>OU343059.1:45774952-50824722 GCA_910593695.2 Ocypus olens | reverse complement strand
AATCCGACTAACTGACGTACGAGGAACTCAGATTTGCAAACCGCGTTCAATTTGGAGTTTTCGTTTGGCCGCTTCGGCCGATCAAAGTCTGAAAAATCAATTATTTTCGTAAATTTTCTAAAATTTTCACTGTGACTGACTAATTTTTTTGCTATTGAAGTTAGCTTAAATTTTTTAACGGCAATCAATTTCTCTCGTCTTTCTGATTAAAATAAAGTTAAATTCAACAGTCTACGATGATTTTTAATAAAGTTGCATTTTTTAACAAAATTTCCAAGGGGGTTAGTCATGTCTTTTTTTCGTGTTTTTATCAAAAAGTCAAAATCTCTAATCCGACTAATTGACGTACGAGGAGCTCAGATTTGCAAACCGCGTTCAATTTGGAGTTTTCGTTTGGCCGCTACGGCCGATCAAAGTCTGAAAAATCAATTATTTTCGTAAATTTTCAAAAATGTTCACTGTGCCTGACTATTTTTTTGCTATTGAAGTTAGCTGAAATTTTTTAACGGCAATCAATTTCTCTTGTCTTTCTGATGAAAATAAAGTTAAATTCAATAGTCTACGATGATTTTTAAGAAAGTTGCATTTTTTAACAAAATTTCCAAGGGGGTTAGTCATGTCTTTTTTTCGTGTTTTCATCAAAAATTCAAAATCTCTAATCCGACTAACTGACGTACGAGGAACTCAGATTTGCAAACCGCGTTCAATTTGGAGTTTTCGTTTGGCCGCTACGGCCGATCAAAGTCTGAAAAATCAATTATTTTCGTAAATTTTCTAAAATGTTCACAGTGCCTGACTATTTTTTTTGCTATTGAAGTTAGCTGAAATTTTTAAACGGCAATCAATTTCTCTCGTCTTTCTGATGAAAATAAAGTTAAATTTCAATAGTCTACGATGATTTTTAAGAAAGTTGCATTTTTTAACAAAATTTCCAAGGGGGTTAGTCATATCTTTTTTCACAATTTCATCAAGAATTCAAAATCTCTAATCCGACTAATTGACGTACTAGGAGCTCAGATTTGCAAACCGCGTTCAATTTGGAGTTTTCGTTTGGCCGCTACGGCCAATCAAAGTCTGAAAAATCAATTATTTTCGTAAATTTTCTAAAATGTTCACTGTGCCTGACTATTTTTTTGCTATTGAAGTTAGCTGAAATTTTTAAACGGCAATCGATTTCTCTCGTCTTTCTGATGAAAAATAAAGTTAAATTCAATAGTCTACGATGATTTTTAAGAAAGTTGCAATTTTTGACAAAATTTCCAAGGGGGTTAGTCATATCATTTTTCACAATTTCATCAAAAATTCAAAATCTCTAATCCGACTAACTGACGTACGAGGAACTCAGATTTGCAAACCGCGTTCAATTTGGAGTTTTCGTTTGGCCGCTTCGGCCGATCAAAGTCTGAAAAATCAATTATTTTCGTAAATTTTCTAAAATTTTCACTGTGACTGACTAATTTTTTTGCTATTGAAGTTAGCTTAAATTTTTTAACGGCAATCAATTTCTCTCGTCTTTCTGATTAAAATAAAGTTAAATTCAATAGTCTACGATGATTTTTAAGAAAGTTGCATTTTTTTAACAAAATTTCCAAGGGGGTTAGTCATGTCTTTTTTTTCGTGTTTTTATCAAAAAGTCAAAATCTCTAATCCGACTAATTGACGTACGAGGAGCTCAGATTTGCAAACCGCGTTCAATTTGGAGTTTTCGTTTGGCCGCTACGGCCGATCAAAGTCTGAAAAATCAATTATTTTCGTAAATTTTCTAAAATGTTCACTGTGCCTGAATATTTTTTTTTGCTATTGAAGTTAGCTAAAAATTTTTTAACGGCAATCAATTTCTCTCGTCTTTCTAATGAAAATAAAGTTAAATTCAATAGTCTATGATGATTTTTAAGAAAGTTGCATTTTTTAACAAAATTTCCAAGGGGGTTAGTCATGTCTTTTTTTCGTGTTTTCATCAAAAATTCAAAATCTCTAGTCCGACTAACTGAAGTACGAGGAGCTCAGATTTGCAAACCGCGTTCAATTTGGAGTTTTCGTTTGGCCGCTACGGCCGATCAAAGTCTGAAAAATTAATTATTTTCGTAAATTTTCTAAAATGTTCACTGTGCCTGACTATTTTTTTTGCTATTGAAGTTAGCTGAAATTTTTTAACGGCAATCAATTTCTCTCGTCTTTCTGATGAAAATAAAGTTAAATTCAATAGTCTACGATGATTTTTAAGAAAGTTGCATTTTTTGACAAAATTTCCAAGGGGGTTAGTCATGTCTTTTTTTCGTGTTTTCATCAAAAATTCAAAATCTCTAATCCGACTAATTGACGTACGAGGAGCTCAGATTTGCAAACCGCGTTCAATTTGGAATTTTCGTTTGGCCGCTACGGCCGATCAAAGTCAGAAAAATCAATTATTTTCGCAAATTTTCTAAAATTTTCACTGTGACTGACTAATTTTTTTGCTATTGAAGTTAGCTTAAATTTTTTAACGGCAATCAATTTCTCTCGTCTTTCTGATGAAAATAAAGTTAAATTCAATAGTCTACAATTATTTTTAAGAAAGTTGCATTTTTTAACAAAATTTCCAATTGAGTTGGTCATGTCTTTTTTTCGTGTTTTCATCAAAAATTCAAAATCTCTAATCCGACTAATTGACGTACGAGGAACTCAGATTTGCAAACCGCGTTCAATTTGGAGTTTTCGTTTGGCCGCTTCGGCCGATCAAAGTCTGAAAAATCAATTATTTTCGTAAATTTTCTAAAATTTTCACTGTGACTGACTAATTTTTTTGCTATTGAAGTTAGCTTAAATTTTTTAACGGCAATCAATTTCTCTCGTCTTTCTGATTAAAATAAAGTTAAATTCAACAGTCTACGATGATTTTTAATAAAGTTGCATTTTTTAACAAAATTTCCAAGGGGGTTAGTCATGTCTTTTTTTCGCGTTTTCATCAAAAATTCAAAATCTCTAATCCGACTAATTGACGTACGAGGAGCTCAGATTTGCAAATCGCGTTCAATTTGGAGTTTTCGTTTGGCCGCTACGGCCGATCAAAGTCTGAAAAATTAATTATTTTCGTAAATTTTCTAAAATGTTCACTGTGCCTGACTATTTTTTTTGCCATTGAAGTTAGCTGAAATTTTTTAACGGCAATCAATTTCTCTCGTCTTTCTGATGAAAATAAAGTTAAATTCAATAGTCAACGCTGATTTTTAAGAAAGTTGCATTTTTTGACAAAATTTCCAAGGGGGTTAATCATGTCTTTTTTTCGTGTTTTCATCAAAAATTCAAAATCTCTAATCCGACTAATTGACGTACGAGGAGCTCAGATTTGCAAACCGCGTTCAATTTGGAGTTTTCGTTTGGCCGCTACGGCCGATCAAAGTCTGAAAAATCAATTATTTTCGTAAATTTTCTAAAATGTTCACTGTGCCTGACTATTTTTTTTGCTATTGAAGTTAGCTGAAATTTTTAAACGGCAATCAATTTCTCTCGTCTTTCTGATGAAAATAAAGTTAAATTCAATAGTCCACGATGATTTTTAAGAAAGTTGCAATTTTTGACAAAATTTCCAAGGGGGTTAGTCATATCTTTTTTCACAATTTCATCAAAAATTCAAAATCTCTAATCCGACTAATTGACGTACGAGGAGCTCAGATTTGCAAACCATGTTCAATTTGGAGTTTTCGTTTGGCCGCTACGGCCGATCAAAGTCTGAAAAATCAATTATTTTCGTAAATTTTCTAAAATGTTCACTGTGCCTGACTATTTTTTTGCTATTGAAGTTAGCTGAAATTTTTTAACGGCAATCAATTTCTCTTGTCTTTCTGATGAAAATAAAGTTAAATTCAATAGTCTACGATGATTTTTAAGAAAGTTGCATTTTTTAACAAAATTTCCAAGGGGGTTAGTCATGTCTTTTTTTCGTGTTTTCATCAAAAATTCAAAATCTCTAATCCGACTAACTGACGTACGAGGAACTCAGATTTGCAAACCGCGTTCAATTTGGAGTTTTCATTTGGCCGCTACGGCCGATCAAAGTCTGAAAAATCAATTATTTTCATAAATTTTCCAAAATCCTCATGGTGACTGACTAATTTTTTTGCTATTGAAGTTAGCTGAAATTTTTTAACGGCAATCAATTTCTCTCGTCTTTCTGATGAAAATAAAGTTAAATTCAATAGTCTACGATGATTTTTAAGAAAGTTGCATTTTTTAACAAAATTTCCAAGGGGGTTAGTCATGTCTTTTTTTCGTGTTTTCATCAAAAATTCAAAATCTCTAATCCGACTAATTGACGTACGAGGAGCTCAGATTTGCAAACCGCGTTCAATTTGGAGTTTTCGTTTGGCCGCTACGGCCGATCAAAGTCTGAAAAATCAATTATTTTCGTAAATTTTCTAAAATTTTCACTGTGACAGACTAATTTTTTTGCTATTAAAGTTAGCTTAAATTGTTTAACGGCAATCAATTTCTCTCGTCTTTCTGATGAAAATAAAGTTAAATTCAATAGTCTACAATTATTTTTAAGAAAGTTGCATTTTTTAACAAAATTTCCAATGGAGTTGGTCATGTCTTTTTTTCGTGTTTTCATCAAAAATTCAAAATCTCTAATCCGACTAATTGACGTACGAGGAACTCAGATTTGCAAACCGCGTTCAATTTGGAGTTTTCGTTTGGCCGCTTCGGCCGATCAAAGTCTGAAAAATCAATTATTTTCGTAAATTTTCTAAAATTTTCACTGTGACTGAGTAATTTTTTTTGCTATTGAAGTTAGCTTAAATTTTTTAACGGCAATCAATTTCTCTCGTCTTTCTGATTAAAATAAAGTTAAATTCAATAGTCTACGATGATTTTTAAGAAAGTTGCATTTTTTAACAAAATTTCCAAGGGGGTTAGTCATGTCTTTTTTTCGCGTTTTCATCAAAAATTCAAAATCTCTAGTCCGACTAATTGACGTACGAGGAGCTCAGATTTGCAAACCGCGTTCAATTTGGAGTTTTCGTTTGGCCGCTACGGCCGATCAAAGTCTGAAAAATTAATTATTTTCGTAAATTTTCTAAAATGTTCACTGTGCCTGACTATTTTTTTTGCTATTGAAGTTAGCTGAAATTTTTTAACGGCAATCAATTTCTCTCGTCTTTCTGATGAAAATAAAGTTAAATTCAATAGTCAACGATGATTTTTAAGAAAGTTGCATTTTTTGACAAAATTTCCAAGGGGGTCATATCTTTTTTCACAATTTCATCAAAAATTCAAAATCTCTAATCCGACTAATTGACGTACGAGGAGCTCAGATTTGCAAACCATGTTCAATTTGGAGTTTTCGTTTGGCCGCTACGGCCGATCAAAGTCTGAAAAATCAATTATTTTCGTAAATTTTCAAAAATGTTCACTGTGCCTGACTATTTTTTTGCTATTGAAGTTAGCTGAAATTTTTTAACGGCAATCAATTTCTCTTGTCTTTCTGATGAAAATAAAGTTAAATTCAATAGTCTACGATGATTTTTAAGAAAGTTGCATTTTTTAACAAAATTTCCAAGGGGGTTAGTCATGTCTTTTTTTCGTGTTTTCATCAAAAATTCAAAATCTCTAATCCGACTAACTGACGTACGAGGAACTCAGATTTGCAAACCGCGTTCAATTTGGAGTTTTCGTTTGGCCGCTACGGCCGATCAAAATCTGAAAAATCAATTATTTTCGTAAATTTTCTAAAATGTTCACTGTGCCTGACTATTTTTTTTGCTATTGAAGTTAGCTGAAATTTTTAAACGGCAATCAATTTCTCTCGTCTTTCTGATGAAAATAAAGTTAAATTCAATAGTCTACGATGATTTTTAAGAAAGTTGCAATTTTTGACAAAATTTCCAAGGGGGTTAGTCATATCTTTTTTCACAATTTCATCAAGAATTCAAAATCTCTAATCCGACTAATTGACGTACTAGGAGCTCAGATTTGCAAACCGCGTTCAATTTGGAGTTTTCGTTTGGCCGCTACGGCCAATCAAAGTCTGAAAAATCAATTATTTTCGTAAATTTTCTAAAATGTTCACTGTGCCTGACTATTTTTTTGCTATTGAAGTTAGCTGAAATTTTTAAACGGCAATCAATTTCTCTCGTCTTTCTGATGAAAATAAAGTTAAATTCAATAGTCTACGATGATTTTTAAGAAAGTTGCAATTTTTGACAAAATTTCCAAGGGGGTCATATCTTTTTTCACAATTTCATCAAAAATTCAAAATCTCTAATCCGACTAATTGACGTACGAGGAGCTCAGATTTGCAAACCATGTTCAATTTGGAGTTTTCGTTTGGCCGCTACGGCCGATCAAAGTCTGAAAAATCAATTATTTTCGTAAATTTTCAAAAATGTTCACTGTGCCTGACTATTTTTTTGCTATTGAAGTTAGCTGAAATTTTTTAACGGCAATCAATTTCTCTTGTCTTTCTGATGAAAATAAAGTTAAATTCAATAGTCTACGATGATTTTTAAGAAAGTTGCATTTTTTAACAAAATTTCCAAGGGGGTTAGTCATGTCTTTTTTTCGTGTTTTCATCAAAAATTCAAAATCTCTAATCCGACTAACTGACGTACGAGGAACTCAGATTTGCAAACCGCGTTCAATTTGGAGTTTTCGTTTGGCCGCTACGGCCGATCAAAGTCTGAAAAATCAATTATTTTCGTAAATTTTCTAAAATGTTCACAGTGCCTGACTATTTTTTTTGCTATTGAAGTTAGCTGAAATTTTTAAACGGCAATCAATTTCTCTCGTCTTTCTGATGAAAATAAAGTTAAATTCAATAGTCTACGATGATTTTTAAGAAAGTTGCAATTTTTGACAAAATTTCCAAGGGGGTTAGTCATATCTTTTTTCACAATTTCATCAAAAATTCAAAATCTCTAATCCGACTAATTGACGTACGAGGAGCTCAGATTTGCAAACCATGTTCAATTTGGAGTTTTCGTTTGGCCGCTACGGCCGATCAAAGTCTGAAAAATCAATTATTTTCGTAAATTTTCAAAAATGTTCACTGTGCCTGACTATTTTTTTTGCTATTGAAGTTAGCTGAAATTTTTTAACGGCAATCAATTTCTCTTGTCTTTCTGATGAAAATAAAGTTAAATTCAATAGTCTACGATGATTTTTAAGAAAGTTGCATTTTTTAACAAAATTTCCAAGGGGGTTAGTCATGTCTTTTTTTCGTGTTTTCATCAAAAATTCAAAATCTCTAATCCGACTAACTGACGTACGAGGAACTCAGATTTGCAAACCGCGTTCAATTTGGAGTTTTCGTTTGGCCGCTACGGCCGATCAAAGTCTGAAAAATCAATTATTTTCGTAAATTTTCTAAAATGTTCACAGTGCCTGACTATTTTTTTTGCTATTGAAGTTAGCTGAAATTTTTAAACGGCAATCAATTTCTCTCGTCTTTCTGATGAAAATAAAGTTAAATTCAATAGTCTACGATGATTTTTAAGAAAGTTGCAATTTTTGACAAAATTTCCAAGGGGGTTAGTCATATCTTTTTTCACAATTTCATCAAGAATTCAAAATCTCTAATCCGACTAATTGACGTACTAGGAGCTCAGATTTGCAAACCGCGTTCAATTTGGAGTTTTCGTTTGGCCGCTACGGCCAATCAAAGTCTGAAAAATCAATTATTTTCGTAAATTTTCTAAAATGTTCACTGTGCCTGACTATTTTTTTGCTATTGAAGTTAGCTGAAATTTTTAAACGGCAATCAATTTCTCTCGTCTTTCTGATGAAAATAAAGTTAAATTCAATAGTCTACGATGATTTTTAAGAAAGTTGCAATTTTTGACAAAATTTCCAAGGGGGTTAGTCATATCATTTTTCACAATTTCATCAAAAATTCAAAATCTCTAATCCGACTAACTGACGTACGAGGAACTCAGATTTGCAAACCGCGTTCAATTTGGAGTTTTCGTTTGGCCGCTTCGGCCGATCAAAGTCTGAAAAATCAATTATTTTCGTAAATTTTCTAAAATTTTCACTGTGACTGACTAATTTTTTTGCTATTGAAGTTAGCTTAAATTTTTTAACGGCAATCAATTTCTCTCGTCTTTCTGATTAAAATAAAGTTAAATTCAACAGTCTACGATGATTTTTAATAAAGTTGCATTTTTTAACAAAATTTCCAAGGGGGTTAGTCATGTCTTTTTTTCGTGTTTTCATCAAAAAGTCAAAATCTCTAATCCGACTAATTGACGTACGAGGAGCTCAGATTTGCAAACCGCGTTCAATTTGGAGTTTTCGTTTGGCCGCTACGGCCGATCAAAGTCTGAAAAATCAATTATTTTCGTAAATTTTCTAAAATGTTCACTGTGCCTGAATATTTTTTTTGCTATTGAAGTTAGCTGAAATTTTTTAACGGCAATCAATTTCTCTCGTCTTTGTAATGAAAATAAAGTTAAATTCAATAGTCTATGATGATTTTTAAGAAAGTTGCATTTTTTAACAAAATTTCCAAGGGGGTTAGTCATGTCTTTTTTTCGTGTTTTCATCAAAAATTCAAAATCTCTAATCCGACTAACTGAAGTACGAGGAGCTCAGATTTGCAAACCGCGTTCAATTTGGAGTTTTCGTTTGGCCGCTACGGCCGATCAAAGTCTGAAAAATTAATTATTTTCGTAAATTTTCTAAAATGTTCACTGTGCCTGACTATTTTTTTTGCTATTGAAGTTAGCTGAAATTTTTTAACGGCAATCAATTTCTCTCGTCTTTCTGATGAAAATAAAGTTAAATTCAATAGTCTACGATGATTTTTAAGAAAGTTGCATTTTTTGACAAAATTTCCAAGGGGGTTAGTCATGTCTTTTTTTCGTGTTTTCATCAAAAATTCAAAATCTCTAATCCGACTAATTGACGTACGAGGAGCTCAGATTTGCAAACCGCGTTCAATTTGGAATTTTCGTTTGGCCGCTACGGCCGATCAAAGTCAGAAAAATCAATTATTTTCGTAAATTTTCTAAAATTTTCACTGTGACTGACTAATTTTTTTGCTATTGAAGTTAGCTTAAATTTTTTAACGGCAATCAATTTCTCTCGTCTTTCTGATGAAAATAAAGTTAAATTCAATAGTCTACAATTATTTTTAAGAAAGTTGCATTTTTTAACAAAATTTCCAATTGAGTTGGTCATGTCTTTTTTTCGTGTTTTCATCAAAAATTCAAAATCTCTAATCCGACTAATTGACGTACGAGGAGCTCAGATTTGCAAACCGCGTTCAATTTGGAGTTTTCGTTTGGCCGCTACGGCCGATCAAAGTCTGAAAAATCAATTATTTTCGTAAATTTTCTAAAATGTTCACTGTGCCTGACTATTTTTTTTGCTATTGAAGTTAGCTGAAATTTTTAAACGGCAATCAATTTCTCTCGTCTTTCTGATGAAAATAAAGTTAAATTCAATAGTCCACGATGATTTTTAAGAAAGTTGCAATTTTTGACAAAATTTCCAAGGGGGTTAGTCATATCTTTTTTCACAATTTCATCAAAAATTCAAAATCTCTAATCCGACTAATTGACGTACGAGGAGCTCAGATTTGCAAACCATGTTCAATTTGGAGTTTTCGTTTGGCCGCTACGGCCGATCAAAGTCTGAAAAATCAATTATTTTCGTAAATTTTCTAAAATGTTCACTGTGCCTGACTATTTTTTTGCTATTGAAGTTAGCTGAAATTTTTTAACGGCAATCAATTTCTCTTGTCTTTCTGATGAAAATAAAGTTAAATTCAATAGTCTACGATGATTTTTAAGAAAGTTGCATTTTTTAACAAAATTTCCAAGGGGGTTAGTCATGTCTTTTTTTCGTGTTTTCATCAAAAATTCAAAATCTCTAATCCGACTAACTGACGTACGAGGAACTCAGATTTGCAAACCGCGTTCAATTTGGAGTTTTCGTTTGGCCGCTACGGCCGATCAAATTCAGAAAAATCAATTATTTTCATAAATTTTCCAAAATCCTCATGGTGACTGACTAATTTTTTTGCTATTGAAGTTAGCTGAAATTTTTTAACGGCAATCAATTTCTCTCGTCTTTCTGATGAAAATAAAGTTAAATTCAATAGTCTACGATGATTTTTAAGAAAGTTGCATTTTTTAACAAAATTTCCAAGGGGGTTAGTCATGTCTTTTTTTCGTGTTTTCATCAAAAATTCAAAATCTCTAATCCGACTAATTGACGTACGAGGAGCTCAGATTTGCAAACCGCGTTCAATTTGGAGTTTTCGTTTGGCCGCTACGGCCGATCAAAGTCTGAAAAATCAATTATTTTCGTAAATTTTCTAAAATTTTCACTGTGACAGACTAATTTTTTTGCTATTAAAGTTAGCTTAAATTGTTTAACGGCAATCAATTTCTCTCGTCTTTCTGATGAAAATAAAGTTAAATTCAATAGTCTACAATTATTTTTAAGAAAGTTGCATTTTTTAACAAAATTTCCAATGGAGTTGGTCATGTCTTTTTTTCGTGTTTTCATCAAAAATTCAAAATCTCTAATCCGACTAATTGACGTTCGAGGAACTCAGATTTGCAAACCGCGTTCAATTTGGAGTTTTCGTTTGGCCGCTTCGGCCGATCAAAGTCTGAAAAATCAATTATTTTCGTAAATTTTCTAAAATTTTCACTGTGACTGAGTAATTTTTTTGCTATTGAAGTTAGCTTAAATTTTTTAACGGCAATCAATTTCTCTCGTCTTTCTGATTAAAATAAAGTTAAATTCAATAGTCTACGATGATTTTTAAGAAAGTTGCATTTTTTAACAAAATTTCCAAGGGGGTTAGTCATGTCTTTTTTTCGCGTTTTCATCAAAAATTCAAAATCTCTAATCCGACTAATTGACGTACGAGGAGCTCAGATTTGCAAACCGCGTTCAATTTGGAGTTTTCGTTTGGCCGCTACGGCCGATCAAAGTCTGAAAAATCAATTATTTTCGTAAATTTTCTAAAATTTTCACTGTGATTGACTAATTTTTTTGCTATTGAAGTTAGCTTAAATTTTTTAACGGCAATCAATTTCTCTCGTCTTTCTGATGAAAATAAAGTTAAATTCAATAGTCTACGATAATTTTTAAGAAAGTTGCAATTTTTGACAAAATTTCCAAGGGGGTTAGTCATATCATTTTTCACAATTTCATCAAAAATTCAAAATCTCTAATCCGACTAATTGACGTACGAGAAGCTCAGATTTGCAAACCGCGTTCAATTTGGAATTTTAGTTTGGCCGCTACGGCCGATCAAAGTCTGAAAAATCAATTATTTTCATAAATTTTCCAAAATCCTCATGGTGACTGACTAATTTTTTTGCTATTGAAGTTAGCTTAATTTTTTTAACGGCAATCAATTTCTCTCGTCATTCTGATGAAAATAAAGTTAAATTCAATAGTCAACGATGATTTTTAAGAAAGTTGCATTTTTTGACAAAATTTCCAAGGGGGTTAGTCATGTCTTTTTTCACGATTTCATCAAAAATTCAAAATCTCTAATCCGACTAATTGACGTAAGAGGAGCTCAGATTTGCAAACCGCGTTTAATTTGGAGTTTTCGTTTGGCCGCTACGGCCGATCAAATTCTGAAAAATCAATTATTTTCGTAAATTTTCTAAAATGTTCACTGTGACTGACTAATTTTTTTGCTATTGAAGTTAGCTGAAATTGTTTAACGGCAATCAATTTCTCTCGTCTTTCTGATGAAAATAAAGTTAAATTCATTAGTCATGTCTTTTTTCACAATTTCATCAAAAATTCAAAATCTCTAATCCGACTAATTGACGTACGACGAGCTCAGATTTGCAAATCGCGTTCAATTTGGAGTTTTCGTTTGGCCGGTACGGCCGATCAAAGTCAGAAAAATCAATTATTTTCGTAAATTTTCTAAAATGTTCACTGTGCCTGACTATTTTTTTTGCTATTGAAGTTAGCTGAAATTTTTTAACGGCAATCAATTTCTCTCGTCTTTCTGAAGAAAATAAATTTAAATTTAATAGTCTACGATGATTTTTAAGAAAGTTGCAATTTTTGACAAAATTTCCAAGGGGGTCATATCTTTTTTCACAATTTCATCAAAAATTCAAAATCTCTAATCCGACTAATTGACGTACGAGGAGCTCAGATTTGCAAACCATGTTCAATTTGGAGTTTTCGTTTGGCCGCTACGGCCGATCAAAGTCTGAAAAATCAATTATTTTCGTAAATTTTCAAAAATGTTCACTGTGCCTGACTATTTTTTTGCTATTGAAGTTAGCTGAAATTTTTTAACGGCAATCAATTTCTCTTGTCTTTCTGATGAAAATAAAGTTAAATTCAATAGTCTACGATGATTTTTAAGAAAGTTGCATTTTTTAACAAAATTTCCAAGGGGGTTAGTCATGTCTTTTTTTCGTGTTTTCATCAAAAATTCAAAATCTCTAATCCGACTAATTGACGTACGAGGAACTCAGATTTGCAAACCGCGTTCAATTTGGAGTTTTCGTTTGGCCGCTTCGGCCGATCAAAGTCTGAAAAATCAATTATTTTCGTAAATTTTCTAAAATTTTCACTGTGACTGACTAATTTTTTTGCTATTGAAGTTAGCTGAAATTTTTAAACGGCAATCAATTTCTCTCGTCTTTCTGATGAAAATAAAGTTAAATTCAATAGTCTACGATGATTTTTAAGAAAGTTGCAATTTTTGACAAAATTTCCAAGGGGGTTAGTCATATCATTTTTCACAATTTCATCAAAAATTCAAAATCTCTAATCCGACTAACTGACGTACGAGGAACTCAGATTTGCAAACCGCGTTCAATTTGGAGTTTTCGTTTGGCCGCTTCGGCCGATCAAAGTCTGAAAAATCAATTATTTTCGTAAATTTTCTAAAATTTTCACTGTGACTGACTAATTTTTTTGCTATTGAAGTTAGCTTAAATTTTTTAACGGCAATCAATTTCTCTCGTCTTTCTGATTAAAATAAAGTTAAATTCAACAGTCTACGATGATTTTTAATAAAGTTGCATTTTTTAACAAAATTTCCAAGGGGGTTAGTCATGTCTTTTTTTCGTGTTTTTATCAAAAAGTCAAAATCTCTAATCCGACTAATTGACGTACGAGGAGCTCAGATTTGCAAACCGCGTTCAATTTGGAGTTTTCGTTTGGCCGCTACGGCCGATCAAAGTCTGAAAAATCAATTATTTTCGTAAATTTTCTAAAATGTTCACTGTGCCTGAATATTTTTTTTGCTATTGAAGTTAGCTGAAATTTTTTAACGGCAATCAATTTCTCTCGTCTTTCTAATGAAAATAAAGTTAAATTCAATAGTCTATGATGATTTTTAAGAAAGTTGCATTTTTTAACAAAATTTCCAAGGGGGTTAGTCATGTCTTTTTTTCGTGTTTTCATCAAAAATTCAAAATCTCTAGTCCGACTAACTGAAGTACGAGGAGCTCAGATTTGCAAACCGCGTTCAATTTGGAGTTTTCGTTTGGCCGCTACGGCCGATCAAAGTCTGAAAAATTAATTATTTTCGTAAATTTTCTAAAATGTTCACTGTGCCTGACTATTTTTTTTGCTATTGAAGTTAGCTGAAATTTTTTAACGGCAATCAATTTCTCTCGTCTTTCTGATGAAAATAAAGTTAAATTCAATAGTCTACGATGATTTTTAAGAAAGTTGCATTTTTTGACAAAATTTCCAAGGGGGTTAGTCATGTCTTTTTTTCGTGTTTTCATCAAAAATTCAAAATCTCTAATCCGACTAATTGACGTACGAGGAGCTCAGATTTGCAAACCGCGTTCAATTTGGAATTTTCGTTTGGCCGCTACGGCCGATCAAAGTCAGAAAAATCAATTATTTTCGTAAATTTTCTAAAATTTTCACTGTGACTGACTAATTTTTTTGCTATTGAAGTTAGCTTAAATTTTTTAACGGCAATCAATTTCTCTCGTCTTTCTGATGAAAATAAAGTTAAATTCAATAGTCTACAATTATTTTTAAGAAAGTTGCATTTTTTAACAAAATTTCCAATTGAGTTGGTCATGTCTTTTTTTCGTGTTTTCATCAAAAATTCAAAATCTCTAATCCGACTAATTGACGTACGAGGAACTCAGATTTGCAAACCGCGTTCAATTTGGAGTTTTCGTTTGGCCGCTTCGGCCGATCAAAGTCTGAAAAATCAATTATTTTCGTAAATTTTCTAAAATTTTCACTGTGACTGACTAATTTTTTTGCTATTGAAGTTAGCTTAAATTTTTTAACGGCAATCAATTTCTCTCGTCTTTCTGATTAAAATAAAGTTAAATTCAACAGTCTACGATGATTTTTAATAAAGTTGCATTTTTTAACAAAATTTCCAAGGGGGTTAGTCATGTCTTTTTTTCGCGTTTTCATCAAAAATTCAAAATCTCTAATCCGACTAATTGACGTACGAGGAGCTCAGATTTGCAAATCGCGTTCAATTTGGAGTTTTCGTTTGGCCGCTACGGCCGATCAAAGTCTGAAAAATTAATTATTTTCGTAAATTTTCTAAAATGTTCACTGTGCCTGACTATTTTTTTTGCCATTGAAGTTAGCTGAAATTTTTTAACGGCAATCAATTTCTCTCGTCTTTCTGATGAAAATAAAGTTAAATTCAATAGTCAACGCTGATTTTTAAGAAAGTTGCATTTTTTGACAAAATTTCCAAGGGGGTTAATCATGTCTTTTTTTCGTGTTTTCATCAAAAATTCAAAATCTCTAATCCGACTAATTGACGTACGAGGAGCTCAGATTTGCAAACCGCGTTCAATTTGGAGTTTTCGTTTGGCCGCTACGGCCGATCAAAGTCTGAAAAATCAATTATTTTCGTAAATCTTCTAAAATGTTCACTGTGCCTGACTATTTTTTTTGCTATTGAAGTTAGCTGAAATTTTTAAACGGCAATCAATTTCTCTCGTCTTTCTGATGAAAATAAAGTTAAATTCAATAGTCCACGATGATTTTTAAGAAAGTTGCAATTTTTGACAAAATTTCCAAGGGGGTTAGTCATATCTTTTTTCACAATTTCATCAAAAATTCAAAATCTCTAATCCGACTAATTGACGTACGAGGAGCTCAGATTTGCAAACCATGTTCAATTTGGAGTTTTCGTTTGGCCGCTACGGCCGATCAAAGTCTGAAAAATCAATTATTTTCGTAAATTTTCTAAAATGTTCACTGTGCCTGACTATTTTTTTGCTATTGAAGTTAGCTGAAATTTTTTAACGGCAATCAATTTCTCTTGTCTTTCTGATGAAAATAAAGTTAAATTCAATAGTCTACGATGATTTTTAAGAAAGTTGCATTTTTTAACAAAATTTCCAAGGGGGTTAGTCATGTCTTTTTTTCGTGTTTTCATCAAAAATTCAAAATCTCTAATCCGACTAACTGACGTACGAGGAACTCAGATTTGCAAACCGCGTTCAATTTGGAGTTTTCGTTTGGCCGCTACGGCCGATCAAATTCAGAAAAATCAATTATTTTCATAAATTTTCCAAAATCCTCATGGTGACTGACTAATTTTTTTGCTATTGAAGTTAGCTGAAATTTTTTAACGGCAATCAATTTCTCTCGTCTTTCTGATGAAAATAAAGTTAAATTCAATAGTCTACGATGATTTTTAAGAAAGTTGCATTTTTTAACAAAATTTCCAAGGGGGTTAGTCATGTCTTTTTTTCGTGTTTTCATCAAAAATTCAAAATCTCTAATCCGACTAATTGACGTACGAGGAGCTCAGATTTGCAAACCGCGTTCAATTTGGAGTTTTCGTTTGGCCGCTACGGCCGATCAAAGTCTGAAAAATCAATTATTTTCGTAAATTTTCTAAAATTTTCACTGTGACAGACTAATTTTTTTGCTATTAAAGTTAGCTTAAATTTTTTAACGGCAATCAATTTCTCTCGTCTTTCTGATGAAAATAAAGTTAAATTCAATAGTCTACGATGATTTTTAAGAAAGTTGCATTTTTTAACAAAATTTCCAAGGGGGTTAGTCATGTCTTTTTTTCGTGTTTTCATCAAAAATTCAAAATCTCTAATCCGACTAATTGACGTACGAGGAGCTCAGATTTGCAAACCGCGTTCAATTTGGAGTTTTCGTTTGGCCGCTTCGGCCGATCAAAGTCTGAAAAATCAATTATTTTCGTAAATTTTCTAAAATTTTCACTGTGACTGAGTAATTTTTTTGCTATTGAAGTTAGCTTAAATTTTTTAACGGCAATCAATTTCTCTCGTCTTTCTGATTAAAATAAAGTTAAATTCAATAGTCTACGATGATTTTTAAGAAAGTTGCATTTTTTAACAAAATTTCCAAGGGGGTTAGTCATGTCTTTTTTTCGCGTTTTCATCAAAAATTCAAAATCTCTAATCCGACTAATTGACGTACGAGGAGCTCAGATTTGCAAACCGCGTTCAATTTGGAGTTTTCGTTTGGCCGCTACGGCCGATCAAAGTCTGAAAAATTAATTATTTTCGTAAATTTTCTAAAATGTTCACTGTGCCTGACTATTTTTTTTGCTATTGAAGTTAGCTGAAATTTTTTAACGGCAATCAATTTCTCTCGTCTTTCTGATGAAAATAAAGTTAAATTCAATAGTCAACGATGATTTTTAAGAAAGTTGCATTTTTTGACAAAATTTCCAAGTCATGTCTTTTTTTCGTGTTTTCATCAAAAATTCAAAATCTCTAATCCGACTAATTGACGTACGAGGAGCTCAGATTTGCAAACCGCGTTCAATTTGGAGTTTTCGTTTGGCCGCTACGGCCGATCAAAGTCTGAAAAATCAATTATTTTCGTAAATTTTCTAAAATGTTCATTGTGACTGACTAATTTTTATGCTATTGAAGTTAGCTGAAATTTTTTAACGGCAATCAATTTCTCTTGTCTTTCTGATGAAAAGAAAGTTAAATTCAAAAGTCTACGATGATTTTTAAGAAAGTTGCATTTTTTAACAAAATTTCCAAGTGGGTTAGTCATGTCTTTTTTTCGTGTTTTCATCAAAAATTCAAAATCTCTAATCCGACTAATTGACGTACGAGAAGCTCAGATTTGCAAACCGCGTTCAATTTGGAGTTTTCGTTTGGCCGCTACGGCCGATCAAAGTCTGAAAAATCAATTATTTTCGTAAATTTTCTAAAATTTTCACTGTGACTGACTATTTTTTTTGCTATTGAAGTTAGCTGAAATTTTAAACGGCAATCAATTTCTCTCGTCTTTCTGATGAAAATAAAGTTAAATTCAATAGTCTACGATAATTTTTAAGAAAGTTGCAATTTTTGACAAAATTTCCAAGGGGGTTAGTCATATCTTTTTTCACAATTTCATCAAAAATTCAAAATCTCTAAACCGACTAATTGACGTACTAGGAGCTCAGATTTGCAAACCGCGTTCAATTTGGAGTTTTCGTTTGGCCGCTTCGGCCGATCAAAGTCTGAAAAATCAATTATTTTCGTAAATTTTCTAAAATGTTCACTGTGCCTGACTATTTTTTTTCTATTGATGTTAGCTGAAATTTTTTAACGGCAATCAATTTCTCTCGTCTTTCTGATGAAAATAAAGTTAAATTCAATAGTCTATGATGATTTTTAAGAAAGTTGCATTTTTTAACAAAATTTCCAAGGGGGTTAGTCATGTCTTTTTTTCGTGTTTTCATCAAAAATTCAAAATCTCTAATCCGACTAACTGAAGTACGAGGAGCTCAGATTTGCAAACCGCGTTCAATTTGGAGTTTTCGTTTGGCCGCTACGGCCGATCAAAGTCTGAAAAATTAATTATTTTCGTAAATTTTCTAAAATGTTCACTGTGCCTGACTATTTTTTTTGCTATTGAAGTTAGCTGAAATTTTTTAACGGCAATCAATTTCTCTCGTCTTTCTGATGAAAATAAAGTTAAATTCAATAGTCTACGATGATTTTTAAGAAAGTTGCATTTTTTGACAAAATTTCCAAGGGGGTTAGTCATGTCTTTTTTTCGTGTTTTCATCAAAATTCAAAATCTCTAATCCGACTAATTGACGTACGAGGAGCTCAGATTTGCAAACCGCGTTCAATTTGGAATTTTCGTTTGGCCGCCACGGCCGATCAAAGTCTGAAAAATCAATTATTTTTGTAAATTTTCTAAAATGTTCACTGTGACTGACTAATTTTTATGCTATTCAAGTTAGCTGAATTTTTTTAACGGCAATCAATTTCTCTTGTCTTCCTGATGAAAATAAAGTTAAATTCAATAGTCAACGATGATTTTTAAGAAAGTTGCATTTTTTGACAAAATTTCCAAGGGGGTTAGTCATGTCTTTTTTCACAAATTCATCAAAAATTCAAAATCTCTAATCCGACTAATTGACGTACGAGGAGCTCAGATTTGCAAACCGCGTTCAATTTGGAGTTTTCGTTTGGCCGCTACGGCCGATCAAATTCTGAAAATTGAATTATTTTCGTAAATTTTCTAAAATGTTCACTGTGACTGACTAATTTTTTGCTATTGAAGTTAGCTAAAATTTTTAAACGGCAATCAATTTCTCTCGTCTTTCTGATGAAAATAAAGTTAAATTCAATAGTCTACGATGATTTTTAAGAAAGTTGCATTTTTTAACAAAATTTCCAAGGGGGTTAGTCATGTCTTTTTTTCGTGTTTTCATCAAAAATTCAAAATCTCTAATCCGACTAATTGAAGTACGAGGAGCTCAGATTTGCAAACCGCGTTCAATTTGGAGTTTTCGTTTGGCCGCTACGGCCGATCAAAGTCTGAAAAATCAATTATTTTCGTAAATTTTCTAAAATGTTCACTGTGACTGACTAATTTTTATGCTATTCAAGTTAGCTGAATTTTTTTAACGGCAATCAATTTCTCTTGTCTTCCTGATGAAAATAAAGTTAAATTCAATAGTCAACGATGATTTTTAAGAAAGTTGCATTTTTTGACAAAATTTGCAAGGGGGTTAGTCATGTCTTTTTTCACGATTTCATCAAAAATTCAAAATCTCTAATCCGACTAATTGACGTACGAGGAGCTCAGATTTGCAAACCGCGTTCAATTTGGAGTTTTCGTTTGGCCGCTACGGCCGATCAAATTCTGAAAATTGAATTATTTTCGTAAATTTTCTAAAATGTTCACTGTGACTGACTAATTTTTTTGCTATTGAAGTTAGCTGAAATTTTTTAACGGCAATCAATTTCTCTCGTCTTTCTGATGAAAATAAAGTTAAATTCATTAGTCATGGCTTTTTTCACAATTTCATCAAAAATTCAAAATCTCTAATCCGACTAATTGACGTACGAGGAACTCAGATTTGCAAACCGCGTTCAATTTGGAGTTTTCGTTTGGCCGCTACGGCTGATCAAAGTCTGAAAAATCAATTATTTTCGTAAATTTTCTAAAATTTTCACTGTGACTGACTATTTTTTTTGCTATTGAAGTTAGCTTAAATTTTTTAACGGCAATCAATTTCTCTCGTCTTTCTGATGAAAATAAAGTTAAATTCAATAGTCTACAATTATTTTTAAGAAAGTTGCATTTTTTAACAAAATTTCCAAGGGAGTCATGTCTTTTTTTCGTGTTTTCATCAAAAATTCAAAATCTTTTATCCGACTAATTGACGTACGAGGAGCTCAGATTTGCAAACCGCGTTCAATTTGGAGTTTTCGTTTGGCCGCTACGGCCGATCCAAGTCTGAAAAATCAATTATTTTCTTAAATTTTCCAAAATCCTCATGGTGACTGACTAATTTTTTTGCTATTGAAGTTAGCTGAAATTTTTTAACGGCAATCAATTTCTCTCGTCTTTCTGAAGAAAATAAAGTTAAATTCAATAGTCTACGATGATTTTTAAGAAAGTTGCATTTTTTAACAAAATTTCCAAGGGGGTTAGTCATGTCTTTTTTCACGATTTCATCAAAAATTCAAAGTCTCTAATCCGACTAATTTACGTACGGGGAACTAAGATTTGCAAACCGCGTTCAATTTGGAGTTTTCGTTTGGCCGCTACGGCCGATCCAAGTCTGAAAAATCAATTATTTTCTTAAATTTTCCAAAATCCTCATGGTGACTGACTAATTTTTTTGCTATTGAAGTTAGCTGAAATTTTTTAACGGCAATCAATTTCTCTCGTCTTTCTGAAGAAAATAAAGTTAAATTCAATAGTCTACGATGATTTTTTAGAAAGTTGCATTTTTTGACAAAATTTCCAAGGGGGTTAGTCATGTCTTTTTTCACGATTTCATCAAAAATTCAAAGTCTCTAATCCGACTAATTTACGTACGGGGAACTCAGATTTGCAAACCGCGTTCAATTTGGAGTTTTCGTTTGGCCGCTACGGCCGATCCAAGTCTGAAAAATCAATTATTTTCTTAAATTTTCCAAAATCCTCATGGTGACTGACTAATTTTTTTGCTATTGAAGTTAGCTGAAATTTTTTAACGGCAATCAATTTCTCTCATCTTTCTGAAGAAAATAAAGTTAAATTCAATAGTCTACGATGATTTTTAAGAAAGTTGCATTTTTTGACAAAATTTCCAAGGGGGTTAGTCATGTCTTTTTTCACGATTTCATCAAAAATTCAAAGTCTCTAATCCGACTAATTTACGTACGGGGAACTAAGATTTGCAAACCGCGTTCAATTTGGAGTTTTCGTTTGGCCGCTACGGCCGATCCAAGTCTGAAAAATCAATTATTTTCTTAAATTTTCCAAAATCCTCATGGTGACTGACTAATTTTTTTGCTATTGAAGTTAGCTGAAATTTTTTAACGGCAATCAATTTCTCTCGTCTTTCTGAAGAAAATAAAGTTAAATTCAATAGTCTACGATGATTTTTTAGAAAGTTGCATTTTTTGACAAAATTTCCAAGGGGGTTAGTCATGTCTTTTTTCACGATTTCATCAAAAATTCAAAGTCTCTAATCCGACTAATTTACGTACGGGGAACTCAAATTTGCAAACCGCGTTCAATTTGGAGTTTTCGTTTGGCCGCTACGGCCGATCCAAGTCTGAAAAATCAATTATTTTCTTAAATTTTCCAAAATCCTCATGGTGACTGACTAATTTTTTTGCTATTGAAGTTAGCTGAAATTTTTTAACGGCAATCAATTTCTCTCATCTTTCTGAAGAAAATAAAGTTAAATTCAATAGTCTACGATGATTTTTAAGAAAGTTGCATTTTTTGACAACATTTCCAAGGGGGTTAGTCATGTCTTTTTTCACGATTTCATCAAAAATTCAAAGTCTCTAATCCGACTAATTTACGTACGGGGAACTCAGATTTGCAAACCGCGTTCAATTTGGAGTTTTCGTTTGGCCGCTACGGCCGATCCAAGTCTGAAAAATCAATTATTTTCTTAAATTTTCCAAAATCCTCATGGTGACTGACTAATTTTTTTGCTTTTGAAGTTAGCTGAAATTTTTTAACGGCAATCAATTTCTCTCGTCTTTCTGATGAAAATAAAGTTAAATTCAATAGTCTACGATGATTTTTAAGAAAGTTGCATTTTTTAACAAAATTTCCAAGGGGGTTAGTCATGTCTTTTTTTCGTGTTTTCATCAAAAATTCAAAATCTCTAATCCGACTAATTGAAGTACGAGGAGCTCAGATTTGCAAACCGCGTTCAATTTGGAATTTTCGTTTGGCCGCTACGGCCGATCAAAGTCTGAAAAATTAATTATTTTCGTAAATTTTCTAAAATGTTCACTGTGCCTGACTATTTTTTTTGCTATTGAAGTTAGCTGAAATTTTTTAACGGCAATCAATTTCTCTCGTCTTTCTGATGAAAATAAAGTTAAATTCAATAGTCAACGATGATTTTTAAGAAAGTTGCATTTTTTGACAAAATTTCCAAGGGGGTTAGTCATGTCTTTTTTTCGTGTTTTCATCAAAAATTCAAAATCTCTAGTCCGACTAATTGACGTACGAGGAGCTCAGATTTGCAAACCGCGTTCAATTTGGAGTTTTCGTTTGGCCGCTACGGCCGATCAAAGTCTGAAAAATCAATTATTTTCATAAATTTTCTAAAATGTTCACTGTGACTGACTGATTTTTATGCTATTGAAGTTAGCTGAAATTTTTTAACGGCAATCAATTTCTCTCGTCTTTCTGATGAAAATAAAGTTAAATTCAATAGTCTACGATGATTTTTAAGAAAGTTGCATTTTTTAACAAAATTTCCAAGGGGGTTAGTCATGTCTTTTTTTCGTGTTTTCATCAAAAATTCAAAATCTCTAATCCGACTAATTGACGTACGAGGAGCTCAGATTTGCAAACCGCGTTCAATTTGGAGCTTTCGTTTGGCCGCTACGGCCGATCAAAATCTGAAAAATCAATTATTTTCGTAAATTTTCTAAAATGTTTACTGTGCCTGACTATTTTTTTTGCTATTGAAGTTAGCTGAAATTTTTTAACGGCAATCAATTTCTCTCGTCTTTCTGATGAAAATAAAGTTAAATTCAATAGTCTACGATGATTTTTAAGAAAGTTGCATTTTTTAACAAAATTTCCAAGGGGGTTAGTCATGTCTTTTTTTCGTGTTTTCATCAAAAATTCAAAATCTCTAATCCGACTAATTGACGTACGAGGAGCTCAGATTTGCAAACCGCGTTCAATTTGGAGTTTTCGTTTGGCCGCTACGGCCGATCAAAGTCTGAAAAATCAATTATTTTCATAAATTTTCTAAAATGTTCACTGTGACTGACTAATTTTTATGCTATTGAAGTTAGCTGAAATTTTTTAACGGCAATCAATTTCTCTTGTCTTTCTGATGAAAATAAAGTTAAATTCAATAGTCTACGATGATTTTTAAGAAAGTTGCACTTTTTAACAAAATTTCCAAGGGTCATGTCTTTTTTTCGTGTTTTCATCAAAAATTCAAAATCTCTAATCCGACTAATTGACGTACGAGGAGCTCAGATTTGCAAACCGCGTTCAATTTGGAGTTTTCGTTTGGCCGCTACGGCCGATCAAAGTCTGAAAAATCAATTATTTTCATAAATTTTCTAAAATGTTCACTGTGACTGACTAATTTTTATGCTATTGAAGTTAGCTGAAATTTTTTAACGGCAATCAATTTCTCTTGTCTTTCTGATGAAAATAAAGTTAAATTCAATAGTCTACGATGATTTTTAAGAAAGTTGCACTTTTTAACAAAATTTCCAAGTCATGTCTTTTTTTCGTGTTTTCATCAAAAATTCAAAATCTCTAATCCGACTAATTGACGTACGAGGAGCTCAGATTTGCAAACCGCGTTCAGTTTGGAGTTTTCGTTTGGCCGCTACGGCCGATCAAAGTCTGAAAAATCAATTATTTTCGTAAATTTTCTAAAATGTTCACTGTGCCTGACTATTTTTTTTGCTATTGAAGTTAGCTGAAATTTTTAAACGGCAATCAATTTCTCTCGTCTTTCTGATGAAAATAAAGTTAAATTCAATAGTCTACGATGATTTTTAAGAAAGTTGCAATTTTTGACAAAATTTCCAAGGGGGTTAGTCATGTCTTTTTTTCGTGTTTTCATCAAAAATTCAAAATCTCTAATCCGACTAATTGACGTACGAGGAGCTCAGATTTGCAAACTGCGTTCAATTTGGAGTTTTCGTTTGGCCGCTACGGCCGATCAAAGTCTGAAAAATCAATTATTTTCGTAAATTTTCTAAAATGTTCACTGTGCCTGACTATTTTTTTTGCTATTGAAGTTAGCTTAAATTTTTTAACGGCAATCAATTTCTCTCGTCTTTCTGATGAAAATAAAGTTAATTTCAATAGTCTACAATTATTTTTAAGAAAGTTGCATTTTTTAACAAAATTTCCAATGGAGTTGGTCATGTCTTTTTTTCGTGTTTTCATCAAAAATTCAAAATCTCTAATCCGACTAATTGACGTACGAGGAACTCAGATTTGCAAACCGCGTTCAATTTGGAGTTTTCGTTTGGCCGCTTCGGCCGATCAAAGTCTGAAAAATCAATTATTTTCGTAAATTTTCTAAAATTTTCACTGTGACTGAGTAATTTTTTTGCTATTGAAGTTAGCTTAAATTTTTTAACGGCAATCAATTTCTCTCGTCTTTCTGATGAAAATAAAGTTAAATTCAATAGTCAACGATGATTTTTAAGAAAGTTGCATTTTTTGACAAAATTTCCAAGTCATGTCTTTTTTTCGTGTTTTCATCAAAAATTCAAAATCTCTAATCCGACTAATTGACGTACGAGGAGCTCAGATTTGCACACCGCGTTCAATTTGGAGTTTTCGTTTGGCCGCTACGGCCGATCAAAGTCTGAAAAATCAATTATTTTCGTAAATTTTCTAAAATGTTCATTGTGACTGACTAATTTTTATGCTATTGAAGTTAGCTGAAATTTTTTAACGGCAATCAATTTCTCTTGTCTTTCTGATGAAAAGAAAGTTAAATTCAAAAGTCTACGATGATTTTTAAGAAAGTTGCATTTTTTAACAAAATTTCCAAGTGGGTTAGTCATGTCTTTTTTTCGTGTTTTCATCAAAAATTCAAAATCTCTAATCCGACTAATTGACGTACGAGAAGCTCAGATTTGCAAACCGCGTTCAATTTGGAGTTTTCGTTTGGCCGCTACGGCCGATCAAAGTCTGAAAAATCAATTATTTTCGTAAATTTTCTAAAATGTTCACTGTGCCTGACTATTTTTTTTGCTATTGAAGTTAGCTGAAATTTTTAAACGGCAATCAATTTCTCTCGTCTTTCTGATGAAAATAAAGTTAAATTCAATAGTCTACGATAATTTTTAAGAAAGTTGCAATTTTTGACAAAATTTCCAAGGGGGTTAGTCATATCTTTTTTCACAATTTCATCAAAAATTCAAAATCTCTAAACCGACTAATTGACGTACTAGGAGCTCAGATTTGCAAACCGCGTTCAATTTGGAGTTTTCGTTTGGCCGCTTCGGCCGATCAAAGTCTGAAAAATCAATTATTTTCGTAAATTTTCTAAAATGTTCACTGTGCCTGACTATTTTTTTGCTATTGAAGTTAGCTGAAATTTTTTAACGGCAATCAATTTCTCTTGTCTTTCTGATGAAAATAAAGTTAAATTCAATAGTCTACGATGATTTTTAAGAAAGTTGCATTTTTTGACAAAATTTCCAAGGGGGTTAGTCATGTCTTTTTTTCGTGTTTTCATCAAAAATTCAAAATCTCTAATCCGACTAATTGACGTACGAGAAGCTCAGATTTGCAAACCGCGTTCAATTTGGAGTTTTCGTTTGGCCGCTTCGGCCGATCAAAGTCTGAAAAATCAATTATTTTCGTAAATTTTCTAAAATGTTCACTGTGCCTGACTATTTTTTTTGCTATTGAAGTTAGCTGAAATTTTAAACGGCAATCAATTTCTCTCGTCTTTCTGATGAAAATAAAGTTAAATTCAATAGTCTACGATGATTTTTAAGAAAGTTGCAATTTTTGACAAAATTTCCAAGGGGGTTAGTCATATCTTTTTTCACAATTTCATCAAAAATTCAAAATCTCTAAACCGACTAATTGACGTACTAGGAGCTCAGATTTGCAAACCGCGTTCAATTTTGAGTTTTCGTTTGGCCGCTACGGCCGATCAAAGTCTGAAAAATCAATTATTTTCGTAAATTTTCTAAAATGTTCACTGTGCCTGACTATTTTTTTGCTATTGAAGTTAGCTGAAATTTTTTAACGGCAATCAATTTCTCTTGTCTTTCTGATGAAAATAAAGTTAAATTCAATAGTCTACGATGATTTTTAAGAAAGTTGCATTTTTTAACAAAATTTCCAAGGGGGTTAGTCATGTCTTTTTTTCGTGTTTTCATCAAAAATTCAAAATCTCTAATCCGACTAATTGACGTACGAGGAGCTCAGATTTGCAAACCGCGTTCAATTTGGAGTTTTCGTTTGGCCGCTACGGCCGATCAAATTCTGAAAAATCAATTATTTTCGTAAATTTTCTAAAATGTTCACTGTGCCTGACTATTTTTTTGCTATTGAAGTTAGCTAAAATTTTTAAACGGCAATCAATTTCTCTCGTCTTTCTGATGAAAATAAAGTTAAATTCAATAGTCTACGATGATTTTTAAGAAAGTTGCATTTTTTAACAAAATTTCCAAGGGGGTTAGTCATGTCTTTTTTTCGTGTTTTCATCAAAAATTCAAAATCTCTAATCCGACTAATTGAAGTACGAGGAGCTCAGATTTGCAAACCGCGTTCAATTTGGAGTTTTCGTTTGGCCGCTACGGCTGATCAAAGTCTGAAAAATCAATTATTTTCGTAAATTTTCTAAAATTTTCACTGTGACTGACTATTTTTTTTGCTATTGAAGTTAGCTTAAATTTTTTAACGGCAATCAATTTCTCTCGTCTTTTTGATGAAAATAAAGTTAAATTCAATAGTCTACAATTATTTTTAAGAAAGTTGCATTTTTTAACAAAATTTCCAAGGGAGTCATGTCTTTTTTTCGTGTTTTCATCAAAAATTCAAAATCTTTTATCCGACTAATTGACGTACGAGGAGCTCAGATTTGCAAACCGCGTTCAATTTGGAGTTTTCGTTTGGCCGCTACGGCCGATCCAAGTCTGAAAAATCAATTATTTTCTTAAATTTTCCAAAATCCTCATGGTGACTGACTAATTTTTTTGCTATTGAAGTTAGCTGAAATTTTTTAACGGCAATCAATTTCTCTCGTCTTTTTGATGAAAATAAAGTTAAATTCAATAGTCTACAATTATTTTTAAGAAAGTTGCATTTTTTAACAAAATTTCCAAGGGAGTCATGTCTTTTTTTCGTGTTTTCATCAAAAATTCAAAATCTTTTATCCGACTAATTGACGTACGAGGAGCTCAGATTTGCAAACCGCGTTCAATTTGGAGTTTTCGTTTGGCCGCTACGGCTGATCAAAGTCTGAAAAATCAATTATTTTCGTAAATTTTCTAAAATTTTCACTGTGACTGACTATTTTTTTTGCTATTGAAGTTAGCTTAAATTTTTTAACGGCAATCAATTTCTCTCGTCTTTTTGATGAAAATAAAGTTAAATTCAATAGTCTACAATTATTTTTAAGAAAGTTGCATTTTTTAACAAAATTTCCAAGGGAGTCATGTCTTTTTTTCGTGTTTTCATCAAAAATTCAAAATCTTTTATCCGACTAATTGACGTACGAGGAGCTCAGATTTGCAAACCGCGTTCAATTTGGAGTTTTCGTTTGGCCGCTACGGCTGATCAAAGTCTGATAAATCAATTATTTTCGTAAATTTTCTAAAATGTTCACTGTGACTGACTAATTTTTATGCTATTCAAGTTAGCTGAATTTTTTTAACGGCAATCAATTTCTCTTGTCTTCCTGATGAAAATAAAGTTAAATTCAATAGTCAACGATGATTTTTAAGAAAGTTGCATTTTTTGACAAAATTTCCAAGGGGGTTAGTCATGTCTTTTTTCACGATTTCATCAAAAATTCAAAATCTCTAATCCGACTAATTGACGTACGAGGAGCTCAGATTTGCAAACCGCGTTCAATTTGGAGTTTTCGTTTGGCCGCTACGGCCGATCAAATTCTGAAAATTGAATTATTTTCGTAAATTTTCTAAAATGTTCACTGTGACTGACTAATTTTTTTGCTATTGAAGTTAGCTGAAATTTTTTAACGGCAATCAATTTCTCTCGTCTTTCTGATGAAAATAAAGTTAAATTCATTAGTCATGTCTTTTTTCACAATTTCATCAAAAATTCAAAATCTCTAATCCGACTAATTGACGTACGAGGAACTCAGATTTGCAAACCGCGTTCAATTTGGAGTTTTCGTTTGGCCGCTACGGCTGATCAAAGTCTGAAAAATCAATTATTTTCGTAAATTTTCTAAAATTTTCACTGTGACTGACTATTTTTTTTGCTATTGAAGTTAGCTTAAATTTTTTAACGGCAATCAATTTCTCTCGTCTTTTTGATGAAAATAAAGTTAAATTCAATAGTCTACAATTATTTTTAAGAAAGTTGCATTTTTTAACAAAATTTCCAAGGGAGTCATGTCTTTTTTTCGTGTTTTCTTCAAAAATTCAAAATCTTTTATCCGACTAATTGACGTACGAGGAGCTCAGATTTGCAAACCGCGTTCAATTTGGAGTTTTCGTTTGGCCGCTACGGCCGATCCAAGTCTGAAAAATCAATTATTTTCTTAAATTTTCCAAAATCCTCATGGTGACTGACTAATTTTTTTGCTATTGAAGTTAGCTGAAATTTTTTAACGGCAATCAATTTCTCTCGTCTTTCTGAAGAAAATAAAGTTAAATTCAATAGTCTACGATGATTTTTTAGAAAGTTGCATTTTTTGACAAAATTTCCAAGGGGGTTAGTCATGTCTTTTTTCACGATTTCATCAAAAATTCAAAGTCTCTAATCCGACTAATTTACGTACGCGGAACTCAAATTTGCAAACCGCGTTCAATTTGGAGTTTTCGTTTGGCCGCTACGGCCGATCCAAGTCTGAAAAATCAATTATTTTCTTAAATTTTCCAAAATCCTCATGGTGACTGACTAATTTTTTTGCTATTGAAGTTAGCTGAAATTTTTTAACGGCAATCAATTTCTCTCATCTTTCTGAAGAAAATAAAGTTAAATTCAATAGTCTACGATGATTTTTAAGAAAGTTGCATTTTTTGACAACATTTCCAAGGGGGTTAGTCATGTCTTTTTTCACGATTTCATCAAAAATTCAAAGTCTCTAATCCGACTAATTTACGTACGGGGAACTCAGATTTGCAAACCGCGTTCAATTTGGAGTTTTCGTTTGGCCGCTACGGCCGATCCAAGTCTGAAAAATCAATTATTTTCTTAAATTTTCCAAAATCCTCATGGTGACTGACTAATTTTTTTGCTTTTGAAGTTAGCTGAAATTTTTTAACGGCAATCAATTTCTCTCGTCTTTCTGATGAAAATAAAGTTAAATTCAATAGACTACGATGATTTTTAAGAAAGTTGCATTTTTTGACAAAATTTCCAAGGGGGTTAGTCATGTCTTTTTTCACGATTTCATCAAAAATTCAAAGTCTCTAATCCGACTAATTGACGTACGAGGAACTTAGATTTGCATACCGCGTTCAATTTGGAGTTTTCGTTAGGCCGCTTCGGCCGATCAAAGTCTGAAAAATCAATTATTTTCGTAAATTTTCTAAAATTTTCACTGTGACTGACTAATTTTTTTGCTATTGAAGTTAGCTTAAATTTTTTAACGGCAATCAATTTCTCTCGTCTTTCTGATTAAAATAAAGTTAAATTCAATAGTCTACGATGATTTTTAAGAAAGTTGCATTTTTTAACAAAATTTCCAAGGGGGTTAGTCATGTCTTTTTTTCGCGTTTTCATCAAAAATTCAAAATCTCTAATCCGCTAATTGACGTACGAGGAGCTCAGATTTGCAAACCGCGTTCAATTTGGAGTTTTCGTTTTGCCGCTACAGCCGATCAAAGTCTGAAAAATTAATTATTTTCGTAAATTTTCTAAAATGTTCACTGTGCCTGACTATTTTTTTTGCTATTGAAGTTAGCTGAAATTTTTTAACGGCAATCAATTTCTCTCGTCTTTCTGATGAAAATAAAGTTAAATTCAATAGTCTACGATGATTTTTAAGAAAGTTGCATTTTTTAACAAAATTTCCAAGGGGGTTAGTCATGTCTTTTTTTCGTGTTTTCATCAAAAATTCAAAATCTCTAGTCCGACTAATTGAAGTACGAGGAGCTCAGATTTGCAAACCGCGTTCAATTTGGAATTTTCGTTTGGCCGCTACGGCCGATCAAAGTCTGAAAAATTAATTATTTTCGTAAATTTTCTAAAATGTTCACTGTGCCTGACTATTTTTTTTGCTATTGAAGTTAGCTGAAATTTTTTAACGGCAATCAATTTCTCTCGTCTTTCTGATGAAAATAAAGTTAAATTCAATAGTCAACGATGATTTTTAAGAAAGTTGCATTTTTTGACAAAATTTCCAAGGGGGTTAGTCATGTCTTTTTTTCGTGTTTTCATCAAAAATTCAAAATCTCTAGTCCGACTAATTGACGTACGAGGAGCTCAGATTTGCAAACCGCGTTCAATTTGGAGTTTTCGTTTGGCCGCTACGGCCGATCCAAGTCTGAAAAATCAATTATTTTCTTAAATTTTCCAAAATCCTCATGGTGACTGACTAATTTTTTTGCTATTGAAGTTAGCTGAAATTTTTTAACGGCAATCAATTTCTCTCATCTTTCTGAAGAAAATAAAGTTAAATTCAATAGTCTACGATGATTTTTAAGAAAGTTGCATTTTTTGACAACATTTCCAAGGGGGTTAGTCATGTCTTTTTTCACGATTTCATCAAAAATTCAAAGTCTCTAATCCGACTAATTTACGTACGGGGAACTCAGATTTGCAAACCGCGTTCAATTTGGAGTTTTCGTTTGGCCGCTACGGCCGATCCAAGTCTGAAAAATCAATTATTTTCTTAAATTTTCCAAAATCCTCATGGTGACTGACTAATTTTTTTGCTTTTGAAGTTAGCTGAAATTTTTTAACGGCAATCAATTTCTCTCGTCTTTCTGATGAAAATAAAGTTAAATTCAATAGACTACGATGATTTTTAAGAAAGTTGCATTTTTTGACAAAATTTCCAAGGGGGTTAGTCATGTCTTTTTTCACGATTTCATCAAAAATTCAAAGTCTCTAATCCGACTAATTGACGTACGAGGAACTTAGATTTGCATACCGCGTTCAATTTGGAGTTTTCGTTAGGCCGCTTCGGCCGATCAAAGTCTGAAAAATCAATTATTTTCGTAAATTTTCTAAAATTTTCACTGTGACTGACTAATTTTTTTGCTATTGAAGTTAGCTTAAATTTTTTAACGGCAATCAATTTCTCTCGTCTTTCTGATGAAAATAAAGTTAAATTCAATAGTCTACGATGATTTTTAAGAAAGTTGCATTTTTTAACAAAATTTCCAAGGGGGTTAGTCATGTCTTTTTTTCGCGTTTTCATCAAAAATTCAAAATCTCTAATCCGCTAATTGACGTACGAGGAGCTCAGATTTGCAAACCGCGTTCAATTTGGAGTTTTCGTTTTGCCGCTACAGCCGATCAAAGTCTGAAAAATTAATTATTTTCGTAAATTTTCTAAAATGTTCACTGTGCCTGACTATTTTTTTTGCTATTGAAGTTAGCTGAAATTTTTTAACGGCAATCAATTTCTCTCGTCTTTCTGATGAAAATAAAGTTAAATTCAATAGTCTACGATGATTTTTAAGAAAGTTGCATTTTTTAACAAAATTTCCAAGGGGGTTAGTCATGTCTTTTTTTCGTGTTTTCATCAAAAATTCAAAATCTCTAGTCCGACTAATTGAAGTACGAGGAGCTCAGATTTGCAAACCGCGTTCAATTTGGAATTTTCGTTTGGCCGCTACGGCCGATCAAAGTCTGAAAAATTAATTATTTTCGTAAATTTTCTAAAATGTTCACTGTGCCTGACTATTTTTTTTGCTATTGAAGTTAGCTGAAATTTTTTAACGGCAATCAATTTCTCTCGTCTTTCTGATGAAAATAAAGTTAAATTCAATAGTCAACGATGATTTTTAAGAAAGTTGCATTTTTTGACAAAATTTCCAAGGGGGTTAGTCATGTCTTTTTTTCGTGTTTTCATCAAAAATTCAAAATCTCTAGTCCGACTAATTGACGTACGAGGAGCTCAGATTTGCAAACCGCGTTCAATTTGGAGTTTTCGTTTGGCCGCTACGGCCGATCAAAGTCTGAAAAATCAATTATTTTCATAAATTTTCTAAAATGTTCACTGTGACTGACTGATTTTTATGCTATTGAAGTTAGCTGAAATTTTTTAACGGCAATCAATTTCTCTCGTCTTTCTGATGAAAATAAAGTTAAATTCAATAGTCTACGATGATTTTTAAGAAAGTTGCATTTTTTAACAAAATTTCCAAGGGGGTTAGTCATGTCTTTTTTTCGTGTTTTCATCAAAAATTCAAAATCTCTAATCCGACTAATTGACGTACGAGGAGCTCAGATTTGCAAACCGCGTTCAATTTGGAGTTTTCGTTTGGCCGCTACGGCCGATCAAAGTCTGAAAAATCAATTATTTTCGTAAATTTTATAAAATGTTTACTGTGCCTGACTATTTTTTTTGCTATTGAAGTTAGCTGAAATTTTTTAACGGCAATCAATTTCTCTCGTCTTTCTGATGAAAATAAAGTTAAATTCAATAGTCTACGATGATTTTTAAGAAAGTTGCATTTTTTAACAAAATTTCCAAGGGGGTTAGTCATGTCTTTTTTTCGTGTTTTCATCAAAAATTCAAAATCTCTAATCCGACTAATTGACGTACGAGGAGCTCAGATTTGCAAACCGCGTTCAATTTGGAGTTTTCGTTTGGCCGCTACGGCCGATCAAAGTCTGAAAAATCAATTATTTTCATAAATTTTCTAAAATGTTCACTGTGACTGACTAATTTTTATGCTATTGAAGTTAGCTGAAATTTTTTAACGGCAATCAATTTCTCTTGTCTTTCTGATGAAAATAAAGTTAAATTCAATAGTCTACGATGATTTTTAAGAAAGTTGCACTTTTTAACAAAATTTCCAAGTCATGTCTTTTTTTCGTGTTTTCATCAAAAATTCAAAATCTCTAATCCGACTAATTGACGTACGAGGAGCTCAGATTTGCAAACCGCGTTCAGTTTGGAGTTTTCGTTTGGCCGCTACGGCCGATCAAAGTCTGAAAAATCAATTATTTTCGTAAATTTTCTAAAATGTTCACTGTGCCTGACAATTTTTTTTGCTATTGAAGTTAGCTGAAATTTTTAAACGGCAATCAATTTCTCTCGTCTTTCTGATGAAAATAAAGTTAAATTCAATAGTCTACGATGATTTTTAAGAAAGTTGCAATTTTTGACAAAATTTCCAAGGGGGTTAGTCATGTCTTTTTTTCGTGTTTTCATCAAAAATTCAAAATCTCTAATCCGACTAATTGACGTACGAGGAGCTCAGATTTGCAAACTGCGTTCAATTTGGAGTTTTCGTTTGGCCGCTACGGCCGATCAAAGTCTGAAAAATCAATTATTTTCGTAAATTTTCTAAAATGTTCACTGTGCCTGACTATTTTTTTTGCTATTGAAGTTAGCTGAAATTTTTTAACGGCAATCAATTTCTCTCGTCTTTCTGATGAAAATAAAGTTAAATTCAATAGTCTACGATGATTTTTAAGAAAGTTGCATTTTTTAACAAAATTTCCAAGGGGGTTAGTCATGTCTTTTTTTCGTGTTTTCATCAAAAATTCAAAATCTCTAATCCGACTAATTGACGTACGAGGAACTCAGATTTGCAAACCGCGTTCAATTTGGAGTTTTCGTTTGGCCGCTACGGCCGATCCAAGTCTGAAAAATCAATTATTTTCTTAAATTTTCCAAAATCCTCATGGTGACTGACTAATTTTTTTGCTATTGAAGTTAGCTGAAATTTTTTAACGGCAATCAATTTCTCTCGTCTTTCTGAAGAAAATAAAGTTAAATTCAATAGTCTACGATGATTTTTTAGAAAGTTGCATTTTTTGACAAAATTTCCAAGGGGGTTAGTCATGTCTTTTTTCACGATTTCATCAAAAATTCAAAGTCTCTAATCCGACTAATTTACGTACGGGGAACTCAAATTTGCAAACCGCGTTCAATTTGGAGTTTTCGTTTGGCCGCTACGGCCGATCCAAGTCTGAAAAATCAATTATTTTCTTAAATTTTCCAAAATCCTCATGGTGACTGACTAATTTTTTTGCTATTGAAGTTAGCTGAAATTTTTTAACGGCAATCAATTTCTCTCATCTTTCTGAAGAAAATAAAGTTAAATTCAATAGTCTACGATGATTTTTAAGAAAGTTGCATTTTTTGACAACATTTCCAAGGGGGTTAGTCATGTCTTTTTTCACGATTTCATCAAAAATTCAAAGTCTCTAATCCGACTAATTTACGTACGGGGAACTCAGATTTGCAAACCGCGTTCAATTTGGAGTTTTCGTTTGGCCGCTACGGCCGATCCAAGTCTGAAAAATAAATTATTTTCTTAAATTTTCCAAAATCCTCATGGTGACTGACTAATTTTTTTGCTTTTGAAGTTAGCTGAAATTTCTTAACGGCAATCAATTTCTCTCGTCTTTCTGATGAAAATAAAGTTAAATTCAATAGACTACGATGATTTTTAAGAAAGTTGCATTTTTTGACAAAATTTCCAAGGGGGTTAGTCATGTCTTTTTTCACGATTTCATCAAAAATTCAAAGTCTCTAATCCGACTAATTGACGTACGAGGAACTTAGATTTGCATACCGCGTTCAATTTGGAGTTTTCGTTAGGCCGCTTCGGCCGATCAAAGTCTGAAAAATCAATTATTTTCGTAAATTTTCTAAAATTTTCACTGTGACTGACTAATTTTTTTGCTATTGAAGTTAGCTTAAATTTTTTAACGGCAATCAATTTCTCTCGTCTTTCTGATTAAAATAAAGTTAAATTCAATAGTCTACGATGATTTTTAAGAAAGTTGCATTTTTTAACAAAATTTCCAAGGGGGTTAGTCATGTCTTTTTTTCGCGTTTTCATCAAAAATTCAAAATCTCTAATCCGCTAATTGACGTACGAGGAGCTCAGATTTGCAAACCGCGTTCAATTTGGAGTTTTCGTTTTGCCGCTACAGCCGATCAAAGTCTGAAAAATTAATTATTTTCGTAAATTTTCTAAAATGTTCACTGTGCCTGACTATTTTTTTTGCTATTGAAGTTAGCTGAAATTTTTTAACGGCAATCAATTTCTCTCGTCTTTCTGATGAAAATAAAGTTAAATTCAATAGTCTACGATGATTTTTAAGAAAGTTGCATTTTTTAACAAAATTTCCAAGTCATGTCTTTTTTTCGTGTTTTCATCAAAAACTCAAAATCTCTAATCCGACTAATTGAAGTACGAGGAGCTCAGATTTGCAAACTGCGTTCAATTTGGAGTTTTCGTTTGGCCGCTACGGCCGATCAAAGTCTGAAAAATCAATTATTTTCGTAAATTTTCTAAAATGTTCACTGTGCCTGACTATTTTTTTTGCTATTGAAGTTAGCTGAAATTTTTTAACGGCAATCAATTTCTCTCGTCTTTCTGATGAAAATAAAGTTAAATTCAATAGTCTACGATGATTTTTAAGAAAGTTGCATTTTTTAACAAAATTTCCAAGGGGGTTAGTCATGTCTTTTTTTCGTGTTTTCATCAAAAATTCAAAATCTCTAATCCGACTAATTGAAGTACGAGGAGCTCAGATTTGCAAACCGCGTTCAATTTGGAATTTTCGTTTGGCCGCTACGGCCGATCAAAGTCTGAAAAATTAATTATTTTCGTAAATTTTCTAAAATGTTCACTGTGCCTGACTATTTTTTTTGCTATTGAAGTTAGCTGAAATTTTTTAACGGCAATCAATTTCTCTCGTCTTTCTGATGAAAATAAAGTTAAATTCAATAGTCAACGATGATTTTTAAGAAAGTTGCATTTTTTGACAAAATTTCCAAGGGGGTTAGTCATGTCTTTTTTTCGTGTTTTCATCAAAAATTCAAAATCTCTAGTCCGCCTAATTGACGTACGAGGAGCTCAGATTTGCAAACCGCGTTCAATTTGGAGTTTTCGTTTGGCCGCTACGGCCGATCAAAGTCTGAAAAATCAATTATTTTCATAAATTTTCTAAAATGTTCACTGTGACTGACTAATTTTTATGCTATTGAAGTTAGCTGAAATTTTTTAACGGCAATCAATTTCTCTTGTCTTTCTGAAGAAAATAAAGTTAAATTCAATAGTCTACAATTATTTTTAAGGAAGTTGCATTTTTTAACAAAATTTCCAAGGGAGTCATGTCTTTTTTTCGTGTTTTCATCAAAAATTCAAAATCTTTAATCCGACTAATTGACGTACGAGGAGCTCAGATTTGCAAACCGCGTTCAATTTGGAGTTTTCGTTTGGCCGCTACGGCCGATCAAAGTCTGAAAAATCAATTATTTTTGTAAATTTTCTAAAATGTTCACTGTGCCTGACTATTTTTTTTGCTATTGAAGTTAGCTGAAATTTTTTAACGGCAATCAATTTCTCTCGTCTTTCTGATGAAAATAAAGTTAAATTCAATAGTCTACGATGATTTTTAAGAAAGTTGCATTTTTTAACAAAATTTCCAAGGGGGTTAGTCATGTCTTTTTTTCGTGTTTTCATCAAAAATTCAAAATCTCTAATCCGACTAATTGAAGTACGAGGAGCTCAGATTTGCAAACCGCGTTCAATTTGGAATTTTCGTTTGGCCGCTACGGCCGATCAAAGTCTGAAAAATTAATTATTTTCGTAAATTTTCTAAAATGTTCACTGTGCCTGACTATTTTTTTTGCTATTGAAGTTAGCTGAAATTTTTTAACGGCAATCAATTTCTCTCGTCTTTCTGATGAAAATAAAGTTAAATTCAATAGTCAACGATGATTTTTAAGAAAGTTGCATTTTTTGACAAAATTTCCAAGGGGGTTAGTCATGTCTTTTTTTCGTGTTTTCATCAAAAATTCAAAATCTCTAGTCCGCCTAATTGACGTACGAGGAGCTCAGATTTGCAAACCGCGTTCAATTTGGAGTTTTCGTTTGGCCGCTACGGCCGATCAAAGTCTGAAAAATCAATTATTTTTGTAAATTTTCTAAAATGTTCACTGTGCCTGACTATTTTTTTTGCTATTGAAGTTAGCTGAAATTTTTTAACGGCAATCAATTTCTCTCGTCTTTCTGAAGAAAATAAAGTTAAATTCAATAGTCTACGATGATTTTTAAGAAAGTTGCATTTTTTGACAAAATTTCCAAGGGGGTTAGTCATGTCTTTTTTCACGATTTCATCAAAAATTCAAAGTCTCTAATCCGACTAATTGACGTACGAGGAACTCAGATTTGCAAACCGCGTTCAATTTGGAGTTTTCGTTTGGCCGCTACGGCCGATCAAAGTCTGAAAAATCAATTATTTTCTTAAATTTTCCAAAATCCTCATGGTGACTGACTAATTTTTTTGCTATTGAAGTTAGCTGAAATTTTTTAACGGCAATCAATTTCTCTCGTCTTTCTGATGAAAATAAAGTTAAATTCAATAGACTACGATGATTTTTAAAAAAGTTGCATTTTTTGACAAAATTTCCAAGGGGGTTAGTCATGTCTTTTTTCACGATTTCATCAAAAATTCAAAGTCTCTAATCCGACTAATTGACGTACGAGGAACTCAGATTTGCAAACCGCGTTCAATTTGGAGTTTTCGTTTGGCCGCTACGGCCGATCAAAGTCTGAAAAATCAATTATTTTCGTAAATTTTCTAAAATGTTCACTGTGACTGACTAATTTTTATGCTATTGAAGTTAGCTGAAATTTTTTAACGGCAATCAATTTCTCTTGTCTTTCTGATGAAAATAAAGTTAAATTCAATAGTCTACAATTATTTTTAAGGAAGTTGCATTTTTTAACAAAATTTCCAAGGGAGTCATGTCTTTTTTTCGTGTTTTCATCAAAAATTCAAAATCTTTAATCCGACTAATTGACGTACGAGGAGCTCAGATTTGCAAACCGCGTTCAATTTGGAGTTTTCGTTTGGCCGCTACGGCCGATCAAAGTCTGAAAAATCAATTATTTTTGTAAATTTTCTAAAATGTTCACTGTGCCTGACTATTTTTTTTGCTATTGAAGTTAGCTGAAATTTTTTAACGGCAATCAATTTCTCTCGTCTTTCTGATGAAAATAAAGTTAAATTCAATAGTCTACGATGATTTTTAAGAAAGTTGCATTTTTTAACAAAATTTCCAAGGGGGTTAGTCATGTCTTTTTTTCGTGTTTTCATCAAAAATTCAAAATCTCTAATTCGACTAATTGAAGTACGAGGAGCTCAGATTTGCAAACCGCGTTCAATTTGGAATTTTCGTTTGGCCGCTACGGCCGATCAAAGTCTGAAAAATTAATTATTTTCGTAAATTTTCTAAAATGTTCACTGTGCCTGACTATTTTTTTTGCTATTGAAGTTAGCTGAAATTTTTTAACGGCAATCAATTTCTCTCGTCTTTCTGATGAAAATAAAGTTAAATTCAATAGTCAACGATGATTTTTAAGAAAGTTGCATTTTTTGACAAAATTTCCAAGGGGGTTAGTCATGTCTTTTTTTCGTGTTTTCATCAAAAATTCAAAATCTCTAGTCCGCCTAATTGACGTACGAGGAGCTCAGATTTGCAAACCGCGTTCAATTTGGAGTTTTCGTTTGGCCGCTACGGCCGATCAAAGTCTGAAAAATCAATTATTTTCATAAATTTTCTAAAATGTTCACTGTGACTGACTAATTTTTATGCTATTGAAGTTAGCTGAAATTTTTTAACGGCAATCAATTTCTCTCGTCTTTCTGATGAAAATAAAGTTAAATTCAATAGTCTACGATGATTTTTAAGAAAGTTGCATTTTTTAACAAAATTTCCAAGGGGGTTAGTCATGTCTTTTTTTCGTGTTTTCATCAAAAATTCAAAATCTCTAATCCGACTAATTGACGTACGAGGAGCTCAGATTTGCAAACCGCGTTCAATTTGGAGTTTTCGTTTGGCCGCTACGGCCGATCAAAGTCTGAAAAATCAATTATTTTCGTAAATTTTATAAAATGTTTACTGTGCCTGACTATTTTTTTTGCTATTGAAGTTAGCTGAAATTTTTTAACGGCAATCAATTTCTCTCGTCTTTCTGATGAAAATAAAGTTAAATTCAATAGTCTACGATGATTTTTAAGAAAGTTGCATTTTTTAACAAAATTTCCAAGGGGGTTAGTCATGTCTTTTTTTCGTGTTTTCATCAAAAATTCAAAATCTCTAATCCGACTAATTGACGTACGAGGAGCTCAGATTTGCAAACCGCGTTCAATTTGGAGTTTTCGTTTGGCCGCTACGGCCGATCAAAGTCTGAAAAATCAATTATTTTCATAAATTTTCTAAAATGTTCACTGTGACTGACTAATTTTTATGCTATTGAAGTTAGCTGAAATTTTTTAACGGCAATCAATTTCTCTTGTCTTTCTGATGAAAATAAAGTTAAATTCAATAGTCTACAATTATTTTTAAGGAAGTTGCATTTTTTAACAAAATTTCCAAGGGAGTCATGTCTTTTTTTCGTGTTTTCATCTAAAATTCAAAATCTTTAATCCGACTAATTGACGTACGAGGAGCTCAGATTTGCAAACCGCGTTCAATTTGGAGTTTTCGTTTGGCCGCTACGGCCGATCAAAGTCTGAAAAATCAATTATTTTTGTAAATTTTCTAAAATGTTCACTGTGCCTGACTATTTTTTTTGCTATTGAAGTTAGCTGAAATTTTTTAACGGCAATCAATTTCTCTCGTCTTTCTGAAGAAAATAAAGTTAAATTCAATAGTCTACGATGATTTTTAAGAAAGTTGCATTTTTTGACAAAATTTCCAAGGGGGTTAGTCATGTCTTTTTTCACGATTTCATCAAAAATTCAAAGTCTCTAATCCGACTAATTTACGTACGGGGAACTCAGATTTGCAAACCGCGTTCAATTTGGAGTTTTCGTTTGGCCGCTACGGCCGATCCAAGTCTGAAAAATCAATTATTTTCTTAAATTTTCCAAAATCCTCATGGTGACTGACTAATTTTTTTGCTATTGAAGTTAGCTGAAATTTTTTAACGGCAATCAATTTCTCTCGTCTTTCTGATGAAAATAAAGTTAAATTCAATAGACTACGATGATTTTTAAAAAAGTTGCATTTTTTGACAAAATTTCCAAGGGGGTTAGTCATGTCTTTTTTCACGATTTCATCAAAAATTCAAAGTCTCTAATCCGACTAATTGACGTACGAGGAACTCAGATTTGCAAACCGCGTTCAATTTGGAGTTTTCGTTTGGCCGCTACGGCCGATCAAAGTCTGAAAAATCAATTATTTTCGTAAATTTTCTAAAATTTTCACTGTGACTGACTAATTTTTTTGCTATTGAAGTTAGCTTAAATTTTTTAACGGCAATCAATTTCTCTCGTCTTTCTGATGAAAATAAAGTTAAATTCAATAGTCTACAATTATTTTTAAGAAAGTTGCATTTTTTAACAAAATTTCCAAGGGAGTTGGTCATGTCTTTTTTTCGTGTTTTCATCAAAAATTCAAAATATCTAATCCGACTAATTGACGTACGAGGAACTCAGATTTGCAAACCGCGTTCAATTTGGAGTTTTCGTTAGGCCGCTTCGGCCGATCAAAGTCTGAAAAATCAATTATTTTCGTAAATTTTCTAAAATTTTCACTGTGACTGACTAATTTTTTTGCTATTGAAGTTAGCTTAAATTTTTTAACGGCAATCAATTTATCTCGTCTTTCTGATGAAAATAAAGTTAAATTCAATAGTCAACGATGATTTTTAAGAAAGTTGCATTTTTTGACAAAATTTCCAAGGGGGTTAGTCATGTCTTTTTTTCGTGTTTTCATCAAAAATTCAAAATCTCTAATCCGACTAATTGACGTACGAGGAGCTCAGATTTGCAAACCGCGTTCAATTTGGAGTTTTCGTTTGGCCGCTACGGCCGATCAAAGTCTGAAAAATCAATTATTTTCGTAAATTTTCTAAAATGTTCACTGTGACTGACTAATTTTTATGCTATTGAAGTTAGCCGAAATTTTTTAACGGCAATCAATTTCTCTTGTCTTTCTGATGAAAATAAAGTTAAATTCAATAGTCTACGATGATTTTTAAGAAAGTTGCACTTTTTAAGAAAATTTCCAAGGGGGTTAGTCATGTCTTTTTTTCGTGTTTTCATCAAAAATTCAAAATCTCTAATCCGACTAATTGACGTACGAGGAGCTCAGATTTGCAAACCGCGTTCAGTTTGGAGTTTTCGTTTGGCCGCTACGGCCGATCAAAGTCTGAAAAATCAATTATTTTCATAAATTTTCCAAAATCCTCATGGTGACTGACTAATTTTTTTGCTATTGAAGTTAGCTGAAATTTTTTAACGGCAATCAATTTCTCTCGTCTTTCTGATGAAAATAAAGTTAAATTCAATAGTCTACGATGATTTTTAAGAAAGTTGCATTTTTTAACAAAATTTCCAAGGGGGTTAGTCATGTCTTTTTTTCGTGTTTTCATCAAAAATTCAAAATCTCTAATCCGACTAATTGACGTACGAGGAGCTCAGATTTGCAAACCGCGTTCAATTTGGAGTTTTCGTTTGGCCGCTACGGCCGATCAAAGTCTGAAAAATCAATTATTTTCGTAAATTTTCTAAAATGTTCACTGTGCCTGACTATTTTTTTTGCTATTGAAGTTAGCTGAAATTTTTTAACGGCAATCAATTTCTCTCGTCCTTCTGATGAAAATAAAGTTAAATTCAATAGTCTACGATGATTTTTAAGAAAGTTGCATTTTTTAACAAAATTTCCAAGGGGGTTAGTCATGTCTTTTTTTCGTGTTTTCATCAAAAATTCAAAATCTCTAATCCGACTAATTGAAGTACGAGGAGCTCAGATTTGCAAACCGCGTTCAATTTGGAATTTTCGTTTGGCCGCTACGGCCGATCAAAGTCTGAAAAATTAATTATTTTCGTAAATTTTCTAAAATGTTCACTGTGCCTGACTATTTTTTTTGCTATTGAAGTTAGCTGAAATTTTTTAACGGCAATCAATTTCTCTCGTCTTTCTGATGAAAATAAAGTTAAATTCAATAGTCAACGATGATTTTTAAGAAAGTTGCATTTTTTGACAAAATTTCCAAGGGGGTTAGTCATGTCTTTTTTTCGTGTTTTCATCAAAAATTCAAAATCTCTAGTCCGACTAATTGACGTACGAGGAGCTCAGATTTGCAAACCGCGTTCAATTTGGAGTTTTCGTTTGGCCGCTACGGCCGATCAAAGTCTGAAAAATCAATTATTTTCATAAATTTTCTAAAATGTTCACTGTGACTGACTAATTTTTATGCTATTGAAGTTAGCTGAAATTTTTTAACGGCAATCAATTTCTCTCGTCTTTCTGATGAAAATAAAGTTAAATTCAATAGTCTACGATGATTTTTAAGAAAGTTGCATTTTTTAACAAAATTTCCAAGGGTTAGTCATGTCTTTTTTTCGTGTTTTCATCAAAAATTCAAAATCTCTAATCCGACTAATTGACGTACGAGGAGCTCAGATTTGCAAACCGCGTTCAATTTGGAGTTTTCGTTTGGCCGCTACGGCCGATCAAAGTCTGAAAAATCAATTATTTTCGTAAATTTTCTAAAATGTTCACTGTGCCTGACTATTTTTTTTGCTATTGAAGTTAGCTGAAATTTTTTAACGGCAATCAATTTCTCTCGTCTTTCTGATGAAAATAAAGTTAAATTCAATAGTCTACGATGATTTTTAAGAAAGTTGCATTTTTTAACAAAATTTCCAAGGGTTAGTCATGTCTTTTTTTCGTGTTTTCATCAAAAATTCAAAATCTCTAATCCGACTAATTGACGTACGAGGAGCTCAGATTTGCAAACCGCGTTCAATTTGGAATTTTCGTTTGGCCGCTACGGCCGATCAAAGTCTGAAAAATTCATTATTTTCGTAAATTTTCTAAAATGTTCACTGTGCCTGACTATTTTTTTTGCTATTGAAGTTAGCTGAAATTTTTTAACGGCAATCAATTTCTCTCGTCTTTCTGATGAAAATAAAGTTAAATTCAATAGTCAACGATGATTTTTAAGAAAGTTGCATTTTTTGACAAAATTTCCAAGGGGGTTAGTCATGTCTTTTTTTCGTGTTTTCATCAAAAATGCAAAATCTCTAGTCCGACTAATTGACGTACGAGGAGCTTAGATTTGCAAACCGCGTTCAATTTGGAGTTTTCGTTTGGCCGCTACGGCCGATCAAAGTCAGAAAAATCAATTATTTTCGTAAATTTTCTAAAATGTTCACTGTGCCTGACTATTTTTTATGCTATTGAAGTTAGCTGAAATTTTTTAACGGCAATCAATTTCTCTCGTCTTTCTGAAGAAAATAAAGTTAAATTCAATAGTCTACGATGATTTTTAAAAAAGTTGCATTTTTTGACAAAATTTCCAAGGGGGTTAGTCATGTCTTTTTTCACGATTTCATCAAAAATTCAAAGTCTCTAATCCGACTAATTTACGTACGGGGAACTCAGATTTGCAAACCGCGTTCAATTTGGAGTTTTCGTTTGGCCGCTACGGCCGATCCAAGTCTGAAAAATCAATTATTTTCTTAAATTTTCCAAAATCCTCATGGTGACTGACTAATTTTTTTGCTATTGAAGTTAGCTGAAATTTTTTAACGGCAATCAATTTCTCTCGTCTTTCTGATGAAAATAAAGTTAAATTCAATAGACTACGATGATTTTTAAAAAAGTTGCATTTTTTGACAAAATTTCCAAGGGGGTTAGTCATGTCTTTTTTCACGATTTCATCAAAAATTCAAAATCTCTAGTCCGACTAACTGACGTACGAGGAGCTCAGATTTGCAAACCGCGTTCAATTTGGAGTTTTCGTTTGGCCGCTACGGCCGATCAAAGTCTGAAAAATCAATTATTTTCATAAATTTTCTAAAATGTTCACTGTGACTGACTAATTTTTATGCTATTGAAGTTAGCTGAAATTTTTTAACGGCAATCAATTTCTCTCGTCTTTCTGATGAAAATAAAGTTAAATTCAATAGTCTACGATGATTTTTAAGAAAGTTGCATTTTTTAACAAAATTTCCAAGGGGGTTAGTCATGTCTTTTTTTCGTGTTTTCATCAAAAATTCAAAATCTCTAATCCGACTAATTGACGTACGAGGAGCTCAGATTTGCAAACCGCGTTCAATTTGGAGTTTTCGTTTGGCCGCTACGGCCGATCAAAGTCTGAAAAATCAATTATTTTCGTAAATTTTCTAAAATGTTCACTGTGCCTGACTATTTTTTTTGCTATTGAAGTTAGCTGAAATTTTTTAACGGCAATCAATTTCTCTCGTCTTTCTGATGAAAATAAAGTTAAATTCAATAGTCTACGCTGATTTTTAAGAAAGTTGCATTTTTTAACAAAATTTCCAAGGGTTAGTCATGTCTTTTTTTCGTGTTTTCATCAAAAATTCAAAATCTCTAATCCGACTAATTGACGTACGAGGAGCTCAGATTTGCAAACCGCGTTCAATTTGGAGTTTTCGTTTGGCCTCTACGGCCGATCAAAGTCTGAAAAATCAATTATTTTCGTAAATTTTCTAAAATGTTCACTGTGACTGACTATTTTTTTTGCTGTTGAAGTTAGCTGAAATGTTTTAACGGCAATCAATTTCTCTCGTCTTTCTGATGAAAATAAAGTTAAATTCAATAGTCTACGATGATTATTAAGAAAGTTGCATTTTTTAACAAAATTTCCAAGGGTTAGTCATGTCTTTTTTTCGTGTTTTCATCAAAAATTCAAAATTTCTAATCCGACTAATTGACGTACGAGGAGCTCAGATTTGCAAACCGCGTTCAATTTGGAGTTTTCGTTTGGCCGCTACGGCCGATCAAAGTCTGAAAAATCAATTATTTTCGTAAATTTTCTAAAATGTTCACTGTGCCTGACTATTTTTTTTGCTATTGAAGTTAGCTGAAATGTTTTAACGGCAATCAATTTCTCTCGTCTTTCTGCTGAAAATAAAGTTAAATTCAATAGTCTACGATGATTTTTAAGAAAGTTGCATTTTTTAACAAAATTTCCAAGGGGGTTAGTCATGTCTTTTTTTCGTGTTTTCATCAAAAATTCAAAATCTCTAATCCGACTAATTGAATTACGAGGAGCTCAGATTTGCAAACCGCGTTCAATTTGGAGTTTTCGTTTGGCCGCTACGGCCGATCAAAGTCTGAAAAATCAATTATTTTCATAAATTTTCTAAAATGTTCACTGTGACTGACTAATTTTGATGCTATTGAAGTTAGCTGAAATGTTTTAACGGCAATCAATTTCTCTCGTCTTTCTGCTGAAAATAAAGTTAAATTCAATAGTCTACGATGATTTTTAAGAAAGTTGCATTTTTTAACAAAATTTCCAAGGGGGTTAGTCATGTCTTCTTTCACGATTTCACCAGAAATTCAAAATCTCTAATCCGACTAATTGACGTACGAGGAGCTCAGATTTGCAAACCGCGTTCAATTTGGAGTTTTCGTTTGGCCGCTACGGCCGATCAAAGTCTGAAAAATCAATTATTTTCGTAAATTTTCTAAAATGTTCACTGTGCCTGACTATTTTTTTTGCTATTGAAGTTAGCTGAAATTTTTTAACGGCAATCAATTTCTCTCGTCTTTCTGATGAAAATAAAGTTAAATTCAATAGTCAACGATGATTTTTAAGAAAGTTGCATTTTTTGACAAAATTTCCAAGGGGGTTAGTCATGTCTTTTTTTCGTGTTTTCATCAAAAATTCAAAATCTCTAATCCGACTAATTGACGTACGAGGAGCTCAGATTTGCAAACCGCGTTCAATTTGGAGTTTTCGTTTGGCCGTTACGGCTGATCAAAGTCTGAAAAATCAATTATTTTCGTAAATTTTCTAAAATTTTCACTGTGACTGACTATTTTTTTTGCTATTGAAGTTAGCTTAAATTTTTTAACGGCAATCAATTTCTCTCGTCTTTCTGATGAAAATAAAGTTAAATTCAATAGTCTACAATTATTTTTAAGAAAGTTGCATTTTTTAACAAAATTTCCAAGGGAGTCATGTCTTTTTTTCGTGTTTTCATCAAAAATTCAAAATCTTTAATCCGACTAATTGACGTACGAGGAGCTCAGATTTGCAATCCGCGTTCAATTTGGAGTTTTCGTTTGGCCGCTACGGCCGATCAAAGTCTGAAAAATCAATTATTTTTGTAAATTTTCTAAAATGTTCACTGTGCCTGACTATTTTTTTTGCTATTGAAGTTAGCTGAAATTTTTTAACGGCAATCAATTTCTCTCGTCTTTCTGAAGAAAATAAAGTTAAATTCAATAGTCTACGATGATTTTTAAGAAAGTTGCATTTTTTGACAAAATTTCCAAGGGGGTTAGTCATGTCTTTTTTCACGATTTCATCAAAAATTCAAAGTCTCTAATCCGACTAATTTACGTACGGGGAACTCAGATTTGCAAACCGCGTTCAATTTGGAGTTTTCGTTTGGCCGCTACGGCCGATCCAAGTCTGAAAAATCAATTATTTTCTTAAATTTTCCAAAATCCTCATGGTGACTGACTAATTTTTTTGCTATTGAAGTTAGCTGAAATTTTTTAACGGCAATCAATTTCTCTTGTCTTTCTGATGAAAATAAAGTTAAATTCAATAGTCTACGATGATTTTTAAGAAAGTTGCATTTTTTAACAAAATTTCCAAGGGGGTTAGTCATGTCTTTTTTTCGTGTTTTCATCAAAAATTCAAAATCTCTAATCCGACTAATTGACGTACGAGGAGCTCAGATTTGCAAACCGCGTTCAATTTGGAGTTTTCGTTTGGCCGCTACGGCCGATCAAAGTCTGAAAAATCAATTATTTTCGTAAATTTTCTAAAATTTTCACTGTGACAGACTAATTTTTTTGCTATTAAAGTTAGCTTAAATTTTTTAACGGCAATCAATTTCTCTCGTCTTTCTGATGAAAATAAAGTTAAATTCAATAGTCTACAATTATTTTTAAGAAAGTTGCATTTTTTAACAAAATTTCCAATGGAGTTGGTCATGTCTTTTTTTCGTGTTTTCATCAAAAATTCAAAATCTCTAATCCGACTAATTGACGTACGAGGAACTCAGATTTGCAAACCGCGTTCAATTTGGAGTTTTCGTTTGGCCGCTTCGGCCGATCAAAGTCTGAAAAATCAATTATTTTCGTAAATTTTCTAAAATTTTCACTGTGACTGAGTAATTTTTTTGCTATTGAAGTTAGCTTAAATTTTTTAACGGCAATCAATTTCTCTCGTCTTTCTGATTAAAATAAAGTTAAATTCAATAGTCTACGATGATTTTTAAGAAAGTTGCATTTTTTAACAAAATTTCCAAGGGGGTTAGTCATGTCTTTTTTTCGCGTTTTCATCAAAAATTCAAAATCTCTAATCCGACTAATTGACGTACGAGGAGCTCAGATTTGCAAACCGCGTTCAATTTGGAGTTTTCGTTTGGCCGCTACGGCCGATCAAAGTCTGAAAAATTAATTATTTTCGTAAATTTTCTAAAATGTTCACTGTGCCTGACTATTTTTTTTGCTATTGAAGTTAGCTGAAATTTTTTAACGGCAATCAATTTCTCTCGTCTTTCTGATGAAAATAAAGTTAAATTCAATAGTCAACGATGATTTTTAAGAAAGTTGCATTTTTTGACAAAATTTCCAAGTCATGTCTTTTTTTCGTGTTTTCATCAAAAATTTAAAATCTCTAATCCGACTAATTGACGTACGAGGAGCTCAGATTTGCAAACCGCGTTCAATTTGGAGTTTTCGTTTGGCCGCTACGGCCGATCAAAGTCTGAAAAATCAATTATTTTCGTAAATTTTCTAAAATGTTCATTGTGACTGACTAATTTTTATGCTATTGAAGTTAGCTGAAATTTTTTAACGGCAATCAATTTCTCTTGTCTTTCTGATGAAAAGAAAGTTAAATTCAAAAGTCTACGATGATTTTTAAGAAAGTTGCATTTTTTAACAAAATTTCCAAGTGGGTTAGTCATGTCTTTTTTTCGTGTTTTCATCAAAAATTCAAAATCTCTAATCCGACTAATTGACGTACGAGAAGCTCAGATTTGCAAACCGCGTTCAATTTGGAGTTTTCGTTTCGCCGCTACGGCCGATCAAAGTCTGAAAAATCAATTATTTTCGTAAATTTTCTAAAATGTTCACTGTGCCTGACTATTTTTTTTGCTATTGAAGTTAGCTGAAATTTTTAAACGGCAATCAATTTCTCTCGTCTTTCTGATGAAAATAAAGTTAAATTCAATAGTCTACGATAATTTTTAAGAAAGTTGCAATTTTTGACAAAATTTCCAAGGGGGTTAGTCATGTCTTTTTTTCGTGTTTTCATCAAAAATTCAAAATCTCTAATCCGACTAATTGACGTACGAGAAGCTCAGATTTGCAAACCGCGTTCAATTTGGAGTTTTCGTTTGGCCGCTTCGGCCGATCAAAGTCTGAAAAATCAATTATTTTCGTAAATTTTCTAAAATGTTCACTGTGCCTGACTATTTTTTTTGCTATTGAAGTTAGCTGAAATTTTAAACGGCAATCAATTTCTCTCGTCTTTCTGATGAAAATAAAGTTAAATTCAATAGTCTACGATGATTTTTAAGAAAGTTGCAATTTTTGACAAAATTTCCAAGGGGGTTAGTCATATCTTTTTTCACAATTTCATCAAAAATTCAAAATCTCTAAACCGACTAATTGACGTACTAGGAGCTCAGATTTGCAAACCGCGTTCAATTTTGAGTTTTCGTTTGGCCGCTAGGCCGATCAAAATCTGAAAAATCAATTATTTTCGTAAATTTTCTAAAATGTTTACTGTGCCTGACTATTTTTTTTGCTATTGAAGTTAGCTGAAATTTTTTAACGGCAATCAATTTCTCTCGTCTTTCTGATGAAAATAAAGTTAAATTCAATAGTCTACGATGATTTTTAAGAAAGTTGCATTTTTTAACAAAATTTCCAAGGGTTAGTCATGTCTTTTTTTCGTGTTTTCATCAAAAATTCAAAATTTCTAATCCGACTAATTGACGTACGAGGAGCTCAGATTTGCAAACCGCGTTCAATTTGGAGTTTTCGTTTGGCCGCTACGGCCGATCAAAGTCTGAAAAATCAATTATTTTCGTAAATTTTCTAAAATGTTCACTGTGCCTGACTATTTTTTTTGCTATTGAAGTTAGCTGAAATGTTTTAACGGCAATCAATTTCTCTCGTCTTTCTGCTGAAAATAAAGTTAAATTCAATAGTCTACGATGATTTTTAAGAAAGTTGCATTTTTTAACAAAATTTCCAAGGGGGTTAGTCATGTCTTTTTTTCGTGTTTTCATCAAAAATTCAAAATCTCTAATCCGACTAATTGAAGTACGAGGAGCTCAGATTTGCAAACCGCGTTCAATTTGGAGTTTTCGTTTGGCCGCTACGGCCGATCAAAGTCTGAAAAATTAATTATTTTCGTAAATTTTCTAAAATGTTCACTGTGCCTGACTATTTTTTTTGCTATTGAAGTTAGCTGAAATTTTTTAACGGCAATCAATTTCTCTCGTCTTTCTGATGAAAATAAAGTTAAATTCAATAGTCAACGATGATTTTTAAGAAAGTTGCATTTTTTGACAAAATTTCCAAGGGGGTTAGTCATCTCTTTTTTTCGTGTTTTCATCAAAAATTCAAAATCTCTAATCCGACTAATTGACGTACGAGGAGCTCAGATTTGCAAACCGCGTTCAATTTGGAGTTTTCGTTTGGCCGCTACGGCCGATCAAAGTCTGAAAAATCAATTATTTTCATAAATTTTCTAAAATGTTCACTGTGACTGACTAATTTTTATGCTATTGAAGTTAGCTGAAATTTTTTAACGGCAATCAATTTCTCTCGTCTTTCTGATGAAAATAAAGTTAAATTCAATAGTCTACGATGATTTTTAAGAAAGTTGCATTTTTTAACAAAATTTCCAAGGGGGTTAGTCATGTCTTTTTTTCGTGTTTTCATCAAAAATTCAAAATCTCTAATCCGACTAATTGAAGTACGAGGAGCTCAGATTTGCAAACCGCGTTCAATTTGGAGTTTTCGTTTGGCCGCTACGGCCGATCAAAGTCTGAAAAATCAATTATTTTCGTAAATTTTCTAAAATGTTCACTGTGCCTGACTATTTTTTTTGCTATTGAAGTTAGCTGAAATTTTTTAACGGCAATCAATTTCTCTCGTCTTTCTGATGAAAATAAAGTTAAATTCAATAGTCTACGATGATTTTTAAGAAAGTTGCATTTTTTAACAAAATTTCCAAGGGGGTTAGTCATGTCTTTTTTTCGTGTTTTCATCAAAAATTTAAAATCTCTAATCCGACTAATTGACGTACGAGGAGCTCAGATTTGCAAACCGCGTTCAATTTGGAGTTTTCGTTTGGCCGCTACGGCCGATCAAAGTCTGAAAAATCAATTATTTTCGTAAATTTTCTAAAATTTTCACTGTGACCGATTAATTTTTTTGCTATTAAAGTTAGCTTAAATTTTTTAACGGCAATCAATTTCTCTCGTCTTTCTGATGAAAATAAAGTTCAATTCAATAGTCTACGATGATTTTTAAGAAAGTTGCATTTTTTGACAAAATTTCCAAGGGGAGTCATTATTTTCGTAAATTTTCTAAAATTTCATTTCATTTCATTTCATTTCATTTGTTTATTCATGCTAAATATAGTATTACACACGTCATAAATACATAGACAGATATAACTACAGTATGACAAAATTTTAAAAAAAATGCTTAAAAGTACAGTATATCCGCTTCCAAAAATAAATAAATTATCGATCTAATAAAACAAAAAACAAATATCGCATATTAAATAAAAATACATACGTACATAGGTAAAACACGTTAAAATCTCTCTGCCTTGTAATTAAATTTTGCGAAGTAAAAATATAAAATTATATATACATGTACGAAATAAACAACGTATAAGAATAAAATTAATAAAATATCTAAAACATATGTTAAAACATAGCAAGTGTATAAAATTAATGGTGTAAGTATAATAAGTAAAATTTAATACAAACTAGTGCTAAAGGTAAATATTGCAATAGAAGTATTGAATTTCAGAGGCTGATACGTGTGATATTAAATGATATCGCTAATATCATGATTCATGAATTCATCGATCGTGTAAAATGCCTTTGATAGGAGAAACTTTTTTATTGAAACTTTAAATTTATGCAGTGGAAGATTTATAATTTTTTCGGGCAGCTTATTAAACAATAAAATTCCGAAGTATTTTGTGCCAGTATTCGATTTTTTTAATCTCAATTGGGGGTGACAAATATTGTTCTTATGTCGCTTTGGATAGCTGTGGTGATTATGTCTGTTATATTCATTTTCTTTTTTCTTAACATATATAAGACATTCAAGAATAAAGATGGAAGGTAGCGTAAGAATGTTGAGCTTTATATATTGAGGTCTACTTTCCTCCCTGTATCTAATACCAGCTAATACTCGCACTGCTCGTCTTTGCAATGCAAATATGCAAGATTTGATCGAAGAATGGCCCCACACAATAATGCCATACCTTAAGTGAGTCTCTACTAATGAAAAATATGCCGTTCTCAGTACTTTATTTGACACGAGTCGAGAAAGATTACGGAGACAGAATATATTTTTGGAGATAGTTTTGGCAATACTTGTTCCATGATTGTTCCAGGTTAGCCTCGCGTTAAGTTGTAGCCCAAGAAACTTAACCGATTCTTTATTTCTTGAGTTTATCTTAAAACTTATGGTTTTAGTTTTGGCTCTGTTTAGTTGTAATTTATTGCCATTGCACCATGATATAACGTCATTTAAAGTTTCAATATCACATTGTTTGGCTCTTTGTTCATCATTCCCTATGTTTAAAGTAGATGTATCATCAGCAAATAAGATAGTGTGCGCGTTTTGTAGATACTTAGGCAAATCATTTATGTATATTATGAATAAAATAGGACCCAAAACGGATCCTTCGGGGACACCATGCGTTATAGGCAATGGGTTTGACATATCGTTACCCAAACTAACAACTTGTAATCTGTTTTGTAAATATGATTGTATTAGGTTTACACTTTCCAGTTTTATATTATATTTAAAAAGTTTCTCAATCAGAAGATCATGATGTATACAATCAAAGGCCTTAGTAAGATCGATGAAAGTTCCTATGCAGGATTCTTTATTTTCAAAACTATCCAGTATTACTTCATTCATTTGAATAATTGCATCTATGGTTGAGTGCTTAGAACGGAAGCCATGCTGACCAGAATAGAACAAATTGTTTGTTTCAAAGTAATTGACCAACTGATCTTTTAATATCATTTCCACTATTTTTGATAGTATTGGTAGTATAGCGATAGGCCTATAATCATTTAGATTATTTGCACAACCCTTTTTAAATACTGGAATAATTTTAGAGAGTTTTAAAGCAGAAGGAAAATGTCCTGTTTTTATTATATTATTTATAAGTTTTGTAACTGGTATTATTAGTAAATCTTTAACTTGCCTAATTAGTTCTGCACTCATCCCATATATATCGCGCGATTTGCTGGATTTTAATTTTGTGAAGGCGTCTCTTACCTGTATGTACGATATTTCCTTGAATTCAAATTGCTTATTCTGGACAGTTTGGATGAGCACCTTATTTTCTATTTGTGAAGTAGGTAAGTGCGTATGGATGATATTAGCAATACTGGAGAAATATAAATTAAACTCGTCGCACGATAAGGTACAATTGAAATCATTTTGGGATACATTTCTTTGACTATTGATGAGAGACCACATAGCTCTAGTTTTATTACTACTTTGGTTTATAAAGTTTTCTGTAGCCCTTTTTTTATTTACTTTTATTGCATTATTATAAATCTGTCTGTAATTATCTCTCAATTGTTTTGTTTTTAGAGAGGGATGCAAGTTATAGTCACACTGAATTATTTGCATAATTTCCCGCATTTGTCCAAGCTCAGTAGTAAACCATTGGATATGTTGTGTTTTATCACTTAAGCAGAAAATGTTCACTGTGCCTGACTATTTTTTTTGCTATTGAAGTTAGCTGAAATTTTTTAACGGCAATCAATTTCTCTCGTCTTTCTGATGAAAATAAAGTTAAATTCAATAGTCTACGATGATTTTTAAGAAAGTTGCACTTTTTGACAAAATTTCCAAGGGGGTTAGTCATGTGTTTTTTCACGATTTCATCAAAAATTCAAAGTCTCTAATCCGACTAATTGACGTACGAGGAACTCAGATTTGCAAACCGCGTTCAATTTGGAGTTTTCGTTTGGCCGCTACGGCCGATCAAAGTCTGAAAAATCAATTATTTTCGTAAATTTTCTAAAATGTTCACTGTGCCTGACTATTTTTTTTGCCATTGAAGTTAGCTGAAATTTTTTAACGGCAATCAATTTCTCTCGTCTTTCTGATGAAAATAAAGTTAAATTCAATAGTCTACGATGATTTTTAAGAAAGTTGCATTTTTTAACAAAATTTTCAAGGGGGTTAGACATGTCTTTTTTCACGATTTCATCAAAAATTCAAAGTCTCTAATCCGACTAATTGACGTACGAGGAACTCAGATTTGCAAACCGCGTTCAATTTGGAGTTTTCGTTTGGCCGCTACGGCCGATCAAAGTCTGAAAAATCAATTATTTTCGTAAATTTTCTAAAATGTTCACTGTGACTGACTCATTTTTTAGCTACTGAAGTTAGCTTAAATTTTTTAACGGCAATCAATTTCTCTCGTCTTTCTGATGAAAATAAAGTTAAATTCAATAGTCTACGATGATTTTTAAGAAAGTTGCATTTTTTAACAAAATTTCCAAGGGGGTTAGACATGTCTTTTTTCACGATTTCATCAAAAATTCAAAATCTCTAATCCGACTATTGAAGTTAGGTGAAATTTTTTAACGGCAATCAATTTCTCTCGTCTTTCTGATGAAAATAAAGTTAAATTCAATAGTCTACGATGATTTTTAAGAAAGTTGCATTTTTTAACAAAATTTCCAAGGGGGTTAGTCATGTCTTTTTTTCGTGTTTTCATCAAAAATTCAAAATCTCTAATCCGACTAATTGACGTACGAGGAGCTCAGATTTGCAAACCGCGTTCAATTTGAAGTTTTCGTTTGGCCGCTACTGCCGATCAAAGTCTGAAAAATCAATTATTTTCGTAAATTTTCTAAAATGTTCACTGTGCCTGACTATTTTTTTTGCTATTGAAGTTAGCTGAAATTTTTTAACGGCAATCAATTTCTCTCGTCTTTCTGATGAAAATAAAGTTAAATTCAATAGTCTACGATGATTTTTAAGAAAGTTGCATTTTTTGACAAAATTTCCAAGGGGGTCATGTCTTTTTTCACGATTTCATCACAAATTCAAAGTCTCTAATCCGACTAATTGACGTACGAGGAACTCAGATTTGCAAACCGCGTTCAATTTGGAGTTTTCGTTTGGCCGCTACGGCCGATCAAAGTCTGAAAAATCAATTATTTTCGTAAATTTTCTAAAATTTTCACTGTGACTGACTAATTTTTTTGCTATTGAAGTTAGCTTAAATTTTTTTAACGGCAATCAATTTCCCTCGTCTTTCTGATGAAAATAAATTTAAATTCAATAGTCTACGATGATTTTTAAGAAAGTTGCATTTTGTAACAAAATTTCGAAGGGGGTTAGTCATGTCTTTTTTTCGTGTTTTCATCAAAAATTCAAAATCTCTAATCCGACTAACTGACGTACGAGGAGCTCAGATTTGCAAACCGCGTTCAATTTGGAGTTTTCGTTTGGCCGCTACGGCCGATCAAAGTCTGAAAAATCAATTATTTTCGTAAATTTTCTAAAATGTTCACTGTGCCTGACTATTTTTTTTGCCATTGAAGTTAGCTGAAATTTTTTAACGGCAATCAATTTCTCTCGTCTTTCTGATGAAAATAAAGTTAAATTCAATAGTCTACGATGATTTTTAAGAAAGTTGCATTTTTTAACAAAATTTTCAAGGGGGTTAGACATGTCTTTTTTCACGATTTCATCAAAAATTCAAAGTCTCTAATCCGACTAATTGACGTACGAGGAACTCAGATTTGCAAACCGCGTTCAATTTGGAGTTTTCGTTTGGCCGCTACGGCCGATCAAAGTCTGAAAAATCAATTATTTTCGTAAATTTTCTAAAATGTTCACTGTGACTGACTCATTTTTTAGCTACTGAAGTTAGCTTAAATTTTTTAACGGCAATCAATTTCTCTCGTCTTTCTGATGAAAATAAAGTTAAATTCAATAGTCTACGATGATTTTTAAGAAAGTTGCATTTTTTAACAAAATTTCCAAGGGGGTTAGACATGTCTTTTTTCACGATTTCATCAAAAATTCAAAATCTCTAATCCGACTATTGAAGTTAGGTGAAATTTTTTAACGGCAATCAATTTCTCTCGTCTTTCTGATGAAAATAAAGTTAAATTCAATAGTCTACGATGATTTTTAAGAAAGTTGCATTTTTTAACAAAATTTCCAAGGGGGTTAGTCATGTCTTTTTTTCGTGTTTTCATCAAAAATTCAAAATCTCTAATCCGACTAATTGACGTACGAGGAGCTCAGATTTGCAAACCGCGTTCAATTTGGAGTTTTCGTTTGGCCGCTACGGCCGATCAAAGTCTGAAAAATCAATTATTTTCGTAAATTTTCTAAAATGTTCACTGTGCCTGACTATTTTTTTTGCTATTGAAGTTAGCTGAAATTTTTTAACGGCAATCAATTTCTCTCGTCTTTCTGATGAAAATAAAGTTAAATTCAATAGTCTACGATGATTTTTAAGAAAGTTGCATTTTTTGACAAAATTTCCAAGGGGGTCATGTCTTTTTTCACGATTTCATCACAAATTCAAAGTCTCTAATCCGACTAATTGACGTACGAGGAACTCAGATTTGCAAACCGCGTTCAATTTGGAGTTTTCGTTTGGCCGCTACGGCCGATCAAAGTCTGAAAAATCAATTATTTTCGTAAATTTTCTAAAATTTTCACTGTGACTGACTAATTTTTTTGCTATTGAAGTTAGCTTAAATTTTTTTAACGGCAATCAATTTCCCTCGTCTTTCTGATGAAAATAAATTTAAATTCAATAGTCTACGATGATTTTTAAGAAAGTTGCATTTTGTAACAAAATTTCGAAGGGGGTTAGTCATGTCTTTTTTTCGTGTTTTCATCAAAAATTCAAAATCTCTAATCCGACTAACTGACGTACGAGGAGCTCAGATTTGCAAACCGCGTTCAATTTGGAGTTTTCGTTTGGCCGCTACGGCCGATCAAAGTCTGAAAAATCAATTATTTTCGTAAATTTTCTAAAATGTTCACTGTGCCTGACTATTTTTTTTGCCATTGAAGTTAGCTGAAATTTTTTAACGGCAATCAATTTCTCTCGTCTTTCTGATGAAAATAAAATTAAATTCAATAGTCTACGATGATTTTTAAGAAAGTTGCATTTTTTAACAAAATTTTCAAGGGGGTTAGACATGTCTTTTTTCACGATTTCATCAAAAATTCAAAGTCTCTAATCCGACTAATTGACGTACGAGGAACTCAGATTTGCAAACCGCGTTCAATTTGGAGTTTTCGTTTGGCCGCTACGGCCGATCAAAGTCTGAAAAATCAATTATTTTCTGTGACTGACTATTTTTTTAGCTATTGAAGTTAGCTTAAATTTTTTAACGGCAATCAATTTCTCTCGTCTTTCTGATGAAAAAAAAAGTTAAATTCAATAGTCTACGATGATTATTAAGAAAGTTGCATTTTTTAACAAAATTTACAAGGGGGTTAGTCATGTCTTTTTTTCGTGTTTTTATCAAAAATTGCCCTTTGAATGTGAAAATTACTCACGCAGCCAGTATTGTCAAAATGATGGACAATATTACACATTGTTGAGATGGATGGAACTTGTCTGCTCGGATACTCAACCGAAAACAAATCTCTAACACGTCGAATGCTGTTCCCACTCTTGTACCAATTTACTATCTGTATTCTTTCTTCGGTGGTGTAATACATTTTTATTAATAACACAATTTTGACAATTAAATAAAACTGAGTGTAAGTATGGTTGCCTACATCGTCAATACATTGCAATGCGTTGATATCGTTGTTATAACATAGAACATAGACATTAACAATCATATGTTCTGAGTTAAAAAAAGACCCTGTATATATCGAACGTATCGAGTTTCTGATCTCACTGTATATAATAATAATAATAATAATAATATTTTTTTATTTGTTAACTCAAACTCAAATACAATGCAGCAAAATGCATTTTGCGTTTTATATATTTTTTTATTTTCTTTTTAGATTTAAACCATCTTCATGTATTTTAAACTAATTCCATATTACAAGTTGTAATTTTTCCTTGTACTAAGATTACTTTTAGGGCAATACAATTTATTGTTATAATTATTTCGATTTTTCATCACGCGTATGGTTGCTTTTATATATTGTACATTGAGCTGACATGTATGTAGACGAATGCGATCCGATCATCCCCAATTTCCTTTTCATGGATATTTTAAACTTATGTTGCTATCATTTCAGGTTACTTGGATCCGGCATCGAGATCTTCACTTACTCACCGTTGGCAGATTTACCTATACGTCCGACCAACGCTTCTCCAGCATACACAATCCAATGACTGAGGAGTGGACCTTGCAGGTGAAATACCCGCAAAGAAGGGATAGTGGAATTTATGAATGCCAGGTGGGAACTACACCTCCAAAGGGCATATCCATGTATTTCAGCGTTGTCGGTGAGTAAATAGTATTTTTTTTTCCATACTATATTTGTACATGCTGAAACAAAGTTTTGTGTCATATAAGTCAAATTGGTACGGGATACGGCATGTCCATTTTTGTAGACATTCAATTGCAAAAGTATGGTATTTTTTTGTCGTGTTATAATAATAATAATATTTATTAAATGTCAATTATACATAAGTCAATAAAATACAATAATATACACGAGTAACAAGGTCAGGGGTAAAAACAAGTTAAAATTTAACAAGAAGACGTGAAATGTAAACTACAGCCTTAACAGCCCACAACATAATTTCGCAATGAGTGAAGTCCTCAATTGAATAAAAAGCCTTCCTTAAAAGAAAGACTCTTAGTAATGTGTAGAATTTTTTTTATGGTAATAATCGGTATTTATTTTTTAAACCTATAGTGCAAAACTGATTTTTTTTTTTGCTGATATCACTGAATCAATTTCAATAAAATTATAGGTGAATGAAGGCAACCATAAAAGGTACCCAAATAAGCAATAAAATATATTGTATGTAATTTAAAAAAATATATTATCATGACGTCACACTTTTTTGGGACACCCTGAATAATCGAAAATATGTCTCTGAAATACATAAAGTAAAGTCTGCAAAATATCAAAATGCTAACTTAACCACTAACTGAGCTAGAGAAGACGGGAGGTGATATGCAGGTCCCTGTATATTGGGGAAGAGAAATTAATGATTTTTTTCCGAGGTGCTAATTTGTAGACTGAGGGCAAACCCTTAGGGCTTCCATGGATCGAGGGAGAAATAGCATTCTCCCCTGTGGTAGAGGTTTTTACAAACGGGTTATTTAAAAAAACCGTTGATAGCTGCGGTAGTTAAAAATAATAAATATATAATGGAAACTCGTAGGGAGAGAAATGGTAATTTTTAATATGGAAATATTATTTGTGTCACAATTTCAGTTGATGAAAACTCGAATTTCAAGCCCGTTTGTGAAAAATTACAATTATTATGCAAAACTTATAATTATTTTATGAAATACAGAAGTATTAAATAATTTAAATTAAAATTGATATATTTATTTGAAACTATATACAGGGTATATTTAAAATAACGAACAGGCATTTAATGGCACATACACAAAATATTTGTGACCCAATTTCCGTCAAAGTTTATTAAAAAAATTTTTTTGAAGTTTCCTGATTTTTCGAAGTTTTTTAAACATTTTGAGAACCGATGCTTTTCTCATTTAATTAGGTCTGCATGGAATGTGTGTTTGTTTATTTAAAACGCGAGATACGATTTCTTGCCTCCGAAATTTGAAGTGTTATCGCAACGTTTTTTTTTTTGTAAAAGATAAACAGTCCTCAAGTTCATTGAATCTTAAAGGGCACTCAGATATTTCCTACGCGCTTATTGTAATTCGATATCCAAAGCCGATGCCGTTTAAAAATTGGGTCACATTACCACTGCCCCCAAACATGTTGCGTATTTTCACTCATTAACTTTAATAATTAATTGCGGGCTTTTTGTTACAGTTATAAACAAAATAATTGCAAATATTGTTTAAAAATAATATAATCTCTTTGTGGTTACGAGCCTGCTCGTTATTTCAAATACACCTAGTATACTATACTGCAAAAAAAACTAAAATTAATTTGTTTGTAAAAAATTACATTGTTACTAGTTAATACCCAATTCATATAATCAAAACTTTCGACTACTATCAAATTACGTTCTTGTGAGGATCGACCTGTTTTGATTCTGCCTGTAATTATTAAGGGCGTAATCTTCAAAAGTAGTTTCGGTATTCGGTATCTCAGCGTCCGACGCATCTGAAACATGTTACCGGTCCAAAGTTTTAATTAATTCGGTTCAAACACTCGGATGGTACATGGATCAAGTTTGCTAGTTATTTTAGCAAAAGCGGAGAAAACTTCTCAAGTATTTTAATATTTATTCCTTCTATAAACTAGTTAATTGTTTAAAAAAAAATAGCCAAACCCTACATTATTGATTAATATACTATAAAATTACAGTCGTTCATTTCGGAAAAAATAAAATAGGCTTACTTTCATTATACATCCGGTATTTTGAACTTGTTATCAACGGTGAATCTCAAATTGTCCGTCCAATAAAAAGGCCTCAAACAAGCGTTCTTCTATACTGACCACTGATTAAAATAATAATTATTATTATTTTATAAATGTCTTTTGAAGAATTACATAAGTAATGAGAATAATTAAAATTTTGAAATAAACACTTACAAAGGAAGTTCCATTAACAATTTCCCTCATTTACTTTTTAACCAATTAATTCGAATAATGATGATGCATAAAATTCTAATTACGATGTGTAACAGACCACGCTGCATGTAATGCATTGCAATCCACCCTGGGTGGTATTTGATCGGATAATCCATCATGTTGGTATTGCCTAGCAACGCGTTACTACATTTTCCATAAAGTATAAAACGCCAGTTATTGCCGGACTTTTAAACAGTTTGCTCCTGAATTCGATCTGTTTGTATTTTCGGGTAATGTGTTAGTGCTTCCATCAGTAATAGTATTCATAGGCATTTCTCAAAATCTTGGTAAGCTCATTTTCACTACAATTATTATGGCGCAGATTAATACGCGTCTGACACTTGGTGTCACTAAATTTAATTTTTCAAATTATGAAATGTAAACTTTCTGTTTGGCCAATTGTCTTTTCGAATCCAACTTGTGACTGATTTTTCCTGGGCAATTATTAGCGTCTGGATCACTCTTGCTTGTTGCTTCTAGAAAATCGGCACGACTGCGAAATTGGTCACAATAATTAGGAGCATGAAGGCGTTTATAGCGCTTTAAAGTTTTTTGAAATCGGAGTGTTTTTTGTCAAGTTAGAACAATTTAAATTTTTCGGTAGTAAAAAATCAATCGCTCGGGAGGCCTCCGCCTTATTGGTGATGGCTTTCTTATCAGTCATAACACTCAGTGGTTTTAAAGCCTTAAAATTAATCCCCTATTGTGCTCCCTCTTAAGCGACTCATGTGATGATTACTATTACTGAGCAATAATTTAGTAATTGCAATGCCAAAAGAGTATGCACACATATTTGTTTTCGATTATTTACATTAAATTTTTGGATTAATATGCGTAGAAATTCAGCATACGCATACGGGATCTGAAAGCTCTTCTATCAGAATTTGAATGTGAATAACTCTTCGCCAGATTTTATTAAGAGAATTTTTTCATATTCGGTTGGCGCTAGCTCTAAGCTATTATTTCCACCCAATTTCTGTAAAAAAAATGGTGATGTGGCCATTATGTTACTTTCTCCGATTTGACGATTAGACCATAACCTTGAAAATACTGGCAAAACATTAAAAAATCGCTGCTTCAGGTTGAAAATCTAAAATATTCGCCAATCAAAAATTCGCTGATAGAAATCAATAATTAAACAATAAAACTGAAACATAGGCCCAAAAATCCAAATATCGAAAACTATGGCCTAAACATAAAAAAAAACGCAAACTAAAACATCGAAAATTTCAACAAACACATCGAAAATTTTGTCCAAAATAAAGATTATTTTGGCAAAAAAATTAAAAATTTGGAGTAAATTGAGGCGAAAACCAGGTAAAGATCTAAAATATGGACCAAAATATGCAGACCAAAATATTGTAAATTCAAGTAAAGGAAAAAATATTTAGCTAGCCCCTAAAATAATTCTTTGGCTCAAACTAAGTTTCCGATCAGAAACTCGAAAATAGTGCAAAAAAAAAATGAAAAACAATAATTCAGGTTAAAAATCAAAAACCGACAAAAAAACTCAAAAATACCGGCAAAAAAATTGCGCATAAAAATCAATAATTCAGATTAGAATATTTAAAATACGAGTATAACACAAAAAGCTAAAACTTAAACAATTAGGACCTAAATATCAAAACTGCGGACCAAAAAATCGAAACTTTTAACACGCAACCTAAATTTTCACGCCAAAATAAAGAATATTTAGGCCAAAAATCACAACTTTGAAAAAAAAAGAAATTACAGGACAGAGATCTAAAAATGAAGATAAAAAAAATTCAAGCAAAGAAAAAATAATTTGCCATTTTCACCCTCAAAATAACCCTGTAGCTCAAAGTAAGTTTCTGAACAGAAACTAAAATTGAAAATTGAAAAATTTATAATATAGGACAAAAAAAAACAAAATTAAGACCAAATACCGAAAATTTGGAGCTAAAAATAGAAAATACAGATTAAAAAATCGAAAATCTTAATAAAAAAATAGAAAATAAAGAATTCTTAGGACAAAATCAAAAATTTAGACCAAAAAAATCCAAAGTACAAATCAAAATTCAACAATTGTGGCAAAAAAATAGAAAATTAAGACCAAAAAATGGTGATGTGGTTATCATGTTACTTTCTCCGATTTGGTGGTATCATTTATATTTACGCGTTCATTCTTTATTTTTAATTTAAATCATGTTTTAAATGTTCATACAGCGTTTTGTAGAATCGGATGAAACTGACGTTTAAAACGTCAAATTTATGAAAGCTAGAATTGACAAATTATACTTTAAATTCTAATAGTCAGTTTACTCGAAAACTAAAGAGATTTCGAAAAATACTTATTCTTTATAAGTTGTTCATTTTGGCATTCTCCGTAATAAATTTGCTGTAACTATTATCGTTTCATAATTACACACCAAAAATGACAACAACAAAATTAATAACTATTATTTTTCAAAAACCAGACATTTTACGAAAAATATTTTCAAACAAAAGATGTTAATTTCTTTGTTGTCTTCTTTTGTTGAAGTGCTTTTATAGTATCTTTTATATTTAAAAAAATATCGGAGAAAAACAAAAAAACGGTTAAGGTAAATACCCACTTCCGGTGTACGAAATTTTACCAAAAGCTTTTCAGTTCTTTGGATTATCAAATAAGACTTATGTTCAAAGTTTTATGTTAATTGATGTGGTAGTTTTTGCGCATTTTAATTTATATCGATCTGTGACAACCTAAAATTGTGGCATGTAAGTTCAGTTAAATAGTCAGTTTACTCAGAAACCAAAGAGATTTCGAAAAAACTTATTCAATATAAGTTGTTCGAATTGGCATTATTTACAATTATTAATCATGTTAATTTGCTGTTACTTTTATCGTCTTATAATTATAAACCAAAAATGAAAAAAAAAAAAAAATTAATTTTTTTCTCGAATAAAAATGATTTTATGAAAAATATTTTCAAACAAAACATAATCATTTTTTCGTTGTCTTCAATATTTATTTGAATGTTTTCGTAAAATTTTCCATATTTAAAAAAATATTGGAAAAAAACAAAAAACGGTTAAGGTAAACACCCACTTCCGGCATACAGAATTTTACCAAAAGCTTTTCAGTTCTTCGAATTGTCAAATAAAGCCTATGTTCAAACTTTCATGTTAATTGTTCTATTAGTTTTTGAGATACAGCGCGCACGGACACACAGACACACACACACACACAGATACAATTAAAAAATTTCCAGAAATTGTTGAAATGGCATCTAGGGACCCCAAAACGGATATTTCCGTAAAAAAAAAATTGACAATAAAATCACGATCACAGTACTTTCTCGTACTTCGTAACGGAGAAAGTAAAAATCCGATTTCGGGGGGCTGGGGTCAAAAATGTTTTTTTTGTATTTTCTAGGGTTGTGGGGGTGGCGCTAGCTTTTAAATTGGTGGCGCTAGGTGGCGATAGCTCTGGGGAATCCAAATCAAGTGAAATAACATCAAAGTTCGGGGGCAACCCTCATAACTTTCTCGCCTTAGGGGCGCTAGCTCTAATTTTTGTGGCGCTAGGTGACGTTAGCTAAGGCCCTTCTGGCGCAACAGGGTTTTTCAGAAAAGTCGACTAAGTTGACGGAGCCTGTTAATAGTTATATTATTATATATAATTGTATAATTATAATTTTTCTATTTGGAAATTGCGGCAGTTCGCTGACAAAAAACGAATCGTAACCATAGTAACAACTAAACTGTTGGGCAATGAAACCGCTATCATTTGATTGGACGTCACCTGTGGAGAAAATCATTCGGCCGAATAATGGACAACTTTCTTAATAAAAAACGATTTAACAACGTTTATATTATTTAATAAGATGCGAAAAAGAATAAAATACACTTACTTGAACGTGAACGTGAAGAAGTCGTAATTTCATTAAATATTGAAATAATATGTATAACATTTTGACAAGAAATTTTGACGTACATCGTGGTAATTTGAAATATTTCAAAAATCATACGAAGAATCTATGTATTTCGTAAGTCCGAGTTATTCTCTCACTAGAGGGTAATGAACAACATTACATCCTTCAAATGACCGCGTAATTCGATTATTACACCCGATTTTGGATGAAAGTGTTTATCCGTCAAACGTTTTCTCTATCAAACAGGTTATTAATTTGTCCCAGTTAACATAATATAACTATTGTTATTATTTATTTAAACCCTTATATTATGGTGGTATTTTGTTTGAAAATAATATCATCAAAACTGTAAGTATAATCAAACCATGTTTTATGATAAATAAATTATTACGAGGATGTGTGGTGCTTACAAATTGTTGGGGCGAAATTACTTTCTCTAAGAACTGTGCCCAAATAACTTTTCACTAGGGAAAATAGGGGCAACCAGAATCACAATTTAAAATTGTAAAACGAACAAGCGATGATATAAATATTCAACCGATCGGAAACCGCACAGAGTCCCTAATTTCCAAGGGTTGATATTTAAACTATTTAGATTTGGAAGTCATTTTGGAAAGCCTGTGAGTCAAATAGGAGGGATTGGTTTCCATCTAGGTGTAATAAATGTAACCTTTCTCCCTTCCTTGAAATGCTAGAGGCCTTTTAAATAATTTACACTTCCGATTGAACCGCAATTAAAATTGCGAAAACTCGCGCCTCATTAAAAATAATGGCCCCGTTTAATCTCCCGTTTCCTTTCGCTCCCGCAATATCCTCTTCGTCGCTTTCGTAATTGTTGCATTTTATGTGAATTATAAATTACTCAAAGCAGTCATCTCTATTCTACTCTTCCCCGGGATAATTTACATTATTTATTCTTTTCACTTTATTACTCTGGTCAAATTAATGAACTTCCTGTAATACATATTCAGAGCTTGCTTTCGAAAAATTGTAAATATTTGCAGAGTTCATTGAATATTTAACGACTTGATGTAACTATCATATTTTGTACGATTTACTACATTTCTTGGGTTGTTTTTCGGTATTTCTAAGCCTCAAAATTATAGCCAGTATTAAAATATTGACATTAGTGCAACATTTTGGGCCAAAGATGTCACCTCAATGGTGTTTATATCCTAAGGGTTACTTGGTTGGTTTATAACTCCATAGTCAAATTCAGTGAAATTATTTTTTTACATTTACAGAGTTCCGATCGAAGATTCGAGACGAACAGAAGACGCAACGAATACACACCAGCAAACAACCACATCCATTTCGCTTTAGGGCTGCGCGTTCGGAATTAGAGGACGGCTTGTCCGCTTCAGTCTCCCTCGGCGAACATTATTATTATTATTATTGTTATTAACAATTATTAGAATTGTTCAGAAATTTGAGGTGAATGGTTGTGTGAACGATTAACATATCGTTAGGAATAAAAAGAGGAAATCTAAAGAAACCATAACAAAATGTATTGGCAAGGATAACAGTAAATCCAATATTAAGTGTAATAAAAATGGCTTTGAAATGTGATGACAGTAAATCTGCTATACATATAATTTTAAAAGATTTTAGTTATTTACCATATAAAAGCCAAACTCATTAAGATCTGTTAGGGGTAGGTCCCAATTTGAGATCCACAATTTGTGAAATTTTTTGAATAGAAAAGTGTAATCAGAATAAGAGCTTGACAAATCGTGAGTGATTTACAGAAAACAAAAATACAACCTCGAAAATAAAGCTAGCAGGTAAAGAATTTATTATAATGTTATAATCTAAAATCAATCATTTACGTTAGAAATTCAAACTATAGGGCCAAAAGTAAGAAATTCGAGCCTAAAAACAAAAAATACGGACCAGAAAATTGAAAATTTAGGCCAAAATAAAGAATATTTCGACTGAGTGATGACAAAAGACCAAAAAAAATTGTAAGAAATCGAAGAAAACAGACCAAAGATCTTAAATATGAGCCAAAAAATCAAAAATCCCGGTCTGTAATTAAAAAATGTTGACTAAATAAATTGAAAATTCAAGTAAAAGAAAAACAATTGTTCTTATATATTCTTTAAGAGCATTAGAGTTAATACAATTTTTAATAATTTCACGCTCTATTCAAAAAATTGTATTACACAATATGATCAAGGTGTGTGTCCAGTTTTTTTCCAAAGTCGAATGAATTTTGAGTTATTTAGGAAAGTTTCAAATCGATCTTTATATTTATTTCAAGCCACCTAAATTATAACAATTTTTTGCGATTTTTCGCATAATAATAATCTCAAATCATTTTTGAGTAATTTCGGAAAATTTTTTGTTTTTCTTTGACAATTGTTTTTGTATATTCTTGAGAGCATTAAAATGATTATAATTTTTCTAAGTTCGCGTGCAGTTCAAATAAAAATTTGCTTTTGATATGTATCCAGATTTTCCCAAAATCATAATTTCGAATATATTTTGGAAGGTTTTAAATCGTTGGCAGTTGTTTTCATATTTATTTCAAGCCACCAAAATTATAACAATCCTTTTCCGATTATTCGCACTGATTACAAGAAATTATCACAAAATCTGGTGATGGTGTGTAAGTATTTGTTTACGTAATAATAATCTCTAATGATTTTTGAGTAATTTTAGAAAAAATTGAGTCCACAACAATTGTTTTCGTATTTTTTTGAGAGCATTAAAATTATTACGATTTTCATAATTTCACGCGCTGTTCAAATAGAAGTATCACAAAATTTGGTTCAGGTGTCTATCCAGATTTTCCCAAAATCGTAATTTCGAATGATTTTTGAGTAATTTTGGAAAGTTTTAAATTGATGGCAATTGTCTTTATATTTATCTAAAGCCACCAAAATTATAACAATTTTTCACGATTTTTCGTGATAACTGATTACATGAAATTATAATAAAATCTGCTGATTTTTCACATAATAATAATTTCGAATAATTTCTAGGTAATTTTAGAAAATTTTCGTCGACGACAATTGTTTTTATATTTGTTTGAGAGCATTAAAATAATTACAATTTTCCATAATTTCGCGCGCTTTTCAAATAAAAGTACACAAAATTTGGTTTTGGTGTGTATCCAGATTATTCCGAAATCATAATTTCGAATGTATTTTGAGTTATTTTAGAAAGTTTCAAATCGATGGCAATTATTTTTGTATTTATTTGAAATCATTAAAATTACTACAACTTTTCATAGTTTCGCGCGCTATTGAAATAAAATGTATGTAAAATTTGACGTTGGTATGGATCTACCTTTTCGCGAAAACATAATCTCCATTGAATTTTGAGTAATTTTGGAAAGTTTTAAATCGATGGGTGGGCCTTATCCTACAATTGAGACAGTAGAATAGAAATATGGGTTTTAGCCGTAGGTTTGTCTTTAATTTGTAAAGATCCAACTGTTAAAACTGTGGTCATATGTTTAACTTTTAGGATTGTAGGATAATCGAAATTTTTAACAAAAAAATCGAAAATTAAGACCGAAATAAAGAATATTGAGGCCAAACAAATTAGCAAAATAAAAATGGGTAAAGATCTTAAATATGAGCCAAAAAATCAAGAATACCGGTCCAGAAATAAAAAATGCAGACAAAAAAATTGAAAATTCAAGTGGAAGAAAAATTTGTAGCCCCAAAATTAAATTTTTAACCTAAAATAAGTTTCCGACTCGAAACTCGAAAATAATTGCCGAATAAAAAGATGCATGCATAAAGAACAATATTCAGGTAACACAATCTAAAATAAAGAACAAAAACTCAAAAATTTATACCAAAAAACTAAAAAAAAAAATCAATGATTCAGTGTAAAAATCCAAAATATAGGGCCTTAAAATCAAAAAAAGTGTTGTTATGGCATAAAGAATGGCAAAATTTGAATAAGCACTTGCCTTGAAAAGCCGCAGCACATAATTTGTTAAAAAAAAAATTGTTCGATGTTGCTCCTGAAAATGCATTGCAAACAATGATAATTGAAGAAGACAAACAGGATCAATTATTGGTATTGAAAGAAAGTATCGCAGTGCAAGTGAAAAAGTGACGTTTGAAGCGCTTAGAAGAAGAGGCCAGAAGGAAGAGAAAATCTGATCAAGAAATGGCAGCGAAAATGGTAATAACTGCCCAGCTGATTTGAATAATAATACTGCCTCAGATCCGGATCAGGAAATGGAACCATAACCTTTAAAAATAAAATAAATTTCAAATTTACCAATAGGAAGGAATCTAGATATAAACTCGTACCATCGTGGGTGATCTCTTTCCCAAAACATAAATTAGCTATGACTGAAAAAAGTGCTTTTTATATATGTGGTCGATTTTTCAATGTGTTACCCCAAGAAATAAAAGAAATAAAGAAATTAAATACATTTAAAAAACGTATGAAGGAACTCTTACTTAAAATTAAGCCATATAGTATTAGTGAATTGAATAATAAAATATAAATTGAGTAAACCTTTAAATTTAGGCTTTTTTTATATCGGGTGTATATAAATTGGCGGATGATCGACATGTGGCGATGTTCTTCCTAAAATTCTGAATAGAAAATATCGATGCAAAAATGTTCTATCATGCCGCTGTTCACGGAATAAATAATTTAAATTTTACCAAAATGTTAATCATAAAAAAACGCTAGACACTTTAGAAGTAAAACTAAACCAACTTAACACTGCACATGTACAGTGCATTTCTGACCACCGACTGAAGGTATATTCGGGGACGCCAATATTTAAATTGCACTAATGAAATTTCTTTAGCAGACTTGGTAACATACGAGCGAAAGAAAGAACCGGCCGGATAAGAGCTGAGCGACAGAAGAACTCATATAAACTGGGAAGTGTTTGTGTTTAATGCAGACACGGTTAAAATGACAGGAACGGTGAAAACCGCGATTAGAAAATAATATTTTTAGATTTCGATCTTGAACAAAAATAATAATTTCGTCTACGTTTCCATTTTTATTCTTATATTTCGTTATTTCATTTTCGTCCAGTTTTCAGTCCCGGGTATAAAGTGAGTAAATAAATGCACACAGAATGCTTGAATTTCATTTCACCCCACTACAATGCGGATGCAAGTGTGATTGAATTTTCTGGTGTCACGTTATAAATCTTGGTCGCTGCGTGACACGAAGTTTGTATATTAGTACATTGCACCATCTGTGCTGCAGATAACAATCCGTCATCCTCGCACCCCCTCGTTATGTAATTTCACATATTTGCGAATTATTTGCTAATAAAGCATTGAAAGATGCTTCCTCACAGATTTACTCATTTTTATTTATTTCCTCGAAACATTAATAAAGACATTCCGCTTTTATTGCAAGGGAAACCCATAAATGCCATGGAAACGTGGAATAAAAACGAAATAACTTTTTTTTACAAATAAATATTTATTTCCAAAGCCCATGCTCAAAAAATGTAATAACTGTGAAATATAGAGCCATTTTACGGCGACGCATGAGTGTATTAGAATTTTCTTACTTTCATTTCGTATATAAAAAGATTGTATTTTACGTATGAATTATCCAAAGTTAAAATATTCATTAGTCGTTATATAATCCATTTAATTGGGATATTAATGTGGGTACAAAAAATTGGGTATGTGTGTTTTTTTAAAATTTTATTTCTGTACCGGTTTCGGTTTCGAGTGAAGCCATCATCAGCAGAAACCACTGACATAAGAGTTGAGTTAGTTACATTTGCTTGCGTATTTAAAATTTAATTAGGTAGTTTTAATTATAAAATTACTTAGTAATAATAAACTTAACAATGCTACATATTTACGAATATTTATTATTATTATTATTAAATTATGGTAAGTGTGGAATTTAATTAATTAGGGGGGGCGCGGTGGTCTAGTGGGTAGAGGTCCTGCCTCTAGACACCGTTGGTGCGGGTTCGAGTCCCGTCGGTCCAGTCACTTTTTCGACACGAAAAACGGCCGTGCGGGTTCCTGGGTATTCCCATTTCATTTAAATATGAATTATTACTATACAGGGTGTTTCAGAGCTCCGGGAACGGTCAATCACGTGCTTATTTTTTAAAATTTCGAAAAATGTTTTATACAAAAGTTGTGTATAATAGTGAGCTGCACGCCCTAAAAAGATTGAAATTTATACAGGGTGTCTCATAACAAAGTTACAGACCAAACTTATGTTTTTTTTTTTAAATAGAACACTCTATATTTTTTGTCATTTTTGAATTATATGGAGCAAATAAAGGTGAGTTACTTCAATGATCCCTATACCTATTGTTTGCCGTTTTCGAAATATTTTAAGATTTGTTGAAATGCATGGTCTGGGTGAAATTTTATTTTTGCCCCAGTGATTGACGTTGAACGATTAAAATCATTTCAATTATTTGCTTGACGGTTCGAACGATAGAGCCAACCATGATTTCATACAAGAAATTATACAGGGTGATAAAAAAATGTGGTAGAAAAACCCAACTTATAAAGTTGAATAACTTCGTTTTTTCAAATGGCACATCCTGTATTTAGTAACGTATTCTCAAGTAGAATCCAATTATCTTTCAGATTATAATAATTATTCCTTATATGATAATCGCCGAATACAAGAAAACTCTTGAGATTGGGAACAGGGAACCCTTATACAATCTGATCACTGCATCAAGTTTCACCACCTTAATTTTTTTCCATAATGCTAAAATCAATTGTTTTCACCATAAAAAAAAACAGGAGGGTGTTTTTTGTAGTTGGTCAATTAAAAAGAGGAACATGGAAAATGCAAAAAATTATTATTCTCATAATAAATCATCTTACATAGGCAAATTCCTAACTAATAAATATTTAAATTTTTTTCTGTGTCTGAACATTCTAACAATTATTTTTTTCTATTTATAAATGGATGGAATAATACCTGAACTGTTTTTAATTTTTTTTTGCATGATGCTGATAATAAATTGTTTTTACGATAAAAAAAAAACAGGAGGATGTTTGTTGTAGCTGAACAATAAAAAAATTGTGCCGTCATAAACAGGATCATAGACTAACAGCAGAATGGACTTTTTTGCCTCTAGTCTTCGGAAAAATACATGTGATGGAATTCGCGGTACCATAAAACGTTTAACCAGAGGAGGAAGTCCACAACGACCATATGAGAATCATATTAAGTCAAGAAGATGTTTTTAAATTTTCCAAAACTCATGTTCCTGGAATAATACGTTTTATGTAACAACTGAAGATATTGTAAAATGTTCATAAATGTTGGAAAAATGGTATCACACTGCTTCCACAATACCCGGGACACAAAAAACACCCTCCTCCTGATTTTTTTATGGTGAAAACTATTGATTATAAGCATTAGGAGAAAAAATTAAGGTGGTGAAATATATGGTATTGCTGTAATAAATTTATGACATTTGTATATATTTTGCAATAAAAAAATATTTTATTGCATATTTGTATAGGTTACATGTAAATTTACAGCATTTTACAAATTGTATTTTGTGGTTTATACTTTTGTTTTTCAAATGACACGAAAATGGACAAAATTGGTTATTAAATAGCAAAGTTATTCTTATTACAAACTTAAATGCCACCTTACCCGTTGATGCCATTTTGCTAAATTGCATCAAATTTCAAAGTGATACACTGACCCGAGTTTTGACATAGAAATGATGAAAAAAAATGTTTTACCAACTTGCTGACAATTTTTTTTACAAACATCTGTGCCATGAGGGCAACAAGATTTTTTTAATTTTGGATAATTTGAAATTAAATGAGCCAGTAGTGAAGAACTGTCTGACATTTTTTTGGTAGTAAATAAATGTTGACACTTGCCCCTTGCCGATTAAAGCATTTTCAATACTGGAATGGTGTGGCGTCTTCGTAAGTATCAATGATGCTTCTACAATGTCGCCAGTTGTAGAAGTAAAAATATTTATATTAGATCGAATAAAATCAATATTTTATTGAATTCATAAATTCAATCTGACTTAGATGTATTAAAGTGAAAAATAAATATAGTAATTCATTGCTATGCTAACATAAAACCTAATGCTACCCAGATCAAAATAAATTTAGACAAAATTAGATTCTACAGTTATATTATGACATGGGCATTGCGGTTGTAGTAAATAAGCTACATCCGCTATGATAATAAGCAAACTGAACTTGGATGCTGCAATAATTCAGTGCCTCTAGATTTTTACAACTCTAAAAGATCTACAATTAAAGGGTCCAATGCAAGAAACAGCCAAGTACTCTGTTATAAAATTTACGGGAAATGAAAAGAACGTTTAAAACTTTGTATAACAATTTATAAATAACTTTGAATATAGCAAATTATAGACACAGCCACACATAACGTATATTTCAATTATTGTTAATTTTGAATTTATAGTTTTAGAGATATTTAAAAAAAATTGATGGACGTAACCTGTTCTTGCACAGTTTTTTAATAACAAAAATTTAAAAAGTCACACAAAATGGAAATCTTCAAGAACGTTTAATTTATCAGAACAGCATAAAATTAACATGGATATACAAAGTTAGAAAATATTTTAGTTGCATGTTTTAGTTTTGTGGTTCAGTCGTCATCGCTGTATTCAGACGATTGATGCTCCTCCGACTGAAAAGCTCTGAAAAGCTCGATGTCATCACAGAACCACATATCAGCCTTTGGTACATAGTTACGGCCTAAATTCATAACATGTTCAAATTTCTTCTTTTTTAATGGCCGTTTCCCTGTGTATAGCTTTTCGTCGCTACTTGGTAATGTTAGTGGCTCCAAAACCCTCCTGTCCAGGATACTAAAATCCTGAAATACTGGAAATGATACTGTTTCACTGCATTGTAGTATTGTTATAGTTTGTTGTTTTTCGTAACACATTATTCTGTATTTCGATATCGTAAACTTAGTATTTTTTCTTGAAGGATTTTTAAAAAGAACTTTTTGAAGTGTTCGTAGAAGTTGTAAAACATATCTTGCGTGGTTTGAACACATGAAACTTCTTGCTGGATGTCTTGATAATATTGACATAATCCCGAGGAAGTTATATTGTATCATATTTTCTTTTTTGGATTTCAATGTGCCCAAAGCTGCGGTCGCAGGGCAGAAAGCTATGCCCTGGTTCAGGGTACCTGTGCTGTATCATTCGTAATCTTTTAATTTCAACTAGAGTGTAGAAAAACTGAGTGAGGACATAGTTTTTATTCTGCGAGTAGCAGTTGTCAGAGAAAATGTACAAATCAGTGATATAACTGATATAAAATTAGGGCTTTAAGTTAAATTAATACATACGTTAAGTGAGATTACCTCGGGTGTATATCTTATTGGATTTTGAGAGTGCATACGGTCTTATTTTTTTCTATTTCTTTTTTTACGGAATCTAAAAATTAGGTTTTTTTTGTACATAGAGATAATACGGATATTTATTTAAATTTAATTTAATTATATTGTACTTATTCTGAATTAAACAGTTTATTCAAATTAATAATAAATATAATTTTTTTTGTTAATTATGAACATTGATAACGATATTGATACTCCTATTATAAATATAACTTTAATTGAAAGCATTGAGGATTTAAATGATCTTGGTCAAAATATAAACAATGTACCTAATAAATTAAATATATTCCAAACGAATATTAGAAGTTTAAATAAAAACTTTGAAGCCTTAGAGGCTCATCTTCATTTAAGTAAATGTAATTTTAATATTATTGTATTAACAGAAACTTGGGAAATAATGAATGTAGATGATTACAACTTAGAGGGTTATAATATGTACTACAGTAACAGCAAATTCAATCAGAATGACGGGACTGTGGTATATGTGTCAACCAATTTACAACACAAAACGTCTATTATTAAAATCGGAAATCTAAATATTATTAGAATTGTCATTTCTATCAGTGGTAAACAGGTTGGTCTAAGTGCTATTTATCGTCCGCCACAATATGATAAAAATATATACTTACAGGATCTTGATTTGTATTTGCGTAATAACTCTGTTTTACCTACTGAAATTTTCTGTGGAGACATAAACTATAATATATTAGACTCTACTAATGAGGAAACAAATACTTATATAGATATGTTACATAGTTATGGTTATTTATCATATATTAACATTCCCACGAGAATAAACTCATGTTTAGATCATTTTTTTCTTAAAATGGATATATCTAAATATAATGTTCTGCCATTTGTATTACAGAGTAACATAACAGATCATAACCCGGTAATTCTTTTGATTGAAAGTAAAACAAATAGTTACTTAAAGAAAAATGAAACAGTCACAATTAAAAAAATTAATTATCAAAAGTTACATGAAATAATTTCGCTGGAAACGTGGAAAGAAACATTAGACTCAAGTGAAATTAATGTAGCTGTAAATAATCTCATTAATAAGTTCAGTTCTCATATAAATTCAGCAATGCAAATAAGATGTATTCGAAGAAAACATATAAATAAAAAGCCTTGGGTTACCGCTGCTACATTAAAGTCAATAACTACTAAAGAGAGATTATATAGACAATATATGGAAAATAAAGGTAACATTGAAATAAAAACAACTTATAATAAATACAGAAATAAATTAAATTCCGTCATAAAACGATGTAAATCTGATTATTTCAAAGAAAAAATTATTTCTTCAAAAGGGGATATTAAATTATTATGGAAATACTCAAAGCAAGTGACAAATTTAAATAACATGAAAGACTCAAATAATATCGATCAAATTGCCGAGGGAGAAGAAATTATTGATGATAATGAAAAAATAGCGAATTCATTTAATAGTTACTTTTGCAACGTTGCTGAAATATTAATTAATAGAACAAACAAAATGAATGATGCAACCATATTACCAACCATAAAGCCCATAGCAGAAAGCTTATTTTTTCATCCAGTTTCTGAAATTGATATACATCACTGTATAACGGAATTATCTAATAATAAAGCACCCGGATCAGATAATATTACAGCAGAAATATTAAAATCAGTAGTCAGCCATATCTTAAAACCAATAGTGCATATTGTAGATATTTGCTTCTCAACAGGCACTTTCCCAAATTTGTTTAAAAATACCATTGTAAAACCGCTATATAAATCTGGAGATAAAAAGTTGAAAAGTAATTATAGACCTATTGCGTTAACTAGTTGTATATCTAAAATCATCGAAAAGCTTATTAAGAAACAGTTACTCTTATTTTTAAATAAACATGATTTCTTTTCACCTTCTCAGTTTGGTTTTATGGAAACAAAATCAACTAATCATGCAATTACAAGCCTTATAGAGAGTATTTACAATGAAATTGATAAAGACTATAAAATAATGGGGCTCTTTTTAGACTTGGCAAAAGCCTTTGACACTGTTAACCACTCATTACTTTTAAAAAAGTTGAATGTTTGCGGTGTCAGGGGCTTAGCGTTGAACCTTTTTAAGACATACCTATTTGACAGGGAACAAAAGGTTATTGTAAATGGAAAATTCAGCGACAGTTGTATAATTAAACATGGTCTACCACAAGGTACAGTCCTGGGACCTGTTTTGTTTATATTTTACGTAAATGATATGTTGTGTCTTAATCAGGATGATACTAATATACTAAGTTATGCAGATGACACAGCTATTGTGGTTCGTGGAATTACCTGGGAAGAAACTACCCATAAATTAGAGCGTGCTCTTCTGAAAATTAAAAATTGGCTCGACTGCAACCTACTCATTCTTAATACCGATAAAACAGTGTTTATGACTTTTTCACCAAATAAATCAGGGTTACCTGAAAACTTAACACAACTAAAAATACATGACTTTACATGTCCGATGTCTAACATAAACTGCACTTGCAATCAAGTTGTCAATAGAGTAAATTTTACCAAGTACCTTGGAATTACTATTGATTCTCACCTTAAATGGTCTCAACATACCGATTACATAGCAAATAAAATCAGAAAACTGGTGTATGTTTTTGTAAGACTAAAGTATATATTGACGATAAAACAACAATTTGTTATATATTTTAGCATTGTTCAATCAATATTACAGTATGGTGTAATTGCATGGGGAAATTCACCAAAAAAATACATATCTAAAGTGGAAACAGTGCAAAAGAATATACTTAAAGTTATTTTAAATAAGCCTAGACTGTTTGCATCGGATCAATTATGGAAGGAAGCAAAAGTAATGAATATTAAAAGGTTATTTGTTCTCTCAATAGTTTCATTTTACTACTCGTGCAAAAACAGGAGTAAATATGTATGTCTTTCCAGAAACAGTTACTACACACGTTTTGCACATTATCAGTTGTCCTATGCTCATAACACAAAAAAGACGTTTTATCAAAACTCATTTTTATTTTTCATTCCTAAAATACACAACTTTTTACCTGATCATCTAAATCCTCTGAAAACTGCTACGCTAGGAAGATCCTACTTCATGAGTTCTGTAAAAAAATGGCTCATGGAATTTGATGTAAATTTATTTTATGAGTGAATTTATCTCTTAATTCTGTTCATATCATGTATATCTCGTTTTACTTTTCAGTATTTAAATTCTGTCTATTTTGGGTGTTATTGCAAATAGGGTTACTCTTATGTAATAGGGTTTGCGTACAAGCTGCGATAGTAGCTTCTGCAGTCGAAGAATTATTTGTTTTTTGTTTTATTTAAGATGAATCTGTATAATTTAAAATTTGTAGCATTTTTCTTAGACAGAATACATATTATTATTATTTATTATTATTATTTGATGCCAAGTGTGTGGTAATAAATTGCAGTAAGATACTTGCTACCTCATTTCGTCCTTTGCCTCCTTACGTTTCGTCATAAACATAAAAAAAAGCTTTGCCCTGTACTCCCAACATGACGATTGATGCTGAAGTACTCGTATTTTACCACGGGCTTGCATGGTTTGTTTTGAAGATGCAGTTAATACTGCTCTTGTCCATGTTTCTCAATATATAGTTAATGCATTTTTGCAATATTTAATTGCGGGGAAAGATAATAATGGTGCATATTATCCTTCCTGCTATAATGTGACTTATATTTTGGAAAACTCAAAATGTGTTGGCGAATCCTTTCTTCAATATGTTTAGGCAGTTTGTTTGGTCCATTATTGTGTTTGCCTCTTTTGTCTTCCGGAGGAGTTCCCTGTCTAAAGTGTATGTGTTGCTGCACGCAATCAAGCCGGCTCTTGGTAATTGCATGTAAAACTAAAAATGCTGTCTTGCAAACTTTCAGAGTTGTGCCTTCATGACGAACCTACAATTTAATGTTAAACTTAAGTAAACAGAACAAGAAGCAAAAGTAATAAATTATTTACCTGATAAATATACAAAAAATGTTTGCCATGCTTTTCTCCTGAACGAGGCATTTTTCGTTCTACAGGTTTACTATGAAGAAGGCTATACAAATGAGCATCCCGAATGTCTTTTGTTGATATGGCAAAAAAATCTCTGAAAATTTTAGCACAGCCTATCGCACCAATTTTATCAAAGCACTGCATTTTACAGTTGCAGCTATTTCCAAGAACTTTCTCTTGTGTTAATTTTCCAGCCGTATTTATATAACTTTCGCCCCTGGTTCGCTTTTGCTTGCGAATGTTTCTTTTCCGGGATGACTTACGTATGAGGCGCGTTTTACCAGGTTGTGCCAGTTTTATTGAACCAGCAGAAGGGCCAGCTTCTTCCAAATGTACAGAATGCTCTGAACCCTCATTAGTTCCAAACTCCGCAAAACCTTCCTCGGACAAATCATCTTCTTGAGTTTCAGTATTGAGGTTATGTTTATAATTTTCTGGTAAAAACTCATCGCCACTAGACTGAAATACATTTTCTTCTGAACTTGATGATACAGTGGGAACCGTAATTGTTTTTTTAACAAAGTTAGGTACACACAACTTGTAAAAGCACAGTAATAATGTTTACAGAATAAGCGTACTGCCAAACGTTTGCAAACCAACTTTTGAGTGCACGAACAGGTTAAGTCCAGGACTTCGTTTGTTATTGCATAGTATGAAAAAGTAGACCATCTATTAATCACTGCTGTAATGCGTAGTGCATAACTTAGAGACTCGGTTCTTGGATGAGATGATAGAGCATTTGAAACTGTACAACAATCAACCCCCAACTAATTTTTGCCCAAAAGTGGATTTGGCTGGTTCTTGCATTGGACCCTTCAATTTATATGGTGTTTCTATTATTTTAATGTGTCATTTCCTACGACATATTAAAACTATCATTGGGTATTATTTTACTGCACCGAATAGAATAATGGCTTCCAATTTAATTACATTTTGAAATTAAACAGCCATAAAAGTGATTCCCATTTGAGTATCTCCAAATTTACTCAAATATTCAAATATTCTAACATTATTCCGACAAATTCTCATCTTTAAGAGGCCATTTATTTAGGATTGTCAGAATGAACTCTGTTAATCTAATGAAAATTTAATTAATGTTATAAACGCTATATTGATTGAGTTTAATTTCTAGCGATTTTAACGGATATAAATAGCTCCTCTATTGTTCTCATTCGAATATATAAATAACGATCGGTGCAGAGTTTACGAATATTAATTTAATCAACTAGAAATTGCAATCGATTCCTTCAAAAGTAGTAAATTTTAATTGTAATTAAGAACTGTGTTAACCGAATGACGATAAAATGCGGAGCTATCGAGAGCTTTAATTATTAAAGCGAAGCACTTCGATAATTCGAGAAATTTGTGTACTTACAAGGTTTAAGGTGAAGTGCTTTTAATTGGTGGGGTTACAGTCAAGCCCTCTTAGAATGATATTTTAAAACAATCAATACTGCATACAACAAGGGATGAAAGTAACAAATATTTAGCGAGACTTTTCTAACTTGGCTAGATTCGCGAGCTCGCTCGGCGGTGAAACTTCAGCAGCGTCAGTAAATCTACTACTGTATTGCCTTGTTATACAAATCACTTTATTTTTCGTAACTCCACAGTTTCGAAGATACTGCAACGGAGTTATAGAGCCCATTAGGTTTTCCGCCTGATCACTCGCATACAAAAATATTATGTTTATTACCACTTGATGATTTGAAAATGTAATCATATTTTCAGCGTATTGCCACTTTCCCACGAGGTAAACAAAATAAGTCTAAGCAGAACGAATACAATATAATTTCCATTTCAAAGTACATGTCAGTTTCAAACTTAAAATACGTCACGGAAACAATCAAAGAAACAATTTGTACAGTTCATATATTGAATTCACATATTGAAGTTTGGCGCAGGATTTGACAAAGGACAAATATTTGTAGGATGCCCCAGGCGGCTAAAGCATATCCGCAATGCGGCCACGCTGGCATTCTCCGATAAATTTTAAACTAATTGCGTTTAGAGAGTACCAGACAAAAATTCACATTGTGAAATTGATTACTTTCTATTTTCCGACTAGTTGCTTCAAATTGTATATGTTCTTAACCATGGAATTATTTCAACATTTAATTGTACCCATTTAATCAGTTATGAATAAACTATATTGTTTAAACGAAAGCATTTATTTACTAGCTCAGTGCATTTTTTAGTTTCATGCGCTCTATTTTCCATGTTTTCTGTTAACCAAAATGAGCTGATTTGAACATTTATTGTGTAGTCATCCAAGAACCCGTGCGACTAAGAATAATTAAGTGTATAGTACAATCGCGCAGAGGTGACAATGACTCATGCTTTTTCGATCTAATCATCGCGTCTGGATAAATATCTATACTCGTTCGCAGGCTTAAGAAATACGAGATGAAATACGAAACGTGTGTCGATATGTAAATTCAAGGGCTAGGTGCAACGTATGTCTTGTCTCATTATATCTATTCTAACCTCAAAATTCACGTGCTTGTACTGTCACCTCTGCGCGATTGTACTATATCGCTTCTCACTCTACTTATGATCAAATCGCTTATGGCTATAATAAATTATTGTACGGACATTTAGTACTTCCCGGGAAGGAGATGGACGCAGAAGAGCCATATCAAAAGGTTAGTCGGCTGATTTTCGTTGCTCTCATTTTCCCGACATAAGTGCATTCTCAATTGATCACGTGCTGTTGGTAGCTCTCACGTAAATGGTTTACAGTCCACTGTTGCTACCGAAGCCATATATTAAATTTAGATATAAAGTTAAGTTATTAAAGTGTAATTTTCATGGTTCGGTGATATATCCGCACAGGAAAACGGCTCACATGAAAAATGCGCACAGAAAACCGAGCACAGCGAAAACTCCTCACACGAAAATTCCTCACATGAAAAACTCCGCACACTGAAAATAACGCACAGTGCTCACACGGAAAATGATTTACTTTTATAGATCCTCACAGGGTGCCCACAACAAATATTTTTGCTATAGATATGTTAAATTTGTTTTTATTTTGGTTTTATTAAGGTTTGAACATTTAAAATCTAGATTAGAATTAAATTTCAGGTACTTTTTAATATCGATGAACTTCAGACAAGTATTTCCCAGAAACCATAATCAGGGCCGATCCTGTATCCTTGGCCGCCCGCGGGCAAATGTTGAGTTGGCCGCCCCCTCAAGTGCATTTCTTGGGGGTTGCGTGTTTACTATTTTAGTAATAAGATACCAAAAAGTAACTTATTATCAAGAATATGTATAATTTCAATTACATATAATACATAACTTTTTGCTACAAAACGAAATATTCTCGATTTTTTGCATTTACGGTTTTTTTTAAATATTGTTTCAATTAAATAATTTGTGCAACGTTACGACAATAGAAGTCGCCCTAATGGTATATCTATCTATTACGAATACTTGGGGTTACAACTCCATAGTGAAAAACAATTTCTCTGTCAGTGTCTATATTGACCTATATAATAAGATTGAAACTGATGCTCGGTTGTCGCACGGGGAAGCAATATTTCAATGTTTATCAATGATATTGTTATAATTGTCGCTAGAATTTCTCCACTCAGTCAAGGAAATTGTCCAATGTTAAGATAATAGATGTGTATCTAGCTATTACGGTTTTAAATTTTAATTATTTACATTCACACAATGCCACCGAAACATGTTGATGGTAGAGCGACTTATACAATATACCCTCCCCCATCATTTTTTGAAGAAAGAAAGAACGATTTATCTTCCTAGGCCAAAATAACTGACGAAAAAGTGTTTTAAGAGTTAATTAAAAATTCTTGCTAGGCTTGAAAGTGCAGGTTCTTCTTGGCTCTATATAACGAGCCGCCCCTGAACTTGAATAGTTCTATGACTGATAATTGTTGATAAATTCATTATATTTAAGGATGGGTGATTTTTCACTGATAGTAAAAATCGCAGGTCGTTACTGAATTTCACCGTGACTGTGATTGCGACTGTTAACCAAACTGTGACTGCTAATTAAACAGTGATTGCTACTTCAAACGTGATTGCTACATAAAATTGTAATTGATACCCAAACTGTGATTGTTAGCGAAAATCCTAATTTTTTGACATTTTTCATCAATTTTATAGAAAATTTTCTTAACCATTTTTCGAAGAAGCAATATTTAGTTGTTCGCACCGAATATTAAAGTTTAATGAATTTTGAGTACATTTGGGAAGTTCAGTATTTGTTTTTGTTTTTATTTTTTCAGTTCATGAAAATAGTAATTTGAACATGAGAGCAGAGAAAAATGGAGTATAAAGTAATTAATATAGAGTTTTAGATTTACAAAATACGTTTGGCATTATTTTTAAACTTTTATTTCTTCAAATTTCTTCAGACATACAGAATTTTAGGTTAGAATAAAGTTGGTGGAGTGGATGGTGGGTGGGTGGTATTTTATGTGGTGAGTGGGCCATATCTTGTTGCCCGCGTACCTAGTTTTTCACCAATTAATAAATTAATTAAAACGTAATAAGTCAGTCATCGGTGACTGACGCGGCCCACTTCAGAATCAGTCACCGGTGACTGACAAACCGGACAACGTGTTAACCACACTGAGATTTTTGCTAAAAATTATTCTTAGTGGTTCACAAATGTCATAAGAAAAGTTGAACAAATACAGGGTGTTAAAAAAAATATATTTGTTTTTGCACTCCGAATGTTTTAAAATAATTTTACGGCATAAGGATTTTTAAACCAATAACTTTTATACGAAACATTTTTTTTATGGAAAAGACGCTGGGAAAGCTCGACGGACTGTTACAGGACACTGTATATATTATACAGTGCGAGTCTCTAACTTGGAATAAATTCAGTAAATCAAACAAAGTTTATTTTTCGGAAATATGCTCGGACACGTCGATTAGTATTTTAAATTGCGCTCTTTTTGTTGTAATAAAATTTTATACAGCGTGTCCCAAATTTGAGATATGACGTCATCGACTATTTTTTTTAATAGCAACCCTAATTTTTTTATCACTATTTTTAAAGAGTATATCAAGTTACACATGTGTGCCAAATTTCAAATTTTTATTTCCTGTCATTTAGAAGATATTTAACAAACAGTATCAAATTTGAAAAATGAATTCAACTTAATAGTCTTTCTTCAATAAATGCTCAAAATGTTGTCCATTTTCTAATTGACAATACCCTAAACGGAACTGAAACTCGTTTTGAACATTTCTAGTTACTTCGGGGGAAATTAGTCTACACTCCTGTCTTATTCGTTCTTTCAACTCCTCAAGATTTGGCGGTTTGGTCTTAAAAACTTTGCTTTTCAAGTACCCCCATAAGAAAAAGTCCATAGGTGTTAAATCCGGAGACCTGGGTGGCCATTCAACTGGTCCTCTTCTGCCAATCCATCTTCGTGGAAATACATTATCCAGGTACTCACGGACACGCCTTGCAAAATGAGGAGGCGCACCGTCCTGTTGAAACCAGATGTTTCTATTCGGGACGTCAGCTTCTACAGGGCAAGGAAACAAAATAGCCAAACTCGGAATTAGCTCTTCCTCCAAGAATTGTAAATATCCCGCTCCATTGAGATTATTTGGAAAGAAAATTGGTCCTAAAATTCGATCACCAACAATCCCTGCCCAAACATTAACTTTTTCTGGATATTGAGTGTGGCCTTCCCTCATCCAGTGTGGGTTCTTGTCTGCCCAATAACGGCAATTTTGACGATTTACCTCACCATTTAACATAAACGTTGATTCATCGGAAAACAATATATTTTCTATTTTTAAAACATTTCTATCTAGTAGATCCATCATTTTTTCGCAAAACTGAAGTCTTCTATCCGGATCATCTTCGGTGATTTCCTGGAGGATTGTCATTTTATAAGGATGAAATGTTTGCTCTCTAAGGATTCTTGACACTGAAGACTGGCTAATTTTGAGTTCCCTAGCCATCTGCCTAGAGGAGACATGATGATTTTCCTGAACAGAGAGAAGTACATCAATTTTGACCTCTTCACTCAGCGCATTCTGACGATGATTATTCGTTTTTCTTAAATGCCCATTTTCCCGAAACTGACTTTCAATCTTGCTTACGGTACTTTGAGATATGGCTGGTAAGTCAGGATACTTCTCTCTAAATAAATAAATAACTTCATTTTGTGTTCTTGTCCTATCTCCATAGCCAATCATCATTAAAATTTCGATTTTGTGGGTTTCAGTTAAGTACGGCATGTTAGTATAATTTTTCGACCAACGGTGAACAACAGTCAACACAACAATGGAACGACTAATACTCTCCTCACTCGAATTCTTACTTGTTTTTATAACTAAACGTCAAAATGATAAACGTCAGTTTGAAAAAAAAATGACAAACCAGCACGTTTTGGCATTCCACTTTTAAAATGCATAAAAATTCGATTAAGGTGACTTGATTTCTTCATTCTACATTATTTGATAATGTTTGTTAAATATCTTCTAAATGACAGGAAATAAAAATTTGAAATTTGGCACACATGTGTAACTTGATATACTCTTTAAAAATAGTGATAAAAAATTAGGGTTGCTATTAAAAAAAATAGTCGATGACGTCATATCTCAAACTTGGGACACGCTGTATAAAATTTTATTACAACAAAAAGAGCGCAATTTAAAATACTAATCGACGTGTCCGAGCATATTTCCGAAAAATAAACTTTGTTTGATTTACTGAATTTATTCCAAGTTAGAGACTCGCACTGTATACTGTTCTCTCTAACGCTAAAATTACCGGAAAAATATGTAAACATATAAAAGTTACGTTTTTGTGTACATAATACTAACTGCTTTGTGAAAGTTTTAATGTAACTCATTTTTAGTATCGCAATTAATCTGAAAGCCGGAGAGTTTCCTAGATCATATAAAATCATCATACAAGTTAAGAAACTTTTCTATGGGACGAACAGGTGTGTAGAACTTTGATTAACTTATGTTGCAGTACGTTTCTTTTAAATTTCAAATACTTTGATCGTCCTACACCTCTGAATTCTGTATAAAATTAATGCGCTTTGCAACTGAATATTCATTGACGATTGCTTGGAAGATTCAAACCATATTTTAAATAATATTAAAATAACAATTCACCGATTCTTTGTAATAATAATTAAAAATGTGTAATATTTCGTTAACAAACATATATCTTACACATTACAAAATAGTAAAAAAAAAATACTCAGTTTATACGATTTCAAATAACAATATTGCGAATAACGAGTTAAAACAAAATTATATATGATCTAATCGCAATAGATCTGTAAATAAACATTGATAAAATACTCGTAGAAGAATGTTTACGTTTTTCACTAGAAATAAATAAATATTTGCTGTTGCTTATAAAGTATGTTCATTCAAAAAAAACCTCAAGTTTGCCATGATTTTTTAATATTAAAAATTTAAGTTGGTTACACATATTGAGGTTATGTTACTTCTCAAAATTAAACAAACTGTAGTCAATTTATAGATACTTACGTTAAATTTTTTACTATAAAATTATATTAAATGTTGTATGTGCCTTCCTTCTTCTTGAACACAAGCCTGAACTCTTCGTCGCCCACCCTCCATTACGCTCCGCAACAACACTGGATTTTTGTTAATTTCTGTAAATTTATCTCGAATTCGTTGCCGCATGTCTTTTAGATTGTGAACTGGTTGTGCATAAATACAATTTTTCAGGTATGGCCACAAGAAAAAATCGCATGGTGTTAAATCGCATGAACGGGGCGGCCAGGAAATCCGTGCATTTCAACTTATTATTCGGTCCTCAAAAAATTCCTCCAAAATGGCCAAATTATCTACTGTGCAATGAGGAGTTGCTCCGTCTTGATATCCACTTTGCAGTTCGTCATCATATAATTCATTTATAAAAGGCAATAAAATTTCTGTACGATAACGGTTTGCAGTTATCGTACATAAAATGAATGCACGGTTATTGAATTTTTATTATTAATAATAAAAATAGGAATTTACCTTCAAGGTATATCGGTCCAACTGATCTTCTCCCACTAATCGCTGCCCAAACGCCGACTTTCTCTGGATGTAGTGGTTTCTTTGGATATATACGAGGATTTTCATCCGATCAAATTCTCATGGTTTGGGAATTAATGTACCAATTCTTGTAAAACCAAGCTTCATCGGTAAAAAAAAGTAATTTGTAAAACATCCTCGATTACATTTTGTAAAAACCACTGACAAAATTCCTAGCGTCTGAGGTAATCAACAGGTAACAACTCTTGTACCAATGTTATGCGATAAGGGTATACTTGCAAATCTTTTCGTAGAAGCTTGTGGCTTGTTCCTACCGATAAATTCATTTGCTGTGACAAATGACGCAGAGAAGTCGTAAGTTCATCTTCCAAAATTTCTTGGGCTGTGTTAATTGCATCTTGAGTTCGTTTAACTGGTCTACCACTTCCTGGTTTACGGAGAATACTACCCATTTCACGAAATAATACAACAGATCGTAATAAGGTATTTTTAAATTCATCATAAATAATAGGTACGTTAGGAAATTCTTCCTGAGACGCTAAAAGTGCGTCGAATGAATTCACCCAATTTCCGTCCACTTTAATCCCATTTCGGAAATAACTTTCAATTAGAAACGTTTTTTGCTGGTTGCTGTAAAGCAGTGGTTCTCAAACATGTTTGTCCTACCACCCCCTTTCCAGAAACAATATTACTTAGCGCCCCCTAGAATTTTTTATTTTTTTATTTTAATAGTAATTAATAGGAAATATACCTATATGTATTAAAGTTTCTATCTTTTTCGTAAAATATAGTAAAGAACGGTGTAAATTAGAAACATTAAACTATTTATTGAACTCAGAATAGAATTTAATACAAATAAGTTTAAACATACGAAATCATCTTAATGCGAAGGATGAACCTGGTGTGCTGCTACCAATTTAGTAATCCTCGGCTCCATTTTCGTCAGCAGTAATCTTAAATCACCGCGATTTACTATTTGCAATTGGTTTCTTTTTTTTTGTTAATAACTTTATTACGGCACTGAACCTACGTTCCACTAAATATGATGAAGGAAATGCAATTGAGAACTTTTTAATTACAGCCCATATTTTAGGATAAGCCGTAGGGATGTCCTTTTGCAGCCAGAATTGTTGGTAGCCGCGTTTGAATTTAAATTTCAATTCATCATTTGTAGTTACTTCCATTAGTTCTTCTTGTAAGTGTGGAAATTCTGCTGTGTTTTTACTCGTAAAAGAATCCAAAATCCAATCAGGTATGTTCATTTTCAAAATATCATCAAATCGTTGATTAAAATCTGAATGGAGAGCATCCAAGTGCTCACAATAAGAAATTATGTCTTCCACTGTATTTTCTGCTCTTGATAAATTTGGTAAGAGGCAGAATTCTCCTTGTCCAAAGTTTTGTTTCTACAGAAGAAGTTTTGTCACAAATGCAGAAACAACAAATTTTGTTTTTATTAAATTCACTTCATCACCTTGAAGCTGAAGATTGCTTTTATTAAATTTTTGAAACAAGTCTGTCAAGTTAGCAATGTCACTTTTGGATTGAATTAAATTGGATCATAAAGCATCATTTTTATCTTTCAAGAACTCCAGCACCAAGTTAACCAGTTTATAAAATGTATCTAAACAGGCACCCTTTGACAACCAACGAACTTCTGTATAAAGCAGCAAACGATTAAATTCTTCATCGTTTTCAATGCAAAGCTGTTTAAATAATCTGTCATTCAATGATTTGCTTCTGATTATGTTGATAGCTTTAATTACATATTGTAATGAATTATGTAGGCGTTCACTTAGATTTTTGGCAACTAGATGTTGACGATACGTGTACTGTTAATACATTCGGCAACACCTTTTTTAAATATGTAAGAAAACCTCTGAAGCGCCCTACCATCGCTGGAGCACCATCTGTGACTACTGATAAAATATTACTCAGAGGTATTTCTTTTTCTTTAAAAAAACTCATCCAATGCATGAAATATTGATTCTCCTGTAGTATGTGTTTGCAAATATTTTGAAAATAATAATTCTTGGCAAATTTGTCCCTCCTTTGTGAAGCGCACGTATGCTAAAAGTAAAGCTTCGTTTCCTGGCAAAGTTGACTCATCAAGCTGAATAGAAAACGGAGATGTTTTTAAATATGCACACAATAAATCTTGAGCCATTTCATCAATTCTTCTTTGCACTGTATTATTGCTTAACGAAATTTTCTTGACAATTGCCCTCATTTACTTACTAACCAATGAAATCGAATAACGTAATAATAATAATAATATAATAATATAAGTTTTATTCAAAAAATGGCACAACATTTACATGTACATACAAAGAATAAACATGTGACCAAATTTGAAAAAGTCAACGCGATACATATACATATAACTCAAAACAACATGTTAAAAATAGTACTTCAAATGTTTCCAAATGCTCAAAACCATTATAGTAAAATATCCTTAATTGGTCCTAGCAGATTCTAATGACTCTATACATTCTCTTGTAGTATATGGCTCAATGCCCACAATTAAATTGAAGGCTTGAGATTTGAATGTCTTAAAATTTGTCATGTTTTTCAAACGTGACGGTAAACAGTTAAAAAATTTTATACACGCGTAGTACGCCGTTTTTTCAGTGAGTGTGAGTTTGTGTACCGGATAAATTAAATTGCTTTTATTTCTTGAAGCATCTCTTCGCATCTCATCAAATAGCTGTTTGTTTTTGTGACAAAATTTCAGACATTCAAAGACATATAATCCAGGAACTGTTAACAGGTTATGATCCCTGAAGTGGCCTCTACACGAGTCAAGGTACTTGATTCCAAATATAATTCTAATTACCCTTTTTTGAATTAAAAAGACTTGGGTAATGTCATTCGATCCACCCCAGTGCATTATACCATATCTAATATATGAAACAAAAATGGCATGATACGCATTTACTACAAGCTGTAAGGATAGCGCTTCTGTTAGCTTTCGTATACAATAGCATTGAGCAATTAATTTACTGCACAAATTTTCAATGTGCGTCTTCCACGTAAGATTTTTATCTATGTGCACCCCCAAGAATTTCGTACTTGAATCCGTTATGATATTATTTCGTTCCCAGAAACCATCCACTAAATTTGAGTCTGCCTCCCTGTTACTAGCTTTATACATTAAATAATGAGTCTTGTCTTCATTAAGAATCATTTGATTTCCTGTGCACCAAGTCTGAATTTCATTGATTGATTCTGTTAGTTCCTTACGTAAGTCATATAAACAATCAGCGGAAATGATTAAATTGGTATCATCGGCATAACAAGTTATGTGATGTTTCTTGAAACACTTCAGCAGGAAAATGTCGTTCAAATAAATCACGAACAATATCGGACCCAGAACACTTCCCTGCGCTACCCCCCGTTTGAGGGTCAAATTGTCTGATCTTACAGTTGCACTATTCTTTTTTAATTCAACTACTTGCTGCCTGCCCACCAAATATGAATCAAACCATTTATTGCACACTCCCCTGATACCATACTGATTTAATTTGTCCAATAAAATTTCGTGGTTAATAGAATCAAAGGCGCACGAAAAGTCCAAGAAGACACCACACGTCAGCAATCCGTTTTCCAGATACTTCGTTATATGCCTTACGTACTGAAAGAGAGCAAGATCAATGTTTTTATTAGGTAAATACCCAAACTGCCTTTCATCTAAAATGTTGTTTCTTGTAAGAAAATTTAACAGCCTGTCTGCTATAACTGATTCAAATAACTTAGAAAACACTGTTAATAATGTGATGGGTCTATAATTTTCAATGGTTAATTTATCCCCTTTTTTATGCAACGGCTTGATTAAACCCCATTTTAACACTTCTGGAAATACCGCCTCTTGTAATGATAAGTTAAATAACTCTGCTAGTGGTTCGGCTATTGAGGGAATGATACGTTTTAGCAGAACAGTTGATACGTTATCTATACCACTGCTTTTTTTGTTTTTCATGTTAGCAACCTTAGAGATTAGCTCCTGCGCCGTGATGGGCTCAAAAAATAACGACTTGCTTTGCGTAGGAATACTGTTAATGTATTCAACATTTTGAATCTCAGCGACCCTTTGATCTGCTTTATCCGTGAAATAAGAATTGAAATCATTTGCTAACTTGAAAGCATCATGCGCTTCAATATTTATTGCTGTTTTCGTCTCTTTACCTGTTAGTTCATTCACGATGTTCCACGCGGTTTTTATTTTATTGTCAGCCGTAGTAAGTATCTTCTCGTACTGTTTTCTTTTTTCTTCTTTTAGCTCCCTATCATATTTATGTTTATATTTTTTGTATAACAGTTTGAACTCTGGGCGGTGGGAAGACAACAAACTGAAAATTGACAATTTATTTTTATAAGTTATTATTCTTTTTGTGCAGAAAGAATACTTTCTTGGTTTTTTCTTTTTGCGTTTAACGAGAGGAAAAGCCGCCCAGAAATGACGCAAGAATATTGTTAAAAAGTTGTTAAATTTTATATTTACATCTTTTGTATCTAATGCACCCAAACAACCCTCCCAACTCTCGTCAGTAATGGAGTTTTGAAACCTACTAATATTGTCCTCATTTATTAAATAACTTTTATGTTCACTTTTCTTATTATTATTGTTTTCAATGTTCACAATACTGACTATTTGAGCGCAATGATCCGACAGTCCCGAGTTAATCACCTCAGCAGTATCAAGTTGGTTAAAATTAGTTATTATATTGTCAAGGCAACTATCCTTTCTTGTTGGTTCCTTTATAAGCAGTCTTGCCCCGTATGAACGTAAAATCTGGCAGAAAGATTGCGAAATAATGTTATTTTTTAATGTGTTGATATTAAAATCACCCAGAATCAAGTACGATTTTCCCAAGGATGCTAGCATATCCAGCATAATTGACAATTTTAAGAAAAACATATTTAAGTCCCGATCCGGAGTACTATATAGCGCAATTATCGCAATATTACGACCATTCACACTACACTCGATGCCCGCGCATTCAAACACTTGTTCTATCGCTATGCTGTTGATGCACTTTAGTAATGTAACTGTTCGATCATTTTTGACATAGATTGCAGCTCCTCCTCCCCGTTTCTTCAATCTGCAGAAGGATGCACACAATTTATAGCCCTGGAGTTTTACATGTTTCAATAATGTTCCATCGCACCAATGTTCAGTGATACATATTATTTCAATATTTTCTTCTTGTTCTACAAAGTTTAATATTTGATTTGTTTTATTTTGTATTGATTGTACGTTGTGATGTAAGATTTTGAACCATTTCTCTTTAGATGTATCACTCCTGTTATTTATGTGTTGGTGTTTAATAATAGGCCCTGTTGAAAATTTTCCCGCGTATTGTTTGATTTGGGGAAATAGTATTTGTCGACAAATATGCCTTTCGGCCAAAAACTGAGAGAGTTAAACATAGTCTCCAGGTGAAATGGAATTTCCACTTTGAATGCACTTCCCATTCTTTCAGATTTTAGACATAGTTTTTCACAGTTATAGTCCCCCTTTTCTTGCTCATTTAGACAGGCTATAATATCCTCACACGTGACATCCTTACTAAAGTTTGCCAGAAATATCCATGATTTTCTTTGGATTACCTTTAACTTGGAGACATTTTCTTGGTTACTGTTCTCTCCAGTCGCAATTTTGTTGCTGTTTTTCCTAAAACCCCTCATTTTCTGAGATTTCCAATTCCTAATGTTATCCGCAGAATCGGTTGTGAGATTAATTATGTCACTGAGTTTATTTTGTTTTTCTTCTTCCGAATGTTGTGGATTCGATTTCTTCGCGTAATTTGTGTATCCTTCATTGTTTCCATTTGTCATCCGTCCCGGGTTCAATGTACTTAAATTTTTATTTGCCTTATCGTTGGTGTTCTTATTCACTATCTCACTCATGTTTTTGCGATTGGAGTGAGTCCTCGAACGCATCTCGGCCGAGCGGTTGCCCGCACCTTTGTCTGCATCAATTTCTGCATTTGGTTCAATTTCGCCGTTAATAGAGTTAACTTTCTCTTGGGTTTCCGTCTTCGCTGCTGGAATTTTGCAGTTCCACTTTTGCTCCATAGGGGACTCCAATATATGCTTTATGATGTTGTGTAACATTTCGACTTCTCTTAGCAATATCGTGTTTTTATCTTTAATTTCTAATATGATAGTATCCTTACATGCAATAATTTCTTTGAGATGATCCACCTCCCTGATTTTCGGGTCGTTTACTTCTTCATTTTCGATGTTGTCAATGCTGGTTTTGAGGTTAGCCTCCGTTATATCGCTGCAGCAGATGAAACTGTCTTCACTTACTGAGACCATATGCTTCCTTCGTTTACTCTGGAAGCACCCTTTATGGCACACACTGGTACACTTAATGCACGTAATTCTTTTGCTTTCGGTTTTCACGCACACATTGCATAGTATACACTCGAACGGCGCCATATTAGCATCCTGTTAATGAGATGATCCAATAAAATTCTAATTACGATGCGTAACAGACCACGCTGCATGTTATGCATGGCAGTTCACCCTGGGTGGTATCTAACCAGATAATCTCTCATGTTAGTATTGCCTAGCAACGCGTTAGTACATTATATATAACATATAAAACGTCAGTTATTGCCGGACTTTTAAGCAGTTTGCTCCTGAATTCGATCTGTTTGTATTTTTGGGTGAATTATTGTGACGCAGATTAATACACGTCTGACACTTGGTGTCAGTAAATTTAACTTTTCAAATTATGAAGTTTGAACTTTCTATTCGGCCAATTGTCTTCTCGAATCTAACGCATGACTGATTTTTTGTAGGCAATTATTAGCGTCTGGACCACTCTTGCTTGTTGCTTCTAGAAAATCGTGATCCCATCGCTAATAATTGCCGGCAAAATCATAGGCACTCGTTATATTACTGTTGATAATATCAGATGCCGGATTGCGTAGCATAGTACGTATTACTTCACTTATAGCGGGTATAATTAGTTCTTCACCAATAGTATGGGGTTTTCCCGATTTGGCAATCATTAACGAAATATTGTAAGAAGCAAGCAAGCCATCGCCATCTTGTGTGGTTGCGGTTGAAAAGAGTTTTGCCAATGTTGGTTGTTTGATAAATTTTTCTTTTAGTGTTTGAAAATAAGATAAATCCTTATCTTTTTATTACCATGAATTTTAGTCAAATGTTCTTGTAGTCGGGAAGGCTTCATAGCTTCGCTTGAAAAAAACTTTCTGACAAATCAGGCACATTGGTAATATATTGTTTACAGGCGACTCAATAAAGCCATATTTCAAATATTCGGTAATACAGGGTGAGGCAGTGAAACGGCATTATTTTAAGACCGGCTGACGGGCGTGGTGGGGGGTTATGAGAGTGGGGGACGCGACCTTGAGCGTCTAGACAGGTGGACATTTCAGTAGCCATGGAGCGTTGGTCCAGTGCGCAACGTGCGTTTGCTGTAAAAGCATATTACAAAAATGCGGGTAGTATGGTTGGTGCTCAACGCGCTTTTCGTCGCCAGTTTAATCTACCGCCACGGGCTCCTGTGCCATCACGGAAAGCTATCAGCCTTTGGGTGAATAACTTTGAAGCCACTTCTAGCACTACAAAGAAAAGGGGTGATAGTGAAAAAACAATCCGGACCACTGAAAACATTAATCATGTGCGCGAAGCATTAGGACGAAGTCCACGAAAATCAGCGAGACGGCACAGTACAGAACTTGGTCTCAGCAATAGATCAGTTAGAAGGATTTTGAAAAATGACCTACAGTATCATCCATACAAGATACAGATAGTGCAAGCCCTAAAACCTAATGATTACAATAATCGCATTCGCTTTTGCCAAACAATGCTTGACATTATTGGAAGAAATGGAGAGAGAGTGCATAACTTGTGGATGAGTGATAAGGCCCACTTTCACCTTAGTGGCTACGTTAATAAACAGAATTTCCGTTATTAGGCAGGAAATAACCCACTTTCTCTTCATGAAAAACCTCTCCATTCTGAGAAAGTGACAGTTTGGTGTGCAATGTCATCTCGTGAAATCGTTGGACCCTATTTTTTTTTAAATGAACATGGCAACACGGTAACGGTTAACTCTGAACGTTATGCTGACATGTTGGTAACTTTTGGTTTGCCTGGAATCGATGAGTATGCTCCAGATGAAGAAACACTATTCCAGCAAGATGGTGCGACCAGTCACACTGCCGCTGTATCAATGGGTTTACTTAGACTCGCATTTCCAGGACGTCTCATCAGCAGGAATGGTGATATTCCTTGGCCCGCCCGATCGCCGGATTTGACCGCTCCGGACTATTTTCTTTGGGGCTATCTGAAGTGCAAAGTATTCCAGGAAAATCCACCAAGGACAAAAGAGGATCTGAAAGAGCGAATTCGCCAAGAAATTGACAACATACCGTTGAAGATGCTGCGAAAAGTCATGGGAGGATTCCATCTCAGACTCCGACAATGTGTTCAAAACCAAGGAAGCCATCTTACTGACACCATATTCAAAAAGTGATTGTTTTTAAGGTAAATCAGTAACTTCCAGTCATGTACTCCAGTTTAAAGTTCAAACAATTAAAATTTTTCAGTTAGTAAATTGTTGGTGTTTTATTTAAATAGTGCCGTTTCACTGCCTCACCCTGTATATGGTCTACATTTCTTCTTTGGTTGATCCATTATTATCTGTAGAAAAAAAAAATTTATTGCATTAGAAAATATCATATTTCGTTAAGAAAAATAAGGTAAATAAATATTATGCAAAAATAAAAAATAACGTAAATAAATCATAATTAAAAGTGAATTTTAATTCTACAAAATCGGTCGCTAACGCCTAAAATCGAGCCTAGTAGTGGATCCGAAAAAAAGGGTTAAGGGGGTATTTTTAATGATATTTTTCTAGTAATATTTTGAAATATTTTGGGAACAAACAAACTAAAATAAATACTGATGAAATAAATACGCTTCATATTATTCATTGTAAAGCGCATATAATGATTACAAAATAAATAAATAATACTCACCAATTATAGTCGCACTATTTGTTAGTTAACTTTAACATGCCACAATATTACAACAATCTAACCTTTTTTTGAGTTATATTACGCGGAATAATTACGGAGAAATCTCCTATCATAGCGTGCTTCAAAATCTGCTGGTAATACTGCCAGGCTTTAGCCTTGCGATCGACCAATCGCACGAGTGGTAGTTACCCGGGGGGGCGTCATCCCTGGTCGAAAAATATTTTTACCCCTCTCCGGGGCAACAAAAGTTAGTTTCAGGCGGACATACCCGATGAGTAAGTACTTATTCTCCCACCATTTATAGGTGTCTCGAGGTTTAGATGATGTACGAAAGTTGTATCGAATACGTCAGTGATTGTTTGAAAATCATCAGTTAAAACGAGCAAATTTAAGGTCCAGATACACAATAATAGTTTAGAATTAAGACTCAATTGGATTTAGGGGATTACAATTGTTGCGAACACGAATCCGTCATTATTTTAGACTCACTTGGCCAGATTTCAGTGTGCCGCGCCAGCCTACAACTTAAACATCGACTCTCGAAAAACATCGCCGTTTCATGGGTAGGTATGGTAGGGATGGATGAAATTTGCGGGCACTTTTCATTTTCGGCCAGGAATGGTCGACCCAGTTACCCGCAGCAATGCTCGAAGTGCTCAAGTGTTTTGGAACGGCAATTCAGTGGCAGCATGATTGCACATCCCTCAATGCAACTGAGGGAGTATGCGGGAACCGAGCCAATATCCATTACGTTGTTCAAAGAAAAATTAAGCGTTATGGCTGTTTGTCCCGCAACGAATACTTTCTCAGGGGTGCAAGGGTGAGACGGCAAGTAATAGGCGGACCTAATAAATCATATATTCATCTCTTAAAAATCCTATTGCGACGCCGTTCTCGCAGAAAAATCAGGATCGGACTTAGGCACTGGCGTGCCGTATTAACGCATTGGCCGTGCACACGTCAGATAATTCATATGAACTGCAGGAACTCGCACACTCGTCTCTCAAATATTACACTCTTTACACAAAATAAACTTTTTAAACACCGGTTTAATGTAATTCTGAATAATTTTCATGAAATAATTTAATCGTTTTATTGAAATAGCTTTATGTCACAATTTATACACAATTTTTTTTTTGTACGATTCATTTGAACTCTAAAGGGTTCTTACATTCCTATTTCAACTTATTACAGTATACGTTAAAAAGTAGCAATTGTTATAATATTTTATAGTTATGAAATTCGTAGTTTTAAAATTAGCATAAGCATTGTTCCTGTGTGATTATTTCAGAAACTATAGAAGGGGTGTTTTCTTATTCTGAATAAATCTTGAAACAGAGGTTTGAAAAGTTTCAAGTATGTGGCAAATGTTTTTCTTTTCTTGTTTTGCATATGAAGAAAATGTACCTTTAGAATGACGATTTGCTCTATTATTGGGAGATTATTTTCAAATCTGGTTAAGAAGCATTTGGAAATCTTTGTAGAATCCTAAAGTAGAATATATTTTGAGTAAATTTGTGACAATTGTTTTTCCATTGATGTTTTGCTTCCGAAAAGACACATGTTCATAATGGCGATTTTTTTCTCAGGTGAAAGAGAACAATATATTTATTGAGACACTTTTACAAATGACCTCAGCAAGTTACTTACCATAGGTCTTTTAGCCTCTCTCGTGATTATTTCAAATATTAGTAAAGCATTTCTACATTTTTGCGGAATCGTAAATTGCAATGTATTTTGGGTGAATTTCGATATTTTCAAGGATATCGCAAATATTTTTATACATCTGCGTTGCCTCAGAAAAAGCTCATCTTCAGAATAACGATTTGGTTTATTCTCGGGGAGTTATTTTAAAATCTAGTCGAAAGGCATTAAAGATTTTTGCAGAATCGTAAAGTGGAATACATTTTGAGTCATTTTGGACAGTTTCAAGTACGTGATATATATTTTTTTAATGAAGGACGTGGATGGAACTGCGGATTAGGGAGAGTAAATCTGTTACAACCGTTGTTTTGTAGATATATTAGAAATTAAGTGAACAATGCAAGACAAATTACAACAACCACGGTCCCGAGCGAATATTCCGCGACCCCGAAATCTTTCGCCCGGGCTGGGATTCGAACCCATCGTTCCCCTGTACCCATTACACAAACGTCATAATTATTTTTCTATTTTTGTTTTACCTCTGAAGAGGTGCGTCCCTAGAATGATGATTTGCTCTGATCTCTAGGGATTATTTTTAAATAAAATAATTAACGTCGAGGGGTATTTTTTTGCAGAATCCTCTAGTATATTTTGAGTAAATTTAGAAAGTTGCAGATTTGTAGCAATTATTTTTATTTATTTTTCAGTTCAATTTGTAAATTGAAAATTGGTTTCTTGGTATTATTTCAAAATTTTTATAAAGGGATGTTTAGGTATTTGCACTGAATCTTAAAGTAAAATTATTGTTTTTTTTAGTAAATTTGGAAAGTTTCGTATTTGTAGCAATTGTTTTTATTTTATTGTTCAGTTCATGAAAATCGTAATTTTAAACATGAGCATAAGAGCATTATCTTGCGATTCTTCAAAATCTAGAGCAACATGGAAGTATAAACTAATGAATATAAAAAATTATATTTAGAAATGCTATATACGTATAGAAATATTGTCTTCTTACAATCATCAGTCACAATTTAAGTAGAAATCACTGTTTACGTAAGAGTCACAGTTTAATTAACAATCACTGTTTGGGTAACTTTGTAATTTTAAATAGCGTTCACGTTTTAAGTAGCAATCAAAATTTGAGTAACAGATGCGATTTTAAATAACAAATCACGGTTTAAGTAATTGTCGCAATCACAATCACACTCACGGTGAAATTTGCCTATTTGTAAGAGTAACGACCAGCGATTTTTCAATATCAATGAAAAATTACTGGTACGTGAAATATCGACCATCCCTAGATAGTACCATTTTTTTATTGTAAGGCAGTTTGGCAATAAATGATGCAGGTCATTCGTGAGCCTTTTGTTTGAAATTGCATTATTATAAACAAATAGACTACCCAGTGTGTGGATTTTGGATGCAAATTTAAAATATTTTTTTACATGGAAACTGTTTGGTTGTTTTTCGTCTTGCGGATAAATAAAGTCGGCATTTATTACTTCGATGGTAATTATTTAAATTAAATCGTTCATCCTGGATACTGCGTCCCTTGTAAGGGAACTTAATTATGGCAACCGGACGAAAAAAAAAACAAGTGTACAGGGTGGGCAAAATTCGTCATTTCTATGGGGGATCTCGATAACTATAATAGATACAGAAAAAAGGATGGCGCATCCTCGATTTCTTTTTTCGAGAAAAACTCAATGATAAATAAAAAAAAACTAAATTTATTTATCTTCTTTTGTTTTCGAGTTATAGCCTTAAAGTCAATTTTTTTCCATTTTAGATATATTGAAATATCTCAATTGTTTATCATTTGACAATAATAAAAGTTATATGTTGTTGAGGCACTATTTTGAAAAGAATAAAATAACCTTATCAGAATTCCAATATCTTCTATCTATTATTATTATCGAGATCCCTTATACAAACATCGAATTTTGCCCACCCTGTACGTATAATAATAACTGTGTATATTTAAAACTCTGTCTCGGTATGAATCTGAGTTAATACTAAGAATTCACAAAATATTTACACGAATTGTAACTGCATCAATCGCCAAACGAGGGCACACGCATGATAACGGAACGTTAATGGTAAAAACCATAAACAAAGATCCACAGTTATCTTCGCAATCGCAAATTTTAAATGAAGCTACTGTCCAGTCCAGCAATACGGTGCTAACAAGTGACAACACGAAGACGGATTACAATTACTGGAGTAAAAAAACCAGAAGATAATGAAATCACCGCAGCCGCCGCAATGACCTCAATATTTGTATCAAATTTGAACGAGAACACTAAGGAAGAAGATGTGCGTGAATATTTATTGAAGAAACTCCCGCTGGAATCTCTCCATGTAGACAAGATAAAAAGCATCACTTACCATTCCAGCTTCAAAATCGCCGTCCCCAAAAAGGATGTGGAAGCAGTTTTGAATGAAAATTTCATTCAAGGCATACAAGTGCAGTTATTTCGATCGAACTATCGACGGAAATGGAATGCCAACCATCGAGGAAATTGGGACGGTAACACGCAGCATTACAACCGGAAAACCCCCGCAAGACAACAATAACGAAGACTATGTCACCATTAGTCTATTTCATTTAAATGTTAGATCAATATTTCACAAAGTAAATGTTTTAGATGTATTGTGCCCTAATAATGATTTTAATATTTTATGTTTTACAGAAACTTGGCTTCAAGAACTGCAACTCAACGTTTTTAAAATTGCTGGTTATACATGGCGGAACATTTTTCTAGACAATCGAATATACACGGTGGAAGTGCAATATTTGTAAAAAATACTCTGTTAGGTTTAACACGACCACTAAAAATTATAGGCAGCTTAGCCATCGAAAATGTAATCGAATGTTGTGGAATATCCGTAGGTATAGTAGAATCGCGCAGAGGTGACAGTGACTCATGCTTTTTCGATCTAATCATCGCGTCTGGATCAATATATATATACTCGTTCGCATGCTTAAGAAAAACGAAATGAAATACGAAACGTAAGTCGATATGTAAATTCAAGAGCTAAGTGCAACGTATGTCTTTTCTCATTCTAACTATTCTAACCTCAAAATTCACGTGCTTGTATCTGGTTTTGACCGTCTCCGATTTCGATTTATTTAAGAGCAGAATTGATTGTATCCATTTAATTTATAAAAAGGTTAAATTTAATGATCAATTTCCAGTTGTCTTTACCGATTGCCGAAAAATGCACTCGCAAAGTTTCGTCGGGAAAATATTTGCGCGCTCGAGAATTTTTAAATTTCCCGCCTAGACTGAATCGAATTATATTATGGACATACGTTTACTAGAAATTTAATTCAGGCAACATGGAGCGATGAGTCACTGTCACCTCTGCGCGATTGTACTATAAGAAAACTTGCATAATTACCATCTACAGACATCCTAACAACGCGAGTGATATAAACAAGCTATTTTTTAATCAATTTAATAAGCTTTTAGATATAGTCAATAAAAAATTTAAAACAATTATTATATGTGGTGACCTAAATATAGACAATTCAGCTAAAAGTAAATTAACTACTTCCCTAAACGATCTATTATGCGCTCATAACCATCACTCGATAATTAAGGATTTTACCAGAATTCAAAAAATCCCGTATTCAAATGAAATATCAATGACTTCGATTGACTATATTATTACTAACGATACGGATGCAATAAAATCTACAGATAATTTCAATCCAGGTTTGTCGGATCACTTTGCACAGACGGCCTTGATTGAAATTAAACTGCCTGTCTCAAATAAACTGTCGTATGATAGTTTTCGTAACTTTTCTTCTAGTAATATAAATCAATTTAGACTACACTTGATTAAAAACAGTGTGTATATTAATTGGTCAGTTGACAGTGAAATTGATTTTGTTTTTGAATATTTTTATGACCAATTCAGGTGGAGTTTTGAAGCGATTTTTCCAATAAAAAGAACACTTAAATCGGCCCGTAATCTCGGATGTGAAAAAATTACTTTCTCGGCTGAAGTACAAAACCTATATAACCAAGTAAAAAATCTCGACTACATCGCAAAAGTGTTAAATAGAGAAGATTTAACATTGTTACTTAAAACCAAGAGAAAAAACTTGAACACTGTAATCAAGGCAGACAAAAAACAACACGCAGCTGATTACATAAATAATGCGAGCAAAAAAGTCAAAGCTCTTTGGAATATGGTTCAATACAAGAACAAAGTACGATGCGACATAAAAACGGATAAAAATAGTTACGAAACTGCTAAGGATTTTGCATGTTTCTTTGAAAAATCTGTATCTGACTTAACCACCCCTACCGCAACTTTTAATAACACTACCAATGATTATCTTTATAACTCTTTTTGCTTTATGCCAGTAACTGAGAGTGAAATAATATCCTCAATTAATTCGTTACGTAACTCTAACTCTACCAGTCTTGACGAAATCCTAGTAAAATTACTTAAATCAAACGCAGACATCATAGCTCCTTTCTTAAGTAATATCATGAACATATCTGTAGCACAAGGCAAATTTCCCGTAACCCTAAAAACTGCACAAATAACTCCAATATTAAAAAAAGGTGACGATCAGGATATAGGCAATTATAGATCCATCTGTTTAGTAAGTCCCTTCTCAAAAACCATTGAAAAAACAATGTGCACAAGAATATTTTCCTTTATTGATAAGTTTAAAATACTAAATGAAAATCAGCATGGGTTTCGTCAAGGTAGATCCCCGGAAACCGCCTGCATAAAACTTTTACAATCTTGCATAAATAGCCTAGATGAAAACAAAGAAATATTTTTAATTTTTTTCGACCTTAAAAAAGCTTTTGACACTATTAATATTGACTGTCTGCGGATAAAATTGTTTAATATGGGTTTTCGTTGTTCTACAAAAGATTGGCTTGTATCGTATCTCAGTGACAGGAAATATAAAGTAAAGTACAAAGAGGCGTTCTCAGATGAATACACAATGAATGTAGGTACACCACAAGGTAGTAACCTGGGTCCACTGATATTCATTCTTTTCGTAAATGACTTACCGAAATATATCAAAGACGGTGAGGTTGTTATGTATGCAGATGATACTGCGGTGTTAGTAAATGGGGACTCATTGGATGAAGCTAAAAATAAGGTACTTAGCGTTATTGCACAATTCAGTAAATGGTGTCAACAAAATAATTTCATTATTAATGAGGAAAAAACAGAAATAATTCACCTATCAAATATACATAATAAAAAACCTATCTCCACTTTTGAATTCAATAATAACATAATAAAAACTGCTACAGCTACTAAATATTTGGGAGTGATGATTGATCAATATCTACAATGGCATAAACAAATAGACTATATTTGTACTAAAATTAATAAAGCTTATTTCTTGATCTCTCGACTAAAAAACCAATTCAATCTAGATAGTATTTTAAACATCTACTATGCCGTAGCATACTCTCACTTGAGCTACAATATTACTCTGTGGGGTTTATCGAGTGAATTAAATAGATTGTTTGTATTACAAAAGCGAATTATCAGATTAATGTTTGATTTAAATTACCAAGACACTTGTAAAAATAAATTCATAGAGCATAAAATATTGACACTACCTTGTATATATGTACTAAAAATCCTCTGTTTCATTCACTCCAACAGAACAAAATTTGAAAAACACAGCGACGTGCACACGTATCCAACTCGCAATAAAGGGAAATTAGTCCAACAAAAACACATGCATGTCTTTTGGGATAAATCACCACAAGGCAGTGGTATTGTGTTATATAATAAATTACCGGACACAATAACACTATTAACGGAGAATAAATTTAAAATGGAATTAAAATCATTCCTAAGCCAGCATGCGTTTTATAATGTGGAGGAATTTATTGAAAAATTAGCAGATTTCAAACGTTGAGTTGTGGTAAGCTATTTTTAAGTTATTTTATTTTAGTTTATTTTATCTAATTGTTAGTTGACGTAAGCTACTTTTTATTTGACGTGTCTCATATTGTTACTACAATGCACAATAAGACTGATAAACTCTTATCTTATCTTATCTTATCTTACCTAACAAGGTGTTGAGTAGCATGTCTCTTTCTCAAGTATATGACCACTTTCTTTCCGACTATTGGCAGCATGATTATCCAGATGATGTAAATACATTCATAAACATACAAGTAACAGTTTTTTGCTGTACTCTATAGTAATAATAAATAAAAGACAATCATTTTAGAAAGCTTTTTCGTGTTCAAATGTAATTAGAATGATCCAATGGTTTACGTTATATAATTTTGAATTAGGACTAATCCTGCGCCAAAACAATTATTTCAATGTTCCCATACATTTTAACTCTGGAATAGTGCTCTCCAGTGTTTATATATTTGGGCGTTAATCAGGCGAATAATTTAAAAATTTCTTCCATATTTTAGTCTTCAAAATATAATATTTACTGCTAAATATTAGTATTATTGATTCTCGCCTGACATTATAATAATTATAGTAATTTGGTCGAAAGAGTTCAAAGCAAATTTTAAATGATTGCATCATTTAAAATGGGCATAACAGAGCCTTGTTTGATGTTTGTTACGGATTTAAGCTGATCAATGGTTTTGTTAATTGTAGCAATCTGCCAGCCATTGTTCCGCTTAAATTTCCATCAAACAAATTATGATGCGCATAATCCAGCAACGCGAATCATGAAATATTGTAATATGCTCTTAAATTATTCCAATTTCTTTATATTTTGCAACTCGTATTCATTATTCAAACGCCATTTATCATACATTGATTTATCTATTCTTTGTTGATTTATACATGCATGGGTATTAATATATGTAATTAGATGTCATCATTAGAACCAGATTTAGTTTATTACTATACTTGTGTCATACTATCAACTATATTTTGTTTGTGTCTCATTATTGTTTATTTGTTTAAAATGGTGAATTCCGTTAAATAAATAAGAATATCAAATGTATTATAATTGTGTACGAAGACGGCTTCTAATTATATACTCTTTACGAATCCCGAATGCTTGCTCGACAAAATGCAATGTTGTCACGTTGTGGCGAGTCGAAAGATGTATGCCTTTTTCGAATGAACGCACGAGTACGAGTCATCAGTCGATATCGTTTATCTCTAGAGATTTTAAAGAACTAACAGTAGCCTGTAAAATACCCACTAATTCTCATAAACACCGAGGATGATAATTCTTTAATGGAGATAAATTTAAAATAGTTGAGAAATAATGATTTGAGTCTCCTGTTTGTAAAACGTTCAACCAACAACTCATATGCGATTTTATAATTATCCGAGCTAAATGTAAGAGTTTGAATGAGACTTAAGGCACTTCCTTCAACACAGCTAATTAAATATGAGAATTTCTCGATGTTTGAAAGATCAGTCTCATTAATCAAACTATTATAGAGTGAAATAAATGCAGAGAATTTTTCTGCAGAACCATCAAATTTAGAAATATTAATCTCCGGCAGCTTAGTACGAGATTTTGTGTGCGTGGGAGTAGTCACGATGGTAGCATTAGCGTTCGCGGTTGCCGCAGCAGCTTTGCGTTCATATTTCGAGAGAACCGCAACTATGGAATAATACAGTTCATCAAACGCAGAACACCGCAGAGGCATCGTGTCTATTTCAATTAATCGTGTTTCACTGATAAAGCAGTCAATTCATCGAGGATATCCATAAAATTAGAACGGGCTTGATTTATCTGCGAGAAATATCGAATTTTTCCGGAAAATCTTGAATTAAATCAGAACAGAGTTGAATTATATTCCATAGCCGCTCCTTCTTTGTGTTAAGCACAGCAAACCCCAAAAGGTCTTTCGCGTTTGATTCAGACGTAGGCATTTTGAAATGTTTATAATAGCAAAGAATCCAAATGGTGAATAGCACACTGAATAAGAGCGAGTGCCGCGCTGTGCGTGTGTACCGCGACGCCGAGATGTGTTCCGCGGAAGAGCGTTTCTTCTCTGACCAGCGCAAATGGCGTGACTAGAGGGAACGAGACTCGAATCCACCCGATGGTTGTCGAACAGTTAAGCAGCACGACAAGCGCTAAACAGCCACGTGGAAAGCAAAATGGCGGTCAAAAAATTGTGAAATGTTAACAATTTTTGATTTTAAACAAATGGGGCCCACAAAGGGCACGAATCCGGTTCGAAGGACCAATATGTAGGGTAATGTGGCTTCGGTAACAACAGTGGACTGAAACTATTTTCGCGAGAGCTACCGACAGCGTGTGGTGATTAATTAAATGCATTTATGTCGGCAAAAATGGGAGCACAGAAAAATCAGCCGACTAACCTGGGGATGTGGTTCCTCGGCATCCGTCTTCTTCCCGGGAAGTACTAAATGCCAGACACTTCGTACAATGATTGAATTTGACGATGGACAATTTTGTGAAGAGCGACGTGATAAGCGAAGCACAAATACGTGTTGGTCACACGGTTTCTTGGATGACTCTCTCCGCACTCAATTGTTCAAATTGGCTAATTCTGAGTGAGGGTTAACAAAAAACAAGAAAAATTGTGCGCATGGAAATAAAGGATGGAATGAAATGGCAAATAAATGCATTCAAACAAACTATCAATTCCCCTCGCGTTATTTGCACCGAACAAGCATCATTATTATAATTTAAAGATTCAATATCAGTACTCGCTTGTACAGGGTTCCCCATAATAGACTACCCATTTTATTTGATTAATTAATTCCCTACGAGATAATTAAATAGGCTTATCTCTGTGGGATTATGTTCTGTAGTCTTTGGGATTTAAGTTAATTATTGATCAAGTAGGCACCTGTCACAAATAAGTTTTATATTAATAATTTTGTCGAACGTTATTTTTCTACGAGAAGTTTGTTAGTTTTCATCATAATTATTTAACTTTCATGGATTACTCAGTCCAACAAAGTGTGTTTTGTGTAGAAACTTACATAAGAAGCAATTCCATAGAAGAAGTTAGGCGTGCATTCCGGCGTCAGTTTAATAACAACAATAGAGGTCACGCGCCAAATCGTAAAACTGTTAAGTTATGGGTTCGTCATTGGCGTAAAGATGGTTCTGTATAAAATTTGAAGAAGCCTGGACGTCGAAGAACAGTTCGTACACCAGAAAATATTGAACGAGTTAGAATTGCGTTTACGAGAAGTCCTAAAAAGTCTGCTAATCGACAAACCCTTATCCTAGGTATATGAAAGGGAAGCTTAGATCGAATTCTTCAAAGAGATTTAAAATGTCATCCCTATAAATACCAAATGGCACAACAACTTATAAATCAAGATAAAGAAGCAAGGTTAGCATTTTGTCAAGAATTTTTGAATTTACATCAAGGAGCGATTCACAGTCTCTTAATGAGCGACGAAGCAAATTTTTATTTGAACGGCATGGTTAATAAACAGAATTTTAGATACTGGTCAAATTAAAATCCTCGTGAAATCTTTACACAGAACCTCCATAATCCAAAAGTTGTTGTGTGGTGTGGAGTAGGATCTTTTGGTATTATTGGTCAATATTTTTTTGAGGATGATAATAAACGCGCTGTAACAGTAACATCCGAGCGCTACGTAAACATGCTAGAGATATTCCTCATTCCAGAATTAAATAGACGAGAATTACTAAACAATGCCTTACTATTCCAACAAGATGGGGCAACAGCTCATACCGCCAGAAACTTAATGCGGGTTCTGCGAGAAACGTTTAATGGCCGACTCATTTCTCGATTCGGAAATTTGCCCTGGCCTTCGAGGTCCCCCGACTTAACAGCACCCGATTTTGTGGGGATATTTAAAAGCCAAAGTGTTTGCGAGTCGTCCAGGTACAATCGAGGAACTCAAAGTCAAAATTCGTGAAGAAGTTGAAGGAATAGACAAAGGTTTGCTACGCCGTGTAATGAACCACTTTTTATCTAATATTGAAAAATGTGTTGAAGTTGGTGGAGGTCATTTAGAAGACGTGATTTTTAAAAGTTAGAATTAAATTAGCCAAATATTTATATTATCATAAATCCCAAAGAGTTAACTGTAATTTAGTATAATAAAAAGTTTGTTTTGTTAACTGAAAAAAAATTAATTCAAATATTAAAATGGGTAGCCTATTATGGGGAACCCAGTATAAGTAAGTAATAAACATTAACAATAATAAGATTTGATTTTCATAGATTGATATAATTAATTATATTACATCCATCTGGAATATTTGTAACCAATGAAAATTCTAATGAAGTTAGTAAATGGACCGTAAATGAAATAAACATACAAATTTGTTAATTATATATTAGTGTGTAATTATACTTTAAAATGGAAATAACCCTTATAACCGAATTATAATTATCGCAATGAAAATAAGAATTATTTAACACACATGGGTTACAAAAGCAGCTTGTATGCATATTCCACTCTTTTGTTAAGTACAATTGTTCATACAAATGTTATAATATTTTTTTTTAACAAATACAATTATTTAAGGTAAGTGAGTTATTATACAGGGTGTCAATTTGAAAACTTTCAATGCGAATATCTGTGAAAATAAAAGAGTTAGAAAAGCGCAATTTGGTACAAATGTTATACAGGTAGGGGGAACTAGAACCACCATATGTTGGTTATGGGGTGAGTGACCCCTTGGGCCCCATTCACCCTAACCTCAAAATTTTAAATGGCATCACCCCTTTTGTGATCCCTTAAATTAAACGTTTTTTCGAGTAGTATTCACCAGTACAAGAATTTTTTTAAAAATTTAATACAGGGCCCAACAAAAAAGTATAATTAAAATAAAATAAATTCTATGAATTGCTATTTTATTTAATTGGATTCTTATAATTTATTCCATTTTGGGCTACAAAAAAGGATAATAAAAATTTTTGCTCCAAATACTCGAAGCAGTGGGTCAGGTTTCAACAAATAACAATCAGCTATTTCAGTCAGGTGTCTAAATCGCAATTCTTTCAGCCATACTGTAAACCATGTCTAATACCGGATAAAAAAGAAAATAGTGAATTCGTCTGAAATTATTTCACTTCGATCGTTTTTGAATTTGACGTACAATCTAACACACCTGACTGCAATAGGTGATTATTTGTTGAAACCTTGAGAAAAAAAAATTATTATCCTTTTTTGTAGCCCAAAATGGAATGAATTAAGAATCCAATTAAATAAAATGGCAATTCATAGAATTTATTTTATTTTAATTATACTTTTTTGTTCGGCCCTGTATTAAAATTAAAAAAAAATCTTGTACTGGTGAATACTACTCGAAAAAACGTTTAATTTAAGGGATCACAAAAGGGGTGATGCCATTTAAAATTTTGGGGTTAGGGTGAATGGGGCCCAAGGGGTCACTCACCCCATAACCAAAATATGGTGGTTCTAGTTCCCCCTACCTATATAACATTTGTACAAAATTGCGCTTTTCTAACTCCTTTATTTTCAGAGATATTCGCATTGAAAGTTTTCAAATTGACACCCTGTATATCTTTATGTAGGGTGTAGTTAAATAGTACCTTATTTGTTTAAGTTTAGTGTTGAAGTTAAATATCTTTTCACTCACCCAAATAACCATTCACTTAATTCATATGATAAAAAACTCCACGAAAACGTAGACAGATAATTGTAATAATATATAATTTAAATACAAAATGAATTTTTAATTCCGCTATTTGTGTATTAGAAAAAGTAATGTTTAGAAACTTTTAAATAAATGACCTATTTCCTAGCAAAACAAAAAAAATAGACTCGAACAGCAGAATTACAAATTTACCTTTGTAGGGGGTTCGGTTGTGATGGAGAGAATTCTGTGATTTAAACGTATATTTCAACAAAAAAATATGTACAAGCATACAAATAGCTTTTCTAAGACCGTAATCAGTGCTTTAGAGTGTTCTCAGGGCTAGGCCGAGATTCACGCTACCGAGAGAATGAATTCATCAGGCGGGAGTGCGTATTTAAAGGTGTCCGACCGTGGTCCGCGGGGTAGCCACGGTAGGGATGATCGGTCTCACTGGTGCGCGCAAGGGTAGTGGTACAGTGCGAGAGTGCCTGTGCGACAAGGAGAGTTGCTAGTGGCTGTGAGCGTCGCGGGTGGATGTTACAGTCTCCCCCTCTGGAGGTGAAGTCATCCCGACGATCCATCCAGCTGTTGAACATCCATTAGTTCTTCCTAGGCCTTCCTCGTTTCCGTAAGGGCTTGATGGGTTGTGAGGTAACACCTGGCCCAACGCATGGAGTGAGTGCTGAGGAATGGTATACACCAATCACTGTTGTAGGGTTGTCCAACGGCGCGACTTCGAAGGTGGTTGGACCCAAGGACTGCAAAATAACATACGGTCCATCTCTTCAACTTGGAGCTGAGTCCCTTCTTCGCGTTAGTTAAGGGGTGTAGGGTTACCCAAATTTTGTCTACAGGGGCATAAGGAGAGGTGGCTCTGATCAGTTTCTTCGGAGGTCTTGTTGTTTGTCCTGCGTTTCGCCGGCTTGGCGTAAATATTCTGTAAGGCGGGAGAGACACGGGGTTATCCCGGAAATGAAGTTCTCGGACTCTAGGGTGGCTTTAGGATCTTGAGTGGCTTCGTAAAGAGTACGGAGTTCTCTGCCGAAGGTCAAGAAGGCGGCGCTGAATCCAGTTGTTTGACAGGTGACCGTGTTCATGGCAAACCTAATGGCCGGTAACATCTCTGCCCATCGAGTATGGTGTTGTCCAGTGAGTATTCCCAACTGCGTTTTCAGATCCCGGTTCTTTCTTTCCACTGGGTTGGTAGCTGGGTAATAGTGCATGTTGTATTCCCAAAACAAACATGACGTGCTGCATTACAGCACTAACGAATTGCGTACCGTTGTCGTTAATCACGCGACGTGAGAAGCCGTAACGTAAAAAGATTTCTTCAACTAAGATGGTGGCACACTTCTCTGAGGTGGCGGTTTCCAAGGCGAATATCTCCCCCCATTTTGAAGAAAGGTCCTCTACGATAAGGATGGTCGTCTTCCCACCAGGAGTGGCAGACAGTGGTCCAAACAAGTCGAAATGCCAGCACTTCAAATCGTTGATTGATTGTGCGGGTTTGTGCAGGTTTCAAATTTGCTACCTTATATCGTTGACATGCTTCGCATTGTTTAACGTATTGCTCTACACCGGCGCTGTCCAACTGGCGGCCCGCGGGCCGCATCCGGCCCGCGAACCTTTTTTTTACGGCCCGCGAGTTATAGTAAACTGTACATCAAATTTTGACTGACCCATTCATTGTATCTAGTGGAGCAACTGGAATACAAGTGTTCAAACATTTGGATAAAGAAAAATATCCAAAAATTAGAGATTTTGGACTTTAAATCATTTCTATGTTCGGAAGTACATAACGGGTGACCCAGGGATCTGTAAAAACCCCATAACTGAATTGCAATTTAAGATATCGACTTCTAGTTTTCCTGAACTGGTACCGACACTTATTCTACATATTTTAAAAATATGTATGTTTTTGTACAGGGTGTCCCAATATACATAACAGAACAAAGTTATGTTTTTTTTTTTTAAATGGAACACCCTATATTTCATACTTTATTTTCAACCCTCTTGAGAAGCTGATAAAAATAGTATAAGATAGTATGGGTCTATTATGGACGATTGGTTAGTTGGGCAATGGGCAAATTTCTGGAAAAACAAGGACACATTCAAAAAGTTGCAGAAGCGCTCCTAGCGATTCTAGCGTCGTTTTTTATACACTAAAGAATTTTCCACATCATGAAGAATATTACAAATCGGCTTTAGTTCGTTTTTGTTCATACTGCTATACAGGGTGTCAACATACACAAAACAATGGATAACTATTTTTTTTCAAATGGAACACCCTATATATCTTGCCACCAATGCATGGAATTTTTAATAAGCTTTCCAATGATGTACAATTTGTATAATGAAATATTAAGGATTCTTGAGATTTATCCATAAAAACCTTTTTCTTTTGTCACCTCCTGCTCATTTTTGGATTTTCAACCAAAACTATGCATTTTCTGAAAAAATAATAAGAGACCAAAGTTGTAGAGCGGAAAATTTTCGATCGATATAGATCTTTCGAATTTTCCAATAATGCGTGAATTGCCCGCCAGAGTACGCAAAATCGTGACCGTATATACATTTTAGCGTTTTTCTCAAATTTTTTGTTAATGAATTGCACTATACTTTATTTTCCACGTCCTCTAGCAGAAAAACGGGTAATTATAGATTTATTTAAATGACCTACATCGATTGAAAATATTCCGCTCTACAACTCTTAAAAGGAGCAATTTTTGCCAAAAATGCATAGTTTTCGCTAAAAATGCAAAAAACCATTGAAAAACGCAAAAATTGATATAAACATTTTCAATTTGCATTTTTAGGGAAAACTATGCATTTTTGGCAAAAATTGCTTCTATTAAGAGTTGTAGAGCGGAACATTTTCAATCGATATGGGCCATTTTAATTTCTCTATAATTTCCCGTTTTTCCGCTAGAGGGTGCGGAAAATAAAGTATAGTGCAATTTATTAATAAAAAAATTGAAAAGAAAACGCTAAAATGTCTATACTGTCACGATTTTGCACGCTCTAGCGGGCAATGCACGCATTATCTTAAAAGTTGAAAGACCTATATCGATCGGAAATTTTTCGCTCTACAACTTTGGTCTCTTATAATTTTTCCTGAAAATGCATAGCTTTGGCTAAAAATCCAAAAATCAGCAAAAGGTGACAAAACAAATATGTTTTTATTGATAAATCTCAAGAATCCTTAATATTTTGTTATACAAACTATATATTATTGGAAAGCTTATTAAAAATACCATGCATTGGTGGCAAGATATATAGGGTGTTCCATTTGAAAAAAAATAGTTATCCATTGTTTTGCGTATGTTGACACCCTGTATAGCACTATGAATAAAAGAGAACCAAAGCCGATGTGTATTATTCTTTATGATGTGGGAAATTTTCTAGTGTATAAATAATGATGCTATCTTTGCCAGGAACGCTTCTGCAATGTTTTCAATGTGTTCATGTTTTTGCCACAAATTTGCCCATAACTAACCAACCGTCCATAACTGACCCATACTATCTTATACTATTTTTATCAGCTTCTTAAGAGGGTTGAAAATAAAGTATAAAATATAGGGTGTTCCATTTAAAAAAACATAACTTTGTTCTGTTATGTATATTGGGTCGCCCTGTACAAAAACATACATATTTTTAAAATATGTAGAATAAGTGTGGGTACCAGTTCAAGAAAACTAGAAGTCGATATCTCTAATAGCAAATAAGTTATGGGGCTTTTACAGAACCCTGGGTCACCCGGTATATCTGCGAACGTGCATTCTCTGACATGAAATATATAAAATCAAAATTTAGAAACAGCTTGAAAGACTCCACTCTTGAAAATATAATTAGAGTTGCCACAACAAATATTTATATGGACATTATTTACCGATCCTTTTCGGCCCGTGAAATATTTGCTAAAGAAAAAATGGCCCGCTGGCTAAGAGAAGTTGGACAGCGCTGCTCTACACCGTTCTGCATCCCTTTCCATTAATAGGTTATTCGAATACGAGCGAGGGTTCCCTGGATTCCGTAATGTCTAGCTGTGGCATCGTCATGGAACGCGTTCAACACACGTGGGATCTCTTCCTTCGGGACCACATGTTGTGCGTCTTCTTGCTCTCCTTGTGGGTCGAATCGGAACAAAATACCTTTAGCCATGACGTACCCTTTTCTTGTCCAGTAGACAGCGTTTTCGGTAGTTCGCGTGGCTTCCAGATCATCGATTATTTTCTTTAAATCGGTATCTCGGAGTTGGGCGTCTCTGATGTCGTTCTCCCTTCGGGATGTCATATCGATGGAAATTTTCTTTATTTCCCAGGGATATAGATCATCGTCTTTGTCGTTCACTGGGCGAGATAAAGTGCCGGCTACTCTGTTCGCACGTCCTGGTACGTAATCGATTTGAACATTATGGACTTTCAACTGTAGTGCCCATCATGCCAATCTTCCTGTCGGTGACTGTAGACTCATCAGCCAACGGAGGGGTTGATGATCCGTGGCTACCATGATTTGCGACCCATCTAGATATCCTCTGAACTTCTTCATAGCCCATATGATGGCGAGTGCCTCCTTCTCAATGGTGGCATAATTATTTTCTGCGGGAGTCAGCAAACGGCTGGCGTATTCGATAGGGTTTTCGTCCACACCTTCCCCCTGGCACAAAACTGCTCCGATAGCGTATGCGCTCGCATCTGTCCTGACGATAAATGGTTTTGTCGTATCGCCGTTCGAAGTACGGGAGCCTCGGTTAATGCTTCTTTTAATTGTTCGAATGCGGCGTCTTCTGGTTCACTCCATTTCCAAGGAGCGCTCTTCTTGGTCAGGCTGCTTAGTGGCTTTGAAATACGCGCGAAATCCGGTATAAATCGTCGTTACCAAGAGCACATTTGTAGGAATGATATCAATTGTTTTCCATTAGTTGTTTTTTTTTCCTGTCTTTGATGGCTTCGGTTTTTTCTGGATTAGGCAAGAATCCGTCCTTCATTATCCTATGGCCCAGGAAGCGTACTGATCGACAGAAAAATTAACTTTTCTCTCGATTAATGCGGAGGTTCCACTTATCCAATTTCATAATAACTTTCCTGAGATCTTCTAAGTGTTGCTTGATGGATTTTGATAAGATTATTAGGTCGTTCAGATATGCGAGCATGCATACCACCGGTAGTTTCCTTCGGAATTCATCCATTAACCTTTGGAATGTCGATGGGGCGTTTCTCAAGTCAAACGGCATTCTTTTGAACTGGTAGCAGCCAAACGGGGCGATAAGGGAGTTTTCGCCTGATCTTGAAGTCTCACAGGGATCTGCCAATATCCGGTGCGTAGATCGATGGTGGAGACACTATACAGCTTACCCATGGCGTATAATAAATCGTCCACGCGCGGAAGTGGATAAACTTCGGGTACAGTAATTACGTTAAGTTTCCTGAAGTCTACACATAACCTGGTTCCTCCATCCTTCTTGGGGACCATTACCACAGGAGCAGACCAAAGGGAATGGCTTTCCTCAATGATGTCCTGGCGCATCATTTCTTTGATTTCCTTCTGCAATTCCGCTTGACGTACGGCGGACATCCGATATGGGCGGGTGGCTATTGGGGTGTCGTGAGTCACAGTGATGATGTGCTCTGTCTCTATAGTCGGAAGACCCCACAATTCAAACGAGATAGAGTTGTCTACAAGCAATTGGTTCATTTATTCCTTCTCTTGGTCATTAAGATCTGCGGCTTTATCGTTTCGGAGACACACATTAACATAAAACAGTGCTAATGGCAGCGTTCTTCTTGATCCTCGAGGAAAAACCTTTCTGGAGTACTCTGGGCGTATTGAATGATCGGCATCTACGTAGTCGGCAAACAATGCGTCAGTATTCTTTGGTGAATACGTATCATCCGTTTCTACTTTTTCCGGGGTTTCCCGTAGTAGGCCCATTAGTGGCGGTGGTGGTCGGTATTCTTCCCAGTCAATATTCATTGGTTCATCATTAGTTCTCTCAGGTGCGTTTATCGATAGAAGTGTTGCTAATCCGTACAAGTGGCACATCCTGACTTGTCGTTCCTCTTCTGCTTCCGTTTTGTTTTCTGTGTCCTTTATCGGCTCGTAGCAATGGTGTTCATGCGGTGTATCAACGAACGACCATGTTCTTTGGGGTATATTGAGAATGATACCCGCATTTTCCATAAAATCTACCCCCAGCAGTGTGACGTTGTTTGTACTGTCCGGGAAGACGAGGAAGGGAGTTCTTATCTAACGTTTTTGTATTTTTACCATAACCTCGGTGCTAAGCATATTTTTCTCCTGCGGTTTTCCGTCAGCCAGTGTAACCTGTCCTTGTACGTTGTGGAATTTGGAGCCGTGTTGTAGCAGGTGTTTATACAATGATATGGAGGCGATAGACTTTTCGGCACACGAATCTAAGAAAGCACCTCCCGTGGAATTTTTGATGCTGATGTAAACTATCAGACTGCGTCGCTGTAGGGTAGCTGCATTCACTGCACAAAATGCCAGTTTACTGTTTCCGTTGACACTCGGATTGCACGTTGTACATTTGGCTCGAATGCTTCCTGGTTTACCGCAACCTTAGGACGCGAATGTCGGAGTGGGCGTTTTCTCCTCTGATATCCTTGTCTGGGTTTCTAGGGCCTTCTTCCGCTTGCGACATTCGGCGAATGTGTGGCCGTGCGCGCGACAATGCGTGCACTTCTTCTTTACGTCAGTATTCGTACTGGATTGAGGATTTTCCAGTTCCGCTTTCTCCTGCCATGAGCGTTCGATCTCCCGAGCATTGGCGATTAGGTTCTGGAAGGTTTTAGTACCTTCCCTTGGTATTTTCTCACGGAAATTCGCATATATTAGGCCAAATATCATATCTAACTGCAGCGCTTCACTTAGATTGTGCTCCGTTATCTGTGCGATGAGGGCCCTCTTTTCAGCGATGAACGTGTCCGTATTCTGACCGTTTTCCTGGCGTTTAGCGAATATTTCTTGTAATATTGCATATGCCGGTTTCTGAGGTGCTTATGTATCCTACAGCCGTTGTTGTTCTCACCCCTTGCCACCAGACTGCAGCGTCGTTGGTCAGTAAGAGTAGCAGACCTTCTAACGCGTCTTCGTCTGATATCCTCTCAATCTTTTTGTAAACTTTGACGGTGTTTATGAAGCCTACCACCTCGACGGGATTCCTGCTAAGTCCTGAGAAACGTACCGTGCAATCTGCAAAGGATCCGGATTTGTAGTCTTCTCGATTGGCTCTTATGAACTCTTGGAACTGATCCGTGGTGAGCGTGATTGCCATGTTTTCTTCCATGTTGTTTCGCACTTTCGCCCTCGTATAATATCCGGACCTACGATGGGAGGCCAGTTTGTAGGGAGTTCGGTTGTGATGGAGAGACTTCTGGGATTTAAACATATATTTCAACTACAAAATATGTACAAGCATACAAATAGCTTTTCTAAGACCGTAACCAGTGCTTAGGAGTGTTCTCAGGGTTAGGCCGTGATCAGCGCTAGCGAGAGAATGAATTCATCAGGCGGGGGTGGTATTTAAAGGTATTCGGCTGCGGTCCGCGGGGTAGCCACGGTAGGGATGTCGGTCTCATTGGTGCGCGCAAGAGTGGTGGTAGAGTGCGAGAGTGCCTGTGCGACAAGGATGGTTGCTAGTGGCTATGAGCGTCGCTGGTGGATGTTATACCTTCTAATTTTTATTTATAAAATGTACACATATTTAATTTATAAGAAGTAAAATTAAATGAAAAATGATGCCGTTGAAATTTATGTATAGTTTAATTGCATAAAATCTGGAAATACTGCGAGTGATATAGGTCTACAAATGTAAACACCGATAACGAACTGTCTTTCGCTAGACACATTAATAAAATTTGTAATCGTGCATCTAAAATGTGAGGCTTTAGTAAAAGAATGTCTGTTGATTTATCGCCCGCAGCATTTATACTTATTAAATTTATGTACGCTCACATTTGATATTTTCACCTCAACTCAAACCATTTATTTAAACTTGTTAGTACACATTCAGATTAAGTTTATAAAATCGATTGCTTTTAATGCGATGCGATATAAGGATGTCGCCATATCCTCAGTTGCGTTCGAGTTAAATATGGATAAACTCTACTGTCGAAGATTTTATGCGAACGTGTTTTTTTTTTACAAACATATTTCTATATTACTCATCTCTTTTATTCCAAATCAGCTTTAATCTAAATCCAACTAAGCGACCAACCAGACATCTATCCATATTCAGAATACCATTTTACGTGACCTGACATATCCGCACAGGAAGAATGCTCACGCGAGTTATGATCGGGTGACCGATGAATTTGTTTTTAAAAAGATTTTATTTATTAGAAACAAACTATTACAAATTACTACTTGGTTATTAATTAATGTTTGATTATTTAATTATTGCGTCGCGTAGTAATCGTACGAAACCGAACCGATTCTAAGGCTGAGAATCCCCTCCGCGCACGCTGCTTAAGTAGGTCAGCCATTGTTGTTGAGTTCCGCAATTTTGGGTGCTATAACTTGCGAAAAATGCGAATAGATTCCAAGAAAAAGTTTCTGAGTTTTATACAACACTTGGTGAATCTGAAGTCGCTTTGAACATAGAAGTAACAATATAAAAACACATCAGCTGACTTAAATGGACTCAAAGCCGCAATTATCGTTTTGCAAGAGGAAATAAAACTTTTGAAATGTCCTTCAACCCAAAGATCTACTCCGAATGTTATGATTGAAACAGAAAAAATTATACAAGAAATATCTGAAAGAGAGAAACGCAAATGCAACAAAATTATTTATGGACTGCCAGAAAGCACATCTGAGTCGCGCACTGAGCGAAGTAATCATGATGCTAGTCACCTACGTGAAATCATGTCAGTTTTGAATGTTGCTCATGAGGAATTAAAACCTTTCAGATTAGGTAAACATGATTCGACGAGAACTAACAACAATAAGCGCCCACTAAGAGCCACACTTCCTACTGTGTCTTCCGTATCCACAGTATTTCGTAACATACAAAAATTAAATAGCATCGACAAGTTTAAAACTGTTAGGATATCACGTGATCAAACTCCATTTCAATCATCAGTCTATCGAGATGTAAAGGCGGAATTGTTAGAACGAACTGCTCAAGGCGAATTGGATATCTATATTAAGCATATTCGCGGTATTCCAACAATTGTGAAGAAGGATTCGGAAAACTAATTGATCCCGGAAGAACTCCCATACCACTTGAATTCTACTACCAAAACACTCGTGGATTACGCTCTAAGACGCATATGTTCTACGCTAACTGCTGCTGCTCTGCATACGACATAATATTTTTAAGTGAAACTTGGCTAAACGACAGTATAACTAGCTCCGAATTATTCCATAATAACTACAGTGTGGTTCGTCGGGATAGAAAGTTTGACCTAACACGTCGAACTACTGGAGGTGGCGTTCTAATGGCTTTTTCTGATAAAATAATCTATGAAGTGATCGATACCAATCTTGTACAATCTGTAGCACTACTAATTGATCTTACCTTATGTAAATGCAAATGTGACTCTTATACTTTTTATGCAATGGTAGTTTATGTTCCTCCAGATGTTTCAAATGATTCTTTTGATGCATTCTTGGAAGCCGTTGAAGTGTTAATTTTAAACAAACCTGTTTTAATAATTGGTGATTTTAACGTGCCGACACTCTGCGATGAAATAAACTTTCCCGTATCACGTAAAGTTACTTCTATTAATAATTTTATGAATGTTTTAAAACTTGAGCAGTATAATCATGTTAAAAACACCAATTCCAAAACGTTAGATTTAGTTATGAGTAATCTTAATGGTAATATAGTTTTGGAACACGATAGACATCCTCTTGTAAAGGAAGATACTCACCACCCAGCACTATCTGGTACATTAGAAATTAAATCTAAACTCAAAGAAGCTACATTTCAGCATAATAGCAATAGAAGATACAACTTCCGGAAGGCCAACTACCTTAAATTATATATTGATTTTATTCATACTGATTGGTCAATTCTGGAATCTTGTGTTGATGTTAATGAAGCTGTTGATCAATTCTACAGTACCCTATATAATGTTCTGGATAACTCAGTACCATTTAAATCAAATTATAAGTCGAGTAACTATCCACCGTGGTTTACTAAGGACATTATTAAAAATGTCCGTCTAAAACTATATTATCATCGCAAATGGAAGTCTACGAAGTCCTCTTTTTATCGTAGTGAATTTGTTAGAGTTAGAATCTTAACCAAGAATCAAATTAATGCCGCGTATAAGACTTATATGACAAACATTGAACTGAATCTGGAGAAAAATCCAAGAGATTTGTGGAAATTTGTACACCAAAGGAATGGCACCACCAGAATCCCTGGTCAGTTAAAAAATAATAGTGGGACATTCTCTACTCCTAAAGATATTGTCAACGCCTTCGCTGACACTTTTTCTGGAGTATATCTTACTGAGAGCCCGGAAAATATTAGTTCAACAAATACCAATCGTGAAAGCTTTTGTATGCCTACAATTACTGAACTGGACATTATCCGTAGCATAAACAAACTCAAAACCTCTTTTATATGTGGTGATGATCTAGTGCCTTGTGTTCTAATTAAGGATTGTAAATACATACTAGCAAAGCCTTTAGTAATAATTTTCAACTTAGCTATTTCTACAAATAAATTTCCTGATTACTGGAAACGTGCTGTTATTACTCCAGTTCTTAAAAAAGGGGACTCTTCTCTGCTTAAAAATTACCGGCCAATCGCTATCTTGTCTAATTTTGCAAAGATATTCGAGCAAGTTATCTACTATTATCTTTATAGAAACGTCCAAAGGTACATTTCTCCACAACAACACGGGTTTATATCTGGTAGGTCGACAATAACTAATTTGGCAACCATTGCGCAATATCTAAGCGTAACTCTTGACAATAGAGGCCAGGCGGATGTTATATATACTGACTTCTCGCGTGCTTTTGACATCATTGACCACAAAATTTTATTAAACAAACTTAGTAGTTTCGGTCTCACGGAAAATTTCCTTCAACTCATGGCATCTTACTTGGAAGGCAGACTAAACTATGTTCATTTCAATGGTTTCAAATCGCACACATATTTATCAACGTCAGGTGTACCGCAAGGGTCAAATCTGGGGCCATTGTTATTTGTCGTATTCATTAATGATTTAATTACATCAATATCTTGCCCAATATTAGCTTATGCCGATGATCTAAAAATATACAAGAATATCAACTCTATGGATGATCAAATTTCACTTCAACAAAATTTGGACTTGATTTCGCAGTGGTGCGAAACAAACACATTATTTCTAAATATTGACAAGTGTTACGCTGTGTCATATAGTCGTAAGCGTGTAATTGCTGAATATTGCTATCATATCAATGGTTCCGCGATTCTAAGGAGCACAGGTGTTAAAGATCTTGGAGTTATTTTTGATAACCGCCTAAGTTTTATCGATCACATTGATAATATGTGTAATTCTGCAATGAAGACGTTGGGATTTATAATGCGAACTTCTAAATATTTCAGCAATGTGTTATTACTGCGAACCCTATATATATCTTTAGTGCGCAGTAAACTTGAATATGCTTCGATAATATGGTATCCATGTTACACTAGCAATACCTTAAAAGTCGAACGAATCCAGAGACGATTCCTAAAATTTCTATCTTTCAAAGCAGACGGTATCTACCCTGAACGAAATATAGATTATTGCCAATTATTATCTAAGCATGAATTTTCCTCTTTGTCATCGCGCCGTGATGAAAGCAGCGCTTCTTTTATGTTTAAAATAATTCATAACTTTATTGATAGTGCAGAACTTTTAGGTTTAATTAATTTCCAAATTCCTAGATTATCATCTAGAAATTGTAATACATTTGCTATCGTTTCCGCCAATACTAATATATTGGTTAAAGCTCCACTTAGCCACATGTGCCGAAATAGTGATAAGCTATTTCGTGATATATTTATTAATAACCGAAATCCGCCATAATATGTATCATATGTACTGCTCTATTGTTGATTGTTTTCTTATAATTTAAGTATATGTTAGAATGAGTTACAATTTTACTCTTACTTTAAATACTGTAGTATTATATTTCTTTTTTTTTGTTGTTATCCCTGTATTGGATTCTTCCGTTGGGTAATAAAATTTATTATTATTATTATTATTATTATCAGCCCAGGTTATTGGCATTAGGGTAACTCTTAAGTAAGTCGACTCAAAGAGTCAACTCAGTTCAGTGAGTCGGTGAGTCAAGTGACTTAATTGAAAAAGTGAAGGTCTTTTTGAGATATGACTCAGTCTCGACTTTCGCTTTTAAAGATTTATTATGGTGAAATTCTAAAGTAATGGTGAAATAATAATGTGGGGATTTTTTTTGTGCTCTTTGGTTGGTTCATACACATTGAAGTGACTCAGCGTGTAGCTGAGTCGACTCATTTAAATGAATCGGATTTTAAGTTTATGGTATATTTACTTTAAATATTTCGCGTTCGAACTCTACGTTCAATGCGTATAAAAAGTTTAAAGTTTTTATAGGCCAACGCCGATGTATGCAAATAGAATGAGAATTAGTATTGTTGTATCTTCTATATCAATTTATATTAGATGATACACCATAGATATAGTAAAGAAAGTAAATATTGACAAAGATTAAATTATAAAATTATAATGCCCTGTTTTCTGGTCTTCGCTTTATGTAGTAGAAATTTTAATGTAATAATTAAGTTTGAAAAGCAAGGACTTCTTTCTTTCTTTTATGACTCTTTATAAGTGTATTATATCGGTGTAAAAGTATATTTATTTATTTTTTATTAAAAGAAATCAAGTTATAGTCTTGGTAAGACTTAATTTTGCTTGTAGGGTTACGAACAGGTTGAATATTCATATATGCAGGCTATATTTCGTTTTATTGAATTTATTTAATGCTTTCTGCAACAAGTAAGGTTGTTTCTAATTTATTAATAAATTGAGATCTGAAATAAATTTCAATGGATACAAGAACTACTACAAAATTCCTAAATAATGATGAACGAGATATATTTTCGAGTGCACGAAAGTTGATGTATTTGATACGTGCAGCAGAGCATTTGAAGTATAAAAATAAAATTGAAAATCACAAATCATCCAACTAACCATCTGACAAGTAACGCCCGCGGGGAAAATCGATTATTGAGAAAAATATCACGCAAATATATAGTGCCATTTGGAAAATGGTTTAGCATGACTCTTCCTAAAAATATATTTAAGCTAACCGTAGATTGAAATCGACAAACCGTCTCATCCTATTTCAAGTTGGAACTAACACGATCCAGTATTATAATTGGGATATACTGGGGGAGACTCGACTGGATACGCTTTACAGCTTTTCAAGGGTTGATAATGCGAGTCTATGTTAGGGACGGAACCCTCGTTTTCGTCAATTTCCTCGAGTATTTGCTTCTCTGTATCATTATGGCTTTATCTAGATACAGGCAACGTATGTTATATTACAGTTTTTTCGCAATGATTGCATTTTATTGAGCCCAGCGGATATTAGCTTCATATTGCGAAATATGTATCGCATCCTTTATGAATCAACCCTTATATTTTACTCAGAACTCTCATAAAAGTTTAATTTTTAATAAATACGAATTCCAATTAAAAATTTTACATTTTTAATCGAAAATGCAAACCACAACGTTGAATAAAAATGTATGAATGTTCAACTTGTTAGTTTATTTCACCACATTGATACGGTAGGTATCCTAACTTTCATAATGTAGCTAATAATAAGCTACAGTTATACAATAATAACAACAAATATGTTTAATGTTAAATTCAGTATTTTATTTGCATAAATAAAGTAAACAATAGTAAATTATCATACAAGTTTAATAAGAGGGTATATTGTGGCAAGGGTGGGTGGATTGGAGCACGACTTGCGCACGATTTTTTTTTAAATTTATTATCCATAAATGCTTATTTTGGCGGTAAGAACATGTGTGCGAAATTTCAGAGTAATCGGTCCAGCAGTTTTCTAGAAAAGTGTACCTAACAATCATGTTTTTTTTTAATGGAATACGGCCGAGGAAGTGACCCCTCAATTCAACTTTATTAATTAGTTTGTTTTCAACCCGCACGAAAGCAAAATTCATGGATAGAAACAGAAAAAAAAGCGGTATTTCGCAATACATGAAACTATTTATATTAAAAATTTGAGGTCATTTTTGATTAAACCGAGTCAAATCGACATGAAAATATGCTTATCGTATGCATTCATCAAAATCATTTCAGTTCATTTATTGAATAGTCGTGTCGTTATTTATCCCCAATGCAGCATTTTCCCGATTTAATTAAACATCAAATTTCTCACCAATTATTCCGCCGCCATTTTCATGGCGATAATTTCATCAAAGCGTCTGAAATGTCTCCAGTAAGCCCTTATTAAATGAGTATTCTTTCTTAATTTCCGGCTCGAAGGCACAAGAATTGCGAAACGCTAGAAACGTAATTGCATGTCGTCTGAAGCGTCGCTACCCCGAAAAAAGAGACAGGGAGAATGGCATTTGTTTTTCCAGCAAAGAAATAATAATAAACATTTTATTATAATTTAAAAAGATTTACGAAAGGTTGACGACTGAAGTTTTTAATTAATTGATTATATTCAACGATTTACAATATGCCTTTAAATTTAGGTTTTTGTCATGTAAAAATTAGTAACTGAAATTTTCGGAAAGTATAATAATTAATAGTTAAAATTTTACTAGACCGTAAGTTACCAAATGTATTCCAATAAATATATTATACTTGGTGAGTATAATATAAGTGACAAAGCGATATCTCGGAAACGGTTTAAAATATTTTCACGAAATTTTAATAAGGAAATAGGGAGATGGACACGCATATAGGGTAGGTAAAGCAAAATAACTTTGGAAATTTAAATACCTGCTATGTTTTTTTTGTTTAAAAAATTTGAATCAAGGTAAAAAACTTCGTATGTGTACAAAAAAAATTGTTTGTGTTGATTTGTTCTTTCGATTACGGTTTACTAAAATTTAAAAAAATAAATAAATTTTATCAATAAATCAAGTTCACTAATTTGAGAATTATTATTTGATTCTGTAGAAATGCATCAATTTGACTTAAGGGGTAAGGCCACTCTAGGTTCCCGAAAAAAAGGCTAATTTCTGGAATAATGAAAAAATATAATAAAAGGATTGGAAAATTCAGTTAAGACAGTTTCTTAAACACACATTTAAGTATAAGAAAATATGTTTCTTATTTGTTTTTATTTTAAAATAGCGGTTTCAGAACCCAAGATTGCAAGGCACCTTTTATGCGGGCTAAATGATTGCTCCCGCAGATTTCAACCTCGAACAAATTTTTTCAAGTAATATGTGCCAAAAGCTAGTGGATAGCGTACGAAAATTTTAAAATACCGTTTTGTTGAAACATGGTGCACATAAAAAAAAGTTCATTATAAAAGAAAATATATTTTCTCCCCGACCATTGTTGAATTTAAGCATTCTGAAATCAATTTTGATCATAGAACGTACACATTCTCACTCTTGTTGTAGAACAAAACACTATGCGCTTATGCTTTTTGCATGTAATTCATTTTATAACAAGTAATGGAATTAATATTCTCATACCACACAGTGGTAAAAACTCTGAAAAAAGCTGGCCAAAAGTCGAAAACAGTATTGGATTTCAATGTAACTTTGTAAATAAGGGTCTTAGAGGTAGTTGATTACGAGTTTGAAGTAAAAAAATATAGAATTCAAAATGACGGATCCAATATGGCGGATCAAATAATACAAATATCACTTGTTTTGGATGAAACTCAGTATGCTGGGGTTTTTGAAGTCGCTGATTACGAATTTGAAGTTAGAATTGCAGAATTCAAAATGCTGGATCTAATATGGCGGACCGAATTGCAAAAAATCACTTGATTTGTATGAAAGACGGTAGTCGGGGTCTTTAACATCGCTGACTATGAATTTGAGGTGGAAAATACACAATTATAAACGGCGGATCCAAAATGGCGGATTGAATTGCAGATGATTCATTTTATTTGGATGAAACTCGGTAGTCGGTATCTAAGTGAGGTCGCTAATTACAATTTTGAATTCAAAAATACCGAATTCAAAATGGGCGATCTGATGTGCGAAATAATATTTTCTACAAGTATAAGGTTATGAATAGGTGTGAGGTAATAATGATACAAATTATCAACATAATTTTGATTACAAAGTTGGAAAGAGAAACGTAAAGATTGTCTTAGTCGGAATCATCAGAATCTTCATCCGTTGGTATTAAAAGACGAATAGCTTCGGCAGAGAAGCTGGTACATTCTTTTGGTGATATTTTTCACAAACTCGAAATAAGCGGATCCGAAGTCACGAGAAGTCTGTGAAAAACGTCTTCCATTGTTTTTACTCTTGAACATTTTTGAGAAAAACCTTCCCGATAGTTTTATATATTTTTATTACGAGCTTCCTATGCCTGTTCGGATAATTTTCCGATTGGTAATAAAGCTTTGTTTAAAATTTGCGTGCCATGAATTAATATTTTTTGCACTGTCGTGGGCATTGAAAACCAAGGGTATTTTTCGACAAGTAATTGCGCAGTATCTAAACAATATTCTCCAAATTCCGGAATGTTGATGTCGTAGCTACTTGATATAACTTGCAAAACTACATTAAATCTGTTTACTAAATTTTCGTCCACTCCTAGAATTATAGCAGACACAGATGAATTTGCAAAAAACCGCCGAGCCGTGTTACCGTCAGTACTGTTACCATATCCATATTTGGGACGGTCTGCAAGTAGTCCTAGTTGTCTTTGAAAATCCTTAAATCCTTTTGAATGGTTTGTTTCCGTTTAAGAGTTACGTCTTTATCCTCAGGCGTACGCGCTTGCCGTTTCTTTATTCATAATTTGTATCCAAGATGGAGAAAGCATTCGAAGAAACGAATCCATGCATGCAATTCGGATAATCCGAAGCGTAAGTTAGACTCATCTACCGTTCTTTGTTTAATAAGTTCTAGGTTGTTAAATTGTTTTGAAGTAGCTCCACATAGGTAACAGCGCATTGTAGATGTCAATGTTTCCGCCTTGCAAACCTTCCCATCTATCATCGTGGTATTAAACCTTGATCTCTTTTCCGTTGAAAATGACCTCAAATGGAACTAGATGTTTGATTTGTTCTTCGATGTAGTTCATCTCATCAACCGTAGACTGTGCATCTTTATGAAGAAACTGAATTCTGATTGGTCTACAAAATCGAGGAGACGAAGGCGGCGGATTTTCCCAAAATATTTGCTCATTTATCTCATTATTGGCGGACAGTTGTAATGGGACAATTATTATAAGAAAAATACTCGCATCTGGGCTGCTTTCAACGGCAAACTGCTGCTTGTATTCGCTCTGCCCGGAGCTACCATCACAACCCCACTTTAAAATGAGTTTCATGCTTCTTGCAATCTCGCATCCAATGCTAGAATTAAGTTATTTTTAACCCGTAAAATCCTTTCACAAGTATGGTCCAATAATAATTGCAATTTGACCTGCATGGTTCTCACTTACTGTAATCGGCGAAGGATAACACCGAGTCTTAGCTTCTAGTACTTTTGGATAAGAAGGGTATATAGGAGCATTGTTGTTTTTCGATGCCATTCTAATCACCTCGTACTGATTTCTTGTCAATTTTTCTTCAACAAGTATGGAAAGTGCCGGTTTTGCGGTCAATTTAAAACCTCTTTTATGTTTAGAAGCTAGCGTCGGTGATGATGTTGACAAATCTTTAACAATATGGGCAGCAAATATTTTGCGCCGGAAGAACGAAGACTCATCTGAGTTGCATACATCAACTCTGTGTACTGAGTATTTCACGTACTTCAGCACCTTTTCTCCATTTGGTTCGTTCACTAGCTTTTGCAAGCTCTGCAGAAGGTCGACCCTGTTTAACAAATTCCTTCGAAGTTTAGGGCTGATTACTCGATTTTGCCGGTTGTCTTTCAGAAAGTCGAATACTCTGAAAAAGTAACTGCCAATTTATTGTAAATGAATCTTTACATCTTTCAAAACTGAATTATTTCTTCATAATAATTTTGGAATTGAATTATTTGTATTGTACTTACTGGAATAGTTATTGAAGAGGATAACCATTCTTCATTTGTCGAATTTCACGAATCGCTCCATTTTCCGCTGTGAATCTTGCCATTTCATTGAGATTTTAGATAAAAACTTCACATTCTTCCTTGCATCGAAATGTATTGAAACTATAACTCCCACACGTGTCTCCAAGTTTTTGTGAAAAGCACGAGGAAAATTTCCCTCCGTGTACATTCCATGTTGTGCATGCTTGGTTCGTCTATAATTATAATGTAATCTAATTTTGAAGTTATACGAATTGAAAAATAATATAAGAATTATTATATCTTACAAAATATATCAAATTATTTGCGTCCATTTATACATAGTAGTTTTTAGAAGAAATGGTTAAAGAAAATAAAAACAGCACGTGCGCTCAAAAATGTCGTTGCACACCGGCCGGCGTCAATGGGCGTGGCTGTTGAAAAATAGCATCACGAAGAAAGGCGCAGAGATGCGCAGAATTTTTTTGTTTATTTCGATAGAAAATATTACTATTATCATATTGTATATTTCAACTTCGTGAGATCTCCGGGGTTCATAACTATTTTCATGATCTACGACAAATGTCTGTGCAAAGCTATTACAGAGTTTTCAATGAGTTATTTGATACACGTTGATATAGATTTAAATGTTAACAAACAATCTATATACCTTCCTTAAAACCTTCCATGAAGCCGATTGACAAAACACACTTTTATAAAAAAATCACAGGCACTATTAGGACTTTCGAGATTTCCATGTTGCTCCGCGTGACTTAAGGCTGTTCGTCCCGCAACGAATACTTTCTCAGGGGAGCAAGGGTGAGACGGCAAGTAATGGGCGGACCTAAGAAATCATATATTCATCTCTTTAAAATCCTATTGCGACGTCGCTCTCGCAGAAAAATAAGGACCGGACTTAGGCACTGGCGTACCGTATTAACGCATTGGCCGTGCACGCGTCCGATAATTCATATGAGCTGCAGGCACTCGCACACTCATCTCTCAAATATTACACTCTTTACACAAAATAAACCTTTTATACACCGGTTTAATGTAATTATGAATAATTTTCATGAAATAACTTAATCGTTTTATTGAAATAGTTTTATGTCACAATTTATTCACAATTTTTTTTGTACGATTAATTTGAACTCTAAAGAAGTAGGGTTCTTACATTCCCATTTGATATTATTACAATTTTCTTTAAAAAGTAACGAAAATTTCAGCGTTGTAGCAATTGTTATAATATTTTATAGTTATGAAATTCGTAGTTTTAAAATTAGCATAAGCATTATTCCTGTGCGATTATTTCAGAAACTATAGAAGGGGTGTTTTCTTATTTTGACTAAATCTTGAAATAGAAGTATAAAAAGTTTCAAGTATGTGGCAAATGTTTTTATATTCTTGTTTTGCCTCTGAAGAAAACGTATCTTTAGAATGACGATTTGGGAGATTATTTTCAAATCTGGTTAAGAAGCATTTGGAAATTTTTGTAGAATCCTAAAGTAGAATATATTTTGAGTAAATTTGAAAATTATGTGACAATTGTTTTTCCATTGATGTTTTGCTTCCGAAAAGACGCATGTTCATAATGACGATTTTTTTCTCGGGTGAAAGAGAGAGACAATATATTTATTGAGACACGTTTACAAATGACCTCAACAAGCTATTGACCAGAGATGTTTCAGCCTCTCTGGTGATTATTTCAAAAATTAGTGAACATTTCTAAATTTTTGCGGAATCGTAAATTGCAATGTATTTTGGGTAAATTTAAATACGTTCAAGGATATCGCAAATGTTTTTATACGTCTGCGTTGCCTCAGAAAAAGCTCATCTTCAGAATAACGATTTTGTTTGGTCTCGGGGAGTTATTTCAAAATCCAGTCGAAAAGCATTAAAGATTTTTGCAGAATCATAAAGTGGAATACATTTTTAGTCATTTTGGACAGTTTCAAGTACGTGATATATATTTTTTTAAGGAAGGACGTGGATGGAACTGCGAGTTAGGGAGAGTGAATCTGCCACAACCGTTGTTTTGTAGAAATATCAGAAATTAAGTGAACAATGAAAGACAAATTACAACGACCACGGTCCCGAGCGAATATTCCGCGGCCCCGAAATCTTTCGCTCGGGCTGGGATTAGAACCCACACGGCATGCGGTATGCGGTGTAACTGGTACAATCGTTCGCCTGTACCCACTACACAAACGTCATAATTGTTTTTCTATGTTTGTTTTACTTCTGAAGAGTTGCGTCCCTAGAATGATGATTTGCCATAGCAAAGATCAGAATCTCGAGGGATTATTTTTAAATTAAATAAATAACGCCGAGGGGTATTTTTTGCAGAATCCTCTAGTATATTTGGAGTAAATTTAGAAAGTTGCAAATTTTTAGCAATTGTTTTTATTTACTTTTTCAGTTCAAGGAATTTGTAAATTGAAAATTGGTGGTACTATTTCAAAATTATTGTTTTTTTTTTAGTAAATTTGAAAAGTTTCGTATTTGTAGCAGTTGTTTTTATTTTATTGTTCATTTCATAAAAATCGTAATTTAGAACATGAGCATAAGAGCATTCTCTTGAGATTCTTTAAAATCTAGAGCAACATGGAAGTATAAACTAATGAATATAAAAAATAATATTTAGAAATGCTATATATGTATAGAAATATTGTCTTCTTACAATCATCAGTCACAATTTAAGTAGAAATAATTGTTTACGTAAGAGTCACAGTTTAATTAACAATCACTGTTTGGGTAATTTTGTAATTTTAAATAGCGATCACGTTTTAAGTAGCAATCAAAGTTTAAGTAACAGATGTGATTTTAAATAACAAATGGCGGTTTAAGTAATAGTCGCAATCACACTCACACTCACGGTGAAATTTGCCTATTTGTAACAGTAACGACCTGTGATTTTTCAATATCAGTGAAAAATTACAGGTACGTGAAATATCGCCCATCCCTAGATAGTACCATTTTTTTATTGTAAGGCAGTTTGGCAAAAAATGATGCAGGTCATTCGTGAGCCAGTTTGTTTGAAATTGCACTATTTAAACAAATAGAATACCCAGTGTATGGATTTTGGATTAAAATTTACTTACATTTTTTTTACATGTTTGCTAGTTTTTCGTTTTGCGGATAAATAAAGTCGGCATTTATTACCTCGTCGGTAATAATTTAAATTGCTCATCCTGGACACTGTGTCCTTTGTAAGGGCACTTAGTTATGGCAACCGGACGAAAAAAAATCACATTACAGGGTGGGCAAAATTCGTCATTTCTATGTGGGATCTCGATAACTGTAATAGATAGAGAAAAACGGATGGCGCATCCTCGATCTCTTTTTTTGAGAAAAACTCAATGATAAAAACTAAATTTATTAAATCTTTTTTTTTTCGAGTTATAGCCAAAAAGTCAATTGTTTCCATTTTAGATATTTAATTTCTTTATTAAACGGAAATCACCTTTTTACAAGAAAATAAGAACTATAATCTAAAATAAACATGTTAACATTAGTATAAATGAAATTATAAATACACATTAAATATACAAAATAATGTTGAATCCTATTGAACTAATACAATTACATAATATTGCATAATACAGCCTCATGAAAATTTACAATCTTAAATTATATAAATGAAACAAAAAGTATTAATAACAGATAAGTAAATCTAAATCAAACTTACGTAAACTACGTTTGAATCTTAAATAAGAATAATCAAAAAACCTTGTAATGGGATTGTTAAAACCATAATTAGTTGAGTGAGATGGTAAACGAAATAATAATTTAAGCCGTTTATTCTTCCAATAGTTAAAATGCGGTAAGTGCCTCACGCCAGAGCAAGACCTGAAGAGGATCGGTGCGGGTGACGACTAAAGTAGGCCGATCGCTTCAATCACATATCCTTATCTATTTCATACTGCTCTCTTTATTCAACTGAATATCAGGGCCGGATTCAGGGACCATAACCTGCGCTCGCCTCCCGCTCGTTTCGTTTCATCATTATCCGTTCCGCGGCACGAAAATAATTATCAGCGCGCCACGCGATCTCGCCCCGCTACCTCCTCACAGTCACCGACATCAGCAAAACTGTAAATGCTCCGCCAAATATGCCGAATATTGAAGTTCATTGCACACTTTTCATAAAAAATCACAAAATATAGTCCGATAATACCATCAAATCGGAAAAAGTTACATGATGGCCGCATTACATTTATTTAAATGTAATAAAAGGAAATTAAACTCATGTTTGTTTTACAAAATTTTATATTTATTATTACTAGTTTCAACATTAAGTCACTATCGAGAAATTACCAAATAGAAAATGTATCCTTATAGAGTATTACAAACGAGTATTCACGTTTATAAAAACGGTGGTCATGATAATGATTCCAATTATCATTACATATAAAACATTTAGTTTTTTGTATACAGGGTGTAGATGAACAAAACGGAACATTGGATTTACAATGTTAATTTCTGCATGCAGTTATGCTGTTATTTATTTTTTTGGCATTCATAATACCAGAAAAAATAATACAATAAAAATGATAATTATCACGAAAATAATGGTTGCCATGAAATAAAAAAAAAAATGCTTCGCAGTTGATCTGTTTGGTTTTTATGACTGAAAATGAAAATAATATCATGAATATGTGAAGAACATTTGATGGTAAACATGTCCCGCACTTCACGAAAACCGCCACCACTTCACAATTTGCACTTTTTCTTGAATACAATACATTTTTAAATAAATAACTTGTAAACAATTATGAAATATTCAATCTATTTGGCAGAAGCCAACAGATCAACAGCGGATCATATTTTCTTTATTTCATGCCAACCAATATTTTTGTGAAAATTATCATTTTTATTTTATTATTTATTCCAATATAAAAAAAATTAATATTCAAAGTCCTATGTTCCGTTTCGTTCATTTACACCGTGTATAATTATAATTATTATTTGTAAAGAATATTACATTTTATTTTAGTGTTTTTTTTTGTCTGTGTATGTGAGTGTGTGGGCGCTGTATCTCAAAAACTACTATATATTTTTAAAGGAAACTTTGCGAAAATAAGCCTTATTTGACTATCCGTAGAATCGATAAACTTTTGGTAAAATATCGTTCACTGAAAGTGGATGTTTTTTTCAATTTTTTTCTAAATACGAAAAAGATTACAAAAGCATTTTCAAATTTTATTAATAAATATTTCACGTAAACTGTTCGATTTAAAGAATAAGTAATTTAATTTAATATTTTTAATTTTTTGTCTATAATCATGAAATTATAAGTTACATGCCAAAATGAATAATTTAAAAAGTTCAACTGTACGAAAATAGCAACTTTGGCGGTTTCTTTTTAGGCCAAAATGGCGTACTTTTCGTACTAGTACAAAATGATAAAATGCCAGTATCAGAAATGACAGAGTTTACTTTTAATCAGAACATCCAATGAATGCAATACAAATTATTAATGAAAATGAGATATCAACTATGGAAGTGGTTTATAGCGAAAGTACTTACTATTATTCATTATATTGATTTCTAAAAAATATTGTTTATCGTGATCATACATACACAGGAAGTGGATTTGTAAGTTTTCCAAAAAAATTTTAACTATGATATTAGAGAAATCATTCAATAAATAATGAAGACAGCAAGAAACGGCACATCCTTTGCTATTGAATTATAAAACATAATTTTGTATCAAGATTCCACCCGTATTTGAAAGAAAAACGATAAATATCCAAAATATTAGAAAAATCACTAAATATGTTGAAATCGGAGAAAGTTAAATCTAGTCACCTAATTTTTTTTTCGAATGAGAAAAACGATAATATAACAAATAATAAATGTTGGGGAGAAATGAGGAATTATTTACACTATAATAATTTTTGTTTTTAATCAGCAATGGCCGTTTCAATATATAACGGATCTTTAATTACCACGTTCCTGTTTTTTTCTCAAGTCTACTATTTCTGGTAAAATGCAATCATTAAAGAATAAACTCAATTGCTTTTGCATTTTAGATCTCCAAAAATTGTAATGTATAATTGCCCCTGAATTTGGTAAAACCACTCATGGTGGATGTTAATTTTATTATTTACCCATTTTTTTTTAATGCCTTCCTTTGGTGTCACATCTACTGCGCTCTACTAATGATCCACAGCGGGTTGTCATTCCACGTTCACAAAAGTCACCGAAATATGATGCCGATGCTTTTTTTGCTCCAAATGCCATAAATCAGAATTTATTCGCGACTGGGTACGTTCTTGGATGGTAAGGATTTCTGCATGAAGGAGTCGTGAACCGACTTAGAGTCGACTCTTTTCACAGTCAGAGTTGGTGAGAAGCAGATCACAAAAAAGACCCTCCCAAATAGTATATTTACTTGAAATGCGTACGCCACTGGCAACATGTGACTTTTACGATTTTGCGTAGGCTGAGGTTCTTCTTTATTCAAACTGTTTGAGAATTTTGACTGATTTTGTTGAGCCAGTTTAAAAAGTGGCGAAAAAAATTGATCCGAGATTTACTGAAGAAAATAAAACGGAATTAAATAATATCATTTCAATTGCAATGGAAAACGGTTTTCCAGTGAAAATCATTCAAAATTTAATAAATAAAAAACGACACCAAACCACAAATTCAATAAATTACCTAATTTAAATAAATTGTTTGTTTTATTAACATATTTCAGAAAAACTAACGCGGAAATAGTAAACATTTTTCGAAAACAAAATCATCAAGTCATATTTAAACCTTATTTTTAAAAGTAGCAAATGAACTTTTTTTTAGCAATTTAATGCTAAAAATAAAAACGATCCCCCTAAAAAAAAAAAACTAGTGTTTACGAAATCCGTGGTTCTGAATTCAAGAGAATCTTCGTGCATTTCGTCAGAATTAAAATTTTAGTTTATTTTCAAACAATTGTTTAAAATGTAATCATCAATCCCTAGATAATCTCAATATTGTTCATCATTGCAACAAAGGCACTCAGCTTAATCTTCTAGAGAGTCATCAGAAATTTTTCAAACAGGATAAGGATAAGCCTTCAGTAAATCTCCTTAACGAGCAAAGCGGCCTATTTTTTTCCACTTTTGAAGCTGGCTCAACCATTCAACCATCAACAGATAACTCCCCTCACCCTAAAATATTTTGTATAAATTCTATCATTTAAAATCAAATTGCAATTCATCTTTTTACGAGTTCTATAATCTTCGTCGGCACTCATGTCAATTAAAAGAAAAAACACACAACTCTCAGTAACTTTAAACAAATACTTATTTATACAGATCACTTATATGCATTTATGCTCGCAGAACAACATAAACAAGACACGATATTATTTTTAATATACGAAAATGACAACTAGAATAATTAACGCGTTTTCACCGCATAATTAATTAAGCAATCTTTCTTGGTCCTATAATTGATAATATAAAGGATACATAAAAAACATCGAAAAATAATACTAACCATACAAAATCTATACTCCTTCTTATTGGAAATAGATATTTCCGTTGAAATTTTAATGATGACAATGGTTTATTGTACCTTAAATGGAGAACACACAAACAACGTGTTAAATTCTTTTAAATAAGATACTCATTCGGGGCTTTCAATATACCTGAATACGAAAATCTAGTTGTGCACGCCCCATCGCACTGTACAATCTATTTCAGGCAGGTGGCGTAACTTAACGGTGCCGAAAATACGGGAAATCGGGGTCTAGCTCATAGGAGCTTGTGACTTTATCTGACTAATAATTTTAATTTTGATTGTTGCAACTTATTAACAAAAGATCAAATGAGGTGTATAACTAGGTGCGCTTTCAGTCTTTTGTGAAAAAATGTAATAAATAAATCTGCAAAAAACCTCAATTTTAACCTTTAAATTACACTTTATTAAACATGATTAAAAATATGACAACCAGTTATAAACCTACTTTTAACCTTTATCTATGGCCGTGCCAAATATGGTTTCTTCATTTTCATTAACAACTTCATAATTTTCTATCGCCGGACATGTGAAATTGCATGTTTTTTTGAGCGGCACTTGCCGCCTTAATGCGTTGTAACAGCGTTCACTTTGAACTATCATACCACCGCAGATATTCAACCAACCGTACTCACCACTTGGAAAAGTATACTGTAGTAGCCCCTAAATAAGATGTTGTGTACTAAACTCAAAATTGCGACTATCATTTTTTCGACTTTTGGCCAGCTTTTTCGGCATTTTTACCACCGTGCATCGTTCCGAATAAAATAATTAGCCTTGGATATCACAGCAGTTAAAATAATGGGTTTTTCAATAAGAACTTGACAACTTTTTTTTTTAATATCACGCAAACCATTTGGGATATATTAAAACTTTTATTATTGGCTTAATTAAAGTCGAATCAATGAAAATATGAATGGAACTCGACTTCGGTCATATGTCCACTAACGGTACGATTTCAGCGGTCGATTTATTGAAGCCAATTTTCGATGACTCGGCCCCACAATTCAACGGAAATGGCCCCTGTTTCTCGTTCGATGTTGGCTCTTGGATCCTCTAACGCCGCCGGCTTGTTGGAATAGACCTTCGATTTAACGTAGTCCCACAGAAAAAAAGTCTAGAGGTTTTAAATCACAAGATCTCGGCGGCCAATCGACAGGACCTCTTCTCGATATAATACGTTCACCGAACTTGGACTTCAATAAGTCGATTGTTTCTCCAGCTGTGTGGGATGTGGCACCGTCTTGCTAAAACCACATATCACTGATGTCCATCCCATGCAATTGATTGAAGAAATAACGCCACAACTGTGGCGTTCATCATTGATTGTAACGTGACGGTCATTTTCATCAACGAAGAAAAATGGCCCAATGATGCCACCGGCATGGAAACCGCACCATACAGTCACTTTTTATGGATGAAGTGATGTTTTATGAAGCACATGAGGGTTTTCAGCACTCCAATAACGCATGTTTTGTTTGTTGACGAAGCCATTCAACCAAAAATGCGCTTCATCACTGAAGATGATTTCGCTATGAAAGTCGTCATTTTCGGCTAACATCTCTAGAGCCCATTCTGAGAACGTGCGTCGCTTCATATGGTCAAGTGGCTTTAGTTCTTGAGTTAACTTGATATTGTAAGGGTGCAGGCCAAGATTCTTTCGCAAAATACGCCATAGTATGGTCTGTCTGATGCCCAATTCATGAGGACGGCGTGGAATCGACTAATTTGGATCGTTTGCGATGGACGCTTCATCGGCAGCAATATTCTTGGCGCTGCGACCGCTGCATTGTCTCACTGGCACGAGAACATTCAACAGTGAATATGTTGACTCAAATTTTCTCACCAAATTGTGAATTGCTTGTTTACTCGGGAGAAAACGACGACCCAAAATTGGAGTAAGCGCTCTTATGCTCGTATTCATAAAGATTCATATAACGCTTGATTACGTAACGGACCTATCGTTAAAAATAAAACCGTATTCATAAATATAACAGGAGATATTTAACGGATGATTTCGTAACATGAGTTGTAGGGAATTTCATTAAAAATTTCTGGTGATTAACAAACGTCAGGTGACATTTTCTCCGCACTTGCAAGTGGTATTCATAAAAATGGAGCAAAATAAACGTACCAAAGGGAGGAATTTCACCGAAAGAGAAATGGGTCTACTATTAGACACAGTAGAAAGTTATTTAACCATATTGGAAAACAAACCAAAAAAACTGGTGCCGTCAGCAGTAAGGAGAAGGCAGCTACCAGAAGCGTAAAATCTTAAAGGAATTAATACTTGATTGTTGACTTTAAGCTATATTTATTCTGGTAGGTCTATCTAATTGCCGACCAATCATTTCTATTATTTCGTGTATAGTCGCCTTATTAAAACGATATAGGATTTTAAAATTGACAATCTAAAAATTCAATTGGATTTTGTCGATTTCTTATAAGCCTTGGCCATGATAATGGCATCCAATATTTCCTCCACAAACTCTATATCCTCTTCACTGGATGACATGTCACAACAATATCAAATAAACACATTACATACCACCTAAATAATTAGGGAATGTTCTACACTGGAGGAAAAAAAAAATGAAACACTTTGAAATTTGTGAAATTTCAACCATTTACCGCCATAACTCGGTATATTTTCAATCGATTTTGTTGAATCTTTGAGGGCGTTAAAATTTGAAGTGTCTTCTTTAAAGTCGTGCATGCGAACTTAAGCGTAACCCCTTCCGCCACCTTCTAGCGCCCCTGTGAAAATAAAAGTTTTTTCAGAAAACATTGTCCAACTTTGACGATGTCCACGGAGTTAGAAACATTTTGTCGACTCGATCCACCATAAAGGCATTAATTGATCAATTCCCTATGCAGGACTGAAAAACGAAGTTCCTACGACGATTTGGCACAAAGTTATGGGTGAAAAAATGCTAATTTTGTGGTTTTTTGACCGAAGTCCGAAGTTTTTCGACGAAATTATTTTCGTTTTCACGAATGAAATTATCTTTACATATTCTTTGAAGTATGCACGAGAATTCATTGTTTACGCGAAATCATGAATATCGCATTTTGTACCTTAGAACTCCATTAACAAAAAACATTTTTTTAGGTCAACGATCTCTGTAGGGTCGGAAAAAAATGTGGGCCCAAGTCACCACCAATTGTCAATTTTTCCATTCGTCCAATAAAAACAAACAAATTACACTGACGGAAAAAAATTAAACACTTAAGATTTGTCAATATTTAGGTAATTTTCAAATGGCCATAACTCGGCTACTATCCAACCGATTTCGACGATTTTTTGAGAAATCAACAGAAAAAGGTGTCCTCTTTGAGAGGGTTTATCCCCCTCAAAGAGAGGGCTCAACCCCCCTCCAAACGAAAAAATATTTTTTGTCAAATCGTCGTATAGGGAATTGATGAAATTTTAATGCCTTTATGGTGGATCGAGTCGACAACATTTTTCCAACTCCGTAGATATCGTCAAAATTGGACATGGTTTCCAGAAAAAAACTTTTTTCACAGGGGCGCTAGAGGGGGCGGAGGGGGTTACGCTTAATTCCGCATCCATGACTTTAAAGAAGACACTTCAAAGTTGTTCGCTCTCAAAGATTCAACAAAATTTATTAAAAATACGCCGAGTTATGGCGTTTTGAAAATGGTCGAATTTCAAAGTGTTTCATTTTTTTTCCTTCACTATATATAAATTTTAATTAGAAAAATTTTCGGCGCTATTGTGCAAAGGCGGACCCACTTGGTGCGCTATGTTGTCAAGTCTTTTTTGCCCACCTTCTCGATTTTCCCTAAAGTACATCCTTATCTCTTATCGGCTTGGTTTACCATGAAACATAACCTGTAGACATGACTATTTGACGTCTCGTTAAATTTTAATCACTCGAAAATGGTACGTTAAATTTACGGACGATTTAATCAGAGATTTTCCATTACAATCGTTTGTAAATACCAAATTGATACTTTCAACGGTCCGTTACGTGTAATCAATCATTAAATAGTTTGACGAACGTTTATGAATACGGGCCTAAAAGTTGCAATCACTGACCCGGAATTTCCGTAGTAATTTTTAATTACTTGTAAACGTTCTTCGTTCGTAAGTGTTTGCATGATGAAAATGTTTGAGTTACTGCGTATTTTGACAGTGACAACGCACTAATTTGGTTAAGTGTGCATTCACAATAAGAAAACAAAAGTGTCAAGTTGCTATTGAAAAACCCTTTACTATAAACATAACCACAAACGTGATAATAAAACGTAAGTTCTTTGTGTTCATAATTTTATTAGTCTATTTTATCTAGTCGACGAGAAAGTATAGTCTGTTACTTGGTAAGAATGGAAATTCTGAAGGTCGTGGTATTCCACACGCATCGAATTTTCCATTCTAACCTTGTTACAGAATGTACTATTTTGTGATAAGATTTTATCCTGCTGTGAATATCAAATCTTAGATTTTCTTATTCTTACCTTTTAAGTTCAAACTAAAACTTAAAAACAAAATCATAAACAACTAACTTAAATAAAAACAAAATATTGGTAACAAAGATACAACAGAAACATCCCTCGATACCGTTAGCACGAGATGGGACACCACGTCCGCAAATCCCGAGGCGAGGACAGAGGGAAGAAACCCAAGGACAGATATGCAAATTTACATTTTAATGTTTATGTTAGATGTTTGTAAACTTGTATATTATATAAATAAATCATCAATTAACAAGTTATTTGGTCGAAATTTATTAAACATCTTGCTAGTATAAGCCTTAATGTTGTGCTTGTGCACATGTGTTGCCACAAAATAAGCAGGATTTTAAGTACATGTGTGTTTAGAATTTTGATATACCCAATCTTTAACCTCTCGCCATTTATAACTGCTTGAATGTATCGACCTGAGACCTACGTTAGTAGTGGTTTTTTACTTTCTCCGTTACGAAGTACGAGAAAGTATTGTGATCGTGATTTTTTTTTCAAAAATTTTTTTTACGGAAATATCCGTTTTGGGGTCCCTAGATGCCATTTCAACAATTTCTGGAAAAAAAAAATTTGTGTCTGTGTGTGTGTGTGTGTCTGTCTGTGTGTGTGTGTGTGTGTGTCTGCCTGTGTGCGCTGTATCTCAAAAACTAATAGAGCAATTGATATGAAACTTTATATATCCGTCTTATTTAATGATCTGAAGAACTGAAAAGCTTTTGATAAAATTTCGTACACCGGAAGTGGGCGTTTACCTTAACTGTTTTTTGTTTTTTGCCAATATTTTCTTAAATATGAAAAATATCACAAAAACATTTAAACAAATTTTGAAGACAACAAAGAAATGAACATCTTTTGCTTAAAAATATTTTTCATAAAATCATTTTTATTCGAGAAAAAAATGTATTATTTTTTTTTAAATTTTTGGTTTATAATTATAAAACGATGATAGTTACAGCAAATTTATGTTAATAATAATTATAGAGAATGCTAAAATGAACAACTTATAAAGAATAAGTTGTTTTCGAAATCCCTTTAGTTTTTGAGTAAACCGAGTTTTTGAATTTGAAGTATAATTTTTCCATCTTTCATAATTTTGACATTTTAAACGTCAGTTTCATCCGAGTTTACGCAACGCTCGATGTGCATTTAAAATATGATTTCAATTGAAAATAAACCAGGAAAACGTTAATATAAATGGCTATGATACCATCAAGTCGGAGAAAGTAACATGATGGCCACATCACCATTTTTTATTCAGATCTTTCAAACAACATAAACTAGACATACTTTTCCATTTGAAATTTTTGAGTCGAATCCCGCCCTTAACCCACTAGGAGTCCCACACCAAAAATTTCTCACTCAAAAAGTGTGCCCCAAAAAATAATGGGATAAATTTTCGCTGATTTTCTCATCTACCCGACCGTTTCTGAAAATAATAACCCGGGGTCAGACTTTGTGGACGCCCTGTATACATATTTATTTATTGCAGAAACACGCTATGTGATATCGCTTATGGGTTTTTTTTTCTACACTAAACGCTATATTCACCCTTAATAATAACACATTAATGCCAGTTGACGGAATTCTGCACAAAAATATATGTTCACAATATGAGATACTAATTCCTAAAAAATAGTCCATAAATATGTCTGCTGTTGAATTTCTGAAATAAACGATTCATTTATGCATTTTTGTGCTTCCCGAATATTTTAGAGTATAAGTACAAGAGTAAAATAATGTACAATATTTATTATCGACGTGCGACCAGAAAGAAGCAAAAGTGAAACTTAAATACATCTAAAGAAATCCGTAGCCAAGACATACTGAATAACTTAAACTTGTAATTTTATGACGTCTAGTGTCTAAAACATTTCACTTATTTGAGTGGTAAGACCTATTTACTAAGATTACTATTTTATCCAAACTTTACCTAAAAACCATGCTAATTAAAAGTTACCATAAATGAAATTCTCATTGCTGAAAAAATATTCATTTGTAAAGCACCATTAGTCATAGCAGTTATTTTTCATGATAGGAAGGGCATTCACGTTGATTAATTAAATGTGTTTTCCGATTGAAAGGTTCAGATTTCACGATGATAAATGCATCGCTCTTATACTGGCAAATAAACAATATATTTTTTGGCTTTTGTGTGTTTGGGATTTGTTGTTTCCCATTTAGATTTAGTGCTCGCCGTAAGCATACTCAACTCTGATTTATTTTTGTTTCAGAGCCAGTGACAACGCTATTGGGAGGTCCCGAAATGTACATTAATAAGGGCAGTACCATGAATTTAACGTGTATAGTAAGGCACAGTCCCGAACCGCCACCAAGTATCTCATGGACACACAATTCAGCGGTAAGTTTATTCGCATATTTATTATATTGAGTTTATTACGTATTTCTGAACAAACGGAGATTGATCCACACCCCGTTTTAGCTTTTCTATTAAACTGTTAACGTGCTTAACAATTTCCTTTGATAATACCTCTTGAAATATAAATGAATGTCTCGTAATTTATTAATAGCAGCTATAATTTCCACTACCATTAGAACGGAAGTTGCGTGTAATGTAAACAAAGGAATTGGTAAAATGTTTCATTATTGATTCTATCTAATGCTTAGTCTTATTACAGAATAAATACTGTAAAGCATGGTTTATTAATTATTAAATACTTTAAACAAGGGCGAAATATAGCTTGCATTGATAAATATTCTTTTACTGATTTTTCAAAATTAAGTCTTACGAAGTCTGATATTAGCCAGGGAAGTAGTTATTTGCTTTTAGTCTTTGTAAGATTTAATTCTGCAGAATTAGGAACGGATTAAATATAATTGTATCGGGATACATAATTTATGATTAACTAAAAATACTACATAATATTAACCTTTCAGGCAGGGCGCTCTAAATCTTGACACCGCAGAGTGTGTCGGAACGCGACATTCTGCCCAGATTTGGTGTTGACTTTATTTTAATAGACTTATTAGAAAAAAATGTTACAAACGCTATAAAAAATCACATTTTAATTTTTAATTTTTAACTTTAACAAGACCCAAATTAAGTATATTAAAACGTAGCAATTAGCGAACTCGACCAAAAAATAGCCCAAGGTTTTCTCTATCCACCTTGTAAAAATTATTCCCATATCGAACCAATTAAGAGTTTCAGAATTGATTTAGTTTCGCGAGAGAGTTTAAATGTGACCGCAAGCGAGGCGCCAAAAATGCAATTTATTACTTTTTTCCCAATTAATCGAATGCTATCATTTCGATATCTGTTATTGTTATTCTTTAACTTGTTATTAATTAACATTATATTGAGGTTTTATTTGATGTTAATTTCATTATAATAGGCATATTAGGAAAAAAGTTACGAGTAGTTGAAAATAATACATTTTTATTTTCCATTTTTTAATTTTACAAGACTCTCTTTAAGTTTATTAAAACGTACCAATTAAAGAATACCATAAAAATAGCCCAAGGTTTTCTCTACCTATTCTGTAAAAATTATACCCATATCGAACCAACTAACCGTTTTAAAATTTATTTAGTTCCGCGAGTTTAAATTTAACCGCACCATTTCGAACGCATAACATTTTTATGTCACTTTAATATTTATTCACAATTTTAAACAACTCTTAACTAACTATATATTTATTATATTTATAATTTTTTAAATAATATCAACAAATAATTCACTTGTAGTTATTAGTTTAATCTAAATTATTATCAATTTAATCGGTTGGTTAGAAAAATTCAAAGTTATTATTATTGAGCTTACATTTGATGTTTAAAATGAAATTTAATGTAAACGCTCCAAACGACCGCGGCAAACTAATGTTTGGTATCATGAAAATATTTTTGCTAGTATTGGAAATCATCATTGGGTAGAAAAAAATGGTGATGTGGCCATCATGTTACTTTCTCCGACTTGATGGTATCATTTATATTTACGCGTTCGTGGTTTATTTTCAATTTAAATCATATTTTAAATGTACGTCGAACGTTTGTAGACTCGTATGAATCTGACGTTTAAAACGTCAAAATTAGGAAAGATGGAAAAATTATACTTCAAATTCAAAAACTCAGTTTACTCAAAAACTAAAGGGAATTCGATAAAAACTTATTCTTTATAAGTTGTTCATTTTAGCATTATCAATAATTATTATTAACATAAATTTGCTGTAACTATTGTCGTTTTATAATTATAAACCTAAAATTAAAAAAATAATAATAAATTCTTTTCTCGAATAAAAATGATTTTATGAAAAATGTTTTCAAGTAAAAGATATTCATTTCTTTGTTGTCTTTAATGTTTGTTTGAATGTTTTTGTAGTATTTTTCATATTTAAGAAAATATTGGCAAAAAAACAGTCAAGGTTAACGCCCACTTCCGGTGTACGAAATTTTACCAAAAGCTTCAGATTATCAAATAAAACTTATGTTCAAAGTTTCATATCAATTGCCTTATTAGTTTTTGAGATGCAGCGCACACACACACACACACACACGAAAAAATGAGTGAAAAAAATCACGATCACTATACTTTCTCGTACTTCGTAACGGAGAAAGTAAAAAGGTTGTAAGGAACATGTCAGTCAAGTGACACATGACGATTTTATTGGGACCACTTGCGCCACTGAAGATAACCAGATGTCTACCCCCTGGTGTTAATTTCACTTGATTTATAAGCATATTTTAGGAAATAAGTATTAACTGCATAAATTATATTATCCGCAAAAAAACTTCATATGCAGCTAACTTTTACGGGAAGATATTATCGATTTATATTATAGAAAAATATTTTCTTAAATAAATATGCAACTATATTGATACTTAAGGGTTGAAATTTAAATAATACACAAATAACAGGCTTATAAAATTCTAGTAACATTTGAAAATACAGCGCAAATGATGAGTACCTAACTATATAGTATACAAAAAAACTTAAAAAACGATTTTTTACGCCTTTACATTAGCAAACTTTGTTATTAAATTCTCTTAATCCTAATCTCTTCCTATTTACGCACTAATGCTCCGCTCAGATTGAACTGTCTCGCGGAACTAAATCAATTCTAAAACTCTGAATTGGTTCGATATAGGAATCATTTTTACAAGGTGGGTTGAGAACACCTTGCGCTATTTTTGGAGGAGTTCGCTAATTGCTACGTTTTAATATACTTAATTTGGGGCTTGTTAAAGTTTTTTTTTTTTTTTTTGGAAGGATGGTTGATTTGTATTCGGGTTGGGGAAGTGCGGATGATTTGGGAATTGGCAACTAGGCTATTCTGACACAACCGATAATTTGTATAATCATTTATAATGATGAAAGGGACATACACTGAACATCCATGGACCCGAACGACCACTTCTTCGTTCCGAAAAAGTGACCGCCCGGATGGGATTCGAACCCACGACCACGAGGCCCGTGAGCAGGCGCTCTACTCACTAGGCCACCGCCGCCCCCCGATAGTTAAAAATTAAAATGTAATTTTTTAAAGAGTTCGTAACATTTTTTCTAATAAGTCTATTAAAATGAAATCACCAAATAAAGCATCAATACAATGTTAATAATGTGTATCAAAATGATAGTACTTGATAGAACGATAACGAAGTAATCCGTTATACATTTTTCAAATACCGTTCACGACAAGAAAATGTTCAACTTTAGGAACTAATTGCAGAACAAGGGGTTATTGCAAAAATATAAATAAGGTAAATTGTGAAGGTTTAGATATTTTAGAATGAGGTAGTCATTTTTATTTCCGTTAGATTTCATTTCTATTTTTCTTACCCCCTCTACCCCTGGGAAGAATCTCGCGTTTTGACACACTGTGCCTGGGTCTCGCAGACCCAGCAAAAAAAAATCTGCTACATACAATTTGACTAAATTTTATTTTTTTTAATTTCAAATAACTAAAATAACATACAAACTCTTCGCTTTCCAAACGTGAACTAAAGAAGAAATGATTAAGGTAATCGGCTAGACAACTCGAAAAACAGTTGCTGAAAATTGACGAACGTTTATTGGCGCACCGGGTCTCACAGACTTGGTTCCCGGCCTGGGTTAAAAAAAAAAAACATCTACATTATGGTTGTCTTGTACTGATAAAGAATATTAAGTATTAAGCTATTAAAAAGCACTTCATATTATGTATACGAAAAAACATTTCTTAGTTAGGACTATGTGGAGCACTATCTGTGAATAGGTGTTATGTAAACATCCACATAATTTTATCTGATTTTTTTTTGTATTCGTGACAGACGACGCTATAGTCGACAAAATTCAAAATTGGCAAAAATCGTTGAAAAATGGGGATTTCCTGAGAAATGGGGATTCGTAAAATAAGGTTCCCTATGCTGCTGAGAAATAATGCGACGTGCTTGGAGAAATGTAAAACACTGTCTTATACTGTCAAATCTCCCTCTCTCGATTCCCATCGCTCAATGCCGGCCTAGCAGCCTCCGAAGATGGAGCTCCCTATCGCTGTTACTGCCAGATGCGAAATTCGCGCTATGATACGTTTTTTAAGTGCAAAACGGATTTCACCTATTGATATTCATCGTCAGTTAATCGAAGGTTATAGGTAAAATTGCATATCTGTTCAACATGTTCGCAAATGGTGCAGAGAATTCAGTAAAGGCCGCACGGAAATTCACGATGAATACAGGAGCAGAAGGCCTTCAGTTTCAGATGGAATTGTCGAAAAAGTTGAGAGAATATTGCTTGAAGATCGGAGGATCACCATTAACGAACTTGCTTTCCGTATTTCTGAAACTTCCATCACTAATTATTCCCAAAATGAAAGGAACACTTCGGTGGTTTACGCTTCAATACCGATGATGAAGTCAAGAAAGAAGTTACTCGATTCCTTAAAGGATTGGCAGCAGAATTCCATAACATGGGTATTGTTGTTATTGTGACACCCTGTACAAAAACATACATATGTTTAAAATATGTAGAATAAGTGTGGGTACCAGCTCAAGAAAACTAGAAGTCGATATCTCAAATAGCAAATAAGTTATGGGGCTTTTACAGATCACTGGGTCATCCGGTATGTATAAGTATTGATTTAAAATATAGAAGCTAAAACAAAACATAACAAATATGATACAAATTAAAACTATGTCAGGATTAGGGACCCAATTATTGCGCATCGAGAAATTCAGATAGGGAATAAAAATATTTAGTCATTAACAACAGTTTAAGCTCGCGTATAAATACTTTTTTATTTGGCAGATCTTTGAAACGTTCATCCAAATTTATTAATTTATTATAACATTTAATTCCAATCCAACCGGGATTTTGCGTATTTGTGGTTCGTCTGATTTTTAGATCAAGCTCATTTTTGTTACAGACATTATAATTATGGATGTCTTGTCGTGTTTTTATATGATGTTTCGTATCGTACGTACGCATGATGAGGTTAAAAATATATAAGGATGGTCGAGTCAATAACTGCAGTCTTTTAAAAAGAGGATTGCAATGTGTGTTGAAAGGTTTATTGCTCATAGCCCTCACTATCTTTTTCTGCATAATAAAAATGTCTTCGCATGTAGAACTCCAAAAAAGTAGTCCATATATGAGTATTGATTCTATTAGGGCATAGTATATGGCTTTTAAAACATTAAGTGACACTAGGTGTTTGATATTTTTAATAAGAAAAAGGCGACTACTTGTCGTAGACAAAACCGAGTTGACGTGATTTCGCCAGGTTAATTTTCCGTCAATATGCAGGCCCAGAGTCCACTTGTGTAATAGTTTTGTTGAATATTTTCAGAAGTGGAGATGAGATCAATGATTTAGTTTTCGAACAAAATTGTATTTAAAAAAGTTTTGTCTTTATTAATGTATAGTTTATTTTTATTGGACCATGATTCTATTAGGTTTAGACATTCTTGAGCTTTAGCAATTGCTTCAGTTTCTGTTTTTGCTACAACGATAGCGCTAACATCGTCTGCATATAAAATCGGAAAAGCAACACTGGCTATGTTGTCAGCCAACTCGTTAATAAAAATATTAAACAGTGTAGGAGATAGACATGAACCTTGCGGTGTGCCCACTCCTACCCTTTTATTATCAGAGCGAACACCGTCGATGTCCACCCGCTGGAATCTATTATCCAAATATGATTTCACAAAATCATTGGGTTAATTTCTGACACCAATATCGTGCATCTTTTTGAGTAGCAGATGGTGATCGACGGTGTCCTACTAAAATCAACAAATATCCCAATAATGAATTCTCTGCTAGCTAATGATTCATGAATTATTTTCATTGCTGATAAAATTGCTTTCTCGGTTGACCGACCATGTCTAAAACCATATTGGAATTGTGTTAATAAATTATTTTTTTCGAGAAACTTGCACAATCGTATGTTAAAACAATATTCAAATATTTTGAAAAAATGGGTTTGAAGAGATACTGGACGATAATTACACATTTCGTCTGGGCTACCTTTGTTCTTAAACATGGGCACCACTTTTGAGTATTTTAAGTTGTCTGGATAGATACCTTCTTGAAAACATTGATTAATTAAGTCAGCAATAACTTGTGATACTACCGAACTTACACTCCCTATAACAAATCCTGGAATGTTATCCACTTCTGATGACTTTTTATTACAAGTTATTTTAATTATTTTTTTAATTTTGAATTTGTCTGTAGGTTGCAAAAAGAATGAAACTGGAGAGTTGGTATTTGATGTGCTGTTTGACCTACAGTTAGAATTAATTAGATTATTCTGATGATTTAGCGTGTTAAGGCTTATGAAAAATTCATTGAATTTTGCTGCAATGTCTTCCTCTTCAGTATTAACTTCGTTATTTACCATGATACGTGAGATGGCGTTTTTATTACCTTTATTTAAGTTTTCGTTTATAATGTGCCAGGTTTCTCTGTTTATGTTTACTGCGTTTGTAAGTCTATTATTATAATAATGTTTCTTTGCGTTTCTTACCTTTTGATCATACACTTTTTTTCAAATTTTTATATTGCTGATTGTAAATCAATGACCAATTGACACTTGATAATAAGTCTTTTAAAGTTTTGAATACTATTATCGTCGTAGCTTCTGTATTTTATCTGTTTTATTTTATTTTTTATTTTTATTTCTCACCCAATAGCCCCTAGGGGGTTGAGGGTAGTGGGTCGAGTTTCGTATCATTAGATGTCCCCCTCCGATTATTTTTTTTTTATTCGATATGCAGTTTTCGAGATATTTCAATGTCTTCACTTAAATTGAACACCCTGTATGACTCTACAAATTGCACAAAAATATATACACTAATTTACAGACGTTGAAAGATTAAACTTAACATCATTAGAAAGAAAGCAAACATTTAACACGTTCGCTGCCACCGACGCGCCAGTGCGTCCAACTTTATACTTGCGTATGTGCAATCCCAATTTTAGTGGCAGCGAACGTGTTAATTAACCAAATTAATCTACAATAAAATATTAAAGAATGTAATCAAAATACAGGTACAAAATAACTAAATAAAATATATTGCTCGATTTAATTAAAATTAAATTGATATCCTTTCTGAATACTAACTAAAAACATTTCCGCTTAGGTACCACAAAGCCTAAGGCTTTTCTGTGGTAAGAATAATTAATTCCGTTATATTTAAAATCTGTATGTTATTCACTATCCTGTGGCGTATAGACACCGCCATCACCTTGGGCTTGGGTTCGAAATATTCTCGCGGGCCACCCATTTAATTTATGAAAATGTTGATCAATCTTGTTATGCTACTTAATACGGATCTTGATTTAAAAAAAAAAGTGCTATGAGTTATTAATGACGATAAAGAAAATAGGCGCAATACTTATCGAACGTTATCATATTTGCGTATTTTATAACTTATAAGAAAAACACGTGTTAATGATGTTAATGTAGTAATCTCATGTCATACAAAAAAACTTAAGGAAACGATTTTTCCGTACCTTTGTATTAACAAACTTTGTTAGAAATTCTCTTAATCCTAATCTCTTCCTATTGCGTTTTCTATTGAAATTAAAGCTAACTTAGATGGTCTTTCCTGGTTGATAGTATTCCGTTACGATGTTTTTAATAATAATGACAATAATTTATTAACGGAACCTCCATTATACAAAATGCAAGAAATCAAAATCGATTATATACCTTTTTTTGGCCTCGGGATCGGAGCCCATGTGGCCAGCTCAAGGCTGCTGCTATATTGTATATACAAATTTTGGGTGAATAAATGAACAAATGAATAATGTCAGACGTATACAACAACCATGGACCAGAGCGAATACTTCTCGATCCCCAAAAAATTTTTGCAATCGGCACAAGCGCTCCCCTGTACCCACCACACCAACGGTCCGCCCTAGTATTATATACCTAATCTAACTTAAAACTATCTTAAATTTAACAGAAATTAACAACATGCAAACTGGAAACTAAATCAAAGTTTAGATTCATTGATATTGAATTGGAAATCCGCATAAAGCTTGAAATTGGACTGTCCAAGCCGTTATTTGCTGAAATGGTATTCTAAATATGGGTAGATGTCTGGTGTCTGTTAGTAGATTCACATTAAAACTTATTTGGGATAAAAGAGATGAGAAATGTACATTGTCTGAAATTAGTTTATAAAAAATGACATGTCCGTATAAAATCTTCGACAGCAGAGTTTACCTATATTCCACTTATACGCAACTGAGGATATGGCGACATCCTTATATCGCATCTTAAAAGCAATCGATTTTAGAAACGTAATCTTAATGTTTTCTAAGAAGTCTACATAAATATTCATGTTTTAAAAACTCTTTTCTCCACATATATTTTAAGTAAATTGACATAGTGTTCAGTTATATGGTCTCCTGTGTACGCTATAGTATATTACACACCGAGTCGGGAAAAACATCATTATTAATCGTGTTCCCGCGAGGTATGTATACTATTTTATTCACAATCACGAAATGTAACGATAAAAGTAAAATTGTCTGATTTGGGTACATTGATACATATGTATATCTATTTCAATGTCGGACATCTTTAACTCGTAAAACATCTGTCAAACAGGCCCTCAGTTTCTCCACTGATACTTAACTAAATAAAATCGATTTAAAAAATAAGACGTTCTTAAAGTGGTGCACCAATAATAAATCGGGCCCTAAATCGTAAGCGCCTACATGTAACAAGTTAAGGACAGAATCGAAATCTAACCTAAAAGTGGTGATGTGTTTGCGGGTGATAATTCCATAGTTTATCTAGAATAGTTGTGAAAGTTACAGAAGCACAAATAAATTTAATACTAAATAATATCCCTGTCACTGTGCCCCATTAGAATACTTAGATGAAAAGAGAGAGTGATTTTTAAATGCAACGCAATCAGAATGAATGAAATGTATCGCATTTATAGTCTGAATATATTAGAGGTATCATCCCTACTAGAAATTAGGCCAACTACGCAGCAGAGCTATAAAACAAGATATCCACAACGCACATATCAGTGTCAACATATTTACACAAATTTGAACTATACAAGTAATCATCAACTTTTGAGGTTAAATACTACTGAAACAAGAAATGTACATCTGTGTACGAATAAGAAGTGATGTTATTTAAAATAATACAGTTAGATAGAATATTTTATTACTCCAGTCTAATTACCCATTGAGATGGCATACACGACAAGGTTTACCTGAAGGTGAGCCTTCCGTACACTAGGCAAACCGCAGCATTAATGGTTAGATTATCCCAAAGGCAAGACCCGAACTATCGCCTTTCAAAAAAACTATCAGTGCTTTAATAACGTCTAACTAAAACCAGCTGCAAAAACGTAGAATGTATGTCTGAGCCGAGACTACAGGTTTAGAGTCCCCAGTTTAGTGGCCGGAAGGCACAGCCTCTGGTAAACCTCATCGTGTATCCACATTTATAACGTTCTCAAAAGAATTGTTGTGAAACTTATTTGACATCTCGAATACCCTTTATTTTATTATATGAAATCGCATTCACTCGATGTGCTCCACCGGTTTTAAATGTTTCTCTCTTATTATCGGCAGAGCGTATTTCATATTAACACATTCACTGCATTAAGAGGCAAATGTGTCCTGTCGTGGACTTCCGTATTAGGCAGAATAGAATTCTATCGAACTTCACAACAGGCGGAGGTTATAACTTTGTCGTACTTTTAAAACTTTTTTGAACTTGTTAACCTACATTTTCTTTAGCCGCTTAATGCACTCGACTGTGTATAGCCAGGCTAAAAAAATTAATATCCCCCGCTCACCCTGATTAGAATTTTGTTTTTACGGAGGAATTTAGCATTGAATAGTTCGATACAGATTAATGCTTATCCCTATAAAATTACATGAACATTTTATTATTAAGCCCATCCATTTAATAAGACTTATTTCATTTGATATTTATAGCGACCAAGTTATCGCGTTCAGTCGTCAAAATCACTCGTCGTCGTTACTCTGCCACTATTGCATTCTAATTGTAATATGTGCACGAGAACAATGACCTTGATGCCATTTTACAACAATCCGGGATCAGGAACCAAAAGTTAAATGATTCGCATGTTGACATACGTAACTAATTTCCGGTGATGGGAATACGAAGCTTAGTATATTTACATCCCCATTCTCGTCCTCATTACTGTCCCCGGGTTGTTGTAAAGGCGCGTTTATTATGAGGTTAGTGTTTTGACATTAGATGGGTTGTCAACTTTAATTTGCCAACCTAAAATATGTTTAAATTCGTTTCGTGTAAGAGCACAAATCATTAATATCTACTTATAAATAGACCTACTTAATGAAGAGGATGGTTACGACCGTTATTACGTGGTAATCTACAATTAAACCGAGAGTAGGATTAATATCAATTTGACGTTTATACCGGGTGACCCAGGGATCTGTAAAAGCCCCATAACTTATTTGCTATTTGAGATATCAACTTCTAGTTTTCCTGAACTGGTATCGACACTTATTCTACATATTTTAAAAATATGTATGTTTTTGTACTGGGTGTCCCAATATACATAACAGACCAAAGTTATGTTTTTTTAAATGGAAGACCCTATATTTTATACTTTATTTTCAACCCTCTTGAGAAGCTGATAAAAAATAGTATAAGATAGTATGGGTCTATTATGGACGATTGGTTAGTTATGGGCAAATTTGTATCAAAAACAAGGACACATTGAAAAAATTGCAGAAGCGCTCCTAGCAAAGCTAGCGTCATTTTTTATACACTAAGTAGTTTTCCACATCATGAAGAATAATACAAATTGACTTTGGTTCTTTTTTGTTCATACTGCTATACAGGGTGTCAACATACCCATAATATTGGATAACTATTTTTTTTTTCAAATGGAACACCCAATATATCTTGCCACCAATGCATGGAATTTTTAATAAGCTTTCCAATGATTTACAATTTGTATAATGAAATATTAAGGATTCTTGAGATTTATCCATAAAAACATTTTTCTTTTGTCACCTCCTGCTCATTTTTGGATTTTCAACCAAAACTATGCATTTTCTGAAAAAATAATAAGAGACCAAAGTTGTAGAGCAGAAAATTTTCGATCGATATAGGTCTTTCAACTTTTCCAATAATGCGTGCATTGCCCGCCAGAGTGCGCAAAATCGTGACCGTACATGCATTTCAGCGTTTTTCTCAAATTTTTTGTTAATTAATTGCACTATACTTTATTTTCCACGTCCTCTAGCAAAAAAACGGGTAATTATAGAATTATTTAAATGACCAACATCGATTGAAAATATTCCGCTCTACAACTCTTAAAAGAAGCAATTTTCGCCCAAAATGCATAGTTTTCGCTAAAAATGCAAAAAACCATTGAAAAACTCAAAAATTGATATATACATTTTCAATTTACATTTTTATGGAAAACTATGCATTTTTGGCAAAAATTGCTTCTATTAAGAGTTGTAGAGCGGAACATTTTCAATCGATATGGGCCATTTTAATTTCCCTATAATTTCTCGTTTTTCCGCTAGAGGGTGCGGAAAATAAAGTATAGTGCAATTTATTAATAAAAAATTTGAAAAGAAAACGCTAAAATGCATATACGGTCACGATTTTGCGCACTCTGGCGGGCAATGCACGCATTATCTTAAAAGTTGAAAGACCTATGTCGATCGGAAATTTTTCGCTCTACAACTTTGGTTTCTTATAATTTTTCCTGAAAATGCATAGTTTTGGCTAAAAATCCAAAAATCAGCAGAAGGTGACAAAACAAATATGTTTTTATTGATAAATCTCAAGAATCATTAATATTTTATTACACAAACTGTATATCATTGGAAAGCTTATCAAAAATGCCATGCATTAGTGGCAAGATATATAGGGTGTTCTATTTGAAAAAAAATGGTTATCCATTGTTTTGCGAATGTTGACACCCTGTACAGCACTATGAATAAAAGAGAACCAAAGCCGTTGTGTATTAGTCTTTATGATGTGGGAAATGTTTTAGTGTATATATAATGATGCTATCTTTGCTAGGAACGCTTCTCCAATGTTTTCAATGTGTACCTGTTTTTGCCACAAATTTGCCCATAACTAACCAACCGTCCATAATAGACCCATAGTATCTGGTACTATTTTTATCAGCTTCTCAAGAGGGTTGAAAATAAAGTATAAAATATAGGGTGTTCCATTAAAAAAAACATAACTTTGTTCTGTTATGTATATTGGGACACCCTGTACAAAAACATACATATTTTTAAAATATGCAGAATAAGTGTGAGTACCAGTTCAAGAAAACTAGAAGTCGATATCTCAAATAGCAAATAAGTTATGGGGCTTTTACAGATCCCTGGGTCACCCGGTATATACATACTAACAATTGACTGTTTCTGTACTTCCAAATAGAGGTTCGCAAAATGTTTCTATACTTCGAAATAGAGGTAAGTAATAGAATATTACCTACCTCGAAGAGGGAATCGCGAATTTCCCAACTTTTTAGAGGTTAAAAATATGCGTATTATTATAGTGATTGTGAATAAAATTATAAAACAAAAATATAAAACTTTCCACACATATTTTTTTTTATTTTAAACTTTTTTTGGCTAATATACTTCGTCAAATAATTTCTTTTTGTCATAAAATTGTTAGATCTTTAAGTTATTTTGAGAAAGTAAACTTTTCGCAAGTATTTTTTTCTTTTTAAATCTTTCGGCAATATTTAATGCTTAAATTTTTAGTAGACGGTTCTTTTCACAAATATTTGATCTAATTTTAAACTGTTTTTAACAAATAGATTTTGTTTTTTTCACGTAATAAAATTTTGGGTTTCCTCTGGCAATAAAGCTTTTTTAAATTTTCAACAATTTTAACAAATATAATTTTTCAACGTTGTTTTTGGATTTTTAACTTCTTTTGACAATTATATTTTTGACGGATAAAATTTTCAACTTTTTTCGACAGTATGATTTCTTAATATCTTACTTTTTCATATGATTTTTTTTTAAATTTTCGACAGATACATTTATTTAAGTTTTAACTTCTTTTTGTCAGAGTAAATGTTGGTATTTTTAACTTCTTGTGACAAAATGTGGTTTTAAATTTTTAAGTTTCGTCAGAGGCATGTTTCTTTTCGGCAAATTTTTTTCTTTTTGATTTTCAACTTTTTTAAACCTTTCTTTCCCGCAGATGCCACATGGCGTCATATCTTTTATCAGTTCCCCGTAATCTGTGTTTTGATTTTCCTTGGTACCGTTTTCCATATCGAGTCATGATTTTGTTTGCTGCAAAAAATGGGAGACATTTTTTTAAATTTAATTTTCTTGAGTCAGAGTATGGTATTTTTGTTTATTTTCAATAATTAGTAATAAATAACTTTTTAATACCCCAACATCTTTTGATAATTAAACTTTCGACAAATGCTATTATCCTATTTTTAACTTATTTCGACAGATATAATTGCCATTTTTTTTACTCTTTTCTCTTAAATACATTTTTTGGCAATTTTCTGTCAGATGTAATTCTTACATTTTTACCTTAATTTAACAAACAATTGGAAAATATTTTTTTAATTTCTCATTGTTTTTGAAAAAATATATTCTCAGTATTTAACTCCTTTTTGTCAGATGAAATTCTCAGATTTTTTTTCTATGATAATTAAATGTTTAATATTAAGTTTCAACTTATTTTCACAGATATGATTTATCAATACTCTTTTGTCATTAAATTTTTGGATTTTTCAAATATACAGTGCCCGTTTTTCGAGAGGCACCATGGGGATTTCAGTTATCTTAAGAGATACGAGGTTGGTTAAATTAAGGCAAAGTTGTGTATTATAACGTTGATTAATAATCTGTTGAGAAATTTGAGTTATCTTTTTTGTTTTCAAAAAATCGCGAAAAAATAAAAAAAAATCTATTTTCATTTTTAATTTTTTATTCGAAAACTGTTACTATTACGCATTTTGCAAACAGACATTATTAGAGCACTTTTTAATGAAAGATCTAAATATCTTATTGGATTTATTGTAGCTTTCAAGATGGCGGGGAAACAATAGACAACTTTTGTTTTTCTTATGGGCGCCATATTGGATTTTTACATTTTCTAATGCGAGATTTTCTTCTGTTTACGATGATATATCACACATTATGTTTTAATTTTACATTTGAGCCAAAATTTTAAATGTATTATTTTTGTAAAATGTGCCATGCAAACTTCACACTTTTCTACAACAATGAGCATTAGAAAGCCTATAAAACAAACTGAATATGCATTCATTTATCAACAGTTCTGTTTAGGTAAGGTTGGGTTTACATAAAAAATACAATTTAAAAACGAATCTCAGGAATTTATTACAACATTTTAAAACATAATGCTACAATAAGTGTTCAAACTGTTCACATTCCACTTCCAAACAGAACTCTGCTCTTTTTCTTAAATTATAAATTGCCCTACTAATATCTCTTCTTTTAATATTATTTATAGAATTAACGATACTTCTTCGCAGTTCATTAATATTGGCAGGAACGCTTTGATAAATCTTATTTTTCAAAGTTCCGCATAAAAAGTAATCCAATGGGGATAATTTTCTCGGATATTTCTGAAGATACACCTCCATTGAGACTTGCACATTTTTATGGGAATTGTAATAAATTTCTAACATATCGCGTTTTTCTTCACTTGAAAATTTCATTTTTACGATAAAGTTATCAGTAAAGTAAATTTTAAGAATGAAGTTTAACTGGAACTGTCACATTTTGTTTTGAACAAAAGTGTTGATTTTGTTTACATGGCACTCTTTACTAAAATTATAAATTTAAAATTTTGGCTCAAATGTAAAATTAAAACGTAATGTGTGATATATCATTGTAAACAGAAAAAAATCTTGCATTAGAAAATGTAGAAATTCAATATGGCGGTCATAAGAAAAACAAAAGTTGTCTATTGTTTGTCCGCCACCTTGAAAGCTACAAGAAATCTAATAACATATTTAGATCCTCCATTAAAAAGTGCGCTTATAATGTCTTAGTGTAGAATATGCAATAGTAATAGTTTTCGAATAAAAAATAAAAAATGAAAATTGAAATTTTTTTATTTTTTCGCGATTTTTTGAAAACAGAAAAGGTAACTCCAACTTCTCAATAGATAAATCAACGTTATAATACACAACTTTACTCTAATTTAACCAACCTCGTATCTTTTAAGATAACTGAGATCCCCATGGTGCCGCTCGAAAAACGGGCACCCTGTATAATATAGCGATGTACATAAGCGGTAATAGTACATGTTACACATTTATGTACAACATTTAACATTTATATATGCTCTATATATTCGTAATGGGTCGCTTACGGTTGGTGAAAACAGTTCGATAATTCATCAATTACAAAGTGGGAGTAGGTAAAATTATTTATACAACATAATATACACTCGTTAAAATAATATAATAAATTAAATTTCGTTGCCGATAATTACAAATTCTAATTTAAACTTTATTACCTGACTAAATATCTTACGTTAAGTAGCAATTAAGCTAATCACATTTATGAAGCAACATTAATCAATCTTAATTGTAAATAAACCATAAAGTAAAGGTAAGACCTTACGAGTTCTGCGATACGAGGGTGCATAAGTTACCCGTAAATGGGTCATAAATTTAGCGTTCTTAGTAAAATTGCACAAGAAACACGAAACGGCGAATGCATCTTGCTTTTCTCGCCTCGAAGTTAATAATATCGGAACCGCGACGAATATCACAAAATTTCTTAAACGTAAACTAAATAATAGACCGAGTACCTGCTAATTAATTATACAGAGGAGACAGTTTTAGTGCTCTCATTAAAGTCAATGTAGAATGTACGCCATGCTAATGTATATTAAAACTTTTTCGTATCTATTCCTACGTCGCTAGAGAATGAAATACCGTGTCTCATAATCTCCGTCTACCATTATAATTGCTTTAGTTGCCACAAAAACTACTCAACGATCGTTTTATTTAATTAATGGGCCCGCATTAATCTATGCGTTTTTATAATTAATTATATTATTATTGGCTACACAAAAAGGTTTCCCATTCTTCCTCTTATCCCTTTCTAAATAGTTTCCACAGGCAAATGATTTTTTTGCTGTTTGTTGGAACCGGAGCTTTCCTTTGTGGAAAATGGGCCTTGGCCTGTGAAATCAGGGCCGAGATCAATCCTTTTGGGGCGGGATTAGCATCTGTCATCCAATACCATTAGGATCTACTCGCTTCTTTTCCATTATCATAAATTACATATGTTTACGTACATTCCATTATTGATTTTTTTCACGTTTAATAAATAGGTTTTTGGTTTTGATGCGAATAAACAAATTGTTCAAACAAAATATTATCTGTTGCTGCATAAAAATATCCATAATAATGTACGCTATAAAGAAACATGTTTTTCATTCCAGAAATTTTCATATTTTAATAATGTTATACATTATTTTCGGGTACAAGCGAGTTATAAAAGCGTGAATTGTGTCGAAGCATAAGCATGCCTAAATTACAAAATACTAAAACTTGTAAAATTCAGTTTATCTTCTTTCTAAACAATATATGAATTGCGGGTGTAACATAAATAAATTAATACTTTTGTCGTTGAACCAATGTGACCTGTGTCATAGGGACTGCATTTAGTTCTTTGATGATATGCTCTATTTTTCATCAATTGAACAAATCGTAGACCTTGATGCAAGTTGCGTGTTTTATATCTTTCACAATTATCAGATATACCAGCAAGTCCTGGAGAATATTTAAAATGACCAGAATATTTAATAAATGCCATATCTTTATTAAATTTTCCAATATTAATAGTAATTATTCATAATGACTGGTAATTATACATAATTTCATAATTAATCAAAATTACCGTAACATATACACAAGGGGGCATGCAAATTATTTACACACGGCGTTAAAAATAGGGGTGTAAATTAGGTCCAACTGGTCACCAATGATTGGAATTCCCGGGTTGGCTCGGGCTTTGTGAATTTCGAATGCCTCAAAAAGGTTCATTTTACATCCCTTTTCGGCGTAATGGATTACTGATCACTACCAAAAGAATGATTTTCATCAATTAAATATTTAGCAAACGTTGATAAGTCGAAAAGAGCGCAAATGTTTCTTCAATCAGGTATTAAAATTACGACCAGATTGTCCAATGTGTACACCTTTACAGTTACAAGAGGTTAATTTATAGATGCCGGATTTTTCAAATTTGTTTTCTTTACATTTGAAAAAAAAATTAATTTTATATTTTGTTTTTAAAGCTATATTGATGTTATATTTCTTATGCTAATATTTCCGAAATAAGTTAAGGATTTGAATTTGATTGGTTCTTGCGGTGAAAGTCAAACGAATAAATCAAAGTGTTATACAAACAATGTAAAAAGTGTTTTATTGCATATAAAAGCATGTAATAGCAAAGTAGAAGCTTCCTACATAACAAATATTAATTAGTTAACTTTTGGATGTGGAATATTAAATCCATTTGCGGTTCATTTGCTACAATTAATATTTTATGATGTTGTAACATTTCCATGTAACAATATATTTCCACCACTAATGCTTGAGTGAAACTGCCGTCCCTTACAACCCACATTTCGTGTGTACCAAAGGAATTGCGGGATAGTTTCATGTTTCAGTTTAATTTCTGTATAAAATTATTTGTCTCCGTCATCCACCAACCAAAATTCACTTCTCAACTTTAATTGTTATGATGCAGATTGTTAAAATTGGGATAAAACAATTTCATTTGTAGCTTTAAACTACATAAAATAATCAATCAGTCGAATACACATTCCATATTTCGCATATTTCCATCCAATTGAGGCTGCCGGCAAAATTGGATTAAATGAGATGAACATGTACAATTGAATTAATAAAAAAAATGAAATTGATGCAAATACCATTTACAATAATCCTTTACTACATGTGCGAAAAAGGCCATTTTAAGAATGGAAAATCGTTAATTTTTTTAATACCATCAAAATTGCAATTATTTATCACGAAAACGCTTATTTCCTGAATATTTTGGACAGTTTTATAGGTATGAAATAATATGTGCGGAATATTCGCCTGAAAATTATTACCGTTTTTATGTAAATACCATTCCATTAAATTTTCACTTATAGCCTGTTCGGTGGAATCTGACGGCTGAGGTCGTAAAACGGTCGGTCCGCCCTGATGACCAACGCACCCTCGAAGAAAAGGTATTAGTGGTTCGTCTAATTGCATCCCATACATTTATTACTGTATTATTATTACTTCTCAACAAAGATTGGTTTGCGATAAAAAATATTACGTACCGAGTTCCGACCCTCTTTTACGACCACAGCCGCCTGATTCTAGAGAATGGGCTATACCAGTCCCGGCACAATACGTAGAGTGGTGCAAAAAGGTTGTAAAATGATTTAAAGCCAGGAAGTGAAGGAAAGGTATCTTAAGGCAATCACTATTCCTTATTGGTAATTAATAGTTAATCTAATTGGGCTGTTAAATTATAAATTATATTTTCAATCACCAACATAATAACATTCTCACACACAATAATTGAGAACTCAATTTTAATATATACTGAAGGGAAAAAAAATGAAACACTTGAAATTCGTGAAATTTCGACCATTTTCAAACCGCCATAACTCGGCGTATTTTCAATCGATTTTGATGATTCTTTGAGGGCGATAAATTTTGAAGTCTTCTTTAAAGTCATGCATGTGAACTTAAGCGGAATCCCTTCCGCCCCCCTCTAGCACCCCTGTGAAAAAAATTCTTTTTTCAGGAAACCAAGTCCAACTTTGACGATGTATACGGAGTCGACTCAATCCACCATAAAGGCATTAAAATTTGATAAATTCACTATACAGGACTCAAAGAACGAAGTCCCTACGATGATGTGGCACCAAGTTATGGGTGTTTGAAAAAAGTGCATTTTGAGGTTTTTCGCACATAACTCAGTGACTTTTCAACCAAATTTGATGATTGGAATAAAACACTTTAACTTTTTTATACCACTATATTTTATTTATGTGACTAGTTTCGACCATTCACTGGTCATTTTCAAACATAAGTAAATTAAATTACGGCTTTACATTTCTTATATATTACAGGGCTTCAAACAGGGGCGAATACATTATGTCAACCTGGTCGTTAAGCACGGAAATTCCCGGATTAATTTTTGCTTTGTGTATTTCGAGTGCTTCCAGTAGAAGAATTAAATTAATTAAATTAAACCAAATTAAATTAATTAAACCAAAATAAATCCACCTTCTCGAACCATTTGTTGGAAAATCGGCATAATTTCGGCACAGATGTACTTTCAGTGATTCATTTAGCGGATAAAGGCCGAAAAATGGATCTACTGGAAGCACTCGAAATACACAAAGCAAAAATTAATCCGGGAATTTCCGTGCTTAACGACCAGGTTGACATAATGTATTCGCCCCTGTTTGAAGCCCTGTAATATATAAGAAATGTAAAGCCGTAATTTAATTTACTTATGTTTGAAAATGACCAGTGAATGGTCGAAACTAGTCACATAAATAAAATATAGTGGTATAAAAAAGTTAAAGTGTTTTATTCCAATCTACAATCAAGATGTACCACGAAGTAAACGCCGCCAACATTAAACATTCAAATTTGATGATTATTTCGGGAAAAAATCCCATTTTGGCTCTACTTTAAGAAGGTAAACTCAGATTGAACTGATCCCTTTTCGAACCCTTCAACCCCCGAACAAAAAAAAAACACGTTTTTGGACAAAAAGACGTCCAACTTTGGCAACGTGTACCGAGTTGGATAAAATGTGTCGACTCGATCCACCAAAAGGGCATTGAAATGTGTTCAATTACCTGTGCAGGACTCAAAAAACGAAGTTCCTATGGCGATTTGGCACAATGTTTTGGGTGTTTGAAAAAAGTGAATATTGAGGTCTTTTTATTTTTTCGTTTGGAGGGGCGTAGATCCCTCTCTTTGAGTGGGGGATAAACTCTCTTAAAGAGGACACATTCTGCTTTTGATTTCTCAAAAGATCATCGAAAGCGGTTGGACCGAAGCCGAGTTATGGCCATTTGAAAATTACCTAAATTTTTACAAATCTCAAGTGTTCCATTTTTTTTTCGACAGTGCAATTTGTTTGTTTTTATTGGATGAATGGAAAAATGGACGAATGGTGGTGAGTTAGGCCCACATTTTTCCGGCATTACAGAGATCGTTAAAGTAAACCTTTTTTGACCTAAAATAAAGTTTTCTTGTTAATGGAGTTCTAAGGTACAAAATGCGATGTTCATGATTTCGCGCAAACAATGATTTTTCGTGCATGCCTCAAAGAACATGCAAAGAAAATTTCATTCGTGAAAACGAAAACAATTTCGTCGGAAAACTTCGGACTTATGAGACAAAAAACACAAAATTCGCATTTTTTCAAACACCCACAACTTTGTGCCAAATCAAAACGTGTTTTTTTTGTTCGGGGGTTGAAGGGTTCGAAACGGAATCATTCCAATCTGAATATACCCCCTTAAAGTGGATTTTTTCCCGAAAGAATCATCAAATTTGATTGAAAAGTCACTGAGTTATGTGCGAAAAACCTCAAAATGCACTTTTTTTCAAAAACCCATAACTTGGTGCTAAACTGTCGCAGGAACTTCGTTCTCTGAATTCTGCATAGGGAATTGATCAGATTTTAATTCCTCTATGGTGGATCGAGTCCACAAAATTTTTCCAACTCCGTAGACATCGTCAAAGTTAAACATGGTTTCCAGAAAAAACTTTTTTTCACTGGGGCGCTAGAGGGGGGTGGAAGCGGTTACGCTTAAGTTTGCATACATGACTTTAAAGAAGACACTTCAAGGTTTTTCGCCCTCAAAGATTCATTAAAATCGATTCAAAATACGCCGAGTTATGGCGGTTTGAAAATGGTCGAAATTTCACGAGTGTATATAACAGTTTATTCGATACCCAAAATTAAAAAAAAAGTACAAAAAAAAACAGAATTAGAAATAATAAAATAAAATAAATTCTATTAATCTAGAATGGATGATTTAATCTAGACAATTAATAAACTTGCCAGTGAGCGAAAATTACGATTTAAATTCTACGCCAAAATTATGTTCCTCAACGGATCACTGCCAAATTAATTTAATACATTAATAACACCCCGTTAATTAAATCGGCAGTAAAACAAATTATTAGTATATATCAATTACAATTAATACAATTCGTATTCAATTACTAATTAAATTGTCGGGAAATTTTCCACAAATTTAATTTTAGGAGTTACAAGAACTTAATCAAATAATCCCTTTACAATTTGACTATGAAAAAATTACCATCATAAAGAAAAACCAAAGATTAAATAGTGCAAAGTCTCTATGGTCCATTTGAGATATACAGATAGCTATGGAATGTGCCGGCGGTCGTTATCAGTGGCGCAGCATAAATTCTGTAATATTATGATTTTAATTATTAATAAAATATCTTTAAGTATTTTTTTAACTATCACAATATATAATTAAACTTAGAACATATTTAAATATGTTTATGGTTTAAATTATTTGTAAATAATGGACATAAAAGACTTTATAATTCTCGTTTCGAAAGACGTCTACGTTCAATGGCAAGCCGAGCGATGACTTTTGGTTGAGTGGTACAGCGGCCGGGCCATGTGTTAAGCGAGATAAGAACGAACTATTACAAAAAATATATTGGTCCACAACCTATACCCTCTAATACACCGTGAACAGAGCGGCCCATTGAAAATAACATGCCAAAATAGTACATTATTATACAAGTTTAATAAGAGGGTATATTGCCCTTAAACTCACATTCGATATTCTTAGAACCTATAACACCGCAAGAAGTGCTCCGATTAATAAAATCACTTAACAATAAGTCTAGCGCAGGTTGTGACGAAGTTTCAGCGAAAGTTATTAAAGCCGTAGCAAATGAAATATGCCACCCTTTGGCATATTTAATAAACTTGGCAATGAAAACCGGCATATTCCCGGAAATGCTAAAACTCTCCAAAGTCGTTCCAATATATAAAAAGGGCTCAGAAGAAGATCTAGACAATTACCGACCAGTCGCAATACTTATCACATTTTCAAAAAATTTTGAAAAGGCAATTGCGGACCGCGTTTGGAATTTTATTAATAAACACAATATAATTGGAGAAAATCAACATGGATTTCGAACAGGAAAATCAACGGAAACGGCATCAGTGTCACTCATAGAAGAGGTTAGTAGGAGCATCGATGTGGGAAAGTGCGTGGCCGGTTTCTTTTATGACTTTTCTCGTGCATTCGACACAATAAGTGTAGAATTTGTGCAACATAAACTGTACACGCAGGGGATTCGCGGGATGGCCTTAAAATTAATAGTGTCGTTTCTATCTAATAGACAGTTATATGTGCAAATACAGCAATCAAAATCAAAGAGGCATCATCTTCAAAAGGGCATTGTACAGGGTTCCACCTTAGGTCCTTTGATTTTTATTCTATTTATAAACGACTTAAGTGATCACATATCCCAAGGGTGTGTGCTCAATTTTGCTGATGACACGACAGTGATTGTTAATGCATCCACCCAAGATGAACTAGTCGATAAGATCGAGGTAACAAACAACGAAATAAAAAAATGGTGCAATTCTAACACAATGATGTTGAACGCCGACAAAACTGTAAAAATACATTTCAATAATAGAAAGCCTCCGACAAATAGAAACATTAGTACTAGCACATCCACCAAATTTCTTGGAAGTTTTGTTGACGAATCGCTGTCGTGGAGTCAACAGATTAACCATATATGCGCAAAATTAGGAAGTGCATATTATGCAATATTAAAACTAAAAAAACTCTTGGATACAGAGTCACTTATGAACATATACTATGCACTTGCCTACCCTCATTTGTCATATAATATTCTGGTATGGGGAAGATCCAATTCCAACAATTTAAAAAGAGTATTCGTCCTTCAGAAAAGGTTGCTGAGGCTAATTTATAATAAAAAAAGAACGGAATCATGCCGGGATATTTTTAAAAGCAGAAATAAACTTACCCTTACGGGTTTGTACATTTACAAATGTGCTATATATGTGTATCAAAATGAGAATAAATTTAGTAGAAACGGGGACGTACATAATTACCCTACAAGAAATTCTAATCAATTAATTATAGCCACACATAGAACTAATCTGTATGAAAAATCAGCAATGTATTCTTGTGTTCAAATTTATAATAAATTGCCAAACTGTATTAAAAATCAAACAAGCCTAAATAGTTTTAAAGTAAATTTAAAAACATTTCTCATAGATAAAAATTTTTACCTGCTATCAGAATTTATCTAGGACTAAAAACAATAAAGATGTAAATACGTGGCAAGAATTTTAATATGTATAATATATGTATATATATATATATATATATATATATATATATATATATATATATATATATATATATATATATATATATATATATATATATATATATATATATATATATATATATATATATTTTTTAATTATAGAACGTGTATAAAAGTGTACCGTATACGTCCAATTATTTTATGAGCGAACAATTATTGTAAATCCTACATTGTATATTAAATTTTAAACATGTTGACGTTCACATCCACTATATGTAAAATATTTTGTAAAACTGAATGTACAACATTTTATGTACCAAAGTCAGTGAATAAAATTGAATTGAATTGAATTGAATTGAATTGTGGCACGAGTGCTCCAATGTAACGAGTGCCCCACAATGCCTCTTATTAAACAAGTATAATATACTATTTTTTCTACTTTGGTTTTAGTTAAGGAATTATTTCTAAAATAAAATATATACTTACACCTAGTGAGTTTTATCTTTTAACATTTAGCAGCACTAAAAACATTTGATCCTTTCGAACGAATTTAATATTTGACATACGTATTTCTACGGCGATTTCAATAGTTAATTTTAAAACATATTAAATCAAGAATATTACTTACACACCTCCAAAAATAAGGGAGGTTGCCAAGGGTGCGATAAACAAACTATTTCCACGTAAGTTGTAACCAATTTAAGCTTATAAAATAATGCAACGCCTAAATGATAATTGAAATTTAAGGTTATGTTTACATTTATTTCTCGTTCCTCATGTCAGGCATCGATCGACGCTAATTAAAAATCTACACCGAATTAACACACCGACTCAAGCGGCTCTTTTTCGCCGCGAATGAAACATGCATTACACTCTCGCTGTTTCTTTCGTGATATTCGTTTTGCAAACAAAGTGATTATAAATATAATAAATTACAAGCTTTCCTCTGTGTATGTTTTGTTGCCTAAACGTCGTCACCGAGAGCCAAGTGAATTCATGCGTCCGGCCATTGTCACCGAATTCTCACATTTTCCACGCGGATATGACGCCTCCGTTTTCTTTAATCTTAGTGGTACTGGTGGCGAACTCCCCAATATTAATTCGAACATATTCAGTGTGTAACGCATTGGACGGTTTCAATTATCGTATGATGGCAATTTTACATTTTGATGTCGACATATGTCACGTTTAAGTACTGCCAATCGCAACAACTAAAATGTTACCACAATTAGTTTAATAATGAGCAAAACTGTAAAATAAAAAATCTCATTATTAAACTATTTTTGATATAACAAAAGGTCGATTATTAAACCAAAGTAGAAAAACATTTTTATGTTATAATAATTCCACCTCGTAAGGTTTCATTATGACCTGTGCAAAAGACAAGCATTTCCATGTTTTTAATGAGAAATTTTTACTGCATGATATCGATCGCCTCAGCTTAATTGAGTTTAATGAGGCGCTCGCATATTTCTGCAGTTCTTGAAAAAATGCAAGCAATTGATGGGAAAAATTGCAATTTAATCATTTGATGTCAACCTATATTGCAAAAAGCGCAAACAAAATGAAAAAAATAATTTCTAACTTTACTAGTGTACATTGGCAGAAATAAGTGCAAGCTCAATTTTATTTGCAGTTATAAAACATTCTTGGTAAAAAAAATTGCTTATGCAATAAAAATATTAATTCATGTACCTGGAAAGGAACGAGTGTTTATTTTACTAACGATGTGCAAATAAACAGATATACCGTTAAAGTTTAAATTTACGTAAAAATTTGCGTAATATGCATGAATTAAGCTAATTGTAAGACGTTAGCCAGTGTAATAATAATAAAAATATGAATAACAATAACATCAAATGAAAAGAAACTTACGAAACATGTAAATTAATTAAAGTAACAAGAAAGACGATATCATCTATTCAATATGTGTAATTTAATGAATAATTCTGACCTTGACAAAATGATAAAATAACTCGGGATCTAGCAGGGTGGATCTCGCTATCCATCCACTATACTACCGAGCCCCTGGTTTAATAATACATTTTGCTATTTATAAGTTTGTTTCGTTATTTATCAAAATTAATATTCATAATAAAATTGAGTAAAGCCTATAGCAGAATTTAATTTTTAACACCTACGTGTTTTATACTATATCGTTTTTAAATTTAATTTGTGCAATTCACATTGTACTGGTCTATTGTAGAATAGAAATACCTTTATTATTATTGTTAAGGCAAGAAACGATCATTACTTGCTACATTCGCTTATAATGCATCCAGGAACACGCAAATGGTGAGATTGAAGGAAGGGCCCTTGTTTTCGCCGAGAAAATTGCCGCAGATAATAGCGCATTAGCGAGAATATAAAGCTGAAAAAGGTAGATCGTCGATATTAAAGAAAATCGATTGGTGGTGATGCCATAATGGAATCTTACGTTGGTTATAAGGATTTAAATTTCTTATTTTTCAGATTTATTCCTTAAGTTTTTTGTATGTTTGACTTATGTACCTGTGGTCATAAATAATAATAATTATTATTATTATTATTATTATTATTATACACTATCAACTCTGATCCAATAATTGAATGTAACCAAAATATAATATAATAAGCGTATTACTGCGATCATTTGAGGGAAGTAATCTCGTTCATTACCCACTAGTGAGAGAATAACTCGGACTCACGGAATGATTAGATCCTTCGTAAGATTTTTTAAATAATTCAAATTACCTCAAAATTTCTTGTCAAAATTTTATAAACATTATTTCAATATTTAATGGAATTACAGACGATTATGCATAAAATGTTACAACATACTCATGTGTAATGAATCATTTGTCCCATAAGAAAATAAACTTTTTCTTGCCCCACTAATTACGTACATTGCAATTTCGTATAATAACAGTTATTTATTATACGAATGTGGAATGTGCATTTCCCAGATTGACGATGTCGCTGAATTGTATTTTGGTCGGTAGTTTTGGTAATATTCAGCGTTGTATGCGCCCATCTTAGTTCAAAGCTACTTCTCGAGCTTGCATTTTATCGAACAATAAGTGCCAGTACCAGTAGATCAATTGCCCTTTTAATACAACCAGTTCAACTGATTACAGCTGAATAAATAGTAAATCATTTTTTTTTTAGTTTTGCGTAAATTTTAGTTTTACTTTCTTCGTTACGAAGTTTTTCAATTTCTTTTACAGAAATATCCATTTTGAGGTGCTGTATGAAAATCCGAAGAATTGAAAAGCTTTTTATAAAATTTCGTAAGCTGGAAGTTCACCGTTTTTTGCTCTTTTCCAATAAATTTTTGAATATGAATAATATAAAAGAGAACATTTCAATAAGCATTGAAGATGGCAGAAAAATGAACATCTTTTGCTTGAAAATATTTGTCATAAAATTTACGTTTTTCGAGAAAAAAAATATTCTTTTTCATTTTTGGTTTATAATTATGAAACGATATATGAAGTTATATCAAATTTATATTAATAATAATTTTAGAGAATGTCAAAATCAAGAACATACAAATGTCAAGGGGGTTCGCGCGGGGTGAAAAACCGCCCTTGTTAACCTCCAGCCAGCTCTTGTAGTCGGGTCGCTATGAAACAGCACAAGAACACACAAGGATGGGGCAGAAGTAAAAATGGTCTGATTGGCGCGATAACAATCGCTATTATTTACACACGGAGAAATTATTTACAGAAAAATGTTCAAAGTTCAAGAATAAAAATATATACACGCGGGATAAAAAAAAATATACTGTATAAGTTGTTCCAAATATACAGAAAGTTTTCAATGCAACTTCAATATGATTCTTGTACTTTTTACGGTCCAGATTTTTGTAGAATTCCTGCATGCTGCTCTCTCTATGCTTATTTCATTAAACTATCAAACATTGCAATTCAATAACCTCCAACTGCAAACAAATTAGAAGCTCTTCTGGATTCACAGAAAAAGGATCTTTAATTGATTTTAACTAAATGCCTTCTTCTTTAGACACAGTAAATCTTCTCTCACATTCTTCCATCAAAAGATTAATTTGACTTGCAATTTTTTCCCTAACATAACGTGCTTATTATGAGGAATATATTGTGCACATGTGGAGAAGTGATTCATTTCACCTTTCATCAACTGAGTTTTGAAAAGTTTCATTTTTATTTGTAAAGCTTTCACTGGTGCAACAACATTTCAAACACAAGCTGATTTTTTCCCTGAAGTTGAACGTTAAGGCCATTTAAATGAGGTATTACATTACAAAAGAAGTAGAGGTCATAATTCCAGGACTCATTTTTAAGATCAGGGAATTCCTTTGCTTTGTTTTCAAGGAATTTTGATATTTCCCGCTTCAGGGCAATGAAACACTGAAGCACTCTTCCTAGACTTAACCATCTCACTGCTACATGGTATAATAAGTCTCCGTAGTCGGCATCAAAAAAAATAAAAAAGAACACAAAATGCACTTTTTTCAAACACCCATAACTTTGTGCCAAATCGTCGTAGGAACTTCGTTTTTCGAGTCCTGTATAGGTAATTGAACATTGGTCATTCTATTCGATTCCTATTTCATACCACTCAAAATATAAATGACTCATTTTAAAATTGCAATAAAATAAATAGTTTGTAAATTAAGAATATATAAGAAACATTTCAAATTATATTAAGCATTACGAACAGAACATAAGAGGATAAAGATGTAATATCAATGCAATAAATAATCGAGTGCCGATTTTCTAGAATGATATAGACGATAATATTTGCCTAGGAGTTAGATTCGAGAAAACAATTGTCCGAACATAAAGTTTACACTTCATAATTTGAAAAATTTAATTTAATGTCAGACGTGTATTAATCTACGCTACAATAATTGTAGTATCAATGATTTTACCGAGATTTGGAGAAATGCCTATGAATAATATTACTGATAAAAGCAGTAAAATATTACCCGAAAATACGAACAGATTGAATTTTTGATTGACGTTTTATGCGTTAATTTTTGTTTGCCTTGAATAACTTCCAGCCAGGAGCGTTTGCAACGCATAAAATGCACCAAGGTCTGTTTCGCATCGTAATTAGAATTTAATTGGAAAATGTCATCAACATTTTTCGATTTCATTGGTTAAAAATAAAGCGAGGGCAATATAATTTAAGTGTGCTATGCTTGTGTTAGATGGATAAAGGAATAATCATAGGATTAAGTCCTAAAATCGGATAGGTTTTTTAGATCAATCCGATGATAATGAATCATTTCCGGTTACACCTTCACTTTGTACTTTATCGTCTTTTCGAGAAAATATAATATTCTAAGTACCCTGTGTTATTGTTCAAGTAATTTGTTTACATATCTGGATATACAGTTTTAATTAAAAAGGTCGTCCAGATCATTTCCAAATTAATTACACCTTTGAATAGAATTGGACAGATGTATGTGTACCTTACCGAGCTTTACTCTGTGCTCTTGATGCTGACTCTTTAAATTAATTAAACTTCTCTTCTTAATATTATCTCTTTGATAAACCAATGGAGATTCGTCTCCTAATGTAAAACAAGTAGCTTTAATATTAATTTAATTACGTAAATTAAATTTCAATATTTTTTCTGTTATGTTACTCGAAATAATTCCTATAATTTTTGCTACAGTTTGCTATATTGGACGTTTTCAACTTAGTCTGTTGTATGTATATATGATTGTATTTGCCCTATTTTTTTTAAATAAATTGAATTATTATTATTATTATTAAATACAGAGTATCCACAAAGTATAACTCCGGGTCATTTTCTCAAAAAAGGTTGGGTAGAAGAAAAATCAGCGATTTATTTTTGACGGAAAACTTTTTGAGTGAAACATTTTTGTTATGATTGAATTACAGCATAATATGCTGTGCATAGATAATAATAATAACAATAAATAGATAGTAACTTACAGATACAGAATTTGCTGTATTTCTAAATAGGAAAATATTTTTAGCTAACTTATTGACGACCTATATGAGTTCCGTGTTTCGACCACCGATCATTATGTATGAATAAACCCAGAATCTTTGCTTCAGTTGTTACAGGAGTAAGCATATGATTATATAGTCGTAATGAGAAGACAAGTGTCTTGGGTTTTTCTTTATTCATATGTAGCCTGTTACTTAGAAGATGGCGGCGCTGAGTGATATTACTGCCGAATCTCTCTTAAATAAAAATGAAACTAGAAATGAAAATAGTGAAACCAAAGTGAAATCGAAGCGTTACAATTGTAAAAATACAGTTTTGCAGATTGAAACTTGCGATTTCTGCGAAAAAACTTTCCATCAATCTTGTCTTAATATCCATGTGGGCACTTGGAAACATAAAGATAAGGCCAGAATAAGCTGCTCGGACTATGATGAAACCCGGGCGCATGAAATCAATCCATTATGCAGCCAGGAAGTAATTAACCCCTCCAATATGACGCAAACAAACACACCGGTGAGTTATATTACAGAAATGCTCAGTTTGAAGGACGAAATAATCGCGGAACTACGAGATAAACTTACAATACTCAAGAAGCACATACCTTATTAAGATGGTCGTTGACGTTATCGTTATTCCACTTACCCAGTTTATTAATACTTGTAACGGTGTATTTCCTATACACCCATTCATAAAAAGGGTAGTGAAGGTGTTAAAAGCAATTACAGGCCTATCGCAATCTTACCTGTTGTATCAAAATTTTTTGAAAAATTAATGTTGATTCAAATGTTAGAGTTTTTAGAGTCCAACAATCTGTTAAATAAAGAGCAGTTTGGTTTTCTTGCAGGAAGGTCAACAACGGACGCAATTACTGCTCTCGTTGAGGAAATAATTCAGGGATAAGAAACCGGAATGCACGTAACTACCTCATTCCTGGACCTCAGCAGAGCGTTCGACTGCGTTGGCCACGATGTCCTTGCACGGAAACTCTATTTCTACAACTTCCACCCAAAAAGCTCTAGTCTTATTTATTCATACTTGCACGAGCACAAACAGCAAGTCATGATGCAACATACATTATCAGACGAAGCCTACTTACAACATGGGGTCTCTTAAGGATCCATACTCGGGCCATTATTGTTCTTATTATATATCAACGACTTGCCGTATATAACTCTAGATGGCACTTGCATACTGTTTGCTGACGATACAGTCCTGATCAACCAATCACCCATGGTTTCTGCTGCTAAAGCCGAAAACCTTAATTATCAAACTAAATGTAAAGAATGGTGCAACGCAAACAAATTAACACTGAATGCAGACAAAACAATTGACATCATATTCTCTCTAAAACAAATAAATCTAACGCAAGAAGCCAAACATGTGAAATACCTAGGCATATGGATTGAATATAAATTAACTTGGAATGTACATGGGGAAGAAATATCACACAAAATATGCCGTTCTGTATTCCTTCTTCGGCAACTTCGCTACTCGCTTCCAAATTTTGCACTAAGAAGTGCTTTCTTTGCCACATGCCAGTCGCTCCTGACATGTGGTATACTTGCATGGGGTCATTCCTCAATAATGACCAAATTGTTTGGCCTCCAGCGAAGAGCAGTTCGGGTCATAGAAGGACTTAAATATCAAGATGTTTGCAAGCTCTCATTTACCAAACTTGGCATACTAACACTACCCTTAGCTTGTATGTTAGAATGCCGTATGCATATGCGAAAAAACATACATATTTATGAAATACATGGTGATGTACACAGCTACTTTACAAGAGGGAATAAAAATATTCATCTCTCTTTCTCACGACTTACAAAATCCATTAATGGGACCAATTATTATGGACCAAGAGCTTTTAATATGCTACCTCAATCTGTTAAGACCTTGGATGCTAAAAAATTTAAAAATAAAATAAAATCGTATTTTATCAAGAATGCGTTCTGTAGCATTGACGAATGTTTGTCGAGCAACTTCTCAGGCATTGAATAACCGCATTGGTATCTGAATATTATACGCTTCGCATGCACTACCTAGCTCCAATATGTCATCCAATAAGCCGTGCACTGTCAAATATGTCTGTTATCTGATACCATTTTATTTATTTTTTATTTATTTATTTATTCAATCAACGAACGAGTCCAGTAACAGATTGAAAATTACAAATTAATACAATAAATGTTTACAAACGAATAGTCCTTAACTAAGATAATAACATAATAATAACAACAATTTTATAAATACTGTACATACATTGATTTTAATATGTTCGTTATCGTACCAAATGTATTCATCGTAAATATCAAGTTCAACCCTTTATTTATTGCTCTAGTTTAAATAACTTTCACATTAATTTTAACATGTTTGAAACCCGACCCCTTACTACTGAATTTACATTCTTCGTATATACTTATATGTAATTCATACTTAAGCTATGTTTGTATGCAACCATTTATAATATTCCACATTTTTGTGACTTGTGTAAACAGATTTGTCAAACACGAATAACGTATAATATATTATATTATATTATATTATATTATATTATATTAGAAACCAGTCAGATTCAGGTATCATAGAGGTTTTATGTAATTATAAAAATGGCGAGCGATTATAAAAATGGCGAGTGATACAAGTGAGTCATTTGTATCTTTTTTCTTAAAGTGTTGGACCGATATCTAGTGTAAAGTGCTAATATGCATGATCTGTGAAAACTGTTTCCACCGCAACTGTGCCAAGAAAAAGTAAGTCTCTTAAAATAATCGATGGATTCCCGTTTGGCGTGTTGTGAAAATTCACCGGAAAGTGAGGTTAGTAATCTTCCTTTAATGCTGGGTTTATACGACGTTTAACGTTTAAGTGTTTAAGCAAAGTAGAACTAACGTATTAGTGCTTATGCATTCATACGAAGTTTTAAGGATTTTACCGTTTAACGTTTATGTTTAAGAGTAGGCTACTTTCTACTTTTCCCTTAAAATCGTTAAACATAAATCGATGTGCGCATACTTTTAGCGCTGACAGCTTTTCAAACAACGAATGTTTGGCGCGCGGTAAATTGCAGGAGGTTATATTCACGGCTTGTGTTTGTAAACAACCAAAAATTAAAAATGGACAGTTTTGACGACTTTGTGGCTTCAGAAATAGACTCTGATTAAATACAGAACTATTTATTTCCTTTGTGGAGGAACACCCGCACTTATATGACAAAGGTCATAAGTTATACAAGGATAATTTAGCCAAAGAAAATGCGTGGAATACTGCTGGAGCCATTTTTAATATAAGTGGTAAGTACATTTAAGTATTATTAAAATATGTGGTAAGTTCATTTAAGTATTATTAAAATATGTTTGTTAGTGTACATTACTAATTATTTATGTTCTATTTACTTTCACATTTTTATTATTTATATACTATGTAATAAGACTTACTGTCAAGACATGAAATAAATACATACATACAATATTAATGAAGTTTGTTTGTAATTTGCTGGAGTGGTTAATGATATTATTTTTTAGTGACTGTGGTCGCGAGACCGAAATATGTCAAGGTAAATAAATGTGAAACATTCTTGAAATTGAACGTTCTTCCTTCCGTACTTTATGAAAAATCCGCCATCGTTTAAATCCTTTATTGAACTCGTGTAACGAAATGTTATATGATCTTATACAAATTACAGTAAAATCCCAATTATCCAAGCTAGCTATGGTGGACCTGGCCTCCCTCAGATAATTAGAAAACTTGAATAATCGAGTAATGGAATAAAAGCACATTTTAAAAGACAAAGTGTAATATCATCATGAAACTCACATTACATACATGAATGTAATTAACGGGTTCACTGCGTTAGGGAGCATATGTGTATTTAGTGGACCAGAATTCCATCGAACTTTCCTAGAGGTGAAGGTAATGTATGGTTTGGCACATTGTAACAGAACAGAAGCAAGAAGACTTTACACAGACCATTTCCCAAACCGACGTTTACCAAATGAAAAAACCTTCGAAAGGCTTCATATTATACTAAGGGAAAGGGGATCCTTCAAACCAGTAGTCCGAGATCGCGGCAGACCACGAACTACAAGAACTTTGAACTTGTGTTGGATCGTGTTGAAGAAAATGCAGGTGCTAGTGCTCGAAGAATTGCATTGGCAGAAATTGTCGATCATGTGAGTGTGTGGCCGATTTTAAGAACTAACCAGCTTTATCCGTACCACCTGCAAAGAGTACAGGGACTAAGTGAGAATGACTTCCCACCACGAGAAGCTTACTGTGTATGGTTGTTACAGACATGCGCTGCCGATCGTCTCTTTCTGGCGTGTGCGCTCTTTAGTGATGAAGCTGGCTTTACAAGAGATGGTATCGTCAATTTTCATAATTTATACCTGGTGGGGGACGATCTGGTGTTCTTCTGGATCAAGGGAACACGTCCGCTGTTTATGCTGCTCACGCGAAATTTGCGACAACTTGTTTTAGTTGTTCGATCCGCGTGAATAAAATTGTCACACTTGTGATCAATTAAAATAGACTTTTAGCAATAAAAAAAAAAAAAGGACCTTTATTGGCATAAAAATAAAATACAAATTACATTAACTTCCTTTCCTTCTCCTCTCCTTTTCCCACCCCAACCTCGCCAGTGTCTTCACCCCGGTTCCGTCCTCTCTCATCCATTCGTTCACTCTTTTCCCCCCTCCCACCCATTCCTCACACACACCCTCGCACTCCTCTGCCAAATGCCTCCAAGTATCCCTCCCCCATTCACACAATACACATCTCCCATACTCTGTACCCATCCATACTTTCCTCCCTCTCTCTCCTGATCCACACCTGGCTCTTGCCAGCGTCACCATTTCCTCCCTGCCCATCCCCTTCTCACCCAGGTATCTCGGCAACCTCCCATGCACCTGCCACCTTTCATACATATCATTATACTCACTCTCCCTGATACATCCCTGCCTCTCCTGAATTTCCACTTCCTTCTCCTTCTCTTTCACCCACGCTGCCGCATTCCTTCCACTCTTTATCCAATCCTTCGCTTTGGCTTCCGATAACCCCACCCTCTCATACATTCTCTTTCGCTCCATTCTCCATTTGTACTCTCCTACACCCACACATGTTTCCCACACCTCTTTCACCAGTCTCTCCTCCTCTAATTCGCACAACCTCATCTCATATCTAACCACTCTCTCCATTGCCACACTCTGCATATTCCCTCTATTTGTTTCCTGAAGCAGTATGTACCCTGGCGTGGACTCTTCCACCCCCAACATACGCTTCAAGAACCACCGTTGCTCTCTCTCCACACATTCATACCCCTTCGTTCCCCATACTTCCACACCATACATTAAGATCGTTCTCACACATGCGTCCCACAATTTACATGCCATTCTAAAATTGTTTTCCATCCATTTTCCCCACTTCCCCCAAACCATACCCCACGCTTTCCTTGCCTTACCCTGCATCCATTTTAAGTGTTCCATGTACCCTCCCGTACCTTTAAAAACGAAACCCAGGTACTTGAACACCTTAACCCTCTCCACTCTCTCACCCTTCCACTCTATTTCTCTCACTCTTCCCTCCCTTCCTTTATTCCTAAATCTCATCCACTTCGTTTTCCCTACATTCACACACAGCCCTCTCTTATCCATATACCTCTCCGCTCTCTTCAACATATCCCTCATCCCTTCCCAGTCTCTCGCCATTAACACCATATCATCCGCATACGCCAACATCCATACCTTGCTTCTTCCAACCACCACCCCACCCGCTTGTCCTTTCCTCAACACTTCTTCAAACTCGCTTATATACAAGTTAAATAGCAAAGGACTCAGCGGGCAGCCCTGCCTCACCTCCATCCACGTTCTAAATTTCTCCGACACTTCCATTCCCACTTTCGCTACCGCCCACGTTTCTTCATACATTCCTCTTATCCACTCTACCATCCCGTCACTCACCCCTTTCCTTCTCAAACACTCTATCAGGCTCTCCCTCGGTATACTGTCATACGCTGCTTTTAGGTCCAGGAACACTGCATATACACTTCCTCTTTCTTCCATTACTCTTTCAACCAACCTTGCCAGGGTGAAGATCTGATCTCTGGTGCCCCTCCCTTTTCTAAAACCCCCCTGCGTCTCCGGTAGCAGCCTCTTCTCTTCTACTTCTTTCTCCAACCTGTTCTTCACCACAATCATGGCAATCTTATAGCCACTGCCCATGACTGTTATGCCTCTATAATTGTCCACCTTATCGTGCTCTCCTCCTTTGTGAACTGGGCATACCACACCTACTCTCCTTGATGCAGGTAAGTCTGCTTCCCCTCTCCACATTTGATTTAACAGCTCCCTGAACTTATCCTTTCCCTCTTTTCCTATCTCCTTCCACATCTCCGCCTTCAGTCCATCCATTCCTGCTGCTTTCCCTCGTTTCACTTCCTCATACGCTTTCTCAACCTCCTCCTCTGAGAAATCCTCCATCACTCCCCTTAGTCCTCCGTCCCCTATACTCTCCGATCGTCCGCTACTTCCTTTGCACTTCTCTGACCACTCTTGTATTGATACACCTATCTGCCTCTTCTTTTCACCTCTTTTCAGGATATTCCACATTTCTGCTTCACTCTTACACTTTCTCATTTCCTCACTTGTTCTATCCAATGCCTGTATCTTCTTCCTTTCACATATACTATCATACTTTTTTCTAGCTGCCACCACCCGCCTCTCTTCCCCTCCGCTCCATAAGCATTCTCTCATTGCCTCCCTCACTTCCCTCTTTGCCAGCTGACATTCTTCATCAAACCACGTACTCTCATTCGCCTTCTTTCCCTTCACTCTACTTCCGCATCCCAGTATGACCTCCTCCATTTCCTCCATTGATACAACTTCATTCCACTGCACCTTCTCCAACCTTTTCTTCATATGTATAATTGCACTTATCCCGCTCTCTATTCTCACAACTTCCTGTTCTTGTTCCACTCCTTCCCCCTTGTCCATCCGTATCTCCACTTTTATTGGCAAATGATCAGATCCCATGGTTTCCTCCACCTCCATTCTTCTCACTTCTTGGTGATGATCCCCTTGGTCCGATGTATGTCCTCTTCCCTTCCCAATCCCCTTCTGTGCATCCATTTAGTATTTCCCATCCCTCCTCCATCGCCCACTCCCTCATCCTTCTGCCATCTCCATTTATGTGCTTATCTTGCGAATTTCTTTTCTTCATCGCCCCGTCCTCCCCAATACCTCCACCTATCTCACCTATCCTTGCATTGAAGTCTCCCCCCACCATCCACCTTCCTCCTTCCCCAGCTCTCTTATCTATCTCCCTTTTAATCTCTCCCCAGTTTTTACTAACGTAAACCACTCCCACATCAATCTGGTATCTTCCCTGTTGCCATTTCAACCACATCAGCCCTTCGCCTCCCTCCATAATCTCCATCTTGCCACCTTTCCTGCCCTCTCTCCATCCAACTAACATTCCCCCCTTCGCTCTCCCTTTCATCGCACATCTTGTTGCCTCCTTCATCTCCCATTTAAAACCTCCCGGCAACCATCTTTTCACTTCTCCCCATTCCTCCTTCACAATCCATGTCTCTACTATCCCCACTACGTCTTTCCCAGCCACCCAATCCTCAAAGTCCTTCTTCCACCTACCCTCCTTGCCCTTTGACTTTATTCCCGCAATGTTCCAAAACCCCATTGTTACCGACCCTTTTTTCCCCACTACCCCACTTGTATCTCCTCGCCACCTGCCTTTCTCACTGGACTTCTGCCCGTGCCTTCCCTCTGCCCCTCTGGCTCTTCCATCACAGCTCCCCTTAACCTTCCCCCTCACTTCCTCTCCTTCTTTTCGTTCCACCTCAGTTTTTTTTTCACTTCCTGCTTTCTCGTCCTCTCTTCCCCCTCCTCTGCTCCTGCTTCCTCCTCCCTTCTCATTATTTTTGCTCCTCTTGCCCCCTCCTTGTCTCGTTGCTTAATGTTCCAAAACGACACATTCCCTCCCCCTCATATGTTATCTACTTTCCTTCCTCTTCCACTCCTCTCCCCTGGTCCTTGCGCACGTTTTTTGACCCCCATGTCCCCTTCTCCAAAGCCCCCATCTCCGTATTCCAAGTCCACCACTCATTCTCTACGCGTATTTTTTGATAGTATACTTGTACTTTCTTCCCTTTGTTTCTTTCTTCCCACGCTGTCCTTTTAATTTTAATCTGAATCTCTCTCTCGTTCTTCGTGAGGTCATCATCTATGTAAATAGTACTCTTTGCATCCCTTAAGCTACTCTTCTTTGCCATCATTCGCTGCTTATTCTCCATGTTCGCACATCTAACTAGAATTGGCCGTTTCTTTCCCTCCTTCTTAACTCCTAGCCTCACTGCCTCTTCAAAGTGTATCTCGATTTTCATACTCTCTGCTAGCTTATTCACCACCTCTTCCACGTCTCCTTCCTCACTTATTCCATTTAAAATTATATTCTTCCTTCTTCTTCCCTTCTCTCTGATTTCCTCCATATTTTCCAGCTTCACAATCCTATCGGTTAATTTCTTCTTCTCCACCTCCCATGTTTGCTCTTTTTATCTTATTTCCTTTTTGAGTTCCTTTATGTGCTCGTTATACTCATCCAACCTCCCTTCTAATTTCTCAAATTTGCTTAGCAACTTATCAATTTTCGCCTCCATCGTATCAGTTCCGCTTTCTTCAGCCCTTTTCCTCTTGCTCACTTGCTCAAAAAAGTGCTTGAGATCCCCGCAACTATTTGTGCGCTGGCGACTGCCCATTTATCTCTCGACCGTTCCGCACTCACTTTTCAGTCGCTCCTCGTATATTTCTATCCTTCCCGCAGCCCGTGCGTCTACACCGCTGTGTGCTCGTACGCGCGCCGGCCGCCCGTTTTTGCTACTCACACGCCGCGTTCCGTTCTCCGTGCGATTCTCGCCCCTACGGCTGCCCACGTGCTTCTTCTTCGGTACCTATTCCTTTATTTCTCGCCTACCCAGCTACCCTTCCTTATCTCTCGGATGACCCTCCTCACTACTCAACCGTCCACCCGTCACTTTGACGCCTCTCCGCTATTTATATCCACGAAAATACCCACTAAATATTCACCGCAAAGGAAACACAGCGAACACTTCAGTTTCACATTCGCGAAAAAACTTTTAGCAATAGAAATAGTATATTAAGCACAACGTAGTTTACAAAAGATCGAGAGGAACTGACTAGATATTTACAAATTTACAAAAACTAAAAATATTTACAATAAGTGGGGGCGCATTGGTGGTGGTAACTTGTAAGGGAAGGCGAGATATCGCGGTCTCTTTTCTTGGGACTAGAAATTTCCTAATTTGCCAAATTCCAAGAATGCCAGATGGTCATCTTCCTGGCGCAAAAGCGATTACCAGTAATCCAACAAACTAACGCGAACGCACGCACCGCCCATTTGTCGGATTATTTAATGTGAGGCGCACAATGGGAGTACCATTAGAAAATATGCTAATTTAAGGAAGATTTAATAGTGGTACATCCCAAGTGTAATAAAAAATTAAAATACAAAGCAAATTACATTTTGCATCGCAAACAATACCAGTGGCAAGAAAAAAACCCTCATGCTATTATTCAGTCCAGACATCAAGCGCAGTTTTTATTAAATGTGTGGGCAGAAATTGTCAACGACTTCTTGATTGGTCCTTTTGTATTTCCCCGACGACTTTATGGGCAGAATTATCGTTATTTTTTAGAAAACGACTCACCAGGTTTGCTGGAAGATGTTCCACTAAATGTTGTGATGGATATTTCTTATTTATAATAAATTAGAAATATCGCTCCAGGATTCTTTTACCAGTTTGTGATCGGGGACAATTTAATAAATATATCACAATAACAATTTGAATAAATATATTTTCAATTTCTCCTATACAAATAAACCTCGACGTTAGAACTAAATAGAATTAACTGAAATACATATTTAATATGATCTCGGCAAATAAATGATCTCGAAAACTCTAAACAATTTAACCTACGGTGAATAAATATAATTTTGAAAATAGAAACAATTTAACCTACGGTGCATAAATATAATTTTGAAAATATAAATTAAAATGTCTTTAAGAATAATTTTACCATAGCCTATTGACAACAATAATGACTTATTCGGAGATAGTTAAAGTGGATCAACAAAAAGGGTGACCTCACAATTAACCCGGTACCGCAACCTGGAGACTCGTCAAAAAGCCCTGACCTCCTTTCGATTTCCCCTTTAATAATAAAATGGACTTACAAAAACTACTCAATATGGAAAGGGACATGCACATCACGCCTTCGTTTCAGACAGACTAATTAATAACTAAAATAATATAGAAACCAGTAATTTTAAAGAAAACTGTAAATTAAAAGAACTTAAAGATAACAGTCATTAATAATAACAGTACGTTACAATGTGAGAGAACGCATGTGGTTCATGCATGACGGTGCACCGGCTCACTCCAGTCACACAGCACGCGAATTTTTAAATGCCGTATATCCTGGAAGAAGGATTGGTCATGGTGGACCTGTAGCGTGGCCTGCACGGTCTCCCGATGTAAATCCGCTCGATTTTTAAGTATGGGGACATTTAAAATCCATGGTATATTCTACTCCAATTCAAAATATTGAGGATCTTCAACGTAGAATGGAAGATGGATGCCAGCAAATTCGAAGTACACTAGGAATTTTTAAGCGCGCTCGTCAGTGTGTTGTTGCCCTTGGAGGTCATTTTGAACATTTGTTATGATTTAACTCACTATCGAACCTTTTTAGGCCAAATTCTTTTTGCTTATTTTTAGTTGTAGAATCCGTCTATGTATAGCCAGCCCAACATTTTTGAAACACCCTGTATAGTTCTTCGGCAATTACGTTTTGTTTTGGCCTTGAATAATTTTGGGTTGGATGACTCTGAATTCTAGTTTGAACAGACATTGGGGTTGGTTTATTTATTCTGGACATGCTTGATGCAGCTTGTGTACCTTGTTTATTTTACTGTGGTAAGGGTTTATTTGTTGATCCTTAAAATTGTCTAAGTTGGAAATTTGGCTGTTGAATAGGTCTAAGTTGAAAAAATTGATTTTGAGACGGTCGTTGTACCTAGGAAATATTACTCCATCTTTAGATACATTGAAATGCATTATTAATTAGCATATTGTTACCTGACGCACTTTCTCACTTTTCCATTATCTAATATTTATGTAATGTTTATAAATGAGAAATAAAGTTTATTATTATTATAATTATTATTGAGGAAATTGTGGTTGCGAAAAATTATGGTTTTGATTCTGATTGAATCGGATTGGTTAAAATTTATTATCGAGAAACGGTTGTAAATTTATGAATTTTTTTGTTGGTTTCAGTTTTTCGAGTAAATTCACAGTAATCCCATCCCATTCTTGTCTTCTACTATCAAAAATGTGCACTTATTTAAACATACCTCGAAGTATTTAATTGAAAGTTACTTAAATAACTTCTGTGTGGCTCTAATAGACCTCTCTTGTAATTTAAATAATTATTTTGGTTTTGTTATATGCAAAGTAATATATTGCATTAAGTCATTGTATATTTTTAATAACCTACTGTAATAATCCATGTATGTTTCATGTTTTCGCTGAATGCATTGTCTTAAGGGCGATTCCAGCAATTCTTCACTTCTTTGATCTTCGTATTTTGTTGTAAGGCATTTCGAATGTGTTTCCATTCAAATGCATTTTGATAAGCAATAAAATCTCTAGCATCCCCTTTTATTTTGGATCTGATCGAGAAACTCACTGCATAAACCAAATCTGGCCATAGTCTACTTTCTAAATGTTTTTGCAAATTATCAACTTCACTAATAAAAACTAATAAGTTTTGACCAGGTGAGTATTCTAGAATAGCGTTAATGTGTAAACCAATTTCACTTTTATCGGTGATTAAATTCGCGCTTACGGTAACCGCTTGGTTTGAATTCATTTTGGTTGGTTTTTGAATCGAACTGAGTCTAGATTCGCGTTTAATCTTAAAATTATCACTTATTTGTGTTCCCAAATCTAATGTATACAGTAAGTTTTTTTTTTATCGTGGGCTATAGGATTTTATATGCTAAAAATTATACCTTGTGTTAATGTATATTTTATCATATAATTTTGAAGGAAATTTTAGTTACTAATAAATCCATTATTTTTCTACATGATGCGCTTAATTAGAAATTAAACATGTTTTATTCCATTAAAAAGTGCTTTTGCGCGGAACCGGACGATCAGGATACGCTGCAGAAAAGTTGTCAACTATTTACATAAAACAAAAATTCCCTGAGTTCTTGTAGAAAAATACAACTATTTCCCTGCTGCACAAACCTCTTATAATTGCCGTTACAAATTCCACCCATTCTTCAACAGTATACACAGACATTTTCTAGTATAAATTGACATTTCGTAAATTCAAGGTACTTTGATTATTTTGTTGAAACAAGGCCAACATATTATAAATATATAAAGCGCCATCTGTCGTACGCGGTGATACACTATGTTTTAAGGTTGGTATTAATGTAATTCGTAACATGTCGGATGTAGTTAGTTCTTCTCGGTTTACCAATAAAGATGGTCGCATTCCAGTGTTGATTATTCAGTAAGTGTTTATCCTGCCTTTTGAACAGGTTATGCGCCCAGGTTACAGCGTGTCGCGTAACACAAGAATGGCTGCGAATTTTATGGTTAATGTCCGAAGTTAAAAGGGAAAGAGAACTATGGCGAGTGGGCATTCGCTGTGGAGAATTTTCTAGTCCTGGAAGGGCTGTCGAAATGCATCACAGAAATGGACGCAACGAACGACGCCAAGGCAAAAGCGAAAATAATCTTGACCATAGATACTTCCTTATACGTGCACATAAAGTGTGCTAATACCACAGTGGAATTGTGGAAGAAATTAAAATCATTATTTGATGATTCCGGATTTGCCAGAAGAATCAGTTTGCTGCTAACTTTGATTTCAACCCGACTGGACAACAGCGATTCGATGATGAATTATGTCAATCAAATTGCGGACACTGGCTTCAAGATCGACGACGACTGGATCGTTGATGTTAGCGGGATTGCCAGAAAAGTATTCACCCATGATTATGGCGATCGAGCATTCTGGGATCCCGATAAAGACAGACGCCATAAGAATTAAGTTGCTCGATATGGATGTTGAAGTTAATAATAGTGGCAGTGCATTCGTAAGTAAAAGTTGGCGTCACGACAAACGTAAGGGTGGCAATACCGCTTCATCAGCTGTTAATAAAGAAATTAGGTGTTATAAATGCAACAAACAAATTAGACATTATAAAAACAGATGTCCAAATGCAGCTACTTTTAATTGTGGTGATAAAAGACAAAACACACCGGGTGCTTTTAGTGCGGTATTTATGAACGGGACATTTAATAAATCAGACTGGTATGTAGACTCGGGTGCTGGTGTTCATTTGGTTGCTGATCAAGGATGGATTAAAAATGCATCAGTACCATCTAAAATGAAGGAAATAACTGTGGCTAATAAAACCAAAATTCCGGTAACGTGTTCGGGTTACGCGAATGTAGTAACTGTCGTAGGGAACAATAGTTTCGAAATAACTGTCTAAAATGTGTGTTGTGTTGCTGATTTAACAACAAATTAAGATAAGATAAGAAATGGAAATGCTGTCAAATTTGAAACAAATAGTTGCAAAATTTACAATCAAAATGACGAACTTGTGGCTGCCGCAGATTTAATTAATGATGTTTATAAACTAAACGTTTTAAAAAATGAAAAATGTTTAATAACAACTATTAAGAGTATTACAGGAGAAACTTCGCAGATTTTGATATTTAAATAATGATTACCTGAACAAAATGAAAAATGGATTGGTTAATGGACTTCTCTACCCAGGTGTGGCAAAAGCAGATAAGAAGAACTGTGTAGTATGCTGTCAAGGCAAGCAAGCAAGGCAGCTTTTCTCACACAAAGGTACGAGAGCTAAAAGTCTATTACAGGTAGTGCATGCAGATGTATGTGGTCCTATGGAAAATAAATCAATCGGTGGATGTAGATATGTTTTAATACTGCAAGATGACTATAGTTGAATGGCATTTGTATTTTTCTTAAAATCAAAGAATGAAGTTATGAACTGTTTTAAGAGATTTAAGAGTTTGGTTGATAACCAAAAACATTCTAAAATTAAAGCAATTAGATCAGACAATGGAGGTGAATTTTGTGGCAATGAGTTTGAATACTTTCTATCGAATAATGGAATTGTTCACCAGAAAACCAATTCATATACTCCTCAACAAAATAGAATGTGTGAACGATTAAATCGCACAATTGTTGAGAAGGCGAAATGTTTATTATTTGATGCTAAATTGGAAAAGAAGTTTTGGGCCGAGGCAGTTAATACTGCAATATACTTAAGAAAAAGATCGGTGGCTTCAGGGTTAGATAAAACTCCATATGAATTATGGACAGGTGAGAAACCAGATGTAAGCCATTTGAGAATATTTGGCAGTACCATCATGATCCATGTTCCAAAAGAAACCAGGTTGAAATCGGACAAGAAAGCCAAAACATAAATTTGATCCAAACAGCAATAAAGTGACCGTTAGTCGAGATGTAACAATAATGGTTAGAGATGGGCAAAACTGCTACTTTTAAATCACGTTGCTACCTGTGATTGCTACTTTTTAATATCAGTGATTTTAAACTGTGACTATGATCACAAAAATATCGCAGAAAATAATATAAAAAACGCAAGAAAAATTCCATAAAAAATCATCCTCAATTTTCGAAGTATCACTTATTCAGTCATCAATTTGGTTTTTGTAAATTCAACAATTTTCAATAGAGATATGGATTTTTGAAGATTTTTGTTTTAATTTTCTGAGCACCTGAACAAAAACATTGCAGAAAAAAATATAAAAAAACGAAGGAAAAATTCCATAAAAAATCATCCTCAATGGCCGAAGTATCACTTATTCAGAATCAATTCGGTTTTTGTAAATTCAACAATTTTCAATAGAGATATGGATTTTTGAAGATTTTTGTTTTAATTTTCTGAGCTCCTGAACAAAAACATCGCAGAGAAAAATATAAAAAACGCAAGAAAAATTCCATAAAAAATTATCCTCAATGGCCGAAGTATAGCTTATTCAAAATCAGCATGGTTTTTGTAAATTCAATAATTTTCAACAGAGATATGAATTTTTGAAAATCGTTATTTTAATTTTCTGAGCACCTGAAAAAACATCGCAGAAAAAAATATAAAAAACGCAAGAAAAATTCCATAAAAAATCATTCTCAAGGGCCAAAGTATCGCTTATTTAAAATCAATTTGGTTTTTGTAAATTCAATAATTTTCAAGAGAGATATGGATTTTTGAAAAATTTTGTTTTAATTTTCTGAGCACCTGACCAAAAACATCGCAGAAAAAAATGTAAAAAAGGCAGGAAAAATTCCATATAAAATTATCCTTAATGGTCTAAGTATCACTTATTCAGAATCAATTTGGTTTTTGTAAATTCAACAATTTTCAATAGAGATATGGATTTTTGAAAATTTTTGTTTTAATTTTCTGATCACCTGAACAAAATCATCGCATAAAAAAAATATAAAAACGCAGGAAAAATTCCATAAAAAATCATCCTCAATGGCCAAATTATCGCTTATTCAAAGTCAATTTGGTTTTTGTAAATTCAATAATTTCCAACAGATATATGGATTTTTGAAAATTGTTATTTTAATTTTTTGAGCACCTGAATAAAACATCGCAGGAAAAAATATAAAAAACGCAGGAAAATTCCATAAAAAATTATCCTCAATGATCGAAATACCGCTTATTCAAAATCAATTTGGCTTTTGTAATTTCAACGATTTTCAATAGAGATATGGATTTTTGAAAATTTTTGTATTAATTGTTTTGAGCACCTGAACAAGGAGGAGCATTTGGAGATTTACGCAGTTTGTTGAATTGTTTTTATTTTTAATTTTCAGTTAATGAAGTTTGCAATTTAAAAATTGGTTTCGTGGTATTATTTCAAAATGTATGTTTAGATATTTGCACTGACTCTTAAATTAAAATGAATTTTGAGTCATTTTGGGTTTACCATTTGTAGAAATTGTTTATATATATATATATATATATATATATATATATATATATATATATATATATATATTTATATATTTATTTTTCAGTTGATGAAAATCGTAATTTTAACATGAGCATAAGAGTAAATGGGATTAAACAGTATTGAATTTAAAATAATATGTAGAAATGCTATTCTCCATTGCCTTCTTACAATCACGGTTTTAGGTAACAGTTGTGATTTTAAGGAGCAATCACAGTTTAAGTCACAGTTTAAATATCCGTGATTTAAAGTAGCAGTGATTTTAAGTAGCAGTGATTTTAATTAGCAGTGAAATTCGCCTCTTAATAACAGTAACGACCTGTGATTTTTTAATACTAGTGAAAAATTACAGGTACGTGAAATATCGTCTATCCCTAATAATGGTACATTTAGAAAAGGAAGAGGTCATCGAGGTAGAGAATAGTGAAAAAGGTGAAACTGAAGAGGCATCAAATTCAGTGGGAGACTCAGGAGATGATGAAGACTTTGTACCTGACAAAGAAATAGAGATTACTGAAGAACTGAGAAAATCGGAAAGCATGAAGAAACCAAGAAAGTTTGACGACTATGTTACCTATGCTTGTTTATCAAGACCAGATGCGGAAACTTGGCAACAGGCGATAAAGAAGCAGCTGCAGGCTTTCGACAAGAACGAAGCATGGGAGCTGGTTGACATCCCTAAATAAGGCACAATAGTGGAGTGTAAGTGGGTTTTTAAAAGAAAATGTGATAGTGAAAACCATGTGCGGTTAGTGGCTAAAGGATTTACGCAAAGAGAAGGAATCGACTTTGAAAAAACCTTTTCTCCTGTAGTAAGGCACTCAACACTAAGACTATTGTTTGCTTTGTCAGCAAAATTAGATTTAGATATTACGCGCTTAGACGTAACTACTGCTTTCCTTAACGGTGTATTAAAAGAGAACGTTCATATGAGGCTACCTGATGATTTTGAATCAAGTGAGGTCAAAAATAAATGTTTAGTTGAAAAATGTTGAATTTATAATATTTTGTACTAGTGGGAGTGTTGAAATAAGCCCAACATATTATAAATATATATATAAAGCGCCATCTTTCGTGCGCGGTGATATACTATGGTTTAAGGTTGATACTAATGTAATTCGTAACATGTCGGGTGTAGTTAGTTCTTCTCGGTTTACCACTAAAGATGGTCGCATTCCAGTGTTGATTATTCAGTACCTGCCTTTTGAACATATTTTTGCTCAGTTATTTATATTAAATAATTTCATTTTTTAATAGAATGAAACATGTTTAAGTTATTCTAATGCAGCGCATCATGAGGAAAAGCAATTTATTTATTACTAACTAAAATTTTCTTAAAAAATTTATGATAAAATATACATTAAAACAAGGTATAATTTTTAGCATGTAAAATCCTACGGCCCACGATAAAAAAAATATACTGTATAAATCGTCGGCAATTATTTCACTTTCCGAATCGGAATTAAACATTAATTGAAATCTAAAGCAATTACGAGGTTCGGGGATAAAGAGAACAAAGGACTCACAGCACTAGGATTTTCATCTTATGGTGAGTGAATCCCTAGATGAATCTTCTCCTCCGGACTCATCGCAGACTTGAATGCCACGTGTAGTTCCCCCAGGGATAGAAATCACTTGCAGTGGGTCGATCCCGTCAATAGGTTAACACTACCGGTCGCAAATATCCTGTTCGCAGCACCAGTTACATTTCACAAATTGTGATTTATGTTTTTAAAAACTTTTATTTGACTGTTCTCTAATGGTTACAAGATATTTATTCTACGAGAGTACAAATTCTACTTAATTAATTATGCGAGCCAGTATGTTGTTTCTTTATAATGGATGTACTCACTCTGTTGAAATGTTTCATATACTTTATTTTGTTATTATATATTTTGTATTTTATGTATACAAAGGTGGTTACCGTAAATAAACTTTATTATTATTATTATTATTAAAATGTTCCGTTAGGAAAACTGCATAGATAAGATACGACGCAGCTGCCCCGATGCACGGATGTGCTTATTGAAGGAGCTGAATAATGATGACACGTGCGGGATATACTTATATCAATTGTTTCTTAAAAAAAAATGCATTTGCAAATGTATTTATTTATAAAAGTGAATATTGAATCTTGGAGGCCGAGACCCGCTAACATGTTTGGTTTCGTATTGTGGATTACAGAAAAGACAAAATAAAACACGTTTGTTTCTTTGTAGGTCAACACATACCTGTAAATTACAATTTAATCATTTTTTCACGTCAAAATTACGAAAAGATGAAAATGATTAATTATACTTTAGATTTTAATTCTAACACGCACACACAGACGCAGCAGATTAAGAATAATGTTGGAACTTATTTTTTTAAGTGTGATCCATATTTATAAATGTTTAAAAACTCAATGTAAAAAAGAATCTGATTTTAAATAGGTTTTATTTTCGAACTGAGCCCCAGGGATTTTAGTTCGATTGAAGTCAGTGGAATTAAACCAATGAATACAAATTAGGATCAAGCACTGAATATTTAAACGTTGGAAATTGTCCTTAATGAAGTGGGCCAATTCTGTGCCTGGGAAATAAATTTAAAATGTCTATATTTATTGCGCTGTTGTAATTGCGATACCTTTAAATGGTAAACCAGTTAGTACAGTTAACATTAATTTACATTATTACATTTGAGATAGCCAACATCTTGGAGATTTTATATCCGTAACAGTTAATGCACTGATACATTAATAGTTATTTATGCAAAAAGTGAGTAAAGTTGCTTTACTCTCGAGTTTCATACATTTTTTTTTCTACGTCCGTAACTTTAAATAAATTTATAAATTTGATAAAACCTTAATCAATTTTTATAAGTAATAATGCTTATTTTAAATGAAGAAAATAATAATAATCATCAAGTTTTCTTGATAGGAAACGAGTGTTGACATTTATCGGCAAAACTCGCGGCGTGTTGCGAAGCGTTCATGACACACTTTGTGCAAACAATTTTTTAGTTGCGTTAAAAAATGAACCGCTACGGCACTTTTTTTCACGCAAAAGCGTGACAATTCTATCATAGTAAACAATCATTAACTGCTCATATATACACATATCATCACTTTTATTCACATATAATTATAAATCTCATCATTAAATCACACATTAAACATCCAATGGAGAACGCTGGGCCGAAAGACCGCAGGTCTATAGCCACGTTGGGAACCTGGAAGAGTAACTAATATATTAATTGTTCCATTTTATTGTAATTGTCAAATCAAATAAAGATATGTATATGGGTAATTCTACTAGTTTTCACCGATGCAAAAAAATCGAGGTCCTTGGATATTTTTCAAACTTTGGGAGATAGTTTGTAGTATCGAAAAACTAAGTTTTCTCAAATGTCAGCTTCCCAGATATTAAATTTAGAATTTGAGGTGTGAATTACGATTTTTAAAAGATCAGCATTTTCACGAAATCTTATAATTTCCAATTTTTAAACCTACGTAACTTTTTTCGTTCTGAAGATTTTGAGTTGAAATTTTGTAAGTGTACTTCGGAAATGTTTTTAAAGATTCTCTGGGAGCTTGATGTTGAAAAATTTAGAGGTAACAAAAATACAGCAGTTCAAAGTTCGTTATTTTGGGGAAAATAGCCGAAATACCAATTTTTAAACTTACATAACTTTTTCTTTAATGCATATTTTGAGCTGACATTCAATAAGTATACTCTATAAATGTTTCTGAAAAACCTCTGAATGTTTGGTGCCAAAAAATTGAGAGACACCCAAAATACAATGGTTCAAATGTACGAATTTTATCGAAAATCGCTCAAAACCACGTAACTTCTTTCTACCTAAATATTTTTAACTGAAATTTGGAGAAACTACTCCTGAAATGTTCCGAAAAAACCCTGAAATTTTTGTGCCAGGGAATTAAGGGATACCAGAGATACAGTGGTTCAAAGATTAGCAATTTACCAAAAACGATCATTGCTAAAAGTTACTAAAATTCCCATGATTAAGCCTACGCAACATTTTTCTATCTGAATGTTTTGATCTGAAATTTAGAGGATATATTTCTCTAGTGTTTCCCAAGGAATCCCTGAAAGTTTGGTACCAGGGGTTTTAGAGGTGGTAAAGATAGAGCAACGAGAATATCGATTGAATTTTTGCAAAAATAACATTCTATCTAATTCCCAAGAACCCTCGCAAAGAAAATACATAACGTCTAATAATTGTGTAATTGATATTGAAAAAAGCAAATTCAAACTTGAACAAATAATATTTTTTCATAAAAAAAAATCATCTCAAATTCAATTTTAAAATTGCAATTTTCATCGCCTTATTGTGAGATGACCATTGTAATGTTTGTTGTTCGAAACAGCCTCCCAACAACAGAAATTTACTCTCTAACTCGTTTCGCTCCTCTGTCGCTTTTCTCTCAATACAAATTTTCCAATTTTTCTCGCTCATATCGATACATATCCATACAGGGTAACAAAACGGAACATAGGATTTTCAATGTTATTTTCGTTATACTGGAATATTATCTTCCCTGATCATTTTAGAGGAAACATGTAAATAAATGTTTTGTAGAATATTATTTATTTTTTAGCATTCATAAAAACTCTAAAAATTGATCATTTTCACAAATATAATTGTTGCCATGAAATTAAACAAAAACCGTGCGCTGTTAATTTGTTGGCTTCTGTAAAATTTATCATCTACGACTCGTAATTCGCAGTTATAATTCTCAGTTGTAACTTACAATTAGTTATATAATAATTGTAATAGATTGGATTAAAAATTGTGCAATTGTGTTAAGAATAGAAGTAGATATTGATAATTGTGATGTGCAGCAATGGACAAAAAATGAATTTCACCTGGGTACATTTTCAAAATTAAAAAAACTGCATAATATAGCAGATTTAAGCAACAGTGAGAAATTACTTCTAAAATTCAGAATTGATGGACTTCATGACACAACTACAGGAACAATTTGTCATCATCATTTACAGAAATACTTGTCTTTTTATAGTTTAATCAAAAATGTTTGTTGTGATCCTTTCAAGCCACATAAAACTAAAATCGTGGCAGATTTGTGAATAATTAATATGAAGACATGTCAAGATTCATGGAAATATACTTTGATAAAATTAATACCAGGTGATAAATATTGTAAAACATGTCAAAACAAGATTTCATCACTTATTGAACAACAAAAATATCAAGTAAGTTTAAATTATTATTATATTTTGACAAAATATTATTTTATTATCATGTGTTTGAAGAGTGAAAAAATGCTCCCCAAATAACTGTTTTATTTTCAAAATCTTGATTTTTGGCCAAACTCAATTATTCTTTATCGATAAGAAAATTTTGTTGTTTTTCTATTCGAATTGTGAAAAAAATGCTTCCCAAATTTCTGTTTTATTTTCACAATTTTTACCATGGGCCATACTCAATTGTTTCTTCATCGATAAGAAAATTTGTTTTTTGTTTATTTGAATAGTGAAATAATGCTCAAAAAGATTTTTTCCTTCAAGATTTTTCATGAAAATTAAAATTTAAACATTTTGAAAATACATTTGACATACGATTTTTTTTTTTAAATACGACAAATCATTTTTAGGTGGATTCAATCCTGCTAAATGATCACGTAGATGCGGATTTCCCTTTTGACAAAGTTACTAGTAGACCTCACGAGACTCGTCAATCAAATAATGCAATCGAAACCGCTTCCTCTAAATCACAATTTTCCCAAGGATCTAATATTTCGACAACTTTAACAGATTCTATATTTACTGCTATGAGTCAAGATTAAAAGCAAATTGAGAATGTCCTTCAAAGTTTAGGTATTTCGTTGCATAATTCTGATTCTCTTCAAAATAAAGAAAGTGCTGCCGCAAAAATTAAGGAAGAAGTAATTGCCAAATTTGGAGAGTTATCAGCATCACTACAAATAAGTTTATCAATAGCAAAAGATTCATATCAAAATGTATTGGAAAATAATAAATCTTTTCTGGAAATTATGCAAAATCTACAGAGAATTCAAAAATGCAACAGTTTTGAAAAAAATAGAAATTGTATCATTGTTGCCTCAAAATTGGAAATATTCGACGATTTGCCATTTTTTCAAATGTTCAGAGTATATGTACAGGAAATTATTGAAATGCAATCGGGATATTGGTTAGTTATTTATATTTATTAAATTTTTTTATAGCTACTTGATTTAAAAAATGTTCTTATTGGAAATTTATTAAAAATTTCAGATGCTACAAAAACTTTTAAAAGAAAGCAATCCACCAAAATACCCGCCGAAGTTCAAGATTCAATTAAAAATATTATGTGGATGAAAATAATTGTCGTGTTTGCCCTGGTAAAAAGGAATACGTCAAAATTGTTGAATCTTCTGGGAAGAAAATATGTGTTCAAAAAAAGTTACTACTTTATACTGTTCATGATATCTACATTAATTTTACTGAGGATTACCATCACCGTTTTGACATTCTACCAAAATTTTCTTACTTTGCTGCTCTTAGACCTCGTGAATGTATTGTAGCTGGAGATCCTGGAAGCCATACAATTTGTGTTTGCGAAGAACATGAAAATATAAAATAAAAGCTATCTTCTTGGAATAAGGATTTTAAATACAGGGACCTTCTTGAAATCGCGATCTGTAGCACTAATAATATTAAATGTATGCTACATAGATGTAATGTCGCGGGCAAGAGATCATAAAAAAAATGATAATAGCTGTACTTATGAAAAAGAAAATATCACTTATAAAAGCTGGATCAATGAGGGTAGTAAAGCGTGATTTAGTAGTATCACAGAAAAGTTGGAAGATTTTAAAAAGACATTGGTAACTGAAATATGGAATTTGAGTATTCATCATTTTATAGCTGATTCACAGAAAAGTTATTTTGAACAATTCAAAAAAAATTAACCTTCAATACATGTATTATAGTCATGGATTTCTCGGAAAACTACTCAATTATCATTCAGAATTCAGTCCAAGCATTTTATTACAACAACGCGCAAGCAAGTTTATCCATTCATCATATATTACAAGAAGACAAGCTCCAATGAATTACAGAGCATGAGCTACTGTATTATAAGTGATACCAAAGATCACTTTGCTTACACCGTTTATGCTTTTTTAGAAAAAAATACAAATGTTTTGAAGAATGAATATTCGTGGATCAGAGAAATTTTTTATTTATCCGATGGAGCACCTACTCAATATAAAAATAAGTAAGTTTGCTTTTTTAATATCAAAATTTTATTTCTGACCCGATTTTGACTGAATTAAAAATGTTATCACTCATTTGTCTCAAGGAATCATTTAGCCAATATATGCAATAAAAATGATTTTGGAATGATTATAAAATCATATAACTTTTTCGCAACGAGCCACGGGAAAACCTCCAGTGATGCTATTGGTGGAACTGTAAAAAGGACCGTTATGCGCCATTGCTTAAAATCTCCTCCCGAAAATCAAATTACTACGCCACTGGAAATGTATGAATATTTATCAAAAGAGCTGAAAACTATTCAGTGAGTAGTAACATTTTTTTAAGTATGTTCTTTTTATAGAGAAATAATTAATTTATAGATCACTCTGTATACCAGATGAGGATGTTAAACGTTGCTAAAAAGCACTGAGCCTAAGATTCTCTGATGTCAAGACCATCCCACAAACCAGGAAACACCATTGTTTTATACCAAGAGGAAATAATACATTGGATATAAAAATTACTTCTATGGATGATGAGAGAAAGAGTGTAATCTTAAATATACGAGTATAATTGATTTGAAAACAATAAAAAAACATCCATAAATTAAAAATTATTGTATGTTGAAACGTTATTTTCACAAAAATTAAATCGATATTCTCGTTGCTCTATCTTTACCGCCTCTAAAACCCCTGATACCAAACTTTCAGGAATTCCTTGGGAACACTAAAGAAATATATCCTCTAAATTTCAGATCAAAACATTCAGTTAGAAAAATGTTACGTAGGCTTAATCATGGGAATTTTAGTCACTTTTAGCAATGATCGTTTTTGGCAAATTGCTAATCTTTGAACCACTGTATCTCCGGTATCCCTTAATTCCCGGGCACAAAAATTTCAGGGGTACTTTTGGAACATTTCAAGAGTAGTTTCTCCAAATTTCAGTTCAAAATATTCAGGTAAAAAAAATAATACACGATAATACTTTCAAATTTTGATTGTCCAAGTTCGCGACAATTGTTTCGCCACACTGTAGCTTCTTCAGGCGAAACCACAGTGTGGCGAAACAATTGTCGTGAACTTGGACAATCAATATTTAAAAGAATTGTCATGTATTATTTACCAATATCAAAGTGAACATGGACTTTAAACAACTATCAGCCATAACTATTAAATTAGACAATACTTGCTTTTTAGATCACAGATTTCTCTCAATCTTATTGCCTGGCAACAAGCTTTCGAAAAATCTGTCAAATTATTTTTAATTTATTCTCACCCTCTTGTTATATTACTACTGATAATTCATTCATGCCCACTGGCACCGCAGCTACTTAATCATGATTGAAAAGTTAATCAATGGTTAGCGGAGAATTGGCTTGCACCACAACTTAATCATGATTAAAGTCCCCAAGAAACGTCAAATATTTAATCAGCCGATTTTGGCCGATTAACTCAAAAACTAATAACTTCACTGCGAATATAGTCGTGAAGTTGTTTGCATTTGGCAGACGATTAAAAAATTAATTTTGGTTCGTTTACCTCGTCCAATAAATGTAAGGTTAAATTCTGTCGATGTATTTGATGATAATTTCCAATTCAGATAAACGAGAGTGCATCGTGTATTTATTAAATTTAATTGAAGGCGGCAATGAATTTATGGTTAATTGGTAATATTTATTTACAATTTCTCGTTATATTATTAAAAATGTGATACTATCGAATCGTATACTTCGTTGCCTTAAATTAACAAATGAATATGGTCAAAAGCCGCTAATGCACAAATACAATTACTTTGCTCACAGGTTCACGTAATAAGAAATAATAATAATGGTATACGTAAGTTAGCATTTAGTATTCATATTTACCGCGCATTTGTTTCCTGTGTTCTCAATAGAACAATAAAAAATAACTTAAAATCCCTAGAAAAACGTGTGCTCTCTATAATAGTACTCCGTGGTTGATAGATGCTTAATCAGCCGACGGTGCAACAGAAATACTCTTATTAAAGTTAATCACGATTAAAATTTAATCATGATTAAGTTCTGTGGTGCAAGTGGGCATCAATGTATATTCTCAGAAACACTGATACAAGATATATTACATCCCATCTTTGATTCACTGTTTATATAAAACTGCTTTTGATCGTACTCGCAAAACTTCTTCGGAGAAGTTGGGCAAGTATCTACTCTCAATGTTATCATGTAAACATCATGTTTATAAGGTGTACAGTTATCTAAAATACTTGTGGTTTTGTAAACAAACATGACCTATAACAACATTAGTTAGAAGTCCCGGAGGTCATAATTGAGGTTTTCAGTTCTTGTTTAATCAAAACTCCTTTGTAAACTTAATAACCAAGTAACCAAATCATTATTCATACTGTAAACATAATACATAACCTTTACTGAAATCACCTACATTTTTCTGTGGTGAAATACATGTACAAAGTATTTCTGGTAAAAAGTTATAAACATAAATAATTGTGTTAATATCTACGTGTGTAAGGTGTGAGCCACAGAATTTTGTTTCTCAGTAAGCCATGCCTGAGAGAGAGAGAGAGAGACATAGCAGTCATGTCCGATATTAATGCATTTTTTTTAAATCTAATTCAATTGAACTAATCCAGTCTCATGATGTAATAATATGCGACATACCTCATTTATCTCACAGCCAACTCTGAAACAAAATTTTGTGGCTCACACGATATATTTTTGTTAATAAATTTATTTCAAAATCTTGTAGGTGCTATAATATGGCAAAACTCCTAGGTTAAAAACATATTTTCAGTAACATTTTATATTCAGATTAATTGAGTAATGATTTTGCTTTTATAATATTAATATTAACATTAGATTTTAAGCCTTACAAAGATTAATTATGTCTAATTGCAAGTTCCGTGTAATATGCGTGCAAAACCTATTTAAATGAATCCAGATTAATATTTTAAGATAAATTACCTAGCTTTAATTGTGCATTTAAAACCAGTTCAGTTGGCTCAATTGGACATTAATCATGTTTTTTTTTTTAATTGTTGCTTTCAGCCAGTATGATTAATAAAGTACACTTCGCATTTACCTTAATGTTTCCGGTATGTTATAATTTAGTGGGCTGAGGGTCGGGGGGAGGACGGATTAAATTATTCAATTAGAAGGGCTAGCTACCCCAAGGATCTCCCTGAATAATCTTCTGTATTTTACTTCGTAATTATAGCTATAGCAATTATTAACTGTTTCAAAGCTTTAGTTTCACCACCCAAAATTAATTACATTTTTATTTCTGGCAATTTCTAATGTATCTTTCAGATATATGTGGTTCTTTCATCCCTATACATTGTTCCGGCTATTTATATCCGCTACCTGCTCTCGGATCGAAATCAGCTGCATCATAATCAGTGAACGAGATCTAAACCAGTGCAGATCACAATCATCGTTCACAGCGTCAACATACCTTTTGCTTAATTTTTTCAGGGTAAACAAGTCCGACGTGAACGAAATATTTTGTTTAAATTATGCATTCTACGAGGTAAGGGTGAGAGTTTTTTTAGGTAGTTTTAAATTGATTCGTTCTTCAGGTGATCTAGTAGATGTTTGAGCTCTTTTGTTATTCTATTGAGTCTGGTTTTATCGGTAGGGTTTCTGTTGGTTTGCCAAGCTTTTCGTATGCGTCTTTTTTCTGCAAGTTTTTCCCGTATTAGTGGTGGCAGTTGTTCCTTTGGCTCTTCATCTTTGTGTTGTGGGTTGGATTTCCAGGCTGCGCTTTGGATGACGTCTATGAGATTTTCTACTGCGTTATATAAATCAGTTTCTGTTTTTAATGGCATGTTAAGTTGTAGAGTTAAGTTGACTTCGTCCCTAAATGCCTCCCAGTTTGTACTAGAGTCATGTAGCGAAGGTCAGAGTTGTATATAGTAATTATAGGGAAATGGTCAGAATGGTCAGAAGATAGTTCAAAACAAGATTCGGCTTTTAGGTAATTGTTCGTAATTCCCTTTGTTACGCAAAAGTCGAGGATATCGGGGACTTTTTTCCGGTCGGTTGGCCAATAGGTGGGTTCGCCAGTAGATATATGGTTTAGATTGTTATTTTGTATGATTTTTAGTAATTCTCTACCACAAGTTAATGTGAGTCTTAACCCCCATTGTTGGTGCTTGGCGTCCACCTGCAATGAATCTATAGTTCCAAGGGTTTGGAAAAATTGGTTGAACTTGTCTTTGTTTATGATATGTTTTGGAGGGCAGTATATGGCTGAGAAAACTGTTGTTTTGCTGTTTTCTTCCACTGCGATCGATGTTGCCTGGAGGTGATCATGTTCAAATTTTTCCATTTCATAATGTTTGATTTTGTTTTGATGATGATTGCAGTACCGCCGTGGGCTGTACCATCCGGGTTTATTGTGTATTTTGGAATTTTCATATAACTTTTGGTAGTGAAGTGTGTCTCTGTTACGAGCATGATGTCAATATTGTGATAAATAATGAATGACTTCATTTCTTAGCTTTGTTGTCCAAGACCGTTTTCGTTCCAGCGGGTGATTTTGAGTGGGAGCATTACGTCATTTTGGATATGAGGATTGTGATCATTTTTGTCAAGTTGTTCATGTCCATGACGACGGTCATCAATTCTTCCATTTTTTGCAATTGTTTGAATGAGAAGATTCTCAGGTGAGTTGTTGTTGGTGTGATTTGTTCCTTTTAATATATCTGTGTATTTATAGGTTCCGTCAACATGGCGCGATGGCTTATTTCTTTCTACATTATCTCCCTGGATTTGTTTAGGTCGAAGTGTAGGAAATTTTCTCATTTGTATACTGAAGGAAAAAAAATGAAACAAATTCGTAAAATTTAGACCATTTTCAAACCGCCATAACTCGGTGTATTTTCAATCGATTTTGATAAATCTTTAAGGGCAAGAAACTTTGAAGTGTCTTCTTTAAGGTCATGCATGCAAAACTAAACGTAACCCCTTCCGCCCCCTCTAAAAAAAAATTAAACACTTGAAATTCATAAAAATTTCGACCATTTTCAAACCGCTATAACTCGGCGTATTTTCAATCGATTTTTATGAATCTTTGAGGGCAAAAAACTTTGAAGTGTCTTCTTCAAAGTTTTACATACGAATTTAAGCGTTACCCCTTCCGCCCTCCTCTAGCACCCCTGTGAAAAAAAAAGTTTTTTTCTGAAAACCATGTCCAACTTTGACGATGTCTACGCAGTTGGAAAAATTCTGTCCACTGGATTTACCATAAAGGCATTAAAATTTGATAAATTCCCTATGCAAGTTTCAGAGAACGATTTGGCACCAAGTTATGGGTGTTTGAAAAAGGCGAATTTTGTAGTTTTTTGACTCGTAAGTCTGAAGTTTTTCGACGAAATTGTTTCCGTTTTTACGAATGAACTTTTCTTTGCATGTTCTTTGAAGTATGCACGAAAATTCATTATTTGCGCGAAATCACGAATTTCACATTTTGTGCCTTTGAACTCCATTAACAAAAAAATTTATTTTGGGTCAAAAAAGACTCACTTTAACGATCTCTGTAGGGTCGGAAAAATGTGGGCTTAACTCATCACCATTCGCCCATTTTTCCATTCATCCAATAAAAACAAACAAATTATACTGACGGAAAAAAATCAAAAGCAAAATGTGTCCTGATTGAGAGGGTTATCCCCCACTCAAAGAGAGGGCTCTACGCCCCTCCAAACAAAAAAATAAAAAGACCACAAAATGCCCTTTTTTAATCACCCATAACTTTGTGAAAAACTTCGTTTTTGAGTCCTGCACAGGTAATTGAACACATTTCAATCCCTTTTTGTGGATCAAGCCGACACATTTTTCCAACTCGGTACACGTTGCCTAAGTTGCACGTTGTTTTGCCCAAAAACGTGTTTTTCTTGCTTGTTCGGGGGTTGAAGGGTTCGACAAAGGATCATTCCAATCTGCGTTCACCTCCCTAAAGTAGGGCCAAAATGGGATTTTTTCCTGTAAGAATCATAAAATTTGGTTGAAAAGTTGCTGAGTTATGTGCGAAAAACTTCTAAATACACTTTTTTTTCAAACACCCATAACTTGGTGCCAAATCGTCGTAGAAACTTTGTTCTTTGAGTCCTGCATAGGGAATTGATCAAATTTTAATGCCTTTATGGTGGACCGAGTCGACGAAATTTTTCCAATTCCATAGATATCGTCAAAGTTGGACATGGTTTCCTGAATTTTTTTTTTCACAGGGGTGCTAGAGGACGGCGGAAGGGGTAACGCTTAAGTTCGCATGCATAGCTTTGAAGAAGACACTTCAAAGTTTTCTGCCCTCAAAGATTTATCAAAATCGATTGAAAATACGCCGAGTTATAGCGGTTTGAAAATGGTCGAAATTTTTATGAATTTTGAAAAGTGTTTAATTTATTTTTTACTCCAGTGTATCTCCTTCCTGACTGCACATCCCTTGGAGTTTGCTGGGTGGTTTCCTTGGCAATTTGTGCATTTGATATCTTCTGTTTTTTTCTTTTGTGGTGCATAGGCTTGTGTGGTGTTCCCCAGTGCATTTCACACATCTGGAAATTCTGTTGCAATACTTCCCGGTATGGCCGTATCTCTGGCACTTTTTGGATTGTATTATTTCTCGCTTCTGGTGGGGAGGTTCGATGATAACTCTCGATCTTATAAGGAACTCTATTTTGAAGATATCCTTGTTGTTGGAGCTTTGTTTTAATTCCACTGCAAACATTGGGAGTGGGAATTTAGTCACCCGGTGGAGTATCTTGGTGATGTTTGTGACTTGATGTCCAAGTTCCTGGATTTCAGATTTGAGTTCTTTATCTGTTGTGTGGTGCAAGTTTCTAATGATAATAATAATGATAATAATAATATCAATTTATTCCCAACAGACAATTACAGCCTAAAAATGGAATTTTCGTAGATATATTACAAAGTAGTATATACAGGGTGTCCCATGAGGTAGTGGACAGCCGATATCTCGAAAACGGTAAGTAGTACGAAAATGAAATTTGGTGGCTTTAAATGGTTTGAAATGGTGCCCCTTTCTGCATACATGGATTTAATTTCTGTTTCTCCATTTTCGACAAAATGACATCAACTTCAGAATTTCAAACGGGACACCTTGTATATTTATGGATTTTTGGAAAGGTGATTGAAAGACAAATCCAGCAATACCATATTATTAGGGAGTTTTATTGTAAGATAAGGGAGTATTGTTGAAGTAATAATCGAAATAGATAATCGCGGTGGCATGGATTAACAAAAAAAAGCGTAAAGAAAATTGAAAACGCTTCATGTCAAATGTTCGATGTCAAGTTGACTATACATTCTGATTACGTGTAAGTAATGCCTCCCAGTTTTACGTATGACGAGTATGTCGACATGCTCCTTACCTATGGAGAATGTCGCAAAAACAGTCGACGCTCTCGAGATTTGTACAGAGTTACAAATCGCCGAACTCCGAGCAAAAATACCTTGGTGAAGTTAAAAGAAAGATTGCGCAGAGGTTCTTTTCCGGCTGGAAAACATGAAACACCCCGAAAAAGGTCAGCTAACGGAAGATAACGTTATAAATATTTTGGCATATGCATAAGCGAACCCGCATGTATCTACTAGACTTCTTTCTCAAGAATTAGGAGTTAGCAAATCATCAGTCCACAGAGCGTTGAAATTTAATAAATACCACCTATTCAAAGTTCATCTAGTGCAAGGATTAACACCAGAGGATCCTGGACGAAGATTAACTTTCATTGCTGAAATATTAATCAAACTTGAATACGATCCAAGTTTCTTAAATAAAATATTATGGAGTGATGAAAGTCGATTTCACAACAATGGCACTGTTAACAGACATAACTGCCATTACTGGTCTCCTGATAATCCGCGTTGGATGGAAGAAACTCATTTTCAGCACATTTGGGGAGTAAATGTATGGTGTGCTTTATTTAATGGTCGTGTAATTGGTCCTTACTTTTATCAAGGTACACTAACTGGCGCTGTATATTTAAATTTCCTCCAAAATGAACTTCCAGAATTGTTAGAAGAAATTCCGCTAAATGAGAGAGCAATGATGTGGTGGCAACATGACGGTGCACCCCCTCACTATTCTCGACGAGTGAGTGAGAATATTGATACTACTTTCCAAGGACGCTGTATCGGACGAAATGGTACGATACATTGGCCAGCGCGATCCCCAGATATTACACCTTTGGATTTTTTCCTTTGGGGATATTTAAAAGATGTCGTATATACTACACAACCTACAGATCTGGAAGACTTGCAGAATCGAATCGTAGCAGCATGCCGAACAATTACTGCAGATATGGTGAGAGCAACTTGCACAAGAAACCTCATGGCAAGACTTGAATTTTGTGTTAACGAATCTGGAAATCAATTTGAACATTTTATAGCCTGAGTTCTTGTCTCACAACTTTTATTAATTAGTTTGTTATTTTTGTTTGTTAATTTGTTCGTTGTTTTTATATACATTGTTCTTTTGTTTTCCTAAAAACGATATATGAATAATATGATATCGCTGTATTTGTCTTTCAATCACCTTTCCAAAAATCCATAAATATACAGGGTGTCCCATTTGAAATTCTGAAGTTGATGTCATTTTCTCGGAAATGGAGAAACGGAAATGAAATCTATGTATGTAGAAGGGGGAATCATTTCAAACCATTTAAAGCCACCAAATTTCATTTTCGTACTACTAACCGTTTTCGAGATATCGGCTGTCCACTACCTCGTGGGACACCCTGTATACATATACCGAGTGTCTGGGATAAGGGGCGAACATAGGGATTTAACATGTAAAATTAAATATGTGTAATTATTAGCTCCCCTATTCATTTTAGAGAAAAATCGTAAAGGAATATTTTTTAGAGAATTAAAAATTGTAAATGAATCATGCATTTAATTTTCATTTGTACTAGAATCCACCTCAGAAATAATAAAAATAAGTTTAACCATTTACCATTTAATAAAAACCCTTGCCATGACTTTGACAAATGTCATGTTATGGTGAGACTAATTTTGCTAGTCAAATATCAATTCACGCAATGTAATTACTATGAACAATAATCTGAGTTATTCCAATGAAGAGAGCGTATTCATTATCAAAACATTTTGCAGTAGCGTTACTTTACTCAGAGTTCGTGACATTACATACAAACGGAACAGAAGAAACAACGATGAATTGGAAGAAACAGTTCTGGGTTTGATAAATGCTGAACCAACAACTAGCATATGGTGCATTGCTCGTGAGTGCAACGTGTCCAAATTCTCTGTACGGAAAATTCCGAAGAAGCATGGTTACCATTCCTACAAGCATCAATGCCATGAGGAGACAATGTTAGTGGATGATGAAACTAGGCGTGTATTCTGTGAAATAATACAGGATCGATCAAATACAGACCGAAACTTTTTGCAGATGAATGTTAGTTCACACTTAACCCGCCATTGGTGACTCAAATTTAATGGTGACGCCGGTCTCACGCACCGGGGTTTTCAATTGAAGATTTTTCGAAACGTGTTACTAATAGTTCATGTTTTTCTTAATGTATGCTCTTTGACAATAAAACAAAGATATTTAATCAATTTAAGCTCTGCAATGCGGCTGCTACTCGAAATTTCAACAAAAAACAATAACGGAGAATAAAGTTATTACACCCGGTAGGGCCACAGATCAGTAGGGTCACCATTGGCGGGTTAACAAAGAGCCCAACGTTATTGTTCATAGTAAGTACAATGCGTGGATTGATATCTGACCAGCAAAATTATTTTCACTATGACATGACATATGTCAAACTCATGGCAAGGGTTTTTATTAAATGATACATTGTTCAACTTATTTTTATTATTTCTGAGGTATATTCTGGTACAAACGTAAATTAAATGGATGATACATTTATAATTTTTAATTTTCTAAAAAATATTCCTTTACGATTTTTCTCTAAAATGAATAGGGGAGCTAATAATTACACTTATTTAATTTTACATGTTAAATCCCTATGTTCGCCCCTTATCCCAGACACTCGGTATAAGCAAAACATAAATTTCAAAACAAATTTAGCTTAATATACAATCAGTTTTAAAAATATAAAATAAAACACAATACAAAAACTAAAAACTAAAAAACTAAAAACAAAAAAAAAAGAGACATGAAAGCATAAAGCATAAAACATGAAAAAAAAGAAAAAAAAATGACTGACAGAGAGCAATCAAGCAATCCAAGACCCTTGACTTGTACAAGGTAAAAGAAGAGAAAATGTCCGCCTCGTATTGAATTTGATGGTAAGTACGAGTCATTTTTATTACAGGTGAGTTAGCGTGGTGAAGCGATTTTGGTGTCTTGTACGAAAAGGTCAGTGTATTTCTCGCATTACAACGAGGTATCCGGAACATTAGTTGTTCAGTCATTTGGAGTCCAAAAGGCTATGTACCAGCTTATACAATGTAACAGCATTCAGGAACAGATGGTGGGTAGCAACAGATGGTATGTTATACTCTTGAAGTAAGTCTTGATTTGGGTAGCCTTTGCAAGGGTAGGCACCATGATCTCTAAAGTATAGCATTTTTAGAAATCTTTTCTGTATAGTTTCCACAAGCTGAATATAATGCTGTGTATATGGACTCCAAACAGTAGCGCAGTAATCTAGTTTACACAAGACCAATGATTTAAATAGAGAAATGAGTGTATTCCTATGTTTGAAGTATCTGGTTGTTCTTATGATGAAGCCAAGTTGTTTATTGCAGCTTTTCACCACGTTGGTAATATGAGTATTGAAGGTCAGTTTCTGATCAAAATAAACGCCTAAGTCTCTAATACCGCTTGACCGATTAAGTGTATTATTATTGACTGAATAATTATACATTATAGTGGAAATATTTCTGGTGTAAGATACTATGGAACATTTATCCGGATTAAGGGCAAGTTTATTGTCAATGCACCACTGGCTCAAATTATCCAAGTCGAGCTGAAGGGCATAGCAGTCAGTAACGCTGGAGATACTTCTATAGATTTTGATATCGTCTGCATATACTAAAATGTTGCCATCCACCACATCCATTACATCATTAATAAATAAAACGAATAACAGCGGACCTAGGTTCGACCCCTGGGGTACCCCACTTTTAGCAATATAGCTCCTTGACAAATGACCTTTAAGTTCAACTTGCTGAGGCCTACCCACCAGGTATGACTGAATAACTTGTACAATATTGTGAGGTAACCCAAATGATCTTAGTTTTTTGATCAGTATACCATGAGACATGCGGTCAAAGGCCTTAGAAAGGTCGGCATAAATTACATCAGTTTGTATCCTGTCATCCATGCTGGAAGATATGTGCTGGGATGATTTTGAATGTCCTGTCTGCCATGTTTAGGAAGGAGTGGAAGTCTGTGTTACGAGTTTTTAATTCTGTTATGATTGTACCATATTTTTCAGGTTTTTTTAGAAGTATTTTTGCCTGTGTTCCACCTATTAATTTAATTGTATAATTGTCTTTGGCGATACTCTCTAAGAGATCGGTTAATTGCTTTATATTGTTTACTCCGTGGACAAATATAGGTGGTGGTTTGATTTACTATAGACTCGCTGTCATCGTCCTTTTCTTCGGAGAGAATTTCATATCGGTTAGATGCTTATAGCATGTTTAGCCAGTCTTCTGTCGCGCATTTCTTGATTGTCCTGGGCTATCCCGTTTTTTTTTCTTCGAGTACACCGTAGTGTATTCTGTATTAGTGTTTCTGGTGTCCGTGTCTATTTCTATGTTGGTTTGATTTGCATTTGTTGATGTAGATTGGGTTCCATTTGGTATGTTTCTTGGGTCACCCTGTATACTGTTTTATCAGGTGGATTGCATTATTTTTACATTATGTGATTGTGATTGTTCGAGGCCGTTGCACTCGCGAAATCAGACGGTCTTGCGATAAGGGCGAACGAAGGGGAATGCCCCGTAAAAAATACCCGTTCGCGAGCGATGAGGCAAAGATATTTGTTAAAATGTCAAGCCCGTGTTAAAAAAATTCTATTTACAGAGTTATTGCCGAACCTATTGCAATAAAATACACACCTGCGGAATCGTTGTATAAAGGCGAGTGCAGGGGTACTTATCTCATTTCCGTTTTCGCACAGGAAAGCACCCAATATAGTCTCAGTATCAGGAACACAATTTAGTACGTCCGGTTCACACTGTCACATACCGGTTCACTTAAAATTTTTATACATGAATTGAATTATCTTTGTAAGACTTAATTTTGCAGAGTTACGAAGAGCTTGAATATTTATACATGCAGGCTTCTTTTTTGGGGAAGAGAAAACGATAATTGACATTGAAAATCTTTACTTGTTGCAGAAGCATTCAATAAATAAAATTAAGGCGAAAAATAGCCTGAATATATAAATATTCAAGCTGTTCGTAATTCCAAAAAAATATATAAGCTAAGTGGCTCCACCATCAAAATGTTCCACGAACCGCCACTGAGAAATATTGACTCTATATGTAGTTATATGCGGATAAATGCCCAAACAAGTTTAATGTGATAAAACCTCAAAATATTAAGTTATGATGCGAAATAGAACTTGGTACTTTGATTTATTTCCGAGATAAACGTATAGATGCAATTCGCCCGTTCCATACGAAAAAGCAAATAAAAATATAAATCCGAACTTTAGTTATAACTGCACAAGATTATTAAAATATTTTTTGCAATACGTGCACCTGTTTGAATATGAAAGAAATCGAACACAATAGAAACATAAAATATCTAGATCTCTCAATTTCCATATACAATGACAAATTCAATTTTGAAATATATAGAAAACGTACATTTACCGATTCAGTAATACCAGCAAATTCAAGACATCCAATAAAACATAAAAAAGCAGCCTTTTTTTATGACCTCGGCGTTAGCCATACAGTCAGCATCTTATTGGGGATAGACAAAGGATACAAAACTTCACACCCAGGTGTCCTTCAGGGTGACTAACTTTTCACACACAGAATCAGACATCAGAATTAAGGTATACCCACACAGGAAACAAACAAAGGATACAAGATATATAAATAAATAAAATAATAATAATAATCAAACCCTACGTCCTATATCAACAAAAAATTTATAGTTTTAACCAGATCTTTTGATGGACCAGATCTATGAAACCAGCATTTCTTGTATGGTTTGTTAACTACATTTTTATAAAAGAGGCCCTTGTTGGTTTTATTGAACTCTGAGATCCACTCCGAAAAGAAATGAGCTTTAAAGTATCTGAACAGATCCGAAAATGGGCATTTCCAATTGTGAGACTTATAAGCGTTGGAGAGAGCACCCTCCTTCGCGAGGTTATCCGCAAACTCATTACCCTCAATTTCACAATGTCCCTTAATCCAAAAGAAAACAATCTCATTGGTAATCGCAGCTTTGTTATAAAGTTCGATCATTTGTATTATTAAATAATTCTCATTCGAGAAGGGAATTTTTTTTTTTATTTTCTCAAAAACACTTTTAGAATCAGAAAAAATTATATATTTGTAAGCTGTATTATCAATTATGATGAATTTGAGTGCTTTTATTACTGCTATTAGTTCGGAGCTATATATTGAAAATTCAGGCGGAAAAAACCATCCATCCAGAATAATTAGTTCTAACATACGACTGAAATTCAAAGTTTATTAATTGGGCCGGAATATTTTTAAAGTGAACCGATGTAATTACCTTAGGCGAAACAAAATTCATATCGTAGTCCAGGAAATGGATTGGTAAATTATTGTGACTTTGAGATTTCTGAAATTCGTTAAAGAATTTTGCAGTTATTTCATACAAAAGACATAAAGGTTTCTTCTCCCAAAACCATCCGGTAAGATATTTCATTGTATCGCAATATAATTTGTTAGTCAATTTCTGGTTGTATGTGAAAACTTTAGCAACGTGTTTACTACATAAATATTTACGCCGATTAGAAAGACGAGTTTCCGCTGCTTCTGAGAGCAGAGCTATTATTGGGGTAGATGGTAAAAACCCTAAACATCTTCTCAAACATTTAAACTGCATCCTATCTGATTTCTCTAAATTCGTTTTAGCAGCTGAGCCATAAAAAAAACAACCGTAGTCCAAAATAGACCTAATGAACGATTTATAAAAGAGAATAGATATGGAAACATCAGCGCCCCAAGATGAATATGTTACAGATCTAAGTAAATTGTATGATTTTTCTAATTTATTTAACATATAATCAATGTGAGATTTCCAACTAAGATTTATGTCTAAATATAACCCAAGAAATTTAGTTGAATTACGAACAGGGAAATTGTGATCTCCCAGGTAGATATTATTTGGGATCGGAGATCTTTTGTGGAAGAAGAAACAACAGCAAGATTTGTCGTCAGAAATATATAAACCATTTTTGAATAACCAGTCGTCAAAATCCACCATAAATCTTGAAAGATCTTTAATACCATTATCCAAGCTTTTACAGACTGAAAACACACATATATCGTCTGCATATTGTAAGATCTGGACAGCTGAGTTGGCAATTGTATCCAAATTTAAAGTATAGATAACGTAAAATAAAGGAGCAAGAATGCTCCCTTGAGGTAAACCCTTAGAGGAGATCCGAGACTTGGAAATTGCTCCATTAATTCTGATGAATATTTCTCTATTAGAAAAAAGGGATATAATGTTATTTATAAATTTAGGACTCAGATTGAGAGACAACATTTTTTTCCCAGCAGCTCTAAGCAAACGTTATCATATGCACCATCCACATCGATAAAGGCAGAGAGAACTGACTGTTTCTTAGCAAAGGCACCATAGATGCTAGATATTAACACCATGAGGCTATCTTGAGTAGATTTCCCTTTTCGAAACCCGAATTGAGATTTTGGGAGACTTTAGCCACCACTCCAATCGACCTTTAATCATTCTTTCAAATGTCTTTAAAACACAACTGGACAACGCGATTGGTCTGAACGAACCAGCTTCCATGGAATCCTTGTTAGGTTTTAATATTGGTATAACAATAAATTTTTTCCAATCATCTGGAAATTGTCCTGTCTTCCAAATCTGATTCAGAATATCTAATAAAATAGCTTTAGCTGAGATGGATAAGTTAGAAATCATAGGATAATGTATAAAGTCTAGACCAGGCGCCGTATTGCGATTTTTTTTAATCGCAGCATTAAACTCCTGTATAGAGAATGGGGAAGAAAAAAAATCAAATTTCTCATGATTGGAGGCCTTAACAGAATTATATAAAAGATTATTTGAAACAGAAGATGGAGCTAAATTATTATGAAATTGATCAACCCATGGATCGTTTATGTCTATTGGACATTTTGTTGTGGATTTCGACCTTCGAATACATCTAACTTTATTCCATATTACCGACAAGGGAGTGGAAGAGCTTAATTCATTACAGAATTTTTTCCAGTTGTCTCTCTTGGAAGATTTTACGATTTTTTTAAATACCGCATCAGCTCTTTTGAGATTCACAAAATTATCCAAAGTTGCAGAATCCTTATAAATTGAGAATAATTCTTCCAGAGCTTTTTTACAGCTATCATTCCACCAAACTGCCGGGCTGAATTTATTATAAACCGTTTTATTATAGATAGGAATTGCTTCGGCTGCTGCTGAATTCATAGCATCGATGAACTGATCATAAGATACCTCTACATAATTTTGCAAAATATTATCCATTTTGGAGGAATAGATCCCCCAATTAGCTTTGTTAATTTGCCACTTTCTATGTTGAATACGTTTAACCGGATTTGTTTTGTTTATTTGAGAGGAGATAATAATTGGAAAATGATTAGAGCCCATAGGATCTTCCATCACATTCCAATCCAAAGTACAAGCTATATTATTTGAAGATAAAGAGATATCGGGGATGGAGGGGTTTTTATTTGGCAATCTGACTAAAGTTTCCGACCCGTTATTTAACATACAAATATCCAGATCATCTACGCATTTTAAAAGGTTACATCCCTTACTGTCGTTATAACTACAGCCCCATACATTATGATGATGGTTAAAATCTCCTCCCAGTATAAAGGGTTGAGGGAGAGACAACAGGAAATTATGCCACTCCCAATACGATATATTAAGTTGAGGCTCAATATAAAGAGAGATCAGATAAACAGACCTGCCTGTTGACAAGTTAATAGATATACCGCAACATCTTATAGTTTTGGGAGCATTATTTATGGGAACAATGTTAAATGGTATATTGTCTTTAATCAAGATGGCACACTCACCCTTGCCATCAGCCCTATCACTTCTGACAATATTATAGCTCCTGAGTTTTATAAACACATCTGGCTTAAGCCAAGTTTCAGAAATAAAAGCTAGATTAATATTTTCAGTCAATAAAAGGTTGATGAGAGAAAAACTATTTGCGACTATAGAACGAATATTCCACTGTAAAATTCTTAGATTTTCAAGTTCCTTTATTGTCTATAGTACTAAATAGAGTAGTCATTACTCTTGAACATATTTCCTCTGCAGATGAAACTGAATCCATCTGTGAATTTTTTAAAACTAACTCCAGCACCAAATCAACTATTTTTATGATTACCTCTTTACCCAAATATTCTTTACTTAGATTTTGATTTTGTAAACAAACTCCATCGGAAACATCAACGTTAATTGTCCAAACTATGTCTTTATGCTCTGAAGTCTAGTATTTAATTCTTTTTGCGAATAAGAAGGAGAGGGTTTGCGTTTTTTCTGTGGGAGAAGCGGAAAATGCGAACTACCAACTAATTCAGGCATAGACTTCTGAACATAATTACTGCTATTAACGGTGCCCGCCATCGATACTGACGATGAGTTACTGTTTTTAACCCTAGAATATGCTTCTTTATAAGAAACATTTTCAGTACCCATTATATTTTTAATAGAACGCTGTTTTACAAATTCTCCGCAGACTTTTGAGTCGGTGCTTGAGTGCTGACCACCGCAGTGTACACATTTCGGAACAATACTCGAGCAAACAGAAAATGCATGCTTTTCGCCACAATTTTTACTACATTGATTAGAAACGTGCCCAAATCGAAGATATTTAAAACACTGCGTAACTCTTTGTATGTACGGGGAGACGCGACAAGTAACACTGAAAATTCCAATTCTATCTGGCAATGTTTGATCTAAAAAGGTTATCATAATCACAGGAGTAGGTTTGTATGTAACTTTGTCCTCGATTACATTTTTTTTAGTAATACGTTTAACGGCGAGGATTTTAAAATTATTTCCGCTTAACGGAGTGATAAATTCCATTAGATCTTTCCCCAACAAACTAATGTCGGGTGAGAAAGTAGGAATGTACACGAAAAAGCAGCCTTCAATTCGATGATTCATAGAGCATTTTCATTACCTTTATCACAACAGGCTTTACAACTTGAAATCAATACAATTTATAATATCGCTAACAAGAACGGCTATACAAATAAAACAATTGACTCCCTAATAAACATTTTGTACGCAGCTCACATTCCTGAAACAACATTTTTAAAATCATTGACATATTTTGGAGACATTAGTCTTAAAATTCGTAATATCCTAAACAAACTAGGCATTAATGTAGCTTTAAAACCATACAATAAAATATGTAACACAATTTTTAATTCAAAAACTCCCCTAGATAAATTTAACAAATCAGGTATTTAGAAGTTAAACTGTAAAGATTGCTCCTCAGTGTACATAGGGCAAACAGGTCGTAGTTTTAAAGTTAGGTTAAAGGAACACTTAACATCGTTTCGTTTAAATAAAGAAGATTCTACTTTCGCTAACCATCTTATTGAAAACCGGCATACTTTTGACGAAGATGTACTCAAAATTCTACATTTCGTGGACAAGGGGATTAAAATGGACGTGCTCGAATCCCTCGAAATCCACAAACAGAAGGATAATCCGGACAGTCCCATAATTAACAAACAAACTAACCTCATGTTCTCGCCTCTGTTCAACGCGGTATAAATTATATTTGTTATGTTATTTATATATGTTATTTATATTTGTATTTACTTTACTTATAGTTTGATAATGATCATTGTTTGATCGAAACTGCCGTCACTATAAATAAACAGTGTGATATTAACTAAGTAAAAGTGTGTTTTATTTAATTAAAAATGTATCACGAAGTAAGTGCCACCAACCTCAATCAGTTATATTAGAATCATTTTGAAACGAGCGTGAATCTGTTAAAAAAAATTCATTTTTTAAAAATAACTTTTCTTTAAGTTGATCTTTGTAGAAAAAATGATTTGTCTATTAAAGTTTTATTTATATGAGTACTTCGGAGCGCCCCAGTTCTATTTTAACATGCAAATTTCTTTCGAATTCGCCAGGAAAGTAGTGGTTTCTATAACTTATTTATTTTATAGTTACATAGTACATATAGGAATACTTACTTATGCAGATTTCATTAAATGTTTAATGTAATCACAGTGCGTAACGTATACAATTGCTCCTTCTAATTTATTTAATTTTTTCAGGAGATCAATTATGATTCGCCGAGAGGTGGTGTCAGCGTGATAACGGAGAAGGGTGACATTACGGTCAGTTACCTACTCGTCCAAAGGGCCAGGGATTCAGACTCCGGAAAGTACTCCTGCAACCCATCTAATGCTAATCCCAAAACTGTAATCGTCCATGTACTCAATGGTAAGTAGAAGATTTATAGCATCTAGCTTCCTCGTCGATTCTAGATTCGACCTAGTTTCAACAACAAATTTAAAGCAAATGCTCGCAGCTACTGGCTTGACTACTTTATTTACGGGAACTGAAATTAGTTATTTTCTTTCGACTATTATTAAATGATTATGTAAATAAGAAACCAATGAACATACATTGAGTTAATTATATCATATGAAATTTGAATACATTATCAATTTCAATTGAAGTTTATTTAAAGGATGATAATTCATTTTTCCGACAGAATTACACGATTTATGAATACGAATTTTTATAATACATATATTATAGTTATGAGGATAATTATTATATATTTGTTTTCAATTGGGTAAATTAGTGCAACATTTTGGACAGTGAGTCAGTTGGACTGTTTTGGACATGTCATCTTAATGGTTCTATATATTTGTTGGGCAAATTAGGCGTTTTACTGTCGTTTGAGCGCAATTAAATTTTTGTGTCTAATAGTCTTTCTTCGTTTTTTTAAGGCCATGTCGTTCAATAGTAGACCATTTTATAATTAAATGGGGTATATCAGGGATTTTAGCAAATTTTATATAGTACATTATAAAGGCTATCAATATATATAAGTTACAAATTTATAAATTAACACTTTTGGGGGTACATCAGGGAATTTAAAGAATGTCACATGTATTAAAAAGCCTATCAAGAGATGGCTTTTTATCTTTACTGGTGATTCAGGAAATTATTGTGTCAAAAGTTATAACAATATAAAATTTTAGTACACCCAAAAATAGCGTAAACCATTATCGATACTAAAGAAAGTTATTCTATACTTTTTTATGCCTAAATGTTTATAATTTTTTTTTTCAAACCAAAAATCTTTATCTGAATCTCTCGTAAAGACCAAAAGCCATATCTTGATAGCCTTTATAATTTATGTAAAATTCTTTAAAATCCCTGTATCCCTAAAAAGTGTGCATTTATTTATGGAATGGCCGTAGTAAATTGAAGGGGTGGTTCGATAAAAGTGTTAATTTATAAATTTGTAACTTTGCAGGAGAGCACTTTTAGTGAATTGTCATGGACTTTTTTGCAAAGCGATTTCAGGACATCAAGTCATTTGGCTGAATCCGTTGGTTTTAAAATCACAAAAATGTATGACATATAATTAAATATGGCGTACAAAAAATAAAGTGACAGGGCTCATTAATGCATGGATAATAGGTGTAGGTGTAACTTACATAGATATTTGACAAAACAAGAAAAAATAATAATAAAAGCATATAAACAAATTTAATCACTTTTAACTTTCTTCGTTACGAAGTAAGTATTGTAATCGTGAAAATATTTTTTTAAAGAAATATCCGGGTTGAGGTCTCTAGAGGCCATTTCAACCATTCTTGGAAATAAAAATTGTGTCTACGGGTGTCTTTATTTCTCAAGGAATCAACACCAAACTTTAAGAATAAGCCTTATTTAATAAACAAATTAGAAACAACTTTACTTATTGCATTTTTAGTTATTATAAAATTTGTTTCATCTAGTAACACTAGATAAGTTTAGCACTGTGTGTCCTTATCAAAATGTTTTCTGGTTTTTTCATTTTAATAATAACATTTACAGTTTAAAGTTTCACATTTCATTTCAGAATAATTTTCTAAGTTAGTCTTGTATGTAGGAATAAACGATCTTAAACCAATGTTATTATCTAGTAGTACTAGTAATAACATGCAAATTTCTTTTGTGTCATTCAATATCCGGCGTGGCAGTAGCCAGGGAAGTAGTTGTTTCAATAAGTTATTTGTTTATAGTCTTAGTAAGAATTAATTTTTTGTTGCAGATTAACGAACAGGTTGAATATTCATATATTCAGGCTACATTTCGTTTTCTTGTATTTATTTAAGCCTTATTTGACAATTCAAAAAACTGAAAAGTTTTGGTTACATTTTGTACACCTGAAGTGGGTTCACCTTAACCGTTTTTTATTTTTTCTTTCGGTAGATTTTGAAGATGACAAAAAAATGAACACCTTTTATTTAAAAATATTTTTCATTATATGATTGTTTAAAAAAAGAAAGAATTAATTGAAAATGTTCGGTCTCCAAATTTCAAATAAATATAATATATATTCGGTGTGATTTGTTGCCATGGAAAAGAAAACCAAAATAAACAAAGTTCAGTAACGTCAATAAAGTGGTAACATGCAAATTGTGGAAATTGTGAAAATGGATGATGAAGAGTTATATGTTCCTGATGATGTTCCTGACGATCTTCTAGAACTCGCAAATACAGTACTAAATGTTCCCCAAAAAAATCTAAATCAAGTTATCAGAAAGAATTAGAAACATTTACACAATGACATTATGCGTTAAGAAAATCAGTGAGCGAGAGTGAAATGAACGAAAGTGGAACTTTCACTCACTAGTGGTTATGGATAATTTGTAACAAAGTATCATGATGGTTACATGACAATTGTTTTTTTTTTGTTAAACCTTTGGGAGTTTGTATCGTTGTTTTGTAGATTTGTAGAACGTACAGGGGCGGCCCTGTGTAGTGGGTACAGGCGAGCGCTTGTGCCGGTTGCACCGCGTGCCCTGTGGGTTCGAATACCAGCCCGGCCGAAAGATTTTTCGGGGATCAAGAAGTATTCAGTCATGGTTGTTGTGTATACGTCTGACATTATTCATTTATTCATTTGCTCATTTACTCATCCCAAAAATTAAAAATACAAAATTAATAACTCGATGTGACTGAATGGCTCATACCTAAGTCAAAAAAAAATAGAACGTACAGTGCTTCCTCTCGATTGATGGCATTTGAGATTTAATGCAGTCTATTTTTTTTTCTTGGGAGAGAGTTCCAGTGTTTTCATTGTAGATAGTTGTGGGTAAAATTCGAAGAAGTAACTGCCAAATTCTTGCACTCTCAATCTTTTGGAGTAAAAGTAACTTTTCCGTTGTCGGAATTTTTTAACGGTTGATCAATTGCAGTACATTTGGAAGTTCTTCCTCGTTACTTAAATGATAATCCATATCGAAAATTGAACGATTTTTCACACTGTATTGTTCAGGTGTGTAAAGGACCCAGCACAAATCGTATGGAAATTGAATTTCGGTCAAATGACTTGAAATTTTCAGAAGAGTTTCTTCAAATCATACTGAGAAAAAGTCCTAATGGGCACAAAGTTCCTAGATGCTTTGGAGCCGAGATGTAAGTGATGGTAAGATGAAAAACGCGTTTTTTATGTCTCAGACACCTATAATTGGTTTTGCGGAATTTTAACATTTTTACTAAAGAAAAAACGTATAACTCAATAAATTCTAACGTATTTTCTATAAAAAACTATTTTTTTAATCATTTCATACCTAATAACATTAAAATCTAGGCTTTTAAAAACGTTTAATTATTTTTTTTTTTTTTGATATTATTGCACATTTTAATATTTTAAATGAATGAAAATAAAATGAAAACATAAAAAATGCCTCTATGTTTCTTTTTTTAAGTACTAAATATTAGGTATTATAACTATTATAACTATAATACTAAATATTATAACTATTCCAATTATAGGTGTCTGACAAGGGGAGGATCAGATGTGTGACTCACCGATTTATTCCATCTTTGGCACACGTGTAGGTCATAACTGGGAGTGTAACAGGTGCAAGTAATAGGGCGCACTATTCAGCTTTTTTCGAGAAAAAATGGTTTTTAATTTGTTATTCATTCGTATGTTTATATACCTTTTGCGTTAACAAACATATATCGGCCTTTCGGCGCATTCATAAAACCTCCGATTCATAGTCGGAAGGTCGAAGGATGGAACCCCATTTTTGAAGTTGGGTTCATTCATTTTCTTTTTATAGTTTTTATAAATCCATGTGTATTTAAATATCTTAATTTTATAATCAATCAATTTTTTCTCGAAAACGGCTGAATATTGCGCCCTATTACTTGCACCTGTTACACTCCTTGTCATGACCTACACGTGTGCCAAAGATGAATCAAATCGGAGTCAACATCTGATCCTCTCCTTGCGAGACATAAAAAACGCGTTCTTCAACTTTCCATCGCTTACATCTCAGCTCCAAAGCATCTAGGAACTTTGTGCCCATGGGGACTTTTTCTCGGCATGTTGAAGAAACTCTTCTGAAAATTTCAAGTCATTTGACCGAAATTCAATTTCCATAAGATTTGTGCGGGGTCCTTTGTTGATTCTTTCTGAGTTTTTCTGTCTCGGTCTGAAGTGGAAGTGACCTACCTCCGGAAATTGAGAATATCTTGCAGTATATGAATTAAATTGTTCTTTAATAAACTTCAGTTTAAAAATGAATTTCTGATTTAAATACTAAATGAATGTTATTAAGATAAGTAAATAAATTAAACATACATAATTATCTTTTTATTCTTAACATTGATTACCGAGTATTTAATTACTAATATAAGGAGAGTTGACCGCCAACGGCAGTTTTATCTCGAGGATTTCTAGGAATTTTAATGGAACCGCTCACTTAGGCATGACTTACTCGTAAGTGGTAATATAGATAAGGGGATAGACGGTGAATCCATTTCTTTTAATTTCTTCTTCCTAACAGTATGAACTTCCATTATATCTAGTTCCTTTTGTTACGTGGTAACTTTCATTTCATTATATAAGGTTAGGTACATAAAGAAAACCTTAGTAGAGTTTTACTTATTTATTATAATCCATAATAATGTTTATTAACGATAATTTAACGCATATGTAAAAATTAGTATTTAAAACGGCGAATACATTGGCAAGTGAATAAAAATGTATTTATCTTCACCATGACAACGATATTTATATATTTTTTTTAACAGCTAACTTCAGTTGTCAGCGGTGAAATTTTAGTAAAAGCCGTTTCGGCGAAAAATGTTTGTCATCTGAACTACGATTAATTTAATTAAATTTAAAATATAATTAAAGCCGGCGAGAGCTGAAGGTGACCCATGTGTTTTTATAGTGAGGAGTTGCAAGCAGCGGCGGATCTTGTTCGATCGTGTTCTATTATAATATTATTCTGAATCTAAAGTGAAGCCGAGTTGGTGTGTTGGAAATAAGTTCACCGGTGATTAAATGATCAGCTGTTCTTAAATAATAATAATAATAATAACAATAATAACAATAATAATATCTACGCGGAGAACGCAGAAAATTTTTGGTGCATGAATTTTGAAACACCCTGTATAGTTGACCATTAAACAGAAGTTTACCACCCAGGATTACTCCTAAATTCTTTACTTGTGTCACACAATTAAAATGGTAACTATTTCTTAAAATTGATTGCTTGTTCCAGATCTTAATATTCGTCACAGGAGGGTTATCGTTTCGGTGAAATCTTCCTACAGCTCTCTAGTTTGAAGTGATATTTTGGTCAAATTATGTTTAAAGTTTCAAACTCAAAAAATTTATTTTAGATAAAGAAATAATTTTCTTTATCTTATTCTGTTTCCGCTTGAAATTGAAAATCTACCTTCGAAGGGACTTTATTGCAGCCCATTGTGCGCACGGATTTTTATTAGAGTCATGAGAAGAGGCTGGCCGTCTGCGGACGTCCAGAGTCGGCTTCGCTAATTGCATATTTGCCCCCATTTCTATGTTACATGAACTAAAATCATCTAACATAGTGTTATTATACTTATTACATTTTACTACAATAATTAAAAGAAACTAGATATTATCCGAGTATCCGAGTCAGACTAGTTGATTTCCACAAATTTTGAACATATTGGCTGTCTGCTTTCTAATGCTCCTTTTGAATAATTTTTAATGATTAATGCCAATAGTGCAAGATTATAGATGGCTTTAGGTTATTAAAAGATGCAAATTCCTCAACTCTTTCCTCTTTGTTACAGTACAAATATAATGCTCCCTTTAAATCCTTTTTAATGATAAATGCCATTAGTACAAGATTATAGACGCCATTGGGTTATTAATGGTTACAAATTTCTTAACTCCTTCCTCTTTGCAACAGTACAAATAAAATGTTCCCTTTAATTTTTTTTTAATGATAGACGCCATTGGATAATTATGAGTTACAAATTCCCCCACTATTTAAGTTGTAATAAGTTTAAGAAGTACATAAAGACAGCCTCAAATAGATTTGTCTTTCAATTGGTGTAATATTTTTCTTTGCAACGGTACAATTATTATCTTGTAAAGGTTTAAGTGCACTATGGAAACGTCATTAAGTGAAACAGCAAAATTAATTTCATCTATTTAGAATGAAACTTATTTCGATGATCCCCAACCATGTGAGAAGAGACGCTTCTCCGGAATGTATGTTGAAGATTTCTATCAACAATCTACAGAGTCCCTTCAATTTATCAATGGAAACTCTTTTGAAATTAATTTTGACGAATTTTGAAATAACGGCGATCAAATGGATACATCAACAATAGAAGATGAAAATCAGCGAAACACATGTTTCTTTCAACGGATATTAAGAGAGTGGTGGTACACATGTATAACACTCATATAAGCGAGAACCATCAATCTGCATTGTGGAGAATTTCGGTTCTAACTGGAATTCCATATTCAACAGTGTGGAAAATAGTCAGAAAAGGACCATTGGAAAGGAGACGTCGAAGAAGTTCAAAATTTGTGAAAGTAGATGATGCCACCGCTAAGAGGATTAAAAATACTATCTACGTTTCCATACAAACGAACAACCCTGCATGAATATCTCCTCAGTCAAGGTTTTAGATACAAAACGCTAGACAAACGAATTGCAATAATGGAATCACCAAGATTGCAAAAACACCGATATGAGTATTTAGAAAAAATTAAGGAATATCGGAATGCAGGGAGGTCGATCATTTATTTGGATGAAACTTGGTTTGATACTCACGACGTCGTTTCCAAGGGTTGGATCGACAAATCTAATAAGTGTTACCTTAGCACTCCATGTAATAGAGGAAAAAGAATTGTAATTCTACATGCGGGAGGAGATTCAGGTTTTGTGCCAAATGCTTTATTGTTATCAGCGAAAAATGTTGCCTCAAGCTCTTTAAATTATCATCAGGACATGAATGCTGAACTATTCGAAACTTGGTTCCGAAATCAATTATTAACTAATATTGGAAATAATACAGTTATTGTAATGGATAATGCAGCATACCACTCAAGGCAACTCAACAGAATTCCTACCATGGCTTCTAAAAAAAATGATATAGCTGAGTTTTGTATTCAGAATAATATATTTTTTCCCCCAATTCGAAAAAAAAAGATTTGTTGACAATTACTAAAGCACGAAATTTCAAAAAGGAATATGTAGTTGATAAGATGGCAGAAGAATTTGGCCACCAAGTGTTGCGACTTCCTTCTTACTACTGTATATTAAATCCAATTGAGCTTGTATGGTCAACAGTAAAAAGTAATTTACGGAAAAATAATAAAAATCCCAAAATGAGCGAAGAAACAATTAAAATGATCAAACAAGAATTTAACAACATTCCAACTACCACGTGGAAGAACTGCATCAGTCATGTTATTAAAATTGAAAACGATTATACGACGCTTCAGGAATGTATGTTTCAATATTAATCTTCAAAGTCAAACTGAAAATAAAAGTGATGTTTCAAGTTGTACGGAGTAATATTTGTTTCTTTATGTAACTTTTGTTCATATTTATTTATTTATTTATTGAAATACTGCACTCTTTTACATGTATTATTAAAATAGGAATATAATGAATTTTATTGTGTATATATTTGACTTGATGCAATATATGTATTTTTCTGATAATGTATCTTTCTAATTTTCGCACGTACTGCGAAGCCGGCTCTGGACGGCCAGTCTCTTCCCATTACCCTAATAAAAATCCGAGCGCACAATGGGCTGCAATAAAGTCCCTTCGAAGGTAGATTTTCAATTTCAAGCGGAAAAAGTATACCAGACTGTGTGATGACAAACAGCTTCGGCTAAGCTGACGAATGAGACTAAAATTTAATTCAACCCCACATATTATCAAACAGCTATTTAGACCAAATTTAGTATTATCAAACTAAAGAAAGAGCATCAAACAAACGAAACATCATCAGTTGAAATTTTAGATTAAAACTTTAATAAAAACCGAAAATAGAAGTAAGCGACATGAAAATAAAGACGGTAGACAGGGAGAAATTAAATGAATTTTTAATAATAGAATTGAAGGGTCCAATGCAAGAACTAGCCAAGTCCACTTTTGGGGGTTTGATTGTTGCACAGTTTCCGATGCTCTATCATCCCATCCAAGAACCGGATCTCTAAGTTATGCACTACGCATTACAGCAGTGATTAATAGATGGCCTACTTTTTCATACTGTGCAATAAAAAGCCAAGTCCTGGACTTAACCTGTTCTTGCACTCAAAAGTTGGTTTGCAAACGTTTGGCAGTACGCTTATTCTGTAAACATTATTACTGTGCTTTTACAAGTTGTGTGTACCTAACTTTGTTAAAAAAACAATTACGGTTCCCACTATGTCATCTAGTTTAGAAGAAAATGTATTTCAGTCTAGTGGCGATGAGTTTTTACCAGAAAATTATAAACATAACCTGAATACTGAAACTCAAGAAGATGATTTGTCCGAGGAAGGTTTTGCGGAGTTTGGAACGAATGAGGATTCAGAGCATTCTGTACATTTGGAAGAAGCTGGCACTTCTGCTGGTTCAACAAAACGTGCACAACCAGGTAAAAAGCGCCTCATCCGTAAGGCATCCTGGAAAATAAACATTCGCAAGCAAAAGCGAACCAGCGGCGAAAGTTATATAAATACGGCTGGAAAATTAACACAAGAGAAAGTTCTTGGAGATAGCTGCAACTGTAAAATACAGTGCTTTGCTAAAATTGGTGCGATAGGCTGTGCTAAAATTTTCAAAGATTGTTATGCCATATCAACAAAAGACATTTAGGATGCTCATTTGTATGGCCTTCTTCATAGTAAATATGTAGAATGAAAAAGGCCTCGTTCAGGAGGAAAGCATGGCAAACATTTTTCGTATATTTATCAGGTAAATAATTTATTACTTTTGCTTCTTGTTCTGTTTAATTAAGTTTAACAATAAATTGTAGGTTCGTCATGAACGCACGACTCTGAAAGTTTGCAAGACAGCATTTTTAGCTTTACATGCCATTACCACGAGCCAGCTTGATCGCTTGCAGCAACACATACATTTTAAACATGGAACTCCTCCGGAAGACAAAAGAGGCAAACACAATAATAGACTAAACAAACTGCCTGAACATATTGAAGAAAGGATTCGCCAACACATTTTGAGTTTTCCAGAATATAAGTCACATTATAGCAGGAAGGATAATATGCACCATTATTATCTTTTCCCACAATTAAATATTGCAAAAATGCATCAACTATATATTGAGAAACATGAACCAGAGCAGTATCAACTGCATCTTCAAAACAAACCATGCAATCCCGGGGTAAAATACGAGTACTTCAGAAAATTTTTCACTGAAAATTATAAGATATCCTTTGGAAACCCGAAATCCGTCAAAAGTATGATAAGTTGGAGAAGAAAATCAATGCTGCTGAGTCTGACGAAGAACTACGAACACTACTACGCGATAAAAATCGGCATGTAACAAAAGCAGATACATTTTATACTGATATAAAAGATAAGACAGCATTTTAAAATACCACGTCTTTCTATGAGGCGGTCTGATGTCTTTGTTTATAAAGAAACAAAGAAAAAATACTATTTAAATTCTCCCATCGTACGATTGTCTCGGCTGTTTAAACAATTTTCTGGAGAACTTGATCTCTTTACACCCTCATTTCCTCAATTTAAGCGCGATCTACTTAAATGTCTTCAATCAATTTAAATTTAAGTTTATTCTTCGATCATTTTGTTGTATGCACCTTTGTAATTCGCAAGTTATTTGTAATTTTATGTTAGTAGTTATGCTGTTATTTTGTAATACTATTAATTATTCTGCGATTAATTTGTAGTTTTGATTTGTAGTTATACTTTATTTTGTAACCCTGTCAATGGACATTGAGTCTGTTGGGTTTTGTAAATAAATAAATTATCAAAACATGATCTCAATATTGAAGTTATATCTTTTGATTACCTGCTGTTACCAGTATCACCGATTGGGGACGTGTTCTATAAAATTCAGCTATGGATATACAATTTTTGTATTCATGTTGGGAGTACAGGGCAAAGCTTTTTTTATGTTTATGACGAAACGTTAGGAGGTAAAGGACGAAATGAGGTAGCAAGTATCTTACTGCATTTTATTACCACACACTTGGCATCAAATATCACTGATTTGTACATTTTCTCTGATAACTGCTACTCGCAGAATAAAAACTATGTCCTCACTCAGTTGTTCTACACTCAAGTTGAAAGTAAAAGATTACCAATGATACAGCACAGGTACCCTGAACTGGGGTATAGCTTTCTGCTCTGCGACCGCAGCTTTGGGCACATTGGAATCCAAAAAAGTAAATTTGATAAAATTTATCTTCCTCGGGATTATGTCAATATTATTAAGACATACAGCAAGAAGTTTCATGTAGTTAATCCACGCAAGATATGTTTTACAGCTTCTACGAACACTTCAAAAAGTTCTTAGTTGAAAATCCTTCAAGAAAAAATACTAAGTTTACGATATCGAAATACAGACTAATGTGTTACGAACAACAAGAAACCATAACAGTACTACAATGCAGTGAAAGTTTATCATTTCCAGTATTTTAAGATTTTAGTATCCTGGACATGAGGGTTTTTTCGGAGCCACTAACATTACCAAGTAGCGACGAAAAGCTATACACGGGGAAACGACCATTAAAAAAGAAGAAATTTGAATATGTTATGAATTTAGGCCGTAACTATGTACCAAAGGCTGATATGTGGTTCTATGATGACATCGAGAGGTATCACAGAGCTTTTCAATCAGAGGAACATCAATCGTCTGTGTCTGAATACAGCGATGACGACTGAACCACAAAACTAAAATATGCAACTAAAATATTTTCTAAGTTTGTATATCCATGTTAATTCTATGCTGTTCTGATAAATGAAATGTTCTTGTATATTTCCATTTTGTGTGACTTTAAATTTTTGTTATTAAGAAACTGTGCAAGAACAGGTCCATCATTTTTTTTAATATCTCTAAAACTATAAATTCAAAATTAACTGAAATTGAAATATACGTTATGTGTGGCTGTGTCTAGGTAGGTATAACTTGCTATATTCAAAGTGATTTATGTATGTATGTATGTAGTTTATTGGTGCTAATATATAATAATATTTACACAGGTCTCTTAAATCTAGGTAAGTCAAGTTATAAATAAAAGAAGCTACATTAATCATTGATCAGCCATATTAAAATTAATATTAATTTGCGCTTATGCTAGACACAAAAAGTACATAAAAGAATAAATAGTACATACACAAATAGGCTTATAACATATATATCTAAAATTAACATTTAAAAATCATTGTAAAATATCTATAAGTAAAACTTAAAAATCATTGTAAAATATGTATAAATAAAAGTTGGCATTTACAAATATGTTAATAAAATATACAAATAAATAAAATCTCACATTTACAATTATGTCGATAAAATTATATAAATAAAATAAAATTGGATAAAATAGACATACAAACATTTTAAAAATCATTTCCCATACTATTGAAGTCGAAATTGAGGTATTCTTCGAAACTATAAAATGCCTGCTCAATTAACACAGTTTTTATTCGATTTTTAAATGCATTTAAATTAAGATTTCGAAGATTCATTGGCAGAGCATTTAAAAATTTAATAGAATAATACCTCACACCACTCTGGGATTTAACTAGTCTGGTTGCACTTGGATATATATTACATTTGTTCCTTGTATTATGTTCGTGAATATCTGCATGACAATTGTACAAGTGAGAATTGGTCTTGATGTGAACTAAGCATTCATATATGTATAAAGATGGCAGAGTTAAGATATTTTGTTCTTTGAATGCTTGTCTACAATCATCTCTGTAATTGTATTTAGAGATTATTCTCAAAGCTCTTCTTTGGAGCCCAAATATTCGATGTCTTATCGCGGAATGTCCCCATATAATTAATCCATATGAAAAGTGGGGTTGAAAATAAGACATGTAAGCATGTCTTAACATTTGTTTGGATATGGAAAAGGATAATCTATGTAGGAGAAAAATATTACTGCTAAGTTTCTTAGCTAAAACTTCCCCATGGGAACCCCAAGTTAGCAGTCCATCCAAGTGCAAACCCAGAAACGTTACATCGTGAGTATTAGGCTGCGTATTCTTGGATAGTGTCGAAATTAGTGTTGCCGTTTTGTCATCGTTTATTTTAAGTCCATTACTTGAAAACCAGTCAAACGCTCTCGATCGTGACAGCAAACTTTTATTCCTGGCATCTTCCAGTGATTTGCCGTATTCGCTGATGGTCGTATCATCAGCATAGAGACACATTAATGATCCTGTCATATGTATCGGCAAGTCATTAATATATATCAGGAATAAAATGGGGCCTAGTATAGACCCCTGCGGAACACCATATTCTAATGTCGTAGAGTTTGACAAAATGTTATTATAAAATACTCGTTGGGTCCTGTTTGTCAAGTAGGAAAGAAGTAATCTGCAGCTGTTTGGGTGTATATTATAGCAGAAAAGTTTCCGCATCAAGATGCTATGCGAAACACAATCGAAAGCCTTTGACAGGTCCAGAAAGGTCGAAAAACATGTGGTACCCCTCTCAAAACAGTTTAAAGTGTTTTCGGTGAAGTCTAAAATAGCGGAAGTAGTTGATTGATTCTGTCTGAAACCAAATTGTCTATCTGTAAATAGCTGTTCTGATTCAAAATAGGAAACTAATTGCCTTTGTAATATTTTCTCCAATACTTTTGAAAATATTGGTAGGATAGAAATTGGCCTGTAGTTATGCACACAGTTTGGATCTCCCTTTTTGTGAACCGGGATAATTTTTGCTTGTTTAAAGGCGTCGGGAAAAATTTTGTTTCTAATGCATGTATTAATTAAAACTGTTAGAGGACCGATTATTTGATTTAAAACTTTTTTAATAACATCCACTCTTAGTCCATATATGTCTCTACTTCCGCTATTTCGAAGACTGTTTATTACTGAAGCAACCTCACATTCAGACACTTCCTTAAAATTAAAATATTTAGTACAATTTCTAGCCTGTTGGCAAGTCGGTAGCATGGGGTCAATGTCAGGTTTAGTTATTTGGCTTACAATAGTTTTAGCAATTTAACTGAAATGAACGCTAAATTCTTCGGCAGTTAAAGTACTATTTTGATGTATATTGGAATTGGGATTTTTCTTATTATTAATTACGTCCCACATAGCTTTCTGCTTGTTTTTTGCTTTCTGTATATATTTATCATTAGCTGCTATTTGTGCTCTCGTGATTTCTTGTCGATAGTAAAGTTTGTATCTATTCTTTATGCATTTTAATTCTTCCGTGTGATATTTATTGTAGGCATCGCAGATTAAATTTAAGTTATTTCTAATATCTTTTAGATCTTTGGTGAACCATTGAATTGTATTTGTGCTATTTCTTAGCGTAATGTGTTTTATTGGAAAAGCGGACTCAAATTTTTGAATGAACAATCCTTGAAAATTATTAATTGCTATATTAACATTAGTTTTGGAGAAATCGTATTTCTTCCATTCTATAGAATCCAGTATGCTATATAATTTATGCATGCCTGTTTCTGTAATAGGTCGAATTGTTTTATGCGTTATATTATTAGTCAAACTTGAATGAGAATAATTAATAGAAAATGTTATACCTATGTGATCTGATAATCCTGTTTGAAAAGGTTTTACTGCACAATATGATGTATTGCAAGCGATGTTATCGATTGTATTTTCAAATCTTGTGGGAAAATCGACAGTGAGTTTAAGGCCAAATTCCTGCAACATATCCATAAGACTTGATTTCCTACTGTCAGCCATGTTAAACCTGACATTGAAATCTCCAGTAATAATAATTTTTTTATTTATAACATTTAGGTTTAATAGTACATCGGATAATAGATTCAAAAATATATTAAAGTCACCATTTGGTGAACGATAAACGACAAGTAAAATACAGTTAGATTTATATAAATAAATTCCTGCAACCTCAAAATCGTTTTCCTTTGAGAACGTATGAAGTGGAAGTACCTTGAAATCGATGCCATCCCGTACCATGATTAATACACCTCCGTGGATATATTTTTCTCTTGCGAAGTAAGTTACCACATTAAAACCTTTTAATTGTAGGGAAGCGGCTTCAACATCCGTAAGCCAATGTTCACACAGGCATAATATTGAAAAATTGTTACTATGATTTAGAATGATGTCCATTTCATTGATTTTTGATTTTAATGACTGAATATTAACATATAGACCCGTGATTGTAATTTCATTTTTGTCGACGGTTAAATGGTGTTTTTTGGAGATGATGTGTTTGTTGGAGTTGGTGTCTCGCATAAATTGTTTTGAACTTTAAATAATTCGGCTGCAGAGATTGTTATACAAAGTTTTAACCCTTCTTTTCATTTCCTGTAAATTTTATAACAGTGGACTTAGCTGTTTTTTGCATTGGACCCTTCAATTACCAAATTGAGAAACCAAGATCATGGAAGGAAGAAACAAATTAAAGATCACAACAATTTGCATTTATCATTATCCAGACAAATCCAGAGAGATATATTATAAGAGAGGAAAATGAGTAAAAGTGGTTAAAAAATTATGTATTTACCAAAGTGCATATAATTTAATTTTCTCCATAACCACTGTAGAATTTAAGTATTCTGAAATCAATTTTGATCATAGAATGTACACATTCTCACTCTTGTTATGGAACAAAACACTGCGTTTATACGTTTTGCTTGTAATTCATTCCATAATAAGTTATTATTTCAGAATACTTAAATTCTACAGTGGTCGTAGAGAATAGTATATTCTGTAATAAGGTTAGAATGGAAATTCGATGCGAGTGGATATTACGAACGCGAGCGAAGAACCACGAGCATCAGAATTTCCATTCTTACCGAGTATCAGACTATACTTTCTCCTCGACCAGATAAAATAGATTAATAAAATAATGAACACAACGAACTTACGTTATATTATTACGGTTATGGTTATGTTTATAATATTTTGACAATTATGATATCCAAGGCTAATTGTTTTATTCGGAACGGTGTGAGAATTTTCATTCCATTACTTGTTATAGAATGAATTACATGCAAAACGCATAAGCGTATAGTATTCTGTTCCAAAGCAAGAGTGAGAATGTGTATGTTCTATGATCAAAATTTATTTCAGAATGCTTAAATTCTACAATGGTCGTGGAGAAAATTAAATTATATGCACTTTGTAAAATATCCATACCCTATTATATGTATTTTCCTTTGTGTGTGGCTCTTTACCTGTTCTAATCGTTCTATAAATATTTCAAGTTTATTAAAGTTTAGTTTCTACATCATAAGTTAGTCGTGTTTTTACTTCTTTACTCCACGACATTCACAACGTAAATATATTTAGAGGATTTAATGCCATAAATCTTTTATTAAGGAATATAAGATATACAGTTGTTCGTTAGACTAGACAAGTATTTGTTAAATTTTACAGTTACAGTTAGTAAGTTTAACGAACATTCCAAAAAGAAAAGCAACTTTTTAGACAAAATCATTATGTAGGTACTTTAAAAACAGGCAAATATATTTACAACATGTGCAATATATTCTGCGCAAGCGAGAGATTTTAATTAAATTTGAAAAATGTTTATATTAAATTTGTCGGGGAAAAGAAGTAGATGAATAAATTCCTCACACCTACAGCGTAGGTGGAGTGCTTCATCCAATACCAGGCGCATTTGGCACATTGCCCGAGTAATTCGCAGCAGCACATGTACGTTGGAGAGGTTTTTGCTGGAAATGGATCTCGACCATTTTCATGATTAATTAAATTTTTTAAGATAATCGATAATTGACCCTTTCCGGAAATTCAATACGCCCGGTAAACAATGTATGCCGAGTCAGCGTCCTGTATTCGTTCGCGAAGTTAGTGAATTCCAGGGTATTATCAACGGCTTACTTGAAATCCCCGTGGTCCCTTTATTCTGTAAAAAGCGACTTGATTAAGTCTTTTAGTGGTGTATCGATAAGATCCTCCTTAAACGGCTTTAAACCGTTTAGGGAGTTTTAAGCAGCGATAGTGATCGTCCCGAACGGTTTCCGAATAACGAATAAAGCGGGTGCATGATATGCAAATCCGGCCCCGGTGTGTATCGAATTTGTCTGTGAAGTAACCGTAATCATGTTCACGGAAATTCAGTTCCGAGCTAATGTTCATAGTAGAGAATACTGGAATGCGCAGGATACACTGCATCCAATTTAACGTGCATGCTAACTCCTAACTCCTAACTCCAACATACTACTGCTACTTCTCCGGCAACTATGAACACCTTTGTAGATTATGCAGCACAATTTCATACCTAGTTGTGCATTTGATGAGTTCGCCGGATGGACAAAATTGTAAATATAACTTAAATGTAACTTGTTTGGCTTTACCTGTGCGTCTTCGAGAGGATAATGTGGCTATAGTTACAATTTTGCAGAAACTATTTTGGAGCGAATTTGAATAATTAATTACACTTTCATGAATTGCGGATCTGTTCAAATGGTAATTACTTCAACATTGTGTAGTTATTATAGATGCATTTACCGCTTAAGTATATTAAATTGTTAGAACTTTGCCCTTGAAATGAAGGTCACGTCAGATTAACAAAAAACGTGCCAGTAACGATTTTGCAGAAGGGCATCTGGAGAGTGGGTACCCGAGGAGACCAAAGCGGTGCGACCATCGACGGCAACCTGTGCCCCTCTTACACCCCCGATTTTAACACCCTTTTCTACATAGTTCTGTAAATTAGTGTTCTCCGAGCTGTCGGATGAACAACTTGTTAAAATTGTACACTTTGTAAATATATTTCTTTACTGTGGTCAAGTCTTCTTCAAAGCACTCCTAAGAGTAATTCGCGTCAAATAAGAAGCGGTAGACGTAAACAGAAATATATAGCAGTAGAAAATTCCACTCTATTACATTATTAACATTGACTGACTAAAAATAGTAATATGAAATAAATATTATTTATACCAAATAAAAATTCAGTTTAGTTTGTAGAATAACTGCCACATTATTTGCATCAAACACACAAGTTAGAAATTTCAAAATTCTAAAATGCGAAATAAAGATACGAAATAATTCCAACATGAATAAATTAATCGAGTTATATGAAGATAGACAAGTTGCCCGACAAGTGGAGCATCGGTGGACAGACGATGAATTATTGTCCTCAAACACTAAATACTATCTAGACCAGGGGTGAGCAACCTTTTTTATCAATGGGCCAATCGAAATTTTGAAATTTGTTGGCGGGCCGCAGACAAAATAACACATATTAATAAATTATAAAACGTTCTTAATTATCTTCATTGTTGAAAATAGTTGTTCGCAAACATATGTACTTCACAATAGAGGCATAATTTGCTTTGCATTTTCCGTCAAAATTGGAACTTTTTTAGGGCTTACATAAAATTTAAAAAAAATATCGATGGTCACTGATAGAAATTTATTTTTTAAATCTGTATTGTTCTGCGTGTCTATTAATTCCATTTGCAGTTGTTCTGGAACTGTATCCGCGTCTATGTTGAATGGCGTTGAAAATATTTTTATGGAAACCACTGTCCTCTCGACTTTAAACATTTTGAATCGTGCTAGGAATTGGCTAATTAAGATATCTATATATTCAACCTATTTTTGACAAATAGCCGCCTTTTCTTTTCCTAAATATTGGAAATTGGACCTATTATTTTCCAAAAGATGTTTTCTCCACAATTTAAATTTGCTTTCAAAGCCTTTAATTTTATCATACAAATTGTGGATAAATTGTTCTTAGTCTTGAAGTTCCACATTAAGTTCATTGAGATGCTGAGTTATATCGATAAGACACCCAAAATCGCACATCCAATCTTTATCATCGAATTGAGGAAAGGGATATCCCTTCATATCATGGTGCAAATATTACATGGTGTGCTTACAACTCCCGTACCACGCCCCTTTTGAATATTTTTGATGCTGAAATTACCAACCATGAAAAATGAAACTATAAAAATCTACACTAGCGAATATAAATTGCAAAACACCTTAAAATTTGATTTCGACAAAAACATGATAAAATATTTAGTTTATAATAATAATAATAATAATAATTCATTTATTTCCCAACAGATACCTAAGATCTAATAACAGGGAAAAGTTATCAAACATAGCGACATTTATAATAACATTTCAGAGACTAAAATATTACATGAAATTGTACACAAGCATAATAACAATTTTAGGCAATTTTGTGGTTACTAAAACAAATTCATTATAGTATTTGTAAAATGGCGACTCGTGGAGCTAAATACATCTATGGAGTCTTGTATGCTAGTATGCGTTCGAATCATTGTATTTATTGGCGAATTAAAATATAAATTAGTAAAACTTCGCTTACATATGAAAGTATTAACATTTCTACTACCACACCGCGGTACATATATGTTAATCAGGGAAAGAATATTCGGATCGTCAATTTCTCCATGCAATATTTGATACAACCATCTCATAGAAGTTATCTTTCTGCGTGATGCTAAAGATTTTAATTTAAACATTGACAAAATATGTTCGTATGTTACCGACTCATCTGGATAGGTTGACAGCACTTTGTAATACAAAAAATTTACAAATTTCTTTTGTATACGTTCTAATGAATTGCAATGGACGTTGTAGGATGGTGACCAAACAATTGCGCAGTACTCCAGTTTCGAACGAATATAGGCGTAATACAGTTTTAGTATGGTACGAGGATTTTTAAATGGTTCAGTTATGCGACGAATAAAACCTAACATTCTATAAGCTGCATTTGTTACATTGTTATAATGTGGAATAAAAGTCAGTTCTCTATCGAACAGTACACCCAAATCGCGAATCTGGTTAACTTTTTCTTTTGATATATTATCTATAGAGTAGTCGAACATAATCGGCTGTGCTGTGCGATAGAAAGACATAAATTTGCATTTAGATATATTTAACTCAATGTCATTAACAAGACTCCAAGATTTTATTTTATTTAGATCGTTCTGAAGAACCTTACAATCATCAGCAGTTTTTATATTATAGAAGAGTTTTACGTCATCTGCATAGATGAGCATACAAGAATCTATATTATCCACAATATCGTTAACGAACAGCAGAAATAACAACGGCCCCAGGTTAGAGCCTTGTGGCACCCCGCTGGAAGGATGGAAATACTCGGACCGGTAATTCATATATTCAACGTACTGTTGCCTACTTGTTATATAAGAAGCAATTAAGAGTAGCAAGTTATTATCGAGGCCCCAGAATTTCAGTTTATCTAAAAGAATATTGTGATTGATGGAATCGAAGGCTTTGCTAAAATCTGTGTGTATAGTATCAACTTGCTCACGCCGGTCTAAATGATACGATGTATATTCAACAAAATTGAGCAGATTAGTTGCTGTTGATCTCTTTTTCATAAAAGCGTGTTGTCGAGTGGTGATACCAGATTCCACATGATTGTAAAGTTTATTAGCCAATATCGATTCTATGATCTTAGCAAAGTTGTCGATTATTGAAATTGGGCGATAGTTTTTAATGTCTTGTTTGTTACCTTTCTTATATACCGGTGTCACACGAGAGGTTTTCCAACGAGTCGGGAAGCGAGATAATTTGAAGATAAGGTTGAATATATGAGTTAATGGCTTAATGAATGCATAGATACAATCGCGTACTAAGAAAGAAGGAATTCGGTCTGGCCCAGCTGTGAAGTTGTTGCTTAGTTTTTTAGCTGCAGATAAAATATCATTTTCGCTTACCTCATCGATACATAGTAAACCATTGTGATGAGTGCATGTTTCTACAGAACGAGTTGGTTTGACATTACTCTTGTAATTTGATGCAAAATGATCCCGAAAACAATTTACAATGTCAAGTGGGTTATCGACATCAGTACCATCAAGAGTCATAGAACCTGGAATACGAGTTTGAGATTTTTTGGAGTTTACGTAGCTCCATATTTTTTTGGGATCATTGCTTACCGATTGTTCTGCATTATTGATATATGCATCCTGATCCAGTTTAATTTGTACTCGTATATCCTTACGTAGTATAGACATGCGTTCATAGTAATTACGAAGTTTAAATTTTTTATACAATTTTCGAAAATGTTCCTTACGTTTAATAAGCTTAATAGTATCTGATCGTAGCCAGCAAGGATACCGGGTGGACTTATTCGCGTACGACTCAAGTGGCACAAATTCATTAAACAGACTGTATATATTATTATAAAGTGCATCGCACGCTAAATCAACATCACATTTATTGATCACATCCTCCCACTCACAATTAGATATTTTATCATATAATAATCTAAGATCTGCTTTGCGAAAATTATATTTCTTGAGAGAAGAGTTAGGATGAAATTTAGTATGCTCATAATTACAAGAACTAAGAGAAAAACATAGTGGTGGGTGATGCACATCAATTTTTGTAATGGGCGGGTCATCAGTAAAGCTACATTGTATATTATCGGAAATTAAGAGCAAGTCTAGAATCCTATTATTTATATTAAGTTTGTTGTTATGTTGAATTAATTTATTTAGTATCATTAAATCATTAAGTTCCGAGACCTTGCTGTCATTCACTGGATGAGTTAACGACTTATAGTAATCTGGAATATTGAAATCGCTACATATAACTACAATGATATATTAAAATATCACGGGCATTAAGGTTTTTTTTTTTTATTTAAAGCAATTAGGTTGACAAGAAAATTAATAAATGTGTTTAATTTGCCATGCACACTAAACAGTTCGAAAAAATATTATAAAATGCAAATAAAGTACTTACGACAGATATTTAAATTAGTTATATTGACTTTTTTTTAGTTACGCAAGTAATTTTACAAAGTTGCATCACTGAGCATCGGCCAAATCAAAGAGGGGAAGATTTTAGAGAGAGAACGCGGCCGTCTTGGCACACCATGTAAACTTTGCACCTTGCTTCATATCCACAAACAATTATATTTCACTTCTACTAAGCCACCGTACTTGGGTATTGAAAATCATGTCACCATATTCAGTTTCTAAATCCTTCAATAAATTCTTTAAATTTACGGTGATTTAATGCCCGAGACTTTATAAAATGAACCAATTTTATTACAGGTGCAAACTCAAACTTACAAATTTTCCTGGTGAATTATGCAGTGATTAACGAATATTTCCCGGCGTGCCTGATTTTTAATGTCTTTAAATAGTCTTTCTGAGACTCCCACCTCCATGCTGGATATTGCTCGTGCTCCATCTGTTGGTATGCCAATAATCTTTTACAATGGAATTGAAAATGTTTCCAATACTGACTTTAGTTCACCGTAAAGATCTTCACCGGTCCCTTTCATTGGAATCAGTGAACACAATTCTTCGGTAATATTAAATTGGGAGTCAATTCCTCGTGTAAATATAGCTAGATGTGCCGTATCGCTAATGTCACAACTCTTCATCATGGGCTACAGAACAATACTCAAATTTTTCAATGCGTTCGCATAATGTTGTTATGTTTTCGGACAAGTCTTCAAATCTTCTGGCAACTGTAAATCTCGACAAACTAATATTTGAAATAATATTTGTCTTTTCAGGAAATGCTATTTCTGCAACTGCAGTTAGACATTCCTTTATCAACTTCCCACCTGTGAAGGGTTTCATTTTTTTGCCAGTATTTGACTTACAACGAAACTAGCCTTTATTGTCGTGTCCATAAGTAGTAAAAGAAGAAGTAACATTTTTTAAAAATGTGTTGCTTTAGTAAGGGTTGTCTTTGACAGAGGTAAAAAATTAATCAAATTTCCACTTTTCCTGAAAATGCCTATGCTCATCTGCAATATTTATTTATTTTTTGTTTGCTTCGCAAACATGCTATGAATAAGAAATTTAAAAGTTGAGATAATTTGTTAAAAAAATGTATTATGATACAAAAATAATTACCTTTTTGTTAATAATAAAACTGCACTCACACGATAAATAAAAGAGTTCTTAAAATTGCTAGTTTACTGCTTGAGAATTGAACTGATTATGAGAAGCAAAGGAAGAGGAAGGCAAAAATACGTAAATACAACAGCACGTAGTGCTCTACGCATTCGCATTGCATGTTTGAACAAGTTGTCGGCAAGTGGGTGAGCCTTCTCAAAAAGTCATTTCATTGTTGTATCGATTATTATGATATATATTTAACTTAACAATAATCAAGTGACCGGCAAAAAAAATTTAGGGTATCAATAAAATAATAATAATATTTTGCAAATGTTCGGCGGGCCGCACAAATTTGTTCGGAGGGCCGCAAGCGGCTCGCGGGCCGCGGGTTGCTCATCCCTGACCTAGTCTATAAATACCAGTGCTCTGTTTTATTAAAAACATTAATTATTTCGCATTGTAAGAAAGCAGAATAAATACTTTGAGTTTGGCATTAATTGCTGTTAGTCATTTGTACGCTAGTTTTCCTAAGAAATAAATTCTTTTAAAAAACCTTCACGGACCACCAAATTACATAATTATCGCTAAAATGTGTCCGTTTGTGATTTCCGATGAGTAGTATTAAATAATGTGACAGTTCTTACGTTATATTTAAAATACAATAATGCTTTAAAGGTGTAACTAGAGAGTGGTGTTAACCATATTTTCTTAATTAAAACAGTATTTACACCTACTCTGGAAAGGAATATTAAATATTAGGCGGCATATGTATTTCATTTGAGTGCTTTACCCCACATAGAAATGTAGAGATAGATGCAAGAGAGAGGAACTGCAATAAATTTGCAGAATTGTACGACCGTCAAGATTTAATTGTAATATTGCAAGTAACGGGTGTTGAGTTGAAATACACAGCATGGTTTTTATTCGAAATTTTCTCCTAGTTTAGAGACAAAGCGTAAATTCATTCGTAACTTTATATCCTTTTTAAAACACGGGGGGGGGGGGGGTTATCAAGGACCGTTTTAAATATTTAGATAAACAGCCCGTACCATACGTAGAGGAACAGTCCTATACCATAATGTTGCTTTCTCCTTACTTTATTGTTGTGAAAACATATTCCGGATTGTGCCTCTGTTTCCGTAGATAATGAACATAACTTCCAAATAAATTGGACTTTGATTCATCGGAAAACGAGACTCAAAAGTTCAGTTTAAATGACGTGTTGCAAACAACATCTTATCTTTCCCGTTTTTTTCCAAAACGCGGTTTTTGGCGGGGCATCTACATGGAGGTCCGGCCTCAACGAAATGAAACTCAAGAGTTCTGGATGATACATCAACTTCTGGAATTTGTACTAAAATCTGTTGGCAACAAACAAACAAACAAACAAAATATTTATTCAATAGATGTGATACATTACTTTAAAAAGGATACATGCACCAGAATTATTGAAAAGGTCATAAAGAAAAACATATTGCATGATAACTTGCATATTAAAGGATTCTATACACATATAAAAGAAGCTTAAATTTAAATGTTTTACAAACTAAATTTATATTTTATTAATCAATTCACTAATACTATACGGCTCAATTTTAATTAAAAGTTCCTTCACACGTTTTTTAAATGTATTTAAATTTTTAATTTCTTTTATTTCTTGGGGTAACATATTGAAAAATCGACCACATGCATAAAAAGCACATTTTTCAGTCATGGCTAATTTATGTTTTGGGAAAAAGATATCTAGTTTATGTCTAGATTCCTCCCTATCGGTAAATTTGAAATGTCTCTTATTTTTATAAGTAAATTTGACACATTCATAAAAATACAAAGCGTACACAGTAAGTATGTTATATTTTTTAAAAACATTTCTACAGGAGTCAAACATTTTGGCACCATGAATTATGCGAATTGCTCTCTTTTGAATTATAAAGATATCATGTACATATTTGGAATAGCCCCAGTGAATAATACCGTACCTTATTATAGATTCTATTGAAGAATAATAAGCACTGATTATAACATGTGTACTTAGTGTATTACTTAAGGTGCGTAAAGCGTAGCATTGTTTGCTTGCTCTTTTCCCTAGATCTGTTAGATGATATTTCCAAGACAAGGTTCCATCTAAGTATATACCCAATAGTTTGATTTCTGTAGAGCAATCAATTGTTAATGCATTATCTATTTTAATATTTTCCAACACGGTTTTTTCGCTGGTTTGAAACAATATAAAATTTGTTTTCTGTGAGTTTAAAATCAATCTATTACTTAAACACCACTCGTTAATAGAGTTTAGAGCTATTTTTATTTTGCTTTTTAGTGTTTCAATGTCCTGTGCTGACACCAATATGTTTGTGTCGTCAGCATAACTGGCGATAAAATATTTACAACATTCTCCTAGGGTGAAAATGTCATTTAAAAATATTAAAAATAAAATTGGCCCCAAAACACTACCTTGAATAACACCTGTTTTAAGCATTATACTGCTTGATCTGTATGTAATACCATTTGCATTAATTTCAACAAATTGCTCTCTCTCTGACAAATAAGACTTAAACCACGAGTTAGTTATACCACGTACACCATAATTATATAATTTGTCAAGTAAAATTTGATGGTCTATGCAATCAAACGCACACGTAAAATCCAGAAAAATACCACACGTCAACTGCCCCTCTTCTACGTAATTCATAACTTGTTTAATATAATTAAAAATAGCTGTATCTACTCCTTTACCATGTTGATATCCATGTTGATTTTCGTTTAATATTTTATGTTTGTTGAAAACAAATGTATAGATGCTGTTCACTTAAGGGTACCGTCTATTTTGTTAGATTCAAAAAAAATATAAAAAACAATATTTTGGAGGCATAATGCTGTGTTTTATTCGTAATTTTAAGCATTACTAACAGAGAATATATTAAAGTGGCTCTAATTGTCAAAAAACTCGCGATAAGATAACTAAAAATAAATATACCTGAAAAAAAAACACATTTAATTATAACTAGTTGATTTGATTAGCAGTTTATTATAAACCAATTTCAATTTTTCTGAGCTTGGTTTTAACGTGTTTTAACGAGTCGCACTATTTTTGTCCGATACTGTCTAGCAGGGGCGGCCCGTTATGTAGAGCCAAGGAGGCCTGGCACTACCTCTAATTTCGAGGTCCGCAAGAAATTTTTCCGTCCTCGAACTGCATTAGGAACCAAATAATTTCTGGCTCCGCTCATGCGCATGACGACGACGTGCACTTGTCAGTCGTATTTCCGCGCCATCCACGATGAATAAAATTAGTTCATTACCGAATACGTCTTTTTGCTCATGTAGTATAGAGGACACTTGAAGATTGTCAATTTTAGCCCTTGAAAATGTCATTTTCGGCACTTTAGATTGTTGAAAATTGTCATTTTTGACACTTGAAAGTTGTCTTTTATGACAGTTGAAAATGGTTATTTTTGAACATTGAGAATTGTCATTTATGGCACTTGAAAATGATAATTTTTGATAGTTAAAAACTCGTTTTTGACACTTGGAAAATATATTTTTCTGCACATGAAAATGGTTATTTTGCACAGTTGTAAATGGTAATTTTTGACATTTGAAAGCTGTTTTTTTGACACTTGAAAATGGGCATTTTTGACAGATGGTAATTGTATTTGTTGGCAGCTGAAATTTGCCATTTTTTGGCAGTTCAAAATTGTCATTTTTGGCACTTGAAAATTGTCATTTTTGGCACTTGAAAATTGTCGTTTTTGACAGTTGAGAATGGTCATTTTTCAAACTTGAAAATTTTAATTTATGGCACTCGAAAATGATAATTTTTGACAGTTGAAATGATCGTTTTTACAGTTGGAAAATGTTATTTTTTACACTTAAAATTATCAATTTTGGTACTTGAAAATGCCATTTTCGGCACTTGAAAATGGTCAGTTTGCACAATTGAAAATTGCCTTTTGGACACTTCAAAATGTCCATTTTACACTTTTGGTAATTGCCTTTTTTAACGGTTAAAAATTGCGACATTTGGCAATTAAATTTTTCATTTTTGGCACTTGAAAATTGTCGTTTTTAGAAGTTGGCAATGGTAATTTTTTAACCATTTATGGCATTTGAAAATGATAAATTTTGACAGTTGTAAAATGTCATTTTTGGGCACTTGAAGATTGTCAATTTTGGCACTTAAAAATGTATTTTTTTGCACTTGATGATTGTCAAATTTTCCACTTGAAAATGTATTTTTTTGCACTTGATGATTGTCAAGTTTGGCACTTGAAAATGTCTTTTTTGGCACTTTGTACAGTTGAAAATTGTCATTCTTGACACTTGAAAGTTGTCTTTTATGACAGTTGAAAATGTTCATTATTAAACCTTGAAAATTGTCATTTGTGGCACTCATAAATGATAATTTTTGACAGTTAGAACTATCGTTCTTGACGCTTGGAAAATGTAATTTTTGGCCCTTGAAAATTGTGAATTTTGACTTTTTTTGCACATGAAAATGGTTATTTTGCATTGTTAAAAATGGTCGTTTTTGAAACTTAAAAATTTTAATTTATGGCACTCGAAAATGATAATTTTTGAAAGATGAAATTATCGTTTTTGACAGTTGGAAAATGTCATTATTTGCACTTGAAAATGGTCAATTTTGTTACTTGAAAATTTATTTTTTGGCACTTGGAAATGGTCGGTTTGTACAGTTAAAAATTGCCTTTTTGACACCTAAAAACGTTCATTTTAGACTGTTGGTAATTGCTCTTTTTAACAGTTAAAAATTGTGACATTTGGTATTTAAAAATTTTCATTTTTGGCACCTGAAAATTGTCGTTAGCAGTTGACAATGGTAATATTTGAACCTTTTATGGCATTCGAACATGATAATTTTTGGCAGTTGGAAAACGTCGTCAATTTTGGCACTTTAAAATGTCTTTTTTGGAACTTAATGATTGTCAAGTTTGGTTTTTTGAAATTGTCTTTTTCGGCACTTTGCACGGATGAAAATTGTCATTTTTGACACTTGAAAATTGTCTTTTTTAACAGCTGAAAAATAGTCATTTTGAACCTTGAAAATTGTCATTTATAGCACTCAAAAATGACCATTTTTGACAGTTGACAACTATCGTTTTTGACACATGGAAAATGCCATTTTTGGGGCTTGAAAATTGTGAATTTTGACTTTTTTGCACCTGAAAATGGTAATTTTGCACAGTTGAAAATGGTCATTTTTGACAATTGAAAACTGTTTTTTTGACACTTGGAAATGGTCATTTTTTGCAGTTAAAAATTGTCATTTTTGGCACTTGAAAATTGTCGTTTTTGGCAGTTGAGAATGGTCATTTTTAAGACTTGAAAATTGTCATATATGACACTCGAAAATGATAATTTTTGACAGTTGACAACTATCGTTTTTGACACTTGGAAAATTCACATGAAAATGGTTATTTTGCACAGTTGAAAATGGTCAATTGAAAACTGTTTTTTTGACACTTGAAAATGGGCACTTTTAGCAGTTAAAAATTGTCATTTTTGGCACTTGAAAATTGTCGTTTTTGGCAGTTGAGACTGGTCATTTTTAAAACTTGAAAATTGTCATTTATGACACTCGAAAATGATCATTTTTGACAGTTGAAATGATCGTTTTTGGCAGTTAGAAAATATCATTTTTTGCAATTAAAAATTGTCAATTTTGGCACTTGAAAATGGTCAGTTTGTAGTTGTTTTTTTAGCATTTAAAAATGTTCATTTTAGACTGTTGGTAATTACCTTTTTAACAGTTGAAAATTGTGAAATTTGGCAATTAAAATTTTTCATTTTTGACTCCTGAAAATTGTCGTTTTTCGCAGTTGACAATGATAATATTTTAAACCATTCGAAAATTATAATTTTTGGCAGTTGGAAAATGTCATTGTCAATTTTGGCACTTGAAAATGTCTTGTTTTGCACTTAAAAAGGAGATAATGTTACAAAATACAATTCGTCGTTTAATTGATTTTCGTGGACGAAAAACGATGTTACAGATTAAATGCGGGCTATTTTTCGTCTTTATTTAATTATTTTAGTGCTTTTGCAACAAGTAAACGTTTTTAATGGTCGATTTGTCTTTCCTCAAAAAGGAGGCGGTGAGATATATTGTGTATGCTCAGTGGCTCTACCATCAAAATTTTCCACGAGCCGCCACTGTTGCCTAGCAAGCCTTTTTTAGTTTAGTTTCATAGTTTTTGCACAAAAGGCAAATTATTTATTAATTAAAAGATTTGTATTGATTTGGTACATTACAATTATGTTTGGCCTAATTCCATAAATCCACTCACGAAAGCCCTTTTGATAACAGGTTTATAAATCCGTACGCTGTCATAGCCAACTAGATTTACGAGCAGTTTTCTAGTTGTTCGAAACGGGGATAATTTTATTCGCGTTCGCTGGCAATTCTTACAACGAAAAACACTTGATTTACACGCCCTAGCTTGGCATTATATTACGCGTGCAGGGTTATAATATGAAAAGAAAAAAAAACGTATACAAAAAAATATGACCGGTGACACTCGTTTATATCCACTTGAACACATAAAATGGTTCAGTAACGCGTGTTTGAAAGTGGCACCGATGTTGACATGTTAAATATTTGTGCAATTTTGAGTGAACATTAACTCTTTCAATTATACGCATACTCGATTAGCACATTTTTTAGAAAGTTGTTTGCGTTTTGATGGCAGGTCGTTTGAAGTGGGATTTATACGCTGCTGTGAATTTATATTTATTTTGTAATTAAAATACATATGAAAATCTGGCGCAGCTGTAATTTTAGATAAAATATAATTTAAAATATTACTGTTAAAATAGGAATAGGTAGGAGCACCATTAAAAAGATTTAATAAAAAAATTGCCATATTTATTCGATATTAAGCAATACTCTTTTTATTATTTACACCAGCGGTTCTCAACCTGTGGTACATTAAAGAACACCAGGTGGTACGCAAAATATAACAAAATATAAGGCCCCTTCTATAACTTTATTATTATTTCCTACTCAATTATGGCTAGGCGGACAAAGCAGATGCTCTTTAGCTGTCAGTGCTATTTGACCATAGCTATTACTGCGGGCCTTCATTTAATGAGTAAATGCTTATTAGTATTTGATAGTACATTTTTGGTAGTTATAGCATTAGATGTATATGAGCGTTGTGATTTTTTTTTAAATCTCGCTACTTACATCGTCGGAAAAATAAAGTTAATTGACAAAAAAAAAAGTCATTTCTGGCTGTACTAGCTGCATTAAAACAGCAGCCCTATCGGTGCTTGCGCTAAGCCAACGGTGCTATACGCAGACTAGCAAATGTAGCTATTTTTTCTCTCCGTGTATAATATAAGAAAAATTTTAAATTTAGATTCACAGAAACAAACTACTAATACTACCAGTAGTAGTAATTCTGAAAAGAAACGAAAAGTTACCAGAAAGTATGATTCAAGTTATTTAACATTTGGCTTCGCTTGGAATGAAAATGAAATGAACCCTCAACCTCAGTGCGTTATTTGTTGCGAATTATTCTCGAATCAAAGTATGAAACCATCTTTACTTAAGAGACATTTTGATTCCAAGCTTGTCAATTTGAAAAATAAAACTGTTAACTATTTTAAGGCGAAATACAAGTTATCTTGTAAGTTTAAGAATTGCCAAAACTGGTAGTGCTCATACTATTGGAGAAAATTTAATATTACCAACTGATAAATATATTGTTTTAACATTATTTCATGAAGACAGCTGGTAAACTTAATAATATTCCTTTATCAAATGATTTTGTAAGAAGACGTATTGGCGAAATGGCAGATAATATAAAACAGATTCTTATTTGTAAGGTAAACCAAAGTCCCTATTTTGCACACAATTAAATGAAAGTACAGACATAACGAACTTTGCTCAATTGTTAGTGTACATTCGATTCGAGGCGGAAGAAAAAATGTGAATTCTTACGTTTGCCCAAAAATTGAGTTTAAAATGATTTCCCGAAAAAACCACTGGTTCTATTCGGGGTTTCTATACATCGTAGAAAAGATCCCTTCAAGTAGCTTTAGAATATGTACTTGCCTAACCACAAATATTGTGCGTCGGCAAAGAAAATGAAAAAATCGAAAAAATCAACTTTTTTAATAATCATCGTAGACCTTCATGTAATACCTTTTTTTCATCAGAAGAACGAGCTAAATTGGCATTAAAATTATTCATCCAGAAAAAATTGCAAAAAAGTTGGCATGTTACCATGAACATGGAAAATTTGGAAAAACGTAGATTTTTTCTAACTTTGAACAGCCGTAGTGGCTAAACGAAGAATTCAAATCGAACTCGGGTTTAAAATCTGTGCTGCTTGGGTGCAAGTTAGTCAGATTTAATTAAAATTAGCGATTTTCAATTTTTGACGAAAACTTGAAAAACTGTGGTTCTCAAAAATTGCATTTTAAATGATTTCATGAAGAAACCACGTGCTTGATTTGTTCTGTCTATACGTCACCGGAAAGATCTCTTCAGGACACTTCAGAAAATGTTCTTGCTCAACCACAAATGTCTATATGAAGCCCATGGCGCGTCAGCAAAGAAAACTCGAAAATGGGAAAAAATAGAAAAAATCAACTTTTTTAATAATCATCGTAGACCTTCATGTAATACCTTTTTTCATCAGAACATGCTAAATCGATTGGCGTTAAAAAAATTCATCTAGAAAAAATTGCAAAAAAGTTACCATGAACATTATGGAAAATTTGGATGGAAAAATGTCGATTTTTACAGACTTTGAACGGCCGTAGCGGCTAAACAAGGAATCCAAATCAAACGCGGTTTTCAAATCTGCGCTCCTTGGGCGTAAATTAGTCGGATTCAATTAAAATTGGCCATATTTAATTTTTGACGAAAACTTCAAAAACTCCCCCCTTCTTACTACAAAAATTACATTTAAAATGATTTCCTGAAGAAACCACTGGTTCGATTCGGGGTTTCTATACGTCACTAAAAAGACTCCTTTAAGACGCTTCAGAAAATGTACTTACCTAAAACTACAAATGTCAATTTGAAGCCCGTGATGCGTCAGCAAAGAAAACTCGAAAATGTAAAAAATCAACTTTTTTTAATAGTCATCGTAGACTTTAATATAAAACTTTCCTTTTAATCAAAAGAACGAGCTTAATCGATTGGAGTTAAAAAATTTAATCCAAAAAAAATTGTAAAAAAGTTGGCTAGTCACCATGGCTCGTGGAACATGTGAATGTTTGCAATTGTGTGCCAAGACGTGAAAAGTGATCATGGAACGCTATTATTACATTCTGAAGTTAGATGGCTGTGCAGAGGCAAGGTTTTAAATCGTCTTGTTGAACTTCGATAAGAAGTGCAAGCTTTTCTATTGACTTCAAAATTTGAATTGGGAATTTTTTTTTAAATGAAATGTGGTTGGCCTGTTTATCATATTTAGCTGATATTTTTGGAAGGTTTGAAACGATTTAAATTTGGGCTTACAAGGACCAAACGTCAATTTTTTACCGTTAATTATAAAATAACTGCTTCAAGGCTGAAAGACCTCTGGTCAATTACCTGTTGAGGTAAAAGTCTCTCTCTCTCTCTCTCTCTCTCTATCTCTCTCTTTCTCCCTCTCTCTTAAATAAATTTAAATTTTATTTCCAAGAAGATTTGGAAAATCAAAATTGGATCAGAAACCCTCTTCCTTCAAATATTCCAGAATATTTCTCACGTGAACAAAAAGAACAATAATAGATATGTCAAGTTATTCCACTGTAATGCCAAACTTTCAGCAACCTTAAACAGAAAAAAACTCTGATTGAATTTTGGCTTCAACAAAGAACAGATTTTAAAGACACAGCAAACATTGCTATTCAGTTTTGAATGCCCTTCTGTACTAGGGCTCGAAGTTTACTCCGTTTTTCGGTTAAACGTTTCAACGTGTAAACGTTTACCGTTTGTTTGTAACGAATAAAACACGTTTAGCGTAATAAACGTTTACAACACGTTTAATCCGAATAAACGTTTACACGTTTAGCTTAATAAACTTTTACAACATGTTTAGCCTAATAAACGTTTACAAGACGTTTAGCTTCACAAACGTTTACAACCTATAAACTAGAAACGATTTCTCAAATTTTTATACTCCATTTGGGAGTCTAAAGGTAATTTCGTAAGTTTCCCAACATTTTCACACATTCGGTTCAAACAGGAACTATCTGGTCTATAGGGGGTTGGACCTTTCAAACTTCGGATGCCGACGTTTCGGACGGTTTCCGAAAAACTATTTATTTCTGAAGGTGTCGCAAATAATAGTTTTTTTTCCGCTACCAGAAATATTGTAAAACGCGGCTTGTGATAGAAACAAACGAACCTCGAAACAGATATTTGCAGGGTGGGTTATACGTTTCTATATGAAACGATTTTCGTCAACACGTTTAAACGAAGAAAACATGTTTAAACACAAATATCCATTTAAAAGTATACACATTTAAACGTGAATATCCGTTTAAACGCTTAAAAACCGCTTGCCAACTAAGAACACGTTTATCCGTGTACACGTGTATACATGTAATAACGAGCCCTATTCTGTACGATGTATTTATGTGAAAAAGGTTTTTCACAAATGTTATACCTGAAGAATAAATACAGAATAAAATTAAAAATCGAACCAAATTTAAGATTAAAATTAACTGACATAGAACCAGAAAATGTATCTGGAAAACAAATATTTTATTTTTACTGTTTTTATGTTTTTTTTTTGCTATAAACTTTTAAATATATTTTATTTTAAATTTTAAGAATGTATTTTTTGTTGAATAAAAATACCAATAAAAAGGAAAGGTTTTTTTTTCAAATGTTGGTGGTGCTATAGTTTATGTGATTTCCTTATGGTGGTATGCGATAAACAGAAGGTTAAGAACGTCTGATTTACACAATTAACATTCGATAAGGGTTTGAATTAAAAGTTACGTGATGGTCTTAAATGTACTCTTATATTCAATTAAAAGCGTACAACTACTGTACCCGAATTCGACAATGTTTAGCTAATGTGATTCTGGCTTTTTGAAAGGTACATTTTTTTTAAAAATCAAAATAATCAATATAGCAATCATATTAATAATAGTAATAATAATATATGTATTCGAGCCAAACACAAACAGTTTACAAGTCAACGAGGATTAGAGTGCATTCAATGGTGATAGGCGCGTGGACCCACGGCAATAAATGGATGAAATGTGAACGAATAAATAAATAATAAAACAATACCTAAAATCTACAATAATCAATGACCAAACGAACTCATTAAAAATGTATAAATAGATTTATTTAATTTCGTATTTCAAACTTGTATTTATCTCCTAAATTTAATTGTATTACGTATGACTTTATCTCCGCTGTCAATGACGATGGAAATATAAAAACTTTCAAGCTACTATTAAACCAACATATTATCAATTACAGCTTTTTTCCTAAACATTCATTGTGATTGAATTTTTACTTTCTCCGTTACGAAGTACGAGAAAGTATTGTGATCGTGATTTTTTTTTCAAAATTTTTTTTTACGGAAATATCCGTTTTGGGGTCCCTAGATACCATTTCAACAATTTCTGGAAAACATTTTTTTGTGTCTGTGTGTGTGTCTGTGTGTGTGTGTGTGTGTGTGTGTGCTGTCTGTGTGCGCTGTATCTCAAAAACTAATAGAGCAATTGATATGAAACTTTCAACATACGTCTTATTTAATAATCCGAAGAACTGAAAAGCTTTTGGTAAAATTTCGTACACCGGAAGTGGGTGTTTACCTTAACCGTTTTTTGTTTTTTCTTCTTCCTAAATATGAAATATCTTCCTAAATATGAAAAATATCACAAAAAAACATATAAACAAATATTGAAGACAACAAATAAATGAACATCTCTTGTTTGAAAAAAAATTTCATAAAATCATTACTATTCGAGAAAAAAATTTATTAATTTTTTTAAATTTTTGGTTCATAATTATGAAACGATTATAGTTACAGCAAATTTATATGAATAATATAAATTGTAGAGAATACCAAAATGAACAACTTCTAAAGAATAAGTTTTTTTCGAAATCTCGTTAGTTTTTGAGTAAACCGAGTTTTTGAATTTGAAGTATAATTTTTCCATCTTTCATAATTTTGACGTTTTAAACGTCAGTTTCATCCGAGTTTACGCAACGCTCGTACATTTAAAATATGATTTCAATAAACCATGAAAACGTAAATATAAATGGCTATGATACCATCAAGTCGGAGAAAGTAACATGATGGCCACATCACCATTTTTAATATTGTGGAAATGCACATTCGCCAAACCGAACCCACCGTCATTGCCATAGGAATATTCCGCTGTGGAGGAAATTGGACTTTCAGAATTTGAAGCGGACCCTACAGCAGCCTAAAAAAATTATTTTTTTTTAATTTTGGTATCCACTAGATATAAAATCACTGATTTAATTAAGTTCACATATCGTCATAAAAAATATAAGCACATGACTAGATTCTGCATTAACGATACTAACTAATAAAAAAATTAAATTAGTATCACCTCACCCCGACATTTTGAAAATAATTAATTTCCACCCTCATACCACGGATCCGTGGAAATTAATAATTTTTATAGCTTTCGGGATGTGGTGATACGAATTTTATTTTTTATAGGTTAGTATGGCTAATGTAGAATCCATTCATGCGCTTATATGTTTTTATGGCGAGATGCGAACTTATAAAATATTTCCATTTGTTAGGGCTCTGCGCGTATTCGTAGCGCGATCGTGAAAATGAAATATTTTCATTGTGTTCGGGCTGCGGTGATACGAATTTTATTTTTTTTTATTAGTTTTTTTTTTTTTTTTTGTTTGGCGTTACGCCTGGCCTTGGTTCTGTGACCATTAGCCATCATCAATATTATAGATGTATAAGTTATGAAATAAATGAATAAATGAATAATGAAAGACGTATACAACAACCACGGACCCAAGCGGATACTTCTCGGTCGCCGAAAAATCTTCCGCCTGGGATGGGAATCGAACCCACACGGCCGCGGTGCAGCCGGCACAAGCGCTCGCCTGTACCCACTACACCAACGGACCGCCCCTTTATTAGTTGATACGGTTAATATAGAATCTTTTCATGTGCTTATATTTTTTTGTGGCGATATGCGAACTTTGAAAATAGTTACACGTTATTAGATATTCGCCAAATAATTATGTGGTTGAAAACTAATTAATATGATTGTGATTTAATTCCCTTTTGAACTTTTTCTTAATTTTTCTAACGTAAATTTAGAGGAAATAATTTATTTCTAAATCTATAACTGAAATCTTTTGCTAACTTCACACCGTAAAATCTACTAATCTATTATTAAAATTGTGGGGAGTTGAGGACCAAATTGCAGGAATGAATGTCAGTAAATTGTTATAGCTTCGACATAATTATTTTAACAGAAACATGCTTTTTTGAAGACTTACTCAACTGTGAATTGCAATTCAGTAATTATAATGTTTACAGGGCTGAGCGTTCTGTTGAGGGTGAACTGATGGGCGGTGGTATTTTGACGGTGTTTTAATTCAGCACTAACTTTTCGCAATAATTGAATTGAGTATTTATTTGTTTCATTATCAACTATCAATGTAAACTATGTTATCGGGGGAGTTTACATACCTCCAAGGTCACCGGTAGGCATATAATAGATCAGTGCGCTGCCGTGGGAAATATTGTAGAACAATTTGTCGATAGTAAATATTTAATTTGTGGAGACTAAAAGCTTTCTATCATCGCAAATTAATCAGTTAGAGAGAATCCAAAATAGCATTTAAGAACAATTGTATAAAAAAAGGGGAGGTGTCGTATACAAGGTTGCTACTCTAATACAATGATACAGCTAAACATAAGGAGTTTGGCAGATCGTCGCACGATCAATGATTTGTTCATCCTTCACAAACTAATTAATTGATGAATGGAATGTGATGATCTATTAGCCCAGTTGGATTTCAATTCGCCATGTAACGTTCGTCGGATGAGGACACCGATATTTCGATTAAAAATAATCCTTTATTCAGGTTGATGGGAAAAGCCAATGGTCTAAATATGGAACCTTGGTTCAACTTATTTGATTTTTAAATGATTAGTGAACCAAAACATTTATCCTTATCATTTAAAACTTCTGTCATTTAAGTTATATTCATTTGAGAATATAGTATTTTTTAATTATGGTGGTATCGTATGTTCATTTAAAAAAAACTCAAGTGTGCCATGATTTTTTATTATAGCAACCAGCAAAAACGTTTCTAGTTGAAAGTTATTTCCGAAATGGGACTAAAGTGGACGGAAATTGGGTGTATTCATTCGATGCACCTATGGCAGAGTTTCAGGAAGAATTTCCCAACCTTCTGATTATTTATGATGAATTTAAAAATAGCTTATCACGATCTGTTGTATTATTTCATGAAACGGGTAGTATTCTCCGTAAACCAGAAAGTGGTGGACCAGTCAAACGTACTTAGGATGTTATTAACACACCCCAATGTATTTTTGAAGGTGAATCTACGTCTTCTTCGCGTCGTTTATAACAACCAATTCATTTATCGGTGGGAACATGCCGCAAGTAATATAACCTTAATATAAGTTACCAACTTACATTTTTAAAAATAAAAAATCATGGCACGCTTGAGGTTTCTTTTAATGAACATACTTTATTACTCTAATTATTGTAAGTAAGTAAGTATTATTTTCATAGTATGATGTGTAAAAGGGGTTCTCCGTATATACAAGGTGTCTAAAAAAGACACCACCAAAATGATATGATGTATTCCTGAGACAAAACTATTTTAATCTATATCTCGAAAATGGCAGATGAGAATGATTTGATTATTTTTTTCTGACAACTACATTAGGTGTACTACATTGTTTAAAAATTTCAAGAAATTTCTTTAAGTACAAAGGTGCTCCAGAGGACATGCTGCTTACATTATTAGATAGAACTTTTTTGTTCTTCACATTTTTTACGATTTAATATTTTTTTCAATGCAACTCATCACTTTTAAAGAATTTATAACTCTTAAAGTTTTTTTGTTTACGCCTTATTTTTAACAAAAAAAAAATAAAAAAGAACTTAAATAAACAAATCATTCTCATCTGCCATTTTCGAGATATAGATTAAAATATTTTAAAAATCTTAAACTTTGACTTGCTGTATCTTGGAAAGTATGTAATTTTTCATACAGATAAATTTAGTTACTTTGCTCTTTTTTGTCTCAGGAATACACCATATGATTTTGGTGGTGTCTTTTTTAGACACCTTGTATGTATATAAATAAATTAATTTGAAAGGCGCATAATATTTACATTCTTTAAATTCCATAGTGCTCTGTATTTCTGAAACGCAGTATAGACGAAACAAAATTTTAAATAATATCAAATCAACTCTAAACTTGCACATATTATATATTTCAGTCATTAGGCATAAAGCCTTGTATTATTAGAGCATTTTTAAAATAATTAAAAATTCCTTTGAAAATGTCCTAATAAAATGAGTGGAGGATTTTAAACAATCTAAATTGAATTTTTATTTGATAAAATTCCGTTGAAGGCTCTATTTCGTGGGTGTACCTAAAGAAGAAAAACGAATTAATAGAACTCGCTAATAAGATGCTCATCGATTTGGAAGGAACCGTTCAAGAACTAAGAGCAAGAATCGCGAAGTTTCTAAGGTCTGGAGAAGGGCAGGTGTCCCAGGAGAGTGAGGAAGAGGACGATGGAGAATCATCCGTTAACGAAGCAAAAGAGATGGAGGACAGAATGCCACCCTTATCCCAATTACCACCAACAGCACAAATGTGTGAAAGTATACGAAAATGGAACCTAAAGTTTGATCAGACAGCTGATCCGGTTTCATTTTTAGAACGAATTGGCGAATTAACAACCTGCTATGGATACACACCAGACAGCCTGTTAGTTTTGTCACCGGAGCTATTAAAGGGAAAAGTGTTGTTGTGGTATAGAAATAACAAACACTACTTTTTTGGAACACGTATTTGCCAGCGCGATACCGGTTTCATATAGAAGAAGAAATCCGGAAAAGAACTCATCGTTACCTTGAGAAGACATCCGAATTCGTTACCGCTATTCAAACCTTAATGCGAAGGCATGGTGGAATTAAGGTCGCAAACCAGCTAGAAAGAATTTACGAAAACCTCCGACCAGAATATAAATTATACATCCGAAGGAGGGTAGCACCGCCCACACCAACACAATAATTCGTACCAGAGACAGCTTCCGCAGGAAAAATGAGCAAGACATCAACAAAACCAAGTCAGCCGAGCCTGTCTAGTATGCTGTATCCGTTTAACACTATGAATACAACTGCTTCCAGTACCGAAGTTAACAACTACATCCCGAACCCGAACAGAGGAAAAACCGCATTCCAGAGGGAGAATGTGGAGAAACCGGACATTACCGAACCAATTGCAATCGGAAGCCGATGTTGTTTTGCTCCTATTGTGGAAGAACTAGAATTCTAACCCGTAACTGCACGTGTCGTAACCAGGAAAATGGAGAGCGCCGGACAGGACAAAGGGGAAGTTCCTGAATCAACCGGCACAGATATCCCCTGAACAACTTGCCGTAGTCTGCATCCCGGCCAAAAAGAATGAAACACGATTGTGCATAAATATGTCTGCAATTTATAAAGGATTTACAGGACTAATAGACACTGGAGCAACCGAGAGCTATATCAGTGGAAATGTTTATCAGCATCTGCAGAGACATAATTACAAAGTTAACATAAAAAAACAGAAAAGGATAAAACTCGCTGATGGGCAGGACTGAAGGGAAAATAACGTTTCCATTTATGATCGAAAACAGTAGGCATACAGAAACATGGAGTATCTTTCCAGCATTATCCATTGATGTTGTGATTGGAATGGACTTCATGATCAAACATCAGGTTAAAGTCAAAATTAGTCTTTTTTTCTTGACGCTTGTAACTTTAAGTCAAATTTTGACATTCATCTTTTAACTTTAATTGAATATGACATTTTTTAAAGGCTTAACGGGTTTAAGTCAAAATTAGTCGTTTTTTTACGTTTGACGATTTTAAGTCAAATTTTGATAATAATTGGCACACAAAGTCTTTTAAATTTAATTCAATTTGGCATATTTTCTAGAGGCTTAACGACTTTAAGTCAAAATTAGTCTTTTAATTTGACGCTTGTTGACTTTAAGTCAAATTTACACATTAATTTGGACATAAAGTCTTTTAACTTTAATTATATTTGACATTTTTTTAGAGGTTTTAGGTTTTAAGAGTCAAATTAATCTTTTTTTTCTTAACGCTCGTCGACTTTAAGTCAAATTTCGACATTAATTTGTTATAAAGTTAGTACAATTTGACAAATTTTCTAGAGGCTTAACTGATTTAAGCCATAATTAGACTTTTTTTCTTAACACTTGTCGACTTTAAGACAAATTTCTACATTAAGTTGTCATAAAGTCTTTGAACTTTAAGTAAATTTAACATTTTTTCCAGAGGCTTAACGAGTTTAAGTCTATTAGTCTATCTTTTGACGCTTGTAATTAATTTGTCATAAAGTCTTAAAACAAAATACGTGTGTATTTTAATTAACATTAAGTTTGAAAATAATCAGCTAATGATCGAAACTTGAGGCACTGAAAAATAAAGTGTGATATTAAAAGGAAAGTATTTTATTTAAAGTTAAAGTTGACTTGAATTAAATTTGTAACTTTTTCTAGAGACTTAATGGCTTTAAGTCAAAATTATTCTAGAAACTTAACTATTTAAGTTAAAATTAGTTGTTTTTCTTGCAGTTTGTTGACTTTAAATCAAATTTCGACATTAATTTGCACATCATTCTACTCAAACGTGACAATTTTTTCTAGAGGACTAAGGGTTTAAGTCAAAATTAGTTTTGCTAAGAAAGCAAGACTAATTTTACTTCTCAACTTTAAGTCAAATTTCGACAGTAATTTGGACACTTTAATTAAATTAGACATTTTTTCTAGAGGCTTAACGCCCTTAAAGTCGAAATTAGTCTTTTTTGACACGTATCGACTTTAAGTCAAATTTCGACACACATATGCAAATTATGCTTCTTAACTCTACACAAATTTTTCTGGAGGTTTAACGTCTTTAAGTTAAAATTAGTCTTTTTTTCTTGATATTTTGACTAAGTCAAATTTTGACATTAATTTGGACATAAAGTGTCTTAATTTAACTTAAATTTGATATTTTTTCTGGAGGCTTAAGGGTTTAAGTCAAAATTAGTCTTGCTTTCTTAACGCTTGTCGTATTTAGGTCAAATTTCAACATTAATTTTGACATAGTCTTTTGCCTTTAATGAAATTTGACATTTTTTTAGAGGCTTTCAAGTCAAAATTAGTCTTTTTTGACACTTATCGATTTTAAGTCAAATTTCGACATTAATTTGCACAAAGTTTCTTAACTCTATACAAATTTGACATTTTTCTGGAGGCTTAACGTCTTTAAGTTAAAAGAAGTCTTTTTTCTTTTTTTCGACTTTTAGTCAAATTTTGACATTAAATCTATTAATTTAATTTAAATTTGATATTTTTCCAGGTGTTTAAGGTTTAGGGCAAAATTAGATTTACTTTCTTAATGCTTGTCGAATTTAATTCAAATTTCTTCATTAATTTATCATAAAATCTTTTTACTTCAGTTAAATTTGAATTTCTTTTTAGGTGCTTAATAAAGAAATAAATGAAAAATATATTAACCCACATAAAAAAAAACATAAAATAATATTTTATACTTTCATTATAAAGAAATTATACCATTATTTTATTCAAAAATTAAGAAGAGTATGATATACCGGGTGTGCATTTTACTGCTCTCCCGATTATTTCTGAAAATCTACCAGATTTGATTTATATTTACTATCGATGTGCTATCAGAGAGGAGAAAATGTGAAAATTATATTATAATGTAAAAATAGCAGAAGCCATGACCGAAAAAAATAAAACTTGAAATTTAAAAATCAATCGATTTAGAAATATCAAAAGCAAAAAACGGAGTAAATATTTAATGCCTACTCCTCGTTTACAAATATTAACCAGTGATAGTTCTTCATATTGTCAAGTATAAAACACAAAAAAAGTATATTGCAGTTGTGGCCACACTGTAAATACCCATATTATATATTTTTAAATTAATTGGAAGCCTGGAACTCATTTCTGATAATCTGGTATATAAATGTAGAAAAGACGAGTGAACCGCTCCAAGGAACCGGTTCACTCCAGTGAGTGAACCGGTTCGGAACCGTTCCCGACAGTGAACCGTTTTTCCCATCTCTAGTTCCAACCTCACCCTGTGTCATGGTGCAATCGGGTCCAAATAAACGAATTCACATATGTGTGGATGGGAAGTGGATCAAGATTAGTTACGATAGGGCACTGGCTAGGGGGTTATTAAAATAGCAACTGTTTCTCCCTGGGTAAGGAAGGCGTGTAACGATTTAATATGCTACGAGTGCCAGCCATGTTATAATATGAGTTAAAAGAATTATATTGTCGTGGACAAAGTATAGTGTACAACTCGCATATAATGGCCATTGATCACTCGAACGACTTGCTCCACTCGCCTGTCGGCTCGTTCCGCAAACATCGTTCTCGTCAGTCTAGTAAGTAATAGCATTGTATTTATATATCTAGTATGCCAACGCAATGTAAATTTTTGATGCTAAAAATTGGGTTTCGAAATACACCAAGAGAGCGCGTAAGCATTCACACATTGAAAAACTTGAGTAGCGTGTGATATGTGTTGAATACTTAAAAATTATTACTCGTTTTAGAAAGAATTTTTGAATTATCGATCGATATAGGAAATACAAGGCCACCGTCTGTACCGAAACTCGTCTGTGGACGCGTAGAGCTGTAATGTAAACAAAAATCGAGAAACATAAATAAACAGCGGACCGCATAATATATTTTAACATAAAGACGATAGCAGCAGTAATATTGAAAATATTCTTCATTCAGATAAACTACAATATTGAAATGTATGTGGATAGAGTTAATTAGAGGAAAGAAAAAAACAATATTTACTTTCTCCGTATAAAGTACGCAAAAGTATTGTGATCGTGAAAATATTTAAAAAAACAGTAAAAAAAATCTCTTTATATCCCTAGAAAAATTGTTTGGGTGCTGAACTGAATATATTTTGGTAAATTTTCCTTCACCGGAAGTGGACATTTATCTTGACCGTGTTTACTTTTTTTCTGATTTTTTTTTTATATACAGGGTGTAGAACTGGTTTACGCATCATGGGGATTTCCATGTTAAATTCTTAATGTTCAAATATTGGCTCCCAAAAGTGCCCATACTTTTCTATCTAATCACATGATTACAGTGGCAAAAAAATTGTCTGAACAAAATGGAATTTTTTCTTCTCCGAATCCCAAACCAGGCAAGACTCTTGATGAAATCGTTGTAAAAAAGTTATCGAATTTTATTAATCTCATAAAAGAAAAGTCGTGAAAAGCCGGGATGAAACGATTGTGCACCGTAAGAACTGATAAATAAAAAGTAAAAGTACAGAAGAGATTAGTTCTGTGCAAGTTGAAAGAAGCCAATGCTAAATTTAAAGAAATCAATGCACACTTTTCGAAGTTTACTGCACTGAGACCGAAGTATTGCATATTAGCTGGTGCAAGTGGAACTCATTGCTGATGTAACAACATCATAACGTTAATCATACAGATGATTTACCCTATAAATAACCCTGCTAATTTTTTCATGTGGGCTAACAACAATATTAAGAATGTTAATACCGTTTTTTTTATCTTTAAGATTATAGAACGGAAGCTCGTTTGAGCTTCCGTTCTATACGTGTTTATATAAGTGTTTACTTAAAGTCATTTAGAGAAAGCAAAGATGATTCGCGGCACTTTAAAGTACCGTACTCCAGGACAAACCGGAAAATCGAAGTAAAAATCGTTAGCTACTAAGTAGATGATTACAAATGTGTGAAAAAATAAAAATTAATTATCTTTTTCTACCAATAGTCGCGTGGCGCCGCGCGGTCATACTCTTTTAATTTGTTTTTTTTTTAATATAGAGCCCGTTGGAGTACTATCTTCAATTTTTCACAGTTTCTTTGGAATTGAAGTGGGAACATGATATAATTTTTTCCAAAATTTGAAGTTGGTGAGCCGATGATGAAAAATGCTAATGAATTTTATAAACAAATAATTCATTAATATTAAACGCAAATTTTAAATATACTACTTCATAGAATGACCTAGATCTTTAAAATCGACCTGTTGATTATTTTTGTACGACTAATGGATTCGACGATACAGTTGTTTGAATGTTCGCACGACCGACGTTTTTCGTAATTTCTTGCAATTTACAACCGTGCATATCTCAAATTCAAAATCTCAAATTTTTTCGCTAAACATGACCCATTATTTCATGTGTAGAATGCGTCTGCAAAATTTAAAAAAATCGGAATCATCAGCTATTATTTTTACCGAAAAAAAAGTGTGCATTTATTAATGGAATGGCCGATTTAACATTTACAGGAAAAATAGTCTATTCAATTTTATTTAGAAAGAACTCATGCATCGGAAAATATAATCAAGATCAGCGGGTGTAGTGGAACACCAAACATTATAAAAAAGTATCGTAAAACACCGAGTAGGTATAAAAAAATTAAACAAACCCAGAGCATTTATCACCTATAAATCTGTCAGTGTACTACCACCGAAAATGTAAATTAGGACGCGTGTTATTAGTCATTCTCCACAAAAACAAATAATTTCATATTAAATTCAGGCAACTCAGTAGGCATATTATTTTCATAGCCATCTATGAGGGCATAGTAAAATCAATTTAATAGCTATTTTAAGGACCTGTACATTTTGGCCCCATCGGCATGGCAAAGGGACGATCCCCTAAGTATCGGCATGTCATCGAAGATGTTTATTAGTAAACACGTTGTAAATCTCTCTGCGTTCCGGTCGCTCAGGGTATAACCATCTGTTCCCTTGCGTAAATATTTCGAGTACCCCAATTCTTTCATTATTACCTTCACATAGGAGCGCCCCCTCAAGCCTCAGTTCTTTCACTCCTATTACCGGAATATTTTAATAGAGTACATTTGCATTCACACAATAACTCATTATCGATATTCTCGGCTATTTTTTATACGTAACAGTAATCTAATAGAAATAAAGTGCATGATAAAATGATAAATTGTGATTTCATCGGTAACTGGTGTTTAACTTTTAGAGATTATTATGGGTAGCCTCTCAACTCAACCATAAATTATTTACTGAAATTGCAAAGTTTTCTGTAAATTAATATTGAATAATAACGCATATTTACCGATAATGATGGTTGCGAATCACTGAATAAAACACTTACTATGTTTTTTACCAAAATTTATTTAATGTATGTATAAATATTACATATACATACATAATTTCACGACTTAAGTTTCGACATTTGACGGCCATTATCAAGACAAACAATTAATTAAACATAATTAAGAGATTAAAGAATTTTGAAAAGCTGTAAATAAACTAAATCGGTTTACTCGTTCAACAGATTAACTAGGGGGTTATTACTTAGTTTGAAAATTTCGGCGGAAGTTAAGGAAGTTAAGCTTTGTACCTTTTGTACAGTTGTGTAAAATTTTCATATTTTGGATTTCAGGGATCGAATATTTGTATTATAAAGAATGGTTAGAGAAGGAACTGGAGTTTTCATTTATTTAAAAGTGCGGAAATGTCCAGAATATCTTTTTTAACGAATTTATGACAAACTGGTCGTACTTTCAAAAAAAATATTCTGAACATACATTCAATAAAATGTGGTAAAAAACATAGTAAGAGTTTTATTCAGTGATTACATATATAACGACTGGATGTTTAAACTTTGAGGACCTCTCGAAGGCTCAGGAAGCATGGTACAACATTTTAGAATAAAGATAAGCTGCTTAGAAACGTCGGAAGAATATCGGCACGTGTAGATTATCCACTAATTTATCCACACCCGATATAATTAATAAATTATGTTCTTAAACTAGATTTACACTCCCTCCTAATTTTAGTAAGTTTTGAATGAAATTACAATCATAAACTTGAATAGACATTTGTGTATTTTACGCCTTAAAATATGCTCAAATTATTTATATAATATTTAATATTACTGCTGAGCATAAATCAATATAATTTTATTGATCTATTATAACATTCAAAAGTAAATGTTTTGTATAATTGGTCATAATTGGCGTTTAGATTTAAACATTTTTTCTCGGGACATATGCTAAAGTTACAATTGTAATTTAACTTAGATTTTCTATTTTTAGCGGAATACAATTATATTAAAAAGTTGCAACATGTGATTCTCACAAAAGGATAATTTAATACTAAAAATAAAAGCATTATTCTTAATGCCATTAAAAGGTTAATCATTGTTTTTTCCTGCCTGGTAAAGTCAGAGCTCAATTAAATCATACAATGGCTAAATCAAAGAAGTAAATGAAAAAAGAATATCATGTTTCTTTCATTTAAATTAAAACTCTAAAACGCAAGTGTAGTTTCAAACCGCAAAATACTGAAGAAAATGATTCATTTAAATAGCTATAATAAAAATATATTTTGAAATAAGGAGACAACTTCATATTATGCAGATGTTATGCAGATATTTTTCACCCCCCAAGTTTTCTACCTGTTTTCGACCCTCCCTTAAAATTTTGAAAGGAATTCGTTCGAATGTCGCAATGCAAAATCTCAATATCCGGTCCAAACTAACATGCATGAAATAAACTTAATTTATATTTGTTTCATATTATAGGTATTTTCAAGTTTTAAATGGCAATTAAGACATAAAAGTATTAACACATTTAAAGTGAAATGAGAACGGATAATATAAACCATGAAATGAACATTAGATAAATAATTGGGGCTTAATTTAAAGTGCAATATACACAAAATATCTATTTATATGAATTTTATGAACGTTATTTTATGGACGTAATTTATAAAAAATACTGAAATAAGAAATAAGTGTAAATCTGGAATGATTAAATGCCGTTGCTAATAAAATAATTTATGAATTATATACATACGGGGTTGGGCATATGTGTCAGAACACCTGATTTATGGCTAAACGTCTGTTGTTTTCTTATTACTTATTATCTATCTATCTATTCGAAAATATAAAAATATACAGAGTGGTCCATTTAAAAAAACCACCGATGATATATCTGACCATATAGTTTCAACAAAACACAAAATTACTTGTTGGAATTGATTGCACAAGCAATACGAAGCCGTTCAAAACGCTTTCTAAACAAAATACCTGCGCAGCCTTTGAAGTATTTTTGGTCAACTCTTCAAAATTTTTGATTACAAATGATTGTTCCGTTTCCGTCTAAGAAAAGCTTGAATTTGAAATTTTCATTTGATCTATTTCTTGTATTCACACTAGACTAAATGTATAACCTTACATTACTTTATCTAATTCTAATTATCCTAATTAATTTAATTATTTGTCAAGTACGTCTTTCTATGATCGATAATAAAAAAGTTAACGTTTTCGATTTGATTTTAGTTTCAAAATCAATTTTTAAAAAAATCCAAAGTTATGAATAAGAACTTTAAGGTAAATGTTTAATGTGTAGGTTAGTTTTTCAGCATTCGATATTAAATGCGATTTAAATGGCTCTAACGGTTAATGTATTTTTATCAGTTTTTTTTCCAAGCTTATAAATAGTTTGAATTTCATTATGCTAATTAACATCGCTTTTAGTATGCAACGAAAACTCGCTATAGGTTAAATTTGCCTTTGAGCTGCCTGTTTTCCGTTTTTTTATACTCGTTTATTATGTCTATAAAATGAATGTATGCTTGTGAAAAATAAATTATGTATTGATTGATTTTATTTGAATAGCTTCATTTGAATTTTAAACTTTTCTAAAAATTTCCCCATATACAAAATACAGTACCAACATCTTTATATCAATTATATCCAGAAACCTCGAGGTAAGAATCCGTTGTTGTCTTTGTTGAAACACGCTGTGGGTAAACGTGACCATATTGGTAAAGCAACATTTTGAAAAACTATAATTTTTGAATAGGGTGCCGATTCCATTTCACATTATCAAATTTCAGTGACGGTTCGTGGGTTTTTTTCTGGTACGGCCGAGGAACAAGAGGTGGTAATATAGATATGTGCGGTCACGCAGCCAGCCGTCTCTGCAACTGACCCTACCTATCTGTATTACCACCTCTTGTTCCTCGGCCGTACCAGAAAAAAACCCGCGAACCGTCACTGTCAAATTTCTTTTTAAGTGAATTTGAACTGTTTTCTATTTCTAATTTCATATGGGTTGCATTAGCATTAGATTTTTAGCATGTTTGTATCCTGACCCTTCATTACTGAACTTACAGTATTCCTGTATATTTATATGTATTTTATACTTTACCTTGATTGTATGCAATCATTTATAAAATTACTACATTTAGTGACATTTATTAAACACGAATAAAGTATTATTATTATTATAACTGTCAATTTCTTAGCTATTGTTTTTACGTAAGAGCAACAAACTATTGTAATAATCGTGATAAAGATCATGAAAGAATGATTAGAACATATAACTTCAATTTATTTGTTACGCGGCAAAATATAATTCACCTCTTATATTTCTTAATTACGATTAGATTTGTTACTGTTACACAAAAAAAAAAATAGCAGAGGATATCGATAATAATTGTGTGATTGTAAATATACTGCATTAAATGTATTCAATATTCTGGTAATAGGAGTATAAGAACTGGGGCTTTTCAAGCGTTTACCGAAGGGACCAGATGGTTCCATCGTGACGAAAGGAACACTCGGCAGAAAGATTAATTACGGTTTACCACAAAACTAGTGTTCGGCCCTTGAGCGGGCTCCTTTGAGGAGCCGAATGTGGCCAGGGCGAATAAGTCGCCTATTTTATATCGCAGCGATAGCGCCTCATACGGAGGCTTCCAAAGTAGGGTCCCACAGGCTTCCAAAACTTGCCTCTTTTTCTCCCATACGCGTTGCACTACTAGATATGTATATACAATGGTAATAGTGGGTAAGCAGTGGGAAACCGGCGCGATTTCTGGCTATTTAAACCGGGACAGAGCACTGGGAGACATATTCCTGGTAGCATAGGCCACGTAAGGAAATGCTAGTGGAGACTCGGTGCTGGTGCAAAATATAGGCCGTTTACGGTGGTATTTTGTATCAGTACGAGACGAACGCGACACGAGTATTGGCCGCTTGCGGTGGTACTTTATATTAGCACGGGACGTGGGCAATATTTAGGCAAGGGCGCAACGCCGAGAATATAATCTCCTTTAAAGTAGAGGCCGTTTGCGGTGGTCCTTTACATTAGCTCGGAACGTGGCGATATTTAGGCAAGGGCGCGAAACTGAGAATATAAGCTCCTGTAAAGTATAGGCCGTTTACGGTGGTACTTTACAATAGCATGAGATTTAACCGAGCGTGGTACTGAGAAAATCGCCGGTACAAAGTATAGGCTGCTTTCGGAGGTACTTTGTGTATTTTGAAGAAACGTGCGCACCGATCGATCCGAAAAATCCGTAATTAAAGCGGTTTTACCGAATTAACCAGAAATAATTTCGACTGTCGTTGTCACCGCAGATACCGATAAAATTGCCGGCCGAAATAGTGGTTAAATAACCTCCGAACCTTCCTCGTCAGTGGATTGTTTTAGAGAGTCTGAATCAGGGGGTCGCCAATAGTGGACGTCAACCAGAATCACCGTTTTATTTTACGATGAGTTATTTATTTGATTTATTTTTATTTATTGTAAATAAAATTTTGGAATTAATATATTAGATAAAATTATTGTTTCATTTATTTATTGGACTAAAGGTGATTAATCAGTAACTAAAATTATTCGACAACCCGAAAGTGAAAGATAAATAAAAACTCCGGACCAGCCCGAGGTGTACTAGAGATATAGACCTATTGATGAATAAGGGCGGTTTACGAACTAAGTTCGGAACATTCAAATAATATTGGTATCCTTTTCTACTACATGATAACCGAGCGGATATTCCCAAGACGTACAATTTCGTCGGCCGTATCTAGAAAACACTCACACGGCCTGCATAGCTCGGTCTTGGACCGAGCGGTAGAAGGAGAAAGAAATAGTTTACGGCGTCTCTTACTTACCGGTTATTTCATAGGCGCACGCGATTTAGCCTATGGTGGAAAATTTCAACAGACACTACTTGATTCGGACGGACAAGACACCCCGACCGCCATCTCTGCTGAATAGCTAGTATAAATCCTAGTTTCACTGATCATTAATTATGACCAGTAAACTAGACCGTTACACTGTGCTGTAATAAATACATTTAAATGTATGTTATTTTGATAGGGTTGCTACTTTAAATTCAAAAATGATTTCTTGTATAATGCAATATTCATCGTGGCATTACGTAGAAAAATAGTAGTTTCAATAAATCTTTTTTTCAGCTACCGACAACTTAAATAAGCGTTGCATAGTTACAGGTACTGTAAGTGGCTGATAACATTCGTGGTGTTTGTTGTCCTTGGCGACGGAACTTAATTTTTACTTACGGACCTAGGAAAATAATAAATAGAAACGTAACGCTCCAACATATAGGCGAGCAACACATTTTCGTCTATACCTATAGCATCGGCATCCTTTTTACATAACCACTGCTTAAAAGATTCGTAACAGGACACATACCTTTTTCGATTTTGTCGGTAACAGGTTCTAACACGCAATTTTCGCAGCTTCGTTTGCACCCATGTCCGCAGAAAGTTTCACTGGATTGACACAAACAAACAAAATTCGACATTATTTTCTCGGTTGCTGGGTTACCATAGAAAGCATAGGCGACTATAAAAATGATAACCTAAAATGTTACAAGCCATGTTTTAGAATATTTTCTGATCTTTTTTAGGTATTATATTTCCGGTAGCCGAAAAAAAATTAATAAGTAACACGGAACGTAATGACAATTAACATTTTCGGCAGGCGACGAGCCTCTGTTTCGCCTACCTCAAATGTTAATACGTCCTTACGTTCCTTGTTGCTTAAATAACTATTTTATTGTGGTCTTTTTTTATTATTAATATGAATCACCTGCATATTTACAAAAAGTATCATGAAAACGATGTAACACTACAAACTAAGAACTCTTATCTTTTCTCATCTCTCGAAAACTTCCGCTCTTATCGGAAGGCGGCACCGAATGCGGAATATTTGATATTCACTGAATACAGAACGTGATTGTAAGATGGCGAGCATTCATGTACACAGATGTGTATTTTGCCGAAAGGCATCGGCTGTGGCAAATCATTCAATTTTATCCGAGACAAAAGATTATCACCAAATGCAATCCAGCCACATTACTGCGTGGCGGCATTTGGAAAGTTTACGCAGGACTCAGCGGATACTGCGCCTCATGTTCGGTATCCGAACTAATTAAAAGAGATAATTGTACAACCGTTCCTACAAAATATGTTGCAATTTAAACAAGGAATCAAAAAATTTAATAATATTCAGAGTATTCCATTTAAAATAATAAAGTTGGTGCTACTTCCGGTGGAAATATTTCACATGAGAAGAACTGATTTAATGTGTGACAAGGATTTTTTTTCAAATTTTTATATCCCGTAAATTTTTAACGAACGGTTTAGCGTAGGTACCCTGTATATAATTATATAAGAAGGGGATGATGAAAAGTTTAATTTTACTTTTACAGTGAATTCCTGCTCCATAAGAACGGCTATCCGGATTTTTATCTTCACCAAACATACACTCAAACTTTCTGCGACAAGTGCTTCTTTATTGCCTTGCTTCCTTCATCACGGCTTTGGAGGCTATTTTGGTTTTTCTTATTCTTGGTAGATTTGACTTTTCTCAAAGCATCAATACAAAAAAAATACCCTGGTGTACCAATTTGCCTCACAACGTGATATATTCACATTGTTAAATATCGCTACAGCATCATAGACACCGTATTCTAGAGTACGAAGAGTAACGAATGTTTCCTTGGGAACTCTAGTCGAAATCACATTGTTGAGACTCTTCTTATTTGGATTTTAAGTTTTCCCTTGGGCACATTTTCATAGGAGCTCTCATGCAGACAGATCCAGAAAAATAGGTTTTGTAGCAAAAAATAGGTTTTGTAGCATTCATCACTGTAGGTATTTGGTGTGGTAATTTTGGTAACTTTGGTATTTGGTAATGACGCCAACTATCGGGTCCATTTGGACTTTGATTTGTTGCCAATAAATGAAAGTATTTTGCCCATATAGCTATTTTTGATTCCATCCACGTTGCTTGTTGCTCATGACAAAAAAAATAAAAATTTATTTTCATTTTTCGTGATTTTTTTAAGGCAAAACAAGCAATGACATCAAATCGAAAAATGGGCACGTTGTGTAGTTTTAAATAATTGAAAATACAAAATAACTAATTTTTCTTGTTAATATTAGGAACTGTACACGTGAGCGTGTCCTGTGAAATCCAATTTTACGTGTAAAATAAGCGTCGAGTGAAAATTGAATTGATCAAATAAACGAAGCATTTTTATCTCGTAGACTTATATTTTTCCCGACTCTCGCCGAGTTTAAAAGAAAATCCTCAATGTAGCACTCCTCCCGGGAGGTAATAAACTTTCTTATTATCGTTGGGAATGGCTAAGATTCTGCAGGCGTTTACTTACATCCAAAATATTATCACTGCAAAATTATACAGTTTTAATTCCGTAAGAAAGTTATAATGATGCAGATCGAGTTGTATTTGTCAGAATATAATCACCAACAGATATAAATATTCATAAATACTGAGGGTTACTACATATAATTTAATATCAAAGTATTTGCTGAATATGTACATATATTATACATAATGCAGTACATGAATATTTATACGAAACAAATGCCGCTTTATGCATTTGTAAAATACCAAAATATAAACGCACAAATGTTATAGTATTGTAAACTTTCACTGACAATTCTTGAGTTGAATTATTTTAAATTGAATATATGAAGTGAACAATTGTATTTAATTTTACGTATATTTTGGGAAGGATGACGAATTAGTTTTTTGAATATAAATAAACTTTATGGTCGAAAAATGTGGGAGGAAATCGAGGTTTAGAGGCCATAGGGACTGTTTCATAAATTTTCCAAAAAGAATTAATATTGCGCCCTATTTCGCAAAACCTTAAATGTAATGGCATCTTGTCCTACAAGGCCACGTTAAATGATAAATTTCTTATTACGAATCACCCTAGACCTATGTGAAGCTTAAGGTTCGGCGACATAACACTCGTAAAAGTGGCACATTACGTTTGTATATTTATACAACGGTACATTGTTACCATTGTTTTAAAAATTGGAAATACTGTCTGCTGTGCCGGTGTTAAAGCTTTATTCTTATTTAACGTTAGACGAACAATATACCGGGTGACCCAGGGATCTGTAAAAGCCCCGTAACTTATCTCCTGTTTCAGATATCTGCTTATTTTTAAATAAACTGGTACCCAGACCCATTCTACAGATTTAAAAGATGTGTATGTTATTATACAGGTATCCAGTATCAATAACAGAACAAAGTTATGTTTTTTTTAAACGAACACACTATATTTTATGCTTTATTTTTAACCCTCTTGAGAAGCTGACAAAAATAGTATAAGATACTATGGGTCTATTATGGACGGTAGGTTAGTTATGGGCAAATTTTTGGCAAAAACATGTACATATTGAAAAAATTGCATTCACGTTCCTGGCAATTTTTTATACACTAGAGTATTTTCCACATCATGAAGAATAATAATACATGTGAGCTTTGGTCCTTTTCTGTTCACACTGCTATACAGGGTGTCAACTAGGGCTCGGCATTTACTCCGTTTAAACATGTAAACGTTTGCCGTTTATTTATTCCGAATGACACACGTTTAGCTTAATAAACGTTTACAACTTAGAGCAGTGGTGGGGAAACTTTTTTTAAGACGGGCCATTTGTAATAACTAGATAATCGTAGCGGGCCAAAGAATAATGCTTAATCGTTAACTAATTTATGTGTTCTATAAACATATTATTACATACACTTATTATTTTAATAGTAAAAAAGCAAAAGGTAACAAAATTATAAGCACAAAATATAAAATGAATTTAGTGTAGTTCTTGATGTGAAGTATTATCACTTTATTTTCTGGTATCATTACTGGTTGATGGTGCATGAGAAAAATGAAATTGAGACTGTTTCATCAAAATTTCATCATAGTCCGGTTCCATTTGCGAAGCAGAAATTCTTAAAACTGATGAAAGGTGCTCATCTGTAATTCTGTTTCTTAAAGAAGTTTTCCTAAGCTTCATTGTTGAAAAGATTTGTTCGCATATATAAGATGAGCCGAACATTGTCATTATCTTCATTGCATGAGTAATTAGATTTGGGAAATTATCTGGACTTAAATTTTTATAAAATTCTAGTAATGGTACTGTATAAAAAGTTTGTTTCAGGAGAGTATTACAGTTCAGTTCTATTAACTCAAGTTGAAATTTTGCATCAACTTCTTCGTAATTAACATTGAATGTTGTCGCAAAAATACTAAACTCTGGTTCCATGAAATCTCCTTTCAAATTCTGTAGATAGTTTTCTCAAATTAATTTCGTATTTTTTAATCTTATTGTTTGATATAGTGAATTTTAAAGATTGTATTCTTGGAAAATGAGAAAAATCAGATTTAGAGATCTGATTAGCAAATAATAATAACTGTAATTTGAAACTTTTCAGGTATTGCCAAATATCGTGAAGAAACTGATTTTTTCCTTGCAATTTGAGATTAAGTTTATTCATGTGTACGAGGAGGTCTGTAAAAAAAGCGAAATCAGAAAGCCACGTTTCGTTTTCTAAGACGTCAAATTGATTATAAATGTCTTTATCAAGAAGAAAATTCACAATATCGTCTTTTAAATCCCAAATTGTTTCAAATACTTTTCCAGCACTTAACCAACGAACTTTTGAATAATACAGGATATCAGAATGCTCAGCATGTACGGACTCCAAAAACTGTTGAAACTGGCGATGTAATAATCCTCTGGAACGAATCATATTTACTAGTTTTACAACAATATTAAGTATATGGTCAATATCTAAAGCCGATTTACAGAGAGCATCCTGATGTATAAGGCAATGCAAAAAAACATCATTTTCCGGATACTTAGAATTAAATTTCCCAACAAATCCTTGATTGATTCCAACCATATTAGGAGCACCATCTGTAGTTACATTACATAGCTTGTCAATAGGTAAACGAAGTTTATCGATGCAATTTTCAAATTCACAAAATATATCGGCACCAGTCGTTGTTCCTTTCATTGACTGCAGCCCTGCAAGTTCTTCTGTAATTTCAAAGTGGGCGTTGATTCCTCTTACAAATATGAGTAACTGCGCAGTACCGCTGATATCTGTACTTTCATCCATGGTAATTGAATAAAAAATAAATTTTTGAGTTTTTGTAGTCAGTTGTGAAATTAGATTTTTATCAATATTTTCAATTCTCTCGGTGATTGTTCTTCTTGAGAGAGACAGTGACTGAAAATCCTTTTTCTTGTCAGGGCACATAATATCGCAAACATCTATCATGCACTGCTTTATAAATTCACCATCTGAAAATGCTTTATTAGATTTAGCAATATTATAAGCCAACACATAACTGGCTTTCGTAGCGCATCTTTGAGAATGATTAGCTCTCTGAAATAATTGTTGTTGACTTGATAAATTTTTTATTAAATCTTTCGATTTAATTTTTTTCACCTCTTCACTTAACGATGAGTAGGAGTGGTTTTCATGTTTGCTCTTTAAATGGCGTTGAATGTTATATTCTTTTAAAACTGCAACAGTTGTATTGCAAAGTAAGCACACAGGTTTTTCTTTAAATAAAGTAAAGAAATATTTCCACGTCCATTCTTCTTTAAAAATTCGACATTCTGAATCCACTTTTCTTTTTTTAACATCCATTTTAGACGCTACCTACTACGGAGAACAACACACAGAAACGCAATTGATGAAAGCTTACTGCTAACTAATGCTCTTACGCGGGAGTTTGTTGAGGCACTGGGAGTTTGGGGGATTACACAAACAATTACTCGAGTCACAGCGGGTCGTTGCAGATGACTGACTAAGTCGCTAACTAACTGATCTTCGGGCGGCCTCGCTTGTATTTATACCTACCTGCGAGAGTGTCTGGAAGTTTCGAGCAAAGATGAGTCATCTGTTTAGGTCGGATGGATTTGTCCAGAATACTATTGTGTTTTGAATATCGCCGCAGGTAGTTTTTATGTAACGACATTACGAAGTAAGAACGCGTTCAAACATTCTCACGACGGCACTCTTAAACGGGCCGGATTAAACCTTTCCACGGGTCGGACTTGGCCCGCGGGCCGTAGTTTCCCCATCACTGACTTAGAGGGTTGGGTGTCTAAAATTCATATCTCGTTGATTCGAAAGATTTCCAACATTTTTACATTTCAGCCCAAAATAGAGAACACCTGATCTATAGGGGGTCAGATCCTTCAAACTTCGGATCCCGACGTTTCGGATAGTTTCCGATAAGCTTTTTATTTATGAAGCTGTTATTATTTAATTTTTGGTTTATAATTATGAAAAGATAATAGTTACAGCAAATTTATGGTAATAATAATTGTAGAGAATGTCAAAATGAACAATTTATAAAGAATAAGTTTTTTTTTTAAATCTCTTTGTTTTCTAAGAAAACTGGCTGAATTTGAAGGACAATTTGTCATGTTTCATAGTTTTGACGTTTTAAACGTCAGTTTCATCCGATTCTATAAAACGCTCGATTTACATTAAATATATGATTTAAATTGAAAATAAACCATGAAAGTGTAAATATAAATAACTATGATTCTATCAAATCGGAGCAAGTAACATGGTGGCCTCATCACCATTTTTTTCGTAGATATTAGTTCCAATAGCCTGTAGGCTAAATGTCCTAATTTTTAATATGCGACATTCCTAATTTATCTCACAGCCAACTCTGAATAAAAATCTTGTGGGTCACACGTTACTAAAACGTAGCGATTCTATTATGATTGCAGATTTAAAACGCCTTGTGGCTGAAGAACTAAGAAAGCGTTTCAAAGTAGACATGGATTTTTCTGATGAAATAGACTCTATTATGCCACGATTTATTGCATCTTTTTTGGATCCTCGTTACAAAGACCTCGAAGATGAGACTTTATAAGTTAGGGAAATCACTTATGCATGGCATTTTTGATAAGCTTTCCAATGATATACAGTTCGTATGATGAAATATGAAGGACTCTTGAGATTTATTCATGAAAACATGTTTCTTTTGTTACCTTCTGCTGATGTTTTTAATTTTCAGCCAAAACTATGCATTTTCTGGAAAAATTATAAGAGACCAAAGTTATAGAGCGGAAAAGTTCCGATCGAAATAGGTTTTTCGACTTTTCAAATAATGCGTGCATTGCCCGCCATAGCGCGCAAAATCGTGATTGTAGATGCATTTCAACGTAAATTTATTGATAAATTGCACTAACAACAATAAGCGCCCACTAAGAGCCACACTTCCTACTGTGTCTTCCGTAACCACAGTATTTCGTAACATACAAAAATTAAATAGCATCGACAAGTTTAAAACTGTTAGGATATCACGTGATCAAACTCCATTTCAATCATCAGTCTATCGAGATGTAAAGGCGGAATTGTTACAACGAACTGCTCAAGGCGAATTGGATATCTATATTAAGCATATTCGCGGTATTCCAACAATTGTGAAGAAGGATTCGGAAAACTAATTGATCCCGGAAGAACTCCCATACCACTTGAATTTTACTACCAAAACACTCGTGGATTACGCTCTAAGACGCATATGTTCTACGCTAACTGCTGCTGCTCTGCATACGACATAATATTTTTAAGTGAAACTTGGCTAAACGACAGTATAACTAGCTCCGAATTATTCCATAATAACTACAGTGTTGTTCGTCGGGATAGAAACTTTGACCTAACACGTCGAACTACTGGAGGTGGCGTTCTAATGGCTTTTTCTGATAAAATAATCTATGAAGTGATCGATACCAATCTTGTACAATCTGTAGCACCACTAATTGATCTTACCTCATGTAAATGTAAATGTGACTCTTATACTTTTTATGCAATGGTAGTTTATGTTCCTCCAGATGTTTCAAATGATTCTTTTGATGCATTCTTGGAAGCCGTTGAAGTGTTAATTTTAAACAAACCTGTTTTAATAATTGGTGATTTTAACGTGCCGACACTCTGCGATGAAATAAACTTTCCCGTATCACGTAAAGTTACTTCTATTAATAATTTTATGAATGTTTTAAAACTTGAGCAGTATAATCATGTTAAAAACACCAATTCCAAAACGTTAGATTTAGTCATGAGTAATCTTAATGGTAATATAGTTTTGGAACACGATAGACATCCTCTTGTAAAGGAAGATACTCACCACCCAGCACTATCTGGTACATTAGAAATTAAATCTAAACCTAAAGAAGCTACATTTCAGCATAATAGCAATAGAAGATACAACTTCCGGAAGGCCAACTACCTTAAATTATATATTGATTTTATTCATACTGATTGGTCAATTCTGGAATCTTGTGTTAATGTTAATGAAGCTGTTGATCAATTCTACAGTATCCTATATAATGTTCTGGATAACTCAGTACCATTTAAATCAAATTATAAGTCGAGTAACTATCCACCGTGGTTTACTAAGGACATTATTAAAAATGTCCGTCTAAAACTATATTATCATCGCAAATGGAAGTCTACGAAGTCCTCTTTTTATCATAGTGAATTTGTTAGAGTTAGAACCTTAACCAAGAATCAAATTAATGCCGCGTATAAGACTTATATGACAAACATTGAACTGAATCTGGAGAAAAATCCAAGAGATTTGTGGAAATTTGTACACCAAAGGAATGGCACCACCAGAATCCCTGGTTAGTTAAAAAATAATAGTGGGACTTTCTCTACTCCTAAAGATATTGTCAACGCCTTCGCTGACACTTTTTCTGGAGTATATCTTACTGAGAGCCCGGAAAATATTAGTTCAACAAATACCAATCGTGAAAGCTTTTGTATGCCTACAATTACTGAACTGGACATTATCCATAGCATAAACAAACTCAAAACCTCTTTTATATGTGGTGATGATCTAGTGCCTTGTGTTCTAATTAAGGATTGTAAATACATACTAGCAAAGCCTTTAGTAATAATTTTCAACTTAGCTATTTCTACAAATAAATTTCCTGATTACTGGAAACGTGCTGTTATTACTCCAGTTCTTAAAAAAGGGGACTCTTCTCTGCTTAAAAATTACCGGCCAATCGCTATCTTGTCTAATTTTGCAAAAATATTCGAGCAAGTTATCTACTATTATCTTTATAGCCACGTCCAAAGGTACATTTCTCCACAACAACATGGGTTTATATCTGGTAGGTCGACAATAACTAATTTGGCAACCATTGCGCAATATCTAAGCGTAACTCTTGACAATAGAGGCCAGGCGGATGTTATATATACTGACTTCTCGCGTGCTTTTGACATCATTGACCACAAAATTTTATTAAACAAACTTAGTAGTTTCGGTCTCACGGAAAATTTCCTTCAACTCATGGCATCTTACTTGGAAGGCAGACTAAACTATGTTCATTTCAATGGTTTCAAATCGCACACATATTTATCAACGTCAGGTGTACCGCAAGGGTCAAACCTGGGGCCATTGTTATTTGTCGTATTCATTAATGATTTAATTACATCAATATCTTGCCCAATATTAGCTTATGCCGATGATCTAAAAATATACAAGAATATCAACTCTATGGATGATCAAATTTCACTTCAACAAAATTTGGACTTGATTTCGCAGTGGTGCGAAACAAACAAATTATTTCTAAATATTGACAAGTGTTACGCTGTGTCATATAGTAGTAAGCGTGTAATTGCTGAATATTGCTATCATATCAATGGTACCGCGATTCTAAGGAGCACAGGTGTTAAAGATCTTGGAGTTATTTTTGATAACCGCCTAAGTTTTATCGATCACATTGATAATATGTGTAATTCTGCAATGAAGACGTTGGGATTTATAATGCGAACTTCTAAATATTTCAGCAATGTGTTATTACTGCGAACCCTATATATATATATATCTTTAGTGCGCAGTAAACTTGAATATGCTTCGATAATATAGTATCCATGTTACACTAGCAATACCTTAAAAGTCGAACGAATCCAAAGACGATTCCTAAAATTTCTATCTTTCAAAGCAGACGGTATCTACCCTGAATGAAATATAGATTATTGCCAATTATTATCTAAGCATGCATTTTCCTCTTTGTCATCGCGCCGTGACGAAAGCAGCGCTTCTTTTATGTTTAAAATTATTCATAACTTTATTGATTGTGCAGAACTTTTAGGTTTAATTAATTTCCAAATTCCTAGATTATCATCTAGAAATTGTAATACATTTGCTATCGTTTCCGCCAATACTAATATATTGGTTAAAGCTCCACTTAGCCACATGTGCCGAAATAGTGATAAGCTATTTCGTGATATATTTATTAATAACCGAAATCCGCCATAATATGTATCATATGTACTGCTCTATTGTTGATTGTTTTCTTTTAATTTAAGAATATGTTAGAATTAGTTACAATTTTACTCTTACTTTAAATACTGTAGTATTATATTTCTTTTTTTTTTGTTGTTATTGGATTCTTCCGTTGGGTAATAAAATTTATTATTATTATTATTATTATTATTACTATAATTTATTTTTCGTGCCCTCTAGCGTAAAAACGGGAAATTATAGGAAAATTTAAATGACCTATATCGATTGAAAATATTCCGCTCTACAACCCTTAATAGTAGCAATTTTTACCCAAAATGCATAGTTTTAGCTAAAAATGCAAATTGAAAATGTATGTATCAATTTTCGCGTTTTTTAATGGGTTTTTGCATTTTTAGCGAAAACTATGCATTTTGGGCAAAAATTGCTTCTATTAGGAGTTGTAGAGCGAAATATTTTCAATTGATATAGGTGATTTGAATTTTCCTATAATTATCCGTTGTTACGGTAGAGGGCCCGGAAAATACCGTATAGTGCAATTTATTAATAAAAAAATTTGAAGAAAACCCCGGGCAATGTACGCAATATTTTAAAAGTCCAAAGACATATCTCGATTAGAAATTTTCCGCTCTACAACTTTGGTCTCCTAAAATTTTTCCAGAAAATGCATAGTTTTGGCTGAAAATCCAAAAAATGAGCAGAAGGTAACAAAAGAAAAATATTTATATGGATAAATCTCAAGAGTCCTTAATATTTCATTATACAAACTGTATATCATTGGGAAGCTAATCAAAAATGCCATGCATTGGTGGCAACATATGAGCCATTTATTTTGAAAGTGGGGCAAGTCCATTTTTTGTTATTGTGAAATATTTAAAGGTTTGCATTTTAACAAATTTAAAAATATCGGTTAGCACTAATACACATATTTTTGGTATTTTGTGACATTAGATAATGTATGTTTATTATCCAATAGTGTTTTTAGTGCTGGCTAAACAATAAAATAATAATAATAAAGGTTTTATTATACATAAATGGACTTGCCTCACTTTCAAAATTAATAAATTATTGTAATCGTTAAAGGGATACTATTTCATTTGTATCAGCGTTTTTTTTTAATAATGAAAACAAAATACTATTTAATTTTATATAAATATTTATTCCTTTGATAAAAAGTGAAATAAAACAAAGAAAACGGTTTCTAAATATAACAGTAGGAAATATAACATAACGAAAAACAATTCATTTTTATTAAGAATTTCAATGAAATTATTCATATTCGTTTATGAATTTTACTCAGCATTTAACATTTTAAAATATGCATGACGAATGGGAGGTATATATGGTAATAAATCTATCATGTTCTCATATTTGTCAAATGTAATGGATCTACTTTTTTCATACAAACAAGGTAATTTAATTTTTCCGAAATTACTTGGTTTGCCTCGTTGTAGTGATAAATCAATAATTTTAAATTCAGCATGTCGTTTCATCGAAGTTTTGTATAACATTTTGTATGGTGCATTCTTTGTCAATCTGATCGAGCATATACTTAACCAATTCAGAGTTTCTCCATCGATGTTTTTCTTTCTTTTTAAAACCGCTTTCTCCAAAGGTTGGGTTGAAACAAAATTTTCGCGTTTTATTTCATGTACTAAAAATGTATTATGGGTCATTCCATGCTATTTCAACAAAAGGTTGTGCTGCACCATTTTTATTTTGTTTTATATTTTGCACAGATATTTATACATGTATCTAGAGTACAAAACTAATTTTAGAAAAAAATAAAATGTTGCCGCGTGGCAGATATGTTCCCAGATGGAGCTTGAAACATGTACATTATTGTGATTACAAGCATTTGCGCAAAGTGGTATAACAATTTTTCGAATTGAGCAAATTTAAAAATTAGAAAATCTCCTAACGCAGATTAAAGTGGTGAATATTTTGGTTTAATTTTCTTTCATAATTTGATATGTTTTTCAAATTTATTGGCCCTCGAATTTACCATCAAGATTTGCATTTTTTTCATTATTCGATCCTGTTTTCGACTGGGAAGGGGGCAATATAATCAAACCAAATTTAGTTTGCAAGTAGAATGGTAACAATAGATTTTACCTGTGGCAAAAAATCTGAAGTGTTTTAAACCCTTCTAATTTTTTTTTGCTGGTGAAATTAGACATTTTCAACAAAATCCGTATTTGTCTAAAGCTGTATCTTCAGTGGGGTACATAGTAAAAATCTGAAATTTATACTACCAATGCTTCTATCCGGGAGCAACACCATTATAAAATTTGGTAGCTTTGTTTTGCCTAGTAACAAAAATATTTATGTTCAAATTTGTAATAATTTTTATGCAATCGGAGTAAAAATCGAACTTTAAATATTAGAAGCCGACACTAAAATGGAACTCACCAGTACTAGCAGTGATTATAATACACTTGTAAATATTATAATCACTGGTACTAGGCATTAAAATACCTACCAAGGGTTTCCGTACAACGAGATGATTGGCGACTCATTAATGCGTCATAGTCCTGGTGATGAAATTTAAAAAGGTACCGTGGACCCTAAATATAGACGTATTATTATTCAAAATGATTAAAGAATAAAATTGAATAAAGCCGTAAAATTTATTAGACAATTGTTTTAAATTTGCGGCTGTCGGGAGTCAAGCTGCTGATTACGTTCTAGAATTTCTGTGACTGTTTAAACCATGCGCGCGATGCTAATCCAACCTTAAGAATTTACTGATCTTGCGTTAAACAAATATCAACATAACCTATAATTACATCTGCAAGTTCTACCACTGAAACGCTAGAACATCTTTAGATGAAAAACGTAAGTAATTACAATTTTAAATCTGAAAATAGAGTATTTTCGATTGCATAAAAAATACATTTACCTCAGCACTAAAGTGCCCTTTCATTAATATTATAGTTTAAATTAAATTCAATAGTAATAAAAGGATTAACAGAATTGTAATAAAATGATTAACACAGAAATTCTAGAACGTAATCAGCAGCTTGACTCCCAACAGCCGCAAATTTAAGACAATTGTCTAATGACTTTTATTCAATTTTATTCTTTAATCATTTTGAATAATAATAATAAGTTTCTATTCAGGATCCATGGTACCTTTTTTTTAATTTCTTCACCAGGACTATGTTTTGCATCAATGAGTCGCCAATCACCTCGTTGTACGGAAACCCTTGGTAAGTACTTTAATGCCTAGTACCAGAGATTATAATATTCACAAGTGTATTATAATCACTGCTAGTACTGGTGAGTTCCATTTTAGTACCGGCTTCTAATATTTAAAGTTCAATTTTTAATCCGATTGCATAAAAATTATTACAAATTTGAACTTAAATATTTTTATTACTAGGCAAAACAAAGTTACCAAATTTTGTAATGGTGTTGCTCCCGGATAGAAGCATTGTTATTATAAATTTCAGATTTTTACTGTGTGCCCCACTGGAGATACAGTTTTAGAAAAATACGGATTTTCTTGAAAATGCCAATTTTCTCCAGCGAAAAAAAATTAGAAGGGTTTAAAACACTTTAGATTTTTTGCCTCAGATAAAATCTATTGTTACCGTTGTACTTGCAAACTAATTTTGGTTTGAGTGTATTGCCCCCTTCTCAGTCCAAAGCAAGGCCGAAAAATGAAAAAAATGCAAATCTCAATGCTAAACTTTGACGGCTATTATATTTGAAAAAATAAAACAAATAACGAATAAAAATTACACTAAACTCTTCGGCACTTTAATTTGAGTTAAGAGTTTTTAAAATTTTTAAATTTGCACAATTGGAAAGAAAGTTATGCCACTTTGCGCAAACGCTTGCATTTACAAAAATGTACATGTTTCATGCTCCATCCGGGGACATTGCTGCCACATGGCAAGAATTTTTATTTTTCTTAAATTAGTTTTGAACTCCAGAAACATGTATAAATAACTGTGCAAAATATAAAAAAAAAATAAAATGGTGCAGCACAACCTTTTGTTGAAATAGCATGGAATGACCCTTATGTTCTCGACAATGCCGTATTACTTGTATATCTTCTAGAGGATATACAAGGCATTAGTTTTCCGGCCATTTCTACCACACCAAAATCGCGATCGTTTGGTGAGAATGAATAACAGTAAAAATTTGTGATCAATGATATTTATTTCATTGTCACTAGACTAAACAATTTTCATCGACATTAAGGTCAATTTTATGTTTCTATTTTGGCCAGTGCACATATCACTATAAGCTATAGTGTGCTCTTGGGTTGTCACATTCTGTATGTGCTTCCAATAGCAAGATGCTACTTCTTTCCTCTGGATGCTAAAGTTTAATCCCAAACATACATATTAACTCGATAATGATGAAAATTGGAAGCCTTGATTCAATACATAGATATTCCTCTTATAATACTTCTTCTTCCAAAGATTTCCTAGCCAGTTCGGCATTTATCAAGTGAATTTAGTGTTGTTTTATCAGATTCTGTTGCTCTTGGATATTACAAGAATTTTTAATGTTCATACTAAGCAAATCGCATTATTCTAAATTCTGCCGTAATATATTCGTTTAAAAATAATTTTAACCTAAGACTTGCACCACTTTCAAAATAAACACATTTACAATATCATTAATAGCTAAAACTTCTACCTCCCAAAAATTAGGGAATCTCATTTTTTATTACTACAAATTGTTTACAGATAAAAAGATTATACTAAGTTTTATATATAATTATCATTATCTTCATTTTTTTTTCAATAAAGTATAGGGTGTTCCATTTAAAAAAGCATAACTTTGTTCTGTTATTTATATTGGGACCCCCTGTAGAAAAACATACATATTTTTAAAATATTTAGAATGGGTGTGGATACCTGTTAATGAAAAAGAGAAGTCGATTTCTCAAATAGCAAATAAATTATGGGGTTTTTACAGATCGCAGGGTCAGTCAGTATGTCTCGATGTGAGTCTAAGCAGAATACGAATTTAAACACAAACTTTATTTTAACATAATGTTCAGCTGTTCAATTTAATGTACGAAATAGATCTGATTAATTTGCCAAGTACAGTAGCTAAAGGCAACAAAACGGATTATAAACGTTTATTGCAATAAATAATTATTAAAAAATTTAAATTAGTGCTTCACATTTTATTTATTTCACAATATTGTCGGTAAGGGAAAAATTGTATGTATCCCGCTGGCAGAAACGCTTTAGCAGCCCTTAGTTCTTGGCACTCTCGCTGGCTCTTTGCGCTCGCTCGTGCGTCAAGCACTGCAGGCTGCTAAAGCAAATATTCTACCCTCGGTGCACAATACACTACTTAGCTTTAAAAAGGCAACAGGGAAATTTTAATTTGATAACATTCTCTTATATGTATAGAATGCGCTTTTATTAAATCGCATAAGAATAAAGTCTTGGGCACCTGGGAATGTGCTTTGATGTAGAAACTAAAGGGTAGGTTCAAATGTTTTAAGTATAAATTCAAATATTCAAAATTCAATTTTTATTAAAACTATCCCGAAGCAAGGTATTTATCTACATCGATTTACCAGAATGAGTATACACATTTTATTTTGCTTGAACAAGTAGTTGTTTCAATAAGTTATTTGTTTATAGGCTTAGTAAGATTTAATTTTGTTTCTGTTCGTAGTTGAATATTCACATATTCAGGCTATATTTCGTTTTATTATAGTATATTCCTTTACGAAATCCATCCTTCAGTTTGGTTGTTTTAAAAAAATGCGATTTCAAAGATTGGCTCTGTCTCCGCCATTTCGCATTAAAATGATAATACAACTATTTTGTTTCATACCTCAATAAGTGTTAAATAAATCCTCTAAAAAGAAATCCCATTCCTTTTTTCACACTCACAAAATAAATCGTCAAAGTTAGGCTTATTTTTTGGCCGCTAGAGTGGTGTTACCACAGTTTTATAATGTATCAAATGTATGCATATATCGTGTGAGCCACAAAATTTTGTTTCAGAGTTGGCTGTGAAATAAATGAGGTATGTCGCATATTATTACATCTTGAGACTGGATTAGTTCAATTGAATCAGATTTAAAAGAATGTATTAATTTTAGACATGACTGCTATGTTTCTCTCTCTCGGGCATGGCCAACTCTGAAACAAAATTCTGTGGCTCACACCTTACAATTTCTTACTAGCAAAATTTCCCGTTTACTAAAGAAATTCTTGTGTCAACAATTTTAATTATATAAAATTCGTTGTATTTCGTACTTTTGTAGCGACTGAAAAAAGTTCGTATAAATCGTATAATCCACCCTGAATTTTGTATCTTTGATAGAACCTCAATTTATCTAGTAGTACTAGTAATAACATGCAAATTTCTTTTGTATCATTCAATATCCAGCGTGGCACTAGCCAGGGAAGTAATTGTTTTAATAAGTGATTTGTTTATAGTTTTAGATCACGAACAGGTTGAATACTCACATATTCAGGCCATATTTAATAAATATAAATTTAATAAATTTAACTATTACAGTATAAATAATATCTACTTTATTTTGTCGCAACTCTTTATCGGTTATCGACCGGAGGTCTTTCAGCCGTATTTAAATATTAGCCTCTAATCGTAAGAGTGTTATCCGCGAAGAAGATGCAGGCACTACTGTGTTCATGTTTGGAGAAGTCGTTGATATAAATTAAAAATAATAAGGAGCCGATAATTGTGTAGGGGAAAAGGAAAAGGCTAAAAGTGCCAATAAATAAAAAATCGATTTTTTGCATGGAATGTGTTGTAAACGACATCGTCAATAACCTAGAGAATTTCCAGAAAAATTCCTACTAGTTTCTAGAGCAGTTGCAAGGAGCAGCACCGTGAAAGCGCCCGCTGACCGTCAGTCGGAAAGGCTGAAAGTGCCACCCGCCATGATGAATGTGGCTTTCCATTGCAGTAGTTGCTTTTGGCGTGTGCAAATAACAAGTGTTTCGTAGTTCCTGCGTTTTCGCGTACTACGAATAGTTAGTGCGCTTTTGCTGTTATAGTGTGTGTTTTGAGAAAAGTTTACATTTGCTGTGATTTCAAAATGAGTGAAAATCAAACCTCTCCGCCGAAGAAAGCCCACGCTTGAAAAGAGAGGAGGAAAGCACGAGAAAAAAGACAGCCTTATACGACTAGTAAAGGAAAAAACGTATCAGGTAACCCCCCACCCCCCTGATGTCGCCACTTGCTCATGCAAGTACTTTTGTAAAAACTTGACTCATGACCAAAAACAGTTACTGTTCATGGATTTTTACAAAGTTAATAAACAAAACCAAGGTACCTACTTACTAAACCATATGCAACTTGTACCTGTCGGCCGTAGGCGTTATGGAAATTACGATGACCCAGAGGAAAGTAGGCGTTCTTGCAGGTTTACTTACAGTGTGCCAGAAGGTTCGGGTAAAAATGTTCAAGTGTGTAGTAAAACATTTCGTCAGATTTTCGGAATAACTCCCAGGAAACTGTAAACTCTTCAAACAAAAAAGAAACAAGGTTGCTTGGTTTACAAAGATACTAGAGGTAAGAATCCACATTCACATGAACATAAAGTTAAGTTCACAGAAAAAAAATGATCGAAATCTAGTTTGGCACCACATTAATTCGTTTCCCAGGTGTGAAAGCCATTATTCCCGTAACAAAACAACAAATGAGTTTCGATCCCCTAAACAAAAACCGTATGTATATCTTTCAAAGCCCAAAATCCAACAACTAAAGTAACTTACAAATACTATGCTCAAGTTTTTCAACAAGACTTTCCCAAACTAAAATTCAAATGTTTAGCAACAGACACTTGTAAGAAATGTGATGTGTATAAAGTCGAAATTCAAGCAGCTGTCAGTGGAAAAGCCAGAAATGCCATAAAAGTAAAGCAGGAGTTACACCATAGAAAAGCAAAAAAAGCACAAGCGTGTTTGAAGGAAGACATTGTATCATCACAACTTCCAAGTATTAAGAATAACTGCTTATGTATGGACTTGCAACAAGTAATTTTTGTACCAATGCTCACACACAGTGATATTTTTTACTGCCGGCAGCTCTTATGTTACAACTTGGGAATTCATGTGAGTAACCATGGATCTGCATATATGTGTATGTGGCACGAAGGAATTGGTGGTCGAGCGGCCAATGAGATATCATCTTGCTTCTTTAAGGTTACCACTTCTGGGGCCTTATTAATAAGAAGAAGGTTAGTTTTATGGTGTGACAACTGTGGAGCACAAAACAAGAACTTGTTCCTCCTAATGGCAGTAATTTACTTGGTAAAAAAGGGTTTTATTGCTCAATAGATTTAAAGTACTTGGTTAGTGGACATAATTACATGAACTGCGACCGGGACTTCGGTCTCATTAAAAAGCGGCGCAAAACATGCAAAGCAATGGTCCCAAAAGATCTTGAACATGTTGTTGCTACTGCATGTGTAAAAAAAAAACCTTTACTGTTGTTTCGATGAAATCTGAGGATTTTATTGACTTCAAAGAGCTTGCTAAGAAGTACCTCAACACTAAAAACCTTGAAGTCAGTAAAATTTCACATTTTCGTATTTCGCACAAGAATGCTGGTATTGTAAAAGTGGCATCAGTTTTGGCAAAGGAAAATTATATTATGGTAACTGCGGACAAGGTAGATGTTTTAAAGAAAAATGCAAATCTTGGAGACCTTCCCGATGTGGATGAGTTACCAAAAATTCAATTCAAATGCAAGATATCTCAAGAAAAGAAAAAAGATCTAGAGGGAATGATAGAATACCTGGATAAAGAAGAAGAGAAGGCATTCTACAGGGCCATTGTTCATGGTCCTCTGTGGAGGAGCAAGAAGAAGACGACACTCAGGAGGAAGCAGAAGACGACTTCTAGATGACTACTAGAAGGAGAAGGTGGGGGATATGAGAGAAGAAAGAGAGAGAGACAATATGTATATGCGAGTCTTTTTTATTTAAAATATAAGTGTATTTTTTGTAATATCTTCTAAAAATTTGACATTCTAAAGTAAAAACATAAACAGGGAAAAAATTAAAAAAAGAAGGCCAAACAAATTAGTTTGTATTTAACTGATTGAGGCTGGCGGCACATACCTTTTTAATTAAATAAAACACACTTTTACTTAGTTAATCATTGTTTGATCGAAACTGCAGTCACTATAAATAAACAGTGTAATATTAACCAAGTAAAAGTGTGTTTTATTTAGTTTGTATTTAATTACTTTTGTATTTAATTTTTAAATAAATTTGTTTGTAGTTGTTTGAGATTTTTTTAAGGATTCCGTATTTTTTGAAACCACTATGAACATTAATCCTTTACGTGTAATGAGCGCTGCACTTCCAGCCTTTTAACTAACAAGGTATGGCACTTACAGCGTTTCCCAAAAAAAAATATATGATGGCACTTTCAGCTTTTCATATGCAAAATCAAGGTTTATATGTACAATAAAAAAAAGTCTTGAAAAAAAAATAAAAATATATTTTGTATTTTTAAAGAATTTTATAGATTTTTAAAGGATAAAGTAAAGTTTTTACTGAATACTGAAAATTTTACTTTGTGGCACTTTCAGCCTTTTCCATTTTCATTACACAATTAGTACAACTCTAAATACTTGCTCCACAAAAACAAAAGTTTATGATGTAGTATCGGAATCTACACATGAAGTGAAGTTTGCATATGTCATATGGTGTAGATACAATACAATACAATAAATCTTTATTTCCACATAAATATACAAAAAGAATACACTTAATACAGAAACAGGCGTCAATTGGAAAATGGTTAATTTAATAAGTATAGTCTAAGTATTCATTTACACTATATGGTTCAATTCTTAATAACAAATCACGAATAGATTTTTTATATATCTTAAAATTACATTCTGTTTTGATGACCTTCGGAAGTTTGTTAAACAATTTAATTGCACTGTACTCTGGTCCTCTTTCCGTGAAGCGGTATTTATGGACGGGGTATGCAAAATTTTCTTTATGTCGTGTTGTATGGCTGTGTTGTTGCTCATACTTTGCAAGTAGGTGTTTATTTCTCCATACAAATGTTAATTGTTCCATAATGAATAAACCGGCAACAGTCAATAGTTTATGAGCCGAAAATATTGATCTGCACGAATCTCTCGGTTTGAGTCCTAATATACCTCTCAGAGTTCTCTTATTTATTATATTATTAAAAGTTATTATTAAAAGTTACTAAAAAAACTTTACTGATAAGTGATGATGTTCCCCAAAACATTAATCCATATCGCAAGACAGTCTCTTCATTAACACTTGAAATGAAACATTGCCTCTTAAAGATCTAAGCATATAGTTTGCTCTACATAGTTTTTTTACCACATAGTTAATGTGTTCATGCCAATTTAGTTTGCTGTCAATGATGACCCCTAGGAACTTTGCCGATTGGGTTATTTCTAATTCGGTGTCACCGAAGATCAAAAGATCTGGTATCGACTCTACCTCGTTCTTTTTAAAAACAATACATTTTGTTTTAGATTGATTTATAATTAACTTGTTATTTTCGCACCAGTCAAATATAATTTTTATTGCGTTTGCACCATTTCGGCATAGGTCTTGCCAAGTGTTCCCCGTTATGCATACGTTTGTGTCGTCGGCATAGTTTACTATTAAAAAAAACTGATTACTATTGAATTGAAAGAGATCATTGATAAACAAGTTAAATAGAAGTGGGCCTAGAATACTGCCCTGTGGTACCCCACTTTTGATGTCCAAGACTTCTGACTGCATTGCCTTATTATTTAGTTTGTATTCCACAAGTTGTGTTCTGTTAGATAGGTAGGACTTTATCCATGTATGTGAGATTCCTCGAAAGCCAATGTCGTATAATTTAGATAATAGAATATTGTGATCAATGCAGTCAAAAGCCTTGGACAAGTCCAATAGCACGCCACAACATAGTGTATTGTTTTCTACTGCGGAACATACAAGCCGAGTGAAGTCGTGGAGTGCAGTATTGCAATTTTTGTTGGCTGTAAAGCCATGCTGGTATTTGGAGATTACATTGAATTTTTTTAAAAAGGAATTTATTTGTTCGGAAACTACATATTCAAATAGTTTTGAAAACGTAGACAATAGACTGATCTGTAATTTTCGACCTTTTTTGGGTCGCGACTTTTAAAAATCGGAACAACTTTTGATAGTTTTAGACTAGTAGGAAATATACCACTGTTTAGTGATTCGTTAATTATAAATAGTGGTTCCGCAATGAATGCATTTTTTTATAAGATTCTGTGGGATTTCATCTAGGCCAGAGCTCTTTTTATTTGGCATATTTTTTACAATTTTTTTTAAATCGAAGGTCGTAATAGGTTGAAAGTATATTGTGTGCATTACTTGGGGTGTGTTTTGGTTAGTTGGATAATAGCTTTCAATCACTAAAATCATCACGTTCGCGCTCAAAATATAGATGAATGTCATATGATTACATAATCTACTATTTTTAATATACGATGGCTTTTCAGTTATAATAGCGTTATAATCTTATAATCGATTGTTTAATCACAGGGCAACGGAACTTCAAACGAACAGTTATAAATATTTATGTTTTATTTACAAATGATTATCGTGGCGGATCCTTTAGATCCGAGATTGTGTTAAAACACTTAATTACAAATTCTATTATGAGATTGTTTTTGTTTTAATAAGATTCCCGGCGAAGCTCTTTAAACTCGAAGGCAGCAGATTTATATTTTAAAGATCAAAGATGAGGAACCTTTCCCAAACGGCGATTTCACGCTTACTTCATCCCGTTTCCGGCGCTTTTCCGGAAACTTTTTAATGATAACGTATAATTTCCAATCGGCACGTCGCGTCGCGCCAAGGGTTAATGCGATCGCATTATCTCCGCTGATCCTGATGGATGGTACATATCATTATGTTATGTATAGTGAGATATCAATTTTATTTAACTGGCAAACGTACATATATCTCGATTGGGGTGATCGATTCCGCATCACCTATTCTAGGATCCCACATTTGTCTTCGGAATTCCTATCTCCTCGCTGCCGGAGGAAAATTTGATCCAGACCGAATTTACATGGATATTTGTTCCATGTCTCGACCGCGAGATATTTGTAAAGGACGTGCGGACGCTAATGCCTCTCCGCTCTTGAAAAATATCCTCGCTTCGTACTTCGTACTTCGCGACGTATTTGAAGGTTGTTTTAGAAGAGAAACATATTACCTGCACAATATATTGATTGGATTGTATTCTCGATTGATTTACGAAACAAAGAATACTCGCCTATAAATCTTGTTATATAATTCAGGTCAAAACAATCTCCTTAACATTCGTGCTCCTTGTTCATTTTGAATATGGGTCATTCTTTTCCATATCGTACATCCATTTTGACGTCACGATTTGGATTCGCTAGAAATTAACACTTATAAACATGAAATAAGCCGACACTCATAACAGGACTTTGTTTGTAAATCTGTATTTTTGAAAATATGTAAACTTTACGTTTTGATAGTTTTCCGGATTCTCTAACATTTAAAATTCATTATCTCCGGTTTTACTGAACGGATCATTTCCGTTCTTTCGCTATTTTACACCTCATTGTATTAGCTTTCTAGTCGTGTGCTGACAGTATTTTTTCATTGTTAGTTTTCATACAATAATAACAATTGAATTGTTCAAATAATGTTTTCTTGCTTTCCCAAAACGTATGAAATTAAAAAATACTATATATGCGCAATTTCTTAGTCTTAAAAACCTATATTTTAAAAAAAGTGGGGCGTCTATGCTGTCAGAAGATATTAAATAATTTCAAGAGCGCGCCAGTGGCGTTTGGAGAGCACCCCGCGCCGATTGCATGGGCGCCCATTTCTTGCTTTTGAACAGTGAATAGAATATACCTGAGTAATTCCACGAATATTGACAAGATTCGCGCTGGCTAGGTTCCCCGATATCGCTCGAATTTCATGACCTTGAAGGAGGTGATGGAAAAGGGCGTTATCCCAATTTTCGGCCCTTGTCCCCGGCTAAGTTCTATTACTGAGCATGTTGATTTATGAAACCTTATAAACGGAAAATTAGCACGAAACAACCGGACTTAGCCGGGGATACTGCAAACCCATTTTATCAAAAAGTAGACCGTTCAAGGGAAAAAATGAGTCCCCACCGGTCCGATTTGGACCTAAACTTCCGAGATACAGATATTTCAAAGTAAGTCATTTTTATTAAAATCGTGTTTTTCTTGATTTTCTACCCCTCGTATCTCGGGTCTACCATTCCTAAACGGTCTCAAAATTGGAGGGAGTTTTCTTTTACTCCAAAACAAGAATCTCAAATAGGTTTCGACTTTGGTTCTTAGGTATAATCGATGCACCGAATTTAAAAAAAAGGACCTTTTTATATTAAAAAAACAGGCAAAAAGGACGTATACGTATACACACACGCGCGCACAAACACAGATACATACACACATTTATATTTTTGCCAGACACCAAAGGGAGTATTAAAAGCAATCGATACAGAAAAAAATAATTTATTTATCGATCAAATTTATTACATAAAACATCAAATTCTAAGCATTTATAATTATTCTCGACTATTTGCTGACCGATACGGTCACTTTTTTGTGACCGGATCATATGCTGTTGCCTTGACTTCCATTGAATTTCCATTCATAGGCACAAAATGATGGAATGATCTTGTGCCCTGTACAGCTTTGGCTCCCTCAAATCTTTTATTTAATGATTTTTTATCCTGCTGGATTTGCGTATCTGGAACCCACAGGGACAAAAAAAAATTATTATTGAAATTCAAATGTTTTTACCACATTTGCGCCAATTATTTCTTTACCTCACGCTTTTTATCGTTTGATTTGCAAATTCAAACATCGCTTTTGGTGTTGTAATTTGCTGGTCTGATTCCCTTCTCAAACAATGTCTCATTACCGTTCTCTTGATCGTTCCCCCAATGGCATCACAGGGACTCTTCCCGTGACTTGTCGCAAAGAAATCCCAAGACTTGATTTCCAATTGAAAATCCTGCTGGTGTCGGCACATATTTGCAAAATTGTTCCTACAAAAAAAAGGTTTCTGGTTAGTTAAAAGGCAATGATTATGCATACATTTGGTCCTACAGATCTTCTATAACTTACTTATTTTTGTATTGGGTTGGAGCACCATCTGAGAAGTAACGAATATATTTTATCCACGGATTTTGTTGACGTATCGCCTTCACAATTTCTCGTTGGAATGAATAAACTGTGTAAGCAAAATGATCAGTCGTATCGCTTATTACGCAAAAACTCTTCTCTAGTAAACTCGATTCATCGACATTCGGATCCTTGTAGTATACCTGTAGAACGAATGGATGCAGAGTCGCTTGACTGTTGTTGTAGTAGAACGCTTGTACTGAACGTTGAATTGTAAATGAGTAGTTCTCAGAAAAGTCCATGAGTACGATCGCCGTATCTGACGTCAGGGACTCTTTACATTGATTCAGATATTTTTTCTGAGATTCGGATTCGTAATGATGTTTGGTCAATTCCCACAAATCATTCAATAAATTTCTTTTATAATCTTCTACAGTTTCTTCTTTATCAACAAGAAAAGCTCTACTCTTATCAACCTGCCATTTTTGATATTTTATTTTTTCACTAGGCCAAGTTATCTCATTGTAATCGAGTTCCTTTTCAATACCCTTAACTCCCGGACAATTTTTGCACCGATGCAACATACAATCAGGGTTGTCCGAATTACAAACACTTGCATTCATCAGTTCTTTGTACTTTAAACCCTTGGCCAGCTTATATAGCTTAAGTCTTAGGTTCTCGTGTTCCTGACAAACGCAAATGGTATGCGTCCCCGGAGCCCCAGCGAAAATGCACTCAGGAGGTCTGAGTGAAGCAAAGAATGAGAATTTAGGAATTATCCCTTCTCCACCATGGTCGTTTTTAAAATTCTCATATAATTCTTTGAGCGTATATAATAGCAATCTTTTCTGAACCTGGATCTTTTCTGTAGGATGATCTGGATTTGTAATTGAAATATAATCTTTTTTTCCAGGAAAAATGTAGCAGTTGCTCTCTTTCTTATAATAATCAATAATTTTTTTGATCATATCGTCTGAAAATTTTTTTTGGTATTTAGATTCTGATTTTTTTCCCGCGCCTGTAATAATAAATAATATTTACAATTCGAAAGTTGGATATCAATACACATGATTTTCATACACTCACTGTTCAAAGTTCGCCGTTCTTGCACGGTGCGAAACATATACCTGGAGCAGGTAAAATATTTGTTGACTAATTCAAACGACCAATCAAGTGGCAAGAGTGCTAAGATCTTCACTTTTTGGGTATAACATTGTGCAGCAGCATATCTCAATTCCATGGAGGTTATAATAGCACGAAGAGATGAAGTATCCTCAAGAACACTGGTGGTCACCGGTTCTGAAAGAATCTTTAAGCGATATCCGCGTCTCAGTTGCCCAAGCACAACCTGATGGAGTTGATCTATTTTCTTCTTAGCTCGTTGTTGCAGACGCTCGGTTGATTCCCGGCCTCTTTGTAACGGACTTAAATTGACCGCTTTCAAGATATCGTCAATTGCCCGCTTATCTTGACTGAGAGGTTGACTCAACGATTGATCGGAGAAATTGCTACTTTGAAAGGCCAAATCATTCATTATACCATCAGAATCCTCCTGCTCCAATTCGTCGTACGCTCCGGAATGTTTGCGCTTTCTCGATGGCCTCGGAACCAGTGCATTGTCATTTGCAGTCAAAGATTTCACGCGTACTTCGCAATTTCTGCACAATTTATCACCGGGAATCAATCGTTTGTTGGATATGATGAAATACTGATCACTCAATGTCTTTGTTATTTCTCGTAGATCAGTTTTCACTACCACTTTATGTGTGTCGTCGGGATTGCAGCATTTTCGTTGTCGATTTGAATAATAACTTAAAAAGTGGCATTTATGATGATGGCAAATAGAACCTTTAAGTTGTTTTGATTGAGTCATGCGCATTTGTAAAAGTTCAATATCAGTTTGACTGCAACTCGTTATTTTTTCCAAACCATGATTACGCGTATATGTATTTAAATGACAATCGGTTTTTGTTAACGCACCAACGTCGCAACTTTCCATTTTTCTTCACGCGTCGACTTACTTACACAAACATGGCACATTTAACGTCGTGATGGACGTATGATAAAGTGATGACAATCTAAAACAATCGCGACAATATAATACCATATGATCAGGTTACTAATCTAAACTAACAGACAGTATTCCTATGGGTAGACAATCCGCTTAATTCAATGAGGAAGACGGCGGGCTATTGAAATGCCTTATATGCGCTTTAATAGTATATTCTGTAACAAGGTTGGAATTGAAATTCGATGCGAGTGGAATATTACGAGCGCGAGCCGTGAGGCGAGCGCGAGGAACCACGAGCATCTGAATTTCCATTCTTACCAAGTAGCAGACTATACTTTCTCCTCGACGAGATAAAATAGACTAATAAAGTAATTAACACAAAGAACTTACGTTTTATTATTACGTTTGTAATAATTCTAAGGTTATGTTTATAGTATTTTGACAATTGTGATATCCAAGGCTAATTGTTTTATTCGGAACGGTGTGAGAATATTCATTCCATTACTTGTTATGGAATGAATTACATGCAAAACGCATCAGCGCATATTGTTTTGTTCCATAACAAGAGTGAGAATATGTACATTCTATGATCAAAATTGATTTCAGAATACTTAAATTCTACCATGGTCGTGGAGAAAAATAATTCTCTTTATTTTGTGTGTGTGCGCGCACGTACGAGTGTGTGTGTATGTGTCTGTGTGTGTGCACGCTTGTGTGTATACTTGTAAGTCCTTTTTTTGTCTGTTTTTTTAATATAAAAAGGTCCTTTTTTTTTTAAATTCGGTGCATCGATTATATCTAAGAACCAAAGACGAAACCTATTTGAGATTCTTGTTTTGGAGTAGAAGAAAACTCCCTCCAATTTTGAGACCGTTCGGGAATGGTAGACCCGAGATACGGGGGGTAGAGAATCAAGAAAAACACGATTTTAACAAAAATGACCACTTTGAAATATCTGTATCTCCAGAAGTTTAGGTCCAAATCGAACCGATGGGGACTCATTTTTTCCCTTGAGCGGTCTACTTTTTGATAAAATGGGTTTGCAGTATCCCCGGCTAAGTTCGGTTGTTTCGTGCAACTACAAACCAGGGCTAATTTTCCGTTTATAAGGTTTTATAAATCAACATTCTCAGTAATCGGACTTAGCCGGGGACATTACGGACCAGTTTTATCAAAAAGTAGATCGTTCAACGAAAAAAATGAGCCCTCACAGGTCTGATTTGGACCTAAACTTTCGGAGATACAGATATTTCAAAATGACAAAAAACAGCATTTAAAAAAAAATTAAAAACATATCTCCGGAGTGGGGGAGCGCCAAGGGCCAAAAATTGGGATAACGTCCTTTTCCATCATCTCCTGCAAGATCATGAAATTCGAGCGATATCGGGGAACCTAGCCAGCGCGAATCTTGTCAATATTCGTGGAATTACTCATATACTTTTTGTATATACTCGTTAAAAACTTTTAACTCTACAATTCTGTATAAACATAAATACATGATTTGTGAGAACTAAGGTTTTTTTTAATTATTCACAAGGGTATACTGAGAAATGAAAAAAGTTTAACAACCCCGACAAGTTGCACTCCCGAGTATTACAAGCAAAATAATATGTCACCCTTAAAACACCTTCCGTTGATACAAGGAAATGCACAGGATTGAAAAAATCAAACAATGTCCTGTTTGTATGGCATTTCAAAGGAGGGAAAATAACGCTATATATTCGAGTATATCTCGAAATTACGACTGTGCCATTTTAATGAATAAGGGATGGAAAGCGGGGATTAAAGTTAAAATAAATAGTTCATTACTGATGTTAAATTTTCGTAAACTTTATCTAAATATAAGTCGTGATATTTGAAATATAATTGTTTATTTTTCATTCAAGTCTTTTAAATATTTGTTTGGAGGACGATATATTTTTCTTCTAAATTTTTTTACCATTTCTCAATAAGTACGACTGTTACTTTCCTCTCGCATATACAGGGTGCGGCATTTATCCTGGACACCCGAAATATTATGGAAACGAAGATTCCGGGAAAAAAAAATTCAAACAAAATGTGTTTGCAATGCCGCAGACATATATGTCATCAATTATAGTAAGTTTTCAATGTCATGTTAAGGTCAAATTGTGATTTTTAAGTGTAAACATATAATTTTTTAAGGCGTCGAAATGTACCAATTAAACAAATAACTTTACCTACGACAACTTGGATATATGCTCATTTCATGCTTGTTAATGATTAGTATATGTAGTGCATTGCTCACGCATTTCATTCTCGCATCGATTATCTGTGCTAGAATATATTCCAACACTGCACTGTCACGCATGAAGCCTAACCTTCAATGTGTCAAAATGACGGAGTTGATTTAAAGATGTTTGCTTCGCCGCTTCTACATACATGGGGCGTTAGTTGTAGTACCTCGGCAAATTGGTTGTTTTCGATGTTTGTCTCCATACTATTTATATATACTTTTAAACACTAAGAATGTATAAAATCGAGAAAAGATATGAACCATAAATAATGTTGCGGCTGGCGGTTTGGTTTTTGACTGACATTTGTTTCCGCGGTAATGCTAAGCAGGTGCCTCTGATAAAAGTTATCGCGTACGAATTGTCTACTCTCGGTTTTTAATTATCTTAACTATCATAATGAAGCTCAGCAAGGTTGTCGTAGGTAAAGCATAGTGTACAACTCGCATAGAATGACTATTTCTCGCTCTTATGAATTGCAGCATTCATCTTTCGGCTCATGCTGCAAACTTCATACTCGCGAGAAATGTATGTCATTCCATGCTCGTTATACTATATACTATTTCAAGTTGGGTAAAGTAAAACGCTTGTTTTGTTCCATAATTTTATTTTCAGTTGTCTGACACGTGTTTCGATCGGTTAGGATCATTTTCAAAGTTAAACTAATTTAATGTAATGAAATGTTACAATATATATATATATATATATATATATATATACACAGGTAAGGCATTTTAATGGCGGAGTGAAATTACGGCGCTAAAAAAAAAAAATTATGGAACAAAACAAGCGTTTTACTTTACCCAACTTGAAAATATGGTTCCATCAAGAAAGCAGCACAACAAGTATTCAATATAAATAACTTTTATTAAACATTTTTTTTCCACTGCTTATTTTTTTCAATATTTAATTTTTAAAGGCTGATTTCAAAAATTATTTCCATCGCAATTTATGAACACTACTAAAAATAAATTATTTAATAGTATATTACATAACTAGAGTTGTAAGTTGAAAGTTATTGCGTAAGAGCCACGTAGCGGCGAGTAACGTAATTTCACGAGCGCGTAATTGCGTTACAACTCGCGTTATGTACTATGCATTACCTTCGACCTTACATGTATTCGCTTAAACTAAAGACATTTTGAAACTGAATCTTGTTAGGGTGACGTTTAAATTTGTATTAAATTAGCCGGCAATGGCAATGTTGGACGAGTACCAACTGAACAAACGAATTGTTGTTCGAACAATTTTCCGTCGAATAATATATTGTCCAATACATTGATTGAATAAATTTAAGGATACGGATCCTTGTACTCACTCTGAAGTGTTAATCTACTAAGATACCATTGCGATGGAAGTACCCGTTAGGCATAGTGTGGAGTATATTGTGTCGGTTATTGTTTTAACCAATAAGTTGTAATATGACGTTTATATGTCACTGTCACTTCTGATATTTAAACACGAACAGACGAATGCAGAGGGACTCGGCGGACGCGATTATATTTTCATCTCCCACCTCGTGCTCTCGTTCCAAACAGGAACGCCATTTCTGTTTGGCAAACAACTTAATAATAGCGGGCAAAACAACAAGAAGAAGTCAGTGTAAGAACTGTTTTGACATCTTTTTTCTCCGGGGACGTGATAGCCACGAACGACCAGCAGTGGCCCCCCTGAATTCCGGGATCACCAGCGGAACCGTAACATTTCTTCGCCTGGTGTCCCTAAAGCCTACTTTATTTATTTATTTACATTTTTTAGGTATACACCACGATGAGGTATACTTTATCTAACTTACAAGGAGAGGATCAGATGTGTGACTCACCGATTTGATTCATCTTTGGCACACTTGTAGGTCATAATTAGGAGTGTAACACGTACAAATAATAGGGCTCACTATTCAGCCGTTTTCAAGAAAACATGATTTCTTTATTTCCAGTGTATCATGTACGTTTTATGTCAATAAAACATCAATAAGGGTTATCGACGGCATGGCTTATTGATAAAATATCTGCTTCGAAACCGCAGGGTCTGCGGATCGAGCCTCAGTGGATGAAATTTAGTAAATTTCCTTTTTTATAAATCCATGCGTATTTAAATATTTCAATTTCAGAATCAATTATATTAATTTCATTTTTAGATGTAAAACAACACAAATAAATTTAAAAAATCAATATTTGTATTTCCAGTCTTTTTTTATAAAAAAAAGCTCAAGCTGTAAGTTCTTAATTATTGAACTTTGTAAACCGTGTTGGTAATAGCATCAATAAATGATTATTATTATTATAGAAAATATATTTAAAAAAAAATACCGGAAATAAAAATATTGATTTTTCAATTTCCTGTTTAATTTGTTTTATACTTCTCCTAAAATAGTTATTTGTTTAACAAGGCAATAAAGTGACAGATTTACGGACGCGGCTGGAGTTTCACCGCCGAGCGAGCTTGCGAGCGAGGCTGTGAATCCAGCCAAGTAAGGAAATCTGCTTTATTGCCGAGTTAAACACATAATTTTTTCGCGGATTGTTCAGGAGAAATTAGTAATAACTTGCCATGCGATAATTTTCAATATATTGAATTCTATCAACATATCGCGGGTAGCTTTGTAAAAATTTCGTAGGTACCCAAGTAAAACAAAAATTGACATTTGTAATAGATATTGTGGTGTCCGCATTTTCACGGTGTGTGTGGTGTAATCATTTATAATCATAATGATCATGATTTCGTAAGTGACATGCAATGAATATTTAAATCGGACGGACCGTATAATTATTTCGACTAAAACTCTTCAATACTTTTCTTTACCGATATGGTTGATGGTGGAAGCCATTACTTTGTGATACATTTTGATTCAGGAATTCAGGAACTTTTCAATAAAATGCACTTTCTTGGTATCACACACATTTCTTTACGATTAATAGTATATTACGTAACAAGAGTTGTAAATAGCAAATTACGCGCAAGTGAAAAAATTGCGTACGAGCCGCGTAGCGGCGAGTAACGCAATTCCACGAGCGCGTAATTGCTTTACAACTCGCGTTATGTAGTATACTTTATCTACGACCACTCTCACCTTAATTTATATAAGAGAATGTGCGGAATAGCGAAGTGACAGCTTCGGGGTGCGTGATGTGACGTTTAACAATCGCGGACTACTATATTTAATAAAAACGAACAAACGCGCAACTCTCAACCAATCAAAAGTTCGTAAACGAAACTCACTAGTATGTTATTGTTATGGCAAACACACACGTACCTTTAATTTACAAGCGGGCTCTAACATACGTGGGTGTTTTGGTGTATTTACGCAGTACGCGCATTGTACGATAATGGGCATTTACAGTAGTGGTCGTAGATAAACATATTAAAGTCATTATGTTCATATTATTATTGTTCAATAATTAAATTGAAATAAAACTTACATAATACGTAACCTCCAAATCCTTTTCGATCATTTTTTCCGATTGCTGCTCGGGTTCAATTACGTGGGAAAGTTAGGTAAACACACGGTGCTCGGAGAAAACTCACGCGGGGTTGTTAATACTTCGCAAAAGCCGTTATTGGGCTTCTTTCACAGGCAACATCTGAAGGAAAGTCTCTCGTTCTACTGTATCAGGAAATAAGTGCGCCGGTAGACGACGTTTAAACGTCAAATGCCGGGCCAGGGCAAACAAATTTCGCCATCGTTCGCCGACTCGATTTTTGTGCGTGAATAAGTTAGGGACTCGCATGGAGGTCGGTGAAATCACACGCGGTGTTATTAAAACTTCGGGGAACCTGTTTTTGGCCTTTTTGGTACGGGAAATTCGAAGGCAACTCTCAATTATGCGAAAATACATTGTAATGTCAAACAAATTTCTGGGCGGCTTCTATTGGTCGACGCGGTGTCTCATCTGATTGGCGAAATAACATGACGTAGTCTCACCTAATTGGCTCATTACTTTTACAGCCTAGGCTTAAATAAGCATTTTTAAAGCCTAGTCCGCAAAAGTGAAATTTCACGGCCTAAAAGTAGTCCGAAAAATATTACATTTCATATCAATCCGCGAAAAACATAATTAATATAATTTATTCTAAAATTAACATTTTTAATTACTCATCGATTTATAAAAATTATAAAAAAAGAAAACTTACAAACCGCTCATCAACGGGACTCGATCCACGGACCTTGCGATTGCGAATCAGTGATTTTACCGATGCGCCGCGGAGGTCGGTGTTGTTTCGTTAACATAAATGGTACATAAACATACAGCAAATGAAAAAAACCCTTTTTTCTTGAAAACGGCTCAATAGTGCGTCCTATTACTTGCACCTGTAACACTTCTAGTCATGACCTACACGTGTGCCAAAGATGGATCAAATCGGTGAGTCATACATCTGATCCTACCCTTGTTAGCTAACTACAGATCCATGCTTGCCCTTTCAGCCGGTAATTCTTCCTTCTTGTATATAATTAAAGTAGCCGCCAAGTCTGCCGCGTCCCAGCCGTCTTCGCTAGCCAGCATTGCCCCGACCAAGGTGTTCACTGTTGGTTCGTACCCTATATTCATGGCAAGTTCGGCCCGTTCGACTTGCCACATTGGGCAGTGGAAGAGTGTGAGCTCCGTGTCATCATTACCCCAGGGCACCACACGCCATTCCCATCTTCGGCCTTACCAATGCGGTTGAGGTATGCCCTGAAACAACCGTGTCCTGAGGGGATCTGCGTGAGGTGGTAGCTCGTGTGGGGTCTTGCTGTCAATGGTTCGAGGGAAGGTATTAGACGACGGATCCAACTGTCCCTCGTTCCTTCGTTCCACGTCACCTGCCAACGGTTTGTCCGCCTCACTTCGGCCTCAATTTTTGCTTCCCCTTTTGGGCACTCCCCTCTTCGTGGCCATGTAGATCTCCTGTCTTGCCAGCAGATCTAGGTCTGGAGGAGGAGCGCAGGCCAGTCCCTCAGCTGCCTCCGTGGAGATTGTTCTGTAGCCTCGTATACCACTCGTATAGCCCCCGGCCTCAGGGCGCTGCGCATACGATCAATGGTACGTTTAGCCTTAAAGCATGTAACCCAAGCAGGGTCAGCGTAGATCAGCCACACCCAGTAGGAGCCGCCTCTTGCCATCGGATGGTCCCCCCGTGTTGGCCAGGTGTCTGCTTATTGTTCTTATGGCTGCGGCTGCTCCTGCTGCGGCTTCCCTAATGTGCGTGCTGCAAAGCGGGTTGGCATCCAGATAGGCTCCCAGGTATTTCAGCCGCGGGGCCACCTCTATCTCCTGATCGAGGATGGTAATCTTCTGGCCGGCGTATCTACCCGCCCTCCGCCTGCACAGCCACGTTGCAGCAGTCTTGTCTTCCTATGACGTGGTTATGAGGTCAGACATTTCTCGTTTCATGATGACGACTAGGATGTCATCAGCGAAACCCACAATGCCCGCTCCATCTGGGAGTTGCACTCTTAGGACGCCATCATAGGTGATGTTCCACAGAAGCGGTCCAAGGACTAAGCCCTGTAGAACACCACATGTTGTCACCCTCGTTGCAGGCCGGCCCTGTTCACCTGGGAATAGTAGTGTCCGGTCGTGGAAGTAGTCTGCGATGATGGCAGAAAATCGGTAATCTGAGAAGTATAATGCGAAGAGCGCGGACATGCTGGTTGGCCAGGGGATGGAGTTAGAGGCATTTTGCACGTACAGCGCAATTGCCAGACAATGCCTTCTCCTTCGTAGAGGCCCCTGGTTTGCTTCCTCCACGAGCCTGCGGACATCCAGGAGGGCGTCGACCGTGGATCGTCCCCTTCTGAAGCCGAACTGGCGTTGCGAGAGACCTCCTTTCGCCTCTACCCACGCGGTCAGTCTGTCCTTGATGAGCCTCTTGAGCAGCTTGTCCTCAGCGTCCAATAAACACAGTGGCCTATACCCCCCCGGAGATGAGATTAGTTTGCTGTCCTTCGATAAGAGCACCAGTCACGCTTTCTTATATCGCCGTGGGAACACCCCTCTGTACAGGCACTGGTTGAATAGGGCTACGACCGGAGCCGATTAACTTGTGGTCGCTCAGCGACTCGGTGGACCCGTCGACCGACCACCCGACAACCTTTGGAGCGAGCGCCGCTCCGTGGCGACCAGCGTGAGGTCAATGATTGTGATGAGGAGATTTATTGAAAGGTAAATGCCCAGAACTTGGTTGCCGGATGCAATAGCCAAGTGTTTGATCCTGGTCCCCAGTTTAATGGCCACGTCGTATCGGAGATCTACGCATCGTCTATCCTTGAGGCATTGGGCTCGCTGGCTAGGATGATATCAGGTTGTCGCCCCCTGTCAATGACAGCGAGGGCGGAGTGGCTTCTGTTCAAATTAATCTGGAGGAAAGAAATGGGTTGTTGTGACATGGCGACGCTAGGTGCCTTGGTCGCTGCTGGCCTGCGGCGTCATGCTTATGTCTTACATGCCACACTTGGGGCCATCTCTCCATCATGTCGCGTATAGTTGGCTGCCGCTTCCTTGAATACTGAGCAGACCGCACTGCCCGTATAGTGCTCTGTCTGGTCTGGATGCGGCATTGAGTCCATCCCATCCTCACTGATTTCTTATCCAAAAGCCTCCTTATCAGTTCCTTGCGGCCCTCGACCAGCGCTATCCTGAGCCCCCCGCCATAGTTACGGATCCATTTAGTCTGGAGCTGCCCGCGCACATTTAGCACATTACATCAAGATGGCCGAACGTCAGGACGGTCGTGAATTAGTGTGTGCGAATACAAATTCCAAAAACGTTGAAAAGTTTAGTGCAACTAATATAAAATCATGTGCATGTGGCTATATAGCAAAGTCAGGTGTACAGTGCGCTACTTGCAAATCATATTATCACTCTGGATGTGCGAAACGAGTAAAAATGTGCTGCGAATTGCCGATAGCAAACGGCGGTGTGAGCCCGTGTACAATCGACTCCAGTTTGGAATTTAACTACCAAAAGGAGGCATATATGTGTATGAAGGAGCGAGTAGAGGAACTGAAGCTAACCACTACTCTTATGCAGGAGAAAATCAAACGGTTAGAAGAAGAAAACGCCCAGCTTCGTCTCCGTGCCAGTAGTTTTCCGTCCAAAAAATCGACAGAAATTGCAGAACGAAGGTCAAAAATCGTAAATAATCCCGCAGTAAACAAGGACGGCGCCGAGTCTGCGAATCTCGCACGCGCACCAATGGATTTTGTCTCTGCCGCTAAGCAGCTGTCTCCGGTAAACAAAAATCCTAACCCCTCAATTTTAAATCTGGATTTTATTAAAAATCCCACAGTGGAGACGTGCCTTAAAATTGATGATCCTAACCGCAGTGACGCAAATTTCACTACTGTTACTTACAAGAAAAAAAACAAGTATCCACAAAGGAAATTAATTATTGGAACGGGGGCCACTATTAAATCTAAAATAGAGGCTGAACCAAAGGAAACATGGGTATTTGTGAAACGCGTTAAAAGCAATGTTGGTGAAGACGATATGAAGGAGCACGTAAAACAAATTATAAATTCATCTAGTTTCACATGTGAAAAACTGGACACCCGGGTGCCTGCATTTAAAATAGGCGCCGATTACAAATATCATCATTCTCTAATGGATCCGAATAATTGGCCGAGTGGAATTGTTCTCGATCGCTATATTTTTAGGAGAATCGCCCCGCAAGCAGCTGTTAAATAACGAAACCTTGAACCAAACAACGATAAAAATTTATTTCATCAATATTCAAAGTATTAGGTATAAAACAAATGAACTGGAAGCATTTCTTTCTACAAACGGCAACATTCACGTATTATGCATTAGTGAACACTGGCTAAAAGAACTGGAAATTCCTTCTTTGTCAGTAACAGACTATTCAATGGCCACTAGTTATGCCCGGCGAGGAGCATATGGGGGAGTGATGCAATTAATTCAAAAGCATATTAGCTGTAAGAGCCTAACGCACCTAAATCACCTCTCATCAGAGAAAAACTGCGAAATAGCTGCATCATTCCTGCCATTGTATAATGCTATTATTATTTGTATTTATCGATCGCCTGATGGAGATTTTAATGTATTTTTATCTATTTTAGGCACCCTGTTGGATAATGTTGATTTCCGCAAAAACGTCTTTGTCGGTGGTGATTTTAATGTAAAATTTAACACCAATGATGCTCGGGCCGTGCATCTGTCTGATGTTTTGGCAACATATAGTTTGGCAAGTACCGTAGATTTTAATACACGCAAACAAAATTGCCTAGATAACGTTTTTTCGAACATGAATTGTAGAAATGTAACAGTATATCCCTGTAATTCAGGTTTGTCGGACCATATTGGTATAAAGGTTGAGGTTAACATTGATCTAGAGAAATCCTCAAGCAGTCACCCACAAAATATAACAAGACCTATTACTCAAGTTGGTGTAAATTTATTCTATAAGTTACTTGAAGAAACGGACTGGAGTTTCATCAATAATAATAGAGCCCCAGAAATTGCATTCAATTCATTCGTAAATATTTTACACGAATACTATATCATCTCTTTTAGAGAAAAAAAGATATCAATTAAAAACAAAAACATAAAATGGTTTAACAGTACACTCTTTGACATGCGGGAAACACTCTTGTTAATCAAAGAGGCAAGTGAAAAAAACCCGGGTCTAAGAGAATATTACACTAAATATAAATATGAATACAGTGCTGCTCTAAAAAAGGCAAAAATATCTGCGAACGAATCTTTCATAAAACATTCTAAAAATAGCCCGAAAGCGCTGTGGTCCTTAATTAATAATAAAACATCATTTGATACAACCTGTGATATTAATCCTAACCTGTTCAATTCCCACTTTGCTAATGTTGCCGAAGACCTAGCTCGCAGTCTTCCCGATCCAACTTATGCTCCAGTGACTCATATGCTTAATGCTCCTATTAAAAATACACCATATTTTAAATTTTGGGAAACTAGTTTCGTAAAAGTAAGAGATACTGTACTTGGATTAAAAAAATCTAAATCCAGAGATATTTACGATCTTACATCGGATCTCCTTAAGAGAGTATTAGATGTAATTATTGTACCTCTTACAAAATTAATTAACATGTGTATAAGAAATGGAATATTTCCTAGCTCACTTAAAAAAGCACGTATTACCCCGATTTTTAAGAAAGGCGACAGAGAAGACCTGAATAATTATAGACCTATAGCCATACTACCAGTTATAGCAAAAGTATTTGAAAAAATACTACTTGGGCAAATACTTGATTTTCTTGAGACCCATAAACTACTATCTAATACACAATACGGATTTCGCAAGGGAAGGTCTACGACCGATGCGGTAGTCGGTCTTACTGAGGAAATTATCCAGGGGTTTGAATCTGGTACACACACTGTATCATCATTCCTCGATCTCAGTAAGGCCTTCGACTGCATCGACCACGGCATTCTTTTGCGAAAACTTTATTTTTACAACTTCCATCCAAGTAGCTGCCGTTTAATCTGTTCATACCTCCAGCAAAGACAACAAACAGTGGTCGTCAATAAAAGAGCATCAAGTGAAATTTATTTGAAATATGGGGTGCCTCAGGGATCAATATTAGGCCCTCTTCTATTCTTGCTATATATAAATGATTTATCGTCTGCATCAGCTTCCTCAACTTTTTTTCAATTCGCTGATGATACAACATTTATTAACAATTCAACTGATATTGTAAAGGCTACAAATGACCATTTAGCATGTAGCAAGGTTATAGGTGCTTGGTTTGAATCGAACAAGCTATCTTTAAACACAGCTAAAACGGTGAATCTAACGTTCTCCCTTCGATCGGACATTTCTAGTGAAACAACAGCTAACTTCCTAGGTATATGCCTCGATCATAAACTAACATGGCATAATCATTCGGATGTAGTAGCAGTGAAAATATGTCGTTCGATATACCTTTTACGGCAATTAAAATTAAAGCTTCCGGTAACCGCACTACGTACTGCTTATTTTTCATTATGTCAGTCACACCTAACATACTGTATCTTAGCGTGGGGACATTCTACTATAATGAACCGGTTATTTAAACTCCAAAGGCGCACGATACGAGTAATATCGGGCTTAAGGTATCGGGACGACTGTAGAGCAACATTTAGCAAATTAGGTATTCTAACATTACCCTCACTCTATGTTTTAGAGTGCCTTGTTCATGTTCGAAAAAACGTTACATTCTACTGTGCTCATTCTGATCGACACGAGCATGACACTAGGAGAAAAGATAACATTTGTTTACAAAAGTTTAGGCTATCTAAATCGCGAAACGGAATTAATTATTATGGACCTGTAATATATAACTTGCTTCCTGAATCCATAAAATCATTGAGTATTAAACAATTTAAAATTAAAATGAAAGCGTACTACACTAAAATGGCATTCTACACCATGAACGAGTTCCTAACTCATGACTATAGAGCAATTGACAATTAGGTATATATTATCAACATTATCCACAGAAGCCATCAAGTTTTTAGAATATCTGTTGTGCCTTATGTTTTGTGAAATTTTATTATGTTTTATTTTATTTAAATTTTATTTATATATAGTACTTTACTAAATCAATTTTTTAATGTGTGGTTTGTATATTTATTATGTTGTGTTATATTTTATCTAACTTTATTTTATCTATAGATCATTTTACCCGTTCATGTATTTTATTTTATAACTACTTTAAATTTACTTTTTTATTCATAGGTTTATTTTGCTTATTAGCTTTTAATCTAATTTTAACATATTTATATTATCTAACCCATCAGTACGATAACATATTTTTTATTACTTAGCCCAAAGCATTATACCAAGTTATATTTTTGTATTCATGTATGTATATCCTGACGAGTGTAAACAACTGTTTTAGCACGAATAAAATACTATTACTATTACTATTACTAGTACCTTGTCAAGGGCCTCCATGAGCTCGTAGCTTGTGTTATCGTCTTCGAGGAATTTAACCTCGGCTACGTCCTTACTCCCTTTGGTGGATTTCGCCTTCCCCTTCCCCTATTGATCTCCTGGATCAGTTCATCTCCGTTACTGCCCTTTTTTACTTCTAGGACGACATTCCCAGCGAGGCTCCTCCTGGCCGTAGTCACTGAGCTCGAGTTCGGTCCTGCTCCTATGCCTTTTTTTAATTTGGCCAATACCTCTCCATAGGTGGCTCCCCCTACATCTACTATTATTCTCGTGGCCGTGAGCCTATACGTGGCTCCCTCTTTAGTTCCCTCTTTCGGGTCCGAGTTAATCACCTGTCTCGATGCGGGGACGCTGCCCTTAGTTTTCCAGTCTTCCTTGTCGTCTGGTTCATCTTTCCTTCTGCGGCTTATGGTTCTATCCTCGGGGGTCTGCGTTTTCCTGCTATCATAGACCATGGGACTCGGCGGACGCGATTATATTTTAATTTTACACCTCGTGCTCTCATTCCAAACAGGAAAGCCATTTCTGTTTGGCAAAAACAGCGGACCAAACAACAAGAAGAAGAGATGTCAGTGTAAGAACTATTTTGACATCTGAGAATGTGGAATCTGACAGGAAGCCCTCGAAGATTTGCAAAACGCCACAGCGTTGCTCTAGGACCTTCAGCTCGAACAGTAAGAATAATTTTGCATTTGGTTTTGGCTTTTGTGAGCACATGTTACAGCTGCTTGAAGACGATCCACAGCTCATCCATAATCCATAGATCAGCGAAGAAGCATATTTCCACATTATTGGATATGTAAATAAACATAATTTTCGCTAGTGGACTGCAGCCAATCCTCAAGAATGCCCTGTCAATTCGACCAAAGAGTCAGTCTGTTGTGCGATCTCTTGGAATGGAGTAATTGGCCCTTTTTCCGAGGATGGTGATGGATATGTAATTACAATAACATCAGTTAGCTTCAAATGCTAAAAACGTTTTTCATTCCAGAATTTCAACGATTTCCTGTGTACCAACACCTATTTCCAACAAGATGGAGCAACAAATCATATAGCGAGGGTGTAAATCGACCTTTTGAACGGCCTTTTCCAGCACCGCCTTATCAGCCCCTACTGATCTGGCTATCGTGGCGGCCCCTGAATATTATTATTTATTCCTATGAGGATATTCAGGCGCCACCGCGATCCCCAGGCCCTGAGCTGTAATTTTCTATGAGGATATCTCAAGTCTAAATTCTTGAGACGAGTCCAGCAATAATACAGGACTTAAAAGTGTGGATTAAAAAATGGTGATGTGGCCATCATGTTACTTTCTTCGACTTGATGGTATCATAGCCATTTATATTTACGTTTTCATGGTTTATTTTCAATTGAAATCATATTTTAAATGTACATCGAGCGTTGTGTAAACTCGGATGAAACTGACGTTTAAAACGTCAAAATTATGAAAGATGGAAAAACTATACTTCAAATTCAAAAACTCGGTTTACTCAAAAACTAACAAGATTTAGAAAAAAAAACTTATTCTTTAGAAGTTGTTCATTTTGGCATTCTCCTCAATTATTATTCAAATAAATTTGCTGTAACTATCATCTTTTCATAATTATAAACCAAAAATTAAAAAAATTATTGATACATTCAATGTATCTCGAATAGTAATGATTTTATGAAAAATATTTTCAAGCAATAGATGTGCATTTCCTTGTTGTCTTCAATGTTTGTTTAAATATTTTTGTGATATTTTTCATATTTAAGAAAATATTGGCAAAAAACAAAAAACAGGTTAGGTAAACACCCACTTCCGGTGTACGAAATTTTAGCAAAAGCTTTTCAGTTCTTTAGATTATCAAATAAGACGTATTTTCAAAGTTTCATATCAATTGTTTTATTAGTTTTTGAGATACAGCGCGCGCACACACACACACACAGCGACACAAATATTTTTTTTCCAGAAATTGTTGAAATGGGATCTAGGGACCCCAAAACGGATATTTCCGTAAAAAAAAATTTGAAAAAAAAATCACGATCACAATACTTTCTCGTACTTCGTAACGGAGAAAGTAAAAACACCGGCGGTACTGCGACATATCAGTAAGAATTTCAGTATGAGTCTCAGACAATGTGTACAAAATGATGGTCGTCACCTTAATGAAGTTATATTCAAAAAATGAATCTTTTCTTTACTTGTACAATAATTTCCATTTATGTTTTAACACTCATTGCAATATATGAGAACAAAAATGTTTCTGCATACTTTTTGTAATACCTTTGACTGCCCAATCTTGTATTTTTGTGATCCATAGGTGATCAAATAATGGAACAATACATTAATTGACTTAAAAGCATAGAAAACAGATTTCATAACATCAATGTCACTAAATCCTCGAGAAGTTCTGATAAAGAAACCACACGCTCTACTGATGCTTTTGTCATGTGGGTTAAGGGGGTCATTACAAGAAAATTGAAAAAAACACGATTTTTTTTAATTCCATTTTCTGAAAGTATAGACTTATTCATTAACATTTAATGATCACATACTTTTTATAGCAAATTGTCAAAGGTGCAACCTATAACACCGTTTTTTTCAGATGTTAAATAATGATAATATAATAAAATTTATTTGCCTTTCAAGTTAAAAAACGATTTTATATTATTTGATATTTTTTAATTAAAAAATTCGAATAAATATCAATATATTGTGTAATTCATATCATAGTAATATATGATGAGATTCTACAAAAAAAAAACTATCGTCTTATATTCATGCTTCAAGGTCATTTCATGACGAGCCGCCTTAAGCAGTGGTTGTGTAAAGAGGATGCCGATGCTGTAGGTATAGACGAAAATGTGTTGCTCGCCTATATGTCGGAGCGTTACGTTTCTGTTTATTATTTTCCTAGGTCCGTAAGTAAAAATAAAGTTCTGTCGTCAAGGACAACAAGCACGAATGTTATCAGCCACTTACGGTACTTGTAATGGATGCAATGCTTATTTACGTTGTCGGTAACGGAAAAATTAAATTATTCGCTTTGTGCATTCACGCCTATTATAACAGTATAAAGGTGCCTTTACATTGTATGATTTATCATATGACTTGTCATATGATTTTTTCACGTACACGAGTAACTTGCGTGCGATAGAATTTTACTTACATCAGTAAACTCGTTATATAAAAATATTTGAGTAGCTGAATGATACTTCAAATGTTTGAGGTTTATGATTCTAATGCAAACAATAATAAATGCACATAAATATGTACATGCTGGTGTTAATATTGATTATTAATTTAGTTAAACAATCGCAATATTTATTAGTCCAACTTGACGATTGAATGAAAATTAAACGGCAAATTGTAGTTATTAAACGCATGCAACGCAAGTGGGTACTGTGCCATATCTCGTTCCGGTTGGCGTGAGAAGTTCAAAATTGACGAAAGCAATTCTGTAAACGAGCACGCCACTATAAAGCTTCAGATTGATATCTCATTCCATCGGCTGAAGCAAGGTTCAGTGTGAATGGGTCGAATAAATTTGGAAATTGTAATCGGGCATGATTTCGGTTCCGCTTGTTGTAAAACAATCATATATTAATGGGGACGAGACCCTTGGTTAGATGGTGCGTGAGGGCGGTTATGTGTAATAAATAATTTAGATTTGCGTGAGTTAAGGTCGTGGATATCGGAAAACTAACTACCATATGAATTTGTTTTTAAACTGGACTATGATAAACGGCCTTATTTCCGATTCAGCTGGCCCTAACTATAATATTTTCAGCAAATAAAGCTTAACTCGTAAGTCGGTGGGGTTTTAATGTTTTAATGAATTTTATATTTTTACCTACTTTGTTATTGATATTCACCTATCGTAAGCAACCCATTGCGAATATATAGAGCACATAGAAATATAAAATGTAAATTTTATTTTTTTCTGATTGAAACAATATCGAGTAATATTGCCTTAGTTACGATATGTCATAACACACATATTTCCCTAGGGAAATATGAAGTGCTCATATTTCCCTAGGAAAATATAAACATCAAAAAAATGTCATTAGGAGCTTCTACCAAGAATTGTTTTAATTGCTCTCGGGACAACACCTCCGATTTCTTAGGAAGGTATCCTTTATGGATTTTACAGCTTTCGATTTTACCGGAACCAAACATTCACGGTCTTTCGTCGCTTGCGTTAATACATAGTTTGACATTTCACCAATTTATGAAACAAACGCAAAAATCAAACTAGTCAACTATGATATTTACAAACAAGGCCCTTAGCGACGTTACCAATCCGATAAATTCAAAAATTTACAATCCAATATATTTCCATTTACAGAACAATATTCTTTTAATCAGAAAAAAACTATTGATTACAACACGGGAAATATGAATACATTTCCCTTGGTTGTCTATACATCTAACTAGCCAACCTCGGGAAATATACTATTCATATTTCCCTAGTTGAAATAATAGCTATACAACTTAAGTGTTTCGCTATATTGTATACTTATTATCCAATTATAATTAAGGTCAGCTCAGTCCCCCTTCATTCGACATATACGATTGGTTCGTTCAGGATGAGACAGGATGGAACAAGATTGGATATTCAGGGACAGGAAAGGCCAGTACGTACGTTCCATACGTCTGTTCGTCTTTAAATATTAAAAGTGACAATGACGTTTAAATGTCAGATTACCAAATATTGATTATAACACTGACCGAATAAATTCCTCGACACACCATATCTGTACCCCGGCTTCATTCGCATTGGTATCTTACGGCCCGTTCCATAATCTGATTAAAGTCATTTTTAACCACAAAAGGCGCCTTTACTTCATAAAAACTGTACCATAATTGATTTTTAAACACCACTTTACCGAAAAGTCTCCTTAACCGTAAAGGCCCGAATTCGTTCATTATGCATTCCGAAGTCGACTTTATTGCGAAAATAACCTCACATTTAGTTAACAGCTGGTGTCAGTGTGTGTCTAAAATGGAAAGTATGGAAAGTTCAAGTTCAAGCTTATCATCAGAAGACGAAATGTTTATATTTTAAGACGGCCCAAAAAATATAAAAACAGAGAGGATTGTTTTAATAAATGTGACGATGTTGAATGTTTTGATCGGTTTCCCACAGTACTAGCACTGATTTTTGTTTTATAAAGGAGGACGCATACTACCAATTACAAGGCTGCTCTTGACGTTGAGATTTTAAGCTACAAGGAAGCATGCTGATTGCAGCAGGCGAATTTGTGGGTGTTTCTAAAACATCAGCCTGCAGAATTGTAAAAAGCGTATCCTATGCCATCGCATCTTTATGACCACAATACATGAATATGTATGAAAATCATTTAGTGAGACAGAGGGCAGCGGAAGATTTTTATAGAGCAGCAAGTTTTCCTGGTGTTATAGGTGCAATAGATTACACTTTAATAAAAATCCAATCTCCTGGAGGTGAGGATGCAGAGATATTTCGTTGTAGAAAAGGGTAATTTGCATTAAGGGGGGCTATACATGAAAAAAATAGATTTTTTTTGCATAAATAGTTGAAATAACATCTCACAAATATGCCTGTAAATTTTTGAAATGAAATTCGCATTATTTATCAATTAAAAACTCATTTAAGTGCTCCGCCATAACTCGGCGCTCGAGCACCATGAAGACTCTACTGTAGCGTTCGACTCGCACTTGACATTGACTTTCCATTGGAAAGTACATCTGTATAGCTACTATAAATTATTTTAAAACCAGTGTAGTTATTTCAGTTAAGTATACTTCTGCATTTAGTTCTGTTCGAAGTGATTTCGTCAGTGAAAAAAATATGTCTTATCCTAAAAGTGGATAACATGGATCAGCTCGTGCTGCGAAACCACGAAAAAGAAAATTCCATGGAAATCGATATACTAACACAAAAATTGAAACAGAACCGGAAAGTAAAAGCGCGAAAAATCTCTCTAACGCTGCCGATGAGGATGTCCACTACAATGCGCTTCATGGGTATCGTTTCATTGAGTTTCTTACAGTGTTTATAGTATTAGCAAAGATGCTGATATGTCGTGAGTGTAAATCACCAGTGAAATTTGAAGAAAGTGGCAACAGAGGGTTAGGTTTCAAAATCGTCGTGTTATGCCAGTGTGGTCGCAGAGATATTTTTTCTGGGCCATTAATTAATAATGGATTTAAAGTAAATCGGAGAATTGTGGTTGTGATGCATCTTTTAGGCGTTTCGACGGAAGGAATCAACTTATTTTGTAACATGATGGACATTTGTAATGGCATAAGTGAAAGTTCCTATAACTAGTTACACCGCTACACAATCAGTATTTCAAGCTTCTTGTGTACCAGCCGCCAATGAAGAAAACGCTGAAAACGAAAAGCATGAACGGCCAATCTTGAATTTGAAAGTTTCTGGGGACGGTACATGGAAGAAGCGGGGTTTCAAATCGTTGTATGGGGTCACAACCCTTATTGGATATTACTGCGGTAAAGTCATTGATTTAGTTGTTAAAAGTAGTTACTGTGCAGCCTGTGCTCGTTGGAAAAATAAAACTGATACTGAAGAATACCGTGAATGGTTTGAAGAGCATGATCCAGACTGCCAAGAAAACCATAAAGGCTCTTCTGGCGCTATGGAAGTCGAAGCTGTAAAAGAAATGTTTGCACGATCTGAAGAATTATTTGGTGTCAAGTACTGAAACTACATAGGAGATGGGGATTCTAAAACTTTCAAGGGAATTATTGATTTAAACTCGTATGGTGATGATTTTCAAGTTGTGAAAAGCGAATGCATCGGCCACGTTCAGAAGAGGATGGGTACTCAACTCTATAAAACTAAACCTGGGCGGAAGCTCTAATTAAAAAAATGTCTTTATACTTTGGATTAGCTATTCGGAGAAATGTTAACAGCGTGAAAGACACGAAAGATGCGATTATGGCCACATACTACCATTTGTGCTCCACAGATGACGAACCAAGACATGAGTACTGTCCGTCTGGTTCCGATAGCTGGTTCAAGTGGCGGAAAGCTGAAGCTTTAGGGAAAAATCCTAAAAAAATTAAACATCCTGCTCCATTACATCCTGATGTTCAAACCCATGTCAAGCCGATTTTTGAAGATTTGTCCCGCGATGACTTGCTCGAAAGATATTTGAGTGGTCACACGCAGAATGCAAATGAGAGTTTCAACTCAACTATCTGGCGACGGTGTCCAACACATCTGAATTCTGGACTGAGGATCATAGAAATTAATGCTTTTATATCCGCTGGACTGTTCAATGACGGATACACATATATCTTACGTGTAATGAACATTTTACAAATTGTTACTGGCCGCCAAAGCATGTCCTACAAAGATAAAGTCGATGACCAAAGGGTGAATGGAGAAATTCGCCGCAGCTCCCTGACAACCAAAAAAGCTCGTCAAGCATGTCAAAAAGAACTTCAGAAGAAAACCGAATACTACGAATGCACCGAAGGACTTATGTATGGCCCTGGAATCGCTGACTAGTTGGTAAGTCGCGTTTTTCTCAAAACTACTTTTTTTAAATTGGCGGGACTTAAAATAACTCAAAAAGTTCTTAACCGATTCTTATGAAATTTGGCACACGCCTTCTCTATAGTATTAGCTTCTAGTTGAACTTCAAAAAAGCCAAAAAGAAATTACCATTTTTGACCTGAAAACCATCGAAAAATAGATGGAAAATCCAACTTTTTTTTCTGAGGAGCGCCAATTTATGATTTTTTAACTTTTTTGTTTTTTTTTATTAATTAGACTAGAAGATACATTTTACATTAACACGGTTAAACTAAAATTTCTTATTTCAGATCGCTGTAACAGAAACTAAAAATTCCGCCGATCGATGCCTCTCGCCGTGTGGGTCTCAGGAGATGAATTACTACGGCGGCCATTTTGGGAAAAAAAATTCTGATACTTGTATTTTAATATATGATGAATAAACATACTTAATTTTAAACAAGATTCATTTATTCCTTCACTTTTAAATAACCCTCTGAAAAACGGCCAAATTTCAAGCGGTTACATGTATCGCCCCCCTTAAATGTACAGACAAACTTGAAAATTCGCAACATAGTTGCAGGATGGCCTGGCTCATGTCATGACCAAACTATTTTTAACAACAGCAGGCTCAAACAACAACAACTGAAAAGGGTCTATTTAGGCAACACTTATTAATTGGTGATGAGAGGATATGCTATTGAACCCTATTTGATGACAAAATTGCAACTAACAGAAACGGCAGCGGAAAATCTATACAATGAGTCTATCATTGGATCACGTAACGTTGTTGAAAGACAATATTGAGTATGGAAAAGGAGATTTCCTATCTTATCATTAGGAGTGCGGATGAATGTGACCACTACAATGACTTTAATCATAGCAACTGCTGTATTGCATAACATTACAATAGAGATGAATGATAACTTTCCCGATGATTGGTTTGACAATGTTGAACAAAATGAAGATGAACCAGAGCAAAATCAATATAATCAGAATGCGATTGCTGCTCTCGGACAAAATGTGAGAAGATTGCTTATTGAAGAACATTTTGATAGACTATAATATGTATCTAACAGTAGTTGTTTTTTTTTATTAGAGATAGGCATTTGAATAAATCATTATACTTTTGTCAACAGTAATTTATTTTTTATATTGATTTCTTTAATTCTGCCTCCTTAATTGGAATTTCTAGATCTAAAACGCGTTGCCTCTTTTTGTGATCTTTCACCCTCCGATTTTGCTTATTCCTCGCCCACCTTTCCACTTCAACGTCGGTCGCTTTATTTCTGTAGTAAACCTACTTGTCCAGTACTACAGAGTTCGTTACAGCAGGCCGTAACGTTTTCCTAAAATCCGTTCACGGCGCACATTCGGATATTTGGGTGAATTTTTGAATTTTTCGCGGTATTTCAGCGATACCAACAGAAATATATTTCGTTCAAGAGCACTTTATGTAATATGACCTTTGTAAACTATTTTGGAACAAGAGCGACTAAAATCCGGCTTTAAAGTATTCTTTTCGAAAAAGTTAATTTTACGTAAAGAAGACTTTTATGTGATATTATGGAACCGGCGGTTAACAGGTTAACACTTCAGAACGAGTAAAACGATAGGTGTCCGTAAAGTTGATCAATATGTTGGACAATATATTATTCGATGAAAAATTGTTCTGAAGGTAATTTGTTTGTTTAGTTAGTCGTCTTATATTGCCACTATCGGGCAATTTATAAATCGAGCCCATTGCCGGACAATTTTGGACGTTAAATAGAACAAAAATCACAATATTTCAATATGAAATATGTTATTAAATCGCTATTATACTATTAAATGTTCAATTAACTCGACTCGTCATTAACTTTCAAAGTTGATTTTGTAACTGTTTTTAAAGAAATTCAAGACTTAGATCCTACATCGTCTTGTGGTCCAGATGAATTGCCTAATGTGTTTTTGAAGAATTGCATTTTTACTCTTACATACCCCATTACATATTTATTTCAAAAATCTATTATCGAGTGCTGTGTTCCTGACTGCTGGAAAAACGCCAATTCATAAAAATGGTGACCGTACTGATGTAGCGAATTATAGAGGCGTTTGTATACAATCAGCTATACCGAAATTATTAGACAAAATTCATTCACAACAGTTGATTTGGATATGTAACAATATAATTGCAGAAGAACAGCATGGGTTTTTTAGTGGCAGATCAACGACTACTAACTTAATTCTCTTTTAACGATACCTATTACTAGTCATTGAAAATCAAGGTCAAGTTGACGCCATATATACCGACTTTGAGAAGTCCTTTGACCGGGTCTCTCATTCTGTTTTAATATACAAATTGCAAAATTTAGAATTAAATGAATCTATAATTGAATGGATAATTAGTTTTATCACTAATAGAACACAGCATGTTCGCATCAATAATAACCTCTCCAAGATAATAAAGGTGACTTCTGGTGTGCCCCAGGGGTCACACATAGGACCAATTTTGTTCTTGCTATTTATAAATGACATTGCAAATTGTTTTCAACATTGTAAGATGTTAATGTATGCCGACGATTTAAAGTTATTTTCTGTGGTAAACGATTATCACGACTATTCAATGATTCAAAATGATTTAAATCATCTTACCGACTGGTGTTACGATAATAAGTTATATTTGAATATTAAAATATGCAAAATCATCTCTTTTTTGCGTAAACGGCAAACAAATTCATGGCAATACAAGTTGGATTCTAAGGTGGTACAGAGAGTGTGGGAGATTGATGATTTAGGAGTAACATTTGACACTAGGCTAACGTTTAAACTCCACATTAATAAAACCGTTAATACATGTTTAAAATTACTCGGGTATCTAGAACAGGGAAAGATTTGTCTGTGGAATCAATTAAAATATTGTACTGCTCGTTGGTAAGATCGCGACTTGAATATGCTACTATGGTTTGGACGCCAAGAATATTTAATTAAGTATTTGGACAAAGTTCAAAATAAATTCTTAAGAATTGTTGCTTACAGAATACATATTCCAATAGAATCGTTAAGCTATACTAATTTAACAGTGTCTCTTAAGATGCAATCATTAGTCTATAGGCGTCACGTGGGTGACTTAGTGACTTAAAAATTGTAAATAACTTTATTTCGTGTTCGGAATTGATATCAGGCCTGTCTTTTAATATTAGAACTGTCGGACCAACTACGCGTAGTATGGCTGCAATTAATATTCCACATCACCGTACCAACTATGGACTTCATGAACCACTTACAAGAGCATCGAAATTAGTCAATAAACTACAAGTGTTCAAGGGATTTAATTTATATTCTAAAAACTTAGTAGCTTTTAAGTCTTACTTGTTCACACTCGACCTGGTGCATGTAGCCAAATAATGTTATATATTTTTAGATAAGGATTACTTTACTTCATAGAAATGTACATTTTAGTTATTTAGTATTTTTCAAGGGCGATGTCCCGTTAATAAATGTATTATTAATTACTTACAACAAATTAAATGTGAATTGCTGCCTCTTTCTGATATGAATAGACTATAGTAATTAAGTAGAACCAGTGGCGGCTCGTGAAACATGTTGATGGTAGAGCCACTTATACCATATACCCCCTCATTTTTTGAAGAAAGAACTATTTATCTTCCTAGACCAAAGTAACTGGCGAAACAGTGTTTTAAGAATTGATTAAAAAATCTTGCTGAGCTTGAAGCTCATTGGCTCTATATAACGAGCTGCCCCTGGTTATAACCCATTAAAAAATTAATGGAATTTAGGAAATTACTGATATTCTTAAAATATAATTATTTTGGAGTTGTATAGAATTATTTCAGAATTTTTAAACAATTTCTACCATTTTTATATATTTTAGAAAATGCTCAATTTTGAACGCAATTAAAAAATACATGTTTAACAACTAACAGTTAAAACGCTTTAAAAAATTATTGGAATTTAAGAGTTGATTAAGTTGATTATATTCTCAAAATATAATAACTAGGGAGTTGTATAGAATTATTTCAGAATTTTTATACAATTTCCACTATTTTTTATTTATTTTAGAAAATGCTCAATTTTGAACGCAATTAAAAAATGCATGTTTAACAACGAACAGTTATAACACATTAAAAAAAATGGTGCCATCATGTAACTTTCTCCGAAAATATTTTTCCTATATATATAAATCATCTTTATTAAAGAATTCATACATTTAGTATATGATATAAACAAATCTTGCTTAACTATAATAATTAAATGTGTAAAGATTCTTTATTGGCTATCGACCTTTTTCCTATATTTTTCGTATTTATCGATGTTTCCATACTTCGTACGAAATAAGTAAAATTACATTTTGCAGAGATGAAATAATTTTTATAAGAGATCCAGTTATGAAGAAACAACTGAGAAGGATATATTTTTGTTTTCAAAAATACACGAATTCTTAGGTGAGTTACAAATGTTAAGAAATTTTGTGTGTGTTGTGAAATAGATCGAAAAAATATGAAAAGCCGACATAGAACAACTAACAAGCCTTAATTAATTTATTTCTGAAAATACAACAATTGTTAAGTGAGTTACGAATGTTCAAGAAAAATTGTGAAAAAAATCGAAAAAATATGTGGAAGCCTGAAATAAAATTGTGCAAACATTGGAAAGTCGAAATCATTATGTTTTTTTTTTTTTAAAGAGGGTTATAATCATTTAAAATGAATTGATTTATATCTATTATGGAAATACTGAGTAAAAAATTGAAATAAAACGCCAACATTCAACAATACAAAAATGAAAAACAATAAATTCGTCTTTATTCTTTAAGAATCATTTTTGGTTTTAAAAATGCATCAATTTTTAAGAGAGCTGTGAATGTCGCAAAAGCTTTATTTTAAATTGTGGAGGCGTTTATTAAGAAAATCGAAAAAATATACGAGAAACCGAAATAAAATATGCAAAAACTAACAACAACTAAGATGGTTATATTATATAAAAAATCATTTTGGCTTTTAAAAATATTCCAATTTTCAAGTAAGTTATGAATGCTGAAAGAAAAAAATTGAATTATTTCATTGCTATAAAAATTAAATCCGCTAAGAAGGTTGTATTCTCGCAAATTGATTTTTTCTCTTGAAAATACACCACTGATTAAAATAAAATTATTTGAGTTGTAGAAGCGAAGATTGGAAATATCAAAAGAAAAAAAAAACATTTTTTGGAAATAATTTTAGTTTTTGAAAATGTTTCAACTCTTACGTGAGTTATGAATGTTTCAGAAAACTATTAAAGTTGAGTAAGAGAAAATTGAAAATCGGAAGAAAAGAAACGCCTAATCAACCGAAAAGCCTTTATTTTTACGAAGTCGTTGGTTTTTGAAAATAATTCAATATTTAAGGCAGTTATGAATGTTCAAAAAGAAATTATTTGAATTGCGGGACAGGAAATTAAAGAAATAAAAAAATTGTGATGTGGCCACCATGTTACTTTCTCCGACTTGATGGTATGATAGCCGTTTATATTTACGTTTTCATGGTTTATTTTCAATTGAAATAGTATTTTAAATGTATAACGAGCGTTGTGTAAACTCGGATGAAACTGGCGTTTAAAACGTCAAAATGATGAAAGATGGAAAAATTATACTTCAAATTCAAAAACTCAGTTTTCTCAAAAACTAAAGGGATTTCGAAAAAAACTGATTCTTTATGAGTTGTTCATTTTAGCATTTTCTACAATTATTATATTTATTGTTATTATATAACATAAATTTGCTGTAACTATTATCGTTTTATAATAATAAACTAAAAATTAAAAAATAATAATAATTTTTTTTCTCGAATAAAAATGATTTTATGAAAAATGTTTTCAAGCAAAAGATGTTCATTTCTTTGTTGTCTTCAATGTTTGTTTAAACGTTTTTGTGATATTTTTCATATTTAAGAAAATATTGGCAAAAAACAAAAAACAGTTAAGGTAAACACCCACTTCCGGTGTACGAAATTTTACCAAAAGCTTTTCAGTTCTTCAGATTATCAAATAAGATGGATGTTCAAAGTTTCATATCAATTGCTTTATTAGTTTTTGAGATACAGCAGACAGACAGACAGACACACACACACACACACAGCCACACACACAGACACACACATAGACACACACACACAGACACAGACACACAAAAAAATTCAAGAAATTGTTGAAATGGTATCTAGGGATCCCAAAACGGATATTTCCGTAAAAAAAAATTGAAAAAAAAAATCACGATCACAATACTTTCTCGTACTTCTTTCTCCGACTTGATGGTATCATTTATTTTTACGTTTTCATGGTTTATTTTCAATTTAAATCATATTTTAAATGTACATCGAGCATTGTGTAAACTCGGATGAAACTGACGTTTAAAACGTCAAAATTATGAAAGATGGAAAAATTATACTTCAAATTCAAAAACTCAGTTTACTCAAAAACTAAAGGGATTTCGAAAAAAACTTATTCTTTATAAGTTGTTCATTTAAGCATTCTCTACAATTATTATTAACATAAATTTGTTGTAACTATGATCGTTTTATAATTATGAACCAAACAATAAAAATAATAATAATACATTTTTTTCTCGAATAAAAATGATTTTATAAAAAATGTATTCAAGCAAAAGATGTTCATTTCTTTGTTTTCTTCAAAGTTTGTTTAAATGTTTTTGTGATATTTTTCATATTTAAGAAAATATTGCCAAAAAATAAAAAACAGTTTAGGTAAACGCCCACTTCCAGTGTACGAAATTTTACCAAAAGCTTTTCAGTTCTTCAGATTATCAAATAAGACGGATGATTAAAATTTCATATCAATTTCTCTATTAGTTTTTGAGATACAGCGCGCACACACACACACACACACACACACACACCCAGACACAATTTTTTTTCCAGAAATTGTTGAAATGACATCTAGGGACCCCAAAACGGTTATTTCTGTAAAAAAAAAATTTTGAAAAAAATCACGATCACAATACTTTCTCGTACTTCGTAACAGAGAAAGTAAAAAAGTTTAATTGATTTATAATGTGTATATTTCATTTCTCTCCGTGTATACAGGGAAGTACATTGCGAAGAAAACGTTACATAGTAGTATTTATAATTTTTATATTTTATCCACAAAATTTTTTTAGATTGGAGATTTTTTTTTTCGTTTCTATGTAGATAATATTATTACAGTTACTTAATTTACTAAGAAAAGGATGTCTTTGATGAAATAGTAGTTTGTCTTATTAGGACGAAAAATGAGAGAATGCCGCATCAGTATGAAAGATCGGAGGACACCTCCGATCTTTCATAGTGATGTGATGTTCTCTAACTTTTCGTCCGAATAAGACATAATATTTAACGAAGGAGGCAAAGTATTTTTTCAAAATCAAAATAATTGTAAAAATAATCGTTTTTGCAGAAGAATAAAAAAATTAGATAAAAACAGAATTCAAAATAAAGAGACACAAAAATTAAGATGTACCGTCATAAATTCGAAATAAAATTCTTGTGTGATGAAAACAAAGGATATCATAATTTCATCTTAAATTATAATAAAGCAATAAACAGTAAAACCGTCATAAAATGATCGTGTGATGTAAACAAAGTATCTCATCATTTCATCCTAAAACAACATTCAAATTTGAGAAAAAATGCCATACATTGAAAAATACAACAACAATGAAAGAAAGTACCAAATCAATAAAAAAAAATGAAAAACCGATGAAAAAACGTAAAAAAAACGATGAAAAAAGTAGAATAGTGGGAAAAGTGAGTACTTTTCCCACGCTAAAAGTTTTTTTAACCAAAATATCTTATTTTTTTATTCTTCCGGAAATCGATTATTTTTACAATTATTTTCGATTGAGAAAAAATGTCTTTGCGTGACTCAGTAAAATAAAAGTTTATTTTTCTGAGAAGACATTAGCGCAACTTGTTGCTGGTACAACTTGATTTAGAGCCGGACAGAAACAGTTTTTGTTGTTGTGCGTTTTACTGAAAATGGCTGCGACGTTTAAAGGCCTACCATAGAACTATGTATTTTACGTATATCACCTTTTTAGCGTCTAGTGTAATGATGATTTTGGCGCCCGGGCCCGGGCCCCATTCGCTCTCGCGGCTCTCCCAATCCCATTAATACGGCCCTGTGTGTATGAACTATTTCGCGTGTAGTAGGTAACTAGTTTTTCCAACCTAAAGTAAAAGTAGGTAAAATTATGTTCTTTTTATTTTTAATAAAAAAATGTTTTGTTTTTTAATTTTAAATTTTAAATTTTTATTAATTTTTTTTTTTTTTAATTTTTGAATTTTTTTCAATTTTTTTTAATTGATGACCAACGAGCCCCCCCAGAGATAAAATAATTGTCACTTTTGAACCCTTCCGGTGAGAGGTATCTTTGGTGAAAATTTCAGCCGAATCCATGCCATGCGATTTTCCGAAATGAAAAATATGGAAAAAAAAACGATTAGAAAAATTTAAAAAAATCAAAGAATAAATGTTATAGAGCTGCCTTCAATTAAGGGGGAAAAGTGGTTTCAAATTATCCAGGATGTGCAGGGAAGGCTTTACGAATTTTTATCTATCATTTTGAAAGAAGGCCCTGAAGTCCTCAGGGAGGATTATTGGGACGATCAAATTTGCTCAATACATACTTCTTAATAGCTGCCATGTTGCCTAAACAGGTCATCTCCATCGGCAGTACCGAAGAGGGTAAAAAAAATAAAACATGATTTTTAATCCTTTTGGATGCACTTTATGTAAAAATTTTGTAAATGTTTTCGATTTAGTTTCAATAGTTATTGAAAAATCTGACATTTGAGTTGAATACAATTTTTTCCCTTCCGCACCCCTGCTGAGGTATTTCGAGAATGTCGAATTAAAAAATTACGGATCACCGTAAGTCGTAGAGAAAACGAACGGTCCTGCATATATTTTTTTTTGCAAAATACGATGAAATGTTTTTTGTTTAATTCGTAATTAAAAGGGTGGATAATTTGTTGCAAATTTCAAAAATCATACCCCGAAAAACATGGTCTGGAAGAATAGGGGGTGTTTTAAAATTTAAAAAAAATACAGATTAAGGCTCGTCCTACCCCCTAACAACTCAAAAAGTTTTAACTCTTTAGCTTTTAAAGAAAAAAATACGTCTGCCATAGAAGCAAAATTCGTATTTGAAAAAAGTAGAACGAACCTAGGGGCCAGGCCAAATAACGCGCGTTGGAAGAGTAGCGGGTGTTTCAAAAATTAAAAAAAATTACGGAGCAAGGCTAGCTGTACCCCGAACCTATCCTAAAAGTTTCAACTCTTCAATTTAAATCGGAAAAATACGTCCTTGAAAGAAATCAAATAAATTCTGGGGTGGGCCAAATAACGCGCTCTGGAGGGGGGGGGGTGTTTGAAAAATTTTGAAAAAATTACGGATCATGGCTCGTCGCACCCCCTACCCACCCTAAAAGTTTCAACTCTTAGATTTCGATAAAAAAAAATACTTCCTTAAAAAAGAAAAAACGAACTCGAGGGGTGCAAATGAAACGTAAGGGTAGTTTCAAAAATTTTGAAAAAATTCCCAATGAAAGCCGGTTATATCCTCTGACATCCCTGAAAGTTTCAGCTTTTCAATTTAATAACAAAAAAATACGTCCTCAAAAGAAAAAAAAACGAACTCGGGGGGGGGGGGTGGTGAAAATAAAGCGTAAGGGTAGTTTGAAAAATTTTGAAAAAAAACTTAATTAAAGCCAGTTATATTCTCTGGCATCCCTAAAAGTTTCAGCTTTTCGAATTGAAAAGAAAAAAATACGTCCTTAAAAGAAGAAACGAACGATCTCGGGGGTGCAAATGAAGTATAAGGGTAGTTTCAAAATTTAAAAAAAAAATCCCAATCCAAGCCGGTTATATCCTTTGGCATCCCTGAAAGTTTCAACTTTTTAATTTGAAAAGAAAAAATGGTAATGTGGCCATCATGTTACTTTCTCCGATGGTATCATCATTTATATTTACACTTTCATGGTTTGTTTTCCATTGAAATCATATTTTAAATGTACATCGAGCGGTTTGTAGACTCGCATAAAACTGACGTTTAAAACGTCAAAAATATAAAAGAATATACTTCAAATTCAAAAACTCAGTTTACTCAAAAACTAAAGGGATTTCGAAAAAAACTTATTCTTTATAAGTTGTTTATTTTAGCATTCTCTACAATTATTATTAACATAAATTTGCTGTAACTATTATCGTTTTATAATTATAAACCAAAAATTAAAAAAATAATAATACATTTTTTTCTCGAATAAAAATGATTTTATGAAAAATGTCTTCAAGCAAAAGAGGTTCATTTCTTTGTTGTCTTTAAAATTTGTTCAAATGATTTTGTGATATTTTTCATATTTAAGAAAATATTGGCAAAAAACAAAAAACAGTTAAGGTAAACGCCCACTTTCGGTGTACGAAATTTTACCAAAAGCTTTTCAGTTCTTCAGATTATCAAGTAAGACAGATGTTCAAAGTTTCATATCAATTGCTCTATTAGTTTTTGAGATACAGCGCGCACAGACAGACAGACAGACAGACAGACAGACAGACAGACAGACAGACAGACAGACAGACACACACACACACACACACACACACACACACACACACACACACACACACACACACACACACACACACACACACACACACACACACACACACACACACACACACACACACACACACACACACACACACACACACACACACACACACACACACACACACACACACACACACACACACACACACACACACACACACACACACACACACACACACACACACACACACACACACACACACACACACACACACACACACACACACACACACACACACACACACACACACACACACACACACACACACACACACACACACACACACACACACACACACACACACACACACACACACACACACACACACACACACACACACACACACACACACACACACACACACACACACACACACACACACACACACACACACACACACACACACACACACACACACACACACACACACACACACACACACACACACACACACACACACACACACACACACACACACACACACACACACACACACACACACACACACACACACACACACACACACACACACACACACACACACACACACACACACACACACACACACACACACACACACACACACACACACACACACACACACACACACACACACACACACACACACACACACACACACACACACACACACACACACACACACACACACACACACACACACACACACACACACACACACACACACACACACACACACACACACACACACACACACACACACACACACACACACACACACACACACACACACACACACACACACACACACACACACACACACACACACACACACACACACACACACACACACACACACACACACACACACACACACACACACACACACACACACACACACACACACACACACACACACACACACACACACACACACACACACACACACACACACACACACACACACACACACACACACACACACACACACACACACACACACACACACACACACACACACACACACACACACACACACACACACACACACACACACACACACACACACACACACACACACACACACACACACACACACACACACACACACACACACACACACACACACACACACACACACACACACACACACACACACACACACACACACACACACACACACACACACACACACACACACACACACACACACACACACACACACACACACACACACACACACACACACACACACACACACACACACACACACACACACACACACACACACACACACACACACACACACACACACACACACACACACACACACACACACACACACACACACACACACACACACACACACACACACACACACACACACACACACACACACACACACACACACACACACACACACACACACACACACACACACACACACACACACACACACACACACACACACACACACACACACACACACACACACACACACACACACACACACACACACACACACACACACACACACACACACACACACACACACACACACACACACACACACACACACACACACACACACACACACACACACACACACACACACACACACACACACACACACACACACACACACACACACACACACACACACACACACACACACACACACACACACACACACACACACACACACACACACACACACACACACACACACACACACACACACACACACACACACACACACACACACACACACACACACACACACACACACACACACACACACACACACACACACACACACACACACACACACACACACACACACACACACACACACACACACACACACACACACACACACACACACACACACACACACACACAAATAGAACACAAATAGAAAATAGAAAAAAAACGTCCTCGAAAGAAATAAAAAGGAAAGAAAAAAATGTCCGGGGTGGGCCAAATAGCGCGCTCTGGAGGGGCAGGGGGTGTTTGGAGGGTTTTGAAAAATTTACGGATCATGACTCATCTCATTCCCCGCCTACCCTAAAAGCTTCATCTCTTTGATTTCCATAGAAAAAAAATACGTCCCCGAAAGTACGCCCGAAAGTAAAAAAGGGAGCGTGGCCAGATTGGGGCAAAAATTAAAAAATCGGGCACCGAGCGTCGCTTTGAAATCATTTTTAATTTCTAAAAAATACGGCCGCCACCCTCCCGCTCGGTCGCCGACCGACTTCTAATCCGGCGCGTTTTGATGTTTTTTTTCGATTTTCAAAAATTCGCCCCGGGAGTTGTGCTAATTCTAGAGGGGTGGCAGTGGTCGGGATCGACTTGATCGGTAATTTCACACAAACTGAGAGACAAAATTCGAGCGTACCTTAAACCGCGCCCTCTGGGGATGGGGTCCACCCCCCCGGGGGTAGGGGTGGATGTCCAAAATCTAATAGCTTTTACCTTTTGGCGCCCTCTATACGTCTGCAAAATTTCAACTCTCTACGATTTTTACTTTTTTCACTATTCAAGTTTTTAAAACTCAATTAGTAGATATAAATAAAAAATAAAAAATAAATAAGTGGAAAACGCCACCCTGACTATATGGCCAGTCCGACACTGTATATGTTTCACGTTTTCGCCACAGCAGTTGCCGCCTTTATTAAATTTTTTAGTCCGTAATCCTTAATAACGAAATACAATATGAATTGTAGGCATAAATAACTTAAAGTGCCCCTATCGTTTTCCTCCAGGACACAAAAAATTTAATCGCCCTCTTCATTGAAGCAGCTCGCGTTTTTTTTTCGATACCTCCAGCCCTCGATTTTTAATCATCTGGACAGAAAGAGTGTGTGCGGCGCTAGATAAGTCTTCGATCCGCAATAAATATTTCAGATTTGCGTGATTTAGGACGTTCGCATTTTCATAGTGAGAAGATCCGGGACGCGAGCTGGGCACTTTTTTGGTGGATGGTGACAAAGCGGAAGCCTCGCCCGCATCCACAAAAGAATCCAGACAAGGTGTATAAGGTTCTGTGTAAAACATCACTGGCATCTTGGAAATTGGGAACTTTTTGCTGCAACGGATCATACCAACAAATGGATTTAATCGATCGAATTGATAGAACGGTTGGGGATTGATTAATTAAAAGAGTTCTTTCTTTACTGGAAAATCAATAATGAGATTTCTGAATGATCGTGCTATTTATGCTTTTATGGCATGACACAGAGCCGCACATATAGTGAGTGCACTTCCCTAAATTAATCCTACAATAGAAGTTATTACTAGAGTTTATTCAAACATTCCTGTTTTTAGTTTCGATTTAAAATGAATATTTTTGTGTAGGTAGCCCCGTATTTGATTAATACGAATATAATCGGTATTCTGTATGGCTCGATGCATTTAAAAAGGATTATTTATAGTATGTAATGCGTTTCATTTTAAAATGATTAAATAGTTTATTTACTTCTCTATAAAAACGACACATCTCATTCATTTTTAATATATATGGGGTTATCATAAAGTAAGGGGTATGCTTTAGATGTTTGTATAATTTTAATAAATTGCGCTAGCAACAAAAAGTAAATGGAATCTAGTTGCTTCAATAATTGGATTTTACTGTATGTGTGGAAAACAAAAGAGTTGTCATGACAAATATTAATAGAAGTGTTAAACGAAATCAACGTAATTTTTAGATTTTTTTCAAAATAAAACTCACGTAAACGTAAATTTAAACGATTACAAAAAAAATTATATGGATTTTCAGAGAAGAATTTAGATATTACACTGCTGGTTTAGAAAGATTTTGTACGAAAATTTAATTGAGAGCAAGGCCATGTCCATTAAAAGCGTACCGTAATTTGATTAGCAAATTTAAAAGCACAGGGTTTGTGGGTTTCTTTTAAGGATGGTGTGTTTATAACACTACCAACAATGGTTTAAACGCATAATTAGGTATAAAATTGATGCAATTCAACCAGCAATGTAGAATACTGCTATATACAATTTGAAGGAACAGTTATTAATTTCACTACAAAATGGTGGTCATATCGAACATTTGAGTTAACCAGTGGTGTCCATAAGAATCAGAATCAGAATCAGAGGAAATTGATTCCATATTAAAAAGTACATACAGAACGAATATACATTTACGGAACACGTCTTAAATCTAGTGTATGATAAATCGGTACATATATACGTTAAAATTACGTTAAATAAATATAAAATCTAAAGTAAAAGTACTACGCCGTCTACGTGTCTGTCCTAGTTATAAATAAGCTATTCGCGGGTCCGCTACAAAAATTACTTATAATAACAAAGAATGTATAATAGAAAGGTGGGGATGTGATAATCTAATTATTTGAGGTCACTTAGACTGTATGGTTCAATTTCAATAAGGTATCTTTTTAGAATTTTTTTAAACTCCTTCAGGTTCGATATAACTTTCAAGTGACTGGGAAGTTTGTTGAAAAATCTTATTGCACTGTACTCTGGAGTTTGTTCGAAAGTGGACAGTCTGTGTTTAGGTATATTATACTGGTTTAGATGTCTTGTGTAGTGTGAATGCTCTTTGTTATGTGTATCAAATTTATTTTTATTTTTAAAGTTAAATACGAGGAGTTCATAAATGTACAGCCCGAAGAATGTCAAGATACCTTCTATTTTAAATAGCCCTTTGCAGGTTTGTAATGAATCAAGGGGGGTCATACATAATAATTTTTTTGTATTAATAACGGAAATTTTACGCGAAATAGAACAAATCTCACGTCGCACTTTTCGGAATAATTAAGGGTCCATCTGGTGTCTAGACGAGATAAGGGCACGTGCCACTCGAAGAAGGAATGTGGAGGGCCCCCGCGGACGCACACGCAGATCCGCGCGAGGTCAAATTAGGTTTTTGTTTAGTCTACAGTTGGATAATGAGTAATCAAAAATTGAGACAGCGGGAGCGCGAGATCGGAAGAAATTATAATGCTGACGATTGCAACAATTCAAATCAACCAAAGAAATATTGAATCACGCCGAGAAGAAAAATGTAATACAATAATGAGATGCTTATCTATATCAAATCCTTATAAAAGGGCTCAGATGACAGCAAACGTGGTCAGATGACCGCCACTAGTCTTTCCTGATTATTGGTACTGACCATTACCCATGACACCGTATGGTGTTCAACAAATTACCACAAATAAAAGCAGCAACAACAAATACATCTGAATAGAATGTCTACATTTGTAACACCCCGGCTCCTTGTGTGTACGGCCCGTTACAAATGGCACATTAATAGCAACAATTACACCGTATGGTGTTCAACAAATTACCACAAATAAAAGCAGCAACAACAAATACATCTGAATAGAATGTCTACATTTGTAACACCCCGGCTCCTTGTGTGTACGGCCCGTTACAAATGGCACATTAATAGCAACAATCACACCGTATGGTGTTCAACAAATTACCACAAATAAAAGCAGCAACAACAAATACATCTGAATAGAATGTCTACATCTGTAACACCCCGGCTCCTTGTGTGTACGGCCCGTTACAAATGGCACATTAATAGCAACAATTACACCGTATGGTGTTCAACAAATTACCACAAATAAAAGCAGCAACAACAAATACATCTGAATAGAATGTCTACATTTGTAACACCCCGGCTCCTTGTGTGTACGGCCCGTTACAAATGGCACATTAATAGCAACAATCACACCGTATGGTGTTCAACAAATTACCACAAATAAAAACAACGACAATAATTACATCTCAGTAGAATGTCTACATTTGTAACACCCCGGCTCCTTGTGTGTACGGCCCGTTACAAATGGCACATTAATAGCAACAATCACACCGTATGGTGTTCAACAAATTACCACAAATAAAAGCAGCAACAACAAATACATCTGAATAGAATGTTTACATTTGTAACACCCCGGCTCCTTGCGTGTACGGCACGTTACAAATGGCAATATAGAATAAACAAAAGAGACAACAATGTCCACCAACTAATAGCAACGAACATTTGAAACACCCCGGCTCCTTGTGTGTACGGCCCGTTTCAAATGATACTATAAAGTAAGCAAAAGAGACAACAATGTCCACCACTTAATAGTAACGAACATTTGTAACACCCCGGCTCCTTGTGTGTACGGCCCGTTACAAATGGAATAATAGCAACGAACATTTGTAACACCCCGGCTCCTTGTGTGTACGGCCCGTTACAAATGGAACAATAGAACAAAGAAACCAACTACTTTATAGCAACAAAAACGATCAAATGCACCCCGGCTCTTCACCGAGTACGGCCCGCAATATACCCGTCGTAACAATGTTCTATTATCTAAATGTATTCATAACCAATTAATCTGCGTACGCAAAAGGGGGGAAAGGGAGTGGGAGGGAGAGGGAGGGGGGGGTAGTTACCTATTAATCTGAAAATAGAACATTGTTACTGGGCGATCAAAAAGAATGTTTTTTTTTTTGAGTTATAACAAATGCAGTAAAAATAAACAAACATGCGTTTTATGGTCACGGCATTAAAATATGTAAATGGTAAATAATCGTTTATGTTAATGATTGTCAAATAAATAATAAACAATTTCGTTGCACATTTCAAAATGAACCAAAAGATAATAAACTGATCATTCGTTAAACTCAACCCTCTTGTTTTATTTGTTGTTATTGTTTATTCCTGTTTGTCCTTGAGCAATCCTAAAAGTATCGAGTCCAGGCAGGAGAAGTAAGACCGTCATAAGTAAGTGAATCACCGAGTCAATAAAAACCAGAAAGAAAGCATAGTAAAGATGATATATATTAACATCCGTAACGAACTTGTTAAATAATTAAGGGTTACTACACAACACAACACAACGTAAAAATAATACAAATTGCAAATTTGTATAACATCGGGGTTCGAACCATTACATTGGTGCCGTGACCAGGATACGGGTGATAACAATCAATATGTAACATATAATAACAAAAGGCTATGTTTCTTTTTAAGGGTGAGTAAAGGTTTAAGTTTCACACCGCAAATAAAGCTCCTTATAGGGCAGGTGTATTGAAGTTCCATAGATCTGAACAACGACGTCACCAATAGCTTCAACAGGCTAGTAAAGAACAGGAATGGTGGCGACAAGAAGCAACGAGCAGGTGCTTCCAGAACACCAAGGTTTGGTTTTCAGATACCACGTCAGCTAGAACGTCCAAGGCAAGACCACTCCCACATGCTGATCAACAGAAGGGGCTTCAAGATCGGGGAAACACCATCATCAGTGACCAGAAGGAAGAAACAAACGCTTTGTTTTCAGATACCACCTCAGCTAGAACGTCCAAAGCAAGACCACTCCAGATGCAGATCAACAGGTGGGGCTTCAATATGCGGGAAACACCATCATCAGTGACCAGAAGGAAGGAACCAACGCTTGGTTTTCAGATACCACCTCAGCTAGAACGTCCAAGGCAAGACCACTCCCACATGCTGATCAACAGAAGGGGCTTCAAGATCGGGGAAACACCATCATCAGTGACCAGAAGGAAGGAACCAACGCTTTGTTTTCAGATACCACCTCAGCTAGAACGTCCAAAGCAAGACCACTCCAGATGCAGATCAACAGCTGGGGCTTCAAGATGGGGGAAACACCATCATCAGTAACCAGAAGGAAGGAACCAACGCTTTGTTTTCAGATTCCGCCTCAGCTACGACACCCAAAGTAAGACCACTCCACATGCAGATCAGCAGCAGGGGCTTCAAGATCGGGGAAACACCATCATCAGTGACCAGAAGGAAGGAACCAACACTTTGTTTTCAGATTCCGTCTCAGCTACAACATCCAAGGCGGGACCACTCAACTTGCAGGTTAACAGATGAAGCTTCGAGATGGGGACGACATCATCATCAGTAATCAGAAGAACGAAGGAGTCATCGATACCAATGTTTTATTTTTAGAAACCTACATGGCTACAACGGTCAAAGAGGGGCTAATCACGCTACATCCAGATCAACAGATCGAACAACGAGATAGGGGGCGACGTCATCAGTAACGAGACAACGGGGAAGAGTCAACACCAGGCGACGGCACTTGAGGCAGGACGGACCACCCAACTTGCAGATCCACAGACGATGCTGCGAGAAGGAGTAGATATCATCAGGGACCAGCCAGCGGGGAAGAGTCAGCAATTCCAACATTTTGTTTTCAAATTTTTCCATAGCTAGGACTTTCAAGGTAGGGTTAACCACGCCACATCCAGATTGTACTACAAGATGGAGGTCCCACTATCAGAGACCAGAGACCAGCAGCCATATAAGAGTCAACGATATGAAGGTTGTTTTTTTCAGATATCTTCATAGCCAGACATTCGATCCAGGAGTGAGCAAGCTGCACCCAGATCATCAGGTCGAGCAACGCGATGGAGGCGACATCATCAATGGCACACCCTCAGTAATCAACCACTCTACATCCAAACCAACCGAGGGAGCTCCAAGATGGGGGCGACATCATCATTGGCGAGACAGCACGTGAGAGTCAACAATTCCAAGGTTTTTACTTTCAGATTTCTCCTGGTCTAGCGCAACCAAGGCAGAACCAGCCACTCTTCATCCAAACCAACCGAGGGACCTCCTGACGACATCATCAGTGACGAGACAGCACGAGAGAGTCAACAATTTCAAGATCAGCGGGTCCGGCCACGGGATCTCCTGGTCTAGCGCAACCAAGGCAGAACCAGCCACTCTACATCCAAATCAAGCGAGGGACCTCGAAGATGGAGGCGACATCATCAGTGGCGAGGCAGCACGTGAGAGTCAACAATTCCAAGGTTTTTACTTTCAGATTTCTTCTGGGATAAGGCAACCAAGGCAGAACCAATCACTCTACATCCAATTCAATAGAGGGACCTCCTGACGACATTATCAGTGACGAAACAGCAAGTGAGAGTCAAAAATTCCAAGGTTTTTACTTTCTCCTAGACTAGGGCAACCAAGGTTGAACCAACCACTCTACACACAGATCAGCGGGTTCGGCCACGGGATGAGGGCGACATCATCATGGACCATACAGGACATACCTACATGGTTACGACACCCAAGGCTGGACCAACCACTCCACATCAACAGGCCGGGCAACAAGAGAGATCACCAGGTGAAATCACGAACAAACCACATTACAGCAACGCCGCCGGGAGGACTCTACTTCAATAGGAGCATCTACCTCAACAGGAGCAGAGTATGTCCAACGGCAAACCAATTACTACAAAAGCGGGTAGTAGCAGACAATAGCGCGTCATGGTACAAAGATATGTCAGACAGGTGTAATTTTAAAATTTCAATTTTATAGAGAAAAATGGTAATTTTAAAAGGGGGCGAATGTAATGAATCAAGGGGGGTCATACATAATAATTTTTTTGTATTAATAACGGAAATTTTACGCGAAATAGAACAAATCTCACGTCGCACTTTTCGGAATAATTAAGGGTCCATCTGGTGTCTAGACGAGATAAGGGCACGTGCCACTCGAAGAAGGAATGTGGAGGGCCCCCGCGGACGCACACGCAGATCCGCGCGAGGTCAAATTAGGTTTTTGTTTAGTCTACAGTTGGATAATGAGTAATCAAAAATTGAGACAGCGGGAGCGCGAGATCGGAAGAAATTATAATGCTGACGATTGCAACAATTCAAATCAACCAAAGAAATATTGAATCACGCCGAGAAGAAAAATGTAATACAATAATGAGATGCTTATCTATATCAAATCCTTATAAAAGGGCTCAGATGACAGCAAACGTGGTCAGATGACCGCCACTAGTCTTTCCTGATTATTGGTACTGACCATTACCCATGACACCGTATGGTGTTCAACAAATTACCACAAATAAAAGCAGCAACAACAAATACATCTGAATAGAATGTCTACATTTGTAACACCCCGGCTCCTTGTGTGTACGGCCCGTTACAAATGGCACATTAATAGCAACAATCACACCGTATGGTGTTCAACAAATTACCACAAATAAAAGCAGCAACAACAAATACATCTGAATAGAATGTCTACATTTGTAACACCCCGGCTCCTTGTGTGTACGGCCCGTTACAAATGGCACATTAATAGCAACAATTACACCGTATGGTGTTCAACAAATTACCACAAATAAAAGCAGCAACAACAAATACATCTGAATAGAATGTCTACATTTGTAACACCCCGGCTCCTTGTGTGTACGGCCCGTTACAAATGGCACATTAATAGCAACAATCACACCGTATGGTGTTCAACAAATTACCACAAATAAAAGCAGCAACAACAAATACATCTGAATAGAATGTCTACATCTGTAACACCCCGGCTCCTTGTGTGTACGGCCCGTTACAAATGGCACATTAATAGCAACAATCACACCGTATGGTGTTCAACAAATTACCACAAATAAAAACAACGACAATAATTACATCTCAGTAGAATGTCTACATTTGTAACACCCCGGCTCCTTGTGTGTACGGCCCGTTACAAATGGCACATTAATAGCAACAATTACACCGTATGGTGTTCAACAAATTACCACAAATAAAAGCAGCAACAACAAATACATCTGAATAGAATGTCTACATTTGTAACACCCCGGCTCCTTGCGTGTACGGCACGTTACAAATGGCAATATAGAATAAACAAAAGAGACAACAATGTCCACCAACTAATAGCAACGAACATTTGAAACACCCCGGCTCCTTGTGTGTACGGCCCGTTTCAAATGATACTATAAAGTAAGCAAAAGAGACAACAATGTCCACCACTTAATAGTAACGAACATTTGTAACACCCCGGCTCCTTGTGTGTACGGCCCGTTACAAATGGAATAATAGCAACGAACATTTGTAACACCCCGGCTCCTTGTGTGTACGGCCCGTTACAAATGGAATAATAGCAACGAACATTTGTAACACCCCGGCTCCTTGTGTGTACGGCCCGTTACAAATGGAATAATAGTAACAAACATTTGTAACACCCCGGCTCCTTGTGTGTACGGCCCGTTACAAATGGAACAATAGAACAAAGAAACCAACTACTTTATAGCAACAAAAACGATCAAATGCACCCCGGCTCTTCACCGAGTACGGCCCGCAATATACCCGTCGTAACAATGTTCTATTATCTAAATGTATTCATAACCAATTAATCTGCGTACGCAAAAGGGGGGAAAGGGAGTGGGAGGGAGAGGGAGGGGGGGGGGGGTAGTTACCTATTAATCTGAAAATAGAACATTGTTACTGGGCGATCAAAAAGAATGTTTTTTTTTTGAGTTATAACAAATGCAGTAAAAATAAACAAACATGCGTTTTATGGTCACGGCATTAAAATATGTAAATGGTAAATAATCGTTTATGTTAATGATTGTCAAATAAATAATAAACAATTTCGTTGCACATTTCAAAATGAACCAAAAGATAATAAACTGATCATTCGTTAAACTCAACCCTCTTGTTTTATTTGTTGTTATTGTTTATTCCTGTTTGTCCTTGAGCAATCCTAAAAGTATCGAGTCCAGGCAGGAGAAGTAAGACCGTCATAAGTAAGTGAATCACCGAGTCAATAAAAACCAGAAAGAAAGCATAGTAAAGATGATATATATTAACATCCGTAACGAACTTGTTAAATAATTAAGGGTTACTACACAACACAACACAACGTAAAAATAATACAAATTGCAAATTTGTATAACACCGGGGTTCGAACCATTACAGGTTTCACAGTAATTTAGGCCAAAGATGTTTCTTAAATTTTTTGTCTGAATCAGGAATATATTTCTGGGCGCGGGGCTGCCACTATAGAACATGATCCCATATCTCAGTGTTCCTTCAAAGTTCGAGTGGTACAGCAACATTGTATTTTTGGTTTCTAATGCATCTTTGAGTAGTTTAATTGAGTATGCAACTGAATTTAGTTTTTTTTTTTTAGTTGCAGGCAGTGCTCGTTCTAATTTAGATGGGAGTCTATCGTCACTCCAAGTAATTTGAAGTGGTTAGATGTCTTTATCGTGAAGCCCCCACTACTATATCGGTTAACGTAGTTTTTGAATTTTTAGTTCTAAAAGCTATTAAATTAGTTTTTTTTTTTCGTTTTTTTTTGGCCTGGATTAAATTAGTTTTTTTCTTTATTTAATACTAGATTGTTAGTATTCATCCAAACTTGGATTTCGGTTATTGTCTTTTGAGTCTTTGATGTCAGTTCTTTAAAATCCTTTCCTGTAGTAATCGCACTGGTGTCGTCAGCGTAATTAACCAGTGCCGCCACCGGCGCGGATATACTACTAGGTGGGTCCTTGATATAGATAATGAAAATAATATTCCCCTGGGGACACCTACGTTCGAGAATTCGATTTTCGATTCTTTATTGTTGACCACTACAATTTGTCTTCTGTTGTTTAAGTACGATTTAAATAAATTGTAGCATTTCCCTCGAACTTCATACTGGTATAGGTTATCCATAAGAATGGTATGGTCCATTGTGTCGAACGCTTTGGAGAGGTCAAGCGATACACCAACTGGCATTTCACCCCTGTCCAAAGCGTTCGCCACAGTCTGTATGTAGTCGAATAGTGCTGTAGCAGTTGATTTGGATTTTAAGAAACCGTGTTGTGTGTCATGAAACAATTTACAGTCATTGAAGAAGGAAATGATTCTTATAGAGATAATTTTTTCAATAATTTTTGAGAAGACGCTCAAGAGTGTTATCGGTCTATGGTTGGAGAAACATTTTGGATCCCCTTTCTTAAAAATAGGTTTTATTACTCCCAGTTTAAGAATGTCGGGGAACGTTCCTTGTTCAAATATATTGTTTATTAAGTAAATAAGTGTGGGTGTAAGTTCGTGTGCTGCTCATTTTAATAATTTTGAGGAAATTTCATCATAACCCGCGGAGGATTTATTTTTGAGACAAGATGTAACATTAAAAACTTCTTTTTCTGAGGTGGGTTTAAGAAAAATGGTTTTTGATTCAATTTAATATTTGGTGTATAAAGGGTTTGCGGTAAGTGTTGTGTTAGTTGGGATGCTACGTTCATTTCGTCAATGCTATTTTCAATATGTTCGTCTTCTTTGTGAATCTTTTTTGTCTTACATAAATATTTGTTTATGACTTTCCATGAAGTTTTTATTTTGTTATCGCTATTTATTATGTAATTTATCATTTCAGATTTTTCTGCTTTTTGAGTTAGAGTGTGGAATTCATTATTTAAGACTTTGTAAAGTTTTCTTGCTTCCTCGTTATGATGTTTTATTACGCTTAAACAATCTAACCAGTATTTGCAGCGCATAATTTCAGGAGTGCGGTAGAGATTTGATTTTTTACTATTTTTGTTTAACACTTTTACCTTTTTCGAACAGTGTCTATTTAGAGTTGATTTCATTGCATTCATGAAATTATTCCATTTAATATCAACGTCTGTCGATGTTAATATGTCTGACCATATTGCTGAAAGTTTTAAACTATTTACAAAATTAGTGATATTTTTTAACTTATAGTTACGAGTATGAATGATCTCTTTTTTTACTGGAGTGTTGGGGACTTCCCACGTCAATTTCTGAGCGAGATGGTCCGACATATGCGCATCAAAGACGCTGGTCTTTGACCAGTTGTCTGATAATTAGTTGACATATTTGTAATAATGTTGTCTATTGCCGATTTTTTTGTGTATGTTATTCGGGTGTAGTCTTCAATTGTAGCCTTTGCGTTGAACGACTCCACCAGTGACTGGAATTCGAAAGTTACTGCAGTACCTTCGCTCAAGTCAATGTTGAAGTCTCCTGTGATAATGCTTTTTTTCCATTAGTAGTATCGTTAATAATGATTCGAATCTTGCAAAAAACTCTGCAATATTGTCTTTGTTTGGGGGACGGTAAATAGCTATTATTACAAGCGTTTGTTTGCATTGCCGCCACTCTATTGCCGCGCACTCAAAGATACCTTGTTTTGCACATGTTCGTAAGTCGTTTCTTTCTTTGTACTCAACACTTTCGCGCACAAAAGTCGCCGCACCGCCATACGCAGTTTCCCTCGTTGGATGAGATTGCCGCGAAAAATTGGCTCCGAGTTTAAAATTTTCTATGGTGTGCTTCTTGATGTTTTGTTCTGTTTGCCAGTGTTCCGTCAAGGTTAGGATGACGCAGTCCGGGTGCTCCGACAACATCTCATTTATTTTCGACGTACTTTTGGCTATAGAGCGGATATTTAAGTTAATTGTTGCTTTTTTTATTGCTTTGTCATCTGTGATTTTTTTCGCCCCGCGAAAAAAGAGTATTTTTGTAATTTTATGTCTGTTGGCCATAAAGTCGGATCTTTGAAATTATTTTCGAATTTCTGTAGGAAACCTATTTTAAAGGCCCTTTCGTTTTCTCGTTTTATGTTTAGCATTGTTACATTTAGATACCCTTCAGGGCATATATTTTCTCGAATGAACGATTCTACATTTTTAGGCGTTGTTTCTAGATTTGCCCGTCCTAGAAAATACCAAGCTAGTCAAGGGACTGCATTTAAGTGGGGGTTTGCGTTTGCCGTCCCCATTATTGATATTTTATTTTCAGGTAGAATTGATTTTGTCGGTGCATCTTTGTTATTTTCTGGTGTTGATGTCTCTGCGTTCCTCATATTATCATTTCGCGAGTTTTGATCAGTTGTAGTCGTAGCCTTTTGAGTGATTTGTTTTTGTCGTGATTTGTTTGTCTGCCTTTCTTTATCCGAACTTTTTACGGGATCTGTTTGTTTATAATTCACTTTTGTTTTTAAATCTGTTTCGATGGTTGGAGATACAGCCTGCTCTGTCGGACGGCAGTTCGAGTTAATGGGTGTGCAGGTTTCTGTATTATTGGGCGTTTCTTGGCTATCCACCATTGACGTTTTTTGTTCAATGATTTGCAGCCTATTCAGTATGTATTTATTAGTCCTTATTAGCGCCTCATTGTTTGATTTAAGATTGCTATTTGACTCTTCTAGTTGCTGAATTTGTTTTTTCTGCAGCCGTCCCGAAAATAAAACTTTCGGTATGATTTATTAAATCGAAAGTACAACTTTACATAAATCGTACCAAAAGTAGTTATTTTCGGGACGATTTTGTTTCACTTTCGGAACGATTTCTTTACTTTCTGGACGCTTTTTGTTACTTTCGGGACGATTTTGCGTATATACAGTATATTTTTTTTATCCTGGGCCGTAGGATTTTATATGCTAAAAATTATACCTTGTGTTATTATATATTTCATCATAAAATTTTGAAGGAAATTTTAGCTAGTAATAAATCAATTATTTTTCTACATGATGCGCTGCATTAGAATAACTTAACATGTTTTATTCCATTAAAAAATGAAATTATTTAATATAAATTACTGAGCAAAAATAATCAAAGTACCTTGAATTTACGAGATGTCAGATTGATTAGTGAGGCAAGTAATCAAAGGAATGTATCCTAGAAAATGTATGTTTATACTGTTGAAGAACGGGTGGAATTTGTAACGGCAATTATAAGACCTTTGTCCACCAGAGAAATAGTTGTATTTTTCTACAAGAAGTCAGGGAATTTTTATTTTAGGGAAATAGTTGACAACTTTTCTGCGGCGTCCCGCTCGTCCGCTTCTGAGCAAAAGCACTTTTTAATGAAATAAAACATGTTTAAATTATTCTAATTAAGAGCATATTGTAGAAAAATAATTGATTTATATTACTAACTAAAATTTGCTTCAAAATTATATGAACATATATACATTAACACGAGGTATAATTTTTAGCATGTAAAATCCTATGGCCCACGATAAAAAAAAACATACTGTATATATATATATATATATATATATATATATATATATATATATAAAACGGCAAGAAGTAACGGACGCTGCTATGTAGTGAAGTGTGAGGTGTAACGGGAGAAAGGTCCAGAATTTCGATATAGTCCGCAGGGAGCAATAAACCAGATGTAGTGTGTGCTCAGTCACTATATTTCGCTATAAGTAGCCAACGTTTCGCGTAAAACATTTACGCATCATCAGGGCCTAAAATTAAATGTTACAATAAATTTTAGTGAGGAGTGAAATGATCAAAATTGAGAAAAATTTTACAAAGTAAAAGCTGAAGGCAATGAACAAGAAAACAAAAGAGGTTAAACTTACTAGTAAACGATTAAAATAATGATGTCCTGCGGTGCGTGAGGCGACCGCGTGGTGAAGAGGTTAAGAAGATCGTCATGGTGATCGTGTGTAGAGGCGTTAAAATTTAAAAATACAAAAGCACATCGCAAATAACATGTGCGCGTAACTTAATAGGGGCGCAACAAACCACTTAAATCAGAAAATAAACAGTGGATGAACAGATTAAAAGCACAGTCGGCAGGTGTAAAATTGACGGTGCAAAATGGCGTTCAACAAGTACAACACTGTTGTGGTTCGATCCGGTGGAATTTCGCGGTGGGAAAAGGAGATGGGCGGGGCAACGTCTATCGAGGCCGGAGATGTTGGTGGGAAATAGTGTACGAAAAAGCGCGGCAAAGACTGTTTTCCTTTCCCCATCCAAACCGTCGAGCGAAACCGACAACGGTCAAGATGGGAGAAGGAGAACAACCCCTGACTCGAGTACCAAAAAAGTAATGTAGTCGCAATAGTACAACGGTACACAGGCCCTGACCCAGTGCGAAACTGAAAACCGTCACATTATGTCGATGTGCTATCCGGGAAAGAAAAGAAAAAACATATTTAAAAAAGGGGAGAAAAATTTAGAGAAAGTAGAATATATAAAAATCGGGCGCTATGGGATGTACGGGAATGAAAATGAGCAAGGGGAGGAAACCATTATAAGTACTGAAGGCACAATAATGGGTGAAACAACAAACTGTACGTATCAAAAAGAATTAAATTATATTAAATGAAAGAGAATGGGGTGAAAATTGAACAATACTAAATGATCTCTCACAGGAGTGTCAAACACACAAGAGAAAGGGGGAAAACAAAAAAACAAAACAAACAACAAAACAGTGTAAGGGAGGAAAGGACTGAGATATGGTGGAATGGGGCTAATGGGACGGGGAGGCTAGGGACAGAAGGTTACTGTAAATTATGCTAAGGCCCTCGATGTCCTTCTTGAAATTCATTGGTTTTCCTTGTGCTTGTATGTAACACATTTCAAGGAAGTTCCTTTTGAAGGAATTCTGTTCTGTGCACAGAATTTTGGCATTTTTATAGTCTGGTATGTGATCAGTGTCATTACAATGAACACTGAGACCAGTGGATCGTGGTTTATGCCTGACGTCGCTCTTGTGAAGGGCCAAGCGTTTACTTAGTTTTTGGCCAGTTTGGCCAGTGTAAACGAGGTCACAGTGTTGGCATTTAATAGCATAAACAACGTCGTGTTTGTAACCAACGGGAATAGGATCTTTGAGACGGGAGAAAAAGAGGAGTTTAAGGGTGTTGACATTGCTGTGGGCGATCATCAAATTCGGGGCAACTGAACGGAAAATGTAGGTAAGTTGTTGGGATAACCCATCAACATAGGGCAGCTTACGATAAGCAATTCGGTCTGAGCCTGTCACATCGTTGGACGGAATATTGACTACACGCGCTTCAACGGCACGACTAGGTGTGCGAAACAACAATCTCTTCAACAGCTCCGGCGGATAAAGGTTGTTTTTCAGGATCTGGAATAATTTGCTGATGTTAGGGGCATGGAAAGAGGGATGGGTGATCCGCACAATTCTGGACTTAAGTGCCACAACTGTGTTGTACTTGTATTTACGCGGATGATAAGAGTCGAAGGGAATGTACCTGCCAGAACTGGTCGGTTTAATGTACCAGTCTAATTTAATAGTGTTGTCTGATGATCTACATACCAAGGTATCTAAGAAAGGTACATTTCCATCGGTCTCCGTTTCAACAGTAAATTGTAGATTAGTATGAAAAGAATTGAAAATATCTAACGTGTTTTGAATCTGTGTAACAGGTACAGCGCAAATTAAATCGTCAACGTATTGACGTTTGTGTTCCCCTTCATTTGTGTTCCCCTTCATTTTTCAATACGTTGACGATTTAATTTGCGCTGTACCTGTTACACAGATTCAAAACACGTTAGATATTTTCAATTCTTTTCATACTAATCTACAATTTACTGTTGAAACGGAGACCGATGGAAATGTACCTTTCTTAGATACCTTGGTATGTAGATCATCAGACAACACTATTAAATTAGACTGGTACATTAAACCGACCAGTTCTGGCAGGTACATTCCCTTCGACTCTTATCATCCGCGTAAATACAAGTACAACACAGTTGTGGCACTTAAGTCCAGAATTGTGCGGATCACCCATCCCTCTTTCCATGCCCCTAACATCAGCAAATTATTCCAGATCCTGAAAAACAACCTTTATCCGCCGGAGCTGTTGAAGAGATTGTTGTTTCGCACACCTAGTCGTGCCGTTGAAGCGCGTGTAGTCAATATTCCGTCCAACGATGTGACAGGCTCAGACCGAATTGCTTATCGTAAGCTGCCCTATGTTGATGGGTTATCCCAACAACTTACCTACATTTTCCGTTCAGTTGCCCCGAATTTGATGATCGCCCACAGCAATGTCAACACCCTTAAACTCCTCTTTTTCTCCCGTCTCAAAGATCCTATTCCCGTTGGTTACAAACACGACGTTGTTTATGCTATTAAATGCCAACACTGTGACCTCGTTTACACTGGCCAAACTGGCCAAAAACTAAGTAAACGCTTGGCCCTTCACAAGAGCGACGTCAGGCATAAACCACGATCCACTGGTCTCAGTGTTCATTGTAATGACACTGATCACATACCAGACTATAAAAATGCCAAAATTCTGTGCACAGAACAGAATTCCTTCAAAAGGAACTTCCTTGAAATGTGTTACATACAAGCACAAGGAAAACCAATGAATTTCAAGAAGGACATCGAGGGCCTTAGCATAATTTACAGTAACCTTCTGTCCCTAGCCTCCCCGTCCCATTAGCCCCATTCCACCATATCTCAGTCCTTTCCTCCCTTACACTGTTTTGTTGTTTGTTTTGTTTTTTTGTTTTCCCCCTTTCTCTTGTGTGTTTGACACTCCTGTGAGAGATCATTTAGTATTGTTCAATTTTCACCCCATTCTCTTTCATTTAATATAATTTAATTCTTTTTGATACGTACAGTTTGTTGTTTCACCCATTATTGTGCCTTCAGTACTTATAATGGTTTCCTCCCCTTGCTCATTTTCATTCCCGTACATCCCATAGCGCCCGATTTTTATATATTCTACTTTCTCTAAATTTTTCTCCCCTTTTTTAAATATGTTTTTTCTTTTCTTTCCCGGATAGCACATCGACATAATGTGACGGTTTTCAGTTTCGCACTGGGTCAGGGCCTGTGTACCGTTGTACTATTGCGACTACATTACTTTTTTGGTACTCGAGTCAGGGGTTGTTCTCCTTCTCCCATCTTGACCGTTGTCGGTTTCGCTCGACGGTTTGGATGGGGAAAGGAAAACAGTCTTTGCCGCGCTTTTTCGTACACTATTTCCCACCAACATCTCCGGCCTCGATAGACGTTGCCCCGCCCATCTCCTTTTCCCACCGCGAAATTCCACCGGATCGAACCACAACAGTGTTGTACTTGTTGAACGCCATTTTGCACCGTCAATTTTACACCTGCCGACTGTGCTTTTAATCTGTTCATCCACTGTTTATTTTCTGATTTAAGTGGTTTGTTGCGCCCCTATTAAGTTACGCGCACATGTTATTTGCGATGTGCTTTTGTATTTTTAAATTTTAACGCCTCTACACACGATCACCATGACGATCTTCTTAACCTCTTCACCACGCGGTCGCCTCACGCACCGCAGGACATCATTATTTTAATCGTTTACTAGTAAGTTTAACCTCTTTTGTTTTCTTGTTCATTGCCTTCAGCTTTTACTTTGTAAAATTTTTCTCAATTTTGATCATTTCACTCCTCACTAAAATTTATTGTAACATTTAATTTTAGGCCCTGATGATGCGTAAATGTTTTACGCGAAACGTTGGCTACTTATAGCGAAATATAGTGACTGAGCACACACTACATCTGGTTTATTGCTCCCTGCGGACTATATCGAAATTCTGGACCTTTCTCCCGTTACACCTCACACTTCACTATATATATATATATATATATATATATATATATATATATATATACCGGGTGGACCATTTAATATGTTTTCAGGAAATATCTTCGAAACAAGAAACTTAAAAAAAAAATGACCCAAACAAAAAATGATTGTTTTGAAGGGGGCCATAATAACATAATTTTGTTTTTTTCATAGATGGCGCTGTTGTCGCTAAATCGAGGTCAACTTAGTTTTTTTAAATGGAAACCCCTACTTTTTATTACAGAATCAGAGTCCTTGTTAAAAAATGAGAAGAATTCACTCAGCTAACTTTTTCGTCAGAGTGATAGATGGCGCTGTAATCGCGAAAAGAAGTTGTTGCATTTGGACGCTTGCGTATTCGAACTTCGCGCGCATGTGTGTGTGTGTGTGGTGTGTGTGTGTGTCAAAACATGACGTCGGCCGTATTTCCATGAATTACAATTTTAAATTGAAAAATAGCTGGAAATCGCTGGATTTGATGCTTTCTTTGACTGAACAAAAGAAAATTTAGTTTGGTAATTGTTGCGACTTTACCTGGCTCGTCACAATTTATTTCTTGTTCGTTCCGAGTAATTACCCTTAATTTAGTTTTTATTGCATCTATGGTGTTTGCCCAAAAGTTCGCTTAGTGAATTAGAGATAATAAACGGCAATTGTTCGAAAATGTGCGTAATTTGGACCAGGGGCCATAAACAGCTTAGCGGGTAATTCCAACATCTGTGTGGCCGACCCGCGAAGCTGAAAGACGCTTTGGAGCAAATTGGCAACAACGCAAGGTGGTGGTAATTTTCGGTTTATCAATAACCAATCAAACCGATTTACATTACCACCACTCAGGCTTCGACTCCACCTCCAGCCCCTTAGAAGAACATCAGGAAATTAATCAAAGACACTTCCACTCAAGTCTTTGAGGAGAGAAGATTTGGTACGGTCGCGATAATTTATAAACCTTTTGTAATTTAATGTAAATATTGTTTGTGGTAATATATTAATTTGTTATAACAAACACGTTTAATTATTTGTAATTTGACATCCAAGTTGCAAATTGGTCCTTCGAGTAAGTTGAACGAAACGGATACAAATCCGCAACAGTAATCAGTCGGTCTTCTGCATTGACGGGGAAAACGTTACAATGGTGCGGTATACCATCGCGGAAAAGGTCGACATGATTTTCGTGTATGGTGAAGCTAGACGCAATGCACTTGATGCGTGTGGCTTGTACGCGGAGAGGTATCCTGATCGAGATCATCCGAGTCACATGACTTTTCTTCGGATCGTCAACTCATTTGTGGACACTGGCAGCCTAAAACGAACCAGACATCGAAGACGCACCGTAACCCAGGAGAATGCCGAAGTTGATATTTTAGCTGCAGTTGCAGTCAAACCCAACCTAAGTTCTCGTCAACTGGCGCGGAGTTCAGGCATCTCCAAAACGAGTGTTCTGCGAGTTCTTCATCGGCATAAATTTCATCCGTACCACGTATCGTTGCATCAAGAACTTCATGGCGACGACTTCCAACATCGAGTGCAGTTCTGCAATTGGGCTCAGCAGCAAATACGCAACAACCGGAACTTCGTTTCCATGATTCTATTCTCGGATGAAGCAAGTTTCACGAATCGTGGCCAAATCAACCGGCATAACATGCATTATTGGGCGGAGGAGAATCCACATTGGATCCGACAAGTGGACCATCAACGACCATGGAGCGTCAACGTTTGGTGCGGAGTTCTGGGAGATCACGTCATTGGCCCGTACTTCATCGACGGAAATCTAAATGCTGAAAAATTCGGTGAAATTCTGACGGCTCATCTTCCTGCTTTACTCGAAGACGTCCCTCTGCTGACCCGATTGAGACTGTGGTATCAGCACGATGGCTGCCCTGCACATTTTGCCCGTGTCGTCCGAGATATTTTGAACCGCCAATTTCCGAACAAGTGGATTGGTCGTGGAGGTCCGGTGGCTTGGCCGGCACGTTCGCCGGACTTGACAGCGCCGGACTTTTTCCTGTGGGGATTGCTGAAGGACAAATGCTATACCGACATACCGACGACGCCTGATAACATGAAGGAGCGTATTCGCAATGCTTGTGCGAACATCAACAGAGACACCCTACGAGAAGTTCAGAGATCGTTTCAAACAAGGATCGCAAAATGTCTCGAGATGAACGGCCATCATTTTGAGCACCTGCTCTAGAGATGATTTCAAGTAAGTTAAACACAAGTGCGCGTCTACACACACTTCGACCCAATCGACTTCTTCTAACCTGCCATTTCTTTTCAGTTTCCTACAAATTACGCTTCAGCCGGACATCGACAACATCAACCTGCAGAGCGACATGGGGCTGTCAAAGCTGTCAGCAGCGCTCACGCTGAGCCCAGAATAAAAAGCAAAATTGAAGTTATTTGTTTAATTTGAAATTATTATAAATTTTGAAATATCAACTTGGAAATGGATCAAAATTATTTATTTTGCATTTCCAAGTCGGTCGATCATACAATTACACTCTTGAATAAAATACTAGTTTGCGTCACATTCATATCCTTTACAAAAATAATAACAAAATAATGTAACGAACATTATTGGTGATTTTAGACGGGCATGTTCGCAAGTGCGCACACACACACGCACACGCGCACACACACACACATGCGCACGAAGTTCGAATACTCAAGCGTCCAAATGCAACAACTTCTTTTCGCGATTACAGCGCCATCTATCACTCTGACGAAAAAGTTAGCTGAGTGAATTCTTCTCATTTTTTAACAAGGACTCTGATTCTGTAATAAAAAGTAGGGGTTTCCATTTAAAAAAACTAAGTTGACCTCGATTTAGCGACAACAGCGCCATCTATGAAAAAAACAAAATTATGTTATAATGGCCCCCTTCAAAACAATCATTTTTTGTTTGGGTCATTTTTTTTTTAAGTTTCTTGTTTCGAAGATATTTCCTGAAAACATATTAAATGGTCCACCCGGTATATATATACAACGAAGGGGTGTAACAGCCGTTATAGTTAGAAAACCGAATTTAAGTAACGGGTGTGCGGCTAGGGTCTGGTAGGAAAACTCTTGTTATTTACTGCCAATATTTCGCCGTTTATTTACAGCTTCATCAGGGCTCTAATTGAAACGATTAACAACGTGGTATTAGTTAACATAACCTACAATATTTATGTTATACTTACTAAATAGTGAGTTTTTAGTAAAACTAGCAACCGTGAATATTGGAAACATCTTTAGGAGATTACATAGAAGCACAAGGGACAATGATGGATGATGAAAACATTACGCGTGAACAGATTAAAAAACTTGATTAATTAACATGGTAATTGAACCAAGATGGATGCCATATCAGAGATGGAATGTCGGTTTCGGAGAGCCGAAGGAGTTGAATATAGCAACGGAAAAATCGACGTGTCAAACGTGCAGCCAACGTCGATGCAGCTACTCCAAAACCGGTATTCTTCTCAACAGGACAACCAACTGGGGAAATTTAACAGTGAATTAACTGGTGATACGGAAGCGACATTTCGCAACCGGTGGAGCGAGTTAAAACTAATTTAATTATCTATTGACTCTACATATTGAAATTCAATCTGTGAAGAAGAGGAGAGAAAAAGAACTCTGTAATGGCTGAAAAATAACAAAGAGTGACCTTTTTATAGAGAGCCGAACATGCTGACTATTAATTATTGGATTATAATATTATATGATCTTGAATCAACAGAAAATTAATCAGGCCCAACCTCTCAAAATTCATTTTATATAATATCATCAAATTATAATTAATTTTAACCCTTGCTCTGCACTCAATTTAATTTTCTTACATATAATTTTACAGATTAATTTTCTCTCTATATACCGGGTGACCCAGCGATCTGTAAAAGCCCCATAACTTATTTGCTATTTGAGATATCGACTTCTAATTTCCATGAACTGGTACCCACACCTACTCTACATATTTTAAAAATATGTATGTTTTTGTACAGGGTGTCCCAGTATAAATAACAGATCAAAGTTATGTTTTTTTAAATGGAACACCCTATATTTTATACTTTATTTTTAATCCCCTTAATAATCTGATAAAAATAGTATGAGATACTATTGGTCTATTATGTACAGTTGGTCAGTTATGAGAATATTTGTGGCAAAAACATGTACACATTGAAAACATTGCAGAAGCGTTTCTAGCAAAGATAGCATTTTTTTTTATACACTAGAAAATTTTCCACGTCATGAAGAATAATACACATCGACTTTGGTCTTTTTTGTTCATACTGCTATACAGGGTGTCAACATACGCAAAACAACGGATAACTATTTTTTTTCAAATGGAACACCCTATATACGTTGCCACCAATCTATGGCATTTTTAATAAGCTTTCTAATGATATACAGTTTTCATAACAAAATATTAAGGATTCTTGAGATTTATCCATAAAAACATATTTCTTTTGTCACCTCCTGCACATATTTGGATTTTCAGCCAAAAGTATCCATTTTCTGAAAAAGTAATAGGAGACCAAAGTTGTAGAGCGGGAAATTTCCGATCGATATGGATCTTTCAACTTTTCAGATAATGCGTACATTGCCCGCCAGAGCGCGCAAAATCGTGACGGTATATGCATATTTTCAATTTTTTTATTCATAAATTGCACTATACTTTATTTTCCGCACCCTCTAGCGGAAAAACGGGAAATTATAGGGAAATTTAAATGACCTATATTGATTGAAAATGTTCCGCTCTACAACTCTTAATAGAAGCAATTTTTGCCCAAAATGCATAGTTTTCGCTAAAAATGCAAATTGAAAATGTTTGTATGTTTTGAATGGTTTTTGAATTTTCAGCGAAAACTATGCATTTAGAGCAAAAATTGCTTCTATTAAGAATTGTAGAGCGGAACATTTTCAATCGATGTAGGTGATTTGAATTATTCTAAAATTACCCGTTTTTCCGCTAGAGGGCGTGGAAAATAAAGTATAGTGCAATTAATTAATAAACAATTTGAAAAAAACGCTAAAATGCATATACGGTCACGATTTCGCGCACTCTGGCGGGCAATGCACGAATTATTGGAAAAGTCGAAAGACCGATATCGATCTAAAATTTTCCGCTCTAAAATTTTGGTCTTCTATTACTTTTTCAGAAAATGGATACTTTTGACTGAAAATCCAAAAATGAGCAGGAGGTGACAAAAGAAAAATGTTTTTATGGATAAATCTCAAGAATCCTTAATATTTCATTATACAAATTGTACATCATTGAAAAGCTTATCAAAAATTCCATGCATTGATGGCAAGATATACAGGGTGTTCCATTTGAAAAAAAATAGTTATCCATTGTTTTGCGTATGTTGACACCCTGTATAGCAGTATGAACAATAAAAAACCAAAGCCGATTTGTATTATTCTTCATGACGTGGAAAATTCTTTAGTGTATAAAAAATGACGCTAGATTTGCTAGGAGCGCTTCTGCAATTTTTTCAATGTGTCCTTGTTTTTGTCACAAACTTGCCCATAACTAACTAACCGTCTATTATAGACCCATGGTATCTTATACTATTTTTATCAGCTTCTCAAGAGGGTTGAAAATAAAGTATAAAATATAGGGTGTTCCATTTAAAAAAACATAACTTTGGTCCGTAATGAATACTGGGACACCCTGTATAAAAACATATATATTTTTAAAATATGCAGAATAAGTGTGGGTACCAGTTCAAGAAAACTAGAAGTCGATATCTCAAATAGCAAATAAGTTATGGGGTTTTACAGAACCCTGGGTCACCCGGTATATATATATATATATATATACGTATCTAACCGACTTTACTAGACCCGCCATAAAGATTGAACAAACTTGAGACCACCTTTTATACAGATTCACTATATTTAATCCACCTCAATAAGCCCAACACACGGCTATTACAAAGTGGCGACCAATTGTATAAAAATTGTTGTTCAACCGACCTACCTAAGCCCTGCGGCGTTGCCTAAATGTTTCGTATGCTGGCAGATATCATTCTTCAGTGCGATGTTTCGATAAACAAGTGCTTGCGTTTTAAGTGTATATGTACATGAATTTTTACTCGCCGATGACGGGGTGGACGATTTTAGAGGAGGCGACTCCGCAGATAAATATATACCCTGTGATGCTGAGAGTTCTTGTGATTCAACAGTTTCTTCAAATACTATATAATTTGTATTGAGTATAATGCAATAACGAAAAACACAATTTCAAGAAACCTAAATGTTTATAATCGTTCAGGCCATCTATTTTATGAGTCCATATAGTTATATACCACTCCGCGGCACAAAGGGAATGCCGCGTGGCGATCAACGTGTAAAACAGTATTGGTGGATGGCGCTCAAAGAGTGTGGTGGAAGGATATATTGAAGAATCTGAGTACCAGAAGTTAAAATTGTAAACAAAATATTAAATCCGGTAAATACTACAGTTTACCTTCTCTCCACATCATCTGGAACAGTTTCTAACAGCAATGATTAAAATATTAATGAAATATGTGCAGACGGTATTAATTTATCTGGACACTTTACTAATTGTACTTTTAATTTTAATATTATCAAAAATGATAAATAAACTCAAATAATTCTTATTCTTATTTTATTCTTACAATGATGCCTTGTTTTTAAGCTAAACACTAAAGTCCGCTGTGGCAGATTAAACGACTGTGTACTATTCATAGCAACGGTCGTTAAAATTTGTTGATATAGAAATATTCCGTACATAAAAGGTTATTTAGATGGTTTCTTGGTTTCTTATGACGACGTTTAATAAGTCTTTATGTGTAAAATTAAAAAAAAATAATTGAATATTTTTTCAATGAAGAAGTCATAAAGTTCGTGTTCTTTTAGATTATTTACAAAAATGTGGAATGTATTCTTTGTTATTTCATTTTATTTATTGTAAGTACCCTGTTATAATTTATATTTTGTAAAAATAAATCCATACATTTCAAGTCACAAAAATAGAAATAATCTATAAAATTTCAATACAATAATATATACAGGGTTGGGCAAATGCGTCGGAACATCTGATTTCTGGCTAAACGTCTGTGTTTTTCTTATTACTTTTAAAGGAAATGTTTATGAGTTTATTTATTTCATTTAGTGACGTCCTTTCATTTTTAACTACTAACCTTTTTTTTAAGATATGACATCATTGACAGTTTTTTTTATATGGATCACCCTGTAAATTTTTACATTTTCAAATAAACACCTTTTCAGCAATTACAATGATATAGAGTTTGGTGGGTTTACGACTTGTGGTTTTTTAAATAATAAATAAATAATGGAAAATAAAATTTGTGAATTTCCTGAAGCTTTTGCACAACCCTTGAAAAGTTTGATTTAGAAATATTGTAATTTCTGTCAATAAATGCTGCATTAAAAATATTGCATGCACCTTCCAGAGATTTCTGCTAATTTCCAAAAATTAGCCATCATTAACAACGTAATTATTTCACGTTCAGTTGGTGAACTAACATAATTGAACAGCAATGTTAATATTTCACATGGATAACATCTGTCGGTGACAGAAAACATAAAAAACATGAAAGTTTTTTTATCAGGAAACAGTGTAAAAAGCCACCTCACTGCAGAATTATTTTATTTAATATTTAAAAAACCACAAGTCAAACACCCATCAAACTTCATATCTTTGTAATTGCTGGAAAAGTATCGCCGATGACGTCATATCTCGCGAAAGAGGGTAGCTGCTGAAAATCAAAATATGTCAGTGAATAAAATAAATAAATCCATAAACATTTCTTTTAAAAGTAATAAGAAAAAACAGACGTTTAGCCAGAAATCAGGTGTTCCGACACATTTGCCCAACCCTGTATATGTATATATAAGGCATTCTTTTACAAATCGAACGGAAATATTGGGTCTACAATTTGTACGCATTTCCTATACAAAATAAGCCGACCCGTATTTTCGCATTTTTTATCGTCGGTATTTTTGAAAATACACTAAACGTTTTGAAAACTCGCTAATTATACATGTCTTTAGATCGCTATAACTCCCTAAAAACTATTAGTCGTATGGAGCTCAGTTAGGGCTTATTTTAAAGGTAATGGAACTCTCGTCATTCTGATGTTAATTAATATTACTTTTTTTGTTAATTTTTAATTATTATAAACAATTAAAATATTTAAAGTAATTTTATACTCAAGGCCATCACTTTAAAAATTTGAAAAAAATACCATTGTGTGCCTCATTTTCCTTCATATAAAAATCTATTTTTTCAATGGTCATTTGATTACATTAGTATGAAAGAAATTAATTTGTACGACAAAACACGCTACACGGCGCGCGACTGCGAGCGCTGGGTCCGTGGCGTCGTACTTTAGCAGCAATTAAGTGTGAAATTAAAAGAAAGGTACAAAATATTATAATTGACTGTTATTTATTGTTAAATAGCAATTTTCTAATAAGGTATCACAGAGGGGGTGTTGCCATTAAAAAAAGTGAGTCGGGGTGGCTGCAGCCCCAGGGGTTGCAAGGTGAAGGTCATTTTTGTGGTAATACTGATTCCCCCACATACCCTAGAAACAGTTTTGAGAATTTTTTTATATCTTTTTTAGGTCTAATAGAGCATTGCTCGTTTTTAAATAGATACCCGGTATATACAAGTAATAAATAACATCATTCAGATGGGACAGTTAAACTTTTTAGAATGAAATTAATTATCCGCCATTATGATAACATGGTAAACCTTTGTTTCCAATTCAAAATAATTGTAAAGTTTTTTTGCAAATATCTCGATAAATACACTGCAGCAACAATAGAGTAAGGTACCAAATCATTCAGCTTAAAAAGCTTTAAAAATAATTTGAAGACCGATTCTGTCATAATTAATCAAATCAAATCAAATCAAAATCAAATTTATTAATACATAGTTTGTACATACATTGTAACATAAAATACATCCAATGGAACAAAACTTATACAAATATGTCAATGAAACTAAAGCAAAGTACCGAAGAAATAATACATAGTACATAAAATAAAAGCAAAACTGCCAGAAACATACTGTGGACCGATCTAGAGGTCACCAAGACTATATAATTCGGTTTCAATTAAATATTTTTTTAATTCAATTTTGAATTCCTTTAGCAACCGTATTTCTTTAAGATGTTGGGGAAGTTTATTAAAATATACAATTGCACTATATTGGGGTGATCGTTCCGTCATCGTCAATCTGTGCTGAGGTATGTTGTAGTCACTTAAAATTAAAAATTACCAATTCATAAATATATAACCTACGGAAAGTTAGAATTCCTTCCCTTTTAAACAAACCCCCGCATGATTCACTATATTTTAAATTAAAAATTGTTCTGACGACTTTTTTCTGAAGTAAGAAAATATTATTTGCTGCAGGACTGCCACCGTAGAATATTATCCCGTATCTTAATTGGAACTCGAAGTTGGTATGGCATAAAAGCAGTAAATGTTTTGTTTCAAAGGTTCCTTTTAGCAACCTTATGGAATACAATATCGAGTTCATTTTTTTATTAACTGCGAACAATGCTCGTTCCAACGTAGTTGGTAATGATATTAGGTTTGTTTTTCACGGTTTAATACCAGTTTGTTTCTGTTTAGCCAGTTTTCGATTTTATTTATCGTAACCTCAGTTCTCGCTTTAAGTTCATTAATATTTTTTCCTGCCCCTAAGGCACATAAATCATCAGCATAATTTATCAATTTCGCCTCCGTAGGTGAGATACATTTTGGCAAATCATTGACATAAATTATAAAGAGTATTGGTCCCAGAATACTCCCCTGCGGCACCCCGCTATTTGAGTATTGCATGTTTGATTCAATATTTTGGATTTTGATTTATGACTTATTTCTACCGTTTTCTAAAAAAATTTTTATTTAATCGTGACACTTTCCTCGTATGCCGTAGGAGTAAAGTTTATTTAAAAGAATCGAATGATCCACTGTGTCGAACGCCTTAGAGAGGTCAAGAGATACTCCAATAGGCATTTCCCCCCTCTCCAAGGCGTCAGTCACTGTCTGCACATATTCAAAAAGTGCAGTAGAAGTAGATTTTTTCCTAAAAAAATATGCTGTGCTTCATTGCATAGTTTATACTCATTAAAAAAATCAATAATTCGTGATGCAAGAATTTTCTCGGCAATTTTTGAAAAGATACTCAGGAGAGTTATCGGTCTGTAGATTGAAAAGATTTCAGTGTCACCACTTTTAAAAATCGGTTTTATTATACCTAATTTCAAAACATCGGGAAATGTTCCTTGTTCAAACATATGGTTCATTAGTAGGGGAGCCACTATTATCACATTTCAAATTTTACATGTAATCCCTATGGCTCGCTTTGCTATACAACACCCTGTATATCAGTGCTTTTACTGTTCTTTATGCTATTTATTGTATCCCTTATTTTTATTTCTCTGACCTTTTAAAATTAAATTTGTTACCACAGTCTATATTAATATCACAGATGTAGCTTGTTTGTAACTATTATAATATGATACTATACAATGATTTAATTTCAGTACCAATATAAAATATCTATTTAATTTTAAGCTAATTAGACAGCGCAAAATGTAATATTGGTACTATTATAAATAGTTGTATATTCAATTATTCATGAACTACGCAAGCTTTTAAATTAAATAGTGATTTTAAAATAAACATTATAATGACGCACATACTTTATAAAGTCCTTCAAATATTTAATTGGATATTTTTCAGTAAAGAAATTGAAAAGTCCGTGTCCTTTTAGATCATTCTTAAATATTTGTATTTTATTCTAAGTAATGTCAAATTATTTATAAGTCCCTTATAAATTCGCAATTAGTTTTAATAGGACCATTTGTATAAAAACCTTCAATCTTAAAGTTAATCAAAATCAATTAAGCAATTCTTATAGTAAATAATAATTTTAATATCCTATTTCCAATATTGGGGTAAGTTGCAGAGACGGCTGGCGGCGTAACCACACCTATATGTATTACTTCTGCTACCTCGGCCGTACCATGAGTCACCCCACAAGCCGTCACTGGTCATAAACAAAAAGAAATTTTGAAAGGCGAGATTCGTATGTTCATTTTTATTTTAACCCTACGGTAGGTGCGCGGTCTACAGTCGTTGACCGGGAAAAATCCATCGCTATTTGGAGTACAATAAATCACACTATTGCATAAAATAACTAAACTCAAGTGACTAAGAATCTAAATTGAGATGTTTTTTAAATAACGCGAATTATCGAGTTATAATCGTTTTTAAAAGACTGGTCTATGACTAGTTCGCGCGTCTAACGTAGAGTTAAATACATCATACACATCGCGTTTTATGATAAAAAAAGTGGAGAACGATGTTGCCAGATTGCCTGCATGAGATCGTCGGTACGACATGGTGGTATTGTATATAATATATACAGATCGACCGGACTACCTCTGGTGAGCAATCGCATCAACTAAAATTGTATAAAATGGTGATATTCGACCACATTTTGGGACCCACCTAAAATTGGTCTATAATCAAAGTACACTTGTAGTAATCGATAAACACAAGAAAACGTTTTCAGACCCGTAGCCGGGTCTGATAACGTCTTTTTTGGTCTGGCTTTGTAGGTGGAATATGGCAAGTTGGGTCTGTATACGCGGTTAAACAAATCTATATATATATATATATATATATATATATATATATATATATATACCGGGTGTGGCACTTAAGACGCCTCGGACCATAGCTCCTTTACGATAAAAGCTATCGAAAAAAATCTAAGAACAAAGTGGTGCATAGTTACCGTCGCTATGTTTTAAAAATATTTCTTATCATCAGTGGCGTGCCGTACTCCAGTGGCGTACCAAACTTATGTTTTTTTAAATGGAATGCCCTATTTTTTATTGCAGATTTGGAAAGTGCTCGACGAGTACTTATTTTTTTATCTAACATGTTATACCCTTCACTTTAGCGGTTTCGCTATTATAACCCCTTCTTTCAAAATTGCGCCCCATTTTTGAGATTTTTTTGTAGAGAAACTAATTGACGCCGGCGCCTAAATTTTGAATTGAGGTACAGGTTAAGACCTCGTATACCTTCACATAATTTTTTTTCGGGTAATTTATGGCAAAAAAATTATTTTTGATTGATCTTCGCATGTTGTCATTTTTTCCGAAAATTTCAAATGGCACCCCCCTAAAAAAATTACGGCGTTGTACAGCCAAAACTCTAAATTTTTCATTGGTGTAAAAAAAAATACACATTGCATAACAAAATTTCGGAGAAAAAAGGAATTTCATCGCAAATGTCGGGAAACGTTTTCCGTTCCCAAGTGTGCCATGAGAAAACAAAAGATTGGTAATTGTCAAAGTAAATTATTAGACGTCAGTAGCAGCCATAAGTCATTTTTGATAAACGTTCTAAAAATGTTCCGAACTCAAGAGGAAATGGTTGACATGATATTTATTCTTGGAGAATGTAACAAGAATTGTTTCTTGGCATCACGAGTGTACGCTGCGAGATATCCGCACAGGGCACATCCAAATGAACGTGCGTTTCAAAAAGTGTTGGAGAGATTTACTACTACGGGAAGTGTGAAACGGCCAAGGAGAGTTAGAAAGAAGGCAGTTATTACCGAAAATAATGAACTGCGGTATATCACCAGAAGTTGCGGTTATGCCTCCAGCAGGAAGGTCGTCATTTCGAACATTTAGTTTAAGTTGTTAAATTTTCTTTATCTGCATTTTTCATATCATGTTGAATAAATAGGTGCATACTATTATGTTGACCGTATTTGTGTATTTGTTTTGGTACTTTGACAATTACCAATCTTTTGTTTTCTCATGGCACACTTGGGAACGGAAAACGTTTCCCGACATTTGCGATGAAATTCCTTTTTTCTCCGAAATTTTGTTATGCAATGTATAATTTTTTTTACACCAATGAAAAATTTAGAGTTTTGGCTGTACAACGCCGTAATTTTTTTAGGGGGGTGCCATTTGAAATTTTCGGAAAAAATGACAACATACGAAGATCAATCAAAAATTATTTTTTTTCCATAAATTACCCGAAAAAAAATTATGTGAAGGTATACGAGGTCTTAACCTGTACCTCAATTCAAAATTTAGGCGCCGGCGTCAATTAGTTTCTCTACAAAAAAATCTCAAAAATGGGGCGCAATTTTGAAAGAAGGGGTTATAACAGCGAAACCGCTAAAGTGAAGGGTATAACATGTTAGATAAAAAAATAAGTACTCGTCGAGCACTTTCCAAATCTGCAATAAAAAATAGGGCATTCCATTTAAAAAAACATAAGTTTGGTACGCCACTGGAGTACGGCACGCCACTGATGATTAGAAATATTTTTAAAATATAGCGACGGTAACTATGCACCACTTTGTTCTTAGATTTTTTTCGATAGCTTTTATCGTAAAGGAGCTATGGTCCGAGGCGTCTTAAGTGCCACACCCGGTATATAGGCGGCCTAGACAAAAACATCAACTTCGTATTAAATTATGACAGCGCTTGTCATATAACATTCATGTGTGTTTTTGCTTTTTTGCAAAAATGGCTGCAGAAAAAAAAAATTTGGGGAAATATCCGTTTTGGGGTCCCTAGATGCCATTTCAACAATCTCTGGAATTTTTTTGTGTCTGTGTGTTTGTGTGTGTGAGTGTATCTGTGAGCGCTATATGTAAAAAAAAATAATGGAGCATTTGATATGAAACTTTGAACGTAAGTCTTATTTAATGATACAAAGAACTGAAAAGCTTTTGGTAAAATTTGGTACACCGGAAGTGAGTGTTTACATTAACTGTTTTTTTGTGTTTTTCTAATATTTTTTGAAATATGAAAAATATCACAAAAATATTTAAACAAATATCGAAGATATTAAAGAAATGAAAATTTTTTGCTTGAAAATATTTTTCATAAAATCATTGTTATTCGAAAAAAAAATTATTATTTTTAAAATTTTTGTTTATAATTATGAAACGATAATAGTTACTGCAAATTTATGTATAGAATGCTAAAATGAACAACTTATAAAGAATAAGTTTTTTTCGAAATCTCTTTAGTTTTTGAGTAAACTGAGTTTTTGAATTTGAAGGATAATTTTTCCATCTTTCATAATTTTGACGTTTTCAACGTCGGTTTCATCGGAGTTTATACAATGCTCGATGTACATTTAAAATATGATTTTAATTGAAAATAAACCATGAAAACCTAAATATAAATGGCTATGATACCATCAAGTCGGAGAAAGTAATATGATGGCCAGTAACAGAAATCTACAGGATATTCAAATAAAGGGTGTTTTTTTAAGAGCTTGAGAACTTTAAATATTAATACGAGACGGAAATATTGTTGGAATTATTAATTATTATTATAATCTGGTAGATAATTTAATGGCATTTATTTTTTAAATATGATTTCCGGCATATGTCCGCCGCGGCTACGAGTTACATGGCCCATTCGATCAGTCCAATTTCTCACTACTTTTTCCAATAAATCTGGCCGTACGGCGTCAATGGTGACTTGAATATTGGCTTCCAATGCTTCAAGAGTTGCTGGTTTGTTGGCATAAACCAATAACTTAACATAGCCCCATAAAAAGTATTCGAGAGGCGTTAAGTCGCACGAACAGTTAACAGGACCACTTTTGGAAATAAAGTTGTCATTGATTTTGCAATAAATTGATGGTTAAGCGCGCTGTATGGCAAGTTGCGCCCTCTTGTTGGAACCAAATGTTGTCGATGTTTAGCTGATTAATTTTTGGAAACAAAAAATTAGTCAACGGCAGCTCCTTCCTCACTGCGAAAGAAATAACACCGCACCAAACAGTCAATTTTAATGGATGTAACAGTGTTTCGTTAATGGCTTGAAGATTGTCTTCGCTCCATATACGCCAATTTTGCTTATTGACGAAGCCATTCAACTAGGAATGAGCTTCATCACTAAACGTAATTCTTTTATTTTTTTTTTGAAAGTAAATTTCCACAATTTGGAAGCATTATTGCGGCGTTAAACGATTCATGATGAATTGCCTAACCTTACTGAACAGAAATGTCAACACAGTTTGACATTCTCATTGAGTATAGATAGACAACTACCATCGAAACATCTCATGCATCTAAAAAAACACCCTTTACTTCAGGACACGTTTCTATATCTGTGATGAGTGGGATAACCCGGATGTCAAGAATTAGCATTTTAAGAAAATGTCGCTTGAAGATTTTGACTAGTTTTAAACACACACCCAGGCTATGAAAATAGTTCCACAATTTTATTAATTGATAATTGTTTTTTGTTTGTATCCCTTTCAAAATGTGATTGTAAAAAAATTATGAAAAAATCATTTTTACAACAAAAAGGATTGACTTATACTATTTGACCACCCTCTTAGTGCCCTGACTTATACTAAAAAAACGAAGTAGATATGTTATTAAAAAACGTTGTTTAGGTTTACTTTTATACAGCTGATGTGTACATTTTAATGTCTGCTTTGAAAATAATTCTAAATTAGGTAATAATAAGAAAAAATGATAATGATTTATTTACCCTATTCATCAAATTCTTCAATTTCCGGTAATGTATCTTCAACGTCAGCAGATGTTTCTAAATTGCGAAAGAAATCTCGAAAAGGGAGTGATAATAGTGGAAGAAGTTCTAATAAATTATCCTTTTTCTCCACAGATATTGGGACCGTGTCGAAATAACACCTGTTAAGTGTAAGTGTCGAACCCTTTCCACGTCGTACTAAATCCAATTTTTTGAACGGTTCGTTAAAATATAGTGTACCAGACTCCTTTGTGTAGCAAAACAACTTAGCGTCGTGCCATTTAAAGGGGTTGCCCTCGGAGTCCTTTCTCCTCAATACCAAGGAGTTTTTATAAAGATCAGAACATTTTAGGAACATATTGTGTGTCAATTATTTTACTAAAAATTTCTGTTTCTTCCAACACCTCACGAGCTGGTACCAGTCATGAGGATGAGATATTTCAATAGCAAGTTTCTTCTTTTGCTTCTCGATTAAAGCATGGTCCACATCGCATTCCATGTGGTTGTGGCCACTCATCATAAACTTGTGGTTCAGAGTATCCAGATGTGTATTCCGGTGCATAGCAGTTAAAAACATAGCAGCTAAGAATATTTGTTCTGACCTCCACGCGTATCTGAATACAAAACAACATAAAACATGTCACACTTCCACTTCCCAATTCGGGCATAGTTAGATTAAAGGTCCATAACTGTCCCTTGTAAAATGCAACAGAGGAATTCACGTACGGAGTTGGGAGGCATTGTTGAAGATCAAAGGTGTAATTTTTGCCATGTTTTTATCCACATCTTTCTTCAAATTAGCATTATCTTCTTCAAGGTGGTGCTCATCTGTTGCCTTTTGTATACTTTCTTTCTCTTCATTACCTTCGCAACTTCGAGTTGCATCTACAGGGTATCACACTTATGGCAGTTATCTACTTTAGGCTCCTTAAACGCTAGTTTCAAGTTGTAAAATTCTTTTTCATTAATCCGTCTAAAAACCTTCTTTTCCCGGCCTTGGCAATACAAATCATACATAATTTGTATAAGTCAAATCAGGGGCCAAGTAGTTTTTATCGTTGGTTCTTCTTGTATAATGAGATTAGTAGCACAGGAAAGACTAAAATGAAGTAGTACCTCTTGCATTATAGCCAAACGGTGTTTGTCGAAAGGTGTACAGACGCCTTTTTGATCATCGCGAGTAACTCCAGATGTAGAACTGCTTGAATTTAATATTGTTATAGTGACAAACATTTGAGTTTCATCGTGTGGGAGTTGCGTTGCGTAGTTCGTTGGATCCAAGAGAATTCGATGTGGTCGTAACAGTCTATTTACAGAAAACGAATATATACAGGTACAGATAATTAAGGTTAGCGCGGTGTCGGTATCGCGGACTGAAAATCGGCGCTGGTCCTGTGGGTTCACGGTCGTCGGGTTCACTCCGGTGTACAGGACCTCGGTCAGGTTCAGTCGTCGTGGTGTCCTATACGTGGGGTCCTCGTCGGCGATGGTGGCAGCGGTAACACGGGCCTCGGGATGGCGTGCATCCTTGCTGGTGCTCGGGTTCGCTCTGGGTCTCGCCTCCGTGGTGTCGATGGGATTGGTGATAATAGCCTCGGGTGGTCCACGCAGTAGCGTCGTACTCTTCTACTGACGTGGCGTCGACTCCGGCGTGATGTGCTCCGGGTCTGATGCTGCCGGACCGGAAGGCGAAGCATCTGATGCCGTGGGGAGCTTGTCGTAGCGTGCCTTGGTGAGCTCGTGTGTTTAGATACGTGCCTTGGTGAGCTCGTGTTGCGTGCCTTAGTGAGCTCGCTTGTCAGACTATCTTACCGACTGTACTGACTGTTCGATTGCAGTGCGCTGATCGAAGTGACGAGATGAGGGGAAACATACTCTATTTAAGTGGGTCGTGCGGCCACAGCCGTCGTGCGGGCGGCCCTTTTCCTTTGGTGGGGGATCGTGCGTAGCGAGTGCCGCTGGTGGTGAGTCACCCTAGCGGCGAGCGTCTTTCGCGCGACCGGGCGCGGATCGCCACAAATCGAATATCTTCATAAAGCAACCTCTACAATGCACCAGGTCAAAGGCAATCCAAAATGTTTATTGACTTCTCGCCAAATAGAGCCAAACAGCTCTTACGCCTCACCAAAACCGAGATAAGACTAATCACCGGTCTCCTAACAGGACACTGCCCAGTGAAGTACCATCTCCACAATATGGGCGAAGTGGATAACACCACATGCAGATTATGTGAATCGGCAGAAGAAACGGCCGAACACATATTATGCGAGTGTGTAGCTCTAGCTACCACCAGGCAGGCCCTAACCGGAGGTATGGCGGTAACGCCAGAACGGATCAGGTCATTACCTCCCAGGAAATTAATTGACCTTGTCAGGGAAGTTGAATTTCTGGGAATCAAATAGCAGTAGGGTATTAGTACAAAAGATCTAAACAGGTCGCAGTGCTGTAAGGCTCTGCACAGCCAATCGACCCCGTCTAATCTAAATCTAAATCTAAAAAACCTCTACAAACCTTCAGTATTTCTCCATTAACTTTAACCCTTTGGCCTACTTTACTTACGTCCGAATGCGTGCACTTTTAATAGCGCTCCAGTCGCGACGCACGTGTACCGATTCAACCCATGCAGACGCGAGGGAATTGTATGCGCACAAATTTATGCTTTGTCATGGCACAACTGAAAACGTAAAATATGGACTTTAAAAATTTTTATTTTGCAAGAAAATGTATTCATTGTGCAGCACTACTAACGGAAGCGCTGCGCCAGGAGTTGAACTCGTGCTCGATTTGATTGGCCCAAGCGGCTCGCCACGAGTTGAGCTCGTGCTCGATGCGATTGGCCCAAGCGGCGCGCCTCGAGATATGCTCGTGGTCGTTGTGTTTGGCCCAAACATTTAAACACGAGGAGTACTCGTGGTTGTAGGTCAAAGGGTTAAAATGATAACAATGAGTTACATTTTAATTTTTTTTCTTTTTCAGGATCGTTTGTCCTTTTTCTCTTGGTGGCAGTTTATTTCGAATCTGCACTACTTGCAATAAAAGCAATACGTTTATCGCGGTCCCATAGATGCCAATACTCATTAGATATATTTTGTCTTGTATCTTCTTGAATTCTTTAGACACAATTTAGCCTACCATTAGGTAATTCTTGCATTTTCCGTGCTTTATTTTGTTTTTGGAGGTTACATATTGCTGGCCCGTATTTCGTTTCCTCTTCCTCTCAGTCCTCTTTTCTCGTCCATCTTTATTACTGTTTGAAACACAATATACAGCATCACTTAATTTGACTTGAACTGATTTTACCAAATTTTCGACTTGTGAGTTTAGTCGAAGTAAATTGATTAACACACAAACACATCTAAAGGCATATCATACACCAGCAAAGTTAACATTTTTCTGATATTCCGCGACACTCCAGTATGAAAAGATATGCATTAAAAGCAAAAAGCGCCTAGGTATAGCGCGACGCCTATTGCTCTAAATTATCATCTTGATTTCTGTAATATTTAATTGCGACCACCCTTTATTTACATGGATGAATTTGGTATTCTTTAATTCTGTGCTAACAATAACTTACTAATTTACAAAGGTAATGAGGAGTAGGGGTAAATTTTATATTTCTGCAAAATCTGAATATACCGTAGCAAAGAGAATAAAATACTCTACAACTTTAATGTGAACTATTTTTTCATATGTCTTGTACTAGAAGAAATTTGCTAAGAAAAAACTGTAATTTTTCTTCGAGGAGTGGTTTCACCCCTCCACAGAAACAGAAAATGGTTTTGTGCTTCGGATGAACTACTTTACTTCCGCACAACGTTTCAGATTTTTTTGAATTTATGGGTTCACTATGTTCCCTTTTAATTCTGGTATAGGAGAACATGAATTAATAAAAATCACTGGACACAATTCTATTAAGCCCTACTTAAAATAAACCAGCCTCACCATTCTAAAACGATGACTTACTAACAAAATCCGCATAAATTGTAAAAGCAAAAATATTTCTAATAGTTGAGTACTAATGTTAATTGTTGATGTGTTAATCTCCAGCGTTTGAAATAAAAGTACGTCACTGAATAGAATAAATAAAACTATAAACTTTTTTTTTAAGTAATAAGAAAACAACAGACGTTTAGCCAGAAATCAGGTGTTCCCACACATTTGCCCAACCCTGTATATAAAATATATTTACAAGCCAATTGCATTAACATTTCAACGATAATGCAATATCTAAACGCTGTCATTTCCAGCGGTTAAATTTACAATTTAATTTAATTTAGTCTAAAGAAATGGACTTTATCGTCGAAATGGCTGTATGATTTTAATGATACCGTGAAACAATGGCCGAATAAAATAAAGTAATGGAAATTCCCGATAATCGATTAGAGCCTCTGTTATTTGCAGGGGTAAAGACAAAGTTTATTTAAGCGGATTAATGGTCAATTTAGAACTTATTATTTAGCGCAGAATTGTATTGTTCTGCCGGAAATTGGATTTCAATTCGTGTCGCTTTCCGTTGTTTGGTTAACATGCTTTTAATGGTGGCTTTAAATGATTCTAAATGTAACATAAATTACTTTAACAATGTTATAAAATAAAAAGATGAAAACAATAAGTATATAATTTAACGAGGAAATTATGTACGCTGAGATTTAAAAAGAATAAATTTTGATCTTACTATCCCAGTGTAATCACAATCATAAGTAGCAAGTTCAACACGATAATTTAGTTAAAATACAGTTTTTTTAATACCCAGAAATACTTAAAAATAAAAAGTAACCGTTTTTAATAAGTTCGCTTCAACTAAACAATGATGGCTTCTTATGTTAGTTTTAGAACAGCCACTCGAAAAGTAACAATTTAATGTAGTAAATGTTCAAATTCGGCTCCATTGACTACCTGAAAATAGACAAACCACTTATCGAAACTAACAATTATTTAATGTGGCTTCGCTGATTGAGGTCTGCAGTATAACATAACCAATTTTTTGAAACTTTTATTCACTCGACTAACAATACTTAACAGTTCTAATAGAATTTCTGTCTGGGTAGCGTTCCTCAAGGAGCCTGCACAATTTTGCATTGGTCCTATTCCGATCACCATGCCCAAAAAATATAAAAAAAAATATTATGTGCTTTTCGCTTCATCGATCCATAACGGAATATTCACACAACATAAATGAAATTTCAACACAATCGGTAATATTGTGCATGTGTTATCATTTTAAAGTATTAGTTGTCTATTTCAGAACACAAGTGTTCTTTTATAACAAAAGTGTTAGCGACAGCTCCCAACCAAGTTTAATCGTTGTTTAAGAAGTTTCGAGGGCGGCTTACACTTTGCCAGGCAGTCATAGAGCCCAATTTAAACATTTAACCCTTAACAGATGAGATAGTTTATTATAGTTGCAACCATCGCTTTAGGGACCTATGAAATGAGTTTATTATGAAATTATTTTATGGTGGCTGCGCCGGGAACTAAAAATGTTGGTGCTGTACCGAATCACTTTATAAAATAAAACTGGGTGTATCTCGCTGGTGCTTTATCACAGTTTGTATCATCATTTTACAGTATGTTCATTATTAAATAATAAATCTTAAACAGCTGTGAGACGCAATTTATCGCCCAAGAAATAATATTAATGTTCTTTTTATTACAAAAGGTAATGTATACTTCAACAGAAAATTTATAAATATAATATACGTACTACACGACTACACTCATCCACGATTTAATCAAAATGTTTCGATCAGCTTCATATTCTCGCGCACTTCATATCTCTCCCGGCCTCAATTTGGTTGATTTTTTATGCTTTTAACGTGATATATTAATACCTTACATCAGTAAGTTTTAAGAATAAAGAATATCTTGATATCCTTGCTAAATATCTAACGCAATTAATCTACTGCTTTAAATATGTATATCATTGTTTAAAGTTGATTAAATAATACATTTTATTACTAAGTCATTGAAAATAAATAATGCGTATTTTTCCGATTTCTAAACGGCAACGGCATCCTCGCGCCTTACATCGCATTTGTGACATGACTTGCGGAAGAAAAAAAATCATAACTATCGAATGGGGACCGATATTTAAATATTTTTTACACGCTCTTCTAGAGGAGACTGTGGTCGATTTTTTGAAGAATTTTCTGTAAAGTTAAAATTTAATAATAAAAACTGCCCATCTTTCATTAATTATAACCAGGGCCGATCCTAGACCCTTGGCCGCCCGCGTGCAAATGAAGAGTTGGCCGCCCCTTCACGTGCAGCAAAACATTTCTTGGGGCGGAGGGGCTTATTTTTTCAATTCGAAAAATTTTAAAATCCTCTGTTGTAATAATAACTATTTATTTCCCAACAGACATACAGGGCTTTTATTTTATCACTGAACGTACTATTAATAACGCCTATGTAAAATAATCACATTAACGCATGGTACTTCATTGAAATCTGGCAGTGACTCAACGAATTACGAATAAAGTTAGGTTATTTCAATTAAATACGGTCACAGAATTATTTTCGTTTGCCTTTGTCTTCATTTGATAATTGCTGATGATTTGAAAACTTATAAGCATTGTATTTAGATTCTTTTAATTAATGTCCTATACACGGCAGCTGAACTTATTTGAAACTGTGCTACAATAACTCTTAAAGATGATATGGTTTTCTGTTTTACGTAACATAAAATGTTGAATTTCATCTCTTCCGTTAAATTTTTTCTTCTTTTGGTCCTTTTACTATGAAAATTACTCACGTAGCCAGTATTGTCAAAATTATGAACAATATTAAAAATTGTTCCGATGGATGTAAGTTGTCTGCTCGTGTATGCAACCGAAAACAAATCTTTAACACCTTGAGTGCTGTTCCCGGTCTTATACCAATTAATTATTTGTATTCTTTCTTCGGTGGTGTAATACATTTGTGTTAGCACGATTTCGATAATAATTAAATAAAACTGAGTAAATATGGTTGCCACCTGCAATCATCAAAGAAGTTATTACAACAAAGAATTTCAGTCGATGCGAAGAAAACTAAAAAAAAAAACAACTGATATGCAACTACTGCAGGAAGCCCAATCACATGGTTAAAGTGTGCAGGAAATGAATTGCAGATGGCCGTCCTCTGGAGTCCGACACAAATACGATATTCGTCACTGTTAACTCAACTGAAACACATACTGAGTCATCGAGATGCATGGATGGCAATGGCACGACAAGCCATATTTTAAATGATGAGATTTGCTTTAGAACGTTCAAGTCTTTTTCAACTGAACACACAGTGACCACAGCAAATGGTGAGAAAATCGAAGCCATCGGAACACTTAAAGAAGTTGGGGCAGCAATCCAAAAAAAAATGGTACAAAATTACCTTGGCTAATGTTTGGTGTGTACCCTGATTCAAGAGGAATTTGTTCTCTGTGCTTGCAGTCCAGGATAAGTACTCGGACAGCCAGTTCATCTCATTAGCTAAGTTTACAACTTTCTAATTAACAATTGGAGGGAAAACATGGAGCACTGTTCAAGTTGGTTGTGAGAAGTTGAACCCTATCAAATGAGGACAATGCAGTGAGTAAGGGAAACCTGCTGCAGTTGTACCATCAACGATTCGTCAGCTGAACTTCCTAGTGAACAATTGGAGGGAGCTCGTCATGGAGGGCTGTTCAAGTTGGTCGTCAGAAGTTTGAACCCTATCAAATGATGTCAATGCAGTAAGTAAGGGTTATGCCATGAATAATTCGGACACCAAAACAAGCGTCATGTGAAATCGCTACTGAACAGGGAGCTTGACATGAACGTAGAAATGCATAGTGAACTGTGTGAATGTTGCATTTATGATAAAGCTCATCGCCTACCATTCGTCACGAGGTCCAGAACAACGCAACAGGGAGAGCAAACTCACGTGGATGTCTGCGGTCCATTTCAAGAATCGAGGTCTGGATATCGATATTTTGCGATTTTCAAGCACGAATACATAAAATTCAGGACAGTTTATTTTCTGCGGCAAAAATCCGAAGTTGCTGAAAAACTGAGCCAGAAACAGTCGAAAGCTGCGGAGTGATAATAGCAGATCAGGACCAGTCTACACAAGAAAGGTATTGTTCAACGTCTTATAATACCCTACACTCCAGAACAAAACGGGTCCAGTGAGAGGGAAAATTTCCACTGTGGTGGAAACTGCTAGAGCAATAATGCACGTGCATGGAAATATTCCTCAGGCACTTTGAGCAGAGATAATACGAACAGATACCTACATTCTTAACATACCAGGTCCCAGGAACATCACCTTTCGAGGTGTGGTATGGTAGGAAACCAAGTTTAAAACATTGGTTCAAATTGCTAAATTCATGTTTATTCATATCGAAGGAGCAAAGGAGGAACATGGATCCGAAGGCCATTAAATGAATCCTCATCCGCCATGATAACGACGACGAATACAAGATCTACATTGAAGAGAACAACAAGCTTTACAGATCCAAGGACGTCATCTTAGAAGAAAAATTTGTGGAAAAAAGGGTTATTATACCCCCAACGAAGCAACGAAATTTAAGAGCCAAAGCCTACTGACCTGAACGACAGAAAATCCAGGATTGAAGAAGACGAGGAAGTATAATTCAGGGAAACTGACGACAGTGACAGTGATTGGACAATTTTAGAAATGCCGGAAGAAGAGAGTGATGGTGAAACTACCCGAAAACTATGCAACCGAATCTTACAGGTACACAGATATTCCAAGATTATGTGATGCTCACATGACGACCTTCGAGGAACCATAACGACGCCACAAAGTAACAACAAACGCCGGCGGATCGATCGGCAAATTTAAGGCCAGGTTGGTGATCAAAGGTCTTTCGCAAAGAAGAGGAGTAGATTATTATCAAACCTACAGTTCCGTGGCAAGAACATCGACTATTTGAACGCTGCTCAGTGTTGATCTAAATTTTAAAACAATACTCTTCGCGATTTTTTTTATGCAAATTCATCAATTATGGCTAAATTAGCAAATCGCTCTTTTGATATAGTTGACTGTAAATAATTTTTAATTAAATTCAATTTGGAAAAACTCATTTCGCCGGAAGCCACAGTTATCGGTATTGTTAAACAATATTCTTAGACTAATACTGACATTTGGAAAACAAGGTACTAACATGGGAACTAACCCAAGTGTTCCTCTTCGATTTTAATAAAATTTGGTGGATTTGTAGAGGGGGTCAAAATATTCGATATGTATTTTTTTTTGTTTCGGCTAAAAAACATATTTAGTTTAGGGGGTGAACTCGCACTTCGAAAATAAGCAATATTTTTGTTTTTTGGCTATAACTTCTGAACAAATTTGATAGCGTATTTGTAACTGGTGTAAAAAAATGTGTGCAATGACTACTTCGGGACTGTAAAAAAATATATATTTATGGCCTGTAATTGCTGCAATAAATATTCGTTAAAAAATTATATATAAAGACAAACGTCGATGACCAAAACTATTTAATTGTAATAATTATTTTTTTTAATAATTTTTTCCAAACATGAAATCCAAATATATATCCATTCATTTCCTTTAAATAAACCCTTTCTTTTCTAAGGTTTTATGTTCACTAGCGGAAAATACAAAAATTGAGGTTTATAACTACTTATATTTTTTCTCAATTTTTTATTACACCAGAGGATGGGCTTTGAAATTTTCTACATTTATAAAATTACGCTATGATGATTTGTTTAGAAGTTATAGCAAAAAAACATAAATTTGGTTGATTTTCGAGGGACGAGTTCACCTTCTAAATATGTCTTTTAACTGAAACAAAAAATACGTATCGAATATTTTGCCCCCTCTAAAAATCTACCAAATTTCATTCAAATCGGAGAGGAACACTTGTGTTAGTTTCCTTGTAAGTCTAGGCTAATTAAATGGTTTAAAATTTCTTATGGGTTTAATTGGGAATGATTAGAAAATAGTTCTCTAAAAGATAACAAATCTTTCAAGAGTTCCATTCCATCTACATTTTTTGTTAATTTTCCGTTTTCGGTTACCTTTAATTTAATATCTAAATCCATATAACATTTTCTTAGATGTTCGGACAGAATGAAATACTAGTAAACATTTAAACAAGGAGCAGCAATTTTGTAACAGTTTAGAAGTATCGTTCGGATATCTAATTAATAGCGATGCCCAATATTTCAAAATAAAAGTCAATTCTAAATTTTTCCCTAGGATTTAAAATACTTTAATCGCATGACTCATATTCATTCATTCATCATTGGATCATAATCCGCGTTTTTTTCTTATACGAACTTCACTTCACTTCTTCCGCTTCTTTAAATCATTACCCGGTTAGAAATCGGATACACTATAGGCAGGGGTCCAGGAGACCGGCCACTATTTCAGGGCTCTCAGACTAAATTTTACGATTTCGAACGCCGCGGACCCTCTATTGGTGGTTCGCGGGCTTCGCCCCCCTAACCACCGCCCGCGTGCCATGCACGCTCCAGCCCCCCTGGTAGGATCGGTCCTGATTATAACTACTATCTAAGTAGAAATAATGAACTAAAACACATTTCATTGAAAATAGCGAATTATATTTATGATTGTGTCACAAAATGGTTACGATAAATTAAGTAGGGGCCAGCTGGGAATAGTAATTAACGTTATAAGTCCGGGAACACATACTTTACAGTATGAGTGAGACATTTAAAGACGAGGCGACAAAGGAGCCGAGTCTTGAAATTCGAAACGAGTACTGTAAAAAGTGTTCACGGACGAATGTCGTTATGTATTTTATTTCATTCAGTGTCAAATTGCGTTTTAAAGAAACATTGAAATTAATTTAAAAATGAGTATAACAGATGCTCCAAATCTAGTTACATTTTCGTAACATGATTAGCAACGGTTGTTTGGCAAATGTTTAATTTGTTTAAATAATTTGTTGTGTCAAAATGAATTCTTATGCAAATTGCCCAGAAATTGTAAATCCTCCAGTAATTGTAAGAAAATCTGAAGAAGCGTGTGCGAAATTAATACCTATTAAGTCTGGTGAAAGGTATCAAAAATAATTCAGTCATTTTTGTGAATGGAAAGCAGAAAATAATGTGATGAAAATTACGGAAGAAGTTATGTTGGCCTATTTTTTAGATTTGGTAAGAATTTAAATGATTACATTTATTATTTTATTTGTGAACTAATGTTTTTAGTCTAAGAAAATAGGTGCGTCTTCTTTGTGGCCGAAATATTCCATGATAAAATCAACATTAATTGCGAATGAAAATCTTTACATATCTCGTTTTTCTAAAGTGGTAGCATTCCTGAAAAAACAATCAATTGGTCATGAATCGAAACAATCTAAAACATTAACCCGAGAAGAAATCTATAGATTTATGAAAGAAGCTTGTACTGATAAATTTCTTCTGGCAAAAGTAAGAGGAAATTTTAAATAAAACAAGAAAATATACGAATTTTTTTGAATTTACAGGTTGTAGCTTTGATTGGAGTAGCTGGTGGTTGTAGAAGAGAAGAATTGTACAATATTTCACTAGACGATATCCAGGAAACTCAAACGCAGTTAGTAATTACAATTCCGTGCACTAAGACAAATCAAAGAAGAACCTTTACTGTAATAAACGAAGTAGATGAAATTAAATGTTTGGAGTTATTCAGAAAAAACGTATCACTGAGACCAAAAAATGTTAATCATAGAATGTTATTTTTGGGATATAGAAATTCAAAGTGTACCGTACAGAGGGTAAGAATACACACAATTGGAGGCATGCCAAAACAAATTGCACTGTTTTTGGGTCTTCAAGATCCTGACAAGTATACTGGTCATTCGTTTCGGAGAACTTCTGCTACGCTTTTGGCCAATGCTGGTGCTGATTTAGCAGTACTAAAAAGACACGGTGCTTGGAAGAGTTCGTCTGTGGCTGAAAAATACATAGAAGACTCTGTGGAAAACAAAAATAAAATTGCTAGGATGATACTGAATGGAGTAACCTTTGTCGAAGTATTGCAGCAGCAAAACAAAGAAATTATTAATAAAACTAGTTTTAGCAGTAATTTTCCTCCAGTAACTATTGAGGGCAATACAAATTGTACTATTAATCTGAACATTCATATTTAAGTTTAATTGTTAATTTTTATTATACATATATTATGTATTTTTGAATAAATTATTTCTTAAATTTGAACAATTGTTATTGCCATGATTAATTTTGTGTTTCCAATAGCAACACTTTACCGGACCGGCCGTTTTTTGTGTTTTCGCGGATTGAAACTGTTGACGTAAAGTATTGGAATTTGACACAGTATGAAATAAATAATTAAATATGATGCACATTATGTCGCGCTGAACAACTTTCAGAAATAAATTCAATAAAACGAAATGTAGCCTGAATATATGAATCTTCAACCTGTTCGTTACTCTGCAAGCAAAATTAAGTCTTACTAAGACTATAAACAAATAACTTATTGAAACAACTAATTCCCTGGCTAGTGCCACGCCGGATATTGAATGATACAAAAGAAATAGTGAAATAACATTGGTTTAAGATCGTTTATTTCTACCTACAGGACTAACTTGTAAAAAAATAAATTGAATTTGAAAACTTTAAACTATAAATATGACGGAGTGTTATCTATTGCGCCTCATTTAACTTATAGTAGAGGGAGTAAACCTATGAAAATATTGTCGAAACTAAGTTAGGCTATCTATGACGTGCACGCAAAGATCCATTAATCAAAGTATACCATGTCACCAATTACGTTTTTTTTTCTTTCTAATTAAGATTATTTTTTTTAAAGAACACTTGAAATTTACCACGCTAAATTAGTAGCCTAAAATAAAATCATATTAGTAGTCTAGGGTTAAAATAATTAGATTAGAGCTGGCCAAAATGGACACGTATCTCATGCCAAAGAAAATTACTTAAGGACACAGGTGTATCTAAACTTTTTCCTTGAATTTAATCACCAGAAGATGCACGTGAACTTTTGTAAAATAAATCCGAACCACCCAATTATAAACAGCTGCAAAATAAATTAAGTTTTAGCAACTGATAATAATACTTGTTACGTCTATTTTTCAATAAAAGCAACATATCATATAGTAGGAATAAATGAGGCATTAAATGTGCAGACTAATAAAATAAAGATACGTCTTAGCGATTTCGCGAAACCCGGTTATACTTATTTTCATATGAAAAGTGACACTGTTATCCTGTCTCGGTTTGCTCATCGTCGGCGAGGGTTGACAGCGCGAGGGTATAAGGGCGAGGATGTCCTCGTTTCCGTGTTGTTGGAGGCAAAGGGTCGTGTCGCTAATAAATAACAGTTATCTAGACCACGCGACGTGCGAGATTTAAAATAAGAATTTATACACCGTTTGTTCGAGATTTGCGTGCAGTCGTCGGTAATTTCCCAGGTGAACGTTTCCAAGTTGCTGCAGTCAATTTGAAGTAAGCAGAAAGGCTACATTTGAGTTTCACGTTTGGCTTTCTTACGTGTGATGAAGGGTCCCCCTCTGTCTTCTCGGTCCCGGGCATTCTCAGCTATTTCAGCGCATAATGTGATTTATAATCTTCCCTTCTTAATTGCGACCCTTGTAGAAAGGAGAGCACGTCTTCCTACTTAGAAAACTTTAACGGTCCACAGAAATCTTGTATTACGATATTTCACCGCTTGCGCAACAATGCAGATCTTGCTTTGATTATATTAATAAAATACTAGCTCGGATGGATACATTATAAAAGCGGCATCTATTGACTAAACGTTGCAGAAATTTCTTAATTGTTTGGAACAATCCACCGGCAATAAGGAATCGTCAATTAGCGAGGACCGGTTTCGATCTCATTCATCTCATATACATACCGTGAGTCAATCATTAGTTTTACCATCAGGAGTACATCAATATTGACAAAAAAATGCTCTTTATTATCAGATATACTGGGATTGAAAAATTTACCTTGCAAATTAAAATTTCTGGCTTTAGTTGCAAAAATATCAAATCTCAGAAAAAAGAAAAATACAAATTTCAATCATAACATTTAGAAACGAAAATAATGTAATTTAAATGCATTAAAAATTATACGCACTCGGAAAGCAAACAACAAAATAGGCATGTTCGCTGAACTGATGTTGTAGTGAATTCAATAATTTGTTGTTCTTTTGAGAATCTTTGGATTGGGTAGATTAGAATATTAAAAATATCACATTCTTCATTTACGAAGCATTAAAAAAATATTCCTCTCAATTTCTTTCTAATAAAAGCTTTTTCTCAATGCTGCGATTATTCGTTTCAAAATTCTTCCATTTTTAAATTTTCATAATAATTTCATAGAATTGAAATTTTTCCATTTTAATCTAATATTCATCGACCAAATTACATCCACGAACTTCTGCGCTATCTATAATGATGAAAGTCATAAAACTTCTCTTATTTTATATATTGCTAAGCAATTTCCCGCTGAAGTATTTTAAGTTTCATAAAAGTTGATCGTCAATACTTAATGTCTATCTGACTCCAAGGTTAGTAAAATCTTCATGACTCATGTTTTTGTAACCATTAAGTGATAAAATTTCATGTGAGAAATTTCTTATTTCGAATACTTTAGAGAAATGTTCAAAATTTTGTTCGAGGTGCCTAGGGAAGGCTGGAATCACCTGACACGATTATGTGGCTTAGTTTCTCAGTACACCTGATAATGAAGAGCATTTATTGTCAATGTTTAGGTGCTCCTCATGGCAAAACTGGTGATGTTTACCGTCCCTCATTGAGTTTTGACTGATTCTTCATTTTTAACACCTTCGCTGCGGGATCGCAAAATGGTACTTTGTCGTTGACTGCGTTACATATCGCCGGGGCACTGTGCGTGGACTCTATTCGTGTGCGGTACATATCACCGGAGATACGTACGGATTGTTTCAAATAAAGACGTGTTTATATTATTTGAACAACTTCTAAGCTTTTAGGGTGTTTAAATCTGTAAACCAATAGAATATTCTACTTAAATTTCAAGCCGTACCCGTATCCGGCGACAAGAACTTTGATTAAATAATTTAAAAAAAAAAACAAAAATTTGATTCGAAATTTATTAAATATTAAAAAAAAAACAGTGGTTTCATTTGAAGATAACGTCAAAATAACTTAAATACAAGACACAGCTATTCTTAATTATTTGTGGAACTCATTAAAGCATGGTAGGCAATACCCTGGATTGTTGGGGCAATCGTTACAAAAACTAATTATTCGTCGCACTTTTTTGTCTGCCTCGCGACTGTTCATGGTTTCCCATTGTGTAACAACCTTTGCACGGTTTCCTTTTTTTTCTACCTTTCCCTTCAGGTTTTACAAAAGTGTGTATTCTTTTCTTTTGTACTGTCTCCTTTTTCGTTGTCTCGGGTGCCGCTACCAAATTTTCTAGTAGTTGCCTTCTAAACTGTGTTATACTAAGTTTTGTATTTGAAATTATGTTATAAATGATCCACGCGTTTCCCACAGTAGTTCCGAGTAAAACTTCGAACATAACTTTTCTATAAAAAAGGAAGTAAAATTAGGGATACTGTGGTAATAATTATGTAGTAAAGCACTTACCTATACCATTTTAGGCTTTTGCGAAGCACCGTATGATATGACGCCATTTGGTCGCTGAAATCGACGCCCTTTTTAGCCTTATTGTAATCAATTATGCATTTAGGCTTCATAATTTCTTCCCCCTTCCTATTTCTTTTTCCTGAAAATTTTAGATTTAAAAATGAACAAGATAAATAAAATAAATTACCTGTGGGAACTAATAAATCGTTATGTGAAGGATCGCTGGTAACCATTAGGACCTGTCGTTTGTCCATCCATTTAATTACCTTCACATTGTTTTTCTGCTGCCCAAAAACTTCATTTTTTTTCATATTTTGCGGAAATGTTTTTGGAACCCCTTTTCTATTTTGCCTTAATGTGCCGCAATAAATTATTTTTTGTTCGTATAGCATTTCTGTTAAACTAATGCTGGAATAAAAGTTATCGGCAAATAAATATCTTCCTTCTTTTGGATGAACCGAGTCCAGAAGCTTCAATACAATCGAATTGGCATGTCCCAACTCCGCAGTTGTGTCCCCTTTTCCAGCGTAAACTTTCAAATCATAAGTATACCCATTTGCAGTGCATAATTTATATAACTTAACGCCGTATTTGTGGGTTTTATTAGGAATGTACTGTCGAAAATGAAGCCTCCCTTTAAAGGGTACCATAGATTCATCTATCACCAATACTTGTCCTGGAATGTAAATCTTCCTATAATTTTGAAGCAACATAGAGAGAAGCCTCTCTATTTTGTATAATCTATTTTGAACATTTGCAGTTTCATTATTTTCAAAATGAAGAAATTTCAGCAAGATAAGGTACCTATCCCTTGACAGAACTGAAGAAATAAGTTCGTTATGGTACAGAGGGTCTTTAGACCAGTACATGTTTATTGAAGGAATTTGGGCCAAACCCATAGCAATCGTAATTCCCAAAAATTTTAGAATTTCGTTTTTGTCTGTATTGGTCCAGGAATTTGTCCTAGATTTACTAGAATGTGGTTTGTTTAATTGTTGTGTGGCGTACACATTTGTCTCATTGGCGATTAGATCAAGAACCTTCTCATCTACTAAGTATTTAAAAATGTCAATTGGTTTTTTTATAGTGTTGGTGTTAATTTCGGGGTCTAGTGTACATTGCTATTTCATTAAATCGAAGTCAATTGCTGAAGTTGTAATCTCCTTCCAAACATTACTATTGTCTGTAATGGGAGTTGTTGCACCACTGTAATCTACATTGGAATCGATGTCATAGTCACTATCACCACACACCATGCTATCACTGTCACTAAACTCTTCATCTTCTGGGTTGTAGTTCATATCTTGTACTGAATCATCTGATCCAAACGGGTCATCACAATCATCGCTTTCTTCATTGGTATAATTAGTTTCGTTATTATCTTCATTACCAACCTCGCCGCCATTGTCGCAATAAATTTTAACAGATGCCTCGTCACCTTTACTGTCATCACTTTCACTAGGCACTTCTGAGACCGATTTTAATTTTTCTGCGGCCAATTTAAGAATGTTTTGCGTACGGCGCGACATTGTAGACTGAATAACAACTGAATAAAACTGCATGCATACCTAATGTAAGCAAGTTCCAACCTGTCGGTACATATCCCCAGGGGTGTGTGCCGCATAGGAATAAATTGATATTACTTATGTGCTTTACATATCTCGGGGGATATGTACAGTCAAAATAACCTAAGGATGTTCATTACATTCAACGAAACCATAAGCTATTTGTAAAACCGATATATATTTAAAAACAAGCGAAATATTGCTCCCGCAAAATAGGAAAGTTTGGGCAAATTTGCACCCGTCACGCCGTAATAACGCTTACCGGACACCGGGGATATGTAACGCAGCGAAGGTGTTAAGCTGAAAAACTGTGTTTGGGCTCTAGAAGTGGGTTTCTGATAAGGGAACCATCGGGTCACGTTATTCGTCATATTTTTCATCAATTAGAACACTTTCTGACTATGGGAGGGCATTTCTGAGATGAAAAGATTGTTAAGAACCACCCTAGTGTACATAGTACAAAGATCAAGCCAAATCAGGAGCAATCCACACGGAAGGCAACCTGTGAAGGGTGTTTCCAAAAACAATGGAGGACAACAATTTTTCATCCGACGACGGCATGGAGATCGATCCGCAGCCGAGTGGGAAGGAGACGGAAGAGTTCGTCATTCTGAGGTCGCGCCGGGGTCGCCCAAAGAAATCGCAAGAAGGAAATGCAACAAAAAAGACCAAATTCTCCGATAAATCATCGGAATTATCTTCCTCGGCGAAAACAAGTGTACGCCAAACTCGCTCAACACTACTCCAGGTAAATAAACCACCAACACCTACTACATCTACGCTCACAACTGTCAAGTACTCTACAACAAACACCACAAATACAAAAGTAAGCAACACTTCTGTGCAATTGAAAGATACATTTTTTTATAACAACACTAAATGACAGCGCCTCTTGAATGGATTTTGCAAAAATATGGCTAAATAACAAGTGTAACTCTAATGTAGAGATAATCAAAATTAAAACCGGAATCCTCCTTAAAACAAATGCAAACAAAGCAATAATAGCAAATCAATTGAGCGACCTGCAAGAAAAGCGCGCTATAATTAAATTTAATGAATCCAACAACGATCAACCAAAGAATAAACGCGTTCCGCTTCCGTCATATTCGTGCATCATTAGAAGTATCAAACCCGAAATTGAAGATGGAATGATAAGTACGCAACTAATAAAACAAGGAATTCCGCACCGATACTGTCGCCGCATTATTTCCAAAGCTACCAACGAGAAAACTCAGCAGTGGCGGCTCGTCAACTTTTGGTTTGGTGAGGCACAGATTTAATATTGTCGACACTTCACTCGGCCAATAAAACATCTGTGTATATACCGGGTGACCCAGGGTTCTGTAAAAGCCCCATAACTTATTTGCTATTTGAGATATCGACTTCTATTTTTCATAAACTGGTACCCACACTTATTCTACATATTTTAAAAATATGTATGTTTTTGTACAGGGTGTCCTAGTATAAGTAACAGATCAAAGTTATGTTTTTTTTTAATGGAACACCCCATATTTTATACTTAATTTTTAATCCTCTTAAGAAGCTGATAAAAATAGTATAAGATACTATGGGTCTATTATGGACGGTTAGTTAGTTATGGGCAAATTTGTGGCAAAAACATGTACACATTGAAAATATTGCCGAAGCGTTCCTAACAAAGATAGCGTCATTTTTTATACATTAGAACATTTTCCACATCAAGAAGAATAATACACATCGGCTTTAGTCCTTTTTTTGTTAATACTGCTATACAGGGTGTCAACATACGCAAAACAACGGATAACTATTTTTTTCAAATAAAACACCACCACGTTGCCACCAATCTATGGCATTTTTGATAAGCTTTCCAATGATATACAGTTTGCATAACAAAATATTAAGGATTCTTGAGATTTATCAATAAAAACATATTTCTTTTATTACCTTCTGATGATTTATGGATTTTCAGCCAAAACTATGCATTTTCTGGAAAAATTCCGCTCTACAACTTTGGTCTCTTATTATTCTTTCAGAAAATGCATAGTTTAGGCTGAAAATCCAAAAATCAACAGAAGGTTGATATATAGGGTGTTCCATTTGAAAAAAATAGTTATCCATTATTTTGCGTATGTTGACACCCTGTATAGCAGTATGAACAAAAAAGGACTAAAGCCGATGTGCATTATTCTTCTTGATTTGGAAAATTTTCTAGTGTATAAAAAATGAAGCAATCTTTGCTAGGAACGCTTCTGCAATGTTTTCAATGTGAACATGTTTTTGCCACAAATTTGCCCATAACTAACCAACCGTCCATAATCTTAGTCTGTAATACCGTCCATACTATCTTATACTATTTTTATCAGCTTCTTAAGAGGATTAAAAATAAAGTATAAAATATGAGGTGTTCCATTAAAAAAAACATAACTTTGATCTGTTACTTATACTGAGACACCCTGTACAAAAACATACATATTTTTAAAATATATAGAATAGGTGTGGGTACTAGTTTATGAAAAATAGAAGTCGGTATCTTAAATAGCAAATAAGTTATGGGGTTTTTACGGAACCCTGGGTCACCCGGTATATCTTTAAGATATTCTATTGTTCAGCAAGAACCACGAGAAGGTGTGAAGATTTTCTTGCCGGGATGGGAAAATTGGAAAGGAAATAATAAGGTTGAACTATTAAATAAAAATAAATAAATATTTAAATTCTATAACAAAAATAAAACTCTACGTAGGTTTATAATAAATAATGGAATGTGTTATGGAAATAAATGGGACAACAAACTTAAAAATACTCTAATAAATATTAAATATAAAATACAACATAAAACTATTCATTTGAAAATAAATAAATTCTTAAACAAAACTAGAAATGTGTATATTGAATATTAAAGAAAACGGATCCTATTTATTTAAAGAGATTGCACAAAAGTGTTTCAAGAAAAATGTAATCAAAAAATTTAACGGTTTTTATATATTAATGGTATTCTTCTGTTCTTATTTTCAGCAAAATAATCTATAATTTGATCGTAAAAATGTTCATTTTTACAAAGTGTTTTCACAAATTCCTTTTCAATAGCAATGAGTGACATATTTGACAATCTATTTTGGCCTATTTGATTTCTTGTGCATGTTTTTATTCGTTTTAATACGGAAAAACTTCTTTCCACAGATGCAGATGTTACCGGTATGGTTACTATTAAAGAAATTAGTTTGTACAATTCAGGCATACATACTTGCAAGTCATTATTCTTTATATATTCTAACATATCCATTGGCATTTTAGACTCACCAAGAAGCTTATCTGAATATAGAACCCACAGTTCATTTCGTAATTGTATTTTGTCAAAAAATGGATATTGCTTAATTAATTCTTCAAACAACTGCAATGGAAACGTTTTTGAATACAGTTCAAACTTACTAACAGAAATTAAATCAAAGAATTTTAATTTACTTAGATCAAAAAATCTTGTTTCGATTTGTCCTACCACTGTATCTAAAATTTCGTAAAATATCTGTTTATATTGTAATCCCGTATCATCTGCATCATCAGAGCGCTTTCGCTTTTTCGGAGGATTTTCTATGTCAGAAAAATGTTTTTCGTATATATGATTAAAATATGTTTCATTGGTTCTAAATTCCTTTAATTTTAAAATAAGTGAAGTTAAACGCCCTCTTGCATACGTGATGTCAGTTAGTTTGTGTTGAAGAATTAAAAATACAACACATGTTTGTTCAAAAATAAGTTTGAAGGAATCTAATAAGAAACAGAAATGGTTGTCTTCTAACAATGATTTTAAGCCGTATGCCTCTCTGATAGATATATTATCAAATTTGTCTGAATTAATTATAAAATTGAATACTTCAATTAATTTATTTTTATTTTCATGAATTGTAAAAATAACCCGAGATGTAAAATTCCAACGTGTTTGTGCATTAGATGGTATTCTTGCATTACAAATTTCATCCAATACTGCGGTTCGTTTTGTTGATTTTGAAAAGAAAGCAGAAAATCCTGTTAGATTTGAAAAAAATATTCGTACTTTTTTTATTGAGTTGCACGATTTACTTAGCACTAAATTTAGAACGTGAGCATGGCAATGAGTAAAAATTGCTTGTGGAGCTACTGATTTTACTTTGGTTTGTAAACCATTCAAATGACCAGCCATAACAACAGCACCATCATAAGTTTGAGCAATTAATTTTTCTTTGATATTAAATTTTCCAAATGTTTCTGTTAACAAGGTAAATAAATCTTCTGACGTTCGTTGAGAATTTACATCATAAAATCCCATAAACCTTTCAACAAGTGTTCCCTGGATGACGTATCTAAATATAACTGATAATTGAGAAATACAAGTGATATCAGTAGTTTCGTCCACTTGCCATGAAAAAAAATTGGAATTTAAAATTTCACTTTCTATTTGATTTTCAGTGTGTAACTGATTGAATCAATTAACTCATTTTGAATTGTTTTTGAAAGCCCCGAAAAAATTTAAGCATCATCTAATTTTTTTTTTTTTAAATCCCATCCGTTTTACTCATTAACAAAACTAATTCTCGAAAATTCCCCTTATTATTTGAGGTTTCTGATTCGTCATGCCCCCTAAATGACAACTCCTGACTGCACAAAAATATTGTCACATCGATTAATCTTTTTAAAATCCCCCTATTTTCCTTCACGTTGTTATTGTACGTTTCGATTTCAATTTGCCGAGCCGTACTTAAAACATTAACTATATTTTGTTTACCTAAAATGTGAAATTTACAATTTGATGATATATGATCTCTACTTTTGGAATGCTTATCAATAGAACGCGCTAAATTTTTTAAATCGTCATAACCTGTTTTATGCCATACCGACTCATTGCTATTTGAAAACAATATGCAAGGCCAACAAAATAATTTATTTCTAATCATTGTACCTGTCAACCAACTACATTTGTCAAACCATGCACTTTTAAATGATCGATGTTTTTGAATCAATAATAAACTAAGATCAGGGCAAGGCCTTTTGATACCTTTTACATAAACTTTATCATCGTACTACAACCGGCTAAATGGATTATCAAGCAAGAAATTTACGATGTCTTTACAATTTCTCACTGTAAGAGTGCTATTTCCGTCATCCATTATAATATAGGAATAAATACTATTTACTAATAAATATCAATAAGATTACCTTTAATAACTAACGCTGATCAACGGACGGCGGAGTGAAATGAATAGATTACTAACACAGCTGACAATTGCGAGTGCCGCGAGGTTCTCTCTCTCTATCACGCGGGTGATTTCCGACCAATGAGAAGCCTGTGAGGCTCGCCTCCGATATCGAAATAAATCTGCACATTACTTCGAATGTGATATGGGTAAACTGTGTGGAGGCATATTAAGTTGCATAAATTCCTACCGCTCTGGTTCATTTCTGCCGCAAGTTCGGCCTGGATGGGCGCGCTAATTCTGATCATTAAAAATCGGGAATTTTCCGTTAATACATCCATTTATAATTACTGTATAATTAATTATCAATATTAAAGCCAACACGGAAGAAATTTATTGAATAGATTTATATTTTTATAAAATAGAAAATTAATGGTGAGGCAGTGCCTGAAAATTAATGGTGAGGCAGTGCCTCACCTGCCTCCCCTGACGAGCCGCCACTGAAACTCAGCTACTACATGAAAAATAAATTTATGTTTAAATCATACCCGGTGGAAGATTGTTTGTCTCCAAAACCCTTGCCAATTCCATGTAATAAGTGTAACTTATTTACTCACACCACAACTGACTGTCGGGAAAAAACGATGTGTGCAAAATGCAATGGAGAACACAGCACCTTCGACAGCACGACAACATATTTACCTAAATGCAAGACATGCGGACTCTACTTACACGGAGCGTGGTCCACAAAGTGCCCTAACCGCCCCACCGAACCACTACAAGGGATTCCAAATATCAGGATCGTCTCCGCAAATAGGAAAACAGATTAAATTGAACCAGAATTTACAAAACCATCGCGTGTCCACAAATCAATTTCATTGCATGATCACATAATCGACACCTTTACAAACGAAATCAATTCCCAATTCGCCATCGATCGTCAAACATTACTAAACAAACTGAAAAATCGCTTTATTGAATCCTACAGAGTCGACACTCACGTATCATTTTATGGTAACAGAATGTTTATAGTAATGTTTGACATGTATTTCCCTAGTATAATACCTCATGTATCTCCCACAGACGGAGTTAAACACGCTCAAACGTTATTAATTAAAATGTATAATATACGCTGTCTCTACACAAACATCAATTCCTTATCCAACAAATCGTAGCTACTTTCTAACCTTTCCCAAAATCCAATTCACGTGAATTTAATGGTAGAAAAAAAACTCAAAAGTCTCTTTTCCTTCAGAAATTGGTCAGTTATCCAACTTCCTTCCTCAATCCATAATAGAAACCAAAGGGGCGGTTCAATCATTTCAACCGATCCCTCAATTAAACTTGGTAAATCAAACCCCCCTCGTATAAATAATCCCCTTAACGAATGTCTTCATGCTACCCTTAACTTTAACTCCCTACAAATCCATGTATTCCTAGTATATATCCATCCTTTTTCTAATATCGAAGACACATTATTCACAATATGATAATGTTATAATTGTTGGAGATTTTAATATTAACATGCGTGAATTCCGACAACTATCTTCATTCCTTGCCCAATCTAACTTTCAATAAAACGAAACGAAATATAGCCTGAATATATGAATATTCAACCTGTTCGTAACTCTGCAAACAAAATTAAGTCTTACTAAGACTATAAACGAATAACTTATTGAAACAACCACTTCCCTGGCTAGTGCCACTCGGCACGGATATTGAATGATACAAAAGAAATTTGCATGTTATTACTGGTACTACTAGCGAAACAACATTGGTTTAAGATCGTTTATTACCCACAGGACTAACTTGAAAATTAAACTAAATTTAATTTAATAAAACTGAACCCTAAAATATGTCAAATTAAGTAAAAAGCCATCTGCAGACGCGTTTCGAGATTTATCTCTCATCAGTGCAGCTTCGCATTTAAATTGAATGTTAAAGAATAAAATACACTTACGTGAAGGTGATCGTGAACGTGAAGAAGTCGTAAACGACTGAGGAGATTATGGAAGGTTTGAACGACTTTTATACCTTAGTTGGAGGTGATTAGTGAACGTACAGATGTGAAGAAATAAATGATTTTATTTTCAGCTGGAGAACCGAACACACGATTTAAATAACGAATGAATTGGAAACAACCTTACTTGTTGCAGAAAGCAATAACCTGGTTGAATATTCATATATTCAGGCTATATTTCGTTTCGTTTTATTGAATCTATATAATGCTTTCTGCAACAAGTAAGGTTGTTTCCAATTTATTTGCAATCTAAGTTTGTTCGTATCAGAACCGCTCCCACATTTATAATAAACGATAACCAATCCACAACCCCAGATATTCTACTTTGTACATCCAACATCCGGCATCTTATCCACTCAATTGATCTCATCCCTGATTTATGTTCTGGCCATCTGTCTATCCAATTTTCCATTTCAATCCCTACGAATCCTATCGATATATCCCCTGAGTTTTTCTATGACTACAAAAATAGTGATACAGACCTAATTTCAAAAGATTTATTAGACTATGTTAGACAGATTCCTGAAATTAACCCACATACAATTAACCAATTTCACCACACACTATCCGAAATAATTAACAAACATACTCCAAAAATATCAAGAATATCCTTTAAATACCCACTACTTGTACTAATATGGTACAAAAGACAGTTATATCGCGACATTAAACAAACGGACGACGACGGACAGTTAAAGCGACAATTTAATAAACTCAATAAGGACATTCATAATCTAATTATAGAATATAAATCTAATAAATGGATTGAAGTTTGCAACGCAATAAATGAAAAACAAGGAAAAACATACTAGACTGAAATAAAAAACTGTCAAAATATAAACAGTGTAATCGCATTCCCGGTATAATTGACCCCAACACCAACATAAAAATATACGATACACTCATTGCAGACGCCTTCGGTAAATACTTCAAGCAAACCTACAAAATGACGAATGACGCAGACTTTGACAACGCCTTTTTTGTGAAGGTGAACGACTGGTATCGAACATTGGATAAATCACCCACTCAACTTTCCCCGGACGATATTATTGAAGAAGGCGACTATTTCTAAATTTTACACAAAGGAAAAACTCAGCTCCTGGCTACGACAATATCTATCGCCTTATCCTAAAACAGCTTCCTGATCCCATCCACTTACACATAATTAAAATATTCTACTTCCTATATCAACGTCAGTACTTTTTCGAATGGAAAAAAATAATCATTGTTTGTATCCCCAAAGCCGGTGAAGTCTGTTCCTTAGTTTCAAGCTATAGACCCATTACACTCCTTCCCGTCCTGGCCAAACTTTTTGAATCCCTAATCCAAATAAAAATCTATAATTTAATTTCTAGACATATATCTGACTACCAGTTCGGTTTCCAGCCTAAGAAATCCACCATCCTTCCTCTAACAACCAAACAGCCCACCTTGAAGGAAAAATGACTGCCATTGTTTTTCTGGATATAAAAAAAGCGTTAGATTCAGTATGGCATTACGATGTACTATACAAATGTCATCTTCTAGGAATGCCTCACCATCTACTCATCTTAATTGACTCCTTCCTTTCTAAAAGATCCTTAAAAGTGAAAATAAACCAGTCCTATTCCTTCAGCTTTAATCTGGAACAAGAGGTACCGCAAGGTTCCCCGTTATCACCACTCCTCTATAACATTTATAGCTGCGATATCTATAATTCGAATCCCACATTATAAACCAAAAATGAAAAAAAAAATGTTGATGTGGCCATCATGTTACTTTCTCCAATTTGACGATTAGACCAAAACCTTGAAAATACTGGTAAAACATTAAAAAATCGCTGCTTTAGGTTAAAAATCTAAAATATTCGCCAATCAAAAATTCGCTAATAGAAATCAATAATTAACCACTTCGCGCCCATGCTGCTTTGATTTAATCCCAGGTTTGATGAAAAATTACTTCTTCGTTGTTGTTAACTTTTTCTACGAAATAACATCGAAAATTTCAACAAACAACAGACAAAAATGTTGTCCAAAATAAAGATCATTCAGGCAAAAAAAATAAAAATTTGGAATAAATTGAGGCGAAAACAGGTAAAACCAAAAAAATGCAGACCAAAATATTGTAAATTCAAATAAAAGAAAAAATATTTAGCTAGCCCCTAAAATAATTCTTTGGCTCAAAATAAGTTTCCGACCAGAAACTCGAAAATAATGCAAAAAAAATAAAATGAAAAACAATAATTCAGGTTAAAAAGTAAAGGGCAAAAAATCAAAAACCGACCAAAAAACTCGAAAATACCGGCAAAAAATCGCGCATAAAAATCAATAATTCAGATTAGAAAATTTAAAATGAAACACAAAAAAGCTAAAACTTAAACCAACAATTAGGACCGAAATATCAAAAACACGAACCAAAAAATCGAAACTTTTAACACGCAACCTAAATTTTCACGCCAAAATAAAGAATATTTAGGCCAAAATAAAGAATAATTAGGTCAAAAATCAAAAATTTGGAATAGAAAAAAACGAAGTTACAGGCCAGAGATCCAAAAATGCAGATAAAAAATTCTTGCAAAGGAAAAATAGTTTGCCGTTTTCACTTTCAAAATAACCCTATAGCTCAGAGTGAGTTTCTGAGCAGAAACTCAAATTGAAACTAAAAAATCTAAAATATGGGCCAAGAAAACAAAAAATTAGACCAAATACTGAAAATTTGCAAGCCAAAATAAAGAATATTTATGCCAAAAATCAAAACTTAAAAAAAAAGAAATTACAGGCCAGAGATCTAAAAATGCAGATAAAAAAAATTCAAGCAAAGAAAAAATTGTTTGCCATTTTCACCCTCAAAATAACCCTGTAGCTCAAAGTAAGTTTCCGAACACAAACTAAAATTGAAAATTGAAAAATTTAAAATATAGGACGAAAAAAACAAAATTTGAACCAAATACCGAAAATTTGGGGCTAAAAATAAAAAATACAGATTAAAAAATCGAAAATCTGAATGAACAAATGGAAAATTTCAGTCAAATAAAGAAATCTTAGGACAGAAGATCAAAAATTTAGACCAAAAAATCGAAAATACAGGTCAAAATTTAACAATTGTGGCTAAGAGATTGAAAACATGGGCCTAAAAATAAAAAAATGCAGGCCAAAAAGTTAAAAAATCGAAAATTTTGGCCAAATAAAGAAATCTTGGGACACAAAATCAAAAATTTTGACCAAAAAAATCCAAAATACAAATAAAAATTCAACAATTGTGGCAAAAAATCGAAAATTTTGACCAAAAATCGAAAGCACGAGCTTGGAAATCAAAATACTGACCAAAAAAGTCGAAAATTTCAACAGATCATTTTAAAATTGTGACCAACATAAAGAATATTTATGAAAAAAAAATCAAGAATTTAAAGGAATTTAAAGGAAAAACAAAAATTCTGGTCTAAAAATAATTTGCCCCAAAAATAACACTAGCTCAAATTAAGATACGATCTGAAACTCTAAAATAATGCCAAAAAAAAATTTAAAAATAGTGTTACTTTTTCCGATTTGATGGTATAGTACTTTATGTTTACACTTTCATGGTTTATTTTCAATTGAAATCACATTTTAAATGTGCTTAGAGCGTTTAGTAAAATCAGATGAGACTGACGTTTAAAACGTCAAAATTATGAAAAGATGAAAATGACAAATTATACTTTAAATTCTAATGGTCAATTTACTCAAAAAAACAAAGAGATTTTGAAAAATACTTATTCTATATAAGTTGTTCATTTTGGCATTCTCTACAATTGTTATTAAAATATATTTGCTGTAAGTATTATCGTTTCATAATTTTGAACCAAAAATTACAAAATAAAATTAATTGCTATTATTTTTCAAAAACCATACATTTCACGAAAATATTTTCAAGCAAAAAATGTTCATTTCTTTGCTTTCTTCAAGATTTGTTTGAGTTATTTTATGGAACTTTTCATATTTAAAAAATTATCGGAGAAAAACAAAAAACGGTTAAGGTAAACGCCCACTTCCGGTGTACGAAATTTTACCAAAAGCTTTTCAGTTCTTCGGATTATCAAATAAGGCTTATGTTCAAAGTTTGATGTTCATTCCAGTAGTAGTTTTTTAGATACAGCGCGCACAAGCAAACAGGCATACATTTTAACAGGAATGCATATTGAAAAATGGTGATGTGGCCATCATGTTACTTTCTCCGACTTGATGGTATCATTTATATTTACGCTTCCATGGTTTATTTTCAATTTAAATCATATTTTAAGTGTGCATCGAACGTTTCGTAGACTCGGATAAAACTGACGTTTAAAACGTCAAAATTATGAAAGATGGAAACGTACTTCAAATTAAAAAACTCAGTTTACTCAAAAACTAAAGAGATTTCGAAAAAAACTTATTTTTCATAAATTGTTCATTTTGGCATTCTCTACAATTATTATTAACATAAATTTGCTGTAACTATTAGCGTTTCATAATTGTATACCAAAAATGAAAAAAATAATAATAAATGTTTTTCTCGAATAACAATGATTTTATGAAAAATGTTTTCAAACAAAATAATTGAATTTCTTTATTGTCTTCAATATTTGTTAAAATGTTTTTGTGATATTTTTCATATTTAAGAAAATATTGGCAAAAAACAAAAAACAGTTAAGGTAAACACCTACTTCCGCTGTACGAAATTTCACCAAAAGCTTTTCAGTTCTTCAGGTTATCAAATAAAACTTATGTTCAAAGTTTCATTTCAATTGGTGTATTAGTTTTTGAGATACAGCGCGCACAGACACACACACACACACACACACACACACACACACACAGACACAAAAAATGGTGATGTGGCCATCATGTTACTTTCTCCGACTTGATGGCATCATTTATATTTAAGCTTCCATGGTTTATTTTCAATTTAAATCATATTTTAAGTGTGCATCGAGACTTTCGTAGACTCGGATAAAACTGACGTTTAAAACGTCAAAATTATGAAAGATGGAAAAATGTACTTCAAATTGAAAAACTCAGTTTACTAAAAAACTAAAGAGATTTCGAAAAAAAATTATTCTTCATAAATTGTTCATTTTGGCATTCTCTACAATTATTATTAATATACATTTGCTGTAACTATTAGCATTTAATAATTGTATACCAAAAATGAAAAAAAAATTAATAAATTTTTTTCTCGATTAACAATGATTTTATGAAAAATGTTTTCAAACAAAATATTCGCATTTCTTTATTGTCTTCAATATTTGTTTAAATGTTTTTGTGATATTTTTCATATTTAAGAAAATATTGGCAAAAAACAAAAAACAGTTAAGGTAAACACCCACTTCCGGTGTACGAAATTTTACCAAAAGCTTTTCAGTTCTTCAGATTATCAAATAAGACGTATGTTAAAAGTTTCATATCAATTGCTCTAGTAGTTTTTGAGATACAGCGCACACAGACAGACACACACACACACACACACACAGACACACACACACACACACACACACAGACACACACACAGACACAATTTTTTTTTTTCCAGAAATTGTTGAAATGGCATCTAGGGACCCCAAAACGGATATTTCCGTAAAAAAAATTTTTGAAAAAAAAATCACGATCACAATACTTTCTCGTACTTCGTAACGGAGAAAGTAAAAAATGGTGATGTGGCCATCATGTTACTTTCTCCGACTTTATATTTACGTTTTCATGGGTTTATTTTCAATTGAAATCATATTTTAAATCTACATCGAGCGTTGCGTAAACTCGGATGAAACTGACGTTTAAAACGTCAAAATCATGAAAGATGGAAAAATTATACTTCAAATTCAGAAACTCGGTTTACTCAAAAACTAACGAGATTTCGAAAAAAACTTATTCTTTAGAAGTTGTTCATTTTGGCATTCTGTACAATTATTATTAACATAACATTTCTGTAACTATTATCGTTTTATAATTATAAACCAAAAATTAAAAAAATAATAATAAATTTTTTTCTCGAATAAAAATGATTATATGAAAAATGTTTTCAAGCAAAAGATGTTCATTTCTTTGTTGTCTTCAAAGTTTGTTTGAAAGTTTTTGTGATATTTTTCATATTTAAGAAAATATTGGCAAAAAACAAAAAACAGTTAAGGTAAACGCCCACTTCCGGTGTACGAAATTTTACCAAAAGCTTTTCAGTTCTTCAGATTATCAAATAAGATGGATGTTGAAAGTTTCATATCAATTGCTCTATTAGTTTTTGAGATACAGCGCACACAGACAGACACACACACACACACACAGACACACACACAGACACACACACAGCCACACACACAGACACAAAAAATTTTTTTCCAGAAATTGTTGAAATGGCATCTAAGGACCCCAAAACGGATATTTCCGTAAAAAAAAATTTTGAAAAAAAAATCACGATCACAATACTTTCTCGTACTTCGTAACGGAGAAAGTAAAAATGTTTTCCAGAAATTGTTGAAATGGCATCTAGGGACCCCAAAACGGATATTTCCGTAAAAAAAATTTTTGAAAAAAAAATCACGATCACAATACTTTCTCGTACTTCGTAACGGAGAAAGTAAAAAATGGTGATGTGGCCATCATGTTACTTTCTCCGACTTGATGGTATCATTTATAGTTACGCTTCCACGGTTTATTTTCAATTTAAATTATATCTTAAGTGTGTATCGAACGTTTCGTAGACTCGGATAAAACTGACGTTTAAAACGTCAAAATTATGAAAGATGGAAACGTACTTCAAATTAAAAAACTCAGTTTACTCAAAAACTAAAGAGATTTCGAAAAAAACTTATTCTTCATAAATTGTTCATTTTGGAAATTGAAAATTGGAAATTGTTGAAATGGCATCTAGGGACCCCAAACCGGATATTTCCGTAAAAAAATTTTTTGAAAAAAAAATCACGATCACAATACTTTCTCGTACTTCGTAACGGAGAAAGTAAAAATAATAATTTTTTTTTTCTCGAATAACAATGCGAATAACAATGATTTTATGAAAAATATTTTTAAACCAAAGATGATTATTTCTATATTGTCTTCAATATATGTTTAAATGTTCTTGTGATATTTTTCATATTTAATAAAATATTGGCAAAAAACAAAAAACAGTTAAGGTAAACACCCATTTCCGGTGTACGAAATTTGACCCAAAGCTTTTCAGTTCTTGGGATTATTAAATAAGACTTATGTTCAGAGTCTCATGTTAATTGCTCAATTAGTTTTTAAGATACAGCGCGCACAGACACAAACACACACTCACACGCACACACACACACACATACACACACACATATACACACACACATACATACACACGCACGCACAGACTAAAAAAAATATCCAGAAATTGTTGAAATGGCATCTAGGGATCCCAAAACGGATATTTCCGTAAAAAAATCACAATACTTTCTCGTACTTTGTAACGGAGAAAGTAAAAATTTTAAGAGTTATAAATTCTTTAAAAGTGATGAGTAGCATTGAAAAAAATATTAAATCGTAAAAAATGTGAAGAACAAAAATGTTCTAGTAATAATATAAACATGTCCTCTGGAGCACCTTTGTACTTGAGGAAATTTCTTGAAATTTTTAAACAATGTAGTACACCATATGTAGTTGTCAGAAAAAAACAAATCATTCTCATCTCCCATTTTCGAGATACAGATTGAAATATTAAAAAAATCTCAAACTTTGACTTGCTGTATCTTGGAAAGTATGTAATTTTTCATATTGATGAATCTCGTTAATTTGCTCTTTTTTGTCTCAGAAATACACCATATCATTTTGGTGGTGTCTTTTTTAGACACCTTGTATAACGAATTAAGCCTGAATGTTGATTTATTTGCTTCTAATCTTAAGGCATTTTCTATACAAGTCTTAAATCATCTGAACAATTATTATTAGTTTTTCTTTTTAGTCTGTCGGCGCATAAAAATGATGTTTATGCATATTATATCATTTAATCTTATTTTAAGCTATTTAAATCTTAAGTTTTATTACAATTATTGTTATTTATCTTCCCTGTAATTAGACTTTGGGTCAGTTGGGTTATTGAATGTTAAATAAATAAATAAATTTTGTTTGTTGCAAGAATTTAAAAGAGAACATTTTCTATATATACATTTTATTAATATTAAGGCTAGTAAATAATTTAATAATCATATTTAATAATCTAAATCAATATAACATTTCATAAATCTAAGTATTTAATACTGATACAAATACATGCAAATTGAAATTACTTTCAGTGTGTCCAACGTGACAGTTGTGTCTATATTATAATCTCCATTTATATCACATAATAATACTGTTAAACCGACAATTTACTTTTTAAGCAATGAAATCGAATAATGTTGATGACATTATCCAATAAAATTCTAATTACGATGCGTAACAGACCACGGTGAATTTTATGCATGGCAATTCATATTCGATCTGTTCGTATTTTCAGGTAATGTGTTAGTGCTTTCATCAGTAATTGTATTCATGGGCATTTCTCAAAATCTTAGTAAACTCATTTTTACTACAATTATTGACTTACACTTACACAAATTATGAAGTGTAAACTCTCTGTTCGGCCAATTGTCTTCTCGAATCTAACTCATGATTGATTTTTTCTTGTCAATTATTAGCGTCTGGATCTAGAAAATCGGCGCAACAAGCAATCGTGATCTTGACGCTAATAATTTCCGGTAAAATCATAGGCACTCCTTAGATTACTTTTGATTATTGCTTCCACCATGCCATCTGCTTAAAAACAATTTAAATAAACTTTACATCTTACCAACAATCAGTCTCTGATATTTAAAGATAAAAAATATGAAGTATACCATGTAATACGTACGTCGAAATAGAATGAGATTTGCTGGTCGAAAGTCGCCCGGCGTTGGGGATTAAAGAATAAAATTAAATTAGTTTAGGCCAACAGTAGTTCAAATGGATATCACAGGAAATTTAAAAATTCTAGTGCCATTAAACATCGCAGTTAATTTCAGAAAGTTGGAGTGAAAAGAGATAGAAGCAAATGTAATGTTTTGTTATTCAGCAAGCGTGGATTAAAATAATGTTAAAAGTTTTTTTTATGTTTCCGTATTTTGCAATTAAAGAAATGAATGTTTATCGTTGCAGTTAATACGGCGAATGTGGAATTTGAGAAAGTTTGTAATAAAACTTATTTGTAATGTGGAACTGCCCGTTCATGTGTACAAAATAAATATGTGCATTCTTATATAATACATTATAATAATAGTAATAATAAATTGTTTTTATTATTGCAAACACAATACATAAAATAGTGTATTTAAGGACACGCGTAGTTCAACTTATGCTGCTCTTCCACTTAACCTGTGAGAAAAGCAAATATACATTACAAATGAGTGCATACAAATATAGACATAATTATACAACATACAAAAAAATGAAACAGAAATAATATAGTATACTTTACAAAATTAAACACAGTACTCATGATTTAATACAATATGATTCATGGCTTTCTTCAATTTTGGGATTGTGAGGTTTTTATAATTAGAAGGAATTGAATTATATATTTTATAGATATTATAAGTAAACGATCTTTTGAAGAAGGCAGTCTTATATTTTGGAGGTGAGATAGTTCCCCTAAACCTCACGTTTCACATTCAATTACATTTAATGACAGTTATAATATTTCTCAATGTTATGATTAGCAAATTTAAATAAACATATAATAGTATAAAAGACTTAATTTAATTGTTTTTAATTGTTAGTTAGCCAGTCTTATACTGAATTAAAAGTATTTCGTATTGTGATCTGTCTTTATATACAAATGCGTAGTGTTTGTAAGTTGAAGTTAGGTTTCGTTAAAGTGAAAAATGTCTAGTATAAAGTGCTCATATTGTAATAAAATCACACTTTAAGTATCAAGAGGAAAAAAGTAATAAAAGAATCAAAGAACCTAATAAATTCTCAATTTTTTCCCCAAAAGACATAGCAGTAGGTGACGTGCTTTGTAACAAATGTCGTCTAAAACCTATGGGCAGATTCCCTGGGAAAGAGAAACTGTAAGCTTCGCGGGGGATATGAGTGAAGATGACTATGATGATGATGAAATTGGTGACGATGAGCTGAGTTGTATTAGATTTAGTGATGGCATATTTGTTCCTGAAATCGAGTAAGAACAGAGAGGTAGAAATGTAGAATACACATCATTACAAATTCTTCGTACTGTAGCAACTCATAAATACTGTTGTGTCTGTGGTGGAAACAAAGCCCTTATCATTTTTCCGTTCAATGCACGTTTGCTGTCTTATACAAAAAGAAAGACTTTTGTTCCTAAAGTTAACCGATGTTGCAGGAAGCATATCATATTAGAAGACCACTAGCACCATCCAAACTTCGGATCTTCAATTAATGCTTTAAAAAATCGCCATCAGCAGTGAAGCTGATATTATAAATAATGTCGCTGATGGCTCTCTGTCAGAGGAAGAAATGCAAATGTTTACTGGGTTCACATGGAAAAATATGAGATCTTGAAAAAATTGCAACTTCCCTAAAGGATTCTAAGCACAATCAAAATGAAAACTATTTGCGTATTTTTATTTAAACTACGATGATCAACAGGTTCGGATGCTGTGATTATGTCGACCATTGGGTTAAAAACTAAGCAACTGGTTTCTCATTACTGCCAAGAAGTCGAGCACTGCTTTGAAAAATACATGCTTTCTACCAGTTTCGGTATTAAAACATTAAGCAGAAAACATTACACAGTACCACACGACATAAATTGCAAAGAAACGATATGATTGCAATGACAGATTTTTTTTTATTTGTGATGGCACGTACATTCAACATTAAAAGAGTTCAAATAATAAATAGGGGAAACGACCCAGTTATTGGAATTTTTTCTGTTTTAATTATTATTATTATCTTTTATTATAGAGATTTTACTATTTTTTAGAGAATTAAAAATTGTAAATGTATCATCCATTTAATTTACGTTTGTACTAGAATCCACCTCAGAAATAATAAAAATAATTTTAACCATTTACCATTTAATAAAAACCCTTGCCATGACTTTGACAAATGTCACGTTATGGTGAGAATAATTTTGCTAGTCAAATATCAATTCACGCATTGTAATTACTATGAACAATAATCTGAGTTATTCCAATGAAGAGAGCGTATTCATTATCAAAACATTTTGCAGTGGCGTCAGTTTACTCAGAGTTCGTGACATTTTCGGTTAAATTTAACAATCGACCTATACCGTCTATCAACAATTACCAAGTTTTTGAAAAAGTTTAAAAATACAGAAAATATAGTGGCGGTTGCTTCAAAGGGTATTTTAATAGTTCAATTTCAACAAATATTATTTTAAAAACATTAAAATTACATGCAAACGGAACAGAAGAAACAACGACGTATTGGAAGAAACAGTTTTGGGTTTGATAAATGCTGAACCAACAACTAGCATACGATGCATTGCTCGTGAGTGCAACGTGTCTAAATTCTCTGTACAGAAAATTCCGAAGAAGCATCGTTATCATTCCTACAAGCATCAATGCCATGAGGAGATACTGCTAGTGGATAAAGAAAGGAGGCATGTATTCTGCGAAATAATGCAGGATCGATCAAATACAGACCGAAACTTTTTGCAGATGAATGGTAGTTCACACTTAACAACGAGCTCAACGTTATTGTTCATAGTAAGTACAATGCGTGAATTGATATCTGACTAGTAAAATTATTTTCACTATGACATGACATTTGTCAAACTCATGGCAAGGGTTTTTTATTAAATGGTACATTGTTTAACTTATTTTTATTATTTATGGATTCTGGTACAAACGAAAATTAAATGGATGATACATTTACAATTTTTAATTCTCTAAAAAATATTCTGTTACGATTTTTCTCTAAAATGAATAGGGGAGCTAATAATTACACATATTTAATTTTACATGTTAAATCCCTATGTTCGCCCCTTATCCCAAACACTCGGTATATACAGTGTGGAAATTAAGTAGCGGATAAATTCGGTAAAACCAAAATTAAATATTTTTGGAAATAATCCTCGAACAGGTCGATTTTCTTTGATAAAAATACACATTTTTGCATCAAAGTCGATTTTTTCCAAAAATATTTAATTTCAGTTTTACTGAATTTATCCGCTACTTAATTTCCACACTGTATATGTTTGAAAAAAACAACTCTTCTGCTATCAATTTTCATGAACGAATTAATTAATCCAAAACACTTTTTGTAGGGGTTTTCAGGGGGTCACGAAAGTCGAAAACTTCTTAGATCGCAAAATTCCATCGAGTTTCGTGCGAAATTTGCCTAGTTATGGCCAAAAAGGTGGAAAATATATTTTTTTTCAAAACTGCATAACTTCGCGCCAAATCATCGCATCGACTTGAATTTTGAAGGAAATTGGAGGAAAATGATTGAACTTTATATCCATGCTGACCGATTGAGTCCGCGATTTTTTTTACACATGGTACAAGAAACCAAATTTGCACATTTAAACTTCAAAAACATTTTTTGGGGGTGGAATCGTTTTAGCAACAAAATAATTCACATGACGTTGAAGAGAAAATTTGAAACTGTTCAGACTGCAAAAGTTCATCGATTTTGGTGCAAAAAAAAAAGTTATGGCCAAAAAAGTGAAAAATGTAATTCTTTTTCAAAAGATCATAACTTTGCTCCAAATCATTGAAACGACACGAATTTTTAAGGCATTTGAAGAAAATTGATTAAAATTTTCTGCCATTGTGGTGAAATTTCCCGCCGATTTTTTTTTGTGTATAGTAGAGCTTGTCAAAGTTGGACAATTTTTTACATAAAAAACATTTTTTTCCATCGCGTTGTTACGGGAAGTGGGTTGGACTTGGGGTGAAAATCAACTACACATTCTTAAAGATAAAACTAGAATCTTCCTCAAACTGAAATATTCATCGATTTTCGACCAAATTGAACCAAGTTACGACGGTTTGAAAAATCGAGTTTTTTCGCCATTTTTCGAGTGGCGCTTTTTTTGACGCCGAGTGTATATATTATAAAGTCGGACGCGGGATACCATATAATTCTGATGCTTTTCTATTGGACATGCCGGAGTCAGTTGCTTTCAGGGCGTTTTTAATTGAGTCCTCATTATATGTTTTCTTGTATAATTTACCCTACTTTAGGACATAAGTAATGAGAATGCAGAAACAAGTTTTCAAGAAGACGTAATAAAAATCAAGACAAAGGCGCCCCTTCGGTGGACGAAGGCTGGAACTTATCAGGAAACAGTGATCGGGAGAGTGATACAACTGAAGCGGAAGAAGAAATCTTTACGGGTGGGAGAGCTAAAGAAGAGAGCCGTGTCATAGAAGAAAATGGAAAAACAAGACCTAAAGCGGATACCAAAAATAAACACCAGAAAGACCGAACAAACGCTTTATTAAGACAAAAAGGAAAATCATACATGGGTTGGAAAAACAAGAAAAGGGGTTGTGAAAGAAGTGAACGAAAAATGGGTCCCCGTTGCTCGTCTGGTTTCTGCAAGAAAAATAAGTTGAAACGCAGATGTGACGAGGTCACAGAAGACGAAAGACGCGTTTTATTCGAAACTTTTTGGCAAATGGACTGGAATCAAAAAAGAGTTTCCTTGTGCACTTTGATTGAAACGATTTCAAAAGTGCAGGGTCTTTATCCGAATCAAGACGAGGAAAGACAGTTAAATACTTCATAATGTAACTAACAAGGAAAAATACGCAGCCTATTCAAGTGTGCAAGCTATTTTTTCTTTCTACTTTTGGCATTAAGGATAATTACTTCTTCAATATAGTCGGAGAAATGGGAGAAAGTCCGGTCAGGACACGACATAAAAATAAGTGTCGCAAATCTACCCATAAAATGCGAGAAATTGAAACCCGAGTAGAAATACTATCTGAGTTTTTAGACTCACTACCGAGTCTACCATCACATTACTGCAGAAGCAACTCATCCAAATTATACGTACAACCTCTATTTGGAGACAACATTTCGGAGTTGTACAGACACTACAGAAATATTTTTTGTAAAGAAAAGGGTTCCACACCATTGTCCCGATTCAAGTTTGACGAAGAAGTTGCAAGAAAAAGAATACGTTTTCAGCCTCCCAAAAAAGACCGCTGCGATACGTGCATTTCATATGAAACTGGTCAGGTGAGCGAAATAATGTATCACGATCATATTAATAAAAAAGACACTGCTCGAACCCAAAAAAAAATTGACAAAGAACTCGCAATTCAAGGAGATGCCACTGTCTTCTGTCAAGACGTGCAAGCTGTAAAACTGATAACTTATTTGAATGCTTCAGCGTTGTATTCCAAGACCAAACTCTGTATTCATAACTTTACTATTTATAATATGGGTACAAAAGAGGTTACATGTTTTTGGTTCACTGAAGTGGATGCAGACTTGTATGCGTCAACATTTATTTCTTGTACAATCGATTACATTAATGACCATGTAACAGACTTCTCAAAGCCAATAATTATCTGGTCTAATGGATGTACATATCAAAATCGTAATGCCATTTGTACCAATGGACTGCTCTCATCAAGCGTACAAAAAAAGTTATAATTAAACAAAAAATTTTAGAAGTTGGGCACACCCAAATGGACGTCGGCTCAGTGCATGCATCAATTGAAAATCAATTAAAAAACAAAGCGATATACCATCCGGATGACTACATACGTGCAACTGTAAATGCAAGGCAGGAACAACAGGTTGGCCCTTATAATGTAAAAAAAAAACTGGACTATAAGTTTATAAGTTTGTAAAAGACAACTCTAAAAATTTGGTGTATCCGTCCATTAGGCCTGGGAAACGGCCAGGGGATCCGACAGTGAGAGATATACGAGAAATAAGTACTCTCCAAACGGGACCATACATGTTCATTTAAACTTTGAAGAAAACTGGCAAGATATACCAATACCAAGAGGGCATCGTCACGGCATTACACCACTGGAGGATTGCGAATCTGCTTTTTCTGAACCATAAAAATAAATAAAGGAACGTAAATACAAACATTTTCAAGAGCTAAAACAAGTAGTTCCAGGGTGTTACCATTATTTCTAGAACTCTTTGCCACACTAAACATTATAAACTGAAACGCTACAAGACTGTAAACGATCTATATTTTATTTTAAGTATTTAACATTGTTTTTTTTTTTAATTTCTAAAAACACAATTTATATCACATTTGTGTTAATCTTACCTATCTAAAACTTATTTTGACTAAATACCTACATACTATATTTTCATTATCTGCCCTATGAAAATTTTTGATCTCTCTAAAAAAGAGGCTGTTAGGATAAGGTACCTTCATACTAACTGTTTTCGTAAAATTTTGTTAGGATTTTTGTTTTGTTTTACGTTTTCATAAATAGTTTTGGATGGATCCAACACCAATAATAATAATTTTTGATGATTTAATAAACAGAATATTTTTAGTGTTGTTTCGTTTATTATTTCCAATAAAATCCACATGAAAATTGCTCACTCTGAAAAATGCTCACACGGAAAATTACTCACTTGTATCAATCCTCACAGGGTGCGCACAACAAATATTTTTGCTACAATTATTACATTTCACATTAATTTAAAAGCAATAATAAACTGTGTTTTTACTGTAATTTTTGAAAATGTGTTTATTTTTGGATGTAATAAATTTTTGAAAATTATTTTTTAAAAAAATACTGATGTGATACAAAACATCTACCTTTAGAATTAACTACGATTTTTGAAAATGTATAAACTCATGAGTTATGAATTTTTAATACTTTTTTTAAGTTGTCGAATATTTGAACAAAGAAAAATAGAAAAAAAATACTGATATGATTGAATTCCTTAAAAAAACCTCTAATGCAATAATAATACATTTAACTTTAAAATTAAATTTTATTTTTAAAATACGAGCCAATTTTTGTAAACAAAATTGAGTTCCTCAAATATTTTGATACATCCACAGAACGACTGCCTTTAAAACTAACCATAATTTTTGAAAATGTGTTTATTTTTGGATGTGCTAAATTTTTGAAAATTAATATTTAAAAAAATACTGATATGATACGAAACATCTGCCTTTAAAATTAACTACGATTATTGAAAATATATCAATTTTTGCGTGAGTTGTGAATTTTTGATATATTATTTTTAAGGAAAATAGAAAAAAAAATACTGATATGATTGAATTTCTTAAAAAAAAACTCTAATGCAATTATAATAAATTTAACTTTAAAATTAACATTTATTTTTAATAATAATAATAATAATATAAAGGGTGAGTTTTTTTCGATGTGCTCTTTGGGAATCTCGGAAACTATAAGAGATAGACAAACGGTTAAAGGGTCAAAGAAGTGTAGTTTTACGAGTCCAATAAAATAACACTTTCAAAGTTTTTAAAAAAGTGAAGGGTAACTAGATATTTTGAAAAATGCTATGAAGGACAAAGTTGTAGATAATTTTACGCAGCTTAATGAAATAAATTCATAAAAATTTTAACGCCATTATTTTCCGAGATATGACGCAAACTTTCATTTTTTTAATGGAAACCATAGTTGGCTATGACCTCATTCGAAAGACTATTTTTTTCTCTTGAGTCCGATATCACAAATGACATAGTTATTTCTAAAAATATGTGAGTTACAGTCATTTTTAAGTTTTATTATTGCACCGCGTGCCGTGTGGGTTCAAATCCCAGCCCGGGCGAAAGATTTTTCGGGGATCGAGAAGTATTCGCTCGGGTCCATGGTTGTTGTATACGTCTGACATTATTCATTTGTTCATATATTCATCCAAAAATTGTACATAAATAGTAGCCGCCTTCAGTTGACCATATGGGCTACGATCCCAAAAAGTTTTATTATAAATAAGAAAATAGTTAGCCATGAAAAAGATGAAAGTAAAATAATTGCAGTTGTTTATAACAACAATAAAATATTGTAGTTATTATTTTTATAAAGATAAACAAAGTTGACAAAAAACACCGTATAATAATTCTTTAATTATAAAAATAATAACCATAATATTTCATTGTTGTTATAAACAACTGCAATTGTTTTACTTTCATCTTTTTCATGGCTAACTATTTTTCGATTTATAATAAATCTTAAAAAATGACTCAATGTAACTAACTTATTTTTAGAAATAACTATGTTATATGTGATATCGGATTGAAGAGAAAAAAATAGTCTTCGATTGAGATCATAGCCAATTATGGTTTATATTTAAAAAAAAAGTTTGCGTCATATCTCGGAAAATAGTGGCGGTAAAATTTTTCTGAATTTATTTTATTAAGCTGCGTAAAATGGTTTACAACTTTCTCCTGTACAGTGTTTTTCTATATGTCATAATAACCGAGATACATTTATTTCAAAAAATTGACACTTTTTACATTTTTCAAAATATCTTCTTTTTTTTTAAACCCTGTATTTAACGGGTTTCAGCCCGTACATTTAAGAATTAATTAGAATACAAAATATAAAACAAAATATTAATAAAAAATGTAAAAATACAAAAGTTAAAATTACAATTTAAAATTGCGACAACTTTGAGATGACAAACAAAAACAAGTAAAAACAATACAATCCAATACGCTAGACATAAATAATTAAAATAATGAAAACCCTTGCAAGAAAGTTGCAATTACCTAAATTTGACCACAAACTAATACCAAGAGGTCTATTCGTGATAAATTAGATTTAAACTCTGAAATATTATTTGAAAACAGTTTAAAATTGGCGTTACTTATCTTACTTAAAATTTGTAAAATCCTTCAAGTGTAACGAATTTTAAATTCATTTAAACTTTAAAATTTGTACTCTATGGCAAAAAATCTGAAAAAAATATATTGAATTGCAGTAGAATTTGTAAAATTCTACAAGTGTAACGAGTTTTAAATTCCAATCAAAATTAAATTTATGCATTGGTTTAATCATTGAATCGATGAGCCGAATTTGCTTTAAAAGTTTAAGATCTACAAACAGGACAATACATTTCTAATTTTCCGTTAAAACAATTGCCAAATTATAGCTGAAAACAAGTGACAACATTCTAAACATTGTCTGGAGAAACGAAATATGCATTCTACGAATTTAAAAGTTGTAAAAAATGTATTAATAGTTCAACTTCTATGTAAAAAATAAACATTTTTGATTTCTCATCTTGGGTTTCCAAACTGAAAATGGGAAAACAAAAATTGCTTAGACGGATAGAAAAAAATTCGTTTTAACAGTTAATTGAAAAAATTATAGATTTCGGATTTCGGATTAAAAATGAGTGCTAAATCCGAGATTGAAAAGAAACAGCAACACACAAAAATCGAAAATTGTACAATTTAAAAAATTAATCATTGAATGAATATTTTTTTAAATTGGTTATTTAAGCTCCAGAAAATAAACCCATTCGATGGTGAGAAAGCCAACTGGTATTTGGTAAGAAGGTAAATGTAATTATAAGATTCTGTACGATTTGTCAATAAGCTGGTAATGCCGTATTTTTTTTTGTATACATTATTGTAGCATAATATAAATGAACTATTGATCTGATGTTCTCTACTACACCGTTATTTTTGTATTCAGATATTATTAAATCGCATTGAAAAAAATCATTGTTGTGAATAATTCATTCCATAAATTTTACACTAATGAGCCATTGACTTGATAGTCTCTCTACTCCTATCGTTATTTCTGTTAAGAGATAATTTTAAATTGCATTGAAAAATTCACAATAAATGATTCATTCAATAAAGTTTAATTCATTTCATTTATTCGCTTACCAACAGTAGGAACTATCTTTATAACTGATAATACATTTCCATTAATGTAATTTTCAATATTCTGCACACACTAAAACACGCGAACACTCACTCACTAGGTGGAAGGTAAACTGCCGAATCGAACGGTTTTCAATGACCAAAAAGATATTTAATCTGGAATGTGTTCATGCATCGTGGATAAGGATTGATAACAGGCGACGAAAGAATGTGTTTTTGCAAACATCTACGCCGGATACTAATTGCCTCCGGGGCAAAGGTCAAATGATTCGGCGGTTCGCACCTGGCAAAATTTTCCAGTTCCACCGGTGAGTTTGTTCGGTGTTTTAGATTTTAACAGCGCGACGGTGTGTTATTCTTGAATTTTAATTTTTGAGTTCACTGGAATTTCAAATACTTTCATTTGATCAGGCGACGAAGTTGTGGAAATTTCTAGCAAGTTCGCCGGCTCGAAAAAAATAGAAAAATAATAGCCATCGACGTTAAACTTTCTAGAATAACTAGAAATACACTCAAGATTGTGATTTCGTGAAAATCCATTTACACCCCTTCACTGGATTTTAAAATATTTTCATTTGATCAGGCGGAGAAGTTGTGAAAATTGAAATGTACGAAACAGCAGAATCATCGTTTATTAATACACGCTCTGTAGTGTAAGTGTAGTATAAGCTTTCGAGTGTTACAACCCTCTATTATAATCTTCCAAACACATGCATATAGATCCAGTAAAATTCAATTCTAATCTAGATCTTCAATGATCAAAACTTAATAAAACTAAAAAAAATAAATGTAAATGTAAATGTAAACATACCTGTAATGGCATTATCATTAAATTGTTTATTCAAATTAATATATAAGACAATTATAATTTTAATTAAAAACACAGTACATTGTTGCTTTTAAATTAATGTGAAATATAATAATTATAGCAAAAATATTTGTTGTGCACACCCTGTGAGGATTGATAAAAGTGAGTAATTTTCCGTGTGAGCATTTTTCAGTGTGAGCAATTTTCGTGTGCGCAATTATCACTGTGCGTTATTTTCTGTGTGCGGAGTTTTCTGTGTGAGCATTATTCCGCGTGAGGAGTTTTCGTGTGCGGAGTTTTCGCGTGAGCAGTCTTCCTGTGCGGATATATCACCGAACCACAAATTGTTAGGTTATTCGTGGTTTCAAAAAGCCAATAAATTATGCGTGAATTGGCGTAAGTAGGCAATTTAAAAAAACTGCAAGCAGCAGTGTAAAGGCGTAAGTCAAATTTTATATAATTCAAATAAAAAGTTTGTATTTCAATAAAAGAAATGCATTGGTATCAGTTTCAATAATGCACGTGCCAATTTTTGTTCTGTAACAATAAATCCAGGAGCAAATCGTTTTTAGTCTTTTCTAAAAAGTTGCCGTTTTTGAGTTACGCCCAAACACGTAAACCGTCGAGACATTTGTTACACTATGACAATTTATCTGCACGAGAGATTGTGAACAAATACCCACAAAAGGGTTGGTCGGTTACAAGTATTCTGTGATTAATAAGTACACTCAGAACTTGCGGTAATAATAATCCCAAACAAATAAGTGAAAGACCACGTATAGTACGAATTCCTGAAAGGTGCATTTTTTGCAGAGCCTTCAATAATGTGAAATATCCTCGATACAAAAACTTTTCAAAAATGCAATTAATCATTTTTGCAATCCACAAAGTGTAGATAGTTTGTTTTTCATAGCAATATTTAATGCGTTAATTATTATATATGTATAGACTTTAAAAATGGATATGTTTAATATTATCGGTTCAATTATTATTTATTACAAGAGAATTTATATTTTATTCGGCAGGATTTATAATTTATACGGCGGGAATAATTTATTGTCATAACAAAAATATTATTTATTAGTGCACGTAAAATACGGTCAAAATATTGGCTAACCCGAAAAGGTTGCACCAGCGGCAATATTTTACAACAATGTGGACACGTGCGGAACAGAGTGAACACACGGAAAAGTTTGTGTAGATATATTGCCAGCTGTAATATTGTATGGCATTCTCGTACAATCAACTTTTCAATTGAAACAGGTGAAACAATAAATGAATTATTCAAATTATTAAAAAAATATTTGTACTTGCTATCATACAATAAAAATTAAACATTTAATGAAGTTGCAATAATCCAAACAAAAATATATGTTAATATTTTTTTTAAGGAAGGATGTTTGACGGAATAGCGAGTTAAGGAGAGTGAATGATTAAGGGAATAGGTGTAAGCGTTTTAGATGTTCGGCCACTAACGTTGATTTTAATATTGTTGAAAATTCATTTTTATAATGAATGGGACAAATACTGTATATATACGAGCAATAACTTTTCGTTAATAAAAGCTACCGCCCGAGCGATTTCTCATGATTTCTCTTTTTGACGGTTATTAAATTGGTGCAAATTTGTATCCTGAGGGCGAATGCCTGAGGGATACAACGCATCGATTGAAAAATAGCATTCTAGCATATTTTAAGAGTAAACAGTTCGTTTCTAAAATCTAACCTGAAAAAAAAACGCTCTCAGGCATGACAGTTAAAGTAAATAATGGAACCTCGCAGGGAGAGAAGTAATCATTTCTCTCCCTAGGGAGAGAAATGTTATTTCTCTTACGATTTCGATGGCTGAGAAATCGACTTTCACTCCCATTTGTGAAAAAAAGATGTTCATTTCTTTATTGTCTTCAATATTTGTTTAAATGTTTTTGTGATATTTTTCATATTTAAAAAAAATTTGGAAAAAAATTTAAGAAACAGTTAAGGTAAACACCCATTTCCGGTGTACGAAATCTTACCAAAAGCTTTTTGGTTCTTCGGATTATCAAATAAGACTTATGTTCAAAGTTTCATATCCATTGCTCTATTAGTTATTGAGATACAGCGCGCAAAGTCCACACACAGACACACACACCTCACACACAATTTCATTGTTGAAATGGCATCTAGAGACCCCAAAACAGATATTTCCGTAAAAAACGTTTGAAAAAATTTTCAGGATCACAATACTTTCTCGTACTTCGCAACGGAGGAAATAAAAATAATATAATTATATTTAAAAATAAAAAAAAATATTAAAGCAAAGATTTTCTTGATTATTGTTATGACGAATTCTGAAACTGGTGACCAGTTTAATAAATAATGGATTTTATTTTCTAGTATTATGTTAAAAAAATCATCTGGAATTTCTAATTATAAATGGGTGACGGGGAGTCAGATTTATAAAAATAATCATTTATACTAAGATAATGCGAATCTGAAACAAGTTGAACGTATTGATTAAGACACGCCTTGCTAGAAAGCACTTAACTAGTTAGGAACTCTATTCGGCGCTAATCGTATTCGAGTATTTGGAGCAAACTGCCTTTATTTCATGTTGTTTCATGTGAGATGACTTCCTCAGATTAGAATTTCCTATCGCAGTGGAAATGAAATAGCTTGCTAATTTTATTGTTGGCTCAAGCGTTTCAAAGACAATATCTCTATCAAACAGTAAAATCCAACCTTTCTCACATTTTACTATCGTAAAGGCTTTATTTTTCGCATTGAATGAATATAGTTAGAAGTTTCTTTAAGTGTTAATTCTATAGCTCCATATGGAATCTTGAAGAGTGAAAAGAGTTGCTTTTTACGGTGTATGCTGCATAATGTTTGTATGTTCGATGGTAAAGGTGTTTCACTGTCACCATTGTATACTTGGTTGCATACAATTTCAATTAAATAACATGCGTTGATGTAATTATTTTACGATAGAACATAGGCGTTTATAATTGTATATTCAGTGTTAAAATAAAAACCCTGTATGCTGTGGGATAATCGAAAGTAAATATATTTTTATTATTTCTAAAAATGCCGGTATTGATTTTCTTGTATCGAATGATTCTTATTTGGAATAACAGTAAAAGAATAATTTCGATAAAATTGTTTTGAGGCGATCCGCCGCTTTATTAAATCAGCCACATTTCCCGTTTGCATTCGGTTTGCGATCCAGGATCGCTTCCATTTTTTATATGATTTTATTTCCTGGGGCATAAAACCCTCACAGTTTATCGTGGCCTGATAAAAAATGGTATTGCAGAAAGTCGAAGGAATAAAATAAGTAGTCACACGGCTAGTAAATAAATGAAATTTGAGCCAGAAAACGAAATGGCCAATCCAAACTACTCCCCGCGGGGATACTATAAGGAGAAGGTCGCCATCCAGGCCTACTGGAACTGGAACATGAAGAATCACTCTACGGAATACGTTTATAGTAAATAAAACTCAGCATGTTAATAATAGTGATAATGGCAATAAACTACGCAAGAGTTCAAGCCAACAATAGGATACATAACAATATGAAGATTAAGCTATTTTAATAAAATTTTATAGGAGATATTTACATTAACGATGTCTGTGTCGGCAGGTAACTCAAATAATTCTTTCGCTTGAGGTACGCTTCGGGCAATGCATGTTAAATGATTTGTTCTATTGTTAACATATTTACTTTAGTTAATGCTATCATTGTGCGATCGTTAAGACATTCTAATACAGTGCGTGCGTAAAGTATGGAATATAATCAGTAAAACCGAAATTAAATATTTTTTGAAAAAAATCCTCGGACAGGTCGATTTTCAGTCGTCATTTTTTTGAGTAATGACGTCATCCATTTTGTTTTTAAATGACAACTCCCTATTTTTGTTTTTGATTTTGAGAGATCTTTTCATTGTCGAACTGGCAGTATAAAAATATTGCCATCTTACATAACAGTTTTTTTTAGTGTACAACCGAGTACAAATAACACATTACAAGGTAATATAACTTTGAGGACTTCGTAAAGGCTTAGGAAGCATGGTACAACATTTTAGAACTAAGATATAATCGGCTAAGCCGTGTTTGGGCGTAACTCAAAAGCGGCAACTTTTCAGGAGAGGCTAAAAACGAATTGCTCCTGGATTTATTATCACAGAAAAACAAAAATTGGCACGTGCATTATTGAAACTGATGCCAATGTATTTCTTTTATTGAAATACAAACTTTTTATTTGAATTATGTAAAATTTGACTTACTTACAGTTTTTTAAATTGCCAACTTACGCCAATTCACGCATAATTTATTGGCTTTTTGAAACCACGAACACCACTAACAATTTGTATGTTAAGATTTTATTGGAAATAATAAACGAAATAACACTAAAAAATTCTGTTTATTAAATAAATCAAAAATTACTATTATTGGTGTTGGATCCATCCAAAACTTTTAATGAAAACGTAAAACAAAACAAAACAAAAATCCTAACAAAATTTTACGAAAAAAGTTAGTATGTAGGAAGGTAGTCTACCTTATCCTAGAGAGATCAAAAATTTTCATAGGGCAGATAATGAAAATATATGTAGGTATTTAGTCAATATAAGTTTTAGATAGGTTAGTTAATATTTCAGATTAACATAAATGTGATACAAATTGTGTTGTGAGAAATTAAAAAAAAACAAGGTTAAATACTTAAAATAAAAAAATCGCACATTTAAACTTTATCGTTTACAGTCTTGTAGCATTTCAGTTTATAATGTTTAGTGTGGCAAAGAGTTATAGAAATAATGGTAACACCCTGGAATTACTTGTTTTAGTTCTTGCAAATGTTTGTATTTACGTTCCCTTATTTTTCTTGGTTCAGAAAAAGCAGATTCGTAATCCTTCAGTGGTGTAATGCCTCGACGACGCCCTCTTTGAACTCGTATATCTCGCTAGTTTTCTTGAAAATTTAAACGAACATGTATGGTCCCGTTTGGAGAGTACCTTATTTCTCGTATATCTGTCACTGTCGGATCCCCTGCCCGTTTCCCCAGGCCTAATGGACGGATACACCAAATTTTTTGAGTAGTCTTTTACAAACTTATAGTCTGTAAGACGGACCTTACACGGTCAAACTGGCATCAGTTCAACCCAATTTTGTGATCTTGACATGATTGATGGTAGACTGATGGAACTTTACGAGCTATTAGACGTTCAATCCAAAACTGTCAATCTGGCATCAGTCTGCACGTTGAAGCCGTGAGGTACATACAAGTGGAAACTCATAATTTTCAAAAAGGTGTTATTGGTGTAATAATGGCATTGTCTATTAAAAAAGCGGATTAAAAGAAAAAGTGGGTTAAGGATTGGCTGCTGAACCGAGCGAAATACACTCATTTGAATTTATTAAATGAAATAAGATGTACGGTGGAAGTAAACTATGAAAATTATTATAGAATGAAGCAAGCATGTTTTGACGAACTGTTAGGGATGATTAAGCCATATTTAACTAAGCAAGATACTTGCATGAGAAAATCTATATCTGCTGAAGAAAAACTAGCTGCAACGTTAAGGTACCTAGCCACTGGAAGGAACTTTGAAGACTTAAAGTTTTCAGTAATAATGTCTCCAGCTGCTATTGGGCAATATTATACACATGTGAATACTAACTTATGTCCTTATCGATTTTGTCCCATTTGGTAATGTTCCAAATAAAGAATAAATAGCCTTAATGAAGGAAGCTAGTGTAAGATTTCCAAACGTAAAAGCAAATTACATAAAATATAAACAACAGTACAATATTGCTCTAAAAAAACGCCAGGATTACTGCGAATGAGTCCTTCATTAACCGGTCCAATAACAGCCCTAAGGCACTATGGTCCTTAATTCAACCAACTAAGTTAAAATATGATAATAATTCTGATATTACTCCAGACCACTCTAATATTTTTTTCAGCTCTATTGCCGAACAACTTTTAACTAACTTGCCCCTGTCGGGTACTGATCCCATTCATTTGCTACATGAATTTCCTAGACACCCCCAATACCTATCTTGAAATCGATCAAGTTACTCCCACTGAAGTACGGGATATGGTAGGTTCTTTGAAGTGCTCTCATACCCGTGATATTTATGGAATATCAACTAGTATTCTAAAATCTGTTATTGACGTGATAATTCTGCCCCTAACCAAATTAATCAATTTGTGTATTCAGTCTGCTACATTTCCCAAGTGTCTTAAAATTGGATGTATTATTTCAGTTTTTAAAAAGGAAGATGAGCTTGACGTAAATGACTACTGACCTATTTCACTATTACCTGTCATTTCAAAAAATTTTGGAAAAAATCTTGTTTAAACAAATAATGAAATTCTGTGAGAGGGAGAATATATTGAACAGCAATCAGTTTGGTTTCCGCAAGGGTCTATCAAGCAGCGACGCAGTTAATTCCTTTGTAGATGAAATCCTAGAAGGTTTCAATTCTAAATTTTACACAATGGCCTCTTTCTTTAACCTTAGTAAGGCTTTTGACTGCGTACCCCATGATATACTCTTGCGGAAACTTTACTATTATAATTTTCATCCAACAACGTGTCGGCTTATCAGCTCATACCTACTTAACAGGCAAGAACGAGTACTATTTAATGGACTTTTATCCTCGGTGTCAAATTTAACATATTGTGTACCTCAAGGGTCTATCCTTGGACCTTTACTGTTCTTGTTATACATTAATAATCTCCCATTACATGTTGCTAATGCCAAAGTAGTACTATATGCTGATGATACTACCTGCATAAATAAAACAGCAGACAAACAATCAACATTAACAAATAGTGACGATGCCAATGCCCTTGTATTTGAGTGGTTTACATCGAACAAATTAACTATTAATAATAACAAAACAGTTAAAGTTCTGTTCACTTTAAAAAATTAAGATACGGTATGTACCTCTACTAAATTCCTCGCCATAAACTTGGATACAAAATTAAATTGGCATTCTCATGGTGAATATATCTCCACTAAACTGTGTCGAATTATTTTTTTACTGAGAAGCCTCACAAACTCTGTACCATCTAAAGCATCTTCATCAATCTGGATCACAAAATTGGATAGAACTCTCTCATCGGCGCTTAGTTTATCCACGCGTCTTAACAAATGCGTAATTATCTTAATTTGCATTTTATGAGCTAACCAATGCTCCTTCTCAATATTAACATAAATTCCGCATTATTGAAATTTCTGAAGAAGTACAGCTGCCAGTTACTACACAATGAAGATGAGCCTCTACCCGCTGTGCGCCGATTTACCGAGGGGCATCGTTAGAACATTTCTCAGAAAAATTAGTGAAAATGTGCAGCTGCTAGTGCAACACAATGGGCTGTCGATCCGCCTCCCGATGCCTACGTGACAAAATCGGTTCCAACCCAAATTGTTGTTGGAAGAGCAATTTGCTGGTTAGAACACGTGCGCTGACCTCGACGCTCCCGTCACACCCTACCACCACCACCACCCGCAACCCGGAGAAGAGTAGGTCGTGGACCCCGTAAAAGGTCATGGAGCGCTCCCCAGACAATCAGAAAAAACATAATCAGTCGACTCAGAACATCTACAACAATCAGTCAGCCAACACCACCGTCCGAACATCAAGGACGCCTCGCCGCCGCTGCCGCCTTCTTCCCCGCCGCTGCCACCTCCTTCGCCGCCGGTCACCTATCTTCGTATTCTTCGGAAATTCCAGTGCTTCGTGAACATTGAATGTTGGTGACTATTGTTTTTGTGACTGTTTATTTTTCGTGACTTTATTTTATTGACATTTTCCGTGTACATATTTTGTTTTTTTGAACTTTGAACTTTTTTTATGTCATTGTAATAACTTTCTCCCTGTATAAATAATAGCGATTGTTATTGCGCCAATCAGACTATTTCTGCCTCCACCCCATCCTTCGTGTTTTTTTTTTGTGCTGTGTCTCATAGCTATACCGACTCCAAGAGCTAGCTGGAGGTCAACGAGGGCGGTTTTTGCCCACGCGCTGCGACCCCTCCGTGACAAATCCAGTTTTTTACATTATAAGAGCCAACCTGTTGTTTCGGCCTTACATTTACAGTTGCACGTATGTAGTCATCCAGATGGTATATCGCTTTTTTTAAATTGATTTTTAAAAATGTTTGTTTAATTATAACTTTTTTGTACGCGTAATGAGAACAGTCCATTGGCACAAATGGCATAACGACTTTGATATGTACATCCATCTGACGAGATAATTATTGGCTTTGAGAAGTCTGTAACATGGTCATTAATGTAATCGATTGTACATGAAATAAATGTTGACGCATGCAAGTCTACATCCACTTCAGTAAACCAAAAACATGTAACCTCTTTTGTGCCGATATTATAAATAGTAAAGTTATGAATACAGAGTTTGATCCTGAAACACAACGCCGAAGCTTTCAAATACGGTATCAGTTTTACAGCTTGCACGTCTTTGGCGGAAGACAGTGGTATCTCCTTGAATTGCGAGTTCTTTGTCAATTTTTTTTTTGGGCTCGAGCAGTGTCTTTTTTTAATTAATATGATCGTGATGCATTATTTCGCTCACCTGACCAGTTTCATATGAAATGCACGTATCGCAGCGGTCTTTTTTGGGAGGCTGAAGACTTATTCTTTTTCTTGGAACTTCTTCGTAAAACTTGAAGCGGGACAATGGTGTGGAACCCTTTTCTTTACAAAAAATATTTCTGTAGTGTCTGGACAACTCCGAAATTTTATCTCCAAATAGAGGTTCTACGAAAAATTTGGATGAGCTGCTTCTGCAGTAATGTGAAGGTAGACTCGGCAGTGAGTCTAAAAACAAGATAGTACTTCTACTCGGGTTTCAATTTCTCGCCTTTTATAGGTAGATTTGCGACACTTATTTTTATGTCGTGTCCTGACCGGACTTTCTCCCATTTCTCCGACTCCATTGTAGAAGTAATGATCCTTACTGCCAAAAGTAGAAAGACAAAATTGTTTGCACACGTGAATAGGTTGCGTATTTTCCCTTGTTAGTGGCTTTGTGAAGTATTTACCTGTCTTTCCTCATCTTGATTCGGACAAAGACCCTGCACTCTTTGAAACCGTTTTAATCAAAGTGCACAAGAGAACTCTTTTTTGATTCCAGTCTATTTGCCAGAAAGTTTCGAATAAAACACGTCTTTCGTCTTCTGTGACCTCATCACATCTGCGTTTCATCTTATTTTTCTTGCAGAAACCAGACGAGCAACGGGGACCCATTTTTCGTTCACTTCTTTCACAACCCCTCTTCTTGTTTTTCCAACCCATGTATGATTTTCCTTTTTGTCTTAATAAAGCGTTTGTTCGGTCTTTCTGGTGTTTATTTTTGGTATCCGCTTTAGGTCTTCACATTTTCATCTATGACACGGCTCTTTTGTTAGGTCTCTCATCCGTAAAGATTTCTTCCTCCGCTTCTGTTGTATCACTCTCCCGATCACTGTTTCCACAAAGTGCCAGCATTTGTCCACTGAAAGGGCGCCTTTGTCTTGATTTTTATTACTGTCTTCTTGAACACTTGTTTCTGCATTCTCATTACTTGTCCTTCCATATTTTATCAACAAGCTGCACTTTTCTTGTAATACGCATTTCTGGCAGATCATCAATTGCCTGCCATAGATCTATACCAATTTCGTCAACATCACTATTATTGGTTTCTTTTATTATGGCGTCAAATTCCTCCATTCAAATATCATCGTCCAATAATAATAGCTCTTCAGAATTCGTTTTTCCCAGAGATAATTTTTCATTTTCTTCATTTGATCGGGGTGCCTCTGGTAAATCAGTGTTATTGTAATCAACTCTCAGTAAAGTTTTTTTTTAGTTTCAACTTACCACTCTCAATAGCTGTAAGCTCATTTTCCTTTTCAAGAAGAGCAGGGCGACTATTTTCTTACTCCTTGATGAAGCAAACATTTTAACTATGAAAAAATAAGTTTTTGGAACAATTCCTAAAAATTATTTTAATTTAGACAATGAATTGTGATGCATTATATTAATTTTTGTTAAATCATGACAAAATTAATAAAATATATAAAACTTTTTGTAGTACGACACAAGGCAACTTGCACGGACTAATTACTCAAAATATTTATTTTCGCCTGCAAAACTATAACAACTTTATAAACTCTTAATGAAATGCATACTTAATAATAATTAAAAAAGTTGAATTATTCATGGTATTAACTTACCTAAATTTAGAAACACTTTTATAAAAAACCATTGACGTCTTTTTACATAATAAAAACGAGGTTATATTGACACGGAAGACAAAAGTGTAAACAAAATCGAGTTACACTTTTACACATCCCACCGGCTCAAATTTCTGACTATAACTCTCTCTGTTGACAACACGCTGAAATATTTTTTTTTAGTTTGAACAATAACTCACAAGAAAGCGCTGAGGTCCTTAAATCCGACGAATTAATAAAAAAAATGGCAATTTTTGACTTACGCCCAAACACGGCTTAAGCGACGATATACTGCTTAGAATTGCCGGAAGAATATCGCTACATGTAGATTATCCGCCAATTTATACACACCCGATATATTTCATAAAATATATTATTAATACTTATTATTAGAAAATTGGGCTCATTAGCATTTGTAATAATAATTCCTGATATGAACACCACCGAATACAAGAAAACTATTGAGATTAGGAACAGGGAACTTAGAATTAGATTCTAAGTAAGAGTACCTTACTAAATACAGCCTGTACCATTTGAAGAGAACGAAAATATATTATAAAGTTTACGATGTACTTTATAAGTTAGGATTTTCTACCACATTTTCTTATCAGCGTGTATAATTTTTTATACGAAATCAAGGCTGGCGCTATAGTTCTAATCTTCAACCAAACAATAGAAATTATTGTAATGGTTCAACGTCAATCACTATACAGGGTGTTTCAGAGCTCTGGGATCGGTCAATCACGTGCTTGTTTGTCAAAATTTCGAAAAATGTTTTATACAAAACTTGTGTATAATAGTAAGCTGCACGCCCTAAAAATAATAAAATTTCTACAGGGTGTCTCATAATAAAGCTACAGACCAAACTTATGTTTTTTTTAAATGGAGCACCCTGTATGTTTTGTCATTTTTGAATCATATGGAGCAAATAAAGGTAAGTTACTTCAATACTCCCTATACCTATTGTTTGCCGTTTTCGAAATATTTGAAGATTTGTTGAAATGCATGGTCTGGGTGAAATTTTATTTAGGCCCCAGTGATTGACGTTGAACGATTAAAATCATTTCTATTATTTGGTTGAAGGTTCGAACTATAGAGCCAACCATGATTTCATACAAAAAAATATACAGGGTGATAAAAAAAATGCGGTAGAAAAACCGAACTTGTAAAGTTAAATAACTTAATTTTTTCAAATGGCACACCCTGTATTTAGTAACGTATTCTTAAGTAGAATCCAAATATCTTTCAGATTGTATAAGGGTTCCCTGTTCCTAATCTCAATAGTTTTCTTGTATTCGGCGATTATCATATCAGGAATAATTATTATAATCTAGTATAATAATAATAATAATTTTTTTCTCGAATAGCAATAATTTTATGAAAAATATTTTTAAGCAAAAGATGTTTATTTCTTTGTTGTCTTCAAAGTTTGTTTAAATGTTTTTGTGATATTTTTCATATTTAAGAAAATATTGGTAAAAAACAAAAAACAGTTAAGGTAAACACCCACTTCCGGTGTACGAAATTTTACCAAAAGCTTTTCAGTTCTTCGGATTATGAAATAAGACGTATGTTCAAAGTTTCATACCAATTGCTCTATTAGTTTTTGAGATACAGCGCGCACAGACACACACACACACAATTTTTCCAGAAATTGTTGAAATGGCATCTAGGGACCCCAAAACGGATATTTCCGTAAAAAAAATTTTTGAAAAAAAACTCACGATCACAATACTTTCTCGTACTTCGTAACGGAGAAAGTAAAAACAGAAAAGCCAGGAATCAGGGGTCCCAAAAATATAATCTACGGAAGTGGCGTATGTTCATTAACTGGGATTATGAAAATGGGACATGTTCACGTATATAGATTACATCCAAGCACCACTAGAGAAGAAATCTTAGCCTACCTTGAAGATTAAATTGAGAAAATTAATTGTCTGAAATTGAAATCTAAATATCCTGAAGAATATTCATCTAAGACTCCGTTCTAATTGATCAACTATCAACATTAAAGAGCCCACATATTTGGCTGCGCGGAGCCTGCGTAAATATTTTTTTAGAGTATCATCCGAGGAAAGTCGTTCCCAAATAAGAGATATTATTAATAAACATAAGCAGGATAATATAAAAGTAGGTTTAATAAATGTGCAATGTATATCTAACAAAATAGACTTAATTGAAATGTATTGTTTTCGTGAAAATATAGATGTATTATGCGTAGTGGAGCACTGGTCAACTGATGTAAATATAAACCATTTTAAGTTCAAAGATTTCAGTGTAGCAGCATTTTTTTGTAGAAAAGCTCACATCCATGGAGGTGTGGCAATATATATATATATATATATATATATATATATATATATATATTCGAGAAACCATTCAATTTAAATGTAAAGTGTCAAAATTTGTAAAAGAAGAATCGGTAGAATGTATTTTTGAGGGTTGTGGGTGTTTATTAACAATTAATGATTTTAAGCTAATTATAATTGTCTTATATAGGGCACCAAATGGAGATGTTTAGCAGTTTATAGGAAAACTAAATGTTATTTTAACGCCGATTCATAGTACGGCATTAAAGAATAATCTTCTTGTGTGCGGAGATTTCAATATTAATTTTCTGATGGATAGCGTAGCGAAAACGAATCTTTCAGATGTATTCGAGGCATTTAATTTAAACATAACAAATACAGAACCGACACGCATTAGGAGTAGTTCAAATGGAAGTATATCCAAGTCTTGTATAGATTATATGGCAACTAATCTAAACTTTGATAATATAAAGAGCGACCTTATTGATCCAGTTATTCATGATCATCTATCATTGACAGTTAGTATTAAATTTTTGAACAGGAAAAATTTACCACCATTTAAAACCGTGACATCACGGATATATTCAGAATTTAATTTACTTAAATTCGTACATATAATAAATAAATTTAATTGGGCAGAAATTTATCATGCGTCAGATGTTATTAGTGCATTTGTTACATTTATAAAGAATTTGGAATTAATACTAGATCAATCGTGCCCTATTGTAACAAGGAAGATAAATATATTTAAAAACGCTTGGTATACCAAACAATTGACATTCGAAAGAGATCAAGTAAAACTATTATTTGATTATTATAAACATACAAATGACAAGAAACAATGGCAAGAATATAAAGAAAAAAAAAAGAATATACTCACAAAATATTAAACTATCAAAGAAAAACTATTACTCAAATCGAATAAACGGTGCATCAAATGTCTCCAAGGAAACGTGGAAAATTATTAACGAAGAACAGGGTAATTATAAAACAAATAGACACATAACTCTAAAAGTAAATGACGAAATAGTGAGCGACGAATATTTAGTAGCAAACATTTTTAGCGAATATTTCGCAACAGTAACAAACCAAAAACTTCTCGGACACTTTGGTACCAACAAATCAGAGCAATGCACAGTAACACAAATGCCTATTGCAAATACATTTTATTTAAATGTACAAACTTAATGCCAAACAATCTTATGGTCATGATAACCTTACTTTAAAATTTTTAAAAATTTCTAAGTATGCCATTATAGATGTCTTAACATTTGTTTTTAACTGGGCTCTGGAATGTGAAACTTACCTTGGATATATTAAAAGTATCAATTATCACACCAATCCTAAAAACGGGTGATCCGGAAGAACTAGACAATTGCAGGCCAGTTTCCATAATCGCAATTGTATCTAAGTTGTTGAAAAAATTACATTTGATTACATGATGACATTTATCGACAAATATGACATCCTTACTAAACATCAACACGGATTTAGATCAAAAAAATCTACAGAGATGGCTGGGCACCAACTTCTGGAGTATATTATTAGAGAGTTAGACTCTGGAAAATACGTTGTTGGACTGTTTTTTTTTTATTTGTCGAGAGCGTTCGACACGGTGGCGCATAGTTTTATATTAGACAAACTAGAGTGATACGGGTTTAGGGGAAAATTCAATATTTTTTTTAAATCTTATTTACAAAATAGAAAATTTAAGGTCAAGATTCTAAATTCTACATCAGAGGAAAAGGATTTAGATCTAGGGATACCTCAAGGTTCTGTCCTGGGTCCATTATTATTTATTCTATTTGTAAACTTTGTAGACTTACCAGAATCTCTATCTCTCGGAGAACTTATTATGTTTGCAGATTACTCTACCATTTTATTTATTTATTTATTTAACGGAATCACCTTTTACAATAATAGCATACATTACATAATGACAAAAAATAGAAAATAAAAAGAAATACTAGTACATGGTAAAAAGATCATAAATTAAAACAAATTCTCTTAAGTTCTAATTTAAAACTAAGTAGGCTAGACCCGAACAGATTAACACTATCCCTAAAACTAATCTCATTGGCTAATGACATAAATCTAAAAATTGGATTGTTTAAATCGTAATTTGTGCGCACAACAGGTAATCTAAATAATGGTCTACGACGTACATTTATATATGAGAAGCTAACTGTAAAATTTAAAGATGTTAACAGCTCAGGACAATTAATTTTACCCGAAATTAGTTTATGAAGAAAACACAAATCTAATATTATTCTACGCTTTTTTAAAGAATCTAAGTTTAAAAAAATTTTGGTTGCATCATTAAACTTATTAGAGCTCAAAAAATATATTGAAACTGTAATACAAGAGTTTAATACATGGTGTGATCGAAATGTTCTAATATCAAACAGAGCAAAAACAGTTCGTATTCATTTTAGTAAAAAAAGAAAATTGCTGGCTTCCTTTAAAATAAATAGATCAAATATTGCAGGATTCTGTAAAATTTTTGGGATTAACACTTGATAGTAAACTGTGTTGGAATAAACAAATCGACCATGTTTGCAAAAAACTTAATGCAGCTTATTATGCAATACTAAAATTGAAGCATATTTTAAGCAGAGGTGCCATTAAACAAATTTATTAGGGTTGAGTTTTTTCACATCTGCCTTATAATATTTTAATGTGCGGTAAAGCATCTCAAATATAAAAAGACTTTTCATTTTGCAAAAAAAAAAATATTGCGCCTTATGTTTGATATACCTTTCAGAGAGACGTGTAAAGGTTGCTTCATTCACGAAAACATTTTAACGTTTCCTTCAATTTACATCTTAAAAACTCGTCAGAAATCGCATTTGTGCATTCAGCCTCATAAAAGTACAATTTACGCAGATTCATTCATTAATGTCGGTACAAAACAATTTAATAAGTTAAGTTCAAAGTTTAAAAATTTGCCATTTTCCAAATTTAAAAAAAAACCTGAAAACTCATCTACTGAATCACGGATATTATTCAGTAGATGAATACCTTGAAAAATGCAATTTGTAAGCTTAATTTAGTTATACTGTATTGTATAATTTATGGACAATTCTTATTTATTTTGACGTTCGAACCTACCCTGTAATGTAACATTATGTTCTTTACTATGATGTAGCTATGCGAATAAACGATATTCTATTTTATTCTATTCTATATCGCACATATTCTTCTTATAAAGCTTGTTATACTGTATTTTTGTTTTTCTTTTTTTTAATGTGGAAAACTACGAAAACATATCATTAAAAATTGGAGAAAGTTACATGATATTTGTATCTAACATTGCAAAAAATAAATATCAATAATTTTTGCGCTCTCGTGCAACAATGCGTCTCTGGCCTGTGCATTGGCCTTGGCTGTTTATGACTCCGCTTGGCTTAGTAGTTTTCAAGATGAAATAAATTATTTGTATCGGTTCACCCAAGCTAACCGACAGTTTCAACTAATATTGTTCTTGACAAGCGTATTTATATTATTTTTTATTAGCAACATAAATTTTCTTTATCGTGGCTCATCATATTTGAAGTATATAAATATGCATTGCATCAGTGTTATTTACAGATAAATATATAGAAATAATATTTCTGAGGTTAGTGTTGAAGCTAGGATTGCAAAGTTCCGTATGTAACAGTAAAACTATGTATTAGATACAGTTATAACATGACGTTTTTTTTTTGTTTCAGGAGAACATCCTGCCGCAATGCAGCACGGCGGTCAACTTCGGCTGGAATATCCCTTGACGGCTTGTCTACTCAGCGTTTTACTTGTATTAGTTCGTCCCTAAAGTTAAAATGAATCACAAATAAAAAATGAACGTTACCTACATAAAACAGGACGGATGAGTGTATGTATGATATTAAGTACCTTGTGATTTTGTTTAGTGTACATACTAATAGAATAAAATAAGGTAATGAATGACCCACTATTATCGTCTGTATATAATATTTGAATGGTAAGATTAGAGGCAAGTGCAACGAGCGCGTATGTTTTGTATGACCTGCGTGAAATTGATCTTTGGTGAGAAATCTTGCGCGATATACCATTAGGACATTAGAGTTTGTGTTTTACCCCGATACAATAAAAAAAAAACAAACGTAACTATTTGTCGGCATTATCAAAAGTTTACATCATAAAATTCAATTGTGTAAATGGTCACATTCAGGGCGTGAGTGGCATATTGTTAGTAATACATCTGCACGCTATGCAAGTCCTTACTTGCTTCTTCAACTCATAAATACGTGCTTGATATTTTTCGATTATACAGAAATTAGTAGCATTGTACTTGGTTTGATTTATTTTTCCAACCATAGTTACAATTTTAAACTGGTTACACAAAAATTACTTCCAGTATACAAACAGCAATATCACTTCTTCTATATTAATTGGATACATTCAAATCGATTAACAATTAATCACCACCAACGGTTTATGGCTGAGGAAGGTTGCACTTATTTATTTAGTATTCCAAATATTTTATAAAGTACATATTTTTGTAAACATAATAATTTAAACATGATTTATTTAAAGCCACAGAATTTAACACTAGTTTGTAGTAAATAATCTTTATCATGTTTATGTAACAAATAAATTATTTTACCTACAATAAATATTATTTTAAGTTGACAAAGGGTTTTAAGGTAGGTAAGATGAAGTGTGGATATGTATTTGAAAGGGGTTTGGGAGCGGTATTTAAATTTTGAAGGAATATTAGGGTTTATTTTCTTAGGTATAATTTTTGAATTTTCGTTTATTTGTATTTTATGTACAGGTTATGAAAATAAAGACCTATTGTTATTATTATTATTTTTATTTTTACAGGGAAGCACATTTTATTCAGAATTTCTGAATTGCTTTCATTACATGCGCATCGTTCTGCGAGTAATCGAATACTTTATTTTATCGTAGGGCCAAATTTGTGGTTTCGTACAAATGGTATTGGATTGTGGAGAGGATTTTGAGGGTGTCAGAGTTAAGTTAAAATACGGAGAGAGGATCGTTCAGCCACTTGAAGGTTATGAAGTGTGGCTGAACAGGGACTTAAATGAAGGATGGAGCTATAGTCCAAAATAGGACGGCATATTATTTTATAGATCTTCACCTATTAAAAATTAAGTTTTTCTTTGTATTTTTTAATTACATTAATTAATTTATTTATTTATAACACCTTTTTTACAAAAATTAATACAACACTTGTATGATAAGTACAACTGAAGCGTCCAATGCAAGAAACAGCCAAGTCCACTGTTATAAAATTTACAGGAAATGAAAAGAACTTTTAAAACTTTATTTATTTATTTATTTATTCATTCTTCACTTTGGCCACCATATTACAATATAAAGTACTTAAAGTTACATTGTGGCGGATGTGAGCGTCAGATTAATATATAAAAAATATAAAAACATAAATACAGTTGACACATTAAAAGTAGGTAAAACATTAAATTATTATAATAAATACATTAAAAGCTTAGATTAAAAATCATCAAGTTTAAAAGTTTTTATACTTTGTATAACAATTATTAAATAACTTTGAATATAGCAAGTTATAGCCACACAGCCACACATAACGTATATATTAATTTTAGTTAATTTTGAATTTATAGTTTTAGAGATATTTAAAAAAAAAATGTTCTTGTACAGCTTTTTAATAACAAAAATTTAAAAAGTTACACAAAATGAAAATCTACAAGAACATTTAATTTATCAGAACAGCATAAAATTAACATGGATATACAAAGTTAGAAAATATTTTAGTTGCATATTTTAGTTTTGTGGTTCAGTCGTCATTTATTTATTTATTTATTTATGTATATACGGCAACCGCCTATTTACAATATATTATATAATAGTCAATGCACTCATACAATATGTCAGTCAATACATAATGGTATTTAAAGATAAACCAGCTTAATTTATACAATAATTATTACAATAACATATTTGTTTAATTTTTTCTAGTAGTAAGTAATGTATTTGTTACAGATTTTTTTAAACAATACCTAGAACCCGAGAATATATTGATGTTTTTAAAAGCAATATCATTAAATGTGCGCATAGCTCGACACTATTCACTCCGTAATTAGTCCTATGATGACTTATTCTAAATGATTTTAAGTGACGTTGTAAATTAGGCTGTATAGCATTGAAATTTGCATGGTATAAAAGCTCATCACAATCTATAATAGCATTGCACTCATTAAAAAGGAAACTTAAATCTGCCACATCTCTTCTAATATCAAGTGCCGGTAAATTAAATAAACCTCTTAGAGATTGATGATCTCTGACTTTTACCTATCATTCTTAGGAATCTATTTTGTACACGTTCCAATTTCTTTATATTTGTAACATATTGCGGTGACCAAACCGTAGTTGCATATTCAAGTTGCGGTCTAATAAGTGACACATATAACATTCTAACGGTTTCCGCAGAAAACTTCTGTGTAAATCTACTTACAAAACCTAACATTTTTAATGATTTTGAAGCTAAATTAGTTACTTGGGTATTAAAAGATAGTTTTGTGTCAAAATATACGCCCAAATCTTTAACAATCGTCACTTCCTCTAATTTCGAAATCTCAATAAAATAATCGTAATTCTCGTAACTCGGTTCCGGGAGAATGTTACTTTTGTATACTTATTTATATTTAAATATAATTTATTGATGTCACACCAATTACATAAATTTCTAACATCATCATGCAATCTGTCACAATCGTTTATAGAGTTAACTTTAAGGAACAGTTTCAAATCATCCGCAAATAGTAAACAACGACAGTATTTCAACGTTCCAACAATGAATAGAATAAACAGCAAAGGACCACAGTGAGATCCTTGCGGTACACCCGATGTTACATCCACTACACTAGAAATATTTGAACCAATTTTGACACATTGGCTGCGGCCTGTGACGAAGCTCCTGAACCAATTAACAATGGTAGGACCAATCCCCATTGATGATAATTTTGCAATAAGAACATCATGATGGACGATCGAAAGCCTTCGCAAAATCTGTATATATTGCATCAACTTGTAATCCACTCTCAAAGGCTTCGAGAATATATGTTTCAAACAGTACTAGATGTACATCTTCCCTCGCAGAATCCATGCTGCTCCTTAGTTATGACATTCCTGCATGCCCATTTAAGCTGTTCGGATACCAAGGCATCCAACATTTTAGGAATAACGGATTGAATGCAGACGCCCCTATAGTTTTCCACATCTTCTCCGTTGCCGGATTTGAACAACGGTGTTACATAACCCTTATTCCACATTAATGGTACTACACCGGTTCTTAGCGAACATTGGAATAAAATTGTAATAGGCTTACACAAAGAAAATATGCAGTTCTTTATAAAGAAGGCTGGAACACCGTCTGGACCTACAGCACAACTCTCTTTGAGGTCCACGATTCTCTGAAATACTGCTTCCGCACTTACACAAAATGAGTTTAAGTCGATTTCACTTACACATCCAAAATCCGGAATATCACAATCAATATTGGTGAATACTGATGCGAAAAACTCTGCAAATAAATTCACCGACTCACTGGCGTTGTCGGCAGTCTTCTCTTTCAGGAACATATGACAAGGATAACCAGTTGTATCTCGTACCTCATTCACAAATGACCAAAACCTTGAGGGATTTGAATGAAGCTCTAATTCTTTATTTTTAATATATGACGTATGTAATGAATTATTAAGAGTTGAGCACTCTTTTCGAAACTGCCAAAAACGTCTATAATCAGATTGTTTATTAGTCAATTTATACAATCTATGCGCCTTTTTCTTTTCTTGTATCAGATTTATGAGGTCAGAATTAAACCATTTAGGGTATCTCATCGGCTTAATACATCGCTTGGGAATGAATTTATCAAATAGATCGTATAATAGATTATAGAACTTGCCACATGATTTCTCGATATCGTCTTCAAGAAACAATTCCCACTTAATACTTGCCAGGGCATCATTGATTGCACTATGGTTTCCATTTTTAAAATCAAATTCAACAACGGTAGTATCCATTTTCACATTTGCTTCAATCAATTGTAGGGTCACTTCATATGGTATATGGTGTAATGTCTCCCTGCACCATCGCTTGCAGTAGATATTGATATTTCTGTATAAAAAATAAATCCAAAAATATTCCCCGATTGTTAGGAATTAAATTCATTTGACGGATGTCATGAAAACTATAGCATACGCCGACAATTTCAGAGCAGTTACACAAATTATACGGATCAATAGTACAATCAGGATGACTAGACCACTTTCCATTTGTTAAGTTATAATCACTACAAATAACAATTTTTTTACCACTATTAAGCTCCATTAATGTATCCACCGTATTGCAGTGATCGATATACTTAGATTCATTCGATGCTGGAGGTATATACCGGGTGACCCAGGGATCTGTAAAAGCCCCATAACTTGTTTGCTATTTGAGATATCGACTTCTAGTTTTCTTGAACTGGTACCCACACTTATTCTACATATTTTAAAAATATGTATGTTTTTGTACAGGGTGTCTCAATATACATAACAGAACAAAGTTATGTTTTTTTAAATGGAACACCCTATATTTTATACTTTATTTTCAACCCTATTGAGAAGCTGATAAAAATAGTATAAGATACCATGGGTCTATAATGGACGGTTGGTTAGTTATGAGCAAATTTGTGGCAAAAACATGTGCACATTGAAAAAATTGCAGAAGCGCTCCTAGCAAAGCTAGCTTCATTTTTTATACACTAAAGAATTTTCCACTTCATGAAGAATAATACAAATCGGTTTTGTTTCTTTTTGTTCATACTGCTATACAGGGTGTCAACATACGCAAAATAATGGATAACTATTTTTTTTCAAATGGAACACCCTATATATCTTGCCACCAATGCAAGTAATTTTTAATAAGCTTTCCAATGATGTACAATTTGTATAATGAAATATTAAGGATTCTTGAGATTTATCCATAAAAACATTTTTCTTTTGTCACCTACTGCTCATTTTTGGATTTTCAGCCAAAACTATGCATTTTCTAAAAAAATAATAAGAGACCAAAGTTGTAGAGCGGAAAATTTTAGTTCTTTCTATTTTTCCAATAATGCGTGCATTGCCCGCCAGAGTGCGCAAAATCGTGACCGTATATGCATTTTAGCGTTTTTCTCAAATTGTTTGTTAATAAATTGCACTATGTTTTATTTTCCACGTCCTCTAGCGAAAAAACGGGTAATTATAGAATTATTCAAATGACCTACATCGATTGAAAATATTCCGCTTTACATCTCTTAAAAGAAGAAATTTTTACCCAAAATGCATAGTTTTCGCTAAAAATGCAAAAAACCATTGAAAACGCAAAAATTGATACATACATTTTCAATTTGCATTTTTAGGGAAAACTATGCATTTTTGGCAAAAATTGCTTCTATTAAGAGATGTAGAGCGGAACATTTTCAATCGATACGGGCCATTTTAATTTCCCTATAATTTTCCATTTTTCCGGTAGAGGGTGGGGAAAATAAAGTATAGTGCAATTTATTAATAAAAAATTTGAAAAGAAAACGGTAAAATGCATATACGGTCAAGATTTTTCGCGCTCTGGCGGGCAATGCAAGCATTATCTTAAAAGTTGAAAGACCTGTATCGATCGTAAATTTTTCGCTCTACAACTTTGGTCTCTTATAATTTTTCCTGAAAATGCATACTTTTGGCTGAAAATCCAAAAATCAGCAGAAGGTGGCAAAAAAATATGTTTTTATTGATAAATCTCAAGAATCCTTAATATTTTGTGATACAAACTGTATACCATTAGAAAGCTTATTAAAAATGCCATAGATTGGTGGCAATTTATATAGGGTGTTCCATTTGAACAAAAATAGTTATCTATTGTTTTGCGTATGTTGACACCCTGTATAGCACTATGAATAAAAGAGAACCAAAACCGATGTGTATTATTCTATATGATGTGGGAAATTTTCTAGTATATAAATAGTGATGCTATCTTTGCTAGGAACGCTTCTGCAATGTTTTCAATGTGTACATGTTTTTGCCACACATTTGCCCATAACTAACCAACCGTCCATAATAGACCCATACTATCCTATACTATTTTTATCAGCTTCTCAAGAGGGTTGAAAATAAAGTATAAAATATAGGGTGTTCCATTTAAAAAAACATAACTTTGATATGTTACTTATACTGGGACACCCTGTACAAAAACATATATATTTTTAAAATATGTAGAATAGGTGTGGGTACCGATTTATGAAAACTAGAAGGCGATATCTCAAAAAGCAAATAAGTTATGAGGCTTTTACAGAACCCTGGGTCACCCGGTATATGGCACCAAGAATCAATTTGTCACAAACATTCACAAAAAAATGCTCGACACCATAATTGTTTATTGAAATTAAGTGTGAGTTGATATTATTTCTAATCGCAATAAGCACCCCGCCGCCTCGAATTTTAGTACTAGTTTTGATCGATCTATCCAATCTGTAGACAGTGTAATTTTTTAACTGCAGTTCAGCATTTGAAACTGATTCATCCAGCCATGTTTCGATAAGAATTATTATGTTATAAAATGAACTGTTAACGAATTGCATAAGGTTATGTAGTTTAGTCTTTATACCACCCACGTTTTCATAAAATATATCTAGTTTTTTTTGTTTATTTACAGCGCGATTAACCTTGTTTTTCCGAATTGTTGGCCGATTATTGATATACTTAATAAAAATATCCTCCTCCCCTTCATTTCTTCGTCGTTGCAGTTCCTCAAATATATTTTTATTATAATTTCTCTGATTAATCGTTAGATCCGATTTTAATTTTAATTCAGGAAAGTGTTGTTTTATGCTATCTCGTTTCTTTAATACTTCACGAGCATGTACACTATTGTTAAATACAATTTTAAGTGGCCCTATGCTATCGGACTCGCGCCCCAATCTAATTGCGTTAAGCGGAGTAATATTGCTATCTATATTACAAGATCTTGCCAAATTCTTAAAATGTTCTATATCAAGTTCTTTCCGTTGTTCAAATGCGTCAGCAGTTGGTTCGGGGACATTAAACAAAATTATATTATGGCTTCACGATCCTCCATTTCCAAAAGCTGTATTCAGACACAGACGATTGATACTCCTCCGATTGAAAAGCTCTGTGGTACCTCTCGATGTCATCATAGAACCACATATCTGCCTTTGGTACATAGTTACGGCCTAAATTCATAACATGTTCAAATTTCTTCTTTTTTAATGGTCGTTTCCCTGTGTATAGATTTCCGTCGCTAATTGGTAATGTTAGTGGCTCCGAAACCCTCCTCTACAGGATACTAAAATCTTAAAATACTGGAAATGATACACTTTCACTGTATTGTAGTACTGTTATAGTTTCTTGTTGTCCGTAACACATTATTCTGTATTTCAATATCGTAAACTTAGTATTTTTTCTTGAAGGATTTTTTGAAGTGTTCGTAGAAGTTGTGAAACATATCTTGCGTGGTTTGAACTACATAAAGCTTCTTGCTGGATGTCTTAATAATATTGACATAATCCCGAGGAAGATAAATTGTATCATATTTTCTTTTTTGGATTTCAATGTGCCCAAAGCTGCGGTCGCAGGGCAGAAAGCTATGCCCCGGTTTAGGGTACCTGTGCTGTATCATTGGTAATCTTTTACTTTCAACTAGTGTAGAAAAACTGAGTGAGGACATAGTTTTTATTCTGCGAGTAGCAGTTGTCAGATAAAATGTACAAATCAGTGATATTTGATGCCAAGAGTGTGTTAATGAAATGCAGTAAGATACTTGCTACCTCATTTCATCCTTTGCCTCCTAACGTTTCGTCATAAACATAAAAAAAGTTTTGCCCTGTACTCCCAACATGAATACAAAAATTGTATATCCATAGCTGAATTGTATAGAACACGTCCCCACTCGGTGATACTGGTAACGGCAGGTTCTGTTGAAAATCAAAAGATATAACTTCAATATTGGGATCACGTTTTGATAATGATGTCTTATCTTTTATATCAGCTTTTGTTACATGCAGATTTTTATCGCGTTGTAGTGTTCGTAGTTCTTCGTCAGACTCAGCAGCATTGATTTTCTTCTCCAACTTATCACACTTTTGACAGGTGTCGGATTACGGATTTCCAAAGGATATCTTATAATTTTCAGTGAAAAATTTTCTGAACTACTCGTATTTTACCACGGGATTGCATGGTTGGTTTTGAAGATGCAGTTGATACTGCTCTGGTTCATGTTTCTCAATATATAGTTGATGCATTTTTGCAATATTTAATTGTTGGGAAAGATAATAATGGTGCATATTATCCTTCCTGGATTAATGTGACTTATATTTTGGAAAACTCAAAATGTGTTGGCGAATCCATTCTTCAATGGTTAGGCAGTTTGTTTGGTCTATTATTGTGTTTGCCTCTTTTGTCTTCCAGAGGAGTTCCCTCTCTAAAGTGTATGTGTTGCTGCAAGCGATCAAGCCGCCTCTTGGTAATTGCATGTAAAGCTAAACTTGTCTTGCAAACTTTCAGAGTCGTGCCTTCATGGCGAACCTACAATTTATTGTTAAACTTAATTAAACAGAACAAGAAGCAAAAGTAATAAATTATTTACCTGATAAATATACGAAAAATGTTTGCTATGCTTTTCTCCTGAACGAGGCCTTTTTCGTTCTACAGGTATACTAAGGCCTATACAAATAAGCATCCTGAGTGTCTTTGGTTGATATGGCATAAAAATCTCTGAAAATTTCAGACCAGCCCATCGAACTAATTTTATCAAAGCACTGCATTTTACAGTTGCAGCTATCTCCAAGAACTTTCTCTTGTGTTCATTTTCCAGCCATATTTATATAACTTTCGCCCCTAGTTCGCTTTTGCTTGCGAATGTAACTTTTCCAGGATGACTTACGTATGAGGCATTCTTTACCTGATTGTGTCAGTTTTGTTGAACCTGCAGAAGTGCCAGCTTCTTCCAAATATACAGACTGCTCTGAATCCTCATTAGTTTCAAACTCCGCAAAACCTTCCGCGGACAAATCATATTCTTGAGTTTCAGTATTGAGGTTATGTTTATAATTTTCTGGTAAAAACTCATCGCCATTAGACTGAAATACATTTTCTTCTGAACTTCTGAGGACATAGTGGGAACCGTAATTGTTTTTTAACAAAGTTAGGTACACACAACTTGTAAAAGCACAGTAATAATGTTTACAGAATAAGCGTACTGCCAAACGTTTGCAAACCAATTTTTGAGTGCAAGAACAGGTTAAGCACACGAGTTGGCTTGTGATTGCACACTATGAAAAAGTAGGCCATCTATTAATCACTGCTGTAATGCGTAGTGCATAACTTAGAGACCCAGTTCTTGGATGGGATGATAGAGCATTTGAAACTGTGCAACAATCAACCCCCCAAATAATTTTTGCTCAAAAGTGGACTTGGCTGGTTCTTGCATTGGACCCTTGAAACAAAAAGAAAAAAAAAACATTATTACAATCCAAATAAAAAATAATAATAATTTTACTTTAACCCAACTAGACTATAATAATAAACATACAGGCATAACAATTAAATAATTACATCATCGTTCTTAAAATTTATAATTACATTTACTCTTCTTTTAAAAACGTGGAAGGAACTATCAAATAGATTGACATTATAATGAGATAATGAGTTAAACAAACGCATAGCTTGATACAGCAGGTTATTTATCCCATAATTCGAATTATGGTAGCTCGGCCTAAATGGTTTCAAATGACGTTGTAATCGTGTCTTAATAGCATTAAAATTCAATTTAAAAAGTAATTCTTGACAATTTATATTCGAATTACAAAGACTCATTATAGAACACAGGTCCGTGACATTTCTTCTCTCTGCAAGAGATGGTATATTAAATAGCTGCCTCAAGGAAAAGGTCGGTAAATTGTCCATTTCGGATTTATAACTTAGAATTCTTAAAAATTTGTTTTGCACTCGTTTTAATTTTTGTGCGTTTGAAGTATAGTAAGGTGACCACACTATCGCTGCATATTTGAGTTTTGGTCTTATAAGTGTAATGTATAGAATTCGTGCAGTGTATCCATCTATCTATTAAATCTAGATGAGAATCTCTAGATAAATCCTAATAATTTAAATGCTGTTGTTACTGGATTCGTTATATGCGCATTGAATAATAAATTTAAGTCTAAATTTTACAATTTTAACATCATTAGTCTCTTTAGACTGGTAGTCTATTTTGGATACGAATGTTATACATCTAGATACCCTTGTTGATACGTTTTATTCACTTTTATATGATGCTATAGATCGGTATATTCCTGTTAAACGTAAAAAGGGTTCTAAATTTCTTCACCGGTTCAATAAAGAATTTATTCAAGTAATTCATCTTAAAAAAATTGCGCTTAAAAAGTATAAAGAATGCAAAAATTGTAGTAATTATCAATAATTTCAAGTATTGAGAACTAAATGTAATAACATAAGAGATTAACTTTACAGGAATTATATCGACTCTGTTAATAATAGCATAACTAACAACCCAAATTGTTTTTGGAATTTTGTAAAAACTAATAACCGCGATGTAAACTTTCCCGAAGTAATGCATTATAATAGTATTATGAGTAGCAATGGCGCAGAATGTGTGAATTTATTTGCTAATTTCTTTTCAACTATTTATAACAATGATACAACAACTCAAATGCCAAATTTTAACTCTCACCAAGAAGTTACACATATGCCACTTAATATATCTCTGTCTGAAATATTTAACTCTATTCTCTCTTTAAAAAATAGTACTGGACCTGACGGTATTCCCAATAACTTTCTAATAAACTGTATATATTCCATTTCATTACCATTATTTATTATTTGTAATTATTCTTTAAATTCCACTTCGTTTCCGTCATTATGGAAACGGAGCTATATTACACTAATTTTTAAATCTGGAGAGAAAGATGTTATTCCAAATTATCGTAGCGTTTCAATTCAGTCAGCAATACCTAAGCTGTTCCACAAACTTGTAACTGTGCAGTTAAATTGGATGAGTAAGAATATTTTAATTAATGAGCAACGTGGATTCAGAAGCGGGAGATCAACGACGTCTAATTTATTAATTTTCGAATCATTCATTTCTAACAGCTTGGAGAATAAAAATGCAGTGGATGCGATCTATACTGATTTTTCGAAGGCATTCGATAAAGTAAATCATGCCATTCTGTTATTTAAATTAAGTAATTTAGGTTTTCATGACTCAGTGTGTAAATGGTTAGAAAGTTTTTTAAAAGGCCGCAGCCAGTGTGTAAAGATTAAGAACCATCTTTCTGGCGTTATTCAAGTCCCCTCAGGTGTGCCTCAGGGATCACATTGTGGGCCATTGTTATTCCTTTTATTTATTAATGATATAGCAGCTGCAATTAAACACTCACATTTTTTACTCTTCGCGGATGATTTAAAATTATTTAAAGAAATTAAATCCATCAATGATTGCTTCTTATTTCAAGGAGATCTCAATTCAGTTTATGTTTGGTGTTGTCAAAATCAACTATTTTTTAATACTGAAAAATGTAAATCAATCACTTTTTCACGTAAACGGTCAGATGTTAACTGGAATTATAAAATTTATAACACTGATTTATTTAAATTATGCAAAATAAATGATCTTGGGATTTTGTTCGATGCAAAACTGACATTCGCTGGTCATATTAATTATGTTTGCAATAAAGTAACTAAAATGTTAGGGTACATTAAGAGAATGTCAAGTAAACTAAACCCACTATCATTCAAGATTCTCTATGTTGCTTTTGTACGTTCTCATTTAGAATATGCCACATGTATTTGGTCACCACATCAGTCAATATACATAAATCAAATTGAAAATGTTCAGAAAAGATTCTTAAAATCTCTATTCTTTAAAATGGGTAATAACAACATTACAGACATCGAAAATCTTAGGGATAGTTTCGGTCTTGATCATTTGTGCTGTAGAAGACTTTATTTCGATGTATTATTCCTTAAAAAAATTATCAATGAAAATGTTCAGTGTCCTGATATCCTGACTCAAATTAATTTTTATTTTAAGGTGACTTCACCGGCTCCTGTTTCAAAACTTTTTTTATTTAAGGTCCAAAAAATTTGAAATTTTTTGGGCACATACTAAATTTAATTATAAAACATTGTAAGGATTTTTTTTTTTTTAGCATTTATAACTTTTGTGTAACTCATTTTTATTCCAGACATTTAAATCCAAATTCAAATTCAAATCTTTAGAAGTGTTTACATAAAGTTCCGCTCCAAACGCAGCAGCCAATAGAATCGAACAGGAGATATGTTGTGTGTGAGAGAGATGAAATTAAAACAAACATGTGCACATGGTGTGGTGGTGAATTTCTAGCAGAGAAGGGCGAAATTACTCCTTTTTGTGAACCAACATTATTAGATTTGCCCCGGAAACGTTGTGCACACCTACAAGAAAGTCCTCGCTTCCACAGTTGTTTAACTACTTTCTTATGACTCAAAATGAATTACATATATAACTGGAGTCACTTGACTCCGCGACTTACTTCACGGAGTTAACTCTTTGAGTCAACTCACTCATGAATTACCCATGTTAATGTTGATTAGGGTGATGTTACAATGTTTTCTGTTTGTCTCACCGCGATTGTTTCTTCTATCTTCGGCTATAGCCTGATGGTCTAGTTAACACATGTTTGACCTTAGTACCTGCTTTTCTGAGAATTCAAAGGGCGCACAAATGTTCGGAGACATAATCCGTGCACAATTCGGTCCAATACTAATTTTCTTCGAATTTCATCGTAAAAATATCGGAAAAATCATGTACGTTTTAACCCTTAATAACCTAGAGTTTCAATTTTGATACCAATCTTTTAAACCGAATGTTCACATTACTATTAGTTTTTTTTTATAGGTTGGCTGTACGTATTTTACTGTTGTATAATATTCTTTCCAACGAAATTTAAAAAAAAATCAAATGTCATTATTGTTTTATTTTATCTATGACATATTACTTGCGCGGCAAAGTGAACAAGTAAACACATTTTACTAAAAGTTTTGTTGAATACAAATTTGATATATTTTCTTTTTCTGAAGAATATAAATACTTTTGAGGTAAGCGAATATATTATTTTCGCTATGATATAATTATTTTTTGCGAGTGCATGTTTTACTTGAAGAAACTAGTGCTATTTTTGTGAGTATCAATTTTGATACTTCAGGCATTCCGCCCTACATAAAACCTACCTACTAATTCTTTAGCTATAAAAACTTTTTGAACTTCCGATTCATTATTTTTCTGCATAGCTTGGTGTTGGGATTACTTTTATTTTTATTTTATTATAGAAATTTATCAAAAATGCGACCAGAAGAGATTGAGAGCATATTGAAGCGGTTAGAAAATGGTGAAATTTCGGAAGACGATTCCACCGACAATGAAGATGACATAGACTATTATTCGAGCCAAAGAGATCGTCTGATGGAGCTAGAAGATGAAGAGGATGTAGGTACTTTTCCCACTGACCCAAACTTGGATGCAGATCCACCTGCAGCAAACGTAGATACCGACATGCAACATAATTTAGAGACTGTTGAACGAAGCCCAACTCCTACAACCAGCAGCCAGAACAACCTGCAAACTGCACCTTTCAACTCTAGAAACTTAGTGTGGAGAGTAAAGAATATGGACATAGTCCAAAATGCTTTCCAGTTTGCTGGAAACACTGAGTATTCACAAGAAATTATGAACTTAGACACTCCTTTTCAGTTTTTTTCTTATTTTTTCGGTGAAGAAATTTTGAGATTTCTAGTGGACGAGTCAAATAAATATGCCTTCCAAAAGAATCCCAACTTTACAGAACCTGTAACTGTCTTAGAATTACGTAAATTTATTGGAATTCTTATTTTTACTAGTGTATATCATTATCCTAGTGTCAGGTCATACTGGTCAAACATTACAAAGTTTGAACCCATAGCACAAACAATGAATCGCAACAGATTTGATAAAATTCGACAAATTTTTTCACATGAATGACGACTCTAAACATTTGCCCATTGATCATCCCCAGCACGACCGACTGCATAAAGTAAGACCAGTGATAGACTATTTGAACAAGAAATTTATTACTGTACCATTTGAGCATCGTCTATCACTAGACGAGCAAATGTGTTCAACTAAAATTAAACATTTTATGAAACAATACTTACCCAACAAGCCCCATAAGTGGGGATTCAAATTATACGTTTCATGCTCTCTGTCTGGGTATGCCTACAGTTTTGAGATTTACTCAGGAGCTAAGGACATAGACCGTTTACCTGGCGAACCAGACCTCGGAGCTGTATCGAATACAGTTATTCGATTGTTACGACCAGTACCAAGGCACGTCAATCATATAACTTATTTTGACAATTTTTATACGAATATTTCTCTGCTACATTACTTGACCAACGAAGGTATTTATTGTCTTGGAACAGTACAGAGAAACAGGCTTGGAAAGTCGTGCAAGTTGCCGGAGAAACGGGAAATTATGAAGTCTAACGTACCCAGAGGAACATATCACGAAAATGTGGCCTCTCACGAAGGCCACGAATTTTCGGCCACAAGTTGGAAAGACAACAAGCAAGTACTATTACTTTCCACGTATGTTGGCGCTGAACCAGCGGATACTATAACCCGCTACGAAAAAAAACTAAAGGCCAATGTTCAAGTATCATGTCCTCGGGTCATAAAAGAATATAATGCACACATGGGCGGCGTTGATTTGATGGATAGCTTCATTGGTCGATATCGCATCCGCATAAAGTCGAGAAAGTGGACAACGAGGCTCTTCTACCACTTGTTAGACATGACTGTCGTCAATGCTTGGGTACTATACAAAAAGGTAAACACAATGAAAGGAAAACTTCAGAAGAATATTATGAAGTTAGCAGATTTTAGAACTGAGCTTGCCGATACTTTATGTAGATATCAAAGTCACTCGAAAAATAAAAGGGGAAGACCCAGTACCAACAGTCGACAAGACACTACAGTACCTTCTAAAAGACCCCGGACAGGTGTACAAGTACTACCCTCTACTGACGTGCGTTGCGATTGTATTGGTCATGAAAAAATATTTATGGATGCTAGAAATAAGTGTAAATTTAATAATTGTAGGAAACTTACCTCCTGGTTCTGTAAAAAGTGTAAAGTGTCGTTATGCGATAATAAAAACAATCAATGTTTCGCATTATTTCATGCATAGGTATATCTGATTTCTTTATGGCGTTAATGCCTGAAGTATCAAAATTGATACCTGTTTTTTTCATGAATAGGTATATCTAATTTCTTTATGGCGTTAATGCCTGAAGTATCAAAATTGATACCTGTTTGTTTTTCTAAATAAATATGTAAAATAAATATTGTGATTTTTTTAGCTATTTTTCCCTTCATCTAGACCCTCAAGCAAACACAGTAATATTAAAAATAAACAGCTATGTAGAGCAATTGCAACTAGTTAAAAATCTATCCATCGTATGTTTTTTTACTAGGAATAATAATAATAAAATGGAATAAGGCCTCAACAGAAGTAGGAATGAATACTGCATTTATCCGTGATTCAATGTACCAATAACCAATCAACAAATGTTTATTTAGTTAGCATTGAGTTAGCTCTTTGTGATAGCGTTAACAATTAGTCATCTAATTATCTTGTGAGACGTATTATATTTTTTAAATAAAAGTATGCCTGATTTGGTTATAATTAGAGAGCGGATTTTATGCAAAATGCATATTTATGTATATTTTTCATATTTTGCACATTTACCCATATAATGCATATTTCGCCTTCTAATGCATATTAATAACATACATATAATTGTAATATTTAACATTTTGGCGGACGGCACATTACAACACGTGCAATTTTCGATGAACCAACATCTAGTTATTCAAGGAAATACTGGGCAAATGTTATCAAAACAATTGCCAATTCGTCCTGCGATAAACAGTAATTTATGCGTTCACATGTTTTTGTCGGTTTACTTTGAAAAATGTGAAATATATAAAAGGAAATTTGAAGAATTGAAGAAAATTAAATTTTTGCAAAATATGATTTGCGATTTTTGTATTTTTCTGTTTTAGAAAATATTGTAGAAATGAAATTTATTAGTATACAGGTTTATATAATTTTATGGTTCAGTGTGAAAGAAAACGACTCTGTGTTGAGGGTCGTAATTTTCAATAAAGTAAACAAGCTGCGATAAGCCATTCATTCAAGGACCCATTGACACATGAAGAATGTATGTGATGCACATGTTCAAGCCGCCACAATTTCATGTGGGTGCATTTAAAGGATAGACATATTTATTTTCTAATGGACTAGATAAAGACAATGCTACTTCTATAAGAGTTCTGGTCTCTGTCGGGTCTCCAGGCCATCGCCGCAGGCCACAGGTATTAAAAATAATAAATTTTGATGGTGTGTTGGGCTTCGTGCATCTAGCATAGATAAGAGATGTAAGTGATCCGCCCATCAAAAATCGCTCTGACGTCATACCGGTGAAACCCCCTTAAGGCAGATAATAAGTTAACTCACCAACGCCCATTATTTCGAATACCTTTCCATAGAACTAATTATGGTGTAAATAGCAGCTTGTCTCGTTTTATGGGTTATTCAAATTGCCTTTACGCTAATTTTAATATAAATTTCTTCGCAATGTCGCACGAAGAAATATTACGAAATTTAAAACGCGTAGATTGTCAAAAACTTAAAACTAAACAGGTTAAATAGTTAATGGGTAATCAATCAATATTTTAGTTTTAAGTAATAATTAATTATGTATTTTTTTGTAATGGAGAATCCGTAAATAAACCTTATTTATTTATTTATTTATCATGTAACATATGATTTCCGATAAAATATGTTTTTTGACTACTAACTCTACTACGGGAAAACGTAATTTTTGCACATTTATTCAAATTCAAGTAAAGCTTGTTTTTATCACACCAACTAGAGATATTTAAGATCTTCTTGTACTTGAGCATAATCAGCGGAAGATTTTACAGTATGAAATATTTTTAAATCGTCGGCAAAAAGTAAATAACGACCATGTTTATTAAATAAATAATTTCATTATTAAACAAAATAAAAAGCATTGGGCCACAATACGATCCTTGTGGAATCCTTGATGTTAGTCATTTTATATAGACGATGTGCTTTTTTTCTATTCAATAATTAAATTTATAAGGGTGGGATTACACAATTTTGGGTATATGTTAGTCTTGATTTTACCAACTAGTATAAATTTAACAATCAAATCATACAATATTGTAAAATTTAGTGCACGAATTTTCAATATTATGACCATCAAAAATAATTCTCAATTAATATTCGCAAGAGCATTATTAATAGAATTATAATCGCCATCTTTAAAATTGAATTCAACTAAACTTGAGTCAATTCTTCGGTTGTCATTATCGAGTTTCACTAATATTTCGTAAGCAATATGATGTAAAGCCTCTTTGTGCCAATTATCACTTGCATATTCGAAAATATTAGGTCTAAGAATATACCTCTTTTATTTGGAATATTATTCCTCTGACTTAAATCGTGAAAACTAATTAATCATTTCAGTAATATTATAATTATTACTGACATCGATAATTGCATCAGGCTCAACTGACCGTTTCGCATTTGGTAAATTGTAATATCCATATAATAACTCTTTCATCATTATTTAATGCGATTAAATTATCAATAGTATTAGTGTTTACTAATTAAACGAATTGCGTTTGTGGTTTTAATACCGTTGATATCACAAGTTGCAAGAATATTATTAAAATTTTCTATGTCATTCTTTCTACATTCATCATTATTTTGTAATGTTGATTTTGAAATAGAAGCACAACAACAATTTCAACTATAACATTATCTGTGTTACAATTACCTTTTAACGTCGCCAAATCAGTTTTCAAACATTTAGGTTCATTTTCGAGCTCTAATAAACGACCATTTGAAGTAGAAATAGAGCGTTGTGAGTAATCTAGAGAATATAATTGTGAGAGGTCTAACATCTATCTCGCATAAAATTCATTTCACGGCGTGGTATATATTAACCGCATAAGAGTGTCTGGAGTCGGAACAAAAATCTTTTGATTTGACGCTTTAAAAAATTCAAAAGCAAATAAATGTTATAGATAATAAAAAAAATAATATTTGGTATTAACAAATCTTTTCTAACAATTCCTTAATTCTGGGGAAAAACAAAGAAATCATTGCAATTTTGTAATTTTTGCAATTTTCTGTGTTAATATGAATGGATTAGAGTTTACAATAATTTTAAAGTCCAAAATGTTTGATTTGTAAAAACCGAAATCCTTTAAAAAAATAAGATTAATCTTTGCTTTTTTTTAATTACTTGTACATACTTTCATTTTTACAAACGGTGCTTTGTAAAAAAAAAACATTAATATACAGGGTGTCTACGCTAAACGTTCGTTTAAAGGTTAAAGGGTTGCCGTTGTTCTAAAAATTCATAATACAGTTGAGTCAGTTCTCCTCAAATTTGTTATTTTAAATCGAACCCCCTATATATTATTATATTTTTGGATTTCCCGTTTTCCGTGTGATGATGATTTTTTCAAATTTTTAATACAACGGCAACCCCGTCAACTAAAAATTAAAAGATGGGAGTAATAGGTTTTGTTATGTAATATTTTTGATGGAAAATATATTCTTTAAAGATATTAGACACAGAACATTTAATAACTGCAAAACTACATTTTTGAGCGTAATTCTGGAAGATTTCTGTTACCTATATCCTACCTCGATGTTTAAATTTTATGAAAAAAATAACCCAGGGGGTGCAAATGGCGCATAGCGGCAATTCCAAATTTAAAAAAAAAATACAAATGAAAGCCTCTAGAAATACCTAAAAGTTTTAGCTTTTCGATCTTAAAAGAAAAAAATACTTCCCTAAAAGAAGAAAAAACAACCCACCCCTGGGTGGCGCGTAGGGGTGGTTCCAAAATTTTTGAAAAAATTACAATGAAAGCCTGTTGTATGCTCTGCGATCCCTTAAAGTTTTAGCTTTTTGATTTTTAAAGAAAATAATACGTCCTTGAAAGTTGTAAAACGAACCTAGGGGGTGGGGCAAAAGACGCGGTCCGGAAAGCTAGGCGGTATTTTGAAAATTTTGAAGAAATCACAAATTAAGGCTCGTCATCAACTCTACTAATCCCAAAAAAGAAGGCCCTCCGAAGGCAAAACGAAAGCCGGGGCGGCGAATAACTGACCATGGCGGCACGTTTTTTTTCAGAACACCGGGCTGGAGCCAGGAATATTTTGTGAAAATTTGGAAACCTCAATCAACATGTTTTTTTACGGTTATCCTGAAAATGCACTTTTTTGTTAAGAGGGTGAAGCCTAATTGGGGCAAAAATCGAAAAAAATGGTGATGTGGCCATCATGTTACTTTCTCCGACTTGATGGTATCATTTATATTTACGCTTTCGTGGTTTATTTTCTATTTAAATCATATTTTGAATGTACATCGAGCGTTGCGTAAACTCGGATGAAACTGACGTTTAAAACGTCAAAATTATGAAACATGGAAAAATTATACTTCAAATTCAAAAACTCGGTTTACTCAAAAACTAACGGGATTTCGAAAAAAACTTATTCTTTAGAAGTTGTTCATTTTGGTATTCTCTACAATTATTATTCACACAAATTTGCTGTAACTATTATCTTTTCATAATTATAAAGCAAAAATTGGAAAAAAATTAATAAATTTTTTTCTCGAATAGAAATGATTTTATGAAAAATATTTTCAAGCAAAAGATGTTCATTTCTTTGTTGTCTTCAATATTTGCTTAAAAGTTTTTATGATATTTTTCATATTTAAGAAAATATTGGCAAAAAACAAAAAACAGTTAAGGTAAACACCCACTTCCGGTATACGAAATTTTACCAAAAGCTTTTCAGTTCTTCAGATTATCAAATAAGACGTATGTTAAAAGTTCAAATCCAAAGTGCGCTTTTTTCGCAAAGATAAAAAAATGGTGATGTGGCCATCATGATAATTTCTCCGACTTGACGGTATCATTTATATTTACGTTTTCATGGTATATTGAAATCATATTTGAAATGTACATACAGCGTTTTGTAGAATCGGATGAAACTGACGTTTAAAACGTCAAAGTTATGAAAGATGAGAATGACGAATTATACTTTAAATTCTAATACTTAAAAACCAAAGAGATTTCGAAAAATACTTATTCTTTATAAGTTGTTTATTTTGGCATTATCTGCGATTATTAAAATAAATTTGCTGTAACGATTATCGTTTCATAATTATAAACCAAAAATGAAAAAGAAATTAATAAATTTATTTCTCCAATAAAAATGAATTTATGAAAAATATTTTCAAACAAAACAAGTTCTAATCTCAGTTGTCTTCAATATTTAATTGAATGTTTTCGTAAAATTTTCCATATTTAAAATATATAGAAAAAATAAATAAAAATCGGTTAAGGTAAACACCCACTTCCAGCGTATAGAATTTTACCAAAAGCTTTTCGGTTCTTCGAATTGTCAAATAATGCTTATGTTCAAAGTTTCATGTTAATTTTTGCATTCGTTTTTGAGATACAGCGCACACAGACACACAGAGACACAAAGACATAAAATTTTTTTTTTTCAGAAATTGTTAAAATGGCATCTAGGGACCCCAAAACGGATATTTCCGTAAAAAAAAATTTGAAAAAATTTTCACGATCACTTTATCGTAACAGATGATCTTTTGGTTCTTGCCTCTCTCTGGAGGTTGGCGGAGGTGGTGAGAGGAGCGCGACCTGGTGGGATCGATGGGACCTGCGATTATGCATCGGATTGTAAAAACAAATTCGAAAAAATAAACTTAGTGTGCCCCCGAAAATGGGGTTTGAAGGTCGCCGATCGGGATGGCCAACGCATTCGGCGTCCTTGTTATATCCCGAAAATTCTTAATTTTTTTTTTCAGTTTTCGAGTTTACCTAAAGAATCTTCATTGCGATGGACGCCATTGGTCTGAGGGCCGGCGGCTCGAGGTCACCGATTTTTTTCGAAAGCTTCTAGGCGGGGGGCAATCTTCGCTCTCAAAATGTTTCCGGAAATTTTTTGTTTTTTTTTTTAGAAAATTTTAGGGGATTGAAAAAGGTGGTGAAGGGTATTACTAAAAAACCCCTTTCGGCGACTTTGATCTTAGAATTTGTTTTGTCTACTATAAACCCTGCAAATTTAATTTTATCTGATTAGTATGTAAAAAATGTTTAAATTTAATTTTTTCTGTTAAACTATTTGATTTCATCAAAAACTTTTTAAGCCATACACTGGAATTAATTTATTTTGTAATAATGAGATTTAAAATGAAATTGGCCTATGATAACGTTACCTTAACCTCTAGTCTTACAAGAGTATTATAATTCAATGCAGTTTTATTGCAATTTTCAAAAGTGAATGGGCCAGGGTAAAGAAGACTTGCAGCCAGCGACTGGGGGTCCCTCCATGTGACCCTGCATAAATTAAGGGCCTCCAGATTCCAAGAATAAAATGAGACCGTAGAACACCTCGTGGAATTACACGCCTCTTTCATTCCTTCTGCATTGTTCACTGGCACGATTTATTTGTTTATAACGAGTCTGTCGCCAAAACCGGCAGAACGGTTCGAGACAATAATACTACACTTCATAAATCCGAATTCGATTATATTATTTTTCTGTTTTGCAAACACACTAAAATAGCTGGTTGAGTAGATGGGGAGTGGGTGCTATTTTACGTGATGAATGGGCTACTTTATTGCCCACGCACCTAGTTTTCCACCAATAAATAAATTAGATTTATTAAATACAAATAATAAAGACGAAAAATTGTTCGTCTTTATTATTTGTAAAAATATAAATGATTTATGCATTTTTGTTTTTAGACAATTTCTCCAGAACGCGTTGGATGATCTCGATTGTTTGAAAACTAAAATATCCTCAAAAAAGTTTAAACTTTTTTGTAAAATGTGTAAAAAATGTCCAAAAACAGGATTTCTGAGTTCATGAAGGGTTTGAAGTTTAGAAACGTATATTAAGTAACTGTTTGAAGGTTTATAATACCCATACGTATCAGATGATTATTTGAAAACCAAAATGTGCCAAAATTTACGGGCTTCAAAGAATGGTTAATAAACTTTTCTATACAATTGGTGAAAAATGTCAATAAAATTAGGATTTTTGATAACAATCACAGTTGCAATTTTACGTAGCAATCACGTTTGAAGTAGCAATCACTGTTTAATTAGCAGTCACCATCTGGCTTACAGTCGCAGTCACGGTGAAATTTGCCCATTAGTAACAGTAACGACCTGGGATTTCTTACTATCAGTAAAAAATCACAGGTACGTGAAATATCGCCTAAAAATAATGAATTTACCGACAAATATCAGCCACAAAACTATTCAATTATCAATAAGTTTAGTGCTGATGTGGGACGGAAGGCTAAGGGGGGTGATGGAGGATATATCAGAGGAGGAGGTAGAGAAAGCGTTTAAGGAAGTGAAACGAGGGAAAGCAGGAATGAATGGACTGAAGGCGGACATGTGGAAGGAGATAGGAAAAGAGGGAAAGGATAGGTTTAGGGAGCTGATGAATCAGATGTGGAGGGGGGAAGCGGGAAGTGGTGTGCCCAGTTCATAAAGGAGGGGAGCACGATAAGGTGGACAATTATAGAGGAGTAACAGTCATGGGCAGTGGGTATAAAATTGCCATGATTGTGGTGAAGAACCGGTTGGAGAGAGAAGTGGAAGAGAAGGGACTGCTACCGGAGACGCAGGGGTGTTTTAGAAAAGGTAGGGGTACCAGAGATCAGATCTTCAACCTGGCGAGGATGGTAGAGAGAGTAATTGAAGAAAGAGGAAGTGTATATGCAGTGGACCCAAAAGCAGCGTATGATAGTACACCGAGGGAGAGCTTAATAGAGTGTTTGAGAAGGAAAGGGATGAGTGACGGTATGGTAGAGTGGATAAGAGGAATGTATGAGGAAACGTGGGCGGTAGCGAAAGTGGGAATGGAAGTGTCGGAGAAATTTAGAACGTGGATGGGGGTGAGGCAGGGCTGCCCGCTGAGCCCTTTGTTCTTTAACTTATATATTAGCGAGTTAGAAGAAGTGTTGAGGAAAGGGCAGGCGGGTGGGGTTGTGATGGGAAGAAGCAAAGTATGGATGTTGGCATGTGCGGTTGATATAGTGTTCATGGCGAGAGACAGGGAAGGGATGAGGGATATGTTGAAGAGAGCGGAGATGTATATAGATAAGAGAGGACTGTGTGTGGACGTAGGGAAAACGAAGTGGATGAGATTTAGGAATAAAGGCAGAGAGAGAAGAGTGAAAGAACTAGAGTGGAAGGGTGAGAGAGTCAAGAGGGTTAAGGTGTTCAGATACCTGGGTTTCGTATTTAAAAGTACGGGAGGGTCCGTGGAACACGTAAAAAGCGTGGGGTATTGTATGGGGGAAGTGCGGAAAATTGATGAAAAACAATTTTATAATGGCATGTAAATTGTGGGATGCATGTGTTAGAACGATTTTAATGCATGGGGTGGAAGTTTGGGGTTCGAAGGGGTATGAATGTAGAGAGAGAGCACAGCTGTGGTTCTTGAAGCATATGTTGGAGGTGGAAGAGTCTACGTCAGGGTACATACTGCTTCAGGAAACAAATAGAGGGAATATACAGAGTGTGGCAATGGATAGAGTTGTCAGATATAAGATGAAGTTGTGTGAATTAGAGGAGGAGAGATTGGTGAAAGAGGTGTGGAAAACGTGCGTGGGTGCAGAAGAGTGCAAGTGGAGAATGGAGCGAAGGAGAGGGTGGGGATATCGGAAGTTAAAGCGAAGGAGTGGATAGGGAGTGGAGTGAATACGGCGGTGTGGGTGAAAGAGAAGGAGAAGGAAGTGGAAATTCAATTCGCGAAGAGTGAATATAATGATATGTATGAGAGGTGGCAGGTGCATGAGAGGCTGTCGAGGTATTTGAGTAAGAGGGAGTTGAGCAGGAAGGAAATGGTGACGCTGGCAAGAGCCAGGAGAGGATCATGAGGGAGAGGGAGGAAAAGATGGATGGGTGTAGAGCAGGGTGACCGAAAAAGATCGATGTCAGAATTTTGGTCGTCTGGACCCCACAAAACGATTCCTCTTTCCAGATATTGAGATAGCCGAAATTTGAGCTCGATTAAACGACGTTAACCCGTGCCGCTCGTCGCTCAAAGTTTGAAATAATCCAAATTTTTGGCCAAAAAGCTGAAATATTGAGCCATACCTCCAGAACGGTAAAAAAATAAAAAGACGCTTAATATCTCAAAAGAAATCTAATGTTGTTCTTCAAAATTTATATTCTATACATAATTGTTGTTATTTTAAGTCAAACGAGTTACAACAGACTTTAGCCCCAAAAACGAGACCTGGTACCACTAGGAGCATACTTCGTAAATTTTGTTATTAAGTGATAAATTTTGCTTTTTTTTGGTATCTTTTTGGAGTTTAAAGTAGAAATCAAATAAAAAAATAAGTAATACTGATAAGTTTAATGACATTTTTTTATTTTAAAATATAAAAATCAGGTATATAATGCATACCAGAGGCCTGCATGGGCCGGGCTTTCCGATTGATAATTTAGACTGGGCCGGGCCGGGCCGGGCTTAGATAAATTTCATTTTATTATAGTTTGGAAAGTAACAACTAAGTGCACTGAAAAATAAATTGGGTTATTTTTATTAACATGAATTCAATGTATTTTAAGAATTGTAAGTACATGGGTCCAGTAATTTGATTTATTTCATTCAATCTATTTCGGAGTCGGGCCGGGCCGGGCTTTGAATGCTTAGCTCCGGGCCGGGCCGGGCCGGGCCCGCAGCACATTTTAGTTTCATCGGGCCAGGCCGGGCCGGGTTTTAAATTTTCACTATCGGGCCGAGCCGGGCCGGGCTTTCAAAAATCCGCTTCTACTGGGCTCTGATGCATACAAAACAGATACAGAAAAGATACAGACGTAGTACCTATACGAGTTAATAATTTTACATAGTAATCTAATCTATTCTAGAGCATTTGTTAAAGTAGTTTTTGAAACGTCAGGATATAATGCTCGGCATTTGGTTACAACTTTCAGGACGTATTGCTTTTGGTCTTCATCTTTTGTCAGAAGGTCGTTAAAGTCGGTTATTAATTTAACACCACGCTCAGCCATATCATTAACAACTTTGAATGTTTTGACAATTTTCAATCCTTCTTGGAAGTCATTATTTTGTGGCCAGGTGTTTGGATGTTGTCTTAGGAAATCTGTTTTCATATTAAATCGGTCAAAGAATGTAAGCGTTTCTTTGGTAAGTAAATTTACCAATCCTCCATCAACTACCTCTTTTAATTTTCCTTCCTAACTTTTCGATTTACAACCCTAGCGTGCTCTGATGGTTCATCTGTGCTACTGAGAAATTTATTAGCCTTCTGTAATAGTGGGATCAAAAAACGATAATACCACCAACTCTGCATTCAAATACCACAAATAATTCGAAAATTTGGTCAGGGCTATTTCTGTTATTTCGTTGTCACATTCTTTATAGTCTAATAAACTATGCAAAATACCTAAATCTTGCTTTGGTGCAAGATGAGCTTTTGGAGCAATGAACCAAGCTTCACAATAAATTTTAACTAAGAAAACAGAAATGGCACGCACAGAACTTTCGTCTTCTTTAGACATCTTAAATTGACGGCGAAAAATGAACATTTTTAAGCAGTAAATAGCCTTTGCCATCCACCTAGCGTGATGAATGGCTCCTGGAGTTCTAAAACCCACAACATTGCCGTCTAGTGATCTAACAAATACGAGGACCAACTGCAACAGCTCCTTGTAGTCATCTCTGGGGTGGCTCTCGGTTAATTTGGTCTCGAGTTCAGCAGTAACATTTGCAATTACTTCTAGAGTTAGCTGCTTTTGTATTAGATTTATACCTGTGTCGTATTTTCCTTTACCTATCTTGGGCCACGCAGTGAGGAATCTCTTGAAAATGTCTGGATGAAGTCCAGTGGTTGATCCCATTTTTGTGTCGAATACGCCTCTTAACAGAATTTCCAAGATATGGTGACGGCAAGCTAGGTATACCAATTCTCTTCCTACGCATGCTCCTTTGAGTCTTCCCGTGTTGGTTGTTGTAGTATCGAAGCACATCGCCCTGACGGTGTCATTCCTGTAGGCATTAATATACGGCTACGTCTTGCTCCTCTCCAGAGCTGTTTACTGTTACAGGAACACCCAGCAACTGTCCCTTTTCGCCATATGAAATAGCAATAGCTATTCGCTTACATCATTCATTTTAAAACACCCGGTAAAAGTTTGCCGTCCCAGTGGACAACCACGGGCTCTTTTTCAGGAATGTTTACTTTATCTATTTTTTTTTTAGTATATCGTTCTCTGAACATTTGCCTTCTAGAATATAATAAAGTTTTCGAGACTTTATACTCAAGAGGGTACTCAAGAGGGTTTAGTGCTTCTAGAGTAGCTATTAAAATTCTCGTGGCATTGCTGTCGGATACCTTACATCGATCTAACAAAATGGACAATTTCATGTTTAAAATCTCTTTGACGCCCCTTGCAAATGAAACTTTCATCCTCTTGCTCTCAGATGGTCTTGGATCTTCTGCAGCTTCTTCAGGGATGCCCATTTCCTCCAAGCTCTCAAGTTTCTGGTAGATGCTGTCCTCTTCAAAGTCTTCTTCTTCTTCTCCTTCTTCGAACTTGTCCTCATCATCCGTCTCTAAGAAACAACAAAAGAAAGAGAAAAAAAGACTATAAAAACTTGCCGTTTTAGTAGAATAGTAATAATACATACAGGTACTAAATTACCTACTTCTAATTATCAATAGGTATTATTTAAAAAATATAAACTCACTCATAAAGATGCCAAATGATGCTCTCATGTACAATTTTCTTTCAATTATAATTAAACTATTAACTTATTTGTTTATCTATTTTTTTAAATAATAATAATAAAAAAAACTCACCCTCAAAAGTTTCTTCTTGGATTTGTCGGTTCATTTTTGCAAGTTCCTTTTGCGCCTTGATTTCTTCAGCTCGAGACAACTTGAGATCCACTCCAGTCATGAACCTGGGCGGCCCTTCTGCCTTGTTTCACGAGAAACACCTTATCTTCTTCCGATTTCATCAGAGCCAAGGCATCTTGTTGAGCAATATCAAAGAGATCATCCAAGTTTTCAACAAACTGTTTAAAATTGTTCTTGGCCGTTTCCGATGTTTTCTTCCGTTTTTTTTTGAAGAGTTCTCCACTCGGCATGAAGTTTTTCCAGCTTAGTAATTGCATCTTGGTCATGTTTAGTCGGGATTCGAGCTTTCTCCCAAAAAATGAACACTTCTCGTATGGTAAGTTTTGCTGATTATCTTACAGTTAATTTCACATTACGTAAATTATAAAATAAAGCACACAAAACTTGACGATTTGAGGGTAGTTTACAACCGGTGATCTGGTGAATAGGACAGACCATAAGAAATATTTTATCCTTGGTCCGGCTTTGTACACCTGATGTGGATGCCATTTCAGAGTCCAATAGGTAAATAACAGTTAACTTGAAAAATGAAACAAAATATATTACAAACTTTAATTTCAAGAAAATATTTTCAAATGTCTTTTAAAATAATACTATAATACTTATAAAAACAATAACAAACACACTTGGAAAATTAAAAAAAAACGTTAAACTATCTTCACTAGATAATTGTTCGATATAACCAGCTCAAAGGCACTTTAGAAACTGAACTGAATAAATAAAAGGTCGGTTGTACGCTGAAGTAAAATCACCATCCCTAAAATAGAAATTAGATGTACCCTCCTTTTTACCTGTCAAACGGGTCTTTCTTTGGTAAACTAGTCAGGAAATCCCCATATAATAAAATATTGAATTTGAACAAAAGGCTCTTTATGTTTGAAAATAGAGTTCCAAAATAGTTTTTAACAAAAAAATGTTAATTTCGAGACACATTATGTAAAAACCCGTAAAATTCTTAGAATACTCCCAAACTGGCTCCTATTGGTACCAGGCCACGTTATTCGGGTCAAAGGCTGTTGTAACTCTGTTTGGCTTAAAATAACAACAATTATGTATAGAATATAAATTTTGAAGAACAACATTAGCTTTCTTTTGAGATATTAATCGTATTTCTATTATTTACCGTTCTGGAGTTATGGCTCCATATGTCAGTTTATTGGCCAAAAGTTTGAGCGACGAGCGGCACGGGTTAACGTCGTTTAGTCGAGCTCAAATTTCGGCTATCTCATATCTGCAAAGGGGAATCGTTTTGTGGGGTCCAGATAAACAAGATGCCGACATTTTTTTTTCCTCTATGAGATCCGGTCACCCTAGTGTAGAGTATGGGAAATGTGTAATGTGTGAATGGGGGAGGGATATACATGGAGACATTTGGCAGAGGAGTGCTAGGGAGTGTGTGAGAAATCGGTGGGAGGGAGAAAAGAGTGGATGAATGGATGAGAGGGGACGGAGCCGGGGTGAAGACTCTGGCGAGATTGGGGTGGGAAAAAAGAGAAGGAAGAGGAAGTGATGAAATAGAGAATGAAGTATATGCCAATAAAGGTTTAAGTGCCGATGTTAGGGGCAGCTCGTTATATAAAGCCAAGAAGCCATGACACTACCTACAGTTTCGAGCACGGCGAGAATGTTTAATTAACTCTTAAAACACTTTTTCCCGGTTACTTTGGTCTAGGAAGATAAATCGTTCTTTCTTTCTTCAAAAAAGAAGAAGGGGGTTTATTGTATAAGTGGTTCTACTATTAACTTATTCCACGAGCCGCCACTGCTTTGTATATCAAAGTGTTATACAAAAAAGCATGCAAACGAAGTAGAAGTTTTCTACATAACAAAAATTATATTCAATTTAAAGGGTATAGCGGAATAAGATGGTCAAAAGTGCCCCCAAACGAAATGAGCTAGGAGGTTAAACATAATGTTTAGGATCACGAAAACGTCAGATGCGACAAAAAAATAGTACCTCACCCCCTCTCATCCCTTGTTATAGTCAAAAATGTGTTTTTTTTTTGGGTTATAATTTCTCCTGTGCATCCAACTATCTTTTGACTTTTCGTAGGTATCAGTACCTTAGGATAATAATATTATCTAATGTATTTTTATAAAACGGGAATTTTTGGCGGGAAATTCGAATTTTGACATATAAAAGACCACTAAATAGCGATTATTTCGAAGACGTTAAAAGGTGCAAAATGTATAATAGGTGTCTATTGCTTGATATGTGTGATTTTCTTCAGAATTTTGGTAGAACATGGTCAAAATAATTAAAAACCGCATTTTTGACTAATTTTAACCTTATTTATCACTTTCGTTTTGTGGCATGTATTTTCTGAAATAAACTTATCTATTAATACCATTTATTTTGCGTAAAAACTACTTACTTAATATCTTATTACAATACGGCAGTAGCACCTTTCGATTTTAACGAAAACAGCAATTTTAAAAAATTGTTGAATTTATAAAAACCAAATTAATTTAGAATAAGCGGTACTTCGGTCATTGAGGATAATTTTTTATGGAATTTTGTCTGCACGTTTTATATTTTTTTCTGCGATATTTTTGGCCAAAAAATAAAACTGAAATTTTCAAAAATCCATATCTCCATTAAAAAAGTTGAATTAACAAAAACCAAATTGATTTTGAATAAGCGATACTCTGACCATTAAGGATATTGTTTTTAATTAATTTTTTCTAGGCGTTTTATGTTTTTTTCTGCGATGTTTTCTCGTGCTCAAAAAATTAAAATTAAAATCTTCAAAAATCTATATCTCTATTGAAAATTGCTGTATTTACAAAAACCTAATTGATTTTGAATTGGCGATACATTGGCCATTGAGGATGATTTTTTATGGAATTTTTACTGCATGTTTTATATTTTTTTCTGCAATGTTTTTGTTCAGGTGCTCAAAAAATGAAAACAAAAATTTACAAAAATTCATATCATTTGAAAATTGTTGAATTTACGAAAATCGAATTAATTTTGAATTAGCGATATTTCGACCATTGAGGATAATTTTTAATGGAATTTTGTCTGCACGTTTTATATTTTTTCTGCAATGTTTTCATTCCAGTGCTCAAAAAAATTAAACTAAAATTTTCAAAAATCCATATCTCCATTAAAAATTGTTGAATTTACAAAAACCAAATTGATTTTGAATAAGCGATACTTCGATTATTGAGGATATTTTTTTAATGAATTTTTTCTGCGCGTTTTATATTTTTTTCTGCGACGTTTTCATTCCAGTGCTCAAAAAATTCAAACTAAAATCTTCAAAAATCCACATCTCTATTGAAAATTGTTGAATTTACAAAAACCAAATTGATTGCAAATAAGCGATACTTCGACCATTGAGGATATTTTTTAAAGAATTTCTTCGACGCATTTTATATTTTGTTCTGTGATATTTTCATTCCAGTGCTCAAAAAATTAAAACTAAAATCTTCAAAAATCCATATCTCTATTAAAAATTATTGAATTTACAAAAACCAGATTGATTTTGAATTAGCGATACTTTGGCCATTGAGGATATTTTTTTAATTTTCTCTGCGCGTTTTATATTTTTTCTGCGATGTTTTCATTCAAGTGCTCAAAAAATTAAAAGGAAAATCTCCAAAAATCCTTATCTCTATTGAATATTATTGAATTAAAAAAAACAAATTGATTTTGAATTAGCGATACTTCAGCCATTGAGGATGATTTTTTATGGAATTTTTCTTGCATGTTTTATATTTTTTTCTGTGATGTTTTTGTTCATGTGCTCAAAAAATTAAAACAAAAATTTGCAAAAATGCATATCTCCATTAAAAATTGGCGAATTTACAAAAACAAAATTGATTTTGAATTAGCGATACGTCGGCCAGTAAGAACATTTTTTTATGGAATTTTGTCTGCGCGTTTTATATTTTTTTCTGCGATGTTTTCATTCAAGTGCTCAAAAAATTATAAAGAAAATTTTTAAAAATCCATGTCGCTATTGGTTAATGTTTTTATTTCAAAATAGTCCTTCGAGAACAAAGCAAATCATCTCTTAGAAGATGCGTTTTTTCATAGGTAAAACCAAAATAGGAAAACATTTGCCACATACCTAAAACTTTTCAATTTTTCATATTTACTGAACAAACATTTAGTTATAAGATTTTGCAAAAATCTCCAAATACTTCTCGAATTTTGAACTGAATCAAGGTGTCGTATGTTTATTTGGTATAGCAGATAATGTACCCAAAATATTACTTTCAGTCATAGGTATAATATCAAAAGGAACACTATTTACGTGACAAATATTAGCACAATCGTATTAAAAACATTTTTGAAAAACCATTAACAATTTCAGAAGGTGTTTACTAAACGTGATCACAGTCACAGCTTAAAATCACTGATATTAGAAAGTAGTAATCACAGGTAGCAACGTGATTCAAAAGTAGCAGTTTTGCCCATCTCTACAATAGACACCCATTATATATTTTTTCAAGAGGTGCATCTTTTAACGTCTCTGAAATAATCGCCATTTAGTGATATTTTATATTGTCAAAATTTGAATTTCCCGCCAAAAATTCCCGTTTTATAAAGATACATTAGATATGACCGAAAGTCAAAAGTTAGTTGGATGCACAGGAAACTTAAAAACCAACAAATACGTTTGACACAGGACACAAATTAGGTCAATGTACCATCGAGTATTTAATTGGAATTTTTAAAACCGGGTTAAATCCATTTTATTTTGTAGAAAATCGAGATTTGTCATTAGGTTTTTTTTTTTCTGGAGTACGCAGAAAATTTTTGGTGCATGAATTTTGAAACACCGTGAAGTGTTTAACATTGTGTTTTTGTCATCGACTGTACCTACATTTAGGTATTTGGAAAGAATTTTTAACAGGAAAGTATTAAATCAATTAGCTGACAGCACACATAACCTAAAACATTGTATATTTAATTATGTAATAATTGGGATCTCGTTACAAGTCATAGCTTAATTAAGGCACAAATGTTTACAAAATAAAATTATTTACAAAAAAGACTGCAGAAAATTGTCATTAAAACGGTATTTCTTGCATTATGTGAGACATAATAGGTTTTCGCTCATGTTTTTAATGATTTACATTTGAGGTAAATATCATGCCGTCGTTTTTTTGAATTTCTGTAGCCCTACAACTCCACAGGGTCCGGATTTGCAGTACCTAAGCTGGATGAATCTTAACTTTCCAGTTGCCGTATAACTAAATTATACAAGAACATGTTTTTTTTTATTATTATTTTAGATAGCACAGTAATCTGGAAATATGTTATACATCCTTAGCTCATCCTTAATAAATTAGTAACTTTTTTCAGTAGTTCCCGAATTAAAATAAACATTTTTTATACTCTAGTTAAATTTTGTAAATCCTTTTTTCTCTTGAAGGCACAAGAAGCGGCAAATTCTGTTGAAAGTTAAACATCAACAGTCGTTTCCATAGTGCAGTTATAACATGTTAAAGTACATGTAGTAACATGTTAAAGCACTTGTAAGAAACATGATAATACACTGCACAACATTTGAACTGGTACACTTACAAGAGGATATATAAAGAACAATTTGCTATTTTTTACGCAACACCTTCTTGCTTAATTGATAGTATATGGTTCTAGAAACACTTTTAGGGCAATGAATTAAAAGAATAAAATTTAAATTACAAATTTCAAATGTTATAATAGAAAAATAACAAAATCTTCATTTTAGTATTACAGAAAAGTTTGCTCTGGAAATAAATGATAATAAAGACTTAAAGACGAATGCGTGGGGCCTCCTCTAGCTCTTATGACCTCTTAGCATGCTGGAAATCAAATCCCAAATGAAATGCTGAGGAATATTTAGCCATTTGAGTAATTCGAAAAAATTCTCTTAAAACTTGATTAAGTATAAGCATTAGGCGTTTGTTCGCATTCCGAAACAGAGCCCTGATCATTTAGGAAGTGATGCCAAATGCCTAAAAATGGTCGTTTGCTTTTACTGCATTTCATATAAGTGTACCAGTTCAAATGTTGAGCAGTGTATATACTAACTGCACTATGTCTACGGCAGTAAGACTACATATGGATCATTCTTAACCAAAAATAGCGTGTCCTTAATGTTGGTGTTGAAAGTTTCTATATTTTGTTTCTAATTATATTACTAATTTTTGTTTGTTAGTAACAGAAGCATTAATGTTATTCATTAACTTTTCAAACATTTGGTAAATGTCTGATAATATTTTCCAAAACAATATATGTGTCGTTTTCCATGGAAAGGGCCCCGAACTGGTTTCCGAGATGTTGTTTATTTTATCGATTTTTTCGAAAATCCAAGTAGAAACACTAAATTTAAGTTTTCTGAAGATACAGTTTTTGCTATTTAGCTTTCAAACTAATTTTTCTCAGTTAATTTTGAACCTGGGAAATTCGGGCAAGTTTTAAATGATGTCTTACAGCCTCTATTCGACCGGCCCTTTCCTTGGAGAACGAAACATATTTCAGTTTTCAGTAGAAAATTTTTTCGAATAATTATAATTTACACAGGGGTTTATGTTTTAAATTTGGACAAATGACCTGTATTGATCGGGCTCGGTATTTTCTAAGTAACTATCTATTTTGGTTTAGCAAGATATGTATTTTAATTTACGCAATATGTGATAATATATTTTATCATTGGTGCCTTTTGCTAGTATATTAGGTACGGGCCTTCTTTTTCTTTTCTATCTACAAGATTATAATTTTCCCCAACTGTTATTTTGTTTTGTAAGCACTCGTCTTACTCTTAAGGGGAATCGGTAGAGCTCGGTGTGTTTCTGGCTCAGTAGATGGCACCGCTTTATATGGGACTTATAATGTAAAAGTTTTACAGTTTTTTCTCGACAACTGTAGTTTCTAGAGGAAAACAAAAAACGGCAACGTGTTCAGTGCAGTCAGGAAATTCCCGTAAGTTTAAGATCCGTGTAATAACAGAAATGTCTTATTGCAATTTTTATGATATTTACCATGAAATCAATTTTAATTAATCATATTTGTTATTTAAACTAAGAAGTACTTCTCTACATTTATTTGAATGTAATACGTCTTTTGATATGACAAATAATTTCACCAAATCTGCATTTCTGCAAAAGTTAAATTATTTACAAGCCTTTCGAAAAACCAATAAATACGGATACAATTTAGTATGAATATTATTATTATTATATAATAAAATGCGACATGGGTTCAGGCAAAGTTTATCAAGAGCTGCCAAATTGCGACCATCAAACCGCCATAATTCGGCGTATTTTCAATCGATTTTGACAAATCTCTGAGGGCGAAAAAAGTGTCTTTTTTAAAGTCATGCATGCGAAATTAAGCCTTCCGCCCCCTCCAGCGCCCCAGTGAAAAAAAAAGTTTTTTCTGGAAACCATATCCAACTTTGATAATGTCTACGGAGTTGGAAAATTTTTGTCGACTCGATCCACCATAAAGGCATTAAAATTTGATCAATTCCCTATGCAGGACTCAAAGAACGAAGTTCCTACGACGATTTGGCACCAAGTTATGAGTGTTTGAAAAAAACGAATTTTCTGGTTTTTTGACTCATATGTCCGAAGTTTTTTGACGAAATTGTTTTCGTTTTCACGAATGAAATTTTCTTTGCATGTTCTTTAAGGTATGCATGAAAATGCATTGCTCAATATCGAATTTTGTACTTTAGAACTCCATTAACAAAAAACTATATTTTAGGTCAAAAAAGTCTCACTTAAACGATCTCTGTAGGGTCAGAAAAAAATATGGGCCTTACTCACCACCATTCGTCATTTTTTCCATTCGTCCAATAAAAAACAAACAAATTACACTAACGGAAAAAAATAAAAAACTTGAGATTTGTAAAAATTTAGGTAATTTTCAAATGGCCATAACTCGGCTTCTATCCAATCGATTTGGACGATCTTTTGAGAAATCAAAAGTAAAATATGTCATCTTTAAGAGGGCTCTACGCCCCTCCAAACGAAAAAATAAAAAGACCCTAAAATGCACTTTTTTCAAACACCCATAACTTTGTTCCAAACCGCCGAAGGAACTTCGTTTTTGAGTCTTGCACAGGTAATTGAACACATTTCAATGCCCTTTTGGTGGACCGAGTCGACATATTTTATCCAACTCGGTACACGTTGCCGAAGTTGGACGTTATTTGCCCAAAAACGTGTTTTTTTGTTCGGGGTTAAAGGGTTCGAAAAGGGATAATGCCAGTCTGAGTTTACCTCCTTAAAGTAGGGCCAATATGAATTTTTTTTCCCGAAACAATCATCAAATTTGGTTGAGAAGTCGCTGGTGCGAAAAACCTCAAAATGCACTTTTTTTTAAACACCCATAACTTGATGCCAAATCGTCGTAGAAACTTTGTTCTTTGAGTCCTGCATAGGGAATTGATCAAATTTTAATGCCTTTTTGGTGGATCGAGTCGACAAAATTTTTCCAACTCCATAGACAAAGTTGGACTTGGATTCCTAAAAAAACATTTTTTTCATAGGGGTGCTAGAGAGGGGCGGAAGGGGTTACGCGTAAGTTCACATGCATGACTTTAAAGAAGACACTTCGAAGTTTTTCGACCTTAAAGATTCATCAAAATTGATTGAAAATACGCCGAGTTATAAATGGTCGATATTTGTAAATGGTCGATATTTCACGAATTTCACGAATTTCAAGTTTTTCATTTTTTTCCACCAGTATATAACGATTACATAGTGAATGCTTTAGAAGGTTGATTCTGTATACATTTACTTTGCCAAGACGTTATGTTTATTGTTTTCAAAATTAGGCATGCACGGTTTACGTTTTGGTAAGAGAGCGTATTAAAAGATCATCAAAAAGTTCATCGACGATATTTGTACTGTAAAATTAGAAGAAAACAACCGCGGCTCTGCCCAATAATCTGATTGGGAGCACAGCACATGTGGTGCGATTCCTATGAATCGCATTTCGAAGAAGAAAGGGGCGCGTAACGAATCAAGGTCGTAAAATGATTCTACCGTTTAAAATTATTTTAACCGTAAAATGTGCCGTGTATTATTAAATTTTCATTATATAAATTAACTTTTAATTTATATAAAATAATTGTTTTCATGAAAAATAATAAAAACAATACGTTAATAAATATTTTTTTATTACCAGAGTACATTAGGAATGTTTAAATTATTAATGAACAATACTAAGTTACAACTCATACCAGTACTTTTGTTATGATTATAAAAATTATGAAAACTAAAATATCAGAACTATAGAGCTATTCACCAGAAACGGCAGTCGGGGTGTCTTGTCCGTCCGAATCAAGTAGTGTCCGTTGCAATTTTCCACCATGGGCGTACGCAAAAAAAAACGCAAGTAAATCCGGGAATTTCCCTATTTTTAATGCAAATAATGTAAATATTTGCTTGTTTCCCTTGTAAATTTATAGTCTATTTGGTGGAATTTGGCGGTTAAGGTCGTAAAACGGTCGGTCCGCCCTGAGGATCGACGCACCCTCAAAGAAAAGGTATTGGTGGTTCGTCTAATTGCATCCCATACATTTATTACTGTCCTTCGCTCCTATTGGTATACGCACTTTTACACTTCTGGACAAAGATTGGATTGAGATAAAAAATATTAAGCCCCCTACTTACCAAGCTCCGGCCTTCTTTTACGACCATAGCCGCTAGATTCCAGAGAACGGGCTGTACCTGTTCGCTTAATAATGTAATTTACATTAGTTTTGATAACTGCAATCAATACAACACCGAAACATTAGTACTCCGAGACGTATAAAAATGCCGAATTGTTTAAACTCTAAATGTGACAGTTAAACTTATTAGAATATTTTCAAAAGGAGAAAGAAGATGGATCCATTTCCACATTTGCCAAAACGTATTAAATAAATTCTTTAAAAACATATTTTCTTTCAAACAACCTTCGTAATTGCAATGCTTCACTAAATAGCATGCGCCTATGAAATAACCGGTAAGTAAGAGAATCTCCTGGATGCCCTAAACTATTTCTTTCACCTTCTACCGCTCGGCCTAAGACCGAGCTAAGCAGGCCTCGTTGTGTTTTCTAGATACGGCCGACGAAATCGTACGTCTTGGGAATATCCGCTCGGTTATCAGGTAGTAGAAAAGGATACCATTATTATTTGAATGTTCCGAACTTAGTTCATAAACTGCCCTTACTCGTGAATAGCTCTATAGCCAGGTTACATTAACAAAAATAATAGGTATAGCCCGTTCTCTGGAATCTGGCGGCTGTGGTCGTAAAAGAGGGTCGGAGCTCGGTCAGTAGGGGACGTTATATTTTTTATCTTAATCCAATCTTTGTTGAGAAGTACTGATGTAAAAGTGCGTATACCAATAGAAGCGAAGGACAGTAATGAATGTATAGGATGCAATTAGACGAACCACCAATACCTTTTCTTTGAGGGTGCGTCGATCCTCAGAGCGGATCGACCGTTTTACGGCCAGATTCTACTGAATAGGCTGTAGGTATACCGCGTATACATTTTATTATGGAATAAAGCAATATAATAAACATTTAATGTTTCATAGGGTACAACGTATATTGGAGATTTATATTTATAGAGACAATACACCTATTGAGACACTTTTATAAATACCAACCAGCAATTGACCAGAGGTCTTTCAGCATTTTTTATATTCATTTTTAACATAAATTGTACCATCTAATAAAACTAAACAGAAATGGAAAACAATAGGAATTTAACAAAACTGAATACAATATAAATATTTGAACAAATTGGAAACAATAAAAATGTTAACTATATCAACATAAACTAAAGTATGTTATTTATTTACATAATTTTCTTTTTCTACAGGTTCGCGAATTAATTCTTTTATATATTTGAAATCCAATAATTCAGGCAGCAGATATGTATCAAAAAATCATTTTAATTTTGGTAATGCTGTCGTTTCAAAAAAAATATTTTGTCATATTTTATTATTTCGGTTTTAATACCCATGCTGCTCCAACATCCAAAATATCATAATTCCATTCCAGTGACAAATAATTTGCCCTGTATTTGGAAATACCATTTATGGTGTTTATTAATAATAAATGAGTCTCCACATTTTTTCCAAAAAGTCACCTTTATATTTACAACTGCTTCTTCTGGAGTACAATCTCCTGCTGTATGTGGATACTTTACTTCGACAATTGCTTTCAAATCGGATATTATACCATAAGGGATAGCTCCTAAAAATATAGCTTTCTCTGTTGTAAACTAGCCGCATTTTTCAATGTTAACATTAAACGTTTGTTCCATCCAATGCCTTCAGTGCCCTATTTTCATTATTTAGTCCATACGTAATTGCTTTGGAAATTTTTGGAATTGTTTGCCATATAATAAATTAAATACAAGTAATTTGCAGCTCCTATGCGATTGCCTGCTACAAATTATTCCAAAATTAGAAGCAGTTATTCGACTGTTTCTTTCTTATTCCCACAAATGCTTATTATCTCTAGTGGACTTTTCTAGAGTTAATCTTTCATCAACTGACATTGTTAACGATATTAAAAAGTTTTGTTTTAACACAGTCATTTCTTCTGATGGTATGTCCATATTGGATCCATATGAACTATTTTCCTGTTCCGTAGGCGTTTTCTTACGAATTCTAGTTCGTTTACTTTTTAATTCCAACCTTCGAAGTAATTTTTTTTCTAAATTTTGAATATGCTTTCCAGGTTCTCTTATGTTTATATACAAAAATATACTGGATAGCGGTCTTTTTGTATTTCGTTGAATTGCCATAATTGAACATCTGGTTTGAAAATTTCTTCTGGAGCAATAATTAATACGTTTTCCACCTGTCATTTTGTAAAAAATCGAATACAATTGTTTTACTGAATTACTATGAATATCTTCAATTAAGCTATTAGAGTGCCTAGACATGAATTTCACATGCTTCATTATTTTGTCAAATATTCCTGAAGATTTTAAAGCCGGGACAAAATTTTCATAGTCTTCTGAATTGTTCTTGTTGCAAAAATAACCTATTTCTTTGCAATGAGCATGCTCACCGAACACATGACTTGATGGTGAATTTAAAATATCATTTTTTTTTAATTTTTCAACATCGCCGTTACTTTCGCTCGTTCTATGTTTGTTTCTGTAGCGCAGAGCTTGTGAAATAGATGTTCTTAATCTTAAAACGTTTTTATGAACTAATTTTCTCTCTAACACCGGACCAGCTGAAGTATCTTTGCAAACATCTCTTAATTTATTAACATAATTCCGCAAGAGGGGATTTTTACATTCAATTTTTCTTACTACAACGTGTTTGTAAGGCTTGCTTTCTATAATTGTTTTGTAAGTGCTGCTGTCCCCATCCGCGATTATTTCGTTATAGATAATTCCATACATCTCCAGACTTTTGGAAAATCCTTCTGCCAAAATACTGACCTCCATGGAAGTTGCAGATTTATTCCAATTGCGATAGCAAGCATGCTCTTTTGGAAGTTCACCTTTATTCTCTGCTTTCTTACACACCAGGCAATACTTGTTTTTGACTCCCTTGTAAAGAACTTTTTTTGTCCTAAATCCTACAATAGCTGCCACTCCTGATAGAGAACTATAATTAGTTCGGTACGAACGTTTAGCCCAACAGCCATCACAAACAACCCACCCTTATCATTGGATTTCCATTAATGACTGCAGATCCTTGTGCAATAGCCAATTCTGCCTCTCCCTTAGCTGCATCTTGCATAGTCTGCAAGGCACATTGTTCCCGAGCATCACAAACTTCTTCTTGTTTTTTCACGTATATAGGAGCACTCATGGATGGTACGTTAATAGCACATAATAGCTGCTGTAACTGTGAATAGCCTAAACCTGATGCCATAGTTCCAATTACAACTGACGTGTTAATATCAATGTTGTCGCTATCAACTGGTGAACTAAGATATAATTTTAAATCCATGTTGCACATATTACATTTGAAATACATTTGTGACGCACATCCACTTTTGTATTCCCCGACGAGAATAATATTACGGAAGGAGCAAGAAATTTGAGAATTATGTTCATTAATTGCTATCAGGTTGTCCCAAAAGTAATTCCATTGTACTAAACGGAATTGTTCAGAGTCCACGACAGAAGGTGGGGCTGTAGACGGTAAAACCAATGTCTGAGAACTCTGAGATTCCACATTCCCTGGCAATATCCTATACATATGAAATACAGCATTAACAATATTTACATTTAGTTACTTTTACTTTCTGTCTACGCTACTGTTTTAATTTTTTTATAAACTGTATAAGAAATAATTGCGTACATACCCTATTAATTCCATATTTGAATTTTCAGTCATGAGCGAACTTGTACTTTAGAGAATTGTCATTTAGCCTAAATAAGTGTTATGCCTTGAGTAAATATTATGTATAATAAATTTAATTACCGTTTACGTTTCCAAAATTGCGAGCTATACTTTTCGACTCATACGTCTAGTTGAAACGCTAAGATGTTTGTTTTTAACTTTGCTCTTTATATGTTTCACCATGGTAACACACACAAACACACACCAAGAGTTTACTATTTAACAATAACTATAAACTGCACCTTACAAGACCAAAGCGAGTATCCATATGTACAACACAAGAAGGGTAGGTTATACTAATGCTTTTCTACTAAAAATTAATTCGTTTACAGAATTAGTGATGACCGTGCTTATCACCTAAGTAAACACCATTATTCGCAGTACGTGTGAACTCAAGTCGTGGCTAGTTCACGCGAGAGGGCACTGTATTATATTCTTGCATAAATATACAGTGACGGTTCGCGGGTTTTTTCTGGTACGGCCTAGGAATAAGAGATGGTAATACAGATAGGTGCGGTCACGCAGCCAGCCGTCTCTGCAACTGACCCTACCTATCTGTATTACCACCTCTTGTTCCTCGGCCGTTCCAGAAAAAAAACCGCGAACCGTCACTGGTAAATATACTAGTGCCGGTTCGCCATATTCAATATGATTCGATTTTAATAAATAATACATATTATTTATTTTAGCACTTTATAGCGGATTATTATGAAATCATTAATTAGAACATTTCTTAATTTCAGGAAAACGAGCATAATAACAAAATCGTAGTATGATTTCACATGGCTACATGCGCGTTTGCACCTCCTTGACTCCCCCCACAGATATTTTTGAAGCCCCGTTAAACGGCGTCGCCATCTAGTGAGAGGTTTTTAGGATTAGAAATTTCTCCGTTCTATTTGACCTTGTTGTAGATTTCAAAATATTTCTGTACCAACATTTCTTTGAGGAATGGCGCTATTAAAGTTTTATTTGAAGAAAAAAAAAATCATAAAATTATATTGCATAAATAATTAATTATAAACAATATTAACAACATAACATGTCAGCCCACTCTAATATTTTTATTATTTTTTAGTGAAAACAGAAATAATCTTTGAATTAACGTTTCTGAGATATTCCAAATCTTGGGTACTTAATACAGGACCGTAGACTCTTGCCTTCTTTGGCACGACAAAGGAAGTTCTTTAATTTTACGTTTACTCACAAAACATATTTTAGATAAATCAAAATCCATCACTCTCTTGCCGTGAAGTATCAGCTGAATTAAATTTGCCACCAAAAATAAACCATATAAAATTCGTTTGGGCCTGGTGACAATCTAAGATGCCTTGCATTTTGTAATTGATTACTACAAAAGTACAATTCTTATGGAATAAATGTTTGGACAGTATTTATGACGGAAATACAATAGGGCCAGTTATGTACGAAGGGTCTCTAATCAATAAACGACATTTACATCTTCTTCGAATCAATATTTGTAATTATTATTGTAGGACATTTTTATTCCTAAAGAATAATAAAGTTATTTATATTTTTAATTCATTTGAATTCCATGGCACGGATTATTTTTAGTAAGCGCCAAATAGATTGTCAATCAAAGTGTTATAAACGATTATATGTTTTAATAAATAAATTAAATATATGTTGTGTTATATTGTTGTCATCACAAAAAAAAGACGCATTCGGATGTGATAAAAAATAAATATGGCAGCCATAAGAAAAAAGAAAGTTGATGATGGTTCAAAAGGAAAGCACCATGTTTCAAAGAAAAATCTTATGCCACCTGATAAATAATAAAAAAGTGCTATAAGAACGTCTTTACCGTTTCTAAATATCACCTTAAATAACAAAGATATAAAGAAAAAACGAAAATCAGTTTTTTTCAGATTTTTGGACTTTACTCGAAAATAATAGTTATTTAAGCAACAAGGAACGTAAGGACGTATTAACATTTGAGGTAGGCGAATACGAGCCGAGGTGGAGTCGAGGCTCATCGCCTGCCGAAAATGTTAATTGCCATTACGTTCCGTGTTGCTTATTAATTTTTTTCCGCTACCGGAAATATAATACTTAAAAAAGATCAGAAAGTATTCTAAAATACGGCTTGTAACAGTTGGGATTAAAATTTTTATAGTCACCTATGCGTTCTATGGTAACCCAGCAACCGAGAAAACAATGTCGAATTTTGTTTGTTTGTGTCAATTCAGTGACAGTTTTTGCGGGCATGGGTGCAAACGAAGCTGCGTATATTGCGTGTTAGAACCTGTTACCGACAAAATCGAAAAAGGTATGTGTCCTGTTACGACTCTTTTAAGCAGAGGTTATGTAAAAAGGATGCCAATGCTATAGGTATAGACGAAAATGTGTTGCTCGCCTATATGTTGGAGCGTTACGTTTCTGTTTACTATTTTCCTAGGTCCGTAAGTAAAAATTAAGTTCCGTCGTCAAGGACAACAAACACCACGAATGTTATCAGCCACTTACGGTACCTGTAACTATGGATTCAATGCTTATTTACGTTGTCGGTACCGGAAAAAATAATTTAAGTAATTTTTTTCAATTGATATTACTCAGCATAAAATTCTGAAAAAGTGCCAAATTTAAACATACCCTCTATATCTTCTAATAAGAGAGATCCCCATGGTGAGCCTAGAATTTGAAACACCCTGGTATATACAGTGAGATCAGAAAGTCGAAAATAGTTGACAGCGCATTTTCTGAAAATCCCGAAAAACATTTAAGTAATCTGAAATTCACTGCCTGAAGTATTTCAGTGCAGCGCATGTGCATTCTCTTTATTTTGACATCTTGTCATTTTTGACGTTACTTGTTTTAAAAACTTCTTTTAAACCAAGTAACCTCAAAAAAACACAAGACGTCAAAATAGTCAAAATTCTTACGTACTGCACTGATTCAGGCAGCCAACATAATATTCTGTGAATTACTACATACTCTTAAACTCAAGACCCCCAAATAATATAATGTAATAGGTAGAGAGTTGAAATTTTCATGAAAAATCACAAATAATTCCGGCCACCCCTTCAAGAAAAGGGTTGTCAACAACTAAAAAAAATTCAAATTTTTATTTTTTTCCCCGATAGGCCCGGGGCCCCTCTTGGCGACCACGAAATCCGCGATTTTCTAAGTTACCCAATTACTACAGGGTAATTTTTTGAAAATCGATTTTTGACGATGCGAGGTTCACGCCAAAACTTTCACATCCCTGGATTTTTGAGCTGGAAAACTGGGACTAGGCTCAAAAAATCCCCAATGCATTGGGATATAAAGGTTATTATAGGAAATTGGGATGCGACCTGCGGTTGCAATCCCTCAGCCATTTTTCTAAAAAATCACATTTCGGACGCTTCCCGAAAAAAGGGCGCGCTTGCCCTTACAATTACGACTTTAATTTTTTAGAGTTTTGTAGAACTAGCTTCCCTTTACATTTTATGTCTCTTACGAATTTTTGATATCTGTAACCCTCGAGGAGTTATTCAAAGGAAACCACCGCCGATTTCAATAAAAAAGTTCTAGAGCGACCATTTTTAATCTCACATGAGAAATTTAAACGGCATGCTATTCAGAATTTTGCGTCGAAACGGTAAGGGCTATATTTTTCGTAGGGCGCACCGTTTACGATCTACAGCGGATTTTCGATTGTTTTCCGGTTTTTTTTCAATATTTTTCTTTTTTTTCGAAAATTAAAAATCAGTATCAAACATCCCCATAAAGTTTTACGATCAGATTTTTAGTTTTCGAGATATGACGTTGTATACGGAAGAGGGAAGCAAATTTAGCAGCGTCTCGAGCCCAACAGAAAATCCAAGTAAAATTTCTTGACCCGACTCCTCCTTCTACTTTTAAAAATAAATTAAACTTTTATTTATTTTGCCGGTAAATATTTTCGATCGTCTTTCACTAATTTTTTTTAGGTTCCCCTACGCTGGGCCGTCGTCCGTGACCAGTTACTTTTCTTAATTTTATATTTCACTATTTCACATGAAGAACACAATTTCACATACATCAACTTAAGCTTGAAAAACTAGTTATTAACCCTATTTACAGAAAATGTGCTGCCAACCAGTGGCGGCTCATGGTACATGTTGATGGTAGAGCCAGTTATACAACACCCCCCCCCCCCTTTTTTTCAAGAAAAGAATAACGATTTATCTTCCTAGACCAAAATAACTGGCGAAAGTGTTTTAAAAATTCTTGCTGAGCTTGAAACTAAAGGTAGTGCCATGGCTCCTTGGCTCTGTATAACGAGCTGTCCCTTCTCAATTTGATAAAACGATGATTTGCAAATCTAATTTAATTTTTGTAGAATTTAGTCGACACGTTTTAAAAATTCACAACTTTTTTTTTCAAAAACTCTATTTAATTTGATTGAACGATGATTTGCAAATTTATTTTAATTTTTGTAGAATTTAGTCGACTCGTTTTATATATTTTTTTAAATTTTTTGCACGGGGATTATTTAAAAAAACTCTATTAAAATTAATAAAACGATAATTTGCAAATATAATTTAATTTTTACAGAATTTCGTCGACACGTTTTATATATATATATATATATATATATATATATATATATATTTTTTTTAATTTCACTCGAGTAGTACACAATTCGAAAACTAAAATTTTCAAAAATTCACAATTTGCAAAATAATTAGTGGATTTTCAAAAACTGCACTCAATTTAATAAAACAATGACTTGCAAATCTAGTTCAATTTTTGTAGAATTTAGTCGACACGTTTTATATATTTTTTTTATTTTTTGCTCGAGTATTACACAATTCGAAAACTAAAATTTTCAAAAATTCACAACTCGCGAAATAATCGGTGGATTTTCAAATACTCTATTTAGTTTAATAAAACGAAGATTTGCAAATCCAATTTATTTTTTTGTAGAATTTAGTCCACACGTTTTATATTTTTTTTTCGAGTATTGCACAATTGGAAATCTAAAATTTTGAAAAATTCGATGGATTTTCAAAAACTGCACTTAATTTCATAAAATGATGATTTGCAAATGTATTTTATTTTTTGTAGAATTTTGTCGACACGTTTTATTTTATTTTTTTAAATTCTTTGCTCGAGTATTACACAATTCGAAAATTATATTTTCAAAAATTCACAACTCGCGAAATAATTAGTGGGTTTAAAAAAACTCTATTTAATTTAATAAAACGATGATTTGCAAATCTAATTTAATTTTTATAGAATTTCGTCAACACTTTTTATATATATTTTTTTTAAATTTTCACTCGAGTAGTACACAATTCGAAAACTAAAATTTTCAAAAATTCACAACTCGCGAAATAATTGGCGGATTTTCAAAAACTCTATTTAATTTAATAAAACGATGATTTGCAAATCTAATTTAATTTTTATAGAATTTCGTCGACACGTTTTATATATTTTTTTTAAATTTTCACTCGAGTAGTACACAATTCTAAAACTAAAATTTTCAAAAATTCACAACTCGCGAAATAATTGGCGAATTTTCAGAAACTCTACTTAATTTGATAAAACGATGATTTGCAAATGTAATTTAAATTTTGTAGAATTTAGTCGACACGTTATATATATATATATATTTGTTTGCTCGAGGAGTACACAATTCGAATATTAAAATTTTGAAAAATTCACAACTCGCGAAATAGAGGATTTTTAAAAACTTTATTTAATTTAATAAAACGATGATGTGCAAATCTAATTTAATTTTTATAGAATTTCGTCGACATGTTTTATATATATATTTTTTAAATTTTCACTCGAGTAGTACACAATTCGAAAACTAAAATTTTCGAAAATTCACAACTCGCGAAATAATTAGTGGATTTTCAAAAACTGTACTGAATTTGATAAAACAATGATTTGCAAATCTAGTTTAATTTTTGTAGAGTTTAGTAGACACGTTTTATATTTTTTTTAAATTTTTTGCTCGAGTATTACACAATTCAAAAACTAAAATTTTCAAAAATTCACAACTCGCGAAATAATCAGCGGATTTTTAAAAATTCTATTTAGTTTGATAAAACGATGATTTGCAAATCCAATTTATTTTTTTGTAGAATTTCGTCGACACGTTTTATATATTTAAAAAAAAATCACACGAGTAGTACACAATTCAAAAACTAAAATTTTCAAAAATTCACAACTCGCGAAATAATCGGCGGATTTTCAAATACTCTATTTAGCTTGATAAAACGATGATTTGCAAATCCAATTTATTTTTTTGTAGAATTTCGTCGACAGGTTTTATATATTAAAAAAAAATCACTCGAGTATTACACAATTCGAAATCTAAAATTTTCAAAAATTCACAACTTGCGAAATAATTAGTGGATTTTCAAAAACTGCACTTAAGTTGATAAACAATGACTTGCATGTCTAGTTTAATTTTTGTAGAATTTAGTCGACACGTTTTATATTTTCAAAAACTGCACTTAATTTGATAAAATGATGATTTGCAAATGTATTTTAATTTTTGCAGAATTTTGTCGACACGTTTTATATTTATTTTTGCTCGAGTTACACAATTCGAAAATTAAAATTTTCAAAAATTTACAACTCATGGATTTTAAAAAACTGTACTTAATTTTAGTGGCAGCTCGTGGAACATGTTGATGGTAGCGCTACTTATACAATATTTTTCTGCAGAAAAAAAGAACGATTTATCTTCCCAGACCAAAGTAACTGGCGAAAAAGTGTTTTAAGAATTAATTAAAAATTCTTGCTGAGCTTGAAACTACAGGCAGTGCCATGGCTCCTTGGCTCTATATAACGAGCCGCCCCTGCTGCCAACTATTTTCAACTTTCTGATCTCACTGTAGATATTTAGCATTGTATCATTCCATTAGTTCTTTGATTACATTCTCTATATTCACCCTTCTAAGGTATTCTTGCATGCCACGGATAACGATTCAGATGCTAAAAATACCCTAAAGTAGAGATGGGCAGCTTGTTTCTATGTATGGGCCACATTTAAAACGTCAAAATTCTCCCAGGCCGCAGAAACAATTTGTATATTTACTTAATTATATTTCTAGACTCTGACTTAATTTGACCTAATTAATTTATTCGTTACAAGAACTAATAATAAAATTGTTAATAACCACTTTATTCTATTTATAATATATTAACCCAAACGAAACTAAATCTAAAATTATACACCTGTAGTGGCAGATGACCTCGTAGTCGAAGCAAAAAGAACAATATTCGAAAAGTAAAAGTAAAGTATATTTAAGAGGTTTGCAAAATATGTTTCAAATAAAATGTAGTGCTTTATATAACTATGTACTTATCTGAAGGAAACCCGTGTTGAAAGAACAAAAGTAGAGGATAGGGAAAATGACTGAAGTAAAGAACCAGTGCAAGGTTTTAGATGCGCATAAATTGATTCGTTTGCGGAATTTTGTTCTCACCCTCAAACTTAAACCGTCTGGTGTTAACTAATACAATATTTCACAAGACGTAAGCAGAAGCCAATGCGGAGATTATGTGTCCCTAATTATATGGAAAAGTGATATTGGCTGATTAAGTATACATAGAATTAACATTTAAGTGTATGCAATATAATCGATGTCACTGACGATGTTACTAATTGTTGACCAATTTGTTTGATGTGCGCCACATTTAGTACATAATATGAATAACCATATCAATATTAATATCATTTGATTTAATAGTAAATATCCAACCTTTTTTATTAGATGTGCTGTACACAACTTTTCGTGAGACCATTTCGTGATAATTTATTGCCTGGTGCAATGAATCCACAAACAATTCTCATCATATGTTTCTGGCGCCTCTATAACTTTAAAGGTGTAATTAATGTTTCAGATGTGACTAGAATATAAATAAATGTTTTGTTGCTCGTACATACATACATACCAATGATACTCATGCCCTAAACATTTGTTTTTATTAACTGGACCGTTGTTTAACAATATTTGTATCCTCGCCATGATTATTGAGTGGTTGTTGACTAACCGTAAATAACTGTGCACATACTTGGATTTATTATAAATAACTTCAATATTTAGTTTCATTGTCTAATACCATAATGCTGTTACGATGTACTAATAAAAATAACCTTACCTAATAAAACATAAAATGCCCCAATTTACATTTTTATTTAATAGTTTACGCTTTGCAACCACCACACTATTTAGATCCTCCTCTTGGCAGAGCAAGTTAAATGTAATATTGATCTTAATGAACTCATTGCGTATACGGGTTTAAATAAACACTCAGTTTAATTTACAATTTATAGTGCTTGTAAACGAAGATTACTTCATGTAAAACGTAGAAAACCCAAGCTTAATAACATCGAAGACATCTGTACCTCATCCATTTGGACGGCCCTTACTGTCTGATTTTAGATATTTCTATTGTATAAATATCGTATGTTCATTAAAAAAAAACCTGAAGTGTGCCATGACTTTTTCGGCGACCATAGTAAAATGGCCAGACGGGCGGGATCAAAGGATACAATTTGCGGGTTGTTTACTACCGACGATTAGGGATTCTATTCTCTACATGATGGTGTAGAAATTGTAATTTATGACCATATTCGAACCTTTTCTACCTGCTAGAGACGAGGTCTGGACAAGCTTCCAAAAAGATATGCCAGATGTTCCCATTCTTCACCCCTAGTACCTGCGTTCGACCTTCCCTTTAAATTTGAAAGAAGGAATTCGTTTAAATGAATGCAACACAACTCAATATCCGTTCCAAACTAACATACCCTGAATAAAACTAACTCATATTTAATACATTACAGGTACTTTTTCAATCTAAACGGCAATTATTAATTTTTATTTTTAAGTGTAACATGGATCAATGAAATTATATTTATGTTCATTTCAGTATTTTTGTGTATTTTTTTTCTCCAGTTAGATATAAACTACTAGCCTTATATAGAGCAAGAACGCTAACTAGCCCCGAACTTTACAAAAAATAAAGATTTTCAAATTTCAAACAATTATAAATTTATCAGGGTTCTTGCTCTATATAAAGCTAGTAGTTTATGATATGATAGCTAGAGAAAAAAATACATTGTGGTAAATTTTGGTTGTTATTTTTGGGTCCAAAGTGGATTTTCTAAATTTTTAATACCAAACTTCCATTTTACTGGTTATTTTTAAATTTTGGATCTTTTGGGTAATAAACATTGTTGTAAAGGAGACTTTTCTGAAAACAATCATGTCAATTGCAATGTTGTAACTTAACATAGTGCAGAGATATTGAAATTAACGCTAATGAAAATGAATTAACTTGAAAACTCGTCGTGCGCTTACAAATATAGTAACGGTACAAGGTATTTTTTCAAAACTTTACAATTATATAGGGTAATCGCATATAAAAAAATCAAAATATTTAAAAATGGTCAAGCAACGAACTTAATTTTTATTCACTTGGATTGACCCAGTTGAGAATGTCGCCAGTCTGTTTCTAGCTTAGAAATGTCAATTGTTTTCTAGTATGTCTACTATATCTAAGAGGTCAATTTAAAGTAAATTGTACGAGTGACAATGTTTTTAGAAATTTTAAAATCCTTAGATGCAAATTTCGTTTTCTCGAATTCAAGTTTCGAATGTCTCCATTTTGTTTCTTACTTAAAAATATGAATTGTTTTCTAGAATGTCAAAAATGCATTATTTTCTAATAAGTTTTAGAAATTTTTAAGAAAATTCCACGATTGATAATGTTTTTACTATATTTATAATCCCCAGATGTAAATTTCGCTTTCTCGAATTCAAGCTTCAAAAGTCGCCGTTTTATTTCTAGCTAAAAATTTTAGCAATTGTTTCCTAATGTATTAAAAATGTATCATTACTAAGTAGTTTTGGAAATTTTGAAAATAATTCCAAAAGCGATATTTTTTTTAGCATTTATTGTTTATGGTGGAGGCGTCTACTTTGTTATGCATGTTGTAAATATAGGAGAAACACTTTTACTTTATGTTTTGATAATGGCAAGTTGAGTTGCCGAAACTATAGTCAACAATAAAAATCCGTGTTATACCAACAAAGTAAAAGTGTTTTTATTATATTTTTAGAATTTTCCTTATTTCAAGATGTAAATTTCGCTTCCGCGTATTCAAGTTTCGACTGTTGCCATATTGTTTATAGCTTAAAAATATCAAAATAATTATCTAGTATGTGAAACATGAATTATTTCTAAGTAGTTTTGGAAATTTTGAAGAGAATTCCACGAGTAATAAAGCTTGTAGAATGATTCTAATCCCAACATGTAAATTTTTCTTACTCGAATTAATAATAATATTAATACATTTATTAGCGGGACATCGCCCTTGAAAAATACAAAATAACTGAAATATACATTTCTATGAAATAAAGTAATCTTAATCTTTTTGAAAATGTATTTTTTTCAATAACGAACACTCGAGTGCAAAAAATTAAAAATTAATATAAAACAGAAGGATAAAATCCTACAAAAATTCAGATTACTTCACAGGCCGTCGATCTTTTAACATAATTTTGGTTTTTGAATGTGCAGCAATTTTCAGTCGAGTTACGAATTTTTGAAAATGTATTTTTATCAATGACGAGCACTCGAGAGCAAAAAATGAAAATGAATATGAAACGAATTTTTACAGCACCCTGTAAATTTATTAATAATTAACATATTTTTTCTATTACACTATTTCACTAGTGCGTAATTACTTTATAACTCGAGTTATGTACTATACTTTATCTACAACCGTACCTTTATTGGCTTAAAATAAGGACAATTTAATTTTCATCTATAATATCCCTAATGCGTCAAATATTACCGATCATTAAAAGGAAAAGTATTCTATTTCTTAATTATTTCATCTTCATCTTGGGGCGATCAACCAGTTAGACATGAATGCACGGCTTATTATAATACACCCCAAAAAAGGGCTCACTACCTGCTTGGGCCAAAAATTTAAAATTCGATCCGGTGGGCACGTGCCCGCAAGTTTGACATTTTTACGACCGCCTGGTGATTATTACCGACCGCAATAAACCCAAGGGCCATGCCGCCTACTCTGGACATTTTTAGCGGCTCCTCTTTTTCGTTTTAAAAATTTAGGAATTGACATGCAAACGTCAGATCTTTCTCGAAGTCACAATTATTCCGCGCTCACAATGGTTTACAGCAACCAGCAAAAAACGTTTCTAATTGAAAGTTATTTCCGAAATGGGATTAAAGTGGACGGAAATTAGGTGTATTCATTCGACGCACCTTTAGCAGAGTTTCAGGAAAAATTTCCTAAGATGCCCATTATTTATGATGAATTTAAAAATACCTTATCACGATCTGTTGTATTATTTTGTGAAACGGGTAGTATTCTCCGTAAACCAGGAAGTGTTAGACCAGTTAAACGAACTCAAGATGAACCTACGACTTCTCTGCGTCATATGTCACAGCAAATGAATTTATCGGTAGGAACAAGTATACCCTTATCGCATAACATCGGTGCAAGAGTTATTACCTGTTGATTACCCCAGACGACTGGAATTTTGTCAGTGGTTTTTACAAAATGTAAACGAGGATGTTTTACAAATTACTTTTTTGCGCTACCGTTCTGTTTTGCTATGCTTACTGTGTGTGTATTTAGTCACGTTCGAATGGCTTTCCCGGACTGATTTCGGTTGCTAGGAAACTCGCAAAATAACAAGCCTGTTCTGAGTCATGACAGTCCTAGTACCGTTATGGGCTAGATAAAAGAGCAGCGATTTTGAATTATAAAAGTCGTTTTGAACTATTTTTTTACTATTTTTATAACTATTTTAAATCGGTAGCGCAAAAGATACTATACAACACTCGGTTCGTTAAGTGCATTCAAACAGGTCTCGAAAATTACAAATACTCGGCCCTACGGGCCTCGTATTTTTGAAATTTCCTCGACCTGTTAGAGAGCACTTACCGAACTTGTGTCGTAATATACTATTTTTACCCGTGAAGCTTGGTTTTACAAGGATGGGTACATTAATTCCCAAACTATGAGAATTTGGTCGGATGAAAATCCTCGTATATATCGAGAGAAATCACTACATCCAGAGAAAGTTGGCGTTTGGGCAGCGATTAGTGGGAGAAGATTAGTTGGACCGATATTCTTTGAAGGTAAAATCCTATTTTTATTATTAATAATAAAAATTCAATATCCGTGCATTCATTTTAGGTACGATAACCGTTATCGTACAGAAATTTTATTGCCTTTTATAAATGAATGAAATGATGACAAACTGCAAAGTGGATATTTTCATCAAGATGGAGCAACTCCTCATTGCACAGTGGATAATTTGGCCATTTTAGAGGAATTTTTTGAGGACCGAATAATAAGTCGAAATGCACGGATTCCCTGGCCACCCCGTTCATGCGATTTAACACCATGCAATTTTTTCTTGTGGCCATACCTGAAAAATTGTATTTATGCACAACCAGTACACAATCTAGAAGACATGCGCAAACGAATTCGAGATAAATTTATAGAAATGAACAATAATCCAGTGTTATTACGGAGCGTAATGGACGAAGAGTTCAGGCTTGTGTTCAAGAAGAAAGAAGGCACATACAACATTTAATATAATTTTATAGTGAAAAATTTAATGTAAGTATATAAATTGACTATAGTTTGTTTAAGTAACATAACCTCAATATGTGTAACTAACTTAAATTTTTAAAATTAAAAAATCATGGCACACTTGAGGTTTTTTTTTTTTAATGAACATACTTTACCAGTACTTGTAAATTGTTTGTACATATCTCCTTGAGAATGACTAATGGTCTAAACTAGACGGAGAGAAAAATGTTTTAGTCAATTTTTACTTTCTCCGTTACGAAGTATGTGTGTGTGTCTGTCTGAACAATTGATATGAAACTTTCAACATACGTCTTATTTGATAATCCGAAGAACTGGAAAGCTTTTGGTAAAATTTTGTACACCGTTTTTGTTTTTTGTTTTTTTTCCAATTTTTTTTTTTAAACGAAAAATAACAAAAAATCATTTAAACAAATCTTGAAGACAACAAAGAAATGAACATCTTTGGTTTGAATATAGTTTTCATAAAATCATTTTTATTCGAGAAAGAAATTTATTCATTTTTTTTTCCTTTTTGGTTTATAATTATGAAACGATGATGGTTACAGCAAATTTATGTTAATAATAATTATAAAGAATGCCGATATGAACAACTTCTAAAGAATAAGATTGTTTCAAAATCTCGTTAGTTTTTGAGTAAACCAAGTTTTTGAATTTGAAATATAATTTTTCCATTTTTCATAATTTTGACGTTTTAAACGTCAGTTTCATCGGAGTCCACAAAACGTTCGTTAAATATGATTTAAATTGAAAATAAACCGTAAAAAGCGTAAATAAAGCAGGGAGCAAAACTGTGTGGCCTTTGTGGTGCAACTGGTAGCATCCCAGACCGGAGATCTGGAGGTTGCAGGTTCGATCCCTGTCGGAGGCATGTTTACACTTGATTCAGCTATATACGGAGAATCTTTGTCCATTATTTATTTAATTATATTAATGGGTGAATTGCACTTTACGGTTAAACTCCCGATTTCGTAAATTTTTTGTTTAGGGACTCTATACGTGTTATTATTAAGGTACTTACAAAAAATTTTGTGCGGAAACGTGTTTCAAGCCGAAAAATCCATTTTTTTTCTTCTAAACAAAAAAATTCCGAAATCGGGAGTTTGACCGTAAAGTGTAATCACTCCATATTAATACTCCGTAATTCGGGAAATCATCGAATATACTATTTCTTCGGTTCATGGAAAATACCAAGCTCAAGAATCCTGCTCATCAACGTCTTATTATCCGAATGAATAATAGAAAGGTAAGTCTTACTGGCTAGGTTTATTCGTATATCAACGCAGATTTTACTAAATGTTTTTTGTTTTTAACTATTTTCCAGTGTATGTACTAACTACATCCTAGCTATACACGTTTAAATATACAAAGTATTTTTTTTATATACAGGGTGTCCCACGAGGTAATCGACAGCCGATATCTCGAAAACGGTTAGTAGTACGAAAATGAAATTTGGTGGTTTTAAATGGTTTTAAATTATGCAGAAATTATTATTTAGCATATATTTTAATTTACTTAGCTTTGACATTGCGCAAAATATATTGTCACTATGAATCAATTAAAGGAGAAAGTCAAACTCAATTACCAACATTTTCGTAAATAATTATGGAAATTGTGTGTGTTATCTAGTCCGCTGCTATGAAAGGTATATTCATCAGAAAATAGAACTAAATCAAGAAATTTACCATTTTCTCTGTCCAAAACCCATAAACTCTGCGATGAAAATCCAGTTAATCAAGTTCTTGGTGCGTATGAATATGACATATGGGAATGTTTATATCTGATCCAATTACAAGATACTCATTTTATTCGTTTTCAACAATGGGCTTTAGTTGAGCTACTTTTGCATAACCCACATTTCCAGTTTTCCAGTTCTACGAAATTCTCATAGTTATCATTCAAATACAGCCCTATTTGCGATCATGGTCTGGAGATCTTTGAGCGTACACTCAAATCTAAAATTATCAGAAGCATATTAATTCGCTCTTGCATAGATTAGATTTTCATTTTGAACAATTCTTCAGTAATATTTTCCAATATTACATCAACAATTAGCACAAATCAAACTTTTGAGATCCATCAATGACAATTACAAAAAACACAATCACGTATTAAAGCCATCCTGATTAATCGAAATAATAAGTGAATTGAATAAAAATCTCTGATACAAAAAATGCCAAATTCTAGCCTAGAGATTAGGAATAGGGAACCTTCATAGAGTCTGAAAGACAACTAGATTCCACATGACTGTTTTCTTCAAATTTAATAATAAAAATAATTGTTATGGTTCAACGTCAATCACTGGGGCAAATATAAAATTTTATTTGTACCATGCATTTCAACAAATCTGTAAATATTTCGAAAACGGTAAACGATAGGTATAGGGAATATTGAAGTAACTCTCCCTTGTTTGTTCCCTAGAATTCAAAAATGACAAAAAATATAGGGTCTTCCATTAAGAAAAACATAACTTTGATATGGACATTTTTTATGAGACACCCTGTATAACTGGTAATAATTTTAAATTGTGCATACAATGATCCAACATCTATCTATCCATTGTAACACAAAGTTACATGGTTTTCCAGAAAATGACCGCGTCGTATGCGTTGCCCCACCCTGTATATTATTTTATTTCTAGAAATAAACGATCTTAAACCAATGTTATTTAGCTAGTAGTACTAGTAATAACATGCAATTTGTTTTTGTATCATTCAATATCAGGCGTGACACTAGCCAGGGAAGTAGTTGTTTTAATAAGTTATTTGTTTGTAGATTCTTATTGACGCAGATTATTTACCGAACAGGATATGCAAAATATGTAAATAATTTCGGTAAAGTTTTGGTTTTTTGACGCCACCGTCACAGTGGCGTAACTTAAAATTTCGGCCACCTGCAATAATTTTCTTGCCTCCCTTGGGTACATATTGATGAGTGCAAGATGATGGAGGATTGGTATGGAGGCCCAGGTATCAAGATATCATCCTTCACGCTTTGCGTGACACCACTGGGTACGCTTGGGTACGCTAGAAGGGCTCAAAGGTAGAAACTATTGTTTCTACCCTTCTCTCTGTGAACAGCCATCCTACGCCTTTGTGAACATTATGTAAATTGTGAGTGAACATTGTCTACTCGTATAATTAAAATAGCTAAGATTCCTATCATCATACGTTTTAAAGCAATTACAAGTGAAGTTTAAACTTATATTGTTCTTTGTCCTCATTTCACTTAAATGAATTCTTATCACTAATACAAGTACTTTAATAATCAAGAGTAAAAAGAAAACGTAATGGGCACTCCTTCAACAAAACAAAAATTCTCCGTAAGTCGCAGAAATCTACATTGTGAAAATTATTTTTTTCTGGGTTGAAGGAGTGCCCGTAACGTTTCTTTGACGTTTGTTTATGAAAGTACCTTTATTAGTGATAAGAATAAGAATTTTTAAGTAGTTATGGCTGATTGCAAACTTTGTCAAAAATGGAGATTAATATCGCGAAGTATGGATTTCTGCGTATTACGGCGAAATTATTTTTTTCTGGGTTGAAGGAGTACCCGTAACGTTTTTTTGTCTTTTGATTATGAAAGTACCTTTATTAGTGATAAGAATAAGAATTTTTATTTAGTTACGGCTGATTGCAAACTTTTTCAAAAATGGAGATTAATATCGCGAGGTATGGATTTATGATTTTACGGAGAAATTATTTTTTTCTGGATTGAAGGAGTACCCGTAACGTTTTTTTTTTACTTTTGATTATGAAAGTACCTTTATTAGTGATAAGAATAGGAATTTTTATTTAGTTATGGCTGATTGCAAACTTTTTCAAAAATGGAAATTAATATCGCGAAATGTGGATTTCTGCGACTAACGAAGAAATTATTTTTTTCTGGTTGAAGGAGTGCCCGTAATGTTTTTTTGACTTTTTATTATGAAAGTACCTTTATTAGTGATAAGAATAAGAATTTTTATTTAGTTAAGGCTGATTGCAAACTTTGTCAAAAATCGAGATTATTATCGCGAGGTATGGATTTCTGCGACTTACGGCGAAATTATTTTTTTCTGGTTGAAGGAGTACCTGTAACGTTTTTTCGAGTTTTGTTTATGAAAGTACCTTTATTAGTGATAGGAATAAGAATTTTTATTTAGTTATGGCTGATTGCAAACTTTGTCAAAAATCGAGATTTATATCGCGAAATGTGGATTTCTGCGACTTACGGCGAAATTATTTTTTGCTGGGTTGAAGGAGTGCCCGTAATGTGTTTTTGACTTTTGATTATGAAAGTACCTTTATTAGTGATAAGAATAAGAATTTTTATTTAGTTATGGCTGATTGCAAACTTTGTCAAAAATGGAGATTAATATCGCGAAATGTGGATTTCTGCGAATTACCGAGAATTTTTTTTTTGTTAAGGAGTGCCCGTAACGTTTTTTGACTCTTGATTATTAAAGAACTTGTATTAGTGATAAGAATAAGCATTTTTATTTATTTATAGCAGATTGCAAACTTAAAAAAAAAACTTTTTTGAAAGTGGTGAAAAAATAAAAAGGGTTGATTCTTTTTGTGTTATTAATTTAGACCTTCCCTAATGGTATGGTTACTTTTTTTTCGAAATGTTTTTCTTTTCTCAGAGATTTGAATTTTTAAAATTGATTGCTGGATCTATTGCTAACTTCACACCCGTTATTTCCACAGCTAAACTCTTCGCAAGAAAATGATCCATGATTGAATATAATGGATACTCTTAAAATTTAATGTAAAATATTGTAAAACACAACATCATAAATCGGTAATCTTTATTTGGGCCAAAGTGCTAATACAAAAGTTGAAAATCATTTCAAATTTTGTTTTTTTTAATAGAACCTATACTTTTTGTTTCTATATTTGAAAGGAATAAATTTGTATCTTTTTAGTACTGGTATGTTTAAGGTTGAAGTAAAGAAAAATGGAGAAAATAAATATTTATTGTACAAGCTTCAATTTATTCATAAAATAAGTGAGGATGATTTTGACAGAAGAATGGAATTTTGTGAACAAATGATGGATAGATGTAATACGGATAACACATTTATTCATAAAATTCCATTCTTCTGACAAAATCATCCTCATTTAGCTCAAGAATTATTTAAAGCTTGTACAATCAATATGAATTACCTAAATTTTGTTTCAATACATCTTGATCAAGATAAAACCAAGCTCTTTTCAAAAATAGAAACAAAAAGTATCGATTGAACCTATAAAAACTAAACTGGTTGTTATAGAGACGAAATCAAAAAGATATAAACTAAACAATATAGCTATTATTACAACTAGGGAAATATCAATAGTATATTTCCCGAGGTTGACTAGTTATTAAATACTATACATCGGTTGTGGCTGAATGCCGTAACTGGCTAAGCCAATTCCCTATCATCCTCGATTCCCTAACCTGAATTCCTATCAATCATATTTCCTAAAAAAAAGTTAGTTAAGCATTAAATAGCTAATTCATGAGCGGCTAATTACTCATAATTACTGGAAATGTAACTGATAATAGCGACAAAACGATCTATATTTTGTTTTACATGTAAATGCAAAAGTATATCAATTCTCTGCTCTAGAAACAAATTAGCGGTGAACCGCCTTTGATTTTGTTATACAATAATGTCAAAGTGTGAAACGTCACATTTATAAAATGCGTGTATCAAGTGAATGTCTGCTACTATGGATAGTGTCGAGTTTAAATTAACACCACCAAAAGTACTAGCCATTGCAAATGATGCAACATTAAATTTGCTTCCGGAAAAGGGTACACATTTTTACGAAAGAACTTACGTAGAATTTATTTCCTGGTGCGAGGAGTAACAGGTAAGACGTCATTCGGAATCTGCTCTATTCGATATTGCTGCAAAGGGCTTAATAGCAAGTTTATTTGTTTGTTTTGTTTGGATTTTCTCTAATCTAATTTCTAATGTTGATCTAAGTTACGATCAACGAAAAAATCTTGTAACCAACTCGTGTGTTAATCTCAACAATTAACGCACTCGCGCAAGCGCTCATGCGTGAAAATGTCTCGATCATTAATCGCTACCATTAACACACTTGTTGGTTAAATAACTATTAATACTTCTGCAACAAGTGCGGTTGCCTCCAATTTATTTATTATGAATATTATATGAAGTAAAATAATATGGGGAATAATTCAAATTTCACCAGGGTAATACCACAAGAGGTTATAATTTGGCCTGATAAATGTTATTTTGCATGGGTTAGATGTTCGTGGTTAAATGTATAATGGGTGAAAGGACTATATTTACTTATATATACTTATACTTACGTACGGGATGAAAATCGTGAAACATTATTCGCGAGGTTTTCAATTATATTTCACCGTAGTTATTCGGAATTATCACGAACTGTCAAGATTCAACTGACAACTGTAATTTAATAAAATTGTAAATATGATTATCGTTCTTATGGCGAAGTTTTATCTACTTTTTATCCGGCTGCACACCCGATTTCGCGACTGTTTTCAATACCCTATTTTATACAAGAGCTAGATTATTTACATAAAAAAAAATCACCCGGGAAATTCACATAAAACAATTTATACATACCGATTGTATTCACATACATACATCAACGATATTTGCTATTATGATTTAATATAATAATTTTTTTTTGTAAAAGGCTTTGCATGTAGGGTGATGCCTGATTAAAAATTGTTTGATACATTTATGCCCGTTTTCACCGCACCCGGTTAACTCTTTAATCATTGATTATAAGTTAATCTGTTTGCACCGCCATTTAATCATTGATTAAAGTTGGGTTAAAGTCCCAATTTTTAACCGGCCGAGTTTGGGCGGTTAGGAAGCCGGTTAAGAAGATACACGTGCGTTCGTGTTAAAAATAAAGGAACATGAAGGTTTATTACATTGAAGAAGACGTTAAATCAGCGTTTCTCAAACTTTTTTGACCGTGGCTCGGTACGAGGTTTTAACATTTTTCGCGACCCACCTTATGAAAAAAAAAAACATTTATTTACGAAACAAGTTTTATTTTTTAATAAAAATCAAGTTTTTTGTTTGTTTATTTCATACACAAAATTTGCATAATTATTATATAAGAAAAATATCAGTAATTAAAAAAATTACAATTATATTCATTTAAAACTTTAGTAAATGAAATAAACTTTGTTTTACATATTTTGTCCTTAACGCGAAGGATTATGTTGTTTGTCAACACATAACTAGCCCAAATGATTTTTTTGATTATTTACTTGTTTTATTACTGGAAATCTACAGAGTGTACCTTTAAAGTTTGAAGATAATCCACTACGGGACTTTCTTGGAAATTAAGAAACTCTAGGTGAATGCATAATTTTGCACTTTCAAAAATGTTTGAGTTGAAATTTCGGAAAAACTATCTCAATTTTTTTTTATAATTATTTACTTGTTTTATTACTACGAATCTATGAAATGCGCTTGTAAAATTTAAAGATATTCCACTAAGGTGTTCTCTAACATACTAAGAAAATCTAGGCGAATGCATGATTTTGCATTTTCAAAAATTCGGAAAAAGTAGCCCAAATTATTTTTTTATTATTTACTTGTTTTATTGCTAGAACTATACAGAAGTGTGCTTTTAAAGTTTAAAGATAATCCATTTTACTAAGGGACTTTCTTGAAAAGTAAGAACATCTAGCCAAATGCATATTTTTCACTTTCAAAAATGTTTGAGTTGAAATTTCGGAAAAATTAGCTTAAACAATTTTGGGATTATTTACTTGCTTTATTACTAGAAGTCTTCAGAGTGTGCTTTTACAATTTGAAGATAATCCACTAACAAGGGGAGGATCAGATGTGTGACTCACCGATTTGATCCATCTTTGGCACACGTGTAGGTCATGACTAGGAGTGTAACAGGTGCAAGTACTATTCAGCCGTTTTCGAGAAAAAATATTTTTTTAATTTGTTATTTATACGTCTGTTTATATACCTTTTGCGTTAAAGAAAATTCACCGAGTTTTTGGCGCATCGGTAAAACCTCCGATTCGTACTCGAAAGGTCGGAGGATCGAACCCCATTGTTGGGTTCATTCACTTTTTTTATAGTTTCTATAAATCGATGTATAAATATCTTAATTGCAGAATCAATTATATTAATTTCATTTTTAGGGGCAAAAACATTCTTAAATGAATTAAACAGGAGATTTAAAAATCAATAATTGTATTTTCAGACTATTTTTTATAAATCCTTGTTCAATATTATTTTCTATATACTATTGTGCTTTTTGGGCGATGAAGGACTGCACGAACTAGGATAATTAATTTAGAACAAAATACTGGAAATAAAAATATTGATTTTTCAATCTCCTGTTTAATTTGTTTAACAATCCTAATAAAATTAATATAATTTATTAAAATTAACATTTTTAAATACTCACGGATTTATAAAAAAAACTACACAAAAAAGAAAACTATTGACAACTTGGTCAAAAGGATTCGAACCACGGACCTTGCGATTACAAACCGTGGATTTTACCAATACCCCACGGAATCAGTATTGTTATTTTAATGTAAATGGTATATAAACACACATATAATAAAACAACCCGTTTTTTCTCGAAAACGGCTGAATAGTGCGCCCTATTACCGTCATTACCTACACGTGTGCTAAAAATGGATAAAAGCGGTGAGTCACACATCTGATCATCCCCTTGTAAGTTGTTTTCTAGGAAATTAAGAAAATCAATCCGAATGCATGATTTTGCATTTTCAAAAATGTTTGAGTTGAAATTTCGGAAAAACTTGAAACCGAAGATTCATGTTTTGAGTAAATTTAAGTAAAAAGATGATTTTTTATTGCACGGTGATTATTTCAAAATTTGGGACTTGTTTTGGGATGTTTGCCTATTTTATTATAGAAATGAAAATTAATCCGTTTTGAGTAAATTTGAAAAGTCTGGATTTTTTTCAATTGGTTTTTATTTTCAAAGCAACTTAGAAAATATCCAGCCTCAAAATTAAATTCAGTGTTTAAGGGTAAATATTTCAAAATTGAGGCCAAGAGCGTTGGTAGATAATCACGAAACGCAATCTATTTTGATTAAATTGGAAAAGGTTCGAAAATGCTGCAACTGTTTTTGTGTTTTTTTTTTGGGGGGCTTGTAAAATGTTCGACAGAATTGAACAGGAGTGTGATTATTTCGAAAACTAGGGTAGGAATGTTTGCAATTTTTATAGAAAAATGAAGTGCAATGCATTTTGAATGAATTTAAAAATTTCAATTGGTTTTATAATTTTTGGCGATTTGGAAAATGCTAGACTTCAGAAATGAAATGAGGGGTGTTCAAGTGTGATTATTTCGAAATCTAGCGCAGTAACGTATGCAATTTTTTGCAGAAAAAATAAGTGCAATGTATTTTAAGTGAATTTAAAAAAATGAGGTTGTTTCAATGATTTTTTTAGCGGTTTGGAAAATGTTCGACTTCAGAATTGAAGCGTCGATGTTGAAATGCGATTATTTTGAAACCTAAGGTAGAAATTTCCAAAATTTAGTAGATATTTAAAGTGTAATCTATTTTAGAGGAATGTTAAAAGTTCAAGTTTTGTTCCAATTGTTTTTATTTATTTTTTGCGATTTGTAAAAAGTTCATCAGAATTTAACTGGGAGTTGTTCAGGTGTGATTATTTTAAAATCTAAGGTAGGAATGTTTTCTGGTTTTTATAAAACTATAGAATAAAATAGAATATATTAGTAATTTTAAAGTTTGTTTTAATTGTTTTTTATATTTTTGGGCGGTTTGGTAAATGCTCGCCTTCAGAATTGAACCAGAGGGGGTATTCAAGTGATTATTTGAAGGAATATCCGGAAAGTAGTCTTTAAAAGTATTTATTAACTCCGAAAGATATTCTTAAATTGAAACTGATAGTGTTTCTAGATGTAAATCTTCTTTATCATAGTTTTCACGGGTTTCAATAAATTTATGTAACGTTTCAAAAGATTTAAAACTTCAATTGAAAGTCGTTGTTTCCACAGAGTATTTTTTTTTTATTATTGCAGTGACTTTTTCCGATACTTTGAAAATATTTAAACCAAAGCCTTGCAAATTGAAATTCAATTAATTGAATGCGGCAATATGTCGCACAAATAAGCTACTTTCATTAACCACTCAAAATCGAGGAATCTATCCTTAAATAAAAAAAATAGTATCTTTTTTATATGGTGGGTGTTCATTCACAAATACCAAAGCTTCGTCTTTTAGCTCAGACGTTTTAAAACGTCTCCTATTGATAGCCATCGTGAATTACAATACAAAAGGACGTGTTTATGATCACTCCCCATTCCCTTGCATAATTCGGTAAAAAGTCTGCTATACGAAAAACTACAAATACATACTTTGCCACTATTCCTAGTGACTAGCTGTTATAAAAACAATAATATGTAAAAAAAATATTTTTTTGTGTTTTTACAATATTTTTTCGCGACCCAGTAAAATTCTTCTGCGACCCGGTGCTGGGTCGCGACCCACGCTTTGGGAAACGCTGCGTTAAATAATTTAAAATCATTATGGAGATCATAAACAATTGATTTATTTATTCAAGCGCTAGATTTAAATGTCGGTATGCCAATCCAAGTAAATATGCGAATAAAAAAATTTGATTTATTAGATGAAGCGTGTAGATTTTCTAAATAATAGGAAACTGTAAACAGCTCTTCATTTGGCACCTGAAGCATGAGCAAAGGCGTCAATTTCAGTGGCACCCACCCCAGAAAATAAAATAACCCCACAAATTGCCAACCGTATTTTTGCTCACAACCATTTAATCATCGGATACTAACCGATGGGCGGTGCAAACGGAGAGGCACGATTAACTTAATCATTGATTTAGTAATCATAGATTTTAACCGAGTGCCGTGCAAATGGGCATTAATGTTATAATTAAATATAAAGCCATTGCCGTCAAGGTCGTTAATGCCCCATGTCAATTAACATTTTATGTGCGTAAATAAGGGTGTACGGCAACTTATGGTCGGACGTGCATCACGGCTCATAACAGAAAATAAATGGCCGCTCTTTAATAATGGCCCCGAAGCAGATCATTAACTCGCAATGTGCGGCCTTGCACTTCTCCCCGCATATTTTCTCCAAAATCACTTCCCTTTAAAGCGTCTAAGGGTGGGTCCCTTATGGAATCCAATTTGATCTCTCGCATTTCGTATCTCGCTCTTCGGCTATTAAAAAAATGGGGGCGAGAACGCCAGAGTTATACTTGAAGAGAAAACAACAAAATAAGTGATATAAAAGATGTGCCCTGTTACGCACACCGACTATAAAGTTTATTGTAGTATCCACAGGGCCCATCAAAGGGTTCAATAGAATATATGTTTGTCCTTCCGACAGAAGCATACTACATCGGAAGTGGAGCGTTCAAACCATGTTCGGTTTTAAGGGTAGCTAAACCGTGCAGCTGCTATTGTCACATCAAAGAAAGGGAGGGTCACACGCCCGACTTGTTAGAACAAGCTTTAATTTAAAATCTAAAGTAATTTCAACGCCTACTTTGCTTTTACTTTTATTATTTATTGTAGAAACTGTGTTTCAATTGTTTTTTCCATTTTAATCAATACCAGCTGTTTATGATAAATTTGGATGAATGACAATTCTCATTGGTGGTTTCTGTACTCCGTTAGTCAGATTCTTGTTCTCATAAGACCAGATGCATACGATGCAAATACGCGTTGGTAGAAATTGGAGCCAGAATCATATAATTTATAATAATAATATTTATTTGCTATATCTTTAGTTTTACATATCTCAATACACTTATTGCTAGACATTTAAAGACACACAACAATGGCCGACTGCATACATAAATTATAAAGGATAAATAATCACTATTAGCTAAACCTATTGTATATGTCCGATAACTGCTGCCGTTAAGGTTCTCATATAAACATTTCAAAAAATATTTTTTTTTTCGTATTTTTGGATAGTCGGTGTGGAAGTATTTTTTTTTTTATATACTCATTACAAAACTTTTAGAGCCTATTGATCGAAGTATTTGCGAAGGAAACGGCTCAAATAACGAAAAGTGTGATAATGGCATCGAGCAACAAATTAGAGCATTGTTGCCAACTCAAAGTGAATTAGATGTTTTTTTTTCTGTGCAGCATTTGTTACATATGGCAATGATTGACGGAAAAACATTCTATATTATAACCGATTCATCGATACAATCATGTGCAATCTGCGGAGTAACTGTAAAATTTATGAACCAATTGGAGAAAATAGCAAAGAAATCTATAAATTTAAATACCTATCAATACGGCCTTTCTACATTACACACGTGGATTAGGTGTTTCGAGTGTTTTCTCCATATTGCGTATCGTGTGGATATTAAAAAATGGCAAGTTTGCAGCGAAGCGGACAAAGCAACCTTCAAAACTAAAAAAACTAAAATCCAAAATGACTTAAAATGAAAGATGGGATTATTGGTGGACATCCCTAAACAGGGCTATGGGACAATAAACGACGGAAATACAGCTAGCCATTTTTTTGATGATCCACAACTTTTTGCGTCTATAGTAGAAGTTGATGAAGAACTCATTGGACGTTTCAAAGTTATTTTGCAAACGATTTGATGCGGATATGCTATTAACGTGGTAAAATTTAAAACATATGCCACATCTACTGCAAAAAAAATATGTGGAATTATATCCATGGTTTTACATGTCATAGAGTGTACACAAACTACTCATCCATGGTTCAGAAATTATCAAAGCTTCTGTTTTGCCAATAGTAATGCTTTCTGAAGAGGCTATGGAAGCTCGGAATGAAGAGAATTTCGTACGAAAATTTAGAGAATTTCACGCTCGAAAATTTTTCCGCTTAGAAAATATGGGGGATCTATTCCATATTTTATTATTAACATCCGATCCACTCATTTCATCTATAATAGATCACGACATTATAATATAACAGGTCTGGATGATGATGTTATGCAGCTCTTACGAGAACTAGAAATTGTAGGCCATCTTGAAACTACCGAAGATAATGATTCGGAATAAACTATTTTTGTTGTTGTTGTGCATAATAATTATAAGTTTCGCAAAGTTGTTAAAAATAATTGTAATGTGAATGTATTTAAATTTGTTATAAATAGATAAACGATCTACAGCTTTTTATACACTCGGCGTCAAAAAAAAGCCCCACTCGAAAAATCGCGAAAAAACTCGATTTTTCAAACCGTCGCAACTTAGTTCAATTTGGTCGAAAATCGATGCATATTTCAGTTTGGGAAAGATTCAAGTTTTATCTTTAACCCACCCCCCGTAACAACGCGATGGAAAAAAATGTTTTTTATGTAAAAAATTGTCCAACTTTGACAAGCTGTACCATGCGCAAAAAAAAATTCACCACAATGGCAGAAAAATTTAATCAATTTCCTTCAAATGCGTTAAAAATTCGATGATTTGGAGCAAAGTTATAAATTTTTGAAAAAAAATGACATTTTTCACTTTTTTGGCCATAACTTGAGTAATTTTGCACCAAAATCGATGAACTTTTGCAATCTGAACAGTTTCAAATTTTCTCTTCAACGTCATGTGAATTGTTTTGTTGCTAAAACGATTCCACTCACTGCCATCCCCTAAAGGAAAAAAATGTTTTTGAAGTTTAAATGTGCAAATTTGTTTCTTGTACCTTGTGCAAAAAAAAATCGAGGACTCAATCGGTCAGCATAACAATAAAGTTCAATAATTTTCCTTCAATTTTCTCTAAAATTCAAGTCGATGTGATGATTTGGTGCAAAGTTATGCAGTTTTGAAAAAAAAAATACATTTTGCGTCTTTTTGGCCATAACTAGGCGAATTTCGCACGAAACTCGATGGAATTTTGCGATCTAAGAAGCTTTCCACTTTTGTGACCCCCTGAAAGCCCTTACAAAAAGTGTTTTGGATTGACAAAAAATGGTAAATTTTTACAGCTTGTTTTCATTTTCAATGTCATTTTTTCTTCAAAAATTCATAACTTTGCTTCAAATCATCGAAACCACTCGAATTTTTAAGGTATTTGAAGGAAATTGATTAAATTTTTTGTGGTGAAATTTCCCGCCGATTTTTTTTGTGCACGGTACAGCTTGTCAACAAAGGTTGGGCAATTTTTTACATAAAAACATTTTTTTTCCATCGCGTTGTTACGGGGCATGGGTTGGACTTGGGGTCAAAATCAACTACACATTCTTAAAGATAAAACTTAAATCTTTCCCAAACTGAAAGATGCATCGATTTTCGACCAAATTGAACTAAGATACTACGGTTTGAAAAATCGAGTTTTTTCGCGATTTTTCGAGTGGCGCTTTTTTTTGACGCCGAGTGTATAACCTGATGTAGCCTACCTTATTATTAAATAATTTCATCTAACCTCATTTATATTCATCACTAAATTTCAAAAGTTAATTAAATTACCCGTGTGGGTTCGATTCCCATTCCGGGCGGAAGATTTTTCGGCGATCGAGAAGTATTCGCTCGGGTCCGTGGTTGTTGTATATGTCTTACATTATTCATTTCTTCATTTATTCACATTTATTCATACAAAAATATAAATACAAAAATAAGCCGTGTGTGACTGAATGGCAAAGTCAAAAAAAAATTACGTTTAATCCACATAAAAAACTTGTTTACATTTTCTGCAAGCTAAACCCCGGTAATCGACCTGTGTGGCACGTACTCATTCTGGCTAATTAAACATACCTAAACGAATACAATAACTTTTTAATAGAAAACATTTCATATAGCGCTAATATCTTCACAAAAAAAAATCACTAATATACTTTTAATATAATTTTTTTTAAATTATTTGGTCCATTCGTTCTTTATAAAGTGATTGATTAGCGTGCCAGTTCAGTTTTCAATTTTCTTAAAAGAATATTGATTGATAATATTTGGCGATAATATTTTATAGCCTCAACGTGGAAATATCGAACGATTGAAACTCGCCGTAATTATCGTCCCAACTTAACACATTAACTTAAATTTTCCAGGAGTAAATTGCTATGACTTCTTGTCACGTACATAAAGTTGACCGAAGTTGGATCCACGCTAATTAAACCAAAATGAGGCGACGCTACTACGAGCGTCAGGTGTATTTAACCCAGAATCAACACTTTAATGAGAAAACCTAAATAAATATAGTTAATCTGACGATTAGCATTTTTAATCTTCAGCTTGAGCAGGGCAGAGGAATGTATGAATATTTTTAATGAATTTATAGTTCCGCAAACGTGATGTACACTTTCTTATAATTCTGCTGCAGGAGAATTTATTGGGAGCGTCCACTCGTGTCCCACATGGCCCGATGGCAATTTATAAAAAAACTTGTACGACATGTGTTCCTGCAAGGTTGACGTGTAATATTAGAGTGCGTGTGCTGCCGTCGCCGAGGCCTTTTATTAGTTGGTCACCCTGCTCGCCGTTATTTGTCATAGTCCATGATGCCATCCGGGCGGGATTCCGGTACAAAGGGCCCGTGAGTAATGAGATGACGAGATGTGCGTGGTATGGAAACTTTAGGACGTGAGTCCCCTGGATAAATATTAAAAGGAAACGACCTGTCGCTATAACAATGCTAATCGCCAATAGAAACTTACTAAGAAACAATTTCTGTAATATCTAATTGATACTGGAACCGTTTACTTTATGATATATCTTGATATGTGAATTAAAACTTATTTTTTGTTATTATCACTCCATTTATTTATAGCAACGGTAGCTTTGACCAAGTACTGATTATTGTCAGGTTGACTGATTTGTATTTTTAAACAAAATTTAAATGAATTTAAACCAGTCCATATTAAAAAAATAAACTTAACAATTGGAGTAAATTAACAAGCATTATTATGTGGTAACTAAAAGTGATATTACTGATCCGGCCTACTTCTCGGTCCATGCCTTCCCTCTTCGGCCCAGTGTACCATTGCGTTCGAGATGTGTAACTTGATTTATGGTATTCTAAGCATAACAATCGTACATTATTGTACAAGTTTAATAAGAGGGTTATGTTTATATACCCACCGGTACTGCTTGATGTATAACTCAATTAATACGTGATGTAAATGAATACATTTTACGCTGTAGCTGAGAAACAGACGTGTGAGTAGTTTATGTTTGAAAGCAAAGAAATTGAAATTCTAATTAAGTCCATGCCCGGAATAAGTTTACATAAACCTCTAAATGAATTAGAAACTGTAAAACATTCTTAGATAAATACATCATAGTGGACATACCTCACTAACAATCATAAGGCGCTCGTACACCGAGTAGGATCTACCGAAGTAGAGGTTTAAATGGGCGGGAAGAATAAACAGAAGGAGAGATGGGAACTGGAGGATTGGGAAAAGCGGGAGTAGGAGAATAGAAGGAAGGCAGTTTTCTTTGGTGGCGGAACGGGAGTAAGGAGGTCGCCGCAACAAGGGACAGCGCAGGAGGGTATGAAGAAGAGGAAGATGGCGGGCACGTCTTTTGAGGGGGAGGGAGAGCATGAACACGAAACGATGAAAAAAGGGTGGGGGAAGGTATGAGTAAAGGGTGGAATGGGAATTGCAGGGAACTCGTGGAAATGATAACAGAAGCATTAAGGAAATAAAGGGAGATCTGGAAAGAGGAAATGAGGGAAGCGAGGGAGATGTGGAGAGAAGAGATAAAGGAGATGAAAGAGATATGGAATACGGAGAGAGAGAGGCTGAAACGAAGGATAATGGAGCTGGAATATCAGGCTGAGAATAGGGAGAGGCAAGAGAAGAGGAGTAATGTAGTAATAAGAGGGAAAGATATGCAGGGAAAAGGGGAGGTGAATACGTTTCTGAAAGAGGCTCTGAAAGTAGAGGTACAAGTGCAAGAGAGCTATGTGGTGGATATGATTGGGAAGGTGGTGGTGGTTAAACTGGAGATAGAACACAAAATAAAGGTTATGAAGAATAAAAATAAATTAAGGAACATCCAGGAAAGAGTTTTCATCGAAGATGACATGACGAAAGAGGAGAGAAAGATTCAGAAGATCATAATGGTGAAAACAAGCAGGGAGAGAGAAGGGGGAAGATGGTAAGATTTGGTTATCAGAAAATGTTCGTGGAAATGGAATAAGGAAAAGGAGACCCTACAAAGACAAGAGGAGCCAAAAAAGCAAGAAATGAGGAGGAGATAGGAAGAGAGAAGATGGAAGAAGGGATAAGGGTGCAGGAAGAAATGAGAAGGAACTGTAAAAAAAGGATAGAGGGGCAGAGAGTAGACTGGGACAGAAGCACAGCGGGAAAGGCAAGTGGCAAGGAGATTGAGAGGGGAAGAAGGGGTTAGTAACAATCAGGTTTTAGAACATAGCAGGAATTAAGGAGAAAATAAAGGAGGGCAAGTGGAAGAGAGACTGGGAGGAGTGGTTAGTAGGGAAGGACATTATGGGGCTAGTAGAGACCTGGATGGGGAAGGAAGAGTGGGGAGAAGTGAAAAGATGGTTGCCGGGAAACTTTATATGGGAGAGGAAAGATGCGATAAAGTGTGCGACTAAAGGAAGGGCGAAGGGATGGAAGAAGGAAATAGGGACGGACGTAAAGGGACACTTCGGAGAAGGAGAAGCCGTAGCATGGATAAAGTATAGACAAGGAAAACAGAGGATAAACGTAGGGGTGGTATATGTAAATAAAAATTGGAATATAATAAGAAAGGAGATAGAGGAGAGAACGAAAGGGGGAGGAAAATGAGTGCTAGGAGGAGACTTTAATGCAAGAATGGGAGAAATGGGGGGAGGGATTAATGAAGACGGGTCGGTGATAGAAAGAATGTCCAGGGACAAATGTATAAACGAGGAGGGTAAGAGAATGAAGGAGTGGGTGATGAAGGGGGGATGGGAAATTCTAAATGGATGCGCAGAGGGGGACTGGGAAGGGAGGAAACCATACATTGGGCCGCGGGGATCGTCGGTGATAGACTATGTGGCGATAAAGGGGATGACAAAAATGGAAATAAAAAGTATGGAGGTGGAGGAAGTGATGGGCTCGGATCATCTACCGCTAAAAGTAGAGGTATGGATGGAGAAGGAGAAAACAACTGAAGAGAAGCAAGCAATGGGAAAGTTAGAATGTGGGGCAAAGGCAATAAAAGAAGATGAGGAGGTACCAGTGGGAAGACGTCAAATCAATTGAGAAAATGGAGGAACTAATAGTGGGGTGCGGAAGAAAAGCTAAAGAAGGGACGGGAGAAGGAAGTAGGTGGTTTGATGAAGAATGCAGGCAGGCAAAAAGTGAAGTAAGGAAGACAGTGGGGGAATGTATAAGAGGTGGAGGGGAGAAGAGGAAAGTAACGGCAGCAAAAAGGAAATATGAGTGAATATGCGAGAGGAAGAAACTGCAGGAGGTGGAAAGAGCAAGTGAGGAGTTGAAGAAGTGTAGGAACGAGGCGGAAATATGGAAAGTACTGAGGAGAGGCGAAAGAAGGAGACGGGTACGGATAACACTGACGGAGTGGACAAGAAAATGTAGAGAAACAAGTGGATACCCAGAGGAAGCAAAACAAGGAAGGCGTATGGAGATGGAGAAGGAGTTCTCTGAGGAGGAAGTGGACAAAGCTTTCGAGGAAGTTAAAGGAGGAAGGCAGCAGGGATGGATGGGCTGAAGGCAGAGATGTGGAAGGAAATAGGAAAAGGGGGAAAGAAAAAATTTAGGGAGCTGTTGAACCAAATGTGGAGGGGAAGAAGGAACATACCGGAGGCCTGGAGATGGGGCATGGTGTGCCTGGTACACAAAGGAGGGGATGAGAAGGAGGCCGGGAACTATAGGGGAATTACAGTGATATCCACAGGATATAAAATTGCAATATTGGCGGTGTAGAAACGGCTGGAAGAAGAGGTGGAAGAAAAGGAATTAATACCTGAGACGCAGAGAGGATTTAGACGGGGGAGGGGGACAACGGAGGGATCGTTGCCCTGGCAAGAATATCTGAGAGAGTGACTGAAGAGAAGGGAAGCATATATGCGGTGTTTGTGAACTTAAAGGCGGCGTACGACTCAGTGCCGAGGGAGAAGTTGTTGGAATGTATGAGGAGAAAAGGAGTGAGTAAGAGTATGGTTGAGTGTGTAAGAGGAGTATACAAGGAAACTTGGGTGGTAGCAAGAGTGGGAGTGGAGGTGTCGGAGAGATTTAGGACGTGGCGTGGGTAGGATTGAGACTGGGATTAAGCCCTATGTTATTTAACTTATACCTAAGTGAACTGGAGGAGGTTTTGAGGAAAGGGCAGGCGGAAGGAGTAGTAATCGGGAAGGATAAGGTGTGGATGCTGGCATATGCGGATGACATGGTGTTGATGGCGAGAGATTGGGAAGGGATGAAAGACATGTTGAGGAGAATGGAGAGCTATATGGACAAGAGGGGACTGTATGTGAATGTGGGGAAGACGAAATTAATGAGATTTAGGAATAAGGGAAGTGAGGGGAGCGCGAAAGTGCTAGAATGGAAGGGAGAAGTGATTGAAAGAGTGAAAAGATTTAGGTATTTGGGGTTTATGTTTAAAGGGGAAGGGGAAGGGGGATATGAGGAGCATGTAAGATGGGTGCAGGAGAAGGCCAGGAAAGCGTGGGGTATCGCGTGGGAAAAAATGGGAGAATGGATGAAGAACAACTTCAGAGTGGCGTGTAAAGTGTGTGATGTGTGTGTGAAGTCGATTTTAATGTATGGAGTGGAAGTGTGGGGTGTGAAGGGATATGAGTGCATGGAGAGGAAGCAGTGGTGGTTTCTGAAAAGTATGCTGAGAGTGGAAAGTTCGACGCCCGGGTACATACTGCTAACAGAGAAAACTTAGGATGAGAGGCAATGGAGAAAATGGTCAGGTATGAGATGAGGTTATGGGAGTTAGGGGAAAAGAGGTTGGTAAAGGCGGTATGGAAGACATGCGTGAGCGAAGGGGGGGGGGGGTAAATGGAGGACCATTGGCAAGGGCTAGGTGTGGATCAGAAGAGAGAGGCAGGAAGAAGTGGATGGGCGAAGAATATATAAGGTGTGTAATTTGTAAAAATAGGAGGGATACGTGGAGGCATCTGGCGGAGGGTTGTGAGGGAGTAAATGAAGAATGGATGGGAGGAAAAAGGAATAAAAGGGCAGCGGAATGGATGAGAGAGGATGGGGCCGGGGTAAAATTGTTGCAGAAATTGGGGAGGGAAAAAGAAGGTAGAAGAGAGAGAGAGAGAGAGAATTATTGTTATAATAATTGTATTTTTGGTTGATAGAATATTTATTGTTAGATATGCCAATAAAGATTTTTTTAAATAAGAGGGTACATTGCGGTTCGACACAAGTGCTCCAAGGAACGAGTGCCCCACAATGCCTCTTATTAAACAAGTATAATATCGCGTGAACATAAATGAATATCCTAACTTTGCAAAGCTAATTATAAGAAAATTAAACAAAGTACAAATTTGTTGTTCATCGGAAATCAAAAATAATTATGTAAAGGCATTGGAAGCAGTGCAATGTTTCACATGTTTTGCGAAAGATCCACCTTAATATTATTTAGTTTAAAAATGAACGTCATCATCCGAATAGGAAATAATTCGAGCAATTCATTATTTTGTAATTTTAACATGAATTATAATTGTATAGACTTTCATAATCATATAAAAGACAACAAATCAATGTTAAGAATGTCAAAAAACGGTGCAGATTATTAAGAGTAGACGATTGAACAGAGAGACTATTTTTTTTTTCATTTTCATGTGTTTCAGAAAAATGCTTTGTTTTTGTATTGTTTATAGAAATATTTAAGTCGCGGCCTTGGTTTGACAAGGTTCCAATTGACAACAAATCAAAAATTGAGATTATCTTTCGACTTCAAAGTAGTCCTTACTATCGAACAGCAGATGTAACAAAATGAAATTTTCGTTTTATTAAATTTACTTACATTTAGTATACGTTCCATACATTTCAAAATATATGGCAACGCAAGACCGTGTAAACGATGCATGGGAACAATCTGCTTTAGAAGAGATGAAAAAAGCAGCAGAAGAGGAAAAACAAAATGCGATTGAGGAAGGAAGAGTTGACGAAAATGGAACGCCAGTCATAAGAGTCGTTTGCGATGGAAGTTGGGCCAAAAGATCCTACCGTGTAAATTATAGCTCTCTGTCTGGAGTTGCAGCGATTATAGGATACAAAACAAGAAAAGTGTTGTATATGGCTGTGAAAAAGAAATTTTTGATTGCTTGTAAAATAGCAGAGAATAAAGGAGTAATACCGAAAGTGCATACATGTCGATACTGGATCCAGTCATTAACAAGTATGGAATCGGCGATATTGGCAGAAGGTTTTTGTAGCAGCTTAGAAAGATATGGATTAATTTATGAAGTGATGGTGGCAGATGGTGATAGCACATTCAAAAAAATAACAGACAGTAATCCATACCCCACTATTAAAGTTGAAAAAATTGAATGTACTAATCATCTGCTACGAAATTACACCAATAAATTTAGAGATTTGTGCAAAGATACCACAGCAGCGGTACCACCAGTAAGAAAATTAGTGCAAAAAAAATGTATTAAAGTTGAAATGTGCAGTAAGTAAAACAGTCCAATACAGGAAGGGAGAAGATATTAACATGACAGAGAAAGTGGCTAATTTGAAAAAGGATATCATAAATTCACCTAGCCATATATTTGGAGAGCATGAGCATTGTGGAGTCATTGAATACTTTTGTAAAAAAAATCAACCTGATGATGAAAATTTTGTGCCCGATCTAAAGAATTGTGGAATGTACATGTCAGAAATATAGTGCCACATTCAAAAAGTTTAATTCAAAATAATCACAGCAACACAGTGGAACAATTATATTCTGGACTGGCGAAATATACAGGAGAAAAAAGAATTAAATTTTGTTCAAGGCGATCCTACCAAGCATCAGCTGTGGTTGCAAGAAATACAAATTATAATCCAATAAGTACGATACACAAAAAATTGACTGGAAGGAATTAAGGAAAATTTGTCAAATGTTTGGAAGTGCTACGAGCAAAAAGCAATAGAGAGAGACCCAAAAAACAAGAAGGAAAATAACTGTATGCGTTGAAAAAGATAAATATTATGGAAAATTCCCAGAAACTCCAAATTAAAAAAAAAAGAAATGGCGGTTCTGACAAATAGATGTGTAAATAAATTGGAAACAACCTTACTTGTTTCAGAAAGCATTACATATTCAATAAAACGAAACGAAATATAGCCTGAATATATGAATATTCAACCTGTTCGTTAATCTGCAAGCAAAAAATTAAGTCTTACTAAGACTATAAACAAATAACTTATTGAAACAACTACTTCCCTGGCTAGTGCCACCCCGGATATTGAATGATACAAAAGAAATTTGCATGTTATTACTAGTACTACTAGATAATAACATTGGTTTAAGATCGTTTATTTCTACCCATGGGGCTAACTTGAAAATTAAACTAAATTGAATATGAAAACTTTAAACTATAAAACTGAACCCTAATTTTTTTTTAAATTATTAATTAAGTAAATAGCCGCGTTTCGAGATTTATCTCTCATCAGTGCAGCTTCGCATTTAAATTGAATGTTAAATAATAAAATACACTTACGTGAAGGTGATCGTGAACGTGAAGAAGTCGTAAAGGACTGAGGAGATTATGGAAGGTTTGAACGAGTTTTATACCTGAGTTGGAGGTGATTAGTGAAAGTACTGATGTCAAGAAATTGATTATCTTGTTTTCAGTTGGAGAACCGAATACACGATTTAAATAACAAACACTAGCCAGGGAAGTAGTTGTTTCAATAAGTTATTTGTTTACGAACAGGTTGAATATTCAGGCTATATTTCGTTTCGTTTTATTGAATCTATTAAATAGATGTGTTTTTAACATTTCTTAATTAGCTTATTTTCATAAAATGTAGAGCCGGTAACGTCAACACCCGCTTATGCACTTTTGACACAACGAATTCATTCAAACCTGCTAGTTCCAAGTTTATTTTAATTCTGCTTTCCTCATTATTATCAGTCTGTATTAGTTCCCGCATGTCAAAATAGACTTCTCTCGACACTATTTACTCATAATCTGTTTTACTTTGTACATACATCTCTAAATAAACCCCGCTCTATCATTATTACTCTTCTACTCTGATCCAAACCACATAATTAAACATGAGATTATTGAAAAACAGGACAGCTCGTGAATGCTATGCTGCCAAATGTAATTATTTTAAATGGCTCCTGATAGCCTTTGCGGCATGATACAACATTTTTGCATCGACATTTTCTATTTAGAATTTTAGGAAGAATATCGCCACGTGTAGATTATTCGCCAATTTATACACACAGATATTTTGCCTATGGACACCAAAAGGAGTGAAAACTGAAATAATTCCATATAATAAAATATTTTTTGAGTATGAAGTCTTGCCAAAACTAAAATTATTTTATTACAGTTGTGTACTACCCGAACTTGTTAGTCCAAAACATATTCTAGAATTAATTAGAGAATCGGATTGTCTTAAAGTACAAGAAGAAAGAGAGGCAAAAAAAAAGAAAAAGAGGCAAAATGTTCGACTACCATTGCTTACAAAACAGGGGAAATAAATTTATGGTCCAGTTTCAAAATCTTTTAGTGTATTTTTGTGATTACAATCGGCCCTCGCGGTTGACTCGAGCCGATTTTTAATGCAAAAATGCACTAAAAAATGATCGGTAATATTTGACGCGTCAGGGATATTATAAATGAAAATAGTGTATTTATCAAATATATGCCGCGCTTAGAAAAAACAGTATACAATGATACAGCAAAAATAACCGCAGTCTATGAGCGCGGGCTGTGGTTTCGGGGCAAGTGACTCACACTTTCTTTTGCCGTTAATGAATTTAACTAATTATTAGGAGTGATCGTATAAAACATAACAAGTAGGTATTAATTGAATAGTCATGATGCAACATTTTCCGATTTGATGATACGAAAGGTATTTTTAATATTAATCAAATACCAGAATGGTTTCTAGAAAAAATGACTCGTTATAAGTTTTTCTTGTAACTGTTACTGTTTGTTAAATATAGGGAAAATATATTCTCTTATTAAAATTTGTCTACAGCTTCCCCTTCTACTAACACTGGGTGGGAACGATACGCACACTAAGCCCATCCCCATTTCTGTTAGAAAGAGACAACATGTGAGGGATAAATTGACTCGCGTCTTGACGTCATCCGCAAGAGATGCACCTTAAGGGCATGACTCCTTCTTGTGTACTGCTTCACAAGCTCTGACTCAGTGAGAGTCAAAATAGTCGACTCGGAGATACAAGCCTTGACTCTGAGGCCAAAATTTTCCAATTTGTCCCGTACACTAAAAGGTCCTCAGTTACAAATTTTTCCATAATACGCATCTTTACAAAGAGTACACTCATCGTCAAAATCAAAATCAAAATATATGTGCGACATGAAGTGAAGAGCCACGAAAAAAAGGTCCTCACTTTCAAGAATGTTACACAATATATCCCATGCATTGAAAACTTGAGAGCTAAAGACAAAAAGGTCCTTTCAAAATTCCCCCTTTCAAACCATTCATTCTGCACCCATCACTCAAAATAACCTTCATATTTTCAACCGAGTCACTTGACTACCCGATTCATTTCGCTGACTCGGCTCTTTAAGTCGGCTCGCTTAGGAGTTACCTATCTCTAGTTTGTATGCATAAAGATGACATCACTTCGTTATATCGCAGCTCAAAAGTTATTCCATATCTAAATGTATTTTACATACATACACGTCCAAAGTTCTGGGGATCAAAAAAGGCCGTTATAGAAATTTCTGTTCGAAACTTTATGTAAAATTTGATTTATGGCGGAATGTTTTTATGCGGCGTCGAGAGAGCACCTTCCATTCAATTCAATATAATTTTCATATTAAGAAGCAAACCCAACCGTGAAATTTACTTTACGCCGAAATAAAATTCATAAATGAATTTAAAAGTCAACTCTGAGCCACCTATTTTTTTCGTTTTTAAATTGATGAAAGGGATTACATATTTTATTCACCTCACCGCGATTCGCTTCCGCAAACATTTCTATCAACCTATTCACCGGAATAGCCCACATTTCGGGCCCATATTATTCTTTTTTCTTTCTTTACGGAGATCGCATCGTGATAGAGTTGTTTAGTAAAGGTCTATAGTTTCAATAAGATCGCCTTGATTAGTACATGAACTGAAAGCGACCTAGATTTGAAATAAATGAATAAAGTCCGTAAAATGAATGACATTAACTTGTAAATACCCCCCATTGCAATGTAATTAAATTGAATAAAGACAAAACATAGCGTAAATATATTTATATTATACAAAATGCAGTCTTAGAAAGACCACAAACAAAAGACTTATTGAAACAACTACTTCAGTAATTCCACGCCGGATATTGAATGATACAAAAGAAATTTGCATGTTATAACTGGTACTACTGTTTATTTATGTATTCATTCTTCACTTTCGCCACCATTTTACAACATAACACTGTACACAAAGTTAAATTTCGGTAGATGTGAGCGTCAGATTAACATATAAAAACATAAATACATTGGACACATTAAAAGTAACAACAACATTAAGGTGTAACAGTGTGTGTATGTACGGTGTGTGTGTGCTATGTTTTTGTGTGCGGGTGTATGCTTGTATATGTGTAGGTTTGTGTGTATGCGTGTGTTTGTGTGCGCGAATGCGTGTTCGTGTATATGAGTGTGTGTTCATTGTTGTACTATGTATATGTAATAATGTTTTTAACTGAATTATTTTGTACGCTCAGTCAAGCACTGCTTTTTGAGTGTTATAGTTTATTTACAATTTATAATGTATTTTACATTTAAGATAGTATGTTTGTTTTCCTTATAAAAATCTGTAAACTTGTAAATAAACATTATTATTATTATTATTAGTTAAAATATTAAATTACTAAAATAAATACCCTAAATAGTTTAAAAATGAATTAATCCATTTGGTTTCCAAAAAGAAAAAGACTCATAATAAATATAAATCAGATTATTTGATTTTTCAAAATCTGAGAGCACAATATTAAGTAAGTAGAACATTGTGTGCCGATTACATTTTTAAAATTAAATGTAATATTAATAATAATAATAATAATAATAATAATAATAATATTTATTTCTCAACAGATTTAAAATCTAATTACAGAGAAATGTAGTAATATACTTAAATTTAAATAAACATAAAATTAAAATAAACTTACAATTGAAATAAACCTGAAATTGATATAAACTTAAAACTAAAATAACCTTAAAATGAAAATAAACTTAAAGTACAAATTAACAATGTACACCGTATATAACAAAGAATAAAAAAAATAATAATTGGGCTCTTTAACAACATAAAATTTCATAAATTCAACAAAATTAATAGATCCTTAAAAAAAGAGCAAAAAAATTAAGAGTTCTGTCTATCTAAATGCTTAAACTATGCTGTACTATATACAAAAAGGAGACAAAAAATAAAATGTACCAGTAACATAAACTAAAAGTTGAAAACGTTTAATATATTACATGAGTTTAGCTGTAACTGTATTTATTATTTTACCCAATGTGTCACTAAAAAAATCAAGGTCACAGCAATACTTATTTACATAGTAACACATTGAGTAAATCGGCGACCGCAAACGGTAATTAGTTTTGCAATTTGGCAAATAGAATAAGAGTCTGGAGCGAGAGCTAGTAGACGGTACGTTAAAATTAAGCTTAGACAACAATACTTCATCTGATATTTGCCCATTTAGTAGTTTGTATATAAACATAATATGGGAAATAATACGACGAGCTTCAAGACTTTGATATCCAAACTCGTTCAAAAGACACGGATAATCGAAGTCGTGCGGTAAGTAAGTACTAGGGCTGTGCAAAAATAATCGATTAATCGATTAATCGACAGTTCGATTAATTCTAAAAAATAATCGATTAATCGATCATTTGATTAATCGATTAATCGATCATTTGATTGATCGATTAATCGATAATTTGATTGATCGATTAATCGATTAATCGATAATTTGATTAATCGATTAATCGATAATTTGATTAATCGATTAATCGATAATTTGATTAATCGATTAATCGATAAATTGATTAATCGATAAATTGATTAATCGATTAATCGATTATTTGATTAATCAATTAATCGATCATTTGATTATTTGATTATTTTAATAACCGCCCAATCTGTTATATTAACATTAAGCCATCATATCCACTTTATTCATTACATTTATTAAGTTGGTAAGCTGTAAATATGTGGGTATAAATACTAATGGAAGCGTATTACAAGTTTTCGAGTTTCATCCGAGAAAAAAACGTCCGTTTATAAAGAAACCCATGATTCGGCCGCCGCCACCGTAGACTTTAAAGTTGCTTAATCGACAAAAAAGTAATAAGAACCATGTGTGAAATGTACACTTTGGTATGTCAATAGAGTTATAAATCATGTGAATATAAATAAATACACCGGTGTTTATACTTTCTGCGAAGAAAAGTCTGCACCAGCAATGCATATCAATGAAAAACAATTGTAGTCTATCGGTTAAATCTCATTTTTATGATGCCGAGCTTATATATATTAATATACTGTGACAATTATTTATAATAATTTATTAATATGAATTAATGTCTCCATATTAAGTGCGTGTTTCTAAATATTGTCTATTTTTATTCGAATAAAGATTATTATTATCAAAATTACAGAATTTTGACTCCAGTGTCCAGAGAATAATAAATTGATTCATTATTGGTAATGATTATTTTAATAATCTATCAATAGATTATTTATTTTTTAGATCCTTTGAATAATAGATGTATTTGAATTATCGGACTAAACGAACTTATAATAAGGAAAACAAAGAAAATTGGGAACATTATAAATATTTACATAAGACTAATACTAATGAGATCGTTGGCCTTTCATTTTGGCAATATTTTCAAAGGCGGGATCATCCGATAAAAGAGATATTTATAGACACTGATCGGATAGTTAAATAGTTATTAGTTAAAGAATTTCTTATTTTTAATTCTGGAATACTCGTCAGAAAATGAGGATTCCGCCAAATAAATCCAGCCAAAGCAAGACATTTGTCAAGATTGGGTATTTTTCTTAAGTGTATTTCCTAAAACAATTTTTGTATTTCAAATACAAATAAATTTGATGTTTGATTATTTCCATTTCTATCAATTCTGATTTGCATCAACTATTGTAGAGATTTGACTTACAATTCCTTCTGTGTTGATATGTTATTGAAACACATTTGAAAAAGATAGTGCAATATTTTCAATCTTCAAATTTTCTATTGAATTTTTCTCTTCTCAGCAACTTTAATTTCAAGAATTTTGCTTGGGTTAAAGTAAATCATTGTTTGTTTGTCTGGATATATTTTTCAATGCTTGGGAAATGCTTGAATTTTGTATCCCCAACAGTATCATAAGTTGCTGATGAACACAATATGAACATTGCTGAGTATACGCAGAAGTCCTAATTTTAACTTCTGTCAAAGCCAAGACTATTTTAAACTGATTCCAAATCAATACTCAAAAAGCATTGCGACATTATTATATTACGTCTGTTACATTAATTTAAAATTCTGCGATAGTCTTCCGAATATCCCGCGTGCTGGATAATTTTTTGCTGGTGCATTTTTACCATTGTAATCGGTTCTTGTCTTCGTCTCGTGCCTCGTGATTATGAACGCAAAGCACTCGCAAAACATGATCCGTAATATTTGAAGCACTACGGATGTTATATGTGATAATGTCCTAATTCAGTCAAATTGATTACAGCTTCCAATTTACATTAATTAGATTGAAAAACAGTATTCACGAGGCTGTGCAAAACTTTGATGTTTTGATTATTACTCGAGAAATATTCAATTAATCGATTAATCGATAATTTGATTTTTCATTAATAGATTAATCGATTAATCGATAATTTTATTTCGATTAATCGATTAATCGATTAATCGATCAGTTCGATTAATCGATTAATCGATAATTTCGATTAATCGATAATTTCGATTATCGATTAATCGATAATTTCGATTAATCGATTAATCGATATAATCGATAATTAAAAATAATCGAAAATCGATTATTCATTTCCATAATCGAACACCCCTAGTAAGTACCATGTTTACGAAAATAAAGCGCTTTTAGAAATTTCCGTTGTACCTTTTCAAGAATGAGTACATTTACTTTGTAATACGGGCTCCAAACGACTGAGGAATACTCGAGTTTACTGCGGATGAAGCTGTTGTAAAAAGCCAAAAGTGGCTCCAGATGAGTGAACATTTTTGTATTGCGTAGTATAAATCCAAGAATCCTTTGGCAGTCAGAAACAATACTTTGATAGTGATCTTTGAAACATAACTTGTTATCAATAAGTACCCCGAGATCACGAAAATTATGTACTCGTTCCAAGGATGAACCTAAAACTTTGTAGTCGAAAAATATGCTACTATGTTTTCTACTGAATGATACTATCTTGCACTTGTCAGTGTTAGGCTCTAAGTAGTTTTTAACGCACCAATCAACTAAAATGGATATATCATTTTGGAGGATTACACAGTCAGCAGAATTGATAATTGTGCGATAGATTTTAATATCGTCTGCATACATTAGGTAACTGGAATTTAATTTCGGAACATCATTGACGTAGAGGAGAAAAAACAAGGGACCTAGGTTGGACCCTTGAGGAACACCACTAGTAGCTATATATTCAAATGATTTAAAACCATGACACCACACAAAATTTTTCCTGTTAGATAAATAAGATGAAATAAGACTCAACAGATTATAATCAAGTCCGAATGCTGACAATTTCATTAAAAGTATGTTGTGTGACACCCTGTCAAAAGCTTTAGTTAGATCACTGTATATGACATCGGTTTGATAACGGCTATCAAGGTCGCAAGAAATGTCATCTACAAAATTTACTAGATTGGTTGCCGTCGATTTACCTTTTAAGAAACCATGTTGATTATTTATTATTTTCGTTTTAACGTGTTCATATATTATAGTATTTAAAATTATTTCGAAAATTTTTGAGAAATTACAAATTAAAGCTATGCCGCGGTAATGTAATATATTATTTATTGCGTTCTTTTTGTGGATAGGAGTGACTTTTGTACATTTCCAACAATCCGGATATGTAGATGATGTTAAAATAAGGTTGAAAATGTGTAATAGCGGAATAGCAAGAGCTTCGACACAATCCTTAATAATGACGGCCGGTATATTATCAGGGCCACAAGTGAAGCTAGGTTTAATAGATTTCATGGCTTTGTGAATGTCATTTAATGTAATGTATTTAAAAGTGAGAGTGCTTGAGACATCAGCATCTGAGTTTATACATGAGTATTTGCAGGATAATGGCGAAAATGTTGAGGAAAAAAAGTGAGCAAAGCATGTAGATATTTGCTCTGGCGTTGAAAATTTTTTATCGTTATAAAACTTATTTGCTGGAATGCGTGGAACTCCTTTTTGATTTTTAATGAATGTCCACAGCTGCTTGGGGTTGTTTTTAACATTGGTTTCAATACAACTTATATATTTCGTATAGTCGGCACTTATGTTCCGCTTTACCCTACGACGACATTCGATAAATTTAAGTCTATTTAGATGATAGTTACGCTTTAAGAATAGTTTTCTTAGTCTATTTTTTTCTTTTATGCTTGATTTTGTAACAGATGAGTACCATATAGGAAATTTAGATTTTTTGTTAATTGTTGTAGGAACAGTGAGCTCAAATATATCATTTAATAACGTATAAAAATGAGAACATGCGTTATTAGGAGAAGTGGATAGCAATACAGAAGCCCAATCAGCGTTAGCAATTGTTTCATAAAGCACGGGAAAGTTAGCCTTCCTAAAATTAAACGTTCTAATATTGGCGACCATCTCCTTCTCCATTTGACGAACAAGGTTGCATGTAAATTCAAGTGCTGGGTGATAATTATCTTCAGTCACTAAACAATTATTGGAGTGTTTAACGATACACTGAGTAGTATTCGAATGGAGAATTAAATCGAGGAGCCTGTGTGATGAGTTTAAAATTTGGTTCGCTTGAGTAAGTGACATGTAATTTGCAAAATTTGACAATAATATAGATTTATTACAATGAGTAGATGGAAAGTGTGGTATGTTAAAGTCACCTACAATGAGATGATTATTTTCGGGCATATAATTTTCTAAGAAGTTAAACATAATTTCATAGTCGATAGGAAGCATTTGAGGAGGTATATAAATCACTGAGATAATTAAAGTGTTGCCATCAACAGTTAGACGAACTGTGAGTACATCTATACTTGCAGGTATCATTTCATATGGAAGGGTGATGACGGTTGCTGCAAATGCTGTGTTGACGGCGACAAGAACACCGCCGCCTCGACCGCGGTGTCGATCGCTCCTGAAGACAGTGTAATATGGTGGAAATAGTTCGGAGTTTTGTAAACCAGAGTTTGCCCAGGTTTCTGTTAGCATGACAATATCTAACTCGTCACTCGAAAGTATATTATTGTAGAACTCAACTGTTTTGGTATTAAGCCCTCTGACGTTCTGATAATAACATATGGCTGGTGTTGAAATAGATGTAATACCTGGGATGTTGGTTAGTTTTTTTGAGCAACTATTTTAGGCAGTCCGTCAATGTATTGGAGCACAATATTTTCGCCTTCATTTTTTCGTGTTTTAAATTCATCAATAATTCTTCGGCGTTTTGCACTCTGTCTGGGTGTTAAATCTCTGCTTAGGAATATCCTTTCGAATGAATTAACGTTCCGCAGTAGTCTAGAGTTACTTAGTACGGCCCTGGCGATCGAATTTTCTTTAAAAATCACTTTTATCATGCGAGGGAGCGAGTTTGGTTGTTTTAGTCCGATGCGAAATGATTTGAATTCATAAACCATTCCGTCAGATATTTGACAGATTATATTATTTACTGCTTTTTCATCATCTTCGCGTTTTGCGCATTTGGGCAGATTTCTTATAATGATATTACATTCGCGACGCCGTTGCTCGTCTACTTCAGCCAAAATTTCATCCATTATTTCTTCTTTGTTAATTGAGCTGATACCCGAGCTGGTCTGTTTTAGATCACGTATTTGAGCCTGCAAATCTGAAATCATGTCCTTGAGCGCATTAATGTGTTCCATAAATTCCGTATTTGAACAAGCAGTGCAAGTCCATTTAAAATTCCTCTTTGATCTTAAACATTTTGTTTCGTTCGATGTAATGTTAGCGCACGCATTGCTATATATATTGCTGCACATAAAACATTTTATCGAGTTAATTAGGGTGACATCTGTGTTGCAACACTTACATTTCATATCTGAAGAGTTCTGCATTGCCGATAACAACAAATTAATAATAAACAATTAACGAATGGCTAGACAGGGGCACACACTTCACACTACTGGGCCTATAGTAGTGACTAACTCTTTTTACAGCACAAAGAGGGCCTCGGAATAGGTAATTTGGACAACAGAGGAGGCAATTTATAGGTTATTTATATTAAAAATAAGTTAAAGAGGACCAAACTAGTAACAATATGAAGCAAAAAGATAATTTCTTTGCAGAACATTTTGCTGATGCTTATTCAATACATGTCGATGTAGCTCCCCAATTTATAACTGGTGCTTTCGTAAATTTTAATTATAAATTTTAAATAAACTCATCTGATCTGTTTGAAGCTATTACCAATATGAAGTGCACTTCTACTTGTGGTCCGGATGTAGTTCTTCGTGACCTACGGAAGTGGGTCGGCCGAATTGCAGAAGCGTTCCTAGCAAAGATAGCATCATTATTTATACACTAGAAAATTTCCCACATCATAAAGAATAATACACATCGACATTGTTTCTCTTTTATTCATAGTGCTATACAGGATGTCAACATACGCAAAACAATGGATAACTATTTTTTTTTCAAATGGAACACCCTATATAATTTGCCACCAATCTATGGCATTTTTAATAAGCTTTCCAATGATATACAGTTTGTATACATACATATTTTTAAAATATGTAGAATAAGTGTGGGTACCAGTTCAAGAAAACTAGAAGTCGATATCTCAAATAGCAAATAAGTTATGGGGCTTTTACAGATCCCTGGATCACCCGGTATGTATATCTATTCAATGTCGGACATATTTAATTCGTAAGACATCTGTCAAACAGGCCCTCAGTTTCTCCACTGATACTTAACTAGATAAAATCGATTTAAAAAATAAGACGTTCTTAAAGTGGTGCACCAATAATAATAAATCGGGCTCTAAAGTCGCAAGGTTGTATATTGTAACAACAGAATCATAAAAATCTAACCTAAAAGTTGTGATTTGGTTATGTCTAGTTAGAATAGTTGTGAAAGTTACGGAAGCACAAATAAATGCGTTAATACTAAATAATATCCTTGTCTCTCTGCCCCATTAGAATGCTCAGATGAAAAGAGAGAGTTATTTTTAAATGCAACGCGATCAGAATGAATGAAATGTATTTATAGCGTGAATATATGAGAGGTATCAGCTCTACTAGAAATTAGGCCAACTACGCAGCAGAGCTATAAAACAAGATATCCACAACGCACATATCAGTGTCGATATGTTTACACAAATTTGAACTATACAAGTAATCATCATCTTTTGAGGTTAAATACTACTGAAACAAGGAATGTACATCTGTGTACGTTTACATGGCACTCTTTACAAAAATAATAAATTTAAAATTTTGGCTCAAATGTGAAATTAAAACATAATGTGTGATATATCATCGTAAACAGAAAAAAATCTTGCATTAGAAAATGTAAAAATCCAATATGGCGCCCATAAGAAAAACAAAAGTTGTCTATTGTTTCTCCACCATCTTGAAAGCTACAATAAATCTAATAACATATTTAGATCCTCCATGAAAAGGTGCTCTAATAATGTCTGAGTGCAAAATGCGTAATTGTAATAATTTTTGAATAAAAAATAAAAAATTAAAATTGATTTTTTTTATTTTTTAGCGATTTTTTTTAAACAAAAAAAGATAACTCAAATTTCTCAACAGATTATTAATCAACGTTATAATACCCAACTTTGCCCTAATTTAACCAACCTTATATTAAGATAAGTAAAATCCCCATGGTGCCGCTCGAAAAACGGGCACCCTGTATATTAAATTAAATAAACTCTCAATACGAAAACTAAAATCAATAAAATTAAAATCGAATTTTGAAGAGTATATAAAAATGGCAGAAATGAAAAATACAATACTCTTAAAAAATAAATAAAATATAAAATAAAACAAATCTCTTAACAAAAAAAGTCTATTCTTTTTAATGTCAAAAAAATTAATAAAAACTCCAAAACTCTCAAAACTGAAGCGACATTGCCAGGAAATAACAGTGGTGCCCGTGTATGTGAAAAAATTAAATATATTATATTTGAATTATTTCAATCATTTTTAAATATTAAATCGATTTTTTGTAGCGAAATCGTCAATAATTTTATTACAAAAACTATCACTCTTAACTAAGCTTTTAACCAACCTATTGCTAAAATAAATTACATTACTTAAGCGCGATTGGGATATTGTATTCCAACTGTACGATTTTATTCTTTTCAATGCTGAAAAGCTTCTTTCTACCAATGCAGATGTTGGTGGGAGAGACAATATTAAACAAAATAATTTATATAATTTCGGAACTTCTGTAATAAAATCATTATTATAAATAAATTCTGTCATGTCACTTACTGTTGGGGAATTACCGAAAATAAATTTGTCATCATACAAAACTTGCAATTCTCTTTTTAATTTTTCATTATTAAAAAATGTTTTGTAGTTATTAATCAAAGATTGAAATTGTTTTTCCGGAATTTTTTTATTAAATATGTCGAATTTATTTTGATTGGTTAATTCCAGAAAGTTAAGTAAGACCATATCTTTAAAACGTATATCAATTTGATTTATAAGCATATATAAAATTTAAAAAAATATTCGTTTCGTAGATATCGAATCATCATTACTACTGTACGTTTTACGTCGTTTAGCGCATGGAGGGTGAACATTTCAAATTTGATTAATGTCAGAATACATTTTAAGAAAATAATTGTCATTTCGGAATTTTTTTAATGTGGATAAAAGTGATATAATTATTTCGTTACAATACGTGATGTCAGATCATTTATGTTGAATTATAGAAAAAATAGGATCCGTATGAGTAAAAATTAACTGAAAAGTATGTAAAAGAAACAGGAAATCAAAATCGGTTAATATTATTTTTAACCCGGTCGATTCTCGTATTGAAATGTCATCCCATTGATCCAAATCTGCGATGATATGATCGAAAACTTCAATCAAATTAATTCTATTATTATATATAGTGTTGACAATGTGCGATTTAAAGTTCCAGCGGGTTTCCGAGTTACTCGGAACTCTCTTTTGACAAATTGTATCCAGAAGATTAGTGCGTTTAGTAGATTTTGTGAAAAAAGATGACAAGCCAAAGAGATCTGAGAAAAATAACCTACATTCTTTAATTTTTTTACATGAATCTTGTAAAACTAAATTTATTTTGTGCGCGTAACAGTGCGTAAAAAGTGCTTGAGGAGCATTTGCCTTAACTTTTTGTTGCAATCCATTTAGTTCTCCCGCCATTGTAGCAGCACCATCATACGTTTGGCCGATTAATTTTTGTTCGATATTGAAATGATCGAAGTTTTGCTGGAGTACATGGTTTGCAGTTCGACATTGACTAAGGTTGAAGAAACCCAAAAATCGTTCTATTACTTTCCCCTCACAAACGTAACGAAAAATCACTGACATCTGAGAAAAACAGCGTATATCTGTACTCTCGTCTATTTCCCATGAAAAACAAGAAGCTCTATTAATTTCGTCGTAAATATTCTGCTTTAAAACCGTAGTTATGGAATCAATTAAATCGTTTTGAATAATTTTTGACAGTCCGGTAAACACTGAAGATATGGATGGATCAATGAATTTATTAAAATTTTCGTCCAAACTATAGATGCAAAATAAGCTAATTCTTTGAAATTCCCTTGATTGTCTGAATTTGTTGTTTCGTCGTTACCTCGGAAAGTTCTTGAATTGATAAATAAATGACCATGTTTATTAAATGTTTGACCATTTTTCGAATTTCCCGAACGTTTTCATTACGTTTATTTATAAGTTCTCATCTAGCGCTATCAAGTGCATTTACAATATTATGTTTCGCGAATAATTTATATTTTAAGGCAGTATACGTATGGTCATTTGAAAGTTCATGTTTCGCTAAAGCGCGATAAACTTCTTTTAAATTGTCGTAACCGCATGAATTAAAAGGGTTTTTGCTTTCACAAAACAACAAACAATACCAACAAAATAATTCGTTACAAATCTCACTACCAGTTGGCCAAATAAACTTTGTGTGGAGTGTTGCTGAAAAAGCGCGATTGTGATCTTGTTTTCTTTGAACGAGATTAGTCAACAACGGGTGTGGAACTGGCACATTTTTAATGTAAACTTTATCATCGTACGACAATCGGTTAAATTTATTGTGTAAAAAATAATGAACCAAATCAGCGTTAGTAGTTACAATATCCCTTACGCTAGCCATTGTGGTTTCAACAAATGATACAATAATTAATAATCGCATACACGAGCACCATGTGGACGGGACCAAGGAATAAACAAAATGATTCTATCATCTGATCATTTTTATGCTGGCTCACGCACACTGTGGATAAACGGCCTGCCGCATAGTGGACGAAACGTTAAATCTAGCTGAACATTTCGCCGAAAATCATCTCTTAAGAAATCCATTTTTTCCTTTAAATATGAGTAGTATAATGTCCAGAGGGTACGCAGGTAAAGCCATAAAACCCTCCGACTCTTTTCCTAGTAGTTGTCGGAGGAGCCGCTAAAAATGTCCAGAGTAGGCGGCATGGCCCTTGGGTTTATTGCGGTCGGTAATAATCACCAGGCGGTCGTAAAAATGTCAAACTTGCGGGCACGTGCCGACCGGATCGAATTTTAAATTTTTGGCCCAAGCAGGCAGTGAGCCCTTTTTTGGGGTGTATTATAATAAGCCGTGCATTCATGTCTAACTGGTTGATCGCCCCAAGATGAAGATGAAATAATTAAGAAATAGAATACTTTTCCTTTTAATGATCGGTAATATTTGACGCATTAGGGATATTATAGATGAAAATTAAATTGTCCTTATTTTAAGCCAATAAAGGTATGGTTGTAGATAAAGTATAGTACACAACTCGAGTTATAAAGTAATTACGCACTAGTGAAACTGTTAATTATTAATAAATTTACAGGGTGCTGTAAAAATTCGTTTCATATTCATTTTCACTTTTTGTTCTCGAGTGCTCGTCATTGATAAAAATACATTTTCAAAAATTCGTAACTCGTCTGAAAATTGCTGCAGATTCAAAAGCCAAAATTATTTTGAAAGATCGACGTCTTGTGAAGTGAATTGAATTTTTGTAGTATTTTGTATGTAGTTATTTTTCATATTAATGTTGCATTCGAAATTGCGACATTGAAAAAAATACATTTTCAAAAATTCATAACTCGACTAAAAATTGCTGCATATTCAAAAACCAACATTATTTTGAAAGGTCAACGTCGTGTAGAGTGACTTGAATTTTTGTAGAATTTTTTCCCGCGATTCATATTAATTTTTAATTTTTGCGCTCGAGAGTTCGACATTAAAGAAAATACATTTTCAAAAATTCATAACTCGACTGAAAATTGCTGCACATTCAAAAACCAAAATTATGTTAAAAGACCGACGGCTTGTGAAGGAATCTGAATTTTTGTAGGATTTTATCCTTCTGTTTTATATTAATTTTTAATTTTTTGCACTCGAGTGTTCGTTATTGAAAAAAATACATTTTCAAAAAGATTAAGATTACTTTGTTTCATAGAAATGTATATTTCAGTTATTTTGTATTTTTCAAGGGCGATGTCCCGCTAATAAATGTATTAATATTATTATTAATTCGAGTAAGAAAAATTTGCATGTTGGGATTAGAATAATTCTACAAGCTTTATTACTCGTGGAATTTTCTTCAAAATTTCCAAAACTGCTTAGAAATAATTCATTTTTTACATACTAGATAATTATTTTGATATTTTTAAGCTATAAACAATATGGCGACAGTCGAAACTTAAATATGCGGAAGCGAAATTTACATCTTGAAATAAAGAAAATTCTAAAAATATAATAAAAACACTTTACTGTTGGTATAACACGGATTTTTATTGTTGACTATAGTTTCGGCAACTCAACTTGCCATTATCAAAACATAAAGTAAAAGTGTTTTTATTATATTTACAACATAACAACATAACAAAGTAGACGCCTCCACCATAAACAATAAATGCTAACAAAATTATCGCTTTTGGAATTATTTTCAAAATTTACAAAACTACTTAGTAATGATACATTTTTAATACATTAGGAAACAATTGATAAAATTTTTAGCTAGAAATAAAACGGCGACTTTTGAAGCTTGAATTCGAGAAAGCGAAATTTACATCTGGGGATTATAAATATAGTAAAAACATTATCAATCGTGGAATTTTCTTAAAAATTTCTAAAACTAATTAAAAAATAATGCATTTTTGACATTCTAGAAAACAATTCATATTTTTAAATTAGAAACAAAATGGAGACATTCGAAACTTGAATTCGAGAAAGCGAAATTTGCATCTAACGATTTTAAAATTTCTAAAAACATTATCACTCGTACAATTGACTTCAAATTGACCACTTAGATATAGTAGACATACTAGAAAACAATTGACATTTCTAAGCTAGAAACAGACTGGCGACATTCTCAACTGGTTCAATCCAAGTGAATAAAAATTATGTTCGTTGCGTGAACATTTTGAAATATTTTGATTTTTTTATATGCGATTACCCTATAATTGAGTTTAAAAGTTTAAAAAAAATACCTTGCACCGTTACTATATTTGTAAGCGCACGACGTGTTTTCAAGTTAATTCATTTTCATTAGCGTTAATTTGAATATCTCTGCACTATGTTAAGTTACAACATTGCAATTGACATGATTTTTTCAGAAAAGTCTCCTTTACAACAATGTTGATACCCAAAAGATCCAAAATTTAAAAATAACCAGTAAAATGGAAGTTTGGTATTGAAAATTTAGAAAATCCACTTTAGACCCAAAAATAACAACCAAAATTTATCACAGTGTATTTTTTTCTCTAGCTAGATATCATAAACTACTAGCATTATATAGAGCAAGAACTCTGACAAATTTATAATTGTTTGAAATTTAAAAATCTTTATTTTTTGTAAAGTTCGGGGCTAGTTAGTGTTCTTGCTCTATATAAGGCTAGTAGTTTATATCTAACTGGAGAAAAAAAAAATACACAAAAATACTGAAATGAACATAAATATAATTTCATTGATCCATGTTACACTTAAAAGTAAAAATTAATAATTGCCGTTTTATTCAGGGTACGTTAGTTTGGAACGGATATTGAGTTGTGTTGCATTCATTTAAACGAATTCCTTTTAAAATTTAAAGGGAAGGTCGAACGCAGGTACTAGGGGCAAAGAATGGTGGGAACATTTGGCATATCTTTTTGGAAGCTTGTCCAGACCTCGTCTCTAGCAGGTAGAAAAGGTTCGAATATGGTCGTAAATTACAATTTCTACACCATTACGTAGAGAATAGAATCCTTAATCGTCGGTAGTAAACAACCCGCAAATTGTTCCCCTTGATCCCGCCGCTCTGGCCAAATTACTATGGTCGCCATCTGGAATATCTTTTTGGAAGCTTGTCCAGACCTCGTCTCTAGCAGGTAGAAAAGGTTAGAATATGGTCGTAAATTACAATTTCTACACCACTACGTAGAGAATAGAATCCCTAATCGTCGGTAGTAAACAACCCGCAAATTGTACCCCTTGATCCCGCCGCTCTGGCCAAATTACTATGGTCGCGTTGTCGGTACACAAAGTGTACGCTTAGTTTACGTCGTTTTTTACGTGTACGTTTAACATTTTTTTTTTACATTTGTGTTTAGTGCAAAATTTAAATTAACGTTGGATATATATCCTACTGGTATGTATACAACATAGTTTTAATTATTCTTTGTTTAAATTAAGTCAACACATAGATTCAATGATTTAAATTTAGTAGAGAATCCTACTGTTTACAGTATACATATTAACTAATTAGTTTAATGTACAAGTAATATTTCATGCTTGTTTTTGCCTGTTTACAAGCAGTGATTTTTTTTAAGGCAGCGTAACCGTTTCCCGGAGAACATTATTCGACATTTGGCGCGCTCACCAAACGCTAGAAGAAAAAAATAAAGCAGTTTTTTTCTTTGTGATTGACATTATGAAGATTGATATTGAATCGGACACTGAAAATTTACATTCGTTGAAACAAAAAATAACACATTTTACGTCAAAATTGGCAATGAAGTGGCAAACTTGTAATAGAGCATTTTCAAATTTTGAAAATAAATATTCAAAGTGGCTAAACGAAATGGATGTGTTCTCTACTGAGAGTTTACCAAATAAACCCCAACCTGGATCTTCTAGTGTTAAATCCAGAGGCCCGTATATTTAATATTTAATATTTTACTAAATTGACGGATGTCTCAAAACAACGGAAAAATAAGCCACTGGTGGAAAATTACTCCCAGGAGGAATTACAATTTGCCACGCTGTTCAGTCTTCGACAACTGCCGACCCTGCCGCCCCTGATGAGCCGTCACTGGACTAACCATCTCATATTGTAAATGTATGTATATTCACCCGACATGTATATATTGTTATAGTCTAAAACTCTCTAAACAATAAAAAACAAATTATGGAAATATGATTAAGCCAGATTTTTATCTGTACCGTGAAGATAAGTAAACAAAATAGTAAATAAAGGATAATCAAGTTAATATTATAAATTGTATAAAAATACAAATTAATAATTGGAGCTTTAAATATTTTCCTTCTTCAATTATATTTAAACAAACTATATTCTTACCTCTAGTAAATACTATAAATTTTAACTTAACATCAAAGTCCCATATATCAAAGAGAAAAGAAAAAATTCAATTCGCGTGATGAATTTCCCCTCCGGGCACACCTAAGAAAAGGTTGTTATTGTATATTCTAGAGCTGCTTTTGTCACCTAAGCATAAAAAAAATGTTATAGAAAAACGGTTTAGTGTTCAGATTCAGGCGCTTACTGCATTAATAATAACGAATCCAATGTATATCTAACGTGCCGGGAATGGTGGAATTAAAAAAAAGGTGGAGGGCAAAAACTTAATAAATATAAATTGGGGTTTCTATAATTTACGGCTCGTTCGTGCCCTGTTCTTATTTACATTAAAGAATACAGTTAATTTTAATCGACCCTAATGGAAACTACTTAGAAAGATTATGGGCGATCGTTGCGGATTTGTTCGGATTGTTTCAGCTTTATATAATCAAGAATAATTGACTATTCATTTGGGTAAATGTAGTTGAACATGCAAATATTGCGATAAATTTTAATCACTGAGAATTGGAATTGATGGTAAAAATAACTGAATACCAATAACCGGACTTGAAAAGGGAGAATTTAAAAAAATCACAATACTATCCCCGACTACGGACCTTTGCGCTACTCTGTAAAACGTAATTTTTATCCAATTGAAACGTATAAAAATGCAAATAGTAGATCTTTTTACATTTCTTTGGTTACACATACCAAATATAAGAAAAAAAATTAGAAATATATTCGACATTTCAAATCGTGCTTTTCCTGGCCGTATCTCGGACATATTGATCGTAGGCAAAAATGTACTGAAATTAATTTTTAGAGTATAAAAATTACTAAAATACGAAAGAAGAATTATTCATGTAGCATCACGATCATCAAGATAGAAGCAGTGCCAACAAAATTCCCTCCTTTGCAATCTGAGTATGGTTGAATGTAAATTTCATCCATTAATAAAATCATACATTTTTCACGTTCACTTAAAGATTTGTACGTGTTTTAAGCATAATTAAACGACGAATGCCTTTCCTCAAATTTTGGATCAGTTTGCTTGCAGTGACCTATAATAGTACATTATTATACAAGTTTAATAAGAGGGTATATTGTGGCACGAGTGGGATGTAACGAGTGCCCCACAATGCCTCGTATTAAACAAGTATAATGTACTATTTTTTCTACTTTGGTTTTAGTTGAGGATTTATTTCTAAAATAAAATATATACTTAAATGTAGTTAGTATTATCTGCAACATGTGGCAGCACTGACAGCAGTGTTTCGTTTCTAATGGATGTAATAATTAACATACGTATTTACCCACAGATGAATTCATCGAGGTATTGTCGAGACGACAAAAAACCAAAGCTAAAAGTCCCAAGTCGAAGGTAATTATTGGACTAAACGATGACGAAAAGTGCGTAAAAGCTGTCGAAAAAAAAGCTTGGTTTCATATAGCGCGCTATCCGCCTGAAATGACACCTGATGAGCTACAATCCATGTTAAGCAGCAGATTCAAAACGGAGATTGTATGTGAAAAAATAACACCCAAAGTAACACAATGTCCGACATTTAGTAGTTTTAAAGTAGGAGCACCATTTTCATCAAAAGAAAAATTTGAAGACGCTAATTCTTGGGAAAGAGGAATTACCATCTCAAGGTATAATTTTTTCATAGAGCGCAAGAAAAATCAACCGAGCCAGTAACCACAACTATACAAGGAAGCAGTTTTAAACTTCTCCATCACAATGTTCAAAGCCTAACTAATAGTGTCAATGAACTTAAAGCATTGTTGAGCAGTCTTTTGGATGTTCACATTATATGTATTAGTGAACACTGGCAAACAGCCGATCAACTTCAGTGTTACAATATACCAAATTTCAGTTTAATCACCTATTTTTGCCGATCTAAAAACGAACATGGAGGTGTTGCTATCTATTGTAAGAGTCATATTTCCGCAACACCTGTGATTAGGATAAACAGCTTATCAGAACACAAAATCTTTGAGTGTGCGGGAGTGGAAATCAGACTGTCCAACACAAGACTATATATAGTATGTATTTACAGGCCGCCTCAAAACGATATTAATAGCTTCCTCGTGACGCTAAATGAAATGTTAGGATTTCTGGCGGAGAAAAATAGTGTTTTTTTCATTGCTGGAGATTTTAATATTAATACTCTGAAAGAATCGAATGATCGCCTTCAGTTTTTTTAACCTACTAGCTTCCTATAATGTCAATTTATGCGTTAACGAGGCAACAAGGACACATTATACGGGTTCCATGTCTTGCCTGGATAATGTTATCACAAATGTAAACACCGATGTTGATATATCTACAAGTGTAATTAAAACATGCCTGTCTGATCACTGTGCTCAATTAATTACTTATAACAAAAATATATACAGACCGCCACCATTTATTTGCAGAAGGGTGGTATCCAGTACAACATTAAAGGAGTTCGGTAACGATATACATGGCGAGCAATTCGTTGATATATATGGTCATATTGATGTCAATAATAAATATAAATGTTTTTTAAACACCTTTATGCTATATGTCAACAAACACTTCCCCTATAAAAAACAAACTGTGGCAAAGTCAAAGCAGATGGTTAATTTCAACTCCGATGACATTTTGGAGTGTAAGAGAAAAATTCAAATATGTCAGACAATGTCAACTTATATACCGGAATATAGACCTATTTTAAAGGAATTAAAAATAACATACAATGCATTATTAAATTATCAACAAAATAAACACTTTGAAAATACGCTAAATAAATCAAGTAATAAATCCAAGTCGACATGGAATATTATTAAATACATTGTAGGCAGCAAAGCAAATAAAAATAAAAAATTACCCAAGACCAATAATGCGTTGCAATTGGGTAATGAATTTAATGTATTCTTCAAAGAATACGCACCAAATTTACTTTCAAGAAAGTTGACCAGCCCATCTACCCCTTTTCGGTGTAAAATTCCCTTTCATAATAATTCAATATTTTTGGAACCTGTTACGTATTCAGAAATTATAAATATTATCAATAAATTTGAAAATAAAAGTTCATGTGGCTACGATGGCATACCTATAAATATCATTAAGGAAGCTTTACCCCATATAATAAAACCACTGTTACATATTTTTAATTCGTCTCTGGAAACAGGAATATTTCCTGATGATTTAAAATATGCATTAATAACACCGATTCTTAAAAAGGGTAATCCCGAACTATTAGAAAACTATAGACCCATTAGTGTTCTCTGTACTTTTTCAAAAATACTAGAATCGATAATAGCAACTCGTATTATCAACTTCTTTAAGGCACATAACTTATTTTCCCTTAACCAGCATGGTTTTCAAAGTGGGAAAAACATCGAGACTGCAATTTTTCATTTTTTAAAATCAATATACTCAACAATTGATGATGGTAAACTAGCATGCGGAGTATTCCTGGACTTATCTAGGGCATTCGATACAATTGATTATAGCATCCTACTTACCAAACTAAATCACTACGGCATACGAGGAAAGGCTAATGATTGGGTTAAATCATATCTTACATCGAGAAAACAATCTGTAAAGATAACGGATGAAAATGGAAATCATTTTGTATCTAATGCCATAGACAATAACATGGGTATACCTCAAGGAAGTATCCTAGGTCCTCTTCTTTTTATCATTTTTATGAATGATATCAATATCCCAGTTTTTCAGAATTGCACACTAACTTGCTACGCTGATGACACAAATTTGCTTTTAACGGGATCGTCTGTGAATGACATCTCAGACCAAGGCAACCATATTTTAAAAGATTTAGAATATTGGTTTGCCACAAATAAACTAATATTAAACCCAGATAAAACACAGTTTGTTCTGTTTAAAGCAAATGCCAATACGTCAACACCAAAAACCATAGAAATCAATACTAAAATATATGAATTCACAGATAATGCGAAATTCCTAGGTATCTACCTGGATGACACATTAAAATACAACCTGCAAATTGACAATTTGTCGACCAAACTAAGCAAAGCATGCTATGGGTTACGAATATTAGCCAGTAACACCAATGCGAACATAATTAAAACATTCTATTACTCAAATTTTTATTCACATATGAGGTATGGAATAATATTCTGGGGTAGTTCCACACAAATTGACAAAGTCTTCCTGGTACAAAAAAAAGGCAATTAGAATTGTTTGCAATAAAAATAAAATGTTTAGCTGTCGGGGACTATTCAAACAAACTGGTTTTTTGACCTGCACTGCTGTCTACATATATGAGTGCATAAAATTTATTTGTAAACACAAATCTCTATTTGAGAATAATAGTTTACGGAGTGTGAACAATACCAGGTACGGCATCGAATATACGTATCCTCTACATAAACTTGCTATATTTGAAAGGAGTCCTTACTATAGCTGCATAAAAATATATAATAAATTACCAAAGTTTATTACAATGTTAAGTACGTATTCATTAGTGAAACAAGCAATATTTAAAAAACTCCTGGAAATTGAGCCTTATAGCATGCAAGAATTCTATGATTCCATTAATTAATACATTCTATTATAGTATCCCATTATTTTTCCTTTTGACGATGTTTCATGTGATTATGATATTTATTTATGTATATATTGTATGAACACTGAAATAAATTGTATTATTATTATTATTATTATTATTATTATTATTTCTACGACGATTTCAATAGTTAATTTTAAAACATATTAATTCAAGAATATCACTTACACACCTCCAAAAATAAGGGAAGTTGCTAAGAGTACGATAAACAAACTATTTCCAAGTAAGTTGTAACCAATTTAAGCCTATAAAATAATGCAATTTACTTGCCTAAATGTTCGATCGAAATTAAAGTTATGTTTACATTTGTTTCTCGTTCCTCGTGTCAGGCATCGATCGACACTAATTAAAAATTCACACTGAATTAACACACCGACTAAAGCGGCCCTTTTTCGCAGCGAATAAAACATACATAATACTCTCGCTGTTTTTTTCCGTGCTAGTGATAATATAATAAATTACAATCTTTCCTCTGTGTATGATGTGTTGCCTAAAATGTTGCCGAGCGCGGGATGAATTCATTCGCCCGGCAATTGTCACTGAGTTTCTAGGTTTTCCACGCCAATAAAAAGTGAAAAATATTACGCCTCCGTTTTCTTTAACCTTGGTACTGGTGGCGAAGTCCCCAATATCCATTATGGAACATATTCAGTATGTAACGCATTGGAGGGTTCCAATTATCCTATGAATTAATGGCAATTTTACGTTTTGATGTCGACACATGTCACGTTTAAGTACTGCCAATCGCTATAACTAAAATGTTACCACAAATAGTTTAATAATGAGTAAAAACTGTAAAATAAAAAATCTCATTATTACACTATTTTTGATATAACAAATAATCGATTATTAAACCAAAGTAGAAAAATACTTTTAATAGTACTCGGATGAAACAATATAATAAATCCAGAATTTCTTAAACACTTGTGTTGACTAATTTTGAATAATGTACACGTTATTGAAAATAAAATCATTGTTTGGGCCGAATAGTGATGTCTTTCTATACGAACCCTTCGTAATTTTAACTGTTCCCAAATAAATAGGAAAAATGTATTTTCCCCGTTTTTTAAATTTTCCACAATATTTAAAGGAAGTTGAGACCCTCATAAGGACTGGCGAGGAGTTTATTGTGTTGGTTAATCTCAAAACTAATGCGTGACAGTGACATTTAAATGTCACTGTCACTTTTGACATTTACAGACGAACATACGCACAGTGGTTCCGATGATTAATCTGACAAGACAAAATGTATACATTTTTTAGCTTCAAAATAACAAATTTACCGCCTTAATATAATCCTTAATATTTGTGCAGTTGAGGTTTAAAACCGTTTTCAGAAAAGTGATAACGGGGGCTGTGGCAGAGTAGGTAGAAGTCTATTATTTTGCACGATCATTCATTGTGCTGTTATTGCTGTCACCGGTTGCCTTCGGAACTACGACTTGTGTACATTTTAATTAATGTAAAGTTATTTTAATCGAATTGAAGACTATGGCAAATAAAACTACAGGTATGTATCTACATTTTCTATGCATTTGTTTTGATTTTTATTTCAAATTAATGATCTATTTCATTGATATGTTATCCCAATGGTATCCAGTGAAAATTTTATATTTTTAATTTAGTTCGCAAGCTCGGAATAGCAGAGCCCGTGTAAGTCAGTTGTGAAATCATATTTAGCGCTTAGATTAGTGACTAGTGAAAACAATTATGTTTGTTTTACGGCCTAGTTTAACCACCTTTTCTTTGAATTATTTTTTTAGCGTTGAAGGACGGTGTTCCAAGAAGGGAGATGTTTGGCGAAATGAAGTAGAAATTCCAAGAAGAGCGGCCTGTGTTTGTGCATATATTATTAATAAGTACAATGTTAAAGACTCTGATAGAAATATTTGTGAAGAAGTGCAAAGAAAAAGTGCGGTATTCAGTAAAAAACTAAAAGAACGGTGGAACAAATGTCAATATATATTAGAACAATTTTTACGCAAAAATGATAGTTGGTGAAATGGTGACTTTTGAAATATCCACAGTGACTCATATTAAAGAAGGAAGATCCATCGGTCGACCACGGAAATTGTTCCATGAAAGTAGTGAAAAATCCCGAAAAAGAAAATTGCAACCTTTGTTAGAGAGAAATACGGTGGATGAGATTGTTCTTGCAGCTCAATTAAGCTTGCAAACGTGATGCAGCAGAAATCGTGAAGCAAGTGTCAAGTTTTTTCCCCAAAAAGGGCCACAAAAATAAAAAAGGCTTACCAATTCCCATCGAACAAGTAACCCATTAAAATGACAAGTGATGAAGCATTAGATTTTTATGTGGATAAAAAATTAACAAAAGACCAATATATTTCGATGCGACAAATAAACAAAGATTACAATGCTAATATATATCCGAACTATCACATGCTTGTTGAAGCAAAGAAGCGATGCTATCCAAACCAAATTAAAGTCACCGAATTCTCTGCAGAGATATTACTTCAGTCATTGCTTGACCATACAATACAACGTTTAGTCTCAGTACAATATGAGGTGTTGAAACAAGCGCATGTGGGCATAGACACACTTCCAACATTAAATGTGATCCTTAAGTGGGGCTGTGATGGCGCTTCTGGGCAAAGTCAATATAAGCAAGTGTTTTCGGCTGAATCACAACAGGAAGTTGATGATTCATATGTATAGATAGGCAACTGTATGTGCAGGCGGTGACTATAAGACAGAATGTTGGGAGATCATGGCGGCAGTAGAGCTTAAGTCACAAGCAAATAAAGACGTGCTAACTGTATATGAGAACTTTTAATAAGTACCAAATCACTAACGCTACATGGTGTCAGGTGTGAACAGAAGTTCAAGTAATATAAATAAGAAGATAAGTATGGAAACGTTGAATGTACCGTATAAAATGGACTTTTCGGGGAACGTCGCAAAAAACTGGACCACATGGTTGCAAAAATTTAACATCTTCATGATGACGGCGGAGAAAGGTGAGTCCGACAAAGAAAGTGTGAAGATAGCAATATTTTTAAATCTAATTGGAGACAAAGGATTAGAAATCTTCAATACACTAAAACTCGACTTAAATAAATCAAAATTGAGCGAGGTGATAGACGCGTTACGCGTTCGCGAAATATTGCGAGCCGAAGAAAAACCTTATCTACGAGAGATACAAGTTTTTATCAGCGAAAATGAAAGGACAACCTATCGGGGAATTTATAACACAATTAAAAACGTTGGCGTCCACCTGCGAATTCAAGGAGGAAGACAGCATGGTACGGGATAAAATCGTGATCTCCATCAACCAGGATGACCTTCGAGCTAAATTACTGCAGACCGAGGATCTGTCGTTAACGAAAACGGAGGAAATATGCAGCATCTACACGGAAACGAAAGCGAGAACATCGGACATGTCAGCGGGACCGAGCAGAACGTTTGATGTCGACAACATAAAAAAGCCAAGTACTAAGTATAATAAACAAAAGTATGTAGAATGTAATAAAAAAACTTCAGAATGTAATAAAAAAACTAAATCCCTAAGTTTAGATAGGATTAAAAACAATGAAAATCGTGAGTATTTATGTTTGAAATGTAATAGAGTGCATACTAAATATAATTGTCCGGCTTTTGGAAAGGCTTGTAGTTATTGTAAAAAATTGAATCATTTTGAAGTCGGTTGTTTAATATTAAAAAGAAAATTCGGTAATGTACAAAAAAGAATTAGATGTATTAGGGAAAATAAAGACTCAGAATCAGATGACGATTTTCTAGTTGAGTCAATCACTATACTATTATTTTTCTAAAGTGGCGTTCACGTCATCGAAATAATAATCATAATAATGACAACACAATTTTACAAGGTTGCCAGCTCTCCTGTATATTTAAAAATGGCAAATCAGCTGTTGTGTCAATTTGAAATCTTTCAATGCGAATATCTTTGAACATAAACAACGAAAAAAAAAAACAAGTTAAACGTCAAAAATGTTTGGTTATGCACAAATGTATGAGCATGGTTAGTGAAAAAGATTTGGCATCGTCGCGAATAAAAAATCACGGCTGCCAACATAACATAATTTTCTACATGATTGGCAGACGAAAATTGTGTGCCAGGTCAATACGCCGATTACTTATTTATAACCACCGGTGATCAATTTTATGTAACAAATGATTCTCAGATTAATTTCGATTCTTCAACTAATTTTATGCATATTCTCGAAAACAATCACGTTGGTACGAAAAAACGTCATTTCACACGTGCTTGATGACGTGAACGCCACTTTAGAAAAATAATAGTATACTATTGATCAATTAAAAACAAAAAATCATATTAAAGATTTGGAAATTACAAAAAATGTTAAAATCATCGAATTAAAACAAAATGTTGTGTTTAAGGTTGACACGGGAGCACACTGCAATGTATTACCTGGGAGGATTCTGGAGGGCAATCAGGAACTTCTGGATAAAATTAAGAAAACTTCAACCTCACTTCATGCGTACGGTGGGGGAGAGCTGCCTGTGGATGGTAAAATCAATTTGGACTGCATTGTTAACAATCAGCTGTATAACATAAAATTTATTGTCACAAGAGCGAGAGATAAACCAATATTAGGTCTACCAACTAGTAGAGATCAACTCAAACTGATAAAAGAGGTACATTGTTTAAAAAATTTAGACTCTAAAGATAGAATCATTAATGATTATCCTGATGTATTTAAAGGGTTAGGTAAATTCCCAGGTTTGCAGAAATTAACATTGACTAAGAATGCTGAACCCTGTATAAAACCGAGTAGGAGAATTCCTAGTAAATTATCTCCAAAATTAAAAGATTCACTAGATGAGTTAATAAAAAATGATGTAATATGTAAAGAATTAGAACCAACTGAATGGGTTAATAATATTGTAATTACAAAAAAGGCTAATGGCAATTTAAGAATATGTTTAGATCCAATGCATTTAAATCAATTTATTAGAAGGGAGCATTATCAGATCCCATCTCCAGACGTAATATTAGATGGTTTGAGTGGTAAAGAATTTTTCTCAATTTTAGATTTAAAAGATTCTTTTTATCAGGTTGTCTTAGATGAAAAGTAATCAAAACTGTGTACTTTTGCTACTCCTTTGGGTAGATATAGATTTTTAAGAATGACATTTGGTATAAATACAGCAGCAGAAATATTTCAAAGGAAAAATGATGAAATATTTGGGGATATATTAAGAAATAAAATTTATATTGATGATTTAATAATAGCTGGGGAAAATAAAGAGGAGCATGATAAAATTTTGACTGAAGTTTTAATTAAAGCAAAACAATGTGGGATAACTTTTAACCCAAAGAAATTTCAATATTGTGTAAATGAAATAAAAATTCTAGGGTTTGTAGTTAATAAAGAAGGCATGAAAATTGACCCTCAGCGAGTTGAGGCAATAAAGAAGTTAGAAAATCCAAAGAGTAAGAAAGAGTTACTTCGCATTTTGGGCATAGTAAAGTATTTAACAAAATTTATTCTAAATTTAACTAAGTTAACTGAACCTTTAAGATTATTGACCAGGAATGACATTATTTTTGATTGGACCAACCAACATACAAAATGTTTAGAGGATTTAAAATCAATAATTACTAACTCAACTGTATTAGCTCACTTTGATCCTAATAAGACTATTGTAATTCAGACTGATGCTAGTAACATGGGAATGGGAGCTTGTCTAATACAAGATAATAAACCGGTATCTTATGCTTCAAGAAGTTTAACAGATACTGAGATGAGATATGCGGTTATTGAGAAAGAATTAAATGCTATAATGTTTGCATATGAAAAATTTAATTATTATATTTACGGTAGAGATGTGGTTATACACACAGATCATAAACCATTAGTGTCAATTTTAGAAAAAGATATAAACAAAATACCGAGTCGTTTGCAAAGAATGAGATTGAGGCTTTTAAAATATAAATTAAAACTTAAATATGTACCAGGAAAGTATTTGTTTGTAGCAGATACTTTGTCGAGAAACTGCGTTAAAGATTTCAATTTTATTAATCATTTAGAAAAAAGAATTGATAGTTAACAGTTTAGAGAAAAGATTAAGTAATAATAGATTTAAAGAATTTAGTGAAAATACAGAAAAAGATTCAAATTTAAAAATTTTAAGAAATTATTTAGAAAAGGGTTGGCCTGATAAAGAGAAGAAATTGGAAAACAAAGACTTAAAACATTATTTTTGCATTAGAGATAAGCTTACGGTTAGTAATGGCTTGATATTTTATGGAGATAGATTAGTAATACCTACAAGCATGAGAAAAAACGTCCTTAAACGTTTACATTCAGGTCATTTAGGTGTTAATAAATGTAGATTAAAAGCTAAGGAATGTATGTTTTGGCCAGGTATGTCAAGCGACATAGCAGACTTAATATTAAATTGTGAAATGTGTATAAAATTTCGAAATTGTAATCAAAAATTACCCTTAATGTGTCATGAAATTCCATCAAGACCTTGGCAGAAATTGGGCATGGATATAATGGAATTTAAAAATAAATTATATTTAATTGTTGGTGATTACTACAGTGAATGGATTGAGGTAAAAAAGTTAAATAACAAGAATGCTAGAAATATAAGTAAAGTTTTGGAAGAAATATTTTCTTATCATGGACTACCAGAGGTGGTTGTTTCTGATAATAATCCATTTAACAGTTATGAATTTGGTCAATTTTTGAATAATCTAAATATCAAATTGATAACATCGAGTCCGAATTATCCTCAAAGTAATGGCTTTGCTGAAAAATGTGTTGGGATTGTAAAGAACATGTTGAAAAAGAATTTGAATAATCAGGATTATCTAAAATCATTATTTAAGTACAGAAACAACCCTATACCTGATATTGGCTTTTCTCCAGCTCAGTTACTATTTTCAAGAAGATTAAAAGATGATTTACCTGTGGTTGACAAGTTGCTTTTACCAGAGGTAGTAGCGCGAGAGCAATTAATCGAAATTCTTAAAGCTAGACAGATTAAACATAAGAGCTATTATGATCGCAACTCCAGAGACCCAGGTGGTACTGTTGCTAGTGGCCCTGTAAGATTCAGATTAGGTAATGAGTGGAAGAAAGGAGAAGTAGTACGAAAATGTGAACAACCTAGAAGCTTTGTAATTAAATCAGAAAATAATAGAATGTATAGAAGAACACAACAACATATGTTAAATGAGGGGATGAAGTTAAGAGATAGAAATAAGTTAAAGAAACCAGACAGACTTAAAATGTAAATTTTCAATATTTCTTAGTTTCTTAGAGTTAATTATAGTTTATAAGATTATTTAATGTATTACTAGGAGATAGATATAACATTGTATATGAGTAACTTTTACGTTTGTTTTTTTATAATAAGATTGTATATGTGTATATAGACTTAAGAGAGGGGGTGTATAGATAGGCAACTGTATGTGCAGGCGGTGACTATAAGACAGAATGTTGGGAGATCATGGCGGCAGTAGAGCTTAAGTCACAAGCAAATAAAGACGTGCTAACTGTATATGAGAACTTTTAATAAGTACCAAATCACTAACGCTACACATATATATTTATTGTATCACTAGTCCCACTGCAAATGACCACATACTCAGCTATTGGTACCAGCAATAAAATAATTTTGTGGCAAAATCCTCTACCTGCATCGACAAAATACTGTCGGCCTATTAAACTCCTTTTAAAGAAGGAGACTTCGGAATTAACAAGAAAAGAAATTGATAACATAAAGTCACAAATATCTAAACTTACCCCAACTTTTGTACAAGTAGAAGGTCATGAAATACTTATAGAACACGACTTACTTCTCACTATGATCAACGGAAAGATTTGTAGTGTGCTTTCGAATCAAGCAACACAAAATTGTCACGTATGTGGAGCAACTCCTGCGCAAATGAACAATCTCAGCCTTATCCGTAAAAAAATACCAAATGAAACAGCATTGACATTGGGACTATCAAGCCTACACGCCTGGATCAAATGTTTCAAATGCGTCTTGAATATTTCATATAGGCTGGAAATAAGATCTTGGCAAATTCGAAAGGAAAATAAGTCTAACGTTGAAGATAGGAAAAAATCTATTCAAGATCGCTTCCGAAATGAAATGGGACTTCTTGTTGATATACCCAAACCCGGCTTTGGGACGACCAATGACGGTAATACAGCCCGAAGATTTTTTGACAATCCTGCTTTGGCCTCAAATATTTCAGGCGTGGACGAAGAACTGATTTGTCGCTTCGGCGTTATTTTGAAAACAGTTGCTAGTGGATACAGCATTAATATAAAAGAGTTTGAAAAATACTGGTCTGATACAGCAGAATTATACGTACAAAAATATAAGTGGTATTATATGCCACAAAGTGTCCATAAGTTACTTATCCATGGGGCACAAGTGATCAATGAGGCCATACTTCCAGTTAGAATGTTGTCTGAGGAAGCTCAAGAGGCCCGCAACAAGGACTATAAAAACATCAGGGAATACCACACGCGTAAGTTAGTAGGGCCGATACAATGACAGACGTGATGCACATGCTATTAATTTCTTGGGACCCGATTGTAAGCAGTCTTCGTGTCAAGCGTCAAAAAAGAAGTAAAAGTATATGTCCTGAAGTATTGAGACTAATCCAAGACCCAGGATATAACGAAGATGATGTTGACGAATAGACGTGTAACTTTTAGAGTGTATATATTTGAAATATTTTACGTGACAACAATAACCCTTTTCTTAAACTCCAAATTTATTTATTATTTTCCTTGATATACAAACTTAAAAACAACTTTAATAAAAAATTATCTTCCATACCAAATAAACACAAAAATTTACAATATTCCAATATTTCCAATATTATTTACTGTAATGTATTTCCAATAGTTGGAATATAAATGTATTTATTTGACTGCGGAGACGCACTCCAGTTTTTGTGTATAATTTTTTTGTCTCCGCGCGCCGAGCATTGAGGCAGTTCATTTTGCGCTCTCATGCCGTTCAGACGTACTATTGTATTGTGTTACTGATTATCAGAATAAACCTTATTTTAAGTTACGTTCAGTTATTATCATTACCACCACCGGTCGCGAACGTAACATTTACTTTACCGACTCGCAAAGTTTCATTTTTTTTATTTAAACCGTGCACATTCACCCCTAAAACACCCCTGAGCCCCCTATAATATTTAGTAATTTTTCCCATGTTGACTGGTATATTTTGGAACGATTCATGAAGTTTCGGAGTTTTGTCCAGCTAGAATTCAAATTGGGACCACTGTGATACGTACAGACTAGGGTGACCGCAAAAAATCGATGTCGGAATTTTAGTCGTCTGGACCCCACAAAACGATTCCCCTTTCCAGATATTGAGATAGCCGAAATTTGAGCTCGATTAAACGACGTTAACCCGTGCGCTCGTCGGTCAAAGTTTGAAATAATCCAAATTTTTGGCCAAAAAGCTGACATATGGAGCCATAACTCCAGAACGGTAAAAAATAAAAACACGCTTAATATCTCAAAAGAAAGCTAATGGTTGTCGTCAAAATTTATATTCTATACATAATTGTTGTTATTTTAAGTCAAACCGAGTTATAACAGCCTTTAGCCCCAAAAACGTGACCTGGTACCACCAGGAGCATACTTCGTATATTTTGTTATTAAGTGATAAATTTTGCTTTTTTTGGTATATTTTTGAGTTCAAAATAGAAATATAATAAAAAAATAAGTAATACTGATAAGTCTAATGGCATTTTTTAATTTAAAATATAAAAATCCGGTATATAATGCATACAAAACAGACACAGAAAAGATACAGACGTAGTACCTACATGAGTTGATAATTTTACATAGTTATCTAATCTATTCTAGAGCTTTTGTTAAAGTAGTTTTTGAAACGTCAGGATATAATGCTCGGCATTTGGTTATAACTTGCAGGACGTATTGCTTTTGGTCTTCATCTTTTGTCAGAAGGTCGTTAAAGTCGGTTATTAATATAATACCACGCTCAGCCATATCATTAACTACTTTTAATGTTTTGACAATTTTCAATCCTTCTTGGAAGTCATTATTTTGAAGCCAGGTGTTTGGATGTTGTCTTAGGAAATCCGTTTTTATATTAAATCCGTCAAAGAATGTAAACGTTTCTTTGGTAAGTAAATTTATCAATCCTCCATCAACTACCTCTTTTAATTTTTCTTTCCTAACTTTTCGATTTACAACCCTAGCGTGCTCTGATGGTTCATCTGTGCTACTGAGCAATTTATTAGCCATTAACAACTTTTTATCGTGTGTAATGATGGGATCAAAAAACGATAATCCCACCAACTCTGCATTCAAATCCCACAAATGATTCGAAAATTTGGTCAGGGCTATTTCTGCTATTTCGTTGTCACATTCTTTATAATCTACCAGACTATGCAAAATACCTAAATCTTGCTTTGGTGCAAGATGAGCTTTTGGAGCATTGAACCAAGCTTTATAATAAATTTTAACTAGGAAAACAGAAATGGCACGCACAGAACTTTCTTCTTCTTTAGACATCTTAAATTGACGACGAAAACTGAACATTTTTAAGCAGTAAATAGCCTTTGCCATCCACCTAGCGTGATGAATGGCTCCTGGAGTTCTAAAACCCACAACATTACCATCTAGTGATCCAACAAATACGAGAACCAACTGCATCAGCTTCTTGTAGTCATCTCCGGAGTGGCTCTCAGTGAATTTGGTCTCAAATTCAGCAGTAGAATTTGCAAGTACTTCTGGAGTTAGCTGCTATTGTATTAGATTGTCACTGATACCTGTGTCGTATTTTCCTTTGTCTATCTTGGGCCACGCAGTGAGGAATCTCTTGAAAATGTCTGGATGAGGTCCAGTGGTTGATCCCATTCTTCAGAATTTCCAAGATATGGTGACGGCCACCTAGGTATGCCAATTCTCTTCCTAACATTTTCTCCAATATGACGCATGCTCCTTTGAGTCTTCCCGTGTTAGATGCCGTAGTGTCTAAGCCCATCGGTATTGGGAAGATCCCATTTCTGTAGGCATTCATATACGGCTACGGCTTGCTCCTCTCCAGAGCTGTTTGCTGTTACAGGAACTCCCAGCAGCTGTTCCTTTCCGCCATATGAAATACCAATAGCTATTCGCTCACATTGTTCATTTTTTAAAACGCCCAGTAAAAGTTTACCGTCCCAATGGACAACCACGGGCTCTTTTTCAGGAATGTTTACTTTATCTAAAAAAATTTTAGTATATTGTTCTCTGAACATTTGCCTTCTAGAATGTAATAAAGTTTTCGAGACTTTGTACTCAAGAGGGTCAAGGTTTATTGCTTCTAGAGTAGCTATTAACATGCTCGTAGCATTTCTGTCGGATACCTTACATCGATCTAACAAAATGGACAATTTCATGTTTAAAATCTCTTTGACGCCCCTTGTAAATGAAACATTCATCCTCTTGCTCTCAGATGGTCCTGGATCTTCTCCAGCTTTTCCAGCGATGTCCATTTCCTCAAGCTCTCAAGTTCCTGGTACATGCTGTCCTCTTCACTGTCTTCTTCTTCTTCTCCTTCCTCGAACTTGTCTTCATCATCCTTCTCTAAGAAGCAACAAAAGAAAGAGAAAAAAAGACTATAAAAACTTGTCGTTTTAGCAGAATAGTAATAATACATAGGTACTAAATTACCTACCACTAATTATCAATAGGTATTATTTAACTCACTCATTAAGATGCCAAATGATGCTCTCATGTACAATTCTCTTTCAATTATAATTAAACTATTTACTTATTTGTTTATCTATTTTTCAGAATAATAATAATAAAAAAAATCACCAATATCAGAAGTTTCTTCTTGGATTTCTCGGTTCATTATTGCAAGTTCTTTTTGCGCCTTGATTTCTTCAGCGCGAGAAAACTTGAGATCCACTCCAGTCATGGAACCTGGGCGGCTCTTCTGCCTCTGTTTCACGAGAAACGCCTTATCTTGAGCAATATCAAAGAGATCATCCAACTTTTCAACAAACTGTTTAAATTTGTTCTTGGCCGTTTCCGATGTTTTCTTCCTGTCTTTTTGAAGAGTTCTCCATTCGGCGTGAAGTTTTTCCAGCTTAGTAATTGCATCTTGCTCATGTTTAGTCTGGATTCGAGCTTTCTCCCAAAAAATGAACACTTCTCATATGGTAAGTTTTGCTGATTCTCTTACAGTTAATTTAACAATACGTAAATTATAAAATAAAGCACACAAAACTTGACGATTTTAGGGTAGTTTACAACCGGTGATCTGGTGAATGGGATAGCCCACAAGAAATATTTTATCCTTGGTCCGGCTTTGTAGACCTGATGTGGATGCCATTTCAGAGTCCAATGGGTAAATAACAGTTAACTTGAAAATGAAACAAAACATATTACAAACTTAAATTTCAATAAAATGTTTTCAAATGACTTTTAAAATAATACCATAATATTTATAAAAACAATAACCCACACACTTGGAAAATTAAAAAAAAAACGTTAAAATATCTTCACTAGATAATTGTTCGATCTAACCAGCTCAAAGGCACTAACTAAACTGAATAAATAAAAGGTTGGTTGTACGCTGAAGTAAAATCACCATCCCTACAATAGAAATTAGATGCACCCTCCTTTTTACCTGTCAAACGGGTCTTTCTTTGGTAAATTAGTCAGGTAATCCCCATATAATAAAAAAAATGAATTTGAACAAAAGGCTCTTTATGTTTGAAAATAGAGTTTCAAAATACTTTTCAACAAAAAAATGTTAATTCCGAGACACATTATGTAAAAACCCATAAAATTCTTAGAATACTCCCAAACTGGCTCCTACTGGTACCAGGTCACATTTTTCGGGTCAAAGGCTTTTGAAACTCTGGTTTAAAATAACAACAATTATGTATGGAATATAAATTTTGAAGAACAACATTAGCTTACTTTTGATTTCTATTATTTACCGTTCTGGAGTTTTGGCTCCATATGTCAGCTTATTGGCCAAAAATTTGAATTTTTTCAAACTTTAAGCGACGAGCGGCACGGGTTAACGTCGTCTAATCGAGCTCAAATTTCGGCTATTTCAATATCTGGAAAGGGGAATCGTTTTGTGGGGTTCAGACAAACAAGATTCCGACATTTTTTCCTCTCTATGAGACCCTACTACAGACGAACAGACGAATATACGAACAGACGTATGAGACGTATGTACTCACAATGGAAAATATTACATTGTTTGTACTCACAATGGAAAATATTACATTGTTTTGATTAAGGGCGGTTAAGAAGGCCATAACGAGCAAGGGAGCTATTTGAGGTAGTATTATCACTTTGACAACGTGATAAACAGTTGACAGTTGTCAAAAAATAGAAATCCGAAACGCTATAATTCCAGCGGATACGAAATTTATTCCAGCTAAATCTAAAAGCAGTTACGAAAAGCAGAATTGTAATCAAATTTTGAAAACTTGCGTGCTTTTACAATTTTTCTTATAGCGGGCCGTTATGAAAGCGGACTGTTAAAGCTATATAACAGCCCTGTTTATGTTACTAGGGTGTTATTGAGTACTTAACACTTGCCAATTTGTGATAATTAATTTATGCCATACATAACCACTTAGCATGGTAATATATTTTTAAATTACTTTATATTATATACACATAACTTAGATCGTTAAACCATATATCCATCTGATTTATTGCTGAACATCAAAGGCATCTATCGGATGTAAACGTTAATGTACTCGGAGTGCATGTAAATATATTACATGTTCCGGGCCAGAGCGATTTTCGAGTACGATCAGAATGCAGCATCTAACTCAAATAAAATGACCCCACACAAATCATGAGCGCCCTCCCTCGACGACTAAAATTATCAGCCATTTGTTATCTCTAGTAGATTCGGTCTAATAAAACAATGAACCCAACAACTGAATTGCGGTACAAATTTAGTAATTATTTAACGATGTTTCTGCGATGCGGTGCGAATCGAGCAATTTACAGGTATCCTGTTTGCGTGCAGGGAGTAATTAAAGTGGAATTAAATAATTACCGAAACCCAAGGGCCTTCCACAAAATTAACATACCGACTCAAATAAAAACCGTTCACCAGTTTGTAATTGATGAATTACCGAACTGTTTTCACCAATCGTAAACGACACATTACGAATTTATTGAGCATATACAAATTCATTTAAAATGTTGTACATAAATTTGTAACATGTATTATTATTATACTCTACCTTCGACCTTACATTTATTCACTTAAACTAAAGACATATTGAAACTGGATCTTGTCAGGGTGACGTTTAAATTTGTATTAAATTAGCCGGTAATGGCAATGTAGGACGACTACCAACTAAACAAACGAATTACCGTTCGAACAATTTTCCGTCGAATGATATATTGTCCAATACATTGATTGGACATTGATTTAAGAATGCGGATCGTTGCACTCACTCTGAAGTGTTAATCTACTAAGATACCATTGCGATGGAAGTACCAATAAGGCATGGCGTGAAGTTGTGTCTGTTATTGTTTTAACCAATAAGTCGAAATCTGATGTTTAAATGTCACTATCACTGTTGATTTTTAAAGACGATTTATGTATAACATTTAACATTTATATATGCTCTATATATTCGTAATGGGTCGCTTATAATTGGTGAAAACAGTTCGGTAATTCACTAATTACAAAGTGGGAGTAGGTAATACACTATTATATCATCAAACTACTTACAATTGGATTATTTCAAACATATTTACATTAATTATTCCATTAAGATATGAATTATTTTTTAAGATTGCAGACGTATTTTAGAAACCATTTCAAACGTGTATTTAAAATACCTCGAGCTTCTTTATGTAATTAACTCATTACATGTCAACGTTTTGTGTAAGTGAATATTTGTTTTCCTTGGAGTTTTCAGAAACACGCCATTTATGAAATTTATTCCATTATGATAAGTACTGATCTTCGTTTTCTTATATGAAAACGAGAAATTTACAGCCCTTGAAAATAGTTGGTGTGGGGATATGGTGAGCGCACCAGGCACTCTACGTGACTGCTTATAAATGCCAAATTACATGAATTATTATATCGCAATTTTCACGTCTCCTACCGGATTTATTGGGTAGTTCCAATTTTAATTTATTAGCTATTTTAATACAGTTTAAGTATATAATATTTGTTACGCAATTTGATATTTAAATTGTTTAATGGAAGAAAACTGAGAGTAAAATTACAAGTGGTTGTTCAGTATGTTATGGCTGTGGCTGTTTTTACATGTATTTTACACTATTTAACCTTCACATTTTTTCCTCTCCGGTAGCATATCGATAAATGGAATTCAGTATTTTTCTAAATTCTGAACACATTTTTGCTCTTATACTTTTTCTCTAGAATAATCGTGGAAGCAGCAAAATGCATATACCGGGTGTCTATTCAAAAACAAGCAATGCTCCATAACAAGCCTGGATAAATGACGGCCCGCGACAGAATTCTCTCCAGCAAAAATACTACTGTTGTCCAATATAAATTGCCGCATAAAAAGAATTTTGGAAAGAAAATAAATACATTATTTAAATAAGGCGGTTCCGATAAAATATATTAAACTTATTTTGAATTTTGAGTCATATGTCATACTTTCCGTCGCACAGTGGTCCAAAAGCCGAATCCCTGGTCAAAACGCAATAACTCAAGTGCTTCTCAGTGAACATTGCTAGTGTTTCTGTACTGGTAGCTTTTTGGGTCGCTGATTTCGAAAATGAATGCAAAAATGCGAAATTCAAAATGGCGGATATTTTTCGCGAAGAATGGTACGATTTTGCTGAATTCGAAAATGAATGCAAAAATGCGAAACTCAAAATGGCGGGAATATTTCGTGAAAAATGGTACAATTTTGGTGAAAGTTATATTTTGTACATTAATTTCTTTAATTTATACAAGTTATTTCTTATAACAAACAAAATTACATACATCGGATACATTGGATTTCATATAAAGAAAATTCAAAGAAAATGTTTTATTTGTATCGTTTACAGCAGCAACTCCAATTCACCATTTTGTGCACGGTTTGAAGAGTAGAAACATGTCCACCAAAGATTTAATGAAGATGAAATGTCCAAAGCTCATTTTAAATCTGTCGAGGCTTTTATGTTTGCCTTGCCAAACGCAAGAACAGTACTCGTGACCTTCTTTTTTGTGATCAACTAGAAAATAGGAAACAAGAAGTTTTAGAAAGAAGACATGTGGTGACAATAGTAATAGACGTCTTGAAGCTTATAGGAAAGCAAGGATTGGTTTTTGGTGCATCAAAAAAGCTGCCTACTCTCTTAAAGATGACACAATCAACCATAGCAACTTCTTAGAAATAATTCTTTGAATGTGCAAGTATGATTCACGGTTAGAGAAATACTTGAAAAGGACTATCGAAGAAAGTGATATGGGCATGTCTAAAAGGTCAGGAAAAAAAAACTGACGTGGAAAAATATAAACAAAACGGTGGGCAGAGGAAGTACCGTGACATTTCTAAGTAACAACACAGTAGCAAAAATAATGACCTGCATGACAAAAGAAATAAAATACCGCAAATTCTCAGTTTTGGTAGATACGACAATAGACGTATGTAGCAACGATGTGCAATAGTAGCCAGGTATGTTAAAGGACATGAAGTTTGCGAGAGACTACTGGCATTAAAAAGTGTGGTTTCTACTACAGAAGAATCACTATTTGACACTCTCTCTGGAGTATTGACAAACCTTGAAATACCTTTGAGTGATTGCGTCGCAAATGCGTTTGGTGGCGCATCTAACATGAGCGGCCAGTATAATGGTTTGACTGCACACATGGCCAGAAAAATCCCAAATCACATTCATACGTGGTGCTATGCGCACGTTTTAAATCTTGTAATATCTGATATATCTCAATACCTCACTGTATCAATCTCATTTTTCAGCATAATGCAAGAGACCTAGGTATTTTAAAGGATTCAATTAAAAGACTGGACAAGTTCAGGGAGCAAATTCCTGAGTACAATTTAGAAGCCATTGGGGCTACTAGATGGCGAAGCCGCAGTAACGCAGCAAAGAAAATATTCGGCAAAATAGATGAGTGGACCTCTTCTGAAGAACAGTCTTCAAACACAGCTAAACCTAAACACATTTATCTATAGTTGGTATTGGCTCTGTTCAAAATTTCAAATTCAACTGATTTCAACGCCAAAGTGAGACATGGAGCAACTGCTTTACTTAACAAGTATCTGGATTTCGAAACAATAGTTGTTGGCATGGTATTCTTGCAAGTATTCAAAATCACTACGCCACTATCGGATTATCTTCAAACAAAGAATCTAGACTACGCCCAAGCGTGGAGGAATATTGAGTCTTCTCATAGTAGACTAAAACGCCTACGAAACAAGTTTTCTGAAACTTTGAAAGCAGCACAACGCTTTGTTCTGAAAATGACGCAGAAACTTGAAGAAACGCATGAAACTCTTAATGGCATCGTTATTGGCAAAGCAATAGCTGAGAAAAGAAAGAAGAAAGTAAAGAAAATGGCAGGAGAACTAGCTGAAGACGACAGTGCTGGAACTTCTCCTGACAAAGACTTCAAAATAAAAATCTTCTTCATAATTGTGGATAGAGCTGTCCAAACTGTGGAAAGCCGTTTTGTGCAGCACAAATCGCTCTATTTGGATCTGGCCTGTTTCGACCCAAAAATATTCAAATCCCAAGAATCTCTTCCTCCTAAGGCATTGAAGAAAATATAATTACTTTTGAACGTTGATAAAGAAAAGCTGAAAGAAGAACTTATCTCGTTCATGAATGTATGGCCCCAGATTTCAAATGCAAGTATGAACGCTGACTATGAGTATGAAGATACTCAGACGAGAAATCAACGACCACAGTGATGATGACAATGATCAAGAAGAAGATGATGATGAAGACCACGAGATCCAGTGCAAAGCGTCAGCATCTTGCAACAGTTGTATCAAGTGTGCATACAAAATTATATTAGAATGTAACATGTACTGTTTGCAATACCCAGAACTTTCAAAAGAATATAAATTTCTTCTAACCATCCCATTGACTCAAGTTTCTTGCGAACGAGCATTTTCTAAATTGAAACTTATTAAAACCAGATTGAGATCGTCTTTGACAAATGAAAATTTAGAATCTTTACTGTTAGTGCGCTCAGAAGCTAATATTTTGAACTCCATAGATCCAGACACCGTTATTAATTATCTTTGCCACTCCAGCTCCGAATTAAAAAGACTTCTTCAAGTTTAGTTTATAAATTCAATCAAAGAACATTACATTTGTGAATGTAGTTTTGTTTGCTGATGATACATCAGTCTTAGACATTGATGATCATTTGGATGAAGCGCTGCAAAAAAGTAATGAAACTGTAAATCGTTCTGTCTCTTGGTGTAAGAATAATGGGTTAACACTTAATGAAAATAAAACATCGCAAGTTATATTTTCCCTAGACAAATCAAGTACTATCCTTCAAGACATAGTTTGTTTGTTTCTTTGTGTTTATTTAGATTCAACTCTTAAATGGGACACTCATGGAGAATATATTGCAAACATTTTAACAAGGAATATATATTGCCTACGCTATGTCCAAGAAGTGTTGTGTCAAATACTAAGAAGTGCTTACTATGCAGTGTATGAATCTCGTATAAGATATAGGATACTTGCTTGGGGTCATTCAACGGCCAGACACCGATTGTTTGCTCTACAACGTCGTGCCACAAGGTTAATAGCTGGATCGGGATACTACTCCAACTGTAAACAGTATTTTATATACTTTAAAATCTTAACTCTTCCACCCATTTACATTCTTGAATGTTTATTATACATGAAACGTCACTTTAGTTCCTATCATGATCACCAGGGACATGGTCATTTCACCAGATTCAGAATAAATTATAATCAGAGCCAGTTAAGACTTGAAAAATCTCATATCGGTACAAAATATAGACTTTATATTGATTGTAAATTTATAATTAACTTTTATTTCTGTGCATATGTTTTTATATTATTTTCTTAAACTGAAGCATTATTTGTAAATGTGTCTATATATTTAATTTTCTGTATCGATTACATAGCTTTGTAATTTAGATAATAAATTAAGTATATTTATTTATGTAATATGTCTTATTTTTAAATTATTTATTTTGTACTATTTGACGTGTGTAAAACAATTGTTACAAACACTAATAAACATTACATTACATTACATTAATTATGTTTCAACTACTACTTTGTCTTTTATTTTGCCCCAAGACATTGCAAATATTTGAAATGAATCAAATGAACATTAGAATTTAGCAAACAATGCATGGCCGTCCACCGTCCTAACAAAGGGTCCAGCACGGGCCTGCATACATCACATCCTGTTTGTCTTTGGCCTCGGAACTAGGCAGTTGCCAAGGACGGTTCCGTTTATTTATATTTAAATTCTTTCATGAGGATGATCCAATTTGGGGTCGAAAGCTCGGATAGATTTTTCGTGTTTAGGATTGTAGTGTGATATTGTAGTATATATTTTTAAAATAATTAAATTGTTTCCTCTACTTTTTCGAATTCTTGCTTTTGAAGACTTCGCGAGTAACATTTTCCATAAATTTAGAGAGAGAAGACGTGCGAGAAGGGTTTGGCTGACTTCTTCCTTTCTAAATAATTAAATTCCTCTCTTTGAAATTTTAGAATTCCTCACATACTTCGTAAACACGAAAAATAATATAATTTTCGCTCCTAGAGACCGTTTGGAACATTAATTAAATTCCTCTTGAGAAATGTCACTACTTTACAAATTGTCATAATTTTTGAAGATACATATTAATCGCTATCATCGACGTCATTTTGATCAATAACGTCGTCTGCGTCGGCTCCTCCAAAACGGAATTTTTCATAAATTAGAAGCGCGATCGCTTCAGGGAACAAACTTTTTCCCATTTTGAGAGATGTCTTTGGCAAACTCGAAATAAGCGGGTCTGAAGTAGCTAGAAGTCGGAGAAAAATGTCTTTAATAGTTTTTTTCTCTCGAGCATTGTCGTGAGTAATGTTCGCGGTAATTCCGTACGTCTTTATTTCGCGACTCCTGAGCTTCTTCCGAGAGCTGTCCTATTGGCAAAGTGGCTAATTCGACAATCCGTGGGCCATGCATGAGTACCTTATGTACGGTTGTGGGCATACAATACCATGGGTATAATTCAACGAATCGATCAGCAGTATCGTTGCAATATTTTCCAAACGAATCTATTTTGACGGTAAACCCGCTCGAAATAACTTGCAAAATGACATGAAATCTTTTCATTAACTCAGCATCGACCCCAAGAAGGCGAGCAGACATTTCCGTATTTTCAAAAAAACGCTGAGCCGTATTGCCGCCATTCGAGTTGCCCATGCTTTGCTTTGGTCGATCTATGAGGAGGTGCAGTTCGTGTTTAAACCCTTTCTGAATAGAACTTTTACGTTCTTTCAAAGCATTTTTAGCTTCTTCGCCACGAGACTGCCATTTTTCGTTTTTCAGTTTATATCCAACATGCAGTAAACGTTCGAAAAATCGTATCCAACAATGCAAAGTTGATAATCTGTATATCAATTTTGAATCGTCGACTTTTCTATCGCATAGCCTGCAAATGTGATGAATATCTTATACTATACATTTTCAATAACATAGTTTTCAAGTTATTTTTGTAATACTCGATCGAGTGCTGCAACGTGATTAATGTGACTTGTGTAAAGTTCAGGGAACCATTAAAACAATTAAAAAGTTATCTAGTCTGTGCATCGGTGAAGAGTGGATTTGCATCGCGGGCTCCGCAATACTAGAAAACGAAGGGGTTATAAGGAGGACAAGGGGGTCACGAACCACAATTACTGCCAGGTAAACGCGGATTTAAGGCGACTGCTGGGATTTATACTGCGCTCGAAAAAGTTACATTACCCCAAACAGTAAATTATTATTTTCATTTAAAACCAGAAGTAATGTCTCGCGTAATCCATTATGTAAAATTATGGTGAGTGTTCAGGTTATAATGAGCTCGGCACCAAACAGCTAAATATATTTCACCGGGATGGTGTTCATTTAAATGCACATTTCTTGTAATTCATTAATGTAGTTGCATTCCGTAATTTGGTATTAGTTTAAAGTTTCTATTTTGTACATTAGCTGCAACTAGGTCTTACTCTACTTACAGCGAAAGTTTCATTATTAGTTTACTAGTTTCAGGGCTACGGACTTCAAATTGTTAAATACAACTGCGAACATTAAAATGATAATGCTGTATAGAATTTGCATACACATTGCACTAATTTGATTAATTGAAACACTTGGTTTTGTTTCACTGCCTTTATTTGTCTCTCCGACTAGTTTCGACCTTAGGTCATTCTCAAGGAGATATGTACAAAATTAACAGGGACTGGTATTTATACAGGAATTATTACATTTAAAATCAGGTAATAAGGGCCGTCGAAATGGGGGAGTTCCAGATCTCTTCGATGTTATTAAGCGTATTTTTTCCACGTTTTATTGCCTTGTTAATTTCGAGGCCCTCTCGCAGATTCAAATCCCGTCCCTTATTACCTGAATACAAAATTCGGAAATTGTTGTCACTAAAAAATGGTTACATTCAATATAATGTTGTGACAGACCTGTAGAAATTTTATTATTTAATATTGACTTCTTGTGTTCATTTATTCTGATTTTGAAATTTCTACCCGTCTGTCCTATACACACACACACACTCACAATCCCCGCACTTGATCTCATATATACCGCACTTTTTTTGTTGATTTACTTCTCATTTGTTGTTCACTAGAAGCTTGTGTAAATTGATTGGATGGGGCATTATAATATTAAACTCATACCCCTTAAGATTATTCTTAATATTTTGTGATAGGTTGTTAACAAATTCCAACTTGTACCATTTTTTTGTTTCTATTTTAATTCGTGCATAAAAATATTTTTGTAGCTGTTTAGTTTTTTCTTTTTTACGAATTTATCTATTATTACTTTCTCCGTTACGAAGTACGAGAAAGTATTGTGATCGTGATTTTTTTTTCAAAAATTTTTTTTGCGGAAATATCCGTTTTGGGGTCCCTAGATACCATTTCAACAATTTCTGGAAAAAATTTTTTTGTGTCTGTGTGTGTGTGTGTGTCTGTGTGTGTGTGTGTGTGTGTGTGTGTGTGTGTGTCTGTGTGTGTGTGTGTCTGTCTGTGTGCGCTGTATCTCAAAAACTAACAGAGCAATTGATATGAAACTTTGAACATACGTCTTATTTGATAATCTGAAGAACTGAAAAGCTTTTAGTAAAATTTCGTACACCGGAAGTGGGTGTTTACCTTAACTGTTTTTTGTTTTTTGCCAATATTTTCTTAAATATGAAAAATATCACAAAATTTTTTAAACAAACATTAAAGACAACAAAGAAATTAATATCTTTTGCTTGAAAATATTTTTCATAAAATCATTGCTATTCGAGAAAAAAATTTATTAATTTTTTTTAAATTTTTGGTTTATAATTATGAAACGATAATAGTTACAGCAAATTTATGTGAATAATAATTGTAGAAAATTACAAAATGAACAATTTCTAAAGAAAGTTTTTTTCGAAATCCCTTTAGTTTTTGAGTAAACTGAGTTTTTGAATTTGAAGTATAATTTTTCCATCTTTTATAATTTTGACGTTTTAAACGTCAGTGTCATCCTCTCGATGTACATTTAAAATATGATTTAAATTGAAAATAAACCATGAAAGCGTAAATATAAATAATACCATCAAGTTGGAGAAAGTAACATGATGGCCATATCACCATTTTTTTTTGTACTGTGACCGTTATTAAATGCTATTGTTTTTATTGTTTTTACTTCTTCGTTAAAATTATTTTCGGTGAGAGGAATATGTTATAGTCTATGGATTAGAGAGTGCAAAGTGCTGTAATTACTTTGGTAATGGGTGTTAGAAGAATGAGGAATAATAGTATCTGTGAAGCTGTCTTTTCTATAAACTTTAAATTCTAATTTATTGTTTATTTTCGTTATAGTTAGATCAAGAAAGTTTAAACTGTTATTGATTTCTATTTCTGTGGTAAATTGAATATTTTTATTGATTGTATTAATAAATTGTGAAAATGAATTTAGTTGTCGTGTTGTTAAAGTCCAGACGCAAAAAATATCATTAACGTATCTTGCCCAATAAAATATGTTTGAAGTTACAGGCTGTTTGAATAAATATTGTTCGAAATTGGCCATAAAAATTTCTGTTAGAAGGGGGGACAAGGGCGAACCCATTGGTAAACCGTCAGTTTGACTATAAATTTTATTATTAAATTCGAAATAGTTTTGGTCTATGCATATGTTAACTATTTTTTTTCATTTCTATTTTATGTGTGTCAGGATGGTCAGTGTTATTTATTAAGTTATCTTTAATTGTTTTTAATTGGTTTATTGGGATTGACGTGAAAAGGCTTTTAACGTCGAACGATATTAATTTTGCATTCACAGGAATTTTTGATAATTTCAATATGTTTACTAATTCTATTGAATTTTTAATTGAGTATTTTGAATGGAAGTTAATGAATAAGTAATTTTTTATTTAAATATTTACATAAATTGTATGATGGGGCATATAAGTACGAAACTACAGGTCTCATAGGTATATTATCTTTGAGTAGTTTCGGTAAACCATATAAAACCGGGGCTCTAGGATTCATTTTTATTAATTTGAAAATATCTGTTCTTGGGATTAAGTTTTCGCATTGTTTTAATGTTGTTTTAATCTCTTGCTGAAATTTATTAGTAGGTTTATTTTTTATGCATAAAAAGTTGTTAGAATTTAATAGTTCCTCCACTTTTTCAACATATTCTTTTTTATTTAATAAGGTTACAGTATTCCCTTTATCCGCTTTAGTGATTATTAATGTTTTGTCGGCTAATTTCTTTTTAAATTGGATATTATTTTGGCTTCTGGATTATACGATTTTTTTATAATTTTATGATTACTTATTATTTTTGCAATTTTGTTTTTTGTTAACAATCTATCATTATCAGATTTTATGTTGTTACAAAGTATTTCGGCACTAATGTCGACTGACTAATACAGAATTATTATTGATATGTGGACTATATTTCAATCCTTTTTCTAATATATTTGTTTCATTTCATGTTAATATGACATTACTTAAATTTTTGAGTCTAGGGTAGAATTTAATATTACAATGCTCACCCTTATTGTCTTCAGTTTGTGTTGATAATTTTGTGTTTTTTGCTTTCCGTAATTTCTTCAATTTCCCTTCTTGTTTGATGTATTGTTGGTGTCCATTGCACTATTTATGGGTTATTGTGTCGTAACAGTAACGTACATTCTCAAATATTCTTTAGTAGATTCGACCTTATCCACTAACCAAAAATAATACACTGGTGGAAAAAAAAATGAAACACTTGAAATTCGTGAAATTTCGACCATTTTTAAACCGTCATATCTCGACGTACTTTCAAACGATTTCGATTAATCTTTGAGAGCGAAAAACTTTGAAGTGTCTTCTTTAAAGTCATGCATGCGAACTTAAACGCAACCCCTTCCGCCCCCTCAAGCACCCCTGTGAAAAAAAATATTTTTTCAGGAAACCATGCCCAACTTTGACGAGGTCTATGGAGTTGAAAAAATTTTGTCAGCTCGATTCACCATAGAGGCAATCAAATTTGATCGATTCCCTATGCAGGACTTGAAGAACGAAGTACCTACGACGATTTGGCACCAAGTTATGGATGTTTGAAAAAGGTGCATTTTGAGGTGTTTCGCACATAACTCAGCGACATTTCAACCAAATTTAATGATTCTTTCGGGAAAAAATCTTGTTTTGGCCCTACTTTAAGGGGGTAAACTCAGATTGTAATGATCTCTTTTCGAACCCTTCAACCCCCGAACAAGAAAAACACGTTTTTGGGCAAAAAAACGTCCAACTTTGGCAACGTGTACCGAGTTGGATAAAATGTGTCCACTCGATCCACCAAAAGGGCATTGAAATTACCTGTGCAGGACTCAAAAACGAAGTTCCTACGCCGAATTGGCACAAAGTTATGGATGTTTAAAAAAGTGCATTATGTGGTATTTTTATTTTTCGTTTGGAGGGACGTAGAGCCCTCTCTTTGAGTGAGGGATAAATCCTCTCAAAGAGGACACATTTTGCTTTTGATTACTTAATAGATCGTCGAAATCGGTTGGATGAAGGCGAGTTATGGCCATTTGAAAATTACCAAATTTTTTACAAATCTCAAGTGTTTCATATTTTCCGTCGGTGTAATTTGTTTGTTTTTATTGAACGAATAGAAAAATGGACAAATGGTGGTGAATTGGGCCTACATTTTTTTCCGACTCTACAGAGATCGTTAAAGTAAGCCTTTTTTGACCTAAAATAAAGTTGTTTGTTAATGGAGTTCTAAGGTACAAAATGCGATATTCATGATTTCGCGCAAACAAATTTTCCTGCATACCTCAAAGAACATGCAAAGAAAATTTCATTTGAGAAAACGAAAACAATTTCGTCAAAAAACTTCGTACTTTTGAAATTCGCTTTTTTGAAACACCCATAACTTTGTGCCAAATAATAATAATAATAATAAAGAGCTTTATTTATCTAAGAGCACATACATACATACATTTTACAATATAATATTCAGTAAGAAAATACGCACTTAGCAAGCTTAGATAAATAGGAATACGCTCAGATCACTGATAACAGTGTCCGGTCTTCCGCGTATCCATAACATACAAACAGATAAACAAATTGTATTACAGTAAGCACACGTAAATAATTAGCAATCATATCAATGAGGGTAGCAGTTTGGCTAGTAGCAAATGTAGTAAGACATGAGATTCAGACTAGTTAGCTGTTATTAGCAAGCAACGCAGACTTTAGCTGATTTCTAAAACTCGAGTAAGATAAAAACTTCAGTGACATGTCTAGATCATTCTACATACTGACCATGCTATAAGAGAAGGATCGTTGAAATATTGCAGATCGTTGTACGGGCATTGATAGTAACTCTTTATTCCTTAAGTTAATGCTATGTACATCTGTCCTGAATTGGATCTTATTATATAGATATGCCGGGGCCTTATGTGTAGTAAGCTTGTGAAAAAAACATAGTGCATAGAGTTTTCTTCTATTTGCCATGGTAATCCACTTTAGTTCCTTAAATTTGTGCGAGATATGGTTGTATTTCCTAATGCCGCATATATACCTAATGCAAGAATTTCGTATATTTTGTATTCTGGTAGAATCTTTTTGATCAATACACGCATTATAAAGTATATCGCAGTAATTGAAGTTCGATAACACAAGAGTTTTGCAAAGTGTTTCCTTAAGGCTATTATTTAAAGGTTGTCTGCTATTATATAACAATTTCAAACCACAGTACGCTTTCTTAATCATACCACCAACATGGGTTCTGAATCTTAGATCTGAGTCCATTATTACTCCCAAATTCTTGACCTCCGATATCACTTTCATTTTCTCATTATTCATGAGAATATTAAATTCGTCGATTTTATTAATTGAAGTTTTTCTGCCTACAAACAAGACAGAGGACTTGTTGCTGTTTAGGGATAGTGAGTGATCTTCTACAGTTTTCAGTAACGCAACTAGGTCAGTGGTAATTTTGGTACATGCCTCTTGTACGTTCCATAGATGGAATGTAGTATATATTTGAGTGTCATCAGCATAAAAATGATGTTTGCAGTTCAGAATGGAAGATTAAAATCTGACTGTAAAGAGTATATAGGACCGTACCAAGGATTGATCCTTGGGGGCACTTGCGAGTACTTGTGATTTGTTTGAGCTTTTGCCATCAATAACAACATGCTGAAATCTGTTAATTAAATAATTTTCAAAAAAATGTTACACTGCGATCATCAAGGCCTATGTAATGGAGGATTGCAAGGAGTATGTCGTGGTCAATGGCATCGAAAGCCTTACTGAGGTCTAGTAAGACAAGGGCCATTACTATACCATCATCCACCCTACGGTGATCGGTGATATTCAAAAGAGCAGTTTGGCAGCTATGCCCTGGTCTAAAGCCAGATTGAAGAGCAGGTAACAGGTTGTTGGTATTCAAATAGTGGCGTAGTTGGTCTTCTGCAATCTTCTCCAATATCTTCGACAATGCCGGCAATATAGAAATTGGTCTGAGATCTTTATAACATTTTGGATTTGAGGTTTTTCGAATGGGTCTAATGATCGATTCTTTCCAGATTAATGGAAATACATTGTGCTCAAAGCAGAAGTTGATAATGTGTGTTAGGAGAGGTAATAAATAGGGGCAACACAGTTTTATGAATTGAATATTTAAACCATCTATGCCAACAGCTTTACTTTTAATTTTACTGATTGCTCTAGAAACCTCAGTACGAGTGACATTTTGAAATGAAAATTTATTATGCAAATTGGATTTCGAGTGAGATTGATAAAAGTTAATAATGTTTTGCTTATTAATGTTGTTAGCTTTGGGGATAGAACTTGAGAAGTAATCATTGATACCATTAGGGTCTTCTAACTCTTCTGGTAATTGAATCTCTGGCTTGTTTACAATACTCATCTTCTTAAGCTCTTTCCACGTCTCGCCCAAAGTGGCTGTTCGGAATTTGTGGTTAAGATAGGCCTTTTTCTCATTTTTAATTGCGACATTAGTGAAATTACGCCAAGATTTATACTCTTGCCAAAGAATATCGGATTTGTATTTTTTAATTTTTTTTAATTTATCATCTCTGATTGACTTTATGAGTCTCAAATTATCCACACTTGCTTTTACTGGAAATAACTCATTATATGAGTTCAATAATATATCATTGAGATATGTAAATTTATCATCAATATTTTCCAGCTCTATAATATATTATAGAGGTAATGTTTTTAAAGTATGGTTGAAAAGTTCATAATCAGCAGTTTTAAAGTCGCGATAGGATATGATTTTAGGAGCAAATTTTATAAGCGTATTCAATTTGACATATATTAATTCATGATCCGATATACTGTAACAAGAGCTCACACCTTTGTCAACTATTATGTTTACATCGTTGGCAAGCACTAAATCAATTAATATTTGGGCGGTGGCTGTAGATCTTATGGGTGAGTCGATTACTTGAGTCAGACCATGACTATCTAAAAAGCTATTTAGATCAATTGTTGACAAATTACTTGGTCGCTGAATATCTATATTAAAGTCTCCCAGGCAGATCAAGTAATCACTAATTAAATCATTGGTTATAAGCGACTCCAATTCTGTGAGAAAATAGTTATAATCCAGACCTGGAGGCCTGTACACAACACCAATACAATATGTCTTATTTGAGTTAACGATACTTATCCACAATTGTTCAGTCGACTCAGTAGTGGGTATTAATTTATATTTTATATTATTTCTTATGTAGAGTGCAACACCGCCTCCTCTGCTTTCACAATCCTTCCTTAAAAGATGATATCCATCAATGTTTAAATTATGGGATGATATAGCAGAGCTGAGCTAAGTCTCAGACATCGTAAAAACATCGTACTTATTCAAAGTGAGGATGTTTTAAATATCACCAAACTTGTTTGAGATTGACCGAACATTCAGATGACTTATGAAAAGTTGTTGTTGCCCCATTGCTACTACTTAAGATATTACAGATTTTATAAAATAAAAAAAATTAAATATACACATTCATGCACAAAAATCACATGCACACACTTATAAACATGCAAGAACGCCTATATATGCTACCTATCTTTGTTTGTTTTGTCTCGTTACTCTGAGAGCTCCAGTTGGTCCTTTATTAATAGTAGTGGTTGTTGGTTTATGATTCGCCTGTTGATTATGCATGCGTCTTCGGCTGGTTCAGATACTGAAGGTAATGCTCTGGAGCTGATGATGGTCGGACAGCAGGTGGATCATCGTCAGGAAAGCAGTCAGAATTTTCAAGGTCTTTATGAGTGTACCAAATATTACTTATTTTTATTTTCTCGCCAGAAATTTTTACAGACAAGCCTTTACTAACGTAAACCACACCCACATTATTCCGGTATCTTCCCTGTTGACATTTCATCCACATCGTTCACCTCCCTCCATAATCTCCATCTTGCCACCTTTCCTGTCCTTTCTCCATCCAACTATCATTCCCCCTTCGCTTTCCCTTTCATCGCACATTTTGTTGCCTCCTTCATCTCTCCATGTCTCTACTATCCCCACTATATCTTTCCCAGCCACCCAATCCTTAAAATCCTTCTTCCACCTATCCTCCTTGCCCTTTGACTTTATTGCCGCTACATTCCAAAACCCCATTGTTACCGAACCTTCTTTCCCCACTCCCCCACCTTTGTCTCCTCGCCACCTGTCTTTCTTACTGGACTTCTGTCCCTGCCTTCTCTCTGCCCCTCCGTCCCTTTTACCACAGCTCTCTTTAACGTTCCCCCTCACTCTCTCTCCTTCTTTTTGTTCTACCTCCGTTTTTTTTCACTTCCTGCTCCCTTAATCTTAATCCTATCTTCTCCCTCCTTTGCTCCTACTTGCTCCTCCCTTCTCACTTTTTTGGCTCCTCTTGCCCCTTCCTTCTCCTCCTCCTTGCTTCGTTGCGCGACGTTCCAAAACGACACAGTCACCCCCCCCCCCTCTTATGTTATTTACTTTCGCTCCTGTTCTACTCCTCTCCTCTGGTCCTTGCATGCGTTTTCTGTCCCCAATGGCCCCTCCTCCAAATCTCCCATCTTCATATTCCAAGTCCACCAATCATCCTCTATGCGTATTTTTTTGATAGTATACTTGCACCTTCTTCCCTTTGTTTCTTTCTTCCTATGCTGTCCTTTTAATTTTAATCTGTATCTCACTCTCTCGTTCTTCGTGAGGTCATTATCTATGTAAATATTACTCTTTGCGTCTCTTAAGCTGCTTTTCTTTGCCATCATTCGCTTCCTATCCTCCATGTTCGTACATTTTACTAGAATTAGCTGTTCCTTTCCCTCCTTTCTAACTCCTAGCCTCACTGCCTTTTCAAAATGTATTGCGATTTTCATGTCTCTGCAAGCTTATTCGCCACGTCTTCCACGTCTCCTTCCTCACTTACCTCATTTAAAACCATGTTTTATTTATTTATTTATTTATTAAACGAAATCTCTATATAAAATTAATAATACAAAGAAAAATGCATAAATTACATCAAATGAAATGAAATTAAATTTAGCGTACATACATACATAATAAATGAAACCAAATTGAAACATAATAGCCAGAAACTTAAACTAAGAATTATAAAAAAAAAATATGAATTATGAAAAAGTCATATTTAAATTAATAACACATAATGATTTACGGAACAAGCTATAATTTTTTAAGAATAAATCGAAATTTGGTGAAGGCTAGAGGCAATTAGCAGTGTGTGATAGCCTAGATAGACGTTTATTAAGACCATATTTAACCCGACTGGTTTTCTCTCTGAAGAGTTTTTTCAATCTGGTTGAGGATCCTCCAGATTGATGCCAAAAATCTATCAATCTTAATAAAGAGGGACAAATAATATTAACACTTAAAAGCTTATACTATAGAAAGCACATGTCAAACAAATTCCTGCGAAAAAGTAATGTCACCATATCTAAGTTTACTTCCATAAGACTATAATTGACAGTAGCAATCCTAATATTTAATTTATACGCAATAAATCGCAGGAATTTATTCTGAACCTTGGTGTACCATATTCAAGAATCGGTCGAACTAGAGTGCAATAAAGAATCTTTAAGGTACTAACAGAAAAGTCAGGGGAAATGCGAATTATAAAACCCAACATTTTATAGGCTTTATTAACTTTTTGTATTATATGACCCTTAAAGGATAAAGATTTATCAAACAAAACACCCAGATCATTTATGTTAGCAACCCTTTCCAGCACAATATTGTTCAAATGGTAGATACTTAGAATGGAAATTTTGCTTCGAGTGAAAGTGATGGATTTACATTTGCTAATATTCAAAAATAAATTGTTTTTTAAACACCAATCGTAGAGGTGATTTAAATCCTTCTGAATATTAGCTGCATCCGACACAGAACGTACAACGTGGAATATCTTTAAATCGTCTGCATACAATAAGAACTCACTATGCTTCAAGACATTCGGTAGGTCATTAATGACAACATTAAAAAGAATTGGACCAACATGAGATCCCTGAGGAACACCGGAGGTAGCATAAACTTCAACTGATAAACAATTACCTAATCGAACGATCTGTACCCTAGCTGAAAGGAAACTTTCAATCCAATTTACTACACTATCCGAGAATCCAAAACAGTGCAACTTATGTATGAGTAAATTATGACAAACCTTATCGAAAGCTTGTTTGGAGAAGTCAGTGTAGATAGCATCAACCTGACATCCCTTCTCCAAAGCCTCCAGTATATAATTTTGGTATACCATTAAATTTGTTGTTGTTGATTTGCCTACAGAGAACCCATGCTGTTCATCAATTATTATATTCTTTAATGACCATCTTAATTGTTTACTTACCATACAATCAAGTAATTTTGGGATTGTGGATTGAATACACACCCCGCGATAATCGGTTATATTGGAGCGGATGCCCCCTTTAAATATTGGAGTAATGAAACTCTTTTTCTCCACGACCACCATAGAATTTAATCATTCTGAAATCAATTTTGATTATAGAACGAACACATTCTCACTCTTGTTATGGAACAAAACACTGTGCGCTTATGCGTTTTGCATGTAATTCATTCCATAACAAGGGATAGAATGAATATTCTCACATCGTTTCGAATAAAACAATTAGCCTTGGATATCACAATTGTCAAAATACTATAAACATAACCACAAACGTGATAATAAAACGTAAGTTCTTTGTGTTCATTATTTTATTAGTCTATTTTATCTGGTCGAGGAGAAAGTATAGTCTGATACTCGGTAAGAATGGAAATTCAGATGCTCGTGGTTCCTCGCGCTCGCCTCACGGCTCGCGCTCGAAATATTCCACTCGCATCGAATTTCCATTCTAACCTTGTTACAGAATATACTATTCCATACGGCTGGAACACATTCTTGTTCTAGAGAAAGATTATACAGCATAGTGAGTGGAAAGCAGATTGTATATGCACATTGTCTTAAAAAAACGTTCGGTATGTTGTCCGGTCCGCATGAAAGAGTTGCTTTTAAATTGACAATTTCATTGAAAACTCTCATAAAATCAATTTTAAATGAGAAGGAAGGATCAATTCATTGAGGAGAGCAGTCATTCATAACATTTCCTGAGACCATATTATTACAATATACGCTCGAAAAATACTGGGAAAATAAATTTGCAAAATCTTGTAAATTGTTACTTTTGATATCATTTAAATACGTTGTCAGAGAACACCCAGTCGATTCTTTGTGATCCCGTACAAATTTCCAAAAATTATTGCTGTTGTGGCGGATATTATTCTCCACACTATGAATATAATTTGAATATAACTCCTTATTCAGAATAGTACACTTCTGGCTCAAATCACTAAAAATTAAATAATCTGAGTATTGGTTTGAATTTTTATATACCCTATGTGCTATTTTTTTAGCTGAAATCAAATTTATTAAAGCTGAATTAAACCATTTTGGAAATAGTATAGTAAACCTTCTTTTTTGATACACATAACTCGAATATTTCATATATTAAAGAATAACAAACTTCCACCGCAGCGTTAACATCTAAACAAGATTTGAAATGGTCGGTCCATACAATACTGGAAATTAAATTATTAATTTCAATATAATTCGCATTTTTTAAATCATAATATACTTGATTGCAATATGCATATTCATTTATAATTCCACAGTTAAGAACGATGCTATAACCATAGTGGTGTTTTTTATTCTCACAAAGAAGATCATTGGACACATTGATAGAGACATTAGAACTTAAACTAAAAACTAAGTCTAGAAATACGTTATTTTGGTTGGGGATACAATTCAATTGTTCTTCCTTTCTCTCTGATTTCCTCCATATTTTCCAGCTTCACTATCCTATCCGTTAATTTCCTTTTCTACTCTTCCCAAGTGTGCTCTTTCTGTCTTATTTCTTTTATGAGTTCCTTTATGTGTTCGTTATACTCATCCAACCTCCCTTCTAATTTCTCAAATTTGCTTAGCAACTTATCAATTTTCGCCTCCGCTTTCCTCAGCCCTTTTCCTTTCGCTCACTTGCTCAAAAAACTGCTTAAGATCCCCGCAACTGCTCGCGCGCTGGCGACTGCCCATTTATCTCTCGACCGTACCGCGAGGACTTTTCAATCGCCCCTCGTATATTTTAATACTTTCCCGCAGTCCGTGCGTCTTCACCGCTGTGTGATCGTACGCGCGCCGCTCCGTCCCAGTGGCGGCTCGTCAGGGGAGGCAGGTGAGGCACTGCCTCACCATTAATTTTCAGGCACTGCCTCACCATTAATTTTCTATTTTATAAAAATATAAAACTATTCAATAAATTTCTTCCGTGTTGGCTTTAATATTGATAATTAATTATACAGTAATTATAAATGGATGTATTAACGGAAAATTCCCGATTTTTAATGATCAGAATTAGCGCGCCCATCCAGGCCGAACTTGCGGCAGAAATGAACCAGAGCGGTAGGAATTTATGCAACTTAATATGCCTCCACACAGTTTACCCATATCACATTCGAAGAAATGTGCAGATTTATTTCGATATCGGAGGCGAGCCTCACAGGCTTCTCATTGGTCGGAAATCACCCGCGTGATAGAGAGAGAGAACCTCGCGGCACTCGCAATTGTCAGCTGTGTTAGTAATCTATTCATTTCACTCCGCCGTCCGTTGATCAGCGTTAGTTATTAAAGGTAATCTTATTGATATTTATTAGTAAATAGTATTTATTCCTATATTATAATGGATGACGGAAATAGCACTCTTACAGTGAGAAATTGTAAAGACATCGTAAATTTCTTGCTTGATAATCCATTTAGCCGGTTGTCGTACGATGATAAAGTTTATGTAAAAGGTATCAAAAGGCCTTGCCCTGATCTTAGTTTATTATTGATTCAAAAACATCGATCATTTAAAAGTGCATGGTTTGACAAATGTAGTTGGTTGACAGGTACAATGATTAGAAATAAATTATTTTGTTGGCCTTGCATATTGTTTTCAAATAGCAATGAGTCGGTATGGCATAAAACAGGTTATGACGATTTAAAAAAATTAGCGCGTTCTATTGATAAGCATTCCAAAAGTAGAGATCATATATCATCAAATTGTAAATTTCACATTTTAGGTAAACAAAATATAGTTAATGTTTTAAGTACGGCTCGGCAAATTGAAATCGAAACGTACAATAACAACGTGAAGGAAAATAGGGGGATTTTAAAAAGATTAATCGATGTGACAATATTTTTGTGCAGTCAGGAATTGTCATTTAGGGGGCATGACGAATCAGAAACCTCAAATAATAAGGGGAATTTTCGAGAATTAGTTTTGTTAATGAGTAAAACGGATGGGATTTAAAAAAAAAAATTAGATGATGCTTCAATTTTTTCGGGGCTTTCAAAAACAATTCAAAATGAGTTAATTGATTCAATCAGTTACACACTGAAGAATCAAATAGAAAGTGAAATTTTAAATTCCAATTTTTTTTCATGGCAAGTGGACGAAACTACTGATATCACTTGTATTTCTCAATTATCAGTTATATTTAGATACGTCATCCAGGGAACACTTGTTGAAAGGTTTATGGGATTTTATGATGTAAATTCTCAACGAACGTCAGAAGATTTATTCACCTTGTTAACAGAAACATTTGGAAAATTTAATATCAAAGAAAAATTAATTGCTCAAACTTATGATGGTGCTGCTGTTATGGCTGGTCATTTGAATGGTTTACAAACCAAAGTAAAATCAGTAGCTCCACAAGCAATTTTTACTCATTGCCATGCTCACGTTCTAAATTTAGTGCTAAGTAAATCGTGCAACTCAATAAAAAAAGTACGAATAGTTTTTTCAAATCTAACAGGATTTTCTGCTTTCTTTTCAAAATCAACAAAACGAACCGCAGTATTGGATGAAATTTGTAATGCAAGAATACCATCTAATGCACAAACACGTTGGAATTTTACATCTCGGGTTATTTTTACAATTCATGAAAATAAAAATAAATTAATTGAAGTATTCAATTTTATAATTAATTCAGACAAATTTGATAATATATCTATCAGAGAGGCATACGGCTTAAAATCATTGTTAGAAGACAACCATTTCTGTTTCTTATTAGATTCCTTCAAACTTATTTTTGAACAAACAAGTGTTGTATTTTTAATTCTTCAACACAAACTAACTGACATCACGTATGCAAGAGGGCGTTTAACTTCACTTATTTTAAAATTAAAGGAATTTAGAACCAATGAAACATATTTTAATCATATATACGAAAAACATTTTTCTGACATAGAAAATCCTCCGAAAAAGCGAAAGCGCTCTGATGATGCAGATGATACGGGATTACAATATAAACAGATATTTTACGAAATTTTAGATACAGTGGTAGGACAAATCGAAACAAGATTTTTTGATCTAAGTAAATTAAAATTCTTTGATTTAATTTCTGTTAGTAAGTTTGAACTGTATTCAAAAACGTTTCCATTGCAGTTGTTTGAAGAATTAATTAAGCAATATCCATTTTTTGACAAAATACAATTACGAAATGAACTGTGGGTTCTATATTCAGATAAGCTTCTTGGTGAGTCTAAAATGCCAATGGATATGTTAGAATATATAAAGAATAATGACTTGCAAGTATGTATGCCTGAATTGTACAAACTAATTTCTTTAATAGTAACCATACCGGTAACATCTGCATCTGTGGAAAGAAGTTTTTCCGTATTAAAACGAATAAAAACATGCACAAGAAATCAAATAGGCCAAAATAGGTTGTCAAATATGTCACTCATTGCTATTGAAAAGGAATTTGTGAAAACACTTTGTAAAAATGAACATTTTTACGATCAAATTATAGATTATTTTGCTGAAAATAAGAACAGAAGAATACCATTAATATATAAAAACCATTAAATTTTTTGATTACATTTTTCTTGAAACACTTTTGTGCAATCTCTTTAAATAAATAGGATCCGTTTTCTTTAATATTCAATATACACATTTCTAGTTTTGTTTAAGAATTTATTTATTTTCAAATGAATAGTTTTATGTTGTATTTTATATTTAATATTTATTAGAGTATTTTTAAGTTTGTTGTCCCATTTATTTCCATAACACATTCCATTATTTATTATAAACCTACGTAGAGTTTTATTTTTGTTATAGAATTTAAATATTTATTTATTTTTATTTAATAGTTCAACCTTATTATTTCCTTTCCAATTTTCCCATCCCGGCAAGAAAATCTTCACACCTTCTCGTGGTTCTTGCTGAACAATAGAATATCTTAAAGATATACCGGGTGACCCAGGGTTCCGTAAAAACCCCATAACTTATTTGCTATTTAAGATACCGACTTCTATTTTTCATAAACTAGTACCCACACCTATTCTATATATTTTAAAAATATGTATGTTTTTGTACAGGGTGTCTCAGTATAAGTAACAGATCAAAGTTATGTTTTTTTAAATGGAACACCCCATATTTTATACTTTATTTTTAATCCTCTTAAGAAGCTGATAAAAATAGTATAAGATAGTATGGACGGTATTACAGACTAAGATTATGGACGGTTGGTTAGTTATGGGCAAATTTGTGGCAAAAACATGTTCACATTGAAAACATTGCAGAAGCGTTCCTAGCAAAGATTGCTTCATTTTTTATAGACTAGAAAATTTTCCAAATCAAGAAGAATAATGCACATCGGCTTTAGTCCTTTTTTGTTCATACTGCTATACAGGGTGTCAACATACGCAAAATAATGGATAACTATTTTTTTCAAATGGAACACCCTATATATCAACCTTCTGTTGATTTTTGGATTTTCAGCCTAAACTATGCATTTTCTGAAAGAATAATAAGAGACCAAAGTTGTAGAGCGGAATTTTTCCAGAAAATGCATAGTTTTGGCTGAAAATCCAGAAATCATCAGAAGGTAATAAAAGAAATATGTTTTTATTGATAAATCTCAAGAATCCTTAATATTTTGTTATGCAAACTGTATATCATTGGAAAGCCTATCAAAAATGCCATAGATTGGTGGCAACGTGGTGGTGTTTTATTTGAAAAAATAGTTATCCGTTGTTTTGCGTATGTTGACACCCTGTATAGCAGTATTAACAAAAAAGGACTAAAGCCGATGTGTATTATTCTTCATGATGTGGAAAATGTTCTAATGTATAAAAAATGAAGCAATCTTTGCTAGGAATGCTTCTGCAATATTTTCAATGTGTACATGTTTTTGCCACAAATTTGCCCATAACTAACTAACCGTCCATAATATACCCATAGTATCTTATACTATTTTTATCAGCTTCTTAAGAGGATTAAAAATTAAGTATAAAATATGGGGTGTTCCATTTAAAAAAAAAACATAACTTTGATCTGTTACTTATACTAGGACACCCTGTACAAAAACATACATATTTTTAAAATATGTAGAATAAGTGTGGGTACCAGTTTATGAAAAATAGAAGTCGATATCTCAAATAGCAAATAAGTTATGGGGCTTTTACAGAACCCTGGGTCACCCGGTATATACACAGATGTTTTATTGGCCGAGTGAAGTGTCGACAATATTAAATCTGTGCCTCACCAAACCAAAAGTTGACGAGCCGCCACTGCTCCGTCCGCCCGTTTTTGCCACGCACACGCCGCGCTACACTTCCAGTTGGCACGCCAATTGGCAAGAGGTGTTTACACGTAGCCAATAATTTTATGCCAGTAAATTGTCCTCTCACAATTGTCTCCCCAATTCAATTGTCTCCCCAATTGGCATCGTGTAAACCCGGCATTAAGGCGCGTTTTCACGATGCCAATTGGGGAGACAATTGTCGGGGCCAGTTGTCTTGTGCCAGTTGCGTGAATTGCGCCCAGCCAATTGTCCTCTGTCTACTCCTGGAGACAATCGAATTTCAGGACAACTGGCAGGGCAGTTGGCACGCCAATTGGCCAGAGGTGTTTACACGTAGCCAATAATTTTATGCCAGTAAATTGTCCTCTCACAATTGTCTCCCCAATTGGCATCGTGAAAACGCGCCTTAATGCCGGGTTTACACGATGCCAATTGGGGAGACAATTGAATTGGGGAGACAATTGTGAGAGGACAATTTACTGGCATAAAATTATTGGCTACGTGTAAACACCTCTTGCCAATTGGCGTGCCAACTGCCCCGCCAGTTGTGCTGAAATTCGATTCTCTCCGGGAGTAGACAGAGGACAATTGGCTGGACGCAGTGACGCCCCCCACCACTCTATCAAGACAGTTGTCTAGACAATTGGCGCCGTGTGAACGTTGTAGGGCACTTGATCCTCATTATTGTGTCTTGTTTAGAGATTTTACTTTCAACAAGCTGCAATAGTTCGTCAAAACTCTCCGGACTCACCCTTAAACGTGCTTTATATTCCAATGGATCCTCCATTCGCAATTCTTTGATCAGTTGTGATGACGCTCCGTGACTGTCTCTTTTCAAATGCCATTTCTTTGTCCACTCCCTTTTCTTATTTAACTCTTCCTCGAGAACTTCGCAAGCCTCAGCGATAAATTCCCGACAAAGATCTTCACACATTACTTTCAATTCATCATGAAACACAACAGACGATAAGCACTACACCATTTTTCGTCACCAACTGCCGTGGCAATTGTTTCACCGTGTGAACAAGTTCTCATTCAATTGGACTGGCCTCAGACATTCACGCAACTGGCACAAGACAACTGGCTCCGACAATTGTCTCTTCGATTGGCATCGTGAAAACGCGGCATAATACCGCTGCCACATACTCGTCGAGTGGCATTGAAAGTAGCGAGGAAAGGAGGCAAATACGTAGTGTGGCAACATTATTCATCATGCCGCACATCATGCTTCTCGTCATTCCCACTGCTCCCTGTTTTGTCGGTTTTTGGGCGCGAGTCAAAGGAGTGGCAATATGAACGCGTACGACCTAATCCGGAGCGTTGCGATTAATTGCGCGAGTGGAGCAGTGTGTGGGCAGAGAGGGCAACATCTTGGCAGCGCGAGGAACATAGTGTGGCTGAGGCATTATGTTATGTCAATCAAACTAACCATAACTCAAAAAACTGCTCGCTCGGCTATAAAGCGTCTCATCCAAGAAAGTGCTATATTGTGGGCGTGTTACATAAATAGCTATCTATTATATTATCTATCAACTTTATTAATTCAAATGTAACTCGTCGTAGGCAAGATGAAAGCGATGTTATATAAAATATGCATCAACACCACGTAATAACGAATGCGTTACTTATTTGCGAGGCCGTTCCGCCCTCTCCACGAATCGATTCTTATCAACCGGTGTTTCCCTCGGCGGATTGGAAGGGCGCACTTGTCATTTTCTAATTCAGTCGATTTGTCAGAACATCCTATTTTATTAAAATAAATAAGGCGCATTCGGGATCGCTGAAAAATCAGTTCAATTAAAATGCAAAATGACTGTGACTAACTCGAAGCTTTTCTAGGCTACGCCCAGAGGAACCATTAACTTGCATTATGTGCTTTGCGTCTAAGTTTTGATATAAATAATGTAGAAATGAAACATTTAAAATATTTAAAAAAACCTGTTAAAAATATATAGCTGGAAGTCATCTTTCGGAATTTAACAAATCACCTTAACTAACAACGTTTAAAATTACTTTCTTTAAAGCGACTTAATGAATCAGAAATGTCAAATAAACAGTAATCGTCTGCTACATTTGGCATTATTTTAATGGTCAAAATATAAATTGAGATATGCAACCATATTTTCTTCTGCTGGTTAGTTTAAAGTTAAAGTTTTAACTTATACAGTGTGTATCAGCCAAATAAAATAAATTCGATAATAAATAAATGGTGGCGTGTTCGAAAAAAACGCTCGGATACGTCGATTAGTATTTTTAGTTGTGCATTTTTTCCAATAAAAACTTTTTATACAGGGTGTGTCATGTAACAGAGGCCAATACCAACTTTCTTATTTTAAATACAACACCCTGTATATTATTCAATTTTTGGATTGTTCAGAAAATTCTAGACATATTTCATGTACCATGTCCTATACCTTTCTTCAGCAATGGCCAGCAATGGTTTTTTCGAACCATCTCGGTCACTTTTTGAACGTTCAAGTCACTATTTGAAGTCACAGGCTCAACATTCCATATCTGTTCAACATGTTCGCAAATGGTGCAGAGAATTCAGTGAAGGCCGCATGGAAATTCACTATGAAGACAGGAGCGGAAGGCCTTCAATTTCAGATGGAATTGTCGAAAAAATTGATAGAATATTGCTTGAAGATCGGAGGATAACCATTAACGAACTTGTTTTCCGTATTTCTGAGACATCCAACACTAATTATTCCCAAAATTAAAGGAACACTTCGGTGGTTTACGCTTCAATACCGATGATGAAGTCAATCCTCAAAGGATTGGCGGCAGAATTCGATAACATGGGGATAGAAAAAATGGAGCATCGTCTGTAAAAGTGTTTGAACAGAAACGGCGATTATGTAGAAAAATAGCATAAGTTTTAATTTTTAAAATGATGTACAACACTTGGAACAAAAACATAGCTGTCTATTATTAAACATCATGGGAACCTTATTTTACGAATCCCCATTTCTCGGGAAATCCTCATTTTTCAACGATTTTTGCTAATTTTGAATTTTGTCGATTAAAGCGTCGTCAGTCACGAATACAAAAAAAATCAGATAAAACTTTCTTATTTTTTCCAGGAGTATTCAAATCCGTACAAAAAAAAGGGGGGTTCCTGTTTAACTTTTCTATTTCTCACCCCCTACCCTCTAGGGGGTTGAGGGTAGTGGGTCGAGTTTCATATCATTAGATGTCCGAGGCAAACAAATTTTAATTATAATTTTTTTTATTCGATGTTTAGTTTTCGAGATATTTCAATGTCTTCACTTAAATTGAACACCCTGTATATATAGGGTGTCCGAAAAGTATGGAATATCCCGTATAGCTCAGTAAATATCTACTTCAGAGAAAAAAGTTTTAAATAGAAGTTATTTAACACTTAGTTATCCACCACCTTGGATATATCAATTTTATTTTTTGCTATAAACAAAAGCGCAACGAATAACACTTACATTTTTTTTAATGTCAAGGCACATCTTTATTATACTCATTTGATAGAGTTTTCTTTTTCTCTTTTCAGCGGCATAAAACTTGATTACCTTTATCTAAAACAAAATCAATAAAAACAAGAAAATATCTTGGATATTTATTTTTTGTAATATAAAATTGTTTAACAAATGAATAATGTAATTAAACTAAACTCACAGCAAATATTCAAAGTGTAAACCATTCATGATTTGACAGTGGTAAATTCAGTTTTTAAATACTACATGTACGATTTGATTAATGAAATTTTTTAACATCAATTTTTGGCACTTTTTACACCATTTTACGTTTTGATTTTGATTCAGAGTTTCAATGGCTCTACTCATCATAAATCGTTGAAAAGTTTGTATCTATTGAAGCTAAAACATCACTTTGTGTACGATAATGTTATGAAATTTAAAAATTCCCGGAAACGTTGAAATTAGAATTTTCTCCTGACAGCAATTTTTCGCATTCTTGGCACAAAATAACGTTTTAATTAATTTTGGTTTTTTTAATTTTTTTTACTCTGAATCAAGATCAAAACGTAAAATGGTGTAAAAAGTGCCAAAAATTGATGTTAAAAAAATTCTACAAATTTTTTTCTACGTTTACGACTAATGTTTCCGTATGCAAAACCTCTTCGGTATGAGTATAGAAGTGGTTTAAGCCCGTTTGTCGAGTATTTGTACAGAAAATTTCATACTTATATAGCGAAACGTAAAAAAGTGCTAAAAAATGGTGATGTGGCCATCATGTTACTTTCTCCGACAATATATTTACGTTTTCATGGGTTAATTTTCAATTAAAATCATATTTTAAATGTACATCGACCGTTGCGTAAACTTGGATGAAACTGACGTTTAAAACGTCAAAATCATGAAATATGGAAAATTATACTTCAAATTCAAAAACTCAGATTACTCAAAAACTAACGAGATTTCGAAAAAAACTTATTCTTTAGAAGTTGTTTATTTTGGCATTCTCTGCAATTATTATTCATATTCATTTGCTGTAACTATTATCGTTTCATAATTATAAACCAAAAATTTAAAAAAATTAATAAATTTTTTTCTCGAATAGCAATGATTTTATGAAAAATATTTTCAAGCAAAAGATGTTCACTTCTTTGTTGTCTTTGATGTTTGTTTATATGTTTTTGTGATATTTTTCATATTTAAGAAAATATTGGCAAAAAACAAAAAACAGTTAAGGTAAACACCCACTTCCGGTGTACGAAATTTTACCAAAAGCTTTTCAGTTCTTCAGATTATCAAATAAGACGTATGTTCAAAGTTTCATATCAATTGCTTTATTAGTTTTTGAGATACAGCGCACACAGACAGACACACACACACACACACACAGACACACACACACAGCACACACGCACACAGACACAAAAAAAAAAATTTCCAGAAATTGTTGAAATGGCATCTAGGGACCCCAAAACGGATATTTCCGTAAAAAAAAATTTTTGGAAAAAAAATCACGATCACAATACTTTCTCGTACTTCGTAACGGAGAAAGTAAAAAGGCCATTTTCATCGCTCTTGCGGGAGGTCAAAACATACTTAGAATGATTCCCTAATGCTACAGCGCGGTTCCGTAGGACCAGAATTACTCAATTTTTAAGGGCCGTTGAAATCGGAGAGATGACCCATTTTTCGCTCCGGCCTAATGTATACGGTAGTTATAAGTATTTCTTACTTTGAAGGTATTGCACAAAAGCGCACCAACTATTTTTTTAAATTTTTGTTCAACAAATGCACAGTAAATATTTTTTCAAGGCTGTTAATTAATACGAAAATGAGTATAATTTATTTTTTCAGTAAAGTAGAGTTCACCAATATTGGATAGAAATTAATTAACTTCGAAATCTCGATTTCATAATCTGTCATATTTAAGGCGAGCCCGCAAAACTACTTCCTACTTCTTAGAGACTAAAACCGAAAAATATTTCGTTCATTTCTGATCGGAACGAAAACGAAATTTTTCGTTTTCGTTCCTTATGTTCTCACACAAAATTATCGTTTTCGTTTTCGGAAAACTACTCCTAATAAGAGATTTTTTACCTTCAGTTTCCGATACTTATAATAAATTTGATAAGAACGGTAAAAACCGGTATTAGAAAATTATTTATTTCATTTCGGATCTCGTTTGAAAAATTCCGACACAATTTTGACAAAGCAATAAAACTGCGTGTAAGTATGGTTGCCTACATTGCCAATACATTGCAATGCGTTGATGTGATTATTATAACATAGAACATAGATTTTATGCAAAATGCATATTTTTGCATATTTTGCATATTTTGTAAATTTACCCATAGAATGCATATTTCGCCTTATAATGCATACTTTAACATATAATGGTATATTTAACATTTTGTCGCACGGTACGTTGCAACACCTGCAATTTTCGATTTCGGGCATGAACCAAAACATGTAGTCATTCAAGGAAATACCAGCCAAATTTATCGAAATAATTGCCAATTTGTCTCTCGATAAACAGTAATTTATGTGTTCCTATGTTTATGTCGGTTTACTTTGAAATATGCGTAATGCGGCATTGGATCAAGCGGTAGAACGAGAAAGAAATAGTTAAGGGCGTAAGGGAATTCCCATATCTATTTAGAAAGGAGCCCGCCGATTTAGTGAATGATTGTAATTACGAAATTTATTTTTTTTAATAGCCCCCCTATACTGTATTCATTTACAAATCTTCAAGTGAATAAGAAGTACATATAGCAATTGTTGAAATTAGTTCACTAACATTAAGATGCCGAAAGAAAAAATAATTTAGTTCCGGTATGGATCAAAAATATACCCGAGCTCCGTATAGACGGCGCAAAAGTATTTTGTACCGCATGTGGAAAAATAGTAAGTTACTTTAATTATTAATTAACCGTTCATATTGAGTGAGCATTTAAATTTCAGGTCTAGTTATTATTAAAAATTGTAATAATGTTTTCAATTAACCAATAATGGTTTGAAATTTCATAAATGTCACATGTTAAGTCGATATAACTTTTAAACAAAGACGTGGAAAGCATTTTAATGGATGTATACCTAAAGTCTAAATGCTCACACGATGTGTAAAGACTATAAATAATTTAGACTATTGTATTAGACTTGTATCTTATAAATTGTGTTTGTTCGAAAATAAGATGTTATAAACAGCATGGGAAATCTTTAAAGTCTAAGACGAAATCTATTACAAACAGTATTTTTGAATTTGGACCCAATTTTAATATTGATGCCTTTTTTAGATCACATCAGAAAGAAAATCACAAATTACTCAGCACATAGAAACCTCTCTCCATAAAAAAAATGGTGATGTGACCATCATGTTACTTTCTCCGATTTGATGATGTAATAGTTATATTTATACCTTCTTAGTGTATTTTCAATTTATTTATGATATTTATGATATTTTGCAAAAAAATATTAAATTTCTCATCTAAGCGCTCAAATATTTCAAAAATGGATCAACTGATGTTTCTATTTCTCTTTATACAAAATCAAAATACAATACACAAGTCTGCATTTGCCATAGTTTTGGCAAAATTCATAATCTTTTGTTCTCGCTGCAAAAAATGGCATTTCTCACCGTTTCTCAAACATTGTTTAATCGATGTTTCTATTTTTTCCTAAAACATCAAAATACAATCAATTTTGAATCATTTTTGTAATGGACAAGTCTGCAGTTGTACTAGTTTTGGCAAAATTCATAATCTTTTGTTCTTGCTGCAAAAATGCCGTTTCTCAAATTTCTCGAAAATTTACCGAAAAATGTTTTAATTTTTTCATCAAAATCCGATCGATCCAATCAAGTTCGCATTTGTCAGTTTGAAATAAAAAAAAAAATTTTTTTATGAAAAATATTTTGATTTCTTCAAAAAAAGTTGACCATATTTAAAATAAATTCGGAAGAAATCAATTTTATATTTTTTCTTAAAACTCAAAAAAATTATTTTATTTTATTTCATAACTTTTTTTTAGAGAGATTAACATAACTTTTCACTTATTTAATCTTATATTAATTTTAGGTAATGTTAATTTTAGGTAATGCTTCAAATCGATAGCAACTTTTTTCGAGTTGCAAAAATTATTACAATTTGTCGCAATTTAACACAATATTATTAATAAATATAGTCATGGGATGTATGCCGCTAAATTTGAAATTAAACTTTTGTGCAATTTTTCATACTTATTTTCGACACCAAAATTATTACAATTTTTTCAATTTACATTAAGTTAAAATTAAATAACTTTAATTTTTAGAAAAGAAATTTATACAACTTGTCTCTTGTTTAATTTTGAATTAATTTTGAGTAATGTTATAAATTTTCAAGTCGATGATTATTGTTTTTATATTTTTTTCGAGTCGCCAAAATTAATTCGCTCTATGTTAACACAATCTTATCAAATATAATTCTCCAATTTGATGGTTTAATAGTTATTAATATTTATTACACTTTCATGGTTTGTTTTTAATTTAAATCACATTTTAAATGTACGTGAGCGTTTTGAAGGATTGGATGATACTGACGTTTGAAACGTCAAAACTGGGACAAGAGTTAAGGATTTTTTAATTGTGCCTGCAGTAAGATGCACAGTTTTAATTAAAAAAAAAAATTAAATCGTTGTGTAATTATTATGTAAATTTTAACAGATACTTTTGCTTCTATTTGCTAATTAAAACAGTTTATTTCTTTAAAAAATCTCAACTAAGACAAAAATGATGTATTCTCAAAATTGTGCCTGCAGTAAGATACAAATTTAGCTTAAATTTAAAAAAAACACACACTGACACTATTTTTTTTTTCAGAAATTGTTGAAATAGCATCATGGGATATTTCCGTAAAAATTTTTTTTGAAAAAATGTTCACGATTACAATACTTTCTCGTACGTAACGGAGAAAGTAAAAATTACATTTTTTAAAGTAGTTTTTGATATTTTTCGACTATTAAATACGCCATTTTTGATTGCCAATAAATACATGTTTTCACAGTCAAACATAACATTTATCTACAGTCTAAAATGAATCGATTCAACAGTCAAAATGACTATTATCCAGAGTCTAAAACAAAATGATTCAACAGTCAAAATGACATTTATTCACAGTCCAAAATAAAATGATTCAACAATCAAAATGACACTTTTCAGTCACAAGCAGTCAGAAATGACATTTTCTAACTGTTTTAAAAGTAAATGTTTAGACAGTCAAAATGTCATTGTTGGTAGATTTTAAATGTCATTTCTAATAGTTAAAAAATATGGTATTTGACTGCTAAAAATGTATTTTTTGACTGAGGAAAAATGTCATTTTTGACAGTGAAAAAGATGCGATTTTTGACACTTTGAAAGCGCATTTTGTCAGGCTCTGCGCTCGAAATTACAGCCAATATTTTTTCTAGAAGCAGGAAAACCCAAATACAAATATTAAATATGTGTTATGAATATACATTAAATATTATTATTATTAATATATCAACCCTGTATTTATTATGCAAATAATAAACAAACCAGTTATTAATAACCGATTATCATTAAAGTACGTTACAATGTTTTTTAAAGAATTTTTATGAATTCTTCACTTTTTTCAGGATTTTTCCTTTTTTTAGAACTTTCTCTTCGAAAAGTTCTAAAAAAGTCCCGATAAAAGTTCTCAAAGAAATCGTAAAAATTACCTAAAAAAATTTCTAAAAAAAAGTTCTGAAGAGAAAGACCTGAAAAAGAAGTTCTGGAAATCGTACTGAAAAAAAATCCTAAAAAATGGTGATGTGACCATCATGTTACTTTCTCCGACTTGATGGTATCATTTATATTTACGCTTTCATAATTTATTTTCAATTTAAATCCTGTTTTAAATGCAAATCGAACGTTTCGTAGACTCGGATGAATCTGACGTTTAAAACGTCAAAATTATGAAAGATGGAAAAATTATTATTATTTAAACCAAAAATAAAAAAATAATCATACATTTTTTTCTCGAATAAAAATGATTTTATGAAAAATATTTTCAAGCAAAAGATGTTCATTTCTTTGTTGCCTTCAATGTTTGTCTAAATGTTTTTGTGATATTTTTCATATTTAGGAAAATATTGACAAAAAACAAAAAACAGTTAAGGTAAACACCTACTTCCGGTGTACGAAATTTTACCAAAAGCTTTTCAGTTCTTCAGATTATCAAATAAGACGTATGTACAAAGTTTCACACCAATTGCTCTTTTAGTTTTTGAGATACAGCGCGCACAGCCAGACACACACACACACACAGCACAAAAAAAAATTCTAGAAATTGTTGAAATGGTACCTAGGGACCCCAAAACGGATATTTCCGGAAAAAAAAATTTGAAAAAAAAATCACGATCACAATACTTTCTCGTACTTCGTAACGGAGAAAGTAAAAATTGAAGAAATGAAGAGAACAAAATTTTCGCAAACTTTTGCGAGAATCTTTGCTTGGGGAAAAATCGAAAAGGAACGAGCAAGAGGAATTCAATTTTGCATTATGCAATGCTCTGGTTAAGACAAACATTCCATTAAAAAAACTTAATAATCCTAGTTTTAAATAATTTTTACAAGAAATTAGCAACAAACAAGTGCCTGATGAAAGCACACTCCGAAAAAGGTATGTCAATGACGTCTATCTCGAAACAATGGGACATATAAAAGAAATAGTAAAAAATAAATATCTCTATTTCGTTGTGGACGAAACTACAGATTGTTGTGGACGGTATGTTGCCAATTTAATGATAGGGTGCTTAAGTGAAAAAGAGTCTAGTACATCACAGTGGCGGCTCGTCAGGGGAGGCAGGTGAGGCACTGCCTCACCATTAATTTTCAGGCACTGCCTCACCATTAATTTTCTATTTTATAAAAATATAAATCTATTCAATAAATTTCTTCCGTGTTGGCTTTAATATTGATAATTAATTATACAGTAATTATAAATGGATGTATTAACGGAAATTTCCCGATTTTTAATGATCAGAATTAGCGCGCCCATCCAGGCCGAACTTGCGGCAGAAATGAACCAGAGCGGTAGGAATTTATGCAACTTAATATGCCTCCACACAGTTTACCCATATCACATTCGAAGTAATGTGCAGATTTATTTCGATATCGGAGGCGAGCCTCACAGGCTTCTCATTGGTCGGAAATCACCCGCGTGATAGAGAGAGAGAACCTCGCGGCACTCGCAATTGTCAGCTGTGTTAGTAATCTATTCATTTCACTCCGCCGTCCGTTGATCAGCGTTAGTTATTAAAGGTAATCTTATTGATATTTATTAGTAAATAGTATTTATTCCTATATTATAATGGATGACGGAAATAGCACTCTTACAGTGAGAAATTGTAAAGACATCGTAAATTTCTTGCTTGATAATCCATTTAGCCGGTTGTCGTACGATGATAAAGTTTATGTAAAAGGTATCAAAAGGCCTTGCCCTGATCTTAGTTTATTATTGATTCAAAAACATCGATCATTTAAAAGTGCATGGTTTGACAAATGTAGTTGGTTGACACGTACAATGATTAGAAATAAATTATTTTGTTGGCCTTGCATATTGTTTTCAAATAGCAATGAGTCGGTATGGCATAAAACAGGTTGTGACGATTTAAAAAATTTAGCGCGTTCTATTGATAAGCATTCCAAAAGTAGAGATCATATATCATCAAATTGTAAATTTCACATTTTAGGTAAACAAAATATAGTTAATGTTTTAAGTACGGCTCGGCAAATTGAAATCGAAACGTACAATAACAACGTGAAGGAAAATAGGGGGATTTTAAAAAGATTAATCGATGTGACAATATTTTTGTGCAGTCAAGAATTGTCATTTAGGGGGCATGACGAATCAGAAACCTCAAATAATAAGGGGAATTTTCGAGAATTAGTTTTGTTAATGAGTAAAACGGATGGGATTTAAAAAAAAAAATTAGATGATGCTTCAATTTTTTCGGGGCTTTCAAAAACAATTCAAAATGAATTAATTGATTCAATCAGTTACACACTGAAGAATCAAATAGAAAGTGAAATTTTAAATTCCAATTTTTTTTCATGGCAAGTGGACGAAACTACTGATATCACTTGTATTTCTCAATTATCAGTTATATTTAGATACGTCATCCAGGGAACACTTGTTGAAAGGTTTATGGGATTTTATGATGTAAATTCTCAACGAACGTCAGAAGATTTATTCACCTTGTTAACAGAAACATTTGGAAAATTTAATATCAAAGAAAAATTAATTGCTCAAACTTATGATGGTGCTGCTGTTATGGCTGGTCATTTGAATGGTTTACAAACCAAAGTAAAATCAGTAGCTCCACAAGCAATTTTTACTCATTGCCATGCTCACGTTCTAAATTTAGTGCTAAGTAAATCGTGCAACTCAATAAAAAAAGTACGAATATTTTTTTCAAATCTAACAGGATTTTCTGCTTTCTTTTCAAAATCAACAAAACGAACCGCAGTATTGGATGAAATTTGTAATGCAAGAATACCATCTAATGCACAAACACGTTGGAATTTTACATCTCGGGTTATTTTTACAATTCATGAAAATAAAAATAAATTAATTGAAATATTCAATTTTATAATTAATTCAGACAAATTTGATAATATATCTATCAGAGAGGCATACGGCTTAAAATCATTGTTAGAAGACAACCATTTCTGTTTCTTATTAGATTCCTTCAAACTTATTTTTGAACAAACAAGTGTTGTATTTTTAATTCTTCAACACAAACTAACTGACATCACGTATGCAAGAGGGCGTTTAACTTCACTTATTTTAAAATTAAAGGAATTTAGAACCAATGAAACATATTTTAATCATATATACGAAATACATTTTTCTGACATAGAAAATCCTCCGAAAAAGCGAAAGCGCTCTGATGATGCAGATGATACGGGATTACAATATAAACAGATATTTTACGAAATTTTAGATACAGTGGTAGGACAAATCGAAACAAGATTTTTTGATCTAAGTAAATTAAAATTCTTTGATTTAATTTCTGTTAGTAAGTTTGAACTGTATTCAAAAACGTTTCCATTGCAGTTGTTTGAAGAATTAATTAAGCAATATCCATTTTTTGACAAAATACAATTACGAAATGAACTGTGGGTTCTATATTCAGATAAGCTTCTTGGTGAGTCTAAAATGCCAATGGATATGTTAGAATATATAAAGAATAATGACTTGCAAGTATGTATGCCTGAATTGTACAAACTAATTTCTTTAATAGTAACCATACCGGTAACATCTGCATCTGTGGAAAGAAGTTTTTCCGTATTAAAACGAATAAAAACATGCACAAGAAATCAAATAGGCCAAAATAGGTTGTCAAATATGTCACTCATTGCTATTGAAAAGGAATTTGTGAAAACACTTTGTAAAAATGAACATTTTTACGATCAAATTATAGATTATTTTGCTGAAAATAAGAACAGAAGAATACCATTAATATATAAAAACCATTAAATTTTTTGATTACATTTTTCTTGAAACACTTTTGTGCAATCTCTTTAAATAAATAGGATCCGTTTTCTTTAATATTCAATATACACATTTCTAGTTTTGTTTAAGAATTTATTTATTTTCAAATGAATAGTTTTATGTTGTATTTTATATTTAATATTTATTAGAGTATTTTTAAGTTTGTTGTCCCATTTATTTCCATAACACATTCCATTATTTATTATAAACCTACGTAGAGTTTTATTTTTGTTATAGAATTTAAATATTTATTTATTTTTATTTAATAGTTCAACCTTATTATTTCCTTTCCAATTTTCCCATCCCGGCAAGAAAATCTTCACACCTTCTCGTGGTTCTTGCTGAACAATAGAATATCTTAAAGATATACCGGGTGACCCAGGGTTCCGGAAAAACCCCATAACTTATTTGCTATTTAAGATACCGACTTCTATTTTTCATAAACTAGTACCCACACCTATTCTATATATTTTAAAAATATGTATGTTTTTGTACAGGGTGTCTCAGTATAAGTAACAGATCAAAGTTATGTTTTTTTAAATGGAACACCCCATATTTTATACTTTATTTTTAATCCTCTTAAGAAGCTGATAAAAATAGTATAAGATAGTATGGACGGTATTACAGACTAAGATTATGGACGGTTGGTTAGTTATGGGCAAATTTGTGGCAAAAACATGTTCACATTGAAAACATTGCAGAAGCGTTCCTAGCAAAGATTGCTTCATTTTTTATACACTAGAAAATTTTCCAAATCAAGAAGAATAATGCACATCGGCTTTAGTCCTTTTTTGTTCATACTGCTATACAGGGTGTCAACATACGCAAAATAATGGATAACTATTTTTTTCAAATGGAACACCCTATATATCAACCTTCTGTTGATTTTTGGATTTTCAGCCTAAACTATGCATTTTCTGAAAGAATAATAAGAGACCAAAGTTGTAGAGCGGAATTTTTCCAGAAAATGCATAGTTTTGGCTGAAAATCCATAAATCATCAGAAGGTAATAAAAGAAATATGTTTTTATTGATAAATCTCAAGAATCCTTAATATTTTGTTATGCAAACTGTATATCATTGGAAAGCTTATCAAAAATGCCATAGATTGGTGGCAACGTGGTGGTGTTTTATTTGAAAAAAATAGTTATCCGTTGTTTTGCGTATGTTGACACCCTGTATAGCAGTATTAACAAAAAAGGACTAAAGCCGATGTGTATTATTCTTCATGATGTGGAAAATGTTCTAATGTATAAAAAATGAAGCAATCTTTGCTAGGAATGCTTCTGCAATATTTTCAATGTGTACATGTTTTTGCCACAAATTTGCCCATAACTAACTAACCGTCCATAATAGACCCATAGTATCTTATACTATTTTTATCAGCTTCTTAAGGATTAAAAATTAAGTATAAAATATGGGGTGTTCCATTTAAAAAAACATAACTTTGATCTGTTACTTATACTAGGACACCCTGTACAAAAACATACATATTTTTAAAATATGTAGAATAAGTGTGGGTACCAGTTTATGAAAAATAGAAGTCGATATCTCAAATAGCAAATAAGTTATGGGGCTTTTACAGAACCCTGGGTCACCCGGTATATACACAGATGTTTTATTGGCCGAGTGAAGTGTCGACAATATTAAATCTGTGCCTCACCAAACCAAAAGTTGACGAGCCGCCACTGGTACATCATATCCAATTGCATGCAAAGTCCTTAATAAAACAAATCACTTAACAATAGGGCGATTCATTAACGAGACATTTATGCAATTTTTTCTTCCGTATATTGTTCCCACAAATAAAATTATTTTGATGCTGTCCGATGCTGCACCTTATATGGTAAAAGCGGGTACACAATTAAAAATATTATATGCAACTTTAATTCACGTAACATGTTTGGCTCATGGTATAAATAGAGTGGCAGAGACAATTCGCAATGAATTTCCGATTGTTAATACTTTAATAAGTAGTATAAAGTGTTTGTAAAGACCCCAAACGCATTCACCTATACAAAGAAAAACTTCCTAATATCCCTCTACCGCATGAACCTGTAATTACACGATGGGGAACGTGGCTCAGTGCAGCGCTTTTTTATGCAGAACATTTCGAAATAATCAAAGAGTTGGATTTAGAGTTTTCTGATAATTCCAATAAATATATTAAGAATGCACAATCTGTTTAAAGAAAACGGAACTGCGCAATCAGTTGGCCTTCATAAAAACGCATTATTATTTTGTAGGCACAAATATTTCCAAATTGGAGACAGAAGCATTATCTCTAAACGAATCCGTAAAAGTAGTGACTAAATTTCAGCAGCTAATTTCTGGTGTTCCTGGTAATATTGGTCTAACTAATTCAAATAAATTAAACGAAGTATTACATAAGAACTACGGATATCAGCTGTTAAATAAAATTAATAACACTTTGACACTAAACGAAACCTCTAGAGACATTGATATAAATTTAGACGTGTCTATATTAACGGCTTTAAAAAAATCACCAATAACATCTGTAGATGTGGAAAGAAGTTTTTCGTCATATAAGCACATTTAAAAAATTTAGAAAAACATTTAGTTATAAGTTGTTATGCCAATCAAACTAATCATAATCAATCATTTTAAGTAAGGTAAATGCTGTAGTACCTATACTTTATTATATGCCATAATTATTAACATAAACATGTTCAATTAAATAATATTAATAAATGAATTAAAATAGGGAACTTTCGTAAATCTATATTTAAGAGTCTTGCATACTTGAGACTTTTTAAAACTACTTTCCTGGCTAGTACCGCTACGAATATTGAACTATACAAAAGAATGATTTGCGATTTTTGTGTAATTCAATATTCGTCGTGATATTAGCTAAGAAAGTTGTTGTTTCAAAAAGTAATTTAGTAATTGTAGTATTATTAATAAGACTAATTATGTACAAGTAATGCATTTTTCGTTTCTTCGTAATAACAGTAATAAATGTATGTGACTTAATTTTTTTTTTTTTATTAAAAATGTATATAAACAAACTTATGTAGTTTTTTTATTGACATATTTCAATTTAAATTAACAATGCATATTTTCGGGTTTTTAAGTGCATATATATGCACATATTTCACCAGTTTATAATGCATAAAATCCTCTCTCTAGTGATGATTATAGTATTTGCTTAAATTGTTTTCCATGTAATTTCTATCAAGAGACTGAATTTCCCGTGCAAAATACTTGTAATGAAATTAATGTTTATTAACTCCTCATGTTTCGTCAGTACACCTGAGAGATTACCTTAAATTAATGCACTGTTCTTAATCCAAAACATGAGGGAAGAGATTCTGTGGATTCTGTGAAATTAGGATCTCTCACCTTACAAACTTTCCATTTTATTTTTCAAGCAATATCTTTTATATTTAATTACAGACATGAATGCATTAGAGCCGTTTCCTAAAGGCCAGATTAGTTCAGTTCATCTAGGGTTTGTATAACGGGAAGGATTATTAAATATTAAGGAACAGGTGAGTTGAGAACTTTTATGGTGCCTTGGGGAAGAATTCTGCCCTACATAACACAACAACACTTGTTAGCGGAAGTTGTTAATTTTAAATATTACGGCACTTATTTAAAAGTATATCTAAAGCCGTAAATATTGCAAAATTCTAGTGAATGTACATGTACAGTCATGGCTTTTCGCCTCACACATTTGCAAATTTTTATCATCATCTGACCGAGAATCTCGTTAGCACATTACAGTTATTCACGGTGAATTTTCCTATAATTTCGCTTTTTTCCGCTAGAGGACGTGGAAAATATAGTGCAATTTATTAATACAAAATTTGAAAAAAAACCTAAAACCCGCGCTCTAGCGGCAATGCACGCATTATTTGTCTAAAAACATATGGAGGGTTCAGAAGCCAATCAGTGTAAGTCAGTAAGCAATCAAATTGAGATAATTGAATCATTAAAAAAATTAAGGTCCATTTAAAAAAAGCGTTTATGTATTTATTGATGACAATCATAAAAATAACATTTTCAACATGAAAATAAAAACTAAATTTGCAACACCTGTAGAAATAACTTTGATGAAGTGATAAAATATTGGCTTACGTTGTTGGTCCACTGAACATTTTGAAAATCCTAGTCAATATAATATTCATCACTTTCGCTTTCATTTTCGGCATGAAGATTGAGTTCATTAGCCTGTGAGGTTGAAGCTCGCTTTCTGTCATTTAGGAAAGGGAAACTTCTGAAATATGGATGGTAAATTGAATACAGTGGATCCTAGATAATATTATTCAAATTAGGAGGTCTTCCCTTTGACGTCGATTTTTACTTTCTCCGTTACGAAGTACGAGAAAGTATTGTGATCGTGATTTTTGTTTCAAAAATTTTTTTTATGGAAATATCCGTTTTGGGGTCCCTAGATGCCATTTCAACAATTTCTGGAAAAAAAAATATTTGTGTCTGTGTGTGTGTGTGTGTCTGTGTGTGTGTGTGTGTGTCTGTCTGTCTGTGTGCGCTGTATCTCAAAAACCAATAAAGCAATTGATATGAAATTTTGAACATAAGTCTTATTTGATAATCCAAAGAACTGAAAAGCTTTTGGTAAAATTTCGTACACCGGAAGTGGGTGTTTACCTTAACTGTTTTTTGTTTTTTGCCAATATTTTCTTAACTATAAAATTTTCACAAAAACATTTAAACAAACATCGAAGAAAACAAAGAAATGAATAGCTTTTGCTTGAAAATATTTTTCATAAAATCATTGCTATTCGAGAAAAAAAATTATTATTTTTTTTTAATTTTTGGTTTATAATTATGAAACGATAATAGTTACAGCAATTTTATGTGAATAATAATTGTGGAGAATGCCAAAATGAACAACTTCTAAAGAATAAGTTTTTTTCGAAATCTTGTTAGTTTTCGAGTAAACCTAGTTTTTGAATTTGAAGTATAATTTTTCTATCTTTCATAATTTTGACGTTTTAAAAGTCAGTTTCATCCGAGTTTACGCAATGCTCGATGTACATTTAAAATATGATTTCAATTGAAAATAAACCCATGAAAACGTAAATATAAAGTCGGAGAAAGTAACATGATGGCCACATCACCATTTTTTTATATCAATTTCATGAAATGGAAAGTCATTCTGCAAGGTTTCTTTGTAAAATATGGAATTAGGTTTATTTTTGCAGTATCTCAACCATTTTATATTCAACCAATAAACTAAATTTTATGTTCCTGTTCTGGCCTGTGCAATAATCTGAATACATAATGATGTGATTATGACCGCCAGCATGAACTTTTAGATGCTTCAATAGACACGCTCCAATTTCTTGTGATCCCCGAGAACCTTCAGTCTTATCCCACATGTACATGTAACCTTTATTGTCATTAAAACTGTGGATCCCCAGATTATAAACATACATGTTTTGTTTATAGTAAGCGACAGAAGTGCTTAATTTTGGAAAAGCTAGAGCTTTCTCGAAGTCGAATGTTAGCACATAACTATTTTCCCTCGCTGATATTTTGTCACTATTCATGGCTGTTCTAGATTGTTCAGCTCTGCGAAGGTAAAGTTTTTTATCGATATCTGCCTTACATTTCTCTTCATCATTTTCGCTAAATGTCATAATATTCTGCAACGAATCGCACAATTGGCAAGTGTCGTTTGCTGGAGGTTTGAAATGTAAATTAAAGGAGTTTGAAAAAACGTGATAATACATTTTCTCCTTGACAGGTTCTGTACCATCTTCTCCACATTTTTCGATGACGAGTTGACATTTTTCTTATGGTTAGGCCGGGGTTTAGATATCTCCTATTTGGTGCATCAGAGAGTGTGTAATGGCTTCTGTAAGAAAGAAATGACTGAATATGCTCCTTAACTCTTGTGACATCTATTTTATTAACTGGCTCTCGATGACCTCTTCTATCAATACAGGCAGATGGCTGTGAGATAGAGAATACCTTGTAGATACGAGCATCGCTAATTTGAAACGTGTCAATGATTTTTTTTTGCAAATACGAGTTGACACAGTTGCAGTGGTTAAGTAATATTTTATCGATTTTGTTTTTGGTTCCTTTGATGAGTTTCTAGCACGACATTGCTTTACTGTTACGTTGTGTATCAAACCTCGAAGATAAATATTTTATATACTTGTTTCTCATTGATCACTTGGTGAAACATTCCAATATAGGTTTAAAAATTAAAATTCACTTGGTTTGTTTCACGATTAAATTGCTTTATTTTCTACTAGTTTCGGCTTAGTGCCATTCTCAAGAATGCCAACGAAATTTTGTGGATTATATACATTAAGTGACAGTCGGTCAGGTAATAGGGGCCCTTATTACCTGACCGACTTTCTAGAACATCCACAGTCGACATTTCTAAAAGTATTCTCCAATATGTTCTTTCCACTTCTGTTTACATAAGCTTTTCCTGGATGCCTTTTAACAGAATTGACTGTTATTTTCCATGCTTCTTTATTTCTTTTACGTTTTCTCCCTTGTGTTTAATCTACGCCATTTTGGCTTTCATTGTCATCATTTTCAAGGTCGATCCCATTATTAGGTACAACCTCGGGTAAAACAGGTGACTCAGACGAGTCTTAAAATAAAACAAAAAATTGTGAAGCCAATAAGTGTAAGTCATAAATAAGGTATTTAGGTCCACTTGCACCATTTTTTCGTTAAGTCTAACTTTGTAAAGTAGGACTTATATTTTAAGTCATGCTTAAATGGAAGCGTCATGCACCATTGGTATTAATACAATTGCTTTAGTAAGCAAGCTCAAAGTGTTGCAACATCGTAAAATCTTGCGATTTTCACTTTTTAACGTTGGCGACGTAGGTGTCCTTTTTTCAGCTGATTTTGACATAAAGTGCGTTCGAGTCTTTTTACGTCAACAGCGTTGCTGTACGAACAGGGAAATAGTGAAACTCGACATAATTATTAAGAATTCAATGCTCAATTAAATATTTTTGAAGGCAAATGCATGCGTAAAAAATCTCGGTGCGTAAAGAAGAGAGGTTATGTCATAATTAGCCAGTATTTTGAGTCAGGCCAAGTAATTTTAACAAGTTTATTTGCGGACACGAAAACACCGAAAGAACGATAATTCGTCCAAATCATAAGAATGATCAGCTCTCTTCCAAACTAGTGGATAAATGAAATGAATAATGTCTTCAAAAATATAGTCCACTCCAAAGTTTAATTCTTTAAGTGCCATTTTAAATATACTAGGAGTTTTGTTATTGATAATTCAACTCATGTATAAAAAGGTGCATTTAAAACGGCGGACAAAAAAATTTGTAAATGGTTAAAAATTTATTTACCTTCACCATGACAACGATCTCTATATTGATATTGTTAGTAAACAGCCAACTTCAGTTGAACAGGGGTAGTTCGTGTTAGTTCTGAATACATGTGCGGTGAAATATAATTGAAATCCGTTTCAGACACGCTTCTACGTGAAATGTTTGTTACGATTTTCATTCCGATCCATGTATCAGTTGTCAATTAAGTAAGTATTTCACCTTTTAGTTACGTGCATTTGCAATTAAAGCCGGCGACGGCATTTCGTACTTCGGCCGCGAGATGTCACAAGCGTACACTAGCTCTGCCATACTGAGAGAATTAAAGAATTGGATTGCCTTTAATATAAATCTTGTTCTATCGTCTTTTAATAGTATGAAATATACATTGATATATTAGGGTATTTGGCGTTTTCTCTTTTATATGTGTTGGAAATAAGTTCAGCGGCCATTAAACGATCAGCTGTTATAGGCTTCCTAACTTCATGTCGCTTGTAGTGTTTGCGCGCGCGCATGTGTGTGTGTGTTGTGTGAGGTTATAACCTATAATCTAATATATAAAATTTTCGTGTCACAGTGTTTGTAACAAAACTCCTTCGAAACGGCTTGACCGATTCTTATGAAATGTTGTGTGTATATTGAGCAGGTCTGAGAATAGGACGTAAACTATTTTTAATACCCCTAAATGATAGGGGTGGTCCACCGCAAATTTTTAATTTTTATTTTTTGGACAAAATTTTTTATTTTTATTTTTTTATGATTCGGCATTAAAAAATACATATAACCCTAAATTTTGACCCTTCTACCACCAACCCCTATTTTTGAATAGCGATTTTAGTACTTTAATAATTTTCTACTCCCGGCGATCGACCGCTCGATCATTCCTTTTCCATTGTTTGCGCCGACGGTTATTAATGGGTTTTAATGGGCTTACCCTGTAGATTCGTATCGATAAATGTAAACAAATAAGTAGTTGAAATTATAAAAAAAAAAAATATAAACAAAATATTAACAGCAAATGCTGCACTGAGCTCAATTGCAACACTTGCATCCGATGAACAATTAAATCGGCTTTAAATACATAAATTGGTGATAACGATTGATTTATAATATGCGCGCCATCTCTTGGTGGTTGGAATGTCGCTCGCGGTGGTGTTACGAATTAAAATATTCTGCGGAAGATTCTGTGCGCGGTTGAGAATTTTTTTAATAATTTTGTCATTTAGTTCAAATTCGTTGATTATTAAAAAAAATTATGAATTTTTGAAGCAATAATTGCATGTTAGAGCGATCATGAATTTCAAAAATTAAAAAAAATATATTTCAACTGGCGATACATGTTTTTATTAGTAACAATACACTTCTTACATTCTTTAGCTTTAATAATTTTGTAATTTAGTTCAAATCCGTTGATTATTAAAAAAGTTATGAATTTTTGAAACAATAATTGCACGTTAAAGCGATCGTGAAATTTAAAAATTCTAAAAAAAAAATTTGAACTGCCGATACATGTTTTTATTAGTAACAATACACTTCTTACATTCTTTAACTTTAATAATTTTGTTATTTAGTTCAAATCCGTTGATTATTAAAAAAGTTATGAATTTTTGAAGCAATAATTGCACGTTAAAGCGATCGTGAATTTCAAAAATTCGAAAAAAAATATTTCAACTGGCGTTAGATGTTTTTATTATTAACAATACACTTCTTACATTCTTAAGCTTTAATAATTTTGCTTCTTAGTTCAAATCCGTTGATTATTAAAAAAGTTATGAATTTTTGAAGCAATAATTGCACGTTAAAGCGATCATGAATTTTAAAAATTCTAAAAAAAAATATTTCAACTTGCGATACATGTTTTTATTAGTAACAATACACTTCTCACATTCTTTAGCTTTAATAATTTTGTTATTTAGTTCAAATCCGTTGATTATTAAAAAAGTTATGAATTTTTGAAGCAATAATTGCACGTTAAAGCGATCATGAATTTTAAAAATTCTAAAAAAAATATTTCAACTGCCGATACATGTTTTTATTAGTAACAATATAATTCTTACATTCTTTAACTTTAATAATTTTGTTATTTAGTTCAAATCCGTTGATTATTAAAAAAGTTATGAATTTTTGAAGCAATAATGGCACGTTAAAGCGATCATGAATTTTAAAAATTCTAAAAAAAATATTTCAACTGCCGATACATGTTTTTATTAGTAACAATATAATTCTTACATTCTTTAACTTTAATAATTTTGTTATTTAGTTCAAATCCATTGATTATTAAAACAGTTATGAATTTTTGAAGCAATAATTGCACGTTAAAGCGATCATGAATTTCAAAAATTCGAAAAAAAATATTTAAACTGGCGATAGATGTTTTTATTATTAACAATACACTTCTTACATTCTTAAGCTTTAATAATTTTGTTATTTAGTTCAAATCCGTTGATTATTAAAAAAGTTATGAATTTTTGAAGCAATAATTGCACGTTAAAGCGATCATGAATTTCAAAAATTCTAAAAAAAAATATTTCAACTGGCGATACATGTTTTTATTAGTAACAATACACTTCTTACATTCTTTAGCTTTAATAATTTTGTTATTTAGTTTAAATCCGTTGATTATTAAAAAAGTTATGAATTTTTGAAGCAATAATTGCACGATAAAGCGATCGTGAATTTCAAAAATTCGAAAAAAAATATTTCAACTGGCGATAGATGTTTTTATTATTAACAATACACTTCTTACATTCTTAAGCTTTAATAATTTTGTTATTTAGTTCAAATCCGTTGATTATTAAAAAAGTTATGAATTTTTGAAGCAATAATTGCACGTTAAAGCGATCGTGAATTTCAAAAATTAGAGCCTAAACCGTTTTCGGCCACTATCGTCACCACTTTATTTGCTTAATTTCAATGGGCCACACACGGACGACGGCGCAGGGCAGTGGAGCCGTCGTTCGTCACCAGTAATAAGCCACGTATTGACGACGACGCAGCGCAGCGGAGCCGTCGTTCGTCACCAGTTTATTTGCTTAATTTTAATGAGCGTCACCAGTAATAAGCTACATATTGACGACGGCGCTTCACAGCGGAGCCGTCGTTCGTCACCAGTTACTTTGGTCAATTTTAATAGGCTACGCACGAACGACGGCGCAGCGCAGCGGAGCCGTCGTCTGTCACCAGTTATCTGCCTTAATATATATGGACCATACGCGGTCGACGGCGCAGTGTAGCGGAGCCGTCGTTCGTCACCCTTGCTTAATTTTTAAGGTCTACGCACCAGTTTATTTGCTTAATTTTAATGGGCCACACACGGACGTCGTCAGTCACCAGTTATCTGCCTTAATATATATAAATATATATGGGCCATGCACGGACGACAGCGCAGCGCAGCGGAGCCGTCGTTCGTCACCAGTTACTTTCCTTGATTTTAAAGGACTACGCACGGACGACGGCGCAGCGAATGTTGTGTATCATAGAGCATTACAATAATAAACACTATGTTTTTGAATATTTTCTCTTTTTTGAATTATACCAATTCGAATTCAATATTCATAGTTAAGACAGGACAACGTCTGTCGGGTCAGCTAGTATAATATAAGAAACGCCAGAAATGTAAGGAATTTATACTAAATGTAAGTAATAATATATATTTATATAAAACAATAATTATAAATATCATTTTAACGGCTGGATCCCAGTGTTTGTACCACTCGCAAGCGTGTAGGCGCGAATTTCGTGATTCCCGTCGCACTCACACGATTTTGACGATTGGTGCTTCATCCAATTCCATCACAAATAAACAATGCTCTTTCACCCATTGTACATTTAATTAACATACATTGCTAATATAATTATAGTTCTTATTCGTTAAATTATCTCAACAAATACCACTCGCGGTTATAATTTCGGCAGGATAAATTTTATTTTAAGCAATCGTCATTTCATCGCAAATTTCTTGAATGAATTGAGATTAGGTAAAATCCAATCAATTCATTCTCAAAATTTGTAGCGATTCAATGGCTCGTGCAAACAAATAAAATTTATCCGGCCAAATTAAACATCTTGTGGTATTACCCCAAAAAATAATTTATTGTGCATAAATATCTGTCACAAGGGACCACTGACGGAACGAATTGAAGGTTATGTATGCAGACTTAAATTTTAAGCGGTCCATGACGATGGCTTATTTAAAGTCTTGCTTAAGCTGTGCTTAAAGTATGGTGCAAGCAAAATACTCACTTAAATGTTGCTTAAATGTTAAGAATGCTTTAAGCATAGCTTAATTACAATGGTGCAAGTGGGCCTTAGTATCACAAAATAAGAATACATATCCTAAACTTACTCAGTTTTACGAGTTTGAATGAAATTTAAAACTGTTTTTGACGTTATATTTTACTTACCGGAATCAAATGAATTTTGCTCGTTTTCCGGTAATTACGTTCACGTGACCCACACAATAAAAAACTCACAAACAAGCATGGACACGCAGGCGCGACCCAGAAGCGCGCGAATCAGCCATGCGCCGTCATGTTTAACTAGCTATAATTCTCGAACTAGAGAGAAATCTGACAAACCCTTTTACAGGCTCATTTCTAAGACCCTTTAGATTAAAAAAATGAAGAAAAAAAAATTCGATTTTTTTGAAACCGACAAGGTGCAAGTCTCCCTTAATGTGGTTTTAGGATTCCCTCCATATTATAGAAAAACCAGAAGGTAATAATTTGCATGCATCGTTTGTCCTTTACCTTAACTGTTAACTATTGCATTATTTAAACATAAAAATTTAAATTTATTCAATAAATTCAATAAAACGAAATGTAGCCTGAATATTCATATATTCAATAAGGCAAAATTTGCTAATATTTTATTTGATTTATTTAGTATTGACGTTATTTTATCAGTATTTTTTGCAGCAACACAATTATCAAAGAAATGAAAAAAGCGTTCGATTTCTTCAAACTTGTTTAGAGGCATAACATCCGTAATTTGAACCATTCTGGTTCTAGCGATCCAATACCTGCTTCAGGACAGTTGTCTGATAGGAGACATCCAAATCAATATTCCTATAAATTCTCCATTTCCGTAGAGTTACTTGTAATTGGTTTGTTTAATTTTTTTTTCGCTGTATGAACATGTTTGCTCTACCAGCTGAGAAATAAAGAAAACAATTAAAGTCTTCTGAAAGATTTTCTCAAAAATAAATTTTGTTGAGGATCTCTTACAGTTTTCGAATCTTTTTTATTTATTTTAATAATTATTTATGTCGTAAGATAGCAGCAATTTGCCTAACAAAAATTATGTTCCCATTTGGAAACAGTACAGTAAACAGAGGGTTGATATAAAATATACATGATATCCTCTTTCCTCGTTTTGTCATCGTTCTAACGATATGATATTACCACAAATGTAACTTTGCGCGTTATTAAGACATTTTATATAAAAAAAAACATTAAATTCAAATACAAAAATATGACTATGTAAATTATATTATTACACATTATAATGAACGTTTGACCTGTTATAATGCTCCAGTAATGCCAACTGCGCTCAATTCTCGTACGTTTCTAGGCATTTATCAACTTGTCATGTCACAAAAATTTGTTACAGATTAAAAATGAAAAATCCAATTTTGTTACAACCATCACCTCAAGTTTCAACACAATTAAAAGAAACCAATACCAGAGATTCGTCATCAGTGCCACCAAAGTAATCACTTTCAAAACAACAAAAATCTTATAGACTTATGGTATTAAGTGTAACATTATTTTAGCAAAGTTTTTTAATCAAATCATTTATGAATTTTAAATTTCTTTAAAAAAAAAATTTAGCATTAAACTACACAACTTTGCCTTCATTTAATAAACTCTCTATCTCTTATAGTTACCGAGTTAGCAATGCTAATGCTTCGAATTTGTAACACCCTGTAAAGTAAAAATGTAAAAAAAGATTATTTATAACTTATTTTATTTCAATCAATTATTAATATAGGTACTGTAAATAATTTAAGTTTGCGTTACTAATTCAACATTAAATCAATCCTATCCAATTTGAAATGTAAGCTGAATACAAAACAAGTTGCAATCTCTCCGACAGCTGTTCAATTTTGCGATATAACCCGGTAAACGAAATAATTAAGTATTCAATTAGGTAATTGGTTTATAAATTATTACAATCCGTTGATTGAATCGAGTATTGGGGATAATATATAGGGCGACTTAGAAACTTAGCATTAGCGGAAGGGAGTCTACGTACGGTAATCTGCCATCAACAAAACCTTCATAATACACAGTGTAATTGTCCATCCCTGAAACTGATAAATGGCGACCTTTTGCCGAACATTCGCGTTAAACGGACCCTCAACAGGGAGTGGGAGTTTGCTTATATCCACCTGACTGACGCCCTAAATACTCCCTGTCAGCCCTACATGCCAGGCCTAGCTAGACCTTGGGATATTCGCTCGATCACCCACGACCAATTGTTAAATATTCAAACAGAACGTAACAACGATGAAAAGAACATTTACACTAGACTGTAGTTTCCACTTTTAATACACCGTTTTAATTAAAAGAAAATTGTAGTAATAGCTGATTGCAATTCATAATAATCGAGGACATTTATAAAACGTCAGAGATTATTATAAATCGCAAATATTCGAGTTACATGCAAAGCTGAAAATTGAAATGACGAGTGCGTAAAATAAAATTGTGGTATTTGTTGAGATAATTGAACTCATGTATAAAAACAACCGAGAAACCAGTTTTACAAACGGATAAAAAGGTATGTAAAACTTTGCAAGTGGATAATAATTTATTTACCGTCACCATAGCAACGATCTTCATATTTACAATTTTTGTAAACATCTAACGTCAATTGAATCGTGACAGTTCGAGATAATTCTGAATATCTGAAATATAATTAAAAATTGTTTTCGACACGCTTCCGCGAGAAATAATTTCACACCGTACTATGTACTATGGAAGTAAATATTATTATACATTTAACTACGACAATTTGAAATGAATGTATTTCAATTTTTAACAGTCAAGATTTATATATCGATTTTTTCGATTATTGCAGTATCAGGCACAGATTTGCTTTTTGTGCGGATCTTGAGATCTTCGGCTGTTGCGACTATAGAGACTTTTGATCGGCATGACTTTTCCCTATCAAAAACTGCGGGGTCCTTTACAAGTGGATAAAAAATTATTTACCTTCACCATGACAACGATCTTTATATTAACAATTTTAGTAAACAGCTAATTTCAGTTAAACAGTGGTCGTTCGTGTCAGTTCTGAATACCTCTGCGGTGAAATATAATTTAAATCCATTTCGGACATGCTTCCACGTGAAAAATTATTCACAATTGTCATTCCGATTCATGTGCCAGTGAGGTAAATATTGTTATTCCACCAATTACATATTCAGTTTATTAGATTTGCAACAGTGACAGTGACAGTAACTACATTTCGTACTTCGGCGGCGAGATGTCGCAAGCGTGCGATTGGAGCTGCTACGATGCGTAAATTGCAGAATTGCACTGCATTTAATATCCGTCTTGTTGAATCATGTTCTAATAGTATGAAATAATAATAAAGTTTATTTACGGTAACTACCTTTGTATACATTAAATACAAAATATATAACAACAAAATAAAGTATATGAAACATTTCAACTAAGTGAGTACATACATTATAAAGAAACAGCATATGGTACAGATTAAAATTGACATAAAAGTTACGTAATGCTGATGTTATATAATATTAAAATCGTAAAAGTAAAGAACACCAACAGTTAGCCGCGAAATCGAATTGTTGTGACCAGATACAGTATTGTGGGTGTTTTGGTAGAAAAGAGTAGTTGATCGAGTCCTTCTATTAGGAGTATGAAACAATAACATTTTAAAAATATTTGGGGAGTCAATCTTTTGGTGAACCAAACGGTGCAGTAAGCAAACATTTAAAGAAATAAACATTTAACCGATTTGAAGATAGCTTCGGATTTTTCAGACACGGATTTCCCGGCGCGTCCACCAAATAAAAATTTTGATTAATAATAAATCAAACGCTGAGAATGTAATTAACATTAGCCTATCGATGTATAGTCAATCCACAATTTTAATTATTTTTTCTTGAGTCCACGGGAACTTTCTTTTTAAAATGACAAGAATTCAAAGTTCAATATGTTTGACGAGTTTCAAATTTAATTTTTTAACAACAACGTGTAGATAAGAGTCTACTGAACGATTTAACCCATGAAATTTTGGGTAAAATGGTTTATAGCTTTTTTATGAATTTTTTTTCTCGGGTCCACCCGAACTATACATATAATATAGCAATCTTTCAAAGTCCAATATGGCACTGTTTGACGCGTTTCTAATTAATTTTTTTAACAACAACGTATGGATAAAAGTCTACTTAAATCATGTAACGCATGAAATTTTGGGTAAAATGGTTTATAACTTTTTTATGATTTTTTTTTCTCGGGTCCACCCAAACTATATAGATAATATAGCAAACTTTCAAAGTCCAATATGGCACTGTTTGACACATTTCAAATTAATTTTTTTAACAACAACGTGTGGATAAGAGTCTACTTAAATGATTTAACGTATGAAATTTTGGGTGAAATTGTTTATAACTTTTTTATGAATTTTTTTTCTCGGGTCCACCCAAACTATATAGATAATATAGCAAACTTTCAAAGTCCAATATGGCACTGTTTGACGTATTTCAAATTAATGTTTTTAACAACAATGTGTAGATAAGAGTCTACTTAAACGATTTTACGCATGAAATTTTGGGTAAAATTGATTTTTTTTTCTCAGGTCCACCCAAACTAAATAGATAATATAGCAAACTTTCCCCCCTATGTCGGAAATGCGAGCAAGAAGAGGAGACACTAAGACACATCATGTGTGAATGCGAGTCACTCAAACAACTTAGGTGGTCCGTTTTCGGAGAGGAGTGGCCAGATTGGTCACAACTGGGCAACACTCCACACGGCCAACTACTTGACTTCACAAGAAGTTTAGGTTGGCTTGAGGAGTAGGGCCCAGGAGGCGGCACAAAGGACCAACGTATGGTCTAAGCGCTGCGACCATTTGGTCGCCCTCCACAAACCATCAATCATCAATCAAACTTTCAAAGTCCAATATGGCACTGTTTGACGCGTTTCAAATTTATTTTTTAACAACAACGTGTAGATAAGAGTCTATTTAAACGATTTAACGCATGAAATTTTAGGTAAAATTGTTTATAACTTTTTTATGATTTTTTTTTCTCGGGTCCACCCAAACTAACGTGGAGTTTGAAAGTTTGCTATATTATCTATAGTTTGGGTGGACCCGAGAAAAAAAAATCATAAAAAAGTTATAAACAATTTTACCCAAAATGTAATTGTTCAAATCATTTAAGTAGACTCTTATTTATACGTTGTTGTTAAAAAAATAAATTTGAAACGCGTCAAACAGTGCCATATTGGACTTTGAATTCTTGTCATTTTAAAAACAGAGTTCCCGTGGACTCGAGAAAAAATAATTTAAATTGTGGATTGACTGTTATCTATAGGCTAATGTTAATTACATTCTCAGCGTTTGATTTATTATAAATCATTAAAATTTAAGAAATTTTTATTTAGTGGTAGAGGCGCCGGGAAATCCGTGGCTGAACAATCCGAGGCTATCTTCACATCGGTAAACTTTTAAATATTAGTGTATTTGGCGTCTTCTCTTTTATGTGTGTCGCAAATAGGTGCACCGGTGATTAAACGATCAGCTGTTATTGGTCTGTTGACTTCATTCCCCTTGTAGTGTGTGTGTGTGAGAGAGAGATTTATAACCGATAATATAATATAAGAAATGCCAGATATGTATGGAATGTATACTAAATGTAAATAATAATATTATTTATTTATACAAAACAATAATTATAAATATAATTTTCACGGCTAGATCCCAGTGTTTGTACCACTTGCAAACGCGCATGCGTGAATTTCGCAATTCCAGTAGCAGCCAGCCATTATCATTTTGACGACTGGTGCTTCATCCAATTCCATTACAAATAAAACATGCTCTTTCACCCATTGTACTCTTAATTAACATAAATTGCTAATATGTATAGTTCTTATTCGTTAAATTATCTCAACAAATACCACTCGCGGTTATAATTTTTCCATCTCAATTTATTCTAGAAATATGTGTCGATTTAATGCAAAAAAAAATAAAATTTATCCGCCCAAATTCTAACCTCTTGTGGTTATACCCCCGATAGTTTTTACATTACTTGTGCACCATTCCATAAATTGTTTGTATGCGAAGTCATATTTTGGACGGGATTTGATCGGTAGTAATCCCTGCTGGATATTTTGAGCAGATTTTCTAATTTCAAGGGGGGTACAATTATTCGAATCACTTTCACTTTTCATGATGATTTCCGATTATATAAAAATGTAAATTAATTATTTGACATTTGATGTGACGTTTTTTCGGCGCCGCCGTCGCCATAACAATTTTATATGGTTGTTATTATCTGTAGCCTGGCAACGATTTCATATCCGTACACCTGACCGAGAAATAACTTATATTCGTACAGTTTATTGTTAGGGAATTAATCAATATACATATTATTAATTAATTTCTCACTTAACCCGTGGTGAAACATAATTATATATTTGATTAATTAAGACACACAATTTATTAATACAATCAATAAAAATATTCAATTTACCACAGAAATAGAAATCAACAACGGTTTAAACTTTCTTGATCTAACTATAACGAAAATAAACAATAAATTAGAATTTAAAATTTATAGAAAAGACAGCTTCACAGATACCATTATTCCAAATTCTTCTAACACCCATTACCAAATTAAATACAGCACTTTCCACTCTCTAATCCATAGACTAATACATATTCCTCTCACCGAAAATAATTTTAACGAAGAACTAAAAACAATAAAAACAATAGCATTTAATAATGGTTACAGTACAAAAATAATAGATACATTCGTAAAAAAGAAAAAACTTAAACAGCTACAAAAATATTTTTATGCACAAATTAAAATAGAAACAAAAAAATGGTACAAGTTGGAATTTGTTAACAACCTATCACAAAATATCAAGAATAATCTTAAGGGGTATGAGTTTAATATTATAATGCCCAATCCAATCAATTTACACAAACTTCTAGTGAACAACAAATCAGAAGTAAATAAACTAGAAAAGTGCGGTATATATGAGATCAAGTGCGGGGATTGTGAGTGTCTGTGTATACAGGACAGACGGGTAGAAATTTCAAAATCAGAATAAATGAACACAAGAAATCAATATTAAATAATAAAATTTCTACAGGTCTGTCACAACATTGTATTGAATGTAACCATTTTTTTAGTGACAATAATTTCCGAATTTTGTATTCAGGTAATAAGGGACGGAATTTAAATTTGCGAGAGGGCCTCGAAATTAACAAAGCAATCAAACGTGGAAAAACCACGCTTAATAACGTCGAAGATATCTGGAACTCCCCCATTTAGACGGCCCTTATTACCTGATTTTTCAATTCCTGTATAAATACCAGTCGATGTTAATTGTGTACATATCTCCTTGAGAATGACCTAAGGTCGAAACTAGTCGGAGAGAAAAATAAAATCAGTGAAACAAAACCAAGTGTTTGAATTAATCAAATATATAATTATGTTTCACCACGGGTTAAGTGAGAAATTAATTAATCATAAAAGAATATATTAATATTGATAAATTCCACAAACTAATTGCATTTCTAAAACACCTCTCTGGGTGTTGAAGCGCCGGATGACTGTTATTTAATAAATACAGCACCAACTTCCGGAATTGTTATTAAAAATGATAAAAGTTGCAAGTTCACTTTGAATATTGTTAATTGCTATTTTAATCTGTTGTTTATTTATTAATAAATTATTTCAGAAAATGTTCTATTATTATATTAAGGATTTATTCCAAAATACATACATTTAATTTAAATGTGCGGGAATGTATTTTCCCGCACGTTGCAATAGGTCACGTGCTGGAAAGTATTTTTGTTCGGAAAACGTCTACTTTGCGTTGTCAAATGAATGCGCAAAAGCCCACTTTATTTATCAGTCGTAGAAAAAATTAATTGCCTTGGATAATTTTGATCGTCCGCCAGTCTTCCCAGATATTTTGTACTGCCTCCCATTATTCTTCCGAGTTCTCAGGATGAATGTTTCTTTTATGTAATTTTTTTATCATTCTGTCCCATACATTTTCAATCGGGTTGATGTCTGGACTATTTGCAGCCCATGGTAATGTTTCGAAATTGCTATTTTGAAACCAGTTTCTGACAATATTAGCAGTATGGACCGGCAATTGTCTTGCTGGAAGATGAAACTATTGTTGAGGTATAAATGTTCCACAGAAGGCATCATAACACTTTCTAAGTAATTGTCCGCATTACATCATACATCCACTTTTCCAGAAACATTCATTCCGTTACAGCTAATCCAAGCCCACACATTGATACTGATCTCCCTGATTTTCGAACTGCGCTCACATATCTTTCCTCGAACCGTGCATGTTTGTTTATAGACCACACACGAATATAACCGTCGCCGTCGTTGGTGGATTGAAATACTTTTTGTCAGTAAACAATACCCATTCCCAAAATGCCAGATCTCTGTAAACGTAATTTAATGCAAATATGATACGAGCTTGTTTATTTTCTTCTTTTAGAATTTGTTTCTTAGCTGTTACTGGGATGTTGACCCAAGGAACCAACATATATAAGTCAATTTCGTTTTTGACTAGGTTTACTTTTATTATTTGCCAGACTTCATTGAGAGACAGGTTGAGCGTTAGCAGGATAATTATTCTTTAATTGTAAAAATACAGAGTTAGCTTGTATTTCACGACCGATCTTTCTTAGTTTTAGTATCAATTAGAGAAACGACTATGACCGACTTTCGATCATATCAACATGAAGAACTTGTATAATTCATCTGACCGGCGCGCCCCATATAAACCGATTATAACAACAACCTGAAATTCCAAATTCGAATTACACACATTATTCAAACTAATTGTTAAAAAAATCTTACCTTCATAAACAGAAATTCGTCATCTGAAGCTTCATTTAAAAACTTAATGACATCTTCTGTTTCAAAAATTTTAGCCTTTTTAGGCTTGTACAATTGCTCAATTTTTTTAACAATGAAACAGTTTAGTGTATCTGCAAATATTCAATGTTATTATTATACATACAACGCCCTCGCTAGATCTATTAAGTAACCAAAAAAGTTCGTTCGGTTTTGTAAATACAGATTGCCAGGAAAAACCGCACGAACTTTGTTTGTTACCTGATATTATTTACTTTGAAATGTCACAATTTTCGTTTACTATCAGGGTACACTTTAACATCGAGTAGTAGGACCATAATGTCGAAGGTTTAACTATTTTCGATTTTTCAGAGAAATATGCTGAAAGCACCTTCTCACTCGCATTAGTGATATTTTTTCCGTTTTTCCATTTTTGGAAACACTTGAACTCTTTCTCGTAAATCATTCGTGATTTTTGCGGCAATCATTTATTTACAGCCGCAGACGCCTCTTCTACGTCTATAGCCAGGATTTATTCATTTTCACACATGATTCTATTAGCGCAAAACTTCTCGTGCGAACTGTTGACAATAAATTGTTTTTTTTTTATAAATGTCAGGGTGGCCAGAGCCCGCTCTAGTCTTTTCGTCGCATCGCGTTGCCCCGGACAAAAAGAGAAATGTCATACGCATTTCGCCTACTTTTGCCGAAAAAATAATTAAAATTAATTTTGACGTTTCTAATAAAAAATATTTTGCCTCTGCCTTTAAAATCTGCTATAGAAAAAAATTGCATTTTAGACACGACGACAGAATATCATTATCGACTCGCGAAAATAATCCACTCGCTCCTACGTCGCTGGTGAATTAACATTTCCGCTCATCGATAATATATTATTTTATCGTCTTGTATAAAAAATAACTATTCAAACACCCGATTTTGGATAAATATAATTATACGCACCTTGAGCCATCCTTGTAAATTTTTAAAGGCGCACCACACGTCGGACATAAATAAGTACCTTCGGCGGGTATAAGACCCCACTGCACGAACATTTCGAAAAACTCATCATTATTTTCGCTTAGTTTTAATAATCTGATGAGATTGATTGGTTCCATTTTCGAAGTTTGATTGCACTGCGCAATACACCAACGATTGACAAGTAAGGTTTGAAAACAGAAAACGACATACCAACTTTAACGGTTAGCAATACAGGGCGCATCCGTATGTCTGGATAATTGCGTACAATTAAATTTATGGTGTACATTGGGCAACAGAAGCAATAAAAATTGGATTTTTCGGCTTGAAACACGTTTCCGCACCAAAAGTACCTTAATAATAACACGTATAGAGTCCCTAAACAAAAAATTTCCGAAATCGGGAGTTTGATCGTAAAGTGCAATCACTCCCTTCTTAATTAGGGCGTCTTCTTAGTTCGGGATCACGTCGGGGTCTCCAGATGTTAGTTCAAAGGGGGATGTTGACGCAAGGAACCAATATATATAAGTCAATTACGTTATTGACTATGTTTACTTTCATTAATTGCGAAACTTCATTGAGAGACAGGTTAAGCGTCAGCAGGATGATTATTCTATTTTTTGTTTATCTTCTTCTCCATAGTAACCGAATTTCCTCACGGCTACCCGTGATCCTCATTTTCCGTTTTCCTATTCCCCGGTCCAGGCAGTCACCACATGTATATTCTTACTTCCACGTGAAATTGTGAAATGGAAGGCAAAAAATGAAACGACTAGTAAAATTTTATAGTAATGAGTAATTGATTCATTGCACAGAAAGGAGTTTCAATTGCTCAAAAATTATGTCCGATTAAATTGAACATTTCTTGCTGAAATAAGCATCCAATTAAATCGCTTAATTCTCAGTCAGGTGTGCAAAAATAACTAATCAACATAAACTTACACTTAAATCACCTTATGGGAGCTTATCGCCGCGCTATTATGGCGTTGCTAAGCAAAATAAACATTTCAACATAATAATTCAATATGGTCAGTAATCATTACATCGAAATGTCATGTTCGCGGTTCGGCAATGAAGATGCTCGAGAAACTTATTAAAATATTTCATATTATCAATGTCCTTGGGATTTTACAACTGATAATTTCTTCAACACGTTCGTTCCTTTGACAATCAAAATATCTCTTTACAATCCACATTTTCGTATTATGCGGATTTCTTCTCTCCAGCACAAAATACGGACACCGCTTGCATATGTTTTCTTCGTCAGGTGACAAGGTCAACGATGATGATGAGGTTAAAATTTTATAATTGTAATTTATGCATTTTCTGCAATTTAATCAACAGTAATATAACGAGAGCCTATGATTTTGCCGGCAATTATTAGCGGCAGGATCACGATTGCTTGTTGCGACGAAAATCGGCACGATTGCGAAGCAGGAGTGCCGATTTTCTAGAAGCAACAAGCAAGAGTGATCCAGACGCTAATAATTGCCTAGGAAAAATCAGTCACGAGTTAGATTCGAGAAGACAATTGGCCGAACAGAAAGTTCACACTTCATAATTTGAAAATTTAGTGACACTAGGTGTCAGACGTGTATTAATCTGCGCCATAATAATTGTAGTAAAAATGAGCTTACCAAGATTTTGAGAAATGCCTATGAATACTATTACTGATGAAAGCACTAACACTTCACCCGAAAATACAAACAGATCGAATTCAGGAGCAAACTGCTTAAAAGTCCGGCAATAACTGACGTTTTATATGTTATAGATAATGTACTAACGCGTTGCTAGGCAATACCAACATGAGAGATTATCTGATTAGATACCACCCAGGGTGAATTGCCATGCATAACATGCAGAGTGGTCTGTTACGCATCGTAATTAGAATTTTATTGGATCATGTCATCAACATTATTCGATTTCATTGGTTAGTAAGTAAATGAGGGCAATTGTCGATGTAATATATACCTGGTATACATCGTTGATTCGATATATTTAACTTGAACTTTACGTATTTTGGTTTAAAAATGCGTTCAATTTGAGGTTAGGAATCTCTGAATAAATTTTAACTAGAGAAAAATCGATGATTAACTTATGCGTCGATTTAATCAATAAATAGCGTAATTTGACGTTGGTGAATGAAAACTGTCAATTTTAATCGATGAATAAATTTAATCGGTGAATATCGTTTTAACAGATGTTGATGAAACAATTAAATTTACTGTCATTGCAAAAGCGTCATCGGCCAACATAGCGAATGGCATTATACTTCTTTTCAGGACTGGTAGCGTTTACGTCATCAATTCCAAAGTCCCGAATCAATCCGTTCAAGGTCCCAATAGTGCGCATTGGCGCACATCCCCAAGATGTTTTGTCTGATATTCCAACACTCTTGTAAACGAATCATGCCGATGAATACCTTATTGGAAGGCACTAAATGATATTTTAAATTTACATCGAGCGTTTTGCAGGGTCGGATGTTACTGACGTTTAAAACGTCAAAATTCTGAAAGATGGAAATGACAAATTATACTTCAAATTCTTATAATCTTTACCGTCAGTTTACTCAAAAACTAAGGGGATTTCTAAAAATACTTATCCATTATAAGTTATTTATTTCAGCATTTTCTACAATTGTTATTAATATAAATTTGCTGTAACTATAAAGTGACATTTTCATTGAGACCAAGCGGGACAAATGGGATGAAATGAGAATTACAATTTAATTATAGATATTTTATTGTATACATTCATATACTTGTACAAAAATGTATTTATTATTAATTATTGGTAACTATAAAAAAATTTGTAAAATAATAATTTGAACATTTTTTATTTAAAAAAAAAAAAGATTTTCTTTCAAGGTCATATTTTTGATCCGAGTGAATACTTTGCAATAGATTCGGATCATTTATTAAAATGTCGTGAAATATTTCACATGAATTGGTCAAATTATATTTTACACTTAATATAGATTTTAAAGTTTTAATGTTCAAATGCGTTTTTTCATTTTATTGATACTAGAAAAACACGTTCTGTTGCTGCATTTGGTCCTGGAACGAAGAGCGCGAATTCTACAATTTTCAAAATATTTTGATAAGGAATGGTAATAATTAATTCAAAAAGACAATAATTTTGAGAAAAACGTTTTTTGAGGAAACAATGCTTTTTTAAGAATATCTCTGTAACGCCCCTTAAAATAGTCGGCCCATTCTGAAATTTGGGTCTTTTATCCAATTTTTCACGAGAAATCGACTAATTACACTTTCAGACCGATAAAAAGTGTCCCCGCCCTAAGAGGGCTATTTTTGCCCTTTAAAGGGCAAAATAAGGGCTGAAAAGGGCTAATAAGGGAAAATGCACTACATCAACTGAAAGTTCGTAAAATTTCAATAAAAAAATGTCTCCATCAATTTTTTGATTCTGTGTATCGTTTTAACAGAATCACGAGTGCAAAAAATGCAATTTTTCCAAAATTTGTGTGTTTTAGGAGCCACAGTTCCGTCAATATGGCTCCAAAAAATCTGAAAAAATTCTGAAATACTCAGGAGTCTTGATAGAACAAATTTCATGTGTTTTCTCGCCAAAAATTTTTTTAGTGCACCAGGTTGGTATAGACTGCCCCATATACAACGTGTCCACGTAAGTATGCAACATATGGGAAACTTTTTTATTATTAATTTCTCAGAAAATTTTATTCTTTATAAAAGTTGATGCTTGATCCTAAACATACAAAAAAGACCAAACGAATGACATTCGACGCTATACAGGGTGGGGCACCGCATACAACACGGTCGTTTTATGGAAAACCATGCAACTTCGTGTTATTCTTTTCAAATGGATAGATGTGGGATCGTTGTGTGCACAATTTAAAATTATTACCAGTTATACAGGGTGTCCGATTAAAAAGATACTCATCAAAGTTATGTTTTTTTAAATGAATTTTTTGTCATTTTTGAATTTTAGGGAACAAATAAAGGTGAGTTACTTCAATATTCCCTATACTTATGGTTTACCGTTTTCGAAATATTTACGGATTTGTTGAAATGCATGGTACAAATAAAATTTTATATTTGCCCCAGTGATTAACGTTCAACCATTACAATCATTTCTATTGTTTGGTTGAAGGTTCGAACTACAGCGCCAACCATGATTTAGTATAAAAAATTATACAGGGTGATGAAAAAAACGTGGTAGAAAATCTTAACTTACAAAGTTGAATAACTTCGTTTTTTCAAACGGCACACCCTGTATTTATAACCTATTATCACGTAGAATCCAATTATCTGTCAGATTATAATAATAATTATTGATATGAAAATCGCCAAAAACAAGAAAACTATTGAGATTAGAAACAGAGAACCGTAATACAATCTGAAAGAGAATTGGATTCTGTGAGAATATGTTACTAAATACAGGATGCGCCATTTATTCAGCTTTATAAGCTAGGATTTTCAACCACGTTTTCTTTATCACCCTGTATAATTATTTATACTAAAGCATAGTTGGCGCTGTGGAATTGAGAATTCTATTCAGAACTATCAGAACTCTTCATTGGGGTGCCAACTTGACACACTCATAAATGTAACTTTGAAATTAACAGCAATACGTTCCAGTAAGATTATTTTGTAATTAGGAGAAGATATATTTTGGTGCGTTTATGAAATTACGTAGTAACATTTATTCTAAGTAATGTTAGAAAGTTTCGGCCATTGTTTTTAATTTTTTTAGTCGGATAAAAATAAAATGTAAATGAACACTATGACGTTTAGGTGGGATTATCTTGTAATTGATGGAAGGTGTATTTGCGGATCTTCATGAAATCACTTAGCAGCATCTATTTGAAGTAACTTTAGGAAAGCTGTAATCATGTAACTTTTTTTTTATATTTAACCGAATTTCAAAAAAGTTTACTTTTAAATTTATCTTGTAATTATGGCAACTAATTTTTTGGAGTTTAATTCAAATCACGTGCCAACATCTATTCTAAGTAATTTTAGAAAGTTTTATGATTGTAGCTAATCAATTTATTTTAAGCGAATTATCAAGAATTATAACTTTAGAATGAACACATGGACCTTCAAGTGGAAATATCTTGTAATTTACGAATGGGATGTTTTAGGTTTTATTATTAGAATCACATAATAGCATCTAGTTAAGGTAACTTCAGAAATTATTCTTGTAGCAAATGTTTTCAATATTATTAGACGAATTTAAAAAAATGTATCTTTAGAATGAACAAATAAATGTAAGTTAAAAATTAACACAAGACCGTTTCATTGGAACATATATTTTGGGGATTTTATGAAACCGCGTAATAACATCTACTCTAAGCAATTTTAAAAAGTTTTATGCTTGGGATGATTTTCCAACAATTTTCAATCGAATTTAAAAATGTATCATCGGAATGAACACTATGGCGTAGAATTTAGTAGTAATTGAGACAAGAAATATTTTGGAATGTTTTATGTAATCACTCATTAACATCTATTTAAAGTTACTTCAGAATATTTGGTTCTTGCATCAAATGTTTTGATTTTTTTTTAGTTGAGTATCAAAAAATGTAACTTTGAAATTAACACCAGGGTTTTCCAGTAGAATTATCTTGTAATTAAGGTAAAAGATATTTTCGGAATTTTATGTAACCACGTAGTAACATCTATGCTAAGTAATTTTATAAAGTTTTTGGATTGTTGCCATTGCAATTGTCTTTAATTAAATTTAAAAAAGTAATTTCGAAATAAACACGATGGCGTTTAAGGGGTCATGCCTAGTCCGGAAGCCGAAAAGTAGGTGATTTTCGGGGATTTTTTTTTTTAGATAAAATATAAAACTTGTTTAAAATTAAGTTAGCCTATTTGGTAGAATATGTTTTCATAAATGTAACATGTATTTTATAAGTAAAAATATTCGTAAATAAAAATAGATACGGCTATCCTCGTAAAGGCCGTTGTAAAAAAAACAGGTTTCGCGGTGACTACTGCTACTCGAATTTGAATGATCAGAAATCAAAAACAAAAAGATTTCTTTAATATAATAAAGTATCTAGTGATTGAACGAACAGTTCGTCAGAAGATTGATCTGAGACAAAATGGCGGGCGGTCAAGTTTAAAATTTCGATTTTATATTTTTATACTTCGAAAAAATAAAGGTGCATGGTTTGAAAATAGAGAGAGAGATATCGTGTTCAACGAGTTTGAAAAAGCAGTTTTGAGAAAAACGCGTTTAAAGTTTCAATACTCCATTTGATCATCCGAACGAAGAGTGCTTTTAACACTTGTAACTTCGTCAATTTTAATCGGATTAATTCCAACTTTTCAGGGAATATTGCATAAATGTTATACTTCCAGGAAAATCCAAAAATCGATTTTATTACATTTCTAACTAGGCATCCAAGTCCATTATTTATAAGTAGGATTATTTATACATTGAGGGAGTGGATATTTTAGTATTTTTATGGAAACACGTAGTAGCATCTATGTAAAGTTTCAGCAGAATGTTTTATTCTCCCAGCAAATGTTTTGCAATTATTTCAATTGTTAGTTCTTCTGCCGCGCAGCTCGTCTCAGGCTTCGGGGGATTCCCTCCCTCTTGCGGTTTCTCTTTCCACAGAGTTCAGTCCGTGTAATATGCGCTTACATTTATATAGTTTTCCACCAAGTCTGCTCTCATTTAACAACTTAATTTTTGTGAGTGCAATTCAGTGTAACTTGAAATGTACAAATAAATATTTTAAGCTAGAAGTTTTATTTATCTTATCTACAATTAAAGTTCATTTGAGTGTTTATTTATTGTGTATTAATATTTTATCAACTTGTCTTTTATTTAAAGTTCATTTGCATTTTACTTATTGCTATTTAAATAAATCTAAAATATCGATCATTAAAATAATTACGTTTATATCATATTAAAGTTTAATCTAGTTATAACCGGAATTTACCGTTGTTTAATGAATGTCTTATGAATGAAAATTTCGTTCCGATCAGAAGCGAACGAAATATTTTTCGATTTTAGTCCCTATTGGATAGGTTGCATAATAATATTGAAATTTTAGTACGTTAGTAATAAATGTTCCCGTATGTACTATATATTTTTTTCTTATTTTTATGTCCCTCTGTTTTTTTTTCTATTCTCTATTAGACATTTGGGCCAGAATTATTGAAATGGATATTATTCACGCTGCTACTATGTGTAATTTTTAAAATGTTTCATTATCGTAATGGATTTGGTAGTCAAAATAAAGTTAATAAATGTAATGTATACGAATTAGTTTAATCAAAGGGAAGAGGACGACTTTAAATGTTGGTAAGGCCGAGGGTCGCCATTGAATTAACAAGGCAGGTCTTATTCGAAAGAACAAAGTTAGTATCGACATCTGGTTTCCCGGACATCTCATCATCCTGATAATATGTTTATCCCACCTTCCAAAGTTTCAACTTAATATCCAGTCATTAGATACTTCTAATGTGCTTGCAGAGTTACAGTCTAAAAAATATTTAAGTATATAAATGCAGGAAATAAACAGAAAGTGTATTATACAGAAATAAATAATTATCCTTATACAAAACGATTTCCTTGAAATGTACCCGCGAAAACATGTTTACTCAATTACCATTAAATATTCACGCCGACTTAAGTGCGTCTACGTTAAAAGATAAAATTGGCCTCATTTGGATTTGCTGAAAATTTCCACTATCTCATTTCAAGTGGCTCCGCCTGAAATATATATTCAAGGGACGTTAAAATGAAATTGTAGGTATAATTCAAATTCCATCTCTCTTCAAAATTCATCCGACTATAAATCTTTGGGCTCTATTAAAAAATCCAATACGAATTCAGCGCAAAAATCCCATTTGTGCGATTCGGGAGTTCGTGCCGCCCAAGTTGAACCATAGCGTTTAAATAATAGAATTGTAAGTACGCTTTTTCGAGTGAAGTGTTCACTTTTTCGTATTTATGCTCGCTTAACAAGAAAGACTCTTGAAAACTGTTGAAACTGCGAACAGTGTTATCCCGGCAGACCAATAAAGCGAAGTTAATCGTGAAAACTCTTGCACGTATACCAATGTATATTAAAGTTTTTGCTGGTGCACATTTTGCGGCAGCTTTATTTACGTCAGTATGATTCATATTTAAGGGATGTATATTACCTGTTATCGTCTAGGTAATAGGTCTAGACTATGGCTTTGTTTAATTCTTCGGTTGTATATCTATTTTTTCGTAGAAAAGGGGAAATTAAACGATTAAACAATAAAATGCACTTTGCTGGTATCACTCACGTTTTATTTTATTTTATTGAAAGTTCTTGATTCAAGATGTATCAAAATCTAATTACTTACTGCATTAATTAGATTAAACCAGCGGGGGCTCGTGGATGTTGTGCGGTGAGGCAACGGAAGAAAATTTGACCGAAAAAGCAACGGAATATTTGCTTTCTCTATTAGATAGAGTAAGTAGTGCAGCACGAGAGGTATCTTTGTCTTTGCCTCACCTACGGAAATCCACAAACCGCCGTTGGATTAAACACATGTAAATTGTAATAATAATGTTTCAATGTACTTTATTAAACGAGCAGTAATGTATTCGTTAGAAATGTTTCCTATCTATACCTCATTTAATAACCAGGCGGATTAAATCAAATTATTGCCGCCAAAATACGTTGTTGTGATTGGCCAATCGGGCGCCGTTTTTACACAGGCCCAAATTGTTTAAAATAGTAATGGCCGTTGTTATGATCAGCTGATCTCTAACCGATCCTTGTGTCCCACCGTTTCCACGCGTTTCGCAACAGTTTTTGTGTTTTTAGCCAGTTATTTCTACTGTTGATAGTGTAAGAATCGATTCCTCTCATCCCGCGATTTTCGTGGAAATTGTTATTTTATTTTTAACTACGGATAAATACCAAGCACAAGTTTGGTGTCATTTTCGCCCCATAAGAAACGGAAATGGTAAGATTTTAGAGCATTAACGCTCGAGGAAAAACAATCCAAAATTATCTTATATAAAGTTTTAATACAAGAGACTTTAAAACCTATTGCCGTCGTATACAAAATTGTGATTCATTAGGTAAGTGTGGCGGAAGTTATTGCAATATGGAATCAAATCCTAAACATACATTATATTTAGGATTGTGGAATTTCACATAATTAGGGGGTGAAAGGAGATTGGGGCAGTAACAAGTCCTAAATGTCTTGAAGGACATCCAGCGACCGAAGATATCTACAAATTCTGCGTGTGAAAAATTGTACATGGATTTTTCTTTAAAAATGAAATCGCTATATTGGATTAAATTTTTATTAAATTAAAGGATAGAGGTGACCTGCCAATGACGTCCCGTTAAACATTATATAAATTAATTAATGAGATTGATTTTAAGTAAGTTATTATACGTTTTTAAATAGCAAATTTATTTAATTTAATAAAATTTTATTTCACGACAATCTAGTATTTATATTTCAAACCTTTTACGGAATTATATGTATTTTTAAAATACACCTACTACTTCAATCCATTTTATATGTAAATAAATATATGTACAACTAGACTTTTTCAATATGCCCCTAAATTCTTAAGAGGGTCTCATACTTATTTTAATTATTATTTTAATATTATATACTACATCATTGAGTATATGATCAAGAAAGTATGCCTAGAATTAATTTATGTGTTGGTATAAATGTTGAATGAATGTTATGGATAAAAGGAATTGAAATCATTTCATTTTTACCTCCAAAACAAGTCTGGTTACTTTTCTGGTTACTTTTTATAGTGTAAACGTGACTTTCACGTTTAGTCCGCCTGGTTATTAAATGAGGTATAGTTATCGATAAGGAGATCTTTCGGTCATATATTTTGTGTGTCTATGTATCAGGGGCGTAGCTACCGCTGTATCAGCTGTATCAAAGATACAGGGCCCCCAAGCTCTAGGGGCCCCCGAGCGATTTGGGATTTGGGAGCCACATGCCGCAACATGCGTAAGCAAAACACGGTAAAATTTTATTTACCTACTGAACGAAAGATTAGATTATGCAACGTCTTACTCTTTAATGTATCAGAATCTTCTTCAACTGATGTCGAAAATAAAATAAAAGATGATCTTAACCGCGTGCAGGCAATTTTGGAACCCCGTGGAGTAAATATCAAACCGCAGAAAGTTTTGAGGCTAGGCAGAGCTCAGGTTGATTCTAGGCCACGACCTTTGAAAATTATCTTTAAAAACGAATCGGAAGCTAAAGAAGTTCTAAGAAGCAACGCCAGTGATACTTCCTCTTCCCATCATTTCAGACCCGATCGTACTAGGAGGCAAATGGATTATTTTAAGAAAATAAAAGGAGAACTCAACGAAAGACAGTCAAATGGCGAACAAAATATTATTATTAGATTTAACAATGACGTCCCATATATCACAACAGCGAAACCTCGCATCTCTGGTGTGCCAAAAAACTAAATGTGTATTACCAAAACTGTGGCGGCATTAGAACTAAGTTAAATGATTTTATGCTTTCCGTTCATAATAGTGATTATGATGTAATTATTATAACTGAAACTTGGTTGTACAGCGACATATCAAATGTTCAATTGCAGCTAAATAACTACAATGTATATAGGACAAATCGTACCAAATCCGGTAACGTTAGAGGCGGAGGTATTCTTATCGCTATTAAACAATGTTTCCAATCATCTCTCATTGCAAGCAATTCAGAAATTGAGCACATTTTTGTTTCGTTTACTTTACCAAGTTTCAATATAATTATTGGAGGTGTTTATATCGCGCCCGGGTCGTCTATTGATAAGTACACCAACCATACTGTACTCCTTGAAAAGATGTTAGATAATTATACCAGTCCTAAAGTAGTCATTTGCGGTGATTATAACTTGCCTTCCGTCAAATGGAACAAGGACGGGGCGATTGTCCATACTATTAATCCCTTAGATTTAAAAGTTAATTGCATTATCAATTGTTATAATTTTTTAAATATACCTCAAATAAATACCATCTCAAATTCAAGGGGTGTATTCTTAGACTTATTCTTTTCAAATATTCCTAATGCTACATCCAGACTGTCTGATGATGCTTTATTAAATTTAAGTGAACATCATTCGGCATATGAAATTTAATTTTCTCATACAAATTACCAGAGATTGCAAACTACCCAACAAATATATTTGTATCATCTCGCCAATTTTGAGGCCTTAAATTTATATTATAATTCATTTTTCTATTCGGATGAATGGTTAAATTTACTAGATTGTATGAACATAGATAGAATTGTTGACAAATTTTACGAAATCATTTATTATGGTCTAAATGCTTTTGTTCCATCTATTATGCGTGTAACACCCTCTGAGACGAATTACCCTGCATGGATGACAAATGAACTTAAAGAAACGTTACGTCTCAAAAAACAGGCTCATAAACGTTTCAAAGAGACAAATTCGTCGTTTGATTATGCACTGTTTTCCAATTTACGCATTAAATGCAAATCGCTATCTGCAGCTTGTTATAAAAATTATTTAGCAGGTATTGAATCAAATCTTACTGTCGATCCATCAGGTTTCTGGAAATATGTCAGAAATAAAAAAAAAAGATAATGCAATTCCTTCCTTAATGGAGTATGATAATTCCACAGCATCCAAAGGTGAGGATATAGTCAATCAGTTTTCACAATTTTTCTCTTCGGTTTATACCACTGATAATAACCAGTCCTCATGCACTGCTCTCATTGAAAATTCTGTCAATAATTATAAACTTAGTGTGACTAAAGAAGAGGTATTTGATCTCATTTTACACCTTAAACCTAGCAAACGTGAAGGGCCTGATGGATTATCGAATTACATTTTGTTAAACTGTATTTATTCTTTATCTGGTCCTATTTATGATCTAATGTCTAAATCATTACAGTTAGGCATATTCCCAAATAAATGGAAGCTTAGCTATGTAATACCGATATTTAAATCTGGTGAACGTAACCAAGTTGTGAATTACAGAGGAGTTTGCATTCAATCAACAATACCAAAAATGCTCGATAAATTTGTTGCCAAAGATTTAGCTCATATGTCTTCTCATATAATTCCTTCGCAACAACACGGATTTCTTGCAAAAAGATCCACTGTAACTAACCTTCTTTGTTATAAGCAGTACTTGTCTAATGCTTTGGAACAGAACAATCAAGTCGATTCGATATACACAGATTTCCAAAAAGCGTTCGATAGAGTCAGTCATCGTGCCTTATTAACTAAATTATGTGGTTTAGGTTTTAATAATTTAACACTTTCATGGATTCAATCCTTTTTAGAAAATAGAACCCAAAGGGTATGTATCAAAAATTTTATTTCGGATGACATTGAGGTCACGTCGGGTGTAGCGCAAGGCTCTCACTGTGGGCCAATTTTGTTTTTATTGTTCATCAGTGACATTCATCATGTAATAAAAAATTGTAAATTTCTTTTGTACGCAGATGACTTGAAAATATTTAGATGTGTAAACTGTATTGAAGACTGTAGGTTAATTCAAGACGACACAATCGTATAAATGAATGGTGTATATTAAATAGACTTTCAATAAATACAAATAAATGTTACTCAATATCTTTTAAGAGGAGGTCAAATATAACTAACTTCATTTATACGATTGATTCAATTCCTATTGCACACGTGACTGAAGTTAATGACTTGGGAGTACTATTTGACGAAAGATTATCCTTCAATTCACACATAACACATATTAGAAACAAAGCTTTAAGAATGTGGGGGTTTGTATGGCATGTTGGAAAATATTTTAATGTTGAATGTTTAAAAACATTGTACTGCGCTTTAGTTCGTTGTCATCTGGAGTATGCATCTGTAATATGGTCACCTTATACACTATCCAATATCAAAACGCTTGATTGTGTCCAAAACAAATTTTTCCTATTACTGGTTGTTGAAATTAGGCACTTGGTAGGTTTCACAAATTTTATACTTTTTATTCCGACTAGTTTCGATTGTTACATCATTATCTAGGAATGGATTCCTAGATAATGATGTAACAATCGAAACTAGTCGGAATAAAAAGTATAAAATTTGTGAAACCTACCAAGTGCCTAATTTCAACAACCAGTAATATTAAAAATGTTTCACCACGTGATAAACGAGAACCAAATTCAACAAATACAAATTTTTCCGCTTAATGGAATATAAATTAGGTATTACGCATACCTCTGGTAACTACACTAATATAAAAACTATATTACATATGCACTCTCTGGATGATCGTAGAATTCTTTCTGACTTATGTCTCCTACACAAGCTAATTAACGGCTCTATAGATTGTTCATATATTTTAGAACAATTAGATTTTTATATTACCGGCAATTATCGTTTACTACGATCTCGGCCGTTATTCCGTGAGCAAGTTTTTACCACCAATTTTAGTCATAATAAATCCATGGCCCGTATTATGAGGTACGCGAATAAATATAACAATTACAAATGGTTCAATCTATTCCACTGCACATTCGAAAGTTTTAAATATACCATTAAACGCAATGCTTTCAATTAGTTATATGCTATATATTACTTTGTTTATATCACTAATATAAATTGTATTACTTTTATATTCACGCACATATTATATACACTTTTAATATTTAATAACCTTAGATTAATAGCGCTAGAATTTTGTAGTTTTTCTTTTTTTCGCACTTACAAATTGTATTTTCTTTGTAAAAAGGGGTTTCCCGTATATATTTTAAATAAATAAATAAATATAAACGAATAAAATTAAGGTAAAATTGAAATAAACAAGAAACTGTTCATATTTTTAACTCATATTGATGAAATTCCAGCCCAATGAATGAATAATAAAACACTCTAAATATTCCGTCAACGGAAAGTACAGTATAGTTCACACAATAAGCTTTTTAAAACGCCCGAAATGCACACTTTACAAAAAAAAAAACGTTATTTTTGTGGATTTATCGTAACATGTTCGTCAAAACAACAACAAAATTTCTAAGCTATATTGCAAAGAAACATGAACGAATCAATTGATATTAAACGTAAAAAAATGTAAATCACCACGTACGGTATTTTTACCTAAAGCGCTGATGTTTTTATTAGATGGGTCGCGCATCGTGGTACTTGATTGGCCTACTAACGAATGCAAGTTAATAGGCTCTTAAATAAAATAAACAAAATGATCAAAAATATTGGTGTATTTATCTGTACGTTGTGATTATTAGTGAGTTCTTAAGATTATGAGCGACAAAAAGAGAGTTTACCCCAGTGCCGCTGTTAATAGGAAAATTAAACAGAAAAAAAGATTATTACAAAATTACAAATTACAAAAATCATCACAACTATAAGAAGCGCTTTCTAACAGTGATAGACAATTCATCTCTAGTTCGCGTATAATGTGCGTGGAATGGTTTATGGCTCTGATAGCTTACTAACATAAATAAGTTAGTGAGTGAGTGAATGAGTGAATGAATGGCGGCTTCAATGTAACTATAGGTTTGTTCCAACCCGCGATTCTCGTATCGCCCCAAGACCGTCACAGAACTGTTCGGATCGCTTTTATACGCATGCGTAAGCTTTGCACCGTCCCGTTGCCATTTACAAATATGCATGGGTTGGAACGGTTTTGGGATTGTTTTGCACATCGGTTATAACCCTACTTTTGATTGATTGTCAGTAAACAGACAGTGGTTTTAAAATTCAAGAAAATGTTGTGGCAAATTCCTAATCATCTCCACTACTTTCATCAGATTGAAAGTCACCATCTCTTTTGTCACTCATAATTCGAATAACAATTAATAAACGCGACAAATCGCCGTTCGTTCACCAGAAAAATACAGTGCGCATGTCAGTCCAAACAGTTTCTACTCCGGACCATGTACTGAAATGATCGTACGGGAACCGATCCGTGAACGATCCAAAGTTCGGTTGGAACAGAAAAATTATCGTCCGGCGTACGGTCCTTTCACGGTTGGAACACTATATTTCTACTGCGCATGACGACGACCGTACAGTGAACGGTTTTCTATGGGGTTGGAACAAACCTACAGTATTGTGGTAGTTTCAGTGTGGTCCCATTATGGTGCTGGAATACGCGGTATTGAGCAATATCCGAGTTGAGAAACTCTTAATAATAATACGTTTATTAACGGGATTCACCCTCTTTTTACAATGTAATACATACATATATTGAGTACTAAAAATTAATACATAATAATGGTTTGAGCAAGTACAAAATAAAAATCTATTAATCTTATATAAAAAGAAAGATATACTATAGCGACTGGGTTAGTTAACGCATTACAATATAACTAGAAATTTTACACGAACCAATTATGGTTTCTGAGTCAGTAAAAACCAAAGCATTAATTAATTTTGGAAATAATGACTGACTTGCAGGAAGCCAGAGAATTATTAAAAATGTCAAACTCATGAGACATATTGAGCAAATTTACATTTCGCATAATTATTTCTATTGGAGAATAATAACCATAATTAGTTCGATGAAAATTCGGTCGAAACAAAGATGCATTGCGAATGGGTCTATTATGTGAGTGAAAATTAAAATTCAGCATGGATAACAACTCTGGAGATGTGATTTCACCATTTATAAGTTTATGGACAAAGCAAATCCCAGCAATTACATAACGGCCATTAATTGACTTTAGATTTATGTTAATATCTGTAAAATAAGTAGCGAACAAATTTATTTTGAATTTTCTCTAATTTGGCAATATGAGTGTCATAAAATGGGAACCAAACTAATGCACCATACTCTAGGTGAGAGCGAACAAAGGAGTTATATAAAATCATTAGCGTTTTGACATTAAAATGTTTACCATTACGTATAATAAAACCTAATGAACGCATAGCTTTATTGCATACAAATAGTAAATGTTTCCCAAAATTCAGTGATGTATCCAGAAATATCCCTAAGTCTTTAATAGAATTAACCCTTTCAAGGGGAATATTTTTAATTAAATATTCGTAATCAACCCATTTCTTTTGCTTATTAAACGAAATAGCTTTACATTTTTTTATATTAAGATCCAAATCATTTAAATCACACCAACTGCATATATTATTGAGATCATCCTGAAGTTTATGACAGTCATGAATGGAATTAACTTCTAATAAAATTTTCATATCATCGGCATAGAGATAACATCTGGTGTGTTCTAAATAGTCACTAATATCGTTAATAAGAATCAGAAATAAGATGGGGCCACAGTGACTACCCTGTGGAACACCTGATAATACATTAATACTATTAGATATGAAATTACCGATTCGAACATTTTGTTGCCTAGAAGTTAAATAAGAACGAAACCAGTTTACAACACTATTATTAAATCCATATGCATCCATTTTTGAAAGTAATATGGTGTGATTGACTTTGTCGAAAGCCTCGGAAAAGTCGGTATATATCACGTCAAGTTGGCTCTTTTTTTCCAAGGCTGATAGAATGGATGAATGGAATTCCAGTAAATTGGTGATTGTAGATTTTCCTTGACAGAATCCATGCTGTGTTTCCACGATAGTTTCCTTAGCTAGCCATACTAATTGCTTAGAAATCATTTTGTCGAGTATTTTTGGGATAAATGACTGTATTGCGACTCCTCTGTAATTTGGAATCAAATCCCTTCTGCCAGATTTATGAATAGGTATTATATAACTCTTCTTCCAAATGTTCGGAAATGTGTCTTCTTCGAGAGAGCAACAAAATAAAATGTGTAAGGGTTTCGATATCGTACACACACATTTTGACAGAAATATTGCTGGATCGCCATCAGGACCACAGGTTGTGCTACTGCCTAGTAATTCTAACTCCTCATATACCTCTTGTAAGCAAATTGAAAATTTTGAATTATTCACTTGCTTGTTGAAAATAAAATTACATGTCTTGTTATCCATACGTTTATAGGTCTCGGAAAAATAAGTTGCAAAGCCTGCTGAGATGTTTTCACCATTATCGAGGATCTCGTTTTCCAACAACATTCTGTTTGGTATACCATCACTTTTTTTGAGTTTAGAAATGTGCTTCCAAAAATTTCGTGGATTTAGGCATATGTCGTTTTCAATTTTGTTCAAGTATAAGTTATGAAGCTCGGAACTTAATTGTTTGCATTGATTGCGTATGTATTTAAATTTGTCATAATCAGAAGGTAGACGCGACTTCTTATAACTAACATGTGCTATTTTCTTCTCTTTAATTAGTCGTATTAAATCCTTATTAAACCAAACAGGGTAGTTACTATTAAATATTCTTTTTGTAGGAACATATAAACGAATAGCTTCATCAATAAAACCATAGAATATGGCAACCATCTCATTAATGTTCTTTCCTAGAAATATGTTCTCCCACTGAATGTGTGCCAGGAAATTGTTAATGGCTTCATAATTAGCATCTTCAAAGGTATATGGCGCCATTTTAGCCAGCAAGCCCTTTATGTCATTTTTGAATTTGGGCAACGGTAAGCTTTGGATATTGGTTCCGAGTTTGTTATAAAACTTGGGGCCGTAGTAATTGTCGGCAGTTTGGGATTTAACGAGTCTGGTTAGGGGTGTACTAAGTGTTCCTTCATGCCTTAAAGAGTAGTCTGAACCAAGTGTATCCAATTTTCCAAGAAAACAGAACTTGTAGAATCCAATACATTTGTATCTTCTAATGCTGAAAATGTAAATCTTGGTAAGTAATAAAAATTATTTTAGGTTACTCATAGATAAGTTCGACAAGCGATTAACCACTAAATGGCAAAAATGTGACAATATTGGGCAAATTGGATAATTTCGCATTGATTTATATATGGTTGTTCACTGTGTTCGTTCAATATTTTGATTTTCCTTATATATTGTGACATCACGCCGAGTGATTAGCTGCTCGATATTAGGTAAAAATATACAATATTTAATTAAATTGGATTTATACTTTGTAGATCCATCTGAAGTAGACGGTCTATTAGAGCCTGCAGAAATAGAAGAAGTCCAAAACCAATGTGAAGAATATAATTCCTCCGATAGGGGAAATTTTGGGAACAGCCTAACAGAAACAGAAAGAAACATAATTTTCAAATTGGGGCCATTTCAACCTCAAGGGATCCGGAAACAAAGCGAAGTTTCTCAAGATTTCATTATTCATACACAAATAAGGCTGGTATTAAAATTATAAGGCCATGGTTATGTTATTCCAATATTTTAAACAGAGCATATTGCCACTTTTGTTGGTTGATCATCAAAGTAAATCGTATTCTTCCGTATGGGTTAATGGTGTTTCTGTTAGAAGTAATTTTACACAAAACATTTTTGATCATGAAAAATCACAGCAGCATATTAACTCGGCTCTAACTTACAACAATTGGTATCAGAAAAATACAATTGATATTTATTTTGAAAGTGAAATCAATAACAAAATTGCTTTCTGGCGAAATTTACTGCATCGTTTAATTAATGTTATAGAAACTTTAGCGTCGTGCAATTTACCTTTAAGATTATAAAACTGAACCCTAAAATATGTAAAAATTAAGTAAATAGCCATCTGTAGACGCGTTTCGACATTTATCTCTCATCAGTGCAGCTTCGCATTTAAATTGAATGTTAAAGAATAAAATACACTTACGTGAAGGTGACCGTGAACGTGAAGGGGTCGTAAACAAATGAGGAGATTATAGAAGGTTTGGACTGATTTTATACCTGAATTTAGGTGATTAGTGAAAGTACAGATGTGAAGAAATAAATGATCTTGTTTTCAGTTGGAAAACCGATTACTCGATTTAAATAATAATTTTATAATTTTGACGTTTTAAACGTCAGTTTCATGCGAGTCTACAAAACGCTCGATGTACATTTAAAATATGATTTAAATAGAAAATAAACCATGAAAGTGTAAATATAAATGATGATACCGTCGGAGAAAGTAACATGATGGCCACATCACCATTATTTTAAATTGTTTTTGTCAAGTACTTTAATATTATTTGTTAACAGATTATAAAATTTAGCTTACTCCATTTTGTGCTTTACTTAATCTGAGGCGTTTTGAGTGTAGAAAATGACTAGAACGTGTGTAATGGTCATGGTGTTCGTCTTTAGTGTTATAAAGACTTTTTCTACTTTGGTTTAACAATCGGCCTTTTGTTATATCAAAAATAGTTTAATAATGAGATTTTTTATTTTACAGTTTTGGTCATTATTAAACTATTTGTGGTAACATTTTAGTTGTTGTGATTGGCAGTACTAAAACGTGACATATGTCGACATCAAAATGTGAAATTACCGTTAACCACTACGCGTCCGTGCTGATTTGATTGGATTATAGCATAATCTCAGGTTTATTGAAAAATTACGTTTTTCTACGAAATATTATTCCAGTATCATAAATAATATAAAAAAATATTCCACAGATGGCACTAAAGGGGTAAAAATAATTTTTTTTTTTTTGGTAAAATATTTATGTTTTCGCTTTTTTGCTTGTCGCCACATATGGCGACCTGGGCGCGAAGAGGTTAATTCATAGGATAATTGGAACCGTCCAATGCGTTACACACTGAATATGTTCGAATTAATATTGGGGAGTTCGCCACCAGTACCACAAGAGTTAAAGAAAACGGAGGCGTCATATTGTTCACTATTTATCCGCGTGGAAAATGTAGGAACTGTATGACAATGGCCGGACGCATTAATTCACTTGGACCTCGGTGATGACGTTTAGGCAACACAACATACACAGAGGGAAGCTTGTAATTTATTATATGTATTATCACTTTATTTGCAAAACGAATATCACGGAAGAAACAGCCAGACTATAATGCATGTTTCATTCGCGGCAAAAAGGAGCCGCTCGAGTCGGTGTGTTAATTCGGTGTGGATTTTTAATTAGCGTCGATCGATGCCTGACACGAGGAACGAGAAACAAATGTAAACATAACCTATCATTTAGGCGTTGTATTATTTTATAAGCTTAAATTGGTTACAACTTACGTGGAAATAGTTTGTTTATCGCACCCTGGGCAACCTCCCTTATTTTTGGAGGTGTGTAAGTAATATTCTTGATTTAATATGTTTTAAAATTAACTATTAAAATCGCCGTAGAAATACGTATGTCAAATATTAAATTCGTTCGAAGGGATCAAATGTTTTTAGTGCTGCCAAATGTTAAAAGATAAAACTCACTAGATTTAAGTATATATTTTATTTTAGAAATAATTCCTTAACTAAAACCAAAGTAGAAAAAATAGTATATTATACTTGTTTAATAAGAGGCATTGTGGGGCACTCGTTACATTGGAGCACTCCTTGCTGCGCGAGTCGTGCTCCAATCCCACTCGTGCCACAATATACTCTCTTATTAAACTTGTATAATAATGTACTATTGTGATATCTTTCATATTTAAGAAAATATTGACAGTTAAGGTAAATACCCACTTCCGGTGTACGAAATTTTACCAAAAGCTTTTCAGTTCTTCAGATTATCAAATAAGACGGATATTCAAAGTTTCATATCAATTGGTCTATTAGTTTTTGAGATACAGCACGCACAGACACACACACACACACACACACGCACACACACACCACAGAGACACAAAAAAAATCCAGAAATTGTTGAAATGACATCTAGGGATCCCAAAACGGATATTTCCGTAAAAAAATGTTGAATACCATGGATACGACATTCCATGGCTGACCACGGTATAACAGGCTAAAAATAAGCACACGCCACAGTCATGTATTATTGCTTTTTATATTTAATTATATTTATGTTTCTTTTTCAAAGCGGTCGTAGAAAAAAAAAATGGTGATGTGGCCATCATGTTACTTTCTCCGACTTTATATTTACGTTTTCATGGGTTTATTTTCAATTGAAATAATATTTTAAATGTACATCGAGCGTTACGTAAACTCGGATGAAACTGACGTTTAAAACGTCAAAATCATGAAAGCTGGAAAAATTATACTTCAAATTCAAAAACTAGGTTTACTCGAAAACTAACGAGATTTCGAAAAAAACTTATTCTTTAGAAGTTGTTCATTTTAGCATTCTCCACAATTATTATTTACATAAAATTGCTGTAACTATTATCGTTTCATAATTATAAACCAAAAATTAAAAAAAAATAATAAATGTTTTTCTCGAATAGCAATGATTTTATGAAAAATATTTTCAAGCAAAAGCTATTCATTTCTTTGTTGTCTTCGATGTTTGTTTAAATATTTTTGTGATATTTTTTATATTAAGGAAAATATTGGCAAAAAACAAAAAACAGTTAAGGTAAACTCCCACTTCCGGTGTACGAAATTTTACCAAAAGCTTTTCAGTTCTTCGGATTATCAAATAAGACGTATGCTCAAAGTTTCATATCAATTGTTTTATTGGTTTTTGAGATACAGCGCACACAGACAGACACACACACACACACACACACACACACACACACACACACACACACACACACACACACAGACACACACACACACACACACAGACACAAAAAAAAAATTCCAGAAATTGTTGAAATGGCATCTAGGGACCCCAAAACGGATATTTCCGTAAAAAAAATTTTTGAAAAAAAAATCACGATCACAATACTTTCTCGTACTTCGTAACGGAGAAAGTAAAAATGTATTGTGCGAGCGCAAAGCTCATTGCCGCTTGCTCTCTCAAGCGGCAATGTATCACTTTGCGCTCTTACCATACAAATAACTATTGTCTGTGTGTGGATGTGTATGTGTGTGTATGTACCTGTGTGTGTCTGTATGGCTGTGCGCGCTGTATCTCAAAAACTAATTGAGCAATTGATACAAAACTTTGAACATAAGTCTTATTTAATAATACAAAGAACTGAAAAGCTTTTGGTAAAATTTCGTACACCGGAAGTGGGTGTTAACTGTTTTTTTGTTCTTTTCCAATATTTTCTTAAATATGAAAAATATGACAAAAATATTTAAACAAATACTGAAGACAATAAAGAAATGAACATCTTTGGTTTGAAAATATTTTTCATAAAATCATTGTTATTCGAGAAAAACACTGGGACTCCACGTGTTTTGCGTACTGTTCAATTTCAAAAATTCTTAAAGATCCGGTTCGGATAAAGGACCAATAAAGAATGTTACGTACTCGAAGGACCAGTCGAATTTAATCGACAATATGTAAAATGAAAATTGAAACTCATTTATCGGACCATCTTGCTCAAAAGCTAATATGGCTTAAAATAAGTGAACAATCAAAGACAGATAAAATACAACAAAGATTATTTAATTCCGGCAATATAGGAAGGTTTATTAAACTTCTAAGTGAAAACCATTTCTGGGATAGTATTTATAACTTACAGAATGCAGACGATAGTTGGGATGCGTTTATGCTTAAAATAAGGACAACCATTAACAAGACCTGCCCAATGGGACTAAAGACAACGCGACATTTGGTGAGTTTTAAATATAATCCTGAAATAAATGAATGCAAATATCTTCTTGATTACTTGTTAGTGCTAAAAAATTTTGATGAGGACGCGAGGAAACAATACGTCGAATTAAATAAATACTATAATAACCTCCTGCAAAAAGCTAAACGATCCTAATTAGAATTGAAGCTATCAAACAGCGACAACAAAAATAAAACTATGTGGGCGATAGTGAAGAATTCAACAGGAAATAAACAAAAATCAACAAATAATAAAATGGAAAATAAAGTGGATACATTTAATGACTACTTCATTAACGTAGCATCTTCATTAGTAAATCGACTTCCGAATATCCCTAACAGTAGTAAAATACCAATGAATACCAAGACATTATTTCTAACTCCGGTAACGCAGACGGAAGTCTGTATTTTCCCACAATGCTTAAAATATGGAATAGTAATTCCTATCTACAAAAAAGATGATCCAAATGAACTTTCAAACTACCGACCCATCACTTTGCTTACCATTTTCTCTAAAATTTTAGAAAAAGTAATTGCAAATAAAATTATACAATTTTTTGAAATGAACCAATTGTTTGATGAAGCTCAACACGGATTTTTAAAGACCAAATCAACGCATACTGCGATATTTGATTTCCTTCAATGTGTGACAGATGCCTTGGATGAGGGCAAAATTTGATACAATGGATCACAAAATTCTTCTCGACAAACTAGAACGATACGGCATTCGTGGGACCGTACTAAAATTAATAGAATCATTCCTGAAGTATCGAATTCAAAGGACACGAATAAATAATAAACTATCTGGGGAAGGAAAGACAAATATGGGTGTACCACAGGGAAGCATATTAGGACCCTTATATTTCTAATATTTGTAAATTACCTTCCTAGGGTTGTCTATGAAAATAATGGTACTATTAAATCTTATGCAGATGATTCAAACTTATTAGTAATCGGAAACGACGAAGGTGATTTGCAAAATATAGCTAGTTGTTTGTATAAAGCAACCCAAACGTGGATGCTGCAAAATAAACTGTTACTAAATGATAACAAAACAAAATCTATTATATTCCGTTCAAAAACCCCAAAAATAGAAACTCCCACCCTAAAATTGGAAACAATTAATCTAGAACTAACCTCCGCAGCAACAATACTAGGAGTTGTAATAGACAGCAAATTAGAGTGGAAAAGCCAGTGCATTGATTTACAATCAAAACTAAATTCTATATTCAAAAAACGAAATATAGCCTGAATATATAAATGAATATATGAATATATAAAATTTCGTTTTTTGAATTTATTTAATACTCTCTGCAATAAGTAAGGTAGTTTCTATTTTAAATTCTATATGCTACGCTCTAAGAATATTGAAACCTCTAGTAGATAAGAAAACACTAATCACCGTCTATAAAGCAAATTTCGTATCACTGCTCCGTTATGGAATCATATTTTATGGTAATAGTACATTAGCTGGCAAAATTTTTACTGCTCAAAAAAAAGCAATTAGAATAATATTTAATCTTAAATATAATGAGACATGTAGAGGCCGTTTTCGACAAGCTGAAATTCAAATCTTTTTCGGAATATCCTTCTATGAAATTCTGATATTTAACTTTAAATATAAAAATAAATTTAGTAAACATAAACAAAACCACAATCATGATACACGACACAAAGCACTATATGCGTACCCTATACATCGCTTAAAGAGTGTAGAGAGATCACCATTGTATACTGGATTAAAATATTATAATCAATTGCCAATAGAATTAAGAAAAATTAACGACTTTAAACTATTTAAGTCAAACTTAGGAAAATGGCTAATGGAAAAAGAATTTTACAGCCCACAAGAATTCGGCATATAAAAATAGGACATAATATCTGTTATGTAATAGTTAATAGTAAATAGTAAACGTATATTTAAGTTATTAGATTAGTAAATTAGGCAAGTAGATGCGTATTTTCTTTATGTACATATTTCCGTCTGTGACTATATTCTCTGTAATGTTATGTTTCTGTCAATGCAGTGTACCATTATTTTCTGAATAAATGTATATATATTATTATTATTATTAAAATGATTTTTTCTGCAGCCGTCCCGAAAATAAAACTTTCGGTATGATTTATTAAATCGAAAGTGCCACTTTACATAAATCGTACCGAAAGTAGTTATTTTCGGGACGATTTTGTTTTACTTTCGGAACGATTTCTTTACTTTCGGGCCGCTTTTTGTGGAAACTTCCCACTCATCCCGTAAAATATCACTTTCGGAACTTGTTACGTAAATTACTATTAATGATGTGTCAATTCGTAATTGATTTCATATACTAAAAAAAATAACAAACTTTACAAAAAAAAATTACGCGATTACGTGTTGAGCGGCTGACGGATGTTTTCCACGTCTTTTGGGAGTGCTTTAGGATAGCGGTCATATTGTGAGGCCGCAACAGGAGGTAAGAACAACAACATTTCAGAGAAATCGGTCCAGTTATTTTTTAGAAAAGTGTACCTAAAAGTCACGTTTTTATAATGGAAAACGGCTGAGGAAGTGACCCCCTTAACCAATTATTCAGAAATTTCTCACCCTGTATATTAGTTTTATACATAAAAAATATTTTCCTCCAATTTTGAGGACGGAATTACTGTACAAAACATCATGTGAGATGATTAATATATTAATGTCGAATAACTTTAAATTTATACAAAATTTCATATCATATAAAATAATCTGAAAAACTCAAAGTTCGCACATATAACAATTTTAGTGATATTTTCTTCAAATACGTTTTCTTATATTTTTAATCAAATCTGTTATTTTTTTTTTGTTTTCGCGAATAAAATTACTCCTTAAATACAGATTTATGATTTCTTCATAAAAAAAAACTCGTATTATAGTTTATTAGAATGCGCTCGACAATTGCATTGCTTCAGGGCTTCCCATTTGAAGTTACGCCACTGTATAGATGTAACCTATCAAGTTATTGTAGATTTTATTTCAAAATATTAGCGTAGTGCTTAAAATGGTCTGTTTTGTTGATTTATATTAACTGTTTTATTTTCTCTTTGAGAGTCTTTAAGCTTTCAAAGTAAATGAGAATATATTGATTTAATGTAGAAATAGTGAGGAGAAACTGAAGCAATTGTAATGACCTAATATTTAAAGAATGCGAATACATGAAATATACTAAATATAAATATAGATTCATTAGTTTGCTTAATAAAAATTAAAACTATTCGACTATTTCTGCAATTTTATAATCAGTGTATGCATATAAAGATTTATTGAAACTACTGCAATCAATCATATGTTTTACCTTTACCTGTCTACATTTCAGAAGGTGTTTCCATATATGTTAATAAATTTAGTTTTAACTTACAATAATGCAATACAACACCAATAATCTCTATTCCCATATAAATATTATTTAAATTAAAACACTTGTTTGGTTTCATATTCTTATATTCAGTTTCCTGATACGTGTTTCGGTTAATGACGACCATTCTCAAAGGAATTAAAAAAATAACGAATTAGTTATTCTTGTAACCCGCAGCTTTTTTTTAAAGGGCATATTGTTTACAATATCTTTTAGATCTTGAGTTGTTATGGGATGATAATATAGTGTCCGTAACTTTGGACGTATTTGTGTCAACTGATGATGTTGCTGGCAATTTATTTAACAAATTTGCTGCCGAATTCACAAAATACTGATTAAAATTATCGCGGTCAATTTCGTGGGGGATTTTTTGATTAGTTTGATTTGAACAAGTCGGAAGCTCCTTCACGATAGACCACGAGACTTTGACTTTATTGGAAGCTGACGCAATTTTGTTATCAATATTTTTGCTCCGATTCCGTTTTATAAGTATATTATGTTGACGTTTGTAATGCCGTAAGAGAAGTTTGTACCAAGGTAAAAAAGTTGTCAGTATATTATATAAATTAAGAAGATCCTTGCATTCTCATGTTTCATTTGATATGGGTATACAGTTTTGTTTAGTTGTTTTTTAAGTTGTTTAAATTGAAAATTACTGGTAAAGTGCTGTAACAATATCCCCATAAATGCATTGCATTCATCATTCACATTTACACTACTGTACACACTCCTCCAAGTTTAACCGTTTACAACATCGGTTACAATTTTATCAGAAAAACTACGTACACTTCTGTGCAATAAAATAGTTTAAAGCGGGCTTCCTGGTTACGAAAATATGTGAATTTGTCAATTTCCTTAATGTCAAAATGCCGCGTCATTTAGACAACAATTCAAAAATTTGAATTATAACTAAAATAGAAGATGGTTTTTAGTCTTAATCTTAGTTTTGGTGTTATTTTCAAGTTATGGTGTTTTATCATTTATTGAAAATGTTGCAGACCCGAATTATACAACTAGAATATTGTAAAAAATGCTCATAAGACTTGTGTTTAATTTTATTGCACAGAAGTGTACATTTAAAACATTATTATTACTAATTCTAGTATCTTTAAAGCTAACAATTTGAGCTAGATGATCTGAGAAACGGTGCTCAATGTGTCGCACTCGGATATTTGAGGGTGATTGCTAAAAATATTGTCAATAGGATTGAGTTGCATTAGTTATTCTAGTATAGTCTTTTATTAGAAAAGAGCTGTTGTAAGATTCCATTATATTTTTAATGTCGTTTGTGTATATAGTTTGTTTAAGGGTATCGATATTGAAATCTCCAGATATAAAAAGGATGTTATTGTTAGCCTCTAAAATCTTGAATTTCTAACTTAAGTAGACAAGTAAAGTCAGTATTTGGAGCTCTGTATATTGTTACGTGTGTAAACATGTGTAAACTGCGGATTATACTAGAATGCCAATTTTTGAAATTTATTTTAATTTACTTTTGAAGTAATGGTAGTTCTACGGTGAATTTCACAACCACTTATTCAAGCCAGGTTTTTCGTAAGTCGATATTATATTTTCAGCTGTGTAAATGTTCTTTATGCGTATTGTCTGCCCCTGCCCCTGTAAGTCACCGAATACATTTTTAAATTGTTATTGAAATGGAACCTCGAGAAGAGCATTTAAGGTAAAAATACATAGAAATAGAAAAGAATTTGTTAATAAACATTGTGAAAGAGTAAAGATAAATCAAAATATCTGTAATGTAATCTCAAATTATGCATTCCGTTTACGATTTGTAACATCGTTTACAAAGATTTTAACTTAATTTTTTGCACGCGGTTTCTGCTTTTCGATATGCGGTGTCCGCTTTGTTCACAAACACATTAGGTTTCGTAATAAGAACCAAAATCACTTTCGAGATAACAGTTTTGAGTCGTTTTTATTATTTAACAACAATTTTCGAAAATGCGCTCCATCAAGAGCCAAACAAATTAGGCGGATAATTGAACGAAAAATCAAGTCACAGTACAACTGTTTTAAAAATCATTTTGAAATATCACAACAAATAATTACAACAACAACGACAACAACAATAATTACAAGAAATTTTCAAAGTGCCCTCCATTAATAGCTAAACAATGGAAAAGTCTCATCTCAATATATTGTCTAACCGAAACCAATGTTTCTCTTGTAATTTCTTGACAAGCCGTAATAATCCGCCGCCTTAGGCCTTCTCGATCTACCGGTTTGGTCCTATAAATTCTTGATTTAATGTGTCCCCATAAAAAAAATCAAGTGGAGTTAGATCCGGAGACCTAGGCGGCCACGCGATAGGTCCCCTCCTTCCGATCCATTGTCCAGGGAAATGAGCATTAAGAAAATCACAAACTCTTTGGAGGTAGTGGGCAGGGGCCCCGTCTTGTTGAAAATGAATCAGATTTTCATCTAATATTAATTCTTCGTTTTCTACTTGCCTTTCCAATGCTCGTACAATTTGGGGATATATTGCTTCTTCCAGGAGCGTTAAATATTTATCGGCATTCAAGTACCCATCGATTAATATGGGACCGATGATTGTATCACCAAAGATCCCGGCTCAAACATTTAGTTTTTCTTAGTATTGTGTTTTTGTGTCAAAAAGAACATGTGGATTACGGTCAGACCAATACCGATTGTTGTGTGGGTTCACAAAATCATTTAATGCAGCTAATTATTGCGAAACATTACGAAATGGGGGAGTTCCAGATATCTTCGACTTTATTAGCGTGGTTTTTACACGTTTTATTGCCTTGTTAATTTCGAGGCCCTCTCGCAGATTCAAATCCCGTCCCTTATTACCTGAATACAAAATTCGGAAATTATTGTCACTAAAAAAATGGTTACATTCAATACAATGTTGTGACAGACCTGTAGAAATTTTATTATTTAATATTGACTTCTTGTGTTCATTTATTCTGATTTTGAAATTACTACCCGTCTGTCCTGTATACACAGACACTCACAATCGCCGCACTTGATCTCATATATACCGCATTTTTCTAGTTTATTTACTTCTGATTTGTTGTTCACTAGAAGTTTGTGTAAATTGATTGGATTGGGCATTATAATATTAAACTCATACCCCTTAAGATTATTCTTAATATTTTGTGATATGTTGTTAACAAATTCCAACTTGTACCATTTTTTTGTTTCTATTTTAATTTGTGCATAAAAATATTTTTGTAGCTGTTTAAGTTTTTTCTTTTTTACGAATTTATCTATTATTTTTGTACTGTAACCATTATTAAATGCTATTGTTTTTAGTTCTTCGTTAAAATTATTTTCGGTGGGAAGAATATGTATTAGTCTATGGATTAGAGAGTGGAAAGTGCTGTATTTAATTTGGTAATGGGTGTTTGAAGAATTTGGAATAATGGTATCTGTGAAGCTGTCTTTTCTATAAATTTTAAATTCTAATTTATTGTTTATTTTCGTTATAGTTAGATCAAGAAAGTTTAAACCGTTGTTGATTTCTATTTCTGTGGTAAATTGAATATTTTTATTGATTGTATTAATAAATTGTGAAAATGAATTTAGTTGTCGTGTTGTTCCAGTCCAGATGCAAAAAATATCATCAACGTATCTTGCCCAATAAAATATATTTGAAGTTACAGGCTGTTTAAATAAATATTGTTCGAAATTGGCCATCTGTTAGAAGGGGGGACAAGGGCGAACCCATTGGTAAACCGTCAGTTTGACTATAAATTTTATTATTAAATTCGAAATTGTTTTGGTCTATGCATATGTTAACTAATTTTTTCATTTCTATTTTATGTGTGTCAGGATGGTCAGTGTTATTTATTAAGTTATCTATAATTGTTTTTAATTGGTTTGTTGGGATTGATGTGAAAAGGCTTTTAACGTCGAACGATATTAATTTTGCATTCACAGGAATTTTTGATAATTTCAATATGTTTACTAATTCTATTGAATTTTTAACTGAGTATTTTGAATAGAAGTTAATGAATTCTGGTAATTTTTTATTTAAATATTTACATAAATTGTATGATGGGGCATATAAGTATGAAACTACAGGTCTCATAGGTATATTATCTTTGTGTAGTTTCGGTAAACCATATAAAACCGGGGCTCTAGGATTCATTTTTGTTAATTTGAAAATATCTGTTCTTGGGATGAATCTGCGAGAGGGCCTCGAAATTAACAAGGCAATAAAACGTGGAAAAACCACGCTTAACAACGTCGAAGATATCTGGAACTCTCCCATTTCGACGGCCCTTATTACCTGATTTTAAATTCCTGTCTAAATACCAGTCGATGTTAATTTTGTACATATCTCCTTGAGAATGACCTAAGGTCGAAACTAGTTGGAGAGAAAAATAAAATCAGTGAAACAAAACCAAGTGTTTTAATTAATCAAATTATATAATTATGTTTCACCACGGGTTAAGTGAGAAATTAATTAATCATATAATTTTAGAGGGATATTTTCGATCACCCGGCATACAGTCCTGGCCTAGCGCCGAGTGACTTCCATGTTTTCCCTGAACTAAAGAAGTGGCTAGGAGGGCAGCGCTTCCAAAATAACGAGGGACTTCAAGACAACGCCAAGACATATTTAAATTCATTGACGACAACATTTTATGAAGAAAGCTTGTTCACAGGTACGACAAATGCCTCAATCTCTAAGGTGATTATGTTGATAAATAACCATAAGTGTACTTTTGGTATAAAAGTCATTGTTTTATATACGCTTGTCTTTTTATTCTGACCCATCGGAGGTTGAAAAAAAACGACCCTAGTACATTATGAAATATTTTTAGTATCTAACGCATTGGAGACTTTAATATCGGCACCTGTCATGTTCAAAATACTGCCAATCGCGGCATCTAAAATATCACCACAAATAAAGGGTTTTCCAATAAGGACCTAACAATTTTGTATTCAAATAAAACACAGAATAATTTAGATATCGGGCTGAAATTTATTCTAGGTGTAGTACAGTCAGAGAAAATACAAATGCGAAACTCGCTCGGCGAGGGAATGCTGCCGCATGTGGGGGCTTAGTTCAATCGAAACTCGTCCCCACTTAAAATACAATTATGAAATAATAAAATTCACTTTTCGCCCTTAAGTGATCGACTGACAGAAAATTTTATTTCGTTATATGATTTCTATCAGTTAATGCCATATTTGTGATTTTTTCATCTTCCAATTTTTGGTGCGTCATCTTCAAAAATTCGAATAAGTAAAATGTTTATTTTGATAATTTTTTAATATACCTTATATATATGTAACCTGGCGGCCACAATAGACATTTGATTGTTTAATTATAATAGGTTTTATTTATAAGAAATGTATATTTATTATTAATGCGTAGATTAGGTGACATCATGTGCCAGATGTTAATTAGCTTAGCTTGTAGATTTAGTTTGTATAAATAGGTTTTATTTTATTATTATAATACAGTCATAGCTTAGCATTCAAACTATGTAGTAGTTATTTCAATATTAATATTCGTCTTTATATAATCATTCACTTTTAATGTAATAATTAATAAATAAAATTGTTTTTAAAAACTCTAAAGTGCAAAATCAAAAGTTAACTGGCGCAGTCGGTAGGATCTCCTAAGAAGTTACACCTGAGAGGATATCAGATAGTGCTTCGTCCATTTTAATGGTTTATTGGAGATTCGAATAGTTCCACGTCGCAGCACCAGAGAGTTCTCCAACTATCGAGAAATCAAGCTCCGAGGGCAGCATTACAACGAGGGACATCATTTCACCAGTTCCACAACCCTGAGGGAACATCAGGACATGGACAGCGTGATTTTTGTTAAGTGGTAAGCACAGAGTTTTTTTTAGAGGTTTTTATATATTTTAATTGTTCGTGAAATAATTTTATGTACGCGAGTGATACGTCTTCTGATTCAGATTCACCTTTAATAATTAATAATTCCCCAATTCGTATTCATTCTCCTATTAACTTCGTACTTGAAGAATTAATTAATAGTTTAGATCATTTAGAAATAAATTCAAATTTAAAAATGGAAAACGTAAATTATCAATTATTAAAATTAAATGTCGATACAATCCCTTCCTTCGACGGAAGTAATGAACTCACTGAAATTTTTATCTCACGGTGTGAGGCCGTGTTGGCTCAGTTTAGACCTTTGAATGATAATTTAGTCAATAGTTATTTAATTAATGCGATAATAAGTAAACTAAAAGATAGGGCGTTGATTACAATAGGTTCGCGAGCAGAACTGGATAATTGGCCTGAAATTAGAAACCATTTGAGGCAAAGGTTTGGTGATTTGCGAAACTATGACTGTATAGTTCAAGAATTAATTAATTTAAGACCAACGAAAAATGAAAAGTATTTGGATTTTGGCGAGCGTATTCAGGTATTAAGAAGTAAATTGTCGAGTAAAATTAATTCGTTATCTGCAGTTGAAATGCCAGATGCGGAAAAACGTATACATCAGCGTAGTTACGATGAATTGGCATTGAAAACATTCCTACGAGGAATTCGTGGTAATATACAAAGTATTATAAGATTAAGAGAGCCTGACACATTGGAAGAGGCAATTAATTATTTAATTGAGGAAAATAATTTTCAAAGTACTTTAGACATACCAAATGTATCAAATTTTAATCAGTCTAATTTTAATAATGGGTTTAATTACAGAAATTCTAATTCATCGAATTATAATCAAAATAATAGATTTAATAATCAAAATCAATTTCAAAGTAATAATAGATCTAATAATCAATTTCCTAGACAACAAAATCAACAAAATTTTATAAGACAACCTGTTCAACAAAATTTTACGAGTCGACCTATAAATCTTCAATTTAGGCAGCAACCACCACAAAGATTTCCCACAAACAGACAAGTATTTGGGAGACCAATGAATTCTCAAAATCAAAATTTTAGACCATATAATAATTATTCTTATAATCAAAATCGTACAAATTTTAACCCAAATTTTGGTAATAATCCAAATCCTAATTTCAATAATAATTCAAATTTTAATTTTAATTCAAATGCTAATAATCAAACACCACGACAAAATTCAATAAGATTACCAAGTCCGACACCAATGTCGACCTCTACAACTTATACAAATCGTCCTAATTTGCATAATTTGGATGAGCCTAGATCATCCGTAAATATTAGTAGAGCCAGTAGTCATAATGAGGAATCTGAAGATAATTTTTTAGGATAAATCGCCTTGGGAAAACCCCAGTTGAAATTTTAGGTATAAGTAATAATTTTAGTAATCTACCTTTTATAATTGACCCTGAAACTAAATTAAAAATATTAATGGATTCTGGAAGTACAAGATCGTTTATTAGTCCTCGATTGGCGAGGAAATTAAATAAAAATTCATTTAAAATTGATCCGTTTGAGGTCACAAGTGCTCATGGTACCTCGCAAGGAACTCATAGTGTGGTCATTAATCTTCAAACATTATTTAAAACTAATTTCGCAGCCAAATTGAAATGTTACATATTTGACTTTCATTCTGCTTTTGATATTTTATTAGGAGTCGATAATATGATAAAAATTAATGCGTGTGTAGATTTTAAAAATAAATTAATAATAACTCCTCATAACGAAATCCCGCTTAAATTTCGGGATGACCAAGGCGTGTTAAATATAGATTATAATAGTATTAATAATAATTTTAATAGTAATAATGATAATAATTTTAATAGTAATAATGATAATAATTTTAATAATGAAATTAATAATAATTTAAATGATTCACCGGTAATTAAGCGAATATTAATTCCGGCTAGAAGTCAACAAGTCATACAAGTAGAAATTGAAAATATTAAAAATGGTGAAGTAGTAATACCCAGATTAAATGTTTTAAACTTTTTAGTGCCAGAATGTGTCACTGTTGTAAAAAATGGTAGGGCTTTTTGTACTGTTGTAAACAAAACAGATATAGATAGGGATGTAACCCTGAAAAAACCTTTTGTTGTAACACCCATCAATGGATATGATGTGGTGCCCCATCAACAAAATGCAAATAATAAATTAAATAAAAAATGCCCTAAAAATAAAAATAATAATAATATAAATATTTATAATGCAGAAGAATTTAAATTTGATTTTTCTAAAATAAGATCTGAACACATGAATGATGAAGAGAAAGCCGTTATAAAAAATTTAGTACTTAAATATTCAGATATTTTTCATATAAAAGAAAATGATTTAACTTTCACCAATCGAATTAAACATAGAATAATTACAACAGATGAAGTTCCTGTTTTTACTAAAACTTATCGTTACCCGGAAGTACATAAAGCCGAGGTAAATAAGCAAATTAATGAGATGTTGGAACAAAATATTATTAGGCCATCTTTTAGTCCATGGTCTTCTCCTATTTGGATAGTGCCAAAAAAGTTAGACGCATCAGGCCAGAGGAAATGGCGTGTTGTCTTTGACTATAGGAAACTAAATGACAAAACTGTAGGTGATAGGTATCCACTTCCAAATATTACGGACTTGTTAGATAAATTAGGCAAAGCTCAATATTTTACTACTTTAGACTTAGCATCGGGTTTTCATCAGATTGAGATTGATGAACGTGACATTCAGAAAACAGCTTTTAATACTGAGAGAGGACATTACGAATTTTTAAGGATGCCATTTGGATTAAAAAATGCTCCTGCTACATTTCAAAGAGTTATGGACGATATTTTAAGGGGTATACAAAATGAATATTGCTTAGTATATATGGATGATATAATTATTTTTTCGACAAGTTTACAAGAACATATCAATAGACTGACAGAAGTTTTTAATAGATTAAGAGAATCTAATTTTAAGATTCAATTAGATAAATCCGAATTTTTAAAAAAAGAAGTAGCTTATTTGGGACATGTTGTAACACCTGAAGGTGTCAGACCGAATCCGGACAAAATTATCGCAATACAAAATTATCCTATTCCTAAAACGACAAAACAAATTAAAGGATTTTTAGGACTGTTAGGTTACTATAGGAAGTTTATTAAAAATTTTGCAGACTTGACTAAACCAATGACGAAATGTTTAAAGAAAAATTCTTCTATTAATATTAATGATATTGATTATCAAAATTGTTTTAATTTATGTAAGAACGTGTTAATAAATCAACCTTTACTTCAGTATCCTGATTTTTCGAGACCTTTTATTTTGACAACAGATGCTAGTAATCAGGCTTTAGGCGCTGTTTTATCACAGGGAAAAATTGGTTCTGATTTACCAATTGCTTATGCTAGTCGTACTTTGAATGACTCAGAAACAAAATATTCAACAATTGAGAAAGAACTTCTTGCCATAGTATGGGCAGTTAAATATTTTAGACCTTATTTATTTGGACGGAAATTTCAGATAGTCACTGATCATAGGCCTCTCCAATGGTTGATGTCGATTAAAGAACCCAATTCAAAATTAGTCAGATGGAGACTAAAATTGTCTGAATATGATTATGATATTGTTTATAAGAAAGGTACTTTAAATAAAAATGCTGACGCACTCTCTAGAATCGAATTAAATATTAATGAAGAGTATGGACCAAATTTAGAAGGATATTTAAAGAATTTTGAAAATGTTACAAATAATCCTTCATCGTTAATAGTTGAACCAGCAGAAAATACACATATAAATGATATAGCAAATGATGGTGCAACCATTCATTCGAGTGTAGAACACCCTATTGTAGGAATTCCCATTTCAGATAAACCAGTTAATCTTGGTGACAATCAATTGATAATTTCAGAAGTAGATTATTCCCCTTCTAAACCAAAAATAAGTAAGCTATTTAATCAAAATAAAATGCGTATCCATGTTCAATTTTCAAAATCTAATTTTAGCCAAGAATTAGTTGACTTTATTAAAGAATATATTGTTCCTAATGTAAGTTATTATCTTTATTTTAAAGATCCAGTGTATGAAAAGTTTAGTAGTATTTTACAAAAATATTTTAAAAATTCAAAAATTAAAATGGTTAAATGTACAAGTTTATTAAATGATGTGGAAGATAAAAATGATGTTTTAGAAATAATTCAGAACTACCATGAAGGAAAAACTAATCATCGTGGTATAGATGAAACGGAAGCAAAACTAAAAAGAATTTATTATTGGCCAAACATGAGAAGAACAATACAAGAATATATTAATGATTGTGAAATTTGTCTTGTGTCTAAATATGAAAGAAAACCTTTAAAGTTAAAATTTAGTCATACACCGACAGCAATGAAACCGTTTGAAATTGTGCATATAGATTGTATAGCTTTGGAAAATGTAAAATTTCTTAGTATAATTGATGCATTCTCAAAATACACACAAGTATATAAATTAAACTCTTATCAAGCTGTAGAAATAGCAACTAATTTAATTAAGTTCTTTTGTCATCATGGAACACCAGATTTAATTATTTCGGATAACCATCTAGAATTTAAAAATACTGTAATTAGAGAACTTTTGGCATTGCATAAAATTAAAATTCATTTTATCAGTTCACAACACCCTGAGTCAAATGGAATAGTAGAAAGAGTACATTCTACAATAATTGAACATATGAGATTATTAAATAATCAAGATTTGTATAAAAATGAACCAGTTGAAATTAAAATTCTTTATGCCATATTAGCCTACAATAACTCAATACATTCCACTACTAAATTAAAACCTTGTGAAATTATTTCTGGTCATATTGACTCTAATTCTCTTTTAGATATTGATTTGGAAACTCTTCTTACTAATAATTATGTTCAAATGCATAAAGAAAAAGTAAAATTATTATACGGGAAAATTAATGAAACAATAAGTGAAAATAAAACTAGAGCTATTGATAGACAAAATGTAACTCGAGAGGAAATTCCTCAAATACCTGAAAATATATTTATTCAAAATAAACAGAAGCAGGCCAAAACAAAAAATAAATATAAAAAAGAAAAAGTTAAGAGTATAAGAGTTGATCATAAAACAGCAGAAATTGATATTAGTCATCGTAACCAAGTAGGTAAAATTCATTTATCTAATATAAAAAGACCAAGGGTAAAGAAAGTAAATTTTGGAAATATCTTAGATTTTAGAATTTTTATGAATAATTATAATAAAAAGGAAATTATTGAAAATGAAAACGTAACAGAAATTAATGAAGATTTATTCCATGCTCCATTGGATTATTCACTTGCTCATTGTGTTAGCAAAGATTTAAAAATGGGTGCCGGTATAGCGAGAGAATTTAAAATCAGATTTGGTAGAGTAAGAGAATTGTTTAAACAAAATCCTCAACTATATTCTCTTTGTCATATTAAAGAAGATAATAGATATATTTTATATTTGATAACAAAAGAAAATTTTGACGATAAACCTACCTTAGAATGTTTATTTAAAACTTTAATCAATTTAAGACAGTTTTGTTTAGATAAACAAATAACTAAATTGGCAGTTCCCAAATTAGGATGTGGCTTGGACAAATTAAATTATAAAACAGTAAAAGCTATGTTGAACTATATATTCCAAAACTCTCATTTACAAATAATTATTTATCTTGGTGCAATTAAATTTGATAATTCAGAACCTGGTACTTCATTTGAGTCATTTTAATAAATTAATTAATCAATTCCAGGTTACTACTCATCACTCCAGTGATCGCTTTTGAAATAAGGAATGTTACGGAAAATACGGGACTGTTACCTATAAAATTAGGTTTAGCAAAATTGGAAAGAACAAAACATGTATTGGTACATCATTATGATTTAAGTCCTGTTTACGAAGAAATTAAAAAATTAAATTACCAATATGAGTTTTTGAAAGATACTACGAGTAATATATCTAAATTTAAAAATGACTTCCAGAATTACGAAAAATTATTAAATTATTCTTGGAAAGATATAAGTAATAAAATTAAAACAATACAATTAAATTCTAAATCAAAACGTGTAAAGAGAGGTTTGATTGATGGTTTGGGTACTATTATTAAAACAATTAGTGGTAATATGGATGCTCAAGATGAAAAGAGAATTAACGAAATTCTGAAACACTTAGCTAACAATCAAAATAATTTTCAGAATCAATTAAAATTTGGCTATAGCACTAATAATAAGATTATTCAAAATTTTAATAATACAGTTCAAGATATCGCACATAACCAAAACTTATTAAAAGCCAGAATTATGCAATTACAAGCAATATATAAGACAGAGGTCGATCATCAACATGTTCTGGTTGTAAAAGACTTATATAATCAACTTATACTACTTTTAGGTGTAATAGGAAATATACTACAAGAAATTATTAACTCATTAACTTTTTGTAAATTAAAAACATTGAGTCCTGATATAATTAGACCTCAAGATTTATTTGAGGAAATACAAAGAATTTCTGTTCACTATAATGAAGAACTACCTTTCGAATTGAAATTAGAAAACATTTTAGATTTTGAATCTGTAATAACAGTTAATTGTAAAATTAAGGAGTCGAAAGTTTATTACTTCTTGTCTCTCCCTATTAATTATGAACATTCATTTGATTTATATTCTATATATCCAATACCTTTTAAATTTGAATCAAAATACGTAACGATAATTCCAAATATAAAAATTTTAATTAAATCAAAATTTGATTCAAAAACATGGCCTCTAAGAGAAATGTGCTTAAGTAATAATAAACAGTTTCAATGCAGTGATAATTTAATATTGAACTATAAAGCGGATTGTGAAACAGAGATACTAATTAACGGAACCACTAAAAATTGTAAATATACAAAATTAGACATTCAACAAAATCATTTGGAAAAAGTACCATTTACAAACCAATTCTTAGCTGTTTTTATCAAGAAAGAAAGAATAAGAATTATATGTCCTGGAAAAGAAGAAACGAAGGATCTAGAAGGAGTCTTCCTCATTCAACCAGATAAGTGTGATCTTATCTACAAAAACTACAAAGTGCCCAAAATAGAAACAATGAACGGAACTCCGGTGTTAGTGAGTGCAACCGAACTCAAAGTAGACAATGATAAGATAAACAATTTTACTATTCAATTTAAAAGACTTAAACTAGAGGATGTTCCAGTGTTCTCCCCAATTCCAATTGTGCCAGAAACATTCGTACCCTTCAAACCTAGTGCATGGACACTTCTACTTTATGTTTTCGTGATAATAGTTATAGTGATTTTAATATATAAACAATTAAGAAGAAGAAGAAGAGCAGCAATCCTCCTTCAAGATAATAATTCGCCTTCTGGGATAAGTCGAATCTGAGGGGGAAGGTGTAACCTGGCGGCCACAATAGACATTTGATTGTTTAATTATAATAGGTTTTATTTATAAGAAATGTATATTTATTATTAATGCGTAGATTAGGTGACATCATGTGCCAGATGTTAATTAGCTTAGCTTGTAGATTTAGTTTGTATAAATAGGTTTTATTTTATTATTATAATACAGTCATAGCTTAGCATTCAAACTATGTAGTAGTTATTTCAATATTAATATTCGTCTTTATATAATCATTCACTTTTAATGTAATAATTAATAAATAAAATTGTTTTTAAAAACTCTAAAGTGCAAAATCAAAAGTTAACTTATATATCAACAATTGAACAGTAATTTTATATAAAATTATTAGTAATATTTTAGTAGTAATTTTCTTTTCAGTTTCGTATAAATGTGTTACCCCATTTTTGCCAAGATATGACCTTGAAACCCTCGAAAAATAAGATTTTATTTTTTTAATCACTAAAAATTATTATAATAATCTGAAAAATTCACATATATTTTTTACCCGAAAAAAGTTTATTTATTGTATTATTTTTTTTTTAAGTTTAACCATTTTTTTCGCCCTTTCTAACCTTGAAAAAATTTATTTAATTTGGTATTTGGGATAAAAATATTTATGATTTTTTTCAGATTTTTATAGTGGTCAAAAACAAAAACCCATTTTTCGAGGGTTTTATGGTCATATCTTGACAAAAAATTGGGTTGTTTATACGAAACTGAAAAAAAATTAATACTGAAATATTAATAATAATTTTACATAAAATGTTGATAAATATACAAAAAATATCGTAAAAATATTAGTTATTCGAATTTTTGAAGTTGTCTCACCAAACGTTGGAAGATGAAGATTTTTTTTAGTACTCTTAAGACTCTTTGGCATTTCTTCCAAGACAATTTTTTTCAGTACTCTTTTTGGCATTTTGTTCAGGACAATTTTTTCCAGTACTCTTTTTGGCATTTCTTTTAGTTCCCTTTTTCAAGACTTTTTAGCATTTTTTTGGGATAATTTTTTTTAGTACTCTTAAGACTATTTGGCATTTTTTCCAAGACAATTTTTTCCAGTACTCTTTTTGGCATTTTGTTCAGGACAATTTTTTCCAGTACTCTTTTTGGCATTTTTTTTCAAGACAATTTTTTTCAGTACTCTTTTTGGCTTTTTTTAAACACATTTTTTCAGTGTTCAATTGGCATTTTTTTCAGGACAATTTTTTCAGTACTCTTTTTCAAGACTACTATGGCATTTTTTTTCAAGACAATTTTCTTCAGTATTCTTTTCCAAAACTCTTTTTCTCAAGACAATCTTTTTAGTACTCTTTCTCAAGACAAAATCGTTACTTCTACAGCAGGCACTGTACAGCATAACATAATTAAAAAATTATATAATTACGTAACACCAAGAATAAGAGTCTCTTTTAACCAAGTTATTTTAAGTTGTTTCGTGAATATATGTCTGAATTTAACTTTATGTATTTTATACCTGACGTGTCCAATATTGTAAAGGCAATATATTGATCTAATAAAATTGTATTTTATTCTATTCTATTCTTAAGACTCTTTTAGGCATTTTTTTAGACAATTTTTTCCGGTACTCTTTTTGGCATTTATTTTCAGTACTCTTTCAAGACTACTTTTTGCACTTTTTTTCAGGACAATTTTTTTTTCAGTATAATTTTCTTAGTACTCTTTTCGGTATTTTTTTTCGACAAGTTTTTCCAGTACTCTTTTTGGCATTTTTTTTTCTGGACAATTTTTTTAGTACTCTTTTTCAAGACTACTTTTGGCATTTTTTTTCAAGACAATTGTTTTCAGTACTTTTTTTTCAATTTTTTGGCATTTTTACTTTCTCCGTTACGGAGTACGAGAAAGTATTGTGATCGTGAAAATTTTTTTTTACGGAAATATCCGTTTTGGGGTCCCTAGTTGCCATTTTAACAATTTCTGGAAACAAAAATTGTGTCTGTGTGTGTGCGTGTGTCTGTGTGTCTGTCTGTCTGTGCGCGCTGTATCTCAAAAACTAATAGAGCAATTGATATGAAACTTTAAACATAAGTTTTATTTGAGAATCTGAATAACTGAAAAGCTTTTGGTAAAATTTCATACACCCGAAGTGGGTGTTTACCTTAACTGTTTTTTCTTTTTTCCCAATATTTTTTTAAATGTGAAAAATGTCACAAAATCATTTAAATAAATATTGAAGACAACAAATAAATTAACATCTTTTGTTGGAAAATATTTTTCATAAAATCATTGTTATTCGAGAAAAAAAATATTAATTTGTTTTTCATTTTTGGTTTATAATTATGAAACGATAATAGTTACAGTAAATTTATGAATAATAAAATGAACAACTTATAAAGAATAAGCTTTTTTCGAAATCTCGTTGGTTTTTAAGTAAACTGAGTTTTTGAATTTGAAGTATAATTTTTCCATCTTTCATAACTTTGAAGTTTTTAACGTTTTCATCCAAGTGGTCAAAACGCTCGATGCATATTTTAATTGAAAATAAACCATGAAAGCGTAAATATAAATTATACTACCAAGTCGGAGAAAGTAACATGATGGCCACATCACCATTTTTTATTCAGGACAATTTTTTCAGTACTCTTTTTCAAGACTCTTTTTGGTTTTTCTTTTCAAGACAATTTTTTCCAGTACTCTTTTTGGCATTTTTTTCAGGACAATTTTTTATTTTTTTCAGTACTATTTTTCAAGACTACTTTTGGCATTTTTGTGGGCAAATTTTCTTTTTTTATTTTCAAACATTTTTTTAATATTGTAAATAACGTTCAATGACCTTGAAAAAATTCACCTAATTTGGTATTTGGGTCAATAATATATGTGATTTTTTCAGATTTTTAAAATATTTTTTTAGTGGTTAAAAAAATTATATTTGAAAGAATCTTATTTTGGGGCTTCCCGGGTCATGTAGGGTTTTTTTTGATATACGGCTACTTTGGTTTAAGGGCACAACTAATGATATTTTCATACTTATTTAAAATTCTGTGTCGGGTGGCATTTTGACCATCTTATCTCGGGATACCCTTTTATTACCTCATAAATTGGATTTTAAGCATCGACTGGTTTCGACCGAACTAAGCACCGACATGCGGCAGCATCCCTCGCCGATCGAGTTTCGCATTTGTATTTTCTCTGACCGTATGTACATATGTTACAATTTTGTATAGAATTTGACGTCGTTCATATTACCACCACGAGGACGACGGTAGTGATCGATTCTTTGGATCCAATTTTTAATCACTCTTTCACACATTTCAGCTGGAATGTTGGCAATTTCGCGTTAGATGTTATTCCTGAGCTTCTCTAACGTTGCTGGGTTGTTGGCATAAACCTTTGACTTAATGTAACCCCATAAGAAATAATCGAACGGCGTCAAATCGCATAAGCGAGGTGGCCATTCGACTGGACCAGTTTTCGGGATTAAACGATTACCAAATTTTCTTTCATTAAATCAATTGTTTGACCAGCAGTGTAACTTATGGCACCATCTTGTTGGAGCCACATATCGCTAATGTCAAGTCCATGCAATTCTGGTCTTCCAACACGGCACGATAGCGAACTCCATTGACCATAACATGGCGACTATTTTCATCGATAAATACGGCCCTATCACACCTCCGGCATGAAATCCACACCACACGCTCAATTTTTGTGGATGCAATATAGTCTCATGGATCACATGTGGGTTTGTTGGCATATTCTGCTTATTGACAAAGCCATTCAGCCAAAAATGAGCTTCACCGCTAAAGATAATTTTTCGACGAAATTCAGGATTTTCTCCAAACTTTTGCAGAACAAATTCGGATAAGTTTTGGCGCTTTAAATGATCCTGAGGTTTCAGTTCTTGGGTTAATTTGATCTTGTAAGGGTGTAGCTGGAGATCTTTACGCAAAATTCGCCATAATGTGGACTGAGAAATTACTGATTCTTGTGAACGGCGTGGAATCTACTTGTTTTGTTCACTTTGAACTGAAGCTGTTGCGGCTGCAATATTTTCAGTACTTCGACCGGTGCGTTGTCTCAGTGGCACAGCATCATTCAATAGAGAATATGTTGATTCAAATTTATTCACCATCGCACGCACAGCTTGTCCGGTGGAATGATTATTGCGACTAAAAATTGGAGTAAAGGCTTTTAAAGTTGCGACCACCCACTGAGAAGTTTTAACGATTTTCAAACGTTCGTGAACTTCACCTTGATAAAAATGTAAGCTTTGGCTGACGTTTTTACTTTGACAGATCATAAACAAGTTTTTCTACTTTGGTTTAACAATCGACCTTTTGTTATATCAAAAATAGTTTAATAATGAGATTTTTTATTTTACAGTTTTGCTCATTATTAACCTATTTGTAGGAAAATTTTAGTTGTTGCGATTGGCAGTACTTAAACGTGATATATGTCAACATCAAAATATCGCCGCCGTTCATTCATAGGATAATTGGAACCGTCCAATGCATTCGAACATATTCAGTGTGTGAATATGTTCGAATGCATATTAGGGACTTCGCCACCAGTACCACTAAGGTTAAAGAAAACGGAGGCGTTATATTGTTTACTTTTTACCCGCGTGGGAAATGTAGGAACTCGGTGACAATGGCCGGACGCTTAAATTCACTTGGCTCTCGGTGACGACGTTTAGGCAACACAACATACACAGAAAAAAGCTTTTAATTTTATATGTATTATCACTTTGCAAAACGAATATCACGAAAGAAACAGCGAGAGTATTATGCATGTTTCATTCGCGGCGAAAAAGAGCCGCTTGAGTCGGTGTGTTAATTCGGTGTGGATTTTTAATTAGCGTCGATTGATGCCTGGCACAAGGAACGTGAAACAAATGTAAACATAACCTTAAATTTCGATAAACATTTAGGCAAATACGTTGTATTATTCCGTAAGCTTAAATTGGTTACAACTTACTTGGAAATAGTTTGTTTATCGCACCATTAGCAACTTCCCTTATTTCTGAAGGTGTGTAAGTAATATTATTGATTTAATATGTTTTAAAATTAACTATTAAAATCGTCGTAGAAATACGTATGTCAAATATTAAATTCGTTCTAAAGGGTCAACTGTTTTCAGTGCTGCCACGTATTAAAAGATAAAACTCACTATGTTTAAGTATATATTTTATTTTAGAAATAAATCCTTAACTAAAACCAAAGTAGAAAAAATACTCCTAGTATATTATACTTGTTTAATAAAAGGCATTGTGGGGCACTCGTTACATTGGAGCACTCCACTCGTGCTCTAATCCCACTCGTGCCACAATACTTGTATAATAATGTACTATTGTAGGTTATGTTTCGTATTATAAAATTGTTATATCCCTTTAAATAAAAAAAAAACCTTTATTTTAATAATGAGCAAAAGCAATTAAATAATAAATCTCATTGTTTATCAGGTTTTGATATAACAATAAGTCCATTGATAATCCAACTAGAAAAAAAAAACAGATTTAGAGGAAAAATTATGTATCGGTATTTTCCACAAACACAGTGATTAATTACATGAAGGGGCGAATTTTACGAAAAAATATTAAATAGAACTTAGGTAATAGACCGGTGACTGATTAATTAATTAAATTTATAATATCACAAGATAAATCTACTGTATATTTACATAAATGACGAAATTAATTTCATCAAGAGGTGAATTTTATGAACAAATAGGATTTAGAGTTTAGTTTATGTACTTCAAAGAGATATAGTGGCAAAGTCTAATTAATTAATTCTCCAATACCATAGGATAAATCGTCACATTGCTAGACATATTAGTGCATTAAATGCAATTAAATATTAGTTAGCATTACGTGATATAAACATCGTTACCATAAAACAACTTATTACAAGTTGGAGTAATAATAATTTAACTGGATTTAAAAATTTTGCGTAATTATAATTTGTGAATTTTTTATAAATTATAATAATAATCTTTATTACCCTACAAGTAAAGTCCAATTACACAGTTATATCTAGTGAAGAAAAAACATATTTATCGTTCAAAATTTTTTTAAATTGGATCAAGCTACAGTTAAATATATCGCAATCAGATGCAATCCCGTTATGAAATTTGCATATTCTGTATATAGGAGATTTTTTAAAGGTATTAGAATTTGCACGGGAAGTATAAAAGTAATTAAAATGTCTAATTGACAACCGAGGATCAATAGGTTCTGGACAATCAATTAAATTGTGGATGATTTTAAGGCTCCTGGAGCGTACCTTAAAATTCATTTAAAACATTATTCACAAACGGATAAAGACTTAAAAGTGAAATTTTGAATTCATCTCTGTAAATATATTCTAAAGAGTAGCACGGATGTATTTTTGTATAATAATGTTTATAAACAATTTGAATACTAATATTTCTGTAATTTAGAAAAAAAACTCCGTCGTACTCTGGGGTGATTTATTCAGAATTTATTATTTAAATAATATTTTTTCATATTTTCGAAACTGTTTAGAAAATATTAAAAAAAAACTGAAAATCGCGATTTTCCAAAAAATTAAATATCTCAATAATTATTAAAGATGCGAAAAAAAGTTTTAAATAAAAGTTACTTGGTTTAATTAGGCAAACATAGAAATCAAGTCAAAATAAAATTCAAGATGGCGGTTTCCGAGATATTAATACTAACTTTCTTATTTCAAATGGCCGCCATATTTGATTTGTACACGCATAAATAGACTTTTTTTTCTCTCTTTTCAACGATGTACAACAACTTATGTCAAAATAAAAAATAATGGAAAGTCCTCTTCAAGCGAGTGCACCTTAGAATTAGTGCATTTTAGTTCACTTTTTCGTTCCCTTAGGCTAACGAATGTTTTATTTTGGAAATCTAATGTTTGTTCAACATTGGACTAACCTTTCCCTAGGGAGAGAAATGATTACTTTTTTCCCTGCGAGGTTCCATTATTTATTTTAACTGTCAGGCCTGACAGAATTTTTTTCTAGGTTGGATTTTAGAAACAAACGTTTTATTCTTAAAATATCCTCTTTGTGAAACAATGGTATATACGGGGTGTCTACGCTAAACCGTTCGTTAAAAGTTTAAGGGGTAGCCGTTGTATTAAGAATTTGAAAACAAATCCTTGTCAACTTTCTATCACTTCCGGTTCCACCGGAAGTAGCACCAAATTTGTTATTTTAAATGGAACTCCCTATATATGAGTATATTTTTGGATTCCTCTTTCAAATTTCAATATATTTTGTAGGAACGTTTGTACACTATTTTAGTTTTCAAGAAAATTAATTATTTCTAAAATTTTGTCCTCAAAAGGGCAACTTTAAATTTGCCTGTAACTTCTTTGACAGTTTCCAATTATATTACTCACACAGGCATCCTCTAGGTACAATTAGAGATATAAATCATATTTCTATCTTATTCTTACGAGAAGTTTCAGGCAGATTTCAAGATGCCTTTTTCAGGTCAAAATTTTAGAAACAATGAATTTTCTTGAAAATTAAAAGAGATAAGTGTACAAACGTTCCTACAAAATATGTTGCAATGCAATTTAAACGAGGAATCCAAAATTATAATAATATATAGGGTGATCCATTTAAAATAACAAATTTGGTGCTAGAGAGTTGAATATATTTCACATGAGGAGAACTGATTCAATCTTGTGATGAGTTTTTTTTTTAATTTTTAATACAACGACAATCCCGGAACTTTTAACGAACTGTTTAGCGTAGACACCCTATATATCTTGGGAGAGAATGCTATTTTGCCCTCGGTGCGTTGTATCCCTTAGGCTTTCGCCCTTGGGATACAAATTTGCACATCGGGAAAAATCACTTGATATACAATCTACTATTATTGTACTTTGAAAAGTCGGTCATGATGGTATCACATGTAGAATACTTCAATTGTTTTCAAATTTATTAGTGGGAAAAGAGTAATTTTTTCAAAACGTAGGCAATACGAAACACGATGTGAAGCAGCAGTAACGTTTCGTTTTCAGATAAATAAATAAAATTAAACAGGAATAATCATTACTACCAAAATCAGGGACAGCTTAATATACCAGGTGGGGTGATCTTGTTATTTTATTATTCATACTCATCAAGGATATCTCGTAAAGGTATATTAATTTAAAAAGAAATTTTTTTGGGTATTTTTTTATGGTTTTCGTAATTAGTTTTTAAAACAATATTTTGACCGAGTTCCCTAAAATTGCCGTCATTATTATTGCCTTTGTATTCTTGAAAAACATCATACCGAGCGAAGTGTGTCAAAATACATTTCTACAAGTAATTAAGTAAAGGGTAAGCATTCAAAACTTTATTACAGTAATAAATAACCCTCATAAACATAACCCAGCATTGTACGCTCTGGCTTTTGTCTGAGCCTGGAGCATCTCCGAGAACGTAATTTCAAGTACCGTACCATCCTTAGATTGGGACTAAAATTGACTATTGAAAAGTCGTTGACTGTCTCTTCAATCTCCAATTTATAAATGATTTATTCTCTTTCGGCATGTTCCATCACATTTACAATTCAATTTAGGCAATTCAGGTTAACAGTGCATGCCGTGTCACCAGCTGCCTTGCTTCATATTGATGGACTGCACACGGATGACGGCGCAGCGAAGCGGAGCCATCGTCCGACACCAGCTATCTTGCTTCATATTGATGGGCTGCATTTGGATGACGGCGCAGCGCAGCGGAGCCGGCGTCCGTCGTCAGCTACCTTGATTCGTATTGAAGGGACACACGGACGATGGCGCAGCGCAGCGGAGGCAATAAGTCTTTATTCGGTAATGTCGTTAAGATCGCCTGATTTAAATGCTGGACAGATTTTTGTTCGTTTCCAAATTGAAGGGAGTTTTTTAAAATGAGATGGGGGCCCATTGGTTTAATGGGTACAGGCAAGCGCTTGTGCCGATTGCACCGCGTGCCGTGTAGGTTAGAATCCGAGCCCGGGCGAAAGATTTTTCCTGGATCGAGAAGTATTCGCTCGGGTCCATGGTTGTTGTATACGTATGGCATTATTCATTTATTCATTTGTTCATTTATTCACCCAAAATTTACGTGTATATAATTCTTATACGATGTATATAAGAAGCTTACAATGGGTTCGAGTAACTTTAAAGTGGTTATATGCCTCTTCAGTTTTATTTTTCCGTGCTGTGTTTTTCATTTTAATGCAATTTTTGATTTGTGATGTAAACCAGATAGGAAATTGATTCTTAGAGGCTTTGTGTATCGGCACATATTTATCTAAGCATACGTATAGAATGGTATAAAAAGTATCGCCTTGTCACCTATAGTACAATCGCCCAGAGGTGACAGTGACTCATCGCTCCATGTTGCGTGAATTAAGTTTCTAGTAAACGTATGTCCATAAAATCATTCGATTCAGTCTAGGCGGGAAATTTAAAAATTCTCGAGCGTGCAAATATTTTCCCGACAAAACTTTTCGAGTGTATTTTTCGGTAATCGGTAAAGACAACTGGAAAGTGGTCATCAAATTTAACCTTTTTATTAATGAAATGGATACAATCAATTCTGCTCTTAACTAAATCGAAATCGGAGACGATCAAAACCAGATAAAATCACGTGAATTTTGAGGTTAGAATAGATAGAATGAGAAAAGACATACGTTGCACTTAGCCCTTGAATTTACATATCGACATACGTTTCGTATTTCATTTCGTTTTTCTTAAGCATGCGAACGAGTATAGATATTTATCCAGACGCGATGATTTGATCGAAAAAGCATGAGTCACTGTCACCTCTGCGCGATTGTACTATAAAAACGTCCTCGATTATTATGAATCGCATAATATTCTCGTTATATTAATAGCTATTATAGTCCTACACATGTACATCGCGCCGTGCGATTTCTTTTAAATAGTCCTCGTAAAACTAAGTAAATACATTTAAGAACTTATGTGTTACTTCAATTTTATTATAAAAGTTTAATGAATTATCATTACTTGTTAATGTTCGTGATCCAATTATATGGCTATTAAAAATTCAGGACTTTAGACTCAAGGGTATTAAGGTCGTAAACTGCTAATGGCATTTAATCCTATTACACTTAACCGCATTACATATGCGGCCGATTTGTCATTAATATTACGAAAGCGGCAGTCATTCTTTATACGTCGGTTTTCCGTCTTTTTCAACTAGAACAAAAATTATAATATGATTAATTAATTTCTCACTTAACCCGTGGTGAAACATAATTATATATTTGATTAATTAAAACAAAACCAAGTGTTTTAATTAATCAAATACAAAAATTATAATTTGAAAATAGAAACTTTATTCTATATTCATAATATTGAAGCTAAATCTTAAATTGGTGCATTGTAATGCGTTGATGTGATTATTATAACATAGAACATAGACATTTACAATCATATGTTCTGAGTTTAAAAAAAGACCCTGTATGGAGAAAGGTTAACATTAATATTCCCAAATGTTTGAATGCTGCCCTACAATCTTCCCTATATCCTAACCCAGATACCACCCTGATCGCTCTCCTCTGTAGCCCGAATAATTTATGTATTATGGTTGAGTGACCCCAAGTTATAATACTATACCTTAAGTATGATGCACAAAGTGAAAAGTATATTGTCCTTAGAACTGACAGAGGTACACAATTGATCAATTGTCTATGCAGGTATACATTTCGGCATATTTTAGTTGCCATCTCATTCCCATGAGTATGCCAAGCTAGTTTATTATCTAAGTGAACACCTAGAGATTTAGCAGTAAAGAAAATTTAACGAAAACGTATGGTGAACGTTTTTTCTTTATTTATTGTTAATTTATTTATAACAAACCAATTGGATATATTAAGTTCGCTTATTTCATCTTGATCCAATGCAATCCGATGATTTATTTAATAATGTTGTGTCATCGGCATAAAGAAAAAACTTACCTTTTATATTTGTGAAAGCCAAGTCATTAATATAGATTAAAAAAGTATAGATCCTTGTGGTACACCGTATAGTAAGTCTACTTCATCCGACGATTTCCCATTCATAATTATTTTTTGTTTTCTTTCTGTTAGGTAAGAGCTTATAAGCATACAGCTATCTGGATGAAAGTTGTAAAAATACAATTTTCGCACAAGCGTCTCATGGCAAACGCAGTCAAATGCCCTGCTGAGGTCAAGAAAGGAAGCAGTGGTGTACATTCCTGTCTCAAATCCGTGGATAATTTCCTCAACTGTGGAACGGCCCGCGCGAAAACCGTATTGTTAGTTAGATAAAAGGTCCTCAGTTTCCAGAAATTCTATTATTTGATCAAATGGGACGTTTTCATAGATTTTGGATAGTATTGCGTCGCTTAAGCCGTGTTTGGGCGTAAGTCAAAAATTGCCATATTTTTATTAATTCATCGGATTTAAAGACCTCGGCGCTTTCTTGTGAGTTATTGTTCAAACTAAAAAAAAATATTTCAGCGAATTGTCAACAGAGAGTGTAAAGGTGTAACTCGATTTTATTTACATTTTTGTCTAACGTTTCAATATAACCTCGTTTTTATTGTGTAAAAAGACGTCAGTGGTTTTTTCTAAAAGTGTTTCTGAATTTAGGTAAGTTGTTTTTATGAATAATTCAATTTTTTTAACTATTATTAAGTATGTATTTAATTAAGAGTTTATAAAGTTGTTATAGTTTTGCAGGCGAAAAGAAATATTTAGCGCCGTAATTTCACCCCGCCATTAACATGCCTTACCTGTATATATATATATATTGTAACATTTCATTACATTAAATTAGTTTAACTTTGAAAATGATTCTAACCGATCGAAACACGTGTCAGGCAACTGAAAATAAAATTATGGAACAAAACAAGCGTTTTACTTTACCCAATTTGAAAATATGGTTCCATCAAGAAAGTAGCACAACAAGTATTCAGTATATTAGAAATATTTTGAGTGATTAGCGCGTCCCACAGTGGTTCAGAATTCGAAAAAGCCGGCCAAAAGTCTAAATCTTGTTAAATTTTGACATAAATGGGTACTAATCATAGATTATGATGTCAAAATTTAAAAATTAAAAATGGAGGATCCAATATGGCGGACATAAATGATAAAATTATTATTGTCCGCTCTGGAGAAATCCAATATTTTAGAATTTCAATGATCTCAGCTCTCTGGTAATTATTTTATAATTTAATCAGGGTGTGTAGAAGACCTTTTTTATACCATAAAACGGTATACATTTCGAATAAATTTTGAAAATTTTAAGTCGGTTATTATTATTTTAATATTTTTTTGGCAGCACTGAAGTAATGCGCAATCTCAGTATTACAATTAACTCAGTTCTCGGGTGATTATTTTGAAACTTAGTAAAGATGTGTTTGAGATTATTTTTATACCATAAAGAAGAACCATTTTTTAGTAAATTTTGAAAATTTCAAGTTTGTATCATTTGATTTTACACTTATTTGGCTACACTAGAGAAATTGGCAACTTCCGTATAACATGATTATTTCCAAAGTTAGTGAAGGGACTTGTTAGATTTTTCTGAAATCATAAAACAGAATCAATTTTGAGCAAATTTCAACTTGGTCACAATTGTTTTTACATTTATTTGGTGACACTGAAGAAATTCGCAACTAACAACAATTTAATGATTATTTTCAAAATTAGTGAAAAAGTTCCGTTCTTATTTACACCTATTACCATGGTTACGTAGAGAATAAACGTGTCATAAAAATTACGATTATTTCTATTCTCTCGTATAAATTTTAATTTGAATTTTCTATAAATTAAAACTTAATGATAATAAAAAAAATGGTGATGTGGCCATCATGTTACTTTCTCTGACTTGATTGTTCACAGCCATTTAAATTTACGTTTTCATGTTTTATTTTCAATTGAAATCATATTTTAAATGTACATCGAACGTTTCGCAAACTAGGATGAAACTGACGTTTAAAACGTCAAAATTATGAAAGATAGAAAAATTATACTTCAAATTCAAAAACTCGGTTTACTCAAAAACTAACGATATTTCGAAAAAAAACTTATTCTTTAGAAGTTGTTCATTTTGGCATTCTCTACAATTATTATTCACATAAATTTGCTGTAACTATTATCGTTTCATAATTATAAACCAAAAATTAAAAAAATTATAGTAAATTTTTTTCTCGAATAGCAACGATTTGTTGAAAAATATTTTCAAGCAAAAGATGTTAATTTCTTTGTTGTCTTCAATGTTTGTTTAAATATGTTTGTGATATTTTTTATATTTAAGAAAATATTGGCAAAAAACAAAAAACAGTTAAGGTAAACACCCACTTCCGGTGTACGAAATTTTACCAAAAGCATTTCAGTTCTTCAGATTATCAAATAATACGTATGTTTAAAGTTTCATATCAATTGCTCTATTAGTTTTTGAGATACAGCGCACACAGACACACACACACACACAGACACAATTTTTTTCCAGAAATTGTTGAAATGGCATCTAGGGACCCCAAAACGGATATATCCGTAAAAAAACATTTTGAAAAAAAATCACGATCACAATACTTTCTCGTACTTCGTAACGGAGAAAGTAATAATGTACCGAATAATCACCATGGCCGTAAAATGATTTTTGCCCCTCGGCTTCGAGTCGGTGAGCACTTTCCACCCTCGGGCCAAAACCATAACTATAACTAATACTATACAGAGTGTGTACAAATTGACGGGAAACTATTGTGATCGTAAAAAAAATCTTTTTGCGGAAATATTCATTCCATTTCGTCGATTCCGACAATTTTTGTAAAAAACTGATTTTTTACTTTATTCGTACAAACTACGGGAAAGTGTATAGATTGTAAAAAAAAATTCCAAATTTTTTTTTTTGCGAAAATATCCATATCGTCGAATTCAACAATTTTTGTTTAAAAAAATGTATCTGCCTTTGTGCCTGTCTGTCTGTCATATTGATTTTTACTTTCTCCGTACAAACTAAGGGAAAGTGTTGTGATTGTAAAATATTTTAAAATATTTTTTTTGCGGAAATATCAGTTTCTAAGATTCTGGCAATTTTTGTAAAAAATATGTGTGTCTGCCTTTGTGTCTCTCTGTCTGTCATATTTAGTTTCTACTTCCTTCGTACAAACTACGAGAAAATATTGTGATCTTAAAAACAGCCGTTTCGTTGATTCCGACAATTTTTGTGAAAAAGAAAATGTCTGTGTCTGTCTGTCACATTTATTTTTTATTTTCTCCTTAAAAACTTAGGGAAAATATTGGGATCGTACCAAACTTCCAAATATTTTTTTTTCCGGAAATATCGATTTCGTCGATTCAGATAATTTTTTTTTTGAAAATATGTGTGTCTGCCTTTATGTGCGTCTGTCTGCCATATTTATTTTCTACTTTCTCTGTACAAACCACGGGAAAGTATTGTGATCGTAGATAATTTCCAATTTTTTTTTTGCGGTAATAGCTATTTCGTTGATTCCGAAAATTTTTGTGAAAAAAATGAGTCTGTGTGTCTGTCTATTTATTTTTACTTTCTCCTTACAAACTAAAGGAAAATATTGTGATTGTAAAAAATTTCCAAATATTTTTTTTTGCGAAAATATCCATATCGTCGATTCCGATAATATATACAAAATCTTTATTGACAAAGTGGTTACAAATGATAAATACATAAACAAATAAATACATGGAGTTTTCATGTCAATTGGCTATCGACAAAGGTCTTTCTGTCAGGTATTTAGTGATCAATGAGTAGGAATGAGCGAATGATGGGAAAATAGTGGGTGTTAATTATTTGGGTGAAATAATGAGATGAATTCATACAGAGTAGATGCAGGATGCTTAAATTTTCGGGCAACATTTTGATTACGACGAATACAGAATTGAGAAAGGAATTGGAAGTTAGAGGGGTTACTTGCAAATTTTTCTGCGCGATAAAATAGACGATTTTCTATAGGGGAGACGTTTGTTGTGGTGTAAAGAAGATGGTTTGAGGGGTTGAACAGGGGATTGTTATGATGGCGTATTTTAGTGAGTGCTCTAAGGGATGCACGTTCGCTTACTTGAATGGATTTAATAGTGGGGTTTGGTGATTGGAAGAAAAGGATGGATGCATAATCTAATAGAGGGCGGCAAATCATTTGGTATATTAGGGTAGCGGTTTTAGTGGAAATTCCCTTATTTTTAAATGTTAAACAGCTAAAGTGCTTCGCTCTAGCAATTATTTTGTTCTTATTAATATGAGCATTTTTTTTAAATTTTAATTTCGGGTCAAAGGTAACACCTAAGTATTTAACATGGGGGGATGGGAGTATAGGAGTTTGTGAAATATGAATATTATAAGCGTAATTAGGTATTTGATTAATTAAAACACTTGGTTTTATTTCACTGATTTTATTTTTCTCTCCGACTAGTTTCGACCTTAGGTCATTCTCAAGGAGATAGTAATTAGGATTATGTCGGTGGAAAGGAATTAAAAGTTGGGATTTATTGGGATTAATTTTTATACGCTATTTTGCAAACCATAACTCGAGTGAATCAATTAGTTGCTGCAACGTTTGAAGGGCTTTTAGAAGAGATGGTTCGTGGGTGATGAGGGCTGTATCATCGGCATACTGCAGGATATAGGCTGAAGGATTGAAATGTAGTGGGTCAGGGTTATAGATAGAGGTACAAAAGATGTTATAAAGTAAAGGAGAGAGTGGTGAGCCTTGTGGAAGGCCCTGTTCAGGGGTAAAGGTTGAGTAAAAACAATTGTCAATCTTGACTTTAAGAGATCTATGGGATAAGAAATTGTTGAGAAGTAGGATTAGGTGTTTGGGAATATTAAGGAGGTGGCACGTAAACAGTAAACCACGACGCCATACAGAATCGAATGCTTTTTGCATGTCAAGGAAAAGAGCTGTAGATGCTTGGCCTTCGAGGTGCGCTGTTTGTAGGTTGGAGGTCAGGATAGTAAGGGGAAGAGTAGTGGATCTGTTAGGGAGGAATCCAAATTGATAATTTGGTATAAGGTGAGAGGAATAGAAAAATATTTTCAGTTTGATAAGGGATTCGCATAGTTTGCCTAGGACTGAAAGGAGGGTGATGGGTCTTTTACTGGATAATAAGGATGGGTTGCAATCTTGTTTGGGGATGCATATTATATTTCCAGGTTTCCATTCAGGAGGAAAGTATTGATTTTGACAGCAGTAGTTCATTATTTTAAGGATATATTCATGGATGTGGTCGGGCAGGGATTTTAGGATTAGTCTGTGTACGTTGTCGTATCCTGGAGCTGAATTTTTACCCTTATAGAGGATTTCAAAATATTCTTCTTCGGAAAATGAATCAGTCACTGTCATAGGAGAGGAGCATTAGATATAGTCTGTATACCAGTCATTTACTCTGTCATAAAAATGTGCGTCGATTGAAGGGTCTTATGTTAGTTTGAATGTAGACTTAAAGTAGTTTGCAAATTTTTCTGCTATCAAGGTTTTATCTGTTATTGTCTCGTTCGTCACTGGGTCATGCAATTCCGTGAGTCTGTCCGTCGTTTTGTATTTAGAATAGTATATTCTGTAACAAGGTTAGAATGGAAATTCGATGCGAGTGAAATATTTCGAGCGCGAGCGGCGAGGCGAGCGCGAGGAACCACGAGCATCTGAATTTCCATTTTTACCGAGTAGCAGACTATACTTTCTCCTCGACCAGATAAAATAGACTAATAAAATAATAAACACAAAGAACTTACGTTTTATTATCACGTTTGTGGTTACGTTTATAGTATTTTGACAATTGTGATATCCAAGGCTAATTGTTTTATTCGAAACGATGTGAGAATATTCATTCTATACCTTGTTATGGAATGAATTACATGTAAAATGTATAAGCGCATAGTGTTTTGTTCCATAACAAGAGTGAGAATGTGTACGTTCTATAATCAAAATTGATTTCAGAATGCTTAAATTCTATGGTGGTCGTGGAGAAAGTTTTTTAATATCTGTCCAGTAATCTTTGCCTTGCGAGTTGTTGATATTTTGGCAACAGTTGAGCCAAGTATCAGTTTTATATTGACTAATTAAGGTCTTAATGTCCTTGTTCAACTTGTTAAATTTTTGTCTAAGTTCAGGTTCGTCAATTCGTCGGATGTCACGGTAAATTTGTCGCTTGTGTTTTATTAAACGTAGTATATATTTGGGGAGTGGGTATTTGTAGAATTGTTTTTCAAGTTTTGGAGTGTTGTTTTGGATAGATAGTGAAACTATGAACCAGTTGAATGCGTGTTATTTCTGTTGTAGTGGTTACATGATAAGTGTTATCAAATAATTTATGTGTTGTATTTTGAGTAGTTGTAGATAGCGATGAATTCATGTTGTGTGTGTTTGTGTGGGGTAGTGGTTGTGAAGATGTGGATGGGTTAGGCTTACTTGTTAGGGCCTGGAGACTGGGGCTGCGTTGACGTCTGGGGTTAACGGAAGCCGGATCAGGAGACTTTGCAACTTTCTTTTTTGCGGGACGGCCTCTTCTCTTCCTTTTAGGGGTATTAAATTCGCCCTCCGTGTCCGAAGAGTTTGCTATACGGCAGTTTAATTGGTAAAACACTCAATTCAATTTATAATATCAGAACGCGTGTGTATGCTTCGAGAGCTAGCGTTCGAATGATTCCGATAATTTTTGTGAAAAAAAAATATATGTCTGCCTTTGTATCTGTCTGTCTGTCATATTTATTTTTACTTTCTCCATACTAACTACAGAAAACTATTGTGATCGTAAAGAAAAATCTTTTCTTTTGTGGGAAAATGCATTTCCGTCGATTCCGACAATGTTTGTCTGTGTGTCTGCCTGTCTGCCATATTAATTTGCTACTTTCTCCGTGCAAACTACGATTCCGACAATTTTTGAGTGTGAGTGTCTGCCTTTGTATCTATCTGTCTGTCATTTTTATGTTTTACTTTCTCCGTACAAACTTCTTTCAAATTCCTCATTTGTTCTTTTTTCACTAATTTGACTTCTAAAATGATCAGGGAAGATAATATTCCAATATAAAAAAATTAACATTGAAAATCCTATATTCCGTTTTGTTCATCTACACCCTGTATACATATACACATCATAAATACAAGATATTCAATAAAATATAAAGTCGAATTTTTCAACGATATTGCATATCAGCAATAAAAATAATCCTACACTGAGGAATGCAAGTGAATGCAGCTATTTGTTTTTTATCACTTTAAAGGACACTAGAGTACATATTTTTATTGGTATAGGAACACAGGCATACACAGGCAAAAAATATGTCCATGAATGTTTAAAATGTATATATCTATTTTCAACGCAAATTCCTATAATTGCTAACAAACATTTTGTATGCATATTAAATGTAATAAGCATTAATTTACCTTCAGGAAGATCCATAATAGCAAAGAAAAAAATCCCAGCACATAAAGATTAGTATTAATAAACACCAGAAAGACCGAACAAACGCTTTATTAAGACAAAAAGAAAAATCATACATGGGTTGGAAAAACAAGAAGAGGGGTTGTGAAAGAAGTGAACGAAAATTGGGTCCCCGTTGCTCGTCTGGTTTCTGCAAGAAAAATAAGTTGAAACGCAGATGTGATGAGGTCACAGAAGACGAAAGACGTGTTTTATTCAAAACTTTCTGGAAAATGGACTGGAATCAAAAAAGAGTTCTCTTGTGCACTTTGATTAAAACGGTTTCAAAAAGTGCAGGGTCTTTGTCCGAATCAAGACGAGGAAAGACAGTTAAATACTTCATAAAGCCACTAACCAGGGAAAATACGCAGCCTATTCAAGTATGCAAGCTATTTTTTCTTTCTACTTTTGGCATTAAGGATAATTACTTCTACAATATAGTCGGAGAAATGGGAGAAAGTCCGGTCAGGACATTAAAATAAGTGTCGCAAATCTACCTATAAAAGGCGAGAAATTGAAACCCGAGTAGAAGCACTATCTGAGTTTTTAGACCCACTACCGAGTCTACCATCGTATTACTCCAGAAGCAGCTCATCCAAATTATACGTAGAACCTCTATTTGGAGTCAAAATTTTAGAGTTGTACAGACACTAGAGAAATATTTTTTTGTAAAGAAAAGGGTTCCACACCATTGTCCCGATTCAAGTTTGTTGAAGAAAAAATTTATATATATAATATAAAAATAATAAGTTTTCAGCCTCCCAAAAAAGACCGCTGCGATACGTGCATTTCATATGAAACTGAAAGTGAGCGAAATAATGTATCACGATCATATTAATAAAAAAGACACTGCTCGAGCCCAAAAAAAAAATTAACAAAGAACTCGCAATTCAAGGAGATGCCACTGTATTCTGCCAAGACGTGCACGATGTAAATCTGATACCTTATTTGAATGCTTCAGCGTTGTATTTCAAGACCAAACTCTGTATTCATAACTTTACTATTTATAATATGCGTACAAAAGAGGTTACATGTTTTTGGTTCACTGAAGTGGATGCAGACTTGCATGCGTCAACATTTATTTCTTGTAGAATCGATTACATTAATAACCATATTACAGACTTCTCAAAGCCAATAATTATCTGGTCAGATGGATGTATATATCAAAATCGTAATGCCATTTGTGCCAATGGACTGCTCTCATTAAGCGCACAAAAAAAGTTATAATTAAACACAAATTTTTAGAAGTTGGGCACACCCAAATGGAAGTCGACTCAGTGCACGCATCATATTTTAAATGTACATCGAATGTTTCGTAGACTCGGATGAAACTGACGTTCAAAACGTCAAAATTATGAAAGATGGGAAAATTATGCTTCAAATGGAAAAACTCGGTTTACTCAAAAACTAACGAGATTTCGAAAAAAACTTATTCTTTAGAAGTTGTTCATTTTGGGATTTTCTACAATTATTATTCATATAAATTTGCTGTAACTATTATCGTTTCATAATTATACACCAAAAATTTAAAAAAAAAAATAAATTTTTTTCTTGAATAGCAATGATTTTATGAAAAAATATTTTTAAGCAAAAGATGTTCATTTCTTTGTTGTCTTTAATGTTTGTTTAAATGTTTTTGTGATATTTTTTACATTTAAGAAAATATTGGCAAAAAACAAAAAACAGTTAAGCTAAACACCCACTTCCGGTGTACGAAATTTTACCAAAAGCTTTTCAGTTCTTCAGATTATCAAATAACACGTATGTTCAAAGTTTCATATCAATTGATCTTTTAGTTTTTGAGATACAGCGCACACAGACAGGCACACACACACACACACACACAGACACAAAAAAAAAATTCCAGAAATTGTTGAAATGGTATCTAGGGACCCCAAAACGGATATTTCCGCAAAAAAAATTTTTGAAAAAAAAATCACAATCACAATACTTTCTCGTACTTCGTAACGGAGAAAGTAACAAAGCGATATACCATCAGGGTGACTACATACGTGCAACTGTAAATCTAAGGCAGGAACAACAGGTTGACCCTTATAATGTAAAAAAACTGGACTATAAGTTTGTAAAAGACCACTCCAAAAATTTGGTGTATCCGTCCATTAGGCCTGGGAAACGGGCAGGAGATCCGACAGTGACAGATATACGAGAAATAAGGTACTCTCCAAACGGGACCATACATGTTCGTTTAAATTTTAAGAAAACTGGCGAGATAAGCCAATACCAAGAGGGCATCGTCAAGGCATTACACCACTGGAGGATTACGAATCTGCTTTTTCTGAACCATAAAAATAAATGAAGGAACGTAAATACAAACATTTGCAAGAACTAAAACAAGTAATTCCAGGGTGTTACCATTATTTCTACAACTCTTTGCCACACTAAACATTATAAACTGAAATGCTACAAGATTGTAATCGATCTAGTTTTTAAAAATGTGCGATTTTTTTATTTTAAGTATTTAACCGTCTTTTTTTTAATTTCTAACAACACAATTTATATCACATTTATGTTAATCTTACCCATCTAAAACTTATTTTCACTAAATACCTACATACTATATTTTCATTCAAATTTTTGATCTCTCTAAAAAAATAGGCTGTTAGGATAAGGCAGTGGCGGCTTGTGGAAAATTTTGATGGTAGAGCCACTTAGAATACACAATATATCTCACCGCCTCCTTTTCGAGGAAAGAAAAATCGACCATTAAAAACATTTACTTGTTGCAGAAGCACTAAAAGAATTAAATAAAGACGAAAAATAGCCCGCATTTAATCTGTAACATCGTTCTTCGTCCACGAAAATCAATTAAACGACGAATTGTATTTTGTAACATTACCTCCTTTTTAAGGGCCAAACAAGACATTTTCAAGTGCCAAAATTAACAATGACATTTTCCAACTGCCAAAAATTATCATTTTCGAATAGTTCAAAATATTACCATTGTCAACTGCGAAAAACGACAATTTCCAGGTGTCAAAAATGAAAAATTTTAATTGCCAAATTTCGCAATTTTCAACTGTTAAAAAAGTTAATTACCAACAGCCTAAAATTAACATTTTTAAGTGCGAAAAAAACAACTACAAACTGACCATTTTCAATTGCCAAGAAAGACATTTTCAAGTACCAAAATTGACAATTTTCAAATGCAAAAAATGACATTTTCTGACTGCCAAAAACGATCATTTCAACTGTCAAAAATGATCATTTTCGAGTGTCATAAATGACAATTTTCAAGTTTTAAAAATGACCATTCTCAACTGCCAAAAACGACAATTTTCAAGTGCCTAAAATGCCAATTTTTAACTGCCAAAAATGACCAATTTTCAAGTGCCGAAAAAACAGTTTTCAATTGTCAAAAATGACCATTTTCAACTGTGCAAAATAACCATTTTCATGTGCAAAAAAAGTCAAGATTCACAATTTTCAAGCCCCAAAAATGGCATTTTCAAATGTCAAAAACGATAGTTATCAACTATCAAAAATTCTAATTTTTTGAGTGCTATAAATGACAATTTTCAAGGTTCAAAAATGACTATTTTCAGCTGTTGAAAAAGACAATTTTCAAGTGTCAAAAATGACAATTTTCATCCGTGCAAAGTGCCAAAAAAGACATTTTCAAAAGACCCAACTTGACAATCATTATGTGCCAAAAAAGACATTTTAAAGTGCCAAAATTGACGACATTTTCCAACTGCAAAAAATTTTAATTTTCGAATGCCATAAATGGTTCAAATATTACCATTGTCAACTGCTAAACACGAAAATTTTCAGGTGCCAAAAATGATTTTTTTAATTTTAGATTTTAGATTTAGAGTTTATTGGTCTTTTCATTGCTGGTTAACAATATAAGACAAGTCAATACAATTAATATATAAATAGACATATATGATAAAATAAATAAAATACAATAAAGTTTGTATACATAAAAATAAAAATAAAAATATAACATAAAAATAATCAAACTACTAATGTAACATCTGTTAAATTTAAAGTGAACTCAAATGGATGCTTCTAAGAGAATGCATGATTTTTAAAATTTACGATGCTATAAAATGCATGTTGTTGTAAAAATGATTTCAATGTAGACTTAAAACTGCTATTAGAAAGTGTTGACCAAGATTGAGGGAGTTTGTTGTAAAGATCAATTCCAGATTGTTGTGGAGAATTTTCAAAAAATGTTTATGTTTGAATGATACTATTTTTTCCTTGTTGCGGGTTGTGTAATTGTGGATGTCTCGATGTGTTTGAAATAATAATTTATTGCGATGAATATAATTTAAAATGTTGAATATATAAATACACGGGAGGGTTAATATTTTGTGGTGAATAAATGTCGGTTTGCAAGTTTCTGTGTATTTTAAGTTTAAAATTAAGCGAATAATTCGTTTCGTTTTTGATAATCTATTTAAATACCAAATGTCACAATTTTTAACTGTTAAAAAGGGCAATTATCAACAGTCTAAAATGAACGTTTTTAGTTGTCAAAAAGGGAATTTTTAACTGTACAAACCGACCATTTTCAAGTGCCAAAAAATACATTTTCAAGTATTAAAATTGACAATTTTCAAGTGCAAATAATGACTTTATCCAACTGTTAAATACGATCATTTCAACTTTCAAAAATTATCATTTTCGAGTGCCATAATTTCAAATTTTTAAGTTTCAAAAACGACAATTTTTAACTATGCAAAATAACCATTTTCATGTGCAAAAAAAAAGTCAAAATTCACACATTTTCAAGGGCCAAAAATTACATTTTCCAAGCGTCAAGAACCATAGTTTTAAACTGTCAAAAATTATCATTTACGAGTGCCATAAATGACAATTTTCAAGGTTCAAAAATGACCATTTTCAACTGTCATAAAAGACAACTTTCAACTGTCAAGAATGACAATTTTTAACTGTACAAAGTGCCAAAAAAGACATTTTCAAGTGCCAAACTTGACAATCATCAAGTGCAAAAAAATATATTTTCAAGTGGCAAAATTGACAATCTTCAAGTGCCCAAAAATGACATTTTACAACTGTCAAAATTTATCATTTTTAAATGCCATAAATTACCATTGTTAACTGCCAAAAACGACAATTTTCAAGTGCCAAAAATGACAATTTTAAGTGCAAAATATAACATTTTCCAACTGTCAAAAACTGTTAAAAAATATCATTTTCGAGTACCATAAATTAAAATTTTCAAGTTTGAAAAATGACCATTCTCAACTGTCAAAAACGACAATTTTCAAGTGCCAAAAATGCCAATTTTTAACTGCAAAAAATGGCAATTTCCAGCTGCCAACAAATACAATTACCATCTGTCAAAAATAACCATTTTCAACTGTCATAAAAGACAACTTTCAAGTGTCAAAAATGACAATTTTCAACTATGCAAATTGCCGAAAAAGACATTTTCAAGTGCTAAAATTGACAATCTTCAAGTGCCCTCTATACTACATGAACAAAAAGGCGTATTCGGTAATGAACTAATTTCATTCATCGTGGATGGCGCGGAAATACGACTGACAAGTGCACGTCGTCGTCGTGCGCATGAGCGGAGTAATAAATTATTTAGTTCCTAATGCAGTTCCAGAACGGAAAAAAATTCTTGCCGACCTCGAAATTAGAGGTAGTGCCATGGCTCCTTGGCTCTACATAACGAGCCGCCCCTGGGATAGGGTAGACTTCTTTCCTACATACTAACTTTTTTCGTAAAATTCTGTTAGGATTTTTGTTTTGTTTTGTTTTACGCTTTCATTAATAGTTTTGGATGGATCCAACACCAATAGTCATATTTTTTTATTTATTTAATTAACAGAATATTTTTAGTGTTGTTTCGTTTATTATTTCCAATAAAATCCTAAACATACAAATTGTTAGGGGTGTTCATGGTTTCAAAAAGCCAATAAATTATGCGTGAATTGGCGTAAGTTGGCAATTTAAAAAAACTGTAAGTAACAGTGTAAAGGCGTAAGTCAAATTTTATATAATTCAAATAAAAAGGTTGTATTTCAATAAAAGAAATGCATTGGTATCAGTTTCAATAATGCAAGTCCCAATTTTTGTTTTTCTGTAACAATAAATCCAGGAGCAAATCGTTTTTAGCCTCTTCTGAAAAGTTGCCGTTTTTGAGTTACGCCCAAACACGGCTTAACCGGCGAATTTGGGAAGATCGATATGGGCCTGTAATTCCTTACGTCCGATTCGTCGCCTTTTTTTATAAATTGGCGGATTTGGGAAAAAATATGCATGCCCTGGATTTTTTATTTAAATTTTGAGTAACTTTTCGCCTCCCAAAACTAATGATGTGTCACACACCATCGGAAATAAATATTCAAACTCGTATACTAATCGCTATCGTTAACATACTTACTTGTTCAATAATTTTTAACCTGTCTTCAATAAACACGAGTACGATTTAAAAAATTTACTGAGATTATTTTTTTAAATTAAGTCATAAAGTGTGACGACTGCTGCAATGTTCTGTTACATTCCTCTAAAAATGACGGCCTTGCATATAAGTAGCCGCATTTAATCGTAACTGTTGTAAGCGTACAGCCGCAACATGGTTTTAGAAAATAAAGTCCGTCTAGTCTTTATATGGCTGACATGTTCTGTACTATTCTTCTCACGATTATTGGATCGTTTCAAGGAACATTTACCAACTTTTTTAACTAGCAATTTGAAGTACGGAAAATTTGCAAGTGACAAGGAAAAGTACTTATGGAGCAGTCTCGAAGTACCAAAATCGTGCTTCCGGGGTTTCTATATTTATTCCACTTTTATTAACTTGTATGCCTTCGTCGTGGCTCTCGAAGTGTACATGTTTGAGTCACAGCCGCCTATTTGGTTGATGAATTTGTTGGACGTAGTTGGTGGATACAATAGGTATACTACAGGTAATGATTTATAAATACATAAATTGGTGCTTCATATTAAATTTCGTAATTAGATTAGGGCTACTAATATTGAAAATAATATAAAACAATATCGATACTTATAGTATTATTAATTAATAAAATTATTATTAAAAATTAAAATTATTTGTGGTGTTTAGCAAAATTTAAATCTAATTGTCACTCTCGGTTAAACCGAAAATTGCAATGTATTTATTTGTTTAATTAAATAATACCATAAGTATCACAGCTTATATTTATGGGGGAAATAGGGAGTGATTTGGAAATACCTTTATCATAAAAAAATATTATCAAACATAAACACATCAGGGGCAAACACGTCCATCATGTTACTTTCTCTGATTTGATGGTATAGTTATTTACGTTTACAATTTCATGTTTTTTTTTCAATTTAAATCATATTTTAAATGTACATACAACGTTTTATAGAATGGGATGAAACTGATGTTTATAACGTCAAACTTATGACAAATGAAAATGACTATTATAATTATGTTTTAAATTGTAATAGACAGATTACTCAAAAACCAAACAAATTTTGAAAAAAAACTTATTCTTTATAAGGTTTTCATTTTGACATTCTCTACAATTATTATTAAAATAAATTTGCTGTAACTAATATCGTTTCATAATTGTAAACAAAAAATGAAAAAAAAAATTTTCGAATAATGATTTTATAAAAAATATTTCTTTACTGACTTTACTGACTTCACTTTTCAACCCTTCCGGTAAGAGGTATCTTTGGTGAAAATTTCAGCCGAATCCATGTCATGCGATTTTCACACAAATTTCCGATGGTTTTTTACATGAAAAATGAAAAATATGGTGCCTTGACCAATAAAAAAATTCATAACTCGTAAACGATTAGAAAAATCAAAAAAAAAATCAAAGAATAAATGTTATAGAGCTGTCTTCAATTAAAGGGACAAAGTGGTTTTAAAGTATTCAGGATGTGCAGGGAAGGCTTTACAAATTTTTATCTATAATTTTGAAAGAAGGCCCTGAAGTTCTCAGGGAGAATTATTGAGACGATCAAATTTGCTCAATACATACTTCTTAATAGCTGCCATGTTGCCTAAACAGGTCATCTCCATCGGCAGTAGCGAAGAGGGTAAAAAAATAAAACATGATTTTTAATCGTTTTGGGCAGGGAGAAAATCAATATTTTAAAAAGTATGCACTTTATGTAAAAATTTTGTATATGTTTTCGATTTAGTTTCAATAGTTATTGAAAAATCTGACATTTGAGTTGAATTCAATTTTTTCCTTTCCACACCCCTGCTGAGGTATTTCGAGAATGTCGAATTAAAAAATTACCGTAAATCGCAGAGAAAACGGTCCTGCATATTTTTTTTTGCAAAATACGATGAAATGTTTTTTTGTTTAATTCGTAATTAAAGGGGTGGATAATTTGTTGCAAATTTCAAAAATCATACTTCGAAAAACACGGTCTGGAAGGATAGGGGGTGTTTTAAAATTTAAAAAAAGTACAGATTAGGGCTCGTCCTACCCCTTAACAACTCTAAAAGTTTTAACTAAAATTCGTACTTGAAAAAGTAGAACGAACCCAGGGGCCAGGACAAATAATGCGCTTTGGTAGGTGTTTCAAAAATTAAAAAAAAAATTACGGAGCAAGGCTAGCTGTACCCCGAACCTACCCTTAAAGTTTCAACTCTTCAATTTAAATAGAAAAAAATACGTCCTTGAAAAAAATATAACAAATTCTGGGGTAGGCCAAATAACGCTCTCTGGAGGGGTGGGGGTGTTTTTTGAATTTTTTTTGAAAAATTACGGATCATAGCTCGTCAATCCCCCTACCCACCCTAAAAGTTTCAACTCTTAGATTTCCATAGAAAATAATATGTCCTTAAGAAAGGAAAAACGAACTCGGGGGGGGTGCATGAAACGTAAGGGTAGTTTCAAAAATTTTGAAAAAATTTCCCATGAAAGCCGGTTATATTCTCTGGCATCCCTGAAAGTATCAGCTTTTCAATTTGACAAGAAAAAAATACGTCCTCAAAAGAAACAAAAAAGAACTCTGTGAAAATTAAGCGTAAGGGTAGTTTGAAAATTTTTGAAAAAAATCCTAATTGAAGCCAGTTATATCCTCTGGCATCGCTATAAGTTTCAGCTTTTCGAATTGAAAAGAAAAAAAAATACGTTCTTAAAAAAAGAAACGAACGAACTCGGGGGTGCAAATGAAGTATAAGGGTAGTTTCAAAAATTTGGAAAAAAATCCCAATGCAGGCCGGTTATATCCTCTGCCATCCCTTAAAGTTTCAGCATTTCAATTTGAAAAGAAAAAAATAAATCACTAAAAGGAGAAAAACGAAAAACTGTTTGACACGTTTCGGAAGGGTAGGAGGTGTTTTAAAATTTTTGAAAAATATACAGATGAAGGCTCATCTTACCCCAAAGTCCCCCTAAAAGTATCAACTTTTTGATATAAATAGAAAAAAATACATCCTCGAAAGAAATAAATGGGAAAGAAAAAAATGTCCGGGGTGGGCCACATAACGCGCTCTGGAGCGGGGGTGTTTGGAGGGTTTTGAAAAAATTACGGATCATGGCTCGTCTCACCTCCAGCTTACCCTGAAAGTTTCATGTCTTCGATTTCCATAGAAAAAAATACGTCCCTGAAAGTACGCCCGATCGTAAAAAAGGAGGTGTGGCCCGATTGGGGTGAAACTTCAAAAATCGGGCACCGAGCGTTGCTTTGAAATCGATTCTAATTTCCAAGAAATACGGCCGCCACCTTCCCGCTCGGTCGCCGACCGACTTCTGACCCGGCGCGTTTTGATGTTTTTTTTCGATTCTCAAAAATTCGCCCCGAGGGTTGTGCTGGTTCTAGAGGGGTAAGAGTAGTCGGGATCGACTCGATCGATAATTTTACACAAATTGAGAAAAAAAAATTCGAGCGTACATTAAACTGCGCCCTCTAGGGGTGGGGTTTGATGGCCAAAATCGAATAGTTTTTTACCTTTTGGTGCCCTCTATACGTCTGCAAAATTTCAACTTTTTTCGACTTCTACTTTTTTCACTATTCAAGTTTTTAAAATTCAATTAATAGATATAAAACAATTAAATTTCAAATTGATAAAAATATTGTAGGGGTGAGCCTATTTTGAGTTACATCCGGTATATACAGGGTTACTCTTGGGACTATATCCATTTTCTAATGGACACTACAACATTATTTTTTCATAAAAAATGTATTTCATAATTATTACACAGGCGTGAAGGTAAGCCATTAGAGTTACATAGAAAAAATCACATCTTCCAATTGATGTCCGCCTTCTTGTACGCAGATTTCCAGACTGTTAGTAAAACTGGCCCACACACATTCCAAAGTCCCCTCGGCGATGGCGCACCTCTATCCGAATGGCTTCCTTCAGATCTTGTAATGTACAATGTTTTTCAGCGTAAACCCTTTCCTTTAAATACCCCCACAAAAAGAAATCGCACAAACTCGGGTCTGGAGAAAATGGAGGCCAGGGAAAACCTAGAAATCAAGTGTCCAGGAAACAAATTTTTATTTGCGGAAAATCTCAGCTCCAAGCGCAAACTTATTGTCCTCAAAATTGACGTATAAAATATTGCTATTATTAAAAAAAAAACACAAAACAATGCTACCATGATAAAATATTTCAAAAATATCTGCGCGTTTGTCCAAAAAATAAAATTTGTTCATGTAGCCTTCTATATTTTTCGTGAAATGGGGATGTTTCAGGTGAGGTAATAAAATAGTAATTTACGTAACAACTTCCGAAAGTGATATTTTACGGGATGAGTAGGAAGAATCCTGCGAGTCCCGTAAAATCACTTTTGGAATGAGTGACGTACAATATTTTTTCTGCAGCCGTTTCTTATGTTAATAAAAGTAAAAACAAACCCGAACTTTATATGACAAGCGCTGTAATAATTAAATCCGAAGTTCATGTTTTTGTCAAGGCCGCCTACATATATGCGCAAAATCGTCCCGAAAGTAACAAAAAGCGTCCCGAAAGTATAGAAATCGTTCCGAAAGTGAAACAAAATCGTCCCGAAAATAACTACTTTCGGTACGATTTATGTAAAGTGGTACTTTCGATTTGATAAATCATACCGAAAGTTTCATTTTGGGGACGGCTGCAGAAAAATGTTTTTAACTGTATCGATAGGTACGGCCTTTAGCAATGCTACCATGATAAAATATTTCAAAAATATCTGCTCCGTATGTCATGTTACTTTTTCCGATTTGATGGTATAGTTATTTATTGTTTTGTAGGATTCAATAATACTGACGATTAAAACGTCAAAATTATGAAAGATTAAAATTAAAAATTATATTTAAAATTGTAATAGTCAGTTTACATCCAAAGTAGAGATATTTCGAAAATAACTTATTTTTATAAGCTGTTTATTTTAGCATTCTCTGCAATTAATATTAATATAAATTTGATGTATCTATTATCGTTTCGTAATTAAAAACAGAAAATGAAAAAAAATGAATAAGTTTTCTTCTTGAATAACAATGATTTTATAAACAATCATTTCCAACAAAAGATGTTCATTTATTTGTTGTCTTTAATATTTGTTTAAATGTTTTTGTGATGGATTGATTTATTTTATTTTACAGTTGGTGCAACACATACATTATTGGCCATCGCACTAATTACAATCCAAATTCTGCGACGATTATATGAGTCATTTTTTGTATCTGTATTTGGAGATAAAAGTCAAATTAATATATACCATGTTATCCTGGCGCTAATTCATTACACTGGTGTTATTCTGTCTATTCTGGTTGAGGCTCCAATATTTACACCCAGTGGTAAGTTTTTTAATAGTATATTACAGTACAAGTGATGTACGGATTTTCGCTCACGCGTAGAGTTATTTGCAAACGGTAAACAAGTGAGCGAAATTCGTTTCATTCCAAGTGCTGCATAGCGATTTGTTTAATGCTGCTCATAAAATGTATAAAATAAAATGGTAAGAATACTTACTTCTGATATTACTAATAATAAGGCGTGTTGCTGTCATGCCTCAAATAACTATCAATTGTGCAAATAAATTAGAGACAACGTCACTCGTTGCAGAAGCATAAAATAAATTTAACAATGACGGAATATAACCTAAATATGTTAATCGCGATCAGGTTGAATATTCACATATTCAGGCTATATTTCGTCTTTATTAAATTGATGTAACAATTTGATAATTTCGTAACGTGTGAAAAGGAATACGAATTTCCAGAAGACGTATTGGAAGAGGCTAATACCTATGTATTATGTGCATAAAACATGCAAATAACACGATAAGAACAATTTTTGTTAAATTTCCACACTAGGATGAGTGAAAGCAACATAAGAGTGAGTGTAAAATCATTTCACTCAGTCGTTTCCTCAGCAACCGATTGAGTGGACAAAAGTAAAGCTTTCTTTTAGCATATCTACATAAGAAGCTAAAACTCTCAATAGCAGGATTAAAGAAATACATATACATATACCGAGTGACTGTAATTGATTGAGACTTTTATATGAAGTTGGCATCAAATAAATAACAGTACTGTATTTTAAAACATAGGCGTACGAGCACAGTGTCTTACAACTAATGAAAAATTCTAATTATTATAAATGAGGTTACTTTCATTATAACAAATGTCACACATTTTAACAGATTTTTATTGAGATTAAATTGTGAGCACACTAAATAAATTACCAGTTGTCAAAGTGACCTTTTTTATATGTCCTTTATTTTTATTTATACGCCAATGAACAAAAAATAAGTGTTGTCAAAGTATTTTTTACAAGATCGTGCTTTTTACTTGGCAGATATTATTGACAGAAACGGGAAGTATGTTTCCATGGCTACGATAAATACTGTATGTTAAACAACTTACTTGTGCAGTAAGGAAATATACGCCGTTTCGTACAGTCTGCGCGATTTGAGTGGGACTAGTTATTATTATGATTATTTAATCTTTATTATACTTGCTTAGAATTACAAAGTGCAATCAAAGTAAAATGGCGTACACAATATTCAAAAACATAGAATTAAGTCTGTCAGCAAGCTGAAAGGCCGAGTTCACTTTTATAAAATGATCTTCTAGTCTGAGACCCATATGTTCTCTTTTCCACTTTGCAGTTCGCAAGAAGGGGCGGCTGACCCCCTTATTGAAATCAGTATAAATGGCGTCTACTTGATAACGTTCATCCAAAGCCTCCGATATAAACTGTTTATATTCAAGTAAATAGGAGCGACTATTTACAAAACCGTGCTGCTTGAAACAAGATAGTTGAATGGGTACCAATTGGTCTAACATTTTTGGAATGGTGGATTGTATACAAACCCCCCTATAGTTCTCTACACGATCTCTGGGGCCAGAATTAAAAAGCGGTATTATAAAGCTGTCTTTCCAAATAGAGGGGACCATACCAAGGGCGAGGGACTTATTAAAAAGTTCATGAATTGGACGACACAGAGGATAAATGCAATTTTGTTAGAAAAACCCCTTATCGAGGCCACATGAATAAGTAGATTTAAGACTACTAATATCGTTAAAAACGTCTTGTACAATAATAATTAATTTCCTGTCTAGAATATTTGATCCTTAATTAGCATACCCATCAGAATTATGTGAAGAAGTAGGTGAAACATTATAAACTAATAAAAAATAATATAATAATATAATATAATAATACATATTTATTTTCAGAAAAAAGTACAGGTAGAGGTACACAGTACAAAATAGTGAAAACTTGTCAGGTGAGACAACTGAGACAAAGCCTGATTTGGCATATGAAGATAAAATTAAATTTAATAACTTAAAACTAAAAACTTAAAAAACTTAAAAAACCTAAAACTAAAACTTAAAGTGGCATGCTTTCATTCATAGGAGTTGTAATGAGTATGGTTCTTGCTCGCACAAGAAATTAAACACACATTTTTTAAAGTTTTTATAATTGTTTTGGGCTTTGATATCATTTGGCAAACGATTGTAATATTTCATGTCAGTGTAAGATGATGCTTTTTCATACACCGATAATCGGTGAATAGGTAAGGCATAATTTTTATAGTTTCTGGTGTTATGGTTATGCTGATGAGTAACTTTGACACTTACTGTAGATTTATAGTTAAGTACTAGAAGTTCATAGATGTACATTCCATATAAAGTTAGTAATTTGTATTCTTTGAACTGACTTCTACATGATTCATAGTAATTTGGACCAAAAATTATTCTGATAGCTCGTTTTTGAATGCTGAACAAACGTTGAGCTTGATAGCTACAACCAAAGTATGTTATGCCGAACCTTAGGTGCGAACAAAAGTGCGCATTGTACATTGTGCACGAGCTTCAGTATGTCCAAAGGTGATCCAGCTTGTTTAAATTCAAGTGGAATTGAATATTTTCTCTAGTTTTAGAATATGTGATATGCCACTAAGAGTATCATCAATTGTTATCGCAAGAAATCGGACACAGTCCTTAGGATAAAACTGTTGATTCAGCAGAGTTATGCTTTCAGAATAAACTATTTTTGAACCATTTGTTTTGAAAAATATGACATCAGTTTTTTTTCCGTATTTAGAATCAGTTTGTTTTTGTTTAACCATTTATTACATTCGAGCAGTAATTCATTACATTTATTGACCGCATTTGCTACGTTATTGCAGGAAACTAATAAGTTGGTATCATCTGCTTAAACTTCAATATGACAACCTGTCTTTTGTACAACCTCCGCTAAATCATTTATATAAATGATAAAAAGCAATGGTCCTAGGACGCTTCCTTGTGGGATTCCCTGTGTAATATTTAGACTGTTGGAGATAGTATTATTTATTTTTACACATTATTTTCTGTCACTTAAATAGCTTTTAATTAAGCCTAGCGCTACCCCACGGACTCCGTACTTACACAATTTGAGTTATAAAATATCGTGATCCGAGCTATCAAACGCCTTCGATAAGTCAAGGAGAACTCCGAGGGGGACTTCGTTTGCTTCCAATGTGCCTACTATACTATGGAGGTATTTATGCAAAGCTGTGATTACGGATTTGTTTTTTGTAAAACCATGCTGTGATTTGTTGAGGAGCTCATATTTTAGTTGAAAAATCTAGAAAACGAGTATTAATTATGATTTCAAGGATTTTAGAAAAACAAGTTAAACACTTATTGGTCTATAGTTATTTAAAATGTCTGGATCTCCCTTTTTAAAGATGGGTGTTACAATTGCTTGCTTCAATATATCGGGAAAAATTCCTGATTCCAAACATACATTTATAAGAAAAGTTAAGGGTTCTAAAATTTCAATTAATGCATATTTAATTACTTTAGCAGGCACCTCATCGAATCCTGCTAAATTGTTATTTTTTAATGAACATATCGTATTAAAGACTTCGGTTTTGGTAACTGGCTTTAGGAATAAGGATTTTGTATTTTCTTGGATGTGATCAAAATAATTTGATGTCATTTTGTTTTTCTATTTGGGAATGTTTGCAGATATTGAGAAAGTGATTATTGAAGGCGTTTGATAGTGTCTCCGAATCTTGACCGTTATTTATTTAAACTTTATTTTGTGATTTACCAGTGACTTCATTAATAATAGCCCACGATGTTTTGTTTATGTTATCGGTATACAGGTATTTATTCCTGATGTGAGTTTGCTTTGCTTTACGCAATAAAGAGTCATAATTTTTTTTTGTGTTCATTATAAACTCTTTGTAATTCGGGTACGTGATACAACTTGAAGGGCGTCTAAGTGGCGTTTACAATTTTCAATTTCGGGAGAATTATAAATTTTTTTTATGACTACGATTTATAGTACATTTTTGAACTTTCGGAAAAGAATTATTAAAATAAATCCAATGTTCCATTTTTCATTTACAGAGTATCAATTGCAGAGTATAAAATTCCAAGATAGGGGATCAGTCTTTGAAGTTATTTATGTTTTCTGGATTGTATTTGCGATAGTATTGTTTTTCCTTATGTTATGAGTCGCTTGCCATGTTATTATTAAAATCGCCTGTAATGAAGAAAGCATCCTTACTTTTACATAATTTATCAAATAGCTTATCTAATTGTTGATGAAAAATATTAAGTTGGAGAGCAGCGCACGATATAGAACAACGCAGGTTATTCTGCATTGATTACTGACATAGTCTACAGCCGCACATTCAAATTCGTTAACTATAGCTAATTTGTTTACATCTGCACGAATTCTAAATTTTAAATCTTTACGAACATATATGGCTGCGCCACCATAGGCAACTTCTTTTGCATGGTGTTTATCTCTGGAAAATTGTGCGGCTAGAACGAAATTGTCTAATTTAGTTAATTTAAGAGTTTCTACGGTCAGCCAATGTTCGATTATAGCGAGTATATGACAATCTTCATTTTTTTCTAGTAGATTATTGTTTAAACAGCTCACATTAGAGTTAATTAAAGTAAAACAATTATTAAAATAATTTTCCGTTTTGTTTTGTAATTGCTAGGTTGTTAATTGTTCGTAGATGGTATTCTGTGCGATTAAATTTTTAATTTGTACACGACACGGGCAGTTATTACTCCAAATAACATGTTTAACGTCCAATATTTCGCCTGATTTTTTATTCTTCGATAAACAGTTTCCACATTTGATGTCTTCTGTTGGGGCTTTGCACGCTTCCGACTTATGATTTCCGGCGCAGAGTCCATATAATATCTTCGAGCAGCTGTTCGCCGATGACCGTAGCCTCCGCAACTGTAGCCCTGAGTTATGTTGAAATGTTCAAACACACGGCACTTTTACAGGCCGATACTCAGAGTCCTTATGGCCATAATAGAGTTAAATATTTTTGGACTGCATTCGAATATGGCATTGAAATGTTGTTGTTTACATCCAGTTTTTGTAATGAATGCCATAATTGAATTTTCGTCCACTTCTGTTTTTTTTTTTAATTTTCATTGTCAGCTTCCAGTTCTTCAGATATGTACATTATTTTGATCCTGGGAAGATATTTTTTTACATCAATAATTTCACATTCGGATATTTTATCTTTTAATTCATGTTTTAAATTTTCTAGTTCATTTTTGTTTTCGCACTGTATTTTGATGTTGTTTTTTGACACGTTTTTTATTTCGAAATTGTTTAAACATTTGGGGTGCAGATTTTTAATTAACATTTTCCTGGTTTGCTCGCTGGTAGTATTCACGGGTTTTAATATAATCACTTCTTTCTTGCATGCAGTTTCACTGTATGTCGGGCGCACTATAGATACATTTTTGTTTGCGCGGTCAGTTTGTTGACTTTCCGCGTTTACATTTTCAATTAACTTCACCTTTTCTTCTAAAGTTGCTATCTTTTCAAGAAGTAGTTTATTGTTTAATAAGAGCGATTTGTTCAGCTCCCGCATTTCACTTATTAATGTATCCTTAATTGCATCTTCATTTGCATTAGTAGACCTAACCTCTGCTTTCGACGGTGCACTGTTTAGCCACGGTCTTCCACCCGTACACTTATGCTTCTTAACGCACGACGGATGACACAGTTCAAGGCAGGTTGGACAATCAGTTTTATTTACGACTGGATTTTTACAACCACTGTAAATACACAATTCACTGGAGCCAGAGTCACCTCGATGTTGTTGCTCAGACGCCATCTTTAGGCATCTGAAAATAAATTAGCAACACTATTTTATTATTATATTTCATTTCGGCTGGGCAACCATTAACATTTTTATGATCTTTAGTATACTGCCAATTATTCATGGTAACATTCTTTTGCAAGTTTACTACACTTATCCCTTAGTACAGAAAATTCGCAATAACCGGTGATCCATATTGATTATAAATAGAATGCACCTTTTTCTTTTCGTCAATTAGTCTGATAAGTTCCTTTGACATCCATCTCGGATAACTGCACGAATTATGCTTAACATATTTATTTATTTCTAATACTTCGTAACGGAGAAAGTAAAAACGAACTAAAAAGAAGAATAAAAGAAGCAAAACAAGAATCATGGACAAAATTTGGAAATTAAATGAATGAGAACTTTAAACAGAACCAAAAATTATTCTATGTAACATTAAAACAATTAAAGCGGAAGAAATAACACAATATGATGAACATTAAAGACAAAAACGGAACAGTACTAACAAATAAATACAAGATTGTGGAAAGATGGAGACAATATTTTCAAGAGCTAACAGATCAGGAAATGGAAGAAAAAGAAATAATCGAAGAAGAGACACAAGATTTAAGGACAGATGAAATGGAAGAAATAACTAAAGAAGGAGTAAAAGAAATAAAAAAATAAATAATGTAATTGACGAGATAACACCAGAAATGATAAAGTACATGGGAAACGAGGGAGTAAAACAAATAACAGAATTAATAAATTACATAATTAAGAAAGGGAAAAGACCTATGGAATGGAACAAAGGCATAATTCTATCGATGCATAAAAAAGGAGAAAAAAGAAGCTGTGAAAATTATCGGGGTATCACAATAACAAGCATACCAACTAAAGTAATGACACGAGTATTGGAAAAAAGAATGAGAGACTAACTGAAAAATACTATTCAGGACAGTCAATGTCGTTTCAGAAGAGGAAGGAGTATACAGGACCTAATATTTATATTAAGATAATTAAGCGAGAAAATGATAAATAAGAACAGAATATTGCACATCTGCTTTATTGACCTGGAAAAGGCGTTTGACGGAATCAAAAGAGAGGACATATGGAAAGTGAAAAGGAAAATAGTAAACGTAATCAAAAATATGTATAGAGAAAATAAAAACGTAGTAAGAATGAATAATAAAGAATCGAAGGAATTCCAAACAAAACAAGGAGTAAAGCAAAGATGCGTGCTAAGCGCATTATTATTCACGTTAGTGCTCATCTACCTTAATAATTATATTTTGCGCTTCCATATCATCAAGAGTTTGTTTTAATTGATCTCGAATCGCGAGAGGAATCTTACACGGAGCACTAATAGTTGGATTATTTTCTTTATTTAAGCAACCAATACCCACAAATAAATCCTTATAATTTTCAACCAAATTTGTATTAACATTATCAACTCTTTTCACTAAATTAAGATCTTTGATTGCACTTAATCCTAAAATTGCGGGTGATAAAGGTGAATCGACAACGTAGAACCTAATCTGCTTGGTAGTTTCATTCTGCTATTTCTCCTACAATTGGTATCGATTTGTTAGTAAATGTTGTTAACTTTATACAACTATGTTCTAACTGCCTATTCAAATTCATCTTCTTAAATAGATGTTTCGGAATTCAATTGGCCATAGCACCGGTATCGATTTTAAAATTGATTTCATACATTTTCTCAATTAATAATTTTACAGTCCAGCAATTTAAATTATATTTATTATCGAGGTTACCAATAAAAATAGCGTCCGGCTCTTGATATTTTTCCATTTGTACGCAATGCACTTTACACATTACCGCGGAATAACCTTTTTTGTTGCACTTGTCACAATTTTGATTGTACGCTGGGCACTTAAATTTCGCGTGCATTTTCCCGCACCGATAGCATTTACTCCGCACCGACACTTTTTTCCGCCTGTCACTATTACCTTGTGACGTAGATGGTGCAGCTGATCCTGGATTGCTGCGTTGCCATTTTCCTTCCTTCCAATGATTGCATTTTGTCCGTATCATATCGATGGTGTCCTCCGCGTCCTTCACCGCAACTGCTGTAGCGATAGCCTTCGAACTCTCCATTGCTCTGCAAACATTGATGGCCTCTTCCAAGGACAAATTTTCTTTTTCTAGTAGACGTTGTCGCATTTCGTCAATTCGAAGACCACATGTTAGGACACTTTTTACAAGTTCCTCTTTTAATGCGCCCAACTCACATGATAACGCAATGTGTTTCAAATCCGTACCATACTGCTCAACGGTTTCTCCCATTTTTTTGTTTTCTTGTGAATGGTTTAAATCGTTCATATTCCACACTTTTCTTAGGCAAAAAATGATTTTCAAATTTTTCAATAAGTACCTTTAGCTTGTCTCCTTAGGTTGGAGCGTAAATGTGTTAAATATTCTAAACTCATCTTCTCCAATATAGTGTAATAGTTGCGCGCACTGAGTATGGAATACTCCGTCGCTGCTAGATAGTTTAAGAAGCGTCCTTTCCAAAACTTCCAATTTTCGGCTATGTTGCCTTTCATTATCATTGTAGCTACACCTCTGCCTTCCATTACACTAATTTACACAAACTAAGTAGGTACTAGTTCTCAACCGACTACACCATGGTGTATAATATACAACGTGGTGATAATAATGCGACTGCTCTGCTTGAAATACATATATTCACTGGCCCCAAAAATCTCAATCAATTATAATCACCTGGTGTAAGCATAAAATGAGTATAGTAATAACATAAGTGTTTTTTTACTATTCTGAAATGTTCATTATTTCAACAAAAAGAGTTGACATTTTTGAAATATTGCTATTGTATTATTAGCGTTATTAATGAAATGGTTTGCACTTATTTACATGTTAAATTTTAGTAGGTAGAAGATCTGTAAGTTTTGGAGATTTAACGATAATGGATCATGCAGCACTTGCTTTATTTTGTTGGGCATGGTACCACCAAAAGAATACAATCGCTATTCTAGGCAACTTGAGGAAGACTCCAAATGGTAAAAAAAATATTCAACTGATTATTAATTTTCTATTATGTACTTTTGATATTATACTATGTGACAAAGAAATCCGAACACCCAGCATAAATCATTTTATTTTGATAAAATCTTATATTTAGACTTATCTTGGTGAAAAGAAAAAAACAATTCAGCTGTATTTTCAGCTGAAGTTTTCGTTTTTTATTCAACTTGTTTATTTATTGGTGCACAAGGTGAAATTTAAGAGTTTTGCCGTAGTAACGATTTAAATTTTACTGAGTGCGGTTCTAAGCTTTTGTCGTTATCTTTTACAATGCCTAGGGAGCAAAGTCACGCAAACTTTCTGAGTTTGAGAGAGGGCGGAAATCTGGAGTTTCTTTCCGAGAAATTAGGGACAGAAGTTTAGATGCTATTGTAAGATGTTTTCGGTTGCATGGGATCAAGAGGGTCGAACACGAAGAGCTAGAGGTACAGGTCCACGTCGAAGAACCACAGAGCGTACAGATCGGCGTTTGAGACTGTTGGCTTTAAGAGATCGTTTCTCCACCACCAGGTCCATTGTAAACTAGTGGTATGAAGAGCATGGAAAAGGGGGCCGCGGTGGCCTAGTGAGTAGAGCTCCTGCCTCGTGGTCGTGGGTTCGAATCCCATCCGAACGGTCAATTTTTCGGAACGAAGACCGATGGATGTCGGTTTAATGGTTTCATTAAATGAAATCTCAAAAAATTATATATCGTTAGTGGCCGAATAGCCTAGATGCTTACGCCAATTCCCAAATCATCCGCACTTTCTCAACCTGAATTCCCGTCAACCATCCTTCCTTAAAAAAAAGAGCATGGAAGACCGATTACAATTCGAACAGTTTACAATTGTGCAAAATATTATAAAAATAAAATGATTTATACTGGGTATTCGGATTTCTATGTCACGTAGTATATTACAAATGTCTCTTACAGGTGAGGTGGTTACACAAAAATACATATTACCCAGAGGAGATTGGTTTGAATACCTCTCATCCCCACACTTCATTGCCGAGATACTGATTTATTTCAGTATAACCGTGATACTATCCAAGAACTTTACCTGGACCTGTTTGTTCATATGGGTGCTCTCAAATCAGGTATGTTTCAACCAATAACTGAAAGCTATTATAATTATGTAAAAAATTGCAGGTGCAGTTTGCTCTGGTGAGTGATTGGTGGTACCGAACAAATTTTAAAGACTTCCCAAAAGAAAGGAAAGTTGTAATACCCTTAATTTATTAAATTCAAATCAAATTTCCTTTAGTATTTGGTAATGTGGGTATTGCAAGAACTAATTAAGAAATATGTGTGCATGCAGTTGCTTGAGATATAATACATATTATCAAATTGATTTTTGTACGTTTAAAATGTATTCCAACACATTCCTCATATTTCTTAATATATTAATCCACATTACATAAGTAATATATACGTTAAAAGTTTGCAAATTGATTATTTTATAAATATAGGGAGCAAGACAATTTCTGTAAATCACTAAAAATAAAAACTATGATATCCAAACACGATATTTTTACTGTCTCACTCACATGGGCTCATAGGGAGTCGGGGTCGTCTTGTCGACACTTTTGGAAAAAATGGAGTCGCAGTCCATCTCCACCTAAAATTAAATTTCGAAACGAAGATAGTAGGGCGGGCCACCACACCAATGACGATGGTGTATAGGTCCAGGTAGAAAGCCCAACCGAGTCGCAGGCCGACAAGACGGGTGCGTGACGTTTCGTCGACACTCTTTTGGCTCATCTGTTAGATAATAAAGAATATTATTATTACTATTAAACATTATATAAATTATACCTTTGGTCATATAACGGACACCTATATTTTTAAATACACTTCTTAACGGCGGCCGTCGCCCTAGAAAAGTAAACCAACCCCCCCCCCCCCCCCCCCCCCCCCCGCCCGCCCTAGGACCCACGCTACGCCACTGTTATTCACTAATTACCTGACAAGTAGATATAATTTTAAATAATAACAGCAACAGTGTATGTACAACGAAAGTGTATTGTGCAATATAAAGAAGGTTTCAGTCCATTCATGAATTCCATAAATGGCTAACAGGCAATCTAAAATAACATCTCAGAATACCCGAGCCACGATTGGTGGGCGAAGGACGACACTTTGGATCTGCACCCCCCTTCCGTCGATGAGGGGTAAGCAGGTAGTGTCGACAAAACGTCACGCACCCGAATGCAGCAGATCGAGGGGGCAAGGCATTATAGGTGGGAAAGGCAGATAGCAGAGGGAATAGTAGTGGGGGGGGGCAAAACAGCAAACAAATGGAGGGGGGCGAAGGAGTCGTAATGATAGGGTTTTGGAATATAGCAGGGTTGATGTTGAAATATAAGCAGGGTGGATGGCAGAACGACCTGGAGGATTGGGTAAGCGGGAAGGACATAGTAGGTTTGGTGGAAACGTGGATGGTAAGGGAAGGGTGGTAGCAAGTAAAAGGATGGCTACCAAGGGGTTTAAGTGGTTAATTACAGGGGCAACAAAGAGTGCGGTGGAGGGAAAGGCAAAGGGGGGATAATAGTCGGTCCAAATTCGGTGATTTCCGGTCCACGAGGAGGAGTTTCATCCGTTGAAATCTCGGCGATCCGCAGGAGGACAGGCACCACAAATTGGGTAAAACCTTACACTAATATAAGCTAGCGGAAGGTAAAATATTAGTTTCAGCACCCTCTTTGCTTTTTACAAATAAATGATCAATGCAACTCTTGGATTTGCCATGGATTCTTGTATACTCATTTACAGTACACATGAAACAAAACTCGCTCATTAAGTTAAGATATTTCGTAGCATCCTTTTTCTCTGATAATATGTCTATGTTGAAATATCCTATCAGTATATTGTAGTCTACCACGCTTCTGTATATTTGCTGAAGGTATTGTGAATATTGTTCTAAAAAATCATTAATTATTGTTGATGGTGATCTATAAATGGATGAAATTAAAAAAACTATGGTTTTGATATTCTAGATATGTTTTAATGGTGTTAAAACATCTGTTTTGTACTACCTCATGTTTTATATTTGAACAATTCTCCTTAATATAGACGATAGTTCCACTATTTTGATTAAGGGTATCATTATTGTAAAACAACTGATATCCTACTAAATTATATAGCTCTAGATTTTCGATTTTCCAGGTTTCAGTTAGGACTATGGCAACAAATGGATCCATGCTATTTAGGTATATTTTCAGTTCATCTAATTTTTTTGCAATACTGCGTATATTTTGGTGAAGTATTTTAAAATTGCAATTTCTAATATATATATATTTAATATCTGATTTATTTCATCCACGGTTTTCAAACTAAAACTTGCAACTTTGGAGACCTTAAAATCCCTAATGTATTGATTCATGTTCTACACAAGATTTAACAATAGTTTCTTAAATACAAATATATAGTAATGCAACAGTTAATTTTGCACAAAGACTTATAAATTAGTTATAAAACAATAAATAAACTAACGATCAAGTAATTACATTTCTCATTTAGATATTGCATTATTTAAATTAATAATAATTATAATTAGCTTCTGTTAATGTCTTAACCCCACGTATTAACAGCTCCTCCTTTTCCTGCCACTATTTTAATACGGATTTTTCTTGCGCAGTATTCTATTTGTTTTGGTTGTTGCATCTAAATTGGTTGATTTAATGCTTTTAGATGTTTGCTTTGTTATTATAAGCGTGTTATGCACGTGTTCCTCTACAATATGTGTCGACGCTTCTTGATGGTCCTCAAATACATTGTCGATATTTGAATTTCGGATGTTAGGTGTAGGGGGTGCACTATTCGTATCATGTACTTTCTCTTCTTCTTGAGCTGATGCAATCAATTGCTCATATTGTGTTCACGTATCATGTGTATATCGGTGCTTGTGAAAAATTGCAAATTCTTCGTAATTAGAAAGTTTTAATTAACAGTGCAAACGTACTTCGATAGCCCTGTAGGACGTCCTTATTATGGGTACAGGTTAGCAATGAAATTTCCATTTGAATAGAAGATATTTGTATGGTTTTAAAATAACCTCATTTACTTCTCCATTTATTCCATATTTATGATCTCGTTTTTATCTGAAATCCGGCCGAGTTCATTGTCCGTGACCGCGGCCGCAAAAATTTATGTGCTTATCAGAAGCGATATCCATTGATTAAATTCCAAATCAACACCTTTGTTTTCTTATGTACTCCTTTCCGTCGCCTAGTCTGTTTGTTAATTTTTTGTTAGTCACTACCAAGGGCGGGGTCAGTGTAAATAATTTCTATCCTTGTTATCTTCCCACTGATGTGTTAGTCCGTTCTACTGACCGATTGAATCATTATCAGTTATCGCTAACTCTCTATTAAGCATAAAATGTCTCGTTCTTGTGGCGGTTGCAACTATTACATTGGGCCTAGCTCAAAGGGTTTAAAGTGTGCGGGTTGTAATCGTCGCTTTCATGTCGATTGTTTGGAAGGATTATCCCTAAAAGAAGTTGCATATTTCAAAGAGTCGGAAGACAACAATGGTGAAAAATGGTTTTGTCAAAAGTGCGCTTTATCTAATTCATCAAATTCAACACAACCTTCTGCGAAACGTCCATCTATGGGAATAATCGACGACCTACCTTATTCATCTGAAACTTCATTAATTGATTCTATCCGTGCTGTTTTTAATTAAAAAAGAATTACTTCGAAGAAAGAATAATGGTGAAGAAAACTTGATCATCAAATTCTTCTCGGGCGTTCCAAAAATCGTCAAGTCGCCATCTAAACCAATTACAGAAGCTAGAAGTCTACCAAAAAACTAAATATCTTCTTCCACAACGCTGGCGGCATCCGCACGAAACTCCAAAATTTAACGTTAAGCGCCAATTGTAGTTTTTATGATATTATTATTATTGTAGAAACGTGGTTAGACAGTGATATTCAAAGTCACGAATTGAAACTTCCTAACTATAATATTTTTCGAGCGGATCGTACCCTCAATACAAGTTGTAAAACTCGTGGCGGTGGAGTTCTAATTGCAGCCCATAAAAATCTTGTATGTAATGCCATTAATACTATTAATAATACTATTGAACATCTTTTTGTACAGATTTCTATCGGTACTACAAAAATATGTGTGGGAGCTGTTTATTTTCCACCTAATACATCTTTGGAGAAATTTGAAGTTCACTGCGATACAGTTGATATTATTTCAGATCAATTCCCTAATTCTAAACTACTTATATGTGGGGATTATAATTTACCTTCGGCAACATGGCCAAATGATGATTTAGAGCTTATCACCAATAATCAGGCTTCAGTTTCAGCCAAGCTCTTAATAAGCCGCTTTAGTTTTCAGAATCTTTCTCAAATATGTCAAATCCCCAATGAAAATAATGTATTTTTAGATTTAATATTTGCGCATGAGGGATTTTTAGTATCTAACGCGCCCGATTTATTATTCAATATTGCCCATCACCATATTCCTTATCTTATTACTTTACAATTTAATGAACCTCCTAAGCCGTTTAAGTACGAGGAATACATCTATGATTTTACTAAAACAAATTATAGTGCTGTTAATCAATACCTGTCATTTATCGACTGGCGGTTTATTTTAAATGTAAACGATGTGGATACTATGGTCGATATTCTTTACAAGATATTGTATGATGCCATTGAAATGTTTTCTCCTACTAAATGTGTTAGATTTTCTACATTCCCACCCTGGTTTAACAAAGATTTGATCAAATTAATCAATGATAAAAAAAGTGCACATAAAAAATATAAGCAGAGTCAAACCTCGGTTAATTACCAGAAGTTCAAATTGCTGCGATCCCGTTGTAATCATTTAAGAGAGTACTTATATAATAAATATATTGAGTCCGTTAATAGCAGTATTCATCAGAATCCTAAGAAGTTTTGGAATTTTGTAAAAACCACTAACGGCGATTTTGATTTTCCCAGTGTCATGCATTATAATGATCTATCCAGTTACTAGGGTTCACAATGTGTAAATCTTTTTGCAAATTTTTTCTCAACAGTTTATAATTATGACACACCCTTACAAGTACCGACATTTAGCTATGAGCATGAAGTAATACATTCACCAATTACTATTTCTCAAGTGGAAATATTTAATGCCATTAACTCTTTAAAATCAAGTAACAGTTCAGGTCCAGATGGTGTACCTAATAACTTTCTTAAAAACTGTGTTTATTCTTTAACTTTACCTTTATTTATTATTTTTAATCACTCCCTCGGTACAAGTTCGTTTCCATATCTTTGGAAAAGGAGTTACATTACACCTATTTTCAAATCTGGAAGTAGGAATAACATCTCTGATTATCGGGGTATTTCTATTCAATCAGCAATACCCAAACTATTCGATGGACTAATATCCGTCAAATTACATTGGATGTGCAAAAATATCTTAATTGATGAACAACATGGCTTTCGTACCGGTCGATCTACTACTACAAACTTATTGGTTTTTGAATCATTTATCATTAATGCCTTGGAAAATAAGAATTCTGTCGACGCCATCTATACAGATTTTTCCAAGTCATTTGATAAAGTTAATCATGCTGTGTTAATTTCTAAATTGTATTCTCTGGGATTCCATGAATCCGTTGTTAAATTGATTAATAGTTTTTTTAATGATCGCAGTCAATGTGTCAAAATTAAAAATCATATCTCTGATGTTATTCTTGTTCCATCGGGTGTGCCACAGGGATCGCATTGTGGGCCCTTGCTATTTCTTCTATTTATCAATGATATTTCGCAAGCAATTTGTAACTCGAATTTTCTGTTGTTTGCCGATGACTTGAAATTGTATAAGGAAATTAAATCACTCAACGATTGTTTATTACTTCAAGTAGATATCACTTCTATCCACAACTGGTGTTGTCAGAATTATTTATTTTTCAACACTAATAAATGTAAATCTATTACTTTTTCCCGCAAGAAGTCTCCGTACAGTTTTAATTATGAAATTAACAACAATATACTTGTAAAGGTGTATGAAATTAAAGACTTAGGTATATTGTTCAACTCCAAAGTGTCATTTGAAGATCACATCAACTATATTTGTAATCGTGCTTCGAGAATGTTGGGCTATATAAAGAGAATGTCTAAGGATTTGTCACACTCTTCTTACAAAATAGTTTACATGGCATTTGTTCGATCACATCTAGAGTATGCCTCTTGTATATGGTCTCCACATCAGATTATTTATAAAAATCAAATTGAACATATACAAAATAGATTCTTAAAATCAATTTCATACAAACTAGGTTATAGCACAAATATCGACCTTGAAGTAATAAGATCCAGTCTACATATTGATCATCTTTGCTGCAGAAGATTTTTTGCAGATATGTCGACTTTTTTTAAAATTATTAGCGGAGATATTAAATGTTCTGAACTTCTCTCTCTAGTGGATTTTTACGTAAAATATAACAATCGCGCAATTCGGCACCCCCCACTATTTCGTGTAGCATTCCATAGTACAAACTATGGCTTAAATAACCCAATCACACGCTTTATGCGTACCTCGAATTCACTTTCGCTTAATCCTAATTTTAACATTTTCTCTTGTTCTCACCGGGAGTTTATGCGCTCAATTAAATTTACAGGATATTGTTCACATTAGTTTTATTTTAGGTTAGGTCAGTTTATTAGTTAAGTGTAGTTCTAAATTTATACTTGTAATAATTTTAATCAATGTACATTTATGTTAAAATGGTTAAACCGTTTAATAAACATTATTATTATTATTATTATTATTATATGTGTAGCACTCATTATCAACAAGCAATTGGTTCCTTTTAATGTAGGCGTTTTCTCTTGCAAATCGGAGATGTTCTCGAAGTATTTTATTTCTTTGTCTATCTTCATTTGTTAAGTCGTGATTTATATATATGGTGGAGCCCATCAATTTATTAATGTTATGAAAAACTAATTTTTTTCTGCAGGTCCTTACAAATTCTATTAAAATCGGTCGTTTTCCATCTTTTTTCCCTACACGATACACATTTGAAAAATTTTCGGGTTGAAGTTGAAGTTGAAGTTGCAGTTTTTCATTTAATAATTGCAGAGTATTTTTGTACAAGGATTCGTTATCATTATCAGGAATGCCGAAAATTAATAAATTGTTTTTGCGATGGTGTCTCTCAAGATGATTAATTTGAGTTTTTAATTCCTGATTTTCTATTTGGAGGCCTTTAATAATAGCATTTAATGAAGTTACGCTATTTTGTAATGTCTGGATAATGCTTTTTAAATCACTAATTTGTAGGTTTGTAACGTTTATAATCAAATCGTAGAGTTGACTATTTGTGATATTGTCAGGTATTTTCGACGTAGACATCGATGCAATAATGTAAATAAATTAAAATTTAAAAAAAATGTGCGTCAAATATACACCAGGTTAGATAACGAGGACACAATTTCTTCACACAAACCCCGCCTTTGGTAGTGACTGACTATTATAACAAACAAGAACCGGCGACGGATAAAACACATAAGAAACAAAGGTAGTAGTAGATGGAATTTAATTAATATTTATTAACTGATAATTCGCACAGAAAATTTCACGGTCAGTCGTGGGCAATGAACCTGATAGTGCGAGGAAAAAAAACGGAGGATTAAATGTACGGGAATGGAATTTTTCCACATTAAATGAGGTTAATTTTTAAAATGTTAAAGTTATCGTAAAACCTGCAGCAGTATTACCACCTACTTGTACTCATAACGTAGATGACTTCAGCGGCTACCGAACTGTATATTTGTCGATAATTACGATAGTGTTTTCTTGGAGCAATTAGAATAACACACGATCAAACAAATTTACATTGTTATTATTATTATTATTATTATTATTATTATTATTATTATTATTATTATTATTATTATTATTATTATTATTATTATTATTATTATTATTATTATTATTATTATTATTATTATTATTATTATTATTATTATTATTATTATTATTATTATTATTATTATTATTATTATTATTATTATTATTATTATTATTATTATTATTATTATTATTATTATTATTATTATTATTATTATTATTAATTCCAACGCATTTCATGTGCTCAAAAATATTTACTACCGAGAAGGTGACAAAACATCCCGAACAGTTTATTCAAATGTTTTTATTACTATACTTGAAGCATGTAAACGTATCACGTTTTCCCGCCGTATGTTGCATTAAATAAGTTTACTCTGAGAAAAAAGCGACTTGCGTGCAATATATTCACGTCCTTCATAAAATAACATCTTCAGTAAATCAATATAAAGCATTTTTACAATTCAATGATGGCAAAAGATTTGCACGCGTATTCGCTCCTTCCTTGGATGAGGGATGTAGTTTATATGCCAAGGATCGTGCCATAAAGGATCTTATGCTTGGGTGCAGGAATTTATGATAACAGATACGGATCTTCATAAGTACTCCGCCTCATATTATATAAATAAAGTCAATTTTATCTCGATTGGGGGAAAACCAGAAGGAATAAAAGATAACATTCATTCGGTTTAGTTTCACCAACATCGAATCGTGACAGTATCTTTTTCTATCAAGAGAAAAAATGGGCGCCGAAAGGGGAAAATGAAATCGAAACTCAGGATTTCATTTACTTTCATTTGATTCAATTATCGGTTTCTAAATATTGCAACCATATCGGATTTAGCTTTAGACCTGGATTTGGGGATATTCCAAAATTATACGAGTGGAATAACTTTACCATGTTAAGTGAAAAGTTAATTAATCGGACGGCGCACAGTGCTCTCGATTGCCGAAAACGTGGCAAAAAGTCGAAAACGTATTATTTTTTAGGTCGTTGAATTCTTGAATTCGAATTTAAATTTGTTTTTGGAATAACAAAATAGCGGATTCAATATAGCCGATTTAAAATGAGAATAAATATTTCAATACTAATACAAATTAATTTAATTTAATGAAGACGAAAATGACCTTAATACCATTGCTGGGAATTTTTATATCAGTATTCGAATGCTCGATCAAAAAATTAATCGAATATTCTAATAATTTCTTGAACGATTATACTCGAATATTTGAATAGTGCGAATAATCGAATATATTCGAATATACGAATGGTTAGAATATATTCGAAAATTCGAGTATTTAATTTATTTGATTTACTTATTAACATTTATTTCCAGCATACGTATTTTTTTGATAATTATATGATAATAGGGCTGCCAATCGAATACGAATAAATCTACAGGTAATTATACTAAATATTTAAATACTAGAATACCAATAATTCGAGAGATTACTATTCATATATAAAATTCTAATTATTCAAATATTGACATTAAGAAAGTAAGCGAGATAATACTTAAACTAAAAATACTTAATTTGTGCTACGCGAGTAAACCGCCTTTTACATTTACGATTAAAATTTTAGTTAGTTAATTTTGTACTTATTTCAGGGTTGTCTCTATTTTACCCACACAAAAAAATCCAATTCAATCCACCAAAAAGCCCATTTCATTTAAATGAAGGTGATTTTTTAGTTATTTGTTTAACAAGGCAATAAAGTGACAGATTTATGGACAAGTCAGGAAATCTGCTTTATTGCCGAGTTAAGGTGACTTCACCGGCTCCGGTTTAGAAACTTTTTTATTTAAGGTCCAAAAATTTGAAATTTTTTGGGCATATACTAGATTTAATTATAAAACATTGTAAGGATTTTTCTTTTTTTTAGCAATTATAACTTTTGTGTAATACATTTTTATTCCAGATATTTAAATCCAAATTCAAATTTAAATCTTTAGAAGTGTTTGCATAAAATTAATAAATATAAATCAACTAAAATCACTAAAATATTTGAGTAAATAAAGGAGATTTTGCTATTTAAATGAAGTTCAATATTTACTAAAATCTTTACTTGATACGTGGTAAATGTAGGTTACCGCCGCAAACGTAGCAGCCAATAGAATGGAACAAGAGAGTTGTGTGTGAGACAGATGAAATGAAAACAAACATGTGCACATGGTGTGGTGATGAATTTCTAACAGAGAAGGGCGAAATGACTCCTTTTTGTGAGCCAACATTATTAGATTTGCCCCGAAAACGTTGTGCACACCAACAAGAAAGGCCTCGCTTCCACAGTTGTTTAACTACTTTCTTATTACTCAAAATGAGTTACATATTTTCAACTGGAGTCACTTGACTCCGCGACTCACTTCACGGAGTTAACTCTTTGAGTCGACTCACTCATGAATTACCCATGTCAATGTTGATTAGGGTGACGTTAGAATGTTTTCTGTTTGTTTCGCCGCAATTATTTCTTCTTACTTCCCATGTTTGACCTTAGTACCTGCTTTTCTGAGAATTCAAAGGGCGCACAAATGTTCGGAGATATTATCTGCGCACAATTCGGCCCTATACTAATTTTCTCCGAATTTCATCGTGAAAATATCGGAAACATCATGTACGTTTTAAAACAGCTATATAGAGCAATTGCTACTAGTCCATGGTAGATGTATGTTTTTTACAAGGAAAAATAATAATAAAATAGAATAAGGCCTCAACAAAAGTAGGAATGAATACTGCATTTATCCGTGATTCAATGTATCAATCACGAATCAACAAATGTTTATTTAGTTTGAGTTCGCTCTTTGTGATAGCGTTGACAATTAGGTCATCTGCCACAACCCTTTGTCCATTATGAGACGTATTATATTTTTTTTAAATAAAAGTATTTAAAATGCATATTTTTGCATATTTTCCATATTTTGCACATTTACCCAAATAATGCATATTTCGTCTTCTAATGCATATTTTAACATATAATAATAATATTTAACATTTTGTCGGACGGCACATTACAACACGTGCAATTTCCAATGAACACAGGATTTTACAAATTTTATTACTTAACTTGAAATATTAATTTTCAAAAATTCATAACTCACGCAAAAATTGACTCGATTTCAAAAATAAATGTTTATTTTAAAGTTAAATGTATTATAATTGCATTAGAGTTTTTTAAGGAATTCAATCATATCATTTTTTTTTCTATTTTTCTTTAAAAAAAATATCAAAAATTTACAACTCACGCAAAAATTGATATATTTTCAAAAATCGTAGTTAATTCTAAAGGATGATGTTTCGTATCATATCAGTATTTTTTAAAAATGTATTACATCCAAAAATAAACACTTTTGCAAAAATTACAGTTAGTTTTAAGCAGTCGTTCTGTGGCTGTATCAAAATATTTGAGGAACTCAATTTTGTTTACGATTTTTGTTTTGTTTAAGTGTTTAACAAAAATTGACTCGTTTTCAAAAATCAAATTTAATTTTAAAGTTAAATGTATTATTGCATTAGAGTTTTTTTAAGAGATTCAGTCATATCAGTATTATTTTTTTGTATTTTTCTTTGTTCAAATATTCAACAAATTAAAAAAAATATCAAAAATTCATAACTAACGCAAAAATTGACACATTTTCAAAAATCGTAGTTAATTCTGAAGGTGGATGTTTTGTATTATATCAGATTTTTTTTTAAACAATAATTTTCCAAAATTTATTACACCCAAAAATAAACACATTTTCAAAAATTACAGTAAAAACACAGTACATTGTTGCTTTTAAATTAATGTGAAATGTAATAATTATAGCAAAAATATTTGTTGTGCGCACCCTGTGAGGATTGATAAAAGTGAGTAATTTTCAGTAGTAATATACCTAGATCGAGGTTAATTATCAAAAAATAGTTTTTTGAGTACCTTGTTAGCTAGTAATTTAACGAGACAATAACATTTGTTGTCTCGAGCTGAAGCTCTCGGTTAACAACCAGTTGACAACAAATGTTATGTCGAGATGAATTACTAAAAGGTAAAAGGTACGAAAAAAATGTGTTTTTGATAATTTATCCAAGCTCGCGGTATATTTGGGTAGATAATTTATCGAATGAAATAATAATAATAAGGATCAGGAAAAGTTATGGTTTATTACAAGCTGAATAGTTTGGTTTGCTACAAGAGCAATTGTAAAAATTAAAACTTAATGATAGTGACGTAACGTCATGAATATCATGTTTTTATAACCTTAAAAGCTACTCACCTAATTACCATTTTTCTGTTATCGATTATGACAATGCAAAACATTGTTGTAATGTCAAGCTACCCTATTAATTATCGATTTTCTGTTATCGCATCTATTATTATGTGGTAAATTATCCGTGTGAGCATTTTTCAGTGTGAGCAATTTTCGTGTGCGTTATTTTCTATGTGCGGAGTTTTCCGTGTGAGGAGTTTTCCGTGTGAGGAGTTTTCGCTGTGCGCAGTTTTCTGTGCGCAGTTTTCGCGTGAGCAGTCTTCCTGTGCGGATATGTCTGTCTGGTCACGCATGCAGACCTAATTAAATAGGAAAAGCATCGGTTCTCAAAATGTTTAAAAAACCTCGAAAAATTAGGCAAATTCAAAAATGTTTTTTCTAATAAATTTTGACGGAAATGGGTTCACAAATATTTTTTGTATGTGCCCTTAAATGCCTATTCGTTATTTCAAATACACCCTGTATAGAGCATATATAAATGTTAGATGTTGTACATAAATGTGTAACATGTACTAGTTCCACTTATGTACCTCGCTATATTATATACTTATTAGCTTATTACAATTCACGTCCGCCGAGTCCCTCTGCATTCGTCTGTTCGTCTTTAAACATCAAAAGTGACAGTGACATTTAAATGTCAGATTACAACTTATTGGTTAAACAATAACCGACACAATAAACTTCACACCATGCCTTATTGGTACTTCCATCGCAATGTTATCTAAGTAGATTAACACTTCAGAGTGAGTACAACGATCCGTATCCTTAAATTTGTTCAATCAATGTATTGGACAATATATTATTCGACGGAAAATTGTTCGAACGGTAATTCGTTTGTTTGGTTGGTAGTCGTCTTACATTGCCATTACCGGCTAATATAATACAAAATTTAAATATCATCCTGACAAGATTCAATTTCAATAGGTCTTTAGTTTGAGCGAATAAATGTAAGGTCGAAGGTAAAGAATAGTACAAAACGCAAGTTGTAACGCAATTACGCGCTCGTAAAATTACGTCACTCGCCGCTGCGCGGCTCGTGCGCAATGTTTTTCACTTGCGCGTAATTTGCTGCTTACAACTCTAGTTATGTAATATACAATTACAATATGCATTCTATTAAGATAAATGTGTGTATGGCCTTGGGCGCTGTATCTCAAAAACTTATACAGGAATTAACATTTTTGTAAGTATGAAAAACATTACAAAAAGATTAACGCAAATACACAAATATTGAAGATAACAAATAAATAAACATCTTTTGTTTAAAAATATTTTTCATAAAGTGATTGTTTTTCGAAAAAAATCAATTGAAAATTTTCGATCTGTAATTATGAGATAACAATAGTTACATCAAATTTATATACATAATAATTGTAGACAATTGTACAAAAAAATGTGTCCTTTATAAATTCTTCATTTGCCTCCTGATGTCCTCTTAATCCTGCGAAAGGTTTTTTGGAACCGGTTGTCGATGATGTGAAATCAATAATGAATGCGTATATTATTAAATTAACAACAATTAGCAACAACTAATTACATTACTTGTTAAAGTGTACATTATTGTTCTAAATTTAGTTTTTCTTCCTTTACTTAGAATTGTTGATAAGTCACTCAAGACTGAATCGGGAATCTTGTATTTATTATAAATTATATACTTACTATATCATTTCTGTTGTTTTCTTCAATATTCGTTCTTACAATACTGGTGTTACATATTTTATTAAAAGTCATATTATGTTCACTCGGCGAGTGGCGAACAAATTATTTTAAATTTGCAAATCAGACAGCTCTAGGAAGATAATATGTAAATTTGTTTTCATAATTGCTACAATTTGACTATATAAGGAATAACTCTAGTATTGTAATCCACTTTTTAACATTAGTCAACATGAAATTGTTTGTGTGTACCATTTTCTTTGCAGTAGCTTTTTCTGCAAATGCAAAACTCTGTAAAGTGAATTATGTTGGTCGCCATTTGGTGAGTATGCATTATATAATTGTACGGGTCGGTCAGAAAGTCCATGCGGTTTATATACAGTATATTTTTTTTATCGTGGGCCATAGGATTTCACATGCTAAAAATTATACCTTGTGTTACTGTATATTTTATCATAAAATTTTGAAGGAAATTTTAGTTAGTAATAAATCAATTATTATTCTACATGATGCGCTGCATTAAAATAACTTAAACATATTTTATTCCATTAAAAAATGAAATTATTTAATATAAATAACTGAGCAAAAATAATCAAAGTACCTGGAATTTACGAAATGTAAATTGATTAGTGAGGCAAGTAATCAAACTAATTTATACTAGAAAATGTCTGTTTATACTGTTGAAGAACGGGTGGAATTTGTAACAACAATTATAAGAGGTTTGTCCACCAGGAAGGTAGTTGTATTTTTCTACAAGAAGTCGGGGATTTTTTATTTTAGGGAAATAGTTGACAACTTTTCTGCAGCGTATCCCGATCGTCCAGTTCCGAGCAAAAGCACTTTTTAATGGAATAAAGCATGTTTAGATTATTATAAAGAAGCTCATTATATAGAAAAATAATTGATTTATATTACTAACTAAAATTTGCTTCAAAATTATTTGACAAAATATACATTAACTCAAGGTATAATTTTTAACATGTAAAATCCTATGACCCACGATAAAAAAAACATACTGTATAGTATTTTTCACGAATGTTGGCGTTCAAATAATCAATTCCAAAGTTGCGAATCAATCCGTTCAAGGTCACTATAGCGCGCATTGGCGTAACGTTAAAAGAGATGGGGTTGCTTTTTTACTGAATCCAACTTTAAAGCATTCCCAAGATTCTTTGGCTGGCATTCCAACATCCAATCAAACTCTTCTGAACGAATTATGCCGATGATACCTTATTGGAAGGCACTATAAAAAATGGTGATGTGGTCATCATGTTACTTTCCCCGATTTGATAGAATCATAGTTATATGTACACTTTCATGGTTTATTTTCAATTTAAATCATATTTTAAATGTAAATCGAGCGTTTTGTAGAAGCGTATGAAACTGACGTTTAAAACGTCAACATTCTGAAAGATGAAAATAATAAATTTTACTTCAAATCCTAATAGTCAGTTTACTCAAAAACCAAAGACGTTTCATTCATTTTGGTATTCTCTACAATTATTATTTACTGTAACTATTATCGTTTAATAATTCAAGGATCCAATGCAAGAAGTTGCTAAGTACTTTTTTCGTGTTTTGAGATAATCCATTTAAAAGTTTTCAAAAGCAAATTTAAATATGATGAATTATCGTATTAACCTAATATTTTTTGTAGTGATTCTCTATGACAAAAGGACAGTTTTAGGTACCTTAAATTTCCAATATGGCTCCTGGTAAGCTCCATATATTTTTTCAAAATTTTGACTTAGCAACTTCTTGTGTCTTGTCTTTCTTTGAAATCCTTATTCAACTTCTTTATTTATTCATAGGCGTCAAAATATACCTCTTTATGATCGGTGCAATTTAGTAATAATTCACAGAACTAAGGTGAACAAAATATAAAAGCTGCTTAACTTAAATTTCTATTTTCATGGAACTAATATTCAAATTCATCAGCATCATCAACATCTCATCTTCGCGCACTGAAAGTTGAGCTTTTCTGGTGGGGACATCTATGAGGATGCGTGGAAAAAATTCAGTATCCATTGACTTAACATGATTAAGAAGATGCAAGACATTCTGATATTTATTTGCTTTATTTCTAAAAATTCACCATCATATGCCAATGCTGGCTCCCCAGGTAGTTTTCTGTTCACTCCTACTTTGCACAAAGGCATTGGTTCCAGATTCCCAGTCATGCTGCCTTCTCGCATTTGAGCACCAGATCCAGTGTTAAATTCGACGTATCTAGCTTTAGAAATTCTTGTGACGCTTTTTTGCTATAAGCATTTATCAAAGCCTTGAAGTCTTTTATTTGTATTAAGGAATCGCCATCTTGAAGTTTGCCATTAGAGCGCAAAGAGTGCTCCACAAAGACACATTCAAAAGGGTTCTTCTTGTTGCATGATCTAATCATTTCAACGTAAGCCTCCGGTTGTCTCATACTTCAATCTTTTTTTTTTCTATCATTGCAAAGTCCCTATCCACTGGCAACATACTATGGCCAGGTATCGGATACACAACTTGTATGTTTGTATGTGCAGAAAAACCTACTTAACACATAACTGATCCAGTTAGACGAATAGAAATTTGTTTTTGTTTTGACTAAAACAGTTATCACAGTATATCTTCAAAGTGGTTTGCCCTGGAGTTTTCTTTCTTTTGATGTAGTCATCAGGGCAGATTACCTCGTTTGGTCCCTTTTTGTGATATTCTCTGCGTAAGTATACATTACAGCTTTGTTAGTCTTAAGACAGTGAATTCCAAAAACGTGATCCCATAACTGACGAAGGTAATATTCGTCCTGGATGTTAGTAACGGGAACAGGTAAGTTTTTTTCGTAATCGAAGCATATCGTAAGCTCTTCAAAGTTCCCCACTGTCTTCTTCTGTGCGTCTGAAATAGCTAGTGTTCGGCACGTCTAAGATGAAGCTCGTTTTGTGTACTCAAACTTATAACTTCTCCATCATTTTTCTCATTTTCAGTTTTTCGAATAGCCACTATAAATTCGGTGCATTTGTTGCAAATTTCTTTTCTTGGATAGCCGTACTTTATATTAAATTCTTCTGTAAAATCACGTCTAAACATTTCATATGAAAGATGGAATTCTGGATATTTCCTTCTGAAAGTGCAATGAAGAGCTGATACTGAGAGATTCGAATCGAGGTATTTTCGAAGCTTACTATCGGATCTTGTGTAATGTGATTCTCTAGCAGGAAGATTTTCGATAAAATTGACCGTTAGATTTAGGGATTCGACGGAAACTCTTTTGGGTCTCTCTGTGTGACGTCCTCTCATATCTCTATAAGATTCTTCAGGTTTTTGCACTTTTTTCATTAGTCTGCTCCGTTATATCCCGTGGATAGTTAAAAACGCAGCCTGACATAAAGATATTGTTTTGCTTTTACTTATCACTTCATAAGTGAAATATCTTCCTTGGGTTTGCCTTTTTTGGATACTGGTCGGCCCTTCACTTCGCAACCCTTAAGATACAGCGTTTGCTCATCGTGTGAAGAGAGCTTAAAATTCTTAAACATAAAAGTTTGTTCCTGTAATCCTAATTTTGTTTTGCAGCTGCAATGGCAGTTTGGAATTTCGCTCCTGACTATTTTTGATTCTGAACGTGAACGTTGCTGAATAGATCTTTTCCACGACTTTGGATCAAACTTTCTTTTTTCTTCCATGCGGCGTAGAAATTTGCCTATTGATTACGACGTCTCTTTGGTTTTCTTGATTGCGGTCAGATGTACTTTGAACGTCACAAGCAGCCTGTTGTTCACTCAGTTTTAATACGCCAGAGGGCCCTGGCTCCGAAATTGATGATCCAGCTTCACAGTTGACGTCCAGATGTATGATAATTCTATTCTTGATAGTTTGTTTTCCTTTCAAATTCTTAGGTTCCTGAACGATGCAAGTTCTTCCCTTGTTGTATTTTATTTGAGTTAACTTCTTCTTCTTACTCTTATTTTTTCTTTTCGTACCTTCCACATCAGAGCTGTCAAAAGAAGTCTCTGTCGAGTTTTAGCTTCCCAGAGGCGAAAAGTCAGCCTCTTCATCTGTATCTGCAATATTAAATTGGAATCGGTGAGTTCAAGAACAGTACATGTCCAAATATTGAAATTTTAAGAAATTAAAAAAAACTGTTTCATTTAGTAAATATAAATTGTTCAATAATACTATTCTTTCACTCATTGTGTAGATCTATAAATACTGAACAAAATAGCTATCTCAGTTGAAAATTACATTTTTTGGACTTGTACTGTTCTTTAATTCGCCAATTCATTTACTTTTCTCATTATTCAGATTATAATATTAAACCAGAAGCAAAATGATGCTCTTGTCAGAGCATGCCAGTAGTTATTGAACTAATAGCAATATAATACATTGAGATGACTTACCACTCATGATTATTCTCGTGATTATCTGTTGTTTATTAGGTAATTTAAAAGGCGCGTTGATAACACACACTCACAATCACATATTGGCGTTTTGAGGTTAAAAATTGGTTACATTACCACGCTGATCAGCTGATGACTTAGAAACTTTTTCCGTTGAAATTATACACTTTTCAAACTTAGTAACTTCTTGCGTTGAAATGGCCACACCATCATAATAACTGCATACTGTTTTGAGGTACTTAGAAATTGCTTACAGTCAAACTGGTTCAACCAGTTCATAGAGCGTGAAACGCTGGATAGATGGCGCCACTTATCTCAAAACACGAAAAAAGTACTTACTAACTTCTTGCATTGGATCCTTCAATTATAAACCAAAAATGAAAAAAAAAGTTAATAAATTTCTCGAATAAAAATGATATGATAAATATTTTCAAACAAAAGATATTGATTTTTTATCGTCTTCAATATTTGTTTAAATATTTTTGTGTGTTTTTTCAGTTCTTCGGATTATCAAATAAGACTTATGTTCAAAGTTTCATGTTAATTGTTGTATTAGATACCACTCGCAAAGACACACACTCAGCCACACACAATTTTTACTTTCTTGTTGAAATGGCATCTAGGGACCCCAAAACAGATATGTCCGTAAACAAATTTTTGAAAAAAATGTCACGGTCGCAATACTTTCTCGTACTTCGTAACAGAGAAAGTAAAAATGGTGATGCGGCCTCAATTTTGATGAAAAAACAGTTATTTACATTGATCTTTTTTGGTTTATTTTAAATTGAAATACTATTTTAAATGTACATGAAGCGTTTGAAATGAAACATGAAAATGACAAAGTATACTTCAAATTCTAATAATCTTTACCGTCAGTTTACTCAAAAATAAAGAGACTTCTTTCTACAAATATTATTAATATAAATTTGTGATACCATTATCATTTCTCAATTATAAACCAAAAATGACAAAATATGTACCTCATGAACTGCATCCAAAGGTAAAAGGGAGCCTCCATTATGTTTTTCCTTAGTGAGGTGGTATTTTACCTTCAGTAACATGTCTCGGGCTACTGCATTAAGCCCGTTTCCAGATATTTTGTGGTTTATGAAACAACTATTTCTACACTTATTTACACTAAACGAAACCAATACACAATACCGAAAAACCCTACGAACTAATAAAAAATATGAAAATCACAAAGAACTAATGATAAACTAAAACAAACAGAAATACTCGAACAACTTGCAAATTAAACACGGTTAGTGCACGCTACTGACGGATGACCGATGGTTCTAGTGAGCGTTGCATCAAGGTAGACATGCTTCTTTGGATAACCAGTGCCACCCGTTTTCGAGCGGTGCTCACCACGGGTGTGAAGCCGAGATACGAATATCGGCAACACGAAAGTATGTGGGCCACCCCAGGACAGTGGGGCGAGGGGGAATTTCAAATTTGCCGCTTTTGTAAAGATGGTTCCCTCAATGTTGCCAGATTTATCAAAGATCTTATTATGGGGATTGCCGTTTTTAATAATCTTAAAATTTCACTACAAAGTAATAATTTTAACAATTAAAATTATATTTTAAACATAATTAGACTCATTATCGCTTATATTTGTCATAATTCATGAAAGTATAATATTACTGTTTATTAAATATAATCATGTGCATTGTATATTTTATACTTCGATGTATATGCGGCAACGCTTAATGAGTCTCACCATTTTTATTAACTAACCTCAATAGTGCGGCGAGTGCTAATAATTCATGTTTGAAGGTAAGTTATTATATATTCTGTCTTATAAACTCGTCAATTGTATTTATTAGTAATGGAAACATCAAATGGCCGTATTAAATATTCTTGTAAATATCCAGACTGTCAAAATTCTTTCTTTTCCAATACAACTAATGTTGACTACAAAAATCAACATTTCTATAAATTTCCCAAAAATGAAGAATATCTTAAAACATGGAAAACCATTTGTGATACTGAACAGTCTTCATTGTTTAAATTTTCATTCATGTGAAGATCATTTTATTCATAAACATTTTGTTAAACCATTTCCGCAAAAAATTGAATTGCAATACTGTTCCAACACCAAGAAGTAAGACACTAATTTACTTTTTAACTATTTTAATGTCATGAATCCTGGATACGAACAAACAACTGACCTGTTACGACGCCTGAAAGAAATATCCTAAGAAGAACGAAGAGACCTGATGGAACATTGCACCTGGACAAGACCCTAATACCCGATTGTTGTGATATTTTTATATTTGATAATTTTGTTAATAATAATGTATATAATTATTCTGTTAAATATATTTTTTCCATGTAGGCCTATTTTTATTTTTATTTTGTGAAATCCAATCCTTTTTTCATTTACCAAAACCAGTAACTTCTTCATTTATGTACTATCTAAAAGTATAATCAATTATGTGCTCAAAAAACATAATTGATTATATTTTTAGTGTTATTAAATTAAAATATATCGTGTAGACGAGTATAACATTTTTAAATTTTGCCGCGGAAATCGTAGTAATTTGCCACCCCGACACCAGGCGGCGCCAAAAATCGTGTTTCCGAAATTTAACATGCAGGTTTCACTTCTAAAGGTATGTGTTCTGTGAGGTGAATAACCCACGGGTGTGAAGCCGAGATACGAATATCGGCAACACGAAAGTATGTGGGCCACCCCAGGACAGTGGGGCGAGGGGGAATTTCAAATTTGCCGCTTTTGTAAAGATGGTTCCCTCGATGTTGCCAGATTTATCAAAGATCTTATTATGGGGATTACCGTTTTTAATAATCTTAAAATTTCACTACAAAGTAATAATTTTAACAATTAAAATTATGTTTTAAACATAATTAGACTCATTATCGCTTATATTTGTCATAATAACTCATAAAAGTATAATATTACTGTTTATTAAATATAATCATGTGCATTGTATATTTTATACTTCGATGTATATGCGGCAACGCTTAATGAGTCTCACCATTTTTATTAACTAACCTCAATAGTGCTGTGAGTGCTGATAATTCATGTTTAAAGGTAAGTTATTATATATTCTGTCTTATAAACTCGTCAATTGTATTTATTGGTAATGGAAACATCAAATGGCCGTATTAAATATTCTTGTAAATATCCAGAATGTCAACAATCTTTCTTTTCCGATATAACTAATGTTGACTACAAAAATAAACATTCCTATAAATTTTCCAAAATGTAGAATATCTTAAAACATGGAAAACCATTCGTGATATTGAACAGTCTTCATTGTTTAAATTTTCATTCATGTGAAGACCATTTTATTCATAAACATTTTGTTAACCATTTCCGCAAAAAAATTGAATTGCAATGCTGTTCCGACACCAAGAAGTAAGACAATATAACTACACTAATTTACTTTTTAACTATTTTAATGTCATGAATCCTGGATACGAGCAAACAACTGACCTGTTACGACGCCTGAAAGAAATATCCTAAGAAGAACGAAGAGACCTGATGGAACATTGCACCTGGACAAGACCCTAATACCCGATTGTTGTGATATTTTTATATTTAATAACTTTGTTAATAGTAATGTATATAATTATTCTGTTAAATATATTTTTTCCATGTAGGCCTATTTTTATTTTTATTTTGTGAAATCCAATCTTTTTTCTTTTACCAAAACCAGTAACTTCTTCATTTATGTACTATCTAAAAGTGTAATCAATTATGTGCTGAAAAAACATAATTGATTATATTTTTAGTGTTATTAAATTGAAATATATCGTGTAGACGAGTACAACATTTTTAAATTTTGGCGGAAATCGTAGTAATTTGCCACCCCGACACCAGGCGGCGCCAAAAATCGTGTTTCCGAAATTTAACATGCAGGTTTCACTTCTAAAGGTATGTGTTCTGTGGTGCTCACTGCTATCGGTACTTGTATCAATGCTCAGAAGACATACGTTTCCACTATTGATTACAAAATGGACATCTCACTTCAAAATCCGTGCGATCAGAGCGTTGATCGCCAGTGTTGTTGGATCGTGCGCATCAACCGATTACGAGTTATTTCGTTCTCTTGAGGGAGGATTTAGTTGTGGAACGAATTAGCGAATGTGGTGGATTTTGTTGGAATTAGTTCGGCTGATGTTTTTTTTTGGGCCGCTTCATCGTTGACGGATTTCAGTCCACTCCACTGTGATTAATGCTCTGGGAAACCTCTGAACACCGGAGGTAAGCATTCTCAGCGCAATCAAAGTCTTTCTGGAGGATCGCACCGCTGCAGGTTACCCCGTATGCATCAGAGATAAGGTCGGATATATTGTTATGGTGATGACTGTTATTGGTATTGTCATTGTTATTAAGATTATTGTTATTGTGGTATTGTGTTTAAAGTCATTTATTTTCAGTGAAATAAGAGTGTCAACCTGGTCATTTTATGCATTCATTTAACAAGCAATATTGCTGTTATTCATGAATGTAAGCAGTTAACGCAAATTGTATTAGTCAATTATTAAGCGAAATCACATAACCTCATTGTGTGTTCATACAATTTTGTGTCAACTATTTAGCGCTTCTTTAGTGCCGGTTATTATGATTACCCCTATGTCAACCGATTGAGTAGCAACTCGGAATTGAGGTTTGTGTAAACTGACCCGTGGCCACGATCATTGTTTTGTGTGTGAGCCGTTATGGTTAATCATAATTTCCGAGTACAGTAATTGTTTATCAAGCCGTTTTGCGTTTTCAATCGGACGATATCCAGAACATTTACTATTTACATCTCGGTATTAGTATATTACTCCTCCATAACCCTATACGGTGGATACAAATGTAACCTTTTGAGGGAATTAGATATTTTTTACCCATCCACCATATGTTTTTTTTATGTCACTAGGAGTCGGATCGTCGATTGATTGTGGCTGTTGGCCGGTTAATTATTAATTACCACATTTAAATGTCTGTGCTTGCCTAACTAAGGTAAGTGTATCCCTCGTAGTTTGCGTGAGTTGCATCCACAGAACACATACCTTTAGAAGTGAAACCTGCATGTTAAATTTCGGAAACACGATTTTTGGCGCCGCCTGGTGTCGGGGTGGCAAATTACTACGACTTCCGCCAAAATTTAAAAATGTTACACTCGTCTACACGATATATTTCAATTTAATAACACTAAAAATATAATCAATACTGTTTTTTGAGCACATAATTGATTATACTTTTAGATATTACATAAATGAAGAGGTTACTGGTTTTGGTAAAAGAAAAAAGATTGGATTTCACAAAATAAAAATAAAAATAGGCCTACATGGAAAAAATATATTTAACAGAATAATTATATACATTATTATTAACAAAATTATCAAATATAAAAATATCACGACAAGCGGGTATTAGGGTCTTTTCCAGGTGCAATATTCCATCAGGTCTCTTCGTTCTTCTTAGGATATTTCTTTCAGGAGTCGTAACAGGTCAGTTGTTTGCTCGTACCCAGGATTCATGACATTAAAATAGTTAAAAAGTAAATTAGTGTAGTTATATTGTCTTACTTCTTGGTGTCGGAACAGCATTGCAATTCAATTTTTTGCGGAAATGGTTAACAAAATGTTTATGAATAAAATGATCTTCACATAAATGAAAATTTAAACAATAAAGACTGTTCAATATCACAAATGGTTTTCCATGTTTCAAGATACTCTTCATTTTTGGGAAATTTATAGAAATGTTTATTTTTGTAGTCGACATTAGTTATATCGGAAAAGAAAGAATTTTGCATTCTGGATATTTCCAAGAATTTTTAATACGTCCATTTGATGTTTCCATTACTAATAAATACAATTGACGAGTTTATAAGACAGAATATATAATAACTTACCTTCTAACATGAATTACCAGCACTCACAGCACTATTGAGGTTAGTTAATAAAAATGGTGAGACTCATTAAGCGTTGCCGCATATACATCGAAGTATCAAATATACAATGCACATGATTATATTTCATAAAGAGTAATATTATACTTTCATAAGTTATTATTACAAATATAAGCGATAATGAGTCTAATTATGTTTAAAACATAATTTTAATTGTTAAAATTATTACTTTGTAGTGAAATTTTAAGATTATTAAAAACGGTAATCCCCATAATAAGATCTTTGACAAATCTGGCAACATCGAGGGAACCATCTTTACAAAAGCAGCAAATTTGAAATTCCCCCTCGCCCCACTGTCCTGGGGTGGCCCACATACTTTCGTGTTGCCGATATTCGTATCTCGGCTTCACACCCGTGGTTGGATCTCAGGCAACTGTTATAACGTTGGTACGTTGGTATTGGAGGAACGTTTTAGGATTGAGGGCAACAACTTATTTATTATTTTTATTGAAACGCCCTCGATTTTTTTGCCACCTTATTATGTGTAAGCGTGTTATTACTTTTTTCAGATAGTAGACGAAAAGCAGAAGGGACAGGAAGAGAACATTTGTGAACGATGTCTGGCCGAAACCAATGTTGATTTGCGCACACTCTTATTGCTTGAACTAGGAAAACTGGAAAATCCTCCCAGAAATGCAAAATGCTTCCTCAAATGTTATTTTCAACAAAACGAATGCATGAACCAAACGGGAGACACTACCATCAGCGCATTCAAAGAAATGTTCACTGAGAAAGAGTACAATGTTATTACCAATTGTATTGCATTGGCAACCGAAAAAGATCTCTGCGATAAAGCATACGAAATGTATAAATGCTACTTAGACAACAAGTAAATATTAAAATAATTAGAACCTTATTTCTTGCATTTTGTTTGAAACTTTTTGCAATTCATTGTAGTAATTTTTTAACTATGGATACTGTAATAACGAACATAACCAGCCTCATGGCATATAATTGTATATAGTATTACTAATAAAAGTTATCTGGTGCTGGTAGTATAGCGTTTGTTTCTACATCCCAAGTTTGAGGGTTCGATTTCCACCCAGCCCACACTGGGTGTCCCACCGAAACCGCACATCAAAAGTATATGGACAATTACAATGTATTGTAATGAGATTTTCGTTTATGTGATTGAGTGTGCTCTTTCCAATGAAAATATTTTCAGTTATAATATAACAAGTGGGGAGATTATACCATTGCAATTTTTTTTTCAATGAAATCACACGAGCTATATTCTCGGATGAATTTTCATCAGAGATTATAACGACATTATTTTCGGTTAGAGAATATAACGAATTACACATAAAATTTGTTTTGGTTTTGTATGTTCAGAACGTAATTTTTCACTTCTTTTATAACTGTAGCGCAGGCGGTTCAGTTCAAAAACGCCGCATTTTGTATAAACGTAGCGGAATTTACAAATTCGTGTAATGAATGCACCGTTTGACAGCCACTGTCACTTCAGTTTCAATCAAAATACAGATTTTTGTTTGCATTTCCTAGCAACGTCACTTTTACCAGCGAATATAGAACGTTCTATAATCGCTGGTGAAGGTCCATGTTCCTTTTTAAAAATATCTTAGTAGGTTGTCAAATTTGACGTTTCTCGCACAGTAACAAGTACGTCAAAACGTATCGACCTAATTAAAATGTGTAATAATAACACGGGTTTTGGTAGTGCGTCTAAACAACTTATTGCAAATGTAGTTAAAAGTAATGTACCGAAGTCCAGTAATTATTGCAGAAAATCGATTTGGAAACAATTCAATCAATTTTGCAAAACACGAAATTACGTTCCCTCTGGATCGACGTCTTCGAGTGAACTCGGGAGTATTTTGACTGATTGGGGGTTTAACACGAAGAAAGAAAATAGCGATGACTACAAAGAAGGTATTGTAAAGACTATGTGAAGCGTGGTAGCGAAGAGAAACCAGGAAAAGTATTTCAACGAATTTAATCGATCAATGGATCCATTTAATGACATAGAATTTAAAGAAGCACGAAACGCACGTGATGTCAAAAGGAAAATACTGCAATCAAACCCAGATAAAAGAAAAGTAAGTTCACTATCTCTGAGCAAAACAAAAATTTACAAAATGATGAATATATGGGATGAAGAGTCTTCAAAAACGCTTTTATCATGTTGCTGCGTATGAACTTCCGTGGAGGGGTGGAGAAGCAGCCAAATGTACCATATATTTTTTAAAAAAGAAATTACGCAGATAACAGTTTAAACAACAGAATTGAATATAATCCAGTGTTTTCAAAAACATGTCAAGGAGGTTCTCGAAAATGTGCAGATAGCAAATGGCTTGCCTCTAATTCGTCAAATCTACCATTTTGCCCAGTCAGATTGTTTAAAAAACTATTAGAAAAATGGTGATGTGGCCATCATGTTACTTTCTCCGACTTGATGGTCATTTATATTTACGTTTTCATGGTTTATTTTCAATTGAAATCCTATTTTAAAAGTACTTCGAGCGTTGCGTGAACTCGGATGAAACTGACGTTTAAAACGTCAAAATTATGAATGAGGGAAAAATTATACTTCAAATTCAAAAACTCAGTTTACTCAAAAACTAAAGGGATTTCGAAAAAAACGTATTCTTTATAAGTTGTTCATTTTGGCACTCTCTGCAATTATTATTAACATCAATTTACTGTAACTATTATCGTTTCAAAATTATAAACCAGAAATGAAAAAATAATTAATAAATTTTTTTCTCGAATAACAATAATTTTATGAAAAATATTTGCAAACAAAAGATGTTCATTTATTTGTTATTTTCAATATTTGTTTAAATGTTTTTGTGATATTTTTCATATTTAAGAAGATATTGGCAAAAAACAAAAAACGGTTAAGGTAAACACCCACTTCCGGTGTACGAAATTTTACCAAAAGCTTTTCAGTTTTTCGGATTATCAAATAAGACTTATGTTCAAAGTTTCATATCAATTGCTCTATTAGTGTTTGAGATACAGGGCGCACAGACACACACACACACACACACACACACACACACACAGACACAAAAAAAATTTCCAGAAATTGTTGAAAACGGATATTTCCGTAAAAAAAAATTTTGAAAAAAAATCACGATCACAATACTTTCTCGTACTTCGTAACGGAGAAAGTAAAAAAGAAACACTAATATTACTACAGAACGATTATTTTTTACTGTGGATCCATTTTGGAACAAACATCCTGCTTCAGTTTGGTATAAAAATATGTCAATAGGTATAAATGAATTGGGAAAATGGAGCAAACAGTCTGCTGAAAAGATTGGATTAAATATAAAAAACAAAAAAATCACCAATAATTCAAACAGATCAAGTGCCGTATCTAACTTCACTAAAGCTGGTGTTGGGGTACAGCAAGTATTGAAAATGACAGGACATGCAAATGCAAAATCACTCAAAACTTACCTACAATTGGACACAGAGCACCAATTTACTAGCCAATCTAAGGTCAAAGCCAACAACGGGCGTCGCTAGTTGTAGCGGAAATGCCACAACTATCAAAAATCAGACAAAATTAATATCGCAGTCCGTCAGTTCCAGCCCGGATGCCGAGCAGAGCAGACCACCAGAGGAACACCAACAGCAGTCCGTCAGAACTTCAATCCGTTCTCCGAGCCGTTTTCACGGCAGCCGAACGGACCCATAAATTCTGATCGACTATTTGCAATAATTCTGAGATCGAAAAGCCGTTTTTTCGGCTCAACACCGCACCATGGCCAGCGGCAACTACGCCCAGCAGTTCGCCAAAGCCCAGGCCGAGCACGCCCCTAAGACCACCCTCACACCGGAAGAAGAAGCAGACCGCCGCCGCTCCAAGGAGCTGCTGGCGATCTCCAGCGAACAGCAGAAATCCACCGAGATACTCCTACAGAACTTCCAACTCCGGGCGAAAGTGCAACAGCTGGAAAAACGCCTCGAGGCGCTGACCAGGGCAGCCACCCCGACACCTACACCGACGCCAACAACACCGACACCGAAGCCCACTGTCCCCACCGGGAACAGCTTTGCCGTCCTCATGGACACGGACGGCTCCGACGATGACGACTCGACCCCAACACCGAGGCCGAGCAATAAGAAGAGGCTCGCATCACCACCAGCGACCACCAACGCCAGCAAGAAGGCGGCGCCTCCAACAAAGAAGGCCAAACAACCGGCCGCAAACGCAGCGGTCCAATCCACCTCCCGCATCACGACCACACCAGCACCAACGTCTACCCCAGCTGTGCAGTCCAACACAGCTTAACTCCCCTTCGTCCCCCCTGCACACAGACCACCTCCAGTTGTCCTACCAGCGGACACACGCTGGCCGGAAATCAGGGCCTTGATGGAAACACACTCCATCAAGGTGCACCAAGCCAAATACGCAGCTCGCGGGCTGCGTATTTTCCCCGAGACCCCCACGGACTTCCGCACCCTCACGAGGGTCCTTGATGACAACGGTACACCGTACCACACATACCAGCTCACCGAGGACAAGACGACAAAGGCGGTAATACGCAACATTGCCCCTTCATGCACCGAGACCGAGATCGCGGAGGATCTCAAGAACCAAGGCTTCCCGACACTCCTCGTGAAACGGATGACCCGCAGAGACCCTGTGACAGGACAAACCCATCCCTTGTGGATGGTTTACGTACAACTCGACGGTGGCGTGGATATACACCGCATCCTCGCCGTCAAGAAGGTCCTGGGGCTCGATGTGAAAGTCGAGCGGAAACACCACGACGGTAGTAAACAACAGTGCTACCGTTGCCAGCAGCTAGGGCACACGCAGAGCTGCTGCACAATGCCCCCACGATGTGTCAAGTGTGCAGGCGCACACTTGTCGCACAACTGCGAGAGGCCAAGGACGGACCCGGCAAAGTGCGCTAACTGCGCCGAGGCCCATCCTGCGTCTTACAGAGGCTGCACTCGCTTCGTCGCCTACGCGAAGAAGAGTGCCCCCACACCGAAGCCCCTGACGAAGAGCTTTGCTGCAGCCGCGGGAGGGTTCAACCCATCAGAGGAAGACGGCACCAACGGCCTCCCCGGGGCCCGACTACGCGCAAGTCGGCACCATCGTGGCGGAGATGCTCCAGGCCCTCGGCGCGGCGAGCGGCCCGACAGACCACGCAACCATCGTGGCCACATCGATCCCCAAGATCGTCCTGGCGATCTTGGGAACACGAGTCTAGACAGCATTAATTTTATTTCTGTTGCAGGTCAGTCCGCAGCGAGGACAACAACGAGTTACGGTGGCTATTTTTCCACCACCGAACTCCATCATACCGAACAGACACCGAGACGAGGCGGCGCACGGCACACCACCAAGAGGACGTCTATCCATACAGCGACAAGTGGAGGAGTTTTAGCTGGTATACCCTTCAGGGACTCCAGCACTACCCCGCTACGGGGGTGTCTATAAAAGATTTCTCCTCCACACATCAAAAAAAAAAAAAAAAAATCGCAGTCCGAGCAAATCTCTACGAGTAACATGTCTACAATAACTGCACTTTTAACATACAAACTATGAACGTTATTAATGATCATGCAAATGTTACAAATGATCATAAAAATGTGTAATAGATGTTCTTTCATTAAATTATTATTAATCTAATAAAGTGTTATATGACATTATTATTATTATTATTATTATTATTATTATTATTATATTTGAGACATTTATTAATCTCCCTAAAATAAACTCGATGTTATTTTTTCTCTTGGATATAGATGCTATTATTGCACTCAGTTTGGTTTTCACTTGGTAAAAACTCTCGAATCAAGGGAGAAAGAATCATGCCCTTAATTCTCGTGTTTTTACCGTGACAACCAAACATTCGTGTAATAATAGCATCTATATCCGAGAAAAAAATAATCTCTTGTTTATTTACCCCCGAATAAATGTAAGGTCGAAGGTAAAGTATGGTACAGTCAGAGAAAATACAAATGCGAAACTCGCTCAGCGAGGGAATGCTGCCGCATGTCGGTGCTTAGTTCGGTCGAAACCAGCTTTAAAATCCAAACCCTGCTTAAAATCCATTTATGAGGTAATAAAAAGGTATCCCGAGATAAGATGGTCAAAATGACACCCAAAACGGATTTTTAAATAAATATGAAAATATCATTAGTTGTGACCTTAACCAAACTAGTCGTAAGCCGTATATCAAAAACCCCCGACATGACCCGGGAAGCCCCAAAATAAAAAAAATTCAAATATAATTTTGTTAACCACTAAAAAATTATTTAAAAAATCTGAAAAAATCACATATATTATTGACCCAAATACCAAATTAGATGAATTTTTCAAGGTCATTGAACGTTATTAAAAGTATTAAAAAAAAATTTGAAAATAAAAAAAAAAAATCTTCGGGCCGCGGTGGTCTAGTGGGTAGAGGTCCGGCCTCTGGACCCCGTTGGTGCGGGTTCGAGTCCCGTCCGGACGGTCACTTTTTCAACACGAACAATGGCCGTACGGGTCCCTGGGTGTCCAGTGTTTGTCCCCATTTCATTTAAATATGAATATTATTAATATAAATTGGTTGTGGCTGAATGCCCTAGCTGGCTAAGCCAAGTCCCCATCATCCTCGATTCCCTAACCCGAACTATTGTCAATCATCTTTCCTTTTTTAACTAAAAAAAAAAAAAATCAAATTTGCCCACTAGTTTAAAATTGTATTTCGTCATATGATTGCTATCAATAAATACCATAATTTTTTCAAGGTCATTGAAGGTCATTTAAGGTATTAAATTTGTTTTGAAAGTTTAACTTTTTTTCGCCCCTAAGCGATCGAGTGACAACCTAAAATTTTAAACAATCATAATTCTTCGTAACATTCCTGAAAAATAATCTCAAAGGTAGGTAAATTAAGTTTACATACGTAGTATTTTTTTAAGTTTATTAGCAATTAACTTTGAAAGGGGTAATATAAGCATTGCATACTATCGTTACCTTATATTCACAAACACGTGGTAAGGTATAAAATCTCTGAATATTTCTCGTAAATAAACCTTAACATATACAGGGTGTTTCAGAGCTCTGGGAACGGTCAATCACGCGCTTATTTGTCAAAACTTCGAAAAATGTTTTATACAAAAGTTGTGTATAATAGTGAGCTGCACGCCCTAGAAATATTTAAATTTATACAGGGTGTCTAATAACAAAGTTACAGATCAAACTTATGTTTTTTTAAATGGAACACCCTGTATTTTTTGTCATTTTTGAATTATATGGAGCAAATAAAGGTGAGTTACTTCAATACTCCCTACACCTATTGTTTGCCGTTTTCGAAATATTTGAAGATTTGTTGAAATGCATGGTTTGGGTGAAATTTTATTTTTGCCCCAGTGATCGACGTTGAACGATTAAAATCATTTCTGTTATTTGGTTGAAGGTTCGAACTATAGAGCCAACCATGATTTCATACAAAAAATTATACAGGGTGATAAAGAAAATGCGGTAGAAAAACCCAACTTATAAAGTTGAATAACTTCGTTTTTTCAAATGGCACACCCTGTATTTAGTAACGTATTCTTAAGTAGAATCCAATTATGTTTCAGATTGTATAAGGGTTTCCTCTTCCTAATCTCAATAGTTTTCTTGTATTCAGCGATTATCATATCAGGAATAATTATTATAATCTGAAAGATAATTGGATTCTACTTGAGAATACGTTACCAAATACAGGGTGTGCCATTTGAAAAAAACGAAGTTATTCAACTTAATAAGTTGGGTTTTTCTACCGCATTTTTTTCATCACCCTGTATAATTTTTTGTATGAAATCATGGTGGGCTCTATAATTCGAACCTTCAAGTAAATAATTAAAATGATTTTAATCGTTCAACGTCAATCACTGGGGCAAAAATAAAATTTCACCCAGACCATGCATTTGAACAAATCTTCAAATATTTCGAAAACGGCTAACAATAAGTATAGGGAGTATTGAACTAACTCACCTTTATTTGCTCCATATAATTCAGAAATGACAAAAAATATAGGGTGTTCCATTTAAAAAAACATATGTTTGGTCTGTAACTTTGTTATGAGACACCCTGTATAAATTTAAATATTTTTAGGGCGTGCAGTTCACTATTATACACAACTTTTGTATAAAACATTTTTCGAAATTTTGAAAAATAAGCACGTGAGTGGCCATTCCCAGAGCTCTGAAACACCCTGTATATCATAGAACTGAATATCTATAGAACTCAATGGTATTTGAATATATGATAAGAAACTAATAATTAAAACGTAGTTCATTCCAATGTCTCTACATTTTTTGAACCAAAACACGTGTTCAAAAATTTTAAAATTACTAGATGAATTTTCAGGAGCTTTTACTTATAATTTAAAAAATAATTAAAATTATCCATAGATATTTCAAAAATGTGAAGACCGCTATGATTTTTTTCATAGTTTTTTTCACTTATAATCAGAAAAATAAATACAACTTTTAAAAGCTAAAGAAAGTAGCGTTAAGTTTTATATTATAACATTACAATATTTTACTTAATTTCCAAATCATAAGTATAAAATTATATATTATTATGTTATGTTATTTTACAATTTCGTTTCAAATTATATTGTAATATTTCATATATTATTAGTTAAAAATTAATAAATATATATAATAATTATGTGTATAGATATTAGGGATTTGAAATTTAAAAAAAAAGAATCTAAACTAAACATAAACATACTGTTACTCTATTATTAATTTGATAAAATTTTGATTTTGATTTTGTTGATAAATATATAAAAAAAAAGTTTAAGATTAGTTATTCAAAATTTTCAAGATGACGCACCAAACATTGAAAGAACATTGACGAAATAAAATTTTCCGTTACTTGATCGCTTAGGGGCGAAAAAAAAAATTGGTTACCCTTTTATTTGGGTAGAAAATATATATGTGAATTTTTCAGAATATTATAATTTTAAGTGGTTAAAAAATAAAATCTTATTTTTCGAGGATTTCAAGGTCATATTTTCGCAAAAATGGGATTATTTATACGGAACTGAAATAAAATTATTAATACCAAAATATTACCAATAATTTTATACAAAATTACTCTTCAATTGAGAAATATATAATAGTTATTTGAGCAACTAGGAACGTAAGGACGTATTTGAGGCTGGTCGCCTGCCGAAAATGTTAATTGTCATTACGTTCCGTCTTGCTTATTAATTTTTTTCCGCTACCGGAAATATAATACTTAAAAAGATCAGAAAATATTCTAAAATACGGCTTGTAACATTTGGGATTTAATTTTTTATAGTCACCTATGCGTCCTATGGCAACCCAGCAACCGAGAAAACAATGTCGAATTTTGTTTGTTTGTGTCAATCCAGTGACAGTTTTTGCGGGCATGGATGCAAACGAAGCTGCGAATATTGCGTGTTGGAATCTGTTACCGACAAAATCGAAAAAGGTATGTGCCCTGTTACGACTCTTTTAAGCAGTGGTTATGTAAAAAGGATACCGATGCTGTAGGTATAGACGAAAATGTGTTGCTCGCCTATATGTTGGAGCGTTACGTTTCTGTTTATTATTTTCCAAGGTCCGCAAGTAAAAAATTAAGTTCCGTCGTCAAGGACAACAAACACCACGAATGTTATCAGTCACTTACGGTACCTGTAACCATGGATGCAATGCGTATTTACGTTGTCGGTAGCGGAAAAAAAATATTAAAATAACGTAAAAATCGTAGTTATTCGAATTTTTGAAAAGGACGCACCAAAAATTGCAAGATGAAAAAAATGAAAAAAATCAGAGATATGGAATCCGTCACTCGATCACTTAGGGGCGAGAAGGGAACTAGGCTTGTAAATTTTATAACCTCATAATTGTATCTTAAGCAGGGGGTTTCGACCGAACTAAGCACCGACATGCGGCAGCATTCCCTCGCCGAGCGAGTTTCGCATTTGTATTTTCTCTGACTGTACATAACGCGAGTTGTAACGCAATTATGCGCGCGTGAAATTGTGCGTAATTTGCTACTTACAAATCTCGTTATGTACAGTCCGCACCTAATAGCATGGCGAGAAGCCGCGCAGATCGAATAGTCCGGCGTGCGCTATTTAGCGCCGATCGACACATTTAAAATGTTCCGTGCGGCGCTCAGTAGCGTAACGCAGATATTTCTTTAGCCCTTTTGTTGTATGGAAATCACTTAATACTAGTAATTAACGTAACAAGTTCCGAAAGTGATATTTTACGGGATGAGTAGGAAGTTTCCAGGACGAGCCGTAGGCGAGTCCTGGAATCCTGCGAGTCCCGTAAAATCACTTTTGGAACGCGTTACGTACAATATTTTTTCTGTAGCCGTTTTTTATGTTAAAAAAGCAAAAACATACACAAACGTTATATGACAAGCGCTGTCATAATTAAATAGGAAGTGGATGTTTTTGTCAAGGCCGCCTACATATATACGCAAAATCTTCCCGAAAGTAACAAAAAGCGTCCCGAAAGTAAAGAAGTCGTTCCGAAAGTGAAACAAAATCGTCCCGAAAATAACTACTTTCGGTACGATTTATGTAAAGTGGTACCGAAAGTTTTATTTTCGGGACGGCTGCAGAAAAAAGTAATAAAAATAACATATATCTTACCATATATTTAATACAATATAATTTTTAATTTTTAATAAAATACAGGATTAAAAAATAAATAAAAAATCGTAAATTAAATTAAATATAAACAAAAATGTATATACAGCACAGCACTCACTTATATTGTCCTAATCGTTACTCAAATCGTCGTCGTTATAGTCGTCATCGTCGTCATCGCTCGAATCTGCATTTAATCTAATAACAAGCTCCTCGGCGCGGACAACAACCATGATTTCATTTGCCGGGTAATCACTTTCAACTTTGATGACATGGTCACATCTCTTTTTCCAGTCTTCTGCGGTAATTGCAACAAATTCTTCTTCAGCGAATTCCCACATATCTTGTATTTTGAACGTGGTGTTTCGTTTTGCTGCATATTGTTTCAGTGTTGCCCAAATTAGTTCAATTGGATTCAGATCTGGATGGTAGGGTGGAAGTCTTAAAATAGTATGTCCATACTGTTCAAACAATGTATCAAATTTGTACTGAATATGTTGATTCTTATGAGCCTTTATTATATTGAATATTGAAAATGGTAATTTTTTTGTGTCAACCACGATATCATATCATGCTGTTCGGTGCATGGTTAATTTGCACATTATGATAAGGAGCATTATCTACAACTATAACTGACTGAAAATCCAAATTTAGTATTAACTTTTCGCGAAGCCACTTCTCGTAATTTGTAGAATTCATTTCATGATAATCCCCCGATGACGTACTGGATTTAAAAATTTGTAAACAGTTTGGAATAAATCCTTTGTCTCCACCAGCATTAATAATAATTAGCCGTGAACCTTTTGAAATTGGGCAAAATATTCTATTTTTGGTGTTGTCATTCCAACTTTTTGAAAGGTTGTGCCCACTGTGGATGTGAGTTTCATCAAGAAAAACTGTTGGGCATTATTATTCTTGAAAATGTTGTATATTATTTAAATATTTAATACGACGCGCCCGAATATCACTTTTTTTCAATAAACAATTGACGATTATTCTGTGATCCTTGATAATTCTTCTTAACCTCTTCACGCCCAGATTCGCCACATGTGGCAACAAGCGAAAAATGAAAACAAAAACATTGTACAAAAAAAATTTCTTCGTTAGCGCTATCTATGGAATATTTTTTCATATTTTTTTGCATAAATGGGAAAGTTTGTGACAGTGAAATCATATTTCGTAGAAAAAGTTAACAACAACAAAGAAGTAATTTTTCATCAAACCTGGTATTAAATCAAAGCAGCATGGGCGCGAAGTGGTTAATGATGTTAACATCCCCTACCACCCAAAATCTTCTCATAATTTTGCTCGTAAGGATGTAAGATGAACTCTGCAGCCTTCAGTTTTATGAAAATTATATGTAACATTTCCAAAGTCCACTTTTTCGAACTGTTCTAACTCCCTCACTGAGCACTTGCGGACTCGTTTTTTATTCGGGCTCCAAATATTAATCCATTTTCGGGTGCATTGTTTCCCTCGCTCACTATTCGTTCCAAACTTCTCACTGAAACACCCGTCGCCGTGGGAACAATGTCTTTAATTTCTTTTAAGGTACAATCCACTTTAATAGTTTTAAAATAATTAAACACATTAAAAATAACTTCGCGCGCCCGACTGTGAATCACCTTATTGCGAGTTAATGTAGTTGCCATTGTTTTATAAAAATTGTAACGTTCAATGGTTGCTTACACTCAAGTGACGCATTTCGATCGTAATGTGGGTCTGTTGAGTGTAATTAGTAGGGGATTATCTTACTTACTACCTGACAGGTAGTTAATTTGTCCCAAATAACCTTACTAGATTACAATTACGTATTTACGATTGTAAATTGTATTAAAAATAGATGCCCAATACCGCTGCTGTTAGTCCTTACTTCTATCTCATATTAGATGTAAAATACCACTACGCATCCAAGCCGCTCGCCATGCTATAAGGCGCAGACTGTAATAAACTATCAAATAAATAGTAATGATGTTATGTAATATTTTTGCTTCAATTGATTGAATTTAATTATAAAAGCTAAAAACGAAATATGTTCGTAAATATTTGTTAAGGATGTTGAATGTTGATCTTACGGAAGAGGTATTAAATCATATCATATACCGATTAGAACTGATTTATACCCACCGGCAAATAGTCCTTCCGATACTTACCACCCCCAGTGTTCAGTTGTCTCTGCTTATTTTAAACCTGTTAGCATTACGTTAATTTAGTACCCGCCACGTCGAACCCTGTGCACTCTGAATACATTATTTACACCTCTTCGCTCCCAGCGCCTCGGAAATTAAATCGTATATTGCAATATAATTCACCAAAATTAATTACGCCCTTATATAAATCTCATCGATGATTCTATAAGGGAAGGATGTTTATATAGCAGGTTTTCTTATAGGATTTAGACGATAAAGTCAACATAAGATTACATAAATAAATATGATACGTTGAGATAAAAATCTGACTCAAGTTTTCATACTAAAGACATGACAAGCAACTGTAGTAATACTTGAGCATATTGTCGCGAACCAGTGTTATTTGACACAGGATGTCCGGTTCGCGATTACTCCAGCCGCGTACTCGGCGAGTTTCAAGGACTTCGATATTTGCTTGTCGATAAGTTTTGTGCTTATGAGTAAAGATTGAGGGGGTCCGGGAAAACCGCTGGGAAGTCAGTCGGTGTTCCACCACGATCAGAGGAAGTTAGAAATATAGTTCATAGTTTAAAATTAAACAGTTGTTTTTTTAATTGATGCACCGGCTCGTTTAGCTTAGGTAAGTACCCTAAATTTTATATAGTGGTTACCTATTGTCTCTGACCTTAAAGTCGCGATGACCCCCACGCGACAATATAAATAGTCGTGTTTGTATTTGATAACTGTATGTATAAATGAATATAAAATGTTAAAAAATATATTAGAAAATAGAGAAAGCAATCACTTTGATGTGACCACCATGTAACTTCCGCAGATATTAATAAAAATTCAGATGGAAAAAACAAATTAATATATTTCAAGGATAGAAATTCTCAAGGTCCTAGATTAGATTAGATTAGACGGGGTCGATTGGCTGTGGTGAGCCTTACAGCACTGCGACCTGTTTAGATCTTTTGTACTAGTACCCTACTGCTATTTGATTCCCAGAAATTCAACTTCCCTGACAAGGTCAATTAACTTTCTGGGAGGTAATGCCCTGATCTGTTCTGGCGTTACCGCCATACCTCCGGTTAGGGCCTGCCTAGTGGTAGCTAGAGCCACACACTCGCATAATATGTGTTCGGCCGTTTCTTCTGCCGATTCACATAATCTGCATGTGGTGTCATCCACTTTGCCCATATTGTGAAGATGGTACTTCACTGGGCAGTGTCCTGTGAGGAGACCGGTGATTAGTCTGATCTCGGTTTTAGTGAGGCGTAAGAGCTGTTTGGCTCTATTTGGCGAGAAGTCAATAAACATTTTGGATTGCCTTTGACCTGGTGCATTTTTCCAATAGTCAATTTTGCACTTTTTTCCCATTCTTGGATCACGCCTTTTTTATGTGCTTTCGGTAGCCCACAGGTCGGTTTTGGTCCAATTATGGTAGTTGAGGCTCCTTCCTTAGCAAGTATATCGGCATGCTCATTGCCTTTTATGCTTGCGTGGCCGGGTACCCACATTAGGGTGAGCTTGTTGCCCTTTGCCAATTGGTTCAGAGCCTGTTTACAGTTCCAAGTAGTCTTGGAGTTAAAGCTGTACGCTTTAAGGCTCTTTAGAGCAGCCTGGCTATCCGTGATTAGATATATGCGTGCCCCTTTGTAGCCCTTTTTTGTGCACACCTGAGCACATCTTTCTAAAGCTATTATTTTAGCCTGTAGGACAGAAGGGCCATGTCCGAGGGGAACTGATTCCCTATGCTTAGGCCCATATATGCCTATGCCGGTGCCCACCTCTGTCTTCGATGCATCTGTGTACCAGAGTACAGAGTTATGTTTTAGTTCTGTGACTCGTTTCAGACTGTTTTGGCGACTATCAATAGTCACATCAAATCTTGATTCGAAGTCATAATTGATCGGCATTATATCCGATGGTGTTTGTAAGAACTCGCTTGTGACGAGGTCCAGAATTTCTGAGTGTCCGGTTCTGTGGCCTGTACTGGTCCAGTTTAGTCTCAGTGCACTCATTAGACCTTCCTTTCTGATTTGTTCGTGCAAAGGAAGTAGGTCTAGTAAAGCTTCCATTGCTGCAGAGGGAGTGCTATGCGCAGCTCCCGTGATGCCAAGGCAGGCCAGTCTTTGAAGAACTTGGAGCTTCTTTTGTGCCGTTACTTGTTTTATTTTGGTCCACCATATTAGTGAGCCATATATGATAATGTGTCTGACCACCATGATGTACAACCAGTGTATCATTTTAGGTTTCAGCACCCATGATCTGCCAAAGAGCCGGCGGCCTATCCAGAGTGCCGCCGTTGCTTTGCTGATCGTTTTTTCCAGATGCGCGTTCCAGTTAAGCTTCCTATCAAGCACTAAGCCTAAATATTTCACTTGGTCGGAAAGCGCAATTTCTTGTCCTTTTACTTTGGGAGCTTTGATTGAAAGTTTCCTGCGATTAGTAAAAGGTACAATCACAGTTTTGTTCGAGTTGACATTGAAACCCTCCTTCAGACACCATTTTGTTATGGTGTTAAGGGCCTCTAGGGACGATACGATGCTCAAGGTCCTAGGTAATAACAAAACTTCTTTCACCGATAAACTATCCGGTTTTGTACTATTGGTCCTCGCCAGGGCTCCACCAACTTAGCCCCCCCCCCTCTCTAAAAAGACTATTGCGCCAGAAGGGCCATTAAAATTAAAGCTAACGCCCCTGAGACGAGGGAATTACAGGTGTTTGAATTTTCAGGGGGGCAAGTCGACGGTTTAGAAGCTAATGCCACCTCCGCAACTCTAGAAAATTAAAAAGCATTACCCCAGCCGCCCGGATTCATATTTTTATTCACAATTGCTATAACAATATGCATATTTTTAACCTCCAAAATTTGGGAAATTAGCGATTCCTTGTGTAAAGACGTGCCTCTTGGTGGTCAAAAACATTTTGCGAGATTCTAATTCGAAGTACAGAAATTTTCAATTGTCAATATACAGGGTGCCCACAAATTCATTCTCAACATGGGGATCTCTGTTATCATAAGAGATAGAGATTTAGTTAAATGCGATGATATACTCCTTAGCTAAAATTTGTCACGGGGGGTCGCAGCGCGGGGTGAAAACCTGCCCTCGATGACCTCCAGCTGGCTCATGGAGTCGGTGTCGCTATAAGACAGCACAAGAACCACAGAAACAAGGATAGGACACAGATATAAAAAGTTTGATAGGCGCGATAACTATCGCTGTTATTTACACACGGATAATTATTACAAAAATGTTCAAAGTTCAAAATATATACACATAAAAAAACGGCGACGCAAGCAGCGGCGAAGGAAGGCAGCGGCGGCGGCGTGACGTCGTTGATGTTCGGACGGAGGTGTTGGCTGACTGATTGTTGAATTCTCTCCGAGTGTTGAATAATGACTGATGTCCTGAGTGCGCTCCCTGGCCTTTTACGGGGTCCACGCCCTACTCTTCTCCGGGTTGCGGGTGGTGGTGGTAGTAAGATGCGACGAGAGGGGATCATCATTCCTGGCCGAAAAATATTTTTACCCCTCTACGGGGCAAGGAAAGTGAGTTTCGGGCGGACATACCCGACGATTACGGGCTTCTTCTCCCACCATTTATAGGTGTCTCGAGGTTTAGATGAGGTACGAACATCGTGGCGAGCACGTCAGTGATTGTCAGAAGATAACCGGAGTCGCCGTCGAGTCGTCAGGAGAATTCTTTTAATTTCTAAGATTATAATGTTTTGAAGTAATGTTTTTCAGAAATTTATATTTTTTTCTACAATAAAGCTTGCTATAGCTTTACTTATTTTGCAATAAAAAAAAAGGACCTTTATTGGCATAAAAATAAAATACATCTTCCATAATTAACTTCATTTCCTTCTCCTCTCCTTTTCCCACCCCAACCTCGCCAGTGTGCCAGTGTCACCCTGGTTCCGTCCTCTCTCATCCATTCGTTCACTCTTTTCCCCCCTCTCACCCATTCCTCACACACACCCTCGCACTCCTCTGCCAAATGTCACCAAGTATCCCTCCCCCATTCACACAATACACACCTCCCATACTCTGCAATTGCAATAAAAAAACATGATTAACTGGAGTAATTCATATTTACAGTGAGTTTAAAAATCGAACATGTATCCGTAAATTACCACAAGTAATTATTGCAAAAATATAAAGTGCTTATGCTTAGGTTAGGGTTAGTTTAAGCCCCCCCCCCCCCTGGACCGCCCAGTAGTTTTAACCACAAATAATTATTGCAAAAATATAAAGTGATTATGCTTAGGTTAGGGTTAGTTTAAGTCCCCCCCCCCCCCTGGGACCGCGTAGTAGTTTTAACCACAAGTAATTATTGCAAAAATAAGAAGTGCTTATCCTTAGGTTAGGGTTAGTTTAAGTCCCCCACCCGTTTGGACCACCCAGTAGTTTTAACCACAAGTAATTATTGCAAAAATATAAAGTGCTTACGCTTAGGTTAGGGTTAGTTTAAGTCCCCCCCCCCTCTCCTTGGACCACCCAGTAGTTTTACCCGCAGTAGATTAGCCATCGATCGTCATTACTTTCCGGTTATTGGTCATGTTTAATTCAATTTAACTAAAGAAAAAACAAAAATACAACCTCAAAAATAATGCTAGTAGGTAAATTAATAATTCTAATTTTATTTTGACGATTTAAATTCAATAATAAAGATACAAGCTGAAAATTTTACATGGTAATTCCTTAGGATGCGATGGACAAACTGTATACAAAATAAACTATTACATTTTTTATAGTAATAATAATAATAATAATAATATTTATTGACGTAAAATACTTTTTAACACTAATACATTAAATATACAATTTCAGTGAAGGTATTCTATATGACATGTATCACATATTTCTAAGTAGACTAAATTAAATTAAATGAATTGTGGGTAAAAAATAATAAGTTTCTAATAATATGATTAGCAAAAGCTGGCACAAAGAGGAATACATTGTACAACAAAATTAAACATTTAAGCAATAATCATTACAATTACTGTGCAATTATGTTCAAACAACGTTTTTTAAAAGCACACAAAGATAAATGAAAAATATCGACATTATGTTCCGAGATAGAATTGAAGTACCGCATTGCACGACATATTGGACTATTTTGGCCATAACTTGTTGAATGAAATTTTATTCTAAATGGATTTTTATGCCTTTGTAGATGAGGCGGGCTAGCATTAAAATTTAATCGACAAAGCAACTCAGGACAGTTTATGAAATTATGGCATAAATTATATAGAATGCAAAGATCAGCTAGCGTCCTCCTATTTTTGAGAGAATCAACATTTAAATGACAACGTACATGTATATACTCCGTATACATTAGACCAGTTCTAAAGGCAAACAATTTTAGGAATTTATTTTGAACCCTTTCAATTTTGATTATATTATATGCCATCGCTGGTGACCATATTGGTGCTGCATATTCTAATAAGGGCCGAACTAAGGATAGAAATAAATTTCTTAATAATAAAGGAGAAAAATTTCTACCGAATCCATTAATGAAGCCAAGTACCTGAGTTGCCTTCGATGTTATGTTGCTTATATGTATATTGAATGTCAATTTTGTATCAAACATAACTCCCAAATCTTTAATATAATGTACATCAACCAACTTCTTATTTCCAATAAAGTAATCAGTTGATGCATATTTAGAGCTGCGAGTAAACGATATCTTAAAACATTTATCAGCATTTAAATCAAGGCCATTATTAATACACCATTGGTTTAAATTAAATAGATCATTTTGTAGTGAAATACAGTCTTGTTCAGAATTAATTACTTTAAATAACTTTAGATCGTCTGCAAATAGGAGACACTGGCTACTTTTTATAACGGATACAATATCGTTAATAAAAATGAGAAACAGAAGCGGGCCGCAGTGGGAACCTTGAGGGACCCCCGAGATTACATTAATGATTTTAGATAATTTTCCATTTATATTAACACATTGAACACGCTCAGTTAAATAGCTATTAAACCAAGCAACAACATCTGTTCCAAAACCATAGGCAGAAAGCTTAGCAAGAAGGATCTTATGATGTACGCGATCAAAAGCCTTAGATAAATCGGTATAAACGCTGTCAACCGCCAAACCCTTTTCGAATGCTTCAAGAATGAACATTTTAAAAACTAAAAGATTCGTAACAGTCGAGCGGCCAGCAGTAAACCCATGCTGTTCATTAACAATTAAGTTCTTGCAGACCCACTTTAGTTGATAGTATTAATTAAAAAAAACTGTTGTGGTATAACAGCTGAATCATCTGGATCTTCATTTGTTAAAACAGTAGAATTTAATACGCTACAATAGTTGAGAATTATTACTCAATTCGATTTAGGAGATTACAAGTTTTGCGAACATAAATTATTTTACACCCGCTTGGAGAGATTTGCCCACACTGCAGCGTGCCGCGCCGGCCTTCAACTGAAACATCGGAAACATCGCCTTTTCATGGGCAGGTATGGTAGGGATAGACAAAATTTGCGGGAATTTTAAATTTTCGGCCAGGATGGGTCGTCCCTACGGGAGCATCGAAGTCGGCGCACGTGTTCGAACCGGCAAATTGCTCTTCCAAGAACAATTTGGGTTCGAGACGATTTCGTCACGCAGGCAGTTGGGGGGCGGATCAACAGTCCATTGTGTTGGCACTGGCAGCTGCACATTTCCACTAAAAGTTCTGCGAAATGTCCTAACGATGTCCTCGATGGGAAGATTCACAGGGGTGGAGGCGTATTCCTTCATTGTATTGTTACTGGCAGCTGTACTTCTTCGAAAATTATCTTTTTTGTAAATTTCAATAATGCGGAATTTATGAAAATATTGAAGAGGAGCAATGGTTAGCTCAGAAAATGTAAACTAAGATAATTACGCATTTGTTAAGACGCGTAGATAAACTAAACGCCGATAACAAATGGCCCCGAAAAACGAGAGAATTTTGAAGTGCGTAGAAAGTATGTACATATGAAAGATGCCAGTTGGAGTCGTCATGGTGGTTACGTCATCACGAAGGTGGATCCTTCCGAGGTTAAGGTGTGAGGAAGATTCGGGCATCCTACACCGGATCCAGGTTCCACTGGGAACTTCTGTTGGGCGTCTACGGGAGGCTGCTTTCTACGTTGGTCAGGACACTGGTCCTTGTGGAGATCCTTCCGCAGTTGTGGTGCGTAGGGATTCGGTCATCTTGACACCGGATCACGGCATCTCTGGATGCCTGGGTCCTAGGATCTGGCCGGGACACTGATCTTTGGAGATCCTTCCGAAGGTGAGGTGTGAGGGGATTCGGTCTTCCCACACCGGATCTCTGCATCTCTGGATGCCTGGGTCCTAGGATGCTGGCTGAGATACTGGTCCTTGTGGATCCTTCCGAGACTGAAGTGTAAGGAGATTCGGATATCTTACACCGGATCTCGGCATCACTAGATGCCTGGAGTGGCCGCATCCTAGGAACACTCACGTCTGGTGCGGCCGGGGATGAGCTGTCATCCTGGAGTGCACTGGCACGGCGGGAACCAAGACGTGCGGTCTGTCTCTCCAATACTTGAGGCGGCTGGAGCATCAGCCGCCGGGGCGGAGCGTGGGGCCGCTGGAGCTTGAGGTATTCTGGTTGGATGTTGTCGTCTATTCTGTTTGCTGGGTGCCACTGCATGTGTTGCCGCAGCAGGCGGGTGGTTATAGGAGGTTCGTCTGGGCTGGTGTTGTGGTCGGTGTTGGTTCCAATGCCTTGATGATTTGAAACCCTTTCCAAGTAGACACAGCGGACGTGGATTGTTAGAATATCGTTCATGCCGCACTGGAGCATCCATGAGGGCACTTACAGTAAACTATGGCGTCTATATCGCGGGTACTACACTGTGTTTAATTGTTATTGGTCGCGGTCAAGGAAACGGTCACTCGGGGTTACGATTCACGGGCCCGTAATCATGGTGGTGGAAGTCACGGTCGCCTCAGGTTGCCTTGCGTAGGCGAGGCGGACGCTGTTTGCAGCATCCGAAGGAGCTGCAGTGTCTTCGGTAGGAATGGCGCCTATAGATGACGTCAGGAGGGAAGCGTTTGTGGCCGTTGGGTTGGACCAGTGGATGGCGCTTCTTCAGGAGTCTTCAGCTGGCAACGACGTCGGTCTGTACTGCAGGTTTTCGTGTGACCACAAAGACAGCGATCTTTAGGTCAGACGGCCCCGGTAAGTCCCTCTTTGTGGCCAAAGAGAGGTGCAACGTCGTGACAGGCGGCGGCATAATCAGCGGTGTCTTAGCTGGAGGCGGCTTGTTCGCCTGGCGTCGTTCGGCGGGCAGTTTAAAGGTTTGGTCAAACAGCGGACGGGGCGCGACGGCGACGCGACGCTGGCGGAACGGCATCGCGGCGTGGATGTCACACTGCGGGCGTTATGATCCCGCCATGGGAGTGAAGCCGAGATACGAATATCGGCAACACGAAAGTATGTGGGCCACCCCAGGACAGTGGGGCGAGGGGGAATTTCAAATTTGCCGCTTTTGTAAAGATGGTTCCCCCGATGTTGCCAGATTTATCAAAGATCTTATTATGGGGATTACCGTTTTTAATGATCTTAAAATTTCACTACAAAGTAATAATTTTAACAATTAAAATTATGTTTTAAACATAATTAGACTGACTATCGCTTATATTTGTCATAATAACTCATTACTGTTTATTAAATATAATCATGTGCATTGTATATTTTATACTTCGATGTATATGCGGCAACGCTTAATGAGTCTCACCATTTTTATTAACTAACCTCAATAGTGCTGTGAGTGCTCGTAATTCATGTTTGAAGGTAAGTTATTATACATTCTGTCTTATAAACTCGTCAATTGTATTTATTAGTAATGGAAACATCAAATGGCCGTATTAAATATTCTTGTAAATATCCAGAATATCAAAATTCTTTCTTTTCCGATACCTATAACTTATGTTGACTACAAAAATAAATATTTCTATAAATTTCCCAAAAATGAAGAATATCTTAAAACATGGAAAACCATTTGTGATATTGAACAGTCTTCATTGTTTAAATTTTCATTCATGTGAAGATCATTTTATTCATAAAAATTTTGTTAACCATTTCCACAAAAAATTAAATTGCAATGCTGTTCCGACACCAAGAAATAAGACAATATAACTACACTAATTTGCTTTTTAACTATTTTATTGTCATGAATCCTGGATACGAGCAAACAACTGACCTGTTACGACGCCTGAAAGAAATATCCTAAGAAGAACGAAGAGACCTGATGGAACATTGCACCTGGACAAGACCGTAATACCTGATTGTTGTGATATTTTTATATTTGATAATTTTGTTAATAATAATGTATATAATTATTCTGTTAAATATATTTTTTTCCATGTAGGCCTATTTTTATTTATATTTTGTGAAATCCAATCTTTTTTCTTTTACCAAAACCAGTAACTTCTTCATTTATGTACTATCTAAAAGTATAATCAATTGTGTGCTCAAAAAACATAATTGATTATATTTTTAGTGTTATTAAATTGAAATATATCTTGTAGACGAGTATAACATTTTTAAATTTTGGCGGAAATCGTAGTAATTTGCCACCCCGACACCAGGCGGTGCCAAAAGTTGTGTTTCCGAAATTTAACATGCAGGTTTCACTTCTAAAGGTATGTGTTCTGTGGATCTCGCTAGCATCGCGTCGGCCGACCCGTCGCACTCGGCGCGATTTCTCGAGCATTTCGAAACGAGATGTCAAGCGATTCAGATGTGGAAGCTGTGCTGATTGCGTTTGTGTTAGCAAAAAAAAACGGCGTAAACGGACATAGGTGCACGAATTGAACCAAAAGCGTCATGAATATGGAGAATACCATAGACTCTGCCGGGAACTGGAATCCCATGAGGACAGGTTCTATACCTACTTCAAAATGTCGCAGGCTTGTTTCGAAGAATTACATGGTGCAATAGAAGTAAAATAAGCAAACTCGACACGAATTGGAGGAAGGCTATTAGTTCAAGAGAAAGGCTGGCAATTTGTCTGAGGTAGGTTCATTTATTGTCTTATTATTGTTTAAACTTCAAAATTCAACATCAGCAAACTAATTAAACAACTGCAACGTGAAACTTGAACTCGAATCGAAATCAGTCTTTATAATCAGTCTTTTAAATCTTAATTTAACTCATTCAACTTAATTTAACAACATAACAGCTTAATAACATAGTATCACAGTAGAGCCGATATTGTTGAAATGTTACTCTTTTATATGCTCAATACTTTACAAAGATTTAATTTGAAAATTGTAATGTAAATAAAAAATTATAAGTCAATGATGTCGTAATTGGCGAGTTGTGGTAAGTTGTCGTTGAATTGGTTTTCGAATGATTGTCTAGAATTTGCCACTGTCGCATTGTTATTGTCATCACCAGAGAGATTTATCGGTTGAGGTCTTGGTGAATACCATACGTATGGTTCTCAATAGAACTTGTAGTACATGCTGGTGATACGTTGGAAGCATACTGAAAATGTGAATTGTTCGTGGATCGATTGTCGAGCAACTGTAATTCAGTATTCGTGAACAATTTGGCTAATTCCAACTTGACAATGGCTTGTTCTCGCGCAGGGAATTTTTTGAATGTGTCAGCGTAGCTGAGGAACAAATTGTCGACGACATCGTACTGTTTCTTCTTTTTCGAATTTAAAAAATCTAGAACTCTCCCAACATCATCGATATCTCTCCTATTTTCTGACGTTCGTTTGTTCTTTCTGGTTGAGACTCTAGATGTTGATGTATTGAATAGCGATGTAGGTATGAACTCAGATGATTGCGGAATCTGTGACGATGGCGATGTTGACGGTATGGGTGATGAATTCAATTGTAATGTATTTTCCAAATCGTCAGAGTAGATTGATGGTGTTTGAGTTCGAGAAAGTTGTGGAGTGTGTGGAGCTATCGAAATATTTGAGGATAACGCTCGTGGCACAAGTTGTCTAGAAATGATAGTTGCGATGCCCCGTATAATTTAGATTGTTCCTACTGGAACCCGTTGAACATTTGATTTGCTTCTTAAATTTGGTGTAACCGTCTCTTATCGTCTTCCATTTATTCACGGCTTCACCTAAAAGAAGAATTTATTAGTTTATTTGTTTAGTGTGACTTAGTCCTCCTTATAGCGGATCAAATTATTTTTGCTATAAAAATTTGTTCTCGATTGTTTTGCTCGCAATCGTGGATCCATTTTATAAATTCATTACTGTCGATATTGGAAACTATGGACGATTGAGTGATAGCGGAATCTTTGAAAATTCTGTCTTTTATCGAGTATACCTAAATGGCAAATCACTACTACCCCCAAAACCTCTTCCGGGAAATGAAGACATTACACCCCACGTGTTAATTGGAGATGAAGGTTTTGCTTTCAAGGAATATTTAATGCGGCCTTTTCCGAGAGCAGCGGTTATACACAACAGAAAGAAAACTTTCAACTATCGACTTTGTCGAGCCAGACGAGTTGTAGAAAACAGTTTTGGTATTTTGGCACAAAAATACCAGATCTTTCATAGGCCTATAGAGAGCGACGTTGATACTGCCATACATGTTGTCAAAGCAGCTTGTTGTCTACATAATTACATAAAAGTAAAGGGAGAGTTTTTTTCGCTTGAGCCTAATGAAACACCTAAGGTATCGAGAGCGCTCACTTCGATAAGATCTACAAATCAGCGATCTCCAAACGCCGCATTTGAAGTCCGAGAAATGTTTGTTACCTATTTTAGTAATAATCGAATAAATGACCAATAATATAATGTTACTTACCACTTTCATTCAAGTCCTTGCCTATGGATTTCCATATCGCAGCTTTCAGGTTTGCATTTTTATATTGTTGATCGTTCAAGTCATATATAAAAGTGTACCCTCGAACAATTTCAATTAATTTTTCCACTTTCTCCACGTTCATTTTTGTAAACGGATACAAACCTAACGTCACGTCGAACGCGACGTGATCCCGTAGCGCTGTCTATTTGACAACTCAAATGAATATCTATAAAACACAAAAAGATCATCGCGCTCACGTCGCGATCGCGCTCCGTCCCGCCGCACTCCTATTGCATTCCCGCCGAACGCGACGGCGACGCGACGCGACCGCTAGTCGAGCGCCTAGCGCGACGGCTCTGTGTGACATATTCCACATTAACTAACATATTACAACTCGTCACGTCCGGCCAGCGTCGCGTCGCCGTCCTGCCCCGTCCGCTGTTTGACCAAACCTTTACAACTCGTCACGTCCGGCCAGCGTCGCGTCGCCGTCCCGCCCCGTCCGCTGTTTGACCAAACCTTTCGCGTAACTGCTTGCAGGCGCCGTCTCGGCGATGTTGTCACATTGTGCCCCGGCAATTCCTTGTCTGGTGGAGACTGGGCTGCTAGAGGCGGTGTCGGTGGCGTCACGATGGTGGCGGCTGTGGTGGTGACGGCTTTGTTGCGATGGATGCTGGCTGAACAAACAACGTCGTGTTTTCGGCGATTGACAGCAGACCCGGTGACGACACGCTGGTCGTTCTTGCAGTGGCAATAACGGGATGGTCCGCGGCGAGGGGCGTCGCTTCTTCGTATTTTGGCTCGTCAAGTATCTCGTTGGAGCCGGTGCACACCCATCAATGGTGGTGCTAGCGTCTTTGGTGACGAGGTTTTCTCTAGAAAGCCATAGCGAAGTCGTTCCTGGTGAAGCTGCTCAGATGCGCGGTGAATTTCTGCCTAGATGATTATAATTTCCCTTTTGACGCATTTGCTCTTCGAATCTCCGGTTCTAGAAGGCGACCGCTTCGTCGATGTCCATACCTATCCTTGTAGCTGGCATCTTCGGGTCATGGGCTTTGACTCGGACCCACGTTGAGCGCCACTTGTCACGAGGGGTCGCAGCGCTGAGTGAAAATTTGTCCTCAATGACCTCCAGCTAGCTCATGGAGTCGGTGTCGCTATGAAACAGCACAAGAACTACAGAAACAAGCATAGGACACTACCCTACCTCTTCTCCGGGTTGCGGGTGGTGGTGGCCGGCGCACGTGTTCGAACGGGCAGATTGTTCTTCCAAGAACAATTTGGGTTCGAGCCGATTTCGTCACGTACGCAGTCAGTTGGGGGCGGATCAACAGTCCATTGTTTTAGCACTGGCAGCTGCACATTTCCACTAATAGTTCTGCCAAATGTCCTAACGATGTCCTTGATGGGAAGATGCACAGCGGTGGAGGCTTATCCCTTCATTGTATTGTCACTGGCAGCTGTACTTCTTCGAAAATTATCTAATTTTATTAAAAAGGAGCAATGGTTAGCTCAGAAAATGGAAATTAAAATATTTACGCATTTGTTAAGACGCGTAGATAAACTAAGCGCCGATAACAAATTTTACTGAACCCAAAAAAGAAACTTTTGATATTTTACGTACTTCAGGCGCTAAAGCGTAAAAAGTGAAGTTTGATTTTTTTTATTTTCTGTTATAGCTCATTTATTTTCAGAGCAAGTTGAATTTAATTTGCATGTCATGGGGTCATGCCTAGTCAGGAAGCCGAAAAATATGTGATTTTTGGGAATGTTTCTTTGCATAAAATATAAAACTTGTTTAAAATTTAGTTGATCTATGTGGTAGCACGATATTTTCATGAATGTAACATAAATTTTATAAGAAAAAATATTTGCAATAACAAAAGATATGGTCATTCTCATGAAGGCCGTTGAAAAAAGAACAGGTTTCGCGGTGACCACTGCTACTCGCATTTGGATTATCAGAAATCAAAAACGAAAGAAAATTTCTCTAATATATTAAACTGACTAGTGATTGAACAGTTTGTCGATAAATTGATCTGAGACAAAATGGCGGATTTTCAAAGTTAAAATTTTCGTTCAATCACTCTCCTATTAAATCTCAAATAAACGTGCCAAGTTTGATTTTTTTTCAATCGGTGCTCTAGTTTTTGAGATATCGTGGTCATCATGTTAAACATGCGGTTTTAAGAAAAACACGTTTAAAGTTTCAATACTCCGTTTGACTATGCGAACGGAGCGTACTTTGAACGCATGTAACTTCGACAATTTTAATCGGACTAATTCCAACTTTCTAGGGAATTTTCTATTTACTGAAAATGTTAAAACCCAAAAATCGATTTTTGAAATTTCTGACTAGGGGGCACTTTCTTAATAGGAATCTCGTAAAGTGCTCAGATTTTCTAAAATTCTTATCATATTTGAGTTACAAGGGTCAACTTTGTTTTTTCTTCAACTAGGGATCATAGTTGGCTATGGTAACATTGAAGAGATTTTTTTCACTTTTTAGAAATGTATAATTTGTTGTGTCTAATATGAAAACTAATGGTTTAGATAGATAGATATTTATTTATGGCTAATCACCATTTTACATGCATATACAAAAAATAGAATATAAAGTTATACATAAATATTACATAACTTAATACTAAAAACATTACAATAAAGGTATTAGTTACAAGTTGTAGAAAATACACTGTTACCATTTCAAAGAAATAATCACAAACAGATAGTTAATTCTACGCGCTTTAGCGAATTTGTGAAATGACTAAAAGAGGTGGCAAATATTAATAAATTGTAGCTCGAGTTTAACAAATTCCAAAAACCTTGCATACGACACAACGGCTCGTTGGTTCCATAGTTTGATCTATGAAACTTAATGCGGAATATTTTTTGGAGTTGTAGTTGGCACATTAAGATTAACCATATTTAGTAAAACAGCACAATCAGTCAAACCGTTTATCAATTTAAAAAGAAAACACAAATCTAAATAAACTCTTCTTTCGTGCAAAGATCTCAAGTTTAAATAAGAAAGGATCTGCTGTAGTGCTCCCGGGTGATACCTAACTTGTACGAAATACTAATGAGAAATTAATTTTGTAAACGTTCAAGTTGGATTTTTTTATTATTAAAATGAGGTGACCAAATACATGAAGCGTACTCTAATTTATAACGAACTAAAGATAGATATAATATTTTCTGCGTACTTATAGAGAAGTGTTTTGCAAACCGTTTTATAAACCCCAGAGATTTCATTGCTTTACAACATATACTATTTATATGTTCTGTAAAATAAAGTTTCATATCAAAAATCACTTGTTGTGAGTTTGCGTAATAAAACAGAATTATTCAATGTGTAATTAAATGGATTATACTGACCTCGACAAAATGATATAATTGAGCATTTATCAAAATTTAATTCAAGACTATTTTCCATACACCATTTGTGCAAATTAATGATATCCGTTTGTAGTAGAATATTGTCAGAATTTGATGATAGAGTTCTAAATAATTTAAGATCATCTGCAAAAAGCAAAAACTCACTGTTCTCAATGTACATATTAATATCATTAATGAAAAGTAAAAAGAGAGTGGGGCCATTATGTGAGCCCTGTGGCACACCAGATGTCACCGTTACTTTACGAGAAATGAAATTATTAATCTTAATAAATTGTGAACGCTGGGATAAAAAGCTATATAACCATCTTAATACTAATGTTCCAAAACCGATATTTTCAAGTTTTTTTTATTAAGGTTTTATGGCAAACCCGATCTTGTTTTTTAGGATTATTAAATTAAATAATATGGAAAAATCAGGAATATATAAATTAACATGTCCAGATTGTAAAGGAGTATACATTGGTCAATCTGGTCGAAACTTTAATACAAGACTAAAAGAGCACGAGAGAGCATTCAAATTAAACCAAAATAAATCCACCTTCTCGAACCATTTGTTAGAAAATCGGCATAATTTCGGCACAGATGTACTTTCAGTGATTCATTTAGCGGATAAAGGCCGAAAAATGGATCTACTGGAAGCACTCGAAATACACAAAGCAAAAATTAATCCGGGAATTTCCGTGCTTAACGACAAGGTTGACATAATGTATTCGCCCCTGTTTGAAGCCCTGTAATATATAAGAACTGTAAAGCCGTAATTTAATTTACTTATGTTTGAAAATGACCAGTGAATGGTCGAAACTAGAATAAAATATAGTGGTATAAAAAAGTTAAAGTGTTTTATTCCAATCTGAAACCAATGTTACTTCAACCCGAAACAGTTTCATTGGTTACAATGACTTGTGTTATCCTGCATAACTTTTTACGAAGAAGTAAAACATCATCTTCAAGTTACTTGCCGCCTGGCACCTTTGATATTGACCAAGAGGGGAATATTATTACACCCGGATGGTGGCGTGCAGATAAAGATAATATGTCGTCTCTTTTGCCAATACACAAAGTTCCCAGAAAACCAGATATTGAAGTGAAAATTATTAAAAATGTAATTGCAGACTATTTTATAAGTAATAATGGCAAAGTAGTAAGGCATGACAACACATATTGCTATTTTAAGTAAATATACATTAACTTTTAATCTGATGTAGTTAATAAATAATAAATAAACAAATTTTGTGCACTTTATTTTATCTAATTTTTAGAAATAATGGGACTATGCTTACCTCAGTATTTATTATTTTTATTTTACCTGATTGTCTCTCTCCCTCAAAAAGTTCGCCATTTTTTGGTAGGCGAACCAATTGGGTTTATAAACCTCGTTCGCGCCAGTGCCAGTTCCGCTACTTTTCTTAATTTTGCTTAGACATGTTCTAAATGATGCCATCAAAGAGTCTTTTTTCTTTTTCAAATCAGTAATAGAACAAGTCACACTTAATTCTTCTTGAATACGTTTCCACGCATCATGGACTTCATTTCGATTCTTATGTAAATTGTGTGAAGGATTCCATATTAGCGGTTCTTTTTGATATAAATCTAAGAACTCTCATGCCCACTTGCACCGCAGCTACTTAATCATGATTAAAAAGTTAATCAATGGTTAGTGGAGAATTGGCATGCACCGCAACTTAATCATGATTAAAGTCCCCAAGAAACGTCAAATATTTAATCAGCCGATTTTGGCCGATTAACTCAAAAACTAATAACTTCACGACGAATATAGTCGTGAAGTTATTTACATTTGGCAGACGATTTTGAAATTAAAAACGTTTGTTTTGTATTTGTTATTAAAACGATGGATTTGGGAATAGTTGAGCAGATTGATGAAATCGATGGCTTGGAGGTTAATGATTTTAATTTTGGTTTGTTTACCTCGTCCAATAATAAGAAATAATAATAATAGTATAAGTTAGTTGGCATTTAGTATTCATATTTACCGCGCATTTGTTTCCTGTGTTCTCAATAGAACAACGTAAAACAACCAAAAAAGAACTTAAAATCCCTAGAAAAACGTGTGCTCTCTATAATAATACTCCGTGGTCGATAGATGCTTAATCAGCCGACGGTGCAACAGAAATACTCTGATTAAAGTTAATCATGATTAAAATTTAATCATGATTAAGTTCTGCGGTGCAAGTGGGCATAAGACAAATTCGTTAGACCACTCCATATCAAAAGACACAGTACACTTAAATCTTGATTAAAAAATTAAAAACAACACAACGCACTAAGCAAATTTGTATAAAAGAATACGACTGTTCGACGAATGTGTGGACTGTGTGGTTTGTTTTGAACTAGGCGTACGCTCGGATCCTGTGATTTGTCAACATTTACTGACATTCATCGGGAAATAATCGGAATAGTGCATATTCGCTGAAACTCAATCATCCCCACTACTAAGTAGGTATTTGCCGACTCGCAAACATTTGCTATTGCGAATGTCTCATATGTAGCGTTGCCTTTACGCGAGTTGTTCGCGCACAGCCGGACAACATTGGGCGAGGAGGTTATTGGGTGATCGCGAGCGCCGGTGGATACGCACCTTAATAACCGTAATTCTCTATAGTAACATCCAATTTGGGCCACCCTGTACGTTATATTTCCCATAAGAAAGCAATAAATGGAAGTACATTTATTTTAAGTTAAATAGTTTCCCTAGACTCCAGTAGTTTCAGTGTATTAAAGGCTTAGCGTGACAGCCTTTCGAAATAATAGAAAAAGTATTTAGATTGTTTTCTTTTTAGTAAATTCATCAATCTTCAACGTCGTCCGAGTACGTCCATCCGAATAGAATAGCTCGGACAGGGCCAATTCTCTGCACATCTCCCGGGACGACAGCCAACATTTACTGCCGACACCCGCACCGGTGGCCCTCCCCACAAAGAAACCGCACACACTATACCCACCCATTCATCAAATTCGAATTCCTGCCGTTTTAAATCGATACGCACCACCCCCGAGGAAACCATGAGCCCTTATGAGAAAAATGCTCCATCATATTCACGTAATTAAACGTTACGTAGGTTGCTTCCTCCTGTTCCAACTAGATCCTTGATATTTGATACCACGTGCGCAAGGTGGAAAGTGGAAGGTTGATTGTTAGTATAATCTATAATCGTGACTCTTTATAACCTATTATTACCCGATAAGAAGCGAGGAAAACCTTCGTGCGCTTACAGGATGCGGTATCAAATTACAAAGGGGAGATAATTTACGATACAAATCACAAACAATGTGCGAGCTAAAAACAAAGAGATATGGCAAACATTAAGGCCATATCCAACATCAAAGATTTCATAAAGATTCGTCTTTATTAAACTGCGTCAAATACAAAGCAATAAAGATTGTATGTAATTGTATTTCTTAACAGCTTCTTTTGAGATTTTAAAAGTCGTTTCAATTCATAATTAATAAAGCAATTGTTTGTTCTTTTATATTTACTATTGTTACTTTCTCCATACAATGTGGTCTTGCTTTTCAAAAAAAAAAGTTCAAATATCACAAATATCTTTTTCTATAAATAAGATAGATACAGATGGGTAGATAAGATAGATAAGATAATGTTTATTCGTGCTAGTACATAAGTTTACACACGTCAATACAGTTATACATTTAATCAAATATAGAGGAACTTAAGAATATACATCATTTTGTGAAATTAGATGAAATTAATAAATAAGATCATTATATCAATAAAACTTAAAGCTAGTGAATAAATAAGATCCGTGTATAAATAAAACTTAAAGCTAGTGTGTGGATAAAATAGCTGTATAAATAAAACTTAAAACTTAAGCCTAGCGTACGAGTAAAATCTGTGTATAAATAAAACTTAAGCCTAGTGAATGAGTAAAATCAGAAATAACACATAAAACGTGTTGTTAAAATAAATCAGACAGTTTACAGGATCACAGTTTTAGATCTGAAAATCTATTTAAAATGCAATCATCGATATTATAATACCGGGTGGACCATTTAATGTGTTTTCAGGAAATATCTTCGAAACAAGAAACTTTAAAAAAAAATGACCCAAACAAAAAATGATTGTATTGAAGGGGGCCATGATAACATAATTTTGTTTTTTTCATAGATGGCGCTGTTGTCGCTAAATCGAGGTCAACTTAGTTTTTTTAAATGGAAACCCCTACTTTTTATTACAGAATCAGAGTCCTTGTTAAAAAATGAGAAGAATTCACTCACCTAACTTTTTCGTCAGAGTGATAGATGGCGCTGTAATCACGAAAAGAAGTTGTTGTATTTGGACGCTTGCGTATTCGAACTTCGCGCGCATGTGTGTGTGTGTGGTGTGTGTGTGTGTGTCAAAACATGACGTCGGCCGTATTTCCATGAATTACAATTTTAAATTGAAAAATAGCTGGAAATAGCTGGATTTTGATGATTTCTTTGACTGAACAAAAGAAAATTTAGTTTGGTAATCAGTCGGTCTTCTGCATTGACGGGGAAAACGTTACAATGGTGCGGTATACTATCGCGGAAAAGGTCGACATGATTTTCGTGTATGGTGAAGCTAGACGCAATGCACTTGATGCGTGTGGCTTGTATCCTGATCGAGATCATCCGAGTCACATGACTTTTCTTCGGATCGTCAACTCATTTGTGGACACTGGCAGCCTAAAACGAACCAGACATCGAAGACGCACCGTAACCCAGGAGAATGCCGAAGTTGATATTTTAGCTGCAGTTGCAGTCAAACCCAACATAAGTTCTCGTCAACTGGCGCGGAGTTCAGGCACACACACACACACACGCGCACACACACACATGCGCGCGAAGTTCGAATACGCAAGCGTCCAAATGCAACAACTTCTTTTCGCGATTACAGCGCCATCTATCACTCTGACGAAAAAGTTAGCTGAGTGATTTCTTCTCATTTTTTAACAAGGACTCTGATTCTGTCATAAAAAGTAGGGGTTTCCATTTAAAAAAACTAAGTTGACCTCGATTTAGCGACAACAGCGCCATCTATGAAAAAAACAAAATTATGTTATTATGGCCCCCTTCAAAACAATCATTTTTTGTTTGGGTCATTTTTTTTTAAGTTTCTTGTTTCGAAGATATTTCCTGAAAACACATTAAATGGTCCACCCGGTATACTTTTTCTACTTTGGTTTAACAATAATGAGATTTCTTATTTTACAGTTTTGCTCATTATTAAACTATTTGTGCTAACATTTTAGTTGTTGCGATTGGCAGTACTTAAACGTGACATATGTCGCCATCAAAACGTAAAATTGCCGTTAATTCATAGGATAATTGGAACCGTCCAATGAGTTACACACTGAATATGTTCGAATGCATATTGGGGAGTTCGCCACCAGTACCACTAAGGTTAAAGAAAATGGAGGCGTCATATTGTTCACTTTTTATCCGCGTGGAAAATTAGGAACTCGGTGACAATGGCCGGACGCATGCATTCACTTGGCTCTCGGTGACGACGTTTAGGCAACGCAACATACACAGAGGAAAGCTTGTAATTTATTATACAGGGTCTTCATTTCAAAAGGAGCCACCCTGAATAACTTTGGATCTAAAGTGGTTACGGTTTCAAGAAAAAATACGTCAATTTTGTTTTCGAGGGGGAACTTAAAAAACACTGTTTTTATAATTTTATCTTTCACCCCCTCACCCCCAGCCACCCCATATTTATAATTTCAAATGGCACCCCCTATTGTGCGATACCTCATTTTAAAGGGCATAAAAAATGCTATCCAGCAAATCAAAAATAATTGAAATCGGTTCATTTGTTTTAGAGAGAGAGGGTATTCATTTCAAAATAAACCACCCTGAATAACCCTGGTTCTGAAGTAGTCACGGTTACAGGAAAAAACATGTCAATTTTGTTTTTAAGGTGGAACTTGAAACCACTGTTTTTAGAATTTTATCTTTCACCCCCTCACCCCCAGCCACCCCATCTTTATAATTTCAAATGGCATCCCCTTTTGTGAGACACCTCATTTTAAAGGGCATACAAAATACTGTCCAGCAAATAAACATTAATTTAAATCAGTTCATTTGTTTCAGAGATATTCATATCAAAATATGCCACACCAAAGATTATGTGGCAGGGGATGAAAGAAAAAATTATAGAAACAGTGTTTTTCAAGTTCCACCCTCTAAAATCAAATTGACGTATTTTTGCTTTTAACCCTAACTACTTCAGATCCAAAGTTATTCAGGGTGGCTTGTTTTGAAACAAAGACCCTCTCTTTCTAAAACAAATGAACTGATTACAAATATTTTTTATTTGCTGGATGGATAATATTTTGTATTGCCTTTAAAATGAGGTATCGCACAATAGGGAGTGCCATTTGAAATTTTAAAGTCGGGATGGTTGGGGGCAGGGTTGGCATGTTTAAAACATTTTGTTTAAAACAGTTGTTTTAAACACGTTTTAAACATTGACTTATGTTTAAAACAGTTTTGTTTTAAACACGTTTTAAACATGTGTTTAAAACATGTTTTAAACAAAAGTGTTTTAAACAGTTTTTAGGCTTTTAAACAAAAAAATAAATAAAAAATGAATTTTATTAAATTATAAATAAGTTTCATAATAATAAAAATATAAAATAAAAAAGGTCAAAAAATTTAACAAAATTATAATTATTATAGTTAACAAACTTATAAATTTTCTATAATTAAAAAATGTAAAAATATAATAATCTAAATAATACTTAAAGAAAGAAACAAATTAAATTCCTCTAGAAATAACATTAACAATTCTCATCTTCAATCAAATTTTTATTAGAATTTAAGGTTCGCATAATGGTTACAAATTTTGCTGCTTTTTCTGTGACTAATCTGTTACGCAATTTGCTGTGTATTAAACCAAACGAAGAAAATAATCTTTCGATGCCTGCAGAAGAAGCAACTGCTGTATGAAGCTGCATAGATAGTTCAAATATCGTTTGGTTAATATTTTGGTGAAGAGCCCGCCACCATGAAATTGGACTTACATTTTCTATGTTTTGACTTGAGAATAAATATTCGCTGAAGGGCGAAGTTTGCGCCTGGTATTTTATAATAAACGGCATAGCTTCCGGATAAAATGATGCTGCATATTCCAATGCCTCCTCTAATTGTTCTTGGCTTAGCTTGTGGCCTCTAAAGCGATGGTCTAATAAATTAGCAAGATAATGGGCAGGTGTTATGGCCATATTGAAACGATTACCTAAACAACTTTTTTCAAAATCTGACAGCTGCCCTGCTCTTGCATACTTTCTATTAGATTTAGCCATATTTCCGTAGCCTTGCCTAAATTACAATTTTCACTTTGAACCACGTCCAGGGCAACAAATTTTCTTCAGTTTAATCAGGTACTTTTCGACTTGAGTTTTTAAATCGAGGTCTTGAATTTTGTTTGTTAAACTCGTGTCGAATGCGACTCGATTTCCTGTGCACACTTTTACCAGAATGTGCCAGTTCTTTTGGTACGACTCTAAACAATCACACAATGTGTTCCAACGAACGTCTATGGGCAAATTAAGTGATGTCCCACCAGCCTGTTTGTATTTAGCAGCAGGAAAATGAGAATTTCTGAAATACTTTATAATTGTTTTAATGTCGTCTTTTAGACCTGGCACATTTATATCTTTCGCTAATAAATTTAACACATGTGCGGAACAACCATATGTTAAAATGTCGGGCATACCTATATCGTCGCGTTCTGCAAGTTCGCTACGCATTTTTACCATGTTACTGGCATTGTCGGTCACAACACTTCTAACGTAACAACCAAATTTTTGGCATGTTTTTATTGCTTCCGCAGCTAAATCTTGCAAATATTCTGCAGTATGCCTTTTTTCTGCAGTATCAACTGTGTCTGTTAAATAAATGTTACCTTCTACAAGATCGGTTACCGAGATGCATACAATTGGTTCGTTATGAATGTTACTCCAGCCATCAATTGCCATTGAAACCATTTTGCCTTTTAAATTGTTTTCTATTGTCTGTTTGACTGAACAATACACTAATAATTCGTTCGCAATTTGACGGCGATTTGGTGGTTGATAACCAGGGCGTAAGAGATTCATTAGATTTTTAAATTCTTCGTGTTCAACCAAACGAAATGCTGAATTGGTGCTATAAACAAATTTGGCAACCTGTAGATCAATATTTTTCTTGAGTGTATTCGTTGTTCTAATGACAAAAGATGACAGAGATGATGCTGATGCCGATGGAGATGAGAGGTCCGTGGAGTGCTTTTCACGAATACTCGTAGTATGGTATTCAAATGCGGACGAAGTACTTGCTACTGCAACATTTGTAGATGGCGTAGAATCTATAAAGTTAAATTAAAAATTTAATGGTAGTAGTGGTTGTATTATTTACAAGAATACAACATTTATAATTAATAATAATACTTTTTATTCATTTTACATTCAACCCAAATAATTGTTTCAAAATTTGAAATGTTTAGTTTTGAAAACATCAACTTTTCTTTTCAGTTTCATTTATAGAACTTGCTTAATTTTAAGCTCTCTTATTTTGTCCTGATGCTACACTCAATTGAATTTCTATTTTCAACATTTTGGGGTACTAACTAGTAACTACTAAATAATTTGTTAAATTTCCACTCAAAATTCATAATTCGGTTATTATATCATTTATTCATCATATCATTCTGAAAGCTCAAAAAGTGATCAGTTTAATTTTTACTTTGTCAAACATTACAAAACTGTTTCCCCATATTTTTTAAAAATGAAAAATAATAAATAATTTTATTTATTTTATTCTTTCACAAAAATTGTGCAATTTTATTCGTTATGGTAGAAGCGTTTACTTCGTGATACATGTTTTAAATATAAATAAAACACTTTTTACTTTGTTATATCACACGGAATATTCCATTTAATATAAAGTGTTTTATTTATGTTCAATTTTATTTCAACTTATTAAACATATAACCGACAAAATAAATATATTTGTAATATTTTATGCAGTTGATCTATTAAATCATTAGTTCATCTAGAATAAAGATATTGTTTGGTGAAAGTAAACAAATAATAATTAAAATTACTTAACATAATTATTCAATGTCACAAAAGAAAATTCAATTTTTAGGATCTAAATTTTTATCCATGAATCCGGGTTTACATGCTGTTCTAAATTGTTCATGTTGAAAATGAACGAAACAATTTTTATTTCGGATTGTTTTGTAAAACATAAACATAAAACATAAAATTAAACAACGTTTGTGATTAAAATATTACACAAATACAGGGTGTTTGATAAAAAAACGCAGCAAGCCATAACTCCGTTAAATATTACACGATTTTAAAAATTAAAAAAAGGAAATTTATGGTTTGACAAATACTACAAAATGACACTAATTAAATATTTTTTAAACATAATCTTTAAGGTCAAGCGATAGTCAACTTTTTTTTTCAAATGGCATCATATATTTTTTTATATTTTTCCTGATTTTTCTGAATCCAGTGATGTATAAAAAAGTTTACTAAAAAATAAAATTTTTAGTAACGTTAATTATATATTTTTTTAGCATCAAGGATACCATGCAACATAGTCAAATGCTACTAATTGTTTATTGAGTAAATAAGAAATAGTTTAAGACGTTAATGTTACAGTGAGTCTCAGTTTTACTCGTATATTTACGATTTTTGCGGTTAAATTAATTAAATAAAACTACCCAATGGACAACAATTATCTAATAGACATATTGCAAGAATATTTTGAATGTAACCGAAACTGTGGCCAAGCAGTACGTCTTTTCAGTGATCGCTTTCTTACAAGAGAGGTTCTAGACCCTCTCTAGACTTGAATAAAATGTAAAAAATTATGGAGCTTTCAAGAAACCTATACGAATGGAGTCTACATTTCAGGAAAATACTGAATTAGACGTTCTACTTAGTGTGGAAGAAAATTCAAATACTTCTACTGGGGAAATTGCATGTAACATTGGTGTATCAAATCATTCAATACTAAAAAAGCACAAATTAAAGCCATTCATTTGGCAAAAAGTGCAACGATTAGAAGAAAATTATGAGACCAACGACAGAAATTTAGCCATCAATGTCAACTTTCTTATACATCACTGGATTCAGTAAAACCTTCTCTACCAAAAAAAAAATATAAAAAAATATATGGTGCCATTTGAAAAAAAAAAGTTGACTATCGCTTGACCTTAAAGATTATGTTTAAAAAATATTTAATTAGTGTTATTTTGTAGTATTTATCGAACCATAAATTTCCTTTTTTTAATTTTTAAAATCGTCTAATATTTAACGGAGTTATGGCTTGCGGCGTTTTTTAACAAACACCCTGTATAAGGTTTTATAAATTTATAAAAAAATTATTTTTCATTTCGCGATAAACAAATTACAGATTCGTGTTCAGGATCGCATTCCGAGTGAGAATATGAAATATTATACTTTTGCGACCGGAGCTAAACTAGATTTTTACCAATAGTATTGTTATAGTACTTGTCAGGTCTCAACACGAACATTGTTTTCTAAATTTATACAGAGCAACGTATTAGTGGCGCTCTAAAAAGTTAATGACTCAAGTTCATTTACATAAATCACACGATCTTCCACATATATAAACCACTAAATTAAATTTAAATAATTGAATTGAATACTCACCATTATTATCACTAATATCAGCATCATCCTCACTTAAATCGGCGACATCCGCGTCCTTTCTTTGTTGTCTATTTCTAAGTCACTTTTGCATTTTATAATATGTTGCTTCATTCTTGCCACTAATGCAGATAATACTTTGCCACATTTAAGGCATTTGGCTTTACTTAACTTTCCTCCCTTCACTTTTGAAAAATGTTGCCAAATGGGGTCTAATTTTCTACCGGTCATGTTTTGAAATAGGAACACACTGTGTGGTTGTGTATGAACAGAGTAAAAGACAGAATGAAATAAAATTATATTAGGGCTCAGCTAATCATCAAATTTCTACAGAGAAGGGAAAATAAATAAACATTGTGAGGCTTGGGCTTCAGACACATAAGTTAATGACCCCATTTCAACAGGTTAATGAAATCATTTCATAATGTATATTTATTTTATTCCAAAACAAACATAGAACGACGATAACTGAAGCTTGCTGGTAAATATTCTTTCAGGGCATTATAATAATTAGAAGAAAGAGCGTATTTGATTGGAATTACTAAAAAATTAAAACATTACTTAAAATATGAAAAAAAACAGTTATTTTGTTTTAAACATGTTTTTTTTCGTTTAAAACATGTTTTTTTTGTTGGTAAAAAAAACATGTTTTAAACATTAAAAAACAGTTTAAAACAAAAAAAACTGTTTTTTTTGTTTTAAACAAAAAAAACTGTTTTTTTTCCAACCCTGGTTGGGGGTGAGGGGGTGAAAGATAGAATTCTAAAAACAGTGTTTTTTAAGTTCCCCCTCAAAAACAAAATTGACGTTTTTTTTTTTAAATCGTAACTACTTCACAACCAGAGTTATTCAGGGTGACGCATTTTGAATTGAATACCCTCTCTAAAACAAATGAACTGATTCCAATTATTTTTGCATTTCTGGATAGTATTTTTGAAGCTCTTTAAAATAAGGTATCGTACAATGGGGAATGCTATTTGAAATTATAAAGATGGGGTGGCTGGGGGTGAGTATTTTGAAATTAATACCCTCTCTCTCTAAAACAAATGAACTGATATCAATTATTTTTGCTTTGCTGGATAGTATTTTTTATGCCCTTTAAAATGAGGTATCGCACAATAGGGGGTGCCATTTGAAATTATAAAGATGGGGTGGCTGGGGGTGAGGGGGTGAAAGATAAAATTCTAAAAACAGTGTTTTCAAGTTCCACCTCAAAAACAAAATTGACATATTTTTTCCTGTAACCGTGACTACTTCAGAACCAGAGTTATTCAGGGTGGTTTATTTTGAAATGAATACCCTCTCTCTCTAAAACAAATGAACCGATTTCAATTATTTTTGCTTTGCTGGATAGCATTTTTAATGCCCTTCAAAATGAGGTATCGCACAATAGGGGGTGCCATTTGAAATTATAAAGATGGGGTGGCTGGGGGTGAAGGGGTGAAAGATAAAATTCTAAAAAAAGTGTTTTTTAAGTTCCCTCTCGAAAACAAAATTGACGTATTTTTTCTTAAAACCGTAACTACTTCAGATCCAAAGTTATTCAGGGTGGCTCCTTTTGAAATGAAGACCCTGTATGTATTATCACTTTGTTAGCAAAACGAATATCACGGAAGAAACAGCGAGAGTATAATGTTTCATTCGCGGCGAAAAGGAGCCGCACGAGTTGGTGTGTTAATTCGGTGTGGATTTTTAATTAGCGTCGATCGATGCCTGACACGAGGAACGAGAAACAAATGTAAACATAACCTTAAATTTAAATTATCATTTATGCGTTGCATTATTTTATAAGCTTAAATTGGTTACAACTTACGTGTAAATAGTTTGTTTATCGCACCCTTAGCAACCTCCCTTATTTTTGGAGGTGTGTAAGTAATATTCTTGATTTAATATGTTTAAAAATTAACTATTGAAGTCGCCGTAGAAATACGTGTGTCAAATATTAAATTCATTCAGGATCAAATGTTTTTAGTGCTGCTACATGTTAAAAGATACAACTCACTAGGTTTAAGTGTATATTTTATTTTAGAAATAATTCCTTAACTAAAACCAACGTAGAAAAAATAGTATATTATACTTGTTTAATAAGAGGCATTATGGGGCACTCGTTACATTGGAGCACTCCTCGCTGCGCGAGTCGTTCTCCAATCCCACTCGTGCCATAATATACTCTCTTATTAAACTTGTATAATAATGTAATATTTTGTAGCTATCTATTACCTTACGATTGTAAACAACTATACTAGCACAAATAAATTACTATTATAATACGTTTTAAAAACCCAATTCTTCCAACTTTTCTTTACTTTTTAAGTAACATCTTTAGAATACGGTTATAATAATAATAATAATAATAATAATTCACCTTTATTCCTACAAAAATATACAGTACAGGTTCATACACATACTTATACTTAGTACAGGAATTAGCGTCACACAATCAGGGGAGCGGTACATTAGTTGAACTTAAACTTATGAAATTCTTCTAGGGAGTAAGGCTCAATTTCCAGAAGCACCCCAACAATCCTTCTCCTTGCAATATTAATGTCTTTGATGATCTTAAATTCCTGAGGTAAGGCATTGTATAATTTCATGCTTGTATATTTCGGACCTTTTTCCGTAAACGTGTATTTATGTTTAGGGTACACAAAGTTGCTCTTGTGTCTTGTATTATGTGCGTGGGTGTTAGTATTTTCGGCAAATAAATGTCGCTCTCTCCATATGAAGAGAAGGCTTTCTAAAATAAATATGGCATATACGGTGAGTATGCGATGTTTTGTAAATTGGGTCCTACAGGAGGTATTTGGTTTTAGTCCTAACATTGCTCTACGTTTCTGTGCAATGAAAATCTTATCAAATTGTGAGCAGTTTCCCCAGTGAATTATTCCATATCGTATCGTGCTCTCAAATTTTGAACAATAGACCATTTTTAGTATGTCAAAAGAGACATAGCTCTTTAAAGATCGTATCATAAAGTTAGTCTAAATAAAAAAAGTTATAAATCTTTCTATGAGGTGCGCCTGAGGCCGAACGAAAAAGTAACTTTTATTCTTTTCTCTCAAAAACTAGTGGGATTTCGAAAAAAAGGTGATATAGCCGTCAGGCTACTTTCTCCGATTTTATGGTATAATAGTTATTTATTTTTCTACTTTCATGGCTTATTTTCAATCTAAATCACATTTTAAATGTACATCGAGCGGATGAAACTGACGTTTAAGAAGTCACAATTATGAAAGATGAAAATGGCAAATTTTACTTCAAATTAAAATTTTCTCAAAATCCCAAGAGATTTCGAAATAAAATTATTCTTTATGTTCACTTTTCTTTGCTCTGATTTGGCGGCGTTGACATTTTGTTCATAGATGTAATATAACACTTTTTGAACAAGGCTGCCAGAAAAGAAAGTAATTTGAAGTTTTGAAGCTAATTCTAGTTGAAATGCACTTTTCTTTAATTCAATTCAAGTTTGTAGAGTTGCCGTTTTGATTTTAGCTAGGATGCGTGAGTTATTTTTAAGTATGTCAAGAATGCATTATTCCTTAGTGGATTTAAAATTTTTAGAAAGAATTCCTTCGGTGATTAATTTTTCAGAATTTTTTAACCGGGAGACGTACATTTAATGCCCTAAATTCAAGTTTCGAGTGTTGCCAATTTAATTTCAGCTGAGGGATGATAACCGTTTTGCAGGATGTTAAAAATACATTATTTTTTGTTGTTAATTTTGGTATTCTCTACAGCGTAATCAATCTCAGAGGTAACAAGCGACTTTGTTGAGTTATACGAGATTTTTTAAAAAATTGCCCCGTGACACGTCGTTTTTTGTTTTGAGGGTGACAGCTTTTTATGACATTTCCACCTTCATAACATTAACACCCTAGCCACCCCTAACTTCACTGACCGATTTGAAATAGGGAAAGTGGGTCGAGTGATATACGATGGCAATCCAGATAGTGACAGACGTTTTGGCCTGGCGCGGCAGTTGGCGGCACTGGGGCCACCATCTTGGCTACAGAATGTTTCTACACCTAGTATGTACGCAACCAGCCGTGGTGACTAGAGCATCGTGCATATTGTACTTTTTATACAGTGGCGTTTTAAAGGAAATTAATATTGTTAAAAGGTCACCAAATATTTCGTAACTTCAAATTCCTATTTTGCATTGTTCTTTTTTTAAATAAATGTGTGAATTTATTGGTGATATACATTAACGAAGTTAATATTGCATTATACCTGACAGATTCACTTTATTTAAAACTGAATTTATTGAGCATATTTATTATTATTATTAATGGTGCTTATCTTACATTTGAATTTCCCACAATTTTCTACACTTTCGCCATCTACAAACGTGTTAAGTTTTGCCGACAAAAAAATACATTGAGTTGGTCGTCTGGTTAGTCTGTGTAGCAGTCCAAGTTTAGATAGTCAAAGGGTATGATCGTTTCATAATTATAAACAAAACAAAAAAATGGTGATGTGGCCATCATGTTACTTTCTCCGATTTGATAGTATCATAGATATTCATATTCACACGTTCATGGTTTATTACAAATTTAAATCACATTTTAAATGTACATCGAGCGGTTTGTAGAATCGGATGAAACTGACGTTTAAAACGTCAAAATTATGAAAGATGAATATGACAAATTATACTTAAAATTCTAATGGTCAGTTTACTCAGAAATGATAAAAGAACTTGTTCTAGCGTAATTTGGGAGTGCTGAATCCAAATATGATGTTACTTTTTCTCACTAAGCTACCGTTTTTATACGATTCAACAATGAATAATTTGCAAAATTTGCATATTTATTATTCATATTACATGCATAACAAGTCATAAATTACGTATGAGCTTAGAAATATGGTCATATTATGAGCCTAGAATGAAGGTTAATACCTTGCAGTTCAGCTATGTTCTATTCCGGCAAAAATTTGTGCTTGTAGCTCTTTCGTTTATGCACTTGCTCAGGGTAACCTCGTTTTATACTCCAGCAGTAGTCCGCCATTATATTTCCGTCCTATCACCCTTGATAGAACTCCTTCATGATCATCAGGTCCTGGTGGAAGCGTTCACTTTGTTTGTCACTTACAGCCCTAAGTTTTCTGGGAATTTATTAAGGCGACTCACAATGGGGGATTTCGACGAAAACGTGGCCAAAAGTCGAAAAATAACTTTTGTTTTGAAATTTATGATTGTTGGGGATCGCTTAGGGACTATCCCCCCTACACAAAACCATTAGGCCCAGCCCCCTACTGCTTGTGGTTGCCGAAATATTTGTCTGAAGTTGACCTTCTACGACGCTCGTTTGAATGTGTGCGCATCAACGGACCTTATCGGAAAGTTCAAATTCACATAAAGCGAGTTTACATCAAAAAAGAAAATTGAAAATATGGATGCGGTTCCTGAAGGTATGTAGAATAATACTTATATTTTACAAAAAAAAAAAAACGTTGCTCTGTTTGTTTATTACATATCGTCGTGGTAAGCACAATAGGTTCTATGTCATAAAAATCAAATTGTTCAGGGGAAACTTTTAACAATATTAGAGAAATTTCTCAAAATTTGGTTATTAAATTTTTAGTTTAATAACAATAAACTTTGTAATTTTTTTTCTTTTAAGTTTTCTTCTAGCAAAAATAAGTTAACATAAAACCTATTGTGATTTAAATTTTTAAATTTGGCTTTTTTTGGTGACATATTGGTTTAGTAGTTATAGGTAACAATGAACACAATAAAGATAGTTTACAATAAGTTTAAAAGGTTTTATTTGGATATAAGAGAGTTATAAAAGGAGTGATAGTCTTTTGGGATTAATTGTTTCAATTCTTGCAGGTGGCCAAATTTGGATGATTCGATAGGGCAAGGTCCTTTGAGGAGACATCCAAATCTACTACATCGGCTAGATGTATGCAATGCATCCCATGGCGGACAACCACAACAGCCCATTGTCAATAAGGGTCGGTACTTCAGATAATTTATGGGGGAAATCTTTCTTAAAATGGGTAACACGTGGCACGTGCTCAACTGACTTGTCGGGATCAGGTACTCGGTCGCCCGTTTTTGAGGGATCTTAAGAAGCCAGGCCAAGTAAATCTGAACATTTAATTGTCTCAAAATAGTAACGTTATGAAGCTTTTTACATCACGAGAGGAAAGTTTGAAAGCACGAGCGACGCAAGAGTGAGTGCTTTTAAATTCTCGAGTAACGTAAAAACAAATAACGTTACGTGTGTCGAAACACGGTTTATTTTATCCTATTTCATTTTTTTTTAATTTGAAAAATGTTTAATGAAAACTGTCGAAAAGCGAAATCATGTTTGTTTGCCAATATCTTCATAGCAACGAGTTGCGTTAAGATACATGTAACAGAACTAGTGTTGTTAAGAATTTCAATTTTAAATTTTCTAAGTGTTGTTAAATGTACCTTAATGTAATTCGTTACTAAGGAGTTATTGGCATGTTAACATTACAGGATAAAATAATTGTAATTTACGTAATAAGTTCCGACAGGGATATTTTACGGGATGAGTAGGAATCCTGCGAGTCCCGTAAAATCACTTTTGGAACGAGTTACGTACAATATTTTTTCTGCCGCCGTTTTTTATGTTAAAAAAGCAAAAACACACACGAATTTTATATGACAAGCGCTGTCATAATTTAGTATATTACGACACAAGTTAACGAACCGAGTGTTTGCGCTACCGATTTAAATAGTTATAAAAAAAGTAAAAAAAAATAGTTGAAAACGATTTTATAATTAAAAATCCCTACTCTTTTAACTAGCCTATAACGGTACTAGGACTGTTACGATTCAGAACAGGCTTGTTGTTTTGAGAGTTTCCTAGCAACCGAAATTAGTCCGGGAAAGCCATTCGAACGTAACTGAATACACACACAGTAAGCATAGCAATACAGATCGGTAGCGCAAAAAAATACGTAATTGATGTTTTTGTCAAGGCCGACTACATATATATGCAAAATCGTCCCGAAAGTAACAAAAAGCGTCCCGAAAGTAAAGAAATCGTTCCGAAAGTGAAACAAAATCGTACTTTCGATTTAATAAATCATACCGAAAGTTTTATTTTCGGGACGGCTGCAGAAAAATTACTTAAACGCACCGTTCTGTTTTAGAGATTTACAACTTATAGTTAATACAATGTTACCAGGTGAAAACATTATTCTAAGACAATTTTAAATTGGTGTTGTTTATCAGTAAAGTCCGGATTTGTATGTGCTAAACAAAGGCATTACAATTATTTCAAATGCGCCTAAAATTAGCCAATATATGATTCAAATACGGATTTTTTATGCGGTTTAATGAAAAATAATGCTGAAAGATTAAAAAATACGAATAGCAACTGATGATAATTTATTTATTGTAACTACAATGTAAGACCAAAATTTGATTTAGAATTTCAATCGTAAAATTAAATGAGTCCATGGGGTTCATGTTAAAATTTATTAAGTCCTCCTCGGTCTCGCCTTTCACAATTCCACAAATTATTTCCAAATTCTTGATTGCGGTTATTAATTTGCAAAAATGAGCAATAAAAGCCTATTGTTGCGTAATATTTCTACGTGCAACATTTACATTTTTAAGTGCTGCTAATTCTTCATCATTAAAATTAAGAAAAACATTCTTTAATTTTTCAAAATTATTGCCGTAGAATAAAGCAGCTTCCAGTCAAGCACAATTACCGTGTACGGTTGCATCGAGTATGATCTGCATAGGCGTACTACCTTAATTTGCTTCTGGGAAATCCCCTTATTCTATATAATCGATATAATATATAGGTCATTCCGTATCACATTTGCATTTGCCTTGAATATTTTTTTCAGTACTAGATACAAAAATAATTGACGCGTTTTTAATTTGACGTGATATCAGAAATTTCGAATTTATGATTCGAAGCCGAAGAGAGTAGATCAACAAATTCGTGGACTTAATTTTTGAAAAATATCATTTTAAATTAAAGATTTATTTTAATTTTTTTCGACCAAAATATTAAACGAAAAACATCATATTCGGCATTATTGAATTTAGAAAAATAATGTCTAATGTAATAAAATTAAACCATTATAGGCAGCCATTTAAAAATGTTAAGTGGACTATTGAAAAAAATCAATTTTAATGCCATTTGTTAGTATTTAAACAGCCATTGACTTCGGTTTTTAGTTCATTCATATCGGTCAATAAATAACAAAGTTATGGCGTTGGGCGTTTTTTATCGAACACCCGGTATATGATATGTATTATTTATTTATGCGGCAATCACCATTGTACAATATAAAATAAAGAGTTGCTATTATTATCAAAGAAAAAACCATATGAATTACCCGAAATCCTAGTACATTAATTCTGTTTCTTACCTACGCAAAGTTACCCATCTCGGAAGGGACACCCTCATAAATTACGGACAACCGTAAAATTTCGAATGAGCTGTTGTGGGTAACACACAGTTGGGTGCAATCTTTATCCGTGCCGAAGTGTAGTAGAGTTGGGATGCTCGCGTCCTTTGTATGCGACCACCGCGTAGTGTCTAAAATTTCGGTCGTTGCATCTCCTTCCCGAAAAGGTGGAGGGCAAGGGGAAAAACACCGACCGCAAAAACACCGACAGACACTTTGGGAAGGAAACATTTGCCGCACGTGCCGTCGAGACCTTCTTGGGATCATGTAGTCGGTCCCAGTTCTGCGGGATCTTAAGAGGACGGGCATTTATGTGATAATTCAAATCTGACGCCGAAAAGTAAATCTGAAGATTTGATTGTCTCACAATATAAAACAATTATTAGTTGTTACCCGCTTTTAAATTTAGTAAGATTACCGGATGGAATAAATGAAGTAAAGGCAGATTTCGCAATAAAGTTAAATAATAATAATTTATGATATAAGTAACATAATGAAGCTTTTTACATAACGAGAGAAAAGTTTGAAAGCACGAGCGACATAGGAGCGAGTGTTTTTAAATTATTGGTAGTAATATACCTAGATCGAGGTTAATTATCAAAAAATCGTTTTTCGAGTACCTTGTTACCTAGTAATTTAACGAGACAATAACATATTTTGACAACAAATGTTATGTCGAGATGAATTACTAAAAGGTAACACGTACGAAAAAAATGTTTTTTGATAATTCATCCAAGCTCGCATTATATTTGGGTATGTTTAATGAAAACGGTCAGAAAGCGAAATATTGTTTGTATGCCAATAACTCCTTAGCAATGAGTTGCGTTAAGATGCATTTAATAAAACTAGTGTTCTTAAGAATTTCTAACAATAGTGTTGTTGAAGTTATCTTAAAGTAACTCGTTGGTAAAGAGTCATTGGCATGTTAACATTATAGGATAAAATAAATTACTTAAACGCACCGTTCTGTTTTCAATTTGCAAGTTATTGTATGTTATAGTATAAGGGGTGTAAGTTAATGACTGAATTAGTTTTTAAATTAACATATCAATTTCATTTATATTTGTTATAATTATAATAAATGGTTAATATTATATATTAATTAATGTTATTATTTCTAAATATGTTTTTTAAAACAGTTCGGTTGAACAATAAATCAGATTTCAACAGAAGGAAAATTTACTACTAAAAATAGAAGCATGATTCTTCATGCTATTGAGGGGTTAATCATTTTTTCCTGCCTGGTGAAGTAAGAGCTCAATTAAATTATACAATGACTAAATCTAAGAGGTAAAGGAACAAAGAATATCATGAGTCTTTCATTTAAATTAAAACTTTAAAACGCACACTGGTTTAGTTTCAATCCGCAAAATACTTAGAGAAAATTATTAATTTAAATAGCTTTAATAAATATCTATTTCGAAATAAGGAGCCATGCCTTCGAAAATGTATCTTTACAGATGTTCGCATGATTCACCCCCCAAGTTTTCTACCTGTTTTCGACCGTCCCACAGTGGGGCCGATTACATCAAAAACTGGCAAAAATTATTTTCGTTGATTTAGTTGTTGGATATGATAAATGACATTCATTTTAATAAATATTAATAATTTATTGATACTGGGTGTTAAAAAAACTCCAAGTTTAAGCATTTTAATTTTATAATTGCAATATTTTTGACAGTTTTATCATACCTATGTAAAATCAATGTACATTAAATAACAAGCACAATTTGTGAAACCAGTTTAAAACAAGAACAAAAAATCATAAAAATAGATACGTCATACTAATAAATATATCTATAATGAGGAATCACCACTGTCACTCTCACTGTCTTGAACGTCAGAGGTAGTAGTATCAATATTTGGAGGTTGTAATAACTGCAGAACGTGTTTGTCTAACTGACTTGCTTTAATTTTTATTTGTCGCATCCTTGAAATTAAGGGATCTGAAGACATTAATAAAGAGTGAATTATATCTTCGTTGGTTTTTTTCACGAGAACACTTGTGGGAATGGTCTTCTCTATATTTTTTAAAGACTTTGTTACTTGCTTCTAGCGCTTCTTTATTAAGCTGTCCTATTGGAAGTCCTTTTCAATTATAATTGGTCCGTGAATGAGGACTTTGTGGACAGTAGGAGGCATCGGATACCAAGGGAACTTGTTTACAAAAATCTTTGCAGTTTCTAATATATATATATATATATATATATATATATATATATATATATATATATATATATATATATATTTTGAAAGCCTACATTAATATTATAACCCTAGCCTTTGCAGTCAAAATTATAGTAAGGCGTTTGATAATATTTACAACTATTCCGATAATATTCGCTGTTCAAATTATGGAAGAAACGCCTGGCTGTATTCCCATCATTACTACTACCACATTCAGGTTTGGGCTTATCTACTATAAGTCCCCGTTCTGATTTGAATCTTTGAGTTTTTTTTTAATCTTGTCATTTTTTGAACATATGCGTATAAATACATCTAATATCATTTTTTGGCGAAGGCGATTGCAGTTGTACATCCACTAATGTTTTTTTGGTAAGAATAATATTCTCATCTAACGATCTTGTAATAAACGCAAGCGCTAAGAATATATATTTAGAGATAATTAATACATTAGAAACAACCTTACTTGTTGCAGAAAGCATTAAATAAATTCAATTGATTATGTTCGGGTATTCATCGAATGATATTGGAATATATTTAAATTATTATCTTAAGATGGCAGTTAAAAGCGGTAAATGTTTTTACAGTTTATAATAGCCGAGGTATTGGGCTAAAAGGTTTTGCAAAGGATTTTGCCCGACAATTCCGGAAACGTGACTTATTGTCTAGTTGAATGCAGATTTACTAGTATTTGTTGGATGTTGTTTTTGCGCATGTAATAAAAATATAAAACAGACTGTTACATTTCAAATCTGCTGGCCAAAGGATAGTATTATGTTGTACATACCTCCAGGTTGCGAATCAAGTTTTTAAACCACTTCGAACTTTGTCTTTTACAAATTATACTTTTAATTCGTCGACGCGTCCTAGAACTGAGTATCGGACATTACTCAACTTTACACTGTGCCAGTTATAAGGGTAGCAATCTCATCACCTAAAAACTTACGGTTTATTGTGGGCAGGTACCCTGAGCTTATGACACATAGGTTATAAATGTAAAATAGTAGATTTTAATATTTTGGGTTTTTTCCAACTTTTGATACAATCGGCCCCACTGTGCGTCCCTTTAAATTTTGAGAGGAATTCGTTCGAATGAATGCGTTGCATCTCAATATCCGGTCCAAACATACATTCATGAAATAAACTTAATTCATATTTATTTCATATTACACGTATTTTCAAGTTTTAAATGGCAATTATTAACACATAAAAGCATTAACACATGTAAAGTGAAATGAGAAAGAATAAAATAAACCATGCAATGAACATTAGATACATAATTGGGGCTTATTTGATAGTGCAATATACACAAAATATCCATTTATATGAATTTTATTAACGTAATTTCATTTTAAAAAATCACTGAAATAAGGAAGAAGTATAAATCTGGAATGATCAATTATTATTTCTTTCGATTAAATGTTGTTGCAAATAGAATAATATATTAATTCTATAGACTATTTTTCTGACTTTATGGTTTCAACAAATTGCATTGCTTTATTTTTTAAATTATAAACCAGATCAAAAAATAATTTAAATAAAAGTTGTGTAACCCTTAATCGGTCGTTAATTGAGGGACCCTAGATTGGCGTAGAATTTACGGGTATGTATTTATGTGACGATTTAAATCATGATCTTAGTCAACTGATTTTTCTGAATAATCATCAAGTTTCTATCAACAAATAACACATTGTTTTTTTTTTAGTTTAATGTCATAAGTACATAGAAACGATATTCTTAAAAATACTTGATTATAAAATTTACACAAAAATATTGATTTTGCTGCTATTTCTGTGGCTCAGCGATTAAAAATATTTCAACAATGAATCAAATACTCGATATTGTGGTTGTTGTCTTATTACAATTACATGCATTCTTGCCTTAATCAAATTACATTATATATTAAATTTATAACCAAATTGACCTATGTATGCCCCTTTAAATACAGCATCTACTATATACAATATAAAATACAACACTAGCTCAGTTTAATATTCCCGATTTTAACAATAAAACAGGTAAATAATATTTTTTCTAAATATGTTTTTTTTAATAGTTCGGCCGAACAATAACCCCAATAAATCAGTAATTTGCATTTGTGATAAAGGGGTTAAAATTAGTAATCGAAAATAGTATAATCAGGAGCCGCTAAAAATGTCCAGAGTAGGCGGCATGGCCCTTGGGTTTATTGCGGTCGGTAATAATCACCAGACGGTCGTAAAAATGTCAAACTTGCGGGCACGTGCCCACCGGATCGAATTTTAAATTTTTGGCCCAAGCAGGTAGTGAGCCCTTTTTTGGGGTGTATTATAATAAGCCGTGCATTCATGTCTAACTGGTTGATCGCCCCAAGATGAAGATGAAATAATTAAGAAATAGAATACTTTTCCTTTTAAGGATGGGTAATATTTGACGCATTAGGGATATTATAGATGAAAATTAAATTGTCCTTATTTTAAGCCAATAAAGGTATGGTTGTAGATAAAGTATAGTACATAACTCGAGTTATAAAGTAATTACGCACTAGTGAAACTGTGTAATACAAAAAATATGTTAATTATTAATAAATTTACAGGGTGCTGTAAAAATTCGTTTCATATTGATTTTCAATTTTTGCTCTCGAGTGCTCGTCATTGATAAAAATACATTTTCAAAAATTCGTAACTAGTCTGAAAATTGCTGCAGATTCAAAAGCCAAAATTATTTTGAAAGATCGACGTCTTGTGAAGTGAATTGAATTTTTGTAGTATTTTTTATGTAGTTATTTTTCATATTAATGTTGCATTCGATATTGCGACATTGAAAAAAATACATAACTCGACTAAAAATTGCTGCATATTCAAAAACCAACATTATTTTGAAAGGTCAACGTCGTGTAGAGTGATTTGAATTTTTGTAGAATTTTCTCCCGCGATTCATATTAATTTTTAATTTTTGCGCTCGAGAGTTCGACATTGAAGAAAATACATTTTCAGAAATTCATAACTCGACTGAAAATTGCTGCACATTCAAAAACCAAAATTATGTTAAAAGATCGACGGCTTGTGAAGTAATCTGATTTTTTATAGGATTTTATCCTTCTGTTTTATATTAATTTTTAATTTTTTGCACTCGAGTGTTCGTTATTCAATAAAATACATTTTCAAAAAGATTAAGATTACTTTATTTCATAGAAATGTATATTTCAGTTATTTTGTATTTTTCAAGGGCGATGTCCCGCTAATAAATGTATTAATATTATTATTAATTCGAGTAAGAAAAATTTGCATGTTGGGATTAGAATAATTCTACAAGCTTTATTACTCGTGGAATTATCTTCAAAATTTCCAAAACTGCTTAGAAATAATTCATTTTTTACATACTAGATATTTATTTTGATATTTTTAAGCTATAAACAATATGGCGACAGTCGAAACTTGAACATGCGGAAGCGAAATTTACATCTTGAAATAAGGAAAATTCTAAAAATATAATAAAAACACTTTGTTGGTATAACACGGATTTTTATTGTTGACTATAGTTTCGGCAACTCAACCTACCATTATCAAAACATAAAGTAAAAGTGTTTTTATTATATTTACAACATGTATAACAAAGTAGACGCCTCCACCATAAACAATAAATGCTAAAAAAATTATCGCTTTTGGAATTATTTTCAAAATTTCCAAAACTATTTAGTAATGATACATTTTTAATACATTAGTAAACAATTGATACAATTTTTAGCTAGAAATAAAACGGCGACTTATGAAGCTTGAATTCGAGAAAGCGAAATTTACATCTGGGGATTATAAATATAGTAAAAACATTATCAATCCTGGAATTTTCTTAAAAATTTCTAAAACTAATTAAAAAATAATGCATTTTTGACATTCTAGAAAACAATTCATATTTTTAAGTTAGAAACAAAATGGAGACATTCGAAACTTGAATTCGACAAAGCGAAATTTGCATCTAAGGATTTTAAAATTTCTAAAAACATTATCACTCGTACAATTGACTTCAAGTTAATTCATTTTCATTAGCGTTAATTTGAATATCTCTGCACTATGTTAAGTTACAACATTGCAATTGACATGATTGTTTTCAGAAAAGTCTCCTTTACAACAATGTTTATTACCCAAAAGATCAAAAATTTAAAAATAACCAGTAAAATGGAAGTTTGGTATTGACAATTTAGAAAATCCACTTTAGACCCAAATTTATCACAGTGTATTTTTTTCTGTAGCTAGATATCATAAACTACTAGCTTTATATAGAGCAAGAACCCTGACAAATTTATAATTGTTTGAAATTTGAAAATCTTTATTTTTTGTAAAGTTCGGGGCTAGTTAGTGTTCTTGCTCTATATAAGGCTAGTAGTTTATATCTAACTGGAGAAAAAAAAATACACAAAAATACTGAAATGAACATAAATATAATTTCATTGATCCATGTTACACTTAAAAGTAAAAATTAATAATTGCCGTTTAGATTGAAAAAGTACCTGTAATGTATTAAATATGAGTTAGTTTTATTCAGGGTACGTTAGTTTGGAACGGATATTGAGTTGTGTTGCATTCATTTAAACGAATTCCTTTTAAAATTTAAAGGGAAGGTCGAACGCAGGTACTAGTGGTGAAGAATGGGAACATCTGGCATATCTTTTTGGAAGCTTGTCCAGACCTCGTCTCTAGCAGGTAGAAAAGGTTCGAATATGGTCATAAATTACAATTTCTACACCATTACGTAGAGAATAGAATCCCTAATCGTCGGTAGTAAACAACCCGCAAATTGTACCCCTTGATCCCGCCGCTCTGGCCAAATTACTATGGTCGCGTATAATCTCAAGTGGATTTTGGGAAAAGGAGATTAATTCAAATAGAATTTTTATCATTGGTGCAGAAGAGGAATACGGCTCGAGGATTGGCGCATTGTATTCATTGGGTGTTAGTCCACGTTGACTTGATACCAGTTTACGAAAACGTCTCGCCTGTTCATCCTTCTTATAATTTATGGACGCGACGCGTGTAAACAACCCTGACGAACCACTTAAACACCCTCAATAACACGCCATAAATTGTGGTTTCTTTTCTTCCATTATGCCGCCCGCTTGAAGAGGGTATCTCTCTTTAAAATTCCCAATTTTAGGCTCATCACAGAGGCCCTCTTTGTATAACTTTGGATGTTCAATGTTCACAGCGCGCATCGGGCGCCTTGACAGTTCCTCCCAGTCATTTTCAAAACTAATTTTGTACTTAATTACTCCATCCACATAGCCAACCACATCGTTAACACAAGAATCTCCTACTTTTTTACCTGGTCTTATGCTAGTATAATACACAGTGTCAAATTTTAAAAAGTCCTTGTGTTCCAGGTAGACTGGTGGAGGCGTTTATGGAGTCTACCTCCATTTGCGTATGCCCCACTTCTAAATATTTCTGTTCAATTATAACGTTATATTTATTGCTCAATTCAAGAAGTGCGTTCGCAAGTTTCACATTTCTCTATATTATAATTTTCGTTGTTTTTTCTTCCTCTAGTTCTTTGGAAAAAAACATTATGGCTATTGATGCGAAAACATCAGATTCCAATCCTCCATTGGCCTTCTGCCAAACGTAACACACGACATCTTTGGTGCTGAGATTAAAGTACGTAAGGTTGTGTACTTTGAGTTTGGTCTTGTAATAATTTGCAGATGCGTTCAAACGGGGCGCCCAGAGAACTGCTTGTAAGTCAACTGTATAACTTTGTATTTCTTGGCATTTTATAGCTAGTTTTATCCTTGTCTTTCTCCGTTCGTGCATCGTTTTTCTTCTTAATGTGTAGTTGGTGTGCTTCTTCATTTAGGGTTCCAATTTTGTACATGATGTATGCCTTGCATTGATCTTTTTTGGGAGTGTAAATATCTAGATTTAGTTTTTTAATTACTTTCTGAAAAGTTGCCCAAGATGCTGACCTTTTATTCTCAGCTTCGCATTTTTCTATGTATTATCGGTGCACCTCTCTAAAACTTACCCATATTGGCTCTAGGTAAAGTTTACTGCTTGATGCACGGCAGTAGCGATTCTATTTTAGCAATGAATATAAAAATTATTTTAAATTCCCCACGATTGAAGATCGGACATTTTCGACGTTTTCTCTACACAATCAACTCTTGGCTTATCAATGTTTAAAACCCAAGTTCGCAGTGTCTTCGCGGCCAAACATAAGGTGTTGAAGAACATCTGTTTACACACCTGTTTTTTCACTCTATTATTCACTCGTTTATTGTGAGAAAATAAGTAAATATTACGTTCTTTCGGGATTCTTGATTGGGGACCTTTCGGTATTTTGGACACTTTGTTAAAGCATTTTCTCTCAGATAAACCTTTTTAGCATCCCATTACAGTAATTCCCAAAAACTTGAAAATAGAACCTTGCGCTGTTCTTCATTAATGGTAGCGCACTGAAAATTCTGCCTGGGGCCACCTGGAGTATTCCGCAATGGATGCCCTTCACATCGGTTGAGTAGATTTCTAGATGATTTTAGTGAGTCCTGTTTATATTTGCCAGATACCTCCTCTTTTCGGAAATCAACGTAGGCTTTCCCGTTTAGGCCCAGCCTCGTATTTTTCTGTATTTTTCAATCGCTTTTATTTACCTGTCCTTTGCGCTTCTTTTTCATTTCATTGTTTTCTTGTAAGATACCAAGTTCTTCTTCTGCGTTACTAAGATCCTCATCGGAGTTGCTAGACCCCAGTTTGGCTTCGCCTGGTTTATAGATATCACTTGATCAGTGCTGGACTCTGAATCCCCATTGCCTATAAACTCTACTACAAGTTTCTATTGGCTTGGAACTTCTGCTGCAACTTTCAATCCATGTCGAGAGGTTTCTGCTGGAATATCTACTTTTCCATGTGAAGTTTCAGCTAAACCTGCCTTTTCTTGACATTGATTTTCATCAGCATCAAGAGTAACCTTCATCTGTTAACTCAAAATTTGCAAACTTGTCGAACTTAATGATAAGATATTTCAATAGTTATATTCCCGAAGTGAAAAAACAAACTAACAAAAAATATAATCATGTACAATCACCTGAAATTGAGCAATGTAAAGAAGAATTGGTATTATTACAAGCCATGTCACATATAAATATAAACTTAAAAAAGCAATTTAAGGAGAAACAAAAACAATATAATAAGCTATTAAAAGAATTTAGAAATGATTCAATTAAAAAAAAAAATAAGAAATCTCAAATAATAAATCTAAAATGATCTGGAATGTAATATCAGAAAATATTGATAGAACAAAAAATAACAAACTACCTACAAGTGATAACTTCCATGAATTAGCAAACAAATTTAATGACTTTTTTAATACTATTGCTGATAAATTAGTTACTAACTTAAATTGCAATAATGGAATAGACTACGTTAAGAAAAATCAATACTCAATGTTCCTGCAGCCCGTAACGGAAAATGAATTAATAAGTGTTGTATATCAATTTTCAAATAATAATAGTTCTGGATATGACGAAATTCCTATGGGGTCATAAAAAGTTGCATTGATATAATTGCTACTCCTGTTTGCCATATTATAAATTCATGTTTCGAAGAAGGAACATTTCCCGATGTCCTTAAATGTTCTATCATTAAGCCGATATTTAAAAAGGGAGATAGCGATGATATTCATAACTACAGACCCATACATCTTTTATCAAGTTGGGCAAAGATCTTTGAAAAACTAATTGCCATTAGAATAATTAGTTTTTTTAATAAATTTTTACTCTTCGATAGTGCTCAGCATGGATTTATTCCAGGCAAGAGCACTGACACAGCAATATTTGAAGTTATTGATTGCATATAAACGGCACTAGATAAAAAAAAAGTAACGTGGAATAATGCTCGACCTTACAAAGGCATTTGACTGTATTGACCACAAAATTTTATTATCTAAACTTGAGAAGTATGGACTTCGAGGTCAAGTGCAATATTTGATGAAATCTTATCTTAGCGACAGATCTCATTACACTAAAATACCAACTTTAAATGGTAATTTTCTTTCTTCGCAATGTAAATTAAATATTGGAATCCCACAGGGGAGCATTTTGGGACCATTACTTTTTATCATATTCATCAATGATTTAAATATGGTTGTACAAAATAGTAAAGTCATAAACTATGCAGACGATACTAATATAGTAGTAGAAGCGAGTAGTTTAAATGAACTTGTTACAATTGGAGATGAAAGCATGAAAATGATAAAGAGTTGGTTTCAACAAAAAAACTGCTATTGAACGAAACTAAATCAAATGTTTTATTATTCAATAATATTATAAAGCATGAACATTTAACGATTGACGGAACTACATATGAGTTAAAAAATGAGGCCAAACTACTTGGAATTATAATAGACACAAAACTAAATTTTTACTCACATATTGCCAACATATGTGCCAAAATATCTAAGAATATTTTTGGGTTACGTATATTGATGAAAAATACAAACTATGACATAAGTAGAATTTTTTACTTCAGCAATATACCGGGTGTGGCACTTAAGACGCCTCGGACCATAGCTCCTTTACGATAAAAGCTATCGAAAAAAATCTAAGAACAAAGTGGTGCATAGTTACCGTCGCTATGTTTTAAAAATATTTCTAATCATCAGTGGCGTGCCGTACTCCAGTGGCGTACCAAACTTATGTTTTTTTAAATGGAATGCCCTATTTTTTATTGCAGATTTGGAAAGTGCTCGACGAGTACTTATTTTTTTATCTAACATGTTATACCCTTCACTTTAGCGGTTTCGCTATTATAACCCCTTCTTTCAAAATTGCGCCTCATTTTTGAGATTTTTTTGTAGAGAAACTAATTGACGCCGGCGCCTAAATTTTGAATTGAGGTACAGGTTAAGACCTCGTATACCTTCACATAATTTTTTTTCGGGTAATTTATGGCAAAAAAAATATTTTTGATTGATCTTCGCATGTTGTCATTTTTTCCGAAAATTTCAAATGGCACCCCCCTAAAAAAATTACGGCGTTGTACAGCCAAAACTCTAAATTTTTCATTGGTGTAAAAAAAAATACACATTGCATAACAAAATTTCGGAGAAAAAAGGAATTTCATCGCAAATGTCGGGAAACGTTTTCCGTTCCCAAGTGTGCCATGAGAAAACAAAAGATTGGTAATTGTCAAAGTAAATTATTAGACGTCAGTAGCAGCCATAAGTCATTTTTGATAAACGTTCTAAAAATGTTCCGAACTCAAGAGAAAATGGTTGACATGATATTTATTCTTGGAGAATGTAACAAGAATTGTTTCTTGGCATCACGAGTGTACGCTGCGAGATATCCGCACAGGGCACATCCAAATGAACGTGCGTTTCAAAAAGTGTTGGAGAGATTTACTACTACGGGAAGTGTGAAACGGCCAAGGAGAGTTAGAAAGAAGGCAGTTATTACCGAAAATAATGAACTGCGGTATATCACCAGAAGTTGCGGTTATGCCTCCAGCAGGAAGGTCGTCATTTCGAACATTTAGTTTAAGTTGTTAAATTTGCTTTATCTGCATTTTTCATATCATGTTGAATAAATAGGTACATACTATTATGTTGACCGTATTTGTGTATTTGTTTTGGTACTTTGACAATTACCAATCTTTTGTTTTCTCATGGCACACTTGGGAACGGAAAACGTTTCCCGACATTTGCGATGAAATTCCTTTTTTCTTCGAAATTTTGTTATGCAATGTATAATTTTTTTTACACCAATGAAAAATTTAGAGTTTTGGCTGTACAACGCCGTAATTTTTTTAGGGGGGTGCCATTTGAAATTTTCGGAAAAAATGACAACATACGAAGATCAATCAAAAATTATTTTTTTTCCATAAATTACCCGAAAAAAAATTATGTGAAGGTATACGAGGTCTTAACCTGTACCTCAATTCAAAATTTAGGCGCCGGCGTCAATTAGTTTCTCTACAAAAAAATCTCAAAAATGGGGCGCAATTTTGAAAGAAGGGGTTATAACAGCGAAACCGCTAAAGTGAAGGGTATAACATGTTAGATAAAAAAATAAGTACTCGTCGAGCACTTTCCAAATCTGCAATAAAAAATAGGGCATTCCATTTAAAAAAACATAAGTTTGGTACGCCACTGGAGTACGGCACGCCACTGATGATTAGAAATATTTTTAAAATATAGCGACGGTAACTATGCACCACTTTGTTCTTAGATTTTTTTCGATAGCTTTTATCGTAAAGGAGCTATGGTCCGAGGCGTCTTAAGTGCCACACCCGGTATATTCGATTTTACGATACGGTATAATATTTTGGGGATTAAGTCCAAACTTAAATAAAGTATTTTTACTCCAAAAGCGGGCTCTTAGAGTTATTAAATAATGGTGATGTGGCCATCATGTTACTTTCTCCGATTTGATGGTATCATTTATATTTACGCTTTCATGGTTTACTTTCAATTGAAATCATATTTTAAATGTACATCGAGCGTTGCGTAAACTCGGATGAAACTGACGTTTAAAACGTCAAAATTATGAAAGATGGAAAAATTATACATCAAATTAAAAAACTCGGTTTACTCAAAAACTAACGAGAATTCGAAAAAACTTTGTTATAAGTTGTTCATTTTGGCATTCTCTACAATTATTATTCACATAAATTTGCTGTAACTATTATCGTTTCATAATTATAAACCAAAAATTTAAAAAAAATTAATAAATTTTTTTCTCGAATAGCAATGATTTTATGAAAAATATTTTCAAGCAAAAGATGTTCATTTCTTTGCTGTCTTTAATGTTTGTTTAAATGTTTTCGTGATATTTTTCATATTTAAGAAAATATTGGCAAAAAACAAAAAACAGTTAAGGTAAACACCCACTTCCGGTGTACGTAATTTTACCAAAAGCTTTTCAGTTCTTCGGATTATCAAATAAAACGTATGTTCAAAGTTTCATATCAATTGCTCTATTAGTTTTTGAGATACAGCGCACACAGACAGACACACACACACAGACACACACACAGACACACACACACACACACACACACACACACACACACACACAGACACATTTTTTTTTTGAAATGGCATCTAGCGACCCCAAAACGGATATTTCCATAAAAAAAATTTTGAAAAATAAATCACGATCACAATACTTTCTCGTACTTCGTAACGGAGAAAGTAAAAAATGAAATTTGATGAATCATGTAGGAGAAAATTTAGAGATGAAGGACTGCTTACAGTGCCTGCAATTTATGTTTATGAATGTGTGATATTCTTTAAAAAACACTCCCACTATTTTGTGGAGTATTGTATGAACAATAGGTACAGCACTAGGCAAAATAATACATACATTATTCCAAAACATCGACTAACCTCATACGAGAAAGGTGCATTTTATTCATGTATAAAAATATGGAATAATCTACCTGATAGTATAAAAGAATGTAAGATCTTAGGAATATTATAGAATTATTTCATTATTTGTGCGAATTAGAGCCCTATTCACCTAATGAAATATGAAACATTATATGATGTATTTCTGTTTATTTTGACACTATTTTAAGTCCTTTTTCATGTTATGTTTAAATTGCATATTGGGATGTATTTTATGTATTTGTATATATTATGGGGAACTATAAAATAAAGAATGTTTATTATTATTATTATTATTATTACTGGCCACATGTAACCCTAAAAATAAATAACTACCTCAGTAGCTGATATCGTAAGAAATATTATTTTCGTTTTTATTTACGAGTATAGCTCACTACGAGGGGTAAATCACTCTTCATTTTGTGTACACTAAAATTCCAAAAATACCAAGAAAATTCCAAGACATGCAAAAACTCCTATCAAATTAAAGAAACAATCTAAAAATTCTAAGTGCTTCTACTCCAAAATTCCAAAGTGATTTGCCCTTCGGCTCATTAGGAATTCAAGTTGTACGATACATACTGACAGCTTTACTCCGAGGTACTTTCAATAATTCCATAATATAGCCGCTTCGGCTTTTACCGAACTGTATCCGTTTGTTCTCCATTGAACCTAAACAAGATTAAAATGTTCTATGTCAAATTTACTGCAGTACCTACATAGCAAAAAAATCAAAACCAAAACGTTCGCTGTCACAATCAAATGAAATGAATAAAACGTTACCTATTGTTGTTACCCTAAAACAATAAAATATAATGTAGGGAATAATCCTGGTCGATAAGAATAGATTTGTAAAAATATAAGTTCAAAATGTGTTGAAAATTAAACTAAATTGAATTTGAAAACTTTAAACTATAAAACTGAACCATAAAATATATAAAAAATAAAACTAAGTAATTATCCATCTGCAGACACGTTTCGAGATTTATCTCTCATCAGTTCGCCTTCTAATATGATGTAGAGTGAAATAAACTTCCGTGAACGTGATTGTGGAATGTTTGAATTTATATAATATAATTGTTTATTTTTCTTTTATTTTTGCTTTAATATAGATGCAAAACATAACAGACCATTACATGACTAATATAACTAACATTTAAGTACGAGAACAAAATAAAAATTCTCTATATTCGCTCTAAAATAACTTGTAGTCCATTTTGAGGTTTCATGACGATTTCCTTGTAAATTCTAACCGTGCCCTGGCTCTCTATTGCCTTAACTCTGTAATGCTTTAAAATCCATGCAATTAATGTTTTCCCTTGGTACATGGCAAACTTCTGGCCTAAAACCAAAGACAAATTGCATTAAAATTCCAAGATATTCCCAGTTATTTACCTATGCAATTCCTGGGTCCGGCACTAAACGGCACGTACGCGTATGGATGCCTATTACGGGAGTTTTCCGGCAAGAATCTATCCGGGTTGAATTTATCCGGCTCTGTATAATAATCCGGGTCTCTGTGTGCATGATTCAGGTGCATGAATACAGAAACTCCCGCGGGAATGAGATATTTATCTGAAAATCCGAGGAATTAATGCGTGGAAGTTGTACGAAAATTTATATTTACCTAACACCACGTCTTCTTTCAGCAATCTTCCTATCGTCGGCGCACTGGGGTACAGACGGAGGGTTTCCTTAAGGACGCGTTCTACATATTTCATATCGTTAAGATCGCTCATTGTCAGTTTATGATCGTCCGGGAAAATCGAATTTATTTCTTCACGGGCTTTTTCCTAATTGGAAAGAAAAACTTTTTTTATTCATACGCTATTGATTGTAGGATCACTTTCTCCTAGTTCTCCTTTTAAATAGCTTGAACAGCTTTGAAGAAATTATCAATCATAATTAATACATCATATACCACCGCTGAAATGAGTACATAATTATATTAGATATAGAACACTGCGTTGTTATTGTTAAGCAACTATATGACGTTTTTCCGCTGAAGATGATGTAGACTAACGAAACTAAAGTATTTAAACTTGTATCCGGAGTGCAAATTTATATTATTCATAAAGTCTGACCGCACTATGAAGGCATCTGAGGTGATTAACTTGGACCGCCCTCATTTGCAAGTTGGGCGGGCGCTTTATGCGTCTCGAATGGCTGAGGTTCTCAATAAGCGCACATGAGATGTTGGGTTGCATATATATTTCCAAAGTTGTCTGTAACCTTTTAAAAACCACTGATTCATAAATAAAAGCCGGTAGTGCACCAATAGCTAGCAAGTAAAGTGTATCTGTGATTGTAAAGTAACAAAATATTCAATTACTTCTGATGAAGGCGGCCCTTCCGACCCTTCGGTAATCACCTCAGACGCCTTCATAGAGCGGCTAGAGTATACCTTCAAGTTGTACTAATATACAATTTATCAAGTAGATATTGTTTACCATTATTTTCCATTGACCGTGCTGATGATTGAGAGAGAGACAATACATTTATTGAGACACTTTTACAAATGACCTCAACAGGCAACTGATGATTGATTATTACAAATTATTGAAAAAGAAAAAGAACTTATGCTTAATAAAAGGATTATTGGAATGAGAATTATGATCCCTTGTCGGTGCGATGAGTTATACGGGTTATACCATATTCTAGTTAAGAAGACAGTATTATAAATCATACGAAAGTTCTTCTAATCGTCTTTTTTGAAACGTTGCGCAGGGTTTACCAGACCACTCGCATTAGGATTTTCTTGAGAAAACGGTTAGTCATAGACGGCCGGATTATGACTTTTTCGCCCATAGGCAAATTTATTATAGCGCCCCTTCCACTGCAAGACTTTAAATCGTAGATTATATATAAAGGGAAACAAATGCGTGAAATAGCATTCTCTCCCGAGATATATACCGGGTGACCCTGGGATCTGTAAAAGCCCCATAACTTATTTTCTATTTGAGATATCGACTTCTAGTTTTCTTGAACTGGTACCCACACTTATTCTACAAATTTTAAAAATATTTATGTTTTTGTACAGGGTGTCCCAATACACATAACAGAACAAAGTTATGTTTTTTTTAAATGGAACACCCTATATTTTATACTTTATTTTCAGTCCTCTTGAGAAGCTGATAAAAATAGTATCAGATAGTATGGGTCTATTATGGACGATTAGTTAGTTATGGGCAAATTTATGGCAAAACCAAGGACACATTGAAAACATTGCAGAAGCGCTTTTTTATACACTAAAGAATTTTCCACATCATGAAGAATAATACAAATCAGCTTTGGTTCTTTTTTGTTCATACTGCTATACAGGGTGTCAACATACGCAAAATAATGGATAACAATTTTTTTCAAATGGAACACACAATATATCTTGCCACCAATGCGTGGAATTTTTGATAAGCTTTCCAACGATGTACAATTTGTATAATGAAATATTAAATATTCTTGAGATTTATCCATAAAAACATTTTTCTTTTGTCACCTACTGCTCATTTTTGGATTTTCAGCCAAAACTATGCATTTTCTGAAAAAATAATAAGAAACCAAAGTTGTAGAGCGGAACATTTTCGATCGATATAGTTCTTTCGACTTTTCCAATATTGCGTGTATTGCCCGCCAGAGTGCCCAAAATCGTGACCGTATATGCATTTTAGCGTTTTTCTCAATTTTTTTGTTAATTCATTGCACTATGCTTTATTTTCCACGTCCTCTATCGGAAAAACCGGTAATTATAGAATTATTTAAATGACCTACATCGATTGAAAATATCCTGCTCTACAACTCTTAAAAGAAGCAATTTTTGCAAAAAATGCATAGTTTTCGCTAAAAATGCAAAAAACCATTCAAAAACGCGAAAATTGATACAAACATTTTCAATTTGCATTTTTAGCGAAAACTATGCATTTTGGGCAAAAATTACTTCTATTAAGAATTGTAGAGCGGAACATTTTCAATAGATATGGGCCATTTTAATTTCCCTATAATTTCCCGTTTTTCCGCTAGAGGGTGCGCTAAATAAAGTATAGTGCAATTTATTAATAAAAAAATTGAAAAGAAAACGGTAAAATGCTTATACGGTCAAGATTTTTCGCGCTCTGGCGGGCAATGCACGCATTATCTTAAAAGTTAAAAGACCTGTATCGATCGTAAATTTTTCGCTCTACAACTTTGGTCTCTTATAATTTTTCCTGAAAATGCATACTTTTGGCTGAAAATCCAAAAATCAGCAGAAGGTGGCAAAGAAATATGTTTTTATTGATAAATCTCAAGAATCCTTAATATTTTGTTATACAAACTGTACATCATTGGAAAGCTTATTAAAAATGCCATAGATTGGTGGCAACTTATATAGGGTGTTCCATTTGAAAAAAAAAATAGTTATCCATTGTTTTGCGTATGTTGATACCCTGTATAGCGCTATGAATAAAAGAGAACCAAAGCCGATGTGTATTATTCTTTATGATATGGGAAATTTTCTAGTATATAAATAATGATGCTATCTTTGCTAGGAACGTTTCTGATATGTTTTCAATGTGTACATGTTTTTGCCACAAATTTGCCCATAACTAACCAACCGTCCATAATAGACCCATGCTATCTCAAACTTTTTTATCAGCTTCTCAAGAGGGTTGAAAATAAAGTATAAAATATAGGGTGTTTCATTTAAAAAAACATAACTTTGTTCTGGTTTGTATATTGGGACACCCTGTACAAAAACATACTTATTTTTAAAATATGCAGAATAAGTGTCGGTACCAGTCCAAGAAAACTAGAAGTCGATATCTCAAATTGCAAATAAGTTATGGGGCTTTTACAGATCCCTGGGTCACCCGGTATGTATTATTTTTTCACAAACGGGGTATTTTAAGAGTACAGCGTTCGTTTCTAAAACCTGACCTATAAACGCCGTCAGCCGTGACAGTTATAAATAATAGTCCTTTTTGACTAATGGCATTTCGTAAATTTGTTTTGTTTCTTTTCAAAGTAGAAAATGATCTTCTTCTTGTCGTATTTGTTATTGGTAGAGTAGAAAAAATCTTTAAGCAATTTCCACATTAGGAAACATGGTTACAACATGTTTTTCTTTGATGAATACTAACATTTCTCTAACATTAACGATATTTTCTGTTTTCAACAAAACATTCAATGGATTCCTTAGCAAAACATTCGTCGAAATTGTTTGAATATTCAGTTTACAAATTATTTAAATTATTTCGTATGTCGTTATCATTAATAATTTAAGTTAATTTAAAAATTCGAACTAGATTAGTTTTCAAAATATTCCACGTGCTGGTTTCAGGCGCATCAGTCACAGCTCGGTAGAGAAGCTGTAGCTATAGTTTTACAAAACAACAAAATATTTAGCTTGTTCGTCAGAATTTTCAACTGTCAACATATTTATTTTGATTTACGCTGAATGTTGGTATTTGATGAACGCTACTTTTGTATCCACCATTTCAACACTTAATTCCAACACCAATCTAATTTCTACGATTGGTGAAATGGCGACCGCTGGACGAACTTGTTCACGATCAACAGTGCGTTCATCAGAAAATACCCCAACAGTTGGCAATAAACACCGAACTGTTTAGTCTGACGAACGCGCCCATTGGCTCTCGATATCAACACCTAATACAACAGCCAAATCACATATTCGATCCGAATATGTGACCAAATCTACTGGGCAGAAAAGAATAAATGACAATATTTTGTATATATTTTTTACTTTCTCCGTTACGAAGTACGAGAAAGTATTGTGATCATGATTTTTTTTCAAATTTTTTACGGAAATATCCGTTTTGGGGTCCCTAGATGCCATTTCAACAATTTCTAAAAAAACAAAATGTGTTTGTGTGTGTGTGTGTGAGTCTGTTCGCGCTGTATCTGAAAAACTAATAGAGCAATTGATATGAAACTTTAACCATACGTTTTATTTGATAATCCGAAGAACTGAAAAGCTTTTGGTAAAATTTCGTACATCGGAAAATGTTTTTTGAACAACTTATAAAGAATAAGTTTTTTTCGAAATCTCTTTAGTTTTTGAGTAAACTGAGTTTTTATCCGAGTCTGCATAAACGCTCGATGTACATTTAAAATATGATTTACATTGAAAATAAAACGTGAAATCGTAAATATAAATGATTCCATCAAGTCGGAGAAAATACCATGATGGCCACATCACCATTTTTTGTTGATAATTTTCAATAATTAAGATTTTGCTTGTCGCCGGCGCCGCGCAGTAGTCGATTTTACTAATCCAGCTGCACAAAATTCTATTAACCGTAAATTTGAGTCATATGAGTATGAGCTGACTCAAATGTAACCAAAATTATATGAATTTAAAGAAAAGGCTATATTTTGCAAAAAAAAGAAATGGGCAAGAGAAATTTAATATTCAAAATAAGTTATTGAAAATTACACACTGTTTATTCAGGATCGAAGTCATAAGTTTCTTGTTTGTTTTCGTTTTTATTGTCCCCATCCATGACTTAGTCTCTACTTGCACCCGCCAATAGTTGAACAACTCTAACTTATTTTACGGTATTTTTTTGTAGCTGCTAATTACAGGATAGGACGCTACAAATAGCAAACGCACCATCGTTTGCTTTCTGGAAAATTTTCTAGTGTTGTTTCCTTGGATCCATATGCAATGTTTGTTGCTAACTTTTCGGACTTCCTCTGCTAATTGGCCGATAGGCACTATAGCTGATCTTTATAAATGGAGGTCGAAGTGAACGTCGACGTTGAAACCGCCACGTACAAACCAAAAATTAAGTGTTCTAAATGTAAAAGGGACTTAGTTTCTGCAGTAAGTTGTACGAGCTGCAATACGTACTTCCATCCAGCGTGCCTCGACATCCATGCAAGGAAATGTGAACGTCGAAATATTAACTATGTTTGTGAGAAGGAAGAGGTCGAGTCACCAAGGCCCAGCAACGAAAGTACAGTGCAATTTCGATATGTTCTTGAGGAAAATAAAATATTAAAAAAATTAATAAAAGAATTAGAGAATAAGAATAAAGTGCTAAAAGATTGTAATATTCTTCTAAAAGAGAAAATCACTTATCTTCAAATAAACCATAGTCGCAAACCATATCAACAGTTTTCCGGTAAAAATAGCAGCTCCCTAGAAATCATTGACATCATTCCATCAGATGTAACGATTTCTCATCTAATTATCTTAAATAAACTAGATGAAATAAAAAAAAAATTATGGCCAAAAGGCGTAGTAATTGACCTCAACCGAAAGCGCAAGAAACCTCAGCGGAAAATACTAACTCAATATATATTTTACATCTTAATATATATAAATTCAATAAAACGAAATATAGCCTGAATAAATGAATATTCAACCTGTTCGTAACTCTGCAAGCAAATTAAGTCTTACTAAGACTATAAGCAAATAACTTATTGAAACAACTACTTCCCTGGCTAGTGCCACGCCGGATATTGAATGATACAAAAGAAATTTGCGTTATTACTAGTACTAAGTACTTTGTGAAATAACATTGGTTTAAGATCGTTTATTTCTACCCACAGGACTAACTTGAAAATTAAACTAAATTGAATTTGAAAACTTTAAACTATAAAAGATAAAGATTTGTCATTTGTTCCCCATATTCATGTTATCCAAGGAGATGCTATGAAAATGTTGGGATTTATAAGGCGCGTAAGTGAACCGTTTAGTGACATTTACACGATTAAGAGATTGTATGTGTCTTACGTACGTCCAAAATTGGAATACTGCGCCGCAATTTGGTCTCCTAATTATACAGTTCATAAGCAACTGATCGAGCGTGTACAGAAAATTTTTGTCAAGTATTTATATTATAAAGACAATTTAGTATATCCTGACTATACCATTAGTTACAATGACATGTTGATAATGTTTGATTTAAAATCCTTAGTAATAAGACGAGATGTTATATTAGTGAAATGTTTACATCAAATTATTCATGGTGGTATAGATGATCCAAATTTATTGATGCAAATTAATCTGCATGTGCCTAGATTTTCCAGTAGAAATTCTGCTACATTTGTCTGCAATCGAAGCAACACCAATCTATACTACCACTCGCCTATAAATACCATGCAACGCATTTATTGTAACGCCATCCCTTCGTGTGATATTTTTAATTGTAATTTAGGACAACTTGTCACCACTATTGTTATTGCATTAGAATAATTATTAATCTCTCCTATTTCTTTGTTATCTATATTCTTATTTGTTTCTTTTTAGTTATTATCTTACATTTAGTTTATGTTTGTTGTTGTATTTAATACTGTATCTTATTTTTAGTTTTTCCCTGTAAATGGATTTTCTGTTGGGAAATAAATTAAATTAAATAAATTAAAACTGAACCCTAAAATATGTAAAAATTAAGTAAAAAGCCATCTGCAGACGCTTTTCGAGATTTATCTCTCATCAGTGCAGCTTCGCATTTAAATTGAATATTAAAGAATAAAATACACTTACGTGAAGGTGACCGTAAACGCGAAGGAGTCGTAAACGTTAGTAGTAAACAGCCATTTTTCAAAAATCATAAAATACAATTTTTAACATTTGAATAAATTTGTCTTATGTCATATGAGTATTTTTTACAATATTCCAGTTGTATAATTCAGATCTGCAACATTTTCAATAAATGATAAAACACCATAACTTGAAAATAGCACCTTTATTAAAAAGCCAAAACTAAGACTAAGACTGAAAACCATCTTCTATTTTAGTTATAATTCGAATTTTTGAATTGTTGTCTAAATGCCGCGACATTTTGACAATAAGGAATTTGACAAATGTGCATATTTTCGTAACCAGGAAGTCCGTTTTAAACTATAACAAATTTTGTGTGTTTAATTTTATTGCACAGAAGTGTACATCATTTACAAATTTCATTTCAATATAGTAAATAGTAAAGAAATTAACATTTTTCAATATTCCCTCTTAACGGGAATCCCTAGATGCTATTTCAACAATTTCTGGGAAAAAAAATGTGTGTGTGGATGTGTTTGTGTGTGTGGTATAAAACTTTGAACATACGTCTTATTTGATAGCCCAAAGGACTGAAAAGCTTTTGGTAAAATTTCGTGCACAGGAAGTGGGTGTTTACCTTAAATGTTTTAATGTTTTTTGTTTTTTTCCAATACCTTTTTAAATATGAAAAATATCACAAAAACCTTTTAATAAATATTAAAGACAATAAAGAAATTAACATCTTCTGTTTGAAAATATTTTTCATAAAATCATTGTTATTCCAGAAAATGATTTATTATTTTTTTTCATTTTTGGTTTTAATTATGAAACGATAATAGTTAGTTACAGCAAATTTATATTAATAAGAATTTTAGAGAATGCCAAAGTTAACAACTTATAAAGAATAAGTTTTTTTCGAATTCTCTTTAGTTTTTGAGTAAACTGACTTTTTGAATTTGAAGTATAATTTTTCCATCTTTCATAATTTTGACGTTTTAAACGTGTTTTATGCGAGTCTATAAAACGATCGATGTACATTTAAAATATAATTTAAATTGAAAATAAACTATGAAAGCGTAAATATAAATAACTATGATACCATCAAGCCAGAGGAAGTAACATGATGGCCACATCACCATTTTTTTTAATGTGTATTTTCAAATTTCCGTATTCTATCCAGTACTTAAAAAAATTGTTTTTTTGTTCGTGGTTGAAATCTGCGCCCGTTTAAGGTCTCGCGTAAAAGGTACCTTGTAATCTCTGGTTCTGAAGCTGCCATTAAAAAAAAAACAAAGTAGAAAACGTGTGTTTAATAAACTACCTTAACTAGATTTTCCAATGCTTTTATTATACACTTGAAAAAAACTCCGGAAGTTAGCCTCTTTTCTGGGAGCTGGAGTGGCATTACCCCTAGTAGAATAATTTAAATTTAAAACCAATTTTAACTACTTAAAAAATAAAATAGTATATTGTACAACGAGCATATAATGATGGCTATTAATCACTAGAACGAGGTTTGTGGAACGAGCGCGAATTAGCGTGTTTAATAACCATATTAAACACGCAAATGCGTGTGCGTCTTTAATAAGCATATTAAACACGCAAATGCGTGTTTAATGAAATTGAGTGTTAAATGTGCTCCATTAATGCTGCCTATAGAATTAAATAATGCGTACATTATAACATTTTCGTGAACGAATATATATTTATCTTAATATCGCTTACATTTATAAAAAAATACACTTTAACACTCAACAAATTTGTCGGTTAAAACGTAATTTAGATATTATTCAGGATCGGGAAATGATCAAAAAAATATTACAGCAGACTTCAAAGAGAACGACACTCGTTTGTCGTATCTAGATTAGAATACCGATGCGACGGAATCCCGAACGGGCTTTAACACAGAACACAGCACACGCCACTATTCTGCGTCTCGTTTTTTTTTTTTTTTGTTTCAAGTACAGCTAGAGGCTTAGAGAACCTGGACAAACAAACAAAAAACGAATGCGTACGTTGTTCCTTGGAGTCTTCTAATAATCTACAAAAATATTTTGTTCACGTAAATGTTATAAAGTGCGCATTATTTAATTCTATTAGCAGCATAATAAGGTACATTTTACACTCAATTTCATTAAATACGAATTTGCGTGTTTAATAAGGTTATTAAACGCGCTAAATCGCGCTTTGATTCACAGAACGCGGACTATGATAATATTTTCTCTACCCTGTTTAATACTGATTTTAACTTTGATTTAAATTTTTTTCAATTGTAATTGTAATTACAATTTTGATTTTAATTTTCGTAAACAAAGTATATTGTACAACTCGCATATAATGGCTATTAATCACTCGAACGATTTGCTCCACTCGCCTACGGCTCGTTCCGCATACATCGTTCTCATGATAAATAGCCATCATTATATCAGTGGCGGCTCGTGGACTTTCGGCGATGAGGCAACGGAAGAAAATTTTACCAAAAAAGCAACGGCATATTTTTTCCTCTATTAGAGCAAGTAGTGCAGCACGAGCGGCATCTTTGTCTTTGCCTCACCTACGGAAATGCACGAGCCGCCGCTGCATCATATGCTCGTTGTACAATATACTATTTTATTTTCATTTTCGTATTTATACGTTATGCAGTTTTTCGCTCCCCGTTCAGTGGCACCCATGGCGCGTGCCATGCCCCTTTGGCTACACAATGGTCGTAAAATATGAAACGACTAAAAATAGCGACAGGAAAAGCTCACAACAAAGAGTTAATGGGAAAATAAATTTAAAAAAAACATAATAAACTAAATAATGTTTACCTAAGAGAAAGTGGAACTGCGTTTTTAATTGTACACTGTGCATACAGAGCAAAATTTTACGCGTAAGGGTCAATCCATATCAAATCAACCAATTTAATTTGAAAAGGTCGCTGACAAAATTGATTTATTTTTTTTATTTTTTACCTATATTTGTACTATACAGGGTGTATTTGAAATAACGAACATGCTCGTAACCACAAAGAAATTATATTATTTTTAAACAATATTCGCAATTATTTTGTTTATAACTGTAACAATAAGCCCGCAATTAATTATTAAAGTTAATGAGTGAAAATACGCAACATGTTTGGGGGCAGTGATAATGTGACCTAATTTTTAAACGGCATCGGCTTTAGATATCGAATTACAACAAGCGCGTAGGAAATATCGGAGTGCAATTGCCACCGCAACATTTACATGTCTCTACTTACTATCAGGGGCGGCTCGTTATAAAGAGCCACGGAGCCATGGCACTACCTGTAGACTCAAGCTCAGCAAAAAATTTTAACTGATTCTTAAAAAACTTTTTAAATGTTAAAACACCTGTAACACCGCGTGGAAGTTCCACATAAATTTCAACTGATGGTTAAAATTTTGATATTTATTGATATACTATTTCTGAATAATGTGTTTTTACAAATTTCCAAAGAAAGCAACCGCAAGTTTACCACAACAAAAATGGTTGCACTAAAAAGAAAATTTTGATGACCAAAATACAAGTCAAAATACAAGTAGGGATTGCACATTTATTTTAAGATGGTTTAAACTTTGACTGACTAATTCTGAATAATGCGTCTTTACAAATTTTCGAAGAAAATAATCGCAAGTTTACCACAACAAAAATGCTTTCACTAAAACGCAAATTTTGATCACCAAAAAGGCAAATTTTTCAGAAATTCACTTGAGAATTACATATTTCCTTCCGCAGATGCTTGAAATTTTGACAGACCAATTTTAAATAATGTCCCTTTATAATTTTTTTCAAAAAATAATCACAAGTTTACCACAACAAAAATAGTTGCACTAGAAAAGCAAATTTTGATAACAAAAAAAGCGGTTTTTTAGAAACTCACATGGCAATTCTACATTTATTGCTACAGATGGTTGAAATTTTGACAAATTAATTCGGAATAATGTGTCTTTACAAATTTAGAAAGAAAATAATCGCAAGTTTACCACAACAAAAATGGTTGCACTAAAAAGCAAATTTTGATGACCAACAAGGCGCATTTTTAAGAAATTTGCATGGGAATTCCACATTTATTGCAACAGATAGTTAAAATTTTGGCAGACTAATTTTGAATAATCTGTCTACAAATTTCTAAAGAAAATAATTTTCTTCTAAATTTTAGATTTTTTTGTTAAAATTTTCGAATTTTTGGCTCCCAATTTTTATTTTTAGGACCTAATTTTTGGTGAAAGTTTTCAATTTTTTATCCTTTATTTTTGATTTTTTAACCTAAATGATTGCTTTTTATTCGCAACTTTTTTATTTTTTGCCGATATTTTCAAGTACAGTTTCTGATTTCTTGCCCTTCATTTCAGAATTTCTAACTTGAATTATTATTTTTTATGAGGGATTTTTTTTTACTTTTTGGTTACTTTTTGACTGCCGTTTTCGAGTTTCTGGTCGGCAACTAATTTTGAGCCAAAGAGTTATTTTGGGAGTTGAAAATTGCAAATTAATTTAGTTTTCCATGATTTTTTTTTTGGTTTATATTTTTTATTTTTAGACCAGCATTTTTGATTTGTTTTGGCCTATATTGTAGATATTTGACCTGTATTTTTCATTTTTTTGTTCCAAATTTTAGAGTTTTTGACCGAAATATTCTTTGTTTTGGTCAACTTTTTGATTTTTTGTTGTTGAAATTTTCGGATTTTTGGTCTGCATTTTTTTAACCACGAATTTTTGATATTTGTCTGACTTTTCGTTCTTTTGTGCTCATATTTTAGTTTTTTACCTTAATTAAGAGTTGATTCTGCAAGTGATTATTTTTTTACGATTTTTTAAAACATTGAGTGCAATTTCCGTTCCCTCGAGTGCAGTTTTGAGTCAATTCCTGTTGTTTACAGTATTTCAATTATTTTTACAAGTAATGAAAAGTACACTCTTTCTGCATAGTTTTAGTAATTTTGGAGCTAATTCTACAAGTGATTAATTTTTTACAATTTTTAAAAACATTGAGTGCAAATTTCCTTCACTACAGAGCAAATTTTGAGTTTATGCCCTTGTTTTCTGCAGGAGCATGTCGTTTTCAGGAAATTAAAAGTAATCTATTTTTGAATAATTGAAGTTTATTTGAAGCGAAACCTTCGAAAAAAAAAATCGTCGAGTGCAAATTTCCTTCCCTACAGAGCAAATTTTGAGTTTTTTCCTATATTTTCTGGGGCTAATCACCCCGAGTCCTGCAAATGGCAATTTTCGTACTTGCATTTTCAATCTTCTTGTTTTCATTTTTTATCGTTAAGCCCGGATTTTGATTTTGGTCTAAATTTTTAATCTTTTAGCCTTATTTTTTTTAAATTTTCGATTTGTGTGTTAAAATTTTTGATTTTTTGATCCGCAATTTTGATTTTTACGATCGAAGTTTTGGTCGAAGTTTTGAATTTTTTATCCTATATTTTAGATTTTTTTAACCTAAATGATTAATTTTTATAGGCGACTTTTTTAATTTTTTTGCAGATATTTTCAAGTTTTTTTGATGGCCCTTGATTTTAGATTTTTTAACTTGAATTATTATTTTTTATGGGCGATTTTTTCTACTTTTTGGTTACTAAAATCGAATAAATTTAAAAAAATGTTTTTGTTCTTTTTTCAAGACTGAGACCATTCTGAACACTATTTGTCCATAAAATTTTGTTATGGGACTTCCAGGAACTGAGTTTTTCGAGTTTCTGGCCGGCAACTTGAAAATGGGGAATTATTTTCGTTTTCCTTGATTTTTCAATCTTTCGGTTTGAATTTTTTTATTTTTAGGCAGGCATTTTTTATTTTTTTGGCCTACATTTTAGATCCATGGCCTGTATTTTTCATTATTTTGTTCCAATTTTTTTTTATTTTTTTGTTGAAATTTTCTGCATTTCTTTTAACCGCGAATTTTCGAAATTTTCAAACTTTTGGGCGTATATTTTAGTTTTTTACTTTAATTAAGAGCGTATTTTCTATTGGTCTATACTTTAGATTTTTAACGTGTGTGACTGATTTTTATGTGCAAATTTTTGATTTTTTTGCCGGTATTTTTTTTTTTTTTTTTAAGGAAGGATGATTGACGGAAATTTGGGTTGGGGAATTATGGATGATATAGGACATTGGCTTAGACATCGTAGGTCATTCAGCCACAACCGATTTTTTATAATATTTGATTCATATTAAATGAAAATAGACATCCACAAACATCCATGCCCTCGCCGGGATTCGAACCCAGGACCCTCCACATTAGTTCTTTGCCGGTATTTAATTTGTATAATTTGTCATTTCCATCTTTCATACTTTTGACGTTTAAAACGCCAGTATCATCCGATCTAATAAATTGTGAAAGTGGCTCTACCATCAACATGTTCCACGAGCCGCCACTGCTAACTATGACAATCCATATTTTTGCTGTTTATCACTAGATGTTCAACAAAGCCTCACTAATTAATTCCTATACTAATTAATCAAATGAGTTAAAATTTGGTATTTATGGTCTTAAGAAGCTCCCCATCAAGTCATTAACAAAAAAATTTTTTTTCAAATTTAAAAATCCAGGGCTGTAAGGGTTAAATTCTAACTGTGGCGCGAATGACTTTAGATGTCGATGCCCATTAAACCCAAAATTCATTCATACACTGAGTCACTGCTTAAAACTAATTTTCCAATACATTTTAAAACTATAAATACATAATAATACCTTGCAGGTGGTACCTTACAAATTATTGACAAAAAACTACAAACATTTTAATTTACATTTTTTTTATAAATCAATCGTATTTATAATCAAAGATATCAACTTTTTTGTTGCCTTCAATATTTCTCAAAATATTTTTCTAAAATTTTTCATATTTATTGGGAAAAAGAAACAAAAAACGGTTAACATAAACACCCACTTCCGGTGTACTAAATTTTACCAAAACTTTTCAGACACTGACAATTTTTCTTGACAAAAATCATTGAAATCGCCTCATACATCAAAACGGATATTTCCTCTAAAAAAAATTCACCATCACAATACAGTGATTTCTTTGCTCTCCCCCAATTTCAATATTGCAGTAGTTCATTTCAATGAAGAATATTTTAAATATTACTGTCGCTATCGACTTTATGTTAAAATATATTATGGGGTGCGGTGTTTATTTATATTTCTCGACGTGTGTTTACATTACAGCTACACATCCACGGATGAATTTTTGTACAGACGGTGATCTTGTATTTCCCATACGGATCGAATAATTCAAAAAGAATTACTCCCGGTATTATCAACACATTTTAAAGGAAAGTTAAAGCTAAACGAGATTTAAGAGTGAATGTGCAGTATTACTAACCAGTTTAAATGTCCTTTAGCCCATAAATGCCCGTTAATATTATATGTCGAAGTTTCTCCTTTTAACAATTTTAATGGCGATTTAACTTCACGTTTCTAGTTTTGAGGTTAGATTACAGTGATTTCAGTTCATTTTATCATGAAATCATGTTTCTTAAAGTTTCACTGGCGACTTTTTTGATGAAGAAATATTCAATTACATGCGTAAGTAAAATCTCCGTAGGAGTTAAGGCGGTTCTCTCCGTCCGATTTCAGCCCGCATTTTAGCGATTTTAAAACCAAAACTGAGCTGAAACTAAAGGCTTTTTTCAAAATAAAAAAATTCTATCAACAAGTATAGGTCCACAAAAAGTCATCTAGGTCAGTTATATTATACAAAACTTGAAGTTTGAATGGTAAAAAAATTCGCTAACATCGTAAAATGAGGTGTAGTTTTAATGCGTGTATTAAACGATAACCAAATGTTTTTCTTAAAAATAAATGCTCAACATGACTGTATCCGACCTTCATCTACAACAATATCATAATACGAAATTGATTAGACTTGTCTACTGTTCTCAGTTTTGTTTTTAACATTGCCGTGTTTTCGCATATTAATCGTACAGAAATTAAAGGCAGCTAAGACGCGCCTACGACCGTCTCTCTTGGCCCAGCCGATGGAACACGAATCGGTTGGCATGTACACAGCATTAAATCTACCGGGTTTTCAATCCGAATTGGGACCGTTCTTCGTTTTAGCGGCTGGCTGATTTCCTAGCCGAATTATTTTGGATTTTCGAAAAAAATGTCCCATTAATTTAAATTTTTAAATTTCGTTGGTTTCAATAAAGGCCAAACGAAATGTAATCATTATTTTCATGTTTATTTAGACTTTATTCTTTTCCACTTGATTAAAAATCACAGAAGGAATATCGGATAACAGACAATGCTCAGCACGGAATTAAATTAATTAACAATTATTTGGAATTGTGTATGTAATAAAAACCTAGATGAATCGAATTTTCTGTTTAACTGACAAAATGTAAACACTGCTCATTTTTTTAATGCTAGGCATGGTTTTTATTTTGTTTTAATCTGTCAACTTCCAAAATGATTGTTAAATGTCTCTTATAATCATTTAACACTTGACGTGTAATGAGTGTATTTCTGATTTTTATTTTTTGTTGTTAGTGATTAGAAGTAGAATTTTAAATAAGTGAAAAAAGTGGATTATCTCTTTTGACACCATTGAAACGTAGAAAATGGACAAAAAAATCCTTAAGTACAAATTTGGTCATAATATAAAGATATACAATATTTAATAGAATAATTGTAATTTATATGGATGTGAACTTATAACTTAATTAATTTAGTTTATTTAGTGTCTTTGTGCAGTAAAAAATACATTTAAACTTTGTGCAATTTTGACATCTTTGATATTTTTAATACACAAATCTATTGTGTCATTTAATATTCGTCGTGGTATTAGCCAGGAAAGTAATTGTTTCAATAGATTATTTGCTTATATTAGTCTTTTGAAGACTCTTAAATTACAGAAGACGAAAAACATCACATTATTAATTTTAAGAATGAAAAACAAAATCAAACTAAAGTTTCTTATAATTTATCGAAAATTAAAAAATGTTAAAAATATATAGGGTGTTCTATTAGATAAGCAAGCTCGATAATTTTCATAAAGTCTAAAAGGTATTGGGGATTCTGTTTATTTTGACAATGCACGAACTGGCAATTTGTAACTGTAACTTGTACAATTACGGTCAAAATTAATTCTACGCCTTTGAAATCTAGTGAGTTTTTTTTTTCTAAAATTCGATGCTTAATCACTATTATTAAATGTTAATATCAATATCTATTCAGAGTAAAAAAAAACCGATATGCCATTCGTGCATCGTATAGCCTGCATGCTTTCATATTATGAATAAAATTGGTACATGTCGTGGGGCTAGCTACCTACTATGGATGGGTAGTATTTCACGTACCTGTGATTTTTCACTGGTATTAAAAAATCACGGGTTGCTACTCTTACTAAGAGGCGAATGTCCCTGCTACATACTGTTATTAAAATCACTGCTATTTAAACTATGACTGCTTTGTTACTTAAAACGTGATAGCTCCTTAAAATCACAATTTTTACCTAAACTGTGATTGCTACGTAAACTGTGATTGTAACTTAAAACGTGATTTTAAGAAGACAATAGAGCACGGCATTTCTAAATATTATTTATTATTCATTACTTTATTTTCCCATTTATGCACGGTATTGTACCATACAAAATGAACTCAATTACTAATCTACTAACAATTATTAATTAATTAATTAAGATTTCATAAGAAAGAAAAAATGATCTTGACCGGCGTGGAATCGAACCAACTTGCTGTAATCGATAACGACTTTACCACTCGGTTACCACGGTTTGACGTTTTATAATCTTAAAGTTATTATTTTGTTCCTGTGAACTGAAAAATAAAAATTATAAAAGAGAAAATTGTGTTACTTTAATATAACAATAAATTGAAAGTTATCCATAAAAGTTCTAACCTAGCATATGTTTACCAGCCGTGACCACAGTTTAAAATCATAGGTATTAAAAAGTAGCAATCACAAGTAGCAACGTGATTCACAAGAAGCAGTTTTCTACTGTCTAATATTAAAATTCAAATATAAATATACTTAAACTAGACAAAATAAGGTGTCCTATTCTTTTTGCCCGAAATAGTACATTTTTTCTATTTCGTGAATAATAATGTAGCATTCGTATAAAATGACATTGCAAGTCAAGTTATCTTGAATTTGTTAATAATAAGTAAACATGATAACATAGTTGAATACATTACATTAGTGAAATGAAAAGCTGTTACGAGTACACAACTAATGTTTTGCCCAGCATACTACTTTGGTGTTAATTGAATTATAAATCAAATTTACTGAAATGAAGAATGTTTAATTTTTTTATTTCGATAATACAATTTTCACTTTGTAGTACTGTTTTCAGTTGTACAAAGTGATACTAGTACAACTACTGTGTTATGTCATAATAATTCATTTATCATTTTCTTTACAGGCAATTAGTTGATATATTCTGAACAGCTTATATTTCACTAGAGCATTCAACTAACAGGGAAACTAACTCAAGTGTTCCTCTCCAATTTGAGAGAAAGAAAAACATGTTTAGGGGGTGACCTCGCCCCTCGAAAAATCAGCGTTATTTTTTTGTTTTTTGGCTATAACTTCTGAACAAATCATGTTTTGTAAATTTAGAAAATTTTAAAGCCTTTGACCAGTATAAAAAATGTGTTTATTGTCTACTTCAAGACTGTAAAAAACATATTGATATATATATCCATACATTTCTTCTAAATAAAACCTTTATACTAAAAAAGGTTTCATGTTCACTAATGGAAAATGCGAAAAGTTAAGTTTTATAACTCCTTATATTTTTTTTCAATTTATTTTACAGTGGGTAGACTTTGAAATTTTCAACATTTACAAAATTACGCTATCATGATTTGTTCAGAAGTTATAGCCAAAAAATAAAAATACGGCTGATTTTCGAGGTAACCCCCTTCGAGAAGTAACCCCCTAAATATGTTTTTTAGGCGAAACAAAAAATCCCGTATCGAACATTTTGGCCTCCTCTGCAAATCCAACACATTTCATTCAAATCGGAGAGGAACACTTAGTTAGTTTCCTCGTAAGTTATCGCAAATTACATAGGATCTTAAGATATTACACTTGAGACTTGTTAGTGTCTCGTGCATTCTTTAAGCATTTCATAAATTGTTTTTTTCGGGAAATGTATACGCATGATGTATATCTCTGTCTCTCTGCAATCTTATTTTGTCTAATATTTCATAGTTTGCGTAGCAAAGAATTTTTTAATTGTTGCTATCTTAAATTGAAAGGTTATATAGGAGGATGTTGGGAGGGTTAGTATATCTGATGAGGGTTAGTCCACATAGACAAGACGTTTTTGCTACTGATAGATTATTTTTGACTGAGGGTGGGGACGTGGAGAATAGGATATGTCTAATTGTACAATTTATATTTTTTCCAGAAAATGCATAGTTTTGGCTGAAAATCCAAAAATCAGCAGAAGGTGACAAAATAATTATGTTTTTATTGATATATCTCAAGAATCCTTAATATTTTGTTATACAAACTGTATATCATTGGAAAGCTTATTAAAAATACCATAGATTGGTGGCATGGTATATAGGATGTTCCTTTTGAAAAAAAAAGTTATCCATTGTTTTGCGTATTGACACCGTGTATAGCAGTATGAACATAAAAGGACCAAAGCCGATGTGTATTATTCTAAATGACGTGGAAAATTTTCTAGTATATAAAAAATGATGCTATCTTTGACGCTTCTGCGATGTTTCCAATGTGTACATGTTTTTGCCACAAATTTGCTTATATCTAACCAACCGTCCATAATATACCCATAGTATATTATACTATTTTTATCAGCTTTTTAAGGGGATTAAAAATAAACTATAAAATATAAGGTGTTCATTTAAAATAACATAACTTTGATCTGTTATTTATACTGGGACACCCTGTACAAAAACATACATATTTTTAAAATATGTAGAATAGGTGTGAGTACCAGTTTATGAAAAATATAAGTCCATATCTCAAATAAACGATCTTAAACCAATGTGATATCATTCAGTATCCGGCACTAGCCAGTGAAGTCGTTGTTTCAATAAGTTATTTGTTTGTAGTCTTAGTAAGACTTAATTTTACAGTCACGAACAAGTGGAATATTCATGTATCAGGCTAGTTTTCGTCTTTATTATTTGCAAATATATAAGTGTATTATAACTCCATTTACAAACTTCTCAACAAATCTTGATAGCGTAATTTCGTAAATGTACAAGATTGTATTGACCATTTCGGGACTGTAAAGAAAACGTATTGATATTTATGCTGCAATAATGATATTCGTTAAAAATAATTTGATACAGCGAATTTGCAAGTTACCAAACGATCAGCTCTGAGAGTGGTAACAAAAATTAGACATAAATAGGCTTTGAAATTTTCTACATTTACAAAATTATGCTATCATGATTTGTTCAGAAGTTATAGCCAAAAAACAAAAATATCGCTGATTTTTGAGGCACGAATTGACCCCCTAAACATGTTTTTTAGCCGAAACAAAAAAATACGTATCGAATATTTTAGCCCTCTCTACAAATCCACCAAATTTCATTAAAATCGGAAGGAACACTTGGGTTAGTTTACTTGTCAGCAATTCTACCGATGCATATGCTGCTAGTAATTTCTATTTTCATATTACCTCTAAATAAATCCAGGCCCAGCGCTGATAATATAAAATAAACAAACAAGCCGAAGCTCACCGATTCACTTGTGAGTTTTTATTGCTTCAGTTATGCAAACAACTGATCATCAATGGCCCACACGAATGTCTACATTAATTGATTGGGCTCATATAGAAAGGGATAGATATATGTTTCTTTTACGGGATAGATAAAGATACACTGATTGAATTCTCGGCCCAAATAATGTGTACTGCATGACGACCGACACTTTTATCTGCCTAAAGACACTTTTACCGACTAGCTCATGGAGTCGGTGTCGCTATGATAATTCCTACACCACAAAGGAAAAGGGATGAGAGGCAGAGAAGTCCGGATTGGCGCGATAACTATCGCTATTATTTACGCAGGATGACAAAAATGTTTCAGTCACGAGAGAAAATAAAAGTCAAAGACACTTCACTCAATGTTCAGCTGATCCAGCTGATCGGCGGCGATGGCGGATCAGTCACGTCAGCGGATCGACGGCTTTTAAAGGTTAAACTTCAGCGTTGCCTACCTGCGAATATAAAATTCACCAAAAATCCATATGCAATCTATTGCCAACAGATCTTAAAATGGCATTTACTTAAAACTCCTTTAAAAATATTCATAATACCCATGACAATTTTAAATGTACCTTTATCCTAAACATCATTTAACTAAATGTCTGTTTAAAAAAAGTTGATAATACCGGGCGTTGGTCTTTCTAAAATGGGTAAGAATTTTCAAGTATGTAACACATATCACGCGCTGCTCGCATTTTTCAATGTGAATAATCTCTTGGCGTATTTGGGAACCCGATTTTTGCCCTCGTATATTAGCATTGCGTTGGCATACCAGATATATAAATTACCATTGTTAATACTTATGATTCGAGCAGTATAACACAATTAAAACTCAAATCCTTATTTATAAATTGATAGTATTACCCACCTGTATTTCAGGATGATTCCCTAATAGAAGCAGCGCCCAGCAGGTCATGGTTGAGACAGTATCATGGCCCTGAAATATAGATATATCTGTAGGTTATAAGAAACTTACAACTACTTCGGCGAGGATGTTATTGCAGAATGCATAAAATATCGCTTTAATTTAAACGGCTTTTATTCGAGTTTCTATTCCGTTAGTAGCCCGCTTCCAATTTCTCGTTATGAATGTTAGTAGTTGCAGTAAGTAATGTAATTTATGGTCGGCACTTCGCCAGGTTCGGACAAAGAGCGCATCGCGGCTCCAAAATTGTTTTGTCACGAATTTAATTTAAGTATTTGTTTATAGGAACGAAATATGGTATAATTAATCATATTATTTCTTATAAGCGAAAGCAGTTACGATTAATATCAATAATAACGATAATCATTGATTATCCAATGGGTAAATAAACTAATTACAGGATAATTTAAAAATAATATAAAAGATTTATCATTCTTTAGCAATAAATTGAATTAACATAATAATAGTTATTACAAATGCTACATACATACATATTATTTTCTTGAGCTCCTCCAGAAAAATAATTTTATTTTTCAAATACGACGTTTCGTTATTTATATACTTATATATCAACTTAATTTTTCCAGATACGAACTTGAATTTTTTATTTAATTTTCAGTAACTAATACTGTGTTACACTTGTTACAAAATTGTTTGTTATTTAAAGGTTTTTTTTTTTAATTAACAGTAGGTATTAGAAATAGGTAACTCATGAGTGAGTTGATTAAAAAAATCGACTCTTCAAACTAAGTCGAGAGTCAAGTGACTCCTGTGTAAATTTCCTGACTCATTGTGAGTCATGAAATTTAAGAAGTACGGGATACATTGAAATTTGTGAGGACGTTTTTTTGCTCATCACTTTTTCCCGCATATTTTTGAGTTTTTAAAGTCACATCAAGAATCAACTCACACAAAAAGTCATTTCATCCATCTCTAGTAGGCATTGACTTTGAAACATAAAGTGATTTTTTTTAAGTATCGGTAAGTGAATATTACATTTAATTATGATTATTTAATAAACTTACGGCGAACATGAAAGTATCAATCTCAGACCGGATCTCTTCATTGGTTAAAACATCACCATTTTCTTCTGCATTCAGAAGTATGTCCAAAAAAGCTAGACGTCGTTTCTTTCCTAACATCTTATCTTCTTCACAGATATCATTTGACTTCGTACGTTTCTGTTTCCTGTCTTGTAAAACCTTATTTGTAAAACCATGAAGAGTATTCAGGCAGTTCTTAAAATCCCTTCCTAGTTTCGTATGATAAAATATAGCGTCCCAAGTCAGCCATGGCCGCATAATTCTCTGTATGACCACCTCTGTGATTCTAAATTAAAAGAACAAATTATTGTATTTGTGATCAAATTTTGATTCCATTATTATTTTCAAAATGTTTTTAGTAATGTAATATCAGATGAATATTCAAAAATCATAAAAACGTAACCAAATTTAACTACGCACACGTATACCCGAATGAACCGACTTATCTCTATATTTGTATTCAACATATGCGGATTTTTCTTTTTTTCTTTTTTGCATTTCCTATGTATTCTATTGAAGTAGATTTCATAAAGCCATGTAAAAATATTATTTTTGCTTCGGAACTGAGCCCAAGGCAGTTTTCTTTAATCGAATAATAAATATACCATATTATTTCAAATTTTAATGTTATATCAAAGTACTACAAAAGAAATTGTAGACGTTCGGTGTGATTTCGAAAGAATTATTTATTTATGAATAAATATTAAAAGAATATTTGGTTTAGTTTTCGAAATGGTATAAACAAATAGATAGATACACCAATAAGGCGACATCTGCTGTTACCGTACTCGTACCGCCCGCTAAAGCTGAGTCAGCAGGACATCTCTATAAAAGAAGATGCAAGCAGATAAGGCAGTCAGTTCTTAACCAGTTCGTTCAAAACAAGACAAGACTCTATCGACTTGTTCATCGTGTTACGCTACCTTGCTCTCATAAATATAAACGTCTATTTTTGTACTGCAAATTAAGTAGAATTGTAGTTGTTCTTAATTTTTTTTTTTTAACAACGACGTGTTTGAACCATCTTTAACTGGTGACGAGGATGGGATAGTGCGACGTTATCCTGTTCTAAAATTGTGCAGTGTTAACGGTGAGTGTTAACTCTTTTTATTATCCTCAAGAACCAACCCAAGGAACTGTTCCAAGGAAGGACGCTACAATCGCTGAATTTCCGAACGAGTTCGACAAGTGGAAGAGAGGACGCTGAAATCGCCGAATTTCTGGACGAGATCGAAAAGTGGATTGATGAAAAAACAATTGTTTTTGCCATTGTAAGTACCTTTTATTTTCTGCATCATTAAAACACTTTCCAAAATTCCGAACTTCGATTTAAACGCCCTTCGGGAGGCCTTGCAAGGGGTTGACGAAGAAATAAACATGGCCCGCGAAATCAAACCCGTGGATCAAAATTTAATTCCCGTATTCTCCGGTGAGGAAACAACGCTTAGAAGTTACGTCACAGCATGTGAATATTTAATCAGTGAATTTTTAAATCCAAATCCGAATGATGCCCGTATGGAAATGCGACTTTTAATGAAATTTATGGTAAGGAAAATTAGAAGGAAAAGCCCGAGAAGCTCTTGACGCAAATCGAATGCCCGATACGTGGCCGGAACTTAAGAATATATTACTTCATAGTTTCGGTGATAAACGATCTGAAGATGTATTAGCGTACGATCTTAATAATATAAGACCTGTCAAAGGGGACGGATCAAAAGAATATGTTGCCAAAATTAAAGCTACTCTTTATACGTTATTATCAAAAATTAATTTGGAAGAAGACGATATCGAATTACGTCATTTAAAAATTGCACAATATAATGCAATTGCTCTGCGTACAGATACCAGGCACCAAGGCTGATGTTGCAAGCAAATAAACCAGCACCTTATCGTTTCATTCCGCCGCATCAACAGATGATACCGCGCAATGTATTTAATTTCCGAGATTTGCACCTACGCATCAACAAGGAGGACCGCAACAGCAAACACCCATGGAAGTTGATACTACTGCCGTAAAACGCGCCGCATCTTCCTCCGTACAATGACCATTCAAGCGACCTTGGCTACAACACCATATGCAAGATCAACACTACACCGCTGACGAAGGAAATTCCGAGTATTATCGAGACGAAGAAAATAATTACGAATATTACGAACAATTTAATAATGAAGAATTGGAAACTGAAACTGTGCAACCCGAAAACACAGGAGTTGAACAACAAAACTCTGCTCTAAATTTTATAATGGCCTGCCAACCAAACGAAGAAATATAGCACATGGAGTAATTTCGTACAATTTTCAATTGGATCCCCAATTACTCTATTTAAAATTTTATGATTACAAAATTTTAATTGATACTGGCGCTTCTAAATCTTCGATAATGCTATTAAAAAAGAATTTAAAATACAAACCCCTCATGGTACCGAAGAAGGAACCAGAGCCCTTAAAGTTGAATTACCACATATTTTCCAGGATCCGCTTGAATATACATTTTACTGTTTTAATTTTTCAAATCATTACGACATGCTTATTGGTATGGATGTTATCAAAGCCATTAAAGGACAAATCAATACTGTTACTGAAGAACTTCAAACACCCAAAGTCAAACTGCCCTATTACACCCGTTTAGATGACATAAAACTTTTCCCAAATACAACACAGATAGTCGAATATAATGTAAACAATATGACGAATAGACTCGCACATTTTCCACAAACCAGGACAAAACTTGGACATAAGGAAATTATATTATCTCCGCCTGCATTAGTTAAAGAATAAATAATATGACAAATAAAACTATCATTACTTCAAAACCGACTCATCAAATAAATTTAACACCTGTTCGACAATTCTCAGAAGTCTATAATATTGGAGCCCAACCAAAGAACACAAAAGAAGTTTATGATCGAGTATTAGAAAATATTCTGGAACAAAAATCATTAAATATTGAAGAAAAAGGATCGTTGATAATTTTGTTATCAAAATTCAAAGACATTTTTTATTTGGACGGACAACAATTGACATTTACACATGAAATAAAGCATTCATTAAACATGAAGGACAATAAACCAGTTTATGTTCGAATGTACCGCCAACCAGGGTTGGAAAAAAAACAGTTTTTTTTGTTTAAAACAAAAAAAACAGTTTTTTTTGTTTTAAACTGTTTTTTAATGTTTAAAACATGTTTTTTTTACCAACAAAAAAAACATGTTTTAAACGAAAAAAAACATGTTTAAAACAAAATAACTGTTTTTTTTCATATTTTAAGTAATGTTTTAATTTTTTAGTAATTCCAATCAAATACGCTCTTTCTTCTAATTATTATAATGCCCTGAAAGAATATTTACCAGCAAGCTTCAGTTATCGTCGTTCTATGTTTGTTTTGGAATAAAATAAATTTTTAATTTGTGCTTTTTTAGTATTGAATGATTTGATACACCAATGTTACATGCAATTTCCCCAGTAGAAGTATTTGAATTTTCTTCCACACTAAGTAGAACGTCTAATTCAGTATTTTCCTGAAATGTAGACTCCATTCGTATAGGTTTCTTGAAAGCTCCATAATTTTTTACATTTTATTCAAGTCTAGAGAGGGTCTAGAACCTCTCTTGTAAGAAAGCGATCACTGAAAAGACGTACTGCTTGGCCACAGTTTCGGTTACATTCAAAATATTCTTGCAATATGTCTATTAGATAATTGTTGTCCATTGGGTAGTTTTATTTAATTAATTTAACCGCAAAAATCGTAAATATACGAGTAAAACTGAGACTCACTGTAACATTAACGTCTTAAACTATTTCTTATTTACTCAATAAACAATTAGTAGCATTTGACTATGTTGCATCATATCCTTGATGCTAAAAAAATATATAATTAACGTTACTAAAAATTTTATTTTTTAGTAACTATTGCATCAATGTAAACTTTTTTATACATCACTGGATTCAGAAAAATCAGGAAAAATATAAAAAAATATATGATGCCATTTGAAAAAAAAAGTTGACTATCGCTTGACCTTAAAGATTATGTTTAAAAAATATTTAATTAGTGTCATTTTGTAGTATTTGTCAAACCATAAATTTCCTTTTTTTAATTTTTAAAATCGTGTAATATTTAACGGAGTTATGGCTTGCTGCGTTTTTTTATCAAACACCCTGTATTTGTGTAATATTTTAATCACAAACGTTGTTTAATTTTATGTTTTATGTTTATGTTTTACAAAACAATCCGAAATAAAAATTGTTTCGTTCATTTTCAACATGAACAATTTAGAACAGCATGTAAACCCGGATTCATGGATAAAAATTTAGATCCTAAAAATTGAATTTTCTTTTGTGACATTGAATAATTATGTTAAGTAATTTTAATTATTATTTGTTTACTTTCACCAAACAATATCTTTATTCTAGATGAACTAATGATTTAATAGATCAACTGCATAAAATATTACAAATATATTTATTTTGTCGGTTATATGTTTAATAAGTTGAAATAAAATTGAACATAAATAAAACACTTTATATTAAATGGAATATTCCGTGTGATATAACAAAGTAAAAAGTGTTTTATTTATATTTAAAACATGTATCACGAAGTAAACGCTTCTACCATAACGAATAAAATTGCACAATTTTTGTGAAAGAATAAAATAAATAAAATTATTTATTATTTTTCATTTTTAAAAAATATGGGGAAACAGTTTTGTAATGTTTGACAAAGTAAAAATTAAACTGATCACTTTTTGAGCTTTCAGAATGATATGATGAATAAATGATATAATAACCGAATTATGAATTTTGAGTGGAAATTTAACAAATTATTTAGTAGTTACTAGTTAGTACCCCAAAATGTTGAAAATAGAAATTCAATTGAGTGTAGCATCAGGACAAAATAAGAGAGCTTAAAATTAAGCAAGTTCTATAAATGAAACTGAAAAGAAAAGTTGATGTTTTCAAAACTAAACATTTCAAATTTTGAAACAATTATTTGGGTTGAATGTAAAATGAATAAAAAGTATTATTATTAATTATAAATGTTGTATTCTTGTAAATAATACAACCACTACTACCATTAAATTTTTAATTTAACTTTATAGATTCTACGCCATCTACAAATGTTGCAGTAGCAAGTACTTCGTCCGCATTTGAATACCATACTACGAGTATTCGTGAAAAGCACTCCACGGACCTCTCATCTCCATCGGCATCAGCATCATCTCTGTCATCTTTTGTCATTAGAACAACGAATACACTCAAGAAAAATATTGATCTACAGGTTGCCAAATTTGTTTATAGCACCAATTCAGCATTTCGTTTGGTTGAACACGAAGAATTTAAAAATCTAATGAATCTCTTACGCCCTGGTTATCAACCACCAAATCGCCGTCAAATTGCGAACGAATTATTAGTGTATTGTTCAGTCAAACAGACAATAGAAAACAATTTAAAAGGCAAAATGGTTTCAATGGCAATTGATGGCTGGAGTAACATTCATAACGAACCAATTGTATGCATCTCGGTAACCGATCTTGTAGAAGGTAACATTTATTTAACAGACACAGTTGATACTGCAGAAAAAAGGCATACTGCAGAATATTTGCAAGATTTAGCTGCGGAAGCAATAAAAACATGCCAAAAATTTGGTTGTTACGTTAGAAGTGTTGTGACCGACAATGCCAGTAACATGGTAAAAATGCGTAGCGAACTTGCAGAACGCGACGATATAGGTATGCCCGACATTTTAACATATGGTTGTTCCGCACATGTGTTAAATTTATTAGCGAAAGATATAAATGTGCCAGGTCTAAAAGACGACATTAAAACAATTATAAAGTATTTCAGAAATTCTCATTTTCCTGCTGCTAAATACAAACAGGCTGGTGGGACATCACTTAATTTGCCCATAGACGTTCGTTGGAACACATTGTGTGATTGTTTAGAGTCGTACCAAAAGAACTGGCACATTCTGGTAAAAGTGTGCACAGGAAATCGAGTCGCATTCGACACGAGTTTAACAAACAAAATTCAAGACCTCGATTTAAAAACTCAAGTCGAAAAGTACCTGATTAAACTGAAGAAAATTTGTTGCCCTGGACGTGGTTCAAAGTGAAAATTGTAATTTAGGCAAGGCTACGGAAATATGGCTAAATCTAATAGAAAGTATGCAAGAGCAGGGCAGCTGTCAGATTTTGAAAAAAGTTGTTTAGGTAATCGTTTCAATATGGCCATAACACCTGCCCATTATCTTGCTAATTTATTAGACCATCGCTTTAGAGGCCACAAGCTAAGCCAAGAACAATTAGAGGAGGCATTGGAATATGCAGCATCATTTTATCCGGAAGCTATGCCGTTTATTATAAAATACCAGGCGCAAACTTCGCCCTTCAGCGAATATTTATTCTCAAGTCAAAACATAGAAAATGTAAGTCCAATTTCATGGTGGCGGGCTCTTCACCAAAATATTAACCAAACGATATTTGAACTATCTATGCAGCTTCATACAGCAGTTGCTTCTTCTGCAGGCATCGAAAGATTATTTTCTTCGTTTGGTTTAATACACAGCAAATTGCGTAACAGATTAGTCACAGAAAAAGCAGCAAAATTTGTAACCATTATGCGAACCTTAAATTCTAATAAAAATTTGATTAAAGATGAGAATTGTTAATGTTATTTCTAGAGGAATTTAATTTGTTTCTTTCTTTAAGTATTATTTAGATTATTATATTTTTACATTTTTTGATTATAGAAAATTTATAAGTTTGTTAACTATAATAATTATAATTTTGTTAAATTTTTTGACCTTTTTTATTTTATATTTTTATTGTTATGAAACTTATTTATAATTTAATAAAATTCATTTTTTATTTATTTTTTTGTTTAAAAGCCTAAAAACTGTTTAAAACACTTTTGTTTAAAACATGTTTTAAACACATGTTTAAAACGTGTTTAAAACAAAACTGTTTTAAACATAAGTCAATGTTTAAAACGTGTTTAAAACAACTGTTTTAAACAAAATGTTTTAAACATGCCAACCCTGCCGCCAACCTTTGGAAATGAAACGTGAAATTAAAAAAAACAAGTGAACGAATTGTTGACGCAAGATATTATCCAAGAAAGCGTATCACCATGGTCTGCACCTGTACACATTGTAACCACTGAAAAAGATGGGAAATTAAAGAAACGTATGGTTGTTGATTATCGACAATTAAACAAACAAATGATTGAAGACAAATACCCCATTCCGAACATTTCGGATATTCTAGATAAACTAGGAAGAGGACAATATTTTACATCATTAGACTTAGCTAGTGGATACCATCAAGTAGAAATGGAACCAAAAGACGCACCAAAAACTGCGTTCGCCACTGAGCAAGGACATTACGAATTTAAGCGTATGCCGTTTGGAATTAAAAACGCTCCGGCCACCTTCCAACGGTTGATGGATAATGTTCTCCAAGGACTACAAGAAGATACATGCCTAGTTTACTTAGATGACATCAACATATACTATAGCTCTCTACAAGAACACATTATTAAACTCAATAAAGTTTTTCAACGCCTAAGAGACGCAAACTTCAAGTTACGTCTAGAAAAATGTGAATTTCTAAAGAAGGAATTTAAATACTAATAATAACCAACCAAGGAGTAAAAACGATCCCGAGAAGATCAGAGCAATTCTAGACTACCCAATTCCTAAAACGCGAAAAGAAATTAAATCATTTTTAGGTTTACTTGGTTATTATCGAAAATTTATACGAGATTTTACTTTTCTACCCAAGCCTTTCAGCAAGTGTTTAAAGAAAAATGCCAAAATTGAAATAACACCAGAATATAAAACTGCTTTCGAAAAATGTCAAACCATTTCAACAAATGACCCAATTCTACAATTTCCTGATTTCAACAAAGAATGTATTGTTACGACAGACGCCTCTGACATAGCATTAGGCGCAGTCACAAGGATCTATTGGATCTGATAAACCAGTCTGATATGCATCCCGTACACTCTCTGACACAGAACGTAAATATGCAACCATCGAGAAAGAGCTTTTAGCAATTGTTTATGCTGTAAAACAATTTAGACCCTACATCTATGGACGTAAATTTACTCTATACACAGATCACAAGCCCTGAATTTTTGGTCCTTAAAAGAACCTAATTCCCGTTTGATGAGATGGAAAATAAAATTGGAAGAGTATGACATTGAAATAAAATATAAAAAAGGCAAGCTGAACAACAATGCTGATGCATTGTCAAGAATAGAGCTAAAACAATTAAACATAAAACAACTAAACATGATAACAACAGAAGAAAATACTGAATCACAATCAGTCTGTATGAATATAGATGATGATGAACTTGATAGAATAATAAAAGAATTATGAATCGATCTCATAAATAAGGAACCGACACCATCAAAAAATAAACAACCTACATTTGGAAAAGGAATTGTCCGCAAAGAAGTAAAAATTACAGACCCACCTGTAGAAGAAGAATCAGACGATGATGCCATTCATTCAACAGCAACGATTGAACCTACAAAAGGCATTGAAATAGCAGCAACAATCCTAGATAACAACAGAAGACAGTTCATTTTACGAACTGGAATTAATTATGACTTACGAGTTTCCCATCATAAGAAGAATGAACGTGAAATATTCGAATTCAAAATTCCACGTGTTAAAACATATCAACATGTCTTAAACATTTTTAAAGAATATATGACTAAGGATGAGAAAGTCTATTTATATACCAATGAAGAAGAATTATATAAATTATGTTGTAAAGTTTTTATTGAGAATTTTAATGATAATGGACCCAAGATAATTAGATGTTTAAAACGAGCTAGAATAATAGAGGATCAAGACCAACAAACAGATATAATTATGAAATATCACGAAGGTACACACAATCATAGGGGAATAGAAGAAACTCTGCAACACCTACAACGATATTGGTGGAAAAAGATGAGAAAATCAATAAAGAATTATATTGATGGATGTGACACATGCAAATTAGCCAAGTACAATGGACATCCTGAAGTAACACTATTGCCAATAACAAATACACCAAATGCACCATTTGAAAAAGTCTATGCTGACGTCTTTTCAATTTCATCAAAGAAGTATTTAACTCAGGTAGAATCATTTTCACGAATGGGACAAGCTATTAAAATTAACAGCAAAAATCCGATCGAAATAGTAGAAGCATTAATACAATATTTTACAAACTTTGGTATACCAGAAAAAAATTGTTTTGACAGAGGAACCGAATTCAACAATAAATTAATTGAAGAACTTCTTAAGGCTCACAAAATTAATATACATTTTGGTACAACGAAAAATCCAGAATCCCAAGGTAATGTTGAACGATTCCATTCAACACTGTTAGAACACATGAGATGTCCTAATGAGGACCGAGATATCAACGTGGAAAAACAAATGCAATTAGCCGTCATAGCTTATAATAATAGCATTTCACAAGCTACAGGTTTTACATCAATGGAATTACTATTGGGACATACAAAAACAAGAAATCCTATGGATTTATTCTACGATGATATTGCTTATCAAGATCAAATAAGTAAACACAGGGAACGAATGAAATTTATTATATGATCAAGTAAAAAGGAAAGATATAGCAAGAAAGGAAAAGACTCAAGAAAAACAAAGTAACAAAGTTAAAAGTAAAAAGAAAAGGTGTATGTTGAAAATATTACGAAAAGTAATAAAATGATGAAACCCTATTTTGGACCTTATATCGTTACAAAAGTAAACGACGATAATACCGTAGAAGTAAATACTAAACGTGGAACACAACAATATCATTAACGACATCTAAAACATGGTATTGTTTCAGATGCTTCGTCCACTGGACAGCAGGAGAAGTAAAGCTAATACCCATCAGAGAAGTATTGTTCCCATTCTATCTTGGAACAATTGAAAATAAAATATCAACTCAATACGATGTACAACCTCTGACTAATGAAATAGAGCATATGAACAACAGATGTGAAGAATTGTATAAAATTATGTTTCTCTTTTATAATATTCGCAATGATTAATAAATTTTACAAATTACTTTGCATTTCAGGTTAGATTACTATTCTAAGAATGTCTGTTTTGGTGTTTGTTATGATTTCAGGATTCGATTTATAGTCGTTGAGCGCTTTAAGAACGTCTCTTTTTTTTATCGTTTTTGTAGTGTAAATTATAATGAAGTAAATTATCAATTGAAAGTAAAAAAATAGAACTCGCGGCGTGTTGCGAAGCGTTCATGACACACTTTGCGAACAATTTTATAGTAGCGTTAAAAAATGAACCGCTATGGCACTTTTTTTCACGCAAAAGAGTGAAAAAATGAACCGTTATGGCACTTTTTTTCACGCTGTTTGAAAGGTTCAGGAATCAAATATTTTATGAACCCAAATTAATGAAAAAACTGTACATTTTATAACGGACGTAGAAAAAAAAAATATATATATATATGAGTAATTCCACGAATATTGACAAGATTCGCGCTGGCTAGGTTCCCCGATATCGCTCGAATTTCATGATCTTGCAGGAGATGATGTAAAAGGACGTTATCCCAATTTTTGGCCCTTGGCGCTCCCCCACTCCGGAGATATAAATTTTTAATTTTTTTTAAATGCTGTTTTTTGTCATTTTGAAATATCTGTATCTCCGGAAGTTTAGGTCCAAATCAGACCTGTGAGGGCTCATTTTTTTCGTTGAACGATCTACTTTTTGATAAAACTGGTCCGTAATGTCCCCGGCTAAGTCCGATTACTGAGAATGTTGATTTATGAAACCTTATAAACGGAAAATTAGCCCTGGTTTGTAGTTGCACGAAACAACTGGACTTAGCCGGGGATACTGCAAACCCATTTTATCAAAAAGTAGACCGTTCAAGGGAAAAAATGAGTCCCCACCGGTGCGATTTGGACCTAAACTTCTGGAGATACAGATATTTCAAAGTGGTCATTTTTGTTAAAATCGTGTTTTTCATGATTTTCTACCCCCTGTATCTCGGGTCTACCATTCCCGAACGGTCTCAAAATTGGAGGGAGTTTTCTTCTACTCCAAAACAAGAATCTCAAATAGGTTTCGTCTTTGGTTCTTAGGTATAATCGATGCACCGAATTTTTAAAAAAAGGACCTTTTTATATTAAAAAAACAGACAAAAAAAGGACTTACACGTATACACACAAGCGTGCACACACACAGACACAAACACACACACTCGTACGTGCGCGCACACACACAAAACAAAGAGAATTATTTTTCTCCACGACCACCATAGAATTTAAGCATTCTGAAATCAATTTTGATTATAGAACGTACACATTCTCACTCTTGTTATGGAACGAAACACTATGCGCTTATGCGTTTTGCATGTAATTCATTCCATAACAAGGGATAGAATGAATATTCTCACATCGTTTCGAATAAAACAATTAGCCTTGGATATCACAATTGTCAAAATACTATAAACATAACCACAAACGTGATAAAACGTAAGTTCTTTGTGTTCATTATTTTATTAGTCTATTTTATCTGGTCGAGGAGAAAGTATAGTCTGCTACTCGGTAAGAATGGAAATTCAGATGCTCGTGGTTCCTCGCGCTCGCCTGACGGCTCGCGCTCGAAATATTCCACTCGCATCGAATTTCCATTCTAACCTTGTTACAGAATATACTATTCTCCACGACCATGGTAGAATTTAAGTATTCTGAAATCAATTTTGATCATAGAATGTACACATTCTCACTCTTGTTATGGAACAAAACAATATGCGCTGATGCGTTTTGCATGTAATTCATTCCATAACAAGTAATGGAATGAATATTCTCACACCGTTCCGAATAAAACAATTAGCCTTGGATATCACAATTGTCGAAATACTATAAACATAACCTTAGAATTATTACAAACGTAATAATAAAACGTAAGTTCTTTGTGTTAATTACTTTATTAGTCTATTTTATCTCGTCGAGGAGAAAGTATAGTCTGCTACTTGGTAAGAATGGAAATTCTGATGCTCGTGGTTCCTCGCGCTCGCCTCGCGGCTCGCGCTGGGAATATTCCACTCGCATCGAATTTTCATTCCAACCTTCTTACAGAATATACTATTAAAGCGCATATAAGGCATTTCAATAGCCCGCCGCCTTCCTCATTGAATTAAGCGGATTGTCTACCGATAGGAATACTGTCTGTTAGTTTAGATTAGTAACCTGATCATATGGTATTATATTGTCGCGATTGTTTTAGATTGTCATCACTTTATCATACGTCCATCACGACGTTAAATGTGCCGTGTTTGTGTAAGTAAGTCGACGCGTGAAGAAAAATGGAAAGTTGCGACGTTGGTGCGTTAACAAAAACCGATTGTCATTTAAATACATATACGCGTAATCATGGTTTGGAAAAAATAACGAGTTGCAGTCAAACTGATATTGAACTTTTACAAATGCGCATGACTCAATCAAAACAACTTAAAGGTTCTATTTGCCATCATCATAAATGCCACTTTTTAAGTTATTATTCAAATCGACAACGAAAATGCTGCAATCCCGACGACACACATAAAGTGGTAGTGAAAACTGATCTACGAGAAATAACAAAGACATTGAGTGATCAGTATTTCATCATATCCAACAAACGATTGGTTCCCGGTGATAAATTGTGCAGAAATTGCGAAGTACGCGTGAAATCTTTGACTGCAAATGACAATGCGCTGGTTCCGATGCCATCGAGAAAGCGCAAACATTCCGGAGCGTACGACGAATTGGAGCAGGAGGATTCCGATGGTATAATGAATGATTTGGCCTCTCAAAGTAGCAATTTCTCCGATCAATCGTTGAGTCAACCTCTCAGTCAAGATAAGCGGGCAATTGACGATATCTTGAAAGCGGTCAATTTAAGTCCGTTACAAAGAGGCCGGGAATCAACCGAGCGTCTGCAACAACGGGCTAAGAAGAAAATAGATCAACTCCATCAGGTTGTGCTTGGGCAACTGAGACGCGGATATCGCTTAAAGATTCTTTCAGAACCGGTGACCACCAGTGTTCTTGAGGATACTTCATCTCTTCGTGCTATTATAACCTCCATGGAATTGAGATATGCTGCTGCACAATGTTATACCCAAAAAGTGGAGATCTTAGCACTCTTGCCACTTGATTGGTCATTTGAATTAGTCAACAAATATTTTACCTGCTCCAGGTATATGTTTCGCACCGTGCAAGAACGGCGAACTTTGAACAGTGAGTGTATGAAAATCATGTGTATTGATATCCAATTTTCGAATTGTAAATAATATTTATTATTACAGGCGCGGGAAAAAAATCAGAATCTAAATACCAAAAAAAATTTTCAGACGATATGATCAAAAAAATTATTGATTATTATAAGAAAGAGAGCAACTGCTACATTTTTCCTGGAAAAAAAGATTATATTTCAATTAAAAATCCAGATCATCCTACAGAAAAGATCCAGGTTCAGAAAAGATTGCTATTATATACGCTCAAAGAATTATATGAGAATTTTAAAAACGACCATGGTGGAGAAGGGATAATTCCTAAATTCTCATTCTTTGCTTCACTCAGACCTCCTGAGTGCATTTTCGCTGGGGCTCCGGGGACGCATACCATTTGCGTTTGTCAGGAACACGAGAACCTAAGACTTAAGCTATTTAAGCTGGCCAAGGGTTTAAAGTACAAAGAACTGATGAATGCAAGTGTTTGTAATTCGGACAACCCTGATTGTATGTTGCATCGGTGCAAAAATTGCCCGGGAGTTAAGGGTATTGAAAAGGAACTCGAATACAATGAGATAACTTGGCCTAGTGAAAAAATAAAATATCAAAAATGGCAGGTTGATAAGAGTCGAGCTTTTCTTGTTGATAAAGAAGAAACTGTAGAAGATTATAAAAGAAATTTATTGAATGATTTGTGGGAATTGACCAAACATCATTACGTATCCGAATCTCAGAAAAAATATCTGAATCAATGTAAAGAGTCACTGACGTCAGATACGGCGATCGTACTCATGGACTTTTCTGAGAACTACTCATTTACAATTCAACGTTCAGTACAAGCGTTCTACTACAACAACAGTCAAGCGACTCTGCATCCATTCGTTCTATACTACAAGGATCCGAATGTCGATGAATCGAGTTTACTAGAGAAGAGTTTTTGCGTAATAAGCGATACGACTGATCATTTTGCTTACACAGTTTATTCATTCCAACGAGAATTTGTGAAGGCGATACGTCAACAATATCCGTGGATAAAATATATTCGTTACTTCTCAGATGGTGCTCCAACCCAATACAAAAATAAGTTGATTTCTTTGCGACAAGTCACGGGAAGAGTCCCTGTGATGCCATTGGGGGAACGATCAAGAGAACGGTAATGAGACATTGTTTGAGAAGGGAATCAGACCAGCAAATTACAACACCAAAAGTTATGTTTGAATTTGCAAATCAAACGATAAAAAGCGTGAGGTAAAGAAATAATTAGCGCAAATGTGGTAAAAACATTTGAATTTCAATAATAAATATTTTTGTGTAGATCCCTGTGGGTTCCAGATACGCAAATCCAGCGGGATAAAAAATCATTAAATAAAAGATTTGAGGGAGCCAAAGCTGTACAGGGTACAAGATCATTCCATCATTTTGTGACTATGAATGGAAATTCAATGGAAGTCAAGGCAACAGCATATGATTCGGTCACAAAAAAAGTGACCGTATCGGTCAGCAAATAGTCGAGAATAATTATAAATGCTTAGAATTTGATGCTTTACGTAATACATTTGATCGATAAATAAATTATTTTTTTCTGTATCGATTGCTTTAATTACTCCCTTTGGTGTCTGGCAAAAATATAAATGTGTGTATGTATCTGTGTGTATGCGCGTGTGTGTGTATACGTGTAAGTCCTTTTTTTGTCTGTTTTTTTTTAATATAAAAAGGTCCTTTTTTTAAAAATTCGGTGCATCGATTATACCTAAGAACCAAAGACGAAACCTATTTAAGATTCTTGTTTTGGAGTAAAAGAAAACTTCCTCCAATTTTGAGACCGTTTGGGAATGGTAGACCCGAGATACAGGGGGTAGAAAATCAAGAAAAACACGATTTTAACAAAAATGACCACTTTGAAATATCTGTATCTTCTGAAGTTTAGGTCCAAATCGGACCGGTGAGGACTCATTTTTTCCCTTGAACGGTCTACTTTTTGACAAAAAGGGGTTTGCAGTATCCCCGGCTAAGTCCGGTTGTTTCGTGCATCTACAAACCAGGGCTAATTTTCCGTTTATAAGGTTTTATAAATCAACATTCTCAGTAATCGGACTTAGCCGGGGACATTACGGACCAGTTTTATCAAAAAGTAGATCGTTCAACGAAAAAAATGAGCCCTCACAGGTCTGATTTGGACCTAAACTTCCGGAGATACAGATATTTCAAAATGACAAAAAACAGCATTAAAAAAAAATGAAAAATTTATATCTCCGGAGTGGGGGGGGCGCCAAGGGCCAAAAATTGGGATAACGTCCTTTTCCATCACCTCCTTCAAGATCATGAAATTCGAGCGATATCGGGGAACCTAGCCAGCGCGAATCTTGTCAATATTCGTGGAATTACTCATATATTTATTGGAACTTACTGATAAATTGAGCTCACGTATTCCGTGGAATTTCCTGATAACGCATTTAAGTTAACTCCCATTGCGGTTTCTAAAATTAAAAAAAAAAAATACGCATTACTACTACCTACCTGTTGGTATTTAAGTATCGACTCACCACAAATAATGTCCAGAGAACAATCCGTAATAAAGGGGTACATGTCGAACTGTTGCCCAGTTTTGGTCGATAATGTGTCTACCAAATTGCTTATCTTTTCGTTAAAGATCTCCACGAATTGCTCGAGTATTTTAAAGTGAAATGCTGGCGTTAGTAGTTTCCTGTGTCTATACCATTTTTCTCCTAAGTAAAAAAAACAGTCGTATGTAGAATAAGCAACGTTGACCACGTGAAATAATGTGCTGGTATCAAAAATTGCAACCTTTTAATCTAAAAATCCCAATCGAATTGTAATTTACAATTAATTTTTTTTTCTGTCTACGATAATAATAGTATATTGTACAACGAGCATATAATGATGATGTTTGCGGTACGAGCCGTAGGCGAGTGGAGCAAATCGTTTGAGTGATTAATAGCCATTATATGCGAGTTGTACATTGTACTTTGTTCACGAAAATTAAAATCAAAATCAAAATTTAAAAAAACAAAAACAAAATTAAAATCGAAATTAAAGTTGTAATTACAAATACAATTGAAAAAAAATTTAAATCAGTATTGAACAGGGCAAACAAAATGTTATTATAAATCGCGTTCTGTGAATTAAAACGCGAATTAGCGTGTTTAATAACCATATTAAACACGAAAATGTGTGTGCGTGTTTAATACCCATATTAAACACGCAAATGCGTGTTTAAGAAATTGAGTGTTAAATGTACCCCATTAATGCTGCCCGTAGAATTAAATAATGCGCACATTATAACATTTTCGTGAACAAAATATATTAAGGTCTTGACCTTGTATATTTTCTTTCGCTATCTACATGACGTTTGTAAACCATTGGGTATTAACAATAATAAATTACTTACTTACTTACTTACTTACTTACTTACGTAGATGCAAGATTCGTTTTTAAAATACCCTGTCAAACAAATCATTGATCTGTATGCGAAAGAGTGTTTTATTTAATATTTTAAAATTGATGTCATTTCATGAGTTTTAACGTGAATAGACTAAACAGAATGCAGGGCGTGCTCGGATCGACGGACATAAACAAATTGAATTCGGCGAGAACTCTCACAATTGAACGGACCAATCGTATGCGTCTAATGAAGTGAACACGCCTCTAACACTCAGCTGGTGTTATTTACACTTGCTTCCATTGGTTAAGTGAGGTAATATTAATTATTACTGCACTTAGCCAATGGCAGAAAGTGTAAATTACATCACATACAATGACTTTTGTTTCATTTTGATACCATGTTTCAAACACTGGGAAAAAATTCTCGAAGTTAGATAATTAGTCACATGAATTAATGAAGTTTGACCGCCTATATCTCATGTTTGAAACCAACTATAGATTAGCAGATGGTGGGTAAAGCAAGTACTTTATGTGTGCTATAAACTGTGAAAAAATCAGAGAGGAACTTTTCTCATTATCTTTTAATTAATTTTTGACAAGGAAGATTGGATTCGCTTGTGGTATGAATAATTATAATTATGCCACTCACAAATAATTTTTTGTAAGTGGCAACACTATCAAAATGTGAAGTGGCAACACTGTAAAAATATATGTGGAGTTGGCAACACTGAAAATTTTGCAGATTAGAACTAGTCTTGATTTTCAAATCGTATCATTGTTGTATTATGTAAGAGGGCAGTTGTTTTTTGTACAATACAGTAGTTTTAAGTTAAATTGTATCCCAACGTTTTTATAATATGCTTTGCATACATTTAATATCATAAATGAACATATAATCGTTTAAAACCATTTTATTGGCAATCTATGTAGCGCTAACTAAAAATCAACCGTGCCATGGAATTAGAAACAATTAAAAAAATTGTCGTATAACATACGGTAATAAAATTACTCAAGAAGATCGCAATCATATTTTGGAAATGGTAATAATAAATAGTATCTTAATTAATTAATTTTACTTTTACTTACAAAACATATTTCACGCAAATCAAAATGCGAAGTAACAGCTGAATTAAATTTACCGCCAACGCAAGTACGGAGAATTTGAAATAAATTCTATTGTAAACAATATCAAACTCATTTGGGCCATACACTTGCCTGGTGACAATTTAAGACGCATTTTGTAATTGGTTGCTACAAAAGTGCAATGAAGATGAATTCTTTTTTAAACATTATTTGAACAAATGAATGCAAATTCACAAAGAGTGGCGTATTTTATCGCAATAATAAACATTATAGAGAAAATCAAAGACAAGTCCGAAGTGGTAAGCCGTTTAGGAATAAACTAGTTTTTCCTAGGCTAAAGTTTGATGTATGTGAAATTTTGTTCTTTACGTGAAATTGTGAAATGTGAAAATGTAAGAAAAGTAACTGGTGACGAACGACGGCTCCGCTGCGCTGCGCCGTCGTCCATGCGGGACCCATCAAAATTAAGCGATTAAATTGGTGATGGACGACGGCACAGCGTGTTCCATTCATATCACATTTTGACCGCATACTGATGCTGATTTACGTCTAATAGCAACTATTATAATGAATTAAGCAAAGTAATTGGTGAAGATCGACGGCTCCGCTGCGCTGCGCCATCAATGAAAAACAATTTTTTTTTCTAAATTAATTTTAATTTTTCGTTTTTGATTTTTAATTTTTAATTTTTCATTTTCAAGTTTTCATTTTCAAGTTTTTATTTTCAATTTTTCATTTTTCATTTTTCATTTTTTATTTTTCATTTTTAATTTTTTATTTTAAATTTTTTATTTTTAATTTTTTTGTACAATGTTTTTGTTTTCATTTTTCGCTTGTTGCCACATGTGGTGAACCTGGGCGTGAAGAGGTTAAAAGAAACGAACCCAGGGGATGCAAATGGCGCGTAGGGGTAGTTCTAAAAATTTTGAAAAAATATCTTCAATTTTTCATTTTTCATTTTCAAGTTTTAATTTTCAATTTTTCATTTTTCATTTTTTATTTTTCATTTTTCATTTTTTATTTTTTATTTTAAATTTTCTTTTTTTATTTCTTTTTTTTAAGCCAGTTCTATCCTCTGCGATCCCTGAAAATTTCGGCTTTCCAACTTAAAAAGAAAAAAAAATTGTCCTTAAAAATGGAAAATGAGCCCAGGGGATGCAAATGGCGGGTAGGGGTAGTTTTTGAAAAAATATCTTCTGCCATCCCTGAAAGTTTCAGTTTTCCGACTTTAAATGAAAAAAATACGTCCTTAAAAGAAGAAAACCGAACCCAAAGGTTGCAAATGAAGCGTAGGGGTGGTTCCAAAAATTTTGAAAAAATTCCCAATGAAAGCCAGTCATCCCTTCTGTCATCCCTGAAAGTTTCAGCTTTTCGACTTGAAAAGAAAAAAATACGTCCTTAAAAGAAGAAAACCGAACCACCCCCTGGGTTGGTGGCATAGGGGTGGTTCCAAAAATTTTGAAAAAATTCCCAATGAAAGCCAGTTATCCCTTCTGCTATCCCTGAAGGTTTCAGCTTTTCTACTTGAAAAGAAAAAAATACGTCCTTAAAAGAAGAAAAAAAAAAATTTACCCCGTTTTTAAAAAATCATATCTCGGCAACGGGGCAAAAATTCAAAAAGTGGCTCGATCAATTTTAGATATTTTCTTTAAGATTATTTTAAGACATACCGGGATCGTCCAGCTCCGGCGGTTACGGAGGAGTTTTTTTTTTTGAAACGTGCAAAAAATCGAAAATCTGCGTTTGAAAAATCCCCCCCCCCCCCCCCGGTGGCGGGGGTGAAACGAAACGACGGGACCGATTTTAAAAGCTTGCCCAGTTGTCTGGGCGTCGATCTGCGCGCAAAAACTAACAAAATTTTACCGAATAAGGCCCCGACAAGGGGTGAGGTTTAATCCTAAATTATCAATGAAAGTGTTTTAAACGATTATTTGCTCATTTATACAATTAAATATATGTTGTGTTATATTGTTGTCAACACAAAAAATTGAGCATTCAGATGTGATGAAACATAAATATGGCTTCCATAAGAAATATGAAAGTTTATGATGGTTCAAAAGAAACGAAACATGTTACGAAGGGAAATCTTATGTCAACTACTAGATAATAAAAAAAGTGCTATAAGAACGTCTTTTCCGTTTTCAAATATCACCTCAAATAACGAAGATATAAAGAATAAAAGAAAATCGGGTTTTCAGTTTTTTTAATATAACTCGAAAACAAAATATTTTAATTTTTTTTCCATGGATTATTAATCAGCATAAAATTCTGCAAAAGTGCCGAATTTAAACATACCCCCTCTATCTTTTCTAATAAGCGAGATCCCCATGGTGAGCCTCGAATTTGAAACACCCTGCATATTGTTTACTTGTCTTAATCTGACCTACATTGTCTTTAGCTTTTATTCTTATATTTTACTCATTATATGTATTAATGCTGTACAATTTTTGACCTGTGTAAACCTTTTGGTGTTTAAATAAACTACTTACTTATTTACAAAATATCGAATCTGCGAATTTCTTTCATGAATTTCCCGGCGCAATTTATATTAGTTCTATTGAAAATATATTTCAATTCAATGTACATTCTAAAAGTGCATCACTCGAAAAGTATATATAAAAATAATTGGTTGGAAATACATTGCTGCTTTTCCTATAAATTTATTATGTACTCGTACTTTATAAAGATACAGCGTGTGTAAAAAGTATAGCAACAAGGCTATAACTTTTGTAAACATGATTTTTCAAGAAAATCCTGGAAACATCAATTTTAAGTTTAAAAAATTAAAATATGAATTCACATTTCACGTTCAAATTGTCCTCCACCTACTTCCAACCCTTATCAACTTTTTTTATCAGATGGAAGACCACTAAAAATTGGTAATTCAAAAAGTAATACAACAGTGTCACTGTCACTTTTAACATTTTTGGATATTAGATGTGTTATCGGCGCTTAGTTTATCTATGCGTCTTAACAAATGCGTAATTATCTTAATTTGCATTTTAAGAGCTAACCATTGCTCCTTTTCAATATTAACATAAATCCCGCAGTACTTTAAATTTTATAATTTAATTTTTTCAAGTTAGTCCTGTGGGTAGAAATAAGGGATCTTAAACCAATGTTATTTCACTAAGTACTTAGTACTAGTAATAACGCAAATTTCTTTTGTATCATTCAATATCCGGCGTGGCACTAGCCAGGGAAGTAGTTGTTTCAATAAGTTATTTGTTTATAGTCTTAGTAAGACTTAATTTTGCTTGCAGAGTTACGAACAGGTTGAATATTCATTTATTCAGGCTATATTTCGTTTTTTGAATTTATAAAAATATATGTTTTGCGCTACCGTTCTATATTGCTATGCTTACTGTGCGTGTATTTAGTTCGAATGGCTTTCCCGGACTAACTTCGGTTGCTAGGAAACTCACAAAATAACAAGCCTGTTCTGAGTCATGACAGTACCATTATGGGCTAGATAAAACAGCAGCGATTTTTAATTATAAAAGTCGTTTTGAACAATTTTTTTACTATTTTTATAACTATTTTAAATCGGTAGCGCAAAAAATACTATACAATACTCGGTTCGTTAAGTGCATTCAAACAGGTCTCGAAAATTAAAAATACTCGGCCTTACGGGCCTCGTATTTTTAAAATTTTCTCGACCTGTTAGAGAGCAGTTACCGAACTTGTGTCGTAATATAATATTGCAAAATGGTGCAGTTTGTAGTCGCGTACCATGATTTGTGCAAAGTGTTATTTCGAAATAATAATGAGTTGAATGACTTTTTGATGGAGAATTATCCGGCATTATTAGATGACCAAGTTTCTAAAATATTAGAAGAAATAAAGAAGAGATTTTTACCACATTCCAATCAGAGATTTAAGTCTGTGTATCGAATTAAAGGAAAATTTATTGAAAAATACAAGTGGTTGGAAAGAGAATTAGTCGTAACTTTGCTCGTCGATGGTTTGGATACTTCTACTGACATCGTGTGCAAGGGAGGGAGACTCTGTAAGACTTTTGATGAGTGCTGTGATCGTAACAAAAGGTATAAAATAGGTCAGCTACGGGGCTCTCATTCCCAGAATTTAATCAATGCTGCAGGTACTTCAAACAGTTCCAGTGAAAATTATAAGGTATTTGATGCCGATTCTGCTCTTGCACTTATTACTGCAGCAAAACTTTCGAAATACCAATACGAAATTATCAGAAAAGCCTCTATTGGTCACAATCTTTTTTCAAGTTACCACAGCGTCTTGGAATAAAAAAAAACGTTGCTATCCTGAAAACATGGTGATAACGGAAACTTCAGCAAAAGTTAGTTTACAAAATTTACTTGACCACACCACAGAAAGGATTATGAACACATTAAATGAAGATGAACTAGAAAAATTTAAAGATAAAAGTGTACTACTGCATACTAAATGGGGCTGTGATGGATGGAGCGTCTGGTCAAAATGAATTCAAACAAAAATTTTCAGAAGAAGAATCCGATGTATATGATTCAAATTTATTTATGACGTCCATTGTACCTTTGCAGATGATGATAAGCAACAAATGAAAATATTTGTATTTGAAAAAATGATCGCCCATCGTCAACGCGATATTGTAGAGCAGTGCAATTTCAATTTAAAAAAGAGACCCCTGACCTATAAAAGAGAAGAGACTGGCCGCATTGAGCGTGAAATAAAAGCTTTACTGGAAACATTTTTGGAGCATACTCTGTTAAGGTAAAACATGTCCTTCATTTAACAATGATCGACGGGAAAGTGGCACAAGTGATAACCAATACACCATCGTCGATGACCTGTGTCATTTGTGGAGCTAAACCATCTGAAATGAACAAAATTTCCAAAGTTCTAGGCAAATCATCAAATGAAGGTGCTCTTAGATTAGGAATGTCCACATTGCATACACGGATTAGATTTATGGAAAATATTTTAAATTTTAGCTACAATCTTGGGTTCTACAAGAGAAGAGACAAAAAGATGAATTCAGAAAGAATTTATCGGGAAAGTTGGTTTAAAAGTTGACATAATAAGACAAAGAACGGGAACAACAAATGATGGAAACACGGAGATTTTTCGGAAACCCAACTTTAACTGCCGAAATAACAAAAATTGATTCGATTTTAATACAAAGATTTACGGTCGTTTTAGAAAAAAAAATGCAGTAGTTCACGAATCGATTCCAGCAAATTTGGCAAATATACGAAGGATACTGCAAAACTGGCCGTGTCATTATACCCTTGGTATAATATGCCAGCTACAGTGCATGAAATATTAATGCATGGAGCACAAATAATAGTATGTGCCGCACTACCTGTTGGGTGACTCTCCGAAGAGGCACAAGAGAGTCGGAATAAGGACTACAAACATTACAGGATCCATCACTCCAGAAAATGTTCACGCTTGGCCACAAACGAAGACGTTTTTCATATGAACATGATATCATGAGGCCGTAAAATTATTACTCTGATTCCATTAGCAGATAGTTTCTTGTTTTAACAAGTCGAGTGTATTTCAACGCTCTGGGAACGGTCAACCATGGGGTTTTTAATAAAAATTTAAAAAAACATTTTTTCATGATTAAGATGGAAACGGTTACGTTTGAAACCCTATATTATTTTAATTTTGCAGGAACACAGAGTAAAAAAATGCAAAGATATATTTAAGCTTGGTCTATAGCTTTCATATAAACCACCCTGTATAAATTTCAATATTTTTATGAAGTGTAACTCATTATTGTAGACAACTTTTTATAAAACATTTTTTGATATTTTGATTAATAAACCCAACGTTGGCCGTTCCAAAAGCGTTGAAACACCCTGTATATATATATATATATATATATATATATATATAGAACTATTTTTTTGTAATTTATTGTACTTTGCAATGTATTGTTTGTATTATCGCGGATATTTTGTTATTAATAAATAATGATATAACACAGGAAAAGGTTTTTTCCTCTTTTTACATATACATGAACCACTGTGCGTCGCCTGTCAAGAGTATAGCCCCAGCCGTCACCACTACAGCCATCACTACCGCAGCCGTTATCGTGACTGTACCGCCACCGACACCAGCTCTGGCAGCCGAGCCTCCACCAAATGAGGAATCGCCGGGGCCGTGCCACCACGTGACCATACCGCCGAAACGATGTCTGCCAGCGGTGCCAAAATCACCCGCCAAATGACGCCAGCGGACCAAGCTGCCATCAACCACGATGCCGCATTTTCGACCAGCCACACTGCTCGCCTCTCTCTGGCCTCAAAGAGGGACTTGCCGGGGCCGTTCGACTTGACAGCAACCGTCTTTGCGCTCATATGGAAGCACACAGCTCTGTCCGATGCCCTTGCCAGCAGACGACGCCTAAAGAAGCGCCGCCCTCTGGTCCAATACGACACCCACAGACACCGCGTCCAAAGATGCCGCACCAGTCGTCCAAATCCGAGACGCCGTAGCTCCTACGGACGCCGCGCCGGAAGCAACGACCGCCCCGCCTACGAAAGGCAAACTCGGACAACCGCGACTACGAGCCGCGAGTCGCGATGCGTTAGGGCCGTTTCACACCTATCCTGCATCGGGCATCCCGATGCAGGATATACGCAAATTTGTAGCTTTCATACGTACCCAATTTTGCAGCAGTGCCGGAAAGAGTTCAGTTGCGTTTTGAAGGTAGGCATGGAGCGTCAGCGAATCGCTGCACTGTGGGTTTTGTACAGACAACGCCGAAGGAAAAACAGACAAAGAATTCATTGGGTGCATTCAATTAACGTAAAAAGGGAAGAATTGGGAAAAGTTAATATTTTATTTGGAGACCTACGAGAGGACGAAGAAATTTTTTTTAAATTATTTTCGAATGTCAATTTTCTCCTTTGACGAGTTACATGGTAAACTGAAGGATACTCTCCAGAGCTGTTTTGGTCATATCCTCAAATCCAGTTTGGAGTTGGCAGCAAATTTCTTTCTTTTTTTTCTTTTTTTTTTGTTAAAATTTTGTCTTTGTAGTCATTCAGCGTCTTATCTCAAACCACAGGCTTTGATTCCACTAATGTAATCATATATTCGATGTCTATTGCAGCCATATTTAGTACTAAATACTATTGCATGCGTTTGCCGCTTCTAGTTATTGCGCTGTATCGACACAATAAAATTGCCGGATGAATCGTGTGAAGCGCTGCACTGCGTTGGGTAGACCTCGACGTGTCGGACGACGGATAAAGGCATCCGTCGCCGGACTACGTCGAGATTTTGTCCTGCAACCACTAGTCGGATACACGGCATCCGTCTGCCGGACAAACATGTGAAGGCGTCCATATAACCTCATTCACTTTGAGACGGATATCCGATGCCGGACGGCTCTGTCCGGCACGTTTGAAACGGGCCTTACAGTGACCGCGTGAAGTAAACATTTCCCGATTAGTATTAGTGCCCCGCGAAAAGACGCAACAATAGTTATTTAAGCAACAAGGAACGTAAGGACGTATTTCGGCAGGCGACGAGCCTCGGCTCCGCCTCGGCTCGTATTCGCCTACCTCAAATGTTAATTGTCATTACGTTCCGTGTTGCTTATTAATTTTTTTCCGCTACCGGAAATATAATATTTCAAAAAGATCAGAACATATTTTAAAATACGGCTTGTAACATTTGGGAATCAATTTTTTATAGTCACCTATGCGTCCTATGGCAACCCAGCAACCGAGAAAACAATGTCGCATTTTGTTTCTTTGTGTCAATCCAGTGAAACTTTCTGCGGGCATGGATGCAAACGAAGCTGCGAATATTGCGTGTTATAACCTGTTACCGACAAAATCTAAAAAGGTATGTGCCCTGTTACGACTTTTTTAAGCAGTGGTTATGTAAAAAGGATGCCGATGCTATAGGAATAGACTAAAATGTGTTGCTCGCCTATATGTTGGAGCGTTACGTTTCTGTTTATTATTTTCCTAGGTCCGTAAGTAAAAATTAAGTTCCGTCGCCAAGGACAACAAACACCACGAATGTTATCAGCCACTTACGGTACCTGTAACTATGGATGCAATGCTTATTTACGTTGTCGGTAGCGGAAAAAAACAGTTTATTGTAGCGTTCCCTCATGAACGCTCGAGTGCGTCATAAACAGTGTCCTGAACAACCCCAACAACCCACGTCCGCCTGACGACGCGCAGGCACCATCAAGGAACGTGTCGTGGCTCGAAATGCCGAGAATGTGGCCAAAATATGAAGGCGTTATCCGAATTGTATGAAAATCAGTAATTAGAGTTTTTTGAGGTCGTTGATTAAGAATCTGAAATAAATAATTTGAAAAACAAAATGGCGGATCCGATATGGCGGACAAAAATTATAAAAATTGTTATATTTTCATGAAAATTCTGAGATAGGGCTTTTCAAGGTCGCTGATTAAAAATATGTAATTATAAATTTTAATAACAAAATGGCGGTTCCGATACAGCTGACAAAAATGATAAAAATTGTCGCAATTTCATTAAATTTCGGATACAGGGTATTTTGTGGTCTTTGATTAAGAATCTGAAATTAAAGATCAGAAAAAGAATGTCGGATATAAATTATAACAATTTTAGGTTTTTAATGAAATTTCGTACATAGGGTTTATTGAGGTTGCTGAGTGAGAATATGAAGTTACAAATTCACGAAGCAAAATTGCGGATCCAATATAACAAAGTAATTATTTACTATGAGACTGATGGAGGATCAGTTATTTTTAATATACAATTCAATATAAAATACCATATGTATAAAAAATATTTAGATAAGGCATGGCCATGATAAACAAAATCACGGTCTTAGATTAGTTCAGCACGTTGTTGACTTTATGTCAATTAAAAGTCGGTTATGATTTAATCATGGTATTCTCACAACTTCACAAGTGTTTCATCATTGAATCTTATTTCCGTAATGGACATCTTGAAAATGGGCCGCTGCCGTCGCCGCAGCTACCTTCGCCACCGCTGCCGTTGCCGCCGAGCCGCCAGTCACTCCTCCGCGAACTTGTCGGGCATCCCGGTGCGAACTATAGGTGAAGTGCTGTGACAATTACTTTCGTAACTGTTTTCTTTTTGTAACTTTTATTTTATTAACTTTCCGTGTGTATATATTTTCTTGAACATGTTTTCAACAGTAATTGCACAAGTGCATTGGAAATTATCGGTAACAAGTTTGTGCGATTTCGACAAAAAAAGTCGTATTGTTTGGCAACAGTCCCGAGCCCGGAAGGGCGAGGGGCTGTTGCCTAAAACAATGCGACTGAGTTTGTCGAAAGAGTGCAAACTTGCGATAATTTACAATGCACGTGAGCAATTTATCAGACTACATCCCAACAAAAATATTACAACATAATAGAATGACATTTACTGTCATCGCGGGCGTGTCGTGCCGGTTTGAATATTACATTTTTAAACGGATCAAACAAAATTTGAAAATCAGAAACGTACTTCTCTTGCACTAACTTAGCACTGGTATTCCATATGGAGTTTACATTTTCTTTACAGTACGTACCGTTCGCGTTTCGCACTTTATGTGCCCCGTTTTCCAATATTGTAGAAATGACTTCCCGAGTACAGGTCATGTTAGTGACTCCGGCCAAACTTTTTGGTTGGGCCTCTTTCCCTTTTTCTTGAATTACTTCAAGAGAAACACTTCCAATGCGGAGTTTTCACTAATTTTAATAGCGTTCTACCCGCAAACTGACGTTTGACATTGAACGTTGTTTTTCTTGAAACCAATCATGTGCCGAAACATAATGCGAGTAGAGAACTAATCACAAAGCCGCATTCGAACTCTACATGATATGTTTCCTGAAAATAGAAGTTATATAGAATCTGATTGGTTCTAATTCATTCGAATTTCGGCATGCTACGTTTGGCGGGATATAGTCTGTAACATAATTCGTGTGCAAATAATAGCGATCGCTATTGCGCCCATCAGAATTTTTGCTGCCTCTGCCCCAATCCTTTGCGTTTCTTGTGCTATTTCATAGTGACCCGACTCTAAGAGCTAGCCGGAGGTCATCGAGGGCGGTTTTTCACACCCCGCGATGCGACCCCCGTTGACACAAGTTTCATTTGACAATTAGATTAGCTTAACCTTACTTTTAACAACTGGTGACGAAGACGTGGTACGGCGTATCAAACCTGCAACGTACGTTCCGAAATATAAAGCCACCCTTTATCTAAATAATTTTTATACATTTGTATATAATAGATATTTATGCATCAAGGGAGATATGGAATGTTTTTTTTTCCAAAGTTGACAGGGTTACAAACAGAGGGCCTCTGGCCCGAGGTTTGTAAGTCAACCGAGGGCGAAGAACATGAATATCTCCCGCGGTGCATACAATATTTTATTTTTTAGTAATTCGTAAAAATATTCAGAATATCGATCTGCAATATGTATTTGCATGGTTGCTATGAGTTTGTTTTAAATCAAATCGCCCGCATTTAATGAACTGACGTTTATTTATTTTGATTTGATTTGATTTGACGTTAATGCTTCAACAACAAACGTACAGTTGTGAATAGAATAGTGAACAAACTTGGGAGAAAAGTTTAATTTCTGTCTCGCTATAAAGTTGGTCGTGAGCAGACGCAAGATTGTCTATCTTCAACCATCATCTTGAGCGAAGAATTTGGAAATTGTACATACTATTTGTCAGGTAAACAGGAGCAGACCTCATATCTCCCAAGGGAGATATAACTCATATCTCCCGTGGGAGTTATAAGTACGCTTTCATGTCTTGTATTCACGACGATAATAGTAAATATCATACTACTAAAAAATAAAATATGTTTTTTCCATGTAGGCGTATTTTTATTTTTATTTTGTAAAATCCAATTCTTGTACCAAAACCAATAACTTATTCATTTATGTACTATCTAAAAAAAATAATCAATTATGTGCTCAAAATGCATAATTGATTATATTTTTAGTGTTATTAAATTGAAATATTCGTGTAGACAATTAAATTTTGGCGGAAATCGTAGTAATTTGCCACCCCGACACCAGGCGGCGCCAAAGTCGTGTTTCATTCATCACATCTTACCCTTACTCTTCAAAGTATTGGCAATTGATTTTGCCAGAACGAGTATTTTTTGCATTTAAAATCAGATTCACAGCGCATACTTTGCAATCGGCGGGATTAGTAGAGGACATAACTAATCTTAAATTGCCATAAAATATCATCTAACCCATTTAAAGATTTGAGAATGATCGACAACATAGTCGAATGCTTAGAGAAGCTTTTTTCAATAAAAAAACTTCGGGGAAGGCTATGGGCAGATGGGATCCTCAAACGGTTCTTACTATAAAAATGACCCTCCTATGATGATGTAGATAAAATAAAATACTACTTACCGCCAGAAACTATCAATCCATCACCAAGCCAAGGTTTCACGGCATCGTAAACACTGGTTTTTGTGATATGATCTTGACTACTCATTATTTTCTGTAAAGTGTGTATTAATTAACAAAAATGTTGTTTCTTTATAAATAACTTACCTCAAAATGATCTGATTTATTAAGCATAACTGTCGGATGACTACCAACCCATACCCTATATATGGGACCGTATTTGTTAGCCCTTCGAACTGTGGCGTCATAAAAATCTAAAAGAAAATGTATTATATAAAATATGAGCCTACGGTAACATTTCATAAAATCCAGAAAAATAAGTACGAAAGCAACGATGCTAAGGTTAAATAATGCTTTTACAAAAAAAAATGTTTTTCAAAGCAATATTAAATTGTATCAGGAAGGTCCAGGAAGTCCCCATCTACAGGGTGTTGAATTGCAAAGCGGGCCATAGGGATTTACATGTAAAATTTGAAATGTATTGATATTGCCTCCCCTAATTATTTGACAGTATCGGTCTTTTTACGTTATTTTTAAAGCTTTTTAAGCTAAATGATTTGGTACCTTGCTCAACAGTTTCTGCATAGTATTTATCGAGATATTTGTGAAAAAACTTTACTATTATTTTAAATTAAAAACAAAGGTTTGCCATGAAATCATAATGGCGGATATTTCATTTTGTTCTAAAAAGTGACGTTTGCTGTCGCATTACGATTTACAATCGGCCGTGTGTTTTACATAAGAAAAAAGTATTTATGATTAAAAGGTTTTACTCAGGTACTATTTAAGAACTGTACGTGAATTTCCGGAGAAGGCAATATCCAGCAAATGTACATTTAATAAATAATTCCTACTTGTAACGTCCCAAGATGGCCCGTGGCGAAGACCACCCTGAAGAAAGAGACAGAAGCCAACGCGCCCTCGAATGACTTCTCCCTAGCACCGCGTTCACCGCCCAGTCATACCGCACGCACCTACCCCTCCCGGTACCCGAGATGCTCATGACATCACCTCCACGTCTCTGTTCCGAAAGCTGAAGGAGTCAGGACACCAATTCCGGCAGACGAACTTACAAGTGACCCTCGCCGATGGAAAAATCTGCACGGAGTTAGTACCGGAAACCACCACGATTGTGCAGGTAAAACACAAGCAAATTCCGACAACTTTTTTCGTGTTACCTGGAGAAAAGGACAATAACACCCTGCTAGTCGTCGACTTCATGGAGGACGTCAGAATCATCCTTTACACCCCGCAGAGGACCTGGTGCTTCGTGGACGAGTCGCAGAAACAATTCGACCACTTCCCTCCGGCTGGCAAGACAAAAGAATTTCGCGCCCTCTCCACGTCCAGGGAGAATACAAAGTTTGACCACTTCGTCGTGCCCCGAATATTATCACCAATCCCAATGGAGACTGAAGTACCAAAAGGGTACTACCAAATACCTCCGGTGATGTCACCAATCAGTGGGGACTTCGAAGCCGCTCTCGAGGTCAATTATTCACCCCGGTTTATCGACGACCTCTTCGCCGAGTATACGGTGAACAAAAACCTGGACACCTACGAGATAAGAGTTGTTTGAAGACCTCCCAAGCATAAATAGCATTCACCTCGGTTCTATCGAAGAGATCAACGTTCAACCCCATGCCGAAGAGGACGACCCCGGTGATAGAGAAAACGATACACAATCACACGTCGTTAAAGAAAACGATAAACGATTACACGTCGTTAAGAGAAACGACACATAATCAGCCGTCATTAAGGAAAACGATGCACGACCACCCGTTGTCAATGGAATAAGAATTTCACCCGACGCTGAAGAGAACGCCCACGCTGTCACAGAACACAACCCGTACCTCAACACGGTCGAAGGAAACCACGACGAGCCCCAAGCAATCGAGAACCGGCGCGTTCAGTATAACGCCACCAGAGGTGAAGACCCTGCACCGAAGCCTGAGTTAGAAAACCTCCTCGACGACATCGATGACCTATTCGGACCTTTGACAGAGGCAACACCGATGGCAGAGCAGTCCATAAACACCAGAAACAGCCGTCCCATCGCTTCACCTCCTTCCGGCTAACCGAACCCCGTTACTGCTGAAGTTAGAATTGGAAAAGCTCCTGAGAGATGGTATTATCCAGGAAACCAGTTCGCCCTGGGCCGCACCAATCGTCCTGGTCCCCAAAAAGGATAGCGGAGTACGACTATGTATCGACTTAAATTAAACGCAATCACGATCACCGACATATCAATTGCCACGGATCGATGACCTGCTCCACACCATCACCATACCCTCTTAGATCTCCACGATTGACCTGAGGAGAGGGTACTGGCAAATCCCTGTAGCCCTGGAGGATCAGCCGAAGACCGGCTTCGTGACACCCTTTGGATCCTACTATTTTAAAAGAATGCCATTCGGCCTACGAAACGCCCCGGCCACGTTCCACCGTCTGATGGATCGTTTTGTACGTGAACTACCTGGAGTCCAGCTGCTCGTATACCTGGATGACCTCATCCATTTATCAGCCACGTATGAGCAGCATCTCCAGGATCTTCACAAAGTCATGACTCACCTACGGGAGTATCAGATGAAGATCAATCGCGAGAAGACGCGGTTCTGCTGTACCGAGGTCCTATACCTCTGACACCTCATTACCCCGGAAGGAATCCGTACCCACCCCGCGAAGACACAAGCAATCAGAGAGAGACAGGCCCCTAGGAACCGGAAGGAAGTCCTCTCCTTTATACAAGCATGTTCATGGTATCGGAGGTTCAACTTCGCAGAAGTGGCACAGCCCCTCACGGATCTCACGTGAGGGGTCAAAAGGCCCCGTGGAAATGGGCTAACGAGGAAGAAACAGCCTTTACTCGCCTGAGGAAACTCTTATGTGAAGCACCCGTCCTCCAGCCAGCAGACAGCAGCCGGCCATTCATAATACGAACAGATGCGAGTGATTAAGCATTAAGAGCAGTTCCCATCCAGGGGGAGAAAGAAGAGGAACACCCCGTCGAATATGCCGGAACGCTCCTCAATCAAGCCGAGAGGAACTACTCGACAACCGAACGCGAAGCCCTTACCATCGTTTGGGCTCTTGCCAAGTTCCGAGGGTATATTAAGGGATGTCCGATCACAGTCAGCACCGACCACCAGGCCCTGAAATGGCTCATGAGCCTGAAATCACCGACCGGTCGTCTCGCTCGTTGGGCACTCCTTCTACAACCCTACAACCTCACCATTGACTACCTACCGGGGAAATTTAACCACATAGCTGACGCCCTATTTAGACCGATCACCGAGGATATTCCGACAACAATCTCCCACGTCGAGGTACAGCTCGGCACCCCGTCAGGAAAGATCAACAGAAAAACACAGGAAGCGGATGAAAAACTGTTCCCCATCATCCGAAGCCTAGAAGACCCAACTGGAACCGAGAATACCCATTACTGGTGTAACAAAGGATACGTCCTCTTCCAAGGAGTCCTCCACCGCTATGATTCGGAAGGCCACTCCGAAGAAGCCCAGCAAGTTGTACCGAAGGAGGAAGTACCAAGGATACTCCACGCTTTCCACGATATACCAAAAGCAGGCCGCTACAGTGTGGAAAGAACCCTTCACCGGATCAGGAAACGTTACTATTAGAAGGGAATGAGGAAGGATGTAGCCGATCACATCAGGAAATGTGTTCCGTGTCAGCGCTACAAGCCCTCGAACACCAAGCCAGCAGGACTGCTGCAAGCTACTCCTCCCAACCAGCTTAGAGATGGCATCTCCAGAGCAACCAGAGCTCTCCTTAGGTATATTCCATGCCTCAACCCTCATGCCATACCAGGGAGACCAAACTGATAATCTGGAAGCAGCCCTTCCAGAACCAATCCGCCCTAGGAGGAAACGAGGGCGACCAAGGAAGGACCAGTTATAATCCAGCCCTTCATTCATCACGCCTGAACCATAGGGGGAGGATGTAACGTCCCAAGATGGCTCGTTGCGAAGACCACCCTGAAGAAAGAGACAGAAGCCAACGCGCGCTCGAATTTAAAATTATTTTATAATATCAGTCTATATTATTTTTAATGCTCATCGGAAAATACTTTTGCTGGCTATTGCCTTCTCCGGAAATTCAACACCAAACAAATCACTTACACTTCTTAAATGGTACCTGAGTAAAAGCATTCACTTATTAATACTATTTTTCGCTACCGACAACGTAAATAAGCATTGCATCCATGGTTCCAGGTACTGTAAGTAGCCGATAACATTCGTGGTGTTTGTTGACGACGGAACTTAATTTTTTACTTACAGACCTAGGAAAATAATAAAATAACAGTAACGTAACACTCCAACATATAGGCGAGCAACACATTTTCGTCTATACCTACAGCATCGGCATCCTTTTTACATAACCACTGCTTAAAAGAGTCGTAACAGGACACATACCTTTTTCGATTTTGTCGGTAACAGGTTCTAACACGCAATATTTACAAATCATTCAGATTAAAAAGATTTAAAAATAGTGTGAGAAGACCGATGCTGTCAAATTATTAGTGGATGTAACATCCACCCGCGACGCTCACAGCCACTAGCAACTCTCCTTGTCACACAGGCACTCTCGCACTGTACCACTACCGTGGCGCGCACCAGTGACACCGATCATCCCTACCGTGGCTACCCCGCGGACCACGGCCGGACACCTTTAAATACGCACCCCCGCCTGATGAATTCATTGTCTGGCTGGCGCTAAACACGGCCTAACCCTGAGAACACTCCTAAGCACTGACTATGGTCTTAGAAAAGCTATTTGTATACTTGTACATATTTTGTTGTTGAAATATACGTTTAAATCACAGAAGTCGCTCCATCACAACCGAACCCCCTACAAACTGGCCTCCCAACGTGGGTCCGGATATTATACGAAGGCGAAACAACACGGAAGAAAACATGGCAATCACGCTCACCACGGAACAGTTTCAAGAGTTCATAAGAGCCAAGCGAGAAGACTACAAATCCGGATCCTTTGCAGATTGCACAACACCGTCAAAGTTTACAAAAAGATTGAGAGGATATCAGATGAAGACGCGTTAGAAGGTCTGCTACTCTTACTCACCAACGACGCTGCAGTATGGTGGCAAGGGGTGAGAACAACAACGGCTACATGGGACGACGCCCTTAAGTTGTTGCAGGATACACACGCACCGCAGAAATCAGCATATGCAATATTACAAGAAATATTCGCTAAACGCCAGGAAAACGGTCAGAATACGGACACGTTCATCGCTGAAAAGAGGGCCCTTATCGCACAGATAACGGAGCACAATCTAAGTGAGGCGCTGCAGTTGGATATGATATTTGGCCTAATAGATGCGAATATCCATGAGAAAATACCAAGGGGAGGTATTAAAACGTTCCAGAACCTAATCGCCAAAGCTCGGGAGATCGAACGCTCATGGCAGGAGAAAGTGGAACTGGAAAATCCTCAATCCAGTACGAATACTGACGTAAAGAAGAAGAAGTGCAGGCATTGTCGCGCGCACGGCCACGCATCCGCCGAATGTCGCAAGCGGAAGAAGGCCGTAGAAACCCAGGCAAGGATATCAGAGGAGAAAACGCCCAGTCCGACATTCGCGTGCTACAGTTGCGGGAAACCAGGAACCATTCGTGCCAAATGTACAACGTGCAATCCGAGTGTCAACGGAAACAGTAAACTGGCATTTTGTGCAGTGAATGCAGCTACCCTACAGCGATGCAGTCCGATAGTTCATATCAGCATCAAAAATTCCACGGGAAGTGCTTTCCTAGATTCGTGTGTCGAAAAGTCTATCGCCTTCGCATTATTGTATAAACACCTGCTACAATACGGCACCAAATTCCACAACGTATAAGGACAGGTTACACTGGCTGACGGAAAACCGCAGGAGAAAAATATGCTTAGCACCGAGGTTATGGTGAAATTACAAAAACGTTGGATAAGAACTCCCTTCCTCGTCTTCCCGGACAGTGCAAACAACGTCACACTGCTGGGAATAGATTTTATGGAAAATGCGAGTATCATTCTCAATATACCCCAAAGAACATGATTGTTCGTCGATACACCGCACGAACACCATTGCTACGAGCAGATAAGGGACACGGAAAACAAAACGGAAGCAGAAGAGGAACGACAAGTCAGAATGTGCCATTTGTACGGATTAGCAACACTTCTACCGATAAACGCGCCTGAGATAACTGATGATGAACCAATGGATATTGACTGGGAAGAATATCGACCACCACCGCCACTGATGGGCCCACTACCGGAAACCCCGGAATAAGTAGAAACGAATGATACGTACTCACCGGAGTATATTAACGCATTGTTTGCCGACTACGTAGATGCCGATCATTCAATACGCCCAGAGTACAGAAAGGTTTTTCCTCGAGGAGCAAGAAGGCCGATGCCATTAGCATTATTTTATGTTAATGTGAGTCTCCGCAACGATAAAGCCGCAGATCTTAATGACCAAGAGAAGGAAGAAATTAACCAATTGCTTCTAGACAACTCTAGATCGTTTGAGTTGTGGGATCCTCCCACTATAGAGACAGAGCACCTTTTTTCAGAAACGAAACGCGTTTGTGTCTGTTAATATTTTGTATAGTAAGAATTAAAAAAAAAGCTTACAAGGAAAACAATAGTTTGCTTAAAATAAGATGATCTCCGAAATACTTTCAGCAAGCTGCTTGTGGAAAGTCGCGGACTATACGTTCCCTTACTTCTTTGCTCTCAATATGCGTTCCCTTACTTCCGCCCGTATCGGATGTCCGCCGTACGTCAAGCGAAATTGCAGAAGGAAATCAAAGAAATAATGCGCCAGGACATCATTGAGGAAAGCCAGTCCCCTTGGGCTGCTCCTGTGGTAATGGTCCCCAAGAAGGATGGAGGAACCAGGTTATGTGTAGACTTCAGGAAACTTAACGCAATTACTGTACCTGACGTTTACCCACTTCCGCGCGTGGATGATTTATTACACGCCATGGGTAAGCCGTATAGTTTCTCCATCATCGACCTACGCACCGGATATTGGCAGATCCCTGTGAGACTTCAAGACCAAGCGAAAACCTCCTTCATCGCCCCGTTTGGCTGCTACCAGTTCAAGAGAATGCCGTTTGTCTTGAAAAACGCCCCATAGACACTCCAAAGGTTAATGGATGAATTCCGAAGGAAACTACCAGAGGTATGCATGCTTGCATATCTGGACGACCTAATAATCTTATCAAATTCCATCAAACAACACTTAGAAGACTTTGAAAGTTATTTTGAAATTGGATAAGTGGAACCTCCGCATTAATCGAGAGAAAAGTTCATTCTTCTGTCGATCAGTACGCTTCCTGGGCCATAGGATAATGAAGGACGGATTCTCGCCTTATCCAAAAAAAGTTGAAGCCATCAAAAACAGGAAAAAACCAACTAATGGAAAACAATTGATATCATTCCTACAAATGTATTTTTGGTACCGACGATTTATACCAGATTTCGCGCATATTTCAAAGCCACTAAGCAACCTGACCAAGAAGAACGCCCCTTGGAAATGGAGTGAAGAAGAAGACGCCGCATTCGAACAATTAAAAGAAGCATTAACCGAGGCTCCCGTGCGTCGAACGGCCGATCCGACAAAACCATTTGTCGTCAGGACAGATGCGAGCGCATACGCTATCGGAGCAGTTTTGTGCAAGGAGGAGGGTGTGGACGAATACCCCGTCGAATACGCCAGCCATTTGCTGACTCCCGCAGAAAAGAATTATGCCACCATTGAGACGGAGGCACTCGCCATCATATGGGATATGAAGAAGTTCACAGGATATCTAGATGGGTCGCAAATCACGGTAGCCACGGATCATCAACCCATCCGTTGGCTGATGAGTCCACAGTCGCCGACAGGAAGATTGGCACGATGGGCACTTCAGTTGCAAGCCCATAATGTCCAAATAGATTACGTACCAGGACGTGCGAACAGAGTAGCCGATACACATTTATCGGTACGGCATGGAACGAATAAATGTGCGTTGACTCGTTTACAACTGAGTTAAGCAATTTTTGCCGATGCGTGCCGTCCGTCCGATTTCGACAAGTGTGCGCGTAGCTTAAGAGGCAGACAAAGTTAATGTACGCTAGGATCTAATAGCAAAACTGCGGATTCTTCTATAAACAGTAGCCTGGTCATTTAGAGCCAACCAATCATTTCCCAATGCCAGTAATCTAACGAGTGCCTATCACTTTGCCGGCAATCAATATTTAATTTTATACCTCGATTAAAAAATATGTAAATAAAAATTACCTTCTCTTCGCATGCCAATAAATTCCCACATACTGCCCACTATTGGATACTTTGGAGGTCCTGGTAGTTTATCCAAATATTTAGCAATTCTTCTTGTGTTTGCCGATGGTAGTAGTACGTATAGTAATGAAATTACTATTAAAATAATTAATAATATTCCTGTAATTAATTCCATGTTGGTTGAAAATGTGCGAATTACACACCAGTCCTCGATAAACTAGAAATATAAGAGATGTGTAATTCTTTTATAGTTTAAATTGTTCTGATAAGATTTGTGATAAAAAGTTTTATCGAAATTTCATATTACAATTATGATATATGATATTAAATCATTTATATTATCACTTTCGTTTGAATGTAGTTTATCGGGTAATAACTGGCGTCAGCCCAGCTGTAATATCGTCTACTTATCGCTGCTTATCTAGAACTTTATATTTTTTTCAGAATGAATCATTATTCTACAGGTGTCTCGTTTCGAGTGTGCCAAAGAAAACAGGAAGTGGATAATATTATTCTGAACAGAAAAGTTCAAATAAGCATATGTCAGATTTCTTACCGTTATCGAAATAAATAATCTTAAACATTTTTCGATCGTAAAAAAATTATTAGATTGCCATGATTAAACAAAAATATTTGAGCAGGTTAATTTTTATTTGACAGTGGTTTATACAAACTAATTGCGTCGCCAGTTTGTTAATGATGTCTCGTTTAAGTAATTTTGAATACTCTGATGTAGTGTACAAAAATACCATAAGCTACACCTGCAAAGTGTAGTACTTATTTTTACTTTCTCCGTTACGAAGTACGAGAAAGTATTGTGATCGTGATTTTTTTTTCAAAAAATTTTTTTACGGAAATATCCGTTTTGGGGTCCCTAGATGCCATTTCAACAATTTCTGGAAAAAATTCTTTTGTGTCTGTGTGTGTCTGTGTGTGTCTGTGTGTGTCTGTGTGTGTGTGTGTGTGTGTCTGTCTGTGCGCGCTGTATCTCAAAAACTAATAAATAAATAAATAAATAAGGTTTATTTACGGATTCTCCATTACAAAAAAATACATAATTAATTATTTCTTAAAACTAAAATATTGATTGATTACGCATTAACTTTTTAACCTGATTAGTTTTAAGTTTTTGACAATCGACGCGTTTTAAATTTAGTAATATTTCTTCGTGCGACATTGCGAAGAAATCTATATTAAAATTAGCGTAAAGGCAATTTGAATAACGCATAAAACGAGATAAGCTGCTATTTACACCATAATTGGTTCTATGGAAAGGTATTCGAAATAATGGGCGTTGGCGAGTTAACTTATTATCTGCCTTAAAATAAAAGTTAATTTGAGACAGGATGTCAGGACACTGAACATTTCCATTGATAATTTTTTGAAGGAATAATACATCGAAATAAAGTCTTCTACAGCACAAATGATCAAGACCGAAACTCTCCCCAAGAGTTTCGATGTCTGTAATGTTGTTGTTACCCATTTTAAACAATAGAGATTTTAAGAATCTTTTCTGCACATTTTCAATTTGATTTATGTATATTGACTGATGTGGTGACCAAATACATGTGGCATATTCTAAATGAGAACGTACAAAAGCAACATAGATAATCTTGAATGATAGTGGGTTTAGTTTATTTGACATTCTCTTAATGTACCCTTAATGTACCCTAACATTAGAGCAAAAGGTATGAAACTTTGAACATCTGTCTTATTTGATAATCTGAAGAACTGAAAAGCTTTTGGTAAAATTTCGTATACCGGAAGTGGGCGTTTACCTTAACTGTTTTTTGTTTTTTGCCAATATTTTCTTAAATATGAAAAATATCACAAAAACATTTAAACAAACTTTGAAGACAAGAAAGAAATGAACATCTTTTGCTTGAAAACATTTTTTATAAAATCATTTTTATCCGAGAAAACAATTTATTATTTTTTTAATTTTAGGTTTATAATTATAAAACGATAATAGTTATAGCAAATTTATGTGAATGACAATTGTAGAGAATGCTAAAATGAACAACTTATAAAAAATAAGTTTTTTTCGAAATCCCTTTAGTTTTTGAGTAAACTGAGTTTTTGAATTTGAAGTATAATTTTTCCATCTTTCATAATTTTGACGTTTTAAACGTCAGTTTCATCCGAGTTTACACAACGTTCGATGTACATTTAAAATATGATTTTAATTGAAAATAAACCATGAAAACGTTAATATAAATGGCTATGATACCATCACGTCGGAGAAAGTAACATGATGGCCACATCACCATTTTTTACTATAAAACAAAGCAAGACATGTAACAATAAAAAAACACATTTTAAGAATTTATAGATATAAATTATTGTCTTACATTTATGCATCGTTCTCTGCGCCAATTTTAGAAACGTTTTTTTTTTTTCACAAGATAAGGAGTTTTAATGCATAGCTCAGAATTTAGCATCAACTTTCTGAGTTGCTTCAAATAACTCATTACTAGGTTCCATCAATAATCCTTTAGAAATCGACTGCAACAAGTCAGGTATATTGTTGTTATTGAGTTGAAAATTATTTCTAAGATGAAGGAAATTTTATTTAAGTACTTGTGAGCCATACATAGCCTGCTATATTCAGTACAAATCTTTTGCTTTACTTAATTTTCAATTAATTGCAAAATTTGTTTGTCAACAGCTTCATCATCACAATCACCCTGCTCCTACTAATCAAAACTTAATTCAGTGATATTAAACAGAATATTTTGGGTTAAACAAATATATTCTTTACATAGTGTATTATTTTTGAGGGCATTCATATTCATATTCATATTCATATTCATTTATTTCACAATTGCCACAGTTCACAAATTACAAAAGAAGGGTATAATTTGCTGCGGATGTGTTTGTCACATAAATAAATACATTTTAAAATCAGGTCAAACAGATAAAATATAGACTAATTGCTATTACATACCGGATGACCCAGCGATCTGTAAAAGCCCCATAACTTATTTGCTATTTGAGATATCGACTTCTATTTTTCATAAACTGGTACACACACTTATTCTACATATTTTAAAAATATGTATGTTTTTGTACAGGGTGTCCCAGTATAAATAACAGATCAAAGTTATGTTTTTTTAAATGGAACACCCCATATTTTATACTTTATTTTTAATCCCCTTAAGAAGCTGATAAAAATAGTATAAGATAGTATGGGTGTATTATGGACGGTTGGTTAGTTATGGGCAAATTTATGGCAAAAACATGTACACATTGAAAACATTGCAGAAGCGTTCCTAGCAAAGATATCATCATTTTTTATACACTAGAAAATTTTCCACGACATGAAGAATTATACACATTGGCTTTGGTTCGCTTTTATTTATAGCGCTATACAGGGTGTCAACATACGCAAAACAATGGATAACTATTTTTTTTTCAAATGGAACACCCTATATACGTTGCCACCAATCTATGGCATTTTTTAATAAGCTTTCTAATGATATACAGTTTGTATAACAAAATATTAAGGATTCTTGAGATTTATCAATAAAAACATATTTCTTGTGTCACCTTCTGCTGATTTTTGTATTTTCATCCAAAACTATGCATTTTCTGGAAAAATTATAAGAGACCAAAATTGTAGAGCGGAAAATTTCCGATCGACATGGGTCTTTCAACTTTTCAGATAATGCGTGTATTACCCGCCATAGCGCGCAAAATCGTGACCGTATATGCATTTTAGCGTTTTCTTTTCAAATCTTTTATGAATAAATTGCACTATACTTTATTTTCCGCTCCCTCTAGCGGAAAAACGGGAAATTATAGGGAAATTCAAATGATCAATATTGATTGAAATTCAAATGATCAATATTGATTGAAAATATTCCGTTCTACAACTCTTAATAGAGGAAATTTTTGCCCAAAATGCATAGTTTTTGCTAAAAATGCAAATTGAAAATGTTTGTATCAATTTTAGAGTTTTTGAATGGTTTTTTGAATTTTCAGCGAAAACTATGCATTTAGAGCAAAAATTGCTTCTATTAAGAATTGTAGAGCGGAACATTTTCAATCGATGTAGGTCATTTGAATTATTCTACAATTACCCGTTTTTCCACTAAAGGGCGTGGAAAATAAAGTATAGTGCAAGTGATTAACAAATAATTTGAAAAAACCGCTAAAATGCATGCATTATTGGAAAAGTCGAAGGATCTATATCGATCGAAAAATTTTTCTACAACTTTGGTCTCCTATTATTTTTACAGAAAATTGATAGTTCTGAAAATCCAAAAATGAGCAGAAGGTGACAAAAGAAATATATTTTTATGGATAAATCTCAAGAATCCTTAATATTCCATTATACAAATTGTACATCATTGGAAAGCTTATCAAAAATTCCATGCATTGGTGGCAAGACATATAGGGTGTTCCATTTGAAAAAAAATAGTTATCTATTGTTTTGCGTATGTTGACACCCTGTATAGCAGTATGAACAAAAAAGAACTAAAGCCGATTTGTATTATTCTTCATGATGTGGAAAATTTTTTAGTGTATAAAAAATGACGCTAGCTTTGCTACAAGCGCTTCTGCGATTTTTTCAATGTATCCATAACTAACCAACCGTCCATAATAGACCCATGGTATCTGATACTATTTTGATCAGCTTCTCAAGAGGGTTGAAAATAAAATATAAAATATAGGGTGTTCCATTTAAAAAAAACATAACTTTGTTCTGTTATGTATACTGGGACATCCTGTACAAAAGCATATATATTTTTAAAATATGTAGAATAAGTGTGGGTACCAGTTCAAGAAAACTAGAAGTCGATATCTCAAATAGCAAATAAGTTATGGGGCTTTTACAGATCGCTGGGTCACCCGGTATATCGGGTGTGTACAAATTGGCGGATAATCTACACGTGACGATATTCTTTCAAAAATTCTAAGCAGCTTATCTTAATTCTAACATGTACCACGCTTCCTGATCCTTCACGAGGTCCTCTTAAGTTTGAACATCCAGTCGTTAAATATGCGTTTTTATTCGTTATTAATTTACAGAAAACCTTGCAATTTCGACAGTATGACTAGTTTTAAAAATATTTCTCAGTGTGTGCTATCTTTCTATATCAAACTTGTATTTTTAACACATCTCAATTACCTTATTTTCATAAAAAATCCGCTTATGTCACTTTGACACAAATAATTCATTCAAACTTACTAGTTCCATGTTCGTGCCAATTCTGCTTTTTTCATTATTATCAGTTTGTATTAGCGCCCGCGTTTCAGATTATTGATAAGCAGGGCAGCTCTTGAATGCTATGTTGCCAAATATACATTTCTTTTAAATAGCTCCTGATGGGCTATGAGGCATGGTAGAACATTTTTTCATCGACATTTTCTATTCAGAATTTTAGGAAGAACATCGCCACGTGTAGATTATCCGCCAATTTATACACACCCGACATAAAGTTTACAATATGTCTTAAAATTCAAATTAAAATAAATACATGTTAAAATATCAACAGCTAACAATTTCTGACATTGCGGACTATATACTCTCTAATAACCATAGATGTCTAGTTCGTGAAATCTGAGAATTTGTAATAGCACTTATTTATGAGAAATTTTTTAAGTTTGATTTTGAATGTATTGATATTACACATTTTCATTTCCACAGGTAGTTTGTTGAATACCATTGCTATAGTGCAGTTTTCTCATGCATAGTGGTATTATACGAAGTCGAACGGATATCAATACCATGCCGAGTGTGATATTGGTATGTGCTATTATTTTTCATAAATAAATGCCAATTTCTCTTAACATATACTGCATATTTATAAATGAAGAGACAGTTTAAAGTGAGTATGTTGTAGTTAATAGAAGCCGTACGGCATGTTTCTGTTCTCTGCAGGCCAAAAATGAGGCGAAGAATTCGCTTTTGTGCAGCAAACACCCGAGTTGTATTCGCTTTTCCCCAGACTAGTATATTATATAAGTGTGGGTACGCTACTGCATAATATGTCTCTATCAATGTTTTCGTATTGAACTTCGTTTTTAGCTTCATGATTACATAGTAAGCATTATTTAATTTAGAAAGAACATGTTCAATTTGCTGGGTCCCCCTGTAGATCCCCAGGTATTTAACCCAATCGCAATTATTATCTAAATTATTCTCTGGAGATTTTCTGTTATAAAATTGCACAACGGTTGCTTTGTTTTCATTTAATAATATATTATTTTTATTGCGCCATATCTTCATTTCCTCATTAGTTTTATTAATGTTTAATTGCAATTCATTTTGAGTTTTGGCCGCCACTATAATTGCCGTGTCGTCGGCAAAATTCACCATGCATCCGGATTTAACGTGTTCACTTAGATCGTTTATAAAAAGTAGAAAGAGTAGCGGACCTAATGTCGAACCTTGCACAACGACCTTGTTTAAATTACATTTTTTCGATGTACTTTCATTAACTTGCACAAATATCTCCCTGTTTGATAAAAATGACTGGACATTGCTCGATTCTTTTGTTAGTTAAGTAAATATTCTTTATTTGCTCGGTGTTTCTATGTTCTGTAAAAATTGTTTTCCTAAGATCATTGAAGTGGTCATTTTCTCCCTCATAATCGAGAACATCTTGGTTAAGACGAGATGTTAAAATATGCTCAACACTATACATCTCACGTAAATAATTAAACATTCCTACTAATTAGTTGTTAGTTGGCAATATCCGTTGTTTTAATGGTATAATGTTTCCCAATTCTCATTGTATTTATAATTTCGGTCATTTTATTTAATAGTCGACATGGGATGCAACAGGTAGACGCTGGCGCTCTACCCACTACACCTTATGTAATAGTTCGCTTTGAATTTTACATTCGTACAAAATTCATTTTTTTCTGGACAACTTCATTGAACAACGAAGTGGAAATGTCTGATAAAGTTTCAAAATAATGCTTATTAATCATACACAGTTTTTTCTAATACATAATTGGTCAAGAACATGGGTTTAGCAGATGAGGTACGTCAAACACACAAACACTTTAAAGAATTGTTTTCGGGATGTAGGAATTTTTTTTTTTTGCTGTGACCTACATTAAACTGCGATCATCATTTTACATTGCCTCTAATGTCATTAATTATTCCCACAACAGTGAAGTTTGATTTGTATAATTCTGATATTATTTTTTCAAAAATCTCTCGTCATAGGTTGATCATGCTGGTGATAAATTGGTCGTTTCCAATGTGAAGTTAGACCTCGGGCTATAATAGTTTGACAGAGAATGCCAAAATGAACAATATATATACAATAAGTTTTTTCAAAATATGAAATATATGAAAAAAGAATCAGTGAATATGAAAAAATGAAGCAGTGATTCTTTTTCGAGGTTCTATAAGACAAATAACACTGTTATATTGTACTTGGGTAAGTTCCTGAAATGGTGGCAATGTCTTGTTTAATTTTCTTTAATCTATGAAGAAAATCATTTTTTTCAAATAGTTCTGAATCGATGTCAGGTTTTTGTCGCAGTCATTATTTCGACTCAAAAATAATATTCGAGGCCTAATGCACTTTTTCGATCGTGTTATCATATTACGTATTTCTATTTTGTTCCTACACAGTCAGGCACGTTTTTGGTCAGCTAAAGGTTTTTTATTACATAGAGAGGGGCTGATTTGACATGCCTGATACAATCTTCTTTAACAGAAGTTGATCCTCTTACCTCCTATAAATTATGTGGTTAACGAATTAAATTGCTCTACACAATTGTTATCTACATCATATCTTAGACTAGACGCATAATATATCAAGCACGAATTGAAATACTTTTTTTTTATGGAGACCTGAACGTAAAGGGATTTAGCATATTAACGATATTAATGATTTACAAAAATATATTTGTGCTTATTTGATTCAATTATCAACATTTGACATTTTAATTATAAAGAAATAGACAATATACACTGGTGGAAAAAAAATGAAACACTTGAAATTCGTGAAATTTTTCAAACCACCATAACTCGGCGTATTTTCAATCGATTTTGATTAATCTTTAAGAGCGAAAAACTTTGAAGTGTCTTCTTTAAAATCATGCATGCGAAATTAAGCGTAATCTCTGCCGCCCCCTCTAGCACCCCTGTGAAAAAAATGTTTTTCGCATCTTATTAAATAATATAAACATTGTTAAATCGTTTTTGATTGAGAAAGTTGTCCATTATTCGGCCGAATCATTTTCTTCACAGGTGACGTCCAATCAAATGATAGCAATTTCATTGCCCAACAGGTGACGTCCAATCAAATGATAGCAATTTCATTGCCCAACAGGTGACGTCCAATCAAATGATAGCGTTTTCATTGCTCAACAGTTTAGTTATTACTATGGTTACGATTCGTTTTTTGTCAGCGAACTGCCGCAATTTCCAAATAGCAAAATTATTCGTTATAATTTAATACAAACAGAAAAATCTTTAGGTAATTATTTAATATGATGCGAAAAGTATAGTATTAATCTCGTGAACAAGTTGGCCATTGCCACTCGTTTAATAATATACTATTTTTCAGGAAACCATGTCCTACTTTGACGATGTCAACGGAGTTGGAAAAATTTTGTCGACTTGATCCACCATAAAGGCATTAAAATTTGCAGGACTCAAAGAACGAAGTTCCTACGACGATTTGGCACCAAGTTATGGGTGTTATGGTTTTCTGAAAAAACATTTTTTCACAGGGGTGCTAGAGGGGGCGGCAGGGATTACGCTTAATTTCGCATGCATGACTTTAAAGAAGACACTTCAAAGTTTTTCGATCTCAAAGATTAATCAAAATCGATTGAAAATACGCTGAGTTATGGCGGTTTGGAAATGGTCGAAATTTCACGAATTTCATGTGTTTCATTTTTTTTCCTTCAGTATATATTTTTCGTAATAACTCACCTGCCATTTTTCAATCATGCATTATGGTGCCCACTTTCACGTAATAATTCTTGCAAAAATAATCGATATTTTTGCAAAATTCATGTTTGCCAAAAACGTGAAATTTTTGTTGTCGATTTTTAATAAATTAAAATTTTGTTGAATTGGGACGTTAAGTTTTTTCTGTGCGATTATTTTTGTCACAGCCCATCTTAATCTAAGTTCATTTTTCTAAATCCAAAATATATTCAAATCAATTACATCATTTCTGAAACTACATTAAAAAATTTATTACCAACCTGTATTTCTTATTTTTATCTTTTGGCAGTTTCCGAATTTTCCCATAAAAATGCATTCTGTTTTAACAGTTACATTTTCATATGGATGGCGGTCCGTAATTTTTTATAACAATTGCTATCGCACCTCTTCAATTATTTTAACAGATATGTTTTCTCTCGTCATTCAAGGTTCTTTCTATGTCGCAAGTACTGCAGTATTTATTTCGAACCCCCGTGAATAAATACAACAGTTTTTATTTTATATTCCGAAACTATGGGTATTTACGAAGCGTGCTATTAACCGAGAACGGAAACTAATATCGCTACTAATCCGGGCCTAAATATTTACTGAATACGAAAATTTGTTTGTGCACGCCTCGAAGGTGGGTGCGATGTGTTTGATGCAGGTGGCGTTGCACTACAGCGGCGAAAATACAGCAAAAACGAGTTTCAAGAGCTGTAGCTCTTACGTCCTTGCGACTTTATTTGATAACGAATGACAATTTTTATTATGTGATATTGTTTTCAAAGGATTAAACTATTTTTATGTAGTAATAGATTTTTGATTCTTTGCAGAGACAAGGCTCAGATATCGATTAAAATATTGGTAACTTTGACAATAAATTATACAATTTGTCTCATGATTTAAAAAAATCAAATTCTATAGACGAATAGTTTAACCCTTTCTCTATAAATGTGAAAAATATGGTTTCTTAATTTTTGTTATTAACTTCAGAATTGTGTATATGCTGACCATCAAAAACGCATAGATTTTCGAGGAGGCACTTACCCCCTTAAATAAATTAATATGACTTACTTTCCGCCAGTGCTTCCAATCTGTGGTTGCTCCTGGCATTGCATTCAGTTCTCTCGTAATTTTTTCCCACTAATTTTGGGCGGTTTTACATTTGAACTCATTGGAAAATTTTCCAATCCGCAAATCCGTAAATTCCATAAACGTAATTAGGCATGTCCTTTGTTTACTACTTATATAAACTTTTTTGAATTCTGCCATTATTTGTCCACAACTCGAATTTTAATTTGTAGAGTTGATGATGTATACAGTTTATAGGCTCTTAGGACTAACTTTAAAATTCGAAAAATATCTAAATTCGACAATCGAGTGGTGACGCATTTTTAAGTTCATAAAAAGAGCCATCTCTCTGCTATCGAAATATACATTTATTAGCCACAATTTCCCCAGTTTAACAATAAAAGCGAACAGACAAAAACGCCCAATAAATCCTAGTAGGCCTGCGTTTTATAGATGTTATATCCATAAAAACAGCGTGGGAAGTCTTTCTTTTAAAATGAGCAGACGCACCTCCATCAAAAATTATATAAATTCTGAATAAATACAAAAATTATTAATATTTAATTTTTACTATATAATATATTTTCAGTTTTTAAAATACCCAACATGATAAAAGTTTATATTGGCATCAATGAAATTGCTACGTTGCCAAACGATCTTCAATCGTAAATCTCGATGGGCGTTCAAAAATACCGTTTAAGTGTACGACATTTGTAATCGACTCTTCTCGCATGCGACACATGTCGACTACTTTTCAATAATAGCACCCCTGATGTCGAATTGTCTCGGTGCCGACATTTAAGTGCCAAGTCATCCGGTGAAATGTCATGTACCCAGACAGTACATTCTTAATTGTATTTCAGTAACCGAAAATGATATTTGACACTGATAAATAATATCTGGACTTATAAAGGGCCCCATATCTCTAATAGCTTAAGGCCTTATCAAATCTAAATCCGGCCCTGTATATATAAAACCGGCGCTGGCTTCCAGGCTTGATTTCTTTGGGAACCGGCGACGACAGCGGAGTCTAACAATTGCAATGTTCTGCCAAAATAAGATATTGATTTTCTGTAAATCGTCATCACCCGTTAGCTTTATTATTTAATTCATATTCGTATATATCAATTCAAAACTGAAGTAGGAATTAATCAAATGTGTGCTCTGAATTGTAACTGATAGTGGGTAGTTAATTACACTTTGAAATTGAATCGAGTCGTTTATTCGCGGGTGGATTGGATTGGAATGTGTTTTTTACATTAAATGGGACTCTAAATCGAAGCATTATCTCGAAATACTTGGGGAACGCGGAGAACTAATAATTGCCAAGTCAATTTTGTGTATCGCTTAAATGGATTCTCACGATGCTAAACTTTCTCCTATCTCTCCAAAATTCACTTTAGCAGCGATTTCCCTTTATCTAGGCAAATTGGCCATCACCCTTGATAAATGTGACATATATTTTTAGGCGTGTGCCAAATTAATTTTAAATGAGCATATTAATGTGTTTTCGTACTATACAGGGTCCTGCATCTCACCTTCCGTGTCCTATAGCTTACTATTTAAGTTAGGATTTCGATATTTTATAGAATATATTTGTATCCTAGAATGCATTTCAAGAAAATATTTTTGATTATACAGGGTGTCCCAAAAAAGCGTAACGTTGTGATGATATATTTTTTTAAATTACATGCTATGTATTTTATTGCTTATTTGGGTACCTTTTATGGTTGCCTACATACTCCTATAATTTTATTGGAATCTATTCAGGGATATCAGCAAAAAAAAATTAAAATAAAATTAAAAAAAAACGGTTTTGCACTATTGTTTTAGGAAATGAATAAAAAATAAAAATAGTGCCTTGTTAATAAAATCATACAAGGTACTTATTAAATAAGGTCTGATAGTCCCGTTAGCTAAGTTTGATTGATATGAATTATACAGAGTGTCCAAAATTCAGTGTCAAACATTTCAAACTTTAAAGCACTTTATTTTTCTTATTTTAAATTGGAGCCCCTGTATATTTTTATGTCATTCCATGCAGGATTAAAAAACAAACATTTTTCCTAATAGCAACCCTGTCTCAATTCCTAACGCATTAACAGTTATTTGCAGAAAACTCGTTTTATCAACCAGTTCAAGTGGCTTTGAAAAACAATTTATTGACATTAAAATTTAACAAGGTGGCAAGAGACTGTTTCGACTTTAGTAATATAAAAGTTTAAAGCATTGTTAACTTAAGCTCTTTGTACTCAAGAATTATTTTTTTCCATGACAAAATATTATTCCTAAAAAAAAAACCTAAATTACTGGGGTCTGGGTCGAAACATTGGAATTAATAAGGAAAAATCATTTTATTAAGTCAATAATAATTTTTCTTTATTAATTCCAATGTTTCGATGAAACCAGAAATAAAATACTTTTTTAAATGCCATTTCTTCGAAAACAGCTGAATATCAACATGGGGTATGCTACATAAAAAATACTCAGAATTTTACGTAGAATCCATAAATGCAACAAAAAATGGGGGTTCACGTTTGAAAATTTTAACTCAGGGGTCGTATGTCAATTTTGGGACACCCTGTACATTTGAATTTTATCTCAAAAAATGCGCGTTAAAAAAAATAATACACGTGTCCGAGCATTTTTCTGAAAGAAAATACCCTGAATTTTAATCGAATTTATTCCTTACTTTATGTACACAGTGTATAATTCTTTATTCGTCATGGGATTAGCCAGGAGAGTTATTGTTTTAATACACATTTTGCTATTTATTGTATTCTTTATAATGCTTACGTTGTAGATTACGTAAGGTATCATGTTTTCCATTATTATTTATTTTATCTGCAATCAAAAAAGGTAGTTTATTTACGCACAAATCAGTTACTATCTTCGTCATTTTCGAGTGGCTGGCCCATGAAAGTCATTCAAGTAATGCATGTCTACGCACGAGTTTCTGTATTATCTCAAGTGAATTAAAGAGAAATTTTTCCAGGTGTGCATTTAGGACGAGCGTCTTATCAAATCGTATGACGTTGATACATGTCTCAGCAGGTGGTCGTATCTGCGTAGAACGAAATCCTTCGAATTTGATATATTCAAAGAAATGCTGTTCATGCAGTGTTCCAACAATAAGCAATTCATTCGATAAAGTAACTAGATATGGGGTCATTCCATGCTATTTCAACAAAAGGTTGTGCTGCACCATTTTAATTTTTTTTTATATTTTGCACAGTTATTTATACATGTTTCTGGAGTTCAAAACTAATTCAAGAAAAATAAAAATTCTTGCCATGTGGCAGCAATGTCCCCGGATGGAGCATGAAACATGTACATTTTTGTAAATGCAAGCGTTTGCGCAAAGTGGCATAACTTTCTTTCCAATTGTGCAAATTTTAAAATTTTAAAAACTCTTAACTCAAATTAAAGTGCCGAAGAGTTTAGTGTAATTTTTATTCATTATTTGTTTTATTTTTTCAAATATAATGGCTGTCAAAGTTTAGCATTGAAATTTGCATTTTTTTCATTTTTCGGCCTTGCTTTGGACTGAGAAGGGGGCAATACACTCAAACCAAAATTAGTTTGCAAGTACAACGGTAACAATAGATTTTATCTGAGGCAAAAAATCTAAAGTGTTTTAAACCCTTCTAATTTTTTTTCGCTGGAGAAAATTGGCATTTTCAAGAAAATCCGTATTTTTCTAAAGCTGTATCTCCAGTGGGGCACACAGTGAAAATCTGAAATTTATAATACCAATGCTTCTATCCGGGAGCAATACCATTACAAAATTTGGTAACTTTGTTTTGCCTAGTAATAAAAATATTTAAGTTCAAATTTGTAATAATTTTTATGCAATCGGATTAAAAATTGAACTTTAAATATTAGAAGCCGGTACTAAAATGGAACTCACCAGTACTAGCAGTGATTATAATACACTTGTGAATATTATAATCTCTGGTACTAGGCATTAAAGTACTTACCAAGGGTTTCCGTACAACGAGGTGATTGGCGACTCATTAATGCAAATCATAGTCCTGGTGATGAAATTAAAAAAAAAAGATACCATGGATCCTGAATAGAAACTTATTATTATTATTCAAAATGATTAAAGAATAAAATTGAATAAAACCATAAAAGTCATTAGACAATTGTCTTAAATTTGCGGCTGTTGGGAGTCAAGCTGCTGATTACGTTCTAGAATTTCTGTGTTAATCATTTTATTACAATTCTGTTAATCCTTTTATTACTATTGAATTTAATTTAAACTATAATATTAATGAAAGGGCACTTTAGTGCTGAGGTAAATGTATTTTTTATGCAATCGAAAATACTCTATTTTCAGATTTAAAATTTCAGTTTTTCATCTAAAGATGTTCTAGCGTTTCAGTGGTAGAACTTGCAGATGTAATTATAGGTTATGTTGATATTTGTTTAACGCAAGATCAGTAAATTCTTAAGGTTGGATTAGCATCGCGCGCATGGTTTAAACAATCACAGAAATTCTAGAACGTAATCAGCAGCTTGACTCCCGACAGCCGCAAATTTAAAACAATTGTCTAATAAATTTTACGGCTTTATTCAATTTTATTCTTTAATCATTTTGAATAATAATACGTCTATATTTAGGGTCCACGGTACCTTTTTAAATTTCATCACCAGGACTATGACGCATTAATGAGTCGCCAAACATCTCGTTGTACGGAAACCCTTGGTAGGTATTTTAATGCCTAGTACCAGTGATTATAATATTAACAAGTGTATTATAATCACTGCTAGTACTGGTGAGTTCCATTTTAGTGTCGGCTTCTAATATTTAAAGTTCGATTTTTACTCCGATTGCATAAAAATTATTACAAATTTGAACATAAATATTTTTGTTACTAGGCAAAACAAAGCTACCAAATTTTATAATGGTGTTGCTCCCGAATAGAAGCATTGGTAGTATAAATTTCAGATTTTTACTATGTACCCCACTGGAGATACAGCTTTAGACAAATACGGATTTTGTTGAAAATGTCTAATTTCACCAGCAAAAAAAATTAGAAGGGTTTAAAACACTTCAGATTTTTTGCCACAGGTAAAATCTATTGTTACCATTCTACTTGCAAACTAAATTTGGTTTGATTATATTGCCCCCTTCCCAGTCGAAAACAGGATCGAATAATGAAAAAAATGCAAATCTTGATGGTAAATTTGAGGGCCAATAAATTTGAAAAACATATCAAATTATGAAAGAAAATTAAACCAAAATATTCACCACTTTAATCTGCGTTAGGAGATTTTCTAATTTTTAAATTTGCTCAATTCGAAAAATTGTTATACCACTTTGCGCAAATGCTTGTAATCACAATAATGTACATGTTTCAAGCTCCATCTGGGAACATATCTGCCACGCGGCAACATTTTATTTTTTTCTAAAATTAGTTTTGTACTCTAGATACATGTATAAATATCTGTGCAAAATATAAAACAAAATAAAAATGGTGCAGCACAACCTTTTGTTGAAATAGCATGGAATGACCCTATGTTTTTAGCAAAGAACGCTCTTGCCAATCGATTTTGTTTTTTTAAGCACGCATTTTCTTAAATCAATTGTGGCATGTTTAGGCCATCTTTGCATGCGCAGTAGAAAACAGTGCACTTAAATTTTACCACAATCACATATACCATTTAAAACCGAATGCAACTGGTGAACAATTAATAAATTATTTAAATGATAATATGGGAATCACTGGAGCAAAGTGCAATAAAATGAATGCTAAATATCTAAACGAGTATGCTTCTTACAAAGTATCAATAGCAGTTATTCCGAAAAAATGTTGGATCCCGACGTATGGCCAAGAGAGCCAGCACCCTAATCGCCCCTCTTTAGATTTAGTTTTCTTGGTAAATATTCTACATTTTTGTTATTAGTTCGTACGTAACATTTATGTTACAACAAATCTAGAATTTTATTACATCTACGATGAGCACTAAGTGAAATCAAGTGCAAGGGGGTTATTAAGTTATTAAGACAAGCACTACGCGAATCTACACAAAATCAAAATCGGCGGTGAACTTCATCGAGAAAGTGCTAATATCCGCAAATAAAAAGTTTAGTCAAAAATTAGGTGTTCGGACACATTTGCCCAACCCTGTATGTTTACTTACTGCACAAGTACATTTTGGAATTTATCGTTGTCATAGTAAAAATAGAATAGTGTGGTATCATCAACTTCCCATTTCTGTAAACAATATCTGTGACCTGGGGGGGGATCCTGTAACCCCTACCAGGCGCGTCTCCCAGGTGGCGGATGGGGAACGCCGTCCGGAGAACGTCGGCCTTGCACCACAGCCGACCCGCACGGTAGGAGTTTACTCCCGTGGACCAACAGGCCTCCCACTACCCATAACCCTTCCCTCTCCTTCTATCCCTCCCATTCAGAAGAGAAAAAATCTCCGGTGTGTTTGCCGTGCACTGCGACCCGTGCGGGGGGGAACGGAGATCCTGGTGGTTAAGGGATGGCAATCCTGCGGGTACGTCTACCAACACACCACTTTGGCTCCTCACTCCTCTTAGACGGGTGGTCCCGCCTAACCCAGCGTAGATCAACCGGCTTGACATGCATACTCGTGATGAATGTTATGGGGTGAGCCGTTTCGGACCGGAAGGCACTCTTAATCTGGGTGTCGGTCTGGTTCGGGCGACTATATTCTTCCAGTATCTCCTGGCGTTGCGGCAGTTTGTGCGTGCGCGTCCCATCTGAGGCTCCGAGGAGGGTGGGGGAACGGAAGAATGAACATTTTAAATTCTTATGGATACCCCAACTAAAACCAAGGAGGCGTCCACCTCTCAAAAAATGGGCAACTGGTCAAATGATCAGAAGACGGCGGTGAGAACACCCCGGTTTTTAGTCATTAAAAAAATGGATGGTGAAAACTTTGACAAAACAAGTCCATTCGTCCTCCATAAAATTTTGTATGGGTTAATTGGAGATACATGTTCTGTGAGAAAAATTAAGGATGGGCTACTAGTAGAAACAAGTACGGACAAACAAGCAGAAAGATTAATCAAAGTCCAGCGATTTGATGAAGATGCAGTTGAGGTTATAGCGCACAGTACCCTAAATTTCAGTAAAGGCGTAATATATCATCGGGACCTACTTAACTGTAGTGAGCAGGAGATTCTCGATGGACTTAGCAATGCTGGAGTGACAGAAGTACGTCGGATTAACAGAAATATTAATGGAATATTAGTTCCTACACCAACGCTAATTGTGACATTTAACTCCCCTAAGGTGCCGAAGAACATAAAAGCCGCTTTTTACAACATCGAGGTGAGAGAATTCATTCCCAGCCCAATAAGATGTTTCAGGTGTCAAAGATTTGGGCACACGAGCCAAAAATGTACGCAGGAAGCAAAGTGTCCATGCGGAGAGCCGACTCATGAAGGCACTCCTTGTAAAAATCCCCCGACCTGTGTGAATTGTTCAGGAGCTCACTCCAGTAGATTTAGGGATTGTCCTGAATATAAACTAGAGTCAGCAATCCAAGAACTAAAAACAAAAGAAAAAACAACATATAGAGAAGCTAAAAATCGTCTAACCATCCCCAAGTCTCCTATTCAGGGTCGATCGTTTGCCAACGCAGCTGCAAAGCCCAGCTATCAGACTAACGAGCTAGTTGCTGCGTTGATTCCTGTTATGCAGAAAATGATAACAGAATCATTGGCTGCGGTAATGAAAGGCAGCATTCAGCCAACAAAGCAGACCGCAAGTTCTGCAACGTCAATGCCACCGCCAAGCACAACACCTAAACCCATTTCCAAGGTTATTAGTACCCCCCCTTCCGCCCACAAGAGCGGGGAAGCTAGTAAAATCGAAGAGGCCATTTTTTCATTCACGGAAATAGAAAAAAGGAAAAGAGAAGAAGGGTCCCAGTCTACAACTGAGGAAGAGGGTAGTATATCCGAAACTACCCAAGGCAGCTTATCTGAAACAGGACGGGGCCAGCAGGCAAAGTACCAAAGGGTCAAGAAGAGGGGCCCAGGTTGGCAAAAAGGTAGGCCCAGAAATGTGCAGCCTCAAAATATGGATGTTGTGGTAGTGGATAAAGACCAACAAAAAAGCAAATAAAAAAAAAATATCTGAACGCTTTCTATTTGTATATTTTATATTCTATCCGTTACGTTTATTTCTTATCGGTTTATATCCATCGTCCATTAACTCAATCTTTAAATTCGATTCGTCAATAATTCAATGGAACTGCAACGGTTGCAGAAGTCACTATTGTGAGCTAAAAATGCTACTGGTGGACCTTAAACCGTTTTGTGTTTGTCTCCAAGAGACGCATTTTAAGCCCGAAGAAAATTTTAATCTCCGGGGTTATATCTCAATGCGTCATGACCACCACCACGTCAAAGGGCTAGAGGTGGAGTGGCTATATTTCTCCGGGAAAATATTCCCTTTGGAGAGATACCACTTAGAACCCGACTACAGGCCGTAGCCTGTCAGATTGAAACGCCCTTTAAAGCCACAGTATGCAACCTTTATCTCCCAGATTCAGTCTGGGAGATAAATGACATAATTGATCTATACATGCAGTTGCCATCTCCAGTTCTATTGCTGGGCGATTTCAATGCACACAACACTCTGTGGGGTTCACGAACAACAAACTCGACAGGAAGATTGGTCGAGAACTTTCTTGACCAATCAAGTCTCGCTCTCCTGAACACGGGTCTCTCGACGCATTTAAATGTCGCATCTGGAACATTCTCAGCAATAGATCTGACTATGTCGTCCCCCTCGCTTGCGTCCAGGCTGGGTTGGACGGTCCTTGAGGACCTGCTGGTAGCGATCATTATCCGATCGTGATAACCAGCTCGGGTTTGGAGGGTTGCCAGGGGGTCCCTGTTCGATGGCGTCTGAGGCAGGCTGACTGGGACACGTTCCGTCTGAACGTATCACTGCCAGCAGCTAGTGATGACATAGAATCAGTCGTCAGGGACTGTACACTCAGCATTTCTCAGGCAGCAGAAATCAGTATACCAAAGACGAGTGGCAACCTTTCTGGTCCTCTTGTTCCTTGGTAGAATTCTGAGGTGAAAAGGGTTGTCTCCGAGAAAAAGCATGCATTTAACCGTTTTAAAAGATATCCTACCCAAGAAAATCTTATTGCGTTCAAAAGAGCTCGTGCTGTCGCGCGGCGCACAATCTTGAACAGCAAAAAGGCGTCATGGGAGAGCTATATTTCGTCTATAGATGGCGACATATCCATCTCTGAGGTGTGGAGACGCGTGAAAGTCATATCTGGAAGACGATCGCCATTCTCGTCGCCCGTTCTTCGTGCAGGTGGCGACGTTATCGTGAGTCCAGCCGATGTAGCTGACACTCTCGCTCACCAGTTCGCCTCAGCCAGTAGTTCAACAAACTATGATGCTGATTTTCTGCGTAGGAAGGGCGAGCTAGAAACTCCTCTATCATTTAATGCTAATTCAGATCTCGATTACAGCATGTACTTTTCCCTTGATGAGCTAGAAGCGGCACTTCACACCGCTTGTAGCTCATCTCCAGGGCCGGACAATATCCCATACAAAATGCTCCAGCAGCTGCCTTTATCTGAGAAGGCAAAGCTGCTGGACATTTTCAATCTTGTGTGGAGTCGAGGAGAATACCCCTCGTCGTGGAGAGAAGCAACCGTCGTGCCTCTCCTAAAGCCCGGTAAAGATCCGAATCTTGCATCTAGCTATCGTCCAATATCATTAACGTGCTGCCTGAGTAAAATTCTCGAGAAAATTGTCAATAATCGCCTGGTATATACATATACTCGAGTCGAGAGGACTTTTCGTTAACTACCAGGCCGGATTCCGGAAACGTCACTCCACAATTGACCATTTAGTCCGTTTGGAGAACGCCGTGCAGGACGCCTTTCTGGATCGTAGGCACCTCGTTACGGTGTTCTTCGATTTGGAAAAGGCCTTTGATATGACGTGGCGATACGGCATTCTCCAGAAGCTGCATAATTGGGGCCTAAGGGGACGTCTTCCCCTTTTTATTCAATCCTTCCTGGCCCTTAGATATTTCCGCGTGCGAGTAGGTGACGCTTATTCCAGCCGTTATCTTTTGGAGAACGGGATCCCGCAGGGTTCCACAATAAGCGTCACATTGTTTGCAATCGCCGTGAATGATATAGCAGCGTCAGTAAAACCCCCTATAGAATCATGCCTCTATGTAGATGATTTAGCCATTTACATGGCTGGCGACACAATTCCTGCAATCACTAACAGACTGCAGGAAGCAATAAATTCTAGACGCAGAGGCTCGAGGTTTCCGATTCTCGCCTGCGAAATCATCCTGCATGCACTTCTGCAGGTTAAGAAAACCTCATAGGGAGCCTCGCCTATACCTTCGCGACACAGAAATTCAATGCGTCAAGACTCAACGCTTTCTAGGACTAGTTTTTGATAGCAAGCTATCATTTAGACCCCATATTGACCAGTTATCTACTAACTGTAGGAAGGCACTTAATTTAATTAAGTGTATCGCCAACATCAACTGGGGTGCGAGCAGAGAAGTATTGCTGCGGCTGTATAGAGCACTGGTTCTGTCTAGGCTCGACTACGGGTGCGCAGTTTACGCTTCTGCTCGCAAGTCGTACCTAAAAGTCCTAGACAGTATTCATTGTACAGGCATAAGATACGCCATAGGAGCCTATAGAACCTCACCGCTCAATAGTCTCTGCTGTGACGCCGGGCTGTCGCCGCTAAAATACAGACGTCTTCAATTCGCACTGCGATACGAAGCGTCGGTACGGAGCAACCCGGTACATGTAAATTATCCAGCTTTCATTCGCTCCTCACAGCACCGTAGGTACTCTTTAAGACCTACGATAACGAGACCGGTGTGCGTCAGAGCGCGCGAGTACAGAAAGAGTATTGACATCAGTTTGCCAGTAGTTTTTCCAGTCGGAAAATTGGAAGTCCCGCATTGGGTGATGCGGCCTCCTCGTATCATGTATGACCTCGTGTTATACAGTAAATGAGAGACCTCTTCACTGCTGATTCGGGCAAAATTTTCTGATGTCATCAACAGGTTTCCAACCTCTTGTGCAGTGTATACGGATGGATCTAAGACAGAGCGGGGTGTTGGAGCCGCCTTTGTAATTGGATCCGCGTCTCACTCGTGGTCACTACACCCATCCACCAGTGTATATACTGCGGAACTGTACTCAATATATCAAGCGCTTCTGTACTGTGGTCATTCCAGTATAGATACATTCCTCGTATGTTCGGATTTTGTATCCTCCCTCCAGAGTCTGTCTGATACACTGGCCGATGATCCGCTAGTGCAGATAATTATCTGCGCCCTACACCATCTTAGGTCATCTCGGAAGTCGGTTTCTTTTATCTGGATACCGTCCCACGTGGGCATAGCTGGAAACGAGATGGCCGATAGAGCTGCCCGTCAGGCGGCTCTGATGGATCACCACGTACCGTGCAGGCCGGCAGACGTTAAAAACGTCGTCTCGATCGCGCTTGCATTGGCATGGCAACGAGAATAGGAGAGCCTCGAAAGTAAGCTAAAAGCTGTAAAACTCTCTGTGACTGCATGAAGGGCACCAGTTGCGATGAACAGGAGAGAAGAGGTGGCTCTTACCTGCCTCAGGTTGGGTCATTCACACCTGACCCAGTCCTACCTACTCACCGGTGACCCTGCACCCATGTGTGATGTGTGTCACAGCCCTCTAACGGTGAGGCATATACTAGAGGAATGTACAGCCTACACGGATATACGTGTCAGGCTCGGGCTCCAAGGTAATATGGCGTATGATTTATCAGAGTCCAGAAGTTGTATTAAAGCCGTCCTAAGATTCCTCAGGGAAACGTCACTTCTGCATAGACTCTAGACACCTAACAACGCTTTTATCTTTGTTGTATAGTATTTATTAATTAACCTGTACTATATATACACCTGGGTTTCTGATGACTCAGATTTTAATACGGCTAATGACCATAGCAGTCGATGCCGTTATTAAAAAAATATATACCGGGTGACCCAGGGATCTGTAAAAGCCCCATAACTTATTTGCTATTTGAGATATCGACTTCCAGTTTTCTTGAACTGGTACCCACACTTATTCTACATATTTTAAAAATATACATGTTTTTGTACAGGGTGTCCCAATATACATAACAGAACAAAGTTATGTTTTCTTAAATGGAACACCCTATATTTTATACTTTATTTTCAACCCTCTTGAGAAGCTGATAAAAATAGTATAAGATAGTATGGGTCTATTATGGACGACTGGTTAGTTATGGGCAAATTTGAGGCAAAAACAAGGACACATTGAAAAAATTGCAGAAGCGCTCCTAGCAAAGCTAGCATCATTTTTTATACACTAAATAATTTTTCACATAATGAAGAATAATACAAATTGGCTTTGGTTCTTTTTTGTTCATACTGCTACACAGGGTGTCAACATACGCAAAATAATGGATAACTATTTTTTTTCAAATGGAACACTCTATATATATTGCCACCAATGCATGGAATTTTTAATAAGCTTTCTAATGATGTACAATTTGTATAATGAAATATTAAGGATTCTTGAGATTTATCCATAAAAACATTTTTCTTTTGTCACCTCCTGCTCATTTTTGGATTTTCAACCAAAACTATGAATTTTTTTAAAAAATAATAAGAGACCAAAGTTATAGAGCGGAAAATTTTCGATCGATATAGGTCTTTCGACTTTTCCAATAATGCGTGCATTGCCCGCCAGAGTGCGGAAAATCGTGACCGTATATGCATTTTAGCATTTTTCTCAATTTGTTTGTTAATTAATTGCTCTTATACTTTATTTTCCAAGTCATTCAAATGACCTACATCGATTGAAAATATTCCGCGCTACACCTCTTAAAATAAGCAATTTTTGCCCAAAATGCATAGTTTTCGCTGAAAATGCAAAAAACCATTGAAAACGCAAAAATTGATACATACATTTTCAATTTGCATTTTTAGGGAAAACTATGCATTTTTGACAAAAATTGCTTCTATTAAGAGTTGTAGAGCGGAACATTTTCAATCGATATGGGCCGTTTGAATTTCCCTATAATTTCCCGTTTTTCCGCTAGAGGGTGCGGAAAATAAAGTATAGTGCAATTGATTAATAAAAAATTTGAAAAGAAAACGCTAAAATGCATATACGGTCACGATTTTGCGCACTCTGGCAGGCAATGCACGCATTATCTTAAAAGTTGAAAGACCTATTTCGATCGGAAATTTTTCGCTCCACAACTTTGATCTCATAATTTTTCCTGAAAATGCATAGTTTTGGCTGAAAATCCAAAAATCAGCAGAAGGTGGCAAAATAAATATGTTTTTTTTGATAAATCTCAAGAATCCTTAATATTTTGTTATACAAACTGTATATCATTGGAAAGCTTATTAAAAATGCCATAGATTTGTGGCAACTTATATAGGATGTTCCATTTGAAAAAAAAAAGTTATCCATTGTTTTGCGTATGTTGACACCCTGTATAGCACTATGAATAAAAGAGAACCAAAGCCGAAGTGTGTTATTCTTTATGATGTGGGAAATTTTCTAGTGTATAAATAATGATGCTATCTTTGCCAGGAACGCTTCTGCAATGTTTTCAATGTGTACATGTTTTTGCCACAAATTTGCCCATAACTAACCAACCGTCCATAATAGACCCATAGTATCTTATACTATTTTTATCAGCTTCTCCAGAGGGCTGAAAATAAAGTATAAAATATAGGGTGTTCCATTTAAAAAAACATAACTTTGTTCTGTTATGTATCATGGGACACCCTGTACAAAAACATATATATTTTTAAAATGTGTAGAATAAGTGTGGGTACCAGTTTAAGAAAACTAGAAGTCGATATCTCAAATAGCAAATAAGTTATGGGGCTTTTACAGAACCCTGGGTCACCCGGTATATATCTGTGAGTCAAGTAGAAAGCACGATCGTGCAAAAATATTTATAATAATTAAATTATATAATAATTTATATTTATTATATTAAATTTATCTAGAATGGAATAACAGACTCTTATTTTATTAATAAATCGTTAATTCACCATTATTTTCTGTCAATTGAATACAAAGGAAATTGTGCTTACAGCATTTTTCCTGCCGCTTTTAGGTGAAATACAGCCTCGAAGGATTTAAAAATAGAAAAATATTGCTGTTTTCCAGACAGATATATAGAATGCATATAAATATGTAGATTCACAGAAAATATGTTTCGTTTCGGGATTATGTAAAGGTGAGTGCATGTAATATTTCTTGATTGAACTTTTAGGGGCCGTATTGGTACAACACGTTATAAATGTCTTTCGCGCGGTACACCAGTTTCCATTACTGTCTAAATTCCAATATGTATGCATAATAGCATCATATTTCAATTTCTCGCAAAGTTGCTGCATATTTTTTTTTGTTGGATGAAGTAAAATTATAACAGCAATCCATTTAGAAAATTAAAATGAAATAAATACAAATTTATAGCTAGTATAGAACGTATTTCAATAAAATAAATATATTCCGATGTAATTACTACTTATAATTATAAAATTTTGGTTATGCAAACAACCTTACAATTTATTTGCATGATCACAAGGTGAAGAAAAATCACTAATACTGTTCATTTGCGGTGTACAGTTAAAACACTGCGGCAGAAGGTGCGTAGGAGAAATATACAAATTAATTCTATGAAAATGTTGATTCAGGAATTAAAGAAAAACGAATATACTACCGATAATTTAACAATTATGTTGGAAAATTACTTCGAAGGTACATTTTTCCTTGTTATTTATTTTCCTTCTCTCTAATTGTTTAATTTATAGGATTTCCTCTGGAATTATTAGTCCATCAATTGAAAAATCAAAATGCTGCACCAGGTCGATTTGATGAAGCAGTTTGTGCACACCTTTTATTCACCAAAGGCATATGGTTTTGTGCGACAGCATTTCTTTCTGCCCAATCCACGCCCTATACGTAGTTGGCTATCAATCGTTAATTGCTATAGTACAATCGCGCAGATGTGACAGTGACTCATCGCTCCATGTTGCCTGAATTAAGTTTCTAGTAAACGTATGTCCGTAAAATAATTCGATTCAGTCTAGGCGGGAAATTTAAAAATTCTCGAGCGTGCAAATATTTTCCCGACGAAACTTTGCGAGTGCATTTTTCGGCAATCGGTAAAGACAACTGGAAATTTGTCATTAAATTTAACCTTTTTATTAGTGAAATGGATATAATCAATTCTGCTCTTAACTAAATCGAAATCGAAGACGGTCAAAACCAGATACAAGAACGTGCATTTTGAGGTTTGAATAGATAGAATGAGAAAAGACATACGTTGCACTTAGCCCTTGAATTTACATATCGACATACGTTTCGTATTCCATTTCGTTTTTCTTAAGCATGCGAACGAGTATAGATATTTATCCAGACGCGTTGATTAGATCGAAAAAGCATGAGTCACTGTCACCTCTGCGCGATTGTACTATATCCGGGTTTCGTTAGTGAGGTACTGGACTTCTTGAAAATGTTGCTGATTAAGCAGCCTTCTTTAAAAAATTGTGCCCTAATTATGGATGCTATGTCTACTAAAGTCTGTTGGTTATATACAGAGAGCTATGGAATTTAAAGAATGTAAATAGTATGCGAGTTTAAAATGGTGAGCGCAGCGATGAAATAGAAAATATTTTTTTTTTGGCATGTTATTTTCAATGGGCCGCTCTGTTTACCGTGTGTTCGAGGGTATAAGCTGTGGACCAATATATTTTTTGTGATAGTTCGTTCATATCTCGCTGAACACATGGTCCGACCGCTGTACCACTCAACCAAAAGTTATCGCTCCGCTTTTCCATGAACGTAGACGTCTTTCGAAACGGGAATTATAAAGTTTGTCGTTTATGCCCATTATTTACAAATAATTTAAACCATAAACATATTTAAATATGTTTTAAGTTTAATTATATATTGTGATACTCAAAAAAATACTTAAAGAGATTTTATTAATAATTAAAACGATAATATTACTGAATTTATGCTGCGCCACTGGTAACGACCATCGGCACATTCCACGCGCATTCCATAGCTCTTCCTATATCTCGCACAGGGTATAGGAAGCAAATTGTATGGGACAACGTGAAGGGTACTTTTGTTGGTAATGTAGATTGTGGTGGAGTTGGAAATATAGATCAAGAAACTCCAGCATCTGAGGCACTCTTCTTTCAGATTGTTTCGTACACAAACAAATACAAATGCCCAGTGGGTTACTTCCTAATAGACAAGGCAGATGCAAATGTCCAAAAACAGTTGATAATGTGTTGTCTGCGAAATTTATTTGAAATAGGCACCAGGATACGTCCGATCACGAGAGATGGAACAGCCACCAATATAAAAACATATACAAATTTGGGGTGTAATTTTAATATTGATGATAGTGATAGTTCACCATCATTTCAACCATATTTTTTTCACCCATGCTCGCAAAATGTTAAAGTACATTGCATAATGGATGCTTGTCACATGATAAAGCTGGCGCGTAATTGCATGGCAGAAAAATTATTATCATGTAAAGTGGGACTTTGTGAAAAGCCTACATAATATTCAAAGTGATCAACATTTCTATTTGGCCAATTCTTTAAATGCCAATCACATAGCCTATAGGAATAAAGTTATGAACGTTAAATTAGCTGCACAGACTTTGTGTAGTTCTGTTGCAAATGCATTGACATATTTGGAGAAAGAAGGATATGTTGATTTTCTAGGATGTGCTGCAACCGTGGAATTTATAAACACCATTGACAAAATTTTTGATATTTTGAATGGTCGTAACCCATTTTGGAAAGGCTACAAATCTCCTATTCGCCCTGAGTCAATTGATTATCTTAAACAGACTTTTACAACCGCTACCACTTACTTAAACAAATTAAAAATTGATAGTGTAGCACTAATCATGCATGCTCGAAAAACATTTGCATTGGGTTTCATAATAACAATGTCGAGCACAGGATTTGTTCAATCTAGAAGTAGGTCCACTAAAATATTTTCTACCGTATAATATAAATGCTCTCAAGGTCATTTAGAAGTATATTTTTGTTGCCTACGAAGCCGGGGAGGCTGGAATAACAATTCGAATGTGTTACAGCTGAGGTGGGCATTACGCCAATTGTCATTTAACAATTTAGTTAAATGTAGCACTGCTGCAAATTGCACTGATTTTGATGCAAGAAACAATTTAGCAATTTGTGAGTTTTTGCCTCAAAATACATGTACTGGAGTTGAAGTAGATGAAAATGACAAAAACGTTCACTATTTGCTGTTCAATTTAGTGGATAATTCATTAAATGAATACAAAGAAAATGTGTTGCATTATATCTATATCAGGTTTTATAGCTAAAAAGGTAGCAAGAAAAGTAGGTTGCATTGACTGTGTCAACATTTTATTCCATCAAAAAAAACACTATTTATCGAGACCATCTTCAAATGATCGATTCAATCGACTCACCAAATTTATTGCTAATGGCGGGCTAGTATTTGCTGATGTAGTATTTTTAATCATTGAGTTTGTTGAAATGTATTTCCGACATTTAGCAAAAACATGTGTAGTAAACAAAAATTTTAAAGTTTTAATACAACATGCAGCTAAATATAAATTTAGTCAATGTTTAAACAAATTTAAACCTACTCATCCAATAGGCGGGGAATATTTTTTAACAAATCTTCACGAATTAATATTGGTAAACATTGTAAGTGAATTCTTTAAGTGTGGAGTGCCTCATGAGGCAAAATTAATAAACCAGAATATTCACAGAATAAGTGCAGGCATTAGGCAAAGACTGATAAAATTCATATTGTTTCATAATTTGTAAATTACTTACATGCCTATTAATTGAAGGTGGACAATGGACATTTCCAACAATTTTTATAAAACAAAAACTATCATTATCAATGTTAATAATAAAGAGTTTCAAATTTAATTTAATTGTTTAATCAAGAACTGTACCTCTGACGAGAAAAAATATATTATTTCTAATTGTAGTAAAAATTATATTTTGAAATTACATTTGCTATTTTTTGTTATTAATAAATCTGCTCATATCCTTTCTTTATCTCTCTTGTAAAATTTACATGTTTGTACTGCCTTGAGACAACCTATAACGCGAATCACGCGAGCTTCGTGATATTTCTCCCATATACGGCATTGAGTAAGAGCGAGAAAGCAAGCTCTTACGTCGGCGGGTTGCCTACTTTTCACATTTTCCTCAATCGTTCGGCATATAGCATCCCTTCCAGTATGTATAGAGTTCAGTCCATGCCCTGCGCACTCCATCCGAAATAAATTGTTCGTATTGGAGCTTTGCACTGGAAACATGGGATGGCGTAAGTATCGCCAAACAGGCTAAAATTTGTTACAGCGAATGACGCTAGATGACCCAACCTGCTAATACAATTTGAAATCTCGTCCGTAAATCATTCAACACCAAGCGATAATCAGCGAGGCCGAGTATATGTAAACAAACAAAACCGTAAGTATGTGAATATTCGATTCCTTTCAGTTTTTCGTCTGTTAAAACGAAGAGAAAGTCATCCATACCCTTCGCGTTATAAAAATATTATAAATAATGAGTCGTTATTGTGCCATTAAATCCTGCAAAAATTACAACAGAAACACTAATATACATTCCTTCACTAGAAAGGAACCGGTAAGTGATATTTATTACAAGTACATTTCTTTATTGTCTGTATGAAATTTTGAATGTCATATTGTTAGTTTTTGGGGCAAAATATTGTTATCTTTTATTTCTTATAGGTGACGAGGAAAAAATTCCATTGTTTGATTCTCCTAATTTTCTAAAGTGTGTGAGAAATAATTTAATGAAATACCATATCACATTCAAATGAAAGGGAACAAAATTTTCTTCTTGCTGGTTGGATATTGAAATATAATAATATTATTATTATACTGTAAGTAACCATTTGTGTAATTTGCAATAAATATATTATTTTAATCAATGATTTCTTATTACTCCTACATTTGATTTTAATAAAGTACTGTGAAATTTGGAAACCCACTAGCACTGCAACCCGTTTTACCCGCACCCGCTTTTGATTCACCAGCGCCATCCCTTGATTACAGTGACGAATTAAAAATGCGGTAAATATTTTATACAGAGTCGCCGATCTATTTAGGGTCGGTCCACTCATACGGAGTTGTTTATAATATAAAAATAACTTTGAGAAACACTCTTTAGATGGCGGTGCTACTTTTAACTTCAAGTTTCATAAATCCCGCCATTTTCCCGCTTAATCCCGCACAATCCAGCATTGTTCACAGTCTTTGTTGTGATAGATTGTACTTGCATTTTGTACGCTATAATCTGTTATAAAGACTGCGATACTTTTCTTTTGCGATCATTAGCATGATATTCGTTTGAGAGTATTTTTAAACGTTTATTGTGTGCCTTCATTACAATTTCCAGAATATTTGCTTTGGCATAAGTCAATAAAGGTTAGTAATTTTTGTTATTACATTCATCTTGGTTTATAGTATTATTACATTATTAATACATAGTTGTTAGTCATTTACGTCGCTATTAATTGTCCTTTTTTGTTATATTACATCGTAATAGCATAAGTTGTGTGGTTTTGTGTTACTTTATCGTTATAGTGTAATTGTTTTATAGGTAGTACTTTTGTGTTATATTTATATTTTATTCTAAGAGCGCTATTTTATTAATAAATGTATAAAACTGAATTTCATTGTTACTATTTTTTTTTTACAAAATCCATTTTTCCTATTGTTTTTTCTCATAGTGATATCCTGGGGTAATACGGTAAGTCCATTATTATTTATATCTATTTAGTTTTATTTATATGAGGTGATTAACTTGGGCCAAAGTTATCTGTAACCTTTCAAGAACCACTGATTTATAAATAGAAGCACCAATAGCTCGCAAGTAAAGTGTAAACATTTGTGTGTGTAAAGTAACAAAATGTCTAATCACTTCTGATAAGAGCGGCCCTGCCGGCCCTTCGTTAATAACCTCAGACGCCTTCTTAGCGCGGCCAGAGTATATGAATCTATTTGACTGTTGGAAAAAATATTGTTTTTTTTTATATTAAGTAATTGTATATAATTTTTTAATTACTATTTTCAAACTATTTACTTGAAAATAAATATTGGATAATTTAAAATATTGTCGTAATAAAGAAACATGAAATGTTAAAATATGCACAGTTTATTTGAATTATTTGTAAATCCCGCCAGGCACGCGCTCCCAAGATTAGTTGGAGAAACTCTCTTTAGAGGCGCTGAACGCAGTCTCGACCAATATATGGGAGTGGACCTTCTACAGATATATCTTTTCTATGAGTTCAGTGCTGCCAGGACAACACAATGGGCTGTCGATCCGCCTCCCATGCCCACGTGACAAAATCGACTCGGGCATTGCGACGATATATGTATCTGTTTTCGGGAGCGGTCGTAGGAAAATTAACTTGTCGGCTGTATTTGGTCTACCCGTGTACGGCTTTATATAGCGATACCTAAAATCCCAATAAAATCGCTCTTAAACGATAAACTATTATGCAAGTCAAGGTCAATAAACAATATACTGCCGAATCAAAGGACATGTTAAAACAATGTTTAAAAACAATTTTATTTTACAGAAACAACACCAACTATGTACAGTTTTATATCTCACTTACATTTAATTTCGGTGCGGTACTTGTCACAGAAATATAATAAATCCGTTAAAATTGAAACACTTAAACGGTAAATAACCATGAGCGTAGTTGATGAAACCTGTATTTCTAATAACGGACTAGTCACTACAGAGAGCGAAAATGGATCGGCGTAATAAATAATATACTGCATGGAGGGTTACATAACATAATGGTATGGAAATATATGTTTTATGCAAAAACCATACAATTTATGTGCAGAAAAATATAATAATAATAATAATAATGATATATTTATTAACGGTAAATCACCTTTTTACAATAAAATAAATAATAATAATAATATGTTTATTAACGGTAAATCACCTTTTTACAATAAAATAAAAAATAATAATTCAAAAATTTAAAAACTAAAATTAATCACGATGTCTGTATGAACAGGTGTGCTACAAACAAAACTTATTGTAATGTTTGCTGGGGTGAAGCTGAGAGTGGGAAAATGGTTGGTGCGGTAGTCAATAAGACAACGTGCTCACGGTTCGACGGCTGGTACAAAAGAGGTGTTTTTTATTTGTCTCCTCGCACTGTACATGTGGTCATAGAAAAGATATATCTATAGAAGGTCCACTCCCATATACTGGTCGAGACTGCGTTCAGCGCCTCTGAAGACAGTTTCACCACCTAATCTTGGGAGCGCGTGCCTGGCGGGATTTACAAATAATTCAAATAAACTGTGCATTTTTTAACATTTCATGTTTCCTTATTACGACAATATTTTAAATTATCCAATATTTATTTTCAAGTAAATAATTTGAAAATAGTAATTGAATAATAAATACAGTCGCAATAAAAAAAGAAAAATTATATACAAATAGTCAATATAAAAAAAAAACAATATTTTTTCCAACAGTAAAATACATTAATATGTATAAAAATCCAACTAAATAGATATAAATAACAATAATGAACTTACCGCATTACCCCAGGATATCACAATGAGAAAAAACAATAGGAAAAATGGATGAATAGTAAAAAAAAATAGTAACAATGAAATTCAGTTTTATACATTTATTAATAAAATAGCAGATTATCATTTGTAATATGTGATGATCCTTGCATTACCTATAAAACAATTACACTATACACTATAACGATAAAAGTAACACAAAACCACACAACTTATGCTATTACGATGTAATATAACAAAAAAAGACAATTAATAGCGACGTTAATGACTAACAACTATGTATTAATAATGTAATAATACTATAAACTAAGATGAATGTAATAACTGAAATTACTAACCTTTATTGACTCACGCCAAAGCAAATATCCTGGAAATTGCAATGAAGGCACACAATAAACGTTTAAAAATACTCTGAAACGAATATCATGCTAATGATCGCAAAAGAAAAGTATCGCAGTCTTTATAACAGATTCTAGCGTACAAAATGCAAGTACAATCTATCACAACAAAGACTGTGAACCATGCTGGATTGTGCGGGATTAAGCGGAAAAATGGCGGGATTTATGAAACTTGAAGTGAAAAGTAGCGGCGCCATCTAAAGAGAGTTTCACACACTTTTTTTTATATTATAAACAACTCCGTATGAGTGGACCGACCCTGCATGTGGTATTCTTAGTTGCCTATGTTATAAAGTTGCATACATTACACTTATATAATACAAAAATTACATAAATAACAATTAAATTTTATTAAATTTATTTTTAAACGAGCAGTATGATTCTCTAAATAAATCAAACCAAAAGTTGTTCCAATAATCGCAAGATACATCAGGCGGGTCACAGAATTATGGGTGTCTGCAGCTGTTTGGTACGTTTCAAGGTGAACAATCTTGGATGCGAGTCTGCCTCTGTGGAATGTGAACTGACAATTGTTCCAGGAGGTATGATGAATCTAGAGTTCCATTTAATAGTGGATGTAATATACATAAATCTGTTCTCATCCTACGCTCTTCCAACGTTGTTCAGTTGAGACTTTTAATTATAGTTGAGTATTCACCCTGTACGTGATGCAACCCCTTCTTGTACTCAATGCATCGTAGAAATTTATTTTGTACCGATTCTAGTCAAGTGATGTTGACAGCTGAGTGTGGAGTCCATACAGTTGATGCGTATTCCAGATGGCATCGGACTAAGGAACAATATAGTGTCTTCAGACATTCAAAATTAAATTGTTTTCCTATCCACCATATATATATCCCATACTTGCAGTGCCTTTCTACTAATGTTTACTACTTTACTACTACTTTACTACTTTACTTTAACCAAAGAAGGACAGGGCTCGCAAAAAATATTTGAACTCACGCGCAGAATGTGATAAACGTATATTCCAAGACCTACGAAGATCCTGTAAAAATGATATAGCTGCTGCTCACTCAAATTATGTGTCCCAGATAGAGGATAATCTTCGTACATCTCCACAACTTCTCTGGAAATATGTCAACCAAAAGAAGGCCTCATCTCGTATTCCTGGAGTAATGACACTAAATGACATAGAGTTATCCAACTGCAACGATGTAGTTAATGGATTTGCGAATTATTTCAGTAGATCGTTCGCTCCAAGCTCTATGACTGCCTATGAAAATAACTCTACGTTCACTCATCTCGCTGATTTTAAATTTTGTGAATCTGATGTGAGAAAACAACTTCGTGGCCTAAAACCCAACCTAATTATGGGTGTTGACTTAGTTCCCAGTTTAATTTTGAAAGATGCAGCTGATGTTTTGAGTGAACCATTGTGTTTTATATTTAATCTCATATTAAATGGCGGCATATTTCCTGATATCTGGAAGGAATCTCGTATATGCCCTGTGTTCAAAAAAGGTGCGAAAACCGCAATTGAAAATTATCGACCCATTTCCATACTGAGCAATTTGTCCAAGGTATTTGAATCACTTCTTAGCAGCTATATATACAGAAATGTCAGTGCCACTCTTCATGAAGATCAACATGGATTTATGAAAAAGCGTTCTACAACAACCAATCTAGCTAATGTTACACAAATTATATCTGAAGCCATGGATGCTGGTCAACAGGTGGATGTCATCTACACAGATCTAGCCAAAGCCTTCGATAAGCTGGATCATAATTTATTAATATCACGGCTTATGGATTGTGATTTGAGTGCTAATGTTATAAATGTGATTCGCTCATACTTGTATAACCGGTGTCAAATTGTTGAAATTAATGGTGTTCGGTCTCATATGTACATAGCTTCTAGTGGGGTACCCCAAGGTTCAAACTTGGGGCCTCTACTATTCTTATTGTTTTTTAATAATGTCTGCTCTAAAATTAAATGTAAAACCTTTTTATACGCGGATGATTTGAAAATTTTAAATTGTATCTCTACAGATGCTGATTGTATAGACTTACAACGAAGCCTAGATGCCATGGTAAATTGGTGTCACTTAAATAAATTAGAGATAAGTATTGATAAATGTTCAGTAATGTCCTACACTCGAAAGTTAAGTGTTATAAAACATAATTATGTAATCGGTGACACACTGCTTGTTAGGTCTAACGAAACTAAAGATTTTGGTATTACATTCGATAGTAAACTCACTTTTAATACGCATGTAACAACACTTTCAGCAGAGTGTTACAGACTTTTAGGCTTCATTATTCGCAACTGTAAATCTTTCAAGAACATTAATGTCCTTATAAAGTTGTTTGATACCTTTGTGCTAAGCAAGTTGTGTTATTGTTCGGTGGTTTGGTCACCTCATTACTCTAAATATATTAATATGCTTGAGAATGTCCAAAAGAGATTCTTGAGATACATATATTTTGTTAAACATGGCACTTATCGTTTCGATGTTCCATATCAGGAACTACTAAGAGAGTTCAATTTTCTTTCTTTGCATTCAAGACGTATATTATATGATCTATGTTTCCTGTATAAGGTAATTCATAACAAAGTTGATAACCCTACTTTTTTATCTAAGCTTAATTTTAATGTTCCTAGGTCCGCGTCTCGTCATGCAAGGACTTTCTCTTATCGTACACTGAACACGAATCATTGCCTTAACTCTCCTGTCTATCGTCTCTCACGTCAATACAATCAGTATCAAAACTTCATTGATTTATATTCTCCATTTTTTATGCCCTTTAAGACATCTGTTATTGTTTGTCTAGAGAGTTTTTGTTAAACGTTTATTATCTGTAATTGTATTATTGTCTTATTTATATCACTTGTCATCTATTTGTACTTTTGTAATGTAATGTAATTTTATCTGTATCATTAGCTTAACTTTATATGCTTATATTACTCTGTAATTGGCCCTTGTGGCTGTTGGGTAAATAAATAAATAAATAAATAAATACTATATGGGCAGTAAACGTGAGTTTTGAATCGAACGTACTATCAAGATCTTTTACTATTTCAACTTTAACTAATTCTGAAGAATTGATGGTATACGTAAAATTAATATTATTTTGACATCTTGTAGTAGTCATAGAATAGCATTTGTTTACGTTGAGATATAACTTGTTTTTAAATAATTTATGTTAGTAATATCCTCCTGAATAGATAAACAATCATTATAAGTGTGAACAATTTTGAATATTTTTAGATCATCTGCATAATACAGCAAAAAGTTACAATGTTTAATAATCTGTTCCAAATCATTTATGAACATAGTAAACAAAATTGGTCCACAATGCGAGCCTTGAGGCACCCCTGAAGTGACAGTGATAGTGAAGTTATTATTAATACAAATATTCTGTATTCGGCCCATAAATGAGGATAACCACCAGACTGCTAAGGCAAGAGCCGTAGGATCCCAATTTATCCAATAACAGACCACAATCAACCCTATTGAACACCTTGGAAAAGTCAGTATAAACAGTATCTATTTGACAGCGAGAATCCAAGGCATTCGATATAAATTTCTTATATTCTAATAAGTTAGAGGTAGTCGAGCGGTTGGGTATAAATCCATGTTGATTATTATACACCATTTGTTTTGAAATCCATGCTAATTGATTTGCCACTAACTTATCAAGTATCTTTGGAATTACGTACTGTATAACTATCCCTCTATAATTTGGAATTAGATGTCTAGGACCTGATTTATGAATCGGAATAACGAAGCTCGTTTTCCATTTAGTCCTCGTTTTCCATTTAGTCGGCACTGTACCAAGAGATAAAGATTTAGAAAATAAGTTGTATATTGGATGACATAATGAATAAACGCAACTCTGAAGAAAGTAGCTCGACACTTGATCAGGCCCGTGGGCGTGTGATGGTTTTAAACTAATGACGGCAATAAATACCTCTTCCAGAGTAACTGATAGATGACTATCCAGAATAAAGTTTGAGCGTGACTGTAACTCTGTAACAGTTAATGTGGTGTACACTGAAGAAAAAAAGTTGGAAAACAAATTGGCAATATCTGATCCATTATTTGCATTAATATTATCATGGCTCATTTTATTTGGATAACCATCTTCTTTTTTAAGCTGTTTAGCGTAATGCAAAAAAAAATGGGTCTAATTTAAGCAAAGACTCAATGTTAGATAAATAATTATTGTAACATGCTTTACTTAGTTTCTTACACTCATCACGTAAGTAAAGTATGTTCATTAAAAAAGAAACCTCAAGGGTGCCATGCACCAGGACACTGGGGCGAGGGGGAATTTCAAATTTGCCGCTTTTGTAAAGATGGTTCCCTCGATGTTGCCAGATTTATCAAAGATCTTATTATGGGGATTACCGTTTTTAATAATCTTAAAATTTCACTACAAAGTAATAATTTTAACAATTAAAATTATGTTTTAAACATAATTAGACTCATTATCGCTTATATTTGTCATAATAACTCATGAAAGTATAATATTACTGTTTATTAAATATAATCATGTGCATTGTGTAATTTATACTTCGAAGTATATGCGGCAACGCTTAATGAGTCCCACCATTTTTATTAACTAACCTCAATAGTGCTGTGAGTGCTAGTAATTCATGTTTCAAAGTAAGTTATTATATATTCTGTCTTTTAAACTCATCACTTCTATTTATTAATAATAGAAAAATCAATTGGCAGCATTACATTTTCTTGTAAATATCCAGAATGTCAAAAATCTTTCTTTTCCGATATAACTAATGTCTACTACAAAAATAAACATTTCTATAAATTTCCCAAAAATGAAGAATATCTTAAAACATCGAAAACCATTTGTGATATTGAACAGTCTTCATTGTCATTTTCATTCATGTGAAGATCATTTTATTCATAAACATTTTGTTAACCATTTCCGCAAAAAAATTGAATTGCAATGCTGTTCCGACAACAAGAAGTAAGACAATATAACTACACTAATTTACTTTTTAACTATTTTAATGTCATGAATCCTGGATACAAGCAAACAACTGACCTGTTACGACGCCTGAAAGAAATATCCTAAGAAGAACGTAGAGACCTGATGGAACATTGCACCTGGACAAAACCCAAATACCCGATTGTTGTGATATTTTTATATTTGATAATTTTGTTAATAATAATGTATATAATTATTCTGTTAAATATATTTTTTCCATGTAGGCCTATTTTTATTTTTATTTTGTGAAATCCAATGTTTTTTCTTTTACCAAAACCAGTAACTTCTTCATTTATGTACTATCTAAAAGTATAATCAAATATGTGCTCAAAAAACATAATTGATTATATTTTTAGTGTTGCTAAATTGAAATATATCGTGTAGACGAGTATAACATTTTTAAATTTTGGCGGAAATCGTAGTAATTTGCCACCCCGACACCAGGCGGCGCCAAAAATCGTGTTTCCAAAATTTAACATGCAGGTTTCATTTCTAAAGGTATGTGTTCTATGGTGCCATTATTTTTTAATTCTAAAAATTTAAGTTGGTAACACATATTGAGATTATGTTTCTTCTCAAAATTAAACAAACTGTAGTCAATTTATAGATACTTATGTTAAATTTTTCACTATAAAATTATATTAAATGTTGTATGTGCCTTCCTTCTTCTTGAACACAAGCCTGAACTCTTCGTCGCACACCCTCCATTACGCTCCGCAACAACACTGAATTATTGTTAATTTCTATAAATTTATCTTGAATTCGTTGCCGCATGTCTTCTAGATTGTGTACTGGTTGTGCATAAATACAATTTTTCAGGTATGGCCACAAGAAAAAATCGCATGGTGTTAAATCGCATGAACGGGGCAGCCAGGGAATCCGTGCATTTCGACTTATTATTCGGTCCTCAAAAAATTTCTCCAAAATGGCCAAATTATCCACTATGCAATGAGGAGTTGTTCCATCTTGATGAAAATATGCACTTTGCAATTCGTCATCATTTAATTCATTCATAAAAGGCAATAACATTTCTATACGATAACGATTTGCAGTTATCGTACCTAAAATGAATGCACTGTTATTGAATTATTATTAATAATAAAAATAGGATTTTACCTTCAAAGAATATCGGTCCAACTAATCTTCTCCCACTAATCGCTGCCCAAGCGCCAACTTTCTCTGGATGTAGTGGTTTCTCTCAATATATACGAGGATTTTCATCCGACCAAATTCTCATAGTTCGGGAATTAATGTACCCATCCTTGTAAAACCAAGCTTCATCGGTAAAAAAAGTAATTTGTAAAACATTCTCGTTTATATTTTGTAAAAACCACTGACAAAATTCCAGTCGTCGGGGGTAATCAACAGGTTAACTCTTGCACCGATGTTATGCGATAAGGGTATACTTGCAAATATTTTCTTAGAAGCTTGTGGCATGTTACTGCCGATAAATTCATTTGCTGTGACAAATGACGCAGAGAAGTCGTAGGTTCATCTTCCAAAATTTCTTGGGCTGTGTTAATAGCATCTTGAGTTCGTTTAACTGGTCTACCACTTCCTGGTTTACGGAGAATACTACCCGTTTCACGAAATAATACAACAGATCGTGATAAGGTATTTTTAAATGCATCATAAATAATGGGCACGTTAGGAAATTCTTCCTGAAACTCTGCTAAAGGTGCGTCGAATAAATACAACCATCCACTTTAATTCCATTTCGGAAATAACTTTCAATTAGAAACGTTTTTTGCTGGTTGCTGTAAACCATTGTGAGCACGGAATAATTGTGACTTCTAGAAAGATCTGACGTTTATATGTCAATTCCCAACAAGTGTCAAGTGTGCCAACTGAAATTTTTAAAACGAAAAAGTCATGGCACACTTGAGGTTTTTTTTTAATGAACATACGATATATTTCTTATGTTTTGTTTGAGAATATATTTGCAACATCCAAGTACTGAACAAATATTGCTTCACTATGTATGCACTTTTTATTATTACTATCCTTAGTATACAGGGTGTCCCAGACCACCCGTGTCAGGCTTTTTTAAGAAAACGGCTAGTCATAGAGAGTTGAGAGAAAAAAAAATTACAAAAGCAACACTCCAAATTGTTCTAAACCAAAGAGGATTTGTTTGCAACCAGACTTAGGGCCACTGATAGTGTCACCAGAAGAGCTCAACAATATGGATAAGTGAATGGAAGACAATTTGAACACATCTAATATTTTTACTTTCTCTGTTACGAAGTACGAGAAAGTATTGTGATCGTGATTTTTTTTCAAAAAATTTTTTTACGGAAATATCCGTTTTGGGGTCCCTAGATGCCATTTCAACAATTTTTGGAAAAAATATTTTTGTGTCTGTGTGTGTGTGTGTGTCTGTGCGCGCTGTATCTTAAAAACTAATAGAGCAATTAATATGAAACTTTAACCCGTTTTTCCCCATTGTCCCAAAAATGGAACACTAGGTTTATTCTCGAATTATAAGAAATCGTGTAGTCGCACGAGTTTGTTTGCATTATGCACTTATTCTACACACAGATACGAAATGTCATAATACATTTACATATTATGCTTTATTCATTTTTATTTAACCAATGTCAATTAAATGATATCAGAAATTAAAGAAAAATAATTGGGGAAAAAACGAGTTAAACATCCGTCTTATTTGATAATCTGAGGAACTGAAAAGCTTTTGGTAAAATTTTGTACACCGAAAGTGGGCGTTTACCTTAACTGTTTTTTGTTTTTTTGCCAATATTTTCTTAAATATGAAAAATATCACAAAAACATTTAAACAAACCTTGAAGACAACAAAGAAACTTACTCTATTGCAAGCACTCCGGCTGGCGCCGTCGTGCTTGCAAAATCGTGCGTGCTTTAAAGACCTAAATATCCACTTATACTTTAATATACTATTTTCATCTTCCATAATTTTGACGTTTTAAACGTCAGTTTCATGCGAGTCTACAAAACGCTCGATGTACATTTAAAATATGATTTAAATAGAAAGTAAACCATGAAAGTGTAAAAATAAATGATGATACCATCGGAGAAAGTAACATGACGGCCACATCACCATTTTTTAACTATCATTTGAAATGCAAACTTTTAAAATTAGTTAGCCATGGAAAATTGTTTAATTTGATATTATTAAAAATGGGTGCCAGTAACAAAATTAGGTTTCATACGAAAATTGCTTATTTTTTAAAGACCTTTTAAACGATACCACTTTTTTCGACCTATCGTACCATTTAAAAATCTGGAGTTCTAGTCAAACCATCAGGGATGCCAACCGTTTTTGGGAACAACTATATCATCATTTTATTCTTCAATAGGGCTTTTGTAATACATTTTTTTGTCCCAACTTTCTACGACTAGCCGTTTTCTCAAAAAAACCTGATACGGGTCGTCTGGGACACCCTGTATACTAATAACAGGAAGAGTAAAAATAAATGTTAAATTCGAATTTTTGTCACAATAAAAAAAATGTTGCGTACCACTGTTATAGACTTCTGAAATAATGTCAGTTAATTTTAATTGTTTGTCTTTTAATTGATTTGTGATTACCCTAAATACCATAATGTATTGCTAGACCCTATTAGAGGAAATGGCACTATAAAAGGAACACTATACGTTTTATTACAATAACATTAACTAAAATTATGATTTAGCATTGAGCATTAGTAGCGTAGCCCATTTGTTCGTAGAAGCAATTCCAATATCCTCAAAATTCATATTTCCGTGCTTCAGTGAGAACAATGGAAATGTTAAATATTGTTTTATACATAATTCTGGGCTTGACTTATGCTCGATCACAATTAACTATACATAATTTTAAAAAGCCGTGTATAGCAAGTGTGGTAACATTCAAGATGATAGAATATAAATATATATTTATTCATTTATCGTTAGAAGATAGCGTTGTCGCAAATTCACTACTATCTCAAATATTTGCGAATGCAGATAAAACCATATTAATCTATGAATTGAATGAAGATTTTCCTAAACCAGATGTCGTATATTGGTTCGTTTTAATTAAGAGTGTTAACAACTTTCAAGACTATGTATATCGCTCTGAGAAAGTTTTACACCGTAAACCAAAGGCTCATTTTATCGAATTCTTTTTTATTGATCATGGATATAGTTACAAAAAGGTTCAAAATAACATACCTAATAACTTGTTTGAACGCATGCCATATATTTTGTTTCATATTTGGCAAAAGACAAAATGTGAGCGGTTAAGCATTATGAGTAAAGATAGTGTTATTCGTATCGCAACCCATGCAGCATTATCATTAAAAATTGATGAATTTTTGTTTAATCTAGGGCCTAGGACTGACAATGGAACTCATATAATGATTCTTCTGTATAATTCAACTGAGGAAGTACACAAAGCTGTTGCAGAAAAATGAGCAGTGTACGGCTTAATGAGCACATTTCCCAAAAGATATAACGATGTACTGTACTCAGCTTATTTTAGAACTAATCATGTGAAAATTGTGGTTAAAAAAGCTGACGAGAAACCTACACTTATAAAATTTTTCGAAATTATTCACTGGAATATGTGGATATTTATTGCATTTCTTATTACTCTAGTTTCGTTGGGAATGCGGGTACTAAAAAATATTCCATTACCTACAAGTGGATTTTATTTGATAACCAATGAACTGATTTGGACCATGAAAAAGTTTCGGTGGATTTCTACGTGTTGGCATATTTTTTATAAGTATATTGTGATTTTTATTAGTACTGGAATTTTAAAAGCCATTATTGCAACTGAACATTATGATAATATGAATACATTAAATTCTCTGCTTAAATCAAATATAAAAGTATTGATAGCTGATGAATTTAGGAATAATATTCCCATATTATTACAACAAAATGTAATCATGACCAATAGCAATGTAATATTTTCAAATATTTTAAGAGGAAATACATCTTATGCATATGCCTTATTCGATTCACAAATTGGCGACCTCTTCAAAATAATGGATGAAAATAACACTCCAAATATGTTCCATGTCATGGAAGAACCATTAATATATACATTTGATGCCTTATTTGTAAAAACTTTCTCTTGGATGCGAATAATTGATAAAGACCTGCAAAAGTATGTATACGTTGTACACACTTACTATAATCAAAAACATAATTTTGAAAGTAGTGATGCTCAAGTTTTGAAATTTGTTCATTATCAGGACATATTCTTGGTATTTATTTTATTATTAAACAATTGTGGTTTATGGATAATTTTTGAAGTGTTGATTCAAGTGATGTTCAAAATAAAAACATATCTCACGGAAATATAATCGCTTTGAGTGCAACTGTATCACCCATAACTAACATTTTAACATATGCATCCGGAAGATACTTGAAAACGAACGAATTGACAAGAAAGGATCTGGCGACTGGACAAGCATCGACCCCATGCGCTGCCACACATTGGATATTGGATAATATGGATATTACGGAGACTGTTATCGATGCTTACGAAGATGATTTGATATCAAAGTGTGTTTCCCACGAAATTATTTCTATTAAGGAGGAATAACTGGCTGATAAGAAAAGTGAAATTTAAATTGTAATTGTAAGAAACATCTTACAATTACAATATTTTTACTACATGAAATTATTAGTATTTGTTTGAGAGAAAAACTCGGGAGGACCGTGGACTGTATTTTATTTCTAGAATTCTCCCGACAATTAGTGATAAGCGAAATTGGACTCACCTGTAGGCTGCAACTCATCTGTAATGGCACTGTTGACTATACGGTTACGACGAACACGCGTAGCTCTAGCTAGCTTATGTATTAAATGTACTTAAAAACTATGGACACACATTTGCTCGATCACTGCTCTTCTCGTTCTGTCCATCCTCCTTCCTACAAGCGATGGATGAGAGTTTTGGGAGGGATGAACACATGATAGGTTTTCTGGGTTTTGAATCTCGCGAATTGAACGTTCCGCGTAAATATGTACTGAACAGTATTTTAAATGGTAAATAATTTTTTTCGTCTTTGGCTTTAGCTTATAAGCCATTCAGCCACTAACGGTTATAATATTTGCAGGATAAAGATGTTTCCATATAGCGAACCAGTAATTGAAAGATGTAATTAATTTAATGTAATTTTTGCTTAATAAATAGTTTATATTAATGGGATACTCTAATTTATGTTTTTGTAAATCCTTGTTTAGTTGCTTAATACTAGCTTCGTTGTTTGGGTATTCGAAAAATAAATGATTTATATCACCATACATTCCATACAAGCAGAGTGGATCTTCTTTAATCTCAATATAGCGATATATAGTGGAAGAAACTCGTTTTGGTATAATGTGTGACACGCTATGTATATTTTTTATATATTTAAACATTAAAATCATGATCATAATCATATCATTAATCAATTTAAAATACACCAAATTCAGTGAATTTTGGCATTCGAATCATCAATATCAAATAATGGTTTTCAAGTTAGGCAATTTTGCAAAATCAAAAACTCTATTTTTTTTTACTATGAATTTGAAGAACTTCGGATTTTGACAATTTCCGTTAACTCAACATTGGAAAACAGGAATTTCAAAAATTGAACGATCGGGACCTTGCCAAGTGTTGACTGTAGATTATAAAAAAAAATATCGCGATCCGTTCAGTTGTTCTCCCGTAATCGTGTGAGCCCCTAAATATCGATCTAGCAAATCGTCTGACGATGTGCTTATAATTTTCACAGGATTGGCAAAAATTGGACTTTACCATCGAATCGACAACTTTTCTACTAAAATATCCAATAAGTCTACATACTACAAACGATGAAAAACGTACCGTACCGTTTTGATGTTACTATGGCACTCTTTGCAAACAACGAATTGAGATATTGCAGTAAAAACTGAGGCAAACTCTAAGATGCGGTAAACGAAGTAGAAGTAGATGCCTGTTCTTCAGCTTCTGCACTGATGTGCTGATGTACATCTTCTTCAACTGTTTTTGGATTTGATGGCTTATGTTTTTTGGGTCGTAACACTCGGTAATTACGTTCATTTACACTTACAGCCCATTTCACAATAAAAAAACTCACAAACAAGCATGGAAACGTAGGCGCGACCCAGGAGCGCGCGAATCAGCCATAAGCCTCATGTTTAACTAGCTATAACTCTCGAACTAGAGAGAAATCTGACAAATTCTTTTACAGGCTCATTTCTAAGGCCGTTTAGATCAGAAAAATGAAGAAAAAAAAATCGATTTTTTTTAACCGACAAGGTGTAAGTTCCCCCTTTATCAATTTTTATCAAAAACGGTTAAGGTAAACAACCACTTCCTATGTATGAAATATGAGGGGTAACTTTGAAATCTTAAATAGGAACCCCTATTTTTTATTGCAGATTTGGATTCTGCGCTTAAAAAATTTGGGTTTCTATCCGAAATGTTTTTTTTCGATCAGCGACAGATGGCGCTATAATCGTCAAAATGACATTTATTAAATTTAATTTATTTCTCGCACCAAATGACAGATTGTGGCATCTTTTTCGGAATCATTTTTGAAATAAGGCTATGATTAAAGTAATTAGTAAAATTTTGTGTCGTCAATAAGTTTTTGTGTGAGATATTTGGGATAAAGGTAAGTATTTTTGTAAAAAATAATTCGTAGACGAATAAAAATGAATTTCATTTTCAATAGCATTCCATGTGATGGTGTGTGAAGGTTTTTAACAACAAACTTATTTTTGTTTAATTCCACTACACTGAGAGAAAGAAAAAACAAGCTATAAGTACGGAACCAAAGTTAAAGCAACTGGCAGTTCAATAACTTTTGCTTGACGTTTTAGTAGTATTAGCTGACTTTTTCAGTCATTTTCTCTAATCGCAATCACAACCAACTTAATTTGACATATTCGTTTACCCGGTTCAGCGAAAACCGCTAACTGTGTTCAGTCATTTCGTCTGAAGCCTCACTGCTTACGTGATTTAACTAAAACTGCTGAACATATCAGTGAGTTCCGCTTAGAGTACTCAGTGTACTTATATTCATTCATATATTAGAAGTCATTCAATTATTGCAGCGATCACTGGGAATTTTAGTTTCGTTTTAATGATAATTAATAATACGCCATCAATGATATTTTACAATGCTTTTAGAATGGTTTATGATACTGAAGAAGGTATGAAGGTGACATGCTAGACATTTTGGGCGAGTGTCATGGACGTTTCAAAACAGCCGCGAGTTTATGGCATGAGCGCTTTCCTAATCGCACTCCCCACTCAAGAAATGTTTTTAGGCGCTTGTCAAAACGACTGAGAACTAAAGGCATAGTTCATCCCGATCACAATAAGGGAAAACAAATTCGCCTATCTGTTCCCGATATCAAAACAGCAGACTTTCCGGATTCAGTGACAGTGCTTCCCTGTGATTCTGTAAGACGCCGAGCTTAAAATTCTGGTATGAGTGAAGCTTCGATACGCATGCTCCATGAACACAAATACCACCCTTACAGAATGGTTTTTGTCAATTCTTTGCAACAAAATGACATTATGCAGCGATTGGCTTTTTGCAATTGTATACGGACAAACGCCTAATTTCCACAGAAACATATTATTTTCTGATGAAAGTACATTCAAAAGCGATGCGAGGTAAATACATGGAACTGCTGTTACTGGTCACAAAATAACCCTCACTGGATAAGAGAAATTCACCATCAACATGTTTGGAAAGTCAATGTTTGGTGCGGCATCATTGATGACAAAGTCGTGGGTTGTGAGTTTCCCAAGAAGAAAATTTAACTGGTGCCAGATACGCAGCATTTATAGAAAATGAATTGCCAGGTCTCTTAGAAGATCTTCCATTAGAGTTGCGCCTTGATATGTGGTTTCAGCAAGATGGTTGTCCAGCACATATGTCAAGAATAACTCGAGAAAAATTGAATGCTCAATTTCCTGGAAGGTGGATCGGCAAGTACGGTTCTAGTCATTATCCACCTCGATCGCCAGATCTCACTGTGCTTGATTACTATTTGTCGGGACGAGTAAAAGGGTTAGTATACCTCGAGCACCCTACCACAAGGGAAAATATGAAACACAGAATAAAACTTGAATTTCAATCTTTGGATGCTCAAAAAATTCACCGAGCAGTCGATTGTTTCCAGAATATAGTCACAGCTTGTCTGAGCAGTGCACCCAATGGAGGACACATTGAGCATTTACTGTGAATTTCCGAAGAGTGTTTTATTTATTATATTAAAATTATAGTAGTATTTATTATTCAGTTTTAAGGTTTTATTTATTTATCATCCTTATTATAAATTATCATCACTGATTTTATGATATGTTGTTTAAGGGTAGCCGGGATACAACACAATTTTTAATTTCAGAAATTCTTCAAGATTAAGAAAATAACTTTTTTCGTGATTACAGCGCCATCTATCACGAACTCAAACACAAGTTTCTGACAAAATTTATTAATTTCGATGCATCAACTGTCATTTGCTGCGAGAAATAAATTTAATTCAATTTTGGGATGAACGGGTGGTCTGAAACACCCAGTATATGAATGACTAATAATTTAAATGTAAAATAAATTTTCCTTCACTAACCTAAATGCAAATAAAATGTGAATGAGTATAATGAATTCTATGGATTTGTATTTTTAAAGTAAACTGTAGCTAAGTAATTGAAGATGTATACATAAATATGTTGTAAATTGCAAATAAATATAGATGTTTATAAGAGATATATGCATTTATTATACCTCAATAATTAAATCTCGATCATTAGAAACACGAAACATTTTGTAGATTTTAGCCCTCGTTTAATATTCTTATAATTTGTGATAAGATTTAGATACCTAAATTTCAGCATTTACTAATAAAGTTAAAATTGAAAAGACAGAAAATAGCCTGAACCAATACAGTCATACAGTGTACAGAAACAACCAACTTTGAATAAAAAAAACTTACTCTGTACTAATATAAGTAATGCTTATTTATAATAATCACTCACAGCTGCATTATTATTTTGTTAAATAGCAGTTTAATACAATTGTAGAATGTATTTTTTGTACACAGTGATCATCCATAGCTGGTATTATAAACATCCGTGAGAAGAATTTTAGGTTGGTTTTATAGGGCATGTCAGCGATGGTAATTTGCACAAAATATCTATTTGTGTATGAAGTGCACAAAGTATGTGTTTGTCGATTGAGATAAACAGGGCAATCTATCGAAATCGACACACACTTTGCGCACGAAATTACACACAATATTTTTTCTACAACCGTTTAGCAGAAAAGCCCAAACACAATTCATAAATATGTATAACAAATATACATAAATATCAACCATATTGCCAGTGCTATCAAAAATTATTGAAAAATTATGAAATGCCAAATCGTAGAATTTCTTGAAAAAAATAAATTGCTGTCCCGCGATCAGTTTGGCTTTAGATCCAATTTATCAACCACCACAGCCATCCTGACTTTTGTAGACAAAGCACTAGAATGCTTTGAAAGAGGTCAATTTGCTATCTTTCTTAGATTTAAGTAAAGCTTTCGACTGCGTGTCGCACGAGTTACTCATCAAAAAGTTAAAGCTGCATAAATTTAGTGATTCAAGCTGTAGTCTGCTGGAATCTTATTTATCCAATCGCAAGCAGAAAGTATGTTTAGAAAATAGGGAATCTGAATACCTATCAGACATGGTGTTCTCCAAGGATCGGTTTTGGGGCCCATGCTGTTTCTATTATTTATCAACGATTTTCCAAACTATTTACAGTCGTGCTTCACTTTCTTGTTTGCGGACGATACCACATTATTAAATATCTCCGATAATATGGATGAAGTTTGTGCTACGAATTCTGAGGGACTATTGGAAGCAACTGATTGGTTTCATGGTAACAAATTATGTTTAAACTCCTCGAAAACTGTAAATATGATTTTTACCTTAAGAAACCATGACAAAACGAATTTATTGGCTAACCAATCGAGTCTGGCCACTTGCGCAGAGACACGAACCTGCTAGCAGCGGGGATAGTTGCAGTCACTAGTTTTCGTGAACCATTCGCATTGTACAATCAAGGTGAAAATTAATTTTAAGAGCAAGTTATCAGGTCTTTCCACTTAACAGTGAATCGCGGAAAATAATTTACAATGTAGTTAAGCGTGGTAAAAAAACATTCAAAAATTAGTGAAGGTAAAATATATAAAATGTTGTAAATTATATATTAATTACAATAACATTTTCTATTCAGGTCAAAGCACTTCATTTTCATAGCCTCATAAAAATCGTAAAACAAATAAACGTGTTGTTGAGAGTAACATAGACGTCATTGAATCATTCATTAATAATGTAAACAATGACGACCCCGACTCCGACGCTACCTCCAGCGATTCAGATGACAATTAGATTGAAAAAATTGTTTATTGTATTGTGAATAAAGTACATTTTAATAGCTTCGATTCGTATTATTTACCCATTATTATAAAAAACAATTTGGAGTGTATAAGTAAATTTATATGCATTATTGTTAATATTGTTTTTAATAAAGCATATTTCAGTCGCTTTAATTCGTATTATTTTTCTGTTAGTGTCTACATGATTTTTTTAAACGCACGTAAATTTATTACTACGACTGTCTTCGTGTGCTAATGTGTTCCCCACCCTGGAATGTAAATCATCGCTCTGCGCGGCACGCCTCCTCAGTGTCCAACTTGATATGGTCGGTCTACAACTACTTCTACAAAATTCTTGGGAGTGTACCTTGAAATGGGAACAGCATGGGGCTGAGGTAGCATCTAAAGTAGCCAAGAGTATATATTTTCTTAGAAATATATCCAACTCTGTTTCCAGGACGGTACTAAGAACAATATATTACTACTATTGTCATTCTCAGCTACAGTATGGAATTCTAGTCTGGGGCCATTCAGCTGCCCGTCATAGGCTCTTTGGTCTACAACGTAAAGCAATTCGGATCCTTAACGGCTTGAGTTACCAAGAGGATTGTAAGGGTTCTTTCAAGACACTTGGTATTCTAACATTACCTGCTTTATTTATTTTTGAATGTCTTTGCTTTGTAAAGAATAATATAGACAAATACAGTACTCACGACCACCATAACTATGCAACCAGAAATAAGGAGAATGTTAAGCTAAAACAAATTAGGCTGTCGAAATCTCAAACTGACTAACTATTATGGTCCACTTTTTTTTAACAAATTGAGTGTTACTACACGGTATAAAAAGTTAGGCCAATTCAAATCCGAAATCAGGAATCTCTTGACTAATATGGCCCCGTACAGTTTCGATGAGTTCTTAACTAGCCATCTTACTGAAACAGGTTCCAACAATTATAGCACTGAATTGTAAGGTTACTATCACTATCATTATCAAATCATATATGTGTGTGTCATATTTTAGGGTGTTTAATCTATCAAATTTTTATTAGTCACATTAACTTGTATTTATGAATTTTATTTATTATTATATATTATGTTGTCAATCGTATTTATTAATCGAATTCGCTGAATTTTATAATTAAATCTTAATTTATAAATCTTACAATACTTATGCGCTGGCAGAGAAACCACCATTATCATATGGTTATGCCAAGACAGTTATTCGCCTGTGCTATTGCTCTCATTTTTATTTTTATCTCCCGTCAGTACAATTCTGATTTTATATTTTACATTGTATTTGTGTTTTGTAATACGTTTTCAATTATGTTCTATTTATTAATATCGATATGTTTCGTAATTTTAATTTTGACTTGTGTAAGTATTGCATATACTGGAGCACCAAATAAACATTCTATTCTATTCTATTCATTATTTCGCTTGGTCACGAGGTGGCCAACGTTGGACGCACATCTAGGAGGCGGATAAATAAAAACAAAACTGACGCCCACGATAGTAAACATCAGTTGATTGAGTGACATTGATAAAATTGTTATTTCAACAAATAATTGAAACTGTAAAAAAATTAGTGAAACAGTGAAGATAGCAACGACAGTGATTTCATAAGTATACCGTGCGATATTGCACATATTGTGAGCTCTATTTCGCTAAGTTTGTTACTGGATAAATCTAATATAGAGTAAGAAAAGCAGTATGAAAAATTCCAGGGGATTGGTGCAAGTAACAAAAAGTTGGCAAGTACACAGCAAATACCTACATTCAGCGGCGGATACAGCCACGGGCCGAAAGGGCCCATCAGCGATCCGGTCTGCAGACTGCAAATACAGCGTACATGCGTTTGGGATCTGCACCAACCCCACGCTTTGTGATAACGCAAATCCACAAAATGCAGCCTCCGCACTGGCCGCACTTCTCAACAATCCCTAGGAGAGTTTAATATCAATAGGAACTATAGAGCCGTGACATCCCCTTCATGCCAGGGCCGGTTTCTTTAGCAGTGACGGAACTGCCTACATTTAATTGAAGTGTGGGGGAAAGTGTACTTTGCCGCACATAACCTATAGCAATCTGCGGCAAAGTACAGCGTTGGGAAATCATCTACTTTGCGTTCTCAAATGAATGCGCAAAAGCCCACTTTATTAAACGGTCGTAGAAAAATTTAGTTGAAATAGCTTTAAAATTTAATTTTAAATTTGGTCATGGTATGCACGTCCAGGAAATTATTGTTTACAATATTTCAAGATTAAAACTACCTTTAAGTGTTGATAATACCGGTTTCAAAACCAATATTTCTTTATTTAATGGTAATTTTATTCCATGTCAAATCAGTATGTATTTAATTTAATACGACAGTCAAATAGACGAAATCTAAAAAATTAAACATTTAGCAGGCTCTATTTAAATATAAAGTTAGTATACATTTAAAATATGTATTAATTAACAGTGGAAATTTACAGTAAACATTTAATTTAAATGGGTAAAGATAAATATGAAAACATTTAAAATGTATATATTTCTATTATATTACAGTAGGTAACGGATAATAAAAATATCATTAATGATAAATATTAAAATAATATTCTGTACAAATAATACATTTCTAATTAACTAAACAGTAAAACTATAACAAGAGTAATATCGGTGAGAAGTAATATGTTAGGAAATGAAATGCAATTAATGTAATTTCTGATACATGACTTAAATTGAATTGGTTTGATTTAGTCATTTCATAAACTTATGTTCACATTTAATAATTTGTAATAAGATCAAAATCAATGTATTTACAAATTATACAATGTACAAAGCCTGTGAATTATCATCTATAAACATGTTCATTAACTCTATAACAAAACACCTTTGTTCAGAACATTTTTAAACCTTTCACTTCATTTAACAATAATACTTTTGGATAAAATCATCTGTAAAGCGTATTTACACTATTTGATTAAATAAAGATCTATCTTTCTGGAATACTAAAATAAAACGTGTAACTGCTAATTTTTTTTGTAAGTACAATATAAGTACCCCGTTTTAAATAAACAGACGATTAAAAGTTAATGAGAAACAAATCTTAATGTAAGTAAATTGTTAATTTTTGTTATATCCTTAACAATAAATTTATTGCCTGTGGCGAAGGTTTGATTCTTTACCATGATCTTGAGTTTGCTTCCTGTAAAAGAAAATAGCAGAACATTATCATAGTACGTCACCACTGGATTTTTCATTGTGATGAAATGAATTATGATGTTGATGATAAGTAAGCAAATATTTGAGGTACTAAGCAAACAAAAGGTAATCATTCTATTCCCAGCATATTTGGCAAACAAATTAGGATTATTTAATGTTTCATGGCATCATGCTTGCTTATACTTTTAGTTACAAACCCATTTCAGATAGCAGAAAAACAAGGAGAAGACGTTTTAGACAATTATTTACATGGATGCTACACAATTCTACTCACTGATCGGGGCTTTGATCGGTGTCACTTTCTTCCAGTTCAGTCTTGTTGCGTTTCTTCTCATAGATTAGGATGATTGCGCAGAGAATGAATACTTCAGCACAGATACCCAAGAAAGGCCACAGGGCTGCATATTTGTCTGAAAAGGAAAAGACAGTTTTAAACATTCCATATACCCTTTGTTAGCCCACATTGGCCTACCTACAACTTGTTGGGGGTGTTTTTGTTGATTTAATAAATAATTTAATGGGGTACAGTTAATTTCACCGAACCATACCTATCTAACCAAATAAATGTAGCTTTAAAAAATATTTTTCGTGTAATTGTTATTTTCTAATCTATTTCCACGTTTTATTGTTTAATAAAAAAAGGACATCCTGATTTAAGGCATCTCGTTATATTAGACAGCAGTTCCTTACTACTTTTGCTTATATTTGAGGTAAAACGTTATATCACATGAGCGCAGTAAAGTATACCCACTCGAGAAAATTGGCTTGGGCCTACTGTTTCTCTCAGTGGGCAATATCTTACCGTGTCCACTTGTACAGTAAATAACTATTACTTCAATTAATTCTTGAACTACCAGGTACCAAAGATATTCATCCCCTCTTTGCCGAATCAATCTAGAACTAGATTCTACTCTCTTGCTCAATCAATATAGATCTTATAATGAGTAAAATATGCACTAGGTGCATTATTGTCCATACCAAGATATCAAAAATTATCTTGATCAAAAGTAGCCATGGAATGTAAAACGACTGTCTTATATTATCCTTTTGAAATAATTCTGTAAATGTTTGCTTGGTTACGTAACATTATTCATGAACTGCTTAGGATTATAATAAAACTTGTTAATACGGCACATAACTTGACAGAAGCTAAGACTGCAGTTTTCCATTCCATGGCTACTCTTGACCAAGATGATGTTTGTCACTGTACAACTACTAAATAAATTGAGAGAGGGTGTTGGATATATGTACGTCCAGTATTTATTTCACTTTTAGTTTTTTAAGGACGTGTGAGTAAACCACATTTTTCTCTTTATAATGAATTATCATTGGAACTTTTATTTTGTTCAACAATTTCACCTCTCAAATTTACTTGTAACAATATTTTTTTTATAACACGATAACAAAAAAAAAATTTTACTTTATTAACAAAATACCTCCCTTGTTTCATGTTATTTTACAACTTATTTTAATTTTAATTTTTATACTTTCTTGTTGTTACTTTTAGTTTTCTGCTGAAGATGGGCCAATAGCCCGAAACTAGTATATAAATACTGGACGTACATATATCCAACACCCTCTCTCAACATATCCACCCAGTAACATGGATCAAACTCACAACTCTACTAAATAAATGTTTTTAGAAACGTTACCTTTTATTCTAACCATTGTTGTATGTGACACTGTGTCACCCACTTCAGGTACACCTGTACATGTATAGACACCTCTATCTTCCATGGTGACACCTTTTATTTCGAAGATTGCATTGTCGACATCCCTGTCAACATCCTTTTTCAATTCCACACGGTCTGTACTTTCAGTGTATGTGTTGTTTTCTAAAAAAGAAAAAAATATGACCCAATTACTTTATTATGCTGAAGCACTTGATTTTTGGTTACAATACAAACATATAGCACATACATTAATCATTTTATTTTTTGTACGATACAGCACAGCTTTATGTGTTAAAATCATATTTCCTGGTTTGTTATAACTGATTAACAATACTTTTTGAACAGAGTAGGCTATGTTAGGATGACAGGTTTGTCAGAACTAGATGTGAAAAAAATAAGTAATGTTTTTTTTAATATCTAGCACAGCTGCTAATAATAGCTATTTTTAGTACAAGTGAGCAAAGTGCATCATTTAATCACGAGTCAGAAAGTTAGGCATCCAAGCAGTACAGCAGCGAGGACCCCAGTTAGACGAGTGGTTAGGACACTTTGCTCAGTGTGCTAAACTTTGTTGTTTCCATTTTTGACTTACATCCAAAATTATAATTCTTATATTTACATAAGTGACAAATAACACAATAACATGTTGGGTTTCTTTATTTGGTTACCATCTCGATTCATCTTCATATGCTCTGATCACATTTTATTCTCGTCGCAGTCAGGGTGATTTTTGTCGTTATATTGGCATGTTGTATTTTTGATAGTAATGATAAAGTATGTTGTTAACTTATAATTTCAACAAAACGTTGCTAAACAATATTTTTACATGTGAATGAAGGATATTATAAAATGCAAAATTGTATTGCCATAACCAAAAAAATGCACTGGCAACAAAATTGTTAGTAGCTTTTTTTACTACCAACAAAAATGTCTGCGGCGAGAATCAAATGTGAACAGAGTATATATCAGTAAAGAGTTTATTTAATGTCGAGTGGTTAAATGTAGTACTTTACTTATTTGAATAGAATAATAGCAAGATTTATTCACGAAAATGGAAAATAGCTATTTTTAGTACAAGTGAGCAAAGTGCATCATTTAATCATGAGTCTGAAAGTTGGGCGCCCAAGTCGCGGAGCTGTGAGGGCCCCAATTAGATGAGTGATTGAAATACTTAGCGCAAGCGTACTAAACCTGTTTTTCTTTTCGACTTACATCCAAAATTATAATTCTTATAATATTTACAAAAGTGACAAAGAAGACACAATGACATTAAAATATTGGGTTTGTTTATTTGGTTACCTATCTCGATTCATATACATATGCTCTGATCACATTTTATGCTCGTTGCAGTTGCGGTGTTTTTTGTGGTTATATTGGCATGTTGTATCAGTAGAGAGTTGAACATTTAACGTCTAGTGATTAAATGCAGTACTTTAGTCGTGAAAATCGTGAAATAATTATCACGTGGAAGCGTGTCCGAACGGATTTCAATTATATTTCACCGCAGAGGTATTCAGAACTGACACGAACTGCCAGAGTTCAACTGAAGTTAGCTGTTTACTAAAATTGTTAATATAGAAATTGTTGTCATGGTAAAGGAAAATAAATTTTTAAGCACTTGCAAATTTTTTTGTCCGCCGTTTTAAATGCACCTTTTTATACATGAGTTGAATTATCGAAAATAAAACCCTCAAAATAGTAGTTGCTATGAAAAGTCAGTGTTTGTCATCACAAAAAAAAGAATTCAATTCAACATGAGTGGCTTATATCACAATGGAAAAAATTTGATCATAATATAGGAGTTTTGGCGGACATTCTTCACATACTTTAGTATATATTTTGAAAACCGTCCAGTGGCATGTGATTCAACAATTATTGGAATCTTTCAGAAATTTGAGGTAAATGGTTGTGTGAACGATGGACATATTGTTGGAAGTAAATAGAGGAAATCTGAAGAAACTATAACAAATGTATCGGCAAGGATCATAGTAAACCCAACATTCAGCGTAAGAAAAATGGCTTTAGAATGTGATGCCAATGTTTTTTTTTCTTCTTAAGAGTTATTACATGTAACATCACGCACTTTTGAATAACGTTTATACGTTATGCAAGGTATTTCAAGGCAATTACTTATGTCTTTTAACCTAGTAAAATCTTTGCAAGGTATTTCAAGGCAATTACTTATATCTTACAATTATAAGTCCAGCTATAGCAGCTTCGATTAATTACATTGGACATTTTGCATTTAAGCATAAATTTCGAAATAGATCCATTTCTATTTTCACTTTGTTAAATTACATCCAAATTCTGAGATCTATGATCTGCAATTATTTTCAGTGACTCAAACATGTAGGCAAACTAATAATTGTACACATCTTTTGTATAAAACACTTTTTTTATATTTAGATTAATAATCTCGGGGTTGGCCGTTCTGAGACCTTTAAAGCACTCTGTATTGTATCTAAATGTTCGAAATCGTGCCCTTTTCGAATAAGTATTTTAAGTCTAGTGGTTTTTCAATCGTGATTTTTTTTATTGCCGAGTATACTAATCGATTAATTTAATTTGACTGAAAATTTGTATAAATCAATACTTTTGAATGTTATACAAGACTTCTTTCGAAGAGCGTTAATTTGCAACTTCGTTTTCTTGCCAATTCTTGGCAGCATTGTTTAAAAATACAAAGGCACAAATTGTGTTATTTAAAGATGCACAATAAAAAAACTATTCACTTGTAATTATATTCTAAGTATGTGCATCTGCTACAAAAATAAACTTACATTAAAAAAATACGGCGATGAGGATGAATTGTTTACACTTGGTAAGACGATTGAAAGCAATCGAAAATATAGTACAATCGCGCAGAGGTGGCAGTGACTCATGCTTTTTCGATCTAATAATCACGTCTGGATAAATATCTATACTCCTTCACATGCTTAAGAAAAACAAAATGGAATACGAAACGTATGTCGATATGTAAATTCAAGGGCTAAATGCAACGTATGTCTTTTCTCATTCTATCTATTCTAACCTCAAAATTCACGTGCTTGTATCTGGTTTTGACCGTCTCCGATTTCGATTTAGTTAAGAGCAGAATTGATTGTATCCATTTCATTAACAAAAAGGTTAAATTTAATGACCAATTTCCAGTTGTCTTTACCGATTGCCGAAAAATGCACTCGGAAAGTTTCGACGGGAAAATATTTGGACGCTCGAGAATTTTTAAATTTCTCGCCTAGACTGTATCGAATTATTTTATGGACATACGTTTACTAGAAACTTAAAGGCAAAAAGGCAACATGGAGCGATGAGTCAGTCACTTTGACTATATACTTTTGGACCGCTAGCGCCACTTCATGTGTGTCTCCAAGCAACGGTGGCGCGGCCTAAAATGGTTGTGGTATGTTACTAAATTGGTAGCTCTTTTGTGTCTATATAAACATTTATATTGTCAAATATTCACACCATGTCAAAATATTGCTATGCGAAAGGCTGCAATACTCCACGTATATATGCCAACCGGTTATAATACTCGTCAGCTGATGTACACGTCAGTTGACTTTTGACTTATAACCTAAAATTCTGTATTAGATTTCCATCAAATCCGGAACTTTTCAAATTATGGGTTGATGCTTTACTTGTAAAAAACAGGCAGGAAAGTGGACCCGAGTTGCCGAAATATGCTCGCATTTGCATTCTCCACGTTGCTGATGAATACATCGAGAAATAATTTTTTTTGCTTTCTGGTTTTTAAATTACGCTCCATTTTCGGCTCCGGGGTGGGACTTATATCGGGCTCCAGCTCGTGGACAACTTTTGGAGCAGTGATCATATGGGAAATGGAGGGAGAATAGCAGTCCATTAGTATATAGTCAAAGCACTGTCACCTCTGCGCGATTGTACTATAATACAAGTACCCAAGATTTTTGAATGGCTAGTAAAAACTACTGAACGCCAGATAGTCCGGTAAATTTAAAGACATGCATTAGATGGCGGCACTTTCCAGTGCATATTTTTATGTTTTGCAGACGATTAAAAGCATCGCTATTCCATCTCGAATAGTCATTATTTTTACTTGCAATAAAAAGCAGCGACTGGGCAAAAGAATAATCCAGGGCGGTCGTGTTTTCGATTTTCTATAGCAAAACCAAAAGTATCCTAAAAAATATATCTAAAATTGAGTTAGTTAATTTATCGTCTATTTTACCTTCCATTTTTGAGAAACATAATTGTTATAGACAAAATCGGAAACATAATTGCCCTCGATTGATGCTTTATCTACCTATTTAAAAAAATTTAAATAAATCAGTACGAACATAAAGAAACTACAGTGATTCTTCTGAAGCGTGTTGTAACGTTTTATATGAGTTCTCGCTATGGGTACTACGGAACCTTAATATAGCAGTGGTGGCTCGTCAGAGGAAGCAATGGGGGCTGAGCCTCTTTTGATTGTTTCCTACAAAGAATACCAGCAATTTTTTTAATCATTTGCAATATTTTCCCATTCAGAGGTGTAACTTTTAAAAACATATAATTGTTTTATTATCCAGCAATTCACTTTACCCTAATATATTTTATATTTTACTCTTTTGCAATCTACGCCACTGTCAATCATATGGTGCATGTGCTCTTAAACGGGTGACATACATACCAACGTGGCCTTGAAACATCATAGCATTTCATTCAGTAATGTAATGAAATGTATGCCTCTAGTCTGCATCTCTTTCTGATGCACTCTAATGCCCGTTTGCACCGCACCCGGCTAACTTTTTAATCATTGATAGTTAATCCATTTGCACCGCCATTTAATCATTGATTAAAGTCGGGTTAAAGTCCCAATGTTTAACCGGCCGAGTTTGGGCGGTCAGGAAGCCGGTTAAGAAAATACACGTGCGTTTGTGTCAAAAAGAAAGGAACATTAAGGTTTATTACATTGAGGGCGCCGTTAGGTGATATAAAATCATTACGGAGATCAAATACAATTGATTTTATTTATTCAAGAGCTAGATTTAAATGTCGGTATGCCAATCCAAGTGAATATGCGAATAAAAAATTTGGATTTATTAGATGAAGCGTGTTTTAGGAGAAGGTATGGATTAAGCAAACAATTCACATTCAATTTGTTGCAAGTAATTGAACATTTGAACATAAAATAGATTTTCTAAATAATAGGAAACTGTAAACAGCTGTTCATTTGGCATCTGAATCATGCGCAAAGGCGCCAATTTTAGTGGCACCCACCCCAGAAAATAAAATAAACCCACAAATTGCCAACCGTATTTTTGCTCACAACCATTTAATCATCGGATACTAACCGATGGGCGGTGCAAACTGAGCGGCAGGATTAACTTAATCATTGATTTAGTAATCATAGATTTTAACCGAGTGCGGTGCAAATAGGCATAAGCTGCTATCATTATTATGAAATACTTTTTCTTTTGATGTTCCAACCAGTCACTAACGACAAACTTGTTACAGCCAAAATAGGAGCAATTCCTTTATTTCTTGAAAATTTAAAACAAGAATGTATGAACAAATACAATAATTATGCAGAACAACGAAACCTTTAAATGAGAAATACTTTTACTTTTACGGTGTTTCGATAACCCACAAAATTTGCTTAATATTTCTTACCTTGAAAAAAACAATCATTTTTAATTTATCATCCAAGGTTCTTAATAAATTTGCATGTATTAAACGGATTCATATTAAATAACAGTTTAAATACTACATACAGTGAGGGGCGGGTGTAGGTTGCAACAAATGAATTTAAAATTCAGGGGTTTATTTTTTGGAAGAGCGCTCACACGTTGATTTTAATTTTTGGCAGTGGTTTCTTTGATGATAAATTCATGTATACAGGATGGACCAAAAATGAGTTATGACCATAAACTTCATTTTTTTCAAACGCAAACACCTATTTTTTATTTAATTTTTGAATTCTGCATCGAATTCTAAGTATGTAACATGTGCCATGTTCTATACCTAAACTCAACAGTTGTTGAGAAATTTACAACACAACGGTTCTAGATTTATTAAAAAACAGAATAACAAATCAACTCCAAATTGTTGACCATTAATTTCCTAGTCAAGTCAATCTTCAAATTCTCGTAAAACTTCAGTTAACATTTGTGGTTTGATTTCTTATATTTCGGCTCTAATTCTATTCTTCAATTCTTCAATATTGTCATGTTTATTATAATAGATTTTGGATTTCAAATATCCCCATAGATAAAAATCTAATGGGGTTAGATTTGGAGACCTAGCTGGCCATTCGATAAAATCTCTCCTTCCGATCTATCTATCTATTTGGGAAAATATTGTGAAGATAATCTCGTACTGTTATAGTGTGGGGGCGCCATCCTATTGGAACCATATTGAATCTGCTCAATTCTCTCAAACTTTGCAACTGCACTTGACACTTACTTATTTATACAAAACAAACCCTTGAATTTTAAATATTTGTTCCAACATACGTGTCCGCACTGTATATGTGGAAACAGTGAAAACCCATCCTTAAATGTTAAGATATATTCAGATTAATTTACTAGCAGTTTATATTTACTAAAGAAATATTGTCTCATCAACAAAAGTAAATAATGCTAAGGTCCAATCACCACTTTAAATTACATGGACAAAGACTCTCGTAACATTATATAAACAGATATAAAACAGATGGCATTAACTTATTTATTATATTTGCTTTAAACTATTATGTACATAGCAGCAAATGTGATTTGTAAACTAGATAATATTTTAAGTTGCATTTTATAATACAAAACAAATACATAATTTGTAGTGAAGATAAAATAAGTAAACATCATTAAGTAATTCTCATTATTCTTTCTAATTGAAGCAAATGGGGTAAAGCAATGTTAAACAATGATATAGAATCATGCATTTTCCTTACATCCGAATGCAGCAGCAGAAATCAGTCCAATTGTGCCCAATTGTATGCGCACAAATTCATGCTTTTTCATGGCACAACTGAAAACGTAAAATTTGGACTTCAAAAAATTCTGTTTCGCAAGAAAATGCATTCATTGTGCAGCACTACTAACGCAAGCGCTGCGCCAGGAGTTGAGCTCGTACTCGATTTGATTGGCTCGAACATTTAAACACGAGGAGTACTCGTGGTTGTAGGTCAAAGGATTAATACAATTATGCCCTTTATGTTGGTTTAAAGTTAATATTTATGCCAGAAAAAGATAATAATAAATCTTGTTCACTGATTTTTTTGGTAATAAATGTAGTATGCCTTGAAAAAAATTCGAATCGACAAATGTCATTTATTGTATAAGTAATGCCAACCATTTGTTATTAGTGTGTGTTTCAGACATAGTCATGAACAATAGCGAATTAGCAGACACGCTGCAAATTTATTTTCTATGTAATAGAAATCGAAGAGCTGCGGCACTAATTTATCATCTAAGGTTTCCAGAGCGACGAATACCAGAACCTAAATTTAGAAGTTTAGAAGGAAATTTGAGAAGATATGGAGCCTTTAAAAAGTCGAAGACAGTGGATCTACAATTTCGTGAACTTGCAGAGTTCGACATTCTACGTAGTGTTTACATTAATCACAGAACATTTAAATCACGTGAATTAATACTTACATTTCTTATTTATTCTATTCTACATTGAGTTGGAACATAGGTACTTATTTATTGGGTTTGACATAACCTTACAACAAATGACATTTGTCATTTTTTTCAAGGCACGCTAATTATAATTTTTGAAAAATATAATTTTAAATGGAAGATTTATTTTAATTTTTTTTGACCAAAATATTGAACGAAAAACAACATATTAGGCATTATTGGATTCAGAAAAATAATGTCGAATGTAAAAAAATTAAAACATTATATGCTGCCATTTAAAATTTTAAAGTTGGTTATCATTTGACAATGAAGGTATTATTGAAAAAAATGAATATTGATGTCATTTGCTGGTATTTAAACCACCATTGACTTTGGTTTTTAGTTCATTCGTATCGGTCAATAAATAACAGAGTTATGGCGTTGGGCGTTTTTTATCGAACACACGGTATCCTTTTTTTTTTTAAAACGGGATATTTTAGAGAAAAAAGTTCTTTTCTAAAACCTACCCTAGAAAAAAAACGCTGTCAGCCGTCACAGTTAAAATAAATCATGGAACCTCGTAGGGAGAGAAATTATTACTTCTCTCCCTAAGAAGGGAAATGTTACTTCTCTCACGATTTCGACGGGTGAGAAATCAATTCTCTCTCCTGTTTATGAAAAAATATACTATACAATCAGATCTTTCTGCGAGTTGCTAACTTACAGTTAGCGATCAGATGTGTGACTCACCAATTTGATCCATCTTTGGCGTACGTGTAGGTCATGACTGGGAGTGTATCAGGTGCAAGTAATATGGTGCACTATTCAGCCGTTTTTGAGAAAAAATGGTATATTAATTTGTTTATTATTCGTATGTTTACATTCCTTTTACGTTAACGAAAGTACACCGAGCTCTTGGCGCATCGGTAAGACCTCCGGCTCGTAGTCGGAAGGTCGAAGGATCGAATTCCATTGAAGTTGGTTTCATTTTCTTTTTTATAGTTTTTATAAATCCATTTGTATTTAAGTATGTTAATTTTAGAATCAATTAGTAAAACGATTCCTAAACAAATTAATCAGGAGATTAAAAAACCAATAATTGTATTTCCAGGCTATTTTTTTTTATAAACCCTTGTTCGATATTATTTTCTGTATACTGTTGTGCTTTTCGGACGATGAAGGACTGCACGGACTAGGATACATAATTTAGAAAAAAATACTGGAGATAAAAATATTGATTTTTCAATCTCCTGTTTAATTTGTTAAACAATCCTTCTCCTACAAATGAAATTAATATAATTTATTCTAAAATTAACATTTTTAAATACTCATCGATTTATAAAAACTATAAAATTATTAAAGAACTTTAACCAAAGGTGGAACTCGATCCATCGACCTTGCGATTGTGAACCGGAGATATTAACAATACGCCACGGAATCGGTATTGTTTCATTAACGTAAATGGTACATAAACACACAGCAAATAAAAAAACCTTTTTTTCTTGAAAACGGCTAAATACTGCGCCCCATTACTTGCACCTGTTACACTCCTAGTCATGACCCATACTTGTGCCAAACATCCATCAAATAGGCGAGTCACACATCTGATCCTCCCCTTGTTAATAAAGTAATGTGAATTACAATTATTTCTGTACATAATATACTGGGTTCCCCATAAGAGGCTACCCATTTTAATATTTGAATTAATTTTTTTTCAGTTAACAAAACAAACTTTTTATTATACTAAATTACAGCTAATTCTTTGGGATTTATGATGACATAAATATTTGGCTAATTTAATTCTAACTTTTAAAAATCACGTCTTCTAAATGACCTCCACCAACTTCAACACATTTTTCAATATTAGATAAAAAGTGGTTCATTACACGGCGTAGCAAACCTTTGTCTATTCCTTCAACTTCTTCACGAATTTTGACTTTGAGTTCCTCGATTGTACCTGGATGACTCGCAAACACTTTGGCTTTTAAATATCCCCACAGGAAAAAATCGGGTGCCGTTAAGTCGGGGGACCTCGAAGGCCAAGGCAAATTTCCGAGTTGAGAAATGAGTCGGCCATTAAACTTTTCTCGCAGAACCCGCATTGAGTTTCTGGTGGTATGAGCTGTTGCCCCATCTTGTTGGAATAGTAAGGCATTGTTTAGTAATCCTCGTCTATTTAATTCTGGAATGAGGAATGTCTCTAGCATGTTTACGGAGCGCTCAGATGTTACCGTTACAGCGCGGTTATTTTCATCCTCAAAAAAATACGGACCAATAATACCAAAAGATCCTACTCCACACCACACAACAACTTTTGGATTATGGAGGTTCTGTGTAAAGATTTCACGAGGATATTCATTTGACCAGTATCTAAAATTCTGTTTATTAACCATGCCGTTCAAATAAAAATTTGCTTCGTCGCTTATTAAGAGACTGTGAATTGCTCCTTGATGTAAATTCAAAAATTCTTGACAAAATGCTAACCTTGCTTCTTTATCTTGATTTATAAGTTGCTGTGCCATTTGGTATTTATAGGGATGAAATTTTAAATCTCTTTGAAGAATTCGATCCAAGCTTCCCTTTGATATTCCTAGGATAAGGGTTTGTCGATTAGCAGACCTTTTAGGACTTCTCGTAAACGCAATTCTAACTCGTTCAATATTTTCTGGTGTACGAACTGTTCTTCGACGTCCAGGCTTCTTCAAATTTTGTACAGAACCATTTTCACGCCAATGACGAACCCATAACTTAACAGTTTTACGATTTGGCGCGTGACCTCTATTGTTGTTATTAAACTGACGCCGGAATGCACGCCTAACTTCTTCTATCATTGAATTGCTTCTTATGTAAGTTTCTACACAAAACACACGTTGTTGGACTGAGTAATCCATGAAAGTTAAATAATTATGATGAAAACTAACAAACTTCTCGTAGAAAAATAACGTTCCACAAAATTATTAATATAAAACTTATTTGTGACAGGTGCCTACTTGATCAATAATTAACTTAAATCCCAAAAACTACAGAACATAATCCCACAGAGATAAACTTATTTTGTTATCTCGTAGGGAATTAATTAATAAAATAAAATGGATAGTCTATTATGGGGAACCCTGTATTAAAAGTGTAATGTATCCTTCCAATACTTCATTTACATTCATTATTAAATTACTAATTGGGTAAATACATTTTGATTACATAATAATCATATGAAAAAAATTAGAGTAGTTAGTTTAATCATCACCAAGGCCAACATAATTTTCCTGTAGTATTTATGAGTTTTCAAGCAATTTATATCTGACAAAATTTTAAAAACCAAACAGTATTATTACAATTATGAATTCTGGCATTATTTGTAGCTCTAATCCCAATCTTTAATGGCAGTGCTTATAACAGGTGTCTCAAAGTTGAATTTCACGGGTAAAAACACATTTACGGATTGTCCTGCTTTCCCAATTATTTTAATAAAAAAGTACAAGAGTAAAAAATCAGAATTTAAAAATCTGCCAAATTCCATTTATATTTACTAACCAATGTGCAACTGGAGAGAAGAAAATGTAGAAATTAATGGTGTCAACATGTAAAAATAGCTAAAACTTTTAATTTTACTGTAAGTTTTAATATTTCATTAATAATAATGCCTTATCCATATCGTTCTGCAATTAAAGACGAACATCAGTTTTATTATGGCAACATATTATATTATTATTATTTGGGTGAGTGGCTGGGAAAACCCTGGCCACTTTTCTTGCAGTGGTCAAGAGATTTAAATTTAAAATAGTACGATGTTGGAGATTAGTATTCATATCTGCTTCTATGTCATTTTGAGAGCAAAATTTAATTTTGAAATTAATGGAAAGTAGGGTAGCTAATTTTAATCTAAAAACCTAAATATCGTAAAAAACAGGTGTTAAGTACTGTATGTGTACGTATACCGTGTATTTGATAAAAAACGACCAACGCCATAACAACTCCGTTATTTATTGACCGATTTGAATGAACTAAAAAAGAAAGTCAATGGCTTTTTAAATAGTAGTACTATAAAATGACGGTAATTATATGTACCAAATGATAATCAACTTTAAATTTTTAAATAGCTGCATATACTTTTCTAATTTTAGAATATTATTGTTTTTCTGAATCCAATTATGCCCGATATGTTGGTTTTAAATTAATATTTATGCTAGAAAAAGATAGTAATAAATCTTGTTCACATGATTTTTTTTAGTAATAGTATGCCTTGAAAAAAATTCGAATAGACAAATGTCATTTATTGTGTAATTAATGTCAACCATTTGTTATTAGTGTGTGTTTCAGACATAATCATGAACAATAGCAAATTAACAGACATGTTGCATATTTATTTTCTATATAATAGAAATCGAAGAGCTGCAGCACGGATTTATCATCTACGGTTTCCAGAGCGGTGAATACTAAATTTAGTAGGTTAGAAGGAAATTTGAGACGATATGGAGCCTTTAAAAAGCCGAAGAGAGTGGATCGACAATTTTGTGGACTTGCAGAGTTAGAAGTTCTACAATAATCACAGAACATCTAAATCGCAAGTGAATTACTACTTGCACTACTTATTTATTCTATTCTACATTCGAGTTGTAACATACGTACTTATTTATTTGGTCCTTATTATTCATGTTTAACATAACCTTACAACAAATGACATTTGTCACTTTTTTTCCAAGGCACACTAATTATAATTTTTGAAAATTATAATTTTTAATGGAGATTTATTTTAATTTTTTTCGACCATAATATTGAACGAAAAACAAAATATTGGCTATTATTGGATTCAGAGAAATAATGGCCAATGTAATCAAATTAAATCATTATAGGCAGCCATTTAAAAATTTTAAGTTGACCATCATTTGGCAATGAAGTTATCATTGAAAAAAATCAATATTGATGTCATTTGTTTAAACCACCATTGACTTTGGTTTTTAGTTCATTCATATCGGTCAATAACTAACAGAGTGATGGCGTTGGGCGTTTTTTTATCGAACACCCGATATATCATGGATATTTATGGAACACATAACACCACAAAAATCGCACTTTGCTGGAATTCCCCCGTTTTTCGAATATTCCTAGTTGCAGCAATACGAATAGTAAGCATTTGCTATAACAAACTAGAGATGGGCGAAATGACTCTGTTTTGTGAGTCGACTCAAAAGACTCACGACTCTGTTAAAAATTGAAAAATTGTGTGTGGGAAGAAAAACAAAAAAGGTCATCAATTTTTCAATTTACCTCTAAAAACACTAAAGAGAAAAAATCCTCATTTCGAAAAAGTAATCCAATTCTCTTTCAGATTGTTAGGTTTCCCTGTTCTTAATCAAGAATTATTATTGTAATCTGAAGGGTAATTGGATTCTATGTGAGAATACATTACTAAATACAGGGTGTGCCATTTGATTAAATGAAGTTATTCAACTTTATAAATTAGCATTTTCCATCACATTTTTTTTATTACCCTGTATAATTTTATATAAGAAATCATGGTTGGCGCTGCAGTTTGAACCTTCAACCAAACAATAGAAATGATTGTAATGGTTCAACATCAATCAATGGGGCAAATGTAAAATTTCACCTGTACCCTTCAATTCAACAAATCTTTAAATATTTCGAAAACGGTATAGGGAATATTTAAGCAATTCACCTTTATTTGTTCCCTAGAATTAAAAAATGACAAAAATACCGGGTGTTCTATTTAAAAAAAAAACATAACTTTGATGTGGGTCTTTTTTTATGGGACACCCTGTATAACTGGTAATAATTTTAAATCTATCTATCCATAAAATGACTGTGTCGTATAAACTGTATATATTTTGATATTTATATTAATATTGGATATATTCCGAAGCCTGATCAGTAGTGACCATATAACATTATTTTCAAAGATTTTAATTAAATGTTACTTACCAAATGTCCATGAAATTACAGGTGTAGGCTTTCCATAAACCACACAATGAATTCGGAGAACTTCTCCTTCAACCGAGTTTACATTGTCGGGTGTCTTGACACGGTACCTACCTAAAATAATACTGTACTATATACTCAGAACTAACAAATAAGATCTTGCACTAAAACAATGTAACTTCAGACATTAAAATGTATATTGTAGAGAACTTACTGAAGAGTGTAATATTTGCACGCTTCAATTCTTCACCCTTCCTAGACACCACGCAGAAGTATGTTCCTGCATCATCTTCAATTGCTTTTGTTACTTTAAATGCATAAGTGTTTCCTTCAGATTTGTCTGTGAATCTGTCCTTGAATTGTGTGACCGAGTGTACATCCACGTCTTCCTTTTTCCTGTATATATTTTAATAATTTGGCATATAAAATTATATATTTTGATTCAGTAATTTATTAATATAAGTTATTAGAATACTTCTAACTGTAGCTCTCGTACCGAATAAAATGTTTGTTTATACCACATGAACAAGAATTTAATAACATAATATACCGTCAGTGGTATACTATAGTTTGGAAATTCTTGGATTTAGGGCCGGTATATTCACCTTTTAGTAAAGTGTTCAGTAGCGTTACCGATGAGATAAACGTATATTCATCTTCCTGTAACACTAACCTTTCAGTAAATCTAGTTTACTGAACCGATAAACTTAAAGATCTCTTTCAGTGTCAAGTAGGAGCTTACAGAGAAGATTATAACCTCAAAATATCCTGACGCGTGCAGAAAGATTGCTATTATAAAAGTGAAATAGACATTATAGATGACATAAAGCTTGAGGTAGACGAAATTGATTACGAGATTGGCGACATATAAATTGGCAACCTTATAACCCCCCAGAATCGTTACCAGCAATTTAAAAAGGCGATTTCACAACCCGTAAACGGCAACGGGGACGAAAATGTACCAACCTTTTTGTTCCGGTTACCGGAAATTAGTTATTAGTTGTGTATATTAACATGCGAATCATCTCATTTAACTTTTGGTACTCGTTACCGTTCCCGGGTTGTTGTAAAGCGCCCTTAAATTGTTACAATGACACGGAATTGTATTCATCGATATCACACGGAGGCAAGTTCGGGGTACGACGCCAAAGGCAGACAGACAAGATTCAAACAATAATGAAACAGTGTTCCCAACCTTATTACTGAAAATACATAATATCTCTTTGTCCCTTATAGAAATATATATACCTTACCTTGTCTTCTCAACTGTACTACCCGAATTAAAACTTCGTAAGTGTCCCGTAGTTCCGTGACACATAAATTTGGATGAATATACCCAAATTTACTGAACACGTAACTAACAGACACTTTACTGAACAGATGAATATACCGGCCCTTAGTCACATTTTATAAATTCTCAACTAGTTTCATCGATTACAGCATTTTCAAGACAATTGCGAGGAGGCATACGCGAGGAGTACGGTCGCTGGTCTTCATTTTATTTTGTTAAAGTGTACACTAGCCATGAAAGATGATTTACTAAACTTAAAAGGGTGAAAAGTCATTTATGGAATAGTTTAGTTCAATATTGAAAGGGAGGGCCGTTAAAAATACCCATGACATAAGGCCTATAAACCTTATTCGATAGTTTCAGGTTGAAGGCACCAGATGGTGCATTGAGATATCTGTCATGGCGGCTGTTATATTTCCAATTTCAGTGATAATTTACTAGAAAGAACTATTTTTATCCTACTCTATGCGAAAGTGTGCATTTGCATGGTGAGGCTTGTATAACACAGAAAATGCCTATCCCGGCAAACCAATTTCACACGGTTGGCATCAGAAGGTGCATTCGTATGGCTGTCATATTTTCAATTTAAATTTATTGACTGCGAATTAATGTGGATACAAGTACTCCTATTTATCGTGTAAGGTGGATGTTTTTTATCTTGTAAGGTGGATGTTTGACAGTAATGTAGACGACCAATATAGCACTACCGTTGTCGTCTGTCGAAGCCACAAAAATATAGTTCAGAGATTCATCTACTTCCTTGGGGAAACAGGAAAAATACGTTGTTCATGAATTCGCACCTCATCGCATATACTTTTCACGGTAAACTAATCATTTCGTAGTGTAACGTGCCAAGTGAAAAATTATAGTCAAGATCATCGAAGTGGAAGTTGACGGATAATTATGGCTGTGGTTATGCAACTTCTGAAATAATTAGAGATAAGCTCAAAAAGGTAATCTGCAGCTATTAGGTCCATGGAAATGCCTCCTAACAATTTAAACTAACACGTGAATAGAAAAACTTAATCTATACAATGTATTTAAGGGCATTGGATACCGACGAAGAAATAGAAATGTAAACAAACCAACCCCTTGCTCTTGCATCTAACCCGCGAAACCCCTAGAAGAGCACCATATGTGATATTAATGTAGCGAGACAAGGATGTGGTCGTCAAGAGTGGACCAGCCCATTGAATGAAATTTTGGCGCTCAGCACTATTATACTTATTTGACTTGACTGGCTATTAGAAACTTGTGTATGTTTGTAAAAGGGAGGGACCACCTTATCTGAAGAGATTTGAAAAATCTTAGCTCCAAGCCCGCTTGTTCAGAATAGTTCCGCAGTGTTGCCTTCGATGATTAATTCATTATTCTTGTTATATTTTGCAAAATTGACATATAATTTTTTTAAGGAAGTTTTTTGTTATTTCCGATATTTTTCTAAATATGAAAAATATTACAAAAACATTCTAACAAAAGTTGAACACAAAGTAAAAATGAACAAATTAATAAATATTTTAATTAACTCCTTAATTCCCAAATAAACAAAAAATTATAACATTTTGTTATGGTACAATTATGAAATTGTAATAGTTGCATGAAATTTTAATAAACGCCAAATTGTAGAAAACGCCAAAATTAACGTTTTTGTATGGTGGTTGGTAGCAAAGACTTTTCAAAGTGAACAATAATAGTAGATTGTATATCAAGGGAGAGAAATGCGAGATTTTTCCCGAGGTGCAAATTTGTATCCCGAGGGCGAAAACCTAAGGGATACAACGCACCGAGGGCAAAATAGCATTCTCTCCCGAGATATACAGGGTGTCTACGCTAAACCGTTTGTTAAAAGTTTACGGGATTGTCGTTGTTCTAAAAATTTGAAAAAAAAAAACTCAACACAAGATTGATTCAGTTCTCCTCATGTGAAATATTTTCAACTCCTCGTTTAAATTGCAACATATTTTGTGGGAACGTTTGTACACTTATCTCTTTTAGTTTTCAAGAAAATTAATTGTTTCTAAAATTTTAACCTCAAAAAGGCATCTTGAAATCTGCCTGAAACTTCTCATAAGAATAAGATAGAAATATGATTTATATCTCTAATTGTACCTAGAGGATGCCTCTATAAGCAATATAATTGGAAACTGTCAAAGAAGTTACATGCAGATTTAAAGTTGCCCTTTTGAGGACAAAATTTCAGAAATAAATCATTTTCTTGAAAACCAAAATAGATAAGTGTACAAACGTTCCTACAAAATATATTGAAATTTAAAAGAGGAATCTAAAAATTTACTAATATATAGGGTGTTCCATTTAAAATAACAAATTTGATGCTACTTCCGGTGGAACTACGAGGAGAACTGATTCAGCCGTATGACAAGGATTTGTTTTCAAATTTTTAATACAACGGCATCCCCTTATACTTTTAACGAACGGTTTAGGGTAGACACCCTGCATATACCATTTTTTCACAAACAGGATATTTTAAGAATAAACGTTCGTTTCTAAAATCAGGCGTCACAGTTAAAATAAATAATGGAACCTCGCAGGGAGAGAAGTAATAATTTATCTCCCTAGGGAGAGGTTAGTCCAATGTTGAACAAACATTAGTTTTCGAAAATAAAACATTCGTTAGCCTAAGGGAACGAATAAGTGAACTAAAATACAGTAATTCTATTATGCTAGATAAAATGCACTCGCTTGAAGAGGAACTTGACAAATTAAATTAATGCAAGTCCAAATTGAGGCTAACAAAATTCCACAGAGGGATAAAAACTAAAACTAAAAATGAAATTTTTAATTAACCTTGTTAGCACATTTGTAAATTGTCGGGTTTTCAGTGAAAACATGATCTGCAACAGTAGGCCCATTAAAGTTTGATAATCTAATTGATTAATTTCATTTCTTAATTTTGTAGTACATTACAGGCTAATCTAAAATATTTCAATGAAATACACAGAAATCGACGAAAAGCCCTCGGGTAGATGGCCGGTTGCCAGGACCAAAGAGAAGAAATTTTAATCACAAATACATTGTATTTGGCAATAAAGATTTGTTATATATTTATTGAAACCCAATAATTCCACACAACTGTTTTTGTATGAGTCGTTAATCCCTCTTGCCACGAAAGAGGTATATGTTTAGTAACACCACTGTGTAATTTAGACAACGCGGCTAAAGTTACAGTGAGAAGCCGCCTTGGGAACGCCTCCTCTCATATGCACAGCCCATTAAACAAAAAAGCCGCAGAGGGCGCACCACGACAGAGTATTAAAATTAATAACTTATTGTTCAAATTTCGGATACAGTTTCGAAAATATGAAAAAATATTATTTACATAATGAATTTTAAATAAAATACCCCAGAGTACGACGGATTTTTTTTTCTAAATTACAGAAATATTAGTATTAAAATTGTTTATAAACATTATTATTAAAAAAATAAATCCGTGCTACTCTTTAGAATATATTTACAGAGGTGAATTCAAAATTTCACTTTTAAGTCTTTTATCCATTTGTGAATAATGTTTTAAATGAATTTAGAGGTACGCTCCAGGAGCCTTAAAACAATGATGTCCAGAAGTACTTCTGTTGTCGGCACAGAAAATATAGGTAATTATTTGCCCACGGGGAGCACCATTTAATGACCATCTAAATTGGCTCATTGGCGCCTCTTTACAAGACAAACAACTTTTTCGTTACACAAATTTGGCGCTCATTGTTTATTAAAAAGTTATTGACAAAAAAAGAGTGAAAATTGAAATATAATTTTTTGACACTATATATACAGTTTGTCATTTCAAAGTCAGTGTTAGTTGCTTTTGTTTACTTTCGTACCTATAGTGTTGATGTCCTTTCCGTAAGAAGAGTACTTGAGACTGATTGAAGTAGTATCCGACGAGTTTTCGTACAAATAACATCTAAAGTATGAAATATGAAGTTCTATGAATTTCTCATTTCTTTAATAGCAAAATACAATGAGTTGTTAAACTATTTGCAGATCAAAAATGTAATTGGTAAGAAGATATGTCCGAATTGTGCAAATGTTCTAAAATAACAAATTGGGCAGCCATTAAAATTCCATTGCATGAAAAGTTATTACAAAAAAAAAACCAAACAACATAACTCAACCTAACCCAACTTGACCTGACCTAACCCAACTTAACCTTACCTAACACCCATGCTGTGCCATGAATTGTACAGTCAGAAAGTTATACCTTATACCTTGGTACAAAATTTTTTAAATTTGCGGCTACAGTTTTGAGTTTACGTTAAAATAGCATACGTTTTTTCGTAGAGCTTTTCGGGAGCTTCAGTTTTTGTCTGAAACATTTTCTCTAAAATCAATATTTAGATACAGTGAAAAACGGTTAAAACTTTTTTTGTCTTTTGTTTTTAACACACAATGAGCGTCAATTTTGCCTTTCTTTATCTTGCAAAAACACGTCGAATGAGCCTATTTAGAAGATCATTAGAGGGTGCTCCCCATAGGTAAGTAATTACCAAGAAAAAATAGTGAATTTTATTTAACATTGTTTTAAATATAATGTGGAGAAATCGCATCTAGAGACTAAAAACGGATATTCCTATTAACCTTCCAGGCGGAGCGCCCTAAATCTTGACACCGTATCGGGCACTGGGTCTCAGAGATCCAAGCAAAAAAACAATCTCCTACATAAAATTTGACTAAATATTATTTTTTAATTTCAAATAACTAAAATATCATACAAACTCTTCGCTTTCCAAACGTGAACTAAAGAAGAAATTATTAAGGTACTCGGCTAGACAACTCGAAAAAACAGTTAGCTGAAAATTGACGACCTTTCCCTAGTAGCACAATATGTGTCAGAATTATTTTCGAAATATTGATTTTACATTTTTATGTTTCGGAAATATTAAAAGGCCAAAGTAAATATTCATTTAATATGTCTATGGAAATATTGAAATGAAATTATTTTATAAACATGTTGTATATATTTCAATCCATATATTTAGTAAGTAACATTTTATAAATATATCCAAAGAAATATATGGATGACAGAAAAAGGCAACACTGTACTGTCTCTGTCAATTCTGCCACCGATTGAACTGTTTGACACGTAGACGACTGTGCTAGTGGCTATTTCGTTATATATTCCTGTCTATTCTCTCAACCAGTATATAATTTATATGCAAACTCCAAAGTGTGATATTTGACCATAAGTAGAGTTGTACCAACCACTCGAGACGTGTTGCGCGTGACCATCTTAAATTCGTTTACGTTCTCTCGCGTTCTCCGAATATTTTCTCACTCTGCGCAAACTTCACCTCCACACATCTCGAGTGCTCGGTAATACTGTACATGCGTTTGGGATTCGCACCACAACCACATATATCATGATATTTCCCCAACATTATTTTACAAATATTGCAAAAATTAATACATAGTAATATTTCTTTAATATTTTACAGAAATATTGCTAAAACATATAAAAATCTGTCATAATCAATATCACAGAAATATGTGTTTTTCAATATTTAAGAAATATTTTGTGCTACTAGGGTTTATTCGCGCACCGGGTCTCACAGACTTGGCGCCCGGCCAGGAAGGTTAAAACAAAATTCTTGGAAAATTTTCACGGTCGCAATACTTTCCTATACTTCGTATGGAGAAAGTAACTGAAAATTTTCACGATCGCAATACTTTCCTATACTTCGTATGGAGAAAGTAACTGATTATGTATAAAATTCTGAACAATACATTTGTAAGTAAACGGCAAAACTAGTTGTGAATTCTCTTTTATCTGCTATGGTAATTAACTAATTCATACTGTTAATTTTATTCACTTCTACTAACTGAAGAATTATCTTAAATTGATAAATCCTACGAGTCCCATATACCAAAAATAATTCAACATTTTTGACGGACTCCTGCTTGCAGTAAATAGCCACATGTATGTCTTGTTATAGAGCAGTTTAACTTCAAAATAATGGTAGATGTAAAAGCAAAAATACTCACCAAACAACTGTTAAATCCTTTTCATTGGACTTCACCTTACAATTTAAATAAAAGTATCCACGTACTTCATATTTTTTTCCTAGGGAGTCTTTTAGGTCATGGTCATAATTCAGCTCGAGATTTACTGAAAAAGAAAAAAGTTTTGTACTATTTATAGGAATGATTCATATTCATGATTTTTCTCCTTGATATTGGGATGCCTACTAATTTTTGTATTTTCTGCTCATCCGTTTATCCAAAGTACTCATTATTTTTCATCTTCTAATAGCATATTATTACATGAGTGATTATATTTATGTATTATGTGAAATTTCTGACGTATGTAAGGCTAGGCTGCCAAAACATCTGAGTGAATAATGGCCATAATCACGAATGCAATGCCAAGGTTTTTCTACACCTACTAAAAAAATCAATTTACCAATTTTAACACAAAATGGAGACACATTAATCATTAATCAGCGCCAATTTGTATGAAGTGCATAAGTTAACAAGCAAGTGCGTGGCACTTGGCCGCCACACGAATCGACTGTTAGTCGCTGAAAGAGTTCATCGAGGGCGAATTAAAATATCCTTGGGTCAAGGCAATAGTAATTTTCAGATTTATACTTGTGATTTGACGAATCCGTAATTAACTACAGTGAATTATTAATTCATTATTCATAGCACTCACTGAATTGAAGATACAATTTTTCACGAGAAATCAGTGGTATAACAAAATCAAAGTTATTATTCCTATCTCTAGGATGAGTAGTTTAATAATTAAAAGTCAGAAAACGTTACAGACATCCCTTCATCCCCAAAAAATACAATTCCCCCATCATGGGCATAAAATCCATACCACGTGATATAAATTTTGATTTTTAAAAGTTCGCAGTCAGCCTTAACTAAATATTTTTTTTTTATTCTCATCACTAATATAAGTGCTTTAATAATAAAAAGTCAAAAAAACATTAAGGATGCCCTTTCAACCCAAAAGAAAATATATTTCTCTTGTGCCCGTAACGTTTTTTTGACCTTTGATTATTAAAATACACATATTAGTGATAAGAACAAATATTTGTATATAGTTCATCCGTTGAGAGCTGAAGGTGACTCATGCATTTTCGTACCAAGAATTGCTTTGCGTTTTATATCTATCTTTTTCTATCATGTACGAAACAGTATGAAATAAAAGACAAAACGAGTGTCTGCGTGTTAAAGAATAGGGCAGCATAAACATAGGTCTAAGCTCATGCATGACTCTTGCATCGCATTGGCACGCTTTATATAAACACACAAGACATGCGAGCGCTACGTCAAATAACATAACCATAAAAAGTTTGTTTGTATTGCGCTTTATATTTCATTTCGATCGAGTTAATACTTAATTAATTCATCATGCTCAGAAATAAATCGCTAAAAAGTCAGTCTCAACATTTGTTGATTAACTTGTTTAATTATTTTGAACGCAAATCGCCAAATGATAAACCAGTCTAAGGTGGGGCGAGAGAATTTTTAAATATCCCACCAATGAAAATCAGCGCGGCACCAAATTTTCTTACGAACATACGTTTACTTAAATCTTGATTCATGCAATTTTAAGCGAAGAGTCACAGGCAGCTCTCAGCAGCCCGACTATAGCTATTATTACAACTAGGGAAATATGAATAGTATATTGTCTATACATCCCTGGGGCTCCGCCCTCGGGATGTAACTAGCCAACCAAGGGAAATGTATTCATATTTCCTGTGTTGTAATCAATAGTTTTTTTTCTAATTGAAAGAATATTGTTCTGTAAATGGGAAAATAATGGATTGTAAATTTTTGAATTTATCGGATTGGTAACGTTTACTGGTTTGATTTTTGTGTTGTTTCATATATTGGTGAAATGTCAAACTATGTGTTAAAGCAAGCGGCGAAAGACCGTGAATGTTTGGATCCGGTAAAATCCAAAGCTGCTTACACCAAAGTGTAGGAAGATTTTAAAGACTGGAAGGGAACAAAAATTTGGTGAACGGTTTGGTGTTGGTCGGCGTCATATTTTGAAGATTTAGTATGTTGCTACGATTTTGTTATTAAGGAAATATGAGCGCTTCATATTTCCCTAGGGAAATATAAGTGCATTATGACATATCGTAACTAAGGCAATATCACTCAATATTGTTTCAATCAAAAAAAAAATATTTATGGCTCTCTGCAAACATTGTCAAAAATCCACATTAGGATCACAAGGAATACATTTCTGCGAGTGACATAAGAAATTAATTTTTTGGGTACCCGTAACGTTTTTTTGACTTTTGGTTATGAAAGTACTTGTATTAGTCATAAGAAGTCAAGAGAAGGGAGTGGAGCGCCAGGAGGGATTGGAGAAGAGAGACGTGGAGACAGAGGGGAAGATTTTACGGAGGAGGAGGTGGAAAGGGCTTTCAAGGAAGTGAAGAGTGGAAAGGCTGCAGTGAGGGATGGCCTCAAGGCGGAAATGTGGACGGAGATCGGGGAAAAGGGGAAGAAGAGGTTCATAGAGCTGCTGAATCAGTTGTGGAGGGGGAGGTGAGCTTGCCGGAGACGTGGAGGATAGGGATTTTTTGCCCGGTGTATAAAGGAGGGGACGAGAAAGAGGCAAAGAACTATAGAGGAATAACTATAATGAATATTGAATACAAGTTGGCAATGATCATAGTGAGGAACCGGATGGAGGTGGAAGAGAAGGGGCTCCTTCCAGAAACACAGGGGGTTTCAGAAGGGGGTGGGGGACGAGGAAGCAGGTCTTTAACCTAGCGCGAATGGTGGAGAGAGTGATGGGGAAGAGGTGCGTATGCGGATGACATGGTATTAATAGCAAGAGAGCTTGAAGGGATGAAAGACATGTTGAAAAAAGTGGAGAGGTTCATGAATAAGAGGGGGATGAGTGTGAATGTGGAAAAAACGAAGTGGGTGAAGTTTAGAAATAAAGGGAGGGAGGGGAAGGTGAAAGAATTGGAGGGGAAGGTGAAAGAATTGGAGTGGAAGGAGGTTATTGAGAGATTTTGAAGTTTTAAGTACTTAGGGTTTATGTTTAAAGGGATGGGAGGGTATGAGGAGCTTGTAAGGTGGGTGCAGAGTAAGGATAAGAAGGCGTGGGGAAAGGGGATGATGAACAATATGAGAGTGGCGTGTAAGATATGGGATGCGTGTGTGTAATCGATGCTAATGTATGGAGTGGAAGTGTGGGGGACGAGAGGGTGTGAGTGCATGGAGAGGGAACAGATGTGGTACTTGAGGCCCATGTTGGGGGGTGGAAAAATTCACACCCAGCTACATAGTCTTCAGGAGACAAATAGAGAGAGGTTAGAGGCAATAGTGAGGTACGAGATGAGAGTGTGGGAATTGGAGGAAGAGAGATTGGTGACGGCTGTATGGGTGCAGAGCTTGTGTGAGGGTGAGGGTAGGTGGAGGAGTGAGAAGAGGAAAATGTATGAGGGTAGGGCTGTCGAAGGCGAAAGTAATGGAATGGTTAGGGAGCGGGGTGAAGGTGGATGAGTGGGTGAAGGGGAAAGGGCAGGAGAGGCAAGGGTGTATAGAGAGAAGTGAATATAATGATAGGTATGGGATGTGGCAGGAATATAGAAGAGTACCGGGATACTTGATAGAGAGGGGATGGAGTAGAGAGGATAGGGTGATTGTGGCAAGGGTGAGGTGTGGATCGGATGAAAGAGGAAGGAAGGTATGGATGGGGGAAGAATATGGAAGGTGTGTATTATGTGAGAATGGGAAGGATACGTGGGGCCACTTGGAGGAAGAGTGTGAGGGGGTAAAGGAGGAATGGATGGGAGGGAAAGGGAGTAGAAGAGTTATGGAGTGGATGAGGGAGCATGGGGCAGGGGTAAGGATGCTCGGCCGCCCAATTGTTGCAAAAATAGAACTTCAATTGGAAGTTATGATTTTTTTAAATAATTCTCCTATCCTCATAATTGTCATCATAATTGTTTATAGCTCATGGTTACCCTAATTTTCCTAATTTTATTTGTACATAATATTATGTACTAGTTAATTGTTGCAAAAAAAGTCGAGCATAGAGCATAATTAAAATTTCCTTCAAAATTTTATGATAAAATATACATTTACACGAGGTATAATTTTTTGCATGTAAAATCCTATGGCCCACGATAAAAAAAAACATACTGTATATATTTCAGCTGGATTGGTGTTTGAGTTCTCGTAGCGTGAAAATCGAATTTTAACGCAGAGCGATCGACAGCAATTAAATCGATTTATAGTGATTAAATACATTAACAAAGTACAGTTATAGTTTAAGTGAAGTGTTGTTACAAACGAGAAGGGACTGAGTAGCAGAGACAATGGATCCGGAAGCTCCCTCGGGAAACCCAGTAACAGATAAGACAAATTCTTTATTAATTCCCGCTGGGGTTATATTTGAGTCGATGGAAGTGATAAATAGCCCTACATATGAATTAAATACCCAGATATTAAACCCAAATTTTAATTCACAAAGTGCTGACCACGTGTTAAATGTACCCAAGGTCAATCCATCCACGAGCACCAGGGAGAATAATGCGGCAAAAGTGGAGACGCGCTCATCTCCAATACAATGAAAAATGATAACAAGAATATAAATAGCCCAACTAAACAATGAATTCAATATCGTTATGATCTTGAGGATACAGGTCCTTTTCAAATATATTTGGAGGGAGATAATAGCAATAATAATTCGTCCCTTGGTAAATTACATCCAATGTCCATCGGTAAACTAATTTTTACAAACCATAAAGATGTAGACAATCAAATAATTGAGGTTGCATCATTGGGTAAAAATAGAGTGAAAATAGTTCTGCACACTTACCTTTCCGCTAATAAATTACTAGAGTCGGATATTCTCAAAAACAAGAATATTGTGTCTTATATACCCCAATTTATGATTCGCAGATTGGGGGTTATTAAAGGTGTAGATACTAGTATATCAGAGAACGAAATTAGTAATTTAATTAAACCGTTGTTTGGGGAGTCATTTTCAATACTGGAGACAAAACGCCTAAATAGACGTGTACACATTGACGATAAAGTAACATACAAGCCCACACAATCAATTCTAGTTACTTTTAAAGGGAAAATATTACCTACAGCGGTTGAAATTTTTCGGGTAACCTGTCGTGTTGAGCCTTATATTCAACGCGTAATTCAATGTTTGAGATACGGTCATATAAGTACGCAATGTAAAGCACAAAAACGTTGTGTTCTTTGTTTGGGGGATCACGAATCGAACGAATGTTCAAATCCAGTGCCTATAAAATGCATTCATTACGGGGGAGGCCATATTTCAACGAATTACAAAGAGTGTCCTGAATTTAAAAAACAAAAATCAATAAAAAACATAATGAGTATAGAAAACATCATATAGGGATGCGGTTAATAAACAAGAATCTTCATTTTCGGGAGTGGTTGCAGGTGGCAGTAATAATGATAATTTAAATAATAGGGAATTTCCTACATTACACCAGTCTGTTAATTTAAATAAACGAAAACATAAAGTAATTGATTATTCTCAGAAAGAGTTGTTTATTCAAGAGCAACATAGAAACATTATTTCTGCAGTACGATTGGAAAATAGCAATGGCGTGTGCTTAAATAATAATAATGTAGAATCTCATATCCAAAATAATGAATCTTTATCTGGTTTAATCCAGGAAATTTCTACTAAGATCATTGATATAATTAGAAACAAAGAAACAAACCTTAACTCAAAATCAGTTATTAAAAATCTAAATCGTTGCAATGGCTGAGTTAAATATAATTCAATGGAATGCTATTCCATGAAAGATAAAAAGGAAGCTCTACAGTATTTAATTTTCGAACAAAAGAGTAATATATGCTTGATAAGTGAATCATGGTTAAATCCTCACACGCCTTTTGTTTTTTCTGGATTTAATATATTTAGAGACGATAATTTGAACGGCAAAACAGGAGCATGTATCTTATTAAAAAATAACATCCTGTACGACCCTATTGTTTCTTCTTACAAGATTCCCGGGGTTAATGCAATTGGAATTTCAATAGCTCTTAAACATAATAAAACAGTAACATTTATTTCTATTTATTGTGGTCCTAGTGTAACGGTGAGTAGACAACAGTGGAGTCGATTTTTAAAAAGTATTAAAGGGCCGTTTTTGATTGGCGGTGAATTTAACTGTCACCATAGTGCTTGGGGAGATTCAAGAACTGACAATAAAGGAGTTAATCTTTTAGAAGCCATAGAAGAATGTAATTTATGCTTTATTAATGACGGCTCCGCTACATTGCTTAAGGGGCCAAATTTACCTTTATGTGCTATAGACATAACTATCTGCACCCCAGATATAGCTGGGGTTGCAACTTGGAATACTCTCGACAATACATTGGGATCCGACCACTTTCCGATTAATATTATAATTAAACTTCAACCAAACTCAAGTAATTTTAATGCAAATAAGAAATGGAACGTGGGCGAAGCAAATTGGGAAAAATTCAAGCAGAAATTGGAAATACTAACGGAAATTTCTGGTGCAAATGATAGTAACTATTCGTCTTTTATAAAAAATCTTAACAATGCATCTGAAACAGCCATTCCTGTATATTAGACTAATAACTCTCATCGTACAACACGGTTTTCAAAACTATGGTGGAATGATAATTGTAAAAGGGCAATTGAAGAGCAATCAAATGCAATGAAAAGATATAATTCTAACCCTAATATCTCCAATTTAATAGAATACAAAAAGTGTGTGGCTATTGTCAAAAGAACAATACATATCTAAAAGTAAAAAGAATCTTTTAGGAAATTGTGTGCTAATTTAAATCATAGTACTCCAATAAAAAATATTTGGAGCGAAATAAGGAAAATCAAAAACACTTCATATGTAAATAAACAGCTCATCGTAGACGGGGAGTGGTGTGAAGAACTTCTAAACAAATTGACCCCACCTTCAGTTCAAAATTATGGTGGAACAGAGGAGCCATCTCAAAATAATCAATACTTTTGAAATAAAGAAATTACTTATAAGGAATTAAACTTAAACATTAAAAAAAATGTTGAAAGTGCTCCGGGTCTCGATAATATTAGTTACAGAATGTTGGATAATATGCCTTTATATGCAAAACAACATCTAGTGCGTATTTTTAATAATGTATTGTCAAACGGCAATATTCCATTCGAATGGAAGGAATATAAAGTGATTGCCTTATTAAAAGCAGGAAAGGACCCATGGCTGGCCATCTCTTATAGAGTGATAGCACTTTCATCATGTATTTTAAAAACATTTGAAAGAATCTTAAAAACCAGGATAGAATGGTGGATACAATCACAAAATAAATTCCCAAGTACTCAGGCTGGCTTTCGTAGATTTAATTCAACCTATAACACATTGGGGGCACTTATAACTGATATACAAATTGCATTCTCGAATAATTAATCCATTTCTGGGTTTTTCATCGACATTCAAGGTGCATATGATAGTGTAAACCTTTCATTATTGGCGGAAAAGCTGTTTCAATTGGACTTTCCTGAATCTATTGTGACACTAATAACAAATTTATTTTCCGAGCGTAGAATATCTCTACATGTTAACGACAAGGTATTCGGTCCGTAAACTACAGGCATAGGTTTACCCCAGAGTAGTATCCTAAGCCCTATTTTGTATGCATTATTCTTGTACGATTTAGAATTAATATTTAATGACAACATTAAAATAATCCAATATGGGACAACTTTTGTATTTATACAAAAGATAAAAATATAAAAAATTGTTTCTCATTATTGAGCACAATTATCAATAAAGTAAAATTATACCTATCCGATAATGGGTTATCCATGTCTGAAGAGAAATCAAAAATTTGTACATTTACTCGGAGTAGATTTGAAACGAATCAAGTTCTATTGGATGGAAAATGGTATAACCACACTAAAATTGTCAAATTTTTAGGAATGTATTTGGACAGCAAATTATTATGGAATTCACATATAGCGTATATTATATCAAGAGTGGAGAAAGGCATAAATATTTTAATTTTTTTTAATTATGGCTCAAGGTCCAAAAATTCCTGCAACTCCTTTTTGGAGTTGGAAATTTCTGCAAAAAAGTCAGTAGACAATTTGTCGTTTAAGAAGTAACCATGGTATATGCCCATTTTATTTATATAAAATAAATGAAACAGATAACCCGTTTTGTGAGTGTGGGGAGTCCGGTACTCTCGAACATTTTATAATGATTTGCCCCAGATATTGTATGAGAGGAAGATCCTGTTTGAAGCAATTTCTCCTAAATTAGCCTTGCCGTTTAGTTATAAGTGTATGCCAGGATCAAGAAATAAATTCATTTACGAAAAACTTATAGCATATATTAATGAAATAAAAATTATGGTATAATAAATATTGTGTAATTTTATAGATGTAAGTGTGTAAATGAGTTTCCTTTCTTTTATCCCCTTGTGGCCCACCTTTGAACCGTGGCTTAGTTCAGTATGTACCATAAAAATGCCTTGACGAGCCCCTAGGCGAGAAGACTGTGACCCCATTTGATCCTCGTAATGAATGTGAACTTACTTAGTTATTTTCAATACCTCTCTGATGGCTAATGGTTTAATTACCAAAGCGAAAAATAGGAAAAAAAATATATTTCAGCTGTTTTTTTTTAATTTAAACTTTTCCCGACAGATCCTTCAGTTATTATTAGTTATTTTGGAAAAACTGCATTTGCAACTTGTGTCACTGTTCTCGTTCGATCCCTTAGTTATTATTAGTTATTTTGAAAAACTGCATTCGCAACTTGTGTCACTGTTCTCATTGGGTTGCGATGTGTTTCGTGTTAAATTACAGCAGTTGAAACTGGATGGAATCAATTAACAGCAGTATTATTTAATGACATACAAAAATTCTACAAAAGGAACCTTCAATAATAATAATAATAGGTGATTGTATTCAATTCAATAGCCTGTGCTTGTATTAGATGATCAATGTACCATAGTTTGCACCTAATTTTTGAACATTAGAATTTGTCTCCTATAACAACATTTTTATTGTAGCTGGATGACAATAATGATGTATAAAATAAACCAATACAAATACAAAGTATAAATGTTAAAACACACTGCAATGGCGTGTATTAGTCATGTCGAGACAGCAATTTCATTGTTTGGCAAGCGTATATATTTAAACCCGCCAATCGCAGTCTCTATATTTAGAGCGCAATAATTAATAAACAATGAGCAGAAATCGGCAAAAGCGTTAAATTTCGCCACGCCCTTGTGGGTGTTGAGAAACTAGGAATATAAAAATATGCCGCAGCTACGGTCTAATAAAAATGATTGGGATCAGCTGACTTACTTTCGGACAATACTGAGGTGGATATTAATAATAAACCCAGAGATATGGTGATCAGTGAAGTCATCATTTTGTTGATTCCCTGAATAGGCGCTTAACCTATCGAACGACGAGTACCTCCCGGTGTTTCGGCCCTACTAGCGACGACACAGCACACTGGATTCCCACGACTAGTTACCAACACGCTTAATTCATCACTGAATCGTCGTCCTTCGGCACACAAGCACACAAGACACAAAAAGAAAATGGCGATAATCACGAGAATTTTACGTAATGTAGAATCCGATAGAACCACCACGAACTTGCGCATTAATAATCAAGCTCGGCAACACAACTTACATATAAATTGAACTTGGGTGTACCAACTCTTAAAATTATGCTGATGTTACCTTTGATGGCATTTTAAATTCAAAATCAGTGATACTATGGGCAGGAAGTTTCTAAAACCTTGTTTATTATAATTTAAAAGCATTTAATACATTGTAGACGTGGCAATCAAGCCCGATAGCCGCCCTTGATTTTTAGAAAATCAAAATACAATGCAATTCTGAAACCACACTACTGTTTTCAATCCTATCAAATTATATTGAAGCGTCAAACTTCATTTTTGCATCAATGATAAACTCTGCAAATTCATTTACATTTACAATTTCATTAGGTGAAGTAAATAATTAATTACAAATTTAACACTAACGTTGTAATACACCAATTGCAGTAGTAAATGTAATATGATGTTGGTAACCCTAATAATCATATCCTTGCGTACAGCCTTCCCGTAATCCTTGTAATCCTTTAATGTGAGCATCAAATAATTTGTAACAGGTGAATCGAGACACTTTCACAAAAAATAGACTCAAATTAATTGTTTAGAACGTTAATTCTCCTTCCTTCGGATTGACCTTAATTTTGTTAATGATATGTTCATTAGTCACAACAAGAACTAGGTCATCATACCCGAATAATCAATGCAGTGTTCGTTATCTTTGTACCATTAATGGATTTATGAATTTAACTCTAGATATCTCTGAAGGGGGGGGGGGGGTAAGAAGGGGCAGCTGCGCCCGCCCCCCCCAGCCCCCCTGGAAAATTTATTAAATAAAAGTAATATTTTATACAGTATGTTTTTTTTATCGTGGGCCATAGGATTTTACATGCTAAAAATTATACCTTGTGTTAATGTATATTTTATCATATAATTGTTATCAACAAATTTTAGTCAGTAATATAAATAAATTATTTTTCTACATGATACGCCTAATTAGAATCATTTAAACATGTTTTAATCCAACAAAAAGTGCTTTTACTTGGAACCGTACGATCGAGATACGCTGCAGAAAAGTTGTCAAATATTTCCCTAAAATAAAAATTCCCTGACTTCTTGTAGAAAAATAAAACTATTTCCCTGCTGGATAAACCTCTTATAATTACCATTACAAATTCCACCCGTTATTCAACAGTATAAACACACATTTTCCAGTATAAATTCGTTTGATTACTTGCCTCACTAATCCATCTGACATTTCGTAAATTCAAGGTACTTTGATTATTTTTGCTCAGTTATTTATATTAAATAATTTAATTTTTTCATTGAATAAAACGTGTTTAAGTTATTCACGCGCATCATGTAGAAACATAATTGATTTATTACTGCTTAAAATTTCCTTCGAAATTTTATGATAAAATAATACATTAACTCAAGGTATAATTTTTAGCATGTAAAATCCTATGGCCCACGATAAAAAAATATATGGTGTTATTCTGAACAAATGTTATTAACAGCGATGTTATTAACATCGATGTTATTAACATTGCAATGTTATGTGAAATTGAACAGCGCTGTTAAAAACTGTATTCTGAACAACCCGATGTACAGAAATTGGCAACCAACTTCATGTATATTATAGTAGATGATTAATAATACGTTTTTGAGGATATTTTTAGAAAGAAAATGAGTGTTTCATAAAGCATGCACATAAATATTGGAATACTACTATCCGTTTGAGTTTTTTGTTGAAGAAAAACACAAACTACGAAATAACCTCAAAATATCACCATTAACAATCTCGTAATGTCGACCGTTTTGACAAGTGTTGTTTAACATCGAAAATGTTAATTTACATCGATGTTAGTTGACAGACAGTGTACAGAATAGTATATTCATAACATCTGTCGATGTTAGCAAATAACACCGCTGTTAACGCTAACATTTTTGTTCAGAATAACACCATTATACTGTAAACTTGATGCAGTCGCTAAATGTATACTTTCACAATCGCATCAAAATTAAAAATTATAACAAAGTGCTTTCCGCGTTGTCTTCGATGAACGCGAAAATGGTATAATACAGGGCGATCGAATAAAATTATTTAAAAAAAAATTATTGATATTTTTAAATTTATGAACTAAGGAAATACATGCAGCTTTTTGTTCATGACTCATTTTTTATTCGATCTCACTATTATTACTGTACATTTTCTATTTATTCGGAATTTCTGTATGAAAGTTTTGCTAATTTTGTAGCTTTCATTACATCAAGCAGTATTCTCAAGTATTGAATTATTATAAATCCCCGAAAAGATTACAAAAATTTCCAATTTGTGTGAAAATTCGCTCAATATTTTTTCAGAATATCCCTCAGTGGATTAGATTTTGTTCGATTGAAAACCAATAATTAATACTTTAACAAAAACTTTATTTTATTTAACGCAGCGTTTAAATTTCGCGGGCTTCTGACCATCGCGACCTCTACGACCGGAGACCATTATATTAATTCAAAAATTAACATAGAATTGAAAATGATGTATGTAGTTTACAGCAAGGAGTTTACAGCCCTAGATTACTTATTACAGCTACCAACGCTTCCCCGCCTTGCCTCGCACGACACATAAACAATGCCATAACTTCTGCGTGGTGTCAGTGCCGAATTAAAAACGCGGTCAAAGTTTTATACAGAGAGTAGCCAGCGAGTAACCCATCTATATTACTTAATCTATGCGGGCGACATTTTCACTGACAAAGTGCCGAAAAGTTGATTAGATTTCGGTATTACTGATTTGCTGAAGTGTTCTTCGTTAGTTCTAAGAGCAAATTATTTAAACATGACTGCTTTTGAAGGTAATGTATTAACAACTTCAACTTGCGTTTACCGGTTTATAGGTTATGTTTGATGTTGCATCTGGTAATTTACCTGTGCCAATTGCAATAAACCAATTTTTAATAAAGGTTTATTGAAGAATAACTATGTACAGTAATATTTAAAGCATCTGACTAAAATATTTTAATGTGATTTTATTAATTTTTACTGGCTGTCTTCCTTCATCAATTGAATCATATAATAATTAAAAATGATGCTGCACCAGGTCCTGATGGAATACCGCCTGCTTTAATAAAAGCCTGTGCATCCGCTTTGTCCTTACCTCTCACTGAATTATTTAATCGTTCTCTCAAAGATGGTGTTTTCCCATCTCTTTGGAAGCGATGCTAGACTATCCGGGTTTTCAAATCAGGCATAAAGAAGTTTGTTCAAAATTATAAAGCAATAGTCATTCAATCATGCTTTCCTAAATTATTAGATAAGTTAGTTCCAAAGTATATTTTTAAGCCTATAATATCTGAAATTCTTTCCTTCAAGATCTACTGATTCCAACTTGTTTATATACTCCAATTTCGTTACCGATGCAATGGAGGAAAGGGCAGTGGTAGACTTGGTCTACAGGGTAGAGATGAACAAAACGGAACATGGGATTTTCAATGATAATTTCTTTATATTGGAATATTATCTTCCCTGATCATTTTAGAGGAAACATGTAATTTCATTTTTTGTAGAGTAAAAATTTCTGCATGCAGTCATGCTATTATTTATTTTTTAGTATTTACAAAAACCCGAAAAAATAAAACAAAAATGATAATTTTCACGAAAATAATGGTTGCCATGAAATTCACTTTTTTGAAAACTTTTAAAGTGTTATTTCATTGGGCTCGTAAAACTGCACTTCTTTGCCCATTTAAACGTTTCTCTATCTATTATAGTTTCTGAGATCCCCATAGAGAACATTGAAAACATTGTATATTGTCATCTATTGCTCTCAACGTTCTAAGTTGCTCAACCAGGCAACAAAAACTTCTTGCCGACGTACACCACATTATTCTGTATGGCTATAACAGCCCACTAGATACATTAATAAGAAATGTTAGTTCACTCGCCAAGTCAATAGAATTTTTTTGTGTCTCATTAAATAAATTTCAAAGAATTTATGAGATGATTTTCCCCTTTTTACGAAGTTATATTTATATTAAAATGATTATTATTTGCGAGCAAATATTTTGTGAAATTCTTCGTATTAAACTGGATGCATGTACTCTGGTGGGACCGAAACTGTGGAGGTTGCAGGTTCGATCCCTGTCGGACGCATGTCCACACTTTTGATCCAGTTTAACCCTCCACTCGTGAAGCAAATTTTCTTCAACTGAAGATTTTCGAAACGTGTTACTAATAGTTCATTTTTTTTTTTAATTTATGCTCTTTGACAATAAAACAAAGATATTTAATCAATTTAAGCTCTGAACATACATTCAATTTTGATAAATGGATGTCGGTGTTTACCCTTAGCATTTTATAGTTTTTCTATTGCCTTTTTAAAAAGCTTACAATTAATCAATATTTTTATAATGAATCAGTTCTTAATTAGTTTTTTACTTTCAGAATTTGGTGTACTTCCTGAAATAGCAAAGGCCATAGAAGAGCTAGATTGGATGTAAGTACCAATTGATATGAATTATACCTTTATATTTTAAATGTTAAATTGTCCATAAGCTATCGGTCCATCTAATTAATTTTATTTATCATGTTCTTTTCTCTGTAAAATTTGATTTTTTACTCTGTCAAGCAATAACGGGCTTTTGTAATGATTTTCAAACAGGCGTGCCGACTTTTTCGTCCCTACGCTAGCGACAACTAATAGGAGAAAATCAGAAACAGGTTACCAAAACAAAAACAGTCATGTGATCTTACTCCACTCAATTTTTACCATAAGTCTTTCACCCTTACCACGCCCGCTAAAATTTTCTTCCCGGAGCGTTTCTCTCTTGCTCCACGAGTGTCTTTACGACCATGAATAGATTGACGTTGACATATTAATAAGGTCACATGACGGTTTTGGTCACCTGTTTCGGATTGTCTCCTATTAGGTGCCGCTAGCATATAGAGGAAAAAAACCGGCTCGCCCGTTTGTATTCCGTTGTCAATTTCTCCACTTATCTCTGATTAAATATAGATGTGCAAATTATTTTGGCTGTACTTTTTTTTATAAGGTTACCAACTGATATCCAAGCTGAAGGCATACCACTGGTTCTTGGAGGTGGAGATGTTTTAATGGCAGCGGAAACTGGCAGTGGCAAAACTGCTGCGTTTTGCTTGCCAATAATTCAGATCGTTTGGGAGACTCTAAAAGACATAGAATCGGGAAAAACTGCCAAAGTTTCGCTAAATACCTGTAAGTAGTGCTACTAAAATTATTTAGAGTCTGGAAGCTGGTGGGCAACGCGATTTTCTCAAATCTGTGTGTTTAAATTGTGATGCTTTGAGGCTTGCATGTGTCGCCCGTTTGAAATAGCCTTCAATGCGGACACCTGATATTTGCAGTAGCCAGTGCCCGCTCGCATTCTCTCAGACTACGAGATTTAAATAGTTGTTTCTTATTGGTTACTGGGACCAGCCAGCCAATACATTTGTTATATCGTGTGAGCCACAGAATTTTGTTTCAGAGTTGGCTATGCCCGAGAGAGAGAAACATAGCAGTCATGTCTGAGATTTATTCATTTTTTCAAATCTAATTCAATCGAACAAATCTAGTCTCATGACGTTATAATATGCGAGATACCTCATTTTCCTCACAGCCAACTCCGAAACAAAATTTTGTGGCTCACATGAAATAACAAATGTATTGCCTAGGATCACAGTAAATCCAACATTAAGTGCAAGAAAAATGGCTTTAGAATGTGATGACAGAAAATCTACTATCCATAGCATTTTAAAAGGTTGTAGTTATCGACCACATAAAAGCCAAAAATATTAAGAACTTGGCAGTTGATTCAAGATCTACATTTTGTGAAATTGTAATTGAAATGTGTAATAAGGACGAGAGGTTGACAAATCGTGCGTCATTTACGGATGACATTTCATAGCAACTTCTATTTTGACGATTTTATTTTCGAAAATTTGTTCACAATTTTCAAGCTATACTTCCTGTTAAACTAAAGAGAAAACAAAAATAAAACCTTGAAAATAATGCTATAGTACAATCGCACAGAGGTGACAGTGACTTATCGCTCCATGTTGCCTGAATTAAGTTTCTAGTAAACGTATGTCCTTAAATAGTTCGATTCAGTCTAGGCGGGAAATTTAAAAATTCTCGAGCGTGCAAATATTTTCCCGACGAAACTTTGCAAGTGCATTTGGTAAAGACAACTGGAAATTTTTCAATTCTGCTCTTATCTAAATCGAAATTGGAGACGGTCAAAACCAGATACAAGCACTTGAATTTTGAGGTTAGAATAGATGAGAAAAGACATACGTTGCACTTAGCCCTTGAATTTACATATCGACATACGTTTCGTATTCCATTTCGTTTTTCTTAAGCCTGCGAACGAGTATAGATATTTATCCAGACGCGATTATTAGATCGAAAAAGCATGAGTCACTGTCACCTCTGCGCGATTGTACTATAGTAGATAAAGGAATTATTCTAATTTTATTCTGACCTTAAATTCAATAATAGAGACACAAACTGAAATTGAAAATTTTACTATGCTGCGTCTTGAAATGGGACACACGGTATATAAGTTTCATAATGTATGTGGTATCCCTTATTGAATAAAATATTTGTAATTTTTTTGGCTTATCAAATTAATCCGTCTCCGACACTACGCCTGACCTTCAGGGTAACAAATGAGGCGACAGATTAGTTAAGAGTTAATTTTAATTCAATTTTAATTAACACAGGTTTCCTTTACAACTCTTAAAAGAAGCAATTTTTGCCCAAAATACATAGTTTTCGCTAAAAATGCAAAAAACCATTTTCAATTTGCATTTTTAGCAAAAACTATGCATTTAGGGCTAAAATTGCTTCTATTAAGAGTTGTAGAGCAGAACATTTTCAATCAATATAGGTCATTTCAATTTTCCTATAATTTCCCGTTTTTCCGCTAGAGGACGCGGAAAATAAAGTATAGTGCAATTTATTGATGAAAAATTTGAAAAAAAAACCTAAAATGCATATACGGTCACGATTTTGCGCGCTCTGGTGGGCAACGCTCGCATTATTTGAAAAGTCGAAAGACCTATGTCTATCGGAAATTTTCCGCTCTACAACTTCGGTCTTTTATAATTTTTCCAGATAATGTGTAGTTTTGGCTGAAAATCCAAAAAATTAGCAGAAGGTGACAAGAGAAATATGTTTTTACGGATAAATCTCAAGTCCTTAATATTTCATTATACAAACTGTATATCATTGGAAAGCTTATCAAAAATGCCATGGTGGCAACATATACCGGGTGTTCGATAAAAAACGACCAACGCCATAACTGTTATTTATTGACCGATATGAATGAACTAAAAACTAAAGTCAATGGCTGTTTAAATACTAACAACTGGCATTAAAATTGATTTTTTTTCAATAATAATTTCATTGCCAAATAATAGTCAACTTAAATTTTTTAAATGGCTGCCTATAATGGTTTAATTTTATTACATTAGACATAATTTTTCTGAATCCAATAATGCCCAATATGTTGTTTTTCGTTTTGGTCAAAAAAAAATTAAAATAAATCTTCCATTTAAAATTATATTTTTTTAAAATTATAATTAGTATGCCTTGGAAAAAAGTGACAAATGTCATTTGTTGTAAGGTTATGTCAAATATGAATAATAAGGACCCAATAGTAAGTACGTATGTTACAACTCAATGTAGAATAGAATAAATAAGTGATGCAAGTATTAATTCACTTGCAATTTAGATGTTATTGTGATTATTGTAAACACTAAGTAGAACGTCTAACTCTGCAAGTCCACGAATTTGTCGATCCACTCTCTTTGGCTTTTTAAAGGCTCCATATCGTCTTCAAAATTTCCTTCTAACCTTCTAAATTTAATATTCGCCGCTCTGGAAACCGTAGATGATAAATCCGTGCTGCAACTTTTCGATTTCTATTTAGAAGAAAATCAATTTGTAACATGTCTGTTAATTCGCGATTGTTCGTGATTATGCCTGAAACACACACTAATAATTACTTAAACGATAAACGACATTTGTCGATTCGAATTTTTTTCAAGGCACACTATATTTATTACAAAAAAAATCATGTGAACAAGATTTATTATTATCTTTTTCTGGCAAAAATATTAACTGAAAACCAACATAATGGGCATAATTGGATTCAGAAAAACAATGTCTAATATTATAAAATTAGAAAAGTATATGCAGCCATTTAAAAATTTAAAGTTGACTATCATTTGGCAATGAAGTTGATCTTGAAAAAATATATAATTACCATCATTTTATAGTATTTAAACAGCCATTGACATTTTTTTTTTAGTTCATTCAAATCGGTCAATAAATAACAGAGTTATGGCATTGGGCGTTTTTTATCGAACACACGGTTGGTCATAATTTTGACGTTTACACCATTAGCAATATCCGGACTTGCAAAACACTCGGTGAATCATTAAATTATAAATATTTTTATTGCGGTAAAATAAATATTGTATGATACATGTGTAAGGTGTATTTATTTTATTCGGAGGGTTGCGGAACTCCCTATTTACGAAATAAAGTTCCACTTTTAACACTTGTATAAAAAAAAACTATTATACCATCAAATCGGAGAAAGTTACCATTTTTAATATTGCAATTATAGCTCCGGCATGGACCATGTCAACTTTTGATCGTGGGGCGGCAATAGCAGTTTCTCCAGATGGATTGAGAGTGCAATCTCGTGAACAAAGGGAGTGGCATGGAACACGATGTACAAGAGGTGTTCAGAGTGGCAAATGGGGATTTGAAGCAACGGTTACAGATGAAGGCTTGTGTCGTGTGGGGTGGTCATCATTGCAAGCAGCTTTGGATTTGGGAACTGATAGGTGAGTGCATTAGAAGATTGTCAAATTGTTAAAAATGCCAAATATACGGTTATACAAACATGTGTACATTATATGGCTAAATAGCCGGTGTAATATAAATTCTGATGCACTCCACAAACTGTAAAAAAAAGGCATTGACAATCAGTTATTTTTTGCATGTTTAGAATGGTTTACAAGCAGATACTTGTGCAAACAAGACATGTGACAACAAAGTTTGTGCATGAAAACATGACAACAATTTCAATTTTTTTTCAATTTCAATTTATTTATTTCACTTTTGCCACCATTTATAAAATACACATTACACTCGTTATAAAGTATACAGTATACAATATAGTCGCTATAAAAATACATTTGCAGTGGATGTGATTGTCAATATATAATTATGTTTAAAAATAGGTTGGTAAATTAAAATCATCAATAGGTAACAGTACAAACACATTAAAATCTTAAATAGTAAAAAAATGGGTTAAAATTATAAGATCATAAGTATATAGTCACATTAGAAAGTTACACATTAAAATTCGAAATATTTCGTTGAATCATAAAAAAAAACAGTTAAAATCATTACAGTCGTATCAACTATTTGAATCTCTAAATGTCCAAGAAAAGTGATGGTAGAAACAAATGTATAGATAAATATCACAGATCAGAAATTTTGTAACAGCACCTTTGTATAAGGAAATATTTAAGTTGTATTTTAAACTTGTTATAAGTTGTAAATTTTTTTATATCTTCTGGTAATTTATTGTATAATACTGTGCGTTTTTTCATATAATGTACTTTTATGTGGTGTTATTCTTATATTTGAACCGTGCCTTGTGTCATAATTATGAGTATTATTATTTTTCTTGAACCTTTTATAATTTTTGAAAGCAAATAAGGCACACTTGTATATATAGGTACTTGGCAGTGTTAAAATTCGCTTATTAATGAAAATATCACGGCAAGTCTCAATGCGCTTTAAACCAAATATGAGCCGTAGGATCCTCTTTTGTGCCACAATGACACGTGTTACATCGGCTCTACCCCATGCTAGGATATTAAAGGAAATATGCGAATGGCACATTGCGTGATATATTTCCAATAGCGATGATTGACTTAGTTTGGTTTTTAATTTAAGTAGTAGTAGGCACTGTTAAGCTTTGACACAACATGATCAATCTGCGTACTCCATGCTAACTTTTCATCTATATAACTTCCAAGATATTTAACACAGGTAGAGGTGTTGTCTAAAGGACTATTTGGTGGCTTCCTATTGTAGAACTGTATAGTCACGGTTTTATTTATATTAAGCAAAAGTTTATTTGCGTTGCACCAATCGGACATCTCCTTGTTCGTTATATTTATATTAATGTGCAGCTGTTCTTGGGTGTCAAATGCCCGAGAAAAGTAAAAAAATAGTCCCGCTACGCACTTACCCGAATCGACGCTTTTCGACACTGCATGTAAGAGGTCAACGTTGGCGGTTTCGTTTGAACGATTTTCTCTAAATCCATGTTGGGCTTCACTCAGTAATTGATAATTCGTGGTGTAATTTTGCAGCTTATAGACAAGAATTTTTTCAATTATTTTTGAAAATGCGTCCACTAGCGATATTGGTCAAAAGTTATCTTTGTCTGTTTTCGTACCCTTTTTGTGTATTGGAATAATTTTTGATGTTTTCAGCGATGTAGGAAAAATTCCAGTGGTAAGTGATAAATTAATTATGTATTGCAAAGGTTCCATTATTTCATCCGCAACTTGTTTGATTACCTTCATCGATATGCCATCTTGTCCTGCACTTGCTCCACTTCTTAAATTTGTGATGGCATTAAGGATCTCACTTTCAGAAGCAGGCGTCATGAACATGGACTCCATCCTGTTTCTTGATGTTGTGCATGTTTTGGATGGGCTATCTCCTAGATGGTTTCTAATTTCTCTAGCGGTAATGGTTGCAAAGTGTTCTGCAAAAGCATTTGCCACTTCTTTGGTGTCACTGATTATTTGGCCGTGCTCGTTAGTAACTTTGATGCTTTCATGTAGTTTCTCTCCCTGCAGTTCTTCCCTTACAAGTTGCCAGATATGTTTCTGCTTATTATGCGCCTTTGCAATTTTTTGTCCGTTATAATTAAATTTTGTGTTCTGTATAAGCTTTTTATGTTTCTTCTTTTTGATATTATATTTAATTCTCAGCTCGTCTGATTTTGTTTCGATCATGAGATGATGTATCATTTTTAGGTTAGTGCTGGATGATTTAATTTCACTGTTTACCCATCGTTAATTTGTTTTCCGCTTTATATTTCTTCTTACCGGACATGCTATGTTATAATGATGTAAAAATTCTTCCAAGAACAGATCAAACGCACTATTTACTTCTCCAGTTTTCATGAAATCCCAATCAACTGTTTGCAGATAGAGTTTTAATTCACATATATTACAATTATTTGTCATCCTAGTATTCGTTGGTTTTGGTGAACGGTTTTCAGTTAAATTTTCACTCCATTTTATATCTATTATTTGTGCATAGTGATCGGAAAGATGCAAATTTCTATTAATACATGTCCATGTGTCTTCCGGTATATTTGTTACTATATAATCAAGTTGTGTTTCTGAGTATCCGGTTTCAATCACTTCAATTCTGGTAGGTTCGAAGAGTTTGTTAGGTCAATAGGTCATTAAATAGCATCTTATTAATTGTGTTAGTCATGTAGTCTATATTCAAATTCCCACACAGTACTGTGTAAGTATGGGTTTTATCTAGTTCAGTCATCAGGTCCGATATGTTTTCAAGAAATATGTTAATATTTACCCGACGGTGGGCGGTAAAAACAAATTATTGCTATTTTGTTATTGTATGCATTTATAGAGCATCCAGTACATTCTATTTCCGATACACAGTATCGATCTACGGAAACCAGTTTTTCACATTCATATTTATTATCAACCAAGATAATATTTATTTAATATTGTGCTAGATATTTACAGAAAATATTTACACTCGTCCAGACTTACAATATATTAGTGACAAAAATTAAAATGTGTAATTGAAAAAATCTTCAATGCATCCACCATGCTTACGGGACTTACGGGTAAAATCTGCAATTTGGGTGTATCCATTCAACAGAACAAAGTTTTTATTACTTTGGTTGCACCATGTTTCGGTTATACAAATTATGTTTGGTTTGTGTTCTTTTATTGAAACCGTAAGCTCATCCGTTTTATTGAATATACTTCTGATATTTTGATGTATAATCTTAAGTTGTGTGTAATAGTTAGAAATGTTAGATTTTATTGTATCTAGATTTGTATTTAGGGGATGATTTATTTAATTCCTTCGGGCCATAACTCAGGGTTCATTATAATATGCCCAGTTTCTTGGGGAATGCCAATTTTAAAGCATTTATACTTCTTGCATGCTCTGCGATCTTCATGCATAGTTGTTTCTATTGTCAATTGTGTGTTAGGGATTTTGCTTTTCAAGTAGGCTTTAAGGTTTTCTTCTTTGTAATCGTGCCTATATTTGCCAATATGGTACAATTTTTTCTGCTGTGGTTTATATACCACTTCGTCGTTGTCATGTTTATTTCCCATAATGGGGAGTTCTTTGGGCACTTTATTTAGGGGTCTATTATCTTGTATTGTTATTAATTCATAATTCTCCGGTTTATTTATATTTTCGTGTGTTGACCTGTTTTCTTTTGCGGCTGTGTTGTTTTTAACATTCACAGGCTTTTTCGTCGATTGGCTGAGATGCACTTTTTGTGCAGCATCTGGGGTTCTTATCGTGTTGGTCATCTTCAATTATGATTCGGTATTTGCGATATATATACTTGTGGTGTCCTCTTGTGGATTTGTTTTAGATTGGAGTGCAGTGCTCTGCATTATCAGCATGCTGTTTAATGTTCTGATTTGCTCTTGAAGGAACATTACATTGCTGTTTAAGTGAATGATTGTCTCCTCCTTGGACCTTAGAAGCGATTTCAGATACCTTATCTCCATATCGGTGCTGATTCCTATTACGGTGTTCCCGCTTCTGAATGATTCCTCAAGTTCGTCTTCGCTGTCATCATCATTTTCACATTGGTTATCCTGCGAGTCTTGACAGCAAATAATAGTATCTTAGTCCACTTGCACCACATTTTTGATGTATTTAATGCACCCTTTGTGCATTCTCGCGCCACATTTAGCACACTTAAGTCCACTTTGTGGTATATTACCGCACCTTTTACACTTTCCATTTAGAGAAGATTCACACACATCTACTACGGTCGCCGCCATTTTCGATCAATGTATTATAACAGTAATTTTCTGAATAATCTACCATAGTCTGTCTATAAAATGTAAAAATATATTTGCACCGCCCAGTCTTCTTATTAGCAACTAATAAGACAAAATAGGGTTCACACGCAAAAAATGGATTAATCTGACATTAGTCTAAGCTTGCCTTTCTTTATTTGATTCACAATTACTAAACTGTTACTATTGGATATAAAAAAATCTCAAATTGCAATGTCAAAATGACATTATAACCGTGATAGTGTAAATAGTACAGTGAGATCAGAAAGTCAAAAATATATGGCAGCACATTTTCTAAAAATCTCTATAATAATTTAAGTAAAATTATATTAGCTGTCTGGAAATCTCCAATGCAATGCAGTATATATTTTGTTAATTTTGATATCTTGTGATTTCTTAAGGTTACCTGTTTTAAAAATAGTTATGTGTGTTTTATCTCATTTTTTGATTACTTAAACATGAAAACAAATTATTCATTAAAAAAAATTTGACGCACATTCAAAATGTACACTGGAGAAGTAGCTGTCCGGCGATTATTAAAAAATTACTTACTACTTCGACTGATCATGTTAAACTAATGTTATACACATTTGATATGATTTGCTTGTACTCTATATTTTTCAGATTACTTCAATTTTAGTTTGAGTTTCAAACCTGATGGCGAATGACCTTAGTTGTCGATGAGCCTTCGACCCAAATTTAAAACTGTGAATACAGGGTGTTTCAAAATTCATGCACCAAAAGTTTTCTGCGTACTCCTCGTACATAAAAAAAAAAAAAAAACTCTTATGACAAATCTTGATTTTCCACAAAATAACATGGATTGAACCCCTTCGCAGAAATATTAAAGAGACGCCATTGTTCCCTATCAATGAATACTTTCTTTCGCGTGTAGAAAGAGGCGAGAATACCACGTACATGTTCGCGCTCGTCTGGTCTGGGGTCTTCGTCTCTCGAGCTTGTACTGTCAGCATTTGACAAACAAACGATTTCATTGTCACAGCACACAAATTAGGTCAATGTACCATCGAGTATGGAATTGGAATTTTTAAAACCAATTTGTATCTTCCTGGAAACACAGATGTTTTACGGACTTTCTAAAATTGTTATTCTAAATTAGGTCTTGGTCTTGGGTAACAAAGTGATATCATTTTACAGCACCTACCCCCCGTGATTTTAAGTAATAGGACTGCAGGGGATACAATTGTACAGCAATAAAAATGCAGAAGTGTAGGAAGCCGCCAGGAACAATAAAAAAGCATAATAAATAAGGTGAACTTGAAATTTGTGTGTCGGTTTTATCAACCCGCACCGGACTATTTATGTTTAGATAAAATTTTTTCAACGGCGCACTCGATATTAGGTCACCATTCATTCATGCGTCAACACTTAAAATCGACACCGTTTGTTTTTATACAAGCGAATGAACGTATTCATTGATAGGGAACTGTGGCGTCTCTTTAATATTTCAGCGAAGGGGTTAAATCCATTTTATTTTGTAGAAAATCGAGATTTGTCAAAAGGGTTTTTTTTCTTTCTATCTACGAGTACGCAGAAAATTTTTGGTGCATGAATTTTGAAACACCCTGTATATTTACCCAAAATTCATGGTTCATGAGTTTTCTGAAACTATTAGTCGGTAATTTCAAGTATTATTGTACATGGATTAAAATTTCATTTTTATTTCTTTTTGATTAAAAACTATCTATAAAGAATGTTGTAATTTTGTTATTTGTTTTAGGTTCGGTTTTGGATTCGGTGGTACTGGCAAAAAGTCAAATAACAAACAATTTGATAATTATGGCGAAGCCTTTGGAAAAAGTGATATTATCACTTGTCTTCTAGATTTAGACAAAGGCGAGATAAAATTTTTGAAAAATGGCTCCGATCTTGGGAATGCGTTTGTCATAAATAAACAACTTCAAAACTGTGCATATTTCCCTGCTGTCGTTCTGAAAGTAATTATTAAAATATTTTCATAAAACACAGGTTAATTTTGTTGTGTTTGCAGAATGCTGAAATGTCTTTTAATTTTGGCGATAAGCCATTGAAGTATGAATTGCCAGTGGGATATCAGCCGCTGAAATTGGCTCCTAAGGAAAAAATTGTCACAAATACTAATGGCCAAACTACAGCAGCTATAACTAAACCAGCAAATAATGCACCGCAAGCAATTGTAATTGAGGTAATAAAGCTTGAAACAATTTTTTCATATAGTTACATTACGTTGTTTATTGGTCCATCATAGCCTTCAAGAGAATTGGCGGAGCAAACGTATAACCAAATAAAGAACTTTAAAAAATACCTTGAAAATCCTACAATACGAGAATTACTACTGATTGGTGGTGTTAATGTCAAGGATCAAATTTCTGTTCTACAAAGTGGGGTAGACATTATCGTTGGAACACCTGGAAGATTAGAAGATTTAATTCAAGGAGGTAATGTATTTAATATCCCTTCCTATATTAAATTAAGGTTCTGAAATAAGTAGCAATATAATGTTATATAGTGTGAGCCACAAAATTTTCATTCAGAGTTGGCTGTGAGATAAATTACGAATATCGCATATTAAAAATTAGGACATTTAGCCTACGGGCTATTGGAACTATCTGCGAAAAAAAGGACTAGTTAGAGAAAATTAAAAATGCCCACCATGCAGTGATTTTAAATCTAGTAGATACCAAATACTGAATTAGTTAGGGTGCCAACATCAACATATGAAATGCATGGTACTTTTGTTCACCATTTCATTCAAATCATGTACTTGGGCATAAATCTGTTTTTCTCGCGATAGCGAATTCCATGAACCAATAGCACTACCGGAAACCCCTTCTCAAATCAAACGAAATAAGGCGCTAAATCTAAAAGTTCCAATAAACGAAAGTACTAGAATGACATCACCAATTAAATTTCTTGGGAAGCACCACAAACAATGCACTTCCGGCCCATTTTGTTAGTATAAAGCAGTGGTGGGGAAACTTTTTTTAAGACGGGCCATTTGTAATAACTAGACAATCGTAGCGGGCCAAAGAATAATGCTTAATCGTTGACTAATTTATGTGTTCTATAAACATATACATATATTATTACATACACTTATTATTTTAATAGTAAAAAAGCAAAAGGTAACAAAACTATAAGCACAAAATATAAAATGAATTTAGTGTAGTTCTTGATGTGAAGTATTATCACTTTATTTTCTGGTGTCATTACTGGTTGATGGTGCATGAGAAAAATGAAATTGAGACTGTTTCATCAAAATTTCATCATAGTCCGGTTCCATTTGCGAAGCAGAAATTCTTAAAACTGATGAAAGATGCTCATCTGTAATTCTGTTTCTTAAAGAAGTTTTCCTAAGCTTCATTGTTGAAAAGATTTGTTCGCATATATAAGATGAGCCGAACATTGTCATTATCTTCATTGCATTATCTGGACTTAAATTTTTATAAAATTCTAGTAATGGTACTGTATGAAAAGTTTGTTTCAGAAGAGTATTACAGTTCAGTTCTATTAACTCAAGTTGAAATTTTGCATCAACTTCTTCGTAATTAACATTGAATGGGGTCGCAAAAATACTAAACTCTGGTTCCATTTTTCTAAAGTCCTAAAATCTCCTTTCAAATTCTGTAGATAGTTTTCTCAAATTAATTTCGTATTTTTTAATCTTATTGTTTGATATAGTGAATTTTAAAGATTGTATTCTTGGAAAATGAGAAAAATCAGATTTAGAGATCTGATTAGCAAATAATAATAACTGTAATTTGAAACTTTTCAGGTATTGCCAAATATCGTGAAGAAACTGATTTTTTCCTTGCAATTTGAGATTAAGTTTATTCATGTGTACGAGGAGGTCTGTGAAAAAAGCGAAATCAGAAAGCCACGTTTCGTTTTCTAAGACGTCAAATTGATTATAAATGTCTTTATCAAGAAGAAAATTCACAATATCGTCTTTTAAATCCCAAATTCTTTCAAATACTTTTCCAGCACTTAACCAACGAACTTTTGAATAATACAGGATATCGGAATGCTCAGCATGTACGGACTCCAAAAACTGTTAAAACTGGCGATGTAATAATCCTCTGGAACGAATCATATTTACTAGTTTTACAGCAATATTAAGTATATGGTCAATATCTAAAGCCGATTTACAGAGAGCATCCTGATGTATAAGGCAATGCAAAAAAACAACATCATTTTCCGGATCCTTAGAATTAAATTTCCCAACAAATTCTTGATTGATTCCAACCATATTAGGAGCACCATCTGTAGTTACATTACATAGCTTGTCAATAGGTAAACAAAGTTTATCGATGCAATTTTCAAATTCACAAAATATATCGGCACCAGTCGTTGTTCCTTTCATTGACTGCAGCCCTGCAAGTTCTTCTGTAATTTCAAAGTGGGCGTTGATTCCTCTTACAAATATGAGTAACTGCGCAGTATTGCGAAAATTGACGAAAGCTTACTGCTAACTAATGCTCTTACTCGGGAGTTTGTTGAGGCACTGGGAGTTTGGGGGATACTATTGTGTTTTGAATATCACCGCAGGTAGTTTTTATGCGGGTCGTCACATTACGAAGTAAGAATGCGTTCAAACATTCTCACGACGGCACTCTTTAACGGGCCGGATTAAACCTTTCCGCGGGCCGTAGTTTCCCCATCACTGGTATAAAGAGATAATTCAACTTAAAACTCACTGACGGAATAAACTATAAATAAATGGCAGCTGATCCAGGTTATGTAAGGTTACGTGTGGGTACCCGCCTAACGTACGTCGTAGGCTTGCTCGCTTGCTTCGTGATCGCGAGAGAGATATTAGGAACTAATGTACAATAGAACGGCGAGGGTAGAAAACGGCACGTTGTACATGTTTGCTCCATAGGTGTATTAGGATACATATGGCTATATTGGTATCTACTTATACAAAATCACTGCCACCATGTTCATGAAAGCCATTATTAGTTAATGGCATAAATTGTCTCAACTTGTCAGTTTAATTCTAATTTGACAATTCACGTCATAGAAGACTAAATTAGTTCAGTTGAATAAAAAAAAAATTATCTCAGACATGACTGCTATATTTATCTCTCTTAGTCATGGCCAGCAACAAAATTCAGTGGCTCACACCTATATTTATGATTATTATTGTGTGTTTTTTTTCAGGATATCTTTCTCTGTCAAACTGCAGATTTTTTGTACTTGATGAAGCTGACGGTTTGTTGAAACAAGGTTATACAGATTTAATCGAGCGTCTCCATAGACAAATGCCGAAAATTAATGCTGATGGCCGCAGATTGCAAATGATTGTTTGTAGTGCTACTTTGCATGCTTTTGAAGTTAAAAAAATGGCAGTAAGTATATTGTTAAACTTTGCTGTGGATGGCTTGATTAATTTTCATTCATCATAGGAAAAACTTATGCATTTCCCCACTTGGGTTGACCTGAAAGGTGAAGACGCTGTCCCGGAAACGGTCCATCATGTTGTCGTCAAAGTGGACCCACAGAATGATAAAAGCTGGCACAATTTGCGACAACACATTCTTACCGATGGGGTATGTTGTCAGTTTTCATTTTTATTTCGATCAACTAAATTTTTATATTTTCATTGTTTATTCACACAAAGATAATAAAATCATATTACTGTTTTTATGAGCAACATTGTAAACACATCGTTAGATTTTCTGTGTAGTAATCAGCTCCAGAAACATAAAACAAAATTAATCACTTTGGTTCCAACAATTCCAACCATTTTTGAAAAATGTCTAGGGGCTCTGTAAAACAAGTACAGATTTCTAAATCAATCTTTATACATTTACGATATTCTGAAGAACTGGAACATTGGAATTTTTATTTTTCTCAACTATGAAGAACATTACAAAATTATTTTAATAAATGTTGGTATTGGAAAACTGAATATTTTTTATCAATAAATGTTTAATATAAAAAATAATCTCTACAACTCATACACATTCACTGTGAATGTAAAATCAATTCAAAATATCGCTGTTAGAGTAATTATCTGTCGGATTAATTTTAGCTTCACTTCACTATTAAACCAAATAGCAGCAATACGTTTGACGTTCTGATTCAGCAACTGTTTAAATCAACAACACTTGTTTTTTTTTTATTTGATTTCTAGCCCCACTTGATAAATTACATTACATTTACTTAATTTTGCATATTTTAGGGTTGTTTTATAGTTTAAAGTTTTCAAATTCAATTTAGTTTAATTTTCAAGTTAGTATGTGGGTAGAAATAAACGATCTTAAGCCAATGTTATTTTGCTGGTAGTACTAGTAATAACATGCAAATTTCTTTTGTATCATTCAATATCCGGCGTGGCACTAGCCAGGGAAGTAGTTGTTTCAATAAGTTATTTGCTTATAGGCTTAGGAAGACTTAATTTTGCTTGCAGAGTTACGAACAGGTTGAATATTCATATATTCAGTCTACATTTCGTTGTATTGAATTTTAAATTACATTCCCATAGTTTTTCTATTGCACAGAAAATTGATGTATTTTTACAAACATGTTAATATCTTGGAAACGAGAGAAGATAGGCATAGGGTATGCTAGAAGAGATCAATGCAGAATTGAATTCTGCGTCGGAATATGTAAAAATATACAGTGTTCCATTCAAAAAAATTGAGATGTAATGCTTTAAAGTTGACTAAATGTGGTATTAAATTTTGAACACTCTTCATTTTATTTTTCCAAAGATACATCTCCACTGGGTACCTTCGGGTGTTGGCTTTTTATGGCCAACATTACATCGCTTCAATTTTGTATTGTTTGGAGATATGTATTTTTAAAGTGAATTTTGAAAAAGTACAAAAATTTTTTAAATGTCAAATATTTTGAAAATGATTAAATTTTGAGGTTAAGTTACTAATTTTTTCACAGAATCCAAATTTGCAATAAAAAATATAGCATGCCATTTAAAATAAGGAAGTTGGTGTTGACTTCCGGTATAACCGGAAGTCGAATAATCTTGAAAATATTTTCATTGAAAAGAGCACCCTCAATTACGTAAATCAATACATTAATTAGAAGTCCATATACTTTTAATGTACCATCTCGATGGGATACCCTGTATACAAAATTTTATACGAACGCCTTAAGATGAGAATAATAATATGAGAATATGAGGCAGTAATATATGTTTGTACTAATACCTTATAACTATAATGTAAATCTCCCTAATCTGTGCCTACTTCCTCCAGCCTCCAGCATTAACAATATTTTTCACAAATTGAAATCAAACATATGTTTTGATTAAAATTGACACTACAAAAATTTTGTAATACAACTGAATGTTTTATTAGAAAAAAAGTGTTTAGTTAGTTGGTACTAAAAAGTATACATGTTTTAAAAAAAAACTTTCATATTCTTAAACATTGTAATTTATGTAAAATGAAGTAAGTGAATATTATATTTTATATGTGTGAGTTTAATTTATTCTTGCTATTTAGGTTCATTCTCAAGATAACGTTCGCCCTGGAGGGACCAGTGCAGAAACTTTAAGTGAAGCAATAAAACTTCTAAAAGGAGAATATTGTCTAAGGGCAATTGACGAACATAAAATGGACCGAGCAATTATTTTCTGCAGGACTAAATTGGACTGTGACAATCTTGAGAAGTACATGAAACAGATAGACAGGAACCATTATTCGTGTGTGTGTTTGCACGGAGATCGCAAGCCTCATGAGCGTAAAGCAAATTTGGAAACCTTCAAGCGCGCACAGGTAAAATTCCTGATTTGCACCGATGTTGCTGCGAGAGGCTTGGATATTACCGGATTACCATTTAGTAAGTTTGAAATGAGTGATTTGTTTGGTGGTTGGTTCATTTTATGATGTACTTTCAGTGATTAATGTTACTTTACCTGACGAAAAATCCAATTATGTGCATAGGATCGGCCGTGTTGGTAGAGCTGAACGCATGGGTCTGGCTATTAGTTTAGTTAGTTCAGTGCCGGAGAAAGTATGGTATCATGGAGAATGGTGCAAAAGTAGAGGACGAAATTGTTGGAATACAGATCTTGTTGAATATAAGGGATGTTGTATCTGGTATAATGAACCGCAGGTATTTAAATTTTATGATTTTAATTTTGAGGTTTCTGGGGTACCTTTCAGTAACTAAAAATGATTATATTTAGTGCCTTTTGCACAAGAAATTTGTGTTACACAGTTATTGGGAATGATACCAAACTATATGACAACCTAGAATTTAACACATTGGCTGCCAGCAAGTTTTTTTGTAAAATGTCAAGAAGGGTTTTCTTTGTTTTTAAGTTTTATTTTATAAAACGAGTAAGAATATGCTTATTTAATTCAACCCGTGACTGATAGCGCTAAATAATAAGTTTAAAGTAGGTACTTACTGTCAGTCATTGGTGACAGACGTGGCCCCATTGGAATACTTCAATGTCAGTCACCGGTGACTGACAAAGCGGTCAACGTGTTAAGTATTATATTTTTTTCTTTCTAACATAACCTTTTAAGTTCTTTCAGCATATTTTTAATGCACAAATTATCTTTTGTATCTTTCAATATTCGTGGTGGCATTAGTCAGGAAAGTAGTTGTTTCAACAGCTGATTCGTTTATTGCAGTCTTATCAAGACTTTTAAATTGTAGAAGATGAAAAGCGTCAATATTTCTCATTTTAATTTTATTTATCTAAGAAGTCAGCAAATTTTTACTTTAATGTCCATGGAATTTCTTCGACAGCACTGACCTTTTTTAATCTTTCAATAAGCTTGGCAATATAAAAATGCTGAATCTGAATAACCTTAACATGGGATGTTGAAATATTGATATTTACTGTTATAGTTTTTAAAGTGTTGATTGATAGATGAGGGTAATTTTCTCCATCAGTTGTTCTACTTAATGAAAGGATTAAAAGTGTTTTATTCCAATTTACAAAGGATTAAAATTGTTTAGTTTAAAGCGACCCCATTCTGTGTATAAAATAAACATTATATTACACCATTTGCTTAACACATTTTAGTTTCTTGGCGATATCGAGGAACATCTGAACGTAACTATTCAACAAGTGGAACCGGACATAAAAGTGCCTAGCGATGAATTTGATGGCAAGGTTGTTTATGGTCAGAAAAGGCAACAATCTGGATCGGGCTATCAGAATCACACTGCACAGATGGCGCCTGCTGTAAAGGACCTATCGAAACTCGAAAGCCAGGCGCAATTAATTTATTTGAAGAGGCATTTGACGTCAGGTAGAAAACTATAAAGAAAAGTTCCAACGAAAAATGTAGATTTTTTTTATTTATTAGTATTAAGAATAATAATACAGTTTATATAAAAATCTATCATTTTTATATATGTAGGTGTGTAACAATATCCATATATACATGAACAAGCTTAACTATTGTTTGCTTTCCGCTCCTCTCAAAAGACCTACTTCCTTGCTTTCCAAATTTACACAACATTACATTAAATATTCTAAATTAAATGTAATTTATCAAAAAGGGATAAGACTATTTTTAACAACAGATTTATAAAATATATTTGAAAATAAAATTTAATGTAGACTAGCAGTACTACGAACAGTTTAAAACTTATAATTATATGCAAATAAAATAACATAATTAAAATATTTTTTTCCCAATTCAGGAACACTGGGTATGTTACATTTAAACCAGATGAAGATTTTTTAAATAGCCATTTTTGACACATTTGAGAAATTTTTGCTTTATCCTGTTTGAATATTTGTGACATGCAGAGGGTAAGTGCAGCTTTTAATTATTTATTTATTTAAATATAAATTGCCGAATTTCATTTCAATAAGTTGAACTAATAAACCAGTGGGCAAGTAGTGCCCTAAATAGGTTACATATGTATTGCTGGTAACTGGAATGAATTAAATCTTTTTTTTCAGGACAATCATAATGTGCAGCAACTTGAACAAAAAGTATTATTTGTCATAAATCCAGCACCAACTGGACGCACAGCCACATTACAAATGAAAGTTTGTAAGAAGTAAAATATAAACTCAAACTAAATTATTTCCTATTTACGAATAGAGTAATTTATTTGTCAGTGTCAGAGATTTTTTCCCAATCGCCATCTGTACTGCTACTGCTGCTGCTGTTTTCTGTGCCACCTTTAATGACTTCCTTGGCAATAATTTCAGTGTCGGATTTATTATCGGATGCCTTGGTATTTGCATTCTTTGCTCGCTTGTCAGTTTTTGGAGTCTTCGTTTCCTGTTTGAAAAGTATATCTTCACCAATTGGTTCCATGGTTCGGGGTGAAGAACTCTTTCGTTGGCTAGTTTTTTGTTTTGTTTCGTTTTCATACTGTTCTAATAGACGGATTTGTTCTTCCTCTGATAATTCAATATCTTTTCCAAAGTCTTCTGAAAAGTAAAGAACTAGTTAATTTATATGTGTAATAATTTATTTTAAATAATTACTCTGGATTACCTGCTGCATTGCTTAAAGGAATTTCACTTTAAAAATTTAAACTATATATTATACAAACAACAAATATATGGACCCTACAAATTAAATTTCGCATGAGTTTGATTTTCTCCAAAAAATAATAAACATTGTACAATTTAAAATGGTCCGATTTTTGTTGCATTGTTTTTTTTTTTTTTTTTTTTTTTTAATAAAAGGAAGGATGATTGACGGAAAATTTGGGTTGGGGAATTATGGATGATATGGGACATTGGCTTAGACAGCGTAGGTCATTCAGCCACATTATTTATAAAATAATCATATTAAATGAAAATAGACATCCACAAACACCCATGCCCTCGCCGGGATTTGAACCCAGGACCCTCCGCATTAGTTCTAGCGCGCTGACGCACGCGGCTAGTGGGCCGGCTATTGCATTGTTAATTTTTTTTTTTTTTATCAAGGTCACTTGTTGCGGCCATAAGCCGCTGCTTTATTAAATAAGATAAATGAATAATTAAGTAAATTCCATAATGTCACTGCTAATATCGGATTTCAATTTACGACACTTGTAATTTCTTTGAAACGGAATTCTATTGTGCACAATGAACAATAGAATTCCATCAAAATATACCACAAATTTGTCTCGCACCCAAATGAACGACGGGGCGACTTACGAGTGCATAAAGTGCGTCCTTGCGAAGTGTTATTTGTTCGGTGCGCAATTACGGTTCACATCTGGTGACCAAACGGGCAGGACCACCGGATTCCAGCAACGTCGCCTATTGAAGGGAGGATCATCTGAGTACCCTCACCACTCCGGCAGAAAGGAAATCACGTGGTTCCACCACCCCCACGCAGCCACCCTTGCGAAATTGAAGAGCGAAGGCCGAAAAGAAAAAATTCTAACTTCAACTCCGAAACGTGCAACATGCATTTTTATTTCTAATATAAATGAATGTATTGATAATTTAAATTAATATACTTGTACAGTTAAACAAGTTAAATTTTTTATTTGATGACAAAGTTCATCTGGTCCTTGTATTCAAATAAAATAAGATTTCAATCTCATTCTGTTTATATTATTGGCATTCTCAAAAAAATACGATTTTAATCCATTATTAGATTTAGAATCTTCCGACTAACTAATGCATCTTCTATATAAACCATTAAGGCGCGGTGCACACTTGAGAAACAAGTTTCTAGAAACTGGTTTGATGAAACTATTTTCATGTATTTGGTGCACAAGTAGGAAACCATTTTTCTACAGTTTTATCGATTGATTTTATGGTGCTGGCTGAATAAATGAATAAAAAAAAAGATGAGGATTGGGTCCACCCATTAAATCTTGATCGACAGCGCAGTAGTGAGAATGGTGACAAATTTCAAAACTATTATAGGATGTCCAAGCCTCTCTATTGGCTCAATAGTCATTTTAATAGCAAAAAACCGTCTAAAAAATTTAACTTGCAATGATAAGAAATTAAAACATGTTTGTTTGACATTGTCAAACTTGAAAACACATGAAATACCGTTTCGACAAAACCTATCTTTTTGATTACGTAAAACTAGTTTTATAAAACTACAGTTTCAAGAAATTAGTGCGCTGCTTCCTATATGTTTTATATCAAATGGTTTCATGGAACTTAGTTTCAAGTTTCATGAAACCAGTTTCTCAAGTGTGAACCGCGCCCAAATCTAATATGTAAGATGGTGCCTAAAAATAATGTGTTTAATGTTGGCGGCGTTTACTTCGTGGTACATCTTGATTGTAGATTGGAATAAAATTTATTCCAATCTAAAAATAATGTATATAACTGCAGCTAGCAATTGGCTGTTTTTTGTGTCTCTTGTAAAAAAAGAAGTTTTTAAAGAATCCACTGTTAATAGTGTAGAATATAGTATATTCTACAACAAGAGTGGATATGATGCTCGGCATTCGTCCACGAGCTGTAGCCTTCGTGAGATATGGGCTTTCATATCCACTCGCGCATTGTACAGATAACTTTTTCTATGACTGAAATCCCTTTTACTTTTCATAATGAATACCGAATACAAACATGTAAATTAATTTATCTGACATTGATGTGCGACGTTTTCACATTGGCGCGGCCACGTCTCCATTACAAAAAAGTTACTGTAACATGTGGTCTACTATGTTAAAGGTTTTCTAGTTTTGGAAATGTTTTCTATGCAAGTAATCATAACATTTTCATTGATAGTTTTTACATTCTTACTTGTACACCAATCCATATATTCTTTGTATGCGAAGACATATTTTGGACGGGATCTGATCAGCAGTAATCCCTGCTGGATATCTTGAGCAGATTTTCTAATTTCAGGTGGGGTATAATTATTCGAATTACTTTTATTTTCCATGATGATTGCCGATTATATAAAAATGTAAATTATTTATTTGACGTTTGATGTGACCTTCTCCCGTCACCATAACAAATTTATATGGTTGTTTATTATCTGTAATCTGGATATCATATACGTACACCTAACCGAAAAATAGCTTATATCCGTACAGTTTATTGTTAGGGAATTAATCAATATACGGTAAGGAGTAGAAAAATATTTTAATTACTCTTCTGCACACTATTGCGATGGTGATAATTTAAGTGGATGCTTGGGAGTCAGTCACAAGGGCTCGGTGACTTTGGGAATTACCCTTTTTGCTGTGAGTGTATGAAATTCTTTTTGTAATCTGTTATTTGCACTGCATTTTGCTTGTACAGGTGTTTCAAGTTTTATGTGATTAAATGGCGAAAATTAAACCTAGTGTTGATGAGTGGATAAGTGGACATTTTGAATAAAAATATAATAATAGAAAATTAAATTAAAACAAAACGTGTCTGCAATTTACTTTATTTATTTTTATGGTTAATTTAAACAGTGATTATGATTCATTTTTACATTTAGTCATCAAATTTGTTTCATTACTTTAATAATAACATTATTCAAAAAGTAAATTTTCAAATATTTTTCAAGTTATAGTCCGGGAGGTGGTGTCACTTTTAATCAAGTCATTTTATGCACGCTGGATTTTATACCATTGGTAGTTCCTATATTGTTCATGAGGTATCCGACCGTCAGACCCTCCACTAGCGGTGGGTGTAGTTGTGGTAGGCTGCGGAACTTGTCAAGAAAATTTTTCCGAATAGTTATTTTATTCCCGATGAAAATTGTTGAGATAAATATTTACTAACTATAATTCATAAAAAAACTCGTCAGATGCTTGTCTGGGGGTGGAATCTGCGTCAGTTACACGTATCAACTATGACTTTATTTTCACAGTTTACCAACAAGTTGATACGTGTAACTGACGCAGATTCCACCCCCAGACAAGCGTCTGACGAGTTGGAGGGGGAATAGCAGTCCATTAGTATAAAGTCAAAGGCAAATGCAATTAATAAATTTAATTGTCATTTATTCGAATTTTTTTTTATCTAAGATGGCAACATTTTTATAGAGTTCATTTCATGAATGTTGGTGTTCACGTCATCAGTTTCTGAACATATCAAAGACAAGCGGATTTCTATCATTTTATACTATTATATGAGCATCATCGTTGTTAATAGTAAAAACGTATGTCTTCTGAGCGTTGATACAAGTACCGATAGCAGTGCCCACCACTCGAAAACGTGTGCCATTGGTTAGACAAAGACGCCGTTATAGAGCATGTCTACCTTGACGTAACGCGCACGAGAACTGTCAGTCATCCGTCAGTAGCGCTCACTAATTTGCAAATAGCTGGAGTATTTCTGTTTGCTTTAGTTTTTCATTAGTTCTTGGGGTTTTTCATATTTTCAGTGTGTTGTGTATTGGTTTCGTTTAGTGTAAATAAGTATAGAAATAGTTGTTTCATAAAAATAACCACAAAAGCCCGAGACATGGTACCGAAGGCAAACGAGTACTTCACTATATATAATATAAGCATAATTTACCTTCAGATGCAGTTCATGAGGTAAATTTTTTTTGTCAATTTTTAGTTTATAATTGAGAAACGATAATGGTTACAGTAAATTTATACAAATAACAATTGTAGAAAATGCCGAAATAAACAACTTATAATGGATAAGTTTTTTTAGAAATCCCTTTAGTTTTTGAGTAAACTGACGGTAAAGATTATTAGAATTTGAAGTATAATTTGTCATTTCCACCTTTCACAATTTTGACATTTTCCAGTATCATCCCGACATTACTCAAAAACAAATGGTGACTGAAAATTGACTTTCATGCAAAGATGTAAATTTTTATCAAAGATAATCGACGTTGAAGAATTTGTTCCCAAAATTTTTTATATCGATTTTACTCAATTTATTCCGTACTTTATGCGGACTGTTTTTAAGTTTCCTGACTCTTGAAAAATTTACTTTTTTAAGTTTAGGTATACTTTTCTTCAAAACTATAAAAGCTATCAACACGATTTTTGTTTTGTTTTACGGGTATACCATATCTACTCGTAGATTAGACTTTTTTTACATCTTTAGTGACAAACACTAGAAAATAAGTACCAACACACGGCTATGAGAAAAATGTAATTTTACAGCAAGTTAGGTTGGCACCGGTATACTTCCAATATATTCATACGCGACGTCGACAATAGATACATTATTGACAGTTTGTTATTCTTAATTTCCTACGCGGAAAGATTCTTGAGTGCGATTTTCGTAATAAATTAAGTTTCATAGGTACTACTTTTTGTGGCGAGAGTTGTTCGGCAACCTAGTGGGATTGTTGTCAAAATGGCTGAGATTATTTCCATAAGTGGTTTCCATAAGGGGCGGTTTTTTTTTAAATATAAGGAACTCGAAAAATGTTCATGTTTTTTTTCATGTCATAAATCTGAATCTAATTAATATTTTGTTAATACCTCAGCCATGCTTATTTTGCAGTTAAGAACATGTGAGCAAAATTTCAGAGCAATCGGTCCAGTAGTTTTTAAAAAAAGTGTATCTAAAGATCATGTTTTTAATGGGAAACGGCCGAGAAAGTAACCCCCTTAAGATTAAAAATTTTACCAAAAGTTTTTCAGACCTTCAGATTATCAAATAAAGCTTGAGATTAAAGTTTTATTTGAAAATCGCTATTAGTTTTTGTGTGAATGTTTTGTGTTTGATATGCTCTAACTCAATTTCCATTGCTTAGCTTTCAATCCAATCAATTCGTTACATTTTGTACAGGATGATATATTACAAAATAGCCCATTTAATGGAGGTGCCATTTTTCATAAAATTATTGTGAGGTCGTTTGGTTAGCGTTCCTTGATTTCAATTCTCTAATTTATTATCCGATAAAAGTCTTCTTTAGGCGCAGACTATTGGCGAAGATCTTATTCTACCAACTGTAAGTGAGGTATACGCACCGTGTTGCACAAACCAGCTTTCGTTATTATAAAAAGAGTTCCACAGAGTAATAATACTGTACGAAGAAGGATCGATGAAATGGCTCAGTGTGTAGAAAACTCTTTGTGACTACTTAAAAACATCTGAATTCTCTATACAGCTTGACGAATCAACATTACCAGGAAAAGAAGCTTTACTTTTAGCTCATGTGAGATGTGTAAAAGAAAAAAAAAATCCCAAGAATTGTTATTTGCTAAATGTTTGGAAACTGATACGAAAGGTGAAATGTTATTTACTGAATTAAAAAGATTTTTCGATGTAGAAGCCATACCCTTGACTAATATCATCTCTGTTGCTACTGACGTTGCTCCGGCAAAGGTAGGACGACACCGAGGCTTTCTGGCATATTAAAAACAAGCTATACTGAATGTATTCTAGGTACATTGAGTCATTTATCGACATCATTTGGTCGCAAAAAACGTTAGTGAACGTTTGCATGAGTCACTAACTTATGTTATTAGAGCAGTTAATAAAATCAAAAAGAATGCCTTAAATGAGAGATTATTTGCTCAACTTTATTTGGAAAATGATGATGACTATAATCGTTTAGTACTTAACACAGAAGTACGTTGGTGTTGGTTATCTAAAGGTGCATGTTTGGATCGCTTCTATTCGCTCTTTGATTCAGTGTTGGAATTCCTGGAGAGTAAAGATAATGATTTGCGGCACAATTTAATTATCGCAAAAAATGACATCGCTTATATGACTGATTTATTTGCCAGATTTAACGAGACTAGTGACACATTAAATTTAATCAAAACTAAAAGTGTAATATCTGCGTTTGTTGCAAAACTTTTGCTGTACAAACAAAACTTGGGAAGAGCAGAATGTTCTCAGTTTCCAAATCTTTCAAAATTGCAAAATAGAGATGAAGATTTGTTTGCTTACTGTCAACATTTAACGGCGCTTCATTCGGACCTTAACTAAAGATTTGAAGACATTCTTCACTTGGATATTCCCGACTGGGTGTTGAACCCTTTTGCAAGTAGTCAAACTCGGAGCACAAATACAGATGAAGACATATTAATACAGGAGAAACTTATTGAATTATAAATAAATCAGGAGCTGAAACCATTGTTTGAACAAGGATACGACAACTTCTGGTTACAAAAACAGATCCCAATTTTATATCTAGCATTATGGGTTATTGTACAGAAGCTGTTGATTGCTTTTCCGTCTTCCTATTTGGTAGTACGTGGATTCAGTGCCGTTATGAGTCTCAACCCAAAAAAAAAAGAAACCAACTAGAAATTAGTACTCGAAGGGATTTGCGGTTACTACTCACAAACATTGAGCTGGACATAAATACACTTATAACATCCCATCAGGTTCATCCAAGTCATTCATTTTTTTTTTGTATTTTAAAACAAGTTATAATTTCAATAAACACTCAACAAAATATTTTATTTTTTCGTCACCATTTACCATTCAAGACATCAAAGATAAATTTGTAATTTTTCTATTGTGCATTTATGTAGCTTTTTTACTCAGGGGTCCGTCGGCAAGTTTTGAGTATGAAAAGGGGTCCGTGAGCCCAACTACATTTCATAATATCACTTAATAAAATAAAACACTGATGCAGTTTAAGGTGTTCAAAATGTTTTTTATTGTTCTACAAAGCTTCAAGAGGTAGATGAAACCTTATACTGTGTCAGTGTTTTATTTAGTGATATGATGGAGTTTCAACAAAAAACAGCCTCACCAATCCAATATATTTCATAATCTGAAATGAAACATTTCCTCAGGACTCTACTAGTTCTGGCTAAAATACATACAGGGTCTTCTTTTTAACTCCGAACATATGATTGTTAATGTCTATGTTCTATGTCATAATAATCACCTCAATGCATTGGAATGTATTGACAATGTAGGCAACCAAGTACACCAAGGTCCCGTCGACCTGTCACAGTACAGTGAAAGCTTAAAATTATTACGAATAAAGTGGGTTAATAAAACAAACAATGATAAATCGTAAGTAATTATAATAAATATTCAAAATGACCACCTTCACGTTCTAAGCAATAACCAAGTCGATTATAAAATCCTTGAATAGCATTTCTAATGTGTTGCGGATTTGTTCTTAATTCATTGCAAACAGTAATTATACGATCTTTTAACTCTGAAGTATTGTTTATAATAATGTTATTATAAACATTGCTTTTTAGATACCCAGACAATAAAAAGTCGTTTGGAGACAAATCAAGCGACCGGGGTGGCCAAGGTATTGGACCAAATCTACCTATCCAGCGATCAGGAAGTAATTCACTTAAATAATTATTAATGGCAGCTGTAGAATGTGGAGGCGCTCCATCCATCTGATAATAAGGAGCAGCAATATTTAGTGTATGAATTTCTGGCATTTTACGAGTTCGCAGAAGATCTAAGTAAACATTATTGTTTAGATTTCCATTAATAAAAAAAGGACCAATAAGGGTATCATTAATTAGTCCAGCCCACACATTAACTCTCGCATTGTATTGTGTGTGCATCAAATTTTGTAAGCGAGGATTATTGCACGCCCAAAATCTAAAAGGTGAAGGAATGGGTATCGATAAGGAATGAAGAATACTAACCTATAATTTTGTGGATTAACTTCACCATTTAAGAAAAATGATGCCTCATCAGTAAATATTATTCTGTGTAAAATTTCTTGATCATTATTAATTAAATTGAATACGGTTTCACAGAATTCTGTTTGTTTGCCTTTGTCCTCATTTGATAGTTGCTAATGATTTAAAAACTTGTAGGCATTGTATTTAAATTCTTTTAATGTCTTGTAAACGGAAGCTGAACTTATTTGAAACTGTGCTGCGGTAACTCTTAACGATGATATGGGGTTCTGCTCTACGTAACATAAAATGTTGAGTTTCATCTCTTCCGTTAAAATGTGATTTCCTTTAGCCCTTTTTATGTGAAAATTACTCACGCAGCCAGTATTGTCAAAATGATAGACAATATTACAAATTGTTGAGATCGATGGAACTTGTCTGCTCGGATACTCAACTGAAAACAAATCTCTAACACGTCGAATGCTGTTCCCACTCTTGTACCAATTAATTATCTGTATTCTCTCTTCGGTGGTGTAATACATTTTTATATTTTAGTAGTATAATGTTTACTATTATCGTCGTGGATACAAGGCATGAAAGCTTACTCATAACTCCCACGGGAGATATGAGATACAGCTCATAACTCCCACGGGAGATATGAGTTGTATCTCCCTTGGGAGTTATGAGATCTGCTCGTGTTTACCTGACAAATAGTATGTACAATTTCCAAATTCTCTGCCCAAGATGATGGTTGAAGATAGACATCTTGCGTCTGCTCACGACCAACTTTATAGCGAGACAGAAATTAAACTTTTCTCCCAGGTTTGTTCACTATTTTATTAACAACTGTACGTTTGTTGTTAAAGCATCAACGTCAAATCAAATCAAAATAAATAAACGTCAGTTCATGAAATTCGGGCGGTTTGATTTAAAACAAACTCATAGCAACCATGCAAATACATATTGCAGATCGATATACTGAATATTTTTACGATTAACTAATATTTAACTAAAAAATAAAATATTGTATGCACAATTTTGACAATTAAATAAAACTGAGTGTAAGTATGGTTGCCTACATTGCAATGCGTTGATGTGATTATTATGACATAGAACATAGATATTAACAATCATATGTTCTGAGTTAAAAAAGATCACTTGCAAGGTATAAAAACCCGAGTCAAAACAGCAAAAGCAGTATTCAACCCTTTAAGCAGTATACAACCCTGTAAACCGAATATTTTTTTAATTCATTTCAATTTTTTTAGTTATTATTGGGAAATGCACAAAATGTATAATGCAAAGCAAATTTCACAATTTCTTTGTTATGTAACAAGGACTCTGATTAAACAACAGGGAGGATATCATGCCATACAACAAATGTTATAGAGTAAGATATGATAATGTAGGACACTTTAGTTTAAGGAGTGGCGATAGAGGTAGGTGTAAAGTTTGCAAAATGAATAAGGCAATTATTAAGTCTAATAAATGTAATGTGTTTCCTTATAGCAAGTATTTTGTATGCTATCAAAAGTGCTAAATATGTCGTTTAAGTTCCATAACAATTTAAAAAGGTGCTAATACATTTTGTTTTGTTTTTAAAACAGGTTTATATTACTTATGATCCAAGTAACAATACTTATTCAAAATAAGTTTAAAAGAATCATTCTATTCACAGCGGTTATTGGATTGAGTTGTTAAAACACAGCCTGACAATGGATATAATAATTAGACTTCTGGGTAACTATGTATTCTCTGCCTTGTTTTATGGTGTGGACTCGCGGACACTGACTGAAGCTACAAGCAAAAAACAGTAAGCATTTGAAATGTGGCTTTATCGCAGAATGTTGAGAGTATCATGGGGAGACCACATAACAAACACTGACATCCTATACATAATAAAGAAAAGAGCTTAATACAGTAGAAGGTAGAAAACTTTACTATCTTGGCAACATTACGAGGCATTTCTGCAAAGAAAGTGATAGGCAGAAGGAATCTTGAAACGAGAATATCATGGTTATGAACTGTTAGAACCTGGTTTGCCACGAACACCACCCAGCTATTCAAAGCAACAGTAAATAAATTTAGTTGCCAATATCTGGAACTATCAATATATTACAGAAACAAAATTTAAATTGTTTTGGCTGATTTTCCTAATTTTCAAGTTGTATGTACTAAGAACTGAAATCAATTTAAACTATACTGAACACTTAACAGACGGGCGATGTAAATTTACATTTTTCAATTCTGACTTCCTAAGAAGGGCCACATATATTTACATTTTTCATTTTTATGCGCATTGGGTTTTTTATCTGGTTCCATAAATTGTCGTACTATCTGTATGACAACTTATATTAATAAAATATTCTGGAGTATGAATTAAAATTATTTTTGAAGTATTGTAAATAATTACAATTATTTTTCAAAATGAAAATAACAAAATTTTGAATACATGAAATTTAGATTAAAAAAAAATCAATTGAAAGTCATTTATTGCTAAAATAAATGGTTTTAGATAACAAAAAATCGGGCTTATATCCATTGGGCCCTATTCTGCTTTTATCACGGTGATAACTTTACGCCGTGAAAATTTATCACATCGTTTTCGATCGAACGGCAAATTGGTATTCCGTTTCTAACGTGATAAAGTAAGTGTGACAACACTGTAAAATCGAAGCAAGTGAACTAATAACGGCATGCTTTCGCCATTTTTCAAATTTACGCGGGAAAATCAGTACCGAGTGCACTTGAAGCGAACTGTAATTAAGTTAATTTTGAAGAATTATGGAATTGAAAAGTAGTAATCACCATCTAATATGGGTGTGTTAGTTCGAAGCCCTCACAAATTTGTTGTTTTTAAAACAAATATTCCAAATTCACATTTCGGCGTCTCAAATGGATTGCTAAATTCCCGTAAAATTGCAGCAAATAATAATTTTCAGCTGCTGCTTCTTGTTCCCGCAGCAATAACAAAGCGAAATAAAGACCATTTTCACAATTGTGAACCCATTATGAAACTTTGTTTAAAAATATATAAAAGGTGATTTTAAAATTTTTTGAAATCCAAAATCAAAATTTTTATTGCAAATTTCTTAATTCATTTTAACCTCTATTGTATTGCATAGCAAAGAAAAAGACATTCTATATACTGTGTCCATTAGAGTGGTTCTTATTTTCGAAGTATGTGAAAATCAACGGGACAACCCGGAAAGTTGTTCATATAGATAGAAATGATTTTATGAAAAATGTTTTCAAGCAAAAGGTGTTTATTTCTTTGTTGCCTTCAATATTTGTTTAAATGTTTTTGTGATATTTTTCATTAAGAAGATATCGAAAAAAAAAACAAAAAACGGTTAAGGTAAACACCCACTTCCGGTGTACAAAATTTTTTTTTATATATAATATCCGTTTTGGGATCCCTGGATGCCATTTCAACAATTTCTGGGAAAAAAAAATTTGTATCTGTGCGCGCAGTATCTCAAAAACTAATAGAGCAATTGATATGAAACTTTGAACATCCGTCTTATTTGATAATCTGAAGAACTTGAAAGCTTTTGGTAAAATTTCGTACACCGGAAGTGGTCGTTTACCTTAACTGTTTTTTGTTTTTTGCCAATATTTTCTTAAATATGAAAAATATCACAAAAGCATTTAAGCAATCTTTGAAGACAACAAAGAAATGAACATCTTTTGCTTGAAAACATGTTTCATAAAATAATTTTTATTTGAGAAAAAAATTATTATTATTTTTTTAATTTTTGCTTTATAATTATAAAACGATTATAGTTACAGCAAATTTATGTTAATAATAATTGTAGAGAATGCTAAAATGAACAACTTATAAGGAATAAGTTTTTGAGTAAACCGAGTTTTTAAATTTGAAGTATAATTTTTCCATCTTTCATAATTTTGACGTTTTAAACGTCAGTTTCATCCGAGTTTACACAACGCTCGATGTACATTTAAAATATGATTTCAATTGAAAATAAACCATGAAAACGTAAATATAAATGGCTATGATACGATCACGTCGGAGAAAGTAACATGATGGCCACATCACCATTTTTTTTGGCTTTAGAAGCATAATGTGTGATATCATTAAATTTGTAATAAAAAATGCTACTGTATACAAGGTGTTTCTACTTTTATGGCCATATAAAAAAATTATGTTGATTTCTCGGAGATGAAACATCGGATAAAAAATTTGAAGACACCATTTTGTAGAGCTTAAAAAGTGACAATGACAGAGTGCCATTACTTTTTTAATACCTTTTAAAATAAACATAAAAATTGGAAAAATCCAAAATCCGAAAAATTGAATTTTTTGGAAAATTTTGAAACGATAAAAAAATCATGAATTTCTGCGATCGGCATGTAAACATACTCTGCATAGTGCTACTTTTTCCTAATTTAAGCCACCCTGTATCTTTTACCGTTTTCAAGATCCCCATGCTGTGCATTCCTATCTTAGACACGATGTATATCAAAATATTTAAATTTTGAGCAAAAATAAATAATCATAATAATAATAATGTAAACATGAAATTAAGAATTTTTGTTAGTCTATATAGAGGATACCGATATGCTGAATATGATTGAAATCTGAGATGGTGAGGTAAAAAATGTATTCAAATTATCAACTATCAATTCAAGTGAAATTGTTGCACCCTGGAAAAATATTCAAGTTTAATGGCCGAAAACCGGGATGGACAGTGAAAACTAACCCATCTGTTAAGTGTTGATATTATTTATGCATGCAGTAAACTCAATTCGCAAATTTATTTTCAAAAAACAAAACAGAAACACATTAAAATGCATAAAGTACAAATAAAAAGTTTAATATAAAATATATGCACAATTTACGTGTTTTTATTAACCTAATAAAGATCTAGGTTTATATAACTACCTTCATCCCATTGCACTGTTTCCTCGGTTACGGAAGTTTCTTTGGCTTCTCTTTTTCCTAAAGCCTCCTGTCTAGCAATTTCATCTTCAAGTAACGCTTTTTTGAATAAGTACCTAAAATAAATCAATATAATAATTTCATTACAATTTAAAGTTTACATATCATATTTAGTGAGCTGACATGAACATAACACAAGCAGATGGTGAAAGTACCTATTTGTACAGATATACAGGGTGTATTTGAAATAACGAATAGGCATTTAAGGGCACATACACAAAATATTTGTGAACCCATTTCTGTCAAAATTTGAACTTTCCTAATTTTTCGAGGTTTTTTAAACATTTTGAGAACCAATGCTTTTCTCAATTAATTAGGTCTGTATGGAATGTGTGTTTGTTTATTTAAAAAGCGAGATCCGATTTCTTGCCTCCGAAATTTGAAGTGTTATCGCAACTTTTTTTTTTTGTAAAAGATAAACAGTCCTCAAATTCATTAAAGAGCACTCAGATATTTCCTACGCGCTTGTTGCAATTCGATATCTAAAGCCGATGCCGTTTAAAAATTAGGTCACATTACCACTGCCCCCAAACATGTTGCGTATTTTCACTCATTAACTTTAATAATTAATTGCGGGCTTTTTGTTACAGTTATAAACAAAATAATTGGGAGTATTGTTTAAAAATAATATAATCTCTTTGTGGTTGCGAGCCTGTTTGTTATTTCAAATACACCCTGTATGTCCAATATTTCAAAATGAAGGAAACAATATTCTCTGCTTTATTTTGTGCATTTTTGATGTTTAGATTACTTGTAAATTTCTCCATTTTATGCAATGCAAAATATTGGCAACACTGCTTTCTTTACAACATAATAACCTCAAATAATTAAATAATGTTGCATGCACTATAACATTCTCAATCAACTTTTAGTAAAGCAAGCCATGATATTTTTTTATTGTGTATGCTTACATTACTCAAGAACAATTAATGTTAATACCTATTAAATAACAATTATCGTATTCAATAATAAATAAATTTGAGACAACCTCACTTGTTGCAAATGCATTAAATACATTTAATTAAGACGGAAATAAGTTATTTGTTTGTAGTCTTCATAGGACTTAATTTTGCAGTCACGAACAGGTTGAATATTCCTATATTCAGGCTATTTTTGTCTTAATTAAATGTAGTTATCGTATTATTTACCTGGGAAAAATGAGACAATGATAATGATTTCAGAAATTATTGCTTCCGACAGCACATGACTGACTGATAAATTATAACCTCAAAAGAAAATGACTTGGCATGTAACTAAATTATCGTTAATGGATTATAGGTTTATACAGAATACAAACACATAAATTACTTGCCTTTTCCAAAAGAGACCGTGCACCACTTTTAATGGAACGAGGCTTGTGTACTGAGTTTTTAGTGTCACCGAGCTCATTAAATGTTTACTCAATCTTTCATCTGATAAATTATCTTCGATTATTTCTAACCAACATTCGTACTGTTTTTGAAGAGACTCATCGGGATCTTCAAGGAATGTTTTATCATTCTTTTGAAGTGTATAGATTGCTTGCTGGAAAAGATAATTTAATCATAACTTATTTGTTATCACTGATTATAAAGTGAATAATAGTAGTATATCAAGTTGTAGCTATTCTGTTTGGGGTCTAGTCAGGAAGCGCAAAACAATTTGTAGAACTCAAGTATTTGGTAGAAATATTCCATAAAATGTTTATGGACTGGACACACATAATACAACTTACAAAGAATACAATTTCTTTCAAACTCTCTCTGAGTAAACTTGTATAATTTGTTGTTTCATAATTTTGTACCTTTAAAATATCATTTAAATTGCAAATAAACCATGAAATTATAAATATTTTTATTGCAGTAGAAAAATTCAGATTATCAACATTATTTGATCTATTCATATCATATGTTCATTAAAAAAAAAAACCTCAAGTGTGCCATGACTTTTTCGTTTTAAAAATTTGAGTTGGCACACTTGACACTTGTTAGGAATTGACATAAACGTCAGATCTTTCTAGAAGTCACAATTATTCCGTGCTCACAATGGTTTACAGCAACCAGCAGAAAATGTTTCTAATTGAAAGTTGTTTCCGAAATGGGATTAAAGTGGACGGAAATTGGGTGTATTCATTCGACGCACCTTTAGCAGAGTTTCAGGAAGAATTTCCTAACGTGCCCATTATTTATAATGAATTTAAAAATACCTTATCACGATCTGTTCTATTATTTCGTGAAACGGGTAGTATTCTCCGTAAACCAGGAAGTGGTAGACCAGTTAAATGAACTCAAGATGCTATTAACACAGCCCAAAAAATTTTGGAAGATGAACCTACGACTTCTCTGCGTCATTTGTCACAGCAAATGAATTAATCGGTAAGAACATGCCACAAGCTTCTACGAAAAGATTTGCTAGTATACCCTTATCGCATAACATTGGTGCAAGACTTATTACCTTATTGATTACCCCAGACGACTGGAATTTTGTCAGTGGTTTTTACAAAATGTAAACGAGGATGTTTTACAAATTACTTTTTTTACCGATGAAGCTTGGTTTTACAAGGATTGGTACATTAATTCCCAAACTATGAGAATTTGGTCGGATGAAAATCCTCGTATATATCGAGAGAAACCACTACATCCAGAGAAAGTTGGCGTTTGGGCAGCGATTAGTGGGAGAAGATTAGGTGGACCGATATTCTTTGAAGGTAAAATCCTATTTTTATTATTAATAATAAAAATTCAATAAACGTGCATTCATTTTAGGTACGATAACTGCAAACCGTTATCGTGCAGAAATTTTATTGCCTTTTATAAACGAATTAAATGATGACGAACTGCAAAGTAGATATTTTCATCAAGACGGAGCAACTCCTCATTGCACAGTGGATAATTTGGCCATTTTGGAGGAATTTTTTGAGGACCGTATAATAAGTCGAAATGAACGGATTTTCTGGCCGCCCCGTTCATGCGATTTAACACGATGCGATTTTTTGTATTTATGCACAACCAGTACACAATTTAGAAGACATGCGGCAACAAATTCGAGATAAATTTATCGAAATTAACAATAATCCTGTGTTGTTGCGGAGCGTAATGGAGGGTGTGCGACGAAGAGTTCAGGCTTGTGTTCAAGAAGAAGGAAGGCACATACAACATTTAATATCATTTTATAGTGAAAAATTTAACGTTAGTATCTATAAATTGACTACAGTTTGTTTAATTTTGAGAAGTAACATAACCTCAATATGTGTAACCAAATTAAATTTTTAAAATTAAAAAATTATGGCACACTTGAGGTTTTTTTTTTAATGAACATACTTTATATCAAATTACAGAATAGGTGTATAATGGTATATGGCCATTATTTTATGGATTTTGGACGCCGCCATGATCAATGCTTGGATTCTTAGCCGCGCTTTTGGAAAGACTGTTGACAATAAGTCTTTTCGTCGCCAAGTAGTTCGTGTACTACTGCACAAATTTGGAACTCCACCAACACGGGCCGGTTCTAGTTCAGCAGCAAATGTTCCCCTTCCTGGGCGCAGATCAGGACAACATTTAATTGTTATGGGCCAACCCCGACAAAGATGTGCGGTCTGCAAAAGCAAAACCGTAAAAGCTTGCGCAAAATGTAACGTTCCATTACATGATAAGTGTTTTGTTGAATATCACACATAATTTTTTTTAATATAAATTAAATATTAAAATGTTGACTAGGTATTTTTTTTATTATTTTTCAATTAAAATTAAATGTTTCAGAAAACTATTTCGAATATATTTTCATCATATATTCAGTCAAGTTGTGCCCAGTGGGCACCCTCTAATTCCAAAAACTCAACTCACATATTTTTTACTTTCTCCGTTACGAAGTACGAGAAAGTATTGTGATCGTGATTTTTTTTCAAAAAATTTTTTTACGAAATTTCCGTTTTGGGGTCCGTAGATGTCATTTCAATTTCTGGAAAATTTTGTGTGTGTGTGTGTGTGTGTGTCTGTCTGTGCGCGCTGTATCTCAAAAACTAATAGACCAATTGATATGAAACTTTAAACATCCATCTTATTTGATAATCTGAAGAACTGAAAAGCTTTTGGTAAAATTTCGTACACCGGAAGTGGGCGTTTACCTTAACTGTTTTTTGTTTTTTGCCAATATTTTCTTAAATATGAAAAATATCACAAAAATATTTAAACAAACATTGAAGACAACAAAGAAATGAACATCTTTTGCTTGAAAACATTTTTCATAAAATCATTTTTATTCGAGAAAAAAATTTATGATTTTTTTTTTATTTTTCGTTTATAATTATGAAAGGGTAATAGTTACAGCAAATGTATGTTAATAATAATTTTAGAGAATGTTAAAATGAACAACTTATATGGAATAAGTTTTTTTCGAAATCCCTTTAGTTTTTGAGTAAACTGAGTTTTTGAATTTGAAGTTTAATTCTTCCACCTTTCATAATTTTGACGTTTTAAACGTCAGTTTCATCTGAGTTTATATAATAACGCTCAATGTACATTTAAAATATGATTTCAATTGAAAATAAACCATGAAAGTGTAAATATAAATGATGATACTATCGGAGAAAGTAACATGATGGCCACATCACCATTTTTTAAATATTTTTTCATACTTATTTAGTTGTTTGTAAAGACATATCAAGCAAAAATAGTAACATTTTTGACAAAAAAAAATAGTGGGTTCAAATGGGTTAAGCATACCTATGAAAGTATTTAATATTTGCTGAAATCTTTGCTTTGCATTAATGCTTTTGTCTGAAATGAGCAATAAATTTTTTTTTATGAAAATACAAATTAGAAAAATAGAATCCAAACTCTTGCTTAAATACTCCTAAGAAAACGAAAACTGCAGTAAATGGACATTAAAGCCATAAAGAAACTTAGAAGAAAAATACTCTACTTTTCTATAAAAGAAATACAGTTTATAGTAAAATATCCCTTGCGCACAAGAACTACGTATTGAAGAAAAGTTTGCGTAAAGGCGAGACAGGTCAGAGCGCACTCAAATGTGCACAAATTTGCAGTTAAAGCAAACTTCTTCAATTAACAATCATATACAGGGCTTTTATTTTAACACTGAACATATTATTAACGCCTATGTTCAATCGTAAAATAATCACATCAACGCATGGCATTTAATTGATATTGTATGCAACCAAGTACACAAAGGTGACGGTAACACAGCTTAACACATTACGAATAAAGTCAAGTTAATAAAACATGTTTGTGAACAATGATAAATCAAAAGTAATTATAATAAATATTCAAAATGACCACCTTCACGTTCCAGGCAGTAACCAAGTCGATTATAAAATGCTTGAATGGCATGTCTAATGTGTTGCGGATTCCTTCTCAATTCTTCGCAAACAGTAATTATATCATCTTTTAGCACTTCTGTATTGTTTATAATAATGTTATTATAAACATTGTTTTGCCCCTACAAAAAAAGTCCGTGGTGGGCAAAGTATGGAAAATTACTCACGCAGCTAGTGTTATCGAAATTATGGGCAATATTAAAAATTGTTCCGATGGATGGAAGTTGTCTGTTCGGATACGCAACCGAAAACAAATCTCTAACACCTCGAGTGCTGTTCCTGCTCTTATACCAATTAATTATTTGTATTATTTCTTCGGTGGTATAATGCATTGTTATTAATAACACAATTTTCACAGTTAAATAAAGCTGAGTAAGTATGGTTGCCTACCTATTAATGCGTTAATTATAAGCAATTATTTTACGATTAAAAATAGGCATTAACAATGATATGTTCAGACTTAAAATAAAAGCTCTGTATATTTCTTAGATGTCGATGCGCAGGGTAGTGTAAATAATTTCAAAAACATTTACTTTAACGAAATGACAGCGATATATTGTGCCATTTTGACATGTTATGTCATTATTTTTATAAAACCACGTTACTTTTTCTTAATTATTTTAACTTAGAGAAACGTAAAGTGTTAAGTGTCATTTTGTGTCTAGCCAATATTTGAAAACTTCAAAATTAACATGCGATTCCCTATGTTGCGTCCGCCAAGTCAACACCCTGTATTTAATTATTAAGGCCAGCGATATCATTTTTGCAGTTGGGAACGGCCCAGCTGATATGTAGAGATGGGTAACTCGTCTCAAAAAAGTTATTTTTCGCTTTAACTTACTACTTTGCTTACGATCAGTTAACACATACGATGTTGGTAGACCGCCACATAAGTAGAGGACAAGCGCCGGTTCTATGACCCCATTTTTTTTTACATGTAAAATCCCCATAAAGCGTCACACCCTGTATAATTTGTTGTGTGATTTACAAGGTTGTTTACTCAAAGAATGTGGTTTTTAGTGTATTATTGTTTCCAAAAATAAAATTATTTAATTAATACTCGTTATTCAAATGCGATGTGTAATGGACTTTACCAGCAGTGGCTCGTGGATTTCCGTAGGTGAGGCAAAGACAAAGATGTCGCTCGTTCTGCACTACTTCTCTTATAGAGGAAGCAAATATTCCGTTGCTTTCACGGTCAAATTTTCTTCCGTTGCCTCACCGCAGAACATCCACGAGCCGCTGCTGGTCTTTACAATAAAAATAGAATGTGGAACTAGAAAAGATATTGCAAATCCCTTCATCATAATTATTATTAGGTAGATGCTAATTTCATACTATATTTGATATTTATATATGTAAAAAACTCTCAGCCGTCTCTGACGGTCGTTTTCACCAACCATTCCTAAAATATAAGCATTTCCTAAATAAAATCATAAACATGTATTGCGCACCTAAGAAAAGTAAAAAATTACAACTCGCCTGAATATGGCCCTGTTCTTAAGATCCAACAGCAATTAAGAAATAAAATCGTGTTTTTGAAATTATAAAATTAGATATTTTCATGTTTAATTTTGAAAAACTTTTTGTTAAAAAAATATAAAAACAATTGCCACAACCTTCAAATTTCCAAATTCTAGTTTGTGTCTCATAAATCTCATAAAAATTCTTCCTAATTTTTCAACCGATCGACTAACTGTGCTTATGTCATCTGAAAGAACAAAATTCGCCGAGTGTTAAAAAAAATATAAAAACAATTGCCACAAACATGAAAATTTGCAAATTCACTCAAAACTAATTCTAGTTTATGCCTCAAATAAGATCTTACAAATCTTCCTACTACCCAACAAAGTCGAGTGTTGTGGTAAACAAGACCATTATACCATCTCCCTTTGTTGTGCCGAAGGCAAGGGTTTACGGCTCATAGTTAACCCGCCATTGGTGATGCAAATTTAATGGTGACGCCGGTCTCACGCACCGGGGTTTCCAACTGAAGATTTTTCGAAACATGTTATTACTAATAGTTCATGTTTTTTGTTAAATTTATGCTCTTCGACAATAAAACAAAGATATTTAATCAATTTAAGCTCTGCAATGCAGCAGCTACTCGAAATTGCAACAAAAAACAATAACGGCGAATAAAGTTATTCGACAAACCCGGTCTCACAGACCGGTAGGGTCACCATTGGCGGATGAAGGGCCTTGGCATGTATGCCCTGTCGAGCAGTCATAATAAATAATTAAAAGTGTTGACTGATTTGATTTAAATTTTTTCCAAAGAATAACGAGTATTCACATGTTCTGGCATTACAGACCTCCCAAAAGAAAAGGAAAATTAGAAAATATACATGCCCCGATGTAAGGACTAGGTTAAAGTTGAAGGGAAGTACCGGAAAAGAAAGACGAGTTAGAGTAATATGAATAGGAAATCACTGGTTGTGCTAGCAACGCTTTTTTGTGAAGTTTTATGAAGCGTCTAGCCCACTTGGGGAGTTATACACAAACTCATACCACTTGTTATCTTCTTCTTCTTGCATAATTATGGCATGTATGCCTTGTTGACCAGTCACAGTAAATGATTAATAATAAATAATTAAATAATTAGGAGTATCGATCGAATTGATTTAAATTAATTCAATTTCACATTTCTTTTCTACATGGTCTGACATCACAGACCTCCAGGGGGAAAGAAAATTGGAAAATACACGACATACTGTAAGGATGAGGTAAAGTTGAAGGAAAATAGCGGAACAGGAAGTGGTGAGATGGATTATAATGGATGGGGCACAGTTCGTGTTGGCTTCGTGTTTTAGTTTTCCCGATGCGTCCGGCCTACACTGGACTTCAGGCCCGGAATCCACCTCTTGTCATATTCAATGATAGTCATTTTTAGGTTATTGTTATCACATACCTGCAGTTTTGTTAGTTTAACAGTTTCACCCTCCGTTATCATAATCGCTTCTGTGTCTGAATCATCAGGGCTAGGATTCAGAACGTCGTTCATCTGGCCTAAAGAAAATATGTTTGTAATCAATATTACATCACCAAAGATCTAAACATCTGTACCTAAGAATGAGCTTATACTTCTTTTCATAGTACTCGCTGTTGATTCCGGTTCATCCAACTACACAGATAGAAGATAAAATAAGTTACTTATAACATTTCTTTTCTCCAATAACTCACCTTAAATGTTTTTTCAATAACATTTCCGGTACTGGAAACAACACTGGTAGCCTCATTTTTCACTGCGCTGCCGAATTCCTCCAGATCTTTCTTTACAAACTCCAAAACCTCGCAACTCTAAAAACGATATTTTGGCAACCAATTCGGACGATTCTAATCTGCATATTTACCTTTGTTTTGGCTGCAGCCAACCATGACCCAAACCAAGTGTCGTTTCTAAAAGTGATCATAATTGAATATTGCAAATATGTTTATGCATGTGGCCTAGATATTTTGCTATTAAACGTATTCACTTACTTCTCGGCCATTATTTAGGTCTCTGTACGATTTGATTAGTCCTGTTTTTAAACTAACTGGCCGACACCAGAATTTTGACAGATTACAAGGGATTCCTCTCGATTCTTTATTTACAATTTAATTTGACAGCCATAATACTTCATTTTTTTAGTCACTGGATGCGGAAAGTTAGGAACCTGTAACGAGCAAAGGTGTTGACGCAGGAGAAATAATAGATGTCGCTGGTATACTTCATTTTTTAGTCACTGGATGCGGAAAGTAAGGAACCTGTAACGAGCAAAGGTGTTGACGCAGGAGAAATAGTAGATGTCGCTAGTATACTTCATTTTTAGTGACCGGATGTGGAAAGTTAGGAATCTGTAACGAGCAAAGGTGTTGTCGCAGTGGAAATATTAGATGTCGCTAGGATTCTGATTGCGAATAAATGTTTTTAAATTTCTATAAGTGATTCTATTTGTTGGCTTTAGCGCAAAGAAACACCTTGGAGGGAGTTATTTAAGGACACATGTTGATATATTTTGATATATTTTTTAAATATACATCAAGCGTATTGAAGCACGGGATGAAACTGACGTTTGAAACGTCAAAATTATGAAAGATGAAAATGACAAATTATACTCGCTCCTACGTCGCTCGTGCTTTCAAACGTTTCTCCCGTAATGTAAAAGCAAATAACGTTACGTGTGCCGTAACGGTTTATTTTATCCTATTTCTATTTTTTAAATTTAATATCGTGTGAGCCACAAAATTTTGTTTCATAGTTGGCCGTGAGACAAATGAGATATGTCTCATATTATTACGTCACGAGACTAGATTAGTTCAATTTAATTACATTTAAAAAACTGAATCTGGCTCACACATGACTGCTATGTTTCTCTCTTTCAGGCATGGCCAACTCAGAAACAAAATTCTGTGGCTCACACCTTATAATGTTTAATGAAAACCATTAAAAAGCGAAACCATGTTTGTTTGCCAATATCTCCATAGCAACGAGTTGCGTTAAGATACATATAACAATACTAGTGTTGTTAAGAATTTCTTAACAACACTAGTGTTGTTAAAGGTACCTTAACATTACTCGTTGCTAAGGAGTTATTGACATGTTAACATTATAGGATAAAATAAAATAATCAACGTTATTTGTAGTTGCATATTTGAGCTTCGTGAGGACAATGCATTTTTACTTTCTCCGTTACGAGAAAATATTTTCCAAATCCTTTTTGGGGTCCCTAGATGCCATTTTAACAATAAAAAAAATGTTTGTGTCTGTTTAACAGTAAACTTTGAACATAAGTTTTATTTGACAATCCGGCTTTTGGTAAAATTCCGTATTTTTGTTTTTTTTTCCAATAATTTTTTAAATATGGAAAATATTACCAAACCATTTAAACAAGTATTGAAGACAACTAAGAAATGAACATCTTTTGTTTGAAAATATTTTTCATAAAATAATTTTTTTCGAAAAAAAAAAATTAAATTACAATAAACAAATGCAGACATCTAACATTTAAAGAGGTATTTAGAAAATAATTAGATTTAATTTCTTGGAAAAATCAGTTCATGTTAATAAATAATATTTTTCAAAAAAATTATTTTTTGAACAAAAAAAAATTATTACAATAAACAAATGTAGACATCTAACTTTTAATGAACTATTAAAAAATTATTAGGTTAAGGTATTTTCCGAGACAATCGCCAAAAATGGCTATTTTCATAAATCGAAGAAGCTTTGATTTTTCAAAACCTGACCTTAAATAATTGAAATTCGAAATTCTATAAAAATCCAATCATGGTAATAATTTAATTTTCCAGATAATCACCATCAAACCCAAACAAGAACATTTTTAGCGTTCGAATATTAAAAAAGCGTTGATTTTTTTTACTGAAAACATTTACAGCCTTCATTTCATTCTTGAATATTCAAGCATAATCAATGCACTTTATTTACCTAGTTTTTCATTAAATCTCCATTAAACACGAAAACGGGCATTTTCAACTCTCAAAAAATGAAAAAGCGTTGATTTTTCGTAAACTAAAAGAAATGCAGGCTTCAAACTTTTACAACATTATTTCGGAATAACTTGGCATTAATATTATTGAAAATCAAAGCGTGTTAAACATTTCGTTTTTCAGATAATCACGATCGCACCAAGAATGGCTATTTTTAGGGGTTTTAAATAATGCTTTTTCGATTTTCTAAAAAAGCATTATTCAGAACCAGAAACAAATGCAAGTTCAAACTTTCACAAAATTGTGTAATCAATGATAAGGGTTTAATATATAAATATAACCATGTCCGCTAAGGATCTAGTTTTTCAGATAATCATCAAATCCAAAATTTACAAGTTTCAACTTTCAAAAATAAAAAACTGTCTTAAATACAAACTTCCAATTTTAACAGCATTATAAATGGACTTTAATTTTCTAAAAAATTCAAACAACGTTAATTGTTTAGTTTTCTAGATAATCACCATCAAATCCAAGAATTGCGATTTTCAATGCTCAGTTCAAATCAAAATTATTGATTTTTTAAAAACCATCTTTAATGCAGACTAAACTTTAATAACCTAATTGGAGAATCATTGGGCGTTAATATTATATAAAAGAATCAAGCAATGTTAATTATTTAGTCTTCTAGATAATCAAAATCAAACCCCAGAATGACCATTTTTAAAGCTCAAAAATCGAAAAAGTATTGATTTTTCAAAAATTTATTTAAATACAGACTTTCAGCTTAAACTTCGTTATTGGGCTATAATTGCGATTTGATATTATAAAAAATCAAACTTTGTTAATTATTTAGTTTTCTAGATAATCAAAATTAAACCGGAGAACGATCATTAAATATTGTTCCCCCATCAGAACACCTACAGACCGGTTTCAACCTTTCAGGTCTCATCAGTGTAGTTAGTTGCCGATGGGGAAACGGAGATTATAAGAGAATATAAGTATTCCAAACACCGTTAAAGGTAGAAACACCAAAGTGGCGGAATCTATTGCCCGAATGCTGTACTGAACCAAATCCGGGTGGCTTTAACACCGACAAGATATGGACAAATATAACAATAATAATGTAAACATTAAATATTAAATAATACTAATTAAATATATTGCCGCTGGCAGCATTCAGGCAATAGATTCCGCCACTTTGGCGTTTCTACCAAGAACGATAATTTTTAAAGCCCAAAAATCGAAAAAGTATTGATTTTTCAAAAACTGACGTTAATACAGACTTGCAACTTTAACATCATTATTAGGGAATCGTTATAGAAAACCCAAACAACATGAATTATTTAGTTATCAAGATTATCACCTTTAAAAACCCAAGAATTGCGATTTTCAATGCTCAAATATCGAAAAAGTATTTTTTAAAATCTGATTTAAATGCAGACTTAGAACTTTAATAACATTATTGGGGAATCATTGGGCTTTAATATTATAAAAAAAAACAAGCCATGTTAATTATTTAGTTGTTTAAATAATCAAAATCAAACTCAATAATGATCATTTTTAAAGTACAAAAATCGGGAGGTTATTGTAAATAACACACGAAAGGTCATTTACAATAACCTCCCGATACCCTTCAACAACAAATACTTAAATAAATCATAAAACGTTTTTCAACATTTAATAGACATAACCCCAAAAATAAACCACATGCACATGTATCCACAGAATAGGTTTTTTTTTATAAATTGACGTTATACTGCTGATAATGACTACGTAAGGGAGTCGAAACTAGTCCAGTAAATAAAATAAATAAAAATAGATATCAGGAAGTACAACAGTCTATTTCTCATATTAAATCACCTGATAAACATGGATTACCAACTACAAACTTACTTTAAGACTCTTTGATTGCAAACTGCCCCTACACACAGTTGAGTTATTCTTTTTTGCACTATTTAAAATTTCCTTGAAAAAGGAAGGTATGATTAATTCCTTCGTCTAGCAAAATCTTTCTTAATTAGCGGTAATTAAACATTCTTGTTTTTAAAACGTTAAAAATATTTAATTGTTCAATTCTTTCACTTTATTAATTTACTGTTACAGTGCGCAGTTACCTATGGGAACTGTACCATGTGCAATGAAAGTAGCGTTTAAAATAAAATATTTCTCACAAGTTCGCTATAAAGGTGAAATTAATTAAAAACTTACGCTAAAGACTAAACAAACTTGTATCCACCGGAAATAATAAATCTCTAATAAATGTGATTCCTTGGATGGATACAGTAGTAACATGTAATTTACAATAAATTACCGTAAGAATGATTGTTTTGTTGATGTCTTTAATTATGAATATTTATGCAAGTTCAAAATTTGAACCTGCGATGGTATTCGTTCCTACAAATAAGGAAGTGCAAAATCAGATACAAAATAACTTTACTGGTACACTAGCTTTGTTTTTAAAAAACGTTTTATTTGCAACTGCCGGGAAGCGGCGATGTTGCTCAGACAGAATACAGGTTAAGACTAAAATAATAATATTACAATAACATTTCCTACGGCTAACATGACTCATGCATGATAAGATAAGGTGCAGGTGCACTGGGTTATGATGATGAAGCAGCTAAATACATCTACAATTAATATATTATAATAATAATTAAACAAAGGGTTTCTTTGTTGTTAGCGTCAGTTAACTCCTCCCCCCTTGGATTCTGGCTTCTCCTGGAAGGCAGATGTTGGTCCGGGTGGTTTCTTGAAGTTTTCTTTTCTTCATCCACTTGATTATGACGTATCCAGCGGCGGCGAAGATGACAATGTATAGGGTAGCACTCCACATACTGGGGATTAAAAAGTTTTTCTCCTGCATAATAATTGGAGGTTGCTGGATAGTTTGGACATCTTGTAGATCCAATTTTTTCAGATGAATTGTAATTCCAGTAAAGTTGCTTCGATAGAGCTTGATCCGTGGGTTATCGATTAGAACGGGACTTCCAGTAGTATATTCCAGAAATTTGATTTTTCGATTTCTGAATATGATGTTGCATCCATCTTCTTTAATTAAGTAGATTCCTGTGAGGATCTTCATCCTGGTTTCTTGTGGACATTCGATTTTTATTTCTTCTGGCGTTGGAAGTACGGCCAAGTATTGGTTTATGTCGGGAATCAGCTCCAGGTGATTCGTGGTAATGTTCAATTTTGTGTACATGCACTGTTTGTTGTCTTCTTGTAGAATCAGCTCTTTTTCGCATTTTGCATTATGGTTCATCAATTGATGATCCAGACATTGATAATACTTATTACTTTGGGTACACAAGTGACTTAGGGCCCAAATTTGGTTTTCATTTTTTGACTTTATAAAATATTTAACATCGGGTAAAATAGTTACAAATTCAGATTCGTATCTGGTTGGGATAGGATTTAAATGATAAAGTTCAAAATCTGTTTCGTAGTTAATTGGTATTGATAAGAAATAGTTTATTTTGGTAAATTCTAATTTACAGTTTACTCTGATAATTGATTCGAAATTAAATATGTTTTCGGGAATAAGTTCGAAAGGAAATTGTTCGTTGTAATGTACAGAGATTTTTTGAAGTTCCAAAAATAATTCGTTAGTGTTTATAATACTGGAATGCATTATTCCTAGTCTACAAAATAAAAGGGAATTTTCAATATTCTTTAAGATATCCAATATAACATTGTATAAAATAATCAATTGATTAAATAAATCTTTAGCGAACAGAATGTGTTCGTGTTCTACTTCGTTTTTTAAGAGAACAGTTAATTTTAATATTTTACTTTTTAGCATTATTTCGTTATGTTCAATATTTCGTAAGGTGTCATTAAATTTGACAATAATTTGATTGTTTACACTATAACGCATTTGCAATTGATTTTGTAAATTCCTTTGGTTCATTTGTAAATGTGATAAAATATAATTCATTCGTTTGCCGTCATTGGCATCTAAATTTCCCGAAATAGTTTTGATAATGGTTCCAAGACCGTCAATCAATCCTCTTTTGCTTTTATGTTGTTTGACCGATTGTAATTTAATATCGCGAATTCGACTTGAGATTTCATTTTTGATATAATTTACTGTTTTGTTGTAATTATCGAATATTACAACAAATGTTGATATATTTTGGATTGTATTGGTTAGATACGAAAATTGTTTATTTAGATTTTCATATTCATTATATACAGGGGCTAAGTCATAAAAGTGTACGAAGGTGTGATCAGTTTTTTGTAATTTCGCAGGTCCTAAATTTATAGGGATTATGCCTAAATTTTCCGTTATATTTTTTATCTGCACTGTCTGCGTCAATACGACGTAGAGGGACCTGGAAGAGAATTTTCCATCGTGAGAGTATTTAAATAAATGTGCACTATTGTTTGTGACTTATTAAAAATATATTGTAACATCGGTTTTACGCGTTTATATTTAAGTTTATCTAAACCGCATCCCAATCTTGGTACGGCTAAATCCTTGATTTGATTAATTGTACAAAATTCTTTTAAGTTGATTAAGGTATTAAATAAATCCTCATATGTTGGTTTATCATCAAAATTTAGTTTGGTGATTAAATAAAGTATATATCTATTTTTGTCCTTTAAATTACATACTGAATATAATTGGGGGTTTTGATTTTTTAATTCTTCAACTTGCTTAAATCTTTCTTTGAATTCTACAGCAATTCCTTTACCCATTTCTAGATCTGCACTTACGCAGTGAGCTAATGAAAATGTTTCTGGGGCGAAAAATAAGTTTCCATTATTTTCTTTTACGTTCGCGGTCGCGATTTTATTATGTGTAGTCATATAATTTTTGAATTCATTATAATTTAATTTACCTTGTTGCTTTTTAGGTTTTGCTCGGGGTCTCTTAATATTTGAAACATGAATTTTTTCAACAACATTATGATGTTTTGGATGAATGTTTACAGTTTTTAATTCTGTATTTATTTCCTCAATATTTTCTTTTTTATACTTATTCTTTGTTTTCGACTGCTTCTGTTTGTTTTTTACATATATTTCAGTTGTTAATTCGGGTACATCTTCACGCGATTCATTGCGTTTATTAATTATTTCAGTTTTGTTTAACATCAATCGTTCGTTAATTACCTTATAAAATAGTTTGACTTTGTCACGATGATTCACAATATAATTATTTATTAGCCTACTTTCGATATCGATATTGAAAGGGCAATTGACATCTATATGACCGGAAATTATTTCAGACGGTTTAAATTTGGTAACAGAGTGAATTGAGTTGTTATACGCAAGGAGTGCGTAATTTACTTTATACTCGATTAGATCCTTTTTTGCAAAATCTTGATTGTTTAGTAATCTAATATGCTCTATTATCGTTGAGTGAACTCTTTCGACAACCCCGTTGGATTCGGGGTGTTGCGAACTGACAAAATGTAATTTTATTCGATGTAATTCTAATAATTCTTTTAAGACAGAATTTCTAAATTCTAAATGGTTGTCCGATATGATTTGTTCTGGTACCCCGTGGTGTGTAAAAAATTGAATTAATTTATTTGCAATTTCTACAGCCTGTTGTGAGTGTAATTTGTAAAGTTGCGTGTATTTTGAAAACGAGTCTATCAGTGTGAGGAATTTGACACCTTCTAGAGTAATGGTATCAATATGTATTATTTCGAACGGCTTCGTTGCCGTTGGGGTTATATTAAATTTAATTTTAAGCGGTTTTCTATCGTACTTACTAACAAGACACGTTTCACATTGATTTATATAATTAATTATTGTACGTCTTTGATCAGGCCAATAGAACCTTCTTTTAATTTGGCTTTCAGTTTCGTCTATTCCGCTGTGATTCGACTTTCCTTCGTGATAAGCTTGAATTGTATCATTTATTTCTTCATCGCTTTCAATATCCGTAAGTATTTCTGTACATTTGGTTAAGTTAATCGCGGAATTTTTAAAATATTTTTGCATGACTGTTACGAACTTTTCGTATACCGGGTTTTCAAAATAAAGGTAATACTTTACGTTTGGTACTACGTATTCCTTAATAAAATTTACGACATCTAATTCAAAATTTTGTTTTGAAATTTGTACAGCTATCCGTTGTTTCTTTTTATTAAACAATTGTCTTATTACAGGTACCGATGGGGCATAATTTACTTCTGAAATTATTATTTGGTTACTTCCGTAATTAACGGCTTTCTCTAATATGGGGATATTTAACACGGGATTCTCAATATTTGAGTGAATTGTATTATTATCGCTACCTAGTATATCATCAATATCTAAATTAATACCGGACTCTCCGATTTCAGCGATCATAGATTCGATTTCATCACTTACATTCGCGGGTTCAAATACCTTATTATTATCATCATTCACATTTACATCAATACGTGATAAGAAGTCTGCATTTTTATTCATAACACCTTTTTTGTATACTATCGTGTAATCGTACTCGGAAAGTTTGAGTCTCCACCTTACTAATTTAGAGTTAGGCTCTTTTATCGACATAAGCCATTGAAGTGGCTTATGATCACTTACTATTTGAAATGTCCTTCCGAATAAATATGGTCGGAAGTATTTAACTGCCCATATTATGGCGAGGAGCTCTTTTTCTATTGTGGAATAGTTAATTTCCGAATTATTTAGAGTACGACTTGCATAAGCTATTGGTGGATCCGATCCGATCTTGCCTTGCGATAAAACGGCGCCAACCGCGAAGTTACTGGCATCCGTGGTTAAAATAAACGGTTTGTTAAAATCGGGGTATTAATAATAATAATAATAATAATAATGTTTATTAAACGGTTTAACCATTTTAACATAAATGTACATTGATTAAAATTATTACAAGTATAAATTTAGAACTACACTTAACTAATAACTGACCTAACCTAAAATAAACTAATGTGAACAATATCCTGTAAATTTAATTGAGCGCATAAACTCCCGGTGAGAACAAGAGAAAATGTTAAAATTAGGATTAAGCGAAAGTGAATTCGAGGTACGCATAAAGCGTGTGATTGGGTTATAAGGGTAGGGTATTGGTTAAAATGTTCCACTCATTCTCGCTAGGCGGCGATAGTGCATACCGCGACTGTTCTTTCCTTTTTCAACTGCGCGGCGGAAACGCCCGAAGAGCCGCTAAAAATGACAGGTCCGCAAGAATTTGTCACCAAGCCCTCCGGCGGCCCACCCCAGAGAACTCCAGGGTGTTAATCACCCATATCGAATTTCGAGAATACCAAAAAAAGGGAAATTTACAATGAACGAGGGTTGGGTTTGATTACCTGCAACACCATTGAGGAGTGTATATGTAATAGTTTAAATAATAGCAATACTGACTATACTTATTTGATTAAATAATTAGCAATTATTAGTAAACACTCTATTTTATTTTAAATATGGATATTTATATACAGAATGGTGAAAAAGTTCAGCACAAAATTCATAACAGCTTAGCAGGTCGATTGTTGTTCATTATTGCGCACTTTTTGACGTGCTCAAAAATATTGTGAAGTTACTAGTGTTTGACGAGCAACTTTTGCAGAGCTCTTACTGTGGATTTTGAAATTTTAACTCTTTCGTGGTGTTATTGATTGAACAAATCGCATGATTCCTCACAAGTTCTTAGCCTATCGCCATATTCCATCATCATTCATAACTATTATTTCTTGTTCAGTCAAATGCACCATTTTGAGTTAATTTTAGAAGTAAAAACTTTTTAATTTAAACTTAAACTTGTTAACATAAGTGCGTTTTTGCATTCGCAGTCGGCACGAGTCAAAGACGACCGATTGCAATCGCAAAAATTGATGCATGTGGGATATTCGGAAGAATATCGCTCGATTTTAGAAGAATGTAATGGAAGTAATATTTATGAAATTTATAAATTCAATTTTGAAGAAGTAAGCTGTGTAACTATGGCATAACCAAAAAGAAACGTCAAATAATTTTATAACTAATCGGTTATTATTACAATCTCGCAACACTTTGACAAAAAAAATAATAGAAGCGAGTTACCTTATCAATAAAAAGTTGAAACTATCAGTTTAAAATAAACTAGTCTTAGCTTTGACAGAAGTGAAAATTTGCCGTAGTGCTTATACCCGGTATTTTTAGTGTTGCATAATTTAATATTCTTTATAATACTGCAGTCAAAGATATAAGCGGGTTGTTTTTATTAATAGCTTTGACACCAGAAGAACAAGACAATTATTTTCTAAAATCACCCAGAAGTAAAATGCCACAAATGGTCTATTTGCAAGCCTGTCTCAATAATATGCCTAAATGTAAAGAGAGCACGTGCTATTTTTACATGCATTTACAGATTGTGACATCATTCATCATCATCGTTCTATAATAAATGTAAAATTACATTTGCTAAAAAAATTAAGGAACAAGAACATTTGGATAATTTTTCAAGACAGCAAATCAAGTTATAGATGTCATGTATCCAGCTGGTATAAGTATTCTTTCTTCCAACCATGTTCCAAAATCTGCAGTATATTTAAATCTATTCCAATATCAATATTTTACAAAAAAATACCAAAAGATTCCTATGTGCAACCAATTGAATATTTATTACCAATTGAATGGGTCAGGAATTATCAGAAATATATACAGGGTGTAGTCAGTAGTAGAACAAAATAGAACATAGGATTTTCACTGTTAATTTTTTTATATTGGAATATTATCTTCCCTGATCATTTTGGAGTAAAAACCCGAAATAAATAATAAAATACAAATGATAATATTCGCGAAAATAAAGGTTGCCATGAAAATTAAAAAATAGTGCTTAATTTTTAATTTTTAATTTTTAATTTTTAATTTTTAATTTTTAATTTTTAATTTTTAATTTTTAATTTTTAATTTTTAATTTTTAATTTTTAATTTTTAATTTTTAATTTTTAATTTTTAATTTTTAATTTTTAATTTTTAATTTTTAATTTTTAATTTTTAATTTTTAATTTTTAATTTTTAATTTTTAATTTTTAATTTTTAATTTTTAATTTTTAATTTTTAATTTTTAATTTTTAATTTTTAATTTTTAATTTTTAATTTTTAATTTTTAATTTTTAATTTTTAATTTTTAATTTTTAAGTTCATATGTTGTGCCATCATCGTTAATTTTTATACCTTTTATGACCTGTGTAAGACGCTCCGTTAATAGCACCAATAAATTATTATTATTACTAATAAAAAAGCAGGCGAAAAGGTCCGACCGCTGTAAAACTACCCCATTAAAATTCCTATCCGGCCGAGTGTTGCGGTAAACACAGTCATGTATTTTTTTCGTTTTCCGTGCCGATGCGTTTTTAGGTGATCTCGATTATTCGTTTAAATTCCGTCTATCCCCACTGAAAATAGTCTCCAGATGTATTTTGCCAGATGTATTATTCGGCCGATGTCGGGGCGAAAGCGTAAATTGTGTCTATCTTTCTCTACTGCAGTCCTAGTAATTCCGAAAAAAACGAAAATTTGTATGTTTATTATTGCTCTTATTAATTATGCAATTTTCATGAACTTGGTCTCAGAAAAAAGCTGCTAACATTTTCAAGGTATCTCTAACATTTTTTTTTTATATTCTGGTAGAGATATTAGCAAAAATGAGAGATGACTCATTTATTTCCATACATTACAACACATAACACTGTATTTCTCCTATATTTTTCACTCAATATTCATGAAAATATACAACGACCTATGAAATACTATGACAATTAACTATTGAAAAAAAAAATTCTATAATTGCTATATTTTTTCTGATTACTAACATAAATCTAACTTTTTTATTAATAGACAAAAAATTTTTTTTTAAACATTTATATATTGTTCATACATTTCAGAGTAACATACATTTACGACGTAAATAAATTTAAATAGCAAATGACTAAAAATTACGTTTTCCCAACAACAGAATAGAGCCTATACCCTACCGTTAAACCATAGTTTGTACTATGGAATGCTACACGAAATAGTGGGGGGTGCCGAATTGCGCGATTGTTATATTTTACGTAAAAATCCACTAGAGAGAGAAGTTCAGAACATTTAATATCTCCGCTAATAATTTTAAAAAAAGTCGACATATCTGCAAAAAATCTTCTGCAGCAAAGATGATCAATATGTAGACTGGATCTTATTACTTCAAGGTCGATATTTGTGCTATAACCTAGTTTGTATGAAATTGATTTTAAGAATCTATTTTGTATATGTTCAATTTGATTTTTATAAATAATCTGATGTGGAGACCATATACAAGAGGCATATTGCAGAAGAGGTTCATTCGTTAAAACATTTTTACATAGGTTAAAGCATTCTTGATAGTCGGGATCATCAATATTAATAACTGCATCTTTTTTTAATCTTTTCGTTAAGGGTTTTGTTAATTTGGCGAAATCCTTAATGAATTTCCGGTAGTACCCGAGTAAACCAAGGAATCCTTTAATTTGTTTAACCGTTTTCGGAATTGTAAAATTTTGTATTGCTTTAATTTTTTCTGGGTTCGGTTTTACTCCTTCGGGGGTAACGACGTGCCCTAAATACGCGACTTCTTTTCGCAGGAATTCCGACTTATCTAGCTGGATTTTTAAATTTGACTCTCTAAGACGTTTGAATACCTCTTTTAACCGATCTACGTGTTCTTGTAAACTTGTACTAAATATGATGATGTCATCCATATATACAAGACACTTTTCATTTTGTATCCCTCTTAAAATGTTGTCCATTACGCGTTGGAACGTAGCAGGGGCGTTTTTCAAACCAAAGGGCATCCGCAAAAATTCATAGTGCCCGTTCTCTGTATTAAATGCCGTTTTTTGTATATCATTTTCTGAAATTTCTACTTGATGAAAGCCAGAGGCTAAGTCTAGTGTGGTGAAATATTGTGAACGGCCTAGTTTATCAAGCAAGTCATTTATGTTAGGCAAGGGGTATCGATCACCGATAGTTTTTTCGTTGAGTTTACGATAGTCTATCACGACGCGCCATTTGCGTTTTCCGGACGCATCTAACTTTTTGGGGACTACCCAAATTGGCGATGACCAGGGGCTGTATGAGGGTCGTATTATTTTTTGGTCAAGCATATCTTTAATTTGATTTTCAACTTCTATTTTGTGTATGTGAGGGTACCTATATGACCTCGTATATATTGGTAATTCGTCAGACGTTTTTATGGAATGTTTAATTTTATTTGTGAATGTTAACCCTTTATTTTCCATATGAAATATGTCTGCGTATTCTTTAATTAAATTAGTAATTATATTTTTTTCTTCCTCGTTCATATGACTTGAGCGAATTTTAGAAATATCGAACTTAATTTTTTCATAGTTCATTGTATTTATATTACTTTCAACATTATTATTATTATTATTTTGTAGTTCCCAATCATATTCATTGACTGATTCTACTCTAACCGGCCTTACTTCTCTTACTTCTTTATCATTTTCCGTCGGGTTAATTATTGTACATAAGGCTTTGCCATTTCGTACACGCGTAACGCATTCTGGTACTTCCAGTTTATTTATTTTCGTGTGTGGAATTATCACATCACCGTTTTTTACATTCGCAACGTTAACCTGGATTATTTGTTCGGACCTTGCGGGTAGTACTATACATTTCCTATCCGTGGTTTCACAAATTTGTTTATAGTTAAGTGGAATATCGCAATTAGGCGTACTTAATATATTTTCGTCGAATTTTATTATTGCTTTAACAAGCCTGAGATTGTCCGTACCTAGCAGGACATCAAAATTTGAATGAAAGTCAAAAAGGTAGACTTTAATATTCGCGTTTCGCGATTTGAATAATTCATTTAGTGGAATTATCGTGCTACTATTTCCGTTTGTAGTGCCATGTGCGCTGGTCACTTGGAAATGTTCCGTTTTAATATTTTTTTAAAATAATTGTTTTGCAATTTTTTGGTTAATGAAAGACCGTGTACTTCCCGTATCAACTAGGATTTTTAAATTATTTTGCGGGTCAATAATATACGGTAGTTGGCTTTCATTATTATGTATTCCCATTAATTCGATCGGTTCGCAGCCCGATCGCTGTCGTCTAAAAAATTACCTTCTTCGTCGATATTGTATAAATGATTTGGTACGCGATTTTCCTGCGGCCTAGTGTATGAAGTTTGTACCGACATCGGTGTGGGTTTTTGACCTTGTACAAAATTTGGTACATTTTGATTATGAACATTAGGGTTGTTGAACCTACCGGGATTGGTATTTCTTTGTTGATAAGAATTGTCACGATTCACGGTCGCATTAAATATAGGTCGTTGATAAGGCATTCTAAAGTTACGCGGAGTATAACGAGGGGCATTATAATTATAACGTGGTTGAAAATTATCCGTTTCTTTTTTGCGTTGATTTAAAGTAACACTATTAATTTTGTTCGTTAATATTTCCACCTGGAAATCGTTTGTAAGCATGTGCAATGCCGTGTTTAAATCAGGAGGGTTCTTTACCCTCATCTGCGAACTTAGGGGTTCTTTAAGACCTCGGAGTAACACACGTAATGCGTTGCTACGGAAGAAATTTGACAAATGTTGTTGTTCTTGAATATTTGCGATGTTTGTTACCACGTACGCGATTTGTAAATTTAATAGTGATTGAATCCGGTTATAGAAAGCAAAAGGGGATTCATTTTGGAATTGTTTCAAAGTTACGATTTCGTAATTTAAGCTAATGTGGTCACGTTTGTCACCAAAAGAATTTAATAATGCGGTTTTTAATTGAAACCAATTTGTTATTACACTTGACGAAATATTTTTTGCCGCGTCACCTTTTATCTTTGCAATTATGCTCGACATTAAGTATTCGTTTTGGAAATCATCTGCATTTCCAGCATTATAAAATTTATTAACAAGCTTTTCGCTGATTTCTATAAATCGCGGGAGTAATTCGACTTCGCCCGTAAATTCGGGGATCATTTGAAGATATTCTGCTTTTAAAACAGCCATGTTTTTTGTTTTGTTTACGCGTTTAACAGGGGATCGTGATCTAGAACGATTATTGAGTGGGGAACTTGAATCTGAATCTGAACTTGACTCTGCGTGAAAATCACGAATTGATTTCGCGTTCATTAAAGTTAACAAGCTGACTTGTGTACTCACAATAGTAAAATCTTGTCCATTGGATGTTGAATCCCTCGGACGTTGAGGACGATGCTTCTCCTCTGGACCTCGGTGGTCTGGACTGCTCAATATTCGGAGGGTCGCTCAAAGGCCAAGATGTCCAAAAATTCGAATTCTTCGATAAATCGTTGAAACGAACCAGGGTGATATGCAAGCACCCTGTCAGAAGAATCCTACCGACTGCGCCAAATAACTTTACTGGTACACTAGCTTTGTTTTTAAAAAACGTTTTATTTGCAACTGCCGGGAAGCGGCGATGTTGCTCAGACAGAATACAGGTTAAGACTAAAATAATAATATTACAATAACATTTCCTACGGCTAACATGACTCATGCATGATAAGATAAGGTGCAGGTGCACTGGGTTATGATGATGAAGCAGCTAAATACATCTACAATTAATATATTATAATAATAATTAAACAAAGGGTTTCTTTGTTGTTAGCGTCAGTTAACTTACATATTAAAACATATTAATTCACTAATACATATTCATATAATGACATTCAACAGATTCAAATTACTTTTGGCGGCAAAAAAAATGTGGCAGTCTATAGCGGATAAATGACAAAGATGAGTTCAGTAATTCTTTCATATTAAAAAATTCGGTAAAATCACGATGTATGACAAAGGGCTAATTTTCAAACATCATGTTTTATTACAAACCGTACAATGCTGCCAATCAGGGGCGGATCTACGTAGAGACTAATGGGCAAAGTGTCAAGGGGACCATAAAAATCGAATTATCATATTTTTTTAATAATTATTCATTAACATTGTATACTTAGGTATAGTAAAAATTGCTTAGGATTAATAATATAATAATAATGATACTTTAAAGTATTGTTCATTATAATATTTGAATGGGGCATTATGAGTGTTCCGGCATCTCTTGTTGCTGTAATATGATTATTAGGAGAGGAGATTTATACTGTTTTTAACGTTGCGAATCTTTCCAAGATTTTCTTTATGCATTTTCAAATTGATCTTGATCTCGATGACGAGCGGGTTGTCAGAACAGCATGAGTGGTACGTTCAAGGAATGTGTGGATTTTCATTGTTTTGGACAGGGCCGATTCTAGACCCTTGGCCGCCCGCGTGCAAATGATGAGTTGACCGCCCCCTCAAGTGCAGTAAAACGTTTCTAATAATAAAATAATAATAATAATAAACCAAATTTATTTCCTACAGATATACATTAAATATTACATTAATAAGTAAGTATATAATTATAAGAAAATAGTCAGACCAAAATATATGTATATATATACACACACGCACATACATATATATATATATACAATTAGCATACAATTAGCAAAAATGTGAGTAGTATTCATCTATGGTGTACGGTTCAATTTCTACCAGTTTATTTTTAATTTGATTTTTAAATTGCTGGATTTGATTAATTTTACGATAAGACGTAGGGAGTCTATTATATAGTCGCATTAACATGTAGTGTGGTGCTTTTTCTAACAATGTTAATGTATGCCTTGGGTAATTGTAGGTCATGTTTGCATTCCTCGTATTATGTTGATTAACATTTAGATTTTCATAAAATAAGGATTTATGTTTATAGATAAAAACTAGACAATCGTAAATATATAGTGCCGCCACTGTAAGCAAACCATTTGCTTTAAACACTCCTCTACACGAATCTCTGAATTTCATGTTGAAGAGTAATCTTAGAGCAGTTTTTTGTATAGTAAAAATGTTTTTAGATCCACTAGCTGCACCCCAACATATAATTCCATATCGCATTAATGAACAGAAATATGCATGATACACCGATAGTAACGTATGATGGCTTACATAATGTTTAATTGTTCGCATACAATACAAAGTGTTGTTTAACTTATTACTTAGCCCCTCAATATGGTTTGACCAATCAAGGTTTTTATTTATAATGAGCCCCAGGAACTTGCAGCATGTAGATACCGGTATGTTAATAGAGTCTACAGTTAAAACGTCTGGAAAGTCCCGCGTAGATTGTTTGGTAGCAAATATGATACAGTTCGTCTTGTCGTTGTTAAGAAATAATTTATTTTTGTTCAACCAAGTTAGTGCGTCTGTAAAAACAGTGTTGGCCGTCGTTACGAGATTCTGATAATTTTGATTTTTCACAATAATGTTAGTATCATCAACATAGCTTATCAAAGCTTCGTTTTGTCTTTTTGTTACACTAGATATATCATTCATGAATATGATAAACAAAGTCGGTCCTAAAATACTCCCCTGAGGTATTCCTCTAGTGACATCCTTTATATTGGATTCAACAGTTTCAAAACCTTTTTGAACATGCAATTTTTGCTTTCGATTGCAAAGATATGACTTGATCAGGTTGAAGTTAACACCTCTTATGCCATATTTGAAAATCTTATTTAGTAAAATATCATGGTCAATGCAATCGAAAGCCTTGGATAGATCCAAAAAAATGCCCAAGGGAATTTCTTTATTATCCAGTGCACTCGCTATAAGATCAATTAACTCAACCGCGGCTGTGGTAGTGGATCTGTTGTCTAGATATCCATGTTGCGCCTCGGTAAACAAATTATGTTTTTGAAAGAAACCAACTGTACGAATTTTAATGACCTGTTCAAATATTTTTGAAAAATATGTCAGTATACTTATTGGTCGATAGTTCTTAAAAACATTGGGATCTCCATTTTTCAGTATCGGGCGGACAATGGAGTATTTTAAGTAATCTGGGAATATCCCCGATTCTAAAGCGCTGTTTATTATGTACGTTAAAGGCGTTATTATGTGTTGTATACAATTTTTAATTACAGATATTGCTACACCATCGATTCCTGTTGAGTTAGAATTTTTGAGATCTGCCACAATTTTGTAAATTTCAAGTTCGGTTACCGGCTCGAAAAAACTGGAATGCGTGTTCATATTTATAGTATCTGAATATTCTACATAGGGTATTTTGGATAATATTTCCGTTGGTGCATTAATAAAGAAATCATTAAAAGCATTTACATCCCCTTGAAAATCGTGTTTCTGTTTATTTCGTGTACCCTTTAGTTTATGTACAATATTCCAAGTTGCTTTCGTAACGTTATCCCCGTTATTGATTATTTTATCAAAATGATCTTTCTTGGATTGAATTAAGGCTTGATTGTACTCTTTTTTTGTCTGTTTATAAGTGTCATTATAAGAGTTATCAAAATGTTTTAAAATGTTCGGAAGGTCTAGTTTTTCTTTTAGGCTGCATATTTGTGCTGAGTTATACAAATAATCATTGTTAGTATTATGTAGTTTGCACTTTATACGTGGGAATGATTCATTATACATAAGTAAGAATTTGTTTAGGAATATGTTCCAGCTATCATTAGTGTTGGATGTGTTATACACTTCCTGCCAATTCTCCAGTTTTAGTTGGTTATTGAACATTAATAAGGTATGGTTATTTATTTTTTGCTTAAAGAAGTAACTATTTTGAATGTTTGCTTTTCCAAAATTTTTAAAAATTACTTTTTGCCCATAATGGTCTGAAATATGTGATATCAAAATTTTGGATTCAGCGTTAGGGATATTACTAATGATATTATCTATGCATGTTTTTGAGTTATGTGTCACTCTTGTGTAGTCGTGTATTAATGGTTTCGCTCCATAACTAAGTAATAAGCCAAACAAGTTTACTTTGTCCGGACTGTTACTTAAAAAATCTATGTTAAAGTCCCCAGAAATTATATAAAATGCACCTTCCTCGGTTAGTTTATTGAGAATCACTTCTAGTTTTTGGAAAAAAATTTCGATGCTACCGCTCGGAGGCCGATACACTGCTATAACTGTTGTCCTTGAGCCATTGATGTTGATACTCGCCGCTGCGCACTCAATGATATACACTTCCGACAGAGCGTTTAAGTCTTTGCGTTCAGTTGCATTTATTTCCCCTGCTGAGTAGACAGCTACGCCTCCATGTGAGTTTTTACTCCTGCAGAAGTTTGAGATCAGACTATATCCATCAATTTTATAATGTTGTAATTCTTCAGTGGTTCTCCAGTGTTCCGTTAAAGTAATGATTTTGCATTGTTTGTTTTCTGACAATAATTTGTTAAGTGAATCAATTGATGTGCTGATTGATTGCATATTTTGATTTATTATGGAAAAATAATTAGTTTCGTTTTCTATCGATTGCTGTCCTCTTCTGATGGGCGAGTCCCAAATCTCTTCTTGTGAAGATGTGGAAAAAACTGATTACATATAACTCCTCTGGGCCATAGATCTTGGTTTTGTATTTCATCCCGTTTGCTGAATGGAACAGAGATCTTAAACGAGCTGTATTCACTGGGATGTTTAGCTTGTAATTTCTCGCATTTAAATTTCTGAATATTATTATTTTCCAGATATTCCGTCAATGATTCTTCTGTAGTTTCCGGATTAAGTCTGTACACGTGAAGATGAGCGCTACGTTCAACTCCTCTAATCACATCATTAGGGTTACCCTCTCTGCAGCCGTACATAATATTACTTGATCGCTTCATTTTCCTGCTGACCGTTTTCCATTTACCCACATTTTCCGTGGGTTTGGCGAATTCAAGTCTTGTTTCATCGTCCCCAGAAATATGCTTTTCGGGGTTATTGGATTGCATATTTATCACTTTGCTTTTCAACGCACTAGTGCCTCCCTCTTGTGAGCTAGTCTCACTAATTTCAACTGCACTTTCTGCAGGTTTCTGTAAATTTGACTGTTGTGATTTTACAGAATTCTTATTTATATTTTTATTTTTGCTTGTGTTTTTGGAACTGTTAGAAGGAATAGTGTCTTTGTTATTATTTGTTAATTCCAAATTTTCTAACCTTGCTAATAGATACGAATTTGTTTTTAATAAACTCTCGTTGTTTTGGCTCAGAATCCTGTTTTTCTCTTCCAGCTCCTGAACAATCTTCTTGAGGAAAGCTGTTTTATATTCTTCTTCCGGCTCCCCCTCTTGCCTGTCAATCTCAGTGGTCGTGCATATATGGTCGGGCTGACCATAATTTTTTCCCTTTCTTGAGGCGGGGTTTTATTTTTCAATTCGAAAAATTTAAAAATCATAATAATAATAACTATTTATTTTCCAACAGCATTAACAACATTAATTAACAAAAATTAAATTAAGATAAGTGATAGTTGACTAAGTTTTAAAGCAGAAACATATCACGTCAGAGCATATACACATATTTCAAATTTGAAAGAAGAAATGACTAAAGAATCTGCAAGTAATCCAGGACTGGCAGATGTATTTTTGCATTGTTCAATTCTGAATACATTGCCAGAGGAGTATTTTTCTTTTAAATACAGCTGGATGCTGAGGGCAAAAAGTAATAGAACGGTTGATAGCTTAATCGATCTACTATGTCCGCATAAAAGGGCCTTATGGACCAAGGGAGCAGGAAACTCTCACCTGCAATCATCGAAGAAGTCATCACAGCAACAAAGTTCAGTCGATGCGAAGACAAATAAAAAACAACTGATATGCAACTACTGCAGGAAGCTCATCACATTGTTAAAGTGTGCAGGAAATGAATTATCGATGGCTGTCCTCTTGAGTCCGACACACATATGATACTCGTTACTGTTAGCTCAATTGAAACACATACTGACTCGTCAAGATGCTGGGTTGACATTGGCGCTACAAGCCATATTTTAAATGATCAGATTTGCTTTATAACGCTCGTCTCTTTCAACTGAACACACAGTGACCACAACAAATGGTGAGAAAATCGAAGCCACCAGAATACGTGAAGTAGAAGTTGGGGCAGTAATCAAAGGAAAATGGTACAAAATTACCTTGGCTGATGTTTGATGCGTACTCCGAATCAAGAGGAATCTGTTCTTCGTGCTTGCAGTCCAGGATAAGTACTCGGACAGTCAATTTATTTCATCATCTTAAGTCGGCAACTTCCTAGTCAAGAATTGGAGGAAGCTCCTCATGGAGGTTGGCCGTGAGCAGTTTGAACCCTATCAAATTATGTCAATGCAGTGAGTAAGAGTTGTCCCATGAACAATTTGGATATCAGAACAATCGCCATGTGAAATCGCTACTAAGCAGGGAGCTTGACATGGAAATAGTGAACTGTGTAAAGGTTGCATTTATGTTGAAGCTCATCGCCTACCGTTCGGCACGAGATCCAGAATAACGGAACCGGGAGAGCTAATTCACACGGATGTTTGCGGTCCACTTCAAGAATCGAGGTATAGATATCGATATTTTGTGCTTTTCAAAGACGATTACACAAAATTCAGGACAGTTTATTTTCTGCGGCAAAAGTTGCTTATAAACTGAGCCAGTTCCTATCAGACTGGAGCTGCTGAGTGATAATGGCAGGGAGTTCGACAACAAACAGATCAGGACCAGTCTATATAAGAAAGGTATTTTTCAACGTCTTATAATGCCCTACACTCTGGAACAAAACGGGTCCAGTGAGAGGGAAAATCGTACGGTGGTGGAAACTGCTAGAGCAATGATGCACGCGCATGGAAACATTCCTCAGGCACTTTAGGCTGAGATGATACGAACTGGTACCTACATCCTTAACAGGACAAATCCCAGGAATATCACCTTTCGAGTTGTGTTATGGTAGGAAACTAGGTTTGAAACATTGATTCAAATTGCTGAATTCATGTATAGTCATGCAGAAGGAACAAAGGACGAAAATGGATCTGAAAGCAATTAAAAAAATCTCAACGGCTATGATAACGACGATGGATACAGGATTTATAGTGAAGAGGACAAGTTCTAAAGATCCAAGGACGTCATCTTCGAAGAAAAATTGGTGGAGAAGGGGGTTATTATACCACCAGGAAGCAACAAAGCTGAAGAGACGAAGCCTACTGACCTGAATGAGAACAAATCTCGGGAACCCGAATTCTGGAAACCCGATAACAGTTTATTTTTAGAAATGCTGGAAGCCAATGAAGAAGAGAATGCTGGGAGACTACGCAACCGAGTGGATCTTATAGCTCCACAGAAATTCCAGGATTATGTGACGCTCATATGACGACCTTCGAGGAACCCGACATCTACGCCGCAAAGTAAAAACAAACGCCGATGGATCGATTGAGAAATTCAAGGCCAGGTTGGTGATCAATGGTGTAGATTATAATCGAACCATCAGTTCAGTGGCAAGAACATCGACTATTCGAACGCTTCTCAGTGTTGATCTAAATTCTAAAACAATACTTTTCGCGATTTTTTTTTGATGCAAGTTTATCAATTACATTTGAAATATCTAAAGTTTCACCGATCTCATTTTCAATAGAAATTATGGCTGAATTAGCAAATCGCTCTTTTGATATAGTTGACCGTAAATAACTCTGCCCAACAGACGTTTTGGTACCTGCATTATTTTAACTATTTCTAGGTAATTTTAGGGTACGGAATCTAAAATAACCGTCAGATTTGGATGTAGTTTTTGAGATACGCCTTATTGGCCTATTTCATAAAAACGTCATCATATTTTTTAACTTATGTATATTTCACGTTATGAATTATTGCTTAACTACCAGTTAAAAAAAACAAAATACTACAAAGTGAGGTATTATTTCACAAAGAAGATTTCTCCGAATGACAAAAGAAAATTATTTTTTTTGGTTAAAAGAATGCCCGTAACATTTTTCTTTACTCTTGATTGCGAAAGTAATTGTATTAGTGATGAGAATATTAATTTTGATTTAGTTATGACTGATTGCAAACTTTGTCAAAAATCGAGATTTATATCGTGAGGTGTGGATTTCTGCAACTTACGGAGAATTTTTTTTTTTGGGTTGAAGGGGTTCCCGTATCTTTTTTTTAACTTTATTATTAGAGTATTTGTATTAGTAATAAGAATAAGAATTTTTATTTAGTTATGGCTGATTGCAAACTTTGTGAAAAATCGAGATTTATATTGCGAGTCTTACGGGAGAAATTTTTCTTTTCTGGCACGAACGGGTGCCCGTTACGTTTTTTGGCTCTTGATTATTAAAGTATTTGTATTATGGATAAGAATAAGCATTCTTATTTAGTTATGGCCTATTGCAAACTTTGTCAAAACTCGAGATTTATGTTATTAAAAAAATACTTTTTTGAAAGGAGTGACAAAATATAAAAGGTTATCAGAAATAAATTAAATAGCCTGTATTTCAAAAACTAGAGCTGATTCTAAAAAAAAAGGTTGTTTTGGAATCAGCTCGTCAAAAATATCCAAAATCAGTTCTTATTTTGCCGGCACCAAACCAAAAATTTTATTTTGTTGGGCTGTGCAATTTTTAAATAATTTTAATTTAAAAAAACTCGGCGGAAGCCACAGTTATCGTTATTGTTAAAACATTTTTTTTTAATACTGAAATTTGGAATACAAGGAACTGGCTTATTAGATGATTTAAAATTTAATTGGAAATGATTAGAAGATAACAATCCTTTTATGAGTTCCATTCCATCTAAATCTGTTGTCAATTTTTCATTTCGGTTACCTGTAATTTAATATCAAAATCCATACATTATTCGGAGTCTGCAAAATGAAATACTAGCAAAAATTTAAATAAGGAGCAGCAATTTTCTAAGGGTTCAGAACGTTCGAATATCCAATTATTAGCGATGTCCAAAAATTCAAAATAAAAGTCTATTCTAAATTTTTCCCTGTGATCCACAACACTTTCATAGCATGACTTATAATTGGACATACGCGTTTTTTTATATTATTTATATTTCGACGACTAAATTTTACAGATTTCGGACACCGCGGACCCTCTATAGGTGGTCCACGGGCTTCGCCGGTTTGCCGCCCGCGTGCCATGCACGCTCTAGCCCTCCGGTACAGTGTTGCCAGGAGTAATTTTCAATGTTCCCCAAATATTTCATAAGAACCCCCCAGAATACCCCTCGCATAAAATACCTACCCCAAAAAATACCTCATCGATTGAAGTTCCCCAAAATACACACCAAAACCTTAATTTACCTCCATTTTGGAGAAAACCCCCTAATCTGACAATACTGGGATTAGAGAAGGCGCGCTGATAAGATTTCGGAAATTTTTCCGAAAATATGTAGGTAGTACAAAAAGGCCATTAAAAAAATTAGAAAAATATTGAATCGTGCTGTCCTCCAAATTATTAAAATAATTCTTTAATTTTTCGGAAAGTATCGCTAATTAACTACTTAAAATTGTTCGTATTTTTTTTTTTCATAATTTCCAAACAGTTCCAGTTATACCGGGTGATCAGTTTCATTCCGGGCCAAAATATTACATTTAACAATTACTAAACAAACTAAATTGACTGCAATTTTTTTTTATTTAAAAATTTTGGAAAAAAAAAATAAAAAACGTCTAAACACAAATCGCGCAGTCTGTATTTTCTATCTAAATATCAAAGTACATTAGTTTTATCTTAAAACAACCACTAAAACAGAAAATTTCAAATTAAATAAATAACCTAAAATTAATACAAAAACCAAGTTTTGAATTTTTAATATATTTGGCCTGTATATATTAAAAATTCAGTCTGAACAATCTAAATTATAGCGAAAAAAATAAAAAAACTCGAAAATATCGAAAATTCGCTCATTAAAATCAACAATTAAACAACATTAAAATTAATACTTAGGTTAACGGAACTAAAAACATTTCAACTAAATTGAAAATTTTGGTTTAGGTGCCAAAAACATCTAAAATATAGGCCAAAAAAATCAAAAACTGGTCTAAAAAATTAAAATGCAGGCTAGAAATTGAAAATTCAAGTAAAAGGGAAATAATTTGCCATTTTCAGCCCCAAAAATAAATCTTTACCTCAAAGTAAATTGACGAAACTTTAAACTCAAAAATAATTTACAAATTTCGCCCATAAAAACAATAATTCAGGTTAAAACATCCAAAATTTTTGATTAAATTTTTAGTTTTTTATTATTATATTTTACAATTTTAACATAATATATTCGAGTTTATTTATTTTCATGTCTTCGAATTAATATAATTTTAATATGTCATTATACTATTGTATAATTTAATAGGTGTATATCATGTGCCATGATCTCAAACACAATTTAATTAATAAATAAAATAAAGGACAAAAATCCAAAATTTTGTCAAAAAAAACTCGAAAATACCAGCCAAAAGTTCGCACACAAAAATCAACAATTCAGGTTAAAAATCTAAAGTATAGACCAATCAATAATTCGCTCGTTGAAATTTATAATCAAGGTAAAAAAAGAACTAAGAATAAAGGCAAAAAATCGAAAATTTAGACCAAAAATCCTAAACTCTCGGCAAAAATAAAAAAAATCAGACCAGAAAAATGTTAACTTAATACTCGAAAATATTGGTTTATGGGCCAAAAACTCTAAAATTTGGAACAAAGAAATAAAAAATACAGTTGAATTTGGTTCTCGTTTATCACGTGGTGAAACATTTTTAATATTACTGGTTGTTGAAATTAGGCACTTGGTAGGTTTCACAAATTTTATACTTTTTATTCCAAATAAAAGTATAAAATTTGTGAAACCTACCAAGTGCCTAATTTCAACAACCAGTAATAAAAAATACAGACCAAACATCTGAAATATAGGAAAACAACCAAATATCCTGATGTAAAAAATAAAAAATGCAGACTGAAAAATTGAAACTTTATCCCAAAATAAATTGCCAAAACCCTAAACTCGAAAGTAACTTAGAAAATTCGGCCATTAAAACAATAACTCGGGTTAAAAAAATCTAAAATGAAGGGCAAACAATCAAAAACTTAGTACAAAAAACTCGAAAATACCCTCAAAACAAAACAAAAATCGCCAATAAAAATCAACAAGAGTGTAGACCAATCAAAAATTCGCTCGTTAAAATTAATGATTAAGATAAAAAAAACTAAAAACATCGAAAAATTAAAAATGTAGAAAATTTCAACAAACTAAAAAAATTTTGAGCAAAATCAAAAACTCTGTAAGTTTGAACAAACAAAGAAATCAAAAATGCAGACCAAACATCTAAAATATAAGCAAAAAATAAAAATAAAATTCCTGGTCTAAAAGATAAAAATATGCAGACCAAAAAATTGAAAAATCAAGCAAAAGAAAAATAATTTTCCATTTTGTGTCCCAAAAATAACTCTAGCTCAAAATAAATTGCCCACCGGAAACGCGAAAATGTTTAAAAAAAGATAAAGGACAAAAAATCCAAAACTCGAAAGTACCGGCAAAAAATCGTGCATAAAAATGAATAATTGAGAGCCTAAAAATAAACAAATGCCGAACAAAAAATTAAAAATAAAGACAAACAAATCGAAAATTTAATCCAAAATGAAGAAAAAATATTCATTTATACAGAAACTGCAGGTCAAAACTCTAAAATATAGGTCAAAGAAATCAAAATCCAGACCCAACGATAAAAAATGCAAACAAAAAGATTGAATATTTAATATAATAATAATAATTTATTTACGGCAACGAGTGTTGCCAGTAGCAATTTTTGATTTCCCAAATATTTAATAAAACTCCCCCAAAATTACGCCTCTGTCCCTCTCCAAAATAATAAATTTTGAAAATAAAACTTAAATACAGTGGATTTATTGGAAAATATATAAAATTAAAGCATTATACTTATAAAATGTATTATTCATCTTCATCCTCAATATTTTCATCTTCTTTTCGGCACATACATATTTTTTAAATGAAAGTGCAGCATCTCATTGGGGGTAACAAAATTACGGAAACGACAGTTATGGAATCCCTAGGACAATTCCCATAAATAGATTTCCTCATCGCTGAGGAACTTCTTTATGGTAATGATGATTTCTAGCAAATGTAATAACATGTTAATTAATTTCTCCAAAAATACCCCTCGTATAAAATACCCATCCCAAAAAATACTTCATTGATTGAAGTTCCCCAAAATACACCCCAAGACAATCATTTACCCTCATTTTGGGGAAAAAATACCCCAATCTGGCAACACTGCCCCGGTAGGATCGGCACTGGTTTTGGACATTTTCTAACGCCCAATTTAGATTGGATCTAAATAATTTTGCAAGAATATAGTTTCGCTTGTCGTTTTTCATTTGGGAATCTTAATTTTGCCGTAAACGTCCGATTTTATTAAGTTATCAACGGACTTGAACTAGTGGCGCGATCTAATGATTTGCTATCTAAATACAACTCTTGCTCATAATCTTAAAACGATTTGACTTATTTTAACTGTATCCTACAAATCAAAGTACCTCCAGTTACACTTCCGGCTAAATGTTATATATTCCTACGCGCTTGATGTTAAGAACAGCGGACGTTTTACGTCCTAAGTGACCCAATTAATATATAGACAATCGATATGAATGCTAGATAAGTGCATAAATGTACCGATAGTTCTAATTGTAACGATGAAATAATATATTTAATGAAAAAGAAGAGCCGAATGAATGCTGATTCCGTTTACACGCCGAGAACAAGGATGGAAGAATGGACTGGACGAGGACATCGATAGGCTATAATGAATTATAGATTTGGCTCGCGGTATTTCGTCCTTATCTTAAAAGAACATCTCCGCATCTAAATTCAAAAGACGCCTTTTAGTCTCCGTAGTCACCAATAAAGAAACTTCTTATATATTTTTTTTAGTTTGTGTAGTTAAGTAAAGCAGCTACAAAGCCTCGCAACCACGAAATAAATCTCTGTACTCGCCAATTAATTACTTAATAATGGTAATGAGTTTTAAAGATTTATTTTATGCCTGGATAATTTCATACAAACAACTTGTTATTACTTTCGGAAGCAATATTATTTATTTCAAATATTCAGACAATTACAATCACACAACGTGCCGGTTTCTAAACATGTAGTTTTAGGAAACGTAAATGAAGAATATTTAAATTATTCTATATTAGAGTTATAGGCTTAAATAACAAAATAAATAAAGATAATTATTAAAATAACCGGTTAATTATAGATATGAACATTAAAATGTAACTCATATGTATTACTAAAATGCTGCATCAATTCTTTGAGCACAAAGTGCCTATTTCTACCACTTTTAATTGTAAATATAAATATTGCCAGTCCGTATTTATACAGGGCAGGGGCGGCTCGTTATATAGAGCCAAGGAGCCATGGCATTACCTCTAATTTCAAGCTCAGCAAGAATGTTTAATTAATTCCTAAAACACGTTTTCGCCAGTTTAAATGTTTAACACCGCCTGCATAACTTTTTTTAAATTTTAATAATAATAATAATAATAATAATAATAATACTTTATTGGTGTTTTAGTTTTACACTTTACACAGGTCAATAATTAAATTGCAAATCGAATTAACATGTTAAAATAGAACATATTAAAAGAAACATAATAAAATCAAACATATTAGAATAAAACATAATAAAATCAGACATATTAAAATAAAAGTTATTAAGATAAAACATAATAAAATCAAATGAAACATATTAAAATAAAACATAATAAGATAAGACATAATAAAATCAAACATATTAAAATACAACATATTAAGATGAAACATATTAAATTAAAACTTATTAATACATTAGAATAGAACAGCCACAATTAAAATGATGGTGTATTGAAATAAAAATTTAAAATTTAGTTTAGATGACTTTTGCATTGTATATTTTCCGTGTATATTGTTAGATGGTGAGGTTACGTGGATTTAAAAAAAAAATGGAAAATTACTCTGAAGTGATTTTTAAAACTAATTTAAACCATTTTCTTACTAGAATATTCATCCTTTATTATTGTTAAGCCTGTATTTTCGATTTTTTACTTTCTCCGTTACGAAGTACAAGAAAGTATTGTGATCGTGATTTTTTTTTCAAAATTTTTTTTACGGAAATATCCGTTTTGGGGTCCCTAGATGGCATTTCAATAATTTCTGGAAAAAAAAATTGTGTCTGTGTGTGTCTGTATGTGCGCGCTGTATCTCAAAAACTAATAGAGCAATTGATATGAAACTTTGAACATACGTCTTATTTGATAATCTGAAGAACTCTAAAGCTTTTGGTAAAATTTCGTACACCGGAAGTGGGTGTTTACCTTCCCTGTTTTTTGTTTTTTTGCCAATATTTACTTAAATATGAAAAATATCACAAAAACATTAAAACAAACATTGAAGACAACAAAGAAATGAACATCTTTTGCTTGAAAACATTTTTCATAAAATCATTTTTATTCGAGAAAAAAATGTATAATTTTTTTTTAAATTTTTGCTTTATAATTATAAAACGATAATAGTTACAGAAAATTAATATGGACAATAATTGTGGAGAATGCTAAAATGAACAACTTATAAAGAATAAGTTTTTTTCGAAATCCCTTTAGTTTTTGAGTAAATTGAGTTTTTATATTTGAAGTATAATTTTTCCATCTTTCATAATTTTGACGTTTTAAACGTCAGTTTTATCCAATTTTACAAAACGCTCGATGTACATTTAAAATATGATTTAAATTGAAAATTAACCATGAAAGCGTAAATATAAATGATACAATCTAGACGGAGAAAGTAACATGATGGCCACATCACCATTTTTTTGTCTAAATTTTTGATCATTTGGCCTAAATATGCTTTATTTTGATTTAAATTTTCGACTATTTGGTCCGCATTTTTTATTTTTTCCAACGAATTTTTGAATTTTAAATTTTTTATCTGTATTTTTGATATTTTTGGTCACAATATTTTATCTTTTGTCCAAAATATCATTCATTTGACCTAAATTTGCGGTTTAATTGTTTAAATTTTCGACTTTTTGGCCCGCATTTTTTATTTTCCCGCCGAATTTTTGTGTTTTAGATTTTTGACCTGCATTTTCTATTCTTTTGGGCCTTAATTTTTGATCTTTTGACCTAAATATTCTTTGAACATTAAATATTGTTCCCCCATCAGAACACCTACAGACCGGTTTCGACCTTTCAGGTCTCATCAGTGTAGTTAGTTGCTGATGGGGAAACGGAGATTACTATTGGAATATGAATATTATGAACAATATTTAATGTTCACATTAATATTGTTATATTTGCCGCCGCTGGCAATGTCCATATCTTGTCGGTGTTAAAGCCACCCGGATTTGGTTCAAGTACAGCATTCAGGCAATAGATTCCGCCACTTTGGCGTTTCTACCTTTAAATATTCTTTATTTTGACATCAATTTTCGATTTAATTGTTTGAATTTTCAATTTTTTTGGTCCGTATTTTTGATTTTTCGAGAAGAATTTTAAATTTTTACATTTTTGACCTGTATATTCGATTTTTTTTGTCTAAATTTTTGATTATTTGGCCCAAACATTATTTATTTTGACCTAAATTTTCGATTTAATTGGTAAAACTTCCGACTGGACCGCATTTTTTATTTTTCCCAACGAATTTTTAAAGTTTTGACCTGTATTTTCGATATTTTTGGTAAAATATTTTATCTTTGTATTTTCCATTTTTTTTTGTCTAAATTTTTGATCTCTAAATATTCTTTATATTGACCTAAATTTTAGATTTAATTGTTCAAATTTTTGATTCTTTGGTCCGCATTTTTTATTTTTCGGGCCGAAATTTTAATTCTCTATCTATAACCTGAATGATTGATTTATATGCGAGATTTTTTTTATTTTTTCCGGTATTTTCAAGTTTTGTCTGTTGAAATTTTCGATTTTTTAGCCTGCATTTATTATCTTTAGAACAGAATTGTCTATGCAATGTCTTTATTTTGACCTAAAGCAGCTACAAAGCCTCGCAACCACGAAATAAATCTCTGTACTCGCCAATTAATTACTTAATAATGGTAATGAGTTTTAAAGATTTATTTTATGCCTGGATAATTTCATACAAACAACTTGTTATTACTTTCGGAAGCAATTCTGGCCAACATTACAATTTCTTTTTAGTCTTTTGACCTAAATTGTTCTTTATTTTGACCTAACTTTTCGATTTTACTCTCAACATTTTCGATTTTTTGGTCCGCATTTTTGATTTTTCGTTTAGTCTGCATTTATTATGTTTAGGCCCGAGTTTTCGATGTAATGTCTAAATTTTCGACTTTCTGGCCAACATTACAATTTTTTTTAGTCTTTTGACCTAAATTGTTCCTGATTTTGACCTAACTTTTCGATTTTACTGTCAACATTTTCGATTTTTTGGTACGCATTTTTGATTTTTCGATTAGTCTCCATTTATTATGTTTAGGCCCGAGTTTTCGATGTTTTATCTAAATTTTCGACTTTTTGGCTAACATTGAAGATTTTTATTGAAAATTCTCTTAAAAATCTTCTTTCCCTGGTCCACCATTTTTATTTTAATGCCAGAATTTTAGATATTTGGTCTTAATTTTGTATCGTGTATTTTAGATTTTTAGTCTATTTTTTTATCCTATATTTAAGATTTTTTAACTTGGATTATTGATTTCATTTCGTGAGTTTTTTTTATTTTTTGGCTATTATTTTCGAATTTCTGATCAGAAACTTATTTTTGGCAAATTATTTTGCTTCTACCTAAGTTTTTAATTTTTTGTCTGCGTTTTTTATTTTTAGATCAGGATTCTTGATTCTTTGGCCCATATTTTAGATTTCTGTATTTTCGATTTTTTTGTTCCAATTCTTGTTATTTTTCTTTATTTTGACCAAAATTTGCAATTTTTATCCGTTTTCGATGTTTTGTCTAAATATTTACCGTTTTAGGCTATATTGTAGATTTCTTTATTTTTTGGTGTATATATTTTTTATTTTGACGAAAAATTTCGATTGGTTTGTAGAAATTTTTGATTTTTTGTTTGCATTTTTTATCTTTACGCCCGAGTTTTCGATGTTTTGTCTAAATTTTCACCATTTCAGGCCCTACTTTTTTGGCCTATATTTTGTATTTTCGATTGCGTTGGTTTAAATTTTTGGTCTTTTGGTCGAAATTCTCTTTATTTCGACTTAAACTTTCGATTCGTTTGTTAAAAATTTTGATTTTTTGGTCTACCACTTTGATTTTTGGGTACGAATTTTAGATTGTTGGTGTTAATTTTTTATTTTTTGTCCCATATTTTAGATTTTCTTAACTTGAATTATTGATTTTATTGTTAAATTTTTATTTTTGCTGTTATTTTCGAATTTTTCGTTGGAACTTCTTTGTTGGTGTTAATTTTTTATTTTTTGTCCCATATTTTAGATTTTCTTAACTTGAATTATTGATTTTATTGTTAAATTTTTATTTTTGCTGTTATTTTCGAATTTTTCGTTGGAACTTCTTTTAAGCTAAAGAGTTATTTTTGGGGCTGAAAATTTGCCAATTATTTTTCTTTTGCTTATATTTATAATTTTTTGGTCTGCATTTTTATTTTTAAACCAGGATTTTTGATTTTTTGGCCGATATTTTAGATATTGGGCTGTTAAAAATGTTTGATTTTTTGGCTAAAATATTCGATTGGTCTAGGAAGATAAATGGTTCTTTCTTTCTTCAAAACGAGCCGCCACTGATACAAGGTGCCCGTTTTTGGAGCTCAAGCATGGGGATCTCGGTTATTTGAAGAGATACAAGGTCGGTTAAATTGGGCAAAGTTGCCTAATCTGAAGTGTAACATAATGCCACTTTGTACGCTCTACAACGTGGTGATATAATAATAAAAATTTGACGTTTCGATTTTCGGGAAACATCATTAACTTTGTTTTTTCTTATGGGCGCCATCTTGTATTTTTACATTTTCAAATACAGATTTTTCTTCTGATTACGGTGCTGTGTCATATGTTGGGGTTTAGCACAGTGGTGGGGAAACTTTTTTTAAGACGGGCCATTTGTAATAACTAGACAATCGTAGCGGGCCAAAGAATAATGCTTAATCGTTAACTAATTTATGTGTTCTATAAACATATACATATATTATTACATACACTTATTATTTTAATAGTAAAAAAGCAAAAGGTAACAAAATTATAAGCACAAAATATAAAATGAATTTAGTGTAGTTCTTGATGTGAAGTATTATCACTTTATTTTCTGGTGTCATTACTGGTTGATGGTGCATGAGAAAAATGAAATTGAGACTGTTTCATCAAAATTTCATCATAGTCCGGTTCCATTTGCGAAGCAGAAATTCTTAAAACTGATGAAAGGTGCTCATCTGTAATTCTGTTTCTTAAAGAAGTTTTTCTAAGCTTCATTGTTGAAAAGATTTGTTCGCATATATAAGATGAGCCGAACATTGTCATTATCTTCATTGCATGAGTAATTAGATTTGGGAAATTATCTGGACTTAAATTTTTATAAAATTCTAGTAATGGTACTGTATGAAAAGTTTGTTTCAGGAGAGTATTACAGTTCAGTTCTGTTAACTCAAGTTGAAATTTTGCATCAACTTCTTCGTAATTAACATTGAATGGGGTCGCAAAAATACTAAACTCTGGTTCCATTTTTCTAAAGTCCTGAAATCTTTCAAATTCTGTAGATAGTTTTCTCAAATTAATTTCGTATTTTTTAATCTTATTGTTTGATATAGTGAATTTTAAAGATTGTATTCTTGGAAAATGAGAAAAATCAGATTTAGAGATCTGATTAGCAAATAATACTAACTGTAATTTGAAACTTTTCAGGTATTGCCAAATATCGTGAAGAAACTGTTTTTTTCCTTGCAATTTGAGATTAAGTTTATTCATGTGTACGAGGAGGTCTGTGAAAAAAGCGAAATCAGAAAGCCACGTTTCGTTTTCTAAGACGTCAAATTGATTATAAATGTCTTTATCAAGAAGAAAATTCACAATATCGTCTTTTAAATCCCAAATTCTTTCAAATACTTTTCCAGCACTTAACCAACGAACTTTTGAATAATACAGGATATCGGAATGCTCAGCATGTACGGACTCCAAAAACTGTTGGAACTGGCGATGTAATAATAATCCTCTGCAACGAATCATATTTACTAGTTTTACAACAATATTAAGTATATGGTCAATATCTAAAGCCGATTTACAGAGAGCATCCTGATGTATTAGGCAATGCAAAAAAACAACATCATTTTCCGGATACTTAGAATTAAATTTCCCAACAAATCCTTGATTGATTCCAACCATATTAGGAGCACCATCTGTAGTTACATTACATAGCTTGTCAATAGGTAAACGAAGTTTATCGATGCAATTTTCAAATTCACAAAATATATCGGCACCAGTCGTTGTTCCTTTCATTGACTGCAGCCCTGCAAGTTCTTCTGTAATTTCAAAGTGGGCGTTGATTCCTCTTACAAATATGAGTAACTGCGCAGTATCGCTGATATCTGTACTTTCATCCATGGTAATTGAATAAAAAATAAATTTTTGAGTTTTTGTAGTCAGTTGTGAAATTAGATTTTTATCAATATTTTCAATTTTCTCGGTGATTGTTCTTCTTGAGAGAGACAGTGACTGAAAATCCTTTTTCTTGTCAGGGCACATAATATCGCACACATCTATCATGCACTGCTTTATAAATTCACCATCTGAAAATGCTTTATTAGATTTAGCAATATTATAAGCCAACACATAACTGGCTTTCGTAGCGCATCTTTGAGAATGATTAGCTCTCTGAAATAATTGTTGTTGACTTGATAAATTTTTTATTAAATCTTTCGATTTAATTTTTTTCACCTCTTCACTTAACGATGAGTAGGAGTGGTTTTCATGTTTGCTCTTGAAATGGCGTTGAATGTTATATTCTTTTAAAACTGCAACAGTTGTATTGCAAAGTAAGCATACAGGTTTTTCTTTAAATAAAGTAAAGAAATATTTCCACGTCCATTCTTCTTTAAAAACTCGACATTCTGAATCCACTTTTCTTTTTTTAACATCCATTTTAGACGTTACCTACTACGGAGAACAACACACAGAAACGCAATTGACGAAAGCTTACTGCTAACTAATGCTATTACGCGGGAGTTTGTTGAGGCACTGGGAGTTTGGGGGATTACACAAACAATTACTCGAGTCACAGCGGGTCGTTGCAGATGACTGACTAATATAAGTCGCTAACTAACTGATCTTCGGGCGGCCTCGCTTGTATTTATACCTACCTGCGAGAGTGCGAAGATGAGTCATCTGTTTAGGTCGGATGGGATGGATTTGTCCAGAATACTATTGTGTTTTGAATATCGCCGCAGGTAGTTTTTATGCGGGTCGTCACATTACGAAGTAAGAACGCGTTTAAACATTCTCACGACGGCACTCTTAAACGGGCCGGATTAAACCTTTCCGCGGGCCGGACTTGGCCCGCGGGCCGTAGTTTCCCCGTCACTGGTGTAGAGCAATACGTTAAACAATGCGAAGCATGTCAACGATATAAGGTAACAAATTTGAAACCTGCCGGATTGTTACAAACCCGCACAATCAATCAACGATTTGAAGTGCTGGCATTCGACTTGTTTGGACCACTACCTGCCACTCCTGCTGGGAAGACGACCATCCTTATCGTAGAGGACTTTTCTTCAAAATGGGTGGAAGTGTGCCACCAAGCTTCAATTCTTTAATTATATTGAAGAGCATACAAACTGGGGCATTATTGATGACCCAACGATAGAACTGTCCCAAAAAATGGCATTCCTTACAAACACCCTCAAAGAAGCATCCAGCAAAGCTTTTCCTGAGAAAATCGGCCAAAAGTCAGAAAACCACTTGCCAGTAAAATGGTACAATAATACATTAAAAACAATCCGGAAAAATCTGAGCCTAATGAACATCATATGTGAGAATAGCCAAGATAATGAGCTAAAAGCCACTAGGAATAAATACAAGGCAACCTACAAAAAGGAAATAAAAAAGGCAAAACTAGAAGCTAACAATAATTACTTATTAAAACATCGTCATTCGCCCAAGGCCATCTGGAGTTTGATAAAAAATCCACGACTTAATCATCCTCACAGTCAAATAACGGCAAATGAATTTAATAACTACTTTGCAAATATAGCGAATGAACTATTGGAATCCGCTCCTGGACCTGACAAAGATCTGATTCTTTTAATGTGTGGTGGTATCAACTGTGATATGTCAACTTATTTTAAATTTCGTGAGGTAACAATAAATGAAGTTAGAAATGCAATTAATAAATTAAAATCGAGTCATAGTCTTGACATTTATGGAATTAATACTGAAATGATCAAATGCATAAGGAATCAAATAGTAATTCCACTAACAAAATTATTTAATGAATGCATTAAAAGTAATACCTTTCCTGATCTACTTAAAGTGGCAAAAATTTCTCCCATTTTCAAAAAAGGAGACGAAGAAGATCCCGCAAATTATCGACCTATAAGTATTCTTCCAATAATCTCAAAAATATTTGAGTCACTCCTTAAAGAGCAGTTGGTTGAATACTTAGAATTTAATAACATCCTTGCTAGCCAACAATATGGGTTTAGGAAGGGTTTATCAACTACGAACGCTATCGCTGATTTTGTTGAATGGACGATAGACTGCTTTGAGAGTAATATGCATTCAGTATCATCTTTCGTGGATTTAACGAAAGCTTTTGATTGTGTCTCTCACGAAATTCTATTACGTAAGTTATACTTTTATAACATACATCCTAGTGGGTGTAAAATGTTATCATCTTACCTCGCCGGCAGAACACAAATGGTCCACTATAACCAATCAAGATCTGACTATAAAAAAAGCTTACATGGTGTGCCTCAGGGCTCGGTTCTTGGGCCTGTTCTATTTCTTATCTTTATAAATGACCTTCCGTCGTATTTGAGTGGCAGTAAGGTTATCTTGTTTGCAGATGACACGACAATTTGCTCAAAAAACGCCCACATAACAACCACAGATGATTACCATAAACTCAATATGTCAACACTAAATGATTGGTTTTTAAGTAACAAATTGTGTTTAAATCAGCAAAAAACGCAAACATTCATACCATTTACGCACACAACTGAACCAGTCAAGTTTCTGGGGGTAATTATTGATCCGTTTCTCAACTGGGGAGATCATTATGATTCGTTGTCTAAAAAACTCTGCTCGAGCATATTTTTACTTAGAAAAATATCTCAGTCCGTATCAAAAAATGTTCTTCGCACTGCATATTTTTCATTGTGCGAATCACACATAAGGTATGGGTTGCTTACTTGGGGGCACAGCGCTAGTCGCCACAGAATCTTTGCTCTTCAAAGACGAGCGATCAGAGTAGTAACAGGTATGGGATACAGAGATGACTGTAAACAAACTTTTATTAATGAAAAAATATTAACAGTTCCTTGCTTATTCATAATTGCATGCTTAAAATATTTAAAAAATCAGGAACATCGTCACATCACGTTTGAAAGTGCACATGATCATAACACCAGAAATAAACATAACATATACACCCCAAAATTAAACCTAACAAGATCTCGTTTCGGCGCTAATTACTACGGTATTATGTTTTACAATCTAGTTCTATTAAACATACGCCAATTACCTATAAAACAATTTATAGCAGTAGTGAAAGACCATCTAACAAAAAAAGCATATTATGATTTCAACGAGTTTAAAAGCTGGTAAGCATGTCTGCGACGTACTGAACCAATGTTTTTATTTATTTATTTACGCTTTAATGCTATTTTTATCTATACACTAACTTTGTAATTTATTTTATATATTTATTGATACTTTTAGATTTTAATCAAAAATGTTTTTATTAATTTTATTATAAAACTATTTTAAACTGTAATGTAGAACATTTATTATATCGGCGCTTATTGTTTCTTCGGGAAACGGTAAGTTGCTTCTAATATTGATGTACAACTTGTCTTGTAAACTGCTTAATTTGTACTAATTAAGTTTGACATGTGTAAACAATTTTAATGTTGTAATCACGAATAAATATTACTTACTTACTTACTTACTTACATCTTAGTAGAAGAAATCTTTTTACGTTACGGCTTCCCACGTCGCATGATTAGCGATAACGGTACGCAATTCGTTAGTGCTGTAATGCAGCACGTCATGTTTGTTTTGGGAATACAACATGCACTATTATTCAGCTACCACCCTCAAGCCAACCCAGTGGAAAGAAAGAACCGGGATCTGAAAACGCAGTAGGGAATACTCACTGGACAACACCATACTCGATGGGCAGAGATGTTACCGGCCATTAGGTTTGCCATGAACACGGTCATCTATCAAACAACTGGATTCAGCGCCGCCTTCTTGACCTTCGGCAGAGAACTCCGTACTCCCTACGAAGCCACTCAAGATCCTAGATCGAGTCCAAGAACTTCATTGCCGAGATAATCCCGTATCTCTCCCGCCTTGCCGAATATTTACGCCAAGTCGGCGAAACGCAGGACAAACAACAAGACCTCTGGAAGAAATAAGCTGATCAGAACAGGAGAGCCATCCCTCCTTATGCCCCTGGAGACAAAGTTTGGGTAAACCTACACCCCTTAAGTAATGCCAAGAAGGGATTCAGCTCCAAGTTGGCTCCCCGAAGAAATGGGCCGTATGTTATTTTGCAGTCCTTGAACCCAACCACCTTGAAAGTCGCGCCGTTGGACAACCCTACAACAGCGATTGGTGTATACCATTCCTTAGCACTCACTCCATGCGTTGGGCCAGGTGTCACCTCACAACCCATTAAGCCCTTACGGAAACGAGGAAGGCCTAGGAAGAACTAATGGATGTTCAAATTGGGTAAAGTAAAACGCTTGTTTTGTTCCATAATTTTATTTTCAGTTGCCTGACACGTGTTTCGATCATTTTCAAAGTTAAACTAATTTAGTTTAGTTTAACTTTGAAAATGATCCTAACCGATCGAAACACGTGTCAGGCAACTGAAAATAAAATTATGGAACAAAACAAGCGTTTTACTTTACCCAATTTGAAAATATGGTTCCATCAAGAAAGTAGCACAACAAGTATTCAGTATAATGGATGTTCAACAGCTGGATGGATCGTCGGGACGACTTCACCTCCAGAGGGATTACAGTCTTAGAAAAGCTATTTTGTATACTTGTACATATTTTGTTATTGAAATATACGTTTAAATCACAGAAGTCTCTCCATCACAACCGAACCCCTACCAAGGGCGTTTCCAGCCAACTGGTATAGGAGGGGTAATTAAAAAAAAAGATAAATAAACTGGTGCTTTCGTTCTCATATACCACACCTGTTCCGTGAAATCTCCCTATCCTTTTCCAACGTTTTAAACCGTTGAAAAATTTACCGGTAATATTATTTGTTTGAAATATGAAATACCGGTAATTTTTAACAATAAAAATTGATAAGCGAAAAATTCTTAGGGGGGTAATTACCCGATTATCCCCCCTTTGAAACCGCCACTGCAAAATATACCAAAAATTTAAAAAAATAAAAATAGTGGACCAAGGAAACAAACATTTGAACAGACAAATAAAAATAAATAAAGAAAAATTTAGGGCAAAAGATTAACAAAAAATCTACAATGTTGGTCAAAAAGTCGAAAATTTAGACAAAACATGGAAAATTCGGACCTAAACATAATAAATGCAGACTAAACGAAAAACCAAAAATGGGAGCCAAAACACCGAAAAATTTTAACAATAAAATCGAAAAGTTAGGTCAAAATAAAGAAAAATTTAGGTCAAAAGATTTAAAAAAATAATAAATATTTGTAATGTTGGCCAGAAAGTCGAAAATTTAGACAGTATATCGAAAACTCGGGCCTGAAGATAATAAATGCAGGCTAAAAAATCGAAAATTTCAACAAACAAAACTCGAAAATACCGAAAAAAATAAAAAGAAATCTCGCATATAAATCAATCATTCAGGTTATAGATATTTTAACCAAAATTAACTCAAAATTTTGGAACTAGAATTAAAAATTTGGCCCGAAAAATCAAAAATGCGGACAAAAAAATCAAAAATTTTAACAATTAAATCGAAAATTTATGTCACAATAAAGAATACTTAGGTCAACAGATCAGAAATTTAGACCAAAAAGAATCGAAAATACAGGTCAAAAATCTAAAAATTTGGGCCAAAAAGTCGAAAATTTTGAAAAATTAAATCGCAAAAGGTCTAAATAAGGGATATTTAGGCTAAAAGTTAAAATATTTTGACCAAAAATATCGAAAATACAGGTCAAAATTTTAAAAACCAAAAATTCGTCAGAAGAAATAATAAATGCGGACCAAATAGTCGAACATTTTAACAATGAAATCGAAAATTTAGGTAAAAATAAAGAATATTTAGACCAAATGATCAAAAATTTAGCCAAAAAACAAATCGGGAATACAGGCTTAATAATAAAAAATGCAGAATATTCTAAGAAAAGGGTTTAAATTAGTCTCAAAAATCCCTCTATTGTTCAAAATCATTTTCCAATATTTTTTTTAATAGGAAAATATTTTTCTTTAATTTTCGCTTTAATTAGCTTTAAAAGTTGAGACAAGACACTTTTCTACTAAATGAAATCAGTGGCGGCTCGTGGAACATATTGATGGTAGAGCCACTTATACAATACCCCCCCCCCTTTTTTGAAGAAACAAAGAACCATTTATCTTGCTAGAAAAATCGAAAATTTTGGCCAAAAAATCAAAAATTTGGAACAAAACAGCCGAAGATCTAAATTATCGGCCAAAAAATCAAAAAACTTGGTTTAAAAATAAAAATGCACACCAAAAAATTGAAAATACAAGCAAAAGAAAAATAATTTGTCATTTTTAGCCCCAAAATAACTCTTTTTAGCTTAAAATAAGTTCCAAAGAGAAATTTGAAAATAATAGCAAAAATAAAAATCGATAGCCCCACAGCCGACGGAAAGCGGATTTCAAGTTTTTAACATAATGTATTTAGATGTTATTTCTGTGAATAAAGATATGTGTATATATAAAAATAAAAAATAAATTCGCAAGAAAATCTAAAATATGGGACAAAAAATAAAAAATTAAGACCAAAAATCTAAAATTCGTACCCAAAAATCAAAGCTGTAGACCAAAAAATCAAAATTTTTAACAAACGAATCGAAATAAAGTAAATTTCGGCCAAAAGATCAAAAATTGAAACAAAATATAGGCCAAAAAAGTAAAAACCTAAAAAGGTAAAAATTTAGACTAAACAACAAAAATTTTGGCGTAAAGATAAAAAATGCAGACAAAAAATCCAAAATTTCTACAAACCAATCGATTTTTTTCGTCAAAATAAAGAATATTTAGACCAAAAAATAAAAAAATCTACAATATAGCCTAAAACGGTGAAAATTTAAACAAAACATCGAAAACGAGCGTAAAGATAAAAATTTCAGACAAAAAAATCGAAAATTTCTACAAACCAATCGAATATTTTGGTCAAAATAAAGGAAAATAAAAAAAAAGTTGGAAATGCAGAAATCTCAAATATGGGCCAAGGAATCAAGAATCCTGATCTAAAAATAAAAAAGCAGACCAAAAAATCGAAAGGTAGAAGCAAAATAATTTGCCACCAAAAATAAGTTTCTGACCAGAAATTCGAAAATATTAGCAAAAAATAAAAAAAATCACGAAATAAAATCAATAATCCAATATTATATTATTTGTTTGGAATATGGAATACCGGTAATTTTTAACAATAAAAATTGATAAGCGAAAAATTCTTAGGGGGGGTAATTACCCGATTACCCCCCCTTTGAAACCGCCACTGACCCCTACAAGTTTTAAAGTTTCAATTAAAATGTGTCCTAAATGTATGCGAGATTCTATATGCATAATAGCGCTTAAAAAATTGTGATTACTTTTAATAATCCAGTTTAAACCATTATAAAATGTGTCATCGTATATTCTTAAGTAGTTGCTGTTTGGTAACTTATCACTTACATTGAATGACGGAAGAATAAACGCGAATAAGTGATTTAACGTGTTTAAGGTCTATACATACATTAGCTTAAATTAATGAAGTTATGATTACACTAACTAGTCGACACATATTTGAATCATTTAAGCGGTTAAATTAATCGAACAATCGAGGACAATATACATAACATGTAAATGTATTAGTAATAATTTAGTACTAGGAAAACATAATGTAAACTTTAGTTTTAGAAAATATCATCCGACTATGTAATATTCTTAATGAATCAAAATAGTTATAATATTAAATAAATAAATAAATAAATAAATTGTATTTGATGAACATTTAATTATTTTGTGTTACTGTTGCTTGGGTACCATCATTTATTTAATGTAATATTTATTAACATAGCTAAACGTTTGTAAACATTACTATCGCTGTGAACATTGAATAGAGAGCTGTTATTATATCACATGCACATTCAGCGAGCATGAAATATTAACAAATTAATTAAGAGGCACTAATAGTTTAAACAAGCCATTTACAAAACATAAATTAAAACCATTGTTGCATATAACCAAGTACTCTTCTCCGGTGTATAAATTTGCAGATTGTATTCGAGAAAGTATATTACTGAATACTCATATACATCTAGGCGAAAAGTTAACGCTTGAACTGGTAACACCATCTTAGAAATAACCGGAAGCAGATAGATACCATCTACATATATGTAGACCACCTGACGAGTATAAAATTATATCACAATTAGCGGTGTTTTAACGGAACATGAAATAACAGCGTTTAACGTACAAATCTAACAAAAGAAATAATTTTATAGAATCAATATCAATCAATTAATTGTTTTTTTGTAGTGGTACACGATCTTAGTCACAACTCCGAGAAGTCTATCTAATCAATACCTGAGTAATACCTTGCTGATAATTTATCACCACAAACACACACGTTTTTATATTTGCTATAAAAGCGTAACACATAATTTAATATTCAAATTGAATAATAAGCTATTCAGTTTTCAATTACTGAACCGAGGGACACATCGATCTACAAGGGTAAAAAATACGTTAGTGTCAATTTGAAGCAACGTGAAGTACTTAATTTAATATAAAATCAATGTTTATTAAATAGCAATTTGCTAACGGGCAAACTAAAAAAGATGAGTACACGACATCTATGGACAAACAAATTATTTAAAGTAGGAAACCAGAAATCTACGTGAGGTTTAGGGACCACAAAATGGATATTTACGTTAAAAAATGGTGATGTGGCCATCATGTTACTTTCTCCGATTATTTGATGGCATAATAGTTATTTATATTTATGGATTCATTCATTATTTTCAATTTAAATAATATTTTAAATCGAGAGTTTCGCATGATCGAATGGTAATAACGTTTGAAACGTAAAAATTATGAAAGGTAAAAATGACGAATTATTTTTTAAATTCTAATAATTTTTACCGTAGGTTTACTGAAAAACTTAAAAAAAAAATTCTAAAAAAAGTCCTGAAAAATATTTATAAAAATAGTGCTGATTAATAGTTCTAAAAAAATCTAATAAATCTGAACAAGAAAGTCTCGAAAATGATTTCTAAAGATAGTCCTGATTAAAAAGTCATAAGAAACCTAATAAAAGTCGTGAACAAGTCTTGAAAAAAGTCCCGATAAAAAAGTCCTGAAAAAAGAGTCCTGTCTTGAAAAACAGGTCCTTCAAAAAGACCAGAAATAAAGACCTAAAAGAAAGACCTGAAAAAAGAATTCTGACACAAAAAGGTCCTGAGAAAAAGTCCTGGAGAAACAGTTTTGGAAATAAAGTTTTGAAAAAGAGTACTGTTAAAAAGTAATGAAAAAGAGTTGTGAAAAAAGTACTGCAATAAGAGTCCTGAAAAATTAAGTCTTCATATAAAACACCAGAAATAAATGTCCTTAAAAAAATCCCGAAAGAAGTTTAAAAAAAGAGTCCCCAAGGAGAATCCTAAAATAAGTCCTAAAAAAACTCCTCAAGAAAGTCTTGAAAAAAGTCCCGAAAGAGAGTGCTGATAAAATATCCTGTAATAACAGTTTAAAAAAAGTTATGAGAATAACATCGTAAAAAAGTCCCACAAAAAACATTTCTGAAAAAAAACCCTGTAAAAGGATCATTAAGTAAGACCTGAAAAACTTCTGAAGAAATTGCTCTTAAAAATATTATTACTTTCAAAAATGCCCTAAAATATAGTACTGAAAAAAGTAGGAAAAGAAGGAAAAGGAAAAAAAAAATCCCGAAATTAATTCTGAAAAAGCAATGAAGAAAATTCTGAAAAGAATCCTAAAAGAAGTCCCGAACAAGAGATTCCTAAGAAAGTCTCGAAAAAGTCCCGAAAAAATGTCCCGGAGGAACAGTCCTGGAAATAAAATCGTAAGAAGTATTGACAAAAGCAGAGAAAAAAAATCTTCATACAAAATATCAGAAATAAATGTTCCGAAAAAGAGTCCTAAAAAGTCCTGAAGAAAGTTCAGATAAAAAGTCTTGATGAAATATCACAAAAAAATTGTCCTGTAAAACAGTATTGAAAAATTACTCTGAAATAAACAAAATAAACAAAAAGAAAGAAAGATCTGAAGAAATTGTCTTGAAAAAGAAATCCCAGAGTGTTGAAAAAAGTCCTGCAAAAAGGCCTAGAATAAATCCCTAACAAAAATCCTGAAATAAAAAGTTTTGAAAATAGTCTTGAAAAAAAAATGCTAAAAATAAAAAAAAAAATTTCTGAAAAAAATCCCAAAAATTAATCCTGAACAAAGAGTTCTTAAGAAAGTCTCGAAAATGTCTGGAGAAAAAATTCCTGAAAAAAAATCCTGTTAATAAAATTTTGAAAATAAAGGTCCTAAAAATAAGTCTTAAAAAAAATTTCGTAAAAAGTCCTGAAAAAGAATCCTCAAAGAAAAAAAAGTTCTTAAAATGGTCCTTAAAAAATGGTGATGTGGCCATCGTGTTACTTTCTTCGACTTGATGGTATCATTTATATTTACGTTTTCATGGTTCATTTTCAATTGAAATCATATTTTAAATGTACATCGAGCGTTGCGTAAAATGTACATCGAGCGTTGCGTAAACTTGGATGAAACTGACGTTTAAAACGTCAAAATTATGAAACGGAAAAAATATACTTCAAATTCAAAAACTCGGTTTACTCAGAAACTAACGAGATTTCGAAAAAAACTTATTCTTAAGAAGTTGTTCATTTTGCTATTCTCTACAATTATTATTCACACAAATTTGCTGTAACTATCATCGTTTCATAATTATAAACCAAAAGTTAAAAAAAAATTAATAAATTATTTTCTCGAATAGCAATAATTTTATGAAAAATATTTTCAAGCATAAGATGTTCATTTCTTTGTTGTCTTCAATGTTTGTTTAAATGTTTTTGTGATATTTTTCATATTTAAGAAAATATTGGCAAAAAACAAAAAACAGTTAAGGTAAACATCCACTTCCGGTGTACGAAATTTTACCAAAAGCTTTTCAGTTCTTCAGATTATCAAATAAGACGTATGTTGAAAGTTTCATATCAATAGCTCTATTAGTTTTTGAGATACAGCGCACACAGACAGACACACACGCACACACACACACAGCCAGACAGACAGGCACACATACACACACACACAGACACAATTTTTTTTTCTTCCAGAAATTGTTGAAATGGCATCTAGGGACCCCAAAACGAATATTTCTGTAAAAAAAATTTTAGAAAAAAAAATCACGATCACAATACTTTCTCGTACTTCGTAACGGAGAAAGTAAAAAACATTTTCACGGTCATAATACTTTCCCTTCATAACGGAGAAAGTAAAAATGTAACCTTAAATTTATTTTTACTTTCTCCGTTACGAAGTACGAAAAAGTATTGTGATCGTGATTTTTTTTTCAAATTTTTTTTTACGGAAATATCCGTTTTGGGGTCCCTAGATGCCATTTCAACAATTTCTGGAAAAAAATTGTCTCTGTGTGTGTGTATGTGTGTCTATGCGCGCTGTATCTCAAAAACTAATTGACCAATTGATATGAAACTTTGAACATATGTTTTATTTGATAATCCCAAGAACTGAAAAGCTTTTGGTAAAATTTCGTACACCGGAAGTGGGTGTTTACCTTAACTGTTTTTTGTTTTTTCCAATATTCTCTTAAATATGAAAAATATCACAATAATATTTAAGCAAGTAATGAAGACAACAAAGAAATAAACATCTTTGGTTTGAAAATATTTTTCATAAAATCATTGTTATTCGAGAAAAAAAAATTATTAATTTTTTTTTCATTTTTGGTATACAATTATGAAACGCTAATAGTTAAAGCAAATTTATGTTAATAATAATTGTAGAGAATGCCAAAATGAACAATTTATGAAGAATAAGTTTTTTTCGAAATCTCTTTGGTTTTTGAGTAAATGATAGTTACAGCAAATTTGTGTGAATAATAATTGTAGAGAATAGCAAAATTAACAACTTCTTAAGAATAAGTTTTTTTCGAAATCTTGTTAGTTTTTGAGTAAACCGAGTTTTTGAATTTGAAGTATAATTTTTCCATCTTTTATAATTTTGACGTTTTAAACGTCAGTTTCATCCGAGTCGACAAATCGCTCGATGTATGTACATTAAAAACATCATTTTAAATTGAAAATAAACCATGAAAGCGTAAAATAAATGACTATGATAGCACCAAGTCGGAGAAAGTAACATGATGGACACCATTTTTTCTAATCGATTTTATATCGGTGAACATATTTAAAAAAACATTTAGACAAATGCTACGGATAACAAAGAAATTGAAATCTTTTGTTTAAATATGTTTTTCAGGACTTTTGTCTGGACTCTTTTTCAGAATTCTTTTTAGTTAGACTTTTTTTTTCCAAACTTTATTTTAGGATTTTATTCGGGACCTTTTGCAGTACGTTTTTCAAGACTTATTCAAGGTTTTTTTCAGGTCCTTTTTGTCAGGACTTATTTCTTCGGGAATTTTTAAGGACTTTTTGCAAAAAAAAATTTGGAACTTCTTAAGGATTTCATTTTTTCAGGATTTTTATTAGGGCATTTTATTAAGACTTTATTATCAGTTTCATTTTTCACACATTTTTTGGGACTTTTCTCAGGCCTTTTTTAGGATTTTTTGGGCTCTTTCTGAGATTTCTTGAAACATATTTTTTTATTGGCACCTTTTTAAGAATTTTGTTTCAAAATTTTTTCAGAATATTTTTAATTTTATTTTTTTCAGGACTTCTCTGGGATTATTGAAGGACATACTTGCGTAGTTTTTCAAGAATTTTCAGGACTTCTTTCTTTGGGACTTTTTAAGGTCCTTTTTTCTAGACTTTGTTAAAGTCTTTCGCCAGTACTTTTTAGTATTTTAATAACAATTTTTAGGGATTTTTTAAAGTCTTTTTTTAGGTCGTTTTTTGGTCTTTCTTTCTCAGATTTTTTTTCAGGACTTGTTTGTTTTCAGTATTTTTTTTTGAGATTTTTTTAAGGACTTTTTTGCAGACCCTTTTTTGGGCTTTTTTTAAACTTTTTCAGATTTTTTTAAGGACTTTTTTTGGGATTTTATAACGGTTCTTCTTCAGAACTATTTTTAGAACATTTTTTTCTGAATGTTTTTTCGGTTCTTTTTGATAGATCTCCTTTTAAGGACGTTTTTATAGAGCTTATATTCAGGATTTTTACTTTCTCCGTTACGAAGTACGAGAAAGTATTGTGATCGTGATTTTTTTTTCAAAATTTTTTTTTTTTTTTGGGGTCCTTAGATGCCATTTCAACAATTTCTGGAATTTTGTGTGTGTGTGTGTGTGTGTGTGTGTGTGTGTGTGTGTGTGTGTGTCTGCCTGTGTGTGTGCGTCTGCCTGTGTGTGTGTGTCTGCTGTGTGCGCTGTATCTCAAAAACTAATAGAGCAATTGATATTAAACTTTGAACATACGTCTGATTTGATAATCCGAAGAACTGAAAAGCTTTTGGTAAAATTTCGTACACCGGAAGTGGGTGTTTACCTTAACTGTTTTTTGTTTTTTACCAATATTTTCTTAAATATGAAAAATATTACAAAAACATTTAAACAAACATTGAAGAAAACAAAGAAATAAACATCTTTTGCTTGAAAATATTTTTCATAAAATCATTGCTATTCGAGAAAAAAATTAATTAATTTTTTTTAAATTTTTGGTTTATAATTATAAAACGATAATAGTTACAGCAAATTTATGTTAATAATAATTGTAGAGAATACTAAAATGAACAACTTATAAAGAATAAGTTTTTTTTTAAATCCCTTTAGTTTCTGAGTAATCTGAGTTTTTGAATTTGAATTATAATTTTTCCATCTTTCATAATTTTGACGTTTTAAACGTCAGTTTCATCCGAGTTTACACAACGCTCGATGTACATTTAAAATATTATTTCAATTGAAAATAAACCCTGAAAACGTAAATATAAATGATACCATCAAGTCGGAGAAAGTAACATGATGGCCACATCACCATTTTTTTAGAACAGTTTTTCGGGACTTATTTTCAAGATTTCATTTTTAGGAATTTTTTTTAAGACTTTTACCCGGACGTTTTTTTCTAGACTTTATTTTCAGGATTTTTTTTTAGAACTCTTTTTCAGAACTTTCTTTATCAGGCCTTTTCTTCTCGAAACGTTCTAAACCATGAAAGTATAAATATAAATAACTATTCGGAGAAAGTAACATGATGGCCACATCACCATTTTTTAATTATCAGTCAACATAAAAATACGCAACTATGTCTTAATTTAAACTAGTTCGCATGTCTTATCACAGTAGTGGTTAAACGAGCATACTTTCTAAATAATGTTCACATTAAATAACGAACAGGTTGAATATTCACATATTCAGGCAATATTTCGTTTTATTCAATTTATGTTCACATTTATAGAAATATGAAATTATTACCTAAATCAAATTATTAATGATATTTTTTCACGAAATTCAAAATTCACAATCCTGGTTTAATTATAACGATCGCCTCTTCATAAAATATATTCATTTTAATTAATCTTCTAATAATACTTCTACACTGCTTTGAGTTTTACCCTTTCAAGTCCGAAATTTTTAGATTAAAAAAAAACTTATATTTGGATAAATTATTATTAGCTTTCGGTAGATTGTGGCTTAAATATTGATTGGCTAGCTTGTGATATTAGCAAAACATTTCAAGCGTCATCTGGAAATTATAGCTTAAATTTATTTTATTAACAAATACAGAAACCTGTAACAATTACGTTACCATACGCTAACGCTAGCGCTTGAAGGGTTAAGGAAGGTATTTAATTACCGTTATTTTTCATCCATTCTGTATAATACAATCTAATAAAAACAAAATACTGTGTCAGAAAATTAAATAATTCTGGTGTCCAAAGTTATTTATTATTACAACCCATAAAGGAATTATGATTTGGCGACTCTTGTGGCAAACAGACCATGACTTGTGTTCACTTGTTTTACTTTTTGGGGCTGAGTCGAACAGGTGGGTTGAAATGCTTTACGCGGTCCGCTCATGTGCAGTGGTGGGTGGTAAAAATAAACTCACCTTGTGAGAACTTCCCTATAATTATTTATTCGAAAGGTCCTCCTTATATATGCGACGCGGTACTATAATCCACATTATCGCCATCCATATGGTGTTTAATAACATCATTTAATAAAACATATGTCACGTGACTATAAATAATAATTCATACTTTTTTTTTGTAGCTGGACGAGTTCCTGTACCGTTAGAAAATAGGCGTAGTCTAATTTTACTGTTTTTACCATACTCCCCAAAGTTTATGTTCAATTTTTCTTGATTCGAATATTCCATATTTGTTAACGCCATAACTAATGAAAACTATAAAAGGTTCATAGAAAGAATGAACCTGTTATTGACATATGGCATTTGGTTAAGCAATTGTTTCAAAATTCTATGGCTACATATGATTTTTTTTTATAAAATAAACTAATATTTCCTTATTTTATTCTTTTTTTATAATCTAACTTTGTATATAAGGGTATGTTGCTTCTGCAACAAGTGAGGTTGACTCAAATTTATTTTTAAGCATATAGTTGTGATGGTTTTTCGGATGCAGAAAAGTGCCCTCTAGCAGAATTCAACAAAAATAGCTATGGTGTCATTTAAAAAAAAATAGACTATTGACTATTGACAGTTGTCACCGTATTATCAATTCGATTACACTATTAATAATAATAATACATTTATTAACGGGACATCGCCCTTGAAAAATACAAAATAACTAAAATGTACATTTCTATGAAGTAAAGTAATCCTTATCTAAAAATATATAACATTATTTGGCTATATGCACCAGGTCGAGTGTGTACAAGTAAGACTTAAAAGCTACTAAGTTTTTAGAATATAAATTAAATCCCTTAAACACTTGTAGTTTATTGACTAATTTCGATGCTCTTGTAAGTGGTTCATGAAGTCCATAGTTGGTACGGTGATGTGGAATATTAAATGCAGCCATACTACGCGTAGTTGGTCCGACAGTTCTAATATTAAAAGACAGGCCTGATATCAATTCCGAACACGAAATAAAGTTATTTACAATTTTTAAGATAAACACTAAGTCACCCACGTGACGCCTAAAGACTAATGATTGCATCTTAAGAGATGCTGTTAAATTCGTATAGCTCAACGATTCTATTGAAATATGCATTCTGTAAGCAACAATTCTTAAGAATTTATTTTGAACTTTGTCCAAATACTTAATGAAATATTCTTGATGTGGCGTCCAAACCATAGTAGCATATTAAGTCGCGATCTTACCAATGAGCAGTACAATATTTTAATTGATTCCACAGACAAATCTTTCCCTGTTCTAGATACATACCCGAGTACTTTTAAACATGTATTGATGGTTTTATTAATGTGGAGTTTAAACGTTAGCCTAGCGTCAAATGTTACTCCTAAATCATCAATCTCCGACACTCTCTGTACCACCTAAGAATCCAACTTGTATTGGCATGAATTTGTTTGCCGTTTACGCGAAAAAGAGATGATTTTGCATTTTTTAATATTCAAATATAACTTATTATCGTAACACCAGTCGGTAAGACGATTTAAATAATTTTGAATCATTGAATAGTCGTGATAATCGTTTACCACAGAAAATAACTTTAAATCGTCGGCATACATTAACATCTTACAATGTTGAAAACAATTTGCAATGTCATTTATAAATAGCAAGAACAAAATTGGTGCTATGTGTGACCCCTGGGGTACACCAGAAGTCACCTTTATTATCTTGGAGAGGTTATTGTTGATGCGAACTTGCTGTGTTCTATTAGTGATAAAACTAATTATCCATTCAATTATAGATTCATTTAATTCTAAATTTCGCAATTTGTATATTAAAACAGAATGAGAGACCCGGTCAAAGGCCTTCTCAAAGTCGGTATATATAGCGTCAACTTGACCTTGATTTTCAATGACTAGTAATAGGTATCGTTGAAAGAGAATTAAGTTAGTAGTCGTTGATCTTCCACTAAAAAACTCATGCTGTTCTTCTGCAATTATATTCTTACATATCCAAATCAACTGTTGTGAATGAATTTTGTCTAATAATTTCGGTATAGCTGATTGTATACAAACGCCTCTATAATTCGCTACATCAGTACGGTCACCATTTTTATGAATTGGCGTTTTTCCAGCAGTCAGGAACACAGCACTCGATAATAGATTTTTGAAATAAATATGTAATGGGGTATGTAAGAGTAAAGATGCAATTCTTCAAAAATACATTAGGCAATTCATCTGGGCCACAAGACGATGTGGGATCTAAGTCTTGAATTTCTTTAAAAACAGTTGCAAAATCAACTTTGAAAGTTAATGACGAGTCGACACGAGAATTAAAATCGGATGTGGTAGGACTATGTATATTATCACAGTAAACAGTAGAAAAGTGATCTGCAAAGAGATCAGCGCATTGCTGTGCGTTAATACTGACTTTTTAATTTAAGTGCATTTCTGCTGGAAAACCATTTTTCTGTTTCAAAACATTGGCAAACTTCCAAAATTCTTTAGGCTTGTGTTTTAAGTTTAGCTCCACTCTGTTAATGTATTGGTTATATAACTCATTACTGAGTTTACATTTTACCCGAAGTTCTTGAAAGCAAATGAAGTGTGCCTGTTTATTAGATTGTTTATAAAGTTTGTGCGCTTGTTTCTTTTGGTTGACTAAGTTTATTAATTGCGCGTTGAACCATTTTGGAAATTTATTTTCATGTATTATAAAAAGAATATAACTGATTTGAAATAATACAAGTCAAATCTGAGACGCTGATTGGGTGGCACTGAAAATACAACTCAAATCTGGGACGCTGATTGGCTGCCACTGATAATACAACTGATCCTTGAAAATACAACTCAAATGTAGGATGCTGATTGGCTAGCGCTAATACAAACTAGACAGTGCTTGGCAGTCGTTGCATTTTCATCCGAGATTATAACTCGTGATTTCATTGAAAAAAAATGGCAATGGTATAATCTCCCCACTTGTTATATTATAACTGAGAATACAACTCATGGCCTACTAGAATGTATTTTGAGCCAATCAAATGCAACAAAAGGCATAGCAGCATGTGTATCACCGCGATAATAAAAAACAAAAGTAGCGGTGATATTTTATTGTGGTCCTGTGAGAATTTTAAACCTCAAAATGGACATACTAAATTATTGGGATGCAGTTTCTAACAGTGAAATCAGTGAAATGGCGAAAAATACGATGCCCAGAAACACCGCGAGGAATAAAGAGTCGCAGTGCCGACAGTTTATGGAGTCTTTGTGCTGCAAGAAACTACAAGACGAATTAAAACATTGCAATATGTGAGTTGTCATCAAGATTATAAAAGGTTATTCGTTAAATTCTCTCACTAAATATAACTCGTGGTACGATTAATAACCGATGATATTTAGTCGTTGAAACCGAAGCAGCACATTCAATCTGCAGCTCGGTTTCAACTCCAAAATATCATCGGTTATAATCATACCACTTGTTGTATTACGGCTGAGAATTTTTTTTTTTTGAAGAGAAAAAAAAATGAAACTCTTGAAATTGGTGAAATTTCGACCATTTTCAAACCGCCATTCCTCGGCGTATTTTCAATCGATTTTGATGAATCTTTGAGGGCAAAAAACTTTGAAGTGTCTTCTTTAAAGTCATGCATGCGAACTTAAGCGTAATTACCTAAATTTTTACAAATCTCAAGTGATTCATTTATTGCCGTTAGTGGTCCATTGGACCAATGGAAAATGGACGAATGGTGGCGAGTTAGGCCCACATTCTTTCCGACCCTACAGAGATCGTTAAAGTGAGCCTTTTTTAACCTAAAATAAAGTTTTTTCTTAATGGAGTTCTAAGGTACAAAATGCGATATTAATGATTTCGCGCAAACAATGAATTTTCGTGCATACCTCAAAGAACATGCAAAGAAAATTTCATTCGTGAAAACGAAAACAATTTCGTCGAAAAACTTCAGACTTATGAGTCAAAAAACCACAAAATTCGCTTTTTTCAAACACCTATAACTTCGTGCCTTCGTTATTTGAGTCCTGGGCAGGTAATTGAACACATTTCAATGCCGTTTTGGTGGATGGAGTCGACACATTTTTTTCAACTCGGTACACGTTGCCAAAGTTGGACGTTTTTTTGCCCAAAAAACGTGCTTTGTTTGTTCGGGGGTTGAAGGGTTCGAAAAGGGAACATTCCAATCTGAGTTTACCCCCTTAAAATAAAGCCAAGATGGGATTTTTTCCCGAAAGAATCATCAAATTTGGTTGAAAAGTCACCGAGTTATGTGCGAAAAACCTCAAAATGCTCTTTTTTTTAAACACCCATAACTTGGTGCCAAATCGTCGTAGGAACTTCGTTCTTTGAGTCGTGTACAGGGAATCGATCTAATTTTAATGCCTTTATGGTGGATCGAGTCGAAAAAAATTTCCAACTCCGTAGACATCGTCAAAGTTGGACATGGTTTCCTGAAAAAAACTTTTTTTTCCACGGGGATGCTAGAGGGTGGCAGAAGGGCTTACGCTTAAGTTCGCATGCATGACTTTAAAGAAGACACTACAAAGATTTTCGCCCTCAGATTCATCAAAATCTATTGAAAATACGCCGAGTTGTTGGCGGTTTGAAAGTGTTTCAGTTTTTTTCCACCAGTGTATATAGTTTGTTATAATTTACCATTAAAATAAAAAAGTTAGAAGGGGCGGAACACCAAATTAAATCAACCTGTATATATGTTAAAAAAAGAAATAAAAAATGTAATCAAATATTCCGACAAATATTTGTAAATTAAGTAATTCCTTAAACATAAATCCCGCAAACTCTATTTTCAAGATGGATATTAAAACATGTACATTCATTTTATCATTAAAGAAACCCCATATTTAAATTATAAACGACTATAACAAAAAACATCAAATTAAATAATTAACCTAAAATTTAATACAAAAACTTTGAGAAAAAAAGATAAAAAATTCAATCATTAAAATCAGAATTAAAGGGTAAAATTTGGACAAAAAAACCTCGAAAATACTGGGTAAAAAATCAGAAATTCCCACAAAAAATCAATCATTAAATTTAGAAATTTAAAGTATGGACCAATTAAAAATTGGCGCATTAAAATCAATAATTAAGGCAAAAAAAGGAAAATAAGGGGCAAAAATGTCGAAAATTTCGAAGGAAGAAATCGAAAACTAAAATATGGGCCAAAAAATCCAAAATCCCCCTGTGAGTATAAAAAAATTGTAGACCAAACAAATTGAAAATTCAAGCAAAAGGAAGATAATTTACCATTTTCTGTCTCAAAAATAACTCTTTAGCTCAAAATGAGTTGCCGACTCGAAAATAGTGGGCAAAAAGTAAAAAAAATTCGCCCGTGAAAACAATAGTTTAGATTAAAAAGTCTAAAAAGAAGGGGAAAAACTTAGTAAAAAAAGTCGAAAATACCGACAAATAATAAAAAAATTGAGCATAAAAATCAGGTCAAAAATAAAGGTAAAAATATCATAAATTTAGGGCCTAAAAATCAAAAATTTGGACCGAAAAATCGAAAATTTTAACAAATGCATAAAAAATTTAGACCAAAAAAGGACAAAAACCTAAAATACGGAAAAAAATTCAAATGTAGACCCATCAGTAAAAAATGGTGATGTGGCCATCATGTTACTTTGTCCGACTTGATGGTATCATAGCCATTTATATTTACGTTTTCATGGTTTATTTTCAATTGAAATCATATTTTAAATATACATCGAGCGTTGTGTAAACTGTGTCAAAATTATGAAAGATGGAAAAATTATACTTCAAATTCAAAAACTCAATTTACTCAAAAACTAAAAGGATTTCGAAAAAAAAACTTATTCTTTATAAGTTGTTAATTTTAGCATTTTCTACAATTATCATTAACATAAATTTGCTGTAACTATTATCGTTTTATAATTATAAACCAAAATTAAAAAAAAAATGGTGATGTGGCCATCATGTTACTTTCTCCGACTTTATATTTACGTTTTCATGGGTTTATTTTCAATTGAAATCATATTTTAAATGTACATCGAGCGTTGCGTAAACTCGGATGAAACTGACGTTTAAAACGTCAAAATCATGAAATATGGAAAAATTATACTTCAAATTCAAAAACTCGGTTTACTCAAAAACTAACGAGATTTCGAAAAAAAAATATTCTTTAGAAGTTGTTCATTTTGGCATTCTCTACAATTATTATTCACATAAATTTGCTGTAACTATTATCGTTTCATAATTATAAACCAAAAATTTAAAAAAAATAATAATTTTTTTCTCGAATAGCAATGATTTTATGAAAAATATTTTTAAGCAAAAGATGTTCATTTCTTTGTTGTCTTTGATGTTTGTTTAAATGTTTTTGTGATAATTTTCATATTTAAGAAAATATTGGCAAAAAACAAAAAACAGTTAAGGTAAACGCCCACTTCCGGTATACGAAATTTTACCAAAAGCTTTTCAGTTCTTCGGATTATCAAATAAGACGTATGTTCAAAGTTTCATATCAATTGCTGTATTAGTTTTTGAGATACAGCGCACACAGAAGACACACACACACACACACACACACACTCAGACACAATTTTTTTTTCCAGAAATTGTTGAAATGGCATCTAGGGACCCCAAAACGGATATTTCCGTAAAAAAAATTTTTGAAAAAAAAATCACGATCACAATACTTTCTCGTACTTCGTAACGGAGAAAGTAAAAATATTAAATTATTTTCTCGAATAAAATTGATTTTATGAAAAATATTTTCAAGCAAAAGATGTTCATTTCTTTGTTGTCTTGAAAGTTTGTTTAAATGTTTTTGTGATATTTTTTATATTTAAGGAAATATTGGCTAAAAACAAAAAATAGTTAAGGTAAACGCCCACTTCCGGTGTACGAAATTTTACCAAAAGCTTTTCAGTTCTTCGAATTATCAAATTAGACAGATGTTCAAAGTTTCATATCAATTGCTCTATTAGTTTTTGAGATACAGCGCGCACAGACAGACACACACACATACACACACACACACACACACACAGACACATTTTTTTTCCAGAAATTGTTGAAATGGCATCTAGGGACCCCAAAACGGATATTTCAGTAAAAAAAAAAATTGAAAAAAAATCACGATCACAATACTTTCTCGTACTTTGTAATGAAGAAAGTAAAAATCAGAAACTCCTACAAAAAATCAATCATTTAATTAAGAAATATAAAGTATGGACCAATTAAAAAATGTCGCATTAAAATTAATAATTAAAGGAAACAAGAAATCGAAAACTAAAATATGGGCCAAAAAATCTAAAATCCACCTCCGAGAATAAAAAAATTGTAGACCAGAAAAATTGAAAATTCAAGCAAAAGGAAGATAATTTGCTATTTTGTGTCCCAAAAATAACTCTTTAGCTCAAAATGAGTTGCCGACTCGAAAATAGTAGGCAAAAAGTAAAAGAATTCGCCCGTGAAAACAATAGTTTAGATCAAAAAGTCTAAAATGAAGGGCAAAAAAAGTCGAAAATACCGACAAACAATAAAAACAAATGAATTAAACAAATTATTAATAAAAAAAATGCACATAAAAATCAGGCAAAAAATGGTGATGTGGCTATCATGTTACTTTCTCCGACTTGATGGTATCATTTATATTTACGTTTTCATGGTTTATTTTCAATTGAAATCATATTTTAAATGTACATCGAGCGTAGTGTAAGCTCAGATGAAACTGACGTTTAAAACGTCAAAATTATGAAAGATGTAAAAATTATACTTCAAATTCAAAAATTTGGTTTACTCAAAAACTAACGAGATTTCGGAAAAAAAACTTATTCTTTATAAGTTGTTCATTTTAGCATTCTCTGCATTTATTATTAACATAAATTTGCTGTAACTATTATCGTTTTATAATTATAAACCAAAAATTAAAAAGAATAAAATAATTTTTTTCTCGAATAAAAATGATTTTATGAAAAATGTTTTCAAGCAAAAGATGTTCATTTCTTTGTTGTCTTCAAAGATTGCTTAAATGCTTCTGTGATATTTTTCATATTAAAAAAACAAAAAACATTTAAAGTAAACGCCCACTTCCGGTGTACGAAATTTTACCAAAAGCTTTTTAGTTCTTCGAATTATCAAATTAGACAGATGTTCAAAGTTTCATATCAATTGCTCTATTAGTGTTTGAGATACAGCGCGCACAGACAGACACACACACACACACACAGACACAATTTTTTTTCCAGATATTGTTGAAATGGCATCTAGCGACCCCAAAACGGATATTTCCGTAAAAAAAATTTTTGAAAAAAAATCACGATCACAATACTTTCTCGTACTTCGTAACGGAGAAAGTAAAAAATAAAGGTAAAAAAAATTATAAATTTAGACCAAAAATTCGGGCCTAAAAATCCAAAATTTGGACCGAATTATCGAAAATTTTAACAAATGCATAAAAAATTTAGACCAAAATAGGACAAAAGCCTAAAATACGGACAAAAAATTACAATCTAGACCTATCAATAAAAAATACAAACAAAAAGATTGAATATTAAAGATATATAGGATGTTTCAGAGCTCTGGGAACCGTCAATCACGTGCTTATTTGTCAAAATTTCGAAAAGTATACAAAAGTTGTGCAGAATACAACCTTTGGTCGATTAAAAAATAATTCCATGTATTTACTTGTTCTTGTATTATAATAAGTTATAATTACTGTTGTTTCCTAGAATTCAAAAATGATGAAAAATACAGGGTGTTTAATTAAAAATAATTTGATGTGGATCCTTTTATGGGACACCCTGTATAACTGGCAATAATTTAAAATTGTGCATACATTGATCCTACGCCGATCCATTTGAAAATAATAACACGAAGTTATATGGTTTACCATAAAATAACCGCGTCGTGTGATTATTGTGTATTTTCTTAGACTATTTTGAATTAATTTTGTTCTATGCATTAGTCCACAGTTTTCACGTGTACTCGACAAAACATGCAAAGCGACTTGAGCGTAAAATTGCCCAACACCGTACTAAGCTTTTTTTTTTGTATTTCGTTAAGAAATCGGAAATTGAAGATTATACTATATATCCTACAGAAGAATAATACGGCCGAAAGTCCATTAATTACGGTTATTGCAAATCACTTTCCGCACCAAAGAAAATACGGTAATGCGTATTAAAATGATATAATATCTGGTGTTAATGAGGTCTTTCCAGCAGAAGAAACTCCTCCGCTCGCCGGAGATGATTGACTGTAGTATATAAAACTCCCACGAGCCGACCAAACAATTGCCCTCTTCCTACCAACGCGGCTCTCCTCTTAATTAACCGTAAAAATACACTCGACTCTTTCTAAAACCATAACTCGACCGGAAACTACCTCATCGCAATCTTTAATTATACAGTTACTTCAGGATGATGACGGTGTATGTGTGTGTCTGGTTCCACACATTCTCCACTTTCGTATAGATACATAAATCAACACATATTTAAAAATCGCCAAATGAAATTTTAATTACTTGGGCGCAACGGATTCCACTTTAATCTTATTCGCTTTTACAAATTTTCAACAGAGAACGAGCACATAAAGCACACGACTGAAAGAGGAGTCGCTGAGGAATTTAAGCTCGTGAAAGACGTTAACGAGCGTTGACAGGTCGGGTCGGCTGTAGTTAAGTAAAGAGCAATAGTTATACCCGCCGCCAGATGTCAGTTTACGTACAGTAGTTCGTGACAGCCCGTTTATAAAACATGCCCCTTAGTTGTTTGAGAGCAAGAGGCATGACTAAGAAGCACTTACAAATTTGATATTAATTGTATAATGCACCATTATTGTTTCCACGTTAAGTTTTTAAGCTCGCTAAGTGAACGTATTGTTTATTATTTTAAATCTAGACTGCTTTTTCATATATTATGTTTAATAACAAAACGGAATATAGGATTTTCAATGTTAATTTCTTTATATTCGAATATTATCTTCCTGGTCATTTTAGAGGAAACATATAAAAAAAAATTGTAGAGTATTTATGTATGCAGCAGTGACGGTTCGAGGGTTTTTTTCTGGTACGGCCGAGGTAACAAGGGTGGCAATACAGATAGGTAGGGTCAGTTGCAGAGACGTCTGGCTGCGTGACCGCACCTATCTGTATTACCACCTCTTGTTCCTCGGCCGTACCAGAAAAAACCTGCGAACCGTCACTGGTATGCAGTCATGCTGTTATTTATACAAGATCTTTATTTAGACAATTAGTTACAAATACAAAATGAACATTGATTTTGAAAATGTGTTAGTCTGTTTGGGCTATCGACCATCGGTCTTTCTGCCCTGCCATGAATTTAATTTACGAAAAAATGATATAAAATTGCTAGCTAGCTGAAGTGTCCAGTTGATTCGTTGTAATGAATTGATGAATTGTGATTGGAGGATGTTTGTATTTAGATGGGATATTGGGGTTTCGGGGTATACAAAATTGGTTCAGGAGATCTAGGTTAAACGGGTTGTTGGAAAATTTGATACTGAGGCTATGCATACGCTGGGAAATGGGGATAACTTGAGTGGTTTCATAGAGGAGTTCGTTAGAGGGATTGTGAAGTGGGTTGATGGGGTGTCTTAGCTTGGTAAGGGTTCTAAGGGATATTTCGGCGACGTTAAAATGGTGGAGGGTGGAAGGACGGATTTGGTTGAAAAGGGCCTCTAGGAGAGGCCGGCATATTGACTTGTATATGTTTACAGCTGTATGTGTTGAAATGCCTTGATTTTTATACGTAAGCGATCGAAAATGCCGGGCTCTGGTTTTGATCTTGATTTTTATGGTCTGTGCATGGGGTTTGAAGAAGAGTTTGGAGTCGAATAGGATGCCTAGGTATTTGCAAGTATGGGAGGGGTGAATAATGGTGTGTTTTATATTAATGGTGGGGGAGTGTGGGGTGATTTTGTAGAAGGGAATAAAAAGTTTGGATTTGGTGGGATTGATTTTTATTCGCCATTTGGAACACCAAGATTGGATGGAGTCGAAGGAAGTTTGAAATGATAATTTTTTTTTTCTGATTGAAACAATATTGAGTGATTGCCTTAGTTATGATATATCATAACACACTTATATTTCCCTAGGGTAATATGAAGTGCTCATATTTCCCTAGGGAAATATAGACATCAAACAATTGTCATTTGGAGCTTCTGGCAAGAATTGTTTTAATTGCTCTAGGGACAACCCCTTCGATTTCTTAGGAAGGTATCCTTTATGGATTTTACAGCTTTGGATTTTACGGGAACCAAACATTCACGGTCTTTCGTCGCTTGCGTTAACACATAGTTTGACATTTCACCAATTTATGAAACAACGCAACTACCAAAACAAGTCAACCATGATATTTACAAACAAGGCCCTTAGCAACGTTACCAATCCGATAAATTCAAAAATTTACAATCCAATATTTTCCCATTTACAGAAATTAAATTCACACTGGAACGGGAACAAAATAATCAAATTAACTTTTTAGACCTGACCTTGATCCATAATAATAACAAAATTTAATTTGATATATATAGAAAACCCGCCAACGTAAATTCCACTATCCCATATAACTCCAATCACCCAATGTCGCATAAATTAGCTGCTTACCATTCAATGATACACCGAGCTTTTTCAATTCCATTATCTCCTAACAATCAAGCCATAGAACTGAACAAAATTTTAGACATTGCAAAAAGTAATGGTTATCCAGTCAAACTTATTCAAAATTTAATTAACAAAAAACGATATCAAATTACAATGACCCACATTTATCCTAGAGAGGAAAATTCGAACAAAGATCCATTCATTTCCCTAACATATTATGGTGAAACTACCGATAAAATAGCTCACATTCTCCGCAAACAAAACCATCAAATCGCGTTTAAACCTAGCTGCAAATTATCAAACATATTATTCAATTCAAAAGATAAAATCAATCCCTTAAAGAAATCAGGTGTTTACGAAATTTCTTGTTCCGAATGCAATAGTGTATATGTAGGACAAACCGGTCGTAGTTTTGAAAAAAGATATTCTGAACATTTCCGCGCCTTTAGATTAAATCAAAATTCCAGTGCATTCTCTAACCATTCTTTAGAATGTAAACATTCATTCCCCGAAATCCAAAACAAGAAAATTTTACACAACTGTACAAAAGGTACAAAGCTTAACTTCCTTGAATCCGCCGAAATTTTCAGACTTAGCAATAATCACCTCGTTAATCTGTTGAACGAGCAGACCGATCTAATGTACTCACCGCTTTTCAAAATTCTTTAATCCCTTAATTATGTTTTTGCACCTGTTCACTGTAAACCATTTTGTTACCCTCACCCTATTTTCGTACCGATATAAATGTAACGTCTTCCATTAATTGTTTCACTTGATAATGATAGTAAAACGTCGAAACTTAAGTCGTGATATGTATGTATATGAAATATTTGTACATACATCAAATAAATTGTGGTAAAAAACATAGTAAGTGTTTTATTCAGTGATTTTATAATGAATTACCACGTAGTAACGGTCACAACCATTACCATGATTAAATTTCGTTGTATTTTTTAATCTGAACTAAATGATAATAAACTACTCATTCGTTAAACTTATACCTGTTGTTTCATTGATTTATTTGATATTGTCACACCTTTAATTCCTGTCCCTAAGAGATCCTAGAAGTACTTAATCGATTGCAAGCTGAAGTAAATAAGTGAGGTGTGTGCCAATAAAGAAAGAAAACGTAGCACAGATAATGCACATTAAATAATTAAGAGTTACTACACACACAACACACAACACACAACGTAAAAACAGTACAAATTGCATATATGTACAAGACTGGAGTTCGAACCATTACAACTTTATCTCCAGAAGCTGAAGCAGCCATCAAAACTGTGATATTTTCCCTACCAGGAGCACTGACAGTGCGAGAGCAAGGAACATTTTTACTACCAACTACTTTTGTTTTTGCAGGATCGGTACAAAAACTAGTTTCATCCAAATTCCAAATTCTCATTGGTTTGTCTTCTATGCTTAGTTCTGTTATAGTATTTTCTAATAATGTAAAATGTTTATCCATCGTACAAGGATTGCAACTATTTTTTCTAGCGATTTCTACACTTAGAGTTTTTTTTATTGACAAGTTATACCTCTTTGCGAATCTCAAAAACAAGTCCTCTCCAGGGACGCCGTTAATAAATGGAGTTTTAATTTTATTCTCATTTACGAATTGCCCAACCAATTCTTGCACCTCTTTTCTGGATAACTCAAACCCATACTGCTCCATTTTTAACAGTCCTTCGACTAGTCGTTTTTCTAATTGGATTGGTATAGCAGTGCTTCTGCTAAATGATTATGATTTTGTCCCACGTATTCTATTTAAATGACATTTTATCGTGGGATAAGGTATGCGGTATTTGTTGCTGGCTTGAAGAGTTTCTTCAAACGTTTCTTTTGAATAATCTTCTTTGTTCGTTTTTTTAGCGTAATTACGAACCATGGCTCCTTTCTTAAAAAGAAAGTTAATTAACTAATAAACGTAGTAAATACTATATAGTATATTATTCAGAGATGTAAAACAAGAAATAATAAGGCAGAACATTTTCTGGGGCATGTGGACAGCACATATGCTCTTGCCCCACCACACGCTATGCACTTGCCCCTTGTCTTATTATTTACGAGGCAAGAGCACACTACTGTTTTTCTCAATAAATTTTAAAATTAAATTATTTATTTAAAGTAAAATATAAACATTATTTTTTAATACTTACCACAGAACACACAATTTATTTAAAAACTACAGCTGATTTTTGATACACTCAAACTGGACGTGCTCTTTGCATGTGGTGCTTTCGAACTGATTGGCATAAATCGGGGATTTGCCTCATTCATTCGACGACATCTACGTGCATAGGATGACAACTTTGAGTAGATGATTATATATTAGATATCGGAATATCTCTCACATTATGTTAATAAGAGCCCGTTTATGTACTTACCCCACTCCACTTTAACACATTACCTAAATGCAGTTCGCTAAAATTAAAAAAATCCAAATTTACCCTCTAAAAAGTTTTGTCACATTTTTCAAGGAGATGAACTTTAAAAATGTCCCATGTTTTAAAGTACCTAATCTCATGAATATTTAAATGTTAACAAGGAAAAGCGATGCTCTGTGATTTTTAGAAATATTAAAAATGTTGATGTGGCCATCATGTAACTTTCTCCGATTTGATGATGGCAAAAAGTTTATTCTGATATTTTGCATATTTATCTACGTTTTTTTAAACAGTGCATTTTTGACAGAAACTTATTCTACCGTATATAAAAAGGAATTTAACATGCAGAACCACATTTATGCATTTAGCTGCTTCCCTGATTATTTTAGATGTTAAAATCCAATGTTGACCCCTTAACTTAAACATATGATATATGACTTGTTCATTTCGGGCTTTTACGCAATGCTTGTTGATGTAAATATTATCATTTCAGAAAATGACAAAATTCACCATTTTTTTCTGAAAATAAATGAGATTATATGATAAAAAGATATTAAGTTTTTGTAAATCTTCAATATTTATTACACCGTTTCTTAAGATTTTTCGAACAACAAACACCGATTTAAAAATTTTACTAAACGCTTTTTAGTTTTTTGGATTGTCCAATAGACCTTAATAGTGAAGTTTAATTTTTTTAAATCTATATTTGTTCTACTGACACATTTTTCAAATATCCTCTCGGGAACCTTACATTTTTTTTTTAATTTTCGTAGAAATTTCGAATTCGAAAATTTTCTCGTACTTTGTACGGATTAAGTGAAAATATGGTTTTAAATCTGTAGAACACTTTGCCGAAGTTAAGAATATTAGTTTTAGAATTTGTCATTTACATCTTTCATAATTTTGACGTTTCAAACGTCAGTATCATCCGATCCTGCAAACCGCTTGATGTACATTTAATATTTGAATTAAATTGAAAATAAACCATGAAAGGATAAATATAAATGACTAATATACCATCAAATCGCAGAAAATAACATGATGGCCACGTCACCATTTTTTTTACAAGTATAACTTGTCTTGGAAAACTTTTATATTTGCAGCCAGAGCAAGGTAAAGTATTTGGTGAATTGCTCGATATTACTTTATTATGCCATCTCAGCAAGGATTAGTGTGTCCATAATGAAAACGGCATTTCCTTCTCGGCTTTATATGAGAAGTACGCCAATATTATCATCTCAAAAAGGCAACTTATATTTTTGATTTAACACCAACCTTCGAAATTGTACTTCCATTCGTAATTCTGCTGAGATTTCGCAGGAATTATTGGTGCAAGAACTGTATTTGCAATCTCAATGAGGAAATAGATTTGTGGTCTGTTTTTGATTAATGACAGAACCCTGACAAAAAAGATAAAAAACTGGATTCAGACAACTTATCTTGTGTAATAAATATTTAAAGAAATAATAAATTGCTTGGCAACTTAACCATTTCCTATCGTAATATGATTTCTTATATCTTATAGTTATTAATATAACAAGAATATTATGTGATTAATAATAATCGAGGTCGTTTTAGGTGGTGAGACGCGATAGCTGATGCTTTGTAAATCAAACCAATAAATTATGTCTGACTTATAAAAATGATGACAACACTTGCACGTTTTTATTAACGTTTGCTGATTTATAACCAACCTGTTACGAGTAACAAATCGATGATATCTATGTTAAATAGTTTGTTGATTCTTAACTAGCGTATTTTGAGTAACTAACGCATTATGGTTTTATAGTACCATTATGATCGTAATAGTTATCAATAATGTTTAGCATAAAATGAAAATAATGGATGATGATACAATAAAATTTTTACTATGCAGCTGGTAAATAAATATACAAGCTTTTGCGTATTTTAAAAATAAAAGTGATCATTCTCTTCGATGTACAACAAAGTTCCTGCTTCCAGATTTTACAGGTTCCGGAAATTAACCATCATTTTTCCATTAAAAATGATGATGTGGCCATCATGTTACTTTCTCCGACTTGATGGTATCATAGCCATTTATACTTACGTTTTCTTTGTTTATTTTCAATTGAAATCACATTTCAAATGTACATCGAGCGTAGCGTAAACTCGGATGAAACTGACGTTTAAAACGTCAAAATTATGAAAGATGGAAAAATTAGACTTCAAATTTAAAAACTTAGTTTACTCAAAAACTAAAGGGATTTCAAAAAAAACTTATTCTTTATAAGTTGTTCATTTTAGCATTTTCTACAATTATTATTAACATAAATTTGCTGTTACTATTATCGTTTTATAATTATAAACCAAAAATTAAAAAAATAATAATACATTTTTTTCTCGAATAAAAATAATTTTATGAAAAATGTTTTCAAGCAAGAGATGTTCATTTCTTTGTTGTCTTCAAAGTTTGTTTAAAGGTTTTTGTGATATTTTTCATATTTAAGAAAATATTGGCAAAAAACAAAAAACGGTTAAGGTAAACGCCCACTTCCGGTGTACGAAATTTTACCAAAAGCTTTTCAGTTCTTCAGATTATTAAATAAGACATATGTTAAAAGTTTCCTATTAATTGCTCTATTAGTTTTTGAGATACAGCGCACACAGACAGACACACACACACAGGCACACACACACACAGACACAAATTTTTTTTTTCCAGAAATTGTTGAAATGGCATCTAGGGACCCAAAACGGATATTTCCGTAAAAAAAATTTTTGGAAAAAAAATCACGATCACAATACTTTCTCGTACTTCGTAACGGAGAAAGTAAAAAATGGAGATGTGGCCATCATGTTACTTTCTCCGACTTGATGGTATCATTTATATTTACGCTATATCATATTTTAAATGTACTTTGAGCGTTGTGTAAACTCGGATGAAACTGACGTTTAAAACGTCAAAATTATGAAACATCGAAAAATTATACTTCAAATTCAAAAACTCAGTTTACTCAAAAACTAAAGGGATTTCGAAAAAAACTTATTCTTTATACGTTGTTCATTTTGGCATTTTGCACAATTATTATTAACATAAATTTGCTGTAACTATTCTCTTTTTATAATTATAAACCAAAAATAAAAAAAAATACATATTTTTTTTTCTTGAACAGCAATGATTTTATGAAAAATGTTTTCAAGCAAAAGGTGTTCATTTCTTTGTTGTCTTCAATGTTTGTTTAAATGTTTTTGTGATATTTTTCATATTTAAGAAAATATTGGCAAAAAACAAAAAACAGTTAAGGTAAACACCCACTTCCGGTGTACGAAATTTTACCAAAAGCTTTTCAGTTCTTCAGATTATCAAATAAGACGTATGTTCAAAGTTTCATATCAATTGCTGTTTTAGTTTTTGAGATACAGCGCACACAGACAGACACACACAAACACACACACACACACAGACACAAAGTTTTTTTTTCCAGAAATTGTTGAAATGGCATCTAGGGACGCCAAAACGGATATTTCCGTAAAAAAAATTTTTGGAAAAAAAATCACGATCACAATACTTTCTCGTACTTCGTAACGGAGAAAGTAAAAAATGGTGATGTGGCCATCATGTTACTTTCTCCGACTTGATGGTATCATTTATATTTACGCTATATCATATTTTAAATGTACTTTGAGCGTTGTGTAAACTCGGATGAAACTGACGTTTAAAACGTCAAAATTATGAAACATCGAAAAATTATACTTCAAATTCAAAAACTCAGTTTACTCAAAAACTAAAGGGATTTCGAAAAAAACTTATTCTTTATAAGTTGTTCATTTTGGCATTTTGCACAATTATTATTAACATAAATTTGCTGTAACTATTATCTTTTTATAATTATAAACCAAAAATAAAAAAAATATATTTTTTTTTTCTCGAACAGCAATGATTTTATGAAAAATGTTTTCAAGCAAAAGGTGTTCATTTCTTTGTTGTCTTCAATGTTTGTTTAAATGTTTTTGTGATATTTTTCATATTTAAGAAAATATTGGCAAAAAACAAAAAACAGTTAAGGTAAACACCCACTTCCGGTGTACGAAATTTTACCAAAAGCTTTTCAGTTCTTCAGATTATCAAATAAGACGTATGTTCAAAGTTTCATATCAATTGCTGTATTCGTTTTTGAGATACAGCGCACAGTTTACAGTTTCAGCGATACAGCGATACAGTTTTAAATTTAAACAGGTACCGCGTGTTTAATTCAACATGTAACAATAGGAGCAATGGCACCAGTTTGACAGAAACGAAAGCAGTCTAGTAAATATACATTAATACAATCTTATTAATTACATTTGAATAAAATATTCAAATCTTATGTGTGGCAACACACTAAGGAGTTGAATCAAATTATCATCGTAATGATAATTGTCACTGCTGTTCAATATTCATTTGAGACGGTAAGGAAGTTAACGAATTATAGATAGTGACATCTATAAATCTACACATTAATGATTTGATGATTCTACGCCTGCATTCATTTACATCATTATATGTATATTAGAACACGCTTATATTCATCTGATCTTGATTTATCATTTAATATCCGGCGTGGCACTAGCCAGGGAAGTAGTTGTTTTAATAAGTTATTTGTTTATAGTCCTAGTAAGACCTAATTTTTCTTGCAGAGTTACGAACAGGTTGAATATTCATATACTCAGGCTATATTTCGTTTTATTGAATTTATTGAGATATATATCAATTTCTCAAATAAATATTGTAAAATATTGAGTAAATCTAGAATTTATTACTGGATATATATTTTGCTGATGGTTTTTTGAATCCTTTTTATTAATATCTATATCTATCTTTATTTTAAAATATACGATTTTAGAATTAAATTCAAGAATTGGAAAAATGCAATGTGTTGAAGATTTGTGACTGTAGTTATATTATTTTTATGACTATATTAAGGGAAATCAATTGCTATACAATTTAAAAAAAATGAGAAGAAAATATAAATATCAATCAATAATAATCTCCAGGTATGACGTATAAAATTACTTAATTACTAATTGCAATAATAAACAAAATTAAAACCTATGAAGCAAGTAAAATGACACCTGCTACAATTTATTAGTTAAATTTCTCTTAAATGTTACAAAAATGGAGTCAAATAATTCAAACCTATCCATATGATTTGTTTCACCTGTCATTCTACTGATTTGTGCAAAATTTGTGGTGTATGTCTTTCTAATTTGAATTACTATTAATTGATCTTCTACCATCAACAGGTAGAAATTTGTTCTAATAGTTCACCATAATCTAATTGGCTATTAATTAACTTTTATGGACAGCACAAATCTGCAATACACTCTCTGTCAAATAACATAGGTATTCAAAGTTCAGATCATCTACAATTACAATATTCACCACATATGACATTAATCTAATTTATACTTAGCATTCATTTTGTGCCGATTCAATCATTTGTGTATTTGTTGTTAATACGTGCACCAAACTTGACGCATGCTCTAAATGTGATCCAACAAGACTACAAAGTAACATTCCAGTCTTCATCTAAGAGCCACATAAATCCCCGTATTTTGGTTTTAGATGATATGTTAATCATATGATTAACTGTAAAATACGTATCAAAAGCCACTCCAAGATCCTTAATACATTAACTTGATTCAGATTAACTTCATCTAAATAATAAATACAGTTAATTTTGTTTTTATTGCGACACAATAAATGCCGCTACATTTAGACGGATTCACAAATAACTTATTCTGCATGTACCAGTCCATTAAATTGTTGAATCTGAATAATTCTGAATATTTTGAAGTCTTCCGCATACAATTTTTAATGGAGTTTACCCCAGCATTAACAAAAAGGATAAACATAATTGATCCACTTTTCGAGCCTTAGAGCACCACAGAAAAAAAAAACCAATTTTTTCAGATTGTTTATTGAAGATTTTCACATATTTTTATCAAAAACGAAGAAAATCAGGATAATGCTTTTTCTAAAAACCGCACTACAGTATCGAGTTAATCGTTCAAAAGCCTTAGAGAAGAAATCTAATAAAAACATCAATCTGTTTTCTTTCTTTCAAGGCACTTGATATGTGCTGGCTATATAACAACAGATTTGTTGTTGTAGATCTCCCCCTGATCAAACAATGTTGTGAATTAGATAGCAAGTTTTTACGAATTTGAAATATGTTTGTTCAACATTTGAACACATTGGGTACTAGAACTAGCACTCCTATAATGTCAAATGAAAGAGAGATGTTAAAAAGCTCATCAATCGGATTACATAATGACTACTTACAATTTTTATAAAAATACAATATAGATTTAGTCTGGCGTGAAAATTTCTTGTCTAGTTGCAGTATTAATGTATAAATTCAAAAACCTCTTCCACCAAGATTTATTGGCAATGGCAAATTGCGATTAAATGACAGGAAATGGTTATTTTCAAAATTAAATTTTCTATTATCGAATTTTAAATTTATTTAAAAATGCCATAAATCGTGATTGTATCGAATTTGTTTATAAGAAAGAATTATTGTACTCAATGAGTAGATATAGAAAATTAACTCAGAACTCCTAGAACTTTTTTTTTGCTTTGCGACTTTTTTCAAAAAAATATTTTGGATAGTTCCGGATAGTTCTGAGCCAATAATACGACCTCGCTCGAAATCACTTAGTTGTACAAAATTTCGACGGTTACGAACTCTGGGCATTTTAAATGATGTTCTTCGCACTATTATCACGAGAAAACTAATCCAAATTGTTTCATGTTTATAAAAACACCATTTGATATTGCTATTTTTCGTATATAAAATCATCCTAAAAAGAGGTTTGACGAAGGAGTTTTTTATTGAAATTTTAATGAGTTACTTTTTATACCGAAAGCCATCAATTGTAGAAAAATTAAATAAATTCTGGCTGTTTTTCTTGGTGTTGCATTTTTCATTCAAACCAGTATATATAAAATTTAGGGTACTTACCTAAGCTAAAAGCTAAACGAGCCGGTGCATCAATTAAAAACAACGGTAGTCCTTGAAACTCGAGTACGCGGCTGGAGTACTCGCGAACCGGACGTCCTGTGTCAAATAACACCGGTTCGCGACAGTATATGCACGTAAAAATAAGATTAGAGTCATCTATTAGAACATCAGCTACACAATATTCAATTCCAGCATTAATTAGGAGAGTTAGGTCTACCGGACTGGCTGTTAGATGATCTTTAATTTAGGATTTACGGTTTACTCTATCTTTTAGAATACAATTATAATTCTTAATTCTAAAATCCACACAAGGTTTCAGCCAGATTTTACATATTAAACAGATGTCCACATTGTTATCATTTAAAAAACTTAATACGACTATGGTTATTTGCTAGCACGGATCTAGCATTCCATTGAGCAATTTTTAGCTTGCCTTTATAAGACATAAGAGATTTCTATGATTTATTTGTTGGGAGAATATTACCGATTAAGTTGACAATGAATTTTTTTAAGTTTTTTATCATGTCGTTTTTATATGAGAGGAACTCTTCTCTATATGGGTTTGGTAAAACTGAACTTTCTTGTAAATTAGAATCATTGTAAATGGGTTTTCGTTTTTTGATAGGAGTTAATATCTTCTTTGACGTGTTTGTTGTACTTAAATTTAAGTTTAAGAAATCAAATGTTTTATTACTATTTTTTTCTTGTTGCTCTACTGGTAAATGGGGTGACTCTTTCCACAATTTTTACATTTATTTTTCCCTTGCTGTGTTTACTAGGGTGGCCAAATATTAAACAATTATAACACTGGACAACTGGTTGAACATAATTTTCCACAGGAAATCTGACACTTTTAATGGTAATGGAGAATGGTTGTTTCAAATGTAACGAATACAACTTCTCTAGGAATTAATATAAATGAGCCGTCGGGAAGGTTTTTCCTTCGTTTAACGCGCCTAACCTCGACAATCCTATAATTGCACACAATGTTATTTTTCATATATTCACAATCAAATGAAGTATCGACACCTTTGAGCACTCCAATTTTTTGAAGCGTAAACTTGGGCATGTATGCTATCAAATCATGTGATTTAATTGCGTTTAAAGTGATTATAAAGTTTGCTTTTGAGTATGAGTTGAAAATCACTTTAACTCTATTGAATTCCACTGATTTAATTTCCAAAATAGAATTATTTAATTCTGGAGACCGCGACTTCTAATATTAATATTACGCATGTCGCTTCTGTATGAGATTTTATTATACAAGTAAGGTGGGCATTTTGTACTAAGTATTTTTATAATAAACGTAACCAGCATAGCACTCGTCGATTTTGCATGTTCAACCATCCACACTCCTGCAGTTTATGCGAGATTCTGGAAGGAAATTAAATAACACACTTTTACTTAGTTAATATCACACTGTTTAAACAGTGTAACTAAGTAAAAGTACGTTTTATTTAATTAAAAATGTATCACGAAGTAAGTGCCGCCACCTTCATTCTGTCAGTTCAAAATTGTTTTAATTAACGTTTGTATGCATGTATATAATTATAAGTGCAACACAGAAGGTACGATAAGAGGGTGGATAAGTTTTGTACCAATGCAAAATATGCATTCGTCATTCCCCTAATTCAAGAAACACTGATCAAAATCCTTGCTCACAAGTAATACATTTTAATAAAAAATCTGTTTCAAAATGATACAAAAATGTCTATTGTATAAAAAGCGGTAGATTCAAAGGCGAAAACTGGAAAACGGAAGATAGCTAGTGAAAACGGTAGATTTACTTCTTTAGCGGTAGATCTGACAACATTGTTTATAATATACAAATAGTACATGCTTATACAAATCGCGAAGCATGTAAGCTGTTACAAATCGCGAATGAATGATATCTATTCATTGTCTGTTTGACTCTAAACAGATATTGATATTGACATGTAATAATAATGATTAGGCATTGAAGCCTAATTTACATGAAAAGAAAAATCACGTACTAAATCACAAAGGTGTCCTATTTTTTTTGTTTATTTAAATTATTTAAATTATAAATAAACCATGGAATGATTAATTATATAAAAAATGGTGAGACACCACCATTTTTTTTAAATATCATACATACAAAAACAATTAAACATATAAATAAACTTATTATTTATACATATATTATTTCAATGGCAGTACCATAAGGAAAGTATGTTTTCTTGTGATATATCCCCGTTGAATAATACGCGAGTGCATTTGCACTAATAGAATACCTGCAATATGTATATACATGTATATGTATGTATAATGTACGGGACCATGGGGACAGGTTAGAGAGACATATGTGTACGTGCTCCTGTGTCGCTATATGTTTCGTATGGATTTGTGTCTGTGGCATAACGTACTGGAATACTGGTCTATTGGTATACGTATCCGCTGTATACCAAGTATACATAAGAAGAGATACAGCTTAGTGTATGTATGTAGATAGTGCGTGGTCAGATGGCAGCCGGCGAATTATGGTCGCGAACGGTCGCTTGGTCGCATACCTCTTCTTGCAAACAGCACTTGCCGACAAACAGGACCGTAATCAATTAAAATTGATTGATTCAAATGCTTGCAAAAACTACCAACACACTCTATGCGGTTAATATATATTTCACACATGGTATATTTAAATTTTAAATGTTTAACTGGCATATAGTATTTACATACACAATTCACATCGATTACTAATTTTAGGGGTATTAACAATAATTTACTATACACTGATAGAGGTCTAAGGATAATACTCATTTGCGGTGTTTTAAGTGTGTTACGTGTGCAGTGCGCAACTTTATACAGGGTGTTTTAAATTCGAGGCTCACCATGAGGATCTCGCTTATTTCAAGAAATAGATGGTATGTTTAAATTGGACACTTTTGTAGAATTTTATGCTTTTATGCACTGAAAAAAAAAATTCGTTTTTTCTTTATATCTTCGTTATTAGAGGTGATATTTAAAAAAAGTAAAAACGTTCTTACAGCACTTTTTTATTATCTAATAGATGGCATAGGATTTTTAGTTGTGACATGTTACGTTTCTTTTGAATCATCATCAACTTTCTTATTTCTTATGAACGCCATATTTATTTTTTATTGCATCTCAATGCTCAATTTTTTGTGATGGCAACAATATAACACAACATACATTTAATTCTATAATTAAACATATAATCGTTTAAATAGTATATTAAAAAACGAGTTCAATAAGCTCGATTTTTTGGCACGCGTCGAAGTTTTCTAATGGACAAGTGCGAAAAATGGCCTTATGAACGAGTTTTTTACAGTATTTTTCTATTTTGCCCCTTTTATTCCATTTCTAAATTAAAAAATAGCCCATACATATTTAGAAAATTGTATGGTTGTTGGTAACACTAATAATTGACATTTCAATTTGAAATTAGTTTCCGATTTCCACACATCACATAACCTTAAAACTATTTCGCCGAAAATTCAGCACAGGTTGACGGCTCTGAATTTCAACGGTACCAACCTTGAAAAATTGATATTACCGTACTGAGCGAGCCCTTAACCCATATGAGTGCGTTAATGACTCCGTTTTGGACGCAATAGTTATTTACGTATTAAGGGCTGTTAGGATAGCCGTAACAACCAAGGGAGCCGTTTGGGACCCGACGAAGGAGGGCCCTAAAGCGACCGCGGTTGTTACGGCCCTAACTGCACGTGGTACGTACAACGTTTTTCGTCGTACTGCTAATTTTATAAGAAATTAAACTTGAATGTGTCTAATTGACAATACTAAAATCGCCGATGACGTCGATTTAATTTTGATTACCGTCAACATAAAAATCGCACATGTCGTTGTTTCCTTAACAACCAATAACAAATAGCATTTTATTTGTCAAAGTGCAGAAAATGGAGAAAGAGGCTTTACTTCCAGCGAAAATATTAGCCCTAGCTAAGCAAGCCAATGGTAAATTAGTACCAGAAAAATCGAGGGATAGGTACCAAAACGAAGGAAATTTATTTAAAAGATGGCAGCAAGAAAATCATATTGAAAGTGTGTGCGAAAACGTAATAAGCGTAATAATGGCCTATATTGATGAACTGGTATGTTAATTTTCATCCCGTGTAGCAAATTATAACAATTTTTGATTTGATTGCAGAGCGAAAAGTATGCTCTCAATTCTGATCTAAATGAAAATGTTTCAACAAATGTACACGTTGAAAATAGAAATTTGTCTCGAGAAGCCACACCAATTTCTACCCGAGGAAATGTGAGCTTTCACAATTGCACAATAACAAATTTTTATAACTTTAAGTAGACTTTTTATAATTTGTATTGTTATTTCGTTCAATTTCCTGTAGTTAACTAAATTTATTTAATTTCATAAGAGTCTAACACTGTTTTCAAATTGATAATATTGTATTAATAATTTGTTGATTGAGAGCGGGCTGTTAACAAAAAGCGGGCTGTTAACAAAAAGCGGGCTGTTAAAAGCTCTTAAAAGCCCGCGTTTTCGTTGCCAGGGAAATATGAATAGCTTAACGTTTGTCAAAAGTGACAAGTTATAAACTACATAACAATATAGTGCGACGAAAAATACAAAAACACTTTTATGGGCAATCTACGTAGCGCTTACTAAAAATCATCCATGCCATGGAATTAGAAACATTATTTGTGAATTTGTATTCATGTGTCCAATCCAATCCGTATGCTTTGCGATGTTAATTAAATGATCCAAACTTTTCTGAATTTCTGCGGACCATGGACAAAAAGGTTTGATGGGGTTGCCTTCTTTCTACATACATTTTTAATATTTTCATCTTTTTGGAGCTAGCTCTAATTTTTGTGGAGCTAGCTGAGGGCTTTCTGGAGCAACACGTTTTTTCCTAACAATCGAAACTGGGGGGCCAAGTTGACGGACCCCATGTGAAAATAACTTTGAATTAAAAAATTCATGAAAAATTTAAAAGGACCAAAGTTGCTCGGCTTGGATAGGGGAATAGGATCCCGAGGTGGAATTTCTTTTTGGGCGAAAACATAACCTAAAAATTTCATTTTTCCGGATAATTCAGGAAAATCCAATTTTCGCCCATTCAAAAATGGTTCCTCTTGGTCCGAAAACTTAGATAAATGTGTCGGGAATAACCTGACAAAGTTTCAGAGTGGTTTTCGACAAGCATCAGACGCAATATCAAAAATAGCCATAAAAAATGGTGATGTGGCCATCATGTTACATTCTCCGACTTTATATTTACGTTTTCATGGGTTTATTTTCAATTGAAATCATATTTGAAATGTACATCGAGCGTTGCGAACTCGGATGAAACTGACGTTTAAAACGTCAAAATCATGAAAGAAAAATTATACTTCAAATTCAAACACTCGGTTTGCTCAAAAACTAACGAGATTTCGAAAAAAACTAATTCTTTAGAAGTTGTTCATTTTGGCATTCTCTACAGTTATTATATTATAAATTTGCTGTAACTATTATCGTTTCATAATTATAAACCAAAAATAAAAAATAAAAATAATTTTTTTTCTCGAATAGCAATGATTTTATGAAAAATATTTTCAAGCAAAAGATATTCATTTCTTTGTTGTCTTCGATGTTTGTTTAAATATTTTTGTGATATTTTTTATATTTAAGAAAATATTGGCAAAAAACAAAAAACAATAAGGTAAACACCCACTTCCGGTGTACGAAATTTTACCAAAAGCTTTTCAGTTCTTCGGATTATCAAATAAGACGTATGTTCAAAGTTTCATATCAATTGCTCTATTAGTTTTTGAGATACAGCGCACACAGACAGACACACACACACACACACACACACACACACACACACACACACACACACGCGCACACAGACACACACACACAGACACACACACACACATCTAAGTGGCAAAAAATTGAATAATTCGGGAAAAATAAAACATGACAATGCAACATGTATCCCGGATGTTTCCGAGGTTATTTCCCATTAAAAATACTCCTCAAAAGTAACGCAGAGAATCCCGAAAACCCACTTCAACCCACGAGACTTACATTTTTTTATGGCAATTTTTGATATTGCATCTGATGCTTGTCGAAAACCACTCTGAAAATTTGTCAGGTTATTCCTGACACATTTATCTCAGTTTTCGAACCACGATGAGCCATTTTTGAATGGGTGAAAATAGGTTTTCCTCTAATTTTCCGGAAAAACGCCATTTTTAGGTTATGTTTTAGCCCAAAAAATCTTATTCCGCTATCCAAGCCGAGCAACTTTGCTCCTTTTGAATTTTTCTTGAAAACGCGTCTATTCAAAGTTATTTTCACATGAACGTCTGAGAAAAATGGACAAAAATTTGGATTTTGCTATCATGGATATCTCGGGAACGCGGACGAAAAAAAATCTGAAAAAATTCAAGGTGTTTAGGGATAAGTAGACGATATTTTCACGTAGTCAGGAGGCCATTTTCACTTCCATTTTGCTCGCAGTGAACGAGAGTTTTTGAACGACCGTTACCCTAATAAATGTATAGGTCGCGGCGGACCTGTACTATGGCCACCTAGGTCTCGGGACCTCACTGAATTATATTTTTTTTTCGGTTCGGTGATATATCCGCACAGGAAGACTGTTCACACGAAAAGTGCGCACAAAAAACTGCGCACAGCGAAAACTCCGCACACGAAAACTCCTCACACGGAATAATGCTCACACGGAAAACTCCGCACACAGAAAATAACGCACAGTGATAATTGCGCACACGAAAATTGCTCACACTGAAAAATGCTCACGCGGAAAATTACTCACTTTTATCAATCCTCATAGGGTGCGTACAACAAATATTTTTGCTATAATTATTACATTTCACATTAATTTAAAAGCAACAATGTACTGTATTTTTAATTAAAAGTTTAAATGTCTAATATATTAATTTGAATAAAAAATTTAATGACAATGCCATCACAGATATGTTAAATTTATTTTCTTTTTAGTTTTATTAAGGTTTGATCATGAAAGATCTAGATTAGAATTAAATTTTACTGGATCTATATGCATGTATTTGGAAGATTCTAATAGAGGGGTTGTAACACACCCAAGCTTATACAATATTTATGCTACAGAGCGTGTATGAATAAACGATTGATTCTGCTGTTTCGTATATTTCAATTTTCACAACTTCTCCGCCTGATCAAATGAAAATATTTTAAAATCCAGTGAAGGGGTGTAAATGGATTTTTACAAAATCATAGTCTAGAATGCATTTCTAGTTATTCTACAAAGTTTAACGTCTATGGCTATTATTTTTCTATTTTTTTCGAACCGGCGAACTTGATAGAAATTTTCACAACTTCGCCGCCTGATCAAATGAAAGTATTTCAAATTCCAGTGAACTCAAAAATTAAAATTCAAGAATAACACTCCGTCGCGCTGTTAAAATCTAAAACACCGAACAAACTCACCGGTGGAACTGGAAAATTTTGCCAGGTGCGAATTGCCGAATCATTTGACCTTTGCCCGGAGGCAATTAGTATCCGGCGTAGATGTTTGCAAAAAACACATTCTTTAGTCGTCTGTTATCAATCCTTATTCACGATGCATGAACACATTCCAGATTAAATCTCTTTTTAGTCATTGAAAACCGTTCGATTCGGCAGTTTACCTTCCACCGAGTGAGTGAGTGTTCGCGTGTTTTAGTGTGTGCAGTATATTAAAAATTACATTAATGGAGATGGATTATCAGTTATGAAGCTAGTTCCTATTGTTGGTAAGCGATTAAATGAAATTAAAAATTAATTAAACTTTATTGAGCGAATAATTTATTGTGAATTTTTCAATGCGATTTAATAATATCTCTCAACACAAATAACGATAGGAGTAGAGAGACCATCAAGTCAATAGCTCATTTATGTTATGCTACAATAATGTATACAACAAAAATACGGCATTAGTAGCTTATTGACAAATCGTACAGAATTTTATAATTACATTTACCTTCTTACCAAATACCACTTGCAGTTAGCTTTCTCACCATCGAATGGGTTTATTTTCTGGAGCTTAAATAACCAGTTAAAAAAATGATATTAATTCAATGATTAATTTTTTAAATCGTACAATTTTCGATTTTGGTGTGTTGCTGTTTCTTTTCAATCTCGGATTTGGCACTCATTTTTATTCGAAATCCGAAATCTATAATCTTTTCAATTAATTTTAAACTCTTAAAACGAATTTCTCCTTTGATTATAATCCATCTAAGTAATTTTTGTTTTCCCATTTTCAGTTTGGAAAATTGCTGTTTTGTTTTAACCTAAGATTTTTTATATAAGTTGAACTATTAATACATTTTTTACAACTTTTAAATTCGGAGAATGCATATTTCCCCAGACAATGTTTAGAATGTTGTCATTTGTTTTTAGCTATAATTTGGCAATTGTTTTAACGGAAAATCAGAAATGTATTGTCCTGTTCATAGATCTTAAACTTTTAAAGCAAATTAGGCTCATCAATTCAATGATTAAACCAATGCAGAAATTTAATTTTGATTGGAATTTAAAACTCGTTACACTTGTAGAATTTTACAAATTCCACTGCAATTCAATATATTTTTTTCTAATTTTTTTATCATAGAGTACAAATTTTAAAGTTTAAATGAATTTAAAATTCGATACACTTGTAGGATTTTACAAATTTTATTACATAACTTAAAATATTAATTTTCAAAAATTCATAACTCACGCAAAAATTGACTCGATTTCAATAGTCCTTTGTACTTAAACTGATTGTTTTTCGGTGCACCCTTATCACGGACTTTAATAGTAGCGAATGGCCTGATAAGTAACGCCAATTTTAAACTGTTTTCAAATAATATTTCTGACTTTAAATCTAATTTATCACGAATAGATCCCTTGGTATTAGTTTGTGGTTAAATTTAGATAATTGCAACTTTTCTGCAAGAGTTTTCATTATTTTAATTATTTATGTAGCGTATTGCATTGTGTTGTTTTTACTTGTTTTTGTTTGTCATCTCAAAGTTTAACATTTGTATTTTTATATTTTATATTAATATTTTATTTTATATTTCGTTTTATATTATGTATTCTAATTAATTCTTAAATGTACGGGGTGAATCTCGTTAAATACAGGGTTTTCAAAACAAGTAAAGGGTAACTAGATGTTTTGAAAAATGTAAAAAGTGTCAATTTTTTCAAAAAAATATATTTCGGTTATTATGACAGATAGGAAAACACTATACAGGACAAAGTTGTAGATCATTTTACAAAGCTTAATAAAATGAATTCAGAAAAATTTTACCGCCATTATTTTCCGAGATATGACGCAAACTTACATTTAAAAAAAAATATAAACCATAGTTGGCTATGACCTCAATTAAGACTATTTTTTTCTCTTCAATCCGATATCACAGATGATATAGTTATTTCTAAAAATAAGTGAGTTAGTCATTTTTAAGATTTATTATAAATCGAAAAATAGTTAGTTTTTTTCTGTCATAATAACAGAGATAGATATATACACAAAGAAGTGTAGTTTTACGAGTCCAATAAAATAACAGTTTTTACATTTTTCAAAATATCTAGTTACTTTTCATTTTTTTGAAAACTTTGAAAGTGTTATTATATTGGACTTCTTTGCCCATTTAACCGTTTCTCTATCTCTTATAGTTTCCGAGATCCCCATAGAGATCATCGAAAAAAAACTCACCCTTTATATTATTATTATTATGAAATGTTAATTTTAAAGTTAAATGTAATATAATTACATTAGAGTTTTTTTAAGGAATTCAATCATATCAGTATTTTTTTTCTATTTTTCTTAAAAATAATATATCAAAAATTCATAACACGCGCAAAAATTTATATATTTTCAAAAATCGTAGTTAATTCTAAAAGCAGATGTTTCGTATCATATCAGTATATTTTTTGACATTAATTTTCAAAAATTTATTACATCCAAAAATTAACACATTTTCAAAAATTATAGTTAGTTTTAAAGGCAGTCGTTCTGTGGATGTATCAAAATATTTGAGGAACTCAATTAATCAGTATTATTTTTTTTTCTATTAAAAATTCATAACTCATGAAAAAATTTATACATTTTCAAAAATCGTTATTAATTCTAAAGGTAGATGTTTTGTATCGTAGCAGTATTTTTTGAAACAATAATTTTCAAAAATTACAGTAAAAACACAGTACATTATTGCTTTTAAATTAATGTGAAATGTAATAATTATAGCATTATTCCGTGTGAGGAGTTTTCGTGTGCGGAGTTTTCGCTGTGAGCACATTTTTGTGCGCAGTTTTCACGTGAGCAGTCTTTCTGTGCAGATATGTCTGGTCACGATTTTTACTTTCTCCGTTACGAAGTACGAGAAAGTATTGTGATCGTGATTTTTTTTCAAAAATTTTTTTCACGGAAATATCCGTTTTGGGGTCCCTAGATGCCATTTCAACAATTTCTGGATTTTTACTTTCTCCGTTACGAAGTACGAGAAAGTATTGTGATCGTGATTTTTTTTTCAAAAAATTTTTTCACGGAAATATCCGTTTTGGGGTCCCTAGATGCCATTTCAACAATTTCTGGATTTTTACTTTCTCCGTTACGAAGTACGAGAAAGTATTGTGATCGTGATTTTTTTTTCAAAATTTTTTTTTACGGAAATATCCGTTTTGGGGTCCCTAGATGCCATTTCAACAATTTCTGGATTTTTTTTTGTGTCTGTGTGTGTGTGTGTGTGTGTCTGTGTGTGTGTGTGTGTGTGTGTGTGTCTGTGTGTGTCTGTGTGTGTGTGTGTGTGTGTGTGTGTGTGTGTGTGTGTCTGTCTGTGCGCGCTGTATCTCAAAAACTAATAGAGCAATTGATATGAAACTTTGAACATATGTTTTATTTGATAATCCCAAGAACTGAAAAGCTTTTGGTAAAATTTCGTACACCGGAAGTGGGCGTTTACCTTAACTGTTTTTTGTTTTTTGTCAATATTTTCTTAAATATGAAAAATATCACAAAAACATTTAAACAAACTTTGAAGACAACAAAGAAATGAACATCTTTTGCTTGAAAACATTTTTCATTAAATCATTTTTATTCGAGAAAAAAATTTATTATTATTTTTTAAATTTTTGGTTTATAATTATAAAACGATAATAGTTACAGCAAATTTATGTTAATAGCAATTGTAGAGAATGCTAATTAACAACTTATAAAGAATAAGTATTTTTCGAAATCCCTTTAGTTTTTGAGTAAACTGAGTTTTTGAATTTGAAGTATAATTTTTCCATCTTTCATGACTTTGACGTTTTAAACGTCAGTTTCATCCGAGTTTACGCAACTCTCGATGTACATTTAAAATATGATTTCAATTGAAAATAAACCCATGAAAACGTAAATATAAAGTCGGAGAAAGTAACATGATGGTCACATCACCATTTTTTTTTTCTATGGGGCTATATTAAGGACATGGTGTTCTGCAATACGCATCACCTGTTTTTTTATTTAAAAAGATTGGCACCTAGATTTTAAAACTAATAATAAAAACATACAAATCACCAACGAATTTTGAAATATTAGAGTAACCATCAACTTCAGATATACGAAATCTTATATGAAACAAAAGCTTACTTAATGAACTTTCAAATTATGAAATAATATATAGGGTGTGCCATTTGAAAAAAAAAATAGAAATTGTGCAGTTTGCGAATGGCTATCACCCTGTATAATACGCTGAGTTACGTTTTGGTTGATAGAGTAATTTTGAAGACTAAAGTTCAACTAAACTTTACCACTAAATTAGAATAGATTATCTTTATTAGTTTCAGGGCAGTACTTTAACAATTTTGTTCAAATTTTTGTATAAACAACTGAATAACACAAAAACGGCCCGGTTTCAATCGCCGAAATCTAAGTCATTTTAATCTCCAAGTAACGAAGAATCCAAAAAATGCTAAAATATACAGGGTGTTTTATTAAAAAAAAACATAAGTTTGGTCTGTAACTTTGTTATGAGACACTCTGTATAAATTTAAATATCTTTAGGGAATGCAGCTCACTATTCTGCACAACTTTTGTATAAAACATTTTTCAAAATTTTGACAAATAAGTCATTTTTCTGCTAGAAAGGAATAAAGATACCCAGTAAATTATAACACAATTTTTGGGAAATTTTTGATTTATTTAGATTCTCAACAAATTTTAACAAACATATTAACAATAAAGATAGAAATGAAACAAGTTTAACATAAAATTAACACTACTTTTTACTGTCCTTATGTAATCTTTGTCTTTTGCACTCAAAACATCGTTTAGTTGTTTTTCTCTTAGGCGTCGCATTAATAATATCCCTTTTCAACATCCAACAGTAGTCTGCTATCATTTTCACGTCCCATCTACCCTGGTATCTCCTTTCCATTTCTTTAATATCTTGGTGAAATCTTTCACACTGTTCCTTACTTACTGCTCCAAGATTTTCATGAAAGTAGTCAAGATGTGAATTGAGAAAATGAACTTTTAAACTCATGTTACAACCTAGCTGCTTAAATTTTTCAAGCATGTTGTTGACGATATCTTTATAATTTGGGTCTTTGTAATTTTCCAAAAACTTATTGATAACATCTTTCAAGCCTATCCATGCTTCTTTTTCAACAGCTTTTATTGTTAATTCAAATCTGGCATCTTTCATCAGCTTTCTTATTTGAGGCCCTACAAAAACTCCTTCTTTCAGTTTTGCTTCTGAGAGCCCTGGAAATTTGTCGCACAGGTACTTGAAACACTCTCCTGCTTTGTCTAACGCTTTCACGAATTGTTTCATCAACCCCAATTTAATGTGAAGTGGAGGTAATAGGACTTTTAGAGGATCTACCAAGCTTTCATGCATGCCATTATTAACACCTGGAGTTAACTGCTTTCTTGGAGCCCAGTCCTATCCCTATCTACTATCCCATTCACACGGAAAGCATGGAAACTTCATATATCCCAACTGTTGTCCCAATAACAGACATATTATTTTCAAATAATCACAGAGTAGCCAGTTATGGTCTTCGCATTTAATTTGATTTAAAAGTAGTTTAAGGTTCTCATAACTTTCCTTTAACAGAATGGAATGACCACCAGGAATTGATGCATATTCATTGTCATTATGTAGTAAGACCGCTTTCAAACTCCTTTTACTACAGTCAATAAAAAGTCTCCATTGGTTGGGATCATAAGTAGGAGCACCCAGATGACAAACTAAGTCAGCAACATTATGACAGTAAATAAGCGATCCTTCTTGGGAAAAGTATTGCATAAACTCTGACTGGCGATCCCGGTACCAATAAAATTTTTATCACGAAGCCTCGATCCTAGAATTTCAGAAAGGTCTTTTGGAAGGCCCAAATCCCTAACTAAATCATTAAGTTCAGATTGTGTAAACAACTGTGGCTCATTTGAAGTGGTTGATTGGAAACAATCCATTTCTTCTTCTGTTGTGGTGTCACATGCAGAACTACTTGAGATGTTTTTGAGCGTGCTAGGTAGAATAGGAACTGGTACGTCCGGACCGTGGGGAACTGGTCTTACAGCAGACGGAAGATTCGGATACAGGATATCTTTTTTGATTTTTGGTGTTACATCCTTGCACATTACAGGAACAAAAGTAGCAATCGTTTCCATGGTCCTTGGGTTCTCGCCAAATCATGGGTATACCAAAACGTAAGGATTTCAGCTTCCCTTTATCCCATAGTCTTAGCTGTTCAACATAGGAATTACACACAATATGCGGAGCCCACGATTTGTCTTGGTCCCCAAGTTTTATTTTGAAGTATGCAAAATACACTGATTTAACGAGTTCTGTCATGTTTTTTCTTTGTTTTGTTACAACGAACTTTCCACAGATATAACAAAAGCAGTTTGGTTTATTTTTACAACCTCTATACAACCTCTAAATGACATTGTGAAGGATATAGCACAGAACAGAGCAAAGATAAATAATGTTACCCGTACGGTAGCTTCCGTAGTACTGTCCTGCTTATTAGGTTATAAACGGGGTACAGAACAATAATTGGGGAATCCCTGCTTTATATACTGGAATAGGAATCCCGCAGCTATATGCTGATAGGGGATTCTTTAAATGTAAACAGTTTTAAATATAATTATAATTATACAACAATTTTCGAGTCTCACGCCTAAAACTGAAATTGAAATATATATTAAAAAAAAACTAGACGTGATAAACGCAAATGCAACTTACTTTTGAAATCAGCATACAACAAGTAATTAAACAAATATATAAAGCTTCCGACAAAAAATACATCGCAGGCCTGTGTTATGGGACTAGTATGAAATATACTCCATTTTGGCCTAAAGAGAGACCGCCAAAGTTACTATTTTCGTACAGTCGACCATAAAATTGTTTTTTCAGTGCTGCAGATAAAACTCACTACCTTTAAGTATATATTTTATTTCAGAAATAAATCCTTAACCGAAACTAAAGTAGAAAAAATAGCATATTATACTTGTTTAATACGAGGCATTGTGGGGCACTCGTTCCATTGGAGCACTCGTGCCACAATTATCTCATTAAATATGTATAATACTGTACTATTGATGTTTACTTCTTGGTTTGTAAGATTATATTCTATTTTACTTGTTTTGCTTATCACATAGCCTACCGTAAATAAATAAATAAATAAATAAATATTATTTAACAAAAATGGTGATGTGGCCATCATGTTACTTTCTCCGATGGTATCATCATTTATATTTACACTTTCATGGTTTATTTTCTATTTAAATCATATTTTAAATGTGCATTGAACGTTTCGTAGACTCGGATAAAACTGACGTTTAAAACGTCAAAATTATGAAAGATGGAAAAATTATACTTTAAATTCAAAAACTCAGTTTACTCAAAAACTAAAGAGATTTCGAAAAAAACTTATTCTTTATAAGTTGTTCATTTTGACATTGTCTACAATTATTATTAACATAAATTTGCTATAACTATTATCGTTTCATAATTATAAACCAAAAATGAAAAAAAAAAAAATTCTCGAATAACAATGATTTTATGAAAAATGTCTTCAAACAAAATAATCTCATTTCTTTATTGTCTTCAATATTTGTTTAAATGTTTTTGTGATATTTTTCATATTTAAGAAAATTTTGGCAAAAAACAAAAAACAGTTAAGGTAAACACCCACTTCCGGTGTACGAAATTTTACCAAAAGCTTTTAAGTTCTTCGGATTATCGAATAATACTTATGTTCAAAGTTTCATATCAATTGCTCTATTAGTTTTTGAGATACAGCGCGCACAGACACATTGTTAAAATGGCATCTAGGGACCCCAAAACGGATATGTCCGTTAAAAAAAAATTTGAAAAAAAATCACGATCACAATACTTTCTCGTACTTCGTAACGGAGAAAGTAATTAAGTAATTTTCTTTTTGAAAATAATATTATTCTCTGATAAAAATTGAAACACGAGCGAAAGAAATATGAATAGCCGAGGTAAAATTCCACCAAAATTTTGAAAGAATTATCAACTTTGTTAGGGAATTTGGTTAGTCGTAGGTGAATATTTGAAGTTTTGAAGGCTGGTAATACTGCATCAGAGAAACCCAATGTTTTTCGCAATTAAAAATATCTATTGTACTTAAAAGGCGTGTAAATGCTTATCTGTGGTTTTTTTGCGGTTCTTTCCTGCAACTTATTGAATCAACAACTCAAAATTACTTTTTTTTTTCAAAAAAACAAAAAATAGTCTTCTATAGGCCAGGGGTCTCCAAACTACGGCCCGCGGCCTCATCGAGTTCGGCCCGCGGCAAGCGTTACATTTTCCGCAAATGTCACATTTTAAAATTCTACAACGATTTTTTGTTATAGATTTTGAATAAGCCTAGTAGGTTATGAAGAATTGTATATATGGCCCGCGATAGGAGACCTATGTTGTATACCATCAACACGAGCCGCTACTGTGAGTGATACTAACCAAGTGATTTATTTGAATTCTCTTTCAAATTTGTTTCACTTTTTTGATCAATTAAAAAGAAAATTTAAAATTTTTTTCTTATTAAAAAATATATATTTTGAGCAATAGAATAATTTTTGAGACTAATTTAATCAATTTTCTTACTAGAATATTCTGCATTTTTTATTATTAAGCCTCCTGTATTTTCGATTTTTTGGATTTAAATATTCTTTATTTTGACCTAAATTTTCGATTTTATTGTTAAAATTTTCGACTTTTTGGTCCGCATTTTTTATTTTTCGGGCTGAATTTTTAATTTTTAGATGTTTTGCCTGTATTTTCGATTTTTTTTTGTTCTTAATTTTTGGATCATTTGGAAATATTCTTTATTTTGACCTAAGTTTTCGATTTAATTGTTACAATTTTCGACTTTTTAGTCCGCAGTTTTGATTTTTCGGACCGAATTTTCAATTTTAGTTCCAATTTTTTTATTTCTTAGATATTTTAACCTGAATTATTGAATTAAGAATTTTTTCGAGATTTGTTTGCTGAAACTTTCGATTTTTTAGTCCGAATTTATTACTATTATTAAATTAAAAAAACGAAATATAGCCTGAATATATAAATATTCAACCTGTTCGTAACTCTGCAAGCAAAATTAAGTCTTACTAAGACTATAAACAAATAACTTATTGAAACAACTACTTCCCTGGCTGATGCTACGCCGGATATTGAATGATACAAAAGAAATTTGCATGTTATTACTAGTACTACTATACCTCATTTAATAACCAGGCGGACTAAATCAAATTATTGCCGCCAAAATACGTTGTTGTGATTGGCCAATCGGGCGCCGTTTTTACACAGGCCCAAATTGCTTAAAACAGTAATGGCCGTTGTTATGATCAGCTGATCTCAAACCGATCCTTGTGTCCCACCGTTTCCACGCGTTTCACCTCAGTTTTTGTGTTTTTAGACAGTTATTTCTACTGTTGATAGTGTTAATCGATTCCTCTCATCCCGCGATTTTCGTGGAAATAGTTATTATATTTTTAACTACGGATAAATACCCAGCACAAGTTTGGTGTCATTTTCGGCCCCCAAGAAGCGAAAATGGTTGGAATTTAGAGCATTAACGCTCGAGGAAAAACAATCCTAAATTATCTTATATAAAGCTTTAATACAAGAGGCTTTAAAACCTACTGCCGTCGTATACAAAATTGTGATTCGTTAGGTAAGTGTGGCGCAAGTTATTGCAATATGGAATCAATTCATAAACATACATTATATTTAGGATTGTGGAGTTTCACACAATTAGGGGGTGAAAGGAGATTGGGGCAGTATCAAGTCCTAAACGTCTTGAAGGACGTCCAGCGATCGAAAATATCAACAAATTCTGCGTGTGGAAATGGAGTTTTCTTTAAAAATGAAATCGCTACATTGGATTAAATTTTGATTGAATTAAAGGGTAGAGATGACCGCCAATGACGTCCCATTAAACATTATATAAATTAATGAATGAGATTGTTTTTAATTAAGTTATTATACGTTTTTAAATAGCAAATTTATTTAATTTAATAAAATTTTATTTCACGACAATCTAGTATTTATATTTCAAACCTTTTACGGAATTATATGTATTTTTAAAATATACCTACTACCTCAATCCACTTTATATGTAAATAAATATATGTACAACTAGACTTTTTCAGTATGCCCCTAAATTCTTAGGAGGGTCTCATACTTATTTTAATTATTATTTTAATATTATATACTACATCATTGAGTATATGATCAAGAAAGTATGCCTAAAATTAGTTTATGTGTTGGTATAAATGTTGAATGAATGTTATGGATAAAAGAAATTGAAATCATTTTATTTTTACCGCCAAAACATGTCTGGTTACTTTTCTGGTTACTTTTTATAGTGTAAACGTGACTTTCGCGTTTAGTCCGCCTGGTTATTAAATGAGGTATAGTGAAATAACATTGGTTTAAGATCCCTTATTTCTACCCACAGGACTAACTTGAAAACTGAAACTAAATTGAATTTGAAAACTTTAAATTATAAAACTGAACCCAAAACTATGTAAAAATTAAGTAATTTAAGTTTCTATTTTATTTATTATTTAAATCGAGTATTCGGTTTTCCAACTGAAAACAAGATCATTTATTTCTTCACATCTGTACTTTCACTAATCACCTAAATTCAGGTATAAAATCAGTCCAACCCTTCTATAATCTCCTCATTTGTTTACGACTCCTTCACGGTCACGGTCACCTTCACGTAAGTGTATTTTATTCTTTAACATTCAATTTAAATGCGAAGCTGCACTGATGAGAGATAAATCTCGAAACGCGTCTGCAGATGGCTATTTACTTAATTTTTACATACTTTTGGGTTCAGTTTTATAATTTAAAGTTTTCAAATTCAATTTAGTTTCAGTTTTCAAGTTAGTCCTGTGGGTAGAAATAAGGGATCTTAAACCAATGTTATTTCACTAGTAGTACTAGTAATAACATGCAAATTTCTTTTGTATCATTCAATATCCGGCGTGGCATCAGCCAGGGAAGTAGTTGTTTCAATAAGTTATTTGTTTATAGTCTTTGTAAGACTTAATTTTGCTTGCAGAGTTACGAACAGGTTGAATATTTATATATTCAGGCTATATTTCGTTTTTTTTTTTTTTTTTAATTTATTTAATACTCTCTGCAATAAGTAAGGTTGTTTCTATTTTATTTAATTACTATTATTATTTATTATTATCATTTTGTTATGTTTGTTTGTTAAAATGTTTATCCTCTTGGACCACTATTTTAATTTTTAGGCCCGAATTTTAGATTTTTGCACTAAATTTATTATTTTTTGTCCTATGTTTTAGATTTTTTAGCTTGAATGATTTTATTCTGCGATTTTTTGTATTTGTTGTCTATTATTTTTAAATTTTTGGTCAGAAACTCATTTTTGGGGGCTGAGAGTGGTAAATTATTTTGTTTCTACCTAAAATTTCGATTTGTTTATCAGCGTTTTTTATTCTTACAATTAGATCAGGATTCTTGATTCTTTGGCCCATATTTTAGATTTGTGTATTTTCAATTTTTTTTTAATTTTTGGCCTAAATATTGGCCTATTCGGTAGTTGTACAATTTAAAAAATGGTGATGTGGCCATCATGTTACTTTCTCCGACTTCATGGTATCATTTATATTTACGCTTTCATGGTTTATTTTCTATTTAAATCGTATTTTAAATGTACATCGAGCGGATGAAACTGACGTTTAAAACGTCAAAATTATGAAAGAGGGAAAAATTATACTTCAAATTCAAAAACTCAGTTTACTCAAAAACTAAATGGATTTCGAAAAAAACTTATTCTTTATAAGTCGTTCATTTTAGCATTCTCTACAATTAGTATGAACATAAATTTGCTGTAACTATTATCGTTTTATAATTATAAACCAAAAATTAAAAAAATAATAATAAATTTTTTTCTCGAATAAAAATGATTTTATGAAAAATGTTTTCAAGCAAAATATGTTTATTTCTTTGTTGTCTTCAAAGTTTGTTTAAAGGTTTTTGTGATATTTTTCATATTTAAGAAAATATTGGCAAAAAACAAAAAACAGTTAAGGTAAACGCCCACTTCCGAAATTTTACCAAAAGCTTTTCAGTTCTTCGGATTATCAAATAAGACTGATGTTCAAAGTTTTATATCAATTGCTCTATTAGTTTTTGAGATACAGCGCACACAGACACACACACACACAGACACACACACAGACACACACACACACACACACACACACAGACACAATTTTTTTTTTCCAGAAATTGTTGAAATTGCATCTAGGGACCCCAAAACGGATATTTCCGTAAAAAAAAATTTTGAAAAAAAAATCACGATCACAATACTTTCTCGTACTTCGTAATGGAGAAAGTAATTAAGTAATTTTATTTTTGAAAATAATATTATTCTCTGATAAAAATTGAAACACGAGCGAAAGAAATATGAATAGCCGAGGTAAAATTCCACCAAAATTTTGAAATAATTATCAACTTTGTTAGGGAATTTGGTTAGTCGTAGGTGAATATTTGAAGTTTTGAAGGCTGATAATACTGCATGAGACAAACCCAATGTTTTTCGCAATTAAAAATATCTATTGTACTTAAAAGGCGTGTAAATGCTTATCTGTGGTTTTTTTGTGGTTCTTTCCTGGAACTTATTGAATCAATTTATTTCTGGATGGATTTTGCGATGGCTTTTAAATTATATAAAACATAAATACATATCTTGGGTATATGTTCTGCAAATTGAATATGTTTCATACCAGATAGGTATATGAAAAGTTATTTAACAGACATAAACTTTAAATTGATTAAATCTGCATTTGACGAAAAATAATAAAATTGCAATAATCCGTAACAAGTAATAAATACTCCATAATAATCAAATTTAATAGCCTATTGTTATGTTTTATTGTACGTTCAATTTCATTTAATTATCACATTTTCACTATAAATCAATTGTTGTTTTGCGATATTTTCTTATTACAAAATATATGAACTATTAACATATCAAACAAGGTGCGTGAATTAACCGATGTCAAAACTTTTCGGTGCATTTTTTTACACTAGATTAACTGCATGATAGCTTTATCAGGCTAATTTATAAATATTCATTCGGTGGCGAGACGATTGTTGCAGTTTCAGCATTCAATAAGTTTTTAAAATATCAAGAAATTTAATTGAATATCCGCCTCATCCATTTAAAATATCTATCAATATACATTTCATCGGAATGTCGCCATATAGATGTTACGTTGTACATTACAATTACAGAATATAAATCAACACCTTCGATGAATTAGTAGTTTGGATGTATAATTATAATTGACAATATAAGGATGCATAAAGTAATTCCGGTTTAAGAAAGTGTTACATAATTACGAGGAAATGTATTTGTAAGAATGTAACATGTAATAACATGACGCCGCCCACGGATAACATGTTCTCTTAAAATGTTTTTAAAGTCGAATGCAAGTCACTGGATGTTTTCGTGGTGCTATTTACTAAAAATGTAATATGTTTTCATTTGGTTTTTTACTGCTACGGGTTTGTGGATGAATAATCAAAAAATATATTGCTAATGCAGCATTATTTAAATTATATAATATTCAACACGGCAAAACCCGTTCTAAACACTAAATATTGGAATATTAACTTAAGGGGTGATCCAATTATAATGGGTGATTTATTACATGTTATACTGTAAAAAAGATCAGTTGTTGACTGGGACAAAGAACGTGTACATACGGTTCCTTCTTTTTAAACGGGAGAATTGTCAACGGAGCCTGTTTTCATAAAATGTTAGGACTTCAGTTGATGCCACATTTGCAGGACTACAATAACATCATTCTACAATTGGATGATGAAGTGACGTGCGAGATTATCTTGATGAAGATCACTGATGGATTTGCTTAGCCGACAATTACAACATGCTGGCCAGTGGCCATCCCGAAATCCAGACTTCACCTTGTGACTTCTTCCTGTGAGGATGTGTAAAGGATAAGGTATTCGTCTCTTCCCTTCTTGTTGATTTAGCGGAGCTAAAACATCGTATCACTGCCATTCATTCAGATATGTTGTGCGACTAATGGTGCACACATATAACATCTGCAACTGTGCGTAACAAAACTTGATACATCTCCCTATGCTTCTGTTACAGGTAAAATACTGTATCGCACACTATTCTTTTTTTTAACTTTTGAATGGAACTGTATACAACCTTATAAATCACCCATCACCCTGTATATAGTGGTAAAGGTTGTTAGGGCTGTAAGGATTGGAAATATAAATGTAATAAAATAATTTCTTCTACTCCTAACCTAACAGTACATTTAATTTAGTTTTATATGATATGTAGGTTAACTAAAAGAGCGGTAAGACGTACCTACCTCATTGAACTTCGCTTACTCTTGCTATATTTTGTCTTATATCTTTCTTTTTTTATCAATAATGACAGATTATTATTATTAGTATTATCATATTTACTATCTGTCGGCATTATTAATTTGAAGCAACTACTAATTATGTAGAAAACATTGATTGTTATTCGTCAGGGGCGGCTCGTTATATGGAGCCAAGGAGCCATGGCACTACCTGTAGTTTCAAGCTCAGCAAGAATTTTTAAATGTTAAACGACGCATGTATAAAAATGGCGAAAAATCGCAATGCATTTGTTTCCCTACGCAACGCAACGCCGCGGCGCACCTTTAACGGTGCCAGCTTCCATCTAGCACGGCATTTCCTCAGGATATAGGCAACCGCGGGCAGACGCGCGGTTGAGGGGGTGCAGGAGAGGTCGCTCTCTGAACGTGCATTTGGTGCCCAATAAATTCTGGATCATCTGGTACGCGCGACGAAGACGTGCACTTGTTAGTCATATTTAGCGCATTACACAATGCATGAAATTCCATCATTACGGTCTTTTTGCTCATGCACTATTGAAAAAATAGTGAAAATTAAACAGCTTCTAGACTACTGCCTAATTTGATTATCGAAATAAAGACCACCGCCGCCGTGTCAGCTTCCAACTAGAGTGCGTCTATTTCGAAACTAGTAAAGTATTGTAAAGTATTGTGATCGTGATTTTTTTTTCAATTTTTTTTTACGGAAATATCCATTTTGGGGTCCCTAGATGCCATTTCAACAATTTCTGGAATTTTTTTTTGTGTCTGTGTGCGCTGTATCTCAAAAACTAATAGACCAATTGATATGGAACTTTGAACATACGTTTTATTTGATAATCCGAAGAACTGAAAAGCTTTTGGTAAAATTTCGTACACCGGAAGTGGGTGTTTACCTTAACTGTTTTTTTGTTTTTTGACAATTTTTCTTAAATATGAAAAATATCACAAAAACATTTAAACAAACTTTAAAGACAACAAAGAAATGAACATCTTTTGCTTGAAAACATTTTTCATCAAATCATTGCTATTCGAGAAAAAAAATATTTTTTTTTAAATTTTTGGTATATAATTATGAAACGATAATAGTTACAGTAAATTTATGTCAATAATAATTGTAGAGAACGCTAAAATGAACAACTTCTAAAGAATAAGTTTTTTACTTTCTCCGTTACGAAGTACGAGAAAGTATTGTGATCGTGATTTTTTTTTCAAAAATTTTTTTTACGGAAATATCCGTTTTGGGGTCCCTAGATGCCATTTCAACAATTTCTGGAAATAAAAATTTTGTGTCTGTGTGTGTGTGTGTGTGTGTGTGTGTGTGTCTGTCTGTGTGTGTGTGTGTGTGTGTGTGTGTCTGTCTGTGTGCGCTGTATCTCAAAAACTAATAAAGCAATTGATATGAAACTTTGAACATACGTCTTATTTCATAATCCAAAGAACTGAAAAGCTTTTGGTAAAATTTCGTACACCGGAAGTGGGTGTTTACCTTGACTGTTTTTTGTTTTTTGTCAATATTTTCTTAAATATGAAAAATATCAAAAAACTTTTAAACAAACATCGAAGACAACAAAGAAATTAACATCTTTTCCTTGAAAATATTTTTCATAAAATCATTTTTATTCGAGAAAAAAATTTATTAATTTTTTTAAATTTTTGGTTTATAATTATGAAACGATAGTAGTTACAGCAAATTTATGTGAATAATAATTGCAGAGAATACCAAAATGAACAACTTCTAAAGAATAAGTTTTTTTCGAAATCTCGTTAGTTTTTGAGTAAACCGAGTTTTTGAATTTGAAGTTCAATTTTTCCATCTTTCAAGATTTTGACGTTTTAAACGTCAGTTTCATCCGAGTTTACGCAACGCTTGATGTACATTTAAAATATGATTTCAATTGAAAATAAACCCATGAAAACGTTAATATAAAGTCGGAGAAAGTAACATGATGGTCACATCACCATTTTTCTAAATCTCGTTAGTTTTTGAGTAAACCGAGTTTTTCAATTTGAAGTATAATTTTTCCAGGTTTCATAATTTTGACGTTTTAAACATCAGTTTCATCCGAGTTTATGCAACGCTCGATGTAGATTTAAAATATGATTTCAATAAACCATGAAAACGTAAATATAAATGGCTATGATACGATCAAGTCGGAGAAAGTAACATGATGGCTACATCACCATTTTTTAAGGTCTATAACACGTTAGAAGGTTCTAATATTGAAATATCGAAATATTATTAAATTTATATGCTGTAATTTTTTTTGTATAAACGACTCTAAAGTATAAATCATTGCCCCCCATTAAATAAATTTCTGCAGAAGCTTATATCTAATTCAAGAAACAAGTACCTAATATAATTGATACCGATTAAAAACACTCACTTACCTTATCATGCAGAAAGAAAACAAAAGAAAAGTTTGTCTGGTTCTTGGTCTTTTTAAGTATAAATTATGTTCGCAAGGAGCGAAGGAGAGTTTGTTATTTTAATTTCCTTAATTACATAGCTTCGTTCATGCTACGTTAGCCAAGCGAATATGTTTCCAAGTTGGGAACACTTTAGGTGTCCAAAAGTACCGGACTTTATGATTATCACAAATGTGTTTTATTTAGTTCATACGACGATATGCATTTTAATGTCACACCTGGAAATAAAAATGTAAGGATAAAATTATTTTGAACATATGATTTAAAAGTATTTTATATTTGCCCAAGTTTAAAATCTTATACATACAATCTAAAAAAATAACACATATTTAATAAGTAATTAACCAAAATAAAATCATAGTAATAATATAATACATCATATACAAACTTTGGTTCTTTAAACAATTATTTAAAAATAATAGTATGTATAATATGAACATCTTATAAATGATTTGCAAAAATGTGCATGTCAACTAAATAACTAAATATTTCAACCTTAAACTGTATATAACGAATGATTATTCTAATAGTTTTATAATAGTGAGATAAATATGTTTAAGTACTTTGTACTCTTATTGTGAAAATATATAAAAGAACAAACGTTGTTCGGAATGTCCGCTAAATTATGAAATCTGTTTCATATTGATGGAATAAATTATATTTTAAGCCCGCGGAAATTTTATATTATTTTGTTGCAGTCTTTGTATTATCCAACAAGTCACTTTAAACTTAACAATCATTTACAATTCTTATATAAATATAGTAATAAAAAAAATATATATTTTTGCCAAGATCTTTTTTCTAAGAGTATTTGTTGAAAATTCATAAATATCTTTGCTAAAAAAATAATTTGCAAATATTAGGAATAAATAAATATGTACAAGTTAGGGTTAGATTTAAATATTCTCCAATTTTGAGTTATTTAGCTAGGGACACACGAGCGTTGAATTTGTTTATTTTTCACTCTACAAGTTTAGAAAGTAGGAGTGCAAGAAATATCGATTCATGTCCCCCTCTAAGGGGTCTTAATTTGAGTTTGTTCATAAAAAAAGTGATTTCAGTGGTGGCTTATTGTGAAAGGTCAGACAATGGAAAAATAATTGTCCAAAACGGTGATTCAATATTTGTTTCCTATTTTAGAGTAACTAGTGCAGCATGAGTGGTTAACATGAGACACGTTAACATCTCTCTCTCTGTTTCATTTGTATAAAAGGTGGGCAACGATTTCTTTCAAATACATACACTTTTGCTTCCTTATAATTGAAAACAAATACACGGAGACGAGAGCGATGTACTTTTATTAATTGTAGATTATTACTGAAATGCTTTAATTAGAACTGTATTTGTCAAAAAATCAGTACGGAATGACCGCGAAAACTAGTGAAAATGTAAACATTTAGTGTTTCATAGTTATTAAAAAAAACGTTTAAACTTTAAGATAACAATATTTTTCCAGCGCCCATTGCTGATTCCGCTAAACTTCTATTAGCGTTTTTTTTATTCAATTTAAATTGTTTACAACGAAGCCAACTATCGACTGAATAATGATTAATTATCAGTTACTTTGACAATATTTTAGAATGATACAATTCATAACCGTCATTAAAATATTTTTGAACGCTGGTGTGTCCTCAGCCTTAGTTTACTGGCCACTAGCTATTAAGATATGTAGGAATATATCACATCGTAATTATTGGAAGCACGCTGTTATATCTCGTACTAGCACCAAGTTTTTCTCATTAAACGAACGAAAACTGTTATTTCATCTCTCTCTTTATTTTCTTGTTGTTTGCAAGAGGTACTTCCTAATTTTGTACCGTGTCATTAACTTGAAGTTTGCGTCACAGCGGGGCTCCATTGTTCGAACGTTTAAGTGGTTCACACAGTTTATTGCACACTGTAATTACACCAATTTCAAATCACCAACTAGCGGCCATTAATTGCTGTAACATGTTTTCCGGACGTCGGCCAAAATTTCGCTGAAATCGTCGTCGTTTTTCTGGACGCCATTTTGCGCCAAGTCGTGATAGACCTCTTGATAGTGGCCCAAATGCGGTTCCGGCTTGACGTTCGTATTGGGCAAAATAACGGATGTTTGCTGCGATTGAAAGTTATAGGTCATGTTCGAGTTCACCGCGTCGGTTCTGTGATAATTATGGTTGGAATCTATAATGCTGCCGTCCTGGTTGGTAAACTTTAGATATTTATCAAATTCTCTTGTGTCCACGTCACTTTCTACATCACTGCGTTCCTCAGCTTGCGGGTTTGGAATGTAATTTTGCACTAGAGGACTGTTATAAGCGGGATAGGGCTCACCGACTTTATAACTACTGAGATCATATTCATGTTTATTCTCTAGAAGCATCTCATTATTTTTTGCGATGCTTTGGTTGTAATTTATATAATCCTGTTTGGGAACTTCCTGCTGTTCGATCATATGCATATCTTGATGTGCTTCCTTGTAATAGTCTTTATTTGCATAATATTGCTGCAGATTAGTTGAATAGTAATGGACAGTATTTGTCGTATTGGCAATAGTACTTAAATTGTTCTGGTGGCCAGACCCCAGCAATTGCTGGTCTTGGGATGTAGCAACTGGAGGATAATAAGTACCAGTTACCACATGTCCTTGTTCAACGCTACTTTTGTTTGCGCACATTACGTACATTCCGTTAGCCATAGGAACTGAAGTTATAGGTTGTGCACTTGTATAATTCACCGTATTTGGTTGTTGCCTATAAGTATTTACCCTAAAATTTTGACTTTGCGTGGGGCTTAAATTATTTGTTATCGTACTAGTATGTTGAATATTAGATACACGATGCTTCTCCTCGAACTGTTCTTGTTCTAACGGTGAGAGTTCTGGAGTAGGCAGCACCGGCTCCTCTGACGAATCCTTATTCTCTTGCGTTGGACTCTTCGGTGTCTTTACTAGAGTTTTTGGTTCCGGCGAATGCGTTGGTGAAGTGTCCGGTGTATGCAATGTGTACGGACTCTTCTGGGTAAAGTTTTGGTAACCCGGATAATTAAATTGATTGTATTTTGTTTGGAAGTTTACGGGACTGAATCGTTTCTCTTGGAAGTCAGCATTGTTTTGATTACTGTACTCTATCGAATTAAAATTGCTCTGCTGAACGTTCGGAGACAAACTCGAATTTGGAATATATCCGGAGTATCTGGGCGACATGTTCGGTAATCCCGGGCTTGGAAGAGATGTTCCGACGCGAGGGCCTGGTCCAGTTGGTGCCCTTTGTTTATTGTGCTTCCTACGGCGTGGCCGGTATTTGTAGTTAGGGTGCTCGGTCATGTGAATCACTCGGAGTCTTTCGGCCTCTTCTACAAAGGGTCGTCTGTCTGATGGAGCGAGAGATCTCCATTTCTTTCCTAGAAGAAAAATAAAAAAAAATTATTACATAATATTCCACAGAAATGTATCAAATGTGCACACATATTTTTATTTAGGGTAAGGGAGGATGTATGATATATTTTAATTAATATTTATAATAGTTATTATGCAAAGCGAGAGTTTACAAACATTTTACATGTGAGCCGTTTATTTTGAAAGTGGGGCAAGTCCATTTTTGTTATTGCGAGGTATTTAAAGGTTTGCTTTTTAATAAATTTAAAAATATTGGTAAGCACGAATGGACATATTTTTTGTATTTTGTGGTATTAGATAATGAAGTTTATTATCCAATAGTGTTTATAGTGTTGGCTAAAATAATAAAGGTTTTATTATATCTAAATGGACTTGCCTCACTTTCAAAATTAATGAATTATTATAATCGTTCATTAAAGTGAAAATATTTACTTAGGATTTAACATTTTTAAATATTCATGATGAACAGGAGGTAAATGTAGTAATAAATCATCATGTCCTTATATCTGTCAGATGTAATAAATCTACTTTTCTCAATATACAGAAGATAATTTTATTTTTCTTTCTTGTTGTGGTGATAAATCACTATGTTTTCAACAATGTTTTTAAGTGAAAGGTAGAAACGCCAAAGTGGCGGAATCTATTGCCTGAATGCTGTACTGAACCAATTTCGGGTGGCTTTAACACCGACAGGATATGGACATTGCCAGCGGCGGCAAATATAACAATATTAATGTGAACATTAAATATTGTTCCCCCATCAGTACACCTACAGGCCGGTTTCGACCTTTCAGGTCTCATCAGTGTAGTTAGTTGCTGATGGGGAAACGGAGATTACTATTGGAATATAAATATAAATATTCCAAACACCGTTAAAGGTAGAAACGCCAAAGTGGCGGAATCTATTGCCTGAATGCAGTGGTATTACTTTATAATAATCCTGGGGGATATACAAGGAATTGTTTTTTTTTTGACTACCGCACGAAAATCGCGATCGTTTGGTAAGAATGAATGTCCTGACAATAAAAAAAATGGTGATGTGGCCATCATGTTACTTTCTCCGACTTGATGGTATCATTTATATTTACGTTTTCCTGGTTCATTTTCAATTGAAATCATATTTTAAATGTACATCGAGCGTTGCGTAAACTCGGGTGAAACTGACGTTTAAAACGTCAAAATTATGAAACGGAAAAAATATACTTCAAATTCAAAAACTCGGTTTACTCAAAAACTAACGAGATTTCGAAAAAAACTTATTCTGTAGAAGTTGTTCATTTTGCTATTCTCTACAATTATTATTCACACAAATTTGCTGTAACTATCATGGTTTCATAATTATAAACCAAAAGTTAAAAAAAATTAATAAATTTTTTTCTCGAATAGCAATGATTTTATGAAAAATATTTTCAAGCAAAAGATGTTCATTTCTTTGTTGTCTTCAATGTTTGTTTAAATGTTTTTGTGATATTTTTCATATTTAAGAAAATATTGAGAAAAAACAAAAAACAGTTAAGGTAAACACCCACTTCCGGTGTACGAAATTTTACCAAAAGCTTTTCAGTTTTTCAGATTATCAAATAAGACGTATGTTGAAAGTTTCATATCAATTGCTCTATTAGTTTTTGAGATACAGCGCACACAGACAGACACACACACACACACACACACACACACACACACACACACACACAGGCAGACACACACACACACAAAAAAAAATGGTGATGTGGCCATCATGTTACTTTCTCCGACTTTATCGTAGCATTTATATTTACGCTTTCATGGTTTATTTTATATTTAAATCATATTTTAAATGTACATCGAGCGTTGCGTAAACTCGGATGAAACTGACGTTTAAAACGGCAAAATTATGAAACGAAAAATACTTCAAATTCAAAAACTGGGTTTACTCAAAAACTAACGAGATTTTGAAAAAAACTTATTCTTTAGAAGTTGTTCATTTTGATATTCTCTACAATTATTATTCATACAAATTTGCTGTAACTATTAACGTTTCGTAATTATAAACCAAAAATTGAAAAAAAATTAATAAATTTTTTTCTCGAATAGCAATGATTTTATAAAAAATATTTTCAAGCAAAAGATGTTTATTTCTTTGTTGTCTTCAATTTTTGTTTAAATGTTTTTGTGATATTTTTTATATTTAAGAAAATATTGGCAAAAAACAAAAAACAGTTAAGGTAAACACCCACTTCCGGTGAGGACTTGCTCATTTTGCCCAATAGACCGGGCGCGTGGCTTCCCCCGCTACGGTCCTATTCATAAAATTGACAATGGTTGCGGTTTGTTTACTACCAACCATTAGTGATCCTTTTGAAGATCTAACCGTGAAGAAATTTAAATTTATGACTATGCCCTAGCCGTTTTTATCAGGTAGTGAATAAGCTACTAACAATTCTAGGCAATACGACCTATAATTATATGTATACAAATTACTCGCATGAAAATTATGCATTTAATTGAAAATCCTTTTTGAATTTTAGAATAATTACTACCAAATTAAATAATGAGGATAAAACCAAATAAAATTGGTTATTAATTGTGGGAAACTCTGGATTACGCTTCGCTTTGTGTATTTCAAAAGCCTTTTTTCGGTAAAATAGATTAACTTGAGTATCTCACCAAAAGAATGTCTATTTTCTATTGATTGATTTGCGAATGTGAAATTGGTTTAATTCAATGAGATGGATCTTAAATGTTCCTTTAATCTGATCCAGAAATTACGACCAGAGTGAAATTGTTAAAAAAGACAATCAACAACAATAAGTTTCGAAATGCCACTTCTCAAAAAAACATCGCAAACGTCTTAACCATGCGTTTGCCGATTAAAAACATTTAATTATACTTATAAAAAATATTTATTTAAAATTACATTATCGTATTAAGGAAAATACAAAAACAGAATGATTAAAATTTGGCCACAATGGCTTGCCATTACTAGGATGGATTGTTTAAACAAATGTAATGAAAATGTAATTATCAAATTTGATTTTTTTAAGTGAACAGTGATCATGCAGAAATTACGTTATTATTATTGTTTGGTATTTATTTCTATATTAATATTTATAAGCAATGTATGAATGAAGTATTATTGAGAAAATGGACCTAATAAAAAATGGAAAATATAACACTTATTTCTCTAGTGGCGTTCATTGAAGTTCAGTTTGACACCGCAAAGAAACTTATAGAACGGTATTAATTTAAATAGCAATATTAAAAATCTATTTTTAAATATGTAGGAGCCATGACACATTTTTTTCATATTTCGCAGATGTTAGCATTCGTCACCCCCTCGTTTTCTACCTGTTTTTGACCATCCCTTTAAATTTTAAAAGAAATTCGTTCCAACGAATGCGTCACAACCCAATATCCGGTTCAAACTAACATACTTTAAATACATTCAATTCATATTTATATCATATTATACGTATTTTTAAGTTTTAAATAGCGATTAACACATAAAAAAACATTTACACATTTACAGTAAAATGAGAATGGACAAAATAAACCAAGAAATTAATATTAGATGCATAATTGGAACATACAGTGTGTATCAGCCAAATGGAATAAATCCTAAAATAAATAAATGGAGGCGTGTTCGAAAAAACGATCGGATACGTCGATTGGTATTTTTAGTTGAGCATTTTTTCCAACAAAAACTTTTTATACAGGATGTGTCATGTAACAGATGCCAATACCAACTTTCTTATTTTAAATGCAACACCCTGTATATTATTTAATTTTTGGATTGTTCAGAAAATTCTAGGCATATTTCATGTACATACCATGTCCTATACCTATCTTCAACTGTTTCGGAAACAAACACACACACACACAGACACATTTTTTTTCCAGAAATTGTTGAAATGGCATCTAGGGACCCTAAAACGGATATTTCCGTAAAGCAAAATTTAAAAATGTTTCACGATCACAATAGTTTCTCGTACTTCGTAACGGAGAAAGTAAAAAAGAATATTATTTGATTACAAAAATTCGCTACAATACATTCAAAAACTAATAAGTAAAAAAACAGTTGAAGAGAGGTATAGGACATGGTACATGAAATATATGTAGCATTTTTTGAACAATCCAAAAATTGAATAACATATAGGGTGTTGTATTTAAAATAAGAAAGTTGGTATTGGCCTCTGCTACATGACACACCCTGTATAAAAAGTTTTTGCTGAAAAAAATGCGCAACTAAAAATACTAATCGACGTATCCGAGCGTTTTATCGAACACGCCCCCATTTATTTATTATCGAATTTATTCCATTTGGCTGATACACACTGTATTTTAAAGTACAACATATACAAAATATCCATTTTTGTCCATTTTATGAACGTAATTTAAATCGTAAAAAGTCACTGAAGGAAGGAATGTAAATCTGGTATGAGAAAATATTATTTTTATCGATTAAATGTCTTTGCAAATAAAATAATTTATGAATCATATATTAAAATCTCTGTTTTCAATAACTGTATGAACTTTTTCCTGAGTACATAGGCGACAATTAATATTTTTTCAGCATTTATTGTTACATTGCTACGACAAGAATTTTTTTTTCAACAAATCTATTCAAAATTAATTTGCAATTACAATTCTAGCGAAATCTGTAAAACCCTGTCCCTAAGTTTCGAGGTAATCAAAATAGAACTTGAAATTCAAGATAAAATCAATAATTTCTTATAAAAAATCTAAAAACAATTGCCGTCGACTTGAAGTTTCAGAAAATTTGCAACATGTGGGATTTATTTTTTTATTAATTAACGAAACAAAACTATTGTAAAAATTTGGCGCATCCCTTTCTATTTTATTCAATAATTAATACAAGATTGTCCTATATATTGCATAGTTCTGGATATTTATTATTTTTATATAATATTCTTACCCCCAATATTGTTTTTAAAGCGAATAACTTTCTTGTCTCTTGTCTCTCATTAACGCGCATATAATAGGGAAGGCCTAACAGCATTAAAAGAAATTATTTCATGTACAGTTAATTTCATTATAATAAAAAAATAGTTTTTCAATGAGAAAATAAAAAAATTAACCATTTTCTCATGGACAATGTGTACAGTAAATAACTGCATGGCATCTATCGAATTTGGCACCGACTTAAATGTTCCATCAACTGAAATGTTTATATTTTGGAAATTCTATCTTACAATTTCCAAAATTTTGGAAGACATCCAAATTAAAATATTTGTTTATATACAAATTTGCAAAAAATTGTTACCATTCAAACCTTTTCCAAAATTGAATTAGATATTTATAAGATATGTTTAATTTGGAAAAACTTGTGTTTTCCGTCAATGTCTTACCAGGGAAATAATTGTAACATTAATAAATGGTATTAACAAGTAACGGGGAGACACATAACCTATAGTTGACTTTTCTTCTATTTTGAGATAACTAAATATTAAGGTTGAGTAATTAATCTGTGCGTTGAATGATATCTCCCAAAAAGGTTCTACCTGCTTTTGAAATGGATAGCGAGACCCGTGCCGGAGAACGCCCTGACATTTTTATGAGCCCATAGTGATTATTACTTACCCCAACAAATTCATGAATAGAATTGCGGGGAAAGGAGGGTCGCTGTTCGACTGGGCAAAATGAGTACGTCGCCTTCCGGTGTACGAAATTTTACCAAAAGCTTTTCAGTTCTTCAGATTATCAAATAAGACGTATGTTGAAAGTTTCATATCAATTGTTGTATTATTTTTTGAGATACAGCGCACACAGACAGACACACACACACACACACACACACACACAGACAGACAGACAGATACACACACACACACACAGACACGAAATTTTTTTTTCCAGAAATTGTTGAAATGGCATCTAGGGACCCCAAAACGGATATTTCCGTAAAAAAAATTTTTGAAAAAAAAATCACGATCACAATACTTTCTCGTACTTCGTAACGGAGAAAGTAAAAATGGTGATGTGGCCATCATGTTACTTTCTCCGACTTGATGGTATTATTTATATTTACGCTTTCATGGTTTATTTTCAATTTAAATCATATTTTAAATGTACATCGAGAGGATGACACTGACGTTTAAAACGTCAAAATTATAAAAGATGGAAAAATTATACTTCAAATTCAAAAACTCAGTTTACTCAAAAACTAAAGGGATTTCGAAAAAAACTTATTCTTTAGAAATTGTTCATTTTGGCATTTTGCACAATTATTATTAACATAAATTTGCTGTAACTATTATCGTTTCATAATTATAAACCAAAAATTTAAAAAAAATTAATAAATTTTTTTCTCGAATAGCAATGATTTTATGAAAAATATTTTCAAGCAAAAGATATTAATTTCTTTGTTGTCTTTAATGTTTGTTTAAAAAATTTTGTAATATTTTTCATATTTAAGAAAATATTGGCAAAAAACAAAAAACAGTTAAGGTAAACACCCACTTCCGGTGTACGAAATTTTACCAAAAGCTTTTCAGTTCTTCAGATTATCAAATAAGACGTATGTTCAAAGTTTCATATCAATTGCTCTGTTAGTTTTTGAGATACAGCGCACACAGACAGACACACACACACACACAGACACACACACACACACACACACACACAGACACACACACACACACACAGACACAAAAATTTTTTTTCCAGAAATTGTTGAAATGGTATCTAGGGACCCCAAAACGGATATTTCCGTAAAAAAAATTTTTGAAAAAAAAATCACGATCACAATACTTTCTCGTACTTCGTAACGGAGAAAGTAAAAATGTGATCGATGATATTTACTTCATTGTCACCGTACTGAATAATTTTCATCCACATTAAGGCCAACTTTATGTTTCTATTTTGGCCAATGCACATATCACTATAAACTATAATGTTCTTTTGGGTCACATTAAGTGCTTCAAATGGCAACTTCTTCTGATCCTCTAGATGCTATAATTTCAACCCAAACATACATATTAACTTGATCAGTATGAAAATTGTGGAAGCCTTTATTTAATATATACATATTCCGTTTATAATATACAATTGATACTGTTAGTTCAGGAAAAGATAGTGCCTTTTGTAAATCAAAGTAGAATTCAAAATATTTTTCCGGATTATTTAAAGGCAAATATTTGTCTTCCTGCAAAGAATTTCTAGCCAGTTCGGCATTTATAATGTGAATTTCATGTTATTCTATATTTGTCCACTATTTCGATGGATTTTTCTTATTTTTCTTAGTCATAAGTAACCATGTTTTCTTTGTAGTTTTCCTCTGTAGCATCATTCTCATCTGATGCCGAACTTAATATTTCAACTATTCTTCTTTTTCTGGATTTTTTTTTTATTTTGGAACGAATTGTCTTCATATTCAGATCCTGATTCCAAGATTCTTCTTTTATTCACGATTCTCAAGGGTTTTATTTTTCCAAACATGATAAAAATAATAAAATTACTTGCAAATGAGGACTTTATTGGAAAGAGAAAAGTATTTTCATTTCATTTTAGTTACCTACCAAATTCACTTTCAGATGCATCAAAGTTGAAATCGTTCTGAGCCATTTTTGTTTTTATAAAATATACCACAATTCGCTATTGATTTTTGAAATAAGAGTGAAACTGTAAAGGCGTTTGGTGCACCTGACCTAAAACAGCACGATGCCGAATATTAAACAATTTACAATTTTTCGCAGTGTTGCCTATATTACTAAAATTTGCCAGTAAAACATATTATCTAAACACTGAAGTTATGAAATACTACATTATTATTCTAAATTCGGTTAAAAATAAATTCAATCTAAGATGGACTTGCACCACTTTCAAAATAAACATATTTACAATAGTGTTAACATCTAAAACTTCCACCTCACAAATATTGGGGAATCTTATTTCTTATTACCATAAATTGTTCACAGATAAGAAGATTACAGTAAGTTTTATATATAATTATCATTATCTCCATTTTTTTCAAAAATGGACTTGCCTCACTTTAAAAATAAACGGCTCATGTCATAACCGCATAAAAAAATGTTTCAATTATCAAATATAAATAATATATCTGTGAAAAAAAACAATTGTTAAGTGTTATAATTTTTATAGGTCATTATGATTTTGCTTACTTTCCTTCAATTAAATTTAAAAATTATTGGTGGGCGAGAACATTAATACGTAAAAATCAAATTGGTGTTTCTTTAGAGTACTTTTAATAATTTTGTATTTATATTTATTATACTAGCTTTTTTTTTCTAAAATACAGTTGATTCCAGTTAATTTCGACGGGCGTTTATTTGGGTTAAACAGAAACATAATAAAAAATGGTGATGTGGCCATCATGTTACTTTCTCCGACTATTAGCCATTTATATTTACGTTTTCATGGTTTATTTTCAATTGAAATCATATTTTAAATGCACATCGAGCGTTGCGTAAACTCGGATGAAACTGACGTTTAAAACGTCAAAATTATGAAATATGGAAAAATTATACTTCAAATTCAAAAACTCGGTTTACTCAAAAACTAACGAGATTTCGAAAAAAACTTATTCTTTAGAAATTGTTCATTTTGGCATTCTCTACAATTATTATTTGCATACATTTACTGTAACTATTATCGTTTCATAATTATAAACCAAAAATTAGAAAAAAATTAATACATTTTTTTCTCGAATAGCAATGATTTTATAAAAAATATTTTCAAGCAAAAGATGTTCATCTCTTTGTTGTCTTCAATGTTTGTTTAAATAATTTTGGGATATTTTTCATATTTAAGAAAATATTGGCAAAAAACAAAAAAAACAGTTAAGGTAAACACCCACTTCCGGTGTACGAAATTTTACCAAAAGCTTTTCAGTTCTTCAGATTATCATATAAGACTATGTTCAAAGTTTCATATCAATTGGTCTGTTAGTTTTTGAGATACAGCGCACACACACATACACACACACACACACACACACACACGCGACAATTTTTTTTTTCCAAAAATTGTTGAAATGGCATCTAGGGACCCCAAAACGGATATTTCCGTAAAAAAATTTTTTGAAAAAAAAATCACGATCACAATACTTTCTCGTACTTCGTAACGGAGAAAATAAAAATAACATTCTACTTCGCTTAAGGGGTAAGGCCTCTCCAGGCCGCAGGAAAAAAGGCGAACTTCGAGTATTATAAAAGCATTGAAAAATTCAGTTAAGGTAATTTATTAAAAACACATTTAAGTATAAGAAAAAAAATTCCCCATTTGTTTTTATTTCAAAATGGCGGCTTCAGAACCCAAGACTGCAAACGGGCGAAACGATTGCTCCCGCAGATTTCAAACTAGAACAAAAAACTAAAATTGTTTAAGAACTACATACCAAAATCTAGTGGATAGCATACGAAAATTTGAAAATACCGTTTTCTGGAAAAATGGTGCACAATCATTTTTCAACCAAAAATTTCACGAGTTTCAGAAAAGTTTATAACTTATTGCAAAATCCGTACGCTGTCTACTAATAATAATAATAATAATAATAATACATTTATTTCTGTAGATACGAGAATACACAAAATAGTGGATGTTTGGTTACAGAAACAAGTCAAAGCACAATAGACAAAATTAAAAAGCTAAGTTAATCTAACATCAAAAAATTCAGTTATTGTGTATGGTTCAACTTCACATATCAGGTTATATACAATATTTTTAAATTCAGGATAATTTTTAATAGATTTAACTCTACTCGGAAGATGATTGATTATTTTTAAGCATGAATAATATGCACCTTTTTCCAATTTATTTAGCCTATGGTTTGGGTAATTATAGCTACAATTTCTTGTTAAATGAAGTGATGTTGAGGCGCATTTCTCAAATTTATGTTTGTTTTTAAACCAAAATTTGGCACACTCGTGTACATATACACCCATCAAAGTTAAACGTTTGTTCATCTTAAATACTCCTCTGCATGAATCACGAGAACTAATTTTAGTAATAATTCTTATGGCCCTTTTCTGAATGATAAATGCCCGATCCGCATTAGTAGATAGACTAGATAATGTATATTAGTCACCCTCAAACGTTCAATAGAGTCGATAAAGATTTGTAGGAGTTATTGTTTCGCCCAATTTGAAATTCAAGCGTGCTGTATCGGCCAAAAAGCACTTAGAGAGCGCAGGGGGTGCCTTTGCAAAACATTCAAAAACGACCTCTTTAACCTTTAATAGTCACTAGGGGTGCGATACACCAGCCTTTTTCCGACGTTGAATAAGGCCCTGAAATTAAAAGTAAACGGAACATGTTACTCCATCTACAGATAGTTTGAACCTTCTGTTGTGGACCCCAATAGGTATTATTTGAGCTCGCGCGTCAGTGTACCTGTTCAAATCGATTCGTGACCTTAAGCATGTCATGTGAATGTCACTAAATCTGAAAATGTGTGTGCAATCATAACCTTGTTCCAGATATGTCAGTAAATGTCATGTCTGACGCACAGCTGATAGGTTCCTAACCTAAACCCGCGACTTTAAGCATGTCATGTCAATGTTATTAAATCTGAAAATTTTCAATCTGACGGAAACTGTCATTTTATATAAAAGAAACTTGAAAACAGGTGGAAACAATGAGGTCAATCTTTGAAAAATCGTATCCCGTTAATGGAGCAACAAATCAAAAAATGTTCCGACATAAATATTGTAGGGGAAAGCTTTGTAAATATACTGGAGCTTTGACAGACTCTTCAAAGTCAAAACTAAAGACGAAGACTCCATATAAGAGAGTGAATAACTCTTTTGCGGAGAGGATAGAAAGGTTTTAAATTGTCCAGGATGTACCCGGAAGGCCGGGCCGAATTTTCTTCTATAATTTCTTGAGAAGGCCCCGACGGCCACGGGGAGGATCATGGGGACAATCAAATTTGCTCATTCGATGACAATTGATAGACACCACATTGCCCAAAAGCGCCACCTCTGCAGAAGAGGGTGAAAAAAAACATTATTTTAAATCGTTTTGCTCAAACCACGCGCGTTGAGGAAGTTTGAGAATGTAATCTGGTGGTAACCCCAGTTTCTGTATCTGACATCTGTCAAATGTGACAATGCACTATCAATGCACTTCTTATTTTTTTAATTATCTAAAAAATTATTTGGTGAGCGTCTGAGAAGCGTATACTCAATACAAACCGACATATAAACAAAATTTAGGGTGGTCCTGATAGGGGTTGTTTCGGTCTTCAGCACCCCCCCCCCCCCCACCATTGCGGCCGATGCGGCTGACGGGGTGACCGAAATGTTACCAAACTTTGGTGGTCTGTTTCAAATGGACCGCTTAATGATTTCTCAAAGTTTCATTGTTCTGACCCTCCCGGAAATATTTTTTTCGAAATTAATTTTCCGGGGAAAAATTTTCAACTTTCAAAAATATTCAAATATTCATATATCGATTAATAACCAGGTAATTTTGAAAATTCAAAGTTTGTTTGACGTACACACAATACCGCAATGCTAATCTGTCGTTGGATTCGGGGGTTTTTATGGAACAAAATGACAAAATTGATAAGATGCGCCATCTCTCCTTTGTTAGATGAACTTACAATTTTTTTATGGAAGATTCCTTCACTTGGATTGTTGGGCGATAGTTCTGTATTACCGACTGCTCATACATAAAATTAACTTATAACCTAAAAATCGATTCAGAAATTCGTTTTGCGACGTTTTTTATCCTCAAGAATTTATACTGGTACAGGTGAGTTTGAAAATTTAAATGAAATATACCAGGAATCATGACTACCTTGAATATATTCCTTTCAGAGAATGTGAACAGATTTGATGAAAAATAATTCTTAGAAAATTGTGGGCTTCATAAGTGATTTCTTGTTTTCCCAGGGGTAATTTGGAATGATGCCAAAAAAATAGGTGAGAAGACCAGGTGCCCGTATACGCTGTGACTACGATCCAGAAAATTTAGAAAGAGCCCTGAGTGACTTTTTAAATGGTAGTCGCTCTTTGTGCCAAAAACAACTTTGTATAGAAGGTACAAGGGACAAAATTCCACAAAATTGGGAAGGCCAACGGTATTATCAACTGTCGATGAAGCCGCGATATGCAAAGCACTGAGTACAGCAGCCACCTATGGATATCCGTTCACAAGAGAAAGATGGAAAGGGTTTATTCAACGATATCTCAATCGTAGAGGGGTAACAACTGCCTTTAAAGACAATTCTCCAGGAACTGACTGGATCAAAGACTTCTTAAAGCGAAGACAGCTTTCTGAAAGATTCTCTGAAAACATAAAACGTTCTCGCGCTGGAATGTCCCAAGAAGTCGTTAATGAATACTTTGACCATTGCGAGAATACATTGAGAGGTGTGCCTGCAGAAAATATCGTCAACTATGACGAATCCAACCTAACCGATGACCCTGGCAAAGAGAAGGTCTTTGCAGAAAAAGAAAGTAAGCTTGCGCATCGGGTACTGGACACTTCAAAAACGTCTACATCCGTAATGTTCGCGATATCCGCCAGCGGAGATTTGTTGCCGTCCCTTGTGGTCTACAAGGCTGTTCATGTTTATCCCGAGTGGATAGAAGATGGCCCCGAAGGCGCTGCCTATAACAGAAGTAAGAGCGGTTGGTTTGATGCTGAAATTTTTAAAGACTGGTTTTCGAAAAGGAATCTCAAGAGAAAAGAAGGAACGAAAGTGCTCATTGGGGATAACTTGGCGAGTCATTTGTCAATGAATATAATTGAAAAATGCGAGGAGTCCAATATAAAATTTATTTGTTTGGCACCCAACACAACTCACCTTACCCAACCACTTGATGTCGCATTTTTTCGGCATCTGAAGGGCGCTTGGCGAAAACTATTACTGGAATGGAAACAGAAAAACCGTGGCGTCCTACCAAAGAGTGTCTTTCCACATCTCCTCAAGAAGACTTTGGATTCTATTTCTCCCAGAACAAAAGAAACTTGTCAAGCTGGATTCAAAGCATGTGGAATCGTTCCAGTCGACCGCAATAAAGTTCTCAAAGGCCTACTTGGACAAAAATAAAATATTGACAACACTGCTCTAGTTGAGAGTTTCCAAGAAATAATGTCGCAAGCTACTGAGAACCATGAAAATCAAACTAAATCTAAGAAACAGAAGAAAATAAATCTTCCTCCTGGAAAGTCTGTGACGATGGCTGACTTTAGAGGAATCCAAAATTCACAAAAGCAACCTGACGTACAACAGTCTGAAACCGATGAAGAAAATGAAGTAAACGAGCCCGAAAATCAACCAGATGATGATTTTGATAGCGATCTTGAACCCCTGTCATCCTTCACGCACGATGCCAAAACACTTCTGGGCAGTCAGTCATCAGACGTGGAACCAGAAATAAAGTCCCAGGAAATACTGACGATACTCAACACTTTTATCTTAGTCACATTCGTCTACAATAAAGAATCAAAGAAAGAGACTGAAAAAAACTATGTGGCAAAAGTTCTGGAAAATACTAACGACAGCGCATTCAAAATCAGCTGTCTAAGGCAATATGGTCAAAATAGTAACACGTTTATTTTTCCACAAGTAGAAGACATTGTAGAAATTAAGTTTGAACAAATAAGGTTCGTTTTGGACAACCCCGCTATTTCTCGTGGTAGGCATGTTTTCGACCAAATTTAAGAAAAAGTTGACCCGTTGGTAAGGTTTTGTATTTTCTCACATGACAATGTGAAATCAATAGTTTTTTAAATTGTTTTTGATAATTTTAGGAAATAAAATCTGATGAAAATCTATTGGTGTTTTCCTACCCCTGTTTCTCCCAGAATTTATTTATTTTTTAATTTTTTTTCCTCAGTTACTGAAAGCAATTGTTCCATATTATACCTGTAGCGTTTAAAACGGTTCAATATCGTTTCAAGCGAGATAATAACAGAAAACTAACAATGTTCCATATTTTCCCTCGGCAGGTTAATATGGAACACTGCTCAATTTATTTTTTTTCTGGTATGGAAAAAGTGATTCAATTTTTCTTTTCACATAACATGAAACTCTGTCATCAATGTCATTCTGTGTTTATTTTTCAGGCAAATAAGAATCCAAGACAAAAAAGTTACAAGCAAATATTCAGAGATTTTGTTCCATATAACCCCGTTTGAGGGTACATTTAATTACTAAGGAATATGCAGTCGCGCACTTGCCATTATACGCACCAAGTCCATTGGAACTTCGGGCTTTAGACCTTTTTTGACTTTCTCTACGCAGCCAAAATCCCAATCACATGACAGAAATGTGTGGACACTTTGTAGAAACTTACGTACCATTTCATCAAAATGCCCTTCGCTGAGAGAGTGATGTTTACCAAAACGCCATGCTTTTTATTTTGGCCACCGCAGACAACAATAGTATATTATTATACAAGTTTAATAAGAGGGCCTATTGTGGCACGAGTAGAATTTCAATGGAACAAGTACCACAATGCCTCTTATTAAATTACTTACTTATCAGAAACAATAAGTGCTCATCTCAAATTAAAAATCAACGTGTTGGATGAAAAGGTGAACTCGCTCCAGACAAGTGTTGACCGTCTACAAACAAAAGTTGATCTTTTGGAACAGCAATACAAAGGACGCAATCTACGGGTGTTTGGACTTCGTACAAACTCTGGAGAGAAAATAGAAGATACGTTCATCAAAATCTGCACCAACAAGTTAAAAATTCCGGTATCGCCTGCAGACCTGGAACGCTGCCATTCCTCCAAAAATGGCAACAATGCATCCATCCTGGTGTCCTTCCATGACCGTCAACTTAGGAACAAAATTTTCGCCTCAAAACGACATTTAAAAGGTACGAAAATAGTTGTGCGTGAGGACTTAACAATTTCCCGTTTGGCACTTATTAAGGCGGCAACGGTTAAATTTACAAATAAAAACGTATTTACTAACTACGGTACAGTTTTTGTAAAAGTAGCTGATGGTATTAAAAAAATTTACACTATTAGTGATTTAGAAAATCTATTGCAACATTATAAAGTGCAGTGAGCTCTCCTTTTCACATTGCACCTTGTTCACGTATTGATTGAATTATCGAGATTAATTTACACGTTTTTTTTTTTTATTTTTTTCCTTTTTTCTCTTTAAATTTATTTCCAATACTTTGCAACTTTTTCTTTGGTTTTTGCCTTTGGTTTCTTTCTTAATTCTTTTGCTTTTAATATTATCATTATTAATACAATTTGTCAAATTATTTGCATTCCTTCACTGCGCTATTGTGAGTTATGAATCATTATACTATTTATAACATACAACACTAAATATTACCTTACTTGTACACGTATTTCTCTTTTAATCATAATACATATTAAGACCCTATTCATGTAATGTTACCCTATAGCACTTAAATGGCGCCCGGTGATCTAAAGATTGCGCATATTAATGTTCGATCGCTGCTACCAAAAATTGTTTAAGTGAAAGAACTTATTCGATTGCATAACATTGATATTTTGACAATTTCGGAAACTTGGTTAAATGCTAATATTACTGATGATGCTTTAAAAATTGATAATTATAATTTTGTTAGAAAAGACCGTTTGACAAGAGGAGGTGGTGTCGGTATTTACATCAAACGATCTCTAAATTTCGCCGTGCTAAACCTGGACACGGAAATTGAAACCATCTTGATTTTAGTAAAAGTAAATGCGTTCAATATTGTCGTTTCAGCTATTTACAGACCACCACATCAGAATATACCCCATTTTTTAGATTTGAAAATTTAATATCTAATTGCATTCCATACAGCGAAAATATAATATGTTCTGGAGATTTAAATATAGATTTATTGAACCCAGACCTGAGTTCGTGCTCATTACTCCTGGATGTATTAGAAGGTCTTGATTTAATTCAAATAATTAATGAACCAACCCGTCTTACTGATAGCTCATCGTCTCTTCTTGATATTATAGTTCTTTCCCGCCATATAAATCTTGGTGATCAGGGTGTAATTGACTGTCAATTCTCTGATCATGACTTGGTGTATTGCAACGTAATACTAAATTTGGAAGTAACAGCTCGAATACCACACATTTTCAGAGACTATCGTAATGTTAATAATACAGAGTTTCAATTGAATCTGAATAACATACCTTTTGAAAATATTCTCTACACTAATGATATTAATGATAAAATAACCTTATTTAATAATTATATGTTAGAGTTATTTGACAAGCATGCTCCACTAAAATCAAAATCATTTTCTAAACCGTTTTGTCCGTGGTTAACTGATAATCTGAAGTATCTAATACAGTTACGCAATAAAGCCAAGGCAAAATTTAGGAAAACTGGAAACCCTGCGCATTGGAACTATTATAAAAGCTTAAGAAACTACACAACAATTGCCTTTAGAAATGAAAAGAAAGCATATTTCTCGTATGTTTCTCGTAGTCGAGGAACCAATTTCCTTTGGAAACATCTAGAAACGTTGGGGATCAAAAATAAAGTGAAGCAGATACCTAACAATTTAAATATTCCTGATGCCGTAAATTATTACTTCCGTGACAGTATTCCCAAACCTAATAAGCAGGTTCACAGCATTAATGAAACTTTTTTGAATAAGTTGCACCCATCTGCGGCTCCTTTTAACTTTAGCTTAGTGGATGAAAATATAATACTTCTAAGTGAACTTAAATCGTCATCGACAGGTTATGATAATATTAATGTTACAATGTTGCACATGTGTTGTCCTCTCATAGTTCCTTATATCACAAATATTATTAACACTTGTATTTTAGAAGGGCGTTTCCCGGACTGTTGGAAGTATGCGATAATAAAACCGATACCTAAGGTACCTAACCCATCCGAATTAAAAGACCTAAGACCGATTAGTATTTTGCCCATCTTATCTAAACTTCTAGAGAAAGTACTTAAAAAACAATTATCAGAATATGTAGAAATTAACTCAATAATTCCGAAACATCAGTCTGGTTTCAGGCGTGGGTACAGCTGTGAAACAACTTTACTGAACATCACGGATGACATAATATCTGCCTCAGATAATGGGAAATTAACTATTTTAGTTAGTTTAGTTTTAGTTAACTTGATAATTATCGGTCCGACTTTTTAGATATTTGCCAAGTCGTTCCTCAAGGATCTGTACTTGGACCTCTCCTCTTTTCAATTTATACCTCTACGATATTAAGTCAACTTCAGTTTTGTACAGGACATATGTATGCCGATGATACTCAATTGTATTATTCTTTCAATCCTGAGTCATATCAAGATGCTGAAATTTGTGTAAATGCTGACTTGCAGAAAATTTTTGATTACTCGTATATGTTAGACCTAACTCTAAACCCGACAAAATCCTCATTTCTTTTGTTTGGCAATAATCGGGTGTGTACACAATTATGCGATCAAATTAGTATCCTTATAAATGGTACTAAGGTGCCTTATTCTCAAGGAGCTAAAAACTTAGGTGTGGTTATGGATAACTCATTTCGATATAAAAAACAAATTAATAAATATATTAATATCTCATATCAAAACTTAAAAAAATTATATCCCCACACTTCTTGTCTCCCAATATAATCCAAGATCACGCTATGTAATGCATTTGTCCTGTCTCATTTTGCATATTGTTCAACACTTTATCATCCTGCTATAGATCGTGTAACTTCATTCCGCATTCAGAAAGTGCAAAACTCCTGCCTTCGTTATATCTACGGTATCCGAAAATTTGAGCGAATATCACATAAGCTCAAAGATGCAGGTTGGCTTAGTCTGTCCAGAAGGAGAGAACTACATTCAATGCTTTTTTATCATAATATAATTGCTGGAAAGTCTCCACCTTATTTATATAATAAAATCACTTATCGTGAAGATGTTCATAAACTTAACACTAGGTCAAGAGGACGAATATCACCTCCTAAACACCGTACCTCACTTTTCGAGCGGTCTTTTACTTATCAAGTGTATAAGGTTTATAACTCAATACCAAGTAATCTTAAAGATTTAGATGTACACAAATTTAAACTTGTTATGAAAAATCGTTTCTCACAGTAGCGTGGATAGAAAAAGTTTGCATTGCGTTCTCTTAAATTAATCTCAGTTTACTTATTTTTATTTTTTAAGAACTGTTTATGTTTACTCTACATTTTTCATTTGTATTTACTTTATACCTTTGGCGTCTTATCATTTAGTTCTATTTTGTATTAGTTTTAGTTTTTAGTTTTAGTTTTATTTACATATATATTCATATATACATTTAATATTTTAAGGTTTGGATGGAAGAGCAGTTGAGTTTTTACTCAAAACTGAATCCCGCCTTAGGTATTTGTAACATTATGTAATATTTATAACTCTGAATTCTATTTTGTGTTATTTTATTTTATTTTATTTTACAAATAAAAGTGGTTTATTATTATTATTATTAAATAAATATAATACACTTTTTCTTTCTTCCATGGATTCAGCAAATAATTATTTTTAAAATAAAATCTAGTGAGTTTTGATAACAATATGTGACAGTACTGGAAAATATTTTTGTTTTGTTTTAAACATATTAAAATTATGACATAATATTTATTTTGACACACCCAAAATATCTATAGAACCAAGCATTTTCCGAATAGTTATTTATTATACGAATGTGGAATGTACGTAATTCGTCCCGCAAGAAAACGTTTAATACCACATGAATATAACATATTAACGAATTAGTAAAAATCTGAAAACATTCTTAGCATAAAATTTGAAATAATTACATTTTTCGAGTCACCAAAACGATTATTCAAACAGACTTTTCAAATTTACTCAAAATAGATTGCGCTTCATAATTCTATGAAATTCTGTCAACACTTCTACCCTATATTTCAGAATAATCACACTTGAACGCGTTTTAGTTCCGACTTTGAAAATATTGCAAGTCGCCAAATAATTGCTACAAACTCCAAACATACAAAATAAACTCAAAACAGTTTGTGCTTTGTTGTTGTATAAAAATTCGCAAACTATTCTATTCCTAAATTTTAAATTAAGGGTGTTATTCTGAACAAAAATGTTAGCGTTAACAGTGGTGTTATTTGCTAACATCGACAGATATTATGAATATACTATTCTGTACACTGTCTGCCAACTAACATCGATGTAAATTAACATTTTCGATGTTAAACAACACTTGTCAAAACGGTCGACATTACGAGTTATTTCGTAGTTTGTGTTTTTCGTCAATAAAAAATTCAAATTTGGAATTTTATTCCAATAGTTATGTGCATGCTTTATGAAACACTCATTTTCTTTCTAAAAATATCCTCAACAACGTATTATTAACCATCTATTATAATATACATGTTGGTCGCTCTGTAGACGTTGCACTGTTCCCAATTTGTGTACATTGGGCTGTTCAGAATACAGTTTTTAACAGCGCTGTTCAATTTCACATAACATTGCAATGTTAATAGCATCGATGTTAATAACATCGCTGTTAATAACAGTTGTTCAGAATAACACCATAAACCTCCTGTTTGTATCGTATGTTCATTAAAAAAACCTCAAGTGTGCCATGACTTTTTCGTTTTAAAAATTGAAGTTGGCACACTTGTTAGGAATTGACATATAAATGTCAGATCTTTCTAAAAAGCACAATTATTCCGTGCTCGCAATGATTTACAGCAACCAGCAAAACACGTTTCTAATTGAAAGCTATATCAGAAATGGGACTAAAGTGGACGGAAATTGGGTGTATTCATTCGACGCACCTTTAGCAGAGTTTCAGGAAAAATTTCCTAACGTGCTCATTATTTATGATGAATTTAAAAATACCTTATCACGATCTGTTTTATTATTTCCTGAAACAGGTAGTATTCTCCGTAAAGCAGGAAGTGGTAGTCCAATCAAACGTACTTGGGATGCTATTAACACAGCCCAACGAATTTTGGAAGGTGCACCTACGTCTTCTCTGCGTCGTTTATCACAGCAAATTAATTTATCGGTAGGAACATGCCGCAAGAAACATAACCGCAATATGTGTAACCAACTTAAATTTTTAAAATTAAAAAATCATGGCACACTTGAGGTTTTTTTTTTAATGAACATACTTTATTATTTGTAGGGGCAAAGTACAAAACGATTGTTTGATTAATCGATTAATTTGATTATTACATAATCTATTATTAAACATAATCAATAATTGATACCCTGCCAGTTTGAAATAGTTGGAAATAAATAGAACAAAATAATAAATAATAAGTGTGTAAAGGTATGCCGAAAATAATAACACTAGAAGTACCAGGAAAGAATAAATAACGTCCAAGCCCTATAAACCGTGCAGTATATTCAACTTCTTTACAATTCTTCTACACACCATGTAATAAATATAATATAGCAGAACTGTTATGTAGGTTCGTTAGTTATAAATAAATATAATGGGCAGAGAAGAGGTCATTTTCCACAACTCTTGTAAAATCCGATGTATGGTCTTTACTTCGTATAATTCAGAAATAATGTTCGAGCTAAACGTGAGTCGGTGTTATAATGATGCTTGGTTTTTTTCTTCGTCGCTTTTCACTTAAAGCATAATATTTATAAGGCATAATGAACTCGTATTATGATCACTAGTGTAATAAATTGAGTGGGCACGTGTGGTAATTTCAGCAAGGAGCAGGTTTTGTGAGAAGAGGCCCACCATTCATCGCATCAGTGTAAATACCGCCATGGCTTTGAGCCTCTGACGCAGCAACTGAATGAAAGTCGGGTGGTCAGTCGGATCGTCCCTACAAACGCACACTTTTGACCTATAAATCATAATCTGGATACAATGTGGCGACATGTGCCTTCATAAAATCCCTAATAAAAATGAATTTATTTACATTCAATGTCATAATATATTCAAATTAAACTCGGTTAGTTTAATGTGAGCAGGCATGTAGGAGTCGGATCCGTTAAACCAATCGCCACTTTATACTTTAAAAAAGAATCGGCCACGATAAATAACGGAGTCTCGTTAATGAGAAAATATTACGAATAATTTGAGGATAAATGACGGATGGGGATTTAAATGGGGGACGCACCATTGTGACGGTACATTAAGTTTTTTGGGCGAGTCGCGCTGGCAGGTACTTGATTATTACATTCGAAAGAGCATTAAAAAGGACACTCCTTGTGTGCAGACATAATACACCGGATCGACATGGTTCGATGGCACTGTCGCCCAAATTAAATTTTGTTTACGCACATATAGAATTCATTCTCCCTACAATCAACTAATCACGATTTAAGTACGTTATGTCATCCATACAATTATTTTAAGTTCAGTACACATACAGTAGTTTTAACTGAGTACCGATAAAGTTGGTTATATGTTTTACTTTACGTTTAAGGCTGTTCGTCCCGCAACGAATACTTTCTCAGGGGCGCAAGGGTGAGACGGCAAGTAATGGGAGGACCTAACAAATCATATATTCATCTCTTTCAAATCCTATTGCGACGTCGCTCTCGCAGAAAAATAAGGACCGGACTTAGGCACTGGCGTACCGTATTATCGCATTGGCCGTGCACGCGTCAGATAATTCATATGAGCTGCAGGTACTCGCACAGTCGTCTCTCAAATATTACACTCTTTACACAAAATAAACCTTTTAAACACTGGTTTAATGTAATTATGAATAATTTTCATGAAATAACTTAATCGTTTTATTGAAATAGTTTCATGTCACAATTTATAGACAATTTTTTTTTGTACGATTAATTTGAACTCTAAAGAAGTAGGGTTCTTACATTCCCATTTGATCTTATTACAATATACTTTAAAATGTAACGAAAATTTCAGCGTTGTAGCAATTGTAATCCTGTGCGATTATTTCAGAAACTATAAAAGGGGTGTTTTGTTATTTTGACCTAATCTTGAAATAGAAGTTTGAAAAGTTTGGGGCAAATGTTTTTCTATTCTTGTTTTGCCTCTGAAGAAAACGTATCTTTAGAATGACGATTTGCTTTATTATTGGGAGATTATTTTCAAATCTGGTTAAGAAGCATTTGGAAATTTTTGTAGAATCCTAAAGTAGAACATATTTTGAGTAAATTTGGAAAGTATGTAACAATTGTTTTTCCATTATTGTTTTGCTTCCGAAAAGACGCATGTTCATAATGACGATTTTTTTTCTCGGGTGAAAGAGAGACACAATATATTTATTGAGACATGTTTACAAATGACCTCAGCAAGCTATTGACCAGAGGTGTTTCAGCCTCTCTGGTGATTATTTCAAAAATTAGTGAAGCATTTCTACATTTTTGCGGAATCGTATTTTGGGTAAATTTAAATACTTTCAAGGATATCGCAAATGTTTTTATAGGTCTGCGTTGCCTCAGAAAAAGCTCATCTTTAGAATAACGATTTGGTTTGTTCTCGGGGAGTTATTTTAAAATGTAGTCGAAAAGCATTAAAGATTTTTGCAGAATCATAAAGTGGAATACATTTTGGACAGTTTCAAGTACGTGATATATATTTTATTAAGGAAGGGCGTGGATGGAACTGCGGGTTAGGGAGAGTGAATCTGTCACAACCGTTGTTTTGTAGAAATATTAGAAATTAAATGAACAATGAAAGACAAATTACAACGACCACGGTCCCGAACGAATATTCCGCGGCCCCGAAATATTTCGCTCGGGCGGGGATTCGAGCCCACACGGCACGCGGTGCAACTGGTACAATCGTTCGCCTGTACCCACTACACAAACAGCATAATTGTTTTCTATTTTTGTTTTCCCTTTGAAGAGGCGCGTCCCTAGAATGATGATTTGCTCTGATCTCGAGGGATTATTTTTAAATTAAATAAATAACGTCGAGGGGTATTTTTTGCAGAATCCTCTAGTATATTTTGAGTAAATTTAGAAAGTTGCAGATTTTTAGCAATTTTTTTTATTTATTTTTTCAATTCAAGGAATTTGTAAATGTAAAATTGGTTTCGTGGTATTATTTCAAAATTATTGTTTTTTTATTAGTAAATTTGGGGAGTTTCGTATTTGTAGCAGTTTTATTTTATTTTATTGTTCATTTCATGAAAATCGTAATTTTGAACATGAGCATAAGAGCATTCTCTTGAGATTCTTTAAAATCTAGAGCAACATGGAAGTATAAATTAATTAATATAGAAAATACCCAGTGTGTGGATTTTGGATTAAAATTTACTTACATCTTTTTTACATGGAAACTGTTTGCTAGTTTTTCGTATTGCGGATAAATAAAGTCGGCATTTATTACCTCGACGGTAACAATTTAAATCGCTTATCCTGGACACTGTGTCCTTTGTAAGGGAACTTGGTTATGGCAACCGGACGAAAAAAATCACGTTACAGGGTGGGCAAAATTCGTCATTTCTATGGGGGATCTCGATAACTATAATAGATAGAGAAAAACGGATGGCGCATCCTCGATCTCTTTTTTTTTTGAGAAAAACTCAATGATGAAAACTAAATTTATTTATCTCCTTTTGTTTTCGAGTTATAGCCAAAAAGTTAATTGTTTCCAATTTAGATATCAGGTCGTCAAGTATGAAACTTGTAGTTGAAAATATTGGCAACTTTAACAGCTGATTATTTGACATTGGCTTAACATTTTGCTGTTCTGTTTTCTTTGGTAGAAAGTTGCACATCTGGTTTGTTTAAATAAGTCATTATAATCTCTAAACAATATTAAAAACATGGTCCATAAATTATTTTTGTTGAAAATGGAACTGTCGGCAATTAACAGTGTTATAAAATATGAGTTCTTGCGTGGAACTACGGCATCGCAGACCGCGCGAAACAATAATCATGTATTTGTCTCTAGTGTAAATACGCAACAGACAGTGTCAAGTTGGTTCGCAAAATTTCGTAGAGGTAACTTTGACTTTACAAATGAGCCACGCGGTCACCCAGAATCAAAGCTCAATAATGATGAACTATAGGTCACCGTTGAATCTGAGTCATCTCAGAGTGCCTCTGAATTATCGTTAAAGTTTGTTGTTAGCAAACAAACAATATTAACACATTTAGTTCTAATCAGCGAGGTGAAAAAGTTGGATATGTGGGTTCCACATAAAGCTGACAGAAAAACTGAAACAAAAGTGTTTGGAAGCCTGCTTAATGTTGCTTTCTCATCACAAATCTGATGCATTTTTGAATCGAATTGTCACTTATGATAAGAAATGAATCCTATATAACAATCGCAAACGTTCAACACAATGGTTGGATGAGGATAAAAATCACCAAACCACACACCAAAATGCAATGTTCATCAAAATAAGTTGAGTGTTTGGAGGTCTAGCGCAGGTGTGATCCATTATGATTTCATGAAACCTGGTTCATCGATCACGGCAGATATATACTGCAACCAACTGGACGAAATGATGCAAAAACTTAAGGAAAAACAGCCTAGATTGGTCAACAGATTGACTCCTATCTTATTGCAAGATAACTCTAGACCACACACTACACAAATAACGGTGGCAAAACTGCAGGAATTGGAGTTGGAACTTCTTCATCATCCTCGATACTCACCAGACCTAGCACCCACTGACTACCACTTATTCCGCAATTTGGACTACTTTTTAATTGGAAAACAATTCAATTCCGACAATGCTACAAAATTGGCCTTCCAAGAATTCATCGACTCCCGTCCGCCAGGGTTTTATACCACCGGACTGAATAACCTGCCGCTTAAATGGCAAAAGTGTATAGATAATGTGGGTGCATACTTTGATGAATAAAATAATTCATTGTATTTGTAAATTACGAAAGAACTTTGCATTTTTTTCTACAAATTTCATACTTGACGACCTGTTATATTGAAATATCTCAGTTATTTATCATTTCACAATAATGAAAGTTATATTTTGTTCAAGCACTTTTTTGAAAAAAATAAAATAACCAGAATTCCGATATCTTCTATCTATTATAATTATCGAGATCCCCTATACAAACACCGAATTTTTCCCACCCTGTACATACAATAATAACTGTGTATATTTAAAACTTTGTCTCGGTATAAATCTGAGTTAATACTAACAATTTACAAAATATTTACATGAATTGTAACTTCGTAATACAGCTTTTAAGAAGTAGTGCGCCATGGGGTGTGTCCACTACCTGCAGTACTTTGCATTCGGCACCACTGCGAAAGCACTTTTTAGAAATTCACAGAAAATCATCTGGCGACCAAATGTCCACTTTCCCAATTGCAGCCCTTGTCCGAGGAAGACGAAGGGTTGTAAAAGTAATTTATGCGAAATCAAGTACGGGTGAATTTCGTCGGTCCAGCAGAGAATGAAAATAAACATGTTGACAGTTAAAAATTTTGATGATATTGTCTGGAAGATATCTTCGGGACAGTCAGCAGGTACCCCGCTGAAAATCGGAGTTCAGCACACAGGCGTTTTTTTTTTTTTCGTTATAAATGTATGCCAATTCCTAACAGTTACTTACGATTTTATACTGTCATTTCATTTATTGATGTGAAGTATTGCAATTACATGTACATCGAAATTATATTTATAATGGTAGGGCATTTGCTTAAACTACGAAACATATAGTAGGTTATTTTTAAAATCGACAAGAAACTTAAAATATGCGAAATGCCCTGAAAAATCGACTGAAATCGGGCTTCTAAATATGCCTTAGTACGTGTATTCCCCTAACGCTGTGTGGGAACTGTTTTCTACAGATGGCGTTACTTTACGGTAACTAAAATATCTCGCGCAAGGGTCTAGCTCTAGTGTAAGTGCGTCCTTATTTTTCAGGAAAAACTAATTTGGTTCAATGGATTTTATTACCAAAGAATCAATCTGTGTCACTGTAGTAAAACATTTTGAATTTTCAGCGTTTATTTACATTTTATTTAATGTTGAAAATGCCTATTTTCCAACACTAAATTACACATTTTCAGAAATACTTATAAAAAATGTAATTCTTTAGTAACCTACATTCATCCTTTATGTAACCCTGTGTAAAATATTATTACTTAAATTTTTTCCATCAGATCACTATCAGTTTAGTGCCGAGTGCCAAAAACGCTTCATTTTTCGAACGGGTCGAACAGCCTTAAGGGGATACCACTCGCTTGAAAAAGAAGACCAAATCGTACCTTCGCATTTTATCCGTGGTAATTACAATAACCATACTGAAATATTGAAATTTCACGAATAGAAAGTTAAAAGATGACACTTGGTGAATTGTTATTTATTTTTCTGAAAAAACTGTAAATTGTTGATATATTACACGTTAGATATGTACAAGATTTGTGCTAATTCGATCTTCAATTTAGCCATTTTACACATGATTTTATTTAATTTAAAAAAATAAAACAAGTGGCATGGACTTTCGTTAATAATATAGTGTTTAAATCATACAAACATATCCGGTAGTTTACCCACAATTTCGTAAATAGTTCCGTACTATTTTGCATTTTCTTGCTGTAACGAGCCGAACACTTATTTTTCTATCACTCTTCCGCTACGGGTACATCTCTCTTCTCGGTCGCATCTCCGATTATGCTCACCATTTACGCAAGTGTTAGTTGATTTATGGGAGTATAATAACATAAGAAATATCTTTTTTGCAACACCATATCCTTAAGTTGTCATTATTTGATAGTTTTCAGCCTCTAAAATATATCATTTTTTCATAGTGCAAAATAACTATGCAATAAAAAAATAACTATGAAATAAAAAATGGTGATGTGGCCATCATGTTACTTTCTCCGACTTTACATTTACGTTTTCATGGGTTTATTTTCAATTGAAATCATATTTTAAATGTACATCGAGCGTTGCGTAAACTCGGATGAAACTGACGTTTAAAACGTCAAAATCATGAAAGATGGAAAAATTATACTTCAAATTCAAAAACTAGGTTTACTCGAAAACTAACGAGATTTCGAAGAAAACTTATTCTTTAGAAGTTGTTTATTTTGGCATTCTCTACAATTATTATTCATATAAAATTGCTGTAACTATTATCGTTTCATAATTATAAACAAAAATTTAAAAAAAATTAATACATTTTTTTCTCGAATAGCAATGATTTTATGAAAAATATTTTCAAGCAAAAGCTATTCATTTATTTGTTGTCTTCGATGTTTGTTTAAATGTTTTTGTGATATTTTTTATATTTAAGAAAATATTGGCAAAAAACAAAAAACAGTTAAGGTAAACGCCTACTTCCGGTGTACGAAATTTTACCAAAAGCTTTTCAGTTCTTCGGATTATTAAATAAGACGTATGTTCAAAGTTTCATATCAATTGCTCTATTGGTTTTTGAGATACAGCGCACACAGACAGACACACACACACACACAGACACACACACACACACACACACACACACACAGACACAAAAAATTTTTTTCCAGAAATTGTTGAAATGGCATCTAGGGACCCCAAAACGGATATTTCCGCATAAAAAATTTTTGAAAAAAAAAATCACGATCACAATACTTTCTCGTACTTCGTAACGGAGAAAGTAAAAAGTAACTATGAAATTAAAAAGTAACTATATATAAATCTTACGAGATTTGGAGGGCAACAACTCGAAACTCGCCGCTTCCGTCGCTTCTCTTAACTCCGGTGGAGTTCCGCACATTTCTTCATCGCTACTAATCAAGTTTTCACTCATTGAACTGAACTGAACTGAACAAATTAAATTAGAAATAGTTTGACACAGAGACAAGTTTGACATAAAAAGCCGACTATGGCGTGTATATTGTTTCCGTGCCAACATAGATTTTGACGTTCCTACACACTCGATTAAATCTAAATTTATAATCGCAGCGTTTGCTAGCGACATTTCAAGGCCCGAGATAGAGAAATTCAACTTAAGAATATGGTGTTGCAAAAAATTATGTATACAACTGGTGGCTAAACAGTGCTTTATTTTACTCGTGAGCTTTAGAGTACTCGCTATCGCTCGTACTCTAAACGGCTCACGCGTAAAATAAAGCACTTGTTTAGCCACACGTTGTATAAAATACTATTATGAGTTTTTGAGATTAATGTGTAACAGTATTATTTTCATTGATTTTCATTGGAATATCAGTGTATTCTACAGCAAACGGATAAAAATGATTATTTACAAAATGTAATTCGTAAATTATTCAATGGAGAGCCAAAACATGGTCTTATTATTTGATAATTTGACTACCAAGTAAGCGTAAGCCTCGAAATACTATATCTCGAGAACGGGTGTATATAGGATGTTGAAATTTTCACGAAAAATCGAAAAAAATAAAAAATACGATCCCCAAAATTTCAACACCTACATTCAACTCTTCACATTAGGGGTTGCCGCCCTATCATTTTTTTTTATTTTGATGGGCGCCGGAGCCCATCCAGGAACCAAAGCTCCAAGTCACCCCTGGACCCCAGGGCGAATTTTTGAAAATCGATTTTTGATGATGCAGAGGATCGTGCCAAATCTATCTCCTCCCTGGATTTTTGAGCTGGAAGATTCGGATACGGCTCAAAAAATTCCCAATGCGTTTTGGGGGGCACAAACCTTAAACCTTTAACATTTCGGTTGCAACCCCTCAGGCGTTTTTCTAAAAAGTGACATTTTGGACGCTTCCAGAAGCAATCAATTTTCATAGAGTTTTGTAGAACGGACTCTTTTCGACATTTTATGTTTGAACTTTTTCGATAACTCTAACCCTCGAGGAGTTATTCAAAGAAAACCACCCCCGATTTCAATAAAAAAATTCTAGAGCGGCAATGTTTAACTCCACGAAAAAAAATAGTGATGTGGCCATCATGTTACTTTCTCCGATTATTTCATGGTATAATAGTTATTTATGTTTATAGATTCATTCATTATTTTCAATTTAAATCATATTTTAAATCGAAGGTTTCACATGATTGAATGGTGATAACGTTTGAAACGTCAAAATTATGAAAGGTAAAAATGACAAATTAGTTTTTAAGTTCTAATAATCTTAATCGTAAGTTTACTGAAAAAATAGTCCTAATTAAAATGTCATAAGCAACCTAATAAAAGTGCTGAACAAATCTTGAAAAAAGTCCCGATACAAAATCCTGATAAAAAGCCCTGGAAAAAAGACTCCTGACAAAAAAATATCTTGAAAAACAGGTCCTGCGAAAAAACCAGAAATAAAGTCCTGAAAAAAGAGTTCTGACACAAAATGGTCCTGAGAAAAAGTCTTGGAGAAACAGTTTTGGAAATAAAATCTTGAAAAAGAGTACTGTTACAAAGTTGTGGAAAAAGGCCTGAAAAAAGTACTGCAAAAAGAGTCCTGAAAAATTAGGTCTTCATGTATAACACCAGAAATGAATGTCCTTAAAAAAATCCCGAAAGAAGTCCAAAAAAGAGTCCCAAAAAATCCCGAAGTAAAGTCCTAAAATAAGTCCTGAAAAAACTCCGGCAGAAAGTCTTGAAAAAAGCCCCAAAAGAGTGTCCTGATAAAATATCCTGAAAACATTTCCTGTAACAACAGTCATGAAAAAAAGTTATGAAAATAATATCGTAAAACAATCCTAAAAAAACATTTCTGTCAAAAACCCTTTAAAAAGATCATTAAAAAAGTTCTGAAGAAATTGTCCTCAAAAAAATGAATACTTTCAAAAATGTCCTGAAATATAGTATTCAAATAAGTCCTGTAAAAAGGAAAAAAAAAATCAGAAAAAATAATTCTGAAAAAGCAATGAAGAAAATTCTGAAAAGAATCCTGAAAAGAGGTTCCTAAGTCTCGAAAAAGTCCCGAAAATGTTCCAGGAGAAACAGTCCTGGAAATAAAGCCGTGAAAAAAGTCCCGAAAAATAGTCTTCAAACAAAATACCAGAAATAAATGTCCCGAAAAAGAGTCCTAAAAAGTTGAAAAAATAGTCTTGAAAAATTGCCCTGAAAATAAAATAAACAAAAAAATTCTAAAAAAAAGCATTGTAAAAGTCCTTACAATGGTCCTTAAAAAAATCTGAAATTGTCATGAAAAAGAAATCCCAAAGAGCCTTGAAAAAAGTCCTGCAAAAAGGCCTAAAATAAATTTTTAACAAAAATCCTGAAATAAAATGTTTTGAAAATAGTCTTGAAAAAAAATATCTAAAAAAGTCCTTAAAAAGGTCTAAAAAAAGGTCATAAAAAGAAAAATTCTAAAAAATGTCATGAAGAAATTTTTTAATTTTTTTTTCTGAAAAAATCCCAAAAACTAATCGTGAACAAAGAGTTCTTAAGAAAGGCCCGAAAACGTCCGGAGAAAAAAAATCCTGTTAATAAAATTTTGAAAAGAAATCCTGAAAATAAAGGTCCTGAAAGAAAAAGTCCTAAAAGTAAGTCTTGAAAAAAATTTCTTAAAAAGTCCTGAAAAAGAATCTGTTATGTAGAGAAAAAATGGTGATGTGGCCATCATGTTACTTTCTCCGACTTGATGGTATCATTTATATTTACGTTTTCATGGTTTATTTTCAATTGAAATCATATTTTAAATGTACATCGACCGTTGTGTAAACTCGGATAAAACTGACGTTTAAAACGTCAAAATTATGAAAGATGGAAAAATTATACTTCAAATTCAAACTCAGTTTACTCAAAAACTAAAGAGATTTCGAAAAAATGGTGATGTGGCCATCATGTTCCTTTCTCCGGCTTGATGGTATCATAGCCATTTATATTTACATTTTCATGGTTTATTGAAATCATATTTTAAAAGTACATCAAGCGTTGCGTAAACTCGGATGAAACTGACGTTTAAAACGTCAAAATGATTAAACATGGAAAAATTATACTTCAAATTCAAAAACTCGGTTTACTCAAAAACTAACGAGATTTCGAAAAAAACTTATTCTTTAGAAGTTGTTCATTTTAGCATTCTCTACAATTATTATTCATATAAATTTACTGTAACTATTATAGTTTCATAATTATAAACCAAAAATTAAAAAAATATTAATAAATTTTTTTTTCGAATAGCAATGATTTTATGAAAAATATTTTCAAGCAAAAGATGTTCATTTCTTTGTCGTCTTCAAAGTTTGTTTAAATGTTTTTGTGATATTTTTCATATTTAAGAAAATATTGGCAAAAAACAAAAAACAGTTAAGGTAAACACCCACTTCCGGTGTACGAAATTTTACCAAAAGCTTTTCAGTTCTTCAGATTATCAAATAAGACGTATGTTCAAAGTTTCATATCAATTGCTCTATTAGTTTTTGAGATACAGCGCACACAGACAGACACACACACACACACACACAGACACACACACACACACACACACACACACAGACACACACACAGACACAATTTTTTTTTTTCCAGAAATTGTTGAAATGGCATCTAGGGACCCCAAAACGGATATTTCCGTAAAAAAAATTTTTGGAAAAAAAATCACGATCACAATACTTTCTCGTACTTCGTAACGGAGAAAGTAAAAATATAGAGCAGGTGATTTAGAACTACATTCTGCGTCGAACGGGTAAGAGCACCGTTTAGGATGTACAGTAGATTTTCAATTGTTTTCTGAGGATGTTTTGAAGATTTTTTCAATTTTTTTTCCGAAAATTAAAAATCTGAAGGCGTCATATCAGTCGCCGAATTAATCCGTGTCAAAGATCCCCATAAAGTTTTTCGATCCAATATTTAGTTTTCGAGATATGACGATGTACACGAAAGGGGGAAGCGAAATTAAGCAGCGGGGAACAACATTTTTTTTGTCCGATCTGAAATTACACTACAAATCCAGCTACATTTCAAAACTGTCCAAAATCCTAAAATGCAAAGTCGAAAAGAAGCTTCAAAACATTTTTTTTTTCTTTTTAAATCACGGATCTAACGACGGATTATTATTACGCTATTGTATGTTGGGAGAAAACATTTTGAAGTTTTGAAATCGCGCAGTTATTAACCGAGATATTAATTATTGTTGTTTGGGAATGTTGAAAATCTTTCCCCTAAAAATCAATATCGAACAAAGATCCTTTCGTGAGGGTTAGAACAATGAAACTTTGAGAAATCATTAAGCATAAGCATCCCACTTGAAGCAGATTATCAAAGTTTGTTAACATTTTGGTCACCCCGTCAGCCGCCGCAACGAGGTGCCAAAGACCAAAACAACCCCTATCTGCGGCTCCCATAATTTTTCTTTCGACTTTAATATGATCTTCGGAGAATCCTGCAATTTTAAACTCAATCTCGCCCCCCAACTCCGGCAATACCTTTTTAAAACGATGAAAATCAAATTTTTGAATCGTCAATTTTTCAAACCTCGAAAACAGCAATGCAAAGTGTATACGCTTCACAGATGCTCACTAAATAATTCTTAGAGGACCAAAATTAATAAAAAAAAGCATCTTCTGTTAACGTTCGAATGCTTTCCAAAGAACAAATTAAGAAATATATTGATAGTACATTGTCATGTTTGACAGATTATGTCAAATTTAGAAACTGTGGTCACTAGATTACATTCCCAATGTTCCTCTGCGGAACACGCCTTTCTGCAATGCTGAGAGAGTTTAGGCAATGTGGTGGATATGAAATGACATGGATTAGGCAAATTGTATTGTCCCAATGATCCTTTCCGATTCTTACATTCCATTTTTTTAATTGAAAATGAAGGTCCATGAGGTCTAATTTTCAGCAGTTTTCTATAAACATGCTGTCTCCGTCACCGATAAGCGGATTATATTTTAACAGGTGAACTCCATATTTCTTCTAAAACCTTCAACAATTGTACTGCATTCTATCGAAGTTGATGTTCCAGACCAATACTCGATACATTTGTGATCAGCGGGTTTTTCTAATGTATTTCCCGCCCTTGCACAAATGGTGCAGTATTTATTTCGAAGTCTTAAAAATAACAATTTCTCCGTCCTCCTATTTGCTTCCTCTATTCCGGCTTCTTTCATTACTCTCCATGCAGATTTATAGATGACATCTAACAAGGAAGTATGAATGGTTTTATACAAATTGTACGATATTGACGGAATATCTTTGTAGCGTGTTGCTCTATTATCTTATTTAGTACTTCCTATGGATAACGCTCCCAAAACGTGCGTGTTCAAAGCATTTTTTGGCTGCGGCCCCTACGCTGCGCCACTGGCTATATCTTGAGATGCAAATAAATTCCCACGGAGGGTTGCAAGCTATTTTAATCACAATGAATATTTTTTATAATAAAATGTATCAATTTGATATCATTTGAAACAATTTGAGCGAAATAATTGTATTGTACTGAAAGTAACGTGTAACGTGTCTATGATTTCACAAATAATATAATTTATATTTTAGATTTTTAGGGTCATTGAACATTTCGGACTTGAAGTATGAAATTGATATATTTATTCATGAATCAAATTTTAAATTTGTTTGTTAGAGAATTCAGTAAGAAACTATATTAATTTTATAGTACTTAAATTATGAGAAAGGGTTAGTGATGTATTGGTAATCTGTGTAGTAACCGGTATAGTTTTCCAAAATATTTTTCGCAAAATCCACTTGAATAATATTGCCGTTTTCTAGTGGTTTTATTAACATCTTTATCACAATTTTTTTTTAATTCCTGCTGGGAACCGGCCGTCAATAGCCACAATAAATAATAAATTTGACAATATAATTATACATAATATGAAGTGGATTTTAAAAGAGATTGGCTACATGTTTTTTTCAAGTTGACTATTTAATAAGGGATGGCCGGCGGTATCTCAATTTCCGATTTTTATAAATATCGGAAGAATTGAAATCTATTTTAGTTGGTATTCGGGATTTTGTAATTATAATATTCAGCGTGAAAAACAGCTCTGTATTGAGGGTCATAAATTTTAATAATGTAAACAAGCTGGCGATAAGCATTCGGTCGGTTCCTCGATTGACTCAGATGAAGAGTGGATGTGATACACAGGTTGGGGCCTATATAGTTTCATATGGGTGCATTTGAAGGATAGACATATTTATTTTCTAATGGACTAGATAGACATTTTGTGCCTCAAATAATTTTTGCCATACGTATGAAGACGTGTACTAAAATACACTTGAAATCAAAAAATCCGCTCGAATGAAATGAAAGTGGTTCGCCCTTAAACGATAGTCAATATTTAACGAGAAAAACAAACATATACACAGATCCTTCTATTGACCTGCATCTTAATAGTGAATGTAGCTGGTGTTACATCAAATTTTAAATTATCTGGAGAGAAATAATCTACGCTCTAAAGCAGCGATTCTCAACGTGGGCCATATTGCCCCCCCCCCATTTTTGGTCTGCATTTTTATTTTTGGTCGCAAGTTTTCGATATTTGTCTAAATTTTTGATATTTGGGCTTATGTTTTAGTTTTTTTGTCTTAATTAAAAGTGATTTTTTTATTGGTCCACACTTTTAACATGAGTGATTGATTTTGATGTGCAAATTTTTGATTTTGTTGCCGGTACTTAATTTGTATAGTTTGTCATTTTCATCTTTTTGACTTACCCTTCATATTAGGTTTTTATAATCTGAATTATTATTTTGTATAAGTGATTTTTTTTACTTTCTCCGTTACGAAGTACGAGAAAGTATTGTGATCGTGATTTTTTTTTCAAAATTTTTTTTTACGGAAATATCCGTTTTGGGGTCCCTAGATGCCATTTCAACAATTTCTGGAAAACATTTTTTTGTGTCTGTGTGTGTGTGTGTGTGTGTGTGTGTGTCTGTGTGTGTGTGTGTGTGTCTGTGCGCGCTATATCTCAAAAACTAATAGACCAATTGATATGAAACTTTGAACATAAGTTTCATTTGATAATCCGAAGAACTGAAAAGCTTTTGGTAAAATTTCGTACACCGAAAGTGGGTGTTTACCTTAACTGTTTTTTGTTTTTTGCCAATATTTTCTTAAATATGAAAAATATCACAAAAACAGTTAAACAAATATTGAAGACAATAAGGAAATGCGATTATTTTGTTTGAAAACATTTTTCATGAAATCATTGTTATTCGAGAAAAAAATTTATTAATTTTTTTTTCATTTTTGGTATACAATTATAAAACGCTATTAGTTACAGCAAATTTATATTAATAATAATTGTAGAGAATGCCAAAATGAACAATTTATGAAGAATAAGTTTTTTTCGAAATCTCTTTAGTTTTTGAGTAAACTGAGTTTTTGAATTTGAAGTACATTTTTACGTCTTTCATAATTTTGACGTTTTAAACGTCAGTTTTATCCGAGTCTACGAAACGTTCGATGCACACTTAAAATATGATTTAAATTGAAAATAAACCATGGAAGCGTAAATATAAATGATACCATCAAGTCGGAGAAAGTAACATGATGGCCACATCACCATTTTTTACTTTTTGGTTGCCCTTTTTGAGTTTTTGGTCGGCAACTTATTTTGAGCTAAAGAGTTATTTTGGGGGCTGAAATTTGCAAATGATTTTTCTTTAGCTGGAATTTTAAATTTTTCGGTTTGTATTTTTAATTTTTAGACCAGCATTTTTTATTTTTTGCCTATATTTTTGATTTTTGACGTGTATTTTTCATTTCTTCGTTCCAAATTTTAGAGTTTATGCCCTAAATATTCAGTGTTTTGGTTAAAATTTTTGATTTTTCTGTTTTTAATTTTCGGAGTTTTGGTCCGCATTTTTTATTTTCAGTTGCGAGTTTTTTCTTTTTGTCTGAATTTTCGATTTTAGTTTTTTTGCCTTAATTACGATCGTATTTTTATTGGTCTATACTAGATTTTTGAATTTAAATTTTTGATTTTTTGGCCGGTACTTCATTTATATAATATGTCATTTCTATCTTTCATAATTTTGACGTTTCCAACGTCACTGTCATCTGATCCAATAAATTGTAAAAGTGGCTCTACCATCTACATGTTCCGCGAGCCGCCACTGCACAAATACACGTTTTGAAAACGTACAAGAATTAAAAAAATGGTGATGTGGCCATCATGTTACTTTCTCCGATGGTATCATCATTTATATTTACACTTTCATGGTTTATTTTCTATTGAAAGCATATTTTAAATGTACATCGAGCGGTCTGTAGACTCGCATAAAACTGACGTTTAAAACGTCAAAAATATAAAAGATGGAAAAATTATACTTCAAATTCAAAAACTCAGTTTACTCAAAAACTAAAGGGATTTCCAAAAAAACTTATTCTTTATAAGTTGTCCATTTTAGCATTCTCCACAATTATTATTGATATAAATTTGCTGTAACTATTATCGTTTTATAATTATAAACCAACAATTAAAAAAATAATAATAAATTTTTTTCTCGAATAATAATGATTTTATGAAAAATGTTTTCAAGCAAAAGAGGTTCACTTCTTTGCTGTCTTTAAAGTTTGTTTAAATGATTTTGTGATATTTTTCATATTTAAGAAAATATTGGCATAAAACAAAAAAACAGTTAAGGTAAACGTCCACTTCCGGTGTACGAAATTTTACTAAAAGCTTTTCAGTTCTTCATATTATTAAATAAGACGGATGTTCAAAATTTCATATCAATTGCTTTATTAGTTTTTGAGATACAGCGCGCACAGACAGACACACACACACACAGGCACACACACAGACACACACACAGACACAAAATTTTTTTTTCCAGAAATTGTCTAAATAGCATCTAGGGACCCCAAAACGGATATTTCCGTAAAAAAAAATTTTGAAAAAAAAATCACGATCACAATACTTTCTCGTACTTCGTAACGGAGAAAGTAAAAAAGCAATTTCGGCAGAATGTAAAAATATCTCCAATTATCAATTGGCTAACGTCCGGAATGAATTATACAATCGCATATTGTTTGGGGGTTAATGGGGGATTATTTGAACACTTAATTTGACTCACATAATTATTGAGTTATTGTTTTCAATTTTTTCTTTTTTGTCTAGTTTAATCGATTTTACTTTCTCCGTTACGAAGTACGAGAAAGTATTGTGATCGTGATTTTTTTTTCAAATTTTTTTTTTACGGAAATATCCGTTTTGGGGTCCCTAGATGCCATTTCAACAATTTCTGGAAAAAAATTGTGTGTGTGTGTGCGTGTGTGTGTGTGTGTGTGTGTGTGTGTCTGTCTGTGCGCGCTGTATCTCAAAAACTAATAGAGCAATTAATATGAAACTTTGAACATACGTCTTATTTGATAATCCGAAGAACTGAAAAGCTTTTGGTAAAATTTCGTACACCGGAAGTGGGTGTTTACCTTAACTGTTTTTTGTTTTTTGCCAATATTTTCTGAAATATAAAAAATATAACAAAAACATTTAAACAAACTTTGAAGACAACAAAGAAATTAACATCTTTTGCTTGAAAACATTTTTCATAAAATCATTTTTATTCGAGAAAAAAATGTATAATTTTTTTTAAATTTTTGGTTTATAATTATAAAACGATAATAGTTACAGCAAATAATAATTGTAGAAAATGTTAAAATGAACAACTTATAAAGAATAAGTTTTTTTCGAAATCCCTTTAGTTTCTGAGTAAACTGAGTTTTTGAATTTGAAGTATAATTTTTCTATCTTTCATAATTTTGACGTTTTAAACGTCAGTTCCATCCGAGTTTACATAACGCTCGATATACATTTAAAATATGATTTCAATTGAAAATAAACCATGAACATGTAAATATAAATGGCTATGACACCATCAAGTCGGAGAAAGTAACATGATGGCCACATCACCATTTTTCATTTTGATGTGATTGTAAAAGTATACATTTAGCGACTACATATAATTTTAGCTTATTACTTATTACTTTAATTTAATAAATTCATACATTTGCCCACTCTTGGACCCCCTGTGGACGCCTGTGGTCATAAACATGGAAGCTCGCTCTACAAAACAGTATATAAATATTTTGTAACACGAAAGGGAAGTTTATCGAAGTAGAAGGACATCATTTTGAACATTTGTTGGTGTAACGTAATAATTGTTTTTTGCTTCAACAAATAACTCATCTAATGAATTGGTGTAATTTATTTTTATTGCTTTTTACGTGTCTAATGAAAACATATGTTACCTTCAAATAACCTTGAAAACGTCCACGAAATAGAAAATAAATACTATTATGATACTCCTTTCAAATAGGACAACTCTTTATTACGTAATGCATATTTTATTTCTAACAACGATTTTTACTTTTTTTTTGGCTTGTTGTTGTTTTTAAATACTTCATAAAATATAAGTCCTAGCAAAACAAATGCTGGGAACAATACATTCTTAGAGTTTTGCATAGAATACGAATGCTTAAACAAATCTATAGGTTGCCATTAGAAAATACTTTGACCTCAAATGAGCTTGAAAAGGTCCTGTATATAATGCAAAATTCATATTACCATTACATTTTCCCATTTAAATCGTCCAACTTTTGTATAGAGTTTTTTTTTTAATGATTTGTTTTTAAGTTATTTTTGCGTGTCAAATATTGTGGGTATACAGGGTGCGCGTTTTTCGAGCGGCACCATGGGAATTTCAGTTATCTTAAGATATACGAGGTTGGGTTAAATTAGGGCAAAGTTGTGTATTATAATCTGTTGAGAAATCGGAGTTACCTTTTTTGTTTTCAAAAAATCGCGAAAAAATAAAAAAATTCTATTTTCATTTTTACTTTTTTATTCGAAAACTATTACTATTGCGCATTTTACACTAAAACATTATTAGAACCCTTTTTAATGGAGGTTCTAAATATGTTATTAGATTTATTGTAGTTTTCAAGATCGCGGAGAAACAATAGACAACTTTTGTTTTCCTTATGGCCGCCATATTGGATTTCTGCATTTTCTAATGCAAGATTTTTTTCTGTTTACGATAATATATCACACATTTTGTTTTAATTTTACATTTGAGCCAAAATTTTAAATTTATTATTTTTGTTAAGAGTGCCATGTAAACAAAATCAACACTTTTGTTCAAAACAAAATGTGACAGTTCCATTTAAACTTTATTCTTGAAATTTACTTTACTGGTAACTTTATCGTAATAATGAAATTTTCAAGTGAAGAATAACGGCATATGTTACAAATTTATTACAACTCCCATAACTTGAATGCATACCGCACTATACCTTTGGGTTATTACGATATAGGGGAAGTAACAGCTATATCAGATTTTTTTTTCTGATATCTAAGCTGATCTAGATGCGTTTTTGTTAATTCTTTTTAATTTAACGTTTATTATTTTGCTGCATTGTATTTGAGTTTGAGTAAACAAATAAAAAAATATTATTATTATTATTATTATTATTATTATAAAAATGTGCAAGTCTCAATGGAGGTGTATCTTCAGAAATATCCGAGAAATTTATCCCCATTGGATTCCTTTTCATGGGGAACTTTGAAAAATAAGATTTATCAAACCGTTCCAGCCAATATTAATGAACTGCGCAGAAGTATCGTTGATTCTATAAATAATATAAGAAGAAGAGATATTAGTAGGGCAATTTATAATTTAAGAAAAAGCGCAGAATTGTGTTTGAAAGTGGAATGTGAATGTGGGCAATTTGAACACTTATTGTAGCATTATGTTTTCTAGTAGTTTTAAATGTTGTAATAAATTCCTGAGATTGTTATTCGTTTACAAATTGTATTTTTAATGTAAACCCAACATTACCCAAACAGAAGTGTTGATAAATGAATGCATATTCCCTTGCTTGATTGTAGATGAATTAAATAATAAAATAAAATGCCACAGTTTGTTTTATAGGCTTTGTAATACTCATTGTTGTAGAAAAGTGTGATGTTTGCATGGCACTCTTTACAAAAATAATACATTTCAAATTTTGGCTCAAATGTAAAATTAAAACATAATGTGTGATATATCATTGTAAACATAAAAAAATCTTGCATTAGAAAATGTAGAAATCCAATATGGCACCCATAAGAAAAACAAAAGTTGTATATTGTTTCTCCGCCATCTTGAAAGCTACAATAAATCTAATAACATATTTAGATCCTCCATTAAAAAGTGCTCTAATAATGTCTTAGTGCAAAATGCGTAATAGTAATAGTTTTCGAATAAAAAATTAAAAATGAAAATTGAAATTTTTTATTTTTTCGCGATTTTTTTAAAACAAAAAAAGGTAACTCAAATTTCTCTACAGATTATTAATCAACGTTATAATACACAATTTTGCCCTAATTTAACCAACCTCGTATCTCTTAAGATAACTGAAATCCCCTTGGTGCCGCTCGAAAAACGGGCACCCTGTATAAGAGTTAAAATAAGCTAATTTATTTATTTATAATTGTGGAGCTAAGATTACAGTTCCACCACATTATACTTGTAATGTTGTCAGCTGGTGAAATTAATGCGGAGAATAATATTGTAGTTGCTTAGCTAGATAATAATAAACACTTTTAATAAAGCAATTCCTGAACGAATCATCTTATATATTTATATTATTCCAAAGAAATTCTGATTGATGGTCCAATCAGCAGGCGTCCTAGTTAATGCGCTCCTCGCTGCATGGCACCACTATAGTTAGGTAGCCTAGCTGCAGGATATCACACTAACGTGCGTGGCGTACCCCCTAAAAATACAATTTTATTGAACATAATCTTGGGTTTCCTCAAAACATCTATATACTTCATATAAACAAAAAAATAAAACCCGGAATTCGATGTAAAATAAGTGATTTCATTGGAACGCCGGTCCAATAATTTTCAATATTGAAAATGTAACGAAACGGGGAAATACAGAAAAATGTATTATGCCACATCAATAAAGCCTATTATACATATTTAGATATTAAACTCGTTTGCAATTGCCATGTATAAATTTGTAATGATTTGATGTAATATGCTAATGAGAATCGAAAAGAAAAAGTGGTGTGTGTACACATGGACGGAAACAAAATAAAAAGTCGAGTTAAAGAGGAAAAAACAAAACGAATATATAAATATGACAAGAACAAGTGCCGCACCCAAAAACAAAACACTGTCATCCAGACAGCTATGACGAGAAATGCATGATGAGTATTAATAATTCATGTTTTCATTTAAACCTGCGTGTGTTGGTGGAACATACTTTTGGGACGGACTATTTAATTTATACATTATAGAAGAGGATACAGATATTTGCTTGTAATTCTCAATAATTTTATTAAATAATCGGTAAGACCATTAATACATGTATATTTATGCGTAAATGAAAGCCGAACAAGAATTGCACATCTGCTCATTTAATTCCAACAATTTATCACAACTGATGCTAATTAACATGATATGGTAATAGACCTTTGTGGAAAATTAGATGTAGGCACCATTTTAACCGCGGTCTCCAATTGCTTACAATATTTTTTGCAATACATACAGGGTGACTCAGGAATCTGTGAAATTTGCCATTTGAGATATTGTCTTCTATTTTTCATAAACTTTTACCCACGCCCTATCTACAAATATTAAAAAAAATTTTATCTCTTGTTATGCAGGTTGTTTCGGTATGAATAGAAGAACCAGAAGCCAAAGACAAACCAATGAAGCGCAGGAACTCCCCCTTAATATTATGGCTTTAAGAGATCCCTTTGCGAGTACCAGGTATATTTCTGAATAATGGATTGTTGAAGAAGTTCGCATCGTAAGTTTTCGAACAATTTACCGCCGAAACCATTGCATTTGGTAGCGAAGAAGAATACTGAATGGCGACCATGTGGGGACTACAGAGCGCTAAACGCAAGAATGGTACCCGACAAATACCCAGTTCCACATATAGAAGATTTCGTACAACAGTTGCATGGATGTAAGATTTTTTCAACCATCGATCTAGTGAGGGCGTACCACTAAATACCAATAGCGAGAGAGCATATTCCAAAAACCGCGATCATCACACTGTTTGGATTATTCGAATTCTTGTACATGACATTTGGACTACGCAACGCAGCACAAACGTTTTAAAGGTTCATGGACGGAATTTTACGAGACCTTGATTTTTGTTGTATTTACATCGACGACATACTAGTCGCAGCGAAAATGAAACAGGCATCTCAACCAACTATTCCAATGACTGGAGGAAAATGGAATCGTTATTAATCCAGCGAAATGCCGATTCCAAGTACACGAAATTCCATTCCTAGGATATACGGTATCCGAGAAGGGAACGAAACCACTTGACAAGAAAGTTAAGGCCGTAAAGGAATTTCCACTGCCACAAATAGCGAAGAAGCTACGACAAATGCTTGGAATGATTAACTACTACAGACGTTTCATCCCAAACGCAGCAAAGACACAAGCACCGCTAAACGAGTTGCAGAAAGGCAAGAAAAAAGGCAGCCAGCCTATCAGTTGCACCGAAGAGGCGCTGGAAGCATTCAACAGATGCAAGGAAGAAATCAGCACCACAGCACTGTTGTCACACCCAAGAGCCGATGTCAAATTAGCAGTCACAACAGACGATTCAGACCAAGCGATAGGTGGAGTAATCCAGCAAAGGCAAGAAGGCGGTTTGAAACCACTAGCATTTCTATCAAGAAAGCTATCGACAGCTGAGCAGAAGTACGCAGCGTACAATAGGGAATTGCTGGCGATATACGCGACGATCAAACATTACCAGCACATCTTGGAAGGACGAAAGTTCACCATCTTCACAGACCACAAGCCAATTACATACGCGTTCGCACAGAAGTTAGAGAAATGCTAACCAAGACAATTCAGATACCTCGACTACATAGGACAATTTTTCACCGACACTCAACATATCAAAGGAAAAGAAAACGTAGTCGCCGATGCACTAAGCAGAGTCGAACAAATAACAACAGGAATTGAATTCGCAACGATGGGTGACGAACAAAACAAGGATACCGAACTAAAAAAGATCCTGGACGACAAAAATTCGAACCTGAAGCTGAAAAAATATACTTTCCAGAGTATAAAACGGACATATACTGTAACGTCACCACCAACACAGTCCGGCCATACATCCCGAGCAGGCAAAGAAGACAAGCATTCAACAGCATGCATCAATTGTCGCACCCCGGAGCAAGAGCCACAACCAAGCTAGTGACGCAAAAACAATCCCGGATTTTCATTTTCATCGGTTCTTGCAGTTGAAGGCCTTCCGCTGCGTGGTTCATCTTCCATCGACTCTCTTCCTTCTGAAAATGCCTTAATCCTCTGAAAAACTGGGCTCTTGACAAAACACTGTCTCCGTAGGCCTGTCGAAGTTTTGCTAAAGTTTCTGCTGCACTGTGCCCAAGTCTGAAGCAAAACCGTTGCTCGAAATAATGTCACTCATTTTTAGAACGCACTACAAAATACGGCTTCATGAGAACAATGAACCTAATGACTCGATGAAGTTCAAACTCGTTCTAAACGCCTATCGCGTGTCCACCTATTTCCTTCAGGTCACGTGCTTGCAGTGTTGCCGTATCTAACGCTACGCTGCCAGTCTCATCACTTAATTTCCGCACCTCGTAATGTTTTAATAATGGGAACAGATAATATGATAATAACGATAATAAGATTATAAACAATGAAAAAGATCTCCGTACGCATACCCTGAAATGATAAATAAATTCGCACGGCACCAAAGGTCATCGTTGAATGATCTGCGCAGCCTAGTAAGTGATGCGGCGATCGACCAATTCTCTCGCATCTATCTCTACCTCTACCTTCGTCAATTGCAAAAAATGCCAATATCGACATCCTTTTCGCACTTTAAGTCAATTCGCTATTAGCCGTTTTCTCAGACTCACATGACGCATGACGGACTTACGAGAGTTCGTCAAAGATATGGAGAAGGGCGGGATATTTAATTCATGTAGAATTGCGGCCAAAAATGTTTTGTCCAGTGTGAATAAATCTATTTAATTTTTAATAGTAGGCGCAGCAATCCCCACAACGTATATCAATAATACGCTCAGCGAAGAACATTAAGTGGACATGTACTGGCTGCTGTACGTCAGATTTAACTGATCACATTCTTAATCTCAAAGATATGATAATTGAATTACAGCATGATATAGCGCAACTTAAAACCTCCTATAATCAGCAACAATTAAATCCAAGTTCGAATATCATTGATGAAGTTCTACAAGAAGTTCGTGAACAAAAACGTAGGGATAATAATGTCATCTTAAGTAACTTACCGGAAAAACTGAATAAAGCAGAAGAAGCCGAGAACGTTTTGAAAGTCTTAAATACAATCCAAACCCCTCCGCTGCAGTCCAATAATTTTAAGGTATTTAGACTCGGTCAGCCCCGAACTGATACCAAACCCAGACTACTAAAAGTTGTATTCGACTCGTCACACATTGCACAGAAAATCTTAAATAATGGAAACAAATTACGGAGATGTGTAGAATATTGCAACATCTATATCAACAAGGACCTTACTCCTCGCGAGGCCGAAGTGAAGAAGAATACTTTATAAAATCTTAAATAGTTATATTGATTTGTGCGTACCCTTTAAAATTAGTAAAGCTCATAATTTTCCATTTTGGTTCTCACGTTTAACCATTCAGAGTATTAGACGTAAACAGCATTATCTGAGAATTAAAAAAAAATTCAAAACTAATTTTAACAAAATACAGTTTTGTGCTTATAGGAAACTGGTTAAAGCAAATATAAAAACAGACTTTTCACATTATTTAACTTCTATTGAAGCTGACATTAAACGTAAACCCCAAAAACTGTGAGATTATATTAATGAACGCAAAGGTAAAACACGAATTCCAGATTTGATTAAAATGGGTAATGCTGTGCTTGATCAACCTCAAGATATAACGAACGCATTTGCTGACTATTTTTCATCTGTTTATAAAGCAAAAGACATTACATATGATGAAGTAAATGTATCATTGAATAATGAATTATTATCAATTGGAGCATTTTATTTAGATGAATTTATGGCTGCTGCGAAATCTTTAAAACAGAACCTTACAATGGGTCCTGATAATATTCCTGCAGTAGTTGTTAGAGACTGTAGGCATGCATTGTCAACGCCACTTTTACATATTTATAACATGATGCTAAAATATAACAGATTCCCCGCTATCTGGAAGTCCTCTAAAATTATACCAATTCACAAGAACAAAGACACCGACAACATCCATAATTATCGCCCAATATCTTTAATAAGTAATTTTGCCAAAATTTTCGATATCATGATGTACAAACTTATTTATAATCACATTGAGCAGTCTTTATCAACAAAGCAGCATGGATTTGTTAAAGGAAAATCAACCGTCACTAATTTATGTAGATTTACAACAGACGTCCCTGGAGCATTGGACAGTCAGCATCAGGTAGATGTTTTATATACAGACTTGTCAAAAGCTTTTGACACCGTTCAACATGATTTGTTAATAAAAAAACTCCATACTTTTGGCCTGAGTGACTGTGTAGTGAAACTCATAAAATGTTACTTAACAAATAGAATTAATTACGTGGAATATAAATGTTTCCGATCGCATACATTTATCTCTTCCAGTGGTGTACCTCAAGGGTCAAACTTGGGCCCCTTACTATTTTTATTATTTTTCAATGATGTCGGTAATTGTTTTAACTCTGATTATTTAATGTATGCCGATGATCTTAAATTATTCAGAGTCATAAATACCGCTAATGACTGCTTGGCATTACAACAGGACCTTGTTAAATTTAATGATTGGTGTATCAAAAATGGGCTCATGTTAAATATAGATAAGTGCAAACAAATGACCTATAGTAGGAAACATACAAATATTAATTTCGATTACAACATAAATCACACAAATCTTCAAAAAGTTACCTGTTTCAAAGACCTTGGTATTTATTTTGATTGCAAATTAACATTTAATGATCACATTAATCAAATAACTAGTTTTAGTTACAAACTATTAGGATTTTTAATCAGAAACACCAAATTATTTAAAACTACAGAGCCGTTAATAAACTTCTATTACGCTTACATTCGCAGTCGCTTGGAATACTGCTCGGTTGTATGGAACCCGCACTACACTGTTCATATCTCAGAAATTGAAAAAGTTCAGAGAAAATTTCTAAAATCACTCTACTATAGGAAATACCAGATATATCCTACACAGGGTTATCCATCAGAACTGTTGGAATGTGAGTTTGGTATCGTTTCACTGCAACACCGGCGCATTTTAGCTCAAATTATGTTTTTATACAGTGTGGAAACTTTAACTGGAATAAAATTCATAACTTCGATGTAGGCGATTTTTGCAAAAAATCCCGAAACACGATAAGTATTGTTTTTTCTTGCCCTCATTTCTATGTATATGCTGCTTGTTTATCTGTTCCCGGAAGAGCCCAGCCACCTTCGACTTTTTTTTTCAAATGAAAAGGTATGTCAAGTAACACCTCGTTTGAAAGGTCTCTTCGCAAGTAATACAACACACTATTTATTTCTTGAATATTTACAAATCCCACGTGATAAAAAAAAGAAAACCACTTTTACGTTGAACATGTTTCGGCGTAAAGTTGTATGTTTTTGACATGTGTTTTGATGCTTTGGAACTGCGTTGCTTAGTTACTAGTGATAATAATAGTCACCAAAGCAGTCATATACGCTCGTCAAGTTGTCGAAGTGATTTCTAAAATGCAGTATTTAACCGAAAATCTCCGAATCGAGATTCTGATGATGATCGGTTATGGTAACAGAAGACGAAGTCAGCTTGAGGTTGCTCAGTTATTTCGAGAAGAGCATCCGGATTTATCACCCATTAGCCAAGGTACCATAAGCAAAATCGCTTAACATCTCTTAACAATCTCAACATAATCTGAATCAGCATAGAAAACTGCACAACATTGCCCATTTAACCAGATCTTTAGCTTTAAGAATAAGAAAGATACCAATGCAATCCTACTCTATTTAGGACACCCTGTATATACATATACACGAAAATAAAAGGTAAATCCTAGATTATTTCCCTCCGTCTTCACCTCGAGAATCCTGGGCACCTGGTCCATCTCGGGCTAATGGTATTGAGGGAGCCATTGTTGATCCTCTGGTTCTTAGCATGCTACTATTTGATTGTGTAGTATTAAATTTTTAATTTTTAATTTGTATGCAGGATATTTAAGAGTTCGGATTTCCACTCTCAGGTTATTAAATTGTTTTGTAGTCTCTGTTGTTAATAGTTGTGTAAATTGTTTTTGTGTAAATTTTTCAGTCCTTATATCTGATTTTCTTCTTGTTTTGTAATGATGTATTTCTTTATTTATAGTTAGCGTGATATTCGTCTTTATAAGTTTATGTTTAATTTTATATATTAAGAGTAGGTTGTTTAATGCTATAAGATGTTTTATATTTAATTCTTGTAGCTGGTTATACAGTTCTGTGGTACTGGTTCTTTTATCTAATTTGTACATTTTTTTTAGTACTTTATTTTGTTGGGTCTGTATTTTTTTAATATTTTTTGTAGTTGTGTTTCCCCAGATGTTACCTCCTTGCGGTATTCCATATTCTGAGAACATCGGTATGCTTTCTTCGTTTTTGTTTTTGGTTATTTGCGGTCTGTTAGTTAAATATGTATTTATTAGATTTATGTCTTTTTGATTCCTAATTCCTATTGCCTTTAATTTTTCTATTAGTTTACTTTTTGATATGGTATCGAAGGCTTTCTTCATATCGATGTATATTGCAGCAACCTTTTCTTTCTCGTCTAGCTTTGTTTTTATTTGGTTTATTAGATCATATGCTGCCGATGTTGTTCCCGAGTGTCTTTGAAATGCGTATTGCTGCTGGTTGATATTATTATGTTTATTGAGGTGATCAGTTATTTGGATTTGTAATATTTTTTCCAATATTTTATTTAAGTTTGATAAGAGTGAAATAGGTCTATAATTTTCTGGATTTGTTTTATCTCCTTTTTTGTGGATTGGGATTATTATTGTTTTTTTCATGTATTTGGGGTATACTCCTTCATTTATAACTGAATTTATTAATTTTACTAATATAGTCGTAAGAATGTCTCTGTTTTGTTTTATTACTTCATAGGTGATTCTGTCAAATCCGGGTGTTTTGTGATCTTTTAATTCCATAATTATGTTTTTTACTTCTTCATAATTGTTTGTCGAAATATAACTGTAGGTATGTGTCTTTTGGTTAATGTTGTTGTTGAAATTTGATTTGTGTTATTAGTTTGTTCTTCAGCCAATTTTTTCCCAACGTTTGTAAAATAATAGTTTATTTCATTTGCTATTTCTTTTGTATTTCTAGTAAGAGTTCCATGTTCAGTTCTAATTTCACCAATTTCTTTTTCATTTGTTTCTTGGGTTTTTATTTGTTTATTTATTAATTGCCATATCTTCCATGTATTTTTTTGATTATTTTCGAGTTGATTTTTATAATATTGTGTTTTTATCTCTTTTATTAACTTTGTAGTTGCATATTTATGCATGTTATATTCATATTTTATAATTTCATTTGTCGGGTTTTTATTATATTTCCTCTGTAATTTATTTCTTATGTTAATTTTTTTTTATGATTTCTTCATTAATCCACGGATATTCCTTTCTTCTTTTTATATATGTAGTTTTCTGATTGCTTCGTATAATTTGTTCTAGGGTGGTTGATAATTGCTCAAAGTTATTAATTTTATTTACGTTTATGTTATTTATTTCATCTTTGACTTGTTTGTAGTTAATATTTGTAGTACTGCATATTTGATATTCTCGTTTTATTTGCTGAAGCTCTTTTATTTGAATGTCCAAGGCATTATGGTCCGATATGCTTGACTGAATAATCTTTATTTTTTATTTACAGAAACAAATAAAAAAATATCGTTGCTACGTTTTCGTTATTGTTCTGCACCTGTGGAATTCTGGTTGGTGTTTAACTGGTTAGATTGTACCATATGTATAAAAATTATTTACATAAAGGGTGGCTTTGTATTTCGGAATGTACGTCGCAGGTTTGATACGTCGCATTACGTCTTCGCCACCAGTTGTTAAAAGTAAGGTTAAGTTAATAGGCCGCTGCGGAAATTACGGAAATAAGATTCAATGATGAAACGCTTGTGAAGTTGTGAGAATACCATGATTAAATCAAAACTGACTTTTAATTGACATAAAGTCAACAACGTGCTGAACTAATCTAAGACCGTGATTTTGTTTATCATGGCCATGCCTTATCTAAATATTTTTTATACATATGGTAGAATAGTGTCCACCCACCACCCTTTATATCAACCTAAACTTAAGCTACTTAAGTTCGTGTTAACAAAGGGGGTAGCGGGATAAGATGGGTGTGGCGGCCCCAACGCGATTTGAGTTGCAAGTATAGAAACCTTGTTTTAAATAATAAAAAAATGAGATTTGCATGCTCGATTACTGTCATTTTCGACTATCAAAAATGTGGTAAAAAATGCGTTTTTCTTCAATTATTCCACTGTAAAATTGTGTGTATTTTTTTTCCGGTCAGTTGTGTGATCGCATTTAATTGATTTAATTTTATTACACCCAAAACTAGAGAACGACATTTTCTTACATTTTTTTACGGGCCATGGAACTCCAAAAACTTGGTGTAAACAGCAGAAAAACGTGAAAAAATTAGTTTTTCAAGAACAATTTCTTTTTGAAAGCTTTCTTGTGCGCTTACAAAAAGGGGCCAAATAGCATAAGTAGCCATATGAATGACCTTCATTATCCCCTTAACCGCCTGTTAATATCTTCACATGTTCGCGCGAAAACTCAAATTAAGTAAATTTTGTTTTTCATATCTTGGTAATAATAATATAATTACACGAATAATTGACAAAGTATAAGTCGTATATAACATTTATAGGATAAAATACATTATTATAGCATATACAAATGTAAGAATACATATAGGAACTTTATTTGTCTTCGTTTTTCGCTTAAAATATGAGTCCTAACAATACGACAATATTTCAATTTGACGCGATGTCGGTAAAGCAGATTAGTGGTAACGGTGCTGAATTGCTGTCCTTGCGTTTCAACTACCCATGTTCGGCGGTGTCAACAAACACATCTGATTCTTCATGTTCCGCCAAATCTATATTTGATGATTATATAAACAAAGATATCGTAGTGGATAAAAGTCGTCTGGAACTCGGCCAGTTCAGGTAATGTAAACAGTAGAGATGGGCAATCATGCTAGTTTTGAATCACGTTGCTACCAGTGATTGCTACTTTCTAATATCAGTGATTTTAAACTATGAGTGTGATCACAAAAAAATAATAATTATCCTCAATGGCCGAAGTGGTGCTTATTCAAAATCATGTTGGTTTTTGTAAATTCAACAATTTTTAATATGTATTATTGAAAATTTTTGTTTTCATTTTTTGAGCACCCGAATAAAACATCGCAGAAAAAAATATAAAACGGGCAGAAAAATTTCCATAAAAAATTATCCTCAATGGCCGAAGTATTGCTAATTTAAAATTAATTCGGTTTTTGTAAATTCAACAAATTTTAATACAGATATGGATTTTTGAAAATTGTCGTTTTAATTTGTAGAGCACTTGCAAAAAACATCGCAGAAAAAATATAAAACGTGCAAACAAAATTCCATAAAAATTATCCTCAGTGGCCGAAGTATCGCTTATTCAAAATCAATTTGGTTTTTGTAAATTCAAAAACTTTCAATAGAGATATGGATTTTTGAAAAATTTTCGTGTCAATTTTTTGAGCACTTCAACAAAAACATATAAAACGTGTTAACAAAATTCCATAAAATATTATCCTCAATGGCCGAAGTATCACTTATTCAAAATCGATTTGGTTTTTGTAAATTTAAATTTTTTCAATAGAGATATGGATTTTTGAAAATTTTGTTTTAATATTTTGAGTACTTGAATAAAAACATCGCAGAAAAAAATATAAAACGCGCAGAAAAAATTCCATAAAAAATAATCCTCAATGGCCGAAGTATCGCTTATTTAAAATCAATTTGGGTTTTTTAAATTCAATGATTTGGAACAGAGATATGTATATTTGAAAATTTTCGTTTTAATTTTTCGAGCACCTGAACAAAAACATCGCAGAAAAAAATATAAAACGTGTTAACAAAATTCCATAAAATATTATCCTCAATGGCCGAAGTATTGAAAATTGAAAATCAATTTCGTTTTTGTAAATTTAAAATTTTTTAATAGAGATATGGATATTTGAAAATGTTTGTTTTAATATTTGGAGCACTTGAACAAAAACATCGCAGAAAAAAATATAAAACGTGCAGGCAAAATTCCATAAAAAATTATCCTCAATAGCCGAAGTGCCGCTTATTCAAAATCAATTTGATTTTTGTAAGTTCAACAATTTGTAATAGAAATATGTATTATTGAAAATGTTCGTTATAATTTTTTGAGCACCTGAATGAAAACATCGCAGAAAAAAATATAAAACACGCAGAAAAAATTCAATAAAACATGATATTCAATGGCCGAAGTATCGCTAATTCAAAATCAATTTGGTTTTTGTAAATGCAATATTTTTCAATGGAGATATGGATTTTTGAAGATTTCTATTTTAATTTTTTGAGCACTTGAACAAAAACATCGCAGAAAAATATAGAATGTGCAGAAAAAAATCCATAGAAAAATATCCTTAATGGCTGAAATATCACTTATTCAAAATCAATTTTGTTTTTGTAAATTCAACAATTTTCAATAGAAATGTGGATTTTTGAAGATTTTTGTTTTGTTTTTTTGCATTTGGAGATTTTCGCAGTTTGGTAAATTGTTTTTTTCAGTTCATGAAGTTTACAATTTGAAAATTAGTTTTGTGGTATTATTTCAAAATGTATGTTTAGATATTCGAACTGAATCTTAAATTAAAATTGATTTTGAGTAATTTTGAGTTTACAGTTTGTAGCAATTGTTTTTTTTTCAGTACATGAATATCGTAATTTGAACATGAGCCTAAGAGTAAGTGGGAATATATATATATATATATATATATATATATATATATATATATATATAGTATTGAATATAAAATAATATTTAGAAATGTTATTCTCTATTGTCTTCCTACAATCATGTTTTAAGTTACAGTCACAATTTAAGTAGAAATCACTGTTTAGGTCACATTTGAAGTAACAGCTATAGTTGTAATTTTTAATAGTAATCACAATCACTGTTTGATTAGCAGTAAAATTTGAGATTGTAAATAACATTCACGGTTTAAGTAATGCAATCACGGTGAAATTCGCCTATTAGTAACAGCAACGAACTGTGATTTTTTAATATCACTGAAAAATGAAACGTGAAATGTCGCCCATCCCTAGTAAACAGTACAACTTCAAATATTATCGTATTGTTGGGACTCATATTTTAAGCAAAAAACGAAGTCAAATAAAGTTCCTATATGTATTCTAACATTTCTATATGCTATAATAATGTATCTTATCCTAAAAATGTTATATACGACTTATACTTTGTCAATTACTCGTGTAATTATATTATTATTACCAAGATATGAAAAACAAAATTTACTTAATTTGAGTTTTCGCGTGAAGATATTAACAGGCGGTGAAGGGGATAATGAAGGTCATTAATATGGCTACTTATGTTATTTGGCCCCTTTTTGTAAGCGCACAAGAAAGCTTTCAAAAAAGAAATTGTTCTTGAAAAACTATTTTTTTCACGTTTTTCTGCTGTTTACACCAAGTTTTTGGAGTTCCATGGCCCGTAAACAAATCTGGAAAAAATACCGTTCTCTAGTTTTGGGTGTAATAAAATTAAATCAATTAAATGCGATCACACAACTGACCGGAAAAAAATTACACACAATTTTACAGTGGAATAATTTAATAATAACGCATTTTTTACCACATTTTTGGTAGAAGTCGAAAATGACAGTTATCGAGCATGCAAATCTCATTTTTTTTAAGTTCAAAACAAGGTTTTTACACTTGCAACTCAAATCGCGCGAGGGCCGCCACACCCATCTTATCCCGCTACCCCCTTTCTTCGTAAACTCATTGGTGATGTTGGAGGTTTAACAACAGCCGAAACAGGGTTTTTAATTGGTAAAAGTTAATCCGGAGTGTAATGGGTAGGCCCTATCCTACACCTACGCTCCCGCGCGAAACTTTCCTCCAATAAATAAGTTTATTAGGAAAACTCAAGTCCTTTGTTTTTAGTACACTACGAATTGATTTCTACTTGCTAACTGCTGTTTATGATCCATGAATTGAAGAGTGTATCACCCCTATTTACGCTAGAAAAACTCAATTCGTATTATTTTTAAACTTTCAAGTTCTCCAACAAGTTGCTGAAGAAAATTCTTAACTGGACACAGAGTTTTGCTTGTTGAAATTAAGTTGATGTAAAGGGTGGTGGATGGGCCCTATCCTACAGTCCAATTAGTGGACCATAGCACAGTTTGCTGCAAATGAATTAATTTACAGAAACAAATTAAAAATAACGTTGCTACGTTTTCGTTATTGTTCTACACCTGTGCAACCCCCGTTGATGTTTAACTGGTTGGATTGTATGATAGTGCCCACCCACCACCCTTTATGTAAACCTTAACTTAAGCTATAAACCATGTTCATGTAATCAAATTTCTTTGTAAATTCATTGGTGATGTTGGATGTTTAACAACAGCCGAAACCGGGTTTTTAATTGAAGTAAAAGTTAATCTGAAGGGTGGTGGGCAGTCCTTATTCTACAATCCAATCAGTTGAACAAATCCTGCTTAGAATTGCACCAAGCACTCAAGACGTGTTGCGCAGTGGCCGTCTTAAAGTCAATTGGCTCCGGAGATTTGTTGTCGGGTTCTTTCAATACTTTCTCGCTCTGTGAAAACTTTAGCCCCACGCGTCTCAAGTACTCGGTAATACTGTACATGCGTTTGTGACGCTTTATGATAACGCAAGTCCGCAATATATATTATATATAGGTACCGGGTGACCCAGGGATTTGTAAAAGCCCCATAACTTATTTGCTATTTGAGATATCGACTAATTTTCATGAACTGGTACCCACACCTATTCTACATATTTTAAAAATATATATGTTTTTGTACAGGGTGTCCCAGTATAAATAACACATCAAAGTTATGTTTTTTTTTTTAATGGAACACCCCATATTTTATACATTATTTTTAATCCTCTTAAGAAGTTGATAAAAATAGTACAAGATACTATTGGTTTATTACGGAGAGTTGGTTACTTATGGGCAATCTTGTGGTAAAAACATGTGCATATTGAAAACATTGCAGAAGCGTACCTAGCAAAGATAGCATCATTTTTTATACACTAAAAAATTTTCCACATCATGAAGAATAATACACCTCTGCTTTGGTCTTTTTTTGTTCATACCCTATATAGGGTGTTAACAAACGCAAAACAATGAATACCTATTTTTTTTCAAATGGAACACCCTATATATGTTGCCACCCATCTATGGCATTTTTGATAAGCTTTCCAATGACATATAGTACGTATAATAAAATTTTAAGGATTCTTGAGATTTATCAATAAAAACATTTTTCTTTTGTCACCTTCTGCTGATTTTTGGATTTTCAGCCAAAACTATGCATTACCTGGAAAACTTATACAGACCAAAGTTGTAGAGCGGAAAATTTCCGATCGATATAGGTCTTTAGACTTTTCAAATAATACGTGCATTGCCCGCCAGAGCGCGCTAAATCGTGACCCTATATGCATTTAACGTTGTTTTTTTAAATTTTTTAAATTATAAATTGCTCTATACTTTATTTTCCGCACCTTCTAGCGGAAAAATGATAAATTATATGAAAATTCAAATGACCTATATCCATTGAAAATGTTTCGCTCTACAAGTCTTAATAGAAGCAATTTTTGCCCAAAATACAAAGTTTTCGCTAAAAATGCAAATTGAAAATGTATGTATCAATTTTTGCATTTTTAGCGAAAACTATGCATTTTGGGCAAAATATGCGATTTGTACTTGTGTTTTGGCGAATTTCTAGGAACGCACAGTGGTTCAGAATTCGAAAAAGCTGGCCAAAAGTCGAAAAATGAAAGTCAATATTTTGAGTTTAGTGCAATATAGTCGTGTTCAGAGGGCTCCACTGGATACCACAATGGAAGAATATGATTGTATCTACCACAAAATGCCTCGTAATCAGCGTTCAAACTTGTTATTTTGTTAGACACATGGGAGACGTTCGGACGAGGTGAAATTTGGCGTCGGTTTTTCAATATAAATACTAATCTTTATGTGCTGGGATTTTTTTCCTTGTTATTATGGATCTTCCAGAAGGTAAATTAATGGTTATTACATTTAATATGCATACACAATTTTTGTTAGCAATTATAGCAATTTGCGTTAAAAATTGGTAAATACATTTTAAACATTAATGGAAATATTTTTTTGCCTATGTATGCCTGTGTTCCTATAGCAATATAAATACTTATTATAGTGTCTTTTAACGTGATAAGCAACAATTAGCTGCATTCATTTGCATTCCTCAGTGTAGGATTATTTTTATTGCTGATGTGCAATATCGTTGAAAAAATCGACTTTATATTTTATTGAATATCTTGTATTTATGATGTGTATATATATACAGGGTGTACATGAACAAAACGGAACATAGGATTTCCAATGTTAATTTGTTTATATCGAAATATTATCTTCCCTGATCATTTTAGAGGAAAGAAAGAAGTCAAATTAATAAAAAAAGAACAAATAAGGAATTTGAAAGAAGTTTGTACGGAGAAAGTAAAACATACAAACGACAGACAGACAGACACAAAGGTAGATACTCATTCAGACTTTTTTCAACAAAAATTCCGCAAAAAAAATGTTTGGAAATTCTTTTCAATCACCATACTTTCTCGTAGTAGTTTGCACGGAGAAAGGAAAAAATAAATATGACAGACAGGCAGACACACAGACACACATTTTTTTGCAAAAATTTTCGGAATCGACGGAAATGGATTTTGCCACAAAAAAAAAGTTTGGATTTTTTTACGATCACAATATTTTCCCTTAGTTTGTAAGGAGAAAGTAAAAATAAATATGACAGGCAGACACACAGACACATTTTCTTTCACAAAAATTGTCAGAATCAACGAAATAGATATTTTGCGCAAAAAAAAATATTTGGAAATTTGTTACGATCACAATATTTTCCCTTAGTTTGTAAGGAGAAAATAAAAAATAAATATGACAGACAGACAGAAAGACGGACACACAGACACTTTCGTTTTCACAAAAATTGTCGGAATCAACGAAACGGCTGGAATGGATTTTTTTTACGAACGCTATATTTTCCTGTAATTGTACGGAGAAAGTAGAAACTAAATATGACAGACCGACAGACCGACAGACCGACAGACACAACGGCAGACACGTATATCTTTTACAAAAATTGTTAGAATCGAAAAAATATATATTTCCGCAAAAAAAATATTAGGAGTTTTTTTACAATCACAACACTTTCTTGTAGTTTGTACGGAGAAAGTAAAAATCAATATAACAGACAGGCATACGAAGACAGACACATATTTTTTTTAACAAAAATTATCGAAATCGATATTTCCGTAAAAAAAAAGTTTGAATTTTTTTTACAATTAGAACACTTTCCCATAGTTTGTACGGAGAAAGTAAAAAAACAGTATGACAGACAGACAGACACAAAAGCAGACATACAGTTTTTTTAATTAAAATTGTCGGAATCGACGAAATGGATATTTCCGCAAAAAGAAATGTTTGAAAATTTTTTACGATCACAATAATTTCCCGTCAATTTATACACACCCTGTATAGTATAAGTTATGGTTATGGTTTTGGCCCGAGGGTGCTCACTGACTCGAAGCCGAGGGCCAAAACCCATTTTACGGCCTTGTTAATGATTTGGTACATTTTTTTATTATCATTAAGTTTTAATTTATAGAAAATTCAAAATACATTTTATGCGAGAAAATAGAAATAATCGTAATTTACATGACACGTTTATTCTGTACGTAAACATGGTAATAGGTATAAATAAGAACGGAAGTTTTTCACTAATTTTGAAATAATTAAATTGTTCTTAAAGTTGCGAATTTCTTCAGTGTGGCCAAATAAATGTAAAAACAATTGTGATCAACTTGAAATTTTTAAAATGTGCTTAAAATTGATTCTGCTTTATTATTTAAGAAACATCTAACAAGTCCTTTCACTAACTTTGGAAATAATCATGTGATAACCGAGTAAATTGTTATACTGAAGTTGCGAATTTCTCCAGTGTAGCCAAATAAATGTAAAAACAAATGAGACAAATTTGAAATTTTCAGAATTTACTAAAAATTGATTCTTCCTAATGGTTAAAAAATAATATCAAACACATCTTTACTAAATTTTAAAATAATCACCCGAGAACTGAGTTAATTGTAATACTGAGATTGCGCATTACTTCAGTGCCGCCAAAAAAATATTAAAACCATTGTTACCAACTTAAAATTTTCAACATTTACTCAAAATTTATTTGGTACAAAAAAAAATATACACACCCTGACTAACATAATCACCGGAGAGCTGGGATCATTGTTATTCTAAAATATTGGATTTCTCTCGTGCGGACAATAATAATTTTATCACTTATCTCCGCCATATTGGATCCACCATTTTTAATTTTTAAATTTTGACATAAAATTCATAATCTGCGATTAGTACCTATTCATGTCAAAATTTATCAAGATTTAGACTTTTGGCCAGCTTTTTCGAATTCTGAACCACTGTGGAACGTATGAAAAGAAAAATTGAGTCCCGTGCCTAACCTAAACGATGTCCGTTTCTGCGAATTGCATGTAAATAGAATTTGTTTTTACTTTATTAAAAAAAAATTCAACTCAGTTTCAATTTGAAATTGAAAGGAGCAACACCAAATGTAGATTTGCATGTACATAAAAAATAATGGAGTACACTGTTGCCGAGAAAGTAGATATGGTGTTAATTTATGGGGAGTGTAATAAAAATACACTGAATGCATCTCGAAAGTACAAGACGGCAAACGTAACTTGTTGTTGCGCAGTGGCAAAATTGTGGGCGGAACCTTCGAAGTGCGCTCTCGATAGATTTCGTGAAGAGTTCGCACGCCTGGTACATTCAATTATGTGGAGGAGAGCGCCCGATAGGGTTGTAAATGAATAGCGCACGCGAAGGATATGTGCTTGCTTATTACAGAGACTGTACTCGGCCGGCTGTAGAGAGAGAGCTTTCGCTTGCTCTCTGCGCGTCCGGCCAACTTTAATTTGCCGTCCTGTACGCGAGACGATTTCCTAATCGAAATCAACCAAGTGTCTCGACGTATTATCGTCTTGTCAGAAGATTTACTGCGTCGGGAACTGTTCAGCCAGCAAAGAGGACCCGGTAAGTTGAGAATAACAATAATTGCTTAAATTTTTATGATACGTCAGTAATATCGCGAAAAAAATTTCTGCAAAATTTCCATTCACAGCATCTGAAAAAATATGTATAGCAGGTTTAGCTGCTATAGAAGGTTTAACTGATTTATTATGTGTTCTTATGGACAAGTGCCATTTCAAAATAAAAAGTGTTAAGGAAAACGTATAAAAAATAATAAGAAAATTCCGAATTTCGGTACAACAATTTTTAATATCAAAATTGAATTGCAATAATCATTTTCTAATTAAACATACTGAAATTTGTTTGTTTACTGTCGGTTTTAATTAATTTTGGTGACCTAAACATATAAATGAATAGAACATCCTTAACACTTTATCGGGGAATGTGAACGAAACCGTATCGTTGTGAAAGAAGAGGGAGTTGACCAATCAGTTTGAATATGTTTACAAGTTTGTGTAAAATGTTGCGCGAGTCGCATGAAGTATTGTCTTCATTCGATGGTTCAAACCAAACATAATCTCTAAATTTAAACCCGCGAAATTCGGCGGAGGGGATACATATTTCCTGAAAGAGGGTTACACAGTCTAAAGCTGGCAGAATTACAATGCAGACTATCGTATTAGCAGTTCATTTTTTTCAGCATAAATGGTTATTTACAAAAAAGTAGATACAACTTATTTCATTTTGTTTGATTCCATTAGAAGTAACACTGCGGCGGGTGAAAATGCAGAGACCATGGTGTTGGCGGTCATCGCTCACACCCTCACGTTAGTTCGAAACAAATTGAGCGAGAGGCAGCATTCTGCGCATCCTTAAACGTCACAAATACCATCCCTACTACGTGTCTCTACACCAACAACTTCAAGGAGACGATTTCCGTAATCGTGCAGAACTTTGTCGTTGGGCCCTGGGTCGAGTAGAAGATAACCCCAGGTTTGTTTCGTCGATTCTGTTCAGCGATTAATCAACTTTCACGAATCGAGGACAAATAAATGTCCATAACATGCATTACTGGGCACTGGAAAACCCTCATTGGCTTCGCGAAGTTAACCATCAGCGACCATGGAGTGTCAATGTTTGGTGCGGGATTGTCGACAGACGTATTATTGGGCCATACTTTGTCGACGGCAATTTGAACGGAGCAAAGTATGAAAACTTCCTCAATAATATTTTGGCAGTATTGTTGGAAGAGGTACCGCTTCAGCTAAGGACCGAAATGTGGTTTCAACATGATGGCTGTCCGGCTCACTTTTCCCGCGTTGCCCGACGAGTACTGGATCGCGGCTATGGAGATCGTTGGATTGGACTGTAAGTGTATACCTCCTGGACGTGTTTCAAACGTTCCTTATTTCCGGATCGCCTCCACAATCTTATCCGACGAGAATCTGGATGAGATCCAAATCTAGACTCCTCAGTAAACAACACGTTCGCCCAATCATGTTCATCATAATTATGAAAATCTCAACACCAGTCTAATCTTGCTCCGCGATTGCCTCTAGACTGAGAGGCCATCCAGTATGAAGATTGGCTTCATGAAGACGATTACTTACAGTATCTCTACCAACGATTACGTTATCTGCCCTCTGTAACTCGGTAATTAATTCAGGTGCCGTGATAGTAGGATGTCTTCTAGCTGTTAAAACCAGATGTCTGCCCTGAGCTGGTGTTGTAGAACGTCCACGTTCTGGATGTTGTTCGGCCGGACTTCCTGTTTCCTTAAAACGCCGCCATAACCGACTGATGACACTTTGGGAAACACTTATCCGCTCAGCCACTTCGATTTATTTTATGTCAGCTTGATGAACGCCTACCGCTCGATTCATCACTTCTAAACTCAAATGTTGTCGTTCTATTCCAAAACACAGTATTTTCGAAGTAGTGAGTAATCAAAGCACCGTAGAACGACTAAAATCGAAGAATTGATTTTTCACAATATCTTGTTTATCGATTATTCTCTGTTTATTTTGTTTGTTTGTTTTTGTTTCTTTTTCAGGTGTTCATAAAAATAGTCTGCCTTGAGTATTCTAACTGGCAATTGCGTTAAATGTACAGTATAAACAATATACAGTTTATTTTAATGGTTTCGAAGAATTCGAAGAAAAATCCTCGTATCAGGGAATCCGACCAAAAGGGGTGGTTAATAAATCATCTATTTATCATAAAACCTAGCTTTCGCCAATGTTTATTAGCTTCTTCAGGGATAACGCTACAAATTGTTTACAAGAGAAAAAAGTTATAAGTTAATGATTTGAGGTTATGCACGTGTTGGCGAAAATACTACTTACATGGAAGATGTGAAAAATAAACCGTTGAACATAAGGAATTAATAAAATGGCTCGATGACTTGTTAAAAATGTTGATGTCGCAAGATTAAAATTTACAAACTTTACAAACACACATCGCCGGACATGTTTGTTCGAGGCAATGACTAACAGTGGTGGTGAGCTAGGTTAGATTATAATGCAAATAAAACGAATAACTTTGTTAGTATCACTTTATTAACTTGGAGTAGTTACTATAGTAAATGACAAGCTGAAATTGTCGAAACTATAGTAACTACTCCAAGTTAATAAAGTGATACTAACAAAGTTATTCGTTTTATTTGAATTATTCAAAATGTATCACGAAGTGAAAGCCTCCACAATTACTTATTTTAGATTATAATGGCCGATGTACAAGCCAACTTCAAAGAGAGCACGCAAAAATAGTGCCAACCCTGTTTCTATGATGCCATGAAATTGGCGGTAAAGTTTTGAATTTGAATCTAAAGAGTGTTATGTGTTATGTTATGTTATCAATTTAACCTTTACAAGTATAGATTATAACATTAACAATGACCTGATCATTTTTTATTATAGCGTTAAAATGATCAGGTCATAACTATTATAGATACCCTCTGTCTGGAGTAATATCATCCTCTTCAAGGGAATATAATATTTCAACAATTTTTTCATCAGAAATCAACGTATAATAAACGCAGCTGTGTGTATTGGGAAGATTTCGACCAAAGAAAATGATTCGGGTGTGAAAAATGTATACACGAATGTTTACATAATTGGTAAGCGATTTTTTTAAATGTTGCAATAGGTAATTACGTAATCCATCCAATCACCGCCAATAAAATCTAATCAAATCGGACGTAATCGAAAGTGAATAATCGTGGATTTCAAGGTAGGTCAATAATTAATAATACGAATTACAGAAATTACATAAAAGTTCCGAGGGTCAAACTCGAAACACCAAAACATTTTTATTGCTCTGTAATTTCGGTAAATTCGTGTCATTACAGGCGGTTCAAGTTTGAAAGGGTAAGTTTGAATCCTCCTATTCTGTATTGACCTCAAGCGCCTAAGTATTAATTATTTTCACACTCTTACAAGAAACCTTCCAGGAACGATGGAGGCACATGTGAATCACATCGTAATTAAGCCGAACGCGATGGCATCATTAAGCCAGATTTAAATGACAAAACGGAGTCATTAATGCCGTCAAACTCTCACGAAAACGATCAATTCTCGTGTCACATGCATTATATAAAATATTGCCATCTTCGTGTGAAAAATAAAGAATGCGATATATGGAATTCGGGTTAAGGGATGTTTACGGTGCACGAGGCCGAGGCCTTTTGGCCACCCGCAGAGCCACAATCGCTCTGTCAATCACCGATCACGCCCCTCAATAATTAATCATCGTACAAAGACTGCGGGCTTATCTCCACACAGGTACATACATACACAGAATGTTTAGGGCCCTATCTACGGGTATATCTTGGAAATTGGACTTTTATGTAGTTAATAATGCAGATAGGAAATAACGTAATTAGCCTAAGAGAATATAGACGATACTTTTATTGCTCGTAACAGATATCTTTGGAGTTTGGAACTAATATATAAGGTATTTTGATTGGAATTTACATGATGACGTAAATACCTATACACTTGGTGTATTAATTACGGTTCTTTAATTGAAATAATATTAACGAGTTTGTTGTTTGCGCAAATGATTTGAAATATTTGCATTACCTTTATCTAACCCTAAGCGTAAATTGTTTCTGCTTCAAATATACTTCAGAGTTTCCTGGTACCAGCTCGGAGATTTTTCTACAATCTGAAATTGCATTCTCTATTCAGAATTGATGGCCACGTTGTTTGCTTTCTGGCTGTTATTTTTGTGTGATGTAAACATTTCTAGTGCCACAAAGAGTATCGTGTGAGTAACAAAATTTTGTTTCAGAATTGGCTGTGAGATAAATGAGGTACGTCGCATTTTATTACGTCATGAGACTACATTAGTTCAATAGAATTATATTTAAAAAAAATAATTAATCTCAGACATAACTCGCAGGCATGGCCAACTCGGTTCGGTGATTAATCCGCACAAGAAGACTGCTCACGTGAAAAACGCTCACAGAAAACTGCGCACAGCGAAAACTCCGCACACGAAAACTCCTCACACGGAATAATGCTCACGCGGAAAATAACGCACAGTGATAATTGCGCACACGAAAATTGCTCACACCGAAAATGCTGAGACGATTATCCTCTTGTCTAGCTATTAAATCTATGTTGATATTATGAAAGCTCTTTCAAAGATTATTATAGAAAGCAGTGGCGGCTCGTGGAACATGTTGATGGTAGAGCCACTTATATAATACACTCCCCCTCCCCTTTTTTAAGAAACAAATAACCATTTATCTTCCTAGACCAATCGAATATTTTGGCCAAAAAATCAAAAAATTGGAACAAAACAGCCTAAGATCTAAAATATCGGTCAAAAAAATCAAAAATCCTGATTTAAAAATAAAAATGCAGACTAAAAAATTCAAAATAATTTGCCATTTTCGGCCCTAAATATAACTCCTTTTAGCTTAAAATAAGTTCCAACGAAAAATTTGAATAGCAAAAATAAAAATTTAAAAAAAAAATCCCACAATAAAATCAATAATTCAAGTTAAGAAAATCTAAAATATGGGACAAAAAATAAAAAATTAAGATCTAAAATTCGTACCCAAAAAATAAAGTGGTAGACCAAAAAAATAAAGACAAAACATCGCTTATTCGAAATCAATTTGGTTTTTGTAAATTCAACAATTTTTAATAGAGATATGGATTTTTGAAAATTTTAATTTTATCTTTTTGAGCACTTGAATGAAAACATCGCAGAAAAAATATAAAAAGCGCGCAGACAAAATTCCATAAAAAATCATCCTCTATGGCCGACGTATAGCTTATTTAAAATCAATTTGGTTTTTGTAAATTCAATAATTTTTAATAGAGATATGGATTTTTGAAGATTTTCGTTTTAATTTTTTGAGCACTTGAATAAAAACAACGCAGAAAAAGTATAAAACGCGCAGACAAAATTCCATAGAAAATCGTCATCTATGGCCGACGTATAGCTAATTCAAAATCAATTTGGTTTTTGTAAATTCAACAATTTTCAATAGAGATATGGATTTTTCAAGATTTTCGTTTTAATTTTTTGAGCACTTGAATGAAAACATCGCAGAAAAAAGTATAAAACGCGTAGAAAAAATTCTTTAAAACAATATCCTCAATAGTCAAAGAATCGCTTATTCAAAATTAATTTGGTTTTTGTAAATTCAACAATTTTTAATGGAGATGTGAATTTTTGAAAATTTTAATTTTATCTTTTTGAGCACTTGAATAAAAACAACGCAGAAAAAATATAAAACGCGCAGACAAAATTCCATAAAAAATCATCCTTAATGGCCGAAGTATAGCTAATTCAAAATCAATTTGGTTTTTGTAAATTCAATAATTTTCAATAAAGATATGGATTTTTGAAGATTTTTGTTTTACTTTTTTGAGCACTTGAATGAAAACATCGCAGAAAAAAATATAAAACGCGTAGAAAAAATTCCTTAAGACAATATCCTCAATGGTCGAAGAACCGCTTATTCAAAATCCATTTGGTTTTTGTAAATGCCACAGTTTTTAATGGAGATATGGATTTTTTAAAATTTTAGTTTTAATTTTTTTATTGTGACTCATCACTCGATCACAGCAAGTTTGTGGTTCAAGATAATTTTTTCGTTTTTATAAAATCTCAATTAATTAATTAATAATTGTTAGTACATAAGTTGTAATTTGTTTCATTTTATATGGTATACCATGGAATTTTATAAATATTTGTCTTTCTTATTAAATATTTATTCAAAATTTAAATACAATACCCTGCAAAAATGGGAGAATAAAGTAGTGAATATTAAATAACATTTAGAAATGTCACATACTACAATTATCAGTCACAGTATAAGTAGCAAACACAGTTTGTCACAGTTTAAATAGCAGTGATTTAAAGTAGCAGTGATTTTAAATAACAGTAATTTTTAGTAGCAGTGATATTAAGTAGCAGTTATTTTAAATAACAGTGATTTTAAGTAGCAGTGATTTAAAGTAACAGTGAAATTCGCCTATTAGTCACAGTTACGACCAGTGATTTTTCAATACCAGTGAAAAATCACAGATACGTGAAATATCGCCCATCCCTATTCGATAGTACTCATCATATTTATAATAAATTATAAAATTTGAATATGTATTTTAGAAAGTAAACCGAAAAATAATCATGTCATTATAGCAAGTCCGAAGATTTAAATTGCAATTTTGATTTTTAAATTACTAAACGCGTTGACCGATTTTGATGACACAAATGACAAAATATGGTGTATTTAGTGTCATTTCAAAACGGATTAGGAAGTTTTCTCTTGAAATTAATGCAAAAATTAAGGTTTTTAATTTCCCAAGATTTTAAAATCGCGACTTTGTTTTTTGAAATGTGTTGTTCGATTTTGATAATTTAAATGTCAAATTTGACGAATTTTTTGTAATTTTAAAACGGTTTATGACATTTTCTCGTGAAATTACTGGAGCGCCCAATGAAGGGATAACTGAACCCCTAAGTTAATATTTTTAGTCGTTTGTCTTGGCCTTTACGAAAATAAATAAATACCTATTTTGTGTTTGTCAGTTTTTCATCAAATTCTTTTCAATATTTGTTCGATTTTTTTTAGACGTGCTTCGTTATTGAATCGATCCATGCTACTTAGAACTGATTCGTTATTATTTTTTTTTTACTTTGGCAGGTGTCCTTCAGTCACATCAGTTATTGTATTTGTACTTGGCTAATATGATTCGTTATTGAATCGGTTATAATAGTGACTGTTACGAAGAAGTGATTCGTTATTTAATCTCCTTTTATAAAATAACCGTTTGTGGGAATTTTCAATAACGGTTACTGTTATTATTTGTTAGTAATGGTTGCAAAGTAGCAGTTAGTGAAAATCACGCTCATCACTAGCTCCATGTGCACTAATGCAACAATTACATTGCCGGCTAAAGGAACGAAACGTTCTTGCTATTCTGTCAGGATCATTACTAATTTCCCCAGTAGCGTTTATTATTCGCTCTAGTAATTGTTCCTTTGTATTCACTGGGACGCTATAAACTTGTGTGTAAGATCTGGAGATCATGATGGCCAATCCATCCATCAGGAAATTAAATGCTCTTCCAATTTTTGACATTTCTTGCATAATGGGGAGGTCCTCCATCTAGTTGGAACCACGTCCTAAGCCGTTACGCAAGCGACAAATAATCTAAAATTTCTGTAAATTTTTACATTAAGGCATAAACAGCATATTCAGAATTACTTAAACGAGACATAATTAACAAACTGGCGAAGCAAATAAGTTGGTATAAAAGACTATCAGATGAACATTAACCTGCTCAAATATTTTTGTCTAAATTCATGGCAATCTATAAAATTTGTTTAGATTTTTTTACGATCGAAAAATCTTTTAGATTATTTATCTCGATAACGGTAAGAAATCGGACATATGTTTATTTGAACTTTTCTGTTCAGAATAACATTATCTACCGCCTGTTTTCGTTAACTCGAAACGAAACACCCTGTATATACTATTTTTTCACAAACGGGATATTTTAAGAGTAAAACGTTCATTTCTTAAACCCAACCCTGAAAAAGACGCTGACAGGCGTGATAGTTAACATAAATCATGGAAACTCGCAGGGAGAGAAATGATTACTTGTCTCCATAGGGAGAGAATGTTATTTCTCTCACGATTTCGACAGATGAGCACTCAAATTTCTTTTCCGTTTGCGAAAAACACTATTTTACTTCAAAAACAACAGATGAAAGCGTGGTCAAAACCAGGGGCGGCTCGTTATATAGAGCCAAAGAGCCATGGCACTACCTGTAGTTTCAACCGCAGCAAGAATTTTTAATTAATTCTTAAAACACTTTTTCGCCAATTACTTTGGTCTAGGAAGATTCTTTCTTTCTTTTGTTGTCAAAAATTGTATTTTTTGGCTGACAATAATGGTGTATTGCAATTGTCAATGGTTCGTCGCAGTTGTCAAGAATGGTATTTTTCAGCTATTGAAAATGGCAGTTTTCAGCTGTTAAGAAGAGTATTATTCAACTATTAAAAATGCGATTTTCCACCTATAAAAATGTTATTTTTCAGCTATCAAAAGCAGCATTTTTTGACATTTTCCTTAATTGTCTAAAATGGAATTTTCAGCTGTCAAAACTTGTATTTTTTGTGTTGTCAAAAATTGTATTTTTTAGCTACAATAATGGTTTGTTACAGTTGTCAATAATTGCTTGTTGCAGTTTTACCTGTTAAGAATTGATTCAGGTGTCAAAAGCAGCATTTTTCGATTTTTTAATTGCCAAAAATGACATTTTTGAGCTGCCAAAAATTGTACTTTTTGTTGTAGAAAATTGTATTTTTAGCTAACAATAATGGTTTGTTGCAGTTGTCAAGAATGGTATGTTTCAGCTATTAAAAATGGTAGCTTTCACCTGTTAAGAAATGTATCATTCAACTGTCGAAAATTACATTTTTCAGTTATCGAAAACAAGTTACTTTTCAGCTGTCAAAAAGGCATTTCTCACTTATTAAAATGGTATTTTTCAGCTCTCAAAAATGGCTGTTTCAGCATTTTTGACAACAAAAAGTACAATTTTTGTTGTCAAAAATTATATTTTTTGGCAATATTTAACAATACAGTGGTCAATAAGGGTTTGTTGAAATTGTCAAGAGTGGCATTTTTCAGCTGTTAAGAAGTGTATTATTCAAATGTAAGAAATGATATTTTTCAGTTGTCGAAAATGTTTTTTTAATGTCAAAAAAGGTATTTCTCACCTATTTAAATGTTATTTTTCAGCTATCAAAGAAAGCATTTTTTTACATTTTTTTAATTGTCAAAAAATGGCATTTTTCAGCTGTCAAAAATTATCTTTTTGTAGTCAAAAATTGTCTTTTTGTAGTCAAAAATTGTCTTTTTGTAGTCAAAAATTGTATTTTTTAGCTAAAAATAACGGTTTGTTACTGTTGTCAATAATAGTTTGTTGCAGTTGTCAACAATGCTATTTTTCAGCTGTTGAAAATGGCAGTTTTCAGCTGTTAAGAAGCGTAATTTTCAACTGTTAAAAATGAGATTTTCCACCTATAAAAATGTTATTTTTCAGCTATCAAAAGCAGCATTTTTCGACATTTTCCTTAATTGTCAAAAATGGCATTTTTAGCCGGCAAAACTTGGATTTTTTGTGTTGTCAAAAATTGTATTTTTTAGCTAACAATAATGGTTTGTTACAGTTGTCAATAATGGCTTGTTGCAGTTGTCAAGAATGGTATTTTGCAGCTGTTAAAAATGGTATTTTTCAGCTGTTGTGAAGAGTATTATTCAACAGTTAAAAATAATATTTTTAGTTGTCAAAAATGGCATTTTACAGCTAATCAAAAATTGTATTTTTTGTGTTGTCGAAAATTGTATTTTCTAGCTGTCAATAATGGTTTGTTGCAGTTGTCAAGAATGCTATTATTCAACTGTCGAAAATGATATATTTTTCAGTTGTCAAAAATGTTAGTTTTCAATCGTTAAGAAAAGTATTTCTCACCTATAAAAATGGTATTTTTCAGCTATCAAAGGCAGCATTTTTCGACATTTTCCTTAATTGTCAAAATTTTGTTTTTTAGCTGACAATAATAGTATGTTACAGTTGTCAATAATGGTTTGTTGCTGTTTGTAAGAATGGTATGTTTCAGCTGTTAAAAATGGCATTTTTCAGCTGTGAAAAAGGAATTTCTTACCTATAAAAAATGTATTGTTCGGCTATTAAAAGTAGCATTTTTTGAAATTTTTTAATTGTCAAAAATGGCATTTTACAGCTGCTCAAAAATTGTATTTTTTGTGTTGTCGAAAATTGTATTTTCTACCTGACAATAATGGTATGTTACAGTTGTCAATAATGGTTTGTTGCAGTTGTCAATAATGGTATTATTCAACTGTCGAAAATGATATATTTTTCAGTTGTCAAAAATGTTATTTTTCAATTGTTAAGAAAGGTATTTCTCACCTATAAAAAATGGTATTTTTCAGCTATCAAAGGCAGTTTTTTCGACATTTTCCTTAATTGTCAAAATTTTGTTTTTTAACTGACAATAACGGTATGTTACAGTTGTCAATAATGGTTTGTTGCAGTTGGTAAGAATAGTATGTTTCAGCTGTTAAAATGGCATTTTTTAGCTGTTAAGAAGTGTATTATTCAACTGTCAAAAATTATATTCTTCAGCTGTCAAAAATGATATTTTTCAGCCGTCAAAAATAATATTTTTCGGCTGTCAAAAATTATATTTTTCAGCTGTTAAAAATGGCATTTTTCAGCTGTTAAAAATGGCATTTTTCAGCTGTTAAGAAGTGTATTATTCAACTGTCAAAAATAATATTTTTCAGCTGTTAAAAATGTCAATTTTCAGTTGTTAAGAAGTGTATTATTCAACTGTCAAAAATTATATTTTTCAGCTGTCAAAAATGATATTTTTTAGCCGTCAAAAATTATATTTTTCAGCTGTTAAAAATGGCATTTTTCAGCCGTTAAAAATGGCATTTTTCAGCTGTCAAGAAGTGTATTATTCAACTGTCAAAAATGATATTTTTCAGCTGTCAAAAATGATATTTTTCAGCCGTCAAAAATTATATTTTTCGGCTGTCAAAAATTATATTTTTCAGCTGTTAAAAATAGCATTTTTGAGCTGTTAAGAAGTGTATTATTCAACTGTCAAAAATGATATTTTTCAGCTGTCAAAAATGATATTTTTCAGCCGTCAAAAATTAAATTTTTCGGCTGTCAAAAATTATATTTTTCAGCTGTCAAAAATTATATTTTTCAGCTATCAGAAATGATATTTATCAGCTGTCAACAATGGTATTTCTCACCTATAAAAATGATTTTTTTTCAGCTATCAAAAGCAGCATTTTTCGACATTTTTTAATTATCAAAAATGGCATTTTTCAGCTTTTAAAAATTGTGTTTTTTAGCTGACAATAATGGTATGATACAGTTGTCAATAATAGTGTGTTGCTGTTATCAAGCATGGTATTTTTCAGTGATTAAGAATTGTATTATTTGGCTGTCAAAAATGTAATGTTTCAGCTGTCAAAAATGATATTTTTCAGCCGTCAAAAATGATATTTTTCAGCTGTCAAAAAATATATTTTTCAGCAGTCAAAAATTATATTTTTCAGCTATCAGAAATGATATTTATCAGTTGTCAACAATGGTATTTCTTACCTATAAAAATGGTATTTTTCAGCTATCAAAAGCAGCATTTTTCGACATTTTTTTAATTGTCAAAAATGGCATTTTTCAGCTTTTCCAAATTTTGTTTTTTAGCTGACAATAATGGTATAATACAGTTGTCAATAATAGTGTGTTGCTGTTATCAAGCATGGTATTTTTCTGCTATTAAGAATTGTATTATTTGGCTGTCAAAAATGTAATTTTTCAGCTGTCAAAAATGATATTTTTCAGCTGTCAAAAATGATATTTTTCGGCTGTCAAAAAATATATTTTTCAGCTGTCAAAAATTATATTTTTCAGCTATCAGAAATGGTATTTATCAGCTGTCAACAATGGCATTTCTCACCTATAAAAATGGTATTTTTCAGCTATCAAAAGCAGCATTTTTCGACATTTTTTTAATTGTCAAAAATGGCATTTTTCAGCTTTTAAAAATTGTGTTTTTTAGCTGACAATAATGGTATGATACAGTTGTCAATAATAGTGTGTTGTTGTACATGGTATTTTTCAGCTATTAAGAATTGTATTATTTGGCTGTCAAAAATGTAATTTTTCAGCTGTCAAAAATGATGTTTTTCAGTTGCCAAAAATGGCATTTCCCACCTATATAAATGGTATTTTTCAGCTGCCAAAAGCAGCATTTTTGACATTTTTTTAACTGTCAAAAATGGCATTTTTCAGCTGTCAAAACTTGTATATTTTGTTGTCAAAAATTGATTTTTTTGTTGTCAAAAATTGTATTTTTTAGCTGCCAATAACGGGAATGGTATTTTTCGTCTGTCAAGAATGGTAATCCCCAGCTGTTGAAAGTAGTATTTTTCAGCTGTCTCGAGTTGTATTTTAAAGTTGTAGAAAGTGGTATTCTTTGGCTATCAAATATACTATGTTTCAGCTGCAAAAACAGTAGTTTTAAGCTAATAAAAATAGTTTTTTTCGACATTATGAAATGTCAAAAATTGTATTTTTCAGTTGTCGAAAGTAGTATATTTTGCTGTCGAAGCATAGACGGCTCGTTATACAGGGTGTATTTGAAATAACGAACAGGCTCGTAACCACAAAGAGATTAGGTATATTATTTTTAAACAATATTCGCAATTATTTTGTTTATAACTGTAACAAAAAGCCCGAAATTAATTATTAAAGTTAATAAGTGAAAATTAAAAAAAACATGTTTGGGGGCAGTGGTAATGTGACCTAATTTTTAAACGGCATCGGCTTTAGATATCGAATTACAACAAACGCGGAGGAAATATCTGAGTATTCTTTAAGCGTCAATGAACTTGAGGACTGTTTATCTTTTACAAAAAAAAAAAAACGTTGCGATAACACTTAAAATTTCGGAGGCAAGAAATCGTATCTCGTGTTTTAAATAAACAAACACACATTCCATGCAGACCTAATTAAATGAGAAAAGCACCGGTTCTCGAAATGTTTAAAAAACCTCGAAAAATTAGGAAAATTCAAAATTTTTCTTTCAAATAAATTTTGACGAAAGTGGGTTCACAAATATTTTGTCTATGTGCCCTTAAATGCCTGTTCGTTATTTTAAATACGCCCTGTATAGGGCACACACTTTTTCGCCAGTTACTTTGGTCTAGGAAGATAAATCGTTCTTTGTTTCTTCAAAGAAGGTCGGGGGCTCTACCATCAACATGTTCCACAAGCCGCCACTGGTAAAAACTGTTACATTTTATAACTGTACAAATTGTACTTTGAATTTTTATAAATAAATAAGCCATTTGTTAGTGAAAACTATTATAATTGCTTACCGCATTAATGTTACTATAGACGCGAACAAAACTGTTCTTTTGTCGGTTTCTATGGAGACCAACCGCAGTGTATTCAATTTATAAAATATGTCAACAGTGATTGTAACTAGTTATTTCACCACGATTGTGCGAAAATGATATATATATCTGTAGCTTCGGATGATGCCGATGTTTGAAACGTCAAAATTGTGAAATATGAAAATAACAAATAATAATAATCATAATAATAAATTGTCTTTATTGCGAGAAAAAAAAAGTGCAAGAAATATCATGGTAGAGTAGGCGAAGTTCAGTGAGGTAGTAACCTCTTACTGCTCTTCCACTTATAATTATCCTAATAACTAGTTATTATCAAATTTATTTCATCTGGAAACACTAGATCAGCACTTTGCTATTTGTTTATAGACTTAGTAAGATTTAATTTTGCGGTTACTTTTCGTCTTTATTTAATTAACATGTGAGGGTTTTTAATTTTAATTATATCTAGTAGTAGGTAAACAGTTTTCGCAGAGTTAATACAAATTATGTACAATGCAGTATTATTAATTCTTAATATTGATCGATAATAGCACTTTATGTGGCCATGAAAATATAATGATTAAGAATAATTACTCTCTGTTGTAATTTATTATGGTCGAGAGCAAAGTTAGTGAAATAATAACACCATCTGTAAAATGATGATAATAATGAGACCGGACATGGTCGTATGTGGACACGGCGATAAGGTGCATAACCCGTGACACGAAGACACTTCGTACATAAATATATAAAGCTTGGGACAAGGGACAAGGAGTGAAGGAGTGCCTGATGCCGATGATTGCGCATAACTCTGCCAGTCTGTTTCCTATGACGTCATGTATCCGGTACTAAGCGTAGGGTCGAGCCGAGAGTTCGAAAAATTAATTCGTCGCGTCACAAAAAACGCAATCAAAATTAAAAGTCTCGACGCGGATGAGATATTAATAAAATATGCGACGGACTGAGGGACGTGCGGGGGTGTTGGGTTGTCGTGACTTGATCGACGTATATTAATAATGATATCGGACCGCGGACACCGAGTCCAGACAGCTGATGAATGCTATGTCAAACCTTGCAGACAGATACACATAGCTCATGCGTTTTCTGATACAACAAGACATCGCCACGGGACCATCTCGTGTACATTCTCCACGGTACCCCTTGGTCCTAATACACCTGCCAAACTTAATAACCATTCTCGTTCGACATGTTATATGTTCAAATATGGAATTCTTGTAACAACCATCTCAGTCAATGGAAATACAATGTATTAATAACTTTGCCGTAGCGTCCGGTTATTCTCCGAAGCAATTCTACTCCAGAGATTGTAGTTTTAAAACGATAATAGAGATACTTCCAAATTTATCAATGGATTTTTTAAACCATAATTTATCGCCCTCGTATCATGTATCTAACATAAATTTTGCTATTTTGCGTTTAGTGTATACAGGGTGTATTTGAAATAACGAACAGGCTCGTAACCACAAAGAGATTAGATTATTTTTAAACAATATTCGCAATTATTTTGTTTATAATTGTAACAAAAAGCCCGCAATTAATTATTAAAGTTAATGAGTGAAAATACGCAACATGTTTGGGGGCAGTGGTAGTGTGACCTAATTTTTAAACGGCATCGGCTTTAGATATCGAATTACAACAAGCGCGTAGTATCATATCGGAGTGCTCTTTAAGCGTCAATGAACTTGAGGACTGTTTATCTTTTACAAGAAAAAAAAACGTTGCGATAACACTTCAAATTTTGGAGGCAAGAAATCGTATCTCGCGTTTTAAATAAACAAACACACATTCCATGCAGACCTAATTAAATGAGAAAAGCATCGGTTCTCAAAATGTTTAAAAAACCTCGAAAAAATAGCAAAATTCAAAAAAATAATTCAATAAATTTTGACGGAAATGGGTTCACAAATATTTTGTGTATGTGCCCTTAAATGCCTGTTCGTTATTTCAAATACACCCTGTATGTCGTAGGTTAATTGAAAAAATCGGAAATTTCCGGAGCACTTTCCAATCACCTTGATATTTTTCAGGCTTATTGCAATGAGCCCATGCATCTTAGGCTAGTTAAAAAATGAGCAATTGTTTGTTCAAACAGCCTGATTTTATCCGGGCTTATTGCAATAAGACTTATCTCATGACGGCTTATTAAAAACCACGGCGCGTTTGAGTCATTGCTTATGCTTAGGTTAAGGCAGCGTTGCCAACTGGTCACATGCTATTTCCGCCAGATAGCAAACTTAATTCCGCTAGAATTCCGCCAGAAAATATAAATAAACTACGAAATAAATAAAACAAACATATCGATGTTACAAAACTCAACAATGTTATAAATAATAATCAAAAAAAATAAATGATTACAGAATTCAGAAACATTCTTCAATTATCATTATTCATTATCTTCAGGCCTTTGATTATATTTATGTAGTCAAAGCTTCAGGTCTGAGCTTCGATTACAGTTTTCAAAGTATTTAAAATTGAATCTGTTACCTCAAATTGATGACAACAAATGTTTTGGCTATTCCCTAATTGCGATAATTTAAGATTTCAAAGCTAATTCTGTTACGGAGTTAATTTTTTATCAAATTATTTTTAAAATTGTCGTTAAATTAATCTGCTGCCAAAGATGCATGGTTTTTACCGTATTTAAAATATTTTCCACTGAAAACATTTAATTATTTTTAAAATAGCTCTATTTCGTAATTTATTAGGTAAAATAATGAAAAGAAAAATAAATGCAGATACAATTGAATTGCTTAAAAATTAAAATGTATTTCATTCTTATGAGTTATAAATTTTTGAATATTAATATTTATAATTCTTGAAAAAATAAATTCCTTAACAATTTGAATATCTTTACAAAACATATATCGGGTGTGTATAAATTGGCGGATAATCTACACGTGACGATATCCTTTCAAAAATTCCAAGCAGCTTACTTTAATTCTAAAATGTTGTACCATGCTTCCTGATTCTTCATGAGGTCCTCTAAGTTTGAATATCCAGTCGTTAAATATGCGTTATTATTCATTATTAATTTACAGAAAACCCTGCAATTTCGACAGTTTGACTAGTTTGAAAATTAATTGTCAGTGTGTGCTATCTTTCTATCTCAAACTTGTATTTTTAACACTTCTTAATTAACTTATTTTCATAAAAAAATACGCTCGGCAACGTGACACTCGCTTATGTCACTTTGACACAAATAATTCATTAAAACTTGCTAGTTCCATGTTCGTGCCAATTCTGCTTTTCTCATTATTATCAGTTTGTATTAGCGCCCGCGTTTTAGTGTATTTGTGTTTATATTCGTTTTGTTTTGTTCAATTACAATGGATTTTACTATTTACTCATAATCTGTTTTACCTTGAATCTGTAAATAAACCCTGCTCTATCTATCTATTACCTTCTACTCTGAACCATGAGATTATTGATAAACAGGGCAGCTCGTGAATGCTATGTTGCCAAATGTACATTTCTTTTAAATGGCTCCTGATGGCCTATGAGGCATGGTAGAACATTTTTTCATGGACGTTTCTTATTCAGAATTTTAGGAAGAACATCGCCACGTGTAGATTATCCGCCAATTTATACACACCCGATATTCCATAAAACTGCAATTTTTGAAAATCTGCCAATTTTGAATTTTTAAAAGTTAATGTTTTAAGTTGTCGAACAAAAAAATCCTTTTATATGGTCTTTAACATTAACTTTGATTTTTGAAAATGTGTCAATTTCTGCGTGAGCTATACATTTTTAAAAATGATTTTTTTAATTAGCCGAACACTTACACAAAATAACAATCTTAAACAAAATTGCGTTCCTCAAATATTTTAATACGTTCACAGAACGATTACCTTTAAAACCAACTTAAACTTTTGAAATTGAGTTCATTTTTGAAAATTAACGTTTTAAGTTGCCGAACACTTGAGAAAAAAATCTGAAACAAATACTGATGTAATAAATTCAACCAACGAAATAAAGCCTGAATATATAAATATTCAACCTGTTCGTAACTCTGCAAGCAAAATTAAGTCTTACTAAAACTATAAACAAATAACTTATTGAAACAACTACTTCCCTGGCTAGTGCCACACCGGATATTGAATGATACAAAAGAAATTTGCGTTATTACTAGTACTAAGTACTTAGTGAAATAACATTGGTTTAAGATCCCCTATTTCTACCCACAGGACTAACTTGAAAAATAAAACTAAATTGAATTTGAAAACTTTAAATTATAAAACTGAACCCTAAAATATGTAAAAATTGAGTAAATAGCCATCTGCAGACGCGTTTCGAGATTTATCTCTCATCAGTGCAGCTTCGCATTTAAATTGAATGTTAAATAATAAAATACACTTACGTGAAGGTGACCGTGACCGTGAAGGAGTCGTAAACAAATGAGGAGATTATAGAAGGCTTGGACTGATTTTATACCTGAATTTAGGTGATTAGTGAAAGTACAGATGTGAAGAAATATGATTCAGCTAGATGTTTCATTCATTCGCTTCAGAGGGTTGTGACCGAATCATTGAAGATACAGTCTGAAGTAATGGACATGATTGCCAAAGGTAGACGTCTCGTAACTCACTTTAATCATTCGGGTTTAGCGAAAGAAAAACTGCTAGCGATTCAAAAGGAGTTAAGTTTACCAGAGCATCAATTAGTACAGGATATCATCATAAGATGGAACTCTACCTTCTATATGGCAGAACGCTTGTTGGAACAAAAACGTGCTATTTCCATTTATGTAGCTGATCATGATACACTCACAAATTTAACTATCAGACTTCATGTGAGATGCAGTCGAATGCCTTGGAGAGATCAATAAATGAGGACATGGCGTGCTCTCCCTTCTCAAAGCAATTGCAGATACAATCTACAAAATCTGCAATTGCATTTGCAGTCATTGCCCTCGTCTAAATCCAAACTGTTTATCATTCAAGATATTATTTTGTTCCAGAAAAATTAACAATTGTTTTTTTTAATCATGGTGATGGTTGTGACCGTTACTACGTGGTAATTCATTATAAAATCACTGAATAAAACACTTACTATGTTTTTACCACAATTTATTTGATGTATACAAATATTTCATATACATATATATCACCTTAAGTTTCGACGTTTTACTGTCATTATCAAGTGAAACAATTAATGGAAGACGTTACATTTATATCGGTACAAAATAGGGTGAGGGTAACAAAATGGTTTACAGTGAACAGGTGCAAAGATTTAAACATAATTAAGAGATTAAAGAATTTTGAAAAGCGGTGAGTACATTAGATCGGTCTGCTCGTTCAACAGATTAGCGAGGGGATTATTGCTTAGTCTGAAAATTTCGGCGGATTCAAGGAAGTTAAGCTTTGTACCTTTTGTACAGTTAAAATTTTCATGTTATGGATTTCGGGGAATGAATGTTTACATTCTAAAGAATGGTTAGAGAATGAACTGGAATCTCGTTGGTCTTGGGATCCAATCGATATATATGTAAGTGGGCCTTCTTTCGACTCCTTTTATTTCTTCTTGATTTGCATTTTTACCGGTGCCCAGTATATTATACTTTTTTGCCTTGGTCTTCTTAACTACTTCTGTCCATTTCGCAGCTGTTTCTTCCCTTGGGGAATTAGAGATCGTTGGGATATCCTGATTGAAAACATCAGAAACATTTGGCGCCTCTTTGGAATTTGTATTTAAGACACTTGTGATCCGGCTATCTCCTGGTGATAATGGGTTGCCTACGTTAATGTCCGGTGTATTTAGTTGTTCGCTATTTTCGCACGCTCGAGGTTTGTTTACTTTTCGTTTGTTAACCTCTAAGTGTAACACGTTGTTTTCAAGTTCCAAACGTTCGACTTTTTCGGTAAGCAAATTATTACTTATTACTAGTTGTTTAACAAGCTCCTTTAAATTCAAGTAGGCTTCTTTTTCAAAGTCTAATTCCATTTCACTATTAGTGCTTAATTTCACACCTGTTGTAAGGGAGTGCTCACAGCATATTTTGATCCTTTTTACACAACTTGAGTGGTACCTGGTTTTGTAGATTGGACATTCACTTCCCGATTTTGCTACTCATCGCACAAGCATGGCTCACCTTGTTGATTAATTGATTCACCTTGTTTACTTATTAATTTTTGATTCAAATCACTGCAGTCTGACTCGTTCGGCATGTTGAGTGTATAGTAAAAATGTTGTCTTACTAGGCGGACTATTTTAATATGATTTGGAGTAAAAATCCTTACCTTGACTAAATTATTTTTTGCCAAATGCATTCACCTTTAGAAGTAGTTGTGTACTTGTAGGTATACCTTTAAAAGGATTTAAACGGTTACCCCTAGCTAAACTCGTAGATATTAAGTCTGGTTCCTTAGAAGTTGCGCTTTTGGTCATGAAATCTGGTCAGTGGGTTTCGGCCTGCACCTGGCATAAAGACCAATGATTCTAGTTCAGCCATTCCATAAATAAATGCACACTTTTTGGGGGTACATCAGGGATTTTAGCGAATTTCACATATATTATAAAGGCTATCAAGACATGTCTTTACTAGAAGTTCAGAAAATCATTGTGTCAAAAGTTATAACAATATAAACTTTTAGTACAATTTTATTTTGAACTCAGAAATATCGTAAACCGTTACGCATACGAAGAAAGTTATTCTATACGATACAATGTCGTCGTCGACGCAAGAAGGTCGTTTACCGAACCGTGCAAATAGTGAGGTAAATGTGCAGTTCATATGCAAGTACACACCTTGTAATAGAAATATAGTACGTGATGTAGTTCAGTGTGTAGTGTGTAAGGCAGCTTTCCATCCAGGATGTTTTCCCAAGGGAAAAAATTATGGTCAGCCCGACCATATATGCACGACCACTGAGATTGACAGGCAAGAGGGGGAGCCGGAAGAAGAATATAAAACAGCTTTCCTCAAGAAGATTGTTCAGGAGCTGGAAGAGAAAAACAGGATTCTGAGCCAAAACAACGAGAGTTTATTAAAAACAAATTCGTATCTATTAGCAAGGTTAGAAAATTTGGAATTAACAAATAATAACAAAGAGACTATTCCTTCTAACAGTTCCAAAAACACAAGCAAAAATAAAAATATAAATAAGAATTCTGTAAAATTACAACAGTCAAATTTACAGAAACCTGCAGAAAGTGCAGTTGAAATTAGTGAGACTAGCTCACAAGAGGGAGGCACTTGTGCATTGAAAAGCAAAGTGATAAATATGCAATCCAATAACCCCGAAAAGCATATTTCTGGGGACGATGAAACAAGACTTGAATTCGCCAAACCCACGGAAAATGTGGGTGAATGGAAAACGGTCAGCAGGAAAATGAAGCGATCAAGTAATATTATGTACGGCTGCAGAGAGGGTAACCCTAATGATGTGATTAGAGGAGTTGAACGTAGCGCTCATCTTCACGTGTACAGACTTAATCCGGAAACTACAGAAGAATCATTGACGGAATATCTGGAAAATAATAATATTCAGAAATTTAAATGCGAGAAATTACAAGCTAAACATCCCAGTGAATACAGCTCGTTTAAGATCTCTGTTCCATTCAGCAAACGGGATGAAATACAAAACCAAGATCTATGGCCCAGAGGAGTTATATGTAATCGGTTTTTTCCACATCTTCACAAGAAGAGATTTGGGACTCGCCCATCAGAAGAGGACAGCAATCGATAGAAAACGAAACTAATTATTTTTCCATAATAAATCAAAATATGCAATCAATCAGCACATCAATTGATTCACTTAACAAATTATTGTCAGAAAACAAACAATGCAAAATCATTACTTTAACGGAACACTGGAGAACCACTGAAGAATTACAACATTATAAAATTGATGGATATAGTCTGATCTCAAACTTCTGCAGGAGTAAAAACTCACATGGAGGCGTAGCTGTCTACTCAGCAGGGGAAATAAATGCAACTGAACGCAAAGACTTAAACGCTCTGTCGGAAGTGTATATCATTGAGTGCGCAGCGGCGAGTATCAACATCAATGGCTCAAGGACAACAGTTATAGCAGTGTATCGGCCTCCGAGCGGTAGCATCGAAATTTTTTTCCAAAAACTAGAAGTGATTCTCAATAAACTAACCGAGGAAGGTGCATTTTATATAATTTCTGGGGACTTTAACATAGATTTTTTAAGTAACAGTCCGGACAAAGTAAACTTGTTTGGCTTATTACTTAGTTATGGAGCGAAACCATTAATACACGACTACACAAGAGTGACACATAACTCAAAAACATGCATAGATAATATCATTAGTAATATCCCTAACGCTGAATCCAAAATTTTGATATCACATATTTCAGACCATTATGGGCAAAAAGTAATTTTTAAAAATTTTGGAAAAGCAAACATTCAAAATAGTTACTTCTTTAAGCAAAAAATAAATAACCATACCTTATTAATGTTCAATAACCAACTAAAACTGGAGAATTGGCAGGAAGTGTATAACACATCCAACACTAATGATAGCTGGAACATATTCCTAAACAAATTCTTACTTATGTATAATGAATCATTCCCACGTATAAAGTGCAAACTACATAATACTAACAATGGTTATTTGCACTCAGCACAAATATGCAGCCTAAAAGAAAAACTAGACCTTCTTAACATTTTAAAACATTTTGATAACTCTTATAATGACACTTATAAACAGACAAAAAAAGAGTACAATCAAGCCTTAATTCAATCCAAGAAAGATCATTTTGATAAAATAATCAATAACGGGGATAACGTTACGAAAGCAACTTGGAATATTGTACATAAACTAAAGGGTACACGAAATAAACAGAAACACGATTTTCAAGGGGATGTGAATGCTTTTAATGATTTCTTTATTAATGCACCAACGGAAATATTATCCAAAATACCCTATGTAGAATATTCAGATACTATAAATATGAACACGCATTCCAGTTTTTTCGAGCCGGTAACTGAACTTGAAATTTACAAAATTGTGGCAGATCTCAAAAATTCTAACTCAACAGGAATCGATGGTGTAGCAATATCTGTAATTAAAAATTGTATACAACACATAATAACGCCTTTAACGTACATAATAAACAGCGCTTTAGAATCGGGGATATTCCCAGATTACTTAAAATACTCCATTGTCCGCCCGATACTGAAAAATGGAGATCCCAATGTTTTTAAGAACTATCGACCAATAAGTATACTGACATATTTTTCAAAAATATTTGAACAGGTCATTAAAATTCGTACAGTTGGTTTCTTTCAAAAACATAATTTGTTTACCGAGGCGCAACATGGATATCTAGACAACAGATCCACTACCACAGCCGCGGTTGAGTTAATTGATCTTATAGCGAGTGCACTGGATAATAAAGAAATTCCCTTGGGCATTTTTTTGGATCTATCCAAGGCTCTCGATTGCATTGACCATGATATTTTACTAAATAAGATTTTCAAATATGGCATAAGAGGTGTTAACTTCAACCTGATCAAGTCATATCTTTGCAATCGAAAGCAAAAATTGCATGTTCAAAAAGGTTTTGAAACTGTTGAATCCAATATAAAGGATGTCACTAGAGGAATACCTCAGGGGAGTATTTTAGGACCGACTTTGTTTATCATATTCATGAATGATATATCTAGTGTAACAAAAAGACAAAACGAAGCTTTGATAAGCTATGTTGATGATACTAACATTATTGTGAAAAATCAAAATTATCAGAATCTCGTAACGACGGCCAACACTGTTTTTACAGACGCACTAACTTGGTTGAACAAAAATAAATTATTTCTTAACAACGACAAGACGAACTGTATCATATTTGCTACCAAACAATCTACGCGGGACTTTCCAGACGTTTTAACTGTAGACTCTATTAACATACCGGTATCTACATGCTGCAAGTTCCTGGGGCTCATTATAAATAAAAACCTTGATTGGTCAAACCATATTGAGGGGCTAAGTAATAAGTTAAGCAACACTTTGTATTGTATGCGAACAATTAAACATTATGTAAGCCATCATACGTTACTATCGGTGTATCATGCATATTTCTGTTCATTAATGCGATATGGAATTATATGTTGGGGTGCAGCTAGTGGATCTAAAAACATTTTTACTATACAAAAAACTGCTCTAAGATTACTCTTCAACATGAAATTCAGAGATTCGTGTAGAGGAGTGTTTAAAGCAAATGGTTTGCTTACAGTGGCGGCACTATATATTTACGATTGTCTAGTTTTTATCTATAAACATAAATCCTTATTTTATGAAAATCTAAATGTTAATCAACATAATACGAGGAATGCAAACATGACCTACAATTACCCAAGGTATACATTAACATTGTTAGAAAAAGCACCACACTACATGTTAATGCGACTATATAATAGACTCCCTACGTCTTATCGTAAAATTAATCAAATCCAGCAATTTAAAAATCAAATTAAAAATAAACTGGTAGAAATTGAACCGTACACCATAGATGAATACTACTCACATTTTTGCTAATTGTATGCTAATTGTATATATATATGTATGTGCGTGTGTGTATATATATATACATATATTTTGGTCTGACTATTTTCTTAATTATATACTTACTTATTAATGTAATATTTAATGTATATCTGTAAGAAATAAATTTGGTTTATTATTATTATTTATTATTATGCTTAAATGTTTAAAGTTTGCAATAAAAAAATTTCCAAAACCAAAAAAACATTATTTAGATAGTTTGTTTTTAATAAATAAAATATATCTCAGTAAAGTTTCTCTAGTAAAGACCAAGAGTAATGTCTTGATAGCCTTTATAATATATGTGAAATTCGCTAAAATCCCTGATGTACCCCCAAAAAGTGTGCATTTATTAGTGGAATGGCCGACTGTTTAGTTTACAGTGTACTTGAGTTAATCAAAATTATGTTGATGTAGCTAATTAATTAATAAATTATTTTTATTGCCTTAAAACTGGCGATGAGTAAAGATTTACTCTAATTCTGCATGTTATTTCGGTTTTATTGAATAAAACTTATTTGCATAATTACTGGTAACACTTGTTTGAAATGGTGTTTCCAAATCAACACTTCTTATAAGTAGCTCGTGATGCTTAATTAAAAAAGAACCATTCAACTTTTTTACTCATAAACCAAAGAATGGATTTTTACTATTTTACAGGCTATACTGTATAATTAATTTTTCTTTAAATTGATTACGGAATGGTGAGGTACGATTAAACCACTAATGAATTATTAAAACCTCGTTTATAGACAGGTTAATTTTGATATATTATTATTAGATATTAAATGTATTATACAAATTCACATATTAACGAAAATATTGTTGTTGAGAGTGCCCAGTCACTATTATTGTTATGAATAATACTTCTATGGTAAATTTACATAAATTGAATTGTACAGTCAACAATAAACGCCGTTACCTTGATTCAAACACGTTTTAAATTAAAAAGACAACATTGCTCACACTAAAACTATGAAAGAAATGTGTTTCTCTTTTTTTCACATCGATAATATCTACTATAATTTATAAAATATAAAGGAAGTCTATAACATTGTGTGATTTAATTGAAATATTGAAAACCTCTTCGGCCAAAGTAAAGTCGATGTTGTTGATCGGTGGAGCCTGCTGTATACAGGTTTCGATATCGGCGATCGATATTGAAATACCTGCGTTAGATATGCTGCCCGTTCGTGACGTAGATGTAAATAATGAAGTATGAAATATAGATGACATTTGATTCTATATCTTAACGAACGGTGAACTGCCGCCGTCTGTAACGTTCCTTGCTTACGACTTTATTTCCATTTTCATATGGCACAGCATAGCACAAAGCCGCGAATAAAACCAGAATCGATCGATCGCTCTCATTGAAATTAACTCCAAATGTTAATTAAAACATGACGCCGAGTTAATTGTTAATAACTCACGCCAAAGACCGAGTAACTGTTAAACTGAATGTATAATAAATTCAGGTGCATCAGTTAAAAATGCCCGGCGACATTTTTTAAAGGTTGCCATACCTGCTCAGAATGATTAAGCAGTTTGTAAAACATATTTCAATTATTTAAAAGTTCAACGTTATTCCGTTTAGTATTTATGGACGCGGCGTCAAATTTGCCCTTTGAAAGGTCTATACACGGACTTATTACCATATTACAAATACATTTCATATACCTAAAAAAACGCTTCTGATGTTTATATCAAGGCATAAACATTTAGTTTCTTGTTGTCGTGCAACACATGCTTATCTCATTTTTAAATAAATAAAATAAACACTACTTCATAATTATCCAAATAGAAAATGGAAACCCTCACTCTATGCTGATAGTTAAACACATTTAATAAATAAATTGAATAAAACGAAATGTAGCCTGAACATATGAATATTCAACCTGTTAGCTACTCTGCAAGCAAAATTAAGTCTTAGTAAGACATATATTCAGGCTATATTTCGTTTTATTGAATTTATTTAATGCTTTCTGCAACAAGTAAGGTTGTTTCTAGTTTATTTACATTTAATTTAGAAATATAGCCTGAATATATAGATATTTAAAAAATAGGTCTTACAAAAAATAAACCTAAAAACAAGTAGTGTATTGAAACGACTACTTCTCTGGGTAATGCTGCGCCGGATAATAATTAAATTTATAATTCATTAATGCAAGACTTCAGAATATAATAACCTTTATAATTACCTTTTTTGCATTTTTTTATGAATGAATATTAGGATTAGTTGTTTCCGCACAATTTTTTCTACACATTATAAAAAAAATGGCGATGTGGCCATCATGTTACTTTCTCCGACTTCATGGTATCATTTATATTTACGCTTTCGTGGTTTATTTTCAATTGAAATCATATTTTAAATGTAAATCGGTCGTTATGTAAACTCGGATGAAACTGACGTTTAAAACGTCAAAATTATGAAATATGGAAAAATTATACTTCAAATTCAAAAACTCAGTTTACTCAAAAACTAAAGGGATTTCGAAAAAAACTTATTCTTTATAAGTTGTTCCTTTTAGCATTCTCTACAATTATTATTAACATAAATTTGCTGTAACTATTATCGTTTTATAATTATAAACCAAAAATAAAAAAAATAATAATGGATTTTTTTCTGGAATAAAAATGATTTTATGAAAAATGTTTTCAAGCAAAAGATGTTCATTTCTTTGTTGTCTTCAATGTTTGTTTAAAAGTTTTTGTGATATTTTTCATATTTAAGAAAATATTGGCAACACAGACAGACACACACAGAGACACACAGACACACACACACACACACACACACAATTTTTTTTTTCCAGAAATTGTTGAAAATGTATTTAGGGACGCCAAAACGGATATTTCCGCAAAAAAATTTTTTGAAAAAAAATCACGATCACAATATTTTCTCGTACTTCGTAACGGAGAAAGTAAAAATATTTTAGACATTTGGTCGAATAATTTTAATACCATTAATATTATCAACTATTGTTTTGAGAAACATGCGAATTGTTAGATTGCCAAGTAATGTCAGTTTGAATTATATTTACAATTTGCTAGTTGTGTAAAGTTCTCATTCATAAATAAACAGGACGTTACCGACATGAGCGACGACAAAGAGTGGACTGGTTCTCCCCCAGATATAAAAGGGGCCGCAAGTCACACTTAGTTTGTTGCCAATTAAGACAAGGAAAAGGTACGAGAAAGGGTTTCTATAAGTCCAAATAGTAGCAGTAGCAGCTCCGCAAATAAAATTAGTTGTATTCAACAACTGTATAATTTTGTTTATATTATTTTTAGAGCATTTCTTATTTTTATGTATTTCTTTGTAAAAAGTTGAATACGTCAATAAATGTATTATTATTATTTACATTTTAATGATATAATAATAATAATATAAATTGTGAAATATATGTACACGTTATAAAATAAATGAATAAGTCCCATCATTCACGTAACGTTTAAGAAACACTGATAAGAAAAGAACCGCAAAGGGTCAATCACCCAGAGCACATTGCTTCACATTTTTGATTTTCCTAATTTTTTTCATCAGTTATTGTCCAATATTAAGTGAGTTCAAAACTATAGTAAGAAACATTTTCAGGCTCTTACTTTTGTTTTTGGCGGACATTTTAAGTTTGCTTCCTAACCTTTTTTCGTAAAGTTTTGCGTAAATGTTAATTTTATAGATATCAAGATAAAATTAAAATTAAAATGATCAGAATAATGCTCTAGAATTTTTGTCCTTGCATAATATTACCTAAATAGTGCGGAGTGAAGAAAAATGTTTATAACTGTAAATTAAGACTTAACTTAAAACGGGAGTTTTAGTGCTCCAAAATTATTAAAATGAAGAAAGACACACCTTTTTTTTTCTTGCATAAATTTATTATAGGACTACTTGCTGTAGAAGTTTCAAGCTTGAGAACTTTGTCCCTTTTTACTTTCTCCGTTACGAAGTACGAGAAAGTATTGTGATCGTGATTTTTTTTTTCAAATTTTTTTTTTACGGAAATATCCGTTTTGGGGTCCCTAGATGCCATTTCAACAATTTCTGGAATTTTTTTTTTGTGTCTGTGTGTCTGTGTGTGTCTGTGCGTGTGTGTGTGTGTCTGTCTGTGTGCGCTGTATCTCAAAAATCAATAGAGCAATTGATATGAAACTTTGAACATACGTCTTATTTGATAATCCGAAGAACTGAAAAGCTTTTGGTAAAATTTCGTACACCGGAAGTGGGTGTTTACCTTAACTGTTTTTTGTTTTTTGCCAATATTTTCTTAAATATAAAAAATATCACAAAAATATTTAAACAAACATCGAAGACAACAAAGAAATTAATAGCTTTTGCTTGAAAATATTTTTCATAAAATCATTGCTATTCGAGAAAAAAATGTATTATTATTTTTTTAATTTTTGGTTTATAATTATAAAACTATAATAGTTACAGCAAATGTATGTTAATAATAATTGTAGAGAATGCAAAAATGAACAACTTACAAAGAATAAGTTTTTTCGAAATCCCTTTAGTTTTTGAATAAATCTTTCATCATTTTGACGTTTTAAACGTCAGTTTCCTCCGAGTTTACAAAGCGCTCGATGTACATTTAAAATATGATTCAAATTGAAAATAAACCATGAAAGCGTAAATATAAATGATACCATCAAATCGGAGAAAGTAACATGATGGCCACATCACCTTTCTTTAAGTACATATCTGGGCTAAACTTTGTCGTTCGTATTTATGATTGACGAGGGTCGGTCAACTTAGCACCCCACAGTTGTTTATTTTATAAAAAATACACCATAAAGGCCTTACCTAGCACCAACTATCACCACAAGAATTAGAGCTAGCACCTTATCCAGGAAATAGTTACAGGGTTTTAGAAAAAAGTGGGGTGCTAAGTTGACGTAGCACCCCACGTTGATTTTTTGTTAAGTTTTACATATTAAATGGATTGCACCGTACCACCTGGCACCATAAATTATAGGTATACCTGGTAGGGATGGGCGATATTTCACGTATCTTTGATTTTTCACTGGTATTCAAAAATCACAGGTCGTTACTGTTACTAATAGGCAAATTTCACTGCTACTTAAAATCACTGCTACTTAAAATCACTGCTACTTAAAATCACTGTTACATAAAATCACTGCTAATTTAAATCACTGCTACTTTAAATTACTGCTACTTAAAATCGCTGTTACTTAAAATCTCTGCTATTTAAACTGTGACAAACTGTGACTGTTACTTAAAACATAATTGTAAGAAGACAGTACAAGGTATCATTTCTAAATGTTATTTAATATTTATTACTTAATTCTCTCATTTTTGCCGGGTATTATATTTAAATTTTGAATAAATATTTAATAAAAACGACAAATATTTATAAAATGCCATAGTATACCATATAAAATGAAATAAATTACAACTTATGTACTAACAATTAATAATTAATTAATTGAGATTTTATAAAAACGAAAAAATTATCTTGACAGGCATGGAATTGAACCACATCGCTGTGACCGAAAGTGATGAGTCACAATCAAAAAATTAAAACTAAAATTAAAAAAATCCATATCTCCATTAAAAACTGTGGGATTTATAAAAACCAAACTGATTTTGAATAAGCGATTCTTCGACCGTTGAAGATATTGTTTTACGGAATTTTTTCTACGCGTTTTATATTTTTTTCTGCGATGTTTTCATTCAAGTGCTCAAAAAATTAAGACGAAAATCTTCAAAAATCCATATCTATTGAAAATTGTTGGATTTACAAAAACCGAATTGATTTCGAATAAGAGTTACTTCGACCATTGAGGATGATTTGATATGGAATTTTGCCTGTATTTTTAAATTTTTTTCTGCGATATTTTTGTTCAAGTGTTAAAAAATTAAAACGAAAATCTTCAAAAGGATTTTTAAAGATTTTATTGAAAATTGTTAAATTTACAAAAATCAAATTGATTTCCAATTAGCGGTACTTCGGCCATTGAGGATAATTTTTTATGAAATTTTACCTGCACGTTTTATATTTTTTTCGGAGATATTTTTGGCCAAGTACTCAAAAAATTAAAACGAAAATTTTCAAAAATCTATTTCTATTGGTTAATGATTTTATTTCAAAATAAACGAGCCCATTGTTATTTAATTATATCTGTAAAATACTACTGTATTTTTATAATAACGTTTTGTTAACAATGTTTACTGTAAGAATTAATTACCATCAAAACTCAGACAGCAGGTTTGAGCAATAAATTAAGATACTTCACCAAGTCAAAATAAGATGAAGACATCTGTCTTTTATACAAATAGGGATATGTATTGTATTATAACGACATAATGAGCCTACGTTATGTTTTGTGGGAATTACTGTGGAGGTGTATAGTTGGCACATTTTCCAAGAAGAAATGAGATCTCAGTACTAGTTTTAATTGCAAATTTCAGAAGCCTGAATACACATTTAATTTTGATTTGCATTAGTTTAATACGTAGTTATTTATTTCCAAATAGAAGAGCGTTCGTTGAGCGTCTCAAAAAAATATTAACCGTTGATTTGTTGACAATAAAGAGTTATTTTTGTTATTGTATTTCTAAATAAATTTAACTGAAAACACTTAATTGTAACACAAAAGGCAAATTGCTTAAAAATACAGTAACTGTCGAATCTAGACGAGCATTTTAATACTTTAAGCGCTCATTTTTTCGCCAGAGAATCGTTAAAATATTTAAATTGTAAGAATACGACATAGGGAAAATATAAATTAAATCTTTTAGGTGACGCGAACACGAAAAATCAATTTTTGTCAGTTGCCATTATTCCAATTTATCCCTTTAGCTAGTTAAAATACGATTTGGTATTTCCTTATCATTTTTTCAATCTAATCTAATCTCACTTCGTGTCGAAGGTTTTTAAATTGTCCACATTAAAGTTTTCTTAGGTTTTCATGTGCCTCAAGTGTCTCAAGTGTTCTGTGGAATTAATTTTGTAATTAATGTATACTTGGTATATCAGCATGATTAAGATTGTCTAGGAAAGTATGTTCATTAAAAAAAACCTCAAGTGTGCCATGATATTTTAATTTTAAAAATTTAAGTTGGTTACACATATTGAGGTTATGTTACTTCTCAAACAACACTGGATTATTGTTAATTTCTATAAATTTATCTCGAATTCGTTGCCGCATGTCTTCTAGATTGTATACTGGTTGTGCATAAATACAATTTTTCAGGTATTCAGGTATTATTTCAAGAAAAAATCGCATGAACGGGGCGGCCAGGGAATCCGTGCATTTCGTTTTATTATTTGGGCCTCAAAAAATTCCTCCAAAATGGCCAAATTATCCACTGTGCAATGAGGAGTTGCTCCGTCTTGATGAAAATATCCACTTTGCAGTTCGTCATCATTTAATTCATTTATAAAAGGCAATAAAAATTCTGTACGATAACGGTTCGCAGTTATCGTACCTAAAATGAATGCACGGTTATTGAATTTTTATTATTAATAATAAAAATAGGATTACCTTCAAGGAATATCGGTCCAACTAATCTTCTCCCACTAATCGCTGCCCAAACGCCACCTTTCTCTGGATGTAGTGGTTCCTCTCGATATATACGAGGATTTTCATCCGACCAAATTCTCATAGTTTGGGAATTAATGTACCCATCCTTGTAAAACCAAGCTTCATCGGTAAAAAAAGTAATTTGTAAAACATCCCCGTTTTCATTTTGTAAAAACCACTGACAAAATTCCAGTCGTCTGGGGTAATCACCAGGTAATAACTCTTGCACCGATGTTATGCGATAAGGGTATACTTGCAAATCTTTTCATAGAAGCTTGTGGCATGTTCCTACCGACAAATTCATTTGCTGTGACAAATGACGCAGAGAAGTCGTAGGTTCATCTTCCAAAATTTCTTGGGCTGTGTTAATAGCATCTTGAGTTCGTTTAACTGGTCTACCACTTCCTGGTTTACGGCGAATGCTACCCGTTTCTTGAAATAATACAACAGATCGTGATAAGGTATTTTAAAATTCATCATAAATAATGGGCACGTTAGGAATTTCTTCCTGAAACTCTGCCATAGGTGCGTCGAATGAATACACCCAATTTCCGTCCACTTTAATCCCATTTCGGAAATAACTTTCAATTAGAAACGTTTTTTGCTGGTTGCTGTAAACCATTGTGAGCACGGAATAATTGTGACTTCTAGAAAGATCTGACGTTTATATGTCAATTCCCGACAAGTGTCAAGTGTGCCAACTGAAATTTTTAAAACGAAAAAGTCATGGCACACTTGAGTTTTTTTTTTAATAAACATGAGATACATCTCTATTGGCTCAAGATTAATACAAATTCTCCAATAATAATCTATTAAACGAATATTCCCACACCCCACTCGGCCGTTGCGAAGGGACTTTTTGGAAACACTATATAATAGATGGTCTCACAGAAATTTAAATGAAAGTGACTTCGACGTGAAACTGTGGAAGAATTAAAGATATGCATTTCGAACAATTTGAAACTACCAGAGTTTCTGAAGATGGCGAATGTGGTGACGCCGAAACATCGAGATAAACCTGAAACTAATATGCGAAAAGTATCCCGAAAAAGAATGTCTAGAAGTAGAGTGGGCCATCGCAAGGAATCTTTTTAAAATCTTAATAAAGCGCAAACGACTAGATGGAATTTCATGATCTTGCATTTATTCTGTAAGCAAGTGTATCCGGTTATACATGGAATATGACATCAGTCAAATGGCTGCCACGGCTGGCCTTGCAATAGTCCATTCTCCCGACCCAATTTTCCAACGTCTGCGGCTCTATCTCAGCAATGGCATTTTGGATATTGACGTTCTTTAACGGCACCCCAGAGATAAAAGTCAATGGGCGTCAAATCGCAGCTCCTTGCTGGCCAATTCACATCTCCACGACGCCGATTACACGATTTTCGAACTTTGACCGCAATAAGTCGATAGTTACGTTGCTAGTGCGGCATGTCGCCCCATCTTGTTGGAACCAGATGTTGCCCACATCCAAACCAGCAATTTGCTCCCAAAAAAAGTTTGCTATCATGGTCCTATAGCGGTTTCCGTTGACCGTTTCGCCAGATTCAAAGAAAAATGGCCGATGATACCGCCGGCCCATAATCCGCACCATACAGTCACTTGTTCGGGATGCATTGGCTGCTCAACGATCACGTGTGGGTTTTCCGATGCCCAAATCCTGCAGTTTTGCTTATTTACATAGCCCCCGAGGTGAAAATGCGCTTCATCGGAAAAGATAACTTTTAGCCAAAATTCACCATCGGCTTCCAGCTGCTCTGCTGTATCGAAGTGGATGGTCAAAATTTCTTCAGAACACTTGCATTTGGTGCATATTCCCGACCGAATTTTGTACGCAATTTTCGCACTGATTCTGCAATAAACGAATTACATTCAAAGTATTTTTTTAACATTTCCCAACGTTCATCAAGCGTATAGCGCGCCATTTCGTTAACCGGGTGTTGTACCCTGAAGAACTGTCATACATCAGATGTCAAATATCATGAAAGTAAAAATAAAGTGGTAGTTCAAAAAGATTCCAAGATATGGCCCACCCTTTACTTCGGTTCTTTTAGTTGAAACATATGCAAGATGATAATTTTATTAAACGGAAGAGAATTATAGAATATTTTCTTAAATATGAAAAATATCACATAAACATTTAAACGAATATTGAAGACAATAAAGAAATGAACGTCTTTGGTTTGAAAATATTTTTCATAAAATCATTGTTATTCGAGAAAAAAAATGTATTATTTTTTTTTTCACTTTTGATTTATAATTATGAAACGATAATAGTAACAGCAAATGTATGTTAATAATAATTGTAGAGAATGCCAAAATGAATAACTTATAAACAATAAGTTTTTTTTCCAAATCTCTTTAGTTTTTGAGTAAACTGAGTTTTTGAATTTGAAGTAAAATTTCTCATCTTTCATAATTTTGACGTTTTAAACGTCAGTTTCATCCGAGTCTACAAAACGTTCGAGGTACATTTAAAATATGATTTAAATATAAAATAAACCATGAAAACGTAAATATAAATGACTATGATACCATCAAGTCGGAGAAAGTAACATGATGGCCACATCACTATTTTTTCTCTACTTAACAGTCTGTCCGTGCGCGCTTTATCTCAAAAACTAATACAGAAATGAAACCATGAAATTTGATTAATTAAAACACTTGGTTTTGTTTTACTGCTTCTATTTGTCTCTCCGACTAGTTTCGACCTTAGGTCATTCTCAAGGAGAGACAAATAAAAGCAGTGAAACAAAACCAAGTGTTTTAATTAATCAAAATTATATAATAATGTTTCACCACGGGTTAAGTGAGAAATTAATTAATCGAAACCATGAAACTTTGAACATAAGTGTTATTTCAGAAGTTGAAGAATTAAAAAGCTTTTGGTAAAATTTCATATTTCCGAATATTTACCCTAACAGGTTTTTGTTTTTTTAGCCTTTTTGGTACTTCAGGACAATGTTTTCAGAACTTTTTTAAGGGCATTTTTAAAAGACCTTTCTTCGAGGATTTTTTGTCAAGATTAAAAAAAAATCAAGGCTTATTTTTAGGTCTTTTTCTTTCAGGACCTTTATTTTCAGGATTTCTTTTCAAAAACGGGATTTTTTTTTCGGAACATTTTCTGGACTTTCCACTAAGAACTTCTTTTCGGGACTTTTTTTAGAAAAAAAATTTCAGAATTTTCTTCATGACATTTTTTAGAATTTCTCTTTTTATGTCCTTTTTTCGACCTTTTTAAGGTCTTTTTCAGATATTTTTAGCTTTTTTTTCTACACTATTTTCAAAACTTTTTATTTGAGAAATTTTGTTAAGGACTTGTTGCAGGACATTTTTTCAAGACTCTTTGGAATTTCTTTTTTAGTACAATTTCCTCAGATCTTTTGAAGGAATTTTTACAATACTTTTTTTCAGAAATTGTTTTGTTTATTTTTTTATGATATTTCATCAGGACTCTTTTTCCGAACTTTCTTCAGTACTTATTTTAGCTTTCTTTTCAGGATTAATTTTCAGGACTTCTTGTTCCAGACTTTTTTTTGAGACACTTTTTCGGACTTCTTTCCGGACATTTATTTCTGGTGTTTTATATGAAGACTTAATTTTTCAGGAATCTTCTTGCAGTACTTTTTTGGAATTTTTTTACGACCCTTCACAACTTTTTTTTGTTTTTGTTCTTTTAGCCTTTTTAGTACTTCAGGACAATGTTTTCAGAACTTTTTTAAGGGCATTTATTAAAGACCTTTCTTCGAGGATTCTTTTTCAAGATTAAAAAAATAATCAAGACTTATTTTTAGGATTTTTTCTTTCAGGACCTTTATTTTCAGTATTTCTTTTCAAAAAACGGGATTTTTTTTTTCGGAACGTTTTCTGGACTTTTCACTAAGAACTTCTTTTCGGGACTTTTTTTAGAAAAAAATTTTCAGAATTTTTTTCGACTATTTTAAGGTCTTTTTCAGATATTTTTAGCGTTTTTTTCAACACTATTTTCAAAACTTTTTATTTGAGGAATTTTGTTAAGGACTTATTGCAGGACATTTTTTCAAGACTCTTTGGAATTTCTTTTTTAGGACAATTTCTTCAGATCTTTTCAAGGACTTTTTACAATGCTTTTTTTCAGAAATTTTTTTGTTTATTTTTTTATGGTATTTCATCAGGGCTCTTTTTCTAAACTTTCTTTAGGACTTATTTTAGCTTGATTTCAGGATTTTTTGTACCTGGTTCTGGTATTTTGTATAGATACTATTTTTCAGGACTTTTCTTCGCGACTTTTATCAGGACTCTTTTTTAAGACTTTATTTCCAGGACTGGGACTTTTTCGAGAATTTCTTAAGAACCTCTTGTTCAGGACTTCTTTTCAGGATTCTTTTCTGAATTTTCTTAATTACATTTTTCGGGAATTTTTTTTCATGCCTTCTTTACAGGACTTTTTTTCAATACTATATTTCAGGACATTTTTTATAGGATTAATTTTCAGGACTTCTTGTTCCGGTCTTTTTTTCGAGACACTTTTTCGGACTTATTTCAGGACATTTATTTCTGGTGTTTTATATGAAGACTTAATTTTTCAGGAATCTTCTTGCAGTACTTTTTTGGAATTTTTTTACGACCCTTCTTCACAACTTTTTTTTTGTTTTTGTTATTTTAGCCTTTTTGGTACTTCAGGACAATGTTTTCAGAACTTTTTTAAGGGCATTTATAAAAGACCTTTCTTCGAGGATTCTTTTTCAAGAATAAAAAAAAATCAAGACTTATTTTTAGGACTTTTTCTTTCAGGACCTTTATTTTCAGGATTTCTTTTCAAAAACGGGATTTTTTTTTCGGAACGTTTTCTGGACTTTTCACTAAGAACTTCTTTTCGGGACTTTTTTTAGAAAAAAATTTTCAGAATTTTTTTCGACCTTTTTAAGATCTTTTTCAGATATTTTTAGCTCTTTTTTCAACACTATTTTCAAAACTTTTTATTTGAGGAATTTTGTTAAGAACTTATTGTAGGACATTTTTTCAAGACTCTTTGGAATTTCTTTTTTAGGACAATTTCTTCAGATATTTTAAAGGACTTTTTACAATGCTTTTTTTTCAGAAATGTTTTGTTTATTTTTTTATGATATTTCATCAGGACTATTTTTCTGAACTTTCTTCAGTGCTTATTTTAGCTTTCTTTCAGGTTTTTTTGGGGCTTTTTTTCGGGACATTTATTTTTGGTATTTTGTATAGAGACTATTTTTCAGGACTCTTCTTCGCGACTTTTATCAGGACTCTTTTTTCAAGACTTTATTTCCAGGACTGGGACTTTTTCGAGAATTTCTTAAGTACCTCTTGTTGAGGACTTCTTTTCAGGATTTTTTTCTGAATTTTCTTAATTACATTTTTCGGGAATTTTTTTTCAAGCCTTCTTTACAGAACGTTTTCAATACTATGTTTCAAGACATTTTTTATAGGATTCATTTTCAGGAATTCTTGATCCGGACTTTTTTTCGAGACACTTTTTCGGACTTCTTGCAGGACATTTATTTCTGGTGTTTTATATGAAGATTTAATTTTTCAGGACCCCTCTTGTACTTTTTTTAAATTTTTTTTACGACTCTTCTTCAAAACTTTTTAACAGGACTCTTTTTTCAAGATTTTATTCTCAAAACTGTTTCTTCATGACTTTTTTTTCAGGACTTTATTTTTGGTCTTTTTGAAGGAACTGTTTTACACGACATTTTTTTTGTCAGGACTCTTTTTTAGGACTTTTTATCAAGATCTTTTTATCGGGACTTTTTCAAGACTTTCGTGTTTAGGACTTTTATTAGGTATTGTTTATGCTGGAGGCTTCTACTTCGTTATACATTTTAAATATTATAATAAAACACTTTTAACTTTGTTTTGTATAACTTATATATTTATTTTTGTGACTTAAGTTTCGGTAATACAATTACCATTTTCAAACAAGAATCGGTTTTTAAAACACTTCTTGTTTGAAAATGGTAAAAACTCATTTTTACATATCACTGATATGTATGTATATGAAATATTTGTACATACATCAAATAAATTGTGGTAAAAAACATAGTAAGTGTTTTATTCAGTGATTTTTTAATTTTTCAAATTATGAAGTGTAAATGTTCTGTTCGGCCAATTGTCTTTTTGAATCCAACTCGTGACTGATTTTTCCTAGGCAATTATTAGCGTCAGGATCACGACTGCTTGTTGCCGATTTTCTAGAAGCAACAAGCAAGAGTGATTGCTCCAAAAGTTGTCCGTTCTGGGAAGTCAGTGGTAGACATCGCGGGCGGTATTGCTGCTTGCAACTACATTGTTTGGTCCGCCGTCTTGAATTTGACTAATCTGATAATAAATAAATTCAAGTTCGGCGAAAACCCTTTTATCCAAATTTTAGTCAAAATTGGTGGATACAAATTTCTTTTGGTCCGCCATATTGGGTCGGCCATATTGAACTTTGCAAATTTGACCTCAGATTCGTGTGCACCGATGCCGAAAACATGTAATATCTGATGGTCATCGTGCAAACTGAACAAACGAGAAAGTTATCTCAAGTTAAACTTTCCCAAAACTTTAAACGCGTTTATCTCAAAACAGCATTTTTCAAAAGTGCGGGAGAAAATTCTCGGAAAGTTTACATCCGATTTCGATGCAGTTTTGCCGACTGTATAAGAAATTGAATTGTCTAACGAATTACGAGCCGCATTTTCGATATTTTGAAAATTCTATTTTTGGTGCACGTTTTTGTGATGAATTTTTGGGGCTGACAATGAGTTTTTTGTTCGGAAGGCCACCATTTTCGTAAAAATCAACTTTTTCAAAAAAGCTCCCGTGTTTCGTTGCGAAATATGTAGAATAATATTCCGAACCGATTTTTATTGCAGGTGACTTGGGGGACCAGAAATATTCCCGCAGTGGGGTGATATCACGCAAGAGAACGTCTGCGCCACCTGGTGCAGCGGCCTCAAGGTGGCCGCGATCAGCACGAAAAAAAATAGTTTGGAAGCCGGTTTATCACTAAATAAAACCATCAAGAATGATTTGCCCTCCTGACTTATTTTCATGCCGAAACTAAAATACGAAAATTACCTATTTTTTGCACGCTCAAGGTGTGTCCCCCCTTAAGTCTTACTAAGACTACAAACAAATAACTTCCCTGACTAGTGCCACGCCGGATATTGAATGATACAAAAGAAATTTGGAGTTATTTGTTTGTAGTCTTAGTAAGACTTAATGTTGCAGAGTCACGAACTAGCTGAATATTCATATATTCAGGCTATATTACTTTTATCGAATAATAAGGCAATAAGTGAGGTTGTCTTAAGCTAATCTATTAGCATATGTCATTTCTTAAATTTGGTGCAATAAAAGTCCTGAACAAGAAAGTCTTGAAAAAGACTTCTAAAAATAGTCCTGATTAAAAAGTCAAAAAAAAAAATCTAATAAAAGTCCAAAACAAGAAAGTATTGAAAAAGATTTCTAAAAATAGTGCTAATTAAAAAGTCCCAAATAAACCGAATAAAAGCTCTGAACAAGAAAGTCCTGAACAAAAATTCTGAAAAATAGTTCTAATTAAAAAGTCCTAAAAACCCTAATAAAAGTTATTATAATAAAACACTTTTAACTTTGTTTTGTATAACATATATATTTATTTTTGTGACTTAAGTTTCGGTAATACAATTACCATTTTCAAACAAGAAGTGTTTTAAAAACCGATTCTTGTTTGAAAATGGTAATTGTATTACCGAAACTTAAGTCACAAAAATAAATATATAAGTTATACAAAACAAAGTTAAAAGTGTTTTATTATAATATTTAAAATGTATAACGAAGTAGAAGCCTCCAGCATAAACAATACCTAATAAAAGTCCTAAACACGAAAGTCTTGAAAAAGTCCCGATAAAAAGAACTTGATAAAAAGTCCTAAAAAAGAGTCCTGACAAAAAAAATGTCTTGTAAAACAGTTCCTTCAAAAAGACCAAAAATAAAGTCCTGAAAAAAAAGTCATGAAGAAACAGTTTTGAGAATAAAATCTTGAAAAAAGAGTCCTGTTAAAAAGTTTTGAAGAAGAGTCGTAAAAAAATTTAAAAAAAGTACAAGAGGGGTCCTGAAAATTTAAATCTTCATATAAAACACCAGAAATAAATGTCCTGCAAGAAGTCCGAAAAAGTGTCTCGAAAAAAAGTCCGGATCAAGAATTCCTGAAAATGAATCCTATAAAAAATGTCTTGAAACATAGTATTGAAAACGTTCTGTAAAGAAGGCTTGAAAAAAAATTCCCGAAAAATGTAATTAAGAAAATTCAGAAAAAAATCCTGAAAAGAAGTCCTGAACAAGAGGTACTTAAGAAATTCTCGAAAAAGTCCCAGTCCTGGAAATAAAGTCTTGAAAAAAGAGTCCTGATAAAAGTCGCGAAGAAGAGTCCTGAAAAATAGTCTCTATACAAAATACCAAAAATAAATGTCCCGAAAAAAAGCCCCAAAAAAACCTGAAAGAAAGCTAAAATAAGCACTGAAGAAAGTTCAGAAAAATAGTCCTGATGAAATATCATAAAAAAATAAACAAAACATTTCTGAAAAAAAAGCATTGTAAAAAGTCCTTTAAAATAAAAAAAAATCTCTGGAATTTCACAACTTACGTCAAATGAATGTTATTCCTAATAACCGTGGCGTGTTTCTAGATTTAGTGCTTTCTAATCTTTCCAGATTTTCCGTATCGCTGTCAGATGACCCTTTATTTAATGACAGTTTACATCATGTTTCGTATGACTTTTATGTTAATACTAGGGATGTCGTCGAGTCCCTTGATTATAGGGACATTATATATGATTTTAAAGCGGCTGATTATTCGAAAATTACTTTGTTTTTATCCAGTATCTCATGGAAGGATTATCTTAATGATAGTGATGTTAATGTTTGCGCAGATAAATTGCTTGCTGTTTGCATGTATACGATACAGGAGTATGTTCCTCGTAAAGTCGTGAAGTCATCCAGTTATCCTAAATGGTTCAATTCATCATTGATAAACTTAATTAAACTTAAAAAAAAGCACATATTCAGTACAAAAGTAGTGGTAAATATGAATTCTATGAACAATTTAAACTACTTCGCGCTCAATGTAATACTCTTGGCGACCAGCTCTATTTAAATTATATTGCTCAAATAGAATCAAACATTTCTACCAATACCAGATCGTTTTGGAGTTATGTGAATGAGACCAGAAAAACATCGGGTTTTCCTAAGTGTATGCACCTTAAAGACAAATCTTGCTGTTCTGGTGATAGCTGTGCTAACTTATTTGCAGAACACTTCTCTAATGTTTATGTTAGTAATGATAATTCAAATAATGTAGGTTCAGATTTTGCGGTTAATACTGACTTGGTCAATTTGTGTAATTTTGAAATTAACATTGCTGACATTTTTGATGCAATATGCTCCTTGTCTGATTCATGCAATCCAGGTCCCGATGGTATACCTGATTTTTTCGTGAAACAATGTATATTTTCTCTGACTACTCCGTTATACCTAATTTTTAATTTATCTCTCAAATCATGTTTGTTCCCTACGACTTGGAAGAAAAGTTTTGTCAAGCCGATATTCAAAAGTGGCTGTAGGAGTAATATTGAAGATTATAGGGGGATTTCAATTCAATCTGTTTTTCCTAAAATATTTGATAAACTTATTGCCAGTCAGTTAATGTTCGCCTGCAAAAATATTATCTGCAATGAGCAACACGGCTTTTGTGATGGGAGATCGACTGTATCCAACTTACTAGTTTATCAATCTTATATCATTAATGCATTAGAGAAAAATTGTCAAGTGGATGCAATCTACACCGATTTCTCAAAAGCATTCGATCGTGTTTCTCATTCGAAATTAGTGTATAAATTACATTCTATGGGATTTGGGGACTCTATAACTAAGTGGATTCTCAGCTATTTGTCTGATAGACAGCAGTGTGTCAAAATTAATAATTTTGTCTCTAAGCCTATCCCCGTAACATCAGGGGTACCGCAGGGGTCTCACTGTGGTCCAATATTGTTCCTACTTTTCATTAACGATCTTGGTGCTTATGTTAAACACTGTAATTTTTTACTTTTTGCGGACGATCTCAAAATCTTTCAAATGATTAATACTCCTTCTGATGCAGCTCACCTACAAGATGATTTAGATAATATATATAATTGGTGCTTAGACAATAACTTGCATTTCAATATTAGTAAATGCTTGTCGATATCTTTTAGAAGGGGCCGTGCTGTTGAAAATAATTACTCAATAAATGGTCAAATGTTACCAACTGTAAAACAGGTTAAAGACCTTGGTGTTTTATTCGACAGTTCCTTCTCCTTCTCTAAACATATTGACAGCATTTGTTGTAAGGCTTTCCAAACGCTTGGTTTTGTTAATAGATTTTCAAGAAATTTTTCACTGGATACACAGAAAACTTTATTTACCTCTTTAGTACGTCCTCGACTTGAATATGCTTCTTGTATTTGGTCTCCGTCTTATCATAATAAAATTAATCAAATTGAGCGAGTTCAAAATAAATTTTTGATGACTATTTCTTTTAAAAGTGGTATCAATAGAGTTGACTATAGTCGTAGTTGTATGCTATTATCTCTTAATCTAATTTCCTTACGAGAAAGACGAATACATGCGGATTTATGTATTCTATATAAGTTAGTCAACGGGCAAATTAATTGCAGTGAGTTACTTGCATGTTTGAATTTTGTTATTCCCTTCAAAACAAGAAGTGGCAATGTTTTCCGCGAAATTTTTTATAAGTCTAATTTTGCAAGAAATTCGGCAATTTGTAGAATACTCCGGCTGTGTAATCGTGTCTCTTCGTCTCCTCATTTTATGTTATATTGCGCATCGTATATTAAATTTAAATATCACCTCAAGTTTATTGACTTATGTGCTCTTACCAATATATAGCGGTTTTAGTTACTAGTAATGAGATTTAGTTTATTTATTAAGTTTCTGTAATCGTAATTGTTAATATTATCTTAAAGTTTTTATATTTCACATTGATGCTTTTATTTATTTCGTTGTTTATTAATTTATATTTATCTGTTTGTTATTTTATACTTTATTGTAAAAAGGTTGAATCCGTAAATAAAGTTATTATTATTATTATTAAAATATCTGAAGAAATTGTCCTAAAAAAGAAATTCCAAAGAGTCTTGAAAAAATGTCCTACAATAAGTTCTTAACAAAATTCCTCAAATAAAAAGTTTTGAAAACAGTGTTGAAAAAAGAGCTAAAAATATCTGAAAAAGATCTTAAAAAGGTCGAAAAAAATTCTGAAGTGATATGTATGTATATGAAATATTTGTACATACATCAAATAAATTGTGGTAAAAAACATAGTAAGTGTTTTATTCAGTGATTTTATAATGAATTACCACGTAGTAACGGTCACAACCATCACCATGATGAAAAATTAAATTTAGTGACACCAATCTGCGCTACAATAATTGTAGTAAAAATTAGCTTACCAATATTTTGAGAAATTCCTATGAATACTATTACTGATGAAAGCAACACATTATCCGAAAATACGAACAGATCGAATTCGGTGAGCAAACAATTTTAAAAGTCCCGCGATAACTGACGTTTTACCTGTTACAGAAAATGTAACGCGTTGCTAGGCAATACCAACATGATCTGTTCCCACCCAGCATGTATTACCATGCATAACATGCACCCAGGTCTATTTCGCATCGTAATTAGAATTTTATTGGATCATCCCATCAACATTATTCGATTTCGTTGGTTAAAAAGTAAGTGAGGGCAATTGTTGTTATAAGAATGCTCCAATATGTTGCGGTGCAATTTGCACACTTTGTATATGTATATTAATAGGAAACGTAATAAAGGTAAAGAGCAATTACTCATTGGACTTTTGACCCCATTACTGAGCAGTAAAATCTCGAGAGTTAAACCATTTCCCGTGAAACGTGCCATAAACTTGAGGTTTGTATGTAAGGCGTTAAGTTTATGGCAGTTTGCGGGTGCCGCGGACTATCTTTTAAAACATTGCAGGCATTACCCATACGAACAATATACATCTTGGCGAAACGTTTTCTAAATTACTAGGAAATTAAACTTTCAAAACACGACAGCCTCCACGGGACCCGTACGTGTCGAATCTATTTCCTGAAAGTTTTCTTTAAATTATATTTGCGTGCAAATAATAATCGTAATAATAATAATAATTTCAATTACTAGTTATAATGTTTTTTTTTATACAAATTTATAAAGTTATTCATTAAAAAAAAACCTCAAGTGTGCCATAATTTTTTAATTTTAAAAATTTAAGTTGGTAACACATATTGAGGTTATGTTACTTCTCAAAATTAAACATTAAACTATAATCCATTTATAGATACTTCACTATAAAATTATATTAAATGTTGTATATGCCTTCCTTCTTCTTGAACACAAGCCTGAACTCTTCGTCGCACACCCTCCATTACGCTCCGCAACAACACTGGATTATTGTTAATGTCTATAAATTTATCTCGAATTCGTTGCCGCATGTCTTCTAGATTGTGTACTGGTTGTGTATAAGGCTAAGGAATCCGTGCATTTCGACTTATTATTCGGTCCTCAAAAAAATCCTACAAAATGAGGAGTTGCTCCGTCTTGATGAAAATATCCACTTTGCAGTTCGTCATCATTTAATTCACTTATAAATTCAAATCTCAGCATGAGATACTTTTTAGTTTAAAACATATTTTTGATATGGCAATTAATTACAAATAATAATAAAATATATAACTACGTGTTCTAAATATAAATATTACAATTTAATCGTTTCCTCAGCACTCTCTACTGTTTTTACCTTCCGTTGCCCAAACCTGTGATTGTCTTATGTTAGTCACCACAACGGGCACTGTGGTGTGAAGTGGGTATCCCATTTTAAAATTAACCGTCCTTATCCCTATATTTTGTAATTTTCTTTCTAATAATAACTGTACTTAATAAAAATTTCATTAATAACTACAAGTACCAATATGGTTTTAAACTGCAATGTATGTGATAAATACATCAATCCTAGATCTAAAGCATTGCAGTGTAATAAATGTGAGGGATGGACACATTCTATATGGACCGAACTGCACGATATCAGATTTGATTATTATCTAAAAGAGTCGAATAAATTAAATGGTGATAAATGGATTTGTTCGATCTGTTTACCCGAGGATCAACCTAATGATAATACTCAAAAATCAATAATAACGTTAATGGAGGAAACAATTAACAAACAATTTGCATTATTTAAAGGGGAAATTTTAACAGCTATTAACGCAGAAATGAAGTCGTTATGTGACCGCATTTCCGAAGTCGAAAGTATGAATAAAGTTCTAAAATCCGAATTAGATGCAATTAAATCATCAGGTGCTCTGCCAACTGCATCCACCACTCTTGAAATTACCACTGAAATCGAAGATCAGAAAGTTCGCTCTAATAATGCCATCATGTACAATATTCCTGAATCAAAAAGCACCGTCATTTCTGAAAGAATACAATATGATGAGTTAGCAGTGTTAGAAATTTTTAAATCCGTCATAAACAAATCAACAACTGTTAAAACAATACGAGTTGGTAAGAAATCGGACAATCCGCGCCCTCTTAAGGTGATCTTTCAGGATAGTAATTTGGCAATTGAAGTAATAAAAAATTCTAAAACCTATAAAAATGGTAATATCAAAGTTGCTGCCGATCTAACCTTATTACAGCGAACACATTTAAAGAACTTGCGGGAAGAATTGACTCGGCGTTCCAATGCCGGTGAGCCAAATCTTACAATTAGATATATCAGAGGTGTACCGAAAATTATTCAGGATCGTCGCCAAAAAAACTAGCATCGTCCCTTCAATCTGTCCTTTCAATATACCACCAAAACGTTCGTGGACTCAACTCAAAAACTAACGAATTCTACTTAAATAGTTTATCATGCGAGTACGATATAATAACATTCACTGAAACCTGGCTAAAAAGTGGTGTTCTAGACAAAGAATTGTTTTCTGATAGTTACAATGTATTTAGATGCGACAGATTATTGAAAAAAGGAGGCGGAGTTCTTATTGCAGTGAAGAGCATTTTTAAATGTGATGAAATCCCCTTATCGTGGAATTCAGTAATGATTGACTTGGTAGCTGTTCGTGTGTCTTTCCAGCATACATCACTCATAATTGTTTGTGTATACATTCCTCCCAATACTGGCCTAAATGATTATGATATACTTTTTGAATATATAGAAACTAACTTAAATCAATCAAACATGGTCTTGGTAGGTGATTTTAACTTGCCTAACTATTATGACTGGAAGGTAAATAACAACAAATTTCAATCTCTCTCACCACTTGCAAACTTTATGACACTAAATGATTTCGAATAATTTAATATGATAACTAATGCCAATAATCGTATACTTGACCTTGTTCTTGCATCGTCTTCCTCTAACTGTAACGTTATTAGAGCAATGGATATATTAACTAAAGAGGACAGTCACCACCAAATCGATTTTTTAATTTTAATCGGAAAGAACCAACTACAGAATCTTACAACTTTAAAGCTGCTAACTTAGTAACGGTATATAATGCTATAGCAGAACTTGATTGGTCTGATTTATACTCACAGTTAACACTCGATGAAGCTTGCAACACACTATATATTAAACTATACAGTGTCTTGGATAAACATGTACCTAAAAGGAAAAAGCATAATAGCTCCAATTCATTACCATGATGGTCAAATAATGAAATTTCAAGGATGATACGTAATAAAAAACGTCTTCGTCGTATTCTCAAGAGAAATAATAACACTACGAATCTTACTAAATTTAATGACGCCAGGAAGCTACTTAAAACGGAGATGAAAGAAGCTTATTCAAATCACCTATACAAAATTGAAGAAGACATCTTGATGAAAATGTTCTGGAGTCACCTTCGTCAATTGTTAACAGTTTCGCCGACTATTTTAGTGAAGTGTATGTTAATAATGCTATAAATTTGAATCCGTGTCATGTTCAACATCACATTGGTAACTTCCACATTAGTGAAGACATGGTATCTGTCGAAATGCGTAAACTTAAACCTAAATTAACAATGGGAGCTGACCAAATTCCAGCATTCTTGGCCAAGGATTGTCGTCATTACTTTATGAAACCTTTACAGTATATATTTAATTTAATTTTGAAAACCGGAATCTTCCCGAAGTGTTGGAAAGTTACCAATGTGTGTCCAATATTCAAAAAGGGAAATCGCAGTAACATCGAGAATTATCGTCCTATTTCTCTAATCTCGATTTTTTCTAAGATTTTCGAAAGTATATTAGTTAATGAAATTTACTCCAAGGTGGACAAATCCCTATCAGATCACCAGCATGGGTTTATGAAGAGAAGATCGACCCAAACTAATTTAATAAATCTTACTCAGTTCATTTCTCAGAGCTTGGACACCGGTAAACAAGTGGATGTGATATATACGGATCTCACCAAAGCTTTCGATCGGATCCCTCATAATGCGCTTATTACATGTATGCAGGATTACAATATAAGTTCAAATATTATAAGCGTTATAGATTGTTATGTAAGAGACAGAAAACTCTATGTTACATACATGGGCTATATTTCAAAAGTATATACAGCTTATAGTGGGGTTCCTCAGGGCTCTAATTTAGGTCCTGTTCTCTTCCTAATATTTATTAATGGCGTATGTAAGTTTCTTGATTGTAACTACTTGATGTATGCGGACGATATTAAGCTTTTTCGTGTTATTAATAACCTTAGTGATTGCACCATTTTACAGAATAATTTAAGTCATCTTGGTAGCTGGTGTTATAACAATGGCTTAAGCATAAATGCTAGTAAATGCTCCGTAATATCTTACTACAGAATAAAAAATCCAATTTTATTTAATTACTCGGTTAATAATATAACTGTTGATAGAGCGGTTGAATTTAAAGATCTTGGAATACTCTTTGATACAAATCTTTCATTTAGTCCCCACATTTATAATGTGACCAGTTCCGCATATAAATTATTGGGTTTTATTATTCGCAATGGACATGAGTTTAAATCTATAGCAACATTAATTATATTGTATTATTCAATAGTACTTAGTAGATTGAACTATTGTGCATGCGTCTGGTCTTCCGGTTACGCAAAATATATTATTATGTTGGAACGCGTTCAGAGAAAATTTGTAAAATTTCTTTACCACATGAAATATCACATTTATCCAGATGAAACAGTTAACTACTTTGATCTGCTACTTGAATTCGGACTTCTTTCTATTTCTAATCATCACAAACTTATCTGCGTAAATGAGTTATTTAAAATAGTAAATGGTTATATCGATAATAGTACCATATTAGATAATATTAATTTTACTGTACCCAGATTGTCTGCTCGCCAAAAGCATATATTTTCTTATCTAACTCCGCATACTAATAATCATGTCAACTTTTCTCTCAATAAAATGTTTAGGCATTACCATGATGTTCAATATAACGTTGACATTTTTTGTAATAACTTAAGGCAATTTAATATTGACTTAAGGAATAGTCTAATGTAAATTTGAAGACCACATTACTGATTAATTTTTTCGGTTAAATCGCTTTATTTGGAACCGTGTCATCGCTACTATGTAATTATTTGTATTAGATTAATAACAATAACAAATTAGTTTAGTTTTAATGTATAAGTTAACTATAAATTTTTCTAATTATATATGTATATCTAATATATAAAATTTTTGTGTCACAGTGTTTGTAACAAAACTCCTTCGAAACGGCTTGACCGATTCTTATGAAATTTTGTGTGTATATTGAGCAGGTCTGAGAATAGGACGTAAACTATTTTTAATACCCCTAAATGATAGGGGTGGCCCACCGCAAATTTTTTATTTTTATTTTTTGGACAAAATTTTTTATTTTTATTTTTTTATGATTCGGCATTAAAAAATACATACAACCCTAAATTTTCACCCTTCTACCAACAACCCCTATTTTTAATAGCGATTTTAGTACTTTAATAATTTTCTACTCTTGGCGATCGACCGCTCGATCAGTTATTCCTTTTCCATTGTTTGCGCCGACGGTTATTAATGGGTTTTAATGGGCTTACCCTGTAGATTCATATCGATAAATGTAAATAAATAAGTAGCTGAAATTATAAAAAAAAATATAAACAAAATATTAACAGCAAATGCTGCACTGAACTCAATTGCAACACTTGCATCCGATGAACAATTAAGTCGGCTTTAAATACATAAATTGGTGATAACGATTGATTTATAATACGCGCGCCATCTCTTGGTGGTTGGAATGTCGCTCGCGGTGGTGTTACGAATTAAAATATTCTGCGGAAGATTCTGTGCGCGGTTGAGAATTTTTTTAGTAATTTTGCCATTTAGTTCAAATTCGTTGATTATTAAAAAAAAATATGAATTTTTGAAGAAATAATTGCATGTTAGAGCGATCATGAATTTCAAAAATTAAAAAAAGAATATTTCAACTGGCGATACATGTTTTTATTAGTAACAATACACTTCTTACATTCTTTAGCTTTAATAATTTTGTTATTTAGTTCAAATCCGTTGATTATTAAAAAAGTTATGAATTTTTGAAGCAATAATTGCACGTTAAAGCGATCATGAATATTAAAAATTAAAAAAAAAATATTTCAACTGCCGATACATGTTTTTATTAGTAACAATACACTTCTTACATTCTTTAGCTTTAATAATTTTGTTATTTAGTTCAAATCCGTTGATTATTAAAAAAGTTATGAATTTTTGAAGCAATAATTGCACGTTAAAGCGATTATGAATTTCAAAAATTCTAAAAAAATATTTCAACTCACGATACATGTTTTTATTAGTAACAATACACTTCTTACATTCTTTAACTTTAATGATTTTGTTATTTAGTTCAAATCCGTTGATTATTAAAAAAGTTATGAATTTTTGAAGCAATAATTGCACGTTAAAGCGATCATGAATTTTAAAAATTCTAAAAAAAATATTTCAACTGCCGATCCATGTTTTTATTAGTAACAATACACTTCTTACATTCTTTAGCTTTAATAATTATGTTATTTAGTTCAAATACATTGATTATTAAAAAAATTATGAATTTTTGAAGCAATAATTGCACGTTAAAGCGATCGTGAATTTCAAAAATTAGAGCCTAAACCGTTTTCGGCCATTATCGTCACCACTTTATTTGCTTAATTTCAATGGGCCACACACGGACGACGGCGCAGCGCAGTGGAGCCGTCGTTCGTCACCAGTAATAAGCCACGTATTGACGACGACGCAGCGCAGCGGAGCCGTCGTTCGTCACCAGTTACCTTTCTTAATTTTTAAGGGTTACGCACGGACGACAGCGCAGCGCAGCGGAGCCGTCGTTCGTCACCAGTTACCTTGCTTGATTTTAAAGGACTACGCACGGACGACGGCGCAGCGCAGTAGTTAGTTTGCTCAATTCATGATTCTGGTATCGATTTTAATACGTTGGCAGAAAATAAAACGAAGAATGTTGTGTATCATAGAGCATTACAATAATAAACACTATGTTTTTGAATATTTTCTTTTTATGAATTATACCAATTCGAATTCAATATTCATAGTTAAGACAGGACAACGTCTGTCGGGTCAGCTAGTATATATATATATATATATACTCTGTACACCGTACAGTTTCTTTGTAATTGGACAATTGTCTGTTGGGAAAATAATAATAATAATTATATTATTATTATTATTATATTAAAGGCAATAAAATTTCTGTACGATAACGGTTTGCAGTTATCGTACCTAAAATGGATGCACGGTTATTGAATTTTGATTATTAATAATAAAAATAGGATTTTACCTTCAAAGAATATCGGTCCAACTTATCTTCTCCCACTAATCGCTGCCCAAACGCCAACTTTCTCTGGATGTAGTGGTTTCTCTCGATATATACGAGGATTTTCATCCGACCAAATTCTCATAGTTTGGAAATTAATGTACCCATCCTTGTAGAACCAAGCTTCATCGGTAAAAAAATGTAATTTGTAAAACATCCTCGTTTACATTTTGTAAAAACCACTGACAAAATTTCAGTCATCTGGGGTAATCTCTTGCACCGATGTTATGCGATAAGGGTATACTTGCAAATCTTTTCGTAGAAGCTTTTGGCATGTTCCTACCGATAAATTTATTTGCTGTGACAAATGACGCAGAGAAGTCGTAGGTTCATCTTCCAAAATTTCTTGGGCTGTGTTAATAGCATCTTGAGTTCGTTTAACTCGTCTACCACTTCCTGGTTTACGGAGAATACTACCCGTTTCACGAAATAATACAACAGATCGTGATAAGGTATTTTTAAATTCATCATAAATAATGGGCATGTTAGGAAATTTTTCCTGAAACTCTGCTAAAGGTGCGTCGAATGAATACATCAATTTTTCGTCCACTTTAGTCCCATTTCGGAAATAACTTTCAATTAGAAACGTTTTTTGCTGGTTGCTGTAAACCATTGTGAGCACGGAATAATCGTGACTTCTAGAAAGATCTAATGTCATCTATATGTCAATTCCCAACAAGTGTCAAGTGTGCCAACTTAAATTTTTAAAACGAAAAAGTCATGGCACACTTGAGGTGTTTTTAATGAACATACGATACATAGTTTATTCGCCTACTGATTTGTTTATCCAAAGTCCAAACTACTAGCTTATTTCAAAAACGTATCTTTACATTTAGCAAAGATCTTCTTACTTTATAAAAGTAGCATTTAATTATGATATTTAAACAAACCTAATCCTCTAAAAATGTAACATTTCTATTGTTAAAAAACGCTTCGATGATTTTAAAATATCAACTTATTATTTTTCTGTGACTGTTCAAATATTGCTTATTATTTTAACTCATAAACGGTTCAATTTAGTCCAATAAAAGGAATGGTTAGTTTAATTAGTTATTATTAAACTATAATTAAAAACTGCGCATCAAAATATACCTGGTGTTCCGCTTAAAAAAAAAACATAAGTTTGTGTAGGCTCCCTGTATACATAATATTTTGAAAGTTTGGTTTTGCATGCGAGTACCAACTAAAGGTACGAGCATGCTTTCAAAACGTGTTGAACACTCTGCTTTTCCTACGACCAAACATTTTCTTAAGTATGTTTCAATCATAATTTTTCTCGAATTCTCATCTTAATGAAAGAGGTGCGTATTATTACTGTCAAAACATTCTTAACTTTTTACCTAAATTTGCTTATTACTATTTTAAAAGCGATTAATAAATAATGAATTGTTCTTCATCACTACTCATTTTATTTTAATGATTTTGACACATTAGTTTGAGGATTCCACTTTCAAAACTTATATTGAAAATTTAATAATTGTCAAAAGTGACAAATATACAATTGACAACTTTCAATGCAAAGCTATTGCGACGATATATCGTAGGAAAAAAATATTTTCCGATTGTAGAATTGATGGTTATCTACAACTTTTATGTAAATCATATCATATCTTTCTGTCTTAAATACTTAAGGCTAAAAAGTTACTTTGACGCTTCAGTGAGACACGCGGTATATATTTATTCAGTAGAATAAATATAAATAAAAATTCTAATTATAGAGAAATAACAAGATTAAAAATATGATATAACACTATATTCTCAAAACGACAAATTGCTTCTATTTATAAAAATGAATCGCCGTCGAAATTTTAATAATAACTTTTGTATTTCTCATCCAGTGATATTATCGGACGTATTGTGCATTTGAGATGAGCATCCTTTCGGACAACAGGTTTTCACATAGATCTATATTAAAATCTAAAATCATATGCATTTAGAGTGAGCTATTTGGAAAAATATTGTCCGGATCTGGAGGAATCCATTCGGAACGTCCAAGTGATTAAGTAATTTCCTCTTAATTTATGCGGAGGAAGAAATTGGTACGTGACGCTACCTGAAATTTCCGCATAAATTACCGCCCATTTCGTGTACAACTTAAAATCTGGCCAATCTAAGTGTTGCTTTTAGCCAGAAATTCCGGTTTTTCGATAAATTTCATTACCGCTATATCAATTACACTCGAAAGTTATCTAATTCGTGGGTACACGCTTCTTTAATTTGTATAGAAATTTCGTCAACGCCTTTTATATGTCGGTTGGTGTTTTTGGGGCCAACGATGGCGACTGGCTGTTAGAAAAATTGATCCGGGTTCAACTTCCTCTGGGGGCTAATTGATTTAGATCTGGATCAGATTTGAATGTTTCATAATGTATAAATAGCCGACTAGAAATTGATAATTCAGACAATTTACTACCTATCACAGAACAACATAAGTGCACGGGACGTATTACAAATGTAAAAGACTGGTAATATCTAAATAAATGATAGATGAATATTATTTATTGCATGTTCTTCTGTCAAGTTTACTGATGTCTTTAACCTTGCACTCGTGAAAGATGATCGATATTGCATTTACTCATTTTAATATCATAAGACATTCTGTCTGCATGATTTGTGCTTCATTCATAAATATATTTTTCTACGTCCGTTATTTTCATTAATTTGGGTTCATAAAATATGTGATTCCTGAACCCTGCAAACAGCGTGAAAAAAAGTGCCATAACGGTTCATTTTTTCACTCTTCTGCGTGAAAAAAGTGCCGTAGCGGTTCATTTTTTAACGCTACTAAAAAATGGTTTGCGCAAAGTGTGTCATGAACGCTTCGCAACACGCCGCGAGTTCCGCTGATAAATGTCAAACATTCGTTTCCGTTCAAGAAAACTTGATGATTATTATTTTCTGTATTTAAAAAAAAGTATTATTACTTATAAAAATTGATTAAGGTTTTATCGAATTTATTTAAAGTTACGGACGTAGAACAAATTTTGTATGAAACTCGAGAGTAAAGCAACTTTTTTTCACTTGTAGGAATTGCCGCACTCGCTTTCGGCTCGTGTGGCGATCTTTCCTACTCGTGAAAAAAGTACTACTTTACTCACTTGTTGTATAAATAACTATTATAAAAGGCTTAGTTAGTATAGGGTACCTATTGTAGAATTTAATGTAAGGTAGTCAAAATGTAAAGAATAATAGAATAATGAACGGATACTGTTCTTTATATTTAATTTTTATTTATTTTCGTACGAAGTTCTAATATTTTTTATAAATTGCTAAATGCTAATTCTATTAAAATTTTTACATTTAATATACAGGGTGACTGACGAAAAACCTTTGGTATATCTCGCTTATTTTTTTATCTAATTTGGATAAATGACACATCAAACCAAATCATTTCAAAAGCACTATAAAAATGATGTGCGTATTTTTTGTTGACATCTACTTTTTGACAACTTTTTTTTTTAATTGCAGTGTATATTTTTTTTTACCATTCTCTTCTTCTGAATAAGCAAAAATAATATAAATCATATTGTAATGTATTTCCAAATTGTGGGAATATAAATGTATTATTCGGCTGCGGAGACACATTGCAGTTTTTGTATGGGTTTTTATCTTCGCGCGCCGAGGTATTTTTAGCAGTTAGTATTGCGATCTTGTACAGTACAGATGATCCTGTTGTATTTTCGAGTTTATAGAATAAACATTTATTTATTTGGAAGTTACGTTAGTGAGTTATTTCGCCCACCGAGAATAAAAGAATAACAAAAAAAATTGAAAATCAATTGATCACTAAAAATAATGAAAAATCTATACCAAGTGCTTAAGATTGCCTCCATGCTATGCCAAACACTGTCGACATCTTCTAGAAACGTTTGTCACTGTGTTCAGTAAAGAATTGGTGGATATTTCCTGACATACTTGCACTATCTTTCTTCTTAAAACTTCTGAGGTCTCCAGAGGGGTTAAATAGACATTGTCTTTAATGTAACCCTATAAGAAGAGATCCGATGGATTTAGGTCTAGGTAGCTAGGGTCCAAGTCAGTTCTAATCCATTGATCGCCAAAATGATTATTTAAAAATTCATCATTTAGGCCTGGCACGCACTGGCAAAGTTTTAGTCACCGAAATCAAACACATTAAAGTTGGAAACGCCAAAGTGGCGGAATCTATTGCCTGAATGCTGTACTGAACCAAATCCGGGTGGCTTTAACACCGACAAGATATGGACATTGCCAGCGGCGGCAAATATAACAATATTAATGTGAAAATTAAAAATTGTTCCCCCATCAGAACACCTACAGACCGGTTTCGACTTTTCATGTCTCATCATCACTGATGAGTCGAAACCGGTCTCATCATCACTGATCGGTCTGTAGGTGTTCTGATGGGGGAACAATACTTAATGTATGTATACCTACTTTAAACTTACTATTTAGCGCTGTCAGTCACGAGTTTGATTGGCCGTTGAATTTGTTAGAGAGAATGTTTGTGAGAGAGACACGTGACACATTGCCTGAGGGCGAAAAGCATAATTTTTTGCCATTGGAGCTTTTTTTATGTAAGTCACCTGTGACTGACATAAAGAACCCGTAATTTTGTCTAAAAAATGCATAAAAATAAATTAAATAAGCATATTCTTACTCATTTTATAAAATAAAACTTAAAAACAAAGAAAACTTTTTTTGACATTTTACAAAAAAAACTTGTTGGCAGCCAATGTATTAATATCCTTCGATATGCTTCTCGTTCGATGTGTTTATCTTCCGTAAATAATACAGAGAATACGTAGTAGCGTAAGTCATTTTGGTGTCTTTAGTTAAATCACGAATTTTAAAGACTTTATCATCCACAAAATTACTTATTTTTTTAAAGGAGCATAATATTGTTCTTGATTAAGAGTGCCTTCAATGGCTTCAATAAGAAAGGGGCCCGCCCACTGGTCTGCCTCTAAAAATATCACACCACACGTTAATACTAAATCGACTTTGGAAATTATTTTCCACAACATGATCATTTTCTCGGCTTCTGTGGCGATAGTTGTTTCTATTAAATAAACCATTTTTAGTGTATTCATCCAGCTAAAGCACGCCGCGATAAAAAAAATGGCATCTTCTCTTAACTTATTAATAAAGTAAGTATAATACAAAATTGAATCATCCGCCGAGGGTCACTGTCATAAAGGACAGATACTCTTCGTCGTATGTATGAAAAAAATATATTTTTCTTGAGAATAAATCTCATTTTAAATAATACAACTCAAATCTGAAACGCTGATTGACTGGCACTAATAATGCACCTGGTCATCGATAATTGGGACGTTGATTGGCTACAGCTAATAATAAAGGATTTTTCAATAGCAACTTGACACTTTTGTTTTCTTATTGTCAACGCACCCTCAAACAAATTAGTGCGCTGTCACTGTCAAAATACGCAGTAACTCAAACATTTTCAACACGCAAAGACTTACGAATGAAGAAAGTTTACAAGTAATTAAAAATTACTACGGAAATTCCGGGCCAGTGATTGCAACTTTAAGAGCGCCAATTTTGGGTCGTCATTCTGTTCCGAGTAGACAAGCAGTTCACAATTTGGTGAGAAAATTTGAGTCAACATATTCACTGTTGAATGTTCCCGTGCCAATGAGACAACGCAGCGGTTGCAGCGCCGAGAATATTGCTGCCGTGATGAAGCGCACTTTTGGTTAAATGGCTTCGTCAACAAACAAAACATGCGTTATTACGAAACCCTCATATGCTTCATGAAACATCACTTCATCCACAAAAAGTGATTGTATGGTGCAGTTTCAATGCCGGTGGCGTCATTGGGCCATTTTTCTTCGTTGATGAAAATGACCCTCACGTTACAATCAATGGTGAACGCTACAGAGACATGTTGCAGCGTTATTTCTTCAATCAATTGCATGGGATGGACATCAGTGATATGTGGTTTCAGCAAGACGGTGCCACACCCCACACAGCTGAAGAAACAATCGACTTATTGAAGTACAAGTTCGGTGAACGTGTTAAATCGAGAAGAGAACATATTCACGATTCACGTGTCGTACATCGTGTGCATTTTTATTAATTAAACCGAATGTTTACCGTATTTAAAAAGTGCAACATTTTTCTTATGTGTGTGTATATATGCATTCTAGTATAGCGCACAACGTAAGTAATTTTGATTTTGTCGTTGTTGTTTAATAACTGTAATATAAACCATTTCTAATCCTAACCTATATTTTTCCAACATTTTCCGCGGCCTTCACGTCTGTTAAAATTCGTTAGTCACCACGACGGGCCCCGTTGGAGTGAAGAAGTGTGTCCCTGTCTGCATCCTTATCATTTTGTTTTTCTTACCTGCGATCATTTATTTTCAACTTGCTAGCTCCATTCGTAATAATAAAAATGCCTGATTATATTAATGCTGGTTGATGTGGTCAAATTGTTGCAAATAAGACTACTTGTATAACCTGTAAAAAATATTGTCACCCTAGTTGTCGTGATAAGCATGTTTGCGAAGCAGCTAATAATGATAACATTTCCTTCGAATTAATGAAATGCGTCAAAGATTTACAAAAATCAGTGAATATTCTCACAGAAAAATGTGATAAGTTGGCTGATGATAATATTGCTCTAAAGGCACTCTTAACTGATGTCGCCAACATCAAATCCGAACTTGATCGGCTCAATTCAAAAGTATGCGCACTTGAGTCCAAACTTTCTGACTTCAAAATTACGCGAGAAAAATTTAATCTTATATAATCACCCTGAATTAATTGAGAATGACAGATCTCCCAACAAATTTGCTAAAATTGATGCCGTTCTTCAAGAAATTGACAATGGTATTGTCATGAAAAAATGTTTTCGATTGGGAAAAAAAAGTGATCGTCCACGACCAATTAAACTCATCTTCTCAAGTGCCGATATGGTTATAAGTATAATGAAGAACAAAAACAAATGTGGAAACAACCTTCGAATTAAACCTGATCGTACCCCAATGCAACGTGTTGAATTTTCAAAGCTGCAAGAAGAGCTAAAAGAACGCCAAGCTACAGGTGAAGATATAATTATAAAATACCTCAATAATATTCCAAGGATCGTCAGGAAAACCCCAGTTCAGAAAAAAAAAAACTAATTTCTACCCAACTTACTCATTCATCTTAATTACAAGTTGTGTATCAGAATGTGCGCGGCTTGAATAGGAAAATAAATGAATTATACAATAGCGTTGAATGTAATGATAACGATATATATTTTTTGACTGAAACATGGCATCATAATGATGTTCAAAACTCAGAGCTTTTTCCTGCTAATTATAATGTATATAGATCTGATCGATTAGGAGGCAGAGGCGGCGGTGTTTTAATTGCATCTCGTACACAGTTTTCTACTGAAGCAATTTCATTCAATATGGACCTATTGAACTCTATTGAGCTTATAGCTGTGCATCTAAAATTAAATCAAATATCCACCATATTAATTTGCCTATATATCAAACCTACAACTCCTGTTGATGAATATTCCATTTTATTTGAACGCATTGAACATCAATTTTCACATATGAATGTTGTTATAGTTGGTGATTTCAACATCCCCAATTATTCCGATAGTGCTAGCTCATCTTCTTTGGATGCGTTGCACGCCTTCCCGAACTTCAACGACTTAATTCAGTTCAACAATGTCACTAATACTAACAACAGAATTCTAGATCTGGTAATTGCATCATATAACTCTATCTACGACTTGGAAAGATGTTCTTCGCCATTGGTTGATGAGGATGATCATCATCCCACTATAATATTCACTATACCAAATGATACGACAACAAAAATTTTTGAAGAAATTATCCTGCCCTATATGATGATATACCGGGTGACCCAGGCATCTGTAAAAGCCCCATAACGTATTTGCTATTTGAGATAGCGACTTCTAGTTTTCTTGAACTGGTGCCCACACCCATTCTACATATTTTAAAAATATGTATGTTTTTGTACAGGGTGTCCCAATATACATAACAGAACAAAGTTATGTTTTTTTTTTAATGGAACACCCTATATTTTATACTTTATTTTCAACCCTCTTGAGAAGCTGATAAAACTAGTATAAGATAGTATGCGTCTATTATGGACGATTGGTTAGTTATGGGCAAATTTGTGGCAAAAACAAGACACATTGAAAAAATTGCAAAGCTAGCGTCATTTTTAATACACTAAAGAATTTTCCATATCATGATGAATAATACAAATTGGCTTTGGTTCTTTTTTCTTCATACTGCTATACAGGGTGTCAACATACGCAAAATATTGGATAACTATTTTTTTTTCAAATAGAACACTCTATATATCTTGCCACCAATGCATGAAATTTTTAATAAGCTTTCCAATGATGTACAATTTGTATAATGAAATGTTAAGGATTCTTAAGATTTATCCATAAAAACATTTTTATTTTGTCACCTCCTGCTCATTTTAGGATTTTCAGCCAAAACTATACATTTTCTGAAAAAATAATAAGAGACCAAAGTTGCAGAGCGAAAAATTTTCGATCGACATAGGTCTTTCGACTTTTTCAATAATGCGTGCATTGCCCGCCAGAGTGCGCAAAATCGTGACCGTATATGCATTTTGACTTTTTCCTCAAATTTTTTGTTAATTAATTGCACTAAACTTTATATTCCACGTCCTTAAGCAGAAAAACGGGTAATTATATAATTATTCAAATGACCTACATCGATTAAAAACAATTCCGCTTTACAACTCGTAAAAGATGTATTTTTGCCCAAAATGCATAGTTTTCACTAAAAATTCAATAAACCATTGAAAAACGCAAAAATTGATACATACATTTTCAATTTACATTTTTAGGGAAAACTATGCATTTTTGGCAAAAATTGCTTTTATTAAGAGTTGTAGAGCGGAACATTTTCAATCGATATGGGCCATTTTAATTTCCCGTTTTTCTGCTAGAGGGTGCGGAAAATAAAGTATAGTGCAATTTATTAATAAAAATCCGCTACGCTGCGCCGTCGTCAATACGTGGCTTATTACTGGTGACAAATAACGGCTCCGCTGCGCTGCGCCGTCGTCCATGCATGGTCCATATATATTAAGGCAGATAACTGGTGACGGACGACGGCTCCGCTGCGCTGCGCCGTCGTTCGTGTGTGCGCCATTGAAATTAAGCAAATAAACTGGTAACGATAATGGCCGAAAACGGTTTAGGCTCCAAACATTAGTGAGTGCTGGTTACGGGGTGAGAAGTGACACCGGTAGACGCCTGGCCGGAATAACTGATCGAGCGGTCGATCGCCGAGAGAAGAAAATTATTAAAGTACTAAAATCGCTATTAAAAAATAGGGGTTGGTGGTAGAAGGGTGAAAATTTAGGGTTGTATGTATTTTTTAATGCCGAATCATAAAAAAATAAAAATAAAAAAAATTGTCCAAAAAATAAAAATAAAAAATTTTCGGGGGACCACCCTTATTACTTAGGAGTATGAAACATAGTTTACGTCCTATTCTCAGACCTACTCAATATACACAAAATTTCAAAAGAATCGATCAAGCCGTTTCGGAGGAGTTTTGTTACAAACACTGTGACACGAAAATTTTATATATTAGATGTATCATATCTTTGATAAGCACGTTCCGCGTTTCAAAACTAACAACTTCAACATAAGTGCTTCATGGATTAATTCTTCCATTCGTAAAAAAATGAAATTAAAACAGAAATGTCGTGAGCGTTTTTTGAATCACAATGCGACAAGTTTTGAATAATTTTTGTAATGGGCGAGTCTGTACTTGTCATAGTTTTGGCAAAATTCGCAATCGTTGTTTTCGTTGCAAATAAATACGTTTTATTAACTTGATGCTAAAATTTCTCGAAAATTTATTAAAGAATATTCTCATTTTTTCAAATAACATAAAAATCCAATTACTTTTGAATAATTTTTTTAATGGGTAAACCTGCACTTGCCATAGTTTTGGCAAAATTCATATTCTTTTGTTCTCGCTGCAAAAAATGCAATTTCTCATCTTAGTGCTCAAATATCTTAAAAATTGATCAATCGATGTTTCTGATTTTTTAAAGAACATCAAAATACAACTAATTTTGAATAATTTTTGTAATAGGCAAGTCTGCACTTGCCATAGTTTTGGTAAAATTCATAATCTTTTATTTTCGTTGCAAAAAAGCGTTTTATTAACCTCGCGCTTAAATTTCTCGAAAATGTATTATAGAATGTTTTTATTTTTTCAAAGAACATCAAAATACAATTAATTTTGAATCATTTTTGTATCGGCCAAACCTGCACTTGCCATAGTTTTGGAAAAATTCATAATATTTGGTTCTTGCTGCAAAAAAATGCTATTTCTCAACTAAACGCTCAAAATTCTCATAAATTGATTAATCAATGTGTCTATTGTTTCATAGACCATCAAAATCATGAGCGGATCATTATACAGAGCCAAGGCACAACCTGTAGTTTCAAGCTTAGCAAGAATTTTTCATTATTTCTTAAAACACTTTTTCGCCAGTTACTTTGGTCTGGGAAGATACATCGTTCTTTCCTTTTTCAAAAAAGGAGGGGGTATATTGTATAAGTGGCTCTACCATCAACATGTTCCACGAGCCGCTACTGGTTCATGAAACAAAAATAACAAATCATTGGTAAGTATAAAACTACTACTAGCTTTAAGTTTTATTGGTATACTGATCTTATTTATTAATTCCATCTAATTTCATATTTCACTTACAAAATGATTTATAGTATATAGTGTATCAAGGGCCGAAAATAGGCTTTAGCAACCCGCCGCTTCGCTCGCTCGTGTTGCTAAAAGTGAAGGGTTGCTAAAGCATTTCGGCATGAGTTACACTCGATATTTTTTCGCCTGCCGTTTTAGGAAATTTTATATCGCGCACCATTTAACTGTCACTGTCAGATTTTTGTATAGCCTACTCATAAAAATCTAAAATACTTAAAATTACAATTGATCATAACCTAAAATGGCGGCAACACATAAAGGATACATGTTTAAGGTTAGGAAACATTTGTTATATGCTACGTGTCTTGGCTACAAATATTGATGCTGGATTGGTAAAAACTGGATATTTTACCAACTTCGAATCAATAATACGGTTCGGAATTATATTTTGGGGAGGATCGCCAGAAATGAATAGAGTGTTTGTTATGCAAAAAGGGGCTCTACGAATAATTTTGAAACTAAAATATAATTCATCTTGTAGAACCAAGTTTTCGTCAATAAAATGCTTGACTGTAATTGGATTATATATTTATGAATGCTTATTGTTTATCGGTAAATATAAAAACAAATTTAGTTGATGATTATAACACGCGTAACAAAGTAAATATGAGATATCCATCACTACGCCCGTCGCTCCCTTACTCAAAAAGGAGCTGAATACGCATGTTTGCGGTTTTATAATAATAATAATAATAAACTCATTTATTTAATTCAGTAAAAAAAAAAATAAACGAAACATAATACAGTTATGTAGCTTTCCCTAAATTAAACACGCCACAGTAGAACAAGTTAACAAACATACAATTTGCAGTTCCTCAACAGTTACAATAACAAAATTAGATTAATTTTGAATTGAATTTAATTAAAAATATGAAGAATGTATAAGTAAATTAAAAAGAATAGTGTTCAGAAATCCGTTAATTTGTAGATTTCATTATGCAGTAGATATTGGTTCAACTTATTTTTAAATTCTTTTAAATTGCTAATGCATTTTAAGTTTATAGGCAGTTTGTTGAATATTTTAATAGCACTGTATTTTGGCGATTTTTCAAATGAACTTAATCTATGTATTGGAATGTCATATGATGTGACATTTCTAGTGCGTAAGGATGAGTTTTTGAAAATTCTTCAAAACTATTTTTATATTTGAAATTATATATGAGTAACTCATATATATATATATATATATATAGACTATTGAATGTTAATATTTCCCCTCTTTTGAAGTATCCGCGGCATGACTCTGTATATTTAAGACCAAAAATTATTCTTAACACTTTTTTCTGTACAAGGAATACTTGATTACTATTACTACTCGCACCATAAAACATTATACCATAGCGTAGTAACGACTCAAAATTTGCTTTGTATAAAATTATTAATGTTTTTATATCAAATATTTTCTTTAGTAACCTCATTGTGAAACATATTGAATTTAACTTGCCAATGAGTTTGGTACAGTGTTCTTTCCAGTTTAATCTATTATCTATATGTAAACCTAGCACCCTGGCGTTCGAGTTGAATTGAATCATCTACCAAATCATATCAAAGAGGAACAGAAAACTTGTGAGCTTCTTTGTGTTATTTAACCTTTTACTTTAAGTATAACTGACACTATTTTATACACTATATATTGTTATGTATTTGTATGAAATAAATAATAATAATAATAATAATTTATTTATTTCCCAACAGATACATAGATCTAATAACAGGGAAAAGTTATCAAACATAGCGACATACCGGGTGACCCAGGGATCTGTAAAAGCCCCGTAACTTATTTGCTATTTGAGATATGGACTTCTAGTTTTCTTGAACTGGTACCCACACTTATTCTACATATTTTAAAAATATGTATGTTTTTGTACAGGGTGTCCCAATATACATAACAGAACAAAGTTATGTTTTTTTTAATGGAACGCCCTATATTTCATACTTTATTTTCAACCCTCTTGAGAAGCTGATAAAAATAGTATAAGATAGTATGGGTCTATTATGGACGATTGGTTAGTTATGGGCAAATTTGTGGCAAAAACAAGGACACATTGAAAATATTGCAGAAGCGCTCCTAGCAAAGCTAGCGTCATTTTTTATACACTAAAGAATTTTCCACATCATGAAGAATAATACAAATCGGCTTTGGTTCTCTTTTGTTCATACTGCTATACAGGGTGTCAACAGACGCAAAATAATGGATAACTATTTTTTCTCAAATGGAACACCCTATATATCTTGTCACCTATGCATGGAATTTGTAATAAGCTTTCCAATGATGTACAATTTGTATAATGAAATATTAAGGATTCTTGAGATTTATCCATAAAAACATTTTTCTTTTGTCACCTCCTGCTCATTTTTAGATTTTCAGCCAAAACTATGCATTTTCTGAAAAAATAATAAGAGACCAAAGTTGTAGAGCGGAAAATTTTCGATCGACATGGGTCTTTCGACTTTTCCAATAATGCGTGCATTGCCCGCCAGAGTGCGCAAAATATGACTGTATATGCATTTTAGCGTTTTTCTCAAATTTTTTGTTAATTAATTGCACTATACTTTATTTTCCACGTCGTCTAGCAGAAAAACGGGTAATTATACATCCTACATCGATTGAAAATATTCTGCTCTACAACTCTTAAAAGAATCAATTTTTGCCGAAAATGCATAGTTTTCGCTAAAAATGCAAAAAAACATTGAAAAACGCAAAAATTGATACATACATTTTCAATTTGCATTTTAAGGAAAACCTATGCATTTTTGGCAAAAATTGCTTTTATTAAGAGTTGTAGAGCGGAACATTTTCAATCGATATGACCATTTTTATTTCCCTATAATATCCCCTTTTTCCGCTAGGCGGGTAATGCACGCATTTTCTTAAAAGTTGGAAGACCTATATCGATCGGAAATTTTCCGCTCTACAACTTTGATATCTTATAATTTTTCCTGAAAATGCATAGTTTTGGCTGAAAATCCAAAAATCAGCAGAAGGTGGCAAAAGGAATATGTTTTTATTGACAAATCTCAAGAATCCTTAATATTTTGTCATACAAACTGTATATCATTGGAAAGCTTATTAAAAATTCCATAGATTGGTGGCAACTTATACAGGGTGTTCCATTTGAAAAAAAATAGTTATCTATTGTTTTGCGTATGTTGACACCCTGTATAGCACTATGAATAAAAGAGAACCAAAACCAATGTGTATTATTCTTTATGATGTGGGAAATTTTCTAGTGTATAAATAATGATGCTATCTTTGCTAGAAACGCTTCTGCAATGGTTTCAATGTGTACATGTTTTTGCCACAAATTTGCCCATAACTAACCAACCGTCCATAATAGACCCATACTATCTTATACTATTTTGATCAGTTGAAAATAAAGTATAAAATATAGGGTGTTCTATTAAAAAAAACATAGACTTTGTTCTGTTATGTATATTGGGACACCCTGTATAAAAGCATACATATTTTTAAAATATGTAGAATAAGTGTGGGTACCAGTTCAAGAAAACTAGAAGTCGATATCTCAAATAGCAAATAAGTTATGGGGCTTTTACAGATCCGTGGGTCACCCGGTATACAGTCTGTTTGATTTATTGTAACACAGCACATATGTCCGTTATTAGTACAGATAGAAAAAAAAGTTAAATACAACAGTTTTAGTATTTTTTATGGTCTATTCAATCGTAATATCAGAAAAACAGTTGAAAATCAAATAAACACGTGAAAGCTATTAGTTTCATTTTCTTTAATGGAACACCCTGTATATTTTGTTTATTTCAAATAGGCATTAATATTAGCCTTATAATGATACCACATAAGTACCCCTTTATTATAGAAATAACACGACAATTGCCAATAAATGAAATTTATCAGTTGACATGAATAACTATTTAAAGTGTCTGTTCAAAGTGACGTCCGTTGTTTGCAATACATTCTTCACATCTCTTCATTAAATTTCGTCGTGCTTTTTGCAACATCCGTGGTGTTATTTGGCCACATGCCATACGAATACGATTTTTCAGATCGTCTAGATTTTCTGGACAAGTAACATAAACTTTTTGCTTTAAAAATCCCCAAATAAAAAAATCTAAAATAGACAGATCTGGCGATCTTGCTGGCCAGTTTATGGGGCCACCATTTGCAATCAATTTCAAACCAAACTTTCTTTCCAAAATATCTTTGACATTTCTTGCGTTATGGGGAGGAGCTCCATCTTGTTGGAACCACATATCTCGACGTATTTCTAGGGGGATATCATCTAAATAATCTTCAAATTCTATCGTAAGAAAGTTGGCATATCGCTCCGCATTCAACGTTCCTTGATAAAGAAATGGTCCTATTATGGTATCACCTAACACACCAAGCCACATATTAACTGCAAATCTTTGTTGGAATCTGCATTCTCGAATTTGACGTGGATTCTCAGTATCCCAGTAATGGTCGTTTTTTCGGTTGAAGATTCCGTTGTTGTTGAAATTTGATTCATCACTCCAAAGAATTAAATTTAATAAATGTTGATTGTTGCTAAGCCAATTACAGAATACTTTCCTCCTGTCAGAATCACCATCTCTTAAACCTTGTACTAACTTAATTTTATATGGTCTCATTTTATGTTTTCTCAGAATAGAAAATATTTAATGCATACTTATTCCTAAGTCAGCCACTGCTTCGCGTATTGAATTACGTGGATGTGCTCTAAAATAGGCCAATATCAATACTTCATTATTATCTTCTCTTTCTTGTCTTCTCCTTCGTAATTTATTATTAAAACACCCATTTCTCCGTAAATTTTGTTCAAGTCTTGCAAAAGTGCGATAATGTGGTTGTCTTCTTTCTGGATACATGTTTCCATAAGTGATACTAGCTTCTCTAGAATTATCGTTGCATCTAACGAAGACCTTTAGCATATCCATTTTTTCATCATTAGAATAGTAATTATCACCCATCTCTAAAGATTTGAATCAACAACACGCAAGACGGGAAGTTACTACACCACTTTGACATTAAAGCGTTAACAAATTGTTTTATGTCAATTGTTATTCATGTCAACTGATAAATTTCATTTATTTGCAATTGTCGCGTTATTTGTATAATGAAGGGGTACTTATGTGGTATCATTATAAAGCTAAGGTTATTATCTATTTGAAATAAACAAAATTTACAGGGTGTTCCATTAAAGAAAATGAAGCTAATAGCTTTCACGTGTTTATTTGATTTTCAATTGTTTTTCTGACAATGCTACTGAATAGATCATAAAAAATACTAAAACTATTGTCTTTAACTTTTTTTTCTATCTGTACTAATAACGGACATATGTGCTGTATAATAACATTTCAGAGGCTAAATATTACATAAAATTGTCCACAAGCACAAAGAAGTACTATTAATATTATTAGCTTATTATTATTATTGGCTTGAGCACGGACTTAATAAAAACCCGATGCTTCTGTGGTTATTAATTAGAGCAAACGGCATTTTCCCAAAAACTGTCAGAACAACTTAATTGTGTTCATTCGGGTGAATATTTTATCAATTATTCATAAGCGACGCAAATTATCCACGTGTGTGGGTATTGAATATTGTATATAACATTAATGTAGAACAATGATACATCGCCGTTGAAAGATTCGATATCGATCATTCTTGACCTTTTAGTGAGCTCCAATAAGATTTCAGAATGTAGCTGTACAAGATTGGGGCGTCTCAACTCTTAATATTGTTATTATTACATAAACGCGATACGTTGCAATTTGCGCGCGGTGTATCTTTACAAATCTCTGGTACGCCACTCCGAAGACAATAGACTGTATTTCATTCGGCATAATAAATATTCAGAGTATGAAATTTTCTGTTTGGTTTATGGGTTATTGTGATTTACGTTATTGCTACCGTATAACACTTGTAGTTCTAGAAGGAAAAAATGCCGCAACGGTACATTAAAGATTTATTATTTTTTTATAGTTGCACATTTATAAAGGTAATCGTGAAGAACGTGCACAGTTTCGAAAATTATAACACCTTGAAGGTTTTAAAATATTTCATTTGTACGCTGCCGTGGATCAAATGGGGAAAAAAATGAAACACTTGAAATTCGTGAAATTTCGACCATTGCAAACCGCCCATAACTCGTATTTTCAATCGATTTTGATGAATCTTTGAGGGCGAAAAACTTTGAAGTGTCTTCTTTAAAGTCATGCATGCGAAATTAAGCGTAACCCCTTCCGTCCCCTCTATCGCCCCTGCGAAAAAAAGTTTTTTCAGGAAACTTTGACGATGTCTTCGGAGTTGGAAAAATTTTGACTACTCGATCCACCATAAAAGCATTAAAATTTGATTAATTCCTATGCAGGACTCAAAGAACGAAGTTCCAACGACGATTTGGCACCAAGTTATGGCTGTTCGAAAAAAAAAGTGCATTTTGAGGTTTTTTGCACATAACTCAGTGACAAATTTGATGATTCGTTAAGGGAAAAAATCCCCATTGGAATGATAATTTTTTGAACCCTTCAACCCCCGAACAAAAAAAAAACACGTTTTTGGGCAAAAAACGCCCAACTTTGGCAACGTGTACCGATTTGGAAAAAATGTGTCGACTCGATCCACCAAAAGGGCATTGAAATGTGTTCAATGACCCGTGCAGGACTCAAAGAACGATTTGGCACAAAATTATGGATGTTAATTTAGAATACAAGAACTTTTCAAAAATGCAATTAATCATTTTTGCAATCCACAAAGTCTAGATATTTTGTTTTTCAAAGCAATATTTAATACGTTAATTATTATTGAAAATAGGAATATTTACAATTTGTACCGTTTTTTTGGCCCACTGTGTATTTGTAATTTTTTTCTTTCGAAATCCCTTTAGTTTTTGAGTAAACTGAGTTTTTTTAATTTAGAGTATAATTTTTCCATCTTTCATAATTTTGACGTTTTAAACGTCAGTTTCATCCGAGTTTACACAACGGTCGATGTGCATTTAAAATATGATTTCAATCAGTGACGGCTCGTGGAACATTTTGATGGTAGAGCCACTTAGCATATAATATACTTTTTGAGAAAAGAAAAAAAAACGATAATTGTTGCAAAATCATACAGTAAATTAAATAAAGAGAAAAGTAGCCTTTATATAAAATAGTCTTACAAAGGCTAACAAATAAATAACTTATTGAAACGAGTCACTAGAAAAAAAAATGGTGATGTGGCCATCATGTTACTTTCTCCGACTTGATGGTATCATTTATATTTACGCTTTCATGGTTTATTTTCAATTTAAATCATATTTTAAATGTACATCGAGCGTTGCGTAAACTCGGATGAAACTGACGTTTAAAACGTCAAAATTATGAAAGATGGAAAAATTATACTTCAAATTCAAAAACTCGGTTTACTCAAAAACTAAAGAAATTTCGAAAAAAACTTATTCTTTAGAAGTTGTTCATTTTGGCATTCTCTACAATTATTATTCACATAAATTTGCTGTAACTGTTATCGTTTCATAATTATAAACCAAAAATTTGAAAAAAATTAATAAATTTTTTTCTCGAATAGCAATGATTTTATGAAAAATATTTTCAAGCAAAAGATGTTCATTTCTTTGTTGTCTTCAAAGTTTGTTTAAATGTTTTTGTGATATTTTTCATATTTAAGAAAATATTGGCAAAAAACAAGAAACAGTTAAGGTAAACACCCACTTCCGGTGTACGGAATTTTACCAAAAGCTTTTCAGTTCTCCGGATTATCAAATAAGACGTATGTTCAAAGTTTCATACCAATTGCTCTATTAGTTTTTGAGATACAGCGCGCACAGACACACACACACACATACGGACATACACACACACACACATACGGGCACACACACACACACACACACACAGACAGAAATTTTTTTTTCCAGAAATTGTTGAAATGGCATCTAGGGACCCCAAAACGGATATTTCCGTAAAAAAAAAATTTGAAAAAAAAATCACGATCACAATACTTTCTCGTACTTCGTAACGGAGAAAGTAAAAAATAGTGTTATCTGCATCTATTCGACTTTTCCGCTTTTCTGGAAGAATTTGACTTTGGTCACCCGTTATCTTCTGTAAACCAAAAAACAATCGAACAACGAATTCAGTTCTTAGGTCCTCTCTATATCTTTCGGATGAATGAAAGACTTTGCTGAAAGAGTCTTAAAAATCAGATCATCAGTTCAAAAGTAAAAAAAAAGTAATTTAACAATTTTATTTTTTTTAACCTACGTCTATTATATAAGAACAATAGTTTGCTAACACTTTTCGTTTAAGAGTTATCCTCAATAATAATAATAAAATATTTCTTCATCTTATCTATCCAATGAGCACAACACTTTGCTAAAAGAATTTTCAAAATCTCTTCTCTCGTTCAAGAATTGAACTATGAATTACATTTGTGTCTTATCTGCGTCTATTCGAAGGAAGAATTTGCCAAATTAGGGCATCCTCAAACAACAAAAAAGCAATTAAAGACTAATTAATTTTTTGGTCCTAAAAAAAAAATCAATCAAAAATCAAAATCACTTTATTCACTTAGGCCACATATTATACATAACAATGAACAAGATTCATATTTGTATGGTGGATGTGAGCGTCATATAATAATACAATATAAATACAAAACACAAATTTTGCGTACATTTATAACTAACGATGGTTAGACATCATACACGTTAAAATGGTTATATTTATCCGATGAGTACTTTAGTGAAAAAATATAAAAATAATTGCTATCCACTTGAAACTTCTCAAAAATCACACAATATTAATTCAAAAATGTTTTGGTGAATATGTACATTAAAGTCCGTTAATAGTGTTTGCGATTTTTTATGCAAACACCATGTAAATTTATAAAAAAAATTGTAATTATTTTGCTGTCATGAAAAAAATATAAGAACAATTACCATCCACTTGAAACTTCACAAAATTACTCAATATTAATTCAAGAGTGATTTGGTAGAAAATTCAAATACATTCCGTCGATTGCTTTGGCGATTTTTCATGTAAATTTATGAAAAATTATAATCATTTTTTGTTGACGCGAAAAAAAAAAATAAAAACAATTGCCATCCACTTGAAACTTCACAAAATCACTCAATATTAATTAAAGAGTGATTTGGTAGAAAATTCCAATACATTCCGTCGATTGCTTTGGCGATTTTACATGTAAATTTATGAAAAATTATAATCATTTTTTGTTGACGCGAAAAAAAAAAATAAAAACAATTGCCATCCACTTGAAACTTCACAAAATCACTCAATATTAATTAAAGAGTGATTTCGTAGAAAATTCCAATACATTCCGTCGATTGCTTTGGCGATTTTTCATGTAAATTTATGAAAAATTATAATCATTTTTTGTTGACGCGAAAAAAAAAAATAAAAACAATTGCCATCCACTTGAAACTTCACAAAATCACTCAATATTAATTAAAGAGTGATTTGGTAGAAAATTCCAATACATTCCGTCGATTGCTTTGGCGATTTTACATGTAAATTTATGAAAAATTATAATCATTTTTTGTTGACGCAAAAAAATTATAAAAACAACTGCAACACACCCTTGAAATTTTGAAAATTTACTCAAAATACAACAATCTTAATAATCCTCCAAAAACTCAAAATACCCCATCACAGGTTTTTAAGATAACCGACCGACAACAGCGCTTAAGATTTTTTTAATTTGCACTTCTTCCGAGTGAAAAAAAATTATAAAAACAACTGCAACACACCCTTGAAATTTTGAAAATTTACTCAAAATACAACAATCTTAATAACCCTCAAAAAACTCAAAATACTGCATCACTGGTTTTCAAGATCACCGACCGAGAACAGCGCTTAAAGTTTTAACTTTCACTTCTTCCAAGTGAAAAAAATACAAAAAAAAAAACTGCAATACACTTGAAACTTTTTTAATTTACTCAAAATACATTAATCTTAAAAATACTCTAATAAACTCAAAATACCCCATTACAGGTTTTCAAGATAATCGGCCGAGAACAGCGTTTAAGATTTTTTTTAATTTGCACTACTTCCGTGTGAAACAAAAATATTATAAAAACAACTGCAACACACTTGAAATTTTCCAAATTTACTCAAAATAGATTAATTTTAATAATCCTCAAAAAAATTCGAAAAAACCCTATCACTGGTTTTCAAGATAACAACACAAAACACAATTCTGGAAGTATTTTTCAAATTTACTAATTTGTTCAAGAGATATTATACCTCATTTAATAACCAGGCGGACTAAACGCGAAAGCCACATTTACACTAGAAAAAAATCACCAGAAAAGTAACCAGAAATATTTTGGCGGTAAAAATAAATTTATTTAAAATTATTTTACCCACAACATTTATTCAAAAATTGTACCAACCCATATATTTATTCTAGTGAAACTTTCTTGATTATATAGTCAATAATTTAGTATGTGATATTCAAATATTATTTAAAATAGACGCAAGTAACAGTGATGGATCAGCTGATCATAACAACCGCCATTACTATTTTCAGCAATTTGGGCCTGTGTAAAAACGACGGCCCTTTGGCCAATCGCAACAACGTATTTTGGCGGCAATAATTTGATTTAGTCCGCCTGGTTATTAAATGAGGTATAGCAAATAATTGCATTGCCTTCTTTGTCGTCTCATAAAACTTTCGCAAGCATCGTTTTAACATCTAAAATGCAAATCAGTGTTTTTAGAATTAATAAAAAAAAATCTTGCTTCGTTCGAAATTAGAGGTAGTGCCATGGCTCCTTGGCTCTACTTAACGAGCCGCCCCTGATTTCAATTGAAAACAAACCATGAAAACGTAAATATAAATGGCTATGATACCATAAAGTCGGAGAAAGTAACATGATGGCCACATCACCATTTTTTTATTGGTGAAAGGACAATGTTAAAAAAAAACGTAACGCCGCAACAGGAAAAACCTATTTAATATGTAACGCCTATGAATGATGAAAACATAGGTTAAACCGCGGAAAAGTCTGGGGAAAACTTTTGAGATACTATCAAAGATACAAAATTCAGGGTGGATTACACCGATTTTCTCTGAAACTATCAATGATTCAGAAAAATGTTTTAGATAAAAAATAAACGATTTGGAGGGTGCCATGTAGGCCAGAGTGGGCCATGGAAATAATGAATATCTTCCCAATCCGTTTTTCATTAAATTCTTCATTGAAATGCTTTATCACTGCACAAATCCTATGTGCAGTTGCTCCTTCCTGCATTAACCAAAGAGAATTTCTCATAGCCAGTGGTAAGTTGTCAAATTCATTTTTTATTTTCGTAATTAAGAATTCTAGATACAAGCCGCGGATCGTGGATGTTCGGCGGTAAGGCAACGGAAGAAAATTTAACCGAAACAGCAACGGAATATTTGCTTCCTCTATAAGAGTAAGTAGTGCAGTATGAGCGACATCTTCGTCTTTGCCTCCCCTACAAAGTTCCAACAGCCTCCGCTGCTGGATACATTTCTTAAATTAAGCATTGTCGAAAAAATATTTTTTGCGAATATTTATTTTTTTATAGTGGATTCAGAAATTATAATATCATGTATAATTTTAATAATACCTATTTTAATTCACGCAGAATCGTAGAAATTATAAGAAATTGCATATATCTTTGTGATTTATGCCATTTGTCAATTTATTTTGTGTGTTTAGTCGGTTTTGAATGAAGCAGAAACTTTTATAAAAAGTAAAATTTTCTGAGAAATCACAAAAATGTTTCCCATGTGTTGCATACTTAAGTGGAAACGTATAAATATAAAAATTTGATCATTTGACTTGGCGGATAATTTTTTCAGAAGAAAACGAGCGGAAGTGTATTTATTATGTTCAAAAATTCGTAAACATTTTTTACAGTTTGAAAAGACAATTTTTTTAGAATTGTAAATACAAATTATTTCTATAGTTAGTCAAAAAATATTTAAGGATAGTAATATCAAATATTCTACCGAATAAAATCTCAGTTTAGATTCTAAATGTATAAAATTCTCGACTAGTTTCGCCTTATTAAAATTTTCAAATTCTCTTAGAATCCAATCTGAATTTTCATTAGGTAGAATTAATCTATTTCATATTACTCGTAAAATGAACTACTAATACGTAAATATTAAAACCATTAGAAAATATTTATTATACTAAATGAAAGATTAACACATTGGCTGCCAACAAGTTTTTTTGTAAAATGTCAAAAAAAGTTTTCTTTGCTTTTAAGTTTTAGTTTATAAAATGAGTAAGAATATGCTTATTTCATTTATTTTGATGTATTTTTTAGATGAAATTACGGGTTTTTATGTACTCGCTGTCAGTCATCGGTGACTGGCGTGGCCCCAGTCACCGGTGACTGACAAAGCGGTAAACGTGTTAAGGTGGAAAAATATTTCGAACCTAAATACAACTGTGATTAAAAAAATGTAAGATAGATTAGGAGAATATGCAAATAAAATACAGTATTAGTGTCTCCAAGCTAACACAAAAAAAAAACAAATTTCTCACACCGCGCCTCAAAATCTCATCAAACTCACTCTACGACAGACTAGATAACCAGCCGATTACTCGGGAATCTTCTGGTGAGTACTTTGGAATCCTAATAGATCTGTAAATTATCTTTAATCTGCACACAAAGAAAGTCTCGAGCTAAACAGTTTCGCTGCCTCCAGTGCCGGCTCTAGGGGTTCTGACGCCCCGATGCAAGGAAGGTTTCTGCGCCCCCTCCTCAATTATAATTCTATAGTTACTTTTTACTTTGGTATTGTGACTCGAATTCGTGTTTAGCTATAATTAAAACAGCTTTAAGGTGGAGTAAGATGGTGAACTAATTTTTGATATTTCTTTAATGGTTCGTGACGTACAGCTGAAAAACTGAAAAAAAATTGCGTCTCGAATTGGTTCTCTTCGCAGAAATTAAAAGAGCTAGCAGATTGGAGTCAAATCGCGAACACGTGTTTTTTATAATCCTTTAATTTTTAGAAACTTATACCAGAAAAATTGAAAAACAGTTGTGACTCAGTTGTAATAAACAATGAATGTTCTTGCTGTAGTTACAAAAGCTTGAAGAGCAAAGTAAGATAGTGAAAATATTTTCAAAATTTCTCGAATCCTCCTGAACAACGGTGAAACAATTAACAATTGCGACTAAAATTCGTTTTTATTGTTGCAATCAATCTTGAAGAGTATAGTAAAATTGTGAGCGAATTTTCAAAATTTCTTTAATTTCGTTAATTGAAAGTTACAGAAAAAACTTACAAATACATTCGATTTTATCGCTAGAACCAAAACAGCTCGAAAAGGAGAGTAAAATCGAGAGCGAATTTTTGAAATTTCTTCAATCTTCAAAACATGTAGCTAAAAAACTGAAAAACAGCTTCGACTAGAATTCCCTTTTTTCAAAAAGCTTGAGAGTTGAGTAAGATAATAATAATAATAATATTTAAATATTTATTAACGGGACATCGCACTTGAAAAATACAAAATAACTAAAATATATATTTCTATTAAGTAAAGTGATCTTAATCTCCAAGTATACAATATTACTTGGCTATACGCACTAGGTCAAGTGTACAAACGACTTAAAAGTTAGTAGAATATAAATTAAATCCCCTATACTTTACTCCTGTTGGCAATGAATTTCCGGAATTTCTTCAATTTGACAAAAAACTGAAACAAAAATCGCGACTAGAATTCGCACTTTCCCTGTAATCAAAAGAGCTTGAAGAGTAGAGTAAAATGGCGAGCAAATTTTCGAAATATCTTAAATTGTTTTCGCTGTATCCAAAGGAGCTTGAAGAGTAGAGTAAAATAGCAGGCACATTTTTGAAATTTCTTCAATTGTTGGAAACTTATAGCAGAAAAACTGAAAACAATTTAATTTAATTTAATTTAATTTATTTGACGGATTCACCTTTTTACAACTTTATTACATATGTATTATGTAAATAATAGAGATTGCTGTATGAAATTAAATAAATAAAAAATATAATAAAAACATAACAGAAAACAATGTACGACTTAATAATTAACTTAAAACTAATATAAAACAAACAAAAAAACTTGGCCTGACGTGAATTTAAATGATGTCGACGGACTTATTCGTTAAGTAGAGAATCCAATGTTACTCTTACATTGCAATAAAACATACTAAATATTCAATAAATACGGTAATATAAACTAAAGTTGAAGAAATTTCAATAAAAACAAATTAATAAAAGTCTAAATATTATAATATCACAGTACAAGATCACTATACATGGTGAATAAATATCACAGAATTAATAAATAAAATTGTAAATGACGAAGTACTCACAGTAATTGACAAACAAGTTGCAAAATAATAAATAACAAATAGATAAGATTGATTAAAATAGTAAATCACAACAGCAAATAGATAAAAATTAATTAAAATAATAAATAAAGATCAATAAATAGATAAAATTGCGACTCGAATAAATTTTTTTCGCATTTGAAAGAACTTGAATAGTTAAGTAAGATGATAACGAATTTTCCAAATTTCTTTAATTAATGTTTTTTATGATAATTCTGAATATTTTCAAAATATCAAATGAGATAAACTAATTTATAGTATTTCATTTATCAATTTAGTACTCGAAATTGTTTTTAGAAAGTGTAATTTATACTTTAATACGGTGTTTCTCAAGCTATTTGGACCACGCGCTCACTTTGTCAGGCCCGCTTCTTAATTTGCCCTTCAATTTTCAACAATTAAAAAAAAATCCTCGAAACTATTTATTAATCGGTTTTTAAATTGCACAACATGTTCCACTTTTTGACGTTAGAATCATCAAAATCGCACAATGCATTTGGCAGTTCTGTAAACTTTAAAAACCAAAATCACGATTTTGAAACCTTCGAACTTCGAAAAAGGCGATTTTGCAGTTTGTGTTGGTTTTAAATATACAGGGTGTAGTGGTGTTTTTTAGCATTTATAAAATTTTTAAAAAATGTTAAAATAAATTTGATCATTTTCACAAAAATAATGTTTGCCATGAAATTGAACAAAAACGGTGCGCTGTTGATTTGTTGCCTTCTGTTAAATGCATCGAACTCTTCATAACTGTTTCATTAAAAATGTATTCTATTCAAGAAAAAGTGCAAATTGTGAAGTGGTGCTATGCTGGCAATCACGTTGTAATATTTCGTGGTGGCACTGGTATTTGTAAGAGTGAAAATGATGTTTCTTTAAATACCTCTGGACAGTCGTATAGTGAATTCCACACTTGTCAGGCTTATGATTGAATCTTCTACTACAGAAGCGAAGACCGTAAACTCGCCATCCTTCTCATTTATTGGTAAATTATTCTGTCCTGCATTTGATGTCCTCTTAGAACTCCGTAATACTGAACTAGTCGTTTCAAATTTATGAGTCAACCTTTAGATTGTTGGACGGAATTGGTCGATCGGGATAGTTGACGGCAAACATATCCCGCACTTCACAAAAACTGCCAACAGCATAGCACTTCACAATTTTAACTACTTCTTGAATAGAATACATTTTAAATGAAAAAATGAAGTATTCAATAAATTTGACAGAAGCCAACAAATCAACAGTGCACCGTTTTTGTTTAATTTCATGGCAACCATTATTTTTGTGAAAATTATCATTTTTATTTTAACATTTTTTAGAGTTTTTATGAATGCTAAACAATAAATAATAGCATGACTGCATGCAGAAATTATTACTCCATAAAATATTTATTTACATGTTTTCTCTAAAATGATCTGTGAAGATAATATTCCAGTATAAAGGAATTAACATTGAAAATCCTATGTTCCGTTTTGTTCCACTAGACCCTGTATAATAGTTGTTTGAATAGGTTATTTGTTTATAGTCTTAATAAGACTTAATTTTGCAGTCACGACAAACAGGTTGAATATTCATATATTCAGGCTATATTTCGTTTTATTGAATTTATTTAATGCTTTCTGCAACAAGTAAGGTTGTTTCCAATTTATTTATTATATATATAAAAAAATGTTATCAATTTTAAAATTACGCATTTTGACGATTGAATCATCAATAGCAGGTAAAGCATTTGACACTTGTGCAATTAAAAAAAATCAAAACTGCAATTTTAAATCTTCGAATTTTGAAAACGTGCAATTTTGACGTTTTGCGTTGATTTGACGAAAATATTTATTCACCGGTTTTTAAATCATACAAATTTTTCCACTTTTTGATGTTAGAATAATCAAAATCGGACAATATGTTTGGCAGTTATGTACTTTCAAAAACAAAAATCACGATTTTGAAATCTTCAAAATATAACTATGCACAGAACAACCTATTTCGAACGTAGTTTTACATATAACATAGCAAAAGTGTACAATAATATTCCTTACCTATATAAAACTCTTCTACCACGATCATTTAGGTATTTTATGAAGTCCCAGCTAATTCTTAATTGTATCTAGTAATGGTACATACATGGTAAATCAATTACTACTGCAAATTATTATTATTGTTGTTAAAAAATATTATTTACTTTTATTATTTAGCTACTTATTTTTGATTTGTTAATTCATTTAGCTACTTTAATTATTTAGCTACTTATTTTTGATTTGTTAATTCATTTTTGTATTTACAAATTGTTCTCCATTTATTTATAACATGAATTATTATATTATAATTGGGTTGAGTTTGTATCAGAAATGCCTTGTGCATGCCAAATTCTGTACTCCGCCCATGGGTTTTCTACAATATTGTTTTTTATTTTTTTCTCTCTATTCTATTGTGTGATAAACGTTGTACTTTTGTAGAAAATAAAGACTATTATTATTATTATTATTATAAAAAAAAAAAAAATTTTCTTTTGTGTTAATTTCAAGAATTATTTTTTTTTTAAATACATGATAGTAAAATATTTACTGTAATTTTAACATAACATACAAATTATAAGCTATATAAATATTAAAGTTTTAATGACAATCTTGAGATTGGTGACAGAGGTGGTTGCAGAGTTTAATAATATTTGGTTTTAATTTTGAGGGATTAAGTCAAATTTTTAGGCGATTTGAGATATCTCCGCAGTCAGGTATACATTCACCCACTCAAAATGTTCTTCGCCCTCAAAAGGCAGATTGTCAGATAATGGCCAAATTTAAATATCAATTGCCCACCAGACTGCTCTTAATGATCGATTTATATGCAATTTTTTGAAAGAGTAATTTAAATTTAGTTTCTATTTTGTATGCTTAATAAGACTACCTGTAGATCAAGAAATATGTCTTATTTTCACTTCATCATACAAAAGTATTATTTTCATAATTTATTTCAAACAAATTAGAAACAACCTTACTTGCTGGAGAAAGCATTAAATAAATTCAATAAAACGAAATGTATCCTGAATATATGAATATTCAACCTGTTCGTTAATCTGCAAGCAAAAAATTAATAACAAATAACTTATTGAAACAACTACTTCCCTGGCCAGGGCCACTCGGCACGGATACAAAAAGAAATTTGCATGTTATTACTAGTAGTACTAGCGAAATAACATTGGTTTAAGAACGTTTATTTCTACCCACAGGACTAACTTGTAAATTAAACTAAATTGAATTTGAAAACTTTAAACTATAAAACTGAACCCTAAAATATGTAAAAATTAAGTAAAAAGCCATCTGCAGACGCGTTTCGAGATTTATCTCTCATCAGTGCAGCTTCGCATTTAAATTGAATGTTAAAGAATAAAATACACTTACGTGAAGGTGATCGTGAACGTGAAGAAGTCGTAAACGACTGAGGAGATTATGGAAGGTTTGAACGAGTTTTATACCTGAGTTGGAGGTGATTAGTGAAAGTACAGATGTGAAGAAATAAATGATCTTGTTTTCAGTTTGAATCGTGTATTCGGTTCCAATTTAAGTCTTAGTAAAACTTAATTTTGCTTGCAGATTAACGAACAGGTTGAATATTCATATAGTCAGGCTACATTTCGTTTTATTGAATTTATGGATAATTCTGTTGAAATTTCAGATTCAAAATATAACGAATACAATACTTTCCCGTAATTTGTGCACAGAACGTAAAATTCATTTTGAAACTTCAGGAATTCTTATGACTAATTAAAAATTAATCAAAAATGTGATTTGAACATATCCCAGTAAAACCACAAAAATGCTGTTTGCTAAAAATAACCTATATTTTCCCTATAATTTATGTGGTTCTAAATAACATTCTAAGCTGTAATAATAAAATATTATCAATTATTTATAATCTATTCAGAATGTCACACCATGTCCTGTAACCGCAGTAAATTTCCAAGTTGCAAATAATATTTTCTTTTAACTTTTTTCAAACTCTAACATAATAACTGGAATTTACACTATATGAATTTTTGCAAAAGGAAATTGATTTAGACATACTGTAGAAACGAATTCGCTGTAAGGTACCGTTTTCTCTGTACTACAATTATATAAAAGTAAATCATGTATGTCATAAGAATATAATTTAATAAATCTACCTGCAGTATTATAATTATTTATATGAACAATAATAGGAGTGGCTTTACCATAGAATCCCGTGGCATACTCCAATTTGCGAGTGATATTATTTATTATATTATTTTCGGCCGGACTGAAAAGGTAACACACTTACGATTCATTTATTAAAATGCCTTAAAGCAATGCTTCCAAAACCTATTTTTTATTACTAATATTTTACAAAATATTCACAAAATGCAAACGTTTGCACATTTTTTATAGATTATTAGCAATATTTCCGTCATTAGGTTAGAAATAAACACTCTTAACATAATTAACATTTCGTCATTTACCCTTTGATGGAAACAGTATTGTGAAATAATTTACACAATAAGCAAGGTTATTTTTCTTAACGTAGCAATATTTATAGCCGTGGGTACGTAATGGCAACCGTCGGCGTCGTGACGATGTTAAGTGCAGTTTTACCAACGGTAAAGATTGCCTGCAGTATTACTTTTTATCACTTAAATGGTTAACTGGTTTTAACTATGTTCAGTCAGTTAGGCTCACATAGTAATAGTATATATAGTATTAGACAAACGTAAACGTAAACGTGTTTAATTTGTGCCGCAGTTATTGATGTGTGTTTTCTTAGGAAAAACGGAACATAAATTAACCATTTTTTGGTGAGCAGATTCTTTAATATAGTAAGAATACTCTGAATAATTTTCTTAGTGATTAATACAACACAAGCCTCAATATTTAAGAAGTTAATTCATTTACTAGTATACAGCGAATTAATTTATATCGAAAACTTTTTATAACAAGGTCGTTTTGGGCCAACCTGCCAATCGATTAAAATAATTATCATATTTTTGTTTTCTGTGTACTCGGAGCAACGGTGTATTAAAATCTTGAAATATTTTGTTATTTTAATTCCTTTTCTATCCTTTGTATCACTTTCACGTGCAAACTCTATAATTGTTTTCAACGTTCCTGAATCTACTGACACTTTAAACGACGGGATTATTATTAACAATATTTTAGAAAATCTTATGGAAACTTCCCCTGTACCAAATAACGTACATAGACTTGGTGCAAAAGTTGAAAACCGTTCCAGGCCAATTAAAGTTTGTTTTAATGGTCCTTCAGAAACAAAAAAATTATTAAGGAATTCGAGGAAGCTTAATGAGACTGAAGAGTTTAAGAACATCCGAATTAGGAATGACAGAACTCCAAGACAAATACAACACGAGAAAAATCTACGCAGTGAATTGAAAAGAAGATCTGAGAATGGGGAAACCAATCTTAAAATCAAATACTCAAATGATGTTCCGAAAATAATCCAGGAAAACTAAATTTCTCCCAACAAACATGTATTTCCACGTTTTATCAAAACGTTAGAGGATTGGGTTCTAAAACCAGTGTATTATATGATAATGTATGCGCGAATGACTTCGATATTATTTGCCTAACTGAAACTTGGTTACATAGTGGTATACTGGTTTCTGAATTGTTTCCGCCTAACTACAACGTGTATCGCTGTGATCGTCAAAATCGACGAGGTGGTGGTGCGCTTATTTCTGTTAAAAATTCACTTCAATCAGAATTAATTTTTGCGTCAAATGATGTTAATGTAGATGTATTAATTATTAAAGTTTTATTGGGACATACCATCCTTCACGTTGTATGTGTTTATATTCCTCCATCATCCGCTGTTTCTGATTACGAACACATCTTTGAAGTACTTGAACAAAATTTTAATTCAAATGAACCAGTTGTTATTTTGGGTGATTTTAACTTGCCAACTCTGCACTCATATAATACATGTGGCGTGGGATGCAATCAACAATTAGTGACGTATAATAACTTTTTACAATTTAATAACTTACAGCAACATAACACCTTGTTAAATAAGAATTCAAGAATATTAGATCTTATAATTTCATCTCCTAAAGTGAATTGTGATATTCAACAGATTTTAGGTTTAGTAAAAGAAGATCCTCATCATCCTTCATTACACTGTGAATTGAAACTCATTATTGATGCCAATACTAAATTTAAACCAAATTCAACATGTTTATCATATGATTTTTCAAGAGCAAACCTTAGAATATTATATAACGAGATTTCTCTAATAAATTGGAACACAGTTTTGAGTTTAAGTGATCCAGTGGAAGCATGCACTATTTTTTATGAATTGTTTAATAAGGTATTAAATAATTGTGTGCCGTTACGAATCAATATAGTTCAAAATAAATTTCCTCCCTGGTTCAGCCTTACATTAAAGAAATTAATAAAAAATAAAGAACGTTCTCTTAAAATGTATAAAAGGTATAAATTTAATTATTTAAAATTTAAAATAGGCCGATTGCGAACAGAAATCCATAACTTAATAAAAAGTGATCATAAATCTTACATTGAACGAATGGAACAAAATATTTTACGGGAACCGAAAAAATTGTTTTCTTATATTAACACAAAAAAGAATACTAGTAGAATTCCAGGCAGAATGATATATGAAGGGGTTGATATAACCGATCCTAAAAAAATTGTTGACTGTTTTGCTACTTACTTTAGCAGTGTTTACACTAAATCTAATGCAACGAGTACTGTGCAAATTTCTTCATCCAATTTTCCTGTGTGTAACATTGGCCAAATTACTGAAAATGATATTTCACTTGCTGCACATGAGTTAAAGGGCAATAGCACTATGGGACCTGATGGTATTCCAGCGTATATAGTTAAAGATTGTATACAATCTTTTATTGAACCTCTTAACCACATCTTCAATTTAATTATTGCAACTAGTATAATTCCAGACATTTGGAAAATGGGTAGGGTTTCGCCTATTTTTAAAAGCGGTGATAAATCCAATAAATCTAATATTTTAGACTATAGACCAATAACAGTTATTAAAAACTTCGCAAAGTTATTTGAAATGATAATTTGCAAAATAATGTATAATCATGTATGCCCGTTCATTACAACGCGACAACATGGTTTTGTAAAAAAGAGGTCAATTGTATCAAATTTGATGAACTTTACTGAATATGTTTCGCAAAACCTTGATGACCGTAAACAAGTGGATACCATTTACACAGATTTCCAAAAGGCATTTGATACGATTGACCATCAAATTATTGCACAAAAATTAAGTTATTATGGCTTCACTAATGGTACTGTCTTATTAATGTGTTCATACCTTTTCAATAGGCAGCAGTATGTGCATTATTCAGGGCATAATTCATATAAATACGTTTCAACTAGTGGTGTTCCTCAAGGATCAAACCTTGGGCCACTGCTTTTTACAATTTTCATCAATGATATTGTGGACAATCTTCAGTCAAATGTACTTCTGTATGCTGATGATATGAAGATCTACAGTACTATTAAATCCATCAATGATTGTTTTGAATTGCAAAAAGATATTGTTCGCGTAAAGCAGTGGTGTAAGGTTAATGGTCTATTCTTAAATCTAAATAAATGTAAATGTCTTTCATTTGCCCGAAAGAAAGAGGTTATTATGTATGATTATGCCCTAGATGCTATACAGTTTCAACGAGTTGATAATGTTCGTGACTTAGGAGTTCTGTATGATACGCAACTCACCTTTCGTGAGCACATTAATAATATTTGCAGTAAAGGTATTAAAATGTTAGGATTTATTAACCGTACGTGCAAAGATTTTATAAATATACAAGTAATGAAAAAATTGTACTTTGCATATGTTCGATCAAATCTGGAATTTGCTTGTATTATCTGGGCCCCGCATTATTATGTTCACATAAATGCGATTGAGAAAATACAGAAAAAGTTCTTAAAAATGCTATTCTTTAAAATGCATCGGGAATATCCACCGATAAATATAACATATCAAGAACTTTTAGTTATGTTTGATATAAATTCATTGCAGCGTAGGCGTAACAACTCAATGATATTATTTTTACATGGCCTAATAAATTATTTTATAGATGATCCAAACCTTGTGTCTATGCTGAATTTTCACATACCTAGAGTAAGTAGTCGTTACTGTCAACTATTTCAAATAACTCATGCCAGCACACTCGCGCATTATAACTCGCCAATGAACACTATGGTTAGGCTCTTCAATAGTATTCATTACACTATTGACATTTTTATAGAGTCAAGAGCAGAATTGTTGCGAAATATGTCACAACTATGGTAAAATGTTAAGTAGCCTCCATGTTCAATCAGATTTATGTGTATATTTAATTTTCAATTATATTACCTGTTATAATCTGCAATATCTGTCAGAATTTATTAATTTATTTGTCTATATGTGTGAATATGTATTTATATATGTATATTTGTTTTTTTTTTTGTATTTATATTTTGTTTATTTTATGTAACTTTCCCTGTAATTGGATGTTTATGTCTGTTGGGAGAATAAACGTATTATTATTATTATTATTATTATTATTAAGTAATATCCGTGGTCTATTCTGTGTTGTCTGATGTTAGTCACTGTGAAGGACCGTACAGTGCGAAGGGTGACCCTGTTATCTCCAATCCTATTTATAAAAAGTCTATTTTATTAAAAATCAGGATGGGTTTTTATATTTGTCATCACTGCTCAACTAACATAACCCCAAATTCATTTTACCTTAAGTGCATTGGACCAGGCGAGAAGTGGTTCCATTCCAGATGCACAAATTTATCTGCGGATGACATAACCCGTCTGAAGAAAGAGCGAAGCAACAACTTTACATGTGTTAAGTGCCACCTGTCTTCATCGAGATCGTCCATTGGCGGAGAACTCACATCGGATTTGTTTAACACCAGACAAATTGCACAAATGGAAAAAATATTTGATAAACACCTTCAGATATACTTTGAGCTATTTAAGGCTGAAATCCAAAATATAGTCACTACTTTTGAACGGAAGAGAAGGTGCTAAAGCTAAATGACGATTTCACTTATAACACTACAGAATTTTAATTATCGCAAGTTTCCACTCATGCATCAAACATTATCAGCTATCTCAGATTATGCTGTAAGCGAAGCCGTAATAAAGGTCACCGGTCTACCAGAATCGAATGAAGTGGAAGTCAGCAACAGGATGAGCAGCGACCTTGCAGAAATCGCTGCCATGTTGCAGCCAATTGGCAACTGCCCTGCCCCGAAATCAGTGTTTCGTTTGGGAAGGAAGACCGGAACCAATTCAAGGCCTTTAAAATTAATATTTGACGAAAAGGAAACACCCGCTAACATCCTGAAATCTGCTTACAAACTCACTGGCAGTAATCTAAAATTTAGAAGAGACCAAACCGTCATGCAACGGAGCCACATTAAATTATTATTTGCGGAATTAAATGACCGCCAAAAGAGGGAGAAGCTAACTTAAAAATTAAATTTATAAACGATAATCCAACCATCGTAGCCTCTAATCAACGCCAAACTACAACTCAAAAAAACGCTTAAATACATCCAATTGCGTACTTGTCAGGTTTACTATCAAAACGTTCGCGGTCTGTCAACAAAAACACAAACCTTGTTCAATAATATTTTATCAGCGGATAATGAAATTTATGCGTTCAGTGAAACATGGTTACATGACGGCATTTTTGATACTGAATTGTTTCCTTCTAATTTTTCTATATTTCGGGCTGACAGAGTTGGGAAACGGGGAGGAGGTTGTTTACTTGTAGTTGATCTTAAATATCTACCGCCACGGATTAATAGATTTGGACAATGTTGATGTTGTCGGCGTAAAATTACATATTAATTCAAATATACTGAATATTATATGCGTATATTTGCCGCCAAACTCAACTGCACAAACTTACTGTTATATATTTGATTTAATTGAAGAACTCATTGATTTTGCAACTCCTACTTTAATTGTCGGTGATTTTAATTTACCATATTTTAACAACTATGCGAATCTGGGCTCTAACTCAACACCTCAGACAGAATCAGTAATTAATTTCATTACATATAATAAATGAATCCAAGCAAACAGCATATTAAACTCAAAGAATAGACTTTTGGACCTTGTATTACATACAACTTGTATTAATTGTTTAATGTTAAAGCCAGCGAATCCAGTTGTTAGTATTGACAACTATCATCCTTCAATTAGTTTTGAGGTTCCTCTAAAAGATATTAGTCCACCTATATTTAGGACGAATTCAAAAGAGACACGATATAATTTTAAAAAGGCCAATTTCCCTATATAATATGACGACATCTTAGAGTATTGCTGGGATGACATTATTTCCACCGATGATCCCGCTACAGCTATCTCGCAATTTTACTCAAAGCTGCATCTTATCTTCAATCAAAGTGTCCCCTTTCTAAAGCATCGTGTAAAAGCAAAATTCCCACAGTGGTTTTCGCAAAACACTAAAAGACTTATTTTCGATAAATCAAGATATCTAAAACCACAGAAAAAGCGGAAACTAAATTTCTACACTAGTAAAATCAGGGAACTGCGTCGTTCTATTAAAATGGAAATTAACAATGACTATCAATTGTATATTCGGCAACAGGAATCATATATTAAAAGTGATCCCAAGAAGTTCTGGTCCTTCGTTAACAATAAAAGGTCAACTTCCCGAATTCCCGGTATTATGAATTACGGTAATATTTCAAGCGCCACAGAACAGGAAATTGTAACAATGCGAACTTTTTCACTAGTGTATATAAACCAGTCTTTAATTTTGTTGTTAATCAGACTATATCTACGAGTGTCAATTCAACTGTACAACTTAAAGATTTATCTGATGATGATATTTTTTCAGCCGCTAAGCACCTAAAGCCCAGCTTTACTTGTGGTCCGGATGGAATACCCTCTTTTTTTTTTTGAAGGATTGCATAGCTTCTCCAGTTATACCGCTAAAACATATTTTCAACTTAATTTTAAAAACCGCGTAATTTCCTGATTTGTCCTCACTTTAAATCAGGCGACAAAAATTGTGTGAATGACTATAGACCTATCGCTATAATAAACAATTTTGCTAAGATGCTTGAGTGTATTATGTCAATAAAAATTTATTATCATGTCTCGAACAGTATTACGCCATACCAACATGGGTTCGTTTCAAACAGATCAACTTCCACGAACCTGGTAAATTTTACACAATATGTCGCTGAAGTGTTGGACATGCGTGGGCAGGTAGATACGATTTAGCTAGATTTAAAAAAAATGCTTTTGATAGCATTAATGATAATGTTATAATAGAGAAGATATCTAATCTTGGCTTTTCCCCAATATTGTGCTCCCTTATTGCATCTTACCTTAGTAATAGGACACAGCATGTTGAATATAATGGCTTTAAATCACCAGAATTTGTCGCAACCAGTGGTGTTCCGCATGGATCCAATCTTGGACCTTTAATATTCATATGTTATATCAACGACATTGTGTGCAATATAAAGTCGAATGTATTACTTTACGCGGATGATATAAAATTGTATCGTGAAATTTGTTCTCATGACGATTGTTTGGTTTTAAGGCAGGACCAACAAACAATTGAAGAGTGGTGCGCAACTAATGATTTAGATTTAAATTTAAAAAAATGTAACTCTATTACCTTTACTAGAAAGGACAATTCTATCAAGTGTAATTACCTTATCGGCAACCATCAACTTTCTAGCTGCAATGTTGTTAAAGATCTGGGCATTTTGCTTGACAGCAAATTAACTTTTCAAGCACATTAACGAAATTTGCAATTCCAGCTATAAAATGTTAGGCTTCATTACACGAAACTCCAGAGAATTTTTAGATAACTTCATATTGTTAAGTATGTATTATGCATTCGTCAGGTCGAAACTTGAATATTGCTCGATCATATGGTCCCCATTTCTATCGAGGTACATACAGCAAGTTGAAGCCATCCAGCGCAAATTCTTAAAATTGTTATTTTACAAGAAATATAAAAAATATCCCATTCAGAATTATGGCTACGAACTGTTGCTCTTAGAATTCAATGTACCATCACTGGAGGCGCGGAGGTCCTTAACACCTTTGTTGTTTCTTTACAACTTAATTAACAATCATATAGATGACATAATGATACAGCCACGAAAATGGCGACTGTAAACGGTCGCTCACTCTCCGAAAGTGATCTTTTAAATACGACTATTATTAATATTGGTGATGAAATCCTGTGCACAGGGTGCAATGGACAAGTAGTGTTACATCACAAAGTAAAGTGTACCATATGCTTGTGTGATTATCACGTAAATTGCATAAAATCAGAGGACAAATTCGGATTCGTTTCGTGCTACCGATGTGAGAAGCAAGGTGTACAACGTATCACATTACAGCTCCTGTTAAATCTTCGAAAGGAAATTGGTGACTTAACGGCAAAGGTACTTAAACAAGATGAGTTAATTAATAGTAAGGATAAAATTATTCACAATCTAACCTGCAAATTAAACAATAAACAACACCCACAAACACCGAAAGTAAACATCGATCGAAAGGAATCTACTAAGAATAAAGCCAAGGTAAAGAAATCTGTAATAAATAGTCCGTATGCACACTCATCGGTTTGCGATGATACTGATAACATTCGCGCTCCGGACGAATTCATCAAGACCCAACCGAACATGGTCGCCGCCGCCGCCGCTTTGCCCGAACCCCAACAGATGGATGGAGTCGATGTGCATGCTAGTGGATGCGAAGACTGGACAGACGTTCGCCCTCGAAACAAGCGTAAATCAAATAAGACCTACTTTAAGGGTTGCTCAACAAACAGTACACTCCAAGTAAGTAAAAAATGCCGAAAATGGATCTTCGTGTCAAGATTGAAGAAAGGCGTTTCTGCTGAGCAAGTTACGCATTACCTTGAGGACACAATCAAAAATTCGTCTAGCAGCTCTTCTGTCGGACATTTTATTGTTCAAGAAATGGAACCTAAATTCAAAAATGGAGACTACTCGTCATTCAAAATAGGAATTCCAAATGAAATTTTCGACATAGTATTTGATCCTAATTTTTGGCCTGTAAACACTTTCATAAATCGCTTTTATGTAAACAGAAGTAACCAGTCACAACAAAATTTTCAGAAACGACCAGCCGTAACACTACCGAAATAATTAACTCCAACTACGATTTGTTGCTTTTAAACATACGCTCTATAAGTCCTGACAAAATAAATCAAATCCAGATTGACTATGGTCAATATAGTTTAAATTTTATTTGTTTAACAGAAACATGGGCCGAGGAGCAAACAATATCTCTTGTTAATATTAACCAGTATTTTTTAGGTTCCAAATATTGCAGGCATGGCAGAGGAGGCGGTGTAGCAATATGGTGCAAACTAGGTCTTAATATAGAAGCTCTAAATTTAGACAAATTTTGTATTGATAACACGATAGAATTATGTGCCTTACTTTGGACACCAATTAAATACTATACCTTGTATGTTATTACGTGTTGTATCCACCAACCGGTGATATAAAATTATTTATCCAACAGCTACAGATCATTTTAAATAACATTTACAATGTTAAATGTCCTATTGTACTTACTGGCGATTTCAATATAAATTCTTCCTGTCATTCCGTCGAATATTCATTAATTCAAAATCTTTTGTTAACATATAATTTACGTCAAATTAATACCGAAGATACAAGAACTACAATCACTTCTACGTGCTTAGATCATATTTATTCAAATTTAGAGTCCAATGATACTATCACGTTAGATAATGTTATATCGGATCATAAATCAGTCTTATTCAATTTTCATTTGCCAACTTGTTCACAAACGCAAAATACTACACAAACATGTAGATCATACAGTGAAAATAATATAAATAATTTTATAAAAGATCTAGAATCCGAAACATGGACGGATATGTTAAATATCCACGAATTCAATACCCAATTTAATCATTTCTATAATACTATTTTACACTTTTTCAATATTAATTTTCCTCTTATCAAGAAACCCATTAACATAAATAAATCATGGTTAAATCCGACCATAAAACAATCAAGCATAAGATTACATGATCTATATATTTTAGCTAAGCAATATCCAGCCCTTAAACCAGATTATCAAGCAGCAAAACGAAATCATGCAAAATTAGTAACAAATACAAAAAGAATATTTTACCAGAGCTTAATAACGAATTCTCGCAATCCGGCAAAAACTTCTTGGAAAGTTATAAATGAACTTGCTCAAAAATCTGAACATAACAAAAACATACAAATAAACTCAAATGGCATTCAAGATAGTCCTCAAAACATTAGTAATTTATTTAATACATTTTTTATGAACGAGCCAATTAATTTAATTAAAAATCTTCCAATTTCAAAACACGTAAATACAATACATAATGTCCAAGCTCAGTCAATATTCCTAGAACCATTTACGGAAACTGAAATTCTACACATCATCAACAAACTAAAAAATAAAAAATCGTGCGGATTTGATGGAATTCCCGACTTTATCATAAAAAAAAGCAGGACATGCTTTGGTTAAACCTTTGCAACATCTAATAAATAAATCGTTTGAACTTGGTATGTTTCCGGATAAGCTAAAATTATCCTCTGTCATCCCTATATATAAGAAAAAGGACCCGCTGGAACTCGAAAATTATCGACCAGTTGCACTTTTATCAGTATTTTTTAAAATATTTGAAATATGCATGTTAATTAGGCTACAAGTATACTTAGACAGATTTAATATTCTGACACCGTCACAGCATGGCTTCCGGAAACATCACTCAACATTAACAGCATTTCACTCTTTTTATAAAACCTTAACCAAATATCTTGAAAGCGGAGAATATCCAGTCGGACTATTTATTGATTTAAGCCGTGCCTTTGATTGCATTGACATTAATTTATTGCTTGAAAAACTTAGCCATTATGGAGTAAGAGGTGTTGCTAACGATTGGTTCAGGTCTTACTTAACAGATAGACGTCAACATGTGAAAGTAACGTTCACAGATGGCCCAAATAAAAACACATATTGCTCATCTGAAAATCAAATTAATCTAGGTGTACCGCAGGGTTCCATCCTAGGTCCAATTCTTTTTATTATTTTCATAAATGATCTTGCAAACTACATACCGAACACAGTTTTTATTTACGCAGATGATACATCGACAATTGTTAGTGATTCTTCAAATGAAAGTTTAGAAATAAGCTGCAAAACCGTTATTAATAAACTGGCAGATTGGTTTATTCAAAATAAATTAGTTATCAATTCAGATAAAACTGTTTTTATCCGATTTCATACAAAGCAATGTAAACAAAACTTAAATATAAATTTAAAAATAGGAACTACTCCAATAGTTTCAAGTGAGGTAACTAAATTTCTAGGTCTTAACATTGACAAAAATCTAGACTGGCATGCCCATTGCAACAGTTTAGTTCAGTTTCTGCATAAATCATGTTATCAAGTAAGAATTTTGCGATCTATATTAACACCTAGTCAACTTAAAATGTTTTATTTTGCCACTATACAATCGCGATTGTTATACGGATTATGTTTCTGGGGCTGTTCAAGTTCTTGGCATTCGACCTTTATTGCCCAAAAACAAATAATTAGATGTATGGCTAACATATCACCAAGCACCTCTTGTAAACCGCACTTTAGAAACTTCAATATTTTACCTCTTCCATGCCTGCTGATATTAGAACTCTGTCTGTACGTGTATAAAAATAGAGGCAAATATGTCACAGTTAATGACATACATAGCTATCCCACAAGACATAACGACAATATATGTATACCGCGTTGTCGTTTAAAATTAACAAATAACGCTCCTGAAATTCTTGGCCCTAGAGTATTTAATAAAATACCGGCAAAAATTCAAAATTCGCCAAACATATACATATTTAAACGTTCTCTTCACACGTATCTCTTAGAACATTTATTTTATAGTTTAAGTGATCTAGTTACATAAATAGTTTTACTTATGTATTACCTATTAACATGTGTAAATTGACGCGTCTAAAATGTAATTGCTAATATACCTGCAACCATTCATAGACAATAAAGATTATTATTATTATTATTATTATAAAAAAAAATTATCGCCGGAAAGAGATTTGGCTCAAATGAAGAAGTAATCGTCGAAACAAACCCTTATTTTGAGGCCAAAGACAAATCGTTCTTCAAGAAAGGTATTGAAATGTTAAAAAGGCGCTGAAATGACTGTATCGCTCTTGAAGGAGATTATGTTGATGAATTAAACAGAATTTGACCGAAAATATTGTATTTTCTTCATTAGACCGGAATGTTACGTGTGTACCGATAGTTTAAACTAGTTTTACCTACTCCCACTTTGTAATTGATGAATTACCGAACTGTTTTCACCAATCGTAAGCGACCCATTACGAATATATAGAGCACATATTAATGTTGAATGTTGTACATAAATGTGTAACATGTACTATTACCACTTATGTACCTCGCTATATTATATACTTATTAGCCAATTACAATTAACGTCCGCCGAGTCCCTCTGCATTCATATGTTCGTCTTTAAACATCAAAAGTGACAGTGACATTTAAACGTCAGATTACAACTTATTGGTTAACACAATAACCGACCCAATAAACTTCACGCCATGCCTTATTGGTACTTCTATCGCAATGGTAACACTTCAGAGTGAGTACAACGATCCGTATCCTTAAATTTGTTCAATCAATGTATTGGAAAATATATTATTCGATGGAAACTTGTTCGAGGGGTAATTCGTTTGTTTAGTTGGTAGTCGTCCTACATTGCCATTACCGGCAATTAATACAAATTTAAACGTCACCCTGACAAGATTCAGTTTCAATATGTCTTTATTTAAGCGAATAAATGTAAGGTCGTAGGTAAAGTATAGTACATTACGCGAGTTGTAACGCAATTACGCGCTCGTGAAATTCCGTTACTCGCCGCCACGCGGCTCGTACGCAATATCTTTCACTTGCGCGTAATTTGCTACTTACAACTCTAGTTATGTAATATACTATTAAGATTATGTTTTCTCACTATTCTATTACTTTATTTTGTTAATTGTATTATTAGTAGTAGTAAACAATGTTTTATTAGGGCTATCGACCTATCGGTCTTTCTGCCCTTTTGTATTATTATTTTTGTAAAATGAATTTTTCCGTTAATAAACATTATTATTAATAAAAAATCGAACTGCGCCTTATATGTATTCGCGCGAAAGCACTGTTTTTCAGTTTTCATTCAAATTACATGGTTCTTACCAGAACTTTTGTAAAACTATAAATCTTTAAATACATGTCAAGAAAAAGTGAACCTGGTATCTCAACTCGTTTTTGGGTCTAAAAAGACATAACTATTAATGTATAGAGAACTGAAGAACTATTCAAAAGTGCTTCCAGTTAAAACACATTTGATAATAAGTAAAGGTAAAAAATAAACCTATTCTTTGTCTAAATCAACCATACATATAAATAAAGTAAATTGCCATCTGCAGACGCATTCCGAGATTTATATTAAATCAGTGTAGCTTCGCGTTTGGCTTAAATGTTATAAATATAATGGTAAAATAATGAAATGCACTTACTTAATAATTTAATTTCAATTTAATTAAAGTGTAGTTAACAGAAATGATTGCATTAATTCTTTCTTATTCTGTCACTGTGTACACAATTATCATAGATCTAACATTGGATGATGCGAATCCACTCACATGCATAATTTTATTTAGACAGACTGTACATTATATTATTGAAAATGATTGGGAACAGTGTCGGACCGCAAGAAAAGGAAGACCCGATTCGTTTTGAAATGTAAAAGGCGACGCATAGGGCAAAGAGTATGCAGTCCACGAGCTATTTAGCTGTTTGTAATTCATCGGACGTAGAAGAGCGCGTGTCGGACCGCCACCATCTCTTTCTCTATAGGTGCGGTATGACTAAATATTACTGCTAATAACTTCACGGTTCTTCGTTAAAAAAATATGCTCAACGCGAGGATACAGAATGTACAACACCTTTACCTGTACAGAAAAGGATTCTCGACGGCGCCTAATCTAACGTTCTGTTCGACTAATTAAAATTCTGCACCTTCGATCATTTGCATGTACTCGACACATCAAAGAGATAAAGAAAGTATCAGGTTTGTGTTGTGTATTATTCATCTATGCATAATCTTATTCCGGTGATAGAACAATGAATGGGTAGTTATTATAAATGATAGCATGTTTAGAATCTTATAACAATTAGTTGGTATTACCTTTGAGGTAATTAATCAAATTTTAATTGCAAATCCGATGACATTACTGTGCATCTATCCAGATATTTAATAGAATATAGTGTATCAAGGGCCGAAAATAGGCTTTAGCAACCCGCCGCTAAAAGTGAAGGGTTGCTAAAGCATTTCGGCATGAGTTACACTCGATATTTTTTCGCCTGCCTTGAATAAAAATAGTGTTTCAGGAAATTTTATATCGCGCACTATTGAACTGTCACTGTCAGATTTTTGCATAGCCTACTCATATTCCGCGGAAGGTTGTCTAGATTATGCATATTATTTTTTCGGCCCTACGCTAAACCGTAGTTTCGGCCCGATTTTTATGGCCGAAATATATGGTTTCGGTAGAGGCAGGCGAAAAACACATATTGCAGAACATATTGTTACCACAATTAAAAAGTTATGGAGTATCCTAATCATAAATATATAACCTAGTAATTTATATTACATTAATCTTAAAACAAACACAACGGTTCATTGGTCACTTTATTTGTAGTACATTTGTTGGCGATTAATAAAATTTACAATCCTCATTTGCGATAAGTAACGTGATATTATTTGCGAGTGGCGTGTTTGTAGTATAAACATTAACAGCTGGCATTTTTTCGTTCTGAAGCTAGTCCTGGTTTAAACGTAAACAAAACAGCAAGCAACGCAGTTACGACAAGCAGTTAAAAACGTCTATCTTCATAAAAAATACCATAAACGCGTACTCGTGCAAAAAAATTTGAAGAGCTGTTTTCGTAATTTTTCTCGGGGGGATAATAATCCCGTTTTTTTCATTAATTTGATTTGTTCGCATGTAAGTAGCAAATTATTGTAATATCAAATTTTTGTGAATAAATTCACTGATTTAATGAATATCTGGCCAAAATCACTTCCTTTACTTGATTTATTAACAAGCTAGATGCACAGTTCTGACTAAACATCTAATAATACAGGTTATTGGAAAACATAAAATTTCAAAATAGCCCAACAGCCAACCAATCAATTTGGCATATATAAAAATAAAAAATAATACTACAATTTTAACGTAAACCATCGCAACCTTCACATAGCGAAATTAAAGACCCACATGCTACAATCGATTATTCTCAGCGCTAAATTGAAGTCATCTATAAACCCCTTTTGAGACGCAAGAGGATTTTTTTAAAGCATTCAATTCATGAGATTATGAATCACATTTTTAAGATAAAATTTCAAAACAAAATAACTTTATTTTTCAGAAAATATGTACAAATAATATAAACACGTAGTTTTCCCCATTTTTTCTCAAATATCTCCAAAGCTATCGGTCTTAGTAGGAAAAGCGCTCTATGTTTAAAAATAAAGTAAACAAAATTCTGTTTTCTTTTTGCTCGAAGTGTCTAATTTTATAATATATACTGACTTCCATAAAAATTGCAACACCTATAATTTGTTGAACGATTTTATTGAAATTTTCATAAAACGCCTATTTTCGTGAAACAAAGTGATGATTAAAATTTAAATAAAATCCAGCCACGAAGTACGAGAAAGTATTGTGATCGTGATTTTTTTTTCAAACATTTTTTTTACGGAAATATCCGTTTTGGGGTCCCTAGATGCCATTTCAACAATTTCTGGAAAAAAAAATTGTGTCTGTGTGTGTGTGTGTGTGTGTGTGTGTGTGTGTCTGTCTGTGTGCGCTGTATCTCAAAAATCAATAGAGCAATTGATATGAAACTTTGAACATAAGTCTTATTTGATAATCCGAAGAACTGAAAAGCTTTTGGTAAAATTTCGTACACCGGAAGTGGGTGTTTACCTTAACTGTTTTTTGTTTTTTGCCAATATTTTCTTAAATATAAAAAATATCACAATAACATTTAAACAAACATCGAAGAAAACAAAGAAATGAATAGCTTTTGTTTGAAAATATTTTCATAAAATCATTGCTATTCGAGAAAAAAAATTATTAATTTTTTTAAATTTTTGGTTTACAATTATGAAACGATAATAGTTACAGCAATTTTATGTGAATAATAATTGTAGAGAATGCCAAAATGAACAACTTCTAAAGAATAAGTTTTTTTCGAAATCTTGTTAGTTTTCGAGTAAACCTAGTTTTTGAATTTGAAGTATAATTTTTCCATCTTTCACAATTTTGACGTTTTAAACGTCAGTTTCATCCGAGTTTACGCAACGCTCGATGTACATTTAAAATATGATTTCGATTGAAAATAAACCCATGAAAACGTAAATATAAAGTCGGAGAAAGTAACATGATGGCCACATCACCATTTTTTACTTTCTTCGTTACGAAGTACGAGAAAGTATTGTGATCGTGATTTTTTTTCAATATTTTTTTTACGGAAATATCCGTTTTGGGGTCCCTAGATGCCATTTCAACAATTTCTGGAAAAAAAATATGTGTGTCTGTGTGTGTGTGTGTGTGTGTGTGTGTCTTTGCGCACTGTAGCTCAAAAACTAATAAAGTAATCAATATGAAACTTTGAACATAAGTCTTATTTGATAATCCGAAGAACTGAAAAACTTTTGGTAAAATTTCGTACACCGGAAGTGGGCGTTTACCTTAACTGTTTTTTGTTTTTTGCCAATATTTTCTTAAATATGCAAAATATCACAAAAACAATTAAACAAACATTAAAGACAACAAAGAAATGCACATCTTTTGCTTCAAAATATTTTTCATAGAATTATTGCTATTTGAGAAAAAAAATTATTATTAACTTTCTAATTTTTGGTTTATAATTATGAAACGATAATAGTTACAGCAAATTTATGTGAATAATAATTGTAGAGAATGCCAAAATGAACAACTTCTAAAGAATAAGTTTTTTTCGAATTCTCATTAGTTTTTGAGTAAACCGAGTTTTTGAATTTGAAGTATAATTTTTCCATCTTTCATAATTTGACGTTTTAAACGTCAGTTTCATCCGAGATTGCGCAACGCTCGTGGTACATTTAAAATATGATTAAAATTGAAAATAAACCATGAAAGCGTAAATATAAATGATACCATCAAGTCGGAGAAAGTAACATGATGGCCACATCACCATTTTTTTAATTTTTAGTTGGTATTTTTGAGTTTTTTGAACTGTTGTTGATTTTTTGCCCTTCGTTTTAGATTCTATTGTTTTTTATGGGCGAATTTTTTATTGTACTTTTTGGCCACTATTTTCGAGTTTCTGATGGGTAAGGCTAAAGAATTATTTTTGGGGCTAAAAATGGCATTTTTTTTTCATTCGCGTGAATTTTCAATTTTTTGGTCTACATTTTTTAATTTTAGACCCGGATTTTTGATTTTTTAGATTTAGCTCATATTTTAGACCTTTGGCCTGTATTTTAGATTTCTATGTTCCATTTTTTTGCCTATAATTTAGGTTTTTGACCTGTATTTTCGATTTTTTTGTTTAAATTTTTAATAAAGAAATTGTTGTCTTCAATATTTGCTTAAATGTTTTTGTGATATTTTTCATATTAAAAAATGGTAATGTGGCCATAATGTTACTTTCTCCGACTTGATGGCATCATTCATATTTACGTTTTCATGGTTTATTTTCAATTCAAATCATATTTTAAATGTAAATCGAAAGTTTCGTAGACTCGGATGAAACTGCCGTTTAAAACGTCAAAATTATGAAAGAAAAAAATTATACTTCAAATTCAAAAACTCAGTTTACTCAAAAACTAAAGAGATTTAGAAAAAAAATTATTCTTCATAAATTTTTCATTTTGCCATTCTCTACAATTATTATTAACATAAATTTGCTGTAACTATTAGCGTTTCATAATTGTATACCAAAAATGAAAAAAAAAATAATAAATTTTTTTCTCAAATAACAATGATTTTATAAAAAATATTTTCAAACCAAAGATGTTCATTTCTTTGTTGTCTTTAATATTTATTTAAATGTTTTTTTTATATTTTTCATATTTACAAAAATATTGGAAAAAAAGCAAAAAACAGTTAAGGTAAAAACCCACTTCCGGTGTACGAAATTTTACCAAAAGCGTTTCAGTTCTTCGGATTGTCAAATAAGCCTTATGTTCAAATCAGTTGCTCTATTAGTTTTTGAGATACAGCCTGCGTGCAAAAATTGTGTTTTTGCGTGTATATCTTTGTCTGTAAGTGTGCGCGTACATACAGACTCATTTTTACTTTCTCCGTTACGAAGTACGAGAAAGTAAAAAAAAAATTGTGTCTGTGTGTGCGTGTGTGTGTCTGTGTGTGTGGATGTGAGTGTGTTGAGCGTGTGTGTGTCTCTGGCTGTGTGTATCTCAAAAACTAATAAAGCAATTGATATGAAACTTTGAACATACGTCTTATTTGATAATCTGAAGAACTGAAAAGCTTTTGGTAAATTTTTTACACGAGAACTGAGTGTTTACCTTAACTGTTTTTTGTTTTTTGCCAATATTTTCTTAAATATGAAAAATATCACAAAAACATTTGAACAAACATTAACAAAGAAATGAACACCTTTTGCTCAAAAATATTTTTCATAAAATCATTGCTATTCGAGATATTTTTTTTTTTTAATTTTTGGTTTATAATTATGAAACGATAATAGTTACAGCAAATGTATGTGAATAATAATTGTAGAGAATGCCAAAATGAACAACTTCTAAAGAAGTTTTTTCCGAAATCTCGTTGGTTTTTAAGTAAACCGAGATTCTGAATTTGAAGTATAATCTTTCATAATTTTGACCTTTTAAATATGAAAAATATCACAAAAACATTTAAACAAATATTGAAGACAACAAAGAAATGAGTTTATTTTGTTTGAAAACATTTTTAATAAAATCATTGTTATTCGAGAAAAACATTTATTATTTTTTTCATTTTTGGTTTATAATTATGAAACGATAATAGCTACATTTATGTAGAGAATGCCAAAATGAACAACTTATAAAGAATAATTTTTTTTCGAAATCCCTTCAGTTTTTGAGTAAACTGAGTTTTTGAATTTGAAGTATAATTTTTCCATCTTTATAATTTTGACGTTTTAAACGTCAGTTTCATCCGAGTCTACAAAACGCTCTATGTACATTTAAAATATGATTTAAATTTAAAATAAACCATGAAAGCGTAAATATAAATGATACCAACAAGTCGGAGAAAGTAACATGATGGCCACATCACAATTTTTATGTCAAGTTTCGTTTCAAAGCCATTTTCTTGACTCGTTTTTCAGGAATTTGTTTCAGAATTTTTGTCGAGACTCTTTTTTCGGGACTGTTTCTTCGGGATTTTTTTAAGACTTTATTTTTAAGACTTTTTTGGGAATTTTCAGAACAATTTTTTTTTAATACGTTTTTAATACTTTCCCAGGACTTTTTTCAGGGCTTTTCTTAGAAATTTTGTGGGACTCCTTAAAGGATTCTTTCTTTTATAATATTTTTTATACCAGAAATCTTTTCAAGGCATTTTTTTCATAACTTTTTTTGTACTTTTCTGGGGACTTTTCTCAGAACTCTTCTTCAGGATTTTTCCAGGATTTTCCGACATTTTTTTACGACTTTTTTTGGATTTCTTTCTTCAGGACTCTCTTTAAGGATTTCTTTCTTCAGGACTCTCTTTAAGGATTTCTTTCTTCAGGACTATTTTTTTAGGACTTTTATTCAGAACATTTTATTCTGGAGTAATTTTGAGTACGTTTCTCAGGACTTTCTGGGGATATTTATCAGGACTTTTCTTAGGAGTTCTTCTGGCTTTAAAGGACTCTTTTTTTAGAACTTTATTTTCAGATAGCTTTTCAGGGCATTTTTTTCACAACTTTTTTTCCGAATTTTTAATAATAATAATAATTATTATTTTTTAGGATTACCTTTAGTTTTTGAGTAAACTTACGGTAATTATGATTAGAATTTGAAGTCAAATTCTTTCATAATTTTGACGTTTCAAACGTCATAATCATTTGATCCTGCAAAACTAAATATGATTTAAATTGAAAATTAACCATAAAAGTGTAAATATAAACTATTATACCATCAAATCGGAGAAAGTAACATGATGGCCACATCACCATTTTTTTTGCTTCTAGAAATCTTTTAAATGGTCTCTAGGGATCTTAAAGCGGAAATTGCCGTAAAAAAAATCACGATCACAATACTTTCTCGTACTTCGTAACGAAGAAAGTAAAAATAATTTCAACCTATGTTAATTGTCTTTTAAGTTTAAGATCTAATTTTCTCAGTTATTTAGTTATATGAAAACTGAAAATACCATAAAAGGGTTCGGTTTTTTTTTTCTACAAAAAATGTGGTTTTGGTCTAAAATAATTATGCAAAACATTACAATGAATGACAAGCTTTTGTATCGACAAGAGTAAACATTAAATGTCAAAATGTGGATCTTCACTATTGGAGGTGTGGGACATATTAAGTCAATTAGCCTTTTTGGAAATCTCCACAATTTACAATTATTCCGAACCGACCTTCATATTCGTTTCTACGTATTTCATGTAGTAATTAAAGTTTTGTCTTCAGATGATATATTAGTGAGAATCAAAAATAAGTTGGCGTGAGCTCATACATGATCAATTAGTTTGTAATAACAGTAAAGCGAATTAACATAGTATCAATTTCAATTAATTAAAGAGTTACCCATACACACATACGTATATAAATCGTTAAACTGTAGTACACCAACGCCATATTAATATGTATATAGTATATAAATAAATTACATATCGCGCGATGACTCACGCCTGTGCGAGCAGGAAGAGAAAGATGGAAAAATACGAAAATAATTATATATTCGTCGCATTTAGCATAGTCTAGCATTAAGCCAAATTCTCGAATAACAGCACGAAGCGTGTATCGTACACATATCAATGATTACTAGAATTAAATTGACATCAATTATTTTAATATCGCGTCTCTATATTGTGTCCGGCCGCCCACACTCAGACGCATCGTCTTTCCAAACGAAAAATGGCCGTGCTTCAAATAATAACTGCGGCAACTTTTTATTGCTGTATGCTAAATGTAAAATTAATATTTTTTTTCATTTGGAAATTGGTAGTGCGGTGCGATTTAATACCTTTAATATCGTGCCTCGCCTCAATTATCATAAATTTTTATGACTTGATTTGGGCGAAGCTGTTCCTACTATTATCCGAAGTGAATGTTTCAATCTAGGAATGTTATAAAATATCGATATCACGTTTTGCTAGATCTTCATTTCTACTCGTTACTTTTCTGATGAGCAGATTTAAATTTGAAATTCGGAGATTTCCTGCCTGGATATTCCTCTTCTTATTGTTAGTTATCTTAGTGCAACCAACTACATATGTGGTTTTGAATTGAAAATGAAATATTTTCTATTCTTAAAAATTGTTCGATAATACTTTAGGAAATAAAATATAGAAATCGTACACACAATTTCCGGATCTAGGAAGCATAGCCAGGTACCACCAAGGGAAGAAACCATGCTTTAGCAGTCCACGATGTTTGGCGCACGAGCCTGCGCATTAATTAATTAATTTTCTAATACTTATTTGCCTTCTCTCGTTGCGGCACTGATTCTTATGAATCGAACATGTATGTTCTTCTTTCTTTTTTTCTAATAATAATAGTCTTATATCTCATGTATGTTAATACTTTATTGTCCTGACTTGTGTAACATCTTTTTGTATGAATAGCACCAATAAAATTGATTGATTGATTGATTGATTGATTGAGCGAGGGCGCGAATATCTAAGGGCTGCTAAAGCATCTCTTCCCGCGGAATAGACGCTATTTTTTCGCCAACCAATAATATTATAATAATAATAACAATATTATTATGATAATATTATGAAAGAAATTTGATGTCAAGCAACCACTTTTGACTTCCTTGGGCTCCTAAATCCCATTTTCTTCCCTCATTTTGGGAGCGAAAAATGAGCATTCAGAACAGGTAAGTGGAAAAAATGGTGATGTGGCCATCATGTTACTGTCTCCGATTTGATTCAATCATTATTATTTATGATTTATTTTCAATTTAAATCATATTTTAAATGTAAATCGAACGTTTTGACTTATTCTTTGTAAGTGGTGACACCCCAATTGTTTTGCCATTGAAGATAGCTGAAATTGTTTAACGCTAATCAATTTCTCTCTTTCTTCTGATGAAAAAGAAGGTATACTTTAATGGTCTACGATAAATATTAAAAAAGTTGCATTTTTTGTTCCAAAGGCTGTGTACATTTAAGTTTTCGTCAAAAATTAAAAATCATCAATTTTAATTGAATCCGACTAATTAGCACATGCGGAGTACAGATTTTAAAACCGCGTTCAATTTGGAATTTTCGTTCAGTCGCTACTGCCGTTCAAAGTCTTAAAATCGATTTTTTTTGAAAATTTTCCAACATTTTCATGGTGACATGCTATTTTTTTACTATTGAAGATCACTGAAATTTTTTAACGCCGATCAATTTCTTCTGATGAAAAAGAAGGTATACTTCAATGGTCTACGATAAATATTAAAAAAGTTGATTTTTTCGATTTTTTCCATTTTCGAGTTTTCTTTGCTGACGCGTCACGGGCTTCAAATTGACATTTATTCTTGCGAAAGTACATTTTCCAAAGTGTCTTGAAGGGATCTTTTCAGTGATTTGTAGAAACCCGGAATCGAAGCAGTGGTTTCTTCAGGAAATTATTTTAAAGCCAATTTTTGAGAAAAGGTAAGAAGGGGGTAGTTTTTCAGGCTTTCGTCAAAAATTTTAAATCGCCAATTTTAATTGAATCCGACTAATTTGCACACCAGGAGCACAGATTTGAAAACCGCTTTCAATTTGGAGTTTTCGGCCATCATGTTACTTTCTCCTATGGTATCATCATTTATATTTACAGTTTCATGGTTTATTTTCTATTTAAATCGTATTTTAAAAGTACATCGAACTCGGATGAAACTGACATTTAAAACGTCAAAATTATGAAAGATGGAAAAATTATACTTCAAAATCAAAAACTCAGTGTACTCAAAAACTAAAGGGACATAAATTTGCTGTAACTATTATCGTTTTATAATTATAAACCAGAAATTTAAAAAAAATAATAATTTTTTTTCTCAAATAAAAATGATTTTATGAAAAATGTTTCAAGTGAAAGATGTCCATTTCTTTGTCGTCTTCAATTTTTCTTTAAATGTTTTTGTGTTTTTATATTTAAGAAAATATTGGCAAAAAACAAAAAACAGTTAAGGTAAACACCCACTTTCGGTGTACGAAATTTTACCAAAAGCTTTTCAGTTCTCCAGATTGAAGACATCAAATAAGACATATGTTCAAAGTTTCATATCAATTTCTGTATTAGTTTTTGAGATACAGCGCGCACAGACAGACACACACACAGTCACACACAACAGACACAATTTTTTTTCCAGAAATTGTGGAAATGACAACTAGGGACCCCAGAACGGATATTTCCGTAAAAATATTTTTGAAAAAAAAATCACGATCACAATACTTTCTTGTACTTCGTAACGGAGAAAGTAAAAATATGAAAAGAGTGACGGCAAAAGGACCTGGGATTTAGTCCATTTTTTTTGAACCTCGAATTTCAAACTTTTTTATGACAAATAGTACAATATGATGGGACATTAATCTCAGAGAAATTTCAAGATGAGCAGAGGCACGGTTTCGGAGATTCTCGATCGAGTGTTTACGTCGTTGACAAGGAAATGTAGAAGCCAAAAATTAAGTTGTTATTTTTTTTAATTAATAATGACGGATTATTCTTCGCAAAACTTGCAAATCCCTAAATCTAAATTATTGAGTCATGCTTCTAAACTATTATGGCTTAATTGGGCTTCAACTGATGAATTTCAAGCGTTTCAAGTCGATAGCAATGATTTTTCTATATTTTTCGAATCGCCAAAATTTTTGAAATTTTTCACAACTTCCCGCTCTAATCACATGAAGTTATCTCAAAATCCAGTGATGAAGTACATGCAAATTTTATGGAATCATTATCTCGAATTAATTTAGACCTATTTTGGAAAGTTTGGAGCTAATGGTATTAGTTTTTCTATTTTTATTTAAGAGTTAAAATTATTGAAAATTTTCACAAATTTCCGCACCGATCAAATGAAATTATCGCAAAAATCAGTGATGAAGTATATGCAGATTTTTATAAACTTAAGTGAATTTTGAGTAATTTTGAAAAGTTTCAAGTCAATAGTAATTATTTTTCTGTTTTTTTTTTTCGAATCGCCAAAATTGTTGAAATTTTTTACAACTTCCTGCTCCGAGATCATATGAAATTATTTCATAATCCAGTGATGAACTACAAGTAGATTTTTACGGAATCATAATCTCGAATAAATTCTGAGTTATTTTGAGAAGTTTGAAGTTAATGGCAATTTTCGAATCGTTTAAATTATTGCAAATTTTCACAAATTTCCACTCCAGTCAACTGAAATGAACACAAAATTCAGTGATGAAGAATATGCAGATCGTCACGTGATTATAAATTTAAAAGAATTTTGAGTAATTTTGAAAAGTTCCAAGTCGATAGCAATAGTTTTTCTATTTTTATCGAATCGTTAAAATTTTCGCAAATTTTAGCTTTGATAAAATGAAATTATCGCAAAATTAAGTGAAGTGAATGCAGATGTTTGCGTAATTATAAACTTAAGTGAATTTGAGTGATTTTGAAAAGTTAAAGTAGATGGCAATTTTTTTTTTAATTTTTATTCTGCCAGATTATCGTAATTTTATTCAAAGCTTCGTTTAGAACGCATAAAATTATCCCAAAAATTCAGTGATAGAGTGAATGTAAATTTTCGCTGATTCATAACGTGAACGACATTTTTATGAACTTCAAATAAATTTTTTTATGGCGAAATTATTACAATTATTCACAATTTGATCAAATCAATTTTTTTTTAAATTTTTTTTTCCATGACAAAATATTATTTTTAAGTATAAAGAACTTAAGCTAACAATGCTTTAAACGTTTACATTACTAAAGTCAAAATAGTCTTTTGTCACTTTGTTAAATTTTAATGTCAATAAATTGTTTTTCAAAGCCACCTTCGATTTTTATTTAGTAAAATGTTTGATAAAACGAGTTTTCTGCAAATAACTTTTAATGCGTTAGAAATTGGTACAGGGTTGTTAATAAAATGTTTGTTTTTTTTAATTCTGCATGGAATGACATACAAATATACAGGGGACCAACCAAAATAAGAAAAATAAAGTGCTTTAAAGTTTGAAATGTTTGACACTAAATTTTGGACACCCTGCATAATTCATATCGATCAAACTTGGTTAACGGGACTATCAGACCTTATTTAATGAGTAACTTGTATGATTTTATTAACAAGACACTATTTTTATGTTTTATTCATTTTTTAAAACAGTAGCGCAAAACGGATTTTTTTAGTTTTAATTTTTTTTTGCTGATATCCCTGAATCGATTCCAATAAAATTATAGGAGTATGTAGGCAACCATAAAAGGTACCCAAATAAGCAATAAAATACGTAGCATGTAATTTAAAAAATATATCATCATGACGTCACGCTTCTTTTGGGACACCCTGTATAATCAAACATATTTTCCTAAAATGCATCATAGGATACAAAAATGTTCTACAAAATATCGAAATCCTAACTTAATCAGTAACTGAGCTATAGAAGACGGGAGGTGAGATGCAGGACCCTGTATAATAACAATTGTTACAGACTGAAAATTTTGCTAGTTTACTCAAAATAGATTCTGCTCTAAGATTCTACAAAAATCGGAAACATCACCTACCAGGAAATCACGCTTAAACTCGCTGCGTTTTCATTTAAAAATTGCACACCTTCAAAATTGCTTTAAAAAATATAAAAATAAATTACCACAAACTGTAAACGTTGCAAATTACCTCAAAATTGATTCTGCTCTAAGATTCTACAAAAACCAAACACATGCCTTACCCAGGTTTAAAAAAAAAATCGTTTCAATTTCATAATTGTTCATGTTCAAAATTGTCAAAATATTATTAAACTTTAATATCTCAAAAATGTGGGACAAATAAAAAAATGTTTCAGATAAAAGTTATTTAAATTAATTAGCACCAGAAGATAATGCAATAAAAAATTGCAGTTTCCTAAAAAAAATCAGTTGACCTTGATCTGACCTTGATAACCCTTTTCACTGTGACCCAAATACCGCCACTCAATGCACCTTCTCAAAGCTTAAAACTTTGGTCTGAAACACTTTTGTTTAAAATGCATTGTTCATGAAATATTCGACCGGTTCCAGGTCTGGACAGTGGCGGCTCGTGGAACATATTGATGGTAGAGCCACTTATACAATATACCCCCTCCTTTTTTTTTTTTTTTTTTTGTAGAAGGAAAGAACGATTTATTTTCCTAGACCAAAGTAACTGGCGAAAAAGTGTTTTAAGAAATAATGAAAAATTCTTGCTGAGCTTGAAACTACAGGTTGTGCCATGGCTCTGTATAAAGAGCTGCTCATGATTTTGATGTTCTATGAAACAATAGAAACATTGATTGATCAATTTATGAGAATTTTGAGCGATTAGATGAGAAATAGCATTTTTCTTTTGCAGCAAGAACCAAATATTATGAATTTTTCCAAAACTATGGCAAGTGCAGGTTTGGCCGATACAAAAATGATTTAAAATTAATTGTATTTTGATGTTCTTTGAAAAAATAAAAACATTCTTTGATACATTTTCGAGAAATCTAAGCACGAGGTTAATAAAACGCATTTTTTACAACGAAAATAAAAGCCAAAATTTTTGCCAAAACTATGGCAAGTGCAGACTTCCCCGTTACAAAAAGCAGCGAGAAAATCAATGTTTTGAAAAAATTAAATGACAGGAAATGGGTATTTTTAAAATTTAATTTTTCTATTATCGAATTTTAAATTTATTTAAAAATGCCATAAATCGTAATTGTATTGAATTTGCTTATAGGAAAGAATTATTGTACTCAATGAGTAGAAATAGAAAATTGACTCAGAAGTCCTAGAACTTTCAATTTTTTTTTTTTTTTTCTCTTCGGACTTGAAATTATTTTCAAAATGTTCATTTTTTTTTTTTTTTTTTTTTTTTTTTAAATAATTCTGGGAGTTCTGATTTGACTTATGTACTTAAGGAGTTCTAACGAAAACTCTAATGGCAAATTGCGATTAAATGACAGGAAATGGGTATTTTCAAAATTTAATTTTTCCAAATTTTAAATTTATTTTAAAATGCCATAAATCGGGATTGTATTGAATTTGTTTATAAGAAAGAATTATTGTACTCATTGAGTAGAAATAGAAAATTGACTCGGAACTCCTGGAACTCTCAATTTTTTTTTTTTTTTTTGCAAATTTTTTTTTTTTCAAAAAAATATTTTTGATAGTTCCGGATAGTTCTGATAGGTGTTTCCTATAGTTCTTTGTGAGTTCTATCCATAGTTGTTATGAAATATTTAGATTCAACCAATATTAAGTTAGTAATATGAATTTGAATATTTCGAATTTCCAACTTTGAAAATTTGTATCTTTGGAAATTCAACAGAACTCTCTTTTAAAGGTATCAGGAACCATAGTACTAACCCAAACACATCTTAAAACTGCTTCAGAACTATTCAATAATAATGTTGGGGTGCGGTGTCAAGTTGCCACCGTTGTTTGTTTACAAAAAATTCCTGACAGCTCAATTTTACAGAACTCTTTTTTAAAAGTTGATAGTACTTCTAGATACATCAAAAGAAATTGGGAACTCTATTCAGAACTATCAGAACTCTTCATTGGGGTGCCAACTTGACACACCCAAAATTTCCAAATTAATTTGTTCCCGAAGAGGTTAAAGTTTGAGTCTCCACCACATCCTCGTTATTCTTCTGATCTCGTGGCAAGCGACTAATATATTTAAAGGTGCATTAATGGCTATGCATGCGACCAATAGAATATATTATTTCTGCAATTGCCCAGGAAAGTAAACGTTTACGATCGCTGTTCAGAGCGCAGAATGGACCATTTCCAAGGACTGTTACTTTGCCGCTCTAAAGCCATAAAATTAAAAAATGCTCACTTGTCATTCACTTTCCCGAGAACTGTCACTTTGCCGCTCTAAAGCAACCAAAGTTTTAAAAACGCTTGGTTGCTTTCCCTGGGAGAATAAATATTTCAAAAATTGTATACAGGGTCCTGCATCTCACCTCCCGTCTTCTATAGCTCAGTTACTAATTAAGTTAAGATTTCGATATTTTGTAGAATATATTTGTATCCTATTATGCATTTCAGGAAAATATTTTTGATTATACAGGGTATCCCAAAAAAGGGTGACGTCATTATGATATATTTTTTTAATTACATGCTATGTATTTTATTGCTTATTTGAGTACCTTTTATGATTCCCTACATACTCCTATAATTTTATTGAAATCGATTCAGGGATATCAGCAAAAAAAATTAAAACTAAAAAAAATCAGTTTTGTTGCACTATTGTTTTAAAAAATGAATAAAACATAAAAATAGTGCCTCGTTAATAAAATCATACAATGTACTTGTTAAATAAGGTCCGATAGTCCCGTTTGATTGATATGAATTAGACAGGGTGTCCAAAATTTAGTGTCAAACATTTCAAACTATACAGCACTTTATTTTTCTTATTTTAAATTGGAGCCCCTGTGTATTTTTATGCCATTCCATGCAGAATTAAAAAAACAAAAATTTTTCCTAACAACAACCCTGTCCCAATTCCTAACGCATTAAAAGTTATTTGCAGAAAACTCGTTTTATCAACCATTTTACTAAATAAAAATCGAAGGTGGCTCTGAAAAACAATTTGTTGGCACTAAAATGTAACAAAGTGACAAGAGACTATTTTGACTTAAGTAATGTGAACGTTTAAAGCATTGTTAGCTTAAGTTATTGATACTCAAGAATACTATTTTGTCATGGAAAAAAAATATTCTTGAGTACAAAGAGCAATGCTTTAAACTTTTACATTCCTCCATATTTGCTGGTCAATAAGTTTTTGTGCTGATGAGTAAAAATCGAGGGGGTCCGGGAAGACCGCTGGCAAGTGAGTAGGTGTTCCGCCACGATTAGAGAAAGTTGAAAATATAGTTAATAGTTAATAGAAGTTGTTTTTAATTTATATTGTTGTTACCTATTGTCTCTGACCTTAAAGTCGCGACGACCCCACGCGACAATATTAAGGTATTTAGTATCTTGTTATAACATGGTTTTGAAAACGAATAATTGATAATAAAATGTTCATCTCATACCTGCAGTCCTAAATTCTGATTGGTAACTATTCGCCACGCATGGATTTATTATTAACGGTGTTCTGAGGCAATTTGATGCAATGATTGAAAATTTTCGTTAATAACTCGCCATGATGAAACCAATGCTTACTTTTAATCGGCCAACTTATCTAGGTTAATGTTTACTACGTGCGCAAATTTATTTGTTTCATAATTGCGGCATATCACTTTAAGAAGACGCCATTCCATCTGCGATCAGTACATCCTAAGCGGATAATTTGAATAGCGCAAAAGGTTACCAAATGCTTTTTCTGGCATTCAATATACAGATTTGTGTTAATTCTTAATTATGTTTCATAATAGTTTCAACCAAAATTAAATCGTAATTGCCGTACATTGGATCCCTCATGCCACGGATGAATAGTTGAGAAATGGTTACGAATGGTCTTAAGTAAACCAAATGAAGTCATATGATGCTATTCTTGAAGGACATTTTGTACGCCTTTCTTTACGGAATTATAGATTGTAATTTTAACAGACATCAGACCAAACAGTTTACTCTGTCAGCAATTTTGCTGAAATTTTACGGATTTTTGCGGTATTTAAAGGTTTCGTAGAATGTTACCAAGCTGGATATGATTCTAACCTATTATAACAGTCTAGTGTTGCAGAGATTAGGTATCAAAGTTTATGCCATTCGTAATTTTTTTTTTTTTTTGAGAGAGAGAAGGGAGTCTAGTTTATAAATTGCGTATCCATATGCAAGTATAAGTATGATGAGATCAGTGGCGGCTCGTGGAACATGTTGATGGTAGAGCCACTTACACAATATAGCTCCCCCCCCTCTTTTTGAAGAAAGAACCATTTATCTTCCTAGACCAAAGTAACTGGTGAAAAGAATTAATTAAAAATTCTAGCTGAGCTTGAAACTACAGGTAGTGCCATGGCTCATTGGCTCTGTATAACGAGCCGCCCCTGGATGAGATAAGAAATAATTATTGTATAATCAATCTACTCATAGATTAGACTTTTTTGACATCTTCAGTGACAAACACTAAAAAATGAAAAGTACCAACACGGCTATGAGAAAAATGCAATTTTGCAGCAAGTTAGGTTGGTACCGGTATACTTCCAATATATTCATACGCGACGTCGCCAATAGACACATCATTAATCGTTTATTATTGTTATTTTTCTTGATTTCCGCTATGGAGAACGTTCTAAATGATACGACGAACCAATTCCACATCTACGCGGTAATACTCTTGAGTGCGATTTCTGTAATATAAGTGTCGTAAGTACTCATTTTTGTGGCGAGAGTTGTTCGGCAACCTAGTGAGATTTCTACCACTCAATTTCATGATGTAAAAAAAGTCTAATCTATGAGTAGTCGGAGAACGTCACCAAATCGCAATATTACATGGTTGGAAAATATTTATCGCGAAACTTGCTGTGTGGGGTGTGACCCCATCTTGTTGGAACCATATTTCTTCGATGTTGGCCCTTACTCTTCGAGGGTGTGGATGCCAAACGTCGACGGAAAAGATGCAGAACGGAAATTACAGGATCGTTATATCTAAAAAAAACTGCTCTACGGCAAAAGTACGGTGCTTCACGTTCCACCGGTCCATGGCTACTGAATGCACACGACACCAGTGTTGCCAGGAGTAATTTTTAATTTTCCCCAAATATTTCATAAAAAAACCCCAGAATACCCCTCGCGTAAAATACCCACCCCAAAAAATACCCCATCGATTGAAGTTCCCCAAAATACACACCAAAACCTTAATTTACCCCCATTTTGGAGAACCGCCCCCCCAATCTGACAACACTGGGATTAAAGAAGGCGTGCTGATAAGATTTCGGAATTTGCACAAAAAAAAAGTTTTATAACTCCGTTTTTCCGAAAATATGTAGGTAGTACAAAAAGGCCATTAAAAAAATAGAAAAATATTTAATCGTGCTGTGGTATCCTCCAAATAACGATTTTTAAAGTATTGTATTTAACAATTACTGAAAAACTAACTAACTAAATTGACTGCAAACATTATTTTTTTGATTTAAAATTTTCGAAAAAAAACATCAAAAATCGAATTGAAATATTTGAAAATTAAGTAATTCCTTAAACACAAATCGCACAGTCTGTATTTTCTATCTAAATAACAAAGTAGATAAGTTTTATACTAAAGCAACCACTAAAACAAAAAAATTCAAATTAAATAAATAACCTAAAATTAATACAAAAACCAAGTACAGGCCAAAAATATCAAAAATTCAGTCTGCAAAATCTAAATTATAGGGCAAAAAAATCAAAAACTTGGACCAAAAAACTCGAATATATCGACTAAAAATTTAACAATTAAACAACATTAATAACTCACGAAGATATGACAGTACAAAACTACTTGGGTAACAGAACTAAAAACATTGGTAACAAATTGAAAACTCTTGGGAAAAATAAAAATGCAGTCAAAAAAACAGAACATTTCAACTAAATCGAAAATTTTGGTTTAGGTGCCTAAATATAGGCCAAAAAATCAAAATCCCTGGCCTAAAAAATAAATTGCAGGCTAAAAATTGAAAATTCAAGGAAAAGGAAAATAATTTGCCATTTTCAGCCCCAAAACTCTTTACCTCAAAGTAAATTGCTGAAAAACATTAATTCAGGTTGAAACATCCAAAATTTGGTTAAAAAAACTCGAAAATACCGCCCAAAAGTTTGCACACAAAAATCAACAATTCAGGTAAAGACCACTAAAAAATACTCTCGTTGATAATCAAGGTAAAAAAAACTAAGAATATAGGCAAAAAATCGAAAATTTAGACTAAACATTGTAAACTCTCAGCAAAAGTAAAAAAAATGCAGACCAGAAAAAAGATCACGATCACAATACTTTCTCGTACTTCGTAACGCAGAAAGTAAAAATCGCCCATAAAAATCAACAAGAGTGTAGACCAATAAAAAATTGGCTTTTTAAAATTAATAATTAAGATAAAAAACTAAAAAAAATCGAAAAATTAAAAATGTAGAAAATTTCAACAAACTATTAAAAAATTTTGACCAAAATCAAAAACTCTATAAGTTAGAACAAACAAAGAAATCAAAAATACAGACCAAACATCTAAAATACAAGCAACAAATAAAAATAAAATTCCTGGTCTAAAAGATAAAAATTGAAAAATCAAGCAAAAGAAAAATAATTTGCCATTTTCAGTCCCAAAAAATAACTCTAGCTCAAAATAAATTGCCAACCAGAAACGCGAAAATGTTTAAAAAAAGATAAAGGACAAAACATCTAAAACTCGAAAATACCGGCAAAAAATCACGCATAAAAGTGAATATTTCAGGTTGAAATATAGGGCAGTAAATCAAAAATTTGGGCCTAAAAATAAACATATGGCGACCAAAAAATTAAAAATTTTAACATACAAATCGAAAATTTAAACCAAAATGAAAAAAAATTATTCAGTTATACAGAAACTGCAGGTCAAAAATCTAAAACATAGTTAAAAAAAATCAAAATCCAGGCCTAACGACAAAAAATGCAAACAAAAAGATTGAATATTTAATATAATAATTATTTATTTACGGGCAACGAGTGTTGCCAGTAGCAATTTTTAATTTCCCAAATATTTAATAAAACGCCGCTGTCCCTCTCCAAAATAATAAATTTTAAAAATAAAACGTAAATACAGTGGATTTATTGTAAAATATACAAAATTAAAGCATTATATATCCTCAATATTTTCATCTTCTTTTCGGCACACATACATATTTTTTAAATGAAAGTGCAGCATCTCATTTGGGGTAACAAAATTACGAAAACGGCAATAATAGAATCCCAATGACAACTTCCATAAATGATATCACAGGTTTTTCCTTATCGCTTTACAATTTATTGGATGAAAGATAGAAATGACAAATTATGCAAATTAAGTACCGGTCAAAAAATAAAAAAAATATTTATCACCTTAACAATCTAAAATATAGACCAATAAAAAATACGCTCGTAATTAAGGAAAAAACCTAAAATATAAGCACGAATAAACGAAAATTTAGACAAATATCGAAAATTCGCGGTTAAAAAAATGCAGAAGTTTAACCGAAATAAAAAATATTTAGGGCAAAAAACTCTAAAATTTGGAATGAAGAAATGAAAAATACAGGTCAAAGATCTAAAATATAGACCAAAAAAAAAACAAAAATGCAGGTCTAAAAATAAAAAATGCAAACCAAAAAATTGAAAAATCAAGGAAAACAAAAATAATTTGCCATTTTCAGCCCCCAAAATGACTCATTAGCTCAAAATATGTTGCCGACCAGAAACTCGAAAACGGTAGTCAAAAAGTAACCAAAAAGTAAAAAAAATCGCCCATAAAAAAATAATCATTCAAGTTAAAAAATCTAAAATGAAGGGGAAGAAATCAAAAACTGTACTTCAAAATATCGACAATTTTCGCGTATTAAAATCAATCATTTAGGTTAAAAAAACCTTAAAATCGACCAAAAATTCTATCCTAAAAATCAAAATTGCGGACCAAAAAATCGAAAATTTTAACAAACAAAATCGAAAATTTAGGCGAAAAGATCAAAAATTTAGACCAAAATATCAAAATCCCGCCGTAACAATAAAAAATTAAAACAAAAAGATTGAAAACTCCAATACCAAAATTGCCATTTACAGCACTCGGGGTGATTAGCCCCAGAAAACAAAGGAAAAAACTCAAAATTTGCTTTGTGGCGAAGGAAATTGCACTCGACGATTTGAAAAATTGTAAGAAATGTATTACCCCAAGGATTCACTTTAAATAAACTTAAATTATTCAAAAATAGTGTACTTTTGATTTCCTGCGAAGACAATGACATGCTCCTGCAGAAAACAAAGGAATAAACTCAAAATTTGTAGTGGAGGAAATTTGCACTCGATGTTTTGAAAAATTGTAAAAAAATAAATAAAATAAGTAGAATTAGCTCCAAAATACTAAAATTACGCAGAAAAGAGTGCATTTTTGATTACTTGTAAAAATAATTGCAATATTGCTACTGAAAACAACATGAATTGACTCAAGAGTGCACTGGAGGGAACGAAAATTGCAGTCAATGTTTTGAATTTTTTTTAAAAATTAATCACTCGCAGAATTAGCCCTTAATTAAAGTAAAAAACTAAAATATAAGCACAAAAAATCGAAACTTATCACACAATTATCAAAAATTCGCGGTTAAAAAAATGCAGACCAAAAATTTGAAAATTTCAACAACAAAAATCAAAAAGTTTAACCAAAATAAAGAATATTTAGGGCAAAACCTCTGAAATTTGGAACGGAGAAATAAAAAAATGCAGGTTAAAGATCTAAAATATAGGCCAAAAAAATAAAAAATGCAGGTCTAAAAATAAAAAAGCCAACCCAAAAAATGGAAAAATCAAGGAAAACAAAAATAATTTGCCATTTTCAGCCCCCAAAATAACTCTGCTCAAAATAAGTTGCTGACTAGAAACTCGAAAACCTCGGTTCCTGAAAGTCCTACATTTTTTTTTATTGGCAAATAGTGTTCGTAATGGTCTCAGACTTAAAAAAAAAAACAAAAAAATGTTTGAAGAAAAATTAAATTTAATCGGTTTTAGTCAAAAAGTAACCAAAAAGTAAAAAAAATCGCCCATAAAAAATAATCATTCAAGTTAAAAATATAAAATGAAGGGCAAGAAATTAATAACTGTAAAAAAAACTTGAAAATATCGGCAAAAAAATAAAAAAGTTGCGTATAAAAATCAATAATTTAGGTTAAAAAAATCCAAAATATAGGATAAAAAATTAAAAACTTCGACGAAAAATTCGGAAATTGCGGACCACAAAATCGAAAATTTTAACAAACAAATCGAAAATTTAGAAAAAAGTAATTTCTTTGGAAATTTGTAAAGATGCATTATTTAAAATTAGTCTGTCAAAATTCAACCATCTCGTGCAATAAATGTAGAATTTGCATGTTAATTTCTGGAAAATGCGTTTTTTGGTCATCAAAATTTGCCTTTTAATGCAACCATTGTTGTTGTGGTGAACTTGCGATTGCTTTCTTTGGAAATTTGTAAAACATATTATTGAGGAATAGTCTGTCAAAATTTTAACCATCTGTTGAAATTAATGTGGAATTTCTATGCGATGTTACAGGTGTTGTTTAACATTTAAAAAGTTTTTTAGGAATCAGTTAAAAATTCTCGCTAAGCTTGAGTCTACAGGTAGTGCCATGGCTCCGTGGCTCTATATAACGAGCCGCCCCTGCATACTACCAATTATGGAACTGGAAGAAATTTGAGCAACATTCATTCGTCACAACGTCAAATTGTTTTCGTTTAAATTCGCGTGCACGTATGATTTTAATGTTGATAAAACTGCTTCAATGTAAGACACCAGACGGTTTTAGATAAAAAAATAATATTTATGAATACACTTTGAGAATATACACAACCATAAGAATTGCCAAAGGTTAAATTCCAGCCAGTATTTGTTACTTTTATGCAATTAAAATAATGTCAACTACCCTCATTATAACAAATTAATGTAATCATCTTGATTAACAATAATCCGGCTTATATATAAATAGAAAATTAAATTACAAAATAAAATCATAAAGAATATTTATAGATAAAATATGTGTATAAATCAATATTTTGGGCATTATCTGGATCCAAGTACAATTAGTTTATCTCAGATGTACACATGAAAAATGTGAGGTATTTCCTACAGTAAGGCCAGCGAAACACGTGCTTTAATAGATAATAATTGATAATAAGTGAGTAGTAGGTACCAGGGAGATAAGATCGTGTTAGTAAGATCAGACGCGGCTTTCTGGTTCTTTGGTTCTCCGTTCGTAGTAACATTTTTATTAAGGACGACGGTTGGTTGTGTGTTGTGAGCTTGTGAGTGAGATCCGCTCAATTGACACATATTAGTGGCCTGGGGTGTCGGTTTACGGGCGGGTTGTCCGTAACCGTGCCGTGTCGGTACGTACATAGCACGGCAGATAGCACACATAGCACATAGCATGGGCCAGGACCGGGACTATACTAACACCATGTGCCTAGAGATGTATTATTACACACCGCTCTGTTATTAAGAAACCGCCAGACTGCCCATTGACCATATATCACCACACACACGCTCACAAGCACCACACAACACTTCGGATACACACTAATACAATCTGATTGTGGGGTGTAAACTTTGTCATTTGATTTCTCGCGGTACTCATATATTAGAACATTATGTTCATCGAACAGTTACTCCTTGTAAAACTCATGAATACATTTAGATAATAAATCATTTTGTGGGCAGCCACATAAAATTTAATTGCGCCCACATAAAGTCCCGACAATAAATATCACAAAATTCGTTTCTACTAAATATGCTACTGCCTACTATATAAGTATCGCCGCAGTAAAACGTTACATCTTTCACTCTAACCTCAGAAGCATTTTTATTTCAGTGCATTAAACGATGTGTAACCATTTCAAAATCAACTCCTGAGACGTTAAGGACAGGCTTTTGCAAAAAAATATGTTTACATTATACAGGGTGTCCCATTTTAAATTGCCACCACAAATATCTCGAAACGTGAGCAACATGGCGAAAAATGTTTCAGATGAAAGTTGTAGGGTTCGGAGGGGGACGTGTGCTGGTGACCTTGAAAATGACCTTGGTGTCAATTTTTAAGCTCAAACGAAGATCAACTTTGATTTTTCAAATGGAACCCCCTATTTTTACTTTCTCCGTTACGAAGTACGAGAAAGTATTGTGATCGTGATTTTTTTTTCAAAAATTTTTTTTACGGAAATATCCGTTTTGGGGTCCCTAGATGCCATTTCAACAATTTCTGGAAAAAAAAAATTGTGTCTGTGTGTGTGTCTGTGTGTGTGTGTGTGTGTGTGTGTCTGTCTGTGTGCGCTGTATCTCAAAAACTAATACAGCAATTGATATGAAACTTTTAACATACGTCTTATTTGATAATCTGAAGAACTGAAAAGCTTTTGGTAAAATTTCGTACACCAGAAGTGGGTGTTAACCTTAACTGTTTTTTGTTTTTTGCAAATATTTTGTTAAATATGAAAAATACCACAAAAACATTTAAACAAACTTTGAAGACAACAAAGAAATGAACATCTTTTGCTTGAAACAATTTTTCATAAAATCATTGCAATTCGAGAAGGAAATTTATTCATTTTTTTTAAATATTTGGTTTATAATTATGAAACGTTAATAGTTACAGCAAATTTATGTTAATAATAATTGTAGAGAATGCCACAATGAACAACTTCTAAACAATAAGTTTTTTTGAAATCTCATGAGTTTTTGAGTAAACCGAGTTTTTTAATTTGAAGTATAATTTTTCCATCTTTCATAATTTTGACGTTTTAAACGTCAGTTTCACCCGAGTTTACGCAATGCTCTAAATATGATTTAAATTTAAAATAAACCATGAAAACGTAAATATACATGATACCATCAAGTCGGAGAAAGTAACATGATGGCCACATCACCATTTTTACTTTCTCCGTTACGAAGTACGAGAAAGTATTGTGATCGTGATTTTTTTTTCAAAAATTTTTTTTACGGAAATATCCGTTTTGGGGTCCCTAGATGCCATTTCAACAATTTCTGGAAAAAATTTTTTTGTGTCTGTATGTGTGTGTGTGTGTGTGTGTGTGTGTGTGTGTGTGTGTGTGTGTGTGTGTGTGTGTGTGTGTGTGTGTGTGTGTGTGTGTGTGTGTGTGTGTGTCTGTGCGCGCTGTATCTCAAAAACTAATAGACCAATTGATATGAAACTTTGAACATAAGTTTTATTTGATAATCCGAAGAACTGAAAAGCTTTTGGTAAAATTTCGTACACCGGAAGTGGGTGTTTACCTTAACTGTTTTTTGTTTTTTGCCAATATTTTCTTAAATATGAAAAATATCACAAAAACATTTAAACAAATATTGAAGACAATAAAGAAATGCGATTATTTTGTTTGAAAACATTTTTCATAAAATCATTGTTATTCGAGAAAAAAATGTATTATTATTTTTTTCATTTTTGGTATACAATTATGAAACGCTAAGAGTTACAGCAAATGTATGTTAATAATAATTGTAGAGAATGCCAAAATCAACAATTTATGAAGAATAAGTTTTTTTCGAAATCTCTTTAGTTTTTGAGTAAACTGAGTTTTTGAATTTGAAGTACATTTTTCCATCTTTCATAATTTTGACGTTTTAAACGTCAGTTTTATCCGAGTCTACGAAACGTTCGATGCACACTTAAAATATGATTTAAATAGGAAATAAACCATGAAAGCGTAAATATAAATAATACCATCAAGTCGGAGAAAGTAACATGATGGCCACATCACCATTTTTACTTTCTCCGTTACGAAGTACGAGAAAGTATTGTGATCGTGATTTTTTTTTCAAAAATTTTTTTTACGGAAATATCCGTTTTGGGGTCCCTAGATGCCATTTCAACAATTTCTGGAAAAAAAAATTTTGTGTCTGTGTGTGTGTGTGTGTGTGTGTCTGTGTGTGTGTGTGTGTGTGTGTGTGTCTGTCTGTGCGCGCTGTATCTCAAAAACTAATAGAGCAATTGATATGAAACTTTGAACATACGTCTTATTTGATAATCCGAAGAACTGAAAAGCTTTTGGTAAAATTTCGTACACCGGAAGTGGGTGTTTACCTTAACTGTTTTTTGTTTTTTGCTAATATTTTCTTAAATATGAAAAATATCGCAAAAACATTTAAACAAATATTAAAGACAATAAAGAGATGAGATTATTTTGTTTGAAAACATTTTTCATAAAATCATTGCTATTCGAGAAAAAAAATTATTAATTTTATTTTTAGTTTTGGTTTATAATTATGAAACGATAATAGTTACAGCAATTTTATATGAATAGTAATTGTAGAGAATATCAAAATGAACAACTTCTAAAGAATAAGTTTTTTTCGAAATTCCTTTAGTTTTTCAGTAAACTGAGTTTTTGGATTTAAAGTATAATTTTTCTCCACGACCACCGTAGAATTTAAGCATTCTGAAATCAATTTTGATTATAGAACGTACACATTCTCACTCTTGTTATGGAACAAAACACTATGCGCTTATGCGTTTTGCATGTAATTCATTCCATAACAAGGGATAGAATGAATATTCTCACATCGTTTCGAATAAAACAATTAGCCTTGGATTTCACAATTGTCAAAATACTATAAACATAACCACAAACGTGATAATAAAACGTAAGTTCTTTGTGTTCATTATTTGATTAGTCTATTTTATCTGGTCGAGGAGAAAGTATAGTCTGATACTCGGTAAGAATGGAAATTCAGATGCTCGTGGTTCCTCGCGCTCGCCTCGCGGCTCGCGCTCGAAATATTCCACTCGCATCGAATTTCCATTCTAACCTTGTTACAGAATATACTATTCCATCTTTCACAATTTTGACGTTTTAAACGTCAGTTTCCTCCGAGTTTACAAAGCGCTCGATATACATTTAAAATATGAATAAAATTGAAAATAAACCATGAAAGCGTAAATATAAATAATACCATCAAATCGGAGAAAGTAACATGATGGCCACATCACCATTTTTTTCAATATGCGTTCCTGTTAAAATGTATGACTGTTTGCTTGTGCGCGCTGTATCTAAAAAACTACTACTTGAATGAACATCAAACTTTGAACATAAGCCTTATTTGATAATCCGAAGAACTGAAAAGCTTTTGGTAAAATTTCGTACACCGGAAGTGGGTGTTTACCTTAACCGTTTTTTGTTTTTCTCCGATAATTTTTTAAATATGAAAAGTACTATAAAAGCACTCAAACAAATCTTGAAGAAGGCAAAGAAATAAACATTTTTTGCTTGAAAATATTTTTCGTGAAATGTATGGTTTTTGAAAAATAATAGCAATTATTTTTTTTTTCATTTTTGGTTTAAAATTATGAAACAATAATACTTACAGCAAATGTATTTTAATAATCTCTTTGGTTTTTGAGTAAATTGACTATTAGAATTTAAAGTATAATTTGTTATTTTCATCTTTCATAATTTTGACGTTTTAAACGTCAGTCTCATCTGATTTTACTAAACGCTCTATGAACATTTAAAATGTGATTGAAAATAAACCATGAAAGTGTAAACATAAAGTATTATACCATCAAATCGGAAAAAGTAACACTGTTTTTTTATTTTTTTTTGGCATTATTTTAGAGTTTCGGATCGTATCTTAATTTGAGCTTGTGTTATTTTGGGGTAAATTATTTTTAGACCATAATTTCTGTGCCCGTATTTTATATTTTTTGCCTGTTTCTTCGATTTTTGCCCTTAAATTCTTGATTTTTTTTCATAAATATTATTTATGTTGGCCCAATTTTAAAATGATCTGTTGAAATTTTCGACTTTTTTGGTCAGTATTTTGATTTTTAAGCTCGTGCTTTCGATTTTTGGTCTAAATTTTCGATTTTTTGCCACAATTGTTGAATTTTTATTTGTATTTTGGATTTTTTTTGGTCAAAATATTTGATTTTATGTCCTAAGATTTCTTTATTTTTTAACTTTCTCGTCAGCATTTTTTTATTTTTAGGCCCATGTTTTCAATTTTTTGGCCACAATTGTTAAATTTTGACCTGTATTTTCGATTTTTTGGTTCAAATTTTTGATCTTCTGTCCTAAGATTTCTTTATTTGGCTGAAATTTTTCATTTGTTTATTAAGATTTTCGATTTTTTAATTTGTATTTTTTATTGTTAGCCCCAAATTTTTGGTATTTGGTCAAAATTTTGTTTTTTTCGTCCTATATTTTAATTTTTCAATTTTCAATTTTAGTTTCTGTTCGGAAACTTACTTTGAGCTACAGGGTTATTTTGAAGGTGAAAATGGCAAACAATTTTTTCTTTGCTTGAATTCTTTTTATCTGCATTTTTAGATCTCTGGCCTGTAATTTCTTTTTTTTCAAAGTTTTGATTTTTGGCCTAAATATTCTTTATTTTGGCCTACTTTTTTTATTTTTTTTTTGTCCCAAATTTTCAGTATTTGGTCTAATTTTTTGTTTTCTTGGCCCATAGTTTAGATTTTTTTATTTTCAATTTGAGTTTCTGTTCAGAAACTTACTCTGAGCTACAGGGTTATTTTGAAGGTGAAAACGGCAAACTATTTTTCCTTTACTTGAATCTTTTTATCTGCATTTTTGGATCTCTGGCCTGTAACTTCGTTTTCTATTCCAAATGTTTGACCTAAATATTCTTTATTTTGGCGTGAAAATTTAGGTTGCGTGTTAAAAGTTTCGATTTTTTTGCCGGTATTTCCGAGTTTTTTGGTCGGTTTTTGATTTTTTGCCCTTTACTTTTTAACCTGAATTGTTGTTTTTTATTTTATTTTATTTTGCATTATTTTCAAGTTTCTGGTCGGAAACTTATTTTGAGCCAAAGAATTATTTTAGGGGCTAGCTAAATATTTTTTCTTTTACTTGAATTTACAATATTTTGATCTGCAATTTTTTGGTCCATATTTTAGATCTTTACCTTTACCTGTTTTCGCCTCAATTTATTCCAAATTTTTAATTTTTTTGCTAAAATAATCTTTATTTGGACAACATTTTCGATGTGTTTGTTGAAATTTTCGATGTTTTAGTTTGCGTTTTTTTTTTATGTTTAGGCCATAGTTTTCGATATTTGGATTTTTTTGGGTCTATGTTTTAGTTTTATTGTTTAATTATTGATTTCTATTAGCGAATTTTTGTTTGCCAGTATTTTCAAGGTTTTGGTCTAATCGTCAAATCGGAGAAAGCAACATGATGGCCACATCACCATTTTTTATTTCGGGATCGTATTCTACGGAAAAAATATCTAAGAACGTGATCGAACCTCCAGCCACTGAAACCATCGACCCTTTTCAGGGCCAAGGATGTGAAAAATCCCATCGGGACGTCCACGTGTTGTACATCGGGTGACGCTAATGCCGAGGGTAATGCATGAATCACAGCCTGGATTCATCCAGTGGCGGCTCGTGGTACATGTTGATGGTAGAGCCACTTATACAATATAGCCTCTCCTTTTTTGAAGAAGGAAAGAACGATTTATCTTCCTAGACCAAAGTAACTGGCGAAAAAGTGTTTTAAAAAATAATTGAAAATTCTTGCTGAGCTTGAAACGACAGGTTGTGCCTTGGCTCTGAATAACGAGCCGCTCATGAGTTTAATGTTCCATGAAACAATAGAAACATTGATTGATCAATTTATGAAAATTTTGAGCGCTTAGATGAGGTATAGCATTTTTTTGCAGCAAGAACCAAATATTATGAATTTTTCCAAAACTATGGCAAGTGCAGGTTTGGCCGATACAAAAATGATTCAAAATTAATTGTATTTTGATGTTCTTTGAAAAAATAAAAACATTCTTTGATACATTTTCGAAAAATTTAAGCGCGAGGTTAATAAAACGCATATTTTGCAACGAAAATAAAAGATTACGAATTTTTCCAAAATTATACAAGTGCAGACTTGCCTTGCAAAAATTATTCAAAATTAGTTGTACTTTGATGTTCTGTGAAAAAATGGAAACACCGATTAATCAATTTTTGAACATTTTGAGCGCTAAGGTGAGAAACCGCATTTTTTGCAGCGAGAACGAAAGATTATGAATGTTGCCAAAACTATGGCAAGTGCAGGTTTGCTCATTACAAAAATTATTCAAAATTGATTGGATTTTTAAGTTCTTTGAAAAAATAAAAACATTCTTTGATAAATTTTCAAGAAATTTAAGTGCGAGTTTAATAAAACCCATTTTTTGCAACGAAATGAAAAGATTACGAATTTTTCCAAAACTATGGCAAGTGCAGACTTGCCCATTACAAGAATTATTAAAAATTTATTGTATTTTGATGCTCTTAGAAACACCGATTGATCAATTTTTAAGATATTTGAGCACTAAGATGAGAAATTGCATTTTTTGCAGCGAGAACAAAAGAATATGAATTTTGCCAAAACTATAACAAGTGCAGGTTTACCCATCATAAAAATGATTCAAAAGTGATTGGATTTTTATGTTATTTGAAAAAATGAAAATATTCTTTAATAAATTTTCGAGAAATTTTAGCGTCAAGTTAATAAAACGTATCTATTTGCAACGAAAAAAAACGATTGCAAATTTTGCCAAAACTATGGCAAGTACAGACTAGCCCATTACAAAAATTATTCAAAACTTGTCGCATTGTGATGGTCTATGAAAAACAAAAACATCGATTGATCAATTTTTGAGAAATTTTGGGCACTATGATGAGAAATAACATTTTTTTGCAGCGAGAACAAAAGATTATGAATTTTGCCTAAACTATGACAAATGCAGGTTTGGCCGTTACAAAAATTATTCATAATTAATTGGATTTTAATGTTTAATGAAAACATTAAAACATTCTTTGATAAATTTTAGAGAAATTTTGGCATTAATAAAACGCATTATTTGCAACGTTAACAAAAGATTACAAATTTTGCCAAAATTATGGCCGGTGCTGGTTCTCCATTACAAAAATTATTCAAAATTTGTTATATTTTGATGTTCTGTGAAAAAATAGAAACATCGATTGATCAATTTTTGAGAAATTTGTGCATAGAGATTATAAATTTTGCCAAAACTATGGCAAATGCAGATTTTCTCATTTTAAAAATTATTCAAAATTGATTGTATTTTGATGTTCTTTGAAAAAAGAAGGGAAATTTAAGCACGAGTTTAATAAAACGAATTTATTGCAACGAAAATTAAAGATTACGAATTTTGCCAAATTATCACAAGTGCACATTATCAGTGTGTTTGTATCATTATTCATTTATTCATTTAATTTCGAATTTATTAAAAACAATGGTGGTGGCAGATGGCCTAGTAGCCGACGCCAAAATTCCCTAATCATTCACTCTCCTTGACCCCGCAGTTCCATCCACGTCCTTCCTTTTTTAATTTAAAAAAAAAAAAAAAAAAAATCACAAGTGCAGTCATTACAAAATTTATTCAAAATTTGTTGTATTTTGATGTTTTACAAAAAATAAAAATATCGATAGATCAATTTTTGAAAAATTTAAGCGTTAAGATGAGAAATAGCATTTTCTTTGCAGCGAGAACAATAGATGATGAATTTTGCAAAAACTATGGCAAGTTCAGATATCCCCATTACAAAAATTATTCGAAATTAATTGGATTCTATGTTCTTTGAAAAATGAAAACATTCTTTAATAAATTTTCGAAAAATTTAAGCGCAGAGTTAATAAAACGCAATATTTGCAGCAAAAATAACAGATTACAAATTTTGCCAAAACTATGGCAAATGTTGACTTACCCACTGCAAAAATTATTTTATTTTGATGTTTTATGAAAAGAAAGAAATATCGATTAATCAATTTTTGAGAAATTTAAGCGTTAAAATGAGAAATTGCATTTTCTTAGCAGCGAGAACAAGAGATTACGAATTTTGCCAAATCTATGGCAAGTGCAGACTTGCCCGTTACAGAAATTATTCAAAACTTGTTGTATTTTGATAAGTGGTGGCTCTCGCGGCCCCTCGCTCTTTGAAGAAAGAAAGAACGATTTATCTTCCTAGACTAAAGTAAGTGGCGAAAAGTGTTTTAAGAATTCATTCAAAATTCTTGCCGAACTTGAAACTACAGGTAGTGCTATGGCTCCTTGGCTCTATATAACGAGCCACCTCTGGATTCATCTGAGATTTCAAACAACATGACGGACAAAATTCGTGAAAAAACTGTTAACCCTATACTGCGCGATTTTTTCTTTTTAGATAAAAAAATGTTTTTTTTTGTATAGTTTTGTATGTAGTTTCAGATAAAAATAATTTATAAAATCTAAACATAAAATTAATATTATTTATGTATAAAAAAATAGTTGTAGCAGATCTGCTACAAAAAGCATTGGGGATAATATTTATAAGTATTATTAAGATGTATGAAACTTAAAGATACAATAATTGCTTTTGTTTAAACACAGATGTAAGCCACGTTTGAAACAGTTTGTAAATGTAAAACCAATGCAATCTGGTAATTTACATCTCTGCCTAGTTGCGTCATGTATAGGCCAGTGGCCAACCAAATCTAATCTTGCATCTTTTGGCGGCATAGGTGCTGTTGTTGCGGATCGGGCTTTCTTTGATTGAAATTTTGCTTCATATGGTGTAGCACTTTTGTCGCACATAACTGCTCACCGTCACTTAGGTAGGGTTGCAAAGGAACGGAACGAAACTTGGAAGTAAGTGCATTGAATACTGGTTTGATTTATCAAATTCGTCTTCACTATCAGAAAAATGTGCAATAATGTCCAAAGTTTATCTGTGAGGAACTTATTTTGCCATTGATTTGCCTTCGACATTTTGCGTAGTATAAAACAAATCTAGAGAAATGAATACCAAATGCACTATGTAGCAGATTAGCTACAACTCACAAAAAAGTCGTATTTTTGTGTGAAAAATAAATTATATCCACTTATAGCTATGTACAAACAAATATACTAACCTTTAGGATAAACAGAAATATGTTTTTAATAATGAATTCACTCAAATATTGATTTAGACAGATGAAACACGTTCAACACGTGGTTCAAGCCAGTAGCACATTGCCTAACTGAATTCTATTTATATAGCGAAGAGGGGATATATTACAATATAGTCTTTATATATTTTTTTCCATATGGAAAACAAAATTAAATTGTAGCAGATCTGCTACAGTCATTGCGCAGTGTAGGGTTAAAAAAGCATTTAAAAAAACGTTTCCTACAAAAAACTATATTTTTTTCCCATAGAATACGATCCCGCAATAAAAAATAGGGGGTTCTATCTGAAAAATCAAAGTTGACCTTCGTTTGACCTTGAAAGTTACCGCCAATACCATTTTCAAGGTCACCAGCATATGTCCCCCTCCGAACTGTACAACTTTTATCTGAAACATTTTTTGCCATGTTGCTCAGGTTTCGAGATATTTGGGGTGGCAGTGTAATAGTAATAGTAATAGTATTTATTGGTGCTAACACATATGTTTACACAGGTCTTAAATAGAAAACAATAAATTACACAAAGTTACTAAAAGTAAATAAGTACTGGCGCATAATCGACATTTCACGTAAAATTATGTGCTAAATATTCTTCCCATGAATAAAAAGCGAACTTAATTAGGAATGACTTAATTTTTATTTTATATGTTTTTGGAGACAAGTTCTTAAATTCTAGAGGCAGTTTATTGTAAAACTGAATCCCATAGTAGTTAGGTCCGGTTTGTGAGCGATTTAATCTTAAAAATTTAGGGCATAAGTTGAACTTAGCCCTGGTGTTATGTTCGTGTTTATATCCAATTTGAGCAGTCAAGTAGTCATTGAGATGTTTTTTAACGTGAATGAGACATTCAAGAATATATGCGCAAGGGAGAGTTAGTATTTTATGTTCGATGAATTTCTGCCTGCAATCTTCCCTATATCCTACGTTCGACAGAATCCTGATGGCTCATCTCTGCAATGCAAATAATCGGTGTCGGATAGACGAATGGCCCCAAATTAGTATTCCATACACGATGTGAGAATGGCAAAGCGAAAAATAAGCTGTGCGCAAAGTCTGGTAAGACTTTAAAATTCTCAATAAGAAAATACTTTTGTTTATTTTATTAGATGCTTCTTCGCCCTGCCTATCCCACAGCAGTAGATGGTCAATAAATATTCCTAGGAATTTTACAGAGACGGTACCGATCGGGTCGGTGGCATGCCTAAGTGTAAACATTAAATGTTCGGTTTTCCTACTGCTTAGTTTGAGGCCGTTGACACAAAACCAATCATTTGCCATTGACTGAGAACTTTCACTCGCTATTAAAGTGCTATTCAGATCATTTGATGCAGATATCAAAGTCGTATCATCTGCAAATTGGACTACATTTGCATAATGAATATAATTGGAAAAGTCATTGATACATATTAAAAATAACAATGGTCCGAGTGTGGACCCTTGTGGTACGACATGGTCTATTGGTAAATTCTCCAATGTCTCCCCTTTAAAGAACACTGATTGTTTTCTATTTGTGAGATAGGACATGATAAGTCGACAACTGCTAGGGTCAAAGTTATAAGCGTATAACTTCCGCAAAAGTAAGCAGTGGGATACGCAATCAAAGGCCTTGGATAGGTCGATAAATGAGGCAATAGCAAAATTTCCCTGTTCATAACAGTCGATGATTTTATCCACCAGATCCGCTACGGCAGCAACGGTAGATTTTCCCGGCCTGAATCCATATTGGTTTTTGCTAAATAGGCTGTTATTTTCAAAGAAAGATAAAATTTGATTATACAGAATTTTTTCGATAATTTAAAAAAATGCTGGAATCAATGAGATTGAGCGATAATCATCCAATTTATTTATATCTCCTTTTTTGAATATTGGAACAATTTTAGATATTTTAAGCACATCGGGAAAATTACCGCTGCCTATGATAGCGTTTATTAATTTTGTTAGCGGTTCAATTAGAACGTCAATAGCACCTTTAATAAGGGAAATGGAGAGACCATATACATGTCCGTGCTGCAGTTATTTTTGATGCTTTGTATTGCGTCTCTTACCGTTACACAAGAGACCGGAATAAATTTAAAAAATGGTAAATTGTTTGGTATAGAATTGTTGACTAAGGGCCGCTTTTACAATAGTCGGTTAAATTAACCGAGAGATTAACACTATCTCCGGATTAAATGCGAAAATGCGCTTTTACAATGCCTAGTTAAAGCAGGGTTAGGGTTAAGAAGCAGATAATTCGCAGTTATCTTATCCGGTGCTTGGAGCAGCAGATAAACCTCGGTTAACTCGCAGGCAATGCGCACAGCAAGCACACGCACCATATCGGCATTATAGCGATCTGTAATCGGTATTACATACAGGGGCCATTAGAGGGCGACAAACTAGTTTCTAAAAACCATGCATTCTGGCATATTTCTAGTTGGAATATTGAAAAGAAGCTCGAGGGGGTCAAGGGTCGTATTAATGATTACAAACACAACTTTCTAACCTTTCCGCAAGCAAAACGAAAAATGCCAATTCTATAAACTGCGTAACCGCATGTATCCGCAATGCTGCCAACGTTAGCGTTTCGGGAGAAAATCCACGGGGATGAAGCCGAGATACGAATATCGGCAACACGAAAGTATGTGGGCCACCCCAGGACAGTGGGGCGAGGGGGAATTTCAAATTTGCCGCTTTTCCAAAGGTGGTTCCCTCGATGTTGCCAGATTTATCAAAGATCTTATTATGGGGATTACCGTTTTTAATAATCTTAAAATTTCACTATAAAGTAATAATTTTAACAATTAAAATTATGTTTTAAACATAATTAGACTCATTATCGCTTATATTTGTCATAATAACTTATGAAAGTATAATATTACTGTTTAATAAATATAATCATGTGCATTGCACATTTTATATTTCGACGTATATGCGGCAACGTTTAATGAAGTCGCCACTTTTCATTAACTAACCTCAATGGTGCTGCGAGTGCAGGTAATTTGTGTTTGGAGGTAAGTTATTATATATTCCATATATTCTGTCTTATAAACTCGTCACTTGCATTTATTAATAATGGAAACATCAAATGGCCGTATTAAATATTCTTGTAAATATCCAGAATGTCAAAATCTTTCTTTTCCAATACAACTAATGTCGACTACAAAAATAAACATTTTTATAAATTTCCCAAACATGAAGACTGTCTTAAAACATGGAAATCCATTTGTAGTATTAAAGAGACCGTTAATTGTTTAAATTTCCGTTTATGTGAAGATCATTTTATTGATAAAGATTTTGTTAACCATTTCCGCAAAAAATTAAATTGCAATGCTGTTCCGACACCTAGAAGTAATTTATATAGTTTTGATACTCTGAACGATAATAACAATAATAACCTTTCCAAAAACCTGAACGATAATTACAATAATAATCTTTCCGAAAACCTACATGCAATATTTGACGATTCACAACTGACATCAGATAAACAAAATTATGACTTTTTATCAAAACCAAATACAGGGAAAGATGGAATTTTGACAAAGATTGGCCTAACAAAAAAGTGTCTTTCTCCTCAAAAGAGCAAAATGTATGAAGTACATCGGCAAACAACTTCAAAATTATCTAAATTACGACTTATGTTAAAAACCGAGCGACAACAAAGAGAGACATTACAGAAATTGTACAATTCAAATCAATTTAATTTCATTGATCAAAATTTAAGTAAGGTCTCCAATGAGTTTATTAGTTCCCAATTAAGAAACGCAACTAGAAATCCTTCATCTAGACGTTTTTCATTTGAAGATAAAGCATTTGCTTTATCGGTGTATAAACGCAGCCCTAAATTATATAAATATTTGTCAAATTATTTCATTTTACCATCTGCTCGTACTTTAAAGAATTTATTGTCAAAAATTCCATTTGAAACGGGGATGAATCCGGCAATATTAAATAAATTAAAAATTCAAGTAAGTAAATTGAGCAAGTTGGACCGGTGTTGCGCTCTTCTTTTTGATGAAATATCTTTAAGTAGTGGCTTCTACTATGAATCGAACAAACAAAAAATTTCAGGTTTTGAAGATTTGGGGCATTTAGGTCGAACTAAGAGACGGGCAAATCATGCATTAGTTTTAATGGTTCGGGGTATTAGACAATCTTGGAAACAGGTGATTGCGTATTATTTTACATCAAACACGGTATCTAGCAATAATTTAAAACAAATAATAATGACTTCCATTTTGGAATTAGAACAAATTGGCTTAAATGTTGTTGCAACTGTTTGTGATCAGAGCAGTACCAATCAATCCGCAATTTCACAATTATGTTCAGAAAATTGCTCTGATAATGATTCATTTTATTTTACAGTTAATAATAAACCGGTAGTAACTTTATATGACGTTCCTCATTTACTTAAAAATACACGCAATGCATTGTTGAAATCTAATATTCATTTTGATGATAATAAAGTAGCAAAATTTGAATATGTAGAAGCCCTATTTAATTTAGATCAAAAAAAGAAGTTTAAGTCTGTTCCGAAACTGAAAAAACAATATTTTAATTTTAAAGATAGTTATGTTAAAATGAAAGTGAACATTGCTGCAGCACAACTTAGCAGTACAGTAGCAGCTGGTATCGAAATGCTACAAATAACAAATTATCTACCGGAGGATTCAATTCACACAGCCGAATTCGTTCAAAATATTGATAACCTGTTTGATTCTTTAAACGGGGCAGGTTTATATCCATCGGGGGATAATTTATATCGGTGTGGGGTTTCAGAAAATTCATGTCACCTAAAATTCTGGGAAACCATGTTACAACAAATTAAAACATGGAAACTAATTGATATAGGGAGCGGCAAAGATGTTTCCAATCGGTATTCTTTTGTAAATGGTTGGCAAACCACACTTAAATCTGTTATATTCTTGTGGCAAAATTTAAAGTCTATGGGATTTAAATATTTAAATTTGCGTTCATTAAATCAGGATCCGTTAGAAAATTTGTTTTGTACAATTCGCCAGCACGGCATTTCAAATACCAATCCAACATGTCATCAATTTACAGCTGCGTTAAAAACAGTCATCGTGAATAAATTGTCAACCCCTATTTCTAATTCTAGTAATTGTGAAAAAGATGACTGTTCTCAGTTAGAAGATTTAACAACTTTTCTCACAGAAAACATAGAAGATGACTCTGCAAATGACGATATTGAGGAAGTAATTGATGCAGAATACACACCCATTGACTTTGAAAACCTTGATATAATTGATAAACAAGCACTTTCTTATGTTTCTGGATACATTTTAAAAACTATTAATGTTGCAGATTGCGAACAATGTAAGTCAAAGTTGTATTCTTCTGAAGTTACAGATCAACATTTATTTGTATCTCTGAAAGAAAGAGGCGATGAAGCCAAATTAATATATGCAAGTGACGTAGTAATTGCCCTGATTGAAGACATACACAATAGTTTATACACATTTTTAGACAATTATGGACATTCTCAATATTTAGAAGACAATTTCAAATTTTTTTTTAAAAGCAATAGTCCAAATTATTTTAGTTTCTGTTCAAATCACAGTTGTGAAAAACAAATTTTAAATAAAGCAGTTCCTTTTTTGATTTACAAGTATTGTAAAGATGTAAAAGATAGAAAACTGATTACTTCCTTCCACATTAAAAAAATGAAACAATTTCACAAATCAAACTAATTCATAATTAACATGGCAATATATTTCTTGAGCACTTTCAATGAATATCTTATTACATTACTTTTAACATACCCAGACAATATAAGTACACTAATTTAATTTTTTATCTATTTTAATACACTGGATACGAGCAAATAACCAACCTGTGATGACGAATTTCCAAAGAAGAATGAAGAGACCTGATGGGACATTATACCTGGATGAGACCTTAATACCTGATTTTTGTGATATTTTTTTAAATTTTATTATTATTAAATGTATATAATTGTTTTGTTAAATATATTTTTTCTATTTTTGTTATTAAGAAATGTATATAATTATTATATTATTATATTTTTTATATTTTTGTTATTAAGAAATGTATATAGTTATTATATTATTATATTTTTTCCATTTTTATTATTAATAAATTATTTTTGTATTTTGTAAAATCCAATAATTTTTGTTTTACCAAAAACCTGTACCTTCTTCATTTATGTACTATCTAAAAATATAATCAATTATTTGCTCAAAAAACATAATTGATTATGTTTTTAGTGTTATTAAATTGAAATATATCGTGTAGACGAGTGTAACATTTTTAAATTTTGGCGGTAGTTTCGTAGTAGTTTGCCACCCCGACACCAGGCGGCGCCAAAAATCGTGTTTCCGAAATTTAACATGCAGGTTTCACTTCTAAAGGTATGTGTTCTGTGAGAAAATCTATCTAAGCGTTTGTAAAAGGCAGCGTGCGTTAACTGAGAGATAAACGATGGGATTAACCATCATTTATCCGACGATTGTAAAAGCGGCCCTAATATGACTGGATCTATGTCACAGCTAGGGATGCTACTTAAAATTTCATTTGCTATGTTTGTAAAGTAAGTATTAAAGTCGCTTGCAGAAATATCGGGGGTGGTTATATTTTGAACCTTGCTGCTCCGCCTATTATTAATGAGAGACCACATAGCTTTAGGTACATTTGATGAATTATTAATATAATTATCATTAGCTACTCGTTTAGCAGAAATAATGGCTTTTTTGTAATTTATTCGCAAACTATTTTTAAGTTGCAGAAGTTCGGGTTGTTTAAGACGTAAATATGCCTTGTGCACTAGTTGCAAATTATCTCTCATTGATTTCAGCTCGGCCGTAAACCACTTAATACTATGAGATTCATTATTTTTACAGATTTTTACTATTTACTAATACTAATGCAATAACAAAATGACCTAATACAATATTTAGAAAATCGAACCAGCTTTTGTTTGTATCATGAAATGAAAGAGACCAATTCTCGAACGAGAGTCGTTGGTAAAAGGTTATTTTTCCTCTTAGCGTGATTGGCCGTGTTAATTTCGTTGCAGTGATGGGTTTTGTTTCACACACATTTAAAGTCATAACAATTGCATCATGATCGGAAAATGGGATATGTTTCAGTTTTACTTCCTCGTAAATACACTTATTATTAATAATTATGTTGTCTAAGCATGAAGTATATGTCGTTACAAAATCAACTGTATGATACAAACCAAAACTGTTCGCAAAATCCAGAAAATGGCGAGTTTTTGGATCATTTCCAATAAAATTAACATTAAAATCTCCGGTTAATAGGACGGAACACTTTACAAGATAAGTAAGTACATAATAAAATACGTCAATGTTACCCGAAGGACTTCTGTATACGGTTATGATAATAATATTGAAGTCTATTAAACGAATGCCGCAAATTTCACAGTCTTTTTCGACTGACAGATGATTAAAGTGCAATTCCTCATATTTAAGATTATGCTTTGCCAGAATCATTACTCCACCGTGATTGTAGACTTTTCTACAGTAATGTGTGGCAATATTAAAACAATTTACACTTATCACATCCATTTCACAGTTTTTTAGCCAATGTTCTTGAACACATAAAACACTAAAGTTGTTGTTAACTAAAAGACTTTCTAATTCGTCGATTTTGTTCCTGATGGACTGCGTATTTAGCTGTAGAACTCTTATGCTTTTTCTATTGATATCTGTAGCTTTCATGCGGTTACCGTCTTTGGCTGAAGGTGGCGAAAAAAAACGATTTGCACATACGTCTTTTGGCCAAAAGTTAGGATCATTCATTTTAAGCTCGTGCTCTGCTGGCACGGATATTTTGAATGAGCTATACTCATCAGGGCGTTTGGCTTTGAGTTGCTCACATTTTGCGTCTCCAATGTCACTATTATTCAAAAATGTAAGCATATCTTGAACCGTTGACTCGGGTGCACAGTAGAAAACATGATAGTGTAGATACTTCTTAGCACCTTTCAGATCGGTATTAGTAGATGTGCCGGACACATGTTTTGTTTTTTGCTTGTCCGTACGGCTGCGTTTGTTTTTAAATCCATCGGTTGTAGAGTTTTTCTCGGGGATGATCGTAGCCTGGCTATTCGAATCCAATGCCCAGCTGATTGGTTGAGAGGGAATCTCCGTTTGTTTATTTGTTTTGTGTTTATTTGTATACTCCGCGGTTGATGCTCCATGTTTTTTTGTGGAGTTGTTTTTTGGTTTAATATTATTATCAACCTCAATAATTTTTAAATCAGCGTTTCGTGTACCATATGCCATCTGTGATTTGTTTTCTGGATCAACAGATTTGTAAAATGGGACACCCTGTATAATATGATAATATCATGTTATCGGTCACAGTCGGAGGATTATGATGGGATTGATGCTTTCACTAATTAGATGAAATCATAATGAAATATATTGACAAGGATATAATCAATTCTATACAGGGTGTATTTGAAATAACGAACAGGCTCGTAACCACAAAGAGATTATATTATTTTTAAACAATATTCGCAATTATTTTGTTTATAACTGTAACAAAAAGCCCGCAATTAATTATTAAAGTTAATGAGTGAAAGTACGCAACATGTTTGGGGGCAGTGATAATGTGACCTAACTTTTAAACGGCATCGGCTTTAGATATCGAATTACAACAAGCGCATAGGAAATATCTGAGTGCTCTTTAAGCGTCAATGAACTTGAGGAGTGTTTATCTTTTACAAAAAAAAAAAAAACGTTGCGATAACACTTCAAATTTCGGAGGCAAGAAATCGTATCTCGCGTTCTAAATAAACAAACACACATTCCATGCAGACCTAATTAAATGAAAAAAGCATCGGTTCTCGAAATGTTTAAAAAAACTCGAAAAATTAGGAAAATAAAAAAAAAAAATTTCGAATAAATTTTTGACGGAAATGGGTTCACAAATATTTTGTGTACATGCCCTTAAATGCCTGTTCGTTATTTCAAAAACGCCCTGTATTTAGTATCACAACGTACAAGTTTTTTTTTTTTTGGCCTCGGATGCCAGCTCAGGGCGGTTAGGTTAAGACTGGGTCACTTTTCTTCTCCTTAAGGATTCTATCATAACGCTTTATATTTTACAAAAACGACCATGGAAAACGTACTAGTTAATTGGTTTATAGTTGCATGTGGCAGAATGTTCGCAAAGTAAAACTAAAAACCGATAAAATTTATAGAGTTAGTTTTAGACAGGGCAGAAAGGCCTTCGGTCATTAATGTAGAGAGTTGTATTTTCTTGTAAATATTTTATCATTTAACTATTGGATTGTTTTTGTCATCTGAATAAATATATTTCTCACTTTCTCTCTCTCTGACAAAATATTTACTAAGCAGTTAATCTGTGCTAGTTTTATTTGACAAGAAGTTCGTTGGCAATATTAGAGCAATTGGAATGCGTCAACCAGAATAGCTCTGTCAAGTCGATAAACATGCACTATACTCCTTCTACTCATAGATTAGACTTTTTTGAGATCTTGAGTGGTAGAAATCCCACTAGGCTGCCGAACAACTCTTGCCACAAAAAGTATCGTATGTTCATTAAAAAAAACCTCAAGTGTGCCATGACTTTTTCGTTTTAAAAATTTCAGTTGGCACACTTGACACTTGTTGGGAATTGATATATAAACGTCAGATCTTTCTAGAAGTCACAATTATTCCGTGCTCACAATGGTTTACAGCAACCAGCAAGAAACGTTTCGAATTGAAAGTTATTTCCGAAATGGGATTAAAGTGAACGAAAATTGGGTGTATTCATTCGACGCACTTTTAGCAGAGTTTCAGGAAGAATTTCCTAACGTGCTCAATTATTTATGATGAATTTAAAAATACCTTATCACGATCTGTTGTATTATTTCGTGAAACGGGTAGTATTCTCCGTAAACCAGGAAGTGGTAGACCAGTTAAACGAACTCAAGATGCTATTAACACTGCCCACGAAATTTTGGAAGATGAACTTACGACTTCTCTACGTCATTTGTCACAGCAAATGAATTTATCGGTAGGAACATGCCACAAGCTTCTACGAAAAGATTTGCAAGAATACCCTTATCGCATAACATCGGTGCAAGAGTTATTACCTGTTGATTACCACAGACGACTGGAATTGTTCCAGTGGTTTTTACAAAATGTAAACGAGGATGTTTTACAAATTACTTTTTTTACCGATGAAGCTTGGTTTTACAAGGATGGGTACATTAATTCCCAAACTATGAGAAAATCCTCGTATACATCGAGAGAGACCACTACATCCAGAGAATGTTGGCGTTTGGGCAGCGATTAGTGGGAGAATATTAGTTGGACCGATATTCTTTGAAGGTAAAATCCTATTTTTATTATTAATAATAAAAATTCATTCAAATAAAACGAATAACTTTGTTAGTATCACTTTATTAACTTGGAGTAGTTACTATAGTTTCGACAATTTCAGCTTGTCATTTTCAAACTATGAATATTTACATTACGATTGTACATTTATATATTTTTATTTTTACAGAGCATTGAACAGGGGGGAGAATATTAGGTCGGTCTGGTCGTTGATGAGTGGGATGTCCGGATTACGCTTTACCTTGAAAACTTCGATGGACTCGAGTAAATCCATTTTTAATCCTTTCTCGGTAAAATGGATCACCTCGAGTACATCTTTTTCAAAGGAATGTTCATTTTCCCTAATGTGATTCGCGAACGTTGATTTGTTATTAATATTTTTATATGCGCTGATGTGTTCTTTTAGACGGGTGTTGAAATTGCGTCCCGACTGACCAATATATTCTCCTTGACAACTTGCACATTTTAACTTATATATACCAGATTTGGACATTTTATGAATGGGCGTTTTATTATTAAAGATAATATTACTTATTTTACTTGGGGACTTTAAAGCAACGCTAATATTGTGTTTTTCTAAAATGGATTTAATTTAATGCGTAATTTTACCGAAAAATGTTAATGTTCTAAAGTTAGAGTTTGGTGTTTTATTTAAAGCATATAAGTATTTTTGAATCGAGTTAAGCTCTTGTTTCTGAATTAATTTATTTATTAAATTATGTGAATAACCATTATTAATTGCCAGAGATTGTATGATTTTGATTTCGTTGTTATATGATTGGTTAGAAAGTGGAATAGTTTTAGCTCTATAGATCATAGTTTCAAATGCAGCTAATTTGTGTTTGAAAGTGTGTCTTGAATTATTAGGAATTAATGTGTCTGTGAGTGTAGGTTTCCTGTATATGTCAAATTTAAATGTATTGTGTGTGCTTCTAGTTATGGAGAGGTCTAAGAATTTAATATTTTGATTGTCTTCTTTTTCAAGTGTGAATTTAATATTAGGGTGTATATTGTTTATTTCATGAAGAAATTGTTGTAGTTGTCTATCTGTTCCTTTGAAACATGCAAGTACGTCGTCCACATATCTGTACCAGAATTGTATATGTGTTTTGGCTGAGTTTAATTTTAATATTTTTTGGGTTATATTAAGCATAAAAATTTCTGCTAGTAACGGACTTAACGGGGAGCCCATTGCTAAGCCTTCATTTTGTTTATAAAATTTGTTTTCAAATGAAAAATAGTTATTATCTAAAATGATATTTGTTAATTCTAAAAATTCATGAATGATGACCTGGTTGACGTTACATTCTTCTAATGTTTGTTTAATTAGCTTTATACAATCCTGTGGTGGTATATTCGAGAACATATTGCATACATCAAAGAAAACCCAAACTGCAGCCCAAATATTAAGAATTAAGGAAGAAGCAAAATTCTGGTTCCGGAGACGCGACATCATACTCACATACCTGAAAGTGCTTCATATTGAACTTCTGTTCCACCTACATCCAGTGGAATTCGACCTCCTAGATGATTATGTAAGAAGCAAAGTGAGTGCCATCATCTACAAGAAGTGTCAAGTGCAAAAGAAGAAAATCGCAATTTTACGCCAAAAAACAGCCGGTAACGTCTCCCAAACGCCCATAGATAATATTAAATTTCACCCTAGAGTCATTAATTTATCAAATACTCAATTTTCACAGCAAGAAAACTCACTTTTAGAATTAGGCCCCAAATATTCACCCCATATTAATTGTAATAACTTTAAAGAAACGCTAATTGTTGAATCAGAAATAGCCCTAAAAAATGTCAACGAATGTGAATTAAGTAAATTCAAAATTAGTAATTTCATAAAACAAGCAGAACTAGACAGCACAGCAGATTCAAAAATTATTAGAAACATAAAACACAAAGTCAAAATTAATAAACTGATAATAACCAAAGCAGACAAAGGAAATTCCACAGTCATTTTAAATAAAGTAGATTATATACAGAAAGTGGAACATTTTATTAATAATTCCAATATAGAAGTCCTTAAAAAAGATCCAACTAGTCGCTTTATAAAAAATTTAAAATCCTTAGTTAAAGATTCTAACAGCATTCTATCACAAAAAGACCAATTCAAAATTTTACCCATGAATCCAATGTGTCCGCGATTGTACGGTTTAATCAAAATTCACAAATCGGAAAAACCAATAAGACCTGTAGTCACATACATAAACTCACCGGCACGCAATTTATGTAAAAAACTAAGTGAAATTTTCAGAGAGTTAACCGACTTTAAAGATCCCAATGCCATTAAAAATTCCGTCGAGTTAACTAAACAACTAAATAAATTCAAACTGCAATCAAATTTCAAATTAGTATCCTTTGATGTATGCAATATGTTCTCGAATATACCACCACAGGATTGTATAAAGCTAATTAAACAAACATTAGAAGAATGTAACGTCAACCAGGTCATCATTCATGAATTTTTAGAATTAACAAATATCATTTTAGATAATAACTATTTTTCATTTGAAAACAAATTTTATAAACAAAATGAAGGCTTAGCAATGGGCTCCCCGTTAAGTCCGTTACTAGCAGAAATTTTTATGCTTAATATAACCCAAAAAATATTAAAATTAAACTCAGCCAAAACACATATACAATTCTGGTACAGATATGTGGACGACGTACTTGCATGTTTCAAAGGAACAGATAGACAACTACAACAATTTCTTCAGGAAATAAACAATATACACCCTAATATTAAATTCACACTTGAAAAAGAAGACAATCAAAATATTAAATTCTTAGACCTCTCCATAACTAGAAGCACACACAATACATTTAAATTTGACATATACAGGAAACCTACATTCACAGACACATTAATTCCTAATAATTCAAGACACACTTTCAAACACAAATTAGCTGCATTTGAAACTATGATCTATAGAGCTAAAACTATTCCACTTTCTAACCAATCATATAACAACGAAATCAAAATCATACAATCTCTGGCAATTAATAATGGTTATTCACATAATTTAATAAATAAATTAATTCAGAAACAAGAGCTTAACTCGATTCAAAAATACTTATATGCTTTAAATAAAACACCAAACTCTAACTTTAGAACATTAACATTTTTCGGTAAAATTACGCATAAAATTAAATCCATTTTAGAAAAACACAATATTAGCGTTGCTTTAAAGTCCCCAAGTAAAATAAGTAATATTATCTTTAATAATAAAACGCCCATTCATAAAATGTCCAAATCTGGTATATATAAGTTAAAATGTGCAAGTTGTCAAGGAGAATATATTGATCAGTCGGGACGCAATTTCAACACCCGTCTAAAAGAACACATCAGCGCATATAAAAATATTAATAACAAATCAACGTTCGCGAATCACATTAGGGAAAATGAACATTCCTTTGAAAAAGATGTACTCGAGGTGATCCATTTTACCGAGAAAGGATTAAAAATGGATTTACTCGAGTCCATCGAAGTTTTCAAGGTAAAGCGTAATCCGGACATCCCACTCATCAACGACCAGACCGACCTAATATTCTCCCCCCTGTTCAATGCTCTGTAAAAATAAAAATATATAAATGTACAATCGTAATGTAAATATTCATAGTTTGAAAATGACAAGCTGAAATTGTCGAAACTATAGTAACTACTCCAAGTTAATAAAGTGATACTAACAAAGTTATTCGTTTTATTTGAATTATTCAAAATGTATCACGAAGTGAAAGCCTCCACAATTACTTATTTAATAAAAATTCAATAACCGGGCATTCATTTTAGGTACGATAATTGGCCAGTTTGGAGGAATTTTTTGAGGACCGAATAATAAGTAGAAATGCACGGATTCCCTGGCCGCTCCGTTCATACGATTTAACACCATGCGATTTTTTCTTGTGGCCATACCTGAAAAATTGTATTTATGCACAACCAGTACAGAATCTAGAAGACATGCGGCAACGAATTCGAGATAGATTTATAGAAATTAACAATAATCCAGTGTTGTTGCGGATCGCAATGGAGTATTTTAAATATTTGATTTGAATACATTTTCATCAAAAATCATTGTGTCATTTCACACCTTATACCTTTACAACGCCTTGCAAAAAATATTAATTGTAAGTATGAGTTGATTATTGTAGGCCTTTTGTTTACAATTGTATCTACTATGTAAATATCACAAATATTTTCGATAGATCTCGTTAGTTAAGGATTATATGAAATTGGTTGACGACACAAATGTAGTAATTTATCTAAATGCATACATTATAAAATGAACATAAATTTGCGATGTGTTCGCTTTTAATTTTAATTCTATTGATGTTAGTTGTATTCACTCTTTTATTGTTCGTAGCGTTAAATGAACAGACAGGATGGGAGTTCCTGCTGACCCCACGGCCGCATCACAGAGACCACCAGAGGACCAACACTATGAAGGGTGTGGCACCAGCTCGTGATGCACTCCGTATATACTTACACCCAGCATACATCATCCCAACACTATTCCACCACAGCAAGTATAAGTTAAGACGTAGCATTCTCTCCCATCCTGCCTACTCAGTCGCATTAAATATTGTTGAGTTTGACAACTGATTTATTTATTGCACGTGACACGTGCACGTTCGAAATTATTAATATTATCGTCGGGCTCCATTACTTTCGAGCCTTGCCGCCGGTACCGGTAAATTGAATCATTGCGTTCCCGGGATTCCGCAATGTACACTGCATACTGCGCAAAGTGTATAACAAGCATTTCTGAAAGTGTACACGTACTTATAATGTATGCTGGTAAATAATTTAGCGTATGATTCGGCCGGTTTCGAAAGCGGCTCAAGTCTAAAGCTAAGTCTATGATTTCTCAACTTCCTGCCACAATTACCGGGTAATTAGCGAGTTGAGGGGGACCCGAGGGGGTAATGTGGTAGCACAATGGTGGGAACGCCCCGGTGAGAGGTCGCGGGGTCATATTCCCATAAGAATACTCCCACACTCTATATATTTATTCGCGTATGAAGTAGTGTTATACACTGCATGCGTTTCGGAGACTCTTTAAAAACGGATCAGCTGACTCTGTATACATACACCTTTGATACAGTTCAGTACTCTGAACCATCATATGTTTATGAACTGAACAATATCGGAAAATCAAAGCGGCAATATTTACAAATCTTTGCAATTTTGATCACCACCGAGATAATTCACTACCATTGCCTTTTTGATTAAATCAAAATTTGAAAATTATCTTTATGTTTTCAGCGAGATTTCAAATATTTTGCTATGATTATAACCTGATTAGTGCGATATTACTAAGGCCCACTTGTACCATTTTTTCGTTAAGTCTAACTTTGTAAAGTCGGACTTATATTTTAAGTCATGCTTAAAAGGAAGCGCCGTGCACCATGGGAATTAATACAATTGCTTTAGTAAGCAAGCTCAAAGTGTTGCAACATCGCAAAATCTTGCGATTTTCACTTTTTAACGTTGGCGACATAGGTGTCCTTTTCTCAGCTGATTTTGACAAAAGTGGGTGCGAGTCTTTTTACGCGAACAGCGTTGCGATACGAACAGGGAAATAGTGAAACTCGCCATAATTATTAAGAATTCACTGCTCAATTAAATATTTTTGAAGGCAAATGCACGTGTAAAGAAATCTCGGTGCGTAAAAAAGAGAGGTTATGTCATTATTAGCCAGTATTTTGAGTCGGTCCAAGTAATTTTAACAAAGCTTATTTGCGGACACGAAAACACCGAAAGAACTACAATTCGTCCAAATCATGAGACTGATCAGCTCTGTTCCAAACTAGTTGCCTGAGATAACCGAAATTAATCATTTCCATGAGGTCTAAATCGTCTTCAAAAATATAGTCCACTCCAAAGTTTAATTCTTCAAGTGCCATTTTAAATATACCAGGAGTTTTGTTATTGAAAATAATTTATATCTGTCATTAAATTTTAAGCGGTCCATTACGACGACTTATTTAAAGTCTTGCTTAAGCTGTGCTTCAAGTATGGTGAAAGGAAAATACTCACTTCAGAGTTGCTTAAATTTTAAGAATGCTTTAAGCAAAGCTTAATTAAAATGGTGCAAGTGGGCATTAGACTCCAAAACAATAAAGTAGACATGTTTTAATTTTGATCAATCAACTTTTCTAAAAAATCGCATTTTTTAAATTTTCTTTAAACTTACCTGCATAAGATGCTGAAGAGCTAAAAGATACGGTTTTTGAAGTTTTTGCTCTCTACTTTTCACATGGAAGTCATGACGTGACTCCCGTAGTTAACTCCTTTCCACTGACTCCTTACGGTAAGGCCACGCAAAAAAGAGTAATTTCCCAGATCTCTATCTCCAACTGCATATCTTTTTGTGTTTAAATACACCCCCACTCCTCAATCAATGATTCTACTTTTACAAAAGCATCCCTTTATGGCAATGCCATTTTAATTTGAGACTCACTCATTGGCATTCCTTTCTAAATCTAATTACAACCGTATTCACACTGCCCTGATATTTATTATGAATAATGGACAATCCACTACTCCGGATTCACTCGCGCACAAAATATTCATCACCTGATCCGTTCCATCAAACCAATCCCTGACCCCTTTAGGACCATCTTGCAATTTGATCTAAATACTGAACAATACATCTCCTAACAACTTCCCCAATTTATATACGACTTCCGCAACTGCAATATTAAAAAATGGTGATGTGGCCATCATGTTACTTTCTTCGATGGTATCATCATTTATATTTACACTTTCATGGTTTATTTTCTATTTAAATCATATTTTAAACGTACATCGAGCATTTTGTAGACTCGCATGAACGTTTAAAACGTCAAAATTATAAAAGATGGAAAAATTATACTTTAAATTCAAAAAGTCAGTTTACTCAACAACTAAAGAGATTTCGAAAAAAACTTATTCTTTATAAGTTGTTCATTTTGCATTCTCTACAATTATTATTTACATAAATTTGTTGTAACTATTATCGTTTCACATAAACCAAAAATGAAAAAAAAAATTCTCAAATAACAATGATTTTATGAAAAATATTTTTAAACAAAATAATCTCATTTATTTATTGTCTTTAATATTTGTTTAAATGTTTTTGTGATATTTTTCATATTTAAAAAACTATTGGCAAAAAATCAAAAAACCGTTAAGGTAAACACCTACTTCCGGTGTAAGAAATTTTACCAAAAGCTTTTCAGTTCTTCGGATTATCAAATAAGACATATGTTCAAAGTTTCATATTAATTGCTCTATTAGTTGTTGAGATACAGCGCGCACAGATACACACACACACAGCCAGACAAAAATGTTTTTTCCAGAAATTGTTGAAATGGCATTTAGGGACCTCAAAACGGATATTTCCGTAAAAAAAAAATTGAACAAAAATCACGATCACAATACTTTCTCGTACTTCGTAACGGAGAAAGTAAAAATGGCTAACTGTATGTCTAATCACCCCTCTATAAACCCTAATACAATCTCAGAATTCAACAATTCTCTAATCCAATCTATTGAACAGAACACCCAGAAACTCAAAAACATTTTTTAAATTTGAATTTTAAATTTCCTAACTTTATCTTCAAACCATTATTATAGAAACGAAGAAAATTACAGAGACATTCAACTTCATGACGCTGCTAAATTACGAAAAATGGCGATGTGGCCATCATGTTACTTTCTCCGACGTGATAGCCATTTATATTTACGTTTTCATGGTTTATTTTCAATTGAATTTATATTTTAAATGTACATCGAGCGTTGTGTAAACTCGGATAAAACTGACGTTTAAAACGTCAAAATTATGAAAGATGGAAAAATTATACTTCAAATTCAAAAACTCACTTTACTCAAAAACTACAGGGATTTCGAAAAACACTTATTCTTTATAAGTTGTTCATTTTAGCATTATCTACAATTATTATTAACATAAATTTGCTGTAACTATTATCGTTTTATAATTATAAACCAAAAATTAAAAAATAATAATAAACTTTTTTCTCGAATAAAAATGATTTTATGAAAAATGTTTTCAAACAAAAGATGTTCATTTCTTTGTCTTTAATGTTCATTGAAATGACACAAAAATTTTTTTCCAGAAATTGTTGAAATGGCATCTAGGGACCCCAAAACGGATATTTCCGTAAAAAAAAATTTAAAAAAAAAAATCACGATCACAATACTTTCTCGAAAATTTCAACAAACAAAACTCGAAAATAAAAAAATCTTGCATATAAATCAATAATTCATTATTTTGACTACATTTTTAATTCGTTTGTTGACATTAGATATTTTCGATTTTCCGTTTTGGTCAAATTTTTTTATTTTTTGTTCTTCATTTTAGATTTTTTTAAGCTGAATTATTTATTTTTACGCGGAATTTTTGTGCCACCTACATTTTTGAATTTTTTTTACATGTATTTTCAAAGGTTATTTATTTCATTTTATATTTTTTGTTTTTGTGGGTTTTAATTTAAAAATGGGGTTTATTTTTAGATAAAATTAATTTACTTTGATATTTATCTGGAAAATATAGTCTCCGGGATTTACGTTAAGGAATTATTTAATTTTCAAATATTTGTACGAATTTTGGATTTTTTGCATGAAACAATTAAATGTGTAATTTAGGTTTTTTATCAAGTACAATACTAGACTTCATTCATCATACTTACAAGGCAGTGGCGGCTCGTGGATCTTTATAGAGGAGGCTTTGACAGAGATGTCTCTCGGTGCTTTGTTTCTTCAAAAAAGGAGGGAGGGGGGTATTGAAGAAGTGGCCCTACCATCAATATATTCCACGAGCCGCCACTGGGTTATTGATGGTCAGTTTGATGATAAGGAAAAAAAATATCCACAAGGTTTCGAACAGCGGAAATTTTTATTTCGTCATATAACTGCTATAAATAAATACTATATACGTGATTTTTTTCAGCTTTTAATGTTTGACACCACATCTTTAAAAATTAAAATAAGATTTTGACATTATATAATTATCAACAATTGACCAGCAAAATTTTGTGATATTATTGTAAATATTTCAGTAATAATAATTTTTGTTTATATAAAATTATTTTTTAGGTATGATCTTGAACCTCTTAAAAAATAAGAAGTTATTTTTTTAACTACTAAAACATTGTTTAAAAATCTGAAAAAATTACATACAGGGTCTTCATTTCAAAAGGAGCTAAACTGAAAACCTTTGGATCTGAAGTAGTTTCGGTTTTAAGAAAAAAAAAATTCGAATTGTATCTTTCACCCCCTCACCCCTTGCCACCCGATCTTTATAATTTCAAATGGCATCCCCAATTATGTTATACTCTAGGGCATAAAAAAATACTATCCAGCAAAGCAAGAGGGGTGAAAGATGAAATTCTAAAAACAATGTTTTTCAAGTTCCCTCTCAAAAACAAAATTGACGTATTTTTTCCTGCGACCCTGACTACTTCAGAACCAAAGTTATTCAGGGTGGCTTATTTTGAAATGAATGCCCTCTCTCTCTCTAAAACAAATGAACTGATTTCAATTATGTTTACATGCTGGATAGTATTTTGTGTGCCCTTTAAAATGAGGTATCGCTCAATGGGGAATACCGTTTGAAATTATAAAGATGGGGTGGCTGGGGGTGAAAGATGAAATTCCAAAAACAGTGATTTTTAAGTTCCTTCTCGAAAACAAAATTGACGTATTTTTTCTTAAAACCGTAACTACTTCAGATCCAAATGTATTCAGGATGGCTCCTTTTGAAATGAAGACCCTGTATATTTTTTACCCAAATAGCAAACAGAGTAATTTTTTTCAAGATCATTGAAGATCATTTAGGGGAGTGTTTCTCAACGTGGGCGATCGTCATTTAATTAGGGCGTTTTTCTGACAGTCGATGATGGTCATGTTGCGAGGGAAAATTGCCTAAAAAAATAAATAATGTGACTTAAGATTATTATTAGATTAAAACCAAGTGTTATTAAACTTTGCTAAGATCAAAAAAACTTGTAAATTTGCGAAATTGCGTTGATTTGAAATTCTACATTTTGAAAATTAAACCATCAAAATCAAATAACGCGCTCAAAAGTTAAACAATTTATCAAAATAAAAAAACTTGATTTTGAACTTGGAAAATTTCGGATTTTGGCAATTTCCATTGTCTCGACATGGATATTTATAATACAATTTAAAACACACTGAATCCTCTACTTTTTAACACATAAAATATTCTAATCAAAATATTTTGCTAACATTTTGTTTAACACCTTAGCAATTTTTAAAAACTGAAAATGAGAGTTTGTTGACTTTGAACTTGTAAAATTTCGGATTTTGGCAATTTTCAAAGACTTGGCGTGAATATCTCTTAATATTTTTTCAAACACACTGAATTTGCTACATTTTATTATTTAAAACAGCAAAATTAAATAACTTGTTCGGAAGTTTCGAAATTTTTCAAAATCAAAAACGCGATTTTGTTGATATTGATCTTGAAAATTTTCAGAGTTTATCAATTTTCGTTACTTTGACATGAATATTTTAGCATATAAACTATTTTTCCTGGGCTTAAGTTGACAATAGGTAAACATTTGTTTCTTTAAAATTTTAAATTTTAAATTTTAAATTTTTTATTTCTTTTATTTTTTTTTTATTTTTTAATTGGTGACGGACGATGCCTCCGCTGCGCTGCGCCGTCATCCATTCGTAGCCTATTAAAATTGACCAAAGTAACCGGTGTTCGTGGCCCTTTGAAATTTAAGCCGCGCTGCGCCGTCGTGCGTGCATGGCCCTTTAAAAGTTACTGGCGCCGTCAACCGGGCTCCGCTTGTATGTTATATTCACATGCAAGAACTCTGCATGCATTGCTAACCTCACTTTATGAAGCTCTCATAATTTGTTAAACGTGACGCACTATCCACGTATTTCTTAATTTGCTGTTTAGAAAGCACTCGCACGTTAACAGTGAAAGGCTTATTTTCTTTCATTAATTTTGATCATTTGAAAATTATTCGGTGAGCGTCTGAGAAATGTATACACTTTACAGTCCCGTTTTCGAGGTTTCAAAACTTGACGATCGAAAATTTTGATTTTGATTGTTCCAATAATTTTGAAATACAGATGAAAGCTCGTTGTATCCTCTACTGACCTTAACCTTTTCAACTCTTTCTCTTTAAATGCAAAAAATACGTCCTTGAAATAAACATAAAAATTGGTGTAATTATTTTGGTCAAATTTTAGAAAATCATATCTTCTTAAGGGAGTAACAAATTAAAAAATGTTCCAATTTAAATATTATAGGGGAATACTTTGCGAATATACTGCAGTGTTGACAGACTCTTCGAAGTCAAAACTGAAGGCATGAAGACTCCCGAAAAATAATTTTAAATCGCTCACTTTGAAGGCCGGGGCCCAAGAACGGGGATAAAATAGTTGTCACTTTTCAACCCTTTCGATAAGAGGTATCTTTGGTGAAAATTTCAGCCGAATCCATGTCATACGATTTTCACTAAAATTTCCGACTCGTGAAAAATGAAAAATATAGTGCCTTGACACATAAAAAAATTCATAACTCGCAACCGATTAGAAAAATCGAAAAAATTTAAAAAATAAATGCAATAGAGCTGTTTTCAGTGAAGAGGACAAAATAGTTTTAAATCATCCAGGATGTGCAGGGAAGGCTTTAGGAATTTTTTTGTATAATTTTGAAAGAAGGCCCTGAAGGCCTTAGGGACGATCATTGAGACGATCAAATGCTCAATCCGAATAGCTGCCATATATCTCTATCGGCAGTACTAAAGAGGCTAAAAAAATAAAACATGATTTTGAATCGTTTCGGGCGAAAATCAATATTTGAAAAAATATGCACTTTATGTAAGAATTTTGTATATGTTTTCGATTTTGTTTTAATAGTTTTTAAAAAATTTGACATTTGAGTTTAGAAAAAAATACGAGCCCGAAAAAGAGGGTGGAAAAAATTTTGGTCGCTTTTTGAAAAATCGTATCTCGTTAAGGGGACAACAAATCAAAAAGTTTTTGGATATAAATAATGTAGGCGGATGCTTTGTTAAGAGATTCCGCCACCGACGGATCCTTCAAGAGCAAAAGTAAAATCAGTGGCGGCGTTTTGGCGTACGCCTGAAATTTCAAATATAAGGCCGCGGCTCCAAAATGGCTTCGAAGATTTTTGTTAAAATTGCCAGGAATATTCTGTTTACCGAGAGGAAAACCTGGAAAAAATTTAATTGAAATCAGACTAGCCGTTTCCGAGTTTTGACACGTTTTTTTTTTAAATTTATTTCGGTTTTTTTTTCACGGGGGTGGTGGGGTTAGAGTCAGAGGGACGGCATCTGGGGGGATCGATAGAGCTTTCGGAGGTGCATCGGACAGTGTCGAAAAAATTCTTTTTTTTAAATCTAATTCAATAGTCTCATGACATAATAATACGCGACATACCTCATTTATCTCATAGCCAACTCTGAAACAAAATTTTGTGGCTCACGCGATACTTAATCAATAATAATAAGTACTATCGTTATACACTACTACCATAGTTGATCTCTCTTTTTCATTATTAATTTGTATTGTAGTTATTGTATGTTCTGAATAAAATTAAAATTTGTCATTACAGACACTGACATAAGAGTCTGTTTAACTTTCTTGTATGAAGATGTAGAGGAGATTTTCACCTAAAATCAAACGACCAAAATAACGATTTTCGTACAGTCGAACATAAAATTTACAATGTATTATCCACAACAAATTATTGCAAAAAATATTATATAACGTAAGAAGACAGTTCCATAAATCTAAACAAATATTCACAACTCGAGTTACGACATGTACCGTTTTTTCAATTAACATTTCAACGTTTCAAATCGATTGCTTTTATCCCGTAAATTTCGCAAGTAATGATTTTTTGCTGCTGCTTCTTCTTCCTGCAGCAATAATATAGCAAACTATGATACCATTTAACACATACTTATCACCTGTCGTGAAGTAGATAGAAAAATAAACTCCATCATTCGAACTTGAGTGAAGTGAAAAATTTTCGATGACAGTCGAAACCTTTTGGAAGGAGATAAAAACAGAATAGGGCCCAATATAGTACAATCGCGCAGAGGTGACAGTGACTCATGCTTTTTCGATCTAATCATCGCGTCTGGATAAATATCTATGCTCGTTCGCATGCTTAAGAAAAACGAAATGAAATACGAAACTTATGTCGATATCTAAATTCAAGGGCTAAGTGCAACGTATGTCTTTTCTCATTCTATCTATTCTAACCTCAAAATTCACGTGCTTGTATCTGGTTTTGACCGTCTCCGATTTCGATTTAGATAAGAGCAGAATTGATTGTTTCCATTTCATTAATAAAAAGGTTAAATTTAATGACCAATTTCCAGTTGTCTTTACCGATTGCCGAAAAATGCACTCGCAAAGTTTCGTCGGGAAAATATTTGCACAGTCGAGAATTTTTAAATTTCCCGCGTAGACTGAATGGAATTATTTTATGGACATACGTTTATCAGAAATTTAATTCAGGCAACATGGAGCGATGAGTCACTGTCACCTCTGCGCGATTATACTATATCCAAAATGACTTGATAATTCCTGTTTTCTTAATTCAGGCATTAGTATTTGACAACTATTCATATAACTTATTTTTAAAGTAATGGGCTCTTATTTGTATAGAATTGTTTAATGTTGTTATAATTGTATAGTATAAGGTAGATCAAACCTTTATAATTAAAAATATTCAATTTCAGTATAATGCACCTCTCGCTAATAATTCATATATAAAGAGAATTTATATTCATAATTTATCCACTGTAAAGTCGACCTTATACCAACCGTACAATTTGAACTGTTATGTAAGTGTGGGCGGCCACAAACCGCTTGTCATACGAATGAGAACCAATTATTCCTGTAGAATTCTATCGATGTCGGCGACAAAAGTGGAATTTTTTGTCGTACATAACACGAGTCAAGAATCGATGTGAAGGATTAAATGCGATTCAGGCACGTATGGGTTTCGTAGTTGTACTAGATATTTTCTCAAAAATGCCGCGATATAATCGTACGTGAAGGAATTCAATTGACCAGTTTTTTTTTCTTCAGCAGTTTATAGCAAATATTTAGTCCTTTTTGTAGACCATTAGAATCATCGCTTCTAATAAAGGAATAAATGCATTCCTTTCATTGTGGTTACGTTGTTTGAGGGACTTAATTTCACTAATAGGATATAATTAACTAATTAATGAGGCATATTAATTTAAATAGCAATATTTGCTTTTTAAAATGAATATTTTATATTTCTTTGCAAAAAGAAGCTACGCATTGTGGCGAAATAATTGTAGAGGAAACGAAATTAATTTTTCAAACATTAACATTTATACAGGGTGTCCTAAATAGAGTAGGATTGCATGGGTATCTTTCTTATTCTTAAAGCTAGAGATCTGGTTAAATGGGCAATGTTGTGCAGTTTTCTATGCTGATTCAGATTAAGTTGAGAAATTTTCAAAATTCCGAGCAGTTTAGGAAATATTAAAAAAAAAAACTGTAAATCGCGATTTTCAAAAAAATCAAATATCTCAATAATTATTAAAGATGCGAAAAAAAGTTTTAAATAAAAGTTACTTGGTTTAATTAGGCAAACATAGAAATCAAGTCAAAATAAAATTCAAGATGGCGGTTTCCGAGATATTAATACCAACTTTCTTATTTCAAATGGCCGCCATATTTGATTTTTACACGCATAAATAGACTTTTTTTTCTCTTTTCAACGATGTATAACAACCTATGTCAAAATAAAAAATAATGGAAACATTAATTGTTTAAATTTTAATTTTAATTTTTTAAATTATTTTTAAAGCAAATGTAACAAAACAAAAAGAGGTAATACAACCAAGTAGTAAAATAACAATAAATTATAAAAATGCTCAAAATGTTGACCGTTATTGGCCAAACACAATTGACAGCGTTTTACAACACTGCCAGTTACTATTCGCAATGTGTTGCGATTAATGCCGTTTATTGCCTCTGTCACTGCTTCGCGAAGTTCATCCACATTGTTATAATTGAAGTTACTTCCATAAACTTTGTTTTTTAAAGTGCCCCACAAATAAAAGTCAAGAGGCGTCAAGTCTGCAGATCTTGCTGGCCACAGTACAGGTGTATTAGTCGCTGTTACTTTATTATTAAAACGTCCATTTAGATAAGTAATAACATCTCTGGCATTGTGTGCTGGAGCGCCATCTTGCTGGTACCATATTTGCATATTTTGTGCCAAAGGTAAATCATCCAATAAATCTTCTAAGGTTGTTTGAAGAATTTCCAAATAACGTTGTGCAGTTAGAGTTCCATCAAAAATTATAGGACCAAGTAAACGATTTCCCATTATGCCACAAAAAACACTAAAGCCGAACCGTAATTGGTTTCGCCGTGGAATAACTATGTGTGGATTTTCTTGAGCCCAATAGTGCTCGTTATGACGATTAAATAATCCACAATTAGAAAAATAAGATTCGTCAGTCCATAAAATTGTGTTCATAAAATCACAATTTTACGTAATTTTGTTGATTAACCATTTGCAAAATGTTAATCTACGGATGTTATCATTTGGTTGTAAAGTCTGAGATAGGTGCAATTTATAAGGGTGAAACTTGTGCTTTTTTAAAATTGTTGATGCTCTAGACTTAGATACGTTAACTTCATTTTCTATCTGCCGACATGAAATGTTCGGATTAGCTGCCACACAAGCCAATGTTAATTCTTCATCATCAACGATCATATTTCTGTTTCTCTTAGGTTTTTTTAAACTTCCATACAATTGCATATTTTCATCCAATCTTTTAAATACCTTAATGTCCGGCTGCCTTCCTTTAGGAAAGTTTGCTTGGTATGTTTGTGCTGCAAGATGGGGGTTTTTGTAACACTTGATGTAATTACAAAACATATCGTATTGTTCAGATATTGAATAATTCGCCATTTCAAGTAATTAATATTTATCGATATTACAACAACTTAAGACAATACACATGTATGAATGATTAATACAACTGATAAACTAATGTAAGATGACAGTTAGTCGTTATAACAAATTTTGTTTTATTTTTATTTATGCCTACTTGTTTTAAACTTACAACAATTAATATTTCCATTATTTTTTATTTTGACATAGGTTGTTGCACATCGTTGAAAAGAGAAAAAAAAAGTCTATTTATGCGTGTAAAAATCGGATATGGCGGCCATTTTAAATAAGAAAGTTGGTATTAATATCTCGGAAACCGCCATCTTGAATTTTATTTTGACTTGATTTCTATGTTTGCCTAATTAAACCAAGTAACTTTTATTTAAAACTTTTTTTCACATCTTTAATAATTATTGAGATATTTGATTTTTTTGAAAATCGCGATTTTCAGTTTTTTTTAAATATTTTCTAAACTGCTCGGAATTTTGAAAATTTCTCAACATAATCTGAATCAACATAGAAAACTGCACAACATTGCCCATTTAACCAGATCTCTAGCTTTAAGAATAAGAAAGATACCCATGCAATCCTACTCTATTTAGGACACCCTGTATACAGGGGTCGGCGCTCGAAGTGTTACCAACTTTACACTACTGTAGCAACCAAACGGCTAATAACAGCGCGCTCATTTGTTGACAACCGTCAGTCTGTTACGTTATTTACAAGCCTACGTATGCATATTGCTTTACGTCGCAGTTAAAAAAACTTATCAAAATGGAATTCAAACGCAGCAGTGTTATTGCTTTGTATTTGTCTGGACAATCACAACCAGCCATTGTTAATGAGCTACGACATTTACGTGTGAACAAAATGTTTGTGTATCGGACCATTACACGTTACAATGATACTGGCAGCATCAAAAAACGCCATGGAAGTGGACATCCAAAAACAGCAACATCGCGAGAAATGGTTCGAAAGGTGAAGGCCAGCATTCAACGTAATCCACGACAAAGCGCAGTTCAATTGGCGAAAAATCTAAATGTGTCTGCTCGTAGCATAGGGCGCATATTAAAAAATGAACTACGATTAAAGCCCTACGAAATACAAAAAGTGCAAAATTTAACACCTGCACAAAAGGCGGTTCGACTAGCAAAAGCAAAGGTGTTAAAACACTTGCACGTTGGTGAAAATTTGGTCTTTTCTGATAAATTTTTTTTTACAGTTCAGCAATATGTAAACAAACAAAACGATCGTGTATGGTTACAGTGCAAATCAAAAGACAATTTAGACCAGCGAATTACTCTGCAAAAGCAAGCGCCTGCATCAGTGATGGTTTGGGCCGCGGTAACTGCCATAGGACGCTCACCACTCGTTTTCATTGAACAGGGTGAAAAGGTAAATCTACAAATCTACCGTGAAAAGATTTTAAACGATGCTTTGTTACCTTGGGCACGTGAACAATTCGGTAGAAACCATTGGACGTTTTAACAAGACTCGGTACCATCCCATAAAGCCCGTGAAACCCAAAGTTTTTTTGCAAGAAAAAAGTCCCGGTTTTATTTCTTCACAACAATGGCCACCATATTCCCCGGACTTAAACCCAATGGATTTTTCCATATGGTCCATTCTGGAGGCCAAAGTATCAACTAAAAAATATGAGACGGTCAACACCTTAAAGATTGCTCTTCGCCAAGAATGGGACAAAATACCATCAGACCACATTCGTGCAGCGTGTGAAGCATTCCCGGGCAGACTCGATGCTATTATCCGCGCTAAAGTTGGCTACATCGAACAATAACATATTTTTCTTAAAATGTAAAATGTTTTAACGATATACTGAAGTTTTTAAATAAAAAAAAATAAAAATTGACAAAATTACAGCATTTGTAATTAGCAACACTTCGAGTGCCGACCCCTGTATGTATAATCTAGAAATTGATATCAAACATACGCCCGGTTTCTCTAAAGGGTCTACACTGAAGTGAATGTTACAATCAGGTATAATTATAAATTACCGCGTAGTAACGGTCAAAACTATCCTCTTCATTAACTATGTCTTTATTTATAAAGGTTGACTTTACTGACCTTTCAAAAGGTGTGAAACGTCATATTACTGACCGCTATTTCTCTACCTCATTTTTCGTCCGCATTTCAATAATCGCTACTTTATCCTATAATGTTAACATGCCAAAAAATCCTTAAAGGTACCTTTAACAACACTACTGTTGTTAAGAAATTCGCACCTACGTCTCTCGTGCTTTCAAACTTTCCTCTCGTAATGCAAAAACCTTTATAACGTTACTTATATAGTAAATGATTATATTTTATTAATACTTTGGTAGTACACATTATTAAGGTCAGTAATATGAAATAGATATTAGTTCTGCCAAATAAAAATTCAGTTTAGATGGTGAATGTTTAAAATTCTCTACTAGTTTTGCCTTCAAGACAAGTAAAAAAAAAGAATATCTATTTCATATTATTATTATTATTATATTATGAAATAATATATTAAAATATTATACATAGAATATAAAACAAAATAAAATAATAAACAACAATTTAATTTGGAAATGCGACACCAATCACCAGAAATTAATATTTAACAACAATTTTGTTAAAAATATTGCATCAAATTAGGGAATTTGAATTTGCAATTTGTGCCAACTCTAATTATCTTACTTTAGCTTTATTTAAATGTATCTTGAATATCATAAAGTTATACTTACACGGCTTCTTTCACACAAGACAAGTATGTACGTACCTGAAACAAAAAAAAACTGCAATAGAATTAACAAGGAATATTAAGTAAGTTCATTTTGACGGTGCATCTTTGTTTACAAAAAAAAAAATAAAACTTATATTGCAGAGTAGAAAATTGCATTCGGCGACAGTAAAAATTGTAAAAATTTAATCCCGCTAGAATTAGCTTCAAAATTTCAAAATCGATCCAGAATGTACTTCCCACTATAATAATTAACATATCATAGCCTGAAACAAACTGCGGAGAAGAGAATTGCATTCAATTTATATTTAGTTTTGACATCAAACTACTTTCATAGCCTGAAACAAAATGGCAATCCTCAAAACTTGGATTCGGCGATTATGCAAATTGTAAAAAAAATAATCTTCGTTGGAATTGACTTTTCCAAAATCCATCCATAATTAACTTAATTTTGACATCTTAGTATAAGCATTGAAATATCTTAACCCTTTCGGCCCTGGTGGTGGCAATTGTCACCGCAACATTTACATTTCTCTACTTACTATGACAATCCATATTTTTGCTGTTTATCACTAGATGTCACTTCAACAAAGCCTCACTAATTAATTCCTATACTAATTAAGCAAATGAGTTCAAATTTGGTATTTATGGTCTTAAGAAGTTCCTCATCAATAATAATTAACAAAAACATTTTTTTTTCAAATTTAAAAATCCAGGGCTGAAAGGGTTAATAGACTAATGCCCACTTGCAGCGCAGAACTTAATCATGATTAAATTTTAATCATGATTAACTTTAATCAGAGTATTTCTGTTGCACCGTCGGCTGATTAAGCATCTATCGACCACCGAGTATTATTATAGAGAGCACACGTTTTTCTAGGGATTTTAAGTTCTTTTTTGGTTGTTTTTCGTCGTTCTATTGAGAACAGAGGAAACAAATGCGCGGTAAATACGAATACTAATTGCTAACTTACGTACACTATTATTATTATTTCGTATTACGTGAACCTGTGAGCAAAGTAATTGTAATTGTTTAGCGGCTTTTGACCGTCTTCATTTGTTAATTTAGGATACGTACTGCAACGAAGTATATGATTCGATAGTATCACATTTTTAATAACATACCGAGGAATTGTAAATAAATATTACTAATTAACCATAAATTCATTGTCGCCTTCAATTAAATTTAATAAATACACGATGCACTCTCGTTTATCTGAATTGACGATGGAAATTATCATCAAATACATCGACAGAATTTAACATTATATTTATTGGACGAGGTAACCAAACCAAAATTAATAAAATCATTAACCTCCAAGCCATCGATTTCATCAATCTGCTCAACTATTCCCAAATCCATCGGTTTTAATAACAACGACAAAACAAAGGATATTAATTTCAAAATTGTCTGCCAAATGTGAATAACTTCACGACTATATTCGTCGTGAAGTTATTCGTTTTTGAGTTAATCGGCCAAAATCGGCTGATTAAATATTTGACGTTTCTTGGGGACTTTAATCATGATTAAGTTGCGGTGCAAGCCAATTCTCCACTAACCATTGATTAACTTTTTAATCATGATTAAGTAGCTGCAGTGCAAGTGGGCATAAGGCAACATGACTGATATCAAAACTTGAACTGCAAACGGGAAGTAGTTGCAAGCGGCGCTTATAGGGATTTTAAGAAGTGATCTTGAGTGGAATCAGCTTTAAAATATCAAAGTCTTTTCAGTTTGGATAAAATTTTGATAACTCTGTTCAAGAATTGACATATCACAGCCTGAAATTAAATGCAACAGTGAAAATTTAGTTGTGCATGCAGCGATTATAAAAATTGTACAAATCTATACTACGCTGGAATTGACTTCAAGTTTTTTAAATTCATCCAGAATGAATTTAATTTTGGCATCCCACTACACTAGCATTGTAATTTTTAAACTCTTCAATTCAAACAGACGTTGCATTTAATCTAATGTTTGTTATAACCATTAACCTAAAATTTGATATTTTTTATCAGAAATTTCTTATATCAAAACGCTTGGCATAAATTTTTACCAGCGGTGTCCCATTTAATGTCTTGCATTATAATTTTAAGAAAGCTAATTACAATCTACTATACCAACATATCTGTGACATTAACTTGACATCAGTAACATCTAAAAATGACGTAAATAGTGCATGTTCTGAGTTTATAATATACTGAAAGAAAAAAAAAATGAAACACTTGAAATTCGTGAATTTCGACCATTTTCAAACCGCCATAACTCGGCGTATTTTCAATCGATTTTGATGCATTTTTGAGGGCGAAAAACTTTGAAGTGTCTTCTTTAAAGTTATGCAAGCGAACTTAAGCGTAACCTCTTCCGTCCCCGTCCAGCGCCCTGTTGCTAATTTTTTTTATAGGATCTTGAAGCAGAATCGATGTTGAGTAAATTTAGGAAATTTGCAGTTTTCAGCAATGGTCTTTTGTATTTTGAAAATACTTCGCCCCCGAATTGTTACACGCCGCGTTCAAATGTGAATATTTGGAAATCTAGTTAAGGGATGTTTTTACTTTTTTATAGAAACATGATGCCGACTTGATTCTAAGTAAATTTGGAAAGTATGTAGTCTTCAGCAATTGTTTTTATATTTTTTCAAGGATTTTGAAAATATTTTGCACGCGAATTGTTACACGCCGCGTTCAAATGTCAATATCTGAAAATCTAGTTAAGGGATGTTTTTACTTTTTTATAGAAACATGATGCCGACTTGATTTTAAGTAAATTTGGAAAGTTTGTAATCTTCAGCAATTGTTTTTATATTTTTTCAAGGATTTTGAAAATATTTTGCCCGCGTATCGTTACACGCCGCGTTCAAATGTGAATATCTGGAAATCTAGTTAAGGGATGTTTTTACTCTTTTATAGAAACATGATGCCGACTTGATTTTAAGTAAATTTGGAAAGTTTGTAGTCTTCAGCAATTGTTTTTATATTTTTTCAAGGATTTTGAAAATATTTTGCCCGCGAATTGTTACACGCCGCGTTCAAATGTCAATATCTGGAAATCTAGTTAAGGGATGTTTTTACTTTTTTATAGAAACATGATGCCGACTTGATTTTAAGTAAATTTGGAAAGTTTGTAATCTTCAGCAATTGTTTTTATATTTTTTCAAGGATTTTGAAAATATTTTGCCCGCGAATCGTTACACGCCGCGTTCAAATGTGAATATCTGGAAATCTAGTTAAGGGATGTTTTTACTTTTTTATAGAAACATGATGCCGACTTGATTTGAAGTAAATTTGGAAAGTTTGTAGTCTTCAGCAATTGTTTTTATATTTTTTCAAGGATTTTGAAAATATTTTGCCCGCGAATTGTTACACGCCGCGTTCAAACGTCAATATCTGGAAATCTAGTTAAGGGATGTTTTTACTTTTTTATGGAAACATGATGCAGACTTGATTTTAAGTAAATTTGGAAAGTTTGCAGTTTTCAGCAATTCATGGATTCGACGATACAGTTGTTTGAGTGTTCGCACGACCGACGTTTTCCGTAATTTCTTGCAATTTACAACCGTGCATATCTTCTTCAGAAAAAAGTCTCAATTTTTTTTTCGCGAAACATGACTTCCATTATTTCATGTGTAGAATGCGTCTGCAAAATTTAAAAAAATATCGGAATCATCAGTTATTATTTTTCCCGAAAACCGTCCGGTTTGACATGGAATGAGCGAATACGGTAGTTGCCATTCAAAAAAAAATGGCGATGACGTAATTACCCAAAGTGGTGGGGGTATAGAACATTGACAACTATCAGAAAAGAGGCGTGTTCAAAAAATAAGGTTGACTTATCGGAGGATTTTGGCAGCAGATGATCGGGAATTTTTTTTTGGAGCGTTCCACAGCCAACGTTCGCACTGTATGTAATATTTGTACATACATACATTAATTCATCTTACATGATAATTAATGTATATCATGGTTGGTAAAAATACTTTAATACACAAATACATGATTACTTCAATAGTTATTACTCGTAATTAAATTAATTTCCTTTATCTCACTAGACCCGATTTTCTAATATTGTAGTTATCATACCATCATATTGCTTTCTATTTCTCCGTTGAACATGGGACTATTGTATGAATATAACGTGTAATATAATTATATGATATAACTCTGAACGCACTTACAACTTATCACAACTGGATTGTTATCGCTTGTATGCATTACCAACCTACTCCATCGTAAACTACGCAAAAAATGCCGTTCGAAAATAACCTATAAATTGCAGAACAAATTCAATTGATTATTTTTATTATAATAGCAAAAGCCTAAAGCAACGCTAATATTTGTCATTCTCTTGTTTTCGACATACAAACGTAGCGTAGTATCCGTAGGCTATTGGATAAACATCTAAATGATATTTTATGGACACCTCAAGGATGAAAGTTTATTTCAGCGTTGCACGTATGGAAATTTATTATTTATTTATCGGAGATGCGGACTAATAGATACCATCCGTACCTAAGATATATTAGTTTGATTGTATGATCATTATTTATTGGTATTTTTTTTTGAGAATTAAAATTAGAAATTGCTTTCTTGATCATAGCAGCAATTCTATTCCGCGAGCCCGAAATAGCTCAATAAGATAGGTGCAACTCCGCAAACTTTGAATAAATCAGGTATATTTATTAACGAGTGAAATAATTATACAATTCTTAGTTTGCTTGGATATAAATTCTGACTCATTAAGTTATATAACATTGTTGTTTATAGTAGCTGTGGTATGAAATCACGAGGTGTGTGAAGGGAGGGGGATTTCATTTTAATGATTTCCATTTATCAGACAAAAACGTATTTCGCTGGAACTGGGAATTAATTGGATTACTATATAACACAGACTATATATTCCGATAACTATGTAGAGCATATCAGTTGCGCTTCGGTTTAATCTTTAAGTAGATTAACATTAAAGCACCCATGACAGAAAAATCGATTAAGGTTATGCGTGTGTGTGCGACTGGAAATTTTTCTTAAAATGCAACTAATTTCGGAGTTTGCTTTAAAATTATTTGGTACTGGTTATGCAACGTTACTCAGCGTGCGTCCCATTCTTATCACCTGATTTGTTCCAAATTTATAAGCATGTGGGAGTATTTGTAATTGCCAGCCGTTGTATCAAAAGATAAAAATGTTATAAATTTAGTACGTTTCATTTGGGCGTTGGATGATGATAAATTATGCTTCAGTCGATTAAATTTTTTAATTAATCAAATTATAATCGGATTTCAGGAATAAGTGAAACGTATTTTTCTCTGAACATAAAATTGAAATCGACAAATATATTATAAATTTTGATTGCATTTTCCGACACTTGAGAGCCGATTTGACAGTTGACAGCTGTCAAAACTCATTTCTGACACCGAATTCGGAATCAGCGACCCCGAAAACCTTATGTGCCAAAGTGCCATTAGTTTACCCGTTTCATCTCGTTCCCAAAAATGTGCTCCTTAAAGGGTTAAAATTTCATTTAAATTGACAATAAATTATGAAAGTATATAAATAAATAACAATTGCGCCATCAAATCGGGAAAAGTAAAGATGACCAAGTCACAATTTTTTAAATATAAAAAATATTACAAAAATATTCAAATAAATACTGAAGATAACAAAGAAATGGACACACCTTTTTCCGAAAAAACGCACGTTACCATTTTTATTATTATGAAAAAAAACCATTTTGTTAATTATAACGTAGAATTTGCAATAGAGCTACATTTAGGAATCATTTGTTAACGCAATTCAAACAAATGGCGCTATAAATTTAAGTGGCTTTCCGTAGTAAGCATTGTACGTGTAAAATTATGTTCCATTTGTAGTTTCATTGTTGAATTGCGAGACCGATACTCGAGATAATGAGACGGACGGGAACAAAGACAAAGAGGACGCGTGCCAGTCAGACGAGCAATGAGCATCAGTTCAAACACCGTCGGATGGCACGAGATTGGATGGATACGTAACATTAACGCATTAAAGTTGTTCGAATGAATAATACATTCATCCGTGCTTTTTGCTACATTCAAATATTCGTGCCGGTGCGATGACGGCTAAGACCAAACGATAAGAAACTGGTAAGGCACGGGGAGAAGATTGCGCCACGCCAAGGTGTTGCACGGCACCGTTACCGGGGAGGGCAAAATGAATGAACTCCATGAATGAAAAAGGCTGTGTGTATTTATAAATAGTATTACACGTTCCTCTCACATAAAACAATGGGGTCCGGGATTTGAATTGTTTTATGTAATATAAACGCACTCACCGTTATTTCTTCACACACATTTTTCATCCCGCTGCATTTATGTTTCATTGCCCGGAACAAAGAAAGTGAAAAAAGTGCAGAGGAAACCATTCATGTATTCTAATTACTTAAAATACTTAAAACCTCATAAACATAAAGATCAAAATTAAGAAATAGAACAAATAATTCTACAATAGAAAATCCTTTTTCTCCAATTCTCTTTGTATTTTCAAAAAAAGGGCAGATGCAATTTTTTACCACATTAATTTTGATAATGCTAGGTCCCATTTAAATTCCATGGAAATTATGGAATCGTCCGTATAAAAACGAGCAACTATGGCAAGTCTTACCTTGTTGCAAACGAATTAAAAATTAAATTTAAAATATGAAACTTTCGTAAATTCGAGTGAACGAGTCGTACAAAGACTATAAAGCAAATAACTTACTGTAACATCTCCAAATTAAAACTCGAAACAAGGGCGCGGCATTTTTTGCATTCCATACAAACAGCTGTAAAAATTTACAAATCGATTTGCCGTTGTTTGCTTGATTATGGCAAATTCTGTTCACCCAATGCCGTCCCTCTTGTCATGCAAAAGATCTGCACTTCGTACCCTGACCAAACTGCGATCTCATGATATCCTCTCTATAACCCTTTCAATGAATTCCTGGCTATTAGTAAAAAATTATCAACACTCATAACTTTACCCTTCTAAATAAATTCTGTATTTCTCGTGATCCCAATAACCTTTCGAAATATCAACATCCTCTACGCACACTTCTTCGGTTCATTTATTCGCGTCACCACGACAGGCAGTAATAATAATAATAATATATTATTTATTCCTTTTTTAAAATATATAAAATTAAATAATATAATTATATATATTACAAAAGAAAAACGACAAAAACAAATGATAATATAAAACATACATTGGAATAAAACCACGAAGTAAACGCCACCAACATTAAACATTTAAAACATACATGTTTTATCTTATATAGCTAATACAACTAATGTACATGTTAAATAAAATATTCATCCAACGTATACCGTGTGGTTGGTCATACATCTGAACATAGGTAAATAGCATGGGAAATCACGTTTTTGGAAATTCCTGCTCACCAAATTTATGTATAAGCATAAAAGTGGTATCACTTGAAACATCCCATTTGTGGGAATTCGTTGATGGCAAATACTTGCACGTTGATGCCTTTTTTTGAGGATAAACTAGTATTTTAAATAATAAAATTTGTACTCGTAAAAATAAATGTAGGCTGTGAAACGTCAATGTTAATAGCCATGACGAATAGAAACTGCAAAATAGAATTCTACAAGAAAACGATGACTCATTCTTACAACGAATGAGTATTTATTGCAAAAATGAACTTATGTAAATACATAAAATAAAATAATAAACAATAAACTCATTTCATAACATACATTATAATAGATATTCAAACAATCCTCCGTTTTCAACTAAACAATACGCTAGTCTATTATAGAAAGAATTTGTAACATTTGCTAACCGTCTATTCGTGATAAGTGTACATTCTGCTGTCATTGCAGCCCTCAAAGAATTTAGGTTTGGATGGCGTCTTTGGTAAATTTTAGTTTTAAGATGACCCCACAAATAGAAGTCGCACGATGTCAAATCAGGAGATCTCGCGGGCCAGTGAATTGCTCCACCACGACCAATCCAACGATTTGGAACTGCTTGGTTTAAATAAGTTCTTACATCGAGTCCAAAATGCGCTGGACAACCGTCGTGCTGATACCAAACCTCCTGACTTTCTCGCGCTGCTTCGTCTAATGCAGGGCCAATCTTAGTTATCAATAGCTCCAAATATCAAGCATACTGAAAATCGAATTGGACAAGAACCCAATCTATTATTTAATTACATCAATAACAAAAACAATTCAACACGTATACCAGGAGACATGATCTATCAAGATGCTGATTTGAGTGAACCAGTCAAAATTGTTGATAGTTTTGCGGATTGCTTCAGCAAGACATATGCATCCTCTTCTTTTGGCAACTTAGATGTACATCAAAACCAGTGCCAACTTGGAAATTTTTCGATCAATTCGGCTGATGTTAGACTACAGTTACGACGTATGAAAGCGACATTTACTATGGGCCTCGATATGATTCCAGAACTTATTGTGCGTGATTGTTCGGAAGTATTATGTGAACCACTAACTTACATATTCAAACAAATTCTTCGCAATGGTGTGTTCCCGAAAATATGGAAAGAAGTTCGTATTTGTCCTGTTAAGAAGTCTGGTAATACAAGAAAAGTGGAAGATTATCGTCCAATATCGATTCTGTGTTGTTTTTCGAAGGTATTCGAATCTGTATTAAGTGAATATATTTACTACAATGTGAGCGAGAAATTGACTATACAACAACACGTCTTTTTAAAACGAAGATCCACTACTACTAATTTGTGTAACTTTACTCAATTAGTGTCAGAAGCTATGGATTCTGGTAAACAAGTTGATGTGGTATATACTGATCTCGCTAAAGCTTTTGACAAGCTTGATGACAGTTTGTTAATCTGTCGCCTTTATGGAATAAATCAAAATATAATTAATACTTTAATATCGTATTTAAGTAACCGACAATTACTGGTAGAGATTAATGGTATAAGATCAAAGTGGTATACGGCAACTAGTGGGGTGCCCCAGGGATCTAATCTAGGACCTCTTCTATTTATTTTATATTTTGATGGTATAAGTGAACACCTAAAGTGCCCAGTATTAATTTACGCTGACGATTTAAAAATCTATAACATAATAGAATGTATTGCTGACTGCACAAAACTTCAAAGTGATCTTAATACTATTAGTCAATGGTGTACTAATAATAAATTATTATTAAATATACCTAAATGTAATGTATTATCGTTTTTCCGAAAAGTAAACATAATATAATTATAAAATTGATGATATTACCATTAATCGATGCACAGAGGTAAAAGATTTAGGCATAACTTTCGATAGTAGCTCAACTTTTGGTACACATATTACCAAACTGGTTCAAGACTGTCGGAGAATCTGGGGATTTATAATACGTAACTGCAGAGCGTTCAAAAATATTGATGTTTTAAAAACTCTTTTCTCCACATATATTTTAAGTAAATTGACATACTGCTCAGTTATATGGTCTCCTATGTACGCTAAATATAATAGTTTGCTTGAAAGCATTCAAAAACGATTTCTTCGGTACTTATATTATGTGAAATATAACGTTTATCGCTATGACATATCTTATAATGAATTGTTAATTGAATTCAATTTTCTATCGGTACATGGCAGACATATATATGTTTCTCTTTGTCATCTTTACAAGCTTATTCATTACTCTATAGACCGGAAAACGTTTCCCGACATTTGCGATGAAATTGTAATGTGTAATTTTTTTTACACCAATGAAAAATTTAGAGTTTTGGCTGTACAACGCAGTAATTTTTTTAGGGGGGTGCCATTTGAAATTTTCGGAAAAAATGACAACATGCGAAGATCAATCAAAAATTATTTTTTTTCCATAAATTACCCGAAAAAAAATTATGTAAAGGTATATGAGGTCTTAACATCTACCTCAATTCAAAATTTAAGCGCCGGCGTCAATTAGTTTCTCTACAAAAAAATCTCAAAAATGGGGCGCAATTTTGAAAGAAGGGGTTATAACAGCGAAACCGCTAAAGTGAAGGGTATAATATGTTAGATAAAAAAATAAGTACTCGTCGAGCACTTTCCAAATCTGCAATAAAAAATAGGGCATTCCATTTAAAAAAACATAAGTTTGGTACGCCACTGGAGTACGGCACGCCACTGATGATTAGAAATATTTTTAAAACATAGCGACGGTAACTATGCGCCACTTTGTTCTTAGATTTTTGTCGATAGCTTTTATCGTAAAGGAGCTATGATCCGAGGCGTCTTAAGTGCCACACCCGGTATAATGAATATCAGTATGCGACTGATTTATTCCAACCCTCGTTTAAATGTTTCAGCAAGGAATTATTACTAGTTTTAAAATAAAAAGTTTTATGTTATTATTGTTTTTTTTTCTAGCTCTAATAACTATTTTATGATTTTTTTAATTTTAATTAATTTCTATTACTTTTTGTAATGTATTTTGTAATGTATTTTGTATATTGGCCCTATAAGTGGACTCGCAGTTTGTTGGGTTTAAATGAAATAAATAAATCAAATAAATAAATAAATAAATATGATTCCTAAGTTAAATTTCCACTTATTTCAAATGGTCAAATTATTGTATTATTAAAAATCCCAGCCCAAATATTAATTTTTTGAGGGTACTGCGTTCTGGAAGACAATTTTATTCTTGGATTTTCTTGAGTCCAAAATCTAGTATTTTGAACATTGGGTTCATTGCTTAGGGTAAATGTTGATTCATTCGTAAAACAAATAGATGAAAGAAAGTTACGATCCTGGTTTGATCTTTTTTGCATTCCTTCGCAGAATATACGTCTACTTTCTTCATCAAGTGATAAAACTTCCTGATGGCATTGTACTTTATACGGATGGTAGTTATGTTTCTTTAGTATTTGCAATACTGATGTATGATTTATACTGCACTCGCGAGCAATGGTTCTTGCACTCAAATTGGAATTTATATTGATTAGCCCCAGAATTCTTTCTTCCAAATTTGAATTGTTTCGACTAGAGCGATTGCCTGAAAAATCTTATTTTAAATACCGGCGATTAAATACAAAACTGTATGTAATTACTATTACCTTTACTAAATTCAGCTGCGACACTCGCCGTAGTTTCGAATTTTCGCACATAAAATTGTATGGTACCAATTGATGGAATGGCCTGCCTTCAAATTGTGCGGAAAATATGTCCCTAACTCTCCGTAAACTGTTGCCGGCATAAAACGTTTTAATGATGAAAACTCTCTCTTCGTTCGTATAAAAATTCATTTTGTAATATTAATTACTTAAGTATCAAATCTGATAAATTTTCAATTGTCAATAAACGCGGAAACATGAAAATCTAAATATTTTGTTTTGACGTTTCACAGCCTACATTTATTTTTACGAGTAAATTTTATCATTTAAAATACTATTTCATCCTCAAATAATGCATCAATGTGCAAGTATTTGGCATCAACAAATTGCCACAAATAGGATCTTTTCAATGGTACCACTTTTAGGCTTGTACTTAAATTTGGTAAGCAGGAATTTCCAAAAACGTGATTTCCCATGCTATTTACCTATGTTCAGATGTATGACCAACCACACGGTATACACGTCTACACAGCTTCATAAGTTCTTGTTTGTAGCTAAATATATAATTGCTATCTTTGATTGGTTGCGGCAAACTGTTATAAATCCTACAGCCATTGTAAATTACACTCCTTTCAAATGCTGCAATATTGTGTGATGGAGACTGAAAAAAGCTTTTGTATCTAGTTTGGTATTAGTGAGTACTTGTGCTAAATAAATGTTTATTTAGTCTGACAAATATGGCAATTTCACAGATATAAGTTGAGGACAATGTTAAAATACCATTTTAGCTTCTAAATTTGCTTTCTAATTGTAAAAGATAGGACAGAAAGACTTAAGGTAGATAGACCAGACAGGTACAGTCAGAGAAAATACAAATGCGAAACCCGCTCGGCGAGGGAATGCTGCCGCATGTCGGTGCTTAGTTCGGTCGAAATCCAATTAAAATACAATTGTGAGGTAATCAAATTTACAAGCCTAGTTCCCTTCTCGCCCCTAAGTGATCGAGTAAAATTTTATTTCGTTATACGATTTCTATCAATTAATACCGTATCTGTGAATTTTTTCATCTTCCAATTTTCGGTGCGTCATCTTCAAAAATTCGAAAAACTAAAATTTTTACATTATTTTGATATTTTTTTATATATTTATCAACAATTGAACAGTAATTTTATATAAAATTATTAGTAATTAAGTAAAATATTGTAATGTTATAATATGGAGCTTAACACTACTTTCTTTAGCTTTTAAAAATTGTATTTATTTTCCTGATTATAAGTGAAAAAAATTATGAAAAAAACCCTAGCGGTCTTCACATTTTTGGAATATCAATGGATAATTTAAATTATTTTATAAATTATAAGTAAAAAACCCCTGGAAATGCATCTATAGTTAATTTTTTCTTGCTGTATGGTTGCGCGCGCATCATATTTTGAATTTTAGATCGAAATTTAAAATGCAGTGATTTCATTGGTGAGTTGGGAAATCCCGTTTACATGATGCCAATTACAGAATATCCTGCGGGCCTCATATGTCAAATGTCATATTGTGTTGTCATAATAGTGGTTCGTTTATATCAGTTTTTGTCGTTTATTTCTTTCTGCAAGTTTCTGTATTAAAATAAGGCCCGTATTCATAAAGATTCATATAACGCTTGATTACGTAACGGGCCGTTAAAATATAACTATCGTTAAAAATAAAATCGTATTCATAAATATAACAGGAGATATTTAACGGATGATTTCGTAACATGAGATGTAGGGAATTTTATTAAAATTTTCTGGTGATTAATAAACGTCAGGTGACATTTGCTCCGTAATCGCAAGTGATATTCATAAAAATGGAGCAAAATAAACATACCAAAGGGAAGAATTTCACCGAAAAAGAAATGGGTCTACTGTTAGACACAGTAGAAAGTTAATTAACAATATTGGAAAAAAAACTGATGCCGTCAGTAGTAAGGAGAACGCAGCTACCAGAAGCGTAAAATCTTAAAGAAATGAATACTTGATTATTGACTGCAAGCGCTTTATTTCTTCTGGTAGGTCTATCTAATTGCCGACCAGTTATTTCTATTATTTCGTGTACAGTCGCCTTATCAAAACGATATCGGATTTTAAAATCGACAATCTAAAAATTCAAATGGATTTTGTCGATTTCTTATAAGCCTTGGCCTCGACATATCGTCCAATATTTCGTCCACAAACTCTATATCCTCTTCACTGGATGACATGTCATAATAATATCAAATATGCGCATTACACACCACCTAAATAATTAGGGAATGTTCTATATAAATTATTATTAGAAAAATTTTCGGCGCTATTGTGCAAAGGCGGACCCACTTGGTGCGCTATGTTGTCAAGTCTCTTTTTGCCCCTTTTCGATTTCCCTAAAGTACATCCTTGTCTCTTTTTGCCCCTTTTCGATTTCCCTAAAATACATCCTTATCTCTTATCGACTTGCTTTACCGCGAAACATAACCTGTAGAAATGACTATTTGACGTCTCGTTAAATTTTAATCACTCGACAACGGCCCGTTAAATTTACGGACGATTTAACCAGAGATTTAACATTACAATCGTTTGTGAATACCAAATTGTTACTTTTAACGGTCCGTTACGTGTAATCAATCGTTAAATAGTTTGACGGACGTTTATGAATACGGGCCTGAGTCTTTTTCAAGACTCGTCGTGCCTTATTAGCTCTCAAAAGGTATGTGAACATTATTTTCATAATAGCGATGTTTCGAGGAAACAGGACTTTTTTCTAGGTTATCCACTTGCTTTTAGAGTTTTCCTTTTTTATTCAACGTGTCTATGGGTAAAAATATGGAAAATATTAGAGCCTGTAACAGGCGTAAGTGTAATTCTAATGTGAGAATTTAACACCCATCCATAAAGAATGTTAATTGTTGTAGAATGCTACTCCTACGCTGAAGGGAAAAGAAACATGATTGTTAGGGTATTTGCTGGCATATCAAAAGACTTTCCCGACTGGACAAAACAAGTGTGTATGGAAAAAACACATGAATATACTGGTAGGAATGTAGTAAATTCTAAAAGTTAACAATGCTAATCAGGATGTGGGGTTAGTACAATTGAAAAGTATTTGCTAGTGCAACAATCAACAGGAAGTGTTAAACCGCCCAAGCAGCTAAGAAGAAATCCTATAATAAATCTAGACGAACACCATAAATATCTTATCCGAAAGACAGTGAACTCCTTCTTTTTGGAAAATAAAATTCCTATAGTGGATGCGGTACATGTTGAGGTTAGCAAGAATGACGAAGTCCCAAGTATGAGTCGTTCAAAACTATACAAAGTTCTGCGAGAGCTAAAATTTAGGTACGAGTAACATTGGCACAATTAATCTTAAGTAATTAGTTATAAAAGTATCAGTCTTTATGAAGCATAATCAGAATTAATAAAAATGATAAAATGAGATCTTTTAATTGTAAGTACCTTACATATACCATGTGGAAAATTATATTCAATGTACTACGTTTAGGGGGTCCGATGTTACTTACTGTGCATATTAGAGGTTGCATATTTACTAGAATTTGAATATCCTTCAGTATCATTACAAAAAATGTTGCTGACATTGTATTAAATATGAATGTGTTTGTAGATATTCGAAACGAAAGCGAAAAAGCATGCTTACTGAACGACCGGACATTATTACTTGGAGGAGGAGATTTTTGAGAGAAATAAAAAAGTTCCGTGCTGAGAAAAGACCAGTCTTTTATTTAGATGAAACGTGGATCAATGCAGGTTATACCAAAAACCACATTTAATAATAATAATAATAATAATAACTTTATTTACGGATTCAACCTTTTTTACAATAAAGTATAAAATAACAAACAGATAAATATAAATTAAAAAACAACGAAATAAATAAAAGCATCAATTTGAAATATAAAAGCTTTAAGATAATATTACCAATTACGATTACAGAAACTTAATAAATAAACTAAATCTCATTACTAGTAACTAAAACCGCTATATATTGGTAAGAGCACATAAGTCAATAAACTTGAGGTGATATTTAAATTTAATATACGATGCGCAATATAACATAAAATGAGGAGACGAAGAGACACGATTACACAGCCGGAGTATTCTACAAATTGCCGAATTTCTTGCAAAATTAGACTTATAAAAAATTTCGCGGAAAACATTGCCACTTCTTGTTTTGAAGGGAATAACAAAATTCAAACATGCAAGTAACTCACTGCAATTAATTTGCCCGTTGACTAACTTATATAGAATAAATTCAAAAAAACGAAATATAGCCTGAATAAATAAATATTCAACCTGTTCGTAACTCTGCAAGCAAAATTAAGTCTTACTAAGACTATAAACAAATAACTTATTGAAACAACTACTTCCCTGGCTGATGCCACGCCGGATATTGAATGATACAAAAGAAATTTGCATGTTATTATTATTATTATTATTATAAAGATCATTTATTTCTTCACATCTGTACTTTCACTAATCACCTAAATTCAGGTATAAAATCAGTCCAATCCTTCTATAATCTCCTCATTTGTTTACGACTCCTTCACGGTCACGGTCACCTTCACGTAAGTGTATTTTATTCTTTAACATTCAATTTAAATGCGAAGCTGCACTGATGAGAGATAAATCTCGAAACGCGTCTGCAGATGGCTATTTACTTAATTTTTACATAGTTTTGGGTTCAGTTTTATAATTTAAAGTTTTCAAATTCAATTTAGTTTCATTTTTCAAGTTAGTCCTGTGGGTAGAAATAAGGGATCTTAAACCAATGTTATTTCACTAGTAGTACTAGTAATAACATGCAAATTTCTTTTGTATCATTCAATATCCGGCGTGGCATCAGCCAGGGAAATAGTTGTTTCAATAAGTTATTTGTTTATAGTCTTAGTAAGACTTAATTTTGCTTGCAGAGTTACGAACAGGTTGAATATTTATTTATTCAGGCTATATTTCGTTTTTTTTGAATTTATTTAATACTCTCTGCAATAAGTAAGGTTGTTTCTATTTTATTTTATTTATTATATAGAATACATAAATCCGCATGTATTCGTCTTTCTCGTAAGGAAATTAGATTAAGAGATAATAGCATACTACTACGACTATAGTCAAATCTATTGATACCACTTTTAAAAGAAATAGTCATCAAAAATTTATTTTGAACTCGCTCAATTTGATTAATTTTATTATGATAAGACGGAGACCAAATACAAGAAGCATATTCAAGTTGAGGACGTACTAAAGAGGTAAATAAAGTTTTCTGTGTATCCAGTGAAAAATTTCTTGAAAATCTATTAACAAAACCAAGCGTTTGGAAAGCCTTACAACAAATGCTGTCAATATGTTTAGAGAAGGAGAAGGAACTGTCGAATAAAACACCAAGGTCTTTAACCTGTTTTACAGTTGGTAACATTTGACCATTTATTGAGTAATTATTTTCAACAGCACGGCCCCTTCTAAAAGATATCGACAAGCATTTACTAATATTGAAATGCAAGTTATTGTCTAAGTACCAATTATATATATTATCTAAATCATCTTGTAGGTGAGCTGCATCAGAAGGAGTATTAATCATTTGAAAGATTTTGAGATCGTCCGCAAAAAGTAAAAAATTACAGTGTTTAACATAAGCATCAAGATCGTTAATGAAAAGTAGGAACAATATTGGACCACAGTGAGACCCCTGCGGTACCCCTGATGTTACGGGGATAGGCTTAGAGACAAAATTATTAATTTTGACACACTGCTGTCTATCAGACAAATAGCTGAGAATCCACTTAGTTATAGAGTCCCCAAATCCCATAGAATGTAATTTATACACTAATTTCGAATGAGAAACACGATCGAATGCTTTTGAGAAATCGGTGTAGATTGCATCCACTTGACAATTTTTCTCTAATGCATTAATGATATAAGATTGATAAACTAGTAAGTTGGATACAGTCGATCTCCCATCACAAAAGCCGTGTTGCTCATTGCAGATAATATTTTTGCAGGCGAACATTAACTGACTGGCAATAAGTTTATCAAATATTTTAGGAAAAACAGATTGAATTGAAATCCCCCTATAATCTTCAATATTACTCCTACAGCCACTTTTGAATATCGGCTTGACAAAACTTTTCTTCCAAGTCATAGGGAACAAACATGATTTGAGAGATAAATTAAAAATTAGGTATAAGGGAGTAGTCAGAGAAAATATACATTGTTTCACGAAAAAATCAGGTATACCATCGGGACCTGGATTGCATGAATCAGACAAGGAGCATATTGCATCAAAAATGTCAGCAATGTTAATTTCAAAATTACACAAATTGACCAAGTCAGTATTAACCGCAAAATCTGAACCTACATTATTTGAATTATCATTACTAACATAAACATTAGACAAGTGTTCTGCAAATAAGTTAGCACAGCTATCACCAGAACAGCAAGATTTGTCTTTAAGGTGCATACACTTAGGAAAACCCGATGTTTTTCTGGTCTCATTCACATAAGTCCAAAACGATCTGGTATTGGTAGAAATGTTTTATTCTATTTGAGCAATATAATTTAAATAGAGCTGGTCGCCAAGAGTATTACATTGAGCGCGAAGTAGTTTAAATTGTTCATAGAATTCATATTTACCACTACTTTTGTACTGAATATGTGCTTTTTTTTTAAGTTTAATTAAGTTTATCAATGACGAATTGAACCATTTAGGATAACTGGATGACTTCACGACTTTACGAGGAACATACTCCTGTATCGTATACATGCAAACAGCAAGCAATCTATCTGCGCAAACATTAACATCACTATCATTAAGATACTCCTTCCATGAGATACTGGATAAAAACAAAGTAATTTTCGAATAATCAGCCGCTTTAAAATCATATATAATGTCCCTATAATCAAGGGACTCGACGACATCCCTAGTATTAACATAAAAGTCATACGAAACATGATGTAAACTGTCATTTGGCATGATGAAAGCCACAGACAAGCATTCAATGAAGATCTCTCAACAGGATTAAGGAATCCATCAGGAAAAGGCAAAAGGCTAATAATTCTTCATATTGGATCTGAAAATGGTTTTTTAAATGGGGGTTACTTTTTGAGGGTATTAAAACAGGTGATTACCACGATGAAATGAATGCCGCCAGGTTTGAGGAATGGTTTCAGAATATGCTAAACAAATTACCTCCTAATGCGGTGATCAGCAAGTGGCTTGCTTCAAAAAATATTGCTTATGGAGACAAATTTCTAAAGGCTGAACTTATGCATCTCGTTACAATTAATAAACCACCTTATAAGGATTATGTTGTTGATACAACGGCAAAAGATAAAAATATGTCAGTGTTACGATTACCACCATACCATTGTGAACTTAATCCTATAGAATTGGTGTTGAGTGATGTTGCTGCGAACACTACATTCAAGTTTAGTGATATGAAAAAATTAATTCATGATGCAATCCAATCACCATCTCAGTGGCAAAAGACAATTGCACATGTTATTGCAGAAGAAGCAAAAATGTGGAGATTAGATGGCCTCATGGACACAGCAGTTGATGACGTAATTATTCATTTAGCAGAGGACTCGTCTTCAACAGATGATTCCGACAGTGAGAATTACAATTAACAATAATGGGTAGCATTTGAATTCAAACATCTTTAATTGACGTTCTGTAAAGATTATCTGTATCTGTACTGTTACCTTTTTTTATCACCCTGTATGCAAATACTTGAATATTCTTGATGAAGTCAAAAAATTTTAATGCATTCATAATAATAAAAAAAACTACATTTATAAGTTGATATAATTATTATCAATGTTAGATCAATACTTTATAAAGTATAATACATTTTAGTACAGGGTGATCGTAAATGGGTAACCTCATGCCACTTCATACTTATGGGCATGTGGTGCTCTATACAAAGTGGTAAATTTGATGTTTCAAAAATCAAAGGAGTATTCAAAATACATTGATTAACAAAAGGTGTGCAAATTTTTGTTATCTTAAAATAATATTTGTATAAATATTTTTATTTTGTTTGAATTTCAAAAGGATAGCCAAATAAATAATAATCTAAAGGTGTTAGATCAGGTGATCTTGGTGGCCCCGGCCCTTACTGATGATGCGTTCATACAAGCAAGCGTTGCATTCGCTGTATGTACTGTAGCCCCATCATGTTGAAAAAATCCATTCTGCAGTTTGCCATCATGTAACAGTTTGTTGGAAAAATATTGGTCCGTATATTCTTCTACATGACATAGGAATCCAGACACCAATTTTAAGGGGTGTAATGTTTCCTCACGTAGTACATCGGCCCACACAAGTACTTTTGTGAATTTATGTAACCATTTAAATAAAAGCAGGTTTCATCACTAAAAAATGTTGGATCTAAAAGGATATTACTGTTCAATGCCTCATTAAACCAATCACAATAACTAAGTCGTTTTTGATAGTCCGTTGGTAAAATTTCCTGGACTGCGGAAATTTGGAACAGGTGCAAATGCAATTTTTGATGTGCCTTTTGACAAGCTCCATAAGAAAGTCCTACAAATAGTTTTAATATTTTTTTGTTGAAACAAGAGCATATTAAATGAGAAAATACAACATAACCTATTTAAGCAGATAGTTGTCATTGAGATTTTGTTGGACCAACTCTTTCACGTACATCTACCAAAACATTTTCGGTTAGAACAGAAGACCTTCCCGGAGACTTTCCTCTACAAACACTGTCCATATTTTGAAAGCGAGTAGCTAATCGATGTACATATTTTCCAAATATGTCAGGATTAATCTCAATTTCATGTCGACATTTCTCACAAAATAATAAGCAGGTATACATTGAATGGTTCCATGTTCCATTTTCGTCTCTTGTTCCAGAATGAAAATACGTATCTTGCTCAAGTGAAAAGACCATTTTCAATTGCCGTAAAATGTAACTTAGAAATTAGCAAAACAGAATCATATGAAATTCCGATAACAGAAAAAAATACAAATATCATACCTTAGATTGTTCAAGTATTGCTTCTCGTAAACGAAATAAACACACAACTATAGAAAATAATAAATAAGCATTTAGAAATGGGCAAACCGACGCCAAAAGACCCCAATGACATTTAATAGAAGACAATTTGGTTGACGGAATGAAGGTTTTATCAAATTTTTGCAAAGTTAACCTTGGATCCGGTCAGAAATTAAAATTCATTATGTTTCTACTTGTATTTTTTTAGAAGTTTGATTATAAAATTGTAGTTGTAGATTTAACACTAAAATCAGTTCTATGCAGCCAATATTATGTATAAGGTGTATATGCAACCAAATATTCTAACCGCGGCTTGCAATTTCCTGCGGAACCTTCAGAAACTCGTCAGTGTAAACAGGGATTTTGTAATGCGCGCGCAACCATGCAGCAGGAAAAAATTGACTATAATAATTTTTACATTTTTGAACACGTGTTTTGGCTCAAAAAATATGGAGATATTGGAATGAAATACATTTTAATTATTAGTTGATTATCATATTTTTCAATTTCATTGAGTTCTATAGATATTCAATTCTATGATATTCAGAGATTTTATACCTTACCACGTGTTTGTGAATATAAGGCAACGATAGTATTTAATGCTTTTCAAACTAAATTGCTAATAAACTTAAAAAGAACTACGTATTTAAAGTTAATTTACGTACCTTTGAGATTATTTTTCAGGAATGTAACGAAGAATTACGTTTTTTTTTTTTATCTTAGGTTGTCACTCGGTCGCTTAGGGGCGAAAAAAACTTCAATTTAAAAAAAAAAACCTAAATGACCTTCAATGACCTTAAAAAAACTTACTTAATTTGGTATTTTCAACAAAAATATATATGATTTTTTTCAGATTTTTATAGTGGTTAAAAAACAAAAACCGTGAATCAAATTGAGCTGCAAATTTGCAGTCACTTTAAGTCGACTAGCTCATGAGTTACCCATCACTAACATGGGCGTTATCGTGTTTACTAGATAATATTACATTATTACATGTGGTCCATTTGTATTAATTCCTATCTTGCACAATGAGCTCATTTTGCTCATTTGTTAATAAATTCCGAGCGGGCGATTTTGAAAGATACACTTCTTATAATTTCAGTATGGGTATTGTATGAAGCCAGCAATGTCGAAATAGCCTTAAGCATGTTAGTAAATATACAGGAGAATTATCGATAACAATTACAAACTCTGCCTACGAATGGAGTAATCGTAAGATTAAATCTAATTGAACAAAGTTCATTAAAACAATTTTCCTTGAAAATTATATAAAAATTAGTAGCATCGTACTCATAATGTGGATACACGAGGCAATATTGCATTAGTTTCCTCAATTTTGTAGAGTTATCCTACATTTCCCCCTCAACGAATATTGTGCTGACGAGAACAACAGATCTAAACCGAACGATGTCAAGAAAACAATAATCAATGTTAAACAATTTTTTTTGTTTGACGGTAAGGTTAGTGAGTGCATGTCTGGGACAAAATGTAAACGCACGATAAATCGAAAGTGAAATAAGGAACCTTTGTTTTACAACTCAAAATAATCTTGGATTATGAAGATTAAACGTTCTTTCTCTGTTCAAAAAATGAGGCGAGCGCCTTCCCATTTTGTAAAAGTACCATCAACATGTTCCACGAGCCGCTACTGAGAGTCATACTTACCAAGTGAATTGTTTTATTCGAATTACTCAAAATGTTCCTACTAAATCACAAAAGGCACAAAAAGTGAAACAATAAGGTGATCCCAACAAAGTTAATGGTTTTATTTCAATTCTTTTTCAAATTAGTTTTACTTTTTTAGACGATTAAAGCGTAAAAGTAAAAAAATATATTTTCCTATAAAAAAAAAATTGGAAAATTACTTTGAACAGTAGAGTGATTTTTAAGACTAATTTAAACAATTTTCTAACTAGAGTATTCAGCATTTTTTATTATTAAGACTGTCTTTTCGATTTTTTTTTCTAAATTTTTGATCATTGAGCCTAAATATTTTTTATTTTGACCTAAATTTTCGATTTCATTGTTTAAATTTTCGACTACTTGGTCCGCATTTTTTATTTCTCGCGACAAATTTTTACTTTTTAAATTTTTGACTTGTATTTTCGATATTTTTGGTCAAAATATATTAACTTTGAGCCTAAATATCCTTTCAATTGACCTTTTGCGATTTAATTGTTTAAATTTTCGACTTTTTGGCCTGCATTTTTGATGTTCCCGCCGAATTTGTAATTTTTAGATTTTTGACCTGTATTTTCGATTCTTTTGGGACTACATTTTTGATCTGATGACCTACATTTTCCTTATTTTAACATAAATCTTCGATTTTCGTTTTCATGGTCCGTATTTTTGATTTTTCGAGCCAAATTTTTAATTTTTAGATTTTTGAACTGTATTTTCGATATTTTTTTGGTCTAAATTTTTGATCATTTGCTCTAAATATTCTTTATTTTGACCTAAATTTTCGATTTAATTGTTAAAATTTTTGATTTTTGATTCGGGCCGAATTTTTAATTCTAGTTCCAAATTTTTGGTTTCATTTATGTTAAAATATCTATAATCTGAATTATTCATTTATATGCGACTTTTTTTAAATTTTTTTCGGTATTTTCGAGTTTCGATTTTTTAGTCTGCATTTATTATCTTTTGGCCCGAGTTTTCGATGTACTGTCTAAATTTTCGACATTGGCCAACATTACAGCTTTTTGTAATTTTCTTAATCTTTTCTTTATTTTGACCTAACTTTTCGATTTGATTGTTAAAATTTTCGATTTTTTCGCCCCCCATTTTTGATTTTTCGTTTAGTCTGCATTTAATTTTAATTTAATTTTTTTAAATTTATTTAACGGATTAACCTTTTACATAATATACCAATTTAAAATGTTATACAAACACAAATAATATTACTTACATTAAGAAAATTTCACTAACAATAAACAAAAACAACAAATGGCGCAATTGTATAATAATAAAAGACACGGTAGTAGTGAAACATAATACACAAGCCGAGAAAAATAATAGAATAAATTATTTATCAATATCAGACTTTTTGACCAACATTGTGGATTTTTTTTAAATCTTGCCCTAAATTTTTCTTTATTTTTTTTTATTTGTCTGTTAATTTTTTTTCTTTTCTTGGTCCACTATTTTTATTTTTAGACCAGAATTTTAGATTTTCGGTCTCAATTTTTTTTTCGTATATTTTAGATTTTTGGTATATTTTTATCCTTTATTTTAGATTAAAAAAAAAAGTTTTTTTTTATTATTTTCGAATTTCTGGTCGGAAACTTTTTTTTGGCGGCTGAAAGTGGCCAATTATTTTGCTTCTACCTAAGTTTTCGATTTTTTGTCTGCGATTTTTATTTTTAAATCAGGATTCTTGATTCTTTGGCCCATATTTCAGATTTCTGTATTTTCGATTTTTTTGTTCCATTTTTTTTTTTTTTTTTCTTTATTTTGACCAAAATATTCGATTGGTTCGTAGAAAAGTAACTTTACGCTCGTTTTCGATGTTTTGTCTAAATTTTCACCGTTGTAGGCCCTATTGTAGGTTTTTACTTTTTTAGCCTATATTTTCCATTTTCGATTATTTTGGTTTCAATTTTTGGTCTTTTGGCCGAAATTTTCTTTATATAGACTTAAATTTTCGATTCATTTGTTAAAAATATGGATTTTTTTGGTCCAGCACTTTGATTTTTGGGTAGGAATTTTAGATTTTTGGTCTTAATTTTTTATTTTTGTCCCATATGTTACATTTTCTAGACTTGAATTATTAATTTTATTGTGCGAATTTTTATTTTTATATTTGCTATTATTTTCGAATTTCTCGTTGGAACTTATTTTAAGTTAATAAGAGTTATTTTTAGGGCAGAAAATGGCAAATTTCTTTTTCTTTTGCTTGTATTTTCAATTTTTACGTTCTTCGTTACGAAGTACGAGAAAGTATTGTGATCGTGATTTTTTTTCCAAAAATTTTTTTTACGGAAATATCCGTTTTGGGGTCCCTGGATGACATTTCAACAATTTCTGGAATTTTTTTTGTGTCTGTGTCTGTGTATGTGTGTCTGGTGTCTGTCTGTGTGCGCTGTATCTCAAAAACTAATATACCTATTGATATGAAACTTTGAACATACGTCTTATTTGATAATTTGAAGAACTGAAAAGCTTTTGGTAAAATTTCGTACACCGGAAGTGGGTGTTTACATTAGCTGTTTTTTTGTTTTTTGCCAATATTTTCTTAAATATGAAAAATATCACAAAAGCATTTAAACAAACATTGAAAACATCAAAAAAATTAACATTTCTAGCTTGAAAAATTTTTTCATAAAATAATTTTTATTCGAGAAAAAAAAATATAATTTTTTTTTAATTTTTGGTTTATAATTATAAAACGATAATAGTTACAGCAAATTTATGTTAACAATAAATATAGGGAATGCTAAAATGAACAACTTATAAAGAATAAGTTTTTTTCGAAATCCATTTAGTTTTTGAGTAAACTGAGTTTTTTGATGTGAAGTATAATTTTTCCATCTTTCATAATTTTGACGTTATAAACGTCAGTTTCATCCGAGTTTACACAACGCTTTGTATATTTAAAATATGATTTCAATTGAAAATAAACCATGTGAACGTAAATATAAATGGCTATGATACCATCACGTCGGAGAAAGTAACATGATGGCCACATCACCATTTTTTGGTCTGCATTTTTATTTTTAAACCAGGATTTTTGATTTTTTTGGTCTAGGAAGATAAATGGTTCTTTGTTTAATGGGAATGTTTACTCTTTCAAAAAAAACCAATGTACAAAAAAATTGGTTTTGCATCATTTTTTTTTAAATTTTTAAAAAGAAACCATTATTTGACCCACCCTTTACATACATTTTGATAGATAGGGTATTAACCTTATAACAAATCATAATGAGCCGCCACGTTTCCATTTGTAAAAATTTAGTTACTTATAAAAAATGATGAATGAATTTTAATTTACAGGTATGTGTTGGTCAATTAAAAGTGGTTAATATTGTTTTTATATAAGTCCACAATACGAAACAAAACATATTAGGATGGCCAAGGCCACCTAGTTGCAAGAATAATTTTTGAAAATAAAAATGACACATGTAGTTGATTTGTATGTAAAATTAGGTCTTGAATCCGAAAATAAAAAAATATATAGAGAGTGTATATTTCAAAATTTTAAATTTTGGATGGTCAAGAAAGTCCAATTTGCTTTCCCTATAACCCCATTGAATTTTAAATTTATATCTCACATAATTAAAAAAAAAAACTGTAGGGATGAGAATGTTTTGTGTTACGCCCGGTATACACGTTAATTTTTATTTTGAAGTAAAAAGACCTACTTTTAGATTAAAATTGAATATTGGTTTAGAAGAAATACCTGGATGGTAATTAAAGGAGAATCATTGGGAATGCACAATTGTACATTTAATTCAGGTTTGCAATTTATTTTTAATAACGACAATCGTTCATTGCAAACATGCCTAATTCTTAGCCATATTTGAAATTAAGGAAATTTTGCAGGTACTCACTTCAGTTCTTAGCTTTAGTGGTAGCGCAATCTAAAGTTGATTCCTTATTTATTAATTACGTGCAGGTAATTAAGGTAGTATTGAATTTCTAAAGTATGTAATTATAAATTAGTTCCTGCGAATGTTCTTTTTATGTAAGTCGACTTTGTAATATGTTAAAGTTGTCGTCGTTTAGTGTGTTAGAGGTGACGGTTCGTGCCATAAGACATCCGTTATTATAAGTTAGTGTGTCGTCCGGAACGGATGTGCCTACACGTGACAGACTTGGGGATCGTGCCCTGACTCACCGATGGGATCTCCTCAACCGCAGTAAAGGCCACACCGCGATGGTACCTCAAACAATAAATTCACTACATCCTTAGATCAGATATACTCCAAATAAATATATTACATTTTCGACGCTGAAAAGAACTATATTCCTCTATATATTCCAATAATGTAAATCAAATATTTATAATAATAGAAGTAACTTATTTTTACTTTTATGCATATATACAATATGTCAAATTAAAAGAAAATGCGTCGACATTTACTATTCTTCCACTAAAGCAATATAAATAATCATACTGATTTTTTACAATTTTAAATTATAAATAAATATTCATATTTCTCTATTATCTTCACTGGTATAATACCTTTTAAGTAGCACTTCACTCCAAGGCACAACGGACATTAACACTAATAATTCAGTTATCTTTTGTACTAATACTTCATAGAGTGGTTAGAGTTGTACCAAGCACTCGAGACGTGTTGCGCAGTGACGATCTTAAATTCAATTCGCTCGGACGTTCTCTCGCGTTCTCCGAATACTTTCTCAGCAGACTTTACCCCCTTACGTACATAAACTACCAAATTAACTTTGGAATCATCTCTAATGACGTATACGAACCGAATACTACAAATCAAACTACAACATTAAAATAAATGGCTCGAAATTAACTATGAACTTAAATTTAAATTCAAATTGCATTTATATTAAAATATAAAAAACTGGTGTCCACACTATTAGCAAATTAATTTATTTCGTTGATTTCCGTAAAATATCCATTTTTCTTCAAACTTACGCGGCCGGAGTTTCACCGGTCGAGCGAAGCTGCGAACGCTTTCTTTCAGAAATTGCTACAAAAAAAGGAAATTTCAACTGCTAAAAATGACAATTTCAAACTATCAAAAATCTCACCACTATAACAACTGGCACGTTAGTAGTAAAAAGGAAATTTTCAATTGCTAAAAAACCTATTCAGTACTGTCAAAAATTATTTACATTACTGAAACCGACAAGTTTCAACAATAAATAGAAATTTTCCAAATGCTAAAAATGTTTAAATGTCAAAATTTGAGCATTTCTACTATCACTATCACCATTTTTCAATATTAAAAAAGGGAAATTTCCAACGGCCAAAACTAACAATTACAAATTGTCAAAAATTGTGCAATTCCACTGTCAGCAACGGCATTTTTCAATAGTATAAAGATTCATTTTTAACCGTCAAAAACGACAATTTCGAATTGTTAAAAGTTCTGCATTTCTGCCACCACAAACGGCACATAAAGAAATTTGCAGCGGTCAAAAATTGTGGATTTTTACTATCAAAAACGGCATTTTTTGATATTAAAAAAGAAGTAAATTTCAACTGCTAAAAATGACAATTTCGAACTGTCAAAAATAGCACTACTATCACAAATAGCACTTAGCAGTACAAAGAGTAAAAAGGAAATATTCAATTGCTGAAAATAACTATTCAGTACTGTCAAAAATTGCTCATTACTGAAAACGGCTCGTTTCAACAATAAAAAGAAAATTTCCAAATGCCAAGAATGTTAGACTGTCAAAATTTGAGCATTTCCACTATCACTATCAGCATTTTTCAATATTAAAAAAGGGAAATTTCCAACGGCCAAAAGTAACAATTACAAATTGTCAAAAATTGTGCAATTCTACTGCCAGAAACAGCATTTTTCAATACTAAAAAGATACATTTTTAACCGTCAAAAATGACAATTTCGAATTTTCAAAAATTTTGCATTTCTGCCACTACAAGCGGCACACAAAGAAATTAGCAGCTGCAAAAAATTGTGGATTTTACGTTTTTTGATATTAAAAAAAAAAGAAAATTTCAACTGCTAAAAATGACAATTTCGAACTGTCAAAAATCGCACTTATCTACCATCACAAATGACACGTTGGCAGTAAAAAGGAAATTTCAATTGCCAAAAATAACTATTCAGGACTGTCAAAGATTGACCTTTACTGAAAACGGTTTCATTTGAACAATAAAAAGAAAAATTCTAAATGCCCAAATTTTTTAACTGTCAAAAATTGAGCGTTTCCACTATCACTATCGCATTTTTCAATATTAAGAAGGGGAAATTTCCAATGGTCAAAAGTAACAATTGCAAATTGTCAAAAATTCTGCATTTCGGCCACCGCAAACGGTACGATTCAGCGGTAAATAAGGAAATTAGTAGCATCCAAAAATTGTGGATTTTTGATTTTACAATAAAAAATGGCATTTTTTGCTATTAAAAGAAAAAAGAAAATTTCAACTGCTAAAAACTATCAAAAATCGCACATCATCACAAATGACAAGCTTGGCAGTAAAAAGGAAATTTTTAACTGCCAAAAATAACAATTTAATTTAATGTCAAAAATTATTAATTTCTGCTAAAATGTACAGTAATAATTAGAGTCCGGATTTATATTTTTTTACATGTTGTATTTGCTCTTTCGTATTGAACTGGCGAATTGTATCTATACGTTTCTCTCTGATATAAATCAAAGTACCAAGTTTTACTTCGCATATAACTTAATATTTCGAGGTTTTGTCACATTAAACTTATTTGAGCATATATCCGCATATAACCACATATAAAGTCAATATTTCCATTAATTGTAATTGATTTTGTTGAAATTTATTTATAAATTTGCGAGCGTGGAAATCTTTTTTATAAAATCGTATAAGATAAATTTAAGGGATTCCCCTAACTCGCGAACGAAACCTTGTGTTATCTAGATATCAGGGGCGTTATATAGAGCCAATGAGCCATGGCACTACCTCTAGTTTTGAGCTCCGCAAGAATTTTTAATTAATTCTTAAAACGTTACTTTGGTCTAGAACAGGGGTCTCCAAACTACGGCCCGCGGGCCAAATGCGGCCCGCGACCTCAAGCAGTTACATGTTCCGTAAATGTCACATTTTAAAATTCTACAACGATCTTTTGTTATAGGTTTTGAAATTAGTTATAAAATTGATTATATCTTGACCCACTAGGTTATGAAGAATTGTATATATGGCCCGCGATGGAAAAAGTTTGGAGACCCCTGGTCTAGAAAGATAAATAAATCGTTCTTTCTTTATTTTGTTGTCTAAAATTGTATTTCTTAGCTGACAATAATGGTGTGTTGCAATTGTCAATAATGGTTTGTTGCAGATGTCAAGAATGATATGTTTCAGCTGTTAAAAATGGTAGTTTCAGCTGTTAAGAAATGTATTATTAAACTGTCGAAAATAACATTTTTCAGTTGTCAAAAATGTTATTTTTCATCTGTCAAAAAAGGTATTTCTCATCTATTAAAATGGTATTTTTCAACATTTTTTATTTATTAAAAATGGTATTTTTCATCATTTTTTATTTATTAAAAATGGCATTTTTCAGCTGTCAAAAACTGTAATTTTTGTTGTCAAAAATTGTATTTTTTAGCTGACAATAATGGTATGTTACAGTTGAAAGAGCAATAAAAAAAATCCAAAATATCTTTACAAAATTATTTAAAAATGATTGGACATTTACATTCTAAAAAAAAACTCAAGCACATTATTCACCTAGTTTTTTTTTAATTAATCACCACTTTTTATTTTTTAAGTCCGGAAGTCATAAAATTATTCAAAAATTATTCGAGCTTTCAAATTTCAGAAAGTTGTCAATAATGTTTTGTTGCAATTGTCAAAAATCGTATTTTTCAGCTGTTAAAAATGGCATTTTTCAGAGCTGTCAAAAATGATATTCTTCAGTTATCAAAAATGTTTTTTTATGTCAAAAAAGTGTATTTCTCACCTATTAAAATGTTATTTTTCAGCTATCAAAAACAGCGTTTTGCGACTTTTTTTTAATTTTCAAAAATGGCATTTTTCAGCTGTCAAAAATTTACTTTTTGTAGTCAAAAACAGGCAATAATGGTATGTTACAGTTGTCAATAATGGAATGTTGCAGTTGTCAACAATGGTATTTTTCAGCTGTTAAAAAGTGTATTATTCAGCTGTCAAAATTTGTTTTTTTTGTGATGTCAAAAATTGTATTTTTTAGCAGGCAATAATGGTATGTTACAGTTGTCAATAATGGTTTGTTGCAGAATGATATTTCTCAGTTGTTGCAGAATGATATTTCTCAGTTGTCAATGGTACTTTTCAGCTGTCAAAAAGGTATTTCTTACCTATAAAAATGGTATTTTTCAGCTATTAAAAGCAGCATTTTTTGACATTTTTTAATTGTCAAAAATGGTATTTTACGGCTGTCAAAAATTGTATTTGGTAACAATAATGGTATGTTACAGTTGTCAATAATGGTTTGTTGCAGTTGTCAAGAATGGTATTTTTCAGCTGTTAAGAAATGTATTTATTTAACTGTCAAAAATGATATTTTTCAGCTGTCCAAAGAGGTATTTCTCACCTATAAAAATCGTATTTTTCAGCCATCAAAGCCAACATTTTTGGTCATTTTTTTATTGTCAAAATAGCATTTTTCAGTTGTAAAAACTTGTACTTTTTGTTGTTAAAAATTGTATTTTTTAGCTGACAATAATGGTATGTTACAGTTGTCAATAATGGTTTGTTGTAGTTGTCAAGAATGGTATGTGTCAGCTGTTAAAAATTGTATTTTTCAGCTGTTAACAAGTATATTAATCAACTGTCAAAAAAGATATTTTTCAGCTGTCAAATGGGGTATTTTTCAGCTATCAAAAGCAGCATTTTCGATATTTTTTTAATTGTCAAAAATGGCATATTTCAGCTTTAAAAAATTGTACTTTTTGTTGCCAAAAATTGTATTTTTGGTTTTCAAAAATTGTATTTTTTAGCTGACAATAATGGTATGATACAGTTGTCAATAATAGTGTGTTGCTGTTATCAAGCATGGTATGTGTCAGCTATTAAGAATTGTATTATTCAGCTGTCAAAAATGTAATGTTTCAGCTGTCAAAAATGTAATGTTTCAGCTGTCAAAAATGTAATGTTTCAGCTGTCAAAAATGTAATGTTTCAGCTGTCAAAAATGTAATGTTTTAGCTGTCAAAAATGTAATGTTTCAGCTGTCAAAAATGATACTTTTCAGCTGCCAAAAATGGTATTTCCCATGGTATTTTTTAGATATCAAAAGCAACATTTTTTAACTGTCAAAATGGCATGTTTCAGCTGTCAGAACCTGTATATTTTGTTGTCAAAAATTGATTTTTTTTGCTCTTGTCAAAAATTGTATCTTTTAGCTGCTAATAACGGTATGTTTCAGTTGTCGGGTATGCTATTTTACGGCTGTCAAGAGTGGTAATCCCCAGCTGTTGAAAATAATATTTTTCAGCTGCATCGAGTTGCATTTTAAAGTTATAGAAAATGGTATTGTTCAGCAACCAAATATGCTATGTTTCAGCTGCCAAAAACAGTCTTTTTTAGTTAGTAAAAATAGTTTTTTTCGACATTTATGAATTGTCAAAAATTGTATTTTTCAGCGGTCAAAAGTAGTATTTTTTACTGTCCAAAATAGTACTTTTGTCAAAAAGAGTATTTTTCCTGTGTCAGGAATGGTATGTTTCAGTTGACAAAAATGGTATTCCTCGGCTGTTGAAAATTAGTATTTTCCAACTGTCAAAAATAGTACTTTTTTGTTAAAAATAGTATTTTTCGTGTGTCAACAATGATATGTTTCAGCTGTTAAAAACAGTATTTTTCAGCTAAAATTCAAAATCTTTGAATTGTCAAAAATTGTATTTTTCAGCTGTCAAAAGTAGTATATTTTGCTGTCGAATGCAGGGGCGGCTCGTTATACAGACCCAAGGAGCCATAGCACTACCTGTAGTTTCAAGCTAAGCAAGAATTTTTAATTAACTCTTAAAACACTTTTTCGCCGGTTACTTTGGTCTAGGAATATAAATCCTTCTTCAAAAAAGAGGGGGAGGGGGCATATTGTATATGTGGCTCTACTATCAACATGATTCACGAGCCGCCACTGGTAGATATGTATATATTATATTATTTATATAGAATACGGGGATTTCCCCATAAGCAAGTTAAGCTAGTACGCCTATGCAGATGATACTCCATGCAACCGTACCGCTTTATTTTACGCCAATAATTTTGAAAAATTAGGAAATATTCTTCTTAATTTTAATGATGAAGAATCGGCAGCACTTAAAAAATGTAAAGATTGAGACTGAGGAGGACATAATAAATTTTAACATGAACTCTATGTCATTTAACTTTACCTAAATAGAAAATCAAAATCAAATGTTGGTTCTACATTGTAATTCCAATAAATAAATTATCAATAGTTGCTATTTGTATATTTTTTTTTATTTTGCAACATTATTTTTAATTAAACCGCATATAAAATCCATATTTGAATCATTTTGTCGCATATATTGGCTAATTTTAAGCGCATATAAACAAATTATAATGCCTTTTTAGAGCATATAAAAAAGTTATAACGTCTTTTTTTTAGCGCATATAAAAAAATTATAATGCCTTTTTTAGCGCATATAAATCCGGACTCTAGTAATAATACAGCGAGATCGAATAAAAAATTAGTCAAAGCAGGTCTTGAACAAAAAGCCGCCGAATGTATTTTCTTTGTTCCTAAATTTAAAAATATCAATATACGCCAGCTTGACACTTGCCAATAAGTTTAGGAATTTTGACTCATGACCAACTTTGACTAACTTTTATTCGATACGCGTCGGGTGGAACCGTGCCCGCTTGTTGTTGTACGTCAACTTTTTCGGATTCATCGAACATAACGTGGAACGCACTTTTTGTTATAATTTTTAATTTTGATGTGATTGTTAAAGTAATACATTTAGCGACTTACTTTAATTTAATAAATTCATTTTCCAGGAGGGGCAGCTGCGGACGCCCGTGGTGACAACCGATTTAAATGTTTTTAATTATTTCGCCGTGATTTTTGGTCAGAGCCTAAGAAATAGGATTCAATACTGTAAATATACTTAGGATCTCGTTAATAAATGACTTATGCATATAGTAAATGTATATACATTTGCATGCTATTAACTTACCTCAGCAACTATTTATAGATAATTGTTCAATTATAACAACAAGTCTTATATTAATTGCACCTTATAAATTTGAATAAGAAGTAATCGCATATAAAGTATGTTCATTAAAAAAAAACCTCAAGTGTGCCATGACTTTTTATTTTTAAAATTTAATTTAATTCATTTTACTTTTATTTTTAATTTAGAATACTACCCGAAATAATACAACAGATCGTGATAAGGTATTTTTAAATTCATCATAAATAATGAGAAATAATTTCGGAAATAACTTTCAACTAGAAACGTTTTTGCTGGTTGTTGTAAACCATTGTGGCCACGGAATAATTGTGACTTTTAGAACGATCTGACGTTTTGTATGTCAATTCCTAACATGTGTGCCAACTTAAATTTTTTAAATTAAAAAATCATGGCACATTTGAGGTTTTTTTTTGAATGAACATACGATACTTTTTAGACATAAATAACATCTTTATTCGTTAAATACAAATAATAAAGACGAAAAATATTATTTGTATTTAATAAATCTGCAATAAGTGAGGTTGTCTCAAGTTAATTTATGTTTATTCGTTTTGGAATTTATACATTCTTTATAAAATCATAGATATTGCAAAGGTTGGTGATCGATTCAACAAACCAACGTCAAGGTCAACTAGTGTATGTGCTAACAGACATGCACATGAAATAAAAGTTTTTTTGGAGAAACGCCAAAGTGGTGGAATCTATTGCCTGAATGTTGTACTGAACCCAATCCGAGTGGCCTAACCACCGACAGATATGGGAATGCTATCGGCGGCAAATATAACAATAATAATATGAACATGAAATACTGTTTCCCCATCAGAACATCTACAGTGGCATTTCTACCGTTACCAGTGTTTGGAATACTTATATTCCAAGAGTAATTTCCGTTTTCCCATCAGCAACTAACTACACTGATCAGACCCGAAAGGTCGAAACCGATCTGTAGGTGTTCTGATGGGGAAACAATACTTAATGTTTAAAACGCAGATTTCGTGGATGCATCCATTTATAAAATATGTCACCAGATTACAATCGTAATTCAGAAATAGCTGATGGAAGATTAACAGGAACATAGTGCCATATCGGGTGTTGTGGGAATGGAATGGAAAACGATTTCCGTTTTTTTCACCACCAACAGATTCGTAAGAGTCGAATTGTCTACCATCGAAATGTAGCAGTATTTTAAGGTTGGGAAAATTTGATATTATAAAAATTATTTATTAATATGACTGGTTACATTTACTTTAAAAATGTAACAATATACCATTTTCAGCTATACAGGGTGTTAAAAAAAGATTGTTAAATATTTAAGGGGGAGTACTATGAATCAAAATACACGAAAAAGTCTGAATAAAGAAACGGTTTCCGGTTTCCGAGGTATGGAAAATTATTCTTGTTTGAAACATGTATTTTCAATTATTTATTACTTATTGATTATGTGCAAACAAATAAGGGGGGACCATCTAGCAAAAACAAAGAATAGAGTTACAGAAAGTGTTCGAAGTGCTCTCCTTCCATTTCCAAGCAGGCTATTCGGGATATTCGAACTCTTTGTAAAACACCCTCATTGGATCGGATTTGTCGGCAGTTTTGATTAACTCTTAGCAACAGCTCCTCGGGTCCATTTACAGGAGTACCATAGACTAATGTTTGCAAATATCACCAAAGAAAAAAATCTAGAGGGTTTATGCGATCTTGCAGGTCATAAGGCAGGTCCGTCTCTTCCTAACCATCTACGTAGAAGAGTTCGGTCTAAATGTTCTCTAACGGCAGCATGAGCTGAAGTCATAGCAAACGAACACTTGTGCACTGACAACAACAGTCAAATACTGAATGTTTATATTACAAAACATCAGCCAACTATGCCAAGACCCCTACCCCCTTAAATATTTCACACTCTTTTCGTAACGCCCTGTATTTGGCATCGGAAAAACTCTTGTTAAAATCCGGTAATAGTTTGCTATCATGTTTCATTATGAAATACGTAATCTTCAAACTCATTCTTTGGTCTAAAAAAATGATTTTGATTGTCATATTGCATCCATAGGGCATCTGTATGGATTTAGCAGGTCTTATAAGGCATGTTCCAAAAATAAATTAATCGCAGTCGCCAATGAATTAAAATGCGCATGTCGCTGATTAAACACCCGTAGCTGTCATTTAGACAGTTGATGTCAAAAATGTTGACCATTTTGCAAAAAAATGGTGATGTGGCCATCATGTTACTTTCTCCGACTTGATGGTATCATTTATATTTACGCTTCCATGGTTTATTTTCAATTTAAATCATATTTTAAGTGTGCATCGAACGATTCGTAGACTCGGATAAAACTGACGTTTAAAACGTCAAAATTATGAAAGATGGAAAAATGTACTTCAAATTAAAAAACTCAGTTTACTCAAAAACTAAAGAGATTTCGAAAAAAACTTATTCTTCATAAATTGTTCATTTTGGCATTCTCTACAATTATTATTAACATAAGTTTGCTGTAACTATTAGCGTTTCATAATTGTACACCAAAAATGAAAAAAAATAAAATTTTTCAAACAAAATAATTGAATTTCTTTATTGTCTTCAATATTTATTTAAATGTTTTTGTGATATTTTTCATATTTAAGAAAATATTGGCAAGAAACAAAAACAGTTAAGGTAAACACCCACTTCCGGTGTACGAAATTTTACCAAAAGCTTTTCAGTTCTTCGGATTATCAAATAAAACTTATGTTCAAAGTTTCATTTCAATTGGTCGATTAGTTTTTGAGATACAGCGCGCACAGACACACACACACACACACAGACACACACACACACAGACACAAAATTTTTTTTTCCAGAAATTGTTGAAATGGCATCTAGGGACCCCAAAACGGATATTTCCGTAAAAAAAATTTTTGAAAAAAAAATCACGATCACAATACTTTCTCGTACTTCGTAACGGAGAAAGTAAAAAGTGCTCATAAAGGTGGACAATACGAGCCACAGAAAATAATTTACACGTGAAAAATACATTTTTGTCCTATACTAATTAAAACATCCAAATGTCAGGTAGGTTTACACAACTACATCTTTATCATATACAATTTTTCAATAAAAACAAATTGGAAAACGAGGCGCAACGGATTCGTGAACAAGCAAGCAAAACTGCCGATTTTTAAGGCACACATAACCATTAAAATCTCCAACAGTGTTTGTTACACTCACTTTGTGTTGGTGTTTGGTGTGGCATAAATTCCTGCACGATTTATAGAACTTATTTCTTCGAAAATGATGAGGGTGCAAGCGTTACGATAATGGTTCGGAACTCACGCTTTCCACTCCTGCGAGCGGATAACAACAACGCCACATGGTTTCAGCAAGATGGTGCTACACCCCACACCGCTCGCGACACCATTAACTTGTCATCTGAGAAAATGGAGATAGCCTGATCTGTCGTCTCCAGACTTTTTCTGTGTTAACAAACCATTCAACAACATTCGAGTGAAAGTTGCACAAATTACAACTGTCACACTTCTCTTTAAAAAAAAATCGACGCGTGTGAATTATCAGTTGACACAAACCATTTTATTAATACCAAATATTAGAAATGCCTTGTTTCAAATTTATTAGATTAATGAGAAAATTGAAAAAAGTAAACAGATATGCTTTCCATAATTAAAGTAGATTGTTTAAACAGTTTTTTTTTGTAAAGCAAACGAAAAAAAAAACATTAAATATTTGTGGTGCTTCACACGCAAATTTGAATTTACGGTCCCGCATAATAAAAATAACAACGTCCTAAAATTTACCATAGAATCAAGGGTTTCACCACTTGTCTATATTCCAGTGCAAGATACATCGGCAAAACTGCTACTTTTGAATCACGTTGCTACTTTCTTATATCAGTGATTTTAAACTGTGACTATGATTGAGTTTAGTAAACGTCGTAACACCTTCTGAAATTGTTAATGGTTTTGCAAAAATATTTTTGATATGATTCTGCTAATATTTGTCCACCTGGGCACGTAAATACTGTTCCGTTTGATATTATACCTGTGATATTTTGGCTATATTATCTGCTTTACCAAATAAACATATGATTGTTCTTGATTCAGTTTAAAATTCGAGAAGCATTTGGAGATTTTAGCAGAATCTTATAATAGAATGTTTGTTCAGTAAATTTGAAAAGTTGTAAAGTTTAAGATATGTGGCAAATGTTTTCCTGCAATTGTTTTGCCTCTGAAAAAAAGGCATCTTTTAAAAGATTATTTGCTCTATTCTCGAAGGATTATTTTTAAATAAAATCATTAACCAATAGAGATATGGATTTTTGAAAGTTTTCGTTTTAATTTTTTGAGCACTTGAACAAAAACATCGCAGAGAAAAATATAAAACATGCAGACAAAATTCCATAAAAAATCATCCACAATGGCCGAAGTATTGCTTATTCAAGATCAATTTGGTTTTTGTAAATTTAACAATTTTCAATAAAGATAAGGATTTTTGAAGATTTTCGTTTTAATTTTTTGAGCACTTCAACAAAAACGTCGTAGAAAAAATATAAAACGTACAGGCAAAATTCCATAAAAAATCATCCTCAATAGCCGAAGTATCGCTTATTCAAGATCAATTTGGTTTTTGTAAACTCAGCAATTTTCAATACAGATGTGGATTTTTGAAAATTGTACTTTTATTTTTTGAGCACCTGAATGAAAACATCGGAGAAAAACATATAAAATGCGCAGACAAAATTCCATAAAAAAATCATACTCAATGGCTGAAGTATCGCTTATTCAAGATCAATTTGGTTTTTGTAAATTTAACAATTTTCAATAAAGATACAGATTTTTTAAGATTTTTGTTTTAATCTTTTGAGAACTTGAACAAAACCATCGCAGAAAAAAATGTAAAACTTGTAAGCAAAATTCCATAAAAAATTCCACTGTTTATTCAGGATCAATTTGGTTTTTGCAAATACAACAATTTTCAATACAGATGTGGATTTTTGAAAATTGTACTTTTATTTTTTGAGCACCTGAATGAAAACATCGGAGAAAAACATACAAAACGGGCAGACAAAATTCCATAAAAAAATCATACTCAATGGCCAAAGTATCGCCAATTCAAAATAAATTTGGTTTTTGTAAATTCAACTATTTTCAATAGAGATATGGATTTTTGAAAATGTTCGTTTAAATTTTTTGGACTTGAACAAAACCATCTCAGAAAAAAATATAAAACATGCAGACAAAATTCCATAAAAAATCATCCTCAATGGCCGAAGTATCGCTTATTCAAGATCAATTTGATTTTTGTAAATTTAACCATTTTCAATAGAAATCTGGATTTTTGAAGATTTTCGTTTTTATTTTTTGAGCACTTGAACAAAAACGTCGTAGAAAAAATATAGAACGTACAGGCAAAATTCCATAAAAAAGTATCCTCAATGGCCGAAGTGTCGCTTATTCAAGATCAATTTGGTTTTTGTAAATTCAACAATTTTCAATAGAGATATGGATTTTTGAAAATATTCGTTTGAACAAAACCATCGCAGAAAAAAATATAAAACATGCAAGCAAAATTCCATAAAAAATCATCCTCAATGGCCGAAGTATCGCTTATTCAAGATCAATTTGGGTTTTGTAAATTTAATCATTTTCAATAGAAATCTGGATTTTTGAAGATTTTCGTTTTAATTTTTTGAGCACTTGAACAAAAACGTCGTAGAAAACATATAAAACATACAGGCAAAATTCCATAAAAAAAATATACTCAATGGCCGAAGTATCGTATATTCAAGAACAATTTGGTTTTTGTAAATTCAGCAATTTTCAATACAGATGTGGATTTTTGAAAATCGTACTTTCATTTTTTGAGCACCTAAATGAAAACATCGGAGAAAAACATATAAAATGCGCAGACAAAATTCCATAAAAAATCATCCTCAAAGGCCGAAGTATCGCTAATTAAAGATCAAGGATTTTGTAAATTCAACAATTTTCAATAGGGATATGGATTTTTGAAAATGTTCGTTTTAATTTTTTAAGGACTTGAACAAAACCATCGCAGAAAAAATGTAAAACATGCAGACAAAATTCCATAAAAATCATCCTCAATGGCCGAAGTATCGCTTATTCAAGATCAATTTGGTTTTTGTAAATTCAACAATTTTCAATACAGATAAGGATTTTTGAAGATTTTCGTTTGAATTTTTTGAGCACTTGAACAAAAACATCGTAGAAAAAATATAAAACGTACAGGCAAAATTCCATAAAAAATTATCCTCAACGGCCGAAGTATCGCTTATTCAAGATCAATTTGGTTTTTGTAAATTCAGCAATTTTCAATACAGATGTGAATTTTTGAAAATTGTACTTTCATTTTTTGAGTACCTGAATGAAAACGTCGGAGAAAAACATATAAAACGCAGAGACAAAATTCCATAAAAAAATCATACTCAATGGCCAAAGTATCGCAAATTCAAAATTAATTTGGTTTTTGTAAATTCAACAATTTTCAATAGAGATATGGATTTTTGAAAATGTTCGTTTAAATTTTTTGGACTTGAACAAAACCATCCCAGAAAAAAAATATAAAACATGCAGACAAAATTCCATAAAAAATCATCCTCAATGGCCGAAGTATCGCTTATTCAAGATCAATTTGATTTTTGTAAATTTAACCATTTTCAATAGAAATCTGGATTTTTGAAGATTTTCGTTTTTATTTTTTGAGCACTTGAACAAAAACGTCGTAGAAAAAATATAGAACGTACAGGCAAAATTCCATAAAAAAGTATCCTCAATGGCCGAAGTGTCGCTTATTCAAGATCAATTTGGTTTTTGTAAATTCAACAATTTTCAATAGAGATATGGATTTTTGAAAATATTCGTTTGAACAAAACCATCGCAGAAAAAAATATAAAACATGCAAGCAAAATTCCATAAAAAATCATCCTCAATGGCCGAAGTATCGCTTATTGAAGATCAATTTGGGTTTTGTAAATTTAATCATTTTCAATAGAAATCTGGATTTTTGAAGATTTTCGTTTTAATTTTTTGAGCACTTGAACAAAAACGTCGTAGAAAACATATAAAACGTACAGGCAAAATTCCATAAAAAAAATATACTCAATGGCCGAAGTATCGTTTATTCAAGAACAATTTGGTTTTTGTAAATTCAGCAATTTTCAATACAGATGTGGATTTTTGAAAATCGTACTTTCATTTTTTGAGCACCTAAATGAAAACATCGGAGAAAAACATATAAAATGCGCAGACAAAATTCCATAAAAAATCATCCTCAAAGGCCGAAGTATCGCTAATTAAAGATCAAGGATTTTGTAAATTTAACAATTTTCAATAGGGATGTGGATTTTTGAAAATGTTCGTTTTAATTTTTTGAGGACTTGAACAAAACCATCGCAGAAAAAATGTAAAACATGCAGACAAAATTCCATAAAAATCATCCTCAATGGCCGAAGTATCGCTTATTCAAGAACAATTTGGTTTTTGTAAATTCAACAATTTTCAATACAGATAAGGATTTTTGAAGATTTTCGTTTGAATTTTTTGAGCACTTGAACAAAAACATCGTAGAAAAAATATAAAACGTACAGGCAAAATTCCATAAAAAATTATCCTCAACGGCCGAAGTATCGCTTATTCAAGATCAATTTGGTTTTTGTAAATTCAGCAATTTTCAATACAGATGTGAATTTTTGAAAATTGTACTTTCATTTTTTGAGTACCTGAATGAAAACGTCGGAGAAAAACATATAAAACGCAGAGACAAAATTCCATAAAAAAATCATACTCAATGGCCAAAGTATCGCAAATTCAAAATTAATTTGGTTTTTGTAAATTCAACAATTTTCAATAGAGATATGGATTTTTGAAAATGTTCGTTTAAATTTTTTGGACTTGAACAAAACCATCCCAGAAAAAAAATATAAAACATGCAGACAAAATTCCATAAAAAATCATCCTCAATGGCCGAAGTATCGCTTATTCAAGATCAATTTGATTTTTGTAAATTTAACCATTTTCAATAGAAATCTGGATTTTTGAAGATTTTCGTTTTTATTTTTTGAGCACTTGAACAAAAACGTCGTAGAAAAAATATAGAACGTACAGGCAAAATTCCATAAAAAAGTATCCTCAATGGCCGAAGTGTCGCTTATTCAAGATCAATTTGGTTTTTGTAAATTCAACAATTTTCAATAGAGATATGGATTTTTGAAAATATTCGTTTGAACAAAACCATCGCAGAAAAAAATATAAAACATGCAAGCAAAATTCCATAAAAAATCATCCTCAATGGCCGAAGTATCGCTTATTGAAGATCAATTTGGGTTTTGTAAATTTAATCATTTTCAATAGAAATCTGGATTTTTGAAGATTTTCGTTTTAATTTTTTGAGCACTTGAACAAAAACGTCGTAGAAAACATATAAAACGTACAGGCAAAATTCCATAAAAAAAATATACTCAATGGCCGAAGTATCGTTTATTCAAGAACAATTTGGTTTTTGTAAATTCAGCAATTTTCAATACAGATGTGGATTTTTGAAAATCGTACTTTCATTTTTTGAGCACCTAAATGAAAACATCGGAGAAAAACATATAAAATGCGCAGACAAAATTCCATAAAAAATCATCCTCAAAGGCCGAAGTATCGCTAATTAAAGATCAAGGATTTTGTAAATTTAACAATTTTCAATAGGGATGTGGATTTTTGAAAATGTTCGTTTTAATTTTTTGAGGACTTGAACAAAACCATCGCAGAAAAAATGTAAAACATGCAGACAAAATTCCATAAAAATCATCCTCAATGGCCGAAGTATCGCTTATTCAAGAACAATTTGGTTTTTGTAAATTCAACAATTTTCAATACAGATAAGGATTTTTGAAGATTTTCGTTTGAATTTTTTGAGCACTTGAACAAAAACGTCGTAGAAAAAATATAAAACGTACAGGCAAAATTCTATAAAAAATTATCCTCAACGGCCGAAGTATCGCTTATTCAAGATCAATTTGGTTTTTGTAAATTCAGCAATTTTCAATACAGATGTGGATTTTTGAAAATTGTACTTTAATTTTTTGAGTACCTGAATGAAAACGTCGGAGAAAAACATACAAAACGCACAGACAAAATTCTATAAAAAAATCATACTCAATGGCCGAAGTATCGCCAATTCAAAATAAATTTGGTTTTTGTAAATTCAACAATTTTCAATAGAGATATGGATTTTTGAAAATGTTCGTTTTAATTTTTTGAGGACTTGAACAAAACCATCGCAGAAAAAAATATAAAACATGCAAGCAAAATTCCATAAAAATCATCCTCAATGGCCGAAATATCGCTTATTCAAGATCAATTTGGTTTTTGTAGATTCAATAATTTTCAATAAAGATAAGGATTTTTGAAAATTGTACTTTTATTTTTTGAGCACCTGAATGAAAACATCGGAGAAAAACATATAAAACATGCAGACAAAATTCCATAAAAAATCATCCTCAATGGCCGGTATCGCTAATTCAAAATCAATTGGGTTTTTGTAAATTTAACAATTTTCAATAAAGATAAGGATTTTTGAAGGTTTTCGTTTTAATTTTTTGAGGACCTGAACGAAAATATCGCAGAAAAAAATTAAACGCGCAGTTATAATTCGATAAAAAATTATCCTTAATGGTCGAAGTATCGCTTATTTAAAATTAATTTGGTTTTTGTAAATACAACAATTTTTAATACAGGTAATGATTTTTGAAGATTTTCGATGTAATTTTTCAAAATCAATTTGGTTTTGTTAATTCAACAATTTTTGAAAATTGTAGTTTCATTAAGTTTGCAATTTTAAAATTGCTTTCGTGGTATTATTTCAAGATGTATGTTTAAAAATTCGCACTGAATCTTAAATTAAAATTATTTTTATGTAATTTTGGGTTCACTATTTGTAGCAATTGTTTTTATGTAATATATATTTTTTTTCAGTTCATGAAAATCGTAATTTGAATATGAGCGTAAGAGTAAATGAAAGTATATAGTATTGAATATAAATAAATATTAAGAAATGCTAAGCAGTTTAAGTAGCAATCACTGTTTAGGTAACAGTTGTGATTTTAAGGAGCAATCACGGTTTAAGTCAAAGTTTAGCGGTAATTTTAAGTAGCGGCGATTTTATGTAGCAGTGATTTTAAGTATCAGTGATTTTAAGTAACAGTGATTTTAAGTAGCAGTGATTTTAAGTAACAGTGATTTTAAGTAGCAGTGATTTTAAGTAACAGTGATTTTAAGTAACAGTGATTTTAAGTAACAGTGATTTTAAGTAGCAGTGATTTTAGGTAGGAGTGAAATTTGCCTATTCGTAACAGTAACGACCTGTGATTTTTCAATACTAGTGAAAAATCGTTGGTACGTGAAATATCGCCCATCCCTACAAGATACTATAGGACGGAAGAATTAGTTGTTAATTTATAGTACAATGAGAATATGTAATTCATTTCTGCTATAAATGTTAGAAGCGATTTTTTGTGATACCTCTTGAATCGGGAACTTTCAACGAAATGACAATAAATAATTTTTAAGATTAATACAGTTCTGTTGGCAGAATTTATGGATGGTTTACTGCTTCTACCATCGGTAGAAATAAATCTATTGAACATCTTCCGTCCTACTAACAAACAAATGCCCGCTAAATTATTTCTGGAGTACTCTTCGCTCTAGGGTAGCGCACCCCATTAATAGGAAAAGAGACAATTCAATGAGAAGAATAATAGTAATATTTTGTTACTTTCAATTATCTATACAAGTTCCATGTTAATTCCTATTTTCGTTTTTGGGATACTACGCGTACAGCACACAGACACATTTTTTTCCAGAAATTGTTGAAATGCCATCTGGGCAGTGACGGTTCGCGGGGTTTTTTCTGGTACGGCCGAGGAACAAGAGGTGGTAGTACAGATAGGTAGGGTCAGTTACAGAGACGGCTGGCTGCGTGGACGCACCTATCTGTATTACCACCTCTTGTTCCTTGGCCGTACCAGAAAAAAACCCGCGAACCGTCACTGCATCTAGGGACCTCAAAACGGATATTTCCGTTAAAAACAATTTGATAAAATGTTCACGATGACAATACTTTTCCTTACTTCGTACGTAACAGAGAAAGTAAAAACAAATTTCGTGTGTAATTTCTCGATAGAAACTCTAAGCATGCAAACTTTTTTTATATTTAATTGTCCAATTAGACTTACCGACATGAGATAGCATGGATATCAATTCTATTAATTAGTCGCTGAAGTAAATGGCAATTTATGACTGAATAAATTGCTTAGTAAAACACTTTGTTAGCCCTATGGGAAATTAAATAACTATCAACTGCATAAATACTTTTCTATCGAATAAAAAAAATTCTTACTTGGAGTAAAACATTATTATTACCTATAGCTAATTGCAGAGATCTGCAATTATATTACAATTAATAATATTTAAAACGTGAAAATAAATTTGATTATCTATTTAAAGATTTGATTTCTATGAAAAATACCGCTAGTGTGAAAAGTATTTAAGGGTATACAGATGTGTGAGAGTGTTCTGCAATGGCGTGAATTTAAAAAGATTTGTAGATTATACAGGGTCCTGCATTTGACCCCCCGTCTTCTATAGCTCATTTACTAATTAAGTTGGAATTTTGATATTTTGCAGAATAAATTTGCATCCTAGCATGCATTTCAGGAAAATATTTTTGATTATACAGGGTGTTCTAAAAAAGCCTGACGTCATGATGATATATTTTTTTAAATTACATGCCATGTATTTTATTGCTTATTTGGGTACCTTTTATGGTTGCCTACATACTCCTATAATTTTATTGGAATCGATTCAGGGATATCAGCAAAAAATTAAAATCAGTTTTGCACTATTGGTTTAAAAAATGAATAAAAAATAAAAATAGTGCCTTGTTAATAAAATCGTACAAGGTATTAAATAAGGTCTGATAGTCCCGTTAACAAAGTTTGATCGTTATGAATTATACAGGGTGTCCAAAATTTAGTGTCAAACATTTGAAACTTTAAAGCACTTTATTTTTCTTATTTTAAATTGGAGCCCCTGTATATTTTTATGTCATTCCATGCAGATTTAAAAAAATAAACATTTTTCCCAATAACAACCCTGCCCCAATTCCTAACGCATTAAAAGTTATTTGCAGAAAACTCGTTTTATCAACCATTTCAATAGCCATTTCACTAAATAAAAATCGAAGGTGTCTTTGAAAAACAATTTATTGACATTAAAATTTAACAAGGTGACAAGAGACTGTTTTGACTTTAGTAATGTAAAAGTTTAAAGCTTTGTTAACTTAAGCTCTTTGTACTCAAGAATTATTTTTTCCATGACAAAATCAACTACACACTCGCATTGCTTTGTTTGATTAGTACTCGGAGAGCATATAGTAGAACTTTGGTTAGTTTTATGTTCAATTGAATTATATGGTTATCAAACTTTAACGAATCATCTAAAGTTATTCCAAGGAAACGCGATTGCTTACTTAATTTGTTAATAGATTTACCAAAATGTACATGTGATGGAGTATTTGTATGTTCAGTACATTTGAATAAAACGCAGTCTGTTTTGTTGTCATTTAAGGACAGCTTATTTTCTTTGAAACAATTTTTTACTTTACTACGAAGTTCTGTTTCTTTGTTTACTATCTCGATGAAGTTAAGAAATAGATTTGTATCGTCCGCATAACACGTAAGTTAATTACTTTCACAGGTACTGTCTAAATCAGTTGTAAATATTACAAAAAATAACGGTCCCAAAATGCTACCTTGAGGAATACCCATATTTTCAGACATTTTAATTAATTGGCATTCGGCTCCATCTTTTTCTACTTGAACAATTAGTGTTTTGTTACTTAGGTAAGTTGTTACCCACTTTTTGCCAACACCTCGGATCTGTACGTTTCCATTTTTTTAGCAATATTTCATCATCTGCGCTGTCGAAAGTTTTTAACAGATCAATAAATATGCCACATGCAAGATTGCTTTAATCTAATGCATTTAGTATTGACGAGATGTAGTCAAATAGTGCAGTTTCCGTTCCTCGATTTCTTAGGAAGCCATGCTGCGATTTGCTAAATATATTATGTTTCCAAAGGAAATCAACTAACTTTTTGTGGAATGCAATTTCTAAAATTTTTGAAAATGTGATTAAAATAATAACAAAACGATGGTTTCATAGTTATTAAGATCGCCTTTTTTCTTAAATTTGAAAAATATCACAAAAACATTTAAAGAAACATTGAAGACAACAAAGAAATGAACATCTTTTGCTTGAAAACATTTTTTGTAAAATCATTTTTATTCGAGAAAAAAATGTATTATTTTTTTTTAAAGTTTTGGTTTATAATTATAAAACGATAATAGTTACAGCAAATTTATGTAAATGGTAATTATAGAGAATGCTAAAATGAACAACTTATAAAGAATAAGTTTTTTCTCGAAATCCCTTTAGTTTTTGAGTAAACTGAGTTTCTGGATTTGAAGTGTAATTTTTCCATCTTTCATAATTTTGACGTTTTAAACGTCAGTTTCATCCGAGTTTACACAACGCTCGATGTACATTTAAAATACGATTTCAATTGAAAGTAAACCATGAAAACGTCAATATAAATGATACCATCAAATCGGAGAAAGTAACATGATGGCCATGACCATTTTTTAAATAGTGGTTTAGCAACGCCAAATTTAAAATTATTGGGAAAAGTAATTGTTTCTAACTATTTTTTTTATTTATTTATAAATACTCAGTTTTTTCAAAAATATGTATGTTAAGTGCTTTATCGGATTAAAGAGGAAGAAAATGTCTTCTTAATGAAGTTTCTATTAAAAAAATTAAGTTTATGTTATATCACAGAAATTAATGTCGACAGAAACATTCTGATAAAATTTAATATCTTAGTCTAATATGATCTAAAATTTTGCCCTTTAGAGTTTATTTCAATCTCTTATGACAAAAAAATCAGCACTTTCTAAAATATCTAGTTACCATGGACTTTTTTGAAAATTTTATGAGTTACATGTTTTTAGCCGAAAATAAAAAAAAATGGTTATGTAGCCATCATGCTACTTTCTCCGATTTGATGGTACCATAGTTATTTATATTTACACTTTCATGGTTGATTTATAATTTAAATCGTATTTTAAATGTACATTGAGCGTTTTGTAGAATTGGATGAATCTGACGTTTAAAACATCAAAATTATGAGAGATGAAAATCACAAAATTTACTTCAAATGCTAGAAGTAAGTTAACTCAAAAACCAAAGAGATTACAAAAAACTTATAAGTTGTTCATTTTGGCATTCTCTACAATTAATAATCATGTTAATTTGCTGTAACTATTAACGATCCATAATTATATACCTCGAGTAAAAATAATTTTATGAAAAATATATTCAAATAACAGATGTTCATTTCTTTCTTATCTTCAATATTTGTTTAAATGGTTTTGTGATTTTTTTTCATATTTAAAAAATCATTGGAAAAAAGAAAAAACAGTTAAGGGAAACACCCACTTCCGGTGTACGAAATTTTACCAAATGCTTTTCAGTTCTTCGGATTATCAAATAAGATGGATGTTCAAAGTTTCATGTTAATTTTGAGATACAGCGCGCACAGACACACACAATTTCTTTTATCAGAAATCTTTGAATTCGCCTCTAGGAACCTTAAAACGGATATTTCCGCAAAAGAAATTTTTGAAAAAATGTTCACGATCATACGTACTTCGTAACGGAAAAAGTAAAAATACGTATCCAATATTTTTGCCCCTTCTACAAATCCACCAAATTTAATTAAAATCGGAGGGGAATACTTGGGTTAACTCCCTTGTGGGTAGGGTAATAGTAATTTACGATGCAAGTAACGTTACGTGTGTCGTAACACCGTTTATTTTAATCCTATTTCTATTTTTTCTAATTTAAAAACATGTTTAATGGAAACCGTCAAAAGGCGAAATCATGTTTGTTTGCCAATATCTCCATAGCAACGAGTTTCGTTAAGGTACATATAACAACACTAGTGAAGAATTTGATTTATTTAGGGACTCATACACATCGTTTAAAAGTAAATTGAACAAAATTTAATTATTATTTATGTATTTTTTTTATTATATAAGTCTAATATGTAGCACACCTGCTCATTGTAATAAATTTTAGTTTTTAAATTTTTGAATTATTATTTATTTTTATTATATTGTAAAAATGTGATTTACCGTTAATAAATGTATTATTTTATTTTTATTTTTATTAATATCTTAACAAGTGCACTAGGCTGTTAACGAATAACGTTAAGGTACCTTTAACGTTATTCGTTGCTAAGGAGCTATTGGCATGTTAACATTATAGAATAAAACTTTAAACATTATTGCACTACTAAAATCTCGATAGCGGGAAAGTGATTCAAATTCAAATCTTATTTTGAGTTTCTGAAGAACTGTTTCTTGGTTGAAAAGTAATTCGTAAACCGCAGGTCTTAAGAGATAGTAAAAAAAAATGGTGGTGTAACCATCATGTTACTTTCTCCGACTTGATGGTATCATTTATATTTACGCTTTCATGGTTTATTTTATATTTAAATCATATTTTAAATGTACATCGATCGTTTTGTAGACTCTAATGAAACTGACGTTTAAAAAGTCAAAATTATGAAAGATTATACTTCACATTCAAAAACTCAGTTAACTCAAAAACTAAAGAAATTTCGAAAAAAACTTATTCCTTATAAGTTATTCATTTTGGCATTCTCTACAATTATTATTAATGAAAATTTGCTGTAGCTATAATCGTTTCATTATTATTAACCAAAAATAAAAAAAAACATAATAATTTTTTCTCCATTAACAATGATTTTATGAAAAATATTTTCAAACTAAAGATGCTCATTTCTTTGTTGTCTTCAATATATGTTTAAATATTTTCGTAATACTTTTCATATTTAAGTTCTTCGGATTATCAAATAAGACGTATGTTCAGAGGTTCATATCGATTGCTCTATTAGTTTTTAAGATACAGCGCGCACAGACACACATACACACGCAATTTTTACTTTCTCAAAAAGAAAAAATGGTGATGTGGCCATCATGTTACTTTCTCCGATTTTGATTGCATAATAGTTATTTACATTTATACTACCATGGTTTATTTTCATAGATCAGATGATATTGACGTTTAAAACCTCAAAGTTATGAATAACAAATTATACTTCCAATTCAAATAATCTTAAAAAAGTTTATTCAAAAAATTAAAAAAATCCTAATAAATTCTTGAAAAAAGTTCTAAACTTGATAAATCCTGAAAAAGATTTCTGAAAAAGTCCTGGTTGTAAAGGTCTGAAGAGAATACCCAAAAAAAGTCTTGAATGAAACAGTACTGAAAAAATGGTGATGTGGCCATCATGTTACTTTCTCCGACTTGATGGTATCATAGCCATTTATATTTACGTTTTCATTGTTTATTTTCAATTAAAATCTTATTTTAAATGTACATCGACCGTTGCGCAAACTCGGATGAAACTGACGTTTAAAACGTCAAAATTATGAAAGATGGGAAAATTATACCTAATTCAAAAACTGTAGAGAATGCCAAAATGAACAACTTCTAAAGAATAAGTTTTTTTCGAAATCTTGTTAGTTTTTGAGTAAACTGAGTTTTTGAATTTGAAGTATAATTTTTCCATCTTTCATAATTTTGACGTTTTAACGTCAGTTTCATCCGAATTTATACAACACTCGATGTACATTTAAAACATGATTTGAATTGAAAATAAAACATGAAAGCGTTTATATAAATGATACCATCAAGTCGGAGAAAGTAACATGATGGCCACATCACCATTTTTTTTCCAGAAATTGTTGAAATGGTATCTAGGGACCCCAAAACGGATATTTCCGTAAAAAAAATTTTTGAAAAAAAAATCATGATCACAATACTTTCTCGTACTTTGTAACGGAGAAAGTAAAAACCTGATACAAAAGTCGTTATAAAGAGTCCGGAAATATGTGCTCTGACAAGGTAATGTCTTGAAAAACAAGTCCTTGAAAAAGATCTGAAAAAGTCCCGAAAACAGAGTCGTCACAAAAAAAAATCTGAAAAGGGTCCTAGAAAAAGACCTGATAAAAAAGCCTGTAGAAAAGCACTGAAAATAGGCTTCAAAAACGATTCGACAAAAGGCCTCAAAAAGTCTTGAGAGAAAGCTTGAAAAATAGTCTAGAAAAAAAGTCCAAAAAAGGCCTGCAAAGAGTCGTTACAAAGGTCCTAAAAAAGAGCCGAAAAAAGTCGAGAAATAGTGCTAACAGAAGTCATAAAAAAAGCCTTAGGAAAGACCTGATAAAAGGCAAAATAATCTTGAGAAACGTCTTGAAAAAATAATCCCGATAAAATATTCCTGAAAATAGGATCCTAGAAAGCCAGTAGAAAAGTACCGAAAAAGCCTACAAAGAAATCAGAATAAAGACCTTAAAAAGTCCTGAATAAAGCCTGCGAAATATTCCCAAAAAAAGTCCTGAAAAAAAGTCCTAAAAAAGAGTCTTGAAAGAGTTTTTTAAAAATTTTCCTGCATAGAGTCCTTAAGAAGGTCTAAAAAGAGCTGAGAAAATTCCAGAAAAAAGCCTTAAAAAAAACCTGATAAAAGGCATTAAAAAGTCTTGAAAAAATAAACCTGATAAAAAAATACCTAAAAAAGGTCCTAAAAATAATAGTTTTTAAATGGTCCCGAAAAAAATGCTAAAACGAAAGGTTCTGAAACAAAAGTCCTGAAAAAACGTCGAGAAAAAATTCCTCAAAAAAGAGTTCTGAAAATAAAGTCTTTAAAAAAGTCGTAACAAAAGTTTTGAAAACATTGCCCTGCAAAAAAATCCCAGTCTTTTCAAAACGCTTGAAAAAAAAGGCATTATAAAAGTTCCAAAAAAATAATCCAGATTAAAAATCCTAAAAAAGGCCCAAACAAAAACTTTTTAAAATAAAGTCTTGAAAAAAGAGTCTTGGAAAAAATGCTGCAAAAGAAAAGTCGCGAAAAAAACGTCGTTAAAAAAGAGTCCTGGAAATAAAGTCTTGAAAAAAGTTCTGAAAAAACTCTTAACAAAAGTTTTGAAAAAATTATCCTGCAAAAAAAGCTAAACGGAGTTTTGCAAAAAATTTTACAAAAGGCATTAAAAAAGTCATGAAAATTAATCCTGAAAAAAGGCTCAAAGAAGGTCCTCAACAAAAAGTTTTTAAAATAAAGTCTTGAAGAAAGGGTCCTCGAAAAAGTCCTGAATTAACATCGTTAAAGAAGAGTCCCGAAAATACAGGCTTGAAGAAAAGTCCTGCAAAATAAGTCCTAGAAAAAAGTTCTTAAAAAAGACCTGAAAGAAGAAATGAAAAAATCCTGAAAATAAGGTCTTACAAAAAATATTTGAAAAATCAATCCTGAAAAAAGAGTCCTGAAATTTTGATTAATACTTTCTTGGTATTTTTTCAATTTAAATCATATTTTAAATGAACATCGAAGGGATGAAACGTTAAAATTATGAAAAATGGAAAAATTATACTTCAAATTCAAAAACTCGGTTTACTCAAAAACTAAAGAGATTTCGAAAAAAAACTTATTCTTCATAAATTGTTCATTTTGGCTACAATTATTTTTAACATAAATTTCTATAACTATTAGATTTCATAATTATATACCAAAAAATTTAAAAAAATTATATGTTTTTTCTCGAATAACAATGATTTTATGAAAAATAGTTTCAAACAAAAGATGTTAATTTCTTTGTTGTCTTCAATATTTGCTTAAATATTTTTGTGATATTTTTCATATTTAAATCAAATATTGGGAAAAAAAAACAAAAAACAATTCAGGTAAACACCCACTTCCGGTGTACAAAATTTTACCAAAGGCTTTTCAGTTCTTCGGATTCTCAATTAAGTTTTTTGTTCAAAGTTTCAAATCAATTGCTTGATTACTTTTTAAGATACAGCGCGCACAGACACAATTTTTTTTTCCAGAAATTGTTGAAATTGCATCTAGGGACCCCAAAACGGATATTTGCGTAAAAAAAATTGAAAAAATTCTCACGATCACAATACTTTCTCGTACTTGATAACAGAGAAAGTAAGAAATAAAACTTTGACTTTTCGATTTTTATCGAATATCTCCAGAAGTAGTCGGAATATTTAAAATCTCTTTTTACCAAATGATTCAGCATCAAAATACGCAACTTTGCCTCAATTTAATCAACTCTCCATCTCTGATAGTTACCGAGATTGCAATGCTAATACTTCGAATTTATAATACCTTGTATATCTATTCATTAGTGATGTAAATTTAACAATCACCAATAAACAAAGATTTGTAAGTTATGTTTAAGTTCGTTGTAAGGGCGGTGGGTGGGCCCTAGGTGCGGTGGGTGGGCTCTACAAAATCCTACAAATAATAGAAGTTACACCAGTGTTTCAAAGGTAGGTGAAAAACTCATAATGAGTCACTGAATATTCATGTTAAAAGTAAATTCAGAGGGGACGGGTGGGCTCTATCCCACCCTACAAACAGTGGAAGATTTCACGGATGATAAACCACGAAAAGGACATTTAAATGTTGTGTTTCTGTTTTTTTAGTTTCCAATTTAGCGTAACCTAAAAACCTATACTTTGTTTAATATAATGTCTATAAAAGGTTTTCCAATAAGAGTGATATGATTTCTTTAAAAAAAAACACACTTATTGTTAAGGAAATTCAAATGTTTTTTATTTAATGCGAAGTACAATCGATACAATTAAGTTCTAAATAAAACGTCATTCAAATGGCCTCCACGACTTCTTCTGCAGGAACGAATTCGATGAACCCAATTTTCGAGCACTTCTTCCACTAAATCAAGTCGTATGTCATGAATGGCACGTTCAATATTGACTTGTAAAGCTTGAAGAGAGTCTGGTTTATTTCAAAAGACCAATGACTTCAAATAACCCCACAAGAAATAGTCTAATGGTGTTAAATCACAACTTCTTGGATGCCATTCAATATCACAATTTCTTGAAATAATCGAATCTCCAAACTTTTCTCGCAATAATTCAATTGTTGCATTTGCTGTGTGGTACGTAGCCCCGTCTTGTTGGAGCTAAATGTTGTCAAGATCAATTTCTTCCAATTTCGGCCATAAAAAGTTGGTTAGCATCGATCTATACCGCTCTCCATTGACAGGAACGGTGTTACCAGCTTCATTTCGAAAGAAGTACCGATGATTCCACCAGACCAAAAACCACACCAAACTGTCAATTTAGGTGAATGTAATGGTTTTTCTTGAATAATTTGTGGATTTTCTTCGCACCAGAATCGACAGTTTTGTTTATTTACCGCACCACTCAGATGAAAGTGAGCCTCATCGGAGAAGATGATTTTCTTAAAAAAATCGTTATCGTTTTCAACTTGTTCCAAGGCAAAATCAGCAAATTCACGACATTTACGGTGGTCCAATGGCTTCACTTCTTGAGTGAGAACAATTTTATACGGATGCAAACCCAAATCCTTTTTCAAAATCCGCCAGGTTGTGGTTTGAGACAGTCCCAATTGTTGAGAACGTCTTGGAATCGACAAATTGCGGTCTTCAGCAACACTTGCCTGAACGGCAGCAATATTTGCATTACTTCGAGCGATTCTTTGTCTTATTGGCACTTTAACATTATGTAAAGAAAATGTACGCTCAAAATTTTTAACAATTCGACGAATAGCGAGCACACTTGCGATTATTGCGACCATAAAATGGCAAAAGCGCACGAAAAGTTGCAAATGGAGAACGATTATTTTGATTACAAAACTGAATAATTTGTAAACGTTGTTCTTGCGTATATCTCTCCATAATGAAATTGTAAACACTACTGAATACAATGAAAAATAAATGACACATCATGACAAATTACAAATGGCCGAAACTTCACTTCAAAATCATATCATCCCTATTGGAAAACCTTTTATTAATTCATCCGTGATGCTGGAAATCTAACAATTACCAATAATTAGGGATTTGTAAGTTATGTTTAACTTAATATTCAGAGTGGTAGGTGGGCCCTATCCTATCCTCTATGGGAGAATAACCTCCCGATAAATGATTTCATCTTTATTAACAGAAACAATAACGCATACAATTAACAAGCATATAATAAAATAATTTTAGATCGTTATTCTGCCTACCGAAGGTCGTTCTGCCTATTATCTATTTTATATTGGATTGTAGTTTAATGTAATCAAAATGGCTTGGCCATAATAGTAATTTACGATACAAGTAACGTTATGAAGATTTTTACATTACGAGAGAAAAGTTTGTAAGCACGAGCGACGTAAACACGGTTTATTTGATCCTATTTCTAGATTTTTTTAAATTTAAAAAAGTGTTTAATGAAAACCGTCAAATCGCGAAATCATTTTTTTTTTGTCAATATCTCCATAGCATCGAGTTGCGTTAAGGTACATACCCTGCGTTCAACATTGTTTGATAGGCATTTGAATTTGGCGCGTTGTTTTTAGTATTGCAATGTTAGTACCTTGCGTGCGAGAGTGTTAAATCGATCATTAACGCCCGCAGAATTAACTGTCAGTGCGATCGTGTGTGCGTGTGCTTTATAGATATTTAGTTGTACATTTACGTTTTATATCATCTCATCTTACTGTAGATATTTTATTGGTAAGTTAAAAAATAACCACATTAACACATGCAAATCTTAATTATGAAATGTGATTTTGGGTTAAGAATGCCGTTCGAAGATCACCACAACAGGTTTATCCATGAAGCATATTTTCGAACAGGGACACGCAACGCAGAAAGGAGTTGGAATTATTCCTATCAAAATTGCGAGGATCAATTTCATAACCAGTTTCCTGATGTTGAGTTTGGTCACAATTACTTTGTGCAACATGTTCGCAACAGATTCCATGAAACCAGCAGCCTTTCCAAAGGAAAATCTACAGGCCGACCTACTGTCCTTACGGAAGCAGTCGTTGCAGATATTCAACAAAGACTAGATGTGAGTCCGAAGAAGTCGCTCCGATGTTTGTCTGCTCAGACAAATTTATCGCTCGGTACATGTCAGAAGGCTTGCAAAAAATGTTTACATTTATATCCGTACAAGGTAACTGCAACTCAACAGTTGCTGCCGCCTGATTATCCTCGCCGAGTGCAGTATTGCAATTGGTTTAACGAATTCCTGAATGATGACGATTTGTTAAATTTAACGTTCTACAGTGACGAAGCTTGGTTTCACCTTAGCGGCTATGTGAACTCGCAAAACCATAGAGTGTGGGTTGCAGAAAACCCCCATATATTTGTTTAGGTTCCGTTACATCCTCAGAAGGTTGGTGTATGGCTGGCGATGTCCCGAAGGAGAATCTATGGCCCTATTTTTTTTAATGACAATATTAACGCAGCTCGCTATCGGGAATTACTCTTGAATCCTTTTATCGAACAACTTCATGATGATGAATTGCAGCAAGGATACTTTCAGCAGGACTGAGCTACTGCGCATACTGCAAATACAACGTTAAATCACCCGCGGCAGTTCTTCGGAGATAGGTTAATTAGCAAAGATCTATGGCCACCTCGCTCACCAGATTTGACACCGCTGGACTATTTTATGTTCGGATATTTAAAGAATAAAGTATATACTGATCGACTCCACACTTTACAAGAACTGCGCAATACAATAGCAGAAGCGGTGCACAATGTTACACCTGAAATTCTACAAAATGTCTTCAACAACATGAAACGCGGGGTAAATTTGTGTTTGGGTCAAAATGGGCAACACTTTGAACATCTGTTATAGTTTAGTTCAAAATAAATTCCCCAATAGTCCTGCCACTGGTAAGTACCAACATTAAAAGTTTTTTTTAGGAGCGGGAAATTCAAACCGCTATCAAACAATAACGAACACAGTGTATAACAACACTAGTGCTGTTAAAGGTACTTTAACGTTACTCGTTACTAAGGAGTTATTGGCATGTTGACAAAATAATACAGTACAAATTACATGCAACCAATATTGGTCCTATTTATTACTTCAATATTGCTGCAATAATTGTATTTAAACGGTGGAATTTGAATCTTTTATTCTTTTGCATATGAGAAAATGAATTAGCCAATTTATTGTACTGTTAGTTCTCATTTTATGTAAATACAATACGACTGGTTCTTATGTCTAATCCGTCAGGAAATGTATATATCATGTATATTTTTAGCGATTACAGAGCGATTTGTATGTCACAGATTAAATCCCTTTCAATCGATCTTATATAATAGTAGGTTGGACTACACCCACAATTATGACAATTGATGTGAATATATAAATATTTAAAACGGCTAGCTGTAAAAAATCAATCATGTATTTACAGCGAGTTTAAATTATTAAGGGAATTTATTGGTTCTTATTATTTGAAAATATCTTCAGTGCCAAAGTTAATTTCCTGAGTATTTGTTGGACTTGTAGTGAAAGTTTTATATTTTATTTTCATATCTGCCGGAAACGTTGTGTATTTATCTTATTTCATAAATAACTATTAGTCATTTTTTCTACTTTTAGCATCGCGCGCGTGTTTTAAACAAACACAGAAATTCTAGAACGCAATCAGCATCTTGACTCCCGGCAGCCGCAAATTTAAGACAATTGTCTAATGAATTTTACGACTTTATTCAATTTTATTCTTTTTAAATAATAATAATAAGTTTCTTTTCAGGATCCGCGGTACCTTTTTTAAATTTCATCACCAGGACTATGATTTGCATTAATGAGTCGCCAATCACCTCGTTGTACGGAAACCCTAGGTAAGTACTTTAATGCCTAGTACCAGAGATTATAATATTTACAAGTGTATTATAATCACTGCTAGTACTGGTGAATTCCATTTTAGTACCGGCTTCTAATATTTAAAGTTCGATTTTTAATCCGATTGCATAAAAATTATTACAAATTTGATCTTAAATATTTTTGTTACTAGGCAAAACAAAGTTACCAAATTTTGTAATGGTGTTGCTCCCGGATAGAAGCATTGGTAGTATAAATTTCAGATTTATACTTTGTACCCCACTGGAGATACACTTTAGAAAAATACGGATTTAGTTGAAAATGCCAATTTTCTCCAGCAAAAAAAAAGGGTTTAAAACACTTCAGATTTTTTGCCTCAGATAAAATCTGTTGTTACCGTTGTACTTGCAAACTAAATTTGGTTTGAGTGTATTGTCCCCTTTCCAGTCCAAAGCAGGGCCGAAAAATGAAAAAAATGCAAATCTCAATGCTAAATTTGACGGCCATTAAATTTGAAAAAATAAAACAAATGATGAATGAAAATTACACTAAACTATTCGGCACTTTAATCTGAGTTACGAGATTTTTAAATTTTTAAGATTGCACAATTGGAAAGAAAGTTATGCCACTCTTGCAATTACAAAAATGTACATGTTTCATGCTCCATCCGGGGACATTGCTGCAACATGGCAAGAATTTTTATTTTTGTTAAATTCGTTTTGAACTCTAGAAACAAGTATCTGAGCAAAATATAAAAAAAAAATTAAAATGGTGCAGCACAACCTTTTGTTGAAATAGCATGGAATGACCCCAAACTCAGAGAAAAAAAAGTATAATATACTTGCTTAATAAGAGGCCTCAGCCTTATTACACTTGTATAATAATGCACTATTATTATCTAATAATTTCGTGTTTCTACTTGGAAGCAACTTAAAAAATATAATATGTTAACGATTTCTTTGTTATTAAAACGAGTACAATAACTGTAATGGAGCAATGTTATAATCGTTATAGGCGGATTCCGTAACCGCATTTAAATTGAAATGGTTATTGTTAAATTGTAGTTGTGAAAAAAAAACAGACAACCATAAATTACAGTCGTAGAAATTGGGAAAGTTTTTGCTCGTGGTAATATAATGGAACGTGCTAGGACATCCAATTTTATCATTATAATTTCAAATGACAGATTATTTTAAAATTAGAATTTTTTATTTCAGAATATTAAAGTAAAATATTACTGAAATGTTTCTGATTACTAATATATTCTAAATATTGTTAATATCCTAGTAGCTATAATTTTTCCTATCCCACATGTTCTTCAAAGGATGCTTCTGTTATTAAAAAATAGTGTGATTTGCTATTTAGAAATAATAAAATAAATAAAAAAAAAAACTGCATCCGTTACATTTTTACTCTCCTATTTTAATTTATTGTGCAATGATAATTAAACACACATTTTTAATAATAATATGTTAAATGTATTATTTTTACTTTCTCCGTTTTTTTTTTCAAAACATTTTTTTAAAGGAAATATCCGTTTTGGGGTCCCTAGATGCCATTTCAACAATTTCTAGAAAAAATGCAAGGGAAAAGGTAAAATCAGCGAAAATCGGCGATTACCGGTCTCTAACCTTCGCTGGGTACTGCTCGCAGGGAAGATTTTCGAGCTCTGTACCCGTGGAGGCCTTTGATCTGGACACCGAAAGGAACAACATATCCAAAATTTGGTCAATTTCACCGAAAGCCAATTTCCATTTGATTTGTGAGGGGTCCTTTATAAAAAAATATCAAAATATCTTAAAAATATTAGTTATTCGAATTTTCGAAGATGTCGCACCAAACTTTGAAAGATGACAAAAGTCACATAGATGGTATTTATTAGTAGCAATCATATGACGAAATAAAATTTTAAACTAGTGAGCAAATTTTTTTTTTATTCTCAAATATTTTTTTAATACATACTCTAAATAACGTTCAATGACCTTGAAAAATTCACTTAATTTGGTATTTGGGTCAATAATATAAGTGATTTCTAAAATAATTTTTTAGTGGTTAAAAAAATTATATTTGAAAAAATCTTATTCTGGGGCATCCCGGGTCATATCGGGGGTTTTTTGATATACGGCTTACGGTTACTTTGGTTAACAACTTATGATATTTTCATATTTATTTAAAAATCCGTTTTGGGTGTCATTTTGACCATCTTATCTCGGGATACCCTTTTATTACCTCATAAATGGATTTTAGTCAGGGACTGACTTGTTTCGACCGAACTACAGGACGGCAAATGTAAGTTGGCCAGACGCGCAGAGACCAAGCAAAAGCTCTCTCTCTCTCTCTCTACTGCTGGCCGAGTACAGTCTCTGTAATAAGCAAGCACATATTCTTCGCGGGCGCTATTCATTTACAACTCTATCGGGCGCTCTCCTCCACATAATGGAATGTACCACTCTTCACGAAATCTATCGAGGTTCCGCCCTCTATTTTGCCACGGCGCAACGGCAAGTTACGTTTGCCGTCCTGTAAGCACCGACATGCGGCAGCATTCCCTCACCGAGCGTGTTTCGCATTTGTATTTTCTCTGACTGTTCGCAGTTAAACATCTATTAATTCATCCCTCCTCTATCCCTCCTCTATCCTGACTTGACCTCCCCCCCCCCCCCCTTTCGTTCCATCTTTTCTCTTCTTCGACTAGTTTTCGTTTGTGGAATACGCACAGTTTGGTGATGGAAGGAAAATGAATACTGAATCTTCTGTTTTACGTTTTTTCTTATTAAATTATCGCATTTATTATCTTCTATTTACAAAGGTATACAGAGCATACCCAACAAATATTCAAACGTCAATAACATCTGGTATATTATCAAGATTTTCTTGTGGTGGCCTATTCGAGAAAGATGATGGATCTTCGCCGATCATGGTCACGTTGACGAAATCGCTCACATCTTATTGTATGCGTAATATACCGCCTTTGTAAAAAGAAGATAATAAATGCGATAGTTTAATAAGTAAGAAAAAACGGTAAAAAAAGATTCAGTATTTATTTTCCTTCCATCACCGAAGTATTCCACAAACGAAAACAAGTCGAAGAAGAGAAGAAATGGAAGGAAAGGGGGGGGGGAGAAAGGTCAAGTCAGGGTAGAGGAGGGATGGGGGGGGGGGGGAATTAACAGATGTTTAAGTGCCTACATAATGGCAGCGGCAGTTGTCTATTTCTTACTTTCGACTGTTTCTAGTGCTCATACGGCTCAACGAATTAAGTTGCAGCCATGAGAACTACAAATTCCCAAAATTTCAGCCAAATCCACCGAGACCCATTTTCCACAAGGTTTGTGCGGGGCCCTTTAATAAAATGAAATATAGCCTGAATATGTGAATATTTAACCTGTTCAGGCTATATTTCATTTTATTAAATTTATTTAATGTTTCTGCAACAAGTGAGGTTGACTCAAATTTATTTAGCTTTTATATTCCGATCTAATAAGTTCAATGATGTATCTATACTGACACTGAGGTGCAAAGATTATCTCATGAATTATGAATAAAACTATTGAATAATATATGATGTTCGCATAAATGTCAATTGTTGAATTGTTTAATTATATTATGAAAGAAAGAAGATACTTTTCTATGGCTACAGATCTATTCATGTAACATATTAGTGATTTTAATAACCACAGGGGCTATTCCAGTAAACACGAAATTGACAGTGGTAAATTAAAACTCTTACTCAACAATAAAGTAACAGGTCTTATGGGATAAAATTGTGGGGTATCACCAATCCACCCTGATTCGTCAGTAATTGTACTCTACACCTGATGTTCCCAAGCCGCGGTACGTAAATGTCGAGCTACCGGTACACGATGAGGTATTGAAATAATGAAAACAATATTTTTCAGAGAAACAAGCGGTGGAAGAAAGGTCATCACTTGAATATGCTTGATTTTTCAGGACTCGTTTTTCCAAAAAAAAAGTATTGTCTACTACAGTGGTTCCCAAAGTGTGCGCCCCTGGGCACCGTGGGGGGTAAACAGGGGCGCCGCACAGAGGTCCAAAGCCGGCCAAAGTCGAAAAATGAAATTTAAAATCTTAAAGTTTTCACTATAGAGTATTGTTAGGGTGGCACTTCTGCGTAATATATTAAAAGGAAAGTCCTGTAGCATCGAAACCCAGAGCTATACGTCAGTCAGTTAACGCTGCAAGTGGCCCTCACGATAAGCTATTTCCGATCGAAATAATCGACGAGTTTTAAGTGTGTACAATTATTTAACCGTTTCTACGTTTTCAAGTTGATTTGATGGAGGGTGATTCTGAAGGTATGTAGAATATGTCAATACATCGAAATCTGACATAAAACTATTTTACAAGTTATTAAAATGGCGTTGAATAACCACCTGCATAATATAAGTAGGTATAGATTTATCTTCCGAAAAGCATCAAAATAATTATCAACCTGCGAGATCCCACGCACTTTCACATTTTACGGTCAAGATTTTGCTATAACAAATATAAATTATCAAATATTTATTGCGACGAGCTGCGAGCCCCTCCTGGGGGAGGCATTTTGTCGAGCGGCGGATGTTTCTTGTATGTCTCGGGATCGGTTTCATTTATGCCGCCACCTGGCGTTCTCTAGAAAAAGTTCGAAATAAAGTACATATACAGGGTGTTTACTGCCAACGCATTGAGTGTTTTTGTTTGTAAGTTTCTCTGGAACAAAGAAACTATGTTTTTTATATCGAATATTTTTGTATTATATTATAGTATTACGTACCGAAACCATCACATACACTCGCAAGGAACTTTATGAAATAGTAAAAAAAATTTAACTGAATTCCGACGCGCAGGTGTTGCTCCTGGAAAAACATTTCTCTAAGAATTATCTAATGCTTTTTACGATACATCTAGATGCTAAAATCAATTTGAAGAAGTTGCTATCCAAATTGAAAGAAAAGTTAAAGAAGTCACGCAAATACTGATAGATTCCTAAAAAAAATGAAGAGTGGTTGAATGTTTCTACAACTATTGCAGTGAGTAATGCAAATTAGTTTATAATATTTAATAGAATTTCTTCCTATATTTTAATAGTTATTGCTTCATAACACAAAAAAAATATTTTAATATAATATTGATAGAACATAAATTTAACAATATACCATTATACATATCACTTACGTGCGCTCATGAATTTTAATCGTGTTTACATGAAATTTCCCATATATGTTGTAGATTTCTTTTGGAATTGAACAGCAGCCGAAAAAGCCGAACGTACCGGGAAAAAGTTGGGTCGAAGTTCCACAGAGTTCGACGCTTCGAGTGAGCGAAGCAAACGACGAAAAACAGAGGAACTGCGTGCGTCGCACAGTACAACAAAGTTGGTATATGCCACTCGAATGAGTCTTCGTGCGTCTGGTGCCTCTCAGGCTTCGAGTGTTCTGAAAGATGTGACCACAAAATCTCCTAAACGAGCCTTTAGGTATCAAGCGGCATTCAAATCATATCAGGAACCACCTCCGTGCGAGATATCTTCCGATCTTGCTTTGAATTTGATAAATGACGAAAGAAACGTACAAGTAAATGAGAGATTTGACGAATACGAACCGTGGTACGTCAGTTTATCCATCTTATAATAAAATCTTAGCAGCTAAACGTCGCTGTTATCCTGAGTTGTCGGCTATTACAGTAACAGAAACTAGCGCGGACGTTCACTTGCAAGCATTACTAGATATTAAGACATAGATCCAAAACTCTATAATAAATTGAAATTAATTTTAAAATGGGGGTGTGATGGGACCACAGGTCAACAGTATAAGCAAAAGTTCCGCGAGGAGAACAGCAGTGACGTCAACGTGTTTTTCACTTCAACGGTGCCTTTGCAACTCTCCACTGTCAATGAAATGGGCGAAGACATTGTTTTATGGAAAAATCCTAGTTCCTCCTCATCGCGGTTTTGCAGACCTATAAGGTTGCAGTTTCTGAAAGAAAGCGTTCGCAGTACTCGCGAAGAGCAAAAGTACCTAGAACAGCAAATTAATTCTCTTGTGCCGTTTAATACTGTTGTTGGTGTAAAAACCATTGAAATAAAATACGAAATGGTTTTCACTATGATTGATGCAAAAGTTAAAAACGCTCCAACGGAAACGGAATCAGCTATGCGATGTTACGTTTGCAAAGCAACATCTAAACAATTTAATAATATAGATTTAGTTTTGAAACAAGAAGCCGTTGCTGAAAATCTCTGTTTTGGCATAGCATCGCTGCACGCGTGGATGAGGTTCATGGAATGGTTTCTTCACTTAGCCTACAAATGCGGCAATGACGGAACCAAAAAAAAAGTGGCAGGCTCATTCTGAGGAACAGAAACAAAAAGTATCAGCTCGTAAAAAAAAAATTCTGAACGATTTCAAGCAATTTCACGGTTTGCGAATTGATGTCCCGAAAGCTGGATCCGGTACGACCAACGATGGAAATACCGCTAGGCGTTTCTTTGAGAATATCTCGTCAACTGCGGAAATTTTAGGGGTGAACGAAGGTTGCTAGCAAAAAGCAAATTACTGTTGCAAGCAATATCGAGCGGGTTTGGTATAGATACAGAGTAATTCAAAGTATACTGCTTAAATCTTGCCAAACGTTATGTTGAATTATATCCCTGGTACCCGATGCCGACATCAGTTCACGTCATTCTCATACATGGTTACGCTATAATTGATGCTTCTCCATTACCAATTGAACAGTTATCTGAGGATGCGCAAGAAGCCCGGAACAAAGATACCAGACGTTATCGTGAAAGCTTTTCTCGCAAATACTCACGTGAGAAGACAATGGAAGATGTATTTTACCGTCTTCTCGCATCTTCGGATCCCATCATCTCAAGCTTTCAAAATTATAAACCCAAAGATGGCAAACCATGTCCTCCCGAAGTTTTGGAACTTTTAGATCCTACATTTAGCAAATTCAATGTTAATGTAGAAAATGATAGCGCAACCGACGAAAGCGATGGAAACATGTTCGATTATGATTTCTATTAATTTAATATATGCACTTTTGTGAAGATATACGCTATTATATAACTCCATCATTTCTCATATAACTGGTCTGCCATTTTATTTCTGCAAAATTTAACTTTAGTTTTAAAATCAGCGGTCTCAAAAACCATCATATACCAAATTTCGTTGGAATCCTATCATTTTTCATATAAGTGGTCCGCCATTTTAGACCAACCATTTTGTTTTTGAAAAGATTGACTTCAGTTTTAGAATCAACAGTCTCAAAAATCATCATATACTGAATTTCGTTGGAACCACCCTATTATTTTTCACATAAGTAGTCCGCCATTTTGGATCCACCATTTTGTTTTTGAAATATTTGATGTCAGATTTGAGATCAGCGACCTCAAAAACCCCATAATCCAATGTTTCATCGAAATTGATCGACACCTTCATATTTTGGCCAGCTTTTCTGGACTTTGGGACTTTGGACCACTGTGCGCCGCGAAGGGCTTCTGCTCCCATAAGGCAAAATTTGAGTTACGTTGTAAAGCACATACTTTATACATTGTACACGTGCAACACTTTGTTGTACACGACTGCACACATATTTCGACTAAGGGCGCCGCACAGTGTCCGGAAACGCATGAAATGTGGCCAAGCGGGTCGAAAATCGGGCAAAAATAAAGTCAGTTTAAAAAAAAGAATAATAACGGATTCATGTTCGCAATACTTATAAACCCCCTAAATTTAAATGTTTGAGTCATAATTCTAAACCATTATTGCGTATTCGGGCATTCAAGTAGACTGTTTTGAACTGATGAGTTTCAAGCAAAAATTGCACCGGAAATAAATATTATTTTTATCGCATTTTGAAATGTTTTTCGAATAAATTTTGTATCACCTAAAACTGAATAAAAACACGATTTATTGGTACTAATTACAAAAAGAATGTCTGATAAAGTTTTAAGATAAAACACTTTGAAATTTGTAGAAATTTAAAACTAATTTCGGATTTTAAAAGAGTATAAGTTGCTTATATGAAAAATCGTGTCGCCCAATTTACAGTATTTGATAGCTCCAAGTGTCCTCTATCTTTTCATACCAAATTCACCTTCAGATTGATCCCACCTCGGGTGTACTGATTTTTTTTTCTCTCGCAAGGCGCCGAAAAATCGGACAATTCAACGATCATTTGGAGTATATTTGTTATAGAACATTGAAAAGTTATCCGAATGTATTTTATATTACACAAAATAAAAGAAAAATATAATTTAATGACAACAATTTAAAAAAAAATGTCTGATAAAGTTTTAAGGCATAAAAATTTGAATTCTGTAAAAAAATTAAATCAATTTATGATTTTGAATGGGTCACAATCACTTGTATGAAATATCAAGTGGCTAAATGTATGGTATATGGTAGTCCCAAGTATCTCCTATCTTGCTACACCAAATTCACTTTTAGGTTGATCCCCCCCTGGGGTGTGGTGATTTTTTCCCTTGCTAGTCGCTGAAAAATCAAACAATTCGACGATGGAGTATATTTTTTACTCCCATTTTTTTATTGCTATAAATAGTGAGTGGTATTAGTAACTATTTCTTTATATAATTATACTTTTAAAAGATCCTTAAATTGACTGAAATTTCACGTGGTATACTGTTCTGTAACGTGATCCCTAACCTCCGCATATCGCTTATCTTCGAAGGAATCCCATCCTGGAAGGAGTTATTTTTTTTTAATATCAGGTAAAAACATTCATAAAATTAATTAATGAAATTTTTGTTTTAGGAAAACTGGAAATAACTCGAATTTTACCTGAAATACCATACTCTAATGTGCGCGGTAATGCTTGTAAAACGCTCAGGATGAATCTCCACAGGACCTGAATAATTCTGTATCTGGCGAAGAAATAAACGTTAATCATTATTAAAAGTAAATATCAAAATTAAATTCTCATATATATTTTTATTAAGTCGGAGACTATCTAAAATACTATCTTAGCGTCATTTTTAATTAATTTATTGAATTGGTTGACGTAGTACCCCAGACTAACACAAACTCTGGTGGCCCACCTGAAATTCAAAATTAATAATTTGTGGTTTTATATTATAATTCCTCATTGCGAATCATCATCCAAATAAAGTTCTTCTTCGCTTTCACCAATATCTGATTCGGCAGCAATTATGTTTCGCGCTTCGGATGGTAATGTCTTTTTGTTTATTATTTTAGTTGACCTCTTCGCTGAAATAAGGGGGTCTGAATTGACCAGCAGCATATTAAGCAGATTATTTTTAGAAGTTGAGATTTACATTTTTTTAAATAGTTTTGAGTTTTTCAGGTATGAGTTTTGTGTTTCAGTGTTAGTTTTATTATTTTCAATTATATAACGTAAAATATTGTACTTTATATTTATATTTTTTAATTTGCACTTTGGACTATCATATACTATACATTTAGCGACTTGATATTTCATATAAGTGTTTGTGAACCATTCAAAATCATAAATTGATTTGAATTTTTTACAGAATTCAAATTTTAATACCTTAAAGCTATATCAGCATTTTTTTTAATTAGTGCCGTTTAATTATATTTTTATTCTGTTTTATATGATATAAAATATCTTTGGATAACTTTTAAATATTCTATGAAAACTAAATAACAAATATACTCCATATTATCGTTGAATTGTTCGAGTTTTCTACGACTCACGAGGGAAAAAAAATCACCACACCCCGGGGGGATCAGCCTAAAACTGAATTTAGTGTGGCAAGATAGGGGATACTTGGGACTACCATATACCATACATTTGGCCACTTGATATTTCATATAAATGATTTTGACCCATTCAAAATCATAAATTGATTTAATTTTTTTACAGAATTCAAATTTTTATGCCTTAAAACTTTATCATTTTTTTTTTAATTGTTGTCATTAAATTATATTTTTCTTCTATTTTATGTAATATAAAATACATTTGGGTAACTTTTCAATGTTCTATAACAAATATACTCCAAATTATCGTTGAATTGTCCGATTTTTCGGCGTCTTGCGAGAGAAAAAAATCACTACACCCGAGGTGGGATCAACCTGAAGGTGAATTTGGTATGAAAAGATAGAGGACACTTGGAGCTATCAAATACTGTAAATTGGGTGACACGATTTTTCATATAAGCAACTTATACTCTTTTAAAATCCGAAATTAGATTTAAATTTCTACAAATTTCAAAGTGTTTTATCTTAAAACTTTATCAGACATTCTTTTTGTAATTAGTACCAATAAATCGTGTTTTTATTCAGTTTTAGGTGATACAAAATTCATTCGAGAAACATTTCAAAATGCGATAAAAATAATATTTATTTCCGGTGCAATTTTTGCTTGAAACTCATCAGTTAAAAACAGTCTACTTGAATGCCCGAATACGCTATAATGGTTTAGAATTATGACTCAAAAATTTAAATTTAGGGGGTTTATAAGTATTGCGAACATGAATCCGTTATTATTATTTTTTTTAATCTGACTTTATTTTCGCCCGATTTTCGACCCGCTTGGCCACATTTCTCGCGTTTGCGGACACTGTGCGCCGTGACAAAATGCTAAACCTGTAAGTGCGCCGCTAACTGAAAAAGTTTGGGAACCCCTGGTCTACTACATACTAGTTGGAAACCTCTTCTCTACACCATGACCTGAACATCCCATATATTCTCCCTTACCTCTCAAGACCAACAACATCCAAACACCCTCGCAGTTAATTTCCTAGACAAGAGCGATGGTACAGATCGACTCAAAAGAATATACTGATCATATTTAATTAATAAATAATCGGTAATTATTTAGGTAATTATAAATTTATTTTTCTATCCAATTATGTATGTTTTCGGACTTCCTTTCGGATTACAATTGAATGTTACTCCATAGTCAAAACAATTTCAAAAATTTGAAAATGTCAATAAGAAATTTTCCCAAACAATTCATGAATAGATTCACTTGTATGAAATATCAAGTAGAGGGATCGTAGCTTACCGATGTGCAAGATTTCAGTTTTTCCTTGAATAGGTAAAATATTTAAATATATACATTACATTTTAATGCACCTGCGAGTATTTCCAAATCAGAGCTCATTATAATATAGACTCCTAGGTATCATTTACATGTTGTTTTATTTTGAAATATCAAAGCAGCTCCATCAATTGCGTCATTAGAAGGACACCGAGTTGGATGGACCGCTATAAAAGGATGTTCCAGAAATAGTAAAATATTTCCAATTGTGTCACTGCATTCAAAATCGGAAATCGATTAAGGACTATTTTAGGCTTCCATGATTTACGGCTAATGGAAACAAAAAAGTAATTGTGGAGGCAATTGCGATTTTGCGATACATTTTTATAAATCAAAAATACAAGTAACTTTATTAATATTGCACACTTTATGTATTATTAGTGACACAATTAAGCTTATCATTTTCAAATAAACAGTTGGAATGTTAGTCTGAGAATGAATATATAGGGTGTGTTACGAAAAAGTTGCATTTTAAAATTGCTATAAAAAAATATACGGGTGGATATTTTTCAATTATTTTTGTTTATTGAATAGCCCCAACAATGCGGTTTAATAGTGGAAGGCCACTTAATTCATATGGCTGCCCCGGCTGGCTTTGCAGTAGCCAAATTCTGTCGACACAATTTTTGATGGCATTTTCGATGGTGTGGCCCTCAATGGCTGCAATGGCGACTTCAATCTCGTGCTTTAGGTTGTCAATCGTCTCTAAATGGTTGGCGTAGCACTTATCCTTGACGGCTCCCCACAAAAAATAGTCCAACGGGGTCAAATCGCAGCTGCGAGGCGGCCAGTTAACATCGCCGTTTCGGCTAATTATACGATTTTCGAACGTACCGCGCAAAAGTTCGACTGTAACGTTGGCTGTGTGGCACGTGGCGCCGTCCTGCTGGAACCAAATGCCGCCGATGTCTTCCTCTTCCATTCGGGGAAAGAAAAACATTTCCAACATGCCGTGATAGCGCTCACCATTGACGGTTACGGCGGCTGCTGCTTCGTTTTCGAAGAAAAACGGACCAATGATGCCGCCGGACCACATACCGCACCAAACAGTCACTCGTTGAGGGTGCAGTGACTTTTCCATGATTACGTGTGGATTTTCTGAGCCCCAAATGTGGCAGTTTTCCTTATTGACAAAACCACCTAGGTGGAAATGAGCTTCATCTGAAAAGATGATTTTTCGATAAAAATGCTCATCTTCCATCAAGCGTTCTTCGGCCCATTGAGCGAACCGAAATCGCATCGGATGGTCGTGCGGCTTCAGCTCTTGCACCAATTGAATTTTGTACGGCTTCAAACCGAGGTCTTCCGTCAAAATTCTTTGAAGGGACGTGCCAGAAATGTGCAATTCCTGCGAGCGGTGTCGAGTTAATGTTGATGGATTGTCACTCACACTTTCGGCAACAGCAACAATATTTTCGATTGAGCGCACCGGACGAGCACGGGAACGCGTTGCACTGTCCATTAATGGGCCACTTTCTCGCACACGCTTCACAAATTTATCCACAAACTGCCTGGAAGGCGCTTTATTTTTCCCGAATTTTGTGCGCATTTTTCTTGCAGTTTCGGTTGAAAACTCACCATTTTGGAAGTAAGTTTTCAATATTTCCCAATTTTCTTCGAGCGTAAACTTAACCATTTCGTAAACCGCAAACCTTTTACTAAATATTTGACACACAAGTCATTCGAGCTGTCAAAGCCAAAATAATCGATAGTTCAAAAAGCAACCGATAGATGGGCCACCCAGTATACAATTTTAGTGCTGATTTTTGGATTATTTGCTGGTTTATTTGTATTATTCTTTGAAATACTTATGATTTACCGATGCTATAGGTGATAGACTGTTTTAATCAAATATGAAAGTCGTTTCAGGGTTACTAACGTCATCTTTGTTTGCTTTTTGCGGCCAATAATAATATTTAAATACAATAAAATTTGGCAAATGGCCCTATCAATTAAACAAACATACCTTATATAAATCTTTTTACCACATAAATATAAATAACTATTATACCATTAAATCGTAGAAGGTAACATGATGGCCATATCATAATTTTTTTGTCTGGTGTAAATCAATTTCTATTTGAATTTTAATAGTAGGCAGTTGTTCCCACAATATCAATTTTATTTATAATATGAAAGCATGCAGGCTGTTTTTATTTAAAAAGATACTTTCACTCTATGATGCTGTAAAAATCTGCAAACATCCCTTCATTACATTTCGACCTAAACGCACTTTTTCTCTAGCACTTAAAAAAATATAAAAAACAATTGCCAGATACTTGAAATTTTCTAAATTTACTCAAACAACATATTTCTCCATGATGCCGTCAAAATCTGCACACACCCCTTCACTACATTTCGAAATAATTCCACGAGAACAAAATTTATAATTATCTAAAGTTGCACTTTTTCTCGAGCGCTTAAAAAAATATAAAAACAATTGCCAGACACTTGAAATTTTCTAAATTTATTCAAACAACATATTTGTCCATGATGCCGTCAAAATCTGCAAACACCCCTTCACTACATTTAGAGCTAATTCCACGAGAACAAAATTTGTAATTATCTGAAGTTGCACTTTTTCTCGAGCGTTTAAAAAAATATAAAAACAATTGCCAGACACCTGAAATTTTCTAAATTTACTCAAACAACGTATTTCTCCATGGTGCCGTCAAAATCTGCACCCACCCCTTCACTACATTTCGAAATAATTCCACGAGAACAAAATTTATAATTATCTAAAGTTGCACTTTTTTCAGCGATTAAAAAAATATAAAAACAATTGCCAGACACTTGAAATTTTCTAAATTTATTCAAACAACATATTTCTCCATGATGCCGTCAAAATCTGCACCCACCCCTTCACTACATTTCGAGCTAATTTTACGAGAAAAAAATTGTAATTATCTAAAGTTGCACTTTTTCCAGCGCTTAAAAAAATATAAAAATAATTGCCAGAGTTGAAATTTTCTAAATTTACTCAAACAACATATTTCTCCATGATGCCGTCAAAATCTGCACACACCCCTTCATTACATTTCGAGCTAATTTCACAAAGAAAAAAATTGTAATTTTCTAAAGTAGCACTTATTCTCGAGTGTTGGTTTCTTTGCTGATATCACTGAACCGATTTCAATAAAATTTTAGGGGTATGTGGGTAACCATGAAAGGATCCCAAATAAACAACAAAATAAACAGCATGTAATCTAAAAAGATATATCATCACACTTTTTGGACACCCTGTATAATCAAAAATATTTTCCTGATATAGGATACAAGTAAAGTCTAATCAAAGTCCTAACTTAATTAGTTACTGAGTTATAGAACATGGGAGGTGAAATGCAGGAGCCTGTATAATAAAGAAAAAATGTTTAATCTCCAGTAAAATTCACCAGAAATCCACGAACTAGCATCAAACACAATTCAATTTTCTTTTTCTTTTTTATAAAACATGGCAGAAGGACCTATGGCCGATAGCCTAGACAGTGACTAACAATACAAATAAATGAAATACTAAACCATGCAAAAGTTGCTGAAATAAAGATGTTGTATAAATTCACTAGAAAGATTTAAGAGGTTTTTTTAGTTTAACCATCGATTTATAAATTGATCAATTCTACCCCAATTCTGTACCCATGCGATATATGTCGTTACATCCGTCAAAATTGAAAATCCAACTATAGCATTCGCTGCGGCAAATATTTCTTTTTCGCACATTTGATTTTTAGTTTTCACCGTATGTTTGGGGATTTTACGATTTTTGTGACCCCCTTTTGCTTAATCCTTTAAACGGCTAAACTGAAGTTTTTCTCTGTACTGCGTAATTAAACATTTAGCGAAATTTTCTTACACGGCCCAAACGTATAAGAATACACCCCCGCCTTATTTTCCTAAATGGTGTTGTGTGTGTGTGACCAGCATTAGGTCCCATTTTCGCTCTTTATGAATTTTTACATGACTCATATCCACCCACTATTTCAATCCTACACTTCCAGGTAAATGTATGAAGTTTTCTATCCGAAAATATTTAAACAAGTACATTATATTTTGTATAAAAGTATATACATAAATGAAGAATGGCTAATCATCGCAAATGATATAAATCTTCAAATTACACATTACATAGATATTTTAAAACCACTATTAAAGTTAATTGAAACGTGCATTTTGATTATGATGTATTGTGCTAAATAAAGAAATACAGTAGTTTACTATTTATTTATTGTCCACCTTATATTTATAATAAAACAAATTAATTAAATGATTCTGATCGGCGAAGCTGTAAGTTGTTTAAATGAAAACTACTTAAAATCATAATCCGATAATTACAATACAATATTGTTATTTGTTTGGCATCAATAGATAGATGATGCACATAACAAAAAAAAGTACATCTATTTGATGGTTAATAAATTTCTGAATACAAAATTATTATTTTGTTTTTTTATTATAATACACCACAGTAAAAAAATAATATTTTTCGAAATTATATAAAATTTGTAAAATTCAATTTTTCTAATCCTATTTTCAAAATATAGAACAGAATGTTAACGTGCCAAGTAATTTATAACCATTTCTTCGTCTTGCGAGTTCATCTCTTACATTCTTTAAATGATCTCGTCAGAGGCGGCTCGTCATATAAAGCCAAGGAGCCATGACACTACCTCCAGTTTCCATCTCAGCAAGAATTTTTAATTAAATAGAGTTTTACACTATTTTTTGTTTGTTTTCGGCGTTACGCCTGGCCTTGGTGCTATGACCATTAGCCATCATCAATTGCCCACTACACCAACGGGCCGCCCCAGTTTTACACTATTTCGCCATTTTAAATAAACAATACCTGCAAAAGTTTAATGAGTAGATAAAAATCCAATGGAATGCCGCGCGCCTTTAACCGTGCCAATTTACTTCTGGCACGAAATTTTGCTAGAATATTGGCTGCGACGCAGTGGTGCGCGGTTGGGGGAACGCGTTCTGAACGTGCATTTCGAGCCAAATAAGTTCTGGCTCATCTCGTGCACGTGACGCCGACGACACTTGTTGTCGTAGTTTCCGTGCCATACGTGATGAGTACAATTGGTTCATTACGGAATAAGCATTTTTGCTCTAGTACTATCGAGTAAATAAATTAAACAATTAGGTAGGCCTCTGTCTGTAAAAAATACCGTGCGATATGTCGAACATTTTCTAAAATATCAAAAATACAATATTTCTAGATGTATGTAACAAGTTTTAAGCTAATTCTGGCGGTCACTATTTTTTCAAATTTTGTAAATCACAAAATAAATATTATATTTTTCTAAAAATCAAGTTTCGAATGCTGACATTTGACGTTTTGTTTCCAGTGGGTGTATGTCGATTATTTTCCAGTATGTCAAAAATGCAATATTTATGGATGGATTTGCGAAGTTTGAAGCTAATTCCGGTAGTCACTATTTTTTTAGAATTTTTTAAATCGCAAGATGCAAATTCTGTTTTTTCTAAAAATCAAGTTTCGATGGCTAGCTTGTTGCTTCCAGCGGGGATATGTCGATCATTTTCAGTATGTTAAAAACACTACATTTCAGAATGCATTTGAGTAGTTTGAAGCTAATTCTCGTAGTCACTATTTTTTTAGAATTTTTTAAATCGCAAGATGCAAATTCTGTTTTTTCTAAAAATCAAGTTTCGATGGCTAACATTTTGCTTCCAGCGGGGATATGTCGATCATTTTCCAGTATGTTAAAAATAATATATTTCAGGATGCATTTGAGTAGCTTGAAGCTAATTCTCGTAGTCACTATTTTTTTAGAATTTTTTAAATCGCAAGATGCAAATTCTGTTTTTTCTAAAAATCAAGTTTCGATGGCTAGCATGTTGCTTCCAGCGGGAATATGTAGATCATTTTCCAGTATGTTAAAAATACTACATTTCAGAATGCATTTGAGTAGTTTGAAGCTAATTCTGGTAGTCACTATTTTTTTAGAATTTTTTCAATCGCAAGATGCAAATTCTGTTTTTTCTAAAAATCAAGTTTCGATGGCTAACATTTTGCTTCCAGCGGGGATATGTCGATCATTTTCCAGTATGTTAAAAACACTACATTTCAGAATGCATTTGAGTAGTTTGAAGCTAATTCTCGTAGTCACTATTTTTTTAGAATTTTTTAAATCGCAAGATGCAAATTCTGTTTTTTCTAAAAATCAAGTTTCGATGGCTAACATTTTGCTTCCAGCGGGGATATGTCGATCATTTTCCAGTATGTTAAAAATAATATATTTCAGGATGCATTTGAGTAGCTTGAAGCTAATTCTCGTAGTCACTATTTTTTTAGAATTTTTTAAATCGCAAGATGCAAATTCTGTTTTTTCTAAAAATCAAGTTTCGATGGCTAGCATGTTGCTTCCAGCGGGAATATGTAGATCATTTTCCAGTATGTTAAAAATACTACATTTCAGAATGCATTTGAGTAGTTTGAAGCTAATTCTGGTAGTCACTATTTTTTTAGAATTTTTTCAATCGCAAGATGCAAATTCTGTTTTTTCTAAAAATCAAGTTTCGATGGCTAACATTTTGCTTCCAGCGGGGATATGTCGATCATTTTCCAGTATGTTAAAAACACTACATTTCAGAATGCATTTGAGTAGTTTGAAGCTAATTCTCGTAGTCACTATTTTTTTAGAATTTTTTAAATCGCAAGATGCAAATTCTGTTTTTTCTAAAAATCAAGTTTCGATGGCTAACATTTTGCTTCCAGCGGGATATGTCGATCATTTTCCAGTATGTTAAAAATACTACATTTAAGGATACATTTGAGTAGTTTAAAGCTAATTCTGGTAGTCGCTATTTTTTTAGAATTTTTTCAATCGCAAGATGCAAATTCTGTTTTTTCTAAAAATCAAGTTTCGGTGGCTAACATTTTGCTTCTAGCGGGGATATGTAGATCATTTTCCAGTATGTTCAAAATACTACATTTCAGGATGTATTTGAGTAGTTTGAAGCTAATTCTGGTAGTCACTATTTTTTTAGAATTTTTTAAATCGCAAGATGCAAATTCTGTTTTTTCTAAAAATCAAGTTCCGATGGCTAACATTTTGCTTCCAGCGGGATATGTCGATCATTTTCCAGTATGTTCAAAATACTACATTTCAGGATGTATTTGAGTAGTTTGAAGCTAATTCTGGTAGTCACTATTTTTTTAGAATTTTTTAAATCGCAAGATGCAAATTCTGTTTTTTCTAAAAATCAAGTTTCGATGGCTAACATTTTGCTTCCAGCGGGATATGTCGATCATTTTCCAGTATGTTCAAAATACTACATTTCAGGATGCATTTGAGCAGTTTGAAGCTAATTGTGGTAGTCACTATTTTTTTTAGAATTTTTTCAATCGCAAGATGCAAATTCTGTTTTTTCTAAAAATCAAGTTTCGGTGGCTAACATTTTGCTTCCAGCGGGATATGTCGATCATTTTCCAGTATGTTAAAAATACTACATTTAAGGATACATTTGAGTAGTTTAAAGCTAATTCTGGTAGTCGCTATTTTTTTAGAATTTTTTCAATCGCAAGATGCAAATTCTGTTTTTTCTAAAAATCAAGTTTCGGTGGCTAACATTTTGCTTCTAGCGGGGATATGTAGATCATTTTCCAGTATGTTCAAAATACTACATTTCAGGATGTATTTGAGTAGTTTGAAGCTAATTCTGGTAGTCACTATTTTTTTAGAATTTTTTAAATCGCAAGATGCAAATTCTGTTTTTTCTAAAAATCAAGTTCCGATGGCTAACATTTTGCTTCCAGCGGGATATGTCGATCATTTTCCAGTATGTTCAAAATACTACATTTCAGGATGTATTTGAGTAGTTTGAAGCTAATTCTGGTAGTCACTATTTTTTTAGAATTTTTTAAATCGCAAGATGCAAATTCTGTTTTTTCTAAAAATCAAGTTTCGATGGCTAACATTTTGCTTCCAGCGGGATATGTCGATCATTTTCCAGTATGTTCAAAATACTACATTTCAGGATGCATTTGAGCAGTTTGAAGCTAATTGTGGTAGTCACTATTTTTTTTAGAATTTTTTCAATCGCAAGATGCAAATTCTGTTTTTTCTAAAAATCAAGTTTCGGTGGCTAACATTTTGCTTCTAGCGGGGATATGTAGATCATTTTCCAGTATGTTCAAAATACTACATTTCAGGATGTATTTGAGTAGTTTGAAGCTAATTCTGGTAGTCACTATTTTTTTAGAATTTTTTCAATCGCAAGATGCAAATTCTGTTTTTTCTAAAAATCAAGTTCCGATGGCTAACATTTTGCTTCCAGCGGGATATGTCGATCATTTTCCAGTATGTTCAAAATACTACATTTCAGGATGTATTTGAGTAGTTTGAAGCTAATTCTGGTAGTCACTATTTTTTTAGAATTTTTTAAATCGCAAGATGCAAATTCTGTTTTTTCTAAAAATCAAGTTTCGATGGCTAACATTTTGCTTCCAGCGGGATATGTCGATCATTTTCCAGTATGTTAAAAATACTACATTTAAGGATACATTTGAGTAGTTTAAAGCTAATTCTGGTAGTCGCTATTTTTTTAGAATTTTTTCAATCGCAAGATGCAAATTCTGTTTTTTCTAAAAATCAAGTTCCGATGGCTAACATTTTGCTTCCAGCGGGATATGTCGATCATTTTCCAGTATGTTCAAAATACTACATTTCAGGATGCATTTGAGCAGTTTGAAGCTAATTGTGGTAGTCACTATTTTTTTTAGAATTTTTTCAATCGCAAGATGCAAATTCTGTTTTTTCTAAAAATCAAGTTTCGATGGCTAACATTTTGCTTCCAGTGGGGGTATGTCGATCATTTTCCAGTATGTTAAAAATACTACATTTCGGGATGCATTTGAGCAGTTTGAAGCTAATTCTGGTAGTCACAATTTTTTTAGAATTTTTTATGTCGCAAGATGTAAATTCTGTTTTTTATAAAAAATCAGGTTTCGATAGCTAACATTTTGTTTTCAGTGGGGATATGTCGATAATTTTCCAGTTTGTCAAAAATACAATATTTTTGGATGGATTTGAGAAGTTTGAAGCTAATTCAGGTAGTCACTATTTTTTTAGATTGTTTTAAATCACCAGATGCAAATTTCGTGTCGAGTGTTGACATTTTGTTTCCAGTGCGAGTATGTCGATCATTTTCCAGTATGTTAAAAATACAATATTTCTGGATGCATTTGAAAAGTTTGAAGCTAATTCTGGTAGTTACTATTTCTTTAGAATTTTTTAAATCGCAAGTTGCAAATTCTGTTTTCTATAAAAACCAAGTTTCGATGGCTAACATGTTGCTTCCAGCGGGGATATGTCGAACTATTGATGTAAAACGTAAATTTAAATTAACAATGGTGGATGCAAAATATGCAATTCTTTGACTGAGATAAAGTCTACACAGAGATGCTATCTTTGTGGCTTTACGTCCAAAAAATGTTCTTATTCAGGTAGTGCACATTTCACTCACTTAAATTCGAGTTCACAGTGCTGCCATTTTGTTTACAAGCAAGGTGCGTCAATTATCTTGAGGTATGTCAAATATATGTTATTTCTAAGTGAATTTGGAAATTTTTAGGCAATTTCCGCGGGCAATATTTTTTTTTAGAATTTTCTCAATCAGATGGTGCACATTTCACTCACTCAAATTCAAGTTCAGAGTGCCGCCATTTTGTTTACAAGCAAGATGCGTCAATTATCTTGAGGTATATCAAAGATATGTTATTTCTAAGCAAATTTGAAAATTTTGCAGCAAATTCCGCGGGTGATAATTTTTTTAGAATTTTTTTAATCAGGTGGTGCACATTTCACTCACTCAAATTTGAGTTCATAGTGCTGCCATTTTGTTAATAAGCAAGGTGCGCCAAATATCTTTTGGTATGTTAAAAATATGTTATTTCTAAGCAAATTTGGAAATTTTGAAGCAAATTCCGCGGGTGATAATGTTTTTAGAATTCTTTCAATCAGATGGTGCATATTTCACTTACTCAAATTCGAGTTAATAGTGCTGCCATTTTGTTGATAAGCAAGGTGCGTCAATTACCTTTTGATATGTCAAAAATATGTTATTTCTAAGCAATCTGGAAATTTTGAAACAAATTCCGCGGGTCATAATTTTTTTAGAATTCTTTTAATCGGATGGTGCATTTTTCACTCACGCAAATTCGAGTTCATAGTGTTGCCATTTTGTTAATGAGCAAAGTGCGTCAGTTGTCTTTTATATGTCAAAAAATGTTATTTCTAAGCAAATTTGGAAATTTTGAAGCAAATTCCGAGGGCGGTAATTTTTTTATAATTTTTTTAATCAGGTGGTGCACATTTCACTCACTCAAATTCGAGTTTATAGTGCTGCCATTTTGTTAATTAGCAAGGTGCGTCAATTATCTTTTGATATGTCAAAAATATGTTATTTCTAAGTAAATTTGGAAATATTTAGGCAAATTCCGCAGGCAATATTTTTTTTAGAATTTTCTTAATCAGGTGGTGCACATTTCACTCACTCAAATTTCAGTTCATAGTGCTGCCATTTTGTTTACAAATAAGGTGCGTCAATTATCTTTTGATATGTTAAAGATATGTTATTTCTAAGCAAATTTGGACATTTTGAAGCAAATTCCGCGGACGATAACTTTTTAGAATCCTTTATTCGGATGGTGCATATTTCACTCACTCAAATTCAAGTTAAGAGTCTCGCCATTTTGTTTACATGCAAGGTGCGTCAATAATTTTTTTATACGTCAAAAATATGTCATTTCTAAGCAGATTTGGAAAAATTTAAGATAATTCCAGGTGTGATGGTATTTTAAGACGAACCGGATGCGGGCAGTCTTGTTAAGTTCTTAGAGCGTCTGGACTTTATGGAGCGATATTTCACGTTCATTGGATATCCATTAGACGCAGCAATATTGTTAAAGTGATATCCATCAGACGTGTCCGAAACTGAAAAATATGAAGTAAACAACATCGGAATTCATCGGAAGAAAAAATCCTTAGTATTCAAAGTCGAGACAGTATGATGGTTGACGACAAGCGTTGTGTTGAATTGTCGATACCTGAAAGGGTAATTATAAGCGAAATGTAAATGCACTAATGGAAGTAAATAATAACATTTGACATATTTAGTATTCAAAAAGGAGCGCGACAGCACATGACTTGTCTGCTGAATATGCGTTCGCGCACAGTTTGCTAAATTTCAACGTTTGCCTGACGAAGAGGCGGCGACGACGCGTCCAGCGGGCATTGAGTCAGGCCCAGGTATGAAAGGGAAACGGTTCATTTGATGACATATCATCATGTCGCTGACCAGTGTCACATTTTAGTGTGCTTTAAATACACACAGAGGCATGTGTAACTTTCATTTTGTTAATGTTACACATTATCAAATATGTTAAAAATTTGTAAAGAAAAAATAAAAAACAAATTAGAGACAACTTTACTTGTTGCAGAAAGCATTAGATAAATACAAGAAAACGAAATGTAGCCTGAATATATGAATATTCAACCTGTTCGTTAATCTGCAAGCAAAAAATTAAGTCTTACTAAAACTATAAACAAATAACTTATTGAAAAAATAAAATTTGAAATGAATATTTTTTGTGGCATTACGACCAAAATTGAAACAAATTTAATAAAAGTTATTGTTTTATTTTATAATTAATATTAAAAACGAATTATTCATTGAATTGATATTGTCGTTAAGTTAAATTCTGCATTATGGTGGCAGCAAATAAATTATAAGATTTTAAAATGCTTAAAATGATACTTACTTAATAAAAAGTGAACCAAGAGGGAAGAATAGCACATGCTAATCTCGTCAGTCGTTCGTAATAAAATTTGTAAAATGGTTGAAAGGGGAAAATATTTGTTAACTCATCAAGTCGCCAAATTATTTTTATTCAGTGTTGTATATTTAGAATAAATCTGAAATTTTCCAAATTCACGGTCGGCAAAATCATTTTTTGATTTTGTTAAATTGCTTAGCTTCCGAAAGCGTTACTTGAATTTAATGATTTAAATTCCAAAATATAGCGAATTTAGGGTTTAAAAAAAACAAATCGTGTCAAAGAGTTGCTAAAATCTATTGTTTTACAAGTTTTTTTCGACTTAATCAGTCACGACCGCATTTTACAAGTTCAAAGTCGACAAAATCGCGTTTTAGATTTTTAAATTATGATGACCTGTGTGTTAAAATGTATAGTGTAATATAAAGAGAATATTCATGTCAAATTGAAATTTTTTATTTAAAATAATTGAGGTATTTAACGTATTTTTGATTATGATAGTTTATTTGTTGAAATTTAAAGAATTTATTTTATATTAAAAAGTATTATAAAAACGAAACCTGTTAAAGGCAACAAATACGCGTTACGATTTTTAAAAAATTGCTGAGGTGTGAAAAGCATATCTTGGTTATGATAATTTATATGCTAAAATGTAGAGAATTCAGTGTTTTAAAAAAGTATAAAAAAACTATTCATGTCAAAGTAACGAAAATTAACAAAATCTGCAAGATCAAAGTCAATAAAATCGCGTTTTTGATGTTGAAAATTTGAATAACTTCCGAACGCATTGTTTGATTTTGAAGATTTAAATGCCAAAATGTAGCGAACTTTAGCGTGTTTGAAAAACGTATTAGGAAATATTCATGTCAAATCAATGAAAATTGCCAAAATCCAGTTTTTCCAGGTTGAAAGTAAAACAAATCGGCGCTTTGGATTTTTAAAAATTGAGGTTTTAATCGTAAGTTATGATTATGATGTTTTATATGTTAAACATAGATAATTTATGGTGTTTTAAGTGGTATTAAATATAATTATGCAGAAACAATGAAAATTGCTAAAATCCGAAATTTTCCGAGCTCAAAGTCAACAAGTCCTTGATGGACCTGGCCAACGAATATTATAAATATCACTGGTTTGACCTATTCAACAGTACAACCGCAGGTTATAAACACAAATTGTTTGTTCATTTATAAAACCACTATCATAATACGCACATGTTGTTCAAATTTATGTTGTATTTTTTATTTTTTTTTTGTTTAAGTAATCTATTTGAATTGTTGTTAATTTCATGTAAAAGGTGTTATACCGTGAATAAACATATTATTATATTATTATTATTAACTCTCCTTTTAAAATTTTAAGGTGTTAAATAGTATAAAAAATCGAAAGTTACCGAAATCCAAAATTCAAAATCAACAAAGTTTTTGATTTTGATAAATTGTTTAACATATGAGCGCGTTATCTGACTTTAATGGTTTACTCTGCAGGCGGGTTATCAAAATGCATTCACCCCCGCAAAATGACCATCGCCCCTTAAATGTGGATTGTCAGAAAAACGCCCAATATAAACATAAATCTCTCAACAGGGGGCGTTGTCACCCACGTTGAGAAACACTGCTCTAGACACTCGTTAATAATAGTAGTATCGTCTGATCCATATTTTTTTTCTTTTTGACTTTGGCAGATGCCCTTCAGTCACATCGATTATGTATAATTCATATTAAATGAAATAGACATCCACAAACACCCATGCCCTCGCCGGGATTCGAACCCGGGACCCTCCGCATTAATACTAGCGCGCTAAAGCACGCGGCTAGTGGGCCGACCCATAAAATTTTGATTTTTTTTTTTTAATATCGCATATTAAAAAATTAGGACATTTAGCCTACGGGCTATTGGAACTAAAATCTGCGAAAAAAGGGTTATTTGGAGAAAATCTAAAATCATGGAAGCCATTATTTAATAACACAAATTGTCTCGACTTGTCAGTTTGTTTTAAAAATGACAATGCACGTCATGAAAGACGAGATTAGTTCAGTTGATTAAAAAAAAAAATCTCAGACATGACAGTCATGGCCGCTATGTCAGGCATTGCAACAACAAAAATCAGTAGCTCACCCTTTGTATTGTAATATTGATTTTCATGGTTTTAATGTTTGTGAAGTCGGAAATCATAAATGTAGAGCTGCACCAAGCACTCCAGACGCGTTGCGCAGTGACCATCTTAAATTCAATTGGCTACGGAGTTTCGTTGTAGCGTTCTCTGGCGTTCTCCGAATATTTTCTCACTCTGCGCAAACTTTACTCCCACACGTCTCGAGTGCTTGATAATACTGTATCCGTCTTTTCAAGTTTCAAGTCAATTTTCAAGTTTGATTGATTGCAAATTAGAAAAAACATGAAATTTCAGATAACCATACAAATGCATGTATTATTTTAAAACAATGGAAAGAAGGAAATTTGAATACACAATTGTTAGAAAGACTTGTCAAAATTACTTTAAAATTAGCAAAAAATTGCAGCTCTTTTCGAGGACTTTTAATGAGATTTATAATGGCATTTTTTTGTCAGATACACTTGTTAGCCGACTATAATAATATCATGAAATAAGTCATATCCATCCTTCATGGCCACGTTAATTATTCATCTCCTAAAATACAGAATGAACTAATTTGTATCCTGTCAACAGATTTGAGAAAAAAGTTAATTACTGATATAAACTCGGCCCCATATTTTCCAATAATTGTGGATACCACTCAAGATCTATCGGAAATAGATCGGCTCAGTTTTTGTTTTAGATTTGTTCAAATTTGCAATAACGACTAATTAACGACTGTCCAATTTCGTTAAATATTGAGGAAATGTTTTCAGGGTACTTTAAAGTTGAAAGTCAAACATCAAGAGCAATATCTAATCAAATTTTATATGTTTTAAAACAATTTTGGACTTCATTTCAAAAAATGCAGAAAAAATATCGGTAAAAAAAATCAAAAATCCTGATTTAGAAATAAAAATGCAGACCAAAAAATTCAAAATACAAGCAAAAGAAAAATTATTTGCCATTTTCAGCCCCAAATATAACTCTTTTTAGCTTAAAATAAGTTCCAACGAAAAATTCGAAAATAATAGCAAAAATAAAAATTAAAAAAATAAATTCGCACAATAAAATCAATAATTCAAGTTAAGAAAATCTAAAATATGGGACAAAAAATAAAAAATCAGGACCTAAAATCTAAAATTCGTAACCAAAAATCAAAAGTGGTAGACCAAAAAAAAAAAAAATTTTAACGATTGAATCGAAAATTTAAGTCGAAATAAAGAAAATTTCGGCCTAAAGACCTAAAATTGAAGCAATCGAAAATACAAAATATAGGTCAAAAAAGTAGGGCTTGAAAAAGTGAAAATTTAGACAAAAGATCGAAAACTCGAGCGCAAAGATAAAGAATGCAGAAAAAAAATCGAAAATTTCTTCAAACCAATCGAAATTTTTTGTCAAAATAAAAAATATTTAGACCAAAAAATAAAGAAATATAAAATATAGCCTAAAACGGTAAACATTTAGACAAAACATCGAAAACGGGCGTAAAGCTAAAATTTCAGACAAAAAAAAAATCGAAAATTTCTACAAACCAATCGAATATTTTGATCAAAATAAATAAAAATAAAAAGAATCGGAACAAAAAAATCGAAAATACAGAAATCTAAAATATGGGCCAAAGAATCGAGAATCCTGACAGAAAATTAAAAAGCAAAATAATTTGCCAAAAATAAGTTTTTGATCAGAAATTCGAAAATCATAGCAAAAAATTAAATAAACCTACGAAATGAAATCAATAATCCAAGTTAAAAAATCTAAAATATTGGATAAAAAATAGACTAAAAATCTAAAATATCCGATACAAAATTTAGTCCAAATATCTAAAATTCTGGCATAAAAATAAAAATGGTGGACCAAGGAAAGAAACATTTTAACAGACAAATAAAGAAAATTTTAGAAGATAAAAGAAAACAAAAATCTACAATAAAATAGAAACAACCTTACTTGTTGCAGAAAGTATCAAATAAATTCAAAAAACGAAATATAGCCTGAATATATGAATATTCAACCTGTTCGTAACTCTGCAAGCAAAATTAAGTCTTACTATGGCGTCTGCAGATGGCTATTTACTTATTTTTTACATATTTTAGGGTTCAGTTTTATAATTTAAAGTTTTCAAACTCAATTTAGTTTTATTTTTCAAGTTAGTCCTGTGGGTAGAAATAAGGGATCTTAAACCAATGTTATTTCACTAAGTACTTAGTACTAGTAATAACGCAAATTTCTTTTGTATCATTCAATGTCCGACGTGGCATTAGCCAGGGAAGTAGTTGTTTCAATAAGTTATTTGTTTATAGTCTTAGTAAGACTTAATTTTGCTTGCAGAGTTACGAACAGGTTGAATATTCATATATTCAGGCTATATTTCGTTTTTTGAATTTATAAAAATCTACAATGTTGGCCAAAAAGTCTAAAATTTAGACAAAACATCGAAAACTCGGGCCTAAAGATAATAAACTAAACAAAAAATCAAAAATGCGTACCAAAAATCGATTTTGACAATAAAATCGAAAAGTTAGGTCAAAAGATTAAAAAAATAATAATAAAAATTTGTAATGTTGGCCATAAAGTCGAAAATTTAAACATTGCCTAGAAAATTCGGCTCTAAAGATAATAAATGCAGGCTAAAAAATCGAAAATTTCAAGAAACAAAACTCGAAAAATCTCGCATATAAATCAATAATTCAGGTTATAGATACTTTAATCAAAATCAAATCAAAAATTTGGAACTAGAATTAAAATTTCGGCCCGAAAAATCAAAAATGCGGACCAAAAAATCAAAAATTTTAACAATTAAATCGAAAATTTAGGTCAAAATAAAGAATATTTAGAATATTAAAAAAAAAAAAATAGAAAGATAAAACATCATTTGACCAAGTCTCAAAAAATAAAAAATGCGGACCAAACCGCCGAAAATTTTATCAATTCAATCGAAAATTTAGGCCAAATAATCAAAAATTTAGACAAAAAAATTTAATATACAGATCAAAAATCTAAAAATTAAATCTTGAAAAATCAAAAATATGGTCCAAAGAAATCGAAAATTTTAACAGTTAAATTTAATTTGATTTAATTTAATTTATTTGACGGATTCACCTTTTTACAAATTTATTACATATGTATTATGTAAATAATATAGATTTGCTGTATGAAATTAAATAAATAAAAAAATATAATAAAACCATAACAGAAAACAATGTACGACTTAATAATTAACTTAAAACTAATATAAAAAAAACTTGGCCTGACGTGAATTTAAATGATGTCGACGGACTTATTTGTTGAGTTGAGAATGCAATGTTACTTTTACATTGCAACAAAACATACTAAATATTAAATAAATACGGTAATATAAATTTCAAGAAATTTCAATAAAAACAAATAAATAAAAGTCTGAATCGAAAGTTTATGTCAAAATAAAGAATATTCAGGTCAAAAGATCAAAAATTTGGACCCAAAAGAATAGAAAATACCGGTGAAAAATGTAAAACCTAAAAATTCGGCGGGAAAATAAAAAATGCGGGCCAAAAAGTAGAAAGTTTTAACAATTAAATCGCAAATTTAGATCAAAATTAAGGATATTTAGGACAAAAGATAAAATATTGTGAGCAAAAATATCGAAAATACAGGTCCAAAATTTGAAATTTAAAAATTCGTTGGGAAAAATAAAAAATACGGACTAAATAGTCGAAAATTTAAACAATTAAATTGAAAATGTAGGTCAAAATAAAGAATATTTAGGCCAAATGTTTTGCTATTTAAAAAAATCGGAGAATTACTTTGAAGTGATTTTTGAGACTAATTTAAACCATTTTCTTTTTTAGAATAAGTTTCTCATTTTTGAACAATTAAAGTGTTTTGAAAATAATTGTGAATCTGTTACATATTTGGGGATCCATATAAATGCTAAGCTGTCCTGGAGTAAACAGATTGACCATGTACTCTCTAAATTAAACAGTGCTTATTATGCAATTATGAAGCTGAGGTATAAATTCAACACGAAAGCATTGATCGAGGCATACTATGCAATAGCTTACCCACACTTGGCATACAACATACTAGTGTGGGGAGGGGCCAATACAACACGTGTGTTTATTGCACAAAAGCGAATTCTACGTCTTATTGTCGGTCTCCAAAAAACTGAGACCTGCCGTACTGCCTTTATCAATCGCCAGATACTCACGCTGAATAGTCTCTTTATATATAAGTGTGCGTTATATGTAAAAAGCAATGAACATTTATTTGTGAAAAATAATAACACGCACAGCTATCAAACGCGACATGGTACTGATATCCGCTCAACTTCGCACAATACCACTATGTACGAGAAAACGGCACTATTCATGTGTTCGGTGGTATTTAACAAACTACCAATGGAAATTAAAATGTACAATAACATCAAGACATTTAAGACAAAACTAAATAATTTTCTCGTGCATAAGTGCTATTACAAATTTTCAGATTTTATAAATGATTGTGATAAGAAAGTGTAGTCTGTGATATATTGGTCTAGATATCAACAAATATCTGTTTTAAACTTTTTAATCTGTATCGTTTATTTTAATCTGTATCGTTTATTTTAATATGTATTGTTTATTTTAATATGTATAGATGTAAATTGTGTCATTATTTTATTAACTTGACATTGTAATATTTAAATTTAATTTTTAATGTAACTTTTAATTGACAAACACATCCGCAACAAATTTTTCGCATCTTATGTATGATTTGTATACTGTGGCCGACGTGAAATAAATGAAATGAAATGAAAATGAAATGAAAATTACGATTTCGATTTTTGAAATTGCACAAAGACGTTGTCCGATTTTGGTGATTCTAAGGTCAAAATTGTGGCAAATTTCATGCAATTTATAATCCGGATTAGTTTTGCTTTTTCATGAAATCAACGCAAAATGCCAAAATCGCACGTTTTCAAATTTCGAAAATTGAAAATCGAATATTGATTTTTAAAAACACAACTTTCGAATGCATTGTTAGATTTTGACGATTCAAACGTCAAAATACGGAAAATTTGGTGTATTTTTACAACGGATTACGAAATGCTTCCGCGAAATTAATACAAAATGCAAAAATCTCACTTTTTCAGTTCGGATATTGTAAAATTTGCAATTTGGAGTTTTCTTTTGGTCGCTACGGCCGATCAAAGTCTGACAGCATTTAATACTAAACGGATCAACTTTACAATCATCTCACAGTTAAATCACGTAAGTTCTTAACTTATTAGAACTGATTATTTTTCCTAACCTGCAAATCCGTACGGTGATCGGTTTCGCAGGCATAGAAATCCTTTTTCGGCTCCGTTCCTCATCCGTGGTCTTCTCTACCTTGTTTGTCTTAATTAAAGTCAACACGAAAGACCGCGTGTTGTGAAACGTGTATAATTTGTTTATCCCTCTTATCCCCTAGCCTCTGTATCTTCATATTTTACTATCCCTTTGTTTCGACACAATGAATATCTACTGCTATAAATGTAAAGGCGCCGTTCAATCCGGGGTTTCTTGTTCGGATTGTGCCTCTCTTTTCCATCGTAGCTGCATTGGCTGCTATAAAAAATTTGCGGGATTAGCGAGCGACAAGGATGAAATCTCCCAATGTCCGAGTTGCATTAAGACGACTAGAAACATCATTCTCTCGACTGATCTATCGAGTACTGATGTCGCGCAGAATCCATCTCCACATGGTTCTTGCCTATGCGCATCGAGCTCTGATTTCGCCGCGCTGAAGAGTGAAATTTTATCATTAAAGGAGGAAATATGGCTACTTAAAAACGGCCAGCAAGAATTTTTTAAGCATTTTACCGCTGAAATTCTCCACGTTTTAAAAAGTAAAGCATCTGCGGAAATAGACAACGTTGCCAAGCAGTTAGAAGATCCAAACTTTGTTAATATGGACTTAAGCCCAAATACTTCGTTTACATCACCAACTAATGATAAACAAAGCGAATCCTCTACGTCATCAACCAATATAGTTTCGCTTGAATCAAACAAGTTAAACATAAATCTACATAAAAATAAAAATAAAAATAAAAGTAAAAACGAAGAAGCACACGCGACGAAATCCAATACCGACGTCAAAATTACTTCCAAAATCGGTAGTAAGCAAAACCCTGTGAAACATTCCAAGACCACCAGTTTGCCGCCCTTTCTTCGTGGTACGGCGGACAACGTTGGATTAGTAGGTGCAAAGAAGCGCTTATTCTACCATATTCATAACTGCAGCCCATCGACCACTATTGAAGACATAACGCGTTTTATCAAGGACCATGTCGGCATCAATAATTTTACTTGTATTTCTCTGACAGCCAACGCTGTGTACTCTTCTTTTAAAGTCGGCATCATAGAGTCGGATATCAATGACTTTTTGCATGCGAATAAATGGCCTAAAAGTGTTATTGTCCGTCGGTTTGCGAATCGCCAACGCAAACGCAAATCGTCACCGAGTAGTAATATTGAAAAAATCAATGTAATTGGAATTGACGAATCAATAAACGCACAGAACACTGGTAATAATATTTTTTTAGGGAAGGACCAGAAATCACAACCAATGTCCATCGTCAACAATCTGCCAACGGTCTAAAAATATTTTATCAAAATGTTCGCGGTTTGCGTACGAAGCTATCCTCGGTAAATGAGGCGGTATCGTTTTTAAACTATGAAATAATTGTTCTTAGTGAGACTTGGCTGAGTGATGATATTTTCGACGCGGAACTTGGTTTACTAAATTTTAATATTTACCGCTGCGATCGGAACCCGTCTGTGTGTGGTAAGCACCGAGGTGGAGGAACTCTTGTAGCTGTTGCTCGCCATCTCAAATCACAGCTACTTAGCAGTATTTCTGAATACCGAGATGAACTTTTTGTGTCTGTATGTGTTGATCAACAAAATGTGCTTTTGGGCGCAATTTATATCCCGCCCAATTCTCATCTTACAACCTACCAACAACACTGTCTAAACGTGGAACACTTTGCTGATGTATTACCTGACCACCAAGTTTGTATTATTGGCGACTATAATCTTCCTAATATTACTTGGCTCGACGGGGACTACGGTGTTTATAGTGATGCTAACAGTCCTGCGGCCCTTTCCATTTCTGACACGTTTGGGTTCATTAATGCTTTTCAAGTTAATAAAATTACTAATCGAAATTCCGTATTGCTTGACTTGATATTTTTGCAGACTGCTTCTGTTGAGAAATTTGAAGTCTTAGTAGCTGATTATCCCATTGTTCAATGTGATTTACATCATCCAGCTTTAGAATTAATTATTAATCTCCCGACTGCTACTGCGGAGGAATCTGTCTGGGATCCTAAAGTCAAGTATGATTTTTCGAATTCTGATTTTGTTAACCTAAATAATACTTTTATCAACATAAATTGGGATTCCTTATTTGAGGGCAAAGAAATAAATGATCAAGTAAGTACTTTTTATAGTGTACTCTATGACTCGATTAATAGATTTGTTCCTATGATCGAGATCAAAAGTAATCATAGGTATCGCTTTCCGAAATGGTTTACTCCAGAGTTGAAAAAATTAGTTTCTCTTAAAAAGAAACTGCACTTAAACTTTAAACAATCTAATTTACAGTCTGATTATGATGCTTTTAAAATAGCCCGTACTAATTGTAAAAACTTGTCTAAAATGTGTCACCAAAGTTATTTACAGTCACTCGAAGAATCTGTCGCTAGTGATTCTAGATTATTTTGGAAGCATGTTAAATCCAAACGTACACACTCAGAGCTTCCTAATTCTTTTGAACACAACGGGGAGACTATAAGTGATGAAAAGGAAGTGGTGAATTCATTTGCGACCTTTTTTGGGTCAGTTTATAAGGACTCTAGCGACTTACCTACGTTTGACGTAGGTGATTCTCATTTAAACTTACATTCCATGCCCGCTATTAGTATATGTTCTGTTTTAGACGAACTTTCACACCTAAAGCCTAACAATTCAATGGGTTCTGATGGTTTGCCTGGTATATTCCTAAAAGAATGTGCATTTTCTCTTTGTCGTCCTCTCTGGATTATTTTTAACAATTCATTGAGATGTGGAGAATTTCCAAGTTTTTGGAAAAAAGCCCTTATTACACCCATTCATAAAAAGGGCTCTATAAATCGTATTCCTAACTATCGACCCATTTCCATCTTATCACACATTCCAAAAATATTTGAAAAGTTTACAACTTCTTATATTTCTGGGAAGGTTAATATACTAATAACGGAGCAACAACACGGCTTCAGACGCGGGTGTTCAACTGCCACCAATTTGTTAATATATACCGATTTTATAACAAAAGCTTTGGAGAAGGGCCAACAGGTTGATTCGATATATACCGACTTTGCCAAGGCTTTTGACACGGTCGACCATGGCATACTATTAACAAAATTAAATAAAATTGGTATACATGGTTCACTCTTTGCTTGGATTCGTTCTTATTTGAGGGACAGAACGCAAAGTGTACGTATTGGAAACTATTTCTCTCGCTTAATTCATGTATCCTCCGGTGTTCCGCAGGGTTCACATCTGGGTCCTCTCCTTTTCAATATATTCATTAATGATGTGGTTGCCTGTTTTAAGAATTCTTGCTGTCTTCTATTTGCCGATGACATAAAAATCTTCAGTGCATTTCCCGGTAAAACCACTCCGCAACTTCTTCAACAAGATATTGACAGCTTTCACGTTTGGTGTAACTTTAATAAAATCTAGCTTAATATAGACAAATGCAATGTAATAACCTTTACTAAAATCAAATCGCCGATTTTGTTTAATTACTCCATCAATAATATATCCCTTGAGCGTGTCGATTCACTAAAAGACCTAGGTGTGACCCTGACCAGTAACTGGAGTTTTTCTAAGCACATAAATAATGTTACATCTAAAGCTTTTCAAATGCTTGGGTTTATTAGAAGAAATACCCTAGAATTCCAGAACATACAGACACTTATAAAGTTATTTGTTGCGTTAGTTCGTCCTCATTTGGAATACTGCTCCATTATATGGTGCCCATATACATCTATTGAATCAAATGCGATCGAGCGAGTGCAAAGGAAGTTTGTGAATTTTTTGAAATTTAAATTTGCCCTGGAAGGTAACTACCAGGACATTCTGACTGATTTTAGTCTTTATTCGCTCGCTCATAGACGTTTTTGCAGTGATGTCTTGTTTGTTCATAAACTTATACACGGCTCCATAAATTGTCCGGCATTACTTAAATCTGTTGACCTATATGTACCATCCAGACACTTAAGATCTAGTCAAACATTTTTTATTAATACAAAAAAGACGGACTATGCAAGAAACTACGGTGTTCCTCGGTTACTTCGGAACAGTAACAACTGCCAAGTCGATCTTTTTAATATAGGTATAAATGGCCTGCGTTTGTATCTTGATAACTGTTTGTAATGATATTCTTTTAATGTGTGACTTCAATGTAATATTTTAAACTGTCTTAAATTGTGTTTCCTTTTAAGTATCTGAATATTGTTTTTAATTCATGACTTATTTGAAATATTTTAAACTGTATTTAAATTTTGTTTTTTTTAAGTATTTGTATATTGTTTTTAACTCGAGATTTCTTTGTAATATTTTAAATTGTATTTAAATTATGTTTTTTTTTTAATTATGTGTATATTGTTTTAAAGTCGTCTTAATTGTCTTAGTATTTTACTTATTCTGACGTTTATTTTTAGTTTGTAAGAATCTATTTTACTGTACTTGTTTAATTGCACATGGCCTACCGTTAATAAATACATATAAAATCGTGATTTTTATTTTTGAAATTGCACAACTGCCGAATTATTTGATTTTGATGATTCAAACGTCAAAATATGGCAAATTTTGTACGATTTTAAAACGAAAATTTTCTCTTCAAATTAACACAAAATGCAAAAAATGCAAACCAAAATTTTAAAATCGAGATTTTTTAAATTGTACAACTACCGAATGATTTGTCCGATTTTGATGATTTAAATGTAAATGTATGGCGAATTTAGTATTATTCAAAACGGTTCATCACTGGCGGATCCTAGGGAGGGGCAAATAATCTCTTCCTTCAGTCTAGGTTTCTTGTCGGTCGTCGTGAAATTTTAGAAAATGTCAAAAATTAACGCAAAACACCAAAATTACGAAGAAGACCAAAGATTTTAATTGCAATTTTGATTTTTAAATTGACCGATTTTGATGATACAAATGTCAAAGTATGATGAATTTAAAGTCATTTTAAAACTGATGTCCAAATTTTCTCTTGAAATTATTGCAAAAATTGCAGTTTTTAAATTTCCAAGATTTTCGCGACTTTGTTTTTTGAAATTGTACAACTGCCGAACGCGTTGTTCGTTTTTGATGATTTATAATAATAATAATAATAATAGTTTATTCGTGGCAATACCAGGAGTTTACACAAGTCAGAAAATGGCTTTTATGGTTTTTTATCACTTTCGAAAAGTTTTCGATTATCATCGAAAACTTTTCACTTCACGCAAGTTTCCGATTCTGTTTCTATCACCGATCGAGTTTCGAATGACGTCAGTCGAAAAGTAAGGTTCAGTTTTATCACCGAGTTCGGAGCAGGTGATAAGTGTGTGTTAACCATAAAATTGTGAAAATGGTCTTTATTTCGCTTTATTATTGCTGCGGGAACAAGAAGCAGCAGCTGAAAATTATTATTTGCTGCAATTTTAACGACATTTACGGGATTTTAGCAATCCATTTGAGACGCCGAAATGTGAATTAGAATATTTGTTTTAAAAACTACAAATTTGTGAGAGTTTCGAACTAACACACCCATATTAGATGGTGATTAGTACTTATCAATTCCATAATTCTTCAAAATTAACTTAATTACAGTTCGCTTCAAGTGCACTCGGTACTGATTTTCCCGCGCAAATTTGAAAAATTGCGAAAGCATGCCGTTATTAGTTCACTTGCTTCGATTTTACAGTGTTGTCACACTTACTTTATCACGTTAGAAACGGATTACCAATTTGCCGTTCGGTCGAAAACGATGTGATAAATTTTCACGGCGTAAAGTTATCACCGTGATAAAAACAGAATAGGGCCCATTATCGCGTGAAATCACTGGCCTATTTTGTGATTGTCGATTTTACATCAAATTCTTTTCAATATTTGTTCGAGTTTTTTTTAGACGTGATTCGTTATTGAATGGATTCCTGTTACTAAGAATTGATTAGTTATTGAATCGGATATAAGGGTTACTGTTACTAAGAAGTGATTCGTTATTTAATCGAGTTCCCTTTATAAAATAACATTTGAGAAAATCACCGTTAGTGGGATTTTTCAATAATGGTCGGTTACCGTTATTATTTCTTAGTAACGGTTGCAAAGTAGCAGTTAGTGAAGATAACGCTCATCACTAATTGAAGAGATGTAGGTAGTTAAGATCAACGAATAATTTTCCGTTTTTTAACCAAAAATAAGTTTCAAATTTCAAATTTCAAGTATTGCACTTGTTAAGGAGATGTAGATAAGGTTATAAAATACAATTCGTAGTTTAATGGATTTCCGCGGGCGAAGAACGGTATTGCAGATTTAATGCTGGATATTTTTCGTGTTTATTTAATTTTTTAATGCTTCTGCAACAAGTAAACGTTTTTAATGATAGATTTTTCTTTCTTCAAAAAGGAGGCGGTGAGATATACAGGGTGTCCTAAATAGAGTAGGATTGCATGGGTATCTTTCTTATTCTTAAAGCTAGAGATCTGGTTAAATGGGCAATGTTGTGCAGTTTTCTATGCTGATTCAGATTATGTTGAGAAATTTTCAAAATTTTCCGAACAGTTTAGAAAATATTTAAAAAAAACTGAAAATCGCGATTTTCAAAAAAATCAAATATCTCAATAATTATTAAAGATGCGAAAAAAAGTTTTAAATCAAAGTTACTTGGTTTAATTAGGCAAACATAGAAATCAAGTCAAAATAAAATTCAAGATGGCGGTTTCCGAGATATTAATACCAACTTTCTTATTTCAAACGGCCGCCATATTTGATTTTTACACGCGTAAATAGACTTTTTTTTTCTCTTTTCAACGATGTACAACAACCTATGTCGAAATAAAAAATAATGGAAATATTAATTGTTTAAATTTAAATTTTAATTTTTTAAATTATTTTTAAAGCAAATGTAACAAAACAAAAAGAGGTAATACAACAAAGTAGTAAAATAACAATAAATTATAAGAAATGCTTAAAATGTTGACCGTTATTGGCCAAACACAATTGACAGCGTTTTACAACACTGCCAGTTACTTTTCGCAATGTGTTGCGATTAATGCCGTTTATTGCCTCTGTCACTGCTTCGCGAAGTTCATCCACATTGTTATAATTGAAGTTACTTCCATAAACTTTGTTTTTTAAAGTGCCCCACAAATAAAAGTCAAGAGGCGTCAAGTCTGCAGATCTGGCTGGCCACTGTACAGGTGTATTAGTCGCTATTACTTTATTATTAAAACGTCCATTTAGATAAGTAATAACATCTCTGGCATTGTGTGCTGGAGCGCCATCTTGCTGGTACCATATTTGCATATTTTGTGCCAAAGGTAAATCATCCAATAAATCTTCTAAGATTGTTTGAAGAATTTCCAAATAACGTTGTGCAGTTAGAGTTCCATCAAAAATTATAGGACCAAGTAAACGATTTCCCATTGTGCCACAAAAAACACTAAAGCCGAACCGTAATTGGTTTCGCCGTGGAATAACTATGTGTGGATTTTCTTGAGCCCAATAGTGCTCGTTATGACGATTAAATAATCCACAATTAGAAAAGTAAGATTCGTCAGTCCATAAAATTGTGTTTATAAAATCACCATTTTCCGTAATTTTGTTGATTAACCACCTGCAAAATGTTAATCTGGGGATGTTATCATTTGGTTGTAAAGTCTGAGATAGGTGCAATTAATAAGGGTGAAACTTGTGCTTTTTTAAAATTGTTGATGCTCTAAACTTAGATCGGCCATTCCATAAATAAATGCACACTTTTTGGGGGTACATCAGTGATTTTAGCGAATTTCACATATATTATAAAGGCTATCAAGACATGGATTTTGGTCTTTACTAGAGGTTCAGAAAATTATTGTGTCAAAAGTTATAACAATATAAACTTTTAGTACACTTTTATTTTGAACTCGAAAATATCGTAAACCGTTACGGATACGAAGAAAGTTATTCTATACTTTTTTATGCTTAAATGTTTAAAGTTTGCAATAAAAAAATTTCCAAAACAAAAAAACTTTATTTAGATAGTTTTTTTTTGATAAATAAAATGTATCTCAAAAAATAATCAATTACTCATATTTTAATTTTCCTAAAAATAATATATGTTATACCCTGATCCTTCCTGAAAATTTTTCATTTTTCAAAAGTATGGGCACTTTAAAACTTTTTGAGATATGATTTTTTTACCCGAGCGCTGCATTGCCGTGAGGAGCTCCATTGGTGTAATGGCCCGAGAGCGCATTGTGCGCCGCTTAATAAATAAACTGAGAGAGCTTTATTTATTCATTGTTTAACGTGAAATGAAGTAACGAATATAGTTTATTTAACATGAATAAAGGATTCCCATTCTTGGCCGATAAAAGTTGTATAATTATGTCAGTGTACTATATAAAATGAATTGCACGATGTGTGGCTACGGTGAACATAAACATAAACCACAATACATTACAAAAATGTATATACATTAAGTTTATTTATTATAAAAAGTCTCGAAAGTTGGTGTAACTAAGCTTGGAGCGAGTTTCAGACTGCTTACGAGAAACGTGGTTAAAATACAGTGCTTGGAGAGAAAATTATAGATTTAAAGACAGTAGGAGTTCATTCGAACTTTGTTGCAATCCGCAAAAAGGCGAATCATTGTAGAGTGGGTAAAACCGATCGTATCAGGTCGTCAAGTATGAAACTTGTAGTTGAAAATATTGGCAACTTTAACAGCTGATTATTTAATATTGGCTTAAGATTTTGCTGTTCTGTTTTCTTTGGTAGAAAGTTGCACATCTGGTTTATTTAAATAATATAATTATAATCTCTAAAAAATATTAAACACATGTTCAATAAATTATTTTTGTTGAAAATGGAACTGTCGACAATTCGCAGTATTATAAAATATGAGTTCTTGCGTGGAACTACGGCATCGCAGACCGCGCGAAACATTAATCATGTATTTGTCTCTAGTGTAAATATGTAACAGACAATGTCAAGTTGGTTCGCAAAATTCCGTACAGGTAACTTTGTTTACAAATGAGCCACGCGGTCACCCAGAATCAAAGCTCAATAATGATGAACTAAAGGTCACCGTTGAATCTGACTCATCTCAGAGTGTCTCTGAATTATCGTTAAAGTTTGTTGTTAGCAAACAAACAATATTAACACATTTAGTTCAAATCGGTGAGGTGAAAAAGTTGGATATGTGGGTATCACATGAGCTGGCAGAAAAACAGAAACAAAAGTGTTTGGAAGCCTGCTTAATCTTGCTTTCTCGTCACAAATCTGATCCATTTTTGAATCGAATTGTCACTTGTGATGAGAAATGAATCCTATATAACAATCGCAGACATTCAGCACAATGGTTGGATGAGGATAAATGTTCATCAAAAGAAGATGATGGTAAGTGTTTGGTGGTGTAGCGTAGGTGTGATCCATTATGATTTCATGAAATCTGGCTCATCGATCACGGCAGACATATACTGCAACCAACTGGACGAAATGATGCAAAAACTTAAGGAAAAACAGCCTAGATTGATCAACAGATTGACTCCTATCTTATTGCAAGATTACTCTAGACCACACACTGCACAAATGACGGTGGCAAAACTGCAGGAATTGGATTTGAAACTTCTTCATCATCCTCGATACTCACCAGACCTAGCACCCACTGACTACCACTTCTTCCGCAATTTGGACGACTATTTAATTGGAAAACGATTCAATTCCGACAATGCTGTAAAATTGGCCTTCCAAGAATTCATCGACCTCCGTCCGCCAGGGTTTTATACCACCGGACTGAATAACCTGCCGTTTAAATGGCAAAACTGTATAGATAATGTGGGTGCATACTTTGATGAATAAAATAATTCATTGTATTTGTAATTTACGAAAGAACTTTGCATATTTTTCTACAAGTTTCATACTTGACGACCTGATAATATTACTGACAATGTTAAGCATTACCAAGAACACACCCTATAGAAGAAGTACCTGAAGTAGTTCCATCGGCTTCTCGCAGTTTTATTAATTTGCAAAGTATTGTATATTATATTATTCGATTCGTCAATGCTGCGTGTGTAGACGTATTTGTGTGTGCTCCGCCAAAAATCAAGTTTTACCAAGGACAGAAGTATATTACAGTGTTACAACTTATTTACTGATTTACTGTAAGTACCCTGTACGTATTTCATTTGGAACAAACAATATGCCGTTTACGAGAGATCAAGTAATTGATTTAAAAGTAATCATCAAGGATGCCATTAAGGAGATTTTTAAAGAGGATGTATTCATATCATCTTTAATCGAAAAAGTTATCACGAAGGCCAGTGCCACATTCCAACATCAATATGATCAATTAAATTCGCGAATATCCTCTTTAGACACGGAAAATAATGTCTTGAAAATTCGCATCGATCAGATGGAACAACGGGCACGGAGTAAAAACATCCGTATTATGGGTATGGCAGAGGATTTTGATGAAAATTTAAAAACCAGTTTGGAACAGTTACTCCGCAAGAAGCTAGAAATTAACAATTCAATTACTATTACCGATTGTTATCGCATAGGAAAAAAAGGTCAAAAAAATCGAACAATTATCGCTAGACTTGGCAACCAAGAAAACACAACACAAATTTTTAAAAACAGATTTCGGCTTAAAAAATCTGGTATAGTGATTACTGAGGATTTGATACCAAGCAGATACCGCCTTTTAAAACTATCGCGAGAAAAACTTGGTGCCAACAATGCGTGGTCTTCAAACGGAAATGTCAGCATTCGGATTGGAAACGATATAAAAAGAATAATCGATTTAAAGGAGCTGGAAGAATTTTCAAGGAAGATTATTATGAATAACGATCAATCTTAAAATATGAATGCTTGCACTTATTGTACACATTTTTATTTTCTATTTTTTTTTTTTAGTTTATTTCATTCAGAAATTCCTATATGTTCAATTTAAAACGATTTAAATAATTTGTATTAATTTAATAAATTTAATCTTGTGGTATTATGAAATAAAAACTGATTTGCTCTTCATTACTCTATGTGAATATTATTTAATTTATTATTATATTATACGACTGTGTGTGTCTTGTATAACATTATATAAATATATACTTCATTGAATTTTATTTCTCTCTATGGCGGTACACATACTTAATTACGTTGATAACATACTGTTTTTGTTTGTTTTTTTCTTATGAGAAATGTAACATTAAGTCATATAAATGTTCGTTCACTGAACTCTAACTTCAATAACTTAGGAACTCTTATAAAATCTTCAGATTTCGATTGTGTTGCTTTAACTGAAACATGGTTAAACTCGAACTTTAATAGTTCCCAATTTTATATCGATGGATACACATTTCTTCGTAAGGACAGAGATGTCGGGCGTGGGGGAGGAGTTGGAATATATATTAAAACTACAATTACATTTGAAGTAATATGTATGCCTGACAACTTGGAACACTTTTGGTTAATGTGCAAATTTAACAACAAATTACTTTGCATTGGTGTAATATACCGGCCACCTAATAATAACATTAAAACTTTTCTGGATGCATTAGAAAATCCGATTAGTTATTTGTTGCCACTATGTGATGATATTATCTTTTTGGGGGACCTTAATATCAACATGTTAAACATAAACCAGAACAATACTAAAATGTTTATTGATTTTCTAAATACCTACGGCCTTGCTCAGATCATTAATGACCCAACACGTGTCACAGCGTACTCCGAGTCAGTAATCGACTTAATTGTAATGTCCAATAATAACAAATGTATAGAGTCAAAAGTTATTAAGATCCATGATATTGCTGACCATGATCTTATATACTGTAAACTTGAATTTGAATCTGATACTCAAGCACGTCTTATTAAATATCGTAAGCTAAATGAAATTAACCTGTCAACATTTAATTCAGACTTACAAATGCTTCCCTTCAATAATTTAGTTCATATTGATTGCATCGAAGAAAAAATTATATATCTCAACAGCTGTTTGCTTACCCTTTTTGATCATCATGCACCGGAAATAACTGCTAGAGTAACTAAGAAACGAGCCCCTTGGTTAACAGATACTCTAAGAGATATGATGGCATCTCGAGATAAGGTTTATAAACAATTTAAAACAAGTAGAAATCCTTCAGACTTCAACTTATATAAGCAATGGAGAAATATTGTTAACTCTGCTATATCAAGAGAAAAAAAGGCATATTTTGAATTCATTACTAAAAACAATAATAACTTATGGAAATGCTTGAAAGACAACGACGTTATTAAAAGTAAAACACGTATTTTACCAAATAACCTTAAAGATGTCAATGCGATCAATAATTACTTCTGCGAATCTATAACAAGTACACCTAACGATGACACAATTCAATTCTACCAAAATAATATGCATAACAACGTAAAGGATCTATTTAACTTTAAACTCGTAAACATTGATGATGTGAATAATATTTTATTGAACATACATTCTAATGCCACAGGCTCAGACTGTATCAGTATCTCAATGATTAAGCTGTGTTGTCCTTATATAACTCCATTTATAACACATATAATAAACTGTTGCTTAGAGCAGTCAGTGTTTCCTGGTATGTGGAAATTGGCAACAATAATTCCTATATCAAAAGTTGAATACCCTAAATCTCTTAAAGATCTTCGACCAATTAGTATTTTGCCAGTACTTTCAAAAGTACTAGAACGTGTCCTAAAAGTACAAATTGAGGAATACATTAATTTACACCAACTTCTACCAACCACACAATCAGGTTTTAGATCCAATTATAGTTGCTCAACTGCCTTGCTGAATGTCATAGATGATATAATCTCAGCCTCTGATAAAGGTTACATAACTTCTCTAATATTACTGGACTACAGCAAGGCTTTTGACACTATAAATCATCACATACTAACTGCGAAATTAAATTACATAGGATTTAGTGAAAATGCTGTAAAGATAATGTCAAGTTTTCTTCAAGACCGTTTGCAAATGGTTCGGGTGGAAGGTGAAACATCTGACGTCACTAACGTAGTTGCTGGTGTTCCTCAAGGTTCTATTTTGGGACCTGTTTTATTTTGCATTTATACATCTTGCTTGGAAAATGCTCTAAAACACTGCAGTGCAAATTTTTATGCAGACGATACCCAGTTACTATATTCATTTAATATTAATGATATTAATACAGCTGAGGACAATATCAATTCAGATCTAAATGAATTAGTTAAAACTTCTAAACGTCACTCATTAACAATTAACGCGAATAAGTCAACCGCCATGTTGTTTGGCCCACGTAACATTATTGAATATGCTAAAAGCCTGCTACATATTAAAATCAATAATGACATCTTACCTTTTGTAGACGAGGTGCGTAACCTTGGTCTGGTAATTGATAATAACTTGTGGTTTAAAACGCATGTTAGCAAGTGTATTATCCGGGCATACCAAAGTTTAAAAATGATTTACTCAAATAGACAAATTTTAACAATGCAAACCAAAAAAACACTCTGTGATGCGCTAGTGTTGAGTCATTTTAATTTTGCCGATGTTGTATACAACGCATGTATAGATTCTGTTACAAAAGATAGAATTCAGAAGGTTCAAAATTCATGTATTCGTCTCATTTTTGGAATTCGTAAATATGATCACATTTCTGGTAAGGTAAACTCATTGAATTGGCTAAATATGTCCGATCGGCGTTATTTGCATTGTTGTGTCCTTTATAATAATATTATTCATATGCACATTCCTCCCTATCTTTACAACAAAATAGTATTCCGCACTGATATACACAATATAAATGTGAGGTTTCGAGGATTAATTTCACCGCCAAAACATAAAACTACGTTTTTTGAGAGATCTTTTAGTTATAATATTTATAAAATTTATAACAATATACCATTTTCCTCAAAACACTCACATTGTCAAATTTTAAGCACACTAGCAGTTTAGAAAGTGAAAGGTGATCTTATAACGGGTTCTTGAGTTATTCTAGAGTTCCTCAATGGATGTTTTCTATTATTATTATTTTTTTATCATTATTATTATTATTATTATTTTAAATATTGTTACGACGTAGCTTATCATGTCATTTACTTTGTTAGACTTAATGTAGGTTAAGTGGAAGAGCAGTAGTGGTTGAGAATTCAACCAACTGAACTTCGCCTACCCTGTAAATAATAAACACTTTTGTATTACTTTTAAATTGTTTAATAAAGACTATTTATTATTATTATTATTATTATTATTACCTCTTGATTACAATCACGAGGAACTTTCGTTAAATGCAAGTGGTGGATTTTTTCACTCATATAGCTTGTCTGCAGAAGATGAGCTACTAGTAAGGAAATTGAAACCTATTCTGAAACTTTCCAAGTGAAGATCTGACTCACAACGGATGCTATTGGAAACACTAGCAATGAAAATAAAAGCGCTGAAAAATATCCTCCTGACATGATCGAAAAAATCAAACAGACCATTATTAGTACCAACAATTACACAGATAAAGTCAAAGTTTTATCTATTACACCAAGTAATTGGGGTATAAGAAAACTAGTGAACACTATGGACATCGCATTTTCATTGGCCCGAAAAGCGTGTAACCTTAATGTAGGAAAAATAATTATGCAAAGTCGACATTCCTGGGGACGGCCCTTCTACAAACGTGATGAAATTAGTAAAGGAGTTAGCAAGAAAGTAGGTTTGGAGTATTTTCAAAAAAAGTCTGTTTTTTTGCCGTTTGAAAAAGCATTCATTGAAATAAAGGTCGGATTTTCGATATCCCCGTAACATAGACCAAAAGAGTCTATAAAATCTGTAAAGCATATTTCACCGATTTATCGCTTTAAATTTTGTATCGCCCAAAAGTGGGAATCTTTTATATTGTTAAATAATCTATATTTGTTACTTCATTTCAGGTTAAACAATGAATAAATAAAGTTCTCTCTGTTTATTAAGCGACGCACACTGCGCTCTCGGGTCATTACACCAATGGAGCTCCTCGCGGCAATGCAGCGCTCGGGTAAAAAAATCATATCTCAAAAAGTTTTAAAGTGCCCATACTTTTGAAAAAAGAAAAACTCTCAGGAAGGATTAGGGTATAACATATATTATTTTTAGGAAAATTAAAATATGAGTAATTGATTAATTTTTGAGATATATTTTATTTATCCAAAAAAACTATCTAAATAAAGTTTTTTTATTTTGGAAAAAAATTTATTGCAAACTTTAAACATTTAAGCATAAAAAAGTATAGAATAACTTTCTTCGAATCTGTAAAGGTTTACGATATTTTTAAGTTCAAAATAAAAGTGTACTAAAAGTTTATATTGTTATAACTTTTGACACAATAATTTTCTGAACCTCTAGTAAAGACCAAAAGCCATTTCTTGATAGCCTTTACAATATATGTGAAATTCGCTAAAATCCCTGATGTACCCCCAAAAAGTGTGCATTTATTTATGGAATGGCCAAGATACGTTAACTTCATTTTCTATCTGCCGACATGAAATGTTCGGATTAGCTGCCACACAAGCCAATGTTAATTCTTCATCATCAACGATCATATTTCTATTTCTCTTAGGTTTTTTTAAACTTCCATACAATTGCATATTTTCATCCAATCTTTTAAATACCTTAATGTCCGGCTGCCTTCTTTCAGGAAAGTTTGCTTGACATGTTTGTGCTGCAAGATGGGGGTTTTTGTAACACTTGATGTAATTACAAAACATATCGTATTGTTCAGATATTGAATAATTCGCCATTTCAAGTAATTAATATTTATCGATATTACAACAACTTAAGACAATACACATGTATGAATGATTAATACAACTGATAAACTAATGTAAGATGACAGTTAGTCGTTATAACAAATTTTGTTTTATTTTTATTTATGCCTACTTGTTTTAAACTTACAACAATTCATATTTCCATTATTTTTTATTTTGACATAGGTTGTTGTACATCGTTGAAAAGAGAAAAAAAAAAAGGTCTATTTATGCATGTAAAAATCAAATATGGCGGCCATTTGAAATAAGAAAGTTGGTATTAATATCTCGGAAACTGCCATCTTGAATTTTATTTTGACTTGATTTCTATGTTTGCCTAATTAAACCAATAAACTTTTTTCGCATCTTTAATAATTATTGAGATATTTGATTTTTTTGAAAATCGCGATTTTCAGTTTTTTTTAAATATTTTCCAAACTGCTGGGATTTTGAAAATTTCTCAACATAATCTGAATCAGCATAGAAAACTGCACAACATTGCCCATTTAACCAGATCTCTAGCTTTAAGAATAAGAAAGATACCCATGCAATCCTACTCTATTTAGGACACCCTGTATTGTGTATGCTGAGTGGCTCTACCATCAAAATTTTCCACGAGCCGCCACTGCGTACAGAAATACACAAATCATCACGGCTGAAGGATCTCGAGATCCATGGCCTAACATACCAAATTTACCAATCGGTGAAGTAAAAATATAGGGGCCCTTTTCAATTGCGAAGGGGCCCAGAATTTGACGCTACGCTACTGTTCCTAAACACAACATCCAACAGTCGTCCGTGAAGTCCGATATATAACCTCTGTAAATTGTTGCTGGAGCCTGTGCTGTAATCATGAATCTCATTAGATACAGTCCGATTAAGAGTAGTTGCGGAATGTTGTGGAGTCGCCGCGGCAGTGGGGCCGCCGGAGCGCTGATTGGTTGCCGCGTCTCTTCGCGGCCAATCCACAACGATCACCAATTATTCCCGTTGATTTTGTTTTAAGGCCAACTGGCATATAAAATGGCCGCACTTGACTGAGTACCGCTACTTACACGTTAAACCGCTCGCTCGTTCTTCGCCTCATTGGATGCCGCCAGATAGAGGCAATTAAGAACCACCATTAGAAAATATCAACATAAATAATGTACTTTCTCATTCCTAGGTACCTGCCCACCTCTCAACTGCGCCAAACTAAATGTCAAATGTAACACCAGATTCGTACCTGGTTAGAACTACATTCTAAACATACATTCTAATTAATTAGACATAGAATTAGCTTTATCATGTGAATTTACCTCGTTATGAAGAAGGAAAAATTAACGATTTGTAACTCAATTTAGAGAAATGCCAGTTTTGCATAAGCATGTGAAATATTTAGTAGGTCATGATTAACCAACTAACGAATTTTAATGGAAATTTAAGATGTAATTATGGCGAAAGGAGATTCGGCAATTTGTAAATAGGTGCTACTTCCACACCTTCCAACTTCCAATGACATTTAATTATGCTTGCAACTTCCTATTTTCGACGAACCCTAAAACACTGGTATTTTCTCAAATATACAAGCTAGTGAATAAGTCGTATAATTCAAAATTTGTGACAAACAAATTATAGCTTCGAGTGGTACCTAACTAATAATTTTTTTTACAAAGCGCTTTAATTTACAGTTTGTGTACAAAAAACACGTCCTGAAAGTGACATTGTCCGATGCGTTCGTTTATACAGTATGTCTCTGTAAGTCAGTGGCGGTTTCAAAGGGGGGGGGTAATCGGGTAATTACCCCCCCTAAGAATTTTTTTATTGTTAAAAATTACCGATATTCCATATTCCAAACAAATAATATAACCGGTAAATTTTTCCAACGCTTTAAAACGTTGGAAAAGGATAGGGAGATTTCATGGAACAGGTGTATGTAGTGGCGGCTCGTGGAACATTTAGATGGTAGAGCTACTTAACATATAATATAATAATGCACAGTGGGTCAAAAAGAAAACGGTACAAATAGTTTTGTACTGTTATATCTTCGTGAGCTATTAGTATTTTAAAATAATTAATAGAACAGTGAAAAGCCCAATTTTTACAGATAAGATGAAGTACTTTTGCTCTAAAAAAATAATACTTAAACTTGTGCCCGGAGCAGTGGCGGCTCTAGGAAAATTTTGATGGTAGAGCTACTTAGCACACACAATATATCTCACCGTCTCATTTTTTAGGAAAGAAAAATCGATCAGAAGAAGCACTAAAAAAAAAAATGGTGATGTGGCCATCATGTTACTTTCTCCGATTTGATGGTATAGCCATTTATATTTACGTTTTCATGATTTATTTTCAATTAAAATCATATTTTAAATGTACATCGAGCGTTTTGTAAACTCGGATGAAACTGACGTTTAAAACGTCAAAATTATGAAAGATGGAAAAATGATACTTCAAATTAAAAAACTCAGTTTACTCAAGAACTAACGAGATTTCGAAAAAAACTTATTCTTTAGAAGTTGTTTATTTTGGTATTCTCTGCAATTATTATTCACATAAATTTGCTGTAACTATTATCGTTTCATAATTATAAACCAAAAATTTAAATAAAATTAATAAATTTTTTTCTCGAATAGCAATGATTTTATGAAAAATATTTTCAAGCAAAAGATGTTCATTTCTTTGTTGTCTTCAATGTTTGTTAAAATGTTTTTGTGATATTTTTTATATTTAAGAAAATATTGGCAAAAAACAAAAAACCGTTAAGGTAAACGCCCACTTCCGGTGTACGAAATTTTACCAAAAGCTTTTCAGTTCTTCAGATTATCAAATAAGACGTATGTTCAAAGTTTGATATCAATTGCTCTATTAGTTTTTGAGATACAGCGCACACAGACAGACACACACACACACACACACACACACACACACAGACAGACAGACACACACACACACACACACACACACACACAGACACACATTTTTTTTTCCAGAAATTGTTGAAATGGCATCTAGGGACCCCAAAACGGATATTTCCGCAAAAAAAAATTTTGAAAAAAAAATCACGATCACAATACTTTCTCGTACTTCGTAACGGAGAAAGTAAAAAACGAAAAATAGTCCGCACGGGGCTGTTTCTCTGTACGGCAGAGTTCAATTTGAAAATCGCATCCGCGAAAGCCACTATAGTGGCGCATAGTGCAATACTTTAAGAATTTAAAACTTATTTTTGGTTAAAAAACGAAAAATTATTTTTATCTTATCTATATTTCTTTAATGACTACCGAATGGAAAAAAATTAAAATTAAAAGATTTAAGACGTTAGTAAGTTATTTTTAAGTTATTTTATTTACTTTATTTTTGGGTAATGGTTTGTTAGTTGACCTAAGTGACTCTTTATTTTGACGTGTCTCGCATTGTTAATACAATGGAAAAGACCAACTCTTATCTTATCTTAAAAAATTTGCAAAATCTTTCCTTTCGTTTAAGAATTATCCTCAAAAAACTACAAATTTTTAAAAATTTATTCGGCGAGTACAACACTTTCCTGAAAGAATTTGCCAAATTTGGTCATCCGATGAGTAGAAATACTTTTCAGGAGGAATTTTTAAAATCGACCATTTTGTTCAAGAGCTATCTTCTCAAAATCACAGAACTATTGAGCAATTATTTTTTTTTATATACACATACTTCAATATCTGTTTATGCGTTCAAGAGTTGTCCTTAAAGACCAGAAAACAATTAAATGACAAATTTATTTTTTTGGTCTTAACTGCATCTATTCGACGAGTACAACACCTTGCTGGAAGAATTTGCCAAATTTGCTCATACGTTGAAGAGTTATCCTGTGAAACCCGAAAAACAATTGAACAAATTAAATTTTTTGGTTCTTTTTTTAATTTTATTCAAATTTAGATATAGTACATAACAAATTATAACAAAGTACATTACAACAAAATCAAATTCTACAGCTAATTGAATACGTCACAGAAAATAAGAACAAAATCATTTGCAATTGATATAATCCTCTACTGAGTAATATTCTTTTTCCATCAGTCGAGACATTTTTTCTACATCTTCCGGATGAATATAAGACTTTGCCGAAAGAATTTTACAAATCTCGTCCTCGGTTCAAAAGTTAAAATGTTGAAAATTAAAAAAAAATTAATTTTTGCATGTTAATGTCAAAAGAAAATTTCGTAACCCGTAATAAAATTACATAAAATTTGCCATATTTTGAAGTTTAAATCATCATAATTGAACAATGCGTGCGGCAGTAGTGTTATTTAAAAAAAATCAAAATCTTGGAAATTGAAAAACTGCAATTTTGCATTTCGTGTTAATTTCACGAGAAAATATTGTAATCCGTTTTAAAATTACAGTAAATTCTCCATATTTTGACGTTTAAATTAAAATCGGACTACGCATTCGACAGGTGTAAAATTCCAAAAATTAAAATCGCGTTTTTTTAAATTCTGGAAATTAAAAAAATTGCAATTTTTTACGTTTTGCGTTAATTTTGCGAGAAAATATATGAATCCATTTTAAAATAACACTAAATTCGACATATTTTGAAAGTTAAATAATTATAATCGGACAACGCGTTCGGCAGGTGTGCAATTTCAAAAATCGAAATTTCGATTTTAAAAAGTGAGATTTTTGCATTTTGTGTTAATTTCACGAAAATGTTTTGTAATCTGTTTTAACATTACACTAAATTTGCCACATTTTGACGTGTTTAAATCATCAAAATCGGACGACGCATTCGGCAGGTGTGCAATTTCAAATATCAAAATCGCGACAAAAATTACAAATTTAACGATGGCTACTTTTAACTGTTAAAAATAATAATTTTGAGCTACAAAAAATGACAATTTTCAACCTCCAAAAACTACAATCTTGAAATGCCAAAATTGACCATTTTCAATAACCAAAAAGTTATATTTTCAACTGCTAAAAATGGCAATGTTCAACTGCCAAAAACCACAATTCCCAACTGTCAAAAATAACAAATTTTCAACTGCAATCAATTACCGTTTCAACTGCCAAAAACTGTAATTTTTATCTGCTTACAATGATCATCTGCTTACTGGCAAAAATGACAATTTTTTGGCTATTTTCAACTGCCAAAAATAATTTGAGCTAGCAAAAATGACAATTTTCAACCCCCAAAAACTACAATCTTGAAATGCCAAAATTGATCATTTTCAATAACCAAAAACTTATATTGTCAACTGCTAAAAATGGCAATTTTCAACTGCCAAAAACCACAATTTCCAACTGTCAAAAATGACACTTTGCTGAAAGAATTTTTAATATCTGCCATTTTGTTCAGGAGTTATGCTTTTAAAACCGCAAAAAAATGAACGACGAATTTAATGTTTTATCTTATCTGCATCAATTCAGTGAGCACAATCCTTTGCCGGAAGAATTTTCAAAATCAGATTATCTGTTACACGAGTTATCCTCAAAAAAAGAACGACGGGTACACTTTGCTGGATGAATTTTTAAAATGTGGCCATCCTTTCAAACAATTGAACGACGAATTTATTTTTTGTTTTTATCTGCATCTATTCAATGAGTGAACAACACATTGCACCAAGAATTTTCAAAATCTGGTGATGCTTTCAAGATTTTTTTTTGCATATAACATTTTTTTGTGAGACTTCCAGGAACGAAGATATGCTAAATAACTTTAGTCGTAAATAGTGCTGAGATCGACTGGAAACGCCTAAAAAACGAGGAAAAAATAGTTTTTAGCCACTGGGTGTATAAGAGCGGAAGCGCCAGTTTATTTATCTTTTTTTTTATTACCCCCCCTAGACTAGTTGGTTGGAAACGCCCTTGCTGTAAGTTGGAACCATATGGAAAACTTCTTTATTATTAAATTTAGGAAAAAATGTTATTCTTCATAAAAAGTTCTGCATGGTCTAAAATCTAAAATGCAACCTTCAGATATCTATTTTTTTCAATGGTTTACTAGATTTCTCAAAAAATATTAATTTTGCTCTAGAGTAAAGTACATTTATTTTTGACAATATCGATAAATGTTATTAAGAGAAGTTGAGCACAACTAAAAACCACGTTCAATTATTCAATTACAACCTTCTAGCATGGATCTTGTTATTTTTTACTAATTTTTCTGCATTATAAATTACTATTAATTTTGCTAATTTCAATAATGAACATTTTTCTCTTGTAATTGATAAAAACATGATAACCTTTCCTTTTAATTTACAAATATAACAATAAATACAAAAAAATAAATTGTGTCGCTAACATAATTATTAATGAAAACAATCCAAATTTATTATTCACCTATTCCACTATTGCCTCGACATATCCACCCTCTCTTTCAATACATTTCATCGTTCTATTGGCAAATTCCCGCAAAGCTTTCCTTATCAAATCTGGAGAAATTTCCCGGCATGATTCTGAAATTATCCTTTCGAAATGATTAACATCTTGAAACGGCCCTTGTTGGTAAACTTTTTGTTTTAAGTGACCCCATAAGTAGAAATCCAGAGGGGTTAAGTCAGGGGATCTAGCAGGCCAAAAAAGATTGGAATATCTGTAAATCACTTTTTCATTGAAAATATGTTCAAGATAGTTCCTAGTATTTAATGTACCGTGGCATGAGGCACCGTCTTCTTGGAACCAAATACATTGACGTTCTTGTAAGGGAAGTTCGTCCATAAAATCATTGATGTGATTTTGTAAAAATTGTAAATAACGTTCGGCATTCATAGATTGGTGGAAAAAATACGGTCCAATTAATCTGTTTTTATAAATACCACACCACACGTTCGTTTTAAATGAATATTGGTCACGAGTCTTTATTGTAAAATTGGGATTGTTCTCAGACCACCAGCGACAATGTTGTGACGAGACAATTCCATTTGCAGAAAATGTTGCCTCATCGGAAAAAATTATACGTCTCATAAAAAAAGGATCATCTTCTAACGTTCCTTGGATGAGACAGCAAAAATCAAAGCGCCAATCATAATCCCTTTCTTTCAATGTGTGAACGAATTTTGGTTTGAATGGTTTGTATTTATTTAGTTTTAAAATTCTTGCCACTGTATCTTTACTTACATTATTCTGTATCAAGGATTTCCTTTTGCGCAATGACATTTTTGGATATTCTACAGCAGACAGCATTACTTCTAATTGCGTGTTCTCATTGGCAACTAATTTTCGGCGTTTTACATTAAAATTATTTTTAATGCTTCCACTGGTCTTGATTTTATTCACTATTTTCGCCACAGTTGAATGACTAATATTTCTATTGGGATGTCTATTGTTAAAAATACTTGCTGCTTCTCTATGTGTTTTATAGTTTTCTCCTACAATCAAAACAATTTCAATTTCTTCGCAAGTTAATAACACTGCCATTTGTATGTATTTTATAAATTCTAACACGTTTTGACGGTCATTGTCGAAAATTTCTTGTCACTTGCTAGTGAATACTAGATTACAGGTAACTACAAATAAATTTACGTTCTTATTTTAGAGGTATGTTTCGCTAAAGAAGAAAACTCAGTTTTTTCAATGTAAACGGACGTTATTATAAATTTTAATGTGGTTTTTAGTTGTGATCAACTTCTCTTAATAACATTTATATTGTCAAAAAATTTTTACTTTACTCTAGAGCAAAATTAATATTTTTTGAGAAATCTAGTAAACCATTGAAAGAATTAGATATCTGAAGGTTGCATTTTAGATTTTAGACCATGCAGAACTTTTTATGAAGAATAACATTTTTTCTAAATTTAATAATAAAGGAGTTTTCCATATGGTTCCAACTTACAGAGACATATTGTATGCCTTAAAAAAAGAAATGTTATTAAAATGCTACAAATAATCATTCTTGAAGGCATTTTAAATATTTTGATGCTTTTTGGGATTTGGTTAATAGCAATACAACATATAGTCCCCAGAATTCTTAGCACCAACAATTCATAATTTACTTGTTCTCTCATTTTTTTAGCATTTTATATGGAGCGAATTTTAATCAATTTCCTCACGTAATACTTGAAACTTTTTAAATCCAGATTTTTAGACCCTTGTAACTTGAATCTTTTTAACTAAGTATTTGCATAAAATACGATTGGTTTACACGTCTGGTAAAACAGTAACTCAAGCAAATATTTTTGTGTTTTCATTTCAATTTGATGATGTTAACCTCAAACTTGTTCCACAGCCTCAAAACAACAGAATGGCTCTTGTACGGTAGCAACAAATTCATCTTCTCCTAAAACACCTACTCTTATAATCTCAAATTTATTTAACACGTCGATGTAATGAATAAACTTCGTTCGACATGAAATCATCGCTGCAACTTACGGCTACTAGATTTATTAAGGTGGTAATTAGTTGAGTATTTTTATTTCCCCTCAAATATTTTAAATTAAAATTTTAATTTTTTACTTTCTCCGTTACGAAGTACGAGAACGTATTGTGATCGTGATTTTTTGTTCACAATTTCTTTTTACGGAAATATCCGTTTTGGGGTCCCCAGAAACCATTTTAACAATTTCTGGAAAAAAAATTGTATCTGTGTGTGTGTGGCTGTGTGCGCTGTATCTCAAAAACTAATAGAGCAATTGATATGAAACTTTGAACATCCGTTTCATTTGATAATCTGAAGAACTGAAAAGTTTTTGGTAAAATTTCGTACACCGGAAGTGGGCGTTTACCTTAACTGTTTTTTCTTTTTGCCAATATTTTCTTAAATATAAAAAATATCACAAAAACATTTAAACAAACTTTGAAGACAACAAAGAAATGAACATCTTTTGCTTGAAAACATTTTTCACAAAATCACTTTTATTCGAAAAAAATGAATTGTTATTTTTTTAATTTTTGGTTTATAATTATAAAACGATAATAGTTACAGCAAATTTACGTTAATAATAATTGTAGAGAATGCTAAAATGAACAACTTATAAAGAATAAGTTTTTTTCGAAATCCCTTTAGTTTTTGAGAAAACTGAGTTTTTAAATTTGAAGTATAATTTTTCCATCTTTCAAATTTTGACATTTTAAACGTCAGTTTCATCCGAGTTTACACAACGCTCGACACATTTAAAATATGATTTAAATAGAAAATAAACCATGAAAACGTATATATAAATGGCTATGATACCATCAAGTCGGAGAAATTAACATGATAACAGAAATAGCCCCGTAAATTCCACACTTTCATCGACAGATGCTGGACATTTTAACACAAATCCTTAATAACATATCTTTAGATCTGCTTAAAGAAAATTATCCGAACAAAACTGAAAGACAAATTTTGAAGACAAAATTGCACTTTTTCCAGAAATCGTCCTGTAAATTCCACAATTTTGTCGACAGATGCTTGAAATTTTGACAAATACATCTTAAATAATATATCTTTAGATATGTTTTGAAAAATCATCCGAACTTTCTTCAAATTTTGAAGACCGAAAATGCATTTTTTTCAGAAATCGTCCTGTAAATTCCAGATTTTTGTTGACAGATGTATCAAATTTTGACAGATACATCCTAAATAACATATGTTTAAAACTGTTCAAAGAAAATTATCCGAATTTTGCTCTAACAAATCTGGAAGACAAATTCTGAAGACAAAACTTCAGAAATTGCCCTTTAAGTTCCACAATTTTGTCGACAGATGCTTGAAATTTTGACAAATACATCATATGTCAAATATCTTTAGAACCGCCTAAATAAAATTATCCAAACTTTGCGGTGACAAAAATGGCAGCGTTTAAAGGCAAATTTCGAAGACCGAAAATTCACTTTTTCCAGAAATCGTGTTGTAAATTCCAGACGTTTGTTGACAGATGCTTGAAATATTGACAGATACATTCAAAGTAACATATCTTTAAAACTGTAAAAAAAATTATCCGAACTTTGCTCTAACAAAACTGGAAAACAAATTTTGATGAGAAAAATTGCACTTTTTCCAGAAGTCGCACTATAAATTCTACAATTTTGTCGACAAATGCTTGAAATTTTGACAGATACATTCCAAATAAAACATCTTTAGAATTATCGAAATAAAATTATCCAAAGTTTGCGGTGACAAAAATGGCAGCGCTGGAAGATAAATTTTGAAGACCGAAAATGCACTTTTTGCAGAAATCGTCCTGTAAATTCCAGATTTTTGTTGACAGATGTTTCAAATTTTGACAGATACATCCTAAATAACATATGTTTAAAACTGTTCAAAGAAAATTATCCGAATTTTGCTCTAACAAATCTGAAAGACAAATTCTGAAGACAAAACTTGCACTTTTTCCAGAAATGGCCCTTTAAGTTCCACAATTTTGTCGACAGATGCTTGAAATTTTGACAAATACATCATATATAAGATATATTTAGAACCGCCTAAATAAAATTATCCAAACTTTGCGGTGACAAAAATGGCAGCGTTTAAAGGGCAATTTTGAAGACCGAAATTTTTTTTCCAGAAATCGTCTCATAAATTCCAGACATTTGTTGACAGATGCTTGAAATATTGACAGATATATTCAAAGTAATATATCTTTAAAACTGTCAAAAAAAATTTATCCGAACTTTGCTCTAACAAAACTGGAAAACAAATTCTGAAGACAAAAATTGCACTTTTTCCAGGAATCGTCCTATAAATTCTACAATTTTGCCCACAAATGCTTGAAATTTTGACAGATACATTCCAAATAAAACATCTTTAGAATTATCGAAATAAAATTATCCAAAGTTTGCGGTGACAAAAATGGCAGCGCTGAAAGGCAAATTTTGAAGACCGAAAATGCACTTTTTCCAGAAATCGTCCTGTAAATTCCAGACTTTTGTCGACAGACGCTTGAAAATGTGACAGATACATCTTAAATAATATATCTTTAGATATGTTTTAAAAAAATCATCCGAACTTTCTTCTAACAAAAATGGCAGCACTAGAAGACAAATTTTGAAGACCGAAAATGCATTTTTTTCCAGAAATCGTCCTGTAAATTCCAGATTTTTGTTGACAGATGTTTGAAATTCTGACAGATACATCCTAAATAACATATGTTTAAAACTGTTTAAAGAAAATTATTCGAATTTTGCTCTAACAAATCTGGAAGACAAATTTTGAAGACAAAAAATTGCACTTTTTCTAGAAATCGCGCTTTAAATTCCACAATTTTGTCGGCAAATGCTTGAAATTTTAATAGATACATCCTAAATAATATATCTTTAGAATCGTTTAAAGAAAATTATCCGAACTTTTCTGTGACAAAAATGGCAGAGCGTAAAGGCAAATTTTTAAATAAATACAATAAAACGAAATGCAAGCAAAATTAAGTCTTACTAAGACTATAAACAAATAACTTATTGAAACAACTACTTCCCTGGCTAATGCCACGCCGGATATTGAATGACACAATAGAAATTTGCATGTTATTACTAGTACTACTAGATAATAACATTGGTTTAAGATCGTTTATTTCTACAAACGAGACTAACTTAGAAAATTATTCTAAAATGAAATGTGAAACTTTAAACTGTAAATGTTATTATTAAAATGAAAAAAACAGAAATTTTTAAGACTGAAAATGCACTTTTTACAGAAATCGTCCTGTAGGTTCCACACTTTTATTGACAGATGCTTAAAATTTTGACTAAATAAAATATCTTTAGAATCGTCAAAATAAAATTATCCAAATTTTGCGGTGACAAAATAGGCAGCGTTTAAAGACAAATTTTGTAAACCGAAAATGCACTTTTTCCAGAAATATGATTTAAATTGAAAATAAACCAAGCGTAAATACAAATATTACCATCAAGTCGGAGAAAGTAACATAATGGCCACATCCCCATTTTTTGTCATATTTTTGGTTAATTTTTAGTTTAAATAAATTCTAGGGATACTCAATTATTTACATGAGTATTCCAGGCTTTAAAAATTTAAAAATGCCCTTTGAGTGGTTTATTTTCGAAAACCTGCACTCGGTTTTGAAAAATCATATCGCATATTTTTTTGGGCCTACGTGTTCAGTCACTAACGAAATTTGCAGTTATATAGGGTGTTTCAGACCACCCGGACACCCCAAAAATCTCGTGAAATACAAATCGGATTGTGATATAGAATAATATAGCCACAATTGTTTTTTGAGCTCTATCGTGTGACGTAATATATAAACCCCCCTGGGGCGGAGAGGGTGGTAACTTTGAAATCTTAAATAGGAACCCCTATTTTTTATAGCAGATTCGGATTCAATGTTAAAAAATAATGGGTTTTTATCCGAAAAAAGAAATTCGATGAGCGATATTTGGCAAAAACATTTATTGAAATTAATTTATTTCTCGCATCAAATGACATTTTTTTCGTAGTCATCTTTTAAATAAGGCGTTGATTGAAGTCATTCGTAATTTTATATCATCAGTAAGTTTTTGTGTGCGATATCTGGGATAAAAGTCTTTGTAAAAAAAAATTGTTGAAACGAATAAAAATGAATTTGAATATAAAATTCCATTTCATTTTTTTGTATTGTGGTGATGTATGAATGTTTGTAACAACAAACTGGTTTTTGTTTAATTAAAAAAAAAACATTTTTTTTGCTTGTTCAAAAAAATGTTTCGAATAAAAACCTAATATAATAATAATAATAAACGTTTATGTACTTACTAAATACATAATAAATAATAAATACAATGGCCATCGACCGAAGTCCTTCAGCCAAGAATTACACAGTATAATGGAATATAATGAATTATGTGAACGAATAATGAGTTTGGAACAAAAACCTAATATATTTTAGAGTAGAATCCAAATCTGCAATAAAAAATAGGGGTACCTATTTAAGGTTCCAAAGGGACCCCCCACCCCGCCCCAGGGAGAGGGGCAGTGGTTTACATTAGAGCCGGGCCGGGCCGGGCTTATAATACCGGGCTGAGCCGGGCCGTAAAAAATACGAATTCGAAAATTGTGAAAGTGAAAAGTGGTTCGAGATGTATGTCGATATTATTTTATTTTATTATAATTTTTTTTTAACAGAATAATTCATTCATTTTATTATATATTTTAAATAATATCAAAAAAATTAAAGAACGATTTCAGGCCGGACCGGGCCGAGCTTCAAATATACACTAGCGGGTCGGGCCGGGCCGACAATTCTTTTAATTTCATCGGGCCGCGCCGGGCTTTTGAATATTCACTGCCGGGCCGGGCCGGGCCGGGCCGGGCCTTAAGAAAACGGCCCGCGCAGGGCTCTAGTTTATATTTCACACCACACGATAGAGCACAAAAAAAATTTAGTTGTATTTTTTTGTATGTCAATCCAATTTGTATTTCGCGAGATATTTGGGATGTACGGGTGGTCTCAAACACCCGGTATATCGTATCAATAGACAATCACTAGATCCATGTTCGAAGCGTTTTTAGCGTGTCACAAAATTATTCTAAGTAACTTCGGATTTTTTAAGCTCATAGCAAGGGATTGTCTATTATTTTTACCGAATTTAAAAATTTAGAAAATGCAACTTTAGAAAAAAATGGTGATGTGGCCATCATGTTAATTCTCCGATGGTATCATCATTTATATTTACATTTTCATGGTTTATTTTCTATTGAAATCATTTTTTAAATGTAAACTGACGTTTAAAACGTCAAAATTATAAAAGATGGAAAAATTATACTTTAAATTCAAAAACTCAGTTTACTCAATATCTAAAGAGATTTCGAAAAAACTTTCTTTAGAAGTTGTTCACTTTGGCATTCTCTACAATTATTATTCACATAAATTTGCTGTATATATTATCGTTTCATAATAATAAACCAAAAATGAAAAAAAAATCCATTTTTTTCTCGAATAACAATAATAAACTACGACATCAATTAACATCAAACTTTGAACATAAACCTTATTTGATAATCCAAAGAACTGAAAAGCTTTTGGTAAATTTTCTTACATCGGAAGTGGGTGTTTACCTTAACCGTTTTTTGTTTTTCTCCGAAATTTTTTTAAACATGAAAAATACTATAAAAGCACTTAAACAAAACTTGAAGAAAACAAAGAAATTAACTTTCTTTTGTTTGAAAATATTTTTCGTAAAATGTCTGCTTTTAAAAAAATAATAGTTATTAAATAGTTATTATTTTTTGTCATTTTTGGTTTATAATTATAAAACGATAATAGTTACAGCAAATTTATTTTAATAATAATTGCAGAGAATGCCAAAATGAACAACTTATAAGGAATAAGTATTTTTCGAAATCTCTTTGGTTTTTAAGTAAACTGAATATTAGAATTTAAAGTATAATTTGTCATTTTCATCTTTCATAATTTTGACGTTTTAAACGTTTCATCCGATTCTACAAAACGCTGTATGTGTATTTAAAACATGATTTGAATTGAAAATAAACCATGAAAGCGTAAATATAAATGATACCACCAAGTCGGAGAAAGTAACATGATGGCCACATCACCATTTTTTTACCGAATTTAAAAAATGCAACTTCAGAAAAAAACAAACGGACGTTGAATTGAGATTTACTTTCAATTTAAGAAAATGACCTTGTCAAATTTTTATGGTATCACGTAGCAGGAATTTTTCTAAGTAACTTTGGAATTTTTTAAGCTCGTAACAATTGATTTACTATATTTTTACCGAATTTAAAAATGCAACTTCAGAAAAAAACAAACGGACGTTTAATTGAGATTAACTTACAATTTAAGGAAATGATCTAGTAGAATTTTGATTATATCACGTAGCAGGAACTACTCTAAGTAACTTCGGAATTTTTAAGCTCGTAACAATTAATTTACTATTTTTTTACCGAATTTAAAAATGCAACTTCAGAAAAAACAAACGGACGTTGAATTGAGATTAACTTACAATTTAAGGAAATGACCTTCTAGAATTTTTATGGTATCACGTAGCAGGAATTATTCTAAGTAACTTTGGATTTTTTAAGCTCGTGGCTATTGATTTACTATTTCTTTTACCGAATTTAAAAAATGCAACTTCGGAAAAAACAAACGGACGTTGAATTGAGATTTACTTACAATTTAAGGAAATGACCTCGTAGAATTTTTATGGTATCACGTAGAAGAAATTATTCTAAGTAATTTTGGAATTTTTAAGCTCGTCGCAATTGATTTTCTTTTTTTTTTACCGAATTTAAAAAATGCAACTTCAAAAAAAACAAACGGACGTTGAATTTAATTTTTTTTAGAATTTAGAAAATTGCACTGTTAGAATTTTTACCATATCACGCAATAGCAACCATTCTGAATAAATTTATGAAGTTTTGCGATTGTAGAAATTGTTTTTCTATTATTACCGAATTAGAAAATTGTAACTACTGAAGGAACAAGACTTTCAGGTGCGATTATCTCAGAATTTACAGAGATGTTTTAGAATGTTTACGCAATAGCATGTATTCTGAATACATCCTGAAGTTTTGTGTTTGTAGCAATTGTTTTTCTAAATTTCTCTAACTGAAGTTTGGAATTAAATAAATTGTTACAAGCTAGAAACTTTCTGAAGTTATTCAGACCATGAGAAAAATTCTAAAAAGTCACATTCCTAAAACGTAAGATAATCTCACTTCAAGGCCTATTTGCTTTTTCTGAAGTCTATATCACTATGCAGTGGCGGCTTGTGGAATACATTGATGGTAGAGCCACTTTTACAGTTTATTGAATTGGATGATACTGGCGTTTGAAACGTCAAAATTATGAAAGATGGAAATGACAAATTATACAAATTAAATACCGGCAAAAAATAAAAAATTTGCAAATGAAAATCAATCACGTTAAAAAACTCTAAAATTTGGAACGAAGAAATGAAAAAAAAACAGGTCAAAGATCTAAAATATAGGCAAAAAAATAAAAAATGCTGTTCTAAAAATAAAAAATGCATACCAAAATATTGAAAAATTAATGAAAACAAAAATAATTTGCTATATTTAGCCCCTAAAATAACTCCTCAGCTCAAAATAAGTTGGCGAGCAGAAACTCGAAAATCGCAGTTCCTGGAAGTCCCACAACAAAATTTAATAGACAAATAGTGTTCAGAATGGTTTCATATTTGAAAAACAACAAAAAAAAATTTTTTTAAGAAAAATTAATTTTATTTTTTAGTCAAAAAGTAATCTAAAAGTAAAAAAATTGTCCATAAAAAATAATAATTCAAGTTAAAAAATCTAAAATAAAGGGCAAGAAATCAAAAACTTGAAAATATCGGCAAAAAATAAAATAAGTCGCATTTAAAAATTAATAATTTAGGTTAAAAAAATCTAAAATATAGGATTAAAAAAATTAAAAACTTCGACCAAACATTCGATCCTGAAATTGCTGACCAAAAAAAATCGAAAATTTTAACAAACAAATAGAAAATTTAGAAGAAAATTTAGGCTAAAAGATCAAAAATTCAGACCAGAATATCAAAATCCGGGCTTAACAATAAAGAATTAAAACCAAAAGATTGAAAATTCAAGTACAAAATTTGCCATTTTCAGAACTCGGGTTGATTAGCCCCAGAAAACAAAGGAAAAAACTCAAAATTTGCTCTGTAATGAAGGAAATTTGCACTCAGTGTTTTGAAAAATTGTAAAAAATTAATCACTTGCAGAATTAGCTCTTAAGGTTAAAAACTGAAATATAAGAACAAAAATTTGAAAATTTACACAAATATCAAAAATTCGCAGTTAAAAAAAATGCAGACCAAAAATCCGAAAATTTCAACAAAAAAAAAATCAAAAAGTTTAACCAAAGTAAAGAATATTTCGGGCAAAAACTCCAATTCAACGAAGAAATGAAAAATACAGGTCAAATATCTAAAATATAGGCAAACAAATAAAAAATGCTGGTCTAAAAATAAAAAATGTAAACCAAAAAATTGAAAAATCAAGGAAAATGAAAATAATTTCCCATTTTCAGCTCCCAAAATAAGTTGCCGACCAGAAACTCGAAAACCTCAGTTCCTGGAAGTCCCACAACAAAATTTTATAAACAAATAGTGTTCAGAATGGTTTCAGATTTGAAAAACAACGAAGAAAACATATTTTTTTAAAGAAAAATTAAATTTATTTTTTAGTCAAAAACTAACCTAAAAGTAAAAACTGCGGCATTAAACTTGTTTTTTGATAAATAAATATTAACATTTGGTGTTAATTGGAAGGAAAAATTTTCAGTACTAAAAATCGGAAAAATTGTTAGTGAACCCAGACTTTTGTCGCGGAGTGTGTAAATTGTGGGCGTAAAATTCTTAATTTTTTCATGTACACAACTGTGTTTATATGGGGTTGCCTAAAGGTATTCACATAGAAGGAAAACAATGGTCGAGAGAGGGGAGAGTCTACCGCTTTTGGGGGGAATTAATCGTTGCATGTATTGCATTCCAGCTTCAAGGCGTTTGAGGGTCGCCTAGCAGTTGTTCAATTGAACTGAAGTTTTGCACAATTTTCTATAGCTAAGGGCCACCCTAATGTTCACTTTATATCGTATTTTTCAAATTAACAATGATATGATTTAAATAAATCACTCGAAATGATGCCCTTCTCGTTCAAATCTATCAAAATTTCTAATTACTTTTGCAAGGATTTCCGGATTATTATTTAAATATCTTGCATCCCATAAATAGTATGTAGTGTATCAAGGGCTTTAGCAACCCGCTCGCTTCGCTCGCTCGTGTTGCTAAAAGTGAAGGGTTGCTAAAGCATTTTGGCTAGAGTTACACTCGATATTTTTTCGCCTGCCTTAAGTAAAAACAGTGTTTCAGGAAATTTTATATCGCGCACCATTGAACTGTCACTGCCAGATTTTGGCATAGCCTACACGTATTCCGCGGAAGGTTGTCTAGATGATGCATATTATTTTTTCGGCCCTAGATACGCTAAATCGTAGTTTCGGCTCGATTTTTATGGACGAAATAAATGATTTCGGAAGAGGCAGGCGAAAACAGAAAGTTTATAACCTCTAAAAACAAAATTTTGTGACAGGAATACTTGATTTAATCCAAACAGGGAAGTGAAGAAATTATAAGATTTGCTCATATCTTTGTGATTTATGCTATTTGCTTTTGTGTTTTTAATTGGTTTTGAATGAAGTACGCACTTTGATAAAGAACACAAGTTTCCCATATAATAACTCACACACAATCATACGTGTAAACTAAAAATCAATCAATATGACATTAAATAAAAGTGTGACATAGCAATAGCATTACAATTAATTAAAATTCTAAAAGGTACTATTTTGCTATGGCCAGGTTTAATGCAAGATAAAATATTCAACCGTTTAATTTCTAATTACAAAGTTTTTTTTTTTATCGTTCTTCCGACATGAAGCGAAAGTCTCAATTTAATAACCGTACTACCGATTGAGATTAGGATCAGCGCAACAAGAATAAAACAGCTTTCTTCCTGCCTCGGAAGAAATATCGAAACGGTTCTCTTACGAATGGATTTTTGGGTTGAGTAAGTTTCGAGGCAGTGCCGAGTGCGTACAGGAGGGTTCGGTCGAGATTTTTTAGGAGTGGTATCGTCGCTGCGATGATCCTCTCCGTGTGATGGGAGTGCCCTGTCAATCACGGCCCTGGGTCAATGGGTCATTCAGGTCATTCAGACCGAGACGTGTTTACATGATCAGACACGGGCCATAGCCCGGACCCCTCGCCCCCCACATCCTGTACACCCCGCGCACACAGGCCATATATGCATTATCATCATCAATAAATGTCATATTATATTCTAAAGGCCATTCATAGCGACATCTCGTAAGTCCGATTGCTTCGAAATTACCACGAACCCGCCAATACGAATTCATAAATTTAAATATTAAGACCTTTCAGAATTTACTTTCGAAAGTCAAAATCATTATTTAAATTACACTCAATCCATTCACTAAACATCTTTGATTCGTGTCATCGTTACATTCTCTAATTTGTGCTGGAGTTGTTAAGAAGTGGATACAAACGCGGAGTGATATGGGGATGAATTGGAGAGCATCTTTTTGAAGTACCTTATGACCCTAGTCGGAAAGCGAAATTCAAGTTTCAATATTACAATATCGCATTAAGGATAGGCTGAACCAGCAGTATTTAGTTCTAACCACTCACGCTTTACTAATGGAGCTTATGCTCGATCTCTATGTAAAAATAAAGTATGTTCATTAAAAAAAAAAACCTCAAGTGTGCCATGATTTTTAATTTTAAAAAATTTAAGTTGGTAACACATATTGAGGTTATGTTACATGTGGCATATTCCTACTGATAAATTCATTTGCTGTGACAAACGACGCAGAGAAGTAGTAGGTTCATCTTCCAAAATTACTTGTTAGTCGTATTTCCGCGCCATCCACGATAAATGAAACTAGCGAATACGTCTTTTTGCTCATGTTGAAGATTATCAATTTTAGCACTTGAAAATGTCTTTTTCGGCACTTTGGATAGTTTTTTGACAGTTTAAAACCATCGTTTTTGACACTTGGGAAATGCCATTTTTGCGGCTTGAAAATTGTGAATTTTGACTTTTTTTGCACATGAAAATGGTTATTTTGCACAATTAAAAATGGTAATTTTTGACAATTGAAAACTGTTTTTTTGGCACTTGAAACAGGGCATTTTTGGCAGATCAAAATTGTCATTTTTACACTTAAAGTTGTCTTTTATGACAGTTGAAAATGGTTATTTTTGAACATTGAGAATTGTCTTTTATGGCACTCGAAAATGATAATTTTTGATAGTTAAAAACTCGCTTTTGACACTTGGAAAATATATTTTTCTGCACATGAAAATGGTTATTTTGCACAGTTGTAAATGGTAATTTTTGACATTTAAATACTGTTTTTTTTTACACTTCAAAATGGGCATTTTTGACAGATGGTAATTGTATTTGTTGGCAGCTGAAAATTGCCATTTTTGGCAGTTAAAAATTGTCATTTTTGGCACTTGAAAATTGTCATTTTTGGCACTTGAAAATTGTCATTTTTGACAGTTGAGAATGGCCATTTTTCAAACTTGAAAATTTTAATTTATGGCACACGAGAATGATAATTTTTGACAGTTGGAAAATGTTATTTTTTGCACTTAAAATGGTCAATTTTGGTACTTGAAAATGTCTTTTTCGGCACTTGAAAATGGTCAGTTTGCACAATTAAAAATTGCTTTTTTGACACTTAAAAATGTCAATTTTACACTTTTGGTAATTGCCTTTTTTAACGGTTTGCGACATTTGACAATTACATTTTTCATTGTTGGCACTTGAAGATTATCAATTTCGGCACTTGAAAATGTATTTTGTACACTTGATGATTGAGTTTGGCACTTGAAAATGTCTTTTTTGGCACTTTGTACAGTTGAAAAATGTCATTCTTGACACTTGAAAGTTGTCTTTTATGACAGTTGAAAATAGTCATTTTTGAACCTTGAAAATTGTCATTTATGGCACTCGTAAATGATAATTTTTGACAGTTTAAAACTATCGTTCTTGACGCTTGGAAAATGTAATTTTTGGCCCTTGAAAATGTGAATTTTGACTTTTTTGCACATTTTTTGCTTAGTTAACAGTCGTTTTTGAAACTTAAAAATTTGAAGTAATGGCACTCGAAAATAATAATTTTTGAAAGTTGAAATGATCGTTTTTAACAGTTGGAAAATGTCATTATTTGCACTTGAAAATTGTCAATTTTGGTACTTGGAAATGTATTTTTTGGCATTTTCTCGGTTTGTACAGTTACAAATTGCCTTTTTGACACCTAAAAACGTTCATTTTAGACTGTTGGTAATTGCCCTTTTTACCCGTTAAAAATTTTGACATTTGGTATTTAAAAATTTTCATTTTTGGCACCTGAAAATTGGCGTGTTTAGCAGTTGACAATGGTAATATTTGAACCATTTATGGCATTAGAAAATGATAATTTTTGTCTGTTGGAAAATGTCGTCAATTTTGGCACTTTACAATGTCTTTTTTGGCATTTAATGATTGTCAAGTTTGGTCTTTTGAAACTATCTTTTTCGGCACTTTGCACGGATGAAAATTGTCATTTTTGACACTTAAAAATTAACTTTTTAACAGCTGAAAAATAGTCATTTTTGAACCTTAAAAATTGTCATTTATAGCACTCAAGAATAAGAATTTTTGACAGTTAAAAACTATCGTTTTTTACACTTGGAAAATGCCATTTTTGCGGCTTGAAAATTGTGAATTTTGACTTTTTTTGCACATGAAAATGGTTATTTTGCACAGTTAAAAATGGTAATTTTTGACAATTGAAAACTGTTTTTTTGACACTTGAAAATGGGTGTTTTTGGCAGTTAAAAATTGTCATTTTTGGCACTAGAAAATTGTCGTTTTTGGCAGTTGAGAATGGTCATTTTTAAAACTTGAGAATTGTCATTTATGACACTCGAAAATGATCATTTTTGACAGTTGAAATGATTGTTTTTGGCAGTTAGAAAATGTCATTTTTTGCATTTGAAAATTGTCAATTTTGGTACTTGAAAATGTCTTTTTTGGCACTTGAAAATGGTCAGTTTGTAGTTGTTTCTTTAGCACTTAAAAATGTTAATTTTAGACTGTTGGTAATTACCTTTTTTAACAGTTGAAAATTTTTCATTTTTGACACCTGAAAATTGTCGTTTTTCGGAGTTTACAATGGTAATATTTTGAAGGATTCGAAAATGATAATTTTTGGCAGTTGGAAAATGTCATTGTTAATTTTGGCACTTGAAAATGTCTTGTTTGGCACTTAAGAAGGAGGTAATGTTACAAAATACAATTCGTCGTTTAATTGATTTTCGTGGACGAAGAACGATGTTACAGATTAAATGCGGGATATTTTTCGTTTTTATTTAATTCTTTTAGTGCTTCTGCAACAAGTAAACGTTTTTAATGGTCATTTTTTTTCCTCAAAAAGGAGGCGGTGAGATATATTGTGTATTCTAAGTGGCTCTACCATCAAAATTTTCCACGAGCCGCCACTGCTACTTTTGACAGCTGAAAAATACAATTTTTGACAATTCAAAAATGTTGATAAGAACTATTTTTATTAGGTGAAAAATACTGTTTTTGGCAGCTGAAACATAGCATATTTGGTAGCTGAAGAATACCATTTCCTACAACTGTAAATACAACTTGAGACAGCTGAAAAAATACTATTTTCAACAGCTGGGGATTATCATTCTTGACAGCCTAAAAATATCATACTGAAACATACCGTTATTGGCAGTTAAAAAATACAATTGTTGACAACAACAAAAAAAACAATTTTTGTCAACAAAATATACAGGTTTTGACAGCTGAAAAATGCCATTTTTGACAATAAAAATGACCAAAAATGCTACCTTTACTAGCTAAAAAATACCATTTTTATAGGTGAGAAATAGCTTTTTGACAGCTAAAACCGCAACATACTATTATTGACAACTCTATCATACCATTATTGTCAGCTAAAAAATACAATTTTTGAAAACAAAAAATACAATTTTTGACAACAAAAAGTACAATTTTTGAAAGCTGAAAAATGCCATTTTTGACAATTTAAAAACATGTCAAAAAAATGCTGATTTTGATAGCTGAAAAATACCATTTTTGACAGCTGAAAAATATGATTTTTGACAGCTGAAGAATATCATTTTTGACAGCTGAAAAATATCATTTTTGACAGCTGAAAAATATAAGTTTTGACAGCTGAAAAATATCATTTTTGACAGCTGAAAAATACCATTCTTGACAATTGCAACAAAACATGATTGACAACTGTAACAAACCATTATTGTTACCTAAAGAAATACAATTTTTCACAACAAAAAGTACAATTTCTGAAAGCTGAAAAATGCCATTTTTGACAAATAAAAAAAGTCGAAAATACTTTTTTTGATAGCTGACAAATACCATTTTAATGGCTGAGAAATACCGTTTTTGACAGCTGAAAAATAACTTTTTGACAACTGAAACAAATAATTTTCGACAGTTGAATAATACATTTATTAACAGCTGAAACATATCATTCTTGATAACTGCAACAAACCATTATTGACAATTGCAACACACCATTATTGTCAGCTAAAAAATAAAATTTAAGGCAACAAAAGAAAAAAATACCGATTTATCCTCCTAGACCAAAGTAACTGGCGAAAAATTGTTTTAAGAATTAATTTAAAATTCGGCATGGCATTTCATTAGAAAATTCTTCCGCCAGGGGCGGCTCGTTATATAGAGCCAAGGAGCCATGGTACTACCTGTAGACTCACACTCAGCAAGAAATTTTAACTGATTCTTAAAAAAACTTTTAAAATGTTAAACAACAACTGTAACACCGCGTGGAAGTTCCACATTAATTTCAACAGATGGTTAAATTTTGACAGACTATTTCTGCATAATGTGTTTTTACAAATTTCCAAAGAAAGCAATCGCAACTTTACCACAACAAAATTGGTTGCACTAAATATGCAAATTTTATAAACAAAAAGCGCATTTTTTTAGAAATTCACATGTAAATTCCACAGTTCTTGCAACAGATGGTTGAAATTTTGACAGACTTATTTTGAATAATGTGTCTTTACGAATTTCTAAATAAAAATAAGTTTACAATAACAAAAATGGTTGTACTAAAAAGCAAATTTTAATGACCAAGAAAGCGCATTTTTCAGAAATTTGCATGGGAATTCCACATTTATTGCAACAGATGGTTGAAATTATGAAAGACTAATTTTGAATAAATTTCCAAAAAAAAAATAGTTTTCTTCTAAATTTTCGAATTTTTGGTCCACAATTTTGATTTTTAGGATCGAATTTTTGGTTAAAGTTCTTAATTTTTAATCCTATATTTTAGATTTTTTAGCCTAAATAATTGCTTTTTATACGCAACTTTTTTATTTTCAAGCACAGTTTCTGATTTCTTGCCCTTCATTTTAGATTTTTTAACTTGAATTATTATTTTTTTATGGGCGATTTTTTTAGGTTCCTTTTTGACTAAAAAATAAATTTAATTTTTCTTAAAAAAAAAATGTTTTCTTTGTTGTTTTTCAAATCTGAAACCATTCTGAACACTATTTTGTTTATAAAATTTTGTTGTGGGACTTCCAGGAACTGAGGTTTTCGAGTTTCTGGTCGCAAACTTATTTTGAGCTAAAAAGTTATTTTGGGAGCTGGAAATGGCAAATTATTTTCATTTTCCTTGATTTTTCAATTTTTTGGTTTACATTTTTTATTTTTAGACCAGCATTTTTTATTTTTTGGGGTATATTTTAGATATTTGACCTGTATTTTTCATTTCTTATTCTTTTTTATTTCCTTAAAAATTTTAGAGTTTTTGCCCGAAATATTCTTTACTTTGGTTAAACTTTTTGATGTTTTGTTTGTTGAAATTTTCGGATTTTTGGTCTGCATTTTTTTAACTGCGAATTTTTGATATTGTGTAAATTTTCAAATTTTTGTGCTTATATTTCAGTTTTTAACCTTAAGAGGTAATTCCACAAGTGATTAATTTTTTACAATTTTTCAAAACACTGAGTGCAAATTTCCTTCACCACAGAGCAAATTTTGAGTTTTTTCCTTTGTTTTCTGGGGCTAATCAATCCGGCAATTTTTGTACTTGAATTTTCAATCTTTTTGTTTTAATTTTTTATTGTTAAGCCCGGATTTTGATATTCTGGTCTGAATTTATGATCTTTTAGCCTAAATTTTCTACTTGTTTGTTAAAGTTTTCGATTTTTTTGGTCCGAAATTTTCAGGATCGAATGTTTGGTAGAAGTTTTTAATTTTTTATCCTATATTTTAGATGTTTTTAACCTAAATTATTGATTTTTATACGCGACTTTTTTTATTTTTTTGCCGATATTTTCTTTGATGGTTTTTGATTTCTTACCCTTCATTTTAGATTTTTTAACTTGAATTATTATTTTTTATGGGCGATTTTTTTTACTTTTAGGTTACTTTTTGACCAAAAAATAAATTTAAATTTTCTTAAAAAAATATATGTTTTCTTTGTTGTTTTTCAAATCTGAAACCATTCTGAATACTATTTGTTTATAAAATTTTGTTGTGGGACTTCCAGGAACTGAGGTTTTCGAGTTTCTGGTCGCCAACTTATTTTGAGCTAAAGAGTTATTTTGGAAGCTGAAAATGGGAAATGATTTTCATTTTCCTTGATTTTTCAATTTATTGGTTTACAATTTTTATTTTTAGACCAGCATTTTTTATTTTTTTGCCTATATATTAGATATTTGACCTGTATTTTTAATTTCTTCGTTAAAAATTTTAGAGTTTTTGCCCGAAATATTCTTTACTTTGGTTAAACTTTTTGATTTTTTTTTTGTTGAAATTTTCGGATTTTTGGTCAGCATTTTTTTTAACTGCGAATTTTTGATATTTGTGTAAATTTTCAAATTTTTGTGATTATATTTCAGTTTTTAACCTTAAGAGCTAATTCTGCAAGTGATTAATTTTTTACAATTTTTCAAAACACTGAGTGCAAATTTCCTTCACTACAGAGCAAATTTTGTTTTCTGGGGCTAATCACCCCGAGTGCTGAAAATGGCAATTTTTGTACTTGAATTTTCAATCTTTTTGTTTTAATTTTTTATTGTTAAGCCCGAATTTTGATATTCTGGTCTGAATTTTTGATCTTTTAGCCTAAATTTACTTCTAAATTTTCTATTTGTTTGTTCAAATCTTCGATTTTTTTGGTCCGCAATTTTCAGGATCGAATGTTTGGTCGAAGTTTTTAAATTTTCATATTATATTTTAGATTTTTTTAACCTAAATTATTGATTTTTATACGCAACTTTTTTTATTTTTTTTGCCGATATTTTCAAGTTTCTTTGATGGTTTTTGATTTCTTACCCTTCATTTTAGATTTTTTAACTTGAAATATTATTTTTTATGGACGATATTTTCTACTTTTAGGTTACTTTTTGACTAAAAAATAAATTAAATTTTTCTTAAAATTTTTTTTTTTTGTTATTTTTCAAATCTGAATACATTCTGAACACTATGTGTCTATTAAATTTTATTGTGGGACTTCCAGGAACTGAGATTTTCGAGTTTCTGGTTGCCAACTTATTTTGAGCTGAGGAGTTATTTTAGGGACTGAAAATGGCAAATTATTTTTGTTTTCCTTGATTTTTCAATATTTTGGTTTGAATTTTTTTATTTTCAGAATAGCATTATTTTTTAATTTTTTTGCCTATATTTTAGATCTTTGACCTGTTTTTTTCATTTCTTTGTTCCAAATTTTAGAGTTTTTTGCCCTAAATATTTTTTTATTTTAGTTAAACTTTTTATTTTTTTACTTTCTCCGTTACGAAGTACGAGAAAGTATTGTGATCGTGATTTTTTTTTCAAAAAATTTTTTTACGGAAATATCCGTTTTGGGGTCCCTAGATGCCATTTCAACAATTTCTGGAAAAAAAAAATTTGTGTCTGTGTGTGTGTGTGTGTGTGTGTGTGTGTGTGTGTGTGTGTGTGTCTGTCTGTGTGTGTGTGTGTGTGTGTGTGTGTGTCTGTCTGTGTGCGCTGTATCTCAAAAACTAATAGAGCAATTGATATGAAACTTTCAACATACGTCTTATTTGATAATCTGAAGAACTGAAAAGCTTTTGGTAAAATTTCGTACACCGGAAGTGGGCGTTTACCTTAACTGTTTTTTGTTTTTTGCCAATATTTTCTTAAATATGAAAAATATCACAAAAACATTTAAACAAACATTGAAGACAACAAAGAAATGAACATCTTTTGCTTGAAAATATTTTTCATAAAATCATTGCTATTCGAGAAAAAAATTTATTAATTTTTTTTAACTTTTGGTTTATAATTATGAAACGATGATACTTACAGCAAATTTGTGTGAATAATAATTGTAGAGAATAGCAAAATGAACAACTTCTAAAGAATAAGTTTTTTTCGAAATCTCGTTAGTTTTTGAGTAAACCGAGTTTTTGAATTTGAAGTATATTTTTTCCGTTTCATAATTTTGACGTTTTAAACGTCAGTTTCATCCAAGTTTACGCAACGCTCGATGTACATTTAAAATATGATTTCAATTGAAAATGAACCATGAAAACGTAAATATAAATGATACCATCAAGTCGGAGAAAGTAACATGATGGCCACATCACCATTTTTTTGTGAAATTTTCGAATTTTTGGTCAGCATTTTTTTTTTAACCGCGAATTTTCGATATTTGTTTAAATTTTTCGTTTTTTTGTGCTTATATTTTAGGTTTTTACCTTAATTAAGAGCGTATTTTTTATTGGTCTATACTTTACATTGTTAAGGTGATTGATTTTCATGTGCAAATTTTTTGGCCGGTATTTAATTTGTATAATTTGTCACTTACATCTTTCATAATTTTGACGTTTCAAACGCCAGTATCATCCGATCCAATAAATTGTAAAAGTGGATCTACCATCAACGTATTCCACGAGCCACCACTGATGGCACGAGGCTTAGACGCGGACGGTGAGTTTTCAGACTGTGGTAGTAATGTTAGTGATCAAGAAAGTAACTCAGAACAACAACATTTCGGTAGTGAAGTCGAAGCAAACAATGAGGACATTAACATCTGTGTAGATAGTGACTTTTTAGACAACAATTCTGTCTGTAACAGCTTCAATTTTTTTCTACGGAAAAAATAGATTCAAATAGGCAAAAAGTCTTCCAGCTCCTAGTGGCACTCGTGCAGGTAATTTGGTATCTCGTTTACCTGGTGTTATAGGTGAAACTAGAGCAACAGCAACTGAACACATAAAAACGTTGAGATGACACGGTAGATATGTTGTTGGTAAATGAAACTAACAAGCAAATCACTGTAATGGTGGCAAATTATAATTTTTAAATTTCTTCCTGTTACTTTGCAAGTCGAGTAGCAAGTAGAAATGTTGGCCGTAGTTTTCTAATCTCATTTGTAGCCAACAAATGGAACTGGGCGCCCTATTTTAGAGCTACTATGAGTCTGAAACATTTTTTCTTGATGCTATACCTTTTAATTCACGGCGGCTGATTACACGATTTTCGAACTTTGACCGCAATAAGTCGATAGTTTCGTTGCTAGTGTGGCATGCCGCCCCATCTTGTTGAAACGAGATGTTGCCCACATTCAAACTAGCGATTTTCTCCCAAAAAATGTTTGCTATCATGGTCCGATTGCGGTTTCCGTTGACATTTCGCCAGATTTAAAGAAAAATGGGCCGATGATGCCGCTGGCCCATAACCCGCATCATACAGTCACTCGTTCGGGATGTATTGGCTGCTCAACGATCACGTGTGGGTTTTCTGATGCCCAAATCCTGCAGTTTTGCTTGTTTACATAGCCCCCGAGGTGAAAATGCGATCCATCGGAAAAGATAATTTTTCGCCAAAATTCACCGTTGGCTTCCAGCTGTTCTAAGGCCCAATTAGCAAAGTTGTATCGAAGTGGATGGTCAACTCTCTTCAACTGCCGTGTTATTTAGACCTTATAGGTGAATAAACCGATGTCTTCATGCAAAATACGCCTCATGGTAGTGCGCGACTAATGTTCAATTGCTGAGAGCGATGACAAATCGATGTTCTCGGGTTGGCTTGCACACTACGGGCTACAGCAGCAATATTCTCGGGTGTATGAACCGGGCGAGCTTGTAGAACTTTAGTACGGTCCACCAGCATACCAGTTTCACGAACTGTGTGCACAAATTTCTTCAGAACACTTTCATTTGGTGCATATTCGCGACAGAATTTTATACGCAATTTTCGCACTGATTCTGCAATATATTGAATACTTGTTGCGCTACTTTCTTGATGGAACCATATTTTCAAGTTGGGTAAAGTAAAACGCTTGTTTTGTTCCATAATTTTATTTTCAGTTGCCTGACACGTGTTTCGATCGGTTAGGATCATTTTCAAAGTTAAACTAACTTAAACTAACTTAACTTTGAAAATGATCCTAACCGATCGAAACACGTGTCAGGCAACTGAAAATAAAATTATGGAACAAAACAAGCGTTTTACTTTACCCAACTTGATTCTGCAATACACGAATTACATTCAAAGTAAATTTTTAACATTTCCCAACGTTCATCAAGCGTATAGCGCGCCATTTCGTTAACCGGGTGTTGTATACTGAAGAACTGTCATACATCAGATGTCAAATATCATGAAATTAAACTAAAGTGGTAGTTCAAAAAGATTCCAAGAGATGGCCCACTCTTTATTATAGTAAGTATTGTAAAAAGTTTTTCATGAAGACTCGCTAACATCTTCACATACGAATGCTTAGTAAGTAAGTAAGTAAGTAAGTGCTTTATTCATGTCTTGACAGCAATGTCTTACACACGTCACATATACATAAAAATAAAGATAACATAAGATTACACAGTATACAAAAATAATATTACACATAAAAAATAAAAAAATACAAGTTTTACACGGAGGCAATATAATACGAGAAGTAATACCAATGGATACAGCTGATAGGTGCAATATGTTTATTTAATAGGCAATGTATAATTAAACTAAGAACAAAATAATACAGTAATAATTCAAACGAATAAATAAATAAATAAAAAAATAAATAAGTAGATAAATAAATAAATATAAAAATTAGTAAAATGTATATAAAATCAAGAAAACAAAATATTTAAAAGAGTATCACAGTTATTCAAATTAAAATATCATTTGTTAAAATGGTTAAAAGAGTAATAAAATTATTTAAAATATTTGATAGTAGTTAAAATACAAAAAATATGAACAAATTAAAAAATTACAACAATTACAAAATTACAACACAACATATTAAGAGTAATTACAATAGAGTCACTTTATGATTGTGTAATGGAAATTGTACATTTTAAGAATTCATCAAAAGAGAAGAAACAGTTCTCCCTTAACAATTGCAACACCATTTTCTTGAACTGTTTCATTGGTAAGACCTTCCAATCACTTGGTAATTTGTTATAAAATTTTATAGCCCAATAGTTGGTGCTGTTACAGGATTTTGTAAGTCTTATTTTGTTTATTTGTATATTTCCTTTATGTCGGGTTGCATAAGAATGTTCTAAATTGGAGTACTTATTTGAGTGTTTGTAAACGTGTAACACGCAATTTAGAATATATAGAGATGGCAAGGTTAAAATCTCTAAACGTTTAAAATATGGCTTACAATCGTCTCTATATTTAGCTTCTCCTAGTATGCGTACTGCATTACGTTGTAGTCTAAATATTCGATGTCTACATGAAGCATGTCCCCATGCCAGAATTCCATATCTTAAACGTGACTCAATTAGACTATGGTAAGCGATTTTAATTATATTGGCCGGGAACCTACCGGCAAGATTGCGTAAGCAAAAAATATTTTTTGCAAGAGATGCAGCAAGGGACATTCCTTGCTTTTCCCAACATAGTTGTGAATCAATGTGTACACCAAGGAAACAATGACTCATCATTTGTTTTCCTTTTTTCAAACTAAACACATTTTTTTTTGTTTTGGTATCATTTAAGACAAGTTTATTTTTGGCAGCCCACGTGTTAACCTCGTTCATTGCTAACTCATTCCTTATTTCTGTTTCTTGAATGTTTCCACCATCACTTATGATAGTGGAATCATCTGCAAATAAGATAGTGTTTGCAATATTAGTTTGTAAAGGAAGGTCGTTTATAAAAATTAAAAACAGTAAAGGCCCCAGAATGGAGCCTTGCGGAACCCCTTATTTTATCTTTTCAGATTTTGAAAGTATTTCATTAAAGTAAACACATTGATACCTATTACTTAGATAAGATTTAATAAGACTAATACTAGAATCTGTGAAGTTGTACGCTTTTAATTTTTGTAAAAGTAAGTCATGCGAGACACAATCAAAAGCTTTGCTCAGATCAATGAACGAAACTACTGAGACATTTTTATTTTCAAAAGCGTTCGTGAACAGATCATTGAGAGCAAGGACAGCATCCGATGTTGACATATTAGTTCTGAAACCAAATTGACTTTTACTAAAAAGGCCATTTGTTTCAAAATACTTCAGTATTTGACTTTTCATAATTTTTTCAATTACCTTCGATAGAATTGGCAAAATTGAAATCGGTCTATAATTATTCAAGTCACGTTCGTCGCCATACTTGAATATTGGTATTATCTTAGCCAATTTAAGAGCATCTGGGAAAATCCCAGTGACTAGTATTTCATTAATTAACTTTGTGAGGGGATTAATGATTAGATTAAGTATGCATTTAATATGGATCACAGATAAACAATATATATCCTCACACTTACTGTTCTTTATATCCTGAATTGCTTCTCTAACAACTATTGGCGAAACTTCACTAAATTTAAAATTCAGACTCTTTGATTTTAATTGAATGGTCAAATGGTGCGGCAGGCAGATTTTCTATTAGTTTTTCTGCTATATTACTGAAGAAACAATTAAATTCTTCACAAGAAAAGTTACAATCGTTTATTCGTTTTTTCAATTTTTTCCTAGCATAATCAATTAGAGACCACATTGCCTTTGTCTTATTTGGAGCTTTGCTGATATATTTGCCAGCTTCCCGCTTTCGAGTATCTTTAATTAAAGATCTGTAGCTACTACGTAAGTTGTTTCTTGTAAGTCTTAATTCATTTGAAGGGTACTTGCTGTAGATATCACTTATTGTATTTAATTTTTCCCGCATATCTTTAATTTCATTACTGAAATTGCAAACCTTTCTGTGTTCTTTATTTTTTAATTTTTTTATTGGAAAGCACAATTTCACATTAGATGTTAAAATTGTAAGTAGATGCTCCCATTTACAATTCAGATTTAATGAGATATCCGATATGAAATTCCAACTTATATTTTCTATTATTTGATATAAATTAAATTTACCTACGAGCCGTTCTTGCTGTATTAGTTAATAATACTTCACGATTATTCACTTATATTAGAACTAATAAATATAATCGTAAAATCTTTTAGATTGGGTACTAAAGGTCCGTTCAACAACTTTATTTTTTAATTTCTACTAGAATAATTTGTAGATTTTTCACTTTATATTATTATATAGTTCTATGTTTCAACTAAGAATAATCACATAAACCTTGGAGTCTAAATGGCATTCAAACCATTTTTATTATAGAGAGCGGTCTCTTTAGACCAAGCTCGGAAACCGTTGCCCGCTTGCGATTTTATAGTGTAAATTTGCAACGAGAAATAGTTACCTAGTTGTCTATTCGAACCTTGCTTGATATTATGCGGTGGTTTCAGGAAGAGTAAACACCTTATCTAGCATTGAATGGAAGACTGATGGCGCGCAGCCACAATTTCTGCGTCCGAATAAGGAAAGTTATTTCCCGCCGGAAAAATGTATTTCAAGCACTTTTCAGGCAATAATGTGACAGCTATTCGATTATACATCCGTTTTGCGTATTTACTGTCGAGCTGGATAAAAAAAAGATCACTTACCTAACATTTTACTGAGGTCTGCGTTATGGAGATCGGGATTTTCATCGGCGAGCTTTTTCCTCTCCACTTTGGCCCAAACCATGAATGCGTTCATGGGCCTCCTTATCCTTAATTCTTTGGCAACTTTTTGACCCTGGCCGCCCACTTTGGGGCCAAAATTGGGCCGCGATTGCGCGTAGACGGGTAAATTGTCGGTATATGTCGGTCTTATGTATTCCGCTTGAAATCTGAAATGATAATGGAACGAATTAGAAATAAAATTAAACATAATTCATTTATATACAATTTATGCACTTATTTATTTTATTTATTTATTTTATTTATTTAATATACACGGCAGCGCCATTTTTACAAAATAATTTCCGAAAACTATTCTAATACTAAAACTAAAACTAACTAAGTTATAAATTAAACATATAATTATAAATAAGGTACAGTAGAAAATATAAAACTATACATATTTAAATATTGCGCAAAAGAATGAAAAGTACTTACAAAAGAATTTGATAGTTATTTTGAGTTTAAATTAATTTAGTTATATTGATAATGTTTATTGTGGATTTGAATTTTGAAAAATTATCACCAAATATGTCGAAATTAGCATTGGAATTTAGCAAATTTGCATAGCTCATTATTGTTGATATTCAACAGTAATATAACGAGTGCCTATGATTTTTCCGGCAATTATTAGCGGCAGGATCACGGTTGCTTGTTGCGATGAAAATCGGCACGACTGCGAAGCAGGAGTGCCGATTTTCTAGAAGCAACAAGCAAGAGTGATCCAGACGCTAATAATTGCCTAGGAAAAATCAGTCACGACTTAAATTCCAGAAGACAATTGGCCGAACCAGTGGCGGCTCGTGGAACGTGTTGATGGTAGAGCCACTTATACAATATACCCCCTCCCCATTCTATTTTGAAGAAAAAAGAACGATTTATCTTCCTAGGCCAAAGTAACTGACGAAAAAGTGTTTTTAAAGAATTAATTAAAAAATCTCGCTGAGCTTGAAACTACAGGTAGTGCCTTGGCTCTATATAACGAGCCGTCCCTGATTTTGATGTAGATAGAAACATTGATTGATCAATTTTTGAGAATTTTGGGCGCTAAGACGAAAAATTGCAACAAAAGTTTATGAAGTTTGCCAAAACTACGGCAATTACAGATTTTCCCGTTACAAAAATTATTCAAAATTGATTGTATTTTGATTTTATTTGAAAAAATGAAAACATTCTTTAATAAATGTTCAAGAAATTTTAGCGTAAAGTCAATAAAACGCATTTATTTGCATTGAAACAAATAATAATAATAATTATTTATTAACGGGTAACCCCTTTTACATAAATAAACACAAAATACAGCAATACAAAACCAAAAATAAATATTTAAATTAAGAAAAAATAGTAAAAATAATTAAATGAAATACAAATTTGGTCACTACCTACACTAAAATATAACTAAATATAAATTTACAAAAATAAGAAAGTAAATAAAAAAAAAAATGAAATACAAGTTTGACATCTGTCTAAATTAAAATGTAAGTAACAAATAAAAATAAAATACAATTTAAGCAAAAAAAAAAAATTCGAATTTTGCCAAAACTATGGCAAGTGCAGACTCGCCCATTACAAATATTATTCAAAACTTATTGTATTTTGATGTTCTATTAAAAACAGAAACATCGGTTTATCAATTTTTGAGAAATTTTGGGCGCCAAGATGAGAAATAACATTTCGAGAACAAAAGATTATGAATTTTGCCAAAACCATGGCAAATACAGGTTTTCCCATTACAAAAATTATTCAAAATTGATTGGATTTTAATGTTCCTTGAAAAAAAAACTTTCTTTGATAAATTTTCGAGAAATTTAAGCACAAACCAAATAAAATGCATTATTTGCAGATTACGAATTTTGCCAAAATTATGGCCGGTGCAGGTTTCCCCCTTACAAAAATTATTCAAAATTTGTTGTATTCTGATGTTTTATGAAAAAATGGAAACACTAATTAATTAATTTTTGAACATTTTTAGAAAGGTGAGAAACCGCATTTTTTGTAGCGAGAACGAAAAATTTTGATCTTTGCCAAAACTATGGCAAGCGCAGGTTTGCCCATTATAAAAATTATTCAAAATTGATTGGATTTTTACGTTATTTGAAAAAATTAAAACATTCTTTAATAAATTTTCGAGAAATTTTAACGTAAAGTTAATAAAACGCATTTATTTGCAACGAAAAAAAAAAGAATATGAATTTTGCCAAAACTATAGCAAGTGCAGACTCGCCAATTACAAAGATTATTCAAAACTTATTGTATTTTGATGTTCTATGAAAAACAGACACATCGGTTGATCAATTTTTGAGAAATTTTGGGCGCCAAGATGAGAAATAACATTTTTTGCAGCGAGAACAAAAGATTATGAATTTTGCTAAAACCATGGCAAATACAGGTTTTCCCGTTACAAAAATGATTCAAAATTAATTGGATTTTAATGTTCTTTAAAAAAATTAAAACATTCTTTGATAAATTTTCGAGAAATTTAAGCACAAACTTAATAAAATGTATTATTTGCAGCGAAAATAAAAGATGACGAATTTTGCCAAAACTATGGCCGGTGCAGGTTTCCCCCTTACAAAAATTATTCAAAATTTGTTGTATTCTGATGTTTTATGAAAAAATGGAAACACCGATTAATTAATTTTTGAACATTTTTAGAAAGGTCAGAAACCGCATTTTTTTTTTTGTAGCGAGAACGAAAAATTATGATTTTTGCCAAAACTATGGCAAGCGCAGGTTTGCCCATTATAACAATTATTCAAAATTGATTGGATTTTTACGTTATTTGAAAAAATGAAAACATTCTTTAATAAATTTTCGAGAAATTTTAACGTAAACTTAATAAAACGCATTTATTTGCAACAAAAAAAAGACTATCAATTTTGCCAAAACTATAGCAAGTGCGGACTCGCCCATTACAAAGATTATTCAAAACTTATCGTATTTTAATGTTCTATGAAAAACAGAAACATCGGTTGATCAATTTTTGAGAAATTTTCGGCGCCAAGATGAGAAATAACATTTTTTTGCAGCGAGAACAAAAGATTATGAATTTTGCCTAAACTATGGCAAATGCAGGTTTTCCCATTACAAAAATGAATTAAAATTGATTGGATTTTAATGTTCCTTGAAAAAAATAAAACATTCTTTGATAAATTTTCGAGAAATTTAAGCACAAACTTAATAAAATGCATTATTTGCAGCGAAAACAAAAAAATACGAGTTTTGGCAAAATTATGGCCGGTGCAGGTTAATGCAACACTAATTAATTAATTTTTGTACATTTTTAGAAAGGCGAGAAACCGCATTTCTTTTGTAGCGAGAACGAAAGATTATGATTTTTGCCAAAACTATGGCAAGCGCAGGTTTGCCCATTATAAAAATTATTCAAAATTGATTGGATTTTTACGTTATTTGAAAAAATTAAAACATTCTTTAATAAATTTTCGAGAAATTTTAACGTAAAGTTAATAAAACGCATTTATTTGCAACGAAAAAAAAAAGAATATGAATTTTGCCAAAACTATAGCAAGTGCAGACTCGCCAATTACAAAGATTATTCAAAACTTATTGTATTTTGATGTTCTATGAAAAACAGACACATCGGTTGATCAATTTTTGAGAAATTTTGGGCGCCAAGATGAGAAATAGCATTTTTTCTTTGCAGCGAGAACAAAAGATTATGAATTTTGCCAGAACCATGGCAAATACAGGTTTTCCCGTTACAAAAATGATTTAAAATTAATTGGATTTTAATGTTCTTTAAAAAAATTAAAACATTCTTTGATAAATTTTCGAGAAATTTAAGCACAAACTTAATAAAATGTATTATTTGCAGCGAAAATAAAAGATGGCGAATTTTGCCAAAACTATGGCCGGTGCAGGTTTCCCCCTTACAAAAATTATTCAAAATTTGTTGTATTCTGATGTTTTATGAAAAAATGGAAACACCGATGAATTAATTTTTGAACATTTTTAGAAAGGTGAGAAACCGCATTTTTTTTGTAGCGAGAACGAAAAATTATGATTTTTGCCAAAACTATGGCAAGCGCAGGTTTGCCCATTATAAAAATTATTCAAAATTGATTGGATTTTTACGTTATTTGAAAAAATTAAAACATTCTTTAATAAATTTTCTAGAAATTTTAACGTTAATAAAACGCATTTATTTGCAACGAAAAAAAAGACTATCAATTTTGCCAAAACTATAGCAAGTGCGGACTCGCCCATTACAAAGATTATTCAAAACTTAACGTATTTTGATGTTCTATGAAAAATAGAAACATCGGTTGATTAATTTTTGAGAAATTTTGGGCGCCAAGATGAGAAATTACCTTTTTTTGCAGCGAGAACAAAAGATTATGAATTTTGCCAAAACCATAGCAAATACAGGTTTTCCAATTACAAAAATGATTCAAAATTAATTGGATTTTAATGTTCCTTGAAAAAAATAAAACATTCTTTGATAAATTTTCGAGAAATTTAAGCACAAACTTAATAAAATGCATTATTTACAGCGAAAACAAAAAATTACGAGTTTTGCCAAAATTATGGCCGGTGCAGGTTAATGCAACACTAATTAATTAATTTTTGAACATTTTTAGAAAGGTGAGAAACCGCATTTCTTTTGTAGCGAGAACGAAAGATTATGATTTTTGCCAAAACTATGGGAAGCGCAGGTTTGCTCATTATAAAAATTATTCAAAATTGATTGGATTTTTACGTTATTTGAAAAAATTAAAACATTCTTTAATAAATTTTCTAGAAATTTTAACGTTAATAAAACGCATTTATTTGCAACGAAAAAAAAGACTATGAATTTTGCCAAAACTATGGCAAGTGCAGACTCGCCCATTACAAAAATTATTCAAAACTTATCGTATTTTGATGTTCTATTAAAAACAGAAACATGGGTTGATTAATTTTTGAGAAATTTTGGGCGCCAAGATGAGAAATAAGATTTTTTGCAGCGAGAACAAAAGATTATGAATTTTGCTAAAATCATGGCAAATACAGGTTTTCCCGTTACAAAAATTATTCAAAATTGATTGGATTTCTTTGAAAAAAATTAAAACATTCTTTGATAAATTTTCGAGAAATTTAAGCACAAACTTAATAAAATGCATTCTTTGCAGCGAAAACAAAAGTTTACGAATTTTGCCAAAACTATGGCCGGTGCAGGTTTCCCCCTTACAAAAATTATTCAAAATTTGTTGTATTTTGATGTTCTATGAAAAAATAAAAACATCGTTTGATCAATTTTTGAGAAACTTGTGCGTAAAGATGAGAAATAGCATTATTTGCAGCAAGAGCAAAAGATTATCAATTTTGCCAAAACTATGGCAAATGCCGATTTTCTCATTTTAAAAATCATTCAAAATTGATTGTATTTTGATGTTCTTTAAAGAAATAAAAACATTATTTGATGAATTTTTGGGAAAACGTTAATAAAACGCATTATCCACAGCGAAAATAAAAAATTACGAATTTTGCCAAAACTATGGCAAGCGCAGGCTTGGCCTTTGCAAAAATCATTCAAAATTTGTTGTATTTCGATATTCTACGAAAAAATAAAAACATCGATTTATCAATTTTTGAGAAATTTGAGCGCCAAGATGAGAAATAGCATTGTTTTTCAGCGAGAATAAAAGATTATGAATGACATTGGAGAAATTCGAGCGGGAGTTTAATAAAACGCATATTTTGCAACGAAAATAAAAGATTACGAATTTTGCCAAAATTATGACAAGAGCAGACTTGCCCATTGCAAAAATCATTCAAAACTTGTTGTATTTTAATGTTTTATGAAAAAATAGAAATATTGATTGATCAATTTTTGAGGAATTTAAGCGCTAAGATGAGAAATAGCATTTTCTCTGCAGCGAGAACAAAAGTTTATGAATTTTGCCAAAACTATGGCAAGTGCTGACTTGCCTATTGCAAAAATTATTCAAAATGTGTTGTATTTTGATGTTTTCTAAAAAATTAGAAATATCAGTTGATCATTTTTTGAGGAATTTAAGCGCCAAGATGAGGAATAGCATTTTTTTGCAGCGATAACAAAAGATTATGAATGACAAATTTTGGAGAAATTTAAGCGCGAGTTTAATAATAGACATTTTTTGCTACGAAAATAATAGATTACGAATTTTGAAAATTGTGACAAGTGTAAAAATTATTCAAAATATATTGTATTTTAATGTTTTATGAAAAAATAGAAATGTCGATTGATCGATTTTTGAGAAATTTAAGTGCCAAGTTGAGAAATCGCATTTTCTTTGCAACAAGAACAAAAGATTACGAATTTTGCCAAAACTATGGCAAATGCAGATTTTCCCATTACAAAAATTATTCGAAATTGATTGGGTTTTTATGTTCTTTAAAAAAATGAAAACATTCTTTAATAAATTTTCGAAAGATTTAAGCGCAAGTTAATAAAACGCATTTTTTGCAACGAAAATAAAAGATTCCGAATTTTGCCAAAATTATGACAAGTGCAAAAATTATTCTAAATTTGTGTATTTTGATGTTTTCCAAAAAAATAGAAATATCAATTGATCAATTTTTGAGGAATGTAAGCGCTAAGATGAGAAATAGCATTTTTTCTTTGCAGTGAGAACAAAAGATTATGACTTTTGCCAAAACTTGGCAAGAGCAGACTTGTCCGTTAAAAAAATTATTCAAAACTTGTTGTATTTTGATCAGTGGCGGCTCGTAAAACATGTCGATTGACTCAAACAATATACCCCCCGCCCTCGCTTTTTGAAGAAAGAACGATTTATCTTCCTAGGCCAAAGTAACTGGCGAAAAAGTGTTTTAAGAATTAATAAAAAATTCTTGCTGAGCTTTAAACTAAAGGTAGTGCCATGGCTTCTTGGCTCTATATAACGAGCCGCCCTTGGGCCGAACAGAAAGTTCACACTTCATAATTTGAAAAGTTAAATGTAGTGACACCAAGTGGCAGACATGTATTAGTGTGCGCCACAATAATTGTATAAATGAACTTACCAAGATTTTGAGAAATGCCTATGAATACTATTACTGATGAAAGCACTAACACTTCACCAGAAAATACAAACAAAAACAATAACTGACGTTTTATATGTTATAGATAATGTACTAACGCGTTGCTAGGCAATACCAACATGATGGATTATCTGATTAGATACCACCCAGGGTGAATTGCCATGCATAATATGCAGCGTGGTCTGTTACGCATCGTAATTAAAATTTTATTGGATCATGTCATCAACGTTATTCGATTTCATTGGCTAGTAAGTAAATGAGGGCAATTGTCACAATGTCACTTGAGCGTGTCCAGAAAATATTTGTTAAATTTCTATATTTTAAGATTCATGCCACCTACCCTAATGACACTATCACATATAACGATATGTTGGTAATGTTCAATTTAAAATCTCCGGTTTCAAGACGCAACATTTTGCTGGTAAAATGCTTATATCAAATAGTTCACTGCGGAATAGATGATCCGAATTTGCTAGCGGTAGTTAATTTCAACATTCCTAGATTTTGCAGTAGATATGCGGTGACGTTTATTTCCAATCGTAGAAATACAAACATATATTGTAACTCACCTCTAAACACTATGTTTCGGTTATACAACGGCATCCAAAATTCGGTGGATATCTTTAATTGTAGCTGGAGACAATATTCAGCGGATATATTAGAATTGCTATAAATTTAGTTTATTATTATTTACGATGTGTCTTCTACTATTGCTCTAATTGTACTTTAATTTGATGAAATTTAATTTTAATTTTGTTTTTGTTATATATAAGTTGTTCTTGTTTTTAAATTAGTTCACAATCTGTATTTACTGTATATTATATAATTTTTCCCTGTAATTGGAATACTCTGTTGGGAAATAAATTTAGTATTATTATTATTATTATAATTTAGGTATTTATTTCGAAAATACTTCAAGTGAGATTATGGTTAAATGATTTTAGTTTAGGTTTTATTTCATATATTATTTATAAGTTGTTCATTTCACTATTCTAGACATTTATTACTAAAATAAATTTGATGGAACTATTATTATTTCATAATTATAGGCCATTTTTTTTCATTTTCAATTAATCAATTAAAACAATTTTATTTATTTTTAATATCTTAAATATTTGCATTTTTGTTATATTTTTCATAATTAAAAAATTATCGGGAAAATAAAAAATTGTTAAGGTACACCCACTTTCTTTGTACGAAATTTTACCAAAAGCTTCTAAGATCTTCGTATTATCAAATAAGGCTAAAGCGCGTATAGATATACACATTCTTACATATCATACAGACCCGCGCCAAGCAGGGGTGTTAGTGATGCCCAGCACCCGGGCGGCAGGTCTTGGGGGCGGCAGGCCTTAAGAGGCTCCGGTCATTAGCCCGAAGCATCGATGTTAAGAGCCCTCTTAGCTTGGTGCCCACCAAATTTTATTGGTTTTTACAATTTGCAAACAATTCATTTAAAATCGGCGCTCGTAAAAAAAATAAATGCACCTAAAATATTTTTTTTTCGCAAAAAAAGAGATGATTGTTTATTCTTTGTGTACGAATGCAAGCGCGAAATCCATGAACGTATCTCTTTGTTTAGATCGAAATTCTTACTTTCTAAATAATTTAGGGACGGCGCGGATTAATGGTGGTATTCATTTTCTCTATCCCCCTTTTTACATTGAAAGGGGCAACATACCTTGGCGCGGCCCTGACGTCATACCCACACCCATACGTATTTTTTCCAGAAATAGTTTAAATCGCCTCTTGGGACCTCAAAACGGATATTTCCGTCAGAAAACAATTTGAACAATTTTCACGATCACAATACTTTCCTGTAGTTCGTAATGGGGAAAGTAAAAATGTATTAACTGATAATGAATCCACTCTAAATACATTACTATTAGGGTTGATAAACCGGGAATTCCAGAGACGAATTTCCCGGGAAATTTGGCAATATATTCTCGATACCCGGGAATCATCGAGCAATTTCACAGCTGATTATTGATACATTTATAGAGAATACGTAATAAATATTTAAACAAAAAGCAACATACAATTTATTAAATTCAAATTCCCCACATTCCATGGGCAATTTACCGAGGTCTTTCAGCCTAAAGGTCTAGATTAAACAAGTACTTCAAAAATATTTTATTTAAGCAACTGGAAAGAGAACCAGCAATCTAGATCTTCCATATAATTCACTCCTCTCAAAAAAAAATGGTGATGTGGCCATCATGTTACTTTCACCGACTTGATGGTATTATTTATATTTACGCTTTCATGGATAATTTTCAATATAAATCATATTTGTACATAAATGTACATCAAGCGTTTTGTAGACTCGGATGAAACTGAGGTTTAAAACGTCAAAATTCCCACCCCACCCACTTCCGATGTACGAAATTTTACCAAAAGCTTTTCAGTTTTTCAGATTATCAAATCAGACTTATGTTCAAAGTTTCATATCAACTGCTCTATTAGTGTTTGAGATACAGCGCGCACAGGCACACACAACACAATTTTTTTTCCAGAAATTGTTGAAATGGCATCTAGGGAACCCAAAACAGATATTTCCATAAAAAAAAAATTTGAAAAAAAAACACGATCACAATACTTTCTCGTACTTCGTAACGGAGAAAGTAAAAACAACAAGTACTGAATGTGAAAACACATTTTCCTCCGCAAGAAATTTTGCTACAAAATTAAGAAATAGACTTTCAGACTCATGTAATTAAAAGCATATTTTTACTTTCTCCGTTACGAAGTACGAGAAAGTATTGTGATCGTGATTTTTCTTTAAAAAATTTTTTTACGGAAATATCTGTTTTTAGGTCCTTAGATGCCATTTCAACAATTTCTGGAAAAAAAAAATTGTGTGTGTGTGTGTGTGTCTGTGCGCGCTGTATCTCAAAAAGTAATTAAGTAATTGATATGAAACTTTGAACATAAAACTTATTTGATAATCCGATGAACTGAAAATTTGCTGTATACTATTAGCGTTTCATAATTGTATACCAAAAATGAAAAAAAAAATTTCTCGAATAACAATGTTTTTATGAAAAATATTTTCAAACCAAAGATGTTCATTTCTTTGTTGTCTTCAATATTTATTTAAATGATTTTTTGATATATGTCATATTTACAAAAATATTGTAAAAAAAAAACAGTTAAGGTAAACACCCACTTCCGGTGTACTAAATTTTACCAAAAGCTTTTATTTTCTTGGGATTATCAAATAAGACTTATGTTAAAAGTTTCATGTTAATTTATGCATTAGTTTTTTAGATAAAGCGACCACTTCATAATTATAACCTAAAAATGAAAAATAAATTAATAAATTTTTTTCTCGGAAACCAATACTTTTATGAAAAATATTTTTAAACAAAAGATGTTAATTTCTTTGTTGTCTTCAATATTTATTTTATAATTTTTGTGATATTTTCTATATTTAAAACAATATTGGAAAAAAACAAAAAACGGTTAAGGTAAACACCCACTTTCGGTGTACGAAATTTTACCAAAAGCTTTTCAGTTCATCGGATTATCAAATAAGTTTTATGTTCAAAGTTTCATATCAATTGTTTAATTACTTTTTGAGATACAGCGCGCACAGACACACACACACACACACACACACACACACACACACGCACACACACACACACACCCACACACACACCCATACACACACACACACACACACAGACACCATTTTTTTTTCCAGAAATTGTTGAAATGGCATCTAGGGACCCCAAAATGAATATTTCCGTAAAAAAAATGTTTGAAAGAAAAATCACGATCACAATACTTTCTCGAACTTCGTAACGGAGAAAGTAAAAATCAACCCTTTATAACGCTTTCTATATTTTTTCACGCCTTTTAAAAAAGTTTGTTTTTGTTTTGTGCAAACAGACATAACTAAATAAAAATGCTTATTCTTATCACTAATACAAGTACTTTAATAATAAAAAATCAAAGAAAGGTTATGGGCACCTCTTCAAACTAGAAACAAATCATTTCTCCTGTCAGTCGCAATCCATACTTCGCGATATAAATCTCAATTTTTGACAAAGTTTGCAATAACTAAACTGATCTATGTATTTCATAATCAAAAGTCAAAGAAACGTTATGGGTGCTTCTTTAACGTTTGCAATCAGTACAAAAATTGAAAAATTGAAGCCGATGCTAAAATAACTGATTTACATGTCATGGAAAACATAAAAAAAGAGTTAAGTTTTTGACAATTTTTTTTAGAACTCGTTCCATCAGCGTAAGAAGTTGAAATGAAAAAAATGATAACGGATAATGTTTTAAAATTTTGAAAGAAACTCCTGAAGTGTTTTATAGGTATATCCCCAGATTTTTAATGAGAAATCATTTCCCAAACATAACTTTGCTCCAAATCAACGAAACGACTTTTAAGGCATTTGAAGGAAATTGATTAAATTTTTTTGCCATTGTGGTGAAATTTCCCGTCGATTTTTTTTTGCGCACGATACAGCTTGTCAAAATTGGTTAATTTTTTACATAAAAAACATATTTTTTCCATCGCGTTGTTACGGGGGGTGGGTTGGACTTGGGATCAAAATCAACTACACATTCTTAAAGATAAAACTTGAATCTTCCCTAAACTGAAAGATTCATCGATTTTCGACCAAATTTAACGAAGTTACGGCGGTTTGAAAAATCGAGATTGTTCGCGATTTTTCGAGTGGCACTTTTTTTTGACGCCGAGTGTAGTACCTGGGTAAAACCATTTACTTATAAATACTTTTTCTTGTGTATAATATACGGCCGGTTGTAAATCGTAATGTGACAGCGACTGTCACTTTTTAGAGAAAAATTAAATATCCGCCATTATGATTTCATGGCAAACCTTTGTTTTTAATTCAAAATAATACTAAAGTTTTTTGCAAATATCTCGGTAAATACTCTGCAGAAACTATTAAGTAAGGTACTAAATCATTCAGCTTAATAAGCTTTAAAAATAATGTAAGAAGACCAATACTGTCAAATAATTAGGGGAGCTAATAATCAATATTGAAAACACTTTAAATTTTACATGTAAATGAATTTTACATGCTCATGAATCTTCAAAGGTACCCCAAAAAGAGGGGAGTCAACGCATCTCTGTGACAACCGTTCTTGTTACACTACTTACACCAAAGAAAACAAATCATCATTATTTTCATCAGCCACCGCTGATTTACTTTGAAATCTATTTTGAAATAACGAACAACAAAATTTCAATCCTACTTTTTAAGTCAGTTAATTTAATTGAGTTTTAAATAATTCAAAAATTTACATTAGCATTGTGAAGATATTGATGTTTCCTTAACTTACCTGCTATTTTCGTAGGCTCTATAATCCTGATACAGATTCTGAGACATATCCCACATATCCTGAGATTTGGGCATGACTTGAGGCAGGACTTGCGATGTAGGGATTATATCCTGATCCTGGTATTCATATCTGGGAGTCATGTGCAATGGGTATTGCTGAGGTAGCATGGGTGAAGGTGAATTGGACGGAGATATACACGCCGAATAAGGATTTGTTGTAGTGGGTGATGGAGTTGCGTCTTCCATCATTCTGAAACCAAACAAACCGATATAAAAACATCAATAGAATTTCAACCGCACGATATAAATATGATTAATAGCTCTGTTTTTTTTATATTTAAATCATTTAAGTTTAACCTTCTACATTCCATATTTTCTTATATACATATAAATGATAATAGTCATAAAATCAAAATAATTTCCGCGTATAGACTAATGTGTGCTAATATATCTATCTAATTAATTGTTTAATTATCCTCAACGTCTTTATGTAAACAAGTGCTGACGAAGACGGGATTAATTAATTAAGTCCTGTTGGTGATGCTGGCCGCATAAAACTATCAGGCAGAGCCTTGATGAAGTTTCAACGACGGCACGTCGGGTAATTAATTAATGTGTAAATTGTACCTTTATTTATTGAGATTAGTCATTAGTAAACTTGTAATTCCGTCACTGATTTAATATCAAGCACGTCGTCGAACAATATTTAAAATAACGCGAAAGGAAAAAAAAATTGCAAATCGATTGAAAATAAATTAATAATCTACTCGTTGAATGTGTTATCACGACTTTCAAGCCTACACGATTACCTTTCGCAATTTTGGTACTTATCGCCAAAATCCGTATCACATCTTAGATAATATCTGTTATCCATAATTCTTATCATAACTTAAAATATTCAAATCATACTTTCTATACACATTTTAAGTTTTGCGTTCGCAAAATAAATTTCAAAAAAACTTCAAATTCGCGAAGAAACTGTTTTAATAAAAAATAACTGTATTGAATGCATTAAAATAACACTTGAACTGCAAAGTTATTTTCAAGTTAGTCCTGTGGATAGAAATAAACGATCTTAAACCAATGTTATTTCGCTACAATTATAGTAGTACTAGTAATAGCATGCAAATTTCTTTTGTATCATTTAATATCCGTCGTGGCACTAGCCAGGGAAGTAGTTGTTTCAATAAGTTATTTGTTTATAGTCTTAGTAAGACTTAATTTTGCTTGCAGAGTTACGAACAGGTTAAATATTCACATATTCAGGCTATATTTCGTTTTATTGAATTTATTTAATGCTTTCTGCAACAAGTAAGGTTGTTTCTAATTTGTTTATTACTTACATTTTGACAGTTATTTTGTCTCAACATGGCCTACTTTAGTGCATAGAAATGTAATTAAATGGTTACTATTGTGAAAAATATTGAATATCTACACAACTGTGGGATTTATATACAAGATATGCCCCATCAAATTGATGAGGAGAAAAAGATCTATTAAATAATGACATAAAATTGGGAGCATTCCATTAAAAAAAATGGTTTATACCGCTTAGAAATTTACAAAGTTTGACATTTTTTTTCTGAACAGAAAATACAGGGTATTACTAAACTCAAATTGCTCATTATCAAAACGTTGCTTAATAACCACACTGAGATTTTTGATAAAACTTATTCCTACCTTCAAAAAAGCGCATCTAGTACGGCATGAGCGTAACTTGATGTGCCTCACAAATTCGGCTGTAAATTATGTTTTCAAAAACTAATTTATCTAGTCTAGAATTCTTTTTTTTATCCACGTAAGTAATTTTTAGTTTATTCGCTCGAGTATTAGACATTCAGAATACTACATTTAAAAAATCACAACAACGTCAGTTATTATATTTAGGATTGTTAAAATGAGGCACTTGGTTGGTTTCACATTTTCTTATATTTTTTATTCCGACTAATTTCGATTTTTAAATCATTATCTAGATAAGTATTTCTCAACCTTTTGAGACCAAACGCTCACTTTGTCGAGTCCGCTTCTTAATTCGCCCCCTTTAATTTTTATAAACTTAAAATTACATGATAATCACTAAAATAAGTGTTTGTAAGACATTAACAAAAAAATGAAGTAAAACAACATTTAAGTTATTATTTGAACTCAAGATAAAAAACAACTAGAAAATATTACTATAATTTTAATACAACATACAAATAATATGAGAACCTTGAAGTATTTAGTGTATATACCATAAGTATTTAAAAAGTAGTATCTTGGATAAGCGCCAATTGATAATTTCGCAAGTTTTCTACGATTTGACGATTAGACCAAAACCTTGAAAATGCTGGCAAAAAATAAAAAATCGCTGCTTTAGGTTAAAAATCTAAAATATGCCCCAATCAAAAATTCGCTGATAGAAATCAATAATTAAACAATAAAACTTAAATATAGGCCCAAAAATCCAAATATCGAAAACTATGGCCTAAACATAAGAAAACGTAAACTAAAAAATCAAAATAAAGATTATTTAGGCAAAAAAAAAAAATTGAATAAATTGAGGCGAAAACCAGGTAAAGATCTAAAATATGGACCAAAAATATGCATACCAAAATATTGTAAATTCAAGCAAAAGAAAAAATATTTAGGTAGCCCCTAAAATAATTGTTTGGCTCAAAATAAGTTTCCGACCAGAAACTCGAAAAGAATGCAAAAAAAAAAATTAAAATAAAAAACAATAATTCAGGTTCAAAATCTAAAGTAGAGGGCAAAAAATCAAAAACCGACCAAAAAACTCGAAAATAGCGGCAAAAAAAAATCGCGAATAAAAATCAATAATTCAGATTAGAAAATTTAAAATACGAGTATAACACAAAAAAGCTAAAACCAACAATTCGGACGTAAATATCAAAAATGCGGACCAAATAAATCAAAACTTTTAACACACAACCTTAATTTTCAAGCCAAAATAAAGAATATTTAGGACAAAATAAAGAATATTCAGGTCAAAAATTTGGAATAGAAAACGAAGTTACAGGGCAGAGATCCAAAAATGCAGATAAAAAAATTCAAGTAAACTAAAAATGGTTTGCTGTTTTCACCTTCAAAATAATCCTGTAGTTAAAAGTAAGTTTCAGAACAGAAACTCAAATTGAAAATAAAAAAATCTAAAATATGGGCCAAGAAAACAAAAAAGTAGACCAAATACCGAAAATTTGTGACAAAAATTTAAAAAAAGCAGGCCAAAATAAAGAATATTTAGGACCAAATTACAGGCCAAAGATATAAAAATGCAGATAAAAAAATTCAAGCAAAGAAAAAATAGCTTGCCATTTTCACCCTCAAAATAACCCTGTAGCTCAAAGTAAGTTTCCGAACAGAAACTAAAATTGAAAATTGAAAAATTTAAAATATAGGACAAAAAAACCAAAATTTAGATCAAATACCGAAAATTTGGGGCTAAAAATAAAAAATGCAGATTAAAAAATAGAAAATCTTAGCAAACAAATGGAAAGTTTTAGCCAAATAAAGAAATCTTAGGACAGAAGATCAAAAATTTGGACCAAAAAATCGAAAATACAGGTCAAAATTTAACAATTGTGGCCAAAAAATCGAAAACACGGGCCTAAAAATACAAAAATGCAGACCAAAAAGTTAAAAAATCGAAAATCTTAATAAACAAATCGAAAATTTTGGCCAAATAAAGAAATCTTAGGACAAAAAATCAAAAATTTAGACCAAAAAAAAATCAAAAATACAAGCCAAAATTCAACAATTGTGGCAACAAATCGAAATTCAACACCAAAAATCGCCCTAGCGTAAAAATAAAAATACTGACCAAAAAAGTCGAAAATTTTAACAGATCATTTTAAAATTGGGATCAAAATAAAGAATATTTATGAAAAAAAATCAAGAATTTAAAGGAAAAAAATCGAAGAAACAGGCAAAAAAACTAAAATACGAGCACAAAAATTCTGGTGTAGAAATAATTTACCCCAAAAATAACACAAGCTCAAAATTAAGATACCATCCAAAACTCTAAAATAATGGCAAAAAAATAGTGTTACTTTTTCCGATTTGATGGTATAATAATTCTTTATGTTTACACTTTCAATTTAAATCACATTTTAAATGTGCATAGAGCGTTTTGTAAAATCGGATGAAACTGACGTTTAAAACGTCAAAATTATGAAAGATATAAATGACAAATTATACTTTAAATTTTAATAGTCAATTTACTCAAAAACCAAAGAGATTTCGAAAAATACTTATTCTTTATAAGTTGTTCATTTTGGCATTCTCTACAATTATTATTAAACTACATTTGCTGTAAGTATTATCGTTTCATAATTTTAAACCAAAAATTACAAAAAAATGGTGATGTGGCCATCATGTTACTTTCTCCGACTTGATGGTATCATTGCCATTTATATTTACGTTTGCATGGTTTATTTTCAATTGAAATCATGTTTTAAATGTACATCGAGCGTTGTGTAAACTCGCATGAAACTGACGTTTAAGACGTCAAAATTATGAAAGATGGAAAAATTATACTTCAAATTCAAAAACTCAGTTTACTCAAAAACTAAAAAGATTTCGAAAAAAACTTATTCCTTATAAGTTGTTCATTTTAGCATTCTCTACAATTATTACTAACATAAATTTGCTGTAACTATTATCGTTTTATAATTATAAACCAAAAATTAAAAAAAAGTAATATATTTTTTCTCGAATAAAAATGATTTTATCAAAAATATTTTCAAGCAAAAGATGTTCATTTCTTTGTTGTCTTCAAAGTTTGTTTAAATGTTTTTGTGATGTTTTTCATATTTAAGAAAATATTGGCAAAAAACAAAAAACAGTTAAGGTAAACGCCCACTTCCGGTGTACAAAATTTTACTAAAAGCTTTTCAGTTCTTCGGATTATCAAATAAGACTTATGTTCAAAGTTTCATATCAATTGCTCTGTTAGTTTTTGAGATACAGCGCACACAGACAGACACACACACAGACACAAAAAAATTTTCCAGAAATTGTTGAAATGGCATCTAGGGACCCCAAAACGGATATTTTCGTAAAAAAAAAATTTGAAAAAAAAATCACGATCACAATACTTTCTTGTACTTCGTAACGGAGAAAGTAAAAAAGTACTATGAAATATTCATGACGAGTCAAGTAAAATTGTCAAAATCGAAGAAACGTAGAAAAAAAATATACATAGTGCTTAGAAAATTCAGAGAACATGCTGTGATATACAGGTGTATCATAGATTTAGCATATTTCATTTGTTTTTGAATTTGAATCCCTTTGAGTGTTTTTTTTAAATTAATGATGCAAAAATACAAAAAACTTGAGTTTTAAAAATGTCGAAAACATATTCAGAGTGCTCAGAAAATTATGAAAACCTGCTAGTTTATAGGAGTATCATTAATTTAACATAAATAATTTGTGATCATAAGTAGAATCGGTTTCCCAAGGAAGTTGTGATTTTTTTTAAATTAAAGATGCAAAAATATAAAATTTTTGGTGGGGTTTTACAAAGTAAAAAAATATACAGGGTGCTCGGAAAATTCCAGAAAGTTTAGAATTTATTGAGGTATGATTAATTTAACACAATTGATTTATATTTTCAATTTGAATCACTTTATAAGAAAGTTGTGATTTTTTTAAATTAAAGAATGCAAAAAGCAAAAACTCTGGTGAGGTTTAGATATGAGGAAAGATTATACGGGGTTGAATTAACTAATTTACAGATGTATCATTGATTTTACACAATTTATTCGTTTTCTCAATTAGAATCGCGTTTTAAGGAAGTTGTGATTTTTTCAAATTTAAGATGTAGACATATAAAAGTTTCACAAGGAACAAAATTAAGTTTCTGATTTTCAAAAATGCTGAGGCATAGAACGCGTATTTTATTGTGGTGATGTGTACGCTAAAATGTAGAGAATGTAGTGTATTAAAAAAAATAAGATTCATGTCAAGTCAACGAAAATTCGAAATTTTCCATATTTAAAGTCAACAAAATCGTGTTTTTGATTATGATGATTTACATGTTAAAATGTAGAACATTTATTTTATTTTAAGAAAGTATTAAGAAATATTTAATGTTGACTTGACCAAAATTGTCAGAACTCCAAAATTTAACCAAAAATCTGAAGTTTTCCAAGTTCACTGTCAATAAAACCTCTTTTTGATTTTATTAAATTGCTTAACTTCCGAACGCGTTCTTTCAATTTAATTTCAAAATGTAGTGAATTTAGGGTTTTAAAAAATATAAAGAAGTATAAAGAAGTATATAAAGAAGTATATATCGTGTCAAAGAAAGTAAGTTCAAAGTCGACAAAATCTGTTTTAGACTTTTTCAAAAGTTGGTGAGTTGTTGAACGCATTTTTTGATTATGATGACTTATGTGTTAACTCGTAGGTAATTCAGTGTGATTTAAATAGATATTAAGGGTACAGTCTACTTTGTAAGCCTAAAAAAGGGTGATTTTTGTTTTTTTTTTGAGACGACTAATAAAGTTTTTAACTTGAATGTTTTTCCCAGAAATTTAATAAGCCTTTAAGTACAAATTGTGATTTTTTTGATAGTTTTATATAAAAATGAATTCTGTTGTCACATCGGCGAAGTTGCGATGTCACACGAGTATGTCTCACTGGTGGAAGTTCCTCGGTTCACAAAAATAGTGTGAAATCAAAAAACGACATAACGTGTTCAAATTTATTACATTTGCCATTGTTATGTAGCATGGAATTTTAAAATTCGGAAAAACAACAAAATGACGCTTGTTTGGAAAAAAAGTTAATTTTTTTACTTTTTTTGCGGCTCGTTTTTTTGCAATATAAAATCAACAAATATATATTTTTTAAATCCATGCTACATAACCTTGCGGGTATGTCCTTAGAGTATTTGGGAAAAATTTCAGATTGATTGCTGCATCCGTCTGCGCGCAGTCACTTCCACCAATTAAAAAAAAACACTGTTCTGAGAAAAACGCGTTTGAAAATCCCCGCCACGTTGTGCTGATTTGTACGTGACGCGCTTAAGCCCGCTGTTTATAAGCATTTCCATTTGAAATATCAACTTGCCGGTTGCACACAATATTCTATACACCTGCAGTTAAAAAAAATGCAAAATATAAAAAAAAAGATTTTTTTTTGAATCTAACAAAGTAGACGGTACCCTTAAGGGATGTTCATGTCGAGTCAATTAGATTTGCCAAAATTTGAAATTTTTTATTTAAAAAAAATTGCGGAGGTTTTGAAAGCATTTATTGATTATGATAATGTATATGCTAAAATGTAAAGAATTTAGTAGTGTTTTGAAAAATATTCATCAAATATTGTTTTCCCAGCAGTTCACCTAGTGACCAGTTTCGACCTTTCAGTTCTCGTTAGCGAATTAGAAACTGATGGGAAAACGGAAATTATTATTGGAATGTAAATATTCCAAACATATTTAAAGGTACAATAAGAGCGTTTCTACCTTTAAAAAATTTCATGCCAAAATAACGAAAATTGAGACAAAATCTGAAAGAGAGAGAGAGAGAGAGAGAGAGAGAGAGAGAGAGAGATTATCTTTATTTAGACTATAACAATATACGGGGTGTCCTAAATAGAGTAGGATTGCATGGGTATCTTTTTTTTTATTCTTAAAGCTAGAGATCTGGTTAAATGGGCAATGTTATTAATTAACAATTAATATTTCCATTATTTTTTATTTTGACATAGGTTGTTGTACATCGTTGAAAAGAGAAAAAAAAAGTCTATTTATGCGTGTAAAAATCAAATATGGCGGCCATTTGAAATAAGAAAGTTGGTATTAATATCTCGGAAACCGCCATCTTGAATTTTATTTTGACTTGATTTCTATGTTTTCCTAATTAAACCAAGTAACTTTTATTTAAAACTTTTTTTCGCATCTTTAATAATTATTGAGATATTTGATTTTTTTGAAAATCGCGATTTTCAGTTTTTTTTTAATATTTTCTAAACTGCTCGGAATTTTGAAAATTTCTCAACATAATCTAAATCAGCATAGAGAACTGCACAACATTGCCCATTTAACCAGATCTCTATCTTTAAGAATAAGAAAGATACCCATGCAATCCTACTCTATTTAGGACACCCTGTATACATGTGGGGTGAATGTACATACATTTACAATATGAGGTGGTTAGTCTGTCTGGGCTATCGACCTAAGGTCTTTCCGCCCCAAAATCTGAAATTTAAATAAAATCGAGTTTTTGATTTTGAAAAATTGCTCAGCTTCCGAACGCGTTATCTGATTTTGAAGATTTAAATGCTAAAATGTAGCGAATTTAGTGTGTTTGGAAAAAGTATTACGAAATATTCATGTCGAATCAATGAAAATTACCAAAAATTCGCGCTTTGGATTTTTTAAAATCGTTGAGGCTTGTTAAACGCAAATGTGAATTATGATGAATTTATAGTGTTTTTAAATATAACCATGCAGAGACAATGAAATGTGCTAAAATCCACACATTTTAATTTTAATAAATACTATCCACAAATGCGAAATCTGTGCATTCCTTGAAAATGACTGTTAGTCGAAACTTGTCGGAATCAAATAAATAATAATTAAAGTGATTATTCTTTATGAATTTTTAATAATACAAATATTATTTAATACTCTCCAGAAGAGGGACCTGAAAACTTTAAAAAAATCACGATGCAATGGAGAAGTATTATCCTCACATTACTGTTTTTTTTATAATAAAAAAATAAAGTATGAATTAATTTATATGTACATTTCAAGTTAGCAAGAATTGATGCTCTTCAAGGAATTAATTACGTCTCTTTCACGATTCCGATAATTACAAATCTCCATTATCCCATTTATATGCGATGAATTTCGATGTCCTTGTAGATGCGATTTACATTTAGCCTTAATTATTTATCGCGTGTATGCAGCAAATATATTATATTCCTCAATCAAAATCAACGGATGAAACATTGTTATCTCAAGCAACACGTGACGACATACAACCAAGTATACGAAGTAAGCCGCTCGTGTGCCCTCTTATCATAAAACCATATCATAACTTATCAGATGGAGATAAGAGGCCAGGACACTGTAGTTATGTAAGAGTATTAGATTATTTCATACCAAGAAAAGCGAATTTATTTTTAATTTATTGGTCATAATTTTTATTTTATCTTACTGTTTTTATTGATTGAACATTTTCTGAGACGTGATTTAAACGGTCTCATTTGTGATTATTCTTACGTATGAAAATTCCTAATGTTGTACTTGTCAAAACCATCCGCATTACACGGAGCGTTATTTTAATTAAATGCTTTGATATTTAATGGCTAGAATAATGCAGTCACACAAAAAGGAAAATACAAATAATAGGGCCTGGATATTTAACAAAGTGCATATAATTTAATTTTCTCCATGACCACAGTAGACAGAAAATTTAAAAAAAATGGTGATGTAGCCATCATGTTACTTTCTCCGATGGTATCATCATTTATATTTACACTTTCATGGTTTATTTTCTATTTAAATCATATTTTAAATGTACATCGAGCGTTTTGTAGACTCGCATGAAACTGACATTTAAACGTCAAAATTATAAAAGATGGAAAAATTATACTTCAAATTCAAAAACTCAGTTTACTCAAAAACTAAAGGGATTTCGAAAAAAAACTTATTCTTTAAAAGTTGTTCATTTTGGCCTTCTCTACAACTATTATAATAAATTTGCAGTAACTATTATCGTTTCATAATTATAAACCAAAAATGAAAAAAAAAAAAACATTTTTTCTCGAATGAGAAATAAATAAAAGAATAATTTTATGAAAAATGTTTTCAAACAAAATAAACTCATTTCTTTGTTGTCTTCAATATTTGTTTTAATTATTTTTGTGATATTTTTCATATTTAAGAAAATATTGGCGAAAAACAAAAAACAGTCAAGTCACTTCCGGTGTACGAAATTTTACCAGAAGCTTTTCAGTTCTTCGTATTATCAAATAAGACGTATGTTCAAAGATTCATATCAATTGCTCTATTAGTTTTTGCGATACAGCGCACACAAACACAGACACAGACAATTTTTTTTGCCCAGAAATTTTTGAAATGGCATCTAGGGAACCCAAAAGGGACATTTCCGTAAAAAAAAATTTGAAAAAAAATCACGATCACAATACTTTCTCGTACTTCGTAACGGCAAGTTCAAAAAAAATTATTTGCCCAGAGAATGATTATTAATTAAAGTTGTAAATTTAGAAATTTTCATTAAAAAATCATATCTTTTAACATAGTAGCAAATTTAAAAAAAATATTTTTTTATATATTAAAAATGTAATTATCACAAGTTGAAATTCTTAAAATTTAATTGGACAAAAAACACAAATCTACTATAAAATTAAAAAAAAAATCTAATTTGTCAAAAAAAAGTTTGGAATTGCATTTGGTAAAAAGAAATTAACAAGGGACAAATGATACTTATCCAAAATGGATTCAAATTTTAAAAAGATATTTGTCAAAAATCCAAAAATTTTATTTGACAGAAAAGTATTAATAAATCATATCTGTTAAAATAAATTGAAACTTGATATTAAAAAAAGGAATTATCACAGAAAAAAATCTGAGAATTTCATCTGACAAAAATGAATTAAATACTGACAAAAACTGCTAAAAAAATTGAGAAATGATTTTTTTTCAATCGTTTGTTAAATTAAGGTAAAAATGTAAGAATTATATCTGACAAATAATTGATTATTAATAAATTTAATGCATGAAAAAAGCTGAAAACTGAAAAATTTTGTTTGTGGAAAGTTTATTGCAAAAAAATGTATTCAAGAGTAAATAATTAGAAATAAGTTAAAAATAGGATACATTTGTCGAAAGTTTAATTATTAATGTTGAGGTATTAAAAAGTAATAAATACTGTTAACCCTCTTTCCCAAATTAATCTTTAGCAATAATCTTTTTTTTTATTCTTGATTTAATTCTAATTCAACAAAATTAAATTTAAAAAAGTGTCTCCTTATTTTTGCATCAAACAAAATCATGACTCCACATGGAAAATGGTACCAACGAAAATCAAAACACAGATTACGGGGACCTGATAAAACATATGACGCCATATGGCATCTGCGGGAAAGAAAGGGTCAGGAAAGTTCAAAATTAAAAAGAAAAAATTAGCCCAAAAACAAACATTCCTCCGACGAAACTTAAAAATTGACACCATTTTGCCACAAAAAGTTAAAAATACCAACATTTACTCTGACAAAAAGAAGTTAAAACTTAAATAATTGCAACTGTCGAAAATTAAAAACATATAAGATAAAAAGTGCGATAGTAAGAAGTCATACTGTCGAAAAAGTTGAAAATAGTAAAATTTCACTCTTCAAAAGTATGATTGTCAATAGAAGTTAAAAATCAAAAAAACAACATTGAAAAATTATATCTGTTAAAATTGTTGAAAATTTCAAAATTTCATTCTTCAAAAGTTTTATTGCCAAAAGAAACTAAAAATTTTAATACGCGAAAAAAAACAAAATCGGTTTAAAATTAGATAAAATATTTGTGTACTAAAAAATTAGTTATCAAATAAAGGTGAAAATCTTAAAATTTTATTTGATGAAAAGCAGTTAAATATTGGCGAAAGATTTAAAACACAAAAAAAATATTTGCGAAAAGTTTACTTTGTCAAAATAATGTAAAAATCCAACAATTTTATCTGACAAAAAGAGGTTAACAATTGACGAACTATATTTGCCACAAAACGTTTAAAATGACAAAAAATATGTGGTAAGTTTTAAATTTTTGTTTTATAATTTTAATTAACTGACATTTATGAAAGATGAAAATAACAAATTTACTTCAAATTCTAATCACCTTTACCGTCAGTTTACTCAGAAAATAAAGATATTTGGAAAAAATTGTACATTTTGGCATTCTCTAGAAATATTATTAATATAAATTACATTATAGACAAAAATGTTCAATTAATTTTTTTATCGAAAAACAATAATTTTATGAAAAATGTCTTTAAACAAAAGATTTCTTTGCTGTCTTCATAATTTGTTTAAATGTTTTTTTTAATATTTTTCATATTTAAAAAAAAAATATATTGAAAAAAATACAAAAAAAAATGTAAAGGTAAACACTCACTTCTGGTGTACAGAATTTTACCAAAAACTTTTCAGTTCTTCGGACTGTCAAATAACACTCATGTTCAAGTGTCAGGTTAATTGCTGTATTCGTTTTTGAGATACAAACAACTTTTTTCCAGAAATCTTTGAAATCGTCTCTAGGGACCTTAAAACGGATATTTCCCTTATAAAACATTGAAAATATGTTCACGATCACAATACTTTCTGGTACTTAACGGAAACGGAAAAAGTAAAACAAAACCTCTTGATGTTCTGGGGGGACTGTACCCCAGTACCCCTTCCTTGAATACGCGCCTGTGTATAAGTTTTACTGGATTTGTATACAGGGTGTTGAATTGCAAAGTAAAATTTGAAATGTGTTAATATTGGCTCCCCGAATTATTTGACAGTATCGGTCTTCTCACATTATTTTTAAAGCTTTTTAATCTGAATGCTTTGGCATCTTACTCAATGGTTTCTGAAAAGTATTTACCGGGATATTTGCAAAAAAACTTTACTATTATTTTCAATCAAAAAACAAAGGTTTGCCATGAAATCATAATGGCGGATATTTCATTATGTTTGCTATGTGTTATCAAATACCTCAGTGCACTATAACTCTCCAGTTAATACTATTACACGGCTGTATAATAATGTTCATTGTTTTATCGATATTTTTAGTGACACCTCCGCTGTTATGCAAAGGAATTTAGAAAACCTATTATAGTGCTACATTTTTTTTTAACTTGCATATTAGCTCAATTTGTATGTACTGTTAAATTAGGTTTTTTTTCTCCTCTTTTTATTATTATTATTATTTTTTGCATATATAACTTTGTTTTTTTTCCTTATCTTTATCTTTTAATTCAATTTAATATATTGTATTAAGGAATGTTAAGTTTCTCTGTTATTGGATATATGTATGTCTGTTGGGAAATAAACTAATTATTATTATTATTATTATTATTAAAAAGTGACAGTTGCTGTCACATTATGATTTACAACCGGCGGTGTATTCTATAGAAGAAAAAGTATTGATTTCATGGCAAACTTTTGTTTTCAATTTGAAATAATAGTAAAGTTTTTTTGCAAATATCTCGATAAATACTCTGCAGAAACTATTAAGTAAGGTACCAAATCATTCAGCTTAAAAAGCTTTAAAAATAATATACGGAGACCGATACTGTCAAATAATTAGGGGAGACAATATTAATACATTTAAAATTCTACATGTAAATCCCTATGGTACGCTTTGTAATTTAACATCCTGTTTAGTATATACTAAGATATCAGTTTAATATGTATTTAGCATAAATACAAAGATGTAATAATTATACCATCAGAGGCAAAATTAATATTCCAGAATGCATATTTTTTTTTTATATGAAAGAATGTACAGGCATCTACAAAGTTTGACCTCGGGTATTTTTTTTCGGTAATCGGCGAACAGGTATCCCATTATTTCCAGGGGCACACTTCTTGGGTGAACATTTTTGGCGTGTCAACTCAAAAATTTCAAGTTGTATGTCGTTCGACAGATCGCAATAAAAAAATTCTAACGTTTGCCCAGGTCGATACACCCAATCAGTCATATCAGTTTTGGTATAAAATTTCTTTCTCTGCCAAAATTCCCCACACACAGGTACTTAAAATCCCGTTCAGTGCTTTTTACTTCCTCCGTTACGAAGTAAGAGAAAGTATTGTGATCGTGATTTTTTTTTCAAAATTTTTTTTTTACCTAAATATCCGCTTTGGGGTCCCTAGATGCCATTTCAACAATTTCTGGGAAAAAAATGTCACAAAAACATTTAAAAAAACTTTGAAGACAACAAAGAAATGAACATCTTTTGCTTGAAAACATTTTTCATAAAATCATTTCTATTCGAGAAAAAAATGTATTATTATTTTTTTAATTTTTGGTTTATAATTATAAAACGGTAATAGTTACAGCAAATTTATGTTAATAATAATTGTAGAGAATGCTAAAATGAACAACTTATAAAGAATAGGTTTTTTTAGAAATTCATTTAGTTTTAAAGTAAACTGAGTTTTTGAATTTGAAGTATAATTTTTCCATCTTTCATAATTTTGACCCGGTTCGTCACCCTTCTTCAATTTCAATATGCTCGTTATTATTATAATTATTTAATCACTTATGTCATATTTGTTTATTATTGAAATCATAATGGCATGGAAACAACGTATATTATAGTATATTATGCAACGACCACATTATGACACTTATTAAAGTATGAGTACGAAATTTACTACTCGAGCGAGCTTGCGAGCGAGTGTTGTAATTCGTACGAATGCATTAATAAGTCATAATGTGGGGGTTGCATACGTTACTTTTGCTACGGCCATGTAGATTTTTATTTATTTTTTCCGTTTTTGGGGTATATCGTAAAAAATGCAAGAGAATATATTTTTATGAAAATATATAAACTAGTTTATTGAATAAATAATCAATTGACAAGGATTGGCAATAGTAACATAAATTAACAATTAAATAGAATTTTAATTTTCAGGATTAACAAAATTAATAATAGTAATTCCTGTACAAGTGTAGAAATTGTTTTGAGGCACTGTAGTGTGGACATTGGATAATGTCGTCGAAGTTGTTAAAGTGAAAAGTGCGTTGCTACTTGTTGATGGGTTATTATTTTCTATAGAATCTAGTATTTTATTCCCTACATTTATTTTATTTTTTAACGAGTGATCAATGTAGTTTTCGGCCACAGATGTTGACTTCCATCCACCGTGGCGTTTTAAAGAAGTGATATCTTCACCAGCATCTATTAGCAGGGTATCAGAGGTTCTGCGGAAGCAGTGGCCTGTGTATAAATGTGATTCTGGAATATACAAAAATGACGCAATCTGTTTTGACATACCGCCAAACTTATTAAGTCCAACATTTTGGATAGTACATTTACCACGTTGATAATTTATGAAGAAGGAATCTGTAGTGGTGTGCTTTGGACGAAGATTAATATATTTTTTGCAAATATTATAGTATGTACCAGTGACAGTAAATTTACGTACAGTTCTTGTTTTCGTATCGTGTATAGTTATAAGAAAGACTGATTGTAGATCTTTTACATCCTGAATTTTTAACTTATGTAATTCATGTCTTCTACATGCACCTATTATTCCAAAAATTAATGATAGCTTTAATAAAAAATATGAATTTAATTTTTATTAAACGTTTAAAGTCTTAAACTTACTTACTTTTACTAGAAGATATTCGTTATCAGGGTATTTGTCAATAAAGGTTTTTATTTCATCAGATGTTAATGTCTTCGACTTTTTACTCCTGAAGCCTTCTGATTTACGTTTTAATAGAGCTTGTAATTTTGTGTAAGTTTTTATGTCGATTTTGTGTTTGATATTTAACATCGAATAATAGGTCCATAAACTCGAACTCTTCATTTTGTGCGCAAGCTCTTCGAAGTAAACAATTAAAACGTTTTCAGACAAAGATTTAGTTTTCTTTTCATATTGCCAATCCGTCAATAATTTGTACGCTTTTTCATAGTACTTCCTGGATTTTGTTGGAAGTAAATTATCGCAGGCTTCTTTTGCTTCTTCTAGTATATCAGGTGATGTTAACTGAATCTCACTGTCGCTGGGACTCTCACTCATTTTATAAGTAAACAGGAAATTATTTTGACTGGTTTCGAGTATTATGTCAAAGTGACAACTGACCGACCAATGCTGACGCGATTTAATTTTCGCAATTATTAGTAGCTTCTTGCATTATGAAAATTTGAATCATTATGATGGTCATAATGATTCAAATTTCTGAATCGTTATGAATGAATTATAACATGGCCGTAGAAAAAACGACAAATAACACTAGGGCGTTATTTCCATAACGCCCTACTCACAACGCCCGCCTATAGTAATTATGTATTTTACTATCTACTTTAGTTTATGGATAATTAGACATATATACAGGGTGTTCTACAAGCTCTATGACAGACTTTGCCAGATGATAGCTCTCATAATTCTAAAAAAAAATTCGGGGTCCGATTCGTTTTTGTTTAAAAGTTACAAGCATTTAAAGAATCTTAATGTTTCAGTCAACAAGCTTAAATCACAACTAGGCTGATAAATAAAAATGACAGTTGCTATGACAATAAACCTTTATTAACAATTAACAATAAAAATTTAACTTACATGAAAATCACAAAACTTAAGATTATAAAAACTGTTCGAAGTGTTCACCCTCCGCTTGAATGCAAGCCTCACATCGACGAACTAAAGATTCGGTCACTCGACGGATGAGATTTGGATCATTTCTTCTTTGGTTAGCTGCATCTTGAATTCTTTCAAGTAACTGCTAATGAGTAGTGATTTCAACATGGTAGACCAGCTGCTTCATGTGTCCCCAAAAATAGAAATCCAGAGGATTGAGATCAGGGCTACGAGGTGGCCATGATATTGGTCCTCTTTGACCTATCCATTTATTTAGGAAATGTTCATTTAACCATGCAGCAACTTGTCTTCCTCTATGTGGTGGTGCGCCGTCGTGTTGATACCACATATTCTGGATAATATTAAGTGGTACGTCATCAATAAACTCAAAAAAGTCGTGTTCTAAGAAATGTTTATACAGATCTGCATTTAAACGATGATTTAGAACATGCACAGGAAAGATTTTTGTTGAAAATGCCAGTGTTCATTAACAATTTTTTTTTGTAGAACACCTTGTAGGTATACAGGGTGTTTCAGAGTTCTGGGAAGGGGCAATTACGTGCTTATTTGTTAAAATTTTGAAAAATGTTTTATACAAAAGTTGTGCATAATAGTGAGCTGCACGCCCTAAAAATATTTAAATATATACAGGGTGTCTCATAACAAAGTTACAGATCAAACTTATGTTTTTTTTAATGGAACGCCCTGTATATTTTAGCATTTTGATTCCTCGTTACTTGGAGATTAAAATGACCTAGGTTGTGGGGGTTGAAACCGGTCCGTTTTTGTGTTATTCAGTTGTTTATACAAAAATTTTAACAAAATTGTTAAAGTGCTCCCCTGAAACTAATAAAGATAATTCATTCTAATTTAGTGGTAAAGTTTAGTTGAACTTTAGTCTTCAAAATTACTCTATCAACCAAAACATAACTCAGCGTATTATACAGGGTGATAGACATTTGCAAACTGCACAAAATCTATTTTTTTTTCAAATGGCACATCCTATATATTATTTCATAATTTAAACGTTCATTAAGTAAGCTTTCGTTTCATATAAGGTTTCGTATATCTGAAGTTGATGGTTACTCTAATATTTCAAAATTCGTTGGTAATTTGCATGTTTTTATTATTAGTTTTAAAATCTGTGGTGGAGCGAGTTTAACACGTCGTTCAGCAAGTTTACTGAACATTTTAATTTTTTCCGTCCTTTTGCGGATACACACAAGATTTAAAATTACTCTCGAAATGGCGAATTTCTTCCATTAGGTATTGCATTATGTGGAACTACGCAATTTTATTGTTCGAATCGCACTGAAAAATTTGTGAGCAATGTAAAGTGACTAAAGTCTGTTCACCTTCATTTGCAAAATTTTCATCGGCCGTTTAAAGTATATAAATACAAAACTAATTTCAAAGATCAAAATATAGACGTCGAAATTGTAGACAACGAACCGAGTTCATGCCATGGGCGGCGGTAATTCTGTTCCGTTCCGTTGGGGTGATAATGATCTACCGCATGAGATTTTAATACTGGCAAGCGTTCCGTTTCAAAAATTTTACATTTCCAGCGGTAAATACTTTTAAAGTTCACAAAACTCGATAGTGACAAAAACTGAAGCAAATATTAAAACGATTATAGTTCATTAAACGATGCAAATATCATTTAAAACTTTTAAATGTTGAAATCTCATACCTGATGGATAAATAACAAAATAATCTAAAAATAGAGAACCCTTTGTATTCTAGATATAGCCGGGCAAGTCTTCTGTCTAAGTAATTTGTATCTATTTTATAGCCATTTAACATTCATTTCGAATAATAATGGGTGATTCTTTTAGAGGTACTTTTTGTAGTAGGAATATTAAAACAGATCAAGCGTGTGCGAGTCAAATTGTTATAGTATTTTTGTTTAGTATTGTTTGACATTTCATCATGGAAAGACTTAGCCCGGCACAACGTCTACAAATTATTCAGTTGTATTACGAAAATCAGCGCTCTGCGAGGAATGTGTTTCGTGCGCTTAGAGTAACGTATTGTCCACATAACCGGCCTACCGAACGCATAATTCGTTGTACCATCCAAAAATTTGAAACCTAATTTTCATTATTTGTTAATACGCGATCAAATAGACAACATACAGCACGTAGTAAAGAAAATATAGCGGCGGTAGCTGAGAGTGTACACGATGTCCGTAATGAATCAATTCGGCGCCGTTCTCAACACCTTGGTTTGTCGTATGGGACAACTTATTTATTTATTTATTTATTTACGGAATAACCATTTTACAAAAATAAAATACAATTAATCAATTATGATGATAATTAAATTAACAGTAAAACACAAAATTATTATAAAAAAAAAATAACATACATATTACATAAAATACAAAAATAAAAATAAATACAAAAGAAATAAATAAGATTGCAAGGATATTATGAGACACACTGTGATAAGTCAATGTATTTTAAATGGCGCTTAAATCTATTGTACGATGTTCCGAATAAAATAAAATTAGGCGAAGAACAGACCAAGTTGCCTATTCTCATCATCCGACAGACCGCATTGTTACGGGCATAATTAGTGCGATGAAACGTTTCTCGGAAAAGTAAGTTTGATCTCGTTGTAGATGGTATGTTGAAATTTATACTAGCAAGTAGTTCACTGGAATTTATTAATCCGTTTACGATTTTGAACAGTACACATAGATCAGAAAAGTTACGTCTCTCGCGAAGAGAGGTTAATTTCAGTGACAACAGCATGTTGCTACGACTATAATCAATCCTGTTGATACCATTTCTATAAGACATAGACAACAGAAATTTGTTTTGTACTCGTTCAAGCTGTAAAATATGTTTAGAATATATTGGTGACCAAATACAGCAGGCGTATTCCAATTGCGATCGCACCAGAGAAATGAATAAAAGTTTCTGAGTCTCAATAGAAAAATTCTTCGCGAAACGATTAATAAATCCCAGCGTCTGTAATGATTTACAACATATACTATCTATATGCTTAGAAAATGTGAGTCTACTATCCATTATAACACCAAGATCTTTAATGTAATCAACTGAAGAGAGTCTTATTCCATTGATGTTGTAGTCGTTGTTGATAATTTGCCCTCTACCGAAAGATATGGACAAACATTTTCTCTGGTTAAAATACAATTTATTATCACAGCACCATCTATAGATGTTATTTAAGTCGTCTTGTAAGTACACGGCGTCATTTAAGTCTGTAATTGTACGAAATACCTTGAGATCATCAGCAAAAAGTAGGAACTTCGAATGTTTAATGTATAGTTTCAGATCGTTTATAAATAACGAAAATAAAATTGGCCCACAATGAGAACCTTGAGGGACACCTGAGGTTACATTAATTGCCTTGGATACGAAGTGATTAATTTTCACGAATTGCAGCCTATCGGTCAGAAAACTATAAATCCATTTAGTTATATTATCCCCAAAACCCATCCGCTGTAATTTATTTACCAAGATAGACTGAGAGACACGGTCAAAGGCCTTGGAAAAGTCTGTATACACTGCATCCACCTGGGAATTACTTTCGAAGGCTTTTAAGATATAAGATTGGTAAATTAGTAAATTAGATACAGCTGACTTACCGTAACAAAAACCATGTTGTTCGTTGCAAATAATATTTTTGCAATGAAACATTAACTGAATAGAAATTAATTTATCCAGAAGTTTAGGGATGACCGATTGGATTGCAATTCCTCTATAGTTCTTGATGTCTTCTCTGCTTCCATTTTTAAAAACTGGATTAATAAAACTTTCTTTCCAGACTGAAGGAAATACACATGTATTGATAGATACATTAAATATAATGTTCAATGGTATACACAATGAGTAAATACATCTTTTTATGAAAAAAGCTGGTATTCCATCTGGCCCAGGATTACACGAGTCCGGTAATGTATTTATAACATTGAAGACATCAGACTTATTAATATTAAAGTGGCTTAAGTTTATACAATTAATAGGAGTAACATCAGGCATTGCCGGGTGATCATTTACATAAACATCAGAAAAAAAATCGGCAAATAGGTTTACACACTTATCGCCAGAACTACAAGATATCTCATCCAAATACATATGCTTAGGAAAACCATCAGTTTTCCTAGATTCATTAACAAAATTCCAGAATGATCTAGCATTATGCTGTATATTTGATTCCATTTTATATATATGGTTTGCATAGAGTTCATCACCTAGTGCTTTGCACTCGGAACGAAGACATTTAAACTGTTGATAATCATTATAGTTACCGCTTGATTTATATTTCATATGTGCTTCCTTTTTATTTTTAATAAGGTGAATTAAAGTAGCATTGAACCATTTTGGGAATGAAGATGATTTAACAAGCTTAACGGGAACAAATTTTTGAATAGCATACCTACAAACACAATAGAATTTATCAACAACAACATTAACATCACCGCTATCAAGATAATCTTGCCAAAAAATACTGGATAAGAACATGTTGATTTCATGGTAGTTGGCTGCTTTAAAGTTGTACAATAAATCAGTGTAGGGAAGAGATTCAGTAATATCGCTAGCAACTACGGTTATTGTGTAGGGTATATGATGAATGCTAGCATTAAAAAGAGGATCATCCGACGTTGAAATATTAATGTTGGCTACATTTGAAAAAATTAAATCTAAATATACACCGCGACTGTTCGGTAAAGCATTCAACTGACGTAAATGATTAAACTCTAACGACTCTGCTAAAATTTGAGCATAAGTACAAACGTTGTCAGTGGACAAAATAGTGTTCCCGTTAATGTTCCAGGATGCATAAGGCAAATTAAAGTCACCGCAAAATACAAACTTAAAATTAGGATATAAATTACACACTTGATCGAAGGAAGAGCAATAATCTACATATGATGAAATATTTGAAGCAGGTGGAATATAAACCGATGAAATAATAAAATTATCACACACTTTAACATATAATTCCTCGATATTCGACACAACGTTTACGATATTGCTATGAAGGTGAGATCGAACCGCAATCATTACACCACCCCCACGTGATTTACAGCTAGTACTACTAGATCGGTCGCATCTAAATAATGTAAAATCACGAAGACCTAGTTCACTATCAGTTACAGATGAATCAAGCCAAGTTTCAATAATTACTAATACATCATAATCAGTTAGTTTTGCATTTAACTTCAGATTACTAATCTTAGAACGAATTCCGCCCACATTCTGAAAGAATATTTTTAGTTTTTTGAATCGACATTTGGTTTTGTCGTTACAATTGATGGATGTCCATTGAAGTATTTGATGGATATGTTATTTTCACCATTATCTTTGCGCCTTTCAAGTTCCTGCTTCAATGTTTTAAAATGTTCCCGTTGTAACTTGGTCCTATCATTAGAGAAACGTACGTGTCCACTGTCAACCTCCCTGGAAACTTTTAGAACATTGATGGCCGAATCCCGATCTTCAAAAATTAATTTTATTGGCCTTGGTTTGACCGATGCTTTTCCAACACGTATAGCCTTCCGCGGACTAAAACTAGGTAGCTTTGAACCTATAATGGCTTTAATTGCAGATATATCGTTTTTAATTTTTATATCTGTGGTTCCGGTAGATTCTGGAAGATTGTAGACCATTACATTAAATATACGCTGCTGACGCTCTTCAATTTCTGCCACCATATCTGCTTCTTTTAAAATCTTGGGGGTATCAGTTGGGATTACGTTTTCAAGTTTGCATAATCGATCTTTAATGCCATTGATTTCAGCAAAAATGTCCTGCATTGCAGACTGAAACTCCGTCTTGAACAGTGTAGCAAGTTCCTTTTTTAAAACACTTTTTATAGTGTCATTAATAGACGAAGATGCACTCCTGTGTCGAGTTTTTATGGATGAATCACAGGGCAAACAAGTAGGACAAACCCAGTGGTCACCATCGCGTGTTTTTGCTTCACCGATATAATAGTCAATTACATCTAATGTGCAGTTTAGGCATTCAGTATGGAACCACTTACTACACTTGAAGCATATTAGCGTATTTAACGTAAGGATCTTGGTTTAAAAGCATATAAAATTTAACTCGTGCAAGAATTAAAACCGGCCGACCTTCCGAATCGTCACCGTTTCAGTCTTTGCGCTCTTGAAAAGCTTGAAGAAAATCCACTCTTTTCGACAAAAATTTTGTTCTGCGATGAGGCCCATTTCTGGCTTAATGGCTACGTCAATAAGCAAAATTGTCGTATTTGGGCTGAAGATCAACCAGAAGAGATTCAAGAGATGCCATTACATCCAGACAAAACAACAGTTTGGTGTGGCTTTTGGGTTGGTGAATCATCGGTCCATATGTCTTCAAAAATGATGCCGGCCGGAACGTTACTGTAAATGGTGCCAGCTATCGCGCCATGATAACGGACTATTTGCTACCTGAAATTGAAGCTCGTAATCTGAACGACATTTGGTTCCAACAAGACGGTGCTACTTGCCACTTAGCTTGTGAAACCGTGGCTTTATTGCGAGAACAATTCGGTGAACAGTTAATTTCACGTTTCGGACCGGTCAATTGGCCGTCGAGATCATGTGATATCACATCTCTAGACTTTTTCCTTGGGGGCTACGTAAAGTCCAAAGTCTACATGGATAAGCCTACATCTTAAAAAAATGAACAATGGCGACGTCAGTAAACGAAACCGTTGATCAAACAAGTGATTGTATTAGCAAATGCAGCAAGTGTAAAAATCAGGTAGTTAACGCTGAAGCCTGTAAGTACTGCCAGAAGCTTTACCACCCATCATGTTTGGATTATCATGAGCCGAGATGCCAGAAAACCCGTTTGAACGCCATTACAAGTGAGGTTATATCTTTATGTGAGGGACCACATGAAGACTCCAAAAACGTGAGTACCCTTAAGAGGGATAACAGCATATTGAGAAAATTAGTTAAGGAGATGGAAGAAAAGTCATTTCTTTTAAAAGAAAATTTTCGACTTAAAGAACAAATAACCGAGTTAGAAAATAAACTAACAACTAAAACAAAATCCTGTAAATGTACACATAGTAGTAATTCTACCACTCAACGAGAGATGCCTCCCGGCGTCTCCAATATTAAGCAGGCTTCTTCCAAACCAAAGAAATCCGAAGAAAACTGCGCAATTAATACGCCAATTTGCAACCCAACCCACACAAAATACAACAGCCGTTCAAACAACGCAAAATGCAACATCGTCCAATGAAATAAATAACCCGCGCACGGATACCGAGCACATATTACCGGAAAAACCTATCAATCGTGATGATGAAAAGTGGGAAACCATCACCAAACAGAAGAAAAGAAGAACAACGCATGGAATAGTGGGATTATCCAGCAGTGATCACAATCTTAAAACGGTGGCCCGTAAAGCTTTCTTATACTTATCACGCCTGCATCCCACAACTAAATTGGAAGATGTCAGCAACTTGGCGAAGAAACATTTCCCGGAAGCAGTCTGCGAAGCATTGGAGAGCAAATATCCACAATACTATACGTCTTTTAAAATTACTTTGGATAGCCATAATTATGACAAGGCAATGGACTCACTCTTATGGCCTTACGGAGCGTATATTTCACGTTTTTTTCACAGGGGCAACAAATTAAACTACAACAAATAACCGCAAAACATAATGTACACGTACTAGAGCCAATAACTGTTTTACATCAAAATATGCAGTCAATTAAGAACAAAGCCAATGAATTACATATAGTACTAAGTGAACTAAGCGTTAGCTTCTTTTTAGCCACGGAACATTGGGTGACTGATTGTGAGGACTTTCCTGAAATAAATAATTACCACCAAGTTTCAACTTACAAGCGTAAGAATCATATCCACGGAGGCGCAGCAATACTTGCAGCAGGTAACCTTAACGTCAATTGCAGGCCTGATATTAACATCATGTCGCGTGAAATGACCATCGAAATAGCAGGCGCTGAATGGCTATCCAAAGATAACAACATTATAATAATAAGTATCTACCGCCCCCCTGACGGTATTATTTCTGAATTCTTGAATATCTTGGAAAGTGTACTTCATAAAATCTTAATCGATGAAGGGTCTGACATTATTATGGGTGGGGATTTTAATATAATTTTTTGTAAAACGAACGAACATAACTCAGCCGATTTTATTAATCTACTTAAAAGCTACAATTTACAGGTAACTATAAAATCAGATACTCGGATATCGAATAGTAGCAGTTCATGCATAGATAACATCATTACCAGTGTCAACTATACAAGTGCAGAAGTAATTGAAACTCATTTATCTGATCATATGGGTCAATTATTAACATTCAGATGCGGTTCAGTAAACATCTCCCAATCTATTAGAACTAGAATCATAAATCCAACAACTTTACATGCACTGAACAATGAACTTGGAGCAGTTAACTGGGATGAACTAAAATCTGATTGCAAAGACTCTGTAACTTACTTTAACGAATTCTATAGTATATTTATTTCAGCTTTTAACAACTCCTGTCCACTTAGGCATAAAATTCTAAATAATTTTAAAAAGAAACAGCCCTGGTTTACAGAAAACCTAAAACTACTACGCAATCAAGTAGACTTCTATTATCAAATCTACCACAATAATAAGTGCGAAAAAAGTTATTTTGCATATAAGTCGGCAAAGAAACAGTACTCATCATCCCTACAAGATGAAATAAGAAACTATAACTCAAGTCGTATAAATAATTCCACTAACAAATCTAAAGAATTATGGAACATCCTTAAATCCAAAAAGGGACATAATAACATTCAAAAGACAGTAGACTATATACCGGGTGACCCAGCGATCTGTAAAAGCCCCATAACTTATTTGCTATTTGAGATATCGACTTCTAGTTTTCTTGAACTGGTACCCACACTTATTCTACATATTTTAAAAATATGTATGTTTTTGTACAGGGTGTCCCAGTATACATAACAGAACAAAGTTATATTTTTTTTAATGGAACACCCTATATTTTATACTTTATTTTCAACTCTCTTGAGAAGCTAATAAAAACAGTATAAGATAGTATGGGTCTATTATGGACGGTTGGTTAGTTATGAGCAAATTTGTGGCAAAAACATGTACACATTTAAAACATTGCAGAAGCGTTCCTGGCAAAGATAGCATCATTATTTATACACTAGAAAATTTCCCACATCATAAAGAATAATTCACATCGGTTTTCGTTCTCCTTTATTCATAGTGCTATACAGGGTGTCAACATACGCAAAACAATGGATAACTATTTTTTTTCAAATGGAACACCCTATATAAGTTGCCATAAATCTATGGCATTTTTAATAAGCTTTCTAATGATATACAGTTTGTATAACAAAATATTAAGGATTCTTGAGATTTATCAATAAAAATATATTTCTTTTGTCACCTTCTGCTCATTTTTGGATTTTCAGCCAAAACTATGCATTTTGAGGAAAAATTATAAGAGGCCAAAGTTGTAGAGCGAAAAATTTCCGATCGACATAGGTCTTTTAACTTATAAGATAATGCGTGCATTGCCAGCCAGAGCGCTCAAAATCGTGACCGTGTATGCATTTTAGCGTTTTCTTTTCAAATTTTTTATTAATAAATTGCACTATACTTTATTTTCCGCACCCTCTAGCGGAAAAACGGGAAATTATATGGAAATTAAAATGGCCCATATCGATTGAAAATGTTCCGCTCTACAACTCTTAATAGAAGCAATTTTTGTCAAAAATGCATAGTTTTCCCTAAAAACGCAAATTGAAAATGTATATATCAATTTTTGCGTTTTTCAATGGTTTTTTACATTTTTAGAGAAAACTATGCATTTTGGGCAAAAATTGTTTCTTTTAAGAGTTGTAGAGCGGAATATTTTCAATCGATGTAGGTAATTCTATAATTACCCGTTTTTCTGCTAGAGGACGTGGAAAATAAGGTATAGTGCAATTAATTAACAAAAAATTTGAGAAAAACTCTAAAATGCGAATAAGGTCATGATTTTGCGCACTCTGGCGGGCAATGCACGCATTATTGGAAAAGTCGAAAGACCAGTATCGATCGAAAATTTTCCGCTCTACAACTTTGGTCTCACATTATTTTTTCAGAAAATGCATAGTTTTGGCTGAAAATCCAAAAATGAGCAGGAGGTGACAAAAGAAAAATGTTTTTATGGATAAATCTTAAGAATCCTTAATATTTCATTATACAAATTGTACATCATTGAAAAGCTTATTAAAAATTCCATGCATTGGTGGCAAGATATATAGGGTGTTCCATTTGAAAAAAAATAGTTATCCATTATTTTGCGTATGTTGACACCCTGTATAGCAGTATGAACAAAAAAGAACCAAAGCCGATTTGTATTATTCTTCATGATGTGGAAAATTCTTTAGTGTATAAAAAACCACGCTAGCATTGCTAGGAGATGTGTATTGTGTGAATGGGGGAGGGATACTTGGAGGCATTTGGCAGAGGAGTGCGAGGGTGTGTGTGAGGAATGGGTGGGAGGGGGGAAAAGAGTGAACGAATGGATGAGAGAGGACGGAACCGGGGTGAAGACACTGGCGAGGTTGGGGTGGGAAAAGGAGAGGAGAAGGAAAGGAAGTTAATGTAATTTGTATTTTATTTTTATGCCAATAAAGGTCTTTTTTTTTTTTTTTTTTTGCTAGGAGCGCTTCTGCAACTTTTTCAATGAGTCTTTGTTTTGCCACAAATTTGCCCATAACTAACCAACCGTCCATAATAGACCCATAGTATCTTATACTATTTTTATCAGCTTCTCAAGAGGGTTGAAAATAAAGTATAAAATATAGGGTGTTCTATTTAAAAAAACATAACTTTGGTCTGTTATGTATATTGGGACACTCTGTACAAAAACATACATATTTTTAAAATATGCAGAATAAGTGTGGGTACCAGTTTAAGAAAACTAGAAGTCGATATCTCAAATAGCAAATAAGTTATGGGGCTTTTACAGATCGCTGGGTCACCCGGTATATACGATGTAAATGAACAAAAAATTCACCAACCTCAGGAAATGATTGATTCAATGAATGAATATTTTAGTAAAATCGGCAACGCGTATCTATACGTACTGAATCCTATACCCTTAGATCTAACATCGTGGGGTCAATTTTTTATATGCTGCAACTGAGTCAGAAATTCGGAAAATTGTACAGTCAATGAAGTCAACAACCAGTAAAGACATTGATGATGTCTCGATGGGGGTAATTAAATGTACATTAGAAAACATAATAAAACCGTTAACTTGTGCAATAAATAAAGCCCTAACTGAGGGTGTTTTCCCAACCGCTCTAAAACTGGCTAAAATTATCCCAATATACAAAAAGGGAGATCCTCATCTAATTAGTAATTACAGACCAATCTCCATTTTGCCTATATTCTCCAAGATATTCGAAAGGCTAATATACAACAGAATAACAGACTATATTAAGTCCAAAGAAATCTTATGCGATGAACAGTTTGGCTTCAGGAAAGGTCTCACAACAACACATGCCATATTCAATTTTTTTAACATTTGTCTTGAATAATCTTGACAAAAGCAGTAATGTTATATTATCGATCTAACAAAAGCGTTCGATTGTGTTCCACATGAACTATTACTAAATAAATTAGCAAGCTATGGTATAAGGGGAAATTGTTATCACCTCTTATCATCATACCTTTCAGATCGAAAACATATAACAAGTTCTTACATTAAAAACAAGTTATATACTTCAAATCTTGCTTATCCTACAGTTGATGTTCCACAGGGCAGCATTCTGGGGCCATTACTGTTTTTATTATTTATAAATGATATGCCTCTGGCCATTAACGCTCATTTGACCATGTTCGCAGATGATACAACGATCAATATGGAAGGACACTGCTTAAACGATCTTAACAGAGCAGCCAATCAATCTTTGAATGAATTAAACAAGTGGCTGGTCATGAACAACTTGACAGCTAACACATCAAAGACTAATGTCATCCACTATAGAGCGTCAATGGGCCAAACAGATATTCATTTAAATAATAATGTCATTAACGAAACTGATCATGTAGGATTCTTGGGTGTAGCAATACAAAAAGATCTAAAATGGGATATACATGTACAAGGAACATGTTCAAAATTGGCTAAGTACGTATATCTCATATATTCAACTAGAAATGACATCCACGCAGAGGCAGCGCCCGGATCGTATACATGGCTTATTATCAACCTCAGCTGACGTACGGTTTATTGTTCTGGGCTTGCACAACACAAATTAATTTACAAAAGGTATTTTTCAATATATGTTTATCCATTCAAAAGTTGTCCTTAAAGGCCAGAAAACAATTATATGACAAATTTAATTTTTTGGTCTTAACTGCATCTATTTGACTTATCCGTTCAAGAGTTATCCTCAAAAACCAAAAATAAATTAAAGGAAACATTTAATTTTTTGGTCTGCATCCATTCGACGAGTACAACACTTTGCTGGAAGAATTTGCCAAATTTGGTCATACGTTAAAGAGTTACAGCTAATTGAATACACAGAAAATAGGAACAAAATCATTTGCAATTGATATAATCCTCTACTGAGTAATATTCTTTTCCCATCAGTCGAGACATTTTTTCTACATCTTCCGGATGAATATAAGACTTTGCCGAAAGAATTTTACAAATCTCGTCCTCGGTTCAAAAATTAATTAATTTTTGCATTTTGTGTTAATGCCAAGAGAAAACTTCGTAACCCGTAATAAAATTACATAAAAATTTGCCATATTTTGAAGTTTAAATCATCACAATTGAACGATACGTGCGGCAGTAGTGCAATTTAAAAAAATCAAAATCTTGGAAATTTAAAAACTGCAATTTTGCATTTCGTGTAAATTTGCCATATTTTGACGTTTAAATAATTAAAATCGGACTACGTATTCGGCAGGTGTACAATTCCAAAAATTAAAATCGCGTTTTTTAAATTCTAGAAATTTAAAAAATTGCAATTTTTTACATTTTGTGTTAATAATCAATTTTAAAATAACACTAAATTCGACATATTTTGAAGTTTAAATAATTATAATCGGACAACGCATTTGGCAGGTGTGCAATTTCAAAAATCGAAATTTCAATTTTAAAAAGTGAGATTTTTGAATTTTGTGTTAATTTCACGAAAATGTTTTATTTATTTATTTATTCATCTTCCATATACAATAAAATCAAAAAAAAAGAGTAATTGAAACATAATTTACTATATAACATGAAAACTAAATCTAAAAATTTAAGAGCTAAAACTAATAACTAAATACTAAAACTAAAACTAAAATTAAAGAAAAAATGAAAAAAAAAAATTTAAGTACTAACAAACATATAAAAGAAAAGAAAAGAAAAGTTCCACCAGCGAATATAATTCGCTATAACAAAGTAATAAGTGGAATCCGACCCAGAGAAACTTTAAACAAAACATATGAACTACCAAATAAATCAAAGTTAACGTAACAATTAAGAGCGTTGGCGTATCTCGTGCAGCGCATTAAAGTATTATAATAACTATAATTAGAAGTAACCATATGAATTCTAAAAACTGGTTTCTGTCTGGATAATCTAGTTGATTGCGGAACAAAGAAATTTAAACATGAAAGTAAGTCGGTGTTGATGTGTCCAGAAACAATTTTGTGCAGTAGACAAAGATCAAATTTAATTCTACGCAACTCCAGTTTATCAATGTTAAGATAACTGCAGATCATATCATAGTTCTTAAATGGTAAATTCATTTTAAACGAGATGAAAGAACAAATTTTTTTCTGGACAGATTCAATTTTACACGAGTACTTCTTATAATATGGTGACCAAATTTGAGAACAATACTCCAAATTAGATCTGACCAAAGAGCAGTAAATAATCTTAGTCGTTTCACAGTCGAAATGCTTACAATGCCTCAATAAAAATCCAAGTAACCGAATTGCCTTATTACACATTTGAGATATATGAGATGCAAAGGATAATTTTGAATCTAATAAAACTCCTAGGTCACGCATGACTGATACAGTATCGAGACTGACATCATTGATGTTATATGTGCATCCAATATTAACAGCTCTTTTGCTGAAAGTTATCGATTTACATTTACCAATATTTAAAAATAAATGATTACTGACGCACCAGCTACCCAAATTATCCAAATCAATCTGCAAATCGAAACAATCTGAAATGTCATCAATGCAACGATAGACTTTAAGATCGTCAGCAAACAGTAAACAGTTCGAATTTATGAAACAGTTGCAGATATCATCAATAAATATAAGAAATAATATAGGTCCAATGTGTGAACCCTGAGGCACACCGGAAGTCACCATAATTGGAGATGATATATAATTGTTGATCTTAACCGCCTGTCGACGGCCTTCTAAAAAACATTTAATCCACCTCACCGTCAAATCGTGGAACCCATACCTATATAACTTAGTAACCAATATAGAGTGCTGCACCCTGTCAAACGCCTTTGCAAAGTCAGTGTAAATGGCATCAACTTGAACATGATTTTCAAAAGCATTAATCAAAAAGTGTTGGAATTCCAAAAGGTTTGATGTGGTCGATTTGCCCTTTACAAAACCGTGCTGCTGACTGGCGAATAAGTGTTTGGTCGAGAATACTATTTGTTTAGTGATCAAATCGTCTAAGACTTTAGGGATTGCTGATTGAATGGCAACTCCACGATAATTGCCCACACATTTTCTATCCCCAGTTTTAAAAATTGGGGAGATGTAACTAAACTTCCAAACACTAGGGACACAGGCTAATTTAATGGAAATAGAAAATAAAATATGCAATGGCTTTTGTAATCCGTTTTAACATTACACTAAGTTTGCCACATTTTGACGTGTTTAAATCATCAATATCGGACGACGCATTCGGCAGGTGTGCAATTTCAAATATCAAAATCGCGACAAAAATTACAAATTTAACGATGGCTACTTTTAACTGTCAAAAATAATAATTTTAAGCTACAAAAAATAACTATTTTCAACCTCCAAAAACTACAATCTTGAAATGCCATAATTGATCATTTTCAACAACCAAAAACTTATATTTTCAACTGCTAAAAATGGCAATTTTCAACTGCCAAAAACCACAATTTCCAACTCTCAAAAATGACACTTTTCTGAAAGAATTTTTAATATCTGCCATTTTGTTCAAAAATTATGCTTTCAAAACCACAAAAAAATGAACGATGAATTTAATGTTTTATCTTATCTGCATCCATTCAGTGAGCACAATACTTTGCCGGAAGAATTTTCAAAATCAGATTATCAGTTACATGAGTTATCCTCAAAAAAGAACGATGGGTAACACTTGGATGAATTTTTAAAATGTGGCCATCCTTTCAAACAATTGAACGACGAATTTATTTTTTGTTTTTATCTGCATCTATTCGATGAGTGAACAATACATTGTACCAAGAATTTTCAAAATCTGGTGATGCGTTCAAGAGTTTTTTTTTGCATATAGGTAACACTTCCAGGAACGAAAATATGCTAAATGACGTTAGTCGTAAATAGTGCTTAGATCGACTGAAAACGCCTAAAAAACGAGTAAAAAATATTTTTTAGCCACTGGGTGTATGAGAGCGGAAGCACCAGTTTATTTATCTTTTTTTTTATTACCCCCCCTAGACTAGTTGGTTGGAAACATTCATTTTATTTCACAGCAGATTACTGCTTTGTCACTTATGATTTTTAAGTTTTTGATATACTTTATGCATCCGGGGTGAAAAACTACACCACACAGTTGGCACTTTGGACCCATTAACGGCACAATATGACACATTTTACACGATTTTCGAACTTGTCTCATCATTCAACGCCATTTTTGTTTTTATTATTCTATTAAAAATTCCCCACACCTTACATTTAAGTTCCGATAACCACACCAAAGAACTTCAAGCTACTATCCTTTGAAGTTTGTAGTATGTTTTCAAAAACAGAAAATCGACAAACCATCAACTGAAATAATCCTATTTGTTATGTTAGAATTTTTTTATTTGTTAAGACATCTGCGTGGTGAAGCCGCACTGTGGCGAAACAATTGTTGCAGTAACTCAACAAATAAAAAGCGAAATTCTATTATTCTTGTTTTATTTTAAAGTTTATTCTTAAACTGCCAATAAGTAAATATCAAAACTATTAATTATAAATAAATTTTAGTCAACCTCACTTGTTGCAGAAGCATTAAATAAATTTAATAAAACGAAATATAGCCTAAATATGTGAATATTCAACCTGTTCGTAACTCAAACAAAGTTATTTGTTTATAGTCTTATTGTTAGACTTAATTTTGCATTGCAGAGTTACGAACAGGTTGAATATTCATATAATCAGGCTATATTTCGTTTTGTTTTATTTATTAATTATAATTCTAATTTACATTAATAATCCATAAATGTGATAATATATTTCAACAAACGCATATTTCTCGATTTAACCAATTAATTTAACTAAACCTGATTTATGAATTGCTGCATCAACTATAGCTTTAACAAGTAACTACGTATTCATTAATAATAATGATTTTAGGTAGCCTATTCTTAAATCGAGCAACACAAACGTGTTCATTTATATTATCTTGAATGATAGCAACGATTATGAATTAAACGATTTGAATTAGTAAATCATTAACCACTGCAGTTGACATACACATATTCGCTATATGTCTCAACTATAAACTCTTATATTCTGCATTGAATTTCTTTTTCCCAATATTTCACAATCTAATTACATGCGAAGTTGTGATTATGTGTTTGAATACAAATCGAGCTAACCTCTCCAAATTTAGAATGTAAAAGCGGCTGGCGGTCGGAATAAAAAAAACGCTCATCCTGCTGAAATCTATGCACGCGGTTTAGCCGCAAAAAAAAACCAAACAAAATCTCGAAACGTCCGAAAATTCCAGCTCGAGCACCAACATGAGAGATTCCCCCATAAGCCCCTTTTGCCCTCCCGCAAAAACTGGTAGCATACAGTTTTTCACGAGAAATAATTCAGAGAGCTCCTCGAAAGAGATCGGCAGTCGCATCACGTCTGCCGTTCCATGAACGGCCCCTTTTTATTGGATGCTGCCTCTCCAGAAAAGGCCTTAGTAGACAGTTTAAATTCGCACCGTCGCTGCGGCTAATAATTAAGACATTTGCTACAAGATATCACGTTTAAATCAAGTACCAACTATGTTAATGGTGCTGTGCTTATGACCAACTCAAATATTCCTATTATTTTATATATGAAATCGTTCCGGATACTTCTTGCTGCGGAGCGCTTAAAGGAATTAATCAAAAACTCACTTATTATACAATGTACATCTGGCGAGCATTTACTTTTTCTATGAACAACTTTTATTAACTTTCTTGCATTTCTATTTTTATGTTGTGTTTCAAAAATAAATTAATCTCAGTCGACTATAAATTAAAATGCACAATTCAGTTATCATTCAGACAGGTAACGTCAGAAAAAAAAAGTAGAGTATTGTGCAAAAAAGCGTTAATTAGAGACATGCGTATTTCATTTTATAGGCGACTGCTATTAATGTCATAAAATTCAATTACAGCCTAATTTTGTGAAAATATTTAAACGATCCAATTATTGCAATTTAAGCTCTAATACAAAATAGTACATTATATGACTAGATACAGAAGTGGTACTTTTCATGTTGAGCTCAGTGTATGCAGGCAGAAACGCGAAGAACACTTCGATGCCAAGTCAAAAATGCAATTTTTTTTTGTTAAAGCGGTGGACGCTAATAATACATTAATTTACAAAAAAAAATGCTCGAAATGCATTTATGATTTTCTATTAAAACAATTATCACATCCTAGGTGGAAACAGAACAGCAACGCCAACGCTCCAAACTTGAATTGGCAAAACGAACTTTGCAATTAAGGACTTGAATTGTAAATAACTAATAAACTGAGAAATTTGTTTCAAAAGTGTAAGATTAATAAAAAAAAAAACGATACATTTATAAGTTTTAATCAAAATAATTGCCATGTTCTAGGTTCAACACTTCAAACTTGAACTGCGAAATAGATAAATGCATTCAACGATTTGAAAAATAGTAAAAAAATAATCAATTAAGGAAATTACTCCGCAAGTTAAAGATCCACTAATAAATGAATTATTGATTTCCTCCGAAAACAATTACCATAGTAGACTATGGCCGCCTAGAGGCGGGAACAAACAAAAACGCTCAAAAGTTGAACGGGGAAATCGAAAAATGCACCACTCAACGGTTTTGAAAAATTCTAAGAAATGAATGAAGCTGAGTAATTTTCTTCAGCAGAAGAATTTCTATTTCTCTATAAAAACAATTGCCATATCCAGGGGCGGCTCGTTATGTAGAGCCAAGGACCCATGGCACTACCTCTAATTTCGAACGAAACAAGATTTTTTTATTAATTCTCAAAACACTGATTATCATTTTTAAATGTTAAAACGATGACCGCGACAGTTTCATGAGACGAGAAAAATGGCAATGCATTTATTTGAGAATATATCTCTTGAACAAATTAGCAGATTTGAAAAATTCTTTCCGGAATTGTGTTTTGTGTTGTTTTCTTGAAAAGCAGGTATTTTGAGTTTTTTGGAGGTTTATTAAGATCAATGTATTTTGAGTAAATTTGAAAAGTTTCAAGTGTGTTGTAGTTCTTTTTGTATTTATTTTTTTTTCACTCCGAAGAAGTGTTCTCGCTCGGTTATCTTAAAAACCTGTGATGGGGTATTATGGGTTTTTTTAGAGGCTTATTATGATTAATATATTTTAAGTAAATTTGGAGAGTTTCAAGTATGTTGCACTTGTTTTTAAATTTTTTTTATTTTGGGTAAATTTGGAAAATTTCAAGTGTGTTGCAGTTGTTTTTATAATTTTTTTTCACTCGTGCAAATTAAAAAAAAAACTCTGAAGCGCTGTTCTCAGTCGGTTATCTTGAAAACCTGTGATGGAGTTTTTGAGTTTTTGGAAGATTATTAAGATTATTGTATTTTAAGTAAATTTAAAAAGTTTCAAGTATTTTACAGCTGTTTTTATATTTTTTTCGCGTCAACAAAAAATTATTATAATTTTTCATAAATGTACAAGAAAAATCGCAAAAGCAATCGACGGAATGTATTTAAATTTTCTACGAAATCACTCTTAAATTAATATTGAGTGATAGTTTCAAGTGGATGGCAATTGTTTTTATATTTTTTTCGCGTCGACGAATTTATTGCATTTTTTTCTAAATTTTATCTGCGTTCACAATGGAATATTCTAAAATTTAGAAACAATGCTTTTCTAATTATTACGGAAATGTAGAATCACGTGTGTAGTCCGTTTTTTTTGGAAAGTTTCAAGTCGATGGTAATTGTTTTTATATTTTTCTCGCGTCGACGAATTTGTTGCAATTTTTTTTAAAATTTTATCTCCGTTCACATTGAAATATTCTAATTTTTACAGAAATGTAGAATCACATGTGTTGACAGTTGTTTTGGAAAGTTTCAAGTGGATGGCAATTGTTTTTATATTTTTTTCGCGTCGACGAATTTACTGCATTTTTTTTTAATTTCATCTTCGTTCACCTTAAAATATTCTAAAATTTAGAAACAATGCATTTCTAATTTTTACGGAAGTGTAGAATCACATGTGTTGTCAGTTGTTTTGGAAAGTTTTAAGTCGGTGGCAATTGTTTTTATATTTTCTTCACGTCGACAAATTTATTGCAATTTTTTTCTAAATTTTATCTGCGTTCACATTGAAATATTCTAAAATTTAGAAACAATGCATTTCTAATTTTTACGGAAGTGTAGAATCACATGTGTTGTCAGTTGTTTTGGAAAGTTTTAAGTCGGTGGCAATTGTTTTTATATTTTCTTCACGTCGACAAATTTATTGCAATTTTTTTCTAAATTTTATCTGCGTTCACATTGAAATATTCTAAAATTTAGAAACAATGCATTTCTAATTTTTACGGAAGTGTAGAATCACATGTGTTGTCAGTTGTTTTGGAAAGTTTTAAGTCGGTGGCAATTGTTTTTATATTTTCTTCACGTCGACAAATTTATTGCAATTTTTTTCTAAATTTTATCTGCGTTCACATTGAAATATTCTAAAATTTAGAAACAATGCATTTCTAATTTTTACGGAAGTGTAGAATCACATGTGTTGTCAGTTGTTTTGGAAAGTTTTAAGTCGGTGGCAATTGTTTTTATATTTTCTTCACGTCGGCAAATTTATTGCAATTTTTTTCTAAATTTTATCTGCGTTCACATTGAAATATTCTAAAATTTAGAAACAATGCATTTCTAATTTTTACGGAAATGTAGAATCACATGTGTTGTCAGTTGTTTTGGAAAGTTTTAAGTCGATGGCAATTGTTTTTATATTTTCTTCGCGCCAAAAAATATGATTATATTTTTTTATAAATTTACACGAAAAATCGCCAAAGCAATCGACGGAATGTATTGGAATTTTCTTCCAAATCACTCTTGAATTGATATTGAGTGATTTTGAGAAGTTTCAAGTGGATAGCAATTGTTTTTATATTTTTTCGAGTCAATAAAGTACTCATCGGATAAATGTATATAGGACCAAAAAATTAATTCGTCTTTAATTGCTTTTTTGCTGTTTAAGGATAACTCTTGAACGGATGACTTAATTTGGCAAATTCTTCCGTCGAAATAGACGCAGATAAGACCCAAAACGTAATTTATAGTTCAATTCATGAACGCGAGGAGATATTTCGAAAATTCTTTCAGCAAAGTGTTGTGCTCATTGGACAGATAAGATCAGAAAATATTTTATTATTATTGAGGATAACTCTTAAGCGAAAAGTGTTAGCAAAGTATTGTTCTTATATAATACAGGTAATTTTTTTTTTAACTTTGAACTTATGATAGGATTTCTAAGACTCTTTCAGCAAAGTATTTCATTCATCCGAAAGATATATAGAGGACCAAAGAATTGAATTCGTTGTTCAATTGTTTTTGGTTTACAGAAGATAACGGGCGACCAAAGTCAAATTCTTCCAGAAAAATCCATCGAATAGATACAGATAACACTAAACATTTTTTTCTCGTGACTTGTTTCAATAAGTTATTTGTTTGTTAGCCTTTGTAAGACTTCAATTTTGTAGAATTACGAACTGCTTGAATATTTATGTATGAAGGCTACTCTCTTTATTTAATTTACTGAATAATTTTGCAACAATAATCGTTTTTTTTTCTCAAAAAGTATATTGTATGCTAAGTGGCTCTACCATCAAAATGTTCCACGAGCCGCCACTGGCCATATCCAAGGTGAAAACAGGACAGAGATGCTTCAAACTTGAACTGAAAAAACGATGGATACAATCAACGAAAAAAAAAAAAATGTAATAAAAAATTAAGTAACAAAATTTCTTCAAGAGCTCGAGATCCATAAAAAAATAATGCAATTTTGGTTTTCCATAAAAAAAAACAAATGTCACATCCTACTTGGAAACAAAACGGCAATACTTCAAAATCGATTTGGGAAACCAAAACTGCGTAAAAATATTAATTAACCAAAGAATTTGCTTCAAAAGCTGAAGATTCATAAAAAAATGCATTTATTATTTTCTGTTAAAACAATTGCCATATCCTAGGCGGAAGCAAAACACCAACGCTCCAAACTTGAATTGGAAAAATGAAAATTGCATTTAACCATTTGGAAAATTGTAAAGAAAAACTAATAAACCGATAAGTTTTCTTCAAAAGCTTAAGATGAATAAATGTTTTTATCATTTTCAATCAAAATAATTGGCATGTTCTAGGTGCAAACAAAACGGCAACGCTTAAAACTTAAAATGGGAAGTCGAAAAAATTGCAAAAAACGAATTAATCAATCAAGAAAATTGTTTAAGATCCATAAATAAAATCAATTTTTGATTTTCTGTAAAACAATTGCCATGTCCTAAGTGGGAACAAAACAGAAACGCTTAAAACTTGAATAAAACGAATAACTTTGTTGGTATCACTTTATTAACTTGGAGTGGTTACTATAGTTTCGACAATTTCAGCTTGTCATTTTCAAACTATGAATATTTACATTACGATTGTACATTTATATATTTTTACAGAGCATTGAACAGGGGGAAGAATATTAGGTCGGTCTGGTCGTTGATGAGTGGGATGTCCAGATTACATTTAGCGAAAGCCTCTACAATTACTTGCTTAAAACTTGAACTGGGGAAACGAAAATTGCACGAAAATATTGCGAATTTTCTTCAGAGACTCAAGATCCATAAACAAATCATTAATTTATCATTTTCTATTAATACAATTACCATATCCTAGATCAGTGGCGGCTCGTGAAACATTTTATTGGTAGAGCCACTTAGCATATAAAAAATATATCCCCCCGTCTAATTTTTGAAGAAATAATAACATATTATTTACAAAACACATGGAAAACAAAAAATACGTTTCCTTCCTTTCCCCCTCTAAAGCTAATTGTTTTTTAAGTGTATATCTCGATTAAACTTTCTCATTCGTATTTATGAATTTTCAAAATCGACGCACTAATGCTGGAAGCTATTGCAACAAAGAGTGACTGCCTAAAGTAGCTAATCAAATCCATTCAGAAATATTGTATTTTTGATATACTGGAAAATGATTGACATACCTCCGCTAGAAGCAAAATTTGCAAATGCATCTTGTGATTTAAAGAATTCTAAAAAAAAATAGTAACTGCTATAATTAGCTTCAAAACTTCTAAGATCCATCCAGAAATATAGTATTTTTAACATACTGGAAAATAATCTATATACCCCGACTGGAAACAAAACGTCAGCACGCGAAACTTAATTTGCATTATGTGATTCAAAAAATTCTAAGAAAATAGTGATTGTTAGAATTAGCTTCAAACTTCTCAAATCCATCCAGAAATATTGTATTTTTGACATTCTGGAAAATGCTCGACATATTCCACAGTACTTTTTACGGTAATTAAATCAGACAGAGGCCTACCTAATTATTTCATTTATGTACTCGATAGCTCGTGGGTGTTCGGCGGTGAGGCAACGGAAGAAAATTTGACCGAAACACCAACGAAATATTTCCTCTATAAGAGTAAGTAGTGCAGAACGAGCTTTGTCTTTGCTCTCCCGTCAGAAATCCACGTGCCGCCGCTGCTCGATAGTACATGAGCAAAAATGCTTATTTCATAATGAACTTAGTTTACTCATCATGTACGACGCGGAATATGTAGTCGTCGTCGCTCTCACATGATGAAACAGAATTTATTTGTCTCCAAATGCACGTTGCGTGTAAAATACTATTTCATTGAAAATTCTTGCTGAGATCGAAACTAGAGGTAGTGCCATGGCTCCTTGGCTCTAGATGACAAGCCGCCCCTGTCCTAGATGAAAACAAAAGAGCAACGCTCCAAACATGAAACATTAAGATGTCAGAAAGAAAAACAAACCAAAAGATAATCTAGTGAGTTAAAAACAAAAGAAAGAAATAAGCCACGATATGTAAACAATTTTCTAATTGTTTTTAAATAAAACAGATTTACCTACCAGTTTTATAAACTCTTTAGGAGTTGTGGTACTACATCTATTGCCTACTTCTGCTGCAACTATTCAAGCTGTTATTTTATAATTCCAAGATTTGTTGATGTGCAATTTTTATTGCACATCAACAAATTAAGCACAAGTCTTATGAGTATTTTTTTACAACATTCCAATTGTATAATTCGGGTCAGCAACATTTTCTTTAAATGATAAAACACGATGACTTAAAAATAACACCTTTATTAAAAATCCAAAACTAAGACTAGGACCAAAAACCAACTTCTATTTTAGTTATAATTCGAATTTTTGAATTGTTGTCTAAATGACGCGGCACTTTGACATAAAGGAAAATGGCAAATTTACATATTTTCGTAACCAGTCCGCTTTAAACTATAACACATTTTGTGTGCTTTATTTTATTGCACAGAAGTAATTTTCAGCGTAAGTATATAATAGCGGGCTATCTAAAACTTCATAGGTCTATTTTTCTTTTGCAGAAGCTCTCCTCTCTACCCAAGATTCACTGGCAAAGTGTTTGGTTTCTTAAAAAAACTCCTGTGGGATGTGCTTCGGCTAGTACCACTACTGAAATTGTTCCGAATGCAACTGAAGAGTCACCAGAAAATCTAGAGTCGTTGTCCTGTAGAGGAGCAAGAACAACTCATCGTAACCGGGAAAGCCAGGAGAAGAGGTGTTGAAGAGGAACCTTCAATTTCATCTTGTGTGTTGACCCATCCAGCGACATCGCCTGATTTAATTACTCCTCGACTTGTTGAGTATTTAGTGAAGAAAAGACCCATTAAGCTTCGTGATGTTAGCTTGTCTTCAGATGAAACTAATGGAAGATTTTCATCAAAGCATTTTAATTTTTTTTTTTTTTACTTAGGCACATGCCATTCAGTCACATCGAATATTTAATTATATATTTAATTTAATTTTGGGATGAATAAATGAACAAATGAATAAATTAATAATGTCAGACGTATACACAACAACCATGGACCCGACCGAATACTTCTCGATCCCCGAAAAATCTTTCGGCCGGGCTGGGATTCGATCCCACACGACACGCGGTGCAACCGGCACAAGCGTTCGCCTGTACCCACTACACCAATGGGCCGCCCCAAGCATTTTGATAAAACTCCAGAAAATTACGAAAAGTCGCTAGAAATTGGATTGTTTATTCTAGCAAATTGAATATGGCACTTGCTGTAAATTGATCAGTGGTGGTCAATGCCAATGAATCCAATGTTGTAAAAAACCCAAATTCAGATGAATGGACAGAAGTTAAAAAACGTAAACACACAAAATCCTACAAATTTACAGGAGCAGGAAATTCAGCCGGTCTACCAGTCGCAAACATACAGCCCCGTAAATGGATTTTTGTCTCTCGTTTACATAAAGATGTCAACCCAGACGCCGTACGAGAATTTCTAACATCGAACGCTGGAGATGCACCGTACGTTATTGAAAAATTGAAACCAAGGCAAGACGATGCGAATTATTCTTCGTTTAAAATTGGAGTACCGGCGGAGGTTTCGGATGTCATTATCCACGAAAATTTCTGGCCAGATAAAACATTCATAAATAGATTCTTCTTTAAAAGACAACCTAGCAATCAAAATTTTCGCTCCAGTCCCCAAAGAATCCTGAACATGTAACTGGATTCAAAAAACGTCCTCTAAAGATTCTACATCAAAATATCCAAAGTATAAACAATTCTATCAACAATCTCGAAGCTCTTATGGAGGATATTAATGGTTGTAATATATTAGGTATCTCTGAACACTGGCAAACGACAGAAAAGCTGAATACCATAAAAATAAAAAACTTCCGTCTAGTATCAAGTTACTGCAGAGAAGAACGACAACATGGTGGTGTAGCGCTCTATAGTGATGGACATATTTCTGCCAAAGCATTAAACTTAACTACAACAACACGTGATCGCGTATTTGAATGCGCGGGTGCAGTGTTTAGTATTGACACAACGAAATTTATCGTGGTTGTCGTCTACAGACCCCCTTCAGGTGATATTACAACATTCTTTGAACTATTTGAAACTTTAACATTAAAATTGATAAATTGTGACACTGCATTTTTCATAATCGGTGATTTTAATATTAATTTTGTATCTATATGTAAAACGACTAACGACTTTAAGGATATTTTAGTTTCGTTCGATCTAAATTTTATCATAAATGAACACACACGCATCTCAGAAAATTCTGAATCATGTATTGACAACATTATAACCAATGTTAAAACAGGTATTGCAGCGTCTGTGATACATGCGGCTATTTCTGACCACTCTGCACAACTCCTCGAGTACACTGTTGATGTCAATCTAAAAAAAAGTACCAAGAAGATCAGAATATTTTCCGACGAATGCATTTATAACTTTGTTACAGACATTAGTAATGAAAATTTCCAATACGTCTATACATCTGAAAATGTAAATGATAAATACTCAGCTTTCATAAATACATTCCTAATTTATTTTAATAAACATTTTCGACAAAAAAATCACATCACCAAAAAGCGTAAAATATATCAAACCCCTGAATTATTATATTATAAAAATCAAATGCTACTTTACCAAACCATATCAAGATATCAACCTGAATATACACCTATTTTTAAAGAAACTCAAAAGAAATACTCCTCACTACTAGCTCAAGAAAAAAATAAACAGATTGAGTCTCAAATAAATAAATCCAAAAACAAATCTCGCACTACATGGAATATTATATCAACTATGGTTACGTCAAAAAAGAAAGATGGACACAATTTACCATGCAGTAACGATTTTATTAAATTAGCAAACAATTTCAATAATTATTTCAATAAAATCTTAAATGAACTCCCCCAAAATATTAATATAAATAGCGTGAATAAAATACCACTAAATCCAATTTCATTATTTTTTGAACCTATAACTGAACAGGAGTTAATTAGCATACTAACAAATATGCAAAATACAAGGAGTGCAGGGTATGATGGAGTACCAGTGTGTGTCTTAAAACACTGCGCGGGTACTATATCTAAGTCCATGTGTGATGTATTAAATAAGTGTATGGAAGATGGTGTTTTTCCAGATCAACTAAAGCACGGAATTATCACACCGGTTTTCAAAAAAGGGGACAGTGATAATATTGAAGATTATCGTCCTATCACAATTTTAAGTACGTTTTCAAAGATCTCGGAATTAGTCATTTGTAAAAGAATTATTAAATTTTTCCTCAAATACAATCTATTTTCAAATAGTCAACATGGGTTCCTGAGTGGGCGAAATACCGAAACTGCATTGTTCGATCTTACTAATGCTATATTGCTTGCATTTGAGGAACGGGATGTCACCTGTGGAGTATTCCTCGACTTATCCAAGGCTTTTGATACTATCAATTTTTCTTTATTACTTCAGAAATTATACCAGTATGGTATACGCGGGGTTGCCCTAAATTTAATAAGCTCTTATCTACATGGTAGAAGCCATTCAACAAAATTAGTTGACACAGTTAATGGAACCGATGTGATCTCAGGCCTTGGACACGTCGAGGGGAATTCCACAGGGTAGTATTCTAGGCCCATTACTATTTATAATATTTATAAATGATCTTCCGTTTACCACGCCAAAAGACGTTTGTTTATTAAATTACGCAGACGATACAACTGTACTAATTAAAGGTGAAACTGTTCCAGACTTAGTTAAAAACGGTAGTTGCACCATATCATCTATAGAAAATTGGTTCAAACTCAACAGGCTAAAATTGAATACAGACAAGACCAATTGCATTTTTTTCAAAATTAACCAAAACTTAACAACACCGGAAAGCATCATCCTAAATAATAATTGCTACTCATTTATAAAATCAGCAACTTTCTTGGGAATCGTTATTGACGAAACTCTGAGTTTCTCTCCGCAAATAAATGTGGTGTGCACTAAAGTTAGTAAAGGCTGCTACGGTTTGCGGATACTAATCAATGCAAGTAACTACATGATTGCAAGACACTTTTACTATGCCAACATATATTCACACCTTAGATATGGCATTATTTTCTGGGGTGCAGGTGTTGACGCCAATAAGGTTTTGCTTGCACAAAAAAAGGCAATACGAATACTACACAAACTAAAATATCACGATAGTTGTCGGGGTGTATTTAAAGCGAACAACCTTTTAACCTGTTTTGGTATATATATTTACGAATGTACTAAGTTTGTCTGGAATCAAAAGGACAAATTTAGTGCAGCTTTATTTTCAAGTTCATACAATACCAGACATGGTCAACAGTTCACACTTCCTTTCCATAGACTACATAAATATGAAAAGGGTGCTTACTACACATGCATTAAAATAATTAATTATCTTCCCAAATCAATCAAACAGGTTGAAAGTCTATACGCCAGAAAGAGAGAACTGTTTAATTACTTGTGTACCTTAGAACCTTACTCAATGGACGAATATTACAATTACAGATAGAATCCTATAATAAGATTACCTAGTCAAATCATATCTTTTTTTTTGATTATACGTATCGTTTACTGACTATTTTTTTTTCATGTACATTATTTACCTGTAAATTTGTAGTGTCCATTGAAAAAATAAATACCTATTATATTATATTATTATATTCAGACTGACGATATGCAGAAACAATAGCGTTTTTGAAGAAAAGTTTGTGAGACAAGTCAGAGCGCACCATGGGCATCCGCAAGTGGGGGCAAGGTGGGGCAGCTACCCCCTCCTGGAAAATGTATTTATTAAATTAAATATTTTATATACTAAACTTGTATGTAGTCGGTAAATGTATACATTAACAATCACATCAAAATTAAAAATTATAATAAAAAGTGCGTTCCGCGTTACGTTCGATGAATCCGAAAAAAGTTGACGTACAACGACGATCGGACACGGTTCCGCCCGATGCGTATAATACAGTGCGATCGAATAAAAGTTAGTCAAAGTTGGCCATGAGCCAGAATTCCTAAACTTATTGGCAAGTGTCAAGCTGGCGTATATTGATATTTTCAAATTTAGGAACTAAGGAAATACATGCATTTTTTTGTTCATGACCTGCTTTGACTAATTTTTTATTCGAACTCGCTGTATTATTACTATACATTTTAGTAGAAATTAACTTTTTTTGACGGCTGTAATTGTTATTTTTGGTAGTGGAAAATTTCGTTTTCAGTGCCAACGTGCCATTTGTGATAATAGAAATGTTCGATTTTTCACAGTTGTCATTTTTAGCAGTTGAAATTTTCTTATTTCTTTTAATATAAAAAATGCCATTTTTGATTGTAAAAGCCACAATTTTTGGATGCTACTAATTTCTTTATTTACTGTTGAATAGTACCGTTTGTGGTAGCAGAAATGCAGAATTTTTGACAATTTGTAATTGTTACTTTTGACCATTGGAAATTGCCCCTTTTTAATATACAAAAATGCCGATAGTGATAGTAGAAATGCTCAAATTTTGACAGTCTAACATTTTTGGCATTTGGAAATTTTCTTTTTATTGTTGAAACGAATCGTTTTCAGTGATGAACAATTTTTGACAATATTGAATGGTTATTTTCAGAAATTGAAAATTTCCTTTTTACTGCTAACGTGGCATTTGTGATAATGGTGCGATTTTTGACAGTTCGAAATTGTCCTTTTTAGCAGTTGAAATTTTATTTTTTTTAATATCAAAAAATGCTTTATAATAAATTTGACATAAAGTCGATAAGTGTCATAAAAAAAACTAATTTTGAGTTAATGCCGTTAAGCCTCTAAAAAAATGTCAAATTTAATTAAAGGTAAAAGACTATGTTCAAATTAATGTCAAAATTTGACTTAAAGTCGAAAAACGTCAAGAAAAAAGATAAATTTCAACTTAAAGACGTTAAGCCTCTGGAAAAGTGTCAAATTTGGGTGAAGTTAATAGACTTTATGTGCAAATGAATGTCGAAATTTGTCTTGAAGTCGATAAGCGCAAAAAAGGACTAATTTTGACTTTAAATGCGTTAAGCCTCTAGAAAAAATGTCAAATTTAATTAAAATTAAGATACTTTATGTCCAAATTACTGCAGAAATTTGATTTAAAGTTGAAAAGCATTAAGAAAGCAAGACTAATGTTGACTTTAGCCTCTGTCAAGTTTTGGTAGAATTAGGAAACTTTATGTGAAAATTATGACTTAAAGTCTTCAAACTTCAAGGAAAACGACTAATTTTGATTTAAAGCTATTAAGTCTAAAAGAATGACAAATTTAATTCAAGTTAAAAGACTTTGTGACAATTTAGTGATAAGCGTCAAAAGATCGACTAATTTTGACTTAAACTCGTTAAGCCTCTGGAAACAAATTGCAAATTTACAAAGTTCAAAGACTATGATAACTGAATGTAGAAATTTGACTTAAAAGTTTTAGGAAAAAAGTCTAATTATGGCTTAAATCCGTTAAGCCTCTAGAAAATATGTCAAATTGAATTAACGTTGAAAGACTTATAACAAATGAATGTCGAAATTTGACTTAAAGTCGACGAGCATAAAAAAAAGACTTATTTTTACTTAGATCTTTAACCCTCTATAAACAAATGTGAAATTTAATTAAACGACTTTATGTTAAAATTAATGTATAAATTTGACTTAAAGTTAACAAAAACTTAAAACGTTTTGGGCTTCTAAAAAAGTGTCAAATTTAATTAAAGTTAAAAGACTTTATGTACAAATAAATGTGTAAATTTGACGTCAAGAGAACAGACTAATTTTGACGTAAAATCGTTAAGCCTCTAGAAAATATGCCAAATTGAATTAAAGTTAAAAGACTTTACATTCAAATTTATGTCGAAACATCAAAAAAAAAACGACTAATTTTGACGTAAACCCATTAAGCCTCTAAACAATGTCAAATTGAATTAAAGTTAAAAGACTTTACATTCAAATTTATGTCGAAACATCAAAAAAAAAAACGACTAATTTTGACGTAAACCCATTAAGCCTCTAAACAATGTCAAATTTAATTAAAGTTAAAAGACTTTATGACTAATGAATGTCAAAATTTAACTGAAAGTGACAAGCGTCAAGAAAAAAAACTAATTTTCACTTAAAGCCGTTAAGACAAAAATGTTGAATTTAATTAAACGTTTTTACATTTTCTTTTAAAATTCCAAATGTAAAACTTTAAGTCTGGACTAAAAATAAGTTTCCGCAGATATTTTCAAGCGGTTCACAACGGGAGCGCTATCGGCACAAACTTCATGCGGTTCCTGGTATGAACCGCAAGAAGTTGCCGCGGAAACTCTGTGCGTTTCGAGGTGTAAACCTCTTGAAGTTATCTACGGAAACTTCAAGCGGTTCATACCAGGAACCGCGTGAAGCTTGTGCAGATAGCGGGTGAACCGCATGAAATTTTCGAAGTTAACTTCATGCGCATCTCTTGGAACCGCAGGTGACTTCATGCGGTTCCACCGGGGCGCTTCTACAGGTAGGGGTGCGCGTCTGGTTTTCAATCTTGAAGAAAAAGCCGAGTATATATTAAAGAGCAGAAGAACCGCGGTTCCTTTTGACCGAACCGGTTCCTGAGCGCTCTTTGCTAAGAACCGGTTCATTGAACCGGCTCCTGAACTGTCTGCCCATCTCTACGTAGAAGTATTGATTTTTCAAAAACTGACTTAAATGTAAACTTAATTGAGCTTTTTTATTCCAAAAAAATCAACCCATATTGTGTATTAATTTTTCTAGATATATCAAAATTGCAGAGAATGCCAAAATGAACAACTTATAAACAATAAGTTTCTTCGAAATCTCTTTAGTTTCTGAGTAAACTGACTAAAATTCGATAGGAGAAAGTAACATGATGGCCACATCGCCATTATTGGTTTTTGTTTTGTAAAGACTTTGGGCTTTGCCCGTGGCCCGGAGTACTACGGAAGCCACAGAACCCCAGAGAATAGAATAGAATATAGTACAATCGCTCAGAGGTGACAGTGACTCACCGCTACATGTTGCCTGAATTAAGTTTTTAGTAAACGTATATCCATAAAATAATTCGATTCAGTCTAGGCGGGAAATTTAAAAATTCTCGAGCGTGCAAATATTTTCCCGACGAAACTTAAAAATTTTCGGCAATCGGTAAAGACAACTGGAAATTGGTCATTAAATTTAATCTTTTTATTAATGACATGGATACAATCAATTCTGCTCTTAACTAAATCGAAATCGGAGACGGTCAAAACCAGATACAAGCACGTGAATTTTGAGGTTAGAATAGATAGAATGAGAAAAGACTTGAATTTACATATCGACATACGTTTCGTATTTCATTTCGTTTTTCTTAAGCATGCGAACGAGTATAGATATTTATCCAGACGCGATGATTAGATCGAAAAAGCATGAGTAACTGTCTCCTCTGCGCGATTGTACTATAGAAGAGCTAATTTACCACCAAATAAAAGGCAATATTTAAATCTCGTAATAATTTAATTTAATCACAAATGTGATATAACAAGCGACTTGGTGACCTTTTAAAGTAACAAGCCCAGTTACGCACAAATACAAAAACCTACACTGCTAAAAGATCTCGTGATCGATGGCTAGTTAGGCAAATCTGGTGGAAATAATTGCACTTTCCAAATATTATTATTATCTTTGGAACAGATGTTGAAATTGGACGACACATGCTGGAAAGAAAATAACGTCGGCGGGGGAGATGTAAATGTAATTCATGAAAGCAAAAGTTTTCTTATAAACAAAAAACTTTATATTAAGTTTTAAGTCGCTAGCAAATACTAAAACGATTTTATGCTGTGATTGATTAAAGACTAATAGAAAGAAATACTCCTACCAATGCCATTTACGTGTTTCCTAGAAGTAGACATGATTCGATAGAGCCGGTCAATAAAATTGATTAAGTAACAGTAAATCACTCTATTTTCATTATTTTCTTTAGAACGTGCTAATTGTTCCAGTTTAGACATAAACAAGTGGTTCGCGCAATGGAGCGGCCAATAAATCTTCGCCAGATAGACACTCATCTCGACAATATTGAATGCACGAAAGCTCCAGAAAAACCCATCTACTTATTCGTTAATAAAACTCGTTTGTCAATCGTCAACGTTTTTAACCGCTCCCTGGCAGACATAACGACACAGACAGTCGGTTGGCAGGACTGTGATGACCTGCTACTGACGTATACACTGTGAAATTATACCTCGCCTACAATTGGACATTATTTAAGTGCTAATATAAATATGTTATAAAGCATATGCAGTGTGTTGGAATTTAATATTTAAAACTACATTTTTGCGTTTTGCTGCTTCCCTGATTTATTTTAAAGAAAGCAAATTTTGTACATAAAAGAAAATAAATGTTGTGTTTATTTAGTCTCGATGAATCAATTACGCTACACCATAAATCATTTCAGTAGACTACGGTCTTGTAGTTCATCTGCTATTTTTTTCTCTACGTGAATAAATTTGATTAGTTTAGCATAATATGTGCAGAATTCGAGCCGCTGAAAACAAATATTCGCCGGACGCCGATTTATAGCCGATCGGTCAGCCAGTTCCGATCCAAAATACCCCAAATATTTTAAAACCTCTTTTTTGCGCGGTGCACTAGCAAAGAATGTGCCAATTATTGAGAGTTATGCCCTTTGATTAAAATTATGTGCATAATTTCCAACTACAAAATTTATATCCACGTGTTGATTAATTAAAAAGGCGGCAACGTATAAGAAAAAACGTGCAAAGTTGAATGCACATTTTATGGACATATACTGCAACTTGTAGTAGGAAATTAACTTACATATTAATAAAGTGACTATTTTATCAGGTGCATACTGAACTTACACATGTAAATAAACTGCAATTTTTACTATTCCATCTATGATTTATCCAATGCGTTTAATAGTATATTGTACAACGAGCATATAACTCAAACGATTTGCTCCACTCGCCTACGGCTCGTTCCGCAAACATCGTTCTCGTGATTAATAGCCATCATTATATGCGAGTTGTACACTATACTTTGTTCATGAAAATTAAATCAAAATCAAAATAAAAAATAAAATTACAATTTCAATCAAAACTAAAATCTAAGTGAAAATCGAAATCAAAATTAAAATCAAAATTAAAGTTGTAAATACAATTCCAAATGAAGAAAATTAAATTAAAAAGGGCAAACAAAATATTATCATAAATCGCGTTCAGTGAATCAATGAGCGAATTAATAATAATAACAATAATAATTTATTCACGGGTTTTCCCATTTGTACATTAACTAAGTATAAATTAATTATGTAAACAGCAACCTAGTATGATTATAAAAGTAAAAAATAAATAAGTAATAACATTCGGAACCATAAAAAATAAACATAATTATTATAAACTAATTAACTACAAAATCATTAACGTTAACAGAGAATAGAAAATTTTTGAAGCGCACATAGCTAGCCGAAAAAATTGGAAAAGACGTGGTCACATTAAGCTTATTACCCAACCGCATAATTCTTCCAATAGGATTGTTATATCCATAATTTGTTCTGGAGAAATTATATCTAAATACAGAGTTTGTTCTAGTTTGAACATTTGTCGCCCAAAAATTAATTATACACAACAAGTCCTGACAAATTATGCGATTGTTTAAAATGTTATAAAGGAAACACATACCTGCAAAAAATCGTCTATCAACTGGTGACTGGATATTAAAACGACTAGCTAAATGTTCATAATTTATCGAAGTTGAAGGTATTCCCCATTTGTAGGCAACATATCTTAAAAATTTTCTTTGAACTTTATTTATTTTTGTAATTAAATACAACTGATGTGGATTCCAAACAACAGAGGCATATTCTAACGTGGATCGAACAAAAGAACAGAACAGCAACTTTATGGTATCAATAGAAAAGTCTTTACCTACTCTATAAATGAATCCTAGCATTCTCATGGCTTTATTTGTGATACTATTAATGTGAGTCTGAAAATTTAATTTTGTGTTAAGTATTACCCCAAGGTCTTTTATTTCTGTAACTCGTTCCAATTGAATGTTATTTATTGTGTAATTGAAATTTAGGACTGTTTTGTTCTTTAGAAATGATATGCATTTACATTTTTTAATATTAAAGTGTAAATTGTTTTTTACGCACCAATCAAATATTGCGTTTAAATCCTGTTGCAGCAAGTTATAATCTCTGGTATTTTCTATTATTCGAAATAATTTAATATCATCCGCATAAAGTAATATGCGAGAGGAAATTACATGAGATATAATATCATTAATGAAAATATTAAATAATACAGGGCCTATATGAGATCCTTGTGGTACCCCTGAATTAGCTTTGAATTCTTGCGACAAAACACCATTAATTTTTACACACTGATTTCGCTCAGAAATAAAACTTTTAATCCAATTGACAATGCTAGTATTGAAGCCAATTACCGTGTTTAATAACTATATTAAACACGCATTTGAATGGTAACTGTACCCCATTACTGCTGCACATACAATTAAATAATGCACATATTATAACAATTTCGTGATCAAAATGAATTAAAACTTTTGAAAATGTGTCTATTGTTCCGTGAGTTCTGAATTTTTGAAAATTAATGTTTGAAGTTGTCGAACAATAGAACAAATCTAAAGAAAATAAATACTTATATGAAGAATTTACTCAAAATATTTAATATATTCACAACATAAACTTTGAGCCTTGAAAATGTATCAATTTCTGCGCGAGTTTTTTTAAGTGGCCGAATATTTGAACAAGGAAAAACTTAAATAAAAAATAATATCCATATGATTGAATTCCTTAAGAACTCATGAAATCATAATACTTTTTACTACTTTTACCTTTAAAATTAACTTTGATTTTTGATTTAAAATTAGTCAATTTTTGGACGAGTTTTGAATTTTTTAAAATTAATATTTTCAGTTGTTGAAGACATGAACAAACAAAATCTAAAAAATAAAAATACTTATATGATCAAATTTCTCAAAATATTTAATGTATTCACAAGATATCTACCTTTAAAATTTTTGAAAATGTGTTCATATTTCCGTGTCATGATTTTTTCAAAATTAACGTTTTAATTGGTCGAACACTTCGATAAAAAAAAAATTGTGATGTGGCCATCAAGTTACTTTCTCCGACTTGATGGTATAATTTATTTTTACGCTTTCATGGTTTATTTTCAATTGTAATCATATTTTAAATGTACATCGAGCGTTGCGTAAACTCGGATAAAACTGACGTTTAAAACGTCAAAATTATGAAAGATGGAAAAATTCAACTTCAAGTTTACTCAAAAACTAAAGGGATTTCGAAAAAAACTTATTCTTTATAAGTTGTTCATTTTAGCATTCTCTACATTATTTGCTGTAACTATTATCGTTTTATAATTATAAACAAAAATTAAAAAAAAAATAATGATTTTTTTTCTCGAATAAAAAAAACATTTTCAAGCGAAAGATGTTCATTTGTTTGTTGTCTTCAATGTTTGTTTAAATATTTTTGTGATATTTTTCGTAGTTAAGAAAATATTGGCAAAAACAAAAAAAAAAACAGTTAAGGTAAACGCCCACTTTCGGTGTACGAAATTTTACCAAAAGCTTTTCAGTTCTTCAGATTATCAAATAAGACGAATGTTTAAAGTTTCATATCAATTGCTCTATTAGTTTTTACACGCACAGACAGACACACACACACACAAAAAATGTTTTCCGGAAATTATTTAAATTGCATCTAGGGACCCCAAAACGGATATTTCCGTAAAAAAAAATTGAAAAAATCACGATCACAATACTTTCTCGTACTTAAGTACGTAAGTAAAATGTAAAAATAATAATAACAAATAAATACACGCTTTAAAATTTTCGATGCAATTTTGTAGAAAAAAAGAAAATTCGCGCCATAATACCATTTTACGTTCCTAAAAATGTGTCAATTTCTGGGCGAGTTATACATTTTTAAAAATTATTTTTTGAAGTAGTCGAATATTTGAACACGGAAAAACTGAAAAAAACATATCCATATGATCAAATTCCTTTAAAACTCTGATGCAATCATAATACATTTTGAATTTTTGAAAATTAGTTTGTAGTTTTGAATTTTTGAGAATTAATGTTTTCATTTATTGACGATATGAAGAAACAAAATCTAAAAAAGAAAAATACCTATATGATAAAATTGCTCAAAATATTTAATGTATTCACGAGAAAATTTTTGAAAATGTGCCAATTTTTCCGTGTTATGAACGTTTAAAAATTAACGTTTTAATTAGTCGAACACTTCAATAAAAAAAATCTAAAAATAATAATAAATAAATACACGCTTTAAACTTTTTCGCGACAAAATACCAGTTTAAGTTCCTATGTTCCTGATTTAAAATTTTTCGATGCATTTTTGTCAAAAAAATTTAAATCGTGCATCAGGAACATAGGAACTTAAAGTGGCATTTGGCATGAAAAATTTTTTGACACAAATGCATGGAAAATTTTTAAATCGTTTAAACCTTTAAAATGAATTAGAATTTTTGAAAATGTATCAATTTTTCCGTGAATTTTTTTAAATTAACATTTTCATTAGTCGAACACTTCTGTAAAAAATCGAAAAACAAATTTTTATATGATTAAATTCGTCAAAATGATTTATATATTCGCAAGATATCTGCCTTAGAAATTAATTAAAAATTTTGAAACTGTGTCAATTTATCTGCGAGTATGGAAAAATTTTAAATCGTGTATTTGGAACATAGTAAAATGGTATTTTGGCGCGAAATGTTTTTTGACGAAAATGCACGGAAAAATGGTGATGTGGCCATCATGTTACTTTCTCCGATGGTATCATCAATTATATTTACACTTTCATGGTTTATTTTTTATTTAAATCATATTTTAAATGTACATCGAGCGTTTTGAAGACTCGTATGAAACTGACGTTTAAAACGTCAATATTGTCAAAGATGGAAAAATTATACATTAAATTCAAAAACTCAGTTTACTCAAAAACTTAAGAGATTTGGAAAAAAACTTATTCTTTATAAGTTGTTCATTTTAGCATTCTCTACAATTATTATTAACATAAATTTCCTGTAACTATTATCGTTTCATAATTATAAACCAAAAATGAAAAAAAATTTTTTTTTTTCTCGAATGCGGTTCATACCAGGACCCGCATGAAGTTCGTGCAGGTGGCGTTCCCGTTGATAACCGCTTGAAGTTATCTGCGGAAACTTCATGCGGGTCTCGTGAATTTCTTTTAGTCCAGAATTAAATTTTAAATGAAAATGTGATAACGTTTAATCAAATTCAACATTTTTTCCAGGGTCTTAACGGCTTTAAGTCAAAATTAGTTTTCTTTCTATGTTCAGTCAAATTTTTGTCTTTTTACTTTAATTAAATTTGACATTGTTTTTAGAAACTCAAATTAATGTATAAAAAATGTAGTCTCTTCTTCTTGGTTTTGGAAACTGGCCAATGACCTGGAGTTTTGTTAATGATGTGTTCAGCTATTTTTTTGAAATTATTAAATTGATCTACATAGTGTGATTGATGGAAAGATGTTATGGCTGTTTTTGCTATTAACATCATCTATAAAATATGCGGAAACTTTAAGAAAAAACAAGCTCGGGCATATCGATTATAAGTTTTGTTATGTTATTACAATAGTTAAGATATACAGGCGAGATGCTGTTTGGAAACAATTGTACATTTAATTAATAAATTGAATAACAACATGGCATCATTATTCATTTGCTGCACAGACTATTACTGAATGAAATACAGATTACTGATTCAAAGACTAATTTTGATATCTGAGAGACGTATTGAATTCTTACGAATCCATTGTCTCTGAATACAATTGCAATTGAATGCCGCCTTGACCTAGCACAGTATTATTTATTTATACAAATATGTTTATATATGTAGACAGTAGTGTAAATTCCATTTCCATTGTGGTGAATAGAATGCAGATGATTTGATCGCTTTGATTTACTTTTCATATATTTAATAAGAAATTATAATACGATGATGGAAAGTTAATTATTATTTTGTCAGTTTAATGGTTGCTACATAGAAAGGTATTCCAAATTTATAAAATGGTTCGTATTTATACACTATAGATTGATTGGTAGTAAAATTAATACCACAATTAAAAATAAAAACCCTCACTGTATTTACTAAAGAAATAAACAATAGAAATTTGTTTAATTTAATTTTCGAAGAATGGAGGTTTAAGAAGTTATTTGTTTATTTAGTCTTTGTAAGACTTATTTTTGTTTAGGTTTAACATTCATACATTCAGTTTATATTTCGTGTCTATTAACTTTATAAATATAGTTTTTTTTTCGTTGGGTATGTTTAAATTATGAAATAATGTAACTATAGTCTATTTTTCGTAAGATTACAGTCATGTCAACACAACTCATATCACTGTAAATTAATTTGATATTCACGCATGTGCATGACATGAAATTAGTGTTGCATTTTTTTAATCAAATTTATGAACTTCAAAACAAATAATTGTTTCAATATCCGTTATAAAATTCATAGTTTTTACATTATACATGTAATCCACTAGATTTGAATTTGGCACCAATATTCGTCACCAGATTCACATATTTTAATGGTGTAAATCAGTCTTCTAGTTACTGTAATCTTAAAAAAAATAGATTATAGTACGGTCACTCACCCCCTTGCATATACAAATGCTATTATTTTAATATAATGAAAACGAAAGTCAGTGTAGCAAAACAAGTATTGCAATTAAACCGTTTTAAAAAGAATTTTAATAAAAATACGGCAGATTTTTTTTAATGATTGTACAATGTACGTCCATATATTGTATTTTTAGTAAAACGAATGTTAAACGAACTTTAAATCTATATTTGTTAGGACAGGTTGTATGGAAATATTATTAGCCAATTCATATTTTTACTTTCTCCGTTACGAAGTACGAGAAAGTATTGTGATCGTGATTTTTTTTCAAAATTTTTTTTTACGGAAATATCCGTTTTGGGGTCCCTAGATGCCATTTCAACAATTTCTGGAAAAAAAAATGTTGTGTCTGTGTGTGTGTGTGTGTGTGTGTGTGTGTGTCTGTGTGTGTGTGTGTGTGTGTGTCTGTGCGCGCTGTATCTCAAAAACTAATAGACCAATTGATATGAAACTTTGAACATAAGTTTTATTTGATAATCCGAAGAACTGAAAAGCTTTTGGTAAAATTTAGTACACCTGAAGTGGGTGTTTACCTTAACTGTTTTTTGTTTTTTGCCAATATTTTGTTAAATATGAAAAATATCACAAAAACATTTAAACAAATATTGAAGACAATAAAGAAATACGATTATATTGTTTGAAAACATTTTTCATAAAATCATTGTTATTCGAGAAAAAAATTTATTAATTTTTTTTTCATTTTTGGTATACAATTATGAAACGCTAATAGTTACAGCAAATTTATGTTAATAATAATTGTAGAGAATGCCAAAATGAACAATTTATGAAAAATAAGTTTTTTCGAAATCTCTTTAGTTTTTGAGTAAACTGAGTTTTTGAATTTGAAGTACATTTTTCCATCTTTCATAATTTTGACGTTTTAAACGTCAGTTTTATCCGAGTCTACGAAACGTTCGATGCACACTTAAAATATGATTTAAATTAAAAATAAACCATGGAAGCGTAAATATAAATGATACCATCAAGACGGAGAAAGTAACATGATGGCCACATCACCATTTTTTTTGTTAGTGTTGATGTGAAAATCTTAATATTTGCTGTTGGTTAACAGCATTTGCGATATGAATAATTTGGTGTTTAACTCGACTTAAGACTATCATATTCGTTCAACTTCCGTCGGATTGTAAACGACGGACATTCTATTAGTTACCACCTAGAAGCATGGAATTTGGTCTCAATATTATTTGATGATAAAATGGGAACAAAATGTTAAATTATACTTAATAGGAAGGCTGCAGTGCTCTAGTAGGGAAAGCACAGTGCGGGTTCGAGTCCCGTCCGGGGGGGTCACTTTCGCAACGAAGATTTGCCATGTTTAATGTGTGTATTTCGATATTTATAAACTTAAATTTACAACAATTGTTCATGTCTAAATGCCCTAGCTGGCTAAGATAATTTTCTGTTACCCGCGCTTCGTTAACCTGCACTTCTTACAACCAACTTTCCGTTAAAAAAAAAACTTAATATGTATAGACGGAAGGCCATTTTACAAAAGTTAACGTCATCTTTCATGCGCACTTATATTTTAGTTTATACTGGACGGTCTATCTGAGCAGAATCAGGCGTTATCTCTAGACTTAGGTACGAATATGATTTTTGGAACATTTAACATACTCCATCTAAGCTTCAAAATAGCAGATTTGAAATTATCAGATTGTATTTCGTTTATGGTTAATCTATTTTAATTCTAAGAAGTGTAACTTAAAAAAAAGAAGCTCTTTTTGCGATAAGTAGAGCATGTCACATAAAATTGGGCGAAGAGGTTATTGAAAACAAAATAAAAAATAGTGATGTGGCGATAATGTTACTTTCTCCGATTTCATGGTATATAAGTTAATTATATTTCCATGGTTTATTTTCAACTAAAATCATATTACATCAAGCGTTTTGCAAGATCGGATGATACTGACGTTTAAAACATCAAAATTATGAAAGATGGAAATGAAAAGTTATACTGCTCAGTTTACTCAAAAACTAAAGAGACTTACAAAAAAAATTATTCCTTATAAGTTGTCCATTTTGGCATTATCACAATTAAAATAATTTTTTAATATAAATTTGATGAAACTATTATCGTTTCATAATTATTGAACAAAAATGAAAAAAATGGTGATGTGGCCATCATGTTACTTTCTCCGATTTGATGGTATAGTTATTTATGTTTACACTTTCATGGTTTAATTTCAATTTAAATCACATTTTAAATGTACTTACAGCGTTTTGTAGAATCGGATGAAACTGACGTTTAAAACGTCAAACTTATGAAAGATGAAAATGGTAAATTATACTTTGAATTCTAATTACTCAAAAACCAAAGAGATTTAGAAAAATACTTATTCAATATAAGTTGTTCATTTTGGCATTCTCTTCAATTATTATTAAAATAAATTTGCTATAACTACTATCGTTGTAATAACTAATATTTTCCGAAAACCATACATTTAAAAAGAAAGCATTTTCAAACAAAATATGTTAATTTATTTGTTGTCTTCAAGGTTTCTTTAAATGCTTTTATAGTATTTTTCATATTTAGCAAATTATTGGAGAAAAGCAAAAAACGTTTAAGGTAAACACCTAGTTCTGGTGTACAAAATTTTACCAACATCTTTTTTGTTCTTCGGATTATCAAATAAAGCTTATGTTCAAAGTTTGATGTTAATTTATGTAGTAGTTAGTGAGATACAGCACGCACAAGCAGACAGGCATACAATTTAATAGAAATGCATATTGAAAAAATGGTGATGTGGCCATCATGTTACTTTCTCCGATTTGATGGTATCATTTATATTTACGCTTTCATAGTTTATTTTCAATTTAAATCATATTTTAAATGTACATCGAGCGTTGTGTAAACTCGGATGAAACTGGCGTTTAAAACGTCAAAATTATAAATGATGGAAAAATTATACTTCAAATTCAAAAACTCAGTTTTCTCAAAAACTAAAGAGATTAAAAAAAAAACTTATTCTTTATAAGTTGTTCATTTTGGCATTATCTACAAATATTATTAACATAAATTTGCAGTAACTATTATCGTTTCAAAATTATAAACCAAAAATGAAAAAATGAAAAAAAAAATTTTCTCGAATAACAATGATTTTATGAAAAATGTCTTCAAACAAAATAATCTCATTTCTTTATTGTCTTCAATATTAGTTTAAATGTTTTATGATATTTTTCATATTCAAGAAAATTTTGGCAAAAAACAAAAAAACAGTTAGGGTAAACACCCACTTTTTTACCAAAAGCTTTTCAGTTCTTCGGATTATCAGATAAGACGTATGTTCAAAGTTTCATATCAATTGCTCTATTAGTTTTTGAGATACAGTGCGGACAGACATACACACACACACACAAACATTTTTTTTCCAGAAATTGTTGAAGTGGCATCCAGGGACCCCAAACGGATATTTCCGTAAAAAAATTTTTTGAAAAAAAAAATCACGATCACAATACTTTCTCGTACTTCGTAACAGAGAAAGTAAAAATGATGATGTGGCGATAATGTTACTTTCTCCGATTTCATGGTATAATAGTTAATTATACTTCCATGGTTTATTTTCAACTAAAATCATATTTTAGAAGTACATCAACCGTTTTGCAGGATCGGATGGTACTGACGTTTGAAACATCAAAATTATGAAAGATGGAAATGCATACGTTGTATGCCCCAAGCTTTCGCCCGCAGAATACAAATTTGCACCTCAGAAAAAATCACGCATTGATATACACCGTAGTCCAAGATAAGACTGCACAGCATGGGGATCTTGAAAATGGTAAAATATACAGGGTGGCTTATTCAGATTACGTTTACATGCCGATCGCAGAAATTCATGATTATTTATCGTTTTCTAAATTTTCAAAAAATGCAATTTTTCGGATTTTTGATTTTTCCAATTTTCGTATTTATTTTAATAGATATTAAAAAAACTAATGGCACTTTGTCATTGTCACTTTTTAACCTCTACAAAATGGCGTCCTCAATTTTTTTGTCCGATGTTTCATCTCCGAGAAATCATCATCAACTTCATTTTTCTATATGGCCACAAAAGTAGAAACACCTTGTATACGGTAGCCTGGGCTACGAACTGCTACCCTATCCAGCATATTCTTCCGATTTAGCCCCCTGGGACTATTTCCTGTTTCCGAACCTGAAGAAATGGCTAGGCGGTAAGAGATTTGAGTCGATTAAAGGGGTCATCGCAGAAACCAACGCTTATTTTGAAGACCTTGGGAGAACCTATTATTTTGGAAGGGACAAAAAAATTGGAAAAACCTTGGACTAAATGTATTGAGCTAAAAGGAGATTATGTAGAGAAATAAAACATTTTTTTGCCGAAAAAAAATTCTTTTACTCAAAAAGTCAATGACTTATCAAACTACCCTCGTATATTAATGATCAAATTGATATAAATAACTTCGAAAAAAAAACTTTGTAATATCGAACTGAGAGTTAGTTGCTACATTTTATGGTTATTAGTGTGAATGAAAAGCCTAGAATGCAAAGTTATAAAAAAAACATAATGGCACTGTTTTCAGAATGACAGCGTGTGGGCGCCATGGTCGAATGTCAATCTAGATGTCAGCTGGTGAAAAAAAAGTAGTTTTGACTTTTTTCAGCACACTGTCTTTTCAAGGCCGCTCAACTAATAATACCTTTACTGGCAGAAGGGTATTGAATTCATTTACATCGCATCACAAATGCACAATTTATTTTTACTTGTCATTGGGTTTATTAAAATCGTTTATTTTATTTTACACAATTCTCACAAATGTGAAACAAACTAAAAAGAAACATTCCGTCAGCGATGAAAGTGGTAAAATATTCTTAATAATTAAAAATGCGATACTACAATAAATAAACAAATTTATTTAAACAACTTCTGGATGAATCCGGGATGATGATGTTTGTTTTAAATGATTTGTGTTTTAAAAATAGCAAAACTATAATTTTTACAAGCAAACTATTTGTTGTATAAGTCAATACAGGCCGTGGCATTAGCCTGGGGTGGGGTAACTTTGCAATCGTAAATCTGAACCCCCATTTTTTTATTGTAGATTCGAATTCCCCATAAAAAAATGGTGATGTGGCCCACATGTTACTTTCTCCGACTTGATGGTATCATAGCCATTTATATTTACGTTTTCATGGTATATTTTCAATTGAAATCATATTTTAAATGTACATAGAGCGTTGTGTAAACTCGGATGAAACTGACGTTTAAAACGTCAAAATTATGAAAGATGGAAAAATTATACTTCAAATTCAAAAGCTCAGTTTGCTCAAAAACTAAAGGGATTTCTAAAAAAACTTATTCTTTATAAGTTGTTCATTTTAGCATTCTCTCTACAATTATTATTAACATAAATTTTCTGTAGCTATTATCGTTTTATAATTATAAACCAAAAATTAAAAAAAAAAAAATTTCTCGAATAAAAATGATTTTATGAAAAATGTTTTCAAGCAAAAGATATTCATTTTTTTGTTGTCTTCACTGTTTGTTTAAATATTTTTGTGATATTTTTTATGTATTAGAAAATATTGTCAAAAAACAAAAAACATTTAAGGTAAACACCCACTTCCGGTGTACGAAATTTTACCAAAAGCTTTTCAGTTCTTCAGATTATCAAATAAGACGTATTTTCAAAGTTGCATATCAATTGCTCTATTAGTTTTTGAAATACAGCGCGCACAGACACACACACACAGATAAAAAAAAATCCAGAAATTGTTGAAATGGCATCCAGGGACTATCTATACTCGTTCGCATGCTTAAGAAAAACGAAATTAAATACGAAACGTATGTCGATATGTAAATTCAAGGGCTAAGTGCAACGTATGTCTTTTCTCATTCTATCTATTCTAACCTCAAAATTCACGTGCTTGAATCTGGTTTTGACCGTCTCCGATTTCGATTTAGTTAAGAGCAGAATTGATTGTATTCATTTTATTTATAAAAAGGTTAAATTTCCAGTTGTCTTTACCGATTGCCTAAAAATACACTCCCAAAGTTTCGGCGGGAAAATATTTGCACGCTAGAGAATTTTTAAATTTCCCGCCTAGACTGAATCGAATTATTTTATGGACATACGTTTACTAAAAACTTAATTCAAGCAACATGGAGCGATGAGTCACTGTCACCTCTGGGCGATTGTACTATAGCATTGGTGCAAGCTTCGACTCGCCTTTGAACACTATTCGTGTGGCACGGTATTTTGGTCGAAATGTTAGCATTTTTTTTTTATATTTGCTATCAGATCAGCAAGAGACTGAGTAAAATTGATGTACAGCTTGCTTTAACAACAAAAAGAAGTCTGATGGTGTCGAATCGACCTTATGATATCGACGAATTTCTTTTTAGCGTAAAAAGTGATCGAACTTAATGTGGAAGGCTTTCATTTTCAACTTTTCAACAGGATGGTGTCTGCCACACAGCCACATGTGTACGAAACATTTGACGTAAAATGGTAATTGTTTTACCGGCTGTGTGGCATCTGACGCCATCCTTCCACACTTTACTCAGCGCACCGAATAGGTGGTATGGTTACGTTGCGTTCGAGACGTTATGAAAAGCCTGATTCACACAGCCTTGCCACATTTTAGTTCTGTGCCGGAAATATAAATCTTTCTGCTTTAACCCACAAAATCTAACTATTTATCACTTCCTAATTAATTGTAATTGAAAAATGCTGATTTAAGGATAGAACGTAATCATTACATTTAAATAAGACAGAAAAACGAGAACACATGGCATACAACGGGCGTGATAAAAAATTTCGGCTGCGTGACATACGCTTTACATGCGTTTGCACTGACCAATCACCGAAAATCACGCAAACCCATTATACCACCGATTCGATGCACATAATAGCTCTAAGCGAAGTGCTCTTTCCGTGCAAACAAATAATTTAAGCATATCTTCTCCCTCTTTTGACGTATTTTACTCCATAACAAATTGTTCGCATCTGCACAAAGTAAACCGGGCTGAGAAATTTCAAGAAACAGGAAAATGGTTGCACCTTTTGATCATTTCGCTTAAACATAGCCCATGCTTTATAATAAGTTGCAACTTTTTTTTAGAATTAACAAAATTTGTGTCAAATTACAAAATTAATCATGTTTAAACACACCTAATTGTGGTTAGTCAATTTTTAATTAAATATCATTATGGATTACCACGAAGTAATGGTCGCAACCATCATCTCCATTCAAATTTGTGCCATTCAAGGCAGTGACGGTTCGCGGGGTTTTTTCTGGTACGGCCGAGGAACAAGAGGTGGTAATACAGATAGGTAGGGTCAGTTGCAGAGACAGCTGGCTGCGTGACCGCACCTATCTGTATTACCACCTCTTGTTCCTCGGCCGTACCAGAAAAATCCCCGGGAACCGTCACTGATTCAAGGATTTATTGTTTGTCAAATAAATTTTTATACTACAAATAATAAATTGATTGACACTGGAGAAGTTTACTTCGTGATACATTTCGAATTATAAATAAAACACTTTCTTTGTTAATATCACACGATTTATTAATAGCGACCAGCGGCGGCTCGTGGATGTTCTGCGGTGAGGCAACGGAAGAAAAATTGATCGAAAAAGCAATGGAATATTTACTTCCTCTATTAGAGTAAGTAGCGCAGCACGAGCGGCATCTTTGTCTTTGCCTCATCTACAGAAATCCACGAGCCGCCGCTAATAGCCATCATTATCAAACTTGTGACCTGTGTAAACTTTGTATTAACACTAATAAAGCATTAAAAATTATTTAAACAAACGAAAAACACATAAAAATAATAAGTTGAGGATACTGTTTTTTTTTTAAACAAAATTCTTTTATCCAAATATTGAAATATAGAATTATTATTTTTTTAAGTCAATTTTATTTGAAATTATACGAATTAATTAAATTTGCAAAGATATTAATAATACTGCAGCGAATAATTTGCTAATGTCATTAATTTTACGTTTTCTGAATGATATTGTTAGTTACCAGGCAATGATTTCGCACCTGATTCGCTTAATAATTTTGGAAGACTGCAAGCCGGTTATCTTAAACAATTATTTACATCTGAGATAACTTTATGTCTGCCGACTTTACTACTTGTCAAATCAGTGACTAATGAACAGTGGAAAAATTGCTCAATGCATGAGCAATTTATTTTTAACAATTTCTTTTTGGTTAATTAGCATAAACTTTTAATAGGTTTTTAGATAATTAAATGCGCAACTTACTTACATTTTGGGCAATTGGCATTAAAATTTTCACGTGAAATAGTAAACGGTTAAATGAATCATTGCGTTTTGGAATTTGCAAAAATACCAATAAAAATTCATTCGTAAACGATGAATTAACATTAATAATTAAATAAAATCATTTTGGAAGAAAATTATACAATTAACAGGTTTTTAACGACCAGATTTAATACAACCGACTATCAACCTCATAATTCTTAAGCGATGAGCTAAAAAATAGCCAATAGCAAAAAGTGTTTAACCCTTAATAGTCACACCTCCGAAAAATGACGTAATAGTCATTCGGGGTGTGGTACACCCCACGCCTTTGAACTTCGGTCAATTAAAATTAATGACAAACAAAAAATAACAATCTGGGATACATTTTGAACCTCTGGTTTCAAGAATATGAGAATAGTTTTCGAAACCTGCAACTTTAGATGTGAAAAAAAATGTTGCAAAAAAAATTCCTCAAAATATGAGTTTCTTTGCAAAAAATATATTAAATTTTCAGCTAAAAAATAAAATAGTTTGAACCTGAAAACCTGAAATAGTATCATTCCAAGTGGAATTAATAAATTTTGCGACCTTTCCAAAAAGTATATTTATTTTCATGATCGAAGGTGGGATTTTTTACGAAAAAAATATATTAGTATTTTTCTAATATAAAGTCAATTTAATGTTAAATATGAACATGAAAATATTTTTAAAACTATTATTATAAAGAAAAAAGGCTATTATAATGTAAAAGCCAATTATTCGATCCCAAAAGAGCATTCGACGCACATATAAATATATGCGATGTATGTCGCACATCGACCTCTCGCAACTGCGATATAGCATGTGCGACTTTTGTCGCTTCTTCTGGGACAAATATCGCAGCGCTTTTAATTCGGCAATCTCGGAATAATCCACAAAGAAGAAAATGCTTAGAATTTTTTTCTGGCACAATGATCACACGGGGTGTCGTACACCCCATAATTTTTCACGAATTGACTCGAACAGGTACCACATTAACACTAACGCTTGAGCTCAAATAATACCTATCTGGGTCCACAATAGAAGGTTCAAACTATCTGTAGATGGAGTAACATGTCCCGTTTACTTTTATTCAACGTCGAAAAAAGGCTGGGGTGTATCACACCCCTAGTGACTATTAAAGGTTAAATGTCACGAGGGGTTTTCGGTAAAACTAAGAAAAACTAGACGAAAGTGAGCGTTTTGAAAAGTAACGATTTTTAATGGTATAATTCGGAAACTAATGAAAACACGTTTTGATATTTCTCATTTATTTAACAGATGTCTGGTTTATTATCTAGGATCTAGGTTCTAGATTGTCATATTGATTGGGAAAATGAAGGAAAAGCAGCCGAAAGTGGCAGTTTGCAAAGCAACGACTCTTATTGGAAAATTTCAAAGAAACTAATAATAACCAATATTTAGATTTTTCTTTCGACTAATAGCTATAAATGTGTGGAATGTCTTCTACAAGCATTATTCAAGTTCATCAAAGGGAATTCGGCGATATTAAGGAAAACTAGCCGAAAGTGGGAATTTTGCGAAGGCGCGATTTTTAATGGAAAATTTCAGGAAAAGTAATAATAAACCATATTTTGATTTTGCTCATTCTTAATAGCTAGAAATGTCTAGAATGTTTTCTAGAAACTCTATCTGAGTTCATCGTAGAGATTTCGGAAATATTAAGAAAAACTAGTCGAAACTGGGCATTTTGCAAAGCAGCGATTTTTAATGGCCTAATTCGGAAAACTAATGATAACGCGTTTTAATATTTATCTTTTGTTTAACAGCTACCGATGTTTGCTTTATACAAATCGTTCCACCGTGCTCCATCTCGTATGCCGCAACTGTCTGGCGAAAAAATGTGGCGCCTTTCACACCCCAACTTGTGACAAATTTCTGCGAATCGTCGGCTCGTAGCAGTGCAGAAATTTGTCACAAGTTGGGGTGTGAAAGGCGCCACATTTTTTCGCCAGACAGTTGCGGCATACGAGATGGAGCACGGTGGAATGATTTGTGCGCCATGGTAACCGCAAGCTTGCGCCAACTCACATCGTATATTATGAGTCGAAATGTAACACAAAAAATGTCTGTTTCGTCAATTATACTACCGATCATGGTGATGGTTGCAACCGTTACTACGTGGTAATTCATTGATAATGACAGTAAAACGTCGAAACTTAAGTCGTGATATGTATGTATATGTAATATTTGTACCTACATCAAATAAATTGTGGTAAAAAGCATAGTAAGTGTTTTATTCAGTGTTTCTATGCTACCGATGTTTGCTGTGGTTTCTAAAAAAAATGTTTTCATATTGATAAGGGGTTTTCGGGAAAATTACGGAGAACTAGCCGAAAGTGGCCAGTTTGCAAAAGCAGCGACTTTTAATGGACAATTTCAGAGATACTAATAATAATTAATATTTAGATTTTTTTTTATTAATAGCTATAAATATTTTCGCAAAACTTCATTCAAGTTCATCAAAGAGATTTAGAAAATTTTAAGGAAACCTATCCGAAAATGGACGTTTTGCAAAGATGCGACTTTTTAAGGAAAATTTCAGAAAATCCTATTTAGATTTTACTTTTTCTTAATAGCCACAACTGTATACAATATCTATGGTCCAAACCTAACATAACGAATATAAATAATATTACCAAGATACGGCAAATTTGTGCATTAAAAAATGATAATGAAATCTTTAAAAATTCGCTATCCATCTTGTTTGTTTTCTCGTGTTATTTTGTCTGAAAAGAGCTCGTAAAAAAAAATCTTGTAATTTTCGACTTCATTCGACAAGACAATTACTTTTCCGGTGTTTTATGCAGATTAAGCAAAACCGTGCAAATCGAGAACATATGATTTTTGAGTCAAAACAATCTTCTGCGTGAAAAAATAAAAGTAAAATCTAAATTTTTCTTTAGGTTTTCCATTATGTCCAATTGTATTTGCCATTAAATCGACTTGTCTGTTTCCTATTTTCCAATTATTTTCTCTCCAATCGTTACTGTAACTGTTTGGTTGCTGTTTTGGTTGCCTGTGGATTTATGGAAACAACCACGAATTCACGTTCTACTCACAATATCTGGTAATGTCTTAATATATTGGCAGAACAATAACGTTTTTTTGAGCTAAAAATAGTGGGCATTTTAAATCGCTTCTGGTTTTAGCCGGCATTTAAAAAAAATCAAACATTTTTGAAATTCATTCAATACTTGAACTAAATTTGCAATTAAATCAAAGAATTTACAACGTCTTTGTGCACATAAATGAACAACCTGAAGCAAATACAAGTAACAAGTATCTATGCGCAGTGCATTGGCTCATTTCATTTCAAATCACCAAAAATAAGTATTTATTGGTGCTAACACAAGAAAATCTAGTTGCCCTCATGTCACAGATTTTTGTAAAAAAGAATTGTCAGCAAGTTTGTAATAACTATAACTTTGTTATTTATAAACCAATTTTGTTCAATTTAGTGTCATTTGAAAGACAAAATGGGAATTTTAAAATGCTGAAAACTTACGTGTAACTTATACAAATGTACAATATATATATTTTTTATTGCAAAATGTATGCAAATTTCAGGAATTTTTTTTACAGAAACATCACAATTTTCACCAACTTCAAATTTATTTCTCATAATGCTTATAATCAATTGTTTTTGCCATAAGAAAATCAGGAGGGTGTTTTTTGTGGTTGGACAATTAAAAAAAAAACAAGGAAAATGCAAAAACGTAGGCTAATTCTTAACTAGTTCGCAAAAAATCAAGATTTGTATTTTTTCTGTAGCATCCTGTACATTCTAACGATTAATTTTTGCTTTTTCTGTTACGAAGTATGGGAAAACATCGTGATCATGATAATTTTTTCAAATATTTTTGCGTGGGGTAAGTACATTCATTAATATATTTTCATATTGAATTGAATCATCACACCTCGATGTTATTCACTGAGTTCTAGTATTTTTCCAATCCACCCAGGGGCGGCCCGTTATGTAGAGCCGAGGAGCCATGGCACTACCACTAATTTCAAGCTCAGCAAGGATTTTTAAATTATTCTAAATCCGAAGATTTTCCTTCGCTGAATTTCAAAATAATTGTACAAGAACACAAATTGTTCGCATTATGAAGTTGTTTAATTGCCCAGAGCTTAAAAAATTATAATAACATTTGCAACAAACGTGAAATTTTCCAGATTTGCTCAAATTTAATTCTACTGTAAGATTCCTCAAAAATCCAAGGACTTCCCTTCACTTCACATGAGAAAACAAATTGTTAAAATTATGAAATTGTTCAATTGTCTAGAACAAAAAAATATAAAAACAATTGCTACAAACGTGAAGATTTCCAAATTTACTCAAAATTATTTCTACTAGAACACAAATTGTTTAAATTTTGAAATATGTAGTTCAATTGCCTAGAGCTCAAAAAATATAAAAACAATTGCCACAAACTTGAAAATTTCCAGATTTGGCTAAGATCAATTCTGCTTCAAGATCCCATCAAAATCCAAACACTGTCCTTCACGAGATTTCGATTTATTTTCCCGAGAACATAACTGGCTGAAATTCTGAAGTTGTGCGCTTTATCAAAGCTCAAAACAATATTTAAAAAAATGCAACGAAGTTGAAATTTTCTGCATTTGCCTAAGATAAATTCTACTGCAACATCCCTCAAAAATAAGACTTTCCTTCACTGGATTTTAAAATAATTGCACTAGAACACAAATTGTTTAAATTTTGAAGTAGTTCAATTGCCTATCTCAAAAAAATATAAAAACAATTGCCACAAACGTGAAACTTTCCAGATTTGCTTAAGATCAATCCTGCTTTAAGAATCCATAAGAAAGCAAAGACTTTCTTTCACGAGCTTTCGATTTATTTCCGTAAGAAAACAAGCGGCTGAAATTCCGAAGTTGTGCGTTTTATCAGGGCCCAAAAAAATATTTAAAAAAATTGCAACAAACTTGAAATTTTCTGGATTTGCTTAAGATCAATTCTACTTTAAAATTCAATAAAAATATAAAGACTATCTTTTACGAGATTTTAAAATATTTGCGCGAGAACACAAATTGTTGAAATTTTAAAGTTGTTTAATTGTCTAGAGCAACAAACAGCATAAACTATTGCCATAAACGTAGAGTTTTCCAGATTTACTCGAAAACAATTCTACTATAAGATTCCTCAAAAATCCGAATACTTTCCTTCATAGGATTTGCAAATAATTGCACCAGAACACAAATTGTCAAAATTCTGGAATTTGTTTGACTGTCTAGTGCTAAAAAAATATATACGAACGATTGCCACAAACGTGAAAATTTCCAAATTTACTCAAAATCAATTCTACTGCAAGATTCCTTAAAAATCTGTAAACTTTCCTGAACTAGATAAATACAAGAAAACGAAATGTAGCCTGAATATATGAATATTCAACCTGTTCGTTAATCTGCAAGCAAAAAATTAAGTTTTACTAAGACTATAAACAAATAACGTATTGAAACAACTTTTGTTTCATCTAGTAACACTAGATAAGTTTAGCACTGTGTGTCCTTGTCAAAATGTTTTCTGGTTTTTTCATTTTAATAATAACATTTACAGTTTAAAGTTTCACATTTCATTTTAGAATAATTTTCAAAGTTAGTCTTGTATGTAGAAATAAACGATCTTAAACCAATGTTATTATCTAGTAGTACTAGTAACAACATGCAAATTTCAAATCAATATCCGGCGTGGCACTAGCCAGGGAAGTAGTTGTTTCAATAAGTTATTTGTTTATAGTCTTAGTAAGACTTAATTTTTTGCTTGCAGATTAACGAACAGGTTGAATATTCATATATTCAGGCTACATTTCGTTTTCTTGTATTTATCTAATGCTTTCTGCAACAAGTAAAGTTGTTTCTAATTTGTTTCCTGAACTAGATTTCAGAATAATTGCACTAGAACACAAATTGTTGGCATTCTAAAGTTGTTCAATAGCCCAGAGCTCAAAAAAATATAAAAACATTTGCCACAAACGTAAAAATTTCCAGATTTGTTGAAAATCAATTCTTCTATAGGATTCCTCAAAAATCTGAAGAGTTGCCTTCACCGGATTGCACGAGAACCCAAATTGTTGAAATTCTGAAGTTGTTCATTTGGGTAGAGCTAAAAAAAATACAAAAACAATTGCCACAAACGTGAAACTTTCCAGATTTGCTTAAGATCAAGATTCCATAACGATTCAAAACACCTTCCTTCAAGGAAATTCAAAATTTGTGGGTTTTACCAAAGCTCAAAAAAATATTTACAAAATTGAAACAAACTTGAAGTTTTCTGGATTTGCTTAAGATCAATTCTACTTCAAGATTCCATAAGAAACAAAAGACTATCATTCATGAGATATATATACGCGAAATATTTGCGTAAGAACAAAAATTCTTGAAATTCTAAAGTTGATAACTTGTCTAGAGCTCAAAAAATATAAACACAATTGCCACAAACGTAAACATTTCCAAATTTACTCAAAATGTATTCTACTACAATATCCCTTAAAATCACAAAAACACTTTCCTCAGCTAAATTTCATAATAATTGCACGAGTGCATAAACTGGTGAAATTCTGAAGTTGTTCAATTGCCTAGAGCTCAAAAAATACAAAAACAATTTCCACAAACGAAAAACTTTTCCAGATTTGCTTCAGATCAGTTCTACTTCAAGATTCCATAAAAAAGAGAAACACTTTCCTTCAAGAAATTTCGATTTATTTCCGCGAGAACACAACTGGCTGAAATTCTGAAGTTTTGCAGTTTATCAGAGCTTAAAATATATATAAAAAAATTGCAACAAACTTTAACTTTTTTGGATTTGCTTAAAATCAATTCTACTTCAAGATTCAATAAAAACGCCTTGTATGTTAAATATTTAGATGAAGACGAAGGCTTTTAATGACTAATTATTGAATTAATGATTACAATAAGATCTCAACATAGTTACACAAGAACTACCATGCATACGTATGTAATGCATCTAAATATTATACGTTCATTTATTGCCCGCATCCAAATAAATTCTACTTTTTGACGTGACAACCATGGGCGTCCGCAGAAATTTTTCCAGGGAAGGGCAAAACTTTCATACAGAAATTTCGAATAAATAACAACAAAAATGACAAAAATTCTGCATTTTTGCCACCGCTAACGGCACATAAAGAAATGTGCAGCTGTCAAAAATTGTGGATTGTTACTATCAAAGACGGCATTTCGTGATATTAAAAAAAAGAAAATGACAATTTCGAATTATCAAAAATTCTGCATTTCTGCCACCATAAACCGCACGATTGAACGGTAAATAAAAAAAATCAGCAGATGCCAAAAATTGTGGATTTTTACAATCAAAAACAGCATTTTTCGATATTAAAAAAGAAAATTGCCATTTTTGTATTGTTAAAAATTCTGTATTTTTGCCATCATAAATGGTACGTTTCAATGGTAAATAAAAAAAATTGCAGCTGCCGGAAATTGTGTTATTTACCATTAAAGACGGCATTTTTTGATATAAAAAAAGAAAATTTCAACTGCTAAAAATGACAATTTCGAACTGTCAAAAATCGCACTACTATCACAACTGGCACGTTAGCAGTAAAAAGGAAATTTTCAATTGCTAAAAAACCTATTCAGTACTGTCAAATATTGCTCATTACTGAAACCGGCGGCAAGTTTCAACAATAAATAGAAATTTTCCAAATGCTAAAAATGTTTAAATGGCAAAATTTGAGCATTTCTACCATCACTATCACCATTTTTCAATATTAAAAAGGGAAATTTCCAACGGCCAAAAGTAACAATTACAAATTGTCAAAAATTGTGCAATTCTACTGCCAGAAACGGCATTTTTCAATAGTAAAAAGATACATTTTCAACCGTCAAATATGACAATTTCGAATTGTCAAAAATTCTGCATTTCTGCCACCACAAACGGCACATAAAGAAATTTGCAGCGGTTAAAAATTGTGGATTTTTACTATCAAAAACGGCATTTTTTGATAATAGAAAAGAAAATCACCATTTTTGTAATGTTCAAATTCTGCATTTCTGCCACCATAAACGGCACGATTTAACGGTAAATAAAGAAATTAACAGCTGCCAAAAATTGTGAATTTTTACAATCAAAAACGGCATTTTTTGATATTAAAATAGAAAATTGCCATTTTTGTATTGTTAAAAATTCTGTATTTTTGCCACCACTAAATGGTACGATTCAATGGTAAATAAAAAAAATTGCAGCTGCCGGAAATGGTGTTTTTTTTACCATCAAAGACGGCATTTTTTTATGTAAAAAAAGAAAATTTCAACTGCTAAAAATGACAATTTCGAACTGTCAAAATTCGCACTACTATCACAACTGACACGTTAGCAGTAAAAAGGAAATTTTCAATACTAAAAAGGGAAATTTCCAACGGCCAAAAGTAACAATTTCAAATTGTCAAAAAATATGCAATTCTACTGCCAGAAACGGCATTTTTAATAGTAAAAAGATACATTTTTAACCGTCAAAAATGACAATTTCGAATTGTCAAAAATTCTGCATTTCTGCCACCACAAATGCCACATAAAGAAATTTGCAGCGGTGAAAAATTGTGAAATTTTACAATCAAAATAGGCATTTTTTGATATTAAAAAAGAAAATTACCATTTTTGTAATGTTCAAAATTCTGCATTTCTGCCACCATAAACGGCACGATTTAACGGTAAATAAAGAAATTAACAACTGTCAAAAATTGTAAATTTTTACAATCAAAAACGGCATTTTTGATATTAAAAAAGAAAATTGCCATTTTTGTATTGTTAAAAATTCTGTATTTTTGCCACCACAAATGGTACTATTTAATGGTAAATAAAAAAATTGCAGCTGCCGGAAATTGTGATTTTTTACCATCAAAGACGGCATTTCTTGATGTAAAAAAAAGAAAATTTCAACTGCTAAAAATGACAATTTCGAACTGTCAAAAATCGCACTACTATCACAACTGGCACGTTAGCAGTAAAAAGGAAATTTTCAATTGCTAAAAAACCTATTCAGTACTGTCAAATATTGCTCATTACTGAAACCGGCGGCAAGTTTCAACAATAAATAGAAATTTTCCAAATGCTAAAAATGTTTAAATGGCAAAATTTGAGCATTTCTACCATCACTATCACCATTTTTCAATATTAAAAAGGGAAATTTCCAACGGCCAAAAGTAACAATTACAAATTGTCAAAAATTGTGCAATTCTACTGCCAGAAACGGCATTTTTCAATAGTAAAAAGATACATTTTTAACCGTCAAAAATGACAATTTCGAATTGTCAAAAATTCTGCATTTCTGCCACCACAAACGGCACATAAAGAAATTTGCAGCGGTTAAAAATTGTGGATTTTTACTATCAAAAACGGCATTTTTTGATAATAGAAAAGAAAATCACCATTTTTGTAATGTTCAAATTCTGCATTTCTGCCACCATAAACGGCACGATTTAACGGTAAATAAAGAAATTAACAGCTGCCAAAAATTGTGAATTTTTACAATCAAAAACGGCATTTTTTGATATTAAAATAGAAAATTGCCATTTTTGTATTGTTAAAAATTCTGTATTTTTGCCACCACTAAATGGTACGATTCAATGGTAAATAAAAAAAATTGCAGCTGCCGGAAATGGTGTTTTTTTTACCATCAAAGACGGCATTTTTTTATGTAAAAAAAGAAAATTTCAACTGCTAAAAATGACAATTTCGAACTGTCAAAATTCGCACTACTATCACAACTGACACGTTAGCAGTAAAAAGGAAATTTTCAATACTAAAAAGGGAAATTTCCAACGGCCAAAAGTAACAATTTCAAATTGTCAAAAAATGTGCAATTCTACTGCCAGAAACGGCATTTTTAATAGTAAAAAGATACATTTTTAACCGTCAAAAATGACAATTTCGAATTGTCAAAAATTCTGCATTTCTGCCACCACAAATGCCACATAAAGAAATTTGCAGCGGTGAAAAATTGTGAAATTTTACAATCAAAATAGGCATTTTTTGATATTAAAAAAGAAAATTACCATTTTTGTAATGTTCAAAATTCTGCATTTCTGCCACCATAAACGGCACGATTTAACGGTAAATAAAGAAATTAACAACTGTCAAAAATTGTAAATTTTTACAATCAAAAACGGCATTTTTGATATTAAAAAAGAAAATTGCCATTTTTGTATTGTTAAAAATTCTGTATTTTTGCCACCACAAATGGTACTATTTAATGGTAAATAAAAAAATTGCAGCTGCCGGAAATTGTGATTTTTTACCATCAAAGACGGCATTTCTTGATGTAAAAAAAAGAAAATTTCAACTGCTAAAAATGACAATTTCGAACTGTCAAAAATCGCACTACTATCACAACTGGCACGTTAGCAGTAAAAAGGAAATTTTCAATTGCTAAACAACCTATTCAGTACTGTCAAAAATTGCTCATTACTGAAACCGGCGGCAAGTTTCAACAATAAATAGAAATTTTCCAAATGCTAAAAATGTTTAAATGTCAAAATTTGAGCATTTCTACCATCACTATCACCATTTTTCAATATTAAAAAGGGAAATTTCCAACGGCCAAAAGTAACAATTACAAATTGTCAAAAATTGTGCAATTCTACTGCCAGAAACGGCATTTTTCAATAGTAAAAAGATACATTTTTAACCGTCAAAAATGACAATTTCGAATTGTCAAAAATTCTGCATTTCTGCCACCACAAACGGCACATAAAGAAATTTGCAGCGTTCAAAAATTGTGGATTTTTACCATCAAAAACCGCATTTTTTGATATTAAAAAAGAGGTAAATTTCAACAGCTAAAATGACAATTTCGAAATGTCAAAAATACCACTACTATCACAAATAGCATTGAAATATTCAATTGCTGAAAATAACTATTCAATACTGTCAAAAATTGCTCATTACTGAAAACGACACCCTAACTGCAATGTATTTAGTCAATCGTCGTACGTTTGTTTTTAGGGTATCTTCCAATATATCGCTTAAAAATTGTCAGATAGTAAAAATTCTAGGACAATAAACGATCATATTCGACAAGACGATTGATTTTCAAGTGTTAATTAAGCAAAACCGTGTAAATCGAGAACATCGAAACAATTTTCTGAGTAAAAAAATTAAAGTAAAATCTTAAGATACCGCAACTGCAATGGATTGAATCAATCATCGTTCGTTTATTTTAGGTTTCCTGGCAATATATCGCTTGAAAATTGTCAGATATTAAAAATTCTTACAGTTTGCAATTTTTGGACAATAAACTGCTGGTAAGCTATATTCACCTCAGCAAGTAATTATTCGATTTTATGTAGCTACGGCCCAAACCTATCCTAACGAATATAATTAATATAATCAAGATGCAGGAAATTTGTGCATAAGAAATTATAATGAAATCTTTAAAAAACTTTAATCGTAATCTTTAAAAAAAAAATGTTTTCTGGCGATATCTTGTCCGAAAATGGCTCGATTAGAAAAATTCCTCCAATTTTCGACTCTATTCGACAAGACGTTTGCTTTTCAGATATTTATGTAGATTAAGCAAAACGTTTTCTTACGTGAATGAATATCCAACACATAGTCATCATAACTATGCCACAAGAAATAGGGATGACTTGTACCAACAAAGGTTACGGCTTACTGGCTCTCACATGGGAGTCAATCATTTTGGTATCAAGTTTTTTAATAAACTAACACCACAAATCAAAGAAATGTTTTCTAAAGATTTCATTCCAGTTCGTCGAAAGGATTTCAGAAATATTAAGGAAAACTGTCCGAACGTGGGCATTTTGCAAAGCAGCGACTAATGAACATATGTTTTGATATTTCCCTTTTATTGAACAGCGACAGGTATCTGGAGTATTATCGAAAAAAGGTTTTCATATTAATTAAGGGGTTTTCGAGACAATTAAACGAGCAGAAAGTGAATATTTTGCAAAAACACGATTTTCGGTGAAACATTTCAGGAAAACTATAATCAATAATCAATAAACAATAATCCATATTTAGATTTTAGTTTTGCCTAACTGTCTGGACTGTTTTCTAAAAATTCAATTCAAGTTCGTCGAAGGGATTTCGGAAATATTAAGGAAAACTGTCCGAAAGTGGGCATTTTGCAAAGCAGTGATTTTTAATGGCATAATTCGGAAAACTTATAATACCGTGTTTTAATATTATTCTTTTATTTAACAGCTGTAGATGTCTGGTGTGTTTTCTAATAAAATAAATTCATATTGATTAAGAAAAAAATAGGGAAAACTCATCGAAAGTGGACAGTTTGTAAACCAGCGATTTTTAATAGAAATTTCTAAAAAACTAATACAACCTATATTTAGATCTTTCTTTTGATTAATAAAAACAAATATCTGGAATGTTTTCTAAAAACTTTATTCAAGTTCATCGAAGGAATTTCGGAAATATTAAGGAAAATTCGCCGAGACCGGGAATTTTGCAAAAGCAACGATTTTTAATGAACCATTTCTGTAAAACTAATGATAATTAATACTCCGTAATTCGGGAAACCATCGAATATAATGATAATCTATTTTGAGATTTTCGATTTGTTTAACCCTTTCGGTACGGGTATATTTGGCAATATCACATCAGACGGACTTAAAAAATGTCCATTTTTCAATCATCGATTTCTAGTGTTGGATTTTGCTCCGAAACTAAAAATACATGTCTCTGCCTTTGAATAATAATAACGACTCATTAATAACTAATTTTTGAAACGGATAAAAAAATATAGAAAATTTTGTTGCAAGTTACGTTAAAACGCTTATTAATGTGACCCATCCTGAAAGGGTTAATAGCTTCAGAAGTGTGGAATGTTTTGTAAAAAAAAATTAAATTAGTTACGGGATTTTCCTTTTGTTTGATAGCGTCAGAAGTTTGTAAAGAAATTTTTTTAAGTTAGTTAAGGATCTTCGGTAAAATTACGGGATTTTCCTTTTGTTTAATAGCTTCAGAAGTTTGTAAAAAAAAATATTTAAGTTAGTTAAGGGTTTTCGGTAAAATTACGAAAAACTATCCAAAATGCGGCAATCTGTAAAGCAGTGAATTTTTTTTGGAAAATTCCAGTAAAACTAATAAAAGCCATAATTTAGATTTTTCTTTCGTTTAACAACTACAGATATCTGGAGTGTAAAAATAAATTTTTGAAATTCATCGAGGCGTTTTTAGGAAGATTAAGGAAATCGTGTCGAAAGTAAAGTATTCACTAGGCATAGCAACTTTTTAAAGGGAAATTTCGGAAAAACTTATGATGATTAATTAGTTTCTCACCCGTGGTGAAACATTTCTGTATTATATATTGGTTAAAGCACTTGGTTTAGCTTCACTGGAGAGAAAAATAAAAACAGTGAATATATTATATATTATGACAATCCATTATTAGATTTTTATTTGTTTAATACCGACTGATTCCTGGAAAAATATTGATAGAATTTATCGAGAAAGAGAATTTACGCTGCACCTCAAGACCACCAGTTTAAAGCAATCAAATGCAGCAGCTTATATTTCTTAAGCACATTTTTTCTACTGAAATATAATGGAATTAGGCAGCCTCGAGCGCTTAATTAATTGATTAAAATGATAACAAAATTTACATATTATTTATAGTGTACGTTATTATCAATAGCATGTGTTTTCTGTGGTGTTGCGTTTCTTTCTTATCAGATAACCATTTTGGAGTAGTTTTTGAATAACTGTCTTCACTATATTTTCAATCATATGTCTCCAATTTTTCGTCCATTTTTACTGATTGTGGTTTTTAGTCATACGTATTATCAAATGCATCAGGATTGTATCTATCCAATACTTTAGTGTTTGTAAAGAAGGACAAACTACGATAAAATAATTAATGTTTAGCTCTTACCCATAGGCGAAAGAAGTGTTACAATCCTCATCAGAAGCCATAATGCCCTTTCCCAATAAAACAATCACTGCGGATAATCACAATTCGAAATTAGTCCGTGCAAACGAATACTTTTTTATTTTTTTAGTCGATCACTGCGGTTATCCCATATTTTCCTGCCCTAGCAGATTAAGCCAAGAAAAAAAGTGTTTGCGACGTCGCGCGCTGTTTGCTCAGTTCTCTCTTCCAATATTTACACTAGACGCGTTTAACCTGTTAAACTTTAAACACTCGAAATATAAAAAATACTGTTTCATTTAAGTGTTAATATTTCCTGCACGCATTTCACTGAAGGCGGAATTTTAACGGTTGTATTCGTAATGTCTCTGGAGAATTTTTTTTTTGGGGAACGTGTTCGCAGAAAGTTTACGTTTGGGCCGGCGAAATTCTAAAAAAAATTTCTTGGGCAGGCACTCTTGGCGAACGGGGGTACCGACGGAACGTGGAGCGCGAAAAAGTAAACGGCCGCGGCTCGTGTCTATACCGTGTGCGCTGTTCACTGATACTAAGTGGGTTGGCTCAGTTCTATACCTGCCTTACCTCCAACTTACCTAGCAGGTACGTGTTTACCTAGCGTGCTGCCACCTGTGGATTCGTCAAATACGGGAACTAAATGCACGTCTGAAAAGACTGAAAATTCTAAAAAAATTATCCGCCACTTACGATAATACGTAATAGATACGTTACAAATGATTCATATTTACTCTACTTATTAATTTTCGCGATTTTAAGGATATGAGGCTTTCTTTTACAAATCAAACGGATTTTGTCTATTTTTTCTATTTGCCTCAACATTTTTTTACGCATTACGTATACGATCCGTATTTACGCAATTTAGTTTTCGTCAGTATTTTCGAAAATGCGAACGCGTAAACTTTTGAAAATTCGCTGATTATGGTTTTCTTTACATCACGGTAACTCCGCTAGTACTCATCTAATAGAGCTCAGTTAGGATTAATTATAAAGGTACTAGAATTATCTTTTTATTACATTTATTGTTAATGTATAATTATTATAAACAATTGAAATATTTAAATTCATTTTACCAGGGCCGATCCTGTACCCTTGGCCGCCCGCGTGCAAATGATGAGTTGGCCACCCCCTCAAGTGCATATCTTGGGGGTTGCGTGTTTACTATTTTTGTAATAAGACACCAAAAAGTAACTTATGTATAATTTCAATTACATATAATACCTAACTTTTTGCTACAAAACGAAATATTCGCGATTTTTTGCATTTTTAAATATTGTTTCAATTAAATAATTTGTGCAACGTTACGACAATAGAAGTCGCCCTAATGCTGTATCTATCTATTACGAATACTTGGGGTTACAACTCCATAGTGAAAAACCGTTTCTCTGTCAGCGTCTATATTGACCTGATGAGATCTAATAAGATTGAAACTGATGCTCGGTTGTCGCACGGGGAAACAATATTTCAATGTTTATCAATTATATTATTATAATTGTCGCTAGTTTATTGTTTCTTATTATCTGTGGATTTCTCCACTCAGTCAAGGAAATTGTCAAATGTTAAGATAATAGATGTTGCCCTGATGGTGTATCTAGCTATTACGGTTTGAAATTTTAATTATTTAGATTCAATTTGACACAGTGCCAACGAAACATGTAGGTGGTAGAGCCACTAATACAATATACCCTCCCCCCCCCCATCATTTTTTCAAGAAAGAAAGAACGATTTATCTTCCTAGACCAAAATAACTGGCAAAAAGTAAATTAAAAATTCTTGCTAAGCTTGAAACTGCAGGTTCTTCTTGGCTCTATATAACGAGCCGCCCTTGTCCTCAGAACTAAACTTATTGATAATTGAATAGTTTTGTGGCTGATAATTGTTGATAAATTCATTATACCGGGTGACCCAGGGATCTGTAAAAGCCCCGTAACTTTTTTGCTATTTGAGATATCGACTTCTAGTTTTCTTGAACTGGTACCCACACTTATTCTACATATTTTAAAAATATGTATGTTTTTATACAGGGTGTCCCAATATACATAACATAACAAAGTTATGTTTTTTTAAATAGAACACCCTATATTTTATATTTTATTTTTAACCCTCTTGAGAAGCTGATAAAAATAGTATAAGATAGTATGGGTCTATTATGAACGATTGGTTAGTTATGAGCAAATTTTTGGCAAAAACAAGGACACATTGAAAAAATTGCAGAAGCGCTCCTAGCAAAGCTAGCGTCATTTTTTATACACCAAAGAATTTTCCACATCATGAAGAATAATACAAATCGGCTTTGGTTCTTTTTTGTTCATACTGCTATACAGGGTGTCAACATACGCAAAATATTGGATAACTATTTTTTTTCAAATAGAACACCCTGTATATCTTGCCACCAATTCATGGAATATTTAATTAGCTTTCCAATGATGTACAAATTGTATAATGAAATATTAAGGATTCTTGAGATTCATCCATAAAAACATTTTTCTTTTGTCACCTCCAGCTCATTTTTGGATCTTCAGCGAAAACTATGCATTTTCTGAAAAAATAATAAGAGACCAAAGTTGTAGAGCGGAAAATTTTCGATCGATATAAGTCTTTCGACTTTTCCAATAATGCGTGCATTGCCCGCCAGAGTGCGCAAAATCATGACCGTATATGCATTTTAGCGTTTTTCTCAAATTTTTGTTAATTAATTGCTCTATACTTTATTTTCCACGTCCTCTAGCAGAAAAATGGGTAATTATAGAAATGTTCAAATGACCTACATCGATTGAAAATATTCCGCTCTACAACTCTTAAAAGAAGTAATTTTTGCCCAAAATGCATAGTTTTCGCTGAAAATGCAAAAAACCTTTGAAAAACGCAAAAATTGATACATACATTTTGAAATTGCATTTTTAGGGAAAACTATGCATTTTTGGCAAAAATTGCTTCTATTAAGAATTGTAGAGCGGAACATTTTCAATCGATATGGGCCATTTTAATTTCCCTGTAATTTCCCGTTTTTCCGCTAGAGGGTGCGGAAAATAAAGTATAGTGCAATTTATTAATAAAAAATTTGAAAAGAAAACGCTAAAATGCATATGCGGTCACGATTTTGCGCGCTCTGGGGGGCAATGCACGCATTATCTTAAAAGTTAAAAGGCCTATATCGATCGAAAATTTTTCGCTCTACAACTTTGATCTCTTATAATTTTTCCTGAAAATGCATAGTTTTGGCTGAAAATCCAAAAATCAGCAGAAGATGGCAAAAGAAATATGTTTTTATTGATACATCTCAAGAATCCTTAATATTTTGTTATACAAACTGTATATCATTGGAAAGCTTATTAAAAATTCCATAGATTGGTGGCAACTTATATAGGGTGTTCCATTTGAAAAAAAATAGTTATCCATTGTTTTGCCTATGTTGACACCCTGTATAGCACTATGAATAAAAGATAACCAAAGCCGATGTGTATTATTCTTTATGATGTGGGAAATTTTCTAGTGTATAAATAATTATGCTATCTTTGCTAGGAACGCTTGTGGAATGTTTTCAATGTGTACATGTTTTTGCCATAAATTTGCCCATAACTAACCAACCGTCCATAATAGACTCATACTATCTTATACTATTTTTATCAGCTTCTCAAGAGGGTTGAAAATAAAGTATAAAATATAGGGTGTTCCATTAAAAAAAACATAACTTTGTTCTGTTATGTATATTGGGACACCCTGTACAAAAGCATACATATTTTTAAAATATGTAGAATAAGTGTGGGTACCAGTTCAAGAAAACTAGAAGTCGATATCTCAAATAGCAAATAAGTTATGGGGCTTTTACAGATCCCTGGGTCACCCGGTATTTAAGGATGATTTCACGTACCTGTGATTTTTCACTGATAGTAAAAAATCACAGGTCGTTACTGAACTTCACCGTGACTGTGATTGCGACTGTTAGCCAAACTGTGACTGCTAATTAAATAGTGATTGCTACTTCAAACGTGATTGCTACGTAAAATTGTAATTGATACCCAAACTGTGATTGTTAGCGAAAATCCTATTTTTTGACATTTTTCACCAATTTTATAGAAAATTTTCTTAACCATTTTTCAAAGCCCGTAAATTTTGGCACATTTTGGTTTTCAAATAATCGAGATCACCTGACACGTTTGGGTATTATAAATCTTTAAAAAGTTACTTAATATACGTTTCTAAACTTCTGGACTCAGAAATCTTGTTTTTGGATATTTTTTACACATTTTGGAAACGAGTTTCTTAACAATTTTTTGTAGATATTTTAGTTTTCAACATACATATTTGGAAGTGCTATTTTCAAAAATCAACACCTTTTGCAAAAATTTAACACACAAATGTCTCGATTTTGACGTTTCAATGATCAAAAAAAATTCACTGTGAAACGAGAAAAAAGGGTAAAAAAACAAGATTTGCAGTGTTTAACACGTTTGATCGCTATACGTTTTAAAGAACCAAACATTGAGGATTTGATTTTTAAAACGTATAACGACTAGACTTGAAAATCTTGATTTTCTAATCTTTTCTTTGTTGAGAAATTTTTTGAAAATCGTAAATTTGGAACTATTCTGCTTATGAATGATCATAATCAAGATTTTATAGGTATTTTATTAACCTTTTCTCATTTTTTTTAATGTCGACTTGAAATCGAATGATCAAAATCAACATTTTATTATCTTTTCATTAATTTATTCATTGGTGAAAAACTAGGTGCGTAGGCAACAAGATATGGCCCACTCACCACGTAAAATAGCACTCACCCACCAATCACCCTACCAACTTTAATTTAACCTAAAATTATGTGTGGTTAAAGAAATGTGAAGAAATGAAAGTTTAAAAATAATGCGAAACGTATTTTGTAAATCTAAAACGCTTTATTAATTACTTTATACTCCATTTTCTCTGCTCTCATGTTCAAAATACTATTTTCATGATCTGAAAAAATAAAAATAAAAACAAATGCTGAACTTCCCAAACGAACTCAAAATTCATTTATCTTTAATATTCGGTGCGAACAACTAGACATTCTTAAATAAATAATTAAATAAATATAATTAAATAAATAATAATCGAAGATTCTCCGTATGAACTAGACATTCCTTTATTATGATTTTTGAAATAATACCACGGAACCAGCACTATAACAATTTTCAAATTACAAATTTCACGAACTAAAAGAGAATATATACAAATTCACTCAAATTTCAAAATATGCTGGACGATTCGACGTTAATTATTTCATTTAAAAATAATCCCTCGAGAACAAAGCAAATCATCATTCTAAATATGCGCTTTCTTAGAAGCAAAACACAAATAAAAAAAAAAACGATTATCAAGTATTAGATTTGAAACTTTACAAAATGAATAAAAATTCATTCTATTTTACGATTCTGCAAAAATCTTTAAATGCTTCTCGTCTAGATTTTAAAACAACTCCCCGAGAACAGAGCAAATCGTTATTTTGAAGATGAGCTTTTTCAGAGACATAGAAAAACATTTGCAACATACTTTACTCAAAATACATTCCACTTTACGTTTCCGCAACAGTCTAGAAATGCTTCTTCACTAATTTTGAAATAATCACAATTTTAATAGGTGTTACGATGTTTACTAACCGTGATCCCGGTTTAAAATCACTGATATTAAAAAGTAGCAATCACAGGTAGCAACGTGATTCAAACGTAGCAGTTTTGCCTATCTCTAATTATATTGAAAAGTGTTATCGTGTATTAATTTATTTCAATACATAATCATTTGTGTAATTTCGATTATATTTTACCGTCGACAATAACTGAGGACAGATTTGGACCTACATTAGTCTCAAATCAGCACACTACGATCATCGTTGATAGAGAAACAGAATTCAACTATGCCCTTATAAACCAATCAAGTAACCGTTAGAATAGAAAAACAATTAGGGCGACATCTATCGCCGAAAATGTTACAACGTTCTGAAATTATAATATATCGGCGATAGATGTCGCTCTAATTGTTTTTCTATCCTGACGGTTACTTGATTGGTTTATAAGGGGCCAAAATTTAGAAAATTTGGTGTATTTTAAATTGATTAATTGTGTATTAAAAAAAAAGAAATATTTATATGCAGGTAGTGCCATGGCTCCTTGGCTCTATATAATGAGCCTCCTCTGCATACAGTGCAGGATTTCTTCTTCGACGTATCTTTAGATTTTTCAATTTTATTTAAATTATCTGACAATAAAGGGTCAAATTTAGCTAGAATTTCTGCTGCCTTATAAAAAATCGTTATTTCTCTTATAGAGATTGGAACTACTTCGTCTAAAAGCAAGATATTGACTTGTTAAAAAGTGCACAATAGCAATCATTCTTTCTACAATAGCCCTCCATAGTTTTTTTCTGGAATTTAAATTGTTGTTGTTGCTCTTTGTCTATGATTTTTATTTATTTAAACGGATTTTTAACTCCCGCCATTTTTGAAGACACTTAATATACTTTGCACTGTTGCATTGGTCAGCACAATGGCGTAAGTCTTTAAAACCCGTAGTTATATTTTGTTTTTTGTTTTTTTGGCATAGGTTTGACCATTCAGCCACTAATAGTTATAATTTTAATATTTCCTTTTCCAAATAATTTACATAGGAAACAAAATCCGCAGCTTTGTCTTTCGTTTCGCGGGCTTCGCCGGTTTCGCCGCCCCTCTAATCGCCGCCCACGTGCCATGCACGCTCTAGCCCTCCGGTAGGATCGGCCCTGCATTTTACAACTCGAGGTCATCACTTTAAACATTTGAAAAAAATACCATCGCATTCCTCGTTTCATTTTATAAAAAAATCATATTTTTTAGAACGGTCACTTAATTAGATCAGTATAAAAAAAATGCATTTGTACGCAAAACGTGCTATGCGGTGCGCAGCGTTGATTCGCTACGCCGACCGCCTCGAATACGTTCCTGCAAGCACAAAGGTTGATTTTGATAGAAACTTTCATTATCAAATGCATCAGAAAAGATAATCTTCAGAAAAATTACAAAATAAAAGGTTTTCCAATAAGAGTGATATGATTTCTTAAAAAAAAAACACACTTATTGTTAAGGAAATTCAAATGTTTTTTATTTAATGTGAAGTACAATCGATACAATTAAGTTCTAAATAAAACGTCATTCAAATGGCCTTCACGACTCCTTCTGCAGGAACGAATTCGATGAACCCAATTTTCGAGCACTTCTTCCACTAAATCAAGTCGTATGTCATGAATGGCACGTTCAATATTGACTTCTAAAGCTTGAAGAGAGTCTGGTTTATTTCGAAAGACCAATGACTTCAAATAACCCCACAAGAAATAGTCTAATGGTGTTAAATCACAACTTCTTGGAGGCCATTCAATATCACAATTTCTTGAAATAATCGAATCTCCAAACTTTTCTCGCAATAATTCAATTGTTGCATTTGCTGTGCGGCACGTAGCCCCGTCTTGTTGGAACCAAATGTTGTCAAGATCAACTTCTTCCAATTTTGGTTAGCATCGATGTATACCGCTCTCCATTGACAGTAACGGTGTTACCAGCTTCATTTCGAAAGAAGTACGGACCGATGATTCCACCAGACCAAAAACCACACCAAACTGTCAATTTAGGTGAATGTAATGGTTTTTCTTGAATAATTTGTGGATTTTCTTCGCACCAGAATCGACAGTTTTGTTTATTTACCGCACCACTCAGATGAAAGTGAGCCTCATCGGAGAAGATGATTTTCTTAAAAAAATCGTTTTCAAGTTGTTCCAAGGCAAAATCAGCAAATTCACGACGTTTACGGCGGTCCAATGGCTTCAGTTCTTGAATGAGAACAATTTTATACGGATGCAAACCCAAATCCTTTTTCAAAATCCGCCAGGTTGTGGTTTGAGACAGTCCCAATTGTTGAGAATGTCTTGGAATCGACAAATTGCGGTCTTCAGCAACACTGAAATATTTTTTTGAGCGCAACTTCAGAATTTCAACAGTTTGTGTTCCCGCGCAAATATTTCGAATTCTCGTGAAGGAAAGTCTTTGGATTTTTATGGAATCTTGTAGTAGAATTGATTTTGAGTAAATCTGTGAATTTTCACGCGTGTGGCAATTGTTTTTATATTTTTTTGAGCGCAACTTCAGAATTTCAACAATTTGTGTTCTCGCGCAAATATTTCGAATTCTCGCGAAGGAAAGTCTTTGGATTTTTATGGATTCTTGTAGCAAAATTGATTTTGAGTAAATCTGTGAATTTTCACGCTTGTGGCAATTGTTTTTATATTTTTTTGAGCGCAACTTCAGAATTTCAACAATTTGTGTTCTCGCGCAAATATTTCGAATTCTCGCGAAGGAAAGTCTTTGGAATTTTATGGATTCTTGTAGCAGAATTGATTTTGAGTAAATCTGTGAATTTTCACGCTTGTGGCAATTGTTTTTATATTTTTTTGAGCGCAACTTCAGAATTTCAACAATTTGTGTTCTCGCGCAAATTTTTCGAAATCTCGCGAAGGAAAGTCTTTGGAATTTTATGGATTCTTGTAGCAGAATTGATTTTGAGTAAATCTGTGAATTTTCACGCTTGTGGCAATTGTTTTTATATTTTTTTGAGCGCAACTTCAGAATTTCAACAATTTGTCTTCTCGCGCAAATATTTCGAATTCTCGCGAAGGAAAGTCTTTGGAATTTTATGGATTCTTGTAGCAGAATTGATTTTGAGTAAATCTGCGAGTTTTCACGCTTGTGGCAATTGTTTTTATATTTTTTTGAGCGCAACTTCAGAATTTCAACAATTTGTCTTCTCGCGCAAATATTTCGAATTCTCGCGAAGGAAAGTCTTTGGAATTTTATGGATTCTTGTAGCAGAATTGATTTTGAGTAAATCTGTGAATTTTCACGCTTGTGGCAATTGTTTTTATATTTTTTTGAGCGCAACTTCAGAATTTCAACAATTTGTGTTCTCGCGCAAATTTTTCGAAATCTCGCGAAGGAAAGTATTTGGATTTTTATGGATTCTTGTAGCAGAATTGATTTTGAGTAAATCTGTGAATTTTCACGCGTGTGGCAATTGTTTTTATATTTTTTTGAGCGCAACTTCAGAATTTCAACAATTTGTCTTCTCGCGCAAATATTTCGAATTCTCGCGAAGGAAAGTATTTGGATTTTTATGGATTCTTGTAGCAGAATTGATTTTGAGTAAATCTGTGAATTTTCACGCGTGTGGCAATTGTTTTTATATTTTTTTGAGCGCAACTTCAGAATTTCAACAATTTGTCTTCTCGCGCAAATATTTCGAATTCTCGCGAAGGAAAGTCTTTGGAATTTTATGGATTCTTGTAGCAGAATTGATTTTGAGTAAATCTGTGAATTTTCACGCTTGTGGCAATTGTTTTTATATTTTTTTGAGCGCAACTTCAGAATTTCAACAATTTGTGTTCTCGCGCAAATTTTTCGAAATCTCGCGAAGGAAAGTCTTTGGAATTTTATGGATTCTTGTAGCAGAATTGATTTTGAGTAAATCTGTGAATGAATTTTCACGCTTGTGGCAATTGTTTTTATATTTTTTTGAGCGCAACTTCAGAATTTCAACAATTTGTCTTCTCGCGCAAATATTTCGAATTCTCGCGAAGGAAAGTATTTGGATTTTTATGGATTCTTGTAGCAGAATTGATTTTGAGTAAATCTGTGAATTTTCACGCGTGTGGCAATTGTTTTTATATTTTTTTGAGCGCAACTTCAGAATTTCAACAATTTGTCTTCTCGCGCAAATATTTCGAATTCTCGCGAAGGAAAGTCTTTGGAATTTTATGGATTCTTGTAGCAGAATTGATTTTGAGTAAATCTGTGAATTTTCACGCTTGTGGCAATTGTTTTTATATTTTTTTGAGCGCAACTTCAGAATTTCAACAATTTGTGTTCTCGCGCAAATTTTTCGAAATCTCGCGAAGGAAAGCAATATTTGCATTACTTCGAGCGGTTCTTTGTCTTATTGGCACTTTAACATTATGTAAAGAAAATGTACGCTCAAAATTTTCACGCTTGGATGATTATTACGACCATAAAATGGCAAAAGCGCACGAAAAGTTGCAATTGGAGAACGATTATTTTGATAATAAAACTGAATAATTTGTAAACGTTGTTCTTGCGTAGATCTCTTCATGATGAAATTGTAAACACTACTGAATACAATGAAAAATAAATGACAGATTATGACATATTACAAATGGCCGAAACGTCACTTCAAAATCATATCATCCCTATTGGAAAACCTTTTATAACTGAAGCACTAAAAACGAAAGTATTTAGTAACATTCCACATGATACACAAACTAATGAAGGCGAAGATGAAGGTGAAGATAATGAGGCCAATATTATACAAAAACTTAAAAAAACGATATAATACAGCTGAGCAGAGCCGGCCCTACCCGGGGTGCAAGGGGCGCACCACACACGTGCATATATTAATGGATTGCTATTCGATAATGATAATTTTTGTGGTAATAACAAATATTTTTATAAGAAATCGCTTCCGCGCGAATATCTTCCAGACCAGTCAACTTATTGCCCCGCGCGATTGACGATTTGGCCCGCCTCGGGACATTAAAAAATCATTTTCTCATGGAGTTGGTTCGATATTTGAAAAATATTGATTTCCTTTTATAGACAAAACTGGGGGCTACATTATAGGTTGGATAAATTTGTAAAGTTAAAATTTATATTTTAAAATTATGAGAATTCATAAATTTATAACTCGTTAAATAATAATGATAATCATTTGGTTCTTTATTTATCTGAAGCAGAGATCATCTAACTTTTACAGAAAAAAAAACAATAGATACATATTTGAAACCATTACGAAAATATGTTTATTTAAACGCGCATCGATTTTCGTTCAAAATTCACTTCTCGAAATTGCCCATGTTTGTGAATTAATTACTCGTTAATCATAAACACTACTTCGTTGAAATTCTAGACTTCGAGGTTCTAAAGTATGAGGAACTTGATGCTGTACTTAGTTTTTTAAATAGTTCAAGTTGAAAAACGACCCTCCCGCCCCGCGTTTAATCAGCCACACTGCGCGCCGGTTCTTAGGGGGCGACGAAAGCGCCCCATTTAAAGTAACGTACCTATTATGTCACCGAGTTAATTACCAATTAATATAAAATGAAATTTAATTTAGATCTATTTCTAAATAATATAAACAAAAAAATCATAATCGTTTATTATACTTACTTAAACAGTAACTATTAATAATTCATTTTTAATTATTATTGTTTTATTCCAGTACAAAGAAGTTCTGTTTGAGATATGGCATGATAGTCATACCAGTATAGTATATGATCAGATTAGCACCTCATTTGATCGGCAAGTGTAAAGGCAAAGACGTCGGCCTATATTTTCTTTGAACACTTTAACGGCGCCTTTGCCTCCGTTAACGAGACCGAAAAATGTAAATATTTCTCTCTAATTCGAGAAATAGAAAAAACCGAAGTAGGAAAATAGGATATAAAATATATGAATGGATAATTATTATTTTGATTAGTATTGAGTTCACACGTAAAAAAGCAATCCGCTCTTGTTGTTTTTAAAAAAATAGTTTATTATTATAATATTATTACTTATTCAAATAAAAGTTAGTTTTGTTTGTGTATTGAGTAATTGAGTTCAACTGCACTTGATCGGTTGAATCTAAAATTTAAACGTAAAAACGGTAAGTATAGTTCATCCGTTGAGAGCTGACGGTGACTCATGCATTTTCGTACTAAGAATTGCTTTGCATTTTATATCTATCTTTTTCTATCATGTACGAAACAGTATGAAATAAAAGACGAAACGTGTGTCTGCGTGTTAAAGAATACGGCAGCGTAAACGTAGGTCTAAGCTCACACATGACTCTTGTATTGGCACGCTGCATATAAACACACACAACACGCGAGCGCTACGTCAAATAACATAACCGTAAAAAGTTTGTTTAGATGGTGCGCGAGATTTTTTAAATATCCCGCCAATGAAAATCAGCGCAGCACTAAATTTTCTTGCGGACATACGTTTACTTAAATATTGAATCATGCGATTTTAAGCGATGAGTCACAGGCAGCTCTCACCGGCCCGACTATAAAATATCTACAAGATAAAAATACTGGCCCTAAGTTGTCTATATGTAATGTTAAAATGACCGCAGGCTAGTTAAATACTATTAAGAAAAGCGTAGCCAATTTTACGAATTTACATTACTATTTTTGTTTACATCAATTTTAATTTTATTGCTAATTTTTTTAGCCCCATTTTTTCCAAAAGTACCAGATATTAGTTTGTCGCTTAAGCCGTGTTTGGGCGTCAAAAATTGCCATTTTTTTAAATTAATTCATCGGATTTAAAGACCTCAGCGCTTTCTTGTGAGTTATTGAATTTGAGCCGGTGCAATGTGTAAAGGTGTAACTCGATTTTGTTTACACTTTTGTCTTCCGTGTCAATATAACTTCGTTTTTATTGTGTAAAACGACGTCAGTGGTTTTTTCTAAAAGTGTTTCTAAATTTAGGTAAGTTAATTTCATGAATAATTCAATTTTTTTAATTATTATTAAGTATGTATTTAATTAAGAGTTTATAAAGTGGTTATAGTTTTGCAGGCGAAAAGAAATATTTTGAGTAATTAGCACGTACCTGCAAGTGTCGTATTACAAAAAGTTTTATATACCGGGTGACCCAGGGTTCTGTAAAAGCCCCATAACGTATTTGCTATTTGAGATATCGACTTTTAGTTTTCTTGAACTGGTACCCACACTTATTCTACATATTTTAAAAATATGTATGTTTTTGTACAGGGTGTCCCACTATACATAACAGACCAAAGTTATGTTTTTTTAAATGGAACACCCTATATATTATACTTTATTTTCAACCCTCTTAATAAGCTAATAAAAATAGTATAAGATAGTAAAGGTCTATTATGGACGATTGGTTAGTTATGGGCAAATTTGTAGCAAAAACAAGGACACATTGCAAAAATTGCAGAAGTGCTCCTAGCAAAGCCATCGTCATTTTTTATACACTGAAGAATTTTCCACATCATAAAGAATAATACAAATCGGCTTTGGTTCTTTTTTATTGATACTGCTATACAGGGTGTCAACATACGCAAAATATTGGATAACTATTTTTTTCAAATGGAACACCCTATATATCTTGCCACCAGTGCATGGAATTTTTAATAAGCTTTCCAATGATGTACAATTTGTATAATGAAATATTAAGGATTCTTGAGATTTATCCATAAAAACATTTTTCTTTTGTCGCCTCCTGCTCACTTTTGGATTTTCAGCCAAAACTATGCATTTCTGAAAAAATAATAGGAGACCAAAGTTGTAGAGCGGAAAATTTTCGATCGATATAGGTCTTTCGACTTTTCCAATAATGCGTGCATTGCCCGCCAGAGTGCCCAAAATCGAGACCGTATATGCATTTTAGCGTTTTTCTCAAATTTTTTGTTAATTAATTGCACTATACTTTATTTTCCACGTCCTCTAGCAGAAAACTGGGTAATTATAGAATTATTCAAATGACCTACATCTATTGAAAAAATTCCGCTCTACAACTCTTAAAAGAAGCAATTTTTGCCCAAAATGCATCGTTTTCGCTAAAAATACAAAAAACCATTGAAAAACGCAAAAATTGATACATACATTTTCAATTTGCATTTTAGGGAAAACTATGCATTTTTGGCAAAAATTGCTTCTATTAAGAGTTGTAGAGCGGAACATTTTCAATCGATATGGGCCATTTTAATTTCCCTATAATTTCCCGTTTTTCCGCTAGAGGGTGCGGAAAATAAAGTATAGTGCAATTTATTAATAAAAAAATTGAAAAGAAAACGCTAAAATGCATATACGGTCACGATTTTGCGCGCTCTGGCGGGTAATGCAGGCATTATCTTAAAAGTTGAAAGAACCACATCGATCGGAAATTTTTCGCTCTACAACTTTGGTCTCTTATAATTTTTCATGAAAATGTATAGTTTTGTCTGAAAATCCAAAAATCAGCGGAAGGTGGCAAAAGAAATATGTTTTTATTGATAAATCTCAAGAATCCTTAATATTTTGTTATACAAACTGTATATCATTGGAAAGCTTATTATAAATGCCATAGATTGGTGGCAACTTATATAGGGTGTTCCATTTGAAAAAAAAAAGTTATCCATTGTTTTGCCTATGTTGACACCCTGTATATCACTATGATTAAAAGAGAACCAAAGCCGATGTGTATTATTCTTTATGATGTGGAAAATTTTCTAGTGTATAAATAATGATGCTATCTTTGCTAGGAACGCTTCTGCAATGTTTTCAATGTGTACATGTTTTTGCCACAAATTTGCCCATAACTAGCCAATCGTCCATAATAGACCCATACTATCTTATACTATTTTTATCAGCTTCTCAAGAGGGTTGAAAATAAAGTGTAAAATATAGGGTGTTCCATTTAAAAAAACATAACTTTGTTCCGTTATGTATATTGGGACACCCTGTACAAAAACATACATATTTTTAAAATATGTAGAATAAGTGTGGGTACCATTTCAAGAAAACTAGAAGTCGATATCTCAAATAGCAAACAAGTTACGGGGCTTTTACAGATCCCTGGGTCACCCGGTATATATTTTATTAATTTTGTCATGATTTAACAATAGTATATTGTACAACGAGCATATAATGATAATGATACAACAGAATGCGAGTTGTACTTTGTTCACGAAAATTAAAATCAAAATTAAAATCGGAATCAAAATTAAAAAATAATAAAAACAAAATCAAAATCAAAATTAAAATCGAAATTAAAGTTGTAATTACAATTACAGTTGAAAAGAAATTAAAATCAGTATTAAACAGGGTAAACAAAATATTATCATAAATCGCGTTCTGTGCATTAAAGCGCGAATTAGCGTGTTTAATAAGCATATTAAACATGCAAATGCGTGTTTAAGAAATTGAGTGTTAAATGTACCCCATTAATGCTGCCCGTAGAATTAAATAATGCGCACATTATAACATTTTTGTAAACAAAAATTAATAAATATAATGTATCAGAATTCATTGTCTAAATTAAAATAATTTTTTCCGCTACCGACAACGTAAATACGCATTGCATGCATGGTTACAGGTACCGTAAGTGGCTGATAACATTCGTGGTGTTTGTTGTCCTTGACGACGGAACTTAATTTTTACTTACGGACCTAGGAAAATAATAAACAGAAACGTAACGCTCCAACATATAGGCGAACAACACATTTTCGTCTATACCTATAACATCGGCATCCATTTTAAATAACCACTGCTTAAAAGAGTCGTAACAGGGCACATACCTTTTTCGATTTTGTCGGTAACAGGTTCTAACACGCAATATTCGCAGCTTCGGATGCAAATCCGTGCCCGCAAAAACTGTCACTGGATTGACACAAACAAACAAAACTCGACATTGTTTTCTCCGTTGCTGGGTTGCCATAGGACGCATAGAACGCATAGGTGACTATAAACATTTGAATCACAAATGTTACAAGCCGCATTTTAGAATATTTTCTGATCATTTTTAAGTATTATATTTCCGGTAGCGGAAAAAAATTAATAAGCAACATGGAACGTAATGACAATTAACATTTTCGGCAGGCGACGAGCCTCGGCTCCGCCTCGGTTCGTATTCGCCTACCTCAAATGTTAATACGTCCTTACGTTCCTTGTTGCTTAAATAACTATTTAGGAATTGTTCCTAAAACTTATTATTTCATACTTCAAATGTTTGCTTTACCAAGGAGTAAGAAAATAGTCGCCCCTGCTCTTCTTGAAAAGGAAAATGAGCTCACAGCTATTGAGGGTTGATTACAATAACACTGATTTACCAGAAACACCAGGATCAAATGAAGAAAATGAAAAATTATCTCTAGGAAAAACGAATTCTGAAGAGCTATTATTATTGGACAAAGATATTTTAATGGAGGAATTTGACGCCATAATAAAAGAAACCAATAATAGTGATGTTGACGAAATTGGTATAGATCTATGGCAGGCAATTGATGATCTGCCAGAAATCCGTATTACAAGAAAAGTGCAGCTTGTTGATAAAATACGGAAGGACATAAGTAATGAGAATGCAAAAACAAGTTTTCAAAAAGACAGTAATAAAAATCAAAACAAAGGCGCCCCTTCAGGGAGCAGAAGCTGGCACTTATCAAGAAACAGTGATCGGGAGAGTGATACAACAGAAGTGGAGGAAGAAATCTTTACGGATGAGAGAGCTAAAGAAGAGAGCCGTGTCATAGAAGAAAATGTGAATATCCTGGAATCAAATAGGAAAAGAAGGCCTAAAGTGGATACCAAAAATAAACACCAGAAAAACCGAACAAACGCTTTGGTTTCTGCAAGAAAAATAAGTTAAAACGCAGATGTGACGAGGTCACAGAAGACGAAAGACGTGTTTTATTCGAAACTTTCTGGCAAATGGACTGGAATCAAAAAAGAGTTTTCTTGTGCACTTTGAAACGGTTTCAAAAAGTGCAGGGTCTTTATCCCTATCAAGACGAGGAAAGACAGTTAAATACTTCATAATGCAACTAACAAGGGAAAATACGTAGCCTATTCAAGTGTGCAGGCTATTTTTTCTTTCTACTTTTGGCATTAAGGATCATTACTTCTAGAATATTTGTTGTCAAGACAACAAATGTTATTGTCTCGTTAAATTACTAGGTAACAAGGTACCCAAAAAACTATTTTTTGATAATTAACCTCGATCTAGGTATGTTACTACCGATAATTTACCGAATGAAATAATAATAAAGATCAGGAAAAGTTATGGTTCATTACAAGCTGAATAGTTTGGTTTGCTACAAGAGTAATTGTAAAAATTAAAACTTAATGACAGTGACGTAACGTCATGAACATCATGTTTTTATAATTTTAAAAGTTACTCACCTAATTACCGTTTTTCTGTTATCGATTTCGACAATGCAAACATTGTTGTAATGTCAAGCTACCCCATTAATTATCGTTTTTCTGTCATCGCACCCATTATTATTAGGTAAATTATCTATTAAACTTTTTATCAACTTCTAACATCGATATACAACACATGTGCGGCCAAGGCTATGATAATGGCGCGAATATAAGAGGCAAAAATATTGGCCAGGAAGGAATACATCAACCCACGCGCATTTTATGCTCATAGTCTTAAATTAGTAGTAAATGCCGCTGCTAAAAGCTCACTCGAAATCACATTATTTTTTTCTATCGTGTAAGAAATCTTAGTACTTTTTGCTCGTTTGCAAATACTTATTCCTAGTTTGACTTTAAAACCATTGTCTACTACGCGTTGGAAGAGCAGAGTCGAGGCTTTGAAAGCACTTCGTTTCAATCTGTGAAAGGTTTATGATGCCTTCCATAAAATTTACTCTGATAAAAATAGAGATTCGGATACAAAAAACTTTTATTTGTAATTTGGTACAACATACTTTCCAAAATTAATATTGTCAGCAAGTCATTACAAAAGTCAGATGTTGTTCTTTCGGAGGCGGTAAAAATGTTAACTCAAACGAAAGACAATTTAATAGGAATGCGAAATGAGTTAGCATTTGGGCAAATGATCATTGACCCAAAAACATTAGCTGAAGAAGTTGATGCCGATACAACGTTTCAGCACCGACCCGAGCTCGTCCGAAAAAAAAAATCTCCTATGAAGCTGTAGACGAACCCATCACAGATCCAGAAATGCATTTTATAGTAAATTTTTATTACTATTTATTAGATACCGCTGTAACAAAATTCATTGAATGTTTCAATCTTCCAAGCGAAAACAATAAAGCTTTTTCTTTTTACAAAATCTAAGCAATTGGAAAAAAAGAGATTCTGGTGGGAAAAAAACTCTGCTCAAATTTGCAAAACAAATTAAGCAGCGGACCAAACTCTGATATTGACCAAAATGATCTCTTCTATGAAATCGAACTTCTGCCGATCTTCTTCGATGAGGATACCACCCCCCTAAACATTTTAAATTATTGATTCTCAAACAGTTTAATTAGCTCTTTTCCAAATTTGTTTACCGCTCTTAGAATTTACCCAGCGCTCGTCGTCGCCCGCCGCGTTGCGCGTTTTGCCGTACAAATTAATTTCTTTTATACTGATGTAAGCAAATGACCATTCCAAAAAAATATGATTTTTATATGAAATGAAACGAGGAATAGACTGGTATTTTTTTCAAATTTTTAAAGTGGTGGCCTTGAGTAGTAAAATGACTTTAAATATTTTAATTGTTTATAATAATTATAAATTAACAACAAAAGTAATATTAATTAATATCGGAATGAAGAAAATTCTATTACCTTTAAAATTGGCCCTAATTGAGCTACGTACGACTAATAGAAAGGGAATTATCATGATCTAAAGACATGCATAATTAGCGAGTTTTCAAAACTTTAACTGTCTGTATTTTCAAAAATACTGACGAAAAAAAAAACGCAAAAATACGGGTCGGCTTATTTTGTATAGGCAACACGTAAAAAATGAGGCTAATAGAAAAATAGACCCCATATTTCCATTCGATTTGTAAAAGAATGCCTCATGTGCGGCAACGCTTAATGAGTCTCGCCATTTTTATTAACTAACCTCAATAGTGCTGCGAGTACTAGTAATTCATGTTTGAAGGTAAGTTGTTATACAGGGTCTTCATTTCAAAAGGAGCCACCGTGAATAACTTTGGATCTGAAGTAGTTACGGTTTTAAGAAAAAATACGTCAATTTGTTTTCGAGGAGGAATTTTATCTTTCATCCCCACACGCCCAGCCACCCCATCTTTATAATTTCAAATGGCACCCCCTATTTTGCGATACCTCATTTTAAAGGACATAAAAATACTATACAGCAAAGCAAAAATTCATTTAAAAATAAGCCACCCTGAATAACTCTGGTTCTGAAGTAGTCACGGTTACAGGAAAAAATACGTCAATTTTGTTTTTTCATTTGCTTTAAACTACTCGAGAATTTAAAAGCTCCAACGTCGCTCGTGCTTTCAATCTTCCTCTCGTAATGTAAAAAGCTTCATAACGTTACTTGTATCCTAAATTACTATAACGCAACTATAGAATTGTTTGCGCAATGTATGCCATGAACGCTTCGCATATATTAGGGCCGGTTTCACCAACGTTAGTTAAAACGTTGTTTAACGATTAAAGGGTACCTACGGTTAAGATAGTCAAAATGCCCCTATCCCAAGATTTTTGAATTTACGCGATGAGAGGGTATTTTGGGGTGTAAAAATAAGGTCCCCATGGTCAGTGGGCTGAGAACCCCCTTCGCCCTCTCAGGGGGTTAAAAATTGGGTTTTTCTAAACATTATTTTTTTAATGACGAACGAGTAAATGAAAACTTTTGAACACAAGTTCGGTAAGTGCTCTCTAACAGGTCGAGAAAATTTTAAAAATACTCGGCCCGTAGAGTGTTTTTAATTTTCGATTTACTTAATGAAATGATTTTTCCTTATTAATTCCAATGTTTCGATGAAACCATGTTATCTTTTACCAGAAATAAAATAGTAGCAGTACTTTTTTGAACGCCATTTCTTCAAAAACAAATGAATATCGACATAGGATATGCTACATGAAAAATACTGAGAATTTTACGTAGAATCCACAAATGCAAAAAAATGGGGGTTCACATTTCAAAATTTTAACTTAGTGGTGGTATCTCGATTTTGGGACACCCTGTGCATTTGAATTTTATCTCAAAAAATGCGCGTTAAAAAATAATAATATACGTGTCCGAGCATTTTTCTGAAAGAAAACGTCCTGAATTTTAATTGAATTTATTCCTTACTTTATGTAGATAGTGTATCTAAAAAGTAAAGAAACAGAATAGGTTTATATTTGGAAAAAATATGTTTATCACCATAGCAACGAAACAATAAAGGCTGATAGTTATTTGTTTAACAAGGCAATAAAGTGGCAGATTTACTGACGCGGCTGGTGAATCCAAAATTTTGTATGTAAATCGACACAATTATTAATAATGTTAAAGCAATTATTTATCATTACTAATCTATATTTATTGATAATATGAACAACAGCTTATCTAATAAAATTATGATTTATCTAATCAGCTAACTATAATTTCTACGAATAATTATAGTTCGAGCAATATATTATTGCTCGACATATATGTTTTATTTTGTAATAAAAAAAAAAACTCGTTAAAAAACATTCCATTGACTGTCTAATTACAGCACCAAGCTCAATATATTTTTAAGTATGAAAAAGTATTTTGATCGTATAAATGTCTCAATTTTTCTGAATAGAAATACTTTGAGATTCCCGGAGGCAATGTCAACGATTTTTGGAAAAAAAAATGTGTCTCGTGAGTCTGGCTGTATGCGCTGTATCTCAAAAAGGTGTTTACATTTACGGTTTTTTTAAATAACTTTTTACATATGAAAAATATTTCAAAAAATGGTGATGTGGCCATCATATTACTTTCTCCGATTTGATGGTTTAATAGTTATTTATATTTGAAGATTCATTCATTATTTTCGATTTAAATCATATTTTAAATCGAGCGTTTCACATGATCGATCGATGGTGATGACGTTTGAAACGTCAAAATTATGAAAGGTAACAATGACAAATTATGTTACAAATTCTAATAATTTTTACCGTAAGTTTACTGAAAAACTAAAAAAAAGTCCCGAAAAAAATTTCTAAAAATGGTCCCGATTAAAAAATCTCATAAAAGTCCTGAACAAGAAAGTCTCGAAAAGGATTTCTAAAAATAGTCCTGATTTAAAAGTCCTAAAAGCCCTAATAAAAGCCCTGAACAAGAAAATCCTAAAAAAGATTTCTTAAAATAGTCCCGATTAAAAAGTCCTAAAAAACCGAATAAAAGCCCTGAACAAGAAAGTCCTGTAAAATATTTCTAAATATAGATCTAATTAAAAAGTCCTAAATAACCCAATAAAAGTCCTGAACAAGAAAGTCTCCTGATAAAAAGTCCTGAAAAAGAATCCTGACAAAAATGTCTTGAAAAACAGGTCCTTCAAAAGGACCAGAAATAAAGTCCTAAAAGAATGTCCTAAAAAAGAGTTCTTACAAAAAAATGTCCTGGAAAAACAGTTTTAAAAATAGAGTCTTAAAGAAAGGTTCCTGTTAGAAAGTTGTGAAAAAAGTCCTGAAAAAAGTACTGCAAAAAAATCCTAAAAAATTCAGTCTTCGTATAAGACACCAGAAGCAAATGTCGTTTAAAAAATCCCGAAAGACATCCGAAAAAGAGTCCCAAAAAAGTCCCAAAGGATAGTCCAAAAATAAGTCATGTCAAAGTCCTGAAGAATGTCTTAAAAATGTCCCAAAAATGAGTCCTGATAAAATATTCAGAAAAAATGTCCTGTAACAACAGTTTTGAAAAAGAATTATGGAGATAACATCGTAAAAAAATCCTAAAAAAACATTTCTAAAAAAGCCCTGTAAAAAGATCATTAAAAAAGACCTGAAAAAGTTTTGAAGAAATCGCAAAAAAAGTCTTGAAAAAAAAATCCGGAACACGAAATCCTGAAAATTAATCCCATAAAAAATGTTCTGAATTATATGTCCTACTGAAAAAAGTCCTGTAAAGAAGGTTTGAAAGAAAATTCCCGAAAAAATAATACTGTATGTAAAATAATAAGTCCCGAGCAAGAGGTTCTTAAGAAAGACTCGAAAAAGTCCCGAAAAAAAGTCCTAGAGGAACAGTCCTGGAAATAAAGTCTTGAAAACGAGTCCTGATAAAAGCCGTGAAGAAAAACTTCTGAAAAATAGTCTTCATACAATAAATGTCCCGAAAAAGAGTCCTAAAAAGTCCTAAAATAAATCCTGAAGAAGGTTGAGATATCATAAAAAAATTGTCCAGTACAAACAGTCCCTGAAAATAACATTTATAAAAAATAAACAAAAAAATCTGAAAAGAAAGCATTGTAAAGCCCTTAAAAGGAACTGAAGAAATTGTTTTGAAAAAGAAATCCCAAAGAGTCCTACAAAAAAGCCTAAAATAAGTCCTTAACAAAATTCCTGAAATAAAAAGTTTAGAAAGTAGTCGTAAAAAAAGCTAAAAATATCTGAAAAAGTCCTTAAAAAGGTCCAAAAATGGTTATGAAAAGAAAAATTCTAAAAAATTCTGAAATTTTTTTTCCGAAAAAAATCCCGAAAATAAGTTCTTAACAAAGAGTTGAAAGTCCCGAGAAAAAATTTCTGAAAAAAATCCTGTCAATAAAATTTTGAAAAGAAATCCTGAAAGAAAAAAATAAGTCTTGAAAAAAATCTCTTAAAATGTTCTGAAAAAGAATCCTCGAAGAAAGGTCTTTTAAAAATGTCCTAAAAAAAGTTCTAAAAAGGCTAAAAGAACAAAAAACTGTTAAGGTAAATATTCGGAAATACGAAATTTTACCAAAAGCTTTACAGTTTTTCGGATTCTCAAATAACACTTGTGGTCAAGTTTCATGGTCATTTTTGTATTAGTTTTTGAGATACAGCGCGCATATACAGACTATTATGTAGAGAAAGAAATGGTGATGTGGCCATCATGTTACTTTCTCCGACTTGCTAGTATCATTTATATTTACGCTTTCATGGTTTATTTTCAATTTAAATCATATTTTAAATGCGCATCGAACGTTTCGTAGACTCCGACAAAACTGACGTTTAAAACGTCAAAATTATGAAACACGGAAAAATTTTACTTCAAATTCAAAAACTTAGTTTACTCAAAAACTAAAGAGATTTCGAAAAAAACTTATTCTTTATAAGTTGTTCATTTTGGCATTCTCTACAATTATTAATTATAATAAATTTTCTGTAACTATTACGGTTTTATAATTATAAACCAAAAATTAAAAAATAATAATAATTTTTTTTCTCGAATAAAAATGATGAAAAATGTTTTCAAGCAAAAGGTGTTCATTTCTTTGTCGTCTTCAATGTTTGTTTAAATGTTTTTGTGATATTTTTTATATTTAAGAAAATATTGGCAAAAAACAAAAAACAGTTAAGGTAAACACCCACTTCCGGTGTACAAAATTTTACCAAAAGCTTTTCAGTTCTTCGGATTATCAAATAAGACGTATGTTCAGAGTTTCATATCAATTGCTCTATTAGTTTTTGAGATACAGCGCGCACAGACGCACACACACACACATATAGACACACACACACAGACACAAAAAAAAATCCAGAAATTGTTGAAATGGCATCTAGGGACCCCAAAACGGATATTTCTGTAAAAAAATTTTCGTACTTCGCAACGAAGAAAGTAAAATTGAAGATGACAAGGAAATTAACTTTTTTTAGCCATTCAGTCACGACCGGATTATTTTGGTACAAGCGCTCGCCTGCACCAACTACACCAACGGGCTCCCCCCCCCCCAAATTATCTTCATTTCTTTATAATTATTTTTCATAAAATTGTTATTTTTGTCATTGTAGGCCTATAATTGTGAAATGATAATTTAAATTTATATGAAAAATTATTATAGAGAATACCGAAATGGACAACTTATAAACAATATGTTTTAGGAATTCTCATTAATTTTTCTGTAAACTGACCGTAAAGATTATTAGAATTTGAAGTACTTATGATTTTTGACGATTTAAACGAAAGTATCATCGGATTCTGCAAAACGTTCGATGCACATTTAAAATGAAAATAAACCATGAAAGTATAAATACAATTATCATGATGGCTACTTCACCATTTTTGAAATTAATTTAAATGGGAGTGGTAAAGCCTCCGTTTTTTTTATTAAAAAAATATTACACGTCTTAGATTTAATAATTTACAATTCCATTCATTTACGTAATATTATTAAAGCAGTTTTATTCCAAATTAGCATAAAGCAGTTCATTAATTTATATTGCGCATCAACTTTAAATATCGTTATAATAAAGAAGAATCATTACATTTTTTCCGCTAATGACCACAGGGATTGTATCTCCAGTGCAGTTAATCACTTAATAAGAACTAAATTGTTTTGAACTCTCTCTAACAGCATAAATCTAGATAATTATTTTTATATACTTATAAATAAATGAGTTAAAAGTCATTCACATGGAAACCATAGAAAGAACGGTTTCATACCCTAGTAAAAAATGGCATCCACTGTAAGATTAGACAAGAAGCACGACGTTCAGGAATGAGCAATTAATGTTAGAGGACGAAGATGGATAGAATTAGTCAGTTCTTAGCTTTGTGGTGAATAAGCAGTAGGTGTATAAAATTTCCGCGTCTCTAGAGATTATGATGGGAAAAATATTTGATTGTGTGAACCCCTTTGTTTGTCTTGAACCATGCAAGGTTACAACAGCACTAACGGTTAGGAAGGAACTTCATTTTAATTCGCAATTAACTCCGGTTCACACATATTAAACGAAAATAACTGCACCTCTCTAAGCCCATTTTATATAAATCCAGTTCTTATCCTTCGCAATATATTTATTGTCTTATCGTTAGATTTTAATTTAGATATTATGTTGGTAGTGAATTAATTCAGATTAAATTATACTCATGGTATAAAGTTTAATAGGTTGTAATAATTTGACAAGTTAGCTGTTAAATTTCCTCAATTGATTTTGTTTAAGATTTTTATGGAGCCCTAAATGTAAATACATTGCGTAAATGATTGTTTCCAATCAACGACAACTGTTTCTGTGTTTGGCACTGACAAAAACCTTTCTACTATTTTAGCAAATACATACTTTTGTTTACTAATATCGGCTAGTGCTTGAATAATAATAATAAATGGGAAACACGTCCGGACTAATTTTTAGAACCTCTTTTATATGATTGTTGAACAAATCAACGTATCATTAGGACAGTTCAACCGATCAGCTTCAAAATTTAACGATTTGATTTATTTTAAGACAGGGCTGGGTTGGTAACCCATACTAACATTTAACTATACAAATACGCGAAAAGAGGTATCGCGTTTAAATAATTGGTATATTCATCTTTTTTATATTGCGAGTGAAGCTTACAGAAAAGCATCTATCGATAACTTTGGGCGTTTTTCATCAACCACTCGGTATATAAGGTGTCCCACGAGGTACTCAGCCCACATCGCTTTGGTGGCTTTAAATGGTTTGGAATGAGGGCTCTTTCTGAATACATAGATTTCATTTCCGTTTCTCAATTTCCAAGAAAATGAAAATTTGTTTTTGAGTCCAAAAAAAAAACCGAAAAAACTGATTTTTGTTTTTTCTTTATTTCTTCGTTATTTAAGGTGATTCTTAAAAACGGTAAAGGCGTTATTATGATTTTAAAATAAACTTTTTTATTATGTAATAGATGGCATAATATTACCATCATCAACTTTCTTATTTCTTATGGACGCTATATTTATTTTTTATCGCATCTCAATGCTCATTTTTTTGTGGTGACAACAATATAACACAACATACATTTAATTTAATAAATAAACATATAATCGTTTAAAGCACTTTTATTAGCAATCTATTTAGCGCTGATTCAAAATCATCCATGCCATGAAATTAAAATCAATTCAAAATCTGAATAACACTTTGTTCTCAAACATTATTATTCTTTATGTATAAAAATATCGTTCGATAATTCAGAAATATAAGAGCGAGATATGTTACTTTTTATTCAGTAAACAGAAATACATTATTGGCTAGATGAAAATATTAAAAATGTATCTAGAAAAAAGGCAACCCCATCAAACAAATTTGTTCACGGATCGACAGAAATTTGGGAGTTTGTATGATTTAATTAACATCGCAAAGCTTACGGTAATAAAGTTAATGAAGAAGATCGCAATGATATTTTGGAAATGATAATACTAAATACAGTGGCGGCTCGTGGAACATTTTTATGGTAGAACCACTTGGCATACACAATATATCTCACCGCCTCCTTTAATAAGAAATAAGAAAATAAAGAAAAATGTATCATTAAAAACGTTTACTTGTTGCAGAAGCATTAAAAAATTAAATAAACACGAAAAATAGCCTACATTAACTCTGTAATACCATTCTTCACGCGCGGAAATCAATTAAACGACGAATTGTATTTTGTAACTTTATCTACATCTCCTTAATAAGTGCAATACTTGAAATTTGAAACTTATTTTTGGTTAAAAAACAGAAAATGATTCGTCGATCTTATCTACAACTCTTTAATCAGCGTTATTTTCACTAACTGCTGCTTTTTAACCGTTACTAAGAAATAATAACGGTAACCGTTATTGAAAAATCCCACTAACGGTGATTTTCTCAAAAGTTATTTTATAAAAGGAACTCGATTAAATAACGAATCTCTTCTTAGTAACAGTAACTCTTATAACCGATTCAATAATGAATCACTTCTTAGTAACAGGAATCGATTCAATATTGAATCACGCCAAAAAAAAATTCGAACAAATATTGAAAAAAATTTGATGTAAAATTGACAAACACAAAATAGGCCAGTGATTTCACGAGAAAATGTAATCCGTTTTAAAATTACAAGAAATTCTTAAAATTTTCCATAAAAGCCATTTTCTGACTTGTGTAAACTCCTGGTATTGCCACTAATAAACTATTATTATTATTATTATTATAAATTATCAAAATCGAAGAACGCATTCGGCAGTTGTAAAAAGTCGCGAAAATCTTGGAAATTTAAAAACTTTCAAGAGAAAATTTGGAAATCCGTTTTAAATATTCACCATATTTTGACATTTGTATCATCAAAATCGGCCAACGCGTTGAGCAATTTAAAAATAAAAATTGCAATTAAAATCTTTGGTCTTCTTCGTAATTTTGGCGTTTTGCGTTAATTTTTGACATTTTCGAAACTCAAGGAAGAGATTATTTTTCCCTTCCTATGATCCGCCAGTGATGAACCGTTTTGAATAATACTAAATTCGCCATACATTGACAATTAAATCATCAAAACCGAAACAATTACGAAAATCAAAAAGTCGTGATTTTAAAATTTTGGATTACAATTTTTGCATTTTAAGAAAAAAATTTCGTTTTAAAATTGTACAAAATTTGCCATATTTTGACGTTTGAATCATCAAAATCAAACAATTCAGCAGTTGTGCAATTTCAAAAATAAAAATCACGATTTTACAATATATGAACTAAAAAAGTGAGATTTTTGCATTTTGTGTTAATTTCGCGGAGGTATTTCGTAATCCGTTGTAAAAGTACACTTAATTTTCCGTATTTTGACATTTGAATCGTCAAAATCTAATAATGCATTCGGCAGTTGTGTTTTAAAAAAATCAATATTCAATTTTCTATTTTCGAAGTTTGAAAACGTGCGATTTTGGCATTTTGCGTTGATTTCCTGAAAAAAAAACTAATACGGATGAAATTTGCCACAATTTTCACATTAGAATCACCAAAATCACAATGTGTTTGTGCAATTTAAAAAATCAAAATCGTAATTTTAATCTTCGGACTTTTAATTCGTGGAATTTTTACGGTTTGCGTGTTTCACAAAAAAGGGTTATTAAGCTGTCTTTAAATTGCATTAAATTCTCGAGATGGTTACGTTAGAATCATCAAAACGCGTTTAGCAGTTGTGCAATTTCCAAAATCAAAATCACAATTCCAAAATATTCTTGAAAAAATAACTTGAAAAGTGCGATTTTTACTTTTTGTGTTAATTGACCCCTAAGATGACTTTGTTACAAACGGTCTGAGTAAAGTTATTTTAAGTAACGATTACTAATAACTAGTTATTTTGTGGTAACAGTAACTTACTTTAAATAACCGTTTAAATAACTAGTTATTTGTAGTAACAGTAACTGTTATAACCGTTTATGGAAAATAACCGTTCATCTCATCACTAATGAGTACCGAAAGAATTTACTAAATTTGTTCTTTCGCTCAAGAGTTATCTTAAAAAAGAAAATACAACAATTTGCTGAAAGAATTTGCCTAATTTGGTCATCCGTTCACAAGTTAACCTTAAAAAAACAATTGAAGATACATGATTTTTTGGTCCTGTATTCGATGAGTACAATTAAATACTTTTCAGAAGCAATTTTTAAAATCGGCCATTTTATTTAAGAGTTAACTTCTCAAAACCACAAAACAATTGAGCGGTTAATTAACTTTTTACTTTCTCCGTTACGAAGTACGAGAAAGTATTGTGATCGTGATTTTTTTTTCAAAAAATTTTTTTACGGAAATATCCGTTTTGGGGTCCCTAGATGCCATTTCAATAATTTCTGGAAAAAAATTTTTTGTGTCTGTGTGTGTGTGTGTGTGTGTGTGTCTGTGTGTGTGTGTGTGTGTGTGTGTGTGGGTCTGTGCGCGCTGTATCTCAAAAACTAATAGAGCAATTGGTATGAAACTTTGAACATACGTCTTATTTGATAATCCGGAGAACTGAAAAGCTTTTGGTAAAATTTCGTACACCGGAAGTGGGTGTTTACCTTAACTGTTTTTTGTTTTTTGCCAATATTTTCTTAAATATGAAAAATATCACAAAAACATTTAAACAAACTTCAAAGGCAACAAAGAAATGAACATCTTTTGCTTGAAAATATTTTTCATAAAATCATTGCTATTCGAGAAAAAAAATTATTAATTTTTTTCAAATTTTTGGTTTATAATTATGAAACTATAGCAGTTACAGCAAATTTATGTGAATAATAATTATAGAGAATGCCAAAATGAACAACTTATAAAGAATAAGTTTTTTTCGAAATCTCTTTAGTTTTTGAGTAAACCGAGTTTTTGAATTTGAAGTATAATTTTTCCATCTTTCCGTCTCATAATTTTGACGTTTTAAACGTCAGTTTCATCCGAGTTTACGCAACGCTCGATGTACATTTAAAATATGATTTAAATTGAAAATAAACCATGAAAGCGTAAATATAAATGATACCATCAAGTCGGAGAAAATAACATGATGGCCACATCACCATTTTTTTTTATATTTTATACGTCCACACGGTGAGTGCAATACTTTCCTGGAAGAATGTTTAATATGTGTTTATCCGTTCAAGAGTTATTCTTAAAGACCAGAAAACAATTAAACGGCAAATTTAATTTTTTGGTCTTTTCGGAAGAATTTGCTAAATTTGGTCATCCCTTCAAGAGTTATCCTCTGAAACCCGAAAAACAAATGAACAACAAATTTATTTTTTTGGTTCTATCTGCATCTTTGGGATGAGTCTTATAAATCTGGTCATCAGTTGAAAAGTTATATTTAAAACACCACAAATGAATTTAACGACAAATTTCTTTACTTAAATTTGAACTCTGTCTTTTCGTTTAACAATATTAGAAAATAATTTATTTTTTAATCTCATCTACATCTGTCCAATGGGTACGACACTGTGCCGAAAGAATTTCCAAAATACGTCCTTTCGTTTATCGGGCTTGATAAAAATGTGATCCTTGAAAAAACAAAAAAAAACAATTGAACGTCGAATTAATTTTTGTTTTTATTTGCATCTATTCTATGAGAACAACACATTGTACCAAGAATTTTCAAAATTTAGTAATGTGTTCAAGAGTTATCCTTAAAAAATCAAAAAACAATTGAATTTCGAATTTCCGTTTTTTCTCAATTGACATGCATTTAGTGCCTAAATTTTGTCAGTAGTACATGAGCAAAAATACTTGAATTAAATTTATTAATCGTGTGCGATGCGGAAATAGGACTAACAAGTGCATGTTGTCGCGTGCACGAGATGAGCCAGAAATGATTTGACTCCAAATGCACGTTCAGAACGCGCCCCTCCCCGAACCACGCTGCCAGCATTCTAATGAAATGCCGTACCAGACGCAAGTTGGCTCCATTTGCGTTGGGGAACAAATGCATTGCGATTTTTCTCTATTCATTAAAGTTTCACGGGCATTGTTTAGAGTTGTTGTTTTTAGAAATACAAAATTCTTGCCGAGCATAAAATTAGAGGTAGTGCCATAGCTCCTTGGCTCTACATAACGAGCCGCCCCTGACTAAATGTATCTCAATTTTACGTTTACTTACAAAACATATTTTACCTAAATTCGTCAATCTCTTGCAGTCAAGTTCCAGCTGAATTAAATTTGCCAACAAATATAAACCATATAAAATTCGTTTGGGCTCCACACTTGCGACTGGTGACAATTTAAAATGCCTTGCATTTTGTAATTGGTTGCTACAAAAGTGCAATGAAAAAAAAAATGATTTGGATTGGACACATGAATGCAAATTCACAAATGGTGTTTTTAATTCCACGGCACGGATGATTTAAAGTAAGCGCAACATCGATTGCCAATAAATGTGTTTTAAGCGATTACATGGAATTAAATGTATGTTTTATACTGTTGTCATCACATAAAAAATAAATATGGCGTCCATAAGAAATAAAAAGGTTGATGATTGTTCAAAAGAAACGAAACATGTTACAACTAAAAATCGTATACCATCTATTACATAATAAATGTGGTTATGTGGCCATCATGTAAACGTCAAAATTATGAAAAATGGAAAAATTATACTTCAAATTCAAAAACTCAGTTTACTCAAAAATTAAAGGGATTTCGAAAAAAACTTATTCTTTATAAATTGTTCATTTTAGCATTCTCTTAATTATTATTAACATAAATTTGCTGTAATTATTATCGTTTTATAATTATAAACCAAAAATTACAAAAAAATAATAAATTTTTTTCTCGAATAAAAATGATTTTATGAAAAATGTTTTCAATCAAAAGATGGTTATTTATTTGTTGTTTTCAATGTTTGTTTAAATATTTTTGTGATATTTTTCATATTTAAGAAAATATTGGTAAAAAACAAAAAACAGTTAAGGTAAACACCCACTTCCGGTGTGTACGAAATTTTACCTTAAGCTTTTAAATTTTTCAGATTATCAAATAAGACGTATGTTCAAAGTTTGATATCAATTGCTCTATTAGTTTTTGAGATATAACGCTCACAGACAGACTCACACACAGCACACACACAGACACAGATATTGTTTCCAGAAATTATTGAAATGGCATCTAGGGACCCCAAAACGGATATTTCCGTAAAAAAAAATTTTGAAAAAAAAATTACGATCACAATACTTTCTCGTACTTCGTAACAGAGAAAGTAAAAAAGTACTATAAGAACGTCTTTACCGATTTTAAATATCACCTCAAATTACGAAGATATAAAGAAAGAAACGAAAATCAGTTTTTTCAAATTTTTTTTTACTTTCCCCCTTCTGATCCTAGAAGTTTGAGCTCTTGAGTTTGGATTTAAATAGAAAAAATACGTCCGCGAAAGAAACCTCAGAGAGAAAAAAATTATGGTCACTTTTATGAAAAATCATATCTCGTTAAGGGGGCACCAAACAGTGGCGGCTCGTCAGGGGAGGCAGGTGAGGCACTGCCTCACCATTAATTTTCAGGCACTGCCTCACCATTAATTTTCTATTTTATAAAAATATAAATCTATTCAATAAATTTCTTCCGTGTTGGCTTTAATATTGATAATTAATTATACAGTAATTATAAATGGATGTATTAACGGAAAATTCCCGATTTTTAATGATCAGAATTAGCGCGCCCATCCTGGCCGAACTTGAGGCAGAAATGAACCAGAGCGGTAGGAATTTATGCAACTTAATATGCTTCCACACAGTTTACCCATATCACATTCGAAGTAATGTGCAGATTTATTTCGATATCGGAGGCGAGCCTCACAGGCTTCTCATTGGTCGGAAATCACCCGCGTGATAGAGAGAGAGAACCTCGCGGCACTCGCAATTGTCAGCTGTGTTAGTAATCTATTCATTTCACTCCGCCGTCCGTTGATCAGCGTTAGTTATTAAAGGTAATCTTATTGATATTTATTAGTAAATAGTATGTATTCCTATATTATAATGGATGACGGAAATAGCACTCTTACAGTGAGAAATTGTAAAGACATCGTAAATTTCTTGCTTGATAATCCATTTAGCCGGTTGTCGTACGATGATAAAGTTTATGTAAAAGGTATCAAAAGGCCTTGCCCTGATCTTAGTTTATTATTGATTCAAAAACATCGATCATTTAAAAGTGCATAGTTTGACAAATGTAGTTGGTTGACAGGTACAATGATTAGAAATAAATTATTTTGTTGGCCTTGCATATTGTTTTCAAATAGCAATGAGTCGGTATGGCATAAAACAGGTTATGACGATTTAAAAAATTTAGCGCGTTCTATTGATAAGCATTCCAAAAGTAGAGATCATATATCATCAAATTGTAAATTTCACATTTTAGGTAAACAAAATATAGTTAATGTTTTAAGTACGGCTCGGCAAATTGAAATCGAAACGTACAATAACAACGTGAAGGAAAATAGGGGGATTTTAAAAAGATTAATCGATGTGACAATATTTTTGTGCAGTCAGGAATTGTCATTTAGGGGGCATGACGAATCAGAAACCTCAAATAATAAGGGGAATTTTCGAGAATTAGTTTTGTTAATGAGTAAAACGGATGGGATTTAAAAAAAAAAATTAGATGATGCTTCAATTTTTTCGGGGCTTTCAAAAACAATTCAAAATGAGTTAATTGATTCAATCAGTTACACACTGAAGAATCAAATAGAAAGTGAAATTTAAAATTCCAATTTTTTTTCATGGCAAGTGGACGAAACTACTGATATCACTTGTATTTCTCAATTATCAGTTATATTTAGATACGTCATCCAGGGAACACTTGTTGAAAGGTTTATGGGATTTTATGATGTAAATTCTCAACGAACGTCAGAAGATTTATTCACCTTGTTAACAGAAACATTTGGAAAATTTAATATCAAAGAAAAATTAATTGCTCAAACTTATGATGGTGCTGCTGTTATGGCTGGTTATTTGAATGGTTTACAAACCAAAGTAAAATCAGTAGCTCCACAAGCAATTTTTACTCATTGCCATGCTCACGTTCTAAATTTAGTGCTGAGTAAATCGTGCAACTCAATAAAAAAAGTACGAATATTTTTTTCAAATCTAACAGGATTTTCTGCTTTCTTTTCAAAATCAACAAAACGAACCGCAGTATTGGATGAAATTTGTAATGCAAGAATACCATCTAATGCACAAACACGTTGGAATTTTACATCTCGGGTTATTTTTACAATTCATGAAAATAAAAATAAATTAATTGAAGTATTCAATTTTATAATTCATTCAGACAAATTTGATAATATATCTATCAGAGAGGCATACGGCTTAAAATCATTGTTAGAAGACAACCATTTCTGTTTCTTATTAGATTCCTTCAAACTTATTTTTGAACAAACAAGTGTTGTATTTTTAATTCTTCAACACAAACTAACTGACATCACGTATGCAAGAGGGCGTTTAACTTCACTTATTTTTAAATTAAAGGAATTTAGAACCAATGAAACATATTTGAATCATATATACGAAAAACATTTTTCTGACATAGAAAATCCTCCGAAAAAGCGAAAGCGCTCTGATGATGCAGATGATACGGGATTACAATATAAACAGATATTTTACGAAATTTTAGATACAGTGGTAGGACAAATCGAAACAAGATTTTTTGATCTAAGTAAATTAAAATTCTTTGATTTAATTTCTGTTAGTAAGTTTGAACTGTATTCAAAAACGTTTCCATTGCAGTTGTTTGAAGAATTAATTAAGCAATATCCATTTTTTGACAAAATACAATTACGAAATGAACTGTGGGTTCTATATTCAGATAAGCTTCTTGGTGAGTCTAAAATGCCAATGGATATGTTAGAATATATAAAGAATAATGACTTGCAAGTATGTATGCCTGAATTGTACAAACTAATTTCTTTAATAGTAACCATACCGGTAACATCTGCATCTGTGGAAAGAAGTTTTTCCGTATTAAAACGAATAAAAACATGCACAAGAAATCAAATAGGCCAAAATAGGTTGTCAAATATGTCACTCATTGCTATTGAAAAGGAATTTGTGAAAACACTTTGTAAAAATGAACATTTTTACGATCAAATTATAGATTATTTTGCTGAAAATAAGAACAGAAGAATACCATTAATATATAAAAACCATTAAATTTTTTGATTACATTTTTCTTGAAACACTTTTGTGCAATCTCTTTAAATAAATAGGATCCGTTTTCTTTAATATTCAATATACACATTTCTAGTTTTGTTTAAGAATTTATTTATTTTCAAATGAATAGTTTTATGTTGTATTTTATATTTAATATTTATTAGAGTATTTTTAAGTTTGTTGTCCCATTTATTTCCATAACACATTCCATTATTTATTATAAACCTACGTAGAGTTTTATTTTTGTTATAGAATTTAAATATTTATTTATTTTTATTTAATAGTTCAACCTTATTATTTCCTTTCCAATTTTCCCATCCCGGCAAGAAAATCTTCACACCTTCTCGTGGTTCTTGCTGAACAATAGAATATCTTAAAGATATACCGGGTGACCCAGGGTTCCGTAAAAACCCCATAACTTATTTGCTATTTAAGATACCGACTTCTATTTTTCATAAACTAGTACCCACACCTATTCTATATATTTTAAAAATATGTATGTTTTTGTACAGGGTGTCTCAGTATAAGTAACAGATCAAAGTTATGTTTTTTTAAATGGAACACCCCATATTTTATACTTTATTTTTAATCCTCTTAAGAAGCTGATAAAAATAGTATAAGATAGTATGGACGGTATTACAGACTAAGATTATGGACGGTTGGTTAGTTATGGGCAAATTTGTGGCAAAAACATGTTCACATTGAAAACATTGCAGAAGCGTTCCTAGCAAAGATTGCTTCATTTTTTATACACTAGAAAATTTTCCAAACCAAGAAGAATAATGCACATCGGCTTTAGTCCTTTTTTGTTCATACTGCTATACAGGGTGTCAACATACGCAAAATAATGGATAACTATTTTTTTCAAATGGAACACCCTATATATCAACCTTCTGTTGATTTTTGGATTTTCAGCCTAAACTATGCATTTTCTGAAAGAATAATAAGAGACCAAAGTTGTAGAGCGGAATTTTTCCAGAAAATGCATAGTTTTGGCTGAAAATCCATAAATCATCAGAAGGTAATAAAAGAAATATGTTTTTATTGATAAATCTCAAGAATCCTTAATATTTTGTTATGCAAACTGTATATCATTGGAAAGCTTATCAAAAATGCCATAGATTGGTGGCAACGTGGTGGTGTTTTATTTGAAAAAAATAGTTATCCGTTGTTTTGCGTATGTTGACACCCTGTATAGCAGTATTAACAAAAAAGGACTCAAGCCGATGTGTATTATTCTTCATGATGTGGAAAATGTTCTAATGTATAAAAAATGAAGCAATCTTTGCTAGGAATGCTTCTGCAATATTTTCAATGTGTACATGTTTTTGCCACAAATTTGCCCATAACTAACCAATCGTCCATAATAGACCAATACTATCTTATACTATTTTTATCAGCTTCTTAAGAGGATTAAAAATTAAGTATAAAATATGGGGTGTTCCATTTAAAAAAAACATAACTTTGATCTGTTACTTATACTAGGACACCCTGTACAAAAACATACATATTTTTAAAATATGTAGAATAAGTGTGGGTACCAGTTTATGAAAAATAGAAGTCGATATCTCAAATAGCAAATAAGTTATGGGGCTTTTACAGAACCCTGGGTCACCCGGTATATACACAGATGTTTTATTGGCCTCTGTGCCTCACCAAACCAAAAGTTGACGAGCCGCCACTGGCACCAAATCAAAAAGTATGCTGATATAAATAATGTGGGCGGATGTTTTGTGAAGAGATCTCGCTACCGACGGATCCTTCAGGAGCAAAAATAAAGTCAGTGGCGGCGTTTTGGAGCACGCCTGATATTTCAAATGTAAAGCCGCGGCTCCAAAACGGCTTCAACGATTTTTGTTAAAATTGCCAGGGATGTTCTGTTTGCCGAGGGGAATACATGGAAACAATTTAATTGATATTGGATTATCCGCTTCCGAGTTTCCGAGTTTTAACACATAATTTTTATTTTTTTTTCGGTTTCTTTTTCACGGGGGATGGTGGGGTAGAGTCAGAGGGACGGCACCCGGATGGATCGATAGAGCTATCGGGGGTGCATCGAACAGTGTCGGAAAAATTTCCAAAAAATTTACCTCCGTCCCCAGGGGGTGATTTTTACGTCTCGTTCATCTACTCCGAAACCGGTCTACGTGCGCCGGTGAAACTTGGTGATGCGTCGGAGAGAGAAGGGTGTTTGTTAAAAAATCAAAGCGATAGGGCTCCATTTATCGAAATTAACCGTTTTTAACCGAAGGGGTGGTAAACATTTAGGGGTTAAACTCAAAAATAAAAAAGTCTCTTTGAAATATTTTTTAAAGTCTAAAACAAATTGCCGCCACGCTCCCGCTCGGCTGCCAAAAAACTTCTATTCCTTCACGTTTTTTCGTCGTTTAAAAATTCGCCCCGGTTCCGGAGGGGTGTTTTATAAACATTTTGAAAAAAAAAATTACAGCTCAAGGCTCGTTCGACCCCCTACCTGCTTTAAAAGTTTCAACTCTTCGATTTAAATAGAACAAAATACGTCCTCGATGGAAGCAAAACGAACCCGGGGACCGGGCCAAATGTTGGCTCTGGAAGGCTAGGGGGTGCTTTAAAATTTTTGAAAAAATAACAAATCAAAGCACGTTACACCCTCTTCTAATCCTAGAAGTTTGAGCTCTTGGATTTAAATTTTAAAAAATACGTCCGCGAAAGAAACCTCGGAGAGAGAGGAAAGTTTGGAAAAAATGTATGGTCACTTTTTTGAAAAAGCAAAAAGCCCGCCGATGTAAATAATGTGGGCGGATGCTTTGTGAAGTGATCCTGTCACCGACGGATCCTTCAAGAGCAAAAATAAAGTCAGTGGCGGCGTTTCGGCGAACCCCTGAAATTTAATTTATGAGGCCGTTGCTCCAAAACGGCTTTAACAAGTATTGTTAAAATTGGCAGGGATATTCCGCTCACCTAGGGGAGTATTTGAAAAAAAATTGGTTGAAATCGGACAAAACATTTTTGAGTTTTAACACTTTCTTTTTTTATGGGTTTATTTCCCGGGGGTGGTGGGGTAGAGTCAGAGGGGCGGCATCAGGAGGGATCGATAGAGCTCTCAGGGGTGCTTCATACCGTGCCGGAAAAGTTTCCAAAAAAATTGCCTCCACCCCCCGAGGTGGTGAAATTTGGTGGGGATGCGCAGGAGGGGAAATAGAGTATTTGTTGAAAAAAATCAAAACGATGGGCTTTCATTTGTCGAAATTAACCATTTTTGACAGAAGGGGGTGGTAAAAATTTAGGGGTTAAACTCAAGAATTCAAAAAAAGGAGACAGAGAGTCTTTTTAAAATACTTTTTAAGGTCTAAAAAAAATTTCCGCCGACCTCCTCCTCCGCCGCCAACCGACTTCTCCTCCGGCGCGTTAAAAAATTCACCCCGGTAGTTGTGCTGGTTCCAGAGGGGTGGGACCGGTCGGGATCGACTCGATAGGCGATCCTCTACAAATTGGTGAAAAAAAATTTTGAGCGTACTTTTAAACGTGCCTCCTGGGGGTTGGGTCCACCCCTCGGGGGTGGGGGTTGATAATCAAAATACAATAGTTTTCCTCATTTGGCGCCTTCTATACGTCTGCAAAATTTCAAGTCTCGACGACTTTTAAAAACTAAACAATTTAAGTCATTTATTTCAGTGGATTATTAATCGGGGGTAATACCACAAGAGATTAGAATTTGGCCGGATAAATTTTATTTGTTTGCACGAGCCATTGAATCGACACAAATTTCTTGAATGAATTAAGATGAATTTTGCCCAATCTCAATTCATTCAATAAATTTGCGAAGAAATGACGAGTGCTTAAAATAAAATTTATCCTGCCGAAATTATAATCGCGAGTGGTATTTGTTGAGATAATTTAACGAGTAAGAATTATATATTAGCAATTTATGTTAATTAAAAGTACAATGGGTGAAAGAGCATTGTTTATTTGTAATGGAATTGGATGAAGCACCAATCGTTAAAATCGTGTGTGAGTAAAATGAAAATGGTTGACTGCCATTAGAATCGCGAAATTCACGCCTGCGCGTTTGCGAGTATTACAAACACTCTAATGGAATGCATTTTGAGAATCTAATTAAATGAAATAGCATTTCATAGAAACAGAGTTTATTTTATTTTAATTATACTTTTTGTTCGGCCCTTTATTAAATTAGAAAAAAACTTGTGCTGGTGAATACTACTCAATACGTTCAATTTAAGGAATCACAAAAAGGGTGATGCCATTTAAAATTTTGGGGTTAGGGTGAATGGGGCCCAAGGGGTCACTCACCCCATAACCAAAATATAGTGATTCTAGTTCCCCCTACCTGTATAACATTTGTACCAAATTGCGTTTTCCTAACTCTTTTATTTTCAGAGATATTTGCGTTGAAAGTTTTCAAATTGACACCCTGTATAATTACTTTTAGTATACATTCCATACATTACTGGCGTTTCTTATATTATATTATAGGTTATACTTACAACTCTCTCTCTCTCACCCTACAAAAAGTCAGAATAAAGACCTTAAAAAGTTCTGTTTAAAACTTGTAAAATAGTCCCAAAAAAAGTGCTGAAAAAAGTTCTAAAAAAGAGTCCTGAAAGAAATTTCTGAAAAAAAATCTGCCAAGAGTCCTTAAGAAAGTCCTAAAAAGGCCTTTTGGCACGAAAAATTCGAAGGCAACTCTCAATTAAGAAAAAAATACATTGTAATGTCAAACAAATTTCCGGGCGGCTTCTATTGGTCGACGCGGCGTCTCATCTGATTGGCAAAATAACATGATGTAAGCCGTGAAGTCTCACCTAATTGGCTCATTACTTTTACAGCCCAAGCATAAATAAGCATCTTTAAAGCCTAGTTCGCAAAAGTGATATTTTACTGCCTAAAATCAGTCCGAAAAATCGTACATTTCACATCAATCTGCGAAAACAGTATATTATACCTGTTTAATAAGAGTCATTGTGAGGCGCTCGTTAAATTGGAGCACTCCTCGCTCCTCGATGATTGCCATCATGTTACTTTCTCCGACTTGATGGTATCATTTATATTTACGCTTTCATGGTTTATTTTTTATTTAAATCAAATTTTAAATGTACATCGAGCGTTTTGTAGACTCGGATGAAACTGACGTTTAAAACGTCAAAATTATGAAAATTATGATGGAAAAATTATACTTCAATTTCAAAAACTCAGTTTACTTAAAAACTAAGGCTATTTCGAAAAAAACTTATTCCTTATAAGTTGTTCATTTCGGCATTCTCTACAATTGTTATTCATATAAATTTGCTGCAACTATTATCGTTTCATAATTATAAAGAGAAATGAAAAAAAAATTCTCGAATAACAATGATTTTATAAAAAATATTTTCAAACAAAATATGTTCTTTTCTTTGCTGTTTTCAATATTTTTGTGATGTTTTTCATATTTAAAAAAATATTGGAAAAAATAAAAAAAAAAACAGTTAAAGTAAACACCCACTTCCGGCGTATATAATTTTACCAATAGCTTTTCAGTTCTTCGGATTATCAAATAAGACTTATGTTCAAAGTTTCATATTAATTGCTCTATTAGTTTTTAAGATACATCGCGCACAGACACACACACATAGATAACAGAAATTGTTGAAATGGCATCTAAAGACTCCAAAACGGATATTGCCGTAAAAAAAAATTGAAAACATTTTCACGATCACAATACTTTCTCGTACTTCGTAACGAAGAAAGTAAAAATGCAAGTGATTTATAGGGTCTACCGGAATTCACTTACTTGTATTCTATTAGGTAAACTGGTGGAAAATTTAGCCCCTATTTTTAAAGCCATTGCATAATTATTTTCTACCTATATAGGGTGTCTACGCTAAACCCATCGCTAAAAGTTTACGGGGTTGTCGTTGTACTAAAAATTTGAAAAAAAATCGTCCTTCGGTTGAATTCGTTCTCCTCGTGTGAAATATTTTCAACTTTCTAGCAGTAGTAGTAACAAATTTGTAATTTTAAAAGGATCATCCCATATATTATTATATTGTTGGATTCCTCCTTTAAATTGCAACATATTTTGTAGGAACGTATGTACACTACTTTTCTCTTTTAGTTTTCAAGAAAAAAAAAATATTTTTAAAATTTCTACCTCAAAAAGGCAGCTTGAAATCTGCTTGTAACTTCTTTTAAGAATAAGAAAAAAATATAATTTATACCTCTAATTGTACCTAGAGGATGCCTCTGGGAGTAAAATAATTGGAAACTGTCAATTTTGACTATAAGTGTTCTTAAAATGTAAATATCTAAGTGCCCTCTTAACCCTTTTAGTGCCGGGCGCAAACCTTTAACGAACGGTTTAGCGTAGACACCCTGTATATACTTATACAGTGCGAGTCTCTAACTTGGAATAAATTCAGTAAATCAAACAAAGTTTATTTTTCGGAAATATGCTCGGACACGTCGATTAGTATTTTAAATTGCGCTCTTTTTGTTGTAATAAAATTTTATACAGCGTGTCCCAAATTTGAGACATGACGTCATCGACTATTTTTTTTAATAGCAACCCTATTTTTTTATCACTATTTTTAAAGAGTATATCAAGTTACACATGTGTGCCAAATTTCAAATTTTTATTTCCTGTCATTTAGAAGATAATTAACAAACAGTATCAAATTTGAAAAATGAATTTAACTTATTAGTCTTTCTTCAATAAATGCTCAAAATGTTGTCCATTTTCTAACTGACAATACCCTAAACGGAACTGAAACTCGTTTTGAACATTTCTAATTACTTCGGGGGAAATTAGTCTACACTCCTGTCTTATTCGTTCTTTCAACTCCTCAAGATTTGGCGGTTTGGTCTTAAAAACTTTGCTTTTCAAGTACCCCCATAAGAAAAAGTCCATAGGTGTTAAATCCGGAGACCTGGGTGGCCATTCAACTGGTCCTCTTCTGTCAATCCATCTTCGTGGAAATACATTATCCAGGTACTCGCGGACACGCCTTGCAAAATGAGGAGGCGCACCGTCCTGTTGAAACCAGATGTTTCTATTCGGGACGTCAGCTTCTACAGGGCAAGGAAACAAAATAGCCAAACTCGGAATTAGCTCTTCCTCCAAGAATTGTAAATATCCCGCTCCATTGAGATTATTTGGAAAGAAAATTGGTCCTAAAATTCGATCACCAAGAATCCCTGCCCAAACATTAACTTTTTCTGGATATTGAGTGTGGCCTTCCATCATCCAGTGTGGGTTCTTGTCTGCCCAATAACGGCAATTTTGACGATTTACCTCACCATTTAACATAAACGTTGATTCATCGGAAAACAATATATTTTCTATTTTTAGAACATTTCTATATAGTAGATCCATCATTTTTTCGCAAAACTGAAGTCTTCTATCTGTATCATCTTCGGTGAGTTCCTGGAGGATTGTCATTTTATAAGGATGAAATGTTTGCTCTCTAAGGATTCTTGACACTGAAGACTGGCTAATTTTGAGTTCCCTAGCCATCTGCCTAGAGGAGACATGATGATTTTCCTGAACAGAGAGAAGTACATCAATTTTGACCTCTTCACTCAGTGCATTCTGACGATGATTATTCGTTTTTCTTAAATGCCCATTTTCCCGAAACTGACTTTCAATCTTGCTTACGGTACTTTGAGATATGGCTGGTAAGTCAGGATAGTTCTCTCTAAATAAATAAATAACTTCATTTTGTGTTCTTGTCCTATCTCCATAGCCAATCATCATTAAAATTTCGATTTTGTGGGTTTCAGTTAAGTACGGCATGTTAGTATAATTTTTCGACCAACGGTGAACAACAGTCAACACAACAATGGAACGACTAATACTTTCCTCACTCGAATATGCGTGGAATGCGATGCTACACTTCTTACTTGTTTTTATAACTAAACGTCAAAATGATAAACGTCAGTTTGAAAAAAAAAATGACAAACCAGCACGTTTTGGCATTCCACTTTTAAAATACATAAAAAATCGATTAAGGTGACTTGATTTCTTCATTCTACAAATTTGATAATGTTTGTTAAATATCTTCTAAATGACAGGGAAAAAAAATTGAAATTTGGCACACATGTGTAACTTGATATACTCTTTAAGAATAGTGATAAAAAAATTAGGGTTGCTATTAAAAAAAATAGTCAATGACGTCATATCTCAAATTTGGGACAAGCTGGATAAAATTTTATTACATCATAAAGAGCGCAATTTAAAATACTAATCGATGTGTCTGAGCATATTTCCGAAGAATAAACATTCTTTGATTTACTGAATTTATTCCAAGTTGGAGACTCGCACTGTATAAATAAATTTGTAAATTACTTCTAGTTTGATAACCAAAACTTAAGTCGCATAAATAAATGTCTTTGTTATTAAAAACAAAGTTAAAAGAGTTTTTATTAAATTATTCAACAGGTATAACGAAGTAGAAGCTTCCAGCATAAACAATAAAATATATTTTACTAAATTCGCCAAAGCGTTTTTGATTATTAAAGGGAAAGTATGCTCTTGTGGTACTCATGGGATGTGTCATATTCTTACGCTCTAGATGTCACAGTAACACCTCTGTGGTTCTACATGCAGAACGCTTTCCGAATCTCTCATCTGCATCTAAGTGCCCGCGAAGAGAAACTGTGACAAACTTCACTCAGATAAAAAAAAAACGCAGTTTATATCGTTAGGCCCACTTTCGTAGTACGAATTTCCAATGAATTATGATAACTGTACAAACTAATCTTCTCAGCTAAGTAATTTCAAGGATGCTCTCAAAAATTGGTTTATTTTCCAATAAACAATTTATGGTTAGTTTAAGATAGATGGTATTAATTTGTTTTTTAATATGAATGTTTGGTTTTAACACATGACAAGTACAGGTTTTTCCTGCTTGTGTCATTTTCTACGATGTGCTTCCTACAGAACTGAACTGAGAACTCAATTCTGGCGTTAGTTTATTGCAATATATCGAAAATGGAAAAAATGACTTTTTGGCTATAACTCGAAAACAAAAGAAGATACATAAATTTAGTTTTTACCATTGAGTTTTCTTAGAAAAAGAGATCAAAGATGCGCCTCCGTTTTTCTCTATCTATTATAGTTATCGAGATCCCCCATAGGAACGTCGAATTTTGCCCACCCTGTACTTATATAAATGATATCCACCAACCTCTATTTGCCCTCTGCATCTTTAATGCGTACTTTGTTTCTCGTCTCCAACACCTTACTACTCCTGATTTGCATATTTTCCCTAACTACACCACTATATAAGTTCCCCGCATTAATGGTTACACATTTATCACATAATTCACTAACAAAATTAAAACAATGGCATTCCCATATCTGTTGGTGGTTAGGCCACTCGAATTGGGTTCAGTACAACATTCAGGCAATAGATTCCGCCACTTTGGCGTTTCTACGATTAATTCATTTTTTGAGTGCATAAAAACATATAAAAACATATTATTGCATACTTGAAACATCGTTTTAAATATTCTTGACAATTAAGTGATTAATATTTAATATCTCGTTACCAAATTTTTAGATCTAATATATAAAATTTTCGTGTCACAGTGTTTGTAACAAAACTCCTTCGAAACGGCTTGACCGATTCTTATGAAATTTTGTGTGTATATTGAGCAAGTCTGAGAATAGGACGTAAACTATTTTTAATACCCCTAAATGATAGGGGTGGTCCACCGCAAATTTCTTATTTTTATTTTTTGGACAAAATTTTTTATTTTTATTTTTTTATGATTCGGCATTAAAAAATACATACAACCCTAAATTTTCACCCTTCTACCACCAACCCCTATTTTTTAATAGCGATTTTATTACTTTAATAATTTTCTACTTTCGGCGATCGACCGCTCGATCAGTTATTCCTTTTCCATTGTTTGCGCCGACGGTTATTAATGGGTTTTAATGGGCTTACCCTGTAGATTCGTATCGATAAATGTAAATAAATAAGTAGCTGAAATTATAAAAAAAAATAAAAAAAAATATAACAAAATATAACAAAATATTAACAGCAAATACTGCACTGAACTCAATTGCAACACTTGCATCCGATCAACAATTAAGTCGGCTTTAAATACATAAATTGGTGATAACGATTGATTTATAATACGCGCGCCATCTCTTAGTGGTTGGAATGTCGCTCGCGGTGGTGTTACGAATTAAAATATTCTGTGGAAGATTCTGTGCGCGGTTGAGAATTTTTTTAATAATTTTGCCATTTAGTTCAAATTCGTTGATTATTAAAAAAAAATATGAATTTTTGAAGCAATAATTGCATGTTAGAGCGATCATGAATTTCAAAAATTAAAAAAAAAATATTTCAACTGGCGATACATGTTTTTATTAGTAACAATACACTTCTTACATTCTTTAGCTTTAATAATTTTGTTATTTAGTTCAAATCCGTTGATTATTAAAAAAGTTATGAATTTTTGAAACAATAATTACACGTTAAAGCGATTATGAATTTCAAAAATTCTAAAAAAATATTTCAACTCGCGATACATATATTTATTAGTAACAATACACTTCTTACATTCTTTAACTTTAATAATTTTGTTATTTAGTTCAAATCCGTTGATTATTAAAAAAGTTATGAATTTTTGAAGCAATAATTGCACGTTAAAGCGATTATGAATTTCAAAAATTCTAAAAAAATATTTCAACTCGCGATACATGTTTTTATTAGTAACAATACACTTCTTACATTCTTTAACTTTAATAATTTTGTTATTTAGTTTAAATCCGTTGATTATTAAAAAAGTTATGAATTTTTGAAGCAATAATTGCACGTTAAAGCGATCATGAATTTTAAAAATTCTAAAAAAAATATTTCAACTGCCGATACATGTTTTTATTAGTAACAATACACTTCTTACATTCTTTAGCTTTAATAATTTTGTTATTTAGTTCAAATCCGTTGATTATTAAAAAAGTTATGAATTTTTGAAGCAATAATTGCACGTTAAAGCGATTATGAATTTCAAAAATTCTAAAAAAATATTTCAACTCGCGATACATGTTTTTATTAGTAACAATACACTTCTTACATTCTTTAACTTTAATGATTTTGTTATTTAGTTCAAATCCGTTGATTATTAAAAAAGTTATGAATTTTTGAAGCAATAATTGCACGTAAAAGCGATCATGAATTTTAAAAATTCTAAAAAAAATATTTCAACTGCCGATACATGTTTTTACTAGTAATCTCATAAAAATAGATCTTATTGTCATTATGAAAATTCTAATTTTCAAATGAATGAAAAAATATAAAAACAATGATCACATACTTAAAACTTCTCAAAACACTTTTTTATAACATTTTGAAATATTCGGGTTTCCCTTCGAGACTATCCTCTTCTGCATTTTTTCCGATTCCGATGACGAAGAATATAATGTGTCATATAGTCGTTCTTGTTCCTCTACAGGACAATACAGCGACTGGATTTTCTAGTGACGCTTCAGGTACATTTCAGTAGTGGAACTAGCCGACCCACATACCGCAGGAGTTTTGAGGAAACCAAAAACTTTGCCAGAACTCCACTTAGCTTATTTCTTTCTTTTATTTTTAACTTGTTCATTTTCGGGTAATAAGCACCAGGTTTTTTGGTTTTTCTTTCTAACATCTAAGGGGTAAGATTATTTTTCTAACTACTGCAACATTCTTGAATAGATTGTAAATACACTTACTTTGATTAATAATAATAATATGACTGTTAACTCATTAAACAAATAACAATTTTACAGTATCAATAATTATTAACTCACTGTCAGTTTTTTAATTCAGGGACTGAAAACGGAACGAAAAAGAAATTAACCGAAATATTTGCAAGAACGAAAACGGGATTTATATTTTTCGTTCAAGATCGAAAATGAAATAAATAATTTTTTACCGGTTTTTACTGTTCTAATCATTTTTAAAAGAGTCTTCATTAAACACAAATCGAAAATTAAAGGTAAATATAGGCAATCAGACTCAGAGTTCTTTCACCGGCTTCGGAGGCGTCAAAAAAAAGTGCCACTCGAAAAATCGCGAAAAACTCGATTTTTCAAACGGTCGTAACTTGGTTCAATTTGGCCGAAAATCGATGAATCTTTCAGTTTGGGAAAGACTCAAGTTTTATCTTTAAGAATGTGTAGTTGATTTTGACCTCAAGTCCAACCCACCCCCCGTAACAACGCGATGGAAAGAAATGTTTTTTATGTAAAAAAATTTCCAACTTTGACAAGTTATACCATGCGCAAAAAAAATCGGCGGGAAATTTCATCGCAATGGCAGAAAAATGTAATCAATTTCCTTCAAATGCCTTAAAAACTCTAGTCGTTTTGATAATTTGGAGCAAAGTTATGAATTTTTGAAAAAAAAAAGACATATTTCTCTTTTTTGGCCATAACTTGAGTTATTTTGCACCAAAATAGATGAACTTTTGCAGTCTGAACAGTTTCAAATTTTTTCTTCAACCAAAGCAAATTTGGTTTCTTGTACCGTGTGCAAAAAAATCGTGAACTCAATCGGTCAGCATGGCAATAAAGTTCAATCATTTTCCTTCAACTTCCTCCAAAATTCAAGTCGATGCGATGATTTGGCGCGAAGTTATGCAGTTTTGAAAAAAATATACATTTTACGCCTTTTTGGCCATAACTAGGCGAATTTCGCACGAAACTCGACGGAATTTTTGGATTGACAAAAAATGTTAAATTTTTACAACTTGTTTTCATTTTCAATGTCATTTTTTTTCAAAAATTTATAATTTTGCTCCAAATTTTTCTGCCATTGTGGTGAAATTTTCCGCTGATTTTTTTTTGCGCACGGTACAGCTTATCAAAGTTGGACAATTTTTTATATAAAAATTTTTTTTTTACATCGCGTAGTTACGGGTGGGTGGGCTGGACTTGAGATCAAAATCAACTACACATTCTTAATAAAATAAAACTTGAATCTTTCCCAAACTGAAAGCTTAATCGATTTTCGACCAAATTGAACCAAGTTACGACGGTTTGAAAAATCGAGTTTTTTCGCGATTTTTCGAGTGGCGCTTTTTTTTGGCGCCGAGTGTATGTAAAAAAAAAGTTTATTTAATTTTGGTTCTCGAAAACGAAAACGATTTTTTTTTGTCTGAGAACGATGATGAAACATTTTCTTTTCGTTCCGATCAGAAACCAACGAAAAATATTTCGTTTTTGGTCCCTGATTTGATCAGTATAAACGTATGCACAAACTGAACTTTACACAATTATAATTTCTTTTCGACTACTCTAAATTTCTAAACTTTTTCCACCCCAATATATTTACTGGTATATCTCCCGTTTTGGCGATTTGAACTGGCTGGCCAGATCGCCAACATTGAAAAAGAAATCACCAATTTGGAGCCAAAGGTTTTGTGAATAACAATTCAAAATGCGGTAAAACGAGCACAAATGTGCATCAACTCAGGAGGTAGACATTTGACCAATATCAGTTTTTCAACTTAAGGGGGCATACAGGGTGTCCTAAATAGAGTAGGATTGCTTGGGTATCTTTCTTATTCTTAAAGCTAGCGATCTGGTTAAATGGGCAATGTTGTGCAGTTTTCTATGCTAATTCAGATTATGTTGAGAAATTTTTAAAATTCCGAGCAGTTTAGAAAATATTTAAAAAAACTGAAAATCGCGATTTTCAAAAAAATCAAATATCTCAATAATTATTAAAGATGCGAAAAAAAGTTTTAAATAAAAGTTACTTGGTTTAATTAGGCAAACATAGAAATCAAGTCAAAATAAAATTCAAGATGGCGGTTTCCGAGATATTTATACCAACTTTCTTATTTCAAATAGCCGCCATATTTGATTTTTACACGCATAAATAGACTTTTTTTTCTCTTTTCAACGATGTACAACAACCTATGTCAAAATAAAAAATAATGGAAATATTAATTGTTGTAAGTTTAAAACAAGTAGGCATAAATAAAAATAAAACAAAATTTGTTATAACGACTAACTGTCATCTTACATTAGTTTATCAGTTGTATTAATCATTCATACATGTGTATTGTCTTAAGTTGTTGTAATATCGATAAATATTAATTACTTGAAATGGCGAATCATTAAATATCTGAACAATTCGATATGTTTTATATTACTCTATTTGTTTGTTCAGTTCAGCGGAGGACATCTTTATTGCAAATATTGAAGACTATGTCAGTGACGATTGGACAAAACGCGGCTCAATTCGCAGAACAACGACTCATAAGCTACGCGCACACTTGTCGGAATCGGACGGACGGCACGCACCGGAAAAAATTGCTTAACATAGTTGTAAACGAGTCAATGCACATTTGTCCGTTCCATGCCGTGCGGTCCGTCCGATTCGGACAAGTGTGCGCGTAGCTTTAGCAGTATACACCAGCGGGAATTTGAGCAAAACGTTAGTCTCCGAAGGCCCGTATAAGCCTGCTCCTTGCTAAAAACCAACAAATGAACGAAAATCTCGATCCGGAGAGCTCCTTGTATTCCTCCAGGAATTGAAGATGACGTGAAGTTGAATAAATTCAGTTTTACAATAGAGTAAAAGTGTTCTAAAACTTTAAACGAGTTTTTCTCAAAACAGTATTTTAAAGTCGGTTACAATGATAACTTGAAGACGGATTAACCTATCTGCCTATTCTTTTTTTAATTGATAGCTTATACAATTCGCTTGTCGTTGACGGATCCGATTTTAAAAATTGCAATTCCTTCTATTTTTTTTTTAACAAAGAAAAGTGAATTTTTTTATTGAAAATCGACACTCTAACTTTGAAGGTTCGCCATATTGTTGAAAATTCGAATTTAAAAAATCGGATCCGTCAACGATAAGGAAATACACTCTTCTTTAAGATGCCGTTTAAATTTTACGTTTAACGGGCAAAGAGAAATCATTGTTACCGCGAAAACAAGCATATCTTGCGGAGCTGACTTCACAACGCTGAAAGAGGGGGATTTTATAACTTAATCTCTCTAATAATATGTGAATACGAAGCACAAAAGGGGTGCTTTATAGAGCAAAAAGGACCTTTTTTAAATTTGTCTCTTCGCTCTGAAAAAAAATCATTCAAAATGCAGCAGCGGCTCGTGGATGTTCGGCGTTGAGGCAACGGAAGAAAATTTGACCGAAAAAGCAACGGAATATTTGCTTCCTCTATTAGAGTAAGTAGTGCAGCACGAGCGGCATATTTGTCTTTGCCCTTACCTATGGAAATCCACGAGCCGCCGCTTTAAAAATGCCTTTTTTCGGGGCTCCAAACGTATATGCCCCCTTAATGTTATCAATTTTACATATTTAAATAAACTTTCCGTGAAAACGGAGCTCATTTTTTTAATTTCTAACAAAATGGCAGCAAATTCACATTCTGACCTTATTTTAGCCCCACCCTATATAACGCTCATTAAAATAATTATTCCGGGAGACTGTTACTTTTGTACACTAATTTATATTTAAATATAATTTTTCTACTTTCATTTAATAATTTACTTATTGTTACATCAAAAACTGAGATTTATTATTTAGCAGATTTTGCTCATTATTAAACGATTTTTGCTAAAATTTTAGTTGTCGTGGTTGGCTGTACTTAGAACATGACGGGTGTTTTCAGTGCTGCCGCATGTTGCAAATAAAACTCACTATGTTTAAGTATACAGTATGTTTTTTTTATCGTGGGCCATAGGTTTTTACATGCTAAAAATTATACCTTGTGTTAATGTATATTTTAACATATAATTTGAAAGCAAATATTAGTTAGTAATAAATCAATTACTTTTCCACATGATGCGCTTAATTAGATTACCTTAAAAATGTTTTATCCCATTAAAAAATGAAATTAATTCACTAATCAATCTGACATTTCAGAAATTCAAGGTACTTTGATTATTTTTGCTCAGTTATTTAATTTAAATAATTTCATTTTTTAATGGAATAAAACATGTTTAAATTATTCTGACTAAGCGCATCATGTAGAAAAATAATTGATTTATATTACTAACTAAAATTTCCTTCTACATTATATGATAAAATATACATTAACACAAGGTATAATTTTTAGCATGTAAAATCCAATAAAAAAAAGTACCCTGTATATTTCATTTTAAAAATAAATCCCTAGTCCAAAATAAAAAAAAAGTAGTATATTATACTTGTTTAATAAGAGTCATTTTGGAGCACTCGTGCCATAATGGACTTGTATAAACTACTATATTAATCTACAATATTGTCGGGGTGCCTCATTAAATTGTGCAGTAGAAAGTAAACACGTGAATATTATTTATGATAAAAGTTTAGCGTGCTTATATAATTAAGATTAACATGCAATTAAAGTAAAAACGGCAATCGAAAGGATCCTTAAACACTTTTCCCGGGTAATGACGACGGAGCGTTGCGTCCTCCATTACCTTTTCGTGTCGGGGATTTTAAACGGTGCGACGATTTTGAAATCTTCGAAACTAAACACCGGTAAACTTTCACAGACTCCTTCATTAGAACAACATCATTCCAGTATTTAGACCGACTCGAACTGTCACATGACACATGGCACATGGCACATGGTACATGGCACGTGACATTTCGTACTTTTGTACGCCTACGCTCGTTATGTCCTTATGGAGAATATACACCGTGAACCATTAGAAATTGCCTGCAATTTGTTATCAGATATTCTGCAGATAACCGTTTCAAATATTTTGCCTTATACGACGCATGGATAATTTTATTTTTTTATGTAAAACCGTGTGTGTTGTAATTATTAATTATACAGGGTTCGCTTTTACAATACTGCCTAATACGATTCTGTTGGTATTATATTTACGGAAATAATTATATTACTGAAAGCTTATATTTTTAAACCGTCATTTTAGCAAACACTCTGTGAATAAATTTTCCCCCATCCCATGAATCTGACAGTTTGTCGTTTGTCGTGATCTTTACAAAAATGTCAGTGGTGGCATTTAAAAAATAAATGTTTGCTTTGTGTTATTCAATTTTTCATTAAATTCCTTTAAATATTTGTTTGGAGTTCTCCTCCATTACAAACCTTGTGGATCTGCGTGATATTAACGAAAAATGCACAAATCGCACTTTTTAATTTCTAATTTAAAGTTCGATAATTTTAAAATTGTGTTTTGATTTTTGACACAACCACTAAATGCGTTAGCCGATTTTAATGATTCAGAAATCAAAATATGGAAAATTTTTCATTACATTGTTTTCAATATTTGTTCCGCGTAGCCTCCCCTTATAAACCTTCTGGACCCTTCCCTCGTTCTGGTATCAGATGAAATGGTAAGTGTGAAAACAATTTAAATATACTTGATTAATTTAAATCAACATGTGATTTTCAAACGACTTGCGATTTACTTAAATATTAAAGGTTTCAAGTTGCATACATTAGAGCAGGGGTCGCCAAACTTTTTTGATCATCGACCCCTATATAATTTTTCTAAATCTTCATCGACCCCCACAAAAGTATTTTTTGTGAACTCGCCCCTCGAAAATCAGCCATATATTTGTCTTTGGCTATAACTTCTGAACAAATCTTGATAGCGTAATTTCGTAAATGAAAAAATTGACTTTTGAAAATTTTCCCTGGTAACTTGCTAACTTTTTTCCAATTTTTTCTGGATGAAATTTTTTAACACCGATCGATTTTTCGTTCTTCTGATGAAGAAAATGGTATTACATACAGTTTATTGGGAAAATTGATTTTTTCGATTTTTTCCATTTTCGAGTTTTCTTTGCTGACGTGTCACGGACTTTAAATTGATATTTGTACCCTCAAAAGTACATTTTCTGAAGCGTCTTGAAGCGATCTTTCAGGTGACGTAAAGAAACCCCGGATCGAACCAGTGGTTTCTTCAAGAAATCATTTTTAATGCAATTTTTGAGCAAAAGTAAGAATTGTATAGAATTTCAGGTTATCGTCAAAAATAAAAAATCGCCAATTTTAATCAAATCCAACTAATTGACACACGAGGAACACAGATTTACAATCCGCGTTCAAATCGGATTCTTCGTTTAGCCGCTATGGTCGTTCAAAGTCTGAGAAAATCGACTTTTTACAAAATTTTCCATAAACTTCATGGTGACTTATTAAGAAAGTTGATTTTTTCGATTTTTTTCATTTTCGAGTTTTATTTGCTGACGCATCATGGGCTTCAAATTAATATTTGTTTTTGCGAAAGTACATTTTCTGAAGCGTCTTGATGGGATCTTTCCAGTGGTGTATAGAAACCCCGATTCAAACCAGTGGTTTTTTCGGAACCCTTGGATAGAATTTCAGGTTTTCGTCAAAAATAAAGAATCGCCAATTTTGGTCTAATTCAGGGGTCACCAAACTTTTTGGATCATCGACCCCTATATAATTTTTCGAAATCTCCATCGACTCCACAAAAGTATTTTTTTGTGAACTCGCCCCTCGAAAATCAGCCAAATTTTTGTTTTTTGGCTATAACTTCTGAACAAATCTTGATAGCGTAATTTCGTGTACTAAATTTCAAAGTCTATCCACTGGTGTAAAAAATATGTGTATTGACTACTTTGGGACTGTAAAAAGAATGATTGATATTTATGGCTTGTATTTCCTGTAATAATTATATTCGTTAAAAAAAATTATACATAAAGACATAAATGACGATGACCTAAAATAGTTTAATAATTTTTTCTAAACGCGGGATCCAAATATATAATATATATTCATACATTTCCTTTAAATAAAACCTTTCCACTAAAAAAGGTTTTATGTTCACTAGCGGAAAATATGAAAATTGAGGTTTATATCTCCTTACATTTTTTTCATTTTTTTTTACACTTGTTTTTCCTTGGACCCCCAATCGACCCTCCGATTGGAATCGACCCCCATTAGACCCCCTGGCTTAGATCAACCCCTACTTTTGTTAAGTAGACCCCTGGGGGTCTATATAGACCACTTTGGCGATCTCTGCATTAGAGGATATAAGGATATAATTTAATTCAACATATTTGATAAAATCAATGAATAAATAAAATAAGTTACAAATATAAAATCAATGAATAAATAAAATAAGTCGGACAGAAAGACCTATGGTCGATAGCCCTTGACAGTTCATCATTAATGTAGTATGTAAAAATTAATGTAATAAAATTATGTCTGTCAATAAAGATGTTTCATATATAGAATAAGTAATGATTATAAAATCAATAAAAACTGGTTTAAAAGATAAAATTAATAAAATCTATGTATAAATAAAAATTGGTTAAGAAAATAAAATTAATAAAATTGATGTATAAATAAAAACCGGTTTAAAAATAAAATGAAATAATTAAAATCGCTGTATAAATAAAATAAGTGTAGATATAAAATCAATAAAAACAATATGTTAATGTGATATTTAAATGGGAATACTCTGCAGAAATTCATCAATATTATAAAATGCATGGAGAATTAGAAATTGCATAACGGTCTTCTTAAATTTATTAAATGGAAGCTCTCTCTAGTTTGTGGTTTCAGTTTATTAAATAATTTTAGACCAAAGTGGTTTACCTCCATTTGTGACCTTGAGTGCCTCGGTCGTTCCTGGTACAGATCAGTTTTGTACCTTGTATCATGATTGTGATGGGTGTGAAGGGGGAAGTCACTTTGATTATTTTTAAAGTAGCAGAGACACTAAAATATACAGACAGGGAACAGTCCTAATATACCTAATATCGTAAAATATTGTCTACAATCTTCTGTATAGCTACACCCACCAACTATGCGCAAAGCACGCCTTTGGAGAGCAAAAAATACGATTTCTAGAGGTAGAGTGTCCCTAAACCAGAACACCATATCGCATGTGTGATTCGATAAGACCGAAGTAAGCAGTGCGAAGTACATCCAACGATGCTCTTCTTGCCAAATTCCTCAAACAAAAAATGTTCTTGGATAAGGTTCTAGCAAGTGCATCGCCATGGTTCTTCCAAGTTAGAGCCGAATCGAGATGAAGTCCCAAAAACTTTACAGAATTATTCAGTTCAATTGAAGGAGTGACCGAAAATTTCATACTTTTAGTCTTATTTTCATTAAGGACTAATTTATTCATGGAGCACCAAGAGGAAACGGCGCGGCGTCCAGACGTTGGGTATTAATTTGTTGAACCTCGTCTTCTGTACCCCCCACGCATACCACGGTCGTGTCATCTGCGAATAATAATACACAAGGCTCGTCAAAAGACATTGGGAGGTCATTAATAAATATAAGAAAAAATATTGGTTCCAAAATTGACCCTTGAGAAACCTCATGTAGTATTGATAGCGTTGACGATCTGTTACCACTTATTATATATACCGGGTGACCCAGCGATCTGTAAAAGCCCCATAACTTATTTGCTATTTGAGATATCGACTTCTAGTTTTCTTGAACTGGTACCCACACTTATTCTACATATTTTAAAAATATGTATGTTTTTGTACAGGGTGTCCCAATATACATAACAGAACAAAGTTATGTTTTTTTATATGGAACACCCTATATTTTATACTTTATTTTCAACCCTCTTGAGAAGCTGATAAAAATAGTATAAGATACTATGGGTCTATTATGGACAGTTGGTTAGTTATGGGCAAATTTATGGCAAAAACATGTACACATTGAAAACATTGCAGAAGCGTTCCTAGCAAAGATAGCATTATTATTTATACACTAGAAAATTTCCCACATCATAAAGAAAAATACACATCCGCTTTGGTTCTCTTTTATTCATAGTGCTATACAGGGTGTCAACATACGCAAAACAATGGATAACTAATTTTTTTCAAATGGAACACCCTATATAAGTTGCCACCAATCTATGGCATTTTTAATAAGCTTTCTAATGATATACAGTTTGTATAACAAAATATTAAGGATTCTTGAGATTTATCAATAAAAACATATTTCTTTTGCCACCTTCTGCTGATTTTTGGATTTTCAGCCAAAACTATGCATTTTCAGGAAAAATTATAAGAGACCAAAGTTGTAGAGCGAAAAATTTCCGATTGATATAGGTGTTTAAACTTTTAAGATAATGCGTGCATTGCCTGCAAAAGCGCGCAAAATCGTGACCGTATATGCATTTTAGCGTCATCTTTTCAAATTTTTTATTAATAAATTGCACTTACTTTGTTTTCCGCACCCTCTAGCGGAAAAACGGGAAATTATAGGGAAATTAAAATGGCCCATGTCGATTGACAATGTTCCGCTCTACAATTCTTAATAGAAGCAATTTTTGCCAAAAATGCATAGTTTTCCCTGAAAATGCAAATTGAAAATGTATGTATCAATTTTTGCGTTTTTTAATGGTTTTTTGCATTTTTAGCGGAAACTATGCATTTTGAGCAAAAATTGCTTCTTTTAAGAGTTGTAGAGCGGAATATTTTCAATCGATGTAGGTCATTTAAATAATTCTATAATTATCCGTTTTTCTGTTAGAGGGCGTGGAACATAAAGTATAGTGCAATTCATTAACAAAAAAATTGAGAAAAACGCTAAAATGCATATACGGTCGCGATTTTGTGCACTCTGGCGGACAATACACGCATTATTGGAAAAGTTGAAAGACCCATGTCGATCGAAAATTTTCCGCTTTACAACTTTGGTCTCTTATAATTTTTTCAGAAAACGCATAGTTTTGGCTGAAAATCCAAAAATGAGCAGGAGGTGACAAAACAAAAATATTTTTATGGATAAATCTCAAGAATCCTTAATATTTCATTATACAAATTGTACATCATTGGAAAGCTTATTAAAAATTCCATGCATTGGTAGCAAGATATATAGGGTGTTCCATTTGAAAAAAAATAGTTATCCAATATTTTGCGTATGTTGACACCCTGTATAGCAGTATGAACAAAAAAGAACCGAAGCCGATTTGTATTATTCTTCATGATGTGGAAAATTCTTTAGTGTATAAAAAATGACGCTAGCTTTGCTAGGAGCGCTTCTGCAATTTTTTCAAGTGTCCTTGTTTTTGCCACAAGTTTGCCCATAACTAACCAATCGTCCATAATAGACCTATACTATCTTATACTATTTTTATCAGCTTCTCAAGAGGGTTGAAAATAAAGTATAAAATATAGGGTGTTCCATTTAAAAAAACATAACTTTGATCTGTTATGTATATTGGGACACCCTGTACAAAAACATATATATTTTTAAAATATGCAGAATAAGTGTGGATACCAGTTCAAGAAAACTAGAAGTCGATATCTCAAAAAGCAAATAAGTTATGGGGCTTTTACAGAACCCTGGGTCACCCGGTATTATATATAGTAAAAAAATCGATTTTTTTACTATTCTCCAACAAGTACGGCCGTTACTTCCCTCCAGCATCTATATATATATATATATATATATATATATATATATATATATATATATATATATATATATATCAATGGCAGAACTATTTTTAAGTTTATCAATGGCTGCCTTTACTTCAATCTGTGAGATTGTTGAAAATGCAACGTTGGTGATGAATATCACAACCATCCGTAACTAAAGGCAATGAATTGTACACTTTCTCAGCTACACTTGTAAAAAAATAGTGATGTGGCCATCATGTTACTTTCTCCGACTTGGTATCATTTATATTTACGCTTTCAAGGTTTATTTTCATTTTAAATCATATTTTAAATGTACATCGAACGTTTCGTAGACTCGGTGAAACTGACGTTTAAAACGTCAAAATTATGAAAGATTATACTTCAAATTCAAAAACTCAGTTTACTCAAAAACTAAAGAGATTTTGAAAAAAACTTATTCTTTATAAGTTGTTCATTTCAGCATTCTCTACAGTTATTATTAACATAAATTTGCTGTAACTATTATCGTTTTATAATTATAAACCAAAAATTAAAAAAAAATCATAATTTTCTTTCTCGAATAAAAATGATTTTATGAAAAATGTTTTCAAGCAAAAGATATTCATTTTTTTGTTGTCTTCAATTTTTGTTTAATTATTTTTGTGATATTTTTCATACTTAAGAAAATATTGTCAAAAAACAAAAAAACAGTTAGGTAAACACCCACTTCCGGTGTACAAAATTTTACCAAAAGCTTTTCAGTTGTTCAGATTATCAAATAAGAGGTATGTTGAAAGTTTCATAATATATTATCCAAACACTGGATATCCTTCGTATAATCTTATAACCGAAAGAGGTGATTAAGTCATGCAATTTTTTGCTTTGAAAATCGTTGGAACAGAACTTTATATTGAAATCACCCGCAATTAAGATATGTTTTTGCTTTAATATCGTAAGCACTTTAGACATGATAAGTAAAAATTCTGAATAGGTCTAAGGGTGCTACAAGGTGCAGATGAACAAAACAGAACATAAGATTTTCAATATTAATTTCTTTATATTGGAATATTATATTTCCTGACTAATTTAGAGGAAATATTTTTTGTATAGTAAAACTTTCTGCATGCCGTCATGCTATTATTTATTTTTTTGCATTTACAAAAATCCGAAAAAATAATAAAATAAAAATGATAGAGTTCACGAAAATAATGGTTGCAATGAAATTAAAAAAAAATGATGCGGTGATGATCTGTTAGCTTCTGTCAAATTGATTGAAAACTTCATAACTGTTTACAAGTTTTTTCATTAAAAATGTATTGTATACAAGTGGTGGCAGTTTTCGCGAAGTGCGGGATATGTTTGCCATCAAATGTTTTGATGGGATTCATTCTATTACTTCTGATTTCATAAATAAAACCAAACAGATTAACTGCGCACCTTTTTTTTAATTTCATGGGATCCATCATTTTCATGAAAATTATCATTTTTAATTTATTATTTTTTCGGGTTTTATAAATGTAAAAAAACAAAGAACAGCAAGACTGAATGCAGAAATTTTTACTCTACAAAAAATGTATTTTTCGCGGATTGATCTGAAATGTAAGAATTTTAGGACTGCTTTTAGGCCGTGAAATATCACTTTTGTGGACTAGGCTTTAAAAATGCTTATTTATGCCTAGACTGTAAAAGTAATGAGCCAATCAAGTGAGACTACGTCACGTTATTTCGCCAATCAGATGTGACACCGCGTCGACCAATAGAAGCCGCCCGGAAATTTGTTTGACATTACTATCTATTTTTCGGTTAATTGAGAGTTGCCTTGGAATTTCCCGTGCCAAAAAGGCCAAAAACAGGTTCCCCGAAGTTTTAATAACATCGCGTGTGATTTTCCCGACCTCCATGCGAGTCCCTAACTTATCCACGCACAAAAATCGTGTCACCGAACGGTTGCGAAATTTGTTTGTCGTGACCGGCTCCTAGAGACCCGGCATTTGACGTTTAAACGTCGTCGACCGGCGCACTTATTTCCTGGCACAGTAGAACGAGAGACTTTCCTTCAGATGTTGCATGTGAAAGAAGCCCAATAACGGCTTCTGAGAAGTATTAACAACCCTGCGTAAGTTTTCTCCGAGCACCGTGTGTTTACCTAACTTTCCCACGTAATTGAACCTGAGCAGCAATCGGAAAAATGATCGAAAGGGATTTGGAGGTTACGTATTATGAAAGTTTTATTTCAATTTAATCATTGAACAGTAATAATATGAACATTATGACTTTAATATTTGTAATCGTAAAGAAATGTGTGTGATACCAACAAAGTACATTTTATTGAAAAGTTCCTGAATTCCTGAGTCAAAATGTATCACAAAGTAATGGTTTCTACCATCAACCAAAATGTATTAAAGAGTTTTACTCGAAATGATTATAAATCCGTTTTAAATATTCATTGCATATCACTTATGAAATCATGATCTTTATGATTATCAATGATTACACCACACACACCGTCAAAATGCGGACACCACAATATCTATTATAAATGTCAATTTTTGTTTTACTTGGGTACGAAATTTTTACAAAGCTACCTACGATATGTTGATAGAATTAAATATATTGAAAATTATTGCATTGCAAGTTATTAATAATTTCTCCTGAACAATCCGCGAAAAAATTATGTGTTTAACTCGGCAATAAAGCAGATTTCCTGACTTGGCTGGATTCACAGCCTCGCTCGCAAGCTCGCTCGTCGGTGAAACTCCAGCCGCGTCCGCAAATCCGTCACTTTATTGCCTTGTTAAACAAATAACTATTACGTGTTTACTCTGAAATGATCACGGAAGATAATATTCCAAGTTCAGGTATGTATAAATTGGCGGATAATCTACATATTCGGGGGTAATACCACAAGAGGTTAGAATTTGGCTGGATAAATGGAGCCATTGAATTGATACAAATTTCGAGAATGAATGGAGATGGAAAAAAAAAATTAAAAATTTATCCTGCCCAAATTATAACCGCGAGTGGAAGATAATTTAACGAATAAAAACTATATGTATAAATATCAACAATTTATATTAACTTAAATTACAATGAGTAAAAGATTTTATTTGTAATGGAATTGTATGAAGCACCAATCGCCAAAATCGTGTGTGTGGCTAAAATGAAATTGGTTGGGTGCTACTGGAATCGCGAAAATCGCGCCTGCGCATTTGCGAGTGGTACAAACGTTGAGATTAAAAAGCCGTTAAAATGATATTTATAATTATTGTTTTGTATAAATACAGGGTGTTCAATTAAAGTGAAGATATTGAAATATCTCGACAACTACACATCGAATAAAAAAATATATAATTAAAATTTGTTCGCCTCGGAGGGGCACATCTAATGATACGAAACTCGATCCAGTACCCTCAACCCCCTAGGGGGTAGGGGGTACGAAATAGAACAGTTAAATAGGAACCCCCATTTTTTGTACGGATTTGAATACTCCGGGAAAAAATAAAGTTTTATCTGATTTTATTTTTATTCTTGACAGACGATGCTATAATCGACAAAATTCAAAATTGGCAAAAATCGTTAAAAAATGGGGATTTCCTGAGAAATGGGGATTCGTAAAATAAAGTTCCCTATGCTGCTGAGAAATAATGCGACGTGCTGGGAGAAATGTAAAACACTGAATTATACTGTCAAATCTCCCTCTCTCTATTCCCACCTCTCCCGCCACGCTACATCGCTCAATGCCGTCCTAGCAGCCTTCGAAGATGGAGCTCCCTATCGCTGTTACCGCCAGATGCGAAATTCGCGCTGTGATACGTTTTTTAAGTGCAAAACGGATTTCACCTATTGACATTCATCGTTAGTTAATCGAAGTTTATGGGGCTTCTTCCGCATCCACTATGTCAAATCTGACACATAACTTTAATGTTTACAAAACATATATAGCAACCCTGACTGCGAATGTTCTCCATCGACCAAAGCATTATAAATAATAAATATTATATTCAAATTTAATTTCTAATGATCGTGCAAAAAATAATATACCATACTCTATCGGTGTGTCTCGAAAATTTGCAAAACTCGGCCCCACGGGCCTAGGTTTGCAAGCATATTTTCTTGACTGTATGAACGCACCTACCGATCTTGTATCCTAATATACTATTTATCTACTACGCAATTATTAGCGTCTGATTCACTCGTTGCAAAAATTTTCTCTCGTTAATTCCATCCGTAGACACACGATAGTTATCAGTACGATAGAATCATCATTACGGCGACATCTACTGTCTAAACGTTACAATAATTTCCGTATTTAGGCAGCGAACAGTGAACAAATAACAATTATGAGAATATTCGTTAATTTGTTATTGACATAATGTATCACTCATGGACAATAAATTATTATTATTATTATTATTATTTTGTTGGTGTTGTAATCCATGATTACTGGGTAATGTTTAAATGGTAATAAAATGACGTACGTCCCAGTATTTAGTTGAAATTTTATTTTTCTGAACTAGTTTCGGATAATATCCATCTTCAGCAGAAAAACTACAAAAATACGAAATATATACATGTTTAAAAAACAAAATATAAAAATATAAAAAATATAAAATTGTAACGCAGGGGGTGAGAGGGGTACATTTATAGTCTTATATTGAACAATATTATGGCATTAGTAATTTAGAAAAAAAAAAAAAATATATATATATTTGGTAGTGTGGGTTGTTATCCTAATAAATGTATACAAAATTCTGAATATACTTACACGTCTAATAAATGTAAAATTTGTTTTGGTTTTGGATATATTTGAACCTCATATCAAACACAACATGGAATATATCCAAAACCAAAACATATTTTACATTTATTAGACGTGTAAGTATATTCAGAATTTTGTATACATTTATTAGGATAACAACCCACACTACCAAATATATATATATTTTTTTTTTTTTTTCTAAATTACTAATGCCATAATATTGTTCAATATAAGACTATAAATGTACCCCTCTCACCCCCTGCGTTACAATTTTATATTTTTTATATTTTTATATTTTGTTTTTTAAACATGTATATATTTCGTATTTTTGTAGTTTTTCTGCTGAAGATGGATATTATCCGAAACTAGTTCAGAAAAATAAAATTTCAACTAAATACTGGGACGTACGTCATTTTATTACCATTATTATTATTATTATTGTACTGATGATCCCATCGCAGGTCGAAATCGATCCGTAATTGTTGTTGGCGGCGAAACAATAATTAATAGATATCAATAATACGATAAATACATTGCGAAAAAAAAAATGAATGGATAATATTACATGCGCACATTATCAACTAAACCGAATTTGAATTGCATTTTAATTTATCTAATCAATTTCGAATTATCATCTACGTGCAATAGTGAGTCACGAGATTGGTGACATTAGAAATCATTCATTCATTAGATTAGAAATTACCTATCGTTGTTTTCTTCCCACGCACTGTAATAGGTTCTGTGAACAAATTGTAATAGTGGTATTAATTGTATAGCAAAATATGAACAAAGTTATTAATGAATAGAAAACCACATGTTTCTTCTTTGAAAATTTTTAATTATTTTTATCTTTACAATTTGAATTTTTCTTAATTTTATAATATCGCGTAAGCCACAAAATTTTGTTTCAGAGTTGGCTGTGAAATAAATGAGGAATGTTGCATATTATTACGTTATGAGACTAGATTACTTCAATTGAATTATATTTTAAAAGAATGAATTCATCTTAGACATGGCTGCTATGTTTCTTTCTCTCTCAGGCATGGTCAACTCTGAAACAAAATTATGTGGCTCACATCTTACGTAATATAAGTATACTGCTGGAAAAAAAATAAAACACTTGAAATTCGTTAAATTTCGACCATTTTCAAACCGCCATATCTCGGCGTATTTTCAATCGAGTGTAAATTTACATTCCGCGTGTTGTCCAAAAATAAATGATGGCATATGGATTTGCATTTTTAAGGAGCAAAGCGCCTTTTCTGTATTTACTCTCAAGTTGATAAGAGTTCCACATAGTCACGCCCCTAAGCGACGATATTCGAGGGTTATTGGTTTCGCCGCTTGGTGGCAGATTGTTATGGAACGCTAATTTCTAGAAACGCGACCGCGCTTTTCTCATCCATTATATATTTTAGAAAAAAAGGTTGCAGGAAAAATATATTCTAAATAAAAGTAAAAAGGGCAACCAAGGGTTATTTTTTTAAATTGATTTATTTTGAATTTTTTTGTTATTAACAAAAAAACAAAAAATATAACTCTTGTATGCCGTCGGTATAATAATTTTAGAAATAACTGTGAAAACCAGCAACCCTGTGAAAAAAAATGTTTTTTTCTGGAAACCATGTCCAACTTTGAGGATGTCTGCGGGGTTGGAAATATTTTGTCGACTCAATCTACCATAAAGGCATTAAAATTTGATCAATTCCCAATGCAAGACTCGAAGAACGAATCCCTACGACAATTTGGCACCCCGGTATGAGTGTTTGAAAAAGTCCATTTTGAGGTTTTTCGCATGCTCTTTTTTCAAACACGCATAAATTTGGTTAAACAGGCCGTAGACATTTCATTTTTTTGCAAACTTTGCAGGAAATTGATTGAATTTTGTTGATTCGAAATTTTGATTCCGTTTTGTCGTTGCGATCGGTTGTGCTAAGCGGTTCCAATAAATTAAATTTATTTATACTAAATTAATCAGTTTATACTTTATTTTTATAAGTATAAAAAGTGTATAGGGTAGTGTTCGTTGAGATGTCAGCCTCCTCGGCTGGGGGCGTAGATGTTCCCGATATGGACTTGGACATAACAGATAAGAATAATTTCATATCAGATTCTATAAACGTGCTCGAATATGATAGTGCGGCGGATTCACAGACGGTTATTAATAATCTAATTAAGTTTCTTGATCCTCAACCAAATAATTGTTTAGTAAATCCAAATTCTAACGTAAACTCTGCAAGCAGTTTGCCATCCGTTCCGAAGAAACGTTCATTTCTCGAAGTTCAATCTAAAAATAGTGCTCTTGCAGATGCATGGGAAAAAAACTGAGAATAATATTTCGGACTCTGGCCCATTTAAAATTCACATCGAAAGCAATGATAACAATAAAAATCTGGGGTCGTCTCATCCTATGTCTATAGGGAAACTTTTACACCAAAGGCATTCGGATATAAGTAATTTGATCTTCTCCATTGATCGATTAGGTCTTAACTAGTGCTGGGAATTTTTATGATTTGAGTATTCGAATATTCGTTTAAGAAATTATTCGAATACTCGAATTATTCGAATATTCGAGTATTCAAGTATTCGAGTATTCGAATACTCGAATTATTCGAATAATTCGAATATTCGCATATATTCGAGTATTCGAATAGTTAGAATATTCGAATATTTCGAATATTCAAATATATTCGAATATTCGAATAGTTCGAGTATTTATTTCCAGCATACGTATTTTTTGATAATCATATGATACTGGGGCTGCGAATCGAATACGAATAAATGTGAAGGTAATTATAATAAATATTCAAATAGTAGACTACCAATAAACGTTATAACGTTTGAAATATTCGAAAAATCTTAAGATTACAAATGTTCATAATTAAATTTTCAATAAATTATGTTTATAGCATTTTTTCTAGGACACACAGTAATGTCTGAAAAATGTACACTTCCTTTTGTTTTTTTTTTTACAAATATCTCAAAAATTATTTGTTTTATAAGCAAAACATAAGAATAAAATACATATGTTTAGAATTAAATTTCTTCTAAATGTCCATTTTCTTTGTAAGAGATGCAGTAGTGTCGGTACGCTCTTGGCGTTTTTTTTTGTGTTTTTGGAAAATGTTTTAAATTTTATTACTTTTATGAGAAAAATATAATAATACAAATGTGTTTAGAACTAATTTTCATACAAATTATTTCTATATCATTTTTGCTGGGGCACACGGTAATGTTTGTACACTCTAAGTATTTCTTGTTTTTTTTTTTCAAAAAGTATCACTTTGATGAGAAAAGATAAGAATACAAATATCTTTAGAATTAAATTTCCCATAAATTTAATTCTTCTTATTTCTTCCGCAAATAATATTTGAATAATATTCGAATACTCGAATATTCGAATAATTCGAATACTCGAATATTCGAATAATTCGAATACTCGAATATTTGAATAATTCGAATATTCGAATACTCGAATACTCGAATATTCGAATATTCGAATAATTCTTTTGTGGATTTATTCGTATTCGAATATTCGAGTATTCGAATTATTCGTACTATTCGTATTCGATTCCCAGCCCTAGTCTTAACAGAATATGCGTTCAACTGCGCACAGCAGCTAGCGCTAATAAATTAATCGTGTCTTCTTATTTAAAATAAAACAATTATAGTGTGTATATTCCTACTTATCTCACCCGACGTATCGGGGTGGTGAGGGATGTGGACATTAGTTTGTCGGAGAAAGATCTAATGGAATTTATCACTCCGTTAAGCGGAAATAATTTTAAAATCCTCGCCGTTAAACGTATTACTAAAAAAATTGTAATCGAGGACAAAGTTACATACAAACCTACTCCTGTGATAATGATAACCTTTTCAGGTCAAACATTGCCAGATAGAATTGGAATTTTCAGTGTTACTTGTCGCGTCTCCCCGTACATACAAAGAGTTACGCAGTGTTTTAAATGTCTTCGATTTGGGCACGTTTCTAATCAATGTAGAGGTGAAACACGCTGTAAAAATTGTGGCGAAAAGCATGCATTTTCTGTTTGCTCGAGTATTGTTCCGAAATGTGTACACTGCGGTGGTCAGCACTCAAGCACCGACTCAAAAATCTGCGGAGAATTTGTAAAACAGCGTTCTATTAAAAATATAATGGGTACTGAAAATGTTTCTTATAAAGAAGCATATTCTAGGGTTAAAAACAGTTACTCATCATCAGTATCGTTAATAACAGTAATTATATTCAGAAGTCTATGCCTGAATTAGTTGGTAGTTCGCATTTTCCGCTTCTCCCACAGAAAAAACGCAAACCCTCTCCTTCTTATTCGCAAAAAGAATTAAATACTAGACTTCAGCATAAAGACATAGTTAGGACAATTAACGTTGATGTTTCCGATGGAGTTTGTTAACAAAATAAAAATCTAAGTAAAGAATATTTGGGTAAAGAGGTAATCATAAAAATAGTTGATTTGGTGCTGGAGTTAGTTTTAAAAAATTTACAGATGGATTCAGTTTCATCTGCAGAGGAAATATGTTCAAGAGTAATGACTACTCTATTTAGTACTATAGACAATAAAGGAACTGGATAATCTAAGAATTTTACAGTGGAATATTCGTTCTATAGTCGCAAATAATTTTTCTCTCATCAACCTTTTATTAACTGAAAATATTAATCTAGCTTTTATTTCTGAAACTTGGCTTAAGCCAGATGTGTTTATAATACTCAGGAGCTATAATATTGTCAGAAGTGATAGGGCTGATGGCAAGGGTAGGTGTGCCATCTTGATTAAAGACAATATACCATTTAACATTGTTCCCATAAATAATACTCCAAAAAATATAAGATGTTGCGGTATATCTATTAACTTGTCACCAGGCGGGTCTGTTTATCTGATCTCTCTTTATATTGAGCCTCAATTTAATATATCGTATTGGGAGTGGCATAATTTCCTGTTGTCTCTCCCTCAACCCTTTATACTGGGAGGAGATTTTAGCCATCATCATAATGTATGGGGCTGTAGTTATAATGATAGTAAGGGATGTAACCTATTAAAATGCGTAGACGATCTGGATATTTGTATATTAAATAAAGGGTCGGAAACTTTAGTCAGATTGCCAAATAAAAACCCCTCCGCCCCCGATATCTCTTAATCTTCAAATATTGAATTGGATTGGAATGTGATGGAAGATCCTATGGGCTCTAATCATTTTCCAATTATTATCTCCTCTCAAATAAACAAAACAAATCCGGTTAAACGTATTCAACATAGAAAGTGGCAAATTAACAAAGCTAATTGGGGGATCTATTCCTCCAAAATGGATAATATTTTACAAAATTATGTAGAAGTATCTTATGATCAGTTCATCGCTGCTATGAATTCAGCAGCAGCCGAAGCAATTCCTATCTATAATAAAACGGTTTATAATAAATTCAGCCCGGCAGTTTGGTGGAATGATAGCTGTAAAAAAGCTCTGGAAGAAAGAAAACAATTATTCTCAATTTATAAGGATTCTGCAACTTTGGATAATTTTGTAAATCTCAAAAGAGCTGATGCGGTATTTAAAAAATCGTAAAATCTTCCAAGAGAGACAACTGGAAAAAATTCTGTAATGAATTAAGCTCTTCCACTCCCTTGTCGGTAATATGGAATAAAGTTAGATGTATTCGAAGGTCGAAATCCACAACAAAATGTCCAATAGACATAAACGATCCATGGGTTGATCAATTTCATAATAATTTAGCTCCATCTTCTGTTTCAAATAATCTTTCATATAATTCTGTTAAGGCCTCCAATCATGAGAAATTAGATTTTTTTTCTTCCCCATTCTCTATACAGGAGTTTAATGCTACGATTAAAAAAAATCGCAATACGGCGCCTGGTTTAGACGATATACATTATCCTATGATTTCTAACTTATCCATCTCAGCTAAAGCTATTTTATTAGATATTCTGAATCAGATTTGGAAGACAGGACAATTTCCAGATAACTGGAAAAAATTTATTGTTATACCAATATTAAAGCCTAACCAGGATTCCATGAAAGCTGGTTCGTTCAGACCAATCGCGTTATCCAGTTGTGTTTTAAAGACATTTGAAAGAATGATTAAAGGTCGATTGGAGTGGTGGCTAGAGTCTAAAGATATTCTTCCAAAATCTCAATTCGGGTTTCGAAAAGGGAAATCTACTCAAGATAGCCCCATGGTGTTAATATCTAGCATCTATGGTGCCTTTGCTGAGAAACAGTCAGTTCTCTCTGCCTTTATCGATATGACTGGCGCATATGATAACGTTTGCTTAGAGCTGCTGGGGAAAAAAAATGTTGTCCTAAATTTATAAATAATATTATATCCCTCTTTTCTAATAGAGAAATATTCATCAGAATTAATGGAGCAATTTTCAAGTCTCGGGTCTCCTCTAAGGGTTTACCTCAAGGGAGCATTCTTGCTCCTTTATTTTACGTTATCTATACTTTAAATTTGGATACAATTGCCAACTCAGCTGTCCAAATCTTACAATATGCAGACGATATATGTGTGCTTTAAGTCTGTAAAAGCTTGGATAATGGTATTAAAGATCTTTTAAGATTTATGGTGGATTTTGACGACTGGTTATTCAAAAATGGTTTATATATTTCTGATGACAAATCTTGCTGTTGTTTCTTCTCCCACAAAAGATCTCCGATCCCAAATAATATCTACCTAGGAGATCACAATTTTCCTGTTCGTAATTCAACTAAATTTCTTGGGTTATATTTAGACAGAAAACTTAGTTGGAAATCTCACATTGATTATATGTTAAATAAATTAGAAAAATCATACAATTTACTTAGATGTGTAACATATTCATCTTGGGGCGCTGATGTTTCCATATCTATTCTCTTTTATAAATCGTTCATTAGGTCTATTTTGGACTACGGTTGTATTTTTTATGATTCAGCTGCTAAAACGAATTTAGAGAAATTAGATAGGATGCAGTTTAAATGTCTGAGAAGATGTTTAGGGTTTTTACCATCTAACCCAATAATAGCTCTGCTCTCAGAAGCAGCGGAAATTCCTCTTTCTTATGGGCGTAAATATTTATGTAGTAAACACGTTGCTAAAGTTTTCACATACAACCAGAAATTGACTAACAAATTATATTGCGATACAATGAATATCTTACCGGAGGGTTTTGAGAGAAGAAACCTTTATGTCTTTTGTATGAAATAACTGCAACATTCTTTAACGAATTTCAGAAATCTCAATAATTTGCCAATCCATTTCCTGGACTACGATATTAATTTTGTTTCGCCTAAGGTAATTACATCTGTTCACTTTGAAAATATTCTGGCCCAATTAATAAACTTTTAATTTCAGTCGTATATTAGAACTAATTATTCTGATTTTAAACAGCTATACACGGATGGTTCTTCTATTAATGATACGTCGGGTTGCGCGGTTTATTCTAGTGACTTTCAAAATCTTATATCTCTTCCGCCTGAATTTTCAATAAATAGCTCCGAACTAATAGCAGTAATAGAAGCACTCAAATTCATCATAATAGATAATACAGCTTACAAATATATAATTTTTTCTGATTGTAAAAGTGTTTTTGAGAAAATTAAAATTTTTGTTCCCTTCTCGAATGAGAATTATTTAATAATAAAAATGATCGAACTTTGTAACAAAGCTGCGATTACCAATGAGATTGTTTTCTTTTGGATTAAGGGACATTGTGGCATTGAGGGTAATGAGTTTGCGGATAACCTCGCGAAGGAGGGTGCTCTCTCCAACGCTTATAAGTCTCACAATTGGAAATGCCCATTTTCGGATCTGTTCAGATACTTTAAAGCTCATTTCTTTTCGGAGTGGATCTCAGAGTTCAATAAAACCAACAAGGGCCTCTTTTATAAAAATGTAGTTAACAAACCATACAAGAAATGCTGGTTTCATAGATCTGGTCTATCAAAAGATCTGGTTAAAACTATGCTCAGGTTAAAAACTGACCATGGCTTATGTAAAAAATATCTTAAACGTATTAATAGGGTGGAGAGTGAATTTTGTGTTTGCGGTGAGGTTGAAGACTTTAATCATATGGTTTTTATATGTCACAAATACCGCTCTGAGAGATCTGCTTTATTGAACTTTCTTAACCAACTCACAGTTGGTCCCTATAATCTTTGTTTCGTTATGGCTCTGAACAATGTAAAGGTTTTTGAAGTTATTTATAAATTTTTTGTTGATATAGGATGTAGGGTTTGATTATTATTATTATTTTATTTATTTATATATCTTGTATCTTTTGTTTGTTTCCTGTGTGGGTATACCTTAATTCCGATGTCTGATTCTGTGTGGGCAAAGTTAGTCACCCTGAAGGACACCTGGGTGTGAAGTTTTGTATCCTTTGTCTATCCCCAATAAGATGCTGACTATATGGCTAACACCGAGGTCAAAAAAAAAAAATTCGAAATTTTTTTCCAGCTTCGTACATATTGTACACGGTTCGGTGATATATCTGCACAGGAAGACTACTCGCGCGAAAACTGCGCACAGAAAACTGCGTACAGCGAAAACTCCGCACACAAAAACTCCTCACACGAAATAATGCTCACACGGAAAACTCCGCACACAGAAAATAACGCACAGTGGTAATTGCGCACACGAAAATTGCTCACACTGAAAAATTATTCACTTTTATCAATCCTCACAGGGTGCGCACAACAAATATTTTTGCTATAATTATTACACTTCACATAATTTAAAAGCAACAATTTGTTTGTTTTTACTAAAAGTATAAATGTCTAATATATTAATTTGAATAAACAATTTAATGATAATGTCATCACAGGTATATTAAATTTATTTTCTTTATAGTTTTATTAAGGTTTGATCATTGAAGATCTAGATTAGAATTAAATTTTACTGGATCTATATGCATGTGTTTGGAAGATTCGAATAGAGGGTTGTAACACTCCAAAGCTTATACATTTACGCTACAGAACGTGTATTAATAAACGATGATTCTGCTGTTTCGTATATTTCAATTTTCACAAAATGATGAAATGAAAATATTTTAAAATCCGGTGAAGGGGTGTAAATGGATTTTCACGAAATCATAATCTAGAATGCATTTCTAGTTATTCTACAGAGTTTATCGTCGATGGCTATTATTTTTCTATTTTTTTCGAGCCGGCGAACTTGCTAGAAATTTCACAACTTCGCCGCCTGATCAAGTAAAAGTATTTCAAATTCCAGTGAACTCAAAAATTAAAATTCAAGAATAACACTCCGTCGCGCTGTTAAAATCTAAAACACCGAACAAACTCACCGGTGGAACTGGAAAATTTTGCCAGGTGCGAACCGCCGAATCATTTGACCTTTGCCCCGGAGGCAATTAGTATCCGGCGTAGATGTTTGCAAAAAACACATTCTTTCGTCGTCTGTTATCAATCCTTATCCACGATGCATGAACGCATTCCAGATTAAATCTCTTTTTAGTCATTGAAAACCGTTCGATTCGGCAGTTTACCTTCCACCTAGTGAGTGAGTGTTCGCCAGTTTTAGTGTGTGCAGAATATTGAAAATTACATTAATGGAAATGGATTATCAGTTATGAAGATAGTTCCCACTGTTGGTAAGCGATTAAATGAAATTAATTAAACTTTATTGAATGAATAATTTATTGTTAATTTTCAACGCGATTTAATAATATCTCTCAACACAAATAACGATAGGAGCAGAGAGACCATCAAGTGAATAGCTCATTTATGTAAAATTTATGGAATGAATTATTCACAACAATGATTTTTTCAATGCGATTTAATAATATCTGAATACAAAAATAACGGTGTAGTAGAGACCATCAGGTCAATAGTTCATTTATGTTATGCTACAATAATTTATACAAAAAAAAAAATACGGCATTAGTAGCTTATTGACAAATCGTACATAATCTTATAATTACATTTACCTTCTTACCAAATACCACTTGCAGTTACCGTTCTCACCATCGAATGGGTTAATTTTCTGGAGCTTGAATAACCAATTAAGAAAATATTCATTCAATGATTAATTTTTTAAATCGTACAATTTTCGGTTTGGGTGTGTTGCTGTTTCTTTTCAATCTCGGATTTGGCACTCATTTTTATTCGAAATCCGAAATATATAATTTTTTCAATTAATTTTAAACTCTTAAAACGAATTTCTCCTTTGATTATTTTTTTCTATCCATCTAAGAAATTTTTGTTTTCCCATTTTCAGTTTGGAAAATTGCTGTTTCGTTTTAACCTAAGATGAGAAATCAAAAATGTTTATTTTTTTACGTAGAAGTTGAACCATTAATAATTTTTTACAACTTTTCAATTCGTAGAGTGCATATTTCGTTTCCCCAGACAATGTTTAGAATGTTGTGATTTGTTTTCAGCTTTAATTTGGCAGTTGTTTTAACGGAAAATCAGAAATGTATTGTCCTATTCATAGATCTTAATCTTTTAAAGCAAATTCGGCTCATCAATTCAATGATTAAACCAATGCAGAAATTTAATTTTGATTGGAAATTAAAACTCGTTACACTTGTAGAATTTTACAAATTCTACTGCAATTCAATATGTTTTTTTCTGTTTTTTTTTTTATCATAGAGTACAAATTTAAAGTTTAATTGAATTTAAAATTCGTTACACTTGTAGCATTTTACAAATTTTATTACTTAACTTAAAATATTAATTTTCAAAAATTCATAACTCACGCAAAAATTGACTTAATTTCAATAGTCACATTGATTGCTCCTTTGTACTTAAACTGATTGGTTTTCGACGCACCCTTATCACGGACTTTAAGAGTAGAGAATGGCCTGAGAAGTAACGCCAAATTTAAACTGTTTTCAAATAGTATTTCAGACTTTAAATCTAATTTATCACGAATAGATCTATCGGTATTTCTTTGTGGTCAAATTAAGATAATTGCAACTTTCTTGCAAGGGTTTTCATTATTTTAATTATATATGTCTAGCGTATTGCATTGTTTTTGTTTGTCATCTCAAAGTTGTCGCAATTTTAAATTGTAATTTTAACTTTTGTATTTTTATATTTTATACTAATATTTTATTCTATATTTTATATTCTAATTAATTCTTAAATATACGGAGTGAATCTCGTTAAATACAGGGTTTTCAAAAAAGTGAAGGGTAACTAGATATTTTGAAAAATGTAAAAAGTGTCAATTTTTTCAAATAAATATATCTCGGTGATTATGACAGATAGAAAAATACTCTAAAGGACAAAGTTGTTGATCGATTTACGCAGTTTAATAAAATATATGTAGAAAAATTTTACCGCCATTATTTTTCGAGATATGACGCAAACTTCCATTTTTTTTTAAATATAAACCATACTTGGCTATGACCTTAATCGAAAGACTATTTTTTTCTCTTTAATACGATATCATATATGACATAGTTATTTCTAAAAATAGGTGATTTACAGTCATTTTTAAGATTTATTATAAATAAAAAAATGGTTAGCCATGAAAAAGATGAAAGTAAAACGATTGCAGTTGTTTATAACCACAATAAAATATTGTAGTTATTATTTTTATAGAGATAAACAAAGTTGACAAAAAACAACATAAAGTATTATAATTCTTTAATTATAAAAATAATAATAGGATCGTTTGATCGAAACTGCAGTCATTAATAAATAAACAGTGTGATATTAACTAAGTAAAAGTGCGTTTTATTTAAATAATAATAGAAAACAAATGAAATTTTAAAAAGATGTAATTTATGCTATAATATTAATGGTGGACTTTTTGAGCATACTTTGTAATATTAAAATGTGTCTCATTATTGAAATAAAATGCACTTTTACTTAGTTAATATCACACTATTTATTTATTAGTGACTGCAGTTTTGATCAAACGATCCTATTATTATTTTGATAATTAAAGAATTATTATACGGTGTTTTTTTGTCAACTTTGTTTATCTCTATAAAAATAATAACTAAAATAATTTATTGTGGTTATAAACAATTGCAATTGTTTTACTTTCATCGTTTTCATGGCTAACTATTTTTTTATTTATAATAAAACTCGGGATCGTAGCTCATATGACCAGCTCAAGGCGGCTATTATTTATATACAATTTTTGGATGAATAAATGAACAAATGATAATGTCAGACGTATACAACAACCATGGACCCGAGAGAATACTTCTCGATCTCCGAAAATTTTTTTAAGGAATTCAATCATATCAGTATTTTTCTTTTCTATTTTTCTTAAAAATAATATATCAAAAATTCACAACTCACGCAAAAATTGATACATTTTCAAAAATCGTAGTTAGTTCTAAAGGCAGATGTTTCGTATCATAGCAGTATATTTTTTAACATTAATTTTCAAAAATTTATTACATCTAAAAGTTAACACATTTTCAAAAATTATAGTTAGTTTTAAAGGCAGTCCTTCTGTGGATGTATCAAAATATTTGAGGAACTCAATTTTGTTTACGATTTTTGTTTTGTTTAAGTGTTTAACAAAAATTGACTCGTTTTCAAAAATCAAATTTAATTTTAAAGTTAAATGTATTATTATTGCATTAGAGGTTTTTTTTTCTAAGGAATTCAATCATGTCAATATTTTTTTTCTATTTTTCTTTGTTCAAATATTCGACAACTTAAAAATTCATAACTCACGCAAAAATTTATACATTTGCAAAAATCGTAGTTTAATTTTAAAGGTAGATGTTTTGCATCATATTAGTATTTTTTTAAACAATAATTTTCAAAAATTTACAGTAAAAATTACAGTAAAAAAACAGTACATTGCTTTTCAATTAATGTGAAATGTAATAATTATAGCAAAAATATTTGTTGTGAGCACCCTGTGAGGATTGATAAAAGTGAGTAATTTTCCGTGTGAGCATTTTTCAGTGTGAGCAATTTTCGTGTGCGCAATTATCACTGTGCGTTATTTTCTGTGTGCGGAGTTTTCCGTGTGAGGAGTTTTCGTGTGCGGAGTTTTCGCTGTGCGCACATTTTTGTGCGCAGTTTTCGCGTAAGCAGTCTTCCTGTGCGGATATGTCTGGTTACGATTGTACACAGTTGTTCATTTTCTTTAAAAAAAATCTTTTTCGTTTGGAGGAGGGGTAGAGCCCTCTCTTTGAGGGGAAGGGGATAAACCCTCTCAAAGAGGATACTTTTTGCTTTTGATTTCTCAAAAGAACGTCGAAATCGGTTGGATAGTAGCCGTGTTATGGTCATTTGAAAATTACCTAAATTTTTACAAATCTCAAGTGTTGCATTTTTTTCCGTCAGTGTAATTTCTTTGTTTTTATAGGACGAATGAAAAAATGGAAGGATGATGGTGACTCAGGCCCACATTTTTTCCGACCCTACAGAGATCGTTAAAGTGAGCCTTTTTTGACCTAAAATAATGTTTTTTTTTGTTAATGGGGTTCTAAAGTACAAAATGGAATATTCATGATTTCGCGCAATAATTTTCGTGCATAGCTCAAAGAATATGCAAAGAAAATTTCATTCGTGAAAACGAAAACAATTTCGTCGAAAAACTTCGGACTTATGAGTCAAAAAACCACAAAATGCACTTTTTTCAAACACCCATAACTTTGTGCCAAATCGTCGTAGGAACTTCATTTTTTGAGTCCTGTACAGGTAATTGAACACATTTCAATGCCCTTTTGGTGGATCGAGTCGACACATTTTTTCCAACTCGGTACACGTCGCCAAAGCTTGATGCTTTTTGGCCCAAAAACGTGTTTTTTGTTCGGGGTTGAAGGGTTCGAAAAGGGATCATTCCAATCTGAGATTACCCCCTTAAAGTAGAGCCAAAATGGGATTTTATTCTGAAATAATCATCCAAATTAGATGGTAGAACAGTTCGAGATCAATGTCGATCTCAATGGAAGAATATATTTAATTTAAATTGCATTTAATTTTTGTAAACTCAAAATATGAACAAATACATTATTTTTGTTGTTATTATTATAAAAAATGATCTGTATAAAAATAGTTTATTATTTAAAAATGCATCTAGGAATGAGATTGATTTTTTTTAGTCTGTATTTTACATTTCACCTATAGCATGATAAATAAATGAATAAATCTTGCAAAAACAAAGATATGCATTTCAAATCAGCGGGGGTCACCGGTGACCGCCAGCAAGATAAATGCGTCACACATAATTAGTTGTTAATAATACTTCACAATAAGATATAACACAGCCATGTAAAATGAACGTTGCATGCAATCAGGGCCGATCCTAGACCCTTGGCCGCTCGCGTGGAAATGTTGAGTTGGCCGCCCCCTCAAGTGCATTTCTTGGGATGGATTTTTCAATTCGAAAAATTTAAAAATCCTCTGTAATGTTTTTGTACGTTTTTAAAGCAGAAAAGTTAATTGAAGGAAAAAAAATGAAACACTTGAAATTTGTGAAATTTCGACCATTTTCAAACCGCCATAACTAGGTGTATTTTCAATCGATTTTGATGAATCTTTGAGGGCGAAAAACTTTTAAGTGTCTTCTAATATTTAAAGTCATGCATGTGAACTTAAGCGTAACCCCTTCCGCCCCCTCTGGCACCCCTGTGAAAAACAAAATGTTTTTTTTTCAGGAAACCATGTCTAACTTTGACGATGTATATGGAGTTGGAAACATTTTTTTGACTCGATCCACCAAAAAAGGGTATTAAGATTTGATCAATTCTGTATGCAGGACTTAAAGAACGAAGTTCCTACGACGATTTGGCACAAAGTTATGGGTGTTTGAAAAAAATGTATTTTGATGTTTTTCGCACATAACTCAGTGACTTTTCAAACAAATTTGATGATTCTTTCAGGAAATAAACCCATGTTGGCTCTACTTTGAGAGGGTGAACTCAGATTGGAATGATCCCTTTTTGAACCCCATAACCTCTGAACAAAAAAAAACACGATTCTGGACAAAAAACGTCATACTTTGGCAAAATTCGCTTTTTTCAAACAGCTATAACTTTGTGCCAAATCGTTGTAGGAATTTCGTTATTTCAGTCCTGCGCAGGTAATTGAACACATCTCAATGCCCTTTTGGTGGATCCAGTCGACACATGTTATTAAACTCAAAAACTAAAAGAATCAATAAATTTGGTTAAAGTCACTGAGTTATGAGCGAAAAACCTCAAAATGCACTTTTTTTCAAACACCCACAACTTGGTGCCAAATCGTCTTAGGAACTTCGTTCTTTGAGTCCTGCATAGGGAATTGGTCAAATTTTAATGCCTTTAAGGTGGATCGAGTTCACAGAATTTTTCCAACTCCGAAGACATCGTCAAAGGTTTCCAGAAACAAACTTTTTTGTTTCACAAGGCCGCTAGAGGGAGGCGGGATGGGTAAAGCTTAAGTTCGCATGCATGACTTTAAAGAAGACACTTTAAAGTTTTTCGCCCTTAAAGATTGATCAAAATCGATTGAAAATACGCCGAGTTATGGCGGTTTGAAAATGGTCGAAATTTCACGAATTTCAAGTGTTTCACGTTTTTCTACCCTTGGAGCATAATCAACAAGCGTGTTTATTAAAATATTTTAGTACATTAAATAAATAATGTTTTTTTTTTTATAGAAATTAGGGCTAAATTAGCACATCGCTCTTGTGATAAAGTTGACCGTAAATAATTTTTAATTAATTTTAATTTAGAAAAACTCCTTCCGCCGGAAGCCACAGTTATCGATAAAAATATTCGTAGACCAATACTGAAATTGGAAAAAGAAGGAGCTAAGTCTATTCTTAGACTAAAACAGAAATTTGGAAAAGAATGAACCAAGTCTTGGCTAATGAAATGAAAACATTTTTTTTTTGGGTTTGCTTAGGAAATGGTTCCCGAAAAGATAACAATTATTTTAGTTCCATTCCATCTAAATTTTTTATCAATTTTCCGTTTTCATTTACCTGTAATTTAATATCTAAATTCATACAACATTTTCTTAGATATTCGGGCTTTGCAGAATGAAATACTAGCAAACATTTAAACAACGAGTAGAATTTTTTTACGTTAGGATATCGAATTAATTACGATGTCCAAAATTTCAAAATAAAAGTGAATTCTAAATTTTTCCCCAGCATTCAAAACACTTTCATCGCATGATAATCGAACATCCGCTGTTTTTATCTTATACGAACTTCTGGGTATGCAACTTCAACCCCATTTTTCTGCGTAAAATCGGACGTATCATTAATCAAATTGTCGACATTTTGTCCTTTCCTTTTGGGAAGTAAATATTTTTTTTAATTTTTCACTCACGACTCTGCCAAGTCGATATCAGATTTTGCTGACAATATTTATTGTTTTAAGTAAATCATGCCATATTACATATCTTTAACTTTTGCGTCTTTTGTCAGATATTTGAGGGCTGAAGTACTTGAAGAGTACACGTTTTAAGTTCTGCTTCAGTGGAATTAATGAGTTAAGTCGACTTTCTCATCGAGTGTCACTTAACGGCTTTAGTGAAAATTGTTTAATTTTTTGTTTTAGAATATTTCATCTAGAAGGTGATGCTGAAAAAAAAATTAAAAACTTTCTGAACAAATTTGAAATTTCACCGCTTGAATTGGCAGCATCTCTAAATTGAGAGAATGTGTGGCGTGCGGTACAAACATTGCTCTTAGGTTGGTATCTGAGAAACGTTTTTGTAAGCCTATATTTTTGCGGCGCATATTTGGCCCATTATTATACCCTTGCCCTCTAATATTTTGTACATGTAGTAACAAAATAGGAAGCAATTTGTCAAATAAAAAAATTCCGGTGGGATCTTTAATTTAATTTTAAAAGTTTTACTAGTGTTATAATTTCCTTTTTACTTTCTCCGTTACGAAGTACGAGAAAGTATTGTGATCGTGATTTTTATTTCAAAAATTTTTTTTGGGGAAATATCCGTTTTGGGGTCCCTAGATACCACTTCAACAATTTCTGGAAAAAAAAAATTTGTGTCTGCGCGTGTGTGTGTGTGTGTCTGTCTGTGTGCGCTGTATCTCAAAAACTAACAGAGCAATTGATATGAAATTTTGAACATACGTCTTATTTGATAATGCGAAGAACTGAAAAGCTTTTGGTAAAATTTCGTAAACCGGAAGTGGGTGTTTACCTTAACTATTTTTTGTTTTTTGCCAATATTTTCTTAAATATGAAAAATATCACAAAAATATTTAAACAAGCATTAAAGACAACAAAGAAATGAACATCTTTTGCTTGAAAATATTTTTCATAAAATCATTGCTATTTGAGAAAAAAAATTATTAATTTTCATTTAATTTTTGGTTTATAATTATGAAACCATAATAGTTACAGCAAATTTATATGAAAAATAATTGTAGAAAATGCCAAAATGAACAACTTCTAAAGAATAAGTTTTCTTCGAAATATCGTTGGTTTTTGAGTAAACCGAGTTTTTGGATTTGAAGTATAATTTTTCCATCTTTCATAATTTTGACGTTTTAAACGTCAGTTTTATCCGAGTCTACGAAACGTTCGATGTACATTTAAAATATGATTTAAATTGAAAATAAACCATGGAAGCGTAAATATAAATGATACCATCAAGTAGGAGAAAGTAACATGATGGTCACATCACCATTTTTTCTCTACATAACAGTCTGTATGTAACTGTGCGCGCTGTATCTCAAAAACTAATACAGAAATGACCATAAAACTTTGAACATAAGTGTTATTTGAGAATCCGAAGAACTGAAAAGCTTTTGGAAAAAAAACAGTTTTTTGTTCTTTTAGCCTTTTTGGGACTTCAGGACAATGTTTTCAGAACATTTTTAGGTCTTTTTTAAGGACATTATTAAAAGACCTTTATTCGAGGATTATTTTTCAGGACTTTTTAAAAAAAAATTGCAAGACTTATTTTTAGGACTTTTTCTTTCAGGATCTTCATTTTCATGATTTCTTTTCAAATTTCTTTTACGTGACGTTTTCGGGACTCTCAAGAACCCTTTGTTGAGGACTTTATTTACGGGATTTTTTTCTGAACAAATATTTCCGAATGTTCTTCATGGCATTTTATAGAATTTTTTTTTCATGATCTTTTTAAGGACTTTTTCAGATATTTTTAGCATTTTGACTATTTTCAAAACTTTTTATTTCAGGAATTTTGTTAAGGACTTATTTTAAGCCTTTTTGCAGGACTTTTTTCAAGACTCTTTTTGGGATTTCTTTTTCAGGGCAATTTCTTCAGATCTTTTTAAGGACTCTTTACAATGGCTTTTTTCAGAAATTCTTTTGTTTATTTTTACATCAGGACTCTTTTTCTGAACTTCCTTCAGGACTTATTTTAGGAATTTCTTTCAGGACTTCTTAGGATTCTTTTTCGGGACATTTATTTCTGCAATTTTGTATGAAGACTATTTTTCGGGACTTTTTTCACGGCTTTTATCAGGACTCGTTTTTCAAGATTTACCTCCAGGAGTTTTTACGAGACCTTCTTAAGAACCTCTTGTTCAGGACTTCTTTTAAGAATTTTCTTCAATCATCGTTTCAGAATTATTTTTTTGGGAATTTTTTTTCAAAAAAGTCCTGTAAAGAAGGACTTTTTACAGTACAATATTTCAACACATTTTTTATAGGATTAATGTTCAGTCCCTTGTTCGGGACTTTTTTTCAAGACTCTTTTTGGGGATTTTTTTTTTCAGGACAATTTTTTCAGAACTTTTTCAGGTGTTTTGAATTTTTTCAAAAATGTTTTTTTAGCATTTTTTACAATGTTATTTTCATTAATTACTTTTGACTCATTTAAAATGATTTACTTACTTACCACATAACTCTTTTTCAAAACTGTTATTACAGAACATTTTTTCAGGATATTTTATCAGTACTCTTCTTCGGGACTTTCTTCAGGACCTTTTTCAGTACTTATTTTAGGACTTTCCTTCGGGACTTTTGTCAGGACATTTATTTCTGGTGTTTTATATGAAGACTTAATTTTTCAGGACTCTTTTTGCAGTACTTTTTTTAGGATTTTTCACACGACTCTTTTTTACAACTTTTTAACAGGATTCTTTTTTCAAGACTCCAAAACTGTTTCTCCAGGACTTTCTTTGAGGACTTTTTTTGTCAGAACTCTTTTTCGCGACTTTCTTTCAGGACTTTATTTCTGGTCTTTTTGAAGGACCTGTCTTTCAAGCCATTTTTTCGGGACTTTTTATCAGGACTTTTTTATCGGGACTTTTATCAAGACTTTCTTGTTCAGGACTTTTTAATCAGGACTATTTTTAGAAATCTTTTTCAAGACTTTCTTGTTCAAAAAAACATAAATCTATAAATATATATAACTATTATACCAAATCGGAGAAAGTAACATGATGGCCACATCACCATTTTTACTTTCTCCGTTACGAAGTACGAGAAAGTATTGTGATCGTGATTTTTTTTTCAAAAATTTTTTTTACGGAAATATCCGTTTTGGGGTCCCTAGATGCCATTTCAACAATTTCTGGAAAAAAAATTTTTGTGTCTGTGTGTGTGTGTGTGTGTCTGTGTGTGTGTGTGTGTGTCTGTGCGCGCTGTATCTCAAAAACTAATAAACCAATCGATATGAAACTTTGAACATATGTCTTATTTGATAATCCGGAGAACTGAAAAGCTTTTGGTAAAATTTCGTACACCGGAAGTGGGTGTTTACCTTAACTGTTTTTTGTTTTTTGCCAATATTTTCTTAAATATGAAAAATATCACAAAAACATTTAAACAAACATTGAAGACAACAAAGAAATGAACATCTTTTGCTTGAAAATATTTTTCATAAAATCATTGCTATTCGAGAAAAAAATTTATTATTATTTTTTTAATTTTTGGTATATAATTATGAAACGATAATAGTTACAACAAATTTATTTGAATAATAATTGTAGAGAATGCCAAAATGAACAACTTCTAAAGAATAAGTTTTTTTCTAAATCTCGTTAGTTTTTGAGTAAACCGAGTTTTTGAATTTGAAGTATAATTTTTCCATGTTTCATAATTTTGACGTTTTAAACGTCAGTTTCATCCGAGTTTACGCAACGCTCGATGTACATTTAAAATATGATTTCAATAAACCATGAAAACGTAAATATAAATGATACTATCAAGTCGGAGAAAGTAACATGATGGCCACATCACCATTTTTTTAAGTTATTAGGCAAAAGAGTTATCTATTGATAATATTGGCCTAAATAATGTGGCATACGAATCGACTTCTCTTTAGATTTTTCAATTTTATTTAAAGGGTTCATCATTTGTACAGCATTTAAAAAAAATCCGTTATTTCTCTTATACAGATTGGAACAACTTCCTCTAAAAGGCACAACTTTGACCTGCTAAAAATTGCACGATAGCAATCATTCTTTCTACAATAGCCTTCCATCGTTTTTTTTCTAATTCAAATTGTTTTTGTTGCTCTTTGTCTATAGTAGTTATAATTTTAACATTTTCTTTTTCAAATAATTTACATGGGAAACAAATTCCGCAGCCTTGTCTTACGTTTCGCCGGTTTCGCCGCCCCTCTAATCGCCGCCCACGTGCCATGCACGCTCTAGTCCCCCGGTAGGATCGGCCCTGCATGCCATAACGTGTTAAAATTGCACCAAAGACGCAAAAGATTTTTTTTTCAAATGAATAACTAAAATTCAGTTGGATATGTAATTTTTTTTCCTTGATATTAATTTCATCAATCGTCTTTAGGCACCCAAAATAAACTCGAGAAACGCATATCGGTTAAACACCTTTGAAGACGTATTTATATTCCTTGATATCATGTTAAATGCACATAGTGTACTGGTTCTATGAGTGTGTCGTTTCGCTAAATTTAACGCGAGTTAGTTGAGGTCCGCTGAAGAAAAAGTGAAAATAATGCACACTGGACTCAAACCCGTGTCATCGTTTTGTCACTTTTTATTTATTATAATCAGAGTTTTATTGATGTTACCTTAATTGGCTCGCGGTGCACGCACCCTTCACTAATAGGGTAACCTCACACTTTCTCTAATCATAATTATGAAGAAACTTATCTTTTTTCCCAATGAAAGTAAAATCAGGATTACGATAGCCAATGCGAAATGATGTAAGCATTATTAGTAAACTTGAATTGCAGTAGATTTGCGCGGTTAATTAAATTTTACAGCAAAAAAGTCGTCTACACCGGATGTGACGTGTGAGGTCAGATATAAAAGCCAGGGCATAAGTCAATTATATTCTAGTGGCGGTAAGAAATTTAAAAGTACACATCCACAAGGTATTTTATGCATAGTCAGTCGGAATAATTTTAGTAAGTATTTACCATATATCCGACTAATGAATTTCCAGTGTTCAAAGGTCAGCAACAAAACTGAATTATATTTAATTTCGAATGTATACAGGGTGGACTATTAGGAATATCGTGAGAATGAAATAGTACTTTTCTACTCGCTCCGGTATGAAATACATTAAAATATTGAGATCGTCAAATTTGTTTCAATATTTTTCACCGAAATATCTATTCTTTAAAATCTTTCTAGAATTTTCTTTCAATCGATTTTGATTTATTTCCCAAAATCAGTTAAAGTTGAAAAACGAAAGTGTGTAAATAATTCTTAACAGTGAAAATCAATAATGTTCAAATTGAAATCTGAAACATGTGGAGTTCTAATGCACACGAAAATATTTTTCTCTACGTCCGTTATAAAATGTACAGTTTTTTTCATTCATTTGGGTTCATAAAATATGTGATTCCTGAACCCTACAAACAGCGTGAAAAAAGTGCCATAACGGTTCATTTTTTCACTCTTTTGGGTGAAAAAAAGGTTTTATCAAATTTATTTAAAGTTACGGACGTAGAAAAAATTTTGTATGAAATTCGAGAGTAAAGCAACTTTTTTTCACTTGTAGGAATTGCCTACTCGTGAAAAAAAGTACTACTTTACTACACTTGTTGCACAAATAACTATTTTCTACGTCCGTTAAAAAATGTACAGTTTTTTTCATTAATTTGCGTTCATAAAATAATATAAATAAAATATGTGTTTTTTGCGTGAAAAAAGTGCCGTAGCGGTTCATTTTTTAACGCTATTAAAAAATCGTTTGCACAAAGTGTGTCATGAACACTTCGCAACACGCCGCGAGTTCTGCCGATAAATGTCAAACATTCGTTTCCGATCAAGTGAACTTAATGATTATTATTATGTTCATCATTTAAAAGTATTATTACTTATAAAAATTGATTAAGGTTTTACCGAATTTATTTAAAGTTACGGACGTAGAAAAAATTTTGTATGAAACTCGAGAGTAAAGCAACTTTTTTTCACTTGTAGGAAATTGCCGCACTCGCCCGCGGCTCGTGCGGCAATCTTTCATACTCGTGAAAAAAAGTATTACTTTACTCACTTGTTGCATAAATAACTATTTTTATATAATTACTTTATCAACGAATAAGGTAATTTTTCTTTTTTTTTTGAGTGGTTTTTAATATCGTAATTAGCGTGATAATAGAAATTTGTTGTAAAAGCGCCCTTTTTTCACTGTTTCCGTGTGTGGTTTAGGAGTCATTCCATGTCAAATCAACACAGTTATTTTCGTCACCATCTCAGATTTTAATGTAATTTGATACATAGGTGACCTCTATATACCGGGTGTGGCACTTAAGACGCCTCGGACCATAGCTCCTTTACGATAAAAGCTATCGAAAAAAATCTAAGAACAAAGTGGTGCATAGTTACCGTCGCTATGTTTCAAAAATATTTCTAATCATCAGTGGCGTGCCGTACTCCAGTGGCGTACCAAACTTATGTTTTTTTAAATGGAATGCCCTATTTTTTATTGCAGATTTGGAAAGTGCTCGACGAGTACTTATTTTTTTATCTAACATGTTATACCCTTCACTTTAGCGGTTTCGCTGTTATAACCCCTTCTTTCAAAATTCCGCCCCATTTTTGAGATTTTTTTGTAGAGAAACTAATTGACGCCGGCGCCTAAATTTTGAATAGAGGTACAGGTTAAGACCTCGTATACCTTCACATAATTTTTTTTCGGGTAATTTATGGAAAAAAAATAATTTTTGATTGATCTTCGCATGTTGTCATTTTTTCCGAAAATTTCAAATGGCACCCCCCTAAAAAAATTACGGTGTTGTACAGCCAAAACTCTAAATTTTTCATTGGTCTAAAAAAAATTACACATTGCATAACAAAATTTCTGAGAAAAAAGGAATTTCATCGCAAATGTCGGGAAACGTTTTCCGTTCCCAAGTGTGCCATGAGAAAACAAATACACAAATACGGTCAACATAATACTATGTACCTATTTATTCAACATGATATGAAAAATGCAGATAAAGAAAATTTAACAACTTAAACTAAATGTTCGAAATGACGACCTTCCTGCTGGAGGCATAACCGCAATTTCGACTCACAGGCTCTAGACACTGCCCTAAGGACTTCTGGTGATATACCGCGGAAAGCCGCGCGGATTCTCTCCCTCATATCCTCGACAGTAGTTGGTACCGTCCTGTAAACCTCGTCTTTGATATGGCCCCAAAGGAAGAAGTCAAGGGGAGTGAGGTCTGGTGATCTTGGCGGCCACCTCACAGGACCCCCACGATCAATCCAGGAGTCCGGAAACGTTTCATCAAGAAATTCCCGAACGACACAGCTATTATGTGCAGGAGCTCCATCGTGCTGGAAAACTATCTGTCGAAGAGCGGCTAGAGGGACATTTTCCAAGAGATCATCCAAGTCGTGGCGAAGGAACCTCAAATAACTGTTGCCGTTCAGGTGCCCTTCGATGAAATAAGGACCCAAAAGGTGTTCTCCAAGTATGCCTCCCCAAACATTCAGCGACCAACTTTGCTGGTGGTTTATCATTCGCATGGCTTGTGGGTTTTCATCGGCGTAATAATGGTAGTTGTGGCGATTGACATGCCCATTTCTATGGAACGTTGCTTCATCAGAAAATAATACGCGCATAAGAAATGATTCCTCCTGCTCAATTTTGTTGATAGCCCACATGCAGAAATCTTGCCTCGCATGAAAATCTTGAGGTTGCAATTCTTGGTGCAGTTGAATCTTAAATGGACGGAATTTGTACTTTTTAAGAACACGATGTACGGATCGCGTTGAAATATCGTGATTCCTACTAATATCACGGATACTGGTATGAGGATCTTCAATAACTGCCTCCAGAACCTGCAGTTCATTATTTTCGGTAATAACTGCCTTCTTTCTAACTCTCCTTGGCCGTTTCACACTTCCCGTAGTAGTAAATCTCTCCAACACTTTTTGAAACGCACGTTCATTTGGATGTGTCCTGTGCGGATATCTCCCAGCGTACACTCGTGATGCCAAGAAACAATTCTTGTTACATTCTCCAAGAATAAAAATCATGTCAACCATTTCCTCTTGAGTTCGGAACATTTTTAGAACGTTTATCAAAAATGACTTATGGCTGCTACTGACGTCTAATAATTTACTTTGACAATTACCAATCTTTTGTTTTCTCATGGCACACTTGGGAACGGAAAACGTTTCCCGAAATTTGCGATGAAATTCCTTTTTTCTCCGAAATTTTGTTATGCAATGTGTAATTTTTTTTACACCAATGAAAAATTTAGAGTTTTGTCTGTAAAACGCCGTAGTTTTTTTTAGGGGGGTGCCATTTGAAATTTTCGGAAAAAATGACAACATGCGAAGATCAATCAAAAATTATTTTTTTTCCATAAATTACCCGAAAAAAAATTATGTGAAGGTATACGAGGTCTTAACCTATACCTCAATTTAAAATTTAGGCGCCGGCGTCAATTAGTTTCTCTACAAAAAAATCTCAAAAATGGGGCGCAATTTTGAAAGAAGGGGTTATAACAGCGAAACCGCTAAAGTGAAGGGTATAACATGTTAGATAAAAAAATAAGTACTCGTCGAGCACTTTCCAAATCTGCAATAAAAAATAGGGCATTCCATTTAAAAAAACATAAGTTTGGTACGCCACTGGAGTACGGCACGCCACTGATGATTAGAAATATTTTTGAAACATAGCGACGGTAACTATGCACCACTTTGTTCTAAGATTTTTTTCGATAGCTTTTATCGTAAAGGAGCTATGGTCCGAGGCGTCTTAAGTGCCACACCCGGTAGACTAAGAAAAATATGAATACTTTTAAAGCACAGTAAATTTTCCACATTTTAGCATATATATTATTATACACTCGGCGTCAAAAAAAAGGGCCACTCGAAAAATCGCGAAAAAACTCGATTTTTCAAACCGTCGTAACTTGGTACAATTTGGTCGAAAATCGATGAATCTTTCAGAAAGATTTAAGTTTTATCTTTAAGAATGTGTAGTTGATTTTGACCCCAAGTCCAACGCACCTTCCGTAACAACGCGATGGGAAAAAATGTTTTTTATGTAAAAAATTGTCCAACTTTGACAAGCTGTACCGTGCGCAAAAAAATCGGCGGGAAATTTCACCACAACGGCAGAAAAATTTAATTAACCTCCTTCAAATGCCTTAAAAATTCGAGTCGTTTCGATGATTTGGAGCAAAGTTATGAATTTTTGAAAAAAATTACATTTTTCACTTCTTTGGCCATAACTTGAGTAATTTTGTACCAAAATCGATACACTTTTGCAGTCTAAACAGTTTCAAATTTTCTCTTCAATGGCATGTGAATTGTTTTGTTGCTAAAACAATTCTACTCCCTGCCACCCCCTAAAGGAAAACAAATGTTTTTGAAGTTTAAATGTGCAAATTTGGTTTCTTGTACCGTGTGCAAAAAAAAATCGTGGACTCAATCTGTCAGCATGGCAATAAAGTTCAATCATTTTCCTCCAATTTCCTCCAAAATTCAAGTCGATGCGATGATTTGGCGCGAAGTTATGCAGTTTTGAAAAAAAATTACATTTTGCGCCTTTTTGGCCATAATAAGGCGAATTTCGCACGAAACTCGATGGAATTTTGCAATCTAAGAAGTTATCGACTTTCGTGACCTCCTAAAAAAAACCCTTACAAAAAGTGATTTGGTTGACAACTAGTTTTCATTTTCAATGTCATTTTTTTTTTTAATTCATAACTTTGCTCCAAATCATCGAAACGACTCGAATTTTTAATGCATTTGAAATGAAATTGATTAGATTTTTCTGCCATTGTGGTGAAATTTCCCGCCGATTTTTTTGCGCACTGTACAGCTTGTCAAAGTTGGACATTTTTTTACATGAAAAACATTTTTTTTCCATCGCGTTGTTACGGGGGGTGGGTTGGACTTGCAGTGAAAATTAACTACACACTCTTAAAGATAAAACTTGAATCTTCCCTAAACTGAAAGATTCATCGATTTTCGACCAAATTGAACCAAGTTACGACGGTTTGAAAAATCGAGTTTTTTCGCGATTTTTTCGTACGGCGCTTTTTTTTGACGCCGAGTGTATATGAACTTTATTCTAACATACATACAAAACATACTGTAATGAGTGCATGGGTCCCGTAATAAAAATAATTAATGTAATATTTTTTTCAGCAAAATCATTCGTAATTGTAATAATCTGATAAATGTAATTCACACAATAATCATAACAGCGCATAATAAATATCAATCGTAAAAGATAATGTAAGCAAGAAGTTGAGACACGCGCGGCCTCGCGGTCGGAATAACATCGCTAAAATAAACAACAACACATCCACGCTGAAAAACATGCCTCGTACAAAGAACTCTTTAACTTGTATCACACTTAGCACCGGGAAGAAAACGTAAACATCCTCCTGACCGAGATTCAGAAAAATGCAATTCATAAAATTCAACGTCCAAAACAAGACCAGAAAAATACTAATAAGTAAATTCACGGGAAAGTTCATGAACTTGTAACATACACGAGGCAATTTGGCACGTGTATTTCTGAATGTGGCGGGGGAAAATTAGATGATAAAAGGGACGGGATCACAAAATTCGGGAGAATTTCCGTGATGGAAATAGAATGGTGAGAATCAGTGAGTGATTCGACAACATACAGGGTGAGTAATTTCTTTAATGTCTAAAGTGAACTTGTCTCAATGAATAACTGCATCCGAGTAATTACTCTGCAACGAAATATGAAACAATTCACATTTGAATAATTACTCTATTACGAAATGCGAAACACAGATCCAATGAATAACTGCATCCGAGTAATCACTCTGCAACGAAATGTGAAACTATTCACATCTGAGTTATTACTTTGCCACGAAATGCAAAATCGTCGGAGAAAGAGTGACTAACCTGAGTTGGCAGACATTATACTACGAATTACTTTCTCACAACCTCCAGACGCTTTGAGCGCTAGGACCATGGGTTGTGTAGAAAGGGGGTATCGCCAAGACGCTTTGAGCGCTAGGAAAAGAACCTCCAAAATCTAATGTCTAATAACTTTAACTTGTCATTATTGAACGTATTAATTTCTTTACAACCTCCAGACGCTATGAGCGCTAGGACCATGGGTTGTATAGAAAGGGGTATCGCCAAGACGCTTTGAGCGCTAGGAAGAGAGCCCTAATTACCATCCGAAAGAGTGACTAACCTGAGTTAGAAGACATTATACTACGAATTACTTTCTCACAACCTCCAGACGCTTTGAGCGCTAGGACCATGGGTTGTGTAGAAAGGGAGGTATCGCCAAGACGCTTTGAGCGCTAGGAAAAGAACCTCCAAAATCTAATGTCTAATAACTTTAACTTGTCATTATTGAACGTATTGCTTTCTTTACAACCTCCAGACGCTGTGAGCGCTAGGACCATGGGTTGTATAGAAAGGGGTATCGCCAAGACGCTTTGAGCGCTAGGAAGAGAGCCCTAATTACCATCCGAAAGAGTGACTAAACTGAGTTGGCAGACATTATACGACGAATTACTTTCTCACAACCTCCAGACGCTTTGAGCGCTAGGACCATGGGTTGTGTAGAAAGGGGGTATCGCCAAGACGCTTTGAGCGCTAGGAAAAGAACCTCCAAAATCTAATGTCTAATAACTTTAACTTGTCATTATTGAACGTATTAATTTCTTTACAACCTCCAGACGCTATGAGCGCTAGGACCATGGGTTGTATAGAAAGGGGTATCGCCAAGACGCTTTGAGCGCTAGGAAGAGAGCCCTAATTACCATCCGAAAGAGTGACTAACCTGAGTTAGAAGACATTATACTACGAATTACTTTCTCACAACCTCCAGACGCTTTGAGCGCTAGGACCATGGGTTGTGTAGAAAGGGAGGTATCGCCAAGACGCTTTGAGCGCTAGGAAAAGAACCTCCAAAATCTAATGTCTAATAACTTTAACTTGTCATTATTGAACGTATTGCTTTCTTTACAACCTCCAGACGCTGTGAGCGCTAGGACCATGGGTTGTATAGAAAGGGGTATCGCCAAGACGCTTTGAGCGCTAGGAAGAGAGCCCTAATTACCATCCGAAAGAGTGACTAAACTGAGTTGGCAGACATTATACGACGAATTACTTTCTCACAACCTCCAGACGCTTTGAGCGCTAGGACCATGGGTTGTGTAGAAAGGGGGTATCGCCAAGACGCTTTGAGCGCTAGGAAAAGAACCTCCAAAATCTAATGTCTAATAACTTTAACTTGTCATTATTGAACGTATTAATTTCTTTACAACCTCCAGACGCTATGAGCGCTAGGACCATGGGTTGTATAGAAAGGGGTATCGCCAAGACGCTTTGAGCGCTAGGAAGAGAGCCCTAATTACCATCCGAAAGAGTGACTAACCTGAGTTAGAAGACATTATACTACGAATTACTTTCTCACAACCTCCAGACGCTTTGAGCGCTAGGACCATGGGTTGTGTAGAAAGGGAGGTATCGCCAAGACGCTTTGAGCGCTAGGAAAAGAACCTCCAAAATCTAATGTCTAATAACTTTAACTTGTCATTATTGAACGTATTGCTTTCTTTACAACCTCCAGACGCTGTGAGCGCTAGGACCATGGGTTGTATAGAAAGGGGTATCGCCAAGACGCTTTGAGCGCTAGGAAAAGAGCACCAAATTTCTGATGGTAATCTTAAAATTTCTGATGGTAATCTTATTCTCCGAACGAAATAGTATAGTCAAGGTCATCGATTGTGTAAGTTATTCATTGAGATCTAGTTGAAAGTTTTATCGACATCAAGCAAAGAGGTCAATTGCCAAACCTCACGTCCTTACAAACAATCCTGAGTCATACGTATTCTGGTCTGGTCAAAGAAAAAGTACGACAGTTGTTGTAAATCTCAATTTCTTGCAATATTGTTTTGTAAAATGTTCGACAATAGTTCTGAGACTGGTTTTCCCACAGGGTTTTCCCAGATCTATTGGTACAGCAAAGATATGTGTTCATTAATCAAATAACATACTCTTTGGTGTACCAATGCAAATGCCAGAACTAATAAATCAAATGAATAAACGTCCATTCGTTCAACAAACAAGTATTTTATTTACCTAAACCTAACCAACACGCATCGACACTCGTAACGAATCTGTTAAATAATTAAGGGTTACTACAAAAATTAAACACAACGTATATAAGTACAAAAAGGTCAGACTTGACGTACTACAATACATATGTTAGAAAGGGCCATCGACCTAGTCCTTCAGCCCTTTTTGCGTATATACCGGGTGTCTCAGACCACCCGTACCAGCCTTTTATTTCGACAACGCTTGGTCGAATGTGACTGGGACAAAAAAATAAAATAATTGACGTTCGTGAATATTTGAAGTAAAATAAATTATTATTATCAAAGTATTGAATGTGTCAACATGGTTTTTACAAACCTCGAAGGTTTTGATATGCTGATGATATTAGGTGAATGCGGCCAAAACTATCGTGCTGCTGAGAGAATTTATTCTGAGCGATACCCTCCAGAGCCCTGCAGAAGCGGGTTTTTGAAAGCCCGGTTCGGCCCGGCCCGACAATGAAAATTTAAAACCCGGCCCGGCCCGATGAAACGAAAATGTGTTGCGGGCCCGGCCCGGCCCAGAGCTGAATATTCAAAGCCCGGCCCGTCCCGGCCCGATCCCGAAAAATGTTGAATTAAATAAATAAAATTACTGGACCCATGTACTCCTTAAAATTCCTAAAATACATTGAATTCATGTTAAGGACATTTTTTTTTCAATTCACTTAGCTTTTTAAATTATAATAAAATTAAGTTTATTCAAGCCCGGCCCGGCCCGGCCCGTGTTAAATTATCCATCGGAAAGCCCGGCCCGGCCCGGAGTTTTAAAAATACGACGTCGGGCCGGGCCTGGCTAAAGCTCTGCCCATACAGGCCTCTGATACCCTCAACGAGCCAGTCAGTCAAAAAATGGTGGCTGCCTTGTAGAATAAATAAAAATCAAAACGCACTATTTGAGAAATCATTTTCGCAAGGTTGATAGAATATGCATTCAGCTATATATTGTGTAATAAAATGACATTTACAAAAACCATCCTCCAGAATAATAATTATAATTATTTGAAAGTAACAATTTCATTTTGATAAAAGTTCACTTTAGTAAGGGTAAAATTAAAAATTTCGAATTGCAGAGGGTTGCAATTACAACCAAAATGTAGCTGAATGTGTGTTCTAATAACTCGGTAAAAATTATTTCTCTATTAGCACGTTTTAATTTTGTTTATATATATATTTTTACTTTCTCCGTTACGAAGTACGAGAAAGTATTGTGATCGTGATTTTTTTTCCAAAAATTTTTTTTACGGAAATATCCATTTTGGGGTCCCTAGATGCCATTTCAACAATTTCTGGAAAAAAAAAAATTTGTGTCTGTGTGTGTGTGTGTGTGTGTGTGTGTCTGTCTGTCTGTGTGTGTGTCTGTGCGCGCTGTATCTCAAAAACTAATAGACCAATTGATATGAAACTTTGAACATAAGTTTTATTTGATAATCCGAAGAACTGAAAAGCTTTTGGTAAAATTTCGTACACCGGAAGTGGGTGTTTACCTTAACTGTTTTTTGTTTTTTGCCAATATTTTCTTAAATATGAAAAATATCACAAAAACATTTAAACAAATATTGAAGAAAATAAAGAAATGCGATTATTTTGTTTGAAAACATTTTTCATAAAATCATTGTTATTCGAGAAAAAAATTTGTTATTTTTTTTTTCATTTTTGGTATACAATTATGAAACGCTAATAGTTACAGCAAATTTATGTTAATAATAATTGTAGAGAATGCCAAAATGAACAATTTATGAAGAATAAGTTTTTTTTTGAAATCTCTTTAGTTTTTGAGTAAACTGAGTTTTTGAATTTGAATTACATTTTTACGTCTTTCATAATTTTGACGTTTTAAACGTCAGTTTTATCCGAGTCTACGAAACGTTCGATGCACACTTAAAATATGATTTAAATTGAAAATAAACCATGGAAGCGTAAATATAATTGATACCATCAAGTCGGAGAAAGTAACATGATGGCCACATCACCATTTTTTCATATGTATTATACTTTAAGAGAAATTTAATAATAAAAAAACGCATTTCTTTGAGAAGTGGTTTCACCCCTCAGAGTGGAGTTTCTCAGAAAAAGAAAATGGTTTTGTGCTATGGGTGAACTACTTTACTTCCACACAATGTCGTTACGCACTTTTCTACTATAGATTTTTTTACATTAAACCGTATGTGCAATAAACATGTTGAAATAAATATCAATTTAAATAATGACGAATATTTAATTTTTAAACTTTCGCTATAATTGTTTAGCCACACTGTGTGGTTTCTTCCAGCGGAGAAATGAACATAATCAAATATTAATTAGTATTCAATTTAATATAAAGCCTTATGAATCTGTGTTGGAAAGTTTATATAAAATTATATATAAAAGATTTTCCAATAAGAGTGATATGATTTCTTTAAAAAAAAACACACTTATTGTTAATAAAATTCAAATGTTTTTTATTTAATGTGAAGTACAATCGATACAATTAAGTTCTAAATAAAACGCCATTCAAATGGCCTCCACGACTTCTTCTGCAGGAACGAATTCGATGAACCCAATTTTCGAGCACTTTTTCCACTAAATCAAGTCGTATGTCAATATTGACGTGTAAAGCTTGAAGAGAGTCTGGTTTATTTCGAAAGACCAATGACTTCAAATAACCCCACAAGAAATAGTCTAATGGTGTTAAATCACAACTACTTGGAGGCCATTCAATATCACAATTTCTTGAAATAATGGAATCTCCAAATTTTTCTCGCAATAATTCAATTGTTGCATTTGCTGTGTGGCACGTAGCCCCGTCTTGTTGGAACCAAATGTTGTCAAGATCAACTTCTTCCAATTTCGGCCATAAAAAGTTGGTTAGCATCGATCGATACCGCTCTCCATTGATAGTAACGGTGTTACCAGCTTCATTTCGAAAGAAGTACGGACCGATGATTCCACCAGACCAAAAACCACACCAAACTGTCAATTTAGGTAAATGTAATGGTTTTTCTTGAATAATTTGTGGATTTTCTTCGCACCAGAATCGACAGTTTTGTTTATTTACCGCACCAATCAGATGAAAGTGAGCTTCATCGGAGAAGATGATTTTCTTAAAAAAATCGTTATCGTTTTCAAGTTGTTCCAAGGCAAAATCAGCAAATCAGTTTACGGTGGTCCAATGGCTTCAGTTCTTGAGTGAGAACAATTTTATACGAATGCAAACCCAAATCCTTTTTCAAAATCCACCAGGTTGTGGTTTGAGACAGTCCCAATTGTTGAGAACGTCTTGGAATCAACAAATTGCGGTCTTCAGCAACACTTGCCTGAACCGTAGCAATATTTGCATTACTTCGAGCGGTTCTTTGTCTTATTGGCACTTTAACATTATGCAAAGAAAATGTGCGCTCAAAATTTTCAACAATTCGACGAATAGCAAGTACACTTGGACGATTATTACGACCATAAAATGGCAAAAGCGCACGAAAAGTTGCAATTGGAGAACGATTATTTTGATAATAAAACTGAATAATTTGTAAACATTGTTCTTGCGTATTCTCTCCATGGTGAAATTGTAAACACTACTGAATACAATACAAAATAAATGACAGATCATGACATATTACAAATGGCCGAAACGTCACTTCAAAATCATATCATCCCTATTGGAAAACCTTTTATAAAATAATATTTTACTTGAGCACTGTACTTTATGAAGAATAGCGTTTAAAGGCGTTCATTTAAATTTTCATATTTATTCAGAAACTCCTACCTGTAATTTCATCTAGCGATGGTCCATCTCCACCATATTCCTTCGGTAGCTTTTCTTTAGGGACGACTTTGTATAAGGTTTCAAGATTGTCTGAAGTATGTATAACTATCTAAAACACAAGCAACTAATATGTTTATATGTATTATTTTATTATTTTTATTTTTCTTTTTCTTTGAAAGGAAGGATGGTTGATAGTAATTCAGATTGAGAAATCTGTGAAAAATATAGGAATTTGGCATGCTTTGCAATAATCGATTTCTAATAAGTTATTATGAGGACAAACATTCGAACATCCTTGAACTCGTACGGTAATCCTTTGTTTAAAAAAAATCACCGCCCAAGTTGGCTTCAAACCCGAGATCACGAGTACTAGACGCAAAAAGCTACCTACTAAGCCACCCGGTACCATGCACATTATACTTACCCTACGTTTAAACTTTTCATTCAAAAACGGTTTCACGACGCCCCAAACTACTTCGAAAAAGGATGGTATATTAATGAAGTGAATTCCTTTAGGTCTAACTGGAAACGCCTCTTGAAAAATTGCTGTAGCTTTCTTCATTAGACTTACAGGAGGCACGTGTGCCATAGTCATTAATTTCAAGTCTTGAATCATAATTCCACCGCAGATAACATATTGATCATCCTCATGAAGTAAAATATCCTGGATGATCGTATTCAATTTGAATAACACAATCTGATCAATTTCAGATGCTTCGTCGGTGCTGTTTCGGGCTAATATAACTCTTGGAGAATCGGGCCCCAGGTCCATTGGTAATGGTAGGAATAATCTACAAAGGGCAAAAATAAAATTAACTTGATGAACTTACTACAACAATAGTTGTAGCCGCCAGGGCTAGGTGGCTAATCAAAAACCAATAGAAGACATTTGGGAGTGCTTTTCCATTAAGATATCTTACTTATTTTTAGTAAAATTTTCTGAATTTAATTTCTAAATTGAAGAACTTATAACATATTTTAACTTTAAATTTATAAATTGGAAATTTAATTTTTCCTATTTATTTGCTTACTTTGGCCTTTTTACTTTCTCCGTTACGAAGTACGAGAAAGTATTGTGATCGGGATTTTTTTTTCAAAATTTTTTTTTACGAAAATATCCGTTTTGGGGTCCCTAGATGCCATTTCAACAATTTCTGGAAAAAAAAATGTTTGTGGCTGTGTGTGTGGCTGTATATACCGGGTGAATATTCCAAAACCAAACATAGGCATTTAACATCGGAAAATTGTTTTTTGCAGATTCCTGCTCCCCATTTTCACTCAGACGATTTATAATGACACCAATCGAAAGATTTTTTTCCTCATCTAATGATATCCAAACTGATTAATTTTCAGTTGTGATTCTATATTATTTTCGCAATACATACAATTCGGAAAATCGTATTGAGCCATGACTCGTAAGACAATAAACAGATTCAAACGTCATTCTAGTGACAAATTCATTATGCCGTTGGCGACTGATTTTGAGATTTCCAATTTTCTTTACTGAAATCAATTGTAAATTTTCTAAAGAATTGAAAAAACTCTGGTTGAATTTCAGGTAAATGTAAAATTCAGTAAAATTTATACGCATCGATCGCATCGTATTTATGAAAAAATTGTTTATACAAAAATAACATAAATACATTTTAATAAATGAAATAAATGGAAGAAGTTGCATTGCAAGATTTATTACTGGGTGCAATGTTTTGCAGTATACAATTTGATCAATTTAAATTAGAAAACAAAGATCATAATGATACACCTTTTGACAATTATAATTAGAATTTATTAATTAAAACAAATGTTCAAATAAACCTCCATTCTGCATTAAACAATACCCCATCTTATTGTAAAACGAATTTTTGACGTTTGCTAACTATCTATTCGTTATCAACCCGCACTCCTCAAATATTGCATTCCTCAAAGAATTAATGTTTGGATGACGAGTTTTGTAAATTTGGCTTTTGAGGTGACCCCTCAAGAATAAATCGCATGGTGCCAAAACAGGAGATCTAGTAAGCCAGTTGATTTCACCTTCTCGTCCAATCTACGTTTATTCCAAAATAAACATCCATCGTGTTGGAACCAGATATCCTGGTTTGGACGTGACACTTCTTCCATTGCAGGTCCAACCTAAGTTATTAACAATTCTGAATAATTTTCTGAATTTAAATTTCCTATAATTTCGAAAGGACCTGTCCAAAAAAAATGCCTGTCCAAATATTAATGTTTTGAAGATATTGCGTTCTAAGATTTAAATTCAGATCTGGATTCTCATTTGCCTAATATCTATCGTTTTGAACGTTTGGTTTATTATTGAATGTAAAGGTAATCCGTAAAGCAAATCGACTAGAGAAAATTGCGAAAAAATTTCACAAAAGGTTTGTCTAGGTTCTTCATCAAACGGCAATATTTATTGATGGCATAGAAACTTGTACAGACGGTAGCCGAACTTTCTTAAAATTTTGCAGACCGTTCCTTGCGATTTAACACATTCTAAAGCAATAAATCTTGTACTTAGTCGAGGATTCCCGGATACCAGCCTAAAAACTTCTTCGTAAATGTTTTCTCGTCTGTTGCCATTTATTCTGCGATATTCTAATAAACAACCACAATGAAATAATTTTAAAACTATCATTTGAAGTGAATTTACCTGAATTAAAACAACCTGAATTTTCTAATTGAAAGACTATTTGTTGTATTCTCGACACTGAGGGTATGGAGCTCTCGTTTAACTGCACTTAAAATAAATCTTGCACCCTACGGTAACTCTTTCCGCTGTAAACGTTTTTTACTATGAATAGTTTTTCCTCAATGAAATATATTTTACAAAGAAATATTAATGACAGTTATCATAAACTGATAACTTGTTTTCAGGCAAGCCATGCCACACCATTAATCTGTTTATCGAGTCATGGCTCAGTACGATTTTTCGAATTATATTTATTGCGAATATTTGGTAAAATAATAAAGAAATACTACTAAAAATTAACTAATTCGGATATGATTAGATGAGGAAAAAAATCTTCTTTCGACTGGTGTCATTATAAATCCTCTTAGTTAAAACGGGGAGCAGGAATCTGCAAAAAATATTTTTTCCATGCTAAATGCCTATGTTCGGTTTTGGAATATTCACCCGGTATGTGTGTGTATGTGTGTGTGTCTGTGCGCGCTGTATCTTAAAAACTAATAGACCAATTGATCTGAAACTTTGCACATAAGATTTATTTGATAATCCGAAGAACTGAAAAGCTTTTGGTAAAATTTCGTACACCGAAAGTGGGTGTTTACCTTAACTGTTTTTTGTTTTTTTCCAATATTTTCTTAAATATAAAAAATATCACAAAAATATTTAAGCAAATATTGAAGACAGCAAAGAAATGAATATCTTTGGTTTGGAAATATTTTTCATGAAATCATTGTTATTCGAGAAAAAAATTATTTAATTTTTTTTTCATTTTTGGTATACAATTATGAAACGCTAATAGTTACAGCAAATTTGTGTAAATGATAATTGTAGAAAATGTCAAAATGAACAATTTATGAAGAAAACGTTTTTTTCGAAATCTCTTTAGTTTTTGAGTAAACTGAGTTTTTGAATTTGAAGTACATTTTTCCATTTTTCATAATTTTGACGTTTTAAACGTCAGCTTTATCCGAGTCTACAAAACGTTCGATGCATTTACTGAAAATAAACCATGGAAGCTTAAATATAAATGATACCATCAAGTCGGAGAAAGTAACATGATGGCCACATCACCATTTTTTTTAATTATGCGCTCTGAAAAAGTGCTGCCTTGTAGAATAAATAAAAATCAAAACGCATTGTTTGAGAAATAATTTTCGCAACTTTGATAGAATATGCATTCAGCTATATTTTGTGTAATAAAATGACATTTATAAAAACCATCCTCCAGAATAATAATTATAATTATTTGAAAGTAACAATTTCATTTTGATAAAAGTTAACTTATGTAAATCTAATTTTAATATCAACTTCGGAGAGTTGCAACTACAAACAAAATATAGCTCAATGTAACTTCTAACAATTCTGTAAAAAAGATTTCCGGCGCGTTTTAATTTTTTTTAAACTTCTGCGCTCCGAAAAAGGACTGCCTTGTAGAACAAATAATAAAAATTAAAACGCGCTATTTGAGAAATAATAGTGTTAATAAACATATGGGTAAATCCACAAAAAATTTACAGAATACCCATTTTTTTTTCGCAAAAAAAAACTGCCCGTGCCGGCCTTGGACCCGATGAAAATTGAAGTTTGGACGTTCAGGAACGTCAGAAAAATGAGGAACAAGAAAAAAATGGGAGGTGTTTTTGAGATTTTTCAAATTTTTCAAAATTTCTTGAGAAAAATTGATTTTTGGGTTTAATCGCCTGGTTTACATGTAATGAGGGGGTTTTTCGGGATAAAACAGTTTGATTAATTACTTTAAATCTTTCATCATACGCGGATCCGTCCCCATGGCAACTGTTCTGTTATTTTATTGATGACTTTTATCTTTCAATCGAAGTTCGAGCACGTTAATATAAGTTGCAAAGTATGTTTTCCCCGCATTTCGTGAATGAACAATGAAGCATCATCTCGACTGTCAGACCCAAGTCGATGTTCCCACTATCAAAAAAACTAAGAGGCAAAATGACAAGGAAAAAAAGAAAAAACCGACAACGACTATTGGATAGTAAAGCAAAAGCCCAACTTGGGTAAATAGTTCAATGCAATCTAGGAGAAAACTTTGTGACCCGATGAAATCATGATACAATGTGCACTTCTAGGACCAATTCTGCGCAGCCTACTCCGCTGGAAGATCTGGAAATCGTCACAGTCGATGCACATCTTTTATGGAGTTCATCTTTTGGGCAATCTCTGCAAACGTGTAAAGAGCATACGCAAATGCCACAAGAGTCTCGGGCAACAGAAATGCGGTTACGGAAAGAAAATAAAGTTTTAATAGAAGAACTTGAAGCACTTAAAAAGCAACAGGAACAATCTAAAGAGTGGAAAAACAATCACGTGGAAATCCTTAAAAAGAAGAATGTGATGCTGCAGAATTCAAGGAAACTAATTGCAACACTTCCTGGGCAGGTGGAATATTTTGAGAAGTTTCTGGCCTCGATTCGTATAGCTAAGTCGGCTATTACAACTCACAAGGAACAATTTTTTTTAGTATAATATTTTCAAGTGATGTAAATTTTAAGAAAATTCGAAAAAAAAAAAATTACTCCGTCAGTAGATATTATGAGAAGAAAAACCAAAACCTTCAGCTCGACAAAAAGTAAAAAATCTCAAGAAAACACATCAATTGATTATTGATTTCTACCTTCGTGATGACAATTCTGTAATGGCCCCGGGAATCCGTGATACGATAACTAAGGGCAAAATTAAACATCGCAAACGGTATTTAACAGATACTGTAGATAATCTACATAAGAAGTTCAATAAGACCACAGAAAATAGTATTTTAAGAACACTGTTCTATCGATTGAAGCCGTTTTGGGTGATAAAGAGGAGTATGAGTGCACGAGACACTTGTCTCTGTCGTGTACACACGAACTTCCAACTTCTTCTCGAGCGGCTGAGAATTTGGAAAATTATCAAAAATAACTCCATAGAGCAATTTATCGCTGACCTTTGTTGCAATCCAGTGTCGGAAGAGTGCATGATTGTTGATACACAGTCAACATAACTCACTTGGTACTTGACGTGGGTGACAAAAAAAATTGAAAGGCCAGGAGCAAAGGATAAAATGTATTCCGTTGTAACAACAACTCATGAAAAAGTCATCTGCATTCTAAGCGATTTGATATCCCGCGTCAATGAATCGATACCTGTTGTTTTTTTTTATCATTTCATTACTGATCAGCAATTTCAACAGCTAAGGTTATTACAAAATTCATTGATCGCTAATGAAATTTAACTTGTTATTGATTTTTCACAAAATTATATTGCAAAATATAATGAATAAATTCATAGTGCGCACTTCGGGGCATCGAAAAGACAAATCTCATTGCAAACAGGAGGTTTCTACTACAACGATAAAGAGAATAAATTGAGATTCAAGTCGCTTGTATCTGTTTCTGATAACTTGAGACACGATGCTACTTTTGTATGGGCGCATTTATTATCAATTTTGAAAATAGTTACCACGATTATTAAAAATATTAAAACTGTACATATTTAAAGTGACGGTCCAGTTACTCAGTATAAGAACAAATCATTTTTTTTTGTTCCGCCATTTTTCTGAGCAGTTAAATTGGAATAATACCACCTGGAATTTCACTGCTGCTGCCCATGGCAAGAGTTCTGCTGATGGCATCGGCAGTTCTGTGAAAGCTTTATGTGATCGCGTCGTTCGTTGTGGGGGCAATGTTTTATGTGCTGAAGATGTAGTGCGCGTAATCAATGAAGAAAGCCCTAAAGTATCAGCGGTGTTAGTAAAGGAGGAGGACATGCTTCTTATTGATGCACTGTTACGTGAAAACTTGAAATCTGTCCCACATAGTTCTATTGTACATCAAGTAGTGTGGACGCGTATGCAAAGTGATAATTTATTCTTTCGTTTTCTCAGAATGCTCGCAAAGTAACTGCATACATCGAGGTATGGAAAAGAGCACAATAATATATGCAAAAAGTGAAATGAAAAAGATCTCGTGTCAGATAGGAATAGGCCTAAACGGAAGCCCAGAATTTCAAAAGGTTGATTATAAGTGTTGAAAAGCCAGCGGCTATTTGTTGTTGTTAAGTAGTTTATGTATTTGTTAATAATTTAAAGCAATTAATCAAAATTGTTTTACCCCGAAAAACCCCCTCATTACATGTAAACCAGGCGATTAAACACAAAAATCAATTTTTCTCAAGAGATTTTGAAAAATTTGAATAATCTCAAAAACACCTCCCATTTTTTTCTTGTTCTTCATTTTTCTGACGTTCCTGTACGTCCAAATTTAAATTTTCATCGGGTCCAAGGCCGGCACGGGCAGTTTTTTTTTTGCGAAAAAAAAATGGGTATCCTGTAAATTTTTTGTGGATTTACTCATATGTATTAATAAATAATTATAGTGGGTAAAAACACAAAACTGCCATCATTTTGTCTGTTTGTAAACCCATCTACAACGTAATAAAATACTTAAATATGTATAAGTATTAAAATCATTTAGATTTCTTAAACTTACTTACAAGGGGAGGATCAGATGTGTGACTCACCGATTTCATCCATCTTTGGCATACTTGTAGGTCATAACTAGGAGTGTAACAGGTACAAGTAATAGGGCGCACTGTTCAGCCGTTTTCGAGAAAAAATGTTTTTTTAATTTGTTATTCATTCGTATATTTATATACCTTTTGCGTTAACAAACACACACCGACCTTTTGGAGCATCGATAAAACCTCCGATTCGTAGTCGGAAGGTCGAAGGATCGAACCCTATTATTGAAATTGAGTTTATTGATTTTCTTTTCATAGTTTTTATAAATCCATGTGTATTTAAATATCTTAATTTTAGAATCAATCAATTTTTTTCTCGAAAACGGCTGAATAGTGCGCCCTATTACTTGCACCAGTTACACTCCTAGTCATGACCTACACGTGTGCCAAAGATAGATCAAATCGGTGAGTCACTCATCTGATCCTTTCCTTGTTAGAGTGAAAAATATTCCAAATCCTCATTAGAGTGTTCCTCTTCGGTTTCACTTGCGTCCGTATCAAATAAAATTAATTTAATGGCATCTTCTTCTCGTAGACGTCTATAGAGCTTGTTGCTTGCTTCTTGTGCTTCCTCTAAAATCTCCCCAATTGGTAGCAGAAATTGTTGAATGAACTTACTTCCATCAATAAGTATTTTATGAACATTAGAAGGCAATTTATACCATCCATAAAGTGATGTGTACATCCTAGCAGTATCTTCAATTGGTGTAGGATTTATTTGATGGCCACTCGAAATAGTCATTAATATGTTAAAACCGAGATAATAATTCCTTGTCAATTTGGGCAATGACCGTGACTTTCTTAAAATTCTTAAAAAAGGTGCGTGCAATATTGCCAGTATTTGATGATGCACCTCCTTGCAGAACTGCATCAACTCGTATCCCTAATACTTTTCGTAGTAGTTTTTGGATTGCTTTTTTTCTAAAATTTACGTTATTTTTGTCTTCTACCGTAGTACCGTGTCTTGTTGGTTTTTTCCATTCTAACTTGTAGGATATATGAAGAATACATTCCATGAATTTGATGCATGCATGCAGTAAAGAAATTCCGTATTTTAAATTATCTTCAATGATGGGGAGGCTTTCAACTTTGTCGATGTTGTTCATCTCTTTTGGAGTACATTTACATATAAAACAATTTAAACTTGTCAATCGTTGTCAATAATTGTAAATTAGTAAATTAAATTTGACATCAACACGCTACTATCAATTTCAATTGTTTGTGTCTTTAATTCGTTCAACTGCTCTCGCATATTTGAAACTTCATCTATAATTAGTTGTTTTGACTCTTTGGCATAAATAAATTTAATTGGTCTACATAATTTGATGGAAGAAGGTTTTTCATTTTTCCACATAATTGCAGTAATAGAATACAATTTTAGGGGAAGGAATAAAAACATAAACACACTTAATTCTTCTCGATAATTTGCTCTTCATCTGTACTACCATTGTATATACATATCTAGTAGTGCAACGCTTATGGGAGAAAAAGAGGCAAGTTTTGGAAGCCTGTGAGACCCCTACTTTGGAAGCCTCCGTATGAGTCGCTACCGCTGCGGTATAAAATAGATATTAAATTGATTTTACTATGCCCTCATAGATGGCTATAAAAATAATATGCCTACTGAGTTGACTGAATTTAATATGAAATTATTTGTTTTTGTGGAGAATGACTAATAACACGCGACCTAGTTTACATATTCGGTGGTATTTATATCGTAAAGCATTGAGAGATTTACTGTTGATAAATGCTCTGGGTTTGTTTAATTTTTTTATACCTACTCGCTGTTTTACGATACTTTTTTATAATGTTTGGTGTTCCACTACACCCGTTGATTTTGATGGGGGTACATCAGGGGTTTTAGCGAATTTCACATATATTATAAAGGTTATCAAGAAATGGCTTTTCGTCTTTACTAGAGGCTCAGAAAATTATTGTGTCCAAAGTTATAACAATATAAACTATTAGTATACTTTTATTTTGAACTCAAAAATATCGCAAACCGTTACGGATACGAAAAAAGTTATTCTATACTTTTTTATGCTTAAATGTTTAATTTTTTTTTTCCAAAACAAAAAATAAATATTTAGATAGTTAGTTTTTAATAAATAAAATATATTTTAAAGAATAATCAATTACTCATAGTTTAATTTTCTTAAAAATAATATAATAATAGTAATAATAATAATAATAATAGTTTATTGGTGCGAATGATATAAAATCTTACACAAGTCAATACACAATACATAACATAGTTGTTTAAACAGAACAACAAATATAATAGATAGCCGACAACAAAGAGACTAACATACAGAAATTGTTAGAGTAAATATAATCTATAGATTCAAACATGATCATCAAATGATGCCAACAAAAAACGTCCTCACGGAGTGAAGCTACTGTTATAATCATCGAATGCGTAAAAGGCATTAGTTATGAGGTAATTTTTACACCATCGTTTGAAATGAATGAGAGGCAGTTGTTGGATACCTGGCGGAAGTTTATTAAAAAAATTCACACCATAGTATCTTACCTCAGTTTTGCTCTTCGACAATCGGAACTGCTGCAGCCTTATGTCGTTTTGTGCCCTCGTGCTGTGACAGTGATAATCTTTATTGTGGTTGAAACTGTGTAAGTTACATTTCACATATATAAGACATTCCAATATAAAAATTCTAGGTGCGGTCATAACTTTATATTTCTGAAATGCTTCCTTGCAATCTTGCCTATATCCAAGCCCAGCTAATACCCTGATCGCGCGTCTTTGGACTCTAAAAACATCACCCATGTATGGCCCCATAGGATAATACCATATTTAATGTGCGAATGAATATAACTATAATAGATACTCAGCAGCATTTTATCCCCTACGGAGCGAGTCAGATTCCGCAGTAGATACACCTTTGCAGACAGCCTCATTTCTAGATTATTTCCATGGGGCTGCCACGACAAATGAGTATCCAACACAAGTCCTAGAAACTTTGCAGATTAATTGTCTCCCACAGAGTCACGTTTTGGGGAGAATTTTAGTTCAACTGTTTTCCCCTTATTTAATTTTAATTTATTGCTTTTGAACCATGAATCTGCAACTTTCATATGCGACTTTAATTGTTCCTTCGCGCAGTTGTTGGTGTTTCCTTTTACTGATATGCTGGTATCATCGGCATAGAGAACTATCGAGGCGGCTGGGAAATATCCAGGGAGGTCATTTATATATAATAAAAATAGTAAGGGTCCTAAAGTAGAGCCACTCCATAAGTGATTTCTAGCTCACTGGAGATTTCGTTCTTGAATACGACCTTTTGCTTGCTTGTTGGCTAGATATGACACTAACAATCTATTGCTTGAAGGGCTGAAATTATAGCAATATAGTTTCCTCAGCAGTATTTCATGATTAACACAATCAAAGGCTTTGCTGAGATCAAGTAGACTGCAGACAACACTTTCACGATTTTAAAAAGCATCAACAATATAGTTGACAAATCCGTTGATTGCCATGATTGTCGACTTGCCCTGCCTGAAACTGAATTGCGCATCGTCGAGAATATGGTTCGAGTCTAAATATTTAGTGATTTGTTCGGACATAATAAGCTCAATAATCTTGGATATTATCGGGAGTATCGCGATAGGATGATAGTCATCTGCATCCCTGCTCTTATAAAGCGGTATACATTTTGCTATTTTTAAAGCGCCTTGGAAAATACACATTTTAGATATCAATTACATTATTAATCCTATATTAAGATCATAAATATCTCTGCTTGCTTTTTTCTTCAGACTCATTACTGTTTCTCTGACTTTGGCACATGATACTTCTTCAAATGAGAAATAATTGTTATTCATATTATCCTCCGTGTGTGCCCACCTTGACGTGGTGGGGGGGCTTGCGTATCCAGATGATCCTAAGTGCTACACCAGCGGGAGCGTCAGCTCCTGGCAGGGCCACCCATGCTGGTGATGGATCTGACTAAGCAGCACGCAACATGGGGCAGAAGGGGCTCCCAGCCGCAGTGAAGGCAACCCCTCTAGGGAAGGACACCCGAACAAACCAAAAACATACTTTTCATGAAATGGATTCCACCAATGTCAAGTTTACGGAGCAGGAGCTCGGAACTCCAGTTCCGGTCGGAGACGGGTGTGCTCGGGCGGGCACCCACCGACCGTCATCCACCGACTGCCCTAAAACGACAACCCTGGTGGGCTCGCCTTCGGGTGGCAACAACACAACAGATCAACACAGGTAGACTTCCCAAACTTTTCAACAACCAGCTATGCTTGGCAGACGAGGCGAAATACCTCGGTATTATACTGGACTCCAAGCTTAACTGGAAGAACCACCTAGAACACAAGCTGAAAAAAGCCTGTGTCATCTTCTGGCAGTGCAGGGGCGCGCTAGGACCAACCTGGGGCTTCAAACCAAAGGTGGCCCGGTGGCTCTACACTGCAATTGTCAGACCAGCTCTGACATACGGAGCGATAACCTGGTGGCCGAGAACAGATCAATCGGTAACCACGAAGAAGCTAAACCATCTACAACTATTGGCGTGCCTGGCCATGACGGGCGCAATGCGCACAACACCCACGGCTGCAATCGAAACTCTACTGAACCTGATGCCCCTTCACATACATGTAAAGGAGGTGGCAGTAAGCACAGTCTTAAGACTAAAGGCAAATGGCACGTGGAGCCCGACAGCAAACGGTGTGAGACACGGGAAAATATTAAGAGAGGCGGGATTAACCATGCCTGAACCCAAAGAATCCCTCAACAGTGTCCCACCGAGACACCTGTTTAAACGGCAATACGAAATAAAAGTTCAGATTAATGACAAACCAGAAATCACCGTCTATACCGACGGAGCTAAGAATCATGAAGGCGCAGGGGCAGGCATCCTGACCTCAGACTCAGCATCCCCCTAGGTAGGAATGCGACGATTATTCAAACGGAATTTTTCGCACCTTGAAGGTGCTCGGAAACTATCGGAACTGGCAGTCTCGAACAAATCCATTTTGTTCCTCACTGACAGCAAATCAAGCATAGCTGCGCTATAGAGACCGAGGGTGGCCAGCAGCATAATACTGGAGTGCAAGCAAGCTTTAGACAAACTCGCCGCAACCAACAGAGTCACAATATCCTGGATTAAGGGGCATTCAAATAATGAAGGGAACAACTGGGCCGATAGGCTAGCCAAAAGGGCTGCCCTGAAAAGGGAAGGCTCTAAGGCTTTGCCACTGGCACCACTCACTGTCTCCCAAATACTTAAAGGAAACTCTCTTGAAGAACACAAAAAGGAATGGCTACAAACTGACAAGTATGTGGTCGCCAAAAAATTGATCCACTCACCAATACCGAAGCTGAGCAGGAAATACATTGAATTACCAAGAAGTAGTTTGCGGTTGCTAGTCGGTACACTTACTGGGCACTGCAAACTAAACAAGCACCTCCATAACATAGGGGTGGTAAAAGACCCCCTATGTCGGAAATGCGAGCAAGAAGAGGAGACACTAAGACACATCATGTGTGAATGCGAGTCACTCAAACAACTTAGGTGGTCCGTTTTCGGAGAGGAGTGTCCAGATTGGTCACAACTGGGCAACACTCCACACGGCCAACTACTTGACTTCACAAGAAGTTTGGGTTGGCTTGAGGAGTAGGGCTCAGGAGGTGACCAACGAATGGTCTAAGTGATGCGGCCATTTGGTCGCCCTCCACAAACCATCATCATCATACGATCGCAGTAACAACATTACAGGATCTTGTTTAGTGTCTGGTATTGACTGCATTACGGTTTGAGCCACATTTGAAAAAAAAAGTATTAAATTCACTTGCAGAAATGTTTATGTTCTCTAATCCCAGTTTTTTTGGTTGCGATTTTGATTTTACCATGTTCCACATAGCTCTGGAGGGGTTCGATGCCGAGCTTATATAGTTCTCATTTGCCCTTATTTTCTCTTCTTCAATGCGCTTTTTATACCGAATCCTAAAGTTATTGTACACTGTTTTAGACGTTTCTGTATTAACTGTATTGTGAATGTCTCTGAGCAACTGCAGTGTATTTCGTAATTCTTTAAGTTCGGGACCAAACCAATTAATATTAGATTTATTTGAGTTTGACATTTTCAGAATGTAATCCATGCTGTGTTCAAATCAATGCATGTATTCGTTACATCAGACCACTCCATGCCCTCCAGAACATTGTAAAACGTAATTTTACCTGCAAGAGTTACAGGTCGCACTGTTATTTTGGTTTTGTCAGTTTTATGCGTGTGAGCGACTTCAATGCAAAGTCCCAGATGATCAGAGACGCCTATGTTCACCAACTCCACATTTTTACTACTTGAATCATTATAAGTGTTTGTAAATATATTGTATATGCAATTGCCTTGCCTTGTGGGTTGATTTGTGACTCTATATAAGTCGTAGCTAATAAAAATATTACATAGTGAGTCTACTCTCCTGTCATCATTACTGTTAAAACATTGACATTAAAGTCACCACATACATAAATTGGCGATGTATACTGACTAATACGATCCAACATTATTTCAAGTATGTCGAGAAAATCCAAATAGTTTCCGTTTGGAGCCCTGTATACAGGGTGTCCCACGAGGTAGTGGACAGCCGATATCTCGAAAACGGTTAGTAGTACGAAAATGAAATTTAGTGGCTTTAAATGGTTTAAAATGATGCCCCTTTCAGCATACATAGATTTCATTTCCGTTTCTCCATTTCCGAGAAAATGACATCAAATTCAGAATTTCAAATGGGACACCCTGTATATTTATGGATTTTTGGAAAGGTAATTGAAAGACAAATACAGCGATACCATATTATTTATATATTGTTTTTAGAAAACAATAGAACAATGTTACAAAAACAACGAATTAATTAACAAACAAAAATAACAAACTAATTAATCAAAGTTGTGCGACAAGAACTCAGGCTATAAGATGTTTTAATTAATTTCCAGATTCTTTAACACAAAATTCAAGTCCTTGGAAAGTAGTATCAATATACTCACTCACTCACTCGTCGAGAATAGTGAGGAGTTGCACCGTCATGTTGCCACCACATCATTGCTCTCTCATTTAGCGGAGTTTCTTCTAACAATTCTGGAAGTTCATTTTGGACGAAATTTAAATATACAGCGCCAGTTAGTGTACCTTGATAAAAGTAAGAACCAATCACACGACCATTAAATAAAGCACACCATACATTTACTCCCCAAATGTGCTGAAAGTTTCTTCGATCCAACGCGGATTATCAGGAGTAATGGCAGTTATGTCGGTTAAAGGTGCCAATGTTGTGAAATCGGCTTTCATCACTCCATAATATTTTATTTAAGAAACTCTTGATCGTATTCAAGTTTGATTAATATTTCAGCAACTCCTAATTCTTGAGAAAGAAGTCTAGTAGATACATGCGGGGTCGCTTGTAAAGCATATACATATGCCGAAATATTTATAACGTTATCTTCCGTTGGAACTGACCTTTTGCGGGGTGTTTCATGCTTACCAACCGAAAAAGAACCTCTGCGCAATCTTTCTTCTAACTTCACGAAGGTATTATTTTAACTCTGAACAAATCTCGAGAGCGTTTACTGTTTTTGCGACATTCTCCATAGATAAGGAGCATGTCGACATACTCGTCATACGTAAAACTGTGAGGCATTACTTACACGTAATCAGAATGTATTGTCAACTTGACATCGAACATTTGACATGAAGCGTTTTCAATTGTTTTACGCTTTTTTTTGTTAATCTATACCACCGCGATTATCTATTTCGATTATTACTTCAACAATACTCCCGCATTTTACAATAAAACTCTGTAATAATATGGTATTGCTGTATTTGTCTTTCAATCACCTTTAAAAAAATCCATAAATATATAGGGTGTTCTATTTGAAATTCTAAAGTTGATGTCATTTTCTCGGAAATGGAGAAACGGAAATGACATCTATGTTTGCAGAAAGGAGCATCATTTCAAACCATTTAAAACCACCAAATTTCATTTTCGTACTACTAACCGTTTTCGAGATATCGGCTGTCCACTACCTAGTGGGACACCCTGTATAACTATAATAATTGCTTTTTTCCCCGATATAATTATACCGGACATCTCACATATCATTTCTTTAGATATTTCCGATAAGAAATTCAAATCGGCAAATTCAAGATTGTTCTCCACCATTATAAGAGAGCCACCACATTTGGCTAACTGTCTACAGTAACTTGATCCTATATGAAAGTTGTTTATTGTATAGGCATTGACTTCATGAGTTGTAAGCCAGTGCTCGGTTAGGGCAATTACCTTAATATTCTTATCAATAATGTACCCTTCTAATTCAACAAGTTTATTACGCAGGCATTGGATATTAATATACAATAATAATGATTTATGAGTACCTCTTATTTCGCGTCTGATTGCTTCGTATTGTTCGTTGGTATCTATTCAGGTTAAGTGGATTGTCTATTCTTACGTTTCCGGCGATTTTACGATTAATAAACCTGGATACATATGTTCCTGATGGCCATAGCTGTGGATCCATAAGTTGATCGAAATTCTGAAGATCTACTGTTATTTTGAAAGATAAGTAGAATTGAGGGTTTTTTATGGAATCAGTTCACATAAAGCCTCTGAATATTTCGGTTTTAGAAATTTTTAGATGTCTTCTTCTTTCGTATCAGGAGCAAGACGAGAGACAAATACGAAACTTTTCTTCGGTACTGTCTGAAATGGGTTGTTAGCTGTTGTCTTTGCTGTACCGGTTATACTTTTATTTCTTCCCTTTTTTACTACTTTTGTCCATGTATTACTTAGTGGAGTATCTTCACGGAGAGAGTTCAAAGTGTGTCCCAGCTGATCCGTTTCTGAAGGAGATTCCGAGTGTTCATTGATAATTATTTTATTAGGTTTTTTGTTGGTATTTATTTTAGAATAACTTTTATCGATGGGGTCGCCTTGTCTGGTTGGGTTTTTACCTACGTCTGCAGTCTGGCACTGTTCTTCTGATTATAATGGAAAATTTTTCGAATTGTCTTCGTTCATATATGATTTTATAGATGGAGTTGCTTTTTTCAATTGATGTAATTCATTTAATAATGTGATCTGCTGCTTTAAAGACTGTATTATTTCATCCTTATTATCAATAATATTGTCTTTTTGTATTAGTAGTTCCTTTAAGTATTTAATTTCCACATTTAATGGAACACTTGCCTCTGTTGGTGGGTCCTCGTCGTCTGTGGGAATGGCGACCTTATCGACATCGCTCGGCTTTGAACAGCAGTTTATTTCCTTATCATGTACGCACCTTTCAACTTTTTTGCACATCCAGGATGGATTAGTGACGTCCACGTAACACGTGGCATATTCTTGCAATGTCGGCACACTTTTACGGAGCTCAGATTTAACATTGTTGCCTCGGCGGCCATGATTTATTTATAATATATAAACATATGTTATACCCTGATCCTTGCTGAGAATTTTTCTTTTTTCAAAAGTATGGGCACTTTAAAACTTTTTAACATATGATTTTTTATAAAATATTTCAAAACAGAATAATTAATTTGTTTTATTATAAATTTAAATAAAGAACGATTCCGGGCCGGGCCGGGCCGGGCCAGGCCGAGCTTTGAATATATATTCACTAGCGGGCCGGGCTGGGCAAGGCCGACAAAACATTTTATTTCTTCGGGCCGGGCCGGGCCTTTGAATATTCACTGCCGGGCTGGGTCTTTAAAAGACGGCCTGTGCCGTGGAACATCTAGTGGCAATAAAATAACAGGCCGTTTGAAGATTAGTAACACCATAGTATGGCGGATTCTTCAAAGGCAACTTAAAACGTATCCATAGCCCCATTTCTTTCTTCACATATAGCCATTTTTAATTTTCAAATTTCTCAATGATTGATACAAATATCAGTATTTTAATACACGACTTACTTTTGAACAACCCTATATAAAAGGGAATTTAGTGAGCTGCAGGCTTATCGTTTTTAGAAAGGTACTCCGGCGATTTCGTTTATCTTAGGAGACACAAAGTTAGTAAAATAGGGCAAATTTATGTATTATAACGCGGAATAATAATCAGTTGAAAATTTCTCAAAAGAAAGGAAATTTTCAATTTTTATCATTATTTTCTCTGTACAAAGTACGGGAAAGTGTGATCGTGAAAATGTTTTCATTTTTTAATGTCCGTTTTGAGCTACGGTGAATGGTTGAATTTTTACATTCAATTGCATTATTGCATATTGAGTCAATTACAACAGATGGAAACTGTTTAATTTGTTAATTACAAAGTGCGAGTAGGTGAAATTATGTACAAAAAGTTTTTATGTACAGTTTCAAAAGTTAAAAACCAGTTTTAGTCTAAATTTCAACGGAAATGTGCATTTTCGAGACCATTTTCCACACATTTCTGTTTGTTAGTCTGGCGGTATGTTGGTCCAACAAATATGGTTCAAATTTAATTTAATTTTGGAAAAAATATAAATTATTACAAATATTTGTAATATTTTGTTTATAATCATGAAACTATGAGAGTTACATGCAATTAGAATATCACTATCTATAGATAATGTCAAAAATAATAATTAATAAAAAATGTTATTTTTGAACTTCTCACTAGTTTTTGAGAAAAAACGATAAATATGAAAAATATCATAAGAAGCGTTTAGATTATCAAAACTTCAAAATGTGGAAGTTATAATCTTTAAAATTTTTAAATAATTGCTTATTTGTAATGTTCAAAATGGAAAACAAAATTTCATTGAAAGCTAATAACAGCAGGGCCGGTTGTTTAATCGTTCCTTAAACCAAGTTTAACCGTAAACTCGGTATAAAGTTACTCATAGTTAAACGATGATCTTAACTTTACGTAGAACGGCAGTTAAAAACTTTTAATTGTTGTATAAAGGGTATTTCAAATTCGAGCCTCACCAAGGGCATATCGCTTATTATAGAACAAAAGGGGTAAATAAAATATAATGATAGTAGGGTGTTTGGGATATTTTCCCTATTCATTTTTTTTTTCAAAAACTCGTAAGATTTCAAAATATTCTTATTCTAAATGGTTCTTTAATGGGCGTAATTATATGAGATTATCTTTGGTTTCGATCCTAGAGAGTTACATTTCATTTTTGATAATATTATATCTGTAGACTGGCTTTAACAGAGAGAAAATGCAAGCAATCTTCAACTGTTATTACAAATACAAGTATTTTGAAAATTTCAAAACTTGAGATGTTGATCGTGATTTTGATCTATTTACCTAATTCACAGCTTATTTATGTATTATTTCTTTACAAAATTCCGTGCAACCACTCATTTATTGTAGGTGTATGTATTATTATTGCTTGTGTCATAAACGTGTTTATAAACATGAAAATATTTAATTATATAAAGTATATTAGCTGGCGGCACAATCTTGACTGATATTTTAATATTTAAGTGCGCGGCGGCACTTTACTCACACTTAATGCAAAACGTGCTTGAATTGCAGGTAGCTGTATTCGAGTGTTTGAAATGATGTTATGTGCGCATATAGGGCTCCATTCCACTGGCATTAATATTTCTCTATATATGCAGCAATTTACGATATAAATTTATCGTAAATCACAATTTCAAATAAGTACCGACTCGCATGTGGGATTGCACATGACGAATGATTTTAATTTTCTACCATATTTATTTCCAATATGCGTGGTCTTGCTGGATTATGTTTATGAAATACACATCGTGTAATTCGTATCAAAAATATATTTATTTATCATAATCGAAACTTAAATGAAACGTTACTCTTAGTTATATTCTAACAATTATTATTTTGTTATCATTATTCATTATCCGGCGTAGCATTAGCCGGGAAAGTAGTTGTTTCTGTAAGTTATTTGCTTTTAATCTTTGTAAAACTTAATTTGCAGAATTACGAACAGATTGAATATTTGTATTTTCAGCCTACTTTCGGTATTTATTTAGTTCGTTACAATTTAGATTGGTGTATTTCTTGTTTTTATTATTAAGGATAACAACATGAAACGCAATTACAAACATGTGTATGCATATCAGTGGCGGCTCGTGGAACATGTTGATGGTAGAGTCACTTATACAATATACCCCCTCCTTTTTAAAGAAATAAAGAACGATTTATTATTATTTAGACCAAAGTAACTGGCGAAAAAGTGTTTTAATAATTAATTAAGAATTATTGCTGAGCTTGAAACTACAGGTAGTGCCATGGTTCCTTGGCTCTATATAACGAGTCGCACCTGATTATAACCCATTAAAAAATTATTGGAATTTAAGTTTAAGTTGCTTATATTCTTAAAACATAATTATTTTGGAGTTGTATATAATTATTTCAGTATTTTTAAACAATTTCTACTATTTTTTATTTATTTTAAAAAATGCTCAATTTTGAACGCAATTAAAAAATGCACGTTTAACTGAGAACAGTTATAACTCATTAAAAAATATTGGAATTTAAGAAGTTGAGTATATCCTTAAAATATAATAATTTGGGAGTTGTATAGAATTATTTCCGAATTTTTAAACAATTTTTAATATTTTTTATTTATTTTAGAAAATGCTCCATTTTGAAAGCAATTAAAAAGTGCATGTTTAACAACGAACAGTTATAACCCATTAAAAAAATATTGAAATTTAAGAAGTTGAGTATATCCTTAAAATATGATTATTTAGGAGTTGTATAGAATTATTTCAGAATTTTTAAACAATTTTTAATATTTTTTATTTATTTTAGAAAATGCTCAATTTTGAAAGCAATTAAAAAGTGTATGTTTAACAACGAACAGTTATAACCCATTAAAAAAATATTGAAATTTAAGAAGTTGAGTAAATCCTTAAAATATAATTATTTGGGAGTTGTATAGAATTATTTCAGAATTTTTAAACAATTTTTAATATTTTTTATTTATTTTAGAAAATGCTCAATTTTGAACGCAATTGAAAGATGCATGTTTAACAACGAAAAGTTATAACCCATTAAAAAAATATTGGAATTTAAGAAGTTGATTATATTCTTAAAACATAATAATTTGGGAGTTGTATAGAATTATTTCAGAATTTTTAAACGATTTTGAAAATTTTTTATTTATTTTAGAAAATACTCAATTTTAAACGAAATTAAAAAAATACACACGCGTCCGAGAACTCCTAGCGAACGCACGTGTTTATATTCAGAGTGATCTAAAGCGAGTTATTAGTGTTATTGTCCCACGTATTTTAAATCCAATACGTAATGCTTATAACCCATAAAATATTGGAATTTAAGAAGTTGAGTATATCCTTAAAATATAATAATTTGGGAGTTGTATAGAATTATTTTAAAATTTTTAAACAATTTTTAATATTTTTTTATTTATTTTAGAAAATGCTCAATTTTGAACGCAATTAAAAAATGCACGTTTAACTAAGAACAGTTATAACCCATTAAAAAAATATTGGAATTTAAGAAGTTGAGTATATCCTTAAAATATAATAATTTGGGAGTTGTATAGAATTATTTTAAAATTTTTAAACAATTTTTAATATTTTTTTATTTATTTTAGAAAATGCTCAATTTTGAACGCAATTAAAAAATGCACGTTTAACTAAGAACAGTTATAACCCATTAAAAAAATATTGGAATTTAAGAAGTTGAGTATATCCTTAAAACATAATAATTTGGGAGTTGTATACAATTATTTCAGAATTTTTAAAGAATTTTTAATATTTTTGATTTATTTTAGAAAATACTCAATTTTAAATGCAATTAAAAAATTATTGGAATTTAAGAAGTTGATTATATTCTTAAAACATAATAATCTGGGAGTTGTATAGAATTATTTCGGAATTTTTAAACAATTTTTAATATTTTTTTATTTATTTTAGAAAATGCTCAATTTTAAACGCAATTAAAAAATGCACGTTTAACTATGAACAGTTATAACCGATTAAGAAAACATTTGAATTTAAGAAGTTGAGTATATCCTTAAAATATAATAATTTGGGAGTTGTATAGAATTATTTCATAATTTTTAAACAATTTTTAATATTTTTTATTTATTTTAGAAATTGCTCAATTTTGAATGCAATTCAAAAATGTATGTTTAACAACGAACAGTTATAATCCATTAAAAATTATTGGAATTTAAGATGTTGATTATAATAATAATTTGGGAGTTGTATATAATTATTTCAGTATTTTTAAACAATTTCTACTATTTTGTTATTTATTTTAGAAAATGCTCAATTTTGAACTCAATTAAAAAAATCACGTTTAACTAAGAATAGTTATAACCAACCAAAAAAATATTGGAATTTAAGAAGTTGATTATATTCTTAAAATATAATAATTAGGGAGTTGTATAGAATTATTTTAGAATATTTAAACAATTTCTACAATTTTTTTCTTACTTTAGAAAATGCTCAATTTTGAACGCAATTAAAAAGTGCATGTTTAACTACGAACAGTTACAACCAGTGGTGGCTCGTGGAACATGTTTAACTACGAACAGTTACAACCAGTGGTGGCTCGTGGAACATGTTTATTTTTATTATACAATATACCCCACCCCCTCCTTTTTGAAAAAAGAAAGAACGATTTATCTGCCTAAACCAAAGTAACTGGTGAAAAAGTGTTTTAAGAATTTATTAAAAAATCTTGCTGAGCTTGAAACTACAGGTAGTGCAATGGAGCTCCTCACGGCAATGCAGCGCTCGGGTAAAAAAATCATATCTCAAAAAGTTTTAAAGTGCCCATATTTTTGAAAAAAGAGAAATTATCAGCAAGGATCAGGGTATAACATATATTATTTTTAAGAAAATTAAAATATGAGTAATTAATTGATTATATTTTGAGATATATTTAATTTATAAAAAAACTATCTAAATAAAGTTTTTTGTTTTGGATTTTTTTAAATTTTAAACTTTGAAAATTTAAGCATAAAAAAGTATAGAATAACTTTCTTTGTATCCGTAACGGTTTACGATATTTTTCATTTCAAAATAAAAGTGTAATAAAAGTTTATATTGTTTTAACTTTTGATACAATAATTTTCTGAACCTCTAGTAAATACCAAAAACCATGTCTTAATAGCCTTTATAATATGTGTGAATTTCGCTAAAATCCCTGATGTACCCCCAAAAAGTGTGCATTTATTTATGGAATAGCCGATATATGTCTTACTTCTGATTTCGCATTGAAATAAAATACATACATTATGTTTTATAAATTTGAAAAATTTGGTTCGTTGCTCATATTTATGATTTTGGTGAAAATAAATATGCGGCTTAGTGGAAGAGTGCGATGTCCGTACGGATGTAATTATTTCGTGGCGATGGGATCTCGTGAGAACAGGAAGTGACCTGACGTCACAGCACAGGTGTAGGGGTTTAACGCGGCCTCTGCATGTTCTCTACATACAACCTTTGCTTTGATAGCCGGTACTTAAAGGTGCGTTTAAACCCCTTCCCTTATTAAAATTCATAAAAAGCAACACTCGGACATCACGTCTTACACAAATTCTAAGTAGGCACCACGGATGGCACTTTTTCAAAGATTCAAAAGGGAAATAAGACACCGGCAAATATTATCTACGATCATGGCAAAGAGTTAATGCATGAGGTACATTTCAAATTTAAATATAGCTAAACTACTGTTTAGGTTATTTTTATTTTTATGTGTATACACCTGTTAACTGCATTCATTTTACTGTTAGAATGTTAATATTTGCATGCAATTAGTATTGTAACGTTCGAGCGGGGAGATTGTTTAATTTTTAAAATGTTTTTTTTTTTATTTTCAAACTCGATGGTTTCTTTTTATCCCCTTCAGACCTGAATTAAATGTCATCGATAAAAACATTCCATTTGCATTTAAATAAGTTGTTAAGGTATACTCGAATACTATTGCACATGATCATGTACAGGGTGGGCAAAATGTATAAGGAATCTCGATAACTATAATAGATAGAGAAAAACGGATCCTCGATCCCTTTTTTGGAGAAAATTTCAATGCTGAAAACTAAATTTATTTATCTTCTTTTGTTTTCGAGTTATAGCCAAAACGTCAATTTGTTCCATTTTAGATATATTGAAATATCTCAGTTGTTTATCATTTGACAATAATACAAGTTATATGTTGTTGAGGCACTTTTTTGAAAAGAATAAAATAAGCTTAACAGAATTCCGATATCTTCATCAATATGAAAGTTATAACGTAAGGTTGTGTTTTTTTTTTTAATACAGCCTGTAGTTGGCTTTGACCTATTTTTTTTTTTCGACGATATACAGGGTGCCCGTTTTTGGAGCTCAAACATGGGGATCTCGATTATTTGAAGAGATACAAGGTGGGTTAAATTAGGGCAAAGTTGCCCAATCTGGAGTGTAACATAATGCCGTTTTGAAACATAAAATATTCCGACTACTTTCGAAGATATCCGAATTTTTTTTTCAAAAAATGTTTTTATTTTTTTGCGAGACTATTTATAGAGATACTTCAAAACAATTGACACTTTATCATTGCCACTTTGTACGCTCTACAACGTAAAGGGTTTCAATTTTTGAAATCAAACGTTCTGAAAATGTAGATGACAAATGAGTTGATTAATTTTACAATTCCCAAAATACGTACTTACTTTATTATTCAATGTGTTATGTCATTTGTTGTATGTATTTTTATTTATAAATCACAAACATTTATAAAAAAAAAACATTTTTCAATTATAATGGTTTAAAGCATCCGTTTCTATTATAGAAACACTTGTTCCAACTGCCAATTGCTATTACATTTTCTGAAAAAATAAGTGAACATTTAATTTGAATAATTGAATTTTGTAATATACCAAATATTCCCACAATAGCTGACACTGCCAATGTGCAATAATTATTAACAGAAACGACAAGTTTCGCTTAATTAATCCTCAACCATTGTTTTCAATAATTTCTCACATTATAGTGATGGTGTTCTCTGTCTAGTTCTAATTCGGAGTATATGATAAACATCAGAGGCGCATTTTCAACAGTTTATAATTACAAAATAAATCCTAATAAGGCATTGCTAAGTATTATCTAATGTGCTCCCTAATAGTCATGAATAAATTGACGAATATGTTAATTATCACCACATGCTCACTTACATGTAATAATTGTGGTGTAAATATTTATATTTTTATTAAATTTATCGCTAAATATATTATAAGCGTTCAATTAAATATATAATTATAATATCCAGAAAAATGATATCCTTAAATGCACATTTTATTTCGTAGAAAAATAAATTGTGTTATTTTTATAAACATGAATTTAATGTACTTTATGAATTGTAAGGAGTACATGGGTCCAGTAATTTTATTTTTCTGCAGCCGTCCCGAAAATAAAACTTCCGGTATGATTTATTAAATCGAAAGTACTACTTTACATAAATCGTACCGAAAGTAGTTATTTTCGGGACGATTTTGTTTCACTTTCGGAACGATTTCTTTACTTTCGGGACGCTTTTTGTTACTTTCGGTACAATTTTGCGTATATACCGGGTGACCCAGCGATCTGTAAAAGCCCCATAACTTATTTGCCATTTGAGATATCGACTTCTAGTTTTCTTGAACTGGTACCCACACTTATTCTACATATTTTAAAAATATGTATGTTTTTGTACAAGGTGTCCCAGTATACATTACAGAACAAAGTTATGTTTTTTTAAACGGAACACCCTATATTTGATACTTTATTTTAAACCCTCTTGAGAAGCTGATAAAAATAGTATAAGATACCATGGGTCTATAATGGACGGTTGGTTAGTTATGGGCAAATTTGTGGCAAAAACAAGGACACATTGAAAAAACTGCAGAACCGCTCCTGGCAAAGCTAGCGTCATTTTTTATACACTAAAGAATTTTCCACATCATGAAGAATAATAAAAATCGGCTTTGGTTCTTCTTTGTTCATACTGCTATACAGGATGTCAACATACGCAAAATAATGGATAACTATTTTTTTTCAAAAGGAACACCCTATATATCTTGCCACCAATGCATGGAATTTTTAATAAGCTTTCTAATGGTGTACAATTTGTATAATGAAATATTAAGGATTTTTGAGATTTATCCATAAAAAACATTTTTCTTTTGTCACCTCCTGCACATTTTTGGATTTTCAGCCAAAACTATGCATTTTCTGAAAAAATAATAGGAGACCAAAGTTGTAGAGCGGAAAATTTTCGATCGATATAGGTCTTTAGACTTTTCTAATAATGCGGGCATTGCCCGCCAGAGTGCGCTAAATCGTGACCGTATATGCATTTTAGCGTTTGTCAGAAATTTTTTGTTAATTAATTGCACTATACTTTATTTTCCACGTCCTCTAACAGAAAAACGGATAATTATAGAATTATTTAAATGACCTACATCGATTGAAAATATTCCGCTCTACAACTCTTAAAAGAAGCAATTTTTGCCCAAAATGCATAGTTTTCGCTAAAAATGCAAAAACCATCGCAAAACGCAAAAATTGATACATACATTTTCAATTTGCATTTTTAGGGAAAGCTATGCATTTTTGGCAAAAATTGCTTCTAATAAAAGTTGTAGAGCGGAACATTTTCAATCGATATGGGCCATTTTAATTTCCCTATAATTTTCCGTTTTTCCGCTAGAGGGTGCGGAAAATAAAGTATAGTGCAATTTATTAATAAAAAATTTGAAAAGAAAACGCTAAAATGCATATACGGTCACGATTTTGCGCGCTCTGGCGGGCAAGGCACGAATTATCTTAAAAGTTGAAAGACCTGTGTCGATCGGAACTTTGGTCTCTTATAATTTTTCCTGAAAATGCATAGTTTTGGCTGAAAATCCAAAAATCAGCAGAAGGTGACAAAAAAAATATGTTTTTATTGATAAATCTCAAGAATCCTTAATATTTTGTTATACAAACTGTATATCATTGGAAAGCTTATTAAAAATTCCATGCATTGGTGGCAACTTATATAGGGTGTTCCATTTGAAAAAAAAATAGTTATCCATTGTTTTGCGTATGTTGACACCCTGTATAGCACTAAGAATAAAAGAGAACCAAAGCCAATGTGTATTTTTCTTCATGATGTGGAAAATTCTTTAGTGTATAAAAAACATTTTAATGTGTCCTTGTTTTTACCACAAATTTGCCCATAACTAACCAACCGTCCATAATAGACCCATACTATCTTATACTATTTTTATCAGCTTCTCAAGAGGGTTGAAAATAAAGTATAAAATATAGGGTTTTCCATTTAAAAAAACATAACTTTGTTCTGTTATGTATATTGGGACACCCTGTACAAAAACATACATATTTTTAAAATATGTAGAATAAGTGTGGGTACCAGTTTAAGAAAACTAGAAATCGATATCTCAAATAGCAAATAAGTTATGAGGCTTTTACAGATCCCTGGGTCACCCGGTATGTAGGCGGCCTTGATAAAAACGTGAACTTCGTATTTAATTATGACAGCGCTTGTCATATTACATTCGTGTGTGTTTCTGCTTTTTTAATATAAAAAAAACGGCTGCAGAAAAAATATTGTATGTATTGTACGTAAATATTTTACGGGACTCGCAGAATTCCAAACTTCCTACTCATCCCGTAAAATATCACTTTCGGAACTTGTTACGTAAATAACTATTTCCGTTGCTCGTTGGTTAATGGCTAACTCTAATGTACCCAAATGTATCAAAAAATCGTTCATTAATGACCCCTATTAACGAACGATTTGTCATTAATAAACGATTTTTCATTAATAAACGATTTCTTGGGCCGCGGTGGTCTAGTGGGTAGAAGTCCGGCCTCTAGACCCCGCTGGTGCGGGTTCGAGTCCTGTCCGGGCGGTCACTTTTTTTTACTTTTTTAACATGAAAAATGGCCGTGCGGGTCACTGGATATATTTAGTCTTTGTCCTCATTTCACTTAAACGAATAATTTAAATACTATACATCGGTTGTGGCTGAATACCCTAGCTGGCTAAGCCAATTCCCTATCATCCTCGATTCCCTAACCTGAATTCCTATCAATCATATTTCCTAAAAAAAAGAACGATTTCTAGTTAAGCATTAGATAGCTAATTCATGAGTGGCTAATTACTCATAATTACTGGAAATGTAACTGATAATAGCGAGAAAACGATCTATAATTTGTTTCACATGTAAATGCAAAAGTATATCAACTCTCTGCGCTAGAAACAAATTAGCGGCGAACCGCCTTCGATTTTGTTATACAATAATGTCAAAGTGTGAAACGTCAAATTTATAAAACGCGTGTATCTGCGTATCTATGTCTGCTACTATTGATAGTGCCGAGTTTAAATTAACACCGCCAAAAGTACTAGCCATTGCAAATAATGCAACATTAAATTTGCTTCCGGAAAAGAGTACACATTTTTACAAAAAAACTTACGTAGAATTTATTTCCTGGTGCGAGGAGTAACAGGTAAGACATCATTCGGAATCTGCGCTATTCGCATGTTTTACCGATATTGTTGCAAAGGGCTTAATAGCAAGTGTATTTGTTTGTTTTGTTTGGATTTTCTCTAATCTAATTTCTAATGTTGATCTCAGTTACGATCAACGGAAAAATCTTGTAACCAACTCCTGTGTTAATTGGCGATTAATGATCTCAACAATTAACGTAAATGTCTCGATCATTAATCGCTATCATTAACACACTTGTTGGTTAAATCAACTATTATTTAATTCAATCTATTTCGGAGTCGAGCCGGGCTTTAAATATTTAGATCAGAGGCCAGCATGGGCCGGGCTCTGGCCCGGCCCAAAAAGCCCGAAAGTTGGGCCGAATTGAAAAAAAAATGTTATTAACACGAATTAAATATATTTTAAGAATTTTAAGGAATGCATGGGTCCAGTAATTTTATTTATTTAATTCAACATTTTTCTGGGACGGGCCGGGCCGGGCTTTGAATATTTAGCTCCGGGCCGGGCCGGGCTCGCAGCACATTTTCGTTTCATCGGGCCGGCCCGGCCGGGTTTTAAATTTTCACTGTCGGGCCGGGCCAGGTCGGGCTTTCGAAAACCTGCTTCGGCAGGGCTCTGACTTAAATCCGGGCCGGCAGCTGCAGGGCTGTGCTTCATATAATAATAATAATAATAATAATTTATTGTCTATGAATGATACATTATGTCAATAACAACATTTTAGACTCGTAAAAAAAAATATAGTGTTTGTATGTGATACATAAGTCAACTAATGAATACAATACAATTATGCAAGGAAATCACGTAAATTGTAGTATAATTTTTCTAACAAAAAAATCTTAAGTCTGTTCTTAAATAAATGTATATTTGGGAATAGTTTTATATATTTAGGTAATTTATTAAATAGTAAAGGTCCGAGTGTATCGGGTGAGTTCTTACTTACATTAAGACGACAGCATTTTATGTATATGTTATCGGCTAATGGCCCGCATTACATTCCATTCGGAAGAAATGAAATTATAACTCTTTAACGGGGACATGTACGAATTTTATTTCTGCACACTGCGATAACAGACACCATAGAGAATGAATTAGTGATAGAACCATTCCTCTAATTTTCCAAAACGTTGACTAATTAACTGTTAATAATATTTTACGCAGAAACCGCGCGTGGACGAGCGCGGCATCCGCGCGCCTGCCATCGCATTTGTGACATGACTTGCGGAAGAAAAAAAAACATACTATCCAATGTGGACCGATATTTAAATATTTTTTACACGTTCTTTTAGAGGAGACTGTGCTCGTTTTTTGAAGTTAACGCCATACCTCTAATTTTTGTTAATATTTATTTCGGCCTATGTAAAGTTAAAATTTAATAATAAAAATTACCCATTTTTCATTAATTATAACTACTATCTAAATTGAGATAATGAACTAAAACTCATTTCATTGAAAAGAGCGAATTATGTTTAGGATTGTGTCACAAAATGGTTACGATAAAGTAAGTGGGGGCCAGCTGCGAAATAATTAAATATGATGCACATTATGGCGCGCTGAACAACTTTAAGAAATAATCGACTTTGAGGGTTCATTGTACCAATACGGGTGCACCTAAAAATCTAGGAATTCAGTTTGGACAGTTTTGAAGTATTCTTAATAATATGCCATACTTAATTTTCTTTCAATATCAATTTGACTTTTGCCTACCCCCAGGGCCGATCCTAGACCCTTGCTCGCCCGCTTGCAAATGATAAGTTGGCCGCCCCCTCTCACGCAGTAAAACAATCTTGGGGCGGGGGGCTTTTATTTTCAAATCGAAAATTTTTAAAATCCTCTGTAATATCTTAGTAAAATTTTATAGCAGAAAAATATCATGTCAGAGCATATACATATACACATATTTCAAATTTGAAATATGTTTGGTCTGAATTGAAAGAAGAAATGACTAAAGAATCTGCAAGTAATTCGGCACTGCCAGATGTATTTTTGCATTGTACAATTCTGCGTACATTGCCAGAGGAGTATTTTTCTTTTAAAGCCAGCTGGATGCTGTGGAAAAGAAGTGATAGAACAGTTGACAGCTTAATCAATCAACTATGTTCGTATAAAAGGGTCTTACGGATCAAGGGAGTTGGATCCACCAAGCAGGAAGCTCTCACCTGCAATCATCTAAGAAGTCATTACAGCAACAAAGTTCAGTCGATGCGAAGAAAAAGAAAAAAACAACTAATATGCAACTACTGCAGAAAGCCCAATCACAAGTGTGCAGGAAATGAGTTGCTGATGGCCGTCCTCCAAAAGCCCGGAGTCTGAGAGCTCAACTGAAACATATACGCATCGTCGAAATGCAAGGATAACATTGGCGCGACAAGCCATATTTTAAATGATCAGGTTTGCTTTAGAACGTTCGCGTCTTTTTCAACTTAACACATAATGACCACACCAAATGCTGAGAAAATCGAAGCCATCGGAATACGTGAAGTAGAAGTTGGGGTAACAATCCAAGAAAAATAGTACAAAATAACATTGGCTGATGTTTGGTGGGTACCCGGAGTCAAGAGGAATCTGTTCTCTGTGCTTACAGTCCAGAATAAGTACTCGGACAGCCAATTAATCTCATCAGCTGAAGTCTGCAACTTCCTAGTCAACAATTGGAGGGAGCTCGTCGTGGAGAACTGTTCAAGTTGGCCGTGAGAAATTTAAACCCTATCAAATGAGGTCAATGCAGTGAGTAAGAGAAACCTGTTTAAGTTGTACCATGAACGATTCGAACAAGCGCGATGTGAAATCGCTACTGAGCAGGGAGCTTGGCATGAACGTAGAAATACATAGTGAACTATGTGAAGGTTGCATTTATGATAAAGCTGATCGCCTACCGTTCGGTACGAGGTCCAGAACAACGAAACCAGAAGAGCGATTTCACACGGATGTCTGCGGTCCATTTCAAGAATCGAGGTCTGAATATCGATATTTTGTGCGTTTCAAGGACAATTTCACAAAACTCAGGACCGTTGATTTTCTGGGGTAAAAAAACCGAAGTTGCTGAAAAACGGAGCCAGTTTCTAGCTGGGGCAGAAACAGTCGGGACTAACTGTGATAATGGCAAGAAGTTTGACAACAAACAAATCAGAACCAGTCTACACAAGAAAGGTATTGTTCACTGTCTTATAATTTCCTACACTTCGGAACAAAACGGATCCAGTGAGAGGGAAAATCGTACCGTACGGTGGTGGAAACTGCTGGAGCAATGATGCACGCGCATGGAATCATTCCTCAGTCACTTGGGGCTAAGATGATACGAACAGGTACCTACATCCTTAACAGAACAGGGCCGACCCACTCACCTTTCCACTTGTGATATGGTAGGAAACCAGGTTTGAAACATTGGCTCAAATTGCGAAAGGGGCGAAAATGGATTCGAAGGCCATTAAAGAAATCATTCTCATCGCCTATGACAATGACGACGGATACGTGATCTATAGTAAAGAGGACAACAAGCTCTAGAAATCCAAGGACTTCATCTTCAGAAAAATTGGTCGAAAAGGGGGTTATCAGGCCCCCAGGAAGCAGCGAAGCTGAAGAGACAAAGCCTACTATCATGAACGACAGCACATACCGGATTAAAGAAGACGAAAAAACAGAATTCTGGGAACCCGATTGTACAATTTTAGAAATGCCGGAAGCCAATAAAGAAGGTAATGCTGGTGATACTACATGAGAACTACGCAACCGAGTGGATCTTACAGCTCCACAGAAATTCCAGGATTATGTGTTGCTCACCTCGACGACTTTCAAGGAATCTGGAATCACCAGAACCACGTCACAAAATAAAAACGCCAGTGGATCGATAGACAAATTCAAGGCCAGATTGGAAAGTTGTGGCTAACTTCTCGTCGGTAACGTTTTTCGCAAAAAGAGTAGTATATTATGATCAAACCTTCAGTTCAGTGGCAAGAACATCAACTATTCGAACGCTACTCAGTGTGGATCTAAATTCTAAAACAGTACTTTTCGCGATTTTTTTAATCAAATTAATCAATTTCATTTGAAATAGCTAATTAAATGATTTAAAATTTGTAATAGTTTTAATTGGGAATGATAAGAAAATAGTTCTCTAAAAGATTCTTTTATGAGTTCCATTCCATCTAAATCTTTTGTCAATTTTCCATTTTCGGTTACCTGTAATTTAATATCTAGATCCATACATTTTCTTAGATATTCCGACTCTGCAGAATGAAATATTAGCAAAAATTTAAACAAGGAGCAGCAATTTTCTAACAGTTCAGAATGGTCGGATGTCAAATTAATAGCGATGTCAGAAATTTCAAAATAAAAGTGAATTCTAAATTTTTCCATAGGATCCAAAACATTTTCATCGCATGATCATGAACATCCGCGGTTTTTTCTTATGCGAACTTCAGATGCTTTGCGACACTTCTTCCGCTTCTTTGGCAAAATCATTACCCGATTAGAAATCGGATACACTTCAGCCAGGGGTCCAGACGACCGGTCGCTATTTCAAGACACTCGGACTAAATTTTACAGATTTCGGACGGCGCACAATGTCCGGAAACGCGAGAAATGCGGCCAAGCGGGTCGAAAACCGGGCAAAAAAAGTCAGTTTAAAAAAATAATAATAACGGATTCATATACCCTTCAGACCTTTGCCCTCATGCATGTTTTTTTGGTCAATCATAATTCATAATTCTATTTTTTCTTTTATAGCTGTATACATGTCATTTAAGTAATTCATTTTTATTCATGCATGTTTATTTTATTTTACATACTTATTTTGATTTTACATAGGCGGCATTCATCTATGAGTATATATTACTTTTATGCAACCGATCACAGTATGTCACCTAAATGTTCGATCTCTAATTTGTAATCTAAGCAACTTTGCAGCTCATGTAACCTCTAAAAAGTTTGACTTAATTGCTGTTACCGAAACATGGCTAAATTGTACAATCGACGATTCTCTGGTTAAGATTGATGGGTATTCGTTTGTACATAAAGACAGGGAAACTGGTCGTGGTGGCGGCATTGGTTTGTATATCATGAATAACATTAAATTTGAAATAGTACATATTCCTAACAACAATTTGGAACAACTCTGGATAAAATGTAGATTTAGCAATACTAACTACTGTGTAGGCGTTGTGTATAGACCCCCCACGCTTAATGTTAATACATTTATTGAATCACTTGATAATACTGTCAGCCATATTTTACCACAGTGTGATGATATTATTTTTTTGGGAGATCTTAACATAAATATGTTAAATATAGATTCTTGCAATACCAAACGGTTTTATGAATTTTTAGATACTTATTCGTTTTATCAAATAATTGAAGAACCAACACGTGTTAATGCCTATTCTGAGTCAATAATCGATTTAATTATTTTATCCAACAAAAGTGATTGCAATGAAGCTGGAGTCATCAAAATACATGATGTTGCAGATCATGATCTGATTTATTGCAAACTTATATTTAATAATAGTAAACCCAATAGCTTCATAACTTATCGAAAACTTCGAGATATTGATATTATACATTTTCAAAATGATCTTGAATCTTTGCGGATTGACAATTTACTTTACTTATCCAATATTGACGATAAAGTTTCTTTTCTGAACGAATGTTTATTAATGCTTTTTAATTACCATGCACCTCTAGTAACTTCACGTATAACTAAGAAACCAGCACCCTGGTTAACAAATACAATTAAGTATATGATGTCAGCCCGTGACAACGCATATAATAAATTTAAAGCTACAAAATCAATAATTGATTTTAACAACTACAAACAGTGGCGGAACTTGGTTACCTCGACAATTACGCGAGAAAAACGAGCCTATCTTAATTATATGATTAACAATAGTTCTAAAAATATTTGGAACTTTCTGAAAGCGAACAATATACTCAAACGTAAGGTCCGAATTATACCAGATAAATTAAAAGACGTCAACGCAGCTAACGCATATCTTATTAATTCAGTTAACAGTACCACTGATGATGATCTTATTAAGTTATATAGTGACAGTGTTCATCCGAATGTTACTAATCGGCTGCATTTCTCACTGGTGAGCACTAATGTAATTGAAGGTTTGCTACTTAATATTACAACGAAGGCGGCTGGGTCCGATGGTCTCAGTGCAATTATGATTCAAATGTGTTGTCCGTATATTATACCATATATCACACACATTATAAATTGTTGTTTGGAGGAGTCTGTATTTCCGAATGCTTGGAAGCTAGCCACTATAACTCTCGTGCCTAAAATCGAAACGCCAGAACAGTTCAAAGATCTTAGACCAATTAGTATCCTACCTGTTCTCTCCAAAATCCTAGAACGCGTAGTTAAGGATCAACTATCAAATTTCATAGAAACAAACAAAATTCTTCCAGATAATCAATCTGGATTTAGATCCAACTACAGCTGCGCCACTACTTTAGCAAATGTGACTGATGACATTATCTTAGCTACAGATAAAGGTTTACTATCTTGCTTAGTACTAGTTGATTATAGTAAAGCTTTTGACACCATTAATCACGACATCTTGCTGGCTAAGTTAAACTACATCGGACTTAGCCAAAGCGCCCTTGCTTTATTTTCTAGTTTCCTCAATAATCGGTACCAACAAGTGAAGATCGATAATATGATATCCGACTATGTTAGCCTTGGCGCTGGTGTTCCGCAAGGCTCTATTGTAGGTCCAATTTTATTCTCCATATATACGTCTTCCTTAACGGATGTCTTAAAATTTTGTACAGCTAATTTATATGCGGACGACACCCAGCTACTTTATCATTTTAAAATTGAAGATTTGCAAACTGCAAATAACAATATAAATACGGATCTCTCCAGTCTATTGGATATCTCTTATAAACATTCCTTACTTATTAATCCTAAAAAAACAACGGCTGTATTGTTTGGTCCCCGAAATATCATTGATAATGCCAAGAGACATCTTAACATAACATTGAATAATGTCACAGTCCCTTTTGTGGACTCTGTGCGCAATTTAGGTCTGGTTATTGATTCAGATTTGCGCTATAAGTTACATATTAACAAATGTATCTCACGTGCTTATTACAATCTAAAAATGATTTATGCCAGCAGACATCTTTTAAGTATAAAAACCAAACGTTTACTTTGCGACACCTTAGTGTTGAGTCACTTCAACTTCTCTGACACTGTCTACACTTCATGTTTAGATAAAAAAACTAGTGAGCGTATACAAAAAGTACAAAATTCATGTGTCCGCCTTATATTTGGTATTAGGAAGTATGACCATATATCTGAAAAATTTGCTGAACTGAATTGGTTGAATATGGCTGGTAGGAGAACTTTACATTGTGGCATACTGTATTATAAGGTTATTCATTTCCGATCTCCTCCTTACCTATACAATAAAATTGTGTTTCGCACTGATATCCACAATATTAATGTGAGGTTTCGGGGTTTAATTTCACCTCCCATTCATAGGTCAGTATTTTTTGAAAGATCGTTCTCGTATAATATTTATAAATTATATAATAGAATACCTTTGAACCTGAAATCACTCACTTTACAGAAATTTAAGAAACATTTGCGTGCACTTATATTTAGAAATAATCTGTAATAGTTGCAAAGTTGTAATGATTACAAAAGAAGTTGCAATAAAATAATACTACTCCTAACCTAAATGTACATTTAATGTAATTTAATTTAGTTTTAGTTTTAGTTTAGTAAATTAGTAGGTTAAGTGGAAGAGCAGTAAGAGGTTACTACCTCACTGAACTTCGCCTACTCTGCCATGATATTTCTTGTACTTTATTTTTTTTTCTCGCAATAAAGACAATTTATTATTATTATTATTATTATTATTATTATTATTATTATTATTATTCGCAACACTTATAAACCCCTAAATTTAAATTTTTGAGTCATTATTCTAAACCATCACGGCTCCGATAAATGCACTGTGCGACCCGGGCTCGGGCGCGGATACATCCATAGCGAGATCCCCGTGGCGGCTCACGCCGCTGGAGGATACATTTAACCAACACCAATTCTAGTGTATTATACTAGGAGAAACAAAACCAAAAGGGTATCAGGCCCTCAGAGACTGGAGCCTACCTTAGTTGAATGATAAAATATAAATTATAATTAGATTAACGGGTACTTATCGATACAAAACTCGAGAGCTGCGTCAACGATACACACTGCTAAACTCGAACTCAAATATATTTGTTACCAGTTAAAAAAATGGACAACTGCCAAAATAATTCAATAGTATATTGTACAACGAGCATATAATGACGGCTATTAATCACGAGAATGATGTTTGCGGAACGAGCCATAGGCGAGTGGAGCAAATCGTTAATAACCTTATTAAACACGCTAATTCGCGCTTTGATTCACAGAACGCGATTTATGATAATATTTTGTTTACCCTGTTTAATACTGATTTTAACTTTGATTTTAATATTTTTTTCCAATTGTAATTGTAATTACAACTTTAATTTTGATTTTGCTTTTAATTTTGATTTTGCTTTGGATTTTGATTTCGATTTTGATTTCGTGAATAAAGTATAGTGTACAACTCGAAAATAATGGCCATTAATCACTCAAACGATTTGCTGCACTCGCCTAGTGCTCGTTTCGTAAACACCGTTCTCGTGATTAATAGCCATCATTATATGTTCGTTGTACAATATACTATTATATCTCTCCGTCAGTTTAACAACAATACCTAAAAGACATATTTATATATATATATATATATAATGTCTTTGGACAGTACTGCGTTAAGACTATAAACTAATGATTTAGGAAAGAAAGAAAAACGATTTTTTTTAAATCCCAGGGGTGGTATTACCTTTTAAGGTAACAGTACCCAAATAAGCAGCCATTTTAAGAATTTGAGGTGCTTAGGAGCGATTCGTCACAAACTCGAATTGAAGGATGAATTGAAATTTTGTCTGTGCGTACCTTAACACCTAATTAAAAATCTACATTGAAAAGATCTTTACAAATCGAAATAAAGTATTTTTTTCAATAAAAACTTTCATAACTGTATACTGATGTAAAAAACTGAGTAACAAAGGTAGAAAATTTATAAGCCGAAATAGCTCAGTTGGGAGAGCGTTAGACTGAAGATCTAAAGGTCCCTGGTTCGATCCCTGGTTTCGGCATTTCAAATTTTTTGTGTTATTCTTTTTTGCTACTGATAATAAAAGTTAAGATATAATAATATTCAAAACAATTTTTAAGTATTTTAATTTAATGTCATTCTTTCCCTTATAACGCAAAAAGGTGAACGTTCAGTTTCCAGTACTTGCTTGTGATGGTAACATTATTATCATTTTATTTTATATGCTGATTAAGGCCATTAATTAATATTATTCTACATTCTTTTAGTATGAAACATGGTATGTCGAATAATTATTGTTATTTGCCAGTAATGATGAATATTATTCATAGATTTTATAATAGCTGCAATAAATTATAAACGATGCGACCTAGAAAGAAGAGGAGTTGCGATGTACGTACAAAAATATTCGTGTAGTATTAAATTAAATAATACATATCTTAACGATTTCTTTGCAAATTAATGTCGTGGGGGTCACTTGTAACTGGCACCGAGATTGTTCGTAACACCCTGGAAATCACCGGTGACCGAAGAAACACATAAATCGAATAAATTTCAATGCTTTTAATTTTATATTTATACAAACTATAATACCATCATTGTTACTAAAATGTTGTGGAAAATGAAGACAATATAGAACTTATTCAAATAGTTTAATTTCTATGCCGGATGTAACACAAAACAGGTTAGCCTCTACAGTTCTCTACAGGTTTTTTTTTATTATATCAATTTGAAATTTAGTTAAACCAAGTTGAAGTTTACTGGTCATTAAAAAAATTCAGTTGCACGTTTAGATTTCGCCGAAAGTATGCATTATTACTAGGTAGTTTTAGAAAATTTTGTTGACAATTCCACTAGTGATGTTTTCAGAATTTTTCTAATCTTTAGATTTAGATTTAGATTTAGATTTCACTTCCTCGTATTCAAGTTTCGAATGTCGCTGAAATGGTGATGTGGCCATCAGTATCGTGACCTGGCAAAATTGGTTACTACTGTGTAATTATTTACAGAAACTGATGGAAGTTCTAATTCTAATTCTAATTTGCGGAGCCAGTGCTCGCAAATACAAATTATATCAAATACATGCCTATGTTCAAATAAAAATGCTTCAATCTCATTAATTTTGTTTCGAATACATTGGATGTTTATAAAAAAGATGTGCAAATTATCCCGTTTCTGCATAGCCTTTGCCGTAGTGGGTTCTATGTGGACAGCAGCGTTTCCGATTCGCTCGGAAAATTTCCTGTCTTCACTGAACATTTTGGATAGTTGAATCTTCTTACTTTTACTCGTTCGGGCCAAGTATCAGCTAACATTAGAATATTAAGATGTTTGTAGTCGGTTCCTAATTTGAAAGCTTTATTTTTTCCTTGCGTTTTCAGTTCGCAAATCTCCTTAACCTGGACAAGCGGATTGGTTTCCTTTAAATAATCCTCTATTGACAGTGCTGTGACGGTTTCCAGGCAATTCCCGATGTAAATCCACGCCAATTTCGGGGGCGCCATCCTCGTGCCGGTATTTGATCCCACTACTGTGTTTTGAGGCGTTCGTTTCGTTTTTGTTTGCTTTCGCCAAATTCCATTCAAATTTCAATTTATTTGGGTCGATATTTATTTTTGAATTCGAGTTTGGTGATAATTTAGTATCGTTCGCGATATCCTTGGTGTTTTTAGAGACCGAGCTGAACGCGCTGTTTTTGGACGACCAGTGTGTTTAGCGTCTCCAACTGATTCAGCCTCCCTGAAATTTTCAATCAATCTTCACAGTTAACGAAGTAAAACATTTTGTTCGAAATTGTGGCCGCCAAACTTTCATTATCTTTGAGACATTGCTCACACGTTGCTGCATTGTGTGACGCTCCATTTTTACTAACTTTAAACTCTCAGCTGTCAAATTGTTTTTTTTTCAGAGTCACCAATAATTTACGGCACAAATGGTGGCAAATTCAAATCTTGCGTTAATTTTGTAACACCCATTACTTTCCACGCAACTAATTTATTTTGGCATAATTTTAAATATCACACTAACTTTGCTGCTAAGTAAAATATAAGGATCATTTGTTAAGTGAGAACAATACGTAATTATTTTATTAAATAATGTAAAGTAAAAAAACGATTGCCGAAACCAGGGATCGAACCAGGGACCTTTAGATCTTCAGTCTAACGCTCTCCCAACTGAGCTATTTCGGCTGATAAAATTATCTTTATACTTCATTCGATCGGTATTTAACGTGACGTATGCTTTGGATTTTACTTTTTAGTTGGCTAAAGTTAAAGAACCCTAAAATATTGATTCTGGATGTCATGAATAAGCTGCAGCTCGCGACAAAACAGTTGGGAATTTACTGCCAACCGTTGGGGATTTTTCTAATGAACGCACTGTTGATCGTGAACAAGTTCGTCCAGCGGTCGCCATTTTCTCAAGCGTACAAATTCGATCGATAAATTGAGAAAATGCACGAATTGCTGGTAGGTAAGAAAGTAAATGCTTTTGTGTAAATAGCTTAATTCAAATTATATTAAATATACACAAACAAAGCACTGCAATCAGAATGGCCGAAGAAGCGTTCATCAAATACACTGAACTCTCTACATACTGGAAGGGAGGCTGGTGCGCCTTTCCCTGAAAAATATTGTGTCAGGCGCAGAAGAAAGAGTAGGAAGAACTCATAGCACCACGCAAACAATCTCTTTTAGCTGTTGCTTCTACCTGTGAACGGATGCTATTCGGACGAAATCTGTGTTTAATAATGTTTGTTCTGTAGAGTAAACGTGAAAATGATGGCTAATTGGGTAGTATTTATTTTTGTTTTACACATTTGAATAGTACACGGGAATAATTCATTTTGCTCGAAAGCAAAAAGGCAGATACAGATTTTACAGAACAATAATTAGCATTTATATCTTTATATGATATATGTTCTTATGAACTTTTCTTCATAAAATGACCTTAGAAATTACACCCTGAAATATTAGCACGTCATTAAGGAACACTATGTATTTTGTATTGTTGTGTTCACAAAATTATACTTGCTGCTTTGTATATTTTTCTATTTAAAAGTTGTCTAATTTTATTTCATAATTTGTATATTTTGTGTGTTCACAAAATTGTACTTGCTGCATTTTTGTAATTCTATTACATTTTGATATACATAAATGTGTGTCCTGATTTTGTAGTTGTAGTGTGACTTTATTTTCAAAATAATTACCTATCCACATGAAATTCCACATAGACACAATTATCAGTAGGTATAACAAGGGTACCAAGCAGTACCTCATAAAATACAAATTTTACAGGAGACAAAAAATCTACACGAGCAGATATATTAATAACAAAAAATATATTATTTCTAATTGTAGTAAAAATTATATTTTGAAATTACTTTTGCTATTTTTTGTTATTAATAAATCTGCTCATATCCTTTCTTTATCTCTCTTGTAAAATGTATACGTTTGTACTGCCTTTAGACCACCTATAACGTGAATCGCGCGAAATTCGCGATATTTGTCCCATATACGACATTGAGTAAGAGCGAGAAAGCAAGCCCTTACGTCGCCGGGTTGCATACTTTTCGCATTTGCCTAAATCGTTCGGCATATAGCATCCCTTCCAGTATGTATAGAGTTCAGTGGCTGCAGCTCGCAACAGTGGGCGCGTTCATCAGACAAAACAGTTGTGAATTTACTGCCAACCGTTGGGGATTTTTCTAATGAAATTTTCAACAGTGCGATCGTAAACAAGTTCGTCCAGCGGTCGCCATTTTCTCAAGCGTGCAAATTAGACCGATAAATTGAGAAAATGCACGAATTGCTGGTAGGTAAGAAAGTAAATGCTTTTGTGTAAATAACTTAATTCAAATTATATTAAAAGTACACAAACAGAGCATTGCAATCAGAATGGCCAAAGTAGCGTTCATCAAATACCAACATTCAGTGTAAATAAAAATAAACATGTTGAGAGTTGAAACTTCTGATGAACGGGCCCAGTGTCAGTTTAAATCACGATGTAGTTTCACTTAAACAATTGCAATCCCAAAAATAATTCAAAGTCAGGACAAATAAGGAATTAAAAATCATATCAACACTATAAAACTGAAGGGCTATCTAATTTAATCATTTCGATACTTTTTCTTCATCCTGTATATCTCAATTTGTGATTAATTATCACCCAATTTGAAAATTGACAGTTCATAAAACTTGTAAAGTACGTTTCTACATAATTACATATTTAATTAGCCACATACTAATTTTAATCGTGAGAACAATGCGAATATTTCACTCTTGCTTAGTTATGGTAATACGAATGAAGGCACGCAGGTCCCTGTTGTTTGTAATGTGAGCTGTATTAATAACAAACAACGTCAGCAGGTAATTTAAGCAGCGGAAAATTAATGAATTAATAATTTATAACAACTAACTACTTTTTCCGTTGCGTTAATCCTCTGTAAAATACGATTACGTGCCCAAACGAATGCAATTATTTCATCGAAAGTTATGATTTAAAAATGATTTAAAATTGTGAAAAAATTAAATTTACTATATGTATACACAGTGGGCAAAAAAACGGTACAATTTGTAAATATTCAAATGTTCAATAATAATTATTTTGAGAAACAAAATATATACACTGAAAAGTTTTTTTATCGGAGGTAATACTACAAGAGGTTAGAATTTAGATAAATTTTATTTCTTGCGCGAGTTATTGAATCGACACAGATTCCGAGAATGAATCGAGATGGTTTCAGATATTTAAGAAGCGTAGTAATTTCCAAAACGTTAAGATAATAGGTGAAACTGCCAGTGCCGATATCACCGCTACTGTTGAATTCCCAAAGATTCTTGAAAATATAACAACTACTGAAGGATACCAGCCACAACAAATTTTCAATGTTGAAACATCAACAATTATTTTGGAAGAATGATCATACATATCGAAGGAAGAGGATATAAGGCTGCAAAAGATAGGCTTATTTTATTGATTGAGGAAAAGTGTTCAGGAGACTACAATATTATTATATTATTATTATTATTATTATTTTAATTTATCGCGCTGAAAATCCAAGAGCCCTAAAAAATATTCCTAAAGATTTATTGTCTGTTGTCTGGAAATCAAACAGTTAGGCTTGGGTTTTTGAAGAATGATTTCTCAAAAATTTTATACCCGAGTTGAAAAAATATTACAAGGAGATCAACATTCCTTTTAAGATATTACTCTTGCTTGAGGTCACCCGCAACACTCGAACGTTAAAGTTATTTACTTGCCGCCTAATACAAGGTCCTTGTTGCAGCCCATGGATCAAGGTGTTATCACACCTCTAAAAAAATATTATTTGAGACGTACATTTAAGCAATAGATGAGAAGGACTGCTTGACACTAAAAGAATTTTGGAAAAGATATAATATTTATGAAGCTGTAAAAAATATAGGTTGTTCGTGGTCTGAAGTTAAGACTTCAAACATGAAAGGTGTATGAAAGAAACTGTGCCCATTTAATTTTACAAATGAAAGCGGCGATAATAATTATGTAGAAGAAAATGAAGAAGAGGTCATCAATAATATTTTAGATCTACGTAACCAGTTGAATTAATAAGTAGAAACATAAGACATTCATCAACTACTTGAAAGTCATTCACAGGAGTTGACAAATGAAGAGTGGCTCGAATTAACAGACCAGAAAGAAGGACCGATTGATGATCAACTGAAGAAGGGATCATAAGACATTTACTGTCAAACAACCGACAAAAGATTTCATTTTATTTTTATTGATTTTTATTAATTTATCTTATTTATACAACATAATTTTAAATTTTAAACTGGTGTGAGTATAAAATTTATTATTTTTATTAACTTATTTGTATTTACGTCTACCCTGCATATATTTTCTGTATAACCTGTGTAAAACCTTGGTAAGTGGCACAAATAAAATTATCATTATTATTATTATTTAATAGAAAAGGCGCCCGCGTGTTTCCAAACACAACACAAACGAAATAGTTATTTATGCAACAAGTGAGTAAAGTAGTACTTTTTTTCACGAGTAGGAAAGATTGCCACACGAGCTGAAGGCGAGTGCGGCAATTTCTACAAGAGAAAAAAAATTACTTTACTCTCGAGTTTCATACAAAAAATTTTCTACGTCCGTAACTTTAAATAAATTCGATAAAACCTTAATCAATTTTTATAAGTAATAATACTTTTTTTAAATGAAGAAAATAATAATCATCAAGTTTTCTTGATCGGAAACGAATGTTTGAAATTTATCTTTGCGCAAACAATTTTATAGTAGCGTTAAAAAATGGACCGCTACGGCACTTTTTTTTACGCAAAAGAGTGAAAAAATGAACCGTTATGGCACTTTTTTTCACGCTGTTTATAGGGTTCAGGAATCACATATTTTGTGAACCCAAATTAATTAAAATAACGGACGTAGAAAAACATATGTTTTTTTTAATTTATTTAATAAAACGAAATATAGCCTAAATATGTAAATATTCAACCTGTTCGTAAGTCTGCAATGCATTACAGAATTACGAACAGGTTGAATATTCACTTATTCAGGCTACCTTTCGTCTTTATTAAATTTATTTAATGCTTCTGCAACAAGTCAGGTTGCTTCAAATTTATTTATTATTGAAAACATATTTGTTATGTAAGAAGCTTCTACTTCGTTATATATGCTTTTATATAGAATAAAACACTTTTTACTTTGTTTGTTTTACACTTTGATTTATCTGTTTAACAGCAGTTTCGGCAACTTAGCTTGCCAATACCAAAACTAAAGTAAAATACATTTTTAATTGAACAGGTGCACAGTGCGCGACTAAAGTATGGAATATATTCAGCAAAACGGAAATAAAATATTTTCGGAAAAAATCCTCGAACAGGTCGATTTTCATTTATAAAAATGCACATTTTTGAACAAAAGTCGATTTTCAGTCGTCATTTGTTTTTGAGTAATTTAATTCTTAAATGACAAACCCCTATTTTTGTTATTGATTTTGAGAGATCTTTTCATTGTCGAACTGGAAGTATAAAAATGTTGCCATCTTACATAAGAAAATTTTCGAGCAAATGACAATTGAAGGTGAGAACTTGATATTTAAAGTTTTTGCAAAATGACCTTGTTCCAGCGCTTTTCTTAAAAAAACAAAAATGATCTTGTCCTCCCCTAATGCAATATGGTTGCAGCAAGACGACGCATCCTCGTACCACGGGTGCTTCTTTTCGAACATGTAGAAATTCTTCTTAAACATTTTGAATATTTTCCAGGCTAATTCTGGGCATTCCACTCTCTCGCAGACTATTCTATTCGTAAAGCAATCATCAAAAAACTGCATAGTGCGGGTGTGCGCCGTCTTGCTGAAACTATATTGTATTATATGGAAGATCATTTACTCGAAAATTTTTTAATGTAAGATGGCAACATTTTTATTGGCAGTAAAAAGATCTTTCAAAATCAAAAACAAAAATAGGGGGTTGCTATTTTAAAACAAAATGGATGACGTCATTACTCAAAAGCAAATGAGGACTGAAAATCATGTAAAAATGTGTATTTTTATAAAAGAAAATCGACTCATTCCAGGATTTTTTTCCAAAAATATTTTATTTCGGTTTAACTGAATATATTCCATACTTTAGGCGCACACTGTATATACACAAGGGGACCCAAATTATTTGCACACGGCGTTAAAAATAGGGGTGTAGATCAGGTCCAACTGGTGTTATCGGCGGTTAGTTTATCTACGCGTCTTAATAAATGCGTAATTATCTTAATTTGCATTTTATGAGGTAACATTGCTTCTTTGCTTCTTTTCAAAATTATCATAAATCCGCAATATTGAAATTTCCAAACAAGATAATTTTCGAAGAAGTACAGCTGCCAGTAACAATATAATGAAGATGATCCTCCACCCGCTGAGCGCCGACGTATTGAGGACAACCCTTAGACAATTAGTGAAATGTGCAGCTGCGAGGACAACACAATGGACTGCTGATAATTAATGCTTTAGACCTCAACCTCCTGGCAAAATTACAACCTGAGGATTTGGAATTACAATCTCTTCTTGGTAGCACTACTACAGCACTCAAACTGGAGAGGTTCATCCCTGACGGCACTAGCACACACATCTACGGAGAAACTTCTCTTGCACAACGGCGCCCTTATGTCCCTCCTGCACTAAGACATGAAGTTTTGTGTTCTTTGTATGAGCTCACACACCCTGGCGTTCATGCAATGAAACGTCTGGGAACAGCAAGTTACGTGTGACCACGGATGAACCACGACATTGCACAATTTGTCAAATCTTATTTGAGCTGCCAGAAGATCAAAATTTATCGACATACAGTGTCACCCGTTGCTAAATTTCCGGACCCAGATGGCCGTTTCACTGACGTCCACATCGACATTATAGGCCCTTTGCCCATTTGAAACAATTACAGATACCTTCTGGTCTGCATCGATCGCTTTACGCGTTGGCCAGAAGCTTTACCTCTTTCCGAAATTACTGCAGTTTTTATTTCCAATGCCTTTTTGAACTGTTGAATTGCACGTTTTGGAACGCCATCGACGGTCATCACTGACCGAGGTCGGCAGTTCCAGTCCAACATCTGGAAGGAATCCTGCAAGACTTTCGGAATTTCATACAAATCCACAACCGCCTGCCATCCGCAATATAACGGTTTGGTAGAGCGACTCAATCGACAAATTAAAGACTCGATCCGAATGAGCAACGATCCGAAGAACTGGGTAACTCACCTCCCACTAATTCTTTTAGGCATTCGGACAACTTTCAAATCATCTCTTTCGGCCACGATTGCAGAGTTCGTCTACGGTAAGACTTTACACTTGCAGGGCGATTTCTTTTTTTTAAATTCTGCAGTCAAAAATAATCCTTCTGGCTCAAAATTTCTTGATGACTTGAGGGACAATCTACGTCCGGCCACTGCTCGTTACCATAGTCGCAAGTCTTTTATTCACCCTGATTTGTCGACATGTACACATGTTTTTATTCGTCGTGATAGCATTCGCAACATTGCACATCCATCCTACAACGGTCCGTACAGATTTTATGTCGAAATTCCAAATTTTTTACGATCACTATTGACGGTAAACAAGACACCTTCTCCATAGATCGCTTAAAACCCGCATTTATTTCTAACATTTCAGCAACTTCTATGAAAAATACACCTCACATCCTCATTTATTTCCGCGCTCCATTTTGAAATCTGAAAATAGCGCCTCTGCATCTTCTCCTTAAAAAAAACGCGTCTCTTTTTCTTGTGTTTCTTCTCGTTTTGGTTTTTCTTAGACGGGGGGTGATGTGGGGACACCTTGAGTATAGGGGCAGTAGAAATCCGAGGCAGCAATGGTGCCGTAACTTGGGAAACGAGAAAAATACAGATATTAAAAAAAATATCAGAGACTGAAAGTACCTAATTTAATTTGTACGTGTTTTCTTACTCATAATAAACCAGCAAAAGAAGGATAAGCAGTTATTTTATATAACGTGTATTAACGAGCCCTAAAAAACAAATATGCATATTTTTATACAGTCTATGAAAGTAATATTTGTTAATAAATCACAAATTATACAAAGAAATTGTAATGAGAAATTAATAACTAGATAAAATATACTAAGTTTATGTTAATATCCTCACTAATTATAATATTAGGACCGTAATATTAACATCTGAATAAGAATGGTATATATTAAAGATCGTTACTTATCTCACTCGTAATATGAGACATACGTACATAAAAGAACTAGTTATTTTCTGATCTGTTTAATGGGCAAATTTCTTTATGTACCACCCTCACGCCGAACACCCACACCTCTTACGTTTTCTTCCAAATTCTACCGTATTACAATATTAGGATACCTTCGTACGTGGTATTTACAACGGTCTACCTACTTACTTATTTAAATAAAATGACATTAATTACAACAAGATGTATTAAGAAAATGTGCTCTGTTCCAGTTAAAGATACACGACGCTTTAATTGAAATATACGGTCATTTAAATTTAACAATAATTTATTACGATTCTATTAATCTAGATGTAGCAAAGTAATTAATTTTATCGATTTTATGTGTAGCTCTCACTCAGTTGAAAATATAAAACATGACATTGCGAGATACTCTCGAGTATCATTTAATTGTATGCTAGGCAGTCGCCACTTATTACATGTAAAGCTTTTCCGAAATTAGGCGAATACAGAAATGTTGATGTGGTCATCATGTTACTTCCAACGATTTAATAACGGGGTGATATTTTTCATATTTATTGGCATCTTTCATCGAGTAAGATTACGAGAAACCGTTATTTTTTGTAAATTCTTCATTTTAGCATTCTATATAATTAGTATTGATGTAAATTTGATGTAACTATTATCGTAATTACAGATCAAAATAGTACAATATTATACAAGTTTAATAAGAGGGTATATTGTGGCATGAGTGGGATTGCTGCACGAGTCGTGCTCCAATGTAACGAGTGCCCCACAATGCCTCTTATTAAACAAGTATATTATGCTATTTTATCTACTTGGGTTTTAGGTAAGGACTAGTTTTTGAAGCTTAAGTGAAACCAGGTGAAATAGTGATGTATACGATATAGTGAAATGTTAAATTAAGAAAAGTAACTGGTGACGAACAACGGCGCAGCGCAGCGGAGCCGTCGTCCGTGTATAGCCAATCAATATGAAGCAAGGTAGCTGGTGACAGGCTGCGTTGCGCCGTCGTCTGTATGTAAGTCATTAAAATAAAATAAAGTCATTGGTGACGCTGCTGCGCTGCGCCGTTACCCGTATATAGCCTATCAATTTAAGTCAATGTAGCTGGTGACGGACGGCGGGTCAGCTGCAAATTTTATTATCGGTAGTAATATACCTAGATCGAGGTTAATTATCAAAAAATAGTTTTTTGAGTACCTTGTTACCTAGTAATTTAACGAGACAATAACATTTGTTGTCTGTTATTAACCTCGAGCTGAAGCTCTCGGTTAATAACCAGTTGACAACAAATGTTATGTCGAGATGAATTACTTAAAGGTAAAAGGTACGAAAAAAATGTGTTTTTGATAATTCATCCAAGCTCGCGGTATATTTGGGTAGATAATTAATCGAATGAAATAATAATAAGGATCAGGAAAAGTTATGGTTTATTACAAGCTGAATAGTTTGGTTTGCTACAAGAGTAATTGTAAAAATTAAAACTTAACGACAGTGACGTAACGTCAAGAACATCATGTTTTTATAACCTTAAAAGCTGCTCACCTAATTACCGTTTTTCTGTTATCGATTATGACAATGCAAAACATTGTTGTAATGTCAAGCTACCCCATTAATTATCGATTTTCTGTTATCGCATCTATTATTATGTGGTAAATTATCGTTTTAACAATTTATTGCCTGTGTTGGGGGTGGGATTGAGAGATGTTGTCCGAATTTAAAGTTGCAGGCTTCCCAGGAGAATGTATTAAATTGTAGATTTGATTAAAATTTTGGGCGCAACATATAGGGGTTGTTTTGGTCTTTGACATCCCGTTGGGGCTGTGGAGGTGACCAAAATGTTACCGAACTTTATGTAAATATTTAGTATTTGTTTTCGACGTAATTCTTAGTTATTTAAAAATTAGCTATCTAAGTTACATTTTTTTTCATTTTGCACCCCCGCTTGGGAGCTACGGCAATGTCGAGTTAAAAAATAATAGATAATGGATCACCAATAAGCGTGGAAAAGACGATTCTGCATCTGTCTAACCCATCAAAGAATTGGACAAATACGACGTTTTTTCTTTAATTCGGTCTTAAAGGGGTGGAGAATACATGACAAATTTGAAAAATCATTCCTCGAAAACGCGCCACAAAATCAAAAAAGATGCCTCCACAAATCTTGTCGAGATGTTCTTTAGGAACAGGTTCGATGATATTTACGTTAATTTAAATTAGAAATAGGGAGTGAAATTGCAATGTCTTACAACCGTTGCCAGATAACGCGCTCTAGAACCGCAGGGGGCTTTCCAAAAATTTTGAAAAAATACAGATTAAAGTTCGTTGTGCCCTTTACAAATCCTGAAAGCTCTTCGATTTAAATAGAATAAAAAAATACGCCCTTGAAACAATCATGAAAACAGGTAGAAACAATTTGATCACTTTTTGAAAAATCATAACTCATTAAGGCGGCAACAAATCAAAAAAGTTTTAACATAAATATTGTAGGAGAATGCTTTGTGAATATAATGGAGCTTTAAGATCACGGTATACAGATGTGACGAGCGACTATGAGAAGTCATATTAAAGAGAAAACAAAACTAGAGCCGGGCTCGGAAACATCACGTATCTACCCTTTCAATTTTTTTGCTATATTCGATGCGTGGCTCACACAAAGGCGAGAACTGTAATCACGCCTCCTTGTATATATTATCGTTATCAGCATCCACCTGATTGGAGAGAAGGGGCTACTCGTGAGGAATGCGTTGAACTAAATTTCGTCGCGCGCATACAACTTTTAAGCAATTTTAAGAAATCTAACTTCTTATTGAAGTTGAGTAATTGGCAATCAATAATGGTGAGTTTTAGTATGGTCACTTTAAATTGAATTATCTATGCATCAAACTCAAAATAATTTTACGCTAATTAATGACAAAAAAAATAAGAATTTGTTTTTCTTTTACAATAACACATAGTTCAAGACATAAACAATTTAATTTTATTTATAATTTTTGGTTTCTTAACTGTTCACAAAATCAACTTTAGGAGAACAATATGAAGTTTCAAGAAGCGTACGAATTCCCTGCCCTTAACAGACTCTTTAAACTCAAAACTGAACGCATAAAGACTTCCGAGAGATACTCATGAACTACTCACTTTTAAGACCGGGCCCCGTGGCGGGGGCCCCCAGAAATGAAATACTTATCGCGTAATACCCCTTCTGGTGAGGGGTATCTTTGGTAAAAATAAAAAATTTCAGCTGAATCCATGTGCCATTTCCATTTAAATTTCCGATGGTTTACTCATGAAAAATTACGAAAATTCATAACTCGCGAACGATTAGAAACTTATGGCAAATCATGAATAAATGTTATAGATGAGTCTTTTGTGGAGATGATAGAATAATTTTAAATTGTCCAGGATGCACCCGTAAGGCTGGGCAAATTTTCTTCTATAATTTCTTGAGAAAGCCCTAACGGCCACGGAGAGGATCATTGGGACGATCAAATTTACCCAATCGATGTTATTTCATAGACACCACATTGCTCAAAAGCGTCAACTCTCTCATCTGTTTAAAAGCAGGTAAAAAAAATTAAACATTATTTTGAATCGTTTTGTTCAAGGATTTTGCTTGAGGAACTTCGAGAATGTAATCTGGTAACCCCAGTTTCTAAATCTGACATAATCTGTCAAATATGACAATGCACTATCAATGCATTCCTTAATTTGCTGTTTGGAAACCACTCGGACGTTAACAAGAAGAAGCTTATTTTCTTTAATTAATTCTGGTCTGGACTTATTTGGAAAAACACGAATGCTAACGCTCTTTCCGTAAGCATTCTCTTTCATTGATTTTGGTCGTTTATGAACGTTCAGAATATTTTGCAGACTCTTTTAAAATTAAACCAAAGCTAGCAGAGTCGCTCGAGACCAAAGTAAAGCGGATTTTTTGTCTTTAAAAATGTATCTCTGAGATAGAGAAAACGTTAAAGAGGTAGTACAAATTCAAGCGGTAGTTTTGAGGGCTCTAGTACTCGCCAAACATTGACTTTTAGGGGCACGTTTACATTTACACCCAAACTTCAATTAAGCACATCTCGATAAATAATTATGCGTTTGGAAAATGTTTACATGTTTTCTAAGTGCAAAGAACAGAGGAGTAATAATCCACCATCACCGTGGAATTAAATGAAAATTTAAATACAATCAATGAAAACTGATCGGAAATCGACACACCAAACATTATTAATAATACTCTGAAAGTACTCACCCGATTTCAAAACTTGCCAGAGAGAAGCCAATGCGGAAAATTTCATAAATATGTCAACGAAAGATGACGGGAAAAGTCAAGATTGATGACCTTACATGCACTCCTAACCGAGAATCCTTAATTCTGGCGTTTATTAATTGTCTGGAATGAGTGATGGTGGCAAACAATTATAACCTGAAATTCAGAATTTGGCAGTACATGTCACGTTTGACGCTTGACTTTCAATTATTTGAAGGGTTCAATAATATAATATAAACGGTTTACCGTACGTATAAAATATAGTTACCAAAATGATCCAGAAAATATTTTTTACAATTTTTTACAGCAATATTTTCTGCTAGAGATAACGGTTGACGTTCTAGGGTTTAATATGTAAAAAATAGGGTGCTCTCCCCCTAATAACTCTGCAATGGCAACAGCTATAAACAGCAGTAATATAGAGAAAAGAATTTCCTACAATAAACATTAATACGATTTTGCGATATCTTCAAAACTGAGCGCGCTATGGCTGCCCAAAGTTTTTCGTTGCAATAAATTTTGCTTGCACCCCGGGGGTGAAAGAATTATATCTCGAGAACTGGGTAAAAATTTTAAAAAATGGGGCCCAACTTTTCTGGAGGGATTATTTGCGAGTATTTTAAGATACAAACCAAACCTCTAACTCGAAAACCGTAAAAGAAGATAGAATTTGAGTGGAAAAAAATGTTAAATAGGTTCCCCCGGGGGGTGGGGGCGAGTAGAGAAGATTGGATAAATATGGATAGTTGAGTAAATAGTAGAGCCATAGTTTGGCATAAAAAAAATTCCGAAATTTGATAAACTCTAACGGTCGAAAAAGATGTTTTTTCATTTTCGCGGGGGGTTGATTTGGGGGTTTGAAATGACCAATGATCGGCCCCTTTGGTGATTTCGAACGTCTGTTGAAAATTTCACCTTTCTATGTTTTTCCGTTCGCCCGTTATTAATGGTTCTTGCGTTTAGTAGTATGTAGTAAACAAATTAGAAACAACCTTACTTGTTGCAGAAAGCATTAGATAAATACAATAAAACGAAATGTATCCTGAATATATGAATATTCAACCTGAATCGTTAATCTGCAAGCAAAAAATTAAGTCTTATTAAGACTATAAACAAATAATTTATTGAATAACAAATAATTTACTGGCTAGTGCCACGCCGGATATTGAATGATACAAAAGAAATTTGCATGTTATTACTAGTACTACTAGATAATAACATTGGTTTTAGATCGTTTATTTCTACCTATATTGAAAATTAAACTAAATTGAATTTGAAAACTTTAAACTATAAAACTGAACCCTAAAATATGTAAAAATTAAGTAAATAGCCATCTGCAGACGCGTTTCGAGATTTATCTCTCATCAGTGCAGCTTCGCATTTAAATTGAATGTTAAAAAATAAAATACTCTTCCGTGAAGGTTACCATGAACGTGAAGGAGTCGTAATCAAATGAGGAGATTATGGAATATTCATATATTCAGGCTATATTTCGTTTTATTTAATTTATTTAATGCTTTCTGCACCAAGTAAGGTTGTTTCTAATTTATTGATTAATTTTTTATACTTAAATTTAACTGGTTGTCCCTCAGGAGGTGCGGTGGGGACCTGAGTTGCGCTATTATATAAAAATTATATAAAAAATTATTAATTAGATTTGAAGGATAACCATTATTACAAAACAATTGGTGTAAGATTCTCAAATTCTTTTCTAACAAGGAAGGATGACAAGTCTTTGATATTCTATTTTTCGTGGCTTAGAGGATGTTCGTTTTTTGTGCCATCGGATGGTTAGAGTAAAAATTAATGTACCGGCCTGACGCCGTGGGTTTTTGGTATCAATAATAATAATAATAATAATAATAATAATATTTATTTCTCAACAGATTTAAAATCTAATTACAGAGAAATGTAGTAATATACTTAAATTTAAATAAACATAAAATTAAAATAAACTTACAATTGAAATAAACCTGAAATTGATATAAACTTAAAACTAAAATAACCTTAAAATGAAAATAAACTTAAAGTACAAATTAACAATGTACACCGTATATAACAAAGAATAAAAATAATAATAATTGGGCTCTTTAACAACATAAAATTTCATAAATTCAACAAAATTAATAGATCCTTAAAAAAAAAGAGCAAAAAAATTAAGAGTTCTGTCTATCTAAATGCTTAAACTATGCTGTACTATATACAAAAAGGAGACAAAAAATAAAATGTACCAGTAACATAAACTAAAAGTTGAAAACGTGTAATATATTACATGAGTTTAGCTGTAACTGTATTTATTATTTTACCCAATGTGTCACTAAAAAAATCAAGGTCACAGCAATACTTATTTACATAGTAACACATTGAGTAAATCGGCGACCGCAAACGGTAATTAGTTTTGCAATTTGGCAAATAGAATAAGTGTCTGGAGCGAGAACTAGTAGACGGTACGTTAAAATTAAGCTTAGACAACAATACTTCATCTGATATTTGCCCATTTAGTAGTTTGTATATAAACATAATATGGGAAATAATACGACGAGCTTCAAGACTTTGATATCCAAACTCGTTCAAAAGACACGGATAATCGAAGTCGTGCGGTAAGTAAGTACCATGTTTACGAAAATAAAGCGCTTTTAGAAATTTCCGTTGTACCTTTTCAAGAATGAGTACATTTACTTTGTAATACGGGCTCCAAACGACTGAGGAATACTCGAGTTTACTGCGGATGAAGCTGTTGTAAAAAGCCAAAAGTGGCTCCAGATGAGTGAACATTTTTGTATTGCGTAGTATAAATCCAAGAATCCTTTGGCAGTCAGAAACAATACTTCGATAGTGATCTTTGAAACATAACTTGTTATCAATAAGTACCCCGAGATCACGAAAATTATGTACTCGTTCCAAGGATGAACCTAAAACTTTGTAGTCGAAAAATATGCTACTATGTTTTCTACTGAATGATACTATCTTGCACTTGTCAGTGTTAGGCTCTAAGTAGTTTTTAACGCACCAATCAACTAAAATGGATATATCATTTTGGAGGATTACACAGTCAGCAGAATTGATAATTGTGCGATAGATTTTAATATCGTCTGCATACATTAGGTAACTGGAATTTAATTTCGGAACATCATTGACGTAGAGGAGAAAAAACAAGGGACATCCAACATCAAAGAGTTATCATCCCTCCATATCAGTTTCGTATCCAAGAAGGGTACACCATTGTTTGTTTCTTGTTCTATCGTGAATTGTATCTTATGGTTAAAATTATTGAAAATATCTAAGGTAGTTTGAATCAAATTATCCGGAACAGCTGAAATCAGGTCGTCAACGTACTTCCTGATAAAGGGGAATTCGAAAGGCAGCAAGGGAATAACCCTGTCCAAAAGATGGTCCATGACCATGTTAGATCAAGTATGGGACTGATAGGGGAGCCCATCGGGTTGCCAAATATTTGTAAATAAAACTTACGATTGAAGCTAAAGTAACTATTGTCCAAAATGAAATTGATCATATCTGTAAACGACTAAAGGTCAAAGTTGCATTGTTATCAATTTAATCACCTGTAATACTAGTTCTCTTTGGACATTCGTGAAAATAGAGACTACATTCAATGACAACAATACGTAGCCTGGAGGTAATAAGTAATTGTTGTATTCATTAGCAAATTCAAATGAATTTTTTTCTGTTTCTATGTTCACCGAAGGATGTGGTAAGGATGTCTGACGCAAACTTCGGAATATTATAGGCCGGAGTATTTAATGATGCTACGATAGATCTGAAGGACCTGTCTTGCTTATGAATTTTCGGTAAACCGTTTCGGCGATGTAGAATTATATATGGTTAGGCGTTTGGCTAAAGTATCGTCGATACACTGCTCTTGTTTAAGATCCTTGATCAATTTATTATTATTTAATTGAATCTTCGTTGTAGGATCACTCTTTAGCAGTTTATAGGTACGTATTCATGTCCTCGATCAATTGTTGTATTTTTTCTACATACAGTTTCCTGTCTAAAGGTACCGTGAGAGCGCCCTTATCAACCCTAACGATAAGCAAATCTATCAACTACAAAGTGGGAGTAGGTAAAATATTATATGATACACCTGTTACGTATTACACGTGGCTGTATCTTTTAAATAAACTCAAAACATTCTGAATACAACAATTATAACTATCCTATTTCACCCTTAAAATACTCAACAGTAAATATTGTAAATTGTATGCTCTTTAACATGGTTTAAATAAATATCTTTAAAAACAAAGAATCTACAAAGTTTAACGCAAATCTCTGTAAAATGCAAAATAGGCTGACGCACTAATACTAAATGGACGCTCAAGAAAAAAACTGAAAAATTAATGAATATCTGTTTTCAACTCTCTGAATATACAGCGTGGTCCATTTAACGTGACAAATCGAAATAACTGATAGATGGCGCTCCGGTCAAAAATGAAAAAGAAAGATTAATACAATTAGAAAAAAGTGTTTTACGTAAAATTCTTTTTTCAATCAAATTAATCTTATTTCAATAAAACAATAAATAATTAATCAAACCAAAATAATAAAACAATAAATAAATCCATAAATAAATTCATAAATAAATAAATAAACAATAAATAAATCAATAAACAAATCAATAAACAATTAATAAATCAATTTTGAGCTATTAGCTTATTTATTAGGTGACCACTCGTTGTACATCGTGAACAGATTATTTAAATAGGTGCTCAAAGTGGTGTCCATCGACTTCCAGACATTTTCGAAGTCGTTTTATGAACGAAGCTTCCGCTGCTTCCAACTCCTCTGCGGTGATCCGACTACAGGCGGCAGTTATACGTTGCCGCATATCTTCTGGAGTTATTGGCGCGGTCTGATAACAGATGTCTTTCAGTTTTCCCCATAAATAAAAATCTGGAGACGTAAGGTCCCGCGAATGAGCGGGCCCAGGAACTGGACCTCCGCGTCCAATCCAACGATCTTTATAGTCGCGATCCAGTACTCGTCAGGCAACGCGGGAAAAGTGAGCCGGACAGCCATCATGTTGAAACCACATTTCGGTCCTTAGCTGAAGCGGTACCGCTTCCAACAATACTGGCAAAATATTATTGAGTTTTCATACTTAGCTCCGTTCAAATTGCCGTCGACAAAGTATGGCCCAATAATACGCCTCGACAATCCCGCATCAAACGTTGACACTCCTTGATCGCTGATGGTTAACTTCGTGAAGCCAATGAGGGTTTTCCAGTGCCCAGTCATGCATGTTATGGACATTTATTTGTCCTCGATTCATCGCTGAACAGAATCAACGAAACAAACCTGGGTTTGTCTTCTACTCGACCCAGGGTCCAACGACAAAGTTCTGCACGATTACGGAAATCGTCTCCTTGAAGTTGTTTGTGTAGAGAAACGTGGTAGAGATGGTATTTGTGACGTTTAAGGATGCGCAGAATGCAGGTTTTCGAGATTGCTGCCTCTCGCTCAATTTGTCTCGAACTAACGTGAGGGTTGTGAACGATGACCACCAACACCATGGTCTCTGCATTTTCACCCATCGCAGTGTTACTTCTAATGGAATCAAACAAAATGAAATAAGTTGTATCTACTTTTTTGTAAATAACCATTTATGCTGAAAAAAATGAACTGCTAATACGATAGTCTGCATTGTAATTCTGCCAGCTTTAGACTGTGTAACCCTCTTTCAGGAAATGTGTATCCCCTCCGCTGATGTGAATTTCTCGGGTTTAAATTTAGAGGTTATGTTTAGTTTGAACCATCGAATGAAGACAATACTTCATGCGACGCGCGCCACATTTTACACAAACTTGTAAACATATTCAAACTGATCGATCAACTCCCTCTTCTTTCACAAAGATACGGTTTCGTTCGCATTCCCCGATAAAGTGTTAAGGATCTATTCATTTTATCCTTGTCTAATATGTTTAGTCACCAAAATTAATTAAAACCGACAGTAAACAAACAAATCTCAGTATGTTTAATTAGAAAATGATTATTGCAATTCAATTTTGATATTAAAAATTGTTGTACCGAAATTCGGAATTTTCTTATTATTTTTTATACACTTTTTATTTGGAAATTCCACTTGTCCATAAGAACACATAATAAATCAGTTAAACCTTCTATAGCAGCTAAACCTGCTATACATATTTTTTCAAATGCTGTGAAATTTTGCAGGAATTTTTTTCGCGATAATACTGACGTATTATAAAAATTTAAGCAATTCTTGTTATTCTCAAATTACCGGTTCCTCTTTGGTGGCTGAACAGTTCCCGACGCAGTAAATCTTCTGACAAGACGATGATACCTCGAAACACTTGGTTGATTTCGATCAGGAAATCGTCTCGCGTACTCCCGAGATGCATTCAATGTATTTTTATTACACTCCCCATAAATTAACACCATATCTACTTTCTCGGCAACAGTGTACTCCATTATTTTTTATGTACATGCAAAACTACATTTGATGTTGCTCCTTTCAATTTCAAATTGAAACCGAGTTGAAATTTTTTTTTTTTAATAAAGTAAAAACAAATTCTATTTACATGCAATTCGCAGAAACGGACATCGTTTAGATTTTCGTTAGGCACGGGACTCAATTTTTCTTTTGATACGTTCTAAGAAATTCGCCAAAACACAAATACAAATCGTTAAAACGTTAAACGTTAAAATACTAATCGCATAAAATTTACTTATACGTATCCATATTTTCTATGTATACTTATGAACATTATTGTTTAAATTTCTAAACAATAATATATTTATTGACCGCAACGCCAAGATTAATTGAAAAAAGTATTTTACGTAAAACACCTTTTTTCTAATCTATAATTTTCGACCGAAGCGCCATCTATGATAATTGGAGAAACGTCACAACTTGTAAACAATTTCACAAGAGAGAATTTGTTTTTAAACAGCCATTATTTTAAATTTAAGTCAAGGCCAAACGCTATTTTTAAATAAAATCTTCCTTATTTTTTATGTTCTTTCCGAATTTGAAATAAAAAATAGGGGTTCCCATTTAAGATTTTAATTTTACCTCCCTCCTCCGCCGCTTGGGGGTGGGGGGTAAAATTTTTTGACATAATCGAATGTCCCCCTTCGTACTATGAAAGTTTGCCTCGGCACATTTTTTGTTAGATGCGTATTTTAACAGTTATTTCGATTTGTCACGATAAATGGACCACTCTGTATTACAAACGTAGGTAAAAAAAAATCAAAAATAAATTTAGTCCGCGACCATCATCATTGGTTGATTTGATATAGATTGACCCCTAAGCAAATGTGCGATTGTAACAGATTTAACTTACTCTTTAACTATGTTTCAATATTATTATTATTATTTATTGATAACGGATTCACCAATTTACAATAAAAAGCAAAACAGTAACAAAAGTATAAATATAAATACAAACATTAATAAATTCAAGTGTTCCATTGACTACCATTAACAAAATTTAACAAAACATAAACTGTGTAAGTACTTAAGTACAATAAACTATATAAAATTATCCAGACTTAACGATTTAACTTTTCTCTTAAAAATTATATGTGAAGTATCAAAAATTAAATTCGGGTTTGTCCTCGCTAAAGTATTTCCAAGTTGAAATATCCTGGACAAAGGCTTGTTTTTACTACAATTAGATAAATAGAAATCAACTTTAAAAGTTGTATTATTTCTTATACGGCGATCAGAGATTGGTACAACTAACCTAACTTTGGATACAAGATAGTCGCTATTAGTTACACCAGAAATAAGTTTATGTAAAAAATATAAATCGAAACAAATCCTGCGCTCCTGTAATGTCATTAAATTTAGATTCAAACGCAATATTTCCAAATGGTTACTATCATGATTCCTGATACGAAAATTGTATGCGCAAAAACGAATAAATTTGTGTTGAACTTTTTCTAGTTGGTTAATATACAGGGTGTTTCAAATTCGAGGCTCACCATGGGGATCTCGCTTATTAGAAGAGATAGATGGTATGTTTAAATTTGGCACTTTTGCAGAATTTTATGCTGATTAATAATCCGTTGAAAAAAATTTATTTAAATATTTTGTTTTCGAGTTATGTTAAAAAAACTGAAAAAAACTGATTTTTTTCGTTATATCTTTGTTATTTGAGGTGATATTTAAAAACGGAAAAGACATTCTTATAGCACTTTTTTATTATCTAATAGATTGCATAAGATTTTTCTTTGTAACATGTTCCGTTTCTTTTGAACCATCATCAACTTTCTTATTTCTTATGGACGCCATATTTAATTTTTAGCGCATCTCAATGCTCATTTTTTTGTGATGACAATATTATAACACAACACATATTTAATTTCATAAATGAACAAATAATCGTTTAAAACACTTTTATTGACAATCAATGTAGCGCTTACTGAAAATCATCCGTGCCATGAAATTTAAAATAATTAGAAATCCGAATAACTCTGTCAAAATTATAATTCTTGTATATGTAACATATTTCTAATTCAGTAAACGGAAATACATTGGCTAGCCAAAAATATTTACAAATGTATCTCGAAAGAAGGCAACCCCTTCGAACAGTTTTTGTGTAAATATACAATTATTTTAGGCGATATAAAATAAATGTTCTTAATAAATAAAATAATATATAAATCAATACAAATAACTATATCAATATGAAAATTATTAGTTAAAATTTATGTTTAAATAAAAGCGCATTTTTAACATGGTTTATTTCCCTATAAACATTTCTTCTGAGAATCGTATTAAAAGCATTCATAATCCCATCTCTAAGGTGTTCAATATTCTTATAAGTAAAAAATTAACTCTATTTTTAGCAAAACGCCAAAAAGAAAAAATCAAGACGTTCAAATCGGGCCTATTAAATTTCTATCATAAATACCTGCAAAAAATTTACTCCAAAACTGCCTACCTCTTCGGATTTGTCTTGGATTTTCTGGATAATGTTCATTATTGCGATGAAATACGCCACTATTTGTGAATTTGCATTCATCCGTTCAAATAATGTTTTAAAAAAATCATCTTCATTACATTTTTGTACCAACCAATTACAAAATATAGTTGTTAACAACAGAATTTATTTCAAATTCTCCGTACTTGCGTTGGCGGCCCATTTAATTCAGTTGCTACTTCGCAGCAAGAGGTGGATGGATTTTGATTTGCGTGAAATATGTTTTGTAAGTAAACGTAAAATTAATGAACTAAGATACATTTATTATTACTATTTCCAAAATATGATTGCGATCTACTTGAGTAATTTAATTATGGTATATTATACAACATTTTTTTAATTGTTTCTAATTCCATGGCACGGATGATTTTTAGTAAGCGTTACATAGATTGCCGAAAGTGTTTTAAACGATTATATGTTCATTTTTTATATTAAATGTATGTTGTGTTATATTGTTGTCATTGCAAAAAAATTAGCATTCAGATGTGATAAAAATAAATATGGCTTCCATAAGAAATAAGAAAGTTGATGATGGTTCAAAAGAAAAGAAACATGTTACAACTATAAATCTTATGCCATCTACTAGATAATGAAAAAGTGCTATAAGAACGTCTTTTCCGTTTTTAGATATCACCTCAAATAACGAGGAGATAAAGAAGAAGAAAAATCAGTTTTTTCAGTTATTTTAACATAACTCGAAAACAAAATATTTAAATTAATTTTTGTCAACGGTTTAATAATCAGCATAAAATTCTACATAAGTGCCGAATTTAAACATACGCTCTATCTCTTCTAATAAGCGAGATCCCCATGGTGAGCCTCGAATTTGAAACACCCTGTATACCCTACAGCACGGATTCCATACTGGCGAACAATATTCAATAATTGAGCGAATTAATGAATGAAACAAAAGTTTTAGAGTATTAAGTGAAAAATGTTTACTAATTCTAATGACAAACCCCAATATTCGCAATGCACGATTTGTAATTGATTTTATAAGTGAATCAAAATTAAGCTTTTGGTCTAACTTGACACCTAGGTCATTTATTTCACTAACTCTAGACAGAGAAGATGTGTCGATAGTGTAGTCGAATTCTGTTAATAGGCGTAATTTTCCAAAGGATATGACATAACATTTTTGTTGGTTTAGTGGTAATTTGTTAATTTCACACCAATTAAATATATTACCTAGATCACTTTGAATCATAACATAGTCAGAAGCATTGGAAATAGTTCTAAAAAGTTTCAAATCATCCGCAAACATTAAAAACTGACACGATTTTATGGATACTTTTAAGTCATTCACAAAAAGAAGAAAAAGGATCGGTCCACAATGAGTACCCTGTGGTACTTCTGAGGGTACCACAAATTTATGAGAAATGTGGTTATTGATACGAACTTGCTGTGTCCTATTCATTAGATAAGATTCCAACCACTTTACAACAATTTCGTTGAACCCTAAAGCTTTTAATTTTAATATTAATATAGAATGATCCACTTTATCAAATGCCTTCGAGAAATCGGTGTACACTGAATCAATCTGTACACCAGTCTCAAAGGTATTTATCAAGTAATCTGTATAAGTAATCAAGTTTGTACATTTCGATCTACCCTCCATAAAACCGTGCTGTTCATCAATAATTACGTGTTTACTTTGCCATACAAGACTTTGGGCCCTATTCTGTTTTTATCACTTTCGAAAAGTTTTCGATTGTCATCGAAAACTTTTCACTTCACGCATGTTTCCGATTCTGTTTTTATCACCGATCGAGTTTCGAATGACGTCAGTCGAAAAGTGAGGTTCAGTTTTACCACCGAGTTCGGAGCAGGTGATAAGTGTGTGTTAACCATAAAATTGTGAAAATGGTCTTAATTTCGCTTTATTATTGCTGCGGGAACAAGAAGCAGCAGCTGAAAATTATTATTTGCTGCAATTTTAACGACATTTACGGGATTTTAGCAATCCATTTGAGACGCCGAAATATGAATTAGAATATTTGTTTTAAAAACAACAAATTTGTGAGAGTTTCGAACCAACACACCCATATCAGATGGTGATTAGTACTTATCAATTCCATAATTCTTCAAAATTAACTTAATTACAGTTCGCTTCAAGTGCATTTTCCCGCGTAAATTTAAAAAATGGCGAAAGCATGCCGTTATTAGTTCACTTGCTTCGATTTTACAGTGTTGTCACACTTACTTTATCACGTTAGAAACGGAATACCAATTTGCCGTTCAATCGAAAACGATGTGATAAATTTTCACGGCGTAAAGTTATCACCGTGATAAAAACAGAATAGGGCCCAATGAGTCACAATTTTGTCGAGCATTTTGGGTATTGTCGATTGTAAACAGACTCCCCTGTAGTTTTTAATTAGATCTCTTTGCCCTGATTTATTAATCGGAGTGATAAAGCTTTCCTTCCATATTTCAGGAACATATCCATCAATTAAAGATCTCTCGAATAACAAGTAAATCGGTTTTGAAATTGTAAAAATGCAATTTTTCAAAAAGCTACTCGGAACTTTATCGGGGCCAGAATGATTAGAAAATTTTAACTCATTAATACCATTAAATACATCTTGTAGGCTCAAAGTAGGAATAGTACCGTGGACTTGCTGATTGAATTGAAAGTTAAAATTAGGGCTGGTATGTAAATTATTTATCTCATTCGCAAAATTATCGACTATGGCTTGACCGCTATTACATGTTACATCATTAAAAGACATTTTTTTGGGAATACCTTCATTCTTTTTACTTTCTCCGTTACGAAGTACGAGAAAGTATTGTGATCGTGATTTTTTTTTCAAAAATTTTTTTTGCGGAAATATCCGTTTTGGGGTCCCTAGATACCATTTCAACAATTTCTGGAATAAAAAAAAATTGTGTCTGTGTGTGTGTCTGTGTGTGTCTGTGTGTGTCTGTCTGTGTGCGCTGTATCTCAAAAACTAACAGAGAAATTGATATGAAACTTTGAACATACGTCTTATTTGATAATCTGAAGAACTGAAAAGCTTTTGGTAAAATTTCGTACACCGGAAGTGGGTGTTTACCTTAACTGTTTTTTGTTTTTTGCCAATATTTTCTTAAATATGAAAAATATCACAAAATTTTTTAAACAAACATTAAAGACAACAAAGAAATGAATTTCTTTTGCTTGAAAATATTTTTCATAAAATCATTGCTATTCGAGAAAAAAATTTATTAATTTTTTTTTAATTTTTGGTTTATAATTATGAAACGATAATAGTTACAGCAAATTTATGTGAATAATAATTGTAGAAAATTACAAAATGAACAATTTCTAAAGACTAAGTTTTTTTCGAAATCCCTTTAGTTTTTGAGTAAACTGAGTTTTTGAATTTGAAGTATAATTTTTCCATCTTTTATAATTTTGACGTTTTAAACGTCAGTGTCATCCTCTCGATGTACATTTAAAATATGATTTAAATTGAAAATAAACCATGAAAGCGTAAATATAAATAATACCATCAAGTCGGAGAAAGTAACATGATAGCCACATCACAATTTTTTAGACTGTTCGCATAATTCCAAAACATTCTACGGTTATTATTAATGTTTTGTTCACATTTTGATATATAAGACGCATACAGTAAATTACACATACTACCGTGGACAAAAAAAATGACACCCCTAATTTTATTAATGTAAATATGACTTTTCATTTGACAAACGGGCAAATGTCAATCTAAGCTCTGGCACAAAATCAAAGCATGTTGGGAGGCAATACCTTTTTAGATTTACTGTATTGCTAGTTATAACTGTCACTGTCAAATATTAAGGTTACATAAGTCAAATTCACAACACTAAAAAATAAGAAATAATAGACACATGACAAATTAGGGGTGTCATTTTTTTTGTCCACGGTAGTATGTTTACATTCATCGCGCTTAATCTTGAAGGAGTTATAATCAATCAGCTTTCCGGTCGATTTATATTTGTAATGAAGTCTCTTTTTTGATCTAATTAAATCTATAAGTTCCTTGTTAAACCATACAGGGTATGTTCTATCAGTATATTTAAATATTTTCTTAGAATGTATCTATCGAAACATTCATAAATAATGTCATAAAAAATCGTTATAACTTGTTCAAAATCATAATTAGAAAATACTAAATCCCAATTAATTGATGCTTACTGATTATTTAATATATAATTATATATAATAAGTTATTTGTTTGTAGTCTCAACTTATGACTTAATTTTGCAGTCACGAACAAGTGGAATACTCATATATTCAGGCTATATTTCGTCTTTATTAAATTTATTTAACTATGCTCTTTGATTAAAATTGAATTGTGTTCTTAATTATTGCACACATGCCAAAGTAACAAAGTACTATATCAATCCGTCGGCGAAACTTAACTATTCAACCAATTAATTCTGCAAAATTAAGTCTAACAAAGACTAAAACCAAATAACTTATCGAAACAACCACTTCGCTGTCTAATGCCACGCCAGATATTGAATTATACAAAAGAAATTTGCATGTTTACATTAATTGCTCTGCTACTCATTAGTTATTTAATATATTGTATTATTTATTTATACTTCTTTACAATAGTTACTAAAAAATGCTTTTATTAAAATTAACCTTATGTCGGTATGTAGTAAGGGTAATGAATAAATTGAATTCTCATCAAGTATCCCTCTCATCGATTCAACCTTTTTTATTCAAAGTTTTTGAGTTATTGCATATTTAAAAGTGTGTTTTTATTAAAAAGGCATGCGATACCACACCCACCACCAGATAATATTTTCGTTAATAACTATAATCAGCTAGAGTAAATATATAATCAATTTGATGCCGGGGCAGGATGGACACCCACGCGTACCAACTATAACCATACATCGAAGACCCACCATACTACGTGTACGTGCCCAATATAAGAAGAGTACACTATTGAGCTCAACTTAAACTGTTACCAAACATTAAGAAAATGATTATATTATAGCATATCTATCTTGATTAAACACTAATTATTACATGTAAAACCAATAAATTATTATAACTGGCATGAGGCCGAGATTATATCGCTTAATAAAGATGGTATCGATGCCAAATTTATGAATCGAAATAGGAAAAGAAAACTCACATATTATTCGTGTGCAGTCATTAGTTAGGCCTCGTGTGTAGGATAACCAGAATAGATTGATGGCAATGCCCGCACAAATTATTTTTTTGTGTAGGAGATATAAAATGGTTATGATTCATGCTAATACTTCATCAATATTCGCCACGAGTGCTTAACGTCAATCGTATCGCGTCGCTTGTTTAATTTTTATACAAATTATGAATTATGAATTCACATATTATAAAGAAAACTACTTATAACTGTGTTATAATAAAATATCTCAATGGGATGATCAACTAACGGATTTTATAGCTACAGTAATTGAAATTACTTTAACTATTCAATTTAAATAATTATTGCCTGTTTCAAAAAACTCCAAAATTGTTGAGGTTTGCACGGTAAACATCATTATTTTTCAAGGTGGAAAAAGTAGTGTTTTTACTTTCTCCGTTACGAATTAGGGGAAAGGATTGGAATGGGGACAATTTTTTCAAATTTTATTTTTCAAAAATATTTGTTCTGAGTACCCTGAGGCGATTAAAACTATTTTTGGAAATCAAAACCAAATTGTCTGCACGTTTGCCTTGCGCGCTGTAACTCATAAACGAATACGTGAATTGACATAAAACTTTGAACATAAGCCTTATTTGACGAAAGAACTGGAAACAAATATGAATAAATGTTTTGTAAAAATCTTTTTCATAAAATAATTGTTCACCGAAAAAAAAAACAACTGAAATTGTTTTTCATGTTTGGGCTTAGGGCCTTATCAAGTCTAAATCCGGCCCTGTATACCATCGACATTAAACCCCCCCAAATCACTTGATTTAATTTCAGTTAAATCCGTAAATGACTGAACACGCCACTAACGAAAACTGACTGACGAAACCTGGCGGAAAGACTTCCGGTGGATATCCCGCTGCCTAAAAAAGAAAAATAACATTTTGAAAGTAAAACAGTGTTTACGAATATACAGTGCGCGCCTAAAGTATGGAATTCAGTAAAACCGAAATGAAGTTTTTTTGGAAAAGATCCTCGAACAGATCGATTTTCTTTTATAAAAATACACATTTTTGCATGAAAGTCAATTTTCAGTCGTCATTTGTTTTCGAGTAATGACGTCAGCCATTTTGTTTTTAAATGGCAACCCCCTATTTTTGTTCTTGATTTTGAGAGATCTTTTCACTGTCGAACCGGCAGTATAAAAATGTTGCTATCTTACATAAGAAGTAAATGACAATTGAAGGTGAGAATCCGTATTAAGAGTTTTTACAAAATGACTTTCTTTCAGCGCTTGTAGCAATTTTGCCAAACAAAAATGATCTTGAAAACGCAATTTTGCATTTTTATTTATCCCATAAAATGTTCTCTATTTTTCAAACTAAACTGGTAGTATAGTATTCAAAGATTTGAAAAATAATTAGTCAAGGAATTTATTTCAAAACCTGAAGATGTCTTAACAAATAATGTATTTTTAATTTCCCGTTACGACAATTGCCAAATTTTGGAACCAAACAAAGCAGCAACGCTCCAAACTTAAATTGTAAAGGTTGAAAAATGCATTCAACGATTTGAAAAATTGTAAAAAAATAATCAGACAAGGAATCTATTTGAAAACCTAAAGGTATCTTAATCAATAATGTATTTTTAATTTCCCGTTACAACAATTGCAAAATTTTTGAACGGAACAAAGCAGCAACGCTCCAAATTTAAAATGGAAAATTTGAAAAATGTATTCAAAGATTTGAAAAATTGTAAAAAAAAATAATCAGACAAGGAATTTATTTGAAAACCTAAAGATGTCTTAATCAATAATGTATTTTTAATTTCCCGTTAAAACAGTTGCCAAAGTTTGGAACGAAACAAAGCAGCAACGCTCCAAACTTAAATTGTAAAAGTTGAAAAATGCATTCAACGATTTGAAAAATTGTAAAAAAATAATGAGACAAGAAATTTATTTCAAAACCCGAAGATGTCTTAATCAATAATGTATTTTTAATTTTTCGTTAAAACAGTTGCCAAATTTTGGAAGCAAACAAAGCAGCAACGCTCCAAACTTAAATTGTAAAAGTTGAGAAATGCATTCAACGATTTGAAAAATTGTAAAAAAATAATGAGACAAGAAATTTATTTGCAAACCTGAAGATGTCTTAATAAAACATGTACTTTTAATTTCCCGTTAAAACAATTGCCAAATTTTGGAACGAAACAAAGCAGCAACACTTCAAACTTAAAATGTAAAAGTTGAAAAATGCATTCAAAGATTTGAAAAATTGTTAAAAAATAATCAGACAAGGAATTTATTTGAAAACCTGAAGATGTCTTAGTAAGTAATGTATTTTAAATTTTCCGTTAAAACAATTGCCAAATTTTGGAACGGAACAAAGCAGCAACGCTCTAAATTTAAAATGGAAAAATTGAAAAATGTATTCAACGATTTGAAAAATTGTAAAAAAAATAATCAGACAAGGAATTTATTTGAAAACCTCAAGATGTCTTAATCAATAATGTATTTTTAATTTCCCGTTAAAACAGTTGTCAAATTTTGGAACGGAACAAAGCAGCAACGCTCCAAACTTAAATTGTAAAAGTTGAAAAATGTATTCAACGATTTGAAAAATTGTAAAAAAATAATGAGACAAGAAATTTATTTGAAAACCTGAAGATGTCTTAGTAAATAATGTATTTTTGATTTCCCGTTACGACAATTGCCAAATTTTGGAACGGAACAAAGTAGCAACGCTCTAAATTTAAAATGGAAAAGTTAAAAAATGTATTCAACGATTTGAAGAATTGTAAAAAAAATAATCAGACAAGGAATTTATTTGAAAACCTAAAGATGTCTTAATAAATAATGTATTTTTAATTTACTGTTAAAACAGTTGCCAAATTTTGGAACGAAACAAAGCAGCAACGCTCCAAACTTAAATTGTAAAAGTTGAAAAATGCATTCAATGATTTGAAAAATTGTAAAGAAATAAACAGACAAGGAATTTATTTGAAAACCTAAAGATGTCTTAACCAATAATGTATTTTTAATTTCCCGCTAAAACAGTTGCCAAATTTTGGAACGAAACAAAACAGAAAGGCTCCAAACTTAAAATGTAAAAGTTGAAAAATGCATTCAAAGATTTGAAAAATTGTAAAAAAATAATCAGACAAGGAATTTATTTGAAAACCTGAAGATGTCATAAATAATAATGTATTTTTAATTTCCCGTTAAAACAATTGCCAAATTTTATAACGGAACAAAGCAGCAACGCTCCAAACTTAAAATGTAAAAGTTGAAAAATGCATTCAAAGATTTGAAAAATTGTAAAAAAATAATCAGACAAGGAATTTATTTGAAAACCTGAAGATGTCATAAATAATAATGTATTTTTAATTTCCCGTTAAAACAATTGCCAAATTTTATAACGGAACAAAGCAGCAACGCTCCAAACTTAAAATGTAAAAGTTGAAAAATGCATTCAAAGATTTGAAAAATTGTAAAAAAATAATCAGACAAGGAATTTATTTGAAAACCTGAAGATGTCATAAATAATAATGTATTTTTAATTTCCCGTTAAAACAATTGCCAAATTTTATAACGGAACAAAGCAGCAACGCTCCAAATTTAAAATGGAAAAGTTGAAAAATGTATTCAATGATTTGAAAAATTGTAAAAAAAATAATTAGACATAGAATTTATTTGAAAACCTAAAGATGTCTGAATCAATTATGTATTTTTAATTTCCCGTTAAAACAGTTGCCAAATTTTGGAACGAAACTAAGCAGCAACGCTCCAAACTTAAATTGTAAAAGTTGAAAAATGCATTCAACGATTTGAAAAATTGTAAAAAAATAATGGGACAAGGAATTTCTTTAAAAACCTGAAAATGTCTTAATAAAACATGTATTTTTAATTTCCCGTTGAAACAATTCCCAAATTTTGGAACGGAACAAAGCAGCAACGGGCCAAATTTAAAATGGAAAAGTTGAAAATTGTATTCAACGATTTGAAAAATTGTAAAAAAATAATCAGACAAGGAATTTATTTGAAAACTTAAAGATGTCTTAATAAATAATGTATTTTTAATTTCCCGTTATGACAATTGAGAAATTTTGGAACAGAACAAAGCAGCAACGCTCCAAATTTAAAATGGAAAAGTTGAAAAATGCATTCAACGATTTGAAAAATTGTAAAAAAAATAATCAGACAAGGAATTTATTTGAAAACCTAAAGATGTCTTAATCAATTATGTATTTTTAATTTCCCGTTAAAACAGTTGCCAAATTTTGGAACGAAACGAAGCAGCAACACTTCAAACTCAAATTGTAAAAGTTGAAAAATGCATTCAACAATTTGAAAAATTGTAAAAAAATATCAGACAAGGAATTTATTTGAAAACCTGCAGATGTCTTAGTAAATAATGTATTTTTAATTTCCCATTACGACAATTGCCAAATTTTGGAACGGAAAAAAGCAGCAACGCTCCAAATTTAATATGGAAAAGTTGAAAAAAGTATTCAACGATTTGAAAAATTGTAAACAAATATTCAGATAAGGAATTTATTTGAAAACCTGAAGATATCCTAATCAATAATGTATTTTTAATTTACCGTTAAAACAGTTGCGAAATTTTGGAAGGAAACAAAACAGCAACGCTCCAAACTTAAAATGAAATGTTCAAAAATGCATTCAAGAATTTGAAAAATTGTAAAAAAATAATCAGACAAGGAATTTATTTGAAAACCTAAAGATGTCTTAACCAATAATGTATTTTTAATTTCCCGCTAAAACAGTTGCCAAATTTTGGAACGAAACAAAACAGAAAGGCTCCAAACTTAAAATGTAAAAGTTGAAAAATGCATTCAAAGATTTGAAAAATTGTAAAAAAATAATCAGACAAGGAATTTATTTGAAAACCTGAAGATGTCATAAATAATAATGTATTTTTAATTTCCCGTTAAAACAATTGCCAAATTTTATAACGGAACAAAGCAGCAACGCTCCAAACTTAAAATGTAAAAGTTGAAAAATGCATTCAAAGATTTGAAAAATTGTAAAAAAATAATCAGACAAGGAATTTATTTGAAAACCTGAAGATGTCATAAATAATAATGTATTTTTAATTTCCCGTTAAAACAATTGCCAAATTTTATAACGGAACAAAGCAGCAACGCTCCAAACTTAAAATGTAAAAGTTGAAAAATGCATTCAAAGATTTGAAAAATTGTAAAAAAATAATCAGACAAGGAATTTATTTGAAAACCTGAAGATGTCATAAATAATAATGTATTTTTAATTTCCCGTTAAAACAATTGCCAAATTTTATAACGGAACAAAGCAGCAACGCTCCAAATTTAAAATGGAAAAGTTGAAAAATGTATTCAATGATTTGAAAAATTGTAAAAAAAATAATTAGACATAGAATTTATTTGAAAACCTAAAGATGTCTGAATCAATTATGTATTTTTAATTTCCCGTTAAAACAGTTGCCAAATTTTGGAACGAAACTAAGCAGCAACGCTCCAAACTTAAATTGTAAAAGTTGAAAAATGCATTCAACGATTTGAAAAATTGTAAAAAAATAATGGGACAAGGAATTTCTTTAAAAACCTGAAAATGTCTTAATAAAACATGTATTTTTAATTTCCCGTTGAAACAATTCCCAAATTTTGGAACGGAACAAAGCAGCAACGGGCCAAATTTAAAATGGAAAAGTTGAAAATTGTATTCAACGATTTGAAAAATTGTAAAAAAATAATCAGACAAGGAATTTATTTGAAAACTTAAAGATGTCTTAATAAATAATGTATTTTTAATTTCCCGTTATGACAATTGAGAAATTTTGGAACAGAACAAAGCAGCAACGCTCCAAATTTAAAATGGAAAAGTTGAAAAATGCATTCAACGATTTGAAAAATTGTAAAAAAAATAATCAGACAAGGAATTTATTTGAAAACCTAAAGATGTCTTAATCAATTATGTATTTTTAATTTCCCGTTAAAACAGTTGCCAAATTTTGGAACGAAACGAAGCAGCAACACTTCAAACTCAAATTGTAAAAGTTGAAAAATGCATTCAACAATTTGAAAAATTGTAAAAAAATATCAGACAAGGAATTTATTTGAAAACCTGCAGATGTCTTAGTAAATAATGTATTTTTAATTTCCCATTACGACAATTGCCAAATTTTGGAACGGAAAAAAGCAGCAACGCTCCAAATTTAATATGGAAAAGTTGAAAAAAGTATTCAACGATTTGAAAAATTGTAAACAAATATTCAGATAAGGAATTTATTTGAAAACCTGAAGATATCCTAATCAATAATGTATTTTTAATTTACCGTTAAAACAGTTGCGAAATTTTGGAAGGAAACAAAACAGCAACGCTCCAAACTTAAAATGAAATGTTCAAAAATGCATTCAAGAATTTGAAAAATTGTAAAAAAATAATCAGACAAGGAATTTATTTGAAAACCTGAAGATGTCTTAATAAAACATGTATTTTTAATTTCCCGTTAAAACAATTGCCAAATTTTGGAACGGAACAAAGCAGCAACGCTCCAAACTTAAAATGTAAAAGTTGAAAAATGCATTGAAAGATTTGAAAAATTGTAAAAAAATAATAAGACAAGAAATTTAATTGAAAACCTGAAGATGTCTTAACAAAACATATATTTTTAATTTCCCTTTAAAACAATTGCCAAACTTTGGAACGAAATAAAGCAGCAACACTCCAAACTTAAAATGTAAAAGTTGAAAAATGCATTCAACGATTTGAAAAATTGTAAAAAACCAATCAGACAAGGAATTTATTTGAAAACCTGAAGATGTCTTAGTAAATAATGTATTTTTAATTTTTCGTTACGACAATTGCCAAATTTTGGAACGGAACAAAGCAGCAACACTCCAAATTTAAAATGGAAAAGTTGAAAAATGTATTCAACGATTAGAAAAACTGTAAAAAAATAATTAGACGAGGAATTTATTTGAAAACCTAAAAATGTCTTAATCAATAATGTATTTTTAATTTCCCGTTAAAACAGTTGCCAAATTTTGGAACGAAACAAAACAGCAACGCTCCAAACTTAAAATGTAAAAGTTGAAAATGGCATTCAACGATTTGAAAAATTGTAAAAAATAATGAGACAAGAAACGCGTTTTTTTGTTTTGTTTTTTTTTTGTTTTTTTTTCTTTTCGAACATGTAGAAATTCTTCTTGAACATTTTGAATATTATCCAGGCTTATTCTGGGCATTAATCTCTCTCGCGGACTATTCTTTCGGTCTTTGCCTGCCAATCCACCTCTTCGTAAAGCAATTGTCAAAAAACGCGCATTGTGAGAGTTGCGCCGTCTTGCTGTTACCATATTGTATTATATGGAAGGTCAATATCATTTTTGTTTGTAAAAAAGCGCCGGAACAAGGTCATTTAGCAAAAACTCTAAATATTAAGTTCACACTTTCAATTGTCATTTACTCGAAAAATGTCTTATGTAAGATGGCAACATTTTTGTACTGGCAGTTCGACAATGAAAAAACTCTCAAAATCAAAACCAAAACGGATGACGTCTTTACACAAAAACAAATGACGACTGAAAATCGACTTTCATGCGAAAATGTGTATTTTTATAAAAAAAAGTCGACCTCTTCGAGGATTTTTTCCAAAAATTTTTAATTTCGGCTTAACTGCATATATTCCATACTTTAGGCGCGCACTGTATATAAATATGAACCTTTTAAGCAACGGAATTGGTTTTTAATATGTTTGAATTATTAACAATCGCAAAATGTATTCATTTGCAAATAGAGAAGGTGAGAAATCATTATATGAATTGTCCAACGAAGCTTCAATTAGTAGAATAGATCATAGGATCAGGAAATATTGTTTGCCTACCCTCTCAATACAAAGTTCATTCAATTATTATTATTTTTATTATGTTCGGACGCTGGATATTCTTATTGTTATACAACCATTCACTTTAGTTTCTTTAATAACATAATTTAAAATGAATTTAATTGTGTAATATATACATAACATGATATATTTACAAAAATATCATCAAGCAAAATCACCAAAAATATGAAATATATCAATTTTTCTATTAAATATCGCAATTGTGTATTAACGTATGCCTATTTAAAAGCAAATCATTATTTAAATTCTTATTTTGACAATGTACTTAATTCTCGCCTGTTTTACGATTTAATTTTATAAAAAAATGTAAACCCTCCAACAGTTTTTCGCCTCGGAGTGACTTAATCAAAGGCCTTCTTTCTTTATCAGATCCGTCAGGTGGTTAGAGGAAAAGGGGCATATCATGTATGCAGGCGATGGAGGGTAGTAAAGTAAAAGAAAGACAGAAAGAGGTGAATCTTAATTAGATGTGCAGTGACCTGGAGCGGCTAGGGATCGGCGCGGCGGCGCATCAACAAACACCCACCGGAACCGGAAGCCTGGCGGACTACACAAGCGTTAAACCGGCATCGTAAGAAACGAACAATCTCCTCCACACCAAAAACTCTCTTATTTACCACCTTTGGTGGCCAACGTACCACGGCCACGGCGCGGCGCACCAACTTATCGGCTTATGCATGTGTGTGGCGTATATTATGATGGACAAAACCCAGATGTGGGTGGTTATTAATTTATAATTTATTCAGCACGTACCTTTCCTCACCTTTAACTGCTATACTGGCCGGGGCTTGGCACAACCCTTACAGAAATATTAATAGGATAAATTGGTCTTGTGGAATATTAATTTAGAAAAACTGACATCAAAGTTACCATGCCGAACTCGGATTAACGGTGTCGGTTTTCCACTAAAAGTTTTAATTATTAGAATTTAACAAAAGTATTTTATGATCATAAAAATTAACGACTTTAACATTATATTAAAGTCTATCATTTATAATAAATATTTAAATGGTTTGGCTCCTGCATACATTGAAATGTACTATGGGCGAATAAATTAACAAAAATATTGCACAATGTGGTGACAACTAAATGTTCGGATTTATCTAGTTACAGTGTATAAAATAAACAACTTTTGACATTTAGTTGTTAGAAACCTTTGTGTCAAAATTTTTGATAAATTTAGTCAACAGTGGCCAGAGAAAGTGCGACAAATATAAAAATTCGTGAAGTGGTAATAAAAAAATATTGTCAGGGTAAAAAAAAATTCTACCTTTATTGTGCGAGTTTTTTGCGAGACATCGTTTACTCGCCGTGAATATTTCTGCATTCCAATAAATTTTGATATCGAGCCACTTGTCCTCTGTTTTCTTATGTTTCTAATTCCGTCGCCTAATTTTGTTTGTTTATAAATTAGTCACCACCACGGGCGGGGTGGTGTGAAGTAATTGTTCCCCTGTATTTTTTTGCTTCTGTACTCATCCCTTTATTTTCCTACGATAATTATCAATTACTTTTATTATTTACAATGTCTCTGGAATGCGCTGAATGTAATAACATAATTCCACCAAAAAATGTGTCTACGTGCACAAATGTTACGGCGCATGTGGTAATTGGTATCATGGAAAATGCGTTCACTTAACTGATAAGTAATGGTGTTAAATGGATATGCCCATTGTGCTCGCCATCCGTTCTTGCCATTAAGGAGATTTTTCGTGCTGAATTTTCCTCTTTTAAAGATGAAATTACCGTTAAATTTACATCAATTCTGGAGACTATATCTACACTAAATGCTAGATTATATGAGGTTGAGCAAGAAAATAAAGACCTGAAGGAAGAAATTGTGAAATTAAAAACAACGAACAATAGCGAAAATATAATAAGCGAACTGGCTGATAGGGAACGTCGAAGTCATAATATTATCATTTATAACTTACCAGAATCTTCCTCCGATAATGCGAATAAACGCCAAACTGATGATATCACCGAGTTTGTCCGAATCACAAAAGATATTGTAAATGCTGTACCTACGAATCCTACCAGATTGGGTAAAAAAACCGATAAACCAAGACCCTTGAAGATTACCTTAAGTGATAAAAAACTTGTTAATACCTCACTAAGAAACCCTTCAGCTATTAAAGAACGTAACGCCGTAGTCAAAATTAAAGCTGATTTAACTTTTGATCAACGTAAATACACTAAAGAACTTTTCACAGAGTTACATGACCGAAAAAGTAAGGGTGAAGTTGGACTTTACATCAAGTATATTAATAACCACCCTATTATTTGTGAGAACAACCCACGTATTAATAATACACAAAACAAAAAAATCTGATTCTGTACTATCAGAATGTTGGCGAAATGAAAAGTAAATTAAATGATATTAGAATTGATTTGAATTTAGCAACGTACGATATTATAGTTATTACGGAAACCTGGCTAGATTCTTCAATTAGTGATAGTGAAATGGGATTTCATGGTTTTAATCTACTCAAACAAATGGATACCCTAAAAATATATTTTTATTCAAAATTATTAAAAGGAAGAAGAGGATATTAAAAAAAACATCTACTGTACAGTCCAGTCGTCGAAAAGATAAAAACATATTTGCAGCAATACCATTTGTAAACAATACCAGTAACAAAATTAGAAAACAGCTAAAATCACATAACGTAAACGCAATAGAAGTCAACAGAACAAACTTAGGCCACAAAATAATTAATAACAAAATAGAAACAAAAGATATTCTTAAAAAGTCAGGGGTGTACAGAATCAACTGTGAAAATTGTGAGGGCAAATACATAGGACAAACGGGAAGAAATTTTGAAATAAGGCAGCGTGAACACAAAAAAGCAATAATCAACGGATCAACAAACACAGGATTGGCGGACCATTGCATAGACACAGGACACCACATGGGAGAGATAAAACCGATACATATTTGCCGGAAAAGCCGTAAGCTGACTCTATTTGGGCCAGTTTTTCAATTTGGGCTTAAGCTGTGGATTACGTAAGCTAAAGTTTATGTTAAGCCGAAGTTTATTTAATATTGAGATTTTCAAGTGTCATTTAAACCAAGCTTACTTATCCCATCAAAAATTGGGTTGGCAGTGGAATATTACTACATATTTTTTGTGTTGGTATTGAAATGTGATTGTAGTAACTGACTTCATTTGTGTTTATTTCGTATGTAATTAAGAAACGCGTGTTTTTAACCTCAATTGAGATTCTGTGATTAAACAAAATCATTTATTTTTGGAAAACCAGGTAAGTAACACTTGTTATTTTATAAAAATATACGCGTTCGAAATGCTTGTTGGTGATGGTTAGTTGTAGCAGGGTGGTGGTGTTATTTTCAGTCATGGCTAATGGAGGCAAACGCAAACGGACAGCAAATTTTAATGCCAAAGAGGAAATTGTTTTAGTTGAGTTGGTAAAAAAATTCAGCCACATCATTGAATGCAAGAAGAGTGATGCGATCTCTAACTTGCACAAAACGACGGCTTGGAACCAGTTGGCTGCCGAATATAATGCCATGTGCGGTGAGCAGCAGTTTAGAGATGCACCCACATTGCGTAAAAAATACAACAACTTAAAAAAATGCGCTAAGAAAAAAATTGCAAATGAAAAAAAATATATATTCGGTACAGGAGGAGGCCCGCCAGTAATGCCGTCAACGTCGACATGTGACGAGACAATCATATCTATATTAGGTGACGAACAAATGTCAGGACTACCTCCTGACATGGATGATGATGCAGGTAATTACAATTATACTGTAATAAAATTGCTAATATTACAAATTATAATTACATATTATCACGATCATACGTTATTTCTATTTGTATCCAATGGAATCTTTATTATTACATGGAGAAAATGTATTACTGAAAGTAAAAGTATTATAATAATATAATGTTATAAAGCAAATAAAAAATCGATTCTTTTTTTTAAAGATGATCCCTTGAGCATTGAACTATCTGTTGTGGGACAAACAGATGAAGGTGAGTATTGTATTTATGAATAACTGGGCACAAGTGCTTATACTTACACAGTATACATGTAGATCGTTCAATAAAAGCATTTCAAACCAAAAATCCTCAATTTAAAAGGATCAATAACCCAAATAAGATATTTTTTTTTCAGACAATGTAATCGTACTTAGGGATAGGGCCAATGACCCTCCAAGTACGAGTGCAAGTTGTGGCACTAGTTTTAGTCCTGAGGTGCCAATCGTGGAATTGATAGGAGAAGGTGAGTGATAGGTTTATATATAAGAAAGCATAATGTTCATATTATACTTATATACGGTACATGCAGACCGTTAAAAAAACATTACAAAAATAAAATCATCTATTCAAGAAGATGTAATAACACAAGTCTATTTTTATTTACTTCAGATGTAACCCTAAATACCAATTGGGCCAAATACACTCCAAGTATGTTGAGAACACCGAAGTCTGGACCTCTTCAATTTTCTTCGAACAACCGAGGAACCGGCAATGGTATAAATATTTTGTAGTCTTTACATAATGGGGGTCTTGCACACTGTTTGTATTACTTTAATTCAATGTTTGGTACTAGGCTAGGGCTGATCAGTAATCTGTCTTAATATTCGAATTATTTAAAATCATTTTCCTGCAATTTGGGAAATACTGAAATTCGGCCATATTTTTATCATTAGACATTTTTTTTCGAAATTGAAAATCAGTAATTATTTTTATTTTTCAGAATACATGTTAATATTCAGTTCTTATTTGTTTGTTTTAGATGATGATAAAGAAAATCGTCGGAAGCACTTAAAATCAAAAATGACAACGTTTGTTTCATCTAAAGTGCATACCACCGAAAAGGAGCATACATTAAAAGTGAAATTCATGCTCCAAAGGCACGAAATAGAAGTTAAAATTATGAAAGAAGCTCATGAACAACATATGAAGCATGAGACAGAACTGCACGAATTAAACAAACAAATATTGCATAAACAAATTATTAATAATGAACGCAAATCTAAACGTGAAGAGGAACTTCATGAACTTCACATTAAAGTATTAAAAAAACAATAGCATCAATAATTGAATTAATAAATATACTCAGTTTACATAGTTCATAATTTTTTTTTTATTTAAACACCTATATAAATATATTGTACATTAATATTTTGTGTTATGACAAATACCTAGTCCTCGTAGAACCCTATTGCCACAAAACAATGTTTTCTGTTTTGATAAGTATGAGAACACAGAATATTGCCTTTTCTCCAAGACGTATATGCTCATCAAAAATAGCTAATTGGTTAATACAGATAAAACATGTAATGCAATGATATAATTTTAATTATTTAACAAACTATAAAAGTAATCATTAATTAATGCGTATCGAACACGGTTATTGACACCTACGTTGTTCTCATTATTATTTTGGGCTACAATATTGCCAAAATTGATTGCTTCTTCTACGTCTTCATTGACTGCTGGTTCTGCCAAATTCATCTCATTTGCAATATTATGTAACACTGCTGTTGCCACGACAATGGCTTGAACTGAATTGTACTTCAATCGGATACCCAACGCAAGAATAGGAAAGCGCCTTTTCCACACTCCGAAACACCTCTCGATTGGATTTCTTGTACGGATTTGAGCTTCATTAAATAAATGTTCTGCAGGTGTTACAGGATCTCGAAGGGGTGTTATGAGGTACGGTTTAATGGCGTAACCACCATCTCCTACAATTATGCTGTCACCAGTAGCTTCATTTTCCAACTCTGCTTTAATTCGAGAATTATTAAACACTGTAGAATCGTGTGATGACCCAGGCCATCTTGCTACAACGTTCAAAATTCTCAAATTTGCATCACAAATTGCTTGAATATTAAATGAAAAGTAACCCTTCCTATTACGAAAGATTTCTGCATTATTGCCTCCAGGAGACTGAATCCTAATATGTGTGCAATCAATAGCACCGATACACTTGGGAAATCTGCTTATATTATAAAAAATTTGTCGGGTTTGCATAATTTCCTTTTCTGTTCGTGGAAAACGTATGTATTGCTTCCGAAGACCTGCTACTGCTCTTGTAACTTTATGTATCACTCTACTTGCAGTAGATTTATGGATTCCACAAAAATCACCAACCACAATTAACATTGAGCCTGTTGCATAAAACCGAAGTGTTAATAGCAACATAGTCATCGGCGTCAAGGCATGATTTCTAAAATTAACTTACATTACATTACACTACCTACATTTTTGCTCATATGCATTTACCTTTCAGTTAGTGATGATATTTCTTGTGTAATCGATTCAAGCACCAACTCACATGCTTCTTTTGATAACCGAAACCTTTCCATAAATTCCACTTCACTCCACAAGTGAAAGTGATCAGGTCGCTTCCTAATGTTTTTCAGCTGACGTGGAGGATCCACAATGTCCATTATTTAAATGTCCATTATTTCTAATAGGTCCTCATCCTCAGTCAATTCGTGTAGGAGATCAATCCACATCATATTTTCTGTCACTATATTTTAGGTTATATAATGCCGTTTAACGCGCTAAACCGTCGCGAGCTATGGCTTACGAAAGCCGTATTTTAAGCTCCGCTTATCGTAAAACCATGATTGAAAAACACCTACAAATACTTTATACAGAGTTTAAGGTTAAGCCTGGCTAAAGCCGCTATTGAAAAACTGGCCCTTAGAGGGATTAGAGATTAAAAGGTCCATTACCAACGGAGATTACTTATTAAATAACCAGCATGAGATCATCACCACGGACAACATCATTAGCGCCGTAATTTCACCCCGCCATTATCATGCCTTACCTGTATATATATATACATATATATATATATATATATATATATATATATATATATATATTGTAACATTTCATTACATTAAATTAGTTTAACTTTGAAAATGATCCTAACCTATCAAAACACGTGTCAGGCAACTGAAAATAAAATTATGGAACAAAACAAGCGTTTTACTTTACCCAATTTGTAATAAACTCTTTGCCCGACACATGTTCTGCAGGTTCTGATGGCATTTCATCTTATTTCCTTAAGAGATGTGTTTATTCCTTTTGTCAGCCGCTAAATATAATTTTTAATGTATCCTTAAATAGTGGTATATTTCCATCATTGTGGAAAGAAAGCTATATCACGCCTCTATTTAAAAATGGTGATCGTGAAAATGTAAGAAACTACCGTGGGATTTGTACTCAATCTGTAATTCCAAAGATTTTTGATAAACTTGTATCTGACCAACTAATGTGGAGTTGCAAACAAATTATTTGCACTGAACAGCACGGATTTTGTAAAGGGAGGTCATCGGTTACAAATCTTATGATATTTCAATCATATATTTTAAATGCTTTCGAGAAAGGTACTCAAGTTGATGTTATATACACAGATTTCTCGAAAGTATTTGATCGGGTTTGCCATAAAACCTTAATAAAAAAACTTGAAAATATCGGTTTTGGAAAATTAGTATTAAGATGGCTTTTTATCCCAGCGTTCACAATTTATTAAGATTAATAATTTCATTTCTCGTAAAGTAACGGTGACATCTGATGTACCACAGGGCTCACATAGTGGCCCCATTTTCTTTTTACTTTTCATTAATGATATTAATATGTACATTGAGAACAGTGAGTTTTTGCTTTTTGCAGATGATCTTAAATTATTTAGAACTGTATCATCAAATTCTGACAATATTCTACTACAAACGGATATCATTAACTTGCACAAATGGTGTATGGAAAATAGTCTTGAATTAAATTTTGATAAATACTCAATTATATCATTTTTCCGAGGTCAGTATAATCCATTTAATTACACATTGAATAATTCTGTTTTATTACGCAAACGCTCAACAAGTGATTTAGGTGTGATTTTTGATATGAAACTTACTTTTACAGAACATATAAATAGTATATGTTGTAAATCAATGAAATCTCTGGGGTTTATAAAACGGTATGCAAAAGACTTCTCTATAAGTACGCAGAAAATATTATATCTATCTTTAGTTCGTTCTAAATTAGAGTACGCTTCATGTATTTGGTCACCTCATTTTAATAATAAAAGAATCCAACTTGAACGTGTACAAAATAAATTTCTCATTAGTATTTCGTACAAGTTAGGTATCACCCGGGAGCATTGCAGCAGATCCTATATCATTTCTTATTTAAACTTGAGATGTTTGCACGAAAAGTTTATTTAGATTTATGTTTTCTTTTTAAATCGGTAAACGGTTTGACTGACTGTGCTATTTTACTAAATATGGTTAATCTTAATGTGCCAACTACAACCAGACTCCAACAAATATTTCGCATTAAGTTTCATAGATCAAACTATGGAACCAACGAGCCGTTGTGTCGTATGCAAGGTTTTTGGAATTTGTTAAACTCGAGCTACAATTTATCCATTTTTGCCACCTCTTTTAGTCAATTCACAAATTCGCTAAAGCGCGTAGAATTAACTATCTGTTTGTGATTATTTCTTTGAAAGAGTAACAGTGTATTTTCTACAACTTTTTGTATACTACTAATTACATATAACTAATACCTTTATTGTAATGTTTTTAGTATTAAGTTATGTAATATTTATGTATAACTTTATACTCTATTTTTTGTATATACATGTGGTGATTAGCCGTAAATAAATATCTAATAGTAAGTTCTCTGTAATCGTGTAAGTAAAGTGAAAATTGTAAAATATATTTTAACCTCAAATATCACCCAGGCCGTGCTCGTTTTCTATGTTATTCCATGTTTTCTATCGGCGGGCGCTAGTTTTATGTTAAAATTTTAACTCCTATTAGTGGCGCATCATTGATCTGGGCAACCTTCACTTAATATTCCTCTCCTTAACCGTGGTCTTCCAGTTTGTTTTGGTTAGTCACCCTGATAGGCCCCTGGGTGTGAAGCGAGTATCCACGTTTATATTTGTTTGACATGTGCTTTTTGTATAAACTTTTAAATGGTAATATTATTTGTCCCTCTTTGTTAAGATTGATAGATTTTTGGCATCAATCTGGAGGATCCTCAACCAGATTGAAAAAGCTCTTCAGAGAGAAAACCAGTCGGGTTAACTATGGTCTTAATAAACCTCTATCTAGGCTATCACACACTGCTAATTGCCTCTTGCCATCACCGAATTTCGATTTATTCTTAAAAAATTATAGCTTGTTCCGTAAATCATTATGTGTCATTAATTTGAATATGACTTTTTTATAATTCATATTTTTTTTATAATTCTTAGTTTTAGTTTCTAACTATTATGTTTCAATTTGGTTTCATTTATTATGTATGTATGTACGCTAAATTTAATTTTTTTCATTTCATGTAATTTATGCATTTTTCTTTGTATTACTATTTTTATATAGAGATTTCATTAAATAAATAAATAAATAAATAAAAAATAAATATATTTGTTCGCCCATTTCAATTGAATTATATATTAATTTTCAATTTAAGGCGGCAAGTGCCGCTCGAAAAAACATGCAATTTCACATGTCCGGCGATAGAAAATTATGAAGTTATTAATGAAAATGAAGAAACCATATTTGGCACGGCCATAGATAAAGGTTGCAACTAGGTTTACAACTGGTTTTCATGTTTTTAATCATGTTCAATAATGTGTAATTTAAAGGTTAAAATTGAGGTTTTTTGCAGATTTATTTATTCTATTTTTTCACAAAAGACTGAAAGCGCACCTAGTTATACACCTCATTTGATCTTTTGTTAATAAGTTGCAACAATCAAAATTCAAATTATTAGTCAGATAAAGTCACAAGCTCCTATGAGCTAGACCCCGATTTCCCGTATTTTCGGTACCGTAAAGTTACGCCAACTGCCTGAAATAGATGGTACAGTGCGATGGGGCGTGCACAACTAGATTTTCGTATTCAGGTATATTGAAAGCCCCGAATGAGTATCTTATTTAAAAGAATTTAACAGGTTGTTTGTGTGTTCTCCATTCAAGGTACAATAAACCATTGTCATCGTTAAAATTTCAACGGAAATATCTATTTCCAATAAGGAGTATAGATTTTGTATGGTTAGTATTATTTTTCGATGTTTTTTATGTATCCTTTATATTATCAATTATAGGACCAAGAAAAGATTGCTTAATTAATTATGCGGTGAAAACGCGCTAATTATTCCAGTTGTCATTTTCGTATATTAAAAATAATATCGTGTCTTGTTTATGTTGTTCTACGAGCATAAATGCATATAAGTGATCTGTATAAATAAGTATTTGTTTAAAGTTACTGAGAGTTGTGTGTTTTATCTTTTAATTGACATGAGTGCCGACGAAGATTATAGAAGAGACAAAAAACGCCGTCTTAGATTGTTTGCAACTCGTAAAAAGATAGGCCCCTCTTGAAATAATAATGATTTATTTAATTGCTTGTTGGGCAAGAAAAATAAAACTGAATTTAAAAATCACCAATCATAACGTGTAAAGGCAGTTATATAAATCTAAAAATATTCACGACCCGAGTTTCGACGTGTAACCGTCATTATCAAGTGAATTGCAATTTGATTTTGAATTATAGAATTTATACAAAATTTTTTAGGGTGAGGGGAGTTATCTCTTGATAGTTGAATGGTTGAGCCAGCTTAAAAAGTGGAAAAAAATAGGCCGGTTTGCTCGTTAAGGAGATTTACTGAAGGATTATCCTTCTGTTTGAAAAATTTCTGATGACTCTCTAGAAGATTAAGCTCAGTGCCTTTGTTGCAATCATGAACAATATTGATGATTACATTTTTAACAATTGTTTGAAAATAAACTGAAATTTTAATTCAGACGAAATGCACGAAGATTTTCTTGAATTCAGAACCACGGATTTCGTAATCACTAGTTTTTTTTTTTAGGGGGATCGTTTTTATTTTTAGCATTAGATTGCTAAAAGTTCATTTGCTACTTTTAAAGAAGGTTTAAATATGACTCGATGATTTTGTTTTCGAAAAATGTTTACTATTTCTACGTTAGTTTTTCTAAAATATGTTAATAAAACAAACAATTTATCTAAATTTGGTAATTTATTGAATTTGTGGTTAAAATTAATATAATTATTAAATTTTGAATGATTTTCACTGGAAAACCGTTCTCCATTGCAATTGAAATGATATTATTTAATTCCGTTTTATTTTCTTGAGTAAATCTCAGATCAATTTTTTCGCCACTTTTTAAACTGGCTCAACAAAATCAGTCAAAATTCTCAAACAGCGATCGACAGGTAAGTACGTTTGAATAAAGAAGAACCTCAGCCTACGCAAAATCGTAGAGGTCACATGTTGCCAGTGGCGTACGCATTTCAAGTAAATATACTATTTGGGATTGTCTTTTTTGTGATCTGCTTCTCACCAGCTCTGACTGTAAAAAGAGTCGACTCTAAGTCAGTTCAAGACTGCTTCATGCAGAAATCCTTACCATCCAAGAACGTACCCAGTCGCGAATAAATTCCGATTTATGGCATTTGGAGCAAGAAAAGCATCGGCATCATATTTCGGTGACTTTTGTGAACGTAGAATGACAACCCGCCGTGGACCTTTAGTAGAGCGAATTTTATATTCAAAGACCTATTTTACTTCTACAAGTACGGAATTTGGTATAATTAATGAAACCAAAGCACTGCGGGATGTAAAGAACAAATTGGACAAACAATTAAGCCATGCGGATTGTTTATAGACTCAGTATCTAAAATCTAAAATGAGAGATCTAAAATGCAAAAGCAATTGAGTTTATTCTTTAATGATTGCATTTTACCAGAAATAGTAGACTTGAGAAAAAAACAGGAACGTGTTAATTAAAGATCCGTTATATATTGAAACGGCCATTGCTGATTAAAAACAAAAATTATTTTAATGTAAATAATTCCTCATTTCTCCTCAACATTTATTATTTGTTATATTATTGTTTTTCTCATTTGCAAAAAAAGGTTGAGGTGACAATCATTTAACTTTCTCCGATTTCAGCATATTTAGTGATTTTTGTAATATTTTGGATATTTCTCGTTTTTCTTTCAACAACTGGTAGAATCTTGATACAAAATTATGTTTTATAATACAATACCAAAGAATGTGCCGTTTCTTGCTGTCTTCATTATTTATTGAATGATTTCTCCAATATCATATTTAAATTTTTTTGGAAAACTTACAAATCCACTTCCTGTGTATGTATGATCACGATAAACAATATTTTCTAGAAATCAATATAATGAATAATAGTAAATACTGTCGCTATAAACCACTTCCACAGTTAATGTCTCATTTTCATTAATAATTTGTATTATATTCATTGAATGTTCTGATTAAAAGTAAACTCTGTCATTTCTGATACTGGCATTTTATCATTTTGTACTGGTACAAAAAGTAAGCCATTTTAGCCTAAAAAAAAACCGCCAAAGTTGCTATTTTCGTACAGTTGAACTTTTTAAGTTGTTCATTTTGGCATGTAACTTATGATTTTATGATTATAGACAAAAAATTAAAAACATTAAATTAAATTACCTATTCTTTAAATCGAACAGTTTACGTGAAATATTTATTAATAAAATTTGGAAATGTCTTTGTAATCTTTTTCGTATTTACAAAAAAATTGAAAAAACATCCACTTTCAGTGAACGATATTTTAGCAAAAGTTTATCGATTCTACGGATAGTCAAATAAGGCTGATTTTCACAAAGTTTCCTTTGAAAATATATAGTAGTTTTTGAGCCCACACACTCACATACATAGACAAAAAAACACTAAAATAAAATGTAATATTCTTTACAAATAATAATTATAATTATACACGGTGTAGATGAACAAAACGGAACAAAGGATTTTCAATGTTATTTTTTTTATATTGGAATAAATAATAAAATAAAAATGATAATTTTCACAGAAATAATGGTTGCCATGAAATAAAAAAAATATGATCCGCTGTTGATCTGTTGGCTTCTTCCAAATAGATTGATATTTCATAATTGTTTACAAGTTATTTATTTAAAAATGTATTGTATTCAAGAAAAAGTGCAAATTGTGAAGTGGTGGCAGTTTTCGTGAAGTGCGGGACATGTTTACCATCAAATGTTCATCATATATTCATGCTATTATTTTTATTATCAGTCATAAAAACCAAACAGATCAACTGCGAAGCATTTTTTTTAATTTCATGGCAACCATTATTTTCGTGATAATTATCATTTTTATTGTATTATTCTTTCTGGTATTATGAATGCCAAAAAATAAATAACCGCATACCTGCATGCAGAAATTGACATTGTAAATTCAATGTTCCTTTTTGTTCATCTACACCCTGTATACAAAAAACTAAATGTTTTATGTAATGATAATTGGAATATGATAATGACCACCGTTTTTATAAACCTGAATACTCGTTTGTAATACCATATAAGGATACATTTTCTATTTGATAATTTCTCGATAGTGACTTAATGTTGAAACTAGTAATAATAAATATAAAGTAATTTGTAAAACAAACATGTGTTTAATTTCCTTTTATTACATTTAAATAAATGTAATGCGGCCATCATGTAACTTTTTCCGATTTGATGGTATTATCACAGTATAGTTCCTATGCAGTAGTCTCACTCAAGCAAATTAGAGTTTTCAGATTTTCTTTGCGCAGGTTACTGCGCAGCCATTTAAACCCAGACATTTAACAATCACATGTGAATTTCAACATAACCTTGTTTTTGGTCCTTATACGTACGCGTTCCTATAAGCGATTAAAGATGAAAATCAAGTGTTGTGTGTCTTCTTGTGCCAACTTTTATTCGAAATCAGCTGTTTTAGCTTTTTTCAGAATACCTCAGGACAGGTAAGTGTCAATAATTCTCTATAATTTAGAACAAAACGTTTATTTTCTTTAAGAAATGTAATGTGGGTTTCACAAATCGGTCGACCCGAATTATTAGATGGTACTCACGAAAATGAACGCATATGCAGCTCGCACTTTGAAGACCAATGTTTTAAGAACGTTAAAAGAAATAGGCTAAAGAGTGATGCCATTCCTACATTGTTTTTAGGTGTCTATGAGGTCCAGTATTACATGTTGACTTAATTTGCATGTATGATTTACTTTTACTTACTCAAATTACAGCAAATTACTAAATAAGTGAATTTTAATGTAAATAATAGTAAAAAAAGGATAGTATTAAAGTCGTGAGCAAGTTGGCCATTGCCACTCGGGTGAATTGCAACACTCGCCTGCGGCTCGTGTTTCAAACTTCACCCTCGTGGCAATGGCCAACTTTCTCACTCGTTTAATAATATACTGTACTAGTCGTTCGTGCTTTCAAACTTTTCTCTCGTAATGTAAAAACCTTCATAATGTTACTTATATCGCATACATCGACAACCACTCTTCAAACAATCTAATAAATTATAGAAAAATGTTCATTTCTAATTGTCGAATGCATAATAATGGTATTCCAAGTGTGTTGGAGATTGTATTTTGTATATCTGATATAAGTTAATTGAAAATGGTTATTTTATTATTTAAAATTGTAGAGCCTACTATATTACCAGATCTCTTAACGGAGCGTCATGAAGATGATCCCCCAGCAGAGAGATTATTTCTATGGAGGATGTAGATCAACCCGGATGCAGTAGAATAAGGTCAACGAGAGGTAGTATATCAATTTCATCTGATACTATTGCTAATGTTTCAGTAAACGCTTCATGTCAAACTCCACAAGTGCTATCGGCCAATACTCCAAGAAAGAGGAAGCTGCATGTAGAGAATAAGTTTTTAAAAAGATCACTTAAGAAAAGGTCTAGAGAATCACCACAATTTAAAGATGAAGACTTCTTGAAATTTTGTGGTGAGAATTTCAAGAAGGTACTTTCAATTTCATTAAAATGCAACTACAGCTGGTTAGGAAATACCCTCACGGTTATAGGTACACTAACGATTTTAAACAATTTGCACTTACTATTTACTTTTTGGGGCCTAAAGTTTACCACGCACTATCCAAGACATTTCATTTGCCATCAAAATCCACGTTATGTAGAATTACGCATAAATGGAACATTAATTCTGGTTTTAATGACTTCATTTTTAAAGTTATAAAAACAAAAGTTGACTCTATGTCAGGATTAGCAAAAGATTGCACGATTTGTGCAGATGAGATGAGTTTGAAATCGCATTTGTTTTATGTTTCACAGGACAGAATTACCGGCTTTCATGGCACAAACACAAAAAAAACCTATTCACTTGCAACTAGTGTACTTGTACTAACGGCTAGAGGCATTCATGTGACCTCCCCGTGGTTCTTGTCGGACAATTGAATTTTTTGTTTTCAAATACACCGTGCAGTTGCATTAATTATATTTGTTATGTCATCTATGATATTTGTAATCGCAACCTATCTGCTCGCAATATTTCATTCCCAAAAAATTAAATTGACTAACTACAGCTTTATCTATTTTATTATGTCATTGGATTGTATTTTACATAAATTATTGTATTATTTAAATGTAAATTTATATAGATTAAATATCTTATTTTATTATTTCAATAAATTATATTGCTATTAATAGTTGAAGTTTCATTAAGTAGGGGATAAGTGTTGATTTCATTGGATTTGACGGGCACCTCTTTTATTATGATTCTAGTGTACTCCTTTCTCTGATGTCATCCAGTATGAAAATAAAAGAAAGCATACCGTTTTATACATACTTCATTTACTTATCACAATACACTTATGTGCACATATTGTTACAGCTTGCAATATTTCAAAAGATGGGTACGTCAACAAATTTTAAGTCAAAATTCAGTACATTAACATGTTTGCTGTTATCAGAAATGTTAACTTTGGCTTGACTGACTGTAATACATGGTAGTAAATAAAATAGTATACAAAATGAATGAAAGGTTTCATTTCTGTCTCGAGCTAAAGTGAATCTTCCTAATCTCTCGACAAATGAAACACTTCCTATCTTGAACGGAGTATACAATTTTTATCACACAGAGCGTAGCCAATATCAACTCGTTCATGAATAAAGAACCTCCGTTCCTTGCCATAACAAGGATTACCCTATGGTTGAACAATTACATCAGGAATGAATTAAGTAAAATGTTTTTGGGTAATGCCATTGAGAATGTTGAGTAAAATCTAAGTATGAACAATAAAAACATTCTGTATAAACTTTTGTGGATAGATAGAATAGGTACTCACTTTTATAACATTACGAAATGCCCTTACCATTAATTATGAAACAACAAATACACTTTTAAGCAAAATTCGATGTTTATAACCTATGAAATTAAATTATGCATACACATTGCCAAAGTTGAACAGCTGATCGCACGACAGCACTTTTACAATTTGTCGAATTAAAAACACCAGATTCCATTTTCTGCACAATTTTTCAACTCGACTTATCCATTAAAACAATTTGCCGTACAAGTGAATATAAATGGCTCAAGAAATTATTAATTTATCGCAGAATATTGAGAGTGTAAACGCGCAGTAACATGCGCGAGGATCATTTGAAACCCAAAAGATCAAAGTGCCGCCTCGGAGTGAGACTACTGCTTAGATCTATACTGTGGTATTATCGGGCTATATTTTGTGATATTTTATGAAAAGTGTGCAACGAACTTTAATACTCGGCATATTTGGCGGAGCATTTACCGTTTTGCTAATGTCGGTGACTGAGGAGGTAGCGGGGCGAAATCGCGTGGCGCGCTGATAATTATTTTTCGTGCCGCGGAACGGATAATGATGAAACGGAACGAGCGGGAGGCGAGCGCGGGTTATGGTGCCTGAATCCGGCCCTGATATTCAATTGAATAAAGAGAGCAGTATGAAATAGATAAGGATATGTGATTGAAGCGATGGGCCCACTTTGGTCGTCCCCCGCATCGATCCTCTTCTGATCTTGCTCTGGCGTGAGGCACTTACCGCCTTAAGGGGTGAAACATGGTTTTTAGTCGAGAAAAAAAAAATACTTATCAAATATTTTGGGCTCCCTACAAATCCACTAAATTTCATTAAAATCAGAGTGCAACACATGGGTTACTTTCCTTGCTAGTACATAACTTTACAAGTTATCGTAAGTTATCGCAAGTTATCGCAGCTAGAACATGTTAAGAATCATGTGAAAACGTCTGGAGAAAAATGACATTAAAGCCGTTTTACGGCAAAATTCGGCAATTTTGTTGTACAAGCCAAAATATATCCAAATTTATAATAAAATTAACGATGAAATCAAAAAATTATAACGACAAATAAGAACAACTGTAAAAATACTTATCACTGAAAGAACACTTGTTATCATGTACTAATTGCACAAAAAAAATCCCAATTATTTATATGCACATTTACTAACTGTTTTCTGCATTTGAATATGTACAAATACGCTCCTTCATATTAACGCGTAAGTATTCGGCAAGGTGAGTAAAGTCATTGTCGCATTTCACAGCAAGTGTATCTGCAACAGGTGACTTCTAACGGTTATTTTGATTAAATAAAGGTTATAGAAAGAGATTTTCAGCTTTTTCATTTTTTTTGGGAATAAAATTTTTTGACTTTTGTCGCGCTAGAATAGTCATCCGTCCCACTGTGCGCCATTTGAAATTTATTGACTTGTCGCCTTTCAAATGTTAAATATTACTCAACCATGTAATTATTTCTTTTTGTTTCCTGGTTATATTTTGTATTAATTGAATATCTATTTGATATCTGTAGAATTGCAATTTAATTTGTTGCTTATTTTTCTTATTGTATATTTTGTTATGTTCTAAATTTGTAAAGTGGTAATACCGTCAAAATAAATAAATAAATCAGGATTTGTATTCTCTCTTGTTCTGTGAGAGGCAAACTCGCTAGGTTTTAGTATATATTTTATTTTAGAAATAATTCCTTAATTAAAACCAAAGTAGAAAAAAAAGTATATTATACTTGTTTAATAAGAGGCACTGTGGGGCACTCGTTACATTGGATCACTCCTCCCTGCGCGACTCGTGCTCCAATCCCACTCGTGCCACAATATACCCTCTTATTAAACTTGTATAATAATGTACTATTTTATTTAAATATTATACAATATTAGATTTATTTTATCCAGCTATTATGGGACTTGTCCAATCCCAACCACTTAACGTAGACCTTGTTTCCTTTTCTTCTTTTCCACCAAGTAAACGTCAGAATATTTAGCCTTCTGCATCTAGTAGAATTTCAAAAAACAATTTATTACAATTAGTAAATATTTGTATCCTTTATTTTCTTTAGCATATGAGATCATTTCGACTAAATCTGCTTGAAATAAATCATTTAAAGATTTTAGGATAACTCTACGTCTAGTCAAATTTAAGCGTGCAGGTTTTGTGAATTTCACTTACTACCCGTTTCTTTACATTCGTTGCAAAATTCGTCTTCATTATTTAATAATTTTATATTCACGTTTGAATTGATTTCATTTATGTGTGCTGTATTTCCGGCAGTTTGTGACGCCAGCAATAAACGTAATCTATCTACTAGTTCATCGGGGTTATCTCAATTAATATATTACATATTTTAATACAATTTTATTTATAAACATACGTGTTACAAATTACATTTATAATAACATACTTGCTAAAATTTATTTTTATCTATTTGTTATATATTTAACTAATTGCCTTAAGTTAACAATACTACACACGCCTAACTTATTCTCATGCACTCGACAACAATATATCGATTTACTATAATTAGGACAACTTTCTTCATTTTATTACATTGTTATAGAATTGTTTTAAAAATAAATATTTCTGATATCCTTTTACTCCAATTTATGTGATCATCATCAGCTTCCTCTGGTACATATGCTCACGTAACGGGTGTACTATCTACACACACACACTTTTTGAACATGATTACTATTTCATTCTACAATTGAATGAAACTTATAATTTGCCGTTGCTCTTATCTACTAAAAAATCGTATGACAATGTCAGTTTGATTTTGTTTTATAAATCTGTACAGGAGGTCCTAATTTTCGATTGCGGCGGCGATATAATCATTTTCTCCTCACATACTAGGATCGTATTACCGTTTGATTTAGATTTTGCAAATCTGGAACAGTGGTCCTAATTTTCGATTGTGTGGTGATATAAACGTTCTCCTCACATATTAGACTCGTATTACAGAGGGTGACGAATTTTGTGTTACATCTTTTTGCATTTTGCAAGTAAATGGAGCAATTACAAAAGCAAAAGTACTTATCACAATCATCACAATAGCGGCTCATATTTAGTCATCAAGGAAAGCCAATTCTAAAAAATAAAAAAAAATATTAGGACTACTTATTATAATTTATTTCATATATTGAAAATGGAAACATTTTTTCAAATAAAACACTTATTACCAACAGCTTCAATGGATATTTATTCTAACCCCAATTTAGTTTGTGATCAATTTTGCAATGTTAAAATTTTAGCTAGGAAAGTCAATTCTAAAATAAGGAAAATTATTAAAAAGGTATTTCATACCATTTATTAACTTAATCTTACCATGTTATATTAAAATAATGTTTCCTTTTAAAAAGCTAAGCATTGATTTATCCAGAAAGGGAGTAACGCCGTCGAATTTATAACATGTAGAACTTGAATAAAGAGAAAAAGCAGAAACTTAAAACATTCATTTAAAAAAAACATTACACATTTTCGAAAATTAGTTTTAAAGGTAGATGTTCTGTGAATATTCTAAAATATTTGAGGGACTCTTATCATATCAGACCTTATTTTCTTTTCGATTTTGGTTTTGTTTAAGTGTTCAACAACTTAAAACATTAATTTTCAAAAATTCATAACACACAAATATTGATTAAGTTTCAAAAATCAAGATTAATTTTAAAGGTAAATGTATTATGATTGCATCAGCGTTTTTTCATGAAATTCAATCATAGCGATATGATTTTTTTTCTAGTTTTTCCTTGTTTAAAAATTCGTTTCTAAAAAATGAAAAAAGTGACACATTTTCAAAAATTAAAGTTAGTTTTAAAGGAAGATATATTTGTTATTTGTCCATGTTACAGTTTTCTTTCTGAACTCATCTTTTGCATATGTCTACGCCCTGTAAGTTTAAGTTTTTTTTATATATCTGTTATGACTCATATTTTTTCTTATTTATTGAAACCACATATTTATATTATGTATATTGACCTGTATAAACCCATTGTTATTGGTACATTAAATAAATTAAATTAAATAGATATTTTGTGAATATATGAAAAAAAAAATCGATTTTTTGTCTTCAACAACTTTAAATATTAATTTTCAAAAATTAATCTCACGCAAAAATTGACACATTTTCAAAATTCTAAGTTGATTCTAAAGGCAGATGTTTTGTGAATATGCTTATTAAAATTTTTGAGAAATTCTATATCAGTTTTCTTTTTGTTCGACAACTTAAAACGTTAATTTTCAAAAATTCATAACTTACGGAAAAAGTGACGCATTTTCAAAAATTTTAAAGTTTGAAAGGGAGATATTTTGTGAGTGTATTAAGAAATTGATTTTTTTATTCAAGTCTACGACAACTTTAAATATTAATTTTCAAAAATTCATAAGACGCATTTTTTAAACTCAAAGTTAATTTTAAAGGTAAATATATTATGATTGCATTAAACGTTTTTAACTGCCAAAAATGACAATTTTCAATTGCCAAAAATGACCATTTTCAACTGCCAAAAATGACAATTTTCAATTGCCAAAAATGACCATTTTCAACTGCCAAAAATGACAATTTCAACTGCCAAAAATGACAATTTCTAACTGCTAAAAATGACAATTTCAACTGCCAAAAATGACAATTTTCAACTGCCAAAAATGACAATTTTCAACTACCGAAAATGACAATTTTCAACTACCAAAAATGACAATTTCAACTGCCAAAAATGACAATTTCTAACTGCCAAAAATGACAATTTCAACTGCCAAAAATGACAATTTCAACTGCCAAAAATGACAATTTCAACTGCCAAAAATGACAATTTCAACTGCCAAAAATGACAATTTCAACTGCCAAAAAATGCCAATTTTCAAGTGTTGGCAACGACCATTTTTAACTGCCAAAAGTGACAATTTTTAACTGCCAAAAAAAGACAATTTTCAACTGCCAAAAATTAAAATTTTCAATTGCCAAACATGACAATTTTCAGCTGCCAAAAAATGCCAATTTTCAAGTGTCGGCAACGACCATTTTTAACTGTCAAAAATGACAATTTTTAACTGCCAAAAAGGCGAATTTTTAAGTGTCAGCAACGACCATTTTTAACTGACAAAAGTGACAATTTTTAACTGCCAAAAATGACAATTTTAACTGCCAAAAATGACAATTTTTAACTGCCAAAAAGGCGAAATTTTAAGTGTCGGCAACGACAATTTTTAACTGCCAAAAGTAACAATTTTCATCTGCCAAAAAATGACAATTTTCAATTGCCAAAAATGACAATTTTCAACTGCCAAAAATGACAATTTTTAACTACCAAAAAGGCGAATTTTTAAGTGTCGGCAACGACCATTTTTAACTGCCAAAAATGACAATTTTAACTGCCAGAAATGGCAATTTTAACTGCCAAAAAGACAATTTTTAACTGCCAAAATTGACAATTTTTAACTGCCAAAATTGACAATTTTTAACTGCCAAAAGGTGACAATTTTCAACTGCCAAAAATGAAAATTTTCAACTGCAAAAATGGCAATTTTCAACTGCAAAAATGGCAATTTTCAACTGCCAAAAATGACAATTTTTAACTGCCAAAAAGGCGAATTTTTAAGTGTCAGCAACGACCATTTTTAACTGACAAAAGTGACAATTTTTAACTGCCAAAAATGACAATTTTAACTGCCAGAAATGACAATTTTTAACTGCCAAAAAGGCGAAATTTTAAGTGTCGGCAACGACAATTTTTAACTGCCAAAAGTGACAATTTTCATCTGCCAAAAAATGACAATTTTCAACTGCCAAAAATGACAATTTTCAACTGCCAAAAATGACAATTTTTAACTACCAAAAAGGCTCATTTTTAAGTGTCGGCAACGACCATTTTTAACTGCAAAAATGACAATTTTAACTGCCAAAAATGGCAATTTTAACTGCCAAAAAGACAATTTTTAACTGCCAAAATTGACAATTTTTAACTGCCAAAATTGACAATTTTTAACTGCCAAAAGGTGACAATTTTCAACTGCCAAAAGGTGACAATTTTCAACTGCAAAAATGGCAATTTTCAACTGCCAAAAATGACAATTTAAACTGCCAAAAATGACAATTTTTAACTGCCAAAAAGGCGAATTTTTAAGTGTCGGCAACGACCATTTTTAACTGCCAAAAGTGACAATTTTTAACTGCCAAAAATGACAATTTTAACTGCCAATAATGACAATTTTTAATTGCCAAAAATGACAATTTTTATCTGCCAAAGTGACAATTTTCAACTGCCAAAAATGACCATTTTTAACTGCCAAAAGTGACAATTTTTAACTGCCAAAAAATGACAATTTTGAACTTCAAGTTTCTTTTTGAAGGTACATAAATGTGTTGATATTATTTTATTTTTCTATTTTTTCTTTGTTCAAATATTTCGACCAATTTTAAAAAATTCATAACTCACGGAGAAATTAGCAGAGTTAGTTAATTTTAAAGGGAAATGTTTTGTAAAAATATCAACATTTTTGAGGAATTAGTATTATATCAGTATTTATTTTTTAGCCAAAATATTAATTTTCAAAAATTAATATCTCGCGCAAAAATCGACCCAATTTCAAAAATCAAGGTTAATTTTAAAGGTAAATGTATTACGATTTCATCAGAGTTTTTAAGGAATTCAATCATATCGATATGATTTTTTTTCTAATTTTTCCTTGTAAAAATATTTGACCACTTGAAAATTCATTTAAAAAAATTTATAACTCAAAAATCAAAATTTATGTTAAATCTTGTGGATATATTAAAAATTTCGAGCATTCGAGTATTTATTTTCTCTAAATTTGTTCAATTGTCCGACAACTTACAAAAAATAATTTTCGAAAAATCATAACTCTGGGAGAAATTGGCGAATTTGCAAAAATTTAACTTATATTTTACTTTTTAGTTGTTTTAGATTTTTTTTTGTTCGTCTTCAACAACTAAAAATATTAATTTTCAAAAATTCATAACTTACACAAAAATTGACTCAGTTTAAAAAATCAAGGTTCATTTTAAAGGTAATTTGCATCAGAGTTTTTTATGGAATTCAATCATAGGGGTATGATTTTGTTTTTCTAGTTTTTCCTTGTTTAAATAATCGACCACTTAAAAATTCGTTTTTAAAAATTTATGACTCGAGCAGAAATTGATACATTTAAAAAAATCCAAGTGTGTATTAAGGTAATTCCATCATATAAGTATTTATTTTTATTTGTGCAATTGCTCGACAACTTAAAATATATACTTTTCAAAAATTCGTAACAAACCGGTAAATAAATAAATAAATTTTGTGGAATTCTTTAATATCACTATTTATTTTTTTAGATTTTTTTTCTTCTACTACCAAAAATATTAGTTTTCAAAAATTCATTCAAATTTTTAGGAATTCAATCATATCTGTATTTATTTTCCTTTGAATTTGTTCATTGTTTTACCTTTGAATATTAGGCAATTCGTACGCAAAACGTACTGCTGAACATTATGTTAATTTATTTCGTACTTTATATTTTCTAGCGGAATTCTAGTGGAATTAGGTTGGTTTTCTGGCGGAAATTTTATGTGATCAGATGGCAACGCCGCCCATAGGTTAGAACAGTAGTATAGTACAATCGCGCAGAGGTGACAGTGACTCATGCTTTTTCGATCTAATCATCGCGTCGGGATAAATATCTATACTCGTTCGCATACTTAAGAAAAACGAAATGAAATACGAAACGTATATATTAGTTTAAACACAATTACGCTGGTCATTCTCAAACTAAAATTACTTAAAATTACAAATGCCGTACAATTCATACGATCTTTAGACCACATGTTTATAATGTGTTATTTGAATTTTTTAATAAATTCTTTTCCATATATGTTTCGAGAGCTCCTTCCCCTTTAAAACCTTTCAAACTTACTGGATCCGCCCTGGTCATAACGTCCGCTATTAACGGACTGTCCATTAAGAGGTTTTTTATTTAATAGAAAACTGTCTGTAAAGCAACATTTAACAAAATGTTGCAAAAAATTATTTAATTAACATTCCGGATTCACAATATATTATAAGTAAATGTTTCCAGACGTAATTATTTATCGAGTTAGTAGCGAAATCGAATTTGTATTAAAATGGCGAAATATTTATGCAACAATTTGAAATAAAAAGAGATTGCCGAAACCAGGGATCGAACCAGGGACCTTTAGATCTTCAGTCTAACGCTCTCCCAACTGAGCTATTTCGGCTGATAAAAATAATAATTATGTAAAACAAAATAAACACTTACTGCAAATTAAGTTGAATTGATTTACAATGGTAGACATTTCAAACTATTACACAATAATGAATGTGTGGAATATTTACCCGAGTTTACTAACGATTCTGACAAATCACGTTAATATTTATCACAGTTGGCAGGGCCTCCGTCTAGCCGCCCGAGCGCCCGCGTGCAAGATTGATTTTGCCGCTACTTTATATTTTAAGCAAATTTTCATGGAAGCTCATATCATATATCGCAGTTTTAAGTTTTTATGGCTAAAATAGAGTCAAAACAGCCACTTAATATTTTTTTTATTTTTATATATACAAACATCTTTATTGAAGAAATGTTTAAATACATAATTTAATTTGTAATTTCTTTTTTCTTTTTTGAGAGAGACGATACATTTATTAACACACTTTTACAAATGACCTCAACAGGCAATTGACCAGAGGTCTTTCAGCCTTTTTCCTTTTTTTTAATTAAATTAAATAAATTGTACTTTTCGTATTTTCATATTTGAGAATTCTTCCGTTGTCTGTCTTAAATCTAAATTATTTAAAATTGCATGTTCTATGGCAATAATAGATAAGTTGCTCAATCGGTGCTGGTCCTTGTTTGATCTCAAGTAATTTTTATAATCCTAACTTTTGAAAATGACCTTTCACCAGATGCAACTGATACCGGTAATGTAAGTAATATTCTTAGTGCTATAGCAATATTTGGATACGTTGAATTCAAATCATTTGAAAAAAGATAATGTAAAAGATTGTATGGGTCATTGTGTTGACCTTCTCGAAAATGTATTTTTAATGAGTTAATTTCGTCATACAACTCAATCCCGGCAATGTCTGATTCATTCAGGGAATCGTCTTTTTAAGTTTAATGTGCAAATATTTACAATGTTTAAGTAATAATTCTTTAGAACAACTAAATAATTTATTATTTAAGAAACCAAATGCGTTGCCAAATATGTAGTATGATCAAGGATTCTAAAAAAGAAATCGATTTTGCAATTCAATTTAGGAACCAATATTATTTCATCGTGCGCTTCGTAATGGAATAATATGGACTTTCTTCTTAGCTTGAGAGTGTTAACAGGTGGAAAGTTGCGTTCAACATTGATTACCTGAGCGATTTTAGTAGATTCTTCTAAAATCTCCACGAAATGATCATCCGTGCGATAATCTTTAAATTTTTCAATCAATGTATCTACACTGCTCAACATTTGAACTGGTACACTTATATAAAATGCAGTAAAAGCAAACAACCATTTTTAGGCATTTGTCATGACTTCCTGAATGATCAGGGCTCTGTTTCGGAATGGGAACAAATGTCTAATGCTTATACTTAATCAAGTTTTAAGAGAATTTTTGCGAATTTCTCGAATGGCTAAATATTCCTCAGCATTACATTCGGGATTTGATTTCCAGCATGCCAAGACGTTTCCAAGAGGTCATAATAGCTAGAGAAGGTCCCACGCATTATTCATCTTTAAGTGTTTGTTATCATTTCTTTCCAGAGCAAACTTTTCTGTAATACTAAAATGAAGATTTTGTTATTTTTCTATTACAACATTTGAAATTCGTAATTTAAGTTTGATTCTTTTAATTCATTGCCCTAAAAGTGTTTCCAGAACCATATACTATCAATTAAGCGAGAAGGTGTTGCTCAAAAAGTAGTAAATTGTTTTTAATATATGTTCTTGTACCAGTTCAAATGTTGAGCAGTGTAGTAATTTTTGAATATTTAGTTCATTTTTCATCATTTTACTTAATGAATTAATTTCATTTAAAACATCAAACCAAATTACGATGGAGCAAATAAATTTATAATTTTGAATATTTAAAGCAAAGTGCTTTGTGGGTAGTAGTACAATTCCACTCCGAACGGTTTTCGGATATTTCCTGCAGCGCATCAAATATTTTGTCAATATGATATCTCAATGGTTTGATTGCGTCGACTCTGCTGGACCGCGGGGTAGCACTTAAAGCTTTTAATTTTAAATTTGGTAAATGCTTAGATATAATTGACCATCTTTTTGATGATAGAAAGAAGTCGTGAATGTCTTGAATTATATTAAAGAACTTAACAGTCTCGTGATATATATTTGCAGCATCATCGATAATTTTTCCATCTTTCATAATTTTGACGTTTTAAACGTCAGTTTCATGCAATCGATGTAAATTTAAAATATGATTTCAATTGAAAATAAACTATGAAAGCGTAAATATAAATGACTATGATACCATCAAGTCGGAGACAGTAACATGATGGCCACATCACCATTTTTTAGTTTTGCCGGGGAATGGTAAACATACTGAAAAATAATTTGATTTTTATCAAAATTTAGAGGTGTATCTGTTATTAGGACATCAACTATAGGATTTTCTTCCTGATTAGAATGAACTGTTTCCTGTGGAATCTGATCTACTTCTTCTTTAGTTTGTGAACTTAATTTAGTTTGTGAATCTATTACATCATTTAGAGGATCTGTTTCATTATCATCTATATTAACTTGTACAGATTGAGTATCAAGTTCCTTATTAAATTGCTCTACATATTTTTTCAATTCATTTATATTTATTTCAATATTAGTATTTTCTGGATTTAATTCAATTCGTGATAGTGCATCAGGATTAGTGTTTAATTTTCCTTTTTTATAATAAATTTTGTAATCGAATTCTTCCAATTTTAATCTCCATCTTACAAGTCCAGAGTTTGGATCTTTCATATTAAATAAATATTTAAGGGGTTAATGATCAGAAATAATGTTAAATTCTTTACCAAATAAGGATGGCCTAAAGAATTTCGTAGTCCAGACTATAGCTAACATTTCCTTTTCAATTGTTCCATAATTTAATTCTGATTAATTTAAAGTACGTGAAGCATAAGCAACAGGTAAATCTTTGCCAATGGGTCCTTGAGATAATACTGCGCCTATTGCAAATTTACTAGCATCAGTAGTGAAGTTAAATGGTTTACAGAAATCAGGATATTGGAGGATTGGTTCATTTACCAACAAATTTTTACATGTTTCAAAACATTTTATAAACTCATTATCATGAATAATTTTTTGATCTTTTTTAAACATTTTGTCATAGGCTTAGTTATTTTTGCAAAATCTTTAATAAAACGACGGTAATAACCTACCAACCCTAAAAATGATTTAATTTCTTTAGTAGTTTTTGGTAAAGGATATTTTTTAATAGGTTCATTTTTTTAAGGATTTGGCTCTATACCTTGAGGAGTTACTATATGACCCAAATATGCAATTTCTTTCTTAAGGAATTTATCTAATTGGATTTTAAAATTAGTTTCTCTTAATCTTTGAAATATCTTTCGTAATCAAACTAAATGTTCTTACAATGAAGTTGAAAATATGTCATCGAGATAAGTTAATCAAATTTCCTTTTGATATCCTCTCAAAATATTATCCATCACTCGTTAGAATATGGCGAGTGCATTTTTTAACCCGAATGGCATTCGTGTATATTCATAATGACCATTTTCTACTGTAAAGGCTGTTTTTTTCATCTGGATACATATTAATTTGGTGAAATCCAGTCTAATGTTGTAAAATAATTACATTTACCCAATTTATCTAAAACATCTGTAATATAAGGTAATGGATACCTATCAGTAATAGTTTTTTCATTAAGTTTCCTATAATCTACCACAATTCTCCACTTTTGTTTATTTGAATTATCCATTTTCTTGGGTACTACCCAAATTGGAGACGACCATGGTGAATCACTGGGCCTAATTAAATTTTGTTCTGCAATATTATTGACTTATTTTTATAAACAAATGGCTATCTATATGATTTTGTGTAAATAGGTTCTTCATCTTTAGTTTTAATGTTGTGTTTTATTTGGTTTGTAAAAGTTAATTTTTTTTTCATCATAAAATATGTCAGAATATTCTATACAGAGTTTTTGAATTTGTTCTTGTTCCTCACTTAAATGATTAGTTCTATTTTTTTTTTAATCCAGTTTATCTGAATTTATATTTATATCGAATGTGTTTATTTTATTTATAAGATTAACATATATTTTTATATTAGTATTTTGAAATATACAGGGTATTTCAGAGCTCTGGGAACGGTTAATCACGTGCTTGTTTTTCAAAATTTCGAAAAAGTTGTGTATAATAGTGAGCTGCACGCCCTAAAAATATTTAAATTTATACAGGGTGTCTCATAACAAAGTTACAGACCAAACTTATGTTTTTTTTAAATGGAACACGCTGTATTTTTTGTCATTTTTGAATTATATGGAGCAAATAAAGGTGAGTTACTTCAATACTCTCTATACCTATTGTTTGCCGTTTTCGAAATATTTAAAGATTTGTTGAAATGCAAGGTCTGGGTGAAATTTTATTTTTGCCCCAGTGATTGACGTTGATATATTATAATATATTATATATATTATTATATTATTATAAATCTATTATTATTTCTCAAAAAACATACTTTATGTTTTGTGGGTTTTTGTGTAATTAACATTCTTACATTTTTAAACTTTGCTTTAAATACTTTGGCAATACCTTCTTTCATTTTTAAATCTACACTCACACAATAAGCAAAAGAATATTTAGAATTAAAAAGATTATCATTAATTCTATTATATTTTCATTATTTATTTTATTTTCTCGTGATAATTTAAGAAATGTTTTATAATTATTTTGTCGTTGATTACTCGAGAGTTCAAGTTTACCTACAGGAGCATCATTTTGTTCATTTATTGCTACAAGAGTAATTTGTTAATATTTAACTTTTCTATTTTGAATATATTGTTGATTATCACTCAAGAATTCTGGGTTGGTTACAGGAGTGATATCAATATTCTTATTATGAGTATTATTATCATTCATATTATGATTATTATTATTATTTACTGAATATAAGTCAAAATTATTATTAAACTTAATGGTTTTAATAGGTTCTAAAAATTTAAAATCCTTAGATTTTATATTCTTATTTAATATTTCTACATAAGCAAAATTATTTCTAGCTGAAGTTAAAGTTTCTGGTATTTCAATATTAACAATATAACGTGGAATAATTATTTCTTTATTAGAAACATCTACAGGCACTTGAGTTATATGTTTTGTATGCGAATCTAAATGTAGAGTGTGAATTGGTTCCTTTGATTTATTTTGATATTTTAATTTTTGTTTGGGGAGTCTTTAAAAATGATTCGGAAAAATCTAACTGCGCATTTAAAATATTTAATAAATCCATGCCAATAAGGTCATCGAATTCATCATGACAGTTTAAAAGATAAAATTTTGCTAAACTATTTGGAAGATTAAATTCTGGAGTAGCTATAATTACTATATTTGAATAATTATAACTTTGAAGTACTGTTTTTTTCTTTTTGTGTTAAAAATAAATAAAAATTTCGAGAGTCATAAAAGATTTTGTAGAACCTGAATCAATTAAAAATTTTAAGGGGAAGCTATTTTTATGAAATTTAATTTCTATACTGAAGGAAAAAAAATGAAACACTTTAAATTCGTGAAATTTCGACCATTTTCAAACCGCCATAACTCGGCGTGTTTTCAATCGATTTTGATGAATCTTTAAGAGCGAAAAACTTTAGAGTGTCTTCTTTAAAGTCATGCACGCTAAATTAAGCGTAACCCCTTCCGCCCTCCTCTAGCGCCCCTGTGAAAAAGAAAAGTTTTTCTGGAAACCATGTCCAACTTTGACGTTGTCTACGGAGTTGGAAAAATGTTGTCGACTCAATCCACCAAAAAGGCAATAAAATCTGACCAATTCCCTTTGCATGACTCAAAGAAAAAAGTTCCTACGACGATTGGGCACCAAGCTATGGGTGTTTGAAAAATAAGTGCATTTTGAGGTTTTTCGCGCATAAGTCAGTGACTTTTCAACCAAATTTGATGATTCTTTCAGGAAAAAATTCCATTTAGGCTCTACTTTAAGGGAGTAAACTCAGATTGGAATGAACCCTTTTCGAACCCTTCAACCCCTGAACAAAAAAACACACGTTTTTGGGCAAAAAACGCCCAACTTTGGGAACTTTGTGCCAAATCTTCGTAAGAACTTCGTTATTTGACTCATGCGCAGGTAATTGAACACATTTCAATGCCCTTTTGTTGGATCGAGTCGAAACATTTTATCCAACTCAGTACACGTTGCCAAAGTTGGACGTTTTTTTGCCCAAAAACGTGTTTTTTTGTTCGGGGTTTAAGGGTTCGAAAAGAGATCATTCCAATCTGAGTGCTAGAGAGGGGCGGAAGGGGTTACGCTTAAGTTCATATGCATGACTTTAAAGAAGACACTTCAAAGTTTTTCGCCCTTAAAGATTCATTAAAATCGATTGAAAATACGACGAGTTACGGCGGTTTCAAAATGGTCAAAATTTCACGAATTTTAAGTGTTTCATTTTTTTTCCTCCAGTGTATATGTGGGAGACCTTCATTTCCTAATGTATGATTTTCTATGTAAGTGATTGTTTGCGGCTGGCTGAACAAAAATTTTGATCATACTCCTCAGTATTTGAATTACTGGAAGTACTTGGTTGATTTTCATAATATACACTTTCTTGATTTATTTCAGTGTTAAATAATTCTTCAGCATAATAGTTTGGTTTAGGTTTAAAATTTGGATTATTATTAAATCTACGATTTTGATTAAAAGTATTTCGTGTATTAGTACTCATTGGTGTGGGTTGAAATTTTGAAGTTTGACCTTTTGGTTTCAAAACATTTTGTGGTTTTGGATTTTTAAATACTTGTTCATTCGTGAAGAATTTCTGTTGTACAGGCCTTGTTTGTAATTGAATTGGTTGATTTGGAAAATATGTTCTTGGTAAATTATTTTGTTGATTAAATGTATTTTGATTATTTATGGGAAATTTATTAAATTGATTATTAAACCTCGGATAATTTCTAGGAATTAAATTTTTGAGAATTTTAATGATTAGATTTAACATTTTTATTATTATTATTTGTTTATTTTGACTTTGAAGATAATAAATATTTTCTTCTTGATTTACAAATTGTAGTGCTTCCGCTAAACCAATGGGACGCATAGCACGAATTGTTGTGCCTAGAGGATCTCTTGATCCTGCTAAAAATGTTTTCAACGTTAAATCTTTATATAAATTTCTTTTAAGATCTCTATTATTAGCGAGTGGTTCATGAACATTAACATAAGAACAGATAATATTCAACATATGTAAGCATTTTTCATAAAATTGTGTAGGTGTTTCGTTCGACTTTTGTCTGAGACTAATTAAATCACGATTAAGACATGCTTCATCTCTTGGATCCGTTCTAATTAAAAAAAAAATAAATCAGTCATTAATAGTATTTGCATTAGCTACTAAACGTGCTCTTCCTGTTAATTTATTTATTAAACTATTTATAATATAACGATTTTGAAAATTAGGTTGTGCATTATAAAATGAATCTACTATTGTTTGTGAGATTTGGATAAAGTGATCAAGTTCGTCAGAACTTCCATTAAATTCTGGAACACATTTTAAATATTCTGGATATAACGCCATTTTGTCGTTTATATTAATATTATTTATTAAATTTAATAATTCTTCCTCAAAATCTACATTAATGTTACTTGTATACGAATCTGGGGATTGAGGAATAAAATCTAAACTAGTGCGATCTTCATTCCTGATAAATGTTGAAGTAGAGTCCAAGAAGTCCTGCTGTCGGCTGCTTCCCTGTGTAATTTTTCCTTCTAATCCGTTGAACGCTAAGCGAATTCAGTTGCTTAGCTGCCTAGTTCTCGTATCAGGTGTATTTAGTGATTTTTACTGGATTCGAACTCCTACGTTTTGATACTTGGTTCTAAGTTCACGGTTTTGAGCTCAATGGAAAGTTTATTTTCTGGGTTCACTTATTTTTGTGAAAGTCTACAGATTTTGACACTTTTACTGGGTTCACGAATTTTCGGTGAAAGTCCTTAGATCTTCGGCACTAATTTTTTCCACTGGAACTTATCCGTTACGACTGCACCATTTATGTTTTCCCTTGGAATGTAAAGTTTTTTTAAAACAGTTTTTTATTTGTTTTTAACTTTATTTTTAAATCACTAATTACAATTTAAATTATTAAACTTGAAGATAACTCGCTAACTCTCGCTCTACGGTAATCTCTACGATTCTAATAATAATACGCAATGAATAAGTATTTATATGAAGATAAATGCGAAATATGAGATTTGGATAGTAAACATAACATCAGCAAGAATGCAGGCCGTATGAATTACATTGTAACAAATATGTAGCTGGTCAATCGTTTTTTGACCAGTGATTTTGAAATCGGTGGCACTTCAGGATGGGTGTCGTTAAACAAATTCGCAACACTCTCATATGACCTCTGTTTGATACCATATCCACGCATTATAGTACAATCGGTCTAATAATTGCGTCTGGATAAATATCTATACTCGTTCGCATGCTCAAGAAAAACGAAATGAAATACGAAACGTATGTCGATATGTAAATTTAAGGGCTAAGTGCAACGTATGTCTTTTCTCATTATATCTACTCAAAATTCACGTGCTTGTATCTGGTTTTGACCGTCTCCGATTTCGATTTAGTTAAGAGCAGAATTGATTGTATCCATTAATTTATAAAAAGGTTCAATTTAATGACAAATTTCCAGTTGTCTTTACCGATTGCCGAAAAATGCAATTGCAAAGTTTCGTCGGGAAAATATTTGCACGCTCGAGAATTTTTAAATTTCCCGCCTAGACCGAATCGAATTATTTTATGGACATTCGTTTACTAGAAACGTAATTCAGGCGACATGGAGCGATAAGTCACTGTCACCTCTGCGCGATTGTACTATATCAAGATCTCTATTCTCTGACGGGTGGTTAAGGGTATATTTAGCTCGAAGAAAAAACTTAACTGAACTTAAACTTAACGATTGAAAAAATTACTGATTGTAACACGATTTATTCAGGTGGTATCAAGGTGACTATGATTTTTCGCACAATGACCACCTTCAACTGATTTGCGTTTATGTTTGTCATCAGGAAGAAGGGAATGTTTCTCTCGCACAAACATGAAAACACAAAATAATTTGCGAGGAAAAAAGTTGTAACTATTGTGGAATATTGTATTGAGCGTATTATTTTCAATATTGGATTTGACAACATTAATCTAATAACACACAGGAAAATATTTCGCTTGCTATGTATGGGTACGTGTGCGTCGAGTCTTATTGTATTAATAATAGTAATAATAATTCTTTCTTTATTTCAAGGTGTCATTTACATGTACAAAATGAAATTGTCGTCAGGATGTTTACAATTCAGTACTCATAGTTACCATAACTTAATCTAAACAATATAGTTAATTTACCATAGTTTCTATGTTACAAACGAAGATTTTAATACACCATTACTACCTTAATCTACCTATTTTAATGGTTTCCGATTATCCCTATTTATAAATTACTTGACAAGAATTCTTGTAATGAATATGGTTCGTGATTCAACAAAAACATCTTTAGCGCGATTTTTAATTCTTTAAGATTATCTTTAAGCAGTTTATTATGGTATGGTAGTGCATTAAATAGACTTATTGCCGAATAATGCACCCCCTCTGTTGATTTTAACGTGTGCTTGGGAAAGATGTAATTGTTTGTTCTTGTTGAATAGTTTCCTAATTTGTTGTCGTGACCTTTTATATGTTTATGATAGAATAGGATGGTATCTAAAATGTAAATAATGTGGATATTATTTCTCCTAAAGATTCCTCGGCAAGATTGTCTGTAATTTAACCCAAACGCAATTCGTATGGCTTTTTTCTGTAGGATAAATACTTTGTTGGCATGTAATTTGTTTCCCCAAAATATTATCCCATATCTCATGACGCTCTCAAAGTTAGCCATGTATGCGGTCTTCGATACCGACTTATTTAGGTATTTGGCTATCACTCTTAAACTGTATATAATAGAATTCAATTTCTTTTCGGTTATATTTATTTGATGTAGCCAGTTGTATCTGCTGTCCACTTGGATTCCAAGAAATTTTATAGAATCCGAGAGTTTTATTGGAGTGTTGTCAAGCACAATAGATTCCGATGGGAAGCTTGAATTATATTTGTCAAATAAGACTACTTGTGTCTTTTCCTTATTTATGATTAATTTATTTGCAAGGAGCCAATTCTTGATTTGAATGAATAGTGCATTTGAATCGGTTATTAGATTATTTAAATTTGTTCCAGAAATGAGAAGGTTGGTATCATCCGCATAATTAATGATCACTTGGTTAGGGTTGCTGAGGGTGGTATTCAAATCATTGATGAAAAGTAAAAATAAGGTCGGTGCTGTTAAGCTTCCTTGGGGTAATCCAATATTCACAGCTGTCGGCTCGGATTTTGCATAAATGCCATTTTTCACAACCACCACCCTCTGAGTGCGGTTGCTTAGGTAAGATGAAAACCATTTATGGGCGGTGCCTCTAATGCCAGCTTTTTCCAATTTATTTAATAGTATGGTATGATCAATAGAATCATACGCTTTTGTTAAGTCAATGAATATACCCAGTGTTAGTTCTCTTTTTTCTGCATTATTTAAGACTTTTTGCATGAAGTCGTAGATCGCAGTGGATGTAGATTTGCCTACCCGATAGCCAATTGCATGTTGTTTATAATGTTACATGAGGTAAAGAAATTATTTAGTCTATTGATCATCACATTTTCAAATATTTTAGAGAATACCGGTAGGAGACTAATTGGCCTATAGTTTTCAACGTTCGATGAGCTTCCTTTTTTGTAGACAGGTTTTATGATAGCCGTTTTTAGCTTTTCAGGGAAAATTCCGTGCTGAAGAGAATTGTTAATTATGTAAGTTAAGGGTTTTATGATTTCATTTATACAATGCTTAATGACAATTCTTGGTATATTGTCATTTCCACATGCTAAGGTATTTTTTAGATCGTTAATTATTTTGATGCATTCAATTTCTGTTACTGGTTTGATGAAAATGCTTTTTGAGTTTTGAGATAAATGATCTGAATAAGTAGTCTGCCTTTGGCTATCTGTCAATTGTGATGTAATGCTATCAAAGTACGTGCTAAATTCAGATGCTACTTCACTAGCTGTTCCTGCAACATTTATTTTGGACATTTTTTGATTGGTTCCCTTTAGTTCATTAATTAATTTCCACACATATTTATTTGGATTGTTTGTCGTTTCAATTTTTGAGCTGTAATAGTCCGATCGGAGCTGTATTAATATCTTGTTATATTGTTTTTTGACTTGTTTGTATGATGCAGAGTACTTATGATCGTGTCGCGAGATTGTGTATAGGATGTCTAGTTCGTTTTTGCACTTTACTAGTTCGTCATTTGGGATGTAATTTTGTTTGCAATTATGTTTTAAGAGTATGGTTTTCTTGGGGAAACATGTTTCCATTCTTTTATTGAATAAATCGCTAAATATATTCCACTGAGAACTGACATCCGAGTCAGCGAGATCATATATGACGCTCCAATCAATACCTTGCATTTCTATTTTGAATTTATGCATGTTTTTAAAATTGAAACATCTTTTTTGTATTTTGTGATTTGTAGTTTTACGTGTTGTCGAGATACGGATCTTTTGGGCTAGGTGGTCAGAGATGTACACATACGTCAGGTTGATTGATGAACATATTATCTATACATGTTGCTGATGTACTGGTTATCCTTGTAGGTTTATTGAATAATTGTTTAAAGCCAAAGCATGTTAGAAGTTGGGTTACATTCTGCTTTAGGTTAGTGTTACTTAGAAAATCTATGTTGAAATCTCCAGTGATTATTGTTAATTTATTTTCATTCTGTACTGTCATTAGGAGTCGTTCAAATAGTTCAAGAAACACACATCCATTTGGAGGTCTGTATAAGGCTATGATAATAATGTTAGTAACAGTATCTGTGATAGTTTGCACTACATTCAAAGATAAATGGTTTACTTAGATTTGTTATATTGGGTAACTTTTGAAAGTTGATACCTTTTCTTGTATATATTCCAACTCCGCCATGGTGATTTCTTTTCCTGCAAAACGCTGATGCTAAGGTAAAGTTTTGAATATTGATGCATTTTAACTGATCCTCACTTTTCCAGTGTTCCGTTACGCACAGTACATCACAAATATTACTTTCTAATTCCACACTAATTTCATCGCAACAGTTGCCAATTGATTGTACATTTTGGTGGATCACTGTTAGGTTGATATCCGAAGTTTTATTAGATTTAGGGTTTCCCGGTTCCGTCACTTTCGAGTTTTGTTTTGAAGGTGAAAAAGAAAAGGATTGATGTATACACCTTCAGGCCATAGATTACCATCATTTACAATATCATAGTCTGATTTCAGAACGCTTATTTTAAAGGATGAATATTCTTCTGGCCTTTTGGAGGCCATTTTTATGCACTGTGCATCCTTAATTTTCATGGAAATAAGATGTTCCATCGTGGGTTCTTGCGTTGCGCTTGGATCCAGTCCGCTGATGTAGAAATAGGATAGAACTTTTCTACCCTTGATTCCTAATTGCTGATTTGACTTGCCCATAATCGACATTTTTCTTCTTCTGCTCCTTCGATCGACTGTTGTGAAATTGTCAGTGTTCGAATTGTCTAGAATTGGTAATACGGATGGTGGTTGACTGCTGCCTGGGGTGTTGGGTGGGGCATTCATTGCAATAGATGTCCATGGTTTATTTATTTTTATGGCTGCAATTTCACTATAGGCCACTGTATTTACATTTGGAATGTTATCCAAATCAATTTTATTAGTATCGTTCTGCGGTTGGATTGCAGATTTCTGTATTGTATGAGTAGATTTGGTTTATGTCTTCGGTACCATTGGTTTGTTTATATTGGGTTTTTCGGTATTTATATTTATAGAGGTTAATTTTCTAATTATATTGTCCTTATTAGTTATAACATTATGCAAATTCATAACTTGCTCATTTAGTATACTAACTTTTTTCTTTAGGTCCTTTAGTTCTGTTTTCATTCCTTACACTAGTTGGAAGGAGATTCGTTGTATGCCTTGCTTTTCACATCGATGACAAGCCAATACACCGAATTTATCTTCATTTTTCATACATCCTTCATGGTAGTCAGAAGCACATATAGTACAGGTTGACAATTCACACCTGGTAGTTATCGGAAGGTGGCATGCAATGCATTCCTTATGTTCTATTAACTCAACAATGGTTTTATTTAACTCACTGTCTGAAAACGAACGTTCACGGTTCATTCCCCAAGCAAAGTCCTAGAGACTCCAAGATCAGTTTTTCTCGATTGGGTTGAATGAACCCGACGTTCCCAGACTTTTGAGCAAAAAACGCACCATAGGGCCCACAAATGGACCAAAAAATTTTGGCTTTTAGCCAATTCGGATGTAAAATTTTCCGCTCAATCCGAATCCGCAATAAAAAATATAGGTTTCCATTTGAAATTTCAAAGTAGGGCATCATATCTCTTATAAGGCTCCATCGAGCCCAAAATCTCATGGACCCATTCAATTCCTCGGGCAAAATTACTAAAGACCCCAGTTTCAGAATTCCGATTTTCTACCCGTGCGCGAAATAAATTCGCCGTTTCCGGACTTTTGAACCACCCTGTACATAAATTCATGTATCACCTTAATATTAAAATATATAGTAAAATAAAAAAAATGCAGTTGCTGAGCGTGTCCTAATTTCGTAATATTTGATAATTATTGCAAACATGTTTTCTTAATTATAATTACAAATATTCCTTGACTTTGTTTTGTTAATTAATTAACATTATCTTAGTTCCCACAACCACAGTAGCCTCATTATCAAAACTTTAATTAATTAATTCGACAAACAAATGTTGCAAAGAGGAATATTATTGGGTACATAATTCACAGTTCATATTTATTATGTCTAAGATTAATATGAAAAAGGCTGTAAAGATTACGCTACTTATATCAGTGTTGAATTATGTAACATACACATACACAACAAACAATTTCGATATAATACATAGAGTGAATTTAATTTTTTTAAATTTATCTTAATAAATAAATATTTAACCTGTTCTAAAATCTACAAATTTAAGTCATAGAGATTATAAAGTTATTATCAAACTTGTTTAATCTGGAAGCAATAGCTAAGTTTAGTACTGTTTTTTTTTTCATTTAAATAATAACATTGTAGTTTCAAGATCTCAAATATAATTTAATTTACTAGTTCTTGTAGATTGAGAAAACTATCTTTAGGAAATGTTATGACAATCATACTACTTATGATAACATGCAAATCTCTTTCGTATAATTTAATGTTCGTCAGTGAAATAGTTAACCAATTTTGGTTACCGTGTCATCGGACTGTCATCCAATTTTTTATTTTCATGACTGTAAAATAAAAAAAAGATTCCTTATTGTAATCTCAATTCAAAATCAAGAGCAGTTAAAAGGGCAGAGGCGCCTCTTGCGGACGAATTTTGAACTAAAAAATAGTTGCCACTGCTCTTTAGTTGCATAGTCGTTGTAGTCCTCCGACGTTAAAAATTTTCCACGTTCTACACTTTTAATTGTGCTTAATTTTGATTGTAGATTTTATCAAAAAAGACTTTTTACTTTCTCCGTTACGAAGTACGAGAAAGTATTGTGATCGTAAAAATTTTTTCAAAAAGTTTTTTACAGAAATATCCGTTTTGTGGTCCCTAGTCGCCATTTCAACAATTTCTGGAAAAAAAAATTGTGTGTGTGACTGTGTGTGTCTGTGCGCGCTGTATCTCAAAACTAATAAAGAAATTGACATGAAACTTTGAACATACGTCTTATTTGGCAATCCAATCAAGAACTAAAAAGCTTTTGGTAAAATTTCGTAAACCGGAAGTGAGTGTTTACCTTAACTGTTCTTTGTTTTTTCCCAATATATTTTTAAATATGAAAAACATCACAAAAACATTTAAACAAATATTAAAGACAACAAAGAAATAAATATCTTTTGTTTGAAAATATTTTTCATAAAATTCTTGTTATTCGAGAAAAAAAATTATTATTATTTTTTTCATTTTTGGTTTATGTTTTTGAAACAATTATAGTTACAGCAAATTTATGTTAGTAATAATTGTAGAGAATACCAAAATGAATAACTTATAGAGAATACATTCGATTCAAAATCTCTTTAGTTTTTGAGTAAACTGAGTTTTTGAATTTGAAGTATAATTTTTCCATCTTTCATAATTTTGACGTTATAAACGTCAGTTGCATCCGCGTTTACAAAGCGCTCGATGTACATTTAAAATATGATTAAAATTGAAAATAAACCATGAAAGCGTAAATATAAATGATTTTTTTTCCAGAAATTGTTGAAATGGCATCTAGGGATATTTCCGTAAAAAAAAAATTGAAAAAAAATCACGATCAGAATACTTTCTCGTACTTCATAACGTAAAAGTAAAAAAAAAAAAACTGAATCATTGTTATGTGCTTTGTAGTTCTTATACAGGGTCTTCATTTCAAAAGGAGCCACCCTGAATTACTTTGGATCTGAAGTAGTTACGGTTTTAAGAAAAAATACGTCAATTTTGCTTTCGAGGGGGAACTTAAAAAACACCATTTTTAGAATTTTATCTTTCACCCCCTCACTCCCAGCCACCCCATCTTTATAATTTCAAATGGGACCCCCTATTATGCGATACCTCATTTTAGAGGGCATAAAAAATACTATCGAGCAAAGCAAATATAATTGAAATCGGTTCATTTGTTTTAGAGAGAGAGAGGGTATTGATTTCAAAATAAGCCACTCTGAATAACCCTGGTTCTGAAGTAGTCACGGTTACAGGAAAAAATATGACAATCCTGTTTTTGAGGGGGGACTTGAAATCACTGTTTTTAGAATTTTTTTGTAATGGCGACTGCTTCAGAACCAGAGTTATTCAGGGTGGCGTATTTTGAAATGAATACCCTCTCTCTCTAAAACAAACTAACTGATTCCAATTATTTTTGCATTTCTGGATAGTATTTTTTAAGCTGTTTTTAGTGTGTTTCAAAGAAAACAGCATTATTTTTCTAACATAAATAATACTCTTATTGTCTAAATAAATAGATGAGAATATTCTACAAAATGTATCTTCCCCCTCTCAATTATAGTTAAGGTATAAATTAAACATTATTTATGTCTATCGATTATATTTTTTTAAACCTTTGAAGGAGGTGCATTAAAGTATAATTATCTCACGTTGAAACAAACTATTTTTGATTACTTTGTAATAATTTTGATTGAGATGGCAGACTCATTCACTGAAGTTTCGGAAGCCGAGTATCGAAGGTAAGTCATTATAATAATTTTAAAAAGAAATAAATTTTTCTAATGAAATGTATTGTTTTATAGAATGAGTTATGAGCAACAAGTTACTTATCTTCAACGACTTGCCGATATCGATGGTGATGAACACGACGAGGAATATGAAGGTACTGCATCAGCCGATGAAGAATTGTTACCCCGATCAACTTTTCCTATTGAAGAATCTGATGTTGAGGATGTCTATGCTGACACCGAAGTTGAAATAGAAATTGAAAAAGAAGATGATAGTGATGTCGAATGTGGTGATGAACCCATTGATAATATTGTGCAAGATCTACATGGTAAAGATGGTACAGTTTGGATAGCTTCCGCTCCACAAGATGGATTGCAAACATACAAGCACAATATTCTACGCCAAAAATCTGGTCCCTCTAAAGATACGCTAACCCTTACAATAAGAGATACGTTCAAGTGTATTTTCACCCCAATAATGTGTGACATAATTGTTAGAGAAACGAATCGGAAAGCCAAATCTGTGTATTTGGAACGGAATAATGCAAATCCTACGGAACAGCCTAAAATATGGAAGGACATTACTACAGATGAGTTTGATGGCTATTTGGCAATATTAATAACGGCAGGAGTACACCATTCCAATACAGAGGATATCAAAGAACTTTAGAAAAGTGAAGCGTACCCTATTTACCGTGCGACTATGTCAATAAATAGATTTTGGGCTATTCAACGGTTTTTACGATTTGACAATGCTAACACCAGAGCAGAAAGATTAAAAACTGACAAAGCTGCTGCGATTTCTGAATTGTGGTTGTTATTGAATAACAATTTGAGAAATAATTATGTACCATCCGAGTGTCTTACAGTAGACGAACAATTATTCCCTTTCCGAGGAAGGACACGATTTACACAATATATGCCCTCAAAACCAGCAAAATACGGCATAAAAATTTGGTGGGTATGCGACTCAGATAATTCTTATCCCATCACAGGCCAGATATATACTGGAAAGTCAATAGATGGTCGCGAAAAAAATCAAGGCGAGCGGGTAGTGAAAGATTTATGCCACCGATTTAAGAACTCTGGTAGGAATATTGTAATGGATAATTTTTTTACAACATTGCCATTAGCGCGTTTGTTGATGTCATGGAAATTATCGGTTGTTGGTACTCTGAAAAAGAACAAAGCATGTATACCTCCTCAGATGCTAGCCAATAAAAGTCGAGAAGAATTTTCGTCGATATTTGGATTTGGCAAAGACAAAGTGACGATGGTATCGTACGTGCCCAAAGTAAGAAAAGCCGTGATATTATTATCTACAATGCATTACACAAATACTGTGAGCGGATCTAAACGAAAACCTGAAATAATACATTATTATAATACCGGAAAAGGAGGCGTTGATAATATGGACAAAATGGTATCACACTATACGACAAAGCGTAAGACAAATCGATGGCCTGTATCAATATTTTATAATATAATTGATATAGCAGCATTAGCAGCTTATATTATTTATGTGGAAAATAACCCATCAGAGGCAAAAGTAAACAACCTACGCAAGAAATGTCTACAAGGTTTGGGTAAACAGCTTGCATTACCGAATATTATACAAAATGTTTATCTTGTGTATAAATTTAATAACAATAAATTTATTTTTTCTTACTTTTGGTTCGTTTTATGTTTATCCTAAAATCTTTTAAGCTTATATATATATAAATGATAATAGTAGATAATGTAAAACACATAAAGGTACCCAGGTACCTACGTCGTGGGGATTGAGGATAAATATGTTTGACAACAAATAATAATCAATATTTTTTGTTGTGTCAAACAAAAATGGAATATTATTAAAGAGTTTTAAGATGTCACGGAGAACTAGCTGAAAATTTAAATTCTGTATCAGTAAAAAATTCACTTGAAAGTCGTAAAGGTACCCGGGTACCTTGTCGTGGGGATGAGGGATAATTTGATTTTTTAATGAAATAAAACATGTTTAAGTTAGTCTAATACAGCGCATCATGTAGAAAAATAATTGATTTAATACTAATTAAAATTCCCTTCAAAATTTTATGATAAAATATACATTAAAACAAGATATAATTTTTAGTATGTAAAATCCTATGGCCCACGATAAAAAAAAATACTGTATACATTGATATCATATACACTAGAGATGAAACGGATATCCGGTAACTATCCGGTATACGGCCTATCCGGCACAAGTATACTATTCGGCCGAATACCGGATAGTAACCCGATATCCGGCCGGATACTGGATATTCAAAAAGTACGACAATTTTCTAAAATCAACTTTAAAACATATATTTTTGTGATGTAAATAATAATAAAACGGTTTATAATTATGATGGCTTTTATTTATAGCTAAAAAAGTTACAAAATTTAGAAAAAGTTACAAAGAACTTTTAATGAACTTTAATTAGTATCAAACACCATAAAAGAACTTAAATAATAACACTTAACAAACACAAAGAGATTCTGTCCTCTTTTCATCAAAGAAAATATTTAAAATAGATATTCAAAATTAACAAGAGGTAAGTTATAGTGAATGAAGACTAAATTTTCAGCATTCGTTGGCAATGGGCGTTTTCCACCAATTTTTCTTTAAAGATGACGTCTTTGGATCTATAGAGCTTGTTTTTCTCTTAACACCTGTCCTATTAAGTATGCAGGTACCTGTTCGTATCATCTCGGCCAAAAGTGCCTGAGGAATGTTCCCATGCATCATTTCTCTAGCAGTTTCCACCACCGTACAATTTTCCCTCTCACTGGACCCGTCTTGTTCCGGAGTGGAGGGCATTATAAGACGTTGAATAATACCTTTCTTGTGTAAACTGGTCCAGATCTGTTTCTTGTCGAACACCCTGCCATTATCACTCAGCAGCTCCAGACTGTTGCTTTCTCAGCTAGGAACTGGCTCAGTTTTTCAGCAATTTCGGATTTTTGTAATCGTCCTTAAAAAGCACAAAATATCGATATCTAGACCTCGATTCTTGAAATGGACCGCAAACATCCGTGTGAATTCGCTCTCGCAGTTTCGTAGTTCAGGACCTCGTGACGAACGGTAGCGGATGAGCTTTATCATAAATGTAACCTTCACACAGTTTACTATGCATTTCTACATTCATGTCAAGCTCCTTCCGAATCGTTCATGGTAAAACTGTAGCAAGTTTCCCTTACTCACTGCATTGACCTCATCTGATAGGGTTCGAACTTCTCACCGCCAAATTGAACAGTCCTCCATGACGAGCTCCCTCCTATTGTTGACTAGGAAGTTGCAGACTTCAGCTGATGAAGATGAGTTGGCTGTCCAAGTACTTATTCTGGGCTGCAAGCACGGAGCACAGATTTCTCTTGATTGATCAAATATCAGTCAAGGTAATTTTGTATATTTTCCGTGGATTGCTACCCCAACTTCTACTTCTTTTTCTTCGCATCGACTGAACTTCGTTGGTGATGACTTCTTCGATGATTGCAGATGAGAGCTTCCTGCTTGGTGGATCCAGGTCCTTTGGTCCTTAAGGCCATTTTATACCAACATAGTTGATTGATTAAGCTATCAACCGTTCTATCACTTTTTTTCCCTCACCATCCAGCTGGATTTAATAGAAAAATACTCCCCGTCAATGTATCCAGAATTTTACAAAGCAAAAATATATCTCGCAGTCCCGGGTTACTTGCAAATTCTTTAGTCATTTCTTCTATCAATTCAGAAAAATTTAAAATATGTGTATATGCGATCTGACAAGATATTTTTCTGCCTTAAAACCTTATAAAAATATTACAGAGGATTTTCAAATTTTTCGATTTGAAAAATAAAATTCCCCGCCCCAAGAAATGTTTTACTTCAAGTGAGGGGGCGGCCAACTCATCATTTGCACGCGGGCGGCCAAGGGTCTAGGATCGGCCCTGCCCTTAGTTCTGATATTAGCTCATCCTTTATGTTAATTATGTCTTTCAGATGAGTTCATCCTTTATGTTAATTAAGTCTTTCAGATGAGTTATTTCTTGATGATTATTTGGAAAGAAAATTGGTGAGTTACCTTCTACAATGTCCCCGGTGATTACCTCATTTAGGTTGTCTGATTTATTTTGCTTCCCGGAACAAGTAGATAGATGTAAATCCAATCGGTGATACGACTTAAGACATCCTTCACAGGCCCTTGCATCCACGACACTCTGTTTACATTTATTACATTTCGATTTAACACTGTTTTCTTCGACACTACTTTCTCCAGCGACTGTTATTGTCGGTGCCATTTTTACTTATTGTTGTAACAATAAGTGCATTATGTAACTAAAGTAGAAAAACCCCATTATTTAATGCTTCTGCGACAAGTAAGGGTTTTCAATATTAGTTTTAATTAAAAGTTTTCAGTTATTACCTCCCCAAGAAATATGGCGTTGTCAAATAAAAGCAAAGAAACCCACAGTTTCATTATCGGTTGTATAAAAAAATGCAATCAATTAAACGTTTCTGCGAATATATAAATTCTTTATCAGTTGTGCACGGCATATCTGTGTAGGGATATGTCCACAATATTCTTTATTTTCCTATCGATAGAAAGTTAATGTTGGTAGGACACAGCACAAACAATTGATAATCTCTGAAAGCCAAAGCAGGAAATACGTATTTGTTTCATAAATAATTAGTATGAATAAATTTACTATCGAACGTATGTGTGTGTGTGTGTGTGTATGAAGAAAAATAGTGGAGGATGTAATAGCATCTTAGCATAATAAATTATATATGATGATAATGTTTCCAGTATAGCATTATTATAAGCATTATAGATTATCATGTAAGGTAATAATACGGTTGGAACCTATTAAATTTCATAAGTAAATACGCCGTTGAGGAGTTGAGAGATCAAGATGCACGACATTGTAAATTACCTTGATTCCTAATAGATCGCTCACTCTCTTCTCATCTCTTCATTCACTTGTATTAAAATTTTTCAACATAAATACAGGGATTTTTGCGCCTCCTCCACTCTGTACTGTATCATTATAATTATATCATGAGTAGTGCCCCCTTCGAATACAATGGAAATCATGGAAATATGCCTCTTGCACAAATAAATAAATAAATCATATTTATTGCCCCAATCGATTATTGTATTGCCGGTGTTATGAAATGTTTAGAATAAAGTTAACGGTCTCAAGGCGAAATTGCAGATTGTGCTTTTCACAAGATTCTAGTCAAAGTATTATTTATTAAATTACCTTTACTTGATTTTAGCTAAATTAAATTTATGATTCTTTTTCTAGTCTACAATATAAGTCTTATAAAGACTAGAATTAATCATCAAATTATGAATTAAAATAATTGGCGATTTTAAATTTTTGATGAAAATTCGATAAACCACTGGATCGATTCGGAGTTTCTATACGTCACTCCAAAGATCTCACCAAGACCCATCAGAAAATCAACTTGAATAAAAACAATTGTCAATAATAATAATAATAATAATAATAATAATAATAATAATAATAATAATAATAATATATTTATTTGCAACCAAAATATATAAAATCTACAAATCAATAGAAAAAGAAAATAGAGAAAAGTACATTTTGATTAAGCAAATAGGACTAAAAACAACTAAAGTTGATCTAAGTTTTAGCCCTAGGAATACGATAGAGTTACGTTATATTCGTTTTCCATAAATAATAATTCCAAAACAAGACCCAAGAACATACATTTTGCAGCTCCAGTAACTCCTGTAATGATTCTCAAGCCTGTGGCGCGTGTTCAAATAAAACTCTAAAATGAAAAAAAATAAAATAATCAACTTTTTAAATTATAAGTATACTTCTTACTTTTGCTCAAAAATTGCATTTGAAAAGATTTCCTGAAGAAACCACAAGCTCGATTCGGAGTTTCTATACGACACTGTAAGGACCTCAATAATACCCATCAGAAAATATACTTGCGCTAGAACAAATTCCAATTTGAAGCCCATAGCGCGTTCGCAAAGAAAACTCGAAAATGGCAAAAATCGAAAAAATATACATTTTTAATAATCATCGCAGACCATGAAAGTGTACCTTTTTTTGATCAGAAAAACAAAACAAGTCTATAGGCGTTACAAAATTTCCTCTACCTTAAATAGCAAAAAAGTTGACAAGTCAGTTTGAAAATTTTAGAATTTTTTTTTTAAAGTTGATTTTTTCAGACTTAGAACGGCCGTAGCAGCTAAATGAAAACTCCAAATCCTTGTGTGCGTTATAGTCGGATTCACTTAAAATTGGCGGTTTTAAATTTTTGTCGAAAACCTACCCCCCTTCCAGTGGCGGTTTCAAAGGGGGGCGGGGGGGTTAATCGGGTAATTACCCCCCTAAGAATTTTTCACTTAAAAATTTGTATTGTTAAAAATTACCGATATTCCATATTCCAAACAAATGATATAACCGGTAAATTTTTCCAACGCTTTAAAACGTTGAAAAGGGATAGGGAGATTTCATAGAACAGGTGTATGCAGTGGCGGCTCAATAATGCACAGTGGGCCAAAAAAAACGGTACAAATTGTTTTGTACTGTTATATCTTCGTGCGCTATTAGTATTTTAAAATAATTAATATAACAGTGAAAAGCCCAATTTTTACAGATAAGATGAAGTACTTTTGGTCTAAAAAAATAATACTTAAACTTATGCCCGGAGAAGTGGCGGCTCTAGGAAAATTTTGACGGTAAAGCCACTTAGCATACACAATATATCTCACGGTCTCATTTTTGAGGAAAGAAAAATCGATCATTAAAAACCTTCACTTGTTGCAGAAGCACTAAAAAAATAAAGACGAAAAATAGCCCGCATTAAATCTGTAATACCGTTCTTCGTCCACGGAAATCAACCAAACGACGAATTGTATTTTGTAACCTTATCTACATCTCCTTAACCTCTTGGGCACGGCTGAATTTTACACGGGGCTGTTTCTCTGTACGGCAGAGTTCAATTTGAAAATCGCATCCGAGAAAGCCACTATAGTGACGCATAGTGTAATACTTCAAGAATTTAAAACTTATTTTTGGTTAAAAAGCGGAAAATTATTTTTTATCTTATCTATATCTCTTTAATGACTACCGAAAAAAATGAAAAATTAGAAGATTTAAAACGTTGAGTTGTGGTAAGTTATTTTTAAGTTATTTTATTTGAGTTTATTTTGTATAATGGTTTGTTAGTTGACCTAAGTTACTCTTTATTTTGATGTGTCTCACATTGTAAATACAATGCAAAAGACCAACTCTTATCTTATCTTAAAGAATTTGCAAAATCATTCCTTTCGTTCAAGAATTATCCTCAAAAAAACTACAAATTTATTTTTTTCTGTCTTATCTGCATCTATTCGGCGAGTACAGCACTTTTTTGCCAAAATTGTTCATCCGTTCACAAGTTATCTTAAATAAATGTTTTTTTTTGTCCTTCGATGAGTAGAAATACTTTTCAGGAGGAATTTTTAAAATCGGCCATTTTGTTCAAGAGCTATCTTCTCAAAACCACAGAACTATTGAGCAATTATTTTTTTATATACACATACTTTGCTGAGAGATTTTTCAATATATGTTTATCCGTTCAAGAGTTGTCCTTAAAGACCAGAAAACAATTATATGACAAATTTAATTTTTTTGTCGTAACTGCATCTATTCGACTTTGCTGGAAGAATTTACCAAATTTGATCATCCGTTCAAGAGTTATCCTCAAAAACCAGAAATCAATTGAAGGAAACATTTAATTTTTTGGTCTTATCTGCATCCATTCGACGAGTACAACACTTTGCTAAAAGAATTTGCCAAATTTGGTCATACGTTGAAGAGTTATCCTGTGAAACCCGAAAAACAATTGAACAAATTAAATTTTTTGGTTCTTTTTTTTATTTTATTCAAATTTAGATATAGTACATGACAAATTATAACAAAGTACATCACAACAAAATCAAATTCTACAGCTAATTGAATACGTCACAGAAAACAAGAACAAAATCATTTGCAATTGATATAATTCTCTACTGAGTAATATTCTTTTTCCATCAGTCAAGACATGTTTTCTACATCTTCCGGATGAATATAAGACTTTGCCGAAAGAATTTTACAAATCTCGTCCTCGGTTCAAAAGTTAAAATGTTGAAAATTTAAAAAATGCAATTTTTGCATTTTGTGTTAATGTCAAGAGAAAATTTCGTAACCCGTAATTAAATTACATAAAATTTGCCATATTTTGAAGTTTAAATCATCACAATTGAACAATGCGTGCGGCAGTAGTGCAATTTAAAAAAATCAAAATCTCAAAATTTAAAAACTGCAATTTTGTATTTCGTGTTAATTTCACGAGAAAATATTGTAATCCATTTTAAAATAACAGTAAATTCGCCATATTTTGACGTTTAAATAATTAAAATCGGACTACGCATTCGGCAGGTGTACAATTCCAAAAATTAAAATCGCGTTTTTTAAATTCTGGAAATTTAAAAAATTGCAATTTTTTACATTTTAAGATAACACTAAATTCGACATATTTTGAAGTTTAAATAACTATAATCGGACAACGCGTTCGCCAGGTGTGCAATTTAAAAAATCGAAATTTCGATTTTAAAAAGTGAGATTTTTGCATTTTGTGTTAATTTCACGAAAATATTTTGTAATCCGTTTTAACATTACACTAAATTTGTCACATTTTTACGTGTTTAAATCATCAAAATCGGACGACGCATTCGGCAGGTGTGCAATTTCAAATATCAAAATCGCGAGAAAAAATACAAATTTAACGATGGCTACTTTTAACTGTCAAAAATAATCATTTTGAGCTACAAAAAATGACAATTTTCAACCTCCAAAAACTACAATCTTGAAATGCCAAAATTGATCATTTTCAACAACCAAAAACTTATACTGCCAAAAATGGCAATGTTCAACAGTCAAAAACCACAATTTCCAACTGTCAAAAACCACAATTTCCAACTGTCAAAAATGATAAATTTTCAACTGCAATCAATCACCGTTTTAACTGTCAAAAACAGTAATTTTATCTGCTTACAATGATCATCTGCTTACTGGCAGGAATGACAATTTTTTGGCTATTTTCAACTGCCAAAAATAATTTGAGCTACCAAAAATGACAATTTTCAACCCACAAAAATTACAATCTTGAAATTCCAAAATTGATCATTTTCAACAACCAAAAACTTATATTTTGAACTGCTAAAAATGGCAATTTTCAACTGCCAAAAACCACATTTTCAACTGTCAGAAATGCCACTTTTCTGGAGGAATTTTTAATATTTGCCATTTTGTTCAAGAGTTATGCTTTCAAAACCGCAAAAAAAATGAACGACGAATTTAATGTTTTATCTCATCTGCATCAATTCAGTGAGCACAATACTTTGCCGGAAGAATTTTCAAAATTAGATTATCCGTTACATGAGTTATCCTTAAAAAAAGAACGACGGGTAACACTTTGCTGGATGAATTTTCAAAATGTGGCCATCCTTTCAAACAATTGAACGACGAATTTATTTTTTGTTTTTATCCGTAAATAGTGCTTACATTGACTGGAAACGCCTAAAAAACGAGTAAAAAATAGTCTTTAGCCACTGGGTGTATGAGAGTACCAGTTTATTTATCTTTTTTACTTTCTCCGTTACGAAGTACGAGAAAGTATTGTGATCGTGATTTTTTTTTCAAAATTTTTTTTTACGGAAATATCCGTTTTGGGGTCCCTAGATGCCATTTCAACAATTTCTGGAAAAAAAAAATTTGTGTCTGTGTGTGTGTGTGTGTGTCTGTGTGTGTGTGTGTCTGTGTGTGTGTCTGTCTGTGTGCGTTGTATCTCAAAAACCAATAGAGCAATTGATATGAAACTTTGAACATACGTCTTATTTGATAATCCGAAGAACTGAAAAGCTTTTGGTAATATTTCGTACACCGGAAGTGAGTGTTTACCTTAACTGTTTTTTGTTTTTTGCCAATATTTTCCTTAATATAAAAAATATCACAAAAATATTTAAACAAACATTGAAGACAACAAAGAAATAAAAAGCGTTTGCTTGAAAATATTTTTCATAAAATCATTGCTATTCGAGAAAAACATTTATTTAATATTTTTAATTTTTGGTTTATAATTATGAAACGATAATAGTTACAGCAATTCTATATAAATAATAATTGTAGAGAATGCCAAAATGAACAACTTCTAAAGAATAAGTTTTTTTCGAAATCTCGTTAGTTTTCGAGTAAACCTAGTTTTTGAATTTGAAGTATAATTTTTCCATCTTTCATGATTTTGACGTTTTAAACGTCAGTTTCATCCGAGTTTACGCAACGCTCAATGTACATTTAAAATATGATTTCAATTGAAAATAAACCCATGAAAACGTAAATATAAAGTCGGAGAAAGTAACATGATGGCCACATCAAATATGTGCTCCTTGTGTGCAAGTTAGTTGGATTCTATTAAAATTAGCGATTTTAAGTTTTTGACGAAAACCTTAAAAACTACTCAATGGTCCAATTTTTGCTCAAAAATTGCAATTGAAATAATTTCCTGAAGAAGCCACTGGTTCGATTCGGAGTTTCTATATGTCACTATAAAGATCTCATCAAGACCTTTTTTTTTCATCAGAAAAACAAGAGAAATCAATTTGCTTAAAAAATTCAGTTACCCTTAATGATCCTCGTTTTCTTCCTCCAGGTTTTTATAAGTAGGTAACATCTAATAAGTTAATATTAAAGTCGCCAATACACAATAAATTATCACTGCGAGGAATTAAATCACTAAAAGATACTTCTAAGGAATTCAGAAAACTAGAAACGTTGAAAGTGGGAGGTCTGTAAACAGCTACCATAATAAACGTGTCTTTATGTATTGAGAATGAGATCCATAGTTGCTCAATCGAGTGATCGCTGTCAACTATTTTGTACTTTATATAGTTTTTTTATATAAAAAGCCACACCGCCACCTCTAGAGAGTCTATCTCTTCGTATCAATTTGTAGCCATCAATGTAGCAGTGGCTATCTGGAATATTTTCGTTTAGCCATGTTTCACTCAGTGCAATAATATCGTAATTTCTAGAATTAATGTGCAGTTTGAGTAAATCAAAATTGACTTAAATCAAAATTGACTAGTAGCGATCTACAATTCATGCCTGCAAATTTAAGTCTACTCATTGTAGTAGAACAACCCACACAGCCATCGTACGAAATGAAACTTGTGAAATAAACGAATTGTATAAGCCGATAAGTATATCAAAATAAATAGTGTTTAGCGTCAAATAATCCAAGTGAGGAAGAACATTTAATTATACCAACTCAATATTTACTTTTATAAGTATAAACGAACTAAATAATATGCCGCAGAAATATTGATTTATAAACAAAAAGAAAATCAAATTATTAATACTAAGAAACGGTTAATTGTAATCAAATCAATATTTGAATTATGTACATAAAAATTAAGCTAAACAATAAGCCTCAGAGATATTGTAATATAATCAAAATAAATCAAATTATTAATACTAAAATAGCTATTTATGTAACAAGTCCACAATATAGCACTTTCTTGGACGAGACGTTTTATGGCCGAGCGAGCGAAGCGAGAGAGGCTGATAATGGAGGCGAGTCCATGAATGTTCAATTTTTTGGCCATTATTTTCAAATTTCTGGCCAGAAACTCACTGTTGGAGGCTGAAAGTGGTAAATTATTTTGCTTAGATTTCTAGGTTTCCATTTTTTATTTTTGGCCTGAGTTTTCGATCATTTGGCCTAAATTTAGGCCTAAATTTATTTATTTTTTTGCTCAAAATATTCGATTTGTTTCTTGAAATTTTAGATTTCTAGGTTTCCATTTTTTATTTTTGGCCTGAGTTTTCGATCATTTGGCCTAAATTTAGGCCCTAATCTAAAATTTCAAGAAACAAATCGAATATTTTGAGCAAAAAAATAAAAAATAATGGAACAAAACAGCCGAAGATCTAAAATATCGGCCAAAAAATAAAAAATCCCGGTCTAAAAATAATATTTTTTAGCTTAAAATAAGTTCCGACGAGAAATTCAAAATAATAGCAAACAAAATTACAAAACCGCACAATAAAATCATTAATTCTAAATATCAAATATCCGGCGTGGCCAGGGAAGTAGTTGTTTCAATAAGTTATTTGTTTGTAGTCCTAATAATAATAATAATATCAATTTATTCCCAACAGACAATAACAGCATAAAAATGAAATTTTCGTAGTTATATTACAGAATTGTATATATAAGCAGAACATCAATTTCAGAACAATTGTAGCTTGAAACACAATAATAATGAGACTAATAATAATAATAATAATAATTATATTGATTGTCATACGGAAAATAAATCATTTAATTATTATTATTATTAATTTTGCAGAGTTACGAACAGGTTGAATGTTCATATATTCAGGCTACTTTCGTCTTTATCGAAATCATTAATTCTAGTTAAGAAAATATAAAATATGTGACAAACAATAAAAAATTAAGACCAAAAATCTAAAATTCGTACCCAAAAATCTAAGTGGTGGACCAAAAAATTAAAATTTTCAACAAACAAATCGAAAATTGAAGTTAAAATATGGAAAATTTCGACCAAAAGACCAAAAGGCGTAAAGATAAAAAATTCAGACAACAAAAATCGAAAATTTTGGTCAAAATAAAGAATATTTGGGCCACAAATTGAAAAAAATTGAAAATGGGCCAAAGAAACAAGAATTCGGATTTAAGGATAAAAACGCAGACAAAAAAATCGAAAATTTAGTTAGAAGCAAAATAATTTACCACTTTCAGCCTCCAACAGTGAGTTTCTGGCCAGAAATTTGAAAATAATGGCCAAAAAATTGAACATTCATGGACTCGCCTCCATTATCAGCCTCTCTCGCTTCGCTCGCTCGGCCATAAAACGTCTCGTCCAAGAAAGTGCTATATTGTGGACTTGTTACATAAATAGCTATTTTAGTATTAATAATTTGATTTATTTTGATTATATTACAATATCTCTGAGGCTTATTGTTTAGCTTAATTTTTATGTACATAATTCAAATATTGATTTGATTACAATTAACCGTTTCTTAGTATTAATAATTTGATTTTCTTTTTGTTTATAAATCAATATTTCTGCGGCATATTATTTAGTTCGTTTATACTTATAAAAGTAAATATTGAGTTGGTATAATTAAATGTTCTTCCTCACTTGGATTATTTGACGCTAAACACTATTTATTTTGATATACTTATCGGCTTATACAATTCGTTTATTTCACAAGTTTCATTTCGTACGATGGCTGTGTGGGTTGTTCTACTACAATGAGTAGACTTAAATTTGCAGGCATGAATTGTAGATCGCTACTAGTCAATTTTGATTTAAGTCAATTTTGATTTACTCAAACTGCACATTAATTCTAGAAATTACGATATTATTGCACTGAGTGAAACATGGCTAAACGAAAATATTCCAGATAGCCACTGCTACATTGATGGCTACAAATTGATACGAAGAGATAGACTCTCTAGAGGTGGCGGTGTGGCTTTTTATATAAAAAAACTATATAAAGTACAAAATAGTTGACAGCGATCACTCGATTGAGCAACTATGGATCTCATTCTCAATACATAAAGACACGTTTATTATGGTAGCTGTTTACAGACCTCCCACTTTCAACGTTTCTAGTTTTCTGAATTCCTTAGAAGTATCTTTTAGTGATTTAATTCCTCGCAGTGATAATTTATTGTGTATTGGCGACTTTAATATTAACTTATTAGATGTTACCTACTTATAAAAACCTGGAGGAAGAAAACGAGGATCATTAAGGGTAACTGAATTTTTTAAGCAAATTGATATCTCTTGTTTTTCTGATGAAAAAAAAGGTCTTGATGAGATCTTTATAGTGACATATAGAAACTCCGAATCGAACCAGTGGCTTCTTCAGGAAATTATTTCAATTGCAATTTTTGAGCAAAAATTGGACCATTGAGTAGTTTTTAAGGTTTTCGTCAAAAACTTAAAATCGCTAATTTTAATAGAATCCAACTAACTTGCACACAAGGAGCACATATTTGATGTGGCCATCATGTTACTTTCTCCGACTTTATATTTACGTTTTCATGGGTTTATTTTCAATTGAAATCATATTTTAAATGTACATTGAGCGTTGCGTAAACTCGGATGAAACTGACGTTTAAAACGTCAAAATCATGAAAGATGGAAAAATTATACTTCAAATTCAAAAACTAGGTTTACTCGAAAACTAACGAGATTTCGAAAAAAACTTATTCTTTAGAAGTTGTTCATTTTGGCATTCTCTACAATTATTATTTATATAGAATTGCTGTAACTATTATCGTTTCATAATTATAAACCAAAAATTAAAAATATTAAATAAATGTTTTTCTCGAATAGCAATGATTTTATGAAAAATATTTTCAAGCAAACGCTTTTTATTTCTTTGTTGTCTTCAATGTTTGTTTAAATATTTTTGTGATATTTTTTATATTAAGGAAAATATTGGCAAAAAACAAAAAACAGTTAAGGTAAACACTCACTTCCGGTGTACGAAATATTACCAAAAGCTTTTCAGTTCTTCGGATTATCAAATAAGACGTATGTTCAAAGTTTCATATCAATTGCTCTATTGGTTTTTGAGATACAGCGCACACAGACAGACACACACACAGACACACACACACACAGACACACACACACACACACAGACACAAATTTTTTTTTTCCAGAAATTGTTGAAATGGCATCTAGGGACCCCAAAACGGATATTTCCGTAAAAAAAAATTTTGAAAAAAAAATCACGATCACAATACTTTCTCGTACTTCGTAACGGAGAAAGTAAAAAAGATAAATAAACTGGTACTCTCATACACCCAGTGGCTAAAGACTATTTTTTACTCGTTTTTTAGGCGTTTCCAGTCAATGTAAGCACTATTTACGGATAAAAACAAAAAATAAATTCGTCGTTCAATTGTTTGAAAGGATGGCCACATTTTGAAAATTCATCCAGCAAAGTGTTACCCGTCGTTCTTTTTTTAAGGATAACTCATGTAACGGATAATCTAATTTTGAAAATTCTTCCGGCAAAGTATTGTGCTCACTGAATTGATGCAGATGAGATAAAACATTAAATTCGTCGTTCATTTTTTTGCGGTTTTGAAAGCATAACTCTTGAACAAAATGGCAAATATTAAAAATTCCTCCAGAAAAGTGGCATTTCTGACAGTTGAAAATGTGGTTTTTGGCAGTTGAAAATTGCCATTTTTAGCAGTTCAAAATATAAGTTTTTGGTTGTTGAAAATGATCAATTTTGGAATTTCAAGATTGTAATTTTTGTGGGTTGAAAATTGTCATTTTTGGTAGCTCAAATTATTTTTGGCAGTTGAAAATAGCCAAAAAATTGTCATTCCTGCCAGTAAGCAGATGATCATTGTAAGCAGATAAAATTACTGTTTTTGACAGTTAAAACGGTGATTGATTGCAGTTGAAAATTTATCATTTTTGACAGTTGGAAATTGTGGTTTTTGACAGTTGGAAATTGTGGTTTTTGACAGTTGAACATTGCCATTTTTGGCAGTATAAGTTTTTGGTTGTTGAAAATGATCAATTTTGGCATTTCAAGATTGTAGTTTTTGGAGGTTGAAAATTGTCATTTTTTGTAGCTCAAAATGATTATTTTTGACAGTTAAAAGTAGCCATCGTTAAATTTGTATTTTTTCTCGCGATTTTGATATTTGAAATTGCACACCTGCCGAATGCGTCGTCCGATTTTGATGATTTAAACACGTAAAAATGTGACAAATTTAGTGTAATGTTAAAACGGATTACAAAATATTTTCGTGAAATTAACACAAAATGCAAAAATCTCACTTTTTAAAATCGAAATTTCGATTTTTTAAATTGCACACCTGGCGAACGCGTTGTCCGATTATAGTTATTTAAACTTCAAAATATGTCGAATTTAGTGTCATCTTAAAATGTAAAAAATTGCAATTTTTTAAATTTCCAGAATTTAAAAAACGCGATTTTAATTTTTGGAATTGTACACCTGCCGAATGCGTAGTCCGATTTTAATTATTTAAACGTCAAAATATGGCGAATTTACTGTTATTTTAAAATGGATTACAATATTTTCTCGTGAAATTAACACGAAATACAAAATTGCAGTTTTTAAATTTTGAGATTTTGATTTTTTTAAATTGCACTACTGCCGCATGCATTGTTCAATTGTGATGATTTAAACTTCAAAATATGGCAAATTTTATGTAATTTAATTACGGGTTACGAAATTTTCTCTTGACATTAACACAAAATGCAAAAATTGCATTTTTTTAATTTTCAACATTTTAACTTTTGAACCGAGGACGAGATTTGTAAAATTCTTTCGGCAAAGTCTTATATTCATCCGGAAGATGTAGAAAACATGTCTTGACTGATGGAAAAAGAATATTACTCAGTAGAGAATTATATCAATTGCAAATGATTTTGTTCTTGTTTTCTGTGACGTATTCAATTAGCTGTAGAATTTGATTTTGTTGTGATGTACTTTGTTATAATTTGTCATGTACTATATCTAAATTTGAATAAAATAAAAAAAAGAACCAAAAAATTAAATTTGTTCAATTGTTTTTCGGGTTTCACAGGATAACTCTTCAACGTATGACCAAATTTGGCAAATTCTTTTAGCAAAGTGTTGTACTCGTCGAATGGATGCAGATAAGACCAAAAAATTAAATGTTTCCTTCAATTGATTTCTGGTTTTTGAGGATAACTCTTGAACGGATGATCAAATTTGGTAAATTCTTCCAGCAAAGTCGAATAGATGCAGTTACGACAAAAAAATTAAATTTGTCATATAATTGTTTTCTGGTCTTTAAGGACAACTCTTGAACGGATAAACATATATTGAAAAATCTCTCAGCAAAGTATGTGTATATAAAAAAAAAATTGCTCAATAGTTCTGTGGTTTTGAGAAGATAGCTCTTGAACAAAATGGCCGATTTTAAAAATTCCTCCTGAAAAGTATTTCTACTCATCGAAGGACAAAAAAAACATTTATTTAAGATAACTTGTGAACGGATGAACAAATTTGGCAAAAAAGTGCTGTACTCGCCGAATAGATGCAGATAAGACAGAAAAAAATAAATTTGTACTTTTTTTGAGGATAATTCTTGAACGAAAGGAAAGATTTTGCAAATTCTTTAAGATAAGATAAGAGTTGGTCTTTTGCATTGTATTTACAATGTGAGACACATCAAAATAAAGAGTAACTTAGGTCAACTAACAAACCATTATACAAAATAAACTCAAATAAAATAACTTAAAAATAACTTACCACAACTCAACGTTTTAAATCTTCTAATTTTTCATTTTTTTTCGGTAGTCATTAAAGAGATATAGATAAGATAAAAAATAATTTTCCGCTTTTTAACCAAAAATAAGTTTTAAATTCTTGAAGTATTACACTATGCGTCACTATAGTGGCTTTCTCGGATGCGATTTTCAAATTGAACTCTGCCGTACAGAGAAACAGCCCCGTGTAAAATTCAGCCGTGCCCAAGAGGTTAAGGAGATGTAGATAAGGTTACAAAATACAATTCGTCGTTTGGTTGATTTCCGTGGACGAAGAACGGTATTACAGATTTAATGCGGGCTATTTTTCGTCTTTATTTTTTTAGTGCTTCTGCAACAAGTGAAGGTTTTTAATGATCGATTTTTCTTTCCTCAAAAATGAGACCGTGAGATATATTGTGTATGCTAAGTGGCTTTACCGTCAAAATTTTCCTAGAGCCGCCACTTCTCCGGGCATAAGTTTAAGTATTATTTTTTTAGACCAAAAGTACTTCATCTTATCTGTAAAAATTGGGCTTTTCACTGTTATATTAATTATTTTAAAATACTAATAGCGCACGAAGATATAACAGTACAAAACAATTTGTACCGTTTTTTTTTGGCCCACTGTGCATTATTGAGCCGCCACTGCATACACCTGTTCTATGAAATCTCCCTATCCCTTTTCAACGTTTTAAAGCGTTGGAAAAATTTACCGGTTATATCATTTGTTTGGAATATGGAATATCGGTAATTTTTAACAATACAAATTTTTAAGGGAAAAATTCTTAGGGGGGGTAATTACCCGATTAACCCCCCCCCCCCTTTGAAACCGCCACTGGATACAATTCTGTAATATAACTACGAAAATTTCATTTTTATGCTGTTATTGTCTGTTGGGAATAAATTGATATTATTATTATTATTAGGACTACAAACAAATAACTTATTGAAACAACTACTTCCCTGGCCACGCCGGATATTTGATATTTAGAATTAATGATTTTATTGTGCGGTTTTGTAATTTTGTTTGCTATTATTTTGAATTTCTCGTCGGAACTTATTTTAAGCTAAAAAATATTATTTTTAGACCGGGATTTTTTATTTTTTGGCCGATATTTTAGATCTTCGGCTGTTTTGTTCCTTTATTTTTTATTTTTTTGCTCAAAATATTCGATTTGTTTCTTGAAATTTTAGATTTCTAGGTTTCCATTTTTTATTTTTGGCCTGAGTTTTCGATCATTTGGCCTAAATTTAGACAAAACGTGGAAAACTCGAGCCAGAAGGTGAAAAATACAGACTAAAATATCCAAACAAATCGAATATTTTGGCCAAAAAAAATCAAAAATTTGGAACAAAATAGCCGAAGATCTAAAATGTCGGCCAAAAGTATCAAAAATCCTGGTCTGAAAATAAAAATGCATACCAAACAACTTGAAAATACAGGCAGAAGAAAAATAATTTTCAACGAACTTCTCGCACATAAATCAATAATTCTTTATTTTGGCCTACATTTTTGATTAGTTTGTTACAATTTTCAATATTTCCGCATTTTTAGGCCCGACGTTTTGGTCAATTTTTTCGATTTTTTTTGTCCTATATTTTAGATTTTTTGACCTGAATGATGATTTTTAAAATTTTTTTTAGTATTTTTTTAATTTCTGTCTTTGTTTTACATTTTGCAGCCTAAATTTTTGAATTTTTTGACCTGTATTTTCAAGGGTTTTTCTTGTAATTTCAGGTTATTTATTTAATTTTATGTTGTTTGGTTTCGTGGGTTTTAATTTAAATATGTTGTTTATTTTTAGATAAAATTAATTTACTTTGATATTTATCTGGAAAATATAGTCTGCGGGATGTTAGCTAGGAATTATTTAACATTTAAATATTTGTAGGAATTTGGGATTTTTTGCATCAAACAATTAAAAGTCTAATTTAGGTTTTTTGTCTGATCTAAATTTATTCGTTCAAGGCAGCGGCGGCTCGTGGGTCTGTAGAGGAGGCTACGACAGAGATGCCTCTCGTGCTGTACTACTTTCTCTTATAGAGGAAGAAAATATGTCGCTGCTATTTTGGTAAAATTTTCTATTGCAGCGTCCTCGCCGAACATCCACGAGCCGCCGCTGGTTTAAAGATTATCCGAGAAAAACAAACAATTGATATATTGTACAAGTGGCTCTACCATCAACATGTTCTACGAGCCGCCACTGAATGTCGCCATATTGTTTCTAGCTTAAAAATATAAATTGTGTTCTAGTATGTCAAAAATGCATTCTTTTTAAGTGGGTTTAGAAATTCTATGGACAAAGCCATGAGCCATAATGTATTTTTTTTAATTTTTCTAATCCCAAGATGCAAATTTCGCTTCTTCGAATTCAAGTCTCGCGTGTGGCCATTTTTCTTCTAGCCTTCAAATATCAATTTTTCCCCAGTGTGTCAAACACGTTTGCTAAGTTGTTTTGAAAATTTTTAAGACAATTCCACGAGTGCTAGTTGTTTTTAGAATATATTAAATTCCAAGCTGCAAATTTCGCTTACTCGAATTCAAGTTTAGAATGCCGCTATTTTGTTTTTAGACCAGAAATGTCTAGGATTTTTGTAGTATGTCAAAAGTGTATTATTTGTAATTAGTTTTAGAAATTTTGAAGGCAATTGATGTCAAAAATCAGCTATAGCTCGTTGCATTGTCAACTATCGTATATTATATTGAGATCTAACTTACGGACGGACGCTAGTTGTCAGCAGTGATACATTGTGGATTATATCACCTAATACGGCCTGCTTTTTGGAAAATTATTCCTGAATGGAATATATCAGAAGATCATACTAGACTTAGATTACATTTTTTTGACATTTGGTGTGCATGCCAATAATCTTGCTTTCCTGACTTTTACTTTTTTAAGTATAGAGAGATAATCTAATGCAGCGGTCACCTATTTAAAATTTTGTAAATCAAAAATAAGTAACAAACGTATATAACAATAACTTGTTACGCTGTGGAATTTCCAAATCATGAAATAATAAATTTGTCCACATACTTTATAAGTGAATCCAATTTGAAAACAAATGCATTATTTCCTAATAATTCCGTTCCAATTGGGATTTTTATCTATGTGCAAACAATACACTTTCCCAACACTCATTAACATATTCATTTGTGTATTAATGAAAATTGAAATATTCAATCATTAAAATGGGCCGTTTCGCAAAGCGGTTTAATGAGTCTCCGTCCATACATTGGATCCCTACAAAAATATAAGAAAATCATATCAGATAAACCTACTGAATTCGGTCTTGATAACCATTGTAAAGATGGATGTGTTCACATTTGTGAGAATGACATCTTTCGAAATTGACAAATCAAGAGGGACGAAGATTGGCAGATAAGTATTGCGCCCCATCGTCTGACAAATGGTTTCAATTAATATACGACACGAAGTACACAGAAGCCAAGGACACCACGCGATGGGAAAAAGGGCTTCGGCAATTGCAACCTTTGAAACCGTAATTACTCATTCATGGATCACCGATTTGTTAAAATGCTGAATATGCCACCCCAAAGATAGCACCCTATAATATTCTGAGAACTATTTTACTTCTGCTTATCTCCTTTTCAATTTTTCAAAAGCTGCTGGTAAGCGATTCCGAGATTATTATAAATCGCAAATATTCGATATTATATTTCAACGGCGCCGATGCTATGTAAATCAAATCAAAACATTATGTCCGACATATAAAAATAATAACTTCAAAATGTGCACGTTCGTTGATGGAATAATAGTACTGTTAAGATCCTAATAATTATCAATAAATGTTTAGCATAAGATGATACGATAAAACTCATAATACAACGATTACTAAAATAGTTGGTTGCTATGTAAAAACATAAATATGTATAAGATTTGTGTGTAAATATGTAATTATTGCGTATCAAGAAATGAATTGTTTATGGTAAAAACATAATAAGGAAGTGTATCTTCATTTAAATATAAACCACCACCTACTATAAGTTGCAGCTATTATGATCAGTGGCGGCTCGTGGAACATGTCGATGGTAGAGCCACCTTATACAATATACCCCTCACCCCCCACCCTCGTTAAGAAAGAAAGAACGATTTATCTTCCTAGACCAAAATGGCACTCTTTACAAAAATAATACATTTAAAATTTTGGTTCAAATGTAAAATTCAAACATAATGTGTGATATATCATCGTAAACAGAAAGAAATCTTGCATTAGAAAATGTAAAAATCCAATATGGCGCCCATAAGAAAAACAAAAGTTGTCTATTGTTTCTCCGCCATCTTGAAAGCTACAATACATCTAATAACATATTTGGATCCTCCATTAAAAAGTGCTTTAATAATGTCTCATGCAAATTAATAGTTAATATTAATAGTTTTCGAATAAGAAATTAAAAATGAAAATTGAAAATTTTTATTTTTTCGCGATTTTTTGAAAACAAAAATATAACTCAAATTTCTCAACAAATTGTTAATCAACGTTATAATACACAACTTTGCCCTAATTTAACCAACCTAGTATCTCTTAAGATAACTGAAATCCCCATAGTGCCGCTCGAAAAACGGGCACCCTGTATAATAAACTGTCCCTGCTTAATTTGATAAAACGATGATTTGCAAATCTGATTTAATTTTTGTAGAATTTCGTCGATACGTTTTATATATATTTACTTTTAAATTTTTTCTCGAGTAGTACATAATTCGAAAACTAAAATTTTCAAAAATTCACAACTCGCCAAGTAATTGGTGGATTTTAAAAAACCGCAAATAATTTGATAAAACTGTAATTTGCAAATCCAATTTAATTTTTATAGAATTTAGTCGACGCGTATTACATTTTTTTATTTTATTTTTTTCGAAATTGGAAATCTAAAATTTTCAAAAATTCGCAACTCGCGAAATAATCGATGGATTTTCAAATACTCTATTTATTTTGATAAAACGATGATTTGCAAATCTAATTTAATTTTTGTTGAATTTAGTCGACGCGTTTTATATTTTTTTAAATTTTTTGCTCGAATATTACACAATTCGAAAACTAAAATCTTCAAAAATTCACAACTCGCGAAATAATCGGTGGATTTTCAGATACTCAATTTATTTTGATAAAACGATGATTTGCAAATCCAGTTTAATTTTTGTAATTTAGTCGACACGTTTTATATATATATTTTTTTATTTTTTGCTTGAGTATTATACAATTAGAAAACTAAAATTTTCAAAAATTCACAACTCGCCAAAAAATTTATGGATGTTCAAAAACTGCACTTAATTTGATAAAACGGTGATTTGCAAATGTATTTTAATGTTTGCAGAATTTTGTCAACACATTTTATATTTTTTTTTTTTTAATTTTTTGTCCGAGTAGCGTGAAACTACAGATAGTGCCATAGCTAGTTGGCTCTATATAGCGAACCGCCCCTGATTATATAATGTGTAATTAATTATTTTTTTTTATTTAGCGAATACTACAATTGTTATGGTGAAATATTTTTACTCTCTCCGTTTTGAGGTTTCTGAAAAAAAATATTGATATGGCTATCTTGCAACTTTCTCCGATTTGATGGTTTTATCAAATCTCGCTTTATCAATTTTTTTTTTCAAAAACTACTCTGATTTCTTTCAGATCCACCCTTATTTTATTTTAGAAAATCCAGTTAATTCTGTAGCATCGAAAAAAAATATGTAAATCGCAGAGAATAAATTCTAGAAAATTTGTATTCAATTACCAAAACACTACTCTTTCAAGGCCACGTTTTTTAAATGTACTAATATTTGATTTTCGCGATGTTGTTCATTTGAGACGCTTCGGTGAACTTTAAAGAATAGATTCTAAAAAAGTATATTCAATTGCCAAAATAACAATCTTTCAAAACAAATTTTATTTTTCGAGTTGTTGAACGTTTGAAAAAATTCTAAAAAATACTAACCGCAAAGAATTCGCTTCAAAGAAATATATTTAATTGACAAAATACCATTATTTCAAAGATTCTTTTGGATTTGAAAATACACCGATTTTTAAGCGACGTACGAATTTTTGAAAATGTAACATTTATGAAGCACTGAAGAAATATTATAATTGTCTACGAAAATTATATTGCCAAAATATCACGCTTTTGTTTTGAAAAGTACATACGTTTTCAATTGAGTGGCGAATTTTTGAAACTTTTGATTTTCGCTTTGTTGAACACCTATTGCGTCTCAGGGAAAAGAAAAATCAAAAAAATATATAAACCGCAGAAAATAAATTGTAGGCAAATGGTATTAAAATATCTTTTTAAAATACACTATTGTGTTTTAAAATTCACAAATTTTCAAACAGGTTAGAAATTTTTTGAAATTTATTTATTTATTTTATTTGTTGAACATACAAAAAAAATACAAAAAATATGTACCGTAGAGAATAAATTCTAAAACAATTATATGCAATTACTAAAATATCGCTTCTTTAGGGGAATATTTGTTTTTAAAGATTCATACATTGTCGAACGAGATGCGAATGTTTGAAACTTTGGATTTTCGCGTTGTTGAACATTTGTTTTCACAAACAATTCAAAAGTATAAACAGCATAAAATAAATTCCACAAAATTTTGACAAGTTAGCTAAAATATCACTCTTTAAAATCAATTTTTGTTTTTTTTTTAATTCACCAATTGCGAATTTTTGAAAATTTAACATTTATGAAGCATCAAAGAAAAAATTCTAAAGCAGTAAGAACTGTAAAGACTAATTTTTGAAACTTTTGATTTTCGCGTTGTTGATCTGAAGGAACGGTTGTTTTTAAAGATAAAGATTTTCGCGTTGTTGAACATCTGTTACGTATCAGTGAAAAAAAAATCATTAAATATACAGGGTCCTGCATTTCACCTCCCGTATAATATAGCTCATTTACTAATTAAGTTGGAATTTTGATATTTTATAGAATAAATTTGCATCCTAGAATGCATTTCAGGAAAATATTTTTGATTATACAGGGTGTCCCAAAAAAGCGTGACGTCATGATGATATATTTTTTTTTTTAATTACATGCTAGGTATTTTATTGCTTCTCTGGGTACCTTTTATGGTTGCCTACATACTCCATAATTTTATTGGAATCGATTCAGGGATATAGGGCCCACTCACCAACCTTAATTTCTAACTTTCATACATGGACGTCAACTTTTTAGAATTCATCGAACACAACGCGGAACGAACTTTTTATTGTAATTTTTACTTTCTCCGCTACGAAATACGAGAAAGTATTGTGATCGTGATTTTTTTTCAAACATTTTTTTTACGGAAATATCCGTTTTGGGGTCCCTATATGCCATTTCAACAATTTCTGGAAAAAAATGGTGTCTGTGTGTGTGTGTGTGTGTCTGTGTGGTGTGTGTCTGTGTGTCTGTGTGTCTGTGTGTGTGTGTTTTGTGCTTGTGTGTGTGTCCGTGTGTGTGTTTGTGTGTGTGTCCGTCTATGTGTCTGTCTGTGCGCGCTGTATCTCAAAAACTAATAGAGCAGTTGATATGAAACTTTGAACATCCGTCTTATTTGATAATCTGAAGAACTGAAAAGCTTTTGGTAAAATTTCGTACACCGGAAGTGGGCGTTTACCTTAACTGTTTTTTTTGTTTTTTTTTCCAATATTTTCTTAAATATGAAAAATATCACAAAAAACATTTAAACAAACTTTGAAGACAACAAAGAAGTGAACATCTTTTGCTTGAAAACATTTTTTATAAAATCATTTTTATTCGAGAAAAAAATTTATTATTTTTTTTAATTTTTGGTTTATAATCATAAAACGATAATAGTTACAGCAAATGTATGTTAATAATGTAGAGAATGCTAAAATGAAATCCCTTTAATTTTTGAGTAAATTGAGTTTTTGAATTTGAAGTATAATTTTTCCATGTTTCATAATTTTGACGTTTTAAACGTCAGTTTCATCCGAGTTTACACTACGCTCGATGTACATTTAAAATATGATTTCAATTGAAAATAAACCATGAAAACGTAACTATAAATGCCTATGATACCATCAAGTCGGGGAAAGTAACATGATGGCCACATCACCATTTTTCATTTTGATGTGATTGTTAAAGTATACATTTAGCGACTACATACAAGTTTATCATATAAAATATTACTTTAATTTAATAAATTCATACATTTTCCAGGGGGAGGGCAGCTGCCCCCTCTTGCCCCCCCTTGTGGACGCCCTTGTATACAACGCACCTAGGGAAACGGTTAACAAAATATATGATCAAAATGAAGTCATAAAAAAAAATTACATTACAAAAAAAGTAACAGTAATCTTATCCTCTATACATCCTTGGTTAATTACGCAATTAACTCGATATCGATGTTACTCAGCCAAGGTTACTTGTACAAAACAAATAGTCATTTGTTTGTATATTTCTAAATAAAGTTTGAAAGTAGTAATATGAAATAGATGTTAATTCCACCAAATAAAAACTATGCTTAAATTCTTCACCGTATTATGGTATTTTTAAGAAAATTTTAAAACAAATTTATTAACGGAAATATTCATAGGAACAATTTGACATATAGAATAACAGATTTAAAAAAAAATGTATAAAATTGTGAAATAAGAGAAACATATTATCTTACCAATACTGATGTATTTTGTGTGCCAAAAAGCAGGAGCACTACTGTAAATCTGTGCACGCACGATATTTTGAGTCGTCTGTGGTAATTCCATAGTTATATGATGACATGTGATATTTTATGCCTGTTCCGTTATTCCGTTGAATTTCATTTAAACTTTGATAAAGATACTTACATGACGCATTTAGGAAGAATTAATTTCGGGTTACATTTTGTTTTAGTGACATTCATTTTCATTTCGTATTCGGGTTGGTGATAATTAACTATCTAGTCATTCCAGTTTAGTTGTAAAACTTACAAAACGCATTTAATTCACAAAAACCTTTCCGCCCGAGCAGGGACTTGAACCCTGGACCCTTGGATTAAAAGTCCAATGCTCTACCAACTGAGCTACCCGGGCTTAATAATCCACATGGTCTATTATATAAATCAAAGTGGTAATTATAATATAACATAAAATAATTGCATATAATTACAGATTTATCGAACAACAATTGTGGAAATGTTCTATAACATTTTGCCTAGCAACTAGTTGAAAGAGCTTTTAAAAATTTGACAAAATTTGAGAGACAAAGCTGACCTACCACTCTCTTTGAGGACTTATTGTTTTAGTCGGAATACCACCTATGTTATGTACAATATGCATCACTCGAGCGGTCATTTCGGGATACCATGATGTTAGATGTGTTGCCTAGCGTATTCTTCATGCTCTAAAAAAAATACACCAGGAAAAGTTTCCATTGCGATGTTATCATCATCAGGGCCGGATTATGACTTCGTCCGCCCATAGGCAACTATAATTTAGCGCCCCTCCCACTGCAAAACTTTTAAAATGCCATTATTAATACTTTAAAATATTGCACTATAAAATGCAGCAATTTATACTCGGCACGAACAAACGGCAAAACAATTCATAGAAAAGTTTGCAAGTACGTATGAACATTTTTATATTCGTTTTCTTTCTGGCGAATTTATAATATCAGCAAAATCAAGCGATTTACCAATAGCAAATGCATTAAATCTTCAATCGTTTGCTGGGGTGTTGTTTCCCCAAATCCGTTTGCAATTTTTGTTGCTATTTTTTCGCATTTCCTTTGTTAATTTGCCGCTAGGCACTACAGCTGATCTTATAATTTCACTATATGCGCAAGAATTTTGTGTACGGTAACAAGCATGTAGTACCAGCAAGGGCGTTCACAAGGGGAAGCCCCCCTTTTGACCACCCCACTGATAATGTATGAATTTATTAAATTTAAGTAATATTTTACATGCTAAACGCTAAATGCATACTTTAACAATCAAAATCAAAATGAAAAATGGTGATGTGGCCATCATGTTACTTTCTCCGACTTGATGGTATCATGGCCATTTATATTTACGTTTTCATGGTTTATTTTCAATTGAAATCATATTTTAAATGTACATTGAGCGTTGTGTAAACTCGGATAAAACTGACGTTTAAAACGTCAAAATTATGAAAGATGGAAAAATTATACTTCAAATTGAAAAACCCAGTTTACTCAAAAACTAAAGGGATTTCGAAAAAAACTTATTCTTTATAAGTCGTTCATTTTGGCATTCTATACAATTATTATTAACATAAATTTACTGTTACTATTATCGTTTTATAATTATAAACCAAAAATAAAAAATAAATATTATTTTTTTTCTCGAATAAAAATGATTTAATGAAAAATGTTTTCAAGCAAAAGATGTTCATTTATTTATTGTCTTCAATGTTTGTTAAATGTTTTTGTAATATTTTTCATATTTAAGAAAATATTGGCAAAAAACAAAAAAAAGTTAAGGTAAACACCCACTTCCGGTGTTTGAAATTTTACCAAAAGCTTTTCAGTTCTTCATATTATCAAATAAGACGTATGTTCAAAGTTTCATATCAATTGCTCTATTAGTTTTTGAGATACAGCGCGCACACACACACACACACACACGCTCACACACACACAGCCACAAAAACAAAATCCAGAAATTGTTGAAATGGCATCTAGGGACCCCAAAACGGATATTTCCGTAAAAAGTCACGATCACAATACTTTCTCGTACTTCGTAACGGAGAAAGTAAAAATTATAACAAAAAGTGTGTTCTGCGTTGTGTTCGATGAATCCGAAAAAGTTGACGTCCATGTATGAAAATTATAAATTAAAGGTGGTGGGTGGGGCCATTGCAACCATCCAAAGAGTAGAACATAAACAATAAATTTACAAAAGTAAAGTAATCAACAAAGTAAACAAAATAATGGGCCCTCTGTTTTTATCACTTTTGAAAAATTTTCGATTGTCATCGAAAACTTTTCACTTCACGCAAGTTTCCCATTCTGTTTCGATCACCGATCGAGTTTCGAATGACGTCAGTCGAAAAGTAAGGTTCAGTTTTATCACGGAGTTCGGAGCAGGTGATAAGTGTGTGTTAACCATAAAATTGTGAATATGGTCTTTATTTCGCTTTATTATTGCTGCGGGAACAAGAAGCAGCAGCTGAAAATTATTATTTGCTGCAATTTTAACGACATTTATGGAATTTAGCAATCCATTTGACGCCGAAATGTGATTTTAGAATATTTGTTTTAAAAACAACAAATTTGTGAGTGTTTCGAATCAACACACCAATATTAGATGGTGATTAGTAGTTTTCAATTCCATAATTCTTCAATATTAACTTAATTACAGTTCGCTTCAAGTGCACTCGGTACTGATTTTCCCGCGCAAATTTGAAAAATGGCGAAAGCATGCCGTTATTAGTTCACTTGCTTCGATTTTACAGTGTTGTCACACTTACTTTATCATGTTAGAAACGGAATACCAACCGTTCGATCGAAAACGATGTGATAAATTTTCACGGCGTAAAGTTATCACCGTGATAAAAACAGAATAGGGCCCATTATTGTTTTTGTTTGCATTTTGTAAACTAATTTACCTACTCCCACTTTGTAATTGATGAATTACTGTTTTCACCTATCGTAAGCGATCCATTACGAATATATACAGCATATATAAATGTTAAATGTTGTACATAAATTTGTGACATGTATTATTACCACTTATGTACATACATCGCTATATTATATACTTATTAGTCAATTACAATTAACGTCCGTCGAGTCGCCCTCCATTCGTCTTTAAATATCAAAAGTGACAGTGACATTTAAACGTCAGATTACTATTTATTGGTTAGAACAACAACAGACACAATAAACTTCACGCCATGCCTTATTGTTATTTCCATCGCATTGGTATCTTAGTAGATTAACACTTCAGAGTGAGTACAACGATCCGTATTAAATTTGTTCATTCAATGTATTGGATAATATATTATTCGACGGAAAATTGTTCAAACGATAATTCGTTTGTTTATAATAATAATGTATTTCCCAACAGAAAAGAAATTCAATTACAGGGAAAAACTCTAAAACTAACTAAATCTAAAACATCATACAACGCGGCGAAATAAGCATATTATCACAACAAGCTACAATATGATACAGCATATGGTATAATAAGTGGTAATGTTTGTATTTCTCACTAATTAAGATTAGGAGTTAACTTTAAAAACGCTGACAAGGTGTCAAAAATGTCAACAGAATGGTGAATGGTGTTATATAATTTTACCATCTTAGTCAATGGTGAATTAAAATATGAGCACGTATTTGCTCTAGGATACCAAAACACGCGCGCATTTCTAGAAGATATTCTGGGTAAAATCCCAACTGTGACAACAAGTTTGGATCATCAATATACCCATTAACAAGCTTATAAAGATAAGTTACAGAGTTTACGTCGCGGCGATCTGCCAAAGACTGCATGTTAAACATTGTCAATAGATCGCTATAACGAGTTGACTCGAAATCAGGATATGTTCCAGAAAGCTTGAAATATAGTAACCTCGTGAATTTTTTCTGAACTTTTTCAAGTGCAAGCTTCTGGTTATGGAATGTTGGAGACCAAATTAAACTACAATATTCCAGTTTTGATCTAATATATGCATAGTACAGTTTAATAATTACCTTAATATCATTAAAATCATTACAAGTCCGTTTTATGAACCCAAGCAGTTTAAAACTGTTATTGCAGGTATAATTGATATGCGTAGCGAAAGTAAACTTCTGATCAAAGATTAATAATTTGTCAAATTCTAAGATTGTTCTTTTTCGGCTAAAAGATAGACACTGACATTTATTAAAACCTATTCAATTCAAGTGAATTTAGGTTGGACCACTCTTCAAGTCTTTTAAGATCCGATTGTAAAACGGTGTGGTCACTGGAAGATTTTATTGCTCTGAACAACTTTACATCATCCGCATATAATAGCATATGTGAAGAAACGCCCTGTACAATATCATTAATGAATAAAACAAATAATAAAAGACCCAAATTAGATCCCTACGGCACGTCGCTAGTCGGTATACTGAGATAAACGGTACCCACCGTATTCGACAAAATTAATACGATTATGTAGATATCATTCTATTAGCTTTACAGTTTGCAAATCAAAACCGAATGGATCCAACTTTCGCAACAGTATCTCCTGGCTTATACTGTCAAATGCCTTACGAAAATCTGTATAAACAACGTCTATTTGCCTTTGCTCATCAAGCTTCTTAGAGATAAATTGTGTGAAGTTTAGCAGGTTCGTAACAGTTGAGCGTTTACTTACGAAACCATGTTGCTTAGTTGTGATTTGACTACTTACTTGAGCATATATTCTGATGGCTAAAATTGACTCAAATAACTTAGCAAAATTATTAATAATAGAGATTGGCCTATAATTTTTTATAGAACTTTTATTTCCACTTTTGTAGACCGGCGTAACGCGACAGGTTTTGAAATGACTAGGAAAGGAGGCTGAGCTGATTATTAAAGATGTGTGCCAGTGGATGAGCCAGCGCACCCACACAATCCTTTACAACGAAATCTGGGATCCTGTCCGGACCCGAAGTTGAATTTGCTTTCATATTTCTAGCAGCACTGACGATATCCGCTTCAGAAATTAATCCAATAAATAAGTTTTTCGCGGATTGATATGAAATGTAAGATTTTTCGAACAGCTTTTAGGCCGTGAAATATCACTTTTGCGGACTAGGCTTTAAAAATGCTTAATCGTAAAGAAATGTGTGTGATACCAAGAAAGTGCATTTTATTGAAAAGTTCCTGAATTCCAGAATCAAAATGTATCACAAAGTAATGGCTTCCACCATCAACCATATCGGTAAAGAAATGTATTGAAGAGTTTTACTCGAAATAATTATCCGGTTCGTCCGATTTAAATATTCATTGCAAGTCACTTACGAAATCATGATCATTATGATTATAAATGTTTACAAAGTCTCAAAATGCGGACACCTTAATATCTATCATAAATGTCAATTTTTGTTTTACTTGGGTACCTACGAAATTTTTACAAAGCTACCTGCGATGTTGTTGATAGAATTAAATATATAAAAAATCATCGCATTGCAAATTATTACTAATTTCTCCTGAACAATCCGCGAAAAAATTATGTGTTTAACTCGGCAATAAAGCAGATTTCCTGACTTAACTGGATTCACAGCCTCTCTCGAAAGCTCGCTCGGCGGTGAAACTCCAGCCGCGTCCGTAAATCTGTCACTTTATTGCCTTGTTAAACAAATAACTATTTTAGAATTATTACTGACACGTTTTGTTACCGTTAAGGTACTAGGTTTGTACACACTAGAGAAATATGAAGCAAATGCATTTACGATATCCAACGGTTGACTTGATTCCACATTATCTATTGACATTGTGCCGGGAATACGGGAAGAACCATTTTTTTGCGCTTATATAAGACCATATTTTTTTGGGTCATTATTAATTATTCCATATTCATTATACACGGCGTCAATTTGAAAACTTTCAATGCGAATATCTCTGAAAATAAAGAAGTTAAAAAAGCCCAATTTGGTACAAATGTTATATAGGTAGGGGGAACTAGAACCACCATATTTTGGTTATGGGGTGAGTGACCCCTTGGGCCCCATTCACCCTAACCCCAAAATTTTAAATGGCATCACCCCTTTTATGATCCCTTAAATTAAACGTTTTTTCGAGTAGTATTCACCAGTACAAGAATTTTTTTTAAATTTAATACAGGGCCGAACAAAAAAGTATAATTAAAACAAAATAAATTCTATGAATTGCTATTTTATTTAATTGGATTCTTATAATTCATTCCATTTTGGGCTACAAAAAAGGATAATATTTTTTTTTCTCCAAATACTCGAACCAGTGGGTCAGGTTTCAACAAATAACAATCACCTATTGCAGTCAGGTGTGTTAGATTGTACGTCAAATTCAAAAACGATCGAAGTGAAATAATTTCAGACGAATTCACTATTTTCTTTTTTATCCGGTATTAGACATGGTTTACAGTATGGCTGAAAGAATTGCGATTTAGACACCTGACTGAAATAGCTGACTGTTATTTGTTGAAACCAGACCCACTGCTTCGAGTATTTGGAGCAAAAAATTTTATTATCCTTTTTTGTAGCCCAAAATGGAATGAATCATAAGAATCCAATTAAATAAAATAGCAATTCATAGAATTTATTTTATTTTAATTATACTTTTTTGTTCGGCCCTGTATTAAATTTAAAAAAAAATTCTTGTACTGGTGAATACTACTCGAAAAAACGTTTAATTTAAGGGATCACAAAAGGGGTGATGCCATTTAAAATTTTGGGGTTAGGGTGAATGGGGCTCAAGGGGTCACTCACCCCATAACCAAAATATGGTGGTTCTAGTTCCCCCTACCTGTATAACATTTGTACCAAATTGCGTTTTTCTAACTCTTTTATTTTCACAGATATTCGCATGAAAGTTTTCAAATTGACACCCTGTATACATTGCATAATCTCTATTAACGGCCATATGTATATATTTTCTAAGATTACAAATTTTTACTTTATAAAAGCTTAATTTATGCTTACGATTTTTTACCCTAATATTCCTAATTAAATCATGACTAAACCACGGTGGAATAGTATATTCTGTAACAAGGTTAGAATGGAAATTCGATGCGAGTGGAATATTTCGAGCGCGAGCCGCGAGGCGAGCGCGAGGAACCACGAGCATCTGAATTTCCATTCTTACCGAGTATCAGACTATACTTTCTCCTCGACCAGATCAAATAGACTACTAAAATAATGAACACAAAGAACTTACGTTTTATCACGGTTGTGGTTATGTTTATAGTATTTTGACAATTGTGGTATCCAAGGCTAATTGTTTTATTCGAAACGATGTGAGAATATTCATTCTATCCCTTGTTATGGAATGAATTACATGCAAAACGCATAAGCGCATTGTGTTTTGTTCCATAACAAGAGTGAGAATGTGTACGTTCTATAATCAAAATTGATTTCAGAATGCTTAAATTCTTTGGTGGTCGTGGAGAAATTTATTTCTTATCGCGTTTGATTTATGCTTTGGTACAAATTTATTTAAGATATTATAAAGTTTCTCATAAAACATTCTACAGGCAGCATCACAATCATTCACTGCAACAACGCCCGACCAATCCTGAACGAGTAACTCATTATATAGACCCCCAATGTCAGCTTTCTTGAAATTATAGCATTGAGTATCAAATGATGGTCCAACGTTGTTATTACTTTCAGACGCAAACTCAAAACTGTTATTCAAAGCCGGGTGATGAGCATCTTCCTTTACAGCGCAAACATCAGAAGTCGTTGTACATTTAATATTGGGTGAAGAAAGAACAACATCCAACATTCTGTTATTTATATTACGAGTCGAGTTATGCTGCAGTAAATTATTAAAAGAAATAAAATTAACAAATTCAGAGATTATACCATTTACAATAACAGCAGTATCAACATAATTTGACCAACCAGCAATGTTTAAGTCTCCACAAATTATAACATTTTGAAATCCGATCATCGCAGTATCCAGTATTTCAAAAATTCGAATATAATCAGCAAGGGTTTGAGATGGTGGAATATATATACAAATGCAGCAAAAACTCACATGACGAAAAGCTACTGTGACACTAATTAACTCAATATTAATATCATCTGGCACTACCACAACATTTCTCACAACCGAATAACGGTCGTTAACTGCGATTAATACACCACCATCTCGTTTGCCTAATCTATCACATATTAACACATTAAAGTTATGAGGAAACAATTCACAGTCATTAATATAATTCCTCAACCAGGTTTCACTAACCATGTACACATCAAAATTAAATGTAGAAATGTTATTAAAAAAATCATTAGTTTTACTAGCTAATCCCCTTACATTTTGATAAAGTATATTAACAAGCGCTAAGTTCTTAATCTGTTGGGATTTCACTAGTTTTCCGAGATTTTTGATGGAACCCCGTGTATATACTTAATGCGCACGTTATTTTGCCCCGAGTCTTTCTTTATTTTTAGTTCAGCGCGGATGCTTTTCTCGTAATCCATCTGCATAGGAATCCGATCACTCTTGACTACGATATTTTTAATTCTGCCGTGTTCTTGAGATTGCTTGATTTGTAAAGTATTTTCCTAACCTCATGGCTACCAGAAAAAAATAGTTTCAGTGAACGAGGTTTTAAAGTATTTGATTTTCCTAGACGAATAGTACGTTCCGGCGCCTGGACACCATCGCTGATGTGGATGATTTTTTCAACAATCACCGAATCGCCCTCCGTGATATTTTCGGGAACGTTGTATAATATTATATTATTGGTCCTTCTGTTTCTTTCATTAATTTCATCAGTGATCATATTTAAACTTGGAGCAGTTATATCCGTTTTACGCATATTTAATTCCTTGAGTTCAATTTTATGGTTGTTACTTTCAAGTTCTAATCGTACAAGTCTATCGCTGATAGCTTCAATTTTAGTATTTATGCCTTCAATAAATGATTGTATATCTAATTTGAAAGCATTAAATTTTTCTTCGAATAAGGACCTTATGCCTCACGTTAAATCATTATCGCTGTTACTCCTGTTCTACATGTAGCATTGCAAAACCATTTTAATCCGGTCAACTTCTTATCGGTAACGGTTCGCGGGGTTTTTTCTGGTACGACCGAGAAACAAGAGGTGGCAATACAGATAGGTAGGGACAGTTGCAGAGACGGCTGGCTGCGTGACCGCACCTATCTGTATTGCCACCTCTTGTTCCTTGGCCGTACCAGAAAAAAACCCAGCGAACCGTCACTGCTTCTTATCATCGTTCATGTAAAGCTTTTGCTTTGATTCCGATAACCACTGGGAAATTTGGGGATATTGTTGATTGTAAATTACTTGAAAATTTTCACAAAAATACTCACAGCTACAGTTGACACGTCCGCCCGTTGCAAGCGTTGGACTATACATTGTAATGACCGGCTAATTTAATACAAATTTAAACGTCACCCTGACAAGATTCAGTTTCAATATGTATTCAGTTTAAGCGAATAAATGTAAGGTCGAAGGTAAAGTATAGTACATAACGCGAGTTGTAACGCAATTACGCGCTCGTGAAATTACTTTACTCGCCGCTACGCGGCTCGTACGCAATATCTTTCACTTGCGCGTAATTTGCTACTTACAACTCTAGTTATGTTACAACGTGAGTAAAGATTGTTTTATGTTCAACTGGTTGGATTGTAGGATAGGGCCCGAGAGGAAAACAAGCGATTGCTCGGTTTGAAGGCAAGTGACAGCTGTCAAAATGGAGTCGAATAAAAATTTTATCATCTACGATTTCCGTTTGAAGCTGTTTGCGTTGCGAGGAAATTGAAAATTTACGTAAAAAGACGACTTTGAGTGGAAAGCAACAGGCGGTTGCTCGGTTTTGGGATAAGTGACAGCTGTCGAAGTAGTATCAGCTTAAAAATAATTACATTATCTACAATTTCTATTATAATTATCTACAAATTAAAAATTTCTGCAAACCCTCGATGTCAAGTGCAAACAGGCAATTTATCGGTTTTAAGGCTAGTGACAGCTGTCAAAATGATGTTTACTAAAAAGCAATTGCATTATTTATGATTTCTGTTGAATTAAGTTATTAAAATTACGCAAACCGTCGACTTCAAGTATAGAAAAACAGGCAATTTCTAGGTTTTGGGGTAAGTGACAGCTGTCAAAATTATGTTTACTGAAAGACAATTGCATTATTTATGATTTCGGTTGTCTTTGCGCTGCAAGGCGATTACTCTAGGAAATTGAAAATTTCTGCAACCCATCGATTTCGAGTGGAAAACAATAGCCGATTGCTCGACTTTTGGGCAAGTTACAGCTGTTAAAATGATGTTTACTGAAAGGCTGTTACATGATTTACAATTTTTATTGGAAAATTTTTGCGCTGCAAGCAGTAGCGTATCGTCAAACTTTGGGCTCCACTGCGGAAATTAAAAAGGGCCCCTATATTTTTACTTTCACCGATTGGTAAATTTGATATGTTAGGCCATCGATGTCGAGATCTTTCTGCCGTGATAATGATAATAATAATAATAATAATAATATTTCTTTATTGCCCAACAGTACAATACCAATTACAGGACAATATAATTAAAATTATTTTATTAACGCTAATTAACAAAAATTAATTCCTAAATAATAATAAAATTAAAATTAAAAAGAAAATACATAACAAAGTAAACAGAAGAAACAAAACAAAAATATTTGTATATATTACCAGAATCATAATAATTCGGCTTACGTGTAGGAGAATGAAATATATCCTCTAGCAGATCATTTGCATATTTACTCATTCTAAAAATTGGTGAGTTTAAGAGCAAATTTGATTTGACGGTCGGTAGGTAAAACGTATTTGTATACCGAGATGTTAATCTAGGAACAGCAATTTGTACTTTCCCAAGAAGAGCAGGACAGTCAACTAAGTTGTGTAGCAGTTTAAACATCATTGCGGCATTACTATAATCTCGACGACTGGAAAGTAATTCGAAATCATGGCGCATTAGTAAATGTTTATAATCAGTATTTCTTTGCGGGTATATTCCATCAATTCTGAATGACAAATATTTTAAACACCGCCTCTGAATCCGCTCAACTGTTAATATGAGATACCGGGTGACCCAGGGATCTGTAAAAGCCCCATAACTTATTTGCTATTTGAGATATCGACTTCCAGTTTTCTTGAACTGGTACCCACACTTATACTACATATTTTAAATATATGTATGTTTTTGTACGGGGTGTCCCAATATACAAAACATGACAAAGTTATGTTTTTTTAAATGGAACACCCTATATTTTATACTTTATTTTTAACCCTCTTAAGAAGCTGATAAAAATAGTATCAGATAGTTTGGGTCTATTATGGACGGTTGGTTAGTTATGGGCAAATTTGTGGCAAAAACATGTACACATTGAAAACATTGCAGAAGCGTTCCTAGCAAAGATAGCATCATTATTTATACACTAAAAAATTTCCCACATCATAAAGAATAATACACATCGGCTTTGGTTCTCTTTTATTCATGGTGATATACAGGGTGTCAACATACGCAAAACAATAGATAACTATTTTTTTTCAAATGGAACACCCTATATAAGTTGCGACCAATGTATGCCATTTTTAATAAGCTTTCCAATGATATACAGTTTATATAACAAAATATTAAGGATTCTTGAGATTTATCAATAAAAACATATTTCTTTTGCCACCTTCCGCTGATTTTTGGATTTTCAGCCAAAACTAAGCATTTTCAGGAAAAATTATAAGAAACCAAAGTTGTAGAGCGAAAAATTTTCGATCGATATGGGTCTTTCAACTTTTAAGATAATGCGTGTATTGCCCGCCAGAGCGCGCAAAATCGTGACCGTGTATGAATTTTAGCGTTTTCTATTCAAATTTTCTATTAATAAATTGCACTAGTTTATTTTCCGCACCCTCTAGCGGAAAAACGGGAAATTATAGAGAAATTAAAATGGCCCATATCGATTGAAAATGTTCTGCTCTACAACTCTTAATAGAAGCAATTTTTGCCAAAAATGCATAGTTTTCCCTAAAAATGCAAATTGAAAATGTATGTATCAATTTTTGCGTTTTCAGTATTTTTTGTATTTTCAGCGAAAACTATGCATTTTGGGCAAAAATTGCTTCTTTTAAGAGTTGTAGAGCGGAATATTTTCAATCGATGTAGGTCATTTAAATAATTCTATAATTACCCGTTTTTCTGCTAGAGGACGTGGAAAATAAAGTATAGTGCAATTAATTAACAAAAAATTTGAGATAAACGCTAAAATGCATAAACTGTCACGATTTTGCGCACTCTGGCGGTCAATGCACGCATTATTGGAAAAGTCTAAAGGCCTATCTCGATCGAAAATGTTCCGCTCTACAACTTTGGTCTCTTATTATTTTTTCAGAAAATGTATAGTTTTGGCTGAAAATCCAAAAATGAACAGGAGGTGACAAAAGAAAAATGTTTTTATGGATAAATCTCAAGAATCCTTAATATTTTGTCATACAAACTGTATATCATTGGAAAGCTTATTAAAAATGACATACATTGGTCGTAACTTATATAGGGTGTTCCATTGGAAAAAAAAAGTTATCTAATATTTTGCGTATGTTGACACCCTGTATAGCAGTATTAACAAAAAAGAACCAAAGCCGATTTTTATTATTCTTTATGATGTGGAAAATTTTTTAGTGTATAAAAAATGACGCTAGCTTTACTAGGAGCGCTTCTGCAATTTTTTCAATGTGCCCTTGTTTTTACCACAAATTTGCCCATAACTAACCAATCGTTAATAATTGACCCATACTATCTTATACTAGTTTTATCAGCTTCTCAAGGGGGTTAAAAATAAAGTATAAAATATAGGGTGTTCCATTTAGAAAAACATAACTTTGTTCTGTTTTGTATATTGAGACACCCTGTATAGAAACATACATATTTTTAAAATATGTAGAATAATTGTGGGTACCAGTTCAAGAAAACTAGAAGTCGATATCTCAAATATCAAATAAGTTATGGGGCTTTTACAGATCCCTGGGTCACCCGGTATGTGTAATGGGGAGACCAAATAACAGACGCATATTCAAGTTTGCTCCGAACTAATGCCGAATAAAGTGATTTCATTACGGAAGGATCAGTAAAACATTGCAAATACGCACAATGAAACCAAGTGATTTAGATGCATTCAGGCATAACTGAGTAATATGGCCAATAAATGTAATTTGAGAGTCAAACAATACCCCGAGATCTCTAACCTCGCTTGGCTGCAATATGGCGCCGGGAAAATATTTGGCCAAGTGCAAATCGTGTGATATAAACATTAGTGAAATAGAAGACTTTATTACCTGTTTCATATGTGACGTAAAACTACATGTATCGTGTGCCATCAAAAGAAGTGCAACAACGGTAACTGAAAATAAGAATTTCAAGTGGATTTGCGATCACTGCATTATTGATTTTCCAAAACGTAAGTCAACACAAATTCCAAATAAAAATTTGAAAAGTGTAAGCTGTAACACAGAACCCAATCAGAATCTTTTTGGCATGATAACTGAATTATTTGCGGTAGTAAATAATCTTGAAAAAGATGTCATAACCTTAAAAGCCAATAATTTGGTAAACAAGGAAAATATCATATTTATTGAAGAGGATCCGCCAATTCAAAAGAGTGTCGTCGATCCTGCAAGTTCCTCCACTATTAAAAAGATGGGACCACCAGTTCAATACAATAAACAAAATCAACCCAGGCAAAAACAACCGTCTGGACCAAAACAAACACAAACACATGCCACTAAAAACAATATTGGTTCAACGGCCGGCAGGGAATTAATATTAAATACCGAGAGCGTGGATTCTCACAACGATGGATTTCAAACAGTAAGCTACAAGAAGCAAAAACGACAACGGGCCCAACCGATATATGGAATCTCCGATGAGCCAACGGATGCGGTAGCCACAAAATTCGGTTATATTCACACCACTCGTTTTCATCCAGATACTACAGTGGAGGAAATTAAAGCCCTATTAGCTGATAAAAATTTTGATAAAGTTCAATGCGAGAAGATGGAGTCGAGAACCCCCTCAGAATATTCCTCATTCAAAATTGGAGTGCCAATATACGATTTACAGAGGCTCAAGGAACCAATCACGTGGCCCCGAGGAATTCGCGTAAATCATTTTTTACCTTGGATTCAAAAAAGAAAGGAGTTGAATTAAAAACTTTTAAAAATGTAACCAACTTAATTCATTTAAACATTCAATCAATGCGAAATTGCTTAAATGAACTTACGGTTTTCTTAAACACTAACAATATTAATATTTTATGTGTGTCAGAACACTGGCAAAAGGAAGATCAAATACAAACCCTTAAACTTTTAAATTTTAACTTAACTTCATATTTCTGCCGCGACACCCAAATTCATGGCGGAGTTGCCATTTATTGCGATAAAAACCTAGAGTGTTTAGCACGTTTGGATATAACCAATCTATCAACAACAAACACTTTTGAATGTGCAGCAATAGATGTAAACTTCCAAAAGGAAAAAGTAACATTTGTAACTGTATATAGATCTCCCAGTGCAGATATTAACATATTTTTCGAGAAATTGGAAATATTATTTTTAATCTTAATATCAAATAATAACCGATATTTCATATCCGGAGATTTTAATATCAATATACTCCGAGAAAATAAAGCAGTCCATGAGTTTAAATCACTATTGGATTCTTATGGCAACATTTTACTAATAAATGAATACACCAGAATGTTTAAAGGCAGTAACTCTTGTATTGACAATGTCATAACAAATCACCAAGATGTAGTTAATTGTCGAGTAGTAAATACTGGCTTCTCCGATCATCACGCGCAAATTGTAAGTTTTTCTGAGACCCTTAAAACTAATAATGCCCAAATTATTTCACGCATTTTCTCTGAAAAACAAATAATTTTATTTCAAAACCGTCTAAACAATGTAGAGCAATGGTCATGTATGTATAACTGTAAAAATGTGAACAGTCAGTTTGATTTGTTTATGAAAATATTCCTGCAGCACTTCAATACTTGTTTTCCATTGAAATTGATGAAAACTGCAAGTAATAAAGTGGAAATACCAATGTCTGATGAAACGAAAGAATATAAACGATTAGTAAATCTGTACGAAATTATATCGAAACACTCGCCAATGTATATACCGACTTTAAAACACTATAAACAATTATATAATGTTCACTTAAAATATGATAAGAACAACTACTATAGCAAGAAAATAGCACTTGCAACAAATAAAAGTAAAGCCTCATGGTCGGTTATCAAAGACATAACAACAACTAATGATCGAACTTCGTCTAAAATAGGATCTACTATTGATCCAAATCGTTTCAATGAACACTTCATAAATGCAGCTACTAAGCTGTTGAAAACCCTACGCCCTGTTAATGATGTCAATATTCAGAAAATTGATAGTACTTTATTTTTACATCCCACAACTCCTAACGAATTAGAAGATATTATTCGAAACATGCCTACAAAAAGAAGTTGCGGAATCGATGGAGTATCATCGTTTGTTATTAAAAAATGCATGGACAGTATTGTAAATCACCTATGTTTTTTAATAAACGAGTCACTAGTTCACGGAATTTTTCCGGAGCAATTAAAGATCGTTAAAGTAATGCCTTTATTTAAACATGGAGACCTAGAAAATGAGGAAGATTACAGACCCATAAGTCTTATATCCGTTTTCTCAATGATATATGAGTATGTTATAATCAAACAAATTAAATCATTTTTATGCAAATACGATATAATGTCAGAGTACCAACACGGTTTCACATCTAATAAAAATTGTAGTACAGCATTATATAATTTTACAAAATTTATATATTCATCCATGGAAGAAGACCAATTATCATGCGGGGTACTGATTGACTTATCTAAAGCTTTTGACTGTATCGATCACAAAATATTGCTATCGAAACTTTATCAAATCGGATTTAGGGGTATTGTACTCACATGGTTAACATCTTACTTAACCGGCAGAAAACAAATCGTGGAGACAAAACAAGATGGCGGCCTCGTGGCACAATCAAAAGTACTGGATATTGTCAATGGTGTACCGCAGGGAAGCATTTTAGGCCCCCTTTTATTTAACATTTATATTAATGATTTATTTACTCTTAATAACACCACTAATTTAATAATTATTAACTATGCTGACGACACAAATATGGTCATTACAGGTACTGATATGACTAATTTGTGTCAAAACGGGTCTAAAGCACTAAAACAAATATTTAATTTGTTTGAAGTTAACAGATTAGTTGTAAACAAGAGCAAAACAAATTGTATCTTATTTAAAAAAATGAACTTATCACTACACCAACCAGTTTACACTTTGGTGATTATAAATTACAAGTAACACACTCCGCAAAATTTCTTGGTATATTAATAGATGACAAGTTAAAATGGAACGATCATATAATTCACATTTCCAAAAAATTAAATAAATCTTGCTTCATGCTCCGTTCATTAAAGGAGTGTGTCTGTTTCGAAATCTTAAAAATGGCCTACTATGCCAACTTTGAAAGCCGCATTAGATATGGTGTAATTCATTGGGGCAGTTCGCCACAGATTAATAAAATTTTCGTCATTCAAAAGCGAGCACTTCGAGCTATGTTAGGTCTCAAACCTACAGTTTCATGTAGAAAGCTATTTTCTGCTAATGGTCTTCTCACAATATTTGCTATATATATCTTAGAAAGTTTGTTATTCGTTTGGAAACAAAACAATTTATTTTACAGTAACAAAAACTTGCACGATCACAATACACGACATAAAATCAATTTTGTATACCCTATTCATAAATATACATTTACGGAAAAAAGTCCAGAATACAGAAGTATGAAATTTTATAATTTCTTGCCGAAGGACATAAAAACACAGACAAATTTTAATATTTTCAAAAGAAGGCTAGTTGATTTGCTGCTAAAAATTGAGCCATATAACTTAGATGAGTTTTTCATGTACAAGTTCGGTTGACTTTTCCACACTTAAGTTTAATTAATTTTCTATTGACGCTGTTTTTATTTTAAGTATGTATTACTGTATATTTTAATAGGAATAAAGATGATTATTTATTTATTTATTTATTATTTATTTAAGTAATACAATACCATTAACATTATAGGCAAAATTAAAATAAGAACGTTTACGAGTGTAGGTAACAAAAGAGCACTTCTTAATGTTTAATCTTAACATATTTAACTCGCACCATTGAGTAATTGTGTCCAAATTATCTTGTAGTAAAAGTGCATCACCTACGTTATTAATACTGATGATTTGTGTATGTGTAAATGGGCTTGTTACTTCAGAGGGTCACCCCGTCACTCTAAAGCATCGATAATTGTATCCCTACAGCTAATGGTACCGGTCACAAATCCAAATTCAGACCCGGGCTAACGTTGCTTGACTCTTACAATCGCTGGTCCGGCATTGACTTTCACCAATTATTTCATTTTTTTTACGGAAATATTCTAAATTTGTGGGTGACTATGTGCGCAGCAAGTCAAGAACCACGGATTTTGAAATTTAGCTTTAAACTTAAGAATTGTTGAACAAAACAAAAAAAAAACTGAAATTTAAGTTATTTATTGTTTACATTTTTTTGTGTTCTGTAATTCTATTAAATACAAAAAATATTACAAACATCGCCAAATACTTTAAAACCGGTAAAAGTGAATATACTCTGTGACATGGAAATCGCAACACCGAAGGAGTAGGAATTTTTGCACCAAACTTGCCAGAAGCGTTTAACTATTGAAAGGGATCAATTGATTAAGAAGTGTTCAAGACTTATCAGACAGTTCTCTCATTTTTTCTTAACAATTTTATAAGCTGTATGTTTTACGAGATTTCGTTCAGTTCTTCATAGTTGTCGCTTGTGATCGTTTGTTTTGAGGTTAAGTTAAAGGTTGTGATGCCCAAAGTGCCTCAACGTGGAAATTACCGCCAATTACGCGAATTCGACAGAGGTCGTATCCTTGGTTTTCGCGAAGGTAATTTTTCGTTCAGAGAAAATGCAGAACGCTTGAAGCGGAACCAATCCACCATCGTCCCCTACCAACAGGCATGGATTAGGGAGAGCCAGGAACGTCGCCGAAGAGGAAGCGGGGGCGAAGAAGAACAAATATGCAGAGCTGCCATCTCCGACTTATGTCAACAAGAGACCAGTTCTTAATTACCGATTAATGTTTAGGCAACGAAGGTTATCCTGTGGGACTTCGAACGGTTTACCACAGAATCCATGCTTGTGGTTTGCAATCCTATCGACCACATTTGGTGGTACCAATAATGGCTCAACACAGACCGATGCGTGATGGTCGTATGAGGGTCAGACGAAGACATGGTGAACGTCGCAATATTGAATTATCTGTTGCGAGGACTGTGCACCTAATTGTGGAGATTATGGTATGGCATGCTATATATAACCAATGGGAGTAGGTCTCATTTGGTATACATTCATAGAAATATGAACGTCCAGCGATATGTGGATGAGGTGGTAGAACTACCCACTTTTCCAGCAGGATAATACCCGTTCCCATGTTCTAGGGACGGATTTCCAAAGGATAATGTCAATCTCTTGCCATGGGCAGCCCTATCACCTGACTTTTTGTTCATCGAGCATGTTTGGGACATTATGGTGAGAAGACTGACCAACTTGCTGCATCCTCCGCAGACGCAGCAAGCTTTACAACACGAATTACTGGTTGTTTGAGACACAATACCTCAAGAGGAAATCGACCATCTGCTAGAATCGATGCCACGAGGCGTAGGGGAGTGTGTAACCAAGGGGGAGAGACAAACCTATTATTAATTAATACATTATGTTTACATTTTGTTCTTTTGTTATTATTCTTTAAAATTTTAATCAATTGATACCTTTTAATAGTTGAACGTTTCTGGCAAGTTTGGTCAAAAAATTTCCACTCCTTCTTGGTGTTGCGATTTCCATGTCACCAAGTATAGAAAGAAAGTGAAATAAAAATAAATTATATGTACAAACATTTTTATTTCAGAAAATAAACAATATTATCAAATGAAAGCGGCTCTGCAATAGATTAGCTATAATATTCGTTCTTCCTGGGCCGTCGATCGGAGATCTTTTAGAATAAAATTAGTATATGTATAATTAAACAAATCGTTTTCTTCTTGCCTTTGCTGCTGCGAATTGTTCGATGACTTCCTTAATACCCAACTTAGCCGCTTCTTCTGCTTCAATGGATAATAGGCAGTGGCGGCTCGTCAACTTTTGGTTTGGTGAGGCACAGATTTAATATTGTCGACACTTCACTCGGCCAATAAAACATCTGTGTATATACCGGGTGACCCAGGGTTCTGTAAAAGCCCCATAACTTATTTGCTATTTGAGATATCGACTTCTATTTTTCATAAACTGGTACCCACACTTATTCTACATATTTTAAAAATATGTATGTTTTTGTACAGGGTGTCCTCGTATAAGTAACAGATCAAAGTTATGTTTTTTTTTAAATGGAACACCCCATATTTTATACTTAATTTTTAATCCTCTTAAGAAGCTGATAAAAATAGTATAAGATAGTATGGGTCTATTATGGACGGTTAGTTAGTTATGGACAAATTTGTGGCAAAAACATGTACACATTGAAAATATTGCAGAAGCATTCCTAGCAAAGATTGCTTCATTTTTTATACATTAGAACATTTTCCACATCATGAAGAATAATACACATCGGCTTTAGTCCTTTTTTGTTAATACTGCTATACAGGGTGTCAACATACGCAAAACAACGGATAACTATTTTTTTCAAATAAAACACCACCACGTTGCCACCAATCTATGGCATTTTTGATAAGCTTTCCAATGATATACAGTTTGCATAACAAAATATTAAGGATTCTTGAGATTTATCAATAAAAACATATTTCTTTTATTACCTTCTGATGATTTATGGATTTTCAACCAAAACTATGCATTTTCTGGAAAAATTCCGCTCTACAACTTTGGTCTCTTATTATTCTTTCAGAAAATGCATAGTTTAGGCTGAAAATCCAAAAATCAACAGAAGGTTGATATATAGGGTGTTCCATTTGAAAAAAATAGTTATCCATTATTTTGCGTATGTTGACACCCTGTATAGCAGTATGAACAAAAAAGGACTAAAGCCGATGTGCATTATTCTTCTTGATTTGGAAAATTTTCTAGTGTATAAAAAATGAAGCAATCTTTGCTAGGAACGCTTCTGCAATGTTTTCAATGTGAACATGTTTTTGCCACAAATTTGCCCATAACTAACCAACCGTCCATAATCTTAGTCTGTAATACCGTCCATACTATCTTATACTATTTTTATCAGCTTCTTAAGAGGATTAAAAATAAAGTATAAAATATGGGGTGTTCCATTTAAAAAAACATAACTTTGATCTGTTACTTATACTGAGACACCCTGTACAAAAACATACATATTTTTAAAATATATAGAATAGGTGTGGGTACTAGTTTATGAAAAATAGAAGTCGGTATCTTAAATAGCAAATAAGTTATGGGGTTTTTACGGAACCCTGGGTCACCCGGTATATCTTTAAGATATTCTATTGTTCAGCAAGAACCACGAGAAGGTGTGAAGATTTTCTTGCCGGGATGGGAAAATTGGAAAGGAAATAATAAGGTTGAATTATTAAATAAAAATAAATAAATATTTAAATTCTATAACAAAAATAAAACTCTACGTAGGTTTATAATAAATAATGGAATGTGTTATGGAAATAAATGGGACAACAAACTTAAAAATACTCTAATAAATATTAAATATAAAATACAACATAAAACTATTCATTTGAAAATAAATAAATTCTTAAACAAAACTAGAAATGTGTATATTGAATATTAAAGAAAACGGATCCTATTTATTTAAAGAGATTGCACAAAAGTGTTTCAAGAAAAATGTAATCAAAAAATTTAATGGTTTTTATATATTAATGGTATTCTTCTGTTCTTATTTTCAGCAAAATAATCTATAATTTGATCGTAAAAATGTTCATTTTTACAAAGTGTTTTCACAAATTCCTTTTCAATAGCAATGAGTGACATATTAGACAACCTATTTTGGCCTATTTGATTTCTTGTGCATGTTTTTATTCGTTTTAATACGGAAAAACTTCTTTCCACAGATGCAGATGTTACCGGTATGGTTACTATTAAAGAAATTAGTTTGTACAATTCAGGCATACATACTTGCAAGTCATTATTCTTTATATATTCTAACATATCCATTGGCATTTTAGACTCACCAAGAAGCTTATCTGAATATAGAACCCACAGTTCATTTCGTAATTGTATTTTGTCAAAAAATGGATATTGCTTAATTAATTATCCAAACAACTGCAATGGAAACGTTTTTGAATACAGTTCAAACTTACTAACAGAAATTAAATCAAAGAATTTTAATTTACTTAGATCAAAAAATCTTGTTTCGATTTGTCCTACCACTGTATCTAAAATTTCGTAAAATATCTGTTTATATTGTAATCCCGTATCATCTGCATCATCAGAACGCTTTCGCTTTTTCGGAGGATTTTCTATGTCAGAAAAATGTTTTTCGTATATATGATTAAAATATGTTTCATTGGTTCTAAATTCCTTTAATTTTAAAATAAGTGAAGTTAAACGCCCTCTTGCATACGTGTTAGTTTGTGTTGAAGAATTAAAAATACAACACTTGTTTGTTCAAAAATAAGTTTGAAGGAATCTAATAAGAAACAGAAATGGTTGTCTTCTAACAATGATTTTAAGCCGTATGCCTCTCTGATAGATATATTATCAAATTTGTCTGAAATAATTATAAAATTGAATACTTCAATTAATTTATTTTTATTTTCATGAATTGTAAAAATAACCCGAGATGTAAAATTCCAACGTGTTTGTGCATTAGATGGTATTCTTGCATTACAAATTTCATCCAATACTGCGGTTCGTTTTGTTGATTTTGAAAAGAAAGCAGAAAATCCTGTTAGATTTGAAAAAAATATTCGTACTTTTTTTATTGAGTTGCACGATTTACTTAGCACTAAATTTAGAACATGAGCATGGCAATGAGTAAAAATTGCTTCTGGAGCTACTGATTTTACTTTGGTTTGTAAACCATTCAAATGACCAGCCATAACAGCAGCACCATCATAAGTTTGAGCAATTAATTTTTCTTTGATATTAAATTTTCCAAATGTTTCTGTTAACAAGGTGAATAAATCTTCTGACGTTCGTTGAGAATTTACATCATAAAATCCCATAAACCTTTCAACAAGTGTTCCCTGGATGACGTATCTAAATATAACTGATAATTGAGAAATACAAGTGATATCAGTAGTTTCGTCCACTTGCCATGAAAAAAAATTGGAATTTAAAATTTCTCTTTCTATTTTATTCTTCAGTGTGTAACTGATTGAATCAATTAACTCATTTTGAATTGTTTTTGAAAGCCCCGAAAAAATTGAAGCATCATCTAATTTTTTTTTTTTAAATCCCATCCGTTTTACTCATTAACAAAACTAATTCTCGAAAATTCCCCTTATTATTTGAGGTTTCTGATTCGTCATGCCCCCTAAATGACAATTCCTGACTGCACAAAAATATTGTCACATCGATTAATCTTTTTAAAATCCCCCTATTTTCCTTCACGTTGTTATTGTACGTTTCGATTTCAATTTGCCGAGCCGTACTTAAAACATTAACTATATTTTGTTTACCTAAAATGTGAAATTTACAATTTGATGATATATGATCTCTACTTTTGGAATGCTTATCAATAGAACGCCCTAAATTTTTTAAATCGTCATAACCTGTTTTATGCCATACCGACTCATTGCTATTTGAAAACAATATGCAAGGCCAACAAAATAATTTATTTCTAATCATTGTACCTGTCAACCAACTACATTTGTCAAACCATGCACTTTTAAATGATCGATGTTTTTGAATCAATAATAAACTAAGATCAGGGCAAGGCCTTTTGATACCTTTTACATAAACTTTATCATCGTACGACAACCGGCTAAATGGATTATCAAGCAAGAAATTTACGATGTCTTTACAATTTCTCACTGTAAGAGTGCTATTTCCGTCATCCATTATAATATAGGAATAAATACTATTTACTAATAAATATCAATAAGATTACCTTTAATAACTAACGCTGATCAACGGACGGCGGAGTGAAATGAATAGATTACTAACACAGCTGACAATTGCGAGTGCCGCGAGGTTCTCTCTCTCTATCACGCGGGTGATTTCCGACCAATGAGGCTGTGAGGCTCGCCTCCGATATCGAAATAAATCTACACATTACTTCGAATGTGATATGGGTAAACTGTGTGGAGGCATATTAAGTTGCATAAATTCCTACCGCTCTGGTTCATTTCTGCCGCAAGTTCGGCCTGGATGGGCGCGCTAATTCTGATCATTAAAAATCGGGAATTTTCCGTTAATACATCCATTTATAATTACTGTATAATTAATTTTCAATATTAAAGCCAACACGGAAGAAATTTATTGAATAGATTTATATTTTTATAAAATAGAAAATTAATGGTGAGGCAGTGCCTCACCTGCCTCCCCTGACGAGCCGCCACTGATAATAGGCTTAACGCAGTTAAACGTTCTTGAGTCATAGAAGTTTCTGAAAAAGTAATTCGTTGGGCGAAATTGCGTCGCGTGGCCTGCAAAATAGGTCCGGAGGTAATTTATAAATCGTCGTGACTTTCCAATCGCCCATGTGCTCGCACTCATATACTTTTGTGGAATCCATTTTGGGCGATTTCCTTAAAAATATCGCCCGTGCGCGATCAGCCTCAAATGCGCTAAAAAAAGACATAATTTTTTTATATGCGCTAAAAAGGCATTCTAATTTTTTTTATATGCGCTTAAATAATTACCCAATATATGCGACAAAATGATTCAAATATGGATTTTATACGCGGTTTAATTAAAAATAAAAAACAATACGAATAACAACTGATGATAATTTATTTATTGCAATTACAATGCAGAACCAAAATTTGATTTTGATTTTCATTTTATATAAAGTTAAATGGCATGGGGTTCACGTTAAAATTTATTATGTCCTCCTCAGTCTCGCCTTTCAAAATTCCACAAATCATTTTAATTTTTTTTTATCCCGGATTTCAATATAATACGCATCAAATTTTCGCAAAAGTTAAGGAACTAATTTTAAATATTCGTACAGTTCTTCAATAATCTTATAAGCCTGAATTAAAGGCATTTGAGTTGTTTCTAAATTCTTGATTGCAGTTATTAAGATGCAAAAATGAGCAATAAAAGCTAATAACAATCAAATCAATTACAATTAATGGAAATATTGACTTTATTCGTAGTTATATGCGGATATATGCTTAAATAAGTTTAATGTGACCAAACCTTGAAATACTAAGTTATATACGAAATAAAACTTGGTACTTTGATTTATATCAGAGAGAAACGTATAGATACAATTCGCCAATTCAATACGAAAGAGCAAATAAAACATGTAAAAAAATATAAATCCGGACTCTAATCATAAGTGACCTTTTGGTTGTTAGTTTTTTTACTTAAACCCAATTTAAAATTGTTTTTTTCGTGTAAATCCGTAATAAAACTCTGATTCGCTTTTACTTTACAAGACAAATGACATCGAATGAATGTTCGCGGAACTATGCGCTCGCACACAAGTTACCAAAATACTTCACAATCATATGCTCCAACACTAATGCGCATATCTGGAGCAAATAATTAATAATTTGAACAGTTCATCCATATAACAATATGCCTACTGCTGTACTAAAGCTTTTGATGCATGAAAAAGCGGTTTTACGTGTAAGCCCCAACGATCTAGGTGGGATGTTATGGCGTCAAGGGTATCATATGGGAATGTTTAAGGTAGTCAAAATTAATTAAAAATTTTACGTTTATTGGTTTCTCGTTACACTTGGTAAAACATTTTGGTAAAGAACTGGAAATGTAGGTTATGATGATAAGTAACACTTGGTTGTTTTACAATATTTTAAAAATGATTTATAATAACTGACATGTTTCGGTCTATCGACATGCATGAAAATGGTTGAGAGACCAAAACATGTCGGTTATTACAAATAAATCATAATTATTAATGTATTGTAAAAACAACCAAGTGTTCATGAAAACGTCATTAAATTTTAATCACAACTAATTATGGTAAAAATGGAACAAATCTAAACAAAAATTGATACTTAACCCTAGATCACTAAACTTAAATCAGTGTTACTCTGTAACTAATCATTCGACTGATAGACTACGAATTAAAATCAAATATATTTTTAAATGTTCTTGAATTATTTTGAACAAATTAGGTTAACTCAAGAGGGAAATTATATTACTTATAATAAGTGGCTAATTTTTAGCACTCCAGGCAGATGGTAAAAGTGAGATCTCCATAATTGCCTTCACAAAATTGTCAGAAGTCGGTAGTCTATAAACGAATGTTTAGTTATCTAGGGTTAAAAGAATGTACTAACACAGTGATACATATGCACATCTCTTGCACATACATCTTCGTCGACTATTCTATTTTTGCAAGTTTTAATCGTTTCTTCAATAACTGTAATATTTTTCTTTGAAGCATTTAAAGAATCAATTATAATTTCGCCCGTTGGTGTTATTTGTCCACCATTAATCATTACGCAACGAAGGGTACAAAAGTTTCTGCCGACTGCTGTTATTGATGCTCCATACAACTCGGTTTCATTATGACACAATTTATAGACTTTCGTATTAACTTTTGCTGAAACGCAATAATACGTATTGACGTCTTTCTGGCAAGTTTTATTTATATCATGTTTATTACATTCATTTATCGACTCACTGATGATAGTATCATTGACTGTATATTGCCTGAGATTTGTTACATTAACCATTCCATCTGAGTCAAGCTTATTTTCTTTTATCATAAGGCATCGAGTGTTGCAAACGTTCTCTTTGTATGGTTGGCGATACGACACTAAAGGTGCATTTGTTTCCAAGGCGCATTCCTGTATGTTCTTTAAATATAAGGGATCAACATAATGTATGTAGCTGATACAATCGTAGAAATACAGATCTTTAGTACATTTATCAGTCTCTTGCATAGTCCTTTTACACGTATTAAAGGATTCTTCTATTTCAGTTTCGCTCATATTTAACTTTTTTAAGAATTCACTTTTCTTTAGATTATTTTCGGTGAGATATCCGGTTTTTATCAAGACGCAGCGTTCATAGCATGTACGTGACGTATCAGTTTTAACTCCAATGAATGGGTATACGTTATTTTCTTTAGCACATTCTATTTCATGCTCTATAAGTTTTGATGACTCATGATGTAATATATAAGTTACACAATAGTACATGTTTAGATCACGTGTACAGTTGTCTTCATCAACTACAATTTTGGTGCAGATTTCTAGAGCTTCTTCAGGAGTTACTTTTTTAGTCGGATCAAAGATAGTAAAAGTAGAGATATTGACCCTACCATTATCATCTAAATTGCCATCTATTATCATTTCGCAACGGGTATAGCAATGATTTCTATTACCTTCTGATCCATCATTGTAAGATATATACTTTTCGCATTCGCCATATTTCTGCAGGTAAGGGTTTGTTTTGTAAGTAATACAGTTGTCCACTGAATTTGCTTTGCTGCAAAGGTCCGCTGCTGTGGTAATATTTAAACATCTCCCAACGGCATCAGAGGAGTTGGTTGGAAAATTTGATAGTATAAAATTTCCATTAGAATCTAGTTTTCTTTCCTTTTCGTACATGCACTTAGTCAAACATGTCCGATTATAAGTCGATTCGATTGATCCATCATCATACTCAATGTTTAGTTCATCTAAGCATTCGGTGTAGTAGTCAGGCATCGATGGCGTAAAATATGCCTGAAATAAAAATTCGAAATTAAATACACATAATAGATTAAAATTAAGGGGTAATGCCTAGTCAGAAATTTAACCCTTTCGAGCCTGTCGGGACACATGTGTTCTACGGATTTACTGATCAAATCTGACAGGATCTACTTGTCCCGATTTAATTCATAAATACACCATAGACTTTTGAATCTACATTATTTTAAACTACAAAACTCTGTTTCGGTTAAAGAAATTTTTTTAACAACTTATTAGAGAGGTGTAAAGTTTAGAAATAATAATGAACGTGATTTTGTAGTTTAAATCAAAGTGGGTGGTGGATGGGTCCTATTCTACAATTCAACCCGTGACCCATGCGCCCATGTTTGCATCAATTAATAAGTTATTTAAAAATGGTGATGTGGCCATCATGTTACTTTTTCCGACTTGATGGTATCATAGCCATTTATATTTACGTTTTCATGGTTTATTTTCAATTGAAATCATATTTTAAATGTACATCGAGCGTTGTGTAAACTCGCATGAAACTGACGTTTAAAACGTCAAAATTATAAAAGATGGAAAAATTATACTTCAAATTCAAAAACTCAGTTTACTTAAAAACTAAAGGAAATTCAAAAAAAACTTATTCTTTATAAGTTGTTCATTTTAGCATTCTCTATAATTATTATCAACATAAATTTGCTGTAACTATTATCGTTTTATAATAATAAACCAAAAATTAAAAAAAAATAATATTTTTTTTCTCGAATAAAAATGATTTTATGGGAAAAGTTTTCAAGCAAAAGATGTTCATTTCTTTATTGTCTTCAAAGGTTGTTTAAATATTTTTGTAATATTTTTCATATTTAAGAAAATTTGACAAAAAACAAAAAAAAGTTAAGGTAAACGCCCACTTTCGGTGTACGAAATTTTACCAAAAGCTTTTCAGTTCTTTAAATTATAATAATAATAATAATAATAATATTTATTTATGTTATCAACCTACATAGGTTATACAATTGTCATATCGGCAAGTGTAAGATATAAATATATCACGTCATCTTCATAATAACTTAAAACATTAAAATTAATATTAAACTAAATTAAACTACAATTTAAAATCAATTAAAATCAACATTCAAAAAATTAAAATTTAATTAAAATCAATTAAAACTAACATCAAAAAAATTCAAATACAATTAAAATGCGATAAAAATAAATTAAATCAACATCAAACAAATTAAAATACAATTAAAACCAATATCAAAAACTTAATTTTAGATTTACAGTTACAAAATATCAAAAGTCACTCTAAATAAAATCTTGGATATTGCAATCAAGAAACTCTTGAACAGTGTAAAATGCTCCTTTTATAAGAATCGTTTTTATTATACTTTTAAAGTGCTTATCTTTTGCATTTATAATGTGGTGGGGTAGTTTATTATATAAGGTAGGTGCGAAGTATTATCAAATAAGACGGATGTTCAAAGTTTTATATCAATTACTCTATTAGTTTTTGAGATACAGCGCGCACAGACAGACACACACAGAGACACACAGACATAAACACACACACAGACACAGTTTTTTTTTTACAAATTGTTGAAATAGAATCTATGGACCCCAAAACGGATATTTCCGTAAAAAAAAAATTTGAAAAAAAAATCACGATCACAATACTTTCTCGTACTTCGTAAAGGAGAAAGTAAAAATAGTGATGTGGCCTTCATGTTACTTTCTCCGATGTTATTGGTATAATAATAATAATGATTTTTTATTAAAATTCAAGTAACGGAAAATCAATTTGCCATTTTCACCCCAAAATATTTTTTTCGCTCGAAGTAAATTTCCGACCAGAAACTCGGAATAATAGCCTTAAATTTAAAAAAAATTCACGCAGTAAATCAATCATTCAAGTTAAAAAATCTGTTGGATGTAAAATTAGAAATTTAGACCAAAAACTGAAAATTCGGAGCTAAAAATAAAAAATGCTGATTAAAAAATAAAAAAAAATTGTAATTGATATATACATCCGCAAATGATGGTTAAGTATTGATTAAATAAACTAAACTGAACTAATTTTAATAAACAAATCGAAAATTTCGGTCCAAATAAATAAAAATGGGACAAAAATTTAGACCAAAAAATCTGAAGTACCGGTCAAAAAACTAATGAAAAACCAACAGTTGGGGCCAAAATATCGAAAATTTAGGCAAAAAATCAAAAAACTCGGGCTTAAAATAAAAAATGCTGACCAAAAAATCGAAAATTCTAATAAACAAATCAAAAATTGTGGCTAAAATAAAAAATATTTCGGCCAAAAATCAAGAATTTGAGGAAAAATAAACGAAATAACAGGCCAAAAATTTAAAATATAGCCCAAGAGACAAAAATCCTGGTCTAAAAATAAAAAACGCAGACCAAAAAAAGTAAAATTCATGTCAAATAAAAAAAAGTTTCCGACCCGAAAATAATGGTAAAAAAATAAAAAAATTCCCGCATTAACCACTTCGCGCCCATGCTGCTTTGATTTAATCCCAGGTTTGATGAAAAATTACTTCTTTGTTGTTGTTAACTTTTTCTACGAAATATGATTTCATGGTCACAAACTTTCCCACTTATGCAAAAAAATATGAAAAAATATTCCATAGATAGCGCTAAAGAAGTAATTTTTTTTTGTACAATGTTTTTGTTTTCATTTTTTGTTTGTTGCCACATGTGGCGAACCTGGGCGTGAAGAGGTTAAAAACAATATTCAGATTGCAAAATCTAAGATAAAGTGTAAAATACCGGTAAAAAAAATCGCGCACAAAAATCAACAATTCAGGTTAATTAAATTAAAATATGGAGCCAAAACTCAAAAATAAGATAAGATAAGAATTTATTAGTCTGTTAATTGCTTATAAAAGAATATTAGACACGTCATAATTTTAGTGTTTAAAAGCGACACTTAAAATAAAATAAAACAAAACAAAATAAAATAAAATAAACAATGATGCGGGTTTACAACTAATGTTCCTATAAAATACAAAATAACATAAAATTTCATTTCAGCTCGGTGTTTTTAAGTCACTGACAAACATACTCAATGAACACAGCCTAAAAATCAAACGCGGCCCAAAGAATGAACATTTTAACAAACAAATCAAAAATTTACCCCAAAAGATCACAAATTAAATTCAATTTAAAAAAAATTAATTCAAATTAAAAAAAATCTAAATTATTGGAGATTAAAACAGAAATTTAGACTAAAAATTGACAATTCGGGGCTAAAAATTAAAGATTTCTGACCCGAAACTCAAAAATAATGCTAAAAATGGTGATGTGGCCATCATGTTACTTTCTCCGACTTTATATTTACGTTTTCATGGGTTTATTTTCAATTGAAATCATATTTTAAATGTACATCGAGAGTTGTGTAAACTCGGATGAAACTGACGTTTAAAACGTCAAAATTATGAAAGATGGAAAAATTATACTTCAAATTCAAAAACTCGGTTTACTCAAAAACTAACGAGATTTCGAAAAAAACTTATTCTTTAGAAGTTGTTCATTTTGGCATTCTCTACAATTATTATTAACATAAATTTGCGGTGACTATTATCGTTTCATAATTATAAACCAAAAATAAAAAATAATAATAAATTTTTTTCTCGAATATCAATGATTTTATGAAAAATATTTTCAAGCAAAAGATGCTCATTTCTTTGTTGTCTTCGATGTTTGTTTAAATGTTTTTGTGATCTAGGGACCCCAAAACAGATATTATATTTTTTTACTTTCTCGTACTTCGTAACGGAGAAAGTAAAAAAAAATGGTGATGTGGCCATCATGTTACTTTCTCCGATTTGATGGTATCATCATTTATATTTACACTTTCATGGTTTATTTTCTATTTAAATCATATTTTAAATGTACATCGAGAATTTTGCAGGATCGGATGACACTGATGTTAGAAGCGTCAAAATTATGAAAAATAAAATTGACAAATTATACGTTCGAATAATTTTTACCGTCAGTTTATTCGAAAACCGAAAAGATTTCGAAAAAAAGTAATATAAAGTTTTGACAGTGGCAAAATACAATTTTTGGCAATGTAAAAATTTAATTTTAGACATCGAAGAATACATTTTTTGTGGTGGAAAAATACCGTTCTTCCCAGTAAAAAAAAACTTTCTTGAGAGTTAAAAATACATCATTTTTGACAGGGGCAAAATACAACAAAATATAAGTTTTGACAACAAAGAATACAATTTTGTGATGAAAAAGTACCGTTCTTCACAGTAAAAAAAAAAAATTTTGGCAGCTAAAAAAAACACAAGTTTTGACAGTGGGAAAATACAATTTTTGACAGTGGCAGAATACAATTTTTGGCTATGTAAAAGTAGGGATACAATTTTTGTGGTGGAAAAATATCTTTCTTTCCAATGAAAAAAAAAATGCAATTTTTGACAATAGCAGAATACTGCTTTTAGCGACAGAGCGACAGAGTTTTTCAGAATATTAAAATACAATTTTGAGTGTTGTGAAATACTATTTTTGACAATGGAATAACCCTCAAATTGGGTGGTGAAATACTATTTTTAGCAGCGGAAAAACATAATTTTTGACAGGGAAAGAGAAAAATTATGTTTCATATTATAAAAATACAAGTTTTAACAGTATATACCATTTTGGCAATATAAAATTGAATTTTTTACAAAGAAAATTTTTGACGGTAGAAAAATACCGTTCCTTCCAGTGAAAAAATATTCAACAGTTAAAAAAAATAAATAAAATAGAAACAACCTTACTTATTGCAGAAAGTATTAAATAAATTCAAAAAACGAAATATAGCCTGAATATATAAATATTCAACCTGTTCGTAGCTCTGCAAGCAAAATTAAGTCTTACTAAGACTATAAACAAATAACTTATTAAAACAACTACTTCCCTGGCTAATGCCACGCCGGATATTGAATGATACAAAAGAAATTTGCGTTATTACTAGTACTAAGTACTAAGTGATATAACATTGGTTTAAGATCCCTTATTTCTACCCACAGGACTAACTTGAAAAATAAAACTAAATTGAATTTGAAAACTTTAAATTATAAAAGTGAACTCAAAAATATGTAAAAATTAGTAAGACTTAATTTTGCTTGCAGAGCTACGAACGGAAGATAAACCATTTTTGACAGTCAAAAACACAATTTTTGACATTAACAAAATCCTATTTTTGGTGATTGACATTTTGACAATGAAAAAATGCATTTTTTGGCAATGAAGAATGATAGTTTTTGACAGCAAAAAAAAATATTTCTTGACCGAGGAGAAATACTTATTTTAACAGTAGTAAAATACCTTTCTTTCTAGTGAAAATATACCATTTTTTATAGCGAGAAAACAATGTTTGATGGTGGTATACTATTATTTTTGATAATGAAAAAATATAATTGTTGACAGTTTTTCCCCATTTGTCCAATATTATATTTAACAGTTCTTCGCGATTTTCCCAATACAAGTTTTGGCAGCGTAGAAACATAATTCTTAACAATGATAGAATACAATTATTGGCGATGGAAATAGTAAAGTGTAATGCAGTTTTTAAGTTCGCAAATATTCGGCTTCGTCTCATTTGTTACTTAATCTTTCATCGCTCGTTGAACAATATATTATTTTTGGCAAAGTTTAAACTAAAGAAAAAAAAACATTCTTTACACATATAAATTACAATTTTTGTCAGTTCAAAATGTTATCTTTGTTAGTTGATAAGGGCCATCTTTATTAGTTGAAAAATACAACTTTTGATAGTACAAATTGATAGTGAAATGATCCTTTCTGACATTAGTAGAATTCAAAAACGGTGATGTGATAATAGTTACAGCAAATATATGTTAATAATAATTGTAATAATTGTAGAGAATGCTAAAATGAACAACTTATAAAGAATAAGTTTCTTTCGAAATCTCTTTAGTTTTTGAGTAAACTGAGTTTTTGGATTTGAAGTATAAGTTTTCATAATTTTGACGTTTTAAACGTCAGTTTCATCCAAATCTACAAAACGCGCGATGTACATTTAAAATATGATTTAAATTGAAAATAAACCAGGAAAGCGTAAATATAAATGATACCATGAAGTCGAAGAAAGTTACATGATGGCCACATCACCATTTTTTTTTTTCTAGAATTTGTTTAAATGGCATCTAGGGACCCCAAAAACGGATATGAAAACTGTAAAAAAATAAATAAAAAAAAATCACGATCACAATACTTTCTCGTACTTCGTAACGGAGAAAGTGAAAAAAAATAAGACGTTCACTGTCTTTCTTACTTATTTATGCATGAGCAACGGATTAGATTGTGGGATGGGGCGCACCCACCACCCTTCAAATAAACATTGTTTTGAACTACATAACTCTGTTTGGTTGAAGAAATTTCTTTAACAATTTATCGCAGAGGTGTAAAGTTTAGAAATAACAAGAAACGTGATTTTGTTGTTAAAATAAAAGTGGAACCGGAGGTGGTAGGTGGGCCCTACCCCACAATCCAACACGTGGCCCACGCTCTGTTTTTTTCAACAATTAATGAGTGAATACAAAAATAAGGTCTTACAAGGGGAGGATCAGATGTGTGACTCACCGATTTAATCCATCTTTGGCATAAGTGTAAGTCATGACTAGGAGTATAACAGGTGCAAGTCATTTTCTTTTTTATAGTTTTTATAAATCCATGTGTATTTAAATATCTTAATTTTAGAATCAATTATATTAATTTCATTTTTAGGAGTAAAAGGATTCTTACATAAATAAAACAGGAGATTGAAAAATCAATATTTGTATTTCCAGACTATTTTTTTATAAATTCTTGTTCGATATTATTTTCTATATGCTACTTCTATATGCTACTGTGCTTTTCACGATGAAGGACTGCACGAACTAGGATAATTAATTTAGAACAAAATACTGGAAATAAAAATATTGATTTGTCAATCTCCTGTTTAATTTGTTTAACAATCCTTCTCCTAAAATGAAATTAATATAATTTATTCTAGAATTAAAATTTTTAAATACACACGGATTTATAAAAAAAAAACTATAAAAACAGAAAACTATTAAGAACTTGGCCTAAATATTTGAACCATTGACCTTGCGATTACGAACCGAAGATCTTACCAATGCGCCACGTGGCTGGTATTATTAACGTAATTGGTACATAAACATTCAGCAAATAAAAAACCCTTTTTTTCTCGAAAACGGCTGAATAGTGCGCCCTATTACTTGCACCTGTTACACTCCTAGTCATGACCCACACTTGTGCCAAAGATCCATCAAATCGGTGAGTCACACATCTGATCCTCCCTCCCCTTGTTAGTAAAACCTGGATGCGTGAGTAACGGATTGGATTGTAGGATATGGCCCACCCACTATTCTTCAAATCAACTTTATTTTAAACTACAAAACTCCGTTTGGTTATAGAAATTTCTTTATCAATTTATTGGAGTGGTGTAAAGTTTAGAAACAATAAGGAACGTAATTTTGTAGATTAAATCAAAGTGGGTGATGGATGGGTCCTATTCTACAATCCAACACGTGGTCCACGCGCCCTTTTTTCCAACAAATAATTAGTAAAAATCTGGACGTGTAAGCAATGGATTGGATTGTAGGATAGGAATATTAGATATTTAATACAAATTGTCATTGAAAAATGTGAACATAACCTCAGAAATTGAGTAAAAAATAATTTAGAAAAACAATCAGGCTCGACAGGGTCCAAAATCGATTATTGGATTTTAACTTTTTCAATAAGTGCAATATTTGGAGAATATTCCCTGAAAAGTTGAAATTAGTCCGATGAAGTTACAGGCTTTCAAAATACGCTTCGTTCGCATGGTCGAATTGAGGATTGAAACTTTAAACGCGTTTTTCTCAAAACCGTTTTTTATAACTCTGTGACTACGATATCTCGACAACTACTACACTAATTTGTTTCAAACTTGGCACGTTCATGTGAGATACTCACAATAATAAAAACATGCAAATCCCCAACGAATTTTGAAATATTAGAGTAACCATCAACTTCAGATATACAAAACCTTATATGAAACGAAAGCTTACTTAATGAACTTTCAAATTATGAAATAATATATAGGGTGTGCCATTTGAAAAAAAAATATAAATTGTGCAGTTTGCCAATGGCTATCACCCTGTATAATGAATTATTTTTCAACCAATTCAATAAATTATTAGATACTTTAAACCGACAATTCGAAACTGTTACAGTCTGCGGTGATTTAAATATAGATCAGTTAAAATCAACGAAAATGACTGTTCTTCTAAAAGACTTGTTTCATGCCCAAAATTTACATTCTGTAATAAAAAATACCACAAGAATCCAAAAACTACCAAATGCAGATCAACCATCAATGACCTCCATCGATTATATAATTACCAATAATACGAATATTATAAATGAGGTATTCAATTTTAATCCTGGACTATCCGATCATTTTGCCCAAGTAGTACATGTAATTATAAAAACGCCAGTCCCTAAGAATATGGCTTATACAACAGGTCGTATTTTCTCACCAAATAACATAAATGAGTTTCGTCAAAATTTTACCAAATATAACGTATTTATTGAATGGCCACATAAAAACGATGTGGACATCATTTTCAATCACTTTTATGAACAATTCAAGTGGAGTTTTGAAACGGTCTTTCCTAAAATAAAAAAAAACGCCATTCTCGCATTTTAGAAGGCAATAAAATTAAATTTTCTACAGAGTTACAAAAATTGTATGATGAAGTGAAACACTTAGATTTCATTAGTAAGGTCTTTGGAGGGGACGAGTTAATAAAACTATGTAAAAGTAAACGGAAAAATCTAAACTTCCTTATCATCTCAGAAAAAAATAGTGATGTGGCCATCATGTTACTTTCTCCGACTTGATGCTATCATAGCCATTTATATCTACGTTTTCATTGTTTATTTTCAATTGAAATCATATTTTAAATGTACATCGAGCGTTGCGTAAACTCGGATGAAACTGACGTTTAAAACGTCAAAATTATGAAAGATGTAAAAAATACCCTGCAAATTATACTTCAAATTCAAAAACTCGGTTTACTCAAAAACTATCGAGTTTTCAAAGAAAACTTATTCTTTAGAAGTTGTTCATTTTGGCATTCTCTACAATTATTATTCACATAAATTTGCTGTAACTATGATCGTTTTATAATTATAAACCAAAAATTAAAAAAATAATAATAAATTTTTTTCTCGAATAAAAATGATTTTATGAAAAATGTTTTTAAGCAAAAGATGTTTATTTCTTTATTGTCTTCAATGCTTGTTTAAATGTTTTTGTGATATTTTTCATATTTAAGAAAATATTGGCAAAAAACAAAAAACAGTTAAGGTAAACGCCCACTTCCGGTGTACGAAATTTTACCAAAAGCTTTTCAGTTCTTCAGATTATCAAATAAGACGGATGTATAAAGTTTCATATTAATTGCTCTATTAGTTTTTGAGATACAGCGCACACAGACAGACACACACACACACAGCAGACACACACACACACACACACACACACACACACACACACACACAGACACAAAAAATTTTTTTCCAGAAATTGTTGAAATGGCATCTAGGGACCCCAAAACGGATATTTCCGTAAAAAAAAATTTTGAAAAAAAAATCACGATCACAATACTTTCTCGTACTTCGTAACGGAGAAAGTAAAAAACAATATGCCTCTAATTACATAGATAATGCAAAAAACAAAGCCAAAGCTTTATGGAATTTAGTCCATTATAAAAACAAAAAGCAATGCAATTTTCAAACTTATGAAAGTAATCATGAAGTTTCTAATGCTTTTGCAACTTATTTTGAACAATCCGTCATAGATTTGATCGCACCCTTGAGTAATAATAATATTAATAATATAAAAATTCCGTTAAACCCTCATTCCTTTTGTTTTACGCCTATAACTGAGGCAGAAGTAACTTTAGCTATAAACGATTTACGTAACACAAACTCGACCGGCCCAGATGATATCCCAGTCCAATTAATTAAAGCTTGTTCAGATCTTATTGCTCCATTTTTGGCTAACATAATAAATATTTCAGTTACACAAGGAAAATACCCCACGGCACTTAAAATCGCACAGATTACCCCCGTACCAAAAAAAGGTGACGATACAGATATTGAAAATCATCGCCCAATTGCTCTTCTAAGCATATTCTCGAAAATCATCGAGATAACCATTTGCAAAATAATATTATCATTTCTGGATACATTCAATATACTGCATGATAAGCAATATGGATTTCGTCATGGCCGGTCTACTGAGACCGCTTGTATAAATTTAATAGAATGTAGCCTAAATAACTTAGATGACAAAAATGACACTTTTATTATATTATTTGACTTAAAAAAGGCATTTGACACTATTAATATAGACTACTTGCGTGTCAAAATATATAATTTAGGATTTCGTGGCTTTATAAATGATTGGATTGTGTCTTACCTGAGCAATAGGAAATACTTTGTAAAATACAAAGATTCATTATCACACCAATACACAATACAGGAACCCCACAAGGGAGTAATCTTGGCCCACTAATATTTCTTCTTTTCGTCAATGATTTGCCTAACTATATTGTTGATGGAGAAGTATTTATGAATGCGGATGATACTGCCGTCGTAGTATCCGACAAATCATTGCAGGGGGCCATAGATAAAGTTTATAAAGTCATGGATCAATTTCAAAAATGGTGTCGGCTAAATAATTTAATTGTAAATGTTCAAAAAACGGAAATATTACATATATCAAACATACACAACAAGACTGAAACAACATACTTTACATTTAATAACAACATAATCCAGACAACCGAATGGACAAACTATCTAGGGATAATTATAGATCAGCATCTACTATGGACAAAACATATAGATAATGTCTGTGCAAAAATTAATAAGTCATATTATTTGATATCGCGCCTAAAAAATCAATTTAATATCAATTCACTCATTAACATTTATTACGCGGTCGTGTATTCACATCTTAGCTATAATATAACAGTATGGGGTCGGTCTACTGAATTAAGTCGATTATTTATATCGCAAAAAAGAATTGTAAGATTAATGTTTAATTTAACCTATATGGAGACATGTAAAAATAAATTTATTGAATACAAATTATTAACTTTGCCATGCATATATATCTTGAAAACATTATATGTCATTCATTTTAACAGAGGGAAGTTTAAAAAACAAAGAGATGTCCATGATCACCAGACTCGAAATAACAACAAAATTGTCGAATACAAATGTAAGCATACGTATGCCAAAAAATCTCCCCATAATTCGGGAATTCACTTATATAATAAGCTGCCAAATGAAATTACATCATTATCAAATAAGAAGTTCAAATCAACATTAAAAACATTTCTCACCCAACATGCCTTTTACGATATTCAGGAATTTACTAACTGCGTTCAAGATTTAAAAGCATTAAGTTGAACACTTGGCTGAAATTTTAATTAAGTGTATGAGCTGTTTCGCCATATTTTAATACTTTGTACTACCCTATTTTGTATATTTTATTTTGTTTGTTACGTTATTAGTACCTACTATTAGTTATGTATTCTTTGACTTGTCTTATATTGTACCCAACAATGAGAAAGACCAATAAAATTCTATTCTATTCTATTCTATTCTATAATACGCTGAGTTATGTTTTGGTTGATAGAGTAATTGATAGAGTTCAACAAAACTTTACCACTAAATTAGAATGAATTATCTTTATTAGTTTCAGGGGGTTAAATGGAACACCCTATATATCTTGCCACCAGTGCAAGTAATTTTTAATAAGCTTTCCAATGATGTACAATTTGTATAATGAAATATTAAGGATTCTTGAGATTTATCCATAAAAACATTTTTCTTTTGTCACCTCCTGCTCATTTTTGGATTTTCAGCCAAAACTATGCATTTTCTGAAAAAATTATAAGAGACCAAAGTTGTAGAGCGGAAAATTTTCGATCGACGTAGGTCTTTCGACTTTTCCAATAATTGCCCGCCAGAGTACGCAAAATCTTGACCGTATATGCATTTTAGCGTTTTTCTCAAATTTTTTGTTAATTAATTGCACTATACTTTATTTTCCACGTCCTCTAGCATAAAACCAGGTAATTATAGAATTATTCAAATGACCTGCATCGATTGAAAAAATTCCGCCCTACAACTCTTAAAAAAAGCAATTTTTGCCCAAAATGCATAGTTTTCGCTAAAAATACAAAAAACCATTGAAAAACGAAAAAATTGATACATACATTTTCAATTTGCATTTTAGGGAAAACTATGCATTTTTGACAAAAATTGCTTCAATTAAGAGTTGTAGACCGGAACATTTTCAATCGATATGGGCCAATTTAATTTCCCTATAATTTCCCGTTTTTCCGCTAGAGGGTGCGGAAAATAAAGTATAGTGCAATTTATTAATACAAAATTTGAAAAGAAAACGCTAAAATGCATATACGGTCACGATTTTGCGCACTCTGGCGGGCAATGCACGCATTATCTTAAAAGTTGAAAGACCCACATCGATCGGAAATTTTTCGCTCTACAACTTTGGTCTCCCATAATTTTTCATGAAAATGTATGGTTTTGGCTGAAAATCCAAAAATCTGCGGAAGGTGGCAAAAGAAATATGTTTTTATTGATAAATCTCAAGAATCCTTAATATTTTGTTATACAAACTGTATATCATTGGAAAGCTTAGTAAAAATGCCGTAGATTGGTGGCAACTTATATAGGGTGTTCCATTTAAAAAAAAATCCATTGTTTTGCGTATGTTGACACCCTGTATATCACTATGATTAAAAGAGAACCAAAGCCGATGTGTATTATTATTTATGATGTGGGAAATTTTCTAGTGTATAGATAATGATGCTATCTTTACTAGGAACGCTTCTGCAATGTTTTTAATGTGTACATGTCTTTGCCACAAATTTACCCATGACTAGCCAACCGTCCATAATAGACCCATACTATCTTATAATACTTTTATCAGCTTCTCAAGAGGGTTGAAAATAAAGTATAAAATATAGGGTGTTCCATTTAAAAAAAACATAACTTTGTTCTGTTATGTATATTGGACACCCTGTACAAAAACATACATATTTTTAAAATATGTAGAATAAGTGTGGGTACCAGTTCAAGAAAACTAGAAGTCCATATCTCAAATAGCAAACAAGTTACGGAGCTTTTACAGATCCCTGGGTCACCCGGTACATTTAATAAATTGTGGTAAAAAACATAGTAAGTACAATGATTAAAGGTTACACTATAGTCGCATATTAGAGGATTATTCTTACCAAGCATTTTGTGTTTTTCGAAGCTAATAATAATAATATCACAATTAATCTGCACACGCGAATCATGTTTAACCGTCTGCGGCACACTCCATTTACCACAACACCTTTATACAATTACAAGATGTTGTTATGACATTGCATTTTTGTTTGGAATCCCCATTACGGATGTAAAAAAAAAATTGCATGACATCATTTAACTAAAATAATGTACTTGTTAGCGTTAGACGTGTATTTTTATTTTGTTTAATTGTCTGATGCATAATCAATTACGGAGTGAATGGAAACGCGAGGAGAATGGGAAGAATTGATAGTGTAATAAATAAGGATTGCATATATTATTAATGATATTAGCCTTAATCTATAATAAGGTGCACTTAAACTATTTAGTTATTTCATTTGAGAATGACGTGCGGCATTTATCCTGGACACCTGAAATATTATGGAAACGAAGATTCCGAGAAAAAAAAAATATTACGGTAAACACCTTTTACATGAAATTAACAGCTTCATAATTAATTAAAATATATGATATATCGTGCGTTCGATAAAAAACGCCCAATGCCATAACTCTGTTATTTATTGACCGATTTGAATGAACTAAAAAATAAAGTCAATGGCTGTTTAAATACTATAAAATGACGGTAATTATATATTTTTTCAAAATCAACTTCATTGCCAAATGATAGTCTACTTTTAATTTTTAAATGGCTGCATATACTTTTCTAATTTTATAATATTAGACATTGTTTTTCTGAATCCAATTATGGCCGTTATGTTGGTTTTAAGTTAATATTTATGCCAGAAAAAGATAATAATAAAACTTTTTCACATGATTTTTTCGGTAATAAATGCAGTGTGCCTTGAAAAAAATTCGAATCGACAAATGTCATTTATTGTATAAGTAATGCCAACCATTTGTTATTAGTGTGTGTTTCAGATATAATCATGAACAATAACGAATTAACGGACATGTTACAAATTTATTTTCTATGTAATAGAAATCGAAGAGCTGCGGCACGAATTTATCATCTACGATTTCTAGAGCGGCAAATACCAGAACCTAAATTTAGAAGGTTAGAATTAAATTTGAGATGATATGGAGCCTTTAAAAAGTCGAAGAGAGTGGATCGACAATTTCGTGGACTTGCAGAGCTAGACGTTCTACTTAATGTTAATGAATTAATACTTGCACTGCTTATTTATTCTATTCTACATAGGTACTTATTTATAGGGTCCTTATTATTCATGTTCGGTATAACCTTACAACAAATGACATTTGTCACTTTTTTCCAAGGCACGCTAATTATAATTCTTGAAAAATATAATTTTAAATGGAACATTTATTTTAATTTTTTTCGACCAAAATATTGAACGAAAAACAACATATTGGGCATTATTGGATTCAGAAAAATAATGTCGAATGTAAAAAAATTAAAACATTATATGCTGCCATTTAAAAATTTAAAAAAAAATCAATATTGATGTCATTTGTTAGTATGTAAACTACCATTGACTTTATTTTTTAGTTTCAAATCGGTCAATAAATAACAGAGTTTTGGCATTGGGCGTTTTTTATCGAACACATGGTATACAAAAACATAAAGTTGAAAAACATGTACGTCTTGGAAATATTTAAATTTACTCTTAAAACAAAGTGATTTATAGAACGAACGAAATGAATTATGCATACAATTCTGATATAATTAACGAACTTGAAGAGCGTCAGCGTAGGTCACTGAATGTTATGGTATTTAATTTACCGGAATCATTGGGGTCGGTCGAAGAAAAAAATAGCAAAGGACACTACTGCCCTGAGAAATATTTTGGATGCTGGTGCTGAATTTGAACCATGTAAGGTGATAAGAATTGGGAAAGTTAACAATAACAAACCCCGGCCCATTAAACTCACATTTGCCAACCGGAAGTCTGCCGTAGAGGTTTTAAGAGTTTGCCGTATTATTGATACAGGCACCGTGAGGTTTGGAAGTGATTTAACTTTAGCGCAGCGTGATCACATTAATAAACTTAGAGACGAGCTTAGTTTACGAAAATCAGAGGGAGAGACGGATTTGACGATTAAGTATGTCAACGGTCATCCGGAAATTGTTCAATCTACCATCAATAAAAAAAACTGAATATTTATTTCCAGAATGTGGGGGGTATAAAGGGAAAAATGAAGGACATATTGTTAAAGATTAATTGTTCTGTTTATGACGTACTTATTTTTGTTGAGACGTGGTTGGATCAGTATGTAAATGATGCTGAGCTTGCTCTGTACGGCTTCAGCATTTTCAGAACAGATAGATCGAATTCTACTAGTTCCAAGATTAGAGGTGAGATCCCAATTGCGGTGTTGCAGACTTGAGGCGTGTAGTTCAGTTGAGCATTTATTTATGAGAATAAATGAAAAGTATGTAATTGGAGCCTCTTACATTCCTCCCGGTTCTAGTATCTCACTATATCAGGAGCATTGTGAAGCTATTGATAATATATGTAGTTCCTACCCTCAATTAAACTATATTTTTTGTGGAGACTACAACATTCCGAATGCTGAGTGGGATTTTACTGGAAATAGCGTTACTAGCACACTCTAATAATTCATATGCAGCCGAAGTATTGGCCGAATCTTTTGAATTTCATAATAAAAGGCAAATTAATAATTTACGAAATGATCGAGGAACGTACTTGGACTTAATTTTTTCGAACTTAAGCAACATGAATATCGAGTTATCAAGTGATCCATTGTGCAAGGCTAGTTTTCATCACCTACCTTATTCCCTGGAAGTGTCAAACTTTAATATGTGCTACGTTTCTGGTGTCGAAGACTGGATTTATGACTTTAAATCTGCGGATTATACTGCGATTAACAACTATTTGTCGATGGTTGATTGGTCGGATGTTTTTGAGTGCGGTAATGTTAGTGACATGGTGGACAATTTTAATAACGTGTTATACGAGGCTTTTAATTTGTTTGTGCCGAGAAATTTTGTAAAAGTATCTAATTTTCCTAAATGGTTTAACAGCCATCTTATTCAACTAGACAAAGCGAAGGAAAAAAGTCATGCGAAATACAAGGGTAGTGGAAGGCGATCTGATTACGTTATTTTCAGTAAACTTCGTCAACAGTGCGCGGATCTTAGTGCTAGATTGTATTCTGAGTATATCATTCGTACGGAGCAGCGTATATTTTCGGATTCTAAATATTTTTGGTCTTTCGTCAACCAGCGTCGTAAAATTACTGGATTCCCCAGGCAGATGTTCCTTCCTGATAAATCCTCGGATACGATTGCGGAATGTGCTGAATTATTTGCTGATCACTTTTCGGGTGCGTACATTGAGTCCAGTAAAATAGTTATAATGCCAGATTAATAATAATAATAATAATAATAATTTATTTACGGGTAACCCCTTTTACATAAATAAACACAAAATACAGCAATACAAAACAAAAAATAAATATTTAAATTAAGAAAAAATAGTAAAAATAATTAAATGAAATACAAATTTGGTCACTACCTACACTAAAATATAACTAAATATAAATTTACAAAAATAAGAAAGTAAATTTAAAAAAAAATGAAATACAAGTTTGACATCTGTCTAAATTAAAATGTAAGTAAAAAATAAAAATAAAATACAATTTAAGCAAAAAAAAAATCAATTCAAATGAAAATGAAAATATACCGAACCTGAAATAATGAAACCAAGAAATTAAACTACCAGTCTTCTATTTAAATTCCTTTTAAAAGAAAAATAAGAGGAATTAAATAAGTTGAACCAACTTTCCTTTACTACACCATTCGCAATGGACATACTCCGATGAAGTAAATTGTTCGCGCCATTACAGCATGACCGATTCTATTAATCTTAATATATTCAGTGTGACGGTGGAAGATATTTTCAATTGTCTGAATAATCTCCCCGAGTCCTGCGAGGTGGGTCCTGATGGTATACCAGCGTATTTCTTAAATAAATGTATGTATTCACTGTGCAAGCCGATTCATGATAAATTTTCCAAGTCTTTAATGACTTGCTCGTTCCCGTCTGCTTGGAAAAAATGCTTTATACTACCTATATTTAAAAGCGGCTGCCGTGAAGATATACAAAATTATCGTGGTGTCTCTTTGCCGTCCGTTTTACCTAAAATGTTTGATAAACTAGTTAGTGTGCAATTAATGTGGAGTTTCAAGAATTTTATGATGAACAGCATGGTTTCTTTAAAGGCAGATCAACAACAACTAATTTATTACAATTTCACTCGTTTTGGCATGGGAGAGGGTGCTGTTCATTGGCTCCATAGTTTTCTTCATGGCCGTACTCAGTTTGTTCGCATTGGTAAAACGACTTCGCGAGAAATAACGGTTCCGTCTGGTGTACCTCAGGGCTCGCATTGCGGGCCAATATTGTTTTTAATTTTTGTTAATGATATAGGATCTAGATTACTATCAAGTAAGTTTCTCATGTTTGCCGACGATCTTAAATTATATAAGTCGGTAAATAATCGTCAAGAGCATGTTGATCTCCAGCTTGATTTGGACACTATATTTGAGTGGTGCACTGTGAATGATTTATTTCTGAACGTAAAAAAATGTTATTCCATTTCTTGTTTTAGAGGGTAGCGGGCTGCTAATTCTTTTTATCTTAGCGACCAGAAGTTGTCTTACACCGAAGAAATTAAGAATTTGGGCATCACGTTTAGCTCAAATCTTAATTTCAACAAACATATTAAGAATATGTGTTATAAAGCGTCGCAGGTATTAGGTTTTATCAACCGCTTCTCTCAAGATTTTAAATCACCTACAATTAAACATCTTTACCTAACTTTGGTAAGACCGCATGTGGAATATGCTTCCTGTGTTTGTTGCCGTATTTACTTTATTTGAAAAGCAATATTGAGGGAGTTCAGAGTAAATTTTTACAGTTGATGTCCAGGAGACTTGGTATTCAGAGGTCTAACTTTATCCATAGAGGAATGTTGGCAGCTTTGGATTTTAGGTCGTTGGAAAATAGGAGAATTGGGGCTGACTTGTGCTTTTTATTTAAATTAGTAAATGAAATTATTGATTGTAGTAGTTTATTAGCGAAATTGCAATTTGTTACTCCTTGCGCTGGGAATACTAGATCTAAGTATTTGTTCAGATTGGATTTTCATTTAACCACTTATGGGATGTTAAATCCTATCTCCCGAATGATGCGAACTGGCAATATGATCTGGAATCGGGATTCGTCTCTATTTTTCTCGAAATCATTCGCCTCATTTAAGCGTAATATTAATCGCGTGAACCTAGTTGCCCAGTTTTAAATCTATTTATGCGATCAATGTTTAGTCTTATTACTATTATTTTATATTTAGGTATATCGTTCTAAATTCAATTGTTTATTTTTGTTTATATATATAAATTATCTTTTATACACGTTTTGGTATGTAAATTTTATTAACTGTAATTTTTATTGGTTAATTGTACAACTTTGTGTATTTTCTCATGGAACAGGGGATTCCGTAAATAAATAAATAAAAAAATAAAGAATAAATATGATTTGAAACATTTTTTTCTCCGAATCTTCGTTTCCACAATATTTTGTGTGTCCCGGATAAATGCCGCACCCTATATATTTACATTTCGTAGCGATTATTTTATTTATTTCTCTTTTCCGTTTTTTTTTTCGTTTGAATACAAACCAAAATATTGCTAATTAAATTAAGAAAATTGAAATTTTATGTTACCATATCTTGTAATTTTGTGCGTGCATGAAATAAATATGCTTTTTCTTCAATAACCATAAGTTATTTAAGCTGAATAATTATGCACACTTATTTGAAATTACGTTATTTTATTTTTGAATTTTCATGGCAACCATTTTTTTGTTTAATTTCTCTATTTAAACAAAAGTAATGTTCATTTAAATGGACACTGGGTCACTGCATATTTGGGCATTACAAACAGGACACTTAATAAATTTTGGACTCCTTTCTAGACCACCTTCGACAATTATCAGTAGGCTCTATCTATTGCTAATGCAGTTGAATCTGATAAAATAGGCTTTATGTCACACCAATGGGCAACATTATTTTTTTGATAAGCTCGTATGATTTGATCTGAAGAACCCCTGCCCCTTTTTTGCATTCGTCAAACTCATGGCAAGGGTTTTTTTAAATGGTAAGTGATTAAACTTATTTTTCTTATTTCTGAGGTGAGTTTTGGCACAAACGTAAATTAAATGGATGATTCATTTACAATTTTTAATTCTCTAAAAAATATTCCTTTACGATTTTTCTCTAAAATGAATAGGAGAGCTAATAATTACACATATTTAATTTTGCATGTTAAATCCCTATGTTCGCCCCTTATCCCAGACACTCGGTATGTAATTGTATTGTAATGTCGTGTACTATTCCCTGTTTTCGAATAAAGTTTATTATTATTAAAAAAAAATTAGCATATTTAAAGTAGTTTCTTGGTACAAAATCAAATTTTGCAGACAAATTATATGTGTGGCAGGTTGCCTAGTGTACTGCCCTCTTAAACTTATTTTATTCTTTTCAGAAAGGTGGCTGAACAACATATAACTTTAATTATTGCTAAATGATAAGCAACTGAGAAATTCCAATATATCGAAAATGGAAAAAAATGACTTTTTGGCTATAACTCAAAAACAAAAGATGATAAATAAATACAGTTTTCATTATTAAGTTTTGTCCAAAAAAGAGATCGAGGATGCGCCCCATCCGTTTTTCGCTATCTATTATAGTTATCGAGATCTCCTATAAAAACGTCGAATTTTGCCCACCCGTATATATTACAAATAACGTAGTCATGGTGAAGGTAAATAAATTATAATCTACTTGCAACATTTTACTTACCTTTTATCCGCTTGCTAAACCGGTTTCACGGCTGTTTTAAATGCACATTTTTACTTTCTCCGTTACGAAGTACGAGAAAGTATTGTGATCGTCAAAATTTGTTCAAACATTTTTTTTACGGAAATATCTGTTTTGAGGTCCCTAGAGGCGATTTCAAAGATTGTGTCAGCGCGTGTGTGTGTGTGTGTGTGTGTGTGTGTGTGTGTGTGTGTGTGTGTGTGTGTGCGCGCTGTATCTCAGAAACTAATAGAGCAATTGATATGAAACTTTGAATATGTCTTATTTGATAATCCGGAGAACTGAAAAACTTTTGTTAATTGAGAAAAAAAATTATTTATTTTTTATTTTTTTATGTTTTTATTTTTGGTTTATAATTATGAAACGATAATAGTTACAGCAAATTAATGTAGACAATGTTAAAATGAACAACTTATAACAAATACGTTTTATTTGAAATCTCTTCGGTTTTTGAGTAAACTGACTATTATGATTTGAAGAATAATTTGCCATTTTCATCAATTTTGAGTTTTCAGTTTCATCCGATTCTACAAAACGCTCGATTTACATTTAAAATATGATTTAAATTGAAAATTAACTATGAAAGCGTAAAAATAAATAACTATGATTCCATCAAATCGGAGAAAGTAACATGATGGCCACATAACCATTTTTACTTTCTCCGTTACGAAATTTTTTTACAGAAATATCTGTTTTGGAGTCCCTAGATGCCATTTTAACAATTTCTGAGGAAAAAATGTGTCTGTGTGTGTGTCTTTGCGCGCTGTTGGAAATATAGGGGGTAAAAGAAGAAATAATAATGGGAAGGCCAAACAAGTGTAAATTGTTCCTGAAAAAAACGTCACTTACTCTATGGGGAAATTAGGCGAAATAAAAAAAAAAAACATACTACATACGTTTATTAGAAGTACATACTCTTTAAAGATGGCACGTTAACCTATTACTTTTGCATTAGCATTATTAGCAGCGTATATTATACTATTGTTATTTTCCATTTTTATGTTCCATATTTCCGAACTCACACAATTATAATTGTTCACAACTCTTGCGCATTCATGTTCGTCAATCATTTTTGTTTTACAAGTTTTAATCGCTTGTTCAATAACCGTGCTATTTCCACCCGTGAGCTTGAATGAATCAATGATGATTTCACCCTCTGAAGACAATTGTCCCATTTGAACCATTAAGCAACGACTATAACACTGGTAAATATGGTCTGGTTGTTGATTTAGTTTAGATTCAATGTCACACAGTGTATTAACCTTTTCATTAATTTTTGACGAAGCACAGTAATACGCATTGATATCTTCCGCGCAAGTTTTGTTTTTATTATTTTCATTGCATTCATTTACTGACTCATCGATAATAGTATCATTGATAGAATACTGCCTTAGACTATTCTTGTTTATTTCTCCATTTTTGTCTAGTTGGTCATCTTTGACCATGAGGCATCGGGTGTTGCAAGCGTTTTCCTTGTATTGTTGGCGGTAAGCTACTAGAGGTGAATTTGTTTCCAAGGCACATTCCTTCTGTTTCTTCGCATATACCGGATCAGAATAATGCAAGTAAGTTACACAGTCATAGAAATACAAATCTTTAGTGCATTTGTCAGTTTCTTGCATAGTTAACTTACATGTATTAAAAGCTTCTTCTAACTGAGTTTCAGTCATATTTAAATTTTTGAAGGATTCGCTGTTTTTGAGATCATTCTCATTGAGATCCCCATTTCTGATCATTATACAACGATCGTAACATGCACGTGGTTTGTTAAAATCTTGGGCTCCAAAGAATGGGTATATATTGTATTCTTTGGCACATTCCACTTCGTTTTCGAGTTGTTTTAATGACCAATGATACAGCATGTAGCTCACACAATAATACATGTTTAAATCGCGCGCGCAGTTGTCTTCATCAGTAACTAATTTATTGCACTTATCCTGAGCTTGTTCACGAGTGATTGTATTATTAGGATTAGGTTCAAACATAATTAAAGAAGAATAGTTGACTTTGCCATCGCTATCTAGATTTCCATCTACTATCATCTGACAACGGCTATTGCAATGATTTATAGTTTCATCGGATTCGTCATTGTAAGACAGATACTTTTCGCATTCTTCATATTTCGTCCAGTATGGGCTCGTTTTCCGATTGAAACAGGTATCGAATAAACTTACTTTTTTGCAAATGTCCGTTGCTTTAATTATATTTAGGCATTCTGCAGCGGCATCTGATGTGTTGTCAGGAAACTTGGACAATACAAAATTTCCATTCGAATCTAGCTTTCCTTCCTTTTCGTACGAGCATTTAGTCCAACATGTTCTATTATATGCCAGCTCACTTGGCTCATTACCATAATTATAATTATATTTCATGCCCAATTCTTCTAAGCATTCTGCATAATGATCTGGCATCAAAGGTATAAAAGATGATGCCTGAAAAAAAAGAAGTCCAATTAAAAATACATATTTGACTCAAAGTTTAATATCACGTTGATAACTATTATGTAGGAGAACCAGTGTCCTTTTATTCCGCAAACCATTGGTGATATACATTACACAAAGATCATAGATTATTCTAAGTAAACAAAAGTTGCATATTAATGTTCACAGTTTCAATGCAACAAATTTTAGTTATGATTCAAGAATATCGCCAACCATTAGTTCCTATAGCCGCTTTGTAAACACAATATTTGACATAACTTTCAATAATATATCAAGTTTATGCTACATATTAACAACCGTGAGATCAAAAAGTCTTAACCTAACTAACAGAAGTTCAGTGGCGTCACTAAGAATGAGAGTTTTGGCATGGAAACCCCTGAAATTTAAATAAAACAACTATAGTCTATTTTTCGTAAGATTACAGTCAAGGAAATTTGACATTGTTCAGTGATTGATTGAAATTGTGAGAAAACTCACACCGGACACATTCTATTCTCCATCTTTATTTTGTCTAGTGATCTTTATCATTTTGATAGTTGGCATAAGTGTAACATTCTGTCTGTCTGCGTCCGTCATTATATCCGTCCACGCAGGGACGTCATTTGGGAGGGGCATTTGCCCCCCCCCCCCCCCCCCCCCCCTGAATTTGATGGAGATATAGTCGGGACTATATCGGAATATAAATAAATAAATAAATAAGGTTTATTTACGGATTCTCCATTACAAAAAAATACATAATTAATTATTTCTTAAAACTAAAATATTGATTGATTACGCATTAACTATTTAACCTGATTAGTTTTAAGTTTTTGAGCGTTTTAAATTTCGTAATATTTCTTCGTGCGACATTGCGAAAAACTCTATATTAAAATTAGCGTAAAGGCAATTTGAATAACGCATGAAACGAAAGAAAGCATATAGAAAGTAATTTTCTTTTTTAGGTAATTCTTAACCATGTAATAATAATAATAGTAATAATAATTAATAATATTATTAGAAATTTGGACTAGAATAAACTAGTTCGAGAATATATCGCTCGGTCGCGAACAGTTTGCATTAAGCCGTTTAAAGCCGCCATGTTTCGACGCGCCATTTTGATTTCTCGCATCGTTCGCGACTGACCTCCCATTGTTTTATCAGCGGACTGAAAACCAGGGGTATGACAAGAGATATGGAAAACAGGGCATAACAAATCGAGCTTTACGCCGCTAATATTGGATGGCGCCACTATAAAAATTCGATGGATTTCTGTAAATTATGTTTGTTGCTAACACTAGACGGCGCTTTTCCGGTAAAATTTATCTACGTGCCTTGTAATTCCCCGTGTTACTTGAAAGAAACGTAGAATGTCAAACAGTGCGGAAATCGAGGACGAATAAAACAATAATTTCTTGTGTTGCCTCATAGCGCAATATGTACAAAATATATGTCTACATCACTAAATGAAACGTTATTAACAAGGTAAATATTGGTAAACAAAATCACTATGTTTTACTAATTATATTAAGTAGAATAAATATTATACAACTTGCCCAAGTAGTTTTTTCACACGAACATTCTCGAAAGGAGAATGTATAATGTTTAATTAATATAAATTGTAAGTAAATAATTTTTTTAATCCATTAAAAACAAATGCATTTTTCATTTCCTGTAAAAACAAACGCCATCCGTTATGTAAAAACAAAACGGCAGCACTCTAAACTCAGGACTGGAAAAGTAAGAAAAGCATTCGATGTTTTGAGAAATTGTAAAAAATTAATAAATCAAGGAATTAACTTCAAAAGCTCAAAATGCATTAAAAACAAATGCATTTTTGATTTCCTGTAAAAACAAACGCCATTCGTTATGTAAAAACAAAACGGCAACACTCCAAACTCGGACTGGAAAAGTAAGAAAAGCATTCGATGTTTTGAAAAATTGTAAAAAATTAATAAATCAAGGAATTAACTTCAAAAGCTCAAAATACATTAAAAACAAATGCATTTTTGATTTCCTGTAAAAACAAACGCCATACGTTATGTAAAAACAAAACGGCAACACTCCAAACTCGGACTGGAAAAGTAAGAAAAGCATTCGATGTTTTGAGAAATTGTAAAAAATTAATAAATCAAGGAATTAACTTCAAAAGCTCAAAATGCATTAAAAACAAATGCATTTTTGATTTCCTGTAAAAACAAACGCCATTCGTTATGTAAAAACAAAACGGCAACACTCCAAACTCGGACTGGAAAAGTAAGAAAAGCATTCGATGTTTTGAAAAATTGTAAAAAATTAATAAAGCAAGGAATTAACTTCAAAAGCTCAAAATGCATTAAAAACAAATGCATTTTTGATTTCCTGTAAAAACAAACGCCATTCGTTATGTAAAAACAAAACGGCAACACTCCAAACTTGGACTGGAAAAGTAAGAAAAGCATTCGATGTTTTGAAAAATTGTAAAAAATTAACAAATCAAGGAATTAACTTCAAAAGCTCAAAATGCATTAAAAACAAATGCATTGTTGATTTCCTGTAAAAACAAATGCCATTCGTTATGTAAAAACAAAACGGCAACACTCCAAACTTGGACTGGAAAAGTAAGAAAAGCATTCGATGTTTTGAAAAATTGTAAAAAATTATTAAAGCAAGGAATTAACTTCAAAAGCTCAAAATGCATTAAAAACAAATGCATTTTTGATTTCCTGTAAAAACAAACGCCATTCGTTATGTAAAAACAAAACGGCAACACTCTAAACTCGGACTGGAAATGTAAGAAAAGCATTCGATGTTTTGAAAAATTGTAAAAAAATAATAAAGCAAGGAATTAACTTCAAAAGCTCAAAATGCATTAAAAACAAATGCATTAATAATAATTTAAGTAAAACCAAGTGTTTTTGATTACAAATATTTAACTTATTTTAGTGTAGTACGAAAGAATGTACACACACACACACACACACACGTATCGGTTGTGTGCATGTGTTGGTGTTAGTTCACGCCGCTATTCACAGATGGCGCTTAGCGATTGCAATTTATCAACATGCCTTGTCGCTTCCTGTTATTCCATGCTGCAAACCAAACAAACGAACGCGTGACGCCCGCCTGCGAGTTTGTGCGTGTTCTACCACTTCCACCATAATTATTCATAGTGCGCTAATTGCGAGCTGTGCGCTGCGTGTATTTCTATGTTAAGGTTCTGTTGTGTTAGATACCAATCTGGAAATGTATAAGATGTAACGATATTTGTTGAGAGTTCTTCTATACACATACTCCACATACTGGTAAGTAAGCTTCTTTTATGCATAAATTAAATATATGTGTAAGTTACAAATGACATGCCATGGTACTGACAAATTTCCTCATATTTCGTTGTTATTCCATAATAAATAATAATTCATTGAAATTTTATGATGTGTATCTTAAAGAGAACAATAAATCGAGCAATTTATATTATGGTATTTTTATTGTAAGGTCCATACCCACAGTATACACACTGTGGTTAGCATGCGGACATCAAAAGGGACACTTTCGTGAAAATCACCCATATATAGTGCCCGTTCGAGTCCCATTTTTAAATTTTCAGCGTTTCTTCAGAATTGACGTACAAACACGATGATATTTTAAACAAAATTTGTAAATACAATTTATAAATAAACAAAAAATCATTTATTTAAAAATGTGAATTTCATATATACCAGTTTATGAAACGATTCAAACTCTTCAAAATCTCCCTTTTAATTTTTTTTGTACAACTAATGGATTCGACAATACAACGGTTTCAGTGTTCGCATGTGCGACATTTTTTGCTATTTCTTGCAAATTACAACCTTTCATAACTTCAAGGGAAAAATGTCAATTATTTTAACGAAACACGTGTCATCTGTAGAATGCGTCCACAAATAATAGACAAATTAAAGCGTGATCAATATGTGATTGTTTCAGAGTTACAATGTCGAAGAAAGCAGCACAATAGGCAATGTTAAACTTCTTGAAAAGAAAAAGTTCTCCTGAACCAGAATCAGTTGCAAATAAAAAACATATCCTCGAACGTGATAAAACTGGAGACCATAATGCAATAGTTTCTACAAGTGGAGTTCCATAATCTCAATCACCAGCATTACTAGAAAACCAAGTATCGATTGCAGATTTATCACGTTCTCATCACGAAGCTCCCGTTCAACCAATACTAAAGGAATATCCTCAAACATCAAAACGCCGCTTCAACTGTGGATATTTTGAACAATTTCCATGGATCGAATACTCCATTGATCGGGATGCTGTCTTTTGTTATAGTTGTCGCCATTTTTGTTCCAATATTATCCATGCTGGTGAGACGCATGGGAGTATTACGTTTGTCAACAAGGGATTTAGAAAATGGAAAGACATGAAAGAACTGTTGACACAGCATGATTCCAGTCGTAAGCATAAATACGAGACAGTAGTGTGGCTAGAAGCAAAGAAAGTGTCAGCTGGCAAGACTGAAGCTGTAGCAAATTGAATAAATGATCAGAGAAAGTCAGAAGTTCTTGAAAATAGAAATCATCTTAAGCTTCTGATTTTAGCGACTTCGTATCTAGCTCGCCAGGGTTTGGCTTTTCGCGGAGATGATGAATCAAAGGAATCTTCGAACAAATGAAATTTTATTGAATTGCTTGAAACAATGAGTGAGCTTTCTCCTCAACTACATACAAGACTTCAAAAAAGATATGGACACTACACGTCAGCACAATATCAGAATGACATTTTATACTGCTTCGCAAACACTCTTCGAACAAATATAGTCGATTCGCTTGGACCCTACTGAATCAAAAGATATAGCTCGCAAAGAGCAGCTGAGTTTCGTCATCAGATCCACATCAATGGAAGGTTTAGTTTGGGAAAAGCCTCTAGGAGCGTTTCATATGGAGCAGGTAGATGCTCAGTCACTGGCAACTGCCATCAACAACGCAGTTATGGAAAACAAATTGTCTTGGGATAAATGTGTTGCACAATGCTACGATGGTGCTTCAGTCATAAGTGGCCGCCTTCAAGGTGTTCAGGCACGAATTAAACAAATTGCTCCACATGTCATCTACATCCATTATCATGCCCACCGTTTAAACCTGGTTTTAGTAAACACCATTAAAAATATTCCCAAGATCGTTGACATGTTTTCCATCATACAATCAGTGTATGTATTCTTGGCAGTTAGCGGCCCTCGTCATGAACTATATGTAAAAGCACAAATTGAAGATAATTTGGAAGTCTTGGAGCTTGAAAGATTGATTAAACCCGATGGTCTTATTGGTATCGGTCCATTCGCAAGATAAAGATAGGGATTGAAACGATCGCTAATGTGTTGGGAGTTATTACTTTACAGAATATTGACACGCTAGCAACTGTAGAAACTCAAGGATTGCAAAAACGAATCCATTCAATATCGTTTCTTCGTTGTTTGCTTGTGGCTGAAAAGTTACTTGGGGCAGTCCATTCTTTATCATAAGAATTGCAAAATGCATCAATCGATTATTTAGCCGAAATATTGCTAGAATGCACCAAAAAAGATCTGATGGCATTTCGCACGAATGATACTTGGGATAGTATTTTGAAAGAAGCTGATGCAATAGGAGTTCGAATTGGAATCTTGCTGAATGACAAGACCACCGTTAATAAACCAAAGAGAGCTCAGGTGATGTCTAAAAAACTATCCGAATATTTCGTCTTGTCAATAACTGGTAAAGCGATTACAGAAACGACTCAAACTATTGATGATTCAATGCGTACAGAAATCCTTTTTGCGTGTGTAGACCAGTTTATTTCTGAAATAAATGCACGGTTTCCAACTAACTGCAGTGTTCTAAAGGCTGTGATGGCATTGAAACCAAGTTCACCAAATTTCCTCTGCCCAAATACAATCAATGAAATAGTAAAGCTATATCCTTTTTGCGGTATCGATACGATGATTCTTCACACTCAACTTTATTCGGCAAAGTCCATTATTCAATCATTAGATAAATATATAACATTATTGACTATTCACGAAGTTCGAACATGTTTAAGTCGTTTCCCACATGGTTTTAATGAGCTGTTAAAACGAATTGACCTTGTCCTAACATTGCCAGTCACATCAGTTGAAAATGAACGTTTTTTTTAGCTGTATGAAACGCGTAAAAACATATCTAAGAAATAGATGTGGAGATCAAAGACTTAGTGATCTGCTAGTAATTGCATGCCTCCAAGAAGATACAAAAATCATAAACATCGATGCAGTTATTGATGATTTTGGTCGACTCAAACAAAGACGATGTTTGTTTTAACAAATTGTTTAATTATAAATCTGTATTCTTAAAACGGCATAACCAGTTAATAAATTAAATAAATAATTTACATATATAAACTAATACAGAACTAGAGTGTGTATAGATTTTATCAAATTTCTGGTCTTTTCACTACTTAATACAAGCCTCCTTCCCCTTCTGTCTCTCTCATCCCGTTCGCGCTGTCTCTCTCTCTCTGCGCGCGCGCGTATGTGTGTATGTGTGTGTGTGATAAGTTATATATATAATTTTTCCCCCCTCTGAAAAAAGCTGAAATGACGTCCCTGCGTCCACGTGTTGCTGTTTTGTGTTGTTTCGTGTTTTTTCTTATTGTTCTGTGTTGTTTCTTGACTTTTATATTTGTACCATGTCCGATAACGAGGTTCCGTCGATGAGTGCAACAAAAGTTATTAAAAACCCGCAGGGAAAATCTATTCGAAGTGGGCAGCGATTAATGGACATTTATTTAAAATATAAATCCGGTTCAATGAAAACTGAAGCCATCCGATTTGTCTCTGCAGACGTAGGAATTTCAGAGAAAACCATGTTTCAAATTGTTTCTAAGATGGCCCTCAGGAAAAGGTAGTCGTCTAATAATTTGTTACATCGATAATGAAAATGGGTTTGTAGAAGGTGGGTTATTATTATTTCAATCTAAAAACACAGGCGACTACCACGATGAAATGAATTCAACACAATTCGACGAATAGCTAATAAATATTTTGCCACGTTTAGAGGATAATGCGGTTATTGTAATGGACAACGCGCCATACCACTCCGTTAAATTTGAGAAGGTTCCAACAAGGTGCTTGTACCAAAAATAATATAAAAACATATTTGCTAGAAAAAGGGGTCGAAATAGACGATGACATGTTAAAAATTCAATTGTTAATTGCTGCCAAAAAATATGTTAGTAACCATCCTGTGCCCTATAGAATGCTGCCAATTAAATCCCATTGAGCTGGTATGGGCACAAGTAAAAGGGTATGTGGCAAAAAATAATAAAACTTTTAAATTGCCAGATCTAAAATAGTATATTACGTAAGTGCTCTCTAACCTGTTTGAATGCACTTAACGAACCGAGTGTTGTACAGTATTTTTTGCGCTACCGATTTAAAATAGTTATAAAAATAGTAAAAAAATAGTTCAAAACGACTTTTATAATTAAAAATCGCTGCTCTTTTATCTAGCCCAGTGGTGGGGAAACTTTTTTTAAGACGGGCCATTTGTAATAACTAGACAATCGTAGCGGGCCAAATAATAATGCTTAATCGTTAACTAATTTATGTGTTCTATAAACATATACATATATTATTACATACACTTATTATTTTAATAGTAAAAAAGCAAAAGGTAACAAAATTATAAGCACAAAATATAAAATGAATTTAGTGTAGTTCTTGATGTCAAGTATTATCACTTTATTTTCTGGTGTCATTTGGTTGATGGTGCATGAGAAAAATGAAATTGAGACTGTTTCATCAAAATTTCATCATAGTCCGGTTCCATTTGCGAAGCAGAAATTCTTAAAACTGATGAAAGGTGCTCATCTGTAATTCTGTTTCTGAAAGAAGTTTTCCTAAGCTTCATTGTTGAAAAGATTTGTTCGCAAATATAAGATGAGCCGAACATTGTCATTATCTTCATTGCATGAGTAATTAGATTTGGGAAATTATCTGGACTTAATTTTTTATAAAATTCTAGTAATGGTACTGTATGAAAAGTTTGTTTCAGGAGAGTATTACAGTTCAGTTCTAATAACTCAAGTTGAAATTTTGCATCAACTTCTTCGTAATTAACATTGAATAGGGTCGCAAAAATACTAAACTCTGGTTCCATTTTTCTAAAGTCCTGAAATCTCCTTTCAAATTCTGTAGATAGTTTTCTCAAATTAATTTCGTTTTAATCTTATTGTTTGATATAGTGAATTTTAAAGATTGTATTCTTGGAAAATGAGAAAAATCAGATTTAGAGATCTGATTAGCAAATAATAATAACTGTAATTTGAAACTTTTCAGGTATTGCCAAATATCGTGAAGAAACTGATTTTTTCCTTGCAATTTGAGATTAAGTTTATTCATGTGTACGAGGAGGTCTGAGAAAAAAGCGAAATCAGAAAGCCACGTTTCGTTTTCTAAGACGTCAAATTGATTATAAATGTCTTTATCAAGAAGAAAATTCACAACATCGTCTTTTAAATCCCAAATTCTTTCAAATACTTTTCCAGCACTTAACCAACGAACTTTTGAATAATACAGGATATCGGAATGTTCAGCATGTACGGACTACAAAAACTGTTGAAACTGGCGATGTAATAATCCTGTGGAACGAATCATATTTACTAGTTTTACAACAATATTAAGTATATGGTCAATATCTAAAGCCGATTTACAGAGAGCATCCTGATGTATAAGGCAATTCAAAAAAACAACATAATTTTCCGGATACTTAGAATTAAATTTCCCAACAAATTCTTGATTGATTCCAAACATATTAGGAGCACCATCTGTAGTTATATTACATAGCTTGTCAATAGGTAAACGAAGTTTATCGATGCAATTTTCAAATTCACAAAATATATCGGCATCAGTCGTGGTTCCTTTCATTGACTGCAACCCTACAAGTTCTTCTGTAATTTCAAAGTGGGCATTGATTCCTCTTACAAATATGAGTAACTGCGCAGTATCGCTGATATCTGTACTTTCATCCATGGTAATTGAATAAAAAATAAATTTTTGAGTTTTTGTAGTCAGTTGTGAAATTAGATTTTTATCAATATTTTGAATTCTCTCGGTGATTGTTCTTCTTGAGAGAGACAGTGACTGAAAATTCTTTTTCTTGTCAGGGCACATAATATCGCACACATCTATCATGCACTGCTTTATAAATTCACCTTCTGAAAATGCTTTATTAGATTTAGCAATATTATAAGCCAACACATAACTGGCTTTCGTAGCGCATCTTTGAGAATGATTAGCTCTCTGAAATAATTGTTGTTGACTTCATAAATGTTTTATTAAATCTTTCGATTTAATTTTTTTCACCTCTTCACTTAACGATGAGTAGGAGTGGTTTTCATGTTTGCTCTTGAAATGGCGTTGAATGTTATATTCTTTTAAAACTGCAACAGTTGTATTGCAAAGTAAGCACACAGGTTTTTCTTTAAATAAAGTAAAGAAATATTTCCACGTCCATTCTTCTTTAAAAACTCGACATTCTGAATCCACTTTTCTTTTTTTAACATCCATTTTAGACGTTACCTACTACGGAGTACAACACACAGAAACGCAATTGACGAAAGCTTACTGCTAACTAATGCTCTTACGCGGGAGTTTGTTGAGGCACTGGGAGTTTGGGGGATTACACAAACAATTACTCGAGTCACAGCGGGTCGTTGCAGATAACTGACTAAGTTGCTAACTAACTGATCTTCGGGCGGCCTCGCTTGTACCTGCGAGAGTGTCTGGAAGTTTCGAGCGAAGATGAGTCATCTGTTTAGGTCGGATGGATTTGTCCAGAATACTATTGTGTTTTGAATATCGCCGCAGGTAGTTTTTATGCGGGTCGTCACATTACGAAGTAAGAACGCGTTCAAGCATTCTCACGACGGCACTCTTAAACGGGCCGGATTAAACCTTTCCGCGGGCCGGACTTGGCCCGCGGGCCGTAGTTTCCCCATCACTGATCTAGCCCATAACGGTACTAGGACTGTCATGTATCAGAACAGGCTTGTTATTTTGTGAGTTCCCTAGCAACCGAAATTAGTCCGGGAAAGCCATTCGAACGTGACTAAATACACACACAGTAAGCATAGCAATATAGAACGGTAGCGCAAAAAATCTTTTTCATTAAGGTTGCGGCAAGTAACACCAGAAAAATGGGGTAAATGTGTTGAACACATAAAAAAAGTAGAAGTAGTAGTGTGTATGTAGTAATGAAAATACATATATAAATGAGGAGTTGAACTGCAAAACTCAACTATTCCAATTTTGGGCCAAAATGAGCTTGGTATCGATTCTTACAGTCCAAACATAGATAAATCCGAATATGTGTGAATTACCTTTTAACACGCAACAAATCATATTTAAAAATGCGGCTAAACATTACGTTCCCTATCAAAACTCGACAAATCCTTAAAAATCTACCAAAACTCAACAAACACACAGTGTAATTTATCCTTTAGAATGGAATAAAATTCTACTATAAAATTCTAGTGGTTGAAAAATAACCTACTAAATGTCTCTATACATCAAGGCTGATTTTAGCTGAATTTTAAACCTTCAACGCATCACTGCCGGTAATAAAATTTTACGTAATAATAATAATAATAATAATCGTTATTTGAGGAGATATTTAACAACGGGAAAGACATTCTTATAGTACTTTTTTATTATCTAATAGATGGCATACGATTTTTGCTTGTAACTTGTTTTATTTCTTTTGAACCATCATCAACTTGCTTCTTTCTTATGGACGCCATATTTGATTTTTATCGCATCTTAATGCTCATTTTTTTGTGATGACAACAATATAACACAACATACATATGATTTCATAAATGAACATATACTCGTTTAAAACACTTTTTTCGCGGATTGATCTGAAATGTAAGAATTTTCGGACTGCTTTTAGGCCGTGAAATATCACTTTTGCGGACTAGGCTTTAAAAACGCTTATTTATGCCTAAGCTGTAAAAGTAATGAGCCAATCAAGTGAGACTACGTCACGTTATTTCGCCAATCAGATGTGACACCGCGCCGACCAATAGAAGCCGCCCGGAAATTTGTTTGACATTACAATGTATTTTTCGCTTAATTGAGAGTTGCCTTCGAATTTCCCGTACCCGAAAGTCCAAAAACAGGTTCCCCGAAGTTTGAATAACACCGCGTGTGATTTCCCCGACCTCCATGCGAGTCCCTAACTTATCCACGCACAAAAATCGAGTCGCCGAACGGTTGCGAAATTTGTTTGTCGTGACCGGCTCCTAGTGGCCCGGCATTTGACGTTTAAACGTCGTCGACCGGTGCACTATTTCCTGGCACAGTAGAACGAGAGACTTTCCTTCAGATGTTGCCTGTGAAAGAAGCCCAATAACCTCTTCTGCGAAGTATTAACAACCCCGCGTAAGTATTCTCCGAGCACTGTGTGTTTACCTAACTTTCCCATGTAATTGAACCCGAGCAGCAATCGGAAAAATGATCGAAAAGGATTTGGAGGTTACGTATTATGTAGGTTTTATTTCAATTTAATCATTGAACAATAATAATATGAACATAATGACTTTAATATTTATAATCGTAAAGAAATGTGTGTGATACCAACAAAGTGCATTTCATTGAAAAGTTCCTGAATTCCTGAGTCAAAATGTATCACAAAGTAATGGCTTCTACCATCAACCATCCATATCAGTAATGAAATGTATTGAAGAGTTTTACTCGAAATAATTATACGGTTCGTCCGTTTTAAATATTCATTGCATATCACTTATGAAATCATGATCATTATGATTATAAATGATTCCACCATACACACCGTCAAAACGCGGACACCACAATATCTATTATAAATGTCAATTTTTGTTTTACTTAGGTACCTACGAATTTTTTACAAAGCTACCTGCGATATGTTGATGGAATTAAATATATTGAAAATTATTGCATTGTAAGTTATTAATAATTTCTCCTGAGCAATCCGCGAAAAAATTATGTGTTTAACTCGGCAATAAAGCAGATTTCCTGACTTGGCTGGATTCACAGCCTCGCTCGCAAGCTCGCTCGTCGGTGACACTCCAGCCGCGTCCGCAAATCTGTCACTTTATTGCCTTGTTAAACAAATAACTATTATTGGCAATCTATTTAGCGCTTACTACAAATCATTCATACCATGGAATTAAAATCAATTAAAAATCCGAATAACTCTTTGTTTTCAAACACTATTATTGTTTATGAATAATAACATCGTTCGATAATTCAGAAATATAAGAGAGAGAGAGAGAGAGAGAGAGAGAGAGAGAGAGAGGAGAGAGAGATCAAAATATTAAAAATGTATTTAGAAAGAAGGCAACCCCGTCAAATCTTTCTGTCCATGGATCGACAGAAAGTTATTCAAGAAGGTCGCAATAATATTTTGGAAATGTAAATACTAAATGTATCTTAATTTTTCGTTCAACGAACAAAACATAATTTAGAATAAATCAAAATTCAACTTTCAGCGACGTTCCAGCTGAATTACATTTGCCAGCAAATATAAATCATATAAAATTCCTTTGGGCCACACACTTGCACCTGGCGATTTAAGACGCCTTGCATTTTGTAATTGGCTGCTACAAACATGCAATGAAGATGATAATTAAGAAAAAAACATGATTTGGATTGGACACATGAATGCAAATTCACAAACAGTGTTTCTTATTCCATGGCACGGATGATTTTTAGTAAGCACTACATAGATTGCCAATAAAAGTGTTTTTAACGATTATAAGTTCATTTATGAAACTAAATGTATGTTGTGTTATATTGTTGTCATCACAAAAAAATAAGCATCGAGATGCGATAAAAATTTAATATGGCGTCCATAAGAAATAAGAAAGTTGATGATGGTCCAAAAGAAACGAAACACGTTACAACTAAAAATCTTATGTCATCTATTAGATAATAAAAAAGTGCTATAAGAACGTCTTTGCTGTTTTTAAATATCACCTCAAATAACAAAGATATAAAGAAAAAAATAAAATCAGTTTTTTCAGTTTTTTGGACTTAACTCAAAAACAAAACAATTTAAGTAATTTTTCTCAGTGGATTATTAATCAGCATAAAATTCTGCAAAAGTGCCAAATTTAAACATACCCTCTATCTCTTCTAATAAGCGAGATCCCCATGGTGAGCCTCGAATTTGAAACACCCTGTATAGACCATAAGTTCAATGGCTTCAAATTTTCCGACAATTTTGCAAAATATGCAAGCAGCACAGTTTCCGAATATGAATTTACGCGATTATCTACCTTCCATTCCATGAATTTTGCAAAGATTTCTTCATACCTCTTTTTCGATTTTTCTGGCAATAAATCAGCGTAGGTTTTCTCAGCTCGATTTACTATTTCTGGTGGAGTATTGGGAGGATCTATGTCACTTTCTGAATCAGAAATCATGATGAAGTTTCGAACTGCACAAACTGGCGTGCTTTAATAATGGCGTGATATAGTGATAGCAGGCAACTAGACGGAGGTGAAAATTAGTAGATAATTTGCGTCTCTAGTGACGAAAGTTAACGTTATGGGATTTTCGCTCACTAGTGACGGAAATTAAATTTTCGCGTGAATATTCGGTGACGAAAAATATATTTTTATATAGGGTAGTAGAAAAAGATATTTTCTTAATTAAATATATAACTACATTGCTACTTAAGGGTTAAACTTTAACCAACACATAAATAACATAGAAATATAAAATTGTAGTAACATTTGAAAACATAGCGCGTGAGTTTATTACTATAGAGCTATTCAGCAGAGATGGCGGTTGGGGTGTCTTGTCCGTCCGAATCAAGTAGTGCCCGTTGCAATTTTCCACCACAGGCGTGCGCAAAAACGCCAAATATAAAAGTAAAACCGGAAATATCACAAATTAAAAAAAAAATATAAGTTCATACCACATAAAATTACTTGATTTATAGCGGATATAATTGGCAACACGTTTTATAAAGGGATTAATATTCTTCGGCTAATTTTGAACAGGAATAAATAACCGGATTAGTTGACCTAATTGTTCTTTAATAATGATATAATACTATGACGGAAAAGTAACGAAAATCTTAACAAATAACCCCTGGGACTTGTTAATGTATTTAGTACATTAGGCCGAAAGGGACGCAAATTAATCTTCGCAATGGATTATAAATTCAGAAAACCCGAGTAAATCTGGGAATTCTCTTATTAAAAATTTGCCTGTTTTCCTTGTATATATACATGTTCACTTAATAATGTAATTTACATTCGTTTTGATAACTGCAATCAATACAACACCGAAACATTAGTACTCCGAGACGTCTAAAAATGCCGAAATGTTTAAACTCTAAATGTGATTGTTTAGTTTTAAACTTATTAGAATATTTTGAAAAGGAAAAAGAATATGGAGGGCCAATTACAAATATTAATCTCGTTCGAGAGAGAGTAGCCGAAGCTTTAAAAATAAGTTTACGATCGGTGGAGAGAACAGTTCAGCGCGGAAATATGAAAATGGAAAAAGGAACTGCAAAATTTCCCGAAGAAGAAAAAAATCAAAAACCAAAGATCTACCTGCATGTGCTCGAAGGGAAATTCGCAGTGTTATATATAACATGTACATAAAAAAGGAACATGTTAGTGTGGTTTTAATTAATGAAGAATTGACAGAAGGAGGGAATGTGCAAATTCCAGTCTATTGCGAGTTATGCATTCAATTGGGTGGTCTTTTAAAACTCATGATAAAGGCTGGCCGCGCTATGATGGCATATGAGGTGATTAACTTGGGCCAAATTGATCTGTAATCTTTCAAGAACCACTGATTTATATATAGAAGCACCAATAGCTAGAAGTAAAGTGTAAACATCTGTGAGTGTAAAGTAACAAAATGTCCAATCACTTCAGATGAGGGCGGCACTTCTGACTCTTCGTTAGTCACCTCAGATGCCTTCATAGCGCGGCCAGAGTATAACAGACGTGATCTCTGCGAAAAACAGTCAGTTGTAAATGCCAGAATCAATTTTCTGCGAGAATACCACAGAAATTTAAATTCTGAGAATGCATTAAAATGTATTTTTGTGGACGAAACGTGGTTTTTACAATACGGAGGAGCAAAGAAAATTTGGCAGGATAAATCTATGAATAGCGTGAAACATTCACTTGCGTCAACTGGAAAGCGCTATATGATTATGCACGCATGTTCCTCGTCTGGGTGGGTACCAGAATGTAGATTAATTTATTGTACCACATGATAATATGAATGCTGAAGGTTTCGAAAAATGGTTTGAGAGATTATTAATACAATTAGAAGAACCATGTTTAATAATTATCAATAAACCGAGGTACCACTCTCGAATTTTAAATAAATAGCCTACAGGAAATTGGAGGAAGAATGATATAAAAAAACTGGCTGACTGAAAATAATATTGCATATTCTGAGAGCGATTTAAAAACAGATTTGCTACAAACAGCCCAAATGCGAAAGCAGCCACATGTATATGCTGTAGATGAAATGGCATTAAAGTTTGGACATAGAATATTAAGACTTCCACCATATCACTGCCAGTTTAATCCAATAGAGCTTGCCTGGGGAATATGCAAAAATTATTATGACCATCATATAGGTTGTGAGGGATATAGTTCTGAATCAGTTTTGAAAATGTGGGAGGAGGCGCTTAAACACGTACCGAAAGAAAGCTGGAAACAATATATTAAACACACGGATGCTGTTATATTGAATAATTGGAAGAAAGAGAAAATATGGACAATATTCCAGAGTTTACCATACATATAGGAGATTCAAGTGACGATAGCACTGATAATTTTGAAGAATTTGACGATAATGAATGATTAATTTATTTTTATGTATTATTATTTTATACTATTCATTTAAATAAAATGAATGTCACAAATTTGTTATGTTTTCATATTAGTTATTGCATATTTCATTTATATTATTGTATTAGAATAAGTATTTTTTAATGTTGTATTAATATCCATTTCCACATTTGCTAAAACGTATGAAATAAATTTATTAAAAACATATTTTCTTTCAATTAACCTGCGTAATTGCAATGCTTGACTAAATCGCGCGCGCCTATGAAATAACCGGTAAGTAAGAGACGCCGTAAACCATTTCTTTCTCCTTCTACCGCTCGGTCCAAGACCGAGCTACGCAGGCCGCGTGTGTGTTTTCTAGATACGGGCGACGAAATCGTACGTCTTGGGAATATCCGCTCGGTTATCAGGTAGTAGAAAAGGATACCAATATTATTTGAATGTTCCGAACTTAGTTCGTAAACCGCCCTTACTCATGAATAGGTCTATATCTACGCACTAACGCTCCGTCCACATAAACTGTCTCGCGGAACTAAATAAATTCTAAAACTCTTAATTGATTCGATATGGGAATAATTTTTACAATGTGGGTAGAGAACACCTTGGGCTATTTTTTTGGTGGTAATTGTTACGTTTTAATATATTTAATTTGGGTCTTGTTAAAGTTACAAATTAAAAATTAAAATGTATTTTTTTAAAGCGCTCGTAACAATTTTTCTAATAAGTCTATTAAAATAAAATTAACACCAAATAAAGTATCAATACAATGTTAATAATGTGTGTTAAAATTATACTACTTAAAGATATTAAAGCGCGGTTAAGGGGAAAATGAAGGTAACTAATATGGCTACTTATGCTATTTGGCCCCTTTTTGTAAGCGCACAAGAAAGCTCTAAAAAAATATTCCTAGAAAACTCAATTTTTCACGTTTTCTAGTTTTGGATGTAATAAAATGAAATCAATTAAATCCGATCACACAACTAACCGAAAAAATTACACACAATTTTACAATGGAATAATTGAAGAAAAACGCATTTTTTACCACATTTTTGACAGAAGTCGAAAATGACAGTTAATGAGCATGCAAATCTAATTTTTTTAATATTTAAAACAAGGTTTCTGCACTCAAATCGCGAGGGGCCGCCACACCCATCTTATCCCGCTACTCCCTTTGTTGCCCAGTGTTTCACAGTATTCGCGAAAGTCACATTTCATTTTCCTGTGCTCATGCTCTAGCCTTCATAAACAGTCAGCATAATTATCACAATATACATACCACAAGGTCGCGGATCGTTTCGAATTACATAAACCGATAGAATTGCTAATGAATGAAAATATATCGCCAAAATATAAGTTAAATGTTGCTGGACTGTAGTAATTAAATTTAATGCCAATTATTTTTGTAATAGAATGTTCTAAATATTTTAAACTTGAAAATATTTATAAAAACTTCATTTATTTCACTTAAGAGGTATTTATCTTACCAAGCTCGGTGAGTTTATCGCAACTAATAACACCAATACCACCATTAATCTGCACACGCGCATCATTTTTATTCGACTGTGGCAACCACGTTCGACATCAAACTTATATAGAAACGCACGATCACATGATATTTTATTTTTTTACTGGGATTTCCGTTCATATTCAGTGTTACTTCGACGAATATAATTACATAATAGGTTTGAAAACAAAAATCGTTGGGATGAAATCATCGTGTAATATAAATTAACAACTGAAGTGCTTGTAATCGATTGTTTTCATGCAGGATCTAATTACCGTATGAATTTACGAAAACCAGATTTATAATAACTGGCAGTGATGCTATTTATTAAATTCGCCTTCATATAATGAGTTTCTCTTTTTACAAGGTTGGGCAAATGCGGCGGAACACCTAATTTCGCGCGGAACTGTTTATTTTATTGCACCTAAAAGCAACTTAATTTTTCTTAAAAAAATTATTCGATGAGTTACTTTTATTTTTTTACAGCTGCCCTAGAGAGAGAGAGAGAATCTTTATTCAGACAATAAAAACATAAATTAACAAAAGTAGAGTAATTCTAAATATACAAAATGAGGTTGTTAGTCTGTCTGGGCTATCGACCGAAGGTCTTTCTGCCCTATCTGAAGTTGATTGTGAACGCAAGATCTAGTATTAAGTGTAGGTTAACTGTCTTGGTGATTCGCGCTAATGTATGGATGAAGTGTGAGTAGGGGAAATTTATACTTGGGAAGGATGTTATGGTTTCGGGAAATACAGAATTTATTTATTGAGTTGAAGTTATCTGGGTTGGCTGCAAATTTTGTATTTAGGTCTAGTATACGTTGGGATATCGGGACTACTTGAGTGGTTTCGTAGAGGAGTTCGTTAGAAGGATTATGGAGTGGGTTATCGGGATGCCTAAGTTTGGTTAAGGATCTGAGGGCTGATCTTTCGGCGACTTGAATATGGTGAAGTGTGGAAGGACGGATTTGGGAGAAGAGTATGCAACTGTAATCAAGCAAGGGGCGACATATCGACTTATATATATTAACGGCCGTTGCAGTGCTAATACCTTGTTGTTTGTATGTTAGGGATCGGAAATGCCTTGCCCTTGTCTTGAGTTTTGTTTTAATGCTGATGGAATATGGTTTGAATGAAAGTTTAGAGTCGAAGAGAATGCCTAGGTACTTACATGAGTATACAGGATGGATTAAGGAACTTTGAATAGTGATAGAAGGGGATCTGGGTGTAATTTTATGAAAAGGAATAAAGAGTTTTGTTTTAGTGGGATTTATTTGGATACGCCATTTCTCGCACCACAGTAGGAGAGAGTCAAGGGATTCTTGGAGGGATTTTTGAGCGGCTTTAAGAGTGGGGGCATGGGATATTAGTGCACTGTCGTCTGCATAAAGTAGTGAGTATTGCGCAGGGTTAAAATACGAGGGGTCTGAATTATAGATATCGCTGCAGTATAGATTATAAAGTAGTGGCGATAGAGGGGAACCTTGAGGTACACCCTGAAGAATAGGGAATAAGAGGGAGTAGGATTGTCGGACTTTGATTTGGGAGGTTCTGTTGGACAGGAAGTTTTTGATTAGAATGATGAGATGATGAGGTAGCTTCAGGAGAAAACATTTATAAAGGAGACCAAGGCTGCCCTATTTTTCGAGATATCGATTTTTTTTTAATAAAGGGTGGTCCAACCAAAACGCACGATATTAATTGTAAATAAAACAAAAAGTTTTCAGAGAATTATCTTAATATTTTTTATTATGATAGAAGGATCTATGCAGTGACGGTTCGCAGGTTTTTTTCTGGTACGGCCGAGGAACAAGAGGTGGTAATACAGATAGGTGCGGTCACGCAGCCAGCCGTCTCTGCAACTGACTCTACCTATCTGTATTACCACCTCTTGTTCCTCGGCCGTACCAAAAAAAAACCCGCGAACCGCCACTGGATCTATGACAATCATGTGTAAAATAAAATATCGGCCAAATGCTCGCCACGGTTTCGGTGGCATACTTCTATCCGATGGTCGATATTTTCAATGACTCAGACATAATTGAGCTTCAATGTCGTTAATATATCTCATCGTTTAGCTCTTGAATTGTTCTTGGCTTATTGACGTACACTTTTTCTTTTAAATGTCCCCAAAGAAAGAAGTCCAACGGTGTCAAATCATATGATCGTGACGGCCAATTAACATCGCCACGACGTGAGATAACACGGCCATTGAATTTCTCGCGCAAAAGAGCCATTGTTTCGTTGGCTGTGTGGCAAGTGGCGCCATCCTGTTGGAACCACATATCGTCCAGGTCCATATCCTCAATTTATGGCCACAAGAAGTCCGTTATCATCTCGCGATAGCGAACACCATTCACGGTAACGGCTTGGCCGACCTCATTTTCGAAGAAGTACGGCCCGATGACGCCGCACCAAACAGTCACTCGTGTGTCGGCTTTTCAACAATCACTCGTGGATTCTCATTTGTCCAAATGCGGCAATTGTGCTTGTTAACGAATCCACTGAGGTGAAAGTGTGCCTCGTCGCTGAAGATGATTTTCTTTGTAGAGTCACCATTCACTTCTGTCTGTTCAACCAACCATTTGGCGTATTGAAATTGGCCTTTTTGGCAGTTCAAAATTGTCATTTTTGGCAGTTAAAAATGGTCGTTTCCGACACTTGAAAATTGGCCTTTTGGCAGTTGAAAATTAGCCCTTTTGGCAGTTGAAATTTTTCATTTTTTCAGCTTAAAATGGTCGTTTCCGTCATTTGAAATTTGGCCTTTTGGCAATTGATAATTGGCCTTTTTGGCAGTTGACATTGTCATTTTTGGCAGTAAAAATTGTCATTTTTGGCAGTTGAAAATTGTCATTTTTGGCAGTTAAAAATGGTTGTTTCTGACACTTGAAAATTGGCCTTTTTGGCAGTTAAAAATTGTCATTTTTGGCAGTTAAAAATCGTCGTTTTCGACACTTGAAAATTGGCCTTTTTGGCAGTTAAAAATTGTCATTTTTGGCAGTTAAAAATGGTCGTTTCCGACACTTGAAAATTGGCCTTTTAGCAGTTGAAAATTGGCGCTTTTGGTAGTTGAAAATTTTCATTTTTGGCAGCTTAAAATGGTCGTTTCCGACACTTGAAAATGGGCCTTTTTTGCAGTTGAAAATTGGCCTTTTTGGCAGTTAAAATTGTCATTTTTGGCAGTTGAAAATTGTCATTTTTGGCAGTTAAAAATAGTCGTTTCCGATAGTTGAAAATTAACTTTTTTGGCAGTTCAAAATTGTCATTTTTGGCAGGTAAAAATAGTCGTTCCTGACATTTGAAAATTGGTCTTTTTGGCAGTTAAAAATTGTCATTTTTGGCAGTTAAAAATTTTCATCTTTGGCATTTAAAAATTGCCATTTTTGGCAGTTAAAAATTGTCATTTTTGGCAGTTAAAAATGGTCGTTTCCGACACTTGAAAATTGGCCTTTTGGCAGTTGAAAATTGGCCCTTTTGGCAGTTCAAAATTTTTATGTTTGGCAGCTTAAAATGGTCGTTTCCGACACTTGAAAATTGGCCTTTTGGCAGTTGAAAATTGGCCCTTTTGGTAGTTGAAAATTGTCATTTTTGGCAGTTAAAAATGGTTGTTTCCGACACTTGAAAATTGGCCTTTTGGCAGTTGAAAATTGGCCCTTTTGGTAGTTGAAAATTGTCATTTTTGGCAGTTGAAAATTGTCATTTTTGGCAGTTGAAATTGTCATTTTTGGCAGTTAAAAATAGTCGTTTCCGATAGTTGAAAATTAACCTTTTTGGTAGTTCAAAATTGTCATTTTTGGCAGGTAAAAATAGTCGTTCCTGACATTTGAAAATTGGTCTTTTTGGCAGTTAAAAATTGTCATTTTTGGCAGTTAAAAATTTTCATCTTTGGCATTTAAAAATTGTCATTTTTGGCAGTTAAAAATTTTCATCTTTGGCATTTAAAAATTGCCATTTTTGGCAGTTAAAAATTGTCATTTTTGGCAGTTAAAAATGGTCGTTTCCGACACTTGAAAATTGGCCTTTTGGCAGTTGAAAATTGGCCCTTTTGGTAGTTGAAAATTGTCATTTTTAGAAGTTAAAAATGGTTGTTTCCGACACTTGAAAATTGGCCTTTTGGCAGTTGAAAATTGGCCCTTTTGGTAGTTGAAAATTGTCATTTTTGGCAGTTGAAAATTGTCATTTTTGGCAGTTAAAAATGGTTGTTTCCGACACTTGGAAATTGGCCTTTTGGCAGTTGAAAATTGGCCCTTTTGGTAGTTGAAAATTGTCATTTTTGGCAGTTAAAAATGGTTGTTTCCGACACTTGAAAATTGGCCTTTTTGGCAGTTAAAAATTGTCATTTTTGGCAGTTAAAAATCGTCGTTTTCGACACTTGAAAATTGGCCTTTTTGGCAGATCAAAATTGTCATTTTTGCCAGTTAAAAATGGTCGTTTTCGACACTTGAAAATTGGCCTTTTAGCAGTTGAAAATTGGCGCTTTTGGTAGTTGAAAATTTTCATTTTTGGCAGCTTAAAATGGTCGTTTCCGACACTTGAAAATGGGCCTTTTTTGCAGTTGAAAATTGGCCTTTTTGGCAGTTAAAATTGTCATTTTTGGCAGGTAAAAATAGTCGTTCCTGACATTTGAAAATTGGCCTTTTTGGCAGTTAAAAATTGTCATTTTTGGCAGTTAAAAATTTTTATCTTTGGCATTTAAAAATTGCCATTTTTGGCAGTTAAAAATTGTCATTTTTGGCAGTTAAAAATGGTCGTTTCAGACACTTGAAAATTGGCCTTTTGGCAGTTGAAAATTGGCCCTTTTGGCAGTTCAAAATTTTCATGTTTGGCAGCTTAAAATGGTCGTTTCCGACACTTGAAAATTGGCCTTTTTGCAGTTGAAAATTGGCCTTTTTGGCAGTTAAAATTGTCATTTTTGGCAGGTAAAAATAGTCGTTCCTGACATTTGAAAATTGGCCTTTTTGGCAGTTAAAAATTGTCATTTTTGGCAGTTAAAAATTTTCATCTTTGGCATTTAAAAATTGCCATTTTTGGCAGTTAAAAATTGTCATTTTTGGCAGTTAAAAATGGTCGTTTCCGACACTTGAAAATTGGCCTTTTGGCAGTTGAAAATTGGCCTTTTTGGCAGTTGACATTGTCATTTTTGGCAGTAGAAATTGTCATTTTTGGCAGTTGAAAATTGTCATTTTTGGCAGTTAAAAATGGTTTTTTCCGACACTTGAAAATTGGCCTTTTTGGCAGTTAAAAATTGTCATTTTTGGCAGTTAAAAATGGTCGTTTCCGAGACTTGAAAATTGGCCTTTTTGGCAGTTGAAAATTTTCATTTTTGGCAGCTTAAAATGGTCGTTTCCGACATTTGAAAATTGGCCTTTCGGCAGTTGAAAATTAGCCCTTTTGGCAGTTGAAAATTTTCATTTTTTCAGCTTAAAATGGTCGTTTCCGACACTTGAAAATTGGCCTTTTGGCAATTGAAAATTGGACTTTTTGGCAGTTCAAAATTGTCATTTTTGGTAGGTAAAAATGGTCGTTTCCGACACTTGAAAATTGGCCTTTTGGCAGTTGAAAATTGGCCCTTTTGGTAGTTGAAAATTGTCATTATTGGCAGTAAAAAATGGTTGTTTCCGACACTTGAAAATTGGCCTTTTTGGCAGTTAAAAATTGTCATTTTTGGCAGTTAAAAGAGGTCGTTTCCGAGACTTGAAAATTGGCCTTTTTGGCAGTTGAAAATTTTTATTTTTGGCAGCTTAAAATGGTCGTTTCCGACACTTGAAAATTAGCCTTTTGGCAGTTGAAACTTAGCCCTTTTGGCAGTTGAAAATTTTCATTTTTCAGCTTAAAATGGTCGTTTCCGACACTTGAAAATTGGCCTTTTGGCAGTTGAAACTTAGCCCTTTTGGCAGTTGAAAATTTTCATTTTTTCAGCTTAAAATGGTCGTTTCCGACACTTGAAAATGGGCCTTTTTTGCAGTTGAAAATTGGCCTTTTTGGCAGTTAAAATTGTCATTTTTGGCAGTTAAAATTGTCATTTTTGGCAGTTGAAAATTGTCATTTTTGGCAGTTAAAAAAAGTCAAAAAATTTGTACTCCAAAAAAAAAAAAAAGCCGAAAATCTCTTTCTATGACACTTCTTCAATCAAAATAACCGTTAGAAGTCACCTGTCGCAGATACACTTGCTGTGAAATGTGACAATGACTATACTCACCTTGCCGAATACTTACGCGTTGATATGAAGGAGCGTATTTGTACATATTCAAATGCAGAAAACAGTTAGTAAATGTGCATATAAATAATTGGGATTTTTTTGTGCAATTAGTACATGATAACAATTGTTCTTTCAGTGATGAGTATTTTTTTAGTTGTTCTTATTTGTCGTTATAATTTTTTGATTTCATCGTTAATTTTATTATAAATTTGGATATATTTTGGCTTGTACAACAAAATTCCAGAATTTTGCCGAAAAAACGGCTTTCATGTCATTTTTCTTCGGACATTTTCACATGATTCTTAGCATGTTCTAGCTGCGATAACTTGCGATAACTTACGATAAATTGCAAAGTTATGTACTAGCAAGGGAAGTAACCGATGTGTTCCACTCCGATTTTAATGAAATTTAGTGGATTTGTGGAGGGGCGAAAAATATTTGATACGTATTTTTTTTTTCTCGGCTAAAAAACATGTTTCACCCCTTAACTCACCCCTTAAAAAATCAGCCATATTTTTGTTTTTCGGCTATAACTTCTCAACAAATTATGATAGCGTAATTTCGTAAATTTACAAAATTAATGCCCTTTTGTATGTTCCACCCTCCCTTGAATACTGTCCTCCTAAATATCCTCCATTTCGATATTTGGACACTAATCTGTAACTCTCCGTATTCGATCGATGCCTTTGTGTGCTTCTATTTAAAAAAAAACTATTTAAAACATTGAAAGTAAACACTTTTTAGCTACAGAAGTTGGTTTTATTTTGAGAAACTTTAAAATAAATCTAGATTTGAGGAAAAATTTCATTGTTGAATTATAAAATAAAAATTAAGATTTATAAATTAAATTAAATTAAGATAAATAAAATCCGGGCATGACTTAAAAGTTTAAATTTATTATGGTTACATTATTTTGCTAAATAAAATTTAAGTCATTATTATTTGAAAACCTTCATAAAAAAATTTAAATTTTTAGGTGTATTTTCTGAATTATAGCCTTTAGATGGGCGCAAATTAACAAAGTACTCTCACTTTGGAAATCAGCGGCCTAAAAAACATAGAATCTTACTTTTAATTAAAAATAACGGTTTTGACTTTTGTCGCGCTAGAATAGTCATCCGTCCCACGAGCCGAAACTTTACGGTGACGAAAATACGGGAAATCGGGATCTAGCTCATAGGAGTTTGTGACTTTATCTGACTAATAATTTTAATTTTGATTGTTGCAACTTATTAACAAAAGATCAAATAACCAGGTGTGCTTTCATTTTTTTGTGAAAAAATGGAATAAATAAATCTGAAAAAATCTTTAAATTACACTTTTTTAAACATGATTAAAAATATAAAAACCAGTTGTAAACCTGGTTTTAACCTTTATCTATGGCCGTGCCAAATATAGTTTCTTCATTTTCTTTAATAACTTCAAAATTTTCTGTCGCCGGACATGTGAAATTGCATTTGTTTCGAGCGGCACTGGCTGCCTTAAGTACACATTTAGGAGACGTTCGGTCCTCGTCTTATTTCTAGTTTTCAGGATTTCAAATTTCTTGTTGTGGTAAATCAAACAAGAAAGTAGTAATTATCTTGTACAGTAATTTTTGGAAATAGCAGCCGAATAAATTGTTAAAAAGGAGAATTAATAATAATAATAATAATAATAATACATTTATTTCTGTAGATACGAGAATTCACAAAATAGTGGATGTTTGGTTACAGAAACAAGTCAAAGCACAATAGACAAAATTAAAAAGCTAAGTTAATCTAACATCAAAAAATTCAGTTATTGTGTATGGTTCAACTTCACATATCAGATTATATACAATATTTTTAAATTCAGGATAATTTTTAATAGATTTAACTCTACTCGGAAGATGATTGATTATTTTTAAGCATGAATAATATGCACCTTTTTCCAATTTATTTAGCCTATGGTTTGGGTAATTATAGCTACAATTTCTTGTTAAATGAAGTGATGTTGAGGCGCATTTCTTAAATTTATGTTTGTTTTTAAACCAAAATTTGGCACACTCGTGTACATATACACCCATCAAAGTTAAACGTTTGTTCATCTTAAATACTCCTCTGCATGAATCACGAGAACTAATTTTAGTAATAATTCTTATGGCCCTTTTCTGAATGATAAATGCCCGATCCGCATTAGTAGATAGACCCCAAAATAGTATTCCATACCTGAGAAGTGAACAAAAGTTTGCTGCGTAAACCAGATTGGTCACGTTGCTCTCTACCGTCCTAGACAATACTCTTAATGCGTAACAGACTTTGCTTAGTTTGCTACATATTATAAAAAGAGCTAGGTATAAATTGTAATTTGAGTTAAAATACTACATGGGGAAATAGGGCGATCTAAAAAGAAACAAACACACAGCAAGCGTTTATTAAAATAATGATATATTAACTCTTAATATAATTAAGCATTATTATAAGCTTAAATAATATTATCATTATCCATACTTGTGTTCCATATTTCCGAACTAACACAATAATAATTTTCCACAGCTCTTGCACATTCATGTTCGTCGATAATTTTAGTTTTGCAAGTTTTAATCGCTCTTTCAATAATTGCATTATTTTTACCGGAATGCTTAAACGAATCGATGATAATTTCGTCCTCTGAAGTTAATTGCCCTATATGAATCATCAAGCAACGGTTAAAACAATGGGATGTGTAGTTTGATTCTTGATTTAACTTAGATTCAATTTCACACAATGTATTGACCTTTTCATTAATTTTTGACAAAGCACAATAATACGCATTGACGTCTTCCGCGCAAGTTTTGTTTTTATTATTTTCATTGCATTCATTTACTGACTCATCGATGATAGTGTCATTGATGGAAAATTGTTTCAGTTTATTCTTGTTAATTACTCCGTTGTTGTCTAGTTGTTCTTCTTTGACCATAAGGCAGCGGGTCTTGCAATAGTTTTCTTTATATTGTTGACGGTAAGATACTAGAGGTGAATTTGTTTCACATACCGGATCAGAATAACGCAAGAAGGTTACACAATCATAGAAATACAAATCTTTAGTGCATTTGTCAGTTTCTTGCATAGTTAATTTACATGCATTAAAAGCTTCTTCTAACTGAGTTTCACTCATATTTAATTTTTTGAAGGATTCGCTGTTTTTGAGATCGTGTTCATTTAGATCTCCAATTTTTATCATATCGCGATCGTAACATACACGCGGTGTGTCCAAATTTTGCACTCCATAGAATGGATATATATTGTGTTCTTTGGCACATTCCAGTTTACTTTGGAGTACTTCTGATGACCAATGATACAACATATAGCTCACACAATGATACATGTTTAAATCTCGTATGCAGTCATCTTCGTCACTAACTATTTTGTTGCAGTTTTCTAAAGCTTGTTCGTGAGTGATGTTATTAGAATTGTTTTCATAAATAATTAAAGAAGAAAAGTTGACTTTGCCATCGCTATCTAAATTTCCATCTATTATCATCTCACAACGGGTATAGCAATGATTTATATCTTTGAAGTCGTCGTTGTATGGCGTATATTTTTCGCATTCTTCATATCTCTTCCAGTAAGGATTCGTTTTCCGAATGAGACAGGTATCTAGTAAACTTACTTTCCTGCAAATATCTTTTGTTTTAATTATATTTAGGCATCCTGTAACAGCATCAGATGCGTCGGCTGGAAACTTGGACAATACAAAATCTCCATTAGAATCTATCTTTCCATCCTTTTCATAAATGCACTTAAGCCAACATGTTCTATTATACGCCACCTCGTCTGACTCTTCGACATAACCGATGCCCAATTCTTTTACACAATCTGCAGAATTACCTGCAATAGAAGTTGCCTGAAAAAAAGAAGTACGAATTAAAAATACATATTTGACTGAAAGTTTATTGTCGAGTTATAGTATAATACATAACTAGAGTTGTAAGTAGCAAATTACGCGCAAGTGAAAGATATTGCGTACGAGCCGCGTAGCGGCGAGTAACGTAATTTCACGAGCGCGTAATTGCGTTACAACTCGCGTTATGTACTATACTTTACCTTCGACCTTACATTTATTCGCTTAAACTAAAGACATATTGAAACTGAATCTTGTCAGGGTGACTTTTAAATTTGTATTTAATTAGCCGGTAATGGCAATGTACGATGACTTCCAACTAAACAAACGGATTACCGTTCGAACAATTTTCCATCGAATAATATATTGTCGAATACATTGATTGAACGAAGGGTACCTACGGTTAACGGTAGGATACCCCTCTGAAGTACGTTAAACTGTCGCCCAGAGGGGGATTAAATTAGTGTGATTATAGGCAACACACACACCTTACTTTCTCGTGTAATATTTCGGGTCTATTCGGTTTTGAAGGTTTTTGCTTCTAGAGGACGAACTTCTGATAATTAAAAAAAAATCGCACATGCTATTTCTTTCATCTTTATTTGATTTATTAAACCCCATAGCGTCAAATAATATTCATTACGATGCCGATTAAAAGAATCTTCGATGGTTGCGTTAACGGGTCGGTACCCATCGGAAGTACTTTAAACGGTCCACTAGAGGGGGATTAAATCAAATTAGTACAACTATAGGCAACACAACTTCGTTCTTGACGGCAATACCAAAACTTGTGTTTTTTTCATCATATATAATTATTTTTGTGGTGTTAGTTTATCTGATTTGATATTATCAGCGCTCTTAGTGTTTTTTTTTAACGAAAATTATCAGTTGATCAATACATTTTATTATTTAAAAACGTCACTCTACTGGGACTTCCCCTTTCTCTGATTTGTGTTGTGGCGTCATTATTTCTGTTTGCTTGGAAGTCGGGGTGCCCCCAACGATAGCTGGAGCTGAATGTGGCAAATTAAAGAGAGATAAATTATTTATTTTATTTTATTTGTTAAAATATAAGTATACATAATATTTTGCGCTTATAACCAGATCAAAGAAGTTGGGTACTAAATAAAATAAAAATAGTCAGAATAAGGCAATAGGCGGAAAAGCCGAGAAAGGTAGTAAGGCAAAATATTCAGAATAACGGTGGAAAACGCAAAAAGTAGTAACCAATCCTGATACAGCAGTAAAAAGGGAACAACAAACACGTATACATAAATATAAAAGGTAAATACTGAAAAAAAAATTAAACACTTGAAATTCGTGAAATTTCGACCATTTTCAAACCGCCATAACTCGGCGTATTTTCAATCGATTTTGATGAATCTTTGAGGGCGAAAAACTTTGAAGTGGTTTCTTTAAAGTCATGTATGCGAAATTAAGCGTAACCCCTTCCGCCCCTCTCTAATGCCCCTGTGAAAAAAAAAGTTTTTTTCTGGAAACCATGTCCAACTTTGATGATGTCTACGGAGTTGGAAAAATTTTGTCCACTCTATCCATCATAAAGACAATAAAATTTGATTCATTCCCTTTGCAGGAGTCAAGGAACGAAGTTCCTACGACGATTTGACACCAAGTTATGGGTGTTTGAAAAAAATGCATTTTGAGGTTTTTCGCACATAACTCAGTGACTTTTCAACCAAATTTGATGATTCTTTCGGGAAAAATTCTCATTTTGGCTCTACTTTAAGGGAGTAAACTCAGATTAGAATGATCCCTTTTCGAACCCTTCAACCCCCGAACAAAAAAAAAATAAGTTTTTGGACAAAAAAACGCCCAACTTTGGCAACTTGTACCGAGTTGGAAAAAATGTATAGACTCGATCCAACAAAAGGACATTGAAATGTGTTCAATTACCTGCACTGGACTCAAATAACGAAGTTCCTACGACGATTTGGCACAAAGTTATTGGTGTTTGAAAAAAAGCGAATGTTGTGGTTTTTTGACTCATAAGTCCGAAGTTTTTCGACGAAATTGTTTTCGTTTTCACGAATGAAATTTTCTTTGCATGTTCTGTGAGGTATCCGCGAGCATTAATTGTTTTCGCTAAATCATGAATATCGCATTTTGTACTTTAGAACTTCATTAACAAAAAACTTTATTTTAGGTCAAAACAGGCTTACTTTAACGATCTCTGAAGGGTCGGAAATAAATGTGGGCCTAACTCACCACCATTGGTCCATTTTTCCATTCGTCCAATAAAAACAAACAAATTACACTGCCGGAAAAAAATAAAACTCTTAAGATTTGTAAAAATTTAGGTAATTTTAAAATGGTCATAACTCGGCTTGTATTTAACCAATTTCGACTATCTTTTGAGAAATAAAAAGCAAAATGTGTCCTCTTTGAGAGAGTTTATCCCCCACTCAAAGAGAGGGCTCTACGCCCCTCCAAACGAAATAATAAAAAGACCCCAAAATGCTCTTTTTTTAAACACCCATAACTTAGTGCCCAATCGTCGTAGAAATTTTGTTCTTCGAGTCCCGCATCGGGAATTGATCAAATTTTAATACCTTTATGGTGGATCGAGTCGAAAAAAATTTTCCAACTCCATAGACATGGTTTCCTGAATTTTTTTTCACAGGGGTGCTAGAGAGGGGCGGTAGAAGTTACGCTTTAGTTCGTATGCATGACTTTAAAGAAGACACTTCAAAGTTTTTCGCCCTTAAAGATTCATCAAAATCGATTCAAAAAACGCCGAGTTATGGTGGTTTGAAAATGGTCGAAATTTCAAGAATTTCAAGTGCTTCATTTTTTTTCCCCAGTGTATTTTATTATCAGTAAAGAGAGGATTTTATGCACTATAAACTGCTGAAATATATTTATTATTATTATTTGAAATATTCATGTAATAAATTGAAATATGTCAATGAAAAATACATAAGTTTATATATATTTTTAATAAAGAAAAAATAAGTCACATACTTTTATTAATGTTAATAATAAGAAATCAAAAATGCCAAACTTGCTGTAGATGATTAGTCGTATGAATACGACTACAATTAACAAATTACTTTTTGAAACAACTAGTTTCCTGGCTAATACCACGACGAATATTGAATTATACAAAAATGTATAGTGGTACTTTCGATTTAATAAATCATACCGAAAGTGTTATTTTCGGGTCGGCTGCAGAAAAATGATTTAAATATGGAGTTTATATGCGGTTTAATTAAAAATAAATGTTTAAAATAAAAAAAAAATGCGAGTGACAACAGATGACTATTTATTGGAATTACTACCAACCATTGTTGTTACAAATGTTTGGTTAAGGGTGCTACCATATCTCGAGTCCTTGTGCAACGGTGTTGATATTTGGTAGTTTTTGGGCAAAAAAAACGCTACAAGTAGTTTTGTACTGTCATATCTGTGTGAGTTATTAATATTTTTAAATAATCAATATAACTGTGAATAGTCCGATTTTTATAGATAAGATGAAGTACTTTTGCTCTATATAAATAGTCCATGCTTTTCAGTATTATATCAATTATTTAAAAATATTAATAACTCACGAAGATATATGAGTACAAAACTACTTGTACCATTTTTTTGGCCCACGGTATATTAATAAAAATAATATTCTTTAAAAATATACAAATGTAAAAAAAGTGTGAATAACAGCGCGCGAACACACATGTGTATGTGTTAATGATCCCATTCTCATGATTCACGTATCGGGGAAGTACAAACATGTGCCTCAATCTGTTTTCGCGTTTTCCGTTCTCAACGGTTTCGCATTCACGCATTCACGTATTCACAAATAAAATTAAAATTTGTTTACACCACACCACCACACCGTTATTCTATGCGCCTCCCCGTTATTCCATGCACCTCCCTATCCCCCACCAAATCGCACGTTTCATTAGAATTGGTAGTATAGGTAACCCAAATAACAATTGCATTCTCACTCGATTTATAAAAAAATGAAACTATACTTTGTTGACATACAATGTTAAAAAATCATATTTTATCCAGCGGTTTAAAAAAATATCAACATAAACCAACTACCTAGGCAATCAGTACATTCGTATAACCTAGAATGCTATATATTTCTAGAAATTATGAAAATTGTCAAAATTTGTTTATAAAATTTAAGAAATAATTCAATAACTAATTAAATATTAACCGTATTTTAACTAAAAATTGCTGACCTCCTAGGTATTATAGCAACGTACATATAAAAAAACATTGTGAATTCTAACTTTTACAGAAATTTAAAAATGCACGAAAATCCTATATTGTTTATTAGTAATTTGTTTACTTTTTTTTTCTTGCAAAAGGTAGAGTGAACAGTCATTAACAATATATCTTAAATCGGTATGTTCACATCTTATAATAAACGAGCTACACCCAATCTACCGCACCAAAATAGGTAGGGGTCACCTGCCCTTAAGCTATTTAGATAATGATTGCTGATGGGTTGTTCCCTTTACGCGCCTCCCATAACGCAGTGAATCTAACATTAAAAGATTGCCGCTGACAAGTTTGCCTCTCAAATGACGTAAATATGCTAATGAGGCGAATCTGCGAAATACGATTCGTGGTAATCGAATGCTGCTTTTAATGAAATAAATATTAATAAATAAGACAACAGTTACAGTACGCCAGTAATATTGCATGAAATTTATCATTTTTGCGAGTGGGCACCTGTCGAAGATGAGGGCCGATTGCAATCGCACCAATTGTAAGCGTCGAATGGATGGGTCCGTCAACTTGGCCCCCACTTTCGATTTTTTGGAAAAAAAGTGTTGCTCCAGAAAGCCCTTGGCTAGCTCCAGCTAGCTCCACAAAAATTAGAGCTGGCTCCAAAAAGGTAAAAAAGTTATGGGAGTTTGAAATTTGGCGGGGCCAAGTTGACGTTTGCCCCCCACTTTTGATTTTTTAACTTTTTTTTAAAGATTTATATTCCTCAGACCTAGCTCCAGAAGGCTCCATCAATTTTAAAGCTGGCTCCACCCCACAACCCCTAAAAAATAACAAAAACAGTTTTCACCCTAGCCCCCCACTTCAATATTTTTTACTTAATTTTAAGTGATTTTATAGCTTAAAGCTAGCTCCAGCCGAATATGTAAAAAAATTTAGAAAAGGGAATACGGATAAAAAGATATAAGGGTTTTAATTATAAGACGTGAGCTTTCCTGAATCCTGTATGCGCATTCCCAATTGTGTGATCATATTATAACGTTAAATGCGAATTTTCGGTTAAATCCAACGGAGTTGGTACCAATTACCAATTACATCATTATATATGGTAATAAGGGTTCCTTAAATATTGCATTACCATCATTTAAGCCTTAGGGCCGTCCTTGAAATAAATATTTAACTTATAAACAATTCGTATATTTGATAAATTAATAATTAATTATTTGAAATATATATTGAAAATAAAATTTAGTCAAATGTGTGTGTTGAATCAAAAGGATGGCAAATATTGTAAATTAATAAGACAGTGGCGTAGTGAGTGATTAATTAAGGCATGTGAAAATATTGCCAATTTCAACGAAACTTGGTACACGTACTATTTATAACCTGAAAAAAAATAATGTGAGGGTAAAATAGCCCTAGCATCTCAAGAGGTGGAGTGGGCTAGGGGTGGCATGCGGAAATATTGTCAAATTCGACGAAACTTGGTACACTTCCAATTTATAACCCGGAAAGAAACTGAGTGAGGGTGAAACAGTAAATTGGTGAGTCGATTTACTCCATTATCTAACTAGTGCAGCGAAGAGATAAACTAGTCCGAAACCGGTCTCCTATCGTGACAACCAAGAATTTCACCAAAATAGTTCAATAATGAGCAAAAATTGTAAAATAAAAATTTAATTGTTTTACTGTTTTTCATATAACTATAAACCGATTATTAATTATTCTACTGAGCTATAGAATACGGGAGGACCCTGTATATTATTTAAAAACTAACAAAATATAAATAATCGCTTAAGAATTTTAAGAGATCTATAAGTGTATTAAGTATTACAAACTGATAAACATTTATTCAAACCGGAGAAATCACAATAATACAAAATATTTATAATCTACCTATTTTTACATAAAAACATTAAATATTACAAATTAAAAATACCTGGTATTTAAAAAATATAAATTACATTTTTAAGGTTTCTAGCTTTATCTTGAAATCATCTTTTCATCCAAAGAATATGTAGACAACCGATGAGCGAATTATATATATATACATTATCTTTATTGACAGAGTATTACATTTATACATCATCTGTATTTACAATTTAGAATTATTCTGTCTCATGGGCTATCGACATATAATGTCTTTCGGCCCGTCTTTCACAGTCTATATAAAGTGGGTTAATCGCTAGATGATGAAGGATGAAGTGAAGAAATGTATTGATGTAATGTTTGGGTAGGGAACTTACGTTTAGGAGGGATATTAAGGTTGCGGGGAGTACAGAATTGGTTGAGGATTCGAATATTGGTTGGGTTGTTCGAAAACTTAACAGCGAGAGATCTTGTGCGTTCTGAAATGTGGATGATATTAGTAGTGGAGTAGAGGACTTCGTTAGAAGGGTTAAATAAGGGATTGTTTGGGTGGCGGAGTTTGGTTAGGGTTCTGAGGGCACTGCGTTCTGCAACTTGAAAATGATGGAGAGTAGAAGGTCGGGACTGGGAGAAGAGGATTGAACCATAGTCAAGCAAGGGCCGGCAGATTGACTTATAAATTTGGACTGCAGTGGTGATTGATATGCCTTGATCTTTATAAGTGAGGCCTCTGAAATGCCTTGCCCTTGCTTTGACTCTAGTTTTAACGGATTTTGAATGAACCTTGAAAGATAGTTTGTTGCCAAATGTGATTCCAAGATATTTGCATGAGTGCGAAGGGTTCATGGGGTTACGGTTGACAATTATTTTGGGGGAATGTGGGGATATTTTGTGGTGGGGGATTAGGAGTTGGGTTTTTCGAGGGTTTATTTGGATGCGCCATTGGGATAGCCAGGAAATTGTGTTGTTGGTTAATTCTTGTAGGGATTGGATTGTTAAAGGGAGTGTTTGGTTGTGGGCGATTAGGGCAGTATCGTCTGCAAATTGCAAAATATATTGGGAAGGATTAAAATAGGAAGGGTCAGGATTGTATATATCGGAACAGAACAGGTTATATAGTAGAGGAGAGAGTGGAGAACCTTGTGGGACACCTTGTTCGGGGTGAAAGGTAGTGGACATGGATTGACGGATTTTAACTTGTAGGAAACGATTTGTCAGGAATTCATGGATTATTAGAATTAGATGGCGTGATAGGTTCAATAGTTGGCATTTGTAAAGCAACCCTCGATGCCATACAGAGTCAAACGCCTTTTGAATGTCTAAAAATAGTATAGCGGACTGTTTACCTTCGAGAGAGGCTGTTTGGCAATTTGAGGTTAAAATGGAGGTTGGAAGAATTGTGGATTTTTTAAGCTGAAAACCAAATTGATATTCTGGGATTTTGCGAATTATACTTACTAATATATCCTGAAATCGATAATTTCATCGTATTTGCCATACAAACTAATTCTTGTTGTTCATAATAAGCAGTAGTGAAAAATCTTTTCAACGATAATTTTTTTAAATTTTAGATTTCTTAAACAAAATCCTGTTTTCCGATATAATCAAATGTATAACTCAATCAACTACAAATAGTATCGATTTAATTTTTGGTACGTTTGATTGGCATAAAATACGGACTAAAAAAAATAACTTTACGAACAATGACGAAAATTTACATGTCGTTTAAACAAATTTTGGTAATTCAGAATTTCAACCTTTAAAACGTGATTAACCGTAAACGAAGCCATCAGTGGGGAATTTGATAAGATACCTATATCTTGCAATGGGTCTTCATTTAGTATGCCATTTTTGTCAATGATCGCAAAGTGCTGTTTATATTCCGTATGTTATGTAAACAAATTCACTAATAGTCGATGCTACTTGTTGTTATTGCGTAATACATTTGTTTATGACTCAAAACAAAGTTGTGTTAAAGAAATGTGAAGTTAGAAGAAAAAATCACCAGTTGAAAATGTACACGAAATGAAATTATTAGAGACAACTACATTAAAAACAACTAAAATTTCTAGTTGTGTCTACATTTTTAGCAAAACGTACACGCTTATACCGGGTGACCCAGGGATTTGTAAAAGCCCCATAACTTATTTGCTATTTGAGATATCGACTTTTAATTTTCATGAACTGGTACCCACACCCATTCTACATATTTAAAAAAATGTATGTTTTTGTACAGGGTGTCCCAGTATAAATAACAGATCAAAGTTATGTTTTTTTTTAATGGAACACCCCGTATTTTATACTTTATTTTTAATCCTCTTAAGAAGCTGATAAAAATAGTATAAGATACTATGGGTCTATTATGGAGAGTTGGTTAATTATGGGTATTTTTTTGGCAAAAAAATGTGCACATTGAAAACATTGCAGAAGCGTTCCTATACCTCATTTAATAACCAGGCGGACTAAACGCGAAAGTCATGTTTACACTATAAAAAGTAACCAGAAAAGTAACCAGACATGTTTTGGCGGTAAAAATAAAATGATTTCAATTTCCTTTATCCATAACATTCGTTCAACATTTATACCAACACATAAATTAATTCTAGGCATACTTTCTTGATCATATACTCAATAAATTTTTTAAATTTATTTAATGCTTTCTGCAACATGTAAGGTTGTTTCTAATTTATCATATACTCAATGATGTAGTATATAACATTAAAATAATAATTAAAGTAAGTATCGGACCATCTTGAGAATTTAGGGGCATACTGAAAAACTCAAGTTGTACATATACAGGGTTGGGCATATGTGTCGGAACACCTGATTTCTGGCTAAACGTCTATTGATTTCTTATTACTTTTAAAAGAAATGTTTATTGGTTTATTTATTCTATTCAGTGACATACTTTAATTTTCATCAGCTGCTCTATTTTTTGAGGTATGACGTCATCAGCAATTTTTTTAAATGGATCACCCTGTATATTTTTACATTTTCGAATAGATGCTTTTCCAAAAATTACAATGATATAGGGTTTGGTAGGTGTGCGACTTGTGGTTTTCTAAATATTAAATAAAATAATGAAAAATGAAATTTTTATTACAAAATATTGAGCATTTAATATTAAGAAAAAAAAATCATAATAAATGTTCAAAATGGTGACCTTCAGTAGTCTGACAATAGCCTAAACGATCAACGAAGGCGTTTAAAGAGTTTTGAATAGTCTGCAGTGGTATTTCTTGCACAGCCATATTAATTCTATCTTCCAACTCTTCTAACGACTGAGGTTTGGACTTGTAGACCACAGATTTTAAATGGCCCCAAAGAAAGTAGTCCAGAGGGCTTAAATCAGGTGATCGTGATGGCCATTCAATATGTCCTCTTCGACCTACCCATCTCTGTGGAAATATTTCATTTAGATATTGACGCACGTTAATGAGGCGGAGCTCCATCTTGCTGATACCAAATACCATCTGACAATAGTTCGGGATTTAGCTCGTTTGGAAATAACCGAATTAATGCCGGAATAATTTTCTCGCGCAAAAGTTATAAATACCGGTTGGAGTTTAAATTTTCTCTAAGAAAGAATGGTCCGATGATATGTCCTCTGATTATTCCCGCCCATACATTTAATTTTTGAGGGTGTTGGGTGTGACTTTCTTCCATCCAGTAAGGATTCTGATCAGCCCAGTAGCGACAGTTATGTCGATTTACAAAACCATCCAGGCAAAATGTTGATTCATCAGAAAATACTATGTTATTAACAAAGTTACTATTAATTTCAATGTTATCCATCATTTCCTGACAAAACTGCATCCTTCTATCAGGATCATCTACATTTAATTCTTGCACTAAATGTACTTTATACGGATGAAAGTTATTTTTGGACAATATCCTCCTTACCGATCTCTGGCTAATACTGTGATGTAAAGCTAATTTGGGTACTGACGTTTTTGGTTCTTCTTGTAGATTCAGAAGGACATCAAGTGAATTATCTTCATTTGTGGCCCATTTACGTCGACCGGATTTTGTGCGATTTTTAACACTTCCTGTTTTGTGAAACTTTTGCACAACCCTTGAAACTGTTGATTTTGAAATATGAGAATTTCTATCAGGGAATGTTGCATTAAAAATATTGCATGCATCTTGTAGAGATCTCTGCATATCTCCAAAACTAACCATCATTAACAACGTAATTCTTTCACGTTCACTTAGTTCGCCCATAATTGAACAAAAATGTTAATATTTAACACGGAAACTATCTGTCAGTCACAGTAAACAAAAACACACAAATTTTTTATCAGAAAGCCGTGGAAAAAAGATGAAAGTCAACTTGTGACGGATTGAATTATTTTATTTAATATTTAGAAAACCACAAGTCGCACACCCACCAAATCCTATATCATTGTAATTGTTGGAAAAGTGTCTATTCAAAAATGTAAAAATATACAGGGTGATCTATTTAAAAAAAAATGCTGATGACGTCATATCTCCAAAAATAGAGCAGCTGTTGAAAATCAAAGTACGTCACTGAATAGAATAAATAAAGCCATAAACATTTCTTTTAAAAGTAATAAGAAAACAACAGACGTTTAGCCAGAAATCAGGTGTTCCGACACATATGCCCAACCCTGTATTTATTTACATATAAAGTGGATTGATGAAGTAGGTCTATTTTAAAAATATATATAATTCCGTAAAAGGTTTGAAATATAAATACTGATTGTCGTGAAATAAAATTTTATTAAATTAAATAAATTTGCTATTTAAAAACGTATAACTTCGTTCAAATCAATCTCATTCATTAATTTATATAATGTTTAACGGGACGTTATTGGCGGTCATCTCTATCCTTTAATTCAATCAAAATTTAATCCAATGTATCGATTTCATTTTTAAAGAAAAATCTATGTACAATTTTCCACACGCAGAATCTTCGGTCGCTGGACGTCTTTCAAGATGTGTAGGACTTGTTACTGCCCCAATCTCCTTTCATCCCCTAATTGTGTGAAACTCCAAAATCCTAAATATAATGTATGTTTATAATTTGATTCCATATTGCAATAACTTGCGCCACACTTACCTAATGAATCACAATTTTGTATACGACGGCAGTAGGTTTTAAAGCCTCTTGTATTAAAGCTTTATATAAGATAATTTTGGATTGTTGGAGCGTTATTGCTCTAAAATCCAACCATTTCCGTTTCATGTGGGCCGAAAATGACACCAAACTTGTGCTGGGTATTTATCCGTAGTTAAAAATAAAATAACTATTCCCACGAAAATCGCGGAATGAGAGGAATCGATTCTTACACTATCATCAGTAGAAATAACTGGCTAAAAACACAAAAACTGAGGCGAAACGCGTGAAAACGGTAAGACACAAGGATCGGTTAGAGATCAGCTGATCATAACAACGGCCATTACTGTTTTAAGCAATTTGGGCCTTTGTAAAAACGGCGCCCGATTGGGCAATCACAACAACGTATTTTGGCGGCTATAATTTGATTTTGTCCGCCTGGTTATTAAATGAGGTATAGCAAAGATAGCATCATTTTTTACTAAAAAAAATTCCACATCATGAAGAATAATACACATCGGCTTTGGTTTTTTTTTGTTCATACTGCTATACAGGATGTTAACAAACGCAAAACAATGGATAACTATTTTTTTTTACAAATAGAACACCCTATATATGTTGCCACCAATCTATGGCATTTTTGATAAGCTTTCCAATGATATACAGTTTGTATAGTAAAATATTAAGGATTCTTGAGATTTATCAATAAATGCATTTTTCTTTTGTTACCTTCTGCTGATTTTTGGATTTTCAGCCAAAACTATGCATTACCTGGAAAACTTATAAGAGGCCAAAATAGTAGAGCGGAAAATTTCCTAACGATATAGCTATTCGACTATTCAAATAATACGTGCATTGCCCGCCAGAGCGCGCTAAATCGAGACCGTATATGCATTTAACGTTTTTCTTCAATTTTTTGTATTTAAAATTGCACTATACTTTATTTTCCGCACCCTCTAACGGAAAAATGGGAAATTATACGAAAATTCAAATGACCTATATCGATTGAAAATAGTTCTCGTTAATACACGGATACACGTGTTCTTAGTTAGCAAGTTGTTTTTAAACGTTTAAACGGATATTTACGTTTACACGTGTATACGTTTAAACGAATTTTTTCGTTTAAACGTGTTGACGAAAATCGTTTAATATAGAAACGTATAACCCACCCTGCAAATATCTGTTTCGAAGTTCGTTCGCCGTGTTTTATAATATTTCCGGTAGCGGAAAAAAATGAATAAATTATTATTCTTCGGTACACCTTTATAAGTAAATAGTTTCTCGAAAACCGTTCGAAACGTCGGCATTCGAAGTTTGAAGGGTTCAACCCCCTATAGACCAGGTGGTTCCTGTTTGAATCGAATGTGTAAAATTATTGGGAATCTTACGAAACACCGAGATATGACTTTTGGACCCCCAAATGGAGTATACAAATATGAGGAATCATTTCTAGTTTACGTGTTGTAAACGTTTATTAAGCTAAACGTGTTGTAAACGTTTATTAAGCTTAACGTGTTTTATTCGTGACAAATAAACGGTAAACTTTTACACGTTTAAACGTTTAAACGAAAAATGGAGTAAACGTCGAGCCCTTATTGAAAATGTTCTGCTCTACAACTTTTATTAGAAGCAATTTTTGCCCAAAATGCAAAGTTTTCGCTAAAAATGCAAATTGTAACTGTATGTATCAATTTTTGCGTTTTTCAATGGTTTTTTTTGCATTTTTAGAGAAAACTATGCATTTTGGGCAAAATATGCTTTTATTAAAAGTTGTAGAGCGGAAAAGTTTAAATCGATATAGGGTATTTTAATTTTCCTATAATTTCCTGTTTTTTTTAAATTAATTAATAAAGAATTTAAAAAAACCTTGAAATGCATATACGGTCACGATTTTGCGCACTCTGGCGGGCAATGCACGCATTATTAGAAAAGTCAAAAGACCTATGTCGATCGAAAATTTTCCGCTCTACAACTTTGGTCTCTTATATTTTTTTTCAGAAAATGCCATAGTTTTGGCTGAAAATCCAAAAATTAGCAGGGGGTGACAAAAGAAAAATGTTTTTATGGATAAATCTCCACCTTAGCCCACTCCACCCCCCGCGATGCTAAAGCTATTTTTCTCTCACATTGTTTTTTTCAGGTAATAAATAGTATGTGTTCTAGGTTTCATTGATTTTGACAATATTTTTGCATGTCACCCCTAGCCCACTCCACCCCTGAGATTCTAGGGCTATTTTTCCCTCACATTATTTGTTTTCCAGTTATAAATAGTATGTGTACTAAGTTTCGTTGAATTTGAGAATATTTTCGCATGCCACCCCTAGCCCACTCCACCCCGGAGATGCTAGGGCTATTTTCCCTCACATTTTTTTTCCAGGTTATAAATAGTACGTGTACCAAGTTTCGTCGAAATTGGCAATATTTTCACATGCCTCAATTAATCACTCACTACGCCACTATCTTATCAATTTACAATATATTTATCCTTTTAATTCAACACACACATTTGATTAAATTTTATTTTCAATCTATATTTTAAATAATGAATTAATAATTTATCAAATATACGAATTGTTTATAAGTTGAATATTTATTTCAAGGACGGTCCTAAGGCCTAAGTGATGGTAATGCAATATTTAAGGAACCCTTATTACCGTATATAATAATGTAATTGGTAATTGGCACCAACTCCGTTGGATTTAACCGAAAATTCGCATTTAACGTTATAATATGATCACACAATTGGGAATGCGCATACAGGATTCAAGAAAGCTCACGTCTTATAATTAAAACCCTTATATCTTTTTATCCGTATTCTTTTTTCCAAAAATGTTTACATATTCGGCTGGAGCTAGCTTTAAGCCATAAAATCACTTAAAATTAAGTAAAAAAATATTGAAGTGGGAGGCTAGGGTGAAAACTGTTTTTGTAATTTTTTAGGGGTTGTGGGGTGGAGCTAGCTTTAAAATTGATGGAGCCTGCTGGAGCTAGGTCTGAGGAATCTAAATCTTAAAAAAAAGTTAAAAAATCAAAAGTGGGGGGCAAACGTCAACTTGGTTCCGCCAAATTTCAAACCCCCATAACATTTTTACCTTTTTGGAGCCAGCTCTAATTTTTGTGGAGCTAGCTGGAGCTAGCTAAGGGCTTTCTGGGGCAACACTTTTTTTCAAAAAAATCGAAACTAGGGGGCCAAGTTGACGGACCCCTCAGGGGCCAGCAATAAAATATATAAGCGACTAAGAGAGCATCATACAAGAAAAAACTCACAAATAAACACAATTACGGTTTTGTTCAACATGCTGTTGGTACATTCGGACCCGTTAATTTCGTCAATAAGAACAACCTCAAAAACAAAAAAACGAAATTTGTCTTTACAAACATTAACACTTTTAAATCTCTGTGATAGTGAAACCAGTGAAACCAGTGAAACTGATGACGATGAATCTGATGAGGATATAGAATATTTTACTCTTTAGTAGGTAAGAATGTATATGCTATTTTTTCGCAGTGTGAAAGTTTTATTTTTGCACACTTTTCACAGATGTCAGAGAGAATCAATTAGTAATTAAAGAATGCCTATAATTTTCCAAAATCTTGAATAACACCTTCGTAATGGCCAGCATTGCATTCCTTTCGGAAGAAATTAAATTATAACTCTTTAACGGGGATAGGTACGAATTTTATTTCTGTACACTGCCATAACAGACACCCTATGGTGTCTGTTATTTCTCTATAGAATGAATTAGTGATAGAACCATTCCTCTAATTTTCCAAAATGTTTACTAATTAACTGTTTATAATATTTTACTCAGCAAATCGCGCGTGGGCGAGCGCGGCTTCGCTCCGATTTCTAAACGGCAACGGCATCCGCGCGCCTGCCATCGCATTTGTGACATGACTTGAGGAAGAAAAAAAATCATAACTATCGAATGGAGACCGATATTTAAATATTTTTTTCACGCTCTTCTAGAGGAGACTGTGGTCGATTTTTTTAAGTTAACGCCATACCTCTAATTTTTGTTAATATTTATTTCGGCCTCTGTAAAGTTAAAATTTAATAATAAAAATTGCCCATTTTTCAGTAATTATAACTACTATCTAAATTAAGATAATGAACTAAAACACGTTTCATTGAAAAGAGCGAATTATGTTTATGATTGTGTCACAAAATGGTTACGATAAAGTAAGTGGGGGCCAGCTGGGAAATAATTAAATATGATGCACATTATGGCGCGCTGAACAACTTTCCGAAATGTTCGACTTTGAGGGTTTATTGTACCAATACGGGTGCACCTAAAAATCTAGGAATTCAGTTTGATCAGTTTTGAAGTATTCTTAACAATATGCCATACTTAATTTTCTTTCAATATTAATTTGACTTTTGCCTACCCCCACCACCTCTGAACCTTCGCGGCTCCGATAAACACACTGTGGCATCGTACTGTACCATCTATTTCAGGCAGGTGGCGTAACTTTGCGGTGACGAAAATACGGGAAATAGTGGTCTAGCTCATAAGAGCTTGTGACTTTATCTGACCAATAATTTTAATTTTGATTGTTGCAACTTATTAACAAAAGATCAAATGAGGTGCATAACCAGGTGCGCTTTCAGTCTTTTGTGAAAAAATGGAATTAATAAATCTGCAAAAAACCTTAATTTTAACCTTTAAATTACACTTTATTGAACATGATTAAAAATATAAAAACCAGTTGTAAACCTAGTTTTAACCTTTATCTATGGTTTAGTTTCTTCATTTTCATTAATAACTTCACAATTTTCTATCGCCGGACATGTGAAATTGCATGTCTTTTCGAGCGGTACTTGCTGCCTTAAGTACACATTTTCGAGACGTTTTTTACTTTCTCCGTTACGAAGTACGAGAAAGTATTGTGATCGTGATTTTTTTTTCAAAAAATTTTTTTGCGGAAATATCCGTTTTGGGGTCCCTAGATACCATTTCAACAATTTCTGGAAAAAAATTTTTTGTGTCTGTGTGTGTGTCTGTGTGTGTGTCTGTCTGTGTGCGCTGTATCTCAAAAACTAACAGAGCAATTGATATGAAACTTTGAACATACGTCTTATTTGATAATCTGAAGAACTGAAAAGCTTTTGGTAAAATTTCGTACACCGGAAGTGGGTGTTTACCTTAACTGTTTTTTGTTTTTTGCCAATATTTTCTTAAATATGAAAAAAATCACAAATTTTTTTAAACAAACATTAAAGACAACAAAGAAATGAATATCTTTTGCTTGAAAATATTTTTCATAAAATCATTGCTATTCGAGAAAAAATTTATTAATTTTTTTTTAATTTTTGGTTTATAATTATGAAACGATAATAGTTACAGCTAATTTATATGAATAATAATTGTAGAAAATTACAAAATGAACAATTTCTAAAGAATAAGTTTTTTTCGAAATCCCTTTAGTTTTTGAGTAAACTGAGTTTTTGAATTTGAAGTATAATTTTTCCATCTTTTATAATTTTGACGTTTTAAACGTCAGTGTCATCCTCTCGATGTACATTTAAAATATGATTTAAATTGAAAATAAACCATGAAAGCGTAAATATAAATAATACCATCAAGTCGGAGAAAGTAACATGATGGCCACATCACCATTTTTTTTCAGGATTTTACATTTCTAGCTCTAAAATTTCTTGATGTGACTCTGCGTGCAGGTAAATCAAACAAGAAAGTAGTAATTATCTTGTACAATAATTTTTGGAAATAGCAGCTGAATAAATTATTAAAAAAGGAGAATTGAACTCATTATAAAAAGAGCGAGGTATAAATTGTAATCTGGGTTAAAATACTAAATGGGGAAATAGGGCGAAATAAAAAGAAACAAATACACAGCAAACGTTTATTAAAATAATGATATATTAACTTTTAATATAATTAAGCATTATTATAAGCTTAAATAATATTGTCATTATCCATACTTATGTTCCATATTTCCGAACTTACACAATAATAATTTTCCACAGCTCTTGCACATTCATGTTCGTCGTTAATTTTAGTTTTGCAAGTTTTAATCGCTTTTTCAATAATTGTAATATTTTTACCCGAATGCTTAAACGAATCGATGATAATTTCGCCCTCTGAAGTTAATTGCCCTATATGAATCATCAAGCAACGGCTAAAACAATGGGATGTGTAGTTTGATTCTTGATTTAACTTAGATTCAATTTCACACAATGTATTAACCTTTTCATTAATTTTTGACAAGGCACAATAATACGCGTTGACGTCTTCCGCGCAAGTTTTGTTTTTATTATTTTCATTGCATTCATTTACTGACTCATCGATGATAGTGTCATTGATGGAAAATTGTTTCAGATTATTCTTGTTAATTACTCCGTTGTTGTCTAGTTGTTCTTCTTTGACCATAAGGCAGCGGGTGTTGCAATAGTTTTCTTTATATTGTTGACGGTAAGATACTAGAGGTGAATTTGTTTCCAAGGCACATTCCTTTTGCTTTTTCGCATATACCGGATCAGAATAATGCAAGTAAGTTACACAGTCATAGAAATACAAATCTTTAGTGCATTTGTCAGTTTCTTGCATAGTTAATTTACATGTATTAAAAGCTTCTTCTAACTGAGTTTCACTCATATTTAATTTTTTAAAGGATTCGCTGTTTTTGAGATCGTGCTCATTTAGATCTCCAGTTTTAATCATAACACAGCGATCGTAACATATACGCGGTGTGTCCAAATTTTGCACCCCATAGAATGGGTATATATTGTGTTCTTTGGCGCATTCCAGTTCACTTTCGAGTACTTTTAATGACCAATGATACAACATATAGCTCACACAATGATACATGTTTAAATCTCGTATGCAGTCATCTTCGTCACTAACTATTTTGTTGCAGTTTTCTAAAGCTTGTTCGTGAGTGATGTTATTAGAATTGTTTTCATAAATAATTAAAGAAGAAAAGTTGACTTTGCCATCGCTATCCAAATTTCCATCTATTGTCATCTGACAACGGTTATAGCAATGATTTATATCTTTGGAGTCGTCGTTGTATGACGTATATTTTTCGCATTCTTCATATTTCTTCCAGTAAGGATCCGTTTTCCGAGTGACACAGGTATCGAGTAAACTTACTTTCTTGCAAATATCTGTTGTTTTAATTATATTTAGGCATTCTGTAACAGCATCAGATGCGTCGGCTGGAAACTTGGACAATACAAAATCTCCATTAGAATCTATCTTTCCATCCTTTTCATAAATGCACTTAATCCAACATGTTCTATTATACGCCACTTCGTCTGACTCTGCGACATAACCATAACCATAACCGATGCCCAATTCTTTTACACAATCTGCAGAATTACCTGGTATCACTGCAATAGAAGTTGCCTGAAAAAAAGAAGTACGAATTAAAAATAAATATTTGACTTAAAGTTTATTGTCGAGTTATGGTGTATTACATAACTATAGTCCATTTTTCCTGCTGTATGGTTGCGCGCGCATTACAAAATTCCCATTTACACTGACGAGTTTCTGAAGGTTCCGCAGAAAATTGCAGTATATTTGGTTGCATATATGCCTTATACATAATATTGGCTGCATAGAATTGATTTTAGTGTTAAATCTACAACTACAATTTTATAATCAACCATCTGAAAAAATACAAGTAGAAACATAATGAATTTTAATTTCTGACCGGATCCAAGGTTAACTTTGCAAAAATTTGATCAAACCTTCATCTCGTTAACAAATTTTATTCTATTAAATGTCATTAGGGTCATTTGGCGTCGGTTTATCCATTTCTAAGTGCTTATTTATTATTTTCAATAGTTGTGTGTTTATTTCGTTTACGAGAAGCAATACTTATAAATAAATAAGGTTTATTTACGGATTCTCCATTATAAAAAAATACATAATTAATTATTTCTTAAAACTAAAATATTGATTGATTACGCATTAACTATTTAACCTGATTAGTTTTAAGTTTTTGACAATCGACGCGTTTTAAATTTCGTAATATTTCTTCGTGCGACATTGCGAAGAAATCTATATTAAAATTAGCGTAAAGGCAATTTGAATAACGCATAAAACGAGATAAGCTGCTATTTACACCATAATTGGTTCTATGGAAAGTTATTCGAAATAATGGGCGTTGGCGAGTTAACTTATTATCTGCCTTAAAATAAAAATTAATTTGAGACAGGATATCAGGACACTGAACATTTCCATTGATAATTTTTTGAAGGAATAATACATCGAAATAAAGTCTTCTACAGCACAAATGATCAAGACCGAAACTCTCCCTAAGAGTTTCGATGTTGTTGTTACCCATTTTAAACAATATAGATTTTAAGAATCTTTTCTGCACATTTTCAATTTGATTTATGTATATTGACTGATGTGGTGACCAAATACATGTGGCATATTCTAAATGAGAACGTACAAAAGCAACATAGATAATCTTGAATGATAGTGGGTTTAGTTTACTTGACATTCTCTTAATGTACCCTAACATTTTAGCTGCTTTATTGCAAACATAATTAATATGACCAGCGAATGTCAGTTTTGCATCGAACAAAATCCCAAGATCGTTTATTTCGCATAATTTCAATAAATCAGTGTTATCAATTTTATAATTCCAGTTAATATCTGACCGTTTACGTGAAAAAGTGATTGATTTACATTTTTCAGTATTAAAAAATAGTTGATTTTGACAACACCAAACATAAACTGAATTGAGATCTTCTTGAAGTAAGAAGCAATCATTGATGGATTGAATTTCTTTAAATAATTTTAAATCATCCGCGAAGAGTAAAAAATTTGAGTGTTTAATTGCAGCTGCTATATCATTAATAAATAAAAGGAATAACAATGGCCCACAAAGTGATCCCTGAGGCACACCAGAGGGGACTTGAATAACGTCAGAAAGATGGTTCCTAATCTTTACACACTGGCTGCGGCCTTTTAAAAAACTTTCTAACCATTTACACACTGAGTCATGAAAACCTAAATTACTTAATTTAAATAACATAATGGCATGATTTACTTTATCGAATGCCTTCGAAAAATCAGTATAGATCGCATCCACTGCATTTTTATTCTCCAAGCTGTTAGAAATAAATGATTCGAAAATTAATAAATTAGACGTCGTTGATTTCCCGCTTCTGAATCCATGTTGCTCATTAATTAAAATATTCTTACTCATCCAATTTAACTGCACAGTTACAAGTTTGTCGAATAGCTTAGGTATTGCCGACTGAATTGAAACGCTACGATAATTTGGAATAACATCTTTCTCTCCAGATTTAAAAATTGAAGTAATATAGCTCCGTTTCCATAATGACGGAAACGAAGTGGAATTTAAAGAATAATTAAAAATAATAAATAATGGTAATGAAATGGAATATATACAGTTTATTAGAAAGTTATTGGGAATACCGTCAGGTCCAGTACTATTATTATTTTTTAAAGAGAGAATAGAGTTAAATATTTCAGACAGAGATATATTAAGTGGCATATGTGTAACTTCTTGGTGAGAGTTAAAATTTGGCATTTGAGTTGTTGTATCATTATTATAAACAGTTGAAAAGAAATTAGCAAATAAATTCACACATTTTGCGCCATTGCTACTCATAATACTATTATAATGCATCACTTCGGGAAAGTTTACATCGCGGTTATTAGTTTTTACAAAATTCCAAAAACAATTTGGGTTGCTAGTTATGCTATTATTAACAGAGTCGATATAATGCCTGTAAAGTGAATCTCTTATGTTATTACATTTAGTTCTCAATACTTGAAATTGTTGATAATTATTAGAATTTTTGCACTTGAACAATCCAAGGTATGATATTTGTATTTTTTTATGTTATCGGAATTTCATATGATTCTGTTTTGCTAATTTCTAGGTTACGTTTTACGGCAATTAAAAATGGTCTTTTCACTGGAGCAAGATACATTCCTCTTGGAAACGTATTTTCATTCTGGAACAAGAGACGAAAATAGAACATGTAACCATTCAATGCATACCTGCTTATTATTTTTCTGTGAGAAGTATCGACATGAAGTTGAGACTAATCGTGACATATTTGGAAAATATGTACATCGTATGGTTACTCGCTTTTAAAATATGGACAGTGTTTGTAGAGGAAATTCTCCGGGAAAGCCTTCTGTTCTAACAGAAAATGTTTTGGTAGATGTACGTGAAAGAGTTGGTCCAACAAAATCTCAATGATAACTATCCGCTAAAACAGGTTGTGTTGTATTTTCTCATTTAATATGCTCTTGTTTCAACAAAAACATATTAAAACGATTTGTAGGACTTTCTTATGTAACATCAAAAGTTACATTTGCACCCGTACAAAATTTCCGCAGTCCTGGAAATTTTACCAACGGACTATCAAAAACGACTAAGTTATGTGAATTTCCCTTGATATGGAAAACTAGTTTCATTCGGCCTATATTTAAAAGTGGTAGTAGAAGTAACATCGAGGACTATAGAGCAGTTTCAATTCAATCTACTTTTCCGAAATTATTTGACAAACTTATTGCAGATCAATTAATGTTTTCATGTAAGAGCATTATCTGCAACGAACAACATGGATTTTACGATGAAAGATCTACTGTATCCAATCTACTTGTTTATCAATCATATATTATAAATGCTCTTGAGAAATACGGTCAAGTGGACGCAGTTTATACAGATTTCTCCAAAGCCTTCGATCGTGTTTCTCATTCAATTTTAGTGAACAAATTACGCGCTATGGGCTTTGGAGACTGTATAACTGAATGGATCGGAAGTTATTTGTCTGATAGACAACAATTTGTAAAAATCAATAATTTCGTCTCTGAACCAATATCTGTGTTTTCAGGGGTGCCGCAGGGGTCACATTGTGGACCAGTATTATTTTTATTATTCATTAATGATGTCAGTTCATATGTAAAGCATTGCAGATTTTTATTGTTTGCAGATGATCTCAAAATATTTCGGGCGGTAAATTCCATCTCAGACTCAGCATACTTGCAAGATGATTTAAACAATATTTATAGATGGTGTTCTGATAACAATCTTTATTTTAATTATAAAAAATGCATGTCAATCTCGTTCGGAAGGGGTCGTATAGTTGAAAATGCATATATCATAGATGATCATCTATTACCATCTGTTAAGCAAGTTAAAGATCTTGGTGTGTTATTTGACTGTAATTTCTCCTTCTCGAAACACATTGACTGCATTTGTTCGAAAGCTTTACAGATGCTTGGATATATTAATAGATTTGCCAGAAACTTTTCTATCAATACCCAGAAAATATTATTCACATCTTTAGTAAGACCACAACTTGAATATGCTTCTTGCATTTGGTCGCCGGCATATAATAATAAGATTGATCAACTAGAACGTGTTCAAAACAAATTCTTAATGTCAATTTCTTTTAGAATTGGGATTAGTAGAATTGAGTATAGTCGCAGCAATATGCTTTCTTTTCTAAACCTACCAACTTTACGTGATAGACAAATACATGCAGATTTGTGTGTAGTTTATAAATTAGTGAACGGTTTTATAAATTGTTGTGAGCTTCTCGCATATTTGAATTTCAACATCCCCTTCAAAACAAGAAACATTACTGTTTTTAAAGAATCTTTTCACAGATCAAATTTTGCTAGAAATAATGCATTGTGCAGAATGTTCAGACTATGCAATCTGGTTTGTGTTTCCCCTCATTTTTTTCCTGTACGATACATCTTACAATAAATTTAAACGCCATCTAAAATATATTGATGTATCACCATATATTGTTGGTATATAATGTTGTTATTAATTATTAATCTGTATAATTTATATAATGGTAATTCTACTTTTGTAATATATCGTTATTGTTATGTAATAGTTATATTGTGCAATATTTTATTTTGATTTCTTTATTGTATTTTTTATTTTAAATTTTTCTTGTAAAAAGGTTCGTCCGTAAATAAACAAATAAATCAATATTGTGATTGGTTTAATGAGGCATTGAACAGTAATATCCTTTTAGATCTAACATTTTTTAGTGATACAACATGCTTTTATTTAAATGGTTACATAAATTCACAAAATTGCTTGTGTGGGCGGCACAAAATACACATGTACTACGTGAGGAAACATTACACCCCTCAAAATTGGTTTCTGGATTCCCATGTCATGTAGAAGAATATACGGACCAATATTTTTCCAACAAACGGAGAAAGATAGCGAAATAAAATTTTACAGCCATTTCTTTACATGATGGCAAACTGCAGAATGGATTTTTTTCAACATGATGGGGCTACAGTACATACAGCGAATGCAACGGTTGCTTGTATGAACGCATCATCAGTAAAGGCCGGTGGCCACCAAAATCACCTGATCTAACATCTTTAGATTATTATTTATTTGGCTATCCTTTTGAAATTCAAACAAAATAAAAATATTTATACAAATCTTATTTTAATATAACAAAAATCTGCACACCTTTTTAATAAATGTATTTCAAAAACTTTGATTTTTGAAAAAAAACATTTATTTTTATGTCTGTAATTATGTAATAATAGTTACATCAAATGTATATGATAATCACTAAAAACATTTTCTTGACAATAAACTACCTACTCTTTTATTTTAATCTATAATATAATTTGAGATATAAACTGAAAATAAATTAAATACGTATTTTATGTATCATACTTTGATTTGGACAACATATAATACTATCCGCTTGGACATCACTTTGTATAGAGCACCACATGCCCATAAGTATGAAGTGGCATAAGGTTACCCATTTACGATCACCCTGTACTAAAATGTATTATACTTTATAAAGTATTGATCTAACATTGATAATAATTATATCAGCTTATAAATGTAGTTTTTTATTATGAATGCATTAAAATTTTTTGACTTCATCAAGAATAATCAAGTATTTGCATACAGGGTGATGAAAAAAGGTAACAGTACAGATACAGATAATCTTTACAGAAAGTCAATTCCAGATTTTTGAATTCAAATGCTGAATGTTTTTTACTTTCTCCGTTACGAAGTACGAGAAAGTATTGTGATCGTGATTTTTTTTTCAAAATTTTTTTTTACGGAAATATCCGTTTTGGGGTCCCTAGATGCTATTTCAATAATTTCTGAAAAAAAAAAAATTGTGTCTGTGTGTGTGTGTGTGTGTGTTTGTGTGTGTCTGGCTGTGTGCGCTGTATCTCAAAAACTAATAGAGCAATTGATATGAAACTTTCAACATACGTCTTATTTGATAATCCAAAGAACTGAAAAGCTTTTGGTAAAATTTCGTACACCGGAAGTGGGTATTAACCTTGACTGTTTTTTGTTTTTTGTCAATATTTTCTTATATATGAAAAATATCACAAAAACTTTTAAACAAACATCAAAGACAACAAAAAAATAAACATCCTTTCCTTGAAAATATTTTTCATAAAATCATTTTTATTCGAGAAAAGAATTAATTAATTTTTTTTTAATTTTTGGTTTATAATTATGAAACGATAATAGTTACAGCAAATTTATGTGAAGTATTAGCAGAAAATACCAAAATGAACAACTTCTAAAGAATAAGTTTTTTTCGAAATCTTGTTAGTTTTTGAGTAAACCGAGTTTTTGAATTTGAAGTATAATTTTTCCATCTTTTATGATTTTGACGTTTTAAACGTCAGTTTCATCCAAGTTTACGCAACGCTCGATGTACATTTAAAATATGATTTCAATTGAAAATAAACCCATGAAAACGTAAATATTAAGTCGGAGAAAGTAACCATTTTTTGAATGGGGACTTGTTACTTTTTGAGGGTATTAAAACAGGTGATTACCACGATGAAATGAATGCCGCCAGGTTTGAGGAATGGTTTCAGAATATACTAAGCAAATTACCTCCTAATGCGGCGATTGTTATGGATAATGCCTCCTACCATAGCAAAGTAAGGGACAAAATTAGTACTTCAGCGTGGAAAAAAGAAGATATCAGCAAGTGGCTTGCTTCAAAACTTATTGCTTATTGAGACAAATTTTTAAAGGCTGAACTTATGAATCGCGTTACAATTAATAAACTACCTTTTAAGGATTATGTTGTTGATGCAATGGCAAAAGATAAAAATATGTCAGTGTTACGATTACCACCATATCATTGTGAAGTTAATTCTATAGATTTGGAGTGAGGGTTTATAAAGAGCTTATTTTAAAACACCCATAACTTTGTGCCAAATCGTCGTAGGAACTTCGTTCTTTGAGTCCTGCATAGGGAATTGATCAAATTTTAATACCTTTATTGTGGATTGAGTCGACAAAATTTTCCCAACTCCGTAGACATCATCAAAATTGGACATGGTTTCCTGAAAAAACTATTTTTTACATGGACGCTAGAGAGGGGCGGAAGGGGTTTCGCTTAAGTTTGCATGCATGACTTTAAAGAAGACACTTCAAAGTTTTTCGCTCTCAAAGATTCATCAAAATCGATTGAAAATACACCGAGTTATGGCGGTTTGAATATGGTCGAAATTTTACGAATTTCAAGTGTTTCAATTTTTAATTTATCCAGTGGAATATCTCGAGAAATATGAAGGGGGAAACTATTTGTTTTTATTGCAGATTCGGATTCTACACCAAAAATTATGTAGGTTTCATCCGATATTTTTTATAATTCGTGATAGATGGCGATGTAGTCGCAAAAATGGAAGTATTCAGGACATTGATAATAGAAAATAATTTAATAAGTTTCCGAAAGCACGTTGCTTAACAACAACCCGACGCCCGCTGTAGGCAGAGGGTTGTTACTTAAAAACAACGTGCTTGAGGAAAATTTAATAATTATGAGTATTTATCAATGTCTGAGGGATATTCGGTTCGAACATTTCTTGCAAGTAAATTATTCAACATTATTTATTCAAAATACAATTATTACCAGTTAGGGGCGCACCGTGGCCGGGGGGGTTGGCACCCGCTTTCGGTGCGACACAACCGTGAACGTGACATTTCGATGTAATGATTGCTAACCATATTGAATTATTATGTGCAAGTGTTTATTTTGCTTAGCAACGTCATACGAGCCCTAATATTGGGACAGAATCAAATAAATATATAATTCAGGTATTTGACAGTTTATTTTTTTTTAAATATATTTATAATTTAATACTATATAATTAATTAATTAGCAACAATTATGGATAACCAACAACTCAAAAAACCAAATTAATATTCTATTAACTTCTATTATATCCAATTAACAAGAAAAAAGGTCAGTTTATTTGACAACTAAATATTGGGACATGGCACGAATTTTATTTCTAAAAAGGAGTAACATCGCCCTTATATTTAATGACAGCTCGAATTTGGCTGATCATTGACTCAACTAAGGATCTGTACGTTTCAGGAGCAAATCCATTCCAAATATGTTCTATTTTGGCTCTACGCTCAGGTAATGTTCGTTGAGGGTTATTCCTCAATTTTTGTTTCATCTTATGCCATATTGTTTCAATGACATTAAGGTCAGGACTGCTAAAGGGCCAAGAAAGGACATTTACGTTGTGGTCACCAAACCACGTTTTTGTGGTTTTGGCCGTATGACAAGACGCCCCATCTTGCCGAAAGATGTAGTTTCCGTCAACATTTAAATTCGCGATACTTGGTAGGAGACTGTTTTGCAGTATTTGTTGATATTTCGCAGCATTCACAGTACCATCAATAAATTCAAAGCATCCTAATCCTGAAGCTGTCATGCAGCCCCAAATCATCACTCCTTTCGGGAATTGTACCGTACGTTTTAGGCAATCTTTATGAAAAGCTTCATGTTTAGCGCGAATCACACGTTTGCGATAATCACCAACATATACGTTGAATTTTGATTCGTCGCTAAAAATTACTTTGAACCAGTCTTCTACCGACCAAGATAATTTAGATTTTGCCCATGTGAGCCTGGCTTTCTTTTGTTTTATTGTCAACAGCGGCTTTTCATTTGCCTGTAAGAAAACATTTTATTAAATATACGATATAACTTGTAATTCAACCTTATAAAACTTTAGTCCACATTTATGAATCCATTGGCGACAGCATTCCCTTGACAGATTTAATCCAGTTTCGTGATTCCATTAAGCCGTAATTTGCCTTAAAGTATTTCTTCGGCCTTTTCTGCATATTTTTACTAATATTCTCTTATTTCTATCAGAAATTAATGTTGGACGAACTTTTTCCTTTTCTATCTAGGATATTTCCGGTTTCTCCATAATGCTTAATTATATTCCACACTGTAGTTTTAGGTAGGTTAAGATTATCCGCCACTTCACGTATTGTTTTGTTGCTGCAATAGTTTTTAAGCACTAACTCACGAATTTTGGAACCTGTAGAGATACCACGCACCATTTTGTTCAATAAACTCAACGATTCACCAAATACAGTAAGAAAGCAACTAACAATTAATCTGACGTTTCGTTATGCAATATTTTCAGAGCCTACGTGTCCCAATATTTAGTTGTCAAACAAAATGACCTTTTTTCTTGTTACTTGGAGATAATAGAAGTTAATAGAATAATAATTTGTTTTTTTGAGTTGTTGATTATCCATAATTGTTGCTGATTAATTAATTATATAGTATTAAATTATAAATATATTTAAAAAAATAAACAAACTGTCAAATACCTGAATTATATATTTATTTGATTTTGTCCCAATATATAGTTGTTAGGGCTCGTAATATCGCGGCGATAAGCTCCCATAAGGTGATTTCAGTGTAAGTTTGTGCTGATTAGTTATTTTTGCACACCTAACTGAGAATGAGAATTTCAGCAAGAAATGTTCCTCGTAAACCTGAAAAAATTTCGCGGATTAATCGAAAATGTGGACCTAGAGACAAGGATGAGAGCGTAGTTACAGCAAGATGGTGCTGCTCCAAATTTTGCAAATATCGGGAAGACCTATTTAGACGAAACGTATCCTGGCAAGTGGATAGGTCCAATTAGATGGTCAGCAAGGTCGCGAGATCTGACAACTCCCGATTTCTTCTTGTAATAATAATAATAATAATAATAATAAGCTTTATTGTCTATGAATGGTTACAGGTATGTTAGTAATTATATTTCAGACGCGTCAATTTACACATGTTTGTTAATAGGTAATACATAAGTAAAACTATTTATGTAACTAGATCACTTAAGCTATAAAATAAATGTTTTAAGAGATACTTGTGAAGAGAACGTTTGAATGTGTATACAATATGTACATAAAGTAAGGAATAAATTCGACTAAAATTCATGGCATTTTCTTTCAGAAAAATGCTCGGACACATGTATTATTATTTTTTAACGCGCATTTTTTGAGATAAAATTCAAATGTACAGGGTGTCCCAAAATCGAGATACGACCCCTAAGTTAAAATTTTCAAACGTGAACCCCCATTTTTTGTTGCATTTATGGATTCTACGTAAAATTCTGAGTATATTTTATGTAGCGTATCCCATGTCGATATTCATTAGTTTTCGAAGAAATGGCGTTCAAAAAAGTACAACTACTATCATATTTAATTTCTGGTAAAAGATAACATGGTTTCATTGAAACATTGGAATTAATAAGGAAAAATCATTATTTACTTAATGAAATGATTTTTCCTCGTTAATTCCAATGTTTCGATGAAACCATGTTATCTTTTACCAGAAATTAAATAGTAGTTGTACTTTTTTGAACGCCATTTCTTCGAAAACAAATGAATATCGGCATGGGGTATGCCTATTTTTAAATTTATATTTAAATTTTGTTCACATTGTTTTGTATAAAATTGGATAAAAACAGTTTTATCTGAATTGATAACTAATTTATTTTGAATAAACCAATCTGCCAGTTTATTTATAACGGTGTTGCAGCTTATTTCTAAACTTTCATTTGAAGAATCACTAACAATTGTCGACGTATCATGTATAAATGGCGTGCGAGTGAACGACAGTGTATTTTTCTGTGCCGCAATTAAGTGTTATTTCGCTAGTAAATAATATTCCAAATTTCACTATTTTTGGCAGCAAAGTTGATAACCCCAAGTTCTCAAGACCTAAGAAGTTTGACTGTTATCGGCAGCGTAAGTAAAAAGTTATGATCGTTTTAATTGTAAGTAAAACGTGCAATATTTGACGGACATCAGCTGTACGCTTGTTTTTGCTCCACGTCCGAGCGCAGAACAATTTAATTCAATCATTAGTAAACGTTTTCCTTTGTATTCTTTTGTATCCTATCCGTGGCCCATTTTGCCTGTTTGTCTATTTAAAGTCGCCTCGAAGGGTCGAGTGGCGTGAAGTTTGTTTTTGTCTGCCCTATTATTGAATAACGTTTTTTTTATTTGTAATTTATTAATTATGGTCAACTGCGGCCAATGTAAGCAATTTATAAGTCCAAAGTATATTTCTACTTGTGCAATGGAAAATGTGGCAGTTGGTATCATACTAAATGTATGTGCTTAACCGAAGCAGAAATCAAATTTTACGAAGAACAAGAAAAAATAAGCACCGGCACTAAATGGAACTGTCATCAATGCAAGATATCTGAAATAACTGGTATTATCTCGAATTCACTTCCGACAACAACATCTATTGAGTTATTACTCAAAGAACATCTCGAATCGTTTAAAACGTACATGGAAAATTACATGAGATCGATTGCGACTACGGTTGACGCGTTAAGTGATAAAATCATTTCCCTAGAGTCCGAAAATAAGTTATTTAAAGACAAGCTAGAACAAATTCACAATCAAACGAATGGCTTACAAAAAGGTAATAGGGTTGATTGTTTAAATGGCGACGTGAACACTATTGCCGATGAAATCGTGCAACAAATATTATAATTTTGAATCTTCCTGAGACTGACAATGAAGATAACGATACATCACTTATTAATCAAATGATAACTACAGTAGATGACTCAATTGAACCTCCAAAAAAACTTTTTCGGCTAGGCCAAAAGCGTGATACAAAATCACGTCCGATTAAAGTCATTTTTAACAGCATACTAGAAGCAAGACGAGTCTTATCAAATGCAAAAAAACTTAAAAATAGCGAAAAGTTTAAAGAAGTTAAGATAAGAAATGATAGGACTCCAAGACAAATTGAGTTCGAAAATAAAGTTTGGGCTAATTTTAAAAATAGAAAGCATATGGGCGAAAACAATATACGAGTTAGATAAGTGTACGGCGTTCCCTTAATTACCGATTTAAACTAACCACTGCCCAGTATGATACCAGTGACTGTAATAACACGTTGGAAATCTTCTATCAGAATGTAAGAGGTCTTCGCACTAAAACGTCTCAAATATATAATAACGTTGCAGCAAGTGAATATAGTGTATTTATGTTAACCGAAACATGGCTTAAGGATGATGTTAAAGATTCGGAATTGTTCCCTGACCATTTCAATGTTTACAGAGATGACCGGCAACATAAAAAAGGAGGTGGCGCATTGATTGCCGTAGATGTCAATGTTCAGTGTAGAAGAAACGAAATTAGTGTACCTGTTGATATGCGATCCGAAATTGAAATGATTTCTGTTACCATTGGTGTTAATCACAAAGAAATACTTTTATTATGTATCTATATTCCTCCTTCCTGTAACAACGAAGTGTCTGCGTATGTTTATGAATTAATTGAATCCATTTGTAATAATGTTATACCTTTAGTAATATGTGGTGATTTTAATTTGCCCAACCTCCATCAATATTCTATTAATGGTATTGGTGGTAACCAAATTTTATCAGATTTTTATAATTTCCTAAATTTCAATAATTTCACACAACATAATAATGTATTAAATGTAAATAACCGAATATTAGATTTAGTATTGACTGGGAGCAATCTTAACTGCAGTGTATCAAGTAACAATGGATTGGTAGCTGAAGATGCGCACCACCCTGCAATAAATGTATCCATTGAGATTGCTTCCAATCCTATTAAAATATTCAAACCGGACATTGAGTCAACTTGTTATAATTATAACTATCGCAAAACCGATCTTAGTAAATTGTATCATAAAATGTTAGTAACCGATTGGTCTAAGGTGTTACAATGTATGGATATTGAGGATGCTTGCAGTGAGTTGTATAGTGTTCTATATAAAATTATTGATGAATGTGTGCCGAAAAAAAAAGTTTGCAATAATATAAAATATCCACCATAGTTCAGTGTTGCTCTTATTAAATTATTACGAACAAAAAACCATTATCGCAAATTGTTTAGTAGGCACAAATTAAACTACTATAAAACAAAAATAAATTCGGAAAGCTTTAGACACAGATTACAGTCTATTTATTAAATCAGCAGAGGATTCAATTATTCATGATCCACAACAATTATGGACATTTCTTAATAAAAAGAAAAATAGTTCACGTATCCCGGGTATTGTTCATTGGAACGATATTACATATGATAAGCCGCTAGATATAGTGAATGGGTTTGCCAACTACTTCTCAAGCGTATATAAACAACACACACCGGGGGACCTAGTCAACCTTACTCAAAATGTTAGCACTTTCAATTTTGGGGATATTTCTGAAAATGATATTATTAATGCTGCTAAAAAACTTAAAGGAAATTCTACTTCAGGTCCGGATAATATTCCCGCATTTCTCGTAAAAGATTGTTTATCATGTTTAATTTCACCACTTGTATATATCTTTAATATGTCTGTAAGTACATCAGTATTTCCTAAAAGATGGAAAACATGCAGAGTCACACCTGTTTTTAAATCAGGAAATAAAGATGGTATTAAAAACTATCGGCCAATCTCGATTATTAGTAATTTTGCGAAAATATTTGAGACTAATTGCAACAAAGTTACATTCTCAGCCGTAATACAACGAGTGGTATGATTATTACCGATGATATTTTGGAGTTGAAACCGAGCTGCAGATTCAACGAGCGCTAGCGCGAGTTGAATGTGCTGCTTCGGTTTCAACGACTAAATATCATCGGTTATTAATCGTACCACGAGTTATATTTAGTGAGAGAATATAACGAATAACATTTTAGAATCTTGATGACAACTCACATATTGCAATGTTTTAAATTCGTCTTGCAGTTTCTTGCAGCACAAAGGCTCCATAAACTGTCGGCACTGCGACTCTTTATTCCTCGCGGTGTTTCTGGGCGTCGTATTTTTCACCATTTCACTGATTTCACTGATAGAAACTGCATCCCAATGATTTAGTAAGTCCATTTTGAGGTTTAAAATTCTGACAGGACCACAATAAAATATCACCGCCACTTTTGTTTTTTATCATCGCGGTGATACACATGCTGCTATGCATTTCCTTGCATCTAATTGGCTGAATATACATTCTAGTGGGCCATGAGTTGTATTCTCATATAAATATCCAAATCACATTCAAGCAGCATGGGTTTATAAAGAAACGATGAACCGTAACAAATTTGCTAAACTTCACGGAATTTGTTTCCGATAAACTAGACGGTAAATCTCAAGTTGATGTCATTTACACTGATTTTCGAAAGGCATTCGATACCATTGATCATAACCTAATTATTTCAAAACTGCGAAATTTTGGTGTTCTCGACTCAACTTTAGACCTTGTTACCTCATATCTCAACAAAAGAAGCAATTATGTGCAGTATAATGGTTATTGTTCCCTGCAATATATACCATCAAGCGGTGTGCCGCAAGTATCAAATCTAGGCCCCCTACTTTTTATAATTTTCAATAATGACATAGTTGACAATATATCATCGGAAGTCCTCCTGTATGCAGACGATATGAAAATTTTTAAGTCTGTAAATTCCCCTCTTGATGCTATATATCTCCAAAATGATCTAAACATTATAGAGCGTTGGTGTAAATCTAAAAAATTGGAACTAAATGCAAATGTTTAAGTTTTACTCGCAAACGAACTGATTTACATATCAATTATTATATAGATAATGTACCTCTTGAGCGCTGCACTGCTATAAAAGATCTTGGTATAATCTACGATAGTCAACTTTCATTCACGCCTCATGTTAAGTATATTTGCACGGAGAGTTTAAGGATGTTGGGATTTTTACAACGAACATGCAAAGAATTTACCAATATCAATGTAATTAAAACAATATACTTTTCTTATGTTCGTTCAAAGTTAGAATACGCGAATGTGATATGGTCCCCTATATCCAAAATCCATATTCAATCTATTGAGAAAATACAAAAGAAATTTTTAAGACTTTTATACCACAGATGCATGTATATCTACCCAGATTACAGCATTAGATATGCGGATTTATTAACATTTTTTGATTTCCAATCGTTAGTCGTTAGGCGAAACATAGCTATGGTCGTATGTCTTTATAAAATTATTAATTATATAATTGATGACCCACAATTATTAGCGATCATAAATATACATGTACCAAGAATTACATCCCAAAACGTCATTATATTCAAACGCAAACAATTTCATACGGTTACACATTCACATTCCCCACTGAATAGGTTTATCTAATATATAAAATTTTCGTGTCACAGTGTTTGTAACAAAACTCCTTCTAAACGGCTTGACCGATTCTTATGAAATTTTGTGTGTATATTGAGCAGGTCTGAGAATAGGACGTAAACTATTTTTAATACCCCTAAATGATAGGGGTGGCCCACCGCAAATTTTTTATTTTTATTTTTTGGACAAAATTTTTTATTTTTATTTTTTTATGATTCGGAATTAAAAAATACATACAACCCTAAATTTTCACCCTTCTACCACTAACCCCTATTTTTTAATAGCGATTTTAGTACTTTAATAATTTTCTACTCGATCGAGCGCTCGATCAGTTATTCCTTTTCCATTGTTTGCGCCGACGGTTATTAATGGGTTTTAATGGGCTTACCCTGTAGATTCGTATCGATAAATGTAAATAAATAAGTAGCTGAAATTATAAAAAAAATATAAACAAAATATTAACAGCAAATGCTGCACTGAGCTCAATTGCAACACTTGCATCCGATGAACAATTAAGTCGGCTTTAAATACATAAATCGGTGATAACGATTGATTTATAATACGCGCGCCATCTCTTGGTGATTGGAATGTCGCTCGCGGTGGTGTTACGAATTAAAATATTCTGCGGAAGATTCTGTGCGCGGTTGAGAATTTTTTAATAATTTTGCCATTTAGTTCAAATTCGTTGATTATTAAAAAAAAATTATGAATTTTTGAAGCAATAATTGCATGTTAGAGCGATCATGAATTTCAAAAATAAAAAAAAAAATATTTCAACTTGGCGATACATGTTTTTATTAGTAACAATACACTTCTTACATTCTTTAGCTTTAATAATTTTGTTATTTAGTTCAAATCCGTTGATTATTAAAAAATTCTAAAAAAATATTTCAACTCGCGATACATGTTTTTATTAGTAACAATACACTTCTTACAGTCTTTAACTTTAATGATTTTGTTATTTAGTTCAAATCCGTTGATTATTAAAAAAGTTATGAATTTTTGAAGCAATAATTGCACGTTAAAGCGATCATGAATTTTAAAAATTCTAAAAAAAATATTTCAACTGCCGATACATGTTTTTATTAGTAACAATACACTTCTTACATTCTTTAGCTTTAATAATTTTGTTATTTAGTTCAAATCCGTTGATTATTAAAAAAGTTATGAATTTTTGAAGCAATAATTGCACGTTAAAGCGATCATGAATTTTAAAAATTCTAAAAAAAAATATTTCAACTGGCGATACATATTTTTATTAGTAACAATACACTTCTTACATTCTTTAGCTTTAATAATTTTGTTATTTAGTTTAAATCCGTTGATTATTAAAAAAGTTATGAATTTTTGAAGCAATAATTGCACGTTAAAGCGATCATGAATTTTAAAAATTCTAAAAAAAATATTTCAACTGCCGATACATGTTTTTATTAGTAACAATATACTTCTTACATTCTTTAACTTTAATAATTTTTTTATTTAGTTCAAATCCGTTGATTATTAAAAAAGTAATGAATTTTTGAAGCAATAATTGCAAGTTAAAGCGATATGAATTTCAAAAATTCTAAAAAAATATTTCAACTCGCGATACATGTTTTTATTAGTAACAATACACTTCTTACAGTCTTTAACTTTAATGATTTTGTTATTTAGTTTAAATCCGTTGATTATTAAAAAAAGTTATGAATTTTTTAAGCAATAATTGCACGTTAAAGCGATCATGAATTTCAAAAATTCGAAAAAAAAAATTTCAACTGGCGATAGATGTTTTTATTATTAACAATACACTTCTTACATTCTTAAGCTTTAATAATTTTGTTATTTAGTTCAAATCCGTTGATTATTAAAAAAGTTATGAATTTTTTAAGCAATAATTGCACGTTAAAGCGATCATGAATTTTAAAAATTCTAAAAAAAAATATTTCAACTGGCGATACATATTTTTATTAGTAACAATACACTTCTTACATTCTTTAGCTTTAATAATTTTGTTATTTAGTTTAAATCCGTTGATTATTAAAAAAGTTATGAATTTTTGAAGCAATAATTGCACGTTAAAGCGATCATGAATTTCAAAAATTCGAAAAAAAAAAATTCAACTGGCGATAGATGTTTTTATTATTAACAATACACTTCTTACATTCTTAAGCTTTAATAATTTTGTTATTTAGTTCAAATCCGTTGATTATTAAAAAAGTTATGAATTTTTGAAGCAATAATTGCACGTTAAAGCGATCGTGAATTTCAAAAATTAGAGCCTAAACCGTTTTCGGCCATTATCGTCACCACTTTATTTGCTTAATTTCAATGGACCACACACGGACGACGACGCTTCACAGCGAAGCCGTCGTTCGTCACCAGTTACCTTGCTTAATTTTTAAGGGCTACGCACGGACGACGGCGCAGCGTAGCGGAGCCGTCGTCTGTTACCAGTTATCTGCCTTAATATATATGGACCATTCGCGGTCGATGGCGCAGTGTAGCGGAGCCGTCGTTCGTCACCCTTGCTTAATTTTTAAGGTCTATGCACCAGTTTATTTGCTTAATTTTAATGGGCCACACACGGACGTCGTCAGTCACCAGTTATCTGCCTTAATATATATAAATATATATGGACCATGCACGGACGACAGCGCAGCGCAGCGGAGCCGTCGTTCGTCATCAGTTACCTTGCTTGATTTTAAAGGGCTGCGCACGGACAACGGCGCAGCGCAGTAGTTACTTTGCTCAATTTATGATTATGGTATCGATTTTAATACGTTGGCAGAAAATAAAACGAAGAATGTTGTGTATCATAGAGCATTACAATAATAAACACTATGTTTTTGAATATTTTCTTTTTATGAATTATACCAATTCGAATTCAATATTCATAGTTAAGACAGGACAACGTCTGTCGAGTCAGCTAGTAACATTATATAATCCCCTAGATTATACGATTGATATCTTTAGCGATAATTGAAATATGTTTCAAAAATCACTTGATATGATATTATAAATATTTTTCATATGTCGTTAGTCGTAAGTCACTAACCTTATTATTATTATGTACCTGTACGCCAAATAACGTTGTCAAATCTTGATCATATATTTTATTTATTTATGTATTTTACACTAATTATATATTACAAGTTGTAAATTTTCCCTGTAATAAGATTATTTTTAATCTTCTGGGCAATAAAAGTTTATTATTATTATTATTATTATTATCATATGCGTAAATAAAAACTGTGTTCGGTGTGTAGTTTGCAAGACCATTTATGAAAACAATAAAAATAATTGGACCTAGGATGGAACCTTGCGGTACATCTAGATTAATTTGATTTTCAGATGAGTAATATGTGTCTTTATTTGGGCCATCTGTGTACGTTACTTTCACATGTTGACGTCTATCTGTTAAGTAAGACCTGAACCAATCGTTAGCAACACCTCTTACTCCATAATGGCTCAGTTTTTCAAGCAATAAATTAATGTCAATGCAATCAAAAGCACGGCTTAAATCAATAAATAGTCCTACTGGATATTCTCCGCTTTCAAGATGTCTGGTTAAGGTTTTTTTATTGTGAGGGGTTCCTGAAAGATACTGTGTATCGAGACCAACTACTACGGCCGACATGATTCAAAGGATCCAAGCAGCGTGCAACAGTATTCAGCGCAACACTCTTTGGCAAACAGCGAAGAATTTTGAACGCCGAGTTCAGCATTGTCAAGAGGAGAACGGTGCGACTTCTTAGCATATAATTGCTTAAATGTTTGATACAAAATCAGGCCTTTTTAGGGCTACGTGATGAACAAAATCCAACCGTGCCACCTTCACGTGATGCACGCTAATGACGGCGATAATATGATAATTCATTTCAAGGGTGAACACGATATGAATATTTTTTGGTAAAACGGAGTAACGTATTACATCAAGAATATTACTTACACACCTCCAGAAATCAGGGAAGTTGGTAAGGGTGCGATAAACAAACTATTTCCAAGTAAGTTGTAACCAATTTTAGCTTACAAAATAATGCAACGTACTTGCCTAAATGTTATTCGAAATTTAAGGTTATGTTTACATTTGTTTCTCGTTCCTCGTGTCAGGCATCGATCGACGCTAATTAAAAATCCACACCGAATTAACATGCTTTTTTCGCCGCGAATAAAACATACATTAAACTCTCGCTGTTTCTTGAGTGATATTAGGTTTACAAACAAAGTGAAACATAATAAATTACAACCTTTCCTCAGTGTACGTTGTGTTGCCTAAAATGTGGCCGAGCGCGGGATGAATTCATGCGTCCGGTCATTCTGTCACCAAGTTCCTGAGTTTTCCACGCCGGTAAAAATTGAACAATATTACGCCTCCGTTTTCTTTAACCTTGGTGGTACTGATAGAGAACTCCCCAATATGCATTATCAAACATATTCAGAATGTAACGCATTGGAGGGTTTCAATTATTTTATTAATTAACGGAAATTTTACATTTTGATGTCACGTTTAAGTACTGCCAATCGCGACAACTAAAATGTTACCACAAATAGTTTAATAATGAGCAAAAACTGTAAAATAAAAAATCTCATTATTAAACTATTTTTGATATAACAAATCATCGATTATTAAACCAAAGTGGAAAAAATATTATATTAAATCGTTCAATAAATAAAATCTCAAAAAACTGATATTGTATGATGAAAAATGTACTAAACATATTTTTAGTCAAAACATAATACTGCACACTAATTAAATAGTCGTATAGAAACAAAACAAATGCATTCATACAGTTAATGATTATTTGTCATATTATGCGCCTATGACCTCATGCTCAAACATTCATAATAAGCATAACATAAAAGTTGACCATGCCTAAATATTACAAGGTCGAGGTCGTATACCATTATATAAACCAGCGGAATTACTATTAGAAAATATAGCAAACATAACGCCAAAATAAATGGTAAGTTAAAAGTTGGTAAACCGTATTAATTGAATGATATTCCAAATATATGTTTATGAAAAGTATATTCATTTCATCTTACCAAGATTGGTGAGTTTTTCAAAACCAGTAATACCAATACCACCGTTAATCTGCACACGCGCATCATTTTTACTCGACTGCGACAAACACACTCGACATTTAACTTATATAGAAACGCACGATCACATGATACTTTATTTTTCTACCGGTATTTCCGTTCGTGTTTAATGTTACTTCGACGAATATAATTACTTAATAGGTACGAAAAAAAAATCATTGGGATGAAATCATGTAATACGAAATAACAACTGAAATGAATGTTATTTTAATACAATCGAGCTTGTTTATTCTGTTTCTAATTACCCCTTGAATTTACTGTCAAATCTATAATAAAAAATAGTGATTTATTTACAAGTAATAAGTTTTTTTCGCCACCTACATTATAGATTTATGTTAGTGTAACTGAGCTTGGTACTACATATTATCAGCCAGGGCCAACTTTGCTTGATTATCACCAATTTCAGTTACAATTTTGCTTCATAAAGACAAATTTCATTTGCGGTGGGACTCGGTTTTTCCCACACTAAAGTAGTTGTCCTAGAAGAATGACGTTTTTGGTAAGAGACATCCTACAGGAATGTCCTTCTTTAACTAATTCGATTGACATGTCTGCAGTACCAGAAAAAAATATCATTAATCTTTAGTCGGCCTTTGTAGGTATTTGAGAACCAGCCAAAATAGGCTCCAATGATGGAGGAAATCTTTCAAAACGGCGCAGGTGCAAATTCCACTGTTATCATTCTCGCTTGTAGCGCGCACTCGACATCACTCTTGTAGCGACGAAAAAGATGCATGTCACTCATATGTATTCTCATAGTTTGACTTAAATTAAAAAAGCTTCCTCGTATGTTTACACCCGAAAATTTTCTTCGCAGTGCTTGATGGATCTTTATTTTAAAATCTACGGCAATGTCCATATTTCCTTAATCATTCGGAATAATTTGGCACCAGTTCGTTCCAATTTGTTAGGAAGTAGGCGTTGAGCCAGCAAAACAAATATTTGATCAAATAGTCACTTTCCAGCTCTCCATAAAAAATGGTGATGCGGCCATCATGTTACTTTGTCCGACTTGATGGTATCATAGCCATTGATATTTACGTTTTCATGGTTTATTTTCAATTGAAATCATATTTTAAATGTACATCGACCGTTGTGTAAACTTGGATGAAACTGACGTTTAAAACGTCAAAATTATGAAAGATGGAAAAATTATACTGCAAATTCAAAAAGTCGGTTTACTCAAAAACTAACGAGATTTCGGAAAAAACTTATTCTTTAGAAGTTGTTTATTTTGGCAATCTACAATTATTATTCATCTAAATTTGCTGTAACTATTATCGTTTCATAATTATCAAACAAAAATAAAAAAAAATAAAAAATTTCTCGAATAGCAATGATTTTATGAAAAATATTTTCAAGCAAAAGATGTTCATTTCTTTGTTGTCTTCAAAGTTTGTTTAAATATGTTTGTGATATTTCATATTTAAGAAAATATTGGCAAAAACAAAAAACAGTTAAGGTAAACGCCCACTTCCGGTGTACGAAATTTTACCAAAAGCTTTTCAGTTCTTCGGATTATCAAATAAGACGTATGTTCAAAGTTTCATATCAATTGCTTCATTAGTTTTTGAGATGCAGCGCACACAGCCAGACACACACATACGCACGCACGCACGCACGCACGCACGCACGCACGCACGCACGCACGCACGCACGCACGCACGCACGCACGCACGCACGCACGCACGCACGCACGCACGCACGCACGCACGCACGCACGCACGCACGCACGCACGCACGCACCCACACACACACACACACACACACACACACACACACACGCGCAAAATTTTTCCAGAAATTGTTGAAATGGCATCTAGGGACCCCAAAACGGATATTTCCGTAAAAAAAATTTTTGAAAAAAAAATCACGATCACAATACTTTCTCGTACTTCGTAACGGAGGAAGTAAAAATTATTACAAATATAGGGAAACGTGAAGTGTGTATCGAGGGTGCCACAAATATACGGAATCATACTGTGTGTGAGCTTGGGTTGCCACAAATATTGCATAACCTACAGGGGTGTGAAAAGCAACGTTGCCACGAATCGTAACATATATTTATTTTTTGCTTTCTATATTTTGAACATTTTTCGCTTTGTAATGCATGGTTGTTTCATTAAAAATGTGTGTTTCATGTTACTGTCTTCGGTTAAATTACAGTAGGGCTTTTAGAGATTTTTCTGATTTATTGATTATTTTCAAAAAATGCTCAGCTCAGAATTTTATTCTTTGTAAATTGTTTATTTTGAAATTAATTACAAACATTAAAAATGTAATTTCTAAATTGTAGATATAAAATTATACACTTTCATTTTTACATTTTTTTTTTTTAATAAAAACTACAAAGAACATTTATTATCAAAAATTCCCATTAACGGTGCACAAAATTTTATCAAATGCCTTTTAGCAAAATTTTATAGCAAAATTTAGTAGCAAAATTTAATAACAAATTTGTTACAATACTAACTTTACGAAGCAGCGTTATTAAAATTATAAATATTTCATTGTAGAAATAAAGTCTATTTATTCTGCAGATAGAGTTGTTAAAACCGCCACAATCGCCGCATGTTCTGCGCTAAAATCTGATTTACACTTTGTAAATTTATTATTATTTTTCTGGCACCTTCAAAATATTAACAATCTATAGAGATATTAATTTGTATTTTTTTGCCTTCGAGTGTTCGTCATTAAAAAAAATCATTTTCAAAAATTCATAACTCGACTGAAAATTGCTGCACATTCAAAAACCAAAATTATTTTGGAAGATTCACGTCTTGTGAAGCAAACAATTTTTTTGGGGGAGGGGGAATTTGATCCCTTTGTTTTATATTAATTTTTCATTTTTTGCACTCGAGTGTTCGTCATTGAAAAGAACACATTTTCAAAAATTTATAACTCAACTGAAAATTGCTGCACATTCAAAAACCAAAAAATCCAAATTATTTTAAAAGATCGACGTCTTGTGAAGTGAACTGAATTTTTGTAGGATTTCATCCCTGCGTTTCATATTAATTTTTAATTTTTTTCATTCGAGTGTTCGTCATTGAAAAAAATACATTTTCAAAAATTTGTATTTCGACTGAAAATCGCTGCAGATTCAAAAGCCAAAATTAATTTGACAGACCGACGTCTTGTGAAGTAAACTGAATTTTTGTAAGATTTTATCGCTGCGTTTCATATTAATTTTTATTTTTTTGCTTTCGAGAGTCGTCATTGAAAAAATACATTTTCAAAAATTCATAACTCGACTGAAAATTGCTATACATTCAAAAACCCAAATGATTTCAAAAGATCGACGTCTTGTGAAGGGATTTGAATTTTTGTAGAATTGTTTTCCCGCGTTTCGTATTGATTTTTAATTTTTTGCGCTTAAGAATTCATCATTAAATAAAATACATTTTCAAAAATTCGTAACTCGACTGATAAATGCTGCGTATTCAAAAGCCAAAATGATTTTGAATGATTGACGTTTTTTTAATTGGTTTTTTTAGAATCTTTTTCCCGCGTTTTATATTATTTTTTTATTTTTTTGGCGCTAGAAAATTCGTCATTGAAAAAATATATTTTCGAAAATTCTTAACTCGACTGAAAATTGCTTCACATTCAAAAACTAAAATTATTTTGAAAGATCGACGTCTTGCGAAGTAAGCTGAATTTTTGTGCGATGTTATCCCTGCATTTCATATAAAAATTTATTTTTTTGCACTAGAGTGCAGTCGGGAAAATATATATATAGTCGGGAAAAAATCGGTAGAATTATTCAAAATTAAGATTTCAGTTTAAAATTGTGGCATCGTGTGTAACTTGCCACAATTTGAGAATTTGCCACAGTTCAGGCTGATTCACACACAAGTCGCCAAAAATATACGGAAACCTACACACACACACACACTGACACACACACAAAATTTTTGAAAAAAAAATCACGATCACTATACTTTCTTGTACTTCGTAACGGAGAACGTAAAAAACTTCTTTCATTTGAACACTCTATGTTTTATGATATTATTATGCGAACTTCCTCGCCGAAGCCAGAATATCCCACTCCCAACAGAAAATCACCCAATACTTCGGAGTTATTTTCATATTCCTTGTAATTATCAGGAATTATTTAATCATACCGCCTTTGCGGATTTAAAGGCATAATATGGTCATTATGTTTGACCAGTGATGGTTTGCAGGGTTTTTTCTGGTACGGCCGAGGTAACAAGGGTGGCAATACAGATAGGTAGGGTCGACTGGCTGCGTGACCGCACCTATCTGTATTACCACCTCTTGTTCCACGGCCGTACCAGAAAAAACCGTCACTGTGTTTGACGCAAGTTATATTTACAAACTTCCTCATTGCCTCCCGAGATCAACATGCCCTAGCACTGCCCTAATATTAATAGTCTGTTTTCCTTAATACTTCGTCTTTGAATATTATAAATTTATAATATTCAATATTTATATTAAATGTTAAGCCCTCCTCCTTGTCATAGTCTATGTTTCATTATGGAGACTGATTGTTACTTTTTGATTTACAGTTAGTGGAAAAGAGAACAGCTGGGAGAGCGCAGCAGAGCAGTGGCGGCAGAGCGATAAACAATCAAAACAATCAAAACATTGTATTCTAATCCATTAAAACTGCTAAACCACGCCGAATGCTTTTGAGTGTAATTTTGAAAAAAAAAAAAGGTGATGTGGCCATCATGTTACTTTCTCCGAGTTGATGGTATCATAGCCATTTATATTTACATTTTCATGGTTTATTTTCAATTGAAATCATATTTTAAATGTGCATCGAACGTTTCGTAGACTCGGATAAAACTGACGTTTAAAACGTCAAAATTATAAAAAATGGAAAAATTATGCTTCAAATTGAAAAACTCAGTTTACTGAAAAACTAAAGGGATTTCGAAAAAAACTTATTCTTTATAAGTTGTTCATTTTAGCATTCTCTACAATTATTATTAACATAAATTTGCTGTAACTATTATCGTTTTGTAATAATAAACCAAAAATTAAAAAAATAATAATAAATTTTTTTCTCGAATAAAAATGATTTTATGAAAAATGTTTTCAAGCAAAAGATGTTCATTTCTTTGTTGTTTTCAATATTTGTTTAAATGTTTTTGTGATATTTTTCATATTTAAGAAAATATTGGCAAAAAACAAAAAACAGTTAAGGTAAACACCCACTTCCGGTGTACGAAATTTTACCAAATTTTTACTTTTCAGTTCTTCGGATTATCAAATAAGACGTATGTTCAAAGTTTCATATCAATTGCTCTATTAGTTTTTGAGATACAGCGCGCACAGGCAGACACACACATACAGACACAAAAAAAAAATTTCCAGAAATTGTTGAAATGGCATCTACGGACTCCAAAAAGGATAGTTACGTAAACATTTTTTGAAAAAAAATCACGATCACAATACTTTCTCGTACTTCGTAACGGAGAAAGTAAAAAACAAAAAGAAATGAATCCATAAATAATAAAATTACAAAAGAGAACATCTTCAGTAGATGATGATAATTTATATAAAGAATTTGAGGAGCGTCAAAGAAGGTTGAATAACGTAATCATTTTGGACACACCGGAATCAAATAAATCAGTGGCAGGGGAGAGAAAACAAGAGCGTTTTTTGGCCGTGAACTGTATTTAAAAAATTGGAGTAGATGCAACTCCCGTTACTGCATTCCGTGTCGACAAAAAATCTGATAAACCGAGGCCCTCCGAGGTTGTATTTTCTAACAGAAAGGCAGTTCTTGATGTGTTTAAAAATTGCAAACACGACGGTACAGTTAATATTCGTTCGGATTTAACTATAAGTAAAAGTAAGAAGCTGAAGGACCTAGAGAAATGAACTAGACAATGGCAAGCAGGCTGGTGAGTTAGATATCACAATTCGTTACTTAAATGGTTACCCCGAAATAAATATTCTTTAATTGTGAGCTAATACATCTAAGGCGATATATTTCATTATAATTCACGTGTATTCAATTATTTATACAGTTTTTCATAGTCCAAGGTCTATATTTAATTTATTAATTTGTTTTATCTATTCACGAAATATTAATTGTAATTTTTAAGAAAGTACTCGTTAATTTTAATTAAGGCAACAGTCGTTAAGCGATAGATTAACTTGCTTATACCTTTAGAAAATAACAGATAATTTTAAATGAAAATTTTAAAACAGTATACTCCTGCCAATTACGGAACCGGCAGTACAGTCTTTGATGTTCAATATCCAAAATATTTCAAGAGCGGTTATACTCTGCAAGAAAGAAATCCTCATTTACTTCGATTCCATTTGTTGTGTTTTATGCGGCTATTCAATGATCAATTGTAAAGCATTTTCGTTTTGGTTGCTGAAACTGAAGTATGGTTTTTTATATGTATTGTCGATGGCTCTCGCAAATAAATTATCTGCTTTTATTTTAAAACCAAAATGAAAACGCACGATAAATCGAAAGTATAGTCCGTCAACGTCAAACTGGCTAATGGGGAGACGGGCCGCGCACCGATAATACTGAACAACAAAATTGTTGTTGGATTGATAAAAGAACTTGTTCTACTCTAATAATTGAATCCAAACATGACGTATTTTTTTCTCCCTAAGCTACCGTTTTTATATAATTCAACAATGAACATTTTGCGAAATTTGCATATCTATTATACATATTATAACAAGTCATAAATCACACATGAGCGTAGAAATATAGTCATATTATAAGCACAGAATAAAGGTATGGACTTTGATACTCATGTTGCACCCCAGTTAGCGGAAAGACAACAACTTCCTATAAACAACAAGCTTGTAGTGTACACACAAGTCACACGTCTAATGATAATTTTTCTTTCGGCGCGTTCGAGAAGAAATGTATGTTTTCGGGGCGAAGAAGATGACTAATTTCGGGATATTTATGCGACCGAACACGCTAGCTCGACAACTGTTCAAAATATAAACAAAAGGATAACACCAGATTATTTGTGAGGTTTCTTGTTACAAAAGTATGATGAACTAAATTTAAATAAAACAGAAAAATTAGGCGAAAATTTTAGATGTCCAAATTGGCCGAACTGGCGTGATGGGCAGATATTCCTCAGCACCATTGCAAAATATAAAAAAAAAAAACGAAAAACGGGAGGTTATTTGTGAAATATTTGGCTCAACAAGTAGGCCAACCCCATCACTCTGACGTTATTTATTGGCGAGCAATTAAATAAATTCAACACCCAACTACAGAAATAGACAGGTCCATGCCTCCCGCAGGGAACGCACACCGTTTTCAACAGGTTATGACAATTTTTGTCATTGAATATCCCTAACGAACGCACTCCGTATTATACAGATGGCCTTCTCCCACCCTACGTCCACCGATTTGCCACGGCGCAACTGGCCAATTTGAGACTGAACCATTATACACATAAATAATATTTTCAGCTTGTTAAAATTCGGCTGTTTGAAATTATGAACCTTTACTTTGCAACTCAAAATAACTTTGGACTGGGGAGATAAATCGTTTTTTCTTTTTCAAAAAAGGACGCGGGGGCGGGGGTTATATTGTATAAGTGGCTCCACCATCAACATGTTCCACGAGCCGCCACTGGTGTTGGGTACGGCAAGAGCACAATACGAACCTTAACCCTCTATTGCACCTTTTTACTTTCTCTGTTACGAAGTACGAGAAAGTATTGTGATCGTGAAAATGTTTTCAAATTTTCTTTTACGGAAATATAGGTTTTGGGGTCCCTAGACGCCATTTCAACTATTTCTGAAAAAAAAAATGGTGATGTGGCCATCATGTTACTTTCTCCGACTTGATGGTATCATAGACATTCATATTTACGTTTTCATGGTTTATTTTCAATTGAAATCATATTTTAAATGTACATCGAGCGTTGCGTAAACTCGGATGAAACTGACGTTTAAAACGTCAAAATTATGAAAGATGGAAAAATTATACTTCAAATTCAAAAACTCGGTTTACTCAAAAGCTAACGAGATTTAGAAAAAAAACTTATTCTTTAGAAGTTGTTCATTTTGATATTCTCTACAATTATTATTCACACAAATTTGCTGTAACTATTATCGTTTCATAATTATAAACCAAAAATTGAAAAAAAATTAATAATTTTTTTTCTCGAATAGCAATGATTTTATGAAAAAAAATTTCAAGCAAAAAAGATGTTAATTTCTTTGTTGTCTTCAATGTTTGTTTAAATGTTTTTGTGATATTTTTCATATTTAAGAAAATATTGGTAAAAAACAAAAAACAGTTAAGGTAAACATCCACTTCCGGTGTACGAAATTTTAGCAAAAGCTTTTCAGTTCTTCAGATTATCAAATAAGATGTATGTTGAAAGTTTCATATCAATTGCTGTATTAGTTTTTGAGATACAGCGCACACACACACACACACGCAGCCAGATAGACACACACACAGACACAAACAAATTTCCAGAAATTGTTGAAATGGCATCTAGTCAGTCAGTTTTGGTTTATAATTATGAAACGATAATAGTTACAACAAATTTATTTTAATAATAATAATTGTAGAGCATGTCAAAATGAACAACTTATAAAGATAAATATTTTTCGAAATCTCTTTTGTTTTTGAGTAAACTGACTATTAGAATTTAAAGTATAATTTGTAATATTCATCTTTCATAATTTTGACGTTTTAAACGTCAGTTTCATTCGATTATATAAATATATTTGTACATTTAAAATGTGATTTAAATTGAAAATAAACCAAGAAAGTTTAAACGTACATAACTATACCATCAAATCGGAGAAAGTAACATCACCATTTTTTCTCTACATAACAGTCTATCTGTGCGCGCTGTATCTCAAAAACTAATACAGAAATGAAACCATGAAACTTTGAACATAAATGTTATTTGAGAATTTGAAGAACTAAAAGGCTTTTGATAAAATTTCGTAATTCCAAATATTTACCTTAACAGGTTTTTGTTCTTTTGGCCTTTTTGCTACTTCAGGACAATGTTTTCAGAACTTTTTTAAGGGTTTTTTAAAAGACTTTTCTTCGACGATTCTTTTCTAGGACTTTCAAGACTTATTTTTAGGACTTTTTCTTTCAGGACCTTTATTTTCAGGATTTCATTTCATTTTTTACAATTTTTTTTATCATGACCTTTTTTGAACCTTTCTAAGGACTTTTTCAGATTATTTTAGCTTTTTCTTGAACACTATTTTCAAAACTTTTTATTTGAGGAATTTTGTTAAGGACTTATTTTAAGCCATTTTGCAGGACAAGACTCTTTGGAATTAGGACAATTTCTTCAGATCTTTTCAAGGACCACTTTAAGGACTTTTTACAAGGCTTTTTTTACAGAAATGTTTTTGTTTATTTTTCATACACGTTATTTTCAGGGCAAATTTTCAAGACAGCAATTTTTTTTTTTTTGATATTTCAGGATTTTTTTCGGAATTTTCTTCATGACAGTTTTTAGAATTTTTACTTTTCATAACCTTTTTTGGACCTTTTTAAGTAATGTGTTTAACTTTTTTTTCAAACCTTTTTATTTCTGGAATTTTGTTAAGGACTTATTTTAGGCCTTTTTTGTTTATTTTTTAAACATGTTATTTTCAGGTCAATTTTTCATATTTCAAGATTTTTTCAGAATTTTGAAAATTCTCCTTTTAAGGACTTTTTCAGATATTTTTTTTTTCAAGACTATTTTCAAAACTTTTTATTTCAGGAATTTTGTTAAGAACTTATTTTAAGCCATTTTGCAGGATTTTTTTCAAGACACTTTGAGATTTCTTTTTCAGGATAATTTCTTCAGATCTTTTTAAGGGCCATTTTAAAGACTTTTTACAATTCTTTTTTTTCCAGATGTTTTTTTGTTTATTCTTTAAACATGTTATTTTCAAGGCAATTTTTCAAGAACAATTTTTTTATGATATTTCATCAGGACTCTTTCTCTAAACTCGCTTCAGGACTTATTTTAGCTTTCTTTCAGGATTTGTTGGGGCTTTTTTCGGGACATTTATTTCTGGTATTTTGTATGGAGACCATTTTTCAGGACTTTTTTCGCGGCTTTTATCAGGACAGGGACTTTTGCGAGAATTTCTTAAGAACCGCTTGTTTGGGACTTCTTTTCAGGATTCTTTTCTGAATTTTCTTAATTACATTTTTCGAGAATTTGTTTTCAAGTTCTTTACAGGACTTTTTTTAGTACTATATTTCAGGACATTTTTATAGGATTAATTTTCAGGACTTTTTTCGGACTTCTTTCAGGATTTTTTTGAGGACATTTATTTCTGGTGTTTTGTAAGACTTAATTTTTCAGGACTCTTCTTGCTGTACTTTTTTTCTGGACTTTTCTTACGACTCTTTTTTACAACTTTTTAACAGGACTCTTTTTTACGACTCTTTTTTACAACTTTTTAACAGGACTCTTTTTTCAAGACTTTATTCTCAAAACTGTTTCTCAAGGACTTCTTTTCAGGACCTTTTTTGACAGAACTCTTTTTTCAGGACTTTATTTCTGGTCATTTTGAAGGAATACTTTTTCAAGACTTTTTTTGTCGGGACTCTTTTTCAGGATTTTTTCATCGGGACTTTTTCAAGACTTTCGTGTTCAGGACTTTTATTTGGGTTTTCAGGACTTTTTAATTAGGACTATTTTTAGAAATCTTTTTCAGGACTTTTTTGTTCAGGATTTTCTTGTTCAGGGCTTTTATTAGGTTTTTTCGGACTTTTTAATTAGCACTATTTTTAGAAATATTTTTTAAGACTTTTAGAAATGTTTTTCAGGACTTTCTTAGCATTTTTTTTTTAGTTTTTCAGAAAACTTACGGTGAAGTTTATTAGAATTTGAAACATAATTTGTCATTTTTAGCTTTAATAATTTTGTCGTTTTAAACGCCATTACCACTCGATCATGTGAAACGTTCGATTTAAAATATGATTTAAATTGAAAATAATGAATGAATCTATAAATATAAATAACTATTATACCATCAAATAATCGGAGAAAGTAACATGATGGACACATCACAATTTTTTTGTATAATGAGTGGAACTTTTTTGCATCTTTTCTTCATAATAAGTCATCAAAAAAAATGTATGTAAATTAAATTTTAATACGAAATGTAACGTTCTCATTGAGAAACATTATGCTTTTGAGAGAAATACCTCAACAAAATTTTGATACACTTTATGAATCAAATATCAGACATCCAAAGAAAAAAAAAATTTAATATATTTATATAAAGATCATACACACCGGGGGTCTTGAAAACGGTAAAAGATACAGGGTGGCTTAAATTAGGAAAAAGTTGCATTATTCAGAGTGTGTTTACATGCCGATCGCAGAAATTCATGATTGTTGTTAGAAATTTTTGGTTTTTCCAATTATCGTATTTATTTTAAAAGATATTAAAAAGCTGATGACACTTTGTCATTGTCATTTTTTTAAGCTCTACAAAATGGCGTCTTCGAATTTTTTATCCGATGTTTCATCTCCAAGAAATCATCATCAACTTCATTTTTTTTTATATGGCCACTATAGTATAAACACCTTGTATACGGTAGCATTTTTTATTACAAATTTAACGATATATCGCACATTATGCTTCTAAAGCCAAAAAACAGAAAAATATCTTCATTGTATAAACCAATTGCCACCCGGGTCTTGAAATTAAGTAATCTAATTGTGCAGCTTAATAGCACATCTATCTTGTAATTGATTTGTTATTTTTCTATACAAAGGCCGCGAATTACAAATAGTTGCATCTATTAAGTGCAGAAATTTTCTGTGATACCACTTTTTACTTCTGATGTGTATTCGATATAAACCTATTAGAGTATCTTGTAGAAACTTGTAGATCCACTGTCTGGACAAGGTAATTCCTTTTGCTCATTCTCTGATTTAAAAAATCTTTTACGAGGGTCGATCAATAAGTACCCGTGTTTGAAGACAGGTGGCGTTGCTGAGGGAAGTTGACATTACCGTCGTGTACTGCCATCTGTCAAACGTCACTAAACTAAAGTTCAGACTGATTCATAGGTTAGTTTTTATTTGGCAGCCAGTTGTATCACACGTTTTTCGTGTTTCTCAATAAAATGGAAAAAGAACAATATCGATCCGTAATTCGCTTTTTATTTTTGGATGAAAAAACATGCGAAGAAATAAAAGCGAAGTTGGATGCTGTCTATGGCGACCTTTTACTACTTTGACTATATACTAATGCACTGCTATTCCCCCTCCATTTCCCATATGATCACTGCTCCAAAAGTTGTCCACGAGCTGGAGCCCGATACAAGTCCCGCCCCGGAGCCAAAAATGGAGTGTAAGTTAAAAACCGGAAAGCAAAAAAAAAATGTCTCGATGTATTCATCAGCAACGCGGAGAATGAAAATTCGAGAATATTTCGGAAACTCGGGTCCACTTTCCTGCCTGTTCTTTACAAGCAAAGCATCAACCCATAATTTGCGAAGTTCCGGTTTTGATGGAAATCTAATACAGAATTTTAGGTTATAAGTCAAAAGTCAACTGATGTGTAAATCAGCTGACGAGTATTATAACCGCGTTGGCATATATACGTGAACGTATTGCAGCCTTTCACATAGCAATATTTTGATATAGTGTGAATATTTGACAATATAAAGGTGTGAATAAATTGCAGGGTATCAATATGCAATGCGAGCTCATAGAGTCATATGTCATAGACACAAAATAGCTACCAATTTATTAACATACCGCAACCATTTAGGGTCCCGCCGCGCCACCGTTGCTTGGAGACACACATGAAGCGGCGCTAGCAGTCCAAAAGTATATAGTCAAAGTTTTACTTATATCGGGCTCCAGCTCGTGGACAACTTTTGGAGCAGTGGAAAATGGAGGGGGAATAGTAGTCCATTAGTATATAGTCAAAGATGGGGACCCTTCACCATCATGACAACCGTAAGATATTGGTTCAACGAATTTAAACGTAGTCGTACATCTGTTTTTGATGAGGAGCGTCCAGGCCGCCCGTTGAAAAGGTCCACGACATGATTCTCGCTGATCGCCGAACGAAAGTGCGCAAAGTAGCAGAGGCCATAGGCGTGTCGTACGGAACGGCAATTAATATTTTACATGATAAGTTAAGCATGAGAAAGGAGTTACGATATTTTGGGATTCCAAGGGAATAATCCTCATGGACTCTTTGCAGAAAGAAAGAACGATCACGGGGCAGTTCCACAGTGAATTATTGGACCGATTCGATACAAAATTGAAGGAGACACGGCCCCATTTGGCTAAGAAAAAAGTGCTGTTTCACCACGATAACGCACCAGCACATTTATCCAAAATTGTCGCAGCCAAATTGCATGAACTACACTACGAATTGATGCCGCACCTACCGTACTCGCCCGACTTGGCTCCCTGCGACTTCTTTCTGTTCCCTAACATGAAAACGTGGCTCGAGGGAAAAAAAACAACTCAAACGAGGAGGTTATCGTCGATACAGAAGCGTCTTTTGAGAGTTTGACAAATCGTATTTTTTGGAGGTGTTGGGAAAAGTGTATTGTACTAAAAGGAGATTACGTTGAAAAATAGAAAAAAAAAATTGTGAAAAACTTGCCTCTTCATTCCTAACACGGGTACTTATTGATCGACCCTCGTAACAGAATATATTGGGTTGGTACCCGCAAACGTGGAAATAATAGATACCATTTTATTATCAAACCAGATTACCGCATTTACTTTGACATCATCGACAACGGTGCTTTTTTCAACTGAAACCCCTCTTCATCGACTTTTAATTTCCCGCCCAGCGGTATTTGGCAATTCTTTGGTCAGTTTAATCTAATAGTTGCTACAGAATGAATACTTTTTCTAGGTATACCAGCAGAGGCAAGCTGCTGAAATAATTGCCATATAGTATATAGTGTATCAAGGGCCGAAAATAGGCTTTAGCAACCAGTGAAGGGTTGCTAAAGCATTTCGGCAAGAGTTACACTCGATATTTTTTCGCCTGCTTTAAGTAAAAATAGTGTTTCAGGAAATTTTATATCGCGTACCATTGAACTGTCATTGTCAGATTTTTGCATAGCCTACTCATATTCCGCGGAAGGTTGTCTAGATTATGCATATTATTTTTTAGGCCGTAGATACGTTAAATCGTATTTTCGGCCCGGTTTTTATGGCCGAAATATATGGTTTCGGTAGAGGCAGGCGAAGAAAACAATTTGTGATGGACAGCATCAGGAATTATTTGGCTGTCTTATCACAACATTACTGGGCAAAACCCACATTTCCTAACCCCGTTTATGAGGTTTTTTTGGGATTGTACGTTTTTATTTATATCCTTCCTTTAAATGGAATTATTTGCTCATCTGCAGAAAGATTTTCTTCCATGGGTATGGATTGAAACCTTCTATTTAAATAATCTATGACTGGGCAAATTTTGTTTATTTTAGAATTCATGATTATATTGACATTGAAAGAAAACGCTTTATCTTTTGAAATCGATTTGTTGACATAACTTCAGCTATTTGTGATATATATGTTTGTGAAGCCCAGTATCATCTGTTTTATTACGGACATCCAAATCAATATTCCTATGTAATGTCGAATTTCCGTAGCGGTTGTTACTATGGGATTTTCAACAGTAATCTAACGAGTGCCTTTGATTTTGCCGGAAATTATTAGCGTCAGGATCACGATTGCTTGTTGCGGCGAAAATCGGCACTCCTGCTTCGCATTCGTGCCGATTTTCCAGAAGCAACAAGCAAGAGTGATCCAAACGCTAATAATTGCCTAGGAAAAATCAGTCACGAGATTCGAAAAGACAATTGGCCGAACAGAAAGTTAAATTTAGTGACACCAAGTGTCAGACTGTATTACTTTGCGCCACAATAATTGTAGTAAAATGAGCTTGCCAAGATTTTGAGAAATGCCTATGAATACTATTACTGATGAAAGCACTAACATATTACCCGAAAATACAAACAGATCGAATTCAGGAACAAACTGTTTCAAAGTCCGGAAATAACTGACGTTTTATATATTATAGAAAATGTAGTAACGCGTTGCTAGGCAATACTAGCATGATGGATTATCTGATTAGATACCACCCAGGGTGTATTGTCATGCATAATATGCAGCGTGGTCTGTTACGCATCGTAATTAGAATTTTATTGGATCATGTCATCAACATTATTCGATTTCATTGGTTAATAAGTAAATGAGGGCAATTGTCAGGATTTACTTGTACACTATATAATGTTGTCATGTCAACTATGTTCTGTTTAAAGATATTATCAAAGAAGTATTAGAAAATCGCGACTGATGTTCATAGATCAGTTATATTGTAAGGCAAATTTGAGTTTCCTATGAATTTTATGGATTCAATATCAGTGGAACTCCTCGCATCTGAACTGGATTATGTTGACGTTTGTTTGTTTTTTGGGTAGCCTATCGTTATTTTCAAATAATAATGAGTGAAATTTCTTCTTCATTATACCAGTGCTCGATATTTTCATCAATATTCTGTATTGCTATGGTATTAGCACGTATGCTTATGTCCTCGTTAACTGACTGCATAAGTGAATCATCACTATTTTATTCAAAAGAATGCCAATACAAACTAAATTGGGTATTTTAGTTTAATAAAAGACACGGCTACTTATTGCTTCCATATTTCCACACACCGGAAATATGAAAAAAATACTACCATATACACAACGTTAACTGGAGGGTGTAACACTCATGAACAGATGTATGATATGTTTTAAAAAGTATTGTAATGCCCGATTGCACCGTAAGTTAAACAACCCTTAAATACTAAGGATTTCTTAAAAATTTCTTTGGTTTGCACCGTTACTTTAAGTAGCAATTTAGAGGTTAAGGATCCCTTAACTTTAGGCCGCGGCGGCGGTTTAAATTTTAAGTATCTGCTAAGAAACGCATGAAGTACACAACATTATAAAATAGGCAAATTCACACACGTAATGCAACGTAACCTCACGTTTTATAATAGTATATTACATAACTAAAGTTGTAAGTAGCAAATTAAGCGCAAGTGAAAGATATTGCGTATGAGCCGCGTAGCGGCGAGTAATGTAATTTCACGAGCGCGTAATTGCTTTACAACTCGCGTTATGTACTATACTTTACCTTCGACCTTACATGTATTCGCTTAAACTAAAGACAAATTGAAACTGAGTCTTATCAGAGCGACGTTTAAATTTATATTAAATTAGCCGGTAATGGCAATGTAGGACGACTACTAACTAAACAAACGGATAAGGATCGTTGTACTCACTCACAATAAGTTATAATCTTACGTTAAAATGTCACTGTCACTTTTGAAATTTAAAAACGAACAGACGAATGTAAAGGGACTCGGCGGACGTTAATTGTAATTGGCTAATAAGTATATAATATAGCGATGTATATAAGTTGTAATAATACATGTTACAAATTTATGTAAAACATATAACATTTATATATGCTCTATATATTCGTAATAGGTCGCTTACGATTGGTGAAAACAGTTCGGTAATTCATCAATTACAAAGTGGGAGTAGGTAAAGAATTAAAAATGAGTCTATTTTGACAACGATCGTGATATTCTAGAAATTCCACGAAGAATATAAAACAGAACAAATTACATCCTCGATATGGATGACTTTAATTTTCAACTAAGGTTCCGCTTATCCAAGCAAACGACATTGCATTTACTTCCAATGATTGAACATCAATTGAAATTTAATTCAGACATGCAAATTTACAGTGGTTACTCTTAAACATAAAATAATTATATACATTTTTGCTAGGAACAACTCGTCGCCCATGAATCATACATGCATACACGTGCTTGGAGTAAAAAATAACCATGAAATCGGTGTCTTTTCTATGCATGGAATGAACTAAACAGTTTCCCTGAAAATTCCCCCCAACTTTCCACAAAAAAAATATATTCATTATCTATGGCCGACGCTCCCTTTGCCCCTTTGTCATTCCTTAATTAAGGAACACTGCAAGAGTCACAGTGCAAGCAAACCCGCAATTAACACTTCCTTAACTTTTTCCTAACTTTGCGCTCCCTTATCTTATGAGCCCCTTAACTTAAAACGGTGCAACCGGGCCTAAGTGACTTATACAACAATTAAATATTTACAAAAAAATCATTGGTGTACTTACATTTTTACTTTCTCCGTTACGAAGTACGAAAAAGTATTGTGATCGTGATTTTTTTCTCCAAATTTTTTTTAAGAAAATACCCGTTTTGGGGTCCCTAGATGCCATTTCAACAATTTCTGGAATTTTTTTTTGCGTGTGTTCCTGTGTGTGTGTGTCTGTGTGTGAGTCTGTGTGTGTGTCTATGAGTGTGTTCGTTTCGTACCCCGAAAGTGGGCGTTTACCTTAACTGTTTTTTGTTTTTTTTTTACAATATTTTCTTAAATATAGAAATTAAAGCCCACTGCTATTCAACCTTTACGCCGCAGACATGGAGAGGGTGTTGGAACTGGGGCAGTCAGGGGGAATAGTAGTGGGTAGAAAGATGGTGTGGAGTCTGACGTATGCTGATGATGTGGTAGTGATGGCGAAAACAGTGAAGGAAATGAGAGAGATGAAGGTGAGATTGGAAGGGTACTTTGGAAGAAGAAGGTTGACTGTGAATGTGAGAAAGATGAAATGGATGATTTGTAAAAATGTAGGAAGGAGAGGAAAGGAGGAAGAATTGAGTTGGCTGGGAGAACTGATTGAGCGAGTGGGTGAGTTTAAATATCTTGGGTATATGTTCAGTGAAACAGGGACGAAAGCGCGTCGTGTGGAATTTGAGTTCAAGAAAGCGAGAGTTGCTATGGAGCATATGCGGGGTATATGGAACGGGATTCTAAGTAAGAATGTAAGTATGCAAATGATATAGTGGGATGCTTGTGTGAGGGCGATAATATTGTATCCATCAAAGGTGTGGGGAGTGAGTGGGCAGGAAAATATCGAGAAAGTGCAGATGCAATACCTGAAGAGGATATTAGGGTTGGAGAGGACAGCGCCAAATTATATAGTTCTGTAGGAGAGTCAGCGATTGTCGGTAGAGTGGGAAGCGGCCAGAAGGGTGGTAAAATTCGAGAGGAGGATATGGGGCTTAGGGGAAGAAAGAGTAGTGAAAGAGGTATAGAAGGTGTGTTATAGAGAATGGATGAGGGAAGGTGAAGAAATAAGATAGATGCATGAGAGGAATAAGTTGTATGTCAGGGCGGGGTGGTCAGCGACGGTTTTCGAAGAAAAGGTATCGAGGGGGGAGCTGATCGAGAAGGAGGTGGCGGAAAGGTTACTGTCGGTGGAGTTGCAAGAGAGGCAAAGCAAAATTACCAACAATAGATATAACCAGAAGTTCCAAGGTATGCAGGTGTTCGCAGGCCCGCCTCGGTGTTTCAAAATTTTGAAGCCTGACGAAGTGCGTTTGTTGGCGAGCTTCAGGTGCGGGAACGAGGAGAAGGGAAGGAAGGTGTGGATGGGAGAGAAATACACGAGGTGTGGGTTTTGCGGGGAAGAAAGAGATGAATAGGAGCACTGGATGAATGGATGTGAAGAAGTGCCGGAGGCGATCAGGATGAGAGTGAAAGAAAGAATGTGTGTCTGTGTAAAAGCGGCAGCGGGATAGAGGTGTGTAAGTTATTGGTGAGATTGAGGACAGAGAAGTGTAGCTAACTAGAGGTCTAGAGGACTGCGAGAAGAGATGGGGGGCGAGTAGGTAAGGGAGGTGTGTGTACATGTATATATAGAAATATGGAGGTTAAGTTTATAAGTTTTGAGTTTTTTTTAGTTGTTATACGAGGTTATGCCAAATAAAAGTTTTTTTTGTATAAATCTACAAAATGAAGTCTCATAAACACTAAAAAATTCAAAACTTATTGAAATAACGTATTCCCTGGCTAAAAACACGTCGGATATTAAATTATACAAAAATAAATGTGCATGTTATACTATAATTAATATAACATTGGCAAGATCATTTTTTCAATTACCTGAAAAATCTGCTTATATTACTATTAAAAAATACAAATTAAATACACTAAAAAAGTTTATTAAAAGACTTGAAAGAATAATATATTAACATTTATTATTTTGTGTTCCATCACGCAATTATAATGATACACATTCATGTTCGTCGATTATTTTAGTTTTAATTGCTTCTTCAATGTGTAATGTTTCTGCCAGTGTTTCTAAATGATTCTATGTTGATTTCACTCCTTACATTCAATTGTCCAGTATTGATCATCAAACAGGGTCACTGTGTTTGTTTTTTAATTAGATGTTAGAGGCATCTAACCTTTCTCTAATTTTTGATATGACACAATAATACGCAGAGATATCTTCGAAGCAAGTTTTGTTTTTATTTTTTTCATTACATTCTTTTATTAGCTCATCGATGACAGTATCATTGATCGAAAATTTCTCTAGATTATTCTTGTTTATTACTCCATTATTGTCCAGTTGGTCTTCTTTGATCATGAAGCATCGGGTGTAGCAATAGTTTTGTTTATATCGTTTACGGTACGGCACCAAAGTTGAATTTGTTTCCAAGGCACATTCCTTCTGTTTCTTCAAGAATGTGGAGTTAACAATTTGAAGGTGATTTATACAATCATAGAAATACAAATCTTTAGTACACTTATCAGTTTCTTGCACGGTCATTTCGCATGTGGTAAAAGCTTCTTTTAAATGGGTCTCGCTAATATTTAATTTCTTGAAGTATTCACTCGTCTTGATATCATTTTCATTCAGATCTCCAGATTTAATCAAAATACAGCGATCGTAACACGAACGTGATGTGTCCAAAGTTTGCACACCGAAGAACGGGTATGTATTGCTTTCTTTGGCACATTCGAATTCACTTTCAAGTAGTTTTGGTGACCAATGATATAACATGTAACTCACACAATAGTACATGTTTAGATCGCGTATACAACCGGTGTCATCAGTAACAAGTTTGCTACAGTTTATTAGAGCTTCTTCATGATTGATTGTATTTCTTGAAATAGTTATACTGGAAAAGTTAACTTTACCATTTGCATCTAAATTGTTATCTATTATCATCTGGCAACGCCTATAGCAATAATTTGTATTATCGTCGAATTCGTCGTTGTAAGATGTATACTTTTCGCATTCTTCATAGTTTTTCCAGAACTCATCCGAATTTCGAGTAATACACGTGTCGAGTGAACTGACCTTTTTGCATATATCAGTTGCTTTCATTTTATTAATGCATTCTGCGACGACATCGGTGGAGTTTGTTGGAAACATAGATAATACGAAATTTCCATTCGGATCTAGTTTTCCTTCTTTTTCGTAAATACATTTAGTCAAACATGTTCTGTTATATGCCAACTCGGGTGTATCATGATATAAATTACTATATTTTAGGCCCAATTCCTCCAAGCATTCTACAAAAGGGTCCGGTTTCACTGGTGCAACAGATGCCTGTAAAATAAAGAATTTGAATCATTAATACGTATTTGACTCATAAAGCGATAATTATTTAATCAACAGGCCATGCGGAAAAGAATAGTTGGTTAGTGTAGTTTTGAATAAACAATTTTGTATCTAATGACAATTAATATTGTTATTAATAGAATTGCAACATCTCCGCATAAGCTGACAATTGTTTACATTTTCGGTTCGAATCATCATCCTGATGTGTAAATAATTTTCCGATTATCAAAAATCTCAAAATGGTATAACATTCTTTCAATTGAACAAATTTAATAATTTAAAAATATCTTCACTCAGATTAAAGTTCTGATTATTTTGTTTCATCATTTAATATATTTTTTCAAATTTAATGGCAGTCAAAGTTTACCATTGACTTTTGTTTGTTTTGTTTTTCACTGAGAAGGGGACAATACACTCCAACCAAATTTAGTTTGCAAGTACTAAAGTAGTAATATATTTTAATTGAGGCAAGAAAAAAAGTGTGTTTTAAACCCTTCCAATTTTTTTTTCACTGGAGAAAATAGGCGGTTTCAACAAACCGTATTTTTATAAATGCTATATCTTCGGTGTGGTACGCAGTATAAATCTGAAATTTATACTACCAATGCTTCTACTTGGTAGCAATACTACTACAAAATTTGATCAGTGAAAAAAAACTTTAGAAGGATTTAAAACACTCCAGTTATTTTGCTTCTGGTTCTATTGTTACTTTAGTACTTGCAAACTCAATTTGGTCAGAGTTTATTGTCCCATTCTCAGTGAAAAACAGGGTGGAAAAATGAAAAAAATGCATAAATTAATGCAGAACTTTCACTGCCATTAAATTTAAAAAAATAATAAAATGACAACATGTGCCAGTCTTTTACATTCTGCCAACGAGTAAAGAACTCTTTGGAGTTGATAATCCATAAAAAAATTCTTAATTTAGAAAATGTTTCGGATAAAGAAATTAAATCGAGGTGCCTCTCACGAGGAAAATCGAGAACGAATTTGTTTATTGTGTTTAAAAAAGAGTGAACGGTTTATAAAAATCAAAGGGGCTTTGCAAGTGAGGGTTCACCGATTATTGAAATTCGATTTAACGGAGTCTTTACCGAGTGTTCTGTGCTGGGCCTGCAAGACAAAATTGTACTGTAATTGTGCTATTGACGATATTGGCAAAAATTTTAATTTGCCAGACTACTTTTCTTTCCGTAATCAAAGAAACACAAGGTTAAAGATGAGGACAATAAATGCCTTGGCTATTTGAGTGAACTGATTAGATCTCAAAGTGTTACGTCAATGCAACAGACGGGTAGTTCTTCAGGTCAATCCGCTGGTCTCAAAGTGGCAAGAGTGGTTTCGACAACTTTTAGCCATGAAAAAAAATGTGTGATATGCTTAACTAATATGCAGAAGGGTAAGAAACACGTCTGCACTCTTGAAACTCGCTTAACCAACATAGAAAATTATGTGTCCGATTTGGATGAAAAAAACGCCAACAGATTTTGTCAAAAATGTCAAAGTCGACAGCAGAAAAGCAAGCACCTGAAACTGGTACTGAAAAAAACGAAATACGTTTAAGTCAATATCATGGAAAACAACTACGCCTTTCAATAAACCCAATATCCACCGTCCAACAGGTCAATAATCACCCGATTTCTTTGGAGACTGTGTCAAAAATCCAGGACAGATTTAATTTGAGCTATAACCAGATGAAGGGGGTTATCTCTATGTTACGCAGTGCTACTAACAATAGGAATATGTTTGAAAGTCACCTGGACCCGAAACTTTGTTCCAGCAACCACCTTGTGGACCAATTCTTTGACGTTCAGTCTTTAGATTTTGTAAATATGAAAGCCGATGTTCAAACCAGTACTTCGGGTCCAGTGGCTTATTGTAAAGACTTAGATGGACTGATTCAGCTAGTGAATGAACGAAGAGAAAATATTGACACTTTGTTTAAGTTTGGTATTGATGGGGGTGGCGGCTTTCCGAAAATCTGTCTTTTAATCCAATCGTTAACTCTGTCCACCGAAGTTCTTAATAAATCGCCAAGTAAAAAGTTCAAGGATTTAGGCGTAAAAAATGTATTGTCCTAGCCATTGCTCCGAATACCCAAGAAAACTATGGGAACATTTCAAAATTGTGGGATTTGTTGCAGATAAACCACTTCAGTGGCGTTATAGCAACTGACCTGAAGTTGGCAAATATTTTACTGGGAATAATGACTCACGCATCTAAAAATCCACGCACTTGATGTTTTACTGAAAACACACAATTGTCTAAATGCGGTTTAGCTAGGACAATAGACAATTCTGCGGATAATTACGACGCTTGGTGTGAAAAAGGTTCGGTCAGAAAAGATGCTAGGAATTTTGGAAGTTCCATTCACCCTCCAATTTTCCATGGGCCTGAAGGAACAATAATTTTAGATATAGTTCCCCCACCTGAACTGAATTTAATGTTGGTTGCAGTCAACACCCTTTTCAACTATATGTCTGCCGATTTTGAAAGAGATACAACTGAGTGGATCCAAAAGTGTCACGTAAAGCATGAGATCAGAAGAGGTGGGGCGGCGTTTACAGGAAATTCCTGTAAAATGCTGCTGAACAAAATCGACATTTTTCGGACAAATTGTCAACTGGGGTGTTTGGTTTATGTTGAAACATTTCAGTGTCTTAAGAATGTCATTGATGACGACTATTTTGGGGCTATCCTCAATGAAAATTATAATTATAGTATAGAATCCTTCCGTGACAGTTATATGGCATTAAACAAAACAGCAAAAATTCATGCCATTTTTTTCACGTCTCTGAATTTTGCAACTCTACAGGAAAGAGCCTGGGTTTTTATAGCGAACAGGCGGTTGAATCTGTCCACGACGATTTCAACGAAACTTAGAAGAAATATAAGGTAACAAGTTGTTACCCAGATTTCAATAACAGGCTGCTGCGTGCCACATGTAAATACAATAGCCATCACTTATAATTTGTAATTAGTTGTCCTGTTTTCGGCAACCAATTATCATTGTGAATTTTTTCAATTATCATTTTACATTTTTCATGTCACACTTTCATGTCACCAAATTCGGGTGAAGAATATTATTTTTTTAAACACGTATTGTAAAAAATTAACAATCAAATATAAAAAAATATCATTCTGAAAGCTGACGAAGAATTCGTAAAAAATGTCTTCATGTGTTTGCATTTTTCTCGCAATATCTCTACGCAGCTCGATTTGTTTAGTCTCGCAGAATTTTTTTAGCTAGTGACCTCTGGAAAATGGTCGAATACACCCAAAAATACAAGAAAACCAACCAACAAGGTCCAATGAGTAATAAACGACCTGTTTTCTTAGAATTTCACCGAAAAAATAGTTTTTGGGCCTTTTTCCAAAAAGTGCCGGGGTCCCGATTTCAAAAATCATTGGATGGACTTCTCAACAACCCCAGTAATCCCCCCGAACAATAAAAAAGGTGGTACAGCGCCCTTTTATTTAAAGTGCCTTCCAGACCATCGTGGGCCCTATATGGTCTATTTGGAACATCTACATAAATCTGTGTCAAAATTACATCCTATGCGTATTGGAGACATCTTACACAAAATTCCAGAATTAAATAATTCTATTTTGGAAATTAAATCAGTGGGATTCAATAGAATTAAAGTGATTTTCAACTCATACTTAAAAGCAAACTTTATAATCACTTCCAATGCAATTAAATCACATGATTTGATAGGATACATTCCCAAGTTTACGCTTCAAAAAATTGGAGTGCTCAAAGGTGTCGATACTTCATTTGATTGTGAATATACAAAAAATAACATTGTGTGCAATTATAGGATTGTCGAGGTTAGGCGCGTTAAATGAAGGAAAAACCTTCCCGACGGCACATTTACATTAATTCCTAGAGAAGTTGTATCCGTTACATTTGAAACAACCATTCTCCCAGTATTAATTACCATTAAAAGTGTCAGATTTCCTGTGGAAAATTATGTTCAACCAGTTGTCTAGTGCTATAATTGTTTAATATTTGGCCACCCTAGTAAACACTGCAAAAGAAAAAAATAATTTAACAATTATGAAAAGAGTCACGAGGGCGAATGCCTTCAATTACAATATTGTAATAACTGTAAAACTAATTCACACAATTCTTTATCAAGAAGCTGCCCTGTTTACAACAAACATAAAAGTATTAAGCAAGTCATGGCTTCAAAAAATGTTTCCTTTAAGAAAGCGGAAGATATTTACAATATGAAAACATATGCAAACATAACCAACAACAGGTTTTCTAGTCTTGAAAATATGGATGAGTTCCCCCATTTACCAGTGGAGCAACAAGAAAAAAATACTAATAAAACATTTGATTACTTAAACTTAAATTTAAGTACACCAAAAACGCAAAGGAACAAAAAACGAAAACCAAGCTCTCCCCCCATAAACAATGATTCTAAATTACAAGAAAGTTCAGTTTTACCAAACCCGTACAGAGAAGAGTTCCTCTCATATAAAACGACTACTTATAATCGTGTAGTAAATCCAGTAAATCCAGTTAATACAGTAAATATATTATTTTTTCGCCTGCCTGTACCGAAACCATATATTTCGGCCATAAAAATCGGGCCGAAACTACGATTTAGCGTATCTAGGGCCGAAAAAATAATATGCATAATCTAGACAACCTTCCGCTGAATATGAGTAGGCTATGCAAAAATCCGCGATATAAAATTTCCTGAAACACTATTTTTACTTAAGGCACGCGAAAAAATGGTGATGTGGCCATCATGTTACTTTCTCCGACTTTATATTAACGTTTTCATGGGTTTATTTTCAATTGAAATCATATTTTAAATGTACATCAAGCGTTGCGTAAACTCGGATGAAACTGACGTTTAAAACGTCAAAATCATGAAAGATGGAAAAATTGTACTTCAAATTCAAAAACTCGGTTTACTCAAAAACTAATGAGATTTCGAAAAAAACTTATTCTTTAGAAGTTGTTCATTTTGGTATTCTCTATAATTATTATTCACATAAATTTGCTGTAACTTCTATCGTTTCATAATTATAAACCAAAAATTTAAAAAAAATAATAAATTTTTTTCTCGAATAAAAATGATTTTATGAAAAATATTTTCAAGGAAAAGATGTTCATTTCTTTGTTGTCTTCGATGTTTGTTTAAAATTTTTTTGATATTTTTCATATTTAAGAAAATATTGACAAAAAACAAAAAACAGTCAAGGTAAACACCCACTTCCGGTGTACGAAATTTTACCAAAAGCTTTTCAGTTCTTTGGATTATGAAATAAGACGTATGTTCAAAGTTTCATATCAATTGCTCTATTAGTTTTTGAGATACAGCGCACACAGACAGACACACACACACACACACAGACAGACAGACAGACAGACACACACACACACACAGACACAAAAAAATTTTTTCCAGAAATTGTTGAAATGGCATCTAGGGACCCCAAAACGGATATTTCCGTAAAAAAAATTTTTGAAAAAAAAATCACGATCACAATACTTTCTCGTACTTCGTAACGGAGAAAGTAAAAATATCGAGTGTAACTCATGCCGAAATGCTTTAGCAACCCTTCACTTTTAGCAACCCTCGCTCGCTCGTGTTGCTAAAGCCTATTTTCGGCCCTTGATACACTATACCGAGTGTTTGGGATAAGGGGCGAACATAGGGATTTAACATGTAAAATTAAATATGTGTAATTATTTGCTCCCCTATTCATTTTAGAGAAAAATCGTAAAGGAATATTTTTTAGAGAATTAAAAACTGTAAATGTATCATCCATTTAATTTACGTTTGTACCAGCATACACCTCAGAAATAATAAAAATAAGTTTAACAATTTACCATTTAATAAAAACCCTTGCCATGACTTTGACAAATGTCATGTTATGGTGAGAATAATTTTACTAGTCAAACATTAATTCGGGCGGCCCGTTGGTGTAGTGGGTACAAGCGAGCGCTTATGCCGGTTGCACCGCGTGCCGCGAGGGTTCGAATCCCAGCCCGGGCGAACGATTTCGGGGTCGCGGAATATTCGCTCGGGACCATGGACATTGCATTTGTCTTTCATTATTCAGTTATTCATTTAATTTCTGATATATTACAATACAATGATTATGGCAGATGGCCTCGTAGCCGACGCCAATTTCCCGAATCATTCAATCTCCTTAACCCGCAGTTCCATCCACGTCCAAATATCAATTCACGCATTGTAATTACTATGAACAATAATATGAGTTATTCCAATGGAGAGAGGGTATTATTTATTATCAAAATATTTACAGTGGCGTCAGTTTACACAGAGTTCGTGACTTATTTTCGGTTACATTTAACAATCGACCAATTCCGTCTGTATCAACAAGTTCCAAATTTGTGAAAAAGTTCGAAAATACAGCAAGTGTAGCGGCAGATGATTCAAAAGGTATTTCAATAGTCCAATTTCAACAAATATTATTTCAAACATATTAAAATTAAAGGCAAACGGAACAGAAGAAGCAACGATGAATTGAATTAAAGTGGTGTCAGATTACACACAGTTCGTGATATATTTTTGGTTTTACCGTAACCAGCGGTCAACGGGAAATTTTAGAGCAAGTACTCAAAAAGTTCTCCGTTCTGGTGTAAACAATAACCCAATCGGTTATAAAATGCATGTCTAACATTAGCCAACTGCCTATCTGTAATCAATGTGCATTCCGCAAAAATTGCTTCCCGCGAAGATTCAATATTTGTATGGTGTTTTTTGTAAATTTTGTTTTTCAAGTGACCCCACAAAAAGAAATCACATGGTGCTAAATCAGGAGATCTTGGTGGCCAGTTGATAGTGCCACCGCGACCAATCCAGCAATTGGGAAAATTAGCATTTAAATATTCCCTTACATTTAAACCATAATGGGCTGGACATCCATCATGCTGATACCATATCTCCTGATTGTCACGTGCAACTTCTTCTAACGCAGGGCCAACCTGGTTGATTAAAAGGTCTAAATAAGAATTCGAATTTAAATTTCCACATATTTCAAACGGCCCAATAATATTATTTTTAAAAATACCAGCCCAAATATTGATTTTTTGCGGGAACTGGGTTCTAGTTCTAAGGCATATCCGCGGATTTTCTTGGGTCCAGTATCGCGTGTTCTGAGTGTTGGGCTCGTTGTTAAGTGTGAACGTGCATTCATCCGTAAAACAGATAGACTGCAAAAAGTTTCTGTCTATGTTTGATCGATCCTGCATTATCTCGCAGAATACACGCCTGCTTTCTTCATCCACTAGCAATATCTCCTGATGGCATTGATGTTTGTAGGGATAATATCCATGCTTATTCAGAATCTTATACACTGAGAATGTAGACACGCTGCACTCACGAGCAATGCATCGTATGCTAGTTGTTGGATCAGCATTTATCAACCCCAAAACTCTTTCTTCCAATTCATCGTTGCTTCTTCTCTTCCGTTTGCCTGCAATGTTAATGTTTTTGAAATAATATTTGTTAAAATTGGACTATTGAAATACCTTTTGAATCATCTGCCGCTACACTTGCTGTATTTTCGAACTTTTTCACAAATTTGGAAATTGTTGATACAGACGGAATTGGTCGATTGTTAAATGTAACCGAAAATAAGTCACGAACTCTGCGTAAACTGACGCCACTGTAAAATGTTTTAATAATGAATACCCTCTCTTCATTGGAATAACTCAGATTATTATTCATCGTAATAACTAGAATTGATATCTGACTTGCAATATTATTATTTTCACTATAACATGAAACATGACATTTGTCAAAGTCATGGCAAGGGTTTTTATTAAATGGTAAATTGTTAAACTTATTTTTATTATTTCTGAGGTGTATGCTGGTACAAACGTAAATTAAATGGATGATACATTTACAGTTTTTAATTCTCTAAAAAATATTCCTTTACGATTTTTCTCTAAAATGAATAGGGGAGCAAATAATTACACATATTTAATTTTACATGTTAAATCCCTATGTTCGCCCCTTATCCCAAACACTCGGTATACTATTTGAATATCAAATGCATAAGAAAAAAACAAACGGACTAGAGGCATTTTTAATAGAAAATAGGTGCATGTTTGATATAATCGGGTTCAGTGAACATTGGTTAAATAATCGCGAAATGGAAACCTTTAGTTTAGACAAATACAGACAAATTTCCGGTTTTGCCCGTACTCTCCTTACTCATGGAGGTGTCCTGCAGCTAGCTATACAAAATATAATGTATCAGCAAATAGAAACAATAATTAACTTATCGAAAGAAAGGCACTGCGAGATAGCTGCATCATACCTCCGCGATAAAGACATTATTATTGTAACTATTTATCGATCACCAAGTGGTGACTTTACCGAGTTTTTATGTGTTATACAAGAAATGCTAGACAGCATCGATATTACAAAAAATATCATTATAAGAGGAGATTTCAATGTTAGATTCAACAGTAATAATGCGAAATCCGCCATACTTTGTGACCTACTAACTACGTATGGTTTAACTAGCTGTGTTAACTTCAATACTCGCTTGTCTCGACAATGTTTTCAGCAATATTGATTCGAATGATATACGCGTTAAACCTATGGATAGTGGTCTATCAGACCATATTGGTATACATGCTGAGATAAACCTACCCAAACAAGAAATCAATTCGATCCAAAAGATCTCAAGACCAATCACTCAACATGGCAGGTATAAGTTATTTTCACTTCTTGAATACACCGACTGGACTTTTGTTGATGATACAGAAAATTGTATACAGCATAAATTTAACAAATTCATGTCGATCATTGAAACAACTCTCTGTGAATCATTTCCAGAAAAAAATGTCAACATTATAACAAACAGATGTAGGGTACACTGGTACAATAGTGAATTAAAAGATATGCGTTCAACACTACAGCTACTGCGAGAAGTAAGTCAAAGGTATCCTGATTTGAAACCGGAGTACAACAAATTTAAATTTAAATATAAGACAGCACTAAAAATCGCCCGGGTAAACACGAATGCGAAATTTATAAGGAAATCCGGTAATCAACCCAAGACAATGTGGCAGCCCATAAAATCTAAACAAAATAAACCAATTCACGAGGAACACTGTGATATTGACCCAAACTCATTTAACAATTTTTTTAGTAAAGTAGCTGTGAACCTCTTGAATGACTTACCAGAGACTCATAGTGACCCTATTGAATATACTACCATAAGAGACATAATAAATAATAACACAAAGTCGTGATATACATACAGGGTGTCAATTTGAAAACTTTCAATGCGAATATCTCTGAAAATAAAGGAATTAGAAAAGCGCAATTTGGTACAAATGTTATACAGGTAGGGGGAACTAGAACCACTATATTTTGGTTATGGGGTGAGTGACCCCTTGGGCCCCATTCACCCTAACCCCAAAATTTTAAATGGCATCACCCCTTTTGTCATTCCTTAAATTAAACGTTTTTTTTTTAGTAGTATTCAGTACAAGAATGTTTTTAAAATTCAATACAGGGCCGAACAAAAAGTATAATTAAAATAAAATAAAGTCTGATTCTATGAATTGCTATTTTATTTAATTAGATTCTTATAATGCATTCCATTTTGGGCTACAAAAAAGGATAATAATTTTTTTTCTCCAAATATTCGAACCAGTGGGTCAGGTTTCAACAAATAACAATCACCTATTGGAGTCAGTTGTGTTAGATTGTACGTTGTGTTAATTGATCGAAGTGAAATAATTTCAGACGAATTCACTATTTATTTTTTTTTATACGGTATTAGACATGGTTTACAGTATGGCTGAAAGAATTGCGATTTAGACACCTGACTGAAATAGGTGATTGTTATTTGTTGAAAAACATTTTTTATTATCCTTTTTTGTAGCCCAAAATGGAATGAATTATAAGAATCCAATTAAATAAAATAGAAATTTATAGAAACAGAATTTATTTTCCTTTAATTATACTTTTTTTGTTCGGCCCTGTATTAAATTTAAAAAAAAATTAAATTCTTATGCTGGTGAATACTACTCAAAAAAACGTTTAATTTAAGGAATTACAAAAGGGGTGATGCCATTTAAAATTTTGAAGTTAGGGTGAATGGGGCCCAAGGGGTCATTCACACCATAACCAAAATATGGTGGTTCTAGTTTCCCCTACCTGTATAACATTTGTAGCAAATTACGTTTTTCTAACTCTTTTATTTTCACAGATATTCGCATTGAAAGTTTTCAAATTGACACCCTGTATATGGAATGATTGTAGGTTTGTTGAGGGGTTTAGTTGATGTAATAATAAGTCCTATTACTGAATTAATAAATGAATGTATTCGAACATGTATATTTCCTGCATGCCTGCAGCGAGCCTGCGTCATTCCAATTCATAAACAAGGGGACCTAAATTATATCAACAACTATCGGCCAATATCTCTACTGCCAATCATCTCAAAAATTCTGGAACGCATTTTATTCTTACAGATGACTGACATTTTAGAGACGCACCAGTTAATTTCAGACCAGCAGTATGGTTTTCGCAGAGGGGGGTCTACGGGCGGCGCAATTACTGAACTCACGGAGATGATATATGAAGGATTTGAGACGAAGAGTTACTCCGTCGCAACCTTCATGGACTTCTCCAAGGCATTTGATTGCGTTTCCCATGAAATTCTCCTGCGTAAACTATACTGCTATAATTTTCATCCTAGTAGCTACCGTATTATAAATTCGTATCTTAGTTCTAGATCTCAGAATGTCTATTTCAATAGTATTAAGTCAGCAGACTTAAACATGGAGTTATATGTCCCCAAAGGGTCTATCTTGGGTCCATTACTTTTATATATATATATATATATATATATATATATATATATATATATATATATATATATAAATGATTTACCCAACATCAATACCAACTCATCTACTATTCTTTTTGCTGATGATAGTACCTTACTAATCCGTTCAACTGACAAGTAGGCAGCCATTCAAATGGTTTGCTACTAATAAATTGACAATTTTAATAAAAATAGTTCTAAGTTTTTGGGGATACATTTGGACTCATGGCTTACGTGGCCGCAACAAGAACAAGTGACTTCAACAAAAAATTGTAAAAATATTTTTCGAATCTTATTAAATAATATAAACGTTGTTAAATCGTTTTTGATTGAGAAAGTTGTCCATTATTCGACCGAATCATTTTTTCCACAGGTGACGTCCAATCAAATGATAGCGGTTTCATTATTCAACAGTTTAGTTGTTACTATGGTTACGATTCGTTTTTTGTCAGCGAACTGCCGCAATTTCCAAATAGAAAAATTATTCGTTATAATTTAATACAAACAGAAAACTCTTTAGGTTATTATTTAATATGATGCGAAAAAGTATAGTATTAAACTCGTGAACAAGTTGGCCATTGCCGCTCGGGTAAATTGCAACACTCGCCTACGGCTCGTGTTGCAAACTTTACCCTCGTGGCAATGGCCAACTTTTTCACACGTTTAATAATATACTATTACCTACTGAGGCGAATAAAAGATTCATTACCACAAATCAGCATATTTTGCACTGTGTCAAAGTCACTTTACCTATGATATTTTATCTTGGGGCCACACTTCAATGCTCAATAGGCTGTTCGCTCTTCAAAGAAGAGCAATACGAATTCTAGCCTCAATAGGCTACCGAGATGATTGCCGTGACACATTTAGAGAACTTGGTATACTAAGTTTACCCTGCATATATGTCCTGGAGTGCTTGACATATGTACGTACGTAAAAATATTAAAAGCACAACACCAGATCGGTTAGTTTAATCTATCCTGACCGCCTTCGTCTTAAGAAATCTCAGAATGGCTTAAACTTCCATGGCCCAAAACTCTTTAATTTACTGCCTGATCAATTGCCTGTTGAACAGTTTAGAAAAACCATAAAATCCTATCTAACCGAAAAATGTTTTTATGGTGTCAATGAGTGCTTGTCTAGCAATTTCTTTAATATATGCACATCTTCTTAAACCATGTGCAAACATATTTGAAACAATGCTGTATTTTATTCTTAGTTGATGTATGTTTATTTATAAAATAACCATTTTTTACTCTCCTATTTTAATTTATTGTACAATGATAATTAAACATACATTTTGAATAATCACATGTTAATTGTAAATCATGTTCCGTACTTGATAATGGTAATTTTAATCTTTGATTTGTAATTTTTTTTATTTATTTATAACTGACTATTATTAAGAGTCAATATGACATGTGTAAACGTTATGTATTAGCATGAATAAATATTATTATTATTATTATTATATTTGTCTCTTGCGAAAATTATAACTACTAAAGACAGGCACTCGTGGCTGAGCTTAAGAATCACATACAATTTCCAGTAAACTTGTGCAGCTTGTTAATTAAGAATAACGAGCATATACCGGGTGACCCAGAGATCTGTAAAAGCCCCATAACTTATTTGCTACTTGAGATATCGACTTATATTTTTCATAAACTGGTACCCACACCTATTCTACATATTTTAAAAATATGTATGTTTTTGTACAGGGTGCCCCAGCATAAATAACAGATCAAAGTTATGTTTTTTTTTAATGGAACACTCCATATTTTATACTTTATTTTTAATTCCCTTAAGAATCTGATAAAAATAGTATAAGATAGTTTGGGTCTATTATGGACTGTTGGTTAGTTATGGGCAAATTTGTGGCAAAAACATGTACACATTGAAAACATTGCAGAAGCGTTCCTAGCAAAGATAGCATCATTTTTTATACACTATAAAATTTTCCACGTCATGAAGACTAATACACATCGGCTTTGGTTCTTTTTTATTCATAGCGCTATACAGGGTGTCAACATACTCAAAACAATGGATAACTATTTTTTTTTCAAATAGAACACCCTCTATACGTTGCCACCAATCTATGGCATTTTTAATAAGCTTTCTAATGATATACAGTTTATGTAATAAAATATTAAGGATTCTTGAGATTTATCAATAAAAACATATTTGTTTTGTCACCTTCTGCTGATTTTTGGATTTACAGCCAAAACTATGCATTTTCTGGAAAAATTATAGGAGACCAAAGTTGTAGAGCGGAAAATTTCCAATCGATATAGGTCTTTCAACTTTTCAGATTGCCCGCCAGAGTGCGCAAAATCGTGACCGTATATACATTTTAGCGTTTTCTTTTCAAATTTTTTATTAATAAATTGCACTATACTTATTTTCCGCACCCTCTAGCGGAAAAATGGATCATTATAGGGAAATTCAAATAACCAATATCGATTTAAAATGTTCCGCTCTACAACTCTTAATTGTAGCAATTTTTGCCCAAAATGCATAGTTTTCGCTAAAAATGCAAATTTAAAATGTTTGTATCAATTTTTGCCTTTTTGAATGGTTTTTTTAATTTCCAGCGAAAACTATGCATTTAGAGCATCGAAAATTTTCCGCTCTCCAACTTTGGTCTCCTATTATTTTTCCAGAAAATTGATATTTTTGGCTGAAAGTCCAAAAATGAACAGGAGGTGACAAAAGAAAAAAGTTTTTATGAATAAATCTCAATAATCCTTAATATTTCATTGTACAAATTGTACATTATTGGAAAGCTTATCAAACATACCTTGCATTGGTGGCAAGATATATAGGGTGTTCCATTTGAAAAAACAATAGTTATCCATTGTTTTGCATATGTTGACATCCTGTATGAACAAAAAAGAACCAAAGCCAATTTGTATTATTCTTCATGATGTGAAAAATTCTTTAGTGTATAAAAAATGACGCTAGCTTTGTCAGGAGCGCTTCTGCAATTCTTTCCATGTGTCCTTGTTTTTGCCACAAATTTGCTCATAACTAACCAACCGTCTATAATAGACCCATACTATCTTATACTATTTTTATTAGCTTCTTAAGAGGGTTGAAAATAAAGTATAAAATATAAGGTGTTACATTAAAAAAAACATAACTTTGTTCTGTTATGTATACTGGGACACCCTGTACAAAAATATATATATATATATTTTTAAAATATGTAGAATAGATGTGGGTACCGGTTCAAGAAAACTAGAAGTCGATATCTCAAATAGCAAATAAGTTATGGGGATTTTACAGATCGCTGGGTCACCTGGTATATGATAGTTTAATATAGATATTTGTGTGATATAAATTTAAAACTTTAATTGAGAAGGTTGTCTCATCTTATTTTCATGTCATCACATCCCTTGTTCTGGGGCCTATGTAACCTCCCTACAGAATGGTCTATGACAAGTCACCCTGAACGACCGCAGGGCGTGAAGTGAGTGTCCCTGTATTTAATCCTAAGCTAACTGCATCTATCATTTTTAAATGTTGTCACGTTATACCTCTGGCAGAAAGGGCTATAGTTTCCTATGCCAAAGAAAACTTTCAAATTTGATAACAAATATAATTGTTAATTTTGAAAGTGACAACTCCATTTCTGGCACGAAAACACATATTATTCACTTAATTGTTGCTTAATTTAAGCAGTGGTATCCTATAAGTATATTTTTAATAAATGGACTTAGGTCACTTTTAAAATAAACGGCTCAAATAGTGTTTTATATAAACGCAACAACTTCCTGCGAGATAATTCGACAATCTTACCACCTATATTAAAGGTCACGTATCCTCACAATATTATGGTCCAACCTTTATAATTAGATAACGTAACAAGTAGCCATATCAATAAACTACGACCTTGACCTCGGGGTCATTTCGGATTAAAAAAAATGAGAAAAATCACTATTACACTAAAACAGAACATAAAAACTTGCTGCACTGTATTTATTCAAAGCAATTCCCACTATTTATGAAATGCAATAAATATTTTCAACTTTATGACAAATTCATTAATTTTACTCAAGAGTTTATCTTACCAAGATTGATGAGTTAACTAGTAATACCAGTAACGCCGCTAATCTGCACAAGCGTATCATGTTGACTCGACTGCGGCACACTCACTCAAACACACAACTTATATAGGAATATATTATCACATGATGTAATTTTTAATTTTTCTTCTGGAATTTCCTATCTATTCAGTGCTGTTTCTACGACAATTGACATCATTTCGTTTTTAATAAATGAAATCTAATAATGTTGATGACAGGATCAGTGACGGTTCCCGGGGTTTTTTCTGGTACGGCCGAGCAACAAGAGGTGGTAATACAGATAGGTGCGGTCACGCAGCCAGCCGTCTCTGCAAATGACCCTACCTATCTGTATTGCCACCCTTGTTACCTCGGCCGTACCAGAAAAAAACCCGCCAACCGTCACTGGACATGATCCAATCAAATTCTAATTACGATGCGTAACAGACCACGCTGCATGTTATGCATGGCAATTTACCCGGGGTGGTATCCATGGGGATGAAGCCGAGATACGAATATCGGCAACACGAAAGTATGTGGGCCACCCCAGAACAGTGGGGCGAGGGGGAATTTCAAATTTGCCGCTTTTCCAAAGATGGTTCCCTCGATGTTGCCAGATTTATCAAAGATCTTATTATGGGGATTACCGTTTTTAATAATCTTTAAATTTTACTACAAAGTAATAATTTTAACAATTAAAATTATGTTTTAAACATAATTAGACTCATTATCGCTTATATTTGTCATAATAACTCATGAAAGTATAATATTACTGTTTATTAAATATAATCATGTGCATTGTATATTTGATACTTCGATGTATATGCGGCAACGCTTAATGAGTCTCACCATTTTTATCAACTAACCTCAATAGTGCTGTGAGTGCTAGCGATTCATGTTTGAAGGTAAGTTATTATATATTCTGTCTTATAAACTCGTCAATTGTATTTATTAGTAATGGAAACATCAAATGGCCGTATTAAATATTCTTGTAAATATCCAGAATGTCAAAATTTGTCTTTTCCGATATCTATAATTAATGTCGACTACAAAAATAAACATTTCTATAAATTTCCCAAAAATGAAGAATATCTTAAAACATGGAAAACCATTTGTGATATTGAACAGTCTTCATTGTTTAAATTTTCATTCATGTGAAGATCATTTTATTCATAAACATTTTGTTAATCATTTCCGCAAAAAATTGAATTGCAATGATGTTCCGACACCAAGAAGTAAGACAATATAACTACACTAATTTACTTTTTAACTATTTTAATGTCATGAATCCTGGATACGAGCAAACAACTGACCTGTTACGACGCCTGAAAGAAATATCCTAAGAAGAACGAAGATACCTGATGGAACATTGCACCTGGACTGGACCCTAATACCCGATTGTTGTGATATTTTTATATTTGATAATTTTGTTAATAATAATGTATATAATTATTCTCTTAAATATATTTTTTTATATTGTATTTGTTTATAACTTGCAGTAAAATCGGGATGCTCGCTCAGGCACGGTGCGGTAGGGTCTACAAATGCGAAGATAGTCCAATATTCTACTATTGCGGAGTAAGAGCACGGCCGGGGCCTTGCGTCCTGAATCTTGTATCTCTTTTTACTGCATCTCTCCAGCAATTGTTTAAATAGTGTTAATGTTTGACGTGCTTTGTTCAAAAAACATTATGTATTAATTTTGTTACTTCACATTCTTCGTAATTTTCGAAAAACCTGAACTCCCTTTTTCTTATTAAACGTCATCATTAAAATATTAATAACAAATAAAGTTACAATAATTTGGGCAAAATATGTACATCATCCAAGAGCTAATACATTCCTCTATACATGTTTTTATTTGTAATATATTTTTACTTTCTCCGTTACGAAGTACGAGAAAGTATTGTGATCGTGATTTTTTTTCAAAAATTATTTTTACGGAAATATCCGTTTTGGGGTCCCTAGATGCCATTTCAACAATTTCTGGAAAAAAAAAATTTGTGTCTGTGTGTGTGTGTCTGTGTGTGTGTATCTGTGTGTGTGTGTGTGTCTGTGTGTGTGTGTGTGTGTGTGTGTGTCTGGCTGTGTGCGCTGTATCTCAAAAACTAATAAAGCAATTGATATGAAACTTTGAACATACGTCTTATTTGATAATCTGAAGAACTGAAAAGCTTTTGGTAAAATTTCGTTCACCGGAAGTGGGTGTTTACCTTAACTGTTTTTTGTTTTTTGCCAATATTTTCTTAAATATAAAAAATATCACAAAAACATTTAAACAAATATCGAAGACAACAAAGAAATGAACATCTTTTGCTTGAAAATATTTTTCATAAAATCATTGCTATTCGAGAAAAAAATTATTTTTATTTATTTTTTTTAATTTTTGGTTTATAATTATGAAACGATAATAATTACAGCAAATTTATGTAAATAATAATTGTAGATAATGCCAAAATGAACAACTTCTAAAGAATAAGTTTTTTTCGAAATCTCGTTAGTTTTTGAATAAACCGAGTTTTTGAATTTGATGTATATTTTTTCCATCTTTCATGATTTTGACGTTTTAAACGTCAGTTTCATCCGAGTTTACGCAACGCTCGATGTACATTTAAAATATGATTTTAATTGAAAATAAACCCATGAAAACGTAAATATAAAGTCGGAGAAAGTAACATGATGGCCACATCACCATTTTTTTAATTAATAAAAAAGCTACAGGTTAATTTACAATATATCGCCAAAACGCGTCAAAAACCGGACTTTTCGCAATACTTGAGTTGCCTAATGCTATTGAAATTTAAGTATGTTATTTACAATTGTCTCAAATATTCTATATATATTTTTTTATTTTTTTGGCCCCTCCGTTTTTTTTCCTATTCCCTGTTAAACACAGGGGCCAGAACTTTTGAAACGGATAGTAGTTCACTTCTCGCCCTCAAGTGACCGACTGACGGAAAATTTTATTTCGTTATATGATTCCTATCAGTACCATCATACCATATCTGTGTTTTTTTTATCTTCCAATTTCTGGTGCGTCATCTTCAAAAATTCGAAATGTTTACGTTATTTTGATATTTTTTTATACATTTATCAACAATTGAACAATAATTTTATATTAAATTATTGGTAATATTTTAGTATGTATAATTTTCTTTTCAGTTTCGTATAAATATGTAACCCCATTTTTGCCAAGATATGACCTTAAAACCCTCGAAAAATAAGATTTTATTTTTCTAATCACTAAAAATTATTATATATATATATATATATATATACAAAATCTTTATTGACAATGTGGTTACAAATTATCATAAATACATAAACAAATAAATACATGGAGTTTTCATGTCAATTGGCTATCGACCGAAGGTCTTTCTGCCAGATATTTAGTGATCAATGAGTAGGAATGAACGAATGATGGGGAAATAGTGGGTGTTGATTCTTTGGGTGAAATGATGAGATGAATTCATACAGAGTAGATCAGGATGCTTAAATTTTCGGGCAACATTTTGATTACGACGAATACAGAATTGAGAAAGGAAGTGGAAGTTAGAGGGGTTACTTGCAAATTTCTCTGCGAGATAAAATAGACGATTTTCTATAGGGGAGACGTTTGTTGTGGTGTGAAGAAGATGGTTTGAGGGGTTGAACAGGGGATTGTTAGGATGCTCTAAGGGATGCACGTTCGCTTACTTGAATGGATTTAATAGTGGGGTTTGGCGATTGGAAGAAAAGGATGGATGCATAATCTAAAAGAGGGCGGCAAATCATTTGGTATATTCGGGTAGCGGTTTTAGTGGAAATTCCCTTATTTTTAAATGTTAAACATCTAAAGTGCTTCGCTCTAGCAATTATTTTGTTCATGTTTTTTAAGTTTTAATTTCGGGTCAAAGGTAACACCTTTAGTTTGGTAGTTAACATGGGGGGATGGGAGTATAGGAGTTTGTGAAATATGAATGTTATAAGCGTAATTAGGATTGTGTCGGTGGAAAGGAATTAAAAGTTGGGATTTATTGGGATTAATTTTTATGCGCCATTTTGCAAACCATAACTCGAGTGAATCAATTAGTTGCTGCAACGTTTGAAGGGCTTTTAGAAGAGATGGTTCGTGGGTGATGAGGGCTGTATCATCGGCATACTGCAGGATATAGGCTGAAGGATTGAAATGTAGTGGGTCAGGGTTATAGATAGAGGTACAAAAGATGTTATAAAGTAAAGGAGAGAATGGTGAGCCTTGTGGAAGGCCCTGTTCAGGAGTAAAGGTTGAGGAAAAACAATTGTCAATCTTGACTTTAAGAGATCTATGGGATAAGAAATTGTTGAGAAGTAGGATTAGGTGTTTGGGAATATTAAGGAGGTGGCACGTAAACAGTAAACCACGATGCCATACAGAATCGAATGCTTTTTGCACGTCAAGGAAAAGAGCTGTAGATGATTGGCCTTCGAGGTGCGCTGTTTGTAGGTTGAAGGTCAGGATAGTAAGGGGAAGAGTAGTGGATCTGTTAGGGAGGAATCCAAATTGATAATTTGGTATAAGGTGAGAAGAATAGAAAAGTATTTTCAGTTTGATAAGGGATTCGTATAGTTTGCCTAGGACTGGAAGGAGGGTGATAGGTCTTTTACTGGATAATAAGGATGGGTTGCAATCTTGTTTGGGGATGCATATTATAATTCCAGATTTTCACTCAGGAGGAAAGTATTGATTTTGATAGCAGTAGTTCATTATTTTAAGGATATATTCATGGATATGGTCGGGCAGGGATTTTAGGATTAGTCTGTGCACGTTGTCGTATCCTGGAGCTGAATTTTTACCCTTATAGAGGATTTCAAAATATTCTTCTTCGGAAAAAGAATCAGTCACTGTCATAGGAGAGGAGCATTGGATATAGTCCGTATACCAGTCATTTACTCTGTCATAAAAATGTGCGTCGAATGAAGGGTCTTCTGTTAGTTTGAATGTAGACTTAAAGTAATTTGCAAATTTTTCTGCTATCAAGGTTTTATCTGTTATTGTCTCGTTCGTCACTGGGTCATGCAATTCCGTGAGTCTGTCGTTCGTTTTGTATTTAGAAAGTTTTTTAATATCTGTCCAGTAATCTTTGCCTTGCGAGTTGTTGATATTTTGACAACAGTTGAGCCAAGTATCAGTTTTATATTGACTAATTAACGTCTTAATGTCCTTGTTCAACTTGTTAAATTTTTGTCTAAGTTCAGGTTCGTCAGTTCGTCGGATGTCACGGTAAATTTGTCGCTCGTGATTTATTAAACGTAGTATATATTTGGGGAGTGGGTATTTGTAGAATTGTTTTTCAAGTTTCGGAGTGTTGTTTTGGATAGATAGTGAAAGCATTATTGAATTCTAGGATGGAGCGTATGTCTATGTTTGAATGGCTGAGGGTAAAGTCAGATATATTGGAGGTAACGTTGTCAACTTTACAATTATGGAAGTCATAGTAAAAGGAAGGGGTTTGTGGGGATAATTGAAGCTGAGTATTAAGAAAGAATTGAATGGCTAAGTGGTCGCAACAGAGGTCAGGGATTAAATTAACGGATTGGATTAGGTGCCGGATATTCTGAGTACAGAGTAAGATATCTGGAGTTGTCGACTGTTCTTCGTTCATGATAAATGTGGGTGGGGTAGGAATGCGGACGAAGTTAAAATTGACAAGGGATAGGTGACGGGATTTGGATTTATTCAGTTTGAAATCTCCAATAATTATGGAGTTTTGGTACAGGGATGCTTTTGTGAAGATGGAATCATCGATTATAGAGTGGGGGTGGATGTATACTAGAAATATATGAATTTGGAGGTTGGGGAGGGTGACGGTGCAGTGCAGACATTCGTTCAGGTGATGGTTGATTTTCGGTGGGTTAGCTTTGCCAAGTTTTATACTAGGATTTACAGCTATTGATCCACCACTAATATTTTGGTTATGGACCGTGGCAGGTATTTGGATGGTAGACCAATTTTGGAAAGAAAAAGGGGATTTTTGTTTAGTTTCGATTAGGAGATTAATGTGGACAGGATTGTTGGTTAGGTAACGGAAAAGTAGGTGCGCTTTGTTGGAGAGGGAGTTAATGTTGTTATATAGGAAGCAGATGTTAGCCATTGTTAATGTTAGAGAAAGCTGTGCGTACGCCTGGAACAGTGACAGTAGGGGGGACACTATTAGGATGGTCAAGGTCAAACATCACAACGAACATTCTGTTGCCCGAAAATGATACATGGCTATCAATGCTGAATGAGGTGATAAAACGATCGCGCAATTTTTTAATGAGGGCTGGTCTGTCGGTGTTAGTGGGGTTGTTGATTTCTGTGATGTATGTGTCTAGTATGAAGTCATTTATGGTGATTGGTTGATGGACTCGTGATTGTTTATTTGGTGCATCATTAATGTCTGCTGATTTCTTATTTGTTAGATGTATTTTTATGTTCGGAATTCCTGCGATCGGCTGAGTAGGGCGGTTAGGGCACTTGGTTGGCCAAGCCACATGATGTGCATTTCATTGGTAATTCAGTGATGCAGGTTGACGTGGAGTGTTCTCCTGAACATTTTGCACGGAGTACTTTTTCTTTACAGTCTGCAGTGATGTGGTCGAACTTGGTGCATCTTCTGCAGGGAGCTGGAAGAGGTTGGGTTGCTAAACTTTCCTCGACGGGGTAGACCTTACACATGAATTTAAATTGTTCTTTGAGCAGCTTTGTGTCAGACTGGTGGCATGCCGTAATTATTCTAATAATTCGGGGTTTTTTGGCCGGTGGCTTTTGCTACTCTGCGTCGACAGTAACGATGTGTGATTCCAAGTACATTTAACTGAGCGCTAATTGCCGCGTCTTCAATTTCGAATTCTACACTTCTGATAACACAGCAATAGAACGCCTCGGCTTGAGTGTGCGCGCGGTGCATGAACGAGCTCGCGGCTGCGGCGTAGAAACTGTTAACGACGTTTTTATCCTGCATGATTCGCAGGTTATCTTCGCACGTGCTCTTGTTTTTGTTTGATTTAATTATAAATCCCAGTTTGGTTTTAATTATCAGCGCTTCTCTGTCATTAACGTTGTTATACCAACTATGAACCAGTTGAATGCGTGTTAATTCTGTTGTAGTGGTTACATGATAAGTGTTATCATATAATTTATGTGTTGTTGTATTTTGAGTTGTTATAGATAGCGATGAATTCATGTTGTGTGTGTTTGTGTGGGGTAGTGGTTGTGAAGATGTGGATGGGTTAGGCGTTAGGCTTACTTGTTAGGGCCTGGAGACTGGGGCTGCGTTGACGTCTGGGGTTAACAGAAGCCGGATCAGGAGACTTTGCAACTTTCTTTTTTGCGGGACGGCCTCTTCTCTTCCTTTTAGGGGTATTAAATTCGCCCTCCGTGTCCGAAGAGTTTGCCATACGGCAGTTTAATTGGTAAAACACTCAATTCAATTTATAATATCAGAACGCGTGTGTATGCTTCGAGAGCTAGCGTTCGAATACGTAAATTATTATAATAATATGAAAAAATCCCAAATATTTTTTACCCAAATTAAATTTTATTTCGGGTATTTTTCTTAAGTTTAACCATTTTTTCGCCCCTAAGCAATCAAGTGACGGAAAATTTTATTTCGATATATAATTCCTATCAGTGAATACCATTGTATCTTTCAATGTTTGCTGCGTCATTTTCAAAAATTTAAATAACTAATCTTTTTACAATATTTTGATATATTTTATATATTTATCAAAAATTGAGCGTCAAAATTTTATCAAATTAATAATAGAGTAACAGTATGTTTATGTTTAGTTCTTTTTTTTATTTTAAATACCTCGTATCTATACACATAATTATTATACGTATTTATTAATTTTTAACTAATAATATGAAATATTACAATATAAACAAATTAGAAACAACTTTACTTGTTGCAGAAAGCATTAGATAAATACAAGAAAACGAAATGTAGCCTGAATATATGAATATTCAACCTGTTCGTTAATCTGCAAGCAAAAAATTAAGTCATTTCTAAGACTATAAACAAATAACTTACTGAAACAACTACTTCCCTGGCTAGTGCCACGCCGGATATTGAATGATACAAAAGAAATTTGCATGTTATTACTAACCTTAACGAACAGGTTGAATATTCATATATTCAGGCTACATTTCGTTTTCTTGTATTTATTACAATATAATGTGAAATTAAATTGTAAAATAAAATAACATAAAAATATATCATTTTATACTTATGATTTGGAAATTAAGTAAAATATTGTAATGTTATAATATAGAGCTTAATGCTACTTTTTCTACGTCCGTTATAAAATGTACAGTTTTTTTTTTCATTAATTTGGGTTCATAAAATATGTGATTCATGAACCCTACAAATAGCGTGAAAAAAAGTGCCATAACGGTTCAGTTTTTCACTCTTTTGCGTGAAAAAAAGTGCCGTAGCGGTTCATTTTTTAAAGCTACTATAAAATTGTTTGCGCAAAGTGTGTCATGAACGCTTCGCAACACGCCGCGAGTTCCGCCGATAAATGTCAAACATTCGTTTTCGATCAAGAAAACTTGATGATTATTATTTTCTTCATTTAAAAAAGTATTTCTACTTATAAAAAATGATTAACGTTTTATCGAATTTATTTAAAGTTACGGTCGTAGAAAAAAATTTGTATGAAACTCGAGAGTAAAGCAACTATCTTTCACTTGTAGGAATTGCCGCACTCGTCTTCGGCTCGTATGGCAATCTTTCCTACTCGTGAAAAAAAGTACTACTTTACTCACTTGTTGCATAAATACTATTCTTTAACTTTTAAAAATAAAATTGTATTTATTTAATTTTAGGTTATGTCATTCAATCGCTTAGGGGTGAAAAAAAGTTAAACTTTAAAAGAAAAATACCCTAAATGACCATCAATGACCTTGAAAAAAATTTACCTAATTTGGTATTTGGGACAAAAATATATAAGAATTTTTTCAGATTTTTATAGTGGTTAAAAAACAAAAACTCATTTTTCAAGGTTTTCATGGTCATATCTTGACAAAAAATGGGGTTGTTTATAGGAAACTGAAAAAAAATTAATACTGAAATACTAATAATAATTTTACATAAATGACTGTTCAACTGTTAAATAAATATACAAAAAATATCGTAAAAATATTAGTTATTCAAATTTTTGAAGATGTCGCGCCAAACGTTGAAAGATGAAAAAAATCACATAGATAGTATTTATCGATAGCAATCATATGACGAAATAAAATTTTAAACTATACTTTTTCAAAACTTTCTAGCATTTTTCTCGAGACAATTTTTCTAGTACTCTTAAAACTCTTTGGCATTTTTTTCTAGACAATTTTTTCCAGTACTCTTTTTGGCATTTTTTTTTCAGTACACTTTTTTAATACTTTTTAGCATTTTTTTGGGACAATTTTTTCTAGTACTCTTTTTGGCATTTTTTTCAAGACAATTTTTTTCAGTACTCTTTTCTAAGACTCTTTTTGGCATTTTTTTTTCAAGACAAAATCGTTACTTCTACAGCAGGCTTTCTATAGCAGAATTCAAAAATTATATAATTACGTAACACCAAGAATAAGAGTCTCTTTTGACCAAGTTATTTCAAGTTGTTTTGTGAATACATGTCTGTATTTAACTTTATGTATTTTATATCTGACGTGTCCAATATTGTAAATGCAATGTAATAGACTAATAAAAAATTATTATATTCTACTAGACTCATTTAGGCATGTTTTAGGAAATTTTGTCCGGTACTCTTTTTGGCATTTATTTTCAATACCCTTTCAAGACTACTTTTGGCATTTCTTTTTTCAGGCCAATTTTTTTCAGTACTCTTTTTCAATACACTTTTTGGCATTTTTTTTCAAGACAATTTTTTCCAGTACTCTTTTTATAATGTTACTTTCTCCGACTTGATGGTATCATTTATATTTACGTTTTCATGGTTCATTTACAATTGAAATCATATTTTAAATGTACATCGAACGTTGTGTAAACTCGGATGAAACCGTTTAAAACGTCAAAATTATGAAAGATGGAAAAATTATACTTCAAATTCAAAAACTCAGTTTGCTCGAAAACTAAAGGGATTTCGAAAAACAACTATTCCTTATAAGTTGTCCATTTTAGCATTTTAGCAAATTTACTGTAACTATTACCGTTTCATAATTATAAACCAAAAATTAAAAAAAAATATTAAATTTTTGTCAATAAATAAAAATAATGTTTTTATGAAAAATGTTTTCAAGCAAAAGATGTTCATTTTTTTGTGTCTTCAATGTTTATTTAAATGTTTTTGTGAAATTTTTCATATGTAGGAAAATATTGGCAAAAAACAAAAAACAGTTAGGTCAACAACCAATTCCGGTGTACGAAATTTTACCAAAAGCTTTTTAGTTCTTCGGATTATCAAATAAGACGTATGTTCAAAGTTTCATATGAATTGCTCTATTAGTTTTTGAGATACAGCGCACACAGACAGACACACACACACACACACACACACATATACACACAAACACACAGAGACACATTTTTTTTCCAGAAATTGTTGAAATGGCATCTAGGGACCCCAAAACGGATATTTCCGTAAAAAAAATTTTTGAAAAAAAAATCACGATCACAATACTTTCTCGTACTTCGTAACGGAGAAAGTAAAAAAATGTGCTATGTGTCTGTGTGTGTCTGTATGTGTCTGTGAGTGTCTGTGTGTCTGTAGTCTGTCTCTCTGTGCGCGCTGTATCAAATTTTTAAAGATGTCGCACCAAATGTTGAAAAATGAAAAACATCACATAGATGGTATTTATTGATAGCAATCATATGACGAAATAAAATTTTAAACTTTATTTTGTAAATAACGTTCAATGACCTTGAAAAAATACACCTAATTTGGTATTTGGGTCAATAATTATGTGATTTTTTTAGATTTTTAAAATATTTTTTTAGTGGTTAAAAAAATATATTTGAAACAATCTTATTTTGGGGCTTCCCGGGTCATGTAGGTTTTTTTTTGACATACGGCTACTTTGGTTTATAGGCACAACTGATGATATTTTCATATTTATTTAAAATCCGTGTCGGGTGGCATTTTGATCATCTTATTTCGGGATACCCTTTTATTACCTCATAAATGGATTTTAAGCAGGGACGGGTTTCAACCGAAGTAAGCACCGACAGGCGATAGCATTTCCTCGCTGAACGGCAGACAAGGAGCGATATCGGAATCTCTCGCAATGGTTTTGCATTTGTATTTCCTCTGACTGTACGTGTTAAGAAAAAAATAGTAATATACGTAACAAGTTCCGAAAGTGATATTTTATGGGATGAGTGGGAAGTTTCCAGGACGAGCCGTAGGCAAACACACACACGAATGTTATATGACAAGCGCTGTCATAATTAAATACGAAGTTGATGTTTTTGTCATCCCAAAACTAACAAAAAACGTCCCGAAACTAAAGAAATCATTCCGAAAGTGAAACAAAATCGTCCCGAAAATAGCTACTTTCGGTACGATTTATGTAAAGTGATACTTTCGATTTTATAAATCATACCGAAAGTTTTATTTTCGGGACGCCTGCAGAAAAAAGTATTTAAGGTGGATTTATTTTTTTACGAGCGCCGATTTTAAATAAATTGTTTGCAAATTGTAAAAATCAATAAGATTAGCTGGACGCCAAGCTAAGAGGGCTGTTAGCATCGATGCTTCGGGCTAATGACCGACGCCTTTTAAGGCCTGCCGCCCCTCTAGACCAGCCGCTTGACGCGGCCCTGACTGTTTTATCTGACTGCTTTCATCAGTTATGGTATTATAGGCATTTCTCAAAATCTTGGTAAGCTAATTTTTACTACAATTATTGTGGCGCAGATTAATACACATCTGACACTAGGTGTCACTAAATTTATTTTTTCAAATTATGAAGTGTAGACTTTCTGTTCGGCCAATTGTCTTCTCGAATCTAACTCGTGACTGATTTTTCTTAGGCAATTATTAGCGTCTGGATCACTTTTGCTTGTTGCTTCTAGAAAATCGCCGCAACAAGTATTCGTGATCCTGAATAATTGCCGGTAAAATCATAGGCACTCGTTAGATTACTGTTGAATATATTTGCATAATACCCAGGGGCGGCTTGTTATATAGAGCCAAGGAGCCATGGCAGTACCTGTAGTTTCAAACTCAGCAAGAATTTTTAATCAATTCTTAAAACACAGTTACTTTGGTCTAGGGAGATAAATCGTTCTCTCTTTCTTAAAAAAAGAAGGGGGGGGGGGTATATTGTATAAGTGGCTCTACCATCAATATGTTCCACGTGCCGCCACTGATACCCCATATTGTGAATGCGGACAATTTGGGGACATAAATCACATACATCACGCATTAGGATCTGATATGTCATAAAGGTCCGCATTGACACCTTATTGTCTGCTTGTTGTATCCTAGTATGAATAATCTTTAATACTATATAAACAAAGGGTTGTGGTAGATGACCTAGTTGTCAACGCCATGATAAAAAAAAAACTGCTTCTATAATTTCATTATGTATGTATAGCCGAAAAGTATTGAATTTTAGTATTGTAGCCTTGTGCATTTGAATTTTACGATTTTTTTTTTAAATCAATTTAAAGTTATATTTAAGTAAATAATTCGATGGATTTACGTCAATCAGTATATAAATGGAAGATTATCCTTCCAATAATTATACATGCTTGTGTAATAATTGAGTATTTGCATTATTTATTACGTATTACTTTTAGTTGTTCCGGGTTCAGTTGAATTCATTATTTATTTTTCATTAGAATTTGCAATTAATATACAAAATTGCCGAGTGGTAAATATGCTTATAAAAGAATTTATTTGTAAATATAAAATAATTTATTATTCATGATTATTTTCAACATTTCTCACTTACTCTGCACTCATGTGAAGTGATACCTTATGCATCGTACACACTTGCGCATTTTCAAAAACCGGGCTGCGATTGTGGCACAAAAATTATTGGCGCACGCAACCTCGAACCGAATGTCTTAGCGCCGGATCCTGTCGTTTTTATTCATACATTTATGAGGGTGCCACAGTCCAAACCAGTGCAATGTCGCATCGGATAACAGACAATGCTCAGCACGGAATTAAATGAAATAACAATGATTTGGAATTGTGCATGTAATAAAAACCTAGATTAATCGAATTTTCTGTTTCACTGACAAAATGTAAACACTGCTCAATTTTTAATGCTAGGCACTTAATTAGTTGTTTTTATTTTGTTTTAAACTGTCAACTTCCAAAATTATTGTTAAATGTCTGTTATAATCATTTAACACTTGACGTGTAATGAGTGTATTTCTGATTTATATTTTTTGTTGTTAGTTATTAGAAGTAGAATTTTAAATAAGGGAAAAAGTAGGATACCTACTTTCGACACCATTGAAAAGTAGAAAACGGGCAAAAAAAATCCTGGCTGTAGAAATTTTCTACATTCACAAAATTACGTTATCATGATTTGTTCAGAAGTTATAGCCAAAAAATAAAAAAAATATGGCTGATTTTCGAGGGACGAGTTCACCCCCTAAATATGTTTTCTAGCCAAAACAAGATTCAGTTTCAATATGTCTTTAGTTTAAGCGAATACATGTAAGGTCGAAGGTAAAGCATAGTACGCGGCTCATACGCAATTTCTTTCACTTGCGCGTAATTTGCTACTTACAACTCTAGTTATATAATATACAATTATTTAAGTGTAATGACGCTCACGTAACCTAGTCCATCAACATATAAATTACCAATGTTTTTTTAAGTAATTTTTAAGCTAAGTGTTCATATTAAAAATTGTATGTATATTCTTCAAATACAATTAGAAAGAGATATTTAATTTCGTGAATCATATAAATCATGGCAAAATCTAAAGTAGCCGAAACTCACTCTTCGAGCAAAGAACTGAACATGTACGAACACGTGTGAAAATTATTAACGGGCGTACACTACCCGCAAAAGCTAATAAGTGATAATTATTTTAATAAGTATTAAGAACAACAATAAAATATAATTAAAGCTATCATAATGCATATAAATAAAGCTGAGATATTCTTTTAAGGGGCGGAACATCGGTACTTGACAGAGGCAACATAATTTATGAACTTCAATAACAGAGGTGTGATCGTATCTTATGGTAATATAAAGATCTCTAAATGAAAGTTCCGACCAGTAAATCATAACTACACTTTGGCATGCTGTATTAATAAACATTTACTTATAATAAATAACTATTTTTATAACGTAAATGTTTCCTTTATTAAAAGATTACATATATTATTTTATTTGGCGGTCATTTTTAGTATTACTTCAGACTCACGCCAATAGTAAATCAAAATCATAAATACGACAATATGTTTTGACATACAGTGTTGTATTTACGCAGATAAGAGTAATGTCATTATTTATTATAAAATTCAAGAAAGATGAAATTTAATTCATTTGTGAACTAATTTTTACATTTTTTTTTATACAGGTGTCTCATTTTAAATTGCCACCCCAAATAACTGTAAACCTGAGCAACATGGCAAAAAATAATTCAGATAAAAGTTGTAGGGTTCGGAGGGGGACATATGTTTATAACCTTGAAAATGACCTTCAGGGTCAAACGAAGGTCATCTTTGATTTTTCAAATGGAATCCTCTATTTTTTATTGCGGGATCGGAAAAAAATACAAACTTTTTGTAGGAAATTTTTTTAAATGCTTTTTCTAAGAGTTTTTAAACGAATTTTGTCCGTTATGTTGTTTGAAATCTCAGATGAATTCAAGCTGTAATTCATGCATTATCCTCGGCTTTAGCATCAAAGGTGCCCGAATCTTACTCCCCTTGACTTTTTTTCTGGGGACTACTCAAGGAGAAAGTATTTGCTGAAGCTCCGAAAACAGTGCAGAACATGAAGGAGAGGATTAGGGCTGCATTTCGAGCAATTTTTATCCAAACCCTTCGAAATATTCAAGTAAACTTTCGCCAGCGGGTACAGAAGTGCATTGACGAGGACGGATACTTGATCGAGCATTTTATCTAAGAATGAGATCGAATCTCTAACCACTGAAACCATCGGCCCTTTTCAGGGCCAATGATGTGGTGCACATCGGGTGACGCTAATGCCGAGGGTAATGCATGAATCACAGCCTGGATTCATTTGAGATTTCAAACAATATGACGGACAAAATTTGTGAAAAAAAGCATTTAAAAAAAATATATTTCCAACAAAAATGTTGTAATTTTTCTCGTAAAATACGATCCCGCAATAAAAAATAGGAGGTTCTATTTGAAAAATCAAAGTTGGACTTTGTTTGACCTTGACAATTGACTCCAAGGTCATTTTCAAGGTCATCAACATATGTCCCCCTCCGAACCCTACAACTTTTATCTGAAATATTTTTTGCCACGTTGCTCAGGTTTAGAGATATTTGGGGTGGCAATTTAAGATGGGGCACCCTGTATAATAACCATAATAAACCGCCTTTAAAAAAATATAGGTAATTTGAAAAAATAGTATAGTTCAGATAGTTTATGCAGTTAGCTGCTCTTCCATATACATAATTCTGAAGTTAATATCAAAAATTAAGAAATGATATTTTGCATATTTAGAGAAAAGGGGTTCAACTATTCGTCTATAGAATTAGATTTTTTTTTTAAATCATCAGATAAACTGTATAATTTATCCTGAAAATTACCAATATTGGATGGATATCTGGGGCTTTACTCTGCAAAGAATTAAAAATGTATTGCTACAGAAAAATAGTTTATACCTTTGAAAACAATATGTACCTAATCAAATTATCATTCGTTATCAAATAAAGTCGCTAAAACGTAACCAGCTACACCTCTACAAACACGATTTTGCTTCATTTTCGCGACGAGTAACGTAATTTCACGAGCTCGTTATTGCTTTACAACTCACGTTATATACTATACTTTACCCACGACCACATATTTATTCGTTTAAAGTAAAAACAAATTGAAATGCAATCTTGTCGATGTGACAATATACTCAATTTATGTGCTTAATATAATCATTTTTCAGATTGTCCCTGTAAAGGTCCAAATGAGGAACTGATACAATGTGATCATCAAACTTGTCCAAAAATATGCGACTGCATAAAAGATTATGAACGGAATGAAGAAGGCATATGTGAAGAGTTTGAAATACCACCAGATTACTAATAGGCGCTGCATGTATATATTATCTTTAAATTCTTAACATCAGCGGGATCTTTTGTAATAGTATATTACATACCGAGTCGGAAAAAACAGCATTACAACCGAGGGCATAGATTGCAAACTGAGGCTCGAAGCGCCAAGGATTGCAATTACGCGAGGCTGGAATCGTGTTCCCGCGAGGTATGTATACTATTTTATTCACAATCACGAAATGTTACAATAAAAGTAAAATTGTTTGATTTGCGTATATTGGTACATATGAATATCTATTTCAATGTCGGACAACTTTAATTCGTAAAACATTTGTCAAACAGGCCCTCAGTTTCTCCACTGATACTAACTAGATAAAATCGATTTAAAAAATAAGACGTTCTTAAAATGGTGCACCAATAATAAATCGGGCACTAAAATCGCAAGGACGTACATGCAACAAAACAGAATCGAAATCTAACCTAAAAGTGGTGATGTGTTTGCAGGGGATAATTCCATAGTCTAGCTAGAATAGTTGTGAAAGTTACAGAAGCACAAATAAATGCGTTAATACTAAATAATATCCTTGTCTCTTTGCCCCATTAGAATGCTCAGATAACAAGAGATGGTTATTTTCAAATGCAATGCGATCCGAATCGCATTTATAGTCTGAATATATAAGAGGTATCAGCTTTACTAGAAATTAGGCCAACTACGCAGCAGAGCTATAAAACAAGATATCCACAACGCACATATCAGTGTCGACATGTTTACACAAATTTCAACTGTACAAGTAATCATCATCTTCTGAGGTTAAATACTACTGAAACAATAAATGTACATCTGTGTATAAATAAGTGATGTTACTTAAAATAATACAGTTACATAGAATCTTTTATTACTCCAGTCTAATTACTCATTAAGATGGGCATACACGATAAGGTTTACTGGAAGGTGAGCCTTCCGCACACTAATCCGGGAGGCAAACCGCAGCGTTGGTGGTTAGATTGGCCCAAAGACAAGACCTGAAGTATCGCCCTTCAAAAAAACTGCCAGCGCTTTAATAACAACTGACTAAAAGCAGCTGCTTGAGCTCTGAGCCGAGAGTACAGGTTTAGACTCGCCGGTTTAGTGACTGGAAGGCACAGCCTCCCGTAAACCTTATTGTGTGCCCACATTTATAACGTTCTCAAAAGAATTGCTGTGAAACTTATTTGACATCTCAAACACCCGTTCTTTTATTATCAACAGTAATATAACGAGTGCCTATGATTTTGCCGGCAATTATTAGCGGCAGGGTCACGATTTTCTAGAAGCAACAAGCAAGAGTGATCCAGACGCTAATAATTGCCTAGAAAAAATCAGTCACGAGTTAGATTCGAGAAGACAATTGGCCGAACAGAAAGTTCACATTTCATAATTTGAAAAGTTAAATTTAGTGACACCAAGTGTCAGACGTGTATTAATCTGCGCAACAATAATTGTAGTAAGAATGAGCTTACCAAGATTTTGAGAAATGCCTATGAATACCATCACTGATGAAAGCACTAACACTTCACCCGAAAATACAAACAGATCGAATTCAGGAGCAAACTGCTTAAAAGTCCGGCAATAACTGACGTTTTATACGTTATAGAACATGTAACGACGCGTTGTTAGGCAATACCAACATGAGGGATTATCTGATTAGATACCACCCAGGGTTAATTGCCATGCATAACATGGAGCGTGGTCTGTTACGCATCGTAATTAGAATTTTATTGGATCATCTCATCAACGTTATTCGATTTCATTGGTTAGTAAGTAAATGAGGGCAATTGTCAATAGCATGAAATCGCTTTAACCCGATGTGTTCCACTGGTTTTAAATGTTTCTTTCTTATTATCGGCAGGACACTTCCTAAGAGCGTATTTCATATTAACACATTTACTGCATTAACCCTTTGGCCTACTTTCCTTACGTCCGAATGCAGCAGCAGAAACCAGTCCGACTGAGGCACGCCTGGCGTGCCCAATTGTATGCGCACATATTCATGCTTTTTCATGGCACAACTGAAAACGTAAAATATGGACTTCAAAAAAATCTGTTTCGCAAGAAAATGCATTCATTGTGCAGCACTACTAACGCTATGTCCTAGCTAAATGCGGGTGCGTGCGATGCGGGCGTTGCGTTTAACGCACGCACCGCAGAAATGTGCGAGAAAACTGAGGGTGGCCAATTACAATACGATATTATACTGCGTTGCGTTAATAACGGTAGTAGTAGACACAGGTCCGAGCTAAACAATGGCTTCCAGTTCGGCACGTTCCATTTTACTAATGGAAAATAGTTTACTAAAATTAAGTATTTTAAAAAAACGAATAAAGAGAGGCAGAGAAAAGATTAATGTAATCTATAGGAACAGGTCGATTTATGGTGAATTTCATCACCTGTATCCCCAGTTACGAGCGGATGAAAATGCCTTTCAACAGTACACAAGAATGGCCATGCACACCTTCGATTATATTGTGGAAAAAATACATATCGACTGTTTTCATTATACCACAAACTTCCAGAGACCAATTGCAGTCGAAGAGAGGCTTTTACTAACCTTAAGGTAAGTAATTGATAACATATTTTTTTCAATATTTTTATTTGGCTATTATTGTTAAATTACAAATGTACATAATTAATATCATTTGATACATTATTATCCAGATCGAGTGTAGAGTAAACTGGTGTTACAGATGAACTGGGCGATGAAATATTAGAATAATTTGTAACGATTGATGATGCGTTTGATGGGGGACCCAATGAGTAAATTGTGTTGGATGAACAAGTTCCTTGATTTTGCGACAATTCGTCTATTAATATTTGTTGGAATTTTGTTCGTACTCTTAATTGCTGCAGTGGATCCATTCTTTTAAAATATGGCTGCAATGACCTCAAAAATAAAGAATTTTCATCTTCGGGTGTTTCAAGCAAAGCGAGCTTTTTATTTTCAATGTCTAAAAACATCTTTTCAAGATCTCTATTCTCTTGGCTTCGCTTTCTTTTGATTGGGCGAGATACCGTAACATTGGCCGGCGATGGAGGTTTGTCTGTCAATTGAGGGATTGACGATGTTTGTGAAACATCAATATCGGCATTTAATTCTGGGTTATCTTCTTCCCAGCTTTCATGACTTTCAATAGTCGAGGTCTGATTAACTTCACAAACCTCTATAGGTGAAATATTCCCCTGGGTATCTCTCGGGACCAGTGTATCCTTTAAAAAAAGCATATTTGTAAAATATTGCCATTTCCCAGAATATGTAGGTGTACTATCTTGAGAATCGCCTGATTTTCCCTTAGGAATTTTTTTCAATTCTTTTGAAAATTGATCCCGCAAATTTCGCCATTTTTTTTTAGCATCTTCCTCTGAAAACAAAATAAAATATATTTTAAACCTTTTTTAATTATTGTAAGTTTCCTTACTTGCTTACAGATAAATTTAATAATGAAATAAAATGCGATACATTTCGCGATGTACAACAATTGGTCTTAGAAATACTATAAAACAAATTATTTATTGAATTACTACTCTCCTGGCTAATACCACGATGAATATTGCATAATACAACAATTTGAGTGTTAAAATTGCAAAGCTATCAAATAACACTAGGTTGGATGTATTTATTGTTGCACATAAACATTAAAAATATAATAAAGATAAAAACTAAAAACAAATGTTGTTATTGAAATTTGAATACTTTGAGTTGTGATATCTATAAATAGGCCTTTAAATTAATTTTTTAATTTAACTAGTTTGATCACAACTCAAGTAACTATTCAAATTTCAATATCAAACATTTAACATTTATTTTTATTTGTATCTTTTCTATATTTTTAAGCAGCAATAAATACATTCAACCTAATGGTATTTAATAGCTGTGCTATTTTACACGCAAATAGTTCGTTGTGTTATTCAAAATTATTAGCCACGAAAGTAGTAGTTTAAATAAAAACAAATTGTTTTTATAGTCTTTCTAAGACTCATTGTTATAGATCGTGAAATATAACGCATTTTATTTCATTATTTCTTTTTTGGTTTCAGATACCTGTCTACGGGAATTTCATTTAGACAAATTGCTTTTACGTTTCGAATATCAAAATTAGCCGTTGCATCTATAGTCATAGAGGTATGTAAGGCCATTTGGAGTTCACTTCAGAAAACACATATGGCTGTTCCTAATACTGAAGATTTTGAAAAGATTGCCAAAGACTATTTTCAATCATGGAACTTCCCTAACTGTTTAGGTAGTATTGACGGAAAACACATCAGACTCAAGTGTCCAGCTAAATCAGGCAGCATGTTTTTCAATTATAAAATGTTTTTTTCAATAGTACTGTTGGCAATTGTTGATGCAAATTATCGGTTTGTAATGATTGATGTTGGTGCATATGGAAAAGACAGCGACGCAGGAGTATTTTCTAATTCAGCCATTTATCAAAATATCGAAAATGGCTCTTTACCTTTGCCAAAAGATAAGCAGCTACCTAACTCCGAACAAAAAGCTCCATTTATGTTTATTGGAGACGAAGCCTTTCCTTTAAAAACATATTTATTAAGACCCTACCCCAGAAGACGAGTTCAAAACAATACAGCAGCGTCAAATTTTAATTACCGTTTATCACGTACTAAAATGACTGTAGAGTGTGCCTTCGGTATCAGTTCTGCAAAATTTAGGATTCTGTTGAAGTGTATAGAAACTAACGTCGAAAATGCTGTTCATATCGTAAAAGCCATTTGTATTTTACACAATACAATTAATGATATGGAAGGAAATACTTTAATCAACGCCTCAGTGGTGTCGGCAGATAATATAATAAAATCTAATAACAATTTACGAGCTTCGAAAACAAATAATCGTCCAACGAGGGAAGCAGAAAATGTGCGAAGCATTTTTTCTCATTATTTTACATTAAATAAAATTTGAAACTTATGTGCAATAAAAAATATCATATATAATTAATAAATATACTTACTTGAAAACCCCGTTATTTCAGCAACACATTCCCATTCCTTATCGACAGTTAGTCGATCCTTATAACGAGGATTTCTTTTATTGTAAAGAACATTTCTTTTCTGCACCTCAGAAATCAACAGGTCCATCGTAAAATCGGACGATAACTGCGATAAAAATCAAACCGTTTGAATTTTAAAACAATGCGTGCGGTGCGAGGAAAATAAGTCGCGCAAATCGCACGCAAAACGTGCTATATTTGGACATCTTCATTTGCCCCATGCAGTTTAATTGTGAACGTCCATCGCATTACCCGCACCGTTCCGCACGCATCGCATTACCCGCATTTAGCTAGGACATAGCGTAACGCAAGCGCTGCGCCAGGAGTTGAGCTCGTGCTCGATATGATTGGCCCAGGCGGCGCGCCACGAGATATGCTCGTGGTCATTGTGTTTGGCCCGAACATTTAAACACGAGGAGTACTCGTGGTTGTAGGTCAAAGGGTTAAGGGGCAAATGTGTCCTGTCGTGGACTTCCGTGTTTGGCAGAATAGAATTCTATCGAACTTCACTACAGGCGGAGGTTATAGCTTCGTCGTATTTTGACAGATTTAAAACTTTTTTGAACTTGTTAACGTGCATTTTCTGAAACCGCTTAATGCACTCGAATGTGCATAGCCAGGCTAAATAACTGAATAACTCTCGCTCACCCTAATTAGAATTTTGTTTTCACGGAGGAATTCAGCATTGAATAGTTCGATACAGATTAACACTTAACCCTATAAAATTACATGAACATTTTATTATTAAGCCCATCCACTTAATAAGTCTTATTTAATTTGATATTTATGGCGACCCAGTAAACGCTTTCAGTCGTTAAAATCACTCGTCGCCGTTACAGTATCACTATTGTATTTTAATTATAATATATGCACGAGAACAATGACCTTGAAGCCGCTTTACTTTGATTCGCATGTTGATATACACAACTAATAACCTGACAATTTTGACTTAGTGTTAGTTCCCCGCGAAAAGACGCATTAACATAGTGTAAGTATCCTCATGAACGCTTCAGTGCGCCATGAACGAAAATCCGAACAATCCACGTCCGCCTGACGACACGCAGGCATCACCTAAGTACGTGTCGTGACACCGCCCCCGACAAGCTGTGTCTACTTGAAAAAGGTTAAAAATCATCAAGGCATCGGAACGATCACCGCCCATAACACCAGCCCAGTACACCACCGACAACCACACGCCTGCATGCGGGAATACATGCAGTGGCGCCCATCAAACCGATTATCGATATCAACATCTTCTACCAGACCATCTCCAGCTCCAGCTGCTCCGTACTCCGCCCCGGAGTCCGATCCGATGCACCAGCCGCCCCAATGACTGGAGAGAGAAATCGAACATCTTGGTACCCGCCGCGCCGTACCAGTGCACATCAGGATGAAAGCTCATCTCCGGCCAGACCAGACGTGACTGCTCCTAGGATGCCACTACCCCAGGCATCCAATGATGCCGAGATTCGATGTAGGAACTCCGAATCTCCTCACACCTCACCCACGGAAGGATCTCCAAGGACCAGTGTCCCGGCCAGTATCCTAGAACCCAGGCATCTAGCGATGCCGAGATCCGGTGTCGAGATGACCGAATCCCCTCGCACCACAACCGCGGAAGGATCTCCCCAAGGACCAGTGTCCTGACCAGCGTCGAGAGCAGCCAGTGCTGCCTCCCCAAGACGCCCAACTGCAGTTCCCAGTGGAACTTGGATCCGGTGTGGGAAGACCGAACCCCCTCCCACCTCATGATGACATACCTACGACGACTCCAACTGGCAGCTATCATATGTACATACTTTTCTACGCACTTCAAAATTCTCTCGTTTTCCGGGGGCGTTTGTTATCGGCGCTTAGTTTATCTACGCGTCTTAACAAATGCGTAATTATCTTAATTTGCATTTTATGAGCTAACCATTTCTCCTTTTCATTATTAACATAAATTCCGCATTATTGAAATTTCCAAAGGAGATCATTTTCGAAGGAATACAGCTGCCAGTAACAACAATGAAGATGAGCCTCTACCCGCTGTGCGCCCATTTACCGAGGACGTCGTTAGGACATTTCGCAAAACTATTAGTGGAACTACCAGTGCCAACATAATGGACTGTTGCTCCGACCCCCCCCCCCCCCCCAGCTACCTGCGTACGTGACGAAATCGACTCAAACCTAAATTGTTCTAGGAAGAGCAATTTGCAGGTTCAAACGCGTGCGCCGACCTTGACGATCCCGTCACACCCTACCACCACCCGCAACCTGGAGAAGAGTAGGGCGTGGACCCCGTAAAAGGCCATGGAGCGCTCCCAAGAGATCAGTCATTTTTCGACCATCAATAGACTCAGAATTCGACTCCATCATTCGTCACAACACAAGAGTCAGAACGCCTAAGTCGCCGCCACTTCCGCCGAAGAGCTAGCTAGACGTCAACTAGGGCGGTTTTGCACCCCGCGTTGCGCCCCCTTCCCATGACAAGTATCGCCCAACGCGAGGTCGAGTCAAAGCCCACGATTCGAGGATGCCAGCTACAAGGACAGGTATGGACATCAACGAAACGATCGCCTTCGAGAACCGGAGGTCACACCCTACCACCACCACCACCCGCAACCCGGGGAAGAGTAGGGCGTGGACCCCGTAAAAGGCCATGGAGCGCTCCCAAGAGATCAGTCATTTTTCGACCATCAATAGACTCAGAATACGACTCCACCATTCATCACAACACAACAGTCAGAACGCCCAAGTCGCCGCCGCTTCCGCCGTCGCCGCTTCTTCCGCCGCCGCTTCCATTGCTGCCGCTTCCGTTGCCGCCGTCGTTGCCATTGACGCCGCTTCCGTTGCCGCCGAGCCAACTTTCACTCATTCGAGAACTCGCCTGGCATCCCCGTGCTTCACGAACATTGAGTGAATTGTTGGTGACTATTTACTTTTCGTACTTTTATTTGTGACATTATTTCTTGACTTTTTTTGTTCCCGCGTGTATATATTTTCATTCTTGAACATTGAACATTTTTTGTAAATTTTTCCGTGTGTAAATAATAGCGATCGTTATCGCACCTATTAGAATTTTTCTGCCTCTGCTCCCATCCCGTATTTCTTGTGCTGCATCGACTCCGAAGACCTAGCTGGAGGTCATCGAAGGCGGTTCTTCACCCCGCGCTGCGCCCCCCCCCCCCCCCCCCCCCCCAGTGACGAGGTATCTATGTACCCAAAACCTTCTGGCTATTCGTCTTCTCCTCCTGAGATAACAATACAGCACTACAGTTTCGTCATCACTCGACTCTTCCAACATTGCATGATCGATATCCATGACGACATTGAACGAACTAGAGATTTCGGTTGCTGACAAGTTGCCTCGTGTGTGGAGTCAAGTCACCATTCAGTCTGTAACCGGTCAGAAACCCAAGTTACCAACTGGTTTAGTTCATTTCCCAGTATCCCCGTTGTACTATAGAACTATGTACTGTGTAACCTAATAATAATAACATCTATTATGCCTCCTCCAGGCCGCCTTAACCAAGTAAGGTAGCTACGACTTAAGAGTGCATTTGTTGTTTATATTGCGATCTGGATTTATTTAGATATAAACAAATCACAATTTAATAATAATAATTTTTCTACGTCCGTTATAAAATGTACAGTTTTTTTCATTAATCTGCGTTCATAAAATATGTGATTCCTGAACCCTTCAAGTAGCGTGAAAAAAAGTGCCATAACGGTTCATTTTTTCACTCTTTTGCGTGAAAAAAAGTGCCGTAGCGGTTCATTTTTTAACGCAACTAAAAAATTGTTTACGCAAAGTGTGTCATGAACTCTTCACAACACGCCGCGAGTTCCGCCGATAAATATCAAACATTCGTTTCCGATCAAGACAACTTGATGATTATTATTATTTTCTTTATTTAAAACAAGTATTATTACTTATAAAAATTGATTAAGGTTTTATCAAATTTATAAATGTATTTAAAGTTACGGACGTAGAAAAAATTTTGTATGAAACTCGAGAGTAAAGCAACTTTTTTTCACTTGTAGGAATTGCCGCACTCGCCTTCGGCTCATGCGGCAATCTTTCCTACTCGTGAAAAAAAGTATTACTTTACTCACTTGTTGCATAAATAACTATTTGATTGCGTCGTGCAGTGCGGGGGGGGGGGGGAATATGGCGGATTCCCGCTCGTGCTCCTTGTTGATTTCTTTTTCTCTCGTCGCCTCGCAACCGCGTCACAGCCATGCCACTTGATTCTATTCTCCAGGCGACGCCACACATTCATTACTACTGACAACTGGCCGCTACAATTAACGCTAGTGATTTCACCAGTAGCGCCGTAAAAATATGCAAAACAACAAACTGAAATATGTACACTGACTTTAATGTAAACACCTCCGCTTATCTGCCCTTCACTCGCAATTTTAATACTGGTTACAGTTCGTAAACTTATTTTTAAAGCATAAGCAACTCTCCATATAACGATGTAAAATCAACCACGACCTAAATAAACAATAAAAAACAGAATTTATCTCTTTAACGGCATTCAGGGAAATTAGAGAGCAGTTGTTTTCCTTTTCGGTTGCAAGTTGCAAATAAGATTGACCACAAGATTCGGCGCCTGAGAATGTAGATGTTTACCTGACACTTGGAAACGCCGCGCCGCCACTGCAGTTACGAATCGTGCAAGACTTACGTACCAAGGTTCTGTCTTCGTTCAATGCATAGTTCGACAGTTGGGCGACATACGTAAATAAATATTGCGTCTAATTTAACGTATCGTAGAGGGAGTAGACGCATGAAAGTCATGTTGGAACTATGTTCCACTGTGTATGACAAGAAGAAGACGTTAATCACGTGCTGCTGCAATGCGAGGGACGCGACAGAAAAACCACCAGAGAGTCGATAATAAAAAAATACCACACCTTAGACCTCACACTAAGAGTCTACAACAAAGAAAATGAAACACACAGATTGAAGTTAAACGAGTGAGCGAACTCAGCAATAAGAGACGAAGAAATGGAGTTAACAGCACAAAGCGAGGAAAAAGATGACAGAAACGAAGAAATGTAGTTAACAGCACAGAGCGAGGAAGAAGATGACAGAAACGAAATGAATATGTAAACACGCGCAATTTGTAAATATGTAAATTAGTAAATTTGTAGGTAAGATGTAAAACAAAATGTAGACAATAAAGTGACGGGCATCCCACGCTAATTTGGAGAGTGGAGTTGGGTAGGTGTTCTGCTTGGGGTTAGTGGCGCTAGATGGAGGGGAGGTGCACAACAAAACTCAAAGCCAAACGGTAGGAGAGTTCAACCATCAATCTCTCTCTATGACGTGCATACAAAGATCCGCTAATCAAACTATAGATTAGGGTGGTCCTTATTTTTCGAGTTTTTAAATATTATCGCGGCACCTTTTCATTCGATTCTCTACTATAAAATATGAAATAGTAATTTTTTTTTTTTAGACAAAATTTAGAGGTCGCTACCAGTTGTCAAACTAATGAAAGATTATTTTAATTTTTCCAAATTATAATAATTTTGGTATCGGGAGATGGGATTGATTAAGTTGTAGCAGTTCCAAAATTGGAACGTGGAACAAGTGAAGCATGTGCACCAGCTATCTACGAAATAATAAATTTATGGAATTTGAGCGATAAAGTAGATTGTTTGTGTTTTGATACAACTGCTGTAAACACTGGTTTAAGAAATGGAGTTTGTGTTCTTGTCGCCATCACATAATGGAAATTATGTTAGCAGCTGTAGTGGATCAATCGCTCGGTTCGTCTAGTAGTCCTGATATTCAATTATTTAAAAGGTTTAAGCAAAATTGGGTCAGACTACAAAGCAATAACTGATGGCACTGAATCAAGTATCCTTGTTGAATACGCCACAGACAGAATTTCTTTTGCAAAAAAAAATTACAAGCATATCAACCTTGAGATGCCTACAGGAAAAAATTTAATCATTTTCTTAGGAGTTTCCGAAAAAGGTGTTTCATTTAGGAAACCTGCTGGTCTACATCGAGCTAGATGGATGGCAAGGGCTTTGTACTGTTTGAAAAGTTTCCCATTTAAACATCAGTTTAAACTGTCAAAAAAGGAAGAGAAAGCAGAATTTTCACGGTGATGATATATGTAAAATATTGGTTTCAATCCTCTACCTGATGGTCAGCACCAAGAAACGACTTAGAATTATTGAAAGATCTTACAACCTTTAAAAGAATAAATCAAAAATGTCTACTGTTGCCCTAGAAAAATACTGGGCCATTTGTGGTATTTGTCGGAGGAACTGGTGTCTTTTGCATTTTTCGACGACGATCTTCCAGTACAAGATAAAAATAAAATGGTAGATGCACTAAAAATCGAAACCATAGAAGATTGCCCAAAAAAAGTAAACATTGATGTCAAGCACATCGACGAAAAAAACATTGAGGACTTCGTAACTGGCAACTCTTTACGATTCTTCCAGATTCTGGATATCTCATCAAGGTTTTTGAATAAAGATTTGGAAACTTGGAACGATGATGATGATTTTGTAGCTGCAAAATTAATCGTTCATTCTATTAGAGTACATAACGATATAGCTGAGCGTAGTGTTGCGTTAATGGAGGAGTATAAGAAATTGATCACAATCCTTAAAGAAAAAAAGCAATATTTGCTTTTATTGGCGAACGAAGGAGTGTAGGAAAAAATACCCTAACACTAACAAATCAACCCTTGCATCTTTATAATAAATGATTTTAATGTTTTGATAATATGTTTTAATTTGTAATAATAACAATAATTTTACACTCTTGACGTCCTAACTTATGAATAAACAATTCTAACTAATTTTGAAATTTTGACTATTTATTTAATAAATTCAATATTCAACCTGTTCGTAACTCTGCAAGCAAAAATTGAATTGAATTTATTTAATGCTTTCTGCAAAGGTTGTTTCTAATTTGTTTATTATTTATTTAATATTTTAACCTTGGTAGTGACCTTTAAAAGTTATTTAAAAATTATGAAAAAAATACTGAATTTTTCTATTAAGGTATATAATCAAATTATGGGGTGCCCCGTAAAATAAAAGAATTTTTTGCAACACCATATCCTTAAGTTGTCATTATTTGATAGTTTTCAGCCTCTAAAATATATCATTTTTTCATAGTGCAAAATAACTATGCAATAAAAAAATAACTATGAAATAAAAAAATAACTATGAAATTAAAAAGTAACTATTCATAAATCTTACGAGATTTGGAGGGCAACAACTCCAAACTCGCCGCTTCCGCCGCTTCCGCCGCTTCCGCCGCTTCTCTTAACTCCGGTGGAGTTCCGCACATTTCCTCATCACTACTAATCAAGTTTTCACTCATTGAACTGAACTGAACAAATTAAATTAGAAGTAGTTTGACACAGAGACAAGTTTGACATAAAAAGCCGACTGTGGCGTGTTTTTTTGTTTCGATTAAATCGAAATTTATAATCGCAGCGTTCACTAGCGACATTTCAAGGCCCAGGACAGAGAAATTCAACTTAAGAATATGGTGTTGCAAAAAATTATGTATACAACTGGTGGCTAAACAGTGCTTTATTTTACTCGTGAGCTTTAGAGTACTCGCTGTCGCTCGTACTCTAAACGGCTCACGCGTAAAATAAAGCACTTGTTTAGCCACACGTTGTATAAAATACTATTGTTTCCTTCTTAATAATAAGGACCACCCTACTATAGATACAATAATTTCAACTCCGATGTCTGATGTGCGATGTCCTACGGTTCAGTAACAAAATTCAGTTTGCATATTCGATATGACCTATAATAATAATGCAAATAATTATGCTGTATTTACACACCTAGACAATTTACTTGCAAGTGATTATACGGCAATGTGTTTACGATTATTACGGAAATTATCTGACAGGGAAGTTATATCATGAGCCTACGCAATATGGGATAGCAAACAAGAACACTCCCTGAAATACGGAACAACTCAAATCAATACTAATTTTACACAATCGTAATATCATCATTCCTACATTATGCTTTCTTATTTTTTAATCTTTTATTGGTGTTTAATTATTGATGAATAAAATTATTTGTATTTTGAAATCTAAGACAAATACAGGACACCTCATACGACGCGGTTATTTTATGGAAAACCATGTAATTTCATGTTATTATTTTCAAATAGATAGACTTAGGATCGTTGATCGTAAGAGCAAAAAGTAGAAAATAGTTGGCAGCCCTTAAAACATAACCTAACTAACAGAAGTTCAGTGGAGTTACTAAGAATGGGAATTTTGCCATGGAAAACCCAGAAATTTTAAAAGCTGCTCGTTTAAGAATTCTAAATGTATTATTAATAGTGCTGATCAGTTCTAGGGATGGGCGATATTTCACGTATCTGTGATTTTTCACTTATATTGAAAAATCACAGGGCATTACTGTTAGTAATAGGCAATTTTCACTGCTACTTAAAATGACCGCTACTTAAAATCACTGTTACTTAAAATCACTGCTACTTAAAATCACTGCTACTTAAAATCACTGCTACTTTAAATCACTACTACTTAAAATCACTGCTACTTAAAATCACTGCTACTTAAAATCACTGCTACTTTAAATCACTACTACTTAAAATCACTGCTACTTAAAATCACTGCTACTTAAAATCACTGCTACTTTAAATCACTACTACTTAAAATCACTGCTACTTAAAATCACTGCTATTTAAACTATGACAAACTGTGATTGCTACTTAAACTGTGACTGTTACTTAAAACATAATTGTAAGAAGACAGTACAAAGTGGCATTTCTAAATGTTATTTAATATTCATTACTTTATTCTCCCATTTTTGCAGAGTATTGCATTGAATTTCGAATAAATATTTAATAAAAAAAAATATTAAAAAAATTCCATGGTACACCATATAAAATGAAATAAATTACAACTTATGCACTAACAATTATTAATTAATTAATTGAGATTTGATAAAAACGAAAAAATTATCTTGCTCGGCATGGAATTGAACCACAAACTCCCTGTGATCGAAAGTGATGAGTCCGACGACTTAATAAACCCAAAATGACTCGAAATTCATTTGAATTTAAGATTCAGTGCAAATATCTAAACATACATTTTAAAATAATATCTAGAAACTAATTTTAAAATTGCAAACTTCATGAACTGAATAAAAAACAATTTACCAAACTGCGAAAATCTCCAAATGCTCCTTGTTCACGTTCTCAAAAAATTAAAACGAAAATCTTCAAAAATCCATATCTCTATTGAAAATCGTTGAATTTTCAAGCCCCAAATTGATTTTGAATAAGCGATACTTCGGCCGCCGAGAATAATTCTTTATAGAATTTTTTCTGCGTGTTTTATTTTTTTTTTCTGCGAAATTTTCATTCAGGTGCTCAAAAAATTAAAACTAAAATTTTCCAAAATACATATCTCCATTAAAAACTGTGGATTTTCAGTGCTCAAAAAAATAAAACTAAAATTTGCATATATCCGTATCTCCATTAAAAATTGGGGAATTTACAAAAACCAAATTAATTTTGAATAAGCGATTAACTGCTCAAAAAACTAAAACTAAAATTTTCAAAAATCCATATCTCCAATAAAATTGACAAATATACAAAAACCAAATTAATTTTAAATAAATGATTCTTCGACCATTGAGGATATTGTTTTAAGGAATTTTTCTACGCGTTTCATATTTTTTTTTCTGCGATGTTTTCATTCAAGTGTTCAAAAAATTAAAACGAAAATTTCAAAAATCGATATCTTCATTAAAAATTGGCGAATTTACAAAAACCAAATTAATTTTGAATAAGTGATTCTTCGACCATTGAGGATATTATTTTAGCGATTTTTTTCTACACATTTTATATTTTTTTCTGCGATGTTTTCATTCAAGTGCTTAAAAAATTAAAATTAAAATCTTCAAAAATCTATATCTCTATTGAAAATTGTTGAATTTACAAACACCAAATTGATTTTAAATTAGCTATACTTTGGCCATTGAAGATGATTTTTTATGGAATTTTGTCGGCGCGTTTTATATTTTTTCTGCTATGTTTTCATTGAGTGCTTAAAAATTAAAATTTGCAAAAATCCATATCTCCATTAAAAATTGGCTAATTTACAAAAACCAAATTAATTTTAAATAAGTGATTCTTCGACCATTGAGGATATTGTTTTAAGGAATTTTTTCTACGCATATTATATTTTTTTTCTGCGATGTTTCCATTCAAGTGCTCAAAAAAATAAAACTAAAATTTTCAAAAATCCATATCTCCATTAAAAATTGTTGAATTTACAAAAACCAAATTAACTTTGAACAAGCGATTCTTCGGCCATTGAGGATATTGTTTTAAGGAATTTTTCTGCGCATTTTATATTTTTTTCTGCGATGTTTTCATTCAAGTGCTCAAAAAATTAAAACGAAAATTTCAAAAATCCATATCTTCATTAAAAATTGTCGAATTTACAAAAACCAAATTGATTTGGAATAAGTGATTCTTCGATCATTAAGGATATTGTTTTAAGGAATTTTTTCTACGCGTTTTATATTTTTTTCTGCAATGTTTTCATTCAAGTGCTCAAAAAATTAAAACGAAAATTTCAAAAATCCATATCTTCATTAAAAATTGTCGAATTTACAAAAACCAAATTAATTTTGAATAAGTGATTCTTCGCCCATTGAGGATATTGTTTTAAGGAATTTTTTCTACGCATTTTTTTTTCTGCGATGTTTTTATTCGAGTGCTCAAAAAATTAAAACGAAAATCTTCAAAAATCCATATCTCTATTGAAAATTGTTGAATTTACAAACACCAAATTGATTTTAAATTAGTGATATTTCGGCCATTGAGGATGATTTCATATGGAATTTTGCCTGCATTTTTATAATTTTTTCTGCGATGTTTTTGTTCAAGTGTTAAAAAAAATAAAACGAAAATCTTCAAAAGGATTTTTGAGAATTTTCTGTATTGAAAATTGTTGAATTTACAAAAACCAAATTGATTTAGAATTAGCGGTACTTCGGCCATTGAGGATATTTTTTTATGGAATCTTGCCTGCAGGTTTTATATTTTTTCTGCTATACTTTTGGCCAAGTGCTCAAAAAATTAAAATACAAAATTTCAATAATCCATATGTCTATTGGTTAATGATTTTATTTTAAAATAATCCTTCGAGAACAGAGCAAATAATCTTTCAAACGTCGCGTTTTTTCAGAGGTAAAACCTAAATACGAAAACATTTGCCACATACCTAATTTCAAATTAACTGGACAAACATTCTGTTTTTCTGCAAAAATCTCCAAATATTTCTCGAATTTTGAACTGAATCAAGGATAGTCGTATATTTATTTGGTATAGCAGATAATATAGCCAAAATATTACCTCCAGTCGCAGGTATAATATCAAAAGGAACACCATTTACGTGACCGGGTGGACAAATATTAGTAGAATCATATCAACATTTTTGAGAAACCATTAACAATTTCAGAAGGTTTTACGACGTTTACTAACCGTGATTACAGTTTAAAATCACTGATATTAGAAAGTAGCAATCACAGATAGCAACGTGATTCAAAAGTATCAGTTCTGCCCATCTCTAATCAGTTCTAGAAATAACCGTTAATGTTTAGAATATGCAAAATCGGCAGATAGAAACACACAAAACTATTTTTAAAACAACATGTCAAAATGAACAAAATGTACAATACACTGCAATATAATTTTACTCGAATTTTTATAGGGATTTTCAGAAAATGTGCTTTCAACTATTTTCGACTTTCTGATCTCACTATATGCTACACCAAAGTTATGTTTTCTTAAATGGAACACCCTGTACTTTTTATCTTTTTTGAATTCTGGGGAACAAATTAGGATAAGTTACTTCAATATTCCCTATACCTATCGTTTACCGTTTTCGAAATATTTAAAGATTTGTTGATTTGAATTTAGAAATGTTATATTTTCCCCAGTGATTAACGCTGAACCAATGAATTGTTTTTATTGTTTGGTTGAAGGTTCAAACTATGGCGCCAACCATGATTTCATTAAAAAAATATATTCAGGGTGATACAAAAATGTGGTAGAAAATCTTAAATTATAAAGTCGAATAATTTCGTTTTTTCAAATGGCACATCCTGTATTTAGTAAGGCATTCTCATGAAGAATTCAATTCTCTTTCATATTGAAATAATGTTCCCTGTACTTAAACTCAAAAGTCTTCTTGTGTTTGGCGTTTTTCACATTAGCATTATATTATACTTTAGCAGTTTTTAATTAATTTACCCAGCTTTGACATTGCGCAATTTATATCAGGAAGTCGCCTTAAATCAATTTGAGTTGTGTAAAATGAACAGTCATGTAAAATCTAGTTGTCTTTCAGATCTCTAGGCTAGTTTTTGTATTAGGGTAGTTTCACGTCAAGTGAGCAGTCCATTTCACGCCACCCTCTCCGATTTAGCTCAATTTTTTTACACTTGTTTGGGTACCCAAAATATGACTTCATGCCAAATATCAGACCTCTAGAAACAGTCATAATCGATGGTAAATTTCTCAAGGAACCAAATACAGCGGCCAGATTTTCTGCGCATGCGCGTTTTAAACACTTTTTTCGTTCAAAAATTCATTTCTCAGAATTTGCCACCGATTAAAACTCCAACTTTGGGCAAAGCCAAAAGTATGTGATTTAAGATGCTTGAATAATTGAATAAAATTTTCCCACACTAGTGGTAGTTTTCGCTCTAGAGCCTCTTGAACGCACAAAAATATTTTTCAATCAAAATTTTCGCACATATTGATAAATATATATTATTATAACAATATAAGATATATATCATTATTACTTTAATTTCTCGTAAAATTATCACCGTTATTATTGAAATTATTATTATCAATGATTGCAAATAATTTTCACATTTGTGAGTGATTTTTTGTCGTGTTTTTAAGGTTGCTGATCACAAACTCTTTGATTTCAGACAGTCGATCAATCTTAAACATTAAATTTTAAAATTACATTACTTAAAAACTTAGTTCATAGTTTTACCGCTAGGTGCGCCTTTGCTATACATTTGATTCTCATAAATAAAATTTCTTGTTACGTGAATATATAACATCGAAAAATTTGGATTTTCTCAAAAATAACGGTCAATTTTGAAGATCGGTAAGAAAGTCAGAGAATATCTACTGACCCCAGTTGAAGTCTTCAATAAATCAAGTTATCTTTCTTGTGAAATTCTTTGGGCTCAGAGGAAATTGGGTGCATAACCCTGCCTCCCAGCTGAAGGCTCAAAAGTAATTTCACATCCGTTTCGTTTATGGTTTCTGAGCCATAGATCTTTGCTGTTGAATCGTCCACATCCGGTCCAGTGTGGGTCGCTATTTGGCTTCAACTTTTGGTGCTGGTAGCTTATAGCCACGCATTTCCCGGCGCATCTACCATCGAATAAAATTTCTTCAATTTTAACGATTTATGATAAATCAAATGCTGAGAATGTAATTAACATAAGCCTATAGATGTACAGTTAATCCACAATTTCAATTTTTTTTTTTTTTGATGTGAGGAGAGAAAATCTTTTAAAGACACCCCTGAAGAGTGGTAGTATTGGAGTCCTCCCCTGAAGGGCGCGGAGTATACCAACTAAAAACTCTCCTCGTCTGTCTGGGGATGTTTGGCAAGGCCACGATCCGGTGGTCGTTCCTTGCCCGGCTGCGAGAATGTCTCTTAGTGGGGATAGGTTCGTCAAACGCCTAAGTCATGCCTCCATCGGAAGCGAGGACCCGAGCGAGCGATGCTGGGTCTATTTGGGTGGGGACTGTAGAGTTTTGGTGGTTATTCGTCTGTCGGAATGCCTCTAGGTCTTTTGTGTTTGTGTGTGGGAGGAACATCATAGGAGGAGAATATAATGCCCGATGGGGGGTCGGAATCAAGACTGTCAAACAATTTGGCAGCGAGCTCTTTGAGCAATTATAATGGCTAGATATAAGATTTAATTTGTGAAAAATTCAAAAAGGAAGTGATAAATCCAGTGCGTTGTGCTTTGTGCAACTCGAACTATCATCCCGAGTGTTATAAACATTATCGACACACCAAACACTGTGATATCAGCGAAACTGCAAGTTCCCGTGAAACGGAGCCATCATCCATTACCTCGCAACCTCAAGATGCCGTGGATTTTAGAATGGAGGCTTACACTCTCCTAAAAAAGCTGGTGGAGCAGCTCACAACAACCAATGAGTTACTCACGGAGAAAGTTAACTACCTTGAAGTGAAATGTAATAAATATAAGATTCTATATGAAGAGGTTACAGCAAACTCTGTTCCCGCCAATAACATAAGTGAAGTTGCAGCAGGAGTGCCGAAAGGCGGTCGTGCTAAGAAAAATCCTGCACAGCCAGTTGCTGTAGATAACCCAGTTTCCACTAATAGATACCCGCGTCGACAAAATTCGAATGGTTATAATATTGAAAAATCTAAATCGAGCGACATTGATACTACCGAATGTCCACCTCAAATTGAATTTACGCAGACTGTTATAGATAATAAAGAGTAAAGTAGAAAAGAAACATAATCAAAAGAAACACATCCTAGGAAAATCTCAGGAAACAATACTGGTAAAAGGAGTTAAAAAGAGAGCGCATCTTCATATTTATAGACTACACCCGAGTACACGTCAAGAGGAGCTTAAAAAACACCTAGATGTGAATAAAATATCTGTAATTGACTGCGAAACACATGAATACACATCTTTCAAAATCACCATACCATTCGAGGAAATTGAACTGGCACAAAACCCCATGATCTGGCCGGATGGAGCACAAGTGAGCCGTTTTTTAATCCCACGACGAGCCCCGAACGAGTTGAAGAATCGCTTACAAGCAGCATCACAGTAACCAATGGGAAAAGTAAAACATTAGAACTGTTCTTTATCAATATGCAGTGCATTAGAAATAAATTTAATCAATTCGAGGCTTTTCTAACTGAACATAATCATACTTTTGATATCATCTCCTTATGTGAACATTGGCTTAGACGAAATGAAATTTGTTCAGTAAATATAGACAAGTATAGTTTAGGCTCGCAATTCTCTCGTACACTGTATATTCATGGAGGTATTATGCAGTTAATGAAACATGATATAACATTTAATAACTTGCAGAATATTAACAATCAATCAATAGAAAAAGAATGTGAGTTAGCTGCATCATACCTTCCTTCATATAACATTTATATTATTAGTATCTATAGATCACCGGAGGGTGATATAAAAAACTTTAACGCTGTTCTAGCCAGGCTTTTGGATCAAATAAGTTCTGATAAAGGCATAATTATCGGCGGTGATTTCAATGTACAATTTTGTACGAATGACTCACGTGCTACTCAATTATGTGATTTCTTAAAATCGTATGGTATGTACCACAAAGTAAATTTTAATACAAGAAAAAAATAATTGTATTGACAACATTTTTTCTAATTTAATTATTCAAGATATAGAAACTTAACCATTGGTTCCCGGACTTTCAGATCACATTGGAATTTATGTTAAAGTAAGGCATCGACACATATTTAAAGAGTGCGCAAATAAAATTACTAGGCCTATTACAGAATGGGGAAAGTTTCAAATATATTCACTTCTAGAAATAACTGACTTTTCATTTTGTGATGGTGCCCTAAATGTACAAGAATCATTTAGTTATTTCATAAACATTCTGGAATGTTATATTTTGGAATGCTTTCCACAAAAGGAAATCCGTCAAAGATCTGATAACGGTATTATTTGTTATACAAATGAATTGAAACAAATGCGTGAAACCCTCTTATTGATGAAAGACGCCCCAAATTAAGACCTTGTTATATAAATTATAGAAATAAATATAGAACTAAGTTACAAGAAACACGAATAGCTGCAAATGTCAACTACATTAAAAAATCTGCAAATAAGCAAAAAGCAATGTGGTCGTTAATAAACCAAAACAAGGAAAAACATTGTAATGACAATTGTCCTATTAATTCAGAAGATTTTAATATATTCTTCAGTTCTATTGCAGACCAAATAATATCTAAAATGGATTCAACTAACAAAGATCCCATCTCTTTCATGGTAAAAAATGATACACTTTGTAATAGTTTCTTTTCATTTGAAGAAGTTAGTCCGATACAGGTTAGAGAAGTTATTAATAGCTTAAAAAAATCAAACTCTCGAGACATTTATTCAATATCATCTAATATTCTTAAGTATTTAGTAAATGTAATTCTGATACCACTTACAAAATTATTAAATGCATGTCTAAAATCCGGAATTTTTCCTAGTTGCCTTAAAGCGGCATGTATAATTCCAATTTATAAAAAAAGTGACAAATCAAATATTAATAACTACAGGCCGATATCGTTGCTGCCAATATTCTCAAAAATATTGGAAAAAATTATGTTCAATCAAATGATCAAATTTCTAGAGTCCAACAATGTACTGCATAATAATCAATACGGATTCCGCAAGGGACGATCAACGATTAATGCGGTCACAGCTTTTGTTAACGAAATTGTAGAAAGTTTTGAGTTAGGTTCATATGCTGTGACGTCATTTTTCGACCTAACTAAAGCATTTTACTGTGTACCTCGAGACATTTTACTTAGGAAATTATATTATTATAATTTTAATCCACACAGTTGCCGCCTACTAAATTCATATTTATGTGATCGCACTCAACTTGTCTTTGTTAATGGGAGTAAGTCAAATGCTTTAACAAATAACTATGGGGTTCCTCAAGGGTCAATACTTGAGCCACTATTGTTCCTCATTTACGTTAATGATCTTCCGGAACATGTCGATAATGGCAATATTATTATGTATGCAGACGATACTGCTTCCATTAGCAAGTCAACTAACTAGAACGAGTCGCGCCAGAGTAGAGATCTTATAAATAACAATGTTTTGGAATGGTTCACTGCAAATAAGTTGTCTTTAAATCCAGAGAAAACCATTCACCTAACATTCTCATTAAAGACTGATAATCTTGAGCATGGGTCTTGCAAATTTCTTGGAGTACATTTAGATACAAAATTAAGATACAAAATTAAATTGGCAAACACATTGCAATAACTTAAGTGATAAGCTCAATAAGACTACATACTTACTAAGAAATCTTAGCCACTCATTACCCCAGACAACATTATTATCCGCATATTTTGCTCATTTTCATTCCCATCTTATATACGGGATTTTAAGTTGGGGACATTCTTCGGGAGGAACTCGCGTGTTCTCTATTCAGAGGCGCGCTCTCACAATACTGACCTCTCTTCAATACAGGGATGAATGCAAACAGGCTTTTGTGAACCTCAATGTATTGACAGTACCATGTATATTTTTATTTGAATGTGTAAAACATGTGCGACAAAACATATCCAAATATACAACACATGATCAAGTGCATAACTATCCTACACGAAACAAACAATTAATTTGTTATACCCGATGTAGACTTGAAACTAATAAAACAGGCATTAATTATTATGGGCCTAAAGTATATAATGCTCTTCCATTATCATTGAAATCGTTAGCTGATAATGTATTCTATTCAAAATTAAAGTCACATTTAACTAAGAAAGTTTTTTACGACATTTTTGAAGTCTTGAACAACGATTTTTCCGATATTTAATATGTTTTTCTGTTTTAACTATGTATTTTTTATATATTCATCATTTGGACAATTACAAATTGGAATGCAACGATTACTATTATAAATTTTGTTACAGTTTACTTAGCTTTAATTATGTCTACTACTATGTAATATTGTAATATTGCATTTACTCATTTCCTTCTGACCTGGGTACACTATTGTATTAACACAAATAAATATGATTATTATTATTATTATTATTATTATACTCCTTGACAATGTCTGTGTCTCTGTGGATTTGTGAGTTCCTCATGTAAAGAGGTGCGTTAAAAAGCCGCCTCAGAGACTTGTTCTGCTGTATTTAGAGCTTGTTGAGCTGAGGTGGTTTACAGTAGCTGAATACTGGTGCTGCATAAAGCATTTGTGGTCTGATGACCGATGTATAAAGGCTTTTCCGGTTTTTAAGCGAAAGATTGGATTTGGTGTTTGTAATCGGCCATAGCAAGGCGAGTGTCGCTTGGGCTTTATTGACCGCTCGTTTGATGTGTTTGGACCAGCTCAGGTGCTGGTCAAGAACAACTCCCAGGTATTTGATGTCGTGTTTGGTGGGGATAGGATCTCCAGAGTACGTGAGCTCGGGTATTTGTCGTTTAGAGGGGGGATGCGCGAAATGCATAGCCACGCTCTTGTCCGAGTTTATCGCAATGCGCCATTTGTCGGCCCATTCTTCGAAGGTGTCTATCACCTTTTGCATTGTTCTCTCTGCGATGTTTTTGCCCCGAGTAGTTTTTATACTACCTCTGAGTGGAAGCGCGGTGTCATCCGCGTATTGAGCGGTTACGACTGGTGATAAGTCACGAATGTCACTAACGAAGATGTTTATAGTGTAGGGGAAAAGCTGGACCCCTGGGGCTCACCGGCTTCTATCGGTCTTTGAGAGGAAAGGACGTTCTTGAATTTGGCACAGAACTTTCGGTTTTGTAGGAAGTCGTGAATAATTCTAGTCAGATACTCGGGGTAGTGTTATTATTTTATAGACGAGACCTGAGGACCAAACCTTGTCGAACGCCTTGGCTACATCGAAGAATACCGCCGACGTGTTTCTGTTGAAGATGTTGAGACCTTCAGATATATATTCGGTGACTCTCAACAATTGATGTGTCGATGAGAGTCTGGCTCGAAACCCGTATTGGGAGTCGGGAATTACGTGGTGTTTTTAGGGATGTTCACGAAGCCGAATTAGAATTATTCTTTCAATAATTTTTCCGAAGGAGCTTAGCAGGCTGATTGGCCTGTAATTTTGCGGGAATGTGGGTGATTTCTCTGGCTTGAGGATGTTTATGATTGCGGCAAGTTTCCATGAGTTTGGGAAATAGCCGAGCTTCATCGAAGCATTTGCTATGTTGACAATAGCGACTCTTCCCTTGGGTCCGAGGTTTCTGATCATGGAATTGTAAATGCCGTCGTGGCCAGGAGCTGACCTCTTTAGGACTAGTTGATTTGATTAACCCGCTGTCGTTATTGTTTATGGGCAGCATCCTTGGCCCTTTCCTATTTGTTGTTTATATAAATGATTTGTCGCTAAAGATACACGAAGGAGCAAAAATGCAAAATTATGCTGATGATACAAGTTTACTGTTAAGGGGTCGCACTTTTCCTGACTTAAAAGCCCTAGGAGACCAAAGTTTAAACTACATGCATAAATGGTTCTTGGATAATAAACTCTTGTTAAACCCTGAAAAAACAAATTGCATACTCTTCAAAACGAATCAAGCTTTAGATACTCCAAATGATATTTGTTTAAATGAAGTTCGGTATCCATTTATAAATAGTGTTAAGCTTCTGGGAATTACTCTAGACGAGACGTTGACTTTTTCAAAACAGATTGACTCAGTTTGTGTAAATATAAGCAAAGCTATCTACGGATTGAGAACCGTCGTGAGATATACTAACTTTGAATTGGCTTACTTCTTTTACTATTCAAATATTTATCCATTGTTGTGTCAACGTCTATCGAGTATTCACATTACAAAAGAAGCCAATGCGACTATTAAACAGGTTGAAATATCGTGATAGTTGCCGAGGTTATTTTTGTAGGCATGGCATTTTAACATTACATGGTTTATATATTTATGAATGTATTAAGTTCCTATGGAAGCATAATAATAAATTCATAACCAGTACCTTAGCCAACAACCATGATACTAGACATGGGCATGTTTATCGTCTCCCAAATCATAGATTGTCTATGTATGAAAAAAGTGCATATTATGCTTCAATGAAACTATACAATCATATTCCTAAAAATTTTAAAGATGCATGTAGCTTTAGCATTGCAAAGAAAATGCTATTTAATTTCCTATGCTCTATGGAGCCATATTCTTTGAGGGAATTTTATGAAAAATGTAAATTGTAAATATTGTTATAGATCACCATTATTTTCTATTTTGACAACTTTTTCATGTACAATATTATTTTATGTATTTATTGTCCAGAGAAATAAAGAGAGTGTTATGTTATGTAGTTCCATCTGCTGTATAGGCAAGACCTCTCTCTCCGTGAATAGCCGCGTTGCCCAGGGGCTTGCGGCTGAGTGCCTTGGACACACTCCAGAATCTGTTTCTGTCATTGTCCATGGACTCGATGGTCTAGGCCCAGCGCTTATTTTAAATTTCACGTAGTCTATCTTTGACAACTGTTGAGAGTTATTCATTTTGGGTTTGTTTGGTCATTCTCGCAGTATGGTCAGTGGTTTACCCTCGGGCTATGACGGTAGCGAATGCTGCCGCGATTATGGTTTTGTCGTTGTCTGATTTGGCCGCAGCGATCATGCGGGCCATTGTCTCGCTCATGAGAGCGAGGTTGGGAGTGCCGGCCGGTGCTTTCGTCGGGGGGCTGGGGGATGATTTGTCTGTCGCGTTAGTGTTTTTTGCCGGGGTGGTGGCATAGGAGGTGCCCTCTTTGCGAGAGGCATTGTTTTGTGGGGTTGTATTCATGTTTGTTGTTGAAGGAGCCGTGAGGTGTTTGTTTAGGCTAAGGTATTTAGGACATTGTCTAAAGCTGGCTGGGTGAGGCCCCTGGCTGTTCACGCAGGTAGCGTCCTGGTCTCTGGGACGAGTGTATTCAGCGGTCGGGTGGTTTGCGCCGCACCTGACGCATTTAAATGCCGCTCAACAGTTGGACTACGTGTGATCCCAGCGCTGACAGCGGTGGTATTGTGAGCTGCCCGCGGCTCTGCGCTTGGGCTCAACCCAGACGCGGAGTCCGGCGACATTTGTTAGGTCGAATATTTTCCGACCTTCGTCAGTTTTGTCTACCTGTACGTAGACCATTTCGAAAGGGCACTTTCGGCCAGTCATCCTACTTATTTTTGAGACAGGGATGTTCTTGTCTATGAGACTGTCCTCAATGTCTTGAAGGGATGTTTCAACCGGAATTGTTTGGATAACTGCTTTCAGCGTCTTTTCTTCTTCCAGTTGGAAGGTATGGTACATTTTGATCGTCGAGGAAGGCTGTGCCTCGTCTGAAGTCTGTCGGGGAAGCTGTTTGAATTTTAATGCCATCAGATGTCGTAATAGCGTGGGGATCTGAATTTGGATGGCGTGAAGGTGTTTAGAAATGGCTGTTCAGTTGTTTTTTGTCCGTAATATGATAGGTGGTGGACGTTTAGATTTTATTGGTATGGCTGTGGTGGTCGTATCTGTTTTGTCGGTTTGGCTGGCGCTTGTCGGAGTCAAGCAACTCGGGCCCGGATCAGAAACGGATGGGTGGCCCGAATGGGCTGTCTGTCTTTTTCAGTCTGCGCCCTCAGGACTGTGGGCTTGGGAAGTGGAGGATAGTCTGCTCTTGGGATAGAGGCAGACGTGGTGGATTTTTTTGCCTGGTCGGCGTTGGAGATGCTCGTTGTTGCCGAGCGTTTTTTTTTTGGTTTGGGGTCTTGGCTAAGCTGGCTAGTCTCCCCGTGGTGGATTATCTCCACGATGGGGTCGATATGACGGCACCGACGTGGGCCTGTCTTGTGCGTGAGTGAGACGGAGCTTGGAAGCATTATTTTTATTAGCTTCGTCAAGGAGTTGACGAACTTGCGCTAGTTCAGAGGTTAAATTGTCTATTTGGGAGGTAATGGTTTGGGCCATTGTGATTAATTTGTCTAGTTTAGTGTTGTCACTAACGCTATGGTTGCTGTCGGAGTAGGCGTCCATGTCTTCTTCGATGTTTGGCAGGGACAGGTCAGCCTGAGACGCTGCCCCGTCTATGGTGATTTTTCCGTGAGGTATTAGCAAGACGCTAGTAGGGCTAATAGTGTCACGATGCGGAAGTGTAAGCACAGGCGGGCCCGATCAGTAAATGGATTAGTGGTGTGGGTAGACCTGAGTTTACTGCCCCCAGGTCTGCTTGTCGTTTAGACGGTACCGCGTGTACCCCCGTGGAGGTATCCGGCTGCTCGCTGCATATCCTCCAGCAATTCCCTTTTTATCGGGAATGTCCGGAAAGGATGGCAAAGCTACAGCTTGCTGTCTATACAGGCGTGATAACGCTCTCCGACCCCGTGCCAGCCCAGGCAGACACGAAGCAGGAGTCGTTTCTTGTTCCCGCCCTCCGCGGCCAGAGCAGTAGTTATACGCCCTAGCTGCGGAGACGTTCTCCTCTCTGAAAAATATACAAGTGTATATCTAATACTGTTAATAAGTTTTAGGATGGCTCCTTATCTCTGGCCAGGCTTTCGCTCGAGTTGCGGGCAGAGAGGCTCTTTCTAGCGCTCAATGTCACCGAACACGAATAGGCGTGCATCCGGTAAGGGTGTAGCAAATTAAAATCGGTAAGCCGGGGTCGGGCCGATAGAAATTTGTTCGCAGTAAATTTCGGGGCGAAATTTATGCATCCGTTCGGCAAGTAAGTAAACTGACAAGAAAGAAAAACTCTGATAGGCGACTGCTCTGCTCGCAGTCTGGTCTCAGAATCCTTTTTCTTTTTGATTTTTCTTTTTCTTTTTTTTCGAGTTCACGCGAACTCCCTTTTTAAAAGGACAAGAATTCAAAGTCCATATGGCACTATTTGACGCGTTTCAAATTTAATTTTTTAACAACAACGTGTAGATAAGAGTCTACTTAAACGATTTAAACGATGAAATTTTTGGTAAAATTGTTTATAACTTTTTTATGAATTTTTTTTTCGCAGGTCTACACCAATACAGGGGGTCTCAGACATGACTCCCCAGGCCTATAACTTTCTTATTTTTAAAGATAAATATAGAAAACTATATATATTTTTAAATGGGAGCAAATCCTCTTTAAAATTATAAGGATAACATTTTCAAAAATATCTGCTCATATTTTGACAGTGATGTTCAACTTTTTTTTTCAAATGGCACTGGACTTGTTTTTTCCATATTATAATAGTATTTTTTAATCGCTTTACAACCATGTAAACCTATATGATTGTTACATTACAAAAAAATTGAGAAAAATGAGATTAAAGGTTGATTTTTAAGTTCATTTTTTTTTAGTTGGCCATGGAAATGGACTCACAGATTGTCATTACAGTTGTTCAATATCATTATTTTATTGCACCTTGTTTAAAATTACAATAAGAAATCAATTGAATAGTAAATAATCAGTATTTATTAAATTATATTTTTGATTTAACTTTAACATATTAATAACTTTAAAAGATTACAAAACTTGTTCGAAATTCCCATCATTTTCAGTTGCGCAATATTCAAGTCTTTGCATTAACGCTCTGCTGGTAGCATTTAATAATACTTCTTGCGGAATATTTCGACAGACCCTTGTAATATTTGCTGTCAATTCATCCACTCTATCAAATTGTAATGAAAAGACACGAGCTTTTAAATACCCCCACAGGAAATAGTCTAACGATGTAATATCAGGTGAGCGGGCTGGCCAGCGCACGGATACATATGTTCCGAACCAGCGATCTCCAAAAACATTATTTAAGTGATCTCGAACAATTAGGCTATTGTGAGCTGGAGCACCATCTTGTTGTAATATCATATTTATTCTTGTATTAAGCGGTACGTTTTCTAAGAGTCGTGGAAAAGTATTTTGAAGAAATTATAAGTAACGATTACCTGTCAAAGTACCTTCGTAGAAATATGGCCCTATTAAGTTTCCTCCTATTATGCCACACCAAACGTTAATCCCCCATACGTTTTGAAAATTTCGATGCTTCATCCAGTACGGCTGCTCAGTTGACCAATATCTAGAATTCTGAGTAGTCACCACAGCATTATTATGAAATTTACTTTCGTCCGTCCATAATATCCTACTTAGGTTCTTTTTGATAAGTTGCCATTATCCAACTAATAAATTCTATTCGGCGATCATTATCCCCTGGGTGCAGTGCTTGTACCCGAATAAATTTGAAAGGTCAGTATAAATTCCTCTTTACTATCCTACTCACCGAACATGTTGATATGTCACATTGAGATGCAACAGTCCTGAGCGAGGTATTAGGGTATAATTGAACGTACCCCAAAACTGCTTCTGCATGAGCATCATCGGTAGCGGTTCGATTTATTACATCTGGAACTTTCTTGTTCCTTTTGAATGAGCCATGCGCAGAAAGATTCTTCGCCAAATTAATAATTGTTTTATGATCCGGATATCTTTGTGCATACAACCTTGCAGCTTTTCTCGCATTCTTCTTGCACAAACCATAAAGAAGGATCATGTCAAGTTTATGAGAGTTTCTGAAATTCATTTTTCTTATAACTTTAGACAAGGTGCAACAAGTTTTGAAAAGAACAATTGTCACATATGTCATTCTGTAAATCAAATATTTCAAAACCAACTAAAAAAAATCAATTTAAAAATCAACCTTTAATCTAATTTTTCTCAATTTTTTTCTAATGTAATAACCATATTAGTTTACATGATGGTAAAGAGAATAAAAAATACTATTATAATATGGAAAAAACAAGTCCAGTGCCATTTGAAAAAAAAAGTTGAACATCACTGTCGAAATATGAGCAGAAATTTTTGAAAATTTTATTCTTATAATTTTAAAGAGGATTTGCTCCCATTTAAAAATATATATAGTTTTCTATGTTTTCTATGTTGTTTTCTATATTTATCATTAAAAATAAGAAAGTTATAGGCCTGGGGAGTCATGTCTGAGACACCCTGTATATAATATGGCAAACTTTCAAAGGTGAAAATGGCACTGACGCCTCCTCCTATATGCCCAGCCCGCTAGATAAAAAACGGCAGAGGACGCACTACGACATAGTATTAAAATGAATAACTTTTTCGTGGAACTACCAATCAAAATTTCACATTTAAGTCTTTGTCTGTCTGTGAATACCATTTTAAATTAATTTAGTGGTACGCTCCAGGACCCTTAAGGGCGCGCGGTGTTACATTGGCGAACAAATGCATATGATTTTTCTCTATTCATTAAAATTACGGCATGCAGATATTGTTTTAACATTTAAAATGACGAAATTGTGTTTTCACATTTAATTAAAAATTCTTGCTGATCTCGAATCTAGAGGTAGTGCCCTGGCTCATTGGCTGTATATGCCGCCCATGTATGAGTATAATAGCGAAGAGAATGTACCATTGAGTCAGTTATGTGGTAACAGTGCAAATAAAATGTAGAAAATTATTTCAGCTGGGTAAAAAATATATTCCATCTGATGCTATTAATTGTAAAAACACATTATCCGAACCATCCGATACAACATAATAAGAAATCTAATCCTTAATAGTGGCCAATGGTTATTATACTAAGGCCAGGCGATAGCCAAATATGAATTTTAAAAAAATAAAAAATAATCCTTAATACGTTAAAAAAACTTGATCTTCGTTTGATACTACGCAAGATGAAATTAAGCAATTTCTCGTCCTAAATATATTAGCTTATATTGTAAAAGTGCCTAGTTATTTCGTAACTACATACCAAAAATGACAAAAAATTTCAATTTTTTTTTTTTTCGAAAGACAGTCAAATAATTGTTAATTTCTTTTTTATCTTCAATATTTTTTCAAATGTTTTTGTAATATTTTTCATATTTAACAAGTATGGGAAAAACACGAGAAACGAGTTTTACTAACAAAATAAATTGAAAGATTTCGTTCCTTATGAATTCGGTTTTATAACATGGTGTTCGTTGCCAATATAAAATTACGATTGATATGCATTTATACGATGACATAAATACTAATAGACTATGATGATGGGACAAATAGAGTGATTTATATTGTAATTAATTTTAATCAGGTAATGGTGGAACGAATCATGTAAAAGGCACCGTATTTATTGAATAATTAATTGAGGTGGTCTCGTGTCTGAAACAAAGGACTTTGCGACGGAGTGAACCACCTATTTACAAGATACCCGAATGATTTCCTATGCAGCTCGCGATAATCGTGTTACATTCATCAAAAACAATTCAATTGTTTTCGACGATCCACGTGGGCCACCGGGGGCTTATCACATTCGGCACGTGCTTATTAACATAATATATTACACAAAATTGTAAGATGTCTTTTGAAGTACGGCGATATTGTCTCTTCTTGGAACGTACATTATAATTTATATGTGGACAGTGAGGCACCTTTGGAATACTATAATATATGGGATTGGTATATAGAATTGGAATTAACCAAAATGCTATTTATTCTAATTATTCATAAGGTATGTATTCTTTTCTGCATCGCTACGAGGAAGATCATGCGATGAAACCATTTCAAATTGACGGAAGATATGTCCACAACAATTCATAAAAAGAGCTACATTATCCTATGGAGCTATTCAGCAAAAATGGCAGTCGGAGTGTCTTGTCCGTCCGAATCAAGTAGTGTCCGTTACAATTTTCCACCATAGGCGTGCGCAAAAACGCCAAATATAAAAGTAAAACCGGAAATATCACAAATTAAAAAAAAAATATAAGTTCATACCACATAAAATTACTTGATTTATTGCGGATATAATTGGCAACACGTTTTATAAAGGGATTAATATTCTTCGGCCAATTTTGAACAGGAATAAATAACCGGATTAGTTGACCTAATTGTTCTTTAATAATGATATAATACTATGACCGAGAAGTAACGAAAATCTTAACAAATAACCCCTGGGGCTTGTTTATGTATTTAGTACATTAGGCCGAAAGGGACGCAAATTAATCTTCGCAATGGATTATAAATTCAGAAAACCCAAGTAAATCTAGGAATTCCCTTATTAAAAATTTGCCTGTTTCCCTTGTATATATAATATATATACATGTTCACTTAATAATGTAATTTACATTCGTTTTGATAACTGCAATCAATACAACACCGAAACATTAGTACTCCGAGACGTCTAAAAATGCCGAAGTGTTTAAACTCTAAATGTGACAGTTTAGTTTTAAACTTATTAGAATATTTTAAAAAGGAAAAAGAATATAGAGGGCCAATTACAAATATTAATCGCGTTCGAGAGAGAGTAGCCGAAGCTTTAAAAATAAGTTTACGATCGGTGGAGAGAACAGTTCAGCGCGGAAAATATGAAAATGGAAAAAGGAACTGCAAAATTTCTCGAAGAAGAAAAAAATCAAAAACCGAAGATCTACCTGCATGTGAAATTCGCAGTGTTATTTATAATATGTACATAAAAAAGGAACATGTTAGTGTGGCTTTAATTAATGAACAATTGAAGGAGGGAATGTGCAAATTTGCAATTCCAGTCTATTGCGAGTTATGCATTCAATGAAGTGGTCTTTTAAAACTCATGATAACAGATGTACTTTCTGCGAAAAACAGTCAGTTGTAAATGCCAAAATCAATTTTCTGCGAGAATACCACAGAAATTTAAATAAACAGCCCACAGGAAATTGGAGGAATAATGATATAAAAAACTGGCTGACTGAAAATAATATTGCATATTCTGATAGCGATTTAAAAATAGATTTGCTACAAACAGCTCAAATGCGAAAGCAGCCACATGTATATGCTGTAGATGAAATGGCATTAAAGTTTGGACATATTAAGACTTCCACCATATCACTGCCAGTTTAATCCAATAGAGCTTGCCTGGGGAACATGCAAAAATTATTATGATCATCATATAGGTTGTGAGGGATATAGTTCTGAATCAGTTTTGAAAATGTGGGAGGAGGCGCTTAAACACGTACCGAAAGAAAGCTGGAAACAATATATTAAACACACGGACGCTGTCATATTGAATAATTGGAAGAAAGAGAAAATAATCAACAGTAATATAACGAGTGCCTATGATTTTGGCGGCAATTATTAGCGGCAGGATCACGATTTTCTAGAAGCAACCAGCAAGAGTGATCCAGACGCTAATAATTGTCCAGGAAAAATCAGTCACGAGTTAGATTCGAGAAGACAATTGGCCGAACAGAAAGTTCACATTTCATAATTTGAAAAGTTAAATTTAGTGACACTAGGTGTCAGACGTGTATTAATCTGCGCCATAATAATTGTAGTAAAAATGAGCTTACCAAGATTTTGAGAAATGCCTATGAATACCATCTCTGATGAAATCACTAACACTTCACCCGAAAATACAAACAGATCGAATTCAGGAGCAAACTGCTTAAAAGTCCGGCAATAACTGACGTTTTATATGTTATAGATAATGTACTAACGCGTTGCTAGGCAATACCAACATGAGTGATTATCTGATTAGATACCACCCAGGGTTAATTGCCATGCATAATATGCAGCGTGGTCCGTTACGCATCGTAATTAAGATTTTATTGGATCATGTCATCAACTTTATTCGATTTCATTGGTTAGTAAGTAAATGAGGGCAATTGTCGATAATATTCCAAAGTTTATCATACATGTAGGAGATTCAAGTGACGATAGCACTGATAATTTTGAAGAATTTTACGATAATTAATGATTAATTTATTTTTATGTATTATTATTTTATACTATTCATTTAAATAAAATGAATGTCACAAATTTGTTATGTTTTCATATAAGTTATTTCATATTTCATTTATATTATTGTATTAGAATAAGTATTTTTTAATGTTGTATTAATATCCATTTCCACATTTGCTAAAACGTATGAAATAAATTCATTAAAAACATATTTTCTTTCAATTAACCTGCGTAATTGCAATGCTTGACTAAATCGCGCGCGCCTATGAAATGACCGGTAAGTAAGAGACGCCGTAAAATATTTCTTTCTCCTTCTACCGCTCGGTCTAAGACCGAGCTACGCAGGCCGCGTGTGTGTTTTCTAGATACGGGCGACGACATCGTACGTCTTGGGAATATCCGCTCGGTTATCAGGTAGTAGAAAAGGATACCAATATTATTTGAATGTTCCGAACTTAGTTCGTAAATTGCCCTTACTCATGAATAGGTCTATAGTTTTTGAGATACAGCGCGCACAGGCAGACACACACATAGCCACTCACACACGCGCACACACACAGACAGACACAAGATGGCGGTTTCCCAGATATTAATACCAATTTTCTTATTTCAAACGGCTGCCATAAAAAATATGGGAAATATTAATTGTTTTAATTTTAAATTTTTTAAATTATTTTTAACCCTTTAGCGACGGGATATACATATATGCGCTTAGTAGACGCGTGAGACGTATTTTTTTTAGGTAATTCAAAATTAGTTTATTCTATGTTATTTATCAATAATTTTGAAAAACGCTTATTGACGCTGACGTGACCCATCCTGCAGTTAAATTTCGTATGCACATCTATTGAATTTTGGGTTTAAGGCGCATCGACAGCTAAGGTCATTAGCGCACACCTCTACTGACGCGAATGTAACAAATGTAACAAAACAAAAAATGGTGATGTGGCCATCATGTTACTTTCTCCAATATCATCATTTATATTGACACATTCATAGTTTATTTTCAATTTAAATGATATTTTAAATGTTCATCGAGAATTTTGCAGGATCGGATGACACTGATGTTTAAATCGTCAAAATTATGAAAGATGAAATTGACAAATTTTACATTCGAATAATCTTTACCGTCAATTTGTTCGAAAACCAAAGGGATTTCGAAAAAAACTTATTCTATATAAGCTGGTAATTTTGGCATTTTCTGCAATTATTAGTATTATAAAGTTTTGACAGTGGCAAAATACAATTTTTGGCAATGTAAAAATTTAATTTTTGACAATGAAGAATACAATTTTTGTGGTAGAAAAAATACCGTTCTTGACAGTGAAAGAAAAAAAGATTTTTAACAATTAAAAACCCCAATTTTTGACAGAGCCAAAATACATTTTTTAACAGTGACAAAATACAATTTTTGTGGTGGCAAAATACCGTTCTTCAGAGTAAAAAAAAACATTTTTGATAGTTCAAAATAAATCATTTTTGACAGAGGCTAAATACAATTTTACGCGATTCAAAAATATAAGTTTTGACAACGAAAAATACAATTTTTGTGATGAAAAAATACCGTTCTTCACAGTAAAAAAAACATTTTTTTAAACAGTTAAAAAACACAAATTTTGACAGTGGGAAAATACAATTTTTGACAGTGGCAGAATTCAATTTTTGGCAATGTAAAAATATAATGTTTGGCAACAAAGAATACAATTTTTGTGATGCAAAAATATCGTTCTTCCCTGTGAAAAAAAATCATTTTTGATAGTTAAAAAACACAAGTTTCGACAGTGGCAAAATTCAATTTTTGGCAGTGACAGAATACAATTTTTAGCGATGTAAAAATATAATTTTTGACAACGAAGAATATAATTTTTGTAGTAGAAAAATACAGTTCTTCGCAGTTGAAAAAATGCCCTTTTTGACAGTTAAAAAACACGATTTTTGATAATAACAGAATACTGCTTTTGGCGATAGTATTTTAAGGGTGGTGAAATACTATTTTTGGCAATGGAATAATACAATTTGAGGGTGGTGAAACTATTTTTAGCCGCGGAAAAACATAGTTTTTGACAGAGAATAAAAATTATGTTTGACAGTGTAAAAATAATAATACAAGTTTTAAGAGTAGATATAAAATTGAATTTTTGACAAAGAAAACAGGCAATTTTTGATGGCGGAAAAATACCGTTCCCTCTAGTGAAAAAATATTCGACAGTTAAAAAACATGATTTTGACAATGAAGATCTGGAATTTTAACGGTGCAGAAGTACTATGTTTAATAGTGGAAACGTACATTTTTTAAGGGTCATAATTTTTGACAGAAAAGAAAAACCATTTTTCACAGTTAAAAACACAATTTTTGACATAAACAAAATTCTATTTTTGGCGATACATTTTGACAATGAAAAAAATCAATAATTGACAATGAAGAATGGTAGTTTTTGACAGCAAAAAAATTTTTTAAATCGAGGAGAAATATTTATTTTGACAGTAGTAAAATACCTTTCTTTCCAGTGAAAATATACCATTTTTGATAGCTAGAAAACACAATGTTTGATAGTGATATACTATTATTTATGGTAATTAAAAAATATAATTTTTGACAGTTCTTCCTTATTTGTCCAATACTAGAATTCAAAAACGGTGATATGGCCATCATGTTACTTTCTCCGATTTGAAGGTTTAATAGCTATTGATATTCATACTTTCATGATGTATTTTCAGTTTAAATAATATTTTAAATGTACATCAAATGTATTGAAGGATCGAATGAAACTGACTTTTGAAACTTCAAAATTATGAAAGATGAAAATGACAATTGATAAATTTTAATCATGTTTACCGTCTGTTTACTCAAAAAATAAAGATATATCAAAAAAAACGAATTCTTTATAAGTTTTTCATTTCGGAATTATCTGCAATTATTATTAATATAAATTTCATGTAACTATTATCGTTTCCCAGTTATAAACAAAAAATGTCAAAAAAATTTAATTTTTTTTTTTCAAAAAACAAACATTTTTCGAAAAATATTTTCAAATAAAAAAATGTTACATTCTTTGTTGCCTTCAAATTTTGTTTAAATATTCTTGTAGTATTTTTCATATTTAAAAAAATATCGGAGAAAAACAAAAATTACGGTTGAGGTAAACACCCACTTTCGGTGTACGAAATTTTACCAACAGCTTTTCAGTTCTTCGGATTATGAAATAAGACTTATGTTCAAAGTTTGGTGTAAATTCATGTAGTAGTTTTTGAGATACAGCGCGCACAGACAGAGACACATAAATCTCGATAGGAATACATATTGAAAAATGGTGATGTGGCCATCATGTTACTTTCTCCGACTTGATGGTATCATTTATATTTACGCTTCCATGGTTTATTATAAATTTAAATCATATTTTAAGTGTGCATTGAACGTTTCGTAGACTCGGATAAAACTGACGTTTAAAACGTCAAAATTATGAAAGATCGAAAAATGTACTTCAAATTCAAAAACTCAGTTTACTCAAAAACTAAAGAGATTTCGAAAAAAACTTATTCTTCATAAATTGTTCATTTTGGCATTCTCTACAATTATTATTGACATAAATTTGCTGTAACTATTAGCGTTTCATACTTGTATACCAAAAATGAAAAAAAAATTAATAAATTTTTTTCTCGAATAACAATGATTTTATGAAAAATGTTTTCAAACAAAATAATCGCATTTCTTTATTGTCTTCAATATTTGTTTAAATGTTTTTGTGATATTTTTCATATTTAAGAAAATATTGGCAAAAAACAAAAAACAGTTAAGGTAAACACCCACTTCCGGTGTACGAAATTTTACCAAAAGCTTTTCAGTTCTTCGGATTATCAAATAAAACTAATGTTCAAAGTTTCATATCAATTGGTCCATTAGTTTTTGAGATACAGCGCGCACAGACACACTCACACACACACACACACACAGACACACACACACACACACACACACACACACACAGACACAAATTTTTTTTCCAGAAATTGTTGAAATGGCATCTAGGGACCCCAAAACGGATATTTCCGTAAAAAAAATTTTTGAAAAAAAAATCACGATCACAATACTTTCTCGTACTTCGTAACGGAGAAAGTAAAAAATGGTGATGTGGCCATCATGTTACTTTCTCCGGCTTGATGGTATCATAGCCATTTATATTTACATTTATTGAAATCACATTTTAAATGTACATCCAGCGTTGCGTAAATTCGGATGAAACTGACGTTTAAAACGTCAAAATGATTAAACATGGAAAAATTATACTTCAAATTCAAAAACTCGGTTTACTCAAAAACTAACGAGATTTCGAAAAAAACTTATTCTTAGAAGTTGTTCATTTTGGCATTCTCTACAATTATCATATAAATTTGCTTTAACTATTATAGTTTCATAATTATAAACCAAAAATTAAAAAAATATTAATAAATTTTTTTTCGAATAGCAATGATTTTATGAAAAATATTTTCAAGCAAAATATGTTCATTTCTTTGTCGTATTCAAAGTTTGTTTAAATATTTTTGTGATATTTTTCATATTTAAGAAAATATTGGCAAAAAACAAAAAACAGTTAAGGTAAACACCCACTTCCGGTGTACGAAATTTTACCAAAAGCTTTTCGGTTCTTCAAATTATCAAATAAGACGTATGTTCAAAGTTTCATATCAATTGCTCTATTAGTTTTTGAGATACAGCTCACACAGACAGACACACACACACACACACACCATCACACACACACACACACACACACAGACAGACAGACACAAATTTTTTTTTCCAGAAATTGTTGAAATGGCATCTAGGGACCCCAAAACGGATATTTCCGTAAAAAAAATTTTTGGAAAAAAAATCACGATCACAATACTTTCTCGTACTTCGTAACGGAGAAAGTAAAAATGGTGATGCGCCATCATGTTACTTTCTCCGACTTGATGGTATCATTTATATTTACGCTTTCGTGGTTTATTTTCAATTTAAATCATATTTTAAATGTACATCGAACATTTGTAGACTCGGATGAATCTGACGTTTAAAACATCAAAATTATGAAAGATGGAAAAATTATATTGCAAATTTAAAAGCTGAGTTTGCTCAAAAACTAAAGAGATTTCGGAAAAAACTTATTCCTTATAAGTTGTTCATTTTTGAATTCTCTACAATTATTATTAACATAAAATTGCTGTAACTATTATCGTTTCATGATTATAAACCAAAAATGAAAAAAAAAAATAAATTTTTTTCTCGAATAACAATGATTTTATTAAAAATATTTTCAAACGAAAGATGTTTATTTCTTTGTTGTTTTCAATATTTATTTAAATTATTTTTTGATATTTTTCATATTTATAAAAATATTGGAACAAAACAAAAAACAGTTTTTCATTCTTCGGATTATCAAATAAGACTTATGTTTAAAGTTTCATATCAATTGCTCTATTAGTTTTTGAGATACAGCGCGCACAGCCAGACAGACAGACACACACACACACACACAGGCAGACACACACACTCATACATACACACAGACACAATTTTTTTTTCCAGAAATTGTTGAAATGGCATCGAGGGACCCCAACGGATATTTCCGTATAGAAATTAAAAAAAATATCACCATCACAATAAAGTGCTTGCTCAAAGTGCAAACATGTGTAAATCTATAAGTATGATTTTATAGTAGATATATCATTCTAGCCATTGCGAAATATTTCTACATTTATGTCCATATTGCATACTTTTGCAATCATTTGTTAGATATTTATTTTTAAATAAAAATAAAATGGTCCTAGCTTACCTCGGTTAGAAAATTTTATAGTAAGGCGTGAGCCACTGAATTTTGCTGCTGAGATGGCCATGCACGATAGAGATAGAAACATAGCAGTCATGTCTGAGATTAGTTTTTTTTTTATTCAACTAATCTAATCTTCTATGACGTGAATGATTAAATTAAAATGAAACTGACAAATCGAGACAATTTTGTTATTAAATAACTGCTTTCCTGAACATGGTGGGCATATAACCCATCTTACAATTTTTGATTTTCTCCAACTAACCCTTTTGTTCCATTCCAATAGCTTGTGGGCTGAATGTCCTAATTTTTAATATTCGACGACATTTATAATTTATCTCAGTCAACTCTGAATAAAAATCTTGTGGCTCACACGTTACAATGGATTACTGCTGAAGTTCTAAAATGTAGGGTTATATGAAATATTTAAAATCGCTCGTGCTAAGATATGTGACCACAACGCACCCGCAGAGTCGTAGCTCTTTCTGTTCTCTCTACTTGCTCTTCTACTATCGCATCTGTGCGCGGCCTCTCTTTTAGTCCTGCTATCACCGCGTGTTCTCCTGCTGCCTGCCAGTTTGCCTGCCTGCCTGCCTGCTTGCCCGCTGAAATACTACTGATACGGTCACGTATGGTAATTAGATTAACAGATTTATATGTTGGATAATATACTCTGTACTCTTTCTCCCTATATCTACTATACTTGTGCCGTTTAAACGAATATTTATGTTTCATATTATAAAACTGTACACACTCGCACAACTAACACATTTATATACCAAGATAACACCATTTTATAAATGGAAACTCTTGTTTAACCGTGACTTACACACTAATAGGTAGCGTTTGTTAAGAAATTATAATTTTTATTACACAAATCGCCGTCTCAAAGACAAGTTATTTATTTAGTTAACGATTATAATATACAGGGTGTCCCAGACCATCCGTATTAGGGTTTGTTTGAGAATACTTCTAGTCGTTAAGAGTGGGGACAAAAAAATTATCTTTTATTATTTTTCAAATGTTTCACCAAGTGATAAGTGAGAAAAAAGATTATTACAAATACCGTACTGCAGCATCAAATCATGATATCGCTATTCTCAAAAACGGTTGGCATCCCTGAGAGCTTGTCAAGAACTCCATATGTTTAAATGGCACGATAAGACGAAAGTGGCATTGTTTAAAAGGTCTTTAAAAACAAGCAACTTCTGTAGGAATAGTATATTCTGTAACAAGGTTAGAATGAAAATTCGATGCAAGCATCAGAATTTCCATTGTTACCGAGTAACAGACTAGACTTTCTCCTCGATCAGATAAAATAGACTAATAAAATAATAGACACAAAGAACTTACGTTTTATTATTACGTTTGTGGTTATGTTTATAGTATTTTGACAATTGTGACATCCAAGGCTAATTGCTTTATTCGAAACGATGTGAGAATATTCATTCTATACCTTGTTATGAAATGAATTACATGCAAAACGCATAAGCGCATAGTGTTTTGTTCCATAACAAGAGTGAGAATGTGTACGTTCTATAATCAAAATTGATTTCAGAATTTTTAAATTCTACAATGGTCGTGGAGAAACATAATTTTGTTACTGGCACCCATTTTGAATAATATCTGATTAAAGTTATTACATTTCAATTTTCCATGGTTAACTTATTTTAAGTTTGCATTTCAAATCACAGTTAAAAAATATCAGATGTGCTCAAATTGTCTTCCATTCACTTATACATATTGTCGAGCTCTACTGTTGACACTATCTGTGGCCCTAAGTCGCAAACAAATCCTCAGTGGAGAATTCTACATTTTAAATTATCGAATCTACAACGAAAAAAATTGAAATAAATATAAATCGTTCAGGTAAAATTTTACAAAATTTTTAATTAGTTTAGGAAACATCATTCTTTCATTTAGGTTTTACTAAATCCAACAATTTTCTTACGAGTTACAATTTTTTTTTAATTCTAAATTTTAAATTGTCAAATCTACAACAAATCCAATTGAAATAAATATAAATCGTGCATGTAATATTTTACAAAAATTTTATTTCGTCTAGAAAACATCATTCTTTCAAAATAATTTTAGTTTTTAAAAATCCAACAATTTTCTGGCGAGTTGCGATTTTTTTTTATACAAACATCTTAATTTGAAAACAATTTTTAGTTTTGCTTTATGTAATAATATTATAATATTTCAACAGACTATCGACCAGGAGATATTTCCGCCTCTGTTCTGTTTCTTTTTTAAATTTCTAAATTTTGAATTGTCGAATCTATAATGAAAAAAATTGAAATAAATATAAATCGTGGAGGTAAGATTCTACAAACATTCTATTTAGTTTAGGGAACATCATTCTTTCGAATATTTTTTTTTTATATCCAACAATTTTTTCGCGAGTTTTTTTTTTTTTTATTTCAGGTTGAGGGTTGCCACCTTTCGAACAAAAACAAATGATATAAACGTAAAACCAAAGATAAAACTCACGAGAATTAAAATAAACCGTTGGCAATTTCCAAAACATCTCCATAGAATTGGTCTAAGAGAAGACTATCTTTGTGATTGTGGCCAGGAAGGAGATCTGTTGAATTGTAAAGCGGGCCATAGGGATTTACATGTAAAATTTGAAATGTATTAATATTGGCTCCCCTAATTATTTAAAAGCATCGGTCTTCAGACATTATTTTAAAGCTTCTTAAGCTAAATCATTTGGTACCTTACTCAATGATTTCTGCAGAGTATTTACCGAGATATTTGCAAAAAACTTTACTATTATTTTGAATTAAAATTAAAGGTTTGCCATGAAATCATAATGGTGGGTATTTCATTTTGTTCTAAAAAGTGACGTTTGCTGTCGCATATGATTTGCAACCAATGGTGTAATCTACAGAGGGAAAGGTATTTTAACCCTTTAGGTCTCAGGGTCGTTGGAAGATTGCGAAGAGGCCCGACAAAAATCTCAAAATCGCAATCGCGCTGCTTGAGACTCAAAGCGTTAATTGCATGGTAATACTGAGGCACTATTTAAGAAGTAAAATTTTCGGAAAGCAGTAAAAAAATTGATCACTGAATAATTACTCATTTACTTTCTAAATTTGAAATGTGTTGGCTCCTTAATTGTTTGTTTTTATAGCAGCGCTCTACTTACATTATTTTTAATACTTATTGAAGCATATTTGCCGGATATTGTTTTCTCTAGATATTCTACACTAAACAAATCACGTACACTTCTTAAATAATACCTGAGTAAAACCTTTTATTATAAATACTTGTTCTTGTGTAGAATACACGACCAGTTGTAAATTGTAATGTGGCAGCGACTGTCACTTTTTAGAACAAAATGGAATACCCACCATTATGATTTCATGGCAAACCTTTGTTTTAAACTCAAAATAATTGTAAAGTTTTCTGCAAATATCTCGGAAAATGTTCTGCAGAAACTATTGAGTAAGGTAATAAATTATTCGGCATAAAAAGCTTTAAAAATAATGTAAGAATGCTATCAAATAATTAGGGGAGCCAATATTCACTCATTTCAAATTTTACATGTAAATCCCCTTTGCAATTCAACACCCTGTATATCTATATATATATATATAAAAATGAATGTTTGTTTGTTTGTTTGTTTGTCGTTTATGGACACCTAAACCATTCCACGGATTTGGATGAAATTTTCAGAGGTTAATGTAATCATGCGGGGGAAGGTTTCTGTGTAAAATAGAATATGTTTGTCTACCATTTCTTGGTTTTCAATGTACATAACCTAACTAATAGAATTTGTTGTAATTAGGGAATGTCAGGAAGATGGAATAATGTACGTCAGGCGTTACCAACTGAAATTAAAATAACATTAAACAGAACTAAATTTGTAAATTTGTGACGTTTGCGGTTACTTCTACCTCAGTCAGTTGCATTGCTGAGGAATTCTGCCAGTGTTCCTGTTACCGCTGTCTACTCGCCTGCAAGTCGTAGCACTTTTGAACCCTTAAAAAATTATTAAAAAGGAATACATTTGTTGTAAAATAAATTATGCCACCCAAGCGAAAAGCGATTGGTCGATCTACACCTCAAACTCAGAAGCGAAAGATGTTACGAGCTTCAGAATCAGATGAGCACCGGGAAGCAAGACTGGAAATAGAACGTGTACGCACTGCTCAAGGCCGATCATCTGAAACAGAAAATCAACGCGAAGAACGACTGAGAATCCAGCGACAACGAACTGCTCAAGCCCGATCATATGAAACAGAAGTACAACGGGATGAACGACTGGGAATCCAGCAACAACGAACTGCTCAAGCCCGACGAACACTGTACGCCGATTTAAATCTTTGTGCATTCCAATAGCGATTAAAAATGGCGACAAGTGAAGATCCCAGTAACTTTAATCTGTGCAAAATTTGTGATAATCCAATAAAGCCCACCGACGTGAAAACGCAGTGCTATGGGTTATGTAACGGCCTAGTGCATGGTATGTGCACCGGTCTAAAAGACAACGAACTTCGCCTAATAAATGGGAAAAAGTGCGTAGTTTGGTTATGTCCATCATGTATCAACTATCGAGAAGAAGGTCAGTCTATATTTAATTTACTACACCAAATTAACTCGACCCTCCAAGATCACAGCGTAATGATTAGACAAAACCACTCTGATTTACGCAAAATGTACGAACGTAACGACAATAAAAGTGTTCCAAATTATAATCAATTGAACCGTGGTGACACCTATAAATCAAATGAAAAGGCTCATCCACAAATTTCAAAGAAAATACAGGACCCTGGAACTGGACTAAACAATAAGTCAACTTCAAATAAAGATCACTCAGAGATGTCTACGCAGAAAACTCCAGCATCTCAGTCTAAGGCCGCCAACATCCCGACTGCAGATAATGCGATAAAAATGCCAATCGTCTCTGATAAAATCCACACATTCGACGATGGATTTACCGAGGTTAGACGCAGAAAACAAAAAAAAATAATTATTGGAATTAAGGAGAATAAATCATTAAAAGTCGTGGAAAAAAAGGCCTGGTTCCATGTTTCCCGCTACCCGACCGATTTGACCGAAAAACAGCTCAAGGAATTACTCACCACCAGATTCAACATTGATGATATCATATGTGAAAAAATCGTGCCAAAATTCGAAAATCCTACATTCGCAAGTTTTAAAATAGGAGTTCCTTTCACATGCAAGGAATTACTAGAAGACGCAACATCATGGGAAAGGGGAATAACGGTATCTAGATATAATTTTTTTTTAAATGTGAAATACAAAAACAACAATGTAATACCGAAAAATACAACATTAGAGATCTAACTACGGGTAACTTTAAATTGCTACATTGCAATGTGCAATGTATTAGTACAAGTATCAATGAATTGAAATATAATGCAAATCAAATTAATGAACTTAATGTCATCTGTGTCACAGAACACTGGCAATCGAATGAACAGTTAAAAACACTCATTTTAGATAAAGATTATGAACTAATATCTTATTTCTGTAGACCGAAAAATGAGCATGGCGGTGTAGCAATTTATTGTCATCGAGCTATTGAAGCATCTCATATAACTTTAATAAATAAATTGTCCAATTGTAAACACACAGAATGTGCGGCAGCACAATTAAAATTTAATAATTACATAGTTAATGTAGTATGTATATATAGGCCACCAAACGGAGATCTTATGCTTTTTTTTAATACACTCGACATTATTCTTGATTTCTTAACAAAAAGCAGCATGCCGTTCTTTATTGCAGGCGATTTTAACATAAATACGCTTGTTAAAACAAATGAATCTTTGTTATTTATCAGTTTACTAAAATCACATCATACAATTTTAACAGTCACAGAAGCTACCAGAACACATTATACTGGATCAACATCATGCCTTGACAATGTATTAACTAACCTCTCTAAGGAAGATGTTAACATCAAAATAATGCAAATGTATACATCAGATCATGATGCACAACTTCTTTGTTCAAACTTAAGTTATCGTAAACAGCCTCGCTATAAACAATGTAGAATATTTTCAGGCATCGCAATTGAAGAATTCTGTAAGGATCTAGAGGGTGAAAATTTTAGCGACATACTTACAGCAATCAGTATAAATGATAAATATAATCATTTACTAAATACTTTTACTTTATACCTAAATAAGCATTTTCCCATCAGGAAAATAACATTTTCAAATAAAAAGTTTAAACCTAAAACCACTAACAATGAAATCGAACAATGTAAATGTCGTATGCAGATATTAGAATCTTTATCCATTACCCTCCCAGAATATAAATATCAATTAAAACAAGAAAAAATCAAATATAACAATTTACTAAAATCAGAACAAAATGCCTACTATGAAAGGCAATTGGAAAAAAATGTTAATAAGTCCAAAGCATCGTGGGAATTAATATCAAAATTCACAAACAAATGTGGAAAAAAAAAACCAATACTCCCCAATACGGATAATTCTGTTCAGCTGGCAAATAATTTTAATATTTTTTTTAAAGAGGTTGCATCAAATATGATATCCCAAAAAATTCCAAATCGGACACCTAATCTATGTACTATACCAATGCATGACACGACTTTCCGATTCCGGCTTATCACTAACGCAGACATTATAAGTACTTTAAACAAAATGGATAATAAAAAAAGTAAGGGTATAGATGAGATTCCAATCACAATTATAAAAAAATGTATTAATACAATAATTGAACCCATAAAACATATTTTCAATTATTCACTCCAAACTGGCACTTTTCCCGATAAAATGAAATGGGCCATAATCACACCCATTTACAAAAAGGGAGATCCACAATTGCAAGAGAATTATAGAGCCATTAACATATTGACCACGTTCTCTAAAATTTTTGAATCGCTAGTAGCATCACAAATAATAACTTTTTTTAATAAAAATAAATTATTTTGCGACAGCCAACATGGCTTCATAAAAGGTAAGTCTATTGATACGGCACTCTTTGACTACCTAAGCTCCATTTACTCACATCTTGATAGGGGAAACACCGTTTGCGGAGTTTTTTTAGATCTTTCACGTGCGTTCGATACCGTTGACCACTCTATCTTATTAACAAAGCTAAACCATTATGGTATACAAGGCAAAGAAAATGAATGGATTGAGTCTTATCTACAGAACAGAAAACAAATGGTAAAAATCAACGACAACACTACAGGTGCGGACGTGTTGTCTGACACGCTTGATACTAATATGGGGGTTCCCCAAGGAAGTATCCTTGGTCCCCTACTATTCATCATATTTATGAATGACCTAAACAACATAGCAGAAAATTGTCATTTTCTTAGTTACGCGGACGACACTAATATAATTCTATTTGGCACTGCACTCAGCGATGTAGTTGAGACGGGAAATGTGACAATGCGTAGTATTGAAAAGTGGTTTACTGATAACTACTTAATTTTAAATGCGGAGAAAACGAGTTGTATTTATTTCAAAACAAATCAAAGAACGTTCACCCCGCAACATATCTCTTTAAATAATACAACATACCCTTTTGAAAGTCAGACTAAATTCTTGGGAATCATATTGGATGAAACACTGAACTACAAATCACATATAGAGAATTTAATTAGTAAAATCAGCAAGGCAACCTACGGCCTTAGAATACTATCCAAAAACACAAATGAGAAGATATGTGGTATATTTTACTATGCCTATATATACTCAAGTATAAGGTATGGTGTAATCTTCTGGGGTAGTAGTTCGGATATCAGTGGGGTGTTTAGGGCTCAGAAGCACGCTGTACGAATTATGTACAAGATAAAATTTGACGGCAGTTGTAGAGGCTTATTCAGGCGAAACAATCTGCTTACATGTACTGCTATTTATATTCTGGAATGCATAAAGTTTTTATGGAAGCACCGATATTTATTTCAAAAAAGTTTACTGCCACACATATACGATACAAGGCATGGTGTTGAATACAGTCTACCTTCCCATAGATTAAATATATTCGAGAGAAGCCCCTATTATTCATGTATCAAACTTTATGATAGTTTGCCCACTACAATAAAAGAAGCAAAGTCGTATGCTATCATGAAAAGAATGCTGATCGACAAACTTATACTGTTAGAACCTTATAACATGGATGAGTTTTACACCAACATTAAACAATAATTGTTATATTATATTGTTCAATGTGATATGTTTTATTTTGACTTGTTTTCATGTGATTGCTATATGTAAATATATATGTATGTATTTTGTATGTATAACAAGAACATTGAAAATAAATTTATTATTATTATTATTATTATTATTATTATTATTATTACGATGCTACATATGACTACAGTCTTCATCCAAGTGTGCTTATTGGAAAAATGGACAAATTATGCAGGTATTGTAACGCTCTCAAATTTAACAAAGAAACACCTGGAATGTGCTGTGCGGGTGGAAAAGGGAAATTGCCAGAATTACATATGCCACCTGAACCGTTATCAACGTTGGTATCAGATGACACAAGCCAATCGAAACATTTTTTGGCAAATATACGTAAATACAACTCATGTTTCCAAATGACTTCGTTTGGTGCAACAAATATAGTGCGCGAGAATTACATGCCAACATTCAAAGTGCAAGGGCAAATCTATCATCGTGCAGGATCACTACTACCATTGCCGAAAGCAGATCACAAATTTCTTCAAATATATTTCATGGGAAACACTAACGAACAAATAGATCAACGTTGTCGGTACAATACGAGTACTAAAAGAGAAATTGTGGCTGCATTACAAAATTTATTCGATCAACCAGCGGCGGGTCGTGGATTTCCGTTGGTGAGGCAAAGACAAAGATGCCGCTCGTGCTGCACTACTTACTCTAATAGAGGAAGCAAATATTCCGTTGCTTTTTCGATCAAATTTTCTTCCGTTGCCTCACCGCCGAACATTCACGAGCCGCCGCTGCGATCAACACAACGAACTAATTCGACTGTTCAGAAGTGCAATTGAACAAATGCCAACTGATCACTATAAACTTGTAATTAGAGCAGACAAAACACCAGTCGGCCAACACGAAAGACAATACAACGCACCAACAATTGATGAAGTGGCCGTCGTTATAGTTGGAGAAGAATTTAATACGCGTGATATAATTCTTTATCGGAGGAATGGCCATATTCAACGAGTGTCAGAAACTCATCGCTCATACGACGGATTACAATATCCAATTTTATTTTGCCATGGAGAAGATGGATATCATTTCAACATAAAATTGAGAAATCCACAAACAAATGAGGAAACAAATAAGAAAGTCAGTGCATTGAATTTCTATTCATATCGATTGATGATTCGAAGAAACGCTGAAAATCATATCTTGAAATGTCGACAATTGTTCCATCAATACATTGTCGATATGTATGCGAAAATCGAAACCGAAAGACTTCTCTACATTCGATTAAATCAAAGCAAGTTGCGTTCCGAAGAGTACATTTATTTACGTGATGCCGTAGTTAATGATGGCAATGTGAATCCGAATGACTTGGGTAAAATGATCATTTTACCGGCCACATTTACTGGGAGTCCACGGCGCATGCATGAATACGCTCAAGATGCAATGACATATGTTCGTGCATTTGGCCGCCCAGATTTGTTTATTACGTTCACTTGCAATCCAACGTGGGATGAAATAAAAGAACTTTTGTTAACTGGGCAATCACCATCGGATCGCCATGATATTTCCACACGTGTGTTCAAACAAAAATTAAAATCTTTAATGGACTTCATTGTCAAGCATAATGTTTTTGGAAAGACACGCTGTTGGATGTATTCCATTGAATGGCAAAAAAGAGGTTTGCCACATGCACACATATTGATTTGGTTGATCGGAAAAATAACCCCAAATCAAATTGACGAAGTTATCTCAGCAGAAATACCAGATATCGAAAATGATCCACAATTATTTGAAGTAGTCACTAAAAACATGATTCATGGTCCATGTGGCTTACTCAACAAGAATTCACCATGCATGCCCAATGGAAAATGCACAAAACGATACCCAAGAAACTTACTTGCTGAGACTATTACTGGCAATGATGGATATCCACTCTACCGTCGACGATCAACTGAAGATGGCGGAAAATCTTTCAATTTAAAAGTAAGAAACAATGACATTGGTGTAGATAATCGTTGGATTGTACCGTATTCTCCGTTACTCTCGAAAACACACATTAATGTCGAGTATTGCAATTCGGTGAAATCTATCAAGTATATTTGCAAATATGTCAAAGGAAGCGATATGGCAGTATTTGGAGTAGAAAATGCAAATGCATCCATCAATGAGATCAACCAATATCAACTGGGACGCTACATTAGTAGCAATGAAGCAGTATGGCGCATTTTATCATTTCCAATACATGAACGTCATCCAACAGTTGTTCATTTGGCAGTGCATCTTGAAAATGGACAACAAGTGTACTTTACAACAGAAAATGTTCGCGCAAGAGTATTGTCACCACCGCCAACCACGTTAACTGCATTTTTCACATTGTGCGGAGAGGATACATTTGCAAAGACGTTACTTTACTCTGAAGTACCTACATACTACACCTGGAATGCATCTACGAAAAAGTTTCAACGTCGCAAACAAGGTAAACCAGTTGAAGGACAAACAAATTTATATTCGACCGACGCGTTAGGACGACTGTACACTGTTCATCCAAACAATGCAGAATGTTTTTACTTGCGATTACTTTTAATAAACATACGAGGCCCGATATCCTTTGAAGGCTTAAGATTAGTAAACGGTCAAGTTTGTGCCACTTATCGTGAAGCTTGCCAAGAATTAAATCTTCTTGAAAACGATACACATTGGGACACTTCACTCGGAGATGCATCGAATACAGCTCAAACATCGCAAATACGCACGTTATTTGCTATTATATTAACAACGTGCTTCCCATCCAATCCCAAAGGTCTTTGGGAAAAATATAAAGACTACATGAGTGAAGACATCCTATATCGTCTGCGTGCAACGAATGAAAATCAAGACATTCAATTCACACCAAATGTGTATAATGAGGCATTGGTTCTGATTGAGGACATATGTTTGGCAATTGCTAATAAAGGACTTATACAATTGGGAATAGCTACGCCCAATCGAACTACAAATGACATTTTAGATCGTGATTTACAACGAGAAACACACTTTAATGTCGACGACTTGGATAGATTTGTTCAAACGAATCTTCCGAAATTACTCCCAGAACAGCGCATAGCTTATGACCAAATTATCCATGCAACTACAAGCCACAGTGGCGGTTTGTATTTTCTTGATGCGCCCGGTGGTACAGGCAAAACTTTTCTGATTTCATTAATTTTGGCAACTATACGATCTTAAAAAAATATTGCAGTGGCAATCGCTTCATCTGGGATTGCTGCAACTCTTTTGGATGGTGGCCGAACAGCGCATTCAGCACTTAAATTGCCGTTAAATATTCAAATTACTGAGACCCCCACATGCAATATCAGCAAAGATTCTGGAATGGGTAAAGTACTCCAAACATGTCAACTGATTATATGGGACGAGTGTACTATGGCCCATAAAAAAGCATTGTAAGCGCTTCATCGTACACTAACAGATTTAAGAAGAAATGAACAGCTCTTCGGTGCCGCACTCATTTTATTGTCTGGCGATTTTCGACAAACTCTCCCTGTTATACCACGTTCAACATCCGCCGATGAACTTAATGCATGTCTCAAATCGTCAGTTTTATGGCGACACGTACAAAAATTGACTTTGAAGACTAATATGCGTGTACAACTACAACATGATGCATTTGCTGAACGTTTCGCAAAACAATTGTTGGATATTGGGAATGGGAAAATGCCAATCGAAGAATCTACACAATGTATCTCATTGCCTACAAACTTCTGTGAAATCACTGCAACCACAGAAATATTGGTTCGCAAAGTTTTCCCAAATATCGCCCAGAATTATAAAAATCATCAGTGGCTGAGTTCACGTGCTATATTAGCAGCCAAAAATAACGATGTGAATGCGATCAATTACAGCATTCAAAATGAAATACCAGGTGAAGCTACAACGTACAAGTCCGTGGATATTGTAATGGATCAAGACGAAGTTGTCAACTATCCAACCGAATTTTTGAATTCACTTGATTTGCCAGGCATGCCGCCGCACATTTTAACATTGAAACTTGACGTGCCTATAATCCTTCTTCGCAACATCAATCCACCACAACTTTGCAACGGTACCAGGCTTTCAGTGAAAAAGATGATGAACAATATCATCCAAGCTACCATTTTGAATGGAAAATTTAAAGGCGAAGATGTACTATTACTACGCATCCCAATGATTCCGACAGATATGCCATTTCCATTTAAACGTTTACAGTTTCCTGTGCGACTCGCGTTTGCAATAACAATCAACAAAGCACAGGGCCAATCGCTACAAGTGTGTGGACTAAATGTGGAGAATCCATGCTTCTCACATGGACAACTATATGTGGCCTGTTCACGTGTTGGAAACCATCAGATTTATTCGTGTGCGCACCAAAACTAAAAATATTGTTTATCCTAAAGCACTCCAATAAACGAATTGAATCTTTATTTCTATATATTTGAGTGGCAGTGCAACGCATGCCGGGTAGCGCTAGTACAACATATTTATTACAGACACATTTGGTAGAGAACAATACAATTAATTTACCATAAGTTGTTAGTATATACCTGTCTGAGCTATCGACCTTAGGTCTGCCCCTTCTTTTATAATTGGAAAGTTTAATTAGATACTATTAACTCTCAAGGTGATGCGAACAAATGAATTGATGGAGTGTGTGTGCAGGATATTGGTATTTAGAAAGGATACTAGGATTACGAGGAATACAGTATTATTTAGGAGGACGAAGTTATGGGGTTTGGTTGAGAACTTTTCACTAATGGCTAATATCCGTTCATATACAGTGCGTTTTTTTATAGATGCACCATAGGGATTTACATGTTAAAATTTGTATGCCTGTTAATGGTTTTCCTATTGCGAATTTCAGTATCATTTTTGGTATGCTGGAAGTTTGAATTGTCTTTAACAACTTCTGATAGTTTTTATAATAAAAAAATCGTAAATTTAAAAAAAATTAAAGAAAATATTTGACTAGTTTTGTTTTTAAATATTATTTTATTTTCATCAGTAGGTCCAGCACGAAGTTGTGATTTGAGTCCGCTGGACTTCTTTTATTGGGGATATATCGAAAGAAAAGTGTTTGATAACATTTGAAACAGGCCGCGAGATTTGCAAGAACTAACAGATCGAATAATCGAAGCCTCTAATGGAATTAGGCAATGGAGTTGGGTAATTGCAAAACGCGATAAAACATTTTCAAGATAGACTAGGCTACCGTTTAGCTTGTTACGGCAAACAATTTGAATATTTATTATGAAGTGAATAAATTTAAATATTTTCTAGAGCTATTTTTTTTTTATTAAGTTGTATTTCATATTCTAATACGTAATTACTACTTTTGTAAGTTAGTTATTGTTGATTGTCAACAAACGCGCCTATTAATAAAACAAATAATAATTAAGCACCGAAAAATATTTTCTTTAATTTCTTTAAAATTTACGATTTTTTTATTATAAAAACTATTAGAAGTTGTGAAAGACAATGTAAACTTAAAGTGTACCAAAAATGATACCGAAATTCGCAATAGGAAAACCACTAACAGGCATACAAATTTTAACATGTAAATCGCTATGGTGCATCTATAAAAAAACGCACTGTATAGGGATGACTTGAGTGGTTTCATACAGTTCATTGGAAGGGTTATCGAGAGGGTTATTGAGGTGTCGCAATTTGGTGAGGGTATGAAGTGCGGATCTTTCAGCTACTAGGAAATGATGAAGTGTAGAGGGACGGCATTGGATGAATAGATTTGCACCAAAATCAAGTAAGGGACGGCAAATCGATTTGTAAATTTTTACGGCTGTTTGTTTAGATATGCCTTGGTTTTTAAAGGTTAACGCTCGGAAACGCCGCGGCCTTGCTTTGACTTTGGATTTAACTGTCAAGGCATGGGGTTTGAATGATAGTTTGGTATCAAATAAAATACCAAGGTACTTACATGTCTGGGATGGGGAAATTTTGGATCTGTGGATTATAATTTTTGGTGAAGAGGGGTTTATTCTATAGAATGGGAGAAATATCTTGGATTTAGAGGGATTTATTTCAATCCGCCACTTGGAGGACCAGGTTTGAAGTGAGTTGAGTGATATTTGAAGGGATTGAATTGCGCATTTCAGGGTGAAATGAGCTACTACTAAATCTGCATCGTCAGTGAATTGAAGAGGATATAAGTTCGGATTAAAGAAGACGTGATTGGGGTTAAAAATGTTACAGCAATAGATATTATATAGGATGGGAGGAGATCCTTGAGGGACACCTTGGTGAAGCTTAAAAGGTGGGGAGAATGATTTACGGGTTTTTACTACACAGGACCGATTTGTTAGAAATTTGTGGATTCAAATAAGAAGATGGCGGGGCATATTTAATAGAAAGCATTTTTATAGCAGGCCTCGATGCCACACTGAGTCGAACGCTTTTTTAATGCCTACAAAAACAACTGCCGTCGAGTGACCTTCGAGGTGATTTGTCTGAAAGTTGGATGTTAGGACGGTTAGAGTGGTTGATTTATTGGGAAGGAAACCAAATAGGTAGTCAGGGATGGAAGATATTGAGGATTTAATTTGTTTTGTTTTAACCCGTAACTGCTACTGACAAAAATGAATGACGCAACTACTACTCATGGGTCACAGTGACCCAATTTAACTTTTTAAATAAATACTAAAAATTTCTAACAAATATTTATTCTTTGGCCACCGCAACATATAACAACTTAAAATAATTCTAAATAACCGAATATAATTTTCAAAAACAATTTGGGCAAATTTGTTTTGAACATTTTATGCAAATAGGCAAATTGCACCGCTCACAGTATGTGTTTGTTTTGCGGTCCTTTTTTGGAGGGCATATTGCGCATCTCTTTCTTTTGCTGGTAGCATGTTGTTGTGGAGGATTGGTTGGACCTTCAATGTTGATCTTAGGTATTTCTGCCGCACGATAACGCAGTTTCATCGGTATCTTTTCGGGGGTAATACCACAAGAGGTTTAATTAGGCGGGATAAATTTTATTTGTTTGCACGAGCCATTGAATCGACACAAGTTTCGAGAATGAATTGAGATGGAAAAATCCATGAGCGCTTTAGCGCGAGTGAATTTTGCCTAATCTCAATTCATTCAAGAAATTTTCGATGAAATGACGAGTGCTTAAAATAAAATTTATCCTGCCGAAATTATAACCGCGAGTGGTATTTGTTGAGATAATTTAACGAATAAGAACTATATTTATATTAACAATTTATATTAATTAAATGTACAATGGGTGAAAGAGCATTGTGTATTTGTGATGGAATTGTATGGTGCACCAATCGTCAAAATCGTGTGTGGGTAAAATGAAAATGGTTGAGTGCCACGGGAATCGCGAAATTCGCACCTGCACGTTTGCGAATGGTACAAAACATCCAGCCATTAAAATGATATTAAAATGATATTTATAATTATTTTGTATAAATATATATTATTACTTACATTTAGTATACATTCCATACATTTCTGACGTTTCTTATATTATATTATAGGTTATAACCTCTCACCAAACACACACACTACAAGCGGCATGAAGTTAGGAAACCAATAACAGCTGATCGTTAATTGACCGGGTGCACTTATTTCTGACCCACATAAAAGGGAAGATGCCAAATACACTAATATTTAAATGTTTATTTCATACTATTAGAGCATGATAGAACAAGATGAATATTAAGAGCGTTGGGAGTATCAGAACAGTATATGTAAATGCATGTAATTTGTTAACATGAATTGAAGCTAAATGGTTAAATTTATTCTATTTCGGGTTTCACCGAGTAGAAGATGTTATTGTTTAGTAATGGATCTTCTAACTGTTTTTGTCCAATTTCACCTCAGAGTATTTTTTATAATAAGATTAATATTGAAAAAAGTGCCCGATAATAGGCTTATTTTTTTCAACAAAGTTAACGCAGTAAATAAAGTTACAATATTAAAATAAATGAGTCGATGCAAGAGCCCAATATGTACTCTTGAATCTCACATAAGAATGATTTATTTTGATTGGAAAACCAATTTTATTTTTATGTTAACGTGCGACAGTGTTTCAGTGATAAATGTGGGTCTAGGATTATTTTCTCTTTTCGTCGCACACTACGCCCCGCTATCTCGTTGCTCCACCCATACCAGTGGTGTTCGTCTCTGACACAAGATATTGAATTACGATCCGACGACAGAAATACTATTTTGAAACACGTTTCTTACGAGCATTTATGAGCGTACGTATTCAAGTTTGGTATGAATGAGTGTGCTAATGTATGCTTTATGAAAAGTGTGATTTACACATATACACGTTAATAAAATGCTATGGATTAATTTTAAATGGATATGTTTGCAAAATAGAAAAATTATATAATCGAATTCGAATTTATAGAGTGTAACTGTTTCGAATCGTTCTGCCAGTTTGGGCGACGGACTCGTCATAAAGAAATAAATCGTACGAGTGAACAATACGGAAGGAAAGAATGAGGCCTGTAACTCCACGGGGTGTTCTTTGGTCTCAATTTCTTCTTGGTATCTGGAGGCCCTTAATTTTTGCAGGACCCGCCACGCAGAGGGTCCCCCAGTCGCCAGCTGCAGCGCTTGATTACCCTGGCGCACTCACTTTTGACAATTACAATTAAAACTAAATTGAATTATAGTACTCTTATAAGACTAGAGATCAAGGTAAAGTTACCATAGGCTAATTGCGATTGAAATCACATTACTTAAAAAAAAGTTTTTGATTCAAGCAGATTAACAGATAAAAAAAAACATTTAAACATTATTTTAAATTGATTTAAATTGATTTCATGAGCATTGATATGAAAACTAGCCTAAATTGTAATACCGGCTAGGCGTTTTTTTAACTGCTACAATTTCCGAGAAAATTGAGGCGGTCATTCAACTTGTATACCATATATGTCGCTATACAATTGTTCTCGGCCAAGAGTGGGATTAAATGTTAAATGCTCTTAACCATAAGATAATATTCTTTTGAAAGTAATCGAACATATTATCTTAAAAATATAATTTTCAATTTTTATATTTAACAATATTAAAATTTTAATTTTTTGAAACGAGTTTTAAAAATCATTAGGTTTCATTTTAGATTTAGAGGCTGAAAGCGTTTGATTTTTTAATCAAAATGTATGATAAAACATTCGATTTAAAATTATTCAGGATTAATAGGTGGAATTAATACCATTTAATTCCACGCTCAAAAATGCATTTTTGCAGTTATTAAATGTCGTGTGTCCAATAAGGACAATAAGGAATATAATTTCGATGCGAAGATTACATTTCATTCATTTTCATTTTTGGGTTATTGGGACTTTGTTCCGAAAATCAAGTATGGACAAAAAATTAAGAATTTCGGGTTTTACAAGTGAACTAATTTTAAGTGGGATTTTGAAAGCAAACGTATTCTCTGTAATATGCTAAATTATTATAAATTTTATATAAATCTGATATATTCATATGACACAGAAAACATTACAAAATTATAATGATTTTCTTTGTTTCTTTGTTTTTTCCCAAAATTAAGGCATTGGTGACAAACATTTGCTAATACAAAATATTCAGTTTTTTCGTTATTTGTAACATTTATTTGAACTTTTGTAAAAAAAAATTATTTAAAAAATAACGAAGCGAAAATAAATTTTGTATTCATTAATCTGTGGTTAAGCCGAGTTAATGGAATTTATCTAACAATAAATTTATAAATAATTTACTCAAGTTGTAATAAGTACAATATATTCACTAAAAATGTAATAATATCGTCATTCATAATTTATTTCATATTTCCAATTTGATTGCTTGCCGATCGACTTTCTACCCGAAACAGATGGTCGTGCGGTGTTTATTTATTTTTCTCGCTGTTTGTTTACATAAAAGTCCTGTGTGCGAAGAGCGATTGCTCGAAATCGGGGCACGCGGTTGTATTGCCCGACCAAGTCTACACCACTGAATCACGAGCGAGACAGACAATAATACTTCCCGTAAGTAAGAGCAGTAGCATGAGTTCCGACTCTTAGATACTCGTTTGCGGTTAATATATACCACGCCGTGAAATGAATTTTATGCGGGATGGATATTAGACCTCTCACAATTATATTCTTTCGACTACTCCCAACGCTCTTAAATGCAATCCAATTCTAAAAATCACGCATTGTGGCAGCGCTACCGTACGCTTGCGACATCTCGCGGCCGAAGTACGAAATGCCGTCGCCGGCTTTAATTGCAAATGTACGTAACTAAAAGGTAAAATACTTACTTAACTGATAACTGATACATGGATCGGAAAGAAAATCGTGACAAAAATTTCACGTGGAAGCGTGTCCGAAACGGATTTCAATTATATTTCACCACATAGGTATTCAGAACTGACACGAACTGCCCCTGTTCAACTGAAGTTAGCTGTTTACTAAAATTGTTAATATAGAGATCGTTGTCATGGTGAAGGTAAATTTTTTATCCATTTGCAAATTTTTTTGCCCACCGTTTTAAATGCACCTTTTTATACATGAGTTGAATTATCATTATAAATTCGTCGAGTCATATGAGTTCTGTACAATTCAGAGCTTGTTTTAAAAAGTTATAGCGTAATATTTCACTGCCCAACGAAAACTGGTATATTAGTCGAATGTTCACTCCAGCAATGTTTAAAATTGCATGAAAAATGGCCATAGGCCAGCATCTTGTTCGCCGTGAAGTTGAATAAATTGGACATTTTTCATCCAGAGCATCCACTTCGGCTTTTGTACTATTATAGTACAAAATAATTTCTGGCTTTGAATTAGATAAATCTGTAGAAGTGTCATGGTGCATGGTGCTAATTAACATCACAGCCTTCCTGTTTGGAACCGCTTGAATATCTTTAAATATATAAAATGTATTGAATGTAATTGTTAGTTTTATATCGTGCCGTTAACGTAATTGGGGGCAATAAACATAATCTTGCGAACCTCCCGGAGTGCTTAAATTGGTGCGAGTGGCGTACGTGCGAAGACCCTCGACCCAAGTGGTTTATCCCCAGAAGAAGGGCTGCGATTGGCCAGCCTCACCGGTGTTGTTTCCACCACCATGTTCGCCCCATTGTGTAAATGTTTTCCTGTTAGCATAATTGTAAAATATTAGCCTGTTCCAAATTGTATCTCTAGTAAAATACATCGAGTCGTATTGCAGTCAATTCTCGTTTCATTGCTATTATCTGTAAGCAATCCCCAGTGCAAAAAAAGACTTTGATAAACGCATCATCGTCGCGAATTTTTGCACATTAAGCAGAAACATCGAACGTCAAACCAGTGCGAACGAAGGACGTTCGAAACTCCACAAAAACATGGCCCTTCGAACCGGATTAAACGAAATCGTTTAATTATCCACTGCTGCAACGACAAAAATCGATTTACACCCGAAGAAGTTATCCTGGTATATCGCAATTTGCTCCAAGGAAGCCGCCAAGGAGCTCCCGGTACACCCAATCGTCAGCGACTGAATTAGTCCGAATACGTAGGTGCCCTGGTACGTGCTGCAAGGAACCCTTCAATCGTCATGCGACTCTGATAGTCCAATACGGAAGGCCGCATCCTGGTGCACACCCCCGCGGAGAGGCCATAAAGGACTCATCGCCCGAACGCCACGATCGCAGAATTCAAGGAGCTCCCGTTACCCCATCGCCGAGCGCAGATCGACAAGAAGTAAGTTCCGTTATCCATTTTCCTTTGAAATTATTTGTCTCGCTTCTACTCGTGTCAATTTTTCCTCATCATGAGTGCTGAATTAAAACCACATATTGCCAGGCACGGTGCAATCAAATCTCATATTACTCGAGTTACCAATTATTACAATTCAATCGATAAATCTGTCATTGATGATGACACTATCGGCCAATTAGAGTCACGGCTCTCTACAATTCTGCCATTATTTGACAATTTCAATGAAATTATGTTAAAAATTGAAAATCGACGAAGAAAATAGTGATGTTTATTCAAACGACCGAGAGTCATTTGAAACGAGTTATCATTCAATCAAAGTAAAATTAGAGAACTTAATTAAATTGAGTAAATCTCGTTCTGCAATAAACCCTCCTCAACAATCAGAAATTAATGTTAAATTGCCAACTTTAAATCTGCCAAAATTTAATGGCTCTTACGCTGAATGGGCTCAATTTTCAGAAACTTTTCAATCATCGATTCACAACAACAATTGCATTGATAGCATTCAGAAATTCCACTACCTACGGTCATGCCTTGGTGGTGAAGCTGCAAATACCATCAAATCATTATCAATAACTTCTGCAAATTATGATATCGCTTGGCAACTACTCTCCGAGCGATTTGAAAATAAAAGGTTAGGAATCAATAATCATGTCCGTAGTATTTTTTAATTTAAACCAATAATCAAAGAATCATATGTTGCGCTCAGGTCATTGTTAGACTGTTTTCTAAGCAATTTGCGCGCTTTAAAGTCACTAGGTCAACCCATAGCTCATTGGGACACGTTACTTATTTTCGTAGCATTATCAAAAATAGATATAACTACAAGACGGGATTGGGAATTAAAATTAACTATCACCGATTTGCCGAAATTCAGTGACTTATCCGATTTTTTAAAGCGAAAATGTGCATTATTGGAAACTTTGGGTTCAGATGTCCGCAATAATTCAATTTTTAATAGTTACAATAACCACCAACCGAATAATAAACCCAAATCTAGTGTTAACATCACTGTAAATACATTAAACTGTTCGTTTTGCAATTCAAATCATTCCATTTATCTTTGTAACAAATTCATCTCACTCATTCCTAATTCTCGCTTAGATAATGCAAGGAAGCTGCGTCTATGCACTAATTGCCTAGGCAAGGGTCATGCAAGCAAAACTTGTAAAAGTACTTACACATGTAAAGTGTGTCACAAAAGACATCATACGCTATTGCATTTAGAGGGTAACTAGTTTTTCAAGCTAAAGCTACTTTTAGGTAAAATTGTCTTCTTTAATAAATTTTTAAATTAAAAAAAAAAAATTTAAATTTTTTTTTATTTTTTAATTTTAATTGATTTTCAATTTTTATTTATTTTTGATTTTTAATTTTTAATTTTTGATTTTAATTTTTAAATTTTAAGTTTCAATTTTTAATTTTTAATTTTTTTAATTGGTGACGAACGACGGCTGCGCCGTCGACTGAGCGTATTCCATTAAAATTGACCAAAGAAACTGATAACGAACGACGGCTCCGCTGCGCTGCGCCGTCGTCCGTGCGTAACCTATAAAAATAGAGCAAAGTGACCGGTGACGGACGACGGCGCAGCGCAGCGGAGCCGTCGTCCGTCACCTATTGAAATTGAGTAAAATAACCGGTGACGAACGACGGCTCCGCTGCGCTGCGCCGTCAAATGAGCGTATGCCATTAAAATTGGCCAAAGCAGCTGGTGACGAACGACGGCTCCGCTGCGCTGCGCCGTCATCCGTGCGTAACCTATAAAAATAGATCAGTGACTGGTGACGGACGACGGCGCATCGCAGAGGAGCCATCGTCCGTGCTTAGCCTATTGAAATTGAGTAAAGTAACCGGTGACGAACGACGGCTCCGCTGCGCTGCGCCGTCGTCTGAGCGCATGCCATTAAAATTGACCAAAGTAACCGGTGACGAACGTATCCGATTAAAATTAACCAATGTTACTGGTGACGCACGACGGCTCTGCTGCGCTGCGCCGTTGATGAACATTTTTAAATTATTTTTAATTTTTCTTTTATTTTTAATTTTTATTTATTTATTTTTTTTTAAGCCACTTATATCCTCTGCGATCCCTAAAAATTTTGACTTTCCGAAACGAACACTGGGGGTGCAAATGGCGCGAAGAGGTGGTCCCAAAAATTTTGAAAAAAATAGAGATAAAAGATCGTTGTAACCTTTACAAACTCTAAACATATCAGCTCTTCAAGTTAAATAGAAAAAATACGCACCTGAAAGAAACTTGAAAACAGGTAGAAACAATGTGGTCAATCTTTGAAAAATTGTATCCCGTTAAGGGAACAACAACAACAAATCAAAAAATGTTCAACCATAAATATTGTAGGGTAATGCTTTGTCAATATACTGGAGTTTCGACAAACTCTTCAAAGTCAAAACTGAAGGCATAAAGACTCCCGAAAAATAATCTTGAATCGCTCACTTTTAACGCCGGGGCCCCGGGACGCGGCTGACAGGTTCCTAACCGAAACGCGCGACTTTAAGCATGGCATGTCAATGTCATTAAATCTGAAAATTGTGTGCAATCATAACCTTGTATCAGATATGTCAGTGAATGTCATGTCTGACGCACAGCTGATAGGTTCCTAACCTAAACCCGCGACTTTGGCATGTCATGTCAATGTCATTAAATCTGAAAATTGTATGCAATCATAACCTTATTTCAGATATGTCAGTGAATGTCATGTCTGACGCACAGCTGATAGGTTCTTAACCTAAACCCGCGACTTTAAACATGTCAATGTCATTAAATCTGACAAAAACTGTCATTTTATATAAAAGAAACTTGAAAACAGGTGAAAACAATGAGGTCAATCTTTGAAACATCGTATCCCGTTAAGGGAGCAACAAATAAAAAAAAAACGTTCCAACATAAATAATGTAGGGGAAAGCTTTGTAAATATACTGGAGCTTTCACAGACTACCTAAAAATAATCTAAAATCGCTCACTTTTAAGGCCGGGGCCCCGGAATGGGGGCCCCCAGAGATGAAATACTTGTCACGTGGTGCTCCTTCAGGCGAAAGGTATCTTTGGTGAAAATTTCAGCCGAATTCGTTTCACGCGATTTTCACTCAAATTTCCGATGGTTTTTACTCAAGAAAAATGAAAAATTTGGTGCCGTGAAACATAAAAAAATTCATAACTCGCAAACGATTAGAAAAATCGAAAATATTCAATGAATAAATGTTGTAGAGGGGTTTTTTGTGAAGAGGATTGGGTAGTTTTAAATTGTCCAGGATATACAGGGAAGGCTGTGCGAATTTTTTTCTTCTAATTTCTAAAGGTTTCTAAAGAAGGCCCTAAAGACCACAGGAAAGATGTTTGGTACGATCAAATTTGCTCAATCCGTGCCCCGCCATAGCTGCCACATTGCCTAAACAGGACATCTCCATCGGTAGTGCAGAAAAGGGTACAAAAAAATAAAATATGTTTTTAAATCGCTTTAGGCAGTTTGAAATTGGGGAAAATCGGTATTTTGAAAAGTATCCACTTTATGTAAAAATTTTGTATATGTTTTTGATTTGGTTTTAATATTTATTGAAAAATCTGACATTTGAGTTGAATTCAATGTTTTCCCTTCCACACCCCTGCTGAGATATTTCGAGAATGTCGAATTAAAAAATTACGGAAGGGTAGCGGGTGTTTCAAAAATTAAAAAAAAAAATACGGAGCAAAAGCCAGTTATACCCCGAACCTACCCTAAAAGTTTCAACTCTTCAATTTAAATAGAAAAAAATACGTCCTTGAAAGAAATTGAAAAAAAAATTCTGGGGTGGGCCAAATAATGCGCTCTGGAGAGGTGGAGGGTGTTTGAAAATTTTTGAAAAAATTACGGATAATGGCTAGAGCATCTCCCACCGACCCTAAAAGTTTCAGCTCTTAAATTTCCATAAAAAAAATACGTCCTCATAAGAAAAAAAAAACGAACTCGGGGGGTGAAAATGAAGCGTAAGGGGCCCCCCAGAGGTAAAATACTTGTCACGCGGTGCCCCTTCAGGCGAATGGTATCTTTGGTGAAAATTTCAGCCAAATCCGTGTAATGCGATTTTCACTCAAATTTCCGATGGTTTACTCATGAAAAATGAAAAATTTAGTGCCTTGACACATAAAAAAATTCATAACTCGCAAACGATTGAAAAAATCCAAAAATAATGAGAATAAATGTTGTATAGGGGTTTTTTGTGGAGAGGATGGAGTGGTTTTAAATTATCCAGGATGTACCCGGAAGGCCGGGCCGAATTTTCTTGTATAATTTCTTGAGAAGGCCCCGACGGCCACGGGGAGGATCATGGGGACGATGAAATTTGCTCATTCGATGACAATTGATAGGCACCACATTGCCCGAAATCGCCACCTCTCTCATCCGTGCAGAAGGGGGTGAAAAAAATTAAAAAGACATTATTTTAAATCGTTTTGCTCAAACCACACGCATCGAGGAATGCTAATCTGGTGGTAACCCCAGTTTCCGAATCTGACATCTGTCAAATGTGACGGTGCACCATCAATGCATTTCTTAATTTTCCGTTTGGAGAGCACTCGGACGTTAACAGGAAGAAGATTATTTCTTTTTCACCAACTTTGGCCCTCTAAAAATTATTTAGGGGCCGTCTGAGAAGCGTATACACATTACAGACCGACAGACAAACAAACAAAACTTTGGCGGCGGTACTGATGTGGGTTGTTTTGGTCTTTGGCTACTGACGGGGTGACCGAAATGTTACCAAACTTTGTTGGTCTGCTTCAAATGGAACGCTCAATGATTTCCCAAAGTTTCATTGTTCTAACCCTCCCGGAAATATTTTTTTTTTCGAAATTGATTTTCCGGAGAAAAATTTTCAACGTTCAAAAAGGACAATAATTCACATATTTATATCTCGGTTAATAACCGGGCGATTTAAAAAAATTCAGTTTGTTTTGCGTGCACGCAATGCGGCAATGATAATCCGTCGTTGGATTCGTGATTTAAAAAGGAATGGAAAAATTCATTTTAAAACGATCGAAAAAATTTACCGGCAAATAAAAGGGGAAAGCTTTGCAAATATACTGAAGCTTTGACAGGCTCCCTGAAAATAATCTTGAATCGCTCACTTTTAAGGCAGGAGCCCCGGAACGGGGGTCCCCAGAGATGAAATACTTGTCACGCGGTGCCCCTTCAGGCGCAAGGTATCTTTGGTGAAAATTTCAGCCGAATCCGTGTCATGCGATTTTCACTCAAATTTCCGATGGTTTCTCATGAAAAATGAAAAATTTGGTGCCTTGAAACATAAAAAAAATCATAACTCGCAAGCGATTAAAAACATCGAAAATATTCAAAGAATATATGTTGTAGAGGGGTCTTTTGTGAAGATGATAGAGTAGTTTTAAACTGTCCAGGATATACAGGGAAGGCTGTGCGAATTTTTTTCGTCTAATTTCTAAAGGTTTCTAAAGAAGGCCCTAAAGACCACAGGAAAGATCTTTGGCACGATCAAATTTGCTCAATCCGTGCCCCGTCATAGCTGCCACATTGCCCAAACAGGACATCTCCATCGGCAGTGCAGAAGAGGGTACAAAAAAATAAAATATGTTTTTAAATCGATTCAGGCAGTTTGAAATTGGGGAAAATCAGTATTTTGAAAAGTATGCACTTTATGTAAAAATTTTGTATATGTTTTCGATTTAGTTTTAAAAGTTATTTAAAAATCTGACATTTGAGTTGAATTCAATTTTTTCCCTTCCACACCCCTTCTGAGGTATTTCGAGAATGTCGAATTAAAAAATTACGAAAGGGTAGCGGGTGTTTCAAAATTTTTCAAAAAATTACGGAGCAATGCCAGTTGTACCCCGAACCTACCCTAAAAGTTTCAACTCTTCAATTTAAATAGAAAAAAATACGTCCTTGAAAGAAATTGAAAAAAAAATTCTGGGGTGGGCCAAATAATGCGCTCTGGAGAGGTGGGGGGTGTTTGAAAATTTTTGAAAAAATTACGGATCATGGCTAGTCGCATCTCCCACCCACCTTAAAAGTTTCAGCTCTTAAATTTCCATAAAAAAAAATACGTCCTCATAAGAAAAAAAAACGAACTCGGGGGGTGAAAATGAAGCGTAAGGGGGCCCCCAGAGGTAAAATACTTGTCACGCGGTGCCCCTTCAGGCGAAAGGTATCTTTGGTGAAAATTTCAGTCAAATCCGTGTAATGCGATTTTCACTCAAATTTCCGATGGTTTACTCATGAAAAATGAAAAATTTGGTGCCTTGACACATAAAAAAATTCATAACACGCAAACGATTGGAAAAATAAAAAAATAATGAGAATAAATGTTGTAGAGGGGTTTTTTGTGGAGAGGATGGAGTGGTTTTAAATTATCCAGGATGTACCCGGAAGACCGGGCCGAATTTTCTTGTATAATTTCTTGAGAAGGCCCCGACGGCCACGGGGAGGATCATGGGGACGATGAAATTTGCTCATTCGATGACAATTGCTGGGCACCACATTGCCCGAAAGCGCCACCTCTCTCATCCGTGCAGAAGGGGGTGAAAAAAATTAAAAAGACATTATTTTAAATCGTTTTGCTCAAACCACACGCGTCGAGGAATGCTAATCTGGTGGTAACCCCAGTTTCCGAATCTGACATCTGTCAAGTGTAACGGTGCACCATCAATGCATTTCTTAATTTGCCGTTTGGAGAGAACTCGGACGTTAACAGGAAGATGTTATTTCTTTTTCACCAAATTTGGCCCTCTAAAAATTATTTAGGGGCCGTCTGAGAAGCGTATACACATTACAGACCGACAGACAAACAAACACAACTTGGGCCGCGGTACTAATGGGGGTTGTTTTGGTCTTTGGCGGCTGACGGGGTGACCGAAATGTTACCAAACTTTGTTGGTCTGCTTCAAATGGAACGCTCAATGATTTTCCAAAGTTTCATTGTTCTAACCCTCCTGGAAATATTTTTTTTTCGAAATTGATTTTCCGGGGAACAATTTTCAACGTTCGAAAACGACAATAATTCAAATATTCATATCTCGGTTAATAACCGGGCGATTTTAAAAATTCAAAGTTTGTTTTGCGTGCACGCAATGCGGCAATGAGAATCCGTTGTTGGATTCGTGATTTAAGAAGAAATAAAACAAATATTAAAAACGATCGAAAATATTTACCGGCAAAATAAATAAAAGTTTAATTGAATTAGAAGGAGGGGTCTCATCAAATAAATTTATTTGGATTTTCTGTTGGTCTTGAGAAGAGATTTCCGGCGATGTAATCAGCGATCGACACACCAAACATTATTAATAAAGCATTACTCTGAAAGTACTCACCCGATTTCAAAACAAAAGGAGAAGCCAATGCGAAAAATTTCGTAAAGATGCCAACGAAAGATGACGGGAAAAGTCAAGATTGATCCACGTTACATGCACTCCTAACCGAGAACTATGAATTCTGACGTTTATTAATTGCCTGGAATTAGTGATGGTAGCAAGCAATGATAACCTGAAATCCTGAATTTTGATTGGCCCGTTTGACGTAAATGTCACGTTCGACGCTTGACTTTCAATTATTTGAAGGGTTAAAATGAAAAAATCTGCAAGGTCAAAGGAAAACGGTCATATATTATAAACGGTTTGCCGTACGTATAAAATACCGGTTACCAAAATGATCTAGAATATATTTATCTACAATTTTTTATAGCAACATTTTCACCTAGAGATAACGGTTGACGTTGTAGGGGTTAATATGTAAAAAATGGGGTGTTTTACCCCCAATAACTCCGCAAGGGCAATAGTTATGAAAATAACAATAATAGATAATTGTAGAGAAAAGAATTCCCTACAATAAATATTCATATGATTTTGCGATATCTTCAAAACTGAGTGCGCTATGGCGGCCCAAAGTTTTTCGTTGCAAGAAATTTTGCTTGCACCCCGGGGTGAAAAAATCATATCTCGAGAAAGGGGCAAAATTTCAAAATATAAATAAGCAAGTTTTGTGTAGGAAGTATTGGCGAGTATTTTGAGATACAAACCTATCCTCCAACTCGAAAACTGTAAAAGAAGATAGATTTTGCAGCGAAAAAAGTGGTAAATGGGTTCCCCCAGGGGGTGGGGGTGAGTTGAGAAGATTTTATGCATATGGATAGTTGCGTAAATAGTAGAGGCACAGTTTGGCATAAAAAAAATTCCGAAATTTGATAAACTCTAGCCGCAACCCTCGAAAAGGGTGTTTTTTCCATTTTCGTGGGGGGTTGATTTCGGGGGTTGAAATGTGCAAAAACCGGCCCCTTTGGTGATCCCGAACGTTTGTTGAAAATTTCACCCTTCTACCTTTTTCCGTTCGCCCGTTATTAAAGGTTCGTGTCTTGCGTTTAGGATATATAATAATATAATGATAATCAACGTGATGTAGCTACACCGCTAAATCATCCATCATCTTCATCGACAGTTGTAAATCACACTGTATGTAACACGGTACAAACATTATCAACTGCATGTGTCACAGTACTGGATAGGCATGGTAGGGCTCACATGTGTCGTATTCTTCTTGATCCAGGTTCCCAGTCGAACTTTATTTCCAAAAAAATGAGCTTCACTGAGGCCAATTAATCTGACGGTTTCTGGATTCGCGTTAGCGTCATCTAACATATCTCACTTAACGAATGTGATTATACATTCCAACCACTCGAATTTCAAATCAAATATGTCGTGCTTAGTTGCGGCTAACTTTACTGGCGATTTACCACACTCGTCTTTTGATACCTCTAATTTAAATATTCCAAAAAATCTGCCTCTGGCCGATCCGGCGTTCAATAAGACGGCGGGTATAGATATGTTGTTAGGCGTAACCACATTTTGGGATTTAATTTGCAAAGGACACATTAAATTAGGTCGCCACATGCCCATTTTACAAAAAACAAAATTGGGTTGGATTATCGCGGGATCTGTGACTTGTTTCCCTAACCCTAATCTAATCGCTTCGTCCAATGTAAACTTGACAATTTGCGACCAAATTTCCAAGTTTTGGGAAATTGAGGAGAACTTAGAAATTTCTGCGCTAACCAAGGAAGAAATGGAGTGTGAAAATCATTTCTCAGCAACCACAACCCGCAATATTTACGGTAGATTCATTGTTAAGCTTCCTCTTGCTGATAACGCAAAACAATTAGGCGAAACAAGGCAAATGGCTCTTAAACGGTTTTACTCGCTTGAAAGAAAACTCCAAAAAAATTCTGATTTACATAAATCATACTCGCACTTCATGGAACAGTACGAATCCCTCGGTCACATGAATAAAATATCGGAACTTGATTCAACCAATGAATCTATTATTCCCTTTTACATGCCTCATCACCCGGTAATTAAATCAGATCGTGCGACGACTAAATTACGTGTTGTTTTTGACGGTTCCGCCAAATCCGATACATCATTATCACTCAATTCCATTCAAAAGGTGGGACCAACTATCCAACGAGACTTATTCTCAATCTTGATCAGATTTCGTATGCACACATTCGTAATAACGGCTGACATCGAAAAGATGTACCGTCAGGTATTAATTACTCCTGAGCACCGACCCCTGCAGAGGATATTTTGGCGCTCGTCCCCTAGCGATGTTGTACAATGCTATCAGTTAAATACAATCACGTACGGTACTGCATCGGCTTCTTTCCTCGCAATTCGTTGCCTGAAACAACTTGCAATTGACAATGCAGATGTCTACCCACTAGCTAGCTCTGTGATCGAAAATTATTTTTATGTCGATGACTTATTAACTGGGGCGAATTCCATTAGTCAGGTCATTCTTCTACGCGATCAGATAACCAACATACTAACCTCCGCTGGCTTTACCCTACATAAATGGTTTTCAAACAATAGTCTGGCCCGCACAGGGCCATCAAACAATCGTTCTGAGAACCCGATTTTACACATCTCCGACAGTTCAGAAATCAAAACATTAGGCATTTTATGGAACTCAGACAAAGACACATTTAATTTTCAATCAAAATATTGCTCATCGCGTCGTATTACTAAACGATCTATCCTATCAGCAATATCACAAATTTTTGACCCCATGGGTTTAATATCTCCGTTAATAATTAACGCGAAACTCATCATGCAGAATCTGTGGCAATTAAAGTTAAACTGGGATGAGTCAATCCCAATCGATTTGCACACCAAATGGCTTAAGTTCGTTGACAGCTTGAGAAATCTAAGCGATATTATAATAGATAGGCATTCTTTGTGTCATGATTACAAACGTCTTGAACTTCACGGATTTTGCGATTCATCCCAATATGCGTATGGGGCTTGTATTTACCTAAAGTCAGTAGACGTTTCTGGAAGTGCTAAAATTAGTTTGTTGTGCGCTAAATCCAAGGTAGCTCCATTACAAAAAATTTCAATTCCGCGCCTTGAATTGTGCGGCGCTTTTTTGTTAAGTAGACTATTGAAGAAGGTTCGCGACGCTCTCGAATTGGCGTTTGAAAAGGAATACTTGTGGTGCGATTCAACTATTGTTTTGAGTTGGCTAAATTCCCCCAGTGGTCGCTGGAAAACATTCGTAGCCAACCGCGTTAGCGAGATTCAAGCATTGACTCATTCTAGTCAATGGTCGCATGTGAAAACGTTAGACAATCCTGCGGATTTAGTATCACGCGGTGCCGATGCTATTTCACTGGCAAGCAATCAGTTATGGTGGACAGGACCCAAATGGTTAATTAATGACCACCAAAATTGGCCCGCTATTACTCCGATTATTATTGACATTCCCGAAGCTCGTGACGTGCAAACGTGTGCATCAGTTATGGCAACGACATGCTTCGACATATTCACCAAATTTTCTAAGTTTAGTAAGTTACAAAGGGTTGTCGCCTTTTGTTTTAGGTTTTCTTATAACTCAACAAAGCCAACACAGGCTAGGCAACGAGGTCCTTTGACTACAAAAGAGCTGAATGACGCCACTACATCTTTAATAAAAATAGCACAAACCCAACATTTCTCAAGAGAGTTAAATGACCTATCAAAGGGCAATTCAGTTCATTCTAAAAGTTCTTTGTTAGCACTCAATCCAATATTAATTAATGGTTTAATCAGGGTAGGAGGGCGATTAGGTAACTCTGACTACGCCTTTGGTAAAAGGCACCCAATAGTCCTACCGAGCAAGCATCTATTAACAGATTTAATAATTCAGTACGAGCATTTTAAGCAATTACATTGCGGGGTAGAAACTCTTCTAGCTTCAGTTAGAAACAATTATTGGCCTATAACTGGTGGGAATGTCCGTAAGCGAATTGTGCGCAACTGTGTGAAATGTTATAGAGTCAATCCAACGAAAACTAATTATTTGATGGGTGACTTGCCAGCAGCTCGCATCACGCCCGCGCCCCCCTTTCACATTTGCGGGGTTGATTACGCCGGACCCTTTTTATGTAAAGACAGAAATCTTAGAGGGGCTAAAACACACAAACCCTATCTGTGCGTATTTGTATGTTTCACGACAAAGGCTATGCATTTAGAATTGGTAAGCGATCTAACAACAGCATCGTTCATAGCTGCTCTACGTCGATTTACATCTCGTCGTGGCAAGCCACTGCACATATATTCAGATAATGGCACGAATTTTGTGGGGGCTTCCTCAGAGTTGAAAGATTTATCAAATTTTATAAAAAATAGCGAGAATCAAAATAGTATCATAAGCTCTGTGGGTCAACTCGACATAACTTGGCATTTCATACCACCGCGATCTCCACATTTTGGGGGCTTATGGGAGGCAGGGGTTAAACTTAAAACGAGTGATTGGCAATTCATTATTGACATACGAGGAATTGCATACATGTTTGACACAAGTAGAAGCCGTCCTTAATTCACGTCCCTTATCTCCTCTCTCAAATGATCCGAATGACCTCGAAGCCCTAACACCTTCCCATTTCTTAATTGGCCGATCTCTTACGAATACTCCGGATCCCAATGTAATGGAAATACCGGAAAATAGAGTATCCAGGCTCCAGCGCATGCAGCAGATTACACAACACTTCTGGAAGCGGTTGTCTAATGAATATATTTCAGGCCTCCAACAAAGGCCTAAATGGAAGCAGTCTTCAAACAGCCCACGCGTGAATGACCTTGTGCTTTTGCGCGAGGACAACTTGCCTCCGCTGCGGTGGCGCATGGGACGAATCTTGGAAGTGCATCCCGGTACAGATGGTGTCGTGCGCGTGGTAACTGTAAAAACATCTAGTGGTAACTTGAAGCGCTCAGTGAAGGGTTTGTCCCTTCTTCCTATTGACACTTTGAATAATGTTTTCGTCTCCTGCAGATAAGTTATTTTTTGCATGCCATTTGTTTAATTATCAAGAACTTTAATGTTAACCTCACATTGTATTGTACATATTTTGATTTGCTTTGTTAAAAGACCATGGGTATTTCAAGGTGGGCGGCATGTTTGGAACCGCTTGAATATCTTTAAATATATAAAATGTATTGAATGTAATTGTTAGTTTTATATCGTGCCGTTAACGTAATTGGGGGCAGTAAACATAATCTTGCGAACCTCCCGGAGTGCGTAAATTGGTGCGAGTGGCGTACGTGCGAAGACCCTCGACCCAAGTGGTTTATCCCCAGAAGAAGGGCTGCGATTGGCCAGCCTCACCGGTGTTGTTTCCACCACCATGTCCGCCCCATTGTGTAAATGTTTTCCTGTTAGCATAATTGTAAAATATTAGCCTGTTCCAAATTGTATCTCTAGTAAAATACATCGAGTCGTATTGCAGTCAATTCTCGTTTCATTGCTATTATCTGTAAGCAATCCCCAGTGCAAAAAAAGACTTTGATAAACGCATCATCGTCGCGAATTTTTGCACATTAAGCAGAAACATCGAACGTCAAACCAGTGCGAACGAAGGACGTTCGAAACTCCACAAAAACACTTCCCTTTCTTCGGTACATAAGATACAAGGGTTTTATCTGATGTGAAGCCGAAAACTGAAGAATTAATTGCACGTTTTCTATTCGCCAAAAAAATCTGGAGGAATCATTCTCTTGTTTTTTTTTTACTGTTCCAACATTTGTAAGATTTCTATCTAATAAATTTTCAACCAACTCCTTTGATGTGTACTAATTGTCGCCTGTTACATTCCTATTTGTTCCAACAATTGGTGCAATCATACGAAGTACTAATTCTGTAGGCATCGATAGTGGCCTCTTTTCAGCAGGATTTAAAGTCTTGCCAGTATACACTTCAGCATTCAGCATATAATGCGTTTTACTGTCTGCTAGAATTTGAACTTTTAAGCCATATTTAGCTGGTTTGCTAAATGAACATCTACCTAGAAATGGAATCAACATCTCATCAATGGCTACATTTACTCCTGGGCTAAAACATGTTTTACTATTTATAACAAATGCTTCAAATATGTCAGACACTGCGGCAAGCTTATTATTTTTTAATCTCTCTGATCTTGTTCTTTCATTGTCAAACCTCAGACATGCAAGCAGAAATAGAAACCGAGCATTGTACGTATAAATAGGTCTCTTCCTGTTCCATCAGTTGACCATAATAACCTAAGATATTCATGGCCTGATTTAAAAATACCTTGCATATACAGCAAGCCCAGAAATGCCTCCATTTCTATTTTGTCGGCATCAAAGAGAAGAGTTTGGCCAGCATCCACTTCGTTGTCAACTTGTGACACGTTTTCTTTATACTCATCGTCGTTTTGTAAATCATGCCAAAATGTAGGATCCCGTAAAATGTCTTCTAACTCCTTGTCTGAGAGAGCCTTACTTGAAGAAGCCATAATGTACTATAAAAATCGTTAAAAAATAGGATTTCCATTTATAAAAGAATAATAATATAAAATGTTTATAAAGCTCCACAAAATACCATAAATAATTAATACAGACCTAGATATTTCAAAGCAAATATATATCGTAAACGCTACTGACGGGTCAATTTGACCCGGACACCTGTCTAACGCGAAAACAAAAAAATGGTGATGTGGCCATCATGTTACTTTCTCCGACTTGATGGTATCATTATATTTACGCTTCCATGGTTTATTTTCAATTTAAATCATATTTTAAGTGTGCATCGAACGTTTCGTAGACTCGGATAAAACTGACGTTTAAAACGTCAAAATTATGAAAGATGGAAAAATTATACTTCAAATTCAAAAACTTAGTTTACTCCAAAACTAAAGGGATTTCCAAAAAAAACTTATTCTTTATAAGTTGTTCATTTTAGCATTCTCTACAAGTATTATTCACATAAATTTGCTGTAACTATTATCGTTTCAAAATTATGAACCAGAAATGAAAAAAAAATTAATACATTATTTTCTCAAATAACAATGATTTTATAAAAAATATTTTCAAACAAAAGATGTTCATTTATTTGTTATCTTCAATATTTGTTTAAATATTTTTGAGATATTTTTCATATTTAAGAAGATATTGGCAAAAAACAAAAAACGGTTAAGGTAAACACCCACTTCCGGTGTACGAAATTTTACCAAAAGCTTTTCAGTTCTTCGGATTATCAAATAAGACGTATGTTGAAAGTTTCATATCAATTGTTTTATTCGTTTTTGAGATACAGCGCACACAGGCAGACACACACTCACACACACACACACACACAGACACAATTTTTTTTTCCAGAAATTGTTGAAATGGCATCTAGGGACCCCAAAACGGATATTTCCGTAAAAAAAATTTTTGAAAAAAAAATCACGATCACAATACTTTCTCGTACTTCGTAACGGAGAAAGTAAAAAAAACACAAGCACTCGCTACAGTCTCTAATGCATCACTGTGGGACTTGAGTATTCACGGAAGTTTGTTACCCCCACTCTTGTTGTTGTCAATATTTCTACATATTCATACACTACTGAGTCACTGTGACCCTGTCAGTAGCAGTTACGGGTTAACAGGGATTAAAAAAGTTTGGCAAGAACTGGAACTAGGATGATCGGGCGGTAGCTATCAACGGATGAGGGCTTTAAGTCGGCTTTTGGGACACAGACAATGATGCCTTTCTTCCATTCGGAAGGGATATACTGATTGGAGTAGCAAAAATTTAGGATTTTTAGGATAAATTCATGGACATTGGCGGGAAGTTTTTTAAGAATAGAACGTGGGATGTTATCATGACCAGGAGCGGAATTTTTACCAGAATGTAACACTGCGAAATAGTCTGTCTCGTCGAATTCATCGTCAGTTGAAAGAGTAGTGTGGTTTATGTCACAATTGTCGAACCAGTCATTAACTATATCTTCAAAATTGTTTGTTTTGATTTTTAAATGTCTCTAAAAGTTTTTTCTGCAAATTTCTTAAACTGATAAATCATCCGTAAATAAAGAATGGTCTATAGCAGCGATGTGTTCTTGGCTAGATTCACAGCCTCGCTCGCAAGCTCACTCGGCGGTGAAACTCCAGCTGCATCCGTAAATCTATCACTTTATTGCCTAGTTAAACAAATAACTATTTTTTTCATTTTTGGTTTGTAATAATTATCAAACGATAATAGTTACAGCAAATTTATGTTAATAATCATTGCAGAAAATACTAAAATGAACAACTTATAAAGAATAAGTTTTTTTTTCGAAATCCCTTTAGTTTTTGAGTAAACTGAGTTTTTGAATTTGAAGTATAATTTTTCCATCTTTCATATTTTTGAAGTTTTAAACGTCAGTTTCATCCGAGTCTACAAAACGCTCGATGTACATTTAAAATATGATTTAAATTGAAAATAAACCATGAAACCGTAAATATGAAGTCGGAGAAAGTGACCACATCACCATTTTTTATATAACTGAGAATACAACTCACGAGTCACAAGGTACATTTTCAACTAATTTGATTGGGTGAAATGGCAAAATAAAAATGTATAAGAGGCTATCAAATCGATGATAGAATAGTTATTTGTATGGTAAGAGCGCAAAGTGATACATTGCCGCTTGAGAGAGGAAGATTCTCGAAGACCTCTCGAAAGCGGCAATGAGCTTTACGCTCGCACTATACATAAAATTTTTTCTACGACCGCTTTGAAAAAGAAACATAAATATAATTAAATATAAAAAGCAATAATACATGACTGTGGCGTGTGCTTATTTTCAGTCTGTTATACCGTGGTCAGCCATGGAATGTCGTATCCATGGCAACGGGTCAATAAAAATTGTGCAAAGTGACGTTTAGATAGTTGTAAATTTATATTTAAAGTATATTTAAATTAAAAATGAGTGAAAATGGAGATGATAGTGGCAGCGACTTTACATGTACTCCGCCCGATATTGCCGAAGTCGCGAGCTCCGTCGCTTTGGATTTGCTACCTGTGAAGTCAAAGAAGAAGTACAAAATGTTTCAGGAATGGTGTAAGAAACATAAAATTAGCAAAAGTACAGAAAATAGTTAAACAAATACAATTTAAACATTGTCAATAATAAATAGTTAAATAAAAACAATTTAAACCTGTTAATTAATTATTATTAATCAAATTTATTCAAGGGAGCGACAATTAACTTTGCCGCGCGTTGCTATAGGCAATGCGCGGCAAAGTACTTTGTCGCTCGTTCCTCGGGAAACGTCTACTTTGCGTTGACAAACGCAAGCGCAAACGCCGGCTTTTTATATCAGTCGTAGAAAATGTATATCACCGTATGTTACTCCTAAATTGTTTACAAGTAATCAAGTAATCAAATTTAGTTAAAACATCAGTGTGACGTTTATAATGTTCTCGTCGATACATCAAAAATTTAATAACGAGAATTTGTTTATCAAAATGAGTGATTGCAGTCGATTGGGAGAGGCTGTGGACGATGAAGTACGAGAATTAATTAACGGTATAGTACTTATATATTTGATCACAATGATACCACTCGTTAAAGCCACCAGAAAATTGTACTCGTGCTGCGCACTCGTTCAATTTTCATCGGCTTTAACTCGGTGCTATCACCGATAATAATCATAGCACTTGTTATATTATCACCGAGTATAAAGAGCAAGACGGCGACTAGTCAGTCTGTTCCGTCTGCATGCCAAGGGAATTATATTTACCAAATAAAATCGAGAAGTTCGAGCATGAATATTGTAATTTTAAAAGTGATCTCTAACGAATTAATTCAAACAAGCCAATCGATCCACTAAACGTTAACACCTAAAATACGTCTTTGTAAAAACTATTTTCGATATAATTGATAGGACAATTAAACCCATAAAGGTATTACGATTAGGGAATGGAAATTTGAAAAATCGGCGAATGAAGAGTAAACATATTGCAAAAAATATTTTTTCCGCTACCGACAACGTAAATAAGCATTGCATCCATGGTTACAGGAACCATAAGTGGCTGATAACATTCGTGGTGTTTGTTGTCCTTGACGACGGAACCTAATTTTTACTTACGGACCTAGGAAAATAATAAACAGAAACGCAACGCTTCAACATATAGACGAGCAACACATTTTCGTCTATACCTATAGCATCGGCATCCTTTTTACATAACCACTGCTTAAAAGAGTCATAACAGGACACATACCTTTGTCGATTTTGTAGGTAACAGGTTCTAACGCGCAATATTCGCAGCTTCGTTTGCATCCATGCCCGCAGAAAATTTCACTGGATTGACGCAAACAAACAAAATTCGACATTGTTTTCTCGGTTGCTGGGTTGCCATAGGACGTATAGGTGACTATAAAAATTTGAATCCCAAATGTTACAAGCCGTATTTTATAATATTTTCTGATCTTTTTTAAATATTATATTTCCGGTAGCGGAAAAAAATTAATAAACAACACTTGTTGCTTAAATAACTATTAAAACATAGTGGCTGGTTAAATAAAGGCGGCATCACTATTAAGGGGGATTTAACAAAGATCCAACAGTTACATTTAAATTCTCTACGTTTGGACCTGTCGATCTCGCGACGAAATGATGCAGGTGAAAAGGACTTGACAATTAAGTACATTAATGGAATTCAGAAAATAGTCATATTAAAAATCTGAATCCACTGCCAAACAAACCCGTCACTTTCTATTACCAAAATCCTCGAGGGCTCAATACGAAAGTAGTTAAGTTCTACAACAACGCTCTTAATAATAATTTTGATAAATTTAATAAAACGAAATATAGCCTGAATATATGAATATTCAACCTGTTCGTTAATCTGCAAGCAAAATATTAAGTCTTACTAAGACTATAAACAAATAACTTATTGAAACAACTACTTCCCTGGCTAGTGCCACTCGGCACGGATATTAACTGATTCAAAAGAAATTTACATGTTATTACTAATACTACTAGCTAAATAACATTGGTTTAAGATCGTTTATTTCTATCCACAGTACTAACTTGAAAATTAAACTAAATTGAATTTGAAAACTTTAAACTATAAAACTGAACCCTAAAATATGTAAAAATTAAGTAAATAGCCATCTACAGACGCGTTTCCAGATTTATCATTCAATATCCGGCGTGGCACTAGCCAGGGAAGTAGTTGTTTCAATAAGTTATTTGTTTATAGTCTTAGTAAGACTTAATTTTGCTTGCAGAGTTACGAACAGGTTGAATATTCATATATTCAGGCTAGTTTCGTCTTTATCTAATTTATTTAATGCTTCTGCAACAAGTGAGGTTGTCTCAAAATTAATTTTAAATAAGTATAACCGAACAGGTATGTGCGAAAATCTGGGGTTCACAAGTGATTAGTTCGATGTGCGCCAAACAGACGGGATCGTTATAAAAATGTATGAGGGGTTGGGATCAATTAGAGTGTCTGTATACGTAATGCACTCGTGCAAAAATTTGTCATAAATTTCAAATGAAGGCCACTCCATTTCGTTTCATATCTGATCGAAAATTCTTTGGCGAGACAATTAGTATTCAAGACGAGTCTAGAATTCAGTTGGTCACCAAATCGACTGTGATTGATGTGTGATCCGAAGGAATGACATGACAGTCTGGGGTCGGGCCGAGCGGGCACCTCTCTGGTCCCAACCACTTTTTTATTATGCACCTTTATCCTTCGTTCATTCGGCGCTCACAACTTTTCACGATACCGACAGATAATACTAATAAACAAAACTACAATAAATCTACTAAGATTGTAAAGGAAATCACTTTTCAAGTCTTTAATTTCGTTTGTGCGGACTAAGATGTGATCATATAATTTATAATCAAAGTGACTAATTTTACTTCGGCCAAATGCAACATAAAAACATTTCCCTAAATTCAATTGAAGGTCATTTTTCACGCACCAATCTGCTACGCCCTTTAGGTCGTCTTGGAGATTCGTGTGATCGTCTGCAGTCACAATTGTCTTAAATATTTTAAAGTCGTCAGCATATGTATAGGAGAAAGTTGCTTTCTTAACTTCCAGGGCGATGTCATTAATAAAAAGTAAAAATAAAATGTGTCCACAGTGCGACCCCTGCGGCACCCCTGAAGATACCTGTATAGTATCCGATAGGTACCTACCTATATGTACACGCTGACTTCGTGTTTTAAATAGCTCTCGAGCCAACTCACAACTGCCACACCAAAACCCATTAATTTTAATTTGTGCAGCAATAATTTCCCCAAGTTCTTCACATGTCCGTCTATAGTTCTTAAACTAAGGTAGATTTATATTTTGCATGGGAGCGCTTTTTTACTTGGGTTAATTTGATTAAATCCTTATTAAACATTTGGGATAATTTTATGCTTTTGAAAACTTAGTAGGAACAAACATGTTAAAAACAGAATAAAGTACATTCTTGAAATTACAAACATTAACATCAACAGAGTCACTTAAAAACACTTGATCCCAGTTAATATCGGCTAGATAACGGGTGAAACCAATCATTTTATCAAAAATATGTTTATTTCTTTGTTGTTATTTGAATATTTTTGTGATATTTTTCATATTTACGGTTAAAGTACACCCACTTCTGATGAATGAAATTTTACCAAAACCTTTTCAGTTCTTCGGATTGTCAAATAAGTTTTATGTTCAAAAAAGTTTCATATCAATTGCTCGATTATTTTTTAAAATACAGCACGCACACACACAGAGAGAGAGAGACACAATTTTTTTTTTTCAGAACTTGTTGAAATGGCATCTAGGGACCCCAAAACGGACATTTCCGTAAAAAAACAAATTTTGAAAAAATTTTCATGATCACAATACTTAAAATTACTTAAAGTAAAAATAATTATCACTTAAAGGACAATCGTTATTATGTACTTATTGCACAAAAAATCTCAATTGTTTATATGCACATTTACTAACTGTTTTCTTCATTTAAATATGTACGTAGAAAGAAATTTCCAACATTTATTTCGTCCTTTGCGGGTATCAATGATTTCGCTTTTGTCGCGCTAGAATAGTCATCCGTCCCACTGTGTGGCGTTAAATTTGGTACTGACACTTTTTCCCAATTTTATTGCCTAAGTTGGCAATCTGAATTAATCGTTTATCTATGTTTACCTATCTTAACTTAAGCTTGACACACAAATGTCAAATCTAAATGCCAAAACCTTTCATAAGCATAAACTAATTTGGCGTGATACTTAACCCTTTGAGGGGCACATTTTTGGGAAGGAGATGAAACGGGGAAACTAATGGCACTTCGGCACTTGCGGTTTTCGGGGTCGCTGATTCCGATTTCGGTGTCAGAAATAAGTTTTGACAGCTGTCAACTGTCAAATCGGCTGTCAAGTGTCGGAAAATTCAATGAAAATCGGGAAATAGGCGTTCATTGGCTGATCCAGGAAGGTTACAGACCAATAATGATGTGGAAAGAATTTTCCGATAGTTGACAGCTGTCAAAAACTGTCAAAATGGACAGAATGTAGTGAAAAACAAGTTAGGCGTGGTTTCCCGCTTCCCAAGGTCGCTGAACAAGGTTGCAACATCGGAAAAGAGTTTTGACAGCTTGTCAACTGTCAAACCAGCTGTCAAGTCATGTATGTATTATAAAATCAAACCCAGTAGCCAGACGTGCATTGGCTCTCTGGGAATATAATTGATGACTAACAATGAAGTGGGAAGAATATGTTGGCAGTTGACAGCGGTCAAATAACTGTCCCAGTGAAGAGAACGAAATCAAAATACAAGGTTGGCATGGTTTTACCGGACAGAATATCGATATCCAAGATGGGCATTGGCAGCTGGCAATTGCCAAACCAACTGTAAAATAATGTAATCAGCAAAGATCATACAAAATTCAGCACTTATTGAATATTTTGGGAGATTTGAGGACCAAGCTTGCTGTGAAATGCAGATCTTGACTGTTGATAGCCGACACAGACCTGTCGAGATGGAGCAGTAGACATGAAAATGCGAATTGGACGTCATTCTATAGCTTTCTGAGACCGCTAAGTAACGTTAACACATCCAGAATGAGTTTTGGCAGCTTTACACTCACTCAAACTTTCAAATTGTGACAGTGGCGGTTGAACAATCTCTTTATAATCTTCAAATTATATTATTGGTGGAATTTATATACCTCCCAATTCAAATATATCAAAATATGAGCAACATTGTATATGCATGGAACGAATTTCCGAATTTAACCCGAATAAAAACTTGTTAGTATGTGGGGATTATAACTTACCAGCAGCCAGATTTTTCAACACTAATCTCGGAGTATCATCAGAAAATATAAACAATGAAAAAGCCCAAGTAATTGCGGATACTTTTGGATTCATTAGTTTAAATCAAATTAATAATATTGCAAATTCCAATGGAACATTTTTAGATTTGGTATTTGCATCAGACTCAACTACTTTAGTGGAACCTGCAACTGATTTCTTGTGTCCAAATTCTCTACATCATACCGGCTATTTGATTTCCGTCAACATCTTGGAAAACTCTCGGATTTTGGAAACTTGAGTGCGTATATTTATTCGACCAAGCTGACTATATATATATATAAACAACATTTTGGCAAGTACGGACTGGAAGCTTCTTTTACAAATTCATCGCTGGAAGATAATGTGAACAAGTTCTACGGTTTAATTTACGAAATAATTGACGGTTATATACCGAAGAAAATGGTGTGTACAAGTAACTCTACTTATCCGGTTTGGTTTACCAGTGAATTGAAATTATTAATAAAAAAGAAGAAGGAATGTCATTTGAAATATAAATTAACTGGTGCGATAGACGATTATAATCTATTTAAAATTGCCCGTCAATAGGGTAAATCGTTAGATAACTCCCTTTATACGTCATATGTTTAAAAATGTGAACAAAACATTAATAGCAATCCTAAATAATTCTGGAATTTTACTAATAAGTTAAGAAAATTGAATAATGTTCCAAACTGTATGACATATAAGAATGTTATGTATGATAATGGTTTAGATATTGTAAACAACTTCTCTGATTTTTTTCTCCTCTGTCTACATAAGCGATAATTCAAACACTATTTCCAACATTGATTGTTCAAATAAAGTTCAAGGCAATTTATTAACAATAACATTACAAGATGTATTCGATGCGATTCAAAATCTAAAATTCTCACACTGTTCTGGACCCGACAATATTCCGAATAGCTTTCAAAAAAATTGCTTGTACAACATTTCAATACCTATTTATTTATTGTTTGTTAAATCAATAAAGTTAGGCTACGTACCTTTAATTTGGAAGAGAACTTTTATAACACCGATTTTTAAATCAGGACGGAGAGATGCCATTGATCACTATAGAGTATACTATGTATACAGTCGGCGATACCCAAACTTTTGGATAAGATTATTTCTAAATCTATAATGCAAGAGGCCAAACATATTTTAATCGATGAGCAGCACGGTTTTGTAGAGGGTAGGTCTACGATAACCAATCTTGCCATTTACACGGACTACCTGTTGAATGCTTTCGAAAAAGGTTATCAAGTTGATTGTATTTACACTGACTTTTCGAAAGCATTCGATAGGGTTAATCATTCAATTTTAGTTAAAAAACTATATGCACTGGGATTTAATGACTTGACTGTTAACTGGTTTGAATAATTTCTCGCAAATAGAGTACAACAAGTTCGAATAAAAAACTTCATTTCCGCAGAATCAGCTGTCCATTCCGAAGTGCCGCAAGGTACACACTGTGGACCTATTTTGTTTCTATCATTTGTAAATGACATCAAACTTGTAATAAAATCTTGTGCGTTCTTGTTATTTGCGGATGACCTAAAACTTTACAAAGCTGTGTTGCATCCATTGGACCATCTCTCTATTCAAACTAATTTAGACAATTTAAACCAATGGTGTCTTGTTAATAAATTGCCACTAAATTTCACCAAATGCAATGTTATATCTTTTTATAAACAACGTGTAATGAAAGAATATCCCTATTCAATAAACTACAATAACTTCACAAGAGTAATGGAAATTAAAGATTTTGGAGTAATTTTAGATTATAAATTAAATTTTGCATCTCATATTTATTACATAAAAAAGAAAGCCTTAAGGATTTTGGGTTTTGTTACTAGATTTTCCAAAGATTTTTCTGTTAATACTTTAAAGGTATTGTATTGCTCATTGGTGAGGTCAGTACTGGAATATGGATCAATCATATGCTTTCCACAATACCAAATATATGTAGACAGTATTGAAAAAATACAACGTAAATTTATTAGACTTTGTGCCTTTAAAATGGGCATTAGAAGAGAGAAGATTGATATAGCGTTAATTTCTAGTTCTTTAAATTTAAACACATTAATGAATAGAAGGATAATATTTGATTTGTGTTTTCTAAATAAACTAGTTTCAGGATTGATTGATTGTGTGGAATTAGTTGCATCAATTAAATTAGTAGTTCCGGTATCGGATAGGCGTACTAGAAACCATGTGACATTTACGGAATCTTACCATTCCACTAACTATGGTGCTAATTGTGTTATATCACGCATATCTAGATTTGGAAATATTTTGTTAAATAATTATCCTTCTTTTCTGTTCACTATGTCCTTCACTTCATTTAAAAGTAAAGTGTTACGGTTAAATTACAGTTTATTTCACTAAAAATATTTTATATTATATTATACAGGGTGTTTCAGAGCTCTGGGATCGGTCAATCACGTGCTTATTTGTCAAAATTTTGAAAAAATAATTTTTATGTAAAAGTTGTGCAGAATAGTGAGCTGCACGCCCTAAAAATATTTAAATTTATACAGGGTGTCTCATAACAAAGTTACAGACCAAACTTATGTTTTTTTTTTAATGGAACACCCTGTATATTTTAACCTTTTTGGATTCCTCGTTACTTGGATATTAACATGACCTAGGTTGTGGGGATTTAAACTCGGCCGTTTTTGTGTTATTCAGTTGTTTATACAAAAATTTGAACAAAATTGTTAAAGTGCCTCCCTAAAACTAATAAAGATAATTCATTCTAATTTAGTGGTAAAGTTTAGTTGAACTTTAGTCTTCAAAATAACTATATCATCCAAAACGTAACTCAGCGTATTATACAGGGTGATAGCCATTCGCAAACTGCACAATTTCTTCATTTTTTAAATGGAACACCCTATATATTTTTTCATAATTTGAAAGTCTATTGAGTAAGCTTTCGTTTCATATTAGGTTTCGTATGTCTGAAGTTGATAGTGACTCGAGTATTTCAGAATTCGTTCGTAAGTTGCATGTTTCGGTTGAGAAGGATCCGTTTATAAGCGTTGTGTTTGCCTACAAAATCGTATTTTATGTTTTTGAGACATGTATTCAAATCTTGTATCCTACCATATTTCAACAAAATCTGGATGCATTATTCCCAATAAGTTATACAAACAATTATGTTTCAATACAGATAGAGAACTATAGTAAAAACTTATAAATCAACTTAAATAACAAAACAATTTAATAACATAAGTATATAAAATGAGGAATAACAAAACAATTTAATAACATAAGTATATAAAATGAAAAATAACAATTTAAAGAAGTTTACAACATGTTTTCAAAATTTCGACCATTCTGATTTAAACAAATTCTGAGACGTTCAACGAACGATTTGTGAACTGCAACTAAAACTTGTGGCGTTCCTGCAGAAAAAGCATTCCTAATTCGTATTCGCATATCTTCTGCTGTAGTCGGTGGTATACGGAACACCATGTCCTTGATATAGCCCCATAGAAAAAAATCTAATTTCGTGAGGTCCGGCAACCTAGGTGGCCATAGTACAGGTCCGCCGCGACCTATCCACTTATTAGGGTAACGGTCATTCAAAAATTGTCGTACACTGCGAGCAAAATGTGGTGGTGCACCATCCAACTGGATCCACATATCTCTTACTGCGTTGCGTGGTATGTCAAGTAGGTACTCATCTAAATGATTCCTAAGAAATTCTTCAAACATTTCTCCATTCAGGCTGCGTTCAAAGAAGTGTGGTCCTATGACGCGAGTTCCTAGAATACCACCCCATATATTCAGGCTCCATCGATTTTGATTATTTACTGTCCTTGTGAAATGAGGATTGTGGTCCGAATAATAATGAAGGTTGTGTCTGTTTACCTTGCCATTATTGTGAAATGAAGCCTCATAAGTAAACAACACAAAATCAAAAAAATGTTCATTGTTTCCCAGAATATTAAGGGCCCAGTTACAGAATGCAGTTCTAGCGGGAAAATCTGCTTCTCCAAGCTGTTGTTCTATGTAAGTGGATATGGTAAGGGTGAAATTTGTGTTTCTTCAAAATTCTATGCGCTGAGGGCCGACTAATATCCAACTGATTATTTAATTCGGATAAACTTAATTTAGGGTTTTCAACTATCGATGCCAATACCAGGAATTCGCTATCTTCGTTAATTACAGGTTTGCTTTGCACAGGTTTTGAATAATTAACGTTACCTGTAGTCTCAAATCGCTCTTGCACTCTTCTAAATGCTCCTTGTCGTGGACACTGCCTCTCGGGATACCGCTGTACACTCGTGAAGCCAAAAGACAATTTTGGTGACATTCGCCAAGAATGATAATCATGTCAACCAATTCTTCTTGTGAGAAATTCATAATTATAAACTAAGATCACAACTTAAATGGTTCGATCTATTTTTGAGACTACAATAATAATTACTGTCACCTGTATTTTTTTGTTTGTTTATTTGAAATGATTGGTAACTAAATTTTAAAACTAATAATAAAAAACATGCAAATTACCAATTGTAACGCCGCTCCCTTAACACTCGCGAGCGCGCTCGACCCTTTTCAGGTGGCCGAGCGTACGCACCACCGCTCGCATCCCCTACCACGCCGGACACGTGAGGCCCACACCACCCCTACCAGAAGACCACCCGCTGGAAACCCTATAAAACCCCGAGCGCGCCGCTTAAAGGGGAGACTATTAGCGCTCGTCTTTTCGGCCTAATCATCTCCTCCTACGTGAGTACTAGCACTCGTTATTTCGGTCTAGTATTATCACTCTACGAAATACCTCCACGCTCTCACAAACACTCATCCCGAACGACGCTCTGTTCCGGGACGACGTACTGCCACGAGACGCCGCGTCCATCCGAGACAACACCCAGGCTACCACGCAGAAGAGGCCCTCCACCGCTAGCCGCTCGACCCATGAGGACTCCACTGCCGCACTACGCCCGCACCCACCCGTTAACGACGAATCGACACAAACCGATCACTCTGTACATACTTTCTTGTAAATAAACTCTTTTGAAACCACCACACGCCTTATACAATGAATTTTGAAATATTAGAGTAACCATCAACTTCAGATATACGAAACCTTATATGAAACTAAAGCTTACTCAATGGACTTTTAAATTATGAAAAAATATATAGGGTGTACCATTTGAAAAAATTAAGAAATTGTGCAGTTTGCGAATAACTATCACCCAGTATAATACGCTGAGTTATGTTTTGGATGATATAGTAATTTTGAAGACTAAAGTTCAACTAAACTTTACCACTAAATTAGAATGACTTATCTTTATTAGTTTCAGGGCAGTACTTTAACAATTTTGTTAAAATTTTTGTAGAAACAACTGAATAACACAAAAACGGCTCGGTTTCAATCGCCGAAACCTAAGTCATTTTAATCTCCAAGTAACGAGGAATCCAAAAATGCTCAAATATACAGGGTGTTCTATTTAAAAAAAACATAAGTTTGGTCTGTAACTTTGTTATGAGACACGCTGTATAAATTTAAATATTTTTAGGATATGCAGATCACTATTCTGCACAACTTTTATATAAATTTTTTTTCAAAATTTTGACAAATAAGCACGTGATTGACCGTTCCCAGAGCTCTGAAACACCCTGTATAATACTTACGCTTATTTTGTTATTGCAAAATTTTAGTTGTATTTTAGTATATTTAAATTTACATTTAGTTTAATTTCAAGAGTATGTAGTATGTAGTATTACACAAAACTTAATTGTAAAATGACAATCGTTAAATAAATAAATAAATTGCTTGATTACTTTTTTAGATACAGCGCGCACAGTCACACATGCACACATGAACATTTTGTTAAAAATAAGTTGAAAATGTGAAATTATTTTCGCGCCCAAATTACTCTTTCCATTTCTGCGATCCTGTTACTCCTGGTAGAAATTTTTGTGTGAAAATTTCTACCAGGGCTAACAGGATCACAGAAAGGATCACAGAAATTAATTTCGGTTGCAATTTGCATTTAGCACCTAGTTTGTTCGAATGTAATCAATTTTATTTTTTCTATTTTTTTATTATTTAATATTAAATTTTTTAAATACTTTTCATCTTTAATCAGTCGTTGGTAATTTTAAAATAAACAAAATGGATGGTGCAACTGGTGCAGCATTTTAAAAGTAAAAAATCTATATAAATATATAATCGTTTATCCACCTGTTTAATTTTAAAATGTCCTGCCAATCTAACATTATACGCGATGCGAAGATATAATTAATTGCCGCGTAATGTTGAATATGTCAGCGAAATGAAGACATGTTCATTGAGACGTTATTAAATATGATGCGGCCAGTATAGCGGTCAAGCATTAGCAGTGAATAACGCATTGCGCACGACGAAAATATAAAGCGCCCTAAATCAGAAGATCCGCCGAGTGGACCCACTCGGGCAGACATCCATAACTCAACAAACTACAAGTAAAAATGTACCTGGAGACAAAAACTGGGCAGCTCGTGGAAACAAAAAGACAGAAAAAGTGAAAAAAAAAGAACTGACTGAGAGTCTAGAGAGAGATTCGCAGGCAGCTCGCTACAAACGAGGGATATAAACAATTGCTTGGTTATACCCTCTTGTACGCGGTGGAAGACGGCAGCTTTGATACAGAATTTGCATAGCGGATTCTGATATGGTAATGCCATGCCATGCCATTGCCGGTCAGTTGTTGAGTTCTTGGCCCGACTGTACGCTCTACTGTTGCTGTGTGTGTGCGCATATGTGTGTATAGTAAAGAGCAATGTAGTGTGTTTGTGTGCGCGAGTTCTGGACTCTGTGTGGACATTGGTTGCGGTAGCCGATGCCGATGCTGGCCTTTTCGGCGTACACTAAGTTATGTCAACTGATTTTTGCAATTCTCTAGTCTCGAACACAATCGGTCTAGAGCGGATGTCGCCTATATCTATTCGCACACATTTTAATTTACCTTATTACGATTACGTAATAATGTGTACTGATTTTACGTATTACTAAATTAAAGTGTTTTTTTCGGATTTAAACAATATTGAGTGATTTTGCCTTAGTTACGATATGTCATAACACACTTATATTTCACTAGGAAAATATAAACAACAAAAAAATGTCATTCGGAGCTTCTCGCAAGAATTGTTTTAATTGCTCTCAGGACAACACCTCCGATTTCTTAGGAAGGTATCCTTTATGGATTTTACCGGAACCAAACATTCACGGTCTTTCGTCGCTTGCGTTAATACATAGTTTGACATTTCGCCAATTTATGAAACAACGCAAAAATCAAACCAGTCAACTATGATATTTACAAACAAGGCCCTTAGCAACGTTACCAATCCGATAAATTCAAAAATTTACAATCCAATATTTTCCCATTTACAGAACAATATTCTTTCAATCAGAAAAAAACTATTGATGACAACACGGGAAATATGAATACATACACATACTATTAATATTTCCCTAGTTGTAATAATAGCTATTTTTCCCCAATTACGATTATATAATAAAATAGATGATTAAGAATACAAAACTTATAATAGTTATAATTTTATTTTACACATACACATTGTGCAGTGGCAGCTCATCAGGGGAGGCAGTTGAGGCATTGCCTCACCATTAATTTCCTATATTATAAAAATATAATTTTTTTCAATAAATTTCTTCCGTATTGACTTTAATATTGATAATTAATTATATAGTGGCTATAAATGGATGTGTTAACGGAATGTTCGCGATTTGTAATGATTAGAGTTAGTGTGCCCACCTGAAATTTATGCAACTTAATATGTCTCCATACAGTTTACATATATCGCATTCGTTGTCATTCCGATATTGGAGGCGAGCCTCAGAGGCTTCTCATTGGTCGGAAATCACCCCCGTGATAGAGAGAGAGAACACTCGCGGCACTCGCCATTGTCAGCTGTGTTAACGCAGCTTCACAACAACCCGGGAACTGTAACGATAACTAGAACGGGAAAGAAGATATACCTGGCTTGTTGTTCCCGTTACCGGAAATTAGTTATTAGTTGGGTATGTCAATATGAACATCATATTTAATGTGCTCAAGCCCCAGAATTGCAATCGACTTGAAACTTTGAAAAATTACTCAAAATTTATTCCAAATTGATTTCTTTAAGAAAAACTGTATTCGCACTATTTCTAGATTTTTTGAAATTTTGATGTGGTTGGAGTGTAAAATTGAAAAAAAAAATGGTGATGTGGCCATCATGTTACTTTCTCCGACTTGATGGTATCATAGCCATTTATATTTACGTTTTCATGATTTATTTTCAATTGAAATCATATTTTAAATGTACATCGAGCGTTGCGTAAACTTGGATGAAACTGACGTTTAAAACGTCAAAATTATGAAACGGAAGAATTATACTTTAACTTCAAAAACTCGGTTTACTCAAAAACTAACGTGATTTCGAAAAAAGCATATTCCTTAGAAGTTGTTCATTTTGGTATTCTCTTCAATTATTGTTCATACAAATTTGCTGTAACTATTATCATTTCATAATTATAAACCAAAAATTGAAAAAAAATTAATAATTTTTTTTCTCGAATAGCAATGATTTTATGAAAAATATTTTCAAGCAAAAGATGTTAATTTCTTTGTTGTCTTCAATGTATATTTAAATGTTTTTGTGATATTTTTCATATTTAAGAAAATATTGGCCAAAAACAAAAAACAGTTAAGGTAAACACCCACTTCCGGTGTACTAAATTTTACCAAAAGCTTTTCAGTTCTTCAGATTATCAAATAAGACGTATGTTGAAAGTTTCATATCAATTGTTCTATTAGTTTTTGAGATACAGCGCACACAGACAGACAGACACACACGCACACACAGACACAAAAAATGTTTTCCAGAAATTGTTGAAATGGCATCTAGGGACCCCAAAACGGATATTTCCGTAAAAAAAAATTTTGGAAAAAAAATCACGATCACAATACTTTCTCGTACTTCGTAACGGAGAAAGTAAAAATAGAACCAATTTAGGAGACCCAAAATTAATATAAAAACAATTACTATCGACTTGTAACTTTCCAAAATCACTCAAAATTTATTCAAAATTAATATCTTAAAATGCCTCATTCAGAAAATTACTGGATTTTTGAAAATTTGAATGTGCTTGGTGTGTAAAGTTGTAAAAAATAGAACCAATTATGGTGATCCAAAATAAATATAAAAACAATTGCTATCGACTTGAAACTTTGAAAAATTACTCAAAATTCATTCCAAATTAATTTCTTTAAAAAAAAACTATATAAGCAAAATTTCTCGATTTTTGGAAATTTTTATGCGGTCAGTGTAAAATTGAAAAAAAAAATTGTATCAATTTTGGAGACCCAAAACAAATATAAAAACAATTTCTATCGACTTGAAACTTTCCTGAAACTTTACTCAAAATTATTATAAATTGATTTTTTGAAAAAAACTGTATTCGCACCATTTCTATTTTTTTTTAAATTTTGATGTGATCAGAGTGTAAAGTTATAGAAAATAGTAGCAATTTTGGAGACACAAAATAAAGATAAAAACAATTGCTATCGACTCGAAACTTTCAAAAATTACTCAAAATTCATTCCAAATTGATTAAAAAAAACTATATTCGCGCCATTTCTAGATTTTTTGGAAATTTTGATATGCTCAGTGTGTAAAATTATAAAAATTTGAACCAATTTTGCAGACTCAAAATATAGATGAAAACAATTGCTATAGACTCAAAACTTTCCAAAATTACTCAAAATTCATTTCAAATTAATTTCTTAGAAAAACTGTGTTCGCACCATTTCTAAATTTTTGGAAAATTTAGGAGATCCAAAATTAATATATATAAATAATTACTATCGACTTATATAAAATGAATTCCAAATTTATTTCGTAAGAAAACTCTATTTGCGCCATTTCTTGATTTTTTGGAAATTTTGATGCGCTCAGTGTATAAAATTGTAAAAATTTAAACCAATTTTAGAGACTCAAAATAACTACGAAAATAATTACTATAGACTTGAAACTTTCCAAAATTACTCAAAATTTATTCCAAATTGATTTCTTAAAAAAACTATATGGGCACCATGTCTAGATTTTTTGAAATTTTGTTGTGGTGTAAAATTTAAAAAACAATTTAACCAATTTTGGAGATTCAAAATAAATATAAAAGCAATTGCTATCGACTTGAAACTTTCCAAAATTACTCAAAATTTATTCTAAATTGATTTCTTAAAATACCACATTCATAACGTTACTGGATTTTTTTAATTTTGATATGCTCGGTGTGTAAAGCTGTAAAAAATAGAACCAATTTTGGAGACTCGAAATAATATAAAAACAATTGCTATCGACTTCAAACTTTCCAAATTAACTCAAAATTAATTCTAAATTGATTTCTCAAAAAAACTATATTTGCACCATTCAGTGTGTAAAATTGTAAAAATTTAAACCAATTTTAGAGACTTAAAATAAATATAAATACAATTGCTATAGACTTGAAACTTTACAAAATTCATTCCAAATTGATTTCTTGATTCTACATTTTTGGATGTGATCAGAGTGTAAAATTGTAAAAAATAGAACCAATTTTAGACAAGCGACAATGGCATAATGATTAAATAAAACACCAAAAAGCACTATTTTGCTATGGCCTGGTTTGGTGGTTAACATTCGGTATATTAAGGTGTTGGGAGGGCTCAAGCCCGATAACTACGCCCCTGGGTGCGCGCCCACATGATTGGACAAATGTACTTGGCTAACATGCACAATAATTAGAAATTAATTATTTTGTTGACCTTGCATAATGTTTTCAAAAAGCAATGAATCGGTATGGCATAAAACAGGTTATGACGATTTAAAAAAAAATAGGGCGTTCTATTGATAAGCATCCCAAAAGTAAAGATCATATATCATCAAATTGTAAATTTCATGTCTTAGGTAAATAAAATATAGTTAATGTTTTAAGTACGGCTCGGCAAATTGAAATCGAAACGTATAACAACGTGAAGGAAAATAGGAAGATTTTAAAAAGATGTGTAGATAATATTAAACCTGTGCCTCACCAAATCAAAACCTGACGAGCCGCCACTGCTGGTGTCTCTTTACGTATTTTGTTTACAATGACAATTACAGTTGTAATAACTCTTTGTTCACGAAAATGTTATAATGTGCACATTATTTAATTCTATAGGCAACATTAATGGGCTACATTTAACACTCAATTTCATTAAACACGCATTTGCGTGTTTAATATGGTTATTAATCACGCACATGCATTTGCGTGTTTAATATGGTTATTAAACACGCTAATTCGCGCTTTAATTCACAGAACGCGATTTATGATAATATTTTGTTTACCCTGTTTAATACTGATTTTAATTTTTTTTCAATTGTAATTGTAATTACAACTTTAATTTCGATTTTAATTTTGATTTTGTTTTTGTTTTTGTTTTTTTCATTTTGATTTTGATTTTGATTTACGTGAACAAAGTATATTGTACAACTCGCATATAATAACTATTAATCACTCAAACAATTTGCTCCACTCGCCTACGGCTCGTTCCGCAAACATCGTTCTCGTGATTAATAGCCATCATTATATACTCGTTGTACAATATACTATTATTTAATACCGGAATAAAATAAATAATTAAAGTGAAACAAACTAAGTGAATATTCTTTATTTTTTAATAATACAAATATTCAATCATGTTTCATCAAGTGATCAATGAGAATCAAACCAAAAAGATATGTAATAAGTCCCTAAAAATTGTGCAATTTGGTGTAATTACTGTACAGTGAACTAATTAAGTGGTAAGTCAATTTGATCAACACACACACGTGCCCGGTACACTCAAGGCCACAGCCGAAACGCTTGAAAAAAAACACCTGATACGCCGAATTCATATCTTTTTGGTGTTTATTAAATCGATCGAATTTTATTCACGTTATTTGCCATTTATTAATACTGATTTAATTTTACCCCTCTAGTATTACCATTTTACTTTTGTATCCATCCAGTAATCCCAGTGATTTTATATCTAGTTGATACCAAGTGTTGAATTAATTAGGATGCCAACATCACAACATTTGAAATGCACGGTACTTTGATTCACCATTTCACTCAGATAATGTACTTGGGCATAAATATGTCTTACTCGCGATCACCCATCACGAATCCCATGAACCAATCGCAGTACCGGGATACCCCTTCTCAAATCAAACGGAATAAGGCGCTAAATTTGAGAGTTCCAATAAACGAAAGTACTGGAATGACATCGCCAATTACATTTCTTGCACTACAAACAATGCACTTACGCCAATCTTGTTAGTATAAAGCAGTGGTGGGAAAACTTTTTTTAAGGCGGGCCATTTGTAATAACTAGACAATCGTAGCGGGCCAAAGAATAATGCTTAATCGTTAACTAATTTATGTGTTCTATAAATATATACATATATTATTACATACACTTATTATTTTAATAGTAAAAAAGCAAAAGGTAACAAAATTATAAGCACAAAATATAAAATGAATTTAGTGTAGTTCTTGATGTGAAGTATTATCACTTTATTTTCTGGTGTCATTACTGGTTGATGGTGCATGAGAAACATGAAATTGAGACTGTTTCATCAAAATTTCATCATAGTCCGGTTCCATTTGCGAAGCAGAAATTCTTAAAACTGATTAAAGGTGCTCATCTGTAATTCTGTTTCTTAAAGAAGTTTTCCTAAGCTTCATTGTTGAAGAATTTGTTCGCAAATATAAGATGAGCCGAACATTGTCATTATCGTCATTGCATGAGTAATTAGATTTGGGAAATTATCTGGACTTAAATTTTTATAAAATTCTAGTAATGGTACTGTATGAGAAGTTTGTTTCAGGAGAGTATTACAGTTCAGTTCTATTAACTCAAGTTGAAATTTTGCATCAACTTCTTCGTAATTAACATTGAATGTGGTCGCAAAAATACTAAACTCTGGTTCCATTTTTCTAAAGTCCTGAAATCTCCTTTCAAATTCTGTAGATAGTTTTCTCAAATTAATTTCGTATTTTTTAATCTTATTGTTTGATATAGTGAATTTTAAAGATTGTATTCTTGGAAAATGAGAAAAATCAGATTTAGAGATCTGATTAGCAAATAATAATAACTGTAATTTGAAACTTTTCAGGTATTGCCAAATATCGTGAAGAAACTGATTTTTTCCTTGCAATTTGAGATTAAGTTTATTCGTGTGTACGAAGAGGTCTGTGAAAAAAGCGAAATCAGAAAGCCACGTTTCGTTTTCTAAGACGTCAAATTGATTATAAATGTCTTTATCAAGAAGAAAATTCACAATATCGTCTTTTAAATCCCAAATTCTTTCAAATACTTTTCCAGCACTTAACCAACGAACTTTTGAATAATACAGGATATCTGAATGCTCAGCATGTACGGAGTCCAAAAACTGTTGAAACTGGCGATGTAATAATCTTCTGTAATCATATTTACTAGTTTTACAACAATATTAAGTATATGGTCAATATCTAAAGCCGATTTACAGAGATCATCTTGATGTATAAGGCAATACAAAAAAACAACATCATTTTCCGGATACTTAGAATTAAATTTCCCAACAAATCCTTGATTGATTCCAACCATATTAGGAGCACCATCTGTACTTACATTACATAGCTTGTAAATAGGTAAACGAAGTTTATCGATGCAATTTTCAAATTCTCAAAATATATCGGCACCAGTCGTTGTTCCTTTCATTGACTGCAGCCCTGCAAGTTCTTCTGTAATTTCAAAGTAGGCATTGATTCCTCTTACAAATATGAGTAACTGCGCAGTATCGCTGATATCTGTACTTTCATCCATGGTAATTGAATAAAAAATAAATTTTTGAGTTTTTGTAGTCAGTTGTGAAATTAGATTTTTATCAATATTTTCAATTCTCTCGGTGATTGTTCTTCTTGAGAGAGACAGTGACTGAAAATCCTTTTTCTTGTCAGGGCACATAATATCGCACTCATCTATCATACACTACTTTATAAATTCACCATCTGAAAATGATTTATTAGATTTAGCAATATTATAAGCCAACACATAACTGGCTTTCGTAGCGCATCTTTGAGAATGGTTAGCTCTCTGAAATAATTGTTGTTGACTTGATAAATTTTTTATTAAATCTTTCGATTTAATTTTTTTCACCTCTTCACTTAACGATGAGTAGGAGTGGTTTTCATGTTTGCTCTTGAAATGGCGTTGAATGTTATATTCTTTTAAAACTGCAACAGTTGTATTGCAAAGTAAGCACACAGGTTTTTCTTTAAATAAAGTAAAGAAATATTTCCACGTCCATTCTTCTTTAAAAACTCGACATTCTGAATCCACTTTTCTTTTTTTAACATCAATTTTAGACGTTACCTACTACGGAGAACAACAAACAGAAACGCAATTGACGAAAGCTTACTGCTAACTAATGCTCTTACGCGGGAGTTTGTTCAGGCACTGGGAGTTTGGGGGATTACACAAACAATTACTCGAGTCACAGCGGGTCGTTGCAGATGACTGACTAAGTCGCTAACTAATTGATCTTCGGGCGGCCTCGCTTGTATTACACCTACCTGCGAGAGTGTCTGGAAGTTTTGAGCGAAGATGAGTCATCTGTTTAGGTCGGATGGATTTGTCCAGAATACTATTATGTTTTGAATATCGCCGCAGGTATTTTTTATGCGGGTCGTCACATTACGAAGTAAGAACGCGTTCAAACATTCTCACGACGGCACTCTTAAACGGGCCGGATTAAACCTTTCCGCGGGCCGGACTTGGCCCGCGGGCCGTAGTTTCCCCATCACTGGTATAAAGAGATAATTCAACTAAAAACGCACTCACGGAATAAACTGTAAATAAATGACAGCTGATACAGGTTATATAAGGTTGCATGTGGGTTCTCGCCTAACTTACGTCGTAGGCTTGCTCGCTTGCTGTACCCTTGGCCGCGTGCAAATATTGAGTTGGCCGCCCTCTCGAGTGCATATCTTGGGGGTTGCATGTTTACTATTTTAGTAATAAGACACCAAAAAATAACTTAACTTAAAATGGCGGGTGCCGAAAGTCGTGAAACTGTGAACGAAATTAATTTAATCAAATTAAAGTTTACTTGCCATGGCTGCAAAACGTCTCTAGTGAAACCACATCCCTGCAATTGCTGTGATCAATTATACCACCTCAAGTGCAAGGAGAAACATTTGCTGAGCGTAATTAGTAAATCAACATGCCCAAGGAGCCCAAGTGAGGTTACGAACATTGAGGACTACGATTCCTGTCCGCTGTGCAGTCAAATACCAAATACAAGATGCAAAGATGCGTACGCAAAGATTGAAGCGTTGACTACTGAGGTAACCCTGTTAAAATTAATCATATCAGAAAAAGATGAAAAAACAGAGCTACTAAAGAGGCTTATACTCGAAAAAGATGAAGTCATCGCATTATTAAAGAATTCGACAAATAAACCAAAATTTGTTAGTTCGACTATTAATAAACAGATGGCAGCCCCGTACATCTGTGCAGACAAGCAACATAAATTGCCTGCAAGTCCTGCATGTAATAAACAATTACCAGTTGCCCCAATGATTATTAACTCGTTCTCAGTATCAAAGGCACCATCACCTGAACAACACAATGATTTAAAATTACATAACGAAAGCCACCGCGGCATTATAGATATTAGTAATAGAAACGCCGAATGGCCAATAAACGATGAAATTGCAACTTTTGCTGAAAAAGTAAAGACACCAAATTATAGTAATATATCAAATAATAACTATAATATCCCAAATAAGGACCGGGAAGCTAGAAATCTGACTCAGGACCATAGTATCACTAAACCAAGACGAATTATAGTAGGATCAAATTCTGATGATACTAGTATCAAAAGTACACCAAAAATGGGACATCTTCATGTATATCGAGTAAGTCCGTCAACAACTGAAGAGTCAATGAACACCTATTTATCAGGAACTGGTCTGACCCGTGCATTCTGCAAGGAGCTAAAGAGAGACGAACTTAGCTGTTCTTTCAAAGTGACATTCCAAATGGATCAGATCGATATCGCATACAACTCGAGCACCTGGCCTCAGGGAGTCGCTGTAAAACGGTTTTTTCTGAAGAAAAAATTCAACTCAAGACCGGGATAGTAAATGATAATTTATTCCTTTACATATTTCATCTCAACACTCAATCAATTTCAAACAAAACTGACATTATACAACTTGTGTCCAATATTTATAATTATAATATACTTTGTTTTAGTGAAACATGGCAAGATGAATCAAAAATTAATTACACTATTATACCGAACTTTGTACTAGCCGATGCTTTTTGTCGGAAGCAACAATCGTGTGGCGGTACAGCTATTTACGTGAGAAACGAAATCTCAGTTCACTGCAGACCAATCAGTTACATATCTGAGTTTGTAATTGAGTCGTGTTTAGAATGCTGTGGTATCTCGATATTCAATCAATTATGCATTATCTGTATATACCGTCCTCCTAACAACGGAAATTTTGATATATTCATTACTGAGCTTGAATCACTCATAAATAAACTTAGCAAGAATTTTTCATACATTTTCATATGTGGAGATCTAAATATAAATAAAGTCGATACCAACTGCAAATATAAAATTCTATGTGATATTCTACAGTCATATAATTTAACCTCGTTAATAAATGAGCCCACTCGTATTTCAACCACAAGTACATCCATTGACTATGTTTTGGTAAACGATTCAAGTCTTGTGATGAATTCTCTGAACTTTGATCCCGGAATCTCTGATCACCACGCACAGGAGGTTTTTTATAAACTACCTCTAATTTCTCAAAATAGTACTAAATCAGATAAAATAATGTACAAACGAGAAATTAATGAATCTGGTCTGCATGAGTTTCGTACCCTATTTTTAAAACACTATAGTTTGACCATTTCAAATGAACAACCTGTTGATGATATATTTAACGAATTTATAACTACATGCTCCTGGTGTTTTGAGGTCGCTTTTCCTAAATTAAAAAAGAATATAAAAGGTAAATTAACTAAGAAAATTAAATTTTCTAGAGAACTTCAGATTGAATATAACGAGTACAAATCACTTATACATCAAAATAGTCCACTCGGTATTTTACAAAGAGATGTGTATAAGCAAAAAAAGAAAATTATTAATAACAAGATACAAATTGAAAAAATTAATTATTATGAAAATATGATATCAGATGCTTCTAATAAAAGCAAAAAATTGTGGGAGCTAGCCAACTTGCCGAAATCTAAAGCTTACACAAATGAAATAAAAACTGACGATGATGATAAAATCATTAATAACATTGCGATTGCTAACGCATTTGGTAACTATTTTAATGACTCTATAAAACAATTAATACATAGCAACTCTAACTGCAACCCTCAGCAAAATTGCACACTTTCTCCATTTAATCAGAATTCAATGATTTTCACACCAACCACTTCTTTAGACATCATGAATGTTATACATAATCTCAAAGTTACGTCACCAGGACCAGATGAAATTCCAATCATTCTACTAAAAAAATGTTCAGATCTGATTTCACCACTACTGAGCTTCATATTTAATACGTCTGTTGCTCAAGGTAGATTTCCATCATCAATAAAATCAGCTCAAGTAGTCCCGGTTTATAAAAAGGGTAACAAAAAAAATGTGAAAAGCTACAGAGCAATATCCTTGCTAAGTTGCTATTCAAAAATTTTTGAGAAAACAATTTATTATCAGCTAATACTCTTTCTTGCCAATAACAATATCCTGTGTCCTGCGCAGCACGGTTTCAGGCCTGGTCTATCAACTGAAACTGCGTCAATCAGTCTTATTCAACATATTAATAGTGAACTTGACACCAACAAAAAGGTTGTAGGTCTCTTCTTTGATTTAACGCGTGCGTTTGACGTAATTAACATAAAATTTGTAATAAATAAACTAAATGCCATTGGCATACGTGGTGAAATTGGAAAGTGGATTGAATCATTTCTGGAAGATCGTTCATTTAGAGTAAAATATAGAGACAGTCTGTCCGAAGAATTCTTTACTGAATCAGGAACACCCCAAGGAAGTATATTGGGCCCATTGATATTCCTGATCTTCATAAATGATTTACCCTCGCATATAACGCAAGGCAAAGTATTTATGTATGCCGATGACACAACTATAGTCTTATCGGCAGATTCTAATGATGCTTTGCAAAACAATATAAATAAGTGTAGTAAAGAGTTTCAGAATTGGTGCAGTCACCAATTAATTAGTAATTAACCATGATAAAACTGTACTTTGCGAATTTTCAAACATCTATAACAAAATTGTCGATCGTGTTTACAACTCAGGTAACCACACTTTAACTAACAGTAGTAGCACCAAATTTTTAGGTTTAAATATTGATAATCATTTAAGCTGGGATAATCATATTACATCAGTTTTAAACAAAATCAATAGCTATTATTACCTGATATTTAATCTAACTAAAATGCTTAAAACTAAAAATATAATATCAGTGTACTATGGACTTATTTACTCGCAAATAAGTTACAACATCCAATGCTGGGGAATGTCTCGAGGGTCTAACAGGATTTTCATAGCCCAGAAACGTGTCCTTAGGTTAATTTTTAAAATAAGTTTGCGGAATTCGTGCCGACCAGTATTCATTAACAATCGCATCTTGACTGTACCTTGTATTTATATATATATAAACTTTTGTGTATGGTTCACAAGCAATCGGAGACAATTAAAGATACTTCACAAGCATATTACACGCGAAATAGAAATTTGCTTCCGACACCAAGACATCGTCACACATTTTTTGAAAAATCACCTTATTATTCCGGTATACAACTGTACAATCATCTTCCTAACAACTACAAAATTTTGAAACAAAATAAATTTAAAAATAATGTCAAATCGGTATTGATTGAGAGAGCATTCTACAGTGTTAGAGAATTCTTGGACTGCAACATAATGTAATAAATTTCACTGTATGTTCTATATGTTATTTTACAATAAGTCTGTATTTTTATTATGTATTTATATTTATTTTTGTCACTACCAGTTTTATATTATACATTATTTATATTTCTGACATGAGTATATACATATAAATGTATCTGTTCTCGAAAATAAATTCTATTCTATTCTATTCTAACTTATTATCAAGAATATGTATAATTTCAATTACATATAATACGTAACTTTTTGCTACAAAACAAAATATTTAGTCTCGCGATTTTTTGCATTTACGGCTTTTTTAAATATTGTTTCAATCAAATAATTTGTGCAACGTTACAATAGAATAAATGGTGTATCTATCTATTACGAATACTTGGAGGGTTATAACTCTATAGTGAAAAACCGTTTCCCTGTCAGCGTCTACATCAACCTGATGAGATCTAATAAGATTGAAACTGGTGCTTGGTTGTCGCACGGGGAAATAATATTTCAATGTTTATCAATTGTATTGTTATACTCAGTCAAGGAAATTGTCCAATGTTAAGATAATAGATGTTGCCCTGATGGTGTATGTAGCTGTTACATGTTGATGGTAGAGCCACATACACTACCCCCCCCCCCCCCATCTATCATTTTTTGAAGAAAGAAAAAACGATTCATCTTCCTAGACCAAAATAACTGGCGAAAAAGTGTTTTAAGAGTTAATTACAAATTTCAGCTGAGCTTGAAAGTACAGGTTCATCTTGGCCCTATATAACGAGCCGCCCCTGAGCTCGGAACTAAACTTATTGATAATAGAATAGTTTTGTGATTGATAATTGTTGAAAATTTATTAATTTATTATATATTAAAGGTTGATAGTAACAAATCACAGGTCGTTACTGAATTTCACCGTGACTGTGACTGTGATTGCGACTGTGACTGCTAATTAAACAGTGATTGCTACTTCAAATGTGATTGCTACGTAAAATTGTGACTAACAAGGAGAGGATCAGATGTGTGACTCACCGATTTGATCCATCTTTGGCACACGTGTACGTCATGACAAGGAGTTTAACAGGTGCAAGTAATAGGGCGCACTATTCAGCCGTTTTCGAGAAAAAAATTGATTGATTCTAAAATTAAGATATTTAAATAATATCACATGAAATATCATTGGAAAAGAGTCCAGTAGAACAGCTTTTTGTATCAGCTAAAATTGGTCCTACTAAAATAATTATCGGTGGAGTGTATGTCCCTCCCAATTCAAGTTCTGATAAATATATAAATCATGCTGAAACAGTGGAAGTGTTAGCTAATACTCATAGTGATTCAGAACTTCTAATTTGTGGGGATTACAATCTATTGGACAAATGATGATTTTGGCGTTGATGCTTACATTGGTAATAATTTATCAGCAAATGTAATTGTAGAAACATTTAGTTTTTTTAATTTTAACATTTAATTTTTTTTTTTTTAATTAAATGATGTTCCAGATCAACACTTGTCCAAACAATAGAGGCCGCTATTTAAACCTTTGTTTTTCTACTATTCACAATATTTCTATGTGTATAGCTATTGATAATTTATGCGTTAACTCGATTCATCATTACGGATATGAACTGTCGTGGTGCGTAAATTCTTTCGAACCTAACTTACATTTTAGCGAAGTTTGGTATGATTTTAAAAATTGTAATTACGCTGACATTAATAACTTTTTATGTAGTATTGATTGGAAGGAGGTATTTAATAATAGTGATATTAATTTAAAAGTGAGTAACATCCTCAATAATGCAATTGCAATGTTTATTCCATTAAAATTAGGAAAATCCTCCAAATATCCAAAATGGTTTAATAAAACTTTAATCACTCTTACCAAAGAAAAGAAAATAGCTCACGCTAAATACAAAACTACCGAGAGATTATCTGACTATGAAGAATTTAGCAGCCTTCGGGAACGCTGCTCATTGCTAAGCAAACAGCTATATGATTCCTACTGTGACCGTATCCAGAACAATATCCACAGAAACCCTTCGGAATTTTGGAAATTTATAAACGATGTCAGGAATACCTCTGGTGTGCCTTCATCGATGTCATACAAGGACAGGATTATTACGGAGGGTGCTGATATTGCAAACGCATTCGCTGATTGGTTTTCTTTCGTCATATATTTCTAGTGACGCACATTACGTAAATGATGTAAGAAACTTTAAAACCACAAAAACTGTTAATGGTAATAACCTTCATGTTTCGGCTGAGGAAGTTTTTAATGAGTTAGTCTTAATGCGTGATAACTTTGGCTGCGGTCCTGATGGAATACCGGGTCATTTTCTGGCTAACTGTGTATGTTCTTTATCGATTCCAATACATATTTTATTCGAAACGTCCCTTCAGGAAGCGACTTACCCCGATGTTTGGAAGACGAGTTACATAAGCCCAATTTTTAAAAGTGGCGATCGTAAAAACATCGTTAACTATCGCGGTGTTGCTCTTCAATCTGTTATCCTAAAAATGCTTGACAAACTGGTTACTAATCAGCTCACATGGATGTCTAAACAAGTACTGAATGTCCAGCAACATGGATTTATAGAAGAAAAATCAACAGTGACAAATCTGTTGTTAGAATTCGAAATTTTTAAACATATATCATCAGCTATTAAAGTATCATCTGGGGTGCCGCAAGGCTCGCATATTGGGCCAATTTTATTTTTGTTATTTGTTAATGACATTTGTGATTGTTTTAATTATGCAAGATGCTTGCTATTTGCGGACGATCTTAAATTATATTATCCTGTCGCCGATATTGCTCATTGCTACGAACTTCAGTCCGATCTGGATAACTTACATGACTGGTGTACTTATAATGAATTATATTTGAACATCGAGAAATGTAAGGTTATTACCTTTAGCAGACGCTCATATATAATTGAATTTAATTATAGTGTCGCCAATATAGATCTGGGACGAGTAAATTGCATACGAGACTTGGGGGTTCATTTTGACACCAAACTATTATTTAGAGAACATATTAATTTTATTACAAAGAAAGCTCTCAAATTAATGGGTTTTATATTAAGGCATTGCAAATTATTTCGTTTTAACACGTTAAAAATTTTATATTATAGTCTTGTTAGGTCTAATGTCGAATATGCTTCAATCATATGGTCTCCTTATTATAAACGTTACACGGAACAGATTGAACGTGTTCAGAGGAAATTTATATCATTTGCGTCTTATAAATTGAATTTGTCCTTTAGGGATTATGAGGCTGTGTGTTGTTTTCTTAATATTGAGAGGCTTGATATCCGCAGAATTAAGTCAGACTTGTGCTTACTATTTAAAATTGTCTCTGGAATGATTTCATCTGATTTAATCGAAACAGTTGATTTCCTCTTTCCCGTAACGGACCGTTTTTTAAGAGCCAAACCGATGTTTAGATTAAAACCAATATCCAACAACTACAGCTTTCATAGTCCCTTACAAAGGGTTAATGAGATATGCAAATGTGCTGAATTCTCGGGATGATTTTAATATGTTCGGTGATTCTTTTAATAAATTTAAGTATCATCTGAGGTTCCTTAATATGAACCACCTAGTATAAATTATATTGTTACTTTATTATTTTATTTCAAAATAAATTATTATTATTTTTTTAATACATGTCAATGCAGCGCGTTTCTGTATTCACGCGTAATTAGTAATAGTATTGTAATTTAGTTAATTAATTCTGTTTACATATATTTTGTAATTCTCTTTTTTTTTCTCTATCTTCTTCTTGCATATGTATTTATGTGTACAGTTTGTAAAAATAGTGTTACCGTATATAAATAAATAAATAAATACACATGGATTTATAAAAACTATAAAAAGAAAAGGAATGAACCCAACTTCAACAATGGGGTTCGATCCTTAGACCTTCCGACTACGAATCGGAGGTTTTATCGATGCGCCAAAAGGTCGGTATATGTTTGTTAGCGCAAAAGGTATATAAACATACGAATGAATAACAAATTAAAAAAAAACATGTTTTCTCGAAAACGGCTGAATAGTGCGCCCTATTTCTTGCACCTGTTACACCCCTAGTTATGACCTACATGTGTGCCAAAGATGGATGAAATCGGTGAGTCACACTCTGATCCTCCGCTTGTAAGACCCAAACTGTGATTGTTAGCGAAAATTCTAATTTTTTGACATTTTCCACTAATTTTATAGAAAATTTTCTTAACCATTTTTCGAAGCCCGTATATTTTGGCACATTTTGGTTTTCAAATAATCGAGATCACCTGACACGTTTGGGTATTATAAACCTTTAAAAAATTACTTAATTTACGTTTCTAAACTTCTGGACTCGGAAAACCTGTTTTTGGACACTTTTACACATTTTACAAACAAGTTTCTTTGCAATTTTTTGAGGATATTTTAGTTTTCAATCAATGGAGATCAGCCAACGCGTTTTGGAAGTTATAAACCTCGAAAAAATCACCGGCAAAAACTATCTAATAACAAAAATGCAAAAATCATTTATATTTTTCTTGAATGATTTTTTTTTCACATTTTAAAGCTTGCAATATTAAAATTGTCCAACACATTTGGAAGTGCTATTTTCAAAAATACACACCATTTGCAAAAATTTAACATACAAATGTCTCGATTTTGGCCTTTCAGTGATCAAAAGTAATTCTCTAAAACGAGAAAAATACGTTAAAAACCAAGATTTGCAGTGTTTAACAGAAAAATCAAACATTGAGGATTCGATAACGACTACACTTGAAAATCTTCATTTTCTAATCTTTTCTTTTTTCTTTTCAGAGAATTTTTTTTGAAAATCGTAAATTTGGCACTATTATGCTTATTAACGATCATAATCAAGATTTTATATGTGTTTTATTAACCTTTTTTCATTTTTCTTTTAATTTCGACTTGAAATCGATTGATCAAAATCAAGATTTTATTATCTTTTGATTAATGTATTCATTGGTGAAAAACTAGGTGCGTGTGCAACAAGATATGGCCACGTAAAATAGCACCCACCCACCATCCACTCTACTAACTTTATTCTAACCTAAAATTCTGTATGGTTGAAGAAATGAAAGTTTAAAAATAATGCGAAACGTATTTTGTCTCTAGATTTTAAAGAATAGCCCGAGAATTGCTCTCATGTTCAAATTACCATTTTCATGAACTGAAAAAAAAAAAAACAAATACTGAACTTCCCAATTGTACTCAAAATTAATTTAACTTTAATATTCGGTGCCAACAACTAAACATTCCTTTATTATAATTTTTGAAATAATACCTCGAAACCAGCACTAACAATTTTCACATTACAAATTTCACGAACTGAAACATAACAACAAATATCTCAAAACTCAAAATATACATGACGATTCGACGTTAATTATTTCATTTAAAAATAATCCCTCAAAATAATCATCATTCTAAATATGCGTTTTTTCAGAAGCAAAACACAAATTAAAAAAAAAACGATTATCACGTACTTGAATTGAAACTTTACAAAATGACTAAAAATTCATTCCATCTTACGATTCTACAAAAATCTTATGCTTCTCGGCTAGATTTTAAAACAACTCCCCGAGAACAGCAAATCGTTATTTTGAAGATGAGCTTTTTCAGAGACAAAAAAAAACATTTGCAACATAAAATATTGTTCCCCCATCAGAACACCTACAGACCGGTTTCGACCTTTCCGGTCTCATCAGTGTAGTTAGTTGCTGATGGGGGAACAATATTTAATGTTCACATTATTATTGTTATATTTGTCGCCGCTGGCAATGTCCATATCTTGACGGTGTTAAAGCCACCCGGATTTGGTTCAGTATAGCATTCAGGAAATAGATTCCGCCACTTTGGCGTTTCTACATTTGCAACATACTTTAAAATTTTCAAATTTACTCAAAATACATTCCACTTTACGTTTCTACAACAGTCTAGAAATGCTTCTTCACTCATTTTGCAATAATCACAATTTCAAAAGGTTTTACGATGTTTACTAACCGTGATCACAGTTTAAAATCACTGATATTAAAAAGTAGCAATCAACGGTATTTCTATACATAATCATTTGTGTAATTTCGATTATATTTCACTGTTGACAATAACTGAGGACCGATTTGGACCTACATTAGTCAGTATACTACGGTCGTCGTTGAAGGAGAAACGGAATTCGACTATGCCCTTATAAACCTATCAAGTAACTATTAGGATAGAAAAACAATTAGGGCGACATCTATCGCCGAAAATGTTACAACATTTTGAAATTATAATATAACGGCGATAGATGTCGCCCTAATTGTTTTTCTATCCTAACGGTTACTTGATTGGTTTATAAGGGGCCAAAATTCAGAAAATTTGGTGTATTTTAAATTGATTAATGAAATTTGTTTTACTATATTTACAATTTTCTTTTTTTTTAGAAATCAGGCAAAGTTATCGAATTTTAAAAATACTGGCCTAAATAATATGGCATACGAATCGACTTCTCTTTAGATTTTTCAATTTTATTTAAATGATCTGACAGCTAGCATTTCTACTGCCTTTAGAAAAATTCCGTTATTTCTCTTATAAAGAATGGAACTACTTCCTCTAAAAGCAAAGCATTGACTTGTTAAATTCATTTTCTAATTCAAATTGTTTTTGTTGCTCTTTGTCAATAATTTCCATTTATTTAAACTAATTTTTAACTCCCACCATTTTTGGAGACACTTTATATGCTTTGCACCGTTCTCATGTTTTACAAATTGGTCAGCACAATGGCGCCAATCTTTAAAACCCGTAGTTATAATTTTAATATTTTCTTTTCCAAATAATTTACATAGGAAACAAATTCCGCAGCTTTGTCTTACGTTTCGCGGGCTTTGCCGGTTTCGCCGCCCACGTGCCATGCACGCTTTAGCCCTCCGTAGGATCGGCCCGGGTCGCGAGTGAGATATCGTGCTAGGAATTAATGTACAATAGAACGACGAGGGTAGAAAACGGCACGTTGTACATGTTTGCTTCATAGGTGTATTAGGACACGTATGTCTACATTGGTGTCTACTTATACAAAATCACTAAGTAATCCATACTATTCCGTGGTCTACCGTATCTGTTTGCAAAGTCCTCATAAACGACACTATGATACGAAGAGAGTACCCATTGTTATATTTGTTTTTCGAGTTCTCTTTGTTAATTTAATTTAAATAATAATAATAATACTTTATTCATAATTTAAGATAGCGTCATTTTTGTCCACATCATGAAGAATAATACACATCGGCTTTGGTCCTTTTTTGTTCATACTATACAGGGTGTCAACATTCGCAAAACAATGAATAATTATTTTTTTTCAAATGGAACACCCTATATATGTTGCCACCAAAATATGGCATTTTAGATAAGCTTTCCAATGACATGCAGTTGGTATATTGAAATATTAAGGACTCTTGAGATTTATCAATAAAAATATTTTTCTTCAGAAATGTTAATTTGATTTCTGGGAATAATTCTCAGGCATTCGATGTTATTAGAAACAATTTCTTACTGTGAAAATGAGTTGTACACGTCAAAAACTCATAAATATTGGCGAAGTCAATCAAAATATTCTAATACCTAGAAGAATTTATCGCCAAGCATATCCAGAAGCGGGAACACCCCAAACTGCCAGTTTTCGAAAGGTAAGAGATAGATCTGAAGCATCTTGTAGCATATGCTACAACAACAAAAAAGAATTATTGACTTTTCACAGAGGATGCTTGCTTTAATGCAGGGGTCTCCAAACTACGGCCCGCGGGCCAAATGCGGCCCGCGATCTCAACGGGTCCGGCCCGCGACAAGCAGTTACATTTTCCGTAAATGTCACATTTGAAACTTCTATAACGATTTTTTGTTATAGGTTTTGAAATTAGTTATAAAACTGATTATATCATGGCACAATGGCCCGCGATGAAAAAAGTTTGGAAACCCCTGCTTTAATGGATGACATTTTCCTTTTTAGAAAATCATTTCCATGTAGTTCCTGGTGTAGTTCGAGATGGTATGTGTCAAACTTATACTTGCTATTATACTGTTGTTATGTCAGTTTCTGCAGCAATTTCTCTAGTGCTTGTAATAGTCAATAAAAGTTACAGTGCATTTTCTTCATTGTATGACTCAATTTCTAAAAATTAAGGTAAAAAATTAAGGTAACGTCGGAGGTGCCTCAAGGATCTCATTGTGAACCCGTACTATGTTTACTATTAATTAATGACCTCAATATTTATGTTAAACATTGTAAATTTCTCTTTTTGCAGATGATCTTAAGAAGGTGTTTTTTTTTCTAAATGTAATGATGAATCATATGATATGGAAACTAATGGAAATCTAAAGAATACAGATGGCTCTTCCAGTTCGAAATCAAGTTAGATTCGGTTTCAACGTTTAGTTAGAATTTAAGGGTAGTGTGATTTTTATATTAATTCTTGCATCTACATCATTTCTTTCCAATTTATCGAAAAGTAACCTATTAAATTGTGAACATTAGTATACAGGGTCCTGCATTTCACCCCCAGTCTTCTATAGCTCAGTTACTAATTAAGTTGGAATTTTGCTATTTTGCAGAATAAATTTGCATCCTAGAATGCATTTCAGGAAAATATTTTTGATTATACAGGGTGTCCCAAACGTGACGTCATGATGATATACTTGCTATAAATGCTATGTATTTTATTACTTATTTGGGTACCTTTTATGGTTGCCTACATACTCCTATAATTTTATTGGAATCGATTCAGGGATATCAGCAAAAAAAAATTAAAACTAAAAAAAAATCAGTTTTGCATTTAAAAAATGAATAAAAAATAAAAATAGTGCCTTGTTAATAAAATCACACAAGGTACTTATCAAATAAGGTCTGATAGTCCCGTTAACCAAGTTTGATCGATATGAATTATACAGGGTGTCCAAAATTTAGTGTCAAACATTTCAAACTTTAAAGCACTTTATTTTTCTTATTTTAAATTGGAGCCCCTGTATATTTTTATGTCATTCCATGCAGATTATTCATCAGTGCGGGCTGTGAAATTTGAACCCACCATTTGGCCCCAATGTCAGGATTATATTGATTCAGTGAGATTTTTTACAAAATTCTTGTTGTGAATGACATTTTAGAATGAAAAGTCAAATTAATCAAATGTAATACTCTATTAACCAATGACAAGGAACAAAAGAAGTTTTTATTATTAAACTTTGAAGAGTATCACAAGAGATTTTTATAAAAATGCATTAATTGGTAATATCTAGAAAAACACGAATTATCGAAATATACAAGTATGATGTAACCAAAAAATCATAACTCCATCAATTTTAGTCCGATTTCAACAAATAAATTCAGTTTGGATTCGAATTAACCTCCTCTGTCGACACAATATCCAATTTCACCATTAGGGTGGGCTGTTTAATTTTAGGGGGGAACAAAATAAAAAAAATATAAAAACCTACTTTTTCAAATTTTAAAGGGCTACAGTTATTAGTTTTTTTATCTATACGAACAAGTTTCCGGGTTGTCCCGTTGATTTTCACATACTTCGAAACTCCACCATATATGCTAAAACCACTATATTGTATATATAGGGCAGTCTGGACGCAAATTAAAAACCAGATTCAACGAGTATTTACGTTATTTGCGTCTTAATCAACCTGAAAAATCCACGTTTGCAAAACACCCAATCTATTTTACATTATTTTGGACAAGATGTATTGAAGAATTGATTAGAATCACTAGAAATTCATAAAGCAAGAACTAATCCGGGAATTGCAGATTAATCTATATATCCCCACTTTCAAAGTGGCGGAAACCATAGTCACGGAAATAATACATTTTCAAAAGTTATATAAAGTAATTGTTGCGGATGTTCCCGTATTTACTTTACTTAATGAATAAGTGTACTCGTAGATAAAAGACGTATATTAAAATAATCAACAATATTTACAAGTAATTTACAAATGTCGCGTAGCTGCTTACTGATGTGATGCTGTTGCAAGTGTGTGTTCTTTTTTTCTTGTTGTCCTCGGTTGAGGTCTTCCAAAAGGGGTTGGGGCGGGACACAACGAGAAAGTGGTGGTGGGGTCAATTGTCTTATTTCCATATTTGGAAAATGGACTCACCACCACTTACACAACGTTGCCAAACCGCCTTCATCTTCTGTGAATTGGTCCGGCCTGCAGATGTCCGAAATCTCCACTAAGCCCTTTATGGCGGGGGTTGGTCGATCCGCGTATTTCTACATTGTTCTTAATTGACCATTATGTTTAACGAGGGCTGGTTCTAGGAAGACGTGCTTGGTCACCAAATGTCTGGATAACCGGCTGATCCTTTTATGATCGGGGACTGGTCGAATTACACTCTTCGCCGAAACTTGCCCTGGACACAGGCAGGACACCGGATTATAATAATCAGGGTTGGGTTACGGCGAAACAGGTAAAGCCGTAACAGTAATAGTGTTTTTTTATTATATAAAATGTATAACGAAGTATAATAATAATAATAATAATAAACTTTATTCTCACATGGTGGTGATACACACATATATACAGCGAAAAATTACAAAATAAATTAGAGAGAATCGTAAGGTGGGATTCAGCTTTGGGTAACAACCCAGCTGTTCTTCCATCCAAACCTTTAGCATATAGAGAAAACTAAAAATGGAGATTTGAACAGACAAAAAATAATAATACTAATAATAATGACGTTGAACTAACACAATAAACGTTTGTAGAGAAACAGTTTAGTTGGGAACAAAAAATAAAATGCATAGTGCTTTCTTAAAACTACTTAAAGATAAGTTCCATACTTACTAAATCAAATAATCATACACGAAACTTGTTCTTGATAGCAGATTTAAACATGGCCAAATTCAGACAGGTGAGCACATCAGGCAGATTGTTATAGATTTTATAGATTTGAAAAGAAAATGATCGTTCATACAAAGAAGTAGTGTGCTTTGGTGGTGATATACGTCCTCTGAATCTAGTATTGATGCTGTGGACATCATTTCTAAATGCGATTTTATTATACAGGTAGGGAGGTTTCATAGTGTATATAATTTTATGGTAAAGACACACCGCTTGAATAACCCTTCTGTTCTCCATGTTATTCCAGCCAGCATCAACCAGTTTATGACTGATCCTATCAAATTTCCTAATTCCAAAGATAAATCGTAAACACATATTTTGAACCCTCTGAATCCGAGTATGGGTACACTTATCAATGGCTGGATGATATAAAGTTGAACAATAGCTGAAATGAGACAGAACCAACGACTCGCAAAGAGTAATTTTCGTGGCTTTAGTTAGAAAGGATCTATGTGGATATAAGTTTCTTATATTTAGATAAGCGGCAGATATAAATTTATTTATTAGTTGTTTGAACCGAAACGAGTTATCCATTGCTACGCCCAGATTATTAGCTTGTCGTTTAAAAGGTATATTTACACCATTTAATTGTAAATTCAATTGGTTGCCAATAACATCGCATAATTTATTTTTACCAAACACTAGGCAGCATGATTTTTCGGGATTTATTGTAAGGTCTAGCATATTGGAACAACGCAGAATACTTTGTAAATCAACATTAATGCAATGTTCACCGATAGCAAGAGCATCTGGCGAAAAGGAATAATATATTTGCGTGTCATCGGCATACATATGCCCTTTACAAGATTTTAGCTGGTGAAGTATGCAAGAGGAGTATATTGTGAACAGAAGTGGTCCAAGAATTGACCCTTGCGGGACACCACGTGTAATGTTTATTAGATCAGATGTTAAGTTATCTATTTTTACACATTGTTTGCGATCAGATAAATAGCTGCTGATAAGTGATATTGCAGAATTATCCAACCCTATAAACCCAAGAATTTTTACTAACGTTGTATGGGTAACAGTATCAAACGCTTTACTGTAATCGAGAAGAACCACTACAGTCATTTGACCACTATCCGATGCAGAGATTATATCATCAGTAATGTTAAGCAAGGCTGTTTCACAACTATGATCAGGCCGAAAACCAGACTGATGTATCGGTAATATTTGATTATTTTCTAAGAAAGCACGTAATTGTTCTGCAATTATTTTTTCTATGAGTTTCGATATTGTTGGTAAAACGCTAATAGGACGTAGATGTTTTGGCTCTGATGGATCATTGATTTTCGGGATTGGTTTAATGATTGCATGTTTCCAGATATTTGGAAAAGTATGTTGTAGAATACATGAATTTATTATATGGACCAAAAAAGGTAAAATTACCGGGCAGCAAAGTCGTAACATGGAGATATTTATACCGTCGTATCCAGTTGCCAATGATTTAATGTTATTGAGATGTTTAATTACAATAAGTTCATCAATTAGTTGAAACTGAAAACCGGGCTCCGACAAACTCGGAAAATTATCATAGAGGTTATGAAGGTTGTCACTATTAGATTTATTGGTGGGTATACTATTAATGAAATAAGTATTTAGTGCATCTACATCTTTTAAACAATCAGGTATGAGTGGTAATGAAGTTTTATTAATATTTAAATTCTTAAGATGTTTCCACAGAAAACTTTTATTTTTATTTTGAGAAATATATGTAAAGTAAGCCTTCTTTTCATTTCTAGTCGCCGTATTAGTGAAATTTCTTAGATTTTTATAATCAGTCCAGTGAACAGGGTCTTTTGTACGTCTAAATTTGGCTTTATTACGCAATTTAATTAAGTATTTTATGTTATCTGTCAGCCACGGGCACTGGGGTTTCGAAAATGACCGAGTTTTCAATGGTGCATGATTATCAAAAATATTTAGGATGTATTTAGTGAAAAAATAGACTTTATCATCAATGCTATCTAAGCGAAGTATATCCTGAAATGGGATATTTTCCAGTTCAGTGGTAAATTTTGCGATATCTATCCTATGGAGCTCGCGAAAAGTATAGGGTTGCGGGTTAGAGTTTACTTTGTTGATAGATATATTACAATAAATCGCATCATGATCTGAAATATCACAGTTTATAACACCCTGGTCTAATACTTTCAAATCACGAGGCACTAGAATTAGATCTATAAGTGAAGAAGTGGTTAAAGTGAGTCGAGTCGGATCCTTTATTAACTGGACAAAGTTTAAACTCTCCAGCATATCATACAGTAAAATGGTTGATGACTGTGCGGGTTTTAATACATCAATATTGAAATCCCCACAACAAACAATATTATCAGAGTGCATGAAACAACTAACAATTGAAGATTCTAACTCATTCAAAAAAAATACATGGTCTAATTGTGGGGGTTTGTATGTCACAGCAACAATAAAATTCAGAGAGTTGGTTTTAATAAGTATGCATAATATTTCGATATTCTCATCATGACATAAGAGAGTGTAATTCAATGTATCCTTAACATAAATACCCACACCACCACCCCTCGTCGAACGATCATTTCTTAGGAAGTTATAACCAGGAATGTAAACCTGACTACTCGGTATGTTTGAAGTTAGCCACGTCTCCGATACTGTTAATACATCAATATTATTATCAAAAACAAATTCACGAACATTCATTAGTTTAGGTAGCAAGGATCTAACATTAATATGGGCAATTTTTGCATAATTGATTACGGACATAATACAAACTGTATTTTAGCAAAAATTAAAATTAACCAAATAACAAAAACCAGGGCACTAAAGCCAGAAAATAATTGTAAATTTTAATATTCTCCTAAACTAGAACACGGGAATTCCTTTAAAAAAAAAGATTAAGAAAAATGAAACAAAAAACATAAATACAAAAGAGTCGAGGTAAAATGCCAAGTGTATTAAGTCTTAGAGGTCGATCCAATCGTGCGAAGTATTTAATTGATGCCAATGTTATTAAGATCTATCATAGTATATATACTTTTAATACCGCCACTAGTTTTCACGTACACAACACCAAAGTTAGTAAACACATTTTTGTTGGAGTACAGTTTAATTGCCTCCTTCACTAGTGCCAGTCTGTTGACTGTGAGATCCTCTCGAATGACGATTTTAGAGTGTTTAAGATTACGTTTAGCGGCATATATTTTGTTACGTAATGTAGTGTCTTTAAATGTGACTAAAAGTGCTGGAACCTCACCTTTCATCACAGAGGTTTGACGAACGTCTTCTCGCGTAATAGGTATTTGGAGCTTATTTTTGCAAATATTTATGACAATATCATCTGGCTTAAGATTCTGGCTCTTATCGAAGCCGAATATTCTTAAGTTATTACACTTATGTTGTTGATCGAGTCTATCCATTTTCACTTGCAGTGCGTCCACTTTTGTCTGCAATGACTTCACCTTTTCGTCTAAGTCATTGAATTTTTGCTTGAGATGTTCATTAATGGAGCCAAGCAATTTATCCATGAAATTAGGGTTAGAGAGAACACGTTCAACCACTTTCTGCACGAGGGCTTCCTCCTTATCCATATTGTTGCGTTCTGCGTTGTTGCGGGTGGAAACTCCAGACGGCATTTTAATTTGATTTAGTATAAACTAGCATACAGCACGACTTTCACACACGTCTACTCAGTTCGACCGTTCATTTAACTTCGATATAAGCCACCAGTTTAAACAACATTGTATTTAACGGCTTAAGAACGAACGGAGTTCAGGCTATCGTGTTATACCAAAATGAAAAATATTGATTTGGCCATTTTGTAACAAATACCTTTGATTTTCACTTTTTAGAATACACTTTCTATATGAAAAATCAATAAAATGGCTACACTCCTAAGAATCTACGAACGGATTATCAAACTATATTCTCCGCAAACTATTAACTGCAAATACATAAATAAAACTTTTAACTAATTTTACAGAATTCAGAAGCAAAATAATCTATAAAAAAATTAGTGTGCAGTTAAAGAAATACAATGTTGCCTTTGGTGGAGGCGCCGGGAACCTACTAAATTTCATTTATATTTCACTGGTTACTTTGTATTTTTTATGTATTCAAAAAGTTGTCATAATTGAATCTGTCAATATTATTATTATCAATAATAATAGTAGTTTATTACGGGATATGTCCATTAGTACAAATACATGAAAAGAAAATCATCAAAATAGTACAGTAAGCAGAAATTAATCGAAAAAGTAATGCAAAATTTTGGAATTAACATACATACAAAAATGTCAGCATAATTGCGCAAGATACGAACCTGAAAAAATTACAAATATATTCAAATGTATCTCTCGATAATAAGGGAATACTTTCGTAGTCTCACAATACTTACATGACCGGGACTTTTGATTTTATAATCAGTGGCGTAGCGTATATGGGGCCAGGGGGGGGGCGATTGCCCCACCCGCCCCCTAGTTCACCGCGCCCCTTCGGCCGATTAAATTGATTATAGAAGTTTTATCGAAATTTTGACAATGATTGTATTAACTGATTTTTAAATCATAACTCGAATGTATAATAAAATAATATTGAAAATGGGTTAATTAGATCGAGTTTTTTTGATCTTTAGAAGAAACCGCCCTTATGATTTTACGATAAAACAACACGGGGTGCAAATAATCAAGATTAAAAAAAAACATAGAAATCCCTCTATAATACACACCTCTATTGAAATACACTTTTCAATGAGTGCCGGCGCCCGGCCACAATATATCACTTTCTTGGACAAGACATTTTATGGCCGAGCGAGCGAAGCGAGAGACGCTGATAACGGAGGCGAGTCCATGAAGTGCTATTGTGAACGAGTTACATACAAAGCTTTATGTTCGACTGCTTTTAGCATTTTTGGAATACTTTTAAAATACAAGCTGAAGCAATTTATTTATACATTTTTTTAATCATAGTGTGCATTTGCTGCCACACTAATCTCAGTCATTGTAAATTTCATAGAGAATGGAAGATTAGGTTAAACAATCTAACTCGCACAATAAACGTGCAAACCTTGCAAACTTCTTCAGGAGTAAGTGTAATGAATAATAATAAGTACTCTATAAACCACTATCATAGTTATCTCTCTTTTGCATGAGTAATTTGCATTGTATTAATTAGGTCATTTCTGACACTGACATAAGAGTCCAATTTACTTTATCAATTATGGTACTATAATAGTACGAAATGGCGTACATTTTGGCCTAAAAACAAACCGCCAAAGTTACTATTTTCGTACAGTCGAACATAAAGCATATTATAATATCAATGATTGCATTTGAAATAGATTTTCAGATCTTAAACTGTGATACTATAAACTGTCAGATTCTTTTATTCTATTTTATCTTATTTCAACAACACGTTTTATGTGTTATTTCTAATTTTACTCCTACACTAGGCTTAAGTTTTATTTATACACTGATTTTACACGTACACTAGGCTTAAGTTTTAAGTTTTATTTATACATTGATTTTACTTATACACTAGGCTTAACTTTTATTTACACACTGATTTTATTCGTACACTAGGCTAAGTTTTAAGTTTTATTTATACACCTATTTTATCCACACACTAGCTTTAAGTTTTATTTATACACGGATCTTATTTATTTACTAGCTTTAAGTTTGATTGATGTATTGATCTTATTTATTAATTTCATCTAATTTCACTTACAAAATAATTTAAATTCTTAAGTTCCTCATTATTTGATTAAATGTATAACTGTATTGACGTGGGTAAACTTATGTATTAGCACGAATAAACATTATTTTATCTTAATTGAAAAAATACGCCAATTTGTAGCAAAGACTTTGGTTTGAAAAATCACAGATCCAAAACGTCAAAATGTATTCAGGATTGTAGTCTTAAGAAAGATAAAATAAATTTACTTTTCCAAGAAAGAAAAACTCCTGTCGCTAAGTTTAGCCAAAACAACAAATATGTATTGAAACTTACATTCCAGTAAAGAGATTGCCCAAAATTTAAAAAAGTATGCCTGGCGAGAAAGCTACTGATGATTCGTTATTAATATACAGGGTGCCCGGATTTCGTAGAAGAGATAGAGAGATTCTGAACTTGGCCTTAGTGATTTTATAGTGTACAGAGCAGACAGATCTCAGGTAAATAGTAACAAATTTAAAGGCGGCGGTGTACTTATTGCGGTTCGACGTAATATTGAAAGTAAACCCGTCATAAGCTCTTAGTAGAGCAGTTATTTGTTATTGTGGCAAATAAATTTATTATTGGCTCTACATATATTCCACCAGGAGCTAATATATGTTATTATGCAAATCATGCCTTGGCTATTGATGAAATTATCATTACAATAACCACAGTTACATATTCTGGGGTGATTACAATTTGCCAAACGCGACTTGGAGTACGAGTGTTAAAAAAGTCTTGGCGGATAACAACAAATCGTATCCTGCTCATATATTAGCGAATGTGTTTGAATATCACGGTATTACTCAAATTAATAAAATTTCTAATAAAAGAGGTCGATATTTGGACTTATGTTTTTCAAATATACAAAACGCCGATATTAGTTTAGCAATTGATGCACTGTGTCGGTCTGACATTCACCATTGCCCCTACATAACAGAAATTCATACTCAGAATTTTGAATATATTACTGTACCTGAGGTCTGGATTTATGATTTTAAATCTGCAGATTATTGTGCCATTAACAACTATCTCTCTTCTGTTGACTGGGGCCAAGTACTCAATGAGAATGATGTCGATGGAATAGTAAGTAATTTTAACAATGTCGTTTATACTGTTTTTAATATGTTTGTGCCGTTGAAATTGTTAAGGCAGTTTAAGTACCCAAACTGGTTCAATTCAGATTAATTCAGTTAACTAAACAAAAGAAGAGTGAGAAGTCGACAGATTCATTGACCGGTGCTGCAAAGCTATTTGCCGATCACTTCTCGAATGCATACGTAGTGAGAAATCTTAAGACAATGCCTCTATTTCAATCTGATCGATCAGTTGAGTTGTGTAAAGTAAATGTTACTCTTACAGATGTTTTTAATGCGTTATCCAACTTACAGGAATCCAGTAGTGTGGGTCCTGATGGAATTCCAGCTCACTTTCTTAAAAACTGTAAATTCTCTCTTGCTAAACCAATCCATGATATATTTAATTTATCATTATCATCAGGAACATTTCCGAATTGCTGGAAGAGCAGCTATATAACACCCATTTTTAAAAATTGCCAGAATGATGATGTTGAGAATTACAGGGGTGTTTGCTTACAATCCGCATTGCCAAAATTGTTGGATCTATTGGTTTCAGAACAGTTAATGTGGAATTGTAAGAATATCATCAATGAACAGCATGGGTTTTTAAGAAATGGGTCTACTGTTTCCAATTTACTATCATACCATTCTTATTTATCTGAGGCCTTGGAAAATGGATATCAAGTGTATACTGATTTCTCCAAGGCCTTTGACCGAGTTGATCACGATATTTTACTAAGCAAATTAGATTCCATTGGGTTGGGTGGTAGCGTAATTAAATGGTTAGGTAGCTATTTAACCGGTAGATCACAGCGCGTTAAGATTGGTAACGCTTGCTCTTCAGAGATTCAAGTTACATCTGGTGTTCCTCAGGGCTCGCACTGTGGACCTATTTTATATTGGACAAAGTTTAGAATTTAGTAAGTTTCTTCTGTTCGCTGACGACTTAAAGATATTTGCGCAAATAAAAACAATCAATGACCAGGAGCACTTACAACGCGATCTAAATAAGTTGGCTGAGTGGTGTGAAACGAATCATCTTTTTTTCAATTTAAAGAAATGTAGTTCTATATCATTTCATCGCGGGAAGAAATTAGAATACCAATATAGTATATGCAACTACCTTCTAAACTGCGTAAACGATATTAGGGATTTGGGTGTAACCTTTAATTTTAAATTAAATTTTAGTGGACATATCAGGATGATATGCAGCAAAGCATTGCAGATTCTAGGTTTTGTAGGTAGATTTTCTAGAGACTTTAAGGTACCTACTCTGCGGTCGCTGTATGTCTCCTTGGTAAGACCCCATTTGGAGTATGCTTCTTGTGTGTGGTCACCCTATGCACGAACGCTCGCAGCTGAATTAGAAGGGGTGCAAGGCAAATTTTTGCTCTTAGCTTCTAGAAGGCTCGGAAATAGTAGACTGCAGTTCAGTCACAGTGGAATGCTAACTTTGCTAGGTCTTGAGTCGTTGGAGGGCAGAAGAATCTTTAGTGATTTGTGTATTATTTATAAAATAATAAATGATGGAATAGATTGCCAGTACTTGGTAAATCTCCTACAATTTTATGTGCCACGAAGAGGTCATTATAGGTCCAAGACCCTCTTTCGTATACGTTTGCATACAACAAAGTATGGCATGTTCAACCCAATATGTAGGATGATGCGCTTCTGTAACCAACTTAATAACGACAGCAATTTTATACTATTTCAATCGTCATTTCTCCATTTTAAATTACATTTGAAACGTATCGACTTGTCCATTATCGTTTGTCAACATTAATTTATTTTAGTTTGAATTAGTTGTGTTTCTTATTTATTAATGTAATCAATTTTATCTATTTATTGATCTCTATTTATTATTTTAATTAACTTTTATCTATTTGCTATTGTGATTTACTTTTTTAATCAATCTTATATATTTGTGATTTATTATTTTGCAACTTGTTTGTCAATTAGTGTGAGTACATCGTCATTTACAATTTTATTTATTAATTCTGTGATATTTATACACCATCTATAGTGATCTTGTACTGTGATATTATAATATTTAGACTTTTATTTATTTGTTTTTATTGAAATTTCTTCAACTTTCGTTTATATTGCCGTTTTTATTTAATATTTAGTATGTTTTATTGCAATGTAAGAGTAACATTGGATTCTCTACTCAACGAATAAGTCCGTCTACATCATTTAAATTCACGTCAGGCCAAGTTTTTTTGTTTGTTTTATATTAGTTTTAAGTTAATTATTAAGTCGTACATTGTTTTCTGTTATGTTTTTATTATATTTTTTATTTATTTAATTTCATACAGCAATCTCTATTATTTACATAATACATATGTAATAAAGTTGTAAAAAGGTGAATCCGTTAAATAAATTAAATTAAATTAAATTAGATGGTCAAATTAGCAAAAGGTGCAGATTTGAGGGCTCATTGATAAGCCACCCCCAAATCCCACTTGTCATGGCTTCCACAATAACAATTAAAAGAAAATCTGAAATTCAAGAAATTGGGAGATTTTGCTTTAATTTGTATTTTGAACAAGTGAAATTACATTTTTTTTTTAATATTTCAAAAACCCTTATAGATAGAATTTGAAATTTTCATGAAAAATTGAAAATAATTCAGTGTTGCCAACCCCACAAAAAATTTTTTTTCAATTTTTATTTTTTTCCTGAAAGCCGAAAACGTCCTTTGGGGGACCGTGAAATTCGTAATTTTCCCATTTTCCATCTCACCCAGTAACTCCGGGGTGAATTTTTGAAAATCAATTTTTCGCGATGCAGAGGCTCGCGCCAATGGTTGAGGCTTTTTGGGTTTTCGAGTAGGAACGTTCGGATAAGGCTCAAAAAATTCAAAATGCATGGGGGCACAACGGCCACGTATGTAGGCTTCGGTGCTCCTCTCCGTTCGCGAGCTGCAACCCTTTCTCTGCAGAGGTCGCTTTTTTCGTGCTTCGCCGAGCGGGGCCGCGCTCCCTTTATAGTCGCGACTGGAATTCTCATTGAGTTTTGTAGAACGAGTCAGTATCTACATTTTATGTCTCTTACGAATTTTTAATATCTTCAACCCTTGAATAGTTATTCAAAGAAAACCAGCTCCGCATTCAATAAAAAAATTCTAGACCGGCCATTTTTAATCCGACGCGAAAAATTTCAACGGAATTTTATTTTGCGTCGAAAAGGTAAGAGCTATTATTTTCGTGGGACGCACCGTTTACGATCTACGGCGGATTTTCGATTGTTTTCCGGGAATTTTTCGAAGAATTTTTCAATTTTTTTTTTATCTAAAATTAAAAATCTGACGACGGCATATCAGTCGTCGATTTAATCCGGATCAAAGATCCCCATAAAATTTTTCCATCCGATTTTTAGTTTTCAAACCCAACAGAAAATGCAATTTCTCGATCTGACCCCTCCTTCTAATTTTAAAAATTCATTAAACTTTATTTTGCCGGTAAATATTTTCGATCGTTTCAAAATGAATTTTTCTATTCCATCTTAAATCACGAATCCAACGACGGATTATCATTGCGATATTGCGTGTACGTAAAACAAACTTTGAATTTTTAAAATCGCCCCGTTATTAACCGAGATATGGATATTTGAATTATTGTCGTTTTTGAACGTTGAAAATTTTTCCCCGGAAAATCAATTAAGAAAAAAAAAATTCCGGAAGGGTTAGAACAATGAAACTTTGGGAAATAATTAAGCGTTCCATTTGAAGCAGACCACCAAAGTTTGGTAACATTTCAGTCACCCCGTCAGCCGCATCGGCCGCAACGGGGTGTAACGTCTCTCACCGACCCAGTTGGTGGAACTCTCCTCGAGGTCGTTATCGCGTGGGTACTTCAATTTTTCGGACGTGCGAACCTGGACGCAGGCGTTGGTGGTTTTTGTGAATTTATACTCCAACGGATTTAATTCCTGTTATTTATTTATTCTTTATACAAATCAAACTTACAGGGCGCATGTTATTCGTTACAGTACCAGCTTAAAACTAACTAAAAACTAACAGGGGCTTAATTACACGAACGGTCATTGTTCGTTGCGGAAATTTACCGGACAATGTCCAAAATTCGCACTGTTCAAATATTTCGATGCCGGACCGCCGCCACTAACGATAACGCACTTCACGGAGTCACCACTTAGGAATTTAGAGATACACTAATCTTTCTATTTGTTTGAGAATAAAAGTTATTAATTAAAATACAGCATAATACAAGTGTTACATTACAGGGGTGTCAAAGACCGAAACAACCCCTATCAGTAGCGGCCTAAATTTTGTTTGTATGTTGGTTTGTAATGTGTATACGCTTCTCAGACGCTTACCAAATAATTTTTAAGAGGCCCAAAGTTAATGAAAAAAAATAAGCTTCTTCCTCTTAACGCCCGAGTGCTTCTCAAACAGCAAATTAAGAAATGCATTGATAGTGCATTGTCACATTTGACAGATGTCAGATTCAGAAACTGGGGTTACCAGAAACTGGGTTTACCACCAGATTACATTCTCGAAGTTCCTCTTAAGTGAAACGATTTAAAATAATGTTTTTTTTATTTTTTTTCACCCCCTTCTGCACAGATGAGAGAGGTGGCGCTTTTGGGAGATGTGGTATCTATCAATTGTCATCGAATGAGCACATTTCATCGTCCCTATGATCCTCCCCGTGGTCGTCGGGGCCTTCTCATGAAGAACGTAAATATCATCTAATTTGTTCCTTAAGAATATCTCGACAATTTTTGTAGGGGCTTATTTTTTGATTTGGGGCGCGTTTTCGAGGTATAGTTTTTCAAAATTGTCACAAATTCTCCACCACTTTAAGAACGAATTAACGAAAAAAGAAAACGCTTCTTCATTATATTTGTACAACTCTTTGGTGGGTCAGCCAGATGTAGGATAGTATTTTCGTCTCCTAAACGGGGTAGAGAAAGGGAACAAAATTTAACTCGGATGGGTTATTTTAAAACAACTGTAAAAATCAAGTGGAAAACATGATTTAAATAAAGTTCGGTAAAATTTTGGTCACCCGCACAGTCGCAACGGCGTGCCAAAAACTGAAACAACCCCTATCTATTGCGCCCAAAATTTTAATAAAATCAAGAAACTTTCCAATATATTCTCCTGGCAAGCCTGCAACTTTAAATTCGGGCAACATCTCTCAATCCCACCCCCAACACCGGCAATAAATTTTTCTCACTTCATTCTCTACATTTCCTGTGAGATTAAAATAGTATATTGTATAACGAGCATGGAATGACATACATTTCTCGAGTATGAAGTTTGCAGCATGAGCCGAAAGGCGAATGCTGCAATTCATAAGAGCGAGAAATAGTCATTCCATGCGAGTTGTACACTATGCTTTACCTACGACAACTTTGTTGAGCTTCATTGTGATAGTTAAGATAATTACAAACCGAACGCGGACAATTCGTACGCGATAACTTTTATCAGAGGCACCTGCTTACCGTTACCGCGGAAACAAACGTCGGTCAAAAACCAAGCCGCCAACCGCAATATAATTTATGGTTCATATCATTTCTCGAGTTTATACATTCTTAGTGTTTAAAAGTATATATAAATAGTATGGAGACAAACATCGAAAACAACAAATTTGCCAAGGTACTACAACTAACGCCCCATGTATGTAGAAGCGGCGAAGCAAACATCTTTAAATCTACTCCGTCATTTTGACACATTGAAGGTTAGGCTTCACGTATGACAGTACAGTGTTGGAATATATTCTAGCACAGATAATCGATGCGAGAATGAAATGCGTGAGCAATGCACTACATATACTAATCATTACCAAGCATGTAATGAGCATATATCCAAGTTGTCGTAGGTAAATACATATCAGCGTCACTTATTTTCCATGGTTTTGAGTTTCGAATGCATTTTAAAATTACTCATATAAAATGACAGTTTCCGTCTGATTGAAAATTTTCAGATTTAATGGCATTGACATGACATGCTTAAAGTCGCGGGTTTAGGTTAGGAACCTATCATCTGTACGTCAGACATGACATTTACTGACATATCTGAAATAAGGTTATGATTGCACACAATTTTCAGATTTAATGACATTGACATGATGCTTAAAGTCGTGAGTTTAGTTTAGGAACCTATCAGCTGTACGTCAGACATGACATTTACTGACATATCTGGAACAAGGTTATGATTGCACACAATTTTCAGATTTAATGACATTTACATGACATGCTTAAAGTCGCGGGCTTGGGTTAGGAACTTATCAGCTGTGCGTCAGACATTTACTGACATATCTGAAACAAGGTTATGATTGCACACAGTGTTGCTGATTCTTGACAGCTTCTGTTACACTGGCCCTAACGGGATTTGAAAAAATTGTTTTTACAATTCAAGTGAACTAAAATTGGCTTACTCACGAGTGCTGTATTTAGATTTGTTCGGTACCTCCCCAGAAAGTCTGTAACTTTGTATTTCAAATCGTCCGTTACCAGTTACTTTGGTCAATTTTAATAGGCTACGCACGGACGACGGCGCGGCGGCGGCGCAGCCGTTAAAGAAGACAATTTTACCTAAAAGTAGCTTTAGCTGGAAAAACTAGTTTAGTCCATTACTAAAAAAATAAATGTGTGAAGTTTTAGATATAGTGCTGATACAACTCATTGATAGATGTACTCTTTGACTATATACTAATGGACTGATATTCCCCCTCCATTTCCCATATGATCACTGCTTCAAAAGTTGTCCACGAGCTGGAGCCCGATATAAGTCCCGCACCGTAGCCGAAAATGGAACGTAATTTAAAAATCGGAAAATAAAAAAAAAATATTTCTCGATGTATTCATCAGCAACGTGGAGAATGCAAATGCAGGCATATTTCGGCAACTCGGGTCCACTTTCCTGCCTGTTCTTTACAAGCAAAGCATTAACCCATAATTTGCGAAGTTCCGGATTTGATGGAAATCTAACACAGAATTTTAGGTTATAAGTCAAAAGTCAACTGACCTGTACATCAGCTGACGAGTATTATAACCGTGTTGGCATATATACTACCGTGGACAAAAAAAATGGCACCCCTAATTTTACTAATGTAAATATGACTTTTCATTTGACAAACCGGCAAATGTCAATCTAAGCTCTGGCACAAAATAAAAGCATGTTGGGAGGCAATACCTTTTTAGATTTACTGTATTGCCAGTTATAACTGTCACTGTCAAATATTAAGGTTACATAAGTCAAATTCACAACACTAAAAAATAAGAAATAATAGACACATGACAAATTAGGGGTGTCATTTTTTTTGTCCACGGTAGTACGTGGACGTATTGCAGCCTTTCGCATAGCAATATTTTGACATTGTGTGAATATTTGACAATATAAATGTTTATATATTCAAAGGTGTGAATAAATTGCAGGGTATCACAATATGCAATGCGAGCTCATAGAGTCATATGTCATAGACACAAAATAACTACCAATTTAGTAACATACCGCAACCATTTAGGGTCCCGCCGCGCCACCGTTGCTTGGAGACACACATAACTGGCGCTAGCAGTCCAAAAGTATATAGTCAAAGGATGTACTGCTTTGCAAGAGGTCGCAAACGACTTCAGTTTTTTTTTTAATTGACACGTTTTAAAAATCATTCCTCAATAGTATTTAATTTATTGCATTACTTGCTACATTAAATTTTTGTCATTATTGGGTTACGGGGAAGCGCAAGTTAGACACTTGTCACATACACTTGATACCCTCGTTACGGCACTGAGTACAATCATTGTTTTTAAAAAAATGAGTATAATTTTTTGATAAGGCAGTCTATGTGTCTATTCCTTCTCACATGCGTATAAAAGTATACACCTAGATTTTTATATTTAGTGACAATTATATTTATAAGCACTTTTAGATTTATCCTAGTTGAATGACAAATATTTAATGCCTTGTGTAGTATATACACCTTGTAACATAATAGGTGATTTGTAAGAATGTAAAGACAATTGATACATTTTGTTTTATGAATAGGGAATGAATTGCATCTGAAAGACGTGAGTTCGTGTGATCGTGTAATATGTGCATCTGGTGGTTTTGTGACCTATATCTTGGCGTCAATCAATCAGGACGCAGGTCTGATAGGAATGGGATTGATCTGTGTAACAATGAGCCATTATCTCGGCGGTGCAAGTGCACGATTGTATACTGTAGGATAGAGGCAAAATGCAAGCTGGAGGTCCGCTTCAGGAAGCTTGTGGTACGCGTGCAGAGATAGTGGTATAGTGGTGACCGCACGTGACAGGCATAAGTTAGACGGGCGGCCGCGGCATTCCACCGCTCTGCCTGTCACCACTGCCTTTGTGCAGCCGCCAAAACAGGGACGTATCATTCCAGACTTTTATAATAATATTGTAAAAGTAAAATAAAACACTTTCAGTTCAATTCATTGAACAAATCCGTTCAATGTATGATAATAACAAATTAAGCACACTGCGTTTCACAAAACTATTATTACCACATATAACGTGTAAATCTGTTATTAAAAAATATCAACATATACAATTAGTAAATTCTCAATGATAGAGAAAATAACGGGCTTATAATAAACTCGCTTATTTTCATGGCGTTCAACAATGTTCTATTTCTAATCTAAACATTAATTGAATTTTTTTACATATCGGCCATTCCATTAATAAAGGCACACTTTTTGGGGATACATCAGGAATTTTAGCGAATTTCATATATATTATAAAGGCTATCACGACAAGGCTTTTGGCCTTTACTAGAGGTTCAGAAAATCATTGTGTCAAAAGTTATAACAATATAAACTTTTAGTACACTTTTATTTTGAACTTAAAAATATCGTAAACCGTTACGGATACGAAGAAAGTTATTCTATATTTTTTTATGCTTAAATGTTTAAAGTTTGCAATAAAAAAATTTCCAAAACAAAATAATGTATTTAGATAGTTTGTTTTTAATAAATAAAATATATCTCAAAGAATAATCAATTACTCATACTATAATTTTCTTAAAAATAATATATGTTATACCCTGATCCTTGCTGAGAATTTTTCTTTTTTCAAAAGTATGGGCACTTTTTGAGATTTGATTTTTTTACCCAAGCCCTACATTGCTACGAAGAGCTCCATTGGTGTAACAGCCCGAGAGCGCAGTGTGCGCCGTTTAATAAACAGAGAGAACTTTATTTATTCATTGTTTAACCTGAAATGAAGTAACAAATATAATAATAATAATAATAATAATAATAATCTTTATTAATGCTATCACCTAAAGGTTTACATACGTCAACAAAATATGTATTCATAAGATAAATTAATGAACATTAGAAATTAAATTGATTGTACTCTTCCCAGCTGTAAAAAGCATTTGTAATTAAGATTCCCTTAACGACTTTTTTAAATTCTTTTAAAGGCATTTGTCTAACATTTTCTGGCAATCTATTATAAAAGTGGATACCATAATAATTGGTTCCATTTCTTGATCTATTGAATCTTAGTGCTTTTGGACAGAGATCGCTTTTATTTCTGGTGTTATGGTTATGTTTAGATTGATGATCTTGGTAGTTAATTATATTATCCTTAACATATACTACACAATTTAAGATGAAGATACACGGTAGTGTTTTTAAATCAATAAACTTATTTCTGCAGTCATCTCTATAATTCAATCCAGTCATAGCTCTAATTGCTCTTCTTTGAATACCAAACAGACGATGCCAGATAGCAGAGTGGCCCCATACTAGGATACCATATGATATATGGCAATTAAACAGAGAGAAGTAAGCCGTCCGTAATATCATTATAGAGTTCGACTTAAATAAATTTCTTAGTAGAAAGACAGTTTTATTGAGTTTAGCAGCAATTTCGTCGCCATTTTGTTCCCAAATAGGCTTCAGGTCAAGGTATAAACCCGGATATTTTGCGTAATCATGATTCATTTGAAGTTTATGCTCTCTTAGTGTAAATAGATTAGTTACAGTTTTCTCTTTATTTAGGCATAACTTATTACATTTTAGCCAACTACTAACCATATCAATTCCTGTATCCCTAAGCAATACCAAAGAGGATTATATAAAGAGTGGCAATGTAATGGACTGAATATGAAACCGAGTTTTCGATCCGATGATATATCTATTTCAATCATTCTTCTCCGTCGCTCAATCCGTGATTGGCAAAATAATGGGAGAGATAACACCCCGCTGATGATTGGCAGTAAAACCATCCCCTCCCATGGACGTAAGACAAATATGAAATTAGTCCACCAATAACAGTCGGAGCGACAGACATGGAATTACTATCAATCCTTCCCTCTCTGTTTTTAGTTAGTACCGAATCCGGAAACTAGAGGCTCGGTTCTAAAACTGGATCCAAAATCAGTCCATTACATTGCCACTCTTTATATAATCCTCTTTGGCAATACGGTTTCAGGCAGGTTTTCATAGGTTGCAATTAATGTAGTATCATCCGCAAACAAGATGGAATCAAGACATATACTATGTGGAAGATCATTAGCATATATTAAAAACAAAAGAGGTCCCAAAGTGGATCCCTGCGGTACATCGTGCTGTATTGTTAAATAGTCAGATATTTTATTTTTGTGGTATACAGCTTGTTTTCTATCTGATAAAAATGACAGAACAAGTCTACAGCTACTTGGATGAAAGTTATACATATATAGCTTCCCTATAAGATTGAATGTGAAACGCAATCGAAAGCTTTAGATAAGTCTACAAACGTAGCCATTGCAAAGTTTCCATCTTCAAATGCCTGCACTATTTTTGTAATCAGTTGTATGCTAACTGATATAGTTGATTTACCTTGTCTGAAACCGAATTGATTATTTGATAGCAAGTTTTCTACCTCAAAATGATTGATAATTTGTATATACAGGAGCTTTTCAATTATCTTCGAATACACTGGTAACAAGGATATTGGCCTGTAGTAGTCTAATTTATTAGGATCGCCTTTCTTAAAAATTGGTATCACTTTAGCTATTTTTAATGCATTTGGATATGTATTTGTTTTGATAATATTATTAATCAGTTTAGTAAGTGGTTCAATTATTAAATCTTTCACTATTACTATTAGTTCCATTGACAGACCATATATGTCAAAACACTTTTTGTTAGATAAACTGCTAATTACATCTCTCACTTCCACAATGGACACATATCTAAATGAAAATATGGGTACATTATTACCAACAATATTGCAAGCTTCTATAACAGGATTCATATTGGAGGTTCGTATATTTCTAATAATTTCATTTGCCACATTAGAAAAGTAATCAACAAACTGTTGAGCTGTTAGATTGAAACTACTTTCCTGAGTTTGACTAGGTTTATTCTTGATTATATTCCAGAGAGCTTTTGAAGAGTTGACTGAAGATGTAATATAATTATCATTTGCAGATATTTTAGCTTCACTTATTGCCTTCTTATATTCCACTCGTAATTGCTTCTTTAATACTCTAAATGGTTCAAAATTATATTGTTTACTTAGATTATGAATTAGTTGTAAATTCTCGCACATTACTAGAATATCATTAGTGAACCAGTTGATATTACTGAAATTATTAGTATTACCCCTTTTCAGCTTAGTGGGAAAAGCTGCCTCCAAGTTAACCACCATAATATTTAAAAAAATATTCCATTGTTTATTAACGTCCCACGAGGAATCCAGAGTATAAAACTCCCAGTTTACTTTGGCAAGCAGTTGGTAAAGTATAAATTTACCATACTTGGTTATAGGTCTAACTATGCGATCGATTGAATTCAAATTACTATCTTCAACGTTTAATATGAAGTGGATTGCATCATGGCCTGAGAATGAAACCAGTACTTGCTTCACACTGAAATGTGCAGTTGAATTTGTAAAAATATTGTCTATTCAAGAATATTTTCTTGTAGGAAAATTAACTGAATGATACAGATTGAATGTATTTAGGCAATCTTGAAGTTTTTGTAATCTATATCTATCATTATAATTAATAAAATATATAGATTATTTAACATTATAAACGATTCCCACTTTTACGCGATAAAAAATATATAGCGATAAATCGGTGAAATATGCTTTACAGATTTTATAGACTCTTTTAGTCTATGTTACGGGGATATCGAAAATCCGACCTTTATTTCTATTCATGCTTTTTCAAACGGCAAAGAACCAGACTTTTTTTGAAAATATTCCAAACCTACTTTATTGCTAACTCCTTTACTAATTTCATCACTTTTGTAGAAGGGCCGTCCCCAGGAATGTCGACTTTGCATAATTATTTTTCTTACATTAAGGTTATATGCTTTTCGGGCCAATGAAAATGCGATGTCAATAGTGTTCACTAGTTTTCTTATACCCCATTTACTTGGTGTAATAGATAAAACTTTGACTTTATCTGTGTAATTGTTGGTACTAATAATGGTCTGTTTGATTTTTTCGATCATCGAATCGCCCAACTATATGTGCTGAGTCCAATTTTACACCCACAAATATGGGTCCAAAAAACTAAGAATATACCATCAGAATTTGGGTGGGATGAAATCAAAATTAAATAAAATTATGCATGCTGTTAATCGTTGCTCTTTGCGGAAACGTGGCTGGATAATTCAATTTCTGAAAAAGAACTAGGATTTAAAAATTATACAGTATACAGAGTGGATCGTTCTGAACTAACCAGCAATAAATCTAAAGGTGGTGGAGCCCTTATTGCCATCAAATCTACCTTGTGTTCATATATAATACCAATCGGGAATACCAATTTGGAACAATTATTTGTAAGAATAAATAATAATGTAATAATTGGAGGAATTTACGTTCCACCTTCTTCAAATGTTACTCTCTATGAAGATTATTGCAGAACAATTGATGAAATTTTTAAAATTTATCCCGATGACAAGATTTTATTAGCTGGCGATTTTAATCTACCGAATGCTAAATGGGCCGACGATTTGGAAACTGTAACACATCCGAACAACAACTGTTATCCTGCCGAAGTAATCAACAAATGTTTTAATTTTCACCATCTTTATCAAATGAACAAGACGGCCAATTCAAGAGGCATCTTATTAGATCTATTCTTTTCTAATATTGTTAACATGTCGGTCATTCCAACAATTGATCCTGTCAGTGATAATTCAATTCATCATACGAGTATGGAATTATCGATTCCTTTAAACTTCATTGAACAAACTAATTCGGTATACTATTATTACAACTTTAATAAAGGCAATTATAATGCCATTAACAATTGTCTTGGATCCTTGGACTGGACTAATATTCTGCATTTTTCTGATCCAGATACAACTGCTGATACATTTAATGAAATTATTTATTATTTAATAAACAAATTCGTTCCTATATCTAAAACTAGCCACTCAAGTCATCCCAAATGGTATAATTACAATTTGATTAGAATGATTAAGAAGAAGAAATGTGCCCATATTCTATATAAGAAGACTTCGAGTAGGAGTGACTATGATTCTTTTGCATCCCTACGTAAACAATGCCAGGTGTTAAGTAAACAACTCTACAGTGCATATATACAAGTTGAAAAAAGTTTGCAGTCTAATCCGCGTTCTTTCTGGTCCTATGTCAACGATACTCGACGAACTAGTGGTTATCCTATAACTATGTATTACCAGCAGAACAAGTGCAATACTGAAGATGAGAGTGTCAACAGGTTCGCCTGTTATATCGTGGTATATCCATACAATCATCTGTCCCCAAACTATTTGATAAGATTATCGCAAATCAACTAAAGTGGGTCTGCAAGAACTTAATTGTTAATGAACAGCATGGGTTTACTGCTGGCCGCTCGACTGTTACTAATCTTTTAGTTTTTAAAATGTTCATTCTTGAAGCCTTCGAGAAGGGTTTGGCGGTTGACAGCGTTTATACCGATTTATCTAAGGCTTTTGATCGCGTACATCATAAGATCCTTCTTGCTAAGCTTTCTGCCTATGGTTTTGGAACAGATGTTGTTGCTTGGTTTAATAGCTATTTAAGTGAGCGTGTTCAATGTGTTAATATAAATGGAAAATTATTTAAAATCATTCATGTAACCTCGAGGGTCCCTCAAGGTTCCCACTGCGGCCCGCTTCTGTTTCTCATTTTTATTAACGATATTGTATCCGTTATAAAAAGTAGCCAGTGTCTCCTATTTGCAGACGATCTAAAGTTATTTAAAGTAATTAATTCTGAACAAGACTACATTTCACTACAAAATGATCTATAATTTAAACTAATGGTGTATTATTAATGGCCTTGAGTTAAATGCTTATAAATGTTTTAAGATATCGTTTACTCGCAGCTCTAAATATGCATCAACTGATTACTTTATTGGAAATAAGAAGTTGGTTGATGTACATTATATTAAAGATTTGGAAGTTATGTTTGATAAAAAAATGACATTCAATATACATATAAGCAACATAACATCGAAGGCAACTCAGGTACTTGGTTTCATTAATAGATTCGGTAGAAACTTTTCTCCTTTATTATTAAGAAATTTATTTTTATCCTTAGTTCGGCCCTTATTGGAATATGCAGCACTAATATGGTCAACAGCGATGGCATATAATATAAACAAAATTGAAAGGGTTCAAAATAAATTCCTAAAATTGTTTGCCTTTAGAACTAGTCTAATTTATACGGAGTATATACATGTACGTTGTCATTTAAATGTTGATTCTCTCAAAAATAGGAGGACGCTAGCTGATCTTTGCATTCTATATAATTTATGCCATAATTTCATAAACTGTCCTGAGTTGCTTTGTCGATTAAATTTTAATGCTAGCCCGCCTCATCTGCAAAGGCATAAAAATCCATTTAGAATCAAATTTCATTCCACAAGTTATGGCCAAAATAGTCCAATATGTCGTGCGATGCGGTACTTCAATTCTATCTCAGAACATAAAGTCGATATTTTTCATTTATCTTTGTGTGCTTTTAAAAAAACGTTGTTTGAAGATTATTGCACAGTAATTGTAATGATTATTGCTAAAATGTTTAATTTTGTTGTACAATGTATTCCTCTTTGTGCCAGCTTTTGCTAATCATGTTATTAGAAACTTATTATTTTTTACCCACAATTGATTTAATTTAATTTAGTCTACTTAGAAATATGTGATATATGTCATATAGAATACCTTCAGTGAAATTGTATATTTAATGTATTAGTGTTAAAAAGTATTTTACGTCAATAAATATTATTATTATTATGTTCTCCATTTCAGGAGGGTATTTTTTAACGCTTTCATTTTCATTGCTAAATAGTGTTTCCAATACCATCCGTTGTAAGTCAGATCTTCACTTAGAAAGTTCCAGAATAGGTTTCATTTTTACTAATTTCCTCACTAGTAGCTCATCTTCTGCAGACAAGCTATATGAGTCAAAACTTCCACCACTTGCATTTGACTGAAGTTCCTCGTGATTGTAATCAAGAGGTAATATACCGGGTGTGGCACTTAAGACGCCTCGGACCATAGCTCCTTTACGATAAAAGCTATCGACAAAAATCTAAGAACAAAGTGGTGCATAGTTACCGTCGCTATGTTTCAAAAATATTTCTAATCATCAGTGGCGTGCCGTACTCCAGTGGCGTACCAAACTTATGTTTTTTTTTAAACGGAATGCCCTATTTTTTATTGCAGATTTGGAAAGTGCTAACATGTTATACCCTTCACTTTAGCGGTTTCGCTGTTATAACCCCTTCTTTCAAAATTGCGCCCCATTTTTGAGATTTTTTTGTAGAGAAACTAATTGACGCCGGCGCCTAAATTTTGAATTGAGGTACAGGTTAAGACCTGGTATACCTTCACATAATTTTTTTTCGGGTAATTTATGGAAAAAAAATAATTTTTGATTGATCTTCGCATGTTGTCATTTTTTCCGAAAATTTCAAATGGCACCCCCCTAAAAAAATTACGGCGCTGTATAGCTAAAACTCTAAATGTTTCATTGGTGTAAAAAAAATTACACATTGCATAACAAAATTACGGAGAAAAAAGGAATTTCATCGCAAATGTCGGGAAACGTTTTCCGTTCCCAAGTGTGCCATGAGAAAACAAATACACAAATACGGTCAACATAATAGTATGTACCTATTTATTCAACATGATATGAAAAATGCAGATAAAGAAAATTTAACAACTTAAACTAAATGTTCGAAATGACGACCTTCCTGCTGGAGGTATAACCGCAACTTCGACTCACAGGCTCTAGACACTGCCCTAAAGACTTCTGGTAATATACCGTGGAAAGCCGCGCGGACTCTCTCCCTCATATCCTCGACAGTAGTTGGTACCGTCCTGTAAACCTGTAAACCTATGGCTCCAAAGGAAGAAGTCAAAGGGAGTGAGGTCTGGTGATCTTGGCGGCCACCTCACAGAACCCCCACGACCAATCCAGGAGTCCGGAAACGTTTCATCGAGAAATTCTCGAACGACACAGCTATTATGTGCAGGAGCTCCATCGTGCTGGAAAACTATCTGTCGAAGAGCGGCTAGAGGGACATTTTCCAAGAGATCATCCAAGTCGTCGCGAAGGAACCTCAAATAACTGTTGCCGTTCAGGTGCCCCTCGATGAAATAAGGACCCAAAAGGTGTTCTCCAAGTATGCCTCCCCAAACATTCAGCGACCATCTTTGCTGGTGGTTTATCATTCGCATGGCTTGTGGGTTTTCATCGGCGTAATAATGGTAGTTGTGGCGATTGACATGCCCATTTCTATGGAATGTTGCTTCATCAGAAAATAATACGCGCATAAGAAATGATTCCTCCTGCTCAATTTTGTTGATAGCCCACATGCAGAAATCTTGCCTCGCATGAAAATCTTGAGGTCGCAATTCTTGGTGCAGTTGAATCTTAAATGGACGGAATTTGTACTTTTTAAGAACACGATGTACGGATCGCGTTGAAATATCGTGATTCCTACTAATATCACGGATACTGGTATGAGGATCTTCAATAACTGCCTCCAGAACCTGCAGTTCATTATTTTCGGTAATAACTGCCTTCTTTCTAACTCTCCTTGGCCGTTTCACACTTCCCGTAGTAGTAAATCTCTCCAACACTTTTTGAAACGCACGTTCATTTGGATGTGCCCTGTGCGGATATCTCGCAGCGTACACTCGTGATGCCAAGAAACAATTCTTGTTACATTCTCCAAGAATAAATATCATGTCAACCATTTCCTCTTGAGTTCTGAACATTTTTAGAACGTTTATCAAAAATGACTTATGGCTGCTACTGACGTCTAATAATTTACTTTGACAATTACCAATCTTTTGTTTTCTCATGACACACTTGGGAACGGAAAACGTTTCCCGACATTTGCGATGAAATTCCTTTTTTCTCCGAAATTTTGTTATGCAATGTGTAATTTTTTTTACACCAATGAAAAATTTGGAGTTTTGGCTGTACAACGCAGTAATTTTTTTAGGGGGGTGCCATTTGAAATTTTCGGAAAAAATGACAACATGCGAAGATCAATCAAAAATTATTTTTTTTCCATAAATTACCCGAAAAAAAATTATGTGAAGGTATACGAGGTCTTAACCTGTACCTCAATTCAAAATTTAGGCGCCGGCGTCAATTAGTTTCTCTACAAAAAAATCTCAAAAATGGGGCGCAATTTTGAAAGAAGGGGTTATAACAGCGAAACCGCTAAAGTGAAGGGTATAACATGTTAGATAAAAAAATAAGTACTTGTCGAGCACTTTCCAAATCTGCAATAAAAAATAGGGCATTCCATTTAAAAAAAAACATAAATTTGGTACGCCACTGGAGTACGGCACGCCACTGATGATTAGAAATATTTTTGAAACATAGCGACGGTAACTATGCACCACTTTGTTCTTAGATTTTTTTCGATAGCTTTTATCGTAAAGGAGCTATGGTCCGAGGCGTCTTAAGTGCCACACCCGGTATAATACTTTGCAAATTAATAAAACTGCGAGAAGCCGATGGAACTACTTCAGGTACTTCTTCCATAGGGTGTGTTCTTGGTAATGCTCAAGATTGTCAGTAATATTACTCACAATGATTCGCATTTTTGCGGATTGCAACAAAGTTCGAATGAACTCATACTGTCTTTAAATCTATAATTTTCTGTGAACATTTAATTATTCCTGCTATAATTTTACATATCTGCTTAAAATCAGAGGTGGTCAATATTTAGGCTCGACCTAAGTTCATTGTTTTAAACTATTTACATTTCCCAATTTCAATAATGTTGTGATTTTTGGCTGGTCGAAATCACAATTTATTTAGGTTGTGATTTTTGGAAAGAAACTGGTTTACTCCACTTAATTTACCTTTATTCGGAGACCTGTATGGTCACATCGACATTAAATTTACTTTTAAGAAGAGGTAAGAACTTAAAACTAACCATCTAATCATGAAGTTAGGCGCACAAATTTCTCCCGATTACGCTTTATTATTAAGTTTCAACATGAATTAAAAAATATATATTGTACAGCTTTACACGCATTTTTCAAAAACATTATTGTGCAACGATTGCTTTATTGAGAACTGTCAGAATACACACATTAGATGGTTGACATATCTAATACAGTGTTGTCGGATGTATACAAGGAAGTTGTTCCTTTAATGTAATATCTCAATACCCCCACTGCATTAAAACCAGGGGTGTGGAGTCGGAGTCGGGAGAGGTGGAGTCGGTGAATATTTGGGGTCGGAGTCGGAGCCGGAGTCTGAAGGCTGCAAATTTGAGGGGTCGGAGTCGGAGTCGGAGTCGGAGTCGGAGTCGGAGTCGGAGTCGGAGTCGGAGTCGGAGTCGGAGTCGGAGTCGGAGTCGGAGTCGGAGTCGGAGTCGGAGTCGGAGTCGGAGTCGGAGTCGGAGTCGGAGTCGGAGTCGGAGTCGGAGTCGGAGTCGGAGTCGGAGTCGGAGTCGGAGTCGGAGTCGGAGTCGGAGTCGGAGTCGGAGTCGGAGTCGGAGTCGGAGTCGGAGTCGGAGTCGGAGTCGGAGTCGGAGTCGGAGTCGGAGTCGGAGTCGGAGTCGGAGTCGGAGTCGGAGTCGGAGTCGGAGTCGGAGTCGGAGTCGGAGTCGGAGTCGGAGTCGGAGTCGGAGTCGGAGTCGGAGTCGGAGTCGGAGTCGGAGTCGGAGTCGGAGTCGGAGTCGGAGTCGGAGTCGGAGTCGGAGTCGGAGTCGGAGTCGGAGTCGGAGTCGGAGTCGGAGTCGGAGTCGGAGTCGGAGTCGGAGTCGGAGTCGGAGTCGGAGTCGGAGTCGGAGTCGGAGTCGGAGTCGGAGTCGGAGTCGGAGTCGGAGTCGGAGTCGGAGTCGGAGTCGGAGTCGGAGTCGGAGTCGGAGTCGGAGTCGGAGTCGGAGTCGGAGTCGGAGTTGGAGTCGGAGTCGGAGTTGGAGTCGGAGTCGGAGCAAAAAAAATTCAAGAATCGGAGCCGGAGCCGGAGTCGGAGTCGAAACAAAAAAAAATAAATAAGGAGTCGGAGCCGGAGTCGGAGTCGCTACATTTTTGTCACAACTCCACACCCCTGATTACAAGTTAGATGAATCTATTACGCATTCAATTGTCGAATTGCTCACACAACTTGCATTAGCGAAAATAAAAATATTCAGAAATTCGACGATGCAAATATTCGACAGAGAACGGTGCTTCCCCTTGTTTTTTATATGATTCGCAAAATGAATGTTGATTGTTATTCTAATACGACGTTGTTAACGTCGGAGTCGGAGTCGGAGCCGGAGCCGGCTTCGGAGACGGAGCCGGAGTCGGAGCTGGAGTCGGAGCCAGAGTCGGAGTCGTAGCCGGAGTCGGAGTTGGAGTCGGAGTCGGAGTCGGAATAAAAAAAATGAGGAATCGGAGCCGGAGTCGGAGTCGGAGTCGAAACAAAAAAAAATTGGAGTCGGAGTCGCTACATTTTTGTCACGACTCCACACCCCTGATTAAAACCATATCCCCATTTGAGATGAACGTGCTTGATTCTTGATAGAAGGTACTCCTTCAGCTACCATGTCTTCTGTTCCAGTAAATTCAAGTTTGATTACCTCGTCTGCTACTTTGTTTCTAATAAAATGATCACGTACATCTATGTGTTTGCTTCTTGCATGGTGGTTAGTGTCTGATCAATGGATCTTTGCGTGCACGACATAGATGGCCGAACCTAGTTCCGACAAGATTTTCATGTGTTTACTCCCTCTATGATAAATTAAATTAGACGCAATAATATGTGTACGTATGTCGTCCAAGGCGAAGACTTACTACGGCACTCGGTAAAACCATGCATTAAACAAAGACAAAACCTTGGTCCGTAAGTCATTTCATGATTCGTAATGCATTGGCGGCGCTATAAGCAGTATTTTCTGTTTTGTGTTCGTTTTTGCATATTTGTTCGATTTTACAACCTGTACAGTGCATTTTTAGTCGTAGCATAAACACGTCGTGATAAACATTTCTTAGGGCCGCTTTTACAATCGTCGGATAAATGATGGTTAACTTATACCCTCTTTAACTAATCCCATCGTTTATCTCTCAGTTAACGCACGTTGCCTTTTACAAACGCTTAGATAGATTTTCTCCCGAAACGCCAACGTTGGCAGCATTGAGGATACATGCGGTTGCGTAGTTTATAGAATTGGCATTTTTCGTTTTGCTTGCGGAAAGGTTAGAAAGTTGTGTTTGTAATAATTGATGCGACCCTTGACCCCCTCGAGCTTCTTTTCAATATTCCACCTAGAAATATGCCAGAATGCATGTTTTTTATAAACTAGTTTATCGCCCTCTAACGGCCCCTGTATGTAATACCGATTGCAGATCGCTATAATGCCGGTATGGTGCGTGTGCTTGCTGTGCGCATTGCCCGAGATTTATCTGCTGCTCCAAGCTCCGGATAAGATAACTGCGAGTTATCTGCTTCTTAACCCTAACCTTGCTTTAACTAGGCATTGTAAAAGCGTATTTTCGCATTTAATCCGGAGATAGTGTTAACCTTAATTTAACCGACTATTGTAAAAGCGGCCCTTAGTGATATATAGAAAATAGTTCTTTTTAGAACTTTTATAACAATCAGCGGAATCGCTTGGCCTAACCTCAAAATGCCTGGTAAACGTCTAAATTCTCGGGCGCGGAATCTCGTGGTCAATCTTATGGACTATTTTACACCTGAAAGGGAAAACAGCGGTCCTTTAATTTCGCTGAATGCTGTCCAAGAGGTAATTTCTTTTTTTGTTGTCTAATTACCTGATTATCAATATTACATCGTTTCATAGAGCATTGTTGATGCTTTAAAAATAAGTTTACGGACTATATCCAGTAACCTTAGACGAAGACGTAATATATTCGAGAAAATACACTGACCGGCAAAAAAACTAGTCACCCTGAAATATTTCATATAAGTTCAAATAACTGCAAAGTATATATCAGTACCTCAGAAGTATACTGCACTATGTCGGCATAGTGCTATTTTATAAAGTTACATTTTTAAACTCGGGTCATCGAGACCGTTCCGGGGGTATACTACACCATGTATTATTGACGTCACAAGATAGCCGAAAAAATATAACACTATGTTCAATAAACAACACCATGTGCACATAGTGTTTTAAACACTCATGTTACTTCTATCATTCTTAGAGGAATTTACCGCTATGTCGACTTAGTGTAGTTTTCACCTGGCGATCAACTCAAGAACTATTAGACATTGTGTCATTTTTATAACCTTATTCGGTGTTTCCTCGTTGTTTTTTAATAATTATTAAATTAAAATTTCATTTTTTAATTCGTATAATTTATAATATACTTTCTAAAAGAATTCCAAATTTAAGTAATCAGTGGTCAATTTGTATTCCGCCCGTCAATACCCAAAAATGTATTAATTGTATTCTCTCCGTCCGTTGTTTTGTTCGTAGAGTACAGTTAGGAAGTGTGATTCAGTCGTAAGGAAGACCCACCCGACAGCCTTTTGTTGTTATTAACGTATAAGATGTATGCATATAGTCTGTCTAAGAAGGCGAAGAAGGTGCAGCTGATAGCATGGCGTACGTAGCACGCGCCGCGACATACAAAGTTGGCCCGACATACACCTGAATATGTTTTATTAACATTTCAACTTGCGCTGAATACCAAACACTTCCGAAACCACTTGAATAAGTAACAATGGAATAAATCTGAATGCAGTATCCTGTTATTATTATTTTTTTTTATATTAGCGAAAACTGTTTACTTCTGATGCAATATTAGGCAACGTATTTTATTATCATGTAATATCAATCAAGCAGTCTGCCTGGACACAGAGAGCCATAAAGTTGAACACTTAATAAATTTCTAGTCTTAGTCTTATTTTTAATTAAATAATTAACAAATTTAAACCTTACGTGTTTATTAATTATTTGGGATAACCTGTATTTACTGACAATTTTAAGTATTAAATGATTATCAAGACAATCAAAAATTAATATGTAATTAATATGTATCACATCTAATCACTTTTTCAGCCCAAACAATTGTAAAATACTACATTCAGGTAATACTCAATTATCGGGAAGGACTAGAAATTAGTAAAGCCCTAAAAGCCGACAAACACGTGGTCAACGACAACGAGGAACTTTGGAATTCCCCGATATTAAATGCCCTTATTACCTGACCGACTATCACCTAATGTATATGTCGTAGGCTAATTGAAAAATTCGGCTTATTGCAAAGAGCCCCATCATTTTGCAATGCGCCCGGCTAATTGGAAATTTGTGGAGCAGTTTCCAATCAGCCTGATATTTTTTAGGCTTATTGCAATGAGCCCATGCATCTTTAGACCAGTTAGAAAATGAGCAATTGTTTGTTCAAACAGCCTGATTTTATCCGGGCTTATTACAATAAGACTTATCTCATGACGGCTTATTGAAAACTACGGCGCGTTTGAGTCATTGCTTATGCTTAAGTTAGTGTGAGGTTAAGGCAGCGTTGCCAACTGGTCACATGCTATTTCCGCCAGATAGCAAACCTAATTCCGCTAGAATTCCGCCAGAAAATTTAAATAAAGTACGAAATAAATAAAACAAACATATCGATGTTACAAAACACAACAATGTTATAAATAATAATTAAAAAATTAAATGATTACAGAATCCAGAAACATTCTTCAATTATCATTATTTATTATCTTCAGGCCTTATATTTATGTAGTCAAAGCTTCAGGTCAGAGCTTCGATTACAGTTTTCAAAGTATTTAAAATTGAATCTGTTACCAAGAATTGAAGACAACAAAGGTTTTGGCTATTTACTAATTGCAATAATTTAAGATTTCAACGCTAATTCTGTTGCGGAGTTAATTTTTTATCAAATCATTTTTTAAAATTGTCGTTAAATTAATCTGTTGCCAAAGATGCATGGTTTCTACCGTATTTAAAATATTTTCCACTGAAAACATTTAATAATTTTTAGAATAGCTCTATTTCGTAATTTAGCTGCATGTTAAAATTCGTGACACTTGTTTTACTAATTGGAAATACAATAAGATATCCCTTATTTTAACATAACGCTCAGCAATTAAATTTAACGTTTTGCGTACGAATTAGGCCTGAATATTATTAGGTAAAACAATGAAAAATTAAAAGAAAAATAAATGCTGATACAATTGAATTGCTTAAAAATTTAAATGTATTTCATTCTTATGAGTTATGAATTTTTGAATATTAATATTTATAGTTTTTGAAAAAATAAATTCCTCAGCAATTTGAATATCTTTACAAAACATGTATCCATAAAACTGCAATTTTTGAAAATCTGCCAATTTTTCCGTTATGAATTTTCAAAAGTTAATGTTTTAAGTTGTCGAACAAAAAATCCTTTTATATGGTCTTTAACAATAACTTTGATTTTTGAAAATGTGTCAATTTCTGCGAGCTATAAATTTTTAAAAATGATTTTTTTTAAGTTGCCGAACACTTACACAAAATAAAAATCTTAAACAAAATTGAGTTCCTTAAATATTTTAATACATTCACAGAACGACTACCTTTCAAACTAACTTTGATTTTTGAAAATGTGTTCATTTTTGGATGTTATGAATTTTTGAAAATTAATGTTTTAAGTTGAATATTTGACAAAAAAAAATAAAAAAAAATACTGGTATGATAAAATTTCTCAAAAATTGAAGTAAATTCATAAAATATCTGTCTTTGGAATTAACTAGGATTTTTGAAAATGTGTCAACTTTTGCGTGAGCTATGAATTTTTGAAAATTATTTTTTTAAGTTGAATATTCGATCAGAAAAAAATAGAAAAAAAATGTATACTGATATGATTTAATTCCTTAAAAACCTTAACGCAGTCATAATACATTAAATTAACAATTAACTTTTATTTTTAAAAACGAGTCAATTTTTGAAAATTAATATTTTAATTCATGTTGTATTGTTGTATTAAGGTTGTTTATATTAGATTAGTGAAAGGTTGGTAATCCCTTAATAATTTTTTATTTAATTTGCAAATTAAATAAAAAACTAGTAAGGAAGTACCAACCTTTCACTAATCTAATAATTAATATTTTAAGTTGTCGAACACGAAACGAAAATCGTACAACAAAATATTTTAATACACTCACAGATCGAATACCTTTAAAACTAACTTTGATTTTGAAAAAGTGTTCATTGCCGAAAAATCTAAAAATAAAATACTGATATAATAGAATTTCTCAAAAATTGAAATAAATTCACAAATCATCTGCATATGGAATTAACTACAATTTTTGAAAATGTGTCAACTTTTGCGTGAGTTATGAATTTTTGAAAATTATTTTTTTAAGTTGTTGAATATTTAAACAAAGAAAAAATAGGAAAAAAATGATACTGATATTATTGAATTCCTTAAAAACTCCAATGCAATCATAATATATTTAACTTTGATTTTTGAAAACGAGTAAATTTTTGTGTATGATGAATTTTTGAAAATTAATAATTTAAGTTGTCAAACACTTACACAAACAAAAATCGTAAACAAAATTGAGTCCCTCAAATATTTTAATACATTCACAGAACGACTACCTTCAAAACTTACTTTGATTTTTGAAAATTTGTTTAATTTCTGGGTGTTATGAATTTTTTTAAATGAACGTTTGTTGTCCAACACGACCAAAAATACTGACTTGATAGAATTTCACAAAAATTTTAATATATGTTCACAAAACATCTGCCTTTAGAATAAACTTCGATTTTTGGAATGTGCCAATTCTTGCCTGAGTTATGAATTTTTGAAAATTAATATTTTAAGTTGTCGAACACTTAGTTGCTCAAATATTTTAATACATTCACAGAACGACTACCTTTAAAACTAACTTTGATTTTTGAAAATGTGTTCATTGCCGAACATTTGACAAAAAAAAACAAAAAAAAATATTGATATGATAGAATTTCTCAAAAGTTTAAGTAGATTCACAGAACATCTGCCTTTGGAATTTACTAGGATTTTTGAAAATGAGTAAATTTTAGTGTGGGATGAATTTTTAAAAATTAATATTTTAAGTTGTACCTTTGTTAACTTTGATTTTTGAAAATTTGTTCATTTTTGGGTGTTATGAATTTTTTTAAATTAACGTTTGTTGTCCAACACGATAAAAAATACTGACATGATAGAATTTCACAAAATTTTTAAAATATTCACATCTGCCTTTAGAATAAACTTTGATTTTGGGCATGTACCAATTTTTGCACGAGTTATGAATTTTTAAAAATTAATATTTAAAGTTGTTGAAGACGAACAAATATATCTAATTATTTTAATACACACAAAACATATACCTTTAAAACTAACTTTAATATTTTTAAATGTGTCACTTTTTCGGAAAGTTATAAATTTTTTAAATTAATGTTTTAAGTTTTTTCAACTCGAAAAAATGGCCGTACGGGTCCTTGGGCGTCTAGTGTTTGTCCGTATTTCATTTAAATATGAATATTATTAATAAAAATTGGTTGTGGCTGAATGCCCTAGTTGGCTAAGCCAAGTCCCCATCATCCTCAATTCCCCAACCCGAACTCCTGTCAATCATCTTTCCTTTAAAAAAAAAAAAAATGTTTTAAGTTTTTGCCTTTTCTCTTAAAAAAATATATTCTTTGAAAATAAAGTATAAATTACGCTAGATTTTTGAACAATCCAACATTTGTCCGCTGGAAAATCCGCTAGCCGCTAAAACGAAAATTATTCCGCAATTCGGATTCAAAATCCGCCAGATCTAGCGGATTTTCCGCGGACTTGGTAACACTGGGTTAGCAAGAAACCAGGCTGTTCGAGTAGATAATTCCACATTTTCGAACTAGCCAGGCTCATTGCAATAAACCTAAAAAATATCAGGCTTATTAAAAAGTGCTAGATAATTTTTCAATTAGCCCGGCGCATTGCAATATGACGGCGCTCTTTGCAATAAGCCGGATTGTACAATTAGCCTACGACATAATAATCCACAAAATTTCGTTTGTACATCATTCTTGAAAATGGCACTCAGCTGAAACTAGTTGAAAATAAAGCAATTTAATCGTGAAACAAACCAAGTGAATTTTAATTTTTAAACCTAAATCAAAAATTAAACTAAAATCAGGCTCAGATATGTTGACAATTTAGAATTATTTGATGGTATAAATTATACCTACCAGGGCCATGCTAAGGTATGTTGCAGCCGGGTTCTAAGCAAAATTTCCGCCCCCTTTCAACGAGAAGAGCGGGGTGTGGAAAGCAAAACTATTTTGATTTGTACAAATTGAAACATATTTTATGATGTTTTGATAATTTTTTTATTTCTTTGTGACTCATACGTATTAAGACTTATTAATTCAATACAAACGCGTTCAACACATTTTTTAACAATTTATCAGATAAAATACATTATGTATATTCTCAATTTCCCCTTTACATGAAAAGTAAAAAAGAAATAGGTAATGATATAATGATATGGTTGTATACAATTTTTTTTTCTCTACAAGAAACATATGTACACTTTTTCTCTAAAATAATTTGGGGAGCCAATATTTGAATATTAAAATTTTTCCAAATAAATAATGTGCAGTTACAACGAATGCGATATGTGTAAACTGTATGGAGGCATATTAAGTTGCATAAATTCCGATTGCGCTGGTTTACATTTGCCTCAAGTTCGGTCTGGGCGGGCGGGCTAATTCTAATCATTGAAAATCGGCAACATTCCGTTAATACAACCATTTTTAACTACTGTATAATTAATTATCAATATTAAAGTCAACACGGAAGAAATTTATTGAATAAATTTATATTTTTATAATTTAGAAAATTAATGGTGAGGCAATGCCTCACCTGTCTCCCCCGACGAGCCGCCACTGTCATATATATTGACAAAGAGACATGCTACTCGACACCTCGTTAGGTACCGTCTGGAAATCGACGATTTCGAATCGAAAATTTCGAGACGAATACTTTTAGAATCGCAATCTTGGAAAAAAATGGTCGACTCGATACGATACGTATCGTTGGAGAGGTTTATAATCCTCCTGCTGGTGGCAAGTCCGACAATCAAACCAGCAAAACATAACCAAGGGTTTGTACAAACGAATTAATGAATGAAAGAAATAAAAACAGAAAATCAATATTTCAATGTTGAATTTATGGTTTCCATCTGTAAAACCCTCGTGTAGATTCTGCTGTTTGGAGGGTAGGATAGAGCCCACCCACCGCCATTCGTATTCTCTTAGATTTAATCTACAAACTCCTTTTTATTGAGAGATGTATAATTCACAACATCACAGATGAAATGACAGAAATTATATTAAATAACATAGGTTTGTAGGTTATGGTTAACTGGATACGAAGAGTGGTGGATGGGGCTATCCTATGATACAACCAGTAAAACATAACCCAGATTTTAATTAATATTAATGAATGAAATAAAAAAACACAAAGTCAAAATTTTAATGTTGAATTCAAGGTTTGCCATCTGTGAAACCCTCGCGTAAGTTCTACTGTTTAGAGGGTGGATGTGGCCCACTCACCGTATTATTCTCTTAAACATAACCTACAACCTTCTTTGACAGTTTTTAAATTTCCAACATCTCTGATGAAATGACAGACACAAGTAAGTTTGTAGGTTATGTTTAATTGGATACTAAAGGTGGTGGGTGTACTCCTATCCCACAATACAACCAAAAATGGATTATTTTTAAAACGACGAATGCATTCTTCGTTTTCACACTTCGAATTTGTACAGGTGTCGTTTTGTTTCTGCCTTGGATAAGGCGAATGTTTTAAAGGGAAACAAAAATAGGTCATTTTTCTGTAGACCTTAAGCCCTTGAAGTTAATTTCTGTTTTTTTTTTTCAAATTGTCGAATGTATTTTTCGTTTTCAGATTTGGTTGCCGTTTTGTTTCTGATAAAGAATAAATGGTATTAAATAGAACATATAGGTTATGTTTAATGGGATACAAAGGGTAGTGGGTGAGATCTATTCCACAATCCAACCAGTAAAACATAACCCAGAGTTTCTACAAATTATTTAATTAATGAAACAAAATAATTTTTTTTTGTTGAATTCATGGTTTTTTACCTGTGAAACCCTCGCGTAAATTCTGATATGTAATGATAAATATTACCCGTGGAGAAAAGTCAAATCTCGTTGTCTCATTCAGTCATGAACTCGCGGAGAAAAAGTTTAATTTTCTCCTTAGTTGCAGATTGAACAACTTTCTCAATTAAAAACATACCGAAAATGTACATATTTTTTACTGCTTAGAAAAAGATTATTTACCTTTTTTGGACACCTTGAAACTTTCTACAATCATTATTATTTTAACTTAATCAAGTCAAGATGTAAACTGACTGATGTAAAAATAGTTTTGATTCATATTTTTTTTGCGTATAATTAAGTCATGGATTTCTATCAAAGCGACCAGATGCGGCGAATATATTCTAACTTGTTCTATAGACTATAGTTCCTGATGTATCACGAAATAACTGAAAATTTCAGAAAAAGATTTAATTTTAATCAAACTTGGCCCCTCCAAAAATGATATCAACAGAAATTTTGGAGGTCTTCTAGATTTCAAGCTGAGATGGTCAACTTTTCAATTTCTTATGGCAGCCGTATTATATTGTCATACCTTTAGATAGTCAAAGGTGTTTGTCTTTAGTTTGAGCGAATAAACGTAAGATCGTAGGTAAAGTATAGTACATAACGCGAGTTGAAACACAATTAAGCGCGCGCGAAATTACGTTACTCGTCGCTACGCGGCTCGTACGCAATTCCTTTCAATTGCGCGTACTTTACTACTTGGAACTCTAGTTACGTAATATACTACTAGTTTTCTTAATCATTTTTAATCTCACCTCGTCCTACAAAACCCCAAGACCTTCCTCCCTTACTTATGTAGATTAGTTTCTCCGCATTTACTTACACCCTATGTTTCTGTACAATTTTCATTAATATAATGATATGTCTGTTACCTAAATGTCAGAATCTTGTAGTGAACAGACGTGCGTATAAGTTATCATCCGTTACAAAGTATTTCGGGTGGACATATGAGCCTGTTAAAACCAAAGTGGTGTAAGTCCCATAATCTTAGTTTTGAGGTATAAGGGACTAAAGTTGAACTCAATTTAAAAAATCAGCAATACATCCACCTTATTTTTTTCATAAACAACTTAATAACAAGGAAGTAACTTAAATTTTAAGACCATGTAGAAAAGGATACGACAATTTTTTCTCGGATAAACAATTAAATATTTATGCTAAAGTGACTTACACCAGTTTTCCAGTAAACATATGTTTAATTCGCGGATTGATTAAAACAGCAATATTCTTTAAGAAATCATAAAATTTATTACAAACAATACAAAACAATAAAAATTGAAATGTAGGCACTGTTAAAATAAAAAATGGAATGTCATCAATCATGGGGGCCTTCTACATCATTGTTCAGGCTGCTCATAGAGTTTGTCCATGGGGATTGAGGAAGGAGACACTAGCCGTCCACGTTTCTTTGTTGGTGTGATGTCCAATTCAGAAAAGGGCATGTCTTCCAGCAGTGTTTCTTTAAAGAAGATTGTGAAAGGGTGACTTTTTTTATATCGCAGCCACTGAATTTTGAGCCATTTTATTGGCAGTTCATAGGAGTCACTTTTCCTTCTGGTCACAATTTTTTCTAGATTTTTTTTTGACAAAAAATCGTCACTGGTCATCACTGTCAAATAAAATGGGTTTTTCTTTCTGGCCTGGATGATTACTTCATTATGGCAGTAGATTTGCTTAGTTTGACTGCGATTTTCAATGCTTGCAAAATCACAGTCATTTGTAAGGTATGTGACCACTCTGCATGAATTTTTGGTCGATAACACAGACCTCTCCACTTTTTTCACCTTGAAGAAACCTCATTAAGATCAGAGACATTTTGAAATTTCTATTCTGACATGTACAACTGTCGCTGTACATTACTACATGTTTGGCTGAAGATGCTCTTGTATGTATGTGTTTACATGCTCCGATTTCCTGAGATCCCCGAGATCCAACAGTCTCATCCCTGCAGTACATAAAGCCTACTTTAGAAGACAACTCATGACAACCGAGATTGTACAAGTAGCAGTTTCGTTTGTAATATGTGATTTGGCAAGTTAGTTTAGGGAATGCTAATGACTTTTCAAGATCAAACGTAACAACATCTGCTGACATGTTCTCTCTAGCACTCTCTGTCTTCCTTAAGTGTAACTCATGTTCTACTTTCAATGTGCTTTTTTGTTCTTTGTCTAATATATTATCAATCTTATTTTTGTAGATATGTCTTTGTGGGGTTGATGGAAATGAAGATTGAATTCCCTATTGAATGTTCTACGGTAGATAGGCTCCTTGACTGGTATTACGTCTCGGTCATTACAGTATGTTTTGTACATGTTGTACATCAGACGTATATTTAAATATTCTGGCAAATAACTTCGATTAGGGTTATGAGACCGTGTATAATGTGATTGGTGGTTAGGGTAGGACGATATGTGCTGCCTTACAACTGCCTTACAAAAAATTGCAATGGTATAATCTCCCCACTTGTTATATTATAACTGATAATAATTACATCAACTTATAAATGTAGTTTTTTTTATTATAAATGCATTAAAATTTTTTGGCCTCAAGAATAATCAATTATTTGCATGCAGGGTGATGAAAAAAGGGTAACAGTACAGATACAGATAATCTTTACAGAAGATTTTTGAATTCAAATGCAACCCATTGTTGTTAATTCTAATTCTCACTGTTGGAATAATCTGTTGAAGATGAGTTCTCTGCTAAATGAATAATTACTTCATCAACAGCTGTGTCCATAAGGGCATCTAATCTCCACATTTTTGCTTCTTCTCTAATAACATGTTCAATTGTCTTTTGCCACTGAAATGGTGTGACTTTTTGGATAGCATCATAAATTAATTTTTTCATATCACTAAACTTGAATATAGTGTTGTTTGTAGCAACGTCACTCTTTATAAACCAATTCAATAGGATTAAGTTCACAGTGGTATGGTGGCAATCGTAACACTGACATATTTGGTCTCAACAACATAATCCTTATAAGATGGTTTATTAATTGCAACGAGATGCATAAGTTCAGCCTTTAAAAATTTGTCTCCGTAAGCAATATTTTTTAAAGTAAGCCACTTGCTGATATCTTCTTTTTTCCTCGTTGAAGTAGGAATTTTGTCCCTTACTCTGCTATGGTAGCAAGGGCGTTTCCAACCAACTAGTCTAGGGGGGGGGGGGGGGGGTAATACAAAAAAAGATAAATAAACTGGTGCTTCCGCTCTCATACACCCAGTGGCTAAAAAATATTTTTTACTCGTTTTTTAGGCGTTTCCAGTCGATCTAAGCACTATTTACGACTAAAGTCATTTAGCGTATCTTCGTTCCTGGAAGTCCCACAAAAAAAATTCGCATCACCAGATTTTGAAAATTCTTGGTGCAATGTGTTGTTCACTCATCGAATAGATGCAGATAAAAGAAAAAAATAAATTCATCGTTCAATTGTTTGAAAGGATGGCCACATTTTAAAAATTTATCCAGCAAAGTGTTTTTTTGAGGATAACTCATGTAACGGATAATCTGATTTTGAAAATTCTTCCGGCACAGTATTGTGCTCACTGAATTGATGCAGATAAGATAAAACATTAAATTCGTCGTTCATTTTTTTTGCAGTTTTTTCAAAGCATAGCTCTTGAACAAAATGGCAGATATTAAAAATTCTTTCAGAAAAGTGTCATTTTTGACAGTTGGAAATTGTGGTTTTTGGCAGTTGAAATTGCCATTTTTAGCAGTTGAAAATATTTTTTTGGTTGTTGAAAATGATCAATTTTGGCATTTCACGATTGTAGTTTTTGGGGGTTGAAAATTGTCATTTTTGGTAGCTCAAATTATTTGTAGCAGTTGAAAATAGCCAAAAAATTGTCATTTCTGCCAGTAAGCAGATGGTCGTTGTAAACAGATAAAAATTACAGTTTTTGACAGTTAAAACGGTAATTAATTGCAGTTGAAAATTTGTCATTTTTGACAGTTGGGAATTGTGGTTTTTGGCAGTTGAAAATTGCCATTTTTAGCAATTGAAAATATAAGTTTTTGGTTGTTAAAAATGAACAATTTTGGCATTTCAAGATTGTAGTTTTTGGAGGTTGAAAATTGTCATTTTTTGTACCTCAAAATTATTATTTTTGACAGTTAAAAGTAGCCATCGTTAAATTTGTAATTTTTGTCGCAATTTTGATATTTGAAATTGCACACCTGCCAAATGCGTCGTCCGATTTTGATGATTTAAACACGTCAAAATGTGGCAAATTTAGTGTAATGTTCAAACGGATAACAAAATATTTTCGAAAATTAACACAAAATGCAAAAATCTCTTTTTAAAATCGAAATTTCGATTTTTTAAATTGCACACTACCGAACGCGTTGTCCGATTATAATTATTTAAACTTCTAAAAATGTCGAATTTAGTTTTATTTTAAAATGGATTCATATATTTTCTCGCAAAATTAACGCAAAATGTAAAAAAATACAATTTTTTAAATTTCCAGTATTTAAAAAACGCGATTTTAATTTTTGGAATTGTACACCTGCCGAATGCGTAGTCCGATTTTAATTATTTAAACGTCAAAATATGGCGAATTTACTGTTATTTTTAAACGGATTACAATATTTTCTCGTGAAATTAACAAGAAATGCAAAATTACAGTTTTTAAATTTCCAAGATTTTGATTTTTTTAAATTGCACTACTGCTGCACGCATTGTTCAATTGTGATGATTTAAACTTCAAAATCTGGAAAATTTTATGTAATTTTATTACGGGTTACGAAATTTTCTCTTGACATTAACACAAAATGCAAAAATTGCATTTTTTTAATTTTCAACATTTTAACTTTTGAACCGAGATTTGTAAAATTCTTTCGGCAAAGTCTTATATTCGTCCGGACGATGTAGAAAAAATGTCTCGAGTGAATCTATGAACAAAAAAATTTTCTGATGGAAAAAGAATATTACTCAGTAGAGGATTATATCAATTGCAAATAATTTTGTTCTTGTTTTCTGTGACGTATGTAGAATTTGATTTTGTTGTGATGTACTTTGTTATAATTTGTCATGTACTATATCTAAATTTGAATAAAATTTAAAAAAGAACCAAAAAATTAAATTTGTTCAATTGTTTTTCGGGTTTCACAGGATAACTCTTCAATGTATGACCAAATTTGGCAAATTCTTCCAGCAAAGTGTTGGTACTCGTCGAATGGATGCAGATAAGACCAAAAAATGAAATTTCTGGTTTTTGGGGATCGAATTTGGGAGACTCTTCCAGCAAAGTCGAATAGATGCAGTTAAGGCCAAAAAATTAAATTTGTCATATAATTGTTTTCTGGACTTTAAGGACAACTCTTGAACGGATAAACATATATTGAAAAATCTTTCAGCAAAGTTCTGTGGTTTTGAGAAGATAGCTCTTGAACAAAATGGCCGATTTTAAAAATTCCTCCTGAAAAGTATTTGTACTTATCGAATAAATGTACAGGACCAAAAAAATCATTTACTTAAGATAACTTGTGAACGGATGACCAAATTTGGCAAATTCTTTCAGCAACGTGTTGTACTCGTCGAATAGATGCAGATAAGACAGAAAAAAAAATTTGTAGTTTTTTGAGGACAATTCTTGAACGAAAGGGAAGAAATTCTTTAAGATAAGATAAGAGTTGGTCCTTTGCATTGTATTTACAATGTGAGACACGTCAAAATAAAGTGTAACCTAGGTCAACTAACAAACCATTACACAAAATAAACTCAAATTTAAAAATAACTTACCACAACTCAACGTTTTAAATCTTCTAATTTTTAATTTTTTTTTCTTTCGGTAGTCATTAAAGGGATATAGATAAGATAAAAAATAATTTTCCGTTTTCTAACCAAAAATAAGTTTTAAATTCTTAAAGTATTACACTATGCGCCACTATAGTGGCTTTCGCGGACGCGATTTTCAAATTGAACTCTGCCGTACAGAGAAACAGCCCCGTGCAAAATTCAGCCGTGCCTAAGAGGTTAAAGAGATGTAGATAAGGTTACAAAATACAATTCGTCGTTTGATTGATTTCCGTGGACGAAGAACGGTATTACAGATTGAATGCGGGCTATTTTTCGTCTTTTTTTAGCGCATTTGCAACAAGTGAAGGTTTTTAATGATCGATTTTTCATTCCTCAAAAATGAGACGGTGAGATATATTGTGTATGCAAAGTGGCTCTACCGTCAAAATTTTCCTAGAGCCGCCACTGCTCCGGGCACAAGTTTAAGTATTATTTTTTTAGAGTAAAAGTACTTCATCTTATCTGTAAAAATTGGGCTTTTCACTGTTATATTAATTATTTTAAAATACTAATAGCTCACGAAGATATAACAGTAGAAAACTATTTGTACCGTTTTTTTTGGCCCACTGTGCATTATTATATTATATGTTAAGTGGCTCTACCATCCAAATGTTCCACGAGCCGCCACTGTATACACCTGTTCCATGAAATCTCCCTATCATTTTCCAACCTTTTAAAGCGTTGGAAAAATTTACCCGTTATATATATTATTTGTTTGGAATATGGAATATCGGTAATTTTTAACAATAAAAATTGTTAAGCGAAAAATTCTTAGGGGGGGTAATTACCCGATTACCCCCCTTTGAAACCGCCACTGTATGGTAGGAGGCATTATCCATAACAATCACCGCATTAGGAGGTAATTTGCTTAGCATATTCTGAAACCATTCCTCAAGCCTGGCAGCATTCATTTCATCGTGGTAATCACCTGTTTTAATACCCTCAAAAAGTAACAAGCCCCCATTCAAAAAACCATTTTCAGATCCAATATGAAGAATTATTAGCCTTTTGCCTTTTCCTGGTGGATTCCTTAATCCTGTTGAGAGACCTTCATTGAATGCTTGTCTGTGGCTTTGAATAGTTTCATCATGCCAAATGTGGTTTTTAGTATAACCTGCATTGATCCACGTTTTATCTAAATAGGAGACTGGTGTCTTTTCTCAGCACGGAACTTTTTTATTTTTCTCAAAAATCTTCTCCTCCAAGTAATAATGTTCGGTCGTTCAGTAAGCATGCTTCTTCGGTTTCGTTTCGAATATCTACAAACACATTCATATTTAATACAATGTCAGGAACATTTTTTGTAATGATACTGAAGGATATTCAAATTTTAACTATACAACCTCCAATATGCACAGTAAGTAACATCGGAGGTAAGCACCTTACGTTACCCCTAAACGTAGTACATTGAATATAATTTTCCACATGGTATATGTAAGGTACTTACAATTAAAAGATCTTATTTTATCATTTTTATTAATTCTGATTATGCTTACTTAAGATTAATTGTACTAATGTTACTCGTACCTAAATTTTAGCTCTCGCAGAACTTTGTATAGTTTTGAGCGACTCATACTTGGGATTTCGTCTTGCTAACCTCAATATGTACCGCAATCACTGTAGGAATTTTATTTTCCAAAAAGAAGTGCACTGTCTTTCGGATAAGATATTTATGGTGTTCCTCTAGATGAATTGTAGGATTTTTTCTTAGCTGCTTGGGTGGTTTAACACTTCCTGTTGATGTATTATTATAATTTTTAAATTAATATAATTTTTTTTATCGTTCAAATATACATATACCGCCGGCAATAATTACTATAAAGGATATCGGTTCATCTGAAATTAGTTATTTGCGAATGCAGTACAGGCACGTGATAAAAAGTGGTAGTTAGCGGTTAACGATCACCGATGACGATAAAAGGTAAACAAAAATAAAATAAGCTCGCATGTACGATTTGTAGACAATTTAGTTAGCAATTAATTGAATTAGGGTGGATCGAGATTTATGTTATCTACGATAGTCATCGGACTTTAAAAATATACCTCTCGACTCACGATCCTACAGCCATACATATATAAATAACGTTTAGTACAGACGAGGATAGGAAGCACATACAATTCGAAATGCATGCACATGCACATTTTTTTGGATCGTGCTCGTTTATAGATTTATGCATATAGCTTTATTTAGTTGTCATTAAGATTCATTGTCGTGATGATTGAAATGATTTTTTTTAGTATCTAAAAAATAAAATTATTTTCTGGAAGAACGAAACTGCTTTTGGTTCTTCAAAATAACCAGTAACAAATTAGTAAAAAAATTAAAACCATTATTTACTTTTTCGGTTTTATCGAATGTCTCCCGAACTACAGAATATTTTTTTTTTTTTAATAAATTATTCAGCATTAAAATACACAAATCTCTATCTCTTATGGTTACCAAGATAGCAATGCTAATGCATCGAATTTGTAACACCCTGTATAAAAAATACATATTTTTACACATTTAAAAGATTTCGAAAATAAATAAACTATGGCAGGCGTTTCTTGCTTTTCGCTAAACGCTCTGCGAACGTATTTATTCAAGTCGGTTTTTATTTTATTGGTTTTCGCTAAAATCAAATTGTTATTTTAATAATTACTATGTTGGTCAATTAAACGTTTTATTGCCATCTCGAAAAATCATCGCAGTTTGCTCTGATTGGTGATAATATTTTATTTATTTATTTCTTTATATATTAAAGTATTAAATGTTCACATTTTGCAAATGTATAATTCTTGTATAATATACATACCTATATGTATCACCCTACGGACATGTATAATTAATCCAAAGTATTCGATAATGTCGAAAGAAAATTCGTCAGTCCCTACGATACCAGTTTTATACGGCTACTCTGCAAAATAAATGAACACTAAATAAAGTGCCTCCATTGTCAAGCACGTCCCTAACTAGTATAAATTTATATCTGCACTACTGAAATTCCTTTCATAGTTTACCAACTACTTTCCATAGTCTAGCAATTTGGGAAAAACACCGTTTAAACAACAATATCCCGTGTAAACTCGAATATCTAATTACAGCCATACCATGTAAAGTATAATCATTGTATTTATATATCTAGTATGCCAACGCAATGTAAATTTTTGATGCTAAAAATTGGGTTTCGAAATACACCAAGAGAGCGCGTAAGCATTCACACATTGAAAAACGTGAGTAGCGTGTGATATGTGTTGCATACTTGAAAATTATTACTCGTTTTAGAATGAATTTTTGAATTATTCAATCCGTATATGAAATACGATAAAGTATTATTATTATTATTATAACTGTCAATTTCTCAGATAGTTTTTACGTAAGAGCGACAAACTATTGTAATAATCGGAATAAAGAACATGAAAGAATAATTAGAACATATAACTTCAATTTATTTAATTGTCACGCAGCAAAATATAATTCACCTCTTATAATTCTTATAATTGTGATTAAATTTGTTACTGTTACATAAAAAGATAGCAGTGTATATCGATAATGAATTATTGTGTGATTGTAAATATACTGCATTAAATGTATTCAATATTCCGGTAATAGGAGTGTAAGAACTGAGGCTTTTCAAATGTTTACCGAAGCGTCGCTCAGATGGTTCCATCGTGAGGGGCACTCGGCAGAAAGATTAATTATTGTTTACCACAAAACAAGTGTTCGGCCCTTGAAGGGGCTCCTTTGAGGAGCCGAATGTGGCCACGAAGAATAAGTCGCATTCCACCCCACACCATGACTGAACCTCCGTTGAAGGCAAGCACCCCGTGGACGTTATGCTGGTCGTACCCCGTCCGCGGGGTGCTTGCCTTCAACGGAGGTTCAGTCATGGTGTGGGGTGGAATCGGTTATAATTTTAAAACACCGTTAGCCGTGGTTCTGCCTCCACTCACGCTACATCACGGAGATCCTGCAACCTCACGTGCTTTCGCTGAAGAGAAGGATGAGGCGTCTGATCTTCATGCAGGACAACGCGCGACCCCACATAGCTGCTATCTGTCGACAATTTTTTTGAAGAGCACAACGTCGACCTACTTCCTCACCCAGCCTGCAGCCCAGATCTGAACCCCATCGAACACGTCTGGGACATGATGGGCCGCGCGATTCGAGACGCCGACAGACAGCCGACAACCCTCCAAGAACTTACCGAATGGCTGGTGGAAGTGTGTGTTGCCATTCCCCAAAATGCAATCCGAGCACTCTTCAACATGCCCAAAAGGTTGCAAAAAGTTGTGCAGAAACGCGGCGGAAATACACACTACTAAACAAATAACGTCGGTGGTAAAAAGCCAAAATGCAAAATCATTCTGTCATAACTTTTTGCCTTATAATCATAAAAACTTGACGATTTTTTTGGCATCAGAGTAAAACAACTCACAAATGTTTTTTCGAACCGTTTAACAATAGTCAAAATAAGCCTTTTTAGCCAAAAAACATGATTTTTTCTTGGGGTTAATATTGAAGTGGAAATTGCAGTAACTTAAAATAAGAATATACTGTCTTAAGCACAATGAAATTTCATTTTTTCCCCTGAAAAGATCGTCAAATTTCGTTAAAAACTGACCAAGTTTGGCTCAAAAAAACTCAAAATGCTCTTTTTTCAAACACGCATAATTTTGGTTAAACAGGTCGTAGACATTTCGTTTTTTGCAAACTTTGCAGGAAATTGATTGAATTTTGTGGATTCGAATTTTTTTTCCAGCTTCGTACATATTGTACAGGGGGGTAGAGCCCTCTCTTTGAGAAGGATAAACCCTCTCAAAGAGGACACTTTTTGCTGTTGATTTCTCAAAAGATCGTCGAAATCGGTTGGAGTAGCCGAGTTATGGCCATTTGAAAATTACGTAAATATTGACAAATATAAAATAAAGTTTTTTTGTAAATGGGGTTCTAAGGTGCAAAGTGCGATATTCATGATTTCGCGCAAACAGTGAATTTTCGTGCATTCCTCAAAGAACATGAAAAGAAAATTTTATTCGTGAAAACGAAAACAATTTCGTCAAAAACTTCGGACTTATGAGTCAAAAAACCACAAAATTCCCATAACTTTATGCCAAACCGTCGTAAAAACTTATTATTTGAGTCCAGCGCAGGTAATTGAACACATTTCAGTGCCCTTTTGGTGGATCAAGTCGGCACATTTTTTCCAACTCGGTACAAGTTGCCAAAGTTGGGCGTTTTTTGCGCAGAAACGTGTTTTTTTTTGTTCGGGAGTTGAAGGGTTCGAAAAGGGTTCGTTAAAGCCTGAGTTTACTCCCTTAAAGTAGAGCCCAAATGGGATTTTTTCCCGAAAGAATCATCAAATTTGGTTGAAAAGTCACTGAGTTATCTGCGAAAAACCTCAAAATGCACCCATAAGTTGGTGCCAAATAGTCGTAGGAACTTCGTGCTTTGAGTTCTGCATAGGGAATTAATCAAATTTTAATGCCTTTATGGTGGATTGAGTCGACAAAATACTTTTACATCTCTGTAGACATCGTCAAAGTTGGACATGGTTTCCAGAAAAAACTTTTTTTTCACAGGGGCGCTGGAGTGGGGCGGAAGGGGTTGCGCTGGCGTTAAAGAAGACACTTCAAAGTTTTTCGCTCTCAAAGATTCATCAAAATCGATTGAAAATACGCCGAGTTATGGCGGTTTGAAAATGGTCAAAATTTTACGAATTTCAAAGTGTTTCATTTTTTTTTCCTTCAGTATATTTAAGGATTATGTAGTCTCATCCTTTGTATTGCATGTTAACAGATGAAGTTGAATGATAAAGAACAATTCCAAATAACAACGTGCATGTTGCCAAATCAAGAAATTTAATTTCCATGCATTATTCGATATCACAGATTAAGTAGATCTCTTAGCAGCGTTTCCTTAATACAGAATTCTAAAACTAATGGTGACAGGTAAATACAAAGTTATTTTTATATTAATAGCAATTTCAATTTTAATTTATAAAAATCCAGTTAAGTTTTAAAAAGTTAAACTCTCTGTTAAAGTTCAAAAAAATTGGAAAAGAAATTTTCAGTGGGTTACGTCAGGCGTTTGATTTATATGGCTTTTCATACCAAACGACTTTCATATATATACAGGGTGTTTCAGAGCTCTGGGAACGGTCAATCACGTGCTTATTTTTCAAATTTCGAAAAATGGTTTATACAAAAGTTGTGTATAATAGTTTAGTTTAGTTTATTTAATAAATACTTAGCCACAATTTGTGGATGTATACGTCAATTACAAATAAAATATTAATTTAGTTTATAATAATACTAGGTCACAGTATAAGTAACATGAAGAATACAATATAAATAAGTAGTACATAAAAAAAACAACAAAAAATGTAAAATCAATGTAACTAAGTCTCTGAGGCATCATTTAGAAAATCGCTAAATGTGTAATAACACTTTTCGACCAGATATTGTTTTAGCATTTGCTTAAATTTTTTACGGTTATTAGAATGCTTAATATATTGTGGTAGTTTGTTGTAAACCAAAATACACGAGTAATGAGCCGATCTCTCATATAGTACAGAAGCGTGTTTCGTTATGAGCTGCATGCAGTAAAAATATTTAAATTTATACAGGTTGCCTCATAACAAAGTTACAGACCAAACTTATGTTTTTTTAAATAAAACACCCTGTATTTTTTGTCATTTTTGAATTATATGGAGCAAATAAAGGTGAGTTACTTCAATACTCCCTATACCTATTGTTTGCCCTTTTCGAAACATTTGTAGATTTGTTGAAATGCATGGTCTGGGTGAAATTTAATTTTGGCCCCAGTGATTGACGATGAACAATTAAAATCATTTTAATTATTTGCTTGAAGGTTCGAATTATAGAGCCAACCATGATTTCATACAAAAAATTATACAGGGTGATAAAAAAATGCGGTAAAAAAACTCAACTTATAAAGTTGAATTACTTCGTTTTTTCAAATGGCACACCCTGTATTTAGTAACGTATTCTCAAGTAGAATCCAATTATCTTTCAGATTATAATAATTATTCCTGATATGATAATCGCCGAATACAAGAAAACTATTGAGATTAGGAACAGGGAACCCTTATACAATCTGAAAGATAATTGGATTTTTCTTAAGAATACGTTACTAAATACAGGGTGTGCCATTTGAAAAAACGAAGTTATTTAACTTTATAAGTTCGGTTTTTCTACCGCATTTTTTTATCACCCTGTATAATTTTTTGTATAAAATCATGGTTAGCTCTATAGTTCGAACCTTCAACCAAATAATAGAAATGATTTTAATCGTTCAACGTCAATCATTGGGGCAAAAATAAAATTTCACCTAGACCATGCATTTCAACAAATCTTCAAATATTTCGAAAACGGCAAACAATAGGTATAGGGAGTATTGAAGTAACTCACCTTTATTTGCTCCATATAATTCAAAAATGACAAAAAATACAGGGTGTTCCATTAAAAAAAAAACATAAGTTTGGTCTGTAACTTTGTTACGAGACACCCTGTATAAATTTAAATATTTTTAGGGCGTGCAGCTCACTATTATACACAACTTTTGTATAAAACATTTTTCGAAATTTTGAAAAATAATCACGTGATTGACCGTTCCCAGAGCTCTGAAACACCCTGTATATATATATATATATATATATATATATATATTTTATATAGACATCACTTAAGTAGTTCTAAGACGATTTCAATAGTGTATTTAAAACATAATTAATCTCGAATATCACTTGCACACTTCCATATATAAGGGAAGTTGCTAAGAATGCGATAAACAACCACTTTCAAGTAAGTTGAAACGAAATTTTTTTAACGCAATCGATTTGTCTCGTTTTTCTGACGAAAAAGGAACACTAAAGGTCTATGATGATTATAAAAAAAGGTTTTTTCTATTTTTTTTTTCATTTTCGAGTTTTCTTTGCGAACACGCCACGCCATGGGTCTTGATGAGATCTCTACAGTGACGTATAGAAACTTCGAATGGAACGAGTGGTTTCTTCAGGAAATTAATTCAAATGCAATTTTTCAGCAAAAGTGAAAAGGGGGGACCCTTGGCTAGTTTTTCAGGTTTTCCTCAAAAATTTAAAATCGCCAAATTCAATGGAATCCAACTAATTTGCACACATTTGCAAATTAAAATCTCAGAACTTTTTGCATTTGACTAAAATAAAATAAAAGATAATAAAAAATTAAAATAATCCCTTTTAAAATAACACTAAATTTTCCATATTTTGACGTTTGATTTCTCAAGATCGAATAACGCATTTGGCAGTTGTACAATTTTAAAACCAAATCACAATTTTGAAATCTTCGAAGGTTAAAAAAATGAGATTGCGTGTGATGTGTATGCATTGCGTTAACACCGCGAAAAAAATCAATTTTTAAAATTACACTAAACTTTTCATATTTTGACCTTTGAATCATCAAAATCAGATAGCAATTAAAACAAGCAAAATTGCAATTTTCTATTTTCGAATTTAAAAAAAGTGCAATTTAGACTTTTTTATTTTAATTTAACGAAAAAATATATTAACTGATTTTTAAATTACACTAACTTTGCTAACTTTACACTTCTAATGCAGTGCATCATGTAGAAAAATGATTGATTTATTACTAACTAAAATTTTATGATAAAATATACATTAACATAAGGTATAATTTTTAGCATGTAAAATCCTATGGCCCACGATAAAAAAAATATACTGTATATCATCGGATATTTATCATGATATATATCATAATATATATCATGATATACAGGGTCCTGCATTTCACCTCCCGTCTTCTATAGCTCATTTATTAATTAAGTTGGAATTTTGATATTTTCCAGAATAAATTTGCATCTTAAATGCATTTCAGGAAAATATTATTGATTATACAAGGTGTCCCAAAAAAGCGTAACGTCATGATGATATATTTTTTTTTTATTGGAGCCCCTGTATATTTTTTCATTCCATGCAGAATTAAAAAACAAACATTTTTCCCAATAACAACCCTGTCCCAATTCCTAACGCATTAAAAGTTATTTGCAGAAAACTCGTTTTATCAACCATTTCAATAGCCATTTTACTAAATAAAAATCGAAGGTGGCTTTGAAAAACAATTTATTGACATTAAAATTTAACAAGGTGGCAAGAGACTGTTTTGACTTTGGTAATGTAAAAGTTTAAAGCATTGTTAACTTAAGCTCTTTGTACTCAAGAATTATATTTTCCATGACATAATATTATTCTTGAGTATAAGGAACTTAAGCTAACAATGCTTTAAACGTTTACATTACTAAAGTATAATCATTTATAAAAGGAAACATAATTCATGAACGAGCTACGAAAAAGATATTTGTGATGTCGTTTAGAGAATTTTATCCCGAAAATTATGATCGCGCTCTGACGGAAAAAGGTGGTATCCCCTCAAATTTCAAATGTATTACTTGAGAGTGTAACTCTCTAACTTTAACATTAGAAAACATCGGATAAGCAGCTTAAACGATTGTGTGCGTGTCAATATTTTTTAATTAATATTTTATAGTGATGCTCTAAACTTTTCTTGAAATTTACTGTTATCGATGCTATAAATCAGATTACTTTTAAACAAACTATTGACGGGCTTGAGCTTAGGTAATGCCGCCGAGAAAGCGGAAAGAGCTACGGCTTTGCGGTCTCGTCGTTTTACCTTCCACGTTGTTGTTGTCCTTATAGTTCCACTTCCACCCTGCCCGACCATTCCGTTCTGGTTTTATATACGATCACAGTTGTGAGTATATATGGCCGGTGCCACAGTTAATAACGCACTTGAGGTACGACCCAGCTGTGTCGCTCTTTTTACCTCCACCACAATCCGCAGGTTCTCCAACAGCCCCTGCGCCTTGCGCCGAACCTGGCCCTGTTCCTGCTAACAATGGCATTGCGAGATAACGCACTTCGATATATCACTCTATATGGCCGTACAGTTTAACTAGTTTACTATACTAACCGCTACTGCAATTCTGCATCTCATAATGAGGCGATGTTTGACGGTAGATAATAATTAGACAGTGCGCGCCTAAAGTATGGAATAAATTCGGTAAGACCGATATATAATATTTTGGGAAAAAATTCTCGAACAAGTCTATTTTCTTTGATAAAAATACACATTTTTGCATGAAAGTCGATTTTCAGACATCATTTCTTTTTGAGTAATAAAGTCATACATCATTTTTTTATGTCATACTTGTTTATTATTGAAATCATAATGGCGTGGAAACAACGTATATTAAATGACAAATAATGCTCTAGGGCAGCGTTTCCCAAACTTTTCAGACCGCGGCCCGGTACAAAGCCTTAACATTTCTCGCGACCCACCTTACATTTATTTACAAAACAAATTTTATTTTTTAATAAAAATCAAGTTATTTGTTTATTTATTCCATACACAAAAATTGCAAAATAATTATATGTTTAAGAAAAGTATAAGTAATTGAAAAATTAACAATTATATTCATTTAAAACTTTAGTAAATGAAGTAAACTTTTTTTTAATAAAAGGAAGGATGTTTGACTCCGCGCCCCGAAGTTTTACATATTTTGTCCTTAGTGTAAAGGATGATGCTGTTTGTCATCAAATGACAATTTCAAATTAGGAGGTAATGATGTTAATTTTATTCCCAAATTAGGTTCATCATCCAATCTATTTCGATACCTTTTTTAAGTACACCAAGGCTGTGAATGCAGCTTCACACGTATAAGTGGTGACAAAAGGCATTAAAAATTGTATCGCTTTCTCGCTTACACTTGGATACTCCAAACCAAAAATAAATTAGTGGTACAGTTTCAAACACTTTTTTTAAGATCGATGTCGCATGAAATTTCAATTAAATTATCAACTTCTTGTTCACTAAGATTAAATATTTCTTCCTTTTCAATTCCCACAGAAAAAGAATCTTTAATCCACATTTAAATACTAAAAACTTACATGCAAATTCAATGCAACTTGGCAAATATGCAAGTTTTTTGAAGTTTAATAACATTTGGTTCTAATTTCGAAAAACATAATCTTGATCAAACTTTTAGGCGATGTGAGCCATCTCTGCAGGCGGGTATTCAAAATGCATTCGCCCCCACAAAACGACCATCAGCCCCCAAATACGGATTGTCAGATAAACGCCCAATTTAGACGTCGATCGCAGCGGCGCACAGTGTGTGGAATCGCGAGAAAAGTGGCCAAGCGAGAGTGGGGGAAGCCAAAAATAAAGGTCCTTATTGAATTAAAATAATGGCGGATTCTTGCTCGCAAAACTTGAAAACCCCTAAATCTAAATTATTGAGTCATACTGCTAAACCGTTATGGTGTAATTGGGCTCTAAAGTCAACTGTTTTTAACCGATGAATTTCAAGCGAAAATTGCAACGCGTTTAATAATTTATTGAGTGAATTCCAACAAAGCTATTAAAATAATTTTTGGATCTGATAAAATAGGATGAAAATGCTTTTAAATGACATTAATTTCAACGCGTTTTACTAATTTTGTTATTAATTATAAACTCATCATTTATGCTTAAATTTAAATTTCATTTCTGACTTTGGAAGGGCTGCCATCCCTTGTATTAAAAAGTTCCACGCTGAAACCTACATCAATTGATAGCCGAAAGTGTCCTCTATCTTGCATGGCCGATTCATAATTAGGTCGATCCCCCTCCGGTCGTGGGCAAGTTTTTTTCCCTCGCGCGTCACGAATTATTAGTTTAATTCGTTGATAATTTACGTTATACCAATGGATTAAAAGCGAATTACTTTTAATTTTACTTTTATTACTACCGCCCTATGTATGCTTTTATGAACACCACTCATCTTCTTATCAGTTCCTCCCTGGGCGGTGTGTATTATTTTATTATTTGTTCTTTGTGAAGGTGATCGCGATATACACATTTAAAACCAACAGATAAGCACGTAGTTTCCTGGATTAATGTTTACTATGGCATTCAATAATTCAAATTTTGATCTTGTTTGCAAATTGCTCGTAATCCAGGTAACGATTTCTAGGACCTCCCGCTTTTCACATCAGGTGGTCGCTAAGCAGGGCATTTCTGGGATTAATTTTGCATCGGGAAATCTCCGGGGGTCTTAGTAAATCTATTTTCGGCTTATTTTGCAACACCTGCAATTACTGAAAATACATCCTTATCAAAAATATTGTTGGGGAAAACGTGCCGACCAATAAAGGTGGTAAGAAATAATGATCACATCCCTAATTACCAATGGAGGGAGAATACCCTTTCAGTTGAACTACAAAAATGCAAGGCAGAAGATTATATTTTTAAATCTTAAAAGTTGTGTCTTTAAGAAACATACGTTATTGTACGCAATGGCACAAATTGCATATTAAGTTTTATTTAGTGAATGGTATAACCAAAAACCATTGTTAAAATTAAGTTCCAAGGGTGCTCGTGAGTTTTTCTTGAACATTATTCAAGAAAAAACAAATGACCAGCAAACCATTGATGTAGAAAAATTTGAGTACAAAATTAAAATCTTTTGCACGCACCTAAGAAGTAGGTGGGTAGCGGCAAATTATACGCATTCACGTTTTTTGAATCAAAATAGTGCTTGGCTAAAATCCGAATTGAAATTTGATTTACTCCATAATGATGCCAATATTGAAAATGTACCTACCATTCAAGATGTTGATGCACCAAGTACTTCTTCCGGAATTTCTGAAAGGCCCTTTTCTTCACTGAGTTCGAGGAGTAAACGAAGAAAAGTGGATTTATTGGTGAGGGATGAGTCACCTGAAGAAATTATTTCTGCTGCAAACAAAATTGCAAGGATTCAACCGACAGCAGCAGCTATTTTAAAGAAAATTTCTGCAGAGACCGTGAAACATGATGTAATTTCAAGTAAGAAATTAAACGCAGACGCTATTACGCCAATAACGGAGGATGAAGCTCTTTCCATCATGGTGGATTCCAAAATGACGGTGAAAAGTTACTGCAACTTACGGAAACCAATAAAAAAACACGGAGCGGGACAATTGTTTCCTTCCTATGAAAAGGTGCAACAGGCTAAAAGAAGATGTTATCCAAATAACATAAATATATCGGAGAAGGGCGCAACAATACCACTTCAGGATCTCCTCGACCACACATTCATGCGATTGTTGGAAATCGTCGATATTCCCGATAATATTGACAATATTATTTTTAGTTGTAAATATGGGTGCGATGGAAGTTCCGGACACAGCGAGTATATGCAGAAACATGAAGAAAGCAGCAGCGATGAAGAAATTACAGATAAAAGTGTATTTATATTTTCACTTGTGCCATTGCAATTAAAAATCGATGACACATTATTGTGGTTAAATGAAAAAGCCTCTTCGACAAATTATTGCAGGCCAATTAAATTTAAATATATTAAAGAGACGCAAACCAGCATCAAGGAAGAAGTGGCAGAAGTTGATGCAGAAATAGCCACATTAAGACCCCTTCAAATTAATCTGAAAGGAAAAAATATCATGGTTAAATACGATTTATATTTTACCATGGTAGATGGCAAGGTAATAAATGCCCTTACCGGAACATCTAGTTCAAATTGTTTTATTTCCAATTGCACTCCAAAGGCTATGAACAATTTAGGGGAAATCAGAAAAATTGCGATAAACGAAGATAACCTGAAATATGGCATATCACTACATGCATGGATTAAGTGTTTGGAATGCATGTTGCATATTGCATACAAGTTAGATTTCCAAAAGGCCACTACACACGGAGCATCTGAACAACAACGGGAAGGAATATTAAGAAGAAAGAAAGATAACCAAAGAAGTTTGAAAAAAGAGTTGGGTATTCATGTGGCCATGGTTGTACAAGGAGGAGGTACATCAAATACTGGGAATGTGGCTAGAAGATTTTTCCGCCAATCAAAGACAGTTGCAGAAATAACAGGGCTAAATGAAGATTTATTAAAAAACATGGAATGTATCTTATTGGTCATCTCCAGTGGCTACAACATTAATATTTCGAATTTTGATACGTACGCAAATAAAACAGCAGATTTGTTTGTGAAATTATATGGATGGTACCGAATGCCTGTTAGTGTGCACAAAATTTTAATTCATGGATCGAAATTTATAGAAACATGTTTGCTTCCAATTGGAATGTTATCTGAGGAAGCCCAGGAAGCTACAAATAAAATTTATAAACGTATAAGGGAACACCATACAAGAAAAAAACTCTCGAATTAATACAATAAGAGATCTTCTTAATATGCTTTTAATTAATTCAGACCCTGTTATTTCTGCGAAGAGGACAACTAAAGTGACCGAGAAGAAAAAAATGCCATCCGATGCCCTAGAATTAATTGTGGTGGAAACAGATGTGAGTGAAAGTGAGGAGGAATTTTGCATCGGAGAAGAGGACGACGAGGGATGCTAAATGTTTAATTTGAAAATTCCGAACGAACAATTGTTTTGGTCAGTGAACTACGCTACTATTGAAAAATTGAATCGGGTAATGTGACATTAATATTAATATTTGTACCTCTGCGAGTTTCGATGGAATGAGTGGTCAAATTATATATTTACTACGATATTTATGTAATATCTGTAAGTTAATAATATGTTTACAATGTTTCTATTTAATTTTCAATTTGTTTTTAAATGTTCCTTGATGATTTAATATTAATGGTTTTTACAATGACTTTAATATGATAATGTGTATTTTCATTTATTTTCAATATGTATACCTGTAATTTGAAAATGTTTATCTTTTAATATTTTTAAAATGCTTACATTTTATTTATTTACTAATTTTAATTATAATATTTATTATCCTACCTTTTTTCATGTTTTTAATGTGTATTTTGTCTTCAGCTAGGGAAGTATCTGTTTCAATTTATTGATTCTTTTATCAGGACTTGTGTAAACTGTAATGTAATAAAACCAAATATAATTATTATTCTTCTTATTATTATTTTTTATTATTTCCTATTTTTAAATGTTTTTTTCTTTTTGGTTTGTGTAAAACTGTAAATAAAAAACAATAAATTATGACTATTATTACTATTATTATTGAATTATAATAAAAATATACAATTACAAATATATAATTAATGAGCAATATATTGCACCAACATTTATGTCCTCTTGAGAAAAAACACCCTGTCCAGGGAGGAACTGATAATACGATAAGTGGTGTTCACAAGAGCATACGTAGGGCGGTAGTATTTAAAGTAAAATTAAAAGTAATTCGCTTTTAATCCATTGGTATAACGTAAATTATCAACGAATTAAACTAATAATTCGTGACGCGCGAGGGAAAAAAACTTGCCCACGACCGGAGGGGGATCGACCTGATTATGAATCGGGCATGGCAAGATAGAGGACACTTTCGGCTATCAATTGATGTAGGTTTCAGCGTGGAACTTTTTAATACAAGGGATTGCAGCCCTTCCAAAGTCAGAAATGAAATTTAAATTTAAGCATAAATGATGAGTTTATAATTAATAACAAAATTAGTAAAACGCGTTGAAATTAATGTCATTTAAAAGCATTTTCATCCTATTTTATCACATCCAAAAATTATTTTAATAGCTTTGTTGGAATTCACTCAATAAATTATTAAACGCGTTGCAATTTTCGCTTGAAATTCATCGGTTAAAAACAGTTGACTTTAGAGCCCAATTACACCATAACGGTTTAGCAGTATGACTCAATAATTTAGATTTAGGGGTTTTCAAGTTTTGCGAACAAGAATCCGCCATTATTTTAATTCAATAAGGACCTTTATTTTTGGCTTCCCCCACTCTCGCTTGGCCACTTTTCTCGCGATTCGACACACTGTGCGGCGGCTCGTGGATTTCCGCAGAGAGGACAAAGACAAAGATATCGCTCGTGCCGCACTACTTACTCTTATAGAGGAAACAAATATTTCGTTGCTGTTTCGATCAAATTTTCTCGCCTCACCGCCGAACATCCACGAGCCGCCACTGGTCGATCGTCCACTTTGAGAAACACTAATCTAGCCGAATGAGTATTTTTCACTTTCAAACTTGTCGGTAAAACTAGCACAAATGATTTTTTTGATTATTTACTTGTTTTATTACTGGAAGTTTACAGAGTGTACTTTTAAAGTTTGAAGATAATTCACTAAGGGACTTTCTTGGAAATTAAGAAAATATAGATGAATGCATAATTTTACACTTTCAAAAATGTTTAAGTTGATATTTCGGAAAAACTAGCTCAAATAATTTTTTTGATTATTTACTTGTTTTATTACTACGAATCTATAGAATGTGGTTGTAAAATTTAAAGATATTCCACTAAGGTGTTGTCTAGAAAACCAAGAAAATCTAGGCGAATGCATGATTTTGTATTTTCAAAAATTTTGGAAAAACTAGCCCAAATTATTTTTTGATTATTTGCTTGTTTTATTGCTAGAAGTGGACAGAGTGTGCTTTTAAAGTTTAAAGATAATCCACTAAGGGACTTTCTTGGAAATTAAGAAAATCTAGCCAAATGCATATTTTTCACTTTCAAAAATGTTTGAGTTGAAATTTTGAAAAAATTAGCTTAAACTACTTTGGGATTATTTACTTGCCTTATTCCTAGAAGTCTACAGAGTGTGCTTTTACCATTTAAAGATAATCCAATAAAGAATTTTCTAGGAAATTAAGAACATCTAGGTGGATGCATAATTTTGCGCTTGCAAAAATTGAAATTTCGGAAAAACCAGCTCACATTATTTTTTTATCATTTACTTGTTTTATTACTACGAATCTATAGAATGTGCTTGTAAAATTTAAAGAGAATCCACGAAGTTGTTTTCAAGGAAATTAAGAAAATCTAGACGAATGAATGATTTTGCGTTTTCAAAAATGTTTGAGTTGAAATTTCGGAAAAAGTTGAAACCGAAAATTCATATGCTTTCAGTAAATTTAAGTAAAAAAATGCTTTTTTAATGCACGTGTGATTATTTTAAAATTTGGGACGTTTGCCGATTTTATTATAGAAATGAAAATTAATCCGTTTTGAGTAAATTTGAAAGTCTGGAATTTTTTGCAATTGGTTTTTATTTTCAAGGCAACTTGAAAATGTCCACCCTCAAAATTGAATTTAGTGTTTAAGGGTATATATTTCAAAATTGTGGCTAAGAGCGTTAATAGATTTTAATAGAATCCATTTTGATTCAATTGGAAAAGGTTCGAGAATACTGCAACTGTTTTTGTGTTTTTTTGTGGCTTGTAAAATGTTCGATCTCAGAATTGAACAGGAGTGTGATTATTTCGAAATCTAGGGTAGGAATGTTTGCAAATTTCTTATAGAAAAGTGAAGTTGCAATGCATTTTCAGTGAATTTAAAGATTTCAATTGGTTTTATATTTTTTGGCGATTTAGAAAATGCTTGACTTCAGAGTGTTCAAATGTGATTATTTCGAAATCTAGCTTAGTAACGTATGCATTTTTTGCAGAAAAAATAAGTGCAATATATTTTAAGTAAATTTAAAAAAAAATTGAGAGGTTGTTTCAATTATTTATTTTTTTATTTTTTGGCGGTTTCGAAAATGTTCGACCTCAGAATGTTGAAATGTGATTATTTTGAATGTTTCCAAAATTAGGTAGATTTTTAAAGTGCAATCTATTTTAGAGGAATGTCGAAAGTTTAGGGTTTGTTTCAATTGTTTTTTTTGCGGTTGGTAAAAAGTTTATCACAATTGAACCGGGAGTTGTTCAAGTGTGATTATTTTAAAATCTAAGGTAGGAATGTTTTCCAATTTTATAGAACTATAGAGTGGAATCTATATCTAGCTCAGACGTTTTAAAACGTTTCTCTTTGAAAGCCATCGTGAATTACGATACAAAAGGAGATGTTTATGATCACATAATTTGGTAAAAAGTTTGCTACACGAAAAACTAAAAATACACACTTTGCCACCGTTACTAGTGACTAACTGTTATAAAACAAGTAATATGTAAAAAACATTTTTTGTGTTTTTACAATATTTTTTCGCGACCCGGTGCCGGGTCGCGACCCACATTTTGGGAAACGCTGCTTTAGGGCATTATTTCCATAACGCCCGCTTATAGCAACGAACCAATCAAAACGCGCATATCCGCACGCTATTTGTTCCGGCGCGGAAAACCCGACCAGCAACAGATCGACTGTCAACAATTCGCCAAACACAAATCAAGCGTGCGAACGCCGTAGACATCTGCGTGGCGCGGCTTTCGACGCGACAATCTGTCAGAAAATAGTATAAGAAAATCTTTGATAAATTTAAAGTACAAGTATGATATAAAACGTTAAAGGCACCACGGGAGTTATGAGCAAAACGTCCACGGTCAACGTACAGCCCTTCGGGAAACCAGTAGTTGCATTGCGCACATTTAATCATCGCAAGTCTAGGACTAATATTTTTTGAACACGTCGACCAGTTCTTTGCACCATTATGATTGTAAAAACACAAATCAGGAAATGATTGAGGGCACAACACCCAGGGGGCGATCAGCGTGATTAACGTAAACAAAGACAGGTAGCCCACGGATAAGGTGATACACAAGAATACAGAGGACGTGTAATTGATTATATTATGATATGTTTTATCCGCGTAGCAGTAATAGCGTAGTAAACACAATAATAGTTATTTGTTCACGTAAATGTTATAATGTGCGCATTATTTAATTCTATGGGCAGCATTAATGGGGTACATTTAACACTCAATTTCTTAAACACGTATTTGCGTGTTTAATATGCTTATTAAACACGCCCACGCATTTGAGTGTTTAATATGGTTATTAAACACGCTAATTCGCGCTTTAATTCACAGAACGCGATTTATGATAATATTTTGTTTACGCTATTTAATACTGATTTTAATTTTTTTTCAATTGTAATTGTAATTACAACTTTAATTTTGATTTTAATTTTAATTTTGTTTTTGTTTTTGTTTTTTTTTATTTTGATTTTGATTTTAATTTTCGTGAACAAAGTATAGTGTACAACTCGCATATAATGGCTATTAATCACGAGAACGATGTTTGCGGAACGAGCCGTAAGCGAGTGGAGCAAATCGTTTGATTTGACATTTTGACATTATATGCTCATTGTACAGTATACTATTAAGCAACAAGGAACGTAAGGACGTCGCCTGCCGAAAATGTTAATTGTCATTTAGACATTCCAACACGTGTAAGTATTTTGTGTACTGTGTTAAAATGTTGGTTTTTATCTTCGGAGTAATATACCATAACACAGATACTTGCTACACTCCGTTTTTATGCTGGAGGTAGCTATCAGTATAATGTTGGCTGCAACTGGTTTGTTGGCATATCTCAGAGCGTAACCAGACATATCCGCACAGGAAGACTGCTCACGCGAAAACTGCGCACAAAAATGTGCGCACAGCGAAAACTCCGCACACGAAAACTCCTCACACGGAAAACTCCGCACACAGAAAATAACGCACAGTGATAATTGCGCACACGAAAATTGCTCACACTGAAAAATGCTCACATGGAAAATTACTCACTTTTATCAATCCTCACAGGGTGCGCGCAACAAATATTTTTGCTATAACTCATTTCACATTAATTTAAAAGCAATAATGTACTGTGTTTTTACTGTAATTTTTGAAAATTTGTTTATTTTTTGACGTAATACATTTTTGAACATTATTGTTAAAAAAAATACTGATATGATAGAATTAACGGGTCGGTACCCATCGGAAGTATGTTAAACGGTCCACTAGAGGGGGATTAAATCAAATTAGTACAACTATAGGCAACACAACTTTCACTGTTTAGGGTAATGTTTCGGTCTGCATGATTTCGCGATCGAGGACGAAAAAAAATATATCACACGCCCCCAAGCATGGAGTGACCACGCCTCAATAAATTGGAGCCGACATGTTTATGCGTTTTTGACGCCAATACCAAAACTTTTTTTTATCATATATAATTATTTTTGTGGTGTTGGTTTATCTGATTTGATATTAGCAGCGCTCTTAGTGTTTTTTTTTTAACGAAAATTCTCAGTTGATCAATACATTTTATTATTTAAAAACGTCACTCTACAGGGAGTTCCCCTTTCTCTGATTTGTGTTGTGGCGTCATGATTTCTGTTTGCTTGGAAGTCGGGGCGCCCCCAACGATAGCTGGGACTGAATGTGGCAAATTAAAGAGAGATAAATTATTTATTTTATTTTATTTGTATACATAATATTTTGGGCTTATAACCAGATCAAAGAAGTTGGGTACTAAATAAAATAAAAATAGTCAGAATAAGGCAATAGGCGGAAAAGCCGAGAAAGGTAGTTAGGCAAAATATTCAGAATAACGGTAGAAAACGCAAAAAGTAGTAACCAATCCTGATACGGCAGTAAAAAGGGAACAATAAATAGACGTATACATAAATATAAAAGGTAAATACTGAAAAAAAAATGAAACACTTGAAATTCGTGAAATTTCTACCATTTTCAAACCGCCATAACTTGGGGTATTTTCAATCGATTTTGATGAATCTTTGAGGGCGAAAAACTTTGAAGTAGTTTCTTTAAAGTCGTGTATGCGAAATTAAGCGTAACCCCTTCCGCCCCTCTCTAATGCCCCTGTGAAAAAAAAAAGTTTTTTTCTGGAAACCATGTCCAACTTTGACGATGGCTACGGAGTTGGAAAAATTTTGTCCACTCTATCCATCATAAAGACAATAAAATTTGATTAATTCCCTTTGCAGGAGTCAAAGAACGAAGATCCTACGACGATCTGACACCAAGGTATGGATGTTTGAAAAAAAATTGCATTTTGAGGTTTTTCGCACATAACTCAGTGACTCTTCAACCAAATTTGATGATTCTTTCGGGAAAAAATCCCATTTTGGCTCTACTTTAAGGGAGTAAACTCAGATTAGAATGATCCCTTTTCGAACCCTTCAACCCCCGAACAAAAAAAAACAAGTTTTTGGACAAAAAAACTTTGGCAACTTGTACCGAGTTGGAAAAAATGTGTCAACTCGATCCAACAAAAGGACATTGAAATGTGTTCAATTACCTGCGCTGGACTCAAATAACGAAGTTCCTACGACGATTTGGCACAAAGTTATTGGTGTTTGAAAAAAAAGCGAATTTTGTGGTTTTTTGACTCATAAGTCCGAAGTTTTTCGACGAAATTGTTTTCGTTTTCACGAATGAAATTTTCTTTGCATGTTCTGTGAGGTATCCACGAACATTAATTGTTTTCGCGAAATCATGAATATCGCATTTTGTACTTTAGAACTCCATTAACAAAAAACTTTATTTTAGGTCAAAACAGGCTTACTTTAACGATCTCTGAAGGGTCAGAAATAAATGTGGGCCTAACTCACCACCATTGGTCCATTTTTCCATTCGTCCAATAAAAAGAAACAAATTACACTGCCGGAAAAAAATAAAACACTTAAGATTTGTAAAAATTTAGGTAATTTTAAAATGGTCATAACTCGGCTTGTATTTAACCAATTTCGACTATCTTTTGAGAAATAAAAAGCAAAATGTGTCCTCTTTGAGAGAGTTTATCCCCCACTCAAAGAGAGGGCTCTACGCCCCTCCAAACGAAATAATAAAAAGACCCCAAAATGCCCTTTTTTTAAACACCCATAACTTAGTGCCCAATCGTCGTAGAAACTTTGTTCTTCGAGTCCCGCATCGGGAATTGATCAAATTTTAATGCCTTTATGGTGGATCGAGTCGAAAAAAAATTTCCAACTCCATAGACATCGTCAAAGTTGGACATGGTTTCCTGATTTTTTTTTCACAGGGGTGCTAGAGAGGGGCGGTAGAAGTTACGCTTTAGTTCGTATGCATGACTTTAAAGAAGACACTTCAAAGTTTTTCGCCCTTAAAGATTCATCAAAATCGATTCAAAAAACGCCGAGTTATGGTGGTTTGAAAATGGTCGAAATTTCACGAATTTAAAGTGCTTCATTTTTTTTTCCCCAGTGTATTTTATTATCAGTAAAGAGAGGATTTTATGCACTATAAAATGCTGAAATATATTTATTATTATTATTTGAAATATTCATGTAATAAATTGAAATATGTCAATGAAAAATACATAAGTTTGTTTATACATATTTTTAATAAAGAAAAAATAAGTCACATACTTTTATTAATGTTAATAATAAGAAATCAAAAATGCCAAACTTGCTGTAGATGATTAGTGGTATGAATACGACTACAATTAACAAATTACTTTTTGAAACAACTAGTTTCCTGGCTAATACCACGACGAATATTGAATTATACAAAAATGTATAGTGGTACTTTCGATTTAATAAATCATACCGAAAGTGTTATTTTCGGGTCGGCTGCAGAAAAATGATTTAAATATGGGTTTTATATGCGGTTTAATGAAAAATAAATGTTTAAAATTTAAAAAAATGCGAGTGACAACAGATGACTATTTATTGGAATTACTACGAACCATTGTTGTTATAAATGTTTGGTTAAGGGTGCTACCATATCTCGAGTCCTTGTGCAACGGTGTTGATATTTGGTAGTTTTTGGGCAAAAAAAACGCTACAAGTAGTTTTGTACTGTCATATCTGTGTGAGTTATTAATATTTTTAAATAATCAATATAACTGTGAATAGTCCGATTTTTATAGATAAGATGAAGTACTTTTGCTCTATATAAATAGTCCATGCATTTCAGTATTATATCAATTATTTAAAAATATTAATAACTCACGAAGATATATGAGTACAAAACTACTTGTACCATTTCTTTGGCCCAGGGTATATTAATAAAAATAATATTCTTTAAAAATATACAAATGTAAAAAAAGTGTGAATAACAGCGCGCGAACACACATGTGTATGTGTTAATGATCCCATTCTCATGATTCACGTATCGGGGAAGTACAAACATGTGCCTCAATCTGTTTTCGCGTTTTCCGTTCTCAACGGTTTCGCATTCACGCATTCACGTATTCACAAATAAAATTAAAATTTGTTTACAGCACACCACCAGACCGTTATTCCATGCGCCTCCCCGTTATTCCATGGACCTCCCTATCCCCCACCAAATCGCACGTTTCATTAGAATTGGTAGTATAGGCAACCCAAATAACAATTGCATTCTCACTCGATTTATAAAAAAATGAAACTATACTTTGTTGACATACAATGTTAAAAAATCATATTTTATCCAGCGGTTTAAAAAAATATCAACATAAACCAACTACCTAGGCAATCAGTACATTCGTATAACCTAGAATGCTATATATTTCTAGAAATTATAAAAATTGTCAAAATTTGTTTATAAAATTTAAGAAATAATTCAATAACTAATTAAATATTAACCATATTTTAACTAAAAATTGCTGACCTCCTAGGTATTATAGCAACGTACATATAAAAAAACATTGTACATTCTAACTTTTACAGAAATTTCAAAATGCACGAAAATCCTATATTGTTTATTAGTAATTTGTTTACTTTTTTTTTTCTTGCAAAAGGTAGAGTGAACAGTCATTAACAATATATCTTAAATCGGTATGTTCACATCTTACAATAAACGAGCTACACCCAATCTACCGCACGAAAATAGGTAGGGGTCACCTGCCCTTAACATTTCTCGCGACCCACCTTACATTTATTTACAAAACAAATTTTATTTTTTAATAAAAATCAAGTTATTTGTTTATTTATTTCATACACAAAAATTGCAAAATAATTATATGTTTAAGAAAAGTATAAGTAATTTAAAAATTAACAATTATATTCATTTAAAACTTTAGTAAATGAAGTAAACTTTTTTTTAATAAAAGGAAGGATGTTTGACTCCGCGCCCCGAAGTTTTACATATTTTGTCCTTAGTGTAAAGGATGATGCTGTTTGTCATCAAATGACAATTTCAAATTAGGAGGTAATGATGTTAATTTTATTCCCAAATTAGGTTCATCATCCAATCTATTTCGATACTTTTTTTAAGTACACCAAGGCTGTGAATGCAGCTTCACACGTATAAGTAGTGACAAAAGGCATTAAAAATTGTATCGCTTTCTCGCTTACACTTGGATACTCCAAACCAAAAATAAATTAGTGGTACAGTTTCAAACACTTTTTTTAAGATCGATGTCGCATGAAATTTCAATTAAATTATCAACTTCTTGTTCACTAAGATTAAATATTTCTTCCTTTTCAATTCCCACAGAAAAAGAATCTTTCATCCACATTTAAATACTAAAAACTTACATGCAAATTCAATGCAACTTGGCAAATATGCAAGTTTTTTGAAGTTTAATAACATTTGGTTCTAATTTCGAAAAACATAATCTTGATCAAACTTTTAGGCGATGTGAGCCATCTCTGCAGGCGGGTATTCAAAATGCATTCGCCCCCACAAAACGACCATCAGCCCCCAAATACGGATTGTCAGATAAACGCCCAATTTAGACGTCGATCGCAGCGGCGGCTCGTGGATTTCCGCAGAGAGGACAAAGACAAAGATATCGCTCGTGCCGCACTACTTACTCTTATAGAGGAAACAAATATTTCGTTGCTGTTTCGATCAAATTTTCTCGCCTCACCGCCGAACATCCACGAGCCGCCACTGGTCGATCGTCCACTTTGAGAAACACTAATCTAGCCGAATGAGTATTTTTCACTTTCAAACTTGTTTGAGTTAAAATTTCGGTAAAACTAGCACAAATGATTTTTTTGATTATTTACTTGTTTTATTACTGGAAGTTTACAGAGTGTACTTTTAAAGTTTGAAGATAATTCACTAAGGGACTTTCTTGGAAATTAAGAAAATATAGGTGAATGCATAATTTTACACTTTCAAAAATGTTTGAGTTGATATTTCGGAAAAACTAGCTCAAATAATTTTTTTGATTATTTACTTGTTTTATTACTACGAATCTATAGAATGTGGTTGTAAAATTTAAAGATATTCCACTAAGGTGTTGTCTAGAAAACCAAGAAAATCTAGGCGAATGCATGATTTTGTATTTTCAAAAATTTTGGAAAAACTAGCCCAAATTATTTTTTGATTATTTGCTTCTTTTATTGCTAGAAGTGGACAGAGTGCGCTTTTAAAGTTTAAAGATAATCCACTAAGGGACTTTCTTGGAAATTAAGAAAATCTAGCCAAAGTCAATTTACAAACACTAGAGCAAAGACGTTTCAGTTGCGATGTAATTTTTATCCATAAATTATTAAATGGCGTCATAAATTCGGCTTACCTAGTGAGCTGCATCGATATACATGTACCGCCCAGGCCGCTTAGAACAAATCGGTTGTTCTCTGTGCCAAAAAAATGGTGATGTGGCCATCATGTTACTTTCTCCGACTTGATGGTATCATTTATATTTACGTTTTCATGGTTCATTTTCAATTGAAATCATATTTTAAATGTACATCGAGCGTTGCGTAAACTTGGATGAAACTGACGTTTAAAACGTCAAAATTATGAAACGGAAAAAATATACTTCAAATTCAAAAACTCGGTTTACTCAAAAACTAACGAGATTTCGAAAAAAACTTATTCTTTAGAAATTGTTCATTTTGCTATTCTCTACAATTATTATTCACACAAATTTGCTGTAACTATCATCGTTTCATAATTATAAACCAAAAGTTAAAAAAAATTAATAAATTTTTTTCTCGAATAGCAATGATTTTATGAAAAATATTTTCAAGCAAAAGATGTTCATTTCTTTGTTGTCTTCAATGTTTGTTTAAATGTTTTTGTGATATTTTTCATATTTAAGAAAATATTGGCAAAAAACAAAAAACAGTTAAGGTAAACACCCACTTCCGGTGTACGAAATTTTACCAAAAGCTTTTCAGTTCTTCAGATTATCAAATAAGACGTATGTTGAAAGTTTCATATCAATTGCTCTGTTAGTTTTTGAGATACAGCGCACACAGACAGACACACACACACACACACACACAGCAGACAGACACACACACACACACACACACACACACACACAGACACAAAAAAATTTTTTCCAGAAATTGTTGAAATGGCATCTAGGGACCCCAAAACGGATATTTCCGTAAAAAAAAATTTTGAAAAAAAAATCACGATCACAATACTTTCTCGTACTTCGTAACGGAGAAAGTAAAAAAGAACTGATTATGCAAAACAATTTGGTATACCGCGTTTACTTCGCAATTGCAACTCGGTTAATATGGATTTATTTCATGTTAGTTTTCCTAAATTACGTGAGTACCTGCTTAGACTATAACTTCAAATTTTAATGTTTAATTTAGTTTAACGGCCTTGTAGCGATTGTTATCTCTCATTATAAGTACCGTAAACTAGTTGTAACTGTACCACTACTTGTATTAATATTTATTATATTTTTAACTTATTCCAACATGCCTATGGATGTTGGGCATACATGTTTTTTTTTTTACATTTTAAACTTTTTGCTAAGGAAACTTAGACTTAGATTTAGGATTATATTTTAATATGTTGTATTTATCTTATATTTATATCACTATCAAATGGCCTTCCGTAAATAAAGAATTATTACAAATGCATATTTTTCACTTTCAAAAATGTTTGAGTTGAAATTTTGAAAAAATTAGCTTAAACTACTTTGGGATTATTTAGTTGCTTTATTCCTAGAAGTCTACAGAGTGTGCTTTTACCATTTAAAGATAATCCAATAAAGAATTTTCTAGGAAATTAAGAACATCTAGGTGGATGCATAATTTTGCGCTTTCAAAAATTGAAATTTCGGAAAAACCAGCTCACATTATTGTTTTATCATTTACTTGTTTTATTACTACGAATCTATAGAATGTGCTTGTAAAATTTAAAGAGAATCCACGAAGTTGTTTTCTAGGAAATTAAGAAAATCTAGACGAATGAATGATTTTGCGTTTTCAAAAATGTTTGAGTTGAAATTTCGGAAAAAGTTGAAACCGAAAATTCATATGCTTTCAGTAAATTTAAGTAAAAAAATGCTTTTTTAATGCACGTGTGATTATTTTAAAATTTGGGACGTTTGCCGATTTTATTATAGAAATGAAAATTAATCCGTTTTGAGTAAATTTGAAAGTCTGGAATTTTTTGCAATTGGTTTTTATTTTCAAGGCAACTTGAAAATGTCCACCCTCAAAATTGAATTTAGTGTTTAAGGGTATATATTTCAAAATTGTGGCTAAGAGCGTTAATAGATTTTAATAGAATCCATTTTGATTAAATTGGAAAAGGTTCGAGAATACTGCAACTGTTTTTGTGTTTTTTTTGTGGCTTGTAAAATGTTCGATCTCAGAATTGAACAGGAGTGTGATTATTTCGAAATCTAGGGTAGGAATGTTTGCAAATTTCTTATAGAAAAGTGAAGTTGCAATGCATTTTCAGTGAATTTCAAGATTTCAATTGGTTTTATATTTTTTGGCGATTTAGAAAATGCTTGACTTCAGAGTGTTCAAATGTGATTATTTCGAAATCTAGCTTAGTAACGTATGCATTTTTTGCAGAAAAAATAAGTGCAATATATTTTAAGTAAATTTAAAAAAAAAATTGAGAGGTTGTTTCAATTATTTATTTTTTTATTTTTTGGCGGTTTCGAAAATGTTCGACCTCAGAATGTTGAAATGTGATTATTTTGAATGTTTCCAAAATTAGGTAGATTTTTAAAGTGCAATCTATTTTAGAGGAATGTCGAAAGTTTAGGGTTTGTTTCAATTGTTTTTTTTGCGGTTGGTAAAAAGTTTATCACAATTGAACCGGGAGTTGTTCAAGTGTGATTATTTTAAAATCTAAGGTAGGAATGTTTTCCAATTTTATAGAACTATAGAGTGGAATCTATATCTAGCTCAGACGTTTTAAAACGTTTCTCTTTGAAAGCCATCGTGAATTACGATACAAAAGGAGATGTTTATGATCACATAATTTGGTAAAAAGTTTGCTACACGAAAAACTAAAAATACACACTTTGCCACCGTTACTAGTGACTAACTGTTATAAAACAAGTAATATGTAAAAAAACATTTTTTGTGTTTTTACAATATTTTTTCGCGACCCGGTGCCGCCCGCTTATAGCAACGAACCAATCAAAACGCGCATATCCGCACGCTATTTGTTCCGGCGCGGAAAACCCGACCAGCAACAGATCAACTGTCAACAATTCGCCAAACACAAATCAAGCGTGCGAACGCCGTAGACATCTGCGTGGCGCGGCTTTCGACGCGACAATCTGTCAGAAAATAGTATAAGAAAATCTTTGATAAATTTAAAGTACAAGTATGATATAAAACGTTAAAGGCACCACGGGAGTTATGAGCAAAACGTCCACGGTCAACGTACAGCCCTTCGTGAAACCAGTAGTTGCATTGCGCACATTTAATCATCGCAAGTCTAGGACTAATATTTTTTGAACACGTCGACCAGTTCTTTGCACCATTATGATTGTAAAAACACAAATCAGGAAATGATTGAGGGCACAACACCCAGGGGGCGATCAGCGTGATTAACGTAAACAAAGACAGGTAGCCCACGGATAAGGTGATACACAAGAATACAGAGGACGTGTAATTGATTATATTATGATATGTTTTATCCGCGTAGCAGTAATAGCGTAGTAAACACAATAATAGTTATTTGTTCACGTAAATGTTATAATGTGCGCATTATTTAATTCTATGGGCAGCATTAATGGGGTACATTTAACACTCAATTTCTTAAACACGTATTTGCGTGTTTAATATGCTTATTAAACACGCACACGCATTTGAGTGTTTAATATGGTTATTAAACACGCTAATTCGCGCTTTAATTCACAGAACGCGATTTATGATAATATTTTGTTTACGCTATTTAATACTGATTTTAATTTTTTTTTCAATTGTAATTGTAATTACAACTTTAATTTTGATTTTAATTTTAATTTTGTTTTTGTTTTTTTTTATTTTGATTTTGATTTTAATTTTGATTTTAATTTTCGTGAACAAAGTATAGTGTACAACTCGCATATAATGGCTATTAATCACGAGAACGATGTTTGCGGAACGAGCCGTAGGCGAGTGGAGCAAATCGTTTGATTTGACATTTTGACATTATATGCTCATTGTACAGTATACTATTAAGCAACAAGGAACGTAAGGACGTCGCCTGCCGAAAATTTTAATTGTCATTTAGACATTCCAACACGTGTAAGTATTTTGTGTACTGTGTTAAAATGTTGGTTTTTATCTTCGGAGTAATATACCATAACACAAATACTTGCTACACTCCGTTTTTATGCTGGAGGTAGCTATCAGTATAATGTTGGCTGCAACTGGTTTGTTGGCATATCTCAGAGCGTGACCAGACATATCCGCACAGGAAGACTGCTCACGCGAAAACTGCGCACAAAAAAGTGCGCACAGCGAAAACTCCGCACACGAAAACTCCTCACACGGAAAACTCCGCACACAGAAAATAACGCACAGTGATAATTGCGCACACGAAAATTGCTCACTTGGAAAATTACTCACTTTTATCAATCCTCACAGGGTGCGCACAACAAATATTTTTGCTATAACTCATTTCACATTAATTTAAAAGCAATAATGTACTGTGTTTTTACTGTAATTTTTGAAAATGTGTTTATTTTTTGACGTAATACATTTTTGAACATTATTGTTAAAAAAAATACTGATATGATAGAATTAACAACGATTTTTGAAAATGTATACATTTTTGCGTGAGTTATAAATTTTGAATATTTTTTTAAGTTGTCGAATATTTAAACAAAGAAAAATAGAAAAAACTATAAAAAAAACCTCTAATGCAATAATAATACATTTAACTTTAAAATTTAATTTGATTTTTGAAAACGAGTCAATTTTTGTTAAACACTTAAACAAAACAAAAATCGTAAACAAAATTGAGTTCCTCAAATATTTTGATACATCCACAGAACGACTGCCTTTAAAACTAACTATAATTTTTGAAAATGTGTTAATTTGGATGTAATAAATTTTTGAAAATTAATGTTTAAAAAATACTGATATGATACGAAACATCTTCCTTTAGAATTAACTACGATTTTTGAAAATGCATCAATTTTTACGTAAGTTGTGAATTTTTGATATATTATTTTTAAGAAAAATAGAAAAAAAATTATATTATATAGTATTATATAGTATAATTACATCTTTTTAAAATGTAATTTGTCTCCTATTATTATTTAAATAAAACGCACTTTTACTTAGTTAATATCACACTGTTTATTTATTAATGACTGCAGTTTCGATCAAACGATCCTATTATTATTTTGATAATTAAGAATTATAATACTTTATGTTGTTTTTTTGTCAAATTTGTTTATCTCTATAAAAATAATAACCACAATATTTTATTGTTGTTATAAACAACTGCAATTGTTTTACTTTCATCTTTTTCATGGCTAACTACTTTTTGATTTATAATAAATCTTAAAAATGACTGTAACTCACCTATTTTTAGAAATAACTATGTCATATGTGATATCGGATTAAAGAGAAAAAAATAGTCTTTCGGCTGAGGTCATAGCCAACTATGGTTTATATTTAAAAAAATGTAAGATTGCGTCATATCTCGGAAAATAATGGCGGTGAAAATTTTCTGAATTTATATTATTAAGCTGCGTAAAATGATCTACAACTTTGTCGTGTACAGTGTTTTTCCATCTGTCATAATAACCAAGATATATTGATTTGAAATGGTCACTTTTTACATTTTTCAAAATATCTAGTTACCCTGTATTTAACGGGATTCACCCCGTACATTTAAGAATTAATCAGAATATAAAATATAAAACAAAATATAAAATAAAATATTAATATAAAATATAAAATTACAATTTAAAATTTAACTTTGAGATGACAGACAAAAACAAGTAAAAACAATACAATGCAATAAGCTGTACATAAATAATAAAATAATGAAAACCCCCGCAAGAAAGTTGCAATTATCTAAATTTGACCACAAACAAATACCGAGAGATCTATTCGTGATAAATTAGATTTGAAGTCAGAAATATTATTTGAAAACAGTTTAAAATTGGCGTTACTTGTCAGGCCATTCGCTACTATTGAAGTCTGTGATAAGTGTGCATCGAAAACCAATCAGTTTAAGTACAAAGGAGCAATCAATGTGACTATTAATGTGACTATTGAAATCGAGTCAATTTTTGCGTGAGAATTTTTTTAAATTATTTTTTTAAGTTAAGTAATAAAATTTGTAAAATCCTACAAGTGTAACGAATTTTAAATTCATTTAAACTTTAAAATTTGTACTCTATGATAAAAAATCAGAAAAAAATATATTGAATTGCAGTAGAATTTGTAAACTTCTACAAATGTAACGAGTTTTAAATTCCAATAAAAATTAAATTTCTGCATTGGTTTAATCATTAAATTGCTGAGACGAATTTGCTTTAAAAGATTAAGATCTATGAACAGGACAATACATTTCTGATTTTCCGTTAAAACAATTGCTAAATTATAGCTAAAAACAAATGACAACATTCCAAACATTGTCTGGGGAAACGAAATATGCATTCTACGAATTTAAAAGTTGTAGAAAATTTATGAATAGTTCAACTTCTATGTAAAAAAATAAACATTTTTGATTTCTTATCTTAGGTTAAAATAAAACAGCAATTTTCCAAACTGAAAATGGGAAAACAAAAATTGCTTAGACGGATAGAACAAAATAATCAAAGTAGAAATTCGTTTTAAGAGTTTAAAATTAATTGAAAAGATTATAAATTTCGGATTTCGAATAAAAATGAGTGCCAAATCCGAGATTGAAAAGAAACAGCAACACACCAAAATCGAAAATTGTACGATTTAAAAAATTAATCATTGAATGAATATTTTTTTAAATTGGTTATTTAAGCTCCAGAAAACAAACTAAATTCGATGGTAAGAAAGCTAACTGCAAGTGCTATTTGGTAAGAAGGTAAATGTAATTATAAGATTCTGTACGATTTGTCAATGAGATATTGTCTCTCTACTAATGCCGTATTTATTGTATACATTATTGTAGCATGGAATAAATGAACTATTGACCTGATGCTACTATACCGTTATTTATATATTCAGATATTACTAAATCGCATTGAAAAATTCACAATAAATTATTCATTCAATAAAATTTAATTAATTTCATTTAATCGCTTACCAATAGTATGAACTATCTTCATAACTGATAATCCATTTCCATTGATGTAATTTTAAATATTCTGCACACACTAAAACACGCGAACACTCACTCACTCGGTGGAAGGTAAACTGCTGAATCGAACGATTTTCAATGACTAAAAAGAGATTTAATCTGGAATGCGTTCATGCATCGTGGATAAGGATTGATAACAGACGACGAAAGAATGTGTTTTTTGCAAACATCTACGCCGGATACTAATTGCCTCCGGGCAAAGGTCAAATGATTCGGCGGTTCACACCTGGCAAAATTTTCCAGTTCCACCGGTGAGTTTCTTCGGTGTTTTAGATTTTGACAGTGTTATCCTTGAATTTTAATTTTTGAGTTCACTGGAATTTGAAATACTTTCATTTGATCAGGCGGCGAAGTTGTGAAAATTTCTAGCAAGTTCGCCGGCTCGAAAAAAATAGAAAAATAATAGCCATCGACGTTAAACTTTCTAGAATAACTAGAAATGCATTCTAGATTATGATTTCGTGAAAATCCATTTATACCCCTTCACTGGATTTTAAAATATTTTCATTTGATCAGGCGGAGAAGTTGTGAAAAAAAGTGTGCGAATATTGCATGTTAGAACCTGCTACCTACAAAATCGAAAAAAAGGTATGCGTCGTGTTACGACGCTTTTAAGCAATGGTTATGTAAAAAGGATGCCGAAGCCATAGACGAAAATGTGTTGCTCGCCTATATGTTGGAGCGTTACGTTTCTGTTTATTATTTTCCAAGGCCCGTAAGTAATAAATTAAGTTCCGTCGTCAAGGACGGAAATATCCGTTTTAGAAGCCATTTCAACAATTTCTGGGAAAAAATGTGTGTCTGTGTGTATGTGTCTGTCTGTTTGTTTCTGAGCGCTGCATCTCAAAAACTGATACAGCAATTAACATGAAACTTTGAACATAAGTCCCTTTTAACAATCCGAAGCACCGAAAAGCTTTTGGTAAAATTCCGTACGCCGGAAGTGGGTGTTTACCTTACCGTTTTTTTTAAATAATTTTTTTAATGGAAAATATTACGAAAAAATTCAAATAAATATTGAGGACAACTAAGAAATGAATATATTTTGTTTGAAAATATTTTTTATAAAATTATTTCCATTTGAGAATTTTTTTTTTAAATTTAGGTTTATAATTATGAAACTATAATAGTTACATCAAATATATATCATTAATAATTGTTGAGAATGCCAAAATAAACAACTTATAAATAATAAGTTTTTTCGAAATCTCTTTAGTTTTTGAATAAATGAACTATTAGAACTTGTCATTTTCACCTTTCATAATTTTGACGTTTTAAACGTCAGTATCATCCGATCCTACAAAATGCTCAAGTACATTTAAAATATGATTTAAATAGAAAATAAACCATGAAAGTGTAAATATCAAATTAGAGAAAGTAATGCACCATTTAAAGTGGTTTTTCAAGCGTGATTATTTCGAAATCTAGGGTAGGGGTGTTTGCAAATTTTTCTGGAAATATAAAGTACAATCCATTTTGGGTAAATTTGAAAAGTTTAGAGTTTGTTTCAATTGTTTTGCTATTTTTTTTTTGCGGTTTGGAAAATGTCCATCCTCAAAATTTATATAAAGTGGGTTTTTCAAGCATGATTATTTCAAAATCTACCATAGGGCTGTTTGCAAATTTGTGTAGAATATAAAGTACAACCTATTTTGAGTGTGTTTGAAAAGTTTAGAGTTTGTTTCAAATGTTTTGCTATTTTGTTTTTGCGGTTTAAAAAATGTCTATCTTCAAAATGTATATAAGTGGGTGTTCAAGTGTGATTATTTCGAAATCTAGGGTAGGGGTGTTTAGAAATTTCTCTAGAAATACAAAATACAATCTATTTTGAGTGATTTTGAAAAGTTTGAGTTTGTTTGGAAGTACGAGCAAGTATTGTGATCGAAATTTTTTTTTCAAAATTTCTTTTACGGAAATATCCATTTTGGGGTTCCTAGATGCCATTTCAACAATTTCTGGATTTTTTTTTGTGTCTGTTGTGTGTGTCTGTACACGCTGTATTTAAAAAAATAATAGAGCAATTGATATGAAACAATGAACATACGTCTTATTTGATAATCCGAAGAACTGAAAAGCTTTTGGTAAAATTTCGTACACCGGAAGTGGGTGTTTACTTTAACTGTTTTTTTTTATCAATATTTTTTTAAATATGAAAAATATCACAAAAACACTTAAACAAATATTGAAGACGACAAAGAAATGAACATCTTTTGTTTGAAAATATTTTTCATAAAATCATTGTTATTCGAGAATATGTGTGCGCGCTGTATCTCAAAAACTAATAAAACAATTAACATGAAACTTCCAACATAAGCTTTATTTAACAATTAGAAGAGCTGAAAATCTTTTGGTAAAATTCTGTACGCCGCAAGTGGGTGTTTACCTTAACCGTTTTTTGTTTTTTTCCAATATTTTCTTAAATATGGAAAATTTTACAAAAACATTCAAACAAGAAATGAACATGTTTTTTGAGAAAATATTTTTCATAAAATCATTTTTATTGGAGAAAGAAATTTATTATTTTTTTTTTTCATTTTTGGTTTATAATTATGAAACGAGAATAGTTACAGCAAATTTACATAATTAATAATTGTAAAGAATGCCAAATTGAACAACTTATAAAGAATAAGTTTTTTTCGAAATCTCTTTGGTTTCTGAGTAAACTGACTATTAAACTCAACTCACGTGCCACAATTTTAGGTTATGTCGCAGACGAGCGATACAAATTCAAAATGCGCATGCTCGCATACTAGATCTAGGATGGAAATAGAGCGTGTCCTAATTTCATCCAATTTATTGTTCAAGATTTGATTTCTTGAATTACACGATACGAGAAAAAGGAATACAATTTATTTCAATATGCATTCCTGTTCTAATGTATACGTCTCTGCTTGTGCGCGCTGTATCTCAAAAACTAATAGAGCAATTGATATGAAACTTTGAACATAAGCCTTATTTCATAATTCAAAGAACTGAAAAGCTTTTAGTAAAATTTCGTACACCGGAAGTGGGTGTTTACCTTGACCGTTTTTTGTTTTCTCCGATATTTTATTAAATATGAAAAATACTATAAAAGGCCTTAAACAAAACATGAAGACAACAAAGAAATTAACATCTTTTGTTTGAAAATACTTTTCGTAAAATGTCAGGTTTTTGAAAAATAACAGTTATTAATTAGTTTTTTTTTTGTCATTTTTGGTTTATAATTATGAAACGATAATAGTTACAGCAAATTTATTTTAATAATAATTGCAGAGAATGCCAAAATGAACAACTTATAAAGAATAAGTATTTTTCGAAATGTCTTTGGTTTTTAAGTAAACTGACTATTAGAATTTACACTATAATTTGTCTTTTCATCTTGTCATAAATTTGACGTTTTTAAACGTCAGTTTCATCCGATTCTACAAAACGCTGTATGTACATTTAAAACATGATTTGAATTGAAAATAAACCATGAAAGCGTAAATATAAATGATACTATCAAGTCGGAGAAAGTAACATGATGGCTACATCACAATTTTTTTGTTCTATATCCAAATATAGAATGTTTGGCCAGCCTACCATCGACAACAATGGTTATAAAGGGAACTCCTTATTCCACATCTCCAGCTTCGATTTCAAGCTCTTGTTTTTTTTCAACATTTGATTTCAAATCCTTAATTAGTAACATTTTCCATTTTTCTTGCAGTCTTACTTCATACTTTTTCATAAATGGCATTTACCATTGCACCAGATCCTGATCCAATACTCGAGACCCCAAACTAAATCTTTGTTGATAGTGGTATCATATCTATAGACAACTGTGGCAAACCTTGTAAAATTATGCGTACACTGATAAAGCCCTAAATAGGAAAGGTGTCTCTTGATTTATTCCAAAGGAATTTATTACGCACAAATAATTGCAATACTAAAGAATGACCTTTTCTCTATCCTATTAGAATGCTGAAATGAAAAGAGATGATAAACTTGAAAATACATCTGCTGTTTCAATTGGGAGCAGTGAAAATGTACCTATGGCTGCATATTTATTGTTAGTAGTTCATGTCAGTGACACGATAAATTTCCTCTCAAGCGATATTTGAGAAAAATGTCTTCGTTAAAAAGCCAATCTTAGGTCATTTTAATGAGTTTCTACAATTGAAGGGTTTGGAATAAAATGAGTATAAGTGCATAAATACTTGTTTTGAGATAATTGAAAGTAAAGTTAATTAATTGTACAAAATTTATGAAAAACAAATTAATATGAACAAGGATGGGGTTATGGTATTTCTACGCATTGGGCACTAAAACCCGTTTTAATCTGAATTGTACTACACTTGACTATGATAATCTGCACCTAACTCAAATTAAAAAAAAATACACTTATACCCGTTTTGTTGTTTTATTTTAAAAATAGGACGTGGTCAGAAAGGACCAGTTTTATGCTTAACATCAATAACCCAGGTAATTGTAAAAATAAATTATCTCTACATGTTTATAGCTTTTAAAGAACTGCAGAAGCATGTGGAGTAACAGAGAAAACCGTCACTTTGCTGCTGCTCTGAAAGCTGGAAAATCTGCCGCCGGGTCCCCACAAAAAAAAAAAAAACAGGCTTAGTACAAAATCTGTGGATGTTCCTGATCATGTCAAGGATTTATCAAGACGAAAAGTTTCTGAATTGCAATACATATGTTTAACTAATTAAAAATAATATAAAAATGTAACATGTGCATTTGTCTGATTTTAGTGATGCCTGTGACGGTGAAGGCATTTATTTCTTGTGGGGAGTAATTGAATTCTTATGAGCCTATGATAAATGAAAGTGATTTAAAAATAGACTCTCTAGTTATTATCCATAATGCCGAGTTTACACGATGCCAATTGGGGAGACAATTGTCAGAGGACAATTTACTGGCATAAAATTATTGGCTACGTGTAAACACCTCTGGCCAATTGACGTGCCAACTGCCCTGCCAGTTGTCCTGAAATTCGATTGTCTCCAGGAGTAGACAGAGTGACACCCCCACCGCTCTATCAAGACAGTTGTCTAGACAATTGGCGCCGTGTGAACGTTGTAGGGCAGTAGATCTCTCGTTTTGGGCCAGTTTGCCTTAGTTAGTCGAGACTGCTAGACAACAGACGATGAGCACTCCACCATTTTTCGTCACCAACTGCCGTGGCAATAGTTTCACCGTGTGAACAAGTTCTCATTCAATTGGACTGGCCTCAGACATTCACGCAACTGGCCCCGACAATTGTCTCTTCGATTGGCATCGTGTAAACGCGGCATAAGGCTATATTTATAGATGTAAGGACAGGTTAAAGATTCATATATCCAAGCAATATTTAGTTTTTATTTAATGCATCTGAAACAGGTAAATGGTTTTCGTTTTCAATTGTAACTAGTATTTATTTCAGCTGTAATACTAACAAATATAAACAAGTATAATACTTATTACATAACATATATGTTTGTTAAGTGGTCATGCAATTAATTTGTAAATTTGGTATAATGTGATTTTAAAAAGCAGATAATTTAATAATAAGATAAGTACAGATATAAAACATTAAAATACAAATCAATCAAATACATAAATATAATTTTCAAGTAGTAACATCAATTAATTTTCTGACTAGATTCTAATTTATGCAGTTGGATATAAAATACACTTTCATATATAAAGATTAAATTTTACAAATATAAACTGTGTGTGTACATCTTCGAAATATAAAAGTTCCACAAAATACTTACACAAACAAATGTGAAATGTTTCTACCTACTAAATTGCTAAGTACTGTTTAAAGCTCATACTTTACTTAGACTTAGTATATATCCTTTTGTTGTAAGCACACCTCTGCATTTTATGTGCACCAAAAATCTTACAGCCCAATTTAAAGTTAACAACCTTCCGAAAATATCCTGAATCGATGATTCGGGTAATATTTCTAAAACAAAAATGTTTCAACCGTCTGTGTGAAATGATGTACATGATTATTATTTACCTGCTGGATCACTATGAGTTAGTAGAAGTACCTCATTATCTTTACAAAACTGCTGCAATGTAGGTGGGACAACGCAGCATGTACTTAAATTTATTTGTATAATACTTGGCTTGACTGAAGAACCTTCGTAGATTGAACGAAATGCATTTTCCTCTATATCTGCCAGTCCAATTTGTTGGATTTTCTTGTTTGTAACATAGCTTTCAAGGACATTCCATACATTTTGCACCCTTTTAATTTGCTCCTGCGAGTCCTTGTCGGTTAAGCATAATATTACATTATGGACTGATGAAACATTTAAAGCTTCAAATGCTGCAATGTAAAATATAAAAGTTAAATGAGTTTACTCTCCGTTTTGAGACACTACTATACTCCATCTACTCATAGATAAGATATTTTTGACATCTTGCGTGACAGAAATCCCACTAGGTTGTCGAACAACTTTTGCCACAAAAAGTAGTACTTAACGAAACTTAATTTATTACGAAAATCCGCTACCCCGTAGCTGTGTAGTTGGTCCGTCACATTATTTAGAACATTCTCCATGACGTAAATCAAGAACAACAATAACAAACTGTCAATAATGTGTCTATTGGCGACATGGCGTATGAATATATTGGAAGTATACCAGTACCAACCCAACTTGCTGCTAAATTACATTTTTCTCATAGCCGTGTTGGTACTTTTCATTTTCTAGTGTTTGTCACTAAAGACGTCAAAAAAGTCTAATTTATGAGTATAGTACAATCGCGCAGAGGTGACAGTGAGTCAATCTTTCTCGATCTAATAATCGCGTCTGGATAAATATCTATACTCATTTGCAGGCTTAAGAAAAACGAAATGAAATACGGAACATATGTCGATATGTAAATTCAAGGGCTAAGTGCAACGTATGTCTTTTCTCTTTCTATCTATTCTAACCTCAAAATTCACGTGCTTGTATCTGGTTTTAACCGTCTCCGATTTCGATTTAGTTAAGAGCAGAATTGATTGTATCCATTTCATTTATAAAAAGGTTAAATTTAATGACAAATTTCCAGTTGTCTTTACCGATTGTCGAAAAATACACTTGGAAAGTTTCGTCGGGAAAATATTTGCACGCTCGGGAATTTTTAAATTTCCCGCCTAGACTGAAGCGAATTATTTTATGGATATACGTTTACTAGAAACTTAATTTAAGCAACATGGAGCGATTGTACTATAGATGAAGTATACTAACAAAACCCACATAAAAGCATACCATGCTGTTGGCAAAAATTAAGATCGAAAAAAATTTCTCACATGAATTTTAAGTCAATAAACTGGCATCGTCAAAGTACTGAGATGTGTGCACCAGGAAACCGAGCAATTTAAAATAACAGCTGAAAATATAATAAAGGCTTACGAAAACCTAGCTTAAATAAATGTGTGTGAAATCCACCGTGGGAGGGTCAATCGCATTCGCTACAATATTAACTGAATTAGACATCGAAACGATTGGAGTGTGGGTGATGTGTGGTATTTAGGCGGGATAGAAGGTATACTCATATCTACTTGTGGCCTTAATAGAAAAATTTAGTCTTGAAATATACAGGGTGTCCTAAATAGAGTAGGATTGCATGGGTATCTTTCTTATTCTTAAAGCTAGAGATCTGGTTAAATGGGCAATGTTGTGCAGTTTTCTATGCTGATTCAGATTATGTTGAGAAATTTTCAAAATTCCGAGCAGTTTAGAAAATATTAAAAAAAAACTGAAAATCACGATTTTCAAAAAAATCAAATATCTCAATAATTATTAAAGATGCGAAAAAAAGTTTTAAATAAAAGTTACTTGGTTTAATTAGGCAAACATAGGAATCAAGTCAAAATAAAATTCAAGGTGGCGGTTTCCGAGATATTAATACTAACTTTCTTATTTCAAATGGCCGCTATATTTGATTTTTACACGCATAAATAGACTTTTTTTTCTCTTTTCAACGATGTACAACAACCTATGTCAACATAAAAAATAATGGAAATATTAATTGTTTAAATTTTAATTTTAATTTTTTAAATTATTTTTAAAGCAAATGTAACAAAACAAAAAGAGGTAATACAACCAAGTAGTAAAATAACAATAAATTATAAAAAATGCTCAAAATGTTGACCGTTATTGGCCAAACACAATTGACAGCGTTTTACAACATTGCCAGTTACTTTTCGCAATGTGTTGCGATTAATGCCGTTTATTGCCTCTGTCACTGCTTCGCGAAGTTCATCCACATTGTTATAATTGAAGTTACTTCCATAAACTTTGCTTTTTAAAGTGCCCCACAAATAAAAGTCAAGAGGCGTCAAGTCTGCAGATCTGGCTGGCCACTGTACAGGTGTATTAGTCGCTATTACTTTATTATTAAAACGTCCATTTAGATAAGTAATAACATCTCTGGCATTGTGTGCTGGAGCGCCATCTTGCTGGTACCATATTTGCATATTTTGTGCCAAAGGTAAATCATCCAATAAATCTTCTAAGGTTGTTTGAAGAATTTCCCAATAACGTTGTGCAGTTAGAGTTCCATCAAAAATTATAGGACCAAGTAAACGATTTCCCAATATGCCACAAAAAACACTAAAGCCGAACCGTAATTGGTTTCGCCGTGGAATAACTATGTGTGGATTTTCTTGAGCCCAATAGTGCTCATTATGACGATTAAATAATCCACAATTAGAAAAGTAAGATTCGTCAGTCCATAAAATTGTGTTTATAAAATCACCATTTTCCGTAATTTTGTTGATTAACCACCTGCAAAACGTTAATCTACGGATGTTATCATTTGGTTGTAAAGTCTGAGATAGGTGCAATTTATAAGGGTGAAACTTGTGCTTTTTTAAAATTGTTGATGCTCTAGACTTAGATACGTTAACTTCATTTTCTATCTGCTGACATGAAATGTTCGGATTAGCTGCCACACAAGCCAATGTTAATTCTTCATCATCAACGATCATATTTCTATTTCTCTTAGGTTTTTTTAAACTTCCATACAATTGCATATTTTCATCCAATCTTTTAAATACCTTAATGTCCGGCTGCCTTCTTTCAGGAAAGTTTACTTGGTATGGGGGTTTTTGTAACACTTGATGTAATTACAAAACATATCGTATTGTTCAGATATTGAATAATTCGCCATTTCAAGTAATTCATATTTATAAATATTACAACAACTTAAGACAATACACATGTATGAATGATTAATACAACTGATAAACTAATGTAAGATGACAGTTAGTCGTTATAACAAATTTTGTTTTATTTTTATTTATGCCTACTTGTTTTAAACTTACAACAATTAATATTTCCATTATTTTTTATTTTGACATAGGTTGTTGTACATCGTTAAAAATAAAAAAGAAAAGTCTATTTATGCGTGTAAAAATCAAATATGGCGGCCATTTGAAATAATAAAGTTGGTATTAATATCTCGGAAACCGCCATCTTGAATTTTATTTTGACTTGATTTCCATGTTTGCCTAATTAAACCAAGTAACTTTTATTTAAAACTTTTTTTCGCATCTTTAATAATTATCGAGATATTTGATTTTTTTGAAAATCGCGATTTTCAGTTTTTTTTTTATATTTTCCAAACTGCTCGGAATTTTGAAAATTTCTCAACATAATCTGAATCAGCATAGAAAACTGCACAACATTGCCCATTTAACCAGATCTCTAGCGTAAAGAATAAGAAAGATACCCATGCAATCCTACTCTATTTAGGACACCCTGTATAATATTATATTATATATGTGATATAAGCATCACAGAGGTTGTAATGTATTAGTTTTTGAGATAATATCATTTGAGCTATCCATTTTCAAGTAATAATATTTCAAATTCTTTCTCCAGCTCTGTGATTTGGACATTAATGGTGTTTTGTATAATAAAAAGCCTTCAAGAATATGCAGTTTCTAATGTTGGATGGCCACATATGGGTCGCAAATATTACTGTATTACTGTAAAACTGAAATAAAGACCAGATGAAGTTTATCAATGAAAGATATGTATTATGCAACCGAGGCACGCATGAGTGAAAGAACATATGTCAGTACGGCTGCCTCTAGCCAATCAACTAATCTAATCTACTGTCAATAATCTTGGATTATAAATAGCGCAAAAAGTGCTATGAATCCCAGATGGAATGCTCTTCCACAAGTTTTTAGAACAATTATATTTGACCCTGAAAATAATTGAATAGCAGCGTACCTCTCTCTAATGCTTGCCTTAAAAAAGCACCATTGTCAGTATTTAAAAATATCTTTATTCCAATTTTCAAGTCCTGAATATCGTGCTCGGCCATCTTAGCCACGAGATCGTCATGCTTGTAGGCGATTACTCTAGTTTCATCCGACTCTGACTTGGAAGCTACATAGTTTGACAAGGTTAGCTTAATAGCCTCCGCTAACTGAAACAATAACAGTTACATTAATGAAAACAAACAGTTAACAACTGACCTCTTCTGCTGGATTTCGCCCAGGATTTTTAGTGATATCATTAAGTGATAATATGTTCCCTGTATTTACAACGACGGTTTCTACCATTTCCATTATTTCACTTTCCATTGCCGCTCCGAATTTGATGAACTGCTGACTGTAGAATTTATATTTACAAATTGGTGTAATGTGTGATGTGTGTGTCATGTGTATCCTAGATTAACTTATATAGATGGGCGACTCTGTACAAAATATTTATCGCGTTTTTCGTTCAGACCCAGGTCCGCGCAGGGGCTATGGCGCTGCAATACTCGTGGCAAAACAGGTGGGCTTGGCAGGGGCATAAGAGGCGACAAATGCGACAAACAGTGTCAAAAGCTGCACATCAACATGGGAGATTCCTGTCTATTTAATTGTCTATGATTGTAACACAAAATTCTAAAGAAAATAAGTACAGGCCGGGCGTTATAGATGGCGAGAGACTTGGATACGCGGCGGGATCTTACCGCCGCTAAATTTAAACATTCTCAGTGGCGGCGAACTATTATTATTATAACTATTTGCGAGGTAGGTACGCTGTAAATAGTGATTAAAATGGTAAATCAATTATTATAAATTTATATCACGTTCTATTGCGTTTTCACTTCATTTCATTATAAATAATTTCCAACAACACCATGACTTAAAAAAAATTCCCTGTGTTAGACTTCTGTTCGCCGTGCAGCACTTGTAAATCTACCGAACGGCGGAGTTATTCGGGGTATTCACCGTTTTCTGAAATGCGTTAGTTGATTGTCAACAACCATTGTGAACGTTGAACAATTTTTATTGCAAGCACAATAGCGCCTAATAAAGTGATTCACAGCCCAGCGCGCGAAGTTATATTTAAAGTGTTCAATTATTTCAAAACTGTTAAAACCGATTGCATCTCAGGCAGAAATTAAAGACATTATTGTGCCGAAGGCGACGGGTGTATCAGTGCAAAAGAGTGGAAAAAGAGGTTTGAACATGTGATTAAAATTGCGGGAACAAGAAGCAGCAGCTTTGAAAAATGGCGAAAGCATGCCGTTATTAGTTCACTTGCTTCGATTTTACGGTGTTGTCACACTTACTTTATCACGTTAGTAACAGAATAGGGCCCAATATTTACGATTTCATACAACACAATGACCAAAAAAATATTCCTGATGTTACGCTACTGTGCGCGAAGCAGGAACTTTTCAATCTGCCAAACGACGCTAAACGGCGCATTCGGAGCTATTCGGGCTTCGCCGTTCTCATCATCCGGCCTGTATTTGCGGTGTTATTTATTTATTGGTGTTTCGATTACAGCGGTCTGTTTTTGCAATACTTGCGCCATCTGACGGTCCTGGGTTTCAGGCTTAAACAAGAACAATTAAATTCGTATTGAGTGCACGATTTGTATGAATGGTAACGTCATACACTTAGAAACACATCATGTCCTTGGATAATTTTATCTAATAATTTACTAAGCTATAATTTAGATGATTGAGCAATTACTACAAACAATTAAATGTTACATAACAATATTACGCTTTCAACTAGATGCTGTTTTTATTAGGTTGTGAAACATACAGAATGTATTAGGGACTTGCCAGAAGACACTTTTGAAACAATTTTAAAGACAAAACATAACATTAATAAGAAGAATGTCCGAATATTTATTTCTAAAAGCATTGTTTAATTTAACTACAGGGATGTAAACTTATTTAAATAGTTACTTTTCCAGACTACGAATTTTTCCATGTTTGTATTTTTAAATATTACCGCGCTTTACAATGCGAAAAAGCGCTGCGTAATTTAAAAATTCAAAAGCCATTTACTTGTATTGTAGCATTCAAAACTGACCTCTTATAACTTAATTTTAGCATTGGATTAAAATAAACTATTCTTCTAATTAATGCACTTGATGAACTCGTTTTAAATGACTTCATTTTCTCCTCTCGAGTTTAATTCTTTGTTTAATCCCTAGATGGACCTACCCAATTTTCAGTTGTTAAAAACAGTGTAGTCCAGTAAAATTACTTTAAATTAATGTTCAATATCGACCATACAGCACAGTAAGGTATGTAAATATTAGTAATTAATTCTAAGTAATTATGTTCGCCCGTTTGACGTTTAAACGTCAATAGATGTTATCGATTGTTGCACGGAAAGTGAGTTCAGTGTTGTGCAATATTTTCTAAACTAGTGAGAATGCCGATTGATTTTGCTGGATTTGCTTATGCCGCTGCAGTTGCAGCCGGCGGAGTTTTGGGATATTATAGAGCTGGTAAGTACTTCCCTAATTCAATTATAAATGTCATATATTCACGTATTAAAGTTCGAAACACATTTCTTAGGTTATGTTATAAAATCTCGGCAGTAAATACTATTATCATAGTATTACAACTGCCGTGAAGATAAAACATAAAATGCGTCGGCAAGCACGACTGTTCATGTCCGATCCATATTAATCTCATATCTTTCATTTTTGCTTCGTCCAACTTTAAATTATTCCCTTATCCTTAAAACCGTGCGTGTATTTTACAATTTCCCTCGGAAGAATCTTCGACGTCAGATCACTACAATGTTATAATTTGGGAAAATTTGATATCGAGATTTAATCCAATGCACACTCCTTATTTATTAATAATTAATAAAGTGAGACGTTGGGGTCCTACTATATATCCGAAAAAATCCACGCTAACCGATTCAATGAACTTCATTGTATTATTTATTAGCGTGTGCTTTACGATTGGTCAGAACTTGCAAGGTTACTGTCGTTTGCACTGTCACTGTGATGGTGATTTTGTTTTTTAATTGTGTAATTAACAGCTGTAACTGTTGTATTATGGTTATTCACATCACTAGTCCGGTAAGTGATGCGTACAAGTTAGATGTTTATGGACGAAGCAACGTCTGGAAATTCTGAACCTGTACTAAACCTAATGGATGTACAATGAACTTCTATTCAATAAAAAAGTGTTAAACTACTGAACCTGACTTTGACAATATTTCGCTAATGTGATTCGGGCTTTTTCTAACTGTCCATTTTTTGAAAAATAATTTTTGCAATCATACGCCTAACTGCTGGGTCAATCCACATCAGTTCACCCAGGTCATGTCACCCATCACTTCAGATTTTGATGATTTTTTTACAAGATGGTATGACTAAATTATAAACTCATGGAAAATATTGTTAACCTTAGTCGACTACTTTTCAAGATATTCAAGTTGAAAGTTCATGGAAAAAAGGTGTTTTGTCGTTTTTGTGGCTCCGCGGCAGTCTTGCAGCTAGTAAGAACAAAATTAATAACCCATTAAATTATGGATATTTTGATGCCAAAGGGTCTAACGGGATAACTATGCAAAATCCTTAATCACAAACCTGTTGCATTTTCATGGCTGAAAATGGTATTATTGTCTGAATTAGCATTGTAAATTTTTTCACAGGATCGTACCAACTTTCCCAGGCTGTATCTTATTTAGCAGAAATGATAGACACGGATGGCAAACTGACACTTGAATATGTCAAAGAAGAGTCCACTGTCCTTAAATTCAAAGTTCCATCCCGATATGTTTCCCGAACATCATACACATATTTAGATTAGATACAAGCCTAACAGCGTAGCTATTTCCGGTGTGACACACTACATATGACTGTGCTAATGGTAAAAGAACTGTCTATCTCATGTTAGGTATTTATCAAAGATTATTCAGCCAGCGCGAATACTTTGCAATATATTCTAAACAAATCATTGCCCTTCAGTGATTAATGAAGATAGCGAAGAGGATTGAGATAGTTTTCAAATAGTGAGACGCAAGGGGACTCACACAAATCAAGCATCCCAAATTTGGAGTTTAAAACCCAACCTCCTCGTGGTAATCAACATGCATTACAGCGCTAATTCAGACAAAAATACCCTTTTCGGGTATTGTAAAAAATGATTAAGGATAACCGTTTAAGAGCGGTACGCCATAACACAACGTAGTATCACGTACAAGATTTTAATTTTTTTCACAATGTTAAATGTTACACCATTCCAAAAAAAATTAGAAAAAATATATGTTGAAAGAAATACTTTGAGGAATATACATGTGAAAAATGGTTGGTGTCACTAAAGAACATCACCTCTAAAAAATAATTTGAAAAATAAAAAAAGAGGGGCCGCGGTGGTCTAGTGGGTAGAGGTCCGGCCTCTGGACCCCGTTGGTGCGGGTTCGAGTCCCGTCCGGACGGTCACTTTTTCAACACGAAAAATGGCCGTACGGGTCCCTGGGTGTCTAGTGTTTGTCCCCATTTCATTTAAATATGAATTATTACTATATTTCGGTTGTGGCTGAATGCCCTAGCTGGCTAAGCCAAGTCCCCATCATCCTCGATTCCCTAACCCGAACTCCTGTCAATCATCTTTCCTTTTTTTATAAAAAAAAAAAAAAAAAAAAATAAAAAAAAAATGTATCTGTAATTTTTGCACAATTTAAATATTTAAATAAAAACACGAAATTAATCAATGTTAGCGAAGTTAAATACTTTGGGAATGTACATGATTCTCGTTTAACATTTAATAACCATGTCAATAAAATATGCAATAAGGCGCTCCAAGTTCTTGGCTTCGTATTCAGATTTTCTCAAAATTTCAGTATTAATACATTAAAACTATTATACGTAGGCTTAGTTAGGCCTCATTTAGAATACGCTAGTCAGATTTGGTCTCCGTTCTATAATGATTCATCAATTAAATTAGAAAGCATCCAAAGTCAATTTTGTCAAATGCTTTCGTGCAGGCGCAGCATTTCAAGGGAACATTATAGTTATTCGGACTCCTTAAAATTCTTAAAGTTACAACATTTAAAGCAGAGAAGAATATTTTTAGATTTATGTTTTGGTTTTAAACCATGGTTGGGAAAATATCCGATATTTATATAAATATCAATATATCGGATATATATCGGATATATATTGGAGATATATCCGATATATATATATATATATATATATATATCAACTTCTTGATATTTATTCTTGGTCATTAATATTATTGTTTATATGACTTAAGAACTTTTTTGCTCTTCACTATGTTTTCAGGGATAAATTGAAGAATTGAAGTGAGGACCTTCTTTTTGGTTTTTTTTTGCTCACACTTACTTTTTCATTTTTAACAGAGTTGTGAGTCACTTCAAAAATCGACTCTTTCCGACAAAATACAGTCATTTCGGCCATCTATAGTTTATATTAGAGCACTTGCTTACTATTCATATTGCTGCAACTGTAAATATTTGAGAAACGGGGGAATTTTTTGGTATTGTGTGTTTCATCAATATACATGATATACCGGGTGACCCAGGGATCTGTAAAAGCCCCATAACTTATTTGCTATTTGAGATATCGACTTCTTGTTTTCCTAAACTGATACTCACACTTATTCTACATATTTTAAAAATATGTATGTTTTTATATAGGGTGTCCCAATATACATAACTGACCAAAGTTATGTTTTTTTAAATGGAACACCCGATATTTTATACTTTATTTTCAACCCTCTTGAGAAGCTGATAAAAATAGTATAAGATAGTATGGGTCTATTATGGACGGTTGGTTAGTTATGGGCAAATTTGTGGCAAAAACAAGGATACATTGAAAAAGTTGCAGAAGCGCTCCTAGCAATGCTACCGTCGTTTTTTTATACACTAAAGAATTTTCCACATCATGAAGAATAATACAAATCGGCTTTGGTTCTTTTTTGTTCATACTGCTATACAGGGTGTCAACATACGCAAAATAATGGATAACTATTTTTTTTCAAATGGAACACCCAATATATCTTGCCACCAATGCATGGAATTTTTAATAAGCTTTCCAATGATGTACAATTTGTATAATGAAATATTACGGATTCTTGAGATTTGTCCATAAAAACATTTTTCTTTTGTCACCTCCTGCTCATTTTTGGATTTTTAGTCAAAACTATGCATTTTCTGAAAAAATAATAAGAGACCAAAGTTGTAGAGCAGAAAATTTTCGATCGATATAGGTGTTTCTACTTTTCCAATAATCGTGACCGTATATGCATTTTAGCGTTTTACTCAAATTTTGCACTATACTTATTTTCCACGTCCTCTAGCAGAAAAACCGGTAATTATAGAATTATTTAAATGACGTACATAGATTGAAAATATTCCGCTCTACAACTCTTAAAAGAAGCAATTTTCGCCAAAAATGCATAGTTTTCTCTAAAAATGCAAAAAACCATTGAAAAATGCAAAAATTGATATATACATTTTCAATTTGCATTTTTAGGGAAAACTATGCATTTTTGGCAAAAATTGCTTCTATTAAGAGTTGTAGAGCGGAACATTTTCAATCGATATGGGCCATTTTAATTTCTTTATAATTTCCCGTTTTTCCGCTAGAGGGTGCGGAAAATAAAGTATAGTGGCATTTATTAATAAAAAATTTGAAAAGAAAACGCTAAAATGCATATACGGTCACGATTTTGCGCACTCTGGCGGGCAATGCACGCATTATCCTAAAAGTTGAAAGACCTTTTTCGGAAATTTTTCGCTCTACAACTTTGGTCTCTTATAATTTTTCCTGAAAATAATGCATAGTTTTGCCTGAAAATCCACAAATCAGCAGAAGGTGACAAAACAAATATGTTTTGATTGATAAATCTCAAGAATCCTTAATATTTTGTTATACAAACTGTATATCATTGGAAAGCTTATTAAAAATGCCATAAAGTGGTGGCAATTTATATAGGGTGTTCCATTTGAAAAAAAATAGTTCTCCATTGTTTTGCGTATGTTGACACCCTGTATAGCACTATGAATAAAAGAGAACGAAAGCCGATGTGTATTAGTCTTTATGATGTGGGAAATTTTTTAGTGTATAAATAATGATGCTATCTTTGCTAGGAACGCTTCTGCAATGTTTTCAATGTGTACATGTTTTTGCCACAAATTTGCCCATAACTAACCAACCGTCCATAATAGACCCATACTATCCTATACTATTTTTATCAGCTTCTCAAGAGGGTTGAAAATAAAGTATAAAATATAGGGTGTTCTATTTAAAAAAACATAACTTTGGTCTGTTATGTATATTGGGACACCCTGTACAAAAACATACATATTTTTAAAATATGTAGAATAAGTGTGGGTACCAGTTCAAGAAAACTAGAAGTCGATATCTCAAATAGCAAATAAGTTATGGGGCTTTTACAGATCGCTGGGTCACCCGGTATATCCGATGATATATATAGTCCGAACCCTGTTTTAAACTTATTAATGGCCTTTTGGACTGCCTGATTTGCTTCAAACCATTGATTTCAATGCTCCGTCCGGAGTAACTACACGTTCAAAACATTTATTTCGCCAAAGATTTATGGCCTTTGCAATCCCCTATGTAGAATATTACGATTTCTTAATATTCTGCTGGATAAATATAATCATATGGTCATTTTCAACATTCAACTGTCCTCTTTTAAATGTCAACTGAGACGCATTGACAACATTGTCAATATGTGATCCCTAAAATTATACTTAATTATTATTTCTGTATCGCTATTGGAGTCTCTTTAATCTAGCTTTAGTTTTAAAATTTGTTTGTGTCCTTCATTGTAATTAAGATAAGATTTATGTTCAGTGTAAGCGGAGTTTGTTCGATACCTTGCCAGAAAGTGAGTCCGTATCTATAGCTACCAGTGAGTGAAAGTTCCTCTTTTGCTTATTTTACTTTCACTCAGAGATTTTCATGCACGTATAATGATCTATCATTGTGTACATTTTTCCAATTCTTTCTGATAACGTGATTTTGATTTTTTAGCCAACATTTGATACCTTGGGGCATTAGCGGCTTCCAGGACATCATCGGGAACAAATAATTCTTCATCATCCATTTCACAATTTCCACAATTTGCATGTAACCACTTAATTGACATTACAGAACTTTGTTTATTTTGTTTTTGTTTTTTCATGGCAACAAATCTCCGAACATGTGAATTATTTTTATTTAAAATTTTGAATACAAAGTTACAGAATTTCTGGGGAGGTATCGAACAAAACCAAATACAGCACTCGAGAGTAAGGCCGCTTTCGTTCACTTGAATTGCATCGTCCACGAAGCGCGTAGACGAAAGCTTCACCTTTCTCACTCTTACTGTAAATAACTATATCCGTCAATAAATAAAAAGATTCGCAGTCTTCTAATTAAAAATGTCTCTCAAAAGCTACTGTTGTTGCATTAGCAATTCTTCAATTAATTCGAAAAACTTTGGTTTCTCCATAGGCCAACTATTAATTGTCAGTGAATTCCACCATACGACGTATGGTTAAAAAAAAAAAAATTAAATCTTTCTTACATCCCAGCCTTGTATCTAGTATTTTTTCAAGTAATGCAATCTAATTTTTCCAATAGTATGAAAATAGAAAATGTTTATATTATAGCAAGTGCTTACTATTCATATTACTGCAACTGGGAATATTCAAAAAGGAGGGAATACACGATGAAGCGCAATTTTTGTGGTGTGCATTCCATAAATATCCATGACATATATCAGAGTTTATAAATATACACGGTGGACAAAAAAAAAACGGTACAACTAGTTTTGTACTCATATATCTTCGTGAGTTGTTAATATTTTGTTATAATTAATATAACAGTGAAAAGCCCAATTTTTATGGATAAGATAAAGTACTTTTGCTCTAAAGAAATAGTGCCTGGAGCATCTTCTTCACTACGAATGAATGCATGACCTTCTACTATCCTTTCAGAAATACGTACTGTATGTGGTCTTCCATGACTGAAAGTGACATCTAATGTCTGAGATCCTTCAGAAAACAGAAACAAACCATGGCCCACTCATTTTGATACCTTCAAATGCGATGCGGCGGTGCATTATAAACTCCCTTTATTAATGTAAAATATCCTCGATAAAAAAACTTTTCAAAAATGCAATTATTCATTTTTGCAATCTGCAAAGTGTAAACATCTTGTATTTTGAAGCAATATTTAATGCGTTTATTATTATTGCAAATATGGATATTTGTACCGTTTTCTTTTTGACCCACTGTGTAGATATAGATCATGATATATATCTGATGATTTATATAGTCCGAAAGCTGATTTTTACCTTTTATTTTATTTCCAAAGTTGCTTGGCAACTTTTTCCCGGATCTGTAATATCCCTCTTCCCAGACTAAAATATGTGTGGGAAACCAAAGAGAGTGACACAGTTTGAAATAAATTATTTTACATAGTGTATACCTAGTTTGTCATATATAACATATTCACGATCAATTCTTTGTGAATTATTAGTTCATTATGTTTTGAAGTTGGTAATTTAAACAAACATCAAAATAAAGTTGAACTTAACCAAACATCCAAATAAAGTTGGACAATAGTTATTTATTTCATAATACTGTGTTGCATTCTTTGATTTCCCAATGCTCCTTTGCGTTGCTTTTATCGTTTTAGGAATTACTTAGACAAGGGACAGCTATGACTGTCGGTGTCTGATTTTCCGTATCTTTGATAACTTCAATTAATAAAAGTCAAACAATTGAGGCATATGTCCGACTTTGTGGACACTGTGTTTATAACCTTAAGTAACATTCCGTGTGTTCGATAAAAAAACACCCAACACCATAACTCTGTTATTTATTGACCGATTTGAATGAACTAAAAACCAAAGTCAATGGTGGTTTAAATATTAACAAATGACATCAATATTGATTTTTGTCAATAATAACTTCATTGCCAAATCATAGCCAACTTAAAATTTTCAAATGGCAGCATATAATGTTTTGATTTTTTTACATTCGACATTATTTTTCTGAAAACGATAATGCCCACTATGTTGTTTTTCGTTCAATATTTTGGTCAAAAAAAATTAAAATAAATCTTCCATTTAAAATTATATTTTTCAAAAATTATAATTAGCGTGCCTTAGAAAAAAGTAACAAATGTCATTTGTTGTAAGGTTATGTCAAATATGAATAATAAGGACCCAATAAATAAGTACATATGTTACAACTCAATATAGAATAGAATAAATAAGTGGTGCAAGTATTAATTCACTTGCGATTTAGATGTTCTGTGATTATTGTAAACACTAATTAGAACGTCTAACTCTGCAAGTCTACGAAATTGTCGATCCACTCTCTTCGACTTTTTAAAGGCTCTATATCGTCTCAAATTTCCTTCTAACCTTCTAAATTTAGGTTCTGATATTTGTCGCTCTGGAAACCGTAGATGATAAATTCGTGCCGCAGCTCTTCGATTTCTATTACATAGAAAATAAATTTGTAACATGTCTGTTAATTCGCTATTGTTCATAATTGACATTACCTGTACAATAAATGACATTTGTTGATTCGAATTTTTTTCAAGGCACACTACATTTAGTACCAAAAAAAATCATGCGAACAAGATTTATTATTATCTTTTTCTGGCATAAATATTAACTTAAAACCAACATAACGGGCATAATTGGATTCAGAAAAACAATGTCTAATATAAAATTAAAAAAGTATATGCAGCCATTTAAAAATTAAAAGTTGACTATCATTTGGCAATGAAGTTGATTTTGAAAAAATATATAATTACCGTCATTTTATAGTGTTTAAACAGCCATTGATTTTATTTTTTAGTTCTTTCAAATCGGTCAATAAATAACAGAATTATGGCATTGTGCGTTTTTTATCGAACACACGGTATGTCACTTCTGGTATTTTCAGGAACATTTAACACATTTTATCACTTTATGGCATTGTATGTAACTTCATAATTATTGCACATATTTGTATATTTTTCAGGTTCAGTGCCCTCACTTGGAGCAGGTTTAATTTTTGGAAGTGCATTGGCCTACGGTGCCTATCAAGTCAGTCAAGATCCCTCAAATTATTCGACACAACTAGCAACCAGTTCCATATTAGCTGGCTTCATGGGCTACAGATTCTACAATTCCGGAAAGATTATGCCAGCGGGCATCGTTTGTGCTGTTTCAGTTGCAATGATTATCAGAATAGCGATAAATGCATCTGGTTTCTCCGAGAGAAAATTAGCTCGTTAACGGTTCATTCCAAATGTGTCTCTAGTGGAATGTTTTCATTTTTTATAATAGGAAGGTAAATGTGTTTAATAATTTTAACAAGTTCACTATTGTAGTCTTCCCCTTCCTTTGTTACTATTTGAACTATTTTATACATTTTGTTATTTATGGTTAGGTATAAACTTGTAACAGTCAATGCGCTTAATGCTGTATTCCTAAATAAATACACAATATTAATGACGTACACTTGTTTTTTATTTTGTAGCAGGTTTGATTAAAATTAGGTCAATAAATGCGGTCCTTAAGAGGGGGTATGGTAATGCAAAATTTATATGTTAGAACTACCTTCGAAACGCCGTTATAATATGCCTATAAATGTATGTCCTTTCCCAAGAACTTCCTAGCAACGGATTTCTAAAATTAATTTAATTAACGTGAATATGGTTATTTTTAATGGGCATGTTTTCACTTATAATTTTTTTACGACAAATAAATTATTTATTTCATAATGAAAGTTCAAACAAAGATTTTATCTTCTTTATATGAAGTATACTTTTATTCTTGGGTAAAAAAAGCAAGAAATATGAGGTGTAAATCTGATTACAAAAGAAGAACTAAATTTCCCATCAATAAATTTGAGGCAACCTCACTTGAGATATTCCAATATAACCTATGTAAAAATATGTATACTGGGCTGCACAGGTCGCCTAAAATCGACGACTTAGAAGTTCAGGGGAAAAATGTAAGATGGTGATATTAGAGTTTGTTTTATTTAATTATTGAAGTTAGGTTTTACGAGACGATTTTTGCAATACATAAACAATACTTGCAATACTGTTAATAAGGAACGATATCTTCGAATTTGATGTCAAAATGATTATTAGAAGATCCTTTGGAAGGGTTTAAATTCTTCCAGTGGTTCTGCCCATTTTTCCAATATACATTTCGAAAAAAAGTTTAGTGTTTATTTTTTGAAATTTTCTGCTTCTTTCTTGTAACCGTTTTCTGATAGTGTCTTCAAAGAACTTATTTTCAAGCGAACAAAACCTTCCTTGAACCATTCATTGAATGAATTCAACAAACATCTCCATTTCGATAGATACTATTTTGACATGAAAAATGTGTGAATGCAGAAACCATGAAAGAAAATTCATTCTCAAAAAATTTCTTCAAAATTCATCATCTAAAGATAAAAGGTATGATTTCACTGCAGGAAACATTTTAATGAGCCTTTCAATTGCGGGAAATATTGAGAGCCATCTTGTTCCAGTATGGTAAAGTAACTGCGCTAATGTTACATCCACAAACTCACAGAATTCTTTCAATTTTTCTGTTCATACTGTGTGGATTGGGAAAAAAATCTTGAGAACTATACACTCTACATCAGGCATGTCAAACTCGTTTACCACCAAGGGCCACATCAAGTATTATACACAAGCCGCGGGCTGCATTACCAAAAAAAAACTACAATTGAAACCAAACAAAAAATAATTATTTTTACCTTGTATATAATTTTTTTTTTTTAATATTTGATACCAACCTTGCCGGGCCGCAGACAACTTGTAAGCTGGCCGCATGCCTGCTCTACATCAACGTCAAGTGTATCAGCTCCGTGCTGATAACAGTTATGCAAATATGGGGTGGACAACCAACTCCTATTATGCGTTAATTTACTCTCTGTTTCAGTTTTGTGTATACAGTATTTTCTTCTTTCCTGGCAAGTCCACCAAAGTTTACATTTGCATAGTCTCCTGCGAACGCAATGCATTTTGATGTTAAATTTTTCTTAGTTAGCGTTGTAATAAGGCTGTTGTCTCAGAGGTTACATTTGTTAGGGCAGCTAATTGTAGACCTTTCGTTTCAATATCATCCTTTCAGTCAAAATATTGGATGACAATGGGAAACATTTTTCCGTAATACCTACCTTTTTATCCAATTTTGCCGTACAATACATCGACTTATAGTACTGATGATGTACAACAGTCTGATAAGTCAAAGTTCCTTCAACTGCTCGCATTTTTCGTTCACTATTGGAATTTTTTTGCATAAAGAAACTAATTTTGAGTTTGTTACAAAAGTTGCACGAATTTCTTGTTTTCACTATTTTTTTTTAAATTAGTAGCTCCTTTGTTTGCAACTGACACATATCCATAGCACCACATACATTTTGCCTCTTGTTCGTTTTGACCTTTTACAAAACATAGGTATTTTTGCTGCAGTTTATCAGTAAATTTACATTTTCTTAATTTTTTTTTCGTGTTTCTACTGTTTCTACGATAGTTTGAACCGGTGTATGCAGGTTAAAGTCACAGTACGCGTTCAGTCACAGTAACATAATTATATTTAAGGGGTTTTCCTACTGTAAAATGTTCAAACAATTCTTTAAAGTGTTTGGAATAATATGCAAAAAGTTCCATGTAGATATTCGAAGTACTGTTTAACGACGATTTTTATTCTTATTGATATTTTGGAAAAAGCAGGACCGTGGAGAAAGCCTGCCTGACTTTTAAATTTTACTTAAAACGGAGGACATGTCCGACTTTATCCGGACTGATGGTAACCCTACACAAATCTTGCGTATTCAGTTTGCAGTTTCTGAAATATTCTGACACGTACAATATTTTTGACCTGTATTTTCGATTCTTTTGGGTCTAAATTTTTGATCTGTTGACCTAAATATTCTTTATTTTGACATAAATTTTCGATTTCATTGTTAAAATTTTCGTGTTTTTTTTTTCGTCCGTATTTTTGATTTTTCGAAGCGAATTTTTAGATTTTTGACCTGAATTTTCGATTTTTTTGGTCTAAATTTTTGATCATTTTCTCTAAATATTCTTTATTTTGACCTAAATTTTCCATTTAACTGTACATTTTTGATTTTTGGTCTGCATTTTTGATTTTTCGGGCCGAATTTTTAATTCTATATGCGAGATTTTTTTTATTTTTTCCGGTATTTTCGAGTTTTGTTTGTTGAAATTTTCGATTTTTTAGTCTGCATTTATTACCTTTAGGCCAGATTTGTCGATGTACTGTCTAAATTTTCGACTTTCTGGCCTACATTACAAATTTTTATTATTTTTTTAAAATCTTTTAACATATTTTTTTTTTTTAATTTTGACCTAACTTTTCGATTTTATTGTCAAATTTTCGATTTTTTGGCCCCCATTTTTGATTTTTTGTTTAGTCTGCATTTATTATCTGTTGGGCCGAGTTTTCGCTGTTTTGCCTGAATTTTCGACTTTTTGACCAACATTGTGGATTTTTTTTAATCTGTTGCCCTACATTTTTCTTTATTTTTTTTTATTTGTCTGTTAAAATTTTCCTTTCCTTAGTGCACCATTTTTATTTTTAGGCCCGAATTTTAAATTTTTGGTCTCAATTTTTTAACGTAAAATATTTTTGGTATATTTTGTATCCTATATTTTAGATTTTTTAACTTGGATTATTTTATTTCGTGATTTTTCTTTATTTTTTGCTTTTATTTTAGAATTTCTGGCCAGAAACTTATTTTTGGCGGCTGAAAGTGGCAAATTATTTTGCTTCTACCTAGGGTTTAAATTTTTTATTTTTAGATCATGATTCTTGATTCTTTGGCCCTTATACAGGGTGCCCGGATTTCGAAGGGGCAACATGGGCAACTTCCGCATTTGAAGAGATAGAGAGATGGTCAAATGAGTAAAAAGGTGCAGGTTTGAGGGCTCGTTGAGAATCCACCCCCAAATCTCACTTGTCATGGCTGACTTGTTCAAAATTGTAATTAAAACAAAATCTGCCAATTTCTTCAATTTCAGATTAATTTTTATTGTGGAGGCCATAACAGGTGAGATTTGGGGGTGGATTCTTAATGAGCCCTCAAACCTGCACCTTTTTACTCATTTGACCATCTCTCTATCTCTTCAAATGCCGAAGTTGCCCATGTCGTCCCTACGAAATCCGGACACCCTGTATATGGGCCAGATTTCTGTATTTTCTATATTTTTCTTTATTGTGGCCAAAATATTCGATTGGTTTGTATAAATTTTCGATTTTTTTTGTCTGCAATTTTTAACTTTACGCTCGTTTTCGATGTTTCTTCTAAATTTTCACGTTACTTTTTTGGCCTATATTTTATATTTTCGATTATTTTGGTTTTAATTTTTGGTCTTTTAGCCGAAATTTTCTTTATTTCGACTTAAGTTTTCGATTAGTTTGTTAAAAATTTTGATTTTTTGGTCTACCACTTTGATTTTTGGGTACGAATTTTAGATTTTTGGTCTTAATTTTTTATTTTTGGTCTTAATTTTTTATTTTTGACCCATTTTTTAGATTTTCTTAACTTAAATTATTAATTATATTGTGCGAATTTGCAAATTTGCTATTATTTTCGAATTTCTCGTTGGAACTTATTTTTAAGCTAAAAAGAGTTATTTTTGGGACCGAAAATAGCAAATTATTTTTCTTTTGTATTTTCAATTTTTTGGTACGCATATTTATTTTTAAACCAGGATTTTTTATTTTTTTGCAAATATTTTAGATCTTCGTCTGTTTTGTTCCAAATTTTTGATTTTTTGGCTAAAATATTTGATTGGTCTAGGAAGATAAATGGTTCTTTGTTTCTTCAAAAGGGGGGTTATTGTATAAGTGGGTCTACCATTAACATGTTCCATGAGTCGCCACTGCCAAAGAGAGCTTTTATTTCTAGAATATAAGTGTGTTTACAATATCTCTCTCTCTCTCTCTGTCCGTTGACTAAATGAATCTGTCAGTTTTCAACAATAATTGTGAGTATTTCATCAGTGAAAAAAGCTTGCCAACGTTCAGGGGTGGATCTAGGTATGTGTTCTGTGGATCTAGCATCCCTTAACTCCCGGTAAATATTTTACAATACTATGTAAATTCAGTGACGGCTCGCGGGGTGATTCATGGTATGGCCGAGGTAGCAGAGGTGGCAATACAGATGCTAGGGTCGGTTGCAGAGACGGCTGGTGGCGTGACCACACCTATCTGTACTACCACCCCGGCCCTACCATGAGTCACCCCACAAGCCGTCACTTAATGAATTACTTTGACGATTTGAACAATTTTATTCAAACTCCATTTTGTTTCTTTATTTTTTCCAACAACGCTATCAGCGCCCATTGTTTTCATCTATGAAATTTCATTTTTGCTATCTACTTGTTGATCTACAGTATCAGTTGTGCATCTGACAAGCTTGTTGAATACAAGCCAACTGATAACACTTCCCGACTGAGCAAGTCAACTCTATAAATACATGAATTGCTAAAACACCATGTTTTTATGGAAGATCTGAAAGGAATCCTATAGTTATGTGCATACATGAGATGCAAACCATTTTATGCAGAGAATCGGAAGGTTAAACATCATTAGGTTCATTGGTGTAAGTATGTATTTATTATGTTGTGAATTTGATTTATAAGTTTTTTTTTTTTCATATTTCAAAGAATCAAGAAATTTAGTGTGTGTATGTGACTGTTATAAATTATCACAATGTGTTTATATGATTACTTTCTAGCATTTGTTGATTATATGATCACTGGCTGAAGCTAAAAACCCCACCCTTTGTTTGCTCCTGAAAGTGATTATAAAATATAGTATTGTTAGATTAAGATTAGGTTTCTTAAATATTTTTTGCTGACATACAGGGTGTAGTGGAACATGGGATTTTTAATGTTAATTTCTTTCTACTGGAATATTATCTTCCCTGATCATTTTAGAGGAAACATGTAAATAAATGTTTTATAGAGTAAAAATTTCTGCATGCAGTCATGCTATTATTTATTTTTTTGCATTCATATAAACTCTAAAAAATGAAAATTTTCTACTAAAATAATGGTTGCCATGAAATTAAACAAAAACGGTGTGCTGTTGATTTGTTGGCTTCTGTCAAATTTATTAAACACTTCATAACTGTTTACAAGTTTTTTTATTAAAAATGTATTTTATTCAAGAAAAAGTGCAAATTGTGAAGTGGTGCCTGTTTTGGATAAGTTTGCAGTCAACTATCCCGATCGACCAATTCCCGACGATCCAAAGTTTGGCTCATAAATTTTAAACGACTGGCTCATTATTACAGAATTCTAAGAGGACATTAAATGCAGAGCAGAATAATTTACCAATAAATGAGAAGGACGACGAGTTTACGATCTTAGCTTCTGTAGTAGAAGATCCAAACATAAGTTTAAGACAAATTGCTGACAAATGTGGAATTCACTATACGACTGCCTAGAGGTATTTAAAGAAACAACATTTTCACTCGTACAAATACCAGTGCTAAGAAATATTACAATGTAATTACCCGCACTTCACAAAAACTTCTACCAGCACAGCGCCTCTTCACAATTTGCACTTTTTCTTGAATAGAATACATTTTTAATGAAAAAACTTGTAAACAGTTACAAAGTATTCAGTCAATTTGACAGAAGCTAACAGATCAACAGCGCATCTTTTTTTTTAAATTTCATGGCAACCATTATTTTCGTGTAAATTATCATTTTTATTTTATCATTTTTTAGGGTTTTTATGAGTGCATGACTGCATGCAGGAATTTTTATTCTACAAAACATTTATTTACATGTTTCCTCTAAAATAATCAGGGAAGATAATATTCCAGTATAAAGAAATTAACATTGAAAGTCCTATGTTCGGTTTTGTTCCACTACACCCTGTATACAGCACCATTTCAAGGTTGTTTCTGCTTCGTAAATATCCATATGCTTAATTTTAAGCTTTTTATCCACAACATTAAAAAAAGCAGCGGCGGCTAGTGGATTTCGATAGAGAAGGCTAAGACAGAGTTCCCGTCATGCTGCAATACTTACTCTTATGAAGAAAGTTAATATTTCACTGGTTTTGGTCAAATTTTCTTCTGTACCCTCCTTGCCGAACATTCACGAGCCGCCGTTGCTCTAAAGATTGCCAAAATGATGATACTAGAGATATCCATATCGATCTTAAATGCAGCAATTTCTCATTGCTTTCTGCATTATGCCTTTGTTTTATTATCGACAAAATTATGACAAACGAGTACATTTGCCAGCTCTGCTACCTGAAGCTATTAACCAAGATACTTAACAGTTACCATTACATTAGTAAGGACAACGCGCATAACTCTACCTGTTTGTCATGTAGGTACAATTTTTATTCCTCATAAGCGAACTCTTAGTTGTAGGTTCTATTTCTGAAGAGGCAATGCTGAGAACAAATTCTGTGACTAGTGGGAGGAAGCAGCATTGTTCGATGGTAGTTTTCTTATTTTGTTTTAAGGTGTATAATAATGAAAGAAAAGGCAATATCCATCTTTTTGAATTGAAAAGAGTTTAATAATGAAATGTATATAGCAGAACTATAATTTACAATAAGATGTAGGAACTTAGAACTAACTTAGACACTGGAAGTTACAGTTGTCGCATAGCACACATAAAAATGAAGTACGCAGCAAGTACAGAATGATAAGATCGAACAAATATGTCAAATATATAATAGCGTAACGTAACAAGATATTATCAGCATACCTGATAAATAATAGCGTTTTAAATAATATTATATAATTGCACTTCTCCATTAAAATAATGGGCATTCACTAAATACAATTTAAAAGTAATTACACATTTAAAAATCACAATTTGTAAGTTATTACATTAATACAAAAAAAAAAAGTTTCTATTTATTGGCAGTTTTCGATTATGTCGGAACACAGAATCATGTTTCAAGAATGTCGCAATTACTTGTGATTATGTCATATATACAACTTAAATATAATAAAGAAATGATGTTTTAAATATTTACACAGAACTCACTCAGTATGCACTTAAATATTTTATTAGTCTCTTAAGGCACTTTTAATGTCTAATAATACGTATGTCCACACTATTAAGTACGTGTATAAGTAAAAAGATACTTAGTATCTTTATAATTTAGTCCAGAATGTATATATTTCTTATATATACTACGCTCATCTTTTACTGGCGAAGGCTGAAATGTAAAAGAAGAAAATTAGTTTGTTTTATATACAAATATATATTTTATCAGTGAGTCAATGTGTGTGATGTGATATTCAAGCCTTCTTAATTGCTCTTCATATAAAACTAAGAAAGCTTAAGAAAGTGAATGTAAATACATAAAATAGTGTATTATCTACAAGTAGGGTGTATTATTAGTACATAGTCTAGAGTAGTTGGAAGTAAACTGTTTTGTTATGAAGGTCGTTGGTAATTACAAGAAACAATGTGTTGTATGTAATGTATGTAGTATGGATGTGTGATATTAGACTGAAATACACAAAATACAAACTTCTTGTTAATGAAAATGCATATAATCTAACTACTACAAATAGTTGAAGAAGTAGAAAATTGAGAATTTGAAGGATCGGGAGCTTTTAGTTAACAAGAGAGATTCAGAAAAATAGTACTTTAATTTTAATCAGAACTGTTTAACGAGACATAGAAGTGTTATTCAATACTAGTAGATACATTCTCGATCAATGAATGAAGTCACAGTGATTTTTGCCTGGGCTTACCCTGCATCCTATCCTATAGCGCTCACATTTCTTATATTACTACTGTCAGTATAATAGCTCGCCGAGTTATATGATCTCTTCAAATAATTATTATTAATATTATCATGGTAATTGGCAGTGTTCGTCGTTTGGTGGTTCTTGCCAAAATTGGCAAAATTGTATGGATTTCTTGTAGTCTTTTGTCTCTGTACGTAATAATTACCTATGTAAGGATTTTTTGTAGTTTGTGTTTGAGGTTGTCTCGTAGTGGCATAGTAGTGTTTGGTTGTGTAACTAGGACTCTTGGTCGTTTGCTTGCTAAAGCGTTGGAAATCATAGGGTGATTTTGTTGTTGAGAATTGGAAATATTTCGAGGTAGTTTTTTGTGTTATTTGGGAATAGTATGTTCGCTGTGTGGTTTGTGTGTATGCACGCTGAGTTGTGTGATAGGGCTGCTTAGTTGTGCTGTAATAATTATTTTGGTAATTTGGATTCTGTGTAGAGTGATTAGGATCTGAGTTGTAATATGGGGCTTTGGTTGTTTGTTGCTGGTAGTTGTATGTGTTTGGTGGTTCGGGATTTACTTCGCCTTCTTCGTCATAGAACCTAAAGGGTATCAAGTCGTTCAAAATTAATATTGTGCTTATGTATGTTCGTGTTCTATATCAAATAAAACGTGTATGCTCAGTATTTGAATCTCGTGTACTTACAATGGCCTTCCCTGGTTAACTTGCCCATCTCGTCTTACGTACGAAGGTGTATTTTGTGAGTAATCGGGGATAATATTTTCATGTTCTGCCACACATCTTCCATTTAAACAATACTGAAACCAACGGATTTTTAAAATAATAGTTACAATATTAATTACCACATATTACCTGTCCATCTCCACAAGGCGATCCTTCGGCAGCTGGTCTGTAAGCTACGCAGTACCCACTGCCAGCATCAAAACAGAACAATTGCGCGCACACTCTATCGTCTTTCTGCAATGCAAAAATTATGTCAATTGAGAGTTAGTCATCGTACAATCTTCATAATTAAACTTACGAAGCATGCGCTTGTACCACGATCTCTCCTGCATTGTGCATCTAATGTTAATAGTTTTCCTGGGAGCACACGTGGTAAACTGTCATCTTCATGTGGGGAATTATATAGGCACGTAGCTGTATCTCCGCTGAAAAAAATATGACCCATGTAAATGTAAATTTATTGTTTCTTTTAATTTATTAATGTTAATTTAATTAATATCGTACGTTCATTAAAAAAAAACCTCAAGTGTGCCATGACTTTTTCGTTTTAAAAATTTCAGTTGGCACACTTGACACTTGTTGCGATTGACATATAAACGTCAGATCTTTCTAGAAGTCACAATTATTCCGTGCTCACAGCAAAAAACATTTCTAATTGAAAGTTATTTCCGAAATGGGATTAAAGTGGACGGAAATTGGGTGTATTCATTCGACGCACCTTTAGCAGAGTTTCAGGAATAATTTCCTAACGTACCTATTATTTATGATGAATTTAAAAATACCTTATCACGATCTGTTGTATTATTTCGTGAAACGGGTAGTATTCTCCGTAAACCAGGAAGTGGTAGACCAGTTAAACGAACTCAAGATGCTATTAACACAGCCCAAGAAATTTTGGAAGATGAACCTACGAATTATCTGCGTCATTTGTAACAGCAAATGAATTTATCGGTAGGAACATGCCACAAGCTTCTACGAAAACATTTGCAAGTATACCCTTATCGCATAACATTGGTGCAAGAGTTATTACCTGTTGATTACCCCAGATGACTGGAATTTTGTCAGTGGTTTTTACAAAATGTAAACGAGGATGTTTTATAAATTACTTTTTTTACCGATTAATCTTGGTTTTACAAGGATGGGTACATTAATTCCCAAACTATGAGAATTTGGTCGGATGAAAATCTTTGTATATATCGACAGAAATCACTACATCCAGAGAAAGTTGGCGTTTGGGCAGCGATTAGTGGGAGAAGATTAGTTGGACCGATATTCTTTGAAGGTAAAATCCTATTTTTAATATTAATAATAAAAATTCAATAACCGTGCATTCATTTTAGGTACGTTAACTGCAAACCGTTATCGTACATAAATGTTATTGCCTTTTATAAATGAATTAAATGATGACGAACTGCAAAGTGGATATTTTCATCAAGACGGAGCAACTCCTCATTGCACAGTGGATAATTTGGCCATTTTGGAGGAATTTTTTGGGGACCGAATAATAAGTCGAAATGCACGGATTCCCTGGCCGCCCCATTCATGCGATTTAACACCATGCGATTTTTTCTTGTGGCCATACCTGAAAAATTGTATTTATGCACAACCAGTACACAATCTAGAAGACATGCGGCAACGAATTCGAGATATAGAAATTAACAATAATCCAGTGTTGTTGCGGAGCGTAATGGAGGGTGTGCGACGAAGAATTCAGGCTTATGTTCAAGAAGAAGGAAGGCACATATAACATTTAATATAATTTTATAGTGAAAAATTTAACGTATCTATAAATTGACTACAGTTTGTTTAATTTTGAGAAGTAACATAACCTCAATATGTGTAACCAACGTAATGGTGTTATTCTGAACAAAAATGTTAGCGTTAACAGCGGTGTTATTTGCTAACATCGACAGATGTTATGAATATACTATTCTGTACACTGTCTGTCAACTAACATCGATGTAAATTAACATTTCTGATGTTAAAAAACATCGCTGTTAAATAACATCGCTGTTAATAACAGTTGTTCAGAATAACACCATAAATTTTTAAAATTAAAAAATCATGGCACACTTGAGGTTTTTTTTTAATGAACATACTTTAGATGAAAAATATACATGTTTATAGGTATTTTTCAGTAACTTTTTTTAAATAAATTGTTTTCAAGACATCAGCTATCAGTTTGTCGAAAGCTCTACAACATCAATGTAGATGCACAGATAAACGAATTAAACTTACTTAAGGAAATGATGGAAACTTGATACACTACACGTTGACCACCTGAATCCTCTCTCTGTATGACGTAGGTCAGACATTATGTAACCGTCTGTCCATTGGCACTTCTCAGCCCCGGGTCCACCCAGGTATGAAGGAGGTGGACTACCATCGTGAACAGCACCAAGTCTACGCAAATAATGGAAGTGTCTATCCAACATCAATGTAATGACAAAATATCTACTTACAAATGTCCAACTTCATGGGCAGCAACAATGATTCCACTGAAGCCACCGGTATCTTCAATGATAGCAACGGAATTCACCTTTTCTAACCTCTTGTTGACAACACAGGCTCCTCCAACGTAGGCAAATCCTATATTACAGATGAGAATTAAGGGATCTTCAATACACAGATATTTGAATATTTTCAATTTACATTACAATTTGCATCAAAAATTTTAGCATTGAAAACCGCGTTTAATAATAGTGCATTGAAGGATGTTTTTAACAATATTGTTTTCCTAATTATATACACTCTTGATTGTTCAAATGGTTGATTAAAAATTTTCATATCTTATTGTTTTGTGTCGATGGTAGTTCGATAATTTCTGGCAGTTATTAAACACCAGAGAAATTAATCCTTTTTTTTTCTTGAATAACTTTCTCACTTATCACTTGGTGAATCATTTTGAAAATAATAAAAGATAAATCAAAATTAACGCTTGAAAATGCTGTAACAAGCAAAACTTGTCGAGTAAATGAACAACAAATTTGCGAAACGAACCAAGTGTTAATTTTAAAATTAATTCTTTTGGCGTCATGTTTTAAAAACCAACGCTTACAGAAAGAAGCCACAGTGCAATTATCAACAGTAATATAACGAGTGCCTATGATTTTGCCGGCAATTATTAGCGGCAGGATCACGATTGCTTGTTGCGACGAAAATCGGCACGACTGCGAAGCAGGAGTGCCGATTTTCTAGAAGCAACAAGCAAGAGTGATCCAGACGCTAATAATTGCCTAGGAAAAATCAGTCACGAGTTAGATTCGGGAAGACAATTGGCCGAACAGAAAGTTCACACTTCTTAATTTGAAAAATTAAATTTAGTGACACCAAGTGTCAGACGTGTATTTATCGGCGCCACAATAATTGTAGTAAAAATGAGCTTACCAAGATTTTGAGAAATGCCTATGAATACTATTACTGATGAAAGCACTAACACTTCACCCGAAAATACAAACCGATCGAATTCAGGAGCAAACTGCTTAAAAGTCCGGCAATAACTGACGTTTTATATGTTATAGAACATGTACTAACGCGTTGCTAGGCAAAACCAACATGAGGGATTATCTGATTAGATACCACCCAGGGTGAATTGCCATGCATAATATGCAGCGTCCTCTGTTACGCATCGTAATTAGAATTTTATTGGATCATCTCATTAACGTTATTCGATTTCATTGGTTAGTAAGTAAATGAGGGCAATTGTCAAAAGCATCTTTTCAGTTCCTGTGTAGGGATTTTATCGAAATCCACATTTTCCCTTTTTCTGATTAAATTTATTAACCAATTTAAAAATTGTTTGTGGTGGTATTTGGTAAACTTGTATCCACTTTTCCTGAACTAATTGTGCTTGCAATGTTATTTATATGACCTACTTAAAATTAATATAAAATTGAGATTCGTTTTTGTAGAATTTATTAGATACATGAAATTAATTTTGACAGTGACATTTGGGCACTTTATTTCGAAACCATTCAAAATTTACTTAATACATGTATCGAAAATTGAAAAAATTACTTTTAGGCTATAACTCAAAAACAAAAATTATTAATAAATTTAGGTTTCCTACGACCGCTCCCAAAAACAGACATATCGTCGCAATACCTTCGCATTGAAAGTTGTCAATTGTATATCTGTCACTTTTGAGAAGTAATGCCATGCTTAAAAATTGGATTTTCAAAACAGCCGTTTTAAAAGTGTAATCCTCAAACTTCAAAAATGTGTCAAAATCATTCAAATAAAATGGGTAGTGACGAAAAACAATTTATTAATCGATTTTAAAATAGTAATGAGCACATTTAGGTTAAAAGTTAAGAATGTTTTGACAGTAATAATACGCACATATTTAATTGAGATAGACGCGGGTAAATTCCAGAAAAATTATGATGTAATTAGTCACTTACTCAAGCCCGATAGCCACCCCCCTGGGTACGCCCCTGGTTCGTTGCAAGCATTTTACTTGGGTTTCTTTATCTGTGTTACCAAGTCAGCGGAAAATCTGCTAGATCTGGCAGATTTTGGAATAATTTTCGTTTTAGCGGCTCGCGGATTTTCTAGCGGAATTATGTTGGATTGTTGAAAAAACTAGCGTAATTTAATTTAAATTTAATCTGTAAAAGTATAAGAGAAAACGCAGAAACGTAAAACAGTAATTTAAAAATAAATCATAACCGCAAAAAGTGACACATTTTCAAAATAAAGTTAGTTAGATGTTTTGTGTTTAAAAAAAGTTCAACTTTAAATATTAATTTTTAAAAATTCATAATTAAGGCAAAAATTGACACATTCCAAAGATCAAAGTTAATTCTGAAGCCAGGTTTATTGTGATTACACTAAAATTTTTATGAAATTCTGTCATATCAATATTTTTAAGTTAAATCTTAAATAATAATTAAATTTTCAAAAATCAAAAAAAATCGTGGTTAATTCTAAAGGCAGATGTTTTGTGAATATACGTGCTTAAATTTTGGAGAAATTCTATCATTTCAGAATTTATTTTTTTATTTTTTAACTTAAACGTTAACTTTCAAAAATTCACAACACCCAAAAATGAACAAATTTTCAAAAATCAAAGTCAGTTGCAAATGTAGTCGTTCTGTGGATGTTTTAAAATATTTGAGGAACTCAATTTTTGTTTCGTTTAAGTGTTCGACAACTTAAAATATTAATTTTCAAAAATTCATAACTCACGCTAAAATTGACTCATTCAATTTTAAAGATAAATGTGTTATGATTGTATTGTAGTTTTTAAGGTATTCAATCATTTCAGTATTAATTTTTTTCTTCAATTTTTTCTTTGTTCAAATATTCGACAACTTAAAAAAATAATTTAAAAAAATTCATAACTCACGCAAAAATTGACACATTTTCAAAAAACTTGGTTCACTGTTAAGGCAAATGTTTTTTGAATATATTATGTACCCAAATTTTTGAGAAATTCTATTATATCAACATTTATTTTTTAGATTTTTTTTTAAGTGTTCGATAACTTGTAAAGTTAATTTAAAAAAAAAATCATAAACCCAAAAATGAACATAATTCCAAAAATCAAAGTAAGTTTTAAAGGTAGTCGTTCTGTGAATGTATTAAGATATTTGTGGAACTCAGTTCGACAACTTAAAATATTAATTTAAAATAATTCATGACTCGTTTTCAAAAATCAAAGTTAAATGTAGGTGATTGTATTAGAGATTTTAAGGAAGTCAATCATATCAGTATGACATTTTTTTCTATTTTTTCTTTGTTCAAATATTCACCAACTTAAAAATAAACATTTTCAAAAATTCATAACTCACGTAAAAATTGGCACTTTTTCAAAAATTATAGTCTATTTTAAAGATAAATGTGTTATGATTGCCTTAGAGTTTTTAAGGAATTCAGTCATGTCAATATTAATTTTGTTTTCTATTTTTCTTTGTTCAAGTATTCGGCAACTTAAAAAAATAATTTTCAAAAATTCATAACTCACCTAAAAATTGGTACATTTTCAAAAGTCTTGGTTAATTCTAAAGGCTGATGTTTTGTGAATATGTATATGTACTTATTTTTACTTTCTCCGTTACGAAGTACGAGAAAGTATTGTGATCCTGATTTTTTTTTCAAAATTTTTTTTACGGAAATATCCGTTTTGGGGTCCTTAGATGCCATTTCAACAATTTCTTGAATTTTTTTTAGTGTCTGTCTGTGTGTGTGTGCTGTGTGCGTGTGTGTGTCTGTGCGCGCTGTCTCAAAAACTAATACCGCAATTGATATGAAACTTTGAACGTACGTCTTATTTGATAATCCGAAGAATTGAAAAGTTTTTGGTAAAATTTCGTACAGCGGAAGTGGGTGTTTACCTTAACTGTTTTTCGTTTTTTGCCAATATTTTCTTAAATATGAAAAATATCACAAAAACATTTAAACAAATATTGAAGACAATAAAGAAATGAGGTTATTTTGTTTGAAAACATTTGTCATAAAATCATTGTTATTCGAGAAATTTTTTTTTTTTTTTCATTTTTGGTTTATAATTATGAAACGATAATAGTTACAGCAAATTTATGTCAATATTTATTTCAACAAAAAATCATAGTAACTTTTTCTTTAATTTCAATAATGAGTTTATCCTCCAAGATTTCTGGAGCACTCAGCAACTCGCCTAATGAATAACTTATAAAGAATAAGTTTTTTTCCTAAATCTCTTTAGTTTTTGAGTAAATTGACTATTAGAATTGAAAGTATAATTTTTTCATCTTTTATAATTTTGACGTTTTAAGCGTCAGTTTCATGCGAGTCTACAAAACGCTCGATGTACATTTAAAATATAATTTAAATTTAAAATAAACCGTGAAAGCGTAAATGTAAATGATACCATCAAGTCGGAGAAAGTAACATGATGGCCACATCACCATTTTTTTAATTCCATCATATCAGTATTTATTTTTTAGATTTTTTGTGTTCAACTTGAAATGTTAATTTTCAAAAATACACCAAAAAATGAACACATTTTCAAAAATCAAAGTTAGTTTTAAAGGTATATGTTTTGTGAATATATTAAAAAAAAAGATATTTTTGTTAATTTTTAAAAATGCATAATTGAGGCAAAAATTGACACATGGAAAAAATCAAAGTTAATTCTCAAGGCAGACGTTTTTTGAATATACTTAAAATTTTGTAAATTCTATCATATGAATATTAATTTTTTTAGAAGGTAAGTCTTTAATTTTCAAAAATTCATAAACGCAAAAATGAACACGTTTTCAAAAATTACAGTTTGTTTGAATGGTAGTCGTTTCGTAAATATATTTAAATATTTGACGAACTCAATTTTGTTTTGTTTAAGTATAAATATTAATTTTCAAAAACTCATAACTTACGCAAAAATTGGCTCATTTTCATAAATCTTAGTTAATTTGAAAGATAAATGCATTATGATTGCATTAGAGTTTTTAAGGAAGTCAATCATATCAGTATTTTCTTTCTATTTTTTCGTTGTTCAAATATTTTACAACTTAAAAAAATCATTTAAAAAAAATTATCTCACTCAGAAGTTGACACATTTTCAAGAATTAAAGTATATGTTAAAGGTTAATCTTGTAATTATATTTAATTTTTTAAGCAATTCCATCGTAAGTATTTATTTTCTTTAGATTTTTTTGTTCAATAGTTCGACAACTTAAAATAATAATTTTCAAAAATTCATAACTCTCGGAGAAAATAACGGATTTTCAAAAATTGAAGTTGGTTTTAAAGATAGATGTTTTGTAAAGATATTTTAATATTTGAGACATTCTATTGTAGCAGTATTTATTTTTCGTGTCCGACAAATTTAAACAATTTTCAAAAATTCACGTCACGAAAAAATTGACACATGTTAAAAAAATTTAATTAATGTTAAAGGTAGAGATCTTGCGAATATATCAAACGTTTTGAGCAATTTAATCATAAAATTATTATTTTTTTACTTTCTCCGTTACGAAGTACGAGAAAGTATTGTGATCGTGATTTTTTCTCAATTTTTTTTCCGGAAATATCCGTTTTGGGGTCCCTAGATGCCATTTCAACAATTTCTAAAAAAAAAATTGTGTGTGTGTGGCTGTGTCTGTGCCTGTGTGTGAATGTGTGTGTCTGTCTGTGCGCGCTGTATCTCAAAAACCAATAGAGTAATTGATATGAAACTTTGAACGTCCATCTTATTTGATAATCTGAAGAACTAAACAGCTTTTGGTAAAATTTCGTACACCGGAAGTGGGCGTTTACCTTAACTGTTTTTTGTTTTTTGCCAATATTTTCTTAAATATGAAAAAAATCACAAAAACATTTAAACAAACATTAAAGACAACAAAGAAATGAACATCTTTTGCTTGTAAATATTTTTCATAAAATCATTGCTTTTCAAGAAAAAAATGTATAATTTTGAATAATAATTGTAGAGAATACCAAAATGAACAACTTCTAAAGAATAAGTTTTTTTCGAAATCTCGTTAGTTTTTCGGTAAACCGAGATTTTGAATTTGGAGTATAATTTTTTATAAGTTGTTCATTTTAAGATTCTCTACAATTATTATCAACACAAATTTGCTGTAACTATTATCGTTTTATAATTATAAACCAAAAATTAAAAAAATTATAATAAATTTATTTCTCGAATAAAAATGATTTTATGAAAAATGTTTTCAAGCAAAAGATGTTCATTTCTTTGTTGTCTTCAAAGTTTGTTTAAATGTTTTTGTGATATTTTTCATATTTAAGAAAATATTGGCAAAAAAACAAAAAACAGTTAAGGTAAACGCCCACTTCCGGTGTACGAAATTTTACCAAAAGCTTTTCAGTTCTTCATATTATCAAATAAGATGGATGTTGAAAGTTTCATATCAATTCCTCTATTAGTTTTTGAGATACAGCGCGCACAGACAGACACACGAAAATCCCTTTAGTTTTTGAGTAAACTGAGTTTTTGAATTTGAAGTATAATTTTTCCATCTTTCATAATTTTGACGTTTTAAACGTCAGTTTCATCCGAGTTTACACAACGGTCGTTGTACATTTAAAATATGATTTAAATTGAAAATGAACCATGGAAGCGTAAATATAAATGATACCATCAAGTCGGAGAAAGTAACATGATGGCCACATCACCATTTTTTCAATATGCATTCCTATTAAGATGCATGTCAGTCTGTGCGCGCCGCATCTCAAAAACTACGACATGAATTAACATGGAACTTTGAACATTAGCCTTATTTGAAAATCCGAAGAACTGAAAAGCTTTTGGTAAAATTTCATACACCTCAAGTATGCGTTAACCTTAGCCGTTTTTTATTTTTCTCTAATAATTTTCAAATATGAAAAATATTACAAAAACATCTATTAAATATTTAATAAAAATATTTTTCAAAAAAACAAACGTTTTATGAAAAAATAAAATTGTCATTTTTTTTGTCATTTTTGGTTTATAATTAAGAAATTACGTTCTTTTGGAAATCTCATTACTTTTTGAGTAAATAATTGGTAAAGATTATTAGAATTTGAAGTATCATTTTTCATTTCCATCTTTCACAATTTTTTACGTTTTAAACGTCAAAATCATCCAATACTACAACACGTTCGATGTATGTATATTGAAATTGAAAAAAATATCATGAAAGTACAAATCAAAATTTAAGGACTTTTTCAGACTTTTTTAGGACTCTTTTTTTCAGGTCTTTTTTGTAAGACCTTATTTTCAGGATTTTTTCATTTATTTTTCAGGTCTTTTTTGTAAGACCTTATTTTCAGGATTTTTTCATTTCTTTTTTCAGGTCTTTTTTGTAAGACCTTATTTTCAGGATTTTTTTATTTCTTTTGTCAGGTCTTTTTTAAGAACCTTTCTCTAGAACTTACTTTGCAGAACTTTTCTTCAAGATCATGTTTTCACTAATCATCTTTAACGATGTTTTTTCAGGACTTTTCTCTTCTTTACCCTTTTTCAAGGCTATTTTCAAAATTTTTTTTTTAGACTTCTTTTTAGGATTTTTTTATCAGGATTATTTTTCAGGAACTTTTTTCACGACTTTTTAATATCTTCTTCAGATCTTTTCTAATAGGTTTTTTTGCAAGTCTCTTTTTGGGTTTTTCTGTAGGACGATTTTTTCAAAACTTTTGTTTAGAGTTTTTTTAGAACTTTTTTCAAGACTAAAAAGTTTTTGTTTGGGGCCTTTTTTAGGATTTTTAATCCGATTTATTTTTCTGTAACTTTTTTAATGCCTTTTTTCAGGTCTTTTCTTAGGCTTTTTGCAAGACTCTTTTTGGGACTTTTTTTACAGGACAATGTTTTCAAAACTTTTGCTACGACTTTTTTCAGAAGTTTTTTAAGACTTTTGTTTTAGAACCTATCTTTTTCAATTTTTTATTTCAGGGCCTTTTTTTAAAGATTATTTAAAAACTATTATGTTCAGGACTTTTTTTGGGACTTTTTTAATGCCTCTGACTTTTTTGTATGCTTTTTCAGTACTTTTCTTCTGGCCGTTTTATCAGAACTTTTTCTAGGACCTTTTTTTCAGGAATTTTTATCACGATTATTTTTTCAAGATGTTTTTCATGACTTCTGTTAGGACTATTTTCTCGACTTTTTTCGGGTTTTTTTAGGACCATTGTAAGGACTCTTTCCAGAACTTTTTTCTGGACTATTTTACAGGTTTGTTTTTCAGGACTTTTTTAGGACCTTTTTTCAGAATTTTTTTTTGTGACGACTCAGTTTTCGGGACTTTTTTCAGGTCTTTTTGAAGAACTTGTTTTTCTACACATTTCTTTGTCAGAGCACTTTTTTCTGGACTTTTTATCAGGACTTTTTAATCAGATATTTTCAGGACTGTTTTATTCAAGACTTTTTTCCGGTATTCTCTTTGGAACTTTATAACCAGGACTCTTTCAGGGCTTTTTCAGAATTTTTTTTCAGGATTTATCAAGATTTGTTTTCAGGACTTTTTTCAAGAATTTATTAGGATTTTTTGAGTTTTTTAATAAACTAATTTTGATTATTTGAATTGGAAGTATAATTTGTTATTTCTATCTTTCATAACTTTGACGTTTTAAACGTCAGTATCATCTGATCTAAAATGAAAATAAACCATGGTAGTATAAATATAAATAACTGTTATGCAATCAAGATCGGAGAAAGTAACATGACGGCCACATCACCATTTTTAAATAAAAATTTTGATTGTAAATTTGAGCAAGTTTTTTATTTTTACCCCCATTGTCTTGCATATTAAAGAAAAGAGTATTTAAAATGCTGCAAAAAGATACCTCTCTATCTTAATTAGAAGAGCTGCAATCGCAATTAAAAAATATACCGATCATGCTATTTTGGACGATTTTGGGAATTTTAGTCATATTTTCTATATACAGATTAAATTAGTTTTTTTTGTACCAAATTTCACTAAATTCTGAGATGACCGTTGATTTGACATGGAATGACTCGGCAGTCCTGTCATAAGGGCTACAATACCTAAGAAACATTCTCATACTTTTATATACATATGGTTTCCAGCCATTATTTATATTCGTTTGGTTCACAATGCACTATTATTTTATATAACTGTTCGTAAAAATTGCAATATGTTATAATTGATAATGTGCGCTATATTATTATTCAAAAATTGTACTAACTATGTATATTGAAAATATAAGTGATAAAGCGTAAACATGTAATTAAAATGAAAAGCATTTAAAAATCGTGCAAGTTAGTAAACGACAGAAAATGAACGTGTTAAATTTAGGACTTACAATTACACCTCCTTAGTAGCAGCAATAGCATTAATAAATATATTAGCAATTAGTATTTTTAGATACAGTTCATGCGAAACGATTAATTCGATTATTCAGAAAACATTGATTTTAACTCACGGTATGTCATAAATTAAAATTTAAATAATCTACTAGTTGGAAACAGTTTCGGTATTATAAGATAAGAAATGTGCTGTAAAAAAAGTGCAGATAACAGTTGAGATAAATAAGAAACAGTATCAGTAAAATACTAAATACAGATTGATTTAAGAAACAAGGATAAATCGTATTAATTTGGAGATAATTAAAATAGGAAACCATTTGAGTTTTGGGTGCATTTGTGATTATTTAAATGGCTTCCTAGATATAATTCGAAAAGTTGTGGATAGTAAATAGGAAGAAGTTCGAGTGATTTAACAAGACGGTGCAACTTCTAACTATTGAAGGAGGCATACCTGCCGTGCCACGATTGCACACATCTGAGGGGTACGAACGTCTGCACATGTCTAGTCTGCAAACAATAAATAAAAGGCCCGGTCAATTCGGGTTTCTGTACGCTAAATGTATGTATCGTTTATAAAATGACCATTCCTGATTCGACTGCACCTCCTAATGTTAAAAATTGTATAGCATTTTATTTAATGTGTACCAAGGTTAACAAATTAGTCAGATATTTCATAACATTAACAAATCTCATGGTGAAGCAAACCGTGTGCATAGTTCATAGAACACCAATCATCACCAATAATTCCGAATTACAGCATAGACAAAGTTCAAACATTAATAAAAAATTTATGTCTTCAAAAAATTTTTGGTGAATGTATTAACTTTTATTTACTATTTTACGAATATTAAGGTTATAATGAATGAAATATAAATTATTATAAAGTTTTGGGAAATAAATTTGAAAGATCCTTGGTACATATTAAATGTGTATAGTTAAATAAATTAGTAAAATGTATCCCCAATGCATCAGCTATGGTTCCTCTGGAACCATTATTATGGGGTAAATGTTAGTGTTTGCGTCTTATATACACGCATAAAAAGTTTGTTTTTAGATGGGTTGTCCATCCGTACCAGCGGTTCCTTTAGTGCAACGTCCTCCTTTTCGCCGACGGCACATGTCATACCTAGATCAGAAGTAATTATAGATCGAGAAATGGTTACACGAATACATAAAAAAATAATAATAACATGTGTGAAAAAATCTGGTTTCGATACATTTTATAAAAGATACGTGTTTTAATTAACTGTGTGAACATTGCAAAATATACTGACTTTGTTATTGCTACAGCGATATCGTAGACTGGAAGCCTCCTCTCTCTAAATAAGTATTTCCCCATATCTGTTAAAGCTGCTGCTGAATCGATTGCGTCTCTTCCTACACGATTTCTCTCCAAGTACGGCGTTGCATCTCTTCCCTATAAAAAATATTTTAAATAAGTTGATTATGTAGACAAATTAAATAATAATAAAAATATGATACATTTCGTAATCTACAACATAAATCCGATTTAAGGAGCAGTATGTATTTTTAAATATTTGGTATGTTCATTTGCAAAGAATCACTTCATATTGATATCGCACGATACAGAATTCTGACAATTATTGTGGTTTGAATCCCCTAAACCCTCCTCCTGACTACGCCCGTGATTTGAACTCGTATTAGTAAGTAAGTAAGTAAGTAGTTTTATTAATGAGAATGCCAAACAGCTTACACAGGTAAAAAAACCAAATAATTAGTAGTGATAAGAATTAACATATATAAACACCCTATACTACACAATACATTTAAAATTAAGGTAAAATATAAAAAGTTAATGTAATCGATAAAATTGATGTATAAATAAAATAATAAATAAATCAGTGTATAAATAAAAACATTGAACAAATATTAAAATCAGTATAAATAAATAAATAAAATCCGACACACGTAAAACTCAGTGAATACATAAAATCAGGATTGTCATCATTTTGATAAAATTAATGTATAAATACAATCAGTAAAAACAGTGAACAGATAAAATGAATATATAAAAAGAACAATAAAATCAGCACGTAGATACAATAATGTATAAATAAAATATAGAATAAATAAAATCAGTACAACAATAGTATATTGTATAACGAGCATGGAATGACGTACATTTCTCGCGAGTATGAAGTTTGCAGCATGAGCCGAAAGGCGAATGCTGCAATTCATAAGAGCGAGAAATAGTCATTCCATGCGAGTTGTACACTATGCTTTACCTACGACAACTATGTCGAGCTTCATTGTGATAGTTAAGATAATTAAAAACCGAGAGCGGACAATTCGTAGGCGATAACTTTTATCAGAGGCACCTGCTTAACGTTACCACGGAAACAAATGTCAGTCAAAAACCAAGCCGCCAGCCGCAACATTTTTTATGGTTCATATCATTTCTCGAGTTTATACATTCTTAGGGCCGGTTGCATAAAACTGAAATGAACCAGAGTTCATATGAACCAAGATCGAAAAGTGAACTAAGATCAAAATCAATATCGTTGCATAAATAGAAATGAAGCCGAGTTCCGTAGAACGTTGATTTGTGTAAGTTGGTGTACCTGAAAACGCTGAATGGCGCCAATGTACTGAAAACATTTTAGGTTATTGATGTTGTTTAAGTTTGTAAAGTGCTCTGAATTTTATTGTAAAACATATAGGTACTAATATATATGTTGCTTAATTCGGCTAAAGCTCGTGTTACTTTGTGAATAGTTCTGCTTGCGGCCGATTTGTCCACTCCACTAAAATCCCCGATTACTTGCAACAAGGAGCAAGAAAGCGCAACGTTAAAAGAAGCTTATCTTCTGGAGCAGTGACGGTTCGCGGGGTTTTTTCTGGTACGGCCGGGGAACAAGGGGTGGCAATACAGATAGGTAGGGTCAGTTGCAGAGACGGCTGGCTGCGTGACCGAACCTATCTGTATTACCACCTCTTATTCCTCGGCCGTACCTGAAAAAACCACGCGAATAGTCACTGTTCTGGAGTAAGAGCATGATTTTTGAAATATTTTGGAAATATAGTAATATTACTTTAATCACGTAGATAGTACATTTTACATAAAAAAATATATTAATCGCTTATTGGCCTTAACTGTCAAGGTTGATTGATATACTTGTTGTGTTAAGGGTTTGCACAATCTACAATTTAGCAGCTATGTTTGCTTTGTATAAATACCTTGCAGTTTTAGATGATATAACTAGCGAAATTTGCTGCAATACATTTCTCACAGTCTCTTGAGAGTCGAAACCTTTTTAAAAATTCTCTACTATTCCATTTTACAAAATGATTAACCCGCTCTCTGAACAATCTTGGGATTTTTGGTCGCAAGGTTAATTCCACCAACTCTGCAAACTCCTCATCATCCGTCATTTCGCGTACGTATTCCATTTTTAATAAAGATCATAATCGGAGGCGACGTATACGTATTTAAAATAGGTTATGTATGTGATGAACTGTAGTTCCATCAGCTTGAATTGAGTGGCCGTTTGATCTTAGTTCGAGTAAAATTACCACATTGAGCAACGTAGTTTTTATGCTGAACTGAAAATCAACGTTGAACAATGGGTCAAAAGTTTTATGCAACCGGCCCTTAGTGTTTAAAAGTATATATAAATAGTATGGAGAAAAACATCGGAAACAACAAATTTACCGAGGTACTACAACTAACGCCCCATGTATGTAAAAGCGGCGAAGCAAACATCTTTAAATCTACTCCGTCATTTTGACACATTGAAGGTTAGGCTTCACGCGTTACAGTGCAGTGTTGGAATATATTCTAGCATAGATAATCGATGCGAGAATGAAATGCGCGAGCAATGCACTACATATACTAATCATTAATAAGCATGTAATGAGCATATATCCAAGTTGTCGTAGGTAATAGTATATTCTGTAACAAGGTTAGAATGGAAATTCGATGCGAGTGGAATATTTCGAGCGCGAGCCGTGAGGCGAGCGCGAGGAACCACGAGCATCTGAATTTCCATTCTTACCGAGTATCAGACTATACTTTCTCCTCGACCAGATAAACTAGACTAATAAAATAATGAACACAAAGAACTTACGTTTTATTATCACGTTTGTGGTTATGTTTATAGTATTTTGACAATTGTCATATCCAAGGCTAATTGTTTTATTCGAAACGATGTGAGAATATTCATTCCATACCTTGTTATGGAATGAATTACATGCAAAACGCATAAGCGCATAGTGTTTTGTTCCATAACAAGGGTGAGAATGTGTAAGTTCTATAATTAAAATTGATTTCAGAATGCTTAAATTCTGTGGTGGTCGTGGAGAAACATCATTCTTGAACAGGAGGATTTGAGATATTGTAAAATTTATCCAAAATACACTCATTAAGACTATAATAAGATTTATTTACGAGATACTTTTTCATGATACGCACAAATTTGGCGAGCGGAAGAGATCTTATACTCGCTGATAACATATTATAAAATTTTGGTCATTAATGATTGACCCCATTCTGTGATCGAGCTAGACGAAGATGATTTGTACAAATATGGTCACTAGACCTTGTGTTATATGTATGTGTTTCATTGTGTCTTTTGTACCTGCCACTGTGTTTATGTACATATATGAGGCATTTCAGAATGTACAGAGAAGGTAAAGTAAGAATTTGAAATTCCATGAATGCTCTTCAGTCACAGTCACTTCTATAGTTAATAGAAGCTAAAACTCTAATAGCACGTCTTTGCAGGCCAAACAAACGTAAAATTATACTCGAGTGTCCCCAAGCAATAATTCCATATGTTAGGTGAAATTCGCATAAGGAAAAATAAGCGGTTCGTAAAAAAATAAGTTCGGTCGTAGATATATAGCACTGCATAATTTGTTAGACACCATATCTTCGTCAGGATGCCAGTTGAGTCTCGTATCAAGGTGTATTCCAAGAAACTTTACACTTTGACTTGGGATCGTGTCTTTGTGAGAACGTCATTTGGGTGGATTTACTCGGATTCACAACTAGTTTATTTGCTGCAAACCAGTCAGATGCTACCTGCACCATGTTAATGTTGGTGTCATAGGCAATATCTTTAAAACAAGAACAATCCTTTATAGTGGTATCATCAGCAAACAGTACCACCGATGTATTAATGTATATTAAAAACAAAAGCGGCCCCAGGATTGACCCTTGAGGTACACCACAAGTTAATTTAAGCTCACTTAATCTCGTGTTATTGATATAGACCTGCTGAGGAGGATAACTTAAGAAGGAGGCTATCATACTGCAGCTGTTTGGATGACAATTGCCCTCATTTACTTACTAACCAATGAAATCGAATAAAGTTGATGACATGATCCAATAAAATCCTAATTACGATACGTAACGGACCACGCTGCATATTATGCATGGCAATTCACCCTGGGTGGTATCTAATCAGATAATCTCTCATGTTGGTATTGCCTAGCAACGCGTTAGTACATGTTCTATAACATATAAAACGTCAGTTATTGCCGGACTTTTAAGCAGTTTGCTCCTGAATTCGATCTGTTTGTAATTTCGGGTGAAGTGTTGGTGCTTTCATCAGTGATGGTATTCATCGGCATTTCTCAAAATCTTGGTAAGCTCATTTTTACTACAATTATTGTGGCGCAGATTAATACACGTTTGACACTTGGTGTCACTAAATTTAACTTTTCAAATTATGAAATGTGAACTTTCTGTTCGGCCAATTGTCTTCTCGAATCTAACTCGTGACTGATTTTTCCCAGGCAATTATTAGCGTCTGGATCACTCTTGCTTGTTGCTTCTAGAAAATCGTGATCCTGCCGCTAATAATTTCCGGCAAAATCATAGGCACTCGTTATATTACTGTTGATTAATAAACTCCTCTTGTAATCCACCAATCAAAATACAGATTTTTGTTTACATCTCCTAGCAACGTCACTTCTATCAGCGAATATAGAACGTTCTATAATCGCTGGTGAAGGTCCATGTTCCTTTTTAAAAATATTTTAGTAGGTTGTCAAATTTGACGTTTATCGCAAAGTAATGTGTAATAATAACACGCGTTTTGGTAGTGCGTCTAAAGAAATAATTGCGAATGTAGTTAAAAGTAATGTACCGAGTCCAGTAATTATTGCAGAAAATCGATTTGGAAACAATTCAATTAATTTTGCAAAACACGAAATTACGTTCTCTCTGGATCGACGTCTTCGAGTGAACTCGGGAGTATTTTGACTGATTGGGGGTTCAACATGAAGAAAGAAAACGGCGACGACTACAAAGAAGGTGAAGGTGAACGTGGTAGCGAAGATAATCCAGGAAAAGAATTACAACGAATTTAATCGATCAATGGATCCATTTAATGACAGAATTTAAAGAAGCACGAAACGCACGTCAAAAGGAAAATGCTGCAATCAAACCCAGATAAAATAAAAGTAAGTTCACTATCTCTGAGCAAAACAAACATTTACAAAATGATGAATATATGGGATGAAGAGACTCCTGAAACTTGAACTTGCGTGGAGGGGTGGAGAAGCAGCCAAATCTACCATATATTTTTTTAAAGAAGAAATTAACGCAGATTACAGTTTAAACAGCAGAATTCAATATAATCCAGTATTTTCAAAAACATGTCAAGGAGGTTCTCGAAAATGTGCTGATAGCAAATGGCTTGCCTCTAATTCGTCAAATCTACCATTTTGCCCAGTCGGATTGTTTAGAAAACTATTAGAAAGAAACACTAATATTACTACCGAACGATTATTTTTTACTGTGAACCCATTTTGGAACAAACATCCTGCTACAGTTTGGTATAAAAATATACCAATAGGTATAAATTAATTGGAAAAATGGACCAAACAGTCTGCTGAAAAGATTGGATTAAATATAAAAAACAACAAAATCACCAATCATTCAAACAGATCAAGTGATGTATCCAACTTCATTAAAGCTGGTGTTGGGGAACGGCAAGTATTGAAAATGACAGGACATGCAAATGCAAGATTACTCAAACCTTACCTACAATTGGACACAGAGCACCATGACAATTTACTAGCCAATCTAAGGTCAAAGCCAACAACGGGCGTCGCTAGTTGTAGCGGAAATGCCACAACTATCGAAAATCGGACAAAATTAATATCACAGTCCGAGAAAATCTCTACCAGTAACATTGTCTACAATAACTGCACTTTTAACATGCAAACTATGAACGTTATTAATGATCATGCAAATGTTACAAATGATCATAAAAATGTGTAATAAATATTCTTTCATTAAATTATTATTAATCTAATAAAGTGTTATATTTGAGTCGTTTATTAATCTCCCTAAAATAAACTCGATGTTATTTTTTCTCTTGGATATAGATGCTATTATTGCACTCAGTTTGGTTTTCACTTGGTAAAAACTCTCGAATCAAGGGACAAAGAAAAAATCTCTCCAGCGTTACGCGCTGTCCTGATTTTTTCATGGCCTTTTTTATCGTGTTTTTACTGTGACAACCAAACATTCGTGTAATAATAGCATCTATATCCGAGAAAAAAATAACCTCTTGTTTATTTACCCCCGATTATAGAATTTGCGAGCAGTGATGCAGCCGTTGATTAAGGGTTTTATAAAGAATATCATTGGTGATGAGCTCTAAGGCACCGTCATATATATATATATATATATATATATATTTTAAACGTGTGAAGTGAGCCGACACGACAAAATTTACAAAGCGCAATGCAGAAATTTCATGAATATTCAACCAGTGCTCGGTGATACAAAGCATATCAAATATATTTTGGTTATCGATAAGGAACGATTCTAATTCGTTCAATTTATTTCGCAAAGACTGTATATTTAAAAATAATATGTTTAAACAGTACTTTGCATCAGGAGGCGGTTGACTATTTACTAGACTGTTTGTAGAAATCCTGTCTAAAAATATAGCGGTCAATAGTGATATCCAGCGGCCAGTTGCTAGGATTGATTAGTTTTTCGTGAAATTTAAATTCCGCGCCTACTTTAAATGCAGCATAAGATGATTTAGTTTCCACTTTTTCACAAGATTAATTATCGTTATCGATTATTGAGTTAATGTGATCTCTCATTTGTTGTTCCGAGACGTGGTTTTTAATCCGCTTTATGAATAGCCATGTCTTCATAGGTTCCGTTTCCAATGTAGTTTCAGCACCGCCCATGCCAACGACGAGTGTTTTTCTTGCGGATTTGCGCTTCCTGTGAGTTACGACTGTGTATCCGTCATTTGTCCGGTCCATAGAGGCTGTTATGAGTTTCGTACCCGTTTTGGAGTTAGTATCATTACGATTCATCTCTGTGATATTTAAATCCGGTTTATCAATTTGGTTTGGTTCCAAATGCGCCGAAATTTTCTTTTTGTTGCTCGGTTTTTCTGCGTTGATCGCCTGTTCCTTTTTGCTGTCGATACCGAGAGCACTGGTTGATAATGTGTGAAGTCTTTGGTTTGTAGCTAATTGTTTCGAATTTGCGGATTCCCAAACAGAGATGGCCCCAGTCTTTAGTTTTGTGGTGACCGCCTGGGTCATGGAACGGAGAAATGGAAACGAGGATCACGGGTAGCCCGGAAAAACGCGGTTACCAGGGAGGCGAGAAAAACAAATAAAAAAAAAGAAGAATTTTGCTGGAATACAGAAAACACACTCATTTTTGTAATTCCTACCAAAAATAAAGTAATCACCTTATTCGTCGACCTGCCTCTCTTTTTGAAGTTAAATTATATTGTATCAAGTCGATAACGACTGATCTACAAGTGTTGAATTGTTGGACCAACGAGAATCATCAACCACAACAGCTAGTTCACACGACGTGATCCTTCAATTACAACATCTGGTGACCCCGACAGAAGACGCCCGAGAGCCACTGAGCGACACCTTCCAAACTCCACGAAAAACGCCGCGCGGAGCCCCACTGTCATTTTTGACGTTTGACGCTGTACAACCGACGCCGTTGGAACCACACACCCGACGTCGACCGTCCCACGTCCAGCCTCCGCCCACCGACGTCCTCAACCCGTTTTTCTGTTCCGTGCTCCAGGTGATTGCTAACCATTTCTCCGTTTCCCTCATCCTATATTCTCTCACACATACACGCACATTTTCACACAAATCCATGGAGGATCAGATGGAAACGACCGTCAATACATTTAATTATAAACTTCCGGTCTATTCAAAATTTGACCCAACGATATGGTTTATTCAAGTAGAATCCACCTTTCGGAATAACCGCATTACCAACTCGTTGCGCAAATTCCACGATGTGGTCTCGGCACTCCCAGCCGAAGTAGCTTTGGACGTCCGTGAAATGTTAGTGAATCCCCCGGAAATTCTTCCGTATGAAACACTTAAGACGGAAATTATCAGACGTACCTCTATCTCAGACAAAAAAAGGATGCAGCAACTCCTTTCTAAGGAAACATTGGGTAATCAAACACCATCCCAGTTGCTTAGGAGGTTGCAGCATCTTTTGGGAGATACTGCCATCGACGACGGCCTCTTACGAGAAATTTTTGTTAGCCGCCTCCCAACAGATGTGCAGCGCATCTTGATTTCCGCAAACACGACTCACCTGGCTACGCTCGCCGACATGGCAGACCAAATTCTAGAGATATCAGGCGCTCATAACATCTGCGCAGTATCTTCCACCCCGACAGCGGTACCAGCAATTCCGGTCGACCGACAAATTCTGCTGCTGCAACAACAAGTTGCCACTTTGGCTACCAAAGTAGCACAACTTGAAATATCTGTTTCACGCCAAACACGCAGCAGAAGTCGGTCTAAGTCAGCCAACCGACAACCGGAAAACAGGTATTGCTGGTACCACCGTAAGTTCACGGGTAAAGCCACCAAATGTGTACCTCCGTGCGAGTGGGGAAACGGGCAGCTGCAGGGCTAATGTCGGCCTATTGTCCTGCTAGCGCTCCAGGTCAGCTATACTTTGTTCGCGACACAAATTCAGGTATCAAATTTTTAATTGACACGGGTGCCCAAATTAGCATTTTGGCGGTAGATCAAAATTATGCCAACACTCATCACCGCGCTAAATTTTTCTTAACAACGGTGAATGGGAATTCAATACCCACGTTCGGTCAAACAAAATTAAACATTAATATCGGCCTGGATGTAAATTTTACATGGCACTTTGTTCTTGCACAAGTGAACCATTCCATTCTGGGCGCCGACTTTCTCAGGCATTTCAACATCACTGTTGATATTGCCCATAATAAATTATTGAGAAATGCTTTCGGCCCATCAGAACTAAATTCATTGCTGATTCAAAATTCACCTTATTCAAAATTACTTCAGCAATTTCCTGGCCTAACAACCCCATTTGACCTTACAGAACCCGTGAAGCATGATGTTGTGCATCACATCACGACCACGGGTCCCCCTGTTTTTGCTAAGCCCCGCAGGTTGCCACCACAAAAGTACCAGGCGGCTAGGAACGAGTTTGACAAACTCATCAAACTCGGTTTCCTACGGCCTTCGGCAAGTCCCTGGGCTGCGCCATTGCACTTGGTTACAAAACCAGACGGTACTTGGCGTCCCTGCGGAGATTACCGTGGCTTAAACAGGGTAACGACTCCAGACCGGTATCCCTTGCCTCTTCTTCACGATTTCGCAAATAACTGTTGTGGTTGCACGTTATTTTCTAAAATCGATTTGGTCAAGGCATACCACCAAATTCCAATTCATCCTCCTGATATACCGAAAACGGCAATCACAACACCTTTCGGACTATTCGAATACACCAGGATGAGTTTTGGCCTAAGAAACGCCGCTCAAACCTTTCAAAGGTTTATGGATTCGGTTTTACGCGGACTACCATTTTGTTTCGCGTACATTGACGACATACTCGTCTTCAGCAAAGACGAACGCGAACATGATCGTCACCTTTTCCAAATTTTTGAGCGGTTGACATCATTTGGTATTAAAATTAACCCTGAAAAATGCGTTTTCGGCCAACCTAAATTGAGCTTCTTAGGACACAGCATTAGTGGTGAAGGGATAAAACCTCTGCAGTGCAAGGTGGATGCCATCTTGTCTTTCCCTCAACCCGCTGACCTAAAAGCACTTCAACGTTTCCTCGGCATGATTAATTTTTATCATCGTTTCGTAAAATCATGCTCGAGCATATTGTCACCGCTAAATCAACTTGCTGCAACAACTCCACGCAACAAACCAGTGATCTGGAATCAATCTGCATTGCACGCGTTTTCGGCAGCTAAGGCCGCCTTGGCCAACTCTGCCATGCTCGCGCTTCCAGATCCTGTTGCGGAATTAAGCATAATGGTAGACGCAAGCTCCTCCTCTGCTGGTGCGGTTTTGCAGCAGAAGGATAAATTTGGCGTTCAACAACCGCTATATTTCTTTTCAAAATCTTTCACTCCGACAGAACGCAAATACAGCACGTTCGGCCGTGAATTGTTAGCCGTATATTTGGCAATTAAAAAGTTCAAATATTATCTCGAAGGTAGAGAATTTACTGTCTTTACAGACCATAAACCTTTGATATCTGCTATCTGTTCTCACTCAGATCGTTTTTCAGGACGAGAGCACAGACATTTGAACTACATCGGACAATTCACCACTGACATCAGGCACATCCCTGGAAAGGACAACAATGTGGCTGACACACTGTCGCGAGTCGAAATTAATGCTTTAGACCTCAACCAACTGGCAAAATTACAATCTGAAGATGTGGAACTCAAATCCCTTCTGGGTAGTGGCACTACAGTACTCAAACTGGAACAGTTCATTCCGGCCGGCTCCAACACGTCCATCTACGTAGACACGTCTCTAGCTGCACGACGACCCTATGTTCCTCCTGCAATGCGACAGGAAGTTCTTTGTTCGCTTCACGAACTTACACATCCGGGTACTCGTGCAATGAGACGTCTCGTAGCAGCACGGTACGTGTGGCCGCGGATGAACCATGACATTGCACTTTTCGTCAAGTCCTGTTTGAAGTGCCAGAAGAACAAAATTCATCGCCACACTGTGTCACCCATTGTGAAATTTCCAGACCCGGATGACCGATTCACCGACATCCACATCGACATAATCGGCCCTTTGCCTATTTGTGACAATTTCAGATACCTTCTGGTCTGCATTGATCGCTTTACGCGTTGGCCAGAAGTAATTCCTCTTACCGAAATTACTGCGGATTCCGTTGCACGAGCATTTCTGAGTGGTTGGATTGCACGTTTTGGAACTCCATCTACGGTCATTACTGACCGAGGTCGACAGTTCCAGTCCAACACTTGGAAGGAATTCTGCAGGACTTTCGGTATACAACACAAATCCACAACCGCCTACCATCCGCAATGTAACGGCCTGGTAGAGCGGCTCAATCGCCAAATAAAAGACTCAATCCGAATGAGCAACGATCCTAAGAACTGGGTAACCCAACTCCCTTTAATTCTCCTAGGGCTCCGGACAGTCTTCAAATCATCTCTTTTGGCAACGACTGCAGAGTTCGTCTACGGCAAGACATTACGCTTGCCGGGCGATTTCATATTTCCAAATTCCGCGCGTAAAAAAATTCCTTCTGGTTCAAAATTTCTCGACGACCTGAGGGACAATATGCAGACACTTGGTCCTGCAGCGGCGCGGCCATCCGTTCGCAGGAATTACGTTCCTGCCGACTTAAACACTTGCACGCATGTTTTCGTCCGTCGGGATTGCGTAAAAAACATTACACATCCATGCTACGACGGCCCATTCAAAATTTTAAGTCGAAATTCAAAATTTTACACAATTGAAATTGACGGTAAACAAGACAACGTTTCCATTGACCGACTGAAACCTGGATATTTTTCTACTATTTCGGCCACTTCAGTTAAAAACACACAAAACACCACCAACCTTTCTGTTTTCCACGTTCAATTTTAAAATCTAACAAATCTTCTACAAAACCTTTTATTTCTCGCAAACACGTATCTTTCTCTTGTTCTGTTTCCTTCCGTAGCCTCTTTTAGACGGGGAGTGGTGTGGTGACCGCCTGGGTCATGGAACGGAGAAATGGAAACGAGGATCACGGGTAGCCCGGAAAAACGCGGTTACCAGGGAGGCGAGAAAAACAAATAAAAAAAAAGAAGAATTTTGCTGGAATACAGAAAACACACTCATTTTTGTAATTCCTACCAAAAATAAAGTAATCACCTTATTCGTCGACCTGCCTCTCTTTTTGAAGTTAAATTATATTGTATCAAGTCGATAACGACTGATCTACAAGTGTTGAATTGTTGGACCAACGAGAATCATCAACCACAACAGCTAGTTCACACGACGTGATCCTTCAATTACAACAGTTTATTTGCATAATTATTAATGGGTTTTTCCTTATTTTCCATTAGGATAACTTTTTCCTTGAGCAAACTCACGTTCTCATGAAGAATGTTGTTTTTATCCTTCATTTCACTTATGAGTTGCTTTAGTAGCTTGTTTTCCATTTTTAATGAATCGTTTTCGTATTTTAAAGAGAGATAACTAACCTCACTTCCTGATGAAATCTCGCAGCAGATCTAACGGGTGCTATCCGCAATCTTGAGAGATTTTTTCTTCGCACAGCTCCGTTGGAAAGGATCACCACAGATCATACATACAAGCACTTTGCACTGGATGTCGGTGCAACACTTTAGAAATACAGGTTCCATGGGCGTGCTACTGTCGTTCGCCATGATTACTGTGTACTGTATTATATTACTAATGTAAGGTAATCATTGCTAGTTAAATCTTGATCTTTAAAAACTTTGTTCCTTATGATCATTTTTAACGGACTTATTACGAGAAAAAAACTTTCATCCAATTATATTGAACATTTCTTGCTGAAATAAGCATCCAATTAAATCGCTTAATTCTCAGTCAGGTGTGCAAAAATAACTAATCAACATAAACTTACACTGAAATCACCTTATGGAAGCTTATCGCCGCGGTATTATGACGTTGCTAAGCCAAAAAAACACATAATAATTCAATATGGTTAGTAATCATTACATCGAAATGTCACGTTCACGGTTCGGCAATGAAGATGCTCGAGAATCCACGACACCTCGCACCGAAAGCGGTAATTGTCTTTTTAATAAATAATGTTGAATAATTTACTTGCAAGAAATGTTCGAACCGAATATCCCTCAGACATTGATAAATACTCATAATTATTAAAGTTTCCTCAAGCACGTTCATTTTAAGTAATTTATTAAGCAACGTGCTGTCGGAAACTTATTAAATTATTTCGTATTATCAATGTCCTTGGGATATTACAACTGATAATATAATTTTTCCAATCAAGGTTTGCTAAATAATGCACAATAAATGGTTTTGAGTGTAACACATTTAAAGTATCATACATAGTTTGCTAAATGTAAAATTTGTTATAAATTTTGTATTTTCTGTGAATAAAAAATAACACAAACATAATATCGAAAATCTTACGTTTTCACTCTTTTATCTGTTCCTTTATCCGCCACTGTACACGCTACAGATGTTTATCCATATGTTCGACAATATACTGCGGGTTTAATAATTACATTCGAAATTTGACTACATTTCAATTCATAGTAAATATTATTTCAGATATATAAAATGGCAGAGAAAGCGGTACACAAATTTTTCGAAGAACACTTTCGTCCGTTCTCAACAAACGAAGTTGCACAAAATCTTAAAGACTTCGGCAAGTCGGCCTTACAAAAAGCCATTGACAAACTCGTCGCTGACGGAAGACTCTTGGAAAAATGTTACGGCAAACAGAAAGTGTATTGCTTGATGCAAGATAACACCATTGATGCATCTAATGTAAACAGTGAACTCATAGAAATAGACAGGCAAATTAATGAGGTATCCATTAATCTTAAAGAAGCTGAGGAAAAATTGGGTGTACAAAGCGGCGAACTGAAGACCCTGGAGAGTCAAATAACACTGGAAGAAGCCAAGTCTCAGAAAATTCAGTTAACCGATGAGATTGTTGTTTTAAAGGATCGTCTGAAAAAATGTAGCCAAAATGGTGCACCTATATCGGAGGAAGTTAAATTGAGGACATACACTGTGCACGATAAATACACTAAAGAGTACAGAAAACGTAAACGTATGTGTATGGACATGGTGAATGCAATACTAGAGGGGTATCCAAAAACCAAGAAGCATCTATTTCAGGAGATAGGGGTGGAGACAGATGAAGACGTTGGATTTATGTTAAATGCGAAATAGTTGATAGTGATTTTGATACTTTTATACTTGTAAATTATGTTTTTGTTTTTAAGTTTATAAAGCATTATATATAATAAATAAGCAAACGTAATTGGTTTTCTTTTATTCAGGTCTATAAATAATTAATGAATCGCATGGTGGTGATTTATCGTTCCCAGCGGTGATCCATTTACGATCAACTTTTAGTAAGCCAAGCTAATATTTTTGTTGGCACGATTTAGTTACGCACTAAGGCCCACTTGCACCATTTTTTTGTTAAGTCTAACTTTGTAAAGTAGGACTTATATTTTAAGGGAAGCGTCATGCACCGTAGGAATTAATACAATTGATTTAGTAAGCAAGCTCAAAGTGTTGCAACATCGCAAAATCTTGCGATTGTCACCTTTTAACGTTGGCGACATGGATGTCCTTTTATGTCCTTTTCTCAGCTGCTTTTGACATAAAGTGCGTGCGAGTCTTTTTACGCGAACAGCGTTGCTGTACGAACAGGGAAATAGTGAAACTCGCCATAATTATTAAAAATTCAATGCGTAATTAAATATTTTTGAAGGCAAATGCGCGCGTAAAGAAATCTCGGTCCGTAAAAAAGAGAGGTTATGTCATTATTAGCCAGTAATTATCAGGCCAAGTAATTTAACAAAGTTTATTTGCGGACACGAAAACACCGAAAGAACGATAATTCGTCCAAATCGTGATAATGATCAGCTCTGTTCCAAACTAGTTACCTGGGATAACCTACATTAATAATATCATTAAGGTCTAAATCATATTCAAAAATATCATCCACTCCAGTTTAATTTTTCAAGTGCCATTTTAAATATACTAGGAGTTTTAAAGGTAGAAACGCCAAAGTGGCGGAATCTATTGCCTGAATGCTGTACTGAACCAAATTTGGGTGGCTTTAACACCGACAAGATATGGACATTGCCAGCAGCGGCAAATATAACAATATTAATGTGAACATTAAATATTGTTCCCCCATCAGAACACCTACAGACTAGGAGTTTTTTATTGAAAATAATTTATTGTGCATAATTACAATGGTACAAGTGGGCCTAAGTAATTTTATTTTAAGGTAACTATAGCGGTATTTTCTGATATAATAGTTGCTTTCCGGTTGAATATTTATCGCATGCAAATAAGATTGTGGCAACTACTTCAAATAATTTTATTATTTAATCGGTATTTTTATTACCGTCAACTGTATTTATCTTAATTCGTAAGTAATGTAGGCAACGCTGATTCATGTTTTAAATAGTAGATTACATACCGAGTCGGGAAAAGCATCATTTCAGCCGAGGGCATAGATTGCAATCCGAGGCGCCAATTCTGCGTGGAGAAGAAGAGTTCATGCTGTCATGTCTTTCATTAATAATCTTCACCGCGTCATTTATCACAGTGTTTAGTTTAGTAGTAAGCTTCTTTGCAGCTAGGTGCTCCCGGTGGATCATACAGTACGTGAACAAAACTGGGAAACGTCCAGTCATGCTCGCAGCACTCCGATGTATTTGCCACAGTCTAACAACTCCTGCGTTTGAAAATACTCATCAAGAGTAGTAACACATCGGCATATAAGTCCCCGGTCTAACAAATGCAGAATTAATATTTTGTTTAGTAAGTACTAACCTTCAAAAAGCAGCTGTAACATTTTTATGAGGATCTGACGTTTTGTTCAAAAGTTACGGTGATTTTAGTGAAACAATTTTCTTTATTTTCAAAAAAATGGAAAAATCAGAATTTCGTGTTTTGATAAAACATTGCTTTTTAATGGGAAAAAATATCGCTGAAACGAAAGTATGGCTTGATATTTGTTATCCGGAATCTGCACCAGGAAAATCGACCACTATTGACTGGTTTGCTGATTTTAAACGTGGTCGTACGAATACCGATGATGCGCCTCGCTCTGGTCGCTCAAAAGTGGTGGTTATACCGGAAAACATTAAAAAAGTCCACAAAACCGTTTTGACAAACCGTAAAGTGAAGTTGCAGGAGATAGCTGACACTCTCAATGTATCAAAAGAACGGGTGGGCTTCATTTTGCATGAACACTTGTCGATGAGAAAGCTGTTATCGAAGTGGGTGCCGCGTGTGCAGTAGACCAAAAACACCAACGAGTAGATGATTCCCAGAGCTGTTTGGACCTATTTCGGCGAAATAAAAAAGACTTTTTGCGTCGATATGTAACGATGGACGAAACATGGATTCACCATTACACGCCAGAGTCAAAACGGCAGTCAGCTGAGTGGACAGCAGCCGGTGATCCTCGCCCGAAGCGGCCAAAAGCGCAACGGAGTGCTGGAAAGGTTATGGCGTCTGTATTTTGAGATGCATACGGTATTTTATTTATCGACTACCTTGAAAAAGGTAAGACACTCAATAGCGATTACTACATGGCCCAATTGGATCGCTTGAACGAGGAAATTTCAACGAAACGGCCCTATAGGCAAAAAAAGAAAGTGATCTTTCATCAAGACAATGCACCGTGTCACAAGTGTTACGATGGCAAAATTGCATGAACTGCGCTTTGAATTTCTTCCGCACCCACTCTATTCTCCAGATTTGGCCCCAGCGACTTTTACCTGTTCGCAAAAATTATCGCCGGAAAGAGATTTGGCTCAAATGAAGAAGTAATCGTCGAAACAAATGCTTATTTTGAAGCCAAAGACAAATCGTTCTTCAAGAAAGGTATTGAAATGTTAGAAAGGCGCTGAAATGACTGCATCGCTAGTGAAGGAGATTATGTTGATGAATAAAACAGAATTTGAACGAAAAAATTGTATTTTCTTCATTAGACCGGAAACTTATCAACCGATGTGTTAAATATGTACAGGGTGTCCTAAATAGAGTAGGATTGCATGGGTATCTTTCTTATTCTTAAAGCTAGAGATCTGGTTAAATGGGCAATGTTGTGCAGTTTTCTATGTTGATTCAGATTATGTTGACAAATTTTCAAAATTCCGAGCAGTTAAATATTAAAAAAAAACTGAAAATCGCGATTTTCAAAAAAATCAAATATCTCTATACTTATTAAAGATGCGAAACAAAGTTTTAAATAAAAGTTACTTGGTTTAATTAGGCAAACATAGAAATCAAGTCAAAATAAAATTCAAGATGGCGGTTTCCGAGATATTAATACCAACTTTCTTATTTCAAATGGCCGCCATGTTTTTTTCTCTTTTCAACGATGAACAACAACCAACTATGTCAAAATAAAAAATAATGGAAATATTAATTGTTTAAATTTAAATTTAAATTTTTTAAATTATTTTTAAAGCAAATGTAACAAAACAAAAAGAGGTAATACAACCAAGTAGTAAAATAACAATAAATTATAAAAAATGCTCAAAATGTTGACCGTTATTGGCCAAACATAATTGACAGCGTTTTACAACACTGCCAGTTACTTTTCGCAATGTGTTGCGATTAATGCCGTTTATTGCCTCTGTCACTGCTTCGCTAAGTTCATCCACATTGTTATAATTAAAGTTACTTCCATAAACTTTGTTTTTTAAAGTGCCCCACAAATAAAAGTCAAGAGGAGTCTGCAGATCTGGCTGGCCACTGTACAGGTGTATTAGTCACTATTACTTTATTATTAAAACCTCCATTTAGATAAGTAATAACATCTCTGGCATTGTGTGCTGGAGCGCTATCTTGCTGGTACCATATTTGCATATTTTGTGCCAAAGGTAAATCATCCAATAAATCTTCTAAGGTTGTTTGAAGAATTTCCAAATAACGTTGTGCAGTTGAGTTCCATCAAAAATTATAGGACCAAGTAAACGATTTCCCATTATGCCACAAAAAACACTAAAGCCGAACCGTAATTGGTTTCGCCGTGGAATAACTATGTGTGGATTTTCTTGAGCCCAATAGTGCTCGTTATGACGATTAAATAATCCACAATTAGAAAAGTAAGATTCGTCAGTCCATAAAATTGTGTTTATAAAATCACCATTTTCCGTAATTTTGTTGATTAACCACCTGCAAAATGTTAATCTACGGATGTTATCATTTGGTTGTAAAGTCTGAGATAGGTGCAATTTATAAGGGTGAAACTTGTGCTTTTTTAAAATTGTTGATGCTCTAGACTTAGATACGTTAACTTCATTTTCTATCTGCCGACATGAAATGTTCGGATTAGCTGCCACACAAGCCAATGGGTCATTCCATGCTATTTCAACAAAAGGTTGTGCTGCACCATTTTAATTTTTTTTTATATTTTGCACAGTTATTTATATATGTTTCTGGAGTTCAAAACTAATTTAAGAAAAATAAAAATTCTTGCCATGTGGCAGCAATGTCCCCGGATGGAGCATGAAACATGTACATTTTTGTAAATGCAAGCGTTTGCGCAAAGTGGCATAACTTTCTTTCCAATTGTCCAAATTTAAAAATTTTAAAAACTCTTAACTCAAATTAAAGTGCCGAAGAGTTTAGTGTAATTTTTATTCATTATTTGTTTTATTTTTTCAAATATAATGGCCGTCAAAGTTTAGCATTGAGATTTGCATTTTTTTCATTTTTCGGCCTTGCTTTGGACTGAGAAGGGGGCAATACACTCAAACCAAAATTAGTTTGCAAGTACAACGGTAACAATAGATTTTATCTGAGGCAAAAAATCTAAAGTGTTTTAAACCCTTCTAATTTTTTTTCGCTGGAGAAAATTGGCATTTTCAAGAAAATCCGTATTTTTCTAAAGCTGTATCTCCAGTGGGGCACACAGTAAAAATCTGAAATTTATAATACCAATGCTTCTATCCGGGAGCAACACCATTACAAAATTTGGTAACTTTGTTTTGCCTAGTAATAAAAATATATAAGTTCAAATTTGTAATAATTTTTATGCAATCGGATTAAAAATTGAACTTTAAATATTAGAAGCCGGTACTAAAATGGAACTCATCAGTACTAGCAGTGATTATAATACACTTGTGAATATTATAATCTCTGGTACTAGGCATTAAAGTACTTACCAAGGGTTTCCGTACAACGAGGTGATTGGCGACTCATTAATGCAAATCATAGTCCTGGTGATGAAATTTAAAAAAAAGGTACCATGGATTCTGAATAGAAACTTATTATTATTATTCAAAATGATTAAAGAATAAAATTGAATAAAACCATAAAAGTCATTAGACAATTGTCTTAAATTTGCGGCTGTTGGGAGTCAAGCTGCTGATTACGTTCTAGAATTTCTATGTTAATCATTTTATTACAATTCTGTTAATCCTTTTATTACTATTTAATTTAATTTAAACTATAATATTAATGAAAGGGCACTTTAGTGCTGAGGTAAATGTATTTTTTATGCAATCGAAAATACTCTATTTTCAGATTTAAAATTGTAATTACTTACGTTTTTCATCTAAAGATGTTCTAGCGTTTCAGTGGTAGAACTTGCAGATGTAATTATAGGTTATGTTGATATTTGTTTAACGCAAGATCAGTAAATTCTTAAGGTTGGATTAGCATCGCGCGCATGGTATAAACAATCACAGAAATTCTAGAACGTAATCAGCAGCTTGACTCCCGACAGCCGCAAATTTAAAACAATTGTCTAATAAATTTTACGGCTTTATCCAATTTTATTCTTTAATCATTTTGAATAATAATACGTCTATATTTAGGGTCCACGGTACCTTTTTAAATTTCATCACCAGGACTATGACTTGCATTAATGAGTCGCCAATCATCTCGTTGTACGGAAACCCTTGGTAGGTATTTTAATGCCTAGTACCAGTGATTATAATATTTACAAGTGTATTATAATCACTGCTAGTACTGGTGAGTTCCATTTTAGTGTCGGCTTCTAATATTTAAAGTTCGATTTTTACTCCGATTGCATAAAAATTATTACAAATTTGAACATAAATATTTTTGTTACTAGGCAAAACAAAGCTACCAAATTTTATAATGGTGTTGCTCCCGGATAGAAGCATTGGTAGTATAAATTTCAGATTTTTACTATGTACCCCACTGGAGATACAGCTTTAGACAAATACGGATTTTGTTGAAAATGTCTAATTTCACCAGCAAAAAAAATTAGAAGGGTTTAAAACACTTCAGATTTTTTGCCACAGGTAAAATCTATTGTTACCATTCTACTTGCAAACTAAATTTGGTTTGATTATATTGCCCCCTTCCCAGTCGAAAACAGGATCGAATAATGAAAAAAATGCAAATCTTGATGGTAAATTTGAGGGCCAATAAATTTGAAAAACATATAAAATTATGAAAGAAAATTAAACCAAAATATTCACCACTTTAATCTGCGTTAGGAGATTTTCTAATTTTTAAATTTGCTCAATTCGAAAAATTGTTATACCACTTTGCGCAAATGCTTGTAATCACAATAATGTACATGTTTCAAGCTCCATCTGGGAACATATCTGCCACGCGGCAACATTTTATTTTTTTCTAAAATTAGTTTTGTACTCTAGATACATGTATAAATATCTGTGCAAAATATAAAACAAAATAAAAATGGTGCAGCACAACCTTTTGTTGAAATAGCATGGAATGACCCCAATGTTAATTCTTCATCATCAACGATCATATTTCTATTTCTCTTAGGTTTTTTTAAACTTCCATACAATTGCATATTTTCATCCAATCTTTTAAATACCTTAATGTCCGGCTGCCTTCTTTCAGGAAAGTTTGCTTGGTATGTTTGTGCTGCAAGATGGGGGTTTTTGTAACACTTGATGTAATTACAAAACATATCGTATTGTCCAGAAATTGAATAATTCGCCATTTCAAGTAATTAATATTTATCGATATTACAACAACTTAAGACAATACACAATATACAACTGATAAACTAATGTAAGATGACAGTTAGTCGTTATAACAAATTTTGTTTTATTTTTATTTATGCCTACTTGTTTTAAACTTACAATAATTAATATTTCCATTATTTTTTATTTTGACATAGGTTGTTGTACATCCTTGAAAAGAGAAAAAAAAAGTCTATTTATGCGTGTAAAAATCAAATATGGCGGCCATTTGAAATAAGAAAGTTGGTATTAATATCTCGGAAACCGCCATCTTGAATTTTATTTTGACTTGATTTCTATGTTTGCCTAATTAAACCAAGTAACTTTTATTTAAAACTTTTTTTCGCATCTTTAATAATTATTGAGATATTTTATTTTTTTGAAAATCGCGATTTTCAGTTTTTTTTAAATATTTTCTAAACTGCTCGGAATTTTGAAAATTTCTCAACATAATCTGAATCAGCATAGAAAACTGCACACCATTGCCCATTTAACCAGATCTCCAGCTTTAAGAATAAGAAAGATACCCATGCAATCTTACTCTATTTAGGACACCCTGTATTTCCGAACCAGTGGTTCGTCAGGAAAGTCGTGACAATAAAGAAGTTCGTCCCTTAAGTCTTTATCTTCATATATACCTCACGAAATATTTACCCATTCCAGTTCTTCAAAACCGGCTATATACAACTAAAATTTGATCGTGTACGCTCGGTTTATGAAAATCTCATTTGAAATACGGTCTGGAAGATTCCACTCGTGAATTACCGAATATAACCGAAATCCTGTTTGTAGGTACATTCTTGCCATATTAAGTATTTCGGAGTACGCCGTATGATGCTGCAAACCCTTTGCTCCTTGCAAGTCATCGTTTCGGGCAAAAGTAAGCTTTGCGTCGACTAAAAAATGTGCTGTACACACATTTATACACAATTTCGTCGAAATTTTTCTGAACCGGCAGGAATTTTCCGCGGACCGGGGGTTGAAGAGCACTGCCTTAAGCTACTGCAGGTATAAATACCGGGTGCGCCATCTGTTGCGATAGCATTTGAAACTTGAATAGTTCCGCCATTTTTTGACGTATTGACATATATAGTGGCTTGTTCGACGCGTCATTTCAGTCTATTTTGTGCCATGAATCAACTAACACCGATACAACGAGCAGAAATCGTCAAATTGCATTTTGAAAATGGGTCCTCCATTGTCAAAACGCAACGTGCCTACAAACGTTTATATCCACGTGAAACATGACTAACACACAACAATTCGCAATTTGGTGCAAAAATTTATGGCCACCGGCAGTTGTGCGACCAATTGGCAACCCAGAAGACCGAGACCAAAGCGCTCAAAGCCGATGTTCGTGAAAATCCAAACACATCGTATCGACGCCGTGCATTGCAGTTGGGTTTGTCTGCAACGACATTGCGGCGCATTTTGAAGGACGGGTTGCATCTTTTCCCTTACAAAGTGCAAATTACACAACGTTTGTTGCCGCAAGACAAGCCGCGACGACGTCTTGCGTACGCTCATTTCGTCGAAAACATGCTCCATGGTAATGGTGAGTTTTGGTTCAAAATCATCATGAGCGATGAAGCTCATTTCACATTGAATGGCGCGGTTAATAGGCAAAACTGCCGCTTTTGGGCCGACGAAAATCCTTTTGAGATATTCGAGGAGCCTCTCCATGATCAAAAAGTGACCGTTTGGTGCGGCGTATCGGCCAAAAAGATCATCGGGCCGTATTTTTTCGAGAACGAGGCTGGCAACGCCGTTACGATCAATGGCGCGCGCTACAGAGCGATGCTGCGTGACTTTGTGTTTCCGGAAACGACTGAAAATGACATGGCCCACTTCTGGTTCCAACAGGACGGAGCCACAGCACACACTTAACTAGCCGCGATTCAATGACGCTACTCCGCACGATGTTCGACCGACGCGTCATATCGAAAAACGGCGATTTCGACTGGCCGCCGCGCTCACCCGATTTGACGCCGCCGGACTTCTTTTTGTGGGGGTATTTGAAGAGAAAAGTTTACATCGACAAGCCGCAGACCATAGCTCAGCTCAAAGCCAATATTCGCCGGGAAATATCGCTTATTACCACCGAGACGCTGGAAAATGTGATGCAAAATGCACGAAAAAGGGCATCTTTTTGCATCAAAAATAAAGGCGGTCATTTGTTGGATATTATATTCAAAACATGATGGAAATAAAATAGAAAGGAACAAATAAAGTTTGTGTAAAAAAAGAAATAAAAAAAGTTGTCCACATCAAAAGTTATTCAAGTTTCAAATGCTATCGCAACAGATGGTGCACCCATGGTGCAAAGATTACATGGTGTGCCTAAACGGCCGCGTTCTCTCTCTTAAATCTTCCCCTCTCTCATTTGGCCGATGCTCAGTGATGCAACCTTGCAAAACTACTTGCTAAGCTGAAAAAAAGTCGATATAACTAATTTAAATGTCTGTCGCACGTACTTTATTTACATTTAATCATATTTTTTCGTATTGTTTAGTGTGCAAATAGCAAATTAAATATCTGAAACCACATTTATTAATTTTCTTACCAACCTAATTGCTTTAAATAAAAAAAAAAACTTTAATGCTCGTGATATTTTAATATATCATTGTGTAATAAACTAAATATTTTATCGTGTTTTTTATCGAAATCGAATTTTAACGTGTTTTGCAATTTATTTTCGTTAGTGTTGATTTTTATAGTTTCATTTTTCATGGTTGGTAATTGCAGCATCAAAAATATTCAAAAGGGGCGTGGTACGGGAGTTATAGGCACACCATGTAATCTTTGCACCATGGGTGCACCCGTTACTAGCCGGAATTTATCCTAACTTGTCGTAAAATATTTTAAGGGCCGCTTTTACAATAGTCGGTTAAATTAAGGTTAACACTATCTCCGGATTCAATGCAAAAATACGCTTTTACAATGCCTAGTTAAAGCAGGGTTAGGGTTAGGGTTAATGATTACAAACACAAGTTTCTAACCTTTCCGCAAGCAAAACGAAAAATGCAATTTCTATAAACTGCGCAACCGCATATATACGCAATGCTGCCAACGTTGGCGTTTCGGGAGAAAATCTATCTAAGCGTTTGTAAAAGGCAGCGTGCGTTAACTGAGAGATAAACGATGGGATTAGTTAAAGAGGGTATAAATTAACCATCATTTATGCGACGATTCTAAAAGCGGCCCTAAGAGTGCTATTTTTTTAGTTCGAAATTACTCCGTTAGAGGCAGCACGGTCAAAAGATCATTTGTTCAAAAATATAGAAATGAAAACTAATGTGCACCGCGACTACGTTTGAAATCTTTGGGATCCAATGTTTTTACTTTCTCCGTTACGAAGTACGAGAAAGTATTGTGATCGTGATTTTTTTTTCAAAATTTTTCTTTACGGAAATATCCGTTTTGGGGTTCTTAAATGAAATTTCAACAATTTCTGAAATTTTGTTTTGTGTGCGTGTGTGTGTGTGTGTGTGTCTGTCTGTGCGCGCTGTATTTCAAAAACTAACAGAGCAATAGATATGAAACTTTGAACATAAGTCTTATTTGATAATTCGAAGAACTGAAAAGCTTTTGGTAAAATTTTGTACACCGGAAGTGGATGTTTACCTTAACTGTTTTTTGTTTTTTGCCAATATTTTCTTAAATATGAAAAATATCACAAAAACATTTAAACAAACATTGAAGACAACAAAGAAATAAACATCTTTTGCTTGATAACATTTTTCATAAAATCATTTTTATTCGAGGAAAAAATGTATTTTTTTTTTTTTAATTTTAGTTTATAATTATAAAACGATAATAGTTACAGCAAATTTATATTAATAATAATTGCAGAGAATGCTAAAATAAACAACTTATAAAGAATAAGTTTTTTTCGAAATCCCTTTAGTTTTTGAATTTGAAGTATAATTTTTCCACCTTTCATAATTTTAAACGTCAGTTTTGTCAGAGTTTACACAACGCTCGAAGTACATTTAAAATACGATTTAAATTGAAAATAAACCATGAAAACGTAAATATAAATGGCTATGATACCATCAAGTCGGAGAAAGTAACATGATGGCCATATCACCATTTTTTTATTTGAAGTCCAGGATTTTTGTTTTTTAGCCTATATTTAAGATCTTTGGCCTGGTTGTTAATTTTTGGCCTAACTATTTTGGACACAATTTTCGATGGAATTGTGAGAATTTTTGATTTTTTGTTTTACATCTATTGTTTTTAGGCCAGAGTCTTCGATGTTTGGTGAAAATTTTCGTTTTTTTTGGCCAGGGGTGTTGATTTTTAATTTAATTGCCTATATTTTAGATTTTTGACCCGTATTTTTTATTTTTTTGATCTTCTGTCCTATATTTCGGCCAAAAATTTTCGATTTGTTTGTTAAAATTTTCGATATTTTGGTTTACATTTTTATTTTTAGGTCGGAGTTTTCGATTTTTCATCTAAAGTCCATCAATCATTTAGATCTTTGGCCTTTTTTTCGTATTTTTCTTTAATTACTTAAATAATTAAATACAGTTATATTCCTTACTTCACTCGTTTATTAGGAATATAACTGTTTAATTATTTAATTACGCAACTTCACATAACTCACAAATACATAATAATTTAATTACTTAATTTTTTGGCCTAGATATTCTTTTATTTTCGATTTGTTGGTTCGAATTTTCGATTCTTTATTTTTAGGCCTGGGTTTTCGATTTTTTTGTCACAATTGCTGGTTTTATCTTTTTTTTTGCCTATTTTTTTTAGATGTTTGGCCTATTTTTACCTTTATTTTTCTTCAAATTCTTGATTTTTGGCCTAAATATTCTTTATTTTGGTCACAATTTTGGGTTTCGTTTTTACTTTCTCCGTTACGAAGTACGAGAAAGTATTGTGATCGTGATTTTTTTTTCAAAAATTTTTTTTGCGGAAATATCTGTTTTGGGGTCCCTAGATGCCATTTCAACAATTTCTGGAAAAAATTTTTTGTGTCTGTGTGTGTGTGTGTGTGTGTGTGTGTCTGTCTGTGTGCGCTGTATCTCAAAAACTAATAAAGCAATTAATATGAAACTTTCAACATACGTCTTATTTGATAATCTGAAGAACTGAAAAGCTTTTGGTAAAATTTCGTACACCGGAAGTGGGCGTTTACCTTAACTGTTTTTTGTTTTTTGCCAATATTTTCTTAAATACGACAAATATCACAAAAACATTTAAACAAATATTGAAGACAACAAATAAATGAACATCTTTTGCTTGAAAATATTTTTGATTAAATTATTGCTATTCGAGAAAAAAGTTTATTAATTTTTTTTCAATGTTTGGTTTATAATTATGAAACGATAATAGTTACAGCAAATTTGTGTGAATAATAATTGTAGAGAATACTAAAATGAACAACTTCTAAAGAATAAGTTTTTTTCGAAATCCCTTTAGTTTTTGAGTAAACTGAGTTTTTGAATTTGAAGTATAATTTTTCCATCTTTCATAATTTTGACGTTTTAAACGTCAGTTTCATCCGAGTTCACACAACGCTCGATGTACATTTAAAATATGATTTCAATTGAAAATAAACCATGAAAGGGCCATAAATGGCTATGATACCATAAAGTCGGAGAAAGTAACATGATGGCCACATCACCATTTTTTGTATTATTGATAGTTTCAGAGAAAATCAATATAAGCTATCCTGAATTTTTGATCTTTGATAGAACCTCAAAAGTTCTCTCCTGACTTTTCCACGGTCTAACTTATGTTTTCATCATTCTTGAGCGTGAAATACCATAACACCAGTGAATGCGGTTCGTGGGCCTCTCAGGCCCAACGTATTCTCTGTAGGGTTAAATAGGTTTTTCCCGTTGCGGCATGAATAATAATTGTAGAGAATGCTAAAACTGAATAACTCTCAAACAATAAGATTTTTCGAAATCTCTTTAGTTTTTGAGTAAACTGACCATTAGTATTTGAAGTAAAATTTATTATTTTCATGTTTCATAATTTTGACGATTCTACAAAACGCTCGATCTACATTTAAAATATGATTTCAATTGAAAATAAACCATGAAAACGTAAATATAAATAATACCATTAAGTCGGAGAAAGTAACATGATGGCCACATCACCATTTTTTTGGTTTGAATTTATATTTTATGTCCCTAGTTTTAGATTTTTCGTCTACAGATCCGGATTTTTTAAAATTTTATTCTAAGTTTGTTTTTGCATTTCTAAGGAAATTGAGAGTGATCTTTGGCCTGTTTTTTTGTTTATTTTTTTCCAAATTCTTAATTTTTCACATAAATATTCTTTATTTTGGCGATAATTTTCGATATGTTTGATGAAATTTTCGTTTTTTTTCTGAATTATTTATTCTTGGGCCCGAGTTTTCGATATTTGATTTTTCATTGTTTTAATCTATGTTTTAGATTTTTAGCCCATATTTTAGTTTTTTTTGGTCTAAATTTTTGATCTTCTGTTCTAATTTTTTTTTATTTTGACCGAAATTTTTTATTTGTTTGTTAAAATCAGTTTAGTTTATTTAATCAATAATTAGCCACAATTTGCGGATGTACATCATTTGCAAAATTTTCGATTTTTGAATCTGCATTTATATTTTTAACCCCGAATTTTCGATTTTTGGTTTAAATTTCCGATTTTGTGTCCAATATTTTAGATTTTTTAATTTGAAAGATTGATTTTATAGCGAGATTTTTTTTGCTATTATTTCTGAGTTTCTGGTTAGAAATTTACTATTTTGGCGAAGAAAATGGCAAATTATTTTTCGTTTACTTGAATTTTAATAAATAACCATTGTATTATTAACATCGGAGAAAGTAACATGATGGCCACATCACTATTTTTTTAATTGTTGCTTTGTCGGCATAAACAAGTGGCTTTACATGTCCCTTTAGAAAATAGTCTAACGGAGATATGATCTAGACGGCCAATTTCCAGAAATGATTGAATAGTTTAATTTTGTTTATAATGAATGGATTGTGTCTCAGTTGCAGTGGGGCAGCACGTGGCTCCATCTTGTTGAAACCACATTTCACTGAGGTCAATGTTATCAATGTTTTGAAAGAAATAATCATGGATCTATTGGATGTAACGTGCATTCCTTTTAAAAGAAATTAGGATCGATAACCTGCATAAAACGCACACCGACTTCTGAGGGAGCGAGAGACTCTGTTGAATGCTTTGACTATATACATATGGACTGCTATTCCCCCTCCATTCCCCATATGATCACTGATCATCTATTAGCTTGGACGCTAACCAACAAACTCGAAGCGTTTAAAGTGTGGTGTTACCGTTCCATGCTCCGTAATAGTTGGGTAGACAAGGTCACAAATGACATCGTGATGGGACGGATGAATAAGACTGAAGAAATTCTTTGAACCATCAAAACACGGAAGCTAAGGTATTTGGCTCATGTGATAGGCATCCGGAAACATATAACACGCTCCACCTTACCCAAGAAAAAATCCAGGGGAAACGTAGCGTCGGCCGTCGGGGAAATTCGTGGCTGAAAAATCCGAAGCAGTGGTTTGGCTAAACATCGGGATCGCTTTGCCAACAAGGTGTTGGTAGCAATCATGATCGCCAACATTCGCTGAGCGGATATGGCACATGAAGAAGAAATGTCAAAATGAACACAAATCCGCTAACCTAACAAACAAATATTACCCCAGAAATAACCACCGTGGTGAATGTTAATTATTGTTGCTTAGCAACACGTTATAGACCCATAGGTCATACACAGCATTTTATGCCCGTTAATGAGGGCCAATAAACAAAATACACAAATACAAAGAAATGAAATAAATTAAATTAAGTAAAATGAAAATCGCTTGGGTTGGTTTGCAAACTACGAGGGCCGTTTTTTTTTCAACCTCCGATGGGCCATAATAAGAAGACAAGTGTATATAAAACAATGATTTTTATACCAAAAGTTATGTAAACTTATGTTTATTTATCGAGTTAGTCACCTTGGAGATTAAGGCATTTGTCGTACCTGTGAACGAGCTTTCCAATACCCTCTTCATAAAATGTTGCCGCCAATGAATTTAAATGTGTCTTGATGTTGTCTTGGAGCTCCTCGTTATTTTGGAAGCGCTTCCCTCTTAGCCACGTCCGAAACAAAACAACAATTGCAACAATGGATGCACACAAACTCGCCAAACAAGCCAAAAAAGTTCAAACAAACCTTCAACAACCGAAAGGTTATGGCTACCGTGTATTGGGACTAAAAAGGTGTGTTGCTTTTGGAGTTCATGCAGCCAGGGATTACGATTAATGCAGCTGATTATTAACGTCTGTGAAGAGCCATACAAAACAAAAGAAGAGGCATGCTGACTTCTGGAGTTGTTTTGATCCATGACAACACCCGTCCTCGCACGGCTGCTCTAACCCAACGGCTGCTTGAGCAATTTTAAAGGGATATTTTCGATCAACCGGCATACAGTCCTGGTCTAGCGCCGAATGACTTCCATGTTTACCCTGAACTAAAGAAGTGGCTAGGAGGGTAGCGCTTCCAAAATAACGAGGAGCTTCAAGACAACGCCAAAACATATTTAAATTAATTGGCGGCAACATTTTATGAAGAGGGTATTGGAAAACTCGTTCACAGGTACGACAAACGCCTCAATCTCCAAGGTGATTATGTCGATAAATAACCATAAGTGTACATAACTTTTGGTATAAAAATCATTGTTTTATAATCACTTGTCTTTTTATTATGCCCATCGGAGGTTGAAAAAAAACGACCCTCGTATTACTAATAAAGTTTTTTTACAATATTAGCAGCTACCATCCATTTCTTTACACTAATTTAGACAATTCAATTAAATGTAAAATGAATAAAGGATTATAAGAAAAACTTACTCTGCTTATAATAATTCCTGCAATTGATATCCTAATTTTTGGTCCCTTTAGTAGTTTGTACCGAAGATCTACACCGTTCCAAAATGATACGAAGTAACGTTTAATCTGCAAGTTGTCTCCTCCATGAAGTCTGTAACCATCGTAATCCACTATCACCAATATCTCTGGATAAATTGTGTACGGAGCTTCCCTCTTCTTCCGCGAATGAGTACCATTGGTTTCTTGGGGTGAAGCACTTCTTCTAAATCTCTTACCCAAGTGATCAGGTTCCATAAAAGCTGAAAGAATAATTGGTAATTAGTGACGAAATAATAATCATTTATGTCAAGTATCGAATGAGCGTTCATCTCATTTACCTGTCAAGTGAAGTTGTGCTTACAACAAGAAGTTAACCATTCAAGAAACGGTACGCTTAAATGTATTTAAAAAATAGGAATATAAAAAAATGATAAAATAAGAAATACGATACTTTTCGTCTTCTAAGAGACTACAATTACCAAATCATCTATCGAAACAACTACTTTCCTGGCTAGTACCACGACGAATATTGAATGAGACAGTAGATAATTTGTGTGTTAAAAATATCAAAGATATCAAATGAAGACAAGGTTTGAATGTATATAGTACTGCTCAAAAACACTAAATAAACGGAATTAATTAAGACATAAGTATGACAGAATTGAGTTGTTAATGTTGGCGATCTATAAACACGTTTCGAGGTTTACCTCTCATCAGTATAGCTTGCCCTTGAATTTATTTATAAAAACAACTATTAATTTATTTAAGTATTAATATTTTTCAAATATTCCCAATCAACTTTTCCGTTTAACTTTATCTGCTTTATTATTTCTTAATCATTTTATTACCACTGGCTTTGGGTCCCAATCTTTCAGAGGCATTCCAACCAAATTGATAATCATTATGTTTTAAATGTTCTCTACCGTTATGATTCTGGAAATGGTGTAATAAGGAGCAGTGGCATCTTAAAAGTGTTTTTGAAGATATCTTTCGCCTTAAATGTAACCTCAAAAAAATCTTAATACCGAAGTTCTCTAAACTTTTCTTTAGTCTGTCAATAAATGTGATAGAAGCAGTCTATTTTTTAAATTTAAATAACCGTTTCCAAAATTCCCTAAGTTAGGGAATAGTATATTCTGTAACAAGATTAGAATGGAAATTCGAATCCAATTTTTTTCCATTCTTACTGACCAGCAGACATACTTTCTCCTCGACCAGATAAAATAGACTAATAAAATAATGAACACAAATAACTCAAGTTTTATTATCACGTTTATGGTTATGTTTATAGTATTTTGACAATTGTGATATCTAAGGCTAATTGTTTTATTCGAAACGGTGTGAGAATATTCATTCCATTACGTGTTCTGCCCTGTTAAGCATAGAACTTTTATTAAAAATTCCCTTCAACATTCTCTAAGAGCTTGAAAAGCAGAATCTAATAAGCCAGAGTATTATTTTAACACATAAGCAGAAATTAGAGTTTTGATAGATACGACATTTAGCACTAACATCGTATCAGGTTTGCATAGTAAAAAAGGAACTTATCTACACAAAACTTAAGTAACTTTATTCAACAAAACTCTATTAATTTTATTACAAATCCCAGTATATATTATCGCAGCCCAAAAGACGCCGAGTGTTAGGGATTTCATCGATCAGTTGGCCTCAGCCATTCTTTCAAATTCGATGTGAGCCTTTTGCAAGACCATCTCCAAGCCCAACCTAATCCCGCTCATGGGAAAAAAGCGCCCACTACATCTGGGCTAGTAAATTCATTCAATTCAAATAAACACTCATCAATTTATTCCGCTTTTTCAAATTTTTGGCCATAAACAAAAATTTACTCAACTCATCCATATCATTATAAAATTCCTGTAAACCTTAATTTCAAATTAATGATTAATTGCAATTAGTAACGTCACACACACGTCAATTATAATATCCTCACGATTCACTAAGTTATTGTAGGAAAAACAATTCTAAGTTTTAAATTTGAAACACCAAGAGGAGAGGTTTTAGTTGGTATACTCTGGGCTCTGGAGGAATCCAACACTACCCCACTATAGGGGTGTCTATAAAAGATTCCCTCTCCTCTCACAAAAAAAAATTGTTAAGTTAGCTATTGATAATGGATACTTACCATAGCAAGTACCTGAAATGTACATCTACCATTAAAAATAAATTGTGAAAAAAGGAATATAACCGTGAACATTAAATATTGTTCCCCTATCAGAACACCACAGACCGGTTTCGACCTTTCAGATCTCATCAGTGTAGTTAGTTGCTGATGGAGAAACGGAGATGACTATTGGAATATAAGTATTCCAAACACCATTACAGGTAGAAACGCCAAAGTGGCGGAATCTATTGACTGAATGCTGTACTGAACCAAATCCGGATTTGGTTCAGTACAGCATTCAGGCAATAGATTCCGCCACTTTGGCGTTTCTACCTTGAATATAACTGTGTTTTATTAGACTTTATTAGACTTTAGACTTCTCGGACTTTTTTTCAAAATGTTGATTTTTTTAATAGTTCTGGGAGTTCTGATTTAACTTATGAGTTGTACTCAAGGAGTTCTAACGAAAATAATTCTAATGACAAATTGCGATTAAATGACAGGCAATACGTATTTTCGAAATTAAATTGTCCATTTTCGAATTTAAACTTTATTTAAAAATGCTATAAATCGGAATTGTATCGAATTTGTTTATAAGAGAGAATGATTGCACTCAATGAGTAGAAATATAAAATTAACTCAGAACTCCTAGAACTCTCAATTTTTTTTTGTTTTGCGACTTTTTTCAAAAAAATATTTTTGATAGTTCCGGATAGTTCTGATTGGTGTTTCCTGTAGTTCTTTGTGAGTTCTATCCATAGTTGTTATGAAATATTTAGATTCGACCAATATTAAGTAAGTAATATGAATTTGAAGATTTTGAATTTCCAAATTTTTATCTCTGGAAACTCAGCAGAACTCTTTTTTTTAAATATCAGGAACTATAGTACTGAACCAAACACATCTTAAAGCTAGTTCAGAACTATTAGATAACAATGTTGGGGTGCGGTGTCAAGTTGGCACCCCATTTTTCAAAAAATTCCTGACAGCCCAATTTTACAGAACTCTTTTTAAAAAGTTGATAGTATTTCTAGATACATCAAAAGGAATTGAGAACACTATTCAGAACTATCAGAACTCTTATTTGGGGTGCCAACCTGACACACTCCACATTTACCTCGTAAAAATCTACAAAAATATACTTCAAGACATATTTACATCATGCCGCGGCATCTCTGAAATCGATTTTAAAGGGTTTTACCATTTTTCATATACCGAGTGTCTGGGATAAGGGGCGAACATAGGGATTTAACATGTAAAATTAAATATGTGTAATTATTAGCTCCCCTATTCATTTTAGAGAAAAATCGTAAAGGAATATTTTTTAGAGAATTAAAAATTGTAAATGAATCATCCATTTAATTTACGTTTGTACTAGAATCCACCTCCGAAATAATAAAAATAAGTTTAAACCATTTACCATTTAATAAAAACCCTTGCCATGACTTTGACAAATGTCATGTTATGATGAGACTAATTTTGCTAGTCAAATATCAATTCACGCATTGTAATAATCTGAGTTATTCCAATGAAGAAAGCGTATTCATTATCAAAACATTTTGCAGTGGCGTCAGTTTACTCAGAGTTCGTGACATTACATGCAAACGGAACAGAAGAAACAACGATGAATTATAAGAAACAGTTTTGGGTTTGATAAATGCTGAACCAACAACGATGCATTGCTCGTGAGTACACCGTGTTTAAATTCTCTGTACAGAAAATTCGGAAGAATGGTTATCAATCTTAAAAACATCAATGCCATAAGGAAATACTGTTAGTGGATGAAGAAAGCAGGCGTGCATTCTGCAAAATAATGCAGGATCGATCAAATACAGACCATAATAAATGCTAATAATTTACTTCCATATAACAATAAAACAGTAAACATTCAGTTTTTTAATAGAAAGACACCAATTGTTAATTTAAATCAGAGCACCAAATCTCTTGGGATTGCTGAGGACGAGCAACTCACCTGGTGTCAGCATGTTGATTATGTGTGTAGTAAATTAAATACTGCTTACTATGCAGTTCTTAAACTAATACCAATTTTACCACCAGAGTCAATCATAACTTTCTACTACTCATAGGTATATCCTTATCTCTCCTATAATATACCAGCGTGGGAGAGAAGTCATTTTCAAAGAATATTCATAGCCCAGAAAATATTAAGATTAATTTTTAACAAAATTAGATTGGAGACTTGCCGTAGTTTATTTTAGGAGAACAAAATACTTACATTAATATGCATTTACATATTTAAAATAGCAACATTTGCTGCGAATTAATAAACTAACTAAAAACTAAACTAAGCTTAACTTTTTGCAGTCTGTCTGTTTTGCCAAAGAATGCTAGTTCACACTGTACAACAAGCCCAATGTTATGCGTGAATTGATATCTGACTAGAATAGTATATTCTGTAACAAGGTTAGAATGGAAATTCGATGCGAGTGGAATATTTCGAGCGCGAGCCGTGAGGCGAGCGCGAGGAACCACGAGCATCTGAATTTCCATTCTTACCGAGTATCAGACTATACTTTCTCCTCGACCAGATAAAATAGACTAATAAAATAGTGAACACAAAGAACTTACGTTTTATTATCACGTTTGTGGTTATGTTTATAGTATTTTGATAATTGTGATATCCAAGGCTAACTGTTTTATTCGGAACGATGTGAGAATATTCATTCTATCCCTTGTTATGGAATGAATTACATGCAAAACGCATAAGCGCATAGTGTTTTGTTCCATAACAAGAGTGAGAATGTGTACATTCTATAATCAAAATTGATTTCAGAATGCTTAAATTCTATGGTGGTCGTGGAGAAAAATTATTCTCATCATAACATGACATTTGTCAAACTCATGGCAAGGGTTTTTTTTAAATGGTACATTGTTCAACTTATTTTTATTATTTCTGAGGTGAATTCTGGTACAAATGTAAATTAAATGGATGATTCTTTTACAATTTTTAATTCTCTAAAAAATATTCCTTTACGATTTTTCTCTAAAATGAATAGGGGAGCTAATAATTACACATATTTGATTTTACATGTTAAATCCCTATGTTCGCCCCTTATCCCAGACACTCGGTATATGTCAACATTTTCTGGCAACAGGCTTTGAAAAAAATGATCATTTTGGTTTTTTTTTCATCTTTGTAACTTAAATATTCGCCGAGATATCATTTTGAAATTTTTGGACCATTTCATTTGAGGCATCATAAGAATGCAAAACAAATTATGTTTTTTTTACGAAAAAAACAACACCAATAAACAACACCAATTACTGTTTTATACGGCGTTTTCATCGAAAATAAAGGTATTTAAAAAATATTCAAGGATGTCCTTAATTTTTTTTGTACTTCTATAATTTTTAAGCAAATAACACGTTACAATTATTTTTTTCTGAAAATTAAACTTAATTTTTGTGTATAATTTTCTCGTTTCAAACGTCAGTATCATCTGATCCTGCAAAACGCTTGTTCCACCATTGTATAAAGGGTATTGAAATTACAGAACTATTCGTTTCGTTTAAATTATTTAAAATGTAACAAAAATGAACAGCCAGTTTGTTTATCAAATACAGGGTGAGTTTTTTTCCCCGATGTTTAGTATAGGGATCTCGGAAACTGGCGCAGATAGAGAGATGATTAAATGGGGAAATAATTAGTTTTATGGTTTTTGAAAAAATGAAAATCTCTCGATAATATTTGTGTTAGTTATTTTGTTCGGTGCATGGCTCTGTCATTATTGACTTTAGAAAAAAAAATTAAAGGAAAAAGTTGTAGTAAATTTGCTTAATATTTAAACTATAATTTTTGAGTTATGATACAAACTTGTGTTTTCTCTAATGGAAACCATAGTTTTTATAAAAGAGGCATTTTTCAACGTTTCTAACGATATCCACTTGACATAATTATTTTTACAAATAAATAGTGTCCATTTTTTCTTTCATTTTTGAACTGCTTAAGTAGTACGCTATGGAGAGAATTGATGGATGCACAATGCGTTTAATAATATAATTCAAGTTAGTTATTAAAATTATTATTTTAATCCCGAAATTATAAACATAATAATTTTGGTGGGAAATGGTTATTCCGCTGGAGTTACAATTTGAAACAAAAATACTTTCTGAGAAACTAGTAAGCTGAGAATTGCAAACGTTAAATTGAGAATCAATTAAGGAAATTCGCATATAAATAAACCAGCTGATTATGTGACGGCGACTTAACAGTTAAAATGGTTTATTTAAGAAATAGAGGGTTTAATTATTTTTGCTTAATTTTATCATTAAGCTGTAGGTGGTACAAATTAAGTCACTAGTTTCCTTGGTCAAACTGAATTTGTTTTAATAGGTTACCTATGTTAGTTCCATATAAAAGCGCACAGTGTTTCGAATTTTATCATAATAAATAACAACAACGTGCACACAAGTTTTGAGTAACACAAATAATTCCTATTTATTTGATAGATTCTAAATTTTTTTTTTCTTGAGCAACCTTACAATGCAATCAACAATAAAAGCCGCGATATGTACTTGGAATTTAGCAACGAAATTATTAAATATTATTCATTACTAGTGTATACAGTGCGTTTGTGAAAGTTGTACGAAGTGATTGTTTGTTACGCGAAGATTAATTCAGTTGTTGTGCAGCCATTATAAAATATTACCTGTTTGTCTTTTTAACAAAACTATCTAAAACCATATCAATAAGTGAAAGGGTGGTATTAATGAGAGAACGTACAATTGAGTAATTACATTCTGAAATTAACGTTTTAAGCATACCGTAATCAGTTTCGGTGTCTTCGTGGCCATCCTTCCGTTTGAATACAATGTGGTGATTTCTTTGTTCCCGTGCTTCTAACCGATCATTGTTTCTCCTGTGGATTGGCAGGCCCGTATCAATGGCGACCTCAGCACTCAATTCGCCATCCGCGTCCAAGAACATTTCATCATCATCGGCGGGCGAAGGTCCGCGCGATATTTTAATGTTGCCGTTCGTCTCTTCTTCGTCATCATCATTATCGAAATGCTTCCGTTTGTTAGAGGCCAGTTGATGTAATCGTGTCGGGAGGGGCTTTATCACTAGATCGTGTCCAATACTTCCTTCCTGCAAACAAAAAGAGTTTACTCAGACAAATTTATTTTTCTTTGACAAGAAAATGATATTTCAGTGTCATTGATTAGAAAATTTGTGCAACTTTGAATCTACAAAGTTTCGTAATATTTTTCAAGTCATAATTCGCCCGTGCTATTCGGAAATTTTATTACTATAGTCTATTGGATAAATACAGAGAGCTATGGAATTTAAAGAATGTAAATAGTATGCGCCTTTAAAATGGTGAGCGCAGTGATGAAATAGAAAATCTTTTTTTTTTTTTGGCATGTTATTTTCAATGGGCCGCTCTGTTCACCATGTGTTCGAGGGTATAAGCTGTGAACCAATATATTTTTTGTGATAGTTCGTTCATATATTATATATTATATCTCGCTGAACACATGGTCCGACCGCTGTACCACTCAACCAAAAGTTATCGTTCCGCTCATCCATGAACGTAGACGTCTTTCGAAACGGGAATTATAAAATTTGTCGTTTATGTCCATTATTTACAAATAATTTAAACCATAAACATATTTAAATATATTCGATGATTTCCCGAATTACGGAGTATTAATATAATTAAATAAATAATAATCGAAGATTCTCCGTATACAGAGTGTCCTAAATAGAGTAGGATTGCATGGGTATCTTTCTTATTCTTAAAGCTAGAGATCTGGTTAAATAGGCAATGTTGTGCAGTTTTCCATGCTGATTCAGATTATGTTGAGAAATTTTCAAAATTCCGAGCAGTTTAGAAAATATTTAAAAAAAACTGAAAATCAAATTTTAAATTTAAACAATTAATATTTCCATTATTTTTTATTTTGACATAGGTTGTTGTACATCGTTGAAAAGACAAAAAAAAGTCTATTTATGCGTGTAAAAATCAAATATGGCGGCCATTTGAAATAAGAAAGTTGGTATTAATATCTCGGAAACCGCCATCTTGAATTTTATTTTGACTTAATTTCGATGTTTGCCTAATTAAACCAAGTAACTTTTATTTAAAACTTTTTTTCGCATCTTTAATAATTATTGAGATATTTGATTTTTTTGAAAATCGCGATTTTCAGTTTTTTTTAAATATTTTCTAAACTGCTCGGGATTTTGAAAATTTCTCAACATAATCTGAATCAACATAGAAAACTGCACAACATTGCCCATTTAACCAGATCTCTAGCTTTAAGAATAAGAAAGATACCCATGCAACCCTACTCTATTTAGGACACCCTGTATAGCTGAATCAACTATGAAGAAACTGTCTGGCCTCTGTGGTGCAACTGGTAGCATCCCAGACCGGAGATCTGGAGGTTGCAGGTTCGATCCCTGTCGGAGGCATGTTCACACTTTTGATTCAGCTATATACGGAGAATCTTCGATTTTTATTTATTTAATTATATTTAAATATGTTTTAAGTTTAATTATATATTGTGATATTCAAAATAATACTTTCAGATATTTTATTAATAATTAAAATGTTAATATTACTAAATGTATGCTGCGCCACTGGTAACGACCATCGGCGCATTCCATAGCTCTTCCTATTTCTCCAATAGGGTATAAGTTATGACAATGGCAAGTTGAGTTGTTATACAAGTAAAGTAAAAGTGCTTTATTATTATAACATAATGCTGAGGTTTAGTTCTTTTCATCGTTGGGTGTAGTGGACATTTATCCACGGTAATACTTTGGTAAGAAATATAAATTTTTATTGCGTAATTTCAATTTACAAGAGAAAGTTTCCTATTTACATGAAGCCATTACAGTATTTTAGGATTTGATTTACGACACCGGTTATTAATTTAATAACACCAGTATCAATCATACCGATAGCAATGAGATTAATGATGACCTGATTTAATCAAGCAATTGAATATAAATATGATCATTGCACAATTAACATATCAATATAAACCAATTCAATAACAATATAAAAAATGGTGATGTGGCCATCATGTTACTTTCTCCGACTTTTTATTTTATTTTTTTTTATTTAAAATATATACGGGAAACCCCTTTTTACAAAGAAAATACAATTTGTAAGTGCGAAAAAAAGAAAAACTACAAAATTCTAGCGCTATTAATCTAAGGTTATTAAATATTAAAAGTGTATATAATATGTGCGTGAATATAAAAGTAATACAATTTATATTAGTGATATAAACAAAGTAATATATAGCATATAACTAATTGAAAGCATTGCACTTGATGGTATCATTTATATTTACGCTTCCATGGTTTATTTTCAAATTAAATCATATTTTAAGTGTGCATCGAACGTTTCGTAGACTCGGATAAAACTGACGTTTAAAACGTCAAAATTATGAAAGATGGAAAAATTATACTTCAAATTCAAAAACTTAGTTTACTCCAAAACTAAAGGGATTTCGAAAAAAACTTATTTTTTATAAGTTGTTCATTTTAGCATTCTCTACAAGTATTATTCACATAAATTTGCTGTAACTATTATCGTTTCCAAATTATAAACCAGAAATGAAAAAAAAATTAATAATTTTTTTTCTCGAATAACAATGATTTTATAAAAAATATTTTCAAACAAAAGATGTTCATTTATTTGTTGTCTTCAATATTTGTTTAAATGTTTTTGAGATATTTTTCATATTTAAGAAGATATTGGCAAAAAACAAAAAATGGTTAAGGTAAACACCCACTTCCGGTGTACGAAATTTTACCAAAAGCTTTTCAGTTCTTCGGATTATCAAATAACACGTATGTTGAAAGTTTCATATCAAGTGCTTTATTAGTTTTTGAGATACAGCGCACACAGACAGACACACACACACACAGACACAAATTTTTTTTTTCCAGAAATTGTTGAAATGGCATCTAGGGACCCCAAAACGGATATTTCCGTAAAAAAAATTTTTGAAAAAAAAATCACGATCACACTACTTTCTCGTACTTCGTAACGGAGAAAGTAAAAATGGTGATGTGGCCATCATGTTACTTTCTCCGACTTGATGATTTATATTTACGTTTTCATGGTTTATTCTTAATTGAAATCATATTTTAAATGTACATCGAGCGTTGTGTAAACTCGGATCAAACTGACGTTTACGTCAAAATTATGAAAGTTGGGAAAATTATACTTCAAATTCAATAACTCAGTTTACTCAAAAACTAAGGGTATTTCGAAAAAAACTTATTCTTTATAAGTTGTTCATTTTAGCATTCTCTACAATTATTAGTCACATAAATTTGCTGTAACTATTATCGTTTTACAATTATAAACCAAAAATTGAAAGAAATAAAATACATTTTTTTCTCGAATAAAAATGATTTTATGAAAAATGTTTTCAAGTAAAACATGTTCATTTCTTTGTTGTCTTCAAAGTTTGTTTTAATGTTTTTGTGATATTTTTTATATTTAAGAAAATATTGGCAAAAAACAAAAAAACGGTTAAGGTAAACGCCGACTTCCGGTGTACGAAATTTTACCAAAAGCTTTTCAGTTCTTCGAATTATCAAATAAGACTTATGTTCAAAGTTTCATATCAATTGCTCTATTAGTTTTTGAGATACAGCGCGCACAGACGCACACACGCACAGACACACACACACACACACACAGACACAATTTTTTTTTCCAGAAATTGTTGAAATGGCATCTAGGGATCCCAAAACGGATATTTCCGTAAAAAAAAAAATCACGATCACAATACTTTCTCGTACTTCGTAACGGAGAAAGTAATAACAGTCTAATATTTATATTTAATTAATTCATATCATTAGTAGTCATGAATTTTTTGCATTCTAAATTTTGAATTTTTGAAAAATGTCTGTAAAATACTAGTACTGAATATTTTCAAATAAAACTTTAAACATAATCCTTATTTGACAAACAGAAGAACTGAAACGCGTTTGGTAAATTTTGTAGGCCGGAAGTTTGTCTTGTTTAATAAGCAAAACTTATTATTAAAAACAGTTAAGAACTTTTTATCCGCTTGCGGAACCGATTTCTCAGCTGCTTTAAATGCACATTTTTATGCATGTCTTAAGTTATTATCGATAGTAAACTTGCTATTTCATATTACTATTCTTCACAATTAATTAAAATTATTCTGTTAATTTAGGCGGGTAATTATCGAAATTGTAGTTTATTCACTCACTTTCAAGTCAGTGGAAAGTGGCCAATTATTCCATTATGTAAACGAATAATTTACACAAGAAACTTTTAGTAGAAGTAAATTACATAGCGAGTTCATCCAAGCACACCAAAATCCGCAAACAACACAAAGAGTCGATGGTGCGTTAATGTTATGTAAAAGGTTGATGTTTTGCAATAAATGAAACGCTCGAAAAAAATACGGTTAGCGCTTTCTTGCCGTAATTAATTATTGAAATGGTTATTCAAACTGTATTGAATACTACATGGAATAATGCAATACTCAAACAATTAACGTAAAATCCTGTGTCAGTGATGAATTTTCTTTAATGCTACGAAATAAACAGAAAATGCTTGAATAATCCTCAAGGATTTAATAATAATAACATATTTACGGGATTCACCCAGTACATTAAAGTATTAATTAGAATATAAAACAAAATATAAATATAAAATATGAAAATACAAAAATTAAAATTCACTGATGCACTGAAAGAAGTATCTTCATGGGTGGAAGATCATGCGAAGATGAACTATGCGTGGGAATTGTTTGTGTATGATTTATACTATTTTTTACTTTCTCCGTTACGAAGTATGAGAAAGTATTGTGATCGTGAAAATTTTTTCAAAAATTTTTTTTACCCCGTTTTGGGGTCCCTAGATTAGGGTGGGCCGAAATTTTATTTTACGAATTTCAAATGTGGAGACCCTGGAAAAGTTGTAGCCTGGACTCAATGTATTACACAAAAAATTTGAGAAAAATTAAAAAGGTTTAGCTGGGCTCCCGCGGCTTCAAAAATTAAAATTTGTATTTTTTCGAAAAAAAAATTATTGTTTGGAAATAATAAGAAATACGTAAATCAGTGCACGACTGCAGATATTAAATGTGTAGACAATTTATTTATGCATCGCGCCAATATTTCCACGTAACATATACAGTAAACAAACGATTTGTTTTGATCATAGTTGCTTATATTACAAAAATCAATTTAATTTTATCAGTCCGGCTTTCAAAACGAATGTGTTCAGTTGTGTTTTTATTAGTGCCTAAATTGAGAACTTGTATTGTGTCTGTATTTTATTGAAGTGAAATATATTAAATACTTAAGCAGTTTATGCACATTTTACAATGTCAAAGCAAACTCGTGCAAATGTTAGTATGTATTTATTCCAAAGTAAGAAAGACATTTTACCCGAAATAACTAATGTGTTGCCAACATACGAATATATGATACGATGTTTTCATAGTGTTCGTTTGAAACTTAAAGGGGATGGATGCAAACAGCCAGAAACAAAAGCAGTTGCTCGTATTGTTGCTAAAAAAATAGAGGTTGTTTGGATTAGAGCATCTCTTCCAATTGTGTCCATCAAAACAATAATTGATTTAATTATTCAATATATATTAAGTATCAAAAGGCCATCAAGCCTGTTAAATCTAGGAAGACTGTAACCCTAACAAAAAAATTGGAAACATTTAAAAATTATGCTAAACTATTGTTTGACATTTGTTTCTGCAAATGTTTAAATAAACTATTGTGTAACTGCGAAAAGTCAAAAAAGATTTCAGAAATAGAATGGAATTTTATCGACGACCAAAGAGGTAAAAGAATAATGGCGGTTGGCACAATTGACAGGGAAGTTACGGCTAATCTGAACAAAAAAATTGATCGGAAAGTTAAAGATGCCAAACAAAACATTGTAACTACGAGTACTAACATAAATTTTAATGAGTTTGTACCTGGTCCAAGTGGACTTTGTAAGAAATTAAGTCATAAAAATGTCACATCTAATGACAGTGAAAGTGACAGTGATACAGTTGCAAATGATGCAGATTTTAAGTGGTCCTACCCTCTTATAAACCGAGATTAAAAGACCATGTAAATTATGTACCCCAGATGAGGCTTCCGCTTAAATATACTGCAAAAGCTGCAGATTTAACAGGTGTGTCGAGTCGAACTGTTGCGAAAATTGCGAATGCCCTATTGGAAGACATGCAGTTAATATCGAAAGATGATGTAGCAAAAGTCGTTGATAAAAATAAGATCAGAAGAGAAGTTACCAAAAATAGACGTCAATTACAAGAAGCAATAGATTGATTAAAGGACTCTATTTTGATGGGAGAAAGGATCAAACCATGTTCCAGGAGAAGGATTGCCGGGTAATTAAAACCGAAGAACACGTTAATCCAAGAACCGGGCAGTTTATTTTTCGGTTATGTAGCTCTTACGCAATCACGAGCGAAAGATATTGCCGAAGGAATTGTAAGTTATATGGGAAGTCGCAATGTGGATATATCAAAAATAATGGTTGTAGGATGTGATGGGACTAATGTCAATTGGTTGGAAAGGTGGGGTGATTCGATTACTAGAAACCCAATTAAATAAACCACTGCAGTGAAATATCTGTATACTGCATGCTAATTAGCTCCCATTATGCCATTTATTACAGATACTAGATTGCCATACAAGAGGTCCTTATACCTACTCAGGACCAATTGGTTCCCTCCTTACAGCCTGCGAAAAAATGGCAATTGTTAAATTTAAAGCAATTAAAACTGATTTACCCCATGTGGATGAGAGCGATCTTAGCAGTGACCAACAATATTTATTCAAGATGTGTCAAGCAATCGGTACAGGAACGTACCCAACAGGATTAGCTGAAAAAAGTCCTGGTAAAATGGCACACTCCCGGTGGCTAACTACTGCAAACCGACTTCTTAGATTGTATGTGGCAACGAAAGATCCTTCCGAGAATTTGCTGATACTGGCTAAATTTGTCATAAAAGTATATTCCCGAATGTGGTTTGAAATTAGAACACAGCCCGGATTGGAAAATGGCGCAATACTTCTGCGGAAAACAATTAATATATCAAGAGAACTCCCTAATCATGTCAAAATTATTATTGACAAAGTAATACAAGGAAATGCTTATTTCGCACACCCTGAAAATCTTCTCATTGCGATGCTAACTGATATAAGGCAACATATCAGAGAACTGTCCGTCAGAATTCCTAAAGCCAGACATGACAATTTCAAAAATCGAATTTTTAAAGTTCCGAATATTAATTTCAACGCACAAGATTATATCGATCTTGTTGACTGGATTAACTGTATTGTGACTGAACCTCCCATAACAATGAATATGTCTGAAGAACAATTGTTAGACATCGTAATAAAAAAGAAGAAATTTGACAATTTTCCTGTCACACTCAGGCAGTCGAAAGATGCATTAAGACAATTACGGATGCATCATTAAAAGTCTTCGGTGAAAAATCCAGGGATGGCTTAATACGAGCCAAGATTGACGCAAGAAAGGACTTACCAAAATTTGAAAATAAAGGAGAATATTGCGCTGCAAGAAATGATTAAATAACTCCAATAAAGGAGGGTGGGTGGGTTGGGAGGAACTCGTAGTGTGGCCACCTCTTCGTGGTGAGTTCTGGGTTGCACAGTGGTTCAGAATTTGAAAAAGCTGGCCAAAAGTCTAAATCTTGAAAAATTTTGACATAAATAGGTACTACAGAGTTTCTTACCTCGCAGATTATGAATTTGATGTCAAAATTTAAAAATTCAAAATGGAGGATCCAATATGGCGAACATAAGTGATAAAAAATGATTTAAATCGTACAGAAGTTGGTATGTAGGGGTTTTATTATTACAAAAGATTTGTTTTATTATTACAAACTTAAATTGTAAAACTTCTTCCAAATCAAGTGAATTGTCCGAATCATCCAAACTGCACACACTTGCATCGATTTGGTTGGTGGCATGGTCATTCGCATCTGGTGACATAAGCAGTTGGACTTCTTCTGGTAATAAAGATTTGCCGGGTTTTGAAGGAGTCTTTCGCAAGCTTGTGATCAGGGGATCTGAAGACATCAGAAGTCGATGAGAAACATCTTCCATCTTTTTTTTCCCTGCTGCATTTTCGGGAAAAACCTTGGCGATAACATCTTTGTTCCGTGATTCCTGAGCATCTTCTGACAATATCCCTATTGGTAGTCGGGCAGTTTCAATAATTTCAGGTCCGTGGAGCAGCACTTTATATATTGTTGTCGGCATACAATACCATGAATATTTATCAACGAATAATCTAGGTGTATTGTTACAATTATTTTGAAACTCTTCCATTTTGACAGGAAAACAACTCGACACAATCTGCAAAATGAACCTCAAAAAAACGTCGAGCTGTGTTGCAATCATTTGTGCTGCCATAACCATGTTTTGGAAAATAAATAAGGAGGCCCTAAATCCTTTCTTGAATTGTTTGTTTTCGCTCTGCAATATTTTTTTTATTCTCATCCTTACGGGTTTACCAAGTTTCTCTGTCAGATGTAACAATCACTCAAAAAATATCCACGCATATACCATGGAAAGTCTTAGCTCCAATGAACATGCATCTACTGTTTGTTTTAAAATTAATTCAATATTATTAAAATCTTTCATGGTCCTTTTGCATAAATAGCATTGTAAACTTGTCTATCATTGTAAACAGTTCGTAGTCCACTGTTATCTCTTTTGCATCTATGACGGTTTTAAACGGTATAACAGTTGCCATTTGATCATCGATGTGTGTTTTTCGTGGATAGTGCACGGATAGATCAGCAATAAAAATGTTCCTACACTGAGGAATGCAAGTGAATGCAGCTAATTGTTGTTTATCATGCTAAAGGACACTATAATAAATATTTTTATTAGAATAGAAATACAGGCATACACAGGCAAAAGAAAATATTTCCATGAATGTTTAATGTCTCTACCTATTTTTAACGCAAATTCCTATAATTGATAACAAAAAAATGTGTATGAATAATAAATATAATAACCATCATTAATTTACCTTCTGGAAGATCCATAATAACAAGGAAAAAACCCCAGCACATAAAGATTAGTATTTATAGTGAAAAACCGACGCCAAACTTTCACCTCGTCCGAACGCCTCTAACAAAGCAACAAGTTTGAACGCGGATTACAAGGCATTTTTTATGGTAGATACAATTATATGCTTCCATTATGGCACGCAGTGGAGCCCTCTGGACACGACTACATTGTACCAAACTTCAAATATTGACTTTAATTTTTCGACTTTTGGCCAGCTTTTTCGAATTCTGAACCACTGTGGGTTGGTTTAATATTTAACTCACTAATATTTAATATTGAATTAAGCAAAGAGCTGCACAATTGCACATAACAATTAATAACACATTAAATTTGAAAAAAATAAAAATGAAAAAAAAATTTCTCTTAATATCGTTGTGAAAGCAGACTACTTATTAAAATATTTCAATATTTATTTATACACAACTATATAAATTAATAAATATTCATTTTATAATGAATTTCCGTCAATTTTCTAAAAATCAAAAATTTAAATTTTTGAGCCCCGTGGGGGCCGGCTAGATATTTTTTTAAAAATTCGAAATTGTGTGTGGTGTATTGTATAACCAAGCCACAAGTTTTCATAGGTCCACAAGTTTGACTTTCCCAAAAAAAAAAATTTGGCCATTTTCGGCTCACCCTACCCTACTAGTAGATGCCATTTCAACAATTTCTGAAAAAAAAATATGTCTGTGTGTGTGCGTCTGTGTTTGTGTGGCTACTGTACGCGATGTATCTTAAAAACTAATGGAGCAATTGATATGAAACTTTGAACATAAGTCTTATTTGATAATCCGAAGAACTGAAAAGCTTTTGGTAACATTTCGTATACCGGAAGTGGGCGTTTACCTTAACTATTTTTTTGTTTTTTTCCAATATTTTCTTAAATATGAAAAACATCACAAAAATATTTAAGCAAATATTGAATACAACAAAGAAATGAACATCTTTGATTTGAAAATATTTTTCATAAAATCATTGTTATTCGAGAAAAATCATATTTTAATGCCTTTATGGTGGATCGAGTCGACAAAATTTTTCCAATTCCGTAGACATCGTCAAAGTTGGACATGGTTTCCTGAAAAAAACATTTTTTTTCACAGGGGCGCTAGAGGGAGGTAGAAGGGGTTACGCTTAAGTTCACATGCATGACTTTAAAGAAGACACTTCAAAGTTTTTCGCCCTCAAAGATTCATCAAAATCGATTGAAAATGCACATACTAATTTTCATCAATTTTTTATGTCATTTCCACATATTTTACCGCCATATTGGATCCGCCGTTGTGTTTATAGTAATTTTGAACGGTATTTAATTGGCAATATAGTGGGTAAATACTTTTTGAAAAACAGACCTAAAAATGTTTTCTATAAAAAAAATTAGAGGAATAGATAATAAACAGCCGAACTTTAAACACAAAACAATGTCCAATTGATACTCTATAAATGATCGGACCAGTTATGGCTCGCGGGGTGACTCTGGTACGGCTAAGGTAGCAGAGATGGTAATACAGATAGGTCACACCGCCAGCCGTCTTTGCAATCGACCCTATCCATATTGCTACCTCGGCCATACCATGAGTCACCCCGCAAGCCGTTACTGTATCGGTCTTAAATTATTTACTAATAAATATCTGTAGTTCCCCGATTATGTGACTGTTCTTATTACCTTGTATACTTTTCAAGTTAGTTTTGTACTCTTCAATAATGAGGGAATCAACAACTTCTATTTATCTAAAAATACGGAAGAACGATTTGAACGCCGCGCTAAATAAACTCCCCCATCATAATGTATCCCCAATCCCGCGCACTCGACCATCACGCTCAAGAGGCCGAATGCCCGTACTAGGCTGCAAGAAATATCTACATAAAATTTATATTTCTTTCTGATTGGATATCTTAAAAAGTTGCCACGGGATTATTTTAAAATGTTGCACATATCTCAATTATGTTCCTGTCTAGACAGTAAGGAAATTTGATCAAGTTTTGACCAATACTAATAGAAATACACACAAAACACATCATTTAATTTTTCACTTGTCTCTTAATTCGTTCATAGTTTTTTTATTAACTATGATTTTGCCTTCAAATTACTTCATTGCTTAGATGCATGCATTGGTTGGCTACAAGTCAAATTTCACTGTTGTTACTTAATTGGTTCTCCAGTTTATCTGTTTGAAGTGAAATGTTGCCAACTTTGTTAATAATAAAGATTAAACTAAAACTTAAACACAGAAATAATAATCGATCTTTATATAATATGTTATCAAAATAAACTTTTCGAAAAAGTTTATATTTACAAAGATATATTCGATTTCTTGAGCGGCTAATTTAATGGGTTAAGATTACATCATTATAAGCAGAGTGTTGTAATTGGTTTTAAAAGACAACCATAACAAAGGCTCGTCAAAGGCAAACGAAATGTATTCGAAGGGCACACATTTTTAACAACACGGAGTATTTCAAAAAGGTATACAATTTTGGTCTACACTACTGTTTCATTTGGTAACAGGTTGCATTCCAAGTACTAATATTCATTCATAAATTGAATTACGCGGTACGTGTCAAAATGTGTCATCATTTTTTTTATTATTCTACCTGAATAGCATTATTTAATTAAGCGACATTTAATATATCTATTTACATGCCGACATTGAACACATGTATTGTAATCGCCTTATTGCATTTATTGCCATTGAAACTTTTGAATCGGAATACTAAAATCACAGCTATTGTATTCGTACGGACATGTCCGTAAATGAATATTTGATCTGGATTATACCAACATGATATGTAGGATTGTATGCTTTGCAAAATAGTATTTGTAACCATGAATAAAGTTCAAAGTAATAATATAAAAGAAACTAGGAATCAGCGGCGGCTCACAATGGTCCGAATTTGAATTCTAGATGGACAAAACTCCGAAACGTCGTGAATCGTTCCAACACTGGAAAAATATCTGAATAATTATAGGGTGCTCAGTGGTGGTTTTTATCAGGGTGAAAATGCACGGTTCAAATAAAAAAAACATTGAAACTTTGCGAGTCGTTCTAAAATATTCAAGTTAATACGGACAAAATGATTTAAACATTATAATGGGCACAGTGGTAGTTTGTGTAGGGGTGGAAATGCATTTTTTTATTAAAAAAGTCTGAAAACATGATTACTTTATTATTTTTTAATGAAACTCACAGTCCAGGTGTAAGTCTTCATTAGAGCTTGTGTGGCTGAAGTTCGGATTTGTTTTTAATTTGTCGACAAAAATTGCCAACAAGATTTTCAACTGATAATACTTCATTAGACCTATCTAAATTTAAATATGCAATAATTTCACTTTTAACAGCGTCTTTTCTTGCAATCACCACTCGACCTTCAAACGACGAAGAGGTATCTTCTCGAAATTCTGAGTACATCACCTGAAACGCTAATACAAGCTGTTTATGTAAGGATATGCACCTGAATGCAACTTTTTCTAAATTATTGTACATGTATTGATCTATTCATGGTATTTTTTTTGCACATTTTAAAACATTACTTTCGAAAGTCTATTAACCAACGCATTTGATGATTATTTTAATCTGTATAATATACGTAAATTTTAGCACTAAAATCGAAATTATAAATATTTTTAAGGCCAAATTTGTATTTAATAACTATTAATTGACTTACCAGAAGTGGCGGCATCCATAATTTTCACTTATTTTATATGTAAAACAATACTATTCGCACCGATTGCTGAAGAGAACTAACACGTGCCGATACAAAAGTAAACATTGGCGCTCATTATCTCGGGTACCGGAGGCCCAAATATAAAAATTCACATCACGCCTTTCAACTCAACCAATTAACAATGAATTCATAATAAAACCAGAATTTTTGCCGACAACACAAAATTGAGATTTGACCAGCTAGAATTCAATTTCGGACCACTGCCACTGTGCGGCTCTCGGATCTTCGTAGATAGGGCTAAGACAGAGATGACGCTCGCGCTGCTCTACTTATTCTTATGGAGGAAACAAGTATTCCTACTACTGTATTGGTCAATTTTTTTTCCGTAGCCTCCTCACGGAACATCCCTGAGCCGCCGCAGCTAGGAATATCTTCAATATTCATAAAATAGCGACATGTACTTTTCGAGGCAAATCTAATTATACATATCTTATAAGATTTTTTTTTTATTTCAGTATTATTCTTTTACTCTCGTACGTAATATTGTATGTTTATAAAAAGAAAAACCTCAAGTGTGCCAAGACTTTTTCGTTTTAAAAATTTAAGTTGGCACACTTGTTAGGAATTGACATATAAACGTCAGATCTTTCTAGAAGTCACAATTATTTCGTGCTTATAATGGCAAGCAACCAGCAAAAAACGTTTCTAATTGAAAGTTATTTCCGAAATGGGATTAAAGTGGACGGAAATTGGGTGTATTCATTCGACGCACCTTTAGCAGAGTTTCAGGAAGAATTTCCTAACATGCCCATTATTTATGATGAATTTAAAAATACCTTATCACGATCTGTTGTATTATTTTGTGAAACGGGTAGTATTCTCCGTAAACCAGGAAGTGGTAGATCAGTTAAACGAACTCAAGATGCTAATAACATAGCCCAAGAAATTTTGGAAGATGAACCTACGACTTCTCTGCGTCATTTGTCACAGCAAATGAATTTATCGGTAGGAACATGCCACAAGCTTCTACGAAAAGATTTGCAAGTATACCCTTATCGCATAACACCGGTGCAAGAGTTATTACCTGTTGATTACCTCAGACGACTGGAATTTTGTCAGTGGTTTTTACAAAATGTAAACGAAGCTGTTTTACAAATTACTTTTTTTTTACCGATGAAGCTTGGTTTTACAAGGATGGGTACATTAATTCCCAAACTATGAGAATTTGGTCGGATTATATCGAGAGAAACCACTACATCCAGAGAAAGTTGGCGTTTGGGCAGCGATTAGTGGGAGAAGATTAGTTGGACCGATATTCTTTGAAGGTAAAATCTTATTTTTATTATTAATAATAAAAATTCAATAACCGTGCATTCATTTTAGGTACGATAACTGCAAACCGTTATCGTACAGAAATTTTATTGCCTTTTATAAATGAATTAAATGATGACGAACTGCTCATTGCACAGTGGATAATTTGGCCATTTTGGAGGAATTTTTTGAGGACCGAATAATAAGTCGAAATGCATGGATTCCCTGGCTGCCCCGTTCATGCGATTTATCACCATGCGATTTTTTCTTGTGGCCATTCCTGAAAATTTGTATTTATGCACAACCAGTACACAATCTAGAAGACATGCGGCAACGAATTCGAGATAAATTTATAGAAATTAACAATAATCCAGTGTTGTTGCGGAGCGTAATGGAGGGTGTGCGACGAAGAGTTCAGGCTTGTGTTCAAGAAGAAGGAAGGCGCATACAATGAAAAATTTAAATTGACTACAGTTTAATGTTTAATTTTGAGAAGTAACATAACCTCAATATGTGTTACCAACTTAAATTTTTAAAATTAAAAAGTCATGGCACACTTGAGGTTTTTTTTAATGAACATACTTTACAAAAAAGAAAAGCAGTGGTCACAACATCTACTTGCTCAATCTTATGTGAATACAAGCACTGGGAAGGTTAGTGTCAGCTAAATGTAATAGTAATAGTGATTGTTTTTTGTAAAAAAAAAACTGCACTCAGCAGTGTTGTACTGAAGAAAAACAACAGTTGTTGGATTTTGTTTACAATGGACGACCAAAAAATGAACACGACATATACATGATGAGTCTCAATGAATACTCAAAGGTTACTCGCCGCCGTTCAAAAAAAAAACGAAAATCCGAGAAAATATTATTATTTCCTGGCACTGTAAAACGAGAGACTTTCCTTTAGATCTGGCCTGTGGAAGTAGCCCACTAACGGCTTCTGCGAAGTATTAACAACCCCGCGTAAGTTTTCTCCGAGCACCGTGTGTTTGCCTAACTTTCCCACCTAATTGAAGCAATCGGAAACATGATGGAATCGGATTTGGAGGTTACGTATTATGTAAGTTTTATTATAATTTAATCATTGAACAGTAATAATATGAACATAATGACTTTAATATTTTTAATCGTAAGGAAATGTGTGTGATACCAAAAAAGTGCATTTTATTGATAAGTTCCTGAATTCCTGAATGTATCATGAAAATGTATCACAAAGTAATGGCTTCCACCATCAACCATATCAGTAAAGAAGTATTGAAGAGTTTTACTCGAAATAATTATACGGTTCGTCCGATTTAAATATTCATTGCATGTCACTTGCGAAATCATGATCATTATGATTATAAATTACACCACAATGTCTATTATAAAGGTCAATTTTTGTTTTACTTGGGTACCTACGAAATTATTACATTACGTACAATATTTTTTCTGCAGCTGTTTTCTATGTTAAAAAATGGTGATGTGGCCATCATGTTACTTTCTCCGACTTGATGGTATTATTTATATTTACGCTTTCATGATTTATTTTCAATTTAAATCATATTTTAAATGTATATCGAGAGGATGACACTGACGTTTAAAACGTCAAAATTATAAAAGATGGAAAAATTATACTTCAAATTCAAAAACTCAGTTTACTCAAAAACTAAAGGGATTTCGAAAAAAACTTATTCTTTAGAAATTGTTCATTTTGTAATTTTCCACAATCATTCATATAAATTTGCTGTAACTATTATCGTTTCATAATTATAAACCAAAAATTTAAAAAAAATTAATAAATTTTTTTCTCGAATAGCAATGATTTTATGAAAAATATTTTTAAGCAAAAGATATTCATTTCTTTGTTATCTTTAATGTTTGTTTAAAAAATTTTGTGATAATTTTCATATTTAAGAAAATATTGGCAAAAAACAAAAAACAGTTAAGGTAAACTACCACTTCCGGTGTACGAAATTTTACCAAAAGCTTTTCAGTTCTTCAGATTATCAAATAAGACGTATTTTCAAAGTTTCATATCAATTGCTCTGTTAGTTTTTGAGATACAGCGCACACAGACAGACACACACACACACACACACACACACACAGACACAATTTTTTTTTTCCAGAAATTGAAATGGCATCTAGGGACCCCAAAACGGATATTTCCGTAAAAAAAATTTTTGAAAAAAAAATCACGATCACAATACTTTCTCGTACTTCGTAACGGAGAAAGTAAAAAGCAAAAACACACACGAATGTTATATGACAAGCGCTGTCATAATTAAATACGAAGTTGCTGTTTTTGCCAAGGCCGCCTACATATATAGGCGAAAGATTTTTCGGAGATCGAGAAGTATTCGCTCGGGTCCATGGCTGTTGTATACGTCTGACATTATTCATTTGTTTATTTATTCATGAAATTGTACATATATAATAGAAGCCGCTGGCCATATGGGCTACGATCACGAGCCCAAAAAAACTCTATGATATATACATACAGGGTCTTTTTTTAACTCAGAACATATGATTGTTAATGTCTATGTTCTATGTCATAATAATCACCTCAACGCATTGGAATGTATTGACAATGTAGGCAGCCAAGTACACAAAGGTCCCGTCGACCTGTCACAGTACAGTGAAAGCTTAAAATTATTACGAATAAAGTGAGTTGAATGAAACAAACAATGATAAATCGTAAGTAATTATAATAAATATTCAAAATGACCACCTTCACGTTCTAAGCAGTAGCCAAGTCGATTATAAAATCCGTGAATAGCATTTCTAATGTGTTGCGGATTTTTTCTTAATCCATCGCAAACAGTAATTATACGATCTTTTAACTCTGAAGTATTGTTTATAATAATGTTATTATAAACATTGCTTTTTAGATACCCCCACAATAAAAAGTCGTTTGGAGACAAATCAGGCGACCGGGGTGGCCAAGGTATTGGACCAAATCTACCTATCCAGCGATCAGGAAGTAATTAACTTAAATAATTATTAATGGCAGCTGTAGAATGTGGAGGCGCTCCATTCATCTGATAATAAGGAGCAGCAATATTTAGTGTATGAATTTCTGGCATTATACGAGTTCGCAGAAGATCTAAGTAAACATTACTGTTTAGATTTCTATTAATAAAAAAAGGACCAATAAGGGTATCATGAATTAATCCAGCCCACACATTAACTCTCGCATTGTATTGTGTGTGCGTCAAATTTTGTAAGCGAGGATTATTACACGCCCAAAATCTAAAAGGTGAAGGAATGGGTGTAAGGAATGGGTATCGATAAGGAATGAAGAATACTAACCTATAATTTTGTGGATTAACTTCACCATTTAAGGAAAATGATGTCTCATCAGTAAATATTATTCTGTGTAAAATTTCTTGATTATTATTAATTAAATTGAATACGGTTTCACAGAATTCTGTTCGTTTGCCTTTGTCCTCATTTGATAGTTGCTGATGACTTAAAAACTTGTAAGTATTGTATTTAAATTCTTTTAATGTCTTGTAAACGGAAGCTGAAATTTGAAACTGTGCTGCGATAACTCTTAACGATGATATGGGGTTCTGCTCTACGTAACATAAAATGTTGAGTTTCATCTCTTCCGTTAAAATGTGATTTCCTTTAGCCCTTTTAATGTGAAAATTACTCACGCAGCCAGTATTATCAAAATGATGGACAATATTACAAATTGTTGAGATGGGTGGAACTTTTCTGCTCGGATAGTCAACCGAAAACAAATCTCTAACACGTCGAATGCTGTTCCCACTCTTGTACCAATTAATTATCTGTATTCTTTCTTCGGTGGTGTAATACATTTTTATTTACAACACAATTTTGACAATTAAATAAAACTGAGTGTAAGTATGGTTGCCTACATTGCAATGCGTTGAGGTGATTATTATGACATAGAACATAGGCATTAACAATCATATGTTCTGAGTTAAAAAAAGACCCTGTATATTATATATTTCAGCCAGGTCTATTGGTAAATACAGCAGGATTAATATTTTCTTCATTATTATTCATGTCACATGAGCCTATACATTGAAAGTAGAAATTTACAAGATATTGTTAAATTATCTCCATTCTTATTTTTTTTAAATTTATTCCCTTCTTCCAATAGGTGGTTCAAATTATATAGATAAAATTAAAATACCATCAAATAGCCAATATGGATCTAGAAGTGACGGAACAGCTATGTCTAGATGTTTCCAATAACAATAGAATATTCTTATTAGGTCAAAATTGACCCGCGGGTTATTGAGCTACGCGCTTTAAAAATTATACAATATCAAGAATTTGGGGTTTCGCAAAATATACCGAAGGAAAAAAAAATGAAACACTTGAAATTCGTGAAATTTCGATCATTTTCAAACCCCCATAACTCGGCGTATTTTCAATCGATTTCGATGAATTTTTGAGGGCAAAAAACTTTGAAGTGTCTTCTTTAAAGTCATGCATGCGAAATTAAGCGTGGCCCCTTCCATCCACCCTTCTCAAGCGCCCCTGTGAAAAAAAAAAGTTTTTTTCTGGAAACCATGTCCAACTTTGACGATATCTACGGAGTTGGAAAAATTTTGTCGACTCGATACACCATAAAGGCATTAAAATTTGATCAATTACCTATGCAGGACTCAAAGAACGAAGTTTCTACGACGATTTGGCACCAAGTTATGGGTGTTTGAAAAAAAGTGCATTTTGAGGTTTTTCGCACATATCTCAGCGACTTTTCAACCAAATTTGATGATTCTTTCGGGAAAAAATCCCGTTTTGGCTCTACTTTAAGGGGGTAAACTCAGATTGGAATGATCACTTTTCGAACCCTTCAACTCCAGTACAAAAAAAAAACACTTTTTGAGCAAAAAAACATCCAACTTTGGCAACGTGTACCGAGTTGGAAAAAAGTATATCAAATATTATATTAAAATATTTTTAAATATTTTATTAATGATCATCACGGTTTTATGAATATCTTGTAAATACCTATATAAGTAGTCATTTATTACACATTCTAGCTATTTGGTAAATTAAAATGATGAATTTTCTCCATTGAATTTTCTCCGACAAATTTTCTGCGATGAATTTTTTTGCTATGAATTTTCAGCGATGGTTTTTCAGCAATAAATATTTTACGACGACTTTTCTTATGATCAACTTTCTGCGATGAATTTTCTGCGAAGAATTTTCTGCGATGGATTTTCTGCAATGAATTTTCTTACGATTAACTTTCAGCGATCAATTTTTTGCGATGGATAATCTGCAATGAACATTCTGTGACGAATTTTCTTACTATCAACTTTCTGCGATGAATTTCCTGCGATTAATTTTCTTACGATCAACTTTCTGCGATCAATTTTTTGCGATGCATTTTCTTCGTTGAATTTTATGCAATGAATATTCTCCAAAAAATTTTTTGCGATGAATTTTCTGTGATGAATTTTCTTACGATCAATTTCTGCGATGAATTTTTTACGATGAATTTTCTGCGATGGATTTTCTCCAATGAATATTTTGCAACGAATCTTCTTACGATCCACTTTCTGCGATGAATTTTTTGCGATGAATTTTTTGCGATGAATTTTCTACGATGAATTTTCTTACGATCAACTTTTTGCTATGAACTTTCTGCGATGATATTTTTGCGATGAATTTTCTGCGATGAATTTTCTGCGATGAATTTTCTTACGATTCACTTTCTGCAATTAACTATTTGCGATGAATTTTATGCAATGACTACTCTGCGACGATTTTTTATATGATCAACTTTCTTCGATGAATTTTCTCCGTTAAATTTTATGCAATAAATTTTCTCCTACAAATTTTCTGCGATGAATTTTTTAGCGATGAATTTTTTTGCGATGAATTTCTGCGATGAATTTTCAGCGATAGTTTTTCAGCAATGAATATTCTACGACGACTTTTCTTATGATCAACTTTCTGCGAAAGATTTTTAAATTCTGAAATAATTTTAAAAAAATTGATATTTGTTAACTTAAACACCCACTTTAGTAGTTTTCGAGCTACACGACACACTGACAGACAGACATTTAAAAAAAATGGTCGGCATCGTCTCGGGAAACCTCAAAACGAATATTTATTGAAATTTCGAATTAAAACAATCACTAAATCAGTACCTTTTTATCCGTTGTACAAAATGTAGTTTTAATAAAAAAGTAGATGGTATTACACAACAACGAATAAAATAATCTGGCTAAGAACAAATATAAAATATTGAAATTAATTTATTAGCGATTCATACTTCAAAATTACAAACGTTATTGATAATAAATCATAAGCAATAGCAATATTTTAAATTGATTATGAATCTATAACATTTGTGCTAATAAAAAACACTTAGAAATTTATGAGTAATAAAGATAAGCTCAATAATGAATGTACGTGTTGTTTAGGATTACGATGCCACGTGTTTGATTCAATATAAATCAGCCGGACATGTAATGCTAAAATGTGGATAAGAATTCTGAAACTTGAATCTGAAATTCAGAGTTTTGGCTGTACAACGCCGTAATTTTTTTAGGGGGGTGCCATTTGAAATTTTCGGAAAAAATGACAACATGCGAAGATCAATCAAAAATTTTTTTTTCCATAAATTACCCGAAAAAAAATTATGTGAAGGTATACAAGGTCTTAACCTGTACCTCAATTCAAAATTTAGGCGCCGGCGTCAATTAGTTTCTCTACAAAAAAATCTCAAAAATGGGGCGCAATTTTGAAAGAAGGGGTTATAACAGCGAAACCGCTAAAGTGAAGGGTATAACATGTTAGATAAAAAAATTAGTACTCGTCGAGCACTTTCCAAATCTGCAATAAAAAATAGGGCATTCTATTTAAAAAAACATAAGTTTGGTACGCCACTGGAGTACGGCACGCTACTGATGATTAGAAATATTTTTGAAACATAGCGACGGTAACTATGCACCACTTTGTTCTTAGATTTTTTTCGATAGCTTTTATCGTAAAGGAGCTATGGTTCGAGGCGTCTTAAGTGCCACTCCCCGTATATTAACATGTTGTGAAAGTGCTCCATTTTTCAACGAGATACACATTTTAAAAATAAGGATTTTCTCTTTCAATAAAACCAACAATTGTAGAAAAATAACGTGATGTTTATTTAATCAGAAAGTATAGATATGGCAGTTATGTTTTAAAAATCATGTTATCCAAATGTTCTTGACTGTTTCTATAGACTTTCTAGACTTTGTTATTGAGAAAGCCCCACAAGAACAATCGAGGAGGGTTGGATTGCATTATCTTGGCCACTGGATATTATAATTTCAAGTGGCACGACCAATAATAAATTATTCCTCTGATTTGTTTCTTAAAGAAACGTTTGGTATATTTTTTCATTTAAAATCTCAAATTCTTATTGTTAATTTCTTATCTGGAGCTTTAGAAGCGTACAATTCAAGAATCCTTAGATCAATTTTGATCCAAACAGGTTTAAAATATCGGTCGAGTTATTGGCTTTTGAAAAGGTAATTTCTTCTCAGTCCACATTTTTGCTATATATTTTTTTGCTAAACCTCAAAGTCTTGCTGTTGTTTTTAGAACTTCAATTTCGAAAGCGCATATCTCAACAATCTACGGGTCAATTTTCACCTAATATGGGTTAAACTATAGCTCGATTATTTGGTAAAATCCTAGGTACGATTTCAAGTTTAACCATCGTTGGGTCAAGTTTGACCCAAAGAAATTGTTAATGTAAGTTTTTAATCCTTGATGTGATTTCAAGTTTAACCATCCTTGGGTCAAATTTGACAAAAAAAATGTGTTCTTAATCCTTGATGCGGTTTTAAGTTTAGCCATCCTTGGGTCAAGTTAAGTATTGCACCATCAAATTGGAGAAAGTAACATGATGACCACATCACCATTTTTTCAATTTTGTTTAGTTTTGACGTTTGCGGCATCATTATCACACTCACGCTATTTATACTAAGGCGATTTGATTACCAGGTAAATGGGTAAAACAGGTAAACATTTTGACAATTTTTTTTTTTTTAATGAGGGATGATTGGTGGGATTTTGGGTTAAGGAGAGTGAATGATATTACGGAAATTGGCGTAAGCTACTTGGCCATTCTGCCACAACCGATTATTTGTAATAAATTCATGTATTAATATGAAAGGACAACCACTAGACACATCCATGGACCCGTGCGGCCATTTTTGATTCAGAAAAAGTGACCACCCGGATGGGATCGAACCCACGACCACGAGGCCCAGAAGCAAGAGCGCTACCCACTATTCCACCGCGGCCCCATTTTGAACAATCATACTAGAAATTAAGCCCTTGAATAAAAAAAATTCTTACGTTAAATATATTTCCGATGCTACACGCATGTGTACAATGTGAATTCCATGGGTACTCGAGTATTGCACGAAAACAATAGATCATTTAACGTACAAAACAAGTCACACATTGCATATTATATAATAGGCTAGCCATGCAACCGCAGAAGGTCTCAGCTCTCATTCAATCAACACTTACATACAGTAACTCGACCTTCAGGTGGATAACATAATTTAATTATTACAAACTACTAAAACTAGCAAACCCCTTACTTCACCTCTTTTGCATACCAGACAAGATTCCATTTTCCGTGCCGTACCTGCTCATTATTATCACTTAATAATGTATTCAATAAAACGACATTAACAAGTGAGGGCTTGCAATTTTAATTTTATATAATTTACTTCAAGCGTTCCCTATTAATAAGAAGAAAAGGATGGCGATGTGGCCATCCTTTTACTTTCTCCGATTTTATGGTATAATAATTATTTATATTTATACTTTAAATGATATTTTTTCTGCAGCCGTCCCGAAAATAAAACTTTCGGTATGATTTATTAAATCGAAAGTACCGCTTTACACAAATCGTACCGAAAGTAGTTATTTTCGGAACGATTTTGTTACACTTTCGGGACGATTTTGCGTATATATGTAGGCGGCCTTGACAAAAACATGAACTTCGTATTTAATTATGACAGCGCTTGTCATATTACATTCGTATGTGTTTTTGCTTTTTTAACATAAAAAACGGCTGCAGAAAAAATATTGTACGTAACTCGTTCCAAAAGTGATTTTAATATCACTTTCGGAACTTGTTACGTAAATTACTATTAAATGAACATCGAGCGTTTTGCAGGATCAGATGATACTAACGTTTGAAACGTCAAAAAATGACAAATTAGACTTCAAATACTAATCATTTGTACCGTCGGTTTACTCAAAAAATAATGAGAATTAAAAAAAAAATCAAAAATTTTCGCGATCACCACAATGTTCCGTATTTAACGGAGAAAGTAAAAAGGCAAACAACACTCATCGCATTCGCATTCATTTCAATGTTATGTGTAAGCGATTTATAGAAATCGCGAGTTTAATCTTATGCTGTAACAGTATAAATTATTATTGTTTGTTTATACTTAAACATCACATAACCAATAACACGTAATAGTTTAAAGCTAAAACAAGGGAATGACGTGTGTTGCTTTATGTTCTGTTTGTAATTCATGAATTATCTTAAATGGTGATGTTGATAATATAACATTTAGTTCCACACAGAATTTTACTATCTAATTCAGCATCATGATTAATACAATATTACCAATATAAATGTTTTTTTATAATAGAAAATTAAATGTTGATGCTTTAGAGTTATTTTTATTTGCGCGACGATCGAGAGACTAAATTCTATATCAGTAAAAAACTTTACTTTCAAAAAGTATTTAATGTATAGTGGCGACTTAAATCATAGCAGAACTATAAATTTCACATTTTTTGTACATAAATATTTAAATACAAGTGTCAACTTAAAAAAAGTCCGTTTTATATTTGCGATTCGTACAAGTAAAGAAACGGTTATCGTATTAATGTCTCCAATTTGATGCCATAATAGTTATTTATATTTATACAAGGTGTCTACGCTAAATTTGACAAAAATATTGGTCACACGGTTGAATCAGTTATCTTCATGTGAAATATTTTCAACATCCGGTTCCACCGGAAGTAGCACCAAATTTGTTATTTTAAATGGAACACCCTGTATATTATTATATTTTTGGATTCCTCGTTTATATTGCAACATATTTTGTACGATTGTTTGTACACTTATCATTATCACTTTTAGTGTTCAAGAAAATTGATTATTTCTAAAATTTTGACCTCTAAAAGGCAGCTTGAAATCTGTGTGTAATTTCTCTTAAGAATAAGATGAAAATATTATTTATATCTCTAATTATACTTAGAGCATGTCTGTATGAGTAAAATAATTGTAAACTGTCAATTTTGACAATAAGTGTTCCTTAAATGTCAATATTTGCCCTCTTAAATATCTCGTAATTTAATTTTTTAAATGAAATGACCCATTTTTACGAAGTACGAGAAAGTATTGTGATCGTGATTTTTTTTTCAAATTTTTTTTTTACGGAAATATCCGTTTTGGTGTCCCTAGATGCCATTTCAACAATTTCTGGAAAAAAAAAAATTGTGTCTGTGTGTGTGCGTCTTATTTGATAATCTGAAGAACTGAAAAGCTTTTGGTAAAATTTCGTACACCGGAAGTGGGTGTTTACCTTAACTGTTTTTTGTTTTTTGCCAATATTTTCTTAAATATAAAAAATATCACAGAAACATTTAAACAAACATCGAAGACAACAAAGAAATGAACATCTTTTGCTTGAAAATATTTTTCATAAAATCATTGCTATTCGAGAAAAAAAATTATTTTTTTTTAATTTTTGGTTCATAATTATGAAACGATAATAGTTACAGCAAATTTATGTGAATAATAATTGTAGAGAATGCCAAAATGAACAATTTCTAAAGAATAAGTTTTTTGCGAAATCTCGTTAGTTTTTGAGTAAAGTGAGTTTTTGAATTTGAAGTGTAATTTTTCCATCTTTCATAATTTTGACGTTATAAACGTCAGTTTCATCCGAGTTTGCGCAACGCTCGATGTACATTTAAAATATGATTTCAATTGAAAATAAACCCATGAAAACGTAAATATAAAGTCGGTGAAAGTAACATGATGGCCACATCACCATTTTTTATTATATGACACGAATGGGAGGAAAATTTACTACAAAAAAGTATTATGCAACCATACTCCTAAAGTAAAGTTTTAGAATTATTTCAAAGATTCGTTTTTCATCGCATTTCTAGTATAATTGCGCATGCCATGATTTTTCAAAATTTTATATACTCCAGATTGATCAATGCCTAAATTCTTTTGCGCATAGTGGATAGTAGGGATGGGCGATATTTCACGTATTGTGATTTTTCACTGGTATTGAAAAATCACAGGTCGTTACTGTTACTAATAAGCGAATTTCACTGTTACTTAAAATCACTGCTACTTAAAATCACTGCTACTTAAAATCACTGCTCCTTAAAATCACTGCTACTTAAAATCACCGCTACTTAATATCACTGTTACTTAAAATCACTGCTACTTTAAATCATTCCTACTTTCAATTACTGCTACTTAAAATCATTGCTATTTAATCTGTGACTGTTACTTAAAACATAATTGTAAGAAGACGGTACTAGGTGACATTTCCAAATGTTATTTAATATTCATTACTTTATTCTCCCATTTTTGTAGGGTATTGTATTTAAATTTTGAATAAATATTTAATAAAAACGACAGATGTTTATAAAATGCCATAGTATACCATACAAAATAAAATAAATTACAATTTATGTACTAACAATGATTAATTAATTCATTGAGATTTTATAAAAACGAAAAAATTATCTTGTCCGGCATGGAATTGAACCACAAAGTCGCCGTGATCCAAAGTAATGAGTCCGACGACTTAATAAACCCAAAATGACTCAAAATTCATTTTAATTTAAGATTCAGTGCAAATATCTAAACATACATTTTAAAATAATACCACGAAACTAATTTTAAAATTGCAAACTTCATGAACTGAAAAAAAAATAAAAACCAATTTGAAACATTTACCAAACTGCTAAAATCTCCAAATACTCTGTTCAGGTGCTCAAAAAAATTAAAACAAAAATGTTCAAAAATCCATATCTCTATTGAAAATTGTTGAATTTTCAAACCATAAATTGATTTAGAATAAGCGATAATTCGGCCGCTGAGGATAGTTTTTTTATGGAATTTTGTCTGCGCGTTTTATATTTTTAATTTTTAATTTTAAATAAGTGATACTTCGACCATTGAGGATTTTATTTGTAACGAATTTTTTCTACGCGTTTTATATTTTTTTCTGCAATGTTTTCATCCAAGTGCTCAAAAAATTAAAGCGAAAATTATATATAATTTTATATTTTATATACAAAGGTGGTTACCGTAAATAAACTTTATTATTATTATTATTATATTTTTTTCTTCAAAAATCCATATCTCTATTGAAAATTGTTCAATTTACAAAAACTGATTTTGAATTAGCTATACTTTGGCCATTGAGGATGATTTTTTATGGAATTTTGTCTGCGTGTTTTATCGTTTTTCTTTGATGTTTTCATTTAAATGCTCAAAAAAATAAAACCAAAATTTTCAAAAATTCATATCTCCATTAAAAATTGTTGAATTTACAAAAACCAAATTGATTTTGAATAAGCGATACTTCGACCATTGAAGATATTTTTTATGGAATTTTGTGCTCAAAAAATAAAACGAAAATATTCAAAAATCCATATCTCTATTGAAAATGGTTGGATTTGCAAAAACCGAATTGATTTTGAATAAGCGATACTTCGGCCATCGAGGATGATTTCATATGATGTATATGATTTCTTGCGGCTAAATGTGAGAAACTTAACGATGACACATCTGAATTAAAAATTCTTATATCTAACATGTCTGCGTTAAAAACTGAAAATGCTAAACTTCGTAGTGATATTGTCGGCCTAACAAACAAGATTTCAGAACTCGAAAATAAATTCGCCAATTCCACGAAATCGAACGATAACATTTCAATCATTGCCGAATTAGAAGAGCGCAAACGCCGTGAGTGTAGTTTAATAATGTTTGATGTGGCTGAATATAATCAGGATGATAAATCAAATGAAAACTCGAGAAATAAGTCAGAGATTGATACAATATCTTCACTTCTTCAAACCCTGGATAACAATTTAATTATAAATAAATGTTTTCGTTTGGGTAATCGTGGTAGTAAACCTCGACCAATTAAGATTATTTTTTCGAATTCCTTAATGGTAAACACAGTTGTTAGAAATAAGCACAAATTAACTAACAATATAAAAGTAAAACATAACCTAACGGTTTTACAACGGGATGAGTTTAAAAAGGTATTTGCTGAAATGGAAAATCGCAGATACAACGGAGAAACAATTTTTTTCATTAAATACATAAACAGCATTCCTAAAATTGCTATAAAAAAACTAATATCTCCCCAGCAGACGAGTAGTAATAATTATCTACCAGAATGTTCGCGGTCTGAATACTAAGATTACACAATTTTATAATAGTATCCTATCACATGATGCAGATATATATTTAATCACCGAAACTTGGCTTCATTCTGGAGTTATGAATAGTGAAATTTTTACCCCAAATTACAACGTTTATCATGGTGACAGAGTTACGAAAAAGTCAGGAGTATTGGTTGCGGTGCATACTAAATATACATCTGAAATTTTCAACTTGAATATACCTAACTTAAATTCCACAGAAATAATCGCATCAAAAGTAATGGTTAACAACAAGTATTACTTTCTCCGTTACGAAGTACGAGAAAGTATTGTGATCGTGAATTTTTTTTCAAAAAATTTTTTTACGGAAATATCCGTTTTGGGGTCCCTAGATGCCATTTCAACAATTTCTGGAATTTTTTTTTGTGTCTGTGTGTGTCTCTGTGTGTGTGTGTGTGTGTGTATCTGTGTGTGTGTGTGTGTGTCTGTCTGTGTGCACTGTATCTCAAAAACTAATACAGGAATTAATATGAAACTTTCAACATACGTCTCATTTGTTTGAACTGAAAAGCTTTTGGTAAAATTTCGTACACCGGCAGTGGGTGTTTACCTTAACTGTTTTTTGTTTTTTGGCAATATTTTCCTAAATATGAAAAATATCACAAAAATATTTAAACATACATTGAAGATAATAAATAAATTAACATCTTTTGCTTGAAAATATTTTTCATAAAATCATTACTATTCGAGAAAAAAAATTATTATTTTTTTCTCAATTTTTGGTTTATAATTATGAAACGATAATAGTTACAGCACATTTGAACAAATAATAATTGTAGAGAATACCAAAATGAACAACTTCTAAAGAATAAGTTTTTTTCGAAATCTCGTTACTTTTTGAGTAAACCGAGTTTTTGAATTTGAAGTATAATTTTTCCATGTTTCATAATTTTGACGTTTTAAACGTCAGTTTCATCCGAGTTCACGCAACGCTCGATGTACATTTAAAATATGATTTCAATAAACCATGAAAACGTAAATTTAAATGGCTATGATACCATCAAGTCGGAGAAAGTAACATGATGGCCACATCACCATTTTTTACTTTCTCCGTTACGAAGTACGAGAAAGTATTGTGATCGTGTTTTTTTTTTCAAAAAATTTTTTTACGGAAATATCCGTTTTGGGGTCCCTAGATGCCATTTCAACAATTTCTGGAAATTTTTTTTTGTGTCTGTGTGTGTGTGTCTGTGTGTGTGTGTGTGTGTGTGTGTGTGTGTGTGTGTGTGTGTGTGTGTCTGTCTGTGTGCGCTGTATCTCAAAAACTAATAGAGCAATTGATATGAAACTTTGAACATACGTCTTATTTGATAATCTGAAGAACTGAAAAGCTTTTGGTAAAATTTCGTACACCGGAAGTGGGTGTTTACCTTAACTGTTTTTTGTTTTTTGCCAATATTTTCTTCAATATGAAAAATATTACAAAAACTTTTAAACAAACATTGAAGACAACAAAGAAATGAACATCTTTTGCTTAAAAATATTTTTCATAAAATCATTGCTATTAGAGAAAAAAAAATATTATTTTTTTTTAATTTTTGGTTTATAATTATGAAACGATAAGAGTTACGGAAAATTTATATGAATAATAATTGTAGATAATGCCAAAATGAACAACTTCTAAAGAATACGTTTTTTTCGAAATCTCGTTAGTTTTTGAGTAAACTGAGTTTTTTAATTTGAAGTGTAATTTTTCCATCTTTCATAATTTTGACGTCTTAAACGTCAGTTTCACCCGAGTTTACGCAACGCTCGATGTACATTTAAAATATGTTTTCAATTGAAATAAACCATGAAAACGTAAATATAAATGGCTATGATACCATCAAATCGGAGAAAGTAACATGATGGCCACATCACCATTTTTTTTGTTATATGTTTATATATTGCTCAACTGATGTTGATGAATATATTAGAATACTTGAGTGTATTGAAAATCAAATTCCGTCAAAACAAAATCATGAGATTATTATTGCGGGTGACTTTAATATACCGGAGTACTCCTCTGGTAAATCTTCAAGAACGCTTGATTATCTCAATGCTTTCTTAGATTTCAATGAGTTTTCTCAATGTAATTTTGTTCCTAATAAATTCGGGAGAATACTTGATCTTGTCATATTATCCTCTGGCCTTGCTACAGAAATCGAGAGGTGTACAGACTCCCTGGTAATTGAAGATAAGCATCATCCCACGTTATTATTCCACATTTCATCCTTAGGTTTATCGCCCTCAAAATTTGACAATGCTGGTTCACGTAGATACAATTTTAAACGTTGCAATTTCCCAGCGCTTTACAGCGAATTGTGCTTAGTAGATTGGTCTGAATTTTACCAGTGTCGTGAGGTTAATTCTGCTTGTAATTTATTCTACGAAAAAATGTACAAATTATTTAACCGCCACGTCCCTTTATCAAAAGTAGAAGTCAGGACAGTTATGCGCCCTGGATAAATCGTAATATCAAAAATAGAATCAAATTAAAAAATAAACTAAGAAATAAACTAAACTTGATTCTGATAAGAAGGCATTTGACGATGAGAGACGATCAATTAAATATTAAATTAGAGCCGCTTACGATAAATATATTAAAAAATCTGAGGAGGAACTAAAGTCTGACCCTAAACTTCTGTGGGCGTTTGTTAACAATATAAGAAATGTTACTCGTATACCCGGCATCATGAAGCACGACGGTAAAACAATATCTGATTCGTATGAAATTGCAAACGCATTTGCAGATCAGTTTAGTAAGTCATACCCTCCATCTAACTCAACATTTCAACCGAAAGAGCATGTCACGGAACATTTCGGTGACTTTAATATCAGTATTAATGATGTTGAAAAGCACCTGCGTAAATTAAAACCGAAATTAACATCAGGAATAGATATGATAATACAGTCTTATGAATATCGTTTAACGGGCGCGGTGCCTCAAGGGTCTAACCTAGGTCCATTGCTTTTTTATTGTATTTTAATGATGTATGTGTAAATTTAAAATGCAAAGTGCTACTATATGCAGATGATTTAAAATTGTATCATACAATTGAGTCCCTTGATGACTGTGTTCAACTACAAAACGATATTGATGTGATCCATGCTTGGTGTTGTAATAACGGCCTTGATCTTGATATAAAAAATGTAGTGTTATGACTTACTCACGCAAATCGGAATTAATACAGGTTGACTACAACATTAATGGAAGTACAATAACTCGAGTCAGCGTAATGAAAGATCTCGGTGTACATTTTAATAACCAACTTACATTTAACACGCACATCTTAATGTTATAAAGGAATGTTTTCGCATGCTTGGATTTATAATACATAATTACAAATGTTTCCAATCTATTGATGTACTAAAAATTGTATTTAACGCCTATATTGTATCTAATTTAATGTATTGTTCAATTATCTGGTCACCTTTATATGCAAAATACCTGAACTTATTGGAGAGTGTACACAGGAAATTTTTGAGATATTTATACTTCGTAAAGTATCGATCATATCGATTTGATATTAGCTATCATGAATTGCTGATGGAATTCAATTATTTGTCTATAAAAAATCTACATAGCTATGTATCAATGTGTTATTTACTTAAGTGTGTTCATTGCATAGTTGATGATCCTTAAACGTTAGCTAAACTACAATTTCATATTCGTGGATTGCAAACAAGATACCCTAAATGCTTTATGTATCCACTAACAAACACACTTCACTACTTTCACTCTCTAATAATTCGTCTCAGTCGTATCTGCAATGAATATTCTTATGCTGTTGACATTTTCAATACCTCATTTGTTAATTTTAAAAAGGATGTTCTTTCATGTATTGCAGTACGTCAATAATTTTTCTTTTATTTTCTTTTATTTAGAATGTATTTTCTCTAGTCTAATTTTCATTTAATTATTAGTGTTTAGTGATTATTTAATTGGATTCACTAAATTGTATCTAAATGTATTATATTGTTATTATTAAGTTATATACATATATATTATAGTTATAGAGGCTGTACCCTGTAATTGGACCTTGTGTCTGTTGGGTCCGAAATAAATAAATAAGTATGGAATTTTGCCTGCATTTTTATATTTTTTTCTGCGATGTTTATGTTCAAGTGTTAAAAAATTAAAACGAAAATCTTCAAAAGGATTTTTGGAGATTTTCTGTATTGAAAATTGTTTAATTTACAAAAACGTTTTATATTTTTTCTGCGATGGCCAAGTGCTAAAAAAATTACGAAAATTTTAAAAAATCTATATCTCCGTTGGTTAATGATTTTGTTTCAAAATAATAGAGAACAGAGCAAATAATCTTTCAAACGATGCGTTTTTTCAGAGGTAAAACCAAAATAAGAAAACATTTGCGGATGCCCAACACTTTCCAACTTTTCGAATTTACTGAACAAACATTCTGTTTTTCTGCAAAAATCTCCAAATACTTCTCGAATTTTGAACTGAATCAAGGATAGTCGTATATTTATTTGGTATAGCAGATAATATAGCCAAAATATTACCTTCAGTCACAGGTATAATATCAAAAGGAACACAGTTGTTCAAATGCATTTTGAAGCATTTTACCTGAAGGTCGATCTGACGGATGACTATATTAAATAGTCGTGAAAACAACTTTTATAGTATCTTCTATGGCAAATACATCTTCCGAACTATTTTTTTCAAAAGTATAATCTTGTTTAATACGTGTAGTCTTGAAAATTCGTTGTGCCTTATCCAACACTCATGAAGATTTCTATTATTTTTCTTTCAGTCAATCTATCCATTATTACAAAATCAGTTTTAAGAAATAAACTGATTTGTAATATCATACTAATTATTGAAATAAGGATTTTTTCTAGATAGTCAAATTAATTAGAAAAATGCTTATAGAAACTCCACTTTTTAAAATATGTTTGCAAAAAATTATGTGATAATGTGAACAAAAGTACGAAGTTTTTTTTAGCATTCTCGGTAGGAACGCTTTGGTTCCATATAAAAAAATCTCTGCATAACATGGTTGTAAAATATAGGTTAATAGTTGGTAAGAGTAAGGACAGGTTGTAAAATTATGTTAACATACTTTACATGCATAAATATTTTGCACGCAACTCTAATATAATGGGTACTTATTTTAAGAAACTGTAATTTGTGTTGTTAAAGTGATGGCTGGTACTACTCGAATTTCACAGCCTTGCTTATGGAACTCGTGACCAGTATTAAATTTTAATTTAATTAAGTGTAAATGAAAATATTGTCTGGCACAGCACGCTTAAATTATTTATATTTATGGTGCAAGCTGCAATTTACTTTAATAATGTCCAGTTATAAATGTGGAGAACTGGACCACGCCTCACGGGAAACGAGAGTAAAAATTCACCTACATAGTACGACGTGCCTTCAAGTAACTGGGCTTAAACTGCAGAGGCTGTTGAGTAATGTAATTGTCTAATCACGTACTTCCGCATACACCAATCGGCAAATCATAACCACTTATCGTAAACTTGCTCTTACTATCGTGTTCATGAAAAAAAAACCTCAAGTGTGCCACGACTTTTTCGTTTTAAAAATTTAAGTTGGCATACTTGACACTTGTTGGGATATAATGACATATAAACGTCAGATCTTTCTAGAAGTCACAATTATTCCGTGCTCACAATGGTTTACAGCAACCAGCAAAAAACGTTTCTAATTGAAAGTTATTTCCGAAATGGGATTAAAGTGGACGGAAATTGGATGTATTCATTCGACGCACCTTCAGCAGAGTTTCAAGAAGAATTTCCTAACGTGCCCATTATTTATGATGAATTTAAAAATACCTTATCACGATTATTAATTATTTCGTGAAACGGGCAGTATTCTCCATAAACCAGGAAGTGGTAGACCAGTTAAAGGAACTCAAGATGCTATTAACACAGCCCATGAAATTTTGGAAGATGAACCTTTGACTTCTCTGCGTCATTTGTCACAGCAAATGAATTTATCGGTAGGAACATGCCACAAGCTTCTACGAAAATATTTGCAAGTATGCCCTTATCGCATAACATCGGTGCAAGAGTTATTACCTGTTGATTACCACAGACGACTAGAATTTTGTCAGTGGTTTTTGCAAAATGTAAACGAGGATGTTTTTGACAAATTACTTTTTTACCGATGAAGCTTGGTTTTATAAGGATGGTTACATTAATTCCCAAACTATGAGAATTTGGTCGGATGAAAATCCTCGTATATATCGAGAGAGACCACTACATCCAGAGAAAGTTGGCGTTTGGGCAGTGATTAGTGGAAGAAGGGATTCTTTGAAGGTAAAATCCTATTTTTATTATTATTATTTTAATACCGAAATTAAGAAATTAACCGATAAAATTAATAATGTCGAACGTGAAAATAGTCACTTAAAAAGTGAAATTACACAAATGAAAATGAAAATTAATAACGGAACTGTGGACCATGGTAACATAATAAGCGAAATCGATTATCGTCGCCGCAGGTCATTTAATGTACTTGTATACAATGTACCCGAATCAAATGGTAGCATTGAAGGTAAAATTAAAAATGATTCTATTGTAATAAAGAAAATTCTTGAACCTAAAATGAAATTTGAACCTAAGAAAATAATACGGCTGGGTAAAGCGTCAGATAAGCCTTGACCTCTCAAACTCATCTTTAACGACCAAGATTCAGCACTCGAAGTATTGAAATTAACTCGCTCATTGGAAACTGGCAATTTCAAATTTTCAGACGATAAAACCCAGATGCAACGAGAATACTTAAAAAATATTAGGGATGAGTTATTTACCCGCAAGTCAAATGGAGAAACTAATTTAACAATTAAATATTTAAACGGAACTCCGTCCATTGTAACATCAACTAGCGTTCCACGCAATACAAAAAACTGTTAATATATTTCCAAAATGTGGGGGGATTAAGATCCAAAATATCCAATTTGACTATCAACGTAAACTGTTGCAACTATGATATCATAATTTTGCTAGAAACTTGGTTGGATGAGTCAGTCGCAGATGCAGAATTAAACATGCATGGTTATAGAATATACCGACTCGACCGCTCACGTCTAACTAGTACGAAATCCAGAGGAGGGGGTGTGTTAATCGCTGTGAAGATCGGAATTGATTGTGTCAAAATTAATTCATGACTTATTGGTGTCGAACACTTGTTCGTGAAGATTAATAACAAATGTATCGTTGGAGCAACATATATTCCACCTCAGTCCGACGTATCATTGTATGAACAACATGCAGAAGCACTGGAGACGATTTGCTCGGATCATCCTAATTCTGAATTCATTTTTTGCGGAGATTACAACCTTCCATCTGCCTGCTGGGATTTAAGTGGCGTCAATGTTCTAAGTGATGGAAACTGTTCTTTCCTGGCTGAAGTGTTAAGTTCGTGTTTTGATTTTCATAGGTTACGCCAGTGCAACACAATTCCAAATAATAGACAAACATTTCTGGATCTATACTTTTCTAATAGTGAAAACTTAACTATCATTCCCTCTAATGACAATCTATTCAAGAATAGTATTCACCATATTGCTTATTCACTGTGTTTACAATTAGTAACCAACCCTAATGACCTTGAAGATTATGATATCTTTTACGACTTTAAATCAGCTGATTATTATAGTATTAACTACCATTTGTCTAATGTTTCTTGGTCTCATCTGCTTATGAACCATGATATCGAATCCGCCGTCAATATATTTTACGATGTTATACATAATTTAATAAGTAGGTTTGTTCCAGTTAGGATTTCGAAAGTATCGAATTTCCCTAAATGGTACAATAAGGATTTGATCAAGTTAATTTATGAGAAAAAACACGCCCACCGCATATTCAAACAAACTGGGGACTTACGAGATTATGAGGTCTTTAGAAATATTAGATCACAATGTTTTAATATGAGTAAAGATTTGCATAGGTTGTATACCAACGACATAGAAAATAAAATTAATTCCAATTGTAAGCATTTCTGGTCATTTGTAAAATCTCAACAGCTAACTAATAGCTTTCCCAATGTAATGTATCTCAATGATAAAGTCAGCAAAAATGGCCAGGAATGTGCTGACCATTTTGCGGAATATTTCGCTGGTGTATATGATAACACCCCACCGATTCCAGTAACATTTCCTTATATTTATAACAACCTTGTGGATCTAAATAAATTTACAGTATCAAGTGCTGACATCTTTAATGTAATCCAGGATTTACCAGATGGTTGTAAATGCGGCCCTGATAATATACCCAACTATTTTATCAAAAAATGCTCTTTCTCCTTTGCCGTAGCATTGAATATGTTATTTAACAAGTCTCTGGTTTCCGGCATATTTCCGTCTATTTGGAAAGAATCATTCATTATTCCATTATATAAATCTGGTAATCGGAATCTGGTTGATAATTACAGAGGCATCTCTATTCAATCACAAATCCCTAAAATGTTTGATAGTATTGTATCCGAGCAAATTATGTGGCATTGTAAAAACATTATCTGCACTCAGCAGCACGGTTTTATGGAAGGTCGATCTACTGTAAGCAATTTATTAATTTACCAAAGTTATATACGATCATCATTAGAGAAAGGAATCCAAGTTGACGCTGTCTACACTGACTTTTCCAAGGCCTTTGATCGAGTCAACCATACAATTTTGTTACAGAAGTTAGAGGCCTTGGGATTCGGAGAGATGGTATTATCTTGGTTAAAAAGTTTTTTGATGCATCGTAGGCAATTTTTGAAAATTTCAAACTACCGTTCACGTTCGGCCGAGGTCACTTCGGGTGTGCCTCAAGGTTCGCATTGTGGTCCTATCCTATTTCTTTTATTTGTAAACGACCTTGGGGCATATTTAACCCATTGTAATTTTCTCCTATTTGCGGATGATTTAAAATTATTCACTTCCATAAAATCTCAAAATGATGTATCGCATTTGCAGACAGATCTTAATAATTTGCTTCACTGGTGCAATATTAACAAGTTATTTTTAAACTATATTAAATGTTTATGTATCTCATTTAATCGCGGTAGAGTAATTTCTAATAATTATTTCTTTGATGGTTACAAATTAATCAATGTTAGCGAAGTTAAAGATCTTGGGATCCTACATGATTCTCGTTTAACATTTCATAACCATGTCAATAAAATACGCAATAAGGCGCTCCAAGTTCTTGGCTTCGTATTCAGATTCTCTCAAAATTTCAGTATTAATACATTAAAACTATTATACGTAGGCTTAGTTAGGCCTCATTTAGAATACGCTAGTCAGATTTGGTCTCCATTCTATAACAATTCATCAATTAAATTAGAAAGCGTCCAAAGCAAATTTTGTCAAATGGTTTCCTGCAGGCGCGGCATTTCAAGGGAACATTATAGTTATTCGGACTCCTTAAATTTTTTAAAGTTACAAAATCTAAAGCAAAGAAGAATATTTCTAGATTTATGTTTTGGTTTCAAACTTATTAATGGCCTTTTGGACTGCCCTGATTTGCTTGAAACCATTGTTTTCAATGCCCCGTCCGGAATAACTACACGATCAAAACATTTATTTCGCCAAAAATTTCATTCAACCAACTTTGGCCTATGCAATCCCCTATGTAGAATACTACGATTTCTTAATATTCTGCTGGATAAATATAATCATATTGTTATATTCAACATTCATCTATCATCTTTTAAATGTCAACTGAGACGCGTTAACTTGTCAATTTGTGATCCCTGAAGTACCAAACTGTTATTTATGTATCGCTATTGCAGTCTCTTTAATCTAGTTTTAGTTCTATGATTTGTTTTTGTCCTTCATTGTAATTAAAATAAGATTAATGTTCAGTGTAAATGGAGTTATCCGTTAATAAACAAATAAATAAATAAATAATAATAAAAATTCAATAACTGTGCATTCATTTTAGGTACGATAACTGCAAACCGTTATCGTACAGAAATTTTATTGCCTTTTATAAATGAATTAAATGATGACGAACTGCAAATGGATGTTTTCATCAAGACGGAGCAACTCCTCATTGCACAGTGGATCATTAAGTCATTTTGGAGGAATTTTTTGAGGACCGAATAATAAGTCGAAATGCACGGATTCCCTGGCCGCCCTGTTCATGCGATTTAACACCATGCGATTTTTTCTTGTGGCCTTACCTGAAAAATTGTATTTATGCACAACCAGTACACAATCTAGAAGACATGCGGCAACGAATTCGAGATAAATTTATAGAAATAAACAATAATCCAGTATTGTTGCGGAGCGTAATGGAGGGTGTGCGACGAATAGTTCAGGCTTGTGTTCAAGAAGAAGGAAGGTACATACAACATTAAATATAATTTTATAGTGAACAATTTAACGTAAGTATCTATAAATTGACTACAGTTTAATGTTTAATTTTGAGAAGTAACATAACCTCAATATGTGTAACCAACTTAAATTTTTAAAATTAAAAAATCATGGCACACTTTAGGTTTTTTTTTTAATGAACATACTTTACTTACATTCTTTCAGTTCGATGAGAATTCTTCTGTGAAGTATTTTGATGAAAATAATTGTAAATAGGGCATTTGTAAACAACGAAAACTTCTTTAAATTTAATTCATAATCCGCACCTTATGGTTTGCTGAAATGCTTCGTTTTAAAACAATTTATAAAGTATAAATAATTTAACATTTTACGTCAAATATAGTTAAAAACTCATTACAGTAATCATCTTAAATGTTTATCGATATTTTAGCGCATTGTCTACAGTAAAAAACACGTAAATATATACCAGAAATATAAACAAGAAGGATTCTCAGGGTGAGTTTTTCAATGTTGATTTATGCTAAAACCGAAGTTTATTTAATTTGGTATTGCTTTTTTTTAAGCGTTACATAATCCAAGCTTACTTATCTTATTAAAAGTAGGATTTCAGTTGAATTCAAAACAGAATAAAATTAATTTTCCAAAATAAAAGAAACTGGTTCCAGTTTTGGATTTTATCCAGTGACTGGCCAGTTTTCAATTAAAATATATTGTCATCTCGTTATCCGTGTATTGTGTTTGAAGTGAAAGGATTTGAATTTTGTTGACAAGAAAGCAATAAATGTCTGCTTATACCATCCGATCAATGGGTTATGTGCATTTTGGCAACTTGAGAAATTTAGAAATTGGAAATCGGAAGGTGAAGGGTGATCATGTCCCATGTTTAAACATCATTGCACAACCAATATTACGTAAAAAGGAGTTTACTTTCAGCTAATTAAATACAAGTGAAAAGATAAGTAGCCAGTAAGAAGACATAAAATAATTTTTGTAAGACTACTTTCACTACCATCATCGTGGTACTTCGTGTCGCGGAGAGCAATGTTATAATTATTACCTTTCTTTGGTGGCTGGTTTTGAATTGAAATATTTAATTCAGGGATATACGAAAAATAAAAGTGTACTTAGTTTGTTAGTTTAAATTGTAATTTTATTTAGAGATTGTATTCCCCTAGTTTCAATGGTTTACTGACCTTTGCAGCTACAACCGCGACCATTTTTTGACCTCGTACACAACCACAACCATGACTTGACTTAATAAATAAATTAATGTATTTCTTAATAATATATTTATTAGGAAACACAATAAATAATTTATTTAAAATTATCATCTTAGTAAACTATAAGCTGCTGGTATGATAAAATTATCTGCTACCCTTCCAATATAAATAACACACGGGCAATAAGATCGGTCTGATTTTTATACAATCTCTACTCTTTTATAAACAGCATGAAGAACGTAAAAGTCTCATTGATCATCCTTTAAACTGTGTTTTATATTTAATAATCGCCATAGGCGCGCTAGTAGTATCCGACGCCTGTGCGCTGATCTTTAATTGGTACGTCTATACCACCGCCACAGTAGAAAATCACATAATAAAAACGCATCAGTGAGGATATTCTTTCATTCAAAGATTTGAAATTTTTGGCGCCTTTACTATCCTTGCACACTGTGTCGAAGCGCTTGCGGAAAAAAACTCTAAATGTCAAAGGTTGAAATTTCACCGTTAATTTATATTTGTCTGATTATCAATCAGTAGTAGTATACTGTACCAAAACTTGCCTTTTTAAATTCGTATAATAACGGAGATACATGTAAACAAAGTTGACTCTCATTATGTATTTAATTTGGTCGGTCTAACGTGAGAATTGGTTGTACTTTTTTTTAATTTCTAGCGATATTTAGCGATAAATAGTGAATGTGTTTTGTTGTACATGGTATCTGTATTTGTTTGGCAGTTACTATTTTTGACAAGTATTACAAAAATTATTTAATTTACCTTAACATATCAAAGAGGTCTGGTTCAGTATTTTTCAGATTTAGATAAACATACAAAAAAAGATCCGCAAAGCTCCAAGCTCTTAGTATCATTTTTGAAAAGTTAATTCATACTAATATATGCTCCATAAAAATGGATTGCAATTTCCGTCAACTTTGGCCACAATAGAATTTCAAAGTAACCCGTAACGATAAAAATACCACCACCATTCTGACACCGTGACACGGCATCTAGCGGCATCTAGTCTGTACATGTGGCATTGCCGGTTACAAAGTTTCCTACAATTGTGTGTGACAATAATTCTTATTTTTGACAAAAATAGTATTTTTTTGATCGAGAAGAATAAAAACATATTTTGTAAAATGGTGCAATTTGTGGTCGCGTACCGTGATTTACGTGTTATTTCAAAATAATTATGAGTAGAATGACTTTTTGATGGAGAATTGTCCTGCAATATTAGATGACCAGATTTCCAAAATATTAGAAGAAATAAGAAGAGATTTTTACCACATTTCAATCAGAGATTTAAGTCTGTGCATCGAATTAAAGCAAAATTTCTTGAAAAATACAGCAAGTGGTTGGAAATAGAATTCGTTGTAACTTTGCTCATCGATGGTTTGGATACTTCTACTGACATCGTGTGTAAGGGAGGGAGACCTAGTAAGACTTTCGATAAGTGCTGTGATCGTGCCAAAAGGTATAAAATAGATCAGCTACGGGGCTCTTATTCCCAGAATTTAATCAATGCTGCAGGTACTTCAAACAGTTCTAGTGAAAATTATAACATATTTGATACCGATTCTGCTCTTGCATTTATCACTGCAGCAAAACTTTCGAAATACCAATACGAAATTATTAGGAAAGCCGCTAAAGATATTGGTCACAATCTTTTTCCAAGTTACCACAGCGTTTTGGAATAAAAAAAAACGTTGCTATCCAGAAAACTTGGTGATAACGGAAACTTCAGCAAAAGTTAGTTTACAAAATTTACTTGACCACACCACAGAAAGGATTATGAAAACATTAAATGAAGATGAACTAGAAAAATTTAAAGATAAAACTACTGCATACTAAATGGGCTGTGATGGAGCGTCTGGTCAAAATGAATTCAAACAAAAAATTTCAGACGAGGAATCAAATTTATTTATGACGTCCATTGTACCTTTGCAGATGACATTAGCAACAAATGAAAATATTTATATTTGGAAAAATGATCGCCCATCGTCAACGCGATATTGTAGAGCAGTGAAATTTCAATTGAAAAAAGAGAGCCCTGACCTGATACGAGAAGACACTGGCCGCATTGAGTGAAATAAAAGCTTTACTTGAAACGGAAGTCATTTTTGGAGCATCCTCTCTTAACGTAAAACATGTCCTCCATTTAACAATGATCGACGGGAAAGTGGCACAAGCGATAACTAATACAGCATCGTCGATAACCTGTGTCATTTGTAGAGCTAAACCATCTGAAATGAACAAAATTTCCAAAGTTCTAGTCAAATCATCAAATGAATGTGCTCTTTGATTACGAATGTCCACATTGCATACACGGATTAGATTTATGGAATATATTTTACATCTAAGCTACAACCTTGTTTTTATAGCATGGAGGGTAACAGAAGCTACTCGTTCTACGAGAGAAGAAACAAAAAGACGAATTCAGAAAGAATTTATCGAGAAAGTTGGTTTAAAAGTTGACATAGTAAGACAAGGAACGAGAACAACAAATGATGGGAACACTTCACGGAGATTTTTCAGAAACCTAACTTTAACTGCCGAAATAACAAAAATTGATCCGATTTTAATACAAAGATTTGCGTTCATTTTAGAAACAATTTGCAGTAGTTCACGAATCGATTCTAGCAAATTTGGTAAATATACGAAGGATACCGTAAAACTTGCTGTGCCATTATACCCTTGGTATGATATACCAGCTACAGTACATCAAATATTAATGCATGGAGCACAAATAATGGAATGTGCCGCACTACCTGTTGGGTCACTCTCCAAAGAGGCACAAGAGAGTCGGAATAAGGACTACAAACATTATAGGATCCGTCACTCCAGAAAATGTTCAAGCTTAGCCACAAACGAAGACGTTTTTCATATGAACATGATATCATCCGATCCAGTAATTTCGTTTTTAAAACCTGAACCTAAAAAGACAATCTTACGTCTAAGCGCAGAGGCCGTAAAATTATTACTCTGATTCCATTAGCAGTTAGTTAGTTAGCAAAGTTTAAAGCATTGTTAACTTAAGCTCTTTGTACTCAAGAATTATTTTTTCCATGATAAAATATTATTCTTGAGTATAAAGGACGTAAGCTAACAATACCCAAAAAAAATTGCACAACGAATTGAATTTTTTCGTTCTATCTACATCTTTCGGATGAAAATATTTTTTATAATTCCAGTCATCAGTTCAAAAGTTATCTCAAACCATTAACAAATTTAATTTGTTAGCCTTTTCGTTTAAGGGGGGAAACCTGGTGTAAATGCTATAAAACGATATTAATCTTTAGGACTGGATTGCACGTAGGCAAATGAACGAAACCACGTGATTATTTTTGCATGTTGTTGAGCATTTATTGAAGAATACAAAAACGTATGGTTTGATGGTAAAAAGTTAAAATTTATTTGTTTTATTTACAACTAAATAAAGTCACTTTTTAATTGTAGCACTTTGCGCCGTGCAGTGCCCAAGTCCAGGATCACGTCTAAAACAAAAAATTACAAAACGCCTTTGTAGCTTAGACTCTAGCGCTTAGCATATACCTCAAACCAGCTTAAAAAAATATCATTTTTCGACTTTGTTTATAAAAAAAAGACATGTTGTTGCAACATAATTCTTACAAAGGGTGGTATATGCTGTGGAGAAAATAATGCCGAACATCGAACAGAAAGTCGCAATCGATTTGAATGAAATCTATTTTCTCTGCGTTGCACGGCGACTTTGAAAACACTACTTTTCAGGAGAAGCGTTTAAATTTTCAACTCCAGAAAAACATATTTTACATTCACTCAAATTGGCTCTGTTCCTAACGTGGTTCCGGCTTGTAAACACGTTGAGAACTTTTTTAGGAACCTATTTTATAGGTAGTCAACATAGACTCCTATTATAAATAGTTAACGCCAAATGGTGTAAAAAGCCGATTTCGGCCAGCGCGCCTTTTAATGTAGTCTGAAGCAAAAAGAAAAAAATGGTTATGTGGCCATCATGTTACTTTCTCCGACAAGATGAAATCATAGCCATTTATATTTACGTTTTCATGATTTATTTTCATTTGAAATCATACTTTAAATGTACATCGAGCGTTGCGTAAAATCGGATGAAACTGACGTTTAAAACGTCAAAATTATGAAAGATAGAAATAGTAGATTGTGTGTCTAGTGGGAAAAATGAAGTATTCCCTACTGTGATTGTTGGACTCGGCTAGCGCCTCGCCCAACAAACTTCACAGTCGTCCGGGAATGCATTTTTCCTACGTGACGCACATACTATTTTTTCGTCAATCGCTACATCTACTGTCCGACAAAAATTTTCCCGGACTGTTATTTCATCGTAGCCTAGCAACCTCTCGGTGTACTGGAATTATCAATTTTCGATTAATGGTGTCAAGTCGGAAAGCCGTCACTTTCACGGCGGTTGACGAAAAAATTATATTTCAAATTCAAAAACTCAGTTTACTCAAAAACTAAAGGGATTTCGAAAAAAACTTATTCTTAATAAGTTGTTCACTTTAGCATTCTCTGCAGCATAAATTTGCTGTAACTATTATCGTTTTATAAATATAAACCAAAAATTAAAAAATTAAAATAAACTTTTTTCTCGAATAAAATTGATTTTATAAAAAATGTTTTTTAGTAAAAGATGTTCATTTCTTTGTTGTCTTCAAAGTTTGTTTAAATGTTTTTGTGATATTTTTCATATTTAAGAAAATATTGGGAAAAAACAAAAAACAGTTAAGGTAAACGCCCACTTGCGGTGTATGAAATTTTACCAAAAGTTTTTCAGTTCTTCAGATTATCAAATAAGACGTATGTTCAAAGTTTCATATCAATTGCTCTATTAGTTTTTGAGATACAGCGCGCGCACACACACGCACAGACACACAGACACAATTTTTTTTTTCAGAAATTGTTGAACTGGCATCTAGGGATCCCAAAACGGATCTTTTTTTTTTAACGATCACAATACTTTCTCGTACTTCGTAACGGAGAAAGTAAAGAAACGTAAAAAAAAAAAATTACACCAGGTTCATCTCTTAAATGTTATCCTCAAAAATAATAGAAAAAAATTGAACGTCAAAGAGAAATTGATACATTTTAAGCGTAATGTAATATAATGTAATCTTTTACTATTAACACATATTTTATATTTATCACACATCGTCACCTTAACTAGAAAACCCACAAAACATTTTAAAAACCATTTAAAAGTGGTGATGTGGCAATCATGTTACTTTCTCCGATTTTGATGGTATATTTGTTTTTTATATCTATAGTCTTACGGTTTATTCTTAATTTATAAATAATACTTTGAATGTACATCGAGCAATTTGCAGGATCGGATGATACTGACGTTAAAATTATAAATGATGATAATGACAACTTTTAATGGTCAGTTTACTCAAAAACTGAAGTGATTTAAAAAAAAAACTTATTGTTTATAAGTTGTTCGTTTTGAAATTATCTAAAATTATTATTAACATAAATTTGACGTTACTACAATTGTTTCATAATTATAAACCAAAAACAAAACAAAAAACATTTTTAAAGGTAGAAACACCAAAGTGGCGGAATATATTGCCTGAATGCTGTACTGAACCAAATCCGGGTAGCTTTAACACCGACAAGATATGGACATTGCCAGCGGCGGCAAATATAACTTATATTTCTACCTTTAACGGTGTTTGGAATATTTATATTCCAATAATAATCTCAATTTCCCTATCAGCAACTAACTACACTGATGAGACCCGAAAGGTCGAAACCGGTCTGTAGGTGTTCTGATGGGGGAACAATATTTAATGTTCACAAAAACATTTTTATTTTTCGAAAAACAATAATTTTGTGAAATTGGTTTTTAAGCATAAGAAATTCATTTCTCAGTTGTCTTCAATATTAGTTTAAATGTTTGTGTACGATTCTGAATATTTTAAAAATTATTGAAACATGATGGCCACATCACCATTTTCTAATAATCATCGAAGATCATAAAAGTGTACCTTTTTTTATCAGAGAAACGATTGGCGTTAAAAAATTTCAGCTATCTTAAAAAGTTAGCTTGTCATTTTAGAAAATCAATAAATTTTGACGAGCATTTATCTGCTAAACGACATTTAAAGTGGTCAATAATACTGCATATTTAATCCATAATCTCATTTAGGCTTAACTGTCCTTTAAAAGGTGTTGATAATACCGGGCTTCGTGGTCGTAGGTTCGAATCCCGTCCGCTCGGTCGTTGTTCAGTGTATGTCCCTTTAATCATTATAAATTATCGGTTGTGGCAGAATGCCCTAGTTGGCTACGTCAATTCCCAAATCATCCGCGCTTCCTCAACCCCAATTCCTGTCAACCATCCTCCTTTTTAATAAAAAAAAATACCGGGCTTAAGAAATTTTTTGATTCCTTTCTTACAGATTAGTAGTTCTCCTTTTATGCTTCTTTATTTATCCTTTAAAAATATCCTCTAAATTCTTCTGTACATCATTTTAGCTCGAAGTACTATTACCATCTGTTGCTTCTTTCTCTGGGGCTGGCAACAACTACTGGGGAATGGCACTTATAGCTGAAGTTAAAATTGGGTTTGGGGGTGCTGGGTGGGCCCTATGCTACTTTCCAATCGGTTAAACCCAAGACGAAAGTTTCTATAAAATGTTCGTTTTGTAAGAGAAGCATTTTGTCTCTTGTTTAAAATGGACATCTATAGTCCGTTCTCCGGAATCTGACGGCTGTGGTCGTAAAAGAGGGTCGGAGTTCGGTAAGTAGGGGACGTAATATTTTTTATCTCATACCAATATTTGTTGAGAAGTACTGGTGTAAAAGTGCGTATACCAATCGGAGCGAAGGACAGTAATAAATGTATGGGATGCAATTAGACGAACCACCAATACCTTTTCTTTGAGGGTGCGTCGATCCTCAGGGCGGACCGACCGTTTTACGACCTCGGCCGCCACATTCCACCGAATATGCTATAGTAAAAACCCTACATTGAATTTATGTGGTTAGATCGTAGGTTAGAGCCCACCCATTATTTTCGTATCGGTCTAATTTTTTATTGTCTGGAAATAGAAAACTAGTACAATAATAAACAGTGTATCTAGCTTCTGAATTTAATTGGAGGTTGGAGGGTGGGCCCAATCCTACCCTCCGACGATTGGTTAAACCCAGAAATGTTTCATTTTGTAAGAGAAAGCAAATGTGGATTTTAGTACATCTGTTGTGTTGGATTTAACTGATTGGATTGTTGGTTTCGGACCTCTCACCACCCTTTTCGTTTTGTGATTATTCATTGATATTTGGCAGGAAGAGAAAAATAACCACTCTGTATTTTTAAATCTTAATTACATACCATTTACTTTGTGGGTTAAGCCACGTGTACAGGTTAATTTAAATTACATTTTTAATTGCCTAGAAAACTTGGTTCTGATAAAAACAAAATTAGAAAATAGCGCTTGAAGCTTAAACGTTGGGGGTGGGCACCTGTACTACTTGCTTAAGAGTAGTCAGAGCAAATGTGGATTTTGTCTCTCAACATCTAGAATTTAACTGGTTAGATTGTAGGTTAGAGCCCACCCACCGCCCATTTCCATCAGCATAACTGAAGACTTTGTATAGGTTAATTTGAATTTCAGTTTTCATTGACCGAAACACTTGGGGCTGGAAAACGGTGCTTATGGCTGAAGTTAAAATTAAATTGAAGGGTGGTGGGTGGGCCCTATCCTATCTTCTAAGCAGTTAAAACCAAAATAAGAGTTTCTATAAAACGTTCATTTTATAAGACGAACAGAAGCTAATGATTTTTTTTTCGCGTTTAAAATGAACACCTGCTGAAAACCCCGTCTCGGATTTAACTGGATGGATTGTAGACTCGAGCCCACCCACTGTCTATTTTATATCAGCTTAACTTAATTCGTTGTTTACGTTAATTTGAATTTAATTTTTCTTTGATTAGAAAACTTGGGACTGGAAAACGGCACTCATAGCTGAAGTTTAAATTTAATTGGAAAGTGATGGGTGGATTAGGGTAGGATGGGTCCTACCCTCCAATCAATGAAACCCAAAACAAGAGATGATGTAATATGTTTATTTTGTAAGAGAAACAGAAGCAAATGTGGGTTTTGTCTCGTTCAAAATGAACATCTGGTAAATGTCCTCTCTTGGATTTCACTGGTTGGATTGTAGGTTAGATTTTTTTTAACTGAACGGCCGATTAAACGAAAACTCGAAATCGAACGCGATTTACAAATCTATGCTCCTTGTAGCAAATTGGTTTGGTTCCATTTTTATTCTCGATATGTGTACCCAATGTTCTAAACATCTAAAATTCTGAAATGCTGACGACAGTAAGCTATATTTCTCTTTCAAGCCTGAGAATTATCGTTTGAGCGCTGATTTGCAACAAATACAGTAATTATTAACAATATATTAAAGTAATTTAAGGAAATTACACATTTTGCTTGTTTTGCTATTGCTATATTACGTATTAGTGTTTAAACTAAGATTATTTAATTGAAACTTTTACCTCACACCTCGTATTAATATTTTTAGGAACTAGTCAAATCAATGTTCAGATACAAAGTAACAAGATGCATCTAAATACTGCTAATAAAATATGCAAAGCGTTAAAACCACCTCATAAAACTAAAATGTACACTTATGCAAATTATGCAAATACTTTTCAGATTTTAATTGTTCGTGGAAATCTAGTAGCAGTAGAGGAGTGTTAAATTCAGATAAATGCTGTGGTACTAACATATAGTATGTAGGTACATGAATTACTTGTTATTTTCAATAGAAGCGGCAATTAACATTATATTTAGATACAAACTAGTGGAGTGCGGGACTTGCCGATTGCATAATTCGCTTCAATTTGATGAGGTCAGGCAGAATACGGAGTATCAATAACTTTTATTCTCACCAATAATAATATTTACATAACCTGACACAATTTACACCTTTCTCGATATAATTTCTACTAGGTTAATAAACTTTTTTTTACAATTATAATTTGGGACAAATTTCAAATTCACAATGACTTCGTACATTCAAAAATCGAACACACCACCGCACCTTTCTACCATTCCCTATCTTACATAACCAGTTGCAGTCATGGTATTGTCACAATCGTTTGTAATAACAGGCGGCTATAAAAATTGTTAATTGTACACGATCACAACAAATGTACCGCAATAATGTTATGCATTTATGAGTCAAGATACGGTACTTTGTTACTAGGAGTGTAAAAAAATTGCTCCTTCACGTGTTCCCTTTCCAGTCCACAGTTTTAATTTAAATTGTACATTGTCTCGTAAGTTAACGTACACATTTTTCTTGGGGGCTTCGATGGCATTATATAACATGTGTAGGCATTGGAGCGAAAATCTCTCGAGTTATCCACGAAGGCCTAAGCTTACCCATTGGAATTTATGGAATTGTTGATATCGTTTGCATAATGTAATTATATCACCGTTAGTTTCATTATTGCTGATACAGAATCGTTATAACGGTTTGTTTTCCACCTCTGTACATGCTTTAGAATTTTAGAATTTGATCTAAGATGAATTAACGAAAGTTCACATTTTTATTACTATATTACTATATACTACTAAACGCAAGATGAGAACCATTAATAACGGGAGAACGGAAAAACATAGAAAGGTGAAATTTTCAACAGGCATTCGAAACCACCCTTTGCGACCGTTGCGGCTAGAGTTTATCAAATTTCGGAATTTTTTTTATGCCAAACTGTGGATCTACTACACTAATTTGAATCTGAAAATACTGCTTGAAAGCTTATAAACAGGGCTACATTTGGTATATAAATGACCTTGGTAGCGTAATCAAAACCCTAATAAAAAAAAAAAAATCCGTAAAAAAACCGCAAAAATCGCGTATTTTGAAACATTTTTGCGATTTCAATCGATTATAAAATAACGACGCTTTCGCTGACCTGAAAGCTTATTAAATGGGCTACAATTTCTGTATGGCACACCTCTGTGACTTAATGAGAAGTCTTCGAAATAATGGGTTTTGTTTGAAAAAATCGCGAAATTTGCAATTTTTTCGGCCTTTTCTCCTTCAAATATAAAATTCCACAACGCATTTAAAATCTGTCGTATGCATTTGAATGCCTATTAAAAGGGCTACAATTTCTACATGGCACACCTCTGTTACGTGATCAGAAGTTTTGTAAACATTAATTTGTGTTTAAAAAAAATCACGAAAACTGCGTTTTTTCGAATTTATTTTTCATTATTCATCAATATTTTTGAATAACATTTACTGTTCGGAATTCAGCCGAAGGATCTTTAAATTCACCGCGTTTGTATTTGTGTTTTGAATCGCGCTGTGCAGCCAATTTTTGGGGACTTGCTCATGCGCGACAATTGATGGGAAAAAAGGAAGATGTCTTTTTCCTTTTCGAACGAGACCGAAACTAGCCGTGTTAACGTGTGCGTCGTGTCCTTCCTGCTCTGACCATCGTCGTTCCCGTCCTCGTCCTAGAACAATTCCCATCGTCGTTCCACGTCTTCGTCTAGGCCAGATCAGGGAGACCGCGGCGCAGAGGCCCAAAACAGCGAGACACAAGGTAAGTGCCCATTTTGGCTGCACGACCCAACCGCCATTATATACATTACAGTCCACTAATATAAACCTTCCACTGCAAAGGTGGAACGCCATCATTGATCCTTCGACCGGATTCGAATTAGCAATTAGCAATTTGGGGATAATTAACTATTAACTTTTCGGTCATTTGTCGTTTACGCTTGCGTCTCGCGTCGCAGAGGTCTTTTTGCTGCGCGTTCCGCACGAACATCTCACACGTGCGTTTCGTTCCTTTTTTTGTCGCGTCGGTTTTGTCGTTCGTTTATCGGTTTAAATTCAATCGCGGAATTTAAAATCTCTCACGTTTACAACAATTAAAATTTCGTCTCGTTTATTAAACAAACTTCGTTCCTCTTTTTGTCGCGTCGGTTTTTTGTCGCTCGCTTATCGGTTTAAATTCAATCGCGGAATTTAAAAATATCTCACGTTTACCACAATTAAAATTTCGTCTCGTTTATTAAACAAACTTTGGTTTTTGAATTTAAATACTCGTATTCACAATTTCGTTCGTTGCTGGAGTGCACATTTCGGTCGCATTCTAACCGTAGTCGTTTCGTTGCGTATTTAAATTACTATTTGTCGTTCATTTGCATCATGGAAAAAATAACTGTTACGGAAGCCGTCCGTACAGGTTTCAGTATGATACCACGGTTGAAATCAATTGCCATTGTGGGGCAGGAGGCGGTGCTCTCTCCTGACCGTGTTCATGCATTCGAAGCGCGCTACGAGTGGGCGCTTGAATTGTTTAATGAGTTCCAACAGATTTATCGCAAAATTACGATCGCATCGGATAATACAGAGAAATTAGAGGAGTTAGATAAAATAGTTATTACAATTGATGAACTTATTTTTGATATTAAAGAAACACATATTACTCTTGGCAATCGGGCGCAATCGAGTGCTGCTCCTCCATCTGCTACCGTGGGAAGTCCGTTGAGAGGCAACAATGCTCGATTACCAAAAATAAATCTACCCATATTCGCGGGAGACATAACATCATTTCCGTCGTTTATCGAAATATTTTCTGACTTAATTGACGATAACGCTTCTCTTTCGCCAATTGAGAAATTTCATTATTTGCAAGCATCATTAAAAGGAGATGCCTGTACGCTTATACAGGGTCTTGCCTTAACTGCTGCAAATTATAACATCGCTTTAGACATTCTAAAGAATAGGTACATGAATAAACGGTTAATTGCGCACAATCATTTAAATGTTATAACTTCGTTGAAACAAGCTACTCCTGGAAAATTCTTGTCAAAATCATTACGGTCTATTGTAGAATCATTCTCAGAACAGTATCAGGCATTTAGTGCTTTGAAATTTACTCCTGGGGAAAGTTTGGATTTTTTGTGGTTCGATAAATTATTGAATAAATTAGATTCGAAAACAAGGGAACGTTTTGAACTCACTTGTAATAATCAACACATTCCTACATTAAAGGAATTAACAGATTTTTTAGAAATGCAATGTCGTGCCTTAGAAATTACTTTCCCAGAATCTTCGTCATCTTCGAGCGGCGCTGAAGTTAAGAAAGCTGATGATAAACTTAATTATAGGAAAACATCGTCGTATACTTTACTTGCCAACATGAACTCGAGTCAACCCTTATGCCCTTCATGTAAGGGTTCTCATTGGTTATCGCAATGCAAATCTTTTCTTGACAAAGCGTCTGTGGATAGGTTTCAAATTGTCAAAAATCTTAGATTGTGTTTAAATTGTCTTCGGTCTAACCACGTTTCGAGAAACTGCCCGTCGTCAAATACTTGTAAATTATGTCAAGCCCGACACCATACTTTGTTACATTTTCCTAAATCGGTACAACATCAAGGGTCTTCGCATCAACCACATGTCTCCCTTCAATCCAATAATTCGAAGCTTAATGTCTCACTGCAACCTGAACATACTACAGGCTTGTCAGTTAACGCATTGACCAATACTTTGGGTCATAACACAACTATAGTGTTATCAACTGCCGAAATAGACGTACTGGATATTAAGGGCCATCCTCAAACCTTGAGGGTTTTATTAGATCCGGGTAGCCAAGCTAACTTCATCACTGAACAATGCATCCACAAATTAGGTTTAACCTGTACATCGTCAGCTCTTCCAATTCAGGGCTTAAGTCAAATGTCGTCCGTGACGCCCAAAGATAAAACAGTTTGTGTTATCCAACCGAAGGGTCTGGTAGATCCTCAGATACAAATCGAAGCCATAGTTCTCAGGGAAATTTGTGGTGCGATGCCCTCCGTGAGGCTTTCGGAAGTAAATTGGGATCATATTACCAATTTGAAGTTAGCGGATCCTACCTTTGGAACACCCCGGCCTATCGATATGTTGTTGGGGGCCGAAGTCTTCCCGTTGGTACTTTTGGATGGCCGATGCAAAGGCGTGGTTGGTTCAGCTCCAACTGCTCTTAACACCATCTTTGGTTGGGTGGTGATGGGGAAAGTTAATCTTTCACAGTCTCAAGCACTCCATTCGTTTTGTCTTACGTCGTCGCTCAACACTATAGAAAAAACGTTGTCCCAATTCTGGGAAATAGAAAATGTACCTCAAGGGGGAATCAAGTCGCCAGAAGATAACTCAGCCGAAGATATTTTTGTTAATACGTACACTCGTGATAGTCAAGGTCGTTTTTCCGTATCGTTGCCATTTCGTATAGATAAACCCACATTTCCGTCATCGAAAATTATCGCTACAAATCGTTTCCTTTCGCTTGAACGTCGTCTTAATCGTAACCCTACCCTTCGAACGTCGTATGGAGAATTCATGAGAGATTACCTGAGCACTAATCATATGCAAAAGTTAACCTCAGTCGTCGACCAGTCTAATTCGTACTTCATCCCTCATCATTGTGTTAGTAAACCTAATAGCATCACCACTAAACTTCGTGTCGTTTTTGACGCATCGGCAAAGGCCGATCAGGGTATTAGTCTTAACGATACTCTCTTCGTTGGCCCAAAGTTACAGAATGACATATTTTCAATTTTGTTAAGGTTTCGACTTCACGCAGTAGCATTCACTGCGGACATAAAACAAATGTATCGTCAAGTACTTGTTCATCCTGATCATCGAAAGTATCAGTTAATAGTGTGGCGTTTCTCTTCTGAAGATAACCTAGAAATCTATCAACTTAATACCGTTACTTATGGTGTTTCTTCCGCACCTTATTTAGCTCAGCGCACTCTTTTAGAATTGGCGAAACTTGAAAAGGATAGATTCCCTATCGCATCTCAGATTGTTTCAACTGAGATTTATGTCGATGATGTCGTCACGGGTTGTGCTTCGCTTGAGGAAGCTGAAATCGTGAAAACTCAACTCATTTCGCTGTTCCAAGCTGGAGGCTTTGAACTTAGGAAATGGTCTAGCAATGTTCCTGAGCTTCTGTCGGATGTTAGTGAAGCATCATCATCGTCGCTTTGTTTGGATAATCCAGAAAGTCATGATGTCAAAGTCTTAGGATTGCATTGGCAGCCCGATATCGATTGTTTTATTTTTAAGGTAGAACCATTAGTCCGAGGGTGTACTAAACGAAACATCTTGTCTGAAGTTGCACGTATCTTCGACCCTCTTGGATTTCTCGCCCCGCTTACATTCTTCGCCAAGCATCTAGTTCAAAGGCTCTGGACCTTAAAATTGGACTGGGATGAAACTCCGCCGGCTGATATTGTACTTCGTTGGTCTCAATTCAAATCTGAATTACCATATCTCGAGTCGCTTCGTATTGATCGTCGATTATGGAACAATAACGTGACGTCGTGTCAACTTCACGGTTTCTGTGACGCCTCCGAAGCAGGTTATGCGGCTGTTGTTTATTTTCGCGTTATATTTAATGAAACTATTTTCGTATCGTTTGTATCTGGAAAGTCCAAGGTCGCGCCCTTGAAGCGGATTTCCATTCCTCGCCTCGAACTATGTGCCGCTGTCTTGTTAGCCGAACTCATTGACACTCTCAAAGGCACATATCAAAATCGATTGTCTATTTGTCAAACATACGCATGGTCAGATTCAACCATAGCCTTATGTTGGATAAATTCGTCACCGCATCGCTGGAAAACGTTTGTGAGTAATCGAGTGACTCATATCCAAGACAAGGCTCCAAACGCAACTTGGTCTCATGTGCCAAGCCTCCAGAATCCAGCGGATTCTGCTTCTAGAGGCTTACTTCCCAGAGAACTTGCCGACCATGCATTATGGTGGACTGGGCCCGAGTGGCTACGTCAGTCAACAGAGCTTCCCCTCTCTCCATTTCCTCCTGATATTGCTCCCGAGGCTCAAGTGGAGGAGAGAAAAACAACATTGGTCGTAGAAACAATTCCACATTTGCTGGAAGCACTCATGGCAAGGTTTTCATCTCTTCGGAAAATTCAGGGCACTTTGTCTTATTGTTTAAGGTTAATTCGTAAGCGTAAATTCGTTACTCGGGGCCCCTTATCGTACGAAGAGTTGTATCAAGCCACATGTGTCCTGGTCAGGTACGTACAGGGTCAGCACTTTGCTGGAGATATTTCTCTTCTTCAAAAGGGCAAGCATTGTTCCAAATCTCTTCGGAAGTTAGCGCCCTTTCTTGACGACAATGGAGTTATCAGGGTGGGCGGTCGTCTTAGAAATGCTGACATACCCTACGATCAAAAACACCCAATGTTGTTGCCTCGTCGTTGTCGATTGACTGAGCTAGTCATAGATCAAGTTCATAAAGCCAATTTGCATCCCGGTCCTCAAATGGTCCAATACCTCATTCAACAGAATTTTTGGATTTTATCTTGTCGTCGCGCCGTCAAAGGGCGGATTGCTCGTTGTTATCGTTGCTTTCGATCAAAACCAGTGTCACTTAACCCTCTCATGGGCGACCTCCCTGCGCCCAGGGTATCCCAGTTGAAACCATTTCTTCACACAGGGGTAGATTTCGCAGGGCCTTTTACCATTTCAATTTCAAAGTATCGTGGGTGCAAAACCGCAAAGGCTTACATCTGTGTCTTTATTTGTTTTTGCACGAAGGCTATGCACCTTGAATTGGTCTCAAGTTTGTCGACACAGGCCTTTATAGCAGCTCTGCGGCGGTTTCTTGCGCGTCGTGGACGTTGTAGCAACTTGTACAGCGACTGTGGCACTAATTTCGTTGGGGCTAACAAACAGCTCCAATCATTGTCTGAGGAAGCGTCTGGCGTGTTAGGAATTACATGGAAATTTAATCCCCCTTCGAGTCCTCATTTTGGGGGCCTTTGGGAGGCTGGGGTTAAATCCGTTAAGTCACATCTCGTTCGTGTTGTTGGAGAGCAAATTCTTACCTATGAAGAGTTTACGACGGTTCTCACACAGATTGAATCTGTCTTAAATTCGAGGCCGCTAAGTGCCATGAGCACAGATCCTAATGACCTGCAGGCGTTAATCCCAGGCCATTTTTTAACGTTGGCACCGTTGACCGGGCCTCCCGACGAAACCTTATCGTCGTTACCGTTAAATCGACTATCACGTTGGCAATTGTTGCAGAGATGCCACCAAGACTTTTGGAAGCGGTGGCAGATGGAGTATCTTCATTCGTTGCAGGAACGGTCTAAGTGGAATAAAGTTACCCCCTCTTTGCGAGAGGGTGATTTGGTTGTCATTAAGCAAGATTCTGCGCCTCCCCTACAGTGGCATTTGGGTAGAATCGTTTCACTCATTCCAGGTCCTGATGGTACCTCGCGTGTCGCTACAGTGCGCACCCGCAGTGGGCTACTCCGGCGACCAATCGTTAAATTATGCGCCTTACCAGGCATGCAGGAGAGTTAAGTGCCTCATGTCCGTTCAGGCTTTTCGCGTCGTGTCGTGTTTGTTTGTTACACTGTTTAAATTTAGAAAATTCACTCATATTTTGGGGAATTTTGGTGGGCGGGATGTTCGGAATTCAGCCGAAGGATCTTTAAATTCACCGCGTTTGTATTTGTGTTTTGAATCGCGCTGTGCAGCCAATTTTTGGGGACTTGCTCATGCGCGACAATTGATGGGAAAAAAGGAAGATGTCTTTTTCCTTTTCGAACGAGACCGAAACTAGCCGTGTTAACGTGTGCGTCGTGTCCTTCCTGCTCTGACCATCGTCGTTCCCGTCCTCGTCCTAGAACAATTCCCATCGTCGTTCCACGTCTTCGTCTAGGCCAGATCAGGGAGACCGCGGCGCAGAGGCCCAAAACAGCGAGACACAAGGTAAGTGCCCATTTTGGCTGCACGACCCAACCGCCATTATATACATTACAGTCCACTAATATAAACCTTCCACTGCAAAGGTGGAACGCCATCATTTACATAGCATTTAGAAATCAGTCTAAAAAATATTAAAGAATTTGTAGTTTTCGTCATAAACTGTTCATTCTCATGTTTTTATTGTCCCGAAGGGAAGATTCAAATTCGCGCTGTTTTGTAACTATTTCGTATTCCCCGCTCGGAATTTGTCCACACGTAGTGAACGTAGCGTCACCGTACTGGCGCCGAGCTGAACCATCATTAACAGAATGATATTCAATGACTGATAGCATAGAAATTTTAAACAAATTTAGAATCTCAAATAAATTGGTAACCTCAATGGCTCGTGGGGTTCGTTACCACGAATTTGAATTCTGCGCGCCATTCGAACGACACGAACGCAGTGCCACCGCACCGGCACAGGTGGCGCCACCGACTAGCGCCGTCTCCTAACCAAGCGCCAAACCTTTCTAACATAAACAGATTGATGTTTTAACAAAAACAGATTGATGTTTTAACATAAACATATTGATGTTTTAACATAAACAGGTAAAATGTTGGAAAAGGTATTAAAAGTTTGAAATGTTGGAAAATCATCAGTAAAAATTTCATATGCGATATTTACATTTTATTTAACTAATTTATAAATTTACACTTTGAATGTAACAGATTTTGACAATTTTCGAACAAGGTCTCGTGGACTTTCTTGAAACAATGTCCAAATATAATCTCCCAACATGTTGGCTTTACATTGTCGACCTTGGTAGCATTTTTCGAAATCCAAGATATCTTGGTGAAATCTTTCGCCGTGTTCTTCAGAGTACACCCCCATGTTGTTCTTAAAATTGTCAATATGGGAATGGAGAATGTGGACTTTAAGGGACAACCCAGCTCTTTGAATTTCTGGATCATGTTTGAGACGATAGTTCTGTAGTTGGGGTCCTTATTGTTATTGTTTTAATGAAAAATAAATTCGAAGAAATGCAGTTTTCGTGATTTTTTTCAAACACAAATTAATGTTTACAAAACTTCTGATTACGTAACAGAGGTGTGCTGTTTACTTATTTATTTATTTATTTACAATATCTTTGTTCTCCTTTCTTACAAAATAAAATTCTATGTAGAAATTGCAGCCCTTTTAATAGGCATTCCAATGCATACGACAGATTTTAAATGCGTTGTGGAATTTTATATTTGAAGGAGAAAAAGGCCGAAAAAATTGCAAATTTCGCGATTTTTTCAAACAAAACCCATTATTTCGAAGACTTCTCATTAAGTCACAGAGGTGTGCCACACAGAAATTATAGCCCATTTAATAAGCTTTCAGGTCAGTGAGACTGATCTGAGATATTTAGCGTCGTTTTTGTATAATCGATTGAAATCGCAAAAATGTTTCAAAATACGCGGGTTTTTACGGATTTTTTTTTTATTAGGGTTTTGATTACGCTACCAAGATCATTTATATACCAAATGTAGTCCTGTTTATAAGCTTTCAAGTAGTATTTTCAGATTCAAATTAACTTGCGTTGTTCCAAAGTTATAGTGAAAAAAGTAAAAAACGAGGTTTTTTTGCGAATCCTAACCTCAAAACCAAAGTCTCGGGGGTTTCATCGCGATTTCGGTACTTTGTTACATCCAAGCAATCGAAAAATTCCGGTCTAGTCCCAAGGACAAAATGGCTGTTGGCTAGTGCTATTTACGCAACTATCCATATCTATCCAAACTTCCCAACTCACCCCCACCCCCCAGGGGAACCCATTTAACACTTTTTTCCACACATATTCTATCTTCTTTTACGGTTGTCGAGTTAGAGGTTTGGTTTGTATCTTAAAATATTTGCAAATAATCCCTTTACAAAGTTGGGTCCCATTTTTTTGGAATTTTCGACCTGTTCTCGAGATATGATTTTTTCACCCTCTCGGTGCAAGCAAAATTTATTGCAACCAAAAACTTTTTGCCATAGTTATTGCCATTGCGGAGTTATTAGGGGAAGAACACCCCATTTTTTACATATTAACCCCTAAAACCTCAACCGTTATCTCTAGGAGAAAATATTGCTATAAAAAATTGCAGAAAAATATACACTGGATCATTTTGGTAACCAGAATTTTATACGTACAGTAAACCGTTTAGAATTTATGACCGTGTAGTGTAATTGTATGTATATACAGTTACTACTTTATTTATTTTCGTACAAGAAGAATCAGCGTGTGTTCGCAACTAATATTTTTCTCATCTAGTTGTTTATTTTCCTCTCTATAGTAACCGAACGTCACGGCTACCCGTGATCCTCATTTTCGTTTTCCTATTCTGGTCCAGGCAGTCACCACACCACTCCCCGTCTAAAAGAGGCTACGGAAGGAAACAGTACAAGAGAAGGATACGTGTTTGTGAGAGGTGGAAGGTTTAGAAGAAGATTTGTTATGTTTTATAATTGAATGATGAAAAACAGAAAGGTTGGTGGTGTTTTGGGTATTTTCTACTGAAGTGGCCGAAAGAGTGGAAATATATCCAGGTTTTAATCGGTCAATGGAAACGTTGATCTGTTTACCGTCAACTTCAATTGTATAGAATTTTGAATTTTGACTTAAAATTTTAAAAGGCCCGTCGTAGCATGGGTGCGTTACGTTTGTTGATACAATCCCGGCGGACGAACACGTGTGCAATTTTTTAAGTCGGCAGGAACATAATTCTTGCGAGTGGATGGCCGTGCCGCTGCAGGACCAAGTGTCTGCATCTTGTCCCTCAGGTCGTCGAGAAATTTTGAACCAGAAGGAATTTTTTTACGCGCGAAATTTGGAAATATAAAATCGCCCGGCAAGCGTAATGTCTTGCCGTAGATGAACTCTGCAGTTGTCGCCAAAAGAGATGATTTGAAAACTGTCCGGAGTCCTAGGAGAATTAAAGGGAGTTGGGTTACCCAGTTCTTAGGATCGTTGCTCATTCAGATTGAGTCTTTGATTTTGACATTGCGGATGGTAGGCGGTTGTGGATTTGTGTTGGATACTGATAGTCCTGCAGAATTCCTTCCAAGTGTTGGACTGGAACTGCCGACCCCGGTCAGTAATGACCGTAGATGGTGTTTCAAAACGTGCAATCCAACCACTCAAAAATACTTGTGCAACGGAATCTGCAGTAATTTCAGTAAGAGGAATTACTTCTGGCCAACGCTTAAAGCGATCAATGCAGACCAGAAGGTATCTGAAATTGTCACAAACAGGCAAAGGGCCGATTATGTCGATGTGGATGTCGGTGAATCGGTCATCCGGGTCTGGAAATTTTGCAAAGGGTGACACAGTGTGGCGATGAATTTTGTTCTTCTGGCACTTCAAACAGGACTTGACAAATAGTGCAATGTCGTGGTTCATCCGCGACCACACGTAACATGCTGCTACGAGACGTCTCAATGCACGAGTACCCGGATGTGTGAGTTCATGAAGTGAACGAAGAACTTCCTGCCGCATTGCAGGAGGAACATAGGGTCGTGGTGATGCTAGAAACGTGTTTACGTAGTGCACGTGTTAGAGCCGGCCGGAATGAACTGTTCCAGTTTGAGTGCAGTAGTGCCACTACCCAGATGAGATTTAAGTTTCACATTTTCAGATTGCAATTTTTCCAGTTGGTTGTGGTCTAAAGCATTAATTTCGACTCGCGACAGTGTGTCAGCCACATTGTTGTCCTTTCCAGGGATGTGTCTGATGTCAGTGGTGAATTGTCCGATGTAGTTCAAGTGTCTCTGCTCTCTTCCTGAACAACGATCTGAGTGAGAACAGATAGCAGATATCAAAGCTTTATGGTCTGTATAAACGGTAAATTCTCTACCTTCGAGATAATATTTGAACTTTTTAATTGCCAAATATACGGTTAACAATTCACGGCCGAACGTGCTGTATTTGCGTTCTGTCGGAGTGAAAGATTTAGAAAAGAAATATAGCGGTTGTTGAACGCCAAATTTATCCTTCTGCTGCAAAACCGCGTCAGTAGAGGAGGAGCTTGCGTCTACCATGATGCTTAACTCCGCAACAGGATCTGGAAGCGCGAGCATGGCAGAGTTGGCCAATACGGCCTTAGCTGCCGAAAACGCGTATAATGCAGATTGATTCCAGATCAATGGTTTGTTGCGAGGAGTTGTTGCAGCAAGTTGATTCAGCGGTGATAATATGCTCGAGCATGATTTTACAAAACGGTGATAGAAATTGATCATGCCGAGGAAACGTTGAAGTGCTTTTAGGTCCGCGGGTTGAGCGAAAGACAAGATGGCATCCACCTTGCACTGCAGAGGTTTTATCCCTTCACCACTAATGCTGTGACCTAAGAAACTTAATTTACGTTGACCGAAAACGCATTTATCAGGGTTAATTTTTATACCAAGAGATGTCAACCGCTGAAAAATTTGGAAAAGGTGACGATCATGTTCGCGTTCGTTTTTACTGAAAACGAGTATGTCATCAATGTACGCGAAACAAAATGGTAGTCCGCGTAAAACCGAATCCATAAACCTTTGAAAGGTTTGAGCGGCGTTTCTTAGGCCAAAACTCATCCTGGTGTACTCGAATAGTCCGAAAGGTGTTGTGATTGCCGTTTTCGGTATATCAGTAGGATGACTTGGAATTTGGCGGTATCGATTTTAGAGAATAACGTGCAACCATAACAGTTATTTGCAAAATCGTGAAGAAGAGGCAAGGGATACCGGTCTTGGGTTGTTACCCTGTTTAAGCCACGGTAGTCTCCGTAGGGGCAGCAAGTACCATCTGGTTTCGTAACCATGTGCAATGGCGTAGCCCAGGGACTTGCCGAAGGCTGTAGAAAACCGAGTTTGATGAGTTTGTCAAACTCTTTCCTAGCCGCTCGGTACTTGTGATGGCAACCTGCGGGGCTTAGCAAACACAGGGGGACCCGTGGTCGTGATGTGATGCACATCATGCCTCACGGGTTGTGAAAGATTAAATAGTGATGTTAAATCAGGGAAATGCTGAAGTAATTTTGAATAAGGTTAATTTTGAGTCAGCAATGAATTTAGTTCTGTTGGGCCGAATGCATTTCTCAATAATTTATTACGGGAAATGTCAACACTGATGTTTAAATGCCTGAGAAAGTCGGCGCCCAGAATGGAATGGTTCACTTGCGCAAGTACAAAGTGCCATGTAAAATTTACATCCAGGCCGAAATCAATGTTCAATTTAGATTGACCGAACGTGGGTATTGAATTACCATTCACCGTCGTTAGGAAAAATTTAGCGCGACGATGGGTATTGGCGTAAGTTTGGTCTACCACTAAAATGCTGATTTGGGCACCTGTGTCAATAAAAAAATTAAAACCGACCTGGAGCGCTAGCAGGGCAATAGGCCGACATTAGCCCTGCAGCTGCCCGTTTCCCCACTCGCACGGAAGTGTACATTTGGTGGTACCAGGAATGCTTGTTTTCCGGTTGTCGGTTGGCTGACTTCGACCGACTTCTGCTGCGTGAGAAATTGTTTTCTCTAGTTGCGCTACTTTTGTAGCCAAAGTGGCAACTTGTTGTTGCAATAGCAGCATCTGACGGTCGGCCGGAATTGCTGGTACCGCCATCGGGGTTTAAGGATACTGCACAGATGGTATGAGCGCCTGAAATTTTTATAATTTGGTCTGTCATATCGGCGAGTGTAGCCAGGTGGGTTGTATTTGCCGAAATCAATATGCGCTGGACATCTGTTGGGAGACGGCTGAGAAAAAAATCTCTCATAAGACACTGTCGTCTATGGCAGTATCCCCTAAAAGTTGCTGGAACTTCCTGAGCAACTGAGATGGCGATTGGTTACCCAATGTCTCCTTTGAAAGAAGTTGCTACATTTTCCGAGACAGAGGTACGTTTAATCACCTCTGCCTTAGGAGCCTCGTACGGAAGAATTTCCGGGCGATTGATCTAAAACTCGCGGACCTCCATGGCTACTTCGATCGGGAGTGCCGCGACCACATGAAATTTGCGCAATGAATTTGTGACGCGGTTATTCCAAAAGGTGGACTCTACTCGAAGGAACCAAATGGTGGGGTCAAATTTGGAATAAATAGGAAGTTTGTAACCAAACGTGTTGAAGGTTGTTTCCAACTGTTCCTCCATGGATTAGTGTGAACAAGTGTATGTGCGAGAGAATATAGGAGAGGAGAAAAGTGAAAGAAAAGGGAAAACGGGTAGTAACCACCTGGAGCACGGAACAGGAAAAACGGGTTGGCTGCTGAGAAGGTTGTTAGGTTATTGGGGGGGTGTGGCAGGTCATCGAGGTTGGGGTTGGCTGGGTGACGGCTGTCAAAAGTGACAGTTATTGTATGTATATTAGGGTGGTTCTTAACAATTTTTTCGTCTCAGAAATACCCTCCCATAGTCAGAAAGTGTTCTAATTGATGGAAAAATATGACGGATAACATGACCCGATAGTTCCCTTATCAAAAACCCACTTCTAGAGCCCAAAAACCGTTTTTCATCTTAAAAATGAAGAATCAGTCAAAACTTAATGAGGGACGGTAAAAATCACCAGTTTTGCCATCAGCAGCACATAAATATTGACGATAAATACTCTTCATTATCAGGTGTACTGAAAAACTAAGCCATATAATTGTATCAAGCGATTCCAGCCTTTCTATGCACCTCGAACAATATTATGAACATTTCTCTAAAGTATTCGAAATAAGAAATTTTTCACATTAAATTTTATCACTTAATGATTACAAAAACATGAGTCATGAAGATTTTACTAACTTTGAAGTCAGATAGACACCAAGTATTGACGATCCACTTTTATGAAACTTTAAAATATTTCAGCGGGAAAATTTTAATTGCTTAGCAAAATATGAAATAGGAGAAGTTTTATAACTTTCATCATTATAGATAGCGCAGAAGTTCGAGGATGTAATTTGGTCGATGAATATTAGATTGAAATGGAAAAATTTCAATTCTATGAAATGTTTAAAATTTAAAAATGGAAGAATTTTGAGACGAATAATGGCAGCATTGAGAAAAAACTTTTATAAGAAAGAAATTGGGAGGAATATTTTTTTTATGCTTCGTAAATGAAGAATGTGATATTTTTAATATCCTAATCTGCCCAATCCAAAGATTCTCAAAAGAACAACATATTATTGAATTCACTACAACATCAGTTCAGCGAACATGCCTATTTTGTTCTTTGCTTTCCGAGAGGGTATAATTTGTAATGCATTTAAATTACATTATTTTCGTCTAAATGTTATGATTGAAATTTGTTTTTTTCTTTTTTTCTGAGATTTGATATTTTTGCAACTAAAGCCCGAAATTTTAATTTGCAAGGTAAATACTTAAATCCCAGTATATCTGATAATAAAGAGCATTTTTTGTCAATATTGATGTAGTCCTGATGGTAAAACTTATGTTTTTTACCGTCCCTCATTAAGTTTTGACTGATTCTTCATTTTTAAGCTGAAAAACGGTTTTTAGGCTCTAGAAGTGGGTTTTTGATAAGGGAACCAGCGGGTCACGTTATACGTCATATTTTTTCATCAATTAGAACACTTTCTGACCATGGGAGGGCATTTCTGAGACGAAGAAAATGTTAAGAACCACTCTAATACAGTTACAACTTTATTTGTCTCCAATTTATTAAACGTTTTTGTATAAGAAGAATTAGCGTGAGTTCACAACTTATATTTTATATACGTTGCCACCAATCAATGGCATTTTTAATAAGCTTTCTAATGATATACAGTTTGTATAACAAAATATTAAGGATTCTTGAGATTTATCAATAAAAACATATTTCTTTTGTCACCTTCTGCTGATTTTTAGATTTTCAGCCAAAACTGTGCATTTTCTGGAAAATTTATAAGAGACCAAAGTTGTAGAGCTGAAAATTTGTCCATCAGAGCGCGCAAAATCGTGACCGTATATGCATTTTAGCGTTTTATTTTCAAATTTTTCATTAATATATTGCACTATACTTTATTTTCCGCACCCTCTAGCGGAAAAACAGGAAATTATAGGGAAATTCAAATGACCAATATTGATTGAAAGTATTCCGCTCTACAACTCTTAATAAAAGCAATTTTTGCCCAAAATGCATAGTTTTCGCTAAAAATGCAAATTGATAATGTTTGTATCAATTTTCACGTTTTTTGAATAGTTTTTTGAATTTTCAGGGAAAACTATGCATTTAGTGCAAAAAATTGCTTTTATTAAGAATTGTAGAGCGGAACATTTTCAATCGATGTAGGTCATTTGAATTATTCCACAATTACCCGTTTTTCCGCTAGAGGGCGTGAAAAATAAAGTATAGTGCAATTAATTTAAAAAAAAATTGAAAGAAAACGTTAAAATGCATATACGGTCACGATTTTGCACACTCTGGCGGGCAATACACGCATTATTGGAAAAGTCAAAGACCAATATCGATTGAAAATTTTCCGCTCTACAACTTTGGTCTCCTATTATTTTCTCAGAAAATGGATAGTTTGGGCTGAAAATCCAAAAATGAGCAGGAGGCGACACAAGAAAAATGTTTTTTTATGGATATATCTCAAGAATCCTTAATATTTCATTATACAAATTGTACATCATTGGAAAGTTTATCAAAAATGCCATGAATTGGTGGCAAGATTCCATTTGTTCCATTTGAAAAAAAATAGTTATCCATTGTTTTGCATATGTTGACACCCTGTATAGCGGTATGAACAAAAAGGAACCAAAGCCGATTTGTATTATTCTTCATGATGTGGAAAATTCTTTAAAATTACGCTATCTTTGCTAGAAGCGCTTCTGGATTTTTTTCAGTGTGTCCTTGTTTTTGCCAAAAATTTGCCCATAACTAACCAACCGTCCATAATAGACCCATGGTATCTTATACTATTTTTATCAGCTTCTCAAGAGGGTTGAAAATAAAGTATAAAAAAAAACATAACTTTGTTCTGTTATGTATACTGGGACACCCTGTACAAAAACATATATATTTTTAGCATATGTAGAATAAGTGTGGGTACCAGGTTAAGAAAACTAGAAGTCGATATCACAAATAGCACATAAGTTATGGGGCTTTTACAGATCGCTGGGTCACCCGGTATATCGGGTGTGTATAAATTGGCGGATAATCTACACGTGACGATATTCTTCCAGTAATTCTAAGCAGCTTAGAATTATTATTAAGGTTTCCTGAAAAAACATTTTTTTACAGGGGTGCTAGAGGGGGTGGCAGGGGTTACGCTTAAGTTCGCACGCATGACTTTAAAGAAGACACTAAAGTTTTTTGCCAAAATAGATTGAAAATACGCCGAGTTATGGCGGTTTGAAAATGGTGAAAATTTCACTAATTTTAAGTGTTTCATTTTTTTCCACTTGTGTATTATTTTATACAAAATTTTACCAAAAAAACTCAAAATTTGACTTTTATCATTTTTTTATCAAAAATTAAAGAATTTAGGAAGTACATTAATCTACAAAAGAAGTGCAATTTTTCGTTATCCTCAAAATTTATAATAAGATTTTTGTAATATTTTTCATATTTAATGTTAACACCCACTTTTATAAAATTTTGCCGAATTCCCTTTAAAGTTTCATTTAAATATCTGAATTAGTTCTTGAAATATCCAGAATTATTAAAATGGCGCTGAATCCTAGAAAATAATGTAAAGTCGAAACTATTCGGAATAAATCACAAAAATTGTAAACCAATATAAGACAGATATCTTTTTTTTAATGGTCGGAATCATCTCGGGGACAATCAAATATATATTTTCGTTAAAATTTCTAATTCGAAAAAACAATACTCCCTCTTACTTGTCGGAAAAAGCAAAAATAAAATCACCGCTAAAGTTGTTTAAACAAAATATTTATTTTCGCGCATAAAAATAATTAAATAAATTTAACAAAAGTGTATATGCTAAGCATTTAGTTGATAATCACTATTAAAAATAATCTCGTATTTACATTTAAGCGCACTATGAACCGTTAGACAATTAATTCATATTAGAATGTGTAAACAATTATAACAATACAAAAGTGATAATTTATTCAAATATATTCCGATCGACATTTATCATGCAGCGACTAGACTGCGATCATATTAATCGTCGACCTATATTGGTTTAAGAGCAATAAAAACCACAACTTGCAAAACCTGTAACCTTATTAGATTGGTTCAGAACGTAGCGAATCTGTATACTTTTTCTGTTCCACTTACACAATACCATGTGAAATTGATCACGTTTCTCTGAATTTTTGATTAATTACGACTTACCTAAAAAAATGTTTATTAATTACAAAGAGATAACTATGTTTGACCACGACAAAAGGAAAGGTCAAGTTTATCCAATTATTTAGCACTTTACTTAAATTATTGTACAAGGACAACGCATAAAAAGCAAGTAATTAGAAATTACATTTTTGTATATCGACTTTTAGGATAACATGTTTTTGTTACACTCAGGGTAATCTTGAAAACAATTTTTTTACATTGCCTCCCCGACATCCTATTCGGGAAATAGGATCTGTGATGGATGTAACGGTCTATAATCCCCAGATTTCTATATTTATTTATTTAACGGAATTCCCCATTTTAAACATATAAACAATAATGAGAGACAAACAAATTACAGTTTATAGTATGACACAAGTATAGTAATAAACTAAATCTAATTCTAATGATATATAAGGCCGATGCGTAGTTTCTCTCGGATCAGAGCATTCATTACCTCTTAGAAATTTAATTCGAGGATTTTTCAGCTACTTCACTCTTGTTTGAAGGTTTAATAATCATATCTCTGCCTAAATGGAAAATTATCCGACTTTTATTTCTAACCAAGAACGCTTTAAATTCTTTATGCTACAATACCTGTTAAAAAGCAAGTTAATTTACTTTAAGACGCAGAAGATGATATGGCGAATACAGTGAAATAGTCAGCCAAAGAAAACGTGTTAACTGAGTTAACAAAAATAGCCCCTCGCATGGAAATTTTGTAGAAGTCATAAAAATTTCCACCCGACTGAAACGTATTTTTAATAAGCTAAGAAAACGTGGTATCAATCCTCGCAATCTTTGAATAAAACACCTATTAAAACTATTGGATCAATATGAAACTTATTATTAACAATAATAGGTTTTGCTAAATGAAGATAATATAGAAGAATTTCAATGAATTCTGCAATCCCCTAGACAAATGAGACCTTTGCACCTGATCCATCGAAAAATTCTGATAAATTTTAGTAAAATTTTTACCATAGAAGAATTGGAAACTGCTCCTGGTGAAGATTCTTTCACACATCGCATGCTTGATTTGATTGTAAAGTCCTCTCTTTTTTAAATATTCAACTCGTGGTAAGATAATAGGGACCTCATTGATTCCCCTCATTGGTGTCATGATAGTTTCAATTTTAAAACCATTAGGCGACTGCCATAGATTCACATAACTCTTTTCATATATCATCAAGACCTCTAAAATTTTTAAACACCGTTTACTTTTGCCTTGGATTCAGAGAGGAATTTGACACTAAAGATGCGCTATACAAATTGATATATAAGGTTCAAGATTACTTCAGTAGAAATATGTACCATCCTACTCTTGTTTATATAAAAAACCTATAATCGTGGTTATATTGCAATATCATTCCAAAAGTTTCTTGAATTAGAATTTTTGTCAGCTGTTGCCAGGAATATTATTCTAATTATATTATATTATAGCCATGTTAAATTAAACGCAAACTGTATCTAGAAATTCTGCAGTCCAATGTTACTTAACCCTTTGCGATCCAAAAAAAATGCTCTTATATGTTTTGAAATTTGTATTTAAATGAGTAAGTTTATGTGAAGCTATTGGCATACTTATTTTATGATGATAACAAAAAAAAATTATTTCTTTCTTCTTTCATCTTTAAAAATTTGCTTACACTGCATACCTACATTTCGAAATAATCAAACTTAAACAACGCGCTTTTCAATTCTGCGCTCAAACATTTTTCAAGTCGCAAAAAAAAATTGAAAAACAATTGTCACAAACTCCAAACTTACCAAATTTGTATGTTTCTCTCTGCTACTTATATAAACTCATTCATAATGGTATCGACAATCCGTTATTTCTTAGTAAATTTAAGTCAAATGTTCCTCGGTTAACATCACGGCATGCAAAAACTTTTACATATCGCACTCCAAATACGAATTATTGTTTGAATTCCCCTGTATATAGATTATCTCGCGCTTATAACAAAATTTAATATGTAACTGATATCAGGGGCGGCTCGCGATATAGAGCCAAGGAGCCATGGCACTACCTGTAGTTTCAAGCGCAGCAAGAATTTTTAATTAATTCTTAAAACACTTTTTCGCCAGTTACTTTGGTCTAGGAAAATAAATAGTTCTTTCTTCAAAAAAGGAGGGGGTATATTGTATAAGTGGCTCTACCATCAACATGTTCCACAAGCCGCCACTAAAATTAAGTACAGTTTTTGAAAATCCACGAGTTGTGAATTTAAAAAAAAATTAATTTTCGAATTGTGTAATACTTGAGCAAAAAAATAAAAGAAACTATAAAACGTGTCCACGAAATTCTACAAAAATTAAATTAGAGTTGCAAATCTTCGTTTTAACAAACTAAATTGAGTTTTTGAAAAGTAACCAATTATTTCTCGAATTGTGAATTTTTGAAAATTTTAGATCTAGAATTGTGTAATACTCGAGTTTTAAATTTAAAAAAATATATGAAACGTACAAAAATTTAATTAGATTTGCAAATCATCTTTTTATCAAACTAAATGGAGTTTTTGAAAATTCATCAATTATTTCGTGAGTATTGAATTTTTGAAAATTTTAGTTTTCGAATTGGATAATACTCGAGCAAAAAAATTAAAGAAAACATAAAACGTGTCGACGAAATTCTTCAAAAATTAAATTCGATTTGAAAATCATCGTTTTATCAAACAAAATTCACCAATTATTTCGCGAATTGTGAATTTTTGAAAATTTTAGATCTCGAATTGTGTAATACTCGAGTTTTAAATTTAAAAAAATATATGAAACGTATCTACTAAATTCTACAAAAATTAAATTAGATTTGCAAATCATCGTTCTATCAAACTAAATAGAGTTTTTGAAATTCCACCAACTATTTCGTAAGTATTAAATTTTTGAAAATTTTAGTTTTCGAATTGGATAATACTCGAGCAAAAAAATAAAAGAAAATATAAAACGTGTCGACGAATTTCTACAAGAATTAAATTAGATTTGCAAATCATTGTTTTATCAAAGTAAATGGAGTTTTTGAAAATTCGCCAATTATTTCGCGAATTGTGAATTTTTGAAAATTTTAGATCTCGAATTGTTTAATACTCGAGTCTTAAATTTAAAAAAAAATATATAAAACGTTTCTACTAAATTCTACAAAAATTAAATTAGATTTGCAAATCATCGTTTTATCAAACTAAATAGAGTTTTTGAAAATCCACCAATTATTTCGTGAGTATTGAATTTTTGAAAATTTTAGTTTTCGAATTGGGTAATACTCGAGCAAAAAAATAAAAGAAAATTAAAACGTGTCGACGAATTTCTACAAAAATTAAATTCGATTTGATAATCATCGTTTTATCAAACTAAATAATGTTTTTGAAAATCCACCGATTATATCGTGAGAATTGAATTTTTGAAAATTTTAGTTTTCGAATTGGATAATACTCGAGCAAAAAAATAAAAGAAAATATAAAACGTGTCGACGAATTTCTACAAGAATTAAATTAGATTTGCAAATCATTGTTTTATCAAAGTAAATGGAGTTTTTGAAAATTCACCAATTATTTCTCGAATTGTGAATTTTTGAAAATCTTAGATCTCGAATTGTGTAATACTCGAGTTTTAAATTAAAAAAATATATGAAACGTATCTACTAAATTCTACAAGAATTAAATTAGATTTGCAAATCATTGTTTTATCAAACTAAATAGAGTTTTTGAAAATTCACCAATTATTTCGCGAATTGTGAATTTTTGAAAATTTTTGATCTCGAATTGTGTAATACTCGAGTTTTAAATTTAAAAAAATATATGAAACGTATCTACTAAATTCTACAAAAATTAAATTAGATTTTCAAATCATCGTTTTATCAAACTAAATAGAGTTTTTGAAAATCCACCGATTATTTCGCGAGTTGTGAATTTTTAAAAATTTTAGTTATCGAATTGTGTAATACTCCAGCAAAAAAATTAAAAAAATATATAAAGCGTGTCGACTAAATTCTACAAAAATTAAATTAGATTTATAAACCATGGTTTTGTCAGATGAAGTGGAGTTTTTGAAAATCCACCGATTATTTCGCGAGTTGTGAATTTTTGAAAATTTTAATTTTCCAATTGTGTAATACACGAGTGAAAAAATAAAAGAAAATATGAAACGTATCGACTAAATTCTACAAAAATTAAATTAGATTTGCAAATCATCGTTTTATCAAAATAAGTGCAGTTTTTGAAAATCCACTGATTATGTCAAGAGTTGTGAATTTTTTAAAATTTTAGTTTTGAAATTGTGAAATACCCGAGTGAAAAATTAAAAAAATATTTATAAAACGTGTTGAAAAAATTCTACAAAAATTTAATTAGATTTGCAAATCATCGTTTTATCAAATTAAGCAGGGGCGGCTCGTTATATAGAGTCAAAGAGCCATGGCACCACTTGTAGTTTCAAGCTCAGCAAGAACTTTTAATTAATTCTTAAAAGACTTTTTCGCCAGTTACTTTGGCCTGGGAAGATAAATCGTTCTTTGTTTCTTTAAAAAGGAGGGGGGGGGGGGGTATATTTATAAGTGGCTCTACCATCAACATGTTCCACGAGCCGCCACTGACTGATATATTTTAGCCGTCTTCTAAACCATTTTGCAACGAATATATTCATTGCGCTATAAAATTAAAATAAGTTCACCATGTTAGATTTAGATTTAAGTTTGATAACTTTATAACTATAATGTTAATTTCTTTCTAGTATAAGGTGTTTGTTAGTATTATATTGTTTTTATATGTATTCCTGTATATGCCCTTGTAATTGGACTTTATGTCTGTTGGGTGTTAAATAAATAAATAAATAAATCGCCAAAAACATGCAAAATTTTTTTTAGGCGGTCCGTTGTGTAGTGACAAGCGCTTGTGCCGGCTGCACCGCGGCCGTGTGGGTTCGATTCCCATCCCGGGCGGAGATTTTTCGGAGATCGAGAAGTATTCGCTCGGGTCCGTGGTTGTTGTATTTGTCTTACATTATTCATTTATTCACATTATTTATACAAATAAAATACAAAAATAATAGCCGTGTGTGACTGAATGGCTAAGCCTAAGTAAAAAGAAAATACATCAAACTTCTCAAATTTACCAACGGTTCAATTCTGAGATCAAGCATTTTATAAACTCCCTAATAAATATAAACACAGTTGCAACATTCTTGAATCTTTCCGAATTTAACAAAAATTGATTACACTGGATAATTCTACATTTCTATTTAAAATATTTACGCTTAAACACTGCTCGATTCAATTTGGAGGCTACACATTTTACAAGTTGCATTAAAATTTTTAAAAAAGAATTCCAACAAATTCCAGACTTTTTAAATGTATTCAAAAATTATTATTATAAAATCTGTAAACATTCTTGGCTCAAATTTTGAAATAGTCAGTCGTGAATTTCCTTCATTTCAATTACGAGGTTGAGCATTTTTTGCCACCAAAGAAAAATATAAATACAATTGAAAAAAACTCCAAACTTTATAAATTTAGTCAAAACTATTAATATACTATTATATTATTGTATTGTATTTTACATACAGCTTAGTATGTAATTTTATACTTGATTTTATTTGTTACCCTGTAATTTGATCTATCTGTTGGGTAAATAATAAATAAATAAATAAATAAAGGCAAAAACACCTTCAGCGATATGGATGGCTAAAAGAAAATTAATGCTTTCAAGAAAAACGTTACTTACAGCTTCAACAATACATTCCATTATGCCCCAGAAAATACCTCATAAAATTGTTACTTAGAGTAACGGTAATTTTATTATCAACTGTAAGCCATTTTTGTTCTTATTGAGCTTTACCTTGAAAACGCCAATTCATCATTGTTACATATTGAGTATTTAAACGAGTACGTGCGTTTTTATTGTTATAATTCATGGAATAAGAAATATGTGAAAATATTATATTACAACATAAGCCAATAGTAATAACGCGTGTTAATGATCAAACGGAGGTCACCTTTCGGAAAGATTACTGAACAGAAAGCCGCCAAACAGGAAACAATTTGATCACCTTTACATTGTCAAGTTTTCCGATATTTTCAATAATTTATACGTGAGACCCGACGACGTTATAAACTACAAACTCGTCTTATTTATATACCGGCGACAGCATTTGCCTGACGAAACCGCGGGATGATTTCATCCAGGGTACGATTAACTATCGGATTTGCATATATTATTAATGCCCGTTTTGGCGCAGAATTTACGACTCCATAAATATGCCAAAATAAATGTGGACGAAGAAAGGTCACAAAAGGTATCAGTTGTTAGTTGATATGAGAGCCATTCACAATCGGTGAAATATGGACTGGATCAAAATCTATTTCGAGTTGAAATGGAGGCGGTGCACATTATTGCGAACAAGGATAAACGGATTTCAAATCTTAATGGTTGTGTCGCATTAAACGGTGTAAAACCACGCGTTGCATAATTAGTCAACCTGTGGCGAAGCAAATCATTACTTTTCGCAATATCCTCGGCAAAACGGTAGTAAGTAGTTTTTAGTTGCGACCTGTTGGGAAATAAACAATCACAAGTTATGCAAATGGGAGAGAAGTGGCTAATCCGTGAATGCTGTACTGTATTTAACTCTGTATGGCTAATAGATTACATTTAACTGACCCATTATACAGTGTGATAATTAAGTTACAGATAAATTCGGTAACTCCGTTAATGTGTATGACAGAGAAAAAATCTAAAAGGGGTATAGCGATTTAAATTACTGCGCATATGAAAAAAAAATAGTTTTTTTTTAATTGACGTCATTAATTTTTTTCTTCAAATGACAACCTATATTTTTTATTTTTTATTTTGATAGCTTTTTTTAATCGGTTTTCAACCATACAAAATTTTGATTAGGTTACATAATAAAAAAATACAAGAAAAACGGTCTTATAGTTAAAAAGGTAAAGATGAATGAAATTAACAGACTAATCCTAGTTATCGGAGTTTAAAACAAACAAAACAGTGTGTTCACTGACAAGCGTTGTACAAGCGCGAACTGTTTACTGCGTTTTTCACTCCCTGCGGATAGTACTAGTATTTAATAAGTATAGCCCGTTCTCTGGAATCTGGCGGCTGTGGTCGTAAAAGAGGGGACGTAACATTTTTTATCTCAAACCAATCTTTGTTAAGAAGTACTGGCGTAAAAGTGTGTATACCAATAGGAGCGAAGGACGGTAATAAATGTATAGGATGCAATTAGACGAACCACCAATACCTTTTCTTCGAGGGTGCGTCGATCCTCAGGGCAGACCGACCGTTTTACGACCTCAGCCGCCACATTCCTGCGAACAGACTATAGTAAGTATCTACAAGGTGGCGCAAAAGTAATGTCATAATTTGAATTGGCTGCCATTTTGTTATAAATGATAAAAAAAGAGTTCTGTTTCCAAAAACTGGCCGGCCTATAACAACATTAAACGAAGATATGCAGCTTAAGGGTACCGTCTACTTTGTTGAATTCAAAAAAAAATCTTTATTATTATACACTGGTCTACAAGGTTTTGGACTGGAGCAACCAAATAGTATTACCAAGGTAATTTGGTGCGCTGAATTCGAATCTGTAACTGGTTTTCTTCTATCAGGTCAGGTTTGCGAGATATAAAATATCATTGTTTTCGTATGTGTTTAATAAAAAATCGTTAATTTATTCAAAAATAAATGACATTTTAAAAGTAAATGGCAGTGTTTGAACATCGTTTATATTTATTTGGGTCAGTTTCACGTATTATCCAGCAATAATCTCCCAGCATACTTTTGTCCCAAAATCCTTGATAATTTGTTTCAATTTTCATTAAATCTTGATGAGCACGTTCTCCTTGTTCATCACTCACCGCACCCAGGTTTTGTGGAAAAAAGTTCAAATGGGAATGCAAAAAATGCACCTTGAGTGACATCCGTGCACCTAGTTCACAATAGTTTTTTAATAATTCAGTAACAATTTGTCTGTAGTTATCACTTTTCTTGTTTCCAAGAAAACCATCTACGATACTTTTGAGAGATTGCCAGGCTGGAGATTCTTTCTCTGATAAACATTGTGAGAAATAATCATCATTCAATAACTTCCTAATCTGAGGACCAACAAATATGCCTTCTTTAATTTTAGCATATGAAATTTTAGGAAAAACTGCTAACAAATGTTTAAAAGTAGCACTATCTTTATTCAGAGCCTTGACAAAGTTTTTGAAAATACCCAGTTTTATATGCAGTGGTGGAAGTAGAAAGTCATTTGGGTCAATTAATGGTTTATTTGAAATGTTTTGTTTTCCAGGAGAATACTCTGTTCTTTGTGGCCAATCTGTTCTGGTGTAATAATGACTTGCAGTTCGACTATCCCATAAACAAAGGAAATAACAAAATTTTGTGAAACCTCCTTGCATGCCAGTTAATAAACCAATGATAAATTTGATTTAATTAAAACTTAGAATTTATAAATACATAGTACATTCAACTACATAATTTTAAATCACCCCATATTTCCATTTATGATCTTCGTATTTCAGTAAAGTTAAAATTTGAGTCATTGATTCGTAATTTTCCTTTGTATTAACAGCATGAGCAATTGGTATGGATGGTTTTTTATTCCCATTGTGTAAAAGAAGAGCCTTTAAACTGTGCTTAGAGCCGTCAATTAATAATCTCCATTCATTTTTTTCATATGGTTGGTTCATTTTTTGAAATAAACCTTGAATGTCGTTAGAGTAGAGAATAGTGTTTTTCTTCTCAAAATATGCAGCCAATTCCAAGCTTCTTTCTTTATAAACTGTTACTTTTATCCCAACTGCAAGAAGTTTCCATTGTTGCATACGTGAAGCCAATAATTCTGCGTCTTGCTTTGATAAATGTAAATCATGAACTAGATCGTTAAGTTCAGCTTGAGTCACTAAATGGCATTCATCATCAGACTCATATAAACTACCACTGCTGGGAACAATGTCATTAAAAGATGATTCCGAATCACTGCTTGTAGTACCAGGAACGACTGGCAATGGATCATTTGGTAAACGTTGAACTGGTTTTGAAACAGATGGAACATTTGCGTATTGCACACTTGTTCGATTTTTCATATTAATCCCAAAAACTTTTGATAAACAAAAATAACAATCGGTTTGGTGATTACTTTGCTCTCTCCATATTACTGGAAGTGCAAGGTCGAAATATTTCTTCTCGCCATTCGACCACTTGTATAAAATGGCTCTGCAACTATTGCAAAACACTGTCGGTGTCCACCTTTTGTCTAAATTTCTGACAGCAGAACCGAAGTAATGTAAATATGCATATTTTAGTGGTTCAGTTATTGCATATCCTTTTTTTCCAACTATATATTTACCACAAACAAAACAGAAATAGCTTGAACTAGTAACACACGATGACATATTTAAGCACTATTATTATGAAGATACAAAATAAATCTGGGTTTCTGTCAAATTACTTTACAGCAGCGCCACCCATGCGACATAAAAAGAACTAGACCTGATAGCGCCATTATGGTGATAAATTTGAATTCAACGCACCAAAATTACTTGGAAAACATCATCCTCTTTTCCAGTCATTTTTTTAAAATTTGTAGACCAGTGTTATTTTGCATTTTTGGAAGCTGTAGGTGTATAGAATATTGTGTCCAAACGGCAAGTTCATATTTCAAATGGAAATGCTTATAAACGGCGGGCCTAAGCGCGCCACGTACAAAACAGCACCGCGAGGCGGGGGTCCCCAACTGCCTTAAAGTTTCTTCGCTTTTGCCAAAAACTATAGTTTGTCAGAAATTTTCCCTCAAACTATTTTTTTTTTTCATGCGCTTGTAATAATACACAACAGCATCACTTTTAGTTACTTATTAACCCAAAAAAGTTTGGTTCATCTAGGATTATGTTTTGAGGGTCCCCAACGACCATAAACTTTTGCAGTTCTCGACAAAAACACTACTTTTTCGTATGTTTTTCTGCGTACAAGAAAAATTGCAATATAAAAAAATGCACTTGCAGTAGCGCAAATAAAAGTCACCACGTAGAGTCACACTTAAACTTAATGTTCCTTTCTAATTTTCTTACAGGATCCAACATTTGCTGAAGTATCGGAACCTGTGGCAATAAGAATTGAAGAACTTTGGCATAAATCATCTATATCTATCGTATCTCATACACATATTCTGCAAATTCTTCGTGCTTACCACACCAAAGAATTTATTGAAACCGTATAAAGGAAGAAAAGACAATGTTAACTACCAAACAAATTTACAGCTCTTCAGAGACTAAAGCAAAGTGAATTTATTCGACATTTCTGCTAGTAAGTGTGTATTTTCAGAATGTAACTGTGATAAAGTTTGTAAGGTTCCAAATTAGGAACAGGCATTTCTTCAAGACCAAAAGACATCAAGAAACATGGTTATAGGAAGTATTGATTCAAAGTCTTCAAAGAAACTAAAGCGGACGATGGAAAGAAAAGAAAAAGAAGAATCCCGAATAAAAAAATCTTCGCTTTTCCAATGAAAGTGACGATTCTTGTCTACAGGCGCCCCAGGAAGAAAACTTGGAGCAAACTAAAGGGTGTGATTCTGAAACACAGTTTACGACAGATGACGAAGATTACCAAGTTGAGCCTACACCTTCAACATTAAAATAACATGAAAATCAGGGCAATTGAGGCTCCATCTGCCGGCTTTATCAAGAACCACTGATAGATACGGCATTTCTGACAGAGTCGCCGCTGAAATTGCCTCTTCTGTGCTTCAGGATTTTGGTCTGGTGACAAAGGATGATGCTACTCAAGTTATAGACAGAACTAAATTAAGGAGAGAGAGACAATGAAAGAGAAAAGAAGTAACACTTCAATAAAAACCTGTAGTACTTAAAGCTCTTTATTTCGATGGTCGAAAAGACAAGACTTTAAGCATAAGCAATGAGGGTAAAGGCACAAAACAGTACCGTACAACCACGTTGGAAGAACATATATCTCTCATACAAGAGCCTGGATCAATATATGTTGGGCACTTCACACCACTTAATTCAAGTTTTGCTGTGAATATAGAAAAAGGTATTTTGAACTATCTATTAGAAAAATGCATTGATACACAGTACTTGTTAGCTGTAGGGTACGATGGTACTAACACAAACACTGGAAGAGTGGGTCGAATCACTCGGCTATTGGAAGAAAGACTTGGTAAACCATTGTATATGACAAAATCGAAATAGACTTACCCGAAGTAACCAACAATGACCTCAGTACAGATCAGGAGTATTTATTAGAAATCTGCGGAGCCGTTGCTAGTGGCTCAAGCTATTTGGCTAAACATAATCCTGGGAAAATTGCACACTCCAGATGGCTAACGTTGTCAAATCGGATTCTGCGATTATATGTGGCAACACTTAGCCCATCCAAAAAGTTCAAAGAGTTGGCAACTTATGTTGTGAAAGTTTATGCTCCCATGTGGTTCTGGATTAAAACTAAACCGTTATGCACGAATGGTGCAAGTCATTTGTGGAGAACAATAAACCTTTCCCGCTACCTAAGTGATGAACTAAAGGAAGTTGTTGATCCGGTTATCCAACGAAATGCATATTTTGCACATGCGGAAATCATTCTGCTGGCAATGATATGTGATGAAAGAGTGGCTATCCGAGAATTGGGACTTCGTCGGATTCTAATAGCACGAAAGAATTTACGTAATCAAATCCGACAGTTTCAGGTGCCTATTCTCAACTTCAAGGTAAAGAGTTACGAAGACCTTATTGACTGGCAGAACAGTACTATAACAGCTCTTCCACTACTATCTGATGTTTCTGATGATGACATTAAAGACAATGTTGTCCGACTCCGCAGTGGTAGAGATGATGAAATTGATGATGAATTTGATGATACCCAATCAGTTGAGAGATGCGTAAAAGTAGTTACCGACGCAACATCCGCAGTTTGTGAAGCAGAAGCACGAGATGGGTTCATTCGGGTGAGGTTAGAATCAAGAAACACGCATTTTAATACAAAAGCACAATTTCAAAAAGAATAACGTAAAACTTGTCACATTTTTTGTTGACGTTTACTGGATTTACTGTATGTATTATGTAACATTTATCAGCATACAGCAATGCTAATCATTAGTTTGTCATTTCATAAAACTAAGATTGTTTATTGCTTAATTATTTATTAGTGTTAATTGTACTTTGTTAAAAGTTTAAGGATAAGTCATTAGTGATTATTACCAGTTGTATACTATGATTACTTAAAATATTTTATTATAATGTGTATGATACTTTCATAGTTACTTATTCTCACAATGCAAACTGAGTGTAAGGTTTTTGGAAAACCCTGAAATATTCTTTTTTTTAGTCGAAAATGACTAGTTTTACGATCGTTGGGGGACCCTCAAAACATAATCCTAGACCAACCAAATTTTTTTGGGTTAATAAGTGACTAAAAGTGATGCTGTTGTACACTATTACAAGCGCATGAAAAAAAAATATTTTGGGGGAAAATTTCTGAAAAACTATAGTTTTCGGCAAAAGCGGCAAAACTTTAAGGCAGTTGGGTACCCTCAAAATATAATCCGATCAAACACACATTTTGGGGGCTTCATATGTGTCCCAAAAGGCAACTTTTCCGCACTATTACAAGTTTGACAAAAAAATATCAATTTTTTCACTCCACCCTAGTGTTTAGTATAATTTGTAGTACAAAAAAATAATTTTCAGTGATTTATTATTACTAAAAATTCTTCCATTTACTATATGTTATTCGGGAATGTACAATAAATGTATGAATCTTTGGAAAAACTGAAATTTTCAATTAACAACAAAGTTAGGTTTATAGTGTTATTTTCGAAACGTAATGTAAACACCAAGTTGATTTTTACCATAATTGTTGATAATAGTATCACGTACGGTATCAGAAGTTTTCAAAATTGTTCATCGAAAAATAACGGAGACATTAATTAATTTAGATCGGTTGTCCTCCCAATTTATGACATTTTAGCCATTTTCTAACTAATTGAACGAAAAATAAATGTTTGTAATATGTCACTCCAAACATTATAACAGTAGTTTTCATATGATATCAAGATAACAATGTTCTATTGTTAAATAATTGAGTTAAGCACTATTGCAAATGTGCCATTTTTTTTGAAATTTCAAACGCCTCTGAGAGCGAGATAGACAAAGTGAAGCCTCTCGCCCCCTTCCTCCACGCGTAACCCAACAAAGTGCAGAGCGGAATAGACGCTGGGGGTTAGGAGCTGTCATAAAACGCGAAGTACCTTCAATTCATGAATATTCATTATTAGTTTGTTATTTGAGAATTGTGCATTTGAAGAAGCAATCTGGCTAGGAAATACAGTATTAAATTCAAACGCCATCAACGGGCGAAGAGTGTAAATTTAATTTAAACCAACATCTAATGGGTCACTTATGGTATATTTATGAACTCAATTAACAATTTAAATTATGTAAAAATATACAGGGTGTTCCATTTGAAATAAAAAAAGTTAAGATAATTTCCGGTTGAACCGGTAATGGAATTTTTATTCTAAGTCCACGTGTTGACATGCTTTAAGATATACAGAGCTTTTATTTTAAAACTGAACATACTATTATTAACGCCTATGTTCAATCGTAAAATAATCAAATGGGCATTAACAATCATATGTTTAGAGTTAAAATAAAAGCCCTGTATGTAAAAATTCAAATGATATTTGGGGTCTACCAGAATTTTGTTACAACCGGTATATTCAGGACTTTTTGGGACCTTCGTCAGGCCTTCTTTCAAAACTGTTTTTCAGAACATTTTTTCAAGTTTTTGGGATTTTTTCTTCAGAACTTTTTTCGTGTCTTGTTTATGGAATTTTTTAAAGATTTTTTTAATTACATTGTATAAGGTACTTTTAATTATATTTTCAGGATTTTTTAATTACATTTTCATTTTTCTTTATTTTCAGGACTTTAAAAGTCTATTTCAGGACATTGTTTTCAAGATTTTTTTTAAGGACTTCTTTCAAGATTTGAAGATTTTTTTTTGTGGATATTTTAAGACTTTATTTTCAAAACTTTATTTCGTGACCTTTTTCAAAAAAAATTCGGGTTCTTTTTCAAGACAAATTTCAACGTTTTCAGGTTTTTTTCTCAAAACTTTTTTCAGGGCTTCTTCAAGATTTTTTTTCCGGGCTGTTTTTAGGACCATTTTTTCAGATTATTTTCCAGTAGTTCTTAAGAGGGTAAGTGCCGCGTCGAAAATAGATGCATGTTTGATGGTCAGCATATACATAATTCTGAAGTTAATATCAAATATTAAGAAATGATATTTTGCACACTTAGAGAGAAAGGGTTAAACTATTCGTTTATAGAATTTGATTTTTTTTAATCATCTGACAAACTGTATAATTTATCCTGAAAATTACTAATATTGGATGAACATCTGGAGGTTTTCTCTGCAAAGAACTAAAAATGTAATGCTACAGAAAAATAGTTTATACCTTTGAAAACAATATGTACCTAATAAAATTGTCATTAGTTATCAAATAAAATCGCAAAAACGTAAGAGCTGCACCTCTACAAACACGAACTTACTTAATTTTCGCCGTTGTAATGAACGCCACCTACATGAAACATTTTGTATCAACCCTGGAGGGTTGAAATTTACGTACTCGGTAAAATTTCAGGCCCAAGATTGTGGTGATTATCATTTTCTATTAGACCATTCTGGTCCAACTCTGGCGCGAGGCACTTACCCCCTTAAGGTATTTTTTAAAGATCTTTTTTAAATAATTTTTTCAAGAGATTTTTTGAAGACTCTATTATTTTGAAGACTCTTCTTTCAAAAGGTTTCTCATGCTTTTCGTCAGAACATTTTTCAAGAATTTTCTTTTTCATGGATATTTTCGGGACATTTTTTCCAATTTTTTTTTTGAGGACATTTTTTCAAGGCCTCTATGCACTTTTTTCGGAACCTTTTTAAGGAATTTTTTTCAGTACGTTTTCTCAGGATATTTTGTCAGAAATTTTTTGGGACTATTTTGTCGGGTCTTTCTTCAGGACATTTTCTTTGAAACTTTTATTCAGGACATTTTTTCAGGACTTTTTTCCAGGACTTCTTGATTATTTTAAGGACTGTTTTTTATAACCTTTTTAGGGACTTTCTAAAATCCTTATTTCAGGACTTTTCTTCAGAATTTTTTATCAGGACTTTAATTTCAAAACTTTTTTTCAGGAATCTTTTTCGGCACTTTTTCAATATGCTTTCTCAATACTGTTTTTCAAGACTTTCTTATAGGCCTTTTGCTCAGAAGCATTTATTTGGGACTTTTGTCATGATTTTCATGAGTTTTAAAATTCTTTTTTCAGGACTTTTCTTCAGAATTTTTTATTAGGACTTTATTTCCAAAACTTTTTTTCAAGAATCGTTTTCGGCACTTTTTCAAGATTCTTTCTCAATACTGTTTTCAAGACTTTCTTATAGGACTTTTGTTCAGAAGCATTTATTTGGGACTTTTTTTATGATTTTCATGATTTTTATCTATTCTACTTTCTTTCAGGACTTTTTTTCAGGCCTTTTCAGGATTTTTGAAAGCATTTTTTCGGTTCTGTTTAAAGGCCTTTTTCAGGTCTTATCAAAGGCCTTTTTTCAGGACTTTTCTTTTTGGGTGTCAGGACAATTTTTTATAGAATTTTTTTTGACTTTATCAGGTTTGTGGATTTCTTTTCTTAACTTTTTTTAGGACGTGTTTTGTCAAAATTAGAAATGTGTAACTGATAAGTGAGTCGACTAAAAGAGTCAAAGAGTCAAGTGACTCATTTTGAATCACGAAGTTTTATAAGTGAGGACCTTTTTTTATCATTATAGAATAAAATATAAAATTTGTGAGTTGGCGACTCTTTTATTTATTTTTTTGCTCATTAACATTTTATGGGGTAAAGAGTCGACTCTTTGTAATTATGACTTTTTGTAAATATCCACTATCTACAGGGTCCTGCATCTCACCTCCCATTTTCTATAGCTCAGTTACTAATTAAGTTAGGATATCAATATTTTGTAGAATATATTTGCATCCTATGATATATTTTTCATGATGATATATCTTTTTTAAATTACATGCTATGTATTTTATTGCTTATTATTTTATTATTATCCCAAATTTAAATATTGTCCTGTGATTTACAACAATACTAACTATTCATAGAATTAATTTGAAAATTTTAAAATAGATTCTTTTTGAAAAAAATTTAATTGAAATTTTAAATTAGGTTTTGAGATGTTTTTTTCTTATTTTAACCCATATATTGGAAAGGTCGTAAAAAATTCTGTAAAATAGAGCCTATCCCAGTTATCTAGCTCAATTATATAAGTTTCTACAACAATTCAAAAAAATCGGGTTTTCTGTTTTTGGCCCGTTTATGAGAACTTTAAAGCTCTGCAATTCAAAAACGAGTTGACATATCTCAGTAAACTTTCACATTTTTCCAAGTCTATACTAATAGCAAGAAAATGTGAGATGGTGAGGTCTTTTTCTGTGTTGAATTTACATGGAATAACCCGCTAATAATATGATCCACCAATACGTCAATATTAAAAGAATTAATTATAATAAGTTTATTTAAATTTAAATATTTTATTTTTTTAGATTATAAAAATTATTAAATTAGATCACTCGAAATACTTTTAAACATTGTAAATCTTTAAAATTAGCTTTATTTGATTGTTTTCTATATATTTTTATAGAAGTCTTATATGAAGATTAAGTTTTTGTGTGGTTGTACAATATATTCGTCAATTGCTTGCACATTTAACAAATAGTTTATCAATATATTGAAATTGTTTGCATTTATCCCAACTTGTATTTATTGTTATATTACTTACCAACAAAATGTGCCCCAGTTCTTCATCATTTCGAAGCAATATCGCCGCTTGGTTTTCCTCATCCTGATAAATATCTCCGATATCTTCATGTTGCTGCAAAAAAAAGAATTACCATGTAGAAATCTGGGTTACGTAACAAGCACTGATGCAGACACAGGTTATTAATTTAATTATTTGTAATTGGGGATTTGATTATAAAATAACTTGATTTCCAAGATTGCGTTCCATTTACATATGAGAAACAATAGTATTTCGCACGATTCGTGACACTCCTTTACAAAATCGTTCAGAAAATGGGTCATACGCATATGTGATCTCATATTGCGTACATTTTGCGACAAGGTATCCATTGTATAAATTTACAGGACAATTAGTGTGCCTCGGTGAAAATATTGCCAAACTTTCGAGTTTTCATTATATTCAAATGTGCATTGGTGTAGTAGTTACAAAATCTATAATCGGTTACGCAAGTCACGCCACCGAATCGGGTTTAGTCTCAGGACTTGATTTGGGTGATTTCAGTAACTGTCATCCTACTTTATTACCTAAATGTGGACTAGTCTAGTAGTACAACATATTTTATCCGATTTGAATAAATTATGGTGCGGTTTGAGTTTCTTGGTGAAATTTTAGTGGTGAAATACTAAAGACAGAAAGGAGATTAGAATAAAATTGTATTGTGTCGTGATAGAAATCAGATAAAATGGCAAATGAATTTGCAATAAAGCATGGGATGTATTTTATCGGAAATATTTTACATTAAATTAGGTATAGTATACATTAGTATAAATTCGTGTCATTATGTTTCTTGTTCGACGTGTTTCTTTCGATCAGATTTTCAAGATAATGTAGTGGTATACCAGTAGATAAATATATTTGCAAAACGAGTCCTAAAGAAAATCCATAAATTCTTAAAGTTATTTTTCATCGCTGATGAGAGATATTGTTTTCATTATTATTCCATTCACTTATCGCGTATCGGTTGCGCAACCAACCACATATTGGGAACATCTGTTTTACAAGATTGCTCCTATCTCATTGTTTGTGAATGGTGAATGTGATCTTTCACTAATTTCAGACCCGAGCCTATGTTATCTTACCTTTGAAGTCGCTAATTCAGTCAAAAACGTCAAACAACAGCGATTTAACAAATTGCCAACACAAAGAGGTTTTCTAGTGGTCGCGATTGGCAGTACGCAGAACATGACCGGACATAAACATTTAAAACTGCCCTTAACGATAATTGATAACGCTCCAATGCATGAAAATGTTCGATAATGCACATTGGGAAGTTCGCCACCAGTAACATAAAGATTAAAGATAAACTAAGGCGTAATATAGCGTCGTATTGTTCAATTTTTAATGGTGGCGCGGAAAACGTCACCGGTCAAACGGGTGCATGAGATTCATCAAAGTACTCGTGGCGGCATATCACGGCAACACTGACGAAAAGTTTGTAATTTATTTGTCTGCAAAACAAATAGCACGGAAGAAACAGCAAGGATACGATGTGTGTTTTATTTGTGGCGAAAAAGAGCCGCTTTTTTCGATGTTTTTTTTCGATGCGAAGTGTGAACATCTAAGTTTTTATAAACATTTAGGTAAGTACATAGCGTACTATAAATATAAATTACTTTCAACTTACGTGGAAATAGTTTGTTTATCGCACCCTTAGCAACTTCCCTTATTTTTGGAGATGAGCAAGTAATATTCGAGATTTATTATGTTTTAAAATCTATTGAAATCACCGTCAAATAAATTCGTTCAAAATAAAACAAAAATGTTTTTTAGTGCTGCCACATTGCAGACAAACCTTTGTTTACGTATATATTTTATTTTAAAAATAAATGCTTAGATAAATCCAAAGTCGAAAATTTAAAGTCTCGTTCCATGGGAGCACTTGTGTCACAATGGACTCCCCTATTAAACATGTATAATAATGTACTATTGTGAAATCCACCGCAGAAGAAAAATAAAAAATGGTGATGTGGCCATCATGTTACTTTCTTCGATCTTGATTCCATAACAGTTATTTATATTTATACTACCATGGTTTATTTTAATTTTAGATCAGATGGTAAGATATTTAATTAACATCTGTTTAGAAAATGGGATATTCCCACAGTGTTTAAAGGAAGGTGTAATAACGCCGATCTACAAGAAAGGTGATCCGAGTGATTTTGGTAATTTCAGACCTATTACTCTGCTATCTGTTTTTTCCAAAATATTAGAAAAAATAATAGCGGAGCGACTCATAAATTATTTCAATATCCATAACTTGCTTGACAGTGCACAACACGGGTTTATAAGAAGAAAATCGACAAATACAGCTATATTCGACTACATAGCACAGATTGTGAACGCACTAGAGAGGTCAGCGATACCACTAGGAATCTTTCTGGACCTATCTAAAGCGTTTGATACGGTGAGCCACAAAATATTGCTGGAGAAGCTTGAATATTATGGTGTGAGAGGCGTAGGTCAGGATCTAATTCGGTCATATTTGACAAATAGAACTCAAAAAACAAAAATTGGTGACAAATTATCCGATTCAAAGACCGTTCATCTAGGGATACCACAGGGTAGTATATTGGGTCTGATTCTATTTGTCATTTATGTGAATGATTTGCCTGAAATCATCAGAGAGCGAGGCACGTTTATAACAACATACGCCGATGATACTAACCTCCTAATATCCAACTCTAGTGAAGGAGAACTAGTTCACAATACCATAGAAATATTTAAAACAAAACAAAAGATTGGATGATAGAAAATAAATTATTGATAAACAATACTAAAACAAATTTTATTATATTTAAAACAAAAAATAAGCAAAATGCAACTAGCACTATAACTTTAAATGACGAAACATTTAAATTTCAAAATACATCTAATTTTTTGGGGATGGTGATCGATAGCAACCTAAAATGGTCATACCAGTGCGATCAATTGTTATCAAAATTAAACTCTACCTGCTATGCCTTGCGAACCTTGAGGCAAGTATTAGATATTAACACCCCAATCACAATTTATAGAGCAAACTTTGAAAGTGTGATAAGATACGGCATAATACATTACGGATGCTCTAGTTACACAAACAAACAAGAGCGTTACGAATAATACTAAACTTAAATCAACGAGATAGCTGCCGAGGTAGGTTTAGGGATGCTGGTTTACTTACCTTCTATAGTCTTTATATATATGAAATATTAGTTTTCAATTTAAACAATAAAGACAAATTTAATATACATAGCATGAATCACCAATATGACACGAGTAACAATGAAAAATATGCGTATCCACCTCATAGACTCTCACTCTTTGAGACATCTCCCACGTATGCGGCTTTGAAGTTTTTCAATGGATTGCCCAAGCATTTGAAAAGCATCACTGATGTAAGACTATTCAAAACAGGGTTACAAGAGTTTTTAATAAAACATGAATATTATTCAATATCAGAGTTCATAAATTATAAGAGTTAATACATATATACATATTATCATAAATAAATATGCACCCTAATTTGCATATTCGTAAGAGTATTGACGTGTTCAATTAGCGGCTAGATATGGTATAATTATGTTATTATGTTTTGTTTTAAATATTAGTTATTAATTGTTTCATGTACTACCTCTATGTTGAATAAAGTATGTATTATTATTATTATTATTATTATTACTGACGACTAAAACGTCAAAGTTATGAAAGATAAAAATAACAAATTATACTTCCAATTCAAATAATCCTAAATTAGTTTATTAGAAAACTAAAAAAAATCCTAATAAATTCTTGAAAAAAGTTCTAAAAATAAATCTTGATAAATCCCGAAAAAAGCCCTGAAAAAGATTTCTGAAAACACCCTGAAAGACTTCTGGTTATGAAGTTCTAGAAAACATACCCGAAAAAGTCTTGAATAAAACATACTGAAAAAATCTGATAAAAAAGTCTTGATAAAAAGTCGAGAAAAAGAGTCCGGAAAAAAGTGCTCTGACAAAGAAATGTCAAAGAAAGGTTCTTGAAAAAGATCTGAAAATAGTCGTCACAAAAAAAATCGGAAAAAGGACCTAGAAAAAGACCTGATAAAAAAGACTGTAGAAAAGTACTGAAAATAGGCTTCAAAAAAGTTCGAAAAAGGCTTTAAAAAGTCCTGAAAAGAACCTGTAAAATAGCCCAGCAAAAAAGTCCTAAAAAATTCCTGCGAAGAGCCCTTACAAAGGTCCTAAAAAGTCCTGCGAAGAGCCCTTACAAAAGTTCTAAAAAAGACCCGAAAAAAGTCGAGAAAATTGTCCAAACAGAAGTCATGAAAAAAGCCTTAGAAAAGTACTGTACAAGGCATTAAAAAAGTCTTGATAAAGTCTTCTCCGGGAGAAAACTTTCTCGACTAATTTGCAAATTTATTTAATACACATGACTGGTTCGACATTTTTAACTCCTCATACGCCTCATTTAAGTTTACTTTTAAGAAACACTTACATACAGATTGTTGATCTCTGCACCTGCCTTGCTTTATTTTGCTGCGGTATCTGCGATTGTATGTGTGTATATATTTTTGATTGTTAAATACAATCATTATTTGTTTTACATATATTTTTAGTACTTAAGTTGTTGTATAAATTGTATAAATCTTTATTGTAACAGAGGTTTCCCGTTTTTAAATAAATAAAAATAATCCTGATAAAAAAATCCTGAAAAACGTCTTGAAAAATAATCCTGATAAAAACTTCCTGAAAATAATGAAAAAGTTCTTATAAAACGACCAGAGGAAAAGTACTGAGAAAAACATACAGAAAAGTCAGAATAAAGACCTTAAAAACACCTGAGTAAAGCCTGTGAAATAGTCCCGGAAAAAGTCCTAAAAAAGAGTCCTGAAAAATAAAGTCCTGAAAGAAATTTCTGAAAAAAGTCCTGCAAAGAGTGCTTAAGAAGGTCCCGAGAAAATTCCAGAAAATATTCCTCACAAAAGCCTTAGAAGGGATCTGATAAAAGGTATTAAAAAAGTCTTGAAAAAATATCCCTGATAAAAAAGGCTCCAAAAAGGTCCTGAACGTAATAGTTTTTAAATAATCTTAAAAAAAGGGCCCCTGAAAAAAAAATTCGAAAAAGATAGGTTCTGAAACAAAAGTCCTGAAAAAGGCCCATGTTCTGAAAATACAGTCTTAAGAAAAGTTGAAAAAAGTCGTAACAAAAGTTTTGAAAAAATTGTCCTGCAAAAAACCCAAAAAAAGATCTGAAAAAGGCATTAAAAAGTCGTGAAAAAAGTTCCTGAAAAATAATCCTGATAAAAAAATCCCGAGAAGAAGTCTCAAAAACAAAAAGGTTTTAAAATAAAGTCTTAAAAAAGTCCTCGAAAAAAATTCTGAAAAGAAAAGTCCTGAAGAAACATCGTTAAAGATGATTCCAGAAAATATAGTCTTGTAGAAAAGTCCTGCAAAATAGGTTCTAGACAAAGGTTCTTAAAAAGACCTGAAAGAAATGAAAAAAATCCTGAAAATAAGGTCTTGCAAAAAAGACCTAAAAAAAGAGTCATAAAAAAGTGGTGAAAAAAGTCCTGAAAAAGTCCTCAAATTTTGATTTATACTTTCATGGTATTTTTTTCAATTTAAATGTATATCGAACGTGTTGTAGTATTGGATGATTCTTACGTTTGAAACTTCAAAGTTATGAAAGATTGAAATGAAAAATGATACTTCAAATTCTAATAATCTTTACCGACGATTTACTCAAAAAGTAATGAGATTTCCAAAAGAACTTATCCTTTATAAGTTATTAATTTTAGCATTACCTACCAATATTATTAATATGAATTTGATCAACTATTATCGTTCCTAATTATAAACCAAAAATGACAAAAAAATTGATTATTTTATTCTTTCATAAACCGTTTGGTTTTTGAAAAAAATATTGAAACAAAAAATGCTCATTTCTTTGTTTCCTTTTATTACCTTTAAGATTTGTTTAGATGTTTTTGCAATATTTTTATATTTAAAACATTATCGGAGAAAAACAAAAAAAAACAGCTAAGGTTAACGCATGCTTGAGGTTTATGAAATTTTAAAGCTTTTCAGTTCTTCAGATTATCAAATAAGAGGTATGTTCAAAGTTTCATATCAATTGATCTATTAGTTTTTGAGATACGACGCGCACAGACTGACAGACATAAATCACAATAGGAATGCATATCGAAAAATGATGATGTGGCCATCATGTTACTTTCTCCGACTTGATGGTATCATAGCCATTTATATTTAAGTTTTCATGGTTTATTTTCAATTGAAATCATATTTTAAATGTACATCGAATGTTTTGTAGACTCGGATGAAACTGACGTGCGCGACGAAAAGAGAAAATAATCTTAGCCCCACATTTATGATTGAAACACTGTCGCACGTTAACATGTATATAAAATTGGTTTTCCAATAAAAGTAAATCATTCTTGTGCCTGATGAAAGTGTACTTTTTAGGCTGTCGAGCATACCAATTTATATTATTTTTGTAACTTTATTTAATGCGTTAACTTTAATGAAAAAATAAGCCTATTATTGGGCACTTTTTTTCAATATACAGGGTGTCAATTTGAAAACTTTCAATGCGAATATCTCTGAAAATAAAAGAGTTAGAAAAACGCAATTTGGTACAAATGTTATACAGGTAGGGGGAACTAGAACCACCTTATTTTGGTTATGGTGTGAGTGACCCCTTGGGCCCCATTTAACCTAATCCCAAAATTTTAAATGGCATCACCCCTTTTGTGATTCCTCAAATTAAACGTTTTTTTTGAGTAGTATTCAAATTCGAATTCATAAAATGTGGTGCTATTTGTTTGGAACCATTCTGTCAGTTTGAGGTGACAGACCCGTCATAAACACATAAATAATACTAGATACAATGCGAAGGAATAAAGGAGTCGTGTAAATGCAGGGGTGTTCTTCAGTATCAATTTCTTTTTGGAATCTGGAGGCTCCTAATTTATGCAAGGCCACGTACATGGATTGTTAATTGCCCAGGTGCAAAATTGATATAGCCGCCCTTCATAATTTGATTCACACATAAATTCTGTTTTTCTTATAATCCACTATTTTTAAGAAGTTGCTTTGAAATTATTTTTAGGACAAAATGTTCTTTTAAAAATATTTTTGAACGATGGGTTTTTTTTTTCAAAGGAAGGTTGGTTGACAGGAATTCGGGTTGAGGGAGTGCGGATGATTTGGGAATTGACGTAGCCAACTAGGGCATTCTGCCACAACCGATAATTTGTATAATAATCATCCATAATGATGAAAGGGACATACACTAAACATCCATTTTTCGTTCCGAAAAGTGACCGCGCGGATGAGATTCGAACCCACGACGACGAGGCCCATAAGCAGGAGCTCTACTTACTGGGCCACCAGCGCCCCCTTAAGTTTGTTAGTGTTTGTTTTTTTTTAAGTCGGCATTCAATATTAACTCACTCAAATTCCGAAAGAATCAGTTTCAAATTGTTTTTTTCAGAAATATTTTTTTTTCTTAAAATTAACTCTCCCAAATTATGAAACGTTGGCTTCCAAATGGATCCTTTAAAAATATTTCCTTTATCAGTTTTTTAAAGACATTATTAGACATTTTATCAAAATCTATTGTTATTTCAAATTCGCTTTGCGTTGTTTAGAATTATTTCTAGCACATCTTAGATAAAACAGTTTTTTTGTAATACATTTTTTGTTAAAGAGCAAAATATTATTTTACAAATATTTTTGCACGCTTTCAGTGTTAGTGTTGTTTAAAGAAAGTATTCAATATAAACGCCCTTAAATGTCGTAAACATCACTCTCAAATTGTTTTTTTTTGAAAAATACTTTTGTCTTTTTAAACAAAATTAACTCTCTCAAATCATGAAAAATTTGCTTCCAAATTATTTCTTTAGAAATATTTTCTTTGTCATTTTTTTAAACAGAATTAGACATTTTTTCAAAAACTGCTCTTTTTATAAAGTTGCTTTGAAATTGTTCTATTTATAATTCTTTATAGATGTGCTACTTGGATAAAATAGCTACCAGAATATATTTTTGTAAGTTTGAGACCAAAATGTTCTTTCAGAAATATTTTTGTACGCTTTTAGCGTTAGTTTTTTTTTTTATCGAATGTCAGCATTTAATGTTAACTCCCTCAAATCCCGGAAAAAAATACTTTCAAATTGATATTTTTAGAAATATTATCTTTTTTTAGCAAAATTAAACGTTCTCGCAAAAGCCAGTGTTTCAAGGATTTGATTTTTAATTATTTTTGTTAATTTTTATCTTAAACAAAATGGTTCTCAAAATTTTCTTTGGAATTCTTTTGAAAATTTGATATTTATATTTCCAAATCAGATGCCATTATATTTATTATTGTATTTTATTTGATGAATGAAGAGATTTGATTTAATTAAAAACCTAAGTTTTGTACAGTGGTTGAAATGCTTTTCAAAAATTTGTTTCAAATTGATTGAAATTTTCATTTGTACAAATCACATCGAACAACAGGCGTGAGTTGTTCGACGTGGCTTATATCTGGGGTACAATCAAGGATTACAGAAAAATATTAAGGTTTTTTTTTTATAGCATTAGGCAGTGACGGCTCGTGGGGTGACTCACGGTATGGTTGAGGTAGCAGATACAGACCTATCTGTATTGTCACCTCTGCTTCCTTGGCAGTACCATGAGTTACCCTACGAGCCGCCGAGTGAGAGAGTTATAAAAGTTTAAAATGTTTTATTTGGATATAAAAGAGTTATAAAAGGAGTGATAGTCTTTTGGGATTAATTGTTTCAATTCTTGCAGGTGGCCAAATTTTGATGATTCGATAGGGCAAGGTCCTTTGTATAACTTTGGATGTTCAATGTTCACAGCGCGCATCGGGCGCCTTGGCAGTTTCTCCCAGTCATTTTCAAAACTAATTTTGTACTTAATTACTCCATCCCCGTACTGATAGCCGAACACAAGAATCTCCTACTTTTTTTACCTGGCCTTATGCTAGTATAATACACGTGTCAAATTTTAAAAAGTCCTTCCAGGTAGACTGCCAAGTACGGCTTGGGATTCTGCCGAGCCGTTTGAATTATGGTTAGATAGTCTGCTGCAACGTATACTTCCCTTCTTTTGCCATTTTTTTTTTCTATGGAGGCGAGTATGGAGTCTACCTCCATTTGCGTATTCCCCACTTCTAAATACTTCTGTTCAATTGTAACGTTATATTTATTGCTCAATTCAAGAAGTGCGTTCGCAAGTTTTACATTTCTATTTTGGCACCCGCATTTTCGTTGGTTTTTTTTCCTCTAGTTCTTTGGAAAAAAAAACATTGTGGCTACTGATGCGAAAACATCAGATTCCAATCCTCCATTGGCCTCGTGCCAAACGTAACACACAACATCTTTCGTGCTTAGATTAAAGTACGTAAGGTTGTGTACTTTGAGTTTGGTCTTGTAATAATTTGCAGATTCGTTCAAACGGGGCGCCAAGAGAACTGCTTGTTGGTCCACTGTATAGCTTTGTATTTCTTGGCATTTTATAGCTAAAGTTTTATCCTTGTCTTTCTGTGTGCGTGCATCGTTTTTCTTTTTAATGTGTAGTTGGTATGCTTCTTCATTTAGGGTTCCAATTTTGTACATGATGCATTCGTTGCATAGATCTTTTTTGGGAGTGTAAATATCTAGATTTAGTTTTTTAATTACTTTCTGAAAAGTTGACCAAGATGCTGACCTTTTATTCTCAGCTTCGCATTTTTCTATGTAGTATCGGTGCATCTCTCTAAAACTTACCCATGTTGGCTCTAGGTAAAGTTTACTGCTTGATGCACGGCAGTAGTGCGATTCTACTTTTGGCAATGAGTATGAAAATTCTTCTAAATTCCCCACGATTGAAGATCGGACATTTTCGAGGTTTTCTCTATTGGTTACACAATCAACTCTTGGCCTATCAATATCCAAAACCCAAGTTCGCAGAGTCTTCACTCCCAAACATAAGGTGTTGAGGAACATCTGTTTACATACCTGTTTTTTCACTCTATTATTACCATCCTCGTTTATTGTGAGAAAATAAGTAAATGTTACGTTCTTTTGGGATTCTTGATTGGTGACCTCTTTCGGTATTTTGGACACATTTTCTCTCAGATAAACCTTTTTAGCGTCCCATGACGGTAATTCCCAAAAACTTGAAAATAGCACGTTGCGCTGTTCTTCATTAATGGTATCGCACTGAAAATTCTGCCTGGGGCCACCTGGAGTATTCCGCGGTGGATGCCCATAACATCGGTTGAGTAGATTTCTAGATGATTTTAGTGAGTCCTGTTTATATTTGCCAGATACCTCGTCTTTTCGGAAAACAACGTAGGCTTTCCCGTTTAGGCGCAGCCTCTTATTTTTCTGTATTTTCCAATCGCTTTTATTTACCTGTCCTTTGCGCTTCTTTTTTATTTCATTGTTTTCTTGTAAGATTCTTCTGCGTTACTAAGATCCTTTTCGGAGTTGCTAGACCCCAGTTCGGCTTCGCCTGGTTTATAGATTTCACTTGATCCATTACTTTCAGTGCTGGACTCTGAATCCACATTGCCTATAAACTCTACTACAACTTTCTGTTGGCTTCGAACTTCTACTGCAATTTTGTATTAATGTCGAGAGATTTCTGCTGGAATATCTACTTTCCCATGTGCAGTTGAGCTCATCCTTCCTTTTCTTGACATTGATTTTCATCAGCATCAATAGTACTACTGGCCACATGTAACCCTAAAATATAATAACTACCTCAGTAGCTGATATCGTAAGAAATATTATTTTCGTTTTTTATTTACGAGTATAGCTCATTACGAGGGGTAAATCACTCTTCATTTTGTGCACATTAAGATTCTAAAAATACCAAGAACATTCCAAAACATGCAAAAACTCCTAGAAAAATAAAGAAACAATCCGAAAAAATCTAAGTGCTTCTACACCAAAATTCCAAAGTGATTTGCCCTTCGGCTCATTAGGAATTCAAGTTGCACGATACATACTGACAGCTTTACTCCCAGGTACTTTCAATAATTCCATAATATAGCCGCTTCGGCTTTTACCGAACTGTATCCGTTTGTTCTCCATTGAACCTAAAGAAGATTGAAGTGTTCTATGTCAAATTTACTGCAGTACCTACATAGCAAAAAAATAGAAACCAAAATGTTCTATGTCACAATCAAATGAAATGAATAAAACGTTACCTATTGTTGTTACCCTAAAACAATAAAATATAATGTAGGGAATAATCCTGGCCGATAAGAATAAGAGATTTGTAAAAATATAAGTTCAAAATGTGTAAATTTGGATAAATTTAAAATTAAAGTTAGGTTATTTATCTGTTGCTAAACATTATATTAAGTATGGTAAGTAATTGAAAATCAACGTTAGGGAAAACTGAATGCTTACCTTTTGTTTTTCACCACGAATTAATAAAATGACAGCAAAACAACCGAGACCGAACAAGAAACACACGAATAGGAGGACATAGAACTTATTAGTGTAGTCAATATTTGCAATGTCAGACATGCGCCATATCAAATATAAGCGCGCATACGACTTCTGATTGGCCAATCGACATAGAACCTTTTACATACCATGCGACTTATTATTTTGATGACGAAATTCAAATAATCGATTTTCGATTTTTTTTGACATGGAACATATTGTGGTTACCACGACGATAGAGAGAAATCGCGAATCCTGTTCTGACACCAATCCACCATAATAAGATGTTATCGCGCATGGACTAGGGAAGGGCAAGAATGTTACAGGGGAGCAACCGGAGACAAACAAATAAAGCTTGGGCTTTACGAGATCGTCTCACGATACAAGGTCAATTGCTGATTAATGGATTGGTGAAGATCAACTCGTATGTTACCACATCGGCATCGGCATTTGGATTGGTGCAGATTTAGGTTGGATGGCACAGAATGGCGCAGAGTACTGTTTAGCGATGAATCAAGATTCTGTTTGGGGATGCCTAACTGGTAAACAGCGGAATGTTGAATTCTCAACCGAACTGTCGGCATTATGGTATGGATGCTAATGGAGGTAAGTTCCGTCTAGTTTAGATTTAATGCAAAATGACCGCCCGGCGATATGTTGATGAAAAATATCCGCCCGCATATTGCTAGGACTTCCCTGGAATTCTTTGAAGCGGCTCACATTAACCCTGACTCAAGACCTTTCACCCATTGAACATGTGTTGGACATGATAGGGAGAAGGCCAACGAAGGTAAATCCTTCGCGGGCACTAGTAGCTCTTCGTCACGAATTGCAAGTTGCTTGGGACATAATACAGCAGGTAGACCTAGACCACCTGAATTCAATACCGCGAAGGGCGAGGGAGTGCATAAACAATAGGGGCGGACCAACGTTATATTTTTTTTAATAAACCCTTTCTTTTTTTTCTTCTTTCAATAGTCAATGCCAGAAGCAGTCGATCATGAAATTTTGTATGTAACGCGTACATAACTGGACTTTACGAATTCGCTTTATTTATAGCCCTCACTCTCAAGCTCGCTCAGACTCTAAACTTTAAGGCTCATCCATAAAGTCCTAACAGCTGGTATAGATTCTACAAAGACTAAAAACTTATACAAAAACATTAGCATATTGTAAATTGCCCATCTATCAGTTGCTTTTTGAACTATCGATTATTTCGGCTTTGACAGCTCGAATGACTTTGCCAATGTATCAAATATTTAGTAAAAGGTTCGAGTCTTCAACCTAAACTGCAAGAAAAATGCGCACAAAATTCAGCCTTCTAGGCAGTTTGTGGGTAAATTTGTTAAGCGTGTGCGTGAAAGTGGCTCGTTAATGGACAAAGCAACGCGTTCCCGTGCTCATCCAGTGCGCTCAATCGAAAATATTGCTGCTGTTGCCGAAAGTGTGAGTGACAATCCATCAACATCAACTCGACACCGCTCGCAGGAATTGAACATTTCTCGCACCTCCCTTCAAAGAATTTTGACGAAAGACCTCGGTTTGAAGCCGTACAAAATTCAATTGGTGCAAGAGCTGAAGCCGCATGACCATCCGATGCGATTTCGGTTCGCCCAATGGGCCGAAGAACGCTTGATGGAAGATGAGCATTTTTATTGAAAAATCATCTTTTCAGATGAAGTTCATTTCCATCTCGGTGGTTATGTCAATAAGGAAAACTGCCGCATTTGGGGCTCAGAAAATCTGCACGTAATCATGGAAAAGTCACTGCACCCACAACGAGTGACTGTTTGGTGCGGTATGTGGTCCGGCGGCATCATGGTCCGTTTTTCTTCGAAAACGAAGCAGCAGCCTATGGTGAGCGTTATCGCGGCATGTTGGAAATTTGTTTCTTTCCCCGAATGGAAGAGGAAGACATCAGCAGCATTTGATTCCAGCAGGACGGCGCCACGTGCCACACAGCCAACGTTACAGTCGAACTTTTGCGCGGTACGTTCGAAAATCGCATAATTAGCCGAAACGGCGATGTCAACTGGCCGCCTCGCAGCTCCGATTTGACCTCGTTAGACTATTGTTTATGGGGAGCCGTCAAGGATAAGTGCTACGCCAACCATCCAGAGATGATTGATGACCTAAAGCGCGAGATTGAAATCGCCATTGCAGCCATTGAGGGCCACACATGTCATGAAAAATTCGGTCGACAGAATGGGCTACTGCAAAGCCAGCCGGGGCAGCAATATAAATGAAGTAGTCTTCCACTATTAAACCGCAATGTTGGGGCTATTCAATAAAAAAAAATCATTGAAAAATATCCACCTGTCTTTTTTTTATAGCAATTTTAAAATGCAACTTTTTCGTGGGACACCCTATACAAGGCTTAATTTGAAGAACATAATTAAAATAAAATTTTGTAACTTGTTGATGTTTTTTTTCGCAGAAAAGGTGGTTTATGTGAATTCGAGTTAAGGATTCGTTGGCGATTGGAAATTGGCTTAGCCTATTTATTATGGTTAATTCACATTTGAATGAAAATGGGGCAAACACCCTTCTATTCTTCGCTAGAAAAAGTGACCGCTCGGATGGAACACGAGCCTGTACCGATTGGGTCCAGAGGACTTCTATCCACTAGCCCACAAAATAATAATTAAAACCTTGAATTATTATTAATAATTAAAACTGGCAATTATTATTAATATGAGAAAACCAGAAAACATTTTAGCATAGACACACAATGCTGAACTTGTTTAGTACTTACAGGTTAATTACATTTGATAGTAAATATTAAAAATTGCTATTATTACACTTCAGTAATCCAAAGAAGTTGCTTTTTATTTTGTAGTTTCAAGAATACATGTTTTTTAATCGCTACTTATTATTAGAGAGAGGATTTTATGCAAAATGCATATTTTTGCATGTTTTGCATATTTACCCCTATAATGCATATATCGTCTTTTAATGCATATTTTAACACAAAATGGTAATATTTAAGATTTTGTAAGTGCAATATTCGATTTCGGGCATAAGCCAACATCTAGTCATTCAAGGAAATACCGGCAAAATGTTATCAAAACAATTGCCAATTGTCCTACGATAAACGGGCTACAATTTTTTTAAAATTTTGATTTTCGAACAACTAATATTTGGACAATAGAAAAAAAAATAGGAATGTAGAAGACATTTTACATAAATTAAACCTAATTAAGAAAACATCACTCTTCTAAAATAACTTTGGTTTTTGAAAACCAATTTATTTTTAAACGAGTTGGAAATTTTTGATTTTCGAGCAACTAATTAATACTTGGACGTTGAAAAATAAAAAAAATTAAAAAAATAGGAAACGTATAGAAAAAAATGCAAAAATTGAACCTAATTGACTCTTCTAAAACAACTTTGGTTTTTGAACTTCCATTTAGTTTTAAACGAGTTACAAATTTTTTAATTTTTTGATTTTAGGACAACCAATACTTGGACATTAGAGAAAAAAAATAGGAAACGTGTAGAAGAAATTTTACATAAATTAAATCTAATTACGAAAATGTCACTCTTCTAAAATAACTTTTGTTTATTAAATACCCATTTATTTTTAAACGAGTTAGAAATTTTTGATTTTCGAAATAGTATTTGGACATTGAAAATAAATTTTTAAATAGGAAACTTAGTCTAATTAAAAAACGTATATTTTTCTAAAATGAATCACGGTTTTGAAAATCCACCTCTTCTCAAGATAGTCCCATTTTTGAAACGACATTCGGACAAAAAATTGTAAACTTGTAAAATTGTTTTTTTTTTAAACATTAATCTCAATTAAAAAATCTCGCTCTTCTAAAATAACTGTGGTTTCTGAAAATTCCCCAATTTTTAAGTGAGGTGCAGATGTTTCAAATATTTGATTTTCGAGTTGTCTAACATTTGGACATTGATAGAGAAAAAATAGAAAAAAAGAAAATGTCGAAACAATTTCACAAAAATTAAACTTAATTAAGGAAATATCACTCTTCTCAAAAAAGTTCGGTTTTATCCACTCATTTTTAAACGAATTACATTTTTTTTTTAATTTCAATTTTTGAACGAATAATACTTGGACGATGGAAAAGAAAATAATATTAAAAAAAATAGGAAACGTGTAGGAAAAATTTCTCAAAAATTAAGCCTAATTAACAAAACTTTATTCTTCTAAAATTAGTTGAGATTTTGAAAATCCACCTCTTTTCAAAGTTACAAATTTTTGAAATGTTTGATTTTCAATCAACTAATACTTGGACATTGGAAAATAAAGAAAAATTAAAATATGGGTAACATGTGGGAAAAATTTTACAAAAATTAGGTCTAATTGGAAAAACTTCAATCTTCTAAGATAAGCTGAGGGTTTGAAAACCCGTCTCTTTTCAAAAGAGTTACAGATTTTTGAAACTTGGCCAAAATATTGGAAAGTTGTAAAAATGTTTTTTTTCCAAAAATTATTCTTATTTCAAAAATTTCGCTCTTCTAAAATACCTTTCGTGTTTAAAAATGCACTAATTTTCAAGCGAGTTGCAGATGTTTCAAATGTTTGATTTTCAAGATGTCGAATATTTGGATATCGAATGTAGAAAAAAATTCACAAAAATTATACCTAATTAAGAAAATGCCACTCTTCTAAAATAACTTTGGTTTTTGAAGATGCATTAATTTTTGAAAGAGTTATGAATTTTTAAAAATGTTGATTTTCAAACTTCTTATAAATGGACGTTGAAAAGGGGGAAAATGAGGAATCATGCAGAAAGTTCACATATTTTTGTCGGTTTAGTTTGAAATATGCGTAACGCGGTAGAGGTAGAACGAGAAAGAAATAGTTTAGGGTGTCCAGGAAATTCTCATATTTATCGGGTCTCTCCATAAAAAGAAATTTTAAGAAAACCAAATTTTCGCAAAATATGATTTGCGATTTTAGTATAATTCAATATTCGTCGTGGCATTAGCCAGTAAAGTAGTTGTTTCAAAATGTGATTTGTTAACTGTAGTCTTATTAATAAGACTACTAATTACAATAACTATGGAAAAAATATTAACATTAATAATAATAAAAAATTTAATGTATATAAATAAACTTATGTATTTTTTTAATGATATATTTCAATTTATTACTTGCATATTTGTTGCATATTTTCGGGGTTTTAAATGTATATATATGCACATATTTCAGCATTTTATAATGCATAAAATGCTCTCTCTACTTATTATATTATATTCGCGTTTCCTTTTCAGTTTTAATCTATTGTTTAACCGATTACAAAAACTCTGATTATTTATTACTCGGTGAGCGCAAGTACTCCAATTTTCTACGCCGTTTCCATGCTTCCATTGTTATATCCGTCAATGCTACAATGTGCACGAGCACGTCACGATTTCCGGCAAGAAATTCTTGCAAAATTCGACCCTCAAATGGTTAATATCCGCTCGAGTCTCCGCTTTTTTTATTTTGAGTAAATGTACACACTTTTACTTCCAATAAAACATTTTGGAATGCGGATTTGTAAATCCATCAATAATCAGGTAATTTCAAACAAATACATGAGTTTATTTCATTCCAAATATTACAATTAAATGTCTCGACCTTATTTATTAGCTATGGTATATTTCTAGAAAGTGATCATTTTAAATTATACATTATTACACTCATTGTCCTATTGAATTCAAAATATAGGGTGGGCCATCTCTTGGAATCTTTTTGAACTACCACTTTATTTTTACTTTCATGATATTTGACATATGATGCATGGCAGTTCTTCAGTATACAACACCCGGTTAATGAAATGGCACGCTATACGCTTGATGAACGTTGGGAAATGTTAAAAATGTACTTTAAATGTAATTCGTGTTTTGCAGAATCAGTGCGAAAATTGCGTACAAAATTCGGTCGCGAATATGCACCAAATGCAAGTGTTCTGAAGAAATTTGTGCACAAAGTTCATGAAACTGGTATGCTGGTGGACCGTACTAAAGCTCCACATGCTCGTCCGGTTCGTACACCTGAGAATATTGCTGCTGTAGCCCGTAGTGTGCAAGTCAACCCGAGAATATTGACTCGTCATCGCTCTCAGCAATTGAACATTAGTCGCACTACCATGAGGCGTATTTTACATAAAGACATCGGTTTATTCGCCTATATGGTCCAAATAACACAGCAGTTGAAGAGAGTTGACCATCCACTTGGATACAACTTCGCTAATTGGGCCTTAGAACAGCTGGAAGCCGATGGTGAATTTTGGCGAAAAATTATCTTTTCCGATGAAGCGCATTTCCATCTCGGGGGCTATGTAAACAAGCAAAACTGCAGGATTTGGGCATCGGAAAACCCACACGTGATCGTTGAGCAGCCAATGCATCCCGAACGAGTGACCGTATGGTGCGAATTATGGGCCGGCGGCATCATCGGCCCATTTTTCTTTGAATCTGGCGAAACGGTCAACGGAAACCGCTATAGGACCATGATAGCAAACTTGCTAGTTTGGATGTGGGCAACATCTGGTGCCAACAAGATGGGGCGACATGCCACACTAGCAACGAAACTATCGACTTATTGCGGTCAAAGTTCGAAAATCGTGTAATCAGCCGTCGTGGAGATGTGAATTGGCCAGCAAGGAGCTGCGATTTTTCCGAGACAAAAATGTAGCGCTCCTCCATTAATAAGCTTAAATAATTGGTTTTATTACATTGTACTGACGTTGTTAGTCAATTTTTTGAATTGTTCATTACATCGGTTTTAGAGTAAGTCTATTTTAGTAGTATTGTTTAAAGTCAGACGTAAAGCTGTACTGATGAGATAAATCTCAGTGGCGGCTCGTCACAGGAGGCATTGCCTCACCATTAATTTCCTATATTATAAAAATAGAAATTTCTTCCGTGTTGGCTTTAATATTGATAATTAATAACTATACAGTAATTATAAATTGTGGTGTTAATGGACAGGCCGGTCTTGAGGCAAATGTAAAGCAGCACAATCAGAATTTATGCAACTTAATATGCCTCCATACAGTTTACATATATCACATTCATTGTAATGTGCAGATTTATTTCGATATTGGAGGCGAGCCTCAGAGGCTTCTCTTTGGTCGGAAATCACCCACGTGAGAGAGAGAGAGAGAGAGAGAGAGAGAGAGAGAGCAGTCGCAGCGCTCGCCATTGTCAGCTGTGTTAAGGCCAGTGTTGCCAAGTCAGCGGAAAATCGCTAGATCTGGCGGATTTTACGAATTGCGGAATAATTTTTATTTTAGCGGCTGGCGGATTTGCTAACAGAATTATGTCGAATCAATGAGGAAACTAGCGTAATTCAAATTAAATTTAAACTTTATTTTCAAAACATCTATTTTACAAGAGGAAAAGCAGAAACTTAAAACGTTAACTTAAAAAAATTCATAACTCAAGGAAAAATTCACACATTTTCAAAAATTAAAGCTATTTTTAAAGGTAGATGTTCTGTGAATATGCTAAAATATTTAAAAAACTCTTCTCATATCGAAACTTATTTTTTTTTCGATTTTTGTTTTGTTTGTGTTCAACAACTTAAAACATTAATTTTCAAAAATTCATAAGGGAAAAAGTTACACATTTAAAAAAAATAAAGTTAGTTTTAAGAGTAGATGTTTTGTGAATATATTTAAAAAAATAGATTTTTTTGTTCAAGTGTTCAACAACTTGAAATATTAATTTTCAAAAATTGATTTGTTTTGTTTAAGTGTTTGACAACTTAAAATATTAATCCACAAAAATTCAGAACTCACGCAAAAATAAACAAAATTCAAAGTTAATTTTAAAGGTAAATGTATTATGATTGCATTCGAGTTTTTAAGGAATTCATTCATATCAGTATTATTTTTTCTTTGTTCAAATATTCGAGAAACTTAAAAAAATCATTTTTAAAAATTCATAACTGACGCAAAAATAGATACATTTTCAAAAATCTAAGTTGATTCTAAAGACAGATGTTTTGTGAATATACCTATTAAAATTTTTGAGAAATTCTATCATATCAGTATTTTTTTAGTTCGACAACTTGAAATCTTAATTTTCAAAAATTCATAACACCCAAAAATGAACACATTTTCAAAAATCGAAGTTAATTTTAAAGGTAGTCATTCTGTGGGTGTATTAAAATATTTGAGGAACTCAATTTTGTTTTCGATTTTTATTTTGTTTGACAACTTAAAATATTAATCTACAAAAATTCATAACTCACGCAAAAATAAACAAAATTCAAAGTTAATTTTAAAGGTAAATGTATTATGATTGCGTTAGAGTTTGTAAGGAATTTAATTATATCAGTTTTATTTTTTTTATTTTAATTTTTGTATTTTTATATTTTAAATTTATATTTTATTTTATATTTTATATTCTAATTAATACTTTAATGTACAGAGTGAATCCCGTAAATATATTAGTATTATTAGTTTTTTTTTTCAAATATTCGACAAACTTAAAAAAACACTTTTTTGAGAATTTATAACGCAAAAATAGACACATTTTCAAAAATCCAAGATAATTCTAAAGGCAGATGTTTTGTGAATTGATAATTTTCAAAAATTCATAACGCAAAAATGAACACATTTTCAAAACTCAAAGTTATGAAGGTATTTAGCCGTTCTGTCTATTTATTAGAATATTTATGGAACTCAATTTTTCCTTCGATTTTTGTTTTGTTTGAGTGTTCAACAAGTTAAAACAAAACATAACTTAAGGAAATAGTGACACATTCTCAAAAATTAAAGTTAGTTTTAGAGGGAGTTGTTTTATGAATATATTAAAAATAGATTTTTTTGCTCTTCAAAATCAAAGCTATTTAAATAAATGCAATATGATTGCATCAGAGTTTTTAAAGAATCCAATCATATCGATATTTTTTTAAATTTTTCGACCAGTTAAAAAAAATCATTTTTAAAAATTTATAACTCACGCAGAAATTGACACATTTTCAAAAATCAAAGTTTAAGTTAAATTGTGAATTTACTAAAAACTTTGAGCAATTCCATTATACCGAGTGTTTGGGATAAGGGGCGAACATAGGGATTTAACATGTAAAATTAAATATGTGTAATTATTTGCTCCCCTATTCATTTTAGAGAAAAATCGTAAAGGAATATTTTTTAGAGAATTAAAAACTGTAAATGTATCATCCATTTAATTTACGTTTGTACCAGCATACACCTCAGAAATAATAAAAATAATTTTAACAATTTACCATTTAATAAAAACCCTTGCCATGACTTTGTCAAATGTCATGTTATGGTGAGAATAATTTTACTAGTCAAACATTAATTCGGGCGGCCCGTTGGTGTAGTGGGTACAAGCGAGCGCTTATGCCGGTTGCACCGCGTGCCGCGAGGGTTCGAATCCCAGCCCGGGCGAACGATTTCGGGGTCGCGGAATATTCGCTCGGGACCATGGACATTGCATTTGTCTTTCATTATTCAGTTATTCATTTAATTTCTGATATATTACAATACAATGATTATGGCAGATGGCCTCGTAGCCGACGCCAATTTCCCGAATCATTCAATCTCCTTAACCCGCAGTTCCATCCACGTCCAAATATCAATTCACGCATTGTTATTACTATGAACAATAATATGAGTTATTCCAATGGAGAGAGGGTATTATTTATTATCAAAATATTTACAGTGGCGTTAGTTTACACAGAGTTCGTGACTTATTTTCGGTTACATTTAACAATCGACCAATTCCGTCTGTATCAACAATTTCCAAATTTGTGAAAAAGTTCGAAAATACAGCAAGTGTAGCGGCAGATGATTCAAAAGGTATTTCAATAGTCCAATTTCAACAAATATTATTTCAAACATATTAAAATTAAAGGCAAACGGAACAGAAGAAGCAAGGATGAATTGAATTAAAGTGGTGTCAGATTACACACAGTTCGTGATATATTTTTGGTTTTACCGTAACCAGCGGTCAACGGGAAATTTTAGAGCAAGTACTCAAAAAGTTCTCCGTTCTGGTGTAAACAATAACCCAATCGGTTATAAAATGCATGTCTAACATTAGCCAACTGCCTATCTGTAATCAATGTGCATTCCGCAAAAATTGCTTCTCGTAAAGATTCAATATTTGGATGGTGTTTTTTGTAAATTTTGTTTTTCATGTGACCCCACAAAAAGAAATCACATGGTGCTAAATCAGGAGATCTTGGTGGCCAGTTGATAGTGCCACCGCGACCAATCCAGCAATTGGGAAAATTAGCATTTAAATATTCCCTTACATTTAAACCATAATGGGCTGGACATCCACATGCTGATACCATATCTCCTGATTGTCACGTGCAACTTCTTCTAACGCAGGGCCAACCTGGTTGATTAAAAGGTCTAAATAAGAATTCGAATTTAAATTTCCACATATTTCAAACGGCCCAATAATATTATTTTTAAAAATACCAGCCCAAATATTGATTTTTTGCGGGAACTGGGTTCTAGTTCTAAGGCATATCCGCGGATTTTCTTGGGTCCAGTATCGCGTGTTCTGAGTGTTGGGCTCGTTGTTAAGTGTGAACGTGCATTCATCCGTAAAACAGATAGACTGCAAAAAGTTTCTGTCTATGTTTGATCGATCCTGCATTATCTCGCAGAATACACGCCTGCTTTCTTCATCCACTAGCAATATCTCCTGATGGCATTGATGTTTGTAGGGATAATACCCATGCTTATTCAGAATCTTATACACTGAGAATGTAGACACGCTGCACTCACGAGCAATGCATCGTATGCTAGTTGTTGGATCAGCATTTATCAACCCCAAACCTCTTCCGTTTGCCTGCAATGTTAATGTTTTTGAAATAATATTTGTTAAAATTGGACTATTGAAATACCTTTTGAATCATCTGCCGCTACACTTGCTGTATTTTCGAACTTTTTCACAAATTTGGAAATTGTTGATACAGACGGAATTGGTCGATTGTTAAATGTAACCGAAAATAAGTCACGAACTCTGCGTAAACTGACGCCACTGTAAAATGTTTTAATAATGAATACCCTCTCTTCATTGGAATAACTCAGATTATTGTTCATCGTAATAACTAGAATTGATATCTGACTTGCAATATTATTATTTTCACTATAACATGAAACATGACATTTGTCAAAGTCATGGCAAGGGTTTTTATTAAATGGTAAATTGTTAAACTTATTTTTATTATTTCTGAGGTGTATGCTGGTACAAACGTAAATTAAATGGATGATACATTTACAGTTTTTAATTCTCTAAAAAATATTCCTTCACGATTTTTCTCTAAAATGAATAGGGGAGCAAATAATTACACATATTTAATTTTACATGTTAAATCCCTATGTTCGCCCCTTATCCCAAACACTCGGTATAAGAATTTATTTTCTTTAGATTTTGTTTGTTTACTTGTTCGAAAACTCAAAAAATTAATTTTCAAAAATTTATAACTCGGAGAAATTGGCTTTCAAAAATTTAAGTTAGTTTAAAAGGTAGTAAAGTCTTAAAAAATGTTGTGAAATTCTATTGTAACACTATTCATTTTTTTTACATTTTTTTGTTCGTTTCAGTTGTTAATATTAATTTTCAAAAATTCATAATGCAAAAATTGACTCAGTTTCAAAAATCAAGGTTTTTTTAAAGGTAACTGTATATGTATTATTATTATTATTATTATTATTATTATCATTGCATCAGAGTTTTTAAGGAATTCAGTCATATCGATATGATTTTTCTTCTAGATTTTCCTTGTTCAAATATTTGACAACTTAAAAAACGCATTTTTTTAAATTTTTAACTCCCCCAAAAATTTACACATTTTTTTAAATTTGTTAATTTGTTCAACAACAATTTAAAAAAATTCATAATTCGGGGAGAAATTGGCAACTTTTCAAAAATTGAAGTTAGTTTTAAAGGTTTTTTTTGGTGGAATTCTATTAAATAACCATTCATTTTTACTTTCTCCGTTACGAAGTACGAGAAAGTATTGTGATCGTGACTTTTTTTTCAAATTTTTTTTTACGGAAATATACGTTTTGGGGTCCCTAGATGCCGTTTCAACAATTTCTGGAAAAAAAATTATGTCTGTGTCTGTGTGTGTCTGTACGCGCTGTATCTCAAAAACTGATAGAGCAATTGATATGAAACTTTGAACATCCGTCTTATTTGATAATCTGAAGAACTGAAAAGCTTTTGGTAAAATTTCGTACACCGGAAGTGGGTGTTTACCTTAAGTTTTTTTGTTTTTTGTCAATATTTTCTTAAATTTGAAAAATATCACAAAAACATTTAAACTAACATTAAGGAAAACAAAGAAAAGAACATCTGTTGCTTGAAAATATTTTTCATAAAATCATTGCTATTCGAGAAAAAAAAATATTATTTTTTTATTTTTGGTTTATAATTATGAAACGATAATAGTTACAGCAAATTTATGTGAATAATAATTGTAGAGAATGCGAAAATAAACCATTTCTAAAGAATAAGTTTTTTTCGAAATCTCGTTAGTTTTTGAGTAAACCGAGTTTTTGAATTTGAAGTATAATTTTACATCTTTCATAATTTTGACGTTTTAAACGTCAGGTTCACCGAGTTTACGCAACGCTCGATGTACATTTAAAATATGATTTCAATTGAAAATAAACCATGAAAGCGTAAATATAAATGATACCATCAAGTCGGAGAAAGTAACATGATGGTCACATCACCATTTTTTCTCTACATAACAGTCTGTCTGTGCGCGCTATATCTCAAAAATTAATTTAGAAATGACCATGAAACTTTGAACATAAGTGTTTTTACTTTCTCCGTTACGAAGTACGAGAAAGGATTGTGATCGTGATTTATTTTTTCAATTTTTTTTTACGGAAATATCCGTTTTGGTGTCCCTAGATGCCATTGCAACAATTTCTGGAAAAACATTTTTTGTGTCTGTGTGCGTGTGTGTCTGTGCGCGCTGTATCTCAAAAACCAATACAGCAATAGATATGAAACTTTGAACATACGTCTTATTTGATAATCCAAAGAACTGAAAAGCTTTTGGTAAAATTTCGTACACCGGAAGTGGGCGTTTACCTTAACTGTTTTTTGTTTTTTGCCAATATTTTCTTAAATATGAAAAATATCACAAAAACATTTAAACAAATATTGAAGACAATAAAGAAATGCGATTATTTTGTTTGAAAACATTTTTCATAAAATCATTGTTATTCGAGAAAAACATTTATTATTTTTTTTTCATTTTTGGTATACAATTATGAAACGCTAATAGTTACAGCAAATTTATGTTAATAATAATTGTAGAGAATACCAAAATGAACAATTTATGAAGAATAAGTTTTTTCGAAATCTCTTTAGTTTTTGAGTATACTGAGTTTTTGAATTTGAAGTACATTTTTCGATCTTTCATAGTATTGACGTTTTAAACGTCAGTTTTATCTGACTCTACGAAACGTTCGATGCACACTTAAAATATGATTTAAATTGAAAATAAACGATGGAAGCGTAAATATAAATGATACCATCAAGTCGGAGAAAGTAACATGATGGCCACATCACCATTTTTTCTCTACATAACAGTCTGTCTGTGCGCGCTATATCTCAAAAACTAATTCAGAAATGACCATGAAACTTTGAACATAACTGTTTTTTATTTTTTATTTATTTTAACCTTTTTGGGACTTCAGGATAATGTTTTCAGAACTTTTTTCAGGTCTTTTGTAACGACTGTTTTTTTCTTGGAGGATTCTTTTTCAGGGCTTTAAAAAAAAATTAGAACTTTTTCTTTCAGGACCTTCATTTTCAACAGGATTTTTTTCCGGACGTTTTCGGGACTTTCTTAAGAACTCCTTGTTCAGGATTAATTTTTGGGTTTTTTTTTCAGAAAAAAAAATTCAAAATTTTCTTCATGACATTTTTTAGAATTTTTCTTTTCATGACCTTTTTTGGACCTTTTCAAGGATTTTCTCAGAAATTTTTAGCATTTTTTTTTTCAAGACCATTTTCAAAACTTTTCATTTCAGGATTTTTGTTAGGGGTTTTTTTCTTCGGACGTTTTCGCGACTTTCTTAAGAACTCTTTGTTCAGGATTTTTTTTAGGAGAAAAATTTCAAAATTTTCTTCATGGCATTTTTTAGAATTTGTCTTTTCATGACCTTTTTTGGACGTTTTCAAGGACTTTTTCAGATATTTTTACCATTTTTTTTCAAGACTATTTTCAAAACTTTTAATTTTAGGATTTTTGTTAAGGATTTAGTTTAGGCCTTTTTGCCGGACTTTTTTCAAGATTCTTTGCAATTTCTTTTTCAGAATAATTTCTTCAGATCTTAAGGACCATTTCAAGGACTTTTTAGAATGCTTTTTTTCAGAATTTTTTTTGTTTATTTTGTTATTTTCAGAGCAATTTTTCAAAACTGTTTTTACAGGACAATTTTTGAGATATTTCATCACGACTCTTTGTAAGCGCTTTCTTCAGGACCTATTTCAGAACTTTTTGGGACTCTTTTTCGGGACATTTATTTCTGGTATTCTGTATGAAGACTATTTTTCCAGGACTTTTTTAACGGCTTTTGTCAATACTCTTTCTCACTACTTTATAACAAGAGGTTCCTAATCTTGTTCAGGACTTCTTTTTAAAATTTTCTTCGTTGCTTTTTTCAGAATTATTTTTTCGGAATTTACAGGACTTTTTTCGGTACTATATTTTAGGACATTTTTTAAAGTAATAATTTTTTTCAGGACAATTTCTTCAGAACCTTTTTCATGTCTTTACAGGTGTCTTTTTGGAAATGTTTTTTTAGGATTTTTTTACGATGTTATTTTTTTTTTCAAGACTGTTATGACAGGACATTTTTTCAGGATATTTTATTAGGACTCTCTTTCGGGGCTTTTTTCAAGACTTTCTTCAGGAGTTTTTTCATGACTTATTTTAAGACTTTCCTTCGTGACTTTTTTGGGACTCTTTTTCGGACTTCTTTTGGGATTTTTTTAAGGACATTTGTTTCTGGTGTTTTATATGAAGACTTATTTTTTCAGGATTCTTTCTGCAGTACTTTTTCAGGATATTTTCACAACTTTTTAACAGAAAACTGTTTCTCCAGGACGTTTTCTCCGGACCTTTTTTGTATCAGAACTCTTTTTTCAGTTTTTTTTATGACTTTTTAATTAGTACTATTTCTAGAAATCATTTTCAAGACTTACTTGTTCAGGATTTTTATTAGATTTTTTTAGGACTTTTTAATCAGAACTATTTTTAGAAATCTTTTCCAGGACTTTTTTAAAGAATTTTTTTAAAATTTTTCAGTAAACTTACTGTAAAGATAAAAAAAAATAATTGTCATTTTTACCTTTCATAATTTTGACGTTTCAAACTTCATTACCATTCGATCATGTGAAACTCTCGATTTAAAATATGATTTAAATTGAAAATAATTAATGAATCTATAAATATAAATAACTATTATAACATCAAATAATCGGAGAAAGTAACATGATGGACACATCACCATTTTTTTTTTAGATTATTTTGTTCGTCTTCTACTACTAAAAATGTTCATTTTCAAAGATTAATTCAAATTTTTAACAAATTCAATCATATCTGTATTTATTTTTCTTCGGATTATTTCATTGTTCTACCTAATATTCAGCCTTAATTCGTACGCAAAACGTTAAATTCAACTGTTAAAATATAAGATAGATTTATTTCGTACTTAATATTTTCATATTTTCTGGCGAAATTCTAGTGGAATTAGGTTGCCTATCTGGCGGAAATATGTGATCAGATGGCAATGCAAATATTTAAACAGCAAATGACTAAAAATTATGTTTTCTTAACAACAGAATAGAGAGTACCCTACCGTTAAGGTACCTTCACAACAAACCAGGAACGGTAACGAGAACGAGAACGGGAACGAAAATGTACTTAGCTTGTCATTCCCTTTGTCGAAAATTAGTTATTAGTTGTGTAAACAAAATGTACTTAATGTCTTAAGTACGGCTCGGACAATTGAAATCGAAACGTATAATAATGTAGGAAAGATGTGTAAATAATATTAAATCTGTGCCTCACCAAAGCAAAAGTTGACGAGCCGCCACTGATAAATCTCAAAACGCGAGTCTGCGGATAGTCAAGGACTTCATTAGTATTTGGATTAGATATTTTTATTTTAACTTTGGGAAATCTGTGTTGGCAGCAAAAACTATTAGTTTTCTGTTTTGTAATTGAATTTTTCCGAGGCATCAGCCAGGAAATACATGTATATAATTCACTTTATTATCTTTAACCAAGAATTTTGTGTAGTCTAATGCAGGCTCAAATCACAGATTAACGCATATTCTAAGTTGTAGTTGAATTAATTTGTTCATTCATCAATTCTAAAGTAATTATGCAAATCTACGCTCGTATTCGACATGTTACGCCTTTTACACAAGTTCGCCGATTCGTTGCCGTAGACTTTTTCCTCCTCGAAATAATAGAAGAAAAAGCGTCTTTCCTGGTTATTCACTTTGCAATTATTATTGTTATAGACTAGACTCGTTATTTCAGGAACATGACTTTTTATAATCTTGCCGCCGTAACCGATCACATAATGCCGTTTCACTTTAACAGATCATTATCGGTGTGTAGTGAAAAAAACTAGTTTGACGATCGCGGTGTAAGTAATTTTCTTTTCGGTTCCGGGTTGTGAAGGTTGTGATAAGTAAAACCGGAATTTACGGCGCGGACTTCATTTAAGGTGCGTCATAATAAAGCGACAATATAGATTTATTCAATCTGGACCAGTTTATACTTCATATAAGGATATTTTACAAATTGTGTTAGTAAAGTAACTTTCAAAGTTGTCATCTAGGAGCAATCTGAGTAATTATAGAAACATTTGAAAATGGAAAATATTACCTGTTTTCATTCAAAATAATCAATTATTTTATTATCATTAATGCTTATTCAGAATTATAATGAATGCGAATAACTTCAATTAAAAATATTTAAATAACAAAACAATTATTACAATCTTATTTGCGAACGAAAAATATTCAACGGGAAAGTGACTATTATTTGATGAATATTGTTGGCAACAATAAAATTATAACCTCATGTAGTATAACCTTAAATAAAATAACTACGTGCGTGCGTAACTAAATCACTAAACAGTGATGCTTCGCGGTTTTTTTTGGTACTTCCGTGGTGTAGCAGAGGTGGTAATACAGATCTCTGCAACCGACCCTACACATCTGTATTGCCACTTCTGCTACCACTGCCATACCATGGCTGCGCCCTAACATGGCCTACTTTACTAAAGGTTGACGGCGAATGGATTATAGCAAGGAATATGGACGGCTACTTAAAATCACTGACACTTAAAATCACCGCTATCTAAAGTCACTGCTACTTTAAATCACTGCTAGCTAAAATCACTGTTACTTAAAATTACTGCTACTTTAAACCACTGCTACTTAAAATCACTGCTACTTAAAATCACTGTTACTTAAAATCACTACTACTTAAAATCACTGCTAGTTAAAATCACTGCTACTTAAAATCACTGTTACTTAAAATTACTGCTACTTTAAACCACTGCTACTTTAAATCACTGCAATTTAAACTGCAACAAACCGTGATTGCTACTTAAGCTGTGACTGTTACTTAAAACATAATTGTAAGAAGACAGTACAAGGTGGCATTTCTAAATGTTATTTAATATTCATTACTTTATTCTCCCATTTTTGCAGGGTATTGTATTTAAATTTTGAATAAATATTTAATAAAATAGACACATATTTATAAAATGCCATAGTATACCATATAAAAAGAAATAAATTACAACTTATGTACTAACAATTATTAATTAATTAATTGGGATTTTATAAAAACGAAAAAATTGTCTTGCCCGGCATGGAATTGAACCACAAACTCGCTGTGATCGAAAGTAATGAGTCCGATGACTTAATAAACCCAAAATGTCTCAAAATTCATGTTAATTTAAGATTCAGTGCAAATATCTAAACGTACATTTTAAAATAATACCACGAAACTAATTTTTAAATTGCAAACTTCATGAACTGAAAAAAAAACAATTTACCAAACTGCGAAAATCTCCAATTGCTCCTTGTTCAGGTGCTCAAAAAATTAAAACGAAAATTTTCAAAAATCTGTAGCTCTATTGAAAATTGTTGAATTTACAAAACCCAAATTGATTTTGAATTAGCTATACTTCGGCCATTGAGGTTGATTTTTTATGGAATTTTGTCTGCGCGTTTTATACTTTTTTCTGCGATGTTTTCATTCAAGTGCTTAAAAATATAAAACTCAAATTTTCAAAAATCCATATCTCTCTTAAAAATTGTTGTATTTACAAAAACCAAATTAATTTTGAATAAACGATTATTCGACCGTTGAAGATATTGTTTTAAGGAATTTTTTCTACGCGTTTTATATTTTTTTCTGCAATTTTTTTATTCATGTGCTCAAAAAATTAAAACGAAAATCTTCAAAAATCTATATCTCTATTAAAAATGTTGAATTTACAAAAAACAAATTAATTTTGAATTAGCTATACTTCGACCATTGAAGATATTATTTTAAGAAATTTTTTCTATGTGTTTTATATTTTTTTCTGCGATGTTTTCATTCAAATGCTTAAAAAATAAAACTAAAATTTTCGAAAATCCATATCTCTGTTAAAAATTGTTGTATTTACAAAAACCAAATTAATTTTGAATAAACGATTGTTCGACTATTGAAGATATTGTTTTAAGGAATTTTTTCTACGCGTTTTATATTTTTTTCTGCGATGTTTTTATTCAAGTGCTCAAAAAAAATAAAACTAAAATTTTCAAAAATCCATATCTCTGTTAAAAATTCTTGTGTTTACAAAAACCAAATTAATTTTGAATAAACGATAAGTCGACCATTAAAGATATTGTTTTAGGGAATATGTCTATTCATGTGGTCAAAAAATGAAAACGAAAATTTTCAAAACTCGATATCTCTATTGAAAATTGTTGAATTTACAAAAACCAAATTAATTTTGAATAAGCAATTCTTTGACCATTGAAGATATTCTTTTAAGATTTTTTTTCTATGCGTTTTATATTTTTGTCTGCGATGTTTTCATTCTTGTGGTCAAAAAAATAAAACCAAAATTTTCAAAAATCCATATCTCTGTTAAAAATTGTTGTATTTACAAAAAACAAATTAATTTTGAATAAACGATTATTAGACCATTGAAGATATTGTTTTAGGGAATTTTTTCTATGCATTTTATATTTTTCTCTGCTTTCATGTGCTCAGAAAATGAAAACGAAAATCTTCTAAAATCCATATCTCTATTGAAAATGTTTGAATTTACAAAAACCAAATTAATTTTGAATTAGGTATACCTCCGGCCATTGAGGATGATTTTTTATGGAATTTTGTCTGCGCGTTTTATATTTTTCTGTGATGTTTTCATTTAAGTGCTGAAAAAAATAAAACTAAAATTTTCGAAAATCCATATCTCTGTTCAAAATTGTTGTATTTACAAAAACCAAATTAATTTTGAATAAAAGATTATTCGGCCATTGAAGATATTGTCTTAAGGAATTTTTTCTACGCGTTTTATTTTTTTTTCTGCTGTTTTTATTCATGTGCTCAAAAAATTAAAACTCTTCAAAAATCTTGAAAATGTTTGAATTTACAAAAACCAAATTAATTTTGAATTAGCTATACTTCGGCCATTGAGGATGATTTTTTATGGAATTTTGTCTGCGCGTTTACATTTTTCTGCGATGTTTTCATTCAAGTGCTCAAATCCATTTTTCTATGCGTTTTATATTTTTTCTGCGATGTTTTCATTCTTGTGGTCAAAAAAATAAAACTAAAATTTTCAAAAATCCATGTCTCCGTTAAAAATTGTTGTATTTACAAAAACCAAATTAATTTTGAATAAACGATTAGTCGACCATTGAAGATATTGTTTTAAGTATTTTTTTTTCTACGCGTTTCAATATTTTTCTGCGATGTTTTTATTCAAGTGCTCAAAAAATTAAAACGAAAATCTTCAAAAATCCATAACTCTATTGAAAATTGTTGGATTTACACAAAAACTGAATCGATTTTGAATTAGCGACACTTTGCACACTGAGAATGATTTCATATGGAATTTTGCCTGCATTTTTATATTCTTTTTCTGCGATGTTTTTGTTCAAGTTTTAAGAAATTAAAATGAAAATCTTCAAAAGGATTTTTAAGGATTTTCTGTATTGAAAATTGTTGAATTCACAAAAAACCAAATTGATTTCGAATAAGCGGTACTTCGGCCATTGGGTATTTTTTTTATGGAATTTTGCCTGCGCGTTTTATATTTTTTTGCTGCGATGTTTTTGGCCTCAAAGTGCTCAAAAAATTAAAACGAAAATTTTCAAAAATCCATATCTATGTTGGTTAATGATTTTATTTCAAAATAATCCTTCGATCAAATAATCTTTCAAAAGATACGTTTTTTCAGACGTAACACCAAAACAGGAAAACATTTGCCACATACCTAAAACTTTCCAACTTTTCAAATTTACTGGACAAACATTCTGTTTTTCTGCAAAAATCTCCAAATACTTTTTTATGGCGGTCACCGAACTTTAAAATAATTTTCAGTTAGTCAGCATACATTTTCGGAGAGTGTGGCGAATATTTTTTTTTTCAAAGTGATCCAGGGGCCGGCAAGCTTTTTTATTTCTTCCGTTGTTACCCTGTATATCTAGATTGTTTAAAAAGTTCTTCCTTTAAAAAGGTGATCCAGGGCTCGGCACGTTTTTGTATTACTCCTATTGGTCTGTATATCTAGATTGTTTTTAAGTTTTTAACTTTTTATGGCGGTCACCGAACTTTGAAAAAAATATCAGTTAATGTGACGGCGCATACATTTTCGGAGAGTGTGGCGGATTGTTTATTTATTTTTTTTCAAAGTGATCCAGGGCCCGACACGTTTTTTATTTATTCTGTTGTTAGGCCTGTATGTCTAGAATGTTTATTAATTTTTAACTTTTTTATGGCGGTCACCGAACATTGAAAAAAAAACCCAGTTAATGTGACGGCGCATATATTTTCGGAGAGTGTGGCGGATTGTTTTTTTTTTCAAAGTGATCCACGGCCCTGTCCGTTTTTTATTCATCCTATTGTTAGGCCTGTAAATCTAGATTGTTTATAAATTTTTAACTTTTTTATGGCGGTCACCGAACTTTGAAAAAAGCTTCAGTTAATGTGACGGCGCATACATTTTCGGAGAGTGTGGCGGATTGTTTATTTTTTTTCAAAGTGATCCAGGGTCGTGAACGTTTTTTTATTTTTCCTGTTATTAGGCCTGTATATCTAGATTGTTTTTGTATTTTTTACTTTTTCGAGACGGACATCGAACATTGTAAAAAACTTAAGTAAGTGTGGCTGCGCACCTCGTCACGGTGCAAGGGGCGGACAAGTTTTTAATTTTTTTTACATGATCTAGGGGCCAGAACGTTTTTTTTTATTTATTGTATTAGTAGGTCTAAGTATGTAGAATAATTACATGTTTTCAGCATTTTCTTATCGGTCATCGAAGTTTGCGAAAAAGGAGATGTTTTTTATATAGTGTGAAAAATTGTAGGGAGTTGAAATTTTGGGGTGGGGGAGGTTCATGTATATTCTTTAGTAGTAACCCCACCCTGTTTATAGAAGGTTTTATCGCAAAAATTAATTTTAAAATCTATTGCTAACTTCACACCCGTAACAAATTCTACTCAAAAATTTTGAACGATCAGTCTTTTAAATGAGTGGAAAGTTCAATTACTTGTAGGGGTTGATTGTAGACGATTTAAAATAAAATAAAATGCAAAATAAAATAGAAACAACCTTACTTATTGCAGAAAGTATTAAATAAATTAAAAAAAAAAACGAAATATGGCCTGAATATATAAATATTCAACCTGTTCGTAACTCTGCAAGCAAAATTAAGTCTTACTAAGACTATAAACAAATAACTTATTGAAACAACTACTTCCCTGGCTGATGCCACGCCGGATATTGAATTATACAAAAGAAATTTGCATGTTATTACTAGTACTACTAGTGAAATAACATTGGTTTAAGACCCCTTATTTCTACCCACAGGACTAACTTGAAAAATGAAACTAAATTGAATTTGAAAACTTTAAATTATAAAACTTAACCCAAAAGTATGTAAAAATTAAGTAAATAGCCATCTGCAGACGCGTTTCGAGATTTATCTTTCATCAGTGCAGCTTCGCATTTAAATTGAATGTTAAAGAATAAAATACCCTTACGTGAAGGAGTCGTAAACAAATGAGGAGATTATAGAAGGGTTGGACTGATTTTATACCTGAATTTAGGTGATTAGTGAAAGTACAGATGTGAGTAAGACTTAATTTTGCTTGCAGAGTTACGAACAGGTTGAATATTTATATATTCAGGCTATATTTCGTTTTTTTTGAATTTAAAAATGCAAAATATTTCTCTATCCTCAATAATCTTGCAAAAACCACAAAACCAAATTATTTATCGAAATAACTACTTTCCTGGCTAATACCACGGCGGATATTGAATTAAACGATAAACAATTTGCGTGTTAAAATAGAAAAGCTATTAAATAACACTAGGTTAAATGTATTTATTATTATTACTACGCATCTACGATACTAAGTAAACAGAAAAGAAAAAGTGCAAATAAAATAATAAATTTAGTTTATGGTTACTCGAATTGTGATTAACTAGTTTAATTAATTTATGTTTCAATAAGTAATTTGTTTTTGTTGTCTTTGTCATTATTGTGGATAGCGATATAATTTGCATTTTCTTATTTAGTCTTTTTGTTAGGTAGTACTAATATCCATTTCAAGTAACTATTCTAATGAAAATAATTGTTAATATTTATTGTATAACGCTTGCTTCGATTAATTTCATACTAATTTAGCATCGTGGTGTGTCTTGAAAATGAACACGATCCAGTTGCTGCGCTTTCGCAATATTATTATCATCGATTGTAGTCTTTCGTTCCTTTTTCGTATTATATAATGGAAATGAAGAAAAAAGTGTGGTAAATTCCTAAGTAATGATCGTTAATTAAGCCGTTGTAAATTACTGCAACGTTTCTCCAAGAGAGCGTGATTATTTCCTTATTGATTATGTCGATTTTATTAATTAAACCGAAATCAATTGCCCCATTTTTCAATGCAAAATGAAATGAGTAAATTTTTTATCCTTGTAATTAATATATAAATTGTCGTCTAAAGTAGTCGTAGATATGATTTAAAAAACGTTCATGTAACTTTCTCCGATATAATGGTATAACAGGAGTTTTTATAATTTCCATATTTACCCAACAAATAACTTATAGTACAGAACCAAAAACTACAACAACTGTTATATGGGGTTTCAACGAAGCGCGACCCGCCTTCTTGAAAAGGCTTCGAACGACACTTATAGGCCCGTGCAATTAGCGCAAAAAAAGGTGTTGCGATCGTAATTATTCGGGTAGTTATAAACATTTCTCATAATGTTAAATCCAAGTTTTCCACCTTGGCGGGCCTGTGCGCGCGCCGCCATCTTAAAAAAACCAGCTGAAATCAGGGCAAAATAGTTTTTCCCATATATCTACATTTACAATTTTCTTTTGCCTCTGATAGGTACCGATATATAAAGTCCTTGCTAAGCAACAACTAATCAGAAAGAGAGTGACGGGTGATAACTGGCAAGGAATAGCCGCGTGTGATTAGAAGCGGAACGGGACACAAAAGGCTCATCTCCCGTCATTATAAACCAAAAGAACTACACGAATGATAAATTCATCGTGGCATTTCTTCGTAGAGCTGTAGCATCAGCGCAAACTCCTTGCCTTCGATCAAGTGGCCCCAAATCTGAGTTCAATACAAAGTGTTTTCTTTGTGGCAAGGAAATACCTGAAGAATATCTTCAAAGGCAGAAGAAGTTACCTTTGTCAAGACGTAATCCTGTACATAAGGTGGACCAGTTGTCTGTGGATAAGACGATTATTAAAGCAGCGGGAGAACGGGGTGATGAGTGGGCCCAGCAAAATAGCATTGAAAAAATTCTTTCAGGCCATGCATACTCAAGGGCTGTTAGAGGTAATATGTTGGTACGTCGAGCTTTGGCGTGCTTGATGTTCGGCACCATCCAGTTTAGTAATGAAGAACGTAAAACTATGGAGGATATGCTAGTAAGTGAAGATAATAATCTGGTACTCAATGCTCAGAACAATAAGGTTTTTCAGGCAGTTCAATCTAAAATTATCGATGTACTGAACATTTCTAAAGAATAATTCAAATAAAAACGAATAACTTTGTTGGTATCACTTTATTAACTTGGAGTAGTTACTATAGTTTCGACAATTTCAGCTTGTCATTTTCAAACTATGAAAACTTGAAAATGACAAGCTGAAATTGTCGAAACTATAGTAACTACTCCAAGTTAATAAAGTGATACCAACAAAGTTATTCGTTTTTATTTGAATTATTTAAAATGTATCACGGAGTGAAAGCCTCCACAATTACCTTTTTCTAAAGAAAACGGACCTACTTTCCAGCTGTGGGTTCAGTACTTTCAGATGACTGCACTGATTGAGCTGCATATTGAAGCAGGACGTACTGGAAATTGGGATCTCCATCTTGTTACGGTCCAAAAAATGATACCCTTCTTTCACGCAGCCGCTCACTTCAATTACGCCAAAAGTGCACATCTGTATCTTCTTGAAAGAGAAGATGGATCCAATAGAGTATGAAAGATTTACGAAGGGCTAATTTACGATTTGACGATCTCACAGATTTTGGTCGGGAATTTGGTCTGCCATGACCATTGAACAAACGCTCGAGATCGATGAAAACATCTGGAGGTGTGATCCGAGGACTTGGAATTACAGACAGTCCTATCCTTCATTGGACAGCTGGATTTTTTTATCTGCATAACATTTGTGAGGGTATCAAGTAATTGTGTGGGGTTGCATCAGGAACAACATGTCATCAAACCTTCCACTAGAGCTACAGATTACATAACATTTTTTGATTGGGTCGATACATTAAATAACGCTCATAATGATAATATTGTGGTAGTTGGTGATTTCAATATACCGGGATACTCTGCTGGTCTACAGTCAGGTCAGTTACACGCGCTTAACAACTTCCTCGAGTTCAATGATTTCATCCAGCACAATAATGTACTCAATAATAATGGGAAAATACTAGACTTTATAATGTCTAAAAATATTATCTCGGATATTCAACAGTAATATAACGAGTGCCTATGATTTTGCCGGCAATTATTAGCGGCAGGATCACGATTTTCTAGAAGCAACAAGCAAGAGTGATCCAGACGCTAATAATTGCCTAGGAAAAATCAGTCACGAGTTAGATTCGAGAAGACAATTGGCCGAACAGAAAGTTTACAATTCATAATTTGAAGAATCAAATTTAGTGACACCAAGTGTCAGACGTGTATTAATCGGCGCCACAATAATTGTAGTAAAAATGAGCTTACCAAGATTTTGAGAAATGCCCATGAATAATATTACTGATGAAAGCACTAACACTTCACCCGAAAATACAAACAGATCGAATTCAGGAGCAAACTGCTTAAAAGTCCGGCAATAACTGACGTTTTATACGTTATAGAAAATGAACCAACGCGTTGCTACGCAATACCAACATGAGAGATTATCTGATTAGATACCACCCAGGGTTAATTGCCATGCATAACATGGAGCGTGGTCTTTACGCATCGTAATTAGAATTTTATTGGATCATGTCATCAACATTATTTGATTTCATTGGTTAATAAGTAAATGAGGGCAATTGTCAGAGTAATCCACTTCCACTAGTGAAAGAAGATGGTCACCATCCCAGTCTCGCTTTTAATCTCCAATTGGAGATGTCAGTACCACCTAAAGTTGATGTTCATCGGAATTGGAAGTATTGCTTTAGGAAAACTAACTTTCCTGGCTTATACAATGATATAATGTCCACTGACTGGTCTCCTGTCTATGAGTGCACTGATGTTGACTTGGCCTGTGAAAGATTATACAGCATATTGTACCAACTATTTGATTTACATATCCCGCAGTACAGTAGATCCAATCTTGCACACGATCACAATGTCCCATGGATTACCAAGCCTATTTCCAAAAAACTTAAAGAAAAGGAGAAATATCGCAAACTATTTAGGAAATTTGGACTAGAGGCTCATAAAGCTAAATATGAAGAGTTAAGGAGATCATGCAAACATCAAATTTCTGCGGCCCATGGGGACTACATTAGGAATACAGAAAGTGAAGTAAAGAAGAACCCGAACTATTTGTGGTCCTACGTAAATTCCAAACAGAACACTACTCGGATCCCAGGGGATCTGTCGCTCAACGGCACTCACCTGACAACACCTGGGGATATTGTAAATGGCTTTGCTGAGCACTTCAGGATGTCTTACGGGGACTCTTCTTCGCATGACAAATCAACTTCTTTTCATTCCCACTTAGGAGACCTTCGCATCGACTCATCACAAGTTAGAGAACACTTACGCAAGCTGAAACCTAAATTCACCGCAGGCTTGGACCTGATCCCAGCATTAATTGTTCGGGATTGTGCTGATTTTATTTGTGAGCCATTAACTTTCATTTTTCGACTTATTCTTGGAACCAGCAAATTTCCTAATCTGTGGAAACGAGTTCGCATCTGTCCAGTCTTTAAATCCAAGAACAGGTCGGAAATTGAAAATTATCGACCTATCGCTCTTCTCTCTAACTTCTCTAAGATCTTTGAATCGATTCTGAGTGAGCACATTTATCACAGTGTTGTTTCTAAATTAAGCATTAACCACCACGGCTTCTTCAAGAGGCGCTCAACATGTACCAATCTGTGCAATCTATCTCAATTCGTGTCGGAAGCGCTTAGTAAAAATAAGCAGGTGGATGTTGTTTATACAGACCTAACAAAAGCCTTTGACAGACTTGATCACGCTTTAGTATTAGACAGTTTATATAAATTTAGGATCACCCAGAATGTTATCGATGTGATAGCATCGTACCTAGTTGATCGCCAGCAGATAGTTGATATAAACGGTGTCTATTCTGAGCCATACCTGGCCGTCAGTGAGGTACCTCAGGGTTCTAATCTGGGCCCCCTGTTGTTCTTAATCTTTTTTGATGATGTATGTACTGACTTGAAATGTGATGTCCTGATTTACGCTGATGACCTTAAGATAATGAAAGTAATTGACAGTGCCTCCGACAGCGTTGCTCTCCAGGATGATTTGAACACTGTTAACCTTTGGTGCAAATCGCACAAACTGACACTGAACCCGAATAAATGTTCTGTCATTACTTTCCACCGCAAGTTGAATATCATTTTGGAGAGCTATATTGTCGATGACACTGTAATTGAAAGAGTTTTTGAGATTAGAGACTTGGGTGTTACTTTTGATAGCAATTTGACTTTCAACACACATGTTGTCAAAACAAGTAAAGCCTGCTTTAGGATGTTGGGTTTCATTATCCGTACTTGTCGCGGTTTCCGGAGTGAGGATGTCATTAGGACTCTCTTCGATGCTTTTGTTATGAGCAAGCTTACCTACTGTTCTCTAATCTGGTCACCAATGTATCACAAATACATGGACATGCTTGAGAATATTCAAAAGAAGTTCTTGCGATACTTGTTTTTTATTAGATATGGTTACTATAATAATGATATATCATATGAATCGCTCCTATCTGATTTCAATTTCATATCCATTCGACGTAAACATCAGTATATTGCTCTAGTTCACTTATATAAATTGGTTCATTTTGCTGTCGACAATCCCCTCTTTTTAAATAAATTTAATTTTACAGTCCCGCGCTTGGCTGCTCGATATGTTAGACCGCTTTCATACAACACACCTCATAATAACTATACTCTGAATTCTCCGTTACATCGGTTATCAATAGCTTATAATGAAGTGAGTCCTAATGTTGATCTATTTGCCGCAAAACTCGTGATTTTCACAAAACAGGTCTTAGAGTATTTTAGTAATTGATACAAGCTAGGGCCATATATATTCTCTATATATTAAAATATGTTAATTTAGTTAAGTTGTCCGGTAAATGGTTTATGTACTGTTGGACGTTAATAAATAAATAAATAAATAAATATTTTCTGTTTTCTGTTTTCTTCTCCGCCTTTTTTTTAATGCTAAATGTTAACATCCTACGCATTTTACTTAGTCATTATGAATTTCATAACCTATGTTTTCTTTTTTTTTTTTTAATATATTGATTTTACTGTAACGATTAGTTAACTTAGTTTATAGATATGATTGTAATTTTAGTTAGTCTTAGCTTTAACTTTGATATTAAATTTTTTACTGTTACTTTGTATATATCACCCCTGTAACTGGACCTGTGGGTCTGTTGGGTATTTGATTTAAATAAAATGTAGAGATGAGGCCTACGCAAATTAAGAGGGATGATCAAGACGTCCAAACTCTCATTGATTGGATTGCTTGCCATGAACCATTTCTTAAAACAAACGTGATTATGTCTATAAGTAGTGGCACGATCGGGGATAACAAGTGGAAGGAAGGTGGAGAAAATCCAGTGATTTTATACCTAGTAGCTACCAAATGCTGAATTAGTTAGGATGCCAACATCCCAACATTTGAAATGCACGGTACTTTTATTCACCATTTCACTCAGATAATGTACTTGGGCATAAATTTGTCTTTCTCGTGATCACGAATCCCATGAACCAATAGCAGTACCGGGACACCCCTTCTTAAATCAAACGAAATAAGCCGTTAAAATTAAAAGTTCCAATAAACGAAAGTACTGGAATGACATCACCAATTAAATTTCTTGGGAAGCACCACAAACAATGCACTTCCGGGCCATTTTGTTTGTATAAAGAGATAATTAAACTAAAAACGCACTCACGGAATAAACTATACATAGGTACTTTCTGATTAATTAGCCAGTCTTCACTGATATAGAGGTATTTGAATTTATTATTATTTTCAATTAAAAAAGCCTCAAACTAATTTACTTTGTTTCTGAGGCATTGTATGTTTATAAATAATAAATAAATTTTATTGTCTCCACTTACTGTATTTGTATTGCATTGGGGAGGGCTACTTGTTTTGATGTCGTTGACTACCCCATCTAAAAATATATCTATTCAGTATTACACCTATTGGCCGGATTTACTATACTCGGCGCGCCGACCAGGTGGTATGATCACGTTGCGTTCACCCCGCGCCCTCGTGATAGTTCGTCGAGACGTTATGAAAAGCCTGATTCACACAGCCTTGCCAGATTTAAGTTCCTTGCCGGAAATATAAATCTTTCTACTTTAACCCACAAATACTAACTATTTACTACTTCCTAATAAATTGTAATTAAAAAAGGTTGATTTAAGGATAGAACGTAATCACTACAAAAAAAAACGAGAACACATGGCATACACCGGGCCTGATTAAAAATTTCGGAAGCGTGGCACACGCTGCACCAATTAGCAAACATCACGTGAAAATCACGCAAACCCATAATACCACCGATTCGGTGCGCCGAGTATAATGCATCATGATATTTACAATCTGCTCCAATTTTGAAAGCTGATTGAGATGTTTTTGTATCAATTTTTTGTAAATGAAGTTATCACACTTAATGATTATTTTAATATGCGTTATAAGATCATCCACGGTGATTTGTTTATTTAACCGTTTTACAAAGAAGCACGTCTTCTTTGGTTCAGCTGCAAGTTTAGTAGAACTACCGGTCCCTACGATCAGGCCCTTTTTGGGTAACTTCGCTTTTGTAAATTCCTCCAGATCTGCTTTGTTGTTCGCTTTATTGGCTGCATCACTGTATTTCCAGCGCGCAGAAACTTTGAGGTTATCCACGTTGTTTACATCGAATGGTTGATCAGCGTTGGCGCTCTTGTGGACTTGCAGCGTTGCCATTTGAATTATTTTTTCTTCATGATTAACTGGTGCGATAGACGATTATAATCTATTTAAAATTGCCCGTCAACAGTGTAAATCGTTAAATAACTCCCTTTATAAGTCATATGTTTCAAAATGTGAACAAAACATTAAAAACAATCCTAAATTATTCTGGAATTTTACTAATAAGTTAAGAAAATTGAATAATGTTCCAAACTGTATGACATATAATAATGTTATGTATGATAATGGTTTAGATATTGTAAACAACTTCTCTGATTTTTTCTCCTCTGTCTACATAAGCGATAATTCAAACACTATTCCCGACATTGATTATTCAAATAAAGTTCAAGGCAATTTATTAACAATAACATTACAAGATGTATTCGATGCGATTCAAAATCTAAAATTGTCACACTGTTCTGGACCCGACAATATTCCGAATAGCTTTCTGAAAAAATGCTTGTACACCATTTCAATACCTATTTATTTATTGTTTGTTAAATCAATAAAGTTAGGCTACGTACCTTTAATTTGGAAGAAAACTTTTATAACACCGATTTTTAAATCAGGACTAAGAGATGCCATTGATCATTATAGAGGCGTATGTATAGAGTCGGCGATACCCAAACTTTTGGATAAGATTATTTCTAAATCTATAATGCAAGAGGCCAAACATATTTTAATCGATGAGCAGCACGGTTTGGTAGAGGGTAGGTCTACGATAACCAATCTTGCCATTTACACGGACTACCTGTTGAATGCTTTCGAAAAAGGTTATCAAGTTGATTGCATTAACACTGACTTTTCGAAAGCATTCGACAGGGTTAATCATTCAATTTTAGTTAAAAAACTATATGCACTGGGATTTAATGACTTGACTGTTAACTGGTTTGAATCATTTCTCACAGAGTATAACAAGTTCGAATAAAAAACTTCATCTCCGCAGAATCAGCTGTCCGTTCCGGTGTGCCGCAAGGTACACACTGTGGACCTATTTTGTTTCTATTATTTGTAAATGACATCAAACTTGTAATAAAATCTTGTGCGTTCTTGTAATTTGCGGATGACCTAAAACTTTACAAAGCTGTGTTGCATCCATTGGACCATCTCTCCATTCAAACTGATTTAGACAATTTAAACCAATGGTATCTTGTTAATAAATTGCCACTAAATTTCACTAAATGCAATGTTATATCTTTTTATAAACAACGTGTAATGAAAGAATATCCCTATTCAATAAACAACAATAATTTGACAAGAGTAGTGGAAATTAAAGATTTGGGAGTAATTTTAGATTATAAATTAAATTTTGCATCTCATATTTATAACATAAAAAAGAAAGCCTTAAGGATTTTGGGTTTCGTTACTAGATTTTCCAAAGATTTTTCTGTTAATACTTTAAAGATATTGTATTGCTCATTGGAGAGGTCAGTACTGGAATATGGATCAATCATATGGTTTCCACAATATCAAATATATGTAGACAGTATTGAAAAAATACAACGTACATTTATAAGACTTTGTGCCTTTAAAATGGGCATTAAAAGAGAGAATGTTGATATAGCGTTAATTTCTAGTTCTTTAAATTTAAACACATTAATGAATAGAAGGATAATGTTTGATTTGTGTTTTCTAAATAAACTAGTTTCAGGATTGATTGATTGTGTGGAATTAGTTGCATCAATTAAATTAGTTCCGGTATCGGATAGGCGTACTAGAAACCATGTGACATTTACGGAATCTTATCATTCCACTAAGTATGGTGCTAATTCTGTTATATCACGCATATCTAGATTTGGAAATATTTTGTTAAATAATTATTCTTCTTTTCTGTTCACTATGTCCATCACTTCATTTAAAAGTAAAGTGTTACGCTTAAATTACAGTTTATTTCACTAAAAATATTTTATATTATATTATATAATACTTACGTTTATTTTGTTATTGCGAAATTTTAGTTGTATTTTAGTATATTTAAATTCACATTTAGTTTAATTTCAAGAGTATGTAGTATGTAGTATTACACAAAACTTAATTGTAAAATAATGACATTCGTTAAATAAATAAATAAATAAATGATTTACAGCAACTTCATGTTTGTTATTAGTGTGAGGAGCCGACTTTCCACCGTCTTTGGATTTACTGGATTTACGGGGATTTTGTTTAAAGTGAAATCTTGCATTTTCTTCTTCCAGGCGTTCAATTTTCTCATGCATTAGAGAATTTGCATATTTTAGTTCCTTTAAGCTAAGCGCACACTTGCCGGAATCGGATGGACGGCACGCATCGGATAAAATTGCTTAACACAGTTGTAAACGACTCAAAGCACATTTATCGGTACAGAACGGAACGGATAAATGTGCGTTAACTCGTTTACAACTGTGTTAAGCAATTTTATCCGATGCGTGCCGTCCGTCCGATTCCGACAAGTGTGCGCTTTTTAAACGTTGTTTTAGGGAAGCGTAGGCTTCTATTTCGAAATTAAACGGCTCATTGCTGCACGAACTCGCTGCACCGGGCAATACACTACCACAGCATGATTTAACTCTTCTTACGCATCCCGTGTGATAAAATAAGTTACAGGAAATGCACTGAGAATCCGACTTGGTCACTGATCCAAATACACATAACTTTTTATCACGACCGTCTGGCCTTCGCCGGCCATCTTGCGTTATTGGAAGTGAAGAGATTGAACAAATAATATCTGAGGGATCAGGTAGGTTCGTAATTATTTTAAAAAAATCCCACTATTTTCAAATTTTATTTTTCTAAACATAACAATCCGTTCTTTTGGGGTTGTCGGAAATAATAATTATTGGTAATAATGGACGAAATAATGACGAGGGGATTCTAGTAGTGCTCTTGAGTAAAAAAGTTAGAAAAATTATCTGAGGGATCAGATAGGTTTGTAATTATTCAGAATACGTCCCACTATTTTGAAATTTTATTTTTCTAACATATCATTCCTTGCTTTTATGGTCATCACATACAATAATTAAATAATGCACAACCTACGTTGGGAAACAATGACGAGGTATCTCGAGTAGTTGAAGAGGCAGGAAGGAGGGTGAAAAAAGGTCCCTTAAAGCAAATAATCTAACGTATCAATAAACAGTCTGGCAAGTACATAAGCGGAAAAAAATATAAAGTCAGCAAACGTATTGTGACCTACCCTTGCGCTGAAAGAAATTGCCCCATAATATGTTTTGCCAACGTTTTAATCAAGAGGGCAGAGTTAGTATTTCACAATTTCTGGAATTTAAATGATTCGAACAAAAGGCACTTTGCAATATTATAAAAGAAGCTTATAAACGAAGAAGAATTGCAGCCAGTGGTGAGTACAGTAAAAATGCATCACGAAGTATTGTCTACCCTTAAATGGCCAAAAAGTTGATGTATGTAGACGATTATTTTTGAGCACTTTTTCAGTGTGTATTTCTTTTTTATATATTTCTACTCCCAAACCAGTTCAAAGAGGCCGCCACGAACCTCCTAAAAAAAACAGCTATTAATGACATAAATAAACTTGGAAATGTCCCTCATGAAACTAACAACACTTCCATCTCACCACTGCAGAGCCGGGACCACAAAAAAATATTTGCAAGTCGCCATTAGAAATATTACAAAATTGCACCACTTGTACCAAGCTTACTATAAAAAGCAAGGGATTAATACAGTTGTCAGCCACGCAGTGTTTTCTTCAATATTTAAAAAATAATTCAGAATTGGTTTTCATATATCTAAAAAGGATAAGTGTGTACTTTGCATACATCAAAACATCAAAGAGGAAGAATCAGTGGCGGCTCGTGGAACATTTTGATCTCAGGGCCACTTAGCATAATATACTTTTTGAGAAAAAAAAAAAACGATTATTGTTGCAAAATTGTTCAGTAAATTAAATAAAGAGAAAAGTAGCCTTCATATATAAATATTCAAGCAGTTCGCAATTATACAAAAATTAAGTCTTACAAAGGCTAACAAACAAATACCTTATTGAAACAAGTCACGAGAAAAAAAATGTTTAGTGTTATCTGTATCTATTCGATTTTTCTGGAAGAATTTGACTTTGGTCGCCCGTTATCTTCTGTAAACCAAAAACAATTGAACAACGAATTCAATTCTTTGGTCCTCTATATATCTTTCGGATGAATTAAACACTTTGCTGAAAGAGTCTTAGAAATCCGATCATAAGTTCAAAAGTTAAAAAATAAATAATTTACGTCTATTATACCGGGTGGACCATTTAATGTGTTTTCAGGAACTATCTTCGAAACAACAAACTTTAAAAAAAAATGACCCAAACAAAAAATGATTGTATTGAAGGGGGCCATAATAACATAATTTTGTTTTTTTCATAGATGGCGCTGTTGTCGCTAAATCGAGGTCAACTTAGTTTTTTTAAATAGAAACCCCTACTTTTTATGACAGAATCCGAGTCCTTGTTAAAAAATGAGAAGAAATCACTCAGCTAACTTTTTCGTCAGAGTGATAGATGGCGCTGTAATCGCGAAGAGAAGTTGTTGCATTTGGACGCTTGCGTATTCGAACTTCGCGCGCATGTGTGTGTGTGTGCGCGTGTGTGTGTGTGCCTGAACTCCGCGCCAGTTGACGAGAACTTATGTTGGGTTTGACTGCAACTGCAGCTAAAATATCAACTTCGGCATTCTCCTGGGTTACGGTGCGTCTTCGATGTCTGGTTCGTTTTAGGCTGCCAGTGTCTACAAATGAGTTGACGATCCGAAGAAAAGTCATGTGACTCGGATGATCTCGATCAGGATACAAGCCACACGCATCAAGTGCATTGCGTCTAGCTTCACCATACACGAAAATCATATCGACCTTTTCCGCGATAGTATACCGCACCATTGTAACGTTTTCCCCGTCAATGCAGAAGACCGACTGATTACCAAACTAAATTTTCTTTTGTTCAGTCAAAGAAAGCATCAAAATCCAGCTATTTCCAGCTATTTTTCAATTTAAAATTGTAATTCATGGAAATACGGCCGACGTCATGTTTTGACACACACACACACCACACACACACACACATGCGCGCGAAGTTCGAATACGCAAGCGTCCAAATGCAACAACTTCTTTTCGTGATTACAGCGCCATCTATCACTCTGACGAAAAAGTTAGGTGAGTGAATTCTTCTCATTTTTTAACAAGGACTCTGATTCTGTAATAAAAAGTAGGGGTTTCCATTTAAAAAAACTAAGTTGACCTCGATTTAGCGACAACAGCGCCATCTATGAAAAAAACAAAATTATGTTATTATGGCCCCCTTCAATACAATCATTTTTTGTTCGAGTCATTTTTTTTTAAAGTTTCTTGTTTCGAAGATATTTCCTGAAAACACGTTAAATGGTCCACCCGGTATAAGAACAATACTTTGCTAACACTTTTCGTTTAAGAGTTATCTTATCCTCAATAATAATAAAATATTTTCTGATCTTATCTGTCCAATGAGAACAACACTTTGCTGAAAGAATTTTCGAAATCTCTCCTCGCGTTCATGAATTGAACTATAAATTATATGTGTTGGGTTTTATCTGCGTCTATGCGATGGAATAATTTGCCAAATTAGGTCATCCGTTCAAGAGTTATCCCTAAACAACAAAAAAGCAATTAAAGACGAATTAATTTTTTTTTTGGTCCTATTTACATTTTTCCGATAAGTACTTTATTGACTCGAAAAAATATAAAAAAACAATTGCTATCCACTTGAAACTTCTCAAAATCACTCAATATTACATCAAGAGTGATTTGGTAGAACATTCCAATACATTTCGTCGATTGCTTTGGCGATTTTTCGTGTAAATTTATAAAAATTATAATCATTTTTTTGGCGCGAAAAAAATATAAAAACAATTGCCATCGACTTGAAACTTTCCAAAACAACTGACAACACATGTAATTCTACATTTCCGTAAAAATTAGAAATGCATTGTTTCTAAATTTTAGAATTTTTCAATGTGAACGCAGATAAAATTTAGAAAAAAATTGCACTAAATTCGTCGACGCGAAAAAAATATAAAAGCAATTGCCATCGACTTGAAACTTTCCAACACAACTGACAACACATGTAATTCTACATTTCCGTAAAAATTAGAAATGCATTGTTTCTAAATTTCAGAATATTTCAATGTGAACGCAAATAAAATTTAGAAAAAAATAGCAATAAATTCGTCGACGCGAAAAAATTATAAAAACAATTGCCATCGACTTGAAACTTTCCAAAACAATTGACAACACATGTAATTCTACATTTGCGTAAAAATTAGAAATGCATTGTTTCTAAATTTTAGAATATTTCAATGTGAACGCAGATAAAATTTAGAAAAAAATTGCACTAAAATCGTCGACGCGAAAAAAATATAAAAACAATTGCCATCGACTTGAAACTTTCCAACACAACTGACAACACATGTAATTCTACATTTCCGTAAAAATTATAAATGCATTGTTTCTAAATTTTAGAATATTTCAATGTGAACGCAAATAAAAATTAGAAAAAAATAGCAATAAATTCGTCGACGCGAAAAAATTATAAAAACAATTGCCATCGACTTGAAACTTTCCAAAACAATTGACAACACATGTAATTCTACATTTGCGTAAAAATTAGAAATGCATTGTTTCTAAATTTCAGAATATTTCAATGTGAACGCAAATAAAAATTAGAAAAAAATAGCAATAAATTCGTCGACGCGAAAAAATTATAAAAACAATTGCCATCGACTTGAAACTTTCCAAAACAATTGACAACACATGTAATTCTACATTTCCGTAAAAATTAGAAATGCATTGTTTCTAAATTTCAGAATATTTCAATGTGAACGGAAATAAAATTTAGAAAAAAATAGCAATAAATTCGTCGACGCGAAAAAATTATAAAAACAATTGCCATTGACTTGAAACTTTCCAAAACAACTGATAACACATGTAATTCTACATTTCCGTAAAAATTAGAAATGCATTGTTTCTAAATTTTAGAATTTTTCAATGTGAACGCAGATAAAATTTAGAAAAAAATTGCACTAAATTCGTCGACGCGAAAAAAATATAAAAGCAATTGCCATCAACTTGAAACTTTCCAACACAACTGACAACACATGTAATTCTACATTTCCGTAAAAATTATAAATGCATTTTTTCTAAATTTTAGAATATTTCAATGTGAACGCAAATAAAAATTAGAAAAAAATAGCAATAAATTCGTCGACGCGAAAAAATTATAAAAACAATTGCCATCGACTTGAAACTTTCCAAAACAATTGACAACACATGTAATTCTACATTTCCGTAAAAATTATAAATGCATTGTTTCTAAATTTTAGAATATTTCAATGTGAACGCAAATAAAAATTAGAAAAAAATAGCAATAAATTCGTCGACGCGAAAAAATTATAAAAACAATTGCCATCGACTTGAAACTTTCCAAAACAATTGACAACACATGTAATTCTACATTTCCGTAAAAATTAGAAATGCATTGTTTCTAAATTTCAGAATATTTCAATGTGAACGGAAATAAAATTTAGAAAAAAATAGCAATAAATTCGTCGACGCGAAAAAATTATAAAAACAATTGCCATCGACTTGAAACTTTCCAAAACAATTGACAACACATGTAATTCTACATTTCCGTAAAAATTAGAAATGCATTGTTTCTAAATTTTAGAATATTTCAATGTGAACGCAAATAAAATTTAGAAAAAAATAGCAATAAATTCGTCGACGCGAAAAAAATATAAAAACAATTGCCATCGACTTGAAACTTTCCAAAACAACTGACAACACATGTAATTCTACATTTCCGTAAAAATTAGAAATGCATTGTTTCTAAATTTTAGAATTTTTCAATGTGAACGCAGATAAAATTTAGAAAAAAATTGCACTAAATTCGTCGACGCGAAAAAAATATAAAAACAATTGCCATCCACTTAAAACTTTCCAATACAACAGTCAACACATGTGATTCTACATTTCCGTAAAAATTAGAAATGCATTGTTTCTAAATTTTAGAATATTTTAAGGTGAACGGAGATGAAATTTAAAAAAAATGCAGTAAATTTGTGGACGCGAAAAAAATATAAAAACAATTGCCATCCACTTAAAACTTTCCAATACAACAGTCAACACATGTGATTCTACATTTCTGTAAAAATTAGAATATTTTAATGTAAACGGAGATAAAATTAAAAAAAAAATTGCAACAAATTCGTCGATGCGAAAAAAATATAAAAACAATAGCCATCGACTTGAAACTTTCCAAAACAACTGACAACACACGTGATTCTACATTTCCGTAAAAATTAGAAATGCATTGTTTCTAAATTTCAGAATATTTCAATGTGAACGGAAATAAAATTTAGAAAAAAATAGCAATAAATTCGTCGACGCGAAAAAATTATAAAAACAATTGCCATCGACTTGAAACTTTCCAAAACAATTGACAACACATGTAATTCTACATTTCCGTAAAAATTAGAAATGCATTGTTTCTAAATTTTAGAATATTTCAATGTGAACGCAAATAAAAATTAGAAAAAAATAGCAATAAATTCGTCGACGCGAAAAAAATATAAAAACAATTGCCATCAACTTGAAACTTTCCAACACAACTGACAACACATGTAATTCTACATTTCCGTAAAAATTAGAAATGCATTGTTTCTAAATTTTAGAATATTTCAATGTGAACGCAAATAAAATTTAGAAAAAAATAGCAATAAATTCGTCGACGCGAAAAAAATATAAAAACAATTGCCATCAACTTGAAACTTTCCAACACAACTGACAACACATGTAATTCTACATTTCCGTAAAAATTAGAAATGCATTGTTTCTAAATTTTAGAATTTTTCAATGTGAACGCAGATAAAATTTAGAAAAAAATTGCACTAAATTCGTCGACGCGAAAAAAATATAAAAGCAATTGCCATCGACTTGAAACTTTCCAACACAACTGACAACACATGTAATTCTACATTTCCGTAAAAATTATAAATGCATTTTTTCTAAATTTTAGAATATTTCAATGTGAACGCAAATAAAAATTAGAAAAAAATAGCAATAAATTCGTCGACGCGAAAAAATTATAAAAACAATTGCCATCGACTTGAAACTTTCCAAAACAATTGACAACACATGTAATTCTACATTTCCGTAAAAATTATAAATGCATTGTTTCTAAATTTTAGAATATTTCAATGTGAACGCAAATAAAAATTAGAAAAAAATAGCAATAAATTCGTCGACGCGAAAAAATTATAAAAACAATTGCCATCGACTTGAAACTTTCCAAAACAATTGACAACACATGTAATTCTACATTTCCGTAAAAATTAGAAATGCATTGTTTCTAAATTTCAGAATATTTCAATGTGAACGGAAATAAAATTTAGAAAAAAATAGCAATAAATTCGTCGACGCGAAAAAATTATAAAAACAATTGCCATCGACTTGAAACTTTCCAAAACAATTGACAACACATGTAATTCTACATTTGCGTAAAAATTAGAAATGCATTGTTTCTAAATTTTAGAATATTTCAATGTGAACGCAAATAAAATTTAGAAAAAAATAGCAATAAATTCGTCGACGCGAAAAAAATATAAAAACAATTGCCATCGACTTGAAACTTTCCAAAACAACTGACAACACATGTAATTCTACATTTCCGTAAAAATTAGAAATGCATTGTTTCTAAATTTTAGAATTTTTCAATGTGAACGCAGATAAAATTTAGAAAAAAATTGCACTAAATTCGTCGACGCGAAAAAAATATAAAAACAATTGCCATCCACTTAAAACTTTCCAATACAACAGTCAACACATGTGATTCTACATTTCCGTAAAAATTAGAAATGCATTGTTTCTAAATTTTAGAATATTTTAAGGTGAACGGAGATGAAATTTAAAAAAAATGCAGTAAATTTGTGGACGCGAAAAAAATATAAAAACAATTGCCATCCACTTAAAACTTTCCAATACAACAGTCAACACATGTGATTCTACATTTCTGTAAAAATTAGAATATTTTAATGTAAACGGAGATAAAATTAAAAAAAAAATTGCAACAAATTCGTCGATGCGAAAAAAATATAAAAACAATAGCCATCGACTTGAAACTTTCCAAAACAACTGACAACACACGTGATTCTACATTTCCGTAAAAATTAGAAATGCATTGTTTCTAAATTTCAGAATATTTCAATGTGAACGCAGATAAAATTTAGAAAAAAAATGCAATAAATTCGTCGACGCGAAAAAATATAAAAACAATAGCCATCCACTTGAAACTTTACAAAACCACTCAATATTAATTAAAGACTGATTTCGTAGAAAATTCAAATACGTTCAAAAGCAGCTGTAAAATACTTGAAACTTTCTAAATTTACTTAAAATACAATAACTCCATCACAGGTTTTCAAGATAACCGACCGAGAACAGCGCTTCAGAGTTTTTTAATTTGCACGAGTGAAAAAAAATTATAAAAACAACTGCAACACACTTGAAATTTTCCAAATTTACTCAAAGTATACTAATCTTAAGAATCCTCAAAAAGACTGAAAAATTCCCATCACTGGTTTTAAAGATTTTAAGTTTCTCTTCTTCCGAATGTAAAAAAAATATATAAAAACAAGTGCAACACACTTGAAACTCTCCAAATTTACTTAAAATACATTAATCATAATAAACCTCTAAAAAACCCATAATACCCCATCAAAGTTTTTCAAGATAACCGACCGAGAACAGTCCTTAAGATTTCACTTCTTCGGAGTGGAAAAAAAAAATAAATACAAAAACAACTGTAACACACTTGAAACTTTTCAAATTTACTCAAAAAACATTGATGTGAATAAACCTCAAAAAAACTCAAAATACCCCATGACCGGTTTTCAAGACAGCAACACAAAACACAATTCCGGAAAGAATTTTTCAAATCTGCTAATTTGTTCAAGAGATATATTCTCAAATAAATGCATTGCCATTTTTCTCGTTTCATAAAACTTTCGCAGGCATCGTTTTAACATTTAAAATGATAAATCAGTGTTTTTAGAATTAATAAAAAAAAATCTTGTTTCGTTTGATATTAGAGGTAGTGCCATGGCTCCTTGGCTCTACATAATAAGCCGCCCCTAGGAAAAGTACTCGGTATTTCATACCGACTTGTCAAAAAAAGTGTCACTTCTACTCCTAATAAAACAATATACTATTTGGGACAGGAAGGCATTGTGCGCAAATGACCTTAGATGTCGATGCGCCTTAAACCCAAAATTCATGCATTCAGGAAGGCATTAGAGCAAGTATAAAGGTGTTCTATGTTTGTTGTTACTTTCTCCGTTACGAAGAACGAGAAAGTAGTGTGATCGTGAATTTTTTTCCATTTTAACTTTCTCCGTCACGAAGTACGAGAAAGTATTGTGATCGTGATTTTTTTTTCAAATTTTTTTTACGGGAATATCCGTTTTGGGTCTCTAGATGCCATTTCAACAATTTCTAGAAACATTTTTTTTGTGTCTGTGTGTGTGTGCGTGTATGTCTATCTCAAAAACTAATAAAGCAATTGATATGAAACTTTGAAAATAAATCTTATTTGATAATCCGAAGAAAAGCTTTTGGTAAAATTTCGTACACCGGAAATGGGTGTTTACCTTAACTGTTTTTTGTTTTTTGCCAATATTTTCTTAAATATGAAAAATATCACAAAAACATTTAAACAAATATTAAAGACAACAAATAAATGAGCTTATTTTGTTTGAAAACATTTTTTATAAAATCATTTTTATTCGAGAAAAATATATTTTTTTTAAATTTTTAGTTTATAATTATAAAACGATAATAGTTACAGCAAATTTATGTTAATAATAATTGTAGACAGTGCCAAAATAAACAACTTATAAAGAATAAGTTTTTTTCTAAATCTCTTTAGTTTTTGAGTAAACTAAGTTTTTGAATTTGAAGTATAATTTTTCCATCTTTTATAATTTTCACGTTTTAACGTCAGTTTCATCCGATTCTACAAAACTCTTGATTTACATTTAAAATATGATTTAAATTGAAAATAAACAATGAAAGTGTAAAAATAAATGATGATACCATCGGAGAAAGTAACATGATGGCCACATCACCATTTTTTTAATACCAACCTATGATAGTCATTTGCTCTATTTCGATAAATGATTCTCTTTGATTGTCTGAATGACAATACGAATGATTAACCAGAGACAGGCGCATTTTAATTTATAGGCGGCTGCTGTTAATTTATTTTTTAAACACATCGTATTTAGACTTTTAAGTTTGAGTGGAATTAAGGCAATTCTGCCTACTGTTTTCATATATAAAATTTTGTACAGGTTTTATAAATCTATTTATATCAACCATGTATGACTGTATATTTAAAATTAACGACTGGAAAAGCCTTACGCAATTCTCGTTACGTTAATAGCCAGCAATTAAAGCTTAATACATAGCGTGGGTTAATGTCGACTGTAAGCGAAAGGAACAAAACAAAGAAAGTAAAAGCAGAAATAATCGAGGATTCGCCGGCTGGTTAATGCTACTTCTGGCTCATGAACGTTACGGTTTTATTGATCAGTAAAATAATTCAATTATATTCACTCGGGTTAACAATCTCACCATGGGAATCAACGAAACAATTGAAGTTCATCTTTTCAGCTTTCTTATTTCTAACTGGAAGACAGTTAGAACCAATTGATTTATTTCAACCAGTCAAAACGATTGTTATACAACTGCCAAAATTAAATGAAATTATCACACTTATGGGTTATTGGTTCGGATTTGTTTATATGCTTGTTTTTATGCTATTGAGTGTTTCCAAATACGTAATAAATCGTATACCCTGCGTTCAACATTGTTTGATAGGCATTTGAATTTGGCGCATTGTTTTTCATATTGCAATGTTGGTACCTTCGTGCGAGAGTGTCAAATCGATCATTAGCGCCCGCAGAATTAACTGTCAGTGCGATCGTGTGTGCGTAGGCTTTATAGATATTTAGTTTTACATTTACGTTTTATACCATCTCATCTTACTGCAGATATTTTATTGGTAAGTTAAAAAATAACCACATCAACACATGCAAATCTTAATTATGAAATGTGATTTTAGGTTAAGAATGCCGTTCGAAGATCACCACAACAGGTTTATCCTTGAACCATATTTTCGAACAGGGACACGCAACGCAGAAGGGAGTTGGAATTATTCCTTTCAAAATTGCGAGGAACAATTTCATAAGCAGTTTCCTGATGTTGAGTTTGGTCACAATTACTTTGTGCAACATGTTCGCCATTTTGTGACCAGATTCCATGAAACCGGCAGCGTTTCCAAAGGAAAATCTACAGGCCGACCTACTGTCCTTACGGAAGCAGTCGTTGAACATATTCAACAAAGACTAGATGTGAGTCCGAAGAAATCGCTCCGATGTTTGTCTGCTCAGACAAATTTATCGCTCGGTACATGTCAGAAGGCTTGCAAAAATTTTTAACATTTACATCCGTACAAGGTAACTGCAACTCAACAGTTGCTGCCGCCTGATTATCCTCGCCGAGTGCAGTATTGCAATTGGTTTAACGAGTTCCTGAATGATGACGATTTGTTAGATTTAACGTTCTACAGTGACGAAGCTTGGTTTCACCTTAGCGGCTATGTGAACCCGCAAAACTATAGAGTGTGGGCTGCAGAAAACCCCCATATATTTGTTGAGGTTCCGTTACATCCTCAGAAGGTTGGTGTGTATGGCTGGCAATGTCCCGAAGGAGAATCTATGGCCCTATTTTTTTTTAATGACAATATTAACGCAGCTTGCTATCGGGAATTACTCTTGAATCCTTTTATCGAACAACTTCATGATGATGAATTGCAGCAAGGATACTTTCAGCAGGACGGAGCTACTGCGCATACTGCAAATACAACGTTAAATCACCTGCGGCAGTTCTTCGGAGATAGTTTAATTAGCAAAGATCTATAGCCACCTCGCTCACCAGATTTGACACCGCTGAACTATTTTATGTTCGGATATTTAAAAAATAAAGTGTATACTGATCGACTCCACACTTTACAAGAACTGCACAATACAATAACAGAAGCGGTGCTCAATGTTACACTTGAAATTTTACAAAATGTCTTCAACAACATGAAACGCCGGGTAAATTTGTGTTTGGATCAAAATGGGCAGCACTTTTAACATCTGTTATAGTTTAGTTCAAAATAAATTCCCAATAGTTCTGCCACTGGTAAGTACCAACATTAAAAGTTTTTTTAGGAGCAGGAAATTCAAACAGCTATCAAACAATAACGAACACATGGTATAATAAGTTCAATTCATCATGGCGAACAGTCGCTCGCTCTCAGAAAGTGAGTTGTTAAACACGACTGTTATTGATATAAGTGAGGTAATTACCTGCACAGGGTGCAACAAGCAACTGCAAACATATTGCAGTATAAAATGTAATATATGTTTGTGTGATTATCACGAAAACTGTATCAAATCCGAGGATAAATTTGGATTCGTGGCCTGCCACCGATGCGAGAAACAAGGCGTTCAACGTATCACTCTACAACTTCTGCTCAATCTTCGGGAGGAAATTCGTGTTCTAACTGATAAGGTAAATAAACAAGACGATTTAATTCACTTTAAGAACTCAACTATCCAAAACCTAACCCATAAATTGGAAAACACTCGACAAACGGATGTACACAAAGTTCAAATCGATCGTAAGGAATCTACCGTAAATCGAGCCGAGGAAAAGAAACCTGTACAAAATAATAAAAATGCAAATTCATTGGTTCGCAAAAATACTCACAAAGTTAATGCCCCAACCAAATCTACTGCGACACCACCGGAGAAGTCTGCCATTAACTCATGCGATCCCCAACAGATGGATACGCTGGAACCCAGGACGCGCGAAACTAGTGAAGAATGGAAAGAAGTTCCCCATAAGCGAAGTAGAACCTACTTTAAGGGATGTTCTGTAAACAGTTCGCTTCAAGTATGCAATTATGAAAGTCGGAAATGGATCTTCGTGTCAAGGCTAAAGAAAGGTGTATCTACAGATCAAGTAAAAACTTATCTCGAGGACACACTCAAATCCACGGATAGCTGCTCATTCCAGGGAAATTTCATTGTTCAAGAAATGGAACCAAAATATAAAAACGGCGATTATGCGTCATTTAAAATCGGAGTGCCTAGTATCATATTTGACACTGTATTTAATCCAAACTTTTGGCCAGTAAACACATTCATAAATCGTTTTTATGTAAGTAAACACAATCACTCGCAACAAAATTTTCAAACGCGACATTTGACAACAAAGCAGAAATAATTAACACAAATTATGATCTACTACTACTAAATATCCGCTCTATTAATGTCGATAAAATAAATCAAATCCAGATAGAATATGAACAATATAATTTAAATTTCATTTGCTTCACTGAAACATGGGCTGAAGAGCAAACAATATCTTTAATTAATATTAACAAGTACTCTCTAGGTTCCAAGTATTGCAGGAATGGTAGAGGTGGTGGAGTTGCAATATGGTATAAAGAGGGACTTAAAATAGATACTATAAACCTAAATAAATATTGCATCGACAACACGATAGAAATATGTGCTCTTCTCTGGACTCCAAGTAGAAACACGCCTATTTATATTATCACGTGCTATCGTCCACCAGCAGGCGATGTAACACTATTCATACAACAATTACAACTTGTCTTGGACAATATCTATAATATTAAATTCCCCATAGTACTCAATGGAGATTTTAATATAAATTCCTCCTCTCCGACCGAAGAGTATAACTTAATCAAAAATCTATTAACGACATACAATGTACAGCATATTAACACTGAAGATACAAGAACCACAAATAGCTCTTCGACATGTATAGACCATATATATTCAAACTTAAGATCCACGGACACGCTCACTCTTAACAATGTTATATCTGATCATAAAACGATATTATATAATTTTCAATTACCAAACTGCACATTATTACAAAACGCTACTCAGAATTGTAGAATGTACAGTGATGCTAACATCACAAGTTTTATAAATGGCCTAGAGTCTGAATCGTGGACGGATATGTTAAACATCCAAAACATGAATGACAAATTTGAATATTTTCATAATATTATCACACATTATTTTAATATTAACTTTCCTGTTATAAATAAACCAGTTCACTTAAACCAATCCTGGGTAAACTCAACCATAAAATGCTCGAGTTCAAAACTACACGATCTTTTTGTTCTAACAAAACAGTACCCAACTCTCACACCCGCTTATAAAGCAGCGAAAAAAGAGCATGCTATTCTTGTTTCGAACACGAAAAAAACATTTTATCAAAATTTAATAGCCAATTCTAGTAATCCGTCCAAAACATCTTGGAAAATTATAAACGAACTATCGGATAAGATTGAACCCAACAAAAATATACAAATTAACTTAAACGGCATTCAAGACGATCCACAAATTGTCAGTACTTTATTTAATAAATTTTTTACAACCGAACCAATTAATTTAACTCAAAATTTACCTAACCCAAATTGTCAAACTTTTACAGGAAACATGCAACCTAATTCAATATTTTTAAAACCATATACAGAAACTGAGATTATAAATATTATAGGTAAACTAAAAAACAAAAAATCATGTGGTTTTGATGAAATCCCTGATTGTATAATCAAGAGAGCTGCCCACACTCTAGCTAAACCTATACAACATTTAATAAACGAATCTTTTAAACTTGGAATTTTTCCAGATATGCTGAAATTATCAACCATCGTTCCTATTTATAAGAAAAACGACCCTTTGAAACTTGAACATTATCGACCAGTGGCACTTGTATCAGTATTTTTCAAAATATTTGAATTGTGCATGTTATATAGACTACAAGAATACTTGGATAAATTTAATATTTTAACACATTCACAACACGGCTTCAGGAAGAACCATTCAACAATGTCAGCTTTCCATTCATTTTACAAAAATCTAATGAATTACCTCGAAAACGGGGAATATCCAGTTGGTATATTTGTCGATTTGAGCCGAGCATTCGACTGTATTGATAATAATATATTGCTAGATAAACTTAATTATTATGGAATAAGGGGAATCGCGAACGATTGGTTTAGGTCTTACCTAACAAACAGACGGCAACGTGTTAAAGTAACCTTCACGGATGGCCCAAACAAGAAGGTATTTACGTCTACTGAAGAAAATATTAAATTAGGGGTACCGCAGGGATCAATCCTAGGACCAATTCTTTTCATCATATTCGTAAATGACCTTGCAAGCTACGTACCAATTAACATTTTTATGTACGCAGACGATACATCCACAATTGTTAGCAACTCCTCAAGCAAGAATTTAGAAATTGACTGCAATATTATAATACATAAATTAGTAGACTGGTTTATTCAAAACAAATTAGTTGTCAACCCGGATAAAACTGTTTATATGCGATTCTACAATAGGCAATGTAAGCAAGACTTAAATTTAAATTTAAAATTAGGTTCAACGCCACTACGCACAGGTGAAACAATTAAATTTTTGGGTATAAACATTGATCAACATCTTGACTGGCACATCCACTGTCAAAGTTTAGTTCAAATGCTCTATAAGTCGTGCTATCAAATCCGAGTGCTAAGATCGATCCTAACAGCAAGCCAACTTAAAACATTTTATTTTGCTACCGTTCAATCACGACTGGTATATGGAATATGTTTCTGGGGCAACTCAAGCTCATTCCAATCCATTTTTATTGCACAAAAAAGAATAATCCGATGTATGACATATATTACACCCAGAAATTCATGCAAACCGCATTTCAAAACTATGAATATATTACCTCTACCATGCCTGTTTATATTTGAACTTTGTATACACATATACAAAAACCGTACTAGTTTCACTAAAATTAACGACATACATGCTTATTCAACAAGGCAAAAGGATAACCTTTATATACAGCATCGTCGATTAAAATTATCTTGCAACTCCCCAGAAATACTAGGCCCTACAGTATTTAATAAATTACCTGATAATATAAAAATGTTATCAACTTTATACTTGTTTAAAAGAGCTCTTCGAAAATATTTATCTGAAAATGTATACTATAGTTTAGGCGATTATCTATGTAATTAGTTTTAGTTAAATAATTAATATTAATTTTCTTTGACGTGTCTAAAATGTAATTACAAACACTGTAATCATTCAATGACAATAAATACTTATTATTATTATTATTATTATTATAATAACTTTACGCACTCAAACAATACTCCAAATAATTAATCTATTCACTACTTATTAATTAATAGTTCTTTTATTTTATATTATTTTTTATATTTTCCATGACAAAATATTATTCTTGAGTATAACAATGCTTTAAACGTTTACATTACTAAAGTTAAAATAGTCTCTTGTCACTTTGTTAAATTTTAATGTCAATAAATTGTTTTTCAAAGCCACGTTCGATTTTTATTTAGTAAAATGGCTATTGAAATGGCTGATAAAACGAGTTTTCTGCAAATAACTTTTAATGCGTTAGGAATTGGGACTGGGTTGTTATAGGAAAAATGTTTGTTTTTTAATTATGCATGGAATGACATAAACATATACAGGGACTCCAATTTAAAATAAGAAAAATAAAGTGCTTTAAAGTTTGAAATGTTTGACACTAAATTTTGGATACCCTGTTTAATTCATATCAATCAAACTTAGTTAACGGGACTATCAGACCTTATTTAATAAGTACCTTGTATGATTTTATTACCAAGTAATTTTTTAGTCATTTTTTTAAACAATAGTGCCAAACTGATTTTTTTTAGTTTTAATTTTTTTTTGCTGATATCCCTGAATCGATTCCAATAAAATTATAGGAGTACATAGGCAACTATAAAAGGTACCCAAATAAGCAATAAAATACATAGCATGTAATTTAAAAAAATATATCATCATGACGTCACGATTTTTTGAGATACCCTGTATAATCAAAAATATTTTCCTGAAATGCATCATAGGATACAAATATATTCTACAAAATATCGAAATCCTAACTTAATCAGTAACTGAGCTATAGAAGACGGGAGGTGAGATGCAGGACCCTGTATATGCAAAATTGTATATTATTATAAAAGTTTAATAAGAGGGCCTATTATAGGACGTGTGCTCTAATGGAACGGGTACCACAATGCCTCTTATTAAACAAATATAATGTACTATTCTTCCTACTTTGGATTTAATTTCAAAAAAATATAGAATTATTTGTTTTAATATTTACGTATTGGCAGTTCATGTTATTAACGATAGTAATATGAAATAGATATTAATTCCACCAAATAAAAACTCTGACAGTGGATTTCACAAAGTTGGTAATAAATATAACTTTAGCTTAAATGACATTACACTGGTATTATATTTTTGGCTGTGGTTTTTCAAATGGTTTTCGGAATTTATAATTTGAGGTTAGGTTCTGCGATTACATTAAATATATTTTAATTGATATTTATTCTTTTACAATGTTTGTTAACAAATTATTTTTTATTTCGATGCAATTTTAGCTTAAATCCTCTTCTTGAGTCTCCATTTCAATAAAAATTCAAACATGTATTTGGTAACAGACAGTGACAGACAAGACGCATATAGAACGTTTACACAGCTGAAAATATAATATCGGCTTACGAAAAACCTGGCTTAACAGGTTAACTGCTTTGTCAGTCACTGAAGTATTCCAATGGGGGCCACGTCAGTCACCGGTGACTGACAGTGAGTGCCTACTTTAAACTTACTATTTAGCACTGTCAGTCACGAGTTCAAATAAATAAGCTTATTCTTACGCATTTTATAAAATATAACTTAAAATCAAAGCAAACTTTTTTTGTAATTTACAAAAAAAAATTGTTGGTAGCCAATGTGTTAAATAAATGTTTGTGAAATCCACCAAGAATGTTTAAAATGTTCAACTAGCCGTGCCTTATTATATTATCTTTCTTAAAGATGTCTTATATGACAAAACTACTCGAGAATTTTAAATATACAAAATTTGAACTGAGTTTTTATTTGGTACAATTAATATCATTTCATGTTACTATCCTTCAGATTAAGATAAAGTATGGCGAGGTTACGGTATGGTATGAAGGCCCTCGTATGGGCTCATACTTAATAATATAGAATTATTTTTAATATATAATACTAAATCCAACGTCTGATAATGTGACAACACTAAACAACAATTTTTTGTTTTCACAAATTTAAATTTTCACGTAAGTAAATGCTTCTACGGCTATTTAAGTAATGTATTAAAGTAGAATAAGACTCAAATATTTCTCATACACCAGAATTAAGAGAAGTTGCTAAGGTTGTCAGTCAGTTGAAACCATTTTAGAATATGCTTATTCTCATTTCTAGTGTTAAGGCGTGCTTGCTTAAATGCTTATGGCACCTTATAGGTTATGTTTATACTTCACACCCGATGTGTCGGGTAGTTGTATCGCATATTACCGCAATTCGCGATCCGCTATATACACGTGCATTATCGAACATTTTTAGTAGGTAACGCATTTATTTAAAGAATTAACGGCAATTTTACATTTTGATGTCGACAACTGCATGTTGTAAGTACTGACAATCGTAACAAGTAAAATTTTGTGCGCTGTATCTCCAAAACTAATAGAGCAATTAATATGAAACTTTGAACATACGTCTTATTTGATAATCCGAAGAACTGAAAAGCTTTTGGTAAAATTTCGTACACCAGAAGTGGGTGTTTACCTAAACTGTTTTTTGTTTTTTGCCAATATTTTCTTAAATATGAAAAATATTACAACAATATTTAAACAAACATTAAAGAGACAACAAAGAAATGAACATCTTTCGCTTGAAAATATTTTTCATAAAATCATTGCTATTCGAGAAAAAAATTTATTATTATTTTTTTAATTTTTGTTTTATAATTATTAAACGATAATAGTTACAGCAAATTTACGTGAATAATAATTGTAGAGAATGTCAAAATGAACAACTTCTAAAGAATAAGTTTTTTCCGAAATCTCGTTAGTTTTTGAGCAAACCGAGTTTTTGAATTTGAAGTATAATTTTTCCATCTTTCATAATTTTGACGTTTTAAACGTCAGTTTCATCCGAGTCTACAAAACGTTCGGTGTACATTTAAAATATAATTTAAATTAAAAATAAACCATGAAAACGTAAATATGAATGATACCATCAAGTCGGAGAAATAATAATAATAATAATAATACTTTATTTGTGCTACCAACAGAGTTTACACATGTCAAAACATTTGAGTACTAGGTACGATCACAGTGCATAAAATTAGTAAAAAATCACACTAAAACATAATTAAAAATTACAGATTAAAAATATATAACTACACAATGAAAGCAATGTACAGATAATCAAATAAAAACAGTATATAATTAAAATCAATTAAAGCAGTGTATAGATAAAATCAATAAAAATAAATAAATAGTGTATAGATAAAATGGTAAATATAAAGTAATTATAAATAAGAAATAAAAACTATCACACTAAAACATACTTGAAAATTACAGATTAAAAATATAACTATAGTAGACAATTTAAAACGAATGACGAAAATAATGACAAAAACAACACGTTAAAATAATATAATATGACATCATTCCTTAACTTTTATTTCAGCCTTTAAGAATTCTTCTAATGAATAAAATGCTTCTCCAATTAGGTACTCTTTTATTTTGGTTTTAAAGCTTGCTAGAGGTAAGTTTTTGATGTTCTCGGGTATTTTATTAAAAAATTTAATTGCATAATACTGAGTGCCAGTTTGAGTTTTTTTCAGTCTTATTTGATTTAAGGAGATATCATTTTTTCTACGGGTATTGTAGGAATGATTCTGATTTTGTACAGAGTAGTTTATCGAATGTTTTTTTAGATAACAAACACATTCTAGAATAAACATCGATGGAATATTTAGTTTCTTAAAAGCTCCTTTACATTCAGTTTGGTAACCAATGTGTGCTAATATTCTCACTGCACGTCGTTGCAAAGCAAAAACTCTATTTAGACAGGTTGAGTGGCCCCATAGTAGTATGCCATAACGAATATGAGTTTCTACCAGTGCGAAATATGCTATTTTCACTGCACCATCATTGCAGTGGCGCGAAACACTGCGCAGGCAGAATATATTTTTTGATATTTTTGCGCATAATACTTCGGTATGTTGCCCCCAATTTAACTGACTGTCTACATGAATTCCCAAGAAACATACTTTCTCACTAAGTTCATCAGGTCGAATGACAGAGAAATTCATTTCTTTTGTTTTTGAATCGTTTAAAACAAGTCTATTCTGTTGACACCACTCAGATACTTTTTTTACTTGTCCCCTATTCACTTCCTTCACATTTACAGAATTGGGTACAGTATTTACGACTGTAGTATCATCTGCATATATGATTACAGTAGGCTCATCCACTCTAACTGGCAAGCCGTTAATGTAGATAATAAATAACACAGGCCCTAATATGGACCCTTGAGGTACCCCTGTATTCACAGAGAGGACGTCTGATCTGATGCCATTTAAAATTACTAATTGTTTTCTATTTTCCAGATAGGAACTAATCATTTTAATACTAGTCTTATCAAAATTATATTTTTTTAATTTACTAATTAGTATATTATGCGGAACACTGTCGAATGCTTTACTTAAATCAAGGAATGATGCCATACATGATTTTTTATTTTCGAAACTATCACATATTATATCACATAGTTGTACTAGTGCATCAATAGTGGACCTATCAGATCGGAAACCAAATTGGTTTGAACTGAATAGTTGATTTTCCTCAAAATATCCAACTATTTGGATTTTTAAGACTGTTTCAAAAATCTTTGATATTAAGGGTAGTAATGAGATTGGTCTGTTCATTTATGTCTCCCTTTTTGTGCACAGGGATTACTTTTGCTATTTTTAAAGCATCCGGGAATACACCCTCCTCCAAGCAATCATTTATTAGTTTAGTAATTGGATGTACTAATAAATGTTTTACACTTTTTAATATTTCAGGTGTTAAACCATAAATGTCCCTTTTTTGGGTTTCAATTTGTTTATAATTTCCCTAATTTTAAATTCTGAGACTTTTTTAAATTTGAATGGAAGTGTGGTAACGACGATACTTCAAAATCCAGAATATATTCGCTCTCATTGACATCAGATAATGAGGTAGCAATATTTACAAAGAAATTATTAAGTTCATTACAAGTTAAAGTGCAGTTATTGTTATTTTTTACTTTAGGAGGCCTATGATTATTTAAGATATTCCAAGTAGCTTTTGATTTGTTATTGCTGTTTAACACGTACCTATCATTTGCAAGTTTTTGTTTATTTTGAATTGTTAATTTATATGTTGCGTTATATTTATTAACAGCATTTTGTTGTTTTATTCCTGGATAGATTTTATAATCCTCCCTTAGCAATCTCAATACTTCCCGCATATTGTAAAGTTCAGTATCAAACCATTTTACGTTTGCACCACTGCTTACTGATTTTCTCTGCTTGATTGGAAATGACATAACTGCAGCACTTTCCAACAGTGTTATGAGATGATCCCATTTGTAATTTAAGTTATTTTTAGCGTTAAGAAAATTCCAGTCTGCTAGCTGAATAATGTAGAAGAAATTTGCTTTACAATCCAGGTTTATAGTTCTGCAATAGGTTTGTACAAAAGTGGGTTGTGCTACAGAGTACAGCACCTTTAACTCTATCGCCTCGTGATCAGATATCTGTAAGTTTGCAGGGGATACTGAAATTTGATTATTTTCCATGTTGGTAAATATATTGTCTAAACAGTTGATTTTTCCTTGTTGAAAAATTTACGGCCTTAACAAGACTGAAGGTATTCATAACATCTATTAGAGCAATGGCTTTGGGATCATTTCGATTAAAGTGTACGTTGAAATCACGACCAACTATAACAAAGTAACATGATGGCCACATCACCATTTTTTTTTGTAACGCAGTCTGAGTTTAAATAAATTGTTTATTTTTTTGTATAAGAGAAAAATCAAGTCTTGCTATATTCTTAATTTAAATCTTTTAAAAAATACTTGTATATTTCTAAATGCAGTTTAAAATATTCCAGTTAAGGTAAAATTGTACTGATCTCTTAAATTGCGTTTTATTTGTTGCACAAGTGCAGCAGTTAGTGAGTGAATCATTTAAAAGGTGTAGATTATGGTGAAATATCCTGCAAATATTTGTCGTTCTATTAGTACTTATTGCAGTATGTAGAACACAACAGCAACATTTCAAACATGTTGTTTCGAAACGTTTACTTATCCTCAATTACATTCGTATATTTAAAATCATAATGATCTTGTCAATTGTAGGACAGGAAATATTTTCAATGCTCGGTTTGGAGTAATTTAAAAATTGCCGCAATAACCGTGATACGAGGGAAATTCAGTAATTAGGTCCAGTGACGGTTCGCGGTTTTTTTTCTGGTACGGCCGAGGAACAAGAGGTGGTAATACAGATAGGTGCGGTCACTCTACAACTGACCCTACCTATCCGTATTACCACCTCTTGTTCCTCGGCCGTACCAGAAAAAAACCCGCAAACCATCACTGATTAGGTCACAAATTGATAGTGTGGAAGAGCAGCGTGCTGTTGTGCAAAAAAGGACTTCCTGCAAATCATGCTGAATCGTACTGTAGAGTTTTGTTGTTGCTTCGCGATGCAATTCGAAAAAACGTCCAGGCCTACTGACGAGAGGAATATTGCTGCATCACGATAATGTTAGGCCGCATGCGGCCCAATTGACCCAAGCTAGAGTTGAAGAATTAGGGTGGCAACTTCTTGAACATCCGGCTTACAGTCCCAACCTAGCCCCAAGCGACTATCATCTGTTTGGTTCACTAAAAAAGGCATCTTGGCGGCAAACATTTCGAGGATGATCACGATCTTCAACAAGAATTTTATGCACCTTTTGTGGCCCTTTTGTGACCTTTTTGTGACCTAATTACTGAGCCGGAAGCTGACTAGTAATTTTATATTTCAATTACTCGTATAACTAATTATATAAGTAACATTTGATAGCGCTTATTACCTCAGTTGTCGATGCTTCTTAACATTAGATAATCCTTAAGTGTATAACTACAATGACTTAACATCATTTGATTAGTTGTTCTTTGAACTACAAAAATGTGACCTATGGATATGTAATATACTGCAAAATTCATATGTCAACATTATGTAAACATCTTCAATACTGTTTGCCAACCTTATCAGTTATATAAATGGTCGTACGATTTTTTTTTTTTACTTAGCCAGATTCCAATGTCGTATTAGATAATTTACATGCGAATTCACGGCTCGTAAGAGATTGCACCTGACCATATTAATACATTACGCGTATTTCAATAAAATTACATTCCAATATGTCCACGGCGTGTACATTTTTATAAAATGAATGTTCATTTCGTTATCATAATACACATTATTTAAAACAAGTGGTTATTATTTATATTAAGCTTGAATCAATTAAAATACAGCTGGCATACAAAAAACAAAAACTAAAAAGTTTTGATAATGGCAAGCGTATTTGCCGAAACTGCAGTCAACTAATGAACAAATGGTTATGCAAACAAAGTTATAATAGTATATTAAAAAATGGTGATATGGCCATCATGTTACTTTCTCCGATTTGGTATAATAGTTATATATGTTTATAGATTTATGATTTATTTTCAATTTAAATCATATTTTAAATCGAGCGTTTCACATGATCAACTGATTGCAAGGTCAAAATGATGAAAGGTAAAAATAACAAATTATGTTTCAAATTCTAATAATCTCTACCGTAAGTGTACTGAAAAAACAAAAATAATTTTAAAATATCTAAAAAGATTTCTTAAAATAGTTCTTATTAAAAAGTCCTAAAAAACAAATAAAAAGTCCCGAACAAGAAAGTCTTGAAAAAAATTTCTAAAAATAGTCCTAATTAAAAAGTCCTGAACAAGAAAGTCTTGATAAAAGTCCTGATAAAAAGTCCCGAAAAAAGAGTCCTTCAAACAGACCAGAAATACAGTCGTGAAAGAAAGTCGCGAAAAAGAGTTCTGACAAAAAAATGTCCTGAAAAAATGTCCTGGAGAAACAGTTTTGGACAAAAAGAATCCTGTTAAGAAGTTGTGAAAAAGAGTCGAGAAAATCCTGAAAAAAGTACTGCAAAAAATTAAATCTTTAAAATATAAAACACCAGAAATAAATGTCCTGACAGAAGTCCTAAAAAAGTCCCGAAGGAAAATCCTAAAATAAGTACTGAAAAAAGTCGCGAAAAATGTCCCGAAAAAGAGTCCTGATGAAATATCCTGAAAAAATGTCCTGTAATAACAGTCTTGAAAAAGAGTTATGTAGTAAGTAAATAAATAAGTAAGTAAAGAATAAAAGTCCCGAACAAGAAGTCCTGAAAATTAATCCTATAAAAAATGTCCTGAAATATAGGACCGAAAAAAGTTTTTCTTTACAGGACTTTTTTGAACAAAAAAAACCAAAAAAATAATTCTGCATGAATAAAACGTTACCGTGTATACTATATATGTAAGTGTCTGAATAAAGATGTTGATGTATGTAATTCTGCATGTATCGAAGAAAATTCTTAAAATAATCCTGAAAAGAAGTCCGGAACAAGAGGTTCTTAAAAAAGTTTCGACAAAACTGGAGATAAAATCTTAAAAAAAAGAGTACTGATAAAAGCCGTGAAAAATAGTCTTCATACAAAATACCAGAAATAAATGTCCCGAAAAAGAATCCTAAAAAGTCCTTAAAGAAAGTCCTAAAATAAGTCCCGAGGAAGTTCAGAAAAAGAGTCCTGATGAAAAAATTGTCGAAAAATTGCCCCGATAATAACATCTTTATAAAATAATCAAAAAAATATCTGAAAAAAAGGTATTGTAAACAGTCCTTAAAAAGATCTGAAGAAACTGCCCTAAAAAAGAAATCCCAAAAAGAGTCTTGAAAAAAGTCCTGCAAAAATGCCTAAAATAAGTCCTTAACAAAATTCCTGAAAAAAAAAGTTTTGAAAATAGAAAAAAAAATGCTAAAATGCCTGAAAGACTCCTTAAAAATGTAATGAAAAAAAATTCTAAAAAATGCTATGAAGAACATTCGGAAAAATTCGTTCAGAAAAAAATCCCGAAAGTAAGTCCTCAACAAAGGATTAGAGAAAAAAATTGAAAATAAAAGTCCTGAAAGAAAAAATGCTAAAAATAAGTCTTAAAAAGTCCTGAAAAAGAATCCTCGATTAAAGGTCTTTTAATAATGACCTTAAAAAATGGTGATGTGGCCATCATGTTACTTTCTCCGACTTTATATTTACGTTTTCATGGGTTTATTTTCAATTAAAATCATATTTTAAATGTACATCGAGCGTTGCGTAAACTCGGATGAAACTGACGTTTAAAACGTCAAAATCATGAAATATGGAAAAATTATACTTCAAATTCAAAAACTCGGTTTACTCAAAAACTAACGAGATTTCGAAAAAAACTTATTCTTTAAAAGTTGTTCATTTTGGCTTTCTCTACAATTATTATTCACATAAATTTGCTGTAACTATTATCGTTTCATAATTATAAACCAAAAATTTAAAAAAATTAATAATTTTTTTTCTCGAATAGCAATGATTTTATGAAAAATATTTTCAAGCAAAAGATGTTCATTTCTTTGTTGTCTTTGATGTTTGTTTAAATGTTTTTGTGATATTTTTCGTATTTAAGAAAATATTGGCAAAAAACAAAAAACAGTTAAGGTAAACACCCACTTCCGGTGTACGAAATTTTACCAAAAGCTTTTCAGTTCTTCAGATTATCAAATAAGACGTATGTTGGAAGTTTCATATCAATTGCTTTATTAGTTTTTGAGATACAGCGCACACAGACAGACACACACACACACACACACACACACACACACACACACACACACACACACACACACACACACACACACACACACACACACACACACACACACACACACACACACACACACACACACACACACACACAGACAGACACACACACAGACACAAATTTTTTTTTTCCAGAAATTGATGAAATGGCATCTAGGGTCCCCAAAACGGATATTTCCGCAAAAAAAATTTTTGAAAAAAAAATCACGATCACAATACTTTCTCGTACTTCGTAACGGAGAAAGTAAAAAGACCCAAAAAAAGTTCTGAAAACATTATCCTGAAGTCCCAAAAAGGCTAAAAGAACAAAAAACTCTTAAGAAATACGAAATTTTTTCAAAAGCTTTTCAGTTCTTCGGATTCTCAAATAACACTTGTTCAACATGTTCAAAGTTTTACGGTCATTTCTGTATTAGTTTTTGAGATACAGCGCGCACAGACAGACTGTTATGTAGGGAAAAAAATGGTGATGTGGCCATCATGTTACTTTCTCCGACTTTATATTTACGTTTTCATGGGTTTATTTTCAATTGAAATCATATTTTAAATGTACATCGAGCGTTGCGTAAACTCGGATGAAACTGACGTTTAAAACGTCAAAATCATGAAAGATGGAAAAATCATACTTCAAATTCAAAAACTAGGTTTACTCAAAAACTAACGAGATTTCGAAAAAAACTTATTCTTTAGAAATTGTTCATTTTGGCATTCTCTACAATTATTATTCATATAAATTTGCTGTAACTATTATCGTTTCATAATTATGAACCAAAAATTAAAAAAAAAAAAATAAATTTTTTTCTCGAATAGCAATGATTTTATGAAAAATATTTTCAAGCAAAAGCTATTCATTTCTTTGTTGTCTTCGATGTTTGTTTAAATACTTTTGTGATATTTTTTATATTTAAGAAAATATTGGCAAAAAACAAAAAACAGTTAAGGTAAACACCCACTTCCGGTGTACGAAATTTTACCAAAAGCTTTTCAGTTCTTCGGATTATCAAATAAGACGTATGTTCAAAGTTTCATATCAATTGCTCTATTGGTTTTTAAGATACAGCGCACACAGACAGACACACACACACACACACACACACACACACACACACACACACACACACACACACACACACACACAGACACAAATTTTTTTTTTCCAGAAATTGTTGAAATGGCATCTAGGGACCCCAAAACGGATATTTCCGTAAAAAAAATTTTGAAAAAAAAATCACGATCACAATACTTTCTCGTACTTCGTAACGGAGAAAGTAAAAATGAGTTTAATAAGCGCGATTTTTTAAAACGACGAGCGTAGCGAGGAGTTTTCTAATGGACAAGTGCGAAAAAAGGCCGTATGAACGAGTTTTTTACAGTATTTTTTCTGTTTTGCCTCTTTTATTCCATTTCTAAATTAAAAAATTGGCCATACATGTTATGGAAATTGTTTGGTGGTTGGTAACACTGATAATTGACATTTAATTTTGAAATTAGTTTGCGATTTCCACATATCACAACCTCAAAACTATCTCGCCGAAAATTTAATTATTTATTTTTCTAGATAATCAAAATCAAACTTAAGAATGGCCATTTTTAAAGCTCAAAAATCGAAAAAGTATGGATGTTTCAAAAACTGACGTGAATACAGATTTCCAACTTTAATAGCAGCATTGGGGAATAATTGGGCTTTATTATTCTAAGAAAACCAAACAACGTTAATTATGTAGTTTTTTAGATAATTGCCATTTACAATGCTCAAATATCGAAAAAGTATTGATTTTTCAAAAATTGATTTAAATGCAGACTTCGAACTTTAAAAGCATTATTGGGACATAATTGGGCTTTTATCATTCTAGAAAAATTAAACCACCTTCTTTATTTAGTTTTTTTTAGATAAATCATAATTGCAGAGAATGCCAAAATGAAAAACTTTTAAACAATAAGTTTTTTTCGAATTCTCTTCAGTTTTTGAGTAAATTGACTATTAGAATTTGATCGGAGAAAGTAATATGCTGGCCACATCGCCATTTTTTAGCATGTTTAGCATGTTTATATTATTATTACACTATCTACTACATTCTTGAGAAGAAGACAAATTCTCATGAGCAAAATCAAACATTTAAAACCCAATAAATATTATTCGTGACATTGAAGCGCTTATTAAAAACCGCTGAACTTCTCACTTACGCCACTCCAATTGTATATTAAAATGAAGATGTTGACGTCTACAGCAATAAAAACACATTTTGAAAGCTCGCCAAGATTTTTTCTTATAACGGCAATTATAATTTCGCAATACGCATTTTCACATGGTATGCGAGATCTTCGCAATTATCAATTTTAATGTCAAGCGTACGTTGGGCAACAACCTCCGGAGAATGATGCCACGCGAAAGATGATTAAAAAGAAAGCCATTTTTTTTCATTCTAGTAAATAATTATTCATGGTGATTGCTCATTAATTTCAACGCCGTTTAATTAATGTGCGAATTTTGGCCATTTATTCCTCGAGTATTTGCCGAAGCTTGATTACCACATTATAATTAATGTGAACATGGAAAAATGTTGTCGGACACGTGGTTTTATGTAATAAACATATTGATAAAAAGTTATTGTAAGCTATAAATTATCTAAAGGTTAAATGTAAGTGTCTCTAATTTAGATGACATCTAGTCTGTGAGGTTATTATGTATTTTGAATTGAAGTTCCTGTTTAGTGTCATTGTTAAGAAATTATTATGTTTAATTGCTGAATATTTATATTTTATCGCCAAATCCTTCGAGCTGTGGAACTTGTTTACAACAAAATGCTTGATTTATTCATTAATATTGTAACTTGATACCATATCTATTACATGAGATTAGAACGAAATTACATATGGCTTTCTCATTCTGGTCTGGATGTAAGAGTTTTAAATTGCACCAAAATGTATTTGTTTGTCACTATTTTACTATAATTGCACATTATAATTGTAAGCAGATATTGTAAAGGTTAAATAAGAAGAAGGGTGATGAGCTTGGTATGATGTCAAATCACGCAAACACTACGAAATGACACATTTACTTAACGCACAAGTACGTTTTTGAATATTTCAGTACAGTATTTATCGTTGTCATGGTAAAAACAGAACAGTGAGCGATGGTCAACTTCCCATGTCTGTAAACAATATCGGTAAATCAAGAAAAAGGCACGATCGTGCAAAAACAATTTTTGGAACTCACTGCCCCGAAAGCAATGTTTTATGCACTCCCTACATGACTACATGAAATGATGTTTCCCGGTCTACTACACCGGGAAACATTGTCTCCTGGTCTACTACATTGGAACGCGCTCAGAAAGTGACTGTGCCATATTTATACTTTCAGTGGCTGTGTAATTTTTACCTTGAGGTGATGGCGGCATCAATTATTGTATTGGTGGCATCCCTAATTTTTGGCATTTCTTAGTCAGAAGACATGTTTTTGTTTTCAGGCTTCTAAACCTTAAGAAATGACAACTGTCAAATTGTTTCGCTTTGCAGTCATGACTTGCTTTGTCTCATATTTTGAAATTAAATTCGAAATAAAATGATACTCCTATTTTTATTTGATGTTTATTGTATAGTTTTGTTCGTTTCAAAAAATTCTGTACAAACCTGATGCTTGAAGCATTTTTCGGGAACATAGTCTTCCCGTACTTGGTTCGTAAATAACTATTCTCTTTTTTTAATATCTATACAGGTTGTTTCAAATTCGATATTCTTTTTAAATCATTGAGCATTCACTCTATGTTAACTATATTTAGTTTAAATTGATTTAAATATGGATTTTGTCTTATTATTGTAAATAGGGGCTTCCGTTAATAAATAAATAAATAACTAATACAAGACTTGAAAAATATGTGATTTTGACCATCTCTTACTGCGTTTACAAAAAATTTCTTTATTCATTTTTAAAATCTACAGTATTTGCTTTATTTTAACGTTCCATGCAAAAAAAATGGAAGTTGTGTAATCGTAGAAAACAGAATCACGATTTTCGAGGTCTCGGACATGAAAACTATGCAATTTTGACGGTATCTAATGATTTCACAAAAATAAAAATTACTCACAGTTAAAGCCTACTGAATTAGCTACATTTTAGCCTACTTTTAGTATTCGAAAATAAAAAGTACTCACATTTTAAGCCTACTGAATTAACTACATTTTGACGTTAGAATTATCAAAATCTAATAACGTGTTCCAAAGTTACGCAATTTAAAAATAACAGAATCACGATTTTCGAGGTCTCGGACTTAAAAATATGCAATTTCGATGATATCTAATAATTTCACGCAAATAAAAATTACTGACATTTTAAGCCTACTCAATTAGCTACATTTTGACGTTAGAATTATCAAAATCTAACAACGTGTTCCAAAGTTGCACAATTAAAAAAAACAGAATCACGATTTTCGAGGTCTCGGACATGAAAACTATGTAATTTTGACGGTATCTAATAATTTTACGAAAATAAAAATTACTGACATTTCAAGCCTACTAAATTAGCTAAATTTTGACTTTAGAATTATCAAAATCTAACAACGTTCCGAAGTTGCGCAATGAAAAAGAACAGAATCGCGATTTTCGAGGTCTCGGACTTGAAAAATATGCAATTTTGACGGTATCTAATGATTTTACGAAAAGAAAAATTACTCATATTTAAAGCGTACTGAATTAGCTACATTTTGACGTTAAAATTATCAAAATCTAACATCGTGTGCCAATGTTGCGTAATTAGAAAAAAAATAGAATCACGATTTTCAAAGTCTCAGACATGAAAAATATGCAATTTTGATGGTATCTAATGATTTCACGAAAATAAAAATTACTCACATTTAAAGCGTACTGAATTAGCTACATTTTGACGTTAGAATTATTAAAATCTAACAACGTGTTCCGAAGTTACTCAATTAAAAATAACAGAATCACGATTTTCGAGGTCTCGGACTTAAAAAATATGCAATTTTAATGGTATCTAATGATTTCACAAAAATAAAAATTACTCACAGTTAAAGCCTACTGAATTAGCTACATTTTAGCCTTAATATTATCAAAATCTAACAATGTGTTCCGAAGTTACGCAATTAAAAATAACAGAATCAAGATTTTCGAGGTATCGGACTTGAAAAATATGCAATTTTGACGGTATCTAATGATTTCACGAAAACAAAAATTACTCACATTTTATGTCTACTCAATTAGCTACATTTTGACGTTAGAATTATCTAAATCTAACAACGTGTTCCGAAGTTACGCAATTAAAAATAACAGAATCACGATTTTCAAGGTCTCGGACTTGAAAAATATACAATTCTGATGATATCTAATGATTTCACGAAAATAAAAATTACTCAAATTTTAAGCCTACTAAAGTAGCTTCATTTGAACGTTAGAATTATCAAAATCTATCAATGTGTTACGAAGTTGTGCAATTAAAAAATAAACAGAATCACGATTTTTGAAATCTCGGACCTGAAAAATATTTAGATGGTATCTAATAATTTTACAAAAAGAAAAATTACTCACATTTTAAGCCTATTAAATTAGCTACATTTTGACGTTAGAATTATCAAAATCTAACAACGTGTTACGAAGTTGTCCAAATAAAAGAAAAATAGAATCACGATTTTCGAGGTCTCGGACATGAACAATATGCAATTTTGACGATATCTAATGATTTCACGAAAAGAAAAATTAATCACATTTTAAGCCTACTGAATTAACTATATTTTAATGTCAGAATTATCAAAATCAGACAACGTGTTTCAAAGTTGCGCAATTAAAAAAACAGAATCACGATTTTCGAGGTCTCGGACATGACAACTATGTAATTTTGACGGTATCTAATGATTCTTCAAAAATAAAAAGTACTCACAATTTAAGCCCACTAAATTAGCTACATTTAGACGTTAGAATTATCAAAATCTAGCAACGTGTTCAGAAGTTACGCAATTAAAAAACAGAATCACGATTTTCGAAGTCTCGGACGTCTCAGCACAAAATTCTGCGAAAGCGCCAAATTTAAACACACCCTCTATCTCTTCTAATAAGCGAGATCCCAATGGCGAGCCTCGAATTTGAAACACCCTGTATATTTCGAGTTCCCTAGAGACGATTCCGACCATTTTTGGAAAAAAAAGTCTGATTGTGGGCGCTACATCTCAAAAACCAATACAGGAATTAGAAGCAAACGTTAAACATGAGCTTAAATTGACAGTTCGAAGAACAGAAAAGCTCTTAAAGCTCTTGGAGGAATTCTTAAAACTGGAATTGGGTGAACTGTGACTGTTTTTTTTGCTTTTTTTTACAAAAAAAAATTAAATATGATAAATATTACAAAAATCTTTACATAAATGATGAAGATAATAATGAAATGTAAAACTGTTCTCTCTCTTTCCTCGAGAAAAAAATTAAGAACAGAAAATTATTTACATTTTTGGTTTATAATTATGAAAGGAATTATGATGGTTACGTCAAACTCAAATAAACAAAAATTGTATAAAATGCCATGATAAAGAATATTTTTTTAGAAATCTCATCAGTTTAAAAAAGAAGATGAATATGCTCTTATACCGTCAAATCGTTTTTTAGTACCATATTGTCTTGGTTTTTATCATCGTCACTTAATCCAAGATACGCAACAGTTTTTCAGGATCCGTGTCGTTTAAACGTTTGATAATTTTGTCCTAATTTCACACCATAAACGGTTATGATAAGAATTTTATTTTCGTTTGTTTGTTTGGCATAGGTAATTTGACCATTCAGCCACTAATTATGTTTTATACTGTTTTATATCTTTATATGAAGGTAAATGAATAATGAAAGACAACTACAACGGCCACGGACTCGAGCGGATATTTATTGATCAGAACAATGTTTCGCCCGGGCGGGGAACCGAACCCACTCGACTTGGGCTCCAGCGAGCATAAGCTCGCGCTATTGCCGATATACCACCAAGCCGACAAAAATAATATTGGTAGATTAACGTTAAGTTTTAAAATAACTTTTCATTTAGATTAAATTTGGTCTTGTATAGTCGGTACGAAATTACAAATATTAGTTTCTTTATTTTTCATCAAAAAATAGAAGAAAACGACCTTTATGATTCATCAGAAAAATAAGAGAAATCCATTGCCGTTAGAAAATTTCAGCTGATTTAAATAGCAAAAAAGTTGGCAAGTCAGTTTGAAAGTCAATCGAAAACTCCAAATCGAAGGCGGTTTGCAAATATGTGCTCCTTGTGTGCAAGTTAGTCGGATTTAATTAAAACTTGCAATTTTAAATTTTTGACGAAAACCTGGAACACCACCCAAGGGTCCCCCCTTCTTACTTTTGCGAAAATATTGCATTTGAAATGATTTCCTGAAGAAGCTACCGGTTCGATAAAAACAAATCGAAAAAATCAACTTTTTTAATTATCATTGTAGACCATTAAAGTGTACCTTTTTTCATCAGAAAAACTATCAGGTTTATAACATAATACGACTGTAATGTATTCATATAAATCACTATCTTTCTTACATGTTTCTACCCAGCGTACATCTTTAATTCGTGTTAGAAAACAAAAAAAATATATCAATCGATGGATGTTGCAGGGTCATATATTGTAATAAGATTAATGTATTTAACCTTGGAAAAAATTGTTTCCATCTTCAAATAATTAACGAAAATATTATACGGCACCCACGGTTTCATAAATTTATGGAAGTAATTTTGTGATTACTTAAGACAAAAGAAAAAAAAAACTCGTGATAGATGTGCTCCTAAAGTTTAAGGTAACTGAAATTTAAATAATCTCAAGGAAACCTTGACCATGGGCCTTATTTAAAATTTCGGTCAAACTTTCGAATCGAATATACGGTTGCAAAATCGTTTGCAGTAAGTTTTTAAAGCTAAGGACTAGTGCTATCTGGTAGCATACATTGATAACAATTAGTTGTTTATCCATACACTTGTATTATTTTTTATCTAAAAGCTTCAGACAGTACTCTGTTTATGATCGTAAGACAAGCACGTAATTATTTGCTATAGCGCACTTGCATTGCAAAATAATACACATTGTGTATAAAGATTTGTTATGGTGTGCCGACGTGTATTCTTTATTGCTCATTATGCCCATTGCATGTTCCACTTTTATGTATCATTAAGACTTACAATAACTGTGCTTGAAATTAATACTTAACTTTTATAATTAGATTGCATGCAACTAAGTTGCATTTATTTATTTATTTTTTATTTATTTTAAATTAGTGCCAATACTACAAAGTTTACACAGGTCAAAGATAATATTAATATAATTTACTAAACAGAAATACTTAACCTAAACAAAACAAAACGAAACAAAGCACATGTTATAAAATAAAATCCTGTCTCGCATTGTTTAGAAACTCATTATAAGAGTAATGGGACGATCTTAATAATACGCTCTTTACTATACGTTTAAAATGTATACAGTTCAGTTCTCGTATAGATGCGGGTAAGGCATTATAAAATTTAACTGCAAAATATCTTACTCCATCTTTCGTACTAATCAGCCTCACAAATTCAGGATGTATATTACTTTTGTGTCTAGTATTATATGCATGAATCTGCTCGTGTGAAGTGTATTTGTTCCTATTTTTATGAATATACTTCAAACATTCCAGAATATAAATACAAGGGAGTGTAAGTAAATTAAAATTAGCGAAAACTGCTCTGCAATCGGCTGTATAACCAATTCCAGCAACAATTCTAACAGCACGTCTCTGGAGAGCAAACATGTCATGCCTGATGGAAGAATGGCCCCACGACAGAATACCATACACCAGATGGCTTTTAAACATAGCAAAGTAAGCTGTTTTGAGAACAGAGTTTGTTACGTTGCTGCTAAGATTGCGAAGCAGAAACATATTTTTATTTAGTCGGGTGGATAGTTGCCTGCCCTGTTCATGCCACAACAATTTAAAATCCACAAACACTCCCAAGAATTTAGAGTGGTCGCTAAAGCTAATATTATCAGGTTTATTAAAGGGTCTCAAGCTAAACATAATATTAGAAGTTTTCTCTTCATTAAGTCTCAACTTATTGCATTGAAACCACTTACTGGCCGTCGACCGTGCATCCTCACTTAATTGCAGTGTAGTCTGGAGATTATCGCTCGCCGTTAAAATTGTGGAGTCATCCGCATATAGCACTACCTTACTGTTAAAAATACGGGGAAAATCATTAATAAAAATTAAGAACAGCAATGGCCCCAGGATCGAGCCCTGGGGAACCCCAATATTAGAGTGCAGAAGGTCGGATGCTTGTTCATTGACCCACACATATTGTTGCCTTCCTGAGAAATACGATAAGATCAGTCTACAGCTCGTTGGATGTATATTATACATGTATAGTTTCCGTAACAAAATTATGTGGGATACACAATCGAACGCCTTTGATAGGTCTATTATCGTTAATACTACACATACAGTTATCCACTAGATCCGCGATTGCATCTCCGGTAGACCTTCCCTGTCTGAATCCATATTGCGACTTGTCAAGTATGTTATTTTTTTCAAAATGTGTGTAGAGTTGTTCATGCATTATTTTTTCAAAATTTTTTGATATAATAGGCAGTAATGCAATAGGTCGATAGTTGTCACCTGTAGTATGATGGGTTGCCGACACAACGACACCAACAGGTGGCAGGAGGAGCACGGCCGCCGCAGCGATTATTGATCGACAGGGACGCGACGCCATATTATTCAAGTAACAACCACCTGAGCCCGCCCGCATCCGATATACTTATACACAGTGTAGTTAACCGATTGTAAGCGTCTGGTCAATATACGTATTTTACCAAACACCGTCTTAATACTCCCACAAGAACCAGCAACGACACGCGAGCAAGCAGGCAGATACACCCAACAATACAACATAGTTTTCTTGGCGACGAGTGACTTTGGAGGTTAAGACTGTTTTTTTTTTTATTATTGCGCGTGATAACAGTCACAGTGCACAACAAACAAAACAACAGTGAACATGGAAACATCAACGTTGAAGAACTTTACTTTCGATAAATTCTCACCGGAGAAGGAGGAATGGGACTACTACATCCAGCGTTTCGAGGTGGAATTAACATTATATGGCGATGTAACAGACGACGAAAAAAGGAACGTGCTTTTGACTAAGGTAGGATCAGATTCATTTAAACTATTAGTGGACAATTTTAAACCGGACAATGTTTTAACAAGAACATACGACGAAGTAAAACAAGTGTTAAGTGAACTTTACGGAAAAAAATCATACATTCTCGCCGATCGAATGCAATTTACGCTCCGAATGCGGAACCAAAACGAGTCGGTTACTCAATATATTTCTGTTTTACGGGCATTAGCAGGGAAATGTGATTTTAAAAACATTTTAAATGAACGGTTAAGAGATCAATTAGTGATCGGATTAAACAATAATTCGTGGCAAAAGGAGATCATTCGACAACACCAAACAAATGACGCAACATTTGCACAAGTTGAAGCGACCGCGTTGAAACTCGAACAGGCAGAGATCCAATCAAAACGATTAACAATTCTAACAAATACGCAAGGCGCTACTAACACGAACCGCGTTCAACAAAAACGGTGGAAAGACAATAAACAATATCGCACAGTGAATAACAACCCTCAAAATAACACGAACTGTATGTTTTGCGGCCAAGGCAGGCATCAAAATAGAAACGATTGCCCAGCGCAGGGAAAAAAGTGTAATGCGTGTGGACGTTTAAATCATTTCGCGAAAGTGTGCATCGCGACCGGGCGCGCAAATTCAAATCACGGGCGCGTAAATTTTCAAAATAAAGACACTACAACAAAAAGACAACCAAACTCAAACAACACAAGGTGTGTGCGTGGAAATGACATGGATGCTGACGAGACAGATTCATCAACAAATACGTCAAACATTAGATGTTTAGACTCGCCAAAAAAGGTGCTACTATCGGTAAAATTAAACGAGAAACAAATTAACATGCTATACGATCCAGGTGCGGCTTATTCCGTTATCAGTAGAAAACTTTGGATGGAAATTGGCTCACCGAAAATACAACCAGCACGAAACCTAGTGGCGTATACAGACGTCGAAATAAAAACACTTGGTACAACAGATGTGAACGTCGAAGCTCAGAACAAAAAGGAAGTCTTGAAAGTATACGTAGTTGAACAAAATGACATTCCATTATTTGGTCTGGATTGGTGTTTGAAGTTTAACCTACCAATGCCAGAAGGAGCAGAAATATGTCATACGAAACAACACTCAGCGAAGGCCGAACAACAAGATAACCTGGAGATTGATCGTATTCTTACAAACTACCAAGAGCTTTTCAACGGAAAATTGGGTTCCTTCAACGGACACAGTGTGCGCATTCACATTAATTCGCAGGTAACACCCAAGACTTTTAGACCCCGACCAGTACCCATCGCATTGCAGGGACAGGTGGAAGCAGAACTTAAACGGTTACAAACAGAAGGAATTCTTGAACCAGTTGATACAGTAACGCATGCCATAGAATGGGCAACACCCGTAGTAATTGCAGTCAAGTCAAATGGAAGCATACGCATATGTGGTGACTTCCGTGTAACCATCAACCCCTATGTACAACGAGACGAATATCCATTACCACGTTTTGAGGATATCATGTCTAAATTAGCTGGTGGTCAACATTTCACAAAAATAGACTTACGTGATGCTTACCTACAACTAAACGTACATCCAGACTCCCGAAAATATCTAGTCATATCTACCCACAAAGGATACTTCACCTACAAAAGATTACCTTTTGGAATATCTTTTGCACCATCAGTTTTCCAAAGAACAATGGATACAATACTATCAGGGATTGACGGAACAATATGCTATCTGGACGACATCCTTATAACGGCCAACAACAAAACAGAACACATCCAACGCATTCAACAGGTATTACAACGACTATACGATGCAGGAATAAGAACACACCCTTCAAAATGTGCTTGGTTACAAGAAAGTGTAGTTTTTCTGGGACATCGAATTGATAAAGAAGGACTTCATCCGACAGATGAACACATAGAAGCAATCAAGGAAATGCCAACCCCAACGAACGTCTCTGAACTACGATCCTTCCTAGGTTTCATAACATATTACGGAAAATTTATACAAAACCTACAAGTAACATGTGTACCATTACATCGCTTACTCAAGAAAGAAGTCAAGTGGAATTGGACAAAAGAAGACGAAGAGATATTTACAACATTGAAGAACCAACTAACATCAAATGACACTTTGGTACATTATGATCCGAGTAAGGATATATACCTCACAACAGACGCGTCAGAAAAAGGACTAGGAGCAGTATTATTTCACAAAAATGAAGGTAACATCTTACGACCAATATCATACACATCGAGAACTCTAACCGAGGTAGAATCGAGATACGCAACCATAGATAAGGAAGCACTGGCTATTATATATGCCGTGACGAGATTTCATCAATATCTGTACGGAAGACATTTTACGTTATTGACGGACCACAACCCGTTGGAACGGATCTTTAGTGAAAAACGAAATACTCCAAAAATAGCTAGCAACAGACTTCTTAGATGGGCGATGCTGTTAAATAATTACGATTACAGTATTTTATACCAACCAGGCAAGGACAACGCCCCAGCAGACGTATTATCAAGATTACCGCTATCGAATACGCAGCTAACCGAGAATGAAAGAATAGGCTTACCAGAGAGAGGACACCTATTGAATCTAAGGCTACAACAGCTACCAATATCAAGAAGAAGTTTACGTGGTAAAACAACAGCTGACCAAATATTGTTCCAAGTAATGAAATTTATTAGAACCTACTGGCCAGACAAAAAGAAATTAACCCCAGAACTATTACCATATTTTGAGAAGAAAGATGAACTCTCTGTGGAAGAAAATATCTTATTATGGAAAGGAAGACTATGCATTCCATCAACACTACAAAAACAAGTATTGGAAATGCTACACGACGGACACCCAGGCATGTGTGCTATGCAGTCCATGGCAAAAATGCACGTATACTGGCGAAACATTGACAAAGACGTAATAGACTTTGTACAACAATGTACATCATGTCAGGTATCCAAGCAGAACAGAACCGAGGTACCACTCTACCCATGGTATGCTCCACCCGAACCATGGTCACGTGTACATATTGACTTCGCAGGGCCGTTCGAAAACAAAATGTTTTTGATTGCCATTGATGCTTATACACGATGGATGGAGGTGATCCCTATGAAGAGTACAAACTCAGAAAAGACAATTAATGTGCTTCGAGATATGTTCGCACGACTCGGTATTCCAAAATTCCTTGTATCAGACAATGGACCACAATTAATATCAAACGAATTCGAACATTTTTGTATTGTAAATGGCATAAAACACATAAGAGTGACGCCATATCATCCGAAATCTAATGGCATAGCTGAACGAGCCGTAAGGACATTCAAAGAAAGAATGAACGCAAGTAATAGAGATGAAGATTTCAACTTAAGACTAAATAGATTTCTGTTAACACATCGAAACACAATCCAAAGATCAACGGGAAGAGCTCCAAGTGAACTTATATACGGGAGACCGTTAAGGACGATATTTGATATCATTAAACCCGACATATCTAGAAACCAAGAATATGAAAGTATCAAACAGAAACAGTATCATGACAGAAAATCAAAGGAAGTGACATTTGAAATAGGACAACCAGTTTGGGTAAACAATCCAATAGGCAAAGGATCGACTCCTGGAACTATCACATCGAAAACAGGCATATACTCATATGTGGTAGACATAAATAGCCAACTTAAACGCAAACACGCAGACCAACTACGCCATCGAAAATCTGGAACATCTGAGGTTGAAGCAGCGACACCGGAATATTGTGATACTGACTATCCACAAACCACGGACAGTAATATCACAGATTTGAATAGGACAATCCAGGACCAAAGCCATTATCCCCAAACACCACTAATGGAGCCGGAGAATATAACGGAAGCAAACGACACACCGGAGGAAAGGCTAAATGATCAGGAAGTAACAGGACCCAAGTCACCGGATGGACACCAGACACTAGTCAGCCCTCGAAGAAATCCCCCACGAAATCGTAGGATGCCCGTCCGATTTGGAGATCCAAATTTCACCAGGGGAGGAATGTAGTATGATGGGTTGCCGACACAACGACACCAACAGGTGGCAGGAGGAGCACGGCCGCCGCAGCGATTATTGATCGACAGGGACGCGACGCCATATTATTCAAGTAACAACCACCTGAGCCCGCCCGCATCCGATATACTTATACACAGTGTAGTTAACCGATTGTAAGCGTCTGGTCAATATACGTATTTTACCAAACACCGTCTTAATACTCCCACAAGAACCAGCAACGACACGCGAGCAAGCAGGCAGATACACCCAACAATACAACATCACCTTATCACCATTTTTAAATATAGGAATAATTTTTGCAATCTTCAGACAGTCAGGGAAAGTACTACTTCTGATGCATTCGTGTACTAGTTTACAGATGTGAGGCACAATTAAGTCCTTGATACAAAGTATTAGATCCAGCGATGGCCCATATACATCCTTAGCCTTGGATTTTTTTAGGGTATCTATTACATTGCGAATAGTAATTTCGGACACATAATTAAATTTAAAATCAGGGACAGAACATGACATATTAAAATTATTAAAATAGTTTATTGGATCGATATCACAGTCAGGAATGGTTGTTGCAATATTTTCGGCCGATGAAGCGAAAAAACTGTTCAGATCACTTGCATTCAAATCACAAGGGTGGTGAGTTTTGTTGTCACTGATGGTTGCGTTCACAACTTGCCACATCGCCTTGGGTGCACAGCTAGACGACCAAATATAATTGTCCGTTGCACTGATTTTAGCTTCCTTAAGTGATGCACTATACACTTTACGGAGACGTTTTAGTTCATTGTTTATGTACGTACTGTCCGGGTATCGTTGGTGAACTTCATTAAGGAACTGCAAGGTTTTCCTTTGGCTTTGTAGTTTTTGGTTGAACCAACTTATTGGCAGTTTCTTGGGTTCGTTTTTAAAAGATTTTTCAGGGAATGCAGATTCCAATGCCGTCTCTAGATGGTTTAGGAACATTTCGCATTTTGCATTCAAATGTAGGTTTGAATCCTTCAAAAAATCCCAATTACATTGTTCTATTATTAGGTAGTAATATAATTTCCCTAGACGCGTAATGGGTCTGGTGATCGTTTTCTTGCAAATCGGTGATTGGTTTGTGGTAACAGATATATCAATTCCAATTCCTGTATTGTCGGCAAGCCCCCAGTGTACGGGCCATGCATGAATGACTTTGTTGTCCAAGTTGGTGAAAACATTGTCGAGTTGTTTATTGTTTCTCGTATCGAATGAAACTACGGGGGTGAGACCATAGCTGATCATAAGGCCTGTGAGAATTTTGGCATCATTGTCATTTATCATTTTAAAATGGACATCAAAGTCACCTCCTATGATAATTTTGCTGCCTTTCAGACTAAGTATAGATAACAAAGAATCCATATTTTCAATGAATTTCATAAGATCACCGGATGGTGGGCGATATACATTAACAAAAATGACGTCATGTTGGGCGATTTTTGTGATTGATAATTCACATACATGTTCCACGGAAAATATGTTTAGGTGATTCATGGCATTTAAATCAACCTGAGATTCATTGGCAAAAATTACTGAGCCTCCATAGGGGGTTGCCCTGCAAAAACTATCCGCAACCTTATAGTTTTTTATTGTAAGTACATCCATTTCAAATTTCTGTAACCAATGTTCCTGTACGGCGATAAAGTTGAATGGAATATTTTCATTAATGATGTGTGCTTCCAATTGAAGCATTTTATTTCTAATCGATCCCAAGTTTATAAATAGAAATTTTAATTTAAGTTGTGCTGCGGTGTTTGAAACATGTCTAATTCTATTATTCAACCTCGAAGTTTCGATTACGTTTTCGAAAAATATAGCGATCTAGAATAATATTTTGGGGCCAGTTGGACGGCTTCATGATTATTTCGTGTACTGATAAATCAACGCCTATTCTAAAACTCGCTTTGCTTGTGGAGAATGTATCGAGTTTTTCGCAGATAAATTCTTTACTGTTAATTAACTTTGACACATGATCAATAATATCGTTAACGCAAGTAGATTTATGGGCATTGCCTATAAAAATCCAAGCTTTTTTAGATTCGGCCTTAAGTAAAGATTTTATATTACTGCCAGTACATATTATCCTATTTTTATTAATATTTTTCTTGCGAGCCGCAACATTGCATTGTAAGTGCTTGGTGTGTAAAGTTGTAAAAATAGAACCAATTTTGGTGACCCAAAATAAATATAAAAACAATTGCTATCCACATGAAACTTTGAAAAATTACTCAAAATTAATTCCAAATTAATTTCTTAAAAAAAAACTATATTCGCACCATTTCTAGATTTTTGAAAATTTTTATGCGGTCGGAGTGTAAAATTGAAAAAAAATTAAACCAATTTAGGAGACCCAAAATAAATATAAAAACAATTGCTATCGACTTGAAACTTTCCAAAATTACTCAAATTTGATTGCAAATTGATTTCTAAAAAAAAAACTGTATTCGCACCAATTCTAGAGTAAATTTTGATGTGATCAGAATGTAAAGTTGTAAAAATAGAACCAATTTTGGACAAGGGACAATGGCATAACAATTAAATAAAATACCAAAAAGCACTATTTTGCTATTGCCAGGTTTGGTGGTTAACATATGGTATATTAAGGTGTTGGGGGAGGGGGCACCCCCTGGGTGCGCGCCTGCATGGTTTGACAAATGTAGTTGGCTAACAGGTACAATAATTAGAAATACATTATTTTGTTGACCTTGCAAAATGTTTTCAAATAGCAATGAGTCAAAAATAGGGCGTTCTATTGATAAGTATTCCAAAAATAAAGATCATATATCATCAAATTGTAAATTTCATATCCTAGGCAAAGAAAATATAGTTAATGTTTTAAGTACGGCTCGGCAAATTGAAACAACGTGAAGGAAAATAGCGATATTTTAAAAAGATGGTTGGATAATATTAAAGCTGTGCCTCACCAAACCAAAACCTGATGAGCCGCCACTGAGTTCCTCACATGATGGTTCCAAAATATTTTAGGATTAGCTTCTATGCTGCATTACACTCGATCTATATATTTGGTATGCAGTTGTTGTGACAAATTCTTACACTGGGACCTTAACATTTGAAAATTCAAGGTAGTCGTCCACGGAAGATGTGATGGAACGTATAGTTCAATGGCTTCATATTGTTTAAGTTATTAAAAACTGTTAAAGAGGTGAAATGAAAAATAAGATATTGATTATCACTTAGGTTTTAATCTGAGAACAAATACGAATCCTAAATATAGAGAGAGGTTACAAAGCGGTTTGGGGCGTACGCTTCACTCCCCGTTGTGTATACGTTTAACTTGTTCATGTTGCCCTCACTTGTTCACGATATATTACGCACGCGCACGCGCACTTCAACGTAACTATACAGTATATCAGTGGCACTACTATGCAAATGTACATATAACTCAATAAAAACAATTATTTATCACAGTTATCAGTACAGTAATCCCTTAACATTCATTAAGATTTATTTTCTATTAAAAACTTGAGAAGAGATTGTAAGTTTTTCTTACACAGTTATGTTTATAGAAATATACAGGGTGTTTCAGAGCTCTGGGAACGGTCAATCAAAAGTCATTCCTATATCGCGAAGGATTGTGAAAGACGAAAATCCTGCTGAAACGGATGTCCATGATCGGCCACGCAGTCGGAAAAGTCATGATTACCGTTTTCTGAGATTGCAATGGCATCGTTTACATTGCATTTTTGGAACGCGGCTGTCCTGGCAACTCCCAACGATATGTTAACACCCTGACAATTCTGAAAAAGTGACAATTTTGCATCATGACAACGCTCGGCCTCATACGAGTTTTACCTCTCATGATTCTGTCCTCTTTCCAAAGCTTAAGAAACATGTCAAACTCAAGCGTTTCTCTTTGGGTGCAGAGTTGATAACAGAGGTGAGGAAATGTTGCCGTGGGAAGTCTTCAGACTTTTTTCGTGACGGACTTGAAAAACTCGTAGCACATTGGCCTAAATGTAATGCTGTTAATGGGAAAGTGAATACATCAGTGCGTAGAGGACAGTTTATACTATTATTTCACATTTATATTTAAACCATATAACTATTACTAATAGAGTTATAGTCATGGAGGTATTAATTTTCAATACGCCCTCGTATATACGTTTTTAACGCAAACTTAATATTACACCATACAAATTGGTGAATGGATTGTATCATATGTTAGGTATAAAATAATTAATATTGTGGGAGTCTTGAGTGCATGTTTTGGGATTTTAGAGCATATTTGATTGGCCAACTGAATTTACTTTTACTTTTGAATTCAATCGTTCATGAACGCCAGCAAGCATTTCGTGTCATAGTTAATGATACACATTTTAATGCTTGATTGCTGAGAGCACTTCCAGGATACGCTCACAATGCATTTGTCGGTCTATATTTTACTTGAGTCACTTGATCGGCTTTCAAATTTTGTAATTTTGTAAATTATTATAATAAAGTAAAATACTTAAACTGATTGAAATACAGGGTGGTTCAAAAGTCTGGAAACGGCGAATTTATTTCGCGCACGGGTGGAGAATCGGAATTCTGATTCCGGGGTTGTTAGTAATTTTACCTGGGGAATCGAATGGGTCCATCAGATTTTAGGCCCGATGGGGCCTTATAAGAGATATGAGGCCCAACTTTGGAATTTTAAATGCAAACTTATATTTGTTATTGCAGATTCTGATTCAGCGGTAAATTTTACATCCAAGTTGGCTAAAACCTAAATTTTTTTGTTCCATTTTTGGGCCCTATGGTGCGTTTTTTGTTCAAAAGTCTGGGGACGTCTGGTTCGTTCAACCCAGTCTAGAAAACTCGAAAAACTGATTTTGGAGTCTCTAGGACTCGGGTAAACCATTTGAGTCTCATAGGGCCATATGACAGGGACAGGGCGTGGCCCTGGAACTTCACTACATTTTATTGCGAATTTTACTTTATTTATAATTTGTTACGGTACTGGACATGATTATGTTATAAGGTGTTCGAATTGGTGTCCATACACTGCAGTACGGTGCTCTAGTCGTTGGTAGATTTCCTCATTCACTCGTGCCAACATCTCCGGGGTTATCGTGACTAACACCTCCACTATCCTTCTCTGGAGTTCTTCAACATTCGCAGGCTTGGTTTCGCAGACTCTATCTTTTAAATAGCCCCAATAAAAGAAGTCTAAAAGGGTGAGGTCGGGAGATCTTGGTGGCCACTCGATGGCCCTCTTCTACATATCCAGCGCCCAGAAAATATAACATTGAGAAACTGCCTAACGAGTAATGCAAAATGCACAGGTGCTCATCTTGTTGATACCACACGTTTTCCAATTTATTTCCAACAACAGCACGAATTACTGGAATTATATCCTATTCCAGCATCTCTAAGTAACGGGCGTGAGTGAAATTTTCATGTAGAAAAAAGAGGTCCACAATTATTTGGTTATTCAAAATTCTCACATGAGGATCCTCGATGACACTGAGAAGAACCTCCAAGGCTTTCTCCTCATTCGTGGCACTTTTACCCCGGCCCGATCTCGGCAAGTCTGCCACAAACTCGGTCGCCGTTAACCGGTCAACCGTTTTTTTGACCGTTGATTTTGAAATCGGTGACGTTAAATCGTTAAAGAAATTTGCAGCACTCTCATATGACCTGTGTTTGTAACCGTATCCACGCATTTTCAAGATCTCTATTCTCTGGCGGGTGGTTAAGGGCATATTTAGCTCATAGAAAAAACTTATGAAAAAATTACTGATTGTAACACGATTTATTCAGGTGGTATCGCGGTGACTGTGATTTTTCACACAATTTCGTTCAACATTCAACGTTCAACTGATTTGCGTTTACGTTTGTCATTAGGAAGCAGGGAATGTTTTCCCTCGCACAAAAATACAAACACAATCAGTCAGAAGTGGTATTTGGCGGGAAAATGAAATGTTAGTCTTCAAGGCATTTTGGCATGGAAGTCCCATAAGACCTGATAGAATCCAAAATCTGATGGGCTCATTTCATTCCCCAAGCAAAGCCCTAGAGACTTCAAGATCAGTATTTCGATTTTTCTCGACTGGGTTAAATGAACCAGACGTCCCCAGACTTTTGAGTAAAAAACGCACCATAGGGCCCAAAAATGGACCAAAAAATTTGAGTTTTACCCAATCTGGATATAAAATTTTCCGCTGAATCCGAATACTCAATAAAAAATATAGGTTTGTATTTGAAATTTCAAAGTTGGGCCCATATCTCTTATAAAGCCCCATCGGGTCCAAAATCTAATGAGCCCATTTGATTCCTCGGGCAAAATTTCTAAAGACCCCAGTATCAGATTTCCGATTTTCTACCTGTGCGCGAAATAAATTCAGCGTTTCCAGACTTTTGAACCACCCTGTATATTAAACTGCAGTATTTAATGACGTATGCAAATTCTCATCACCACCCCATTTGTGCTCTATTGTACATATATTTTGGAAAAAGAAAAAAAGACACTGTGATGGTAAATATTTATAATGTGCGAATTATGAATAAATTATGTACAGGGTCCTGCATTTCACCTCCCGTCTTCTATAGCTCATTTACTAATTAAATTGAAATTTTGATATTTTGCAGAATAAATTTGCATCTTAGAATGCATTTCAGGAAAATAGTTTTGATTATACACGGTGTCCCAAAAAAGCGTGACGTCATGATAAAATATTTTTTTAAATTACATGCTATGTATTTTATTGCTTATTTGGGTACCTTTTATGGTTGCCTACATACTCCTATAATTTTATTGGAATCTATTCAGGGATATCACCAAAAAAAATTAAAACTAGACAAAATCAGTTTTGCACTATTGTTTTAATAAATGAATAAAAAATCAAAATAGTACCGTGTTAATAAAATCATACAAGGTATCTGAATGGCACACCATTAACCTGTTTATTGTCTTTCGAGTCATGGCTCAGTACGATTTTGCGAATTATATTCGAATATTTTGATGAAATAATAAAACAATACTACAAAAAATTAACTAATTCGGATATGATTAGATGAGGAAAAAAAATCTTCTTTCGAATGGTGTCATTATAAATCCTCTTAGTTAAAACGGGGAGAAGGAATCTGCAAAAAATATTTTTCCCATGTTAAATGCCTGTTCGGCATAGTTCGGTTTTGGAATATTCACCCGGTATATACTGGCCACCATAAAGAACACCAATAATTCGTTGCTCAATTCCGATGAAAATTTCAGATAATACGTAAATAATCCACACTAAGAAATTTCAACAAAAAATCATGGTAACTTTTTGATCAATTTACCTTGGAGTATAAAAAATGAAAGAAATGTAATTCTTATTTTGTTAAGCTAACCGAGCAGTGACATTACAATTGTCTCTCAATTACCTTTCCAAAAATCCATAAATATACAAGGTCTCCCATTTGAAATTCTAAAGTTTAAGTCATTTTTTCCGGAAATAAAATATATGTATTCAGAAAAGGGCATCATTTCGAACCATTTAAGTACTCCAAATTTCATTTTCGTACTACTAACCGTTTTCGAGATATCGGCTGTCTACTACCTCGTGGGACACCCTGTATATTATACAGAACAATCAAAATATTTCAATTAAATATATTAAAAATTAATTAAAAACGTAAGTGCAATATGAAAGTAAATATACGTAATAGGATTTACGTAGCTTAAATATATATTCTCAACTTCTTTTTAAGTCGAAGAGTTCCAATAAACATGCTAAAAGCGGCGGGTTGCTAAAAGTGAAGGGTTACTAAAGCATCTTGGCATGAGTTACACTCAATATTTTTTCAACTTTGGTTTAACAATCGACCTTTTATTATATCAAAAATAGTTTAATAATGAGATTTTTTATTTTACAGTTTTGCTCATTATTAAACTATTTGTGGTAACATTATAGTTGTTGCGATTGGCAGTACTTAAACGTGACATATGTCGATATCAAAATGTAAAATTGCCGTTAATTCATAGGATAATTGGAACTGTCCAATGCGTTACACACTGAATATGTTCGAATGCATATTGGGGAGAACGCCACCAGTACCACTAAGGTTAAAGAAAACAGAGGCGTCATATTGTTCACTTTTTATTCGCGTGGAAAATGTAGGAACTCGGTGACAATGGCCGGACGCGTGAATTCACTTGACTCTCGGTGACGACGTTTAGGCAACACAACATACACAGAGGCAAGTTTGTCATTTATTATATGTATTATCACTTTGTTTGCAAAACGAATATTACGGAAGAAACAGCGAGAGTATTATGCATGTTTCATTCGCGGCGAAAAAGAGCCGCTTGAGTCGGTGTGTTAATTCGGTGTGGATTTTTAATTTCGATTATCATTTATAAGCTTAAATTGTTTACAACTTACGTGGAAATAGTTTGTTTATCGCACCCTTGGCACCCTTTCTTATTTTTGGAGGTGTGTAAGTAATATTCTTGATTTAATATGTTTTAAAATTAACTATTGAAATCGCCGTAGAAATACGTGTCAAATATTAAATTCATTCGAAAGGATCAAATGTTTTTAGTGCTGCCCAATGTTAAAAGATAAAACTCACTAGGTTTAAGTATATATTTTATTTCAGAAATAAATGCTTAACTAAACCCAAAGTAGAAAAAATAGTATATTATACTTGTTTAATAATAGGCATTGTGGGAAACTCGTTACATTGGAGCACTCCTCGCTGCGAGAGTCGTACTCCAATCCCACTCGTGCCACAATATACCCTCTAATTAAACTTGTATAATAATGTACTATTTTCGCCTGCCTTGAGCAAAAACAGTGTTTCAGGAAATTTTATATCGCGCACCATTGAACTATCACTGTCAGATTTTTGCATAGCCTACTCGTATTCCGCGGAAGGTTGTCTAGATTATGCATATTACTTTGTCGGCCTTAGATACGCTAAATCGTAGTTTCGGTACGATCTTTACGGCCGAAATATATGGTTTCAGTAGAGGCAGGCGAAAAAAGTTTTTATATCTCCATCGTCATTGACAGCGGAGATAAAGTCATACTTAATACTATTAAAGTTTGAAATACGAAATGAAATAAAATATAAAATACGTATTTTTGTATTAAAACACGAGTGAACATTTTATTGGAGAATGCGTTTCAAAAAAGTTTACAACTGTTATCTCACAGCACCATACCATCACGAATTTGCTCTGGTTCAGATGGACATGTATTAACAAAGATGTCGTTGAACGGATGCTCGTCAGTATCATCCACCTAATTGTTTCCTTGTCCAGTGGCAGGGCTGTCAAGGTATTATCTAAAAGGATGTATCTCGTTAGTCCAGCCATATCTTTTTGAAGAAAGCATGGATGATACAAATTCAATGTTGAATTTGAAAGTATACCATGGTTTTGAAACAGCAGATTAGAACTCATCCCATGAATCCTTCACTCTCCGGATTTGATTTTAAAAGATTTTGCAGTATGTGTATGCGAATGTGCATTGTTAATATTCATGATATGGATTACGAATGCAATGTCAAAGCTCCAGTTTATATTTCCCAGTTGTTTAACAGTCTGCAATTTCTCCGTAAAATCAACGCAAGACATATAAAATAACTATTATGATTTGACCAATGGTGCAAGACATTTTGAAGATCTTGCATATATAACCAGAATACGTAATCTTTGATTCAAATGTCAGAAGTTGGCCAGCAAAACTCAATTATTATTAAGTCGTGAGTTCATCCTCGGAGCAATAATTCGCATTTTTTTGCCCCAAATACAGGGTGGCCCATCTATCAGTTGCTTTTTGAACTATCGATTATTTCGGCTTTGACGGCTCGAATGACTTTGCCAATGTGTGAAATATTTAGTAAAAGGTTTGCGGTTTACGAAATGGTTAAGTTTGCGCTCGAAGAAAATTGGGAAATATTAAAAACTTACTTCCAAAATGGTGAGTCTTCGACCGAAACTGCAAGAAAAATGCGAACAAAATTCGGGAAAAATAAAGCGCCTTCCAGGCAGTTTGTGGATAAATTTGTGAAGCGTGTGCGTGAAAGTGGCTCGTTAATGGACAAAGCAACGCGTTTCCGTGCTCGTCCAGTGCGTTCAATCGAAAATATTGCTGCTGCTGCCGAAAATGTGAGTGACAATCCATCAACATTAACTCGACACCGCTCGCAGGAATTGAACATTTCTCGCACGTCCCTTCAAAGAATTTTGACGAAAGACCTCAATTTGAAGCCGTACAAAATTCAATTGGTACAAGAGCTGAAGCCGCAACACCATCCGATGCGATTTCGGTTCGCCCAATGGGCAGAAGAACGCTTGATAGAAGATGATCATTTTTATCGAAAAATCATCTTTTCGGATGAAGCTCATTTCCACCTCGGTGGTTATGTCAATAAGAAAAACTGCCGCATTTGTGGCTCAGAAAATCCACACGTAATCATGGAAAAGTCACTGCACCCACAACGAATGACTGTTTGGTGCGGTATATGGTCCGGCAGCATCATTAGTCCGTTTTTCTTCGAAAACGAAGCAGCAGCCGCCGTAACCGTCAATGGTGAGCGCTATAGCGGCATGTTGGAAAATGTTTTCTTTCCCCGAATGGAAGAGGAAGACATCAGCGGCATTTGGTTCCAGCAGGATGGCGCCACGTGCCACACAGCCAACGTTGCAGTCGAACTTTTGCGCGGTACGTTCGAAAATCGCATAATTAGCCTAAACAGCGATGTCAACTGGCCGCCTCGCAGCTGCGATTTGACCCCGTTGGACTATTTTTTGTGGGGAGCCGTCAAGGATAAGTGCTATGCCAACCATTCAGAGACGATTGACGACCTAAAGCACGAGATTGAAGTCGCCATTGCAGCCATTGAGGGCCACACCATCGAAAATGTCATGAAAAATTGGGTCGACAGAATGGGCTACTGCAAAGCCAGCCGGGGCAGCCATATGAATGAAGTGGTCTTCCATTATTAAAACGCAATGTTGGGGCTATTCAATAAAAAAAAAATAATTGAAAAATATCCACCCGTCTTTTTTTTATTGCAATTTTGATATGCAACTTTTTCGTGGGACACCCTATACTACTCAAGGAGGAGGCTTGTTTAAAATTACTCTATAAACGCATAAAATTTATTTTGATTAATTAAAACACTTGGTTTTGTTTCATTGTTTTTATTTGTCTATCCGGCTAGTTTCGACCTTTGGCCATTCTTAAGGAGATATGTATACAAAATTAATAGGAACTGGTATTTATACAAGAATTATTACATTTAAAATCAGGTAATAAGGGCCGTCTAAATAGGGGAGTTCCAGATCTCTTTGATGTTATTAAGCGTGGTTTTATTGCCTTAACCTTGAACTTGAATGTAGACTATGAGTTATCGCGTAGTTGGGAGTCAACGTGTTAAGGTATTTGACCGACTACCAATTAATTTTTAATTACAAAAATACAATACGAAATTGCAGACGTAATAAACATTTCACGATTTCCACTAACATTCATAATTGTTAATACTACTTAAAACAAAACATTTCTCCGAGTTAAAATATTTCTAGGAACATTTGCAAATAGCTAGAAGTACTGGTATACTGAATAAACTAATTGACGTTTAGAGAATTCTTGGTACAATTGAAAACAGCCATGGGCTATTATAATAAAAAATGATACTTTATAAATACAAGGACAATGTGCTAAAGATTATTCACTCTACTTAAAAACGAAATACTTGACCTTTATACCAATATTAATATTTAAAAAAAAGAGCCGTTTATTTAACATTTTATGTTGATGTAAATTAGATTCTTTAACAAAACGTTAGTTTTATCGAAGCTGAGAAAGCTGAGCACAGAAAACGTAACATTTTTACTTTCTCCGTTACTATGTACGGAAAAGTATTGTGATCGTGACATATCCATTTTGCGGTCTCCAGAAACGATTTCAACGATTTCTGAAAAAATGCCACTACCACTACCACTCATCACACTCCTTTATTTTAAACGCATTCCCCATTTGGACCGCCCAGTAGTTTCACCCGTAGTAGATTAGCTATCGATCGTCATTGCGGTTAATGATCATGTTTAATTAAATTTAAAAAATGACAAAGGTGACAAAGGTGACAAAGGTGACAAATGGTCGGGGTGCAGTTTCTAACAGCGAAAGCAGTGAGACCGTAAACAGTGCAACGTCAAGAAACACCGTTAGGAATAAAGAAACAGTGGTGGCAGTTTACGAAGTTTTTGTGCTGCAAAAAAACACAAACTTAATAAAAACTCTGCAATTTGTGAGTTGACATCAATATTACAAAATTGTATTCATTACATTACTATTTATTACTCAACTCTAGCGGCAAAGGTCGAAAAGGGTGTTTTTTCATTTTCGCGGGGGGTTGATTTGGGGGTTGAAATGTTCAATGACCAGCCCCTTTGGTTTCGAACGTCCATTGAAAAATTCACTTTTCTATGTTCTCCCGTTATTAATGGCTCTTGTCTTGCGTTTAGTAGTATAGGTATAGTAAAATATAGTAAATAATAAATAGTAAATAGTAATATAGTAATATAATAATATAGTAATATACTAATATAGTAATATAGTTATACAGTGTGTATCAGCTAAATGGAATAAATTCGATTATTTCGTCCAACATAAAATACACTTATTTCATTGGTTCAAATTTGTGTATTCATAACTGACAACTCTATGTTTTCGATTTCGTGCTTCGGCTCTGTATTGGTTTATTGGGTCCTGTGTTTTCGTTTTTGCATTTCACTTGGCTATTGGCTGTTTCAATCAATGTGGAAGCATCGCATGTAGCTTTAATCTTACGAAATGTCAATGTCATCATTTACATAAACGTGTAAAAGTGTTTAAAATGAATCCAAAACGGTTTGAACAATTTAGTTTAAGTGAAATAAAAAACAATGTGGAAGCACATACGCCCCAAAATACCGTGCGGTTAAAAAAATACGTCAGGAAACAGTTCTCCGAATTTTGTAAAGAACGTAATCACTGCCTTGAAGAAAATATATCTAATGAACAACTTGATATATTCACAGATTGGGCTTTCAATATGCGAAAAATGGATGGAACTGAGTACAAGGAAATGGTAATCAAAACGATTTGGAATAATACAGCAATAAAAAAATAATAACGAAATATTAAAATGAATGTATATTTCTTACGAAATAATCTTAACAAATACAACTCGTGGAAATAACGATTGTCGCAAATTCATTCGATTTTGAGAAATAAATTATGTTGCTTTATTTCTCAAAATCGAATGAATTTGTTTTTCGACAATCATTAATACACTCGTATTACTTGCGATAATAAATAAATGGGGGCGTGTTCGAAAAAACGCTCGTATACATCGATAAGTATTTTTAGTTGCGCATTTTTTCCAACAAAAACTTTTTATACAGGGTGTGTTATGTAACAGAGGGCAATACCAACTTCCTTATTTTAAATGCAACACCCTGTATATTATTCAATTTTTTGATTGTTCAGAAAATTCTAGACATATTTCATGTACCATGTCCAATATCTATCTTCAACGGTTTAGAAAACAAACAAACACACACACAGACTTTTTTTTCCAGAAATTGTTAAAATGGCATCTAGGGATCATAAAACGGATATTTCCGTAAAAAAAAAATTCACGATCACAAGAGTTTCTCGTACTACGTAACGGAGAAAGTAAAAAAGAATATTATTTGATTACAGAAATTCAATACAATACACTCAAAAACTAATAAGTATAAAAACAGTTGAAGATATGTATAGGACATGGTACATGAAATATGTCTAGAATTTTCTGAACAATCCAAAAATTGAATAATATATAGGGTGTTGCATTTAAAATAAGAAAGTTGGTATTGACATGACATACCCTGTATACAAAGTTTTTGTTGAAAAAAATTCGCAACTAAAAATACTAATCGACGTATCCGAGCGTTTTGTCGAACACGCCCCCATTTATTTATCATCGAATTTATTCCATTTCGGATTTTTTTTTTATGCAAAACTGTGCCCCTACAATTTACGCAACTATCCATATTTATACAACCTTCTCAACTTACCCACTCCCCCCAGGGGAACCCATTTAACACTTTTTTCCACTCAAATTCTATCTTCTTTTACGGTTTTTGAGTTAGAGGTTTGGTTTGTATCTTAAAATACTCGCAAAGAATCCCTCTACAAAGTTGGGTCCATTTTTTTTTAAATTTTTGCCCTGTTCTCGAGATATGATTTTTTCACCCCCGGGGTGCAAGCAAATTGCAACGATCAACTTTGGGCTGCCATAGCGCGCTCAGTTTTGAAAATATCGCAAAATCGTATGAATGTTCATTGTAGGAAATTTTTTTCTCTACGATTATCTATTACCCCTGTTTTCATAGCTGTTGCCATTGCGAAATTATTAGGGGGAGAACACCCCATTTTTTACATTTTAACCCCTAAAACGTCAACTGTTATCTCTAGGAGAAAATATTGCTATAAAAAATTGTAGAAAAATATATTCAAATATATTTTGGTAACCAGTATTTTATACGTACGGCAAACCGTTTAGAATATGACCGTTTTTCATTGACCTTGCAGATTTTTCATTTCACAACCCTGAAATAATTGAAAAATACAAAAGTCAAGCGTCAAACGTGACATGTACTGTCAAATTCGGGATTTAAGGTTATGAATACTTGCCACCATCACTCATTCCAGACAATAAATTAATGTCAGAATTAAGGATCCTCGGTTAGGAGTGCATGTAACGTGGATCAATCTTGACTTTTCCCGTCATCTTTCGTTGGCATCTTTACGAAGTCTTCCGCATTGGCTTCTCTCTGGCAAGTTTTGAAATCGAATGAGTACTTTCAGAGTAATGCTTTATTAATAATGTTTGGTTTGTCAATTTCCGATCAATTTTCATTGATTGTATTTAAATTTTCATTTAATTCAAATGTGATGGTAGATTATTACTCTTATGTTCTTCGCATTGAGAAAACATGTAAGCATTTTCCAAACGCACAATTATTTATCGAGATGTGCTTTATTAAAGTTTATGTGTGAATGAAAACGTGCCCCTAACAGTCATTGTTTGGCGAGTACTAGAGCCCCCAAACTGCCGCTTGAATTTGTACTACCTCTTTAACGCTCTCCCTACCTCGGATTTTTTTAAAGACAACAATTCCGTTTTACTTTGGTCTGGAGCGAGTCTGCTATCTTTGGTTTAATTCCAAAAGAGTCTGCAAATCATTCCGAACGTTCATAAAGGACCAAAATCCATGAAAGCCTCTTTCCGCTAATATTAGTGTTTTTTTCAAATTATTCTTAAAGGATCAAAATGAATCAAAGGTGATAAGCTTCTTCCTGTTAACGTCCGACCGCTTTCCAAACAACAAATTAAGAAATGCATTGATAATGCGGTGTATTATTTGACAGATTATGTCAGATTCAGAAACTGGGGCTACCAGATTACATTCCCGAAGTTCCGTTGAGCAAAACCAATCAAAATAATATTTTTTTTTCACCCCCTCTGGACTGATTTGAGACGTGACGCTTTTGGGCAATGTGGTGTCTATGAAATGACATCGATAGAGCAAATTCGTCTCAATGATCCTCCCCATGACCGTTAGGGCTTTCTCAAGAAATTATAGAAGAAAATTCGCCTAGCCTTCAGGGTACATCCTGGACAATTTAAAACTATTCTATCCTCTCCACAAAAAAAGGGGTCTCTATAACATTTATTCATGATATTTTATATGTTTGTAACTGTTTGCGAGTTATGAATTTTCTTAATTTTTCATGAGTAAACCATCGAAAATTTAAATGGAAATCGCATGAAATAGATTCAGCTGAAATTTTAACCAAAGATACCTCTTACCAGAAAAGGTATTACGCGAGAAGTATTTTATCTCTGGAGGCCCCTGTCAGGGTGCACCGGCCTTAAAAGTGAGCGGTTCATGAGGATCTCTCGAGAGTTTTCATGCGTTCAGTTTTGACTTTGAAGAGTCTGTCAAAGCTCCAGTATATTCACAAAGTATGCCCCTACAATATTTATGTTGAACATTTTTTTAATTTGTTGCCGTCTTAATCAGATATGATTTTTCAAAAAGTGACCAAATTGTTTCTACCTGTTTTCATGATTGTTTCAGGGACGTAATTTTTTATTTTATTTAAATCGAAGAGCTGAAATTTTTAGGATTAGTAAAGGGTACAATGAGCTTTCGTCTGTATTTTTTTTAATTTTTGGAACGCTCCGTGCGGTTCTAGAGCGCGTTATTTGGCAACGGTTGTAAGACATTGCGGTTTCACCCCCTATTTCTAATTTAAATTAACGTAAATGTCATCTAATCTGCTCCTAAAATACATCTCGACAAGATTTGTAGAGGCATCTTTTTTGATTTGGTGGCGCGTTTTCGAGTAATGATTTTTCAAATTTGTCACAAATTCTCCACCTCTTTAAGAACGAATTAAAGAAAAAACGCTTCTTCGTCGTATTTGTACAATTCTTGGGTGAGTTAGCCAGATGCAGGATCGTTTTTTAAAAAATAATTTTTAAATAACTGTAGGAATCAAGTCGAAAACAAATAGAAAATGTTTACATAAAGTTGGTTACCCCCACAGCCGCAACGGGGTGCCAAAGACCAAAACAACCCCTACCTGTTGCGCCAAAATTTTTAATAAAATCAGGAAACTTTCCAATTTAATACATTCTCCAAAGAAGCATGTAACTTTAGATTCGGGTAACATCTCTCAATCCCACCCCCAACACAGGCAATAAATGTTTAAAACGATAAAAATTCAATTTTTGCATCGTCAATTTTTCAAATCTCAAAAACGGGAATGTAAAGTGTATGTTTCTCAGACGTTCACCAAATAATTCTTAAAGGACTAAAATGAATGAAAGAAAATAAGTTTCTTCTGTTAACGGCCGAGTGCTTTCTAAACAGCAAATCAAGAAATGCATTGATTGTGCATCATGTTTGTCAGATTATGTCAGATTTAGAAAGTGGGGTTGGCGATGATGAATTGTATGTGCTTCAAAATTGTAAAAACGGCGTGGTTTTCGTGATTGGAAATGAAAACAAAATGTTGACCGTGTCCATTCCCTAATACTTCCGTCAATAGTTTTCCCTTTATTTCCCGAGAAACGTCAAAAGTGCGGTTTTCAAAATACAATTCGACAATTAATTCGACGAAGATAAAGCATGAGCAGCCGGCATCGACGTAATCCAACAGTCCACACCTTCATTTTCATAACCTAAAACATGACAAGGGCGAATCTACGCTAACTCTGTTCCATTTTAATTTTTAATTTAGTTGGCTGTTAGGGTGACAGTTTTGTTGGCCAATGTAAAAAGTCACTAGACTTGAAAAAAAGGGTTATATTTAAAAGAAAAGAGGTTATATATTCTGACAGTGGGCACCGTTGCCATCAGCACACTTGAACGATCGAAGCAATTATTTAATTTAATATATGAATTGGGCAACGTTGTTAGAAATCTGACTTTTAATTTTTTTTTCTGTCAGATCATTTTTGTTGGTGTTCATGTGTAAAACTTAATAAAATGACAAATAAAACGTCAGAATTAACGATTCTCGGTTAGAAGTGAATGTAAAGTAGATCAATCTTGACTTTTACCGTCATCTTTCGTTGGCACCTTTACGAAATCTTCCGCATTGACCTTTATGGCAAGTTTTGAAATCGGGTGAGTACTTTCAGAGTAATGCTTTATTAATAATATTTGGTGAGTCGATTTCGGATCAATTTTCATTGACTGTGTTTAAATCCTCATTTAATTCAACTGTGATGGTGGATTATTACTCTTCTGTTCTCCGCATTGAGAAAACATGTATATAACATTTTCGATATCGCATACTTATTTATCGAGATAAATTAAATTATTATTATTATTAAAGTTTTAAGAGTAAATGAAAACGTGCCCTTAAAAGTCAATGTTTGGCAAGCTCCCCAAGTTACCGCTTCAATTTGTACTACCTTTTAAACGCATTTCCTACCTCGGAGATAAATTTTTAAAGACAAAAATCACGTTTTATTTTGGTCTCGATCGTGTCTGCTATCTTTGGGTTATCTCCAAAAGATTCTGCAAAATCAATCCGTTAACATTCGTGTTTTTGAGATGACGAATTAGGAAAGTTGGTTTCGAAATGTGTTGAATGTACCTACGTCAGATTTGACATACGTCAGATTCGGGGTTAGCAATGTATGTAAAGTCGTTCGTTTTTGGAATTTGACGCCATGTGAAGGGTGGTAGTAAATTCTGAATTGCGTCAAAATTCTAAAATTGGCAGGGGCATTTTGATCGAGTTCCCTGAAATTGCTGTCATTATTATTGCCTTTGTATTCTTGAAAAACATCATACCGAGCGAAATGTGTCAAAATACATTTCGACAAGTAATTAAGTAAAGGGTAAGCATTCAAAACTTTATTACAATGATAACCCTCATAAACCTACCCCAGCATTGTAGGCTCTAGCTTTTTCTGAGCCTAGACCATATCCGAAGGCCTTGCAGTTGCAATCACATCGGTAACTTTGCACAAATTTAATAGGCTACACCAGTTAACTTTCTTAATTTTATATTTCACTATTTTACATAAAGAACACAATTTCACATACAGCAATTTAAGCTTGAAAAACTAGTTCACTCGCTAAATATAACTCGTATTACGATTAACCATATCGATAATATTTAGTGTTGAAGCCGAAGCAACACAGACGCACTAGTTGAATCTGCAGCACGGTTTTAACTTCAAACTATTTTAATAATAATCATACCGATTGTTATATTGTGGCTTATAATAAATTAGAGTTGACAAACGAAATGAAATAAAAAATCGTATGCAACACAAAGACTAAGCTTCGGTTAAATCTTCGGAGATTAGGTCCTTGAAAAATTAAAAAATAATAATTTTCGTTATTTCTCAATTGACATGTATTTATTGAATACATGACTTGTCTGCAAATTTTCTGAATAGATAAAAAATCATAAAAAGGCTTATTCGCCAATGAACTACGTTTATTCGTCGTCTGCGGTGTGGAAATATGATTAACAAGTGTAGAAGCCACACAGTTTCGCTCCCGCCAGATCATATGCACACTCTCTCGATCCAAACACTTTTTATGACTTGTTTTCTACGAAAGAATACGGTAATAAAGATTAACAAAAATAAAATCCATTCTTTTGCCATTTATAATTTATATTGGAAACTAGATGCCACTAAAAAACATTTTTCACAAACTGGACAGAAAGTCGATTTCTCAACCCTCGAAATCGTGTAAAATCGTGTAAAAAGAACATTTCTCCACGACCACCATAGAATTTAAGCATTCTGAAATCAATTTTGATTATAGAACGTACACATTCTCACTCTTGTTATGGAACAAAACACTATGCGCTTATGCGTTTTGCATGTAATTCATTCCATAACAAGGGATAGAATGAATATTCTCACATCGTTTCGAATAAAACAATTAGCCTTGGATATCACAATTGTCAAAATACTATAAACATAACCACAAACGTGATAATAAAACGTAAGTTCTTTGTGTTCATTATTTTATTAGTCTATTTTATCTGGTCGAGGAGAAAGTATAGTCTGATACTCGGTAAGAATGGAAATTCAGATGCTCGTGGTTCCTCGCTCTCGTCTCACGGCTCGCGCTCGAAATATTCCACTCGCATCGAATTTCCATTCTAACCTTGTTACAGAATATACTATTCTCCACGACCACTGTAGAATTTATGCATTCTGCAATCAATTTTGATCATAGAACGTTCACATTCTCACTCTTGTTATGGAACAAAACACTATGCGCTTATGCGTTTTGCATGTAATTCATTCCATAACAAGGGACAGAATGAATATTCTCACACCGTTCCGAATAAAACAATTAGCCTTGGATATCACAATTGTCAAAATACTATAAACATAACCACAAACGTAATAATAAAACGTAAGTTCCTTGTGTTCATTACTTTATTAGTCTATTTTATCTGGTCGAGGAGAAAGTATAGTCTGCTACTCGGTAAGAATGGAAATTCTGATGCTCGTGGTTCCTCGCGCTCGCCTCGCGGCTCGCGCTCGAAATATTCCACTCGCATCGAATTTCCATTCTAACCTTGTTACAGAATATACTATTCTCTCGCTAGGGAGAGATTCCATTATTTATTTTAACTGTCACGTCTGACAGAATGTTTTTCTAGATTGGGTTTTAGGAACGGACGTTTTATTCTTAAAATATTCCATTTGTGAAAAAATAGTATATACAGGGTTGGGCATATGTGTCGGAACACCTGATTTCTGGCTAAACGTCTATTGATTTCTTATTACTTTTAAAAGAAATGTTTATTGGTTTATTTATTCTATTCAGTGACATACTTTCAACAGCTCTATTTTTCGAGGTATGACGTCATCAGCAATTTTTTTAAATGGATCACCCTGTATATTTTTACATTTTCGAATAGATGCTTTTCCAACAATTACAATGATATAGGGTTTGGTGGGTGTGCGACTTGTGGTTTTCTAAATATTAAATAAAATAATGGAAAATTAAATTTTTATTACAAGATATTGAGCATTTAATATTAAGAAAAAAAAAATCATAATAAATGTTCAAAATGGTGACCTTCAGTAGCCTGACAATAGCCTAAACGATCAACGAAGGCTTTTAAAGAGTTTTGAATAGTCTGCAGTGGTATTTCTTGCACAGCCATATTAATTCTATCTTCCAACTCTTCTAACGACTGAGGTTTGGACTTGTAGACCACAGATTTTAAATGGCCCCAAAGAAAGTAGTCCAGAGGACTTAAATCAGGTGATCGTGGTGGCCATTCAATATGTCCTCTTCGACCTACCCATCTCTGTGGAAATATTTCATTTAGATATTGACGCACGTTAATTCCGTAATGAGGCGGAGCTCCATCTTGCTGATACCAAATACCATCTGACAATAGTTCGGGATTTAGCTGGTTTGGAAATAACCGAATTAATGCCGGAATAATTTGCTCGCGCAAAAGTTGTAAATACCGGTTGGAGTTTAAATTTTCTCTAAGAAAGAATGGTCCGATGATATGTCCTCTGATTATCCCCGCCCATACATTTAATTTTTGAGGGTGTTGGGTGTGACTTTCTTCCATCCAGTAAGGATTCTGATCAGCCCAGTAGCGACAGTTATGTCGATTTACAAAACCATCCAGGCAAAATGTTGATTCATCAGAAAATACTATGTTATTAACAAAGTTACTATTAATTTCAATGTTATCCATCATTTCCTGACAAAACTGCATCCTTCTATCAGGATCATCTTCATTTAATTCCTGCACTAAATGTACTTTATACGGATGAAAGTTATTTTTGGACAATATCCTCCTTACCGATCTCTGGCTAATACTGTGATGTAAAGCTAATTTAGGTACTGACGTTTTTGGTTCTTCTTGTAGATTCAGAAGGACATCAAGTGAATTATCTTCATTTGTGGCCCATTTACGTCGACCGGATTTTGTGCGATTTTTAACACTTCCTGTTTCGTGAAACTTTTGCACAACCCTTGAAACTGTTGATTTTGAAATATGAGAATTTCTATCAGGGAATGTTGCATTAAAAATATTGCATGCATCGTGTAGAGATCTCTGCCTATCTCCAAAACCAACCATCATTAACAACGTAATTCTTTCACGTTCACTTAGTTCACCCATAATTGAACAGCAATGTTAATATTTAACACGGAAACTATCTGTCAGTGACAGTAAACAAAAACACACAAATGTTTTATCAGAAAGCCGTGGAAAAAAGATGAAAGTCAATTTGGGACGGATTGAATTATTTTATTTAATATTTAGAAAACCACAAGTCGCACACCCACCAAATCCTATATCATTGTAATTGTTGGAAAAGTGTCTATTCAAAAATGTAAAAATATACAGGGTGATCTATTTAAAAAAATTGCTGATGACGTCATATCTCCAAAAATAGAGCAGCTGTTGAAAATCAAAGTACGTCACTGAATAGAATAAATAAAGCCATAAACATTTCTTTTAAAAGTAATAAGAAAACAACAGACGTTTAGCCAGAAATCAGGTGTTCCGACACATATGCCCAACCCTGTATATCGTGGGCATACTGCCAAAAGTGACTAAGTCAAATTTGCATGATTTTAAGAAAATATGTCCAAGTGAGTAGTAAGAAGTTACCGAATATCAGGAAAAGTGTGCACGTCAATATCATGACAATAGATGCATCACACATATAAAAGTGTTTTGACCAAGTCACAGTGTTCAAGTTCTATACTAGCAAAAATGATCATATTGACTTGTCAATTTTTAATGTACTTTAACTATAGCATAACAGCTAACAGCGATAATTGACTATCACGACTTGTTCCATGAATTATATATCTATGTGTTACACGTTCAGTTGGCTGGTAGTAACGGAATTTGTTTAGTGAATATTGTTAGTTATTATGGCTTCCAGGGGAAAAGTAATGGTACAAATTTGTTTGAATAATGCAGAAGCAAGTACTTCATAGAAAAATAATACAGGTATGTGTTTAAATTCGTATTATTTTAACTTAAAACCATTTTGAGGTTATGCCCACATAATTTTTTTTTTGTAAATAAACCATATGCCTGCATTGATGCAAGCATTGTTCCATTACTTTTATGATTACTGCGGTATATGATTACAAAATTAATAGTAATCATGCTAAGTGGTAAGATTTTTGTATGCTTACTTAATATTTCCTTTTTTTATTAGGTACATTCTGCACTGCTCCAGCGCAGGACTGTATAATTGCAATTGCTAATGACGGTGATAATTCTACTGGCGGAATAATAAGTCATAAAGAGAGCAACAATCTTGTTAAAGTAAATGATGACCTTCCCACATATTCGTCGGAGGAAAAAGTCTTAGCAAATGCAGAACCATCTAGTGATAGCGACACACCTTTATCTAAACGAAGATGCCGTTGGAAAAATCAAATCCTACACAATGGAAAAAGAATATTAATAAGAAAAACATAATGTTGAGTTTGCCATACAAATCCAGACGAATAGGTAGGCCAGCAAAAAAAAACTAAATTTATTAATTGCAACTCTTGCAAATTCAAATGTTCACTTAATTTTGATGATCAACTGGGAAACCAATTATGCTCCGAATTCTGTAAACTCTGTTTTGTTGTAAGCACACAAAGAACCTGCCTATAGAAGAATTCGATCTGGAGCAGGTGCACAAAAAACTAGCAGCAGGTACTATTATTTTGTGAAGGAGGGCACACAAGTTCAAATTTTCAAAATATTTTTTTACGTACTTTGTGTATAAGCCATGGACCAGTAGATAAGGCCTTTTCTGGGGCAAATGCGACCGTAATATTTGATAGCAGTGACAAGGGTGGTAAAAAAGTGCCTGTGAATAAAATCAAACCAGAAATCATAGATTCAATCAATGCTCACATTAGTTTTAGCCTCTCATTATTGTAGAGCATTCACGAAACGAGAGTATTTAGATCCTAATTTATCTATCGCAAAAATGTACACCTAGTATGTTGAAGATTGTAAGAACGCTTAGTCTCATATGCAAAAAAGAGACGAAGCAAATGCAGCAAAAGAAGCAGATAAGGAGCGTGCACTGATTGATGATAGTTTCGTAAGCGTCACATTTGATTTACAAAGTGTTCTGCAAATACCGTCTTCGGATGTCTCACTAATGTATTAAAGCAGAAAGCTATGTGCATACAATCTCACAATTTATGAAGCTTCGCAAAATGCTCATTGCTACACGTGGACCGAAATAAATGGTCAGAGAGGCAGTTCCGAAATAGGCACATGCCTGGTTCAATGGATACAAAATTTGCCACAAAATATCAGTGAAATAAGTTTGTTTTTGGATACTTATAGTGGGCAAAATAGAAACCAGTTTATTGCAGCACTATTTATGTTCATAGTACAAAACAGCAATTTAAATATTATACAGTACAATTTTTTAGAGAGTGGCCATTCTTACATGGAAGTAGATTCCATGCATAGTGCAATTGAAGGGTCCAATGGGCAAAAACTAGTTGGGGGTTGATTGTTGCACAATTTCAAATGCTCTATCATCCCATCCAAGAACCGGGTCTCTAAGTTATGCACTACGCATTACAGCAGTGATTAATAGATGGCCTACTTTTTCATACTGTGCAATAACAAGCCAAGTCCTGGACTTAACCTGTTCTTGCACTCAACAGTTGGTTTGCGAACGTTTGGCAGTACGCTTATTCTGTAAACTTTATTACTGTGCTTTTACAAGTTGTGTGTACCTAACTTAAAAAAACAATTATGGTTCCCACTATGTCATCTAGTTCAAAAGAAAATGTATTTCAGTCTAGTGGCGATGAGTTTTTACCAGAAAATTATAAACATAACCTTAATACTGAAACTCAACTCCGAGGAAGGTTTTGCGGAGTTTGAAACAAATGAGGATTCATAGCATTCTGTACATTTGGAAGAAGCTTCTACTGGTTCAACAAAACTGGCACAACCAGGTAAAAAGTGCTTCATACGTAAGTCATCCTGGAAAAGAAACATTCGCAAGCAAAAGCGAACCAGGGGCGAAAGTTATAAGTACTTGGAGATAGCTGCAACTGCAAAATGCAGTGCTTTGATAAAATTGGTACGATAGGCAGTGCTAAAATTATCAGAGATTTTTATGCTGTATCAACAAAAGACATTCAGGATGCTCATTTGTATGGCTTTCTTCATAGTAAACCTGTAGAACGAAAAAGGCCTCGTTCAGGAGAAAAGCATGGCAAACATTTTTCGTATATTTATCAGGTAAATAATTTATTACTTTTGCTTCTTGTTCTTTTTAATCAAGTTTAACAATAAACTGTAGGTTCGTCATGAAAGCGCGACTCTGAAAGTTCGCAAGACAGCATTTTTAGCTTTACATTACCAAGAGCCGGCTTGGTCGCTTGCAACAACACATACACTTTAGACAGGGAACTCCTCCGGAAGACAAAAGAGGCAAACACAATAATAGACCAAACAAACTGCCTGAACATATTGAAGAAAGGATATGCCAACACATTTTGAGTTTTCCAAAATACAAGGCACATTATAGCAGGAAGGATAATATGCGCCATTATTATCTTTCCCCACAATTAAATATTGCAAAAATGCATCAACTATATATTGAGAAACATGAACCAGAGCAGTATTAACTGCATCTTCAAAACAAACCATGCAATCCCGTGGTAATATACGAGTACTTCAGAAAAATTTTCTCTGAAAATTATAAGATATCCTTTGGAAACCCGAAATCCGACACCTGTCAAAAGTGTGATAAGTTGGAGAAGAAAGTCAATGCTGCTGAGTCTGACGAAGAACTACGAATACTACAACGCAATAAAAATCTGCATGTAACAAAAGCAGATACATTTTATGCTGATATAAAAGATAAGACAGCATTATCAAAACGTGATCCCAATATTGAAGTTATATCTTTTGATTTTCAACAGAATCTGCCGTTACCAGTATCACCGAGTGGGGACGTGTTCTATAAAATTCAGCTATGGATATATAATTTTTGTATTCATGTTGGGAGTACAGGGCAAAGCTTTTTTTATGTTTATGACGAAACGTTAGGAGGCAAAGGACGAAATGAAGTTGCAAGTATCTTACTGCGTTTTATTAACAGACACTTGGCATCAAATATCACTGATTTGTACATTTTCTTTGACAACTGCTACTCGCAGAATAAAAACTATGTCCTCACTCAGTGTTTCTACACTCTAGTTGAGAGTAAAAGATTACGAATGATACAGCACAGGTACCCTGAACCAGGGCATAGCTTTCTGCCCTGCTACCGCAGCTGTAGGCACATTGAAATCCAAAAAAGAAAATATAATAAAATTTATCTTCCTCGGGATTACGTCAATATTGTGAAGACATCCAGCAAAAAGTTTCATGTAGTTCAAACCACGCAAGATATGTTTTACAACTTCTACGAACACTTCAAAAAGTTCTTTATTAAAAATCCTTCAAGAAAAAATACTAAGTTTACGATATCAAAATACAGAATAATGTGTTAACAACTATAACAGTACTACAATGCAGTGAAAGTGCATCATTTCCAGTATTTCAAGATTTTAGTATCCTGGAGGGTTTCGGGGCCACTAATATTACCAAGAAGCGACGAAAAGCTATACACAGGGAAACGACCATTAAAAAAGATGAAATTTAAACATGTTATGAATTTAGGCCGTAACTATGTATCAAAGGCTGATATGTGGTTCGATGATGACATCGAGAGGTACCACAGAGCTTTTCAATCGGAGGAGCATCAATCGTCTGTGTCTGAATACAGCGATGACGACTGAACCTCAAAACTAAAATATGCAACTAAAATATTTTCTAACTTTGTATATCTATGTTAATTTTATGCCGTTTTGATAAATTAAATGTTCTTGTAGATTTCCATTTTGTGTGACTTTTTAATTTTTTGTTATTAAAAAACTGTGCAAGAACAGGTTTAGTCCATCATTTTTTTTTAAATATCTCTAAAACTATAAATTCAAAATTAACTAAAATTGATATATACGTTATGTGTGGCTGTGTCTATAACTTGCTATATTCAAAGTTATTTATTAATTGTTATACAAAGTTTTATACGTTCTTTTCATTTCCTGTAAATTTTATAACAGTGGACTTGGCTGTTTCTTGCATTAAACCCTTCAATTCAAAATGCTAAAAGAAATGTTTCAGTCTATACTATGAATGACTGGTTAAACATTTTTCGTTTAGCACGCTCCAATCGAGGTCAAAATAAAAGAAGTAAGCCTTACAACGTACTTGAGTTAAGATACAACTACTTCCTTGACTCAAAGGCACTAGCTGCTAAGACTTTTAAAATCCGAACTATAGACGAAAACGGAAATCGTGTAATTGGTTAAAAATTAAAACTATGCGATATGAAAAAGATAAACTCCAGCACGTACTGTTTAAGTATAATTATAGTGATCCAGAGTTCCTTGTGCTCAATGCAGGTGGGCGTAATAGTCTAACTACCAGCACTATCGGAAAAAAATACCGCATTTGTACCTGAAAGAAATTCCTATTTCTATCCAGAAGAAGTAAGATCTTTTGAAGCTGTGTAAAAGGGGTGCAATTCCTTCTAAATTTCATGGCCGGTATCAGTCTATACTAGCATGTGGTATAAAGAAAGATGTAGCTTTAGAGCCATCAGTATGGTCTGATTCGGATTCCAATTAATACTCGTATACAGTACCGCATTTCCACTATGTTTTTACCAAAACAATAATTCCTTAATTTTATTACATTGTAAAGAAAAAAAAATATGTAATATTAATTTCTTTGTATATCAGAACACTTAGACACGCTTTGTGCAGTTATTATAAATCAGTAACAACATATTTAATATCTTGATATAAACATAAACCGGTATTTTTGCTAGATTACGCAAAAAAAAAATTAAAAAACGAATTTTCAACTTCAATTATTTAGAAACTATGACTATTGACTTGGTCAATTTTGGCAGTATGCCCACGATATCTCGGGAGAGATTGCTATTTTTTCCTCGGTGCGTTGTATCCCTCAGGTTTTCGCCTTCGGGATACAAATTTGCACCTCGGGAAAAATCACGCATTTCTCTCCCTTGATATACCTATAATCTACAATTGTGGTAATTTTTAGGATAATGTGTTTTGTTAACATAAAAACTATTCTTACCTCGGGTATCTCGATGTATTCCACGCCATGTTGTGACGTCGCGTTCGGTTCCACGGTCCATATTTTCAAACCACTTTTCTTGAAGAGTCCTCCGTTTTTCACAAGGCTCAAATTCAAGGGCCTACCGAACGCTCGCAATCTCACGTTCGCGGTTTGCGGTCTCACAGGCCCGTCACTAATTTTACCACCCCACTCTTTACCGTCCCGATACGTACCACTAACTAATTTACTTTTTAAATTACTTCCTAACGAATTATAGTCACTAGTCCTTCCTGTACTCCGTCTTCTTACATTGTGATTGGTAATGTGAACTACTTCGTATTCAGGAACTGAAACAAAATAATAAGAATTAAAATTTAAAACTTTTTTCTCTAAAGTGGATATTTAGTGAGCTATACGGGATATTCCGTACTTTTCGGACACCCTGTATGTATTCTGTTTCGTCAATTATTAAGAAAGGTACTGCCGATGTAAAGACGATCTAAAGTTGAAGAAAGGTATCCTTGTCTGACTATAGTAATTTTTTTTCAAAATGCAGTTTTTTTTCGATAATATATACTATTTAAATTCAACATTGTTGTTACGTCATATTCTAAATGTTTATATCAATATAACGAACCCTACATTGTGAATGTTTATAAGCAATCAAATATTTTGAAAGGAAATATGAAATGTTCAAATTTAGTAAATAATAAATTATTAAATGAAACAATGCGACTACGCATTTTTCAAATACCACCATTTATGAATAACAAACGAATCGCGCGTTGTTTATTTCACAAACCACTGACCTTCTAAACCACCGCATGGTTTACTTTACAAATCTAGATATAAATCGTGCAGAGCATACAAATCAAGTTAAATAGTGCGTTAATATTTTCGTAAAAGTGCACACGCATTCTGTGTTTTATTGTATTGGAAAATATTTCGCAAATGTACGTAATAAACAATTTAATGTAATGTTTCTCTTTTCTGATGGGCCGTTAGTCAATATATGGTTAAATGTATTATTCTATTCTAAGTAAATAGTGTTGTTATTATTAAATGCAAGGTTTCATACTCCGCGCATTTTCTTTAGGAAATGTAAATGGTGAATGCACAATATTGCGTAATAATAATATTTTTATTTCTCAACAGACATATCTGACTATACGGAAAAATTATCTAAAAATTACGAAATGGCTCAAAGTTATTTAATTAATGAAGTAATGCTGAAAGATGTTTCTCTAATAAAATGCCATCTTGGTGTTAGCAAACATATTAAATATTTTATTTTAAATTCGCAAGCAACTGAACACAGATCACTAAAGGTGATCAGACAGTTCAGGAACCGGTTCAATGAACCGGTTCTTATCAAAGAGCGATCAGTAACCGGTTCGCACAAAAGAAACCGCCGTTCCTCTGCTCTTTAATATATACTTGGCTTTTTCTTCAAGAGTGAAAACTAGACGCGCACCCCTACCTGTAGAAGCGCCCCGGTGAAATCACAGAAATTTCATGCGGTTCCAAGAGAAGTTAACTGCGAAAATTTCATGCGGTTCACTCCACTATCTGCACGAGCTTCATGCGGTTCCTGCTATGAACCGCATGAAGTTTCCGTAGATAACTTCAAGCGATTCTCAACGGGAACGCTACCTGCACGAACTTCATGCGGTTCTTGGTATGAACCGCATGAAGTTGCCGTAGATAACTTCAAGAGGTCCACACTTCGAAACGCAGAGAGTTTCCGCGATAACTTCACGCGGTTCATACCAGGAACCGCATGAAGTTCGCGCAGGTAGCGTTTCCGTTGAGAATCGCTTGAAGTTATCTACGGAAACTTATCGCAGAAATTTTATGCGCTTCTCGTGACTTAAATTTTGACTTAAAGTTTTACATTTGGAATTTTAAATGAAAATGTGGAAACGTTTAATTAAATTCAACATTTTTTCCAGGGCCTTAAAGGCTTTAAGTCAAAATTTGCTTTTTTTGACACTTTAATTAAATTTGACATTTGTAGAGACTTAACGGGGTTAAGTAAAATTAGACGCTTTTTGACGTTGACGATTTTAAGTTAATTTTCGACATTAATTTGAACATGGAGTCTTTTAACTTTAATTTGATTTGGCATATTTTCTAGAGGCTTAACGACTTTAAGTCAAAATTAGTCTTTTCTCTTGATGCTTGCTGAATCAAATTTACACATTAATTTGGACATCAAATCTTTTAACTTTAAATTTGACACTTTTTTAGAAGGTTTAGATTTTAAGTCAAAATTAGTCACTTTTACTTAACGCTTGTTGACTTTAAGTCAAATTTATACAACAATTTGAACATAAAGTCGTTTAACTTTAATTAAATTTGACATTTTTTCTAGAGGATTAAAGATTTAAGTCAAAATTAACTTGTTATAAAGTCTTTTAACGTTAATTAAATTTTTACATATTTTCTAGAGGCTTAACGGATTTAAGCCATAATTAGTCTTTTCTTAACACTTGTCGACTTTAAGTCAAAATTCTACATTCAGTTGTCATAAAGTCTTTGAACTTTAAGTAAATTTAATATTTTTTCCAAAGATTTAACGAATTTAAATCACAATTAGTCTTTTGACGCTTTTCATTAATTTGTCATAAAGTCTTTTTAACTTGAATTAAATTTGACATTGTTTCTAGAAACTCGACTTTAAGTTAAAATTAATCGTTTTTCTTGGGGTTTGTTGACTTTAAGTCAATTTTGACATTAATTTGCCCATAAAGTCTTTTAATTCTATCAAAATTTGACATTTTTTTCTAGAGGCTTAAGGGTTTAAGTCAAAATTAGTCTTACTGTCTTAACGCTTCTCAACTTAACTAAGTAAAATTTCGAGAGTAATTTGGTCTCTTCACTTTAATTTAATTTGACGTTTTTTCTAGTGGCTTAAATTAGTCTTTTGTTGACGCTTATCGACTTTAAGACAAATTTCGACATTAGTTTGCACATAAAGTCTCTTCACTTTATTTAAATTTGAAATTTTTCTAGAGGCTTAACGACGTTAAGTCAAAATTAGTCGTTTTTCTTCTTGTTTGTTGACTTAAGTCAAATTTCGACAATAATTTGCACATAAAGTCTTTTAATTCTACCCAAATTTAACAAATTTTCTAGAGGCTTAAGGATTTAAGTCAAAATTAGCCTTTTTTTCTTAACGCTTGTTGAATTTAAGTCAAATTTCGACATTAATTTGGACAAACTCTTTTGCCTTTAATTAAATTTGACATTTTTTTAGACGCTTAACGACTTTAAGTCAAAATCAGTTTTTTTCTGTCGGCTTTAAGTCAAATTTCTATAATAATTTATCCGAAAGTCTTTTGACATCAGTTAAATTTGACATTTTTTTAGAGGCTTAACGGCTTAAAGTCAAAATGAGTCTTATTTCTGTCGACTTTAAGTCAAATTTCTACAATAATTTATCATAAAGGCTTTTGACTTTAGTTAAATTTGACATTTTTTAGAGGCTTAACGGCTTTAAGTCAAAATGAGTTTTTTTTCTGTCGACTTTAAGTCAAATTTCTACAATAATTTATCATAAAGTCTTTTGACTTCAGTTAAATTTAACATTTTTTTAGAGAATTAACGGCTTTAAGTCAAAATGAGTTTTTTTTCTGTCGACTTTAAGTCAAATTTCTACAATAATTTATCATAAAGGCTTTTGACTTTAGATAAATTTGACATTTTTTTAGAGGCTTAACGGCTTTCAGTCAAAATGAGTTTTTTTTCTGTCGACTTTAAGTCAAATTTCTACAATAATTTATCATAAAGGCTTTTGACTTTAGATAAATTTGACATTTTTTGGAGGCTTAACGGCTTTAAGTCAAAATAAGTCTTTTTTCTGTCGACTTTAAGTCAAATTTCTACAATAATTTATCATAAAGCCTTTTGACTTCAGTTAAATTTGACATTTTTTTAGAGGCTTAACGGCTTTAAGTCAAAATTATTTTTATAGAAAAATATCCGATTTACTTTAGTTGTAGTACAAAATATAAAATATGTACAGTTACCACTATTGCAATTATATATATATTTTTTTTTTCGTTTATTCTTTTGTAATTTTGTTATTTTTGCTACGTTTTGATAATCATATTAGTTTCAGTTATATTATGATTAATTTCTAATGTAATTATTTGTAATTTTTAATTTTATTTGTAGTTTTATATATACCGGGTGACCCAGGGATCTGTAAAAGCCCTGTAACTTGTTTGCTATTTGAGATATCGACTTCTAGTTTTCTTGAAATGGTACCCACACTTATTCTACATATTTTAAAAATATGTACGTTTTTGTACAGGGTGTCCCAATATACATAACGGAACAAAGTTATGTTTTTTTAAATGGAACACCCTATATTTTATACTTTATTTTCAACCCTCTTCAGAAGCTGATAAAAATAGTGTAAGATAGTATGGGTCTATTATGGACGATTGGCTAGTTATGGGCAAATTTGTGGCAAAAACATGTACACATTGAAAACATTGCAGAAGCGTTCCTAGCAAAGATAGCATCATTATTTATACACTAGAAAATTTCCCACATCATAAAGAATAATACACAATGGCCTTGGTTCTCTTTTAATCATAGTGATATACAGGGTGTCAACATAGGCAAAACAATGGATAACTATTTTTTTTCAAATGGAACAGCCTATATAAGTTGCCACCAATCTATGGCATTTTTAATAAGCTTTCCAATGATATACAGTTTGTATAACAAAATATTAAGAATTCTTGAGATTTATCAATAAGAACATATTTCTTTTGCCACCTTCCGCTGATTTTTGGATTTTCAGACAAAACTATACATTTTCATGAAAAATTATAAGAGACCAAAGTTGTAGAGCGAAAAATTTCCGATCGATGTGGTTCTTTCAACTTTTAAGATAATGCCTGCATTACCCGCCAGAGCGCGCAAAATCGTGACTGTATATGCATTTTAGCGTTTTCTTTTCAATTTTTTTATTAATAAATTGCACTATACTTTATTTTCCGCACCCTCTAGCGGAAAAACGGGAAATTAAAATAGCCCATATCGATTGAAAATGTTCCGCTCTACAACTCTTAATAGAAGCAATTTTTGCCAAAAATGCATAGTTTTCCCTAAAATGCATATTGAAAATGTATGTATCAATTTTTGCGTTTTTCAATGGTTTTTTGTATTTTTAGCGAAAACGATGCATTTTGGGCAAAAATTGCTTCTTTTAAGAGTTGTAGAGCGGAATTTTTTCAATCGATGTAGGTCATTTGAATAATTCTATAATTACCCAGTTTTCTGCTAGAGGACGTGGAAAATAAAGTATAGTGCAATTAATTAACAAAAAATTTGAGAAAAACTCTAAAATGCATATACGGTCACGATTTTGGGCACTCTGGCGGGCAATGCACGCATTATTGGAAAAGTCGAAAGACCTATGTCGATCGAAAATTTTCCGCTCTACAACTTTGGTCTCCTACTATTTTTTCAGAAAATGCATAGTTTTGGCTGAAAATCCAAAAATGAGCAGGAGGCGGCAAAAGAAAAATGTTTTTATGGATAAATCTCAAGAATCCTTAATATTTCATTATACAAATTGTACATCATTGGAAAGCTTATTAAAAATTCCATGCACTGGTGGCAAGATATATAGGGTGTTCCATTTGAAAAAAAATAATTATTCAATATTTTGCGTATGTTGACACCCTGTATAGCAGTATCAACAAAAAAGAACCAAAGTCGATTTGTATTATTCTTCATGATGTGGAAAATTCTACAGTGTATAAAAAATGACGATAGCTTTGCTAGGAGCACTTCTGCAATTTTTGCAATGTGTCCTTGTTTTTGCCACAAATTTGCCCATAACTAACCAATCGTCCATAATAGACCTATACTATCTTAAACTATTTTTATTAGCTTATTAAGAGGGTTGAAAATAAAGTATAAAATACAGGGTGTTCCATTTAAAAAAACATAACTTTGGTCTGTTATGTATATTGGGACACCCTGTACAAAAACATTCATATTTTTAAAATATGTAGAATAAGTGTGGGTACCAGTTCAAGAAAACTAAAAGTCGATATCTCAAATAGCAAATACGTTATGGGGCTTTTACAGAACCCTGGGTCACCCGGTATGTACTTGCTTATATTTTCTGATAACATTTCCCTGTAATTAGACGTAGTGTCTGTTGGGAAATAAATCTATTATTAATATTATTATTATTATTATTATTAAAATGAGTCTTTTTTCTGTCGACTTCAAGTCAAATTTCTACAATAATGTATCATGAAGTCTTTTGACTTTAGTTAAATTTGACATTTTTTAGAGGCTTAATGGCTTTAAGTCAAAATGAGTCTTTTTTCTGTCGCCTTTAAGTCAAATTTCTACAATAATTTATCATAAAGTCTTATGACTTCAGTTAAATTTGACATTTTTTTAGAGGCTTAACAGCTTTAAGTGAAAATATTTTTTTTCCGTGGGCTTGAAGTCAAATTTCTATTATAATTTATCATAAAGTCTTTTGACTTCAGTTAAATTTTACATTTCTTTAGAGGTTTAACGGCTTTAAGTCAAAATAAGTCTTCTTTTTGTCGCCTTTAAGTCAAATTTCTACAATAATTTATCATAAAGTCTTTTGACTTTAGTTAAATTTGACATTTTTTTAGAGAATTAACGGCTTTAAGTCAAAGTCATTTTTTTTTCTGTCGGCTTTAAGTCAAATTTCTACAATCATTTATCATAAAGTCTTTTGACTTCAGTAAAATTTGACATTTTTTTAGAGGCTTAACGGCTTTAAGTCAAAATGAGTTTTTTTTCTGTCGACTTTAAGTCAAATTTCTACAATAATTTATCATAAAGGCTTTTGACTTTAGATAAATTTGACATTTTTTAGAGGCTTAACGGCTTTAAGTAAAAAATATCCGATTTACTTTAGTTGTAGTACAAAATATAAAATATGTACAGTTACCACTATTGCAATTATATATATATTTTTTTTTTTTCGTTTATTCTTTTGTAATTTTGTTATTTTTGCTACGTTTTGATAATCATATTAGTTCCAGTTATATTATGATTAATTTCTAATGTAATTATTTGTAATTTTTAATTTTATTTGTAGTTTTATATATATGTACTTGCTTATATTTTCTGATAACATTTCCCTGTAATTAGACGTAGTGTCTGTTGGGAAATAAATCTATTATTAATATTATTATTATTATTATTATTATTAAAATGAGTCTTTTTTCTGTCGACTTCAAGTCAAATTTCTACAATAATGTATCATGAAGTCTTTTGACTTTAGTTAAATTTGACATTTTTTAGAGGCTTAACGGCTTTAGGTCAAAATAAGTCTTTTTCTGTCACCTTTAAGTCAAATGTCTACAATAATTTATCATAAAGGCTTTTGACTTTAGATAAATTTGACATTTTTTAGAGGCTTAACGGCTTTAAGTCAAAATGAGTCTTTTTTCTGTCGCCTTTAAGTCAAATTTCTACAATATTTTATCATAAAATCTTTTGACTTCAGTTAAATTTGACATTTTTTTAGAGGCTTAACGGCTTTAAGTCAAAATGAGTCTTTTTTCTGTCAACTTTAAGTCAAATTTCTACAATAATGTATCATAAAGTCTTTTCATTTCAGTTAAATTTTACATTTTTTTAGAGGCTTAACGGCTTTAAGTCAAAATGAGTCTTTTTTTCTGTCGACTTTAAATCAAATTTCTATCATAATTTATCATAAAGGCTTTTGACTTTAGTTAAATTTGACATTTTTTTTAGAGGCTTAACGTCTTTAAGTCAAAATAAGTCTTTTTTCCGTCGCCTTTAAGTCAAATTTTTACAATAATTTATCACAAAGTCTTTTGACTTTAGTTAAATTTGACATTTCTTTTAGAGGCTTAATGGCTTAAAGTCAAAATAAGTTTTTTTTCCGTCGCCTTTAAGTCAAATTTCTACAATAATTTATCATAAATTCTTTTGAGTTCAGTTAAATTTGACATTTTTTTTAGAGGCTTAACGGCTTCAAGTCAAAATCAGTTTTTTTTCTGTCGACTTTAAGTCAAATTTTAATAATAATTTATCATAAAGTTTTTTGACTTTAGTTAAATTTGACATTTTTTTTAGAGGCTTAACGTCTTTAAGTCAAAATAAGTCTTTTTTTAGTCGCCTTTAAGTCGAATTTTTACAATAATTTGTCATAAAGTCTTTTGTCTTCAGGTAAATTTCACATTTATTTTAGAGGCTTAACGGATTTAAGTCAAAATCAGTTTTTTTTCTGTCGACTTTAAGTCAAATTTCTTTAATAATTTATCATAAAGTCTTTTGACTTTAGTTAAATTTGACAATTTTTTTAGAGGCTTAACGGCTTTATGTCAAAATAAGTCTTTTTTCCGTCGCCTTTAAGTCAAATTTCTGCAACAATTTATCATAAAGTCTTTTGACTTTAGTTCAATTTGACATTTTTTTTAGAGGCTTAACGGCTCCAAGTCAAAATGAGTCTTTTTTTGTCGACTTTAAGTCAAATTTCTACAATAATTTATCATGAAGTCTTTTGACTTTAGTTAAATTTGACATTTTTTTTAGAGGCTTAACGGCTCCAAGTCAAAATGAGTCTTTTTTCTGTCGACTTGAAGTCAAATTTCTACAATAATGTATCATAAAGTCTTTTAACTGTAGTTATATTTGATATTTCTTAAATAAATAAATAAATGAAAAATAAATTAACTCGCAGCATAAAAAAAACAAAATCATATTTTATAATTTCGTAATAAAGAAATTATACAATTTTGAAATTATTTATTTCAATCTAAAAATTAAGAAGAGTATGATATACCGAGTGTGGATTTTCCTGCCCGATTATTTTTGAGAACAGGTACAAGAGTAAATAAATGTTCAAAGTTTAAAAATCTACCAGATTTGTTTTATATATACAATCGACGTGCTACCAGACAGGAAAAAATGTTAAAATGATATGATAATGTAAAAATAGCAGAAGCCTAAAACTTGTAATTTTAAAAATCAATCGATTTAGAAATATCAGAAACGTGCAAAAAAACAGAGTAAATATTTAATGCCCACTTGCCGTTTACAAATATTTACCAGTAGCTTTTCAGTTCTTTATATTATCAAGTACAAAATACAGAAAAAGTTAAAATATATACCGGCGAGAAGTAAATAATAATAAATAATAGATTTCTCGGCGGTCAAAAAGCTTAGCGAAATTTTTTTTATTTTGCAATGCCCTTGTTTTATGGGCCAGCTACGAATTTCTGTTAAATGTTAAATAAAAAATCGTCGCGGTTTTTTGACAGCTTGTAATCGTTAAATGTAATTGCAGGAAGGCATTGGGGAATTAAAATATTTGTTTTGGCTATGCCCTTTTTGAGTTACGATTTTTTTAAACACCACTTGTGGATTAAGCTGTTAGATGTTTTTTTTTTCTAATTGTATTGGCTTTTTGACCATTTGTGTTTGCTAAATACACCCGCAGAATGGCACTACACAAATAAAATTTAAAAATCGCACCTCATTTTAGTAGATGCGCCGAGAAATCTATGGCTGGAATTTTTATGGCTAACTTCTCGTCGGTAAAATATATTGCAGTTGTGGCCATACTATGAATACCCATATTATATATCTTTAAATTAATTGGAAGCCTGCAACTCATTCTGACAATCTGGTATGTAACTATAGAAAAGACCGGTGAACCGCTCCAAGGAACCGGTTCATCCAGTGAGTGAATCGGTTCAGAACCGTTCCCGACAGTGAACCGTTTTTCCCATCTCTACAGATCACCAAAATAAGTCGAAAAGTTTTAATCAATATGCGTTCGAAAATTCATTTGAATATCTGTTTCGGTAGAAAAACTAAATTGTGAACAGTAGTAAAGCTACAGAGGATATTCGAAATATCTTCCTTCTAACTTAAATGACGCCAGTACTTCTTCGAAAAAAAAAACCACCAAGCCAAGAATTCGTTGAATGGATTGCACTGAATATGGTATACAAATAATAAAATAATCTGCTTTTGGCTACCATGCAGACACTTACTAAATCAGTTGTTCATTTCTTTTATGTTTTAGAAGAAAAAAGAATTACGTATAATTTTAAATGGAACGTGGTGGCTACATCCCTTCGTACTCGCCTCAAGATGTGTGGGTGTTATATCGGGATAACAGTATTGGAAGCAACACATTTTCATTTCATCGGGCCGGGCCGGGTTTTAAATTTTCATTGCCGAGCCGGGCCGGGCCGGGCTTTAAAAAAACCCGCTTCTGTAGAGCTCTGATTGGAAGTTTGCGTGCATGTTTAATAATTGGTCTCATCAGATTATTTTTAATTTTGTTAATAACCAGATTTTTATTTTTAGTTTGAAGGGAACGTAACATTTAAATGGCCTTTGTAAGTTTTTGTATTATTTCTGTTATTAATATTTGAGTGTGTCTCGATATTGAACAAATATTTGTTCTTAAGTGTAATTTTATTTTCCTTGACCGATATGCCCGTTACCACAACAACTATATTTACTTGTTGTATGTTTACGTAAATAACTACTTTCTTATAGTCTGATTCATTGTCAGAAGAATGTAGAATATTAAATATCAAGACTCATGAAATAAGCGATTATAATTTTATTCAAAACGGCCAGATCCTCCCACGAATGATTTCGTGATTTCATTTGAGTTGAAATTATGCACTTTCATATTACGCTTAAAGACCGTTACACATTACATTCATTTCCCCTTCCGGAGGAAATAATGACTTAACGATTTGAATATATTTAAATGTAAGAAAGCATACCGTTTACTCGTTATAATAATTAGAAATCATGATTTACTTCCGTATATACTGCATACTGATACTTATGTTTTGACAGCCTTGGTACATGTCTGATATAAGTAGTGCATTCGCATGAAGGGTCTTCAAATATTGCAATTTTCATAAAGTCAGGTATTTTCATTCTGAGATATCTCAGAAGGAACACAGTTTAAAAATCCAAAAAACGAGCCGCAAAAAGTAAAAAGAAATGATCTTTCTTTCCAAACAAGCGTTATTTTGTTGTTTTTTGGAATTTCAATTTTTTTTTCATTCCATGCTACATAACATAGGCAAATGTAATAAACTTTAACACGTTATGTCGTTTTTTGATTTCATACCATTTTAGTGGACCGAGGAACTTCCACCAGTGAGGCATGCCCGTGTGTCATCCCAACTTCGACGATGTGACAACATAATTAATTTTTATATAAAACTATCAAAAAATCATAATTTGTACATAAAGGCTTATTAAATTTCTGGGAAAAACATTCAAGTTAAAAACTTTATTAGTCGTCTCAAAAAAAAACCGAAAATCACCTTGCACCCGCCTGCAAAGTATCGAATAATAAATTATGTGTGCTCTGTTATGTTGGCAGGGAAACAATTATTAATATGACATTAATAAACTTCACAAGATTTATAACCTTTGAATTTATTCATTGGTATTAGCAAAATACAGTTTTTATTCCTCATTAAAGCCATCAATTTATTGTATTCCTTAATGTAGGCATCTCTTGGCTTCGCTGGAATTAGATTAAGTTCAGCTTGGTAAACTAACTGCTGTGTTTCTGAAGCAACTTGATCTTGATTCATTTGACACTGACATTAAACAACATAACCACAACTGATATTATGTCAAGCGGCTACTTCAAAAAAAAGGAATGTGATCGAAACAGGTAATTCTAAGATATCTTGCTAGTGCCGCCCTGATTACAAACTCGCGCGTGCTTGAAAGACCTAAATATCCCAAAAGTGAAGTCTCCTATCTTTTAGAGTAAAGAAAAAAAATGGTGATGTGGCCATTCTCCGACTTGATGGTATCATTTATATTTACGCTTTCATGGTTTATTTTCAATTTGAATCATATTTTAAATGTACATCGAGCGCTTTGTAAACTCGGAGGAAACTGACGTTTAAAACGTCAAAATTATGAAAGATGGAAAAATTATAATTCAAATATAAAAACTCAATTTATTCAAAAACTAAAGGGATTTCGAAAAAAACTTATTCTTTGTAAGTTGTTCATTTTAGCATTCTCTATAATTATTATTAACATACATTTGCTGTAACTATTATCGTTTTATAATTATAAACCAAAAATTAAAAAAATAATAATAAATTTGTTTCTCGAATAAAAATGATTTTATGAAAAATGTTTTCAAGCAAAAGATGTTCATTTCTTTGTTGTCTTCAATATTTGTTTAAATGTTTTTGTGATATTTTTCATATTTAAGAAAATATTGGCAAAAAACAGTTGAGGTAAACGCCCACTTTTTTTCTCGAATAATAATGATTTTATGAAAAATGTTTTCAAGCAAAAGAGATTCACTTCTTTGTTGTCTTTAAAGTTTGTTTAAATGATTTTGTGATATTTTTCATATTTAAGAAAATATTGGCAAAAAACAAAAAACAGTTAAGGTAAACGCCCACTTCCGGTGTACGAAATTTTACCAAAAGCTTTTCAGTTCTTCATATTATCAAATAAGACGGATGTTCAAAATTTCATATCAATTGCTCTATTAGTTTTTGAGATACAGCGCGCACAGACAGACACACACACCCCACACACAAACACACACAGACACACACAGACACAAAAATTTTTTTTCCAGAAATTGTCGAAATAGCATCTAGAGACCCCAAAACGGATATTTCCGTAAAAAAAATTTTGAAAAAAAAATCACGATCACAATACTTTCTCGTACTTCGTAACGGAGAAAGTAAAAATGGTGATGTGGCCATCATGTTACTTTCTCCGACTTGATGGTATCACAGCCATTTATATTTACGTTGTCATGGTTTGTTTTCAATTGAAATCATATTTTAAATGTACATCGAACGTTGGGCAAACTCGGATGAAACTGACGTTTAAAACGTCAAAATTATGAAAGATGGAAAAATTATACTTCAAATTCAAAAACTCGGTTTATTCAAAGACTAACAAGATTTAGAAAAAAACTGATTCTTTAGAAGTTGTTCATTATGACATTCTCTACAATTATTATGCACATAGATTTGCTGTAACTATTATCGTTTCATAATTATAAACCAAAATTAAAAAAATTATTAATATTTTTTTTTTCTCAAATAGCAAAGATTTTATGAAAAATATTTTCAAGCAAAAGATTTGCATTTCTTTGTTGTCTTCAATATTTGTTTAAATATTTTTGTGATATTTTTCATATTCAAGAAAATATTGGCAAAAAACAAAAAACAGTTAAGGTAAACATCGACTTCCGGTGTACGAAATTTTACCAAAAGCTTTTCAGTTCTTCGGATTATCAAATAAGACGTATGTTCAAAGTTTCATATCAATTGCTCTATAAGTTTTTGAGATACAGCGCACACAGCCACACACACACACACACACACACACACACACAAACACACACACACACACACACACACACAGACACAAATTTTTTTTTCCAGAAATTGTTGAAATGGCATCTAGGGACCCCAAAACGAATATTTCCGTAAAAAAAATTTTTGAAAAAAATCACGATCACAATACTTTCTCGTACTTCGTAACGGAGAAAGTAAAAAACGTTTATTACTATATTGACTCTATACTACTAAACGAAAGAAAAAACCATTAATTACGAGAGAACGGAGGAATGTAGAAAGGTGCAATTTGCAACTGACGTTCGAAATCTCCAAAGGGACCGGTCTTTGAACATTTCAACTGTTAAATTATCGAGCTTCTCGTAAAAAAAAATGATGAAACACACTCAGTTAACAAGAAAGTATTTTTCATATATTTGACAATTCTATATACAGGGTGTTTCAAATTCGAGGCTCACCATTCGGATCTCGCTTATTAGAAGAGATAGAGGGCATGTTTAAATTTGGCACTTTTGCAGAATTTTATGCTGATTAATAATCCACTGAGAAAAATTACTTAAATTGTTTTGTTTTTGAATTAAGTCCAAAAAACTGAAAAAACTGATTTTTGTTTTTTTATTATATCATCGTTATTTGAGGTGACATTTAAAAATGATAAAGACGTTCTTATAGCACTTTTTGATTATCTAATAGATGGCATAAGATTTTTACTTGTAACTTGTTTCGTTTCTTTTGAACCATCATCAACTTGCTTATTTCTTATAGACGCCATATTTGATTTTTATCGCATCTCAATGCTCATTTTTTTGTGATGACAACAATATAACACAACATACATTTAATTTCATAAATGAATATATAATCATTTAAAACACTTTAATTGGCAATCTATTTAGCGCTTACTACAAATCATTCGTGCCATGGAATTAAAATCAATTAAAAATCCGAATAACTATTGTTTTCAAACACTATTATTGTTTATGAATAATAACATCGTTCGATAATTCAGAAATATAAGAGAGATATGTTACGTATTTTTTATTCAGTAAATAGAAATACATTATTGGCTAGATGAAAATATTAAAAATGTATTTAGAAAGAAGGCAACCCCATCAAACATTTTTGTCCACGGATCGACAGAAAGTTATTAGGTCGCAAAATATTTTGGAAATGTAAATACTAAATGTATCTTAATTTTTCGTTTACTTACAAAACATATTTTAGAATAAATCAAAATTCATCAATATCTTGTAGCGATGTTCCAGTTGAATTGCTAGCAAATATAAACCATATGATTCTTGAATCTTGGAGGCGTTCACTTCGTGGTACATTTTCAATTTCGATATAAAGAAACCATATGAAATTCCTTTAGGCCACACACTTGCGCCTGGTGTTTTAAGACGCCTTGCATTTTGTAATTGGTTACTACAAACGTGCAATGAAGATGATAAATAAAAAAGAAAACATGATTTGGATTGGACACATGAATGCAAATTCACAGTGTTTCTAATTCCATGGCACGGATGATTTTTAGTAAGCACTACATAGATTGCCAAAAAAAAATGTTTTAAACGATTATAAGGTCATTTATGAAACTAAATGTATGTTGTGTTACATTGTTGTCATCACAAAAAAAATTAGCATTGAGATGCGATACAAATTAAATATGGCGTCCATAAGAAATACGAAAGTTGATGATGGTCCAAAAGAAACGAAACAAGTTACAACTAAAAATCTTATGTCATCTATTAGATAATAAAAAAGTGCTATAAGAACGTCTTTACCGTTTTTAAATATAACCCCAAATAACGAAGATATAAAGAAAAAACGAAAATAAGTCTTTTCAGTTTTTTTGGACTTAACTCAAAAACAAAACAATTTAAGTAATTTTTCTCAGTGGATTATTAATCAGCATAAAGTTCTACAAAAATGCCGAATTTAAACATACCCTCTATCTCTTCTAATAAGCGAGATCCCCATGGTGAGCCTCGAATTTGAAACACCCTGTATACTGTGTTCATAAAGTAAGGAATAAATTCGATGAAAATTCAGGGAATTTTCTTTCAGAAAAATGCTTGGATACGTGTATTATTATTTTTTAACGCGCATTTTTTGAGATAAAATTCAAATGTACAGGGTGTCCCAAAATTGAGATATGACCCCTAAGTTAAAATTTTCAAATATGAACCCCCATTTTTTTACTGCATTTATGGATTTTACGAAAAATTCTGAGTATTTTTCATGTAGCATACCCCATGTCGATATTCAGCTGCTTTCAAAGAATTGGCGTTTAAAAAAGTACTACTACTATTTTATTTCTGGTAAAAGATGAGATGGTTTAATTGAAACATTGGAATTAAGGAAAAATCATTTCATTAAGTAAATAATTAAATAAACACGAAAACAGCCCGGTTTCAATCGCCGAAACCCAGGTCATTTTATTCTCGGAGTAACAAGGAATCCAAAAATGCTTAAATATACAGGATATTCCATAAAAAAAAACATAAGTTTAGTCTGTAACTTTGTTATGAGACACCCTGTATTAATTTAAATATTTTTTTGCACAACTTTTGTATAAAACATTTTTCGAAATTTTGTAAAATAAGCACGTGTTTGACCGTTCCCAGAGCTCTGAAACACCCTGTATATACCGGGTGACCCAGCGATCTGTAAAAGCCCCATAACTTATTTGCTATTTGAGATATTGATTTCTAGTTTTTTTGAACTGGTACCCACACCTATTAATCTACATATTTTAAAAAATATGTATGTTTTTGTACAGGGTGTCCCAATATACATAACAGAACAAAGTTATGTTTTTTTTAATGGAACACCCCATATTTTATACTTTATTTTAATCCCCTTAAGAATCTGATAAAAATAGTATAAGATACCATGGGTCTATTATGGACGGTTGGAACACATTGAAAACATTGCAGAAGCGTTCCTGGCAAAGATAGCATCATTTTTATATACTAGAAAATTTTCCACGTCATGAAGAATAATACACATCGGCTTTGGTCTTTTTTTTTCATACTGCTATACAGGGTGTCAACATACGCAAAACAATGGATAACTATTTTTTTCAAATAGAACACCCTATATACGTTGCCACCAATTTATGGCATTTTAATAAGCTTTCCAATGATATACAGCTTGTATAACAAAATATTAAGGATTCTTGAGATTTATCCATAAAAAAACATTTTTCTTTTGTCACCTCCTGCCCATTTTTGGATTTTCAGCCAAAACTATCCATTTTCTGGAAAAGTAATAGGAGACCAAAGTTACATTGCCCGCAAGAGCGCACAAAATCGTGACCGTGTATGCATATTAGCGTTTTCTTTTCAAATTTTTTATTAATAAATTGCACTATACTTTATTTTCCGCACCCTCTAGTGGAAAAACGGAAAATTGTAGGGAAATTCAAACGACCAATATCAATTGAAAATGTTCCGCTCTACATCTCTTAATAGAAGCAATTTTTGCCCAAAATGCATAGTTTTCGCTAAAAATGCAAATTGAAAATGTTTGTATCAATTTTCGCGTTTTTGAATGGTTTTTTGAATTTTCAGCGAAAACTATGCATTTAGAGCAAAAATTGCTTCTATTAATAATTGTAGAGCGGAATATTTTCAATCGATGTAGGTCATTTGAATTATTTTACAATTACCCGTTTTTCCGTTAGAGGGCGTGGAAAATGAAGTATAGTGCAATTTGAAAAATACGCTAAAATGCATATACGGTCACGATTTTGCGCACTCTGGCGGGCAATGCACAAATTATTGGAAAAGTCGAAAGACCGATATCGATCGAAAATTTTCCGCTCTACAACTTTGGTTTCTTATTACTTTTTCAGAAAATGGATAGTTTTGGCTGAAAATCCAAGAATGAGCAGGAGGTGACAAAAGAAAAATGTTTTTATGGATAAATCTCAAGAATCCTTCATATTTCATTATACAAATTGTACATCATTGAAAAGCTTATCAAAAATGCCATGCATTGGTGGCAAAAGAGTACGTGTTAGAGCTGGCCGGGATGAACTGTTCCAGTTTGAGTGCAGTAGTGCCACTACCCAGAAGAGATTTAAGTTCCACATCTTCAGATTGCAATTTTTTCAGTTGGTTGAGGTCTAAAGCAATAATTTCGACTCGCGACAGTGTGTCAGCCACATTGTTGTCCTTTCCAAGGAAGTGCCTGATGTCAGTGGTAAATTATCCGATGTAGTTCAAGTGTCTGTGCTCTCTTCCTGAAAAATGATCTGATTGAGAACAGATAGCAGATATCGAAGGTTTATGGTCTGTATAAACGATAAATTCTCTACCTTCGAGATAATATTTGAACTTTTTAATTGCCAAATATACGGCTGACAATTCACGGCCGAACGTGCTGTATTTGCGTTCTGTCGGAGTGAAAGATCTAGAAAAGAAATGTAGCGGTTGTTGAACGTTAAATTTATCCTTCTGCTGCAAAACCGCGCCAGCAGAGGAGGAGTTTGCGTCTACCATGATGCTTAACTCCGCAACAGGATCTGGAAGCGCGAGCATAGCAGAGTTGGGCAATACAGCCTTAGCTGCCGAAAACGCGTATAATGCAGATTGATTCCTCATCAATGGTTTGTTACGAGGAGTTGTTTCAGCAAGTTGACTCAGCGGTGACAATATGCTCGAGCATGATTTTACGAAACAGTGATAGAAATTGATCATGCCGAGGAAACGTTGGAGTGCTTTTAAGTCAGCGGGTTGAGGGAAAGACAAGATGGCATCCACCTTGCACTGCAGAGGTTTTATCCCTTTACCACTATTGCTGGGTCCTAAGAAGCCTAATTTAGGTTGGCTGAAAACGCATTTATCAGTGTTAATTTTTATACCAAATGATGTCAACCGCTCAAAGATTTGGAAAAGGTGACGATCATGTTCGCGTTCGTCTTTACTGAAGACGAGTATGTCGTCAATGTACGCGAAACAAAATGGCAGTCTTAGGCCAAAACTCATCCTGGTGTACTCCAATAGTCCGAAAGGTGTTGTGATTGCCGTTTTCGGTATATTAGTAGGATGAATTGGAATTTGGTGGTATGCCTTGACCAAATCGATTTTAGAAAATATCGTGCAACCACAACAGTTATATGAGAAATCTTGAAAAAGAGGCAAGAGATATCGGCCTGGGGTTGTTACCCTGCTTAAGCCAAGGTAGTCTCCGCAGGGGCGCCAAGTACCGTCTGGTTTCGTAACCATGTGCAATGGCGTAGCCCAGGGACTTGCCGAAGGCTGTAGGAAACCGAGTTTGTTGAGTTTGTCAAACTGGTTCCTAGTCGCTTGGTACTTTTGTGGTGGCAACCTACGGGGCTTACCAAAAACAGGGGGACTCGTGGTCGTGTGGTGCATGACATCATGCTTCATGGGTTCTGAAAGATTAAATGGTGATGTTAAACCAGGAAATTGCTGAAGTATTTTTGAATAAGGTGAATTTTGAGTAAGCAAAGAATTTAGTTCTGTTGGGCCGAATGCATTTCTCAATAATTTATTATGGGCAATGTCAACAATGATGTTGAAATGCCTGAGAAAATCGGCGCCCAGAATGGAATGGTTCACTTGTGCAAGTACAAAGTGCCATGTAAAATTTACATCCACGCCGATGTTAATGTTTATTCACAATCACTATAATAATATGCATATTTTTAACCTCCAAAAAGTTGGGATATTAGCGATTCCCTCTTCTATTAGTAATGTCTATTTCGAGGTATAGAAACATTTTGCGAACATCTATTTCGAAATACAAAAACAGTCAATTGTCAGTTTATATAAACGTCAAATTGACATTAATCATGTGCTCGGTTTCTCCAACGAATCTACTCTGAAGTGAATTTTACAATTCAGTTTAATTATGGATTCCACGTCATAATTGTCGCAACCATCCTCTTCATTAAGTATTTATAAGTGGATATTAATGATTTGTGCTCTTACACGAAACGAATTTATGCATATCTTAGATTGGCAACATCCCAACAACACCAACAACCCATCAAGTGTCAAAACCGTAACCTCATAATAAATGCGCCTTCACAACAACCCGCGGACAGTAAAGATGACGGGAACGGAGGGGAAAATATAGCAAGCTTCTCGTTCCCGTCACCCGAAATTAGTTATTAGTTATGTCAACATGCGAATCATTTAACTTTAGGTTCCCGGGCCCGGATTGTTGTGAAGCGACCTCAAGGTCATTGTTCTCGTGCATATATTCCAATTCAAATGCAATAGTGATAGTGCAACGGCGACTATAAACATCAAATTAAATAAGACCCATCAAATGGATGGGCTTAATAATAAAATGTTCGTGTAATTTTATAGGGTTAAGCTTTAATCTGTATCGAACTATTCAATGCTGAATTCCTCCGTGAAAACAAAGTTCTAATCAGAGATATTTAGTTTTTACTTTCTCCGTTACGAAGTACGAGAAAGTATTGTGATCGTGATTTTTTTTTCAAAAATTTTTTTTACGGAAATATCCGTTTTGGGGTCCCTAGATGCCATTTCAACAATTTCTGGAAAAAAAATTTTTGTGTCTGTGTGTGTGTGTGTCTGTCTGTCTGTGTGTGTGTCTGTCTGTGTGCGCTGTATCTCAAAAACTAATAGAGCAATTGATATGAAACTTTCAACATACGTCTTATTTGATAATCTGAAGAACTGAAAAGCTTTTGGTAAAATTTCGTACATCGGAAGTGGGTGTTTACCTTAACTGTTTTTTGTTTTTTGCCAATATTTTCTTAAATATGAAAAATATCACAAAAATATTTAAACAAACATTGAAGACAACAACGAAATGAACATGTTTTGCTTGAAAACATTTTTCATAAAATCATTGCTATTCGAGAAAAAAATTTATTAATTTTTTTAAATTTTTGGTTTATAATTATGGAACGATAATAGTTACAGTAAATTTGTGTGAATAATAATTGTAGAGAATACCAAAATAACCAACTTCTAAAGAATAAGTTTTTTTCGAAATCTCGTTAGTTTTTGAGTAAACCGAGTTTTTGAATTTGAAGTATAATTTTTCCATGCTTCATAATTTTGACGTTTTAAACGTCAGTTTCATCCGAGTTTACGCAACGCTCGTACATTTAAAATATGATTTCAATAAACCATGAAAACGTAAATATAAATGGCTATGATACCATCAAGTCGGAGAAAGTAACATGATGGCCACATCACCATTTTTTAGCCTGGCTATACAAAGTCGAGTGCATTAGGCGGGCAAAGAAAATGTAGGTTAACAAGTTCAAAAAAGATTTAAATCCATCAAAGTACGACGAAGTTATAATCTCCGCCTGTTGTGAAGTTCGACAGAATTCTATTCGGGGGTAATATAACAAGTGCTATGATTATTATCGGTGATAGCACCGAGTTAAAGCGGATGGAAATTGAACGAGTGCGCAGCACGAGTACAATTTTCTGATAGATTTAACGAGTGGTATCATCATAGATTAATCATAGCACGAGTTATATTTGGGGAGAGAATACAACGAACGTTACTATACCTATAAAGAAATGCCTCGCTCTCGGCTAAAAGATCATAAATGTCAACTTTAACGTCTATAATTTTTACAACAGTAAAATAACAATTTTGATGAAATATATATGTACTCTACCGTTAATTCATTCTCATACTTCATCGTCCGTAGCCTCTCCACATCGACTGCAATCACTCATTTTGATAAACATTATTCTCGTTATTAACATTATAAACTTCACAGTGATGTTTCAACTAAATTTGATTACCTGTAAACAATTTAGGAGTAACATGCGGTGATATACTTTCTATCATCGATTTAATAGCCTCTTATACGATTTTGTTTTGCCATTTCACCCAATCAAATTAGTCGATTGTTGAGTTGTATTCTCCGCCAAATACGGAAGTTCACGACAGGACACATTTGCTCCTTAATGCAGTGAATGTGTTAATATGAAATACGCTCTTAGGAAGAGACCTGCCGATAATAAGAAAGAAACATTTAAAACCGGTGAAGCACATTAATTGAAAGTGATTTCATGCTACTGATATGCCTCAGCCACACGACGCTGCTCATCGCTCTGCTCCTCGCGCTGCCGCAATGTTGTCCTCTCTGCCTACACACTGCTCTACTCGTGCAATTAATCGCAGCGCTCCGCATTAGGTCGTACGCGTTCATATTGCCAGTCCTTTGACTCGCGCCCAAAAACCGAAAGCAGTGGGAATAACGAGGAGCATGATGTACGGCATGACGAGTAATGTTGCCACACTACGTCTCTGCCTCCTTTCCTCGCTACTTCCCATGCCACTCGACGTGTGTGTGGCGCTAACATTTTTTTTGAAGGGCGATAGTTCAAGTCTTGCCGTTGTGCTAATCTAACCACCAATGCTGCGGTTTGCCTCCTGGATTAGTGTGCGGAAGGCTCATCTTAATGGGTAATTAGACTGGAGTAATAAAATATTCTATGTAGCTGTATTATTTTAAGTAACATCACTATTTGTACACAGATGTAGATTTCTTGTTTCAGTAGTATTTAACCTCAAAAGATCCTCCCACGATTACATGTAGAGTTGAAATTTGTGTAAACATGTCGACACTGATATGTGCGTTGTAGATATCTTGTTTTATAGCTCTGCCACATAGTTGACGTAATGTCTAATAGAGCTAATACCTCTGATATATTCAGACTTTTTGCAGATGAATGTTAGTTCACACCTAACAATTTTGTAAAAAAATATTCCTTTACGATTTTTTTCTAAAATGAATAGGGGATCTAATAATTACACATATTTAATTTTACATGTTAAATCCCAATATTCGCCCCTTATCCCAGACACTCCACAGACACTACCAGTATTGGGAATATCTCCCCTAGCATATGCATGAATTTACCCATCGAATACCGCCATAATAGCCACAACAAAAATATTTTCATAAAGCTCCTATGGCGCATGACGTAAATTTAAGTTCCCGGCGCCTTCACCACACATTATAATCCCACAATTATCAACAGTAATTGCACAAGTGCATTGGAAATTATCGGTAACAAGTTTGTGCGATTTCGACTAATGAAGTTGTATTGTTTGGCAACAGTCCCGAGCCCGGAAGGACGAGAGGCTGTTGCCTAAAATAATGCGACTGAGTTTGTTGAAAGAGTGCAAACTTGCGATAATTTACAATGCACGAGAGCAATTTATATACTATATCCCAACAAAAAGATTACAACAAAATTGAATGACATTTACTGTCATCGCGGGCGTGTAGTGCCGGTTTGAATTTTACATTTTTAAACGGATCAAACAAAATTTGAAAATCAGAAACGTACTTCTCTTGTACTAACTTAGCACTGGTATTCCATATGGACTTTACAATTTCTTTACAGTACGTACCGTTCGCGTTTCGCACGTTATGTGCCCTGTTTTCCAATATTATAGAAATGACTTCCCGAGTCCAGATCATGTTAGGGACTTCGCTCCAACTTTTTGGTTGGGCCTCTTTCCCTTTTTCTTGAATTACTTCAAGAGAAACACTTCCAATGCGGAGTTTTCACTAATTTTAATAACGTTCTACCCCCAAACTGACGTTTGACATTTAACATTGTTTTTCTTTAAACCAATCATGTGCTGAAACATAATGCGAGTAGAGAACCAATCACAAAGTCGCATTCGAACTCTACATGATATGTTTCCTGAAAACAGAAGTTATATAGAATCTGATTGGTTCTAATTGATTCGAATTTCGGCATGCTACGTTTGGCGGGATATAGTCTGACATATTTACACCCCTCTACCAGCATATTCAAACGAGCTTCACAGTTTATTTGTTTATTACTGGATAGTTGTATCACTATATTATGTCATTTATTTTAATTAATTATTGACGAGTCTCGTCGGTAATTTGCAGAATAACTGGGCACTCTTATCTAGATTGAGTGAGCAAGAAAACTAAGGATTTAAACTCTAATGTGTGCGTGTAGGTGAGTTTTCGCGTATTACAGGTAAAATATTCTCATATTCCATATACATATCATTCTAATCATTTAATGTACACTAAATTAGTACTCACCTAAATCATGATTATCTACATGAAATGTACTCCTTAATTCTTCTATTGTCATGTGTTTGTGAATCTGTAAAAGATATAAAACATTAGTTACAACGCTTACTATAACAGTTACGCTAATTAGATTGACACATATGGTGTGTTCATTAAAAAAAACCTCAAGTGTGCCATGACTTTCGTTTTAAAAACTTCAGTTGGCACACTTGATACTTGTTGGGAATTGACATATAAACGTCAGATCGTTCTAAAAGTCACAATTATTCCGTGCTCACAATGGTTTACAGCAACCAGCAAAAACGTTTCTAATTGAAAGTTATTTCCGAAATGGGACTAAAGTGGACGGAAATTGGGTGTATTCATTCGACGCACCTTTAGCAGAGTTTCAGGAAGAATTTCCGAACGTGCCCATTATTTATGATGAATTTAAAAATACCTTATCGCGATCTGTTGTATTATTTCGTGAAACGGGTAGTATTCTCCGTAAACCAGGAAGTGGTAGACCAGTTAAACGAACTCAAGATGCTATTAACACAGCCCAAGAAATTTTGGAAGATGAACCTACGACTTCTCTGCGTCATTTGTCACAGCAAATTAATTTATCGGTAGTAACATGCCACAAGCTTCTACGAAAAGATTTGCAAGTATACCCTTATCGCATAACATCGGTGCAAGAGTTATTACCTGTCGATTACCCCAGACGACTGGAATTTTGTCAGTGGTTTTTACAAAATGTAAACGAGGATGTTTTACAAATTACTATTTTTGCCAATGAAGTATGGTTTTACAAGGATGGTTACATTAATTCACAAACTGAGAATTTGGTCGGATGAAAATCCTCGTATATATCGAGAGAAACCACTACATCCAGAGAAAGCTGGCGTTTGGGCAGCGATTAGTGGGAGAAGATTAGTTGGAACAATATTCTTTAAAGGTAAAATCCTATTTTTATTATTAATAATAAAAATTCAATAACCGTGCATTCATTTTAGGTATGATAACTGCAAACCGTTATCGTACATAAATTTTGCCTTTTATAAATGAATTAAATGATGACGAACTGCAAAGTGGATATTTTCACCAAGACGGAGCAACTCCTCATTGCACAGTGGATAATATGGCCATTTTGGAGGAATTTTTTGAGGACCGAATAATAAGTCGAAATGCACATTTCCCTGGCCGCTCCGTTCATGCGATTTAACACCATGCGATTTTTTCTTGTGAAAAATTGTATTTATGCACAACCAGTACACAATCTAGAAGACATGCGGCAACGAATTCGAGATATATAGAAATTAACAATAATCCAGTGTTGTTGCAGAGCGTAATGGAGGGTGTGCGACGAAGAGTTCAGGCTTGTGTTCAAGAAGAAGGAAGGCACATACAACATTTAATATAATTTTATAATGAAAAATTTAACGTAAGTATCTATAAATTGACTATAGTTTGTTTAATTTTGAGAAATAACATAACCTCAATATGTGAAATCAACTTAAATTTTTAAAATTAAAAAATCATGGCACACTTGAGGTTTTTTTTAATGAACATACTTTATTAGATTCAATAATACATAATAGTTATTTATTATACGAGTGTGGAATGTAACGTAATTACTCCCGCAAGATAAAGTTTACGTGGTGTCAGTTTGAATTATTTCAAAAATCTTACGAAATTTCTAATTACTCCATGAGTCCGAGTTATTCTCTCACTAGTGGGTAATGAACAACATTACTACCATCGAATTACCACAGTCATTCGCGTATTACACACGATTATTATACATTTCTTAGAACATTATTATTCTTGTACGAACCCGTTCAATATTCATATTTTCAGTCTTTTATTGAATTTATAGTCATTTCTTTGAACGTCATGTTTATTTACGGCTTTCAACTACTCGAAGTGATCTTAAGAGATCTTATATTGGTTGAAGATGTAAAGCTATTTGAAAAGGTTGAAATAAATATCTAGTCATATATGATTAGTATTAGACTGCATTTGGCACAAGAAATTATCATATATGAACCCTCCATAGATTTATCTGTTGCCAACGGAAAACTTTTAAAAGTTTTAAATAATCTGCCGTGTTTCTAGCATATATAATTCTTCAAAGTCAGACCTATATATTTATCATTGTCGAATTAACATCCATCTTTATAACAGGAATAAGGTTTGAGAATAACCTCATCAACGTAAAAATCTTTGTCTTAGAGTCATTCCTATTTAATTTTCTAATTATGTTAAGTATAATATGAATATACAACTTATTCATAACTTTGAAAAATTAATACTAGCAAAGAACTTCTCTGGCTAATGCCGCACCGGATATTGACTGATGCAATAGTTATTTGTCCACCAAGTGTGAAAAGTGCTTGTTTGAGCACTTCAGTGATCCCCGCTGCTATTAAACAACAACTTTTAACACGTAGCAGCTTCATTACCTAAGTTGAAAATTATTTACTTATACTTTTAAATTAATCCCCATGAACAATCAGGCGTGGCATTAGCCAGAGAAGAGGTTGTTTCAATAAGTTATTTGTCTTTACAAGATTTAAGCAGAGTTATGTATACGTTGAATATTCATACATTCAGTTTACGTTTCGTCTTTATTTAAATTATATGAAATGGTGAGAAAAATTGTGGAATATTACTAGCTTAATGGTTTTAGACAAATTTGAATGTATACAGGATACAACTACGCTGTAATTGTAATTTATTTTAATAATGATCACATTTAAAAAAATAAGAAACAATAAATTAAGTAATTTGCTAACGGACTTGTTAGAATTAGATAACCGATGCAATGTTACCACTAATTGCGTGTTGAGTGTGTCGTGCATATTGATGGGCGTGACAATTATATGGGTTAAGGTAGGTAATGATTCCTGTACTTGTGTGTGTGTATAGTAGATCTACGTGTTTCGAATATGTACCAATTAAATCGGGTCCAATGTCAAATTTCAACACCAGAGGCGACTTTTATGTCCGTCTGGTTTACTTATAATTATAGTTAATGACACAATAACCAATTCGATACATATTAGTTATATTTTTTTATGGCATCTCAATTAACACAGAGGTTACATATATAGTAGTAAACGTTAAAAAAAACATAATAATATAAAAACCTATTTTTACTGCTCCTTCACATATGCATTATTATTATTTTATCTAACATAATTAATTTGATATTGATCACAACATTTTTAGGTAAAGGGGTGCTGCAAGGGTCCAATTTAGGACCATAATATATTTATTGATTTTGTAATAATAATAATAATATTTATTAGTGTTACTATATACAAGGTATCTACACACGTCAGATTCGATAGTTTAACTACATGTTATAATTTATCTAAATTAGACATATACAGGGCTTTTATTTTAACATTTAACATATGATTGCTAATGCCTATGTTCAATCGTAAAATAATACAATACAATAATAGGCAGGTAACCATACTTACTCAGTTTTATTTAATTGTATTATAAAATTGTGTTAATAGAAATGTATTACACCACCGAAGAAAGAATACAAATAATCAATTGGTATAAGAGCGAGGACAGCACTCGAGGTGTTGGAGATTTGTTTTCATGCAACCGAATGACCCGAGCAGACAACTTCCATCCATCGGAACAATTTTTAATATTAACCATAATTTTGACAATACTGGCTGCGTGAATAAAAAGCCTAAAAGAAGTCACATTTGAACGCAAGAGATGAAACTCAACATTTTATGTTACGCAGAACAGAACCGCATATCATCTTTAAGATTTGGAGCAAAAACTTACGGGGTGGCGCAAAATTTACGATGGTCTCCCGTTTCAAGCTTTGTACCTTTCTTGTATGATAAATACTTGCGTTTTTCTCGAAATCATGTTGTCTTGGCCCACGCTACAATTTTTATTCGATTTCAATGATTATAATCATAATTATCGGTCTCCCTTGAGGCTAATTAAATTCTCTTCAGTTCACCATAGCCGATTTTGTCTATATTCATATTTAGTATTTCTTTCGGCCGAAAAAATGGTAAATTTTTTCAAATATCTATAATTTCGCAAACAATTTTTTTTATCAAATCCCTACGATGAACTAAAATTACATCTCTGAGGTTAAGGGCAATTAAAAGGCGTTAATTTTATGTTTCAGATAATCACTACCGGAGCTACAGTGACAACCGTGATGGTACCTTCTGTTTGAGCTGCCTATGGGAAATGCAAATTATACCAAGAAGATCTTAATATTTTTCAATAAAAATATTCCAAAATAAACTTCAATATATACTTCAGTTATTGCAGTAAATCCCATTTATTTTAGGGCTCGTTAATACACGGATTAACGTGTTCTTAGTTGGCAAGCGGTTATTAAACGTTTAAACGTATATTCACGTTTACACGTGTATACGTTTAAACGGATTTTTGCGTTTAAACGAGTTTCTTCGTTTAAACGTGTTGACGAAAATCGTTTAATATAGAAACGCATAACCCGCCCTGCAAATACCTGTTTCGAAGTTAATATCTGTTCACCGTATAATATATCCGGTAGCGGAAAAAAAAGAAAGAAAAATTAATAAATAATTATTATTTGGGACACCTTAATACATAAATAGTTTCTCAAAAACCGTCCGAAACTTCGGCATCCGAAGTTTGAAGAGTCCAACCCCATATAGACTAGGTGGTTCCTGTTTGAATAGAATGTGTAAAAATATTGCGAATCTTACGAAACGCCGAGATATGATTTTTGGACCTCCAAATGGATTATAAAAATATGAGAAATCGTTTCTAGTTTACGGATTATAATAGTTATTTAAGCAACAAGGAACGTAAGGACGTATTAACATTTGAGGTAGGCGAATACGAGCCGAGGCGGAGCCGAGGCTCGTCGCCAGCCGAAAATGTTAATTGTCATTACGTTCCGTGTTGCTTATTAATTTTTTTCCGCTACCGGAAATATAATACTTAAAAAAGATCAAAAAATATGCTAAAATACGGCTTGTCACATTTGGGATTCAAATGTTTATAGTCACCTATGCGTTCTATGGCAACCCACCAACCGAGAAAACAACGTCGAATTTTGTTTGTTTGTATTAATCCAGTGACCGTTTTTGCGGGCATGAATGCAAACGAAGCTGCGAATATTGCGTGTTAGAATCTGTTACTGACAAAATCGAAAAAGGTATGTGTCCTGTTACGACTCTTTTAAGCAGTGGCTATGTAAAAAGAATGCCGATGCTATAGGTATAGACGAAAATGTGTTGCTCGCCTATATGCTGGAGCGTTACGTTTCTGTTTATTATTTTCCTAGGTCCGTAAGTAAAAAATTAAGTTTCTTCGTCAAGGACAACAAACACCACGAATGTTATCAGGCACTTACGGTACCTGTAACCATGGATGCAATGCGTATTTACGTTGTCGGTAGTGGAAAAACGTTTATTAAGCTAAACGTGTTGTTTATTCGGGTTAAACATGTTGTAAAAGTTTATTAAGCTAAACGTATTTCATTCGTTACAAATAAACGGTAAACGTTTACACGTTTAAACGTTTAAACGAAAAACGGAATAAACGTCGAGCCCTAATTTATTTACTACATTCCACAACAAAGAACAAAAATAATGCATTTGAGCAATATTTTCAGTCATCACCTTGCGGTTCCCCGTTAAAAGAATTTAAATACAATGCTTACAAGTTTTCAATGCATCAGACAAAGGCAAACGTACGGAATTCTGTGAAACGGTATTTAATTTCAGTTGCATTGGCAGATATATTTTAATCAACTGAATAAATATTTTCTTATGATTCTTCCAAAATATTAAACACTGCTTACTGCTGAAGCGAGTTTTACGATTCAAGCAAGTTGCAATGGCAGATACAATTTTTATTAGCAGGAAATTAATTTTATGCAATTCTCAGTTCAAAATTCTGAATTTCAACTGACGCCATTTTGATTTCAGTAAAAAAATTCAATTATCCTTTTAAAACATAGAAGGCTGGTCACTTCCAAATTGATTTACCCAGTAAATTTACCAGTTGTATTGGCTGATATAATTGTAATCAACTGAAAACTAATATTGTGCAATTTTAAATTCAAAATTCTGAGTTTCAACCGACGCTATTTTGTTTCCACAAAGACTTTTTATGATTCTTCCAAAATATTAAATACTGCTTACTGCTGAAGCGATTTTGACGATTCAAGCAAGTTGCAATGGCAGATACAATTTTTATTAGCATAAAATTAATGTTATGCAATTTTCAATTAAAAAAATCTGACTTTCAACCGACGCCATTTTGTTTTCAGCAAAGATTTTACAGTTATTCTTTTAAAACAGAGAAGGCTGATTATTTTAAAACCGATTTTGATAGCTAAGACCAGTTGCAATGCCAGATATAATTTTAATCAACTGAAAACCAATATTGTGCAATTTTCAATTCAAAATTCTGAGTTTCAACTGACGCCATTTTGTTCCCATCAAAGATTTTTTTATAATTCTTTCAAAATATTAAACATTGCTTACTACTAAAGCGATTTTGATGATTCAAGCAAGTTGCAATGGCAGATACAATTTTTACCAGCAGAAAACCCATTTTATGCAATTTTCAATTCAAAATTCCGAGTTTCAAACGACGCCATTTTGTTTTCAGCTAAGATTTTTCAATTGTTATTTTAAAACTTAGAAGCCTGATCATTTCCAAACTAATTTTGGGAGTTAGGACCAGTTACATTGCCAGATATAATTTTCATCAACTGAAAGAAACACATCGCAGAAAAAAATACAAAACATGCAGGAAACATTCTTTAAAAAATCATCCTCAATGGCCAAGATGTGGATTTTTGAAGATTTTCGTTTTAATTTTTTGAGCACTTGAATGAAACGTCGCAGAAAAAAATATAAAACGCGTAGAAAAAAATCCTTAAAAAAATATATTCAATGGTCGAAGTATCGCTTATTCAAAATCAATTTGGTTTTTGTAAATTCAACAATTTTTAAAGGAGATATGGAATTTTTTTAAATTTTAGTTTTATTTTTTTGGGCACTTAAATGAAAACATCGCAGAAAAAATATAAAACGCGCAGACAAAATTTCATAAAAAATTATCATCAATGGCCAAAGTATCGCTAATTCAAAATAAATTTGGCTTTCGTAAATTCAATAATTTTCAAAAGATATGGATTTTTGCAAATTTTTGTTTTAATTTTTTGAGCACCTGAACAAAAATATCGCAGAAAAACATATAAAACGTACAGGAAAAATTCCATAAAAAATTATCCTCAATGGCCAATGTATCGCTAATTCAAAATCAATTAGGTTTTTGTAAAGACAGCAATTTTCAATAGAGATATAGATTTTTGAAGATTTTAATTTTAATTTTTTGAGCACGAATAAGAACATCGCAGAAAAAAATATAAATCGCCTAGAAAAAAATCATTAAAAAAATATCCTCAGTGGTCAAAGTATCGCTTATTCAAAATCAATTTGGTATTTGTAAATTCAACAATTTTCAATACAGAACATCTTCAAAAATCCTTTTGAAGATTTTCGTTTTAATTTTTTAACACAAAACAAAAACATCGCAGAAAAAAATATAAATCAAGCAAGCAAAATTCCATAAGAAATTATCCTTAATGGCCGAAGTATCCTGATTAAAAATCAATTTGTTTTTTGCAAATTAAACAATTTTCAATGGAGATATGGATTTTTAAATATTTTCGTTTTTTGAGCACTTGAATGAAAACATCAAAAAAAAAAAAACGCGCAGACGAAATTCCATAAAAAATTATACTCGGCGACTGAATTATCACTTATTCAAAATCAATGTAGGGCTTGCAAATTCAACAATTTTCAATAGAGGTATGGATTTTTTGAGCACCTGAACAAGGAGCATTTGGAGATTTTCGCAGTTTTTATTTATTTTTTTCAGTTCATGAAGTTTGTAATTTCAAAATTTGTTTAATGGTATTATTTTAAAATGTATGTTTAGATATTTGCTCTGAATCTTAAATTAAATTGAATTTTGAGTCATTTTGGGTTTATTAAGTCGTCGGATTCATCACTTTCATTCACAGCGAGCTTGTGGTTCAATTCTATGCCGGGTAAGATAATTTTTTCGTTTTTATAAAATCTCAATTAATTAATTAATCATTATTAGTACATAAGTTGTAATTTATTTCATTTTATATGGTATACCATGGCATTTTATTCATATTTGTCTTTTTTTATTAAATATTTATTCAAATTTTAAACAAAATACCGTGCACAAATGGGAGAATAAAGTAATGAGTATTAAATAACATTTAACATTAAGTAACCTTTTACTGTCTTCTTGTAATTATGTTTCAAGTAACAATTACTTTGTCACAGTTTAAATTGCAGTGATTTTAAGTAGCAGTAATTTTAAGTAGCAGGTATTTTAAGTAGCAGTGATTTTAAGTAACAGTGATTTTAAGTAGCAGTGATTTTAGGTAGCAGGTATTTTAAGTAGCAGTGATTTTAAGTAACAGTGACTTTAAGTAACAGTGATTTTAAGTAGCAGTGAAACTCGCCTATTAGTAACAGTAACGACCTGTGATTTTTTAATACCAGTGAAAAATCACAGATACGTGAAATATCGCCCATCCTTAATGAATAGAACGCATTCACTAATAAAATATTTGTTTTAAGGATGCTTTAAATTGGACCATCACTATGGGTAGTACATTGTATAATTTAATTGCGTAGTAATTTGGACCCTCTCTAGATTTGTATAAACGCTTAAATACTGGCCTTATATCATAAGCGTGCCTGGTGGAGTAATTGTGGGTTCACAGTTGTGTTTAGTACAAGCTGATGTGTCTTTTTATATAAATGAGACACTCATAAATGTTGGAACATACATGGAACCGTAAAAATTTTTAATTCGGAAAATTACAGTTAACAAGTGAAGGTGAAGGTTTTTAATTTAAATTAAATAAATGTATGTTAAGTTTTTAGAATAAACAATCAAATATTTAAAAACTGTTGTTTTGTTTTTACATATTACTAGTAAAAAATATGTTTTGTTGATGTAAATTAATACATTACAAAAATTCGACTAATTTAGATAGAGTTTTTAATTCCATTTATTAGTTGAATAATTTATACATTAAAATATGAAATAGTTATGTTTCTGTTTATATTTGTGCTGTCTGTGCAAAGGTAGTTTATATTAAAAATAGCTGCTGTGTACGAAAATTATTTTCAATTACTATTCTGTGATATTTCGATATTGATCAGAAATAACCTATGGAAGTCAAATACCCCCAACTATTATATGAATTACTGTATGTCTTGAACCCAAGGAATAGTCGCTCATTATATACATAATTAATTCCATACCATGAGAAAGTGACCTAATTAAAATTAAATTAATTCAATTAAAACGTTATGAAATACCTTGCAGATAAATTAAACTAAGTAGATATAAAATATGAATGTTGAAACCTTACTTGGAACCGTAGTTATTACATACATATACGTATGTATATTGATGATTTTACAACATTTACTTGAAATCATTGGCTTTGTAACCTCCAAATATAACGGCTATTCTAGAGAAACATTCAAGAACATAGACAGAGAAAATTTTCGCCCTCGCATCTTGGACCCAATTCGACAATAATAAACCGGACTTCATCGGACTCTGCAATGTTTAGTATTTTATTTCTCAATGCAAGATCTTTGAGAAATAAAATGAATGAACTGGAAACGATTGTGATTGATAAACCATTTAGTGTAATTGCTATCACAGAACACTGGATGTCTATTGATGAGTGCCAAACTTCGAATATAAACAATCTATCAGCAAGGAGCTACTATGCGCGTACTTGTAGTAATTATGGTGGTTCCATTATATTCGTGGACACTAACGTAAGTGTCGACTCATTAAATGACATTACACTGAATATCAGTATCGATAAAATTTGCGAAATATCCTGCATATACCGGGTGTGGCACTTAAGACGCCTCGGACCATAGCTCCTTTACGATAAAAGCTATCGAAAAAAATCTAAGAACAAAGTGGTGCATATTTACCGTCGCTATGTTTAAAAAATATTTTTAATCATCAGTGGCGTGCCGTACTCCAGTGGCGTACCAAACTTATGTTTTTTTAAATGGAATGCCCTATTTTTTATTGCAGATTTGGAAAGTGCTCGACGAGTACTTATTTTCTTATCTAACATGTTATACCCTTCACTTTAGCGGTTTCGCTGTTATAACCCCTTCTTTCCAAATTGCGCCCCATTTTTGAGATTTTTTTGTAGAGAAACTAAATGACGCCGGCGCCTAAATTTTGAATTGAGGTACAGGTTAAGACCTCGTATACCTTCACATAATTTTTTTTCGGGTAATTTATGGAAACAAAATAATTTTTGATTGATCTTCGCATGTTGTCATTTTTTCCGAAAATTTCAAATGGCACCCCCCTAAAAAAATTACGGCGTTGTACAGCCAAAACTCTAAATTTTTCATTGGTGTAAAAAAAATTACACATTGCATAACAAAATTTCGGAGAAAAAAAGGAATTTCATCGCAAATGTCGGGAAACGTTTTCCGTTCCCAAGTGTGCCATGAGAAAACAAAAGATTGGTAATTGTCTAAAGTAAATTATTAGACGTCAGTAGCAGCCATAAGTCATTTTTGATAAACGTTCTAAAAATGTTCCGAACTCAAGAGGAGATGGTTGACATGATATTTATTCTTGGAGAATGTAACAAGAATTGTTTCTTGGCATCACGGGTGTACGCTGCGAGATATCCGCACAGGGCACATCCAAATGAACGTGCGTTTCAAAAAGTGTTGGAGAGATTTACTACTACGGGAAGTGTGAAACGGCCAAGGAGAGTTAGAAAGAAGGCAGTTATTACCGAAAATAATGAACTGCAGGTTCTGGAGGCAGTTATTGAAGATCCTCATACCAGTATCCGTGATATTAGTAGGAATCACGATATTTTAACGCGATCCGTACATCGTGTTCTTAAAAAGTACAAATTCCGTCCATTTAAGATTCAACTGCACCAAGAATTGCAACCTCAAGATTTTCATGCGAGGCAAGATTTCTGCATGTGGGCTATCAACAAAATTGAGCAGGAGCAATCATTTCTTATGCGCGTATTATTTTCTGAAGAAGCAACATTCCATAGAAATGGGCATGTCAATCGCCACAACTACCATTATTACGCCGATGAAAACCCACAAGCCATGCGAATGATAAACCACCAGCAAAGATAATCGTTGAATGTTTGGGGAGGCATACTTGGAGAACACCTTTTGGGTCCTTATTTCATCGAGGGGCACCTGAACGGCAACAGTTATTTGAGGTTCCTTCGCGACGACTTGGATGATCTCTTGGAAAATGTCCCTCTAGCCTCTCTTCGACAGATAGTTTTCCAGCACGGTGGAGCTCCTGCACATAATAGCTGTGTCGTTCGGGAATTTCTCGATGAAACGTTTCCGGACTCCTGGATTGGTCGTGGGGGTCCTGTGAGGTGGCCGCCAAGATCACCAGACCTCACACCTTGACTTCTTCCTTTGGGGCCATATCAAAGACAAGGTTTACAGGACGGTACCAACTACTGTCGAGGATATGAGGGAGAGAATCCGCGCAGCTTTCCGCGGTATATCACCAGAAGTCCTTAGGGCAGTGTCTAGAGCCAGTGAGTCGAAGTTGCGGTTATGCCTCTAGCAGGAAGGTCGTCATTTCGAACATTTAGTTTTCTTTATCTGCATTTTTCATATCATGTTGAATAAATAGGTACATACTATTATGTTGACCGTATTTGTGTATTTGTTTTCTCATGGCACACTTGGGAATGGAAAACGTTTCCCGACATTTGCGATGAAATTCCTTTTTTCTCCGAAATTTTGTTATGCAATCTGTTTTTTTTTTACACCAATGAAAAATTTAGAGTTTTGGCTGTACAACGCCGTAATTTTTTTAGGGGGGTGCCATTTGAAATTTTCGGAAAAAATGACAACATGCGAAGATCAACCAAAAATTATTTTTTTTCCATAAATTACCCGAAAAAAAATTATGTGAAGGTATACGAGGTCTTAACCTGTACCTCAATTCAAAATTTAGGCGCCGGCGTCAATTAGTTTCTCTACAAAAAAATCTCAAAAATGGGGCGCAATTTTGAAAGAAGGGGTTATAACAGCGAAACCGCTAAAGTGAAGGGTATAACATGTTAGATAAAAAAATAAGTACTCGTCGAGCACTTTCCAAATCTGCAATAAAAAATAGGGCATTCCATTTAAAAAAACATAAGTTTGGTACGCCACTGGAGTACGGCACGCCACTGATGATTAAAAATATTTTTGAAAGATAGCGACGGTAACTATGCAACACTTTGTTCTTAGATTTTTTTCGATAGCTTTTATCGTAAAGGAGCTATGGTCCGAGGCGTCTTAAGTGCCACACCCGGTATATCAGGCAGCTACGTACTCATTTTGCCCAGTCGAACAGCGACCCTCCTTTCCCCGCAATTCTATTCATGAATTTGTTGGGGTAAGTAATCATCACTGTGGGCTCATAAAAATGTCAGGGTGTTCTCCGGTACGGGTCTCGCTATCCATTTCAAAAGCAGGTAGAACCTTTTTGGGAGATATCATTCAACCCACAGATTAATTACTGAACCTTAATATTTAGTTATCTCAAAATACAAGAAAAAACGATTATAGGTTATGTGTCTCCCCGTTACTTGTTACTACCATTTATTAATGTTACAATTATTTCCCTGGAAAGACATTGATAGAAAAACACAAGTTTTTCCAAATTAAACATATCTTATAAATATCTAATTAAATTTTGGAAAAGATTTGGATGGTAACAATTTTTTGCGAATTTGTATATAAACAAATATTTTAATTCGGATGTCTTCCAAAATTTTGGAAATTGTAAGATAGAATTTCCAAAATATAAACATTTCAGTTGATGGAACATTTAAGTCGGTGCCAAATTCGATAGATGCCATGTAGTTATTTACTGTACACATTGTCTATGAGAAAATGGTGATTTTTTTTTATTTTCTCATTGAAAAACTATTTTTTTATTATAATATTAATATATATATTAAATTTAAATATCACCTCAAGTTTATTGACTTATGTGCTCTTACCAATATATAGCGGTTTTAGTTACTGGTAATGAGATTTAGTTTATTTATTAAGTTTCTGTAATCGTAATTGTTAATATTATCTTAAAGTTTTTATATTTCACATTGATGCTTTTATTTATTTCGTTGTTTATTAATTTATATTTATCTGTTTGTTATTTTATACTTTATTGTAAAAAGGTTGAATCCGTAAATAAAGTTATTATTATTATTATTATTATAATGAAATTAACTGTACATGAAATAATTTCTTTTAATGCTGTTAGGCCTTCCCTACTATATATGCGTTAATGAGAGACAAGAGACAAGAAAGTTATTCGCTTTAAAAACAATATTGGGGGTAAGAATATTATATAAAAATAATAAATATCCAGAACTATGCAATATATGGGACAATCTTGTATTAATTATTGAATAAAATAGAAAGGGATGCGCCAAATTTTTACAATAGTCGACGGCAATTGTTTTTAGATTTTTTTAGAATTATTGATTTTATCTTCAATTTCAAGCTCTATTTTGATTACCTCGAAACTTAGGGACAGGGTTTTACAGATTTTGCTAGAGTTGTAACTGCAAATTAATTTTGAATAGATTTGTTGAAAAAATGTTTCTTGTCGTAGCAATGTAACAATAAATGCTAAAAAAATATTAATTGTCGCCTATATACTCAGGAAAAAGTTCATACAGTTATTCAAAACAGATTTTAATATATAATTCATAAATTATTTTATTTGCAAAGACATTTAATCGATAAAAATAATATTTTCTTATACCAGATTTACATTCCTTCCTTCAGTGACTTTTTACGATTTAAATTACGTTCATAAAATGGACATAAATGGATATTTTGTATATGTTGCACTTTAAAATACAGTGTGTATCAGCCAAATGGAATAAATTCGATAATAAATAAATAGGGGCGTGTTCGACAAAACGCTAGGATACGTCGATTTGTATTTTTAGTTGTGCATTTTTTCCAGCAAAAACTTTTTATACAGGGTGTGTCATGTAGCAGAGCCCAATACCTACTTTCTTATTTTAAATGCAACACCCTATATATTATTCAATTTTTGGATTGTTCAGAAATTTCATGTACCATGTCCTGTACCTATCTTCAACTGTTTTTTTACTTATTAGTTTTTGAATATATTGTAGCGAATTTCTATAATCAAATAATATTCTTTTTTACTTTCTCCGTTATGAAGTACGAGAAACTATTGTGATCGTGAAACATTTTTAAATTTTTTTTACGGAAATATCCGTTTTAGGGTCCCTAGATGCCATTTCAACAATTTCTGGAAAAAAATGTGTCTGTGTGTGTATGTGTGTGGGTTCGTTTCCGAAACAGTTGAAGATAGGTATAGGACATGGTACATGAAATATGTCTAGAATTTTCTGAACAATCCAAAAATTAAATAATAAACAGGTTGTTGCGTTTAAAATAAGAAAGTTGGTATTGGCCTAAATGCGCAACTAAAAATACCAATCGACGTATCTGATCGTTTTTTCGAATACGCCCCCATTTATTTATTATCGAATTTATTCCATTTGGCTGATACACACTGTATGCTCCAATTATGCATCTAATGTTAATTTCTTGGTTTATTTTATCCATTCTCATTTTACTGTCAATGTGTAAACGTTTTTTTATGTGTTATTCGCTATTTAAAACTTAAAAATACGTATAATATGAAATAAATATGAATTGAATGTATTTAAAGTATGTTAGTTTCAACCGGATATTGGGATGTGACGCTTTCATTGGAATGAATTTCTTTTAAAATTTAAAGGGATGGTCAAAAACAGGTAGAAAACTTGGGGTGTGACGAATGCTAACATCTGCGAAATATGAAAAAAATGTGGCATAGCTGAGTACTTCTATACATATTTAAAAATAATTTTTTAATATTGCTATTTAAATTAATACCGTTCTATAAGTTTCTTTGCAGTTTCAAACAGAATTTCAATGTAACGCCACTAGAGAAATAAGTGTTATATTTTCCAATTTTTATTACATCCATTTTCTCAATAATACTTTATTCATACATTGCTCATAAATATTAATATAGAAATAAATACCAAACAATAATGATAACGTAATTTCTGCATGATCACTGTTCACTTAAAAAAATCAAATTTGATAATTACATTTTTTATTACATTTTTTTAAACAAACCATCCTAGTAATGGCAAGCCATTGTGGCCAAATTTTAATAGTTCTATTTTGTATTTTCCAGATCAACCTCGAATAGCTCGTTCATGGGAATAAAAAAATTAAATAATACTTAATACGATAATGTAATTTTAAATAAATATTTTAAAGTATAATTTAATGGTTAAGACGCTTGCGATGTTTTTTTGAGAAGTGGCACTTCGAAACTTATTGTTGTTGATATTGTCTTTTTTAACAATTTCACTCTGGTCGTAATTTCTGGAACAGATTAAATAAACATTTAAGGTCCATCTCATTAAATTAAACCAATTTCACATTCGCAAATCAATCAATAGAAAATAGACATTATTTTGGTGAGATACTCAAGTTAATCTATTTTACCGAAAAAATGCTTTTGAAATACACAAAGCGAAGCATAATCCAGAGTTTCCCATAATTAATAACGAAATTTATTTGGTTTTATCCTCATTATTTAATTTGGCAGTAATTATTCTAAAATTCAAAAAACGCATAATTTTCTTGCGAGTAATTTGTATATAATTATAGATCGTATTGCCTAGAATTGTTAGTAGTTTATTCACTACCTGATAAAAACGGCTAGGGCATAGTCATAAATTTAAATTTCTTCACGGTTACATCTTGAAAAGGATCACTAATGGTTGGTAGTAAACAAACCGCAACCATTGTTAATTTTATGAATAGGACCGTAGCGGGGGAAGCCACGCGCCCGGTCCATTGGGCAAAATGAGCAAGTCCTCGTTGATCGACAACTTGAGAAGTTTTAATCTGCATAAATTAGTTACTTTTAACACAAGATATAATAACTGTATTGACAATGTATTTAGTAACGTTAAAAATTGTAATATTAATGTTGGCAGTGTGGATACTGCATTATCTGATCATTTAGGAATATCTGTAAGTGTTCAATATCCACCAGTACCCGCCACTATTAACAAAATAACATGTAGGTCTTATACTTTTAAAGCCAAAATTCAATTTACTAAACACTGTAGACTGGAAATTTCTTGAATTGGACTCAAACGTTGACCTTCAATGGGAAAATATCACAGACACTCTGAGCAATGCAATAAATTCCGCATTTCCCTTAAAAGAAGTGAAATGCTTAAGTGATAAAACACAACATATCCAATGGTTTACTACTGAGCTTGGACAAATGCGGGAAATTATGCAAATAATTCAGTGTGACTATAACTTGCATCCCTCTCTAAAAACAAAACAATTGAGAGATAATTACAGACAGATTTATAATAATGCAATAAAAGAAAATAAAAAAAGGGCTACAGAAAACTTTATAAACCAAAGTAGTAATAAAACTAGAGCCACGGGGTCTCTCATCAATAGTCAAAGAAATGTATCCCAAAATGATATTAATTGTACCTTATCGTGCGACGAGTTTAATTTATATTTCTCCAGTATTGCTAATATCATCCATACGCACTTTCCGACATCACAAATAGAAAATAAGGTGCTCATCCAAACTGTCCAGAATAAGCAATTTGAATTCAAGGAAATATCGTACATACAGGTAAGAGACGCCTTCACAAAATTAAAATCCAGCAAATCGCGCGATATATATGGGATGAGTGCAGAACTAATTAGGCAAGTTAAAGATTTACTAATAATACCAGTTACAAAACTTATAAATAATATAATAAAAACAGGACATTTTCCTTCTGCTTTAAAACTCTCTAAAATTATTCCAGTATTTAAAAGGGTTGTGCAAATAATCTAAATGATTATAGGCCTATCGCTATACTACCAATACTATCAAAAATAGTGGAAATGATATTAAAAGATCAGTTGGTCAATTACTTTGAAACAAACAATTTGTTCTATTCTGGTCAGCATGGCTTCCATTCTAAGCACTCAACCATAGATACAATTATTCAAATGAATGAAGTAATACTGGATAGTTTTGAAAATAAAGAATCCTGCATAGGAACTTTCATCGATCTTACTAAGGCCTTTGATTGTATGCATCATGATCTTCTGATTGAGAAACTTTTTAAATATAATATAAAACTGGAAAGTGTAAACCTAATACAATCATATTTACAAAACAGATTACAAGTTGTTAGTTTGGGTAACGATATGTCAAACCCATTGCCTATAACGCATGGTGTCCCCCAAGGATCCGTTTTGGGTCCTATTTTATTCATAATATACATAAATGATTTGCCTAAGTATCTACAAAACGCGCACACTATCTTATTTGCTGATGATACATCTACTTTAAACATAGGGAATGATGAGCAAAGAGCCAAAAAATGTGATATTGAAACTTTAAATGACGTTATATCATGGTGCAATGTCAATAAATTACAACTAAACAGAGCCAAAACTAAAACCATAAGTTTTAAGATAAACTCAAGAAATAAAGAATCGGTTAAGTTTCTTGGGCTACATCTTAACGCGAGGCTAACCTGGAACAATCATGGAACAAGTATTGCCAAAACTATCTCCAAAAATATATTCTGTCTCCGTAATCTTTCTCGACTCGTGTCAAATAAAGTACTGAGAACGGCATATTTTTCGTTAGGAGAGACTCACTTAAGGTATGGCATTATTGTGTGGGGCCATTCTTCGATCAAATCTCGCATATTTGCATTGCAAAGACGAGCAGTGCGAGTATTAGCTGGTATTGGATACAGGGAGGAATGTAGACCTCAATATATAAAGCTCAATATTCTTACGCTACCTTCCATCTTTATTCTTGAATGTCTTATATATGTTAAGAAAAAAGAAAATGAATATAACAGACATAATCACCACAGCTATCCAACGCGACATAAGAACAATATTTGGCACCCCCAATTGAGATTAAAAAAATCGAATACTGGCACAAAATACTTCGGAATTTTATTGTTTAATAAGCTGCCCGAAAAAATTAGAAATCTTCCACTGCATAAATTTAAAGTTTCAATAAAAAAGTTTCTCCTATCAAAGGCATTTTACACGATCGATGAATTCATGAATCATGATATTAGCGATATCATTTAATATCACACGTATCAGCCTCTGAAATTCAATAATTCTATTGCAATATTTACCTTTAGCACTAGTTTGTATTAAATTTTACTTATTATACTTACACCATTAATTTTATAAACTTGCGATGTTTTAACATATGTTTTAGATATTTTATTAATTTTACCCTTATACGTTGTTTATTTCGTACATGTATATATAATTTTATATTTTTACTTAGCAAAATTTAATTACAAGGCAGAGAGATTTTAACGTGTTTTACCTATGTACGTATGTATTTTTATTTAATATGCGATATTTGTTTTTTGTTTTATTAGATCGATAATTTATTTATTTTTGGAAGCGGATATACTGTACTTTTAAGCATTTTTTTTAAATTTTGTCATATTGTAGTTATATCTATCTATGTATTTATGACGTGTGTAATACTATATTTAGCATGAATAAACAAATGAAATGAAATTAAATGAAATGAAATGAAATGAAATGAAAGATTAAGTTTCCTTCTATTGAGCAAATTGTTCAAGAGACATAAACTGTACTTCATTAAAAATCGTGCAATGATTTTAATCGATAAGATAATAATACGAAATATATATTTATTCTTGCAAATAGAAACACAGAATAGGGCATTAAAAAAATGTAAAATGTACCATCAATGATGGTACTAAAGTATGTTTATTAAAAAAAACCTCAAGGGTGCCATGATTTTTTAATTTTAAAAATTTAAGTAGGTTACACATATTGAGGTTATGTTACTTCTCAAAATTAAAAAAAAAACTATAGTCAATTTATAGATACTTACGTTAAATTTTTCACTATAAAATTATATTAAATGTTGTATGTGCCTTTCCTTTTCTTGAACACAAGCCTGAACTCTTCGTCGCACACCCTCCATTACGCTCCGCAACAACACTGGATTATTGTTAATTTCTATAAATTTATCTCGAATTCGTTGCCGCATGTCTTCTAGATTGTGTACCGGTTGTGCATAAATACAATTTTTCAGGTATGGCCACAAGAAAAAATTTCATGGTGTTAAATCGCATGAACGGGGCGGCCAGGGAATCCGTGAATTTTGACTTATTATTCGGTCCTCAAAAAATTCCTCCAAACTGGCCAAATTATCCACTGTGAAATGAGGAGTTGCTCCATCTTGATGAAAATATCCACTTTGCAGTTCGTCATCATTTAATTCATTTATAAAAGGCAATAAAATTTCTGTACGATAACGGTTTGCAGTTATCGTACCTAAATTGAATGCACGGTTATTGAATTTTTATTATTAATAATAAAAATAGGATTTCACCTTCAAAGAATATCGGTCCAACTAATCTTCTCCCACTAATCGCTGCCTAAACGCCAACTTTCTCTGGATGTAGTGATTTCTCTCGATATATACGAGTATTTTCATCCGACCAAATTCTCATAGTTTGGGAATTAATGTACCCATCCTTGTAAAACCAAGCTTCATCGGTAAAAAAAGTAATTTGTAAAACATCCTCGTTTACATTTTGTAAAAACCACTGACAAAATTCCAGTCGTCTGGGGTAATCAACAGGTAATAACTCTTGCACCGATGTTATGCAATAAGGGTATACTTGCAAATGTTTTTGTAGAAGCTTGTGGCATGTTCCTACCGATAAAATCATTTGCTGTGACAAAAGACGCAGAGAAGTCGTAGGTTCATCTACCAACATTTCTTGGGCTGTGTTAATAGCATCTTGAGTTCGTTTAACTGGTCTACCTCTTCCTGGTTTTCGGAGAATACTACCCGTTTCATGAAATAATACAACAGATCGTGATAAGGTATTTTGAAATTCATCATAAATAATGGGCACGTTAGGAAATTCTTCCTGAAACTCTGCTAAAGGTGCGTCGAATGAATACACCCAATTTCCGTCCACTTTAATCCCATTTCGGAAATAACTTTCAATTAGAAACGTTTCTTGCTGGTTGCTGTAAACCATTGTGAGCACGGAATAATTGTGACTTCTAGAAAGATCTGACGTTTATATGTCAATTCCCAACAAGTGTCAAGTGTGCCAACTGAAATTTTTAAAACGTAAAAGTCATGGCACACTTGAGGTTTTTTTTTAATGAACATGCGATACCAATATGTAGGTAGTAAAACAATTAATAATTATGTAACATTACATTTAGTTATGTTATATTTTATTTTGTACCTTCAAAAAGGCCTAGCCGTGAGCGAATGAATGAATAAATAAATAAATATTTCATGAGTTTACTCTTGATTTTATTAATGTTAATTACTTTGTTTCTTAATTACTAACTAAACATGGCATTTAGCATAAAAATTGAATTATTATTCAAAATTACAAAATTAATTTAATCACTCTTTTCTATCGTTACTTAGACTATAGTAGTAGTCATTACGGATAGAAGGAATCCATTGCAATTTAGCTTTAATTCCCCAACGGGCTAAGCTTCTACATATATTCGTTCCCAATTGTGTCCTTATTCTAATAAATATACTCTCTGTGCGAAATAACTAATGACAAGAATGTTCCATTAATTATTAGGGAAAGTACACCCGCTAATTACGAAATTCACGCCGGGCGTCTTCACATGAATCTTGGCATTCGCGAATGATTATTACCTAACGATTTTAACATTTACTATAAAATCACCTTTCATTTCAAAAACTCGTCGGCGACTGTAGTGAAAGTTTACGTACGGGCACATTCATGTATTCATTAAACTGTGTCATCCTTATTCAATATGCATCGGCTACGAACTGATGGAGATGAGATGAATGTTTAAGGTTAAAGATCCGCGTTTCTAAGAGATACTAAGTGCCTTCGATTGAAGCGATATCGTGACTATAGATGAAATAAATCGATGTTTAGATAATTATAGCTAATATTAATGGAAATGTGTTAAGAGCATTTGATTATATAATATGAAAAGATTAACAGCTTTAGTAATTTAAACGGTTACACTAGCAGTACTGATCAGGAATCACTCGTCTCTTATTGGATTAATGGAATACAAGTTTTAATACCATGCTAATATTACTATAGCTATTAATAGAATGAGAATATTTTGCGATTCATAACAATCAAGGACGTTTTCAGAAACCGTTCGAGATTATTAAATGCCCCATCCGAATATTACTTCTTATCCGTGTTTCTCTAGAGGACAGACACCATTGGTGATGCAAATTTAATGGTGACGCCGGTCTCACGCACAACTGAAGATTTTTCAAAACGTGTGGTCCCACGAAAAAGTTGCATTTTAAAATTGCTATAAAAAAAAGACAGGATATTTTTCAATTATTTTTTTTTATTGAGCCCCAACATTGCGGTTTAATAGTGGAAGACCACTTCATTCATATGGCTGCCCCGGCTGGCTTTGCAGTAGCCCATTCTGTCGACCCAATTTTTCATGACATTTTCGATGGTGTGGCCCTCAATAGTCCAACGGGGTTAAATCGCAACTGCGAGGCGGCCAGTTGACATCGCCGTTTCGGCTAATTATGCAATTTTCGAACGTCCCGCGCAAAAGTTTGACTGTAACGTTGGCTGTGTGGCACGTGGCGCCGTCCTGCTGGAACCAAATACCGCCGATATCTTCCTCTTCCTCGAAAAAAAAATCCAACATGCCGCGATAGCGCTCACCATTGACGGTTACGGCGGCTGCTGCTTCGCTTTCGAAGAAAAACGGACCAATGATGCCGCCGGACCACATTCCGCACCAAACAGTCACTCGTTGTGGATGCAGTGACTTTTCCATGATTACGTGTGGATTTTCTGAGCCCCAAATGCGGCAGTTTTCCTTATTGACATAACCACCGAGGTGGAAATGAGCTTCATCTGAAAAGATGATTTTTCGATAAAAATTATCATCTTCCATCAAGCGTTCTTCGGCACATTGGGCGAACCGAAATCGCATCGGATGGTCGTGCGGCTTCAGCTCTTGCACCGATTGAATTTTGTAGGGCTTCAAACCGAGGTCTTTCGTCAAAATTCTTTGAAGGGACGTGCGAGAAATGTCCAATTCCTGCGAGCGGTGTCGAGTCGATGTTGATGGATTGTCACTCACACTTTCGGCAAAAGCAGCAATATTTTCGATTAAGCGCACTGGACGAGCACGGAAACGCGTTGCTTTGTCCATTAACGAGCCACTTTCACGCACACGCTTCACAAATTTATCCACAAACTGCCTGGAAGGCGCTTTATTTTTCTCGAATGCGCATTTTTCTTGCAGTTTCGGTTAAAGACTTACCATTTTGGAAGTAAGTCTTCAATATTTCCCAATTTTCTTCGAGCGTAAACTTAACCATTTCGTAAACCGCAAACCTTTTACTAAATATTTGACACATTGGCAAAGTCATTCTAGCTGTCAAAGCCGAAATAATCGATAGTTCAAAAAGCAACCGATAGATGGGTAGTTCATGTTTTTTTTTAATTTATGCTCTTTGACAATAAAACAAAGATATTTAATCAATTTAAGCTCTGTAATGCGGCAGCTACTCGAAATTGTTATTCAACACACCCGGTCTTGCAAACCAGGCGCGTTAAGGTCTCTGGACTGGTCCGGCAAATGAATTTTTTTGGTTTTCAGTTTGTTTCATGTCTATCAGTGTCAAAATTCTTGGGCAGTATTTTTTTTAATGTTAATAATTCCGACTAAGCTCAATTACTCAATTTATTTAATGCTTCTGCAACAAGTAATGTTGCCACAAATTTATTTATCAATTACGAATGGTGCAAATATAATGTACAACGCAAAAACATTTAAGTAAATTACTTTTTAAACTGTCCCAAATAATAATATACCTTAAAATTCCATCAATTAACAATTCGAATGAACTTGGAAACACTGACGTAAATTGTATTTGCTTTAATTGAACTTAATATCACACAAAAAACTTTATTATAAAGATTATCATGTCTGGATATGGACTATTTAAACTGTAAATTAACCTTGCAAGTTCTTAAAGTGCAAGGCTACATTTACAACTGACGTAAAATATAGGTATATGATTAGTTAAAAGAATCCGGAACATGATCACAAACTTTATAAGAAGTTATGGTGGAAATATATTGCGGAAGTATCATTAGAGATTATATTTAAACACTCCACTACATTTGCAATGATTAATGATATCAATTTTTAAGGTAATTATAAAACTGGTCACAAAATTTATTTGATACAAAATATAAATGATAAATAAAAAATGGTGATGGGGCCATCATGTTACTTTCTCCGACATGATGGTATCATTTATATTTATGCTGTCATGGTTTATTTTCAATTGAAATCATATTTTAAATATACATCGAGCGTTGTGTAAACTCGGATGAAACTGACGTTTAAAACGTCAAAATTGCGAAACATGGAAAAATTATACTTCAAATTGAAAAACTCAGTTTACTCAAAAACTAAAGGGATTTCGAAAAAAACATTCTTTATAAGTTGATAATTTTAGCATTCTAAACAATTATTATTAACATAAATTTGCTGTAACTATTATCGTTTTATAATTATAAACCAAAAATTAAAAAAAAAAAAAAATTTTTTTCTCGAATAAAAATGATTTTATTAAAAAAAAATTCAAGCAAAAGATGTTCATTTCTTTGTTGTCTTCAAAGTTTGTTTAAATGTTTTTGTGATATTTTTCATATTTAAGAAAATATTGGCAAAAAACAAAAAACAGTTAAGGTAAACGCCCACTTCCGGTGTACGAAATTTTACCAAAAACTTTTCAGTTCTTCAGATTATCAAATAAGACGTATGTTCAAAGTTTCATATCAATTGCTCTATTAGTTTTTGAGATACAGGGGCACACACACACAGACACAAATTTGTTTTCCAGAAATTGTTGAAATTGCATCTAGGGGCCCCAAAACGGATATTTCCGTTAAAAAAAATTTTTTGAAAAAATTTTCACGATCACAATACTTTTTCTGAATTATCTAAATGTCCGGATTTTTAAAGAGCCAAAAAAATGTCGTTTGAGTTAATAACAAAAAGAAAACTTGCTAAAACCATTAATAAATCAATTTAGTGCTTTAATAATTGGAGCAAATAAATAAAACCATTAATCAATATGAACTTTTATATTGTTGAGACTATTAATCGCTAATTAACACACTCGTTGGTTGGTTGGATTTTTTCGTTGATCGTAACTTAGATAAAAATTAGATTAGAGAAGATTCAAACAAAACAAACAAACAAACTTGCTATTAAACCCTTTGTAGCAATATCGGCAAAAGTGCGAATAGCATCGATTCCGAATGACTTGTTTCTCCACGCAGCAGAAAATACATTTGACATTTAATGGTATATCAAAATCGAAGGCGGTTCACCGCTAATTTGTTTCTAGCGCAGAGGATTGATAAACTTTTGCATTTACATGTGAAACATCATATGTCGTTTTCTCATTATCATCAGTTACATTTCCAGTAATTATAAGTAATTAGCCACTCATTAATTAGCTATTTAATGCTGAACTAGAAATCGTTCATTACTAAAAAATCGTTTATTAATGAAAAATCTTTCATTAATGAAAAATAGTTTATTAATGAAAAATCGTTCATTAATAAAATATCGTTCATTAATAAAAAATCGATCATTAATTGGGGTCATTGATGAACGATTTTTAATACATTTGGGTACATTAAAGTTAGTCATTATCCAATGAGCAACGGAAAATGTATTTTAATGCAAAAATGCAATTGTAAGAAGCTGTTTAAAACTAGATTTGATGTTATTTTTCTGATTTTTCGAAAACAAATTCTTTATAAGCTGTCGCTTTTAGATGCCCCATAATTTTTGCTCATACAGGGTGGAAAATTTAACTGGAACAAATTCGGTATTTATGAAATGAAAAGTTCCAGAAAAAAGTTCTCGGACTTTTTAGCGTCTTTAAAAATAGTATGACATGTCTTTCACGTATGACGTCATAGATTTTTTTAAATGGAAACCATTTTTTTCATTTCTCTAAATTTGTAGCCCTCTTTATTGTCTTTACGACTGTGTAAAACTATTTTGTTTTTTTGTTTTTTATTTAAGAAATTGAAATTTTTTTTTTTTAAATACACTTATTTAATGTATCAAATGTTCAAAATGAGCACCGTTTGTTTCAAAAAGTAAGGGATGGGTTTTATCACCGATTGGCTTTTTGCAAGGAGAGGAACGGTGCTCATTTTAAAGATTTGATACATTCAATAAGTTTAAAAAAACTTCAATTTCTGAAATAAAATAAAAACAAAATACCAGAATATTTTTACACAGTCGTAAAGAGAATAAAAAGGGCTACAAAGGGCCCCGCACGACTTAAATGGAAAATGGGTTTCGGTCAAATTTCACCAAACTTCGGGAAAACATTCCTCAGACCATCCCCAAGTCCCAATTGGCGCAAAGTCTGAAAACCCCTAGTTTAGGAGCCACGTAAGGTTGAAACAACGTTTGAAGACTATTTCGACTTAAAAGATCCATTTTTCATATCGAATAACATCAAGATGTTCTGAATTTGTTTCATGTACTTGATATTGTTTTTTGTCAATATTATTGTCTGAAAGAGTGTGTCAAGATTGTATTTGTGTATAGTATGTTTGTACCCACGGAGTCTAGTTTTGCTATACTATGAGTACATGAAAAATCGTATATATATATATACAACATCTTTATTACAGGTACGTACATTATTACATTATATTACATTATACACAATTAGATTAAAGGGGTTAGTACGTCCCTGTCTGGGCTATCGACCATAGGTCTTTCTGCCCTTGGTGAAAAATCGTATTATCTGTTTTTTGAAGAAAATGTTTCAACGCTATTCACTTTCCACGAGCCAATAATATTGACAAAAAAAAACAATATCAAGTACATGAAACAAACTCAGAACATCTTGATGGTCTTTAATTTGAAAATAGTCTTCAAACGTTGTTTCAACCTTGCGTGGCTCCTAAACTAGGGGTTTTCAGACTTTGCGCCCAATTGAGACTTTTGTTTGGGATGGTGTGGGGAATGTTTTCCCAAAGTTTAGTGAAATTTGACCGAAACTCATTTTCCATATAAATTGTGCGGGGTCCTTTGGTGAAATAGAAAAAAATGGTTTCCATTTAAAAACAATGTCTATGACGTCATACGTGAAAAATAGTGACGTCACACTATTTTTGAAGACGCTAAAAAGTGCGGAATAAAAAATGTTCCAGTTAAAGTTTCCACCGTGTATAAATTTCATACATATGTATGTATGTATTTACTTCAACTTATTTTTTGACCGGAATTGAATCCGGGTTATCGACGGTCCGGATTTTTGACGTTCGGATTATCGACGCTCTACTGTAACATATTCTATACAAGCTGTCTGCAATTATTTTGAAAATGTTGATATAACTATTATCATTTTATAGCTATAACTGAGAAATTATGAAAATTTCAGTGTTTGCGGATCTTATCACTTCCTGGTTCGACAAAGTTTTCACCATTTTTTTGGTCTCATGTAGATTCGCGTACTGTTCATTTTAATAACTTACTTGCACTTGATATAAATACTTATCGTAGAAACTGTAGACTTGTTGTAACATAAACGTGTATATTGAGTAACTGCTAATTATTGTATAGGTAAACTTCGAAACGCATTTATAGATGGCCAACATTAAGAACTCAATTCTGTCATACTTATATTTTAATTAATTCTGTTTATTTAGTGTTTTTGCGCAGTAATGAATACATCCAACCTTGTCTTAATTTGATATCTTTGATATTTTCAACACACAAATTATCTATTGTATCATTCAATATTCGTCGTGGTACTAGCCAGGAAAGTAGTTGTTTCGGTAGATGATTTATTCATTGTAGTCTCTTACAGATTCTTAAATTGTAGAAGACGAAAAGTATCATATTTCACATTTTATTGCTAATTATGAACTGACAAATAAAATTGACAATATTTTCAAAGAAAACTAAATCGTAAGGGAAAGCTATTTCCGAGAGGGTAGATACCCTTGCTAGAAACCTTTCCCAAGAACAGGTAAATTTTGGCCTGCCTGACAATAAACGTTTTAAATCCAAGAGGATTGTGTCATATAAATTCAGAGTAAAGCCGTTGCAGATAGCTGCATAAATCCACAGTGTATTTACGGACTGGAAACAATGACAATGACTTGAAAGACTGCTGAAAAACTACGAGTAACGCAAGGATGAATGGAACGAGCTATGATGGAAGTATCTCTAAAAGTCGGAACTAGAAATAATGAGATGCGAAACATGATAAAGATAATATGTCATGGACATCAGTCGATCAAATGCGTGATCTTGGGGTTCTATTTACGACATCACTCAACTTTTCGGAACATATCTCGGCCATGTGCCTAGCTGCACATAAATCTCTAGGATTCGTCTTTCGTTCCTCTAAATACTTCACTAATATCAACTTATTTAAAGATCTGTACTATGCATATGTTCGAAGCAAACTGGAATATGCATCTCTAATTTGGTACCCCACGCTAATATCACACAGTACTACAATTACATCAAGAGGACATTTTTTAACCTTCCCTGCTAGAGGCATACCTCAGGACGATCTCCTCAGCCATCACGATATCACTTGCATACGCACTAGAAGAGACTCGTACTGTGCAAATTTCACACAGAAACCGATCACCGACAGGACTGATTGCAGCTATCTACTGAGTCCAACTTCATGTATCCCATCAAGGGTCTGGATTCGCCGTGACCTTCAGCCGCCTCCAGCACGTACCAATCTGTTAAATCGATCTCCGATCAATCTTATGTGCAAAACATCAGAAGCTGTGTTCGAGGACATCTTTCGCTAAAATACTTTTTATTCCTTTTTTTCAGCTATTACTTACCACTTATTCATTTCCATAAGTATTGTATATTATCTGTTCTTGTTATTATCCTATTACTGGACAACTATGTCTGTTGCGTAATAAAGACCGTTATTATTATTGCGAGTGAAAAATTGAGAAGGGCCCATAGCAAGATAGAACAAAGAGAAGTGGTCACATAGGAGATCAAAAAGAATTCAAAGAAGTAAAGAAATACCAGAAATGCGATGGTCGAACAACGTCAAGAAAGTAGCGGGAAGGGAATGGGCAAGAAAAGCCCAAGACAGGAAAACACAGAAGGAACTAGAAGAGGCTTATATCCAGCATTAGAGCCTACAAGGCGGAAAAAATTCTACATATAATTTAATTAAAGTTCCTGACTTATGTAAGACTGATTATGTTCATCTATCTATTTATATTTTTCATCAACATGATGAATAAAATATTTTGAAACCTTTATTCTCATTCTCAAAAAAAAAAAACTATGTTATTACCAGAAGTGCCATTTTGGTGTCAATGGCGGAGGTATTAGGAAACAGGAAGTTTATTTACGAAGCCTGGACACGAAAGCCATTAAGTTTTCTTTTTTATAATTGGAAAGCAGATAATCAATACCGTGTATAATTACGGAGCATAATATCGCATAATGTTGGTAATCCGTAATTACATATTTGTTAATTTCCTTCCTTGCTTGATCATCACGATTCTCTGTATTACTTATTATTATTCCCACTGTTGTTGCACTCAAATAAATTACAATTATAATTTTCTTATAATTAAAGTATACTTGTCCTCGTTATATTACAGCAATACCATTTATTTCATAAAAGTTGTACATGCTATGGAAAATACAAAACTAAAGATATAAAGGAAACACTTAACTTTTTTATACAACTTTTGGTTAACTTTCGTGACTAGTTTCAATCACACGGTAATCATTCTTAAACTAAGTACTTAAAATAGGAATTACAAAGGTATATATTCTAAATCTAAAACGCTTCGAAAAGAGGGGTGTACATTAGGTCAATGAGGCTGGAAATTCCCGGATTAATGTTTGCTTTGTGAATTTCAAGGGCTTCCAGTAAATCCATTCTTCCGCCTTTTTCGGTGAGATGGATTTCCGAAAGTACATCCTTGTCGAAATTGTGGTTTGATACCAACAGATGATTTGCAAAGATTGAATTGTTATGTTTTAAATTGTATGATGTTCTTTTAGTCTGGTTTGAGTATTACGACCTGGTTGTCCGATGTATAATTCTCTACAATCTGGACATGTTAACATAACAAATTAATAAAAAAAAAATGAGTACATTCAATGCGAAATAATCGATTCAAGAAATCCTGTCGAATATTCTTCCTTTAAAGTTGGAGCGACAAGTGATATAGAAAAGCTCAAAAGATAAAACACATTTAATGCAAATTTGCGAAACTGTTTAAATAGACTTGAAATGTTTATCAACAGTCATACTATACACATTTTATGTTTATCAAAACTCTGGAAAACTGTGAACTAGATAGAGACAAACTCGTTAATCTCGTTTCTGTCCTAGAAAATGAGATAAATAATATGTTCTTCGTTATTTATTTGCTTTTCTAGATTTTCACCAGAACTATTGTATTCGGTTCGAGTGGTTGGATTTGAGGACAAAATTCACATTTGCTTCTTTCTTTCTTTTTCTTTATTTTCTGTTTTTAGAACTGGGCTCAAGTGATTGTCGGATAAGGTGTTGGGTGGGTCCTATCCCATCCTCCAATCTGTCTCAAATCAGATCTTCAAAATCATAAATCTCTCATAAAAGTACGAGAAAGTATTGTGATCGAAATTCTTTTCAAATTCAAAATTTCATCGGAAGTATCTCTTTTGAGGCCCACCGAGACAATTCCGTTCATTTTTGAGAAATGTCTGTCTGACTATCTTTGTATTAAAAACTAAATATTTTTAAATTAAACTTTGAACATTTATTTGACAATCCGACATTTTGTGTATTTGTTTTTTTCGGTAATTTTTTAAAAATGAATAATTATACAAAAACATATAAACAAATTTTTGTTAAAAGATATATTTCATAAAATCATGGTTTTTTGAAAGATAAAAGAAATCTCCACAAGCAAATCCGCCGATTTGATCGTGGAAAACCAAGGGATTTTAATTACAAATTTGGCTTATTGATAAATTATGTTTCACCAAGTGATGAATGAACCAACAGTTATATATTTTCACATATTTAAAAAAATGTCTAACTTTTATTATCTCTTAGGTCGTTAACCTAAAAAATATTAACTGTAATTGAAATTTGCCATGTAATAACGTTTTAATAATAAATATTGTGAAACACTACTTGCGATATTGCTTGTGTATTACCAAAATATATCGGTAAATCCGATGTAAATATAAATAGCAGAATTTTTATTGCAAAAAGCAGAAACAATAGTATGTTCACGTCGTTAAAAATATATGTTTGCATAATTAACTCAAATTTCACAAAATTGTAGTTTTTATTGGTATCCTCGCAATAACAACAATAATTAATATTAGTTTCATAAACAATGACCTTCAATGCACCCAAATCGTATTTTTTAAAGTGATAATGACAGCAACAGAAATACAAAATGCTAATAGCAAATTGTAATATCACCGAAAAGAACGCATTAAATTAATTAAGTCTCGAATAGATTATAATACGAATTAGCAATATTTTTTTCTTCTTCTTCGAGGAATTAGAAATTCAGTTTCCGTTTTTGCATTAATTAACATTTGCCGATGGGGCAAATTTTCAGACTGATTGAATATTCTGTTTGCTCACTAGAATCCGAAGGTTGAATAAATATTTGAAGAATGTAAAACGCACGCATCTGTTATGTACATACATTTGTATTAGTAATTTGCTGGGAAGTATAAAATGGTATATGTATTGCAAATTGAAATTGTGAAGGAATTATTTGAACACGGTTCCAACAGACCGATCATCAAGACATTGATCGTATCGTATCGAGGTACAAATATCAGACGGAAATGCGTTCAAATTGTTTTGAAATCAAAATTTATTTGTTTATTTATTTACTTTCATTACTATTCCTAATTAAATAAATAAATAATAATCTTTATTCATATTAAGATATACAGAAATACATACATATACTTAGAATAGGAACAGCGTCAATAGAAAATTATTGAAACGTAAGTGTGGAAAAGTTATTTAGACATAGGTATAAATTATATGGTTAATTTTTTTCAACTAGCTTCCTTTTGAAAATATTAAAATGTATCTGTCTTTTTATGTCCTTCGCTAAGAAATTATAAAACTTCATACTTCTGTATTCTGGACTTTTTCTATATTTATGAAAATTGATTTTGTGTCATGTATTGTGATCGTGTAAGTTTTTGCTATTTTAAAATAAATTATTTTGTTTCCAAATGAATAACAGACATTTTAGGATATACAGGGTGAGTTTTTTCGATTTTCTCTATGGGAATCTCGGAAACTATAAGAGATAGAGAAATGGTTAAATGGGCAGAGAAGTGCAGTTTTATGAGCCGAATGAAATAAAAGTTTCGAAGTTTTCAAAAAAGTGAAGGGTAACTGGATATTTTGAAAAATGTAAAAAGTGTCAATTTTTTCAAATAAATATATCTTTGTTATTATGACAGATAGAAAAAAAATTGTAAAAAACAAAGTTGTAGATAATTTTACGCAGCTTAGTAACAAAATTTTTAACGCAATTATTTTCAGAGTTATGACTCAAACTTACATTTTTTTAATGGAAACTATAGTTGGCTTTGACCTCATTCGAAAGACTATTTTTTCTCTTTAATCCGATATCACATATGACACAGTTATTTCCAAAAATAAGTGAGTTACAGTCATTTTTAAGTTTTATTATAAATCAAAAACAGTTAGCCATGAAAAAGATGAAAGTAAAACAATTGAAGTTGTTTATAACAACAATAAAATATTGTAATTATTATTTTTATAGAGATAAATAAAGTTGACAAAAAAAAACATAACCTATAATAATACTTTAATTATCAAAATAATAATAGGATCGTTTGATCTAAATTGCAGTCACTAATAAATAAATAGTGCGATATTAACTAACAATAAGTAAAAGTCCGTTTTATTCAAATAATAATAGGATACACATTTTAATACTACTATTACAAAAGATGCTTAAAAAGTCCACCAATAATATTATGGTATAAATTACATATCTTTGAAATTGAATTTGTCTCTTATTATTATTAAACACACTTTTACTTTGTTAATATCACACTGGTTTCTATTTTAAAAAATGTATGTGGAAAATAACGGCGTTAAAAATTTTCCAAATTAATTTTATTAAGTTGCGTAAAATTACCTACAACTTTATCCGTAACAGTTTTTTTTTCTATCTGTCATAATAATCGAGATATATTTATTGGATAAAATTGACACTTTTTATATTTTTCAAAAATTTTATTTACCAGGAATGGACGATATTTCACGTACCTGTGATTTTTCACTAGTTAGAATTTCACTGCTACTTAAAATCACTGTTACTTAAAATCACTGCTGCTTTAAATCACAGCTACTTAAATCACTGCTGCTTTAAATCACAGCTACTTAAAATCACTGCTACTTAAAATCACTGTTACTTAAAATCACCGCTACTTAAAATCACTGCTACTTAAAATCACTGCTACTTAAAATCACTGCTACTTAAAATCACTGTTACTTAAAATCACCGCTAATTAAAATCACTGCTACTTAAAATCACTGCTACTTAAAATCACTGCTACTTAAAATCATAGCTACTTAAAATCAGTGCTACTTAAAATCACTGCTATTTAAACTGCGACATAAACTGTGATTGCTCCATAAAATCACAACTGTTACCTAAAAACGTGATTGTAAGAAGACAATGAAGAATAGAATTTCTAAATATTATTTTATATTCAATACTGTGTACTCCCATTTACTCTTATGCTCATGTTCAAATTACGATTTTCATCAACTGAAAAACAAATATATAATATAATTTTTCCTGCGTTTTTTTATATTTTCTTCTGTGATGTTTTTGTTAAAGTGCTCAAAAAATTAAAATACAAATTTTCAAAAATCCATATCTCTATTGAAAATTGTTGAATTTACAAAAAGCAAATTGGTTTTGATTAAGCGATACTTTGACCATTGAGGATGAATTTTTATGGAATTTTTACTTCATTTTTTATATTTTCTTCTGTGATGTTTTTGTTGAAATGCTCAAAAAATTAAAATTAAAATTTTCAAAAATCCATATCTCTATTGAAAATTGTTGAATTTACAAAAAGCAAATTGGTTTTGAATAAGCCATACTTTGACCATTGAGGATGATTTTTTATGGAATTTTTCCTGCATTTTTTATATTTTCTTATGCGATGTTTTTGTTAAAGTACTGAAAAAATTAAAATAAAAATTTTCAAAAATCCATATCTCTATTGAAAATTGTTGAATTTACAAAAACCAAATTGGTTTTGAATAAGCGATACTTTGACCATTGAGGATGATTTTTTATGGATTTTTTCCTGCATTTTTTATATTTTCTTGTGTGAAGTTTTTATTCAAGTGCTTAAAAAATTAAAATTAAAATTTTCAAAAATCCATATCTCTATTGAAAATTGTTGAATTTACAAGAACCAAATTGGTTTTGAATAAGCGATACTTTGACCATTGAGGATGATTTTTTATGGATTTTTTCCTGCATTTTTTATATTTTCTTGTGTGAAGTTTTTATTCAAGTGCTTAAAAAATTAAAATTAAAATTTTCAAAAATCCATATCTTTATTGAAAATTGTTGAATTTACAAAAACCAAATTGGTTTTGAATAAGCGATACTTTGACCATTGAGGATAATTTTTTATGGATTTTTTCCTGCATTTTTTATATTTTCTTGAGTGAAGTTTTTATTCAAGTGCTTAAAAAATTAAAATTAAAATTTTCAAAAATCCATATCTTTATTGAAAATTGTTGAATTTACAAAAACCAAATTGGTTTTGAATAAGCGATACTTTGACCATTGAGGATGATTTTTTATGGATTTTTTCCTGCATTTTTTATATTTTCTTCTGTGAAGTTTTTATTCAAGTGGTTAAAAATAAAAATTAAAATTTTCAAAAATCCATATCTCTATTGAAAATTGTTGAATTTACAAAAAGCAAATTGGTTTTGAATAAGCCATACTTTAACCTTTTATATTTTCTTCTGTGAAGTTTTTTATTCAAGTGCTCAAAAAATTAAAATTAAAATTTTCAAAAATCCATATCTCTATTGAAAATTGTTGAATTTACAAAATTCAAATTGGTTTTGAATAAGCGATACTTTGACCATTGAGGATGATTTTTTATGGAATTTTTCCTGCATTTTTTATATTTTCTTATGCGATGTTTTTGTTAAAGTGCTCAAAAAATTAAAATAAAAATTTTCAAAAATCCATATCTCTATTGAAAATTGTTGAATTTACAAAAACCAAATTGGTTTTGAATAAGCGATACTTTGACCATTGAGGATAATTTTTTATGGATTTTTTCCTGCATTTTTTATATTTTCTTGTGTGAAGTTTTTATTCAAGTGCTTAAAAAATTAAAATTAAAATTTTCAAAAATCCATATCTTTATTGAAAATTGTTGAATTTACAAAAACCAAATTGGTTTTGAATAAGCGATACTTTGACCATTGAGGATGATTTTTTATGGATTTTTTCCTGCATTTTTTATATTTTCTTCTGTGAAGTTTTTATTCAAGTGGTTAAAAATAAAAATTAAAATTTTCAAAAATCCATATCTCTATTGAAAATTGTTGAATTTACAAAAAGCAAATTGGTTTTGAATAAGCCATACTTTAACCTTTTATATTTTCTTCTGTGAAGTTTTTTATTCAAGTGCTCAAAAAATTAAAAATAAAATTTTCAAAAATCCATATCTCTATTGAAAATTGTTGAATTTACAAAATTCAAATTGGTTTTGAATAAGCGATACTTTGACCATTGAGTATGATTTTTTATGGAATTTTTCCTGCATTTTTTATATTTTCTTATGCGATGTTTTTGTTAAAGTGCTCAAAAAATTAAAATAAAAATTTTCAAAAATCCATATCTCTATTGAAAATTGTTGAATTTACAAAAAGCAAATTGGTTTTGAATAAGCCATACTTTGACCTTTTATATTTTCTTCTGTGAAGTTTTTATTCAAGTGCTCAAAAAATTAACATTAAAATTTTCAAAAATCCATATCTCTATTGAATATTGTTGAATTTACAAAAACCAAATTGGTTTTGAATAAGCGATACTTTGACCATTGAGGATGATTTTTTATGGATTTTTTCCTGCATTTTTTACTTTCTCCGTTACGAAGTACGAGAAAGTATTGTGATCGTGATTTTTTTTTCAAAAATTTTTTTTACGGAAATATACGTTTTGGGGTCCCTAGATGCCATTTCAACAATTTCTGGAAAAAAAATGTTTGTATCTGTGTGTGTTGTGTGTGTGTGTGTGTGTCTGTGTGTGTGTGTGTGTGTGTGTGTGTGTGTGTGTGTGTGTCTGTGCGCGCTGTATCTCAAAAACTAATAGACCAATTGATATGAAACTTTGAACATAAATTTTATTTGATAATCCGAAGAACTGAAAAGCTTTTGGTAAAATTTCGTACAACGGAAGTGGGTGTTTACCTTAACTGTTTTTTGTTTTTTGCCAATATTTTCTTAAATATGAAAAATATCACAAAAACATTTAAACAAATATTGAATACATCATCATTGTTATTCGAGAAAATAATTTATTAATTTTTTTTCTTTTTTGGTATACAATTATGAAACGCTAATAGTTACAGCAAATTTATGTTAATAATAATTGTAGAGAATGCCAAAATGAACAATTTATAAAGAATAAGTTTTTTTTCGAAATCTCTTTAGTTTTTGAGTAAACTGTGTTTTTGAATTTGAAGTACATTTTTCGATCTTTCATAATTTTGACGTTTTAAACGTCAGTTTTATCCGAGTCTACGAAACGTTCGATGCACACTTAAAATATGATTTAAATTGAAAATAAACCATGAAAGCGTAAATATAAATGATACCATCAAGTCGGAGAAAGTAATATGATGGCCACATCACCATTTTTATATTTTCTTATGCGATGTTTTTGTTAAAGTGCTCAAAAATTAAAATTAAAATTTTCAAAAATCCATATCTCTATTGAAAATAGTTGAATTTACAAAAACCAAATTGGTTTTGAATAAGCGATACTTTGACCGTTGAGGATGATTTTTTATGGATTTTTTCCTGCATTTTTTATATTTTCTTCTGTGAAGTTTTTATTCAAGTGCTCAAAAAATTAAAATAGAAATTTTCAAAAATCCATATCTCTATTGAAAATTGTTGAATTTACAAAAACCAAATTCGTTTTGAATAAGCGATACTTTGACCATTGAGGATGATTTTTTATGGATTTTTTCTGCATTTTTTATATTTTCTTTTGTGAAGTTTTCATTCAAGTGCTCAAAAAATTAAAACAAAAATCTTCAAATATCCAAATCTCTATTGAAATATATTGAATTTACAAAAACCAATTTGGTTTTGAATAAGGCGATACTTTGACCATTGAGGATGATTTTTTATTGAATTTTTCCTGCGTTTTTTATATTTTTTTCTGCGATGTTTTTGTTCAGGTGCTCAAAAAATTAAAACAAAACCTTTCAAAAATCCTTATCTCTATTGAAAATTGTTGAATTTACAAAAACCAAATTGATTTTGAATAAGCGATACTTCGGACATTGAGTACAATTTTTAATGGAATTTTTCCTGCGTTTTTTTAAATATTTTTTGTGATCATAGTCACAGTTCAAAATCATTGATATTCGAAAGTAGCAACGTGATTCAAAAATAGCATTTCTGCCCATCTCTATTATTTACCCTTCACTTTTTTGAAAACTTTGAAAGTGTTAAATTCTACAAGTAGTCTGTGATTTTACTTGTTCGTCTTCAATTTATATATAAAATTAAGTTTAATACGTCTTTGATGCGATGTTCCTATTTTTTTCATTGTAAATTTTAATTATCTATCTTTTAACTTTGTACTAAAAGTATTCCAATATGCTAAGTGTCTGTCTTCAATTTTTACAAACTATTAATTTTAATATGTCTCTATGCAATGTTTTTCTTTTCATTCAAATACTAGCCTGCCTTGTATTTATTTATACATTTATACAATTTTCAGTGTTTCTCTTTTTTGACTTATGTAAAACTTTTAAGTTTCTGGCATGAATAAATTATTATTATTATTATTATTATTATTGGGCTCGTAAAACTGCACTTCTTTGCCCAATCAACCTCTATCTCTTATAGTTTTCGAGATCCCCATAGACAACATCGAAAAAAACTCACCCTGTATGTAGCGATAATTGTGAGAAGATTTAAAATAGCTCGAAGTGCTCGCTTTTGAATGACGACAATTTTATTAATTTGTGGCGAACTTCCCCAATGTATTTTACACCTTATCTAATGCGGCTTTCAATGTTGGCATAGTACGCCATTTCTAAGATTTCAAAACAGACGAATTTGAGATTTTAACGAACGGAGCATGAAGCCAGATTTACTTAATTTTTTGGAGATGTGAATTATGTGATCGTTCCATTTTAACTTGTCATCTATGTATATACAAACAAATTTTGCAAAAAATCACCAAAGTGTTAACTCGTTGGTGTAATGATGTTATTTTTTTTCTTATTAAAAAAAAACAATTTGTTTGCTCTTGTTCACAACCAATCCGTCATCTTTAAATCAATTAAATATTTCTTTTAGTATTTTCGTCCCGTTTTAGCAGAAATTAGTCATATTGGTATCAGTAATGACTATAAATGTGTAGTCGGTATAGTTAATTCGCCACATTGGTAAAGTCTACTAGAAAATTTAGAAATGTACAAAAACAAGAATGAAACAACAAATTCGCCGTTGCTAAAAATGTTCATCCCCAGGACAACTACACTTCCACACGTGTTTTGTAATTTAAATACAAATTTCTTCGCCGGAAGAAGCCACAGTGGCGTAACAATTGCAGCGAAAGGAAAATGATATTTTTAATAAAATCAAATATACGTTATAACTGTACCTAGGAGAAGGTAGCCTAATTTGGACCAATTTTATATGTTTCAGTAGATAAAGATACTTAAGAAGTGTCAATAAAAATTAAGCAGTAGAAAAGAAAATTGCTAAGTGTACCTTCAAAATAATACAGTAAAATTTTTTTAAACATTTATAACCGTAAAAAAAGTCATGTCATCAGTTTAAATAAGGAGACTGGTTTCCTAAATTGAACCGCTAATTTCCTAAATTGGACCATAAGCTTTCTTAACAACTGCAACCAAATAACTTTTTGATTGTAGAACTATCTCCAACACACCGAGTATGTATCCAAGTGCAACATTTTAGGCATTGTATCATTTCTTCTTCCTTTTTCTTCACACAATACGCAAAACCATGAACTACCAGTTTCTTTTTTATGTTTCTGCATGTTGTTAAAGTTTGGTGAATTCACTTTTTTTATTTTTTTTTAACTGCGGTATATATTATTTGGAAATAGAAAATTCGGAGATTCACAAGAACAAATCAATCCACTCGCGCGGACAATGATTCCAAATAAACGTTGTTAAGCGGGCGCGTTTTGTAGACCACAAAAACTTCAGCACACAGCGCCAGGTAGACAATTAGAATAGTACTCACGATAGGTTAATATGCAGTTTACACACTTTCTGCTACTTAGAGATATTACAAATTAATACTGCATAATGTTCGTACACCAGACCATCTTGTTTCACAGAACAAAATTCCGATAAGATAAAGATGAAAAGCACATTTACACGTGTCAAAATAATTCACAATAATTACTTAACCCCTTAGTGCATGATTTTTTATTTTTATGAAACAAAAATAATTTTGAACACCTTAAGTGATACAGTAATTGGAAAAAATATTAAAAAAATGTAATATTTATTTTTTACAAAAATACAGGTTGTGCAATATCTGGCTCATAATGCAGTAACGGAACTTTATTTCGTATGACATAATAGAAAACAATTTCTGTCTTTATTTAACTCTTTGCTGCATACGGAACTACAATTTGAACCACCAAATTTAGGCAAGCTGTGACACATTGGCCTACAAAATAGACCACAGAGTTTGCGGTTTAACGACTGTCAGTACATGTAATGCAAATGCTAATTCTGGCAAAAATCTCTTGTTTCCAGATGCCTAGATATTTTCTTCTAGGCAACACTATTAGTTTCTAAAATATATCTAAAAATAAATTTTTACCACTAGCCGCTAAATAAAGCTAAAAATATATGCAAACTGCTTTGTGCCATATATGGCAAGTTATGCAGAAAGGGGTTAATTAACTTACTCCACTTCAAAACGAAATCATTATAATCCCTATTTTCTCTTATACGAGTTAGTAAATCGATTAAATAATTCATTTAACTGTATATTATTCCAATGTCACACAATTCATAATTATGCTAAAAGGAAAAACGTGTCGCTTACCCAGCAAAAAAGTTCTGTTACAATTACATCATAATTGAAAACTGCGAGAACTACAGTTAAATGTTCAATAAATAATACGTAATACTAATTTTCCTGTTATATCTTTAAGTTATGCATATACTTCAATGGAACATATCAGGTCAGGGTTTGACACACAAAACTATTGTTAATGTAGGCTATTCTCCGTCAAACCGGCCATTTTGTTGAGATAAAACATTTTTAAGTATGAAAAATAGATTGTTGTACTTCCTGATATCTATTTTTATTTATTTTATTAACTGGACTAGTTTCGACTCCCTTACGTAAGTCCAGTAAATAAAATAAATAAAAATAGATATCAGGAAGTACAACAGTCTATTTCTCATATTAAATCACCCGATAAACATGGATTATCAACTACAAACAAATTTTAGGTAGTTTAAAATTTTCGTATGGCAAATTGTTCAGATCAAAATAGCCGCTTCAATATTGAGGCTGAAAGGGACGAAGAAACGAATTATAAAATTAAACTCATCGTTAAAATTATCAAAACGCCATTCGATTTTTACGCAGATTGGTATCTGGGGGTCTTTCGGTCCTCTCTTTAAGAATCCACGGTCATATAAAAAAAAAACGGTGATGTGGCCATCATGTTACTTTCTCCGACTTGATGGTATCATAGACTCGGATGAAACTGACGTTTAAAACGTCAAAATTATGAAAGATGCTTCAAATTCAAAAACTTAGTTTACTCAAAAACCAAAGAGATTAAAAAAAAACTTATTCTTTATAAGTTGTTCATTTTGGCATTCTCTAGAATTATTATTAACATAAATTTGCTCTAACTATTATCGTTTCATAATTATAAACAAAAATGAAAGAAAAATTCTCGCAAACCAATGATTTTTTGAAAAATATTTTCAAACCAAAGATATTGATTTCTTTCTTAAATATTTGTTTAATTGGTTTTGTAATATTTTACATGTTTAAAAAATATGTGAAAAAAAAACAAGAAAGCTTAAAAAAAGTTATTTATGAAAAACTAATTTTTTTCACGTTTTTCTGCTGTTTACAACAAGTTTTTGAAGTTCTACGAACCGTAAAAAATCTGAAATAAATGCCGTTCTCTAGTTTTGGGCGTAATGAAATTAAATCAATTAAATCCGATCACACAACTGACCGGAAAAAAATACATAATTTTACAGTGGAATCGTTTAAGAAAAACGAATTTTTTACCACATTTTTGGTAGAAATCGAAAATGACAGTTAATGAGCATGCAAATCTCATTTTTTTAATATTGAAAACAAGGTTTCTACACTTGCAACTCAAATCGCCCGGGTGCCGCCACACCCATCTTATCTCGTTACCCCCTTCGTTTTTCTGTATATCTTACTGTTACTGTCAAAAGGAGCCAACAGTTGAAATATATCTAATCAAGTTAGCCATGATATGTTAATGCTATTGTTGTTATTTCAGAGAAAGAAGTCATAACGTGTAAATCAGATTTTTGAGGTTACCGAGGTAGCCTAGCCTATACAAACATCGAATTTGGGCCACCGGGTATATTATTTTTCGCTAGAAAATTTTTTTGATGAAACTTGATTGTAATCTGTCAAGCCGATTAATTGTATTTTTTTAGTTTAAAATAAATCTATTTAAAACTTAAATTTAATGGGTAGGTTATTTTTTTATTAGAAATATATTTTGAGATTAAATTGTATTCAAACTGTCACGTTTAATAGTAATTTTTGCCGAAAATTAATTTTGATAAAGCTGTATTTTTTGTTGGAAATAAATTTTGAAAAACTAGTCGATTTTTGTTTAAAATGCTTTTATTTAATTGCCTCCAGTCAGTTTCCCATTGTTGTTGAATTTTCTCCCGGAAAGTTGTATTCACATCTTCTTGAGTAATATCGTTAACATATGTTGTTATCTTATTTATGGCTTCCTTGGCATATTGGTCTGCTACTAGGTTACCTTTGATATTCGCATGCCCTTTAACCCATACAAAGACACACTCCAGATTTAAAATATTTAGTTTGTTTAATGTAGTGATTATTGAAGCGATCGTTCAATGTTTTAATGTTTTCAACAGTAATTGCACAAGTGCATTGGAAATTATCGGTAACAAGTTTGTGCGATTTCGACAAACGAAGTCGTATTGTTTGGCAATAGTCCCGAGCCCGGAAGGGCGAGCGGCTGTTGCCTAAAACAATGCGACTGAGCTTGTCGGAAGAGTGCAAACTTGCGATAATTTACAATGCACGAGAGCAATTTATCAGACTATATCCCAACAAAAATATTACAACAAAATTGAATGACATTTATTGGCATCGCGGGCGTGTCGTGCCGGTTTGAATTTTACATTTTTAAACGGATCAAACAAAATTTGAAAATCAGAAACGTACTTCCCTTGCACTAACTTAGCACTGGTTTTCCATATGGACTTTGACTCCGCTCAAACTTTTTGGTTGGACCTCTTTCCCTTCTTCTTGAATTACTTCAAGAGAAACACTTCCAATGCGGAGTTTTCACTAATTTTAATAGCGTCCTACCCGCAAACTGACGTTTGACATTTAACATTGTTTTTCTTGAAACCAATCACGTGCCGAAACATAATGCGAGTAGAGAACTAATCACAAAGCCGCATTCGAACTCTACATGATATGTTTCCTGATAACAGAAGTTATATAGAATCTGATTGGTTCTAATTTATTCGAATTTCGGCATGCTACCTTTGGCGGGATATAGTCAAAGATATTTGTTTTAGGCACTGCAAAATAGTTAGTGAATCTGTTAACACGATAATGTTTTCCCTATTTTCCGCTGCCCATTCGATAGGTTTAATAATTGCGTATCCTTCCGCATTGAAAATCGATGTGTTGTTGTTCAACTTGTATGTTTTATATTCATTATATCTTGGCATATATACACTGCAACCGACTCAATTGTTAGTCTTGGATCCGTCAGTATAGATGGTTTGATGATTTGGCATTTTGAGTATGTAATTTTGTACTATTACATTGTTTGAACTTGTATCGTCTTTGTATTTGGGTACTATTACCTTTGTCGGTGTATAAATGTGCTCATAATCAAAAGTAAATATGGAGTGAGGTAATGGTCAAGGATTACTTAGGACTGCCGCTGCATTTGCCAGTGGAGGGTTCATTTTTTTTCGCCCAATATTTGGTAGTAAAGTTACCAATTTATGGATGTATTCTATAAGCTGATTGATTTCCAGTGAGTGAATTTTGGTTAAATATTTTAACGAAAGGTATTCTCTTCGATATCGAAGTGGTTTCTCCTTTGTCTCGGCCAGAACAGCTTCTAATAGTGACGATTGCATTGCACCGATTGCCATTCTTAGTGCTCTATTTTGGATACATTCTATTTTGTTTAAATAGGTTTTACACGCAGAACCATACAGAGTGCATTCATAGTCAATAATCGAGCGAAAATACGCTTTATAAAACATAATCATCATTTTGGGATCGGCTCCCCACCAAGTTCTTCGTACAGTTTTTAATATATTAAATCCTTTTTCCGTCCTATTCATTATATACTCTATGTGTAGTCTCCAATTTAGCTTGTCGTCTAAAACCAGTCCCAAATATTTGTAATTCCTTGTAATGTTAATGCTGATATTGTCAATTTTAAGTAGTTTTCGCCTATTAGGTCTATGCCGAGAAAAAATGATCATTGCCGTTTTCTCCGGTACTATTGCGAAACCAAATGTTGTTGCCCAGTCTATACATTTTCTCACACAATTTTTTGCTTCTTTATACAGGGTGTTTCAGAGCTCTGGGAACGGTCAATCATGTGCTTATTTGTCAAATCTTTGAAAAATGTTTTATTTAAAAGTTGTGCAGAATAGTGATCTGCATGCCTTAAAAATATTTAAATTTATACAGGGTGTCTCATAACAAAGTTACAGACCAAACTTATGTTTTTTTAAATGGAACACCCTGTATATTTAGCATTTTTGGATTCCTCGTTACTTGGAGATTAAAATGACTTAGAATTGGGCGATTGAAACCGAGCCGTTTTTGTGTTATTCAGTTGTTTATACAAAAATTTGAACAAAATTGTTAAAGTACTGCCCTGAAACTAATAAAGATAATTCATTCTAATTTAGTGGTGAAGTTTAGTTGAACTTTAATCTTCAAAATTACTATATCATCCAAAACATAACTCAGCGTATTATACAGGGTGATAGTTATTCGCAAACTGCACAATTTCTTAATTTTTTCAAATGGAACACCCTATATATGTTTTCATAATTTAAAAGTCCATTGAGTAAGCTTTCGTTTCATATAAGGTTTCGTATATCTGAAGTTGATGGTTACTCTAATATTTCAAAATTCATTGGTAATTTGCATGTTTTTTATTATTAGTTTTAAAATCTAGTTACCAATCATTGCAAATAAACAAACAAAAAAATACAGGTGACAGTAATTATTATACTAGTCTCTAAAATAGATCGAACCTTTTAAGTTGTGATCTTAGTTTATAATTATGAATTTCTCACAAGAAGAATTGGTTGACATGATTTTCATTCTTGGCGAATGTCACAAAAATTGTCTTTTGGCTTCACGAGTGTGAATGGACAGCGGTATCCCGAGAGGCGATGTCCACGACAAGGAGCATTTAGAAGAGTGCAAGAGCGATTTGAGACTACAGGTAACGTTAATTATTCAAAAAATTGTGCAAAGCAAACCTGTAGTTAACGAAGATAGCGAATTCCTGGTATTGGCATCGATAACGAAAACCCTAAATTAAGTTTATCCGAATTAAATAATCAGTTGGATATTAGTCGGCCCTCAGCGCATTGAATTTTGAAGAAACACAAATTTCACCCTTACCACATCCACTTAGAACAACAGTTTGGAGAAGCAGATTTTTCCGCTAGAACTGCATTCTGTAACTGGGCCCTTAATATTCTGGGAAACAATGAACATTTTTTTGATTTTGTGTTGTTTACTGATGAGGCTTCATTTCACAATAATGGCAAGGTAAACAGACACAACCTTCATTATTATTCGGACCACAATCCTCATTTCACAAGGACAGTAAATAATCAAAATCGATGGAGCCTGAATGTATGGGGTGGTATTCTAGGAACTCGCGTCATAGGACCACACTTCTTTGAAGGCAGCCTGAATGGAGAAATGTTTGAAGAATTTCTTAGGAATCATTTAGATAAGTACCTACTTGACGTACCACGCAACGTAGTACGACAATTTTTGAATGACCGTTACCCTAATAAGTGGATAGGTCGCGGCGGACCTGTACTTTGGCCACCTAGGTCGCCGGACCTCACGAAATTAGATTTTTTTCTATGGGGCTATATCAAGGACATGGTGTTCCGTATACCACCGACTACAGCAGAAGATGTGCGAATACGAATTGCTTTTTCTGCAGTAACGCCACAAGTTTTAGTTGCAGTTCACAAATCGTTCGTTGAACGTCTCAGAATTTGTTTAAATCAGAATGGTCGACATTTTGAAAACATGTTGTAAACTTCTTTAAATTGTTATTTTTCATTTTATATACTTATGTTATTAAATTGTTTTGTTATTTTTCATTTTATATACTTATGTTATTAAATTGTTTTGTTATTTAAGTTGATTTATAAGTTTTTACTATAGTTCTCTATCTGTATTGAAACATAATTGTTTGTATAACTTATTGGGAATAATGCATCCAGATTTTGTTGAAATATGGTAGGATACAAGATTTGAATACATGTCGCAAAAACATAAAATACGATTTTGTATTCAAACACAACGCTTATAAACGGATCCTTCTCAACCGAAACATGCAACTTACGAACGAATTCTGAAATACTCGAGTCACTATCAACTTCAGACATACGAAACCTAATATGAAACGAAAGCTTACTCAATAGACTTTCAAATTATGAAAAAATATATAAGGTGTTCCATTTAAAAAAATGAAGAAATTGTGCAGTTTGCGAATGGCTATCACCCTGTATAATACGCTGAGTTACGTTTTGGATGATATAGTAATTCTGAAGACTAAAGTTCAACTAAACTTTACCACTAAATTGGAATGAATTATCTTTATTAGTTTTAGGGAAGCACTTTAACAATTTTGTTCAAATTTTTGTATAAACAACTGAATAACACAAAAACGGCCCAGTTTCAATCCCCACAACCTAGGTCATGTTAATATCCAAGTAACGAGGAATGCAAAAATGTTAAAATATACAGGGTGTTCTATTTAAAAAAACATAAGTTTGGTCTTTAACTTTGATATGAGACACCCTGTATAAATTTAAATATTTTTAGGGCGTGCAGCTCACTATTCTGCACAACTTTTATATAAAACATTTTTCAAAATTTTGACAAATAAGCACGTGATTGACCGATCCCAGAGCTCTGAAACACTCTGTATATTATGTTTACTGATTTTGCAAGGAAGTGAATACAAATATCATCGGCATATTGTATAACATTATAAGGAATGCTGCTATGAACAGAAAATGAGTATAAATTAAAAAGTAATGGGGCGAGAACAGACCCTTGCGGAAGGCCTTTTGAAGTGTACCTAGGTCCTACTATGGTGTTATTATTGTCAATAATATATATTTGTCTTTCACGATAGAGGTCTATAATATTCCTTGCATTTTTACATGGGATTCCGATGTTAATCAGTATGTTTTCTAGTTGGTCTAGTATCACCGCATCATAGGCCCCTTCTAAATCTAGAAAGATACAACCATGATACTCATTTTCAGTAAACGTGTTTTAAATAGATGTTGTTAGAGTTGTTAAAGCATCGATGGTGCCTTTATTCCTTCTAAATCCGAAGTGGCTCCTTGGTAAAATGTCGTTTTGTCTTAACCACCATTCCAATCGGGTCTTAATAATTCTTTCAAAGGTTTTAAATATGCAAGATAAAAGGGATATTAATCTGTATGATACTGTTAACTTGCCATATTTCCCAGGTTTTAATATTGGATGTAGAACAATTTTCTTAAAATTATTATTTGTACAACCGTTGGCCAGGTATTTATTGAATTCGTCTACAATATATGTTTTAAATGTTATATCGCTATGTTTTATGAGATCATAGGTAATTCCATTTGCTGTATTTTCGGTTCTATTTAATGCCCATTCAAGTTCTTTGAGGGTAATTGTTTATTGGATGATTTGTATTGTCCGAACTTGAACAGGACAAGTTAGTCCTGTGGGTAGAAATAAGGGATCTTAAACCAATGTTATTTCACTAGTAGTACTAGTAATAACATGCAAATTTCTTTTGTATCATTCAATATCCGGCGTGGCATCAGCCAGGGAAGTAGTTGTTTCAATAAGTTATTTGTTTATAGTCTTAGTAAGACTTAATTTTGCTTGCAGAGTTACGAACAGGTTGAATATTTATTTATTCAGGCTATATTTCGTTTTTTTGAATTTATTTAATACTCTCTGCAATAAGTAAGGTTGTTTCTATTTTATTAATTAGGGATCTGTTTACAACAATCATTTGCCTTGGTGTTTTAGTAGATGTACCGTTTTCTTCGATTCGCCTGTATATACGTCTGACGCCCTTGACTGGAATATATGATTAAATTTCGCTTAAAAGAAATTCGCCTTCAAAAGTCGTATCAACTCCTTTTACAATACCGCGTGTTTCCACGCAAAATCTAGGTACATATGCAATTAAATTTTGTTCTAATAGTTTTTGGTTATTTACTAAACTGTTAGCAGTGACATAATTATTTAAAACAACTTTTATTTTATTTATTCCAATATCTTTAACTGTTAATATGTGGTAAATGAACCGTCCGCGTCAGCTGATTGGCCGTCATGTCCACCATATTAAAATCGCTGTTATTCGGTTCGTTGGTGATCATAATGCTATCGTTATCGTTATCTGTGGATTCACGTAGGGGCGAGTGACCGCCCTCTATATCCTCGTCCATTCTTCTCCTTAACGAGATAACTTCTTACTAAATTAGTATGGTCTTCTATTAAAAGTCGCACTCAAATCGCTCTCCAGATAAACGCGTCCTCACTTCACGAGAGTCAGAACAATACTGTAGTGAGGCAAGTAATCAAACGGATTTTATTATTTATACTGTTGAAGAACGGGTGGAATTTGTGACGGCAATTATAAGAGGTTTGTCCAGCAGGGAAATAGTTATATTTTTCTACAAGAAGTCAGGGGATTTTTATTTTAGGGAAATAGTTGACAACTTTTCTGCTGGGTATCCCGATTGTTTGGTTCCGAGCAAAAGCTTTTTAATGGAATAAAACATATTTAAATTATAAGCGCATCACGTGGAAAAATAATTTATTTATATTACTAACTAAAATTTGCTTCAAAATTATATGATAAAATATACATTAACACAAGGTATATTTTTTAGCACGTAAAATCATGTGGCCCACGATAAAAAAAAACATACTGTATATGCTCTATATATTCTTAATGGATCGCCTAGGATTGGAACAATTAAAAAGTGAGAGTAGGTAAAGTATAGTACATAACGCGAGTTGTTACGAAATTAAGCGCTCGTGAAATTACGTTACTTGCCGCTACGCGGCTTGTACGCAATATCTTTCACTTGCGCGTAATTTGTTACTTACAACTGTAGTTATGTAATATACTATTATTGGCTAATCAAAATATAAAAACAATTGATATCGACTTGTAACTTTAAATTTATTTAAAACGGATTAGATTATAATTATTTTTCTACAAAAATTTACAAAAACGACAATGGCAGATTTCAAAATATTCCAAAAGAAAAGATTCACATTCATGAAATAAATTTTAAATATTTCTCTGCTAAACTATTCAATATATACCTACTAAAACTTTTGACGGTAGGTACTATCCACCAGAAACATCTAAATTCTGCACACTGGGTATTTTATTATTCGAAAAAATGTAATTTAAAAAAAATTACAAATCGTTTTGCTATATAATGTCGACAGTAAATATTGTTATTGATAATATCAATAATCTTATTTAAATAAGCGGTCATTGCATCTTCAGAACTAATAAACCGTTTGTATTTTTTCGTTCCCTTTCGTTGCGAGGTTATGTCATCATTTACGTAAACCATGCAATTGCATCCAGCAGAAAAATGCGTTAATACATCCACAGCCGATTTAATCGATCTCCTTGCTGGATTCTCCATCCAACTCGGTTATATAACAACACTTAATCATTACAGACATTAGAAAACTATTTGGAAAGTGATTGCTTCTTTCGAGATAGACGAAAATAAACATGGGACCAGCTTAAATGTTAATACTACACAGATTCTTATTTATACACCCAGGTAAGATTTGTTCATAATTACCATCTCTAGAGTAATGGTGTAGTTGAAATGTAAAGGTTTGTAATAAGTGGCTTAATTCATTACCTGGCACATTATGCAATACGAATGTATGAATAGATGCATACAATTACCAATGTTCAAAGGTTTACTTATATTGAGTTCAGTTAATAATAAGTATCTTCACTAATTGTACACCTCGCGTTCAGTGTTGAAATCAGTAATTTAACTTTCTTTTTTTTCCTTTGGATACGGTATATGGCTTTCATCTATGGTTACATCTTTTAGTTTACTTTTTTCAAAATAAATAATTCCATAAAACCGATTAGCGTCTGTATTATATTTATTAGTTTCATTTAAGTGCTAACAAATATTAGATTGTAAATACTTATAAATTATTTACAATAAATTTCGATAGCACTTCAATTGATCAGTATCATCTTAAAAGATCTTAGACACTACCCAAGGGTTTCTGTGACTATTCGTGATGTACAAGAACGTCTTTTGAGCTAAGGAAATATTTTTTTTCTTCGTCTTCGCTTTAAACTTTAACGCCCGGTTTCTCCAACGAATCTTAAAATACGTCTCACTTAAGTACGTCTTATTTTTAAGTAGTTCTTAACTTTTTGTTCTGTTGCACCAAACAAATTTATACATATCTTAGGTAAGATTTCATTACACATGGCAACGTTGCATTTTCGCGTCAGTTTGATAGGCCGCCCTATGTCAAATTCATTTCTCACCTTCCTGTTGTTGAATTTTGTATGGTTTAATAATGGCGAAAGTGCAAGCAAAGTGGCTTAAGCGTAAGAAGTGCGAAATTTATTAGCGTCGTTGGTATCGGTACACAACAACAAATAAATAGAAGTAAGAAGCATGGGATTCCATCACCCAGGAACTAAATACGTGCAGAGAGAGAAAGATTCCCTAAAAAAGTGGGCATGAAGCATGGAATAAGGAAGAGTGTTGCAGAATGTAAGAAAGAACTGTTTAAGACAGGTGGAGGTACAGCTGAAGATGACGATTTTATGATCATTATTGAATGAGAAATCGGTGGTTGGGTTGTCAAATCCTTCGGACAGTAATGTGGATTATCTGCAATTTCTACAGCATCTACATCAAATGCAAATGCAAATCACTTCTAATAGATTATTAGCCATTTCATGAATAATTCCAATAGCAGACATACGTTGTTGCAAATTGCTAATTTTATAGGTTAGAATCCGAATCTTAAGATGCCATTTTTGGCGTCTTATAATGTAAGACCTTCTTATGACTAAAATCTGATTTATGGTTGGTGCAACACTTTAAGAACGTCTTAATTTTAAGATAGGTTTTATCTACATAAGATTCGTTGGAGAAACCGGGCGTAAATTTAATAAGAGAGGCTAATATCTCACAACCAATTTCACCTTCCGCCCCGCCCCTTATTAAGTGTCAGATAGTTTATTATAATTTAAAAATTTTTGCAAACAGAAATATACTTCGGCATGATATTCCTGGAATAAATTAAATCCCTTATAAAATCATCCTGGTATGGTTAAAAATGGTGATGTGGCCATCACGATACTTTCTCCGACTTGATCGTATCATTTATATTTACGCTTTTATGGTTTATTTTCAATTGAAATCATATTTTAAATGTACATCGAGCGTTGCGTAAACTTGGATGAAACTGACATTTAAAACGTCAAAATTATGAAAGATGGAAAAATTATACTTCAAAATCAAAAACTCAGTTTACTGAAAAACTAACGCCCGGTTGCTCCAACGAATCTTATGTAGATAAAACCTATCTTAAAATTAAGACGCTCTCAAAGTGTTGCACCAACCATAAATCAGATCTTAAGTCATAAGAAGGTCTTACATTTTAAGACGCCAACAATGGCATCTTAAGATTCGGATTCTAACCTATAAAATTAGCAATTTGCAACAACGTATGTCTGCTATTGAAAGTATTCATGAAATGGCTAGTAATTTATTAGAAGTGATGGATGCATTTGCATTTGATGTAAATGCTGTAGAAATTGCAGATAATCCACATTACTGTCTGAAGGATTCGACAACCACCGATCTCTCATTCAATGATGATAACATAAAATCGTCATCTTCAGCTGTACCTCCACAGTTAAACAGTTCTTTCTTACTTTCTCTAATACTCTTCCTTATTCCATGCTTCATGTTTACCCACTTTTTTAGGGAATCTTTCTCTCTCTGCACGTAGTTAGTTCCTGGGTGATGGAATCTCATGCTTCTTACTTCTATTTGTTTGTTGTTGTGGACCGATAACAACGACGCTAATAAATTTCACACTTCTTTCCCTTAACACGCTTCGCTTGCACTTTCGCCATTATTAAACTACACAAAATTCAACAACAGGAGGGTTTGAAATTAATTTGACATAGGACGGCCTATCAAACTGACGCGAAAATGCAACGTTGCCACGTGTAATGAAATCTTACCTAAGATATGTATAAATTTGTTTGGTGCAACAGAACAAAAAGTTAAGAACTACTTAAAAATAAGACGTACTTAAGTGAGACGTATTTTAAGATTCGTTGGAGAAACCGGGCGTAAAGCGATTTCGAAAACAAAATTATTCTTTATTAGTTGTTTATTTTGGAATTCTCTACAATTATTATTAACATAAATTTGCTGTAACTACACTCGGCGTCAAAAAAGCGCCACTCGAAAAATCGCTAAAAAAACTCGATTTTTCAAACCGTCGTAACTTGGTTCAATTTGCTCAAAAATCGATGAATCTTTCAGTTAGGGAAAGATTCAAGTTTTATCTTTAAGAATGTGTAATTGATTTTGACCCCAAGTCCAACCCACCTTCCGTAACAACGCGATGGAAAAAGAATGTTTTTTATGGAAAAAATTGTCCAACTTTGACAAGCTGTACCGTGCGCAAAAAAAATCGGCGGGGAATTTCACCACGATGGCAGAAAAATTTAATCAATTTCCTTCAAATGTCTTAAAAATTCAAGTCGTTTCGATGATTTGGAGCAAAGTTATGAATTTTTGAAAAAAAATTACATTTTTCACTTGTCTTTTGTTTGAAATTTCAATTAAAATGAACAAATTTGATCACCCTGTCTAACACCTTTTTTTTTGCACTGGGGGTGACAGAGGGTGGAATGTAACTTATGCTTTTCAGATCGCAAAGAATCATCGGCTTCTGAACAAAATTGACCGAGTTATGGCCGAAATGGAATTTTTACAAGTTGTAAAAATTTAACATTTTTTGTCAATCCAAAACACTTTTTGTAGGGGTTCGCAGGGGGTCATGAAAGTCGAAAAGTTCTTAGATCGCAAAATTCCATTCCAAAAGGCGCAAAATGTATTTTTTTTTCAAAACTGCATAACTTCGGGCCAAATCATCGCATCGACTTGAATTTTGGAGGAAATTGGAGGAAAATGATTGAACTTTATTGCTATGCTGACCGATTAAGTCCACGATTTTGTTTGCACACGGTACAAGAAACCAAATTTGCACATTTAAACTTCAAAAACATTTTTTTTTCTTTAGGGGATGTAGGGAGTAAAATCGTTTTAGCAACAAAACAATTCACATGACGTTGAATAGAAAATTTGAAACTGTTCAGACTGCAAAAGTTCATCGATTTTGGTGCAAAATTACTCAAAAAAGTGAAAAATGTCTTTTTTTTTAAATTCATAACTTTACTCCAAATCATCGAAACGACTCGAATTTTTAAGGCATCTGGAGGAAATTGATCAAATTTTTCTGCCTTGTGGTGAAATTTCCCGCCGATTTTTTTTACGCGTGGCACAGCTTGTCAAAGTTGGACAATTTTTTACATAAAAAAACATTTTTTTTTCATCGCGTTGTTACGGGGGGTGGGTTGGACTTGGGGTCAAAATCAACTACACATTCTTAAAGATAAAACTTAAATCTTTCCCAAACTGAAAGATTTATCGATTTTCGACCAAATTGAATCAAGTTACGACGGTTTATAAAATCGAGTTTTTTCGCGATTTTTCGAATGGCGCTTTTCTTGTCATTTTTTTTTCAAAAATTCATAACTTTGCTCTAAATCATCGAAACAACTCAATTTTTGGAGGTGTTTGAAGGAAATTGATTAAATTTTTCTGCCATTGTGGTGAAATTTTCCGCCGATTTTTTTTGCGAATAGTACAGCTTGTCAAAGTTGGACAATTTTTTACATAAAAAACATGTTTTTTCCATCGCGTTGTTACGGGAGGTGGGTTGGACTTGGGGTCAAAATCAACTACACATTCTTAAAGATAAAACTTGAATATTTCCCAAACTGACAGGTTCATCGATTTTCGACCAAATTCAACCAAGTTACGACGGTTTGAAAAATCAAGTTTTTTCGCGATTTTTCGAGTGGCGCTTTTTGTTGACGCAGAGTGTATTATCGCTTCATAATTATAAACCAAAAATCTCATACTTCATAACGGAAAAAGTAAAAATTATTAAGTAGACCAACGTGTGTTCAATAAAATAAATATATTAATGAAGACGATGGTTGAGATTTTCATTAGGTAGTAATCCATAATTAGTGCATTTTTAAATTCGTTTGAAGTTATTAAAAAATTTTTAAAGATAAGAAACTATACAAAACCCAAAATTATTTTTAGTACATTCTCCATTATAATAATTAGAGAAAAAAAAACAAATCAACTATTTTAAAATGAACTAATTTAGAAACATTTTTGTTTTAATTTGCAAGTTGAATTTTGTGAAGGTTTTATGATAACCACATCAATATGTTAAAACACAAAATGATTATCAGAGGTAAAAAAATGTAATCATAAAATTAAAAATTATATATTTTTATACTAACTACTGACAGGTAACCTCATACATACTAATCAATTTTTATAATCGTATGACATTATGTATCCACATAAATGAATACAATATGCGAAAATTACGTAAAAAGTGAAGGTGAATTATTGCATGATATGTTAATGGAAATTATATTTTTGCAATGTATACAAATTATTACTTTATTACTTCATTTATATTGCTCGCAACTCTAATCCTAATTAAATATTCTAATATCTCATCGTCAAAAAAAACAATACTACACATCTCGATAAATAACACGCTAATAACATTTGTGAAAATAATATTTGGCCGGAAACATTTTATTTTGCAAGGATCATCGAATGGATTCGAGAATTAATTAAGATGGAAAATTTTGCTTAATCGCAATTCATTCGAGAAATTTGTGATGAACTGTCGAGTTCTTGACAGAAATTATAACGCTGACAAAGAATGGTATTTGTTTAGGTAATTTAACGAATAAAACAAAACAATATATTTCAAATAAAAACGAATAACTTTGTTGTTAAATATAATAAAGTGATACCAACAAAGTATTTGAATTATTCAAAATGTATCACGAAGTGAAAGCTTCCACAATTACTTATTTAAAACTATATATGATTTGAAACCGTTCAGATCGTTGTCATCGTGAATAAATAAACTTTACCTGCCCACCTTTTTATTTACTTGCAAAATCGCTTACTTAGATATTTTGAGTACATTTTGACACATGAGTTAAATGAAGCATTTTTATATTTACGAAGTGTACCGGGTGGCCCAAATATGACGTTTTTTTAACGGTTTGAAATAAATATAAAAACAATTCCCATCGATTTTAAAGTTTCAAAAATTACTCAAAAATCATTCATGATTATTATTACGTGAAAAACTACAAACACGCCATTAACAGATTTTGTCATAATTTCATGAAGTCAGTGCGAAAAAATCGTGAAAAATTGCTATAATTTTGGTGGCGTGAAATAAATATAAAAACAATTGCCATCGATTTAAAACTTTCCAAAATTACTAAAAAATCATTCAAGATTATTATTTCATGAAAAACTACAAACACGCCATTAACAGATTTTGTCATAATTTCCTGGTCAGTGCGAAACACTCGTGAAAAATTGCTATAATTTTGGTGGTTTGAAATAAATATAAAAACAATTGCCATCGATTTTAAACTTTCTAAAATTACTCAAAAATCATTCAAGATTATTATTACATGAAAAACTACAAACACGTCATTACCAGGTTTTGTCATAATTTCATGAAATCAGTGCGAAAAAATAGTGACAAATTGTTAAAATTTTGGTGGTTTCAAATAAATATAAAAACAATTGCTATCGATTTTAAACTTTCTAAAATTACTCAAAAATCATTCAAGATTATTATTACATGAAAAACTACAAACACGCCATCACCGGATTTTGTCATCATTTCATGAAATCAGTGCGAAAAAATCGTGAAAAATTGCAATAACTTTGATGGTTTGAAATAAATATAAAAACAATTGCCATCGATTTTAAACTTTCCAAAATTACTCAAAAATCATTCAAGATTATTATTACGTGAAAAACTACAAACACGCTATCACCGGATTTTGTTATAATTTCATGAAATCAGTGCGAAAAAATCGTGAAAAATTGCTATAATTTTGGTGGCGTGAAATAAATATAAAAACTATAGCTATCGATTTTAAACCTTCCAAAATTACTCAAAAATAATTCAAGATTATTATTACGAGAAAAACTACAAACACGCCATTATCAGATTTTGTCATAATTTCATGAAATCAGTGCGAAAAAATCGTGAAAAATTGCTATAATTTTGGTGGCGTGAAATAAATATTAAAACAATTGCCATCGATTTCAAACTTTCCAAAATTACTCAAAAATCATTCAAGATTATTATTACGTGAAAAACTACAAACACGCCATTACCAGATTTTGTCATAATTTTATGAAGTGAGTGCGAAAAAATCGTAAAAAATTGCTATAATTTTGGTGGTTTGAAATAAATATAAAAAAAACAATTGCCATCGATTTTAAACTTTCCAAAATTACTCGAAAACCATTCAAGATTATTATTACGTGAAAAACTACAAACACGCCATTATCAGATTTTGTCATAATTTCATGAAATCAGTGCAAAAAAATCGTGAAAAATTGCTATAATTTTGGTGGTTTGAAATAAATATACAAACAATTGCCATCGATTTTAAACTTTCCAAAATTACTCAAAAATCATTCAAGATTATTATTACGTGAAAAACTACAAACACGCCATTACCAGATTTTGTCAAAATTTCATGAAGTCGGTGCGAAAAAATCGTGAAAAATTGCTATAATTTTGGTGGCGTGAAATAAATATTAAAACAATTGCCACCGATTTAAAACTTTCCAAAATTACTCAAAAATCATTCAAGATTGTTATTATATGAAAAACTACAAACACGCCATCACCAGATTTTGTCATAATTTCATGAAGTCAGTGCGAAAAAATCGTGAAAAATTGCTATAACTTTGGTGGTTTGAAATAAATATAAAAACAATTGCCATCGATTTTAAACTTTCCAAAATTACTTAAAAATCATTCAAGATTATTATTACGTGAAAAACTACAAACACGCCATTATCAGATTTTGTCATAATTTCATGAAATCAGTGCGAAAAAATCGTGAAAAATTGCTATAACTTTGGTGGTTTGAAATAAATATAAAAACAATTGCCATCGATTTTAAACTTTCCAAAATTACTTAAAAATCATTCAAGATTATTATTACGTGAAAAACTACAAACACGCCATTATCAGATTTTGTCATAATTTCATGAAATCAGTGCGAAAAAATCGTGAAAAATTGCTATAACTTTGGTGGTTTGAAATAAATATAAAAACAATTGCCATCGATTTTAAACTTTCCAAAATTACTTAAAAATCATTCAAGATTATTATTACGTGAAAAACTACAAACACGCCATTACCAGATTTTGTCATAATTTCATGAAATCAGTGCGAAAAAATCGTGAAAAATTGCTATAACTTTGGTGGTTTGAAATAAATATAAAAACAATTGCCATCGATTTTAAACTTTCCAAAATTACTTAAAAATCATTCAAGATTATTATTACGTGAAAAACTACAAACACGCCATTATCAGATTTTGTCATAATTTCATGAAATCAGTGCGAAAAAATCGTGAAAAATTGCTATAACTTTGGTGGTTTGAAATAAATATAAAAACAATTGCCATCGATTTTAAACTTTCCAAAATTACTTAAAAATCATTCAAGATTATTATTACGTGAAAACTACAAACACGCCATTACCAGATTTTGTCATAATTTCATGAAATCAGTGCGAAAAAATCGTGAAAAATTGCTATAACTTTGGTGGTTTGAAATAAATATAAAAACAATTGCCATCGATTTTAAACTTTCCAAAATTACTCAAAAATAATTCAAGATTATTATTACGTGAAAAACTACAAACACGCCATTACCAGATTTTGTCATAATTTCATGAAATCAGTGCGAAAAAATCGTGAAAAATTGCTATAACTTTGGTGGTTTGAAATAAATATAAAAACAATTGCCATCGATTTTAAACTTTCCAAAATTACTTAAAAATCATTCAAGATTATTATTACGTGAAAAACTACAAACACGCCATTACCAGATTTTGTCATAATTTCATGAAATCAGTGCGAAAAAATCGTGAAAAATTGCTATAATTTTGGTGGCGTGAAATAAATATTAAAACAATTTCCACCGCTTTAAAACTTTCCAAAATTACTCAAAAATCATTCAAGATTGTTATTATATGAAAAACTACAAACACGCCATCACCGGATTTTGTCATAATTTCATGAAGTCAGTGCGAAAAAATCGTGAAAAATTGCTATAACTTTGGTGGTTTGAAATAAATATAAAAACAATTGCCATCGATTTTAAACTTTCCAAAATTACTTAAAAATCATTCAAGATTATTATTACGTGAAAAACTACAAACACGCCATTACCAGATTTTGTCATAATTTCATGAAGTGAGTGCGAAAAAATGGTAAAAAATTGCTATAATTTTGGTGGTTTGAAATAAATATAAAAAAAAAACTATTGCCATCGATTTTAAACTTTTCAAAATTACTCAAAAATCATTCAAGATTATTATTACGTGAAAAACTGCAAACACGCCATTACCAGATTTTGTCATAATTTCATGAAATCAGTGCGAAAAAATCGTAAAAAATTGCTATAATTTTAGTGGTTTGAAATAAATATAAAAACAATTGCCATCGATTTTAAACTTTCCAAAATTGCTCAAAAATCATTCAAGATTATTATTACGTGAAAAACTACAAACACGCCATTACCAGATTTTGTCATAATTTCATGAAATCAGTGCGAAAAAATCGTGAAAAATTGCTATAATTTTTTTGGTTTGAAATAAATATAAAAACAATTGCCATCGATTTTAAACTTTCTAAAATTACTCAAAAATCATTCAAGATTATTATTACGTGAAAAACTACAAACACGCCATTACCAGATTTTGTCATAATTTCATGAAAACCGTGCGAAAAAATCGTGAAAAATTGCTATAATTTTAGTGGTTTGAAATAAATATAAAAACAATTGCCATCGATTTTAAACTTTCCAAAATTACTCAAAAGTCATTCAAGATTATTATTACGTGAAAAACTACAAACACGTCATTACCAGATTTTGTCATAATTTCATGAAATCAGTGCGAAAAAATCGTGAAAAATTACTATAATTTTGGTGGTTTGAAATAAATATACAAACAATTGCCATCGATTTCAAACTTTCCAAAATTACTTAAAAATCATTCAAGATTATTATTACGTGAAAGCTACAAACACGCCATTACCAGATTTTGTCATAATTTCATGAAATCAGTGCGAAAAAATCGTGAAAAATTGCTATAATTTTGGTGGCGTGAAATAAATATTAAAACAATTGCTATCGATTTTAAACTTTCCAAAATTACTCAAAAATCATTCAAGATTATTATTACGTGAAAAACTGCAAACACGCCATTACCAGATTTTGTCATAATTTCATGAAATCAGTGCGAAAAAATCGTGAAAAATTACTATAATTTTGGTGGTTTGAAATAAATATACAAACAATTGCCATCGATTTCAAACTTTCCAAAATTACTTAAAAATCATTCAAGATTATTATTACGTGAAAGCTACAAACACGCCATTACCAGATTTTGTCATAATTTCATGAAAACCGTGCGAAAAAATCGTGAAAAATTGCTATAATTTTGGTGGCGTGAAATAAATATTAAAACAATTGCTATCGATTTTAAACTTTCCAAAATTACTCAAAAATCATTCAAGATTATTATTACGTGAAAAACTGCAAACACGCCATTACCAGATTTTGTCATAATTTCATGAAATCAGTGCGAAAAAATCGTGAAAAATTACTATAATTTTGGTGGTTTGAAATAAATATACAAACAATTGCCATCGATTTCAAACTTTCCAAAATTACTTAAAAATCATTCAAGATTATTATTACGTGAAAGCTACAAACACGCCATTACCAGATTTTGTCATAATTTCATGAAATCAGTGCGAAAAAATCGTGAAAAATTGCTATAATTTTGGTGGCGTGAAATAAATATTAAAACAATTTCCACCGCTTTAAAACTTTCCAAAATTACTCAAAAATCATTCAAGATTGTTATTATATGAAAAACTACAAACACGCCATCACCGGATTTTGTCATAATTTCATGAAGTCAGTGCGAAAAAATCGTGAAAAATTGCTATAACTTTGGTGGTTTGAAATAAATATAAAAACAATTGCCATCGATTTTAAACTTTCCAAAATTACTTAAAAATCATTCAAGATTATTATTACGTGAAAAACTACAAACACGCCATTACCAGATTTTGTCATAATTTCATGAAATCAGTGCCAAAAAATCGTGAAAAATTTCTGATGAAAGGATGAAACTGACATTTAAAACGTCAAAATTATAAAAGATGGAACAATTATACTTCAAAGTCAAAAACTCAGTTTACTAAAAAACTAAAGCGAATTAAAAAAAACCTTATTCTTCATTAGTTGTTTATTTTGGAATTCTCTACAATTATTATTAACATAAATTTGCTGTAACTATTATCGTTTCATAATTATAAACCAAAAATTAAAATGATTTTATGAAAAATATTTTCAAACAAAAGATGTTCATTTCTTTGTTATCTTCAATATTTGTTTAATTGTTTTTGTGATATTTTTTATATTTAAGAAAATATTGAAAAAAAACAAACCACTTTCGGTGTACGAAATGTTGCCAAATGCTTTTCAGTTCTTTCGATTATCAAATAAGACTTATGTTCAAAGTTGCATATCAATTGCTCTAGTAGTTTTTGAGATATAGTGCATAGACACACACACACAATTTTTTTTTTCCAGAAATTGTTGAAATCTAGGGACCCAAAACGTATATTTCCGTAAAAAATAATTTGAAAAAATTTTCACGATCACAATACTTTCTTGTACTTCGCAACGGAGACAGTACAAATCTGATATACACGTTATGACACCTTTTTCTGAAATAATAACAGTAGCATTAACAGATCATGGCTAACTTGATAAATTTGGGCGATATTAGGTGTTTTTCATTTTTTCAGCTATTTTAAAATACGTACTTTTCTCAATAACTGTAAGATATGAAAAAACTCTAAAATAATTATTTATGTGGTCTTCTTCGTAGAATTCGGTTTACTTAAGAGTTGCATCTTTTTAATGGGACTCCTTTTATATTTTTATGTCATTGAATAGAACTTTAAATCAGCTTTATATCGATATAACATGGTTAATCAAAGTCATGTAAATTAACGATAAAAAACGATTATATTACAAATTTTGTATCTGTAAATTAAAAATCTAAATAAGCCCCGATAAAAAAGTCCTGATAAAAAGTCCTGAAAAAAGAGTCCTGTCAAAAAAATGTCTTGAAAAACAGTTCCTTCAAAAAGACCAGAAATAAAGTCATAAAAGAAAGAGTTCCAACACAAAAAGGTCCTGAGAAACAATTTTGGAAATAAAGTCTTGCCAAAGAGTACTGTTAAAAAGTTGTGGAAAAAGTCCCGAAAACAGTACTGCAAAAGTAGTCCTGAAAAATTAAGTCCTCATATAAAACACCAGAAATAAATGCCCTTAAAAAAAATTCCGAAAGAAGCCCGAAAAAGTGCCCCAAAAAAGTCCCGAAGGAAAGTCCTAAAATAATTTCTGAAAAAACTCCTGAAGAAAGTTTTGAAAAAAGCCCCGAAAGAGTTCAGATAAAATATCCTGAAAAATGTCCTATAATAACAGTCTTGAAAAAAGTTATAAAAATAGCATCGTAAAAAAATCCTAAAAAGCATTTCTGAAAAAAACCCTGTACATTAAAAAAGACCTGAAAAGGTTCTAAAGAAATTGTCCTGAAAAAGATTAATACTTTCAAAAATGTCGTGAAATATAGTACTGAAAAAAGTCCTGTAAAGAAAAAAAAATCCCGAAAAAATGAATGAAGAAAATTCTGAAAAGAATCCTGAAAAGAATCCTGAAAAGAAGTCCTGAACAAGAGGTTCCTAAGAAAGTCTCGAAAAAGTCCCGAAAAAAATTCCTGGAGGAACAGTCCTGGAAATAAATAGTCTTGGTACAAAAAATAGTCTTCATACAAAATACCAGAAATAAATGTCCCGAAAAAGAATCCTAAAAAAAAATCCTGAAGAAAGTTCTGACAAAGAGTCCTGATGAAATATTACAAAAAATTGTCCTGTAAAAACAATCTTGAAAAATTGCCCTGAAAATAAAATAAACTAAAAAAATTCTGAAAAAAAGCTTTGTAAAAAGTCCTTAAAATGGTTCTTAAAAAAATTGTCCTGAAAAAGAAATCCCAAAGAGTCTTGAAAAAAGTCCTCCAAAAAGCAAAAATCCAAAAATAAAAAGTTTTGAAAATAGTCTTGAAAAATAAATGCTAAAAATATAATAAGTCTTTAAAAAGGTCCAAAAAAGGTCATGAAAAGAAAAATTGTAAAAAATTTTGAAAATTTCCCAAAAATTGATCCTGAACAAAGCGTTCTTAAGAAAGTCCCAAAAACGTCCGGAAAAAAATTCCTGAACAAAATTTTTGAAAAGAAATCCTGAAAATAAAGGTCCTGAAAGAAAAAGTCCTAAAAATAAAACTTTCTTAAAAAGTCGTGAAAAATAATCCTCAAAGAAAAAAAAAAGTCGTTAAAGAAGACCTGCAAAAAGTTCTGAAAACATTGTCCTGAAGTCCCAAAAAGACAAAAAACTGTTAAAGTAAATATTCGGAAATACAAAATTTTAGCAAAAGCTTTCCAGTTCTTCGGATTCTGTCATTTCTGTATTAGTTTTTGAGATACAGCGCGCACGTAAAGACTGTATGTAAAGAAAAAATGGTGAAGTGGCCATAATGTTACTTTCTCCGTCTTGATGGTATCATAGCCATTTATATTTACGTTTTCATGGTCTATTTTCAATTGAAATCATATTTTAAATGTACATCGAGCGTTGTGTAAACTCGGATGAAACTGACGTTTAAAACATCAAAATCATGAAAGATGGAAAAATTATACTTCAAATTCAAAAACTCAGTTTACTCAAAAACTAAGGGGATTTCGAAAAAAAAAACTTATTCTTTATAAGTTGTTCATTTAAGAGTTCTTAACAATTATTATTAACATAAATTTGCTCTAACTATTATCGTTTTATAATTATAAACCAAAAATTAAAAAAATTAAAAAAAAAATTTTCTCGAATAAAAATGATTTTATGAAAAATGTTTTCAAGCGAAAGATGTTCATTTCTTTGTTGTCTTCAATATTTCTTTAAATGTTTCTGTGATATTTTTCATTTTTAAGAAAATATTGGCAAGAAACAAGGACTCACTGTCTAAACTTATCCAGTGTTTCAGTTTTAATCAATATAACATTTCTAATAATATATTAGCCGTATGTACATAATTGTAGGTAAATATGTACACTTTCTTTAGAAATAGAATTTAAATGATAGGCAAAGAACAATTCGATTTACCGGAAATTTCTATTAAGGGTACATTAAATAAAAAGTTACATCGCAGAATCTATACTTAAGACGATGACTGTGATTACCTGCGTTGTTTAAACAATACGTATAATATAGTTTATGATTCGAAAACAATAAACTTGTAATAAAACATGTTTAGATATTGAAGGTTTAGTAAACTTTTATGGGTGAATGAAGGCCAAACAATTTCTTAGATAATTATTGCAAACAGTTAGATAATTTGCATCGAGCGCGGATATTAACAGTTCTCGGCCGAAAGGATTGCCCTCTGCTCAATACCACTGCAGTTCTGTTCGTTTTAGTTCAATAAAACAGAATTACATAATAAGTATTGTCACATTACACTACGAGTAAATGTTAATATCTGTTTAATAGAAATTAGCAACGACTTATATAGAAATATATTATACGTTAAAATAATGTAAACATTTGAAAGTGTAAACTTTAACCTTTTCTATTACAAAATGCGGTTAATGATCAATTACGATTATTCACAAATAGTAATGCTTACATTCCATTGCATATGATTATTTTTTTTAAATCTTTATTTCCTTATAAGATGTAATGGTATTCAGTATATAACACAATTGGAATAGTATTGATCGGTATTTCTCAAACTTATCTAATCGCGGTAGACTTGGATTAAGGTTATTATTCAGAGGCCCGCTAGTTACTTTCATACCTCATATTTAAAGATAGTGGTGAGCCTACAAATGCCATACAGAGGTACAAAATTGTTAGCTGATATATGAATTGGATCATTTTAAAGCGTGCATCGTTTACAAAGTGTGAAAACAGAAGAAGTCTAGAACATTGAAGCCTTGAGGTACACCAGAGGATGCAACGAAGGTAAGGCACCGTACATCCACATATTCAACAATCTGCTCACGACGAGAGCGATTAGATTTAATTACACTTCCTATTACGTTTTCATTCATATAAATTATTGGAGATGGTTTGTGTGGTGTTAAATAAGTTGCTAGGTGTTGATCTACGGGATAAAAGTTTATGCTGATGAGGCCACAAACTATTTCATACATTCGATATGAAATGCTCGAAAGCTTTGGCAAAATTACTGAGAATTGAAATTGATCTATAATTTCCAATCCAAATATCTTGCGAAATACAAATCGGATTGACATGCAAAAAATACGTCTAATTTTTTTGTGCTCTATTATAAGGTGTGAAATGTAAACACCACCACCCCTCCCCCCTGGGGCGGGGTGGAGGGTAAATTTGAAACCTTAAATAGGTGCCCCTATTTTTTATTGCAGATTTTGATTCTGCTCTAAAATATATTAGGTTTTCGATTAGCAAAAATTTTTTTTTTTAAATTATATATTTGTTTGTTGCTACAATCATTCATACACGCCACAATAGAAAAGAATGGAATGGAATTTGATAATCAAATTAATTTTTATTCGTTTCTATTTTTTTTCCCCAGATATCGCACACAAAAATTTATTAATGACATTAAATTACGAATGACTTCAATCAACGCCTAATTTAAAAAAATGTCATGATCTGTCATTTGATGCGAGAAATAAATTTAATTCAATAAATGTTTTTGCCGAATATAGCGTCATATGTAGCTCATCCAAAAACCCTATATTTTTTAGCATTTATAGAATCAAAATCTGTAATAAAATATAGGTGTTTCCATTTAAGATTTAAAAGTTACTCCCTCCCCGCCCCAGGAGGGAAGGGGGTCGGTTCACATTTCACACCACATGACAGAGCTCAAAAAACATTTTTGGACGTATTTTTAAAAATCACAATCCGATTTGTATTTCACGAGATATTTGAGGTTTACGGGTGGTCTGAAACACCCTATATACAGTGTGAAAATTAAGTAGCGGATATATTCGGTAAAACCGAAATTAAATATTTTTGGAAAAAAATCCTCGAACAGGTCGATTTTCTTTGATAGAAATACACATTTTCAGTAGTCATTTGTTTTTGAGTAATGACGTCATCCATTATTTTTTTAATGACAACCCCCTATTTTTGTTTTTGATTTTGAGAGATATTTTCATTGTCGATCTGCCAGTGTAAAAATGTTGCCATCTTACATAAGACATTTTTCAAGTAAACGACAATTTAAAGTGAGAAACTGTAAATTTTATTGTTAACACAAAATAAACAAAAATATCTTCAGAAAGCAAATGCAATTATTAAATTAAATGTTCTGCCATCCACAGTTCGAACACGTAGAAATTCTTCTTGAACATTTTAAATATTTTCAGTTCTAATTCTGCGCAGTTTATCTCTCTTTCGGTCCTCGCCTGCCAATCCACCTATTCATAAAGCAATTGTTTAAAAAAAACGCACATAGCGCGAGGGTGCGCCATCTTGCTGAAACCATATTGTTAAACTATATTGTTAAAAAATATTTAATTTCGGTTTTACCGAATTTATCCGCTACTTAATTTCCATACTGTATACGAGTTGGGTAAATGTGCCGGAACCCCTAATTTTTGGCTAAAAGTCAATTTTTACTTTCTCCTTTACGAAGTACGAGAAAGTATTGTGATCGTGATTTTTTTTTCAAAATTTTTTTTTGCGGAAATATCCGTTTTGGTGTCCCTAGATGCCATTTCAACAATTTCTGGAAATTTTTTTTTTGTGTCTGTGTGTGTGTGTGTCTGTCTGTGTGCGCTGTATCTCAAAAACTAATAAAGCAATTGATATGAAACTGTCAACATACGTCTTATTTGATAATCTGAAGAACTGAAAAGCTTTTGGTAAAATTTCATACACCGGAAGTGGGCGTTTACCTCAACTGTTTTTTGTTTTTTGCCAATATCTTCTTAAATATGTAAAATATCACAAAAACATTTAAACGAGCATTAAATACAACAAATAAATGAACATCTTTTGCTTGAAAATATTTTTGATAAAATCATTGCTATTCGAGAAAAAATTTTTTTTTTTTTTTTCAATGTTTGGTTTATAATTATGAAACGATAATAGTTACAGCAAATTTGTGTGAATAGTAATTGAAGAGAATACCAAAATGAACAACTTTTAAAGAATAAGTTTTTTTCGAAATCTCGTTAGTTTTTGAGTAAACCGAGTTTTTGAATTTGAAGTATAATTTCTCCATGTTTCATAATTTTGACGTTTTAAACGTCAGTTTCATCCGCAACGCTCGATGAACATTTAAAATATGATTCCAATTGAAAATAAACCATGAAAGCGTAAATATAAATGATGCCATAAAGTCGGAGAAAGTAACATGATGGCCACATCACCATTTTTTTTAATTCTTAAAATAAATGTTTATACAGTGGACGAAAAAAAATGAAACCTTTCATTTCATTTTCAAACCGCCATAACTCGGCGTATTTCCAATCGATTTTGATGAATCTTTGAGGGCGAAAAACTTTGAAGTGTCTTCTTTAAATTAATGCATGCGAACTTAAGCGTAACCCCTTCTGCCCCCCTCTAGCGCCCCAGTGAAAAAAAAAGTTTTTTTTTTCTGGAAACCATGTCCAACTTTGACGATGTCTACGGAGTTGAAAACATCTTGTCGACTCGATTCACCGTAAAGGCATTAAAATTTGATCAATGCCCTATGCAGGACTCAAAAAATGAAGTTTCTACGACCATTTGGCACCAAGTTATGGGTGTTTGAAAAAAAGTGCATTTCGAGGTTTTTCGCACATAACTCAGTGACTTTTCAACCAAATTTGATGATTCTTTCGGGAAAAAATCCCATTTTGGCGCTACTTTAAGGGAGTAAACTCAGATTGGAATGATCCCTTTTCGAACAAAAAAACATGTTTTTGGGCAAAAAAACATCCAACTAAGGCAAAGTGTACCGAGTTGGAAAAAATGCATCGACTGGATCCACCGAAAGGGAATTTCAATTGTTTCATTTTTTTCCTTCAGTATAGTTTTGTTTACCATATTCACTACTTTGATTTTTAACAGCTCTCCTATTCTTCGAGATATGAGTCATCGGCAGTTTTTTTTAATGTATATTTTTACATTTCTAAATAGACACTTTTTCAACATTTGCAATGATATTGGGTTTGTGGTTTTTTTAAATATTAAATAAAATAATGAAAAATGAAATTTGTTATAAAAAGATATTAAGCACTTTATTATTGTGAAAAAATTATAATAAATGTGAAACCTTCAGCAGCCTGACAGTAGATCAACGATGGCCCTTAATGAGTTTTGAATAGTTTGCAAAAAAGCCATCTTAATTCTATCTTCCATCTCTTTTAGCGACTGAGGTTTGTTCTTATGGACCACCGATTTTAAATGACCGCAAAGGAAATTTTCTAAAAAACTTCAATTAGGTAACCGCGTTGACCATTCAGTATGTTCTCTTCGACCTAATTAATTTCGGTATTCACGCAGCTTGTTTTCGTAATGAGGCGAAGCTGAATCTTGCTTGTACCAAATGTCATCGGAGAATAGTTCATTATTTACGTGGTTTGGAAATAACCGAATGAATGGTAGAATAATTTCCTCGCGAAAAAGATATAAACAACGATTACGATTTAAATTGTCTCTAAAAATGAAATGGTCCGATGATTATTCTCGCCCATATATTTAATTTTTGATGGTATTGGATGTGATTGTCTTCCATCCAGTAAGGATTTTGAACCATCTAAGCAAAATGTTGATTCATGAGAAAATACTACAATTTAACAAAATTACTATTAATCTCAATGTTATCCTTCATATTCTAATAAAACTAAATCCTTGTATCAGGATCATCTTCAATTAATTCTCGTGTTAATCTTGTAATGTACGTTACAGGGATAAGACCACCAGGATTTGGTTCAGTACAGCATTCAGGCGATAGATTCCGCCACTTTGGAGTTTCTAACAAATACCTTAATTGCATTCACAGTGGCAGAAAAGTGAAACGGTAAAAATTGAATAAGAAAAAAACCAGTCCTGACTAAAATCAGTAGAAAATAGAGCAGGGATATCGTATTATCTCACGAAATTCATATTGTATTGTAAAGTAAAATGTTTCACTGCACTCTTTTGATGGGCTAGAGAATCAATTCAGAATGACCCAAAATTCAAATGAGCCGTGAAAGTTCGAACTGAAGAAAAGTCGAAAATTTGGTACTGCAAGATCGGCGTGTAAAGATCTCTGTCATTGCCAATGAATGCAGAATATTCGAAACAAGTGTGAAACTTTTCCTTGACAATTTTGGTATGAATTAGGTGCCTGCATGTTGTTTATGGTTATTTTCAATAGCTAAGAAAACGAGGGCCCTTCCTTTAAGGGGGAACACCACCTTGAACGCTGAAAAAAATAGGTCATTTTCGTATTTTATTTTCGGCATGAAAACAAGTCAGGAGGGCAAATCGTTTTTGATGTTTTTATTTTATTAGAAAAAATCCTTAAAAAATATCCTCAGCGGTCGAAGTATCGCTTATTAAAAATCAATTTGGTTTTTATTAATTCAACAATTTTTAACGGAGATATAAATTTTTGAAAATTTTAGTTTTATTTTTTGAGCAATTGAACGAAAACATCGCAGAAAAAATATAAAATACACAGATAAAATTCCATAAAAAATCATCCTCAATGGCCGAAGTATAGCTAATTCAAAATCAATTTAGTTTTTGTAAATTCAACAATTTTTAATAAAGATATGGATTTTTGAAAATTTTTGTTTAATTTTTTTGAGCACTAGAATGAAAACTTCGCAGAAAAAAAATAAAACGCGCAGACAAAATTCCATAAAAAATCATCCTCAATGGCCGAAGTATAGCTAATTCAAAATCAATTTGGTTTTTGTAGATTCAACAATTTTCAATGGGGATATGAATTTTTGAAGGTTTTCGTTTTAATTTTTTGACCACAATAATGAAAACGTCGTAGAAAAAAAAATTTAAAACGCGCAGAAAAAAACCCTTAAAAAATATCCTCAACGGTCGAAGTATCGTTTATTAAAAATCAATTTGGTTTTTGTTAATTCAACAATTTTTAATGGAGATATGAATTTTTGAAAATTTTAGTTTTATTTTTTTGTACACTTGAATGAAAACATCGCAGAAAAAATATAAAATGCGCAGACAAAATTCCATAAAAAATCATCCTCAATGGCCGAAGTATAGCTAATTCAAAATCAATTTGGTTTTTGTAAATTCAACAATTTTTAATAAAGATATGGATTTTTGAAAATTTTTGTTTAATTTTTTTGAGCACTAGAATGAAAACTTCGCAGAAAAATGTTAAAACGCGCAGACAAAATTCCATAAAAAATCATCCTCAATGGCCGAAGTATAGCTAATTCAAAATCAATTTGGTTTTTGTAAATTCAACAATTTTCAATGGGGATATGAATTTTTGAAGATTTTCGTTTGAATTTTTTGACCACAAGAATGAAAACGTCGTAGAAAAAAAAAATTAAAACGCGCAGAAAAAAACCCTTAAAAAATATCCTCAACGGTCGAAGTATCGCTTGTTAAAAATTAATTTGGATTTTGTTAATTCAAAAATTTTTAATGGAGGTATGAATTTTTGAAAATTTTAGTTTTATTTTTTGAGCAATTGAATGAAAACATCGCAGAAAAAATATAAAATGCGCAGACAAAATTCAATAAAAAACCATATTCAATGGCCGAAGTATAGCTAATTCAAAATAAATTTGGTTTTTGTAAATTCGACAATTTTTAATAGAGATATGGATTTTTGAAGATTTTCGTTTGAATTTTTTGACCACAAGAATGAAAACGTCGCAGAAAAAATATAAAATGCGTAGACAAAATTCCATAAAAAATCATCCTCAATAGCTGAAGTATAGCTAATTTAAAACCAATTTGGTTTTTGTAAATTCAACAATTTTCAATAGAGATATGGATTTTTGAAGATTTTCGTTTGAATTTTTTGACCACAAGAATGAAAACGTCGCAGAAAAAATATAAACTGCGTAGACAAAATTCAATAAAAAACCATCCTCAATGGCCATAGTATAGCTAATTCAAAATAAATTTGGTTTTTGTAAATTCAACAATTTTCAATAGATATGGATTTTTGAAGATTTTCGTTTGAATTTTTTGACCACAAGAATGAAAACGTCGCAGAAAAAAATATAAAACGCATAGAAAAAATTCCTTAGAACAATATTTTCAATGGTCGAAGAATCGCTTATTCAAAATTAATTTGGTTTTTGTAAATTTAACAATTTTTAATGGAGATATGGATTTTTGAAGATTTTAGTTTTATTTTTTTGAGCACTAGAATGAAAACATCGCAGAAAAAATATAAAACGCACAAACAAAATTCCATAAAAAATCATCCTCAATGGCCGAAGCATCGCTAATTCAAAATCAAGTCGGTTTGTGTAAAGCGAACAATTTTTAATAGAGATATGGATTTTTGAAGATTTCATTTTAATTTTTTGAGCACTTGAATGAAAACGTCGCAGAAAAAAATATAAAACGCGCAGAAAAAAATCCTTAAAAAATATCCTCAATGGTCGAAGTATCACTTATTAAAAATCAATTTGGTTTCTATTAATTCAGCAATTTTTAATAGAGGTATGAATTTTTAAAAATTTTAGTTTTATTTTTTTGAGCACTGGAATGAAATCATCGCAGAAAAAATATAAAACCTACAGACAAAATTCCATAAAAAATCATCCTCAATGGCCGAAGCATCGCTAATTTAAAATCAAGTCGGTTTGTGTAAAGCCAACAATTTTGAATAGACATATGGATTTTTGAAGATTTCATTTTAATTTTTTGAGCACTTGAATGAAAACGTCGCAGAAAAAAATATAAAACGCGCAGAAAAAAATCCTTAAAAAATATCCTCAATGGTCGAAGTATCACTTATTAAAAATCAATTTGGTTTCTATTAATTCAGCAATTTTTAATAGAGGTATGAATTTTTAAAAAATTTAGTTTTATTTTTTTGAGCACTGGAATGAAATCATCGCAGAAAAAATATAAAACCTACAGACAAAATTCCATAAAAAATCATCCTCAATGGCCGAAGCATCGCTAATTTAAAATCAAATCGGTTTTTGTAAAGCTAACAATTTTCAATAGAGATATGGATTTTTGAAGATTTTCGTTTTAATTTTTTTGAGCACTTGAATGAAAACGTCGCAGAAAAAAAATATAAAACGCGCAGAAAAAAATTCTTAAAAAATATCCTCAACGGTCGAACTATCGCTTATTAAAAATAAATTTGGTTTTTGTTAATCCAGCAATTTTTAATGGAGATATGAATTTTTGAAAATTTTAGTTTTATTTTTTTGAGCACTTGAATGAAAACATCGCAGAAAAAATATAAAATGCGCAGACAAAATTCCATAAAAAATCATCCTTAATGGCTGAAGTATAGCTAATTCAAAATCAATTTGGTTTTTGTAAATTCAACAATTTTTAATGGAGATATGGATTTTTGTTCTATTTTTTTTGAGCACTTGAAAGAAAACTTCGCAGAAAAAAAAATAAAACGCGCAGACAAAATTCCATAAAAAATTATCCGAGACAGTTTAATCGAAATACACGCTTTAAAACAATTGGTTTTGAGGGTGCATTTTTTTATATAGTTTGTTAGGGGGTCAGGTTACGTAGACGAAGAACTGGATCCCAAATTTACCGCCTATCTGGGACAAAATTAAAATATAATGCAATTAACTTCGGTTTATACACAAAAGATTGCTGGGCATAATAAGCAAGTGGATTTGCGATGTACTAGAATTGGCCTGAGGCATGATGAAACGGACAGGGATTTAAAAGAACATAAATAGGGGAATGTTAATTTTTTTTGTATCATTCAAAACCCGGCGTGACGTCAGCCAGGGAAGTAGTTGTTTTAATAAATGATTTATTCTGCAAGACAATGTTGAATATTTATATATTCAGGTTACTTTTTGTCTTTAATTAAATAATTAATTTAATGCATTTGCAACAAGTAAGGGTAATCAATAATTGTTTATTTTTTGTTCGAAAAGGAGGCGTAGGGGGATATATTATATGCTGTGGCTCTACCATCAGCATTTTCCACGAGCCGCCACTGCGCTGTGTTATTTGCCACTTTCAGCCCTTGTTATGAAATGTACCATTTAATGTTTTAATACAATGTTGATCCTTTATTGGTTGTATCGTAATTTTTAGAGCATATTTTCTCCGGAACAAATTTTCAGATCTAAAAATTCATAAGACACACACACACACATAAATAACACATGATAATCATTGTCTCTTAATTTTTTTAAGGTGACATTATCCGGCATCAAAGTATTTGCATTTACATTAGCAGATAACATTATATTTGAACTGCAACACGCACGAATTACCATACTGGCAAAAATGTTGTATATATTATAAATAAACAACATGCAATATCAAAGATTTGTTGTTGCATGTAATTAAGATGGACGGCTGCTTCATCGGATCGAGACTCCCAGCGATAAACTAGTTTCTTAAATGATATTATGGCGAAAATCGAAAGTAGACCAAGAATGGAATTCACTTTTATTTTTCATCCGACTGGTAAGAATGTGATTTCTTCTTATGCGAACTTAGATTTTATAACTGGCTGATTCACTCAATCCAGGTGATCGTTTAAATGGTTGCGTTATATAAAACCCATTTAACCAGAATATCTTCCTTACATGAGTGATGTGCTACTTACACTTATTTAATTCTTGAATTGTTTATATTTAAAAATCACGTACTAATTCCTAATAAAATATAATGTTCGATAATGCATAATATATGTAGCGGATCTAATCGTTTTTAAATATTAAATCATGATTCATCAAGTGATCAATGAGAATCAAGTTATAGTTATTTAACCAACAAGTGTGTTAATAATGGCGATTAATGATCGAGACATTTTCACGCACGAGCGCTTGCGCGAGTGCGTTAATTGTTGAGATCATTAATCGCCAATTAACACACGAATTGGTTACAAGATTTTTCCGTTGATCGTAACTTAGATCAACATTAGAAATTAGATTAGAGAAAATCCAAACAAAACAAACAAATAAACTTGCTATTAAGCCCTTTGCAGCAATATCGGCAAAACATGGGAATAGCGCAGATACCGAATGACGTCTTACCTGTTACTCCTCGCACCAGGAAATAAATTCTACGTAAGTTTTTTCGTAAAAATGTGTACTCTTTTCCGGAATCAAATTTAATGTTGCATTATTTTCAATGGCTAGTACTTTTGGCGGTGTTAATTTAAACTCGACACTATCCATAGTAGCAGACATTCACTCGATACACGCGTTTTATAAATTTGACGTTTCACACTTTGACATTATTGTATAACAAAATCGAAGGCGGTTCGCCTCTAATTTGTTTCTAACGCAGAGAATTGATATACTTTTGCATTTACATGTGAAACAAATTATAGATCGTTTTCTCGCTATTATCAGTTACATTTCCAGTAATTATGAGTAATTAGCCACTCATTTATTTATTTATTTATTTACCCAACAGCCACAAGGGCCAATTACAGAGTAATATAAGCATATAAAGTTAAGCTAATGATACAGATAAAATTACATTACATTACAAAAGTACAAATAGATGACAAGTGATATAAATAAGACAATAATACAATTACAGATAATAAACGTATGAATTAGCTATTTAATGCTTAACTAGAAATCGTTCTTTTTTTTAGGAAATATGATTGATAGGAATTCGAGTTAGGGAATCGAGGATGATAGCAAATTGGCTTGGCCAGCTAGGGCATTCAGCCACCATCGATGTATAGTATTTAATAATTCATTTAAGTGAAATGAGGACAAAGACTAAAAATATCCCGGGACCCGCATGGCTATTTTTCGTGTTAAAAAAGTAAAAAAAAAGTGACCGCCCGGACGGGACTCGAACCCGCACCAGCGGGGTCGGCGGCCGGACCTCTACCCACTAGACCACCGCGGCCCTAGAAATCGTTCATTAATGAAAAATCGTTTATTAATGAAAAATCGTTCATTAATATGGGTCATTAATGAACGATTTTTGATACATTTGGGTACATTAAAGTTAGCCGTTAACCAACGAGCAACGGAAAAATATATTATTCCATTGGTGGGACTATAGTGTCGATAGAATAATATATAATATAATAATAAAATAAACAATGCAGTCGACATTAAACTCGTCGGGTAAAAAGTGCGCTAATGTAGTTATCAGATTCAGGTTTTTTTGTCCTCGAAATTATTTAAGGATTGAATAATAGAAGTTGCAAATGAATATGTCACCCGACCATTCACGTTGGCGTCCTTGCTTTTATTCGTATTTTATTGGCAATGTTTAGTAACTTTTTCAGTCAATTAAGTAAATACTTTGTCATTCAGGATATAATTTTTGAATGTCATCAAGACGGATTAAACTCATAAAATAACATTCACTAGTCATATTTGTCAGGAAGTGTATTTAGTAAGTTTAATGACCCCAGAACGAAATAGAATTAAAAATTCAGCTATTTTTTTGGTGAAAGGCACCATAGGAACATTTTGATGTATTTGGGTGTGCGGCTTGAATCTCTTGGCTGATATGTACTTATAAGCAGCGAATTGTGAAGGTCTTGGTTTGGTATTTAACGAGAAAAAAATTATTCCATCTCGAATAAACATAAGATCGCTGGAGACCTTCGGAAAAGTAAACCGTGGTTGAACTTTGTTTTCACGTTTTTATTTCTTGAGTGTATATTTGAGTATTTATTATATCGTCACACCTGAGTCACAAGATTTTGTTTCAGAGTTGGCTTTGAGATAAATTACGAATGTCGCATATGAAAAATTAGGACATTTAGCCTAGAGGCTATTGGAAATAACATCTATGAAAAAAGGGTTAGTTGAGGAAAATCAAAAATTGTAAGATGGATTATATGCCCACCGTGTTCACGAAAGCCATTATTTAATAATACAAATTGTCTCGATTTGTCAGTTTGTTATTAAAATGACAATTCACGTCATAGAAGACCAGATCAGTTGAATTCATGACTGCTATGTTTCTCTCTCATGCATGGCCATCTCAGCAACAAAATTCAGTGGCTCACACTTTTTTATACATTAATAAAAAGAGTTTCATGTTGGCCTTTTTCTCGGACGTAAGTAAAAAATGGTGTTGTGACCATCATGTTACTTTCTCCGATTTGATGATGTAATAGTTATATTTATACCTTCTTAGTTTAGTTTTCAATTCAAATGATATTTTGCAAAAAAATATTCAATTTCTCATCTAAGCGCTCAAATATTTCAAAAATGGATCAACTGATGTTTCTATTTCTCTTTATACAACATCAAAATACAATACACAAGTCTGGATTTGCCATAGTTTTGGAAAAATTCATAATCTTTTGTTCTTGCTTGCAAAAATGCCGTTTCTCAAATTTCTCGAAAATGTACCGAAAAATGTTTTATTTTTTTCATCAAAATCCGATAGATCCAATCAAGTCCGCACTTGTCACAGTTTGAATTAAACAAATTCTGTTTTTTTATAAAAAATATTTTGATTTCTTAAAAAAAGTTGACTTTTCATATTTAAAAAAAATTCGCAAGAAAACAATTTTATATTTTTTTCTTAAAAATCAAAAAAATAATTTTATTGCATTTCATAATTTTTTTTAAGAGATTAACATAACTTTTCACCTTTTCAATCTTATATTCATTTTAGGTTATGTTGAAAAGTTTCAAATCGATGGCAATTTTTTTCGAGTTGCAAAAATTATTACAATTAGTCGCAATTAAAAAATATAGTCGTGGGATGTATGCGGCTAAATTTGAAATTAAACTTGTATGGATTTGTGCAATTTTTCATACTTATTTTCGACACCAAAATTATTACAATTTTTTCAATTTACATTAAGGTAAAATTAAATACCTTCAATTTTTACAAAAGAAATTAATACAACTTGTCTCTAAATGTTCAAGTCGATGTTTATTAGTTTTATATTTTTTTTCGAGTCGCCAAAATTAATTCGCTCTATGTTAACACAATCTTATCAAATATAATTCTCCGATTTGATGGTTTAATAGTTAATTATATTTATTACACTGTCATGGTTTGTTTTCAATTTAAATCACATTTTAAATGTATGTGAGCGTTTTGAAGGATTGGATGATACTGACGTTTGAAACGTTAAAACTGAGACAAGAGTTAAGGATTTTTTAAATTGTGCCTGCTGTAAGATACACATTTAGTTTTAATTTAAAAAAATGAAATCGTTGCATAATTATTATGTAAATTTTAACAGATACTTTTGCATCTATTTATTTATTTACAAAACCCAACAGACTCAATGTCCATTGACAGGGTTACAAAATAAAGTACAACTACAAATCAAAACTACAAAGTAATCACAGAATAATTAATAGTATTACAAAATAACAGCGTAACTATTAACATAAAATTACAAATAGCTTGCGAATTACAAAGGTGCATACAACTAATTAAAACAGTTTATTTCTTTTAAAAATCTCAACTGAGACAAAAATTATGTATTATCAAAATTGTGCCTGCAGTAAGATACAAATTTAGCTTAAATTTAAAAAAAAACACACAGACACTAATTTTTTTTCCAGAAATTGAAATAGCATCATGGGATATTTCCGTAATTTTTTTTTTAATGTTCACGATCACAATACTTTCTCGTACGTAACGGAGAAAGTAAAAATTACATTTTCTAAAGTAATTTTTGATATTTTTCAACTATTAAATACGCCATTTTTGATGTTTTCACAGTCAAAAATAACATTTATCTACAGTCTAAAATGAATTGATTCAACAGTCAAAATGACTTTTATTTAGAGTCTAAAACAAAATGATTCACCAGTCAAAATGACATTTATTCACAGTCCAAAATAAAATGATTCAACAATCAAAATGACACTTTTCAGACACAAGCAGTCAGATATGACATTTCCTAACTGTTTTAAAAGTAAATGTTTAGATAGTCAAAATGTCATTGTTGGTAGATTTTAAATGTCCTTTCTGATAGTTAAAAAAACATGGTATTTGACTGCTAAAAAGTATTTTTTGACTGCGGAATAATGTCATTTTTGACAGTGAAAAAGGTGCGATTTTTGACACTTCGAAAGCGTACTTTATCAAGCTCTGCGCTTGAAATTACAGACGATATTTTTTCTACACGCGTCTTGTAGGAAAAATCAAATACAAATATTAAATATGTGTTATTAATATACATTAAATATTATTATTATTATTATTATTATTATTATATCAACCCTGTATTTATTATGCAAATAATAAACAAACCAATTATTAATAACCGATTATCATTAAAGTACGTTACAATGTTTTTACTTTCTCCATTACAAAGTACGAGAAAGTATTGTGATCGTGAAAATTTTTTCAATTTTTTTTGTAACGGAAATATCCGTTTTGGGGTCCCTAGATGCCATTTAAATAATTTCTGGAAACAAAAAATTGTGTCTGTGTGTGTGTGTGTGTGTGTGTCTGTCTGTCTGTGCGCGCTGTATCTCAAAAACTAATAAAGCAATTAATATGAAACTTTGAACATTCATCTTATTTGATAATCTGAAGAAATGGAGAGCTTTTGGTAAAATTTCGTACAAGGGAAGTGGGCGTTTACCTTAACTGTTTTTTTGTTTTTTGCCAATATTTTCTTAAATATGAAAAATATCATAAAAACACTTAAACAATTTTAAAGATAACAAAGAAATGAATATCTTTTGCTTGGAAACATTTTTCATAAAATCATTTATATTTGTGAAAAAAATTATTTATTTTTTTTAATTTTTGGTTTATCATTATAAAACGATAATAGTCATAGCAAATTTATGTTACTAATAATTGTAGAGAATGCTAAAATTAACAATTTATAAAGAATAAGTTTTTTTCGAAATCCCTTTAGTTTTTGAGTAAACTGAGTTTTTGAATTTCAAGTATAATTTTTCCATCTTTCATAATTTTGACGTTTTAAACGTCAGTTTCATCCGAGTTTACACAACGCTCGATGTACATTTAAAATATGATTTAAATTGAAAATAAACCATGAAAGAGTAAATATAAATGATACCATCAAGTCGGAGAAAGTAACATGATGGCCACATCACCATTTTTTAAAGAATTTTTATGAATTGTTCACTTTTTTTCAGGATTTTTTTAATAACTTTTTTAGAACTTTCTTTTCGAAAAGTTCTAAAAAAGTCCCGATAAAAGTCCTAAAAGAAATCGTAAAAATTACCTAAAAAAATTTCTAGAAAAAAGTTCTGAAGAGAACGACCTGAAAAAGAATTCCTAAAAATTGTACTGAAAAAAAATCCAGAAAAAAGTGTTAAAAACAATCCACAAAAGTCCTGAATAAAAGCTCCCGAAAAAAATTCCTGAAAGAGTTCTAGAAAATAATCCCGAAAAAAGTCGAAACAAAATCCTGAAAAACAGTTATGAATAAAATTCTTTTGGTACTCTTTGAGAATTTTTTTTCAGGACTTTTTCTGGAACCTTCTCTTCAGGAAGTCTTAAAAAATGTCCTGAACTTTATTCCTAAAAAAAAGTCCTAAAAATTGCTGTACATAGAGTCTTGTAAAAAAAGTCTCGCAAAAAATGTCCTGAATAATAGAAATCCTGAAAAAAGTGGTAAAAAAAATCCGGAAGAGTGCTGAAATTATCCCGAAAACTCCTGAAAATATGTTCCGAAAAAAATTCCTGAAAAAAGTTTTGGAAAAGAAATAGCGAAAACGTGTTAAAAAAAACTTAAAAAATGCGCTGAAAAAATCCGACTATTTTTTTTCCGGAGCTTTTTTTCAGGACTTTTTTTATAGGACTCTTATAGATTGTTTGTAACACTTTGTAAGGAAGTTTTTTTAGTACTATTTTCGGGTCTTCTTTTTTAGGACTTTCTCTTCAGGATTTTTTTTTCGGGACCTTCCATTGCGGACTTTTTTATAGAATTTTTATGAATTGTTTGTAACACAGGATTTTTTTCATAACTTTGTTTAGAACTTTTTTTTCGGACAGTAAATAAAAGTCCTAAAAAAATCCTAAAAGAAATGGCCATTATGTTACTTTCTCCAACTTGATGGTAGTCATTTATATTTAGCCTTTCATGATTTGTTTTCAATTTAAATCATATTTTAAATGTACATCGAGCGTTTTGTAGACCCGCATGAAACTGACGTTAAAAACGTCAAAATTATAAGATGGAAAAATTATACTTTAAATTCAAAAACTCAGTTTACTCAAAAACTAAAGTGATTTCGAAAAAAAACATATTTTTATAAGTTGTTCATTTTTGCATTCTCTATAATTATTATTAACATAAATTCGCTGTAACTATTATCGTTTCATAATTATACACTAAAAATGAAAAAAAATAATAATAATTTGTTTTCTCGAATAACAATGATTTTATGTAAAATTTTTCCATCTTTCATAATTTTGACATTTTAAACGTCAGTTTCATCCGAGTTTACGCAACGCTCGATGTACATTTAAAATATGATTTCAATTGAAAATAAACCATGAAAGCGTAAATATAAATAATACCATCATGTCGGAGAAAGTAACATGATGGCCACATCAGATCATAGTTACGCCACTGCCAGGTATGGTTTCTGGTTTCCTATAGCACTATTGTGAATTACAGTGGTCTTTCTTGCTGCACTTCGATCTTTGTTACAGTATTTTTTCTGAGGATGTTTTGGTTGTCTTTCATATCTGGATAGTATTTTTGTCTATTCCTCGTTTTTCAATTACCTTCCATATGACTTTTCTTCTTACTCAGTCGAACGTCTTTTCCAAAGCGATAAAACAAATTTGTGGCCGTTTGTCAGAAGCAGAAATGTCCACTTTCTGTAATTTTCACTTTTTTATCTAAGGCAAAGGCACACAATGTTTCTACCGTCTGCCAAAAAGCAAGTAGACAATTAAACTCATTTTAATTTCGAAACCAAACCTGAAATTTTTTAAATTATGATTTTCTGGATATCATGGAAATTTATTTTTTTCTCTTATGAAAAGTAGCTCAAATTGACATATTTGTCTTTTGTTGTCTAGGATTAAATAAAGAAAATAAAGTCTTGGGTGCTTCTTCCTCTTCTGAATCCGAATTGGGTGTCTTCTGTCGTATCTTTAATCTTGTCTCTAATTCTGGTTTCTATTATTTTAGCCAAAATCGTTCCAGGGCAGTAAACCAGGCGTTATTCTTTTATAGTTACTACAGTTTCTTTAACCCATTATCACCTAGTGTGCCATATAAGGAACACAAATTAATAATGTTACTTTGGATTTTTTTATTTTATGTTTGGTATTCCATGGCACATACAATATCTCATATTCTAAAAATGATATGAATAAAGTTCTGCCTTTGTAATGAATTTATAAATTATTAATTAATAAATTGAATTCAATAAAAAACCAATTCAGGTGTAAGTGTTAATCTTGATTGTGAGTAGGATTATTTCTTTCTTCCTTTCTGCTGGCATTTCTGTGATTTTTACTGCATCATTCAATAGTTCTGTTACTTGTTGTCTTCCTTCATTACCCATTTATTTGATAATTTAAGGTGTTATATTGCCAATTCCAGGCACCTTTCTTACTTTCAGCTTCTATCAAAGTAGGGCATTAAAGATTGAGCAGTTTTGCATGGTAATAAAAAAAATTAAACAAGATACAGAAGCTTCTATTTTCATCTAGGGTAGTAAACCTCAATTACTTTACAGTATGTTTTAAAATAATGTCCGCAAGATGGCACGCACTGACATCGATTCATTGTTGGAGGCGTTCTCCAAAGTTTATCTCTGCCCGGTGAGACACAGCGATGAGTATTGCGTGGATTTCTTCATAATTTCTCTATTTCAACTCATCGAGGGTGTGAGCGCAATATTTAAAAACTTTACTATTTAGGTACCCTCAAAGAAAAAGTCAGAAATGCTTAAGTCTGGATAGCGATCGGGCCACCGAACATCGCTTCTGAGAGAGACCAAACGCTCAGCAAACATTTCAATAAAGCCAGGGAAACTCGCGCTCCTGTTGGAATCAAAGGTCACTCTGGTCCTCTTTTTTAGCAAGAGCATCTAAGCTGCAGGTCTGTTGCCAATATTGTCACATACAGAGCAGTAGTGACCGTCACTGTCACTTCCTCCTCCTCAAAAATATAGCGACCAATCACGTTCAGAAACAGCACACCACTATGCTACCTTCGAGAAGTGGAGAGGCCTTTCATTAAGCTGCCGGTGGTTAGAGTAGCAGAAATTCTGGTTATTAAGTGCACCGTTGTGAATGTGCTTCATTGCCGATTTGTTGAGGTATGAAGGTCCTCAAACTACTACGGTTTAAGATGCCCAATGCACCAGAATGTTTCCGAACAAAACGATTTGGCGATTGCTAAATTGCTTCTCTCACTTGTATCTTGCTCTTATTAATTTTGCATCGTCTAGGAGGTACTTTTGGTTTCCTGTTTCTTTCAAATTTCTAATCCAGGCACTAGGAACTGAAACTGTGCGAGGAATGTTACACATTTTTTCTGAAACGGTGATGTTATAGGGTAATGTACATGATGAATTATACAACAGTTTTTTTTTAATATTCATTCTGGGGTGACGTTGGGGAATTGATAGTTGATAAAGAGGCGAGATTGAGGAAAATGATACAGTACGTGCTAGATAGTTCTGTCAGTGATTAGTTGTATCAAAAATGGCTGCAGCTTCAGAATCTGAAAGCGATAGCCATCTTTCTATCCAATATACTCCTCCGGAGTTCAGAACTATTGCCAATTCAGACTTGATACCGCAGGAATTCAAATGGCAATATGAAAAATGCTGTGTGCTTTTAAAGATTTGAGCAAAAACAAAACCGTGAGTATGGTATTCGTAAATATTTTGTTGGCGTATTTCATGGAGAAGTTTGAACTTTTAAAAAGTTCAAGTTTGTGTAGCGCATACTCGATGTTAAAGTGTATGCTTAATGTACGAGAAGGCATAGACATTAGAAAATACATCAAATTAATTCCATTTTTAAAGAAGAAAACTGTTGGTTATCGTGCAAGAAGGTCCAGAGTATTGACACGAGATCAGATAAATACATTTATAGAAAACATATTACGAAACAAATTTTGCCGAGACTTGGAAAGAGCTTAAGAAGATGAGTATTGTAAACAAGCCGCAGATTTAGTAACAGACCCCAATGGTATCAATGATTACTTCACATGTAATTAATAAGCAGACAACAACATTAATAAGCAAAAAACGTTATTAATTACTATCTATCTCACTTTAAATGCATGTAAGTAAGGACCACTCTCAGGATCGTTCATGCCAACAACAGACTCCTAAGTTGTTTCACGTATGAGTTTATAAAGAAGCGAGAAATTTGCTTTCTTGAAATTATAAGACTGAGCTGAGCAAAATATTTTTATATGGTTAACATTAGAAACATGGCATGTCATATTTAACGATGGTTGATAATTATCATTGATAATAATATATTTAAAGTGGAGAATCGTTTCGTGCTACCATGCAATTTGAGTTTTTAGAATTTACTACTAAATCTAACTCTTCTTATTAACGTTTAGTTGATTTGCTGAATGAAAATCAATAAAGGTAGATAAACACAACAACCTACTACATTGTATAACAGGATAACTAACCATTATAAATTCATCATCAAGAAGAAGTTATGATTCTTAAACGCTGAATAATAGTTCCCGTGAGGTCGCAGATGTCTGGGGCAATATATAAACAACAATAATATTATAATAAGTATTGAATATACATATACGTAGACAAACCAGTGGCGGTTTCAAAGGGGGGGTAATCGGGTAATTACCCCCCCTAAGAATTTTTCACGTAACAATTTTTATTGTTAAAAATTAGAGGTATTTCATATTCCAAAGAAATAATATAACCGGTAAATTTTTCCAACGCTTTAAAACGTTGGAAAAGGATAGGGAGATTTCATGGAACAGGTGTATGCAGTGGCGGCTCGTAGAACATTTGGTTGGTAGAGCCACTTAACATATAATATAATAATGCACAGTGGGTCAAAAAGAAAACGATACAAATAGTTTTGTACTGTTATATCTTCGTGAGCTATTAGTATTTTAAAATAATTAATACAACAGTGAAAAGCCCAATTTTTACGGATAAGATGAAGTACTTTTGCTCTAAAAAAATAATACTTAAACTTGTGCCCGGAGCAGTGGCGGCTCTAGGAAAATTTTGACGGTAGAGCCACTTTGCACACACAATATATCTCACCGTCTCATTGTTTAGGAAAGAAAAATCGATCAGAAGAAGCACTAAAAAAAAAAACGAAAAATAGCCCGCACGGGGCTGTTTCTCTGTACGGCAGAGTTCAATTTGAAAATCGCATCCGCGAAAGCCACTATAGTGGCGCATAGTGTAATACTTTAAGAATTGAAAACTTATTTTTGGTTAAAAAACTTATTTTTTATCTTATCTATATCTCTTTAATGACTACCGAAAGGAAAAAATTAAAAATTAGAAGATTTACAACGTTGAGTTGTAGTAAGTTATTTTTAAGTTATTTTATTTAGTTTATTTTTGGGTAATGTTTTGTTAGTTGACCTAAGTTACTCTTTATTTTGACGTGTCTCGCATTGTAAATACAATGCAAAAGACCAACTCTTATCTTATCTTAAAGAATTTGCAAAATCTTTCCTTTCGTTTAAGGATTATCCTCAAAAAACTACAAAAACTTTGCTGAAAGAATTTGCCAAATTTGGTCATCCGTTCACAAGTTATCTTAAATAAATGATTTTTTTGATCCTGTACATTTATTCGATGAGTAGAAATACTTTTCAAGAGGAATTTTTAAAATCGACCATTTTGTTCAAGAGCTATCTTCTCAAAACCACAGAACTATTGAGCAATTATTTTTTTTACATACACATACTTTGTTGAAAGATTTTTCAATATATGTTTATCCGTTCAAGAGTTGTCCTTAAAGACTAGAAAACAATTATATGACAAATTTAATTTTTCGGTCTTAACTGCATCTATTCGACTCTGCTGGAAGAATTTCCCAAATTCGATCATCCGTTCAAGAGTTATTCTCAAAAACCAGAAATCAATTGAAGGAAACATTTAATTTTTTAGTCTTATCTGCATCCATTCGACGAGTACAACACTTTGCTGGAAGAATTTGCCAAATTTGGTCATACGTTGAAGAGTTATCCTGTGAAACCCGAAAAACAATTGAACAAATTTAATTTTTTGGTTCTTTTTTTTATTTTATTCAAATTTAGATATAGTACATGATAAATTATAACAAAGTACATCACAACAAAATCAAATTCTACAGCTAATTGAATACGTCACAGAAAATAAGAACAAAATCATTTGCAATTGATATAATCCTCTACTGAGTAATATTCTTTTTCCATCAGTCGAGACATTTTTTCTACATCTTCCGGATAAATATAAGACTTTGTCGAAAGAATTTTACAAATCTCGTCCTCGGTTCAAAAGTTAAAATGTTGAAAATTAAAAAAAAAAACAATTTTTGCATTTTGTGTTAATGTTAAGAGAAAATTTCGTAACCCGTAATAAAATTACATAAAATTTGCCATATTTTGAAGTTTAAATCATCACGATTGAAGAACGCGTGCGGCAATAGTGCAATTTAAAAAAAAATCAAAATATTGGAAATTTAAAAACTGCAATTTTGCATGTCGTGTTAATTTCACGAGAAAATATTGTAATCCGTTTTAAAATAACAGTAAATTCGCCATATTTTGACGTTTAAATAATAAAAATCGGACTACGTATTCGGCAGGTGTGAAATTTCAAAAATTAAAATCGCGTTTTTTTAAATTCTGGAAACTTAAAAAATTGCAATTTTTTACATTTTGCGTTAATTTCGCGAGAAAATATTAGAATCCATTTTAAAATAACAATAAATTCGACATATTTTGAAATTTAAATAATTATAATAGGACAACGCGTTCGGCAGGTCGAAATTTCGATTTTAAAAAGTGAGATTTTTGCATTTTGTGATAATTTCACGAAAATGTTTTGTAATCTGTTTTAACATTACACTAAATTTGCCACATTTTGACGTGTTTAAATCATCAAAATCGGACGACGCATTCGGCAGGTGTGCAATTTCAAATATCAAAATCGCGACAAAAATTACAAATTTAACGATGGCTACTTTTAACTGTTAAAAATAATAATTTTGAGCTACAAAAAATGACAATTTTCAACCTCCAAAAACTACAATCTTGAAATGCCAAAATTGATCATTTTCAATAACCAAAAACTTATATTTTCAACTGTTAAACATGGCAATTTTCAACTGCCAAAAACCTCAATTCCCAACTGTCAAAAATGATAAAATTTCAACTGCAATCAATTACCGTTTCAACTGTCAAAAACTGTAATTTTTATCTGCTTACAATGACCATCTGCTTACTGGCGGAAATGACAATTTTTTGGCTATTTTCAACTGCCAAAAATAATTTGAGCTATCAAAAATGATAATTTTCAACCCCCAAAAACTACAATATTGAAATGCCAAAATTGATCATTTTCAACAACCAAAAACTTATATTGTCAACTGCTAAAAATGGCAATTTTCAACTGCCAAAAACCAGAATTTCCAACAGTCAAAAATGACACTTTTCTGAAAGAATTTTTAATACTGCCATTTTGTTCAAGCTTTTAAAACCGCAAAAAAAATGAACGACGAATTTAATATTTAATCTTATCTGCATCAATTCAGTGAGCACAATACTTTGCCGGAAGAATTTTCAAAATCAGATTATCCGTTACACGAGTTATCCTCAAAAAAAGAACGACGGGTAACACTTTGCTGGATGAATATTTAAAATGTGGCCATCCTTTCAAACAATTGAACGACGAATTTATTTTTTGTGTTTATCTGCATCTATTCGATGAGTGAACAACACATTGCACCAAGAATTTTCAAAATCTGGTGATGCTTTCAAGATTTTTTTTTTTGCATATAATATTTTTTTGTGAGACTTCCAGGAACGAAGATATGCTAAATAACTTTATTCGTAAATAGTGCTTAGATCGACTGGAAACGCCTAAAAAACGAGGAAAACATAGTTTTTAGCCACTGGGTGTTTAAGAGCAGAAGCGCGAGTTTATTTATCTTTTTTTTATTACCCCCCCTAGACTAGTTGGTTGGAAACGCCCTTGAGACAAACAACATCAATTTCAGAATTTTCTGGTTAAAGATGAGGCTACCAAGGTACCACCACTCCGCCCTAAATATCTGTGCTTTCGATAAACATCAAAAGATGGTGGAAACAACTCCTAGTTTAACGTGAATCTTTTCTCCAGGTTTCAATTAGCTCTAAATCATTGGGTATTATAAAATGTAAATGTTTTAGAATACAGACCTTGTATATTTTGATAATAAAGATTTAAACCTAACTGTTAGGTATGAATCCGTTTTCTGCTTGTACTATGCGGGACAAACCATCTTCGTATTTTAAGTGGATATTTTCGCCGTTCTTGCGAGATCTGAAAACAGGGCACGTATTCTCCTTCACTTCGGCCTCACAAGGGGTAAGCTTCTTGCTGATGTAGATGTTGCAATATTCTTCATATTTCCGTAATCTGTGTTCGTTTTCCAAGATTTTCTGTGCGATATGTGACAACTCGAGCACAACTTTTAGTAATCTAGGTTTGGTATCAGCTCGGGGCTGAAGAAGTCTAAATACCTTAAGATGAATGTAATAAATATGAAAAATAGCCTGAATATACAGGGTGCGGATAAAGTTCATATTTCTGTTATCTTGGATTTGATGGAAAAACCCTGAAACAGGTCGATTTCGTTTTTATCCCGGGCACTTTATGACGTAATAAATTTAATTCTGTGGCCATCTGGTTGCACCCAGACGTGACGTCATCAGTTTTTTCAAATGGCAACCCCCGATTTTTATTATTCCCTGTACTCTATTGTTCATAAAACAGTGTAATAAGTTTGGCACATAACACATTTTTTAAAATGAACATTTTCGAATTTCAAAAAATTTAAATTTAATTTATGTGACAAACTAATAAAAATTCTTAAGAAAATATAAATTGTCAACGGAGGGGTTCAAACTGTCCACCCTTGGCCACTTGACATTGGCCAAGACGAACAAACACGCTTTCTACGGGACGTAGTATTGTTCCTGGGCCAATATTTCACATTTCCTTGCCTATACGAGTTTTCAGGTAATTCAAGTCTTTTGGCTTATTTAAATAACAAACATCTGCTGCAAGATGCAACTTTGATTGACAGATGGACGTAATAAAAGTGCATTCAGATAATCACGATTACTATTACATAGCTAGAATTATTATGAGCAAATGAGAAATCTAAAATTCTAAACAATATACCCAACGTTTTTTTATTATCTATAAACTTTTCTTATTGTCAACGCACCCTTAAACAAATTAGTGCGCTGACACTGTCAAAATACGCAGTAACTCGAACATTTTCATCATGCAAAGACTTACGAACGAAGAACGTTTACAAGTAATTAAAAATTACTACGGAAATTCCGGGTCAGTGATTGCAACTTTAAGAGCGCTTACGCCAATTTTGGGTCGTCATTCTCTCCCGAGTAGACAAGCAGTTCACAATTTGGTGAGAAAATTTGAGTCAACATATTCACTGTTGAATGTTCCCGTGCCAGTGTGACAACGCAGCGGTCGCAGCACCGAGAATATTGCTGCCGTTGAAGCGTCCATCGCAAACGATCCAAATCAGTCGATTCCACGGCGTTCTCAGGAATTGGGCCACACTATGGCGTATTTTATGAAAGAATCTTGGCCTGCATCCTTACAAGATCAAGTTAACTCAAGAACTAAAGCCACTTGACTATATGAAGCGACGCACGTTCGCAGAATGGGCTCTAGAGATGTTAGCCGAAAATGACGACTTTCATCGCAAAATCATCTTCATCAGTGATGAAGCGCATTTTTGGTTGAATGGCTTCGTCAACAAATAAAACATGCGTTATTGGAGTGCTGAAAACTCTCATGTGTTTAATGAAACATCACTTCATCCACAAAAAGTGACTGCATGGTGCGGTTTAAATTTAAATTTAAATAATAATAATAATATTATGGCTCGTCCATGTGGAATTTGCGGAAACAATATTGGTTCTCGCTCAAAAGTCTTACATTGCTGTGAATGTGGAAAATGGGCGCATGTGGATTGTGTTCATGATCTTACTCTGGACGACATTGCTTATTTCATAGATGAGGCTAAGAAACCGAATGGCGATCGGTGGACCTGCGTGAATTGTATTGTGCCGGGACCAACGCCCGCGTCGCCGTTGGTGCCGGGATCGAGCGGAGTATCGTCAGCGCGCGTTTCTCCAACTCAATCGCCGGGCCGGGACTGCTCGGATCGCGATTTGATTACAGAGACCATCCGAACCGTTTTAAAAGATGAATTGGCTGTTTTGTTTAAATGTGAACTGCAGAACATTATCCGTGAACTAAAAGACGAAATCAAAATTTTAAGGGAGCGGGTTCAAGTATTGGAATCCACCCCCAACATTGTAGCATCGGCCGCGTCAGGAAATAACATCAGTGAAGATGTTACACGGGAAATGGAAGAAAGAAAGGTACGAAGAGCTAACGTGATGGTTTATAATGTTCCCGAAAACTCTGGTACAACTCAAGAAAAAATTATGAAAGACGGTGACGCAATAAGGAACATTGTAGACTCGCAAATTTCATTTAATCCTGCTAAAATAATAAGAATTGGCAAAGTAGGGAACAAACCGCGTCCTATTAAATTATCCTTTGCAGAGGAAAAGTCTGCGATTGAATTATTGAGAGTTTGTCGCGCGGTGGATACAGGAAATGTAAAATTTAACAACGACTTAACAAATATGCAACGGGATCACTTAAAAAATCTTCGCGAAGAACTGGATCATCGTAAGCGCCAGGGTGAATCAAACTTGACCATAAAGTATATTAACGGACAACCTCAGATAAAGTCAGTACCCGCCAAACAACAAAAAAACTAAATATATATTTTCAAAACGTAGGCGGTTTGAGATCAAAACTCCATGAATTTATTCTTAAAATTAATTGCTCTGTTTATGATGTGATTGTATTTGTAGAAACTTGGCTTGACCAATCCGTTGCTGATTCTGAACTTGGCCTCAGTGATTTTATAGTGTACAGAGCAGACAGATCTCAGGTAAATAGTAACAAATTTAAAGGCGGCGGTGTACTTATTGCGGTTCGACGTAATATTGAAAGTAAACCCGTCATAAGCTCTAAAATAGTAGAGCAGTTATTTGTTATTGTGGCAAATAAATTTATTATTGGCTCTACATATATTCCACCAGGAGCTAATATATGTTATTATGCAAATCATGCCTTGGCTATTGATGAAATTTGTAATCATTACAGTAACCACAGTTACATATTCTGGGGTGATTACAATTTGCCAAACGCGACTTGGAGTACGAGTGTTAAAAAAGTCTTGGCGGATAACAACAAATCGTATCCTGCTCATATATTAGCGAATGTGTTTGAATATCACGGTATTACTCAAATTAATAAAATTTCTAATAAAAGAGGTCGATATTTGGACTTATGTTTTTCAAATATACAAAACACCGATATTAGTTTAGCAATTGATGCACTGTGTCGGTCTGATATTCACCATTGCCCCTACATAACAGAAATTCATACACAGAATTTTGAATATATTACTGTACCTGAGGTCTGGATTTATGATTTTAAATCTGCAGATTATTGTGCCATTAACAACCATCTCTCTTCTGTTGGCTGGGGCCAAGTACTCAATGAGAATGATGTCGATGGAATAGTAAGTAATTTTAACAATGTCGTTTATACTGTTTTTAATATGTTTGTGCCGTTGAAATTGTTAAGGCAGTTTAAGTACCCAAACTGGTTCAATTCAGATTTAATTCAGTTAACTAAACAAAAGAAGAGTGCACATGCAAAATATAAAAGATCGGGCTCACATTTTGATTATAATACATTCAGTATGCTGCGTTCGGATTGTGAACGACTAAATAATGAATTGTATTCATCCTACATTCAGAGAACTGAGGCAAATATACATGTTAATCCAAAGTTCTTCTGGAAATACGTCAATAAGTCTCGAAAATCAAGCGGTCTTCCTAAAAATTTACATTTGGGTGAGAAGTCGACAGATTCATTGACCGGTGCTGCAGAGCTATTTGCCGATCACTTCTCGAATGCATACGTAGTGAGAAATCTTAAGACAATGCCTCTATTTCAATCTGATCGATCAGTTGAGTTGTGTAAAGTGAATGTTACTCTTACAGATGTTTTTAATGCGTTATCCAACTTACAGGAATCCAGTAGTGTGGGTCCTGATGGAATTCCAGCTCACTTTCTTAAAAACTGTAAATTCTCTCTTGCTAAACCAATCCATGATATATTCAATTTATCATTATCATCGGGGACATTTCCGAATTGCTGGAAGAGCAGCTATATAACACCCATTTTTAAAAATGGCCAGAATGATGATGTTGAGAATTACAGGGGTGTTTGCTTACAATCCGCATTGCCAAAATTATTGGATCTATTGGTTTCAGAACAGTTAATGTGGAATTGTAAGAATATCATCATCAATGAACAGCATGGGTTTTTAAGAAATAGGTCTACTGTTTCCAATTTACTATCATACCATTCTTATTTGTCTGAGGCCTTGGAAAATGGATATCAAGTGGATGCTGTGTATACTGATTTCTCCAAGGCCTTTGACCGAGTTGATCACGATATTTTACTAAGCAAATTAGATTCCATTGGGTTGGGTGGTAGCGTAATTAAATGGTTAGGTAGCTATTTAACCGGTAGATCACAGCGCGTTAAGATTGGTAACGCTTGCTCTTCAGAGATTCAAGTTACATCTGGTGTTCCTCAGGGCTCGCACTGTGGACCTATTTTATTTTTGTTTTTTATCAATGATATTGGACAAAGTTTAGAATCTAGTAAGTTTCTTCTGTTCGCTGACGACTTAAAGATATTTGCGCAAATAAAAACAATCAATGACCAGGAACACTTACAACGCGATCTAAATAAGTTGGCTGAGTGGTGTGAAACGAATCATCTTTTTTTCAATTTAAAGAAATGTAGTTCTATATCATTTCATCGTGGGAAGAAATTGGAATACCAATATAGTATATGCAACTACCTTCTAAACTGCGTAAACGATATTAGGGATTTGGGTGTAACCTTTAATTTTAAATTAAATTTTAGTGGACATATCAGGATGATATGCAGCAAAGCATTGCAGATTCTAGGTTTTGTAGGTAGATTTTCTAGAGACTTTAAGGTACCTACTCTGCGGTCGCTGTATGTCTCCTTGGTAAGACCCCATTTGGAGTATGCTTCTTGTGTGTGGTCACCCTATACACGAACGCTCGCAGCTGAATTAGAAGGGGTGCAAGGCAAATTTTTGCTGTTAGCCTCTAGAAGGTTCGGAAATAGTAGACTGCAGTTCAGTCACAGTGGAATGCTAACTTTGCTAGGTCTTGAGTCGTTGGAGGGCAGAAGAATCTTTAGTGATTTGTGTATTATTTATAAAATAATAAATGATGGAATAGATTGCCAGTACTTGGTAAATCTCCTACAATTTTATGTGCCACGAAGAGGTCATTATAGGTCCAAAACCCTCTTTCGTATACGTTTGCATACAACAAAGTATGGCATGTTCAACCCAATATGTAGGATGATGCGCTTCTGTAACCAACTTAATAACGACAGCAATTTTATTCTATTTCAATCGTCATTTCTCCATTTTAAATTACATTTGAAACGTATCGACTTGTCCATTATCGTTTGTCAACATTAATTTATTTTAGTCTGAATTAGTTGTGTTTCTTATTTATTAATGTAATCAATTTTATCTATTTATTGATCTCTATTTATTATTTTAATTAATTTTTATCTATTTGCTATTGTGATTTACTATTTTAATCAATCTTATCTATTTGTTATTTATTATTTTGCAACTTGTTTGTCAATTAGTGTGAGTACATCGTCATTTACAATTTTATTTATTAATTCTGTGATATTTATACACCATCTATAGTGATCTTGTACTGTGATATCATAATATTTAGACTTTTATTTATTTGTTTTTATTGAAATTTCTTCAACTTTCGTTTATATTACCGTATTTATTTAATATTTAGTATATTTTATTGCAATGTAAGAGTAACATTGGATTCTCTACTCAACGAATAAGTCCGTCGACATCATTTAAATTCACATCAGGCCAAGTTTTGTTTTGTTTGTTTTATATTAGTTTTAAGTTAATTATTAAGTCGTACATTGTTTTCTGTTATGTTTTTATTATATTTTTTATTTATACAATTTCATACAGCAATCTCTATTATTTACATAATACATATGTAATAAAGTTGTAAAAAGGTGAATCCGTCAAATAAATTAAATTAAATTAAATGCCGTTGGCGTCATTTGGGCCATTTTTCTTCGTTGATGAAAATGACCGCCACGTTACAGTCAATGGTGAACGCTACAGAGACATGTTGCAGCGTTATTTCTTCAATCAATTGCATGGGATGGGACATCAGTGATATGTGGTTTTAGCAAGACGGTGCCACATCCCACACAGCTGGAGAAACAATCGACTTATTGAAGTCCAAGTTCGGTGAACGTGTTATATCGAGAAGAGGTCCTGTCAATTGGCCGCTGAGATCTTGTGATTTAACACCTCTAGACTTTTTTCTATGGGGCTACGTTAAATCGAAGGTCTATGCCAATAAGCCGGCGGCGTTAGAGGACCTAAGAGCCAACATCGAACAAGAAATAGCGGCCATTTCCGTCGAATTGTGTGGCCGAGTTATCGAAAATTAGCTTCAACGAATCGACCGCTGCAATCGTGCCCTTGGTCGACATATGACCGAAGTCGAGTTCTATTCATAATTGCATTGATTGTACTTTAAGCCAATAATAAAAGTTTTGATATATCCCAAATGGTTTGCGAGATATTTAAAAAAAAAATTGTCAAGTTCTTATTGAAAAACCGATAATAATCGTAACAATTACTGAAAATATATGTATTAATGAATGCAGACCCAAGAAAGAACGTAATCTTATTTTAATTAGTGATCAAGATAAGTTTGGCTAATTTTCTAAATGATTACCTTACTCCTTTCGCTGGCCGACAGTTTATTATTATTTTCACATATTATTTCTGATATTTGGCATACAAATACAGTCTATCATTTGGTAATTGCAGAAAGAGTCAATTATGTCTGTTTTAAATGACGCGGCATAACCTCAATACAGAAGCCAGTTCCCATGATTAATTAAAGAAGATCCCATTACTCCGCAATTAACGTAGCACCGTGTAATTACAAATTAAAGTGTAAATTATAAAATTGAAAGCGGTTTAAATGCCAACTGCATTATCGATCGAAATGGGATTACGTAACTCCGCTGAGACACGTAACTAACCTTAAACTAGAAACTAGCTCTATGTGAAAATTGTTGCTAAACGCATCCGAGGGAAGGTCAACAGTTTATGTGACCACTCAACCGTCTAATGCTGCAATTTAAAGAAGAAAAAAACAATAGAGTCAAATCAACAACATTTTTTTAGCATTTCGTGCGTTTGTCTGCTTGAGAACAACGAAACAATACGAGTCGGTCTGTATCGTGAAGGCCCCAACTTTTCATTTATTAATCTTTAGCCACAAGGACGCCGGCTTGATGATGAAAAAGGCGAATAACTGTGGAAAAGGCGTGTTTGCTGTATATCAGTTTCGTGTCTGGATATGAAAATATGGCTATGTTTCCGTTTCACTTTCTACCCACCCGCACATATTTCCTGATTGAAAGACGATACATATGCAATTTAAATTCCTACTTGCATTCAAAGAAAGAAAGTAAATGAGATTGGTTTACAAATTTTTACAGAAAGTTAATCCCTAACAGATTACATAAAAATCCCATTAATTCTTCTCTCATCCGCTTATGCAAACATCCCTAGTAGCACAAAATATTTCTTAAATATTGAAAAACACATATTTCTGTGATATTGGTTATGACAGATTTTTATATGTTTTAGCAATATTTGCATAAAATATATATTTTTGCAATATTTGGAAAAAAAATTTGAGGAAATATTATGATATACATTTCGGATATTTATACAAAATGTCAAGAAAATATTACAATATATATTTTGCGAATTTGCGTTATCACAAAACCTGAGGTTGTGGTGCGGAGACAGTACAGTGTTGTTTTTTTTTTCTGTCATCCATATATTTATTTGGATATATTTATAAAATGCTACTTACTAAATATATAGAACATGTTTATAAAATATGTTTGTCCACGACTATCTTATAATATACTCATTGTATTTGTGTTTCTTCAATTATAAGTATATTCATTATTCACTACAGTCAGTGAATAATCATTATTCACTGCTTACTATCATATTCAAAATTTTATCTAGTAGTCCGCAAAGTGTCATATAATTAAATTGAAATGTCAAAATCATTTACATTACAAGAGAGTTTTGAAGTGGTTTAATATCAAAAATTAGAAGATAAATGGAGAACGACAGTGATAACGAGATTTCTTTAACACCGCCAAATATAAAAGAAGCTGCAGAAATAGCATCATTAAACTTATTGCCCGAAAAATCAAGAAAAATATATTTAGCGGCGTATGAATCATTTTTGGAATGAAGAAGGGAAAAGAAAACCAATTCCTTTCGGAAGCTGTTTTATTGGTGTATTTTACAGAACTATCCATAAAATATAAACCCTCAACATTATGGTCCAATTATTCAATGCTTAGGAGTACGATCAACATTTATCATGGAATACATATAGAAAATTATATGAAATTGCGAGCATTGCTAAAACGAAAATCTGAAGATTTTCAACCCAAAAAAGCCACCACTTTTTCTCCAGAAAATGTCAATGATTTTATTATTAAAGCCTCTGATGATAAATACCTGGCAACAAAGGTAAGATTTAAATAATTTTCTCTCCAAAAATCATTCATTTCTTTCTTTAAAGGTTGCATTAATAATGTGAGTAATGGGTGCTTGTCGGACTAATGAAATATATTGCATAAAAATGAATGATTTGCAAGATAAGTTTTTTTAGTAAATGTGCCCAATACAAAGACAAAAATCAGTAGGAAGTTTTTTGTCGTGGACAAAGTATATTGTACAACGAGCATATAATGATAGCTATTAATCACGAGAACGATGTTTGCGGAACGAGCCGATAGGCGAGTGGAGCAAGTCGTTCGAGTGATCAATGGCCATTATATGCGAGTTATATATATACTATTATACTATCCTACAATCCAAACAGCAGAACATCAACTATACTGGTTAACTGATTGGACTGTGGGATAGGGCCCACCCACCACCTCCCGGATTAACTTTTACTTCAGTTAAAAAGCCCATTTCGTCTGTTGTTAAACTCTAACATCACCAATGAATTTATAAAGAAATTTAATTACACGAACATGGTTTTTTAGCTTAAGTTAAGGTAAAAATTGCAGGTGGTGGGTGGGCACTATCCTAAAATCCAAACAGTTAAACATCAACGAGGGTTGCACAGATGTAGAGCAATAACGAAAACGTAGGAAAGTCATTTAATAATTTGTTTTTGTAAATTAAATCATTTGCAGCTACACTTTGGTATGGTCAACTGATTGGATTGTAGGATAGAGCCCACCCACCACCCTTTGTATCAACAAATCTCTGTCGAGTTTAAGCATTTTCTTTGGAAATTCATTGAAGTACTTTAAAAATCAATCGAAACGCATTTTTCTGGCATAAATAAGAGGTTAAATAAGGGGTGGTGGGTGGGCCCTATCCCACCCTCCAATTCATGAATGATAAACGAGAGTTTTAAGTTTTTTTAATAAACATAAATTTTGAATAAATTTGTGATATTTCAAGCCGATGGCAGTTGTTTTTATATGTTTTTCAAGTCGTCGAAATTATTGTAATTTTTCACAATATCGCCCTCTCTCTCTCTTCAAATAGAATTATCTCGAAATTTAGATATGCGGTGCTTCCAGATTTTTATAAAGTCGTAATTACAAATTACTTTTGAATGAATTTGTGAAATTTCAAACCCATCGCAGTTATTTTTATATTTTTTTCAAGTCGTCGAAATTATTGGAATTTTTCACTTCATTTTTTCTTCAAATGGAATTATTTCGAAATTTAGAGATGCGGTGCTTCCAGATTTTTATAAAGTCGTAATCACAAATTGATTTTGAATGAATTTGTGATCTTTCAAGCCGATGGCAGTTATTTTCATATTTTTTTCAGGTCGTCGAAATTATTGTAATTTTTCACAATATCACTCTCGTTTCAAATGGAATTATTTCGAAATTTAGAGATGCGGTGCTTCCAGATTTTTATAAAGTCGTAATCACAAATTGATTTTGAATGAATTTGTGATCTTTCAAGCCGATGGCAGTTATTTTCATATTTTTTTCAGGTCGTCGAAATTATTGTAATTTTTCACAATTTCATTCTCTCTTCAAATGGAATTATCTTAAAATTTAGGGATGGGGTGCTTCCAGATTTTTATAAAGTCGTAATCACAAATTGATTTTGAATGAATTAGTGATCTTTCAAGCCGATGGCAGTTATTTTTATATTTTTTTCAGGTCGTCGAAATTATTGTAATTTTTCACAATTTCATTTTCTCTTCAAATGGAATTATCTTAAAATTTAGGGATGGGGTGCTTACAGATTTTTATAAAGTCCTAATCACAAATTAATTTTGAATAAATTTATGAAATTTCAAGCCGACGGCAGTTATTTTTATCTTTTTTTCAGGTCGTCGAAATTATTGTAATTTTTCACAATATCACTCTCTTTTCAAATGGAATTATTTCGAAATTTAGAGATGCGGTGCTTCCAGATTTTTATAAAGTCGTAATCACAAATTGATTTTGAATGAATTTGTGATCTTTCAAGTCGATGGCAGTTATTTTTATATTTTTTTCAGGTCGTCGAAATTATTGTAATTTTTCACAATTTCATTCTCTCTTCAAATGGAATTATCTTAAAATTTAGGGATGGGGTGCTTACATATTTTTATAAAGTCCTAATCACAAATTAATTTTGAATAAATTTATGAAATTTCAAGCCGACGGCAGTTATTTTTATATTTTTTTCAGGTCGTCGAAATTATTGTAATTTTTCACAATATCACTCTCTTTTCAAATGGAATTATTTCGAAATTTAGAGATGCGGTGCTTCCAGATTTTTATAAAGTCGTAATCACAAATTGATTTTGAATGAATTTGTGATCTTTCAAGCCGATGGCAGTTATTTTCATATTTTTTTCAGGTCGTCGAAATTATTGTAATTTTTCACAATTTCATTCTCTCTTCAAATGGAATTATCTTAAAATTTAGGGATGGGGTGCTTACAGATTTTTATAAAGTCCTAATCACAAATTAATTTTGAATAAATTTATGAAATTTTAAGCCGACGGCAGTTATTTTTATATTTTTTTCAGGTCGTCGAAATTATTGTAATTTTGCACAATTTCACTCTCTTTTCAAATGGAATTATTTCGAAATTTAGAGATGCGGTGCTTCCAGATTTTTATAAAGTCGTAATCACAAATTGATTTTGAATGAATTTGTGATCTTTCAAGCCGATGGCAGTTATTTTCATATTTTTTTCAGGTCGTCGAAATTATTGTAATTTTTCACAATATCACTCTCGTTTCAAATGGAATTATTTCGAAATTTAGAGATGCGGTGCTTCCAGATTTTTATAAAGTCGTAATCACAAATTGATTTTGAATGAATTAGTGATCTTTAAAGCCGATGGCAGTTATTTTTATATTTTTTTCAGGTTGTCGAAATTATTGTAATTTTTCACAATTTCATTTTCTCTTCAAATGGAATTATCTTAAAATTTAGGGATGGGGTGCTTACAGATTTTTATAAAGTCCTAATCACAAATTAATTTTGAATAAATTTATGAAATTTCAAGCCGACGGCAGTTATTTTTATATTTTTTTCAGGTCGTCGAAATTATTGTAATTTTTCACAATATCACTCTCTTTTTAAATGGAATTATTTCGAAATTTAGAGATGCGGTGCTTCCAGATTTTTATAAAGTCGTAATCACAAATTGATTTTGAATGAATTTGTGATCTTTCAAGTCATTGGCAGTTATTTTTATATTTTTTTCAGGTCGTCGAAATTATTGTAATTTTTCACAGTTTCACTCTCTCTTCAAATGAAATTATCTCGAAATTTAGGGATGGGGTATTTACAGATTTTTATAAAGTCCTAATCACAAATTAATTTTGAATAAATTTATGAAATTTTAAGCCGACGGCAGTTATTTTTATATTTTTTTCAGGTCGTCGAAATTATTGTAATTTTGCACAATTTCACTCTCTTTTCAAATGGAATTATTTCGAAATTTAGAGATGCGGTGCTTCCAGATTTTTATAAAGTCGTAATCACAAATTGATTTTGAATGAATTTGTGATCTTTTAAGCCGATGGCAGTTATTTTCATATTTTTTTCAGGTCGTCGAAATTATTGTAATTTTTCACAATTTCATTCTCTCTTCAAATGGAATTATCTTAAAATTTAGGGATGGGGTGCTTCCAGATTTTTATAAAGTCGTAATCACAAATTGATTTTGAATGAATTAGTGATCTTTCAAGCCGATGGCAGTTATTTTTATATTTTTTTCAGGTCGTCGAAATTATTGTAATTTTTCACAATTTCATTTTCTCTTCAAATGGAATTATCTTAAAATTTAGGGATGGGGTGCTTACAGATTTTTATAAAGTCCTAATCACAAATTAATTTTGAATAAATTTATGAAATTTCAAGCCGACGGCAGTTATTTTTATATTTTTTTCAGGTCGTCGAAATTATTGTAATTTTTCACAATATCACTCTCTTTTCAAATGGAATTATTTCGAAATTTAGAGATGCGGTGCTTCCAGATTTTTATAAAGTCGTAATCACAAATTAATTTTGAATAAATTTGTGAAAAAAAAGTCAAAACAGTCTCTTGTCACATTAAATTTTAATGTCAACAAATTGTTTTTCAAAGCCACCTTCGATTTTTATTTAGTAAAATGGCTTTTGAAATGGTTGATAAAACAAGTTTTCTGCAAATAACTTTTAATGCGTTAGGAATTGGGACAGGAATAACATAAAAATATACAGGGGCTCCAATTTAAAATAAGAAAAATAAAGTGCTTTAAATTTTGAAATGTTTGACACTAAATTCTGGACACCCTATATAATTCATATCGATCGAACTTGGTTAACGGGACTATCAGACCTTATTTAATAAGTACCTTGTATGATTTTATTAACAAGGCACTTTTTTTATTTCTTTATTCATTTTTTAAACTAGTAGTTTAAAAAACTGTTTTTTTTTTAGTTTTAATTTTTTTTTTGCTGATATCCATGAATCGATTCTAATAAAATTATAGTAGTATGTAGGCAACCATAAAAGGTACCCAAATTAGCAATAAAATACATAGCATGTAATTTAAAAAAATGTATCATCATGACGTCACGCTTGTATAATCAAAAATATTTTCCTGAAATGCATTCTAGGATGCAAATTTATTCTGCAAAATATCAAAATTCCAACTTAATTAGTAAATGAACTAAAGAAGACGGGAGGTGAAATGCAGGACCCTGTATACTGTAATATTCGATTAAAATTCAATTTGTGAGTTTTCCAATTAAACATCTGTTATTGTAAATTGAAATTAAGGAAATTATTTTAATTTAAAATCTAAATATTCGGTACATTATCGTCAAAAATAACAAATAATAATAATAATAATATTAATACGCGTCTAATAAGGTCTATCAAAAGTTACTTAATTACAGCTTCTGGCAAATATTCTTTATAATTCATTCATGAAGGCCATTTCCTGAAATGATAAAAACAAACATATTGTCTCAACTTTCATTAAAACTTTTTCAAATAAAGGAAAAAATGTAGATAATTATTCATTTAGGGAGCGTTACACAAAAAAGATCATTAGTATGTAATTTTGTAAATAACACATTTATTATTTAGTCAATTATGACACATTACATTTATTATTTTAAGTTTCTTGTATACATGCTGTCATCAATTTTACAAAAAGCAACATAAATGAAATATATGAGGCTCGCAACGAATTCGTTACTCAGCTGTAGAGCTATTTATTCGGAGAACTATTTGTCAATAGAATTTCCTTGGACGACTTGCGAGAACGGAGGTACATTGGAAATAGTGCTTAATTTGACGAAAGCAGCTCTTTTAACGATAAAACATTTCTATCTTGAAATCACTCACATGCCATTAAATTTATCTTTAGCCAAAAGAGTGCTGTACTATTTCTAAATAGTCAGTTCAGAGCCAGACGCTTACTAATTTTCTGATAAACTGGGTTTCTCTATATCGCTTAACACGTTAAGCGCCATGAAGTATACTCTGATCAATGGATCTTTGCGTGCACGTTAATAGCTAAACCTAGTTCCGACAATATGTTCATGCGTGCACTCTCTACGATAAGTTAAATTAGACGGAATCATATGAGTAGGTATGTCGACCTAGGCGAGAAAACTCAGTCTTGGGTAGTGACGCACACTCAAAGATCCATTGAGCAAACTGTATAATGCGCGTGTCGCACCTCATTTGGTACTTTGGGCCTCGCGACAGACATACCATGTCTCATTACAGTTCACAGGCAGTTCTATTTGGCTGCGTAAAAGTGGATTTACACCAGTGTTGCCCGTAGAGTACCCGCGTACTCTGAATTACCGTACATACATGTTAGATGTGATAATTTATTAGGGTGTGGACTACGAGAAATACACACTTATAATGATGTAAACTTACGATTTCAGAGGTGAAGCGAAGGTTATCTAATTTTTTTCTACCGAAAATATCACATAATACGTTTTTTCCGTCTTTTATAATCTTGTTTATTTCTGCGATTTACACATTTTTCTACGAATTTGTTACATAAATCGACGCTAGATGGTCCTATCTGTTAATATGATGTTAACTATCGGGGCGAGATAGACTTTAATACTTCCCATAGGCAGAGTTGCCAGGTCAGCGGAAAATCCTCGAGATCTGGTGGATTTTGAATCCGCATTGCGGAGTAATTTTTGTATTGGCGGCTGACGGATTTTCTAACGGAATTGTGTTGGATCGTTGAGAAAACTAGCGTAATTCAATTTGAATTTGAACTTTATTTTCGAAACGTATTCTTACAAGAGAAAAAGCACTAACATTAATTTAAAAAAAAATAACTCACAGAAAAATTAATACATTTTCAAAAATAAAGGTAGATGTTCTGTGAATATTCTAAAATATTTGAGGAACTCTTATCATATCAGACCTTATTTTCTTTTCGATTTTGGTTTTGTTTAAGAATTCAACAACTTAAAACATTAATTTTCAAAAATTCATAACCAACACAAATATTGAATAGGTTTCAAAAATCAAGATTAATTTTAAAGGTAAATGTATTATGATTGCATCAGAGTTTTTTTTATAGAATTCAATCATAGCGATATGATTTTTTTTTTCTAGTTTTTCCTTGTCTAAAAATTCGTTTTTAAAAATTGAAAAAAGTGACACATTTTCATAAATTAAAGTTAGTTTTAATGGAAGATACATTTGTTATTTATCCATGTTACAGTTTTCCTTCTGAACGCATCTTTTGCGTATTTCTACACCCTGTAAGTTTAAGTTTTTTTTTATATCTGTTATGACTCATATCTTATTTTATTTATTGAAACCACTTATTTATATTATGTATATTGACCTGTATAAACCCATTGTTATTGGCACATTAAGCAAATTAAATTAAATACATGTTTTGTGAATATATGAAAAAAAAAACGATTTTTTGTCTTCAAAAACTTTAAATATTAATTTTCAAAAATTAATCTCACGCAAAAATTTACATATTTTCAAAAGTCTGTGTTGAATCTAAAGGCAGATGTTTTGTGAATATACTTACTAAAATTTTTGAGAATATATCAGTTTTTTTTTGTTCGACAACTTAAAACTTAATTCTTAAACATTCATAACTTACGGAAAAAGTGACGCATTTTCAAAAATTACAGTAAGTTTTAAAGGGAGACGTTTTGTGAGCGTATTAAAAAAAATGATTTTTATTTTTAGTCTTCGACTACTTTAAATATTCCTTTTCAAAAAATTCACAACACGCATTTTCAAAATTTTAGAGGTAAATATATTATGATTGCATTAAAGGTTTTAAGGAATTCAATCATTTCAGTATTTTTTTTTCTATTTTTTCTTTGTTCAAATATTCGACAAATTAAAAAAAAATCATTTTTAAACATTTATAACTCACGCATTTTGAAAAATTGAATATAATTCAGATTTTTTGTGAATATACTATTTTTAATAAATTCTAGCATATCATGTAACATATCAAGTGTCGGAAAAGACGAATTTTAACTGCCAAAAATTAAAATTTTCAACTGCCAAAAATGACAATTTTCAACTGCTAATAAGGCCAATTTTCAAGTGTCGAAAACAACCATTTTTAACTGCCAAAATTGACAATTTTCAACTGCCAAAAAGGCCAATATTCAAGTGTCGAAAACGACCATTTTTAACTGCCAAAAATGACAATTTCAACTGCCTAGAATGACAACTTTTAACTGCCAAAAAGGCCAATTTTCAAGAGTCGGCAACTACCATTTTTAATTGCCAAAAGTGACAATTTTTAACTGCCAAAAGTGACAATTTTTAACTGCCAAAAAATTACAATTTTCAACTGCTGATAAGGCCAATTTTCAAGTGTCGAAAACAACCATTTTTAACTGCCAAAAATGACAATTTCAACTGCCAAGAATGACAATTTTAAACTGCCAAAAAGGCGAATTTTCAAGTGTCGGCAACGACCATTTTTAACTGCGAAAAGTGACAATTTTTAACTGCCAAAAAAATGACAATTTTCAACTGCAAAAAATGACAATTTTCAACTGCAAAAAAGGCCAATTTTCAAGTGTCGAAAACGACCATTTTTAACTGCCAAAAATGACAATTTCAACTGCCAAGAATGACAACTTTTAACTGCCAAAAAGGCCAATTTTCAAGTGTCGGCAACTACCATTTTTAACTGCCAAAAGTAACAATTTTTAACTGCCAAAAAATGACAATTTTCAACTGCTAAAAATGACAATTTTCAACTGCCAGAAAAACCAATTTTCAAGTGTCGGCAACGACCATTTTTAACTGCCAAAAGTGACAATTTTTAACTGCCAAAAAATGACAATTTTCAACTGCAAAAAATGACAATTTTCAACTGCCAAAAAAGGCCAATTTTCAAGTGTCGGCAACGACCATTTTTAACTGCCGAAAATGACAATTTCAACTGCCAAGAATGACAATTTTCAACTGCCAAAAAGGCGAATTTTCAAGTGTCGGCAACGACCATTTTTAACTGCCAAAAATGACAATTTCAACTGCCAAGAATGACAATTTTCAACTGCCAAAAAGGCGAATTTTCAAGTGTCGGCAACGACCATTTTTAACTGCCAAAAGTGACAATTTTTAACTGCCAAAAAATGACAATCTTCAACTGCCAGAAAAACCAATTTTCAAGTGTCGGCAACGACCATTTTTAACTGCCAAAAGTGACAATTTTTAACTGCCAAAAAATGACAACTTTCAACTGCAAAAAATGACAATTTTCAACTGCCAAAAAAGGCCAATTTTCAAGTGTCGGCAACGACCATTTTTAACTGGCGAAAATGACAATTTCAACTGCCAAGAATGACAATTTTCAACTGCCAAAAAGGCGAATTTTCAAGTGTCGGCAACGACCATTTTTAACTGCCAAAAATGACAATTTCAACTGCCAAGAATGACAATTTTCAACTGCCAAAAAGGCGAATTTTCAAGTGTCGGCAACGACCATTTTTAACTGCCAAAAGTGACAATTTTTAACTGCCAAAAAATGACAATTTTCAACTGCCAGAAAAACCAATTTTCAAGTGTCGGCAACGACCATTTTTAACTGCCAAAAGTGACAATTTTTAACTGCCAAAAAATGACAACTTTCAACTGCAAAAAATGACAATTTTCAACTGCCAAAAAAGGCCAATTTTCAAGTGTCGGCAACGACCATTTTTAACTGGCGAAAATGACAATTTCAACTGCCAAGAATGACAATTTTCAACTGCCAAAAAGGCGAATTTTCAAGTGTCGGGAACGACCATTTTTAACTGCCAAAAATGACAATTTCAACTGCCAAGAATGACAATTTTCAACTGCCAAAAAGGCGAATTTTCAAGTGTCGGCAACGACCATTTTTAACTGCCAAAAGTGACAATTTTTAACTGCCAAAAAATGACAATTTTCAACTGCCAAAAAATGCCAATTTTTAACTGTAATGTAATGTAGTTTATTCGTGTTCATACTTGTAATAAGTTTACACTCGTCAGTTACAAATGAATCTACATATAGTAATATAACTGCCAAAAATGACAATTTTCAATTGCCAAAAAAGGCCAATTTTGAACTGCCAAAAAGGCCAATTTTCAATTGTCGGCAACTACCATTTTTAACTGGCAAAAATGACAATTTTTAACTGCCAAAAATGACAATTTCAACTGCAAAAAACGACAATTTAAAACCAAAAAATGAACACATAGCATCGGACTTTTTAAAGAATTCAATCATATCGATATTATTTTATTTTTTTATTTTTTCTTTGTTCAAAAATTTCGACCAATTTTCAAAAATTCATAACTCACGCAGAAATTGGCAGAGTACGTTAGTTTTAAAGGTAAATGTTTTGTAAGGATATTAAAATTTTGGAGGAATTCATATTATATCAGTATTTAGTTTTTAGCCAAAATATTAATTTTGAAAAATTCATAACTCGCGCAAAAATCGACTCAATTTCAAAAATCAAGGTTATTTTTTTTTAAGTAAATGTATTATGATTTCATCATAATATTTGACCACTTAAAAATTTATAAATCAAAATTTATGTTAAATCTTGTGGATATATTAAAAATTTCGAGCATTTGAGTTTATATTTTCTCTAAATTTGTTCAATTGGTCGAGAACGTACAAAAAATAATATTCAAAAAATCATAACTCGGGGAGAAATTGGCGAATTTGCAAAAAAATTAGTTAGTTGCAACTTTAAAATGTTTTAGGAGTTCACTTATATTAATTTTTGTTTGTTTTAGATTTTTTTGTTCGTCTTCAACAACTAAAAATATTAATTTTCAAAAATTCATAACTAACACAAAAATTGACTCAGTTTCAAAAATCAAGGTTAATTTTAAAGGTAAATTGCATCAGAGTTTTTTTTTTATGGAATTCAATCATTGGGATGTGATTTTTTTCTGGTTTTTCCTTGTTTAAATAAACGACCACTTAAAAATTCGTTTTTAAAAATTTATGACTCGAGCAGAAATTGACACATTTTCAAAAATCCTAGTGTATATTAAGGTAATTCCATCATATATTTATTTTTATTTGTTCAACTGTTCGACAACTTAAAATATTACTTTTCAAAAATTCATAAGAAATTGGCAAATAAAAAAAAATAATTAAGTTTTAAAGGTAGATGTATTGTAAAGATTTTAAAATTTTTGTGAAATTCTTTAATATCACTTTTTATTTTTTTAGTTTTTTTTTCTTCTACCACCAAAAATATTAGGAATTTAATCATATCTGTATTTATTTTTCTTTGAATTTGGTCATTGTTTTATCTTTGAATATTAGGCAACTCGTACGCAAAACGTACTGCTGAACATTATGTTAAAGTAAGAGATAGATTTATTTCGTACTTTATATTTTCTAGCGGAATTCTGGTGGAATTCGGTTGGCTTTCTGGCGGAAATATTATGTGATCAGATGGCAACGCCGCCCATAGGTTAGAGCAGTAGTATGCATTCCGACTCTAAGAACTCCAAAGCTACGCGCACACTTGTCGGCATCGGACGGACGGCACGCATCGGGTAAAATTGCTTAACACAGTTGTAAACGAGTCAACGCACATTTATCGGTACGGCATGGAACGGATAAAAAAATTAAAAAATATTACCCAGTCAATAGCTTCATTCAAGTGTCTATTTTAAGACGCATCCTACTTTTTCGTTTACTTTTATAGGTTTCGATATTTTGAATTTTTTATACTGAAATGTGTGGAATGAACTTAACCTTTCAAGTACATATGTGCATTTTAATATTTATTACTCCATGTATCAACTAGAACCTGGCGAACAGCCACGCAATGTATCTGCCGCCTTAATGAGAACAGAGCGCGAAAAAAAAATAATTTCAGTGACTTAAACCTTTTCAAATTTGCCAAATTACATTTCTTTGAAAGTATAAACACTTCATTCCCAAATTTTGAAATAAATAAATATAAGAGATAACAGTATTACGAAAATTGAAAGGAGAAGAAAGTAATTTTAGACGTTCCTATTATACCAGCAATGTAGAGTTTTTCCTTGTTAGTAATGACCTGTTATTATTAAATACGCAGATGTTGAAACTATTAATTCCATGTAATTATCTTACTTTTGTAATGCAGCTTTGAGTTGCCGCGGGAGTGTTTTGGGCAAACTCGTGAATTTCGAACTTGGTTTAACCGCTAAATCATTTCCTGGGGCCACTTTCTTTCCACGACAGCATTGTTTCGAAAATGTGTTCTGGATTAAAACGCCCGTACGTGAGGATAATTTGAATTAATTTTTTTCTTCATCCATTAAATCGAAGAGCCTGCTGTATTGTTGTCATTTCAAATATTTATACAATATGTCTGGAACCACATGGAAAACTTCTTCATTATTAAATTTAGGAAAAAATGTTATTCTTCATAAAAAGTTCTGCATGGTCTAAAATCTAAAATGCAACCTTCAGATATCTAATTTTTTCAATGGTTTACTAGATTTCTCAAAAAAATATTAATTTTGCTCTAGAGTAAAGTATATTTATTTTTGACAATATCGATAAATGTTATTAAGAGAAGTTGATCACAACTAAAAACCACGTTAAAATTTGTAATAACGTCCGTTTACATTGAAAAAACTGTTTTTTTTTTCTTTATCGAAACATACCTCTAAAATAAGAACGTAAATTTAATTGTAGTTACCTGTAATCTAGTATTCACTGGCAGGTGACAAGAAATTTTCGATAATAACCGTCAAAACGTGTTAGAATTTATAAAATACATACAAATGGCACTGTTATTAACTTGCGAAGAAAAAATTTAAATTGTTTTGATTGTAGGAGAAAACTATAAAACACAGAGAAGCAGCAAGTATTTTTAACAATAGACATCCCAATAGAAATATTAGTCATTCAACTGTGGCGAAAATAGTGAACAAATTCAAGACCAGTGGAAGCATTAAAAATAATTTTAATGTAAAACGCCGAAAATTAGTTGCCAATGAGAACACGCAGTTAGAAGTAATGCTGTCTGCTGTAGAATATCTAAAAATGTCATTGCGAAAAAGGAAATCCTTGATGCAGAATAATGTAAGTAAAGATACAGTGGCAAGAATTTTAAAACTAAATAAATATAAACGAATTCAAACCAAAATTCATTCACACATTGAAAGAAAGGGATTATGATAGGCGCTTTGATTTTTGCTGTCTCATCCAAGGAACGTTAGAAGATGATCCTTTTTTTATGAAACGTATAATTTTTTCCGATGAGGCAACATTTTCTGCAAATAGAATTGTCTCGTCACAACATTGTCGCTGGTGGTCTGAGAAAAATCTCAATTTTACAATAAAGACTCGTGACCAATATTCGTTTAAAACGAACGTGTGGTGTGGTATTTATAAAAAGAGATTAATTGGACCGTATTTTTTCCACCAATCTATGAATGCCGAACGTTATTTACAATTTTTACAAAATCACATCAATGATTTTATGGACGAACTTCCCTTACAAGAACGTCAATGTATTTGGTTCCAACAAGACGGTGCCTCATGCCACAGTAGATTAAATACTAGGAACTATCTTGAACATTTCAATGGAAAAGTGATTCACAGATATTCCGATCTTTTTTGGCCTGCTAGATCCCCTGACTTAACCCCTCTGGATTTCTACTTATGAGGTCACTTAAAACAAAAAGTTTACCAACAAGGGCCGTTTCAAGATGTTAATCAATTCGAGAGGATAATTTCAGAATCATGCCGGGAAATTTCTCCAGATATGACAAGGAAAGCTTTGCGGGAATTTGCAAATAGAACGATGAAATGTATTGAAAGAGAGGGTGGATATGTCAAGGCAATAGTGGAATAGGTGAAAATTAAATTTGGATTTTTTTCATTAATAATTATTTTAGCGACACAATTTATTTTTTGTATTTATTGTTTTATTTGCAAATTAAAAGGAAAGGTTATCATGATTTTATCAATTACAATAAAAAAATGTTCATTATTGAAATTAGCAAAATTAATAGTAATTTATAATGCAGAAAAATTAGTAAAAAATAACAAGATACATGATAGAAGGTTGTAATTGAATAATTGAACGTGGCTTTTAGTTGTGCTCAACTTCTCTTAATAACATATATATTATCGATATTGTCAAAAATAAATGTACTTTACTCAAGAGCAAAATTTATATTTTTTGAGAAATCTAGTAAACCATTGAAAGAAATAGATATCTGAAGGCTGCATTTTAGATTTTAGACCATGCAGAACTTTTTATGAAGAATAATTTTTTTTCCTAAATTGAATAATAAAGAAGTTTTCCATATGGTTCCAATTTACAGAGACTTACTGTATACAGATAAATATAATAAAACTGGAAATGTTTCGATTATCGGCTGAAGCATTTCCAGTATTTGCGGTTTACTGTATTTAGAAGTAAGTGAAAACTCGTGAAAAGCTTCTATATCTTGGTTGAAATTTATAAATCCCTTTTCAATCAGTACATCTTTTACTTTTTGAATTTCTTCACGCGTACGTTAAATTCGCTCATTTAAATACAAATCATTCTTTACAAAATAATATTTCGTGCTTATTTTATAAAAATCGGCAGCTGTAGCATTAATATATTCTCCATCAACGCAAATGAAGCCATTTTCTTGCAATTTTAAACCGAGTGGGGAAGAAACAGAGTACTTTGTTTCAAGTACAAAGTATTATTCAATTGATTTATTTTCAATACGGCGATTGCAGAAATACTCTGACTCTCGATCTTTAACGCATCTTAATGAAACAAACAGAATTGAAAAAAAAGTTCTCAAGATGTTTACAGGATTCATAATAAAAATATATTTATTGATCGTACTCGCATAAATGCTTAAAATTACGATCAATAAAAATATTTCTCCAAGAAAATGCGCATTACTTTTATAATGGACCTTATACAGGGTGTCCCATTTTAAATTGCCACCCCGAATATTTCGAAACCTAAGGAACATGGCAAAAAATGTTTCAGATACAAGTTAGAGGGTTCGGCGGAGGACATATGCTGGTGACCTTGAAAATGACCTTGGCGTTAATTTTCAAGGTCAAAGGAAGGTCAACTTTGATTTTTCAAATAGAACCCCTATTTTTTATTGCGGGATCGTATTCTAGTAAAAAAAAAATACAAACTTTTTTTCTAAATGCTTTTTACTTTCTCCGTTACGAAGTACCAGAAAGTATTGTGATCGTGATTTTTTCTTCAACTTTTTTTTTATGGAAATATCCGTTTTGGGGTCCCTAGACACCATTTCAACAATTTCTGGAAAAAAAAATTGTGTGTGTGTGTCTGTCCGTGTGCGCTGTATCTTAAAAACTAATATATCAATTGATATGAAACTTTGAACATACGTCTTATTTGATAATCCGAAGAACTGAAAAGCTTTTGGTAAAATTTCGTACACCGGAAGTGGATATTTACCTTAAATGTGTGTTTTTTGCCAATATTTTCCTTAATATGAAAAATATTGCAAAAGCATTTAAACAAACATTAAAGACAACAAAGAAATGAACATCTTTTGCTTGAAAATATTTTTCATAAAATCATTGCTATTCCAGAAAAAATGTATTATTTTTATTTTTATTTTTGGTTTATAATTATGAAACGATAATAGTTACAGCAAATGTATTGTAGAGAATGCCAAAATTAACAACTTCTAAAGAATAAGTTTTTTCCGAAATCTCGTTAGTTTTTGAGTAAACCGAGTTTTTGAATCTGAAATATAATTTTTCCATCTTTCATAATTTTGACGTTTTAAACGTCAGTTTCATCCGAGTTTACGCAACGCTCGATGTACATTTAAAATATGATTTAAATTGAAAATAAACCATGAAAACGTAAATATAAATGGCTATGATACCATCAAGTCGGAGAAAGTAACATGATGGCGACATCACCATTTTTTGCCTTTATTTTCGAGTTTTGAGTCAGAAACTAATTTTGGGTAAAAATTCTAAAAATCGCAAATTATTTTTCTTTTACTCAAATTTTCAATTTTTTAATCTGCACTTTTTATTTCTAGACCAGGTTTTTTGTTTTTTTCGCCTATATTTTAAATCTATGGCCTGTTTTATCGATTGTTTTCTTCAAGTTCTTGATTTTTTGGCCTAAATATTATTTTTGGCCACAATTTTCGATTTGTTTATTCAAATTTTCGTTTTTTTTTTTGTCTACATTCTTATTTCTAGGCGTAAGTTTTTAATTTTTCTCTAAATTTTCGATTTTTTTGCCACGATTGTTCATTTGATTAATAAAAATTGCGATTTTTTATCTACATCTTTTATTTCTGGCCTTCATTTTAGGTTTTTTACCTATTTTTTTTTATTTTTTGGTCTAATTTTGTCTCCATTTTTTTGTTTTAACCAAATTTTTTAATTTGTTTTTTAATTCTCGATTTTTTAATCTGTTCTTTTTATTTTTAGCCCTAAATTTTCGATTTTTAGCCCAAAATTTTCAATTTTTAGTCTAAATTTTTGATTTTTGATTCCACATTTTTTACTTGCATTAATAATTCTAATGCGTTAGTTTTTGTTTGGCTATTATTTCAGAGTTTTTGGTCGGAAACTTACTTCGAGCTAGAGTTATTTTGGGGGTGAAAATGGCAAATAATTTATCCTTGAATTTATAAATTTTTGATCTGCATTTCTTATTATTAGATTGATCGATTTTTGATTTTCTGGCCGATATTTTATCTTTGGCCTATAATTCTGTTTTTTTAGATCAAAATTTTGAAATTTTTGGGCTAAATATTCTTTATACTGGCCTAAATTTTCGAATTATTGGTCTAAATTTTTGGTTTTAGAGCAATTTTAGATTTTTCAACGTGAATTATTAATTTGTATGCCTGTTGAATGTTTCTTGAATGTTTTTGCCTTTTATTTTAGATTTTTTAACCTGAATTGTTTTTATTTGCATTTTGTTTTAGATTTTGGCCATTGTTTCTTCCAGATGGAAACTTATTTTAAGCTAAGGAGTTTTTACTTTCTCCGTTACGAAGTACGAGAAAGTATTGTGATCGTGATTTTTTTTCCAAAATTTTTTTTTACGTTAATATTCGTTTTGGGGTCCCTAGATGCCATTTCAACAATTTCTGGAAAAAAAAAATTGTGTCTGTGTGTGTGTGTGTGTGTGTGTGTCTGTCTGTGCGAGCGGTATCTGAAAAACTAATAGAGCAATTGATATGAAACTTTGAACATCCGTCTTATTTGATAATCTGAAGAACTTTTGGTAAAATTTCGTACACCGGAAGTGGGCGTTTACCTTAACTGTTTTTTGTTTTTTGCCAATATTTTCTTAAATATGAAAAATATCACGAAAACATTTAAACAAACTTTGAAGACAACAAAGAAATGAACTTCTTTTGCTTGAAAATATTTTTCATAAAATCATTGCTATTCGAGAAAAAAAATTATTTTTTTCTAAATTTTTGGTTTATAATTATGAAACGATAATAGTTACAGCAAATTTATGTGAATAATAATTGTAGAGAATGCCAAAGTGAACAACTTATAAAGAATTATTTTTAATCGAAATCTCGTTAGTTTTTGAGTAAACCGAGTTTTTGAATTTGAAGTATAATTTTTCCATCTTTCATAATTTTAACGTTTTAAACGTCAGTTTCATCCGAGTTTACGCAACGCTCGATGTACATTTAAAATATGATTTAAATAAACCATGAAAACGTAAATATAAATGGCTATTATACCATCAAGTCGAAGAAAGTTACATGATGGCCACATCACCTTTTTTTATATAAATTTGATTCAAAATCAAAAAATTTCTATTTTTTTATACTTTTACAAAAATCAAATGCAACATTTCGATGTTTTTTCACTTGTGTTTGAAGAGCGGGATATGAACCACCCACCTCCATATTAACTAAACTAAACCATCAACTAAAAACCTTTTTATTGACGTTTATTAAAAGTTTCCAATATTGCAAATGAATTCTTAGAAAATTTTATAGGTTATGTTACACTGGTGGGTATGCACTATTCTACAATCCATTCAGTAAAACTTAACCCAGGGTTTCTATAAATGAAATTATTTACTAACAAAAAGCAAAACAGAAAGTTTCAATGTTTCATTTGTGATTTCTTACCTGTGAAATCTTCGTGTATGTTCTACTGTTTGGAGGGTGAAATTGAGCCCACCCACCACTATAGTCTTTGTGGGGTGGGATAGGGCCCACCCACCACTCGCCGAATCCAATTTATCATAACCAATAAACTTCTGTTCGATTTACTGAATTTTCCTGTCAAATCATGTTTCTCGAAATTTTATAACTACTAAGAAACAGAATTTATCGTTAAAGTTATTGTTGATACAAAAGATAGTGGGTGGGCCCCATCCTCCCCTCCAAACAGTAAAACATGCGCGAAGGTTCCATATATGGAGAACCATGAATTTATAATTGAGATGTTGACTTTCTGTTTTTTTTTTCTTTCGTAAATTATTATGTTTATAAAAACCCTGGGTTATGTTTTACTGTTTGAATTGTAGGATTGGGCCCATCCACCACCTTCTAATTAACTTTAACTTCAACTGCATACCCTGTTTCTCCGTAAACATAAAATTTCCAGCACAAATGATTTGACGATATGATACAGAGAATTTCTGGGGTGGCGAGGGGGCTATATCGTCAAATCTTAAGTGGTGGGTGGGCCCTGTATCTCGCTACTCGCCAGTGGTGGGTGGGCCCTACATCTTACCACTCGCCAGTGATGGGTGGGCCCTATATCTCACCACTCGCCGAATCCAGTTCATCATAACCAATCAATTTCTGAATTTTCCTATCAAATCATGATTCTCGAAGTTTTATGACTATGAGAAGTTATTGTTAATACCAAAGATAATGGGTGGGCCCCGTCCTCCCCTCCAAACGCGAAGGTTTCATGGATGGAAAACCATGAATTTATAATTGAATTGTTGACTGACTCTGTTTTTTTTTCTTTCGTAAATTATTATGTTTATTAAAAACCTGGGTTATATTTTACTAGTTGGATTGTAGGATAGGGCCACCCACCACCCACCACCCTCCGTATTAACTTTAACTTCAACTACAAACCCTGTTTCTCAGTAATCATGAAATTTCCAGCACAAATAATTTGACATTATGATAAAGAGAATTTGGCGGGTGGTGGGTGGTCCCTGTCGTCAAATCTAGAGTGGTGGGTAGGCCCTATCCTCTAATCTAAACAGTAAAATAATCCTCTAATCTAAACAGTAAAATAAATCCCAGTACAAATAAATTACTTTTTGATCGAAGAACATTTTAATATTCCATTAATTATTTTTCACCTGTTTTTCTGCTATTTGGAGGGTAGGATAGGGCCCATTCACCTCTCTAGGTTTGTGAACAGGGCACACCCACCACCCGCCAAATTCTCTTTGTCATAATGTCAAATTATTTGTGCTGGAAATTTTATTTTGCGTAATCTGTAAATCTCTATTTATTGGTAATTTTTCAATTTCATCACTGATGAGTGCCATTGAAATTATCTTAAATAGAACACAAGATTATAGGTTAGGTTATAATATATATAAAGGATGGCATGTTATAATCCAACCAGTATAACATAATCCCAGGTTTCTACAAATCAAATAATTTTCGAAAGAACAAATCGGGAAGTTAATATTTTAATGTATCATTTGCGATTTTCATCTTTTAAAAGGTTCGTTTATGTTTTACTGTTTGGAAGGTGGAATAGGGCCCACCCACCACTCTCTGTTCTAACTTTAACTCTTTAACTATATATGTGTAAAAGAAAAAACAGTTAAATAAAGATTACTCTCTCTCGAGAATACCTAAGAAAAATATAAATATCAAGTATACTATCAAATCGGAGAAAGTAACATGATGGCTACATCACCATTTTTGATTTAGATCCTAAAATCTTGACCAGTTTAAAAATTATCCCCTTTACATCAGTAAGTTTTGAGTATTAACAATAATGTGAGTAGACCGATACTATGAAATAATTAAGAGAACCAATTGTAACACACTTCAAATTAAGAAAGTAAAGTAGTAATTATTAATTCAATAGCATTTTTGATTCTCCGAAAATTCATTACTAAACAAATCACCTACATTTCTTAAATAGTAGTAAGGCTGGTTATAAATCGTAATGTGACATCAACTGTCACTTTTTAGAGCAAATTGAAATATCCGCCATTATGATATCATGGCAAACCTTTGTTTTTCATTCAAAATAATAGTAAAGTTTTTTGCAAATATTTCGGTAAATACTTTGCAGAAACTATTGAGTAATGTACCAAATCATTCATCTTAAAAAGCTTTAAAAATAATATAAGAATACCGATACTCAAATAATTAGGGGAGCCAATATTAAGACATTTCAAATTTTACATGTAAATCCCTATGGCCCGCTTTGCAATTCAACACCCTGTGTATTTATATGTATAATTGCCCTTCTTTCAGTGACGGTTCGCGGGTTTTTTCTGGTACGGCCGAGGAACAAGAGGTGGTAATACAGAAAGGTAGGGTCAGTTGCAGAGACGGCTGGCTGGGTGACCGCACCTCTCTGTATTACCACCTCTTGTTCCTCGGCCGTACCAGAAAAAACCCCGCGAACCGTCACTGCCTTCTTTAGTTATAAGTAAAAATAAGCTAATTGATTGGTTGATATTGCTATGTATTAATAAAGAGGGAGCTAATCTATGATAAAACGGAATTGATTAATTCGCTATGTTTTAAGCACAACTAATATTAGTTTATGTATTATTCCTATCAACATAATATAAATCGGATATAAGTAACGGCTCCAATGATTCGTCATTTAACACACATACAATAACAAGGACGTCTCGTTTCTTCGCTTAGAAAAAAAAACAGCGAATTGCCAAGCCAAAAACGTGTTATAGTTATATCGGTTCACTAAACATAAAGAACGTGCAAAAAGGATATTTCCTGCACGCTCAAGTTTACTTCCTGTTCCCACCTCCACTTGCCATTTCAGGTTAATTAAACGATTCACTTTTACTTGGTTTCAAACTAGTTTATTCATACAGATTTAATTACCAGTCCCGAAGAATGATACCGAAGTGAACGTTACGCTTGGTACACAATGCACGCCAGAAAATGAAAGTGGAAGTCGGCGATTTTATAATTTACAATGGCTGCGAATTCGGTGTCGGTTTCATTGTTGAATTCAGCTCTGGATACATTTCTATTTCGTTAAATTCGGATTCATCGACCATTGTTCATATTTGCCAGTTAATTTTACACGAGACAAAGATTTCCGGTATTGTAAACGATGATTGCATTTCTCGCATCTCGGGAACGAACGAGGAATAAGGTTGAAATGTCAAGAGGTCTAAGGTGCTTGGGATTATGGCCACGGTTGATTGTGTGTGTAATTATCACTGTTACATCAGTGATTCAGAGATATCCTGAATAGGTGTGTTCATGAATTTATTGACAAAGGCGCCACAGTGTCTACCGTCGAAATAATATAAATAAACACGTGAAGTAAGATCTTGATTTACGATTAAAATATTTTACTTTCTCTAACATCATTGTCCCGAATTTGTGTTTTGTGTGGATGATGTAGAAAATTATTCACGTACAGGCATTTCATAGTAGTATTCCAGTATACGGAACTTTTAATACAAAATTAATTAACATCATATGTTATTTAATAGTATTATCTACTGGTAGATAATCAAACATTTTTAATCTTTAGAATACATGCATTTTTTAAGGCTTTGATTTTTAAGAGAAAATATTTGTATTTTTATTGTCGAAACTTCACACAAACAACAGTCGAGTTTGCTTCTGTCTACTAATGGACAAACAGCAAGCAGTTCTTCTATTCATTTTAAGTTCTCTTATTTGTGAACATTGAGGAAGATAGTGCATTACTTAAAGAAATAATTTCCAACCGAAAACTAACTGCATATCCGGAAATACTGGTCATTTTCAGTGAAGTAGAAGATCGTAATAATTTAATGATTTATGATATATTCCCGAATCCCGGGCATCTACTCCTCAAGCAAGGCAAGAATATGAATTATCCACAATTAGAACAGTTTTAACGCCTCTTGCCATTCATATTAATCCTATAAAAATATATCGTGTTGCTTCAAAAAATTCTCGGGCTAGACCATTAAAAGCAATTCTTCAGAATAACGATCGTGTGAGAAATAAAATATGTGGTAAGTAAAATACATGTGTTGAGAATTTTCACAAATGTTTAATGTCGAAACACTGCGACATATATTATAAATAAAATAACCAAAACAATGGTATCGAACTAGGTTTTAAAAGGTATGAATTTAATTCGATTAAAAAAGAATTACTTCGAAGAAAGAATAATGGTGAAGAGAACTTGATTATCAAATTCATCGCAGGCGTTCCAAATATCGCCAATACTTCGTCTAAACCAGTCTTTCTCAACCTTTTTTGATCAGTTTGTCGGGCCCACTTCATAATTCGTCCACATTAATTTTTAACAGCTTAAAATTACATGGTAATCCCAAAAATAAAATTGGTTGGGTTAGGTTTGTCAGTCAAATTTCAAAATTCAACTTCAATAACTTCATATTTTTAGGTTTGTGTTGCATCATATGCTGTTTTAAAGGGAAGGTTCTAACCTTTTTAGAACTTGAAGAATCATCCAATTTCGACTAAACGCAACCAAGTTACGGCACTCTGAATTTTAGCCATTTTTAGTTGATTTTTAAGTGGTGAGTTTTTTTACTCGAGTGTAGACATGGGCGTCCGCAGAAATTTTTCCAGGGGAGGGCAAAACTTTCATACAGAAATTTCGAATAAATAACAGTCAAAAATGACAATTTCGAATTGTCAAAAATTCTGCATTTTTTGCCACCGCAAACGGCACATAAAGAAATTTGCAGCTGTCAAAAATTGTGGATTTTTACTATCAAAAACGGAATTTTTTGATATTAAAAAAGAAAATTGCTATTTTTGTATTGTCAAAAATTCTGCATTTTTGCCACCACAAACGGTACGATTCAGTGGTAAATAAAGAAATTTGCAGCTGCTAGAAATTATCCTTGTTTACTATCAAAGACGGCATTTTTTGATATTAAAAAAAAAAATTCAACCGCGAAAAATGACAATTTCGAACATATCTATCATCACACATGGCACGTTGGCAGTAAAAAATAAATTTCAATTGCCAAAAATAACTATTCAAGACTGTAAAAAATTACTCATTACTAGAAATGGTTTTATTTCAACAATAAAAAGAAACGTTCTAAAATGCCAAAATGTTTTAACTGTCAAAATTTGAGCATTTCTACTATCACTATCGGCATTTTTCAATATTAAAAAAGGAAAATTTCCAATGGTCAAAAGTAACAATTGCAAATTGTCAAAAATTCTGCATTTCTGTCACCACAAACGGTAGCATTCAACAGTAAATAAAGAGACTCGAACCTGCACCTCGAGAGCTTTCACCAGAGGTGTCACAAGACACTCCTCATAATTGTCACATTATCAGATAAACTTGAGGTAAATTGTAGGTAAAATAAATAGGGAAGTGAGTTGCATTTTGGAACATTAAAATGTAGGATAAATACAGACAGGAAAGTCTTTCGCATTATGGAACATGAAAATTTAGAATGATGGCATTTGCGTATTAGAACATGAACATGAAATGTTAGAATAAGAACATAGGAAAGTCATTTGCATTTTGGAACATGAAAAGGTAAAATAAAAACATAGGAGAGTCATTTGCATTTTGGAACATGAACATTTAGAATAAAGGCAGATAGGAAAGTCATTTGTGTTTTAGAAAATAAACATGAAAAGTTAGAACAAGAACATAGGAAATGAGTTGCATTTTGGAAAATCAAAATGTAGAATAAAGGCACATAGGAGAGTCAGTTGCATTATGGAACATGAAAATTTACAATAAATACTGATAAAAAAGTCATTTGCATTTTAGAACATGAACATGAAAAGTTACAATAAAAACATAGGAGAAATGTGAGAATGAAAATGTAGAATAAAGACTGATAGAAAAGTCAATTTCATTTTGGAACATGAAATTGTAGATAAAACAAATACCTAGGAAAATAGTTTGCATTTCGGAACATGAAACTATTGTTAAAACAGATAGGAAAATCATTTGCATTTTGGAAAATAAACGTGTCGAATACAGACAGAAAGGAAAAGTCAATTGCATTTTGGAATATGAAAATGTGAAATAAATATAGATAGGAGAGTAAGTCATTTGATTTTTGGCACATGAAAATTTTGCATAGGAGAGCCATTTGCATTTTAGTTTTGCAGATAGATTAAATAAATTCGATACAAATGAAAATTTGGACATCAAACATTGAGACGTTTAGTATTATATATTCAGATTCGTTTTTATTGAATTTATGAACATTTATCATAGTTTTAATAATATATAATTTAGAACATGAATATTGACAGATACATATTATATTTTGCAATATAAAAAATAACCTTTAGGAGTATCGTATGTTTTTTTTTGAGATAATATATATGCAAACTGATAGGATATTAGCGAACATAGGAGAACATTTTAAAACGTTAGAACTTATGTGCGCAAATATCAACATTTTGTGATTATTATATGTTTCATCAAGAGCTTAAGGGAAAAAATCTTTGTACACGATAGTTTACAAAGTGGACGCATTTAAGAAAATTTAAGAACACGAACATGAAAATTATAACTTGCACAATAAAACGCAAAATGCCGTAAAATGCAAATTGACAACAATTTACCAATTTCAATTTACACGAAAGTTTACAAATTTGACGCAGAACATAAATATGAACATGAAAATAAGTTAGCAATAAAACGCATTTTCTCTAAAATGCTATAATATGCAAATTGAGAATAATTTCCCAATTGCAATGAATACGACAGTTTACAAATTACAAATTGTCAAAAATTGTGCAATTCTACTGCCAGAAACGGCATTTTTTAATAGTAAAAAGATACATTTTCAACAGTCAAAAATGACAATTTCGAATTGTCAAAAATTCTGCATTTCTGCTACGACAAACGGCACGATTCAACGGTAAATAAAGAAATTTGCAGCTGCCAAAAATTATGTTTTTTTTACTATCAAAGACGGCATTTTTTGATATTAAAAAGAGAAGTCAATTTCAACTGCTAAAAATGACAATTTCGAACTATCAAAAATAGCACTACTATCAAAATGGCACTTAGTAGTAAAAAGGAAATTTTCAATTTCTGAAAATAACCATTCAATACTGTCAAAAATTACTCATTACTGAAAACGGTTCGTTTCAACAATAAAAAGAAAATTTTCAAATGCCAAAAATGTTAGACTGTCAAAATTTAAGCATTTCTACTATGACTAGCTGCATTTTTCAATATTAAAGAAGGGAAATTTCCAACGGCCAAAGGTAACAATTACAAATTGTCAAAAATTGTGCAATTCTACTGTCAGAAACGGCATTTTTCGATAGTAAAAAGATAAATTTTTAACCGTCAAAAATGACAATTTCGAATTGTCAAAAATAATGCATTTCTGCTACGACAAACGGCACGATTCAGCAACGGTAAATAAAGAAATTTGCAGCTGCCAAAAATTATGTTTTTTTGTGCTATCAAAGACGACATTTTTTGATATTAAAAAAAAAAAGTCAATTTCAACTGCTAAAAATTACAATTCCGAACTTTCTAAAATTGCACTACTATCATAAATGCCACGTTAGCAGTAAAAAGGAAATTTTCAATTTCTGAAAATAACCATTCAATACTGTCAAAAATTGCTAATTACTGAAAACGGTTCGTTTCAACAATAAAAAGAAAATTTCCAAATGCCAAAAATGTTAGACTGTTAAAATTTGAGGATTTCTACTATCACTATCAGCATTTTTCAATATTAAAAAATGGAAATTTCCAACGGCCAAAAGTAATAATTACAAATTGCCAAAAATTGTGCAAATCTACTGTCAGAAACGGCATTTTTCAATAGTAAAAAGATATATTTTTAACTGTCAAAAATGACAAATTCGAATTGTCAAAAATTCTGCATTTCTGCCATCACAAACGGCAAGATTCAGCGGTAAATAAGGAAATTAGCATCTGCTGAAAATTGTGGAATTTTACTATCAAAAACGGCATTTTTGATATTTAAAAATAAGAAAATTTCAACTGCTAAAAATGACCATTTCGAACTGTCAAAAATCGCACATATCCATCATTACAAATGGCACGTTGGCAGTAAAAAGGAATTTCCAAAAATAACTATTCAGGACTGTCAAAGATTGATCATTACTGAAAATGGTTTCATTTCAACAACAATGCTAAAAAAATTTAACTGTGAAAATTTGAGCATTTCTATCACTATCGACATTTTTGAATAATAAAAAAGGGAAATTTCCAATGGTCAAAAGTAATAATTACAAATTGTCAAAAATTCTGCATTTCTGCCACCACAAACGGTAGGATTCAACAGTAAATAAAGAAATTAATAGCATCCAAAAATTGTGGCTTTTTACAACAAAAAATATTAAAAGAAAAGGGAAAATTTCAACTGCTAAAAATGACAACTGTCAAAAATCGCACATTTCTATCATCAAATTTTGACAGTTAAAAAATTGTGTCATTTTGGAATTTTTCTTTTTATTGTTGAAATGAAACCATTTTCAGTAATGAGCAATTTTTGACAGTCCTGAATAGTTATTTTTGGCATTTGAAATTTCCTTTTTACTACCAAAGTGCCATTTGTGATGGTAGATATGTGCGATTTTTGTCAGTTCGAAATTGTCAGTTTTAGCAGTTGAACTCTTCTTTTTTTTAAATATCAAAAATGCCGTTTTTGATAGTAAAATTCCCCAATTTTCGGCAGCTGCTAATTTCCTTTTTTACCACTGAATCGTGCTGTTTGTAATGGCAGAAATTGTCATTTTTGACGGTTAAAAATGTATCTTCTTACTATTGAAAAAATGCCGTTTCTGGCAGTGGAATTTAACAATTTTTGACAATTTGTAATTGTTACTTTTGGCCGTTGGAAATTTCCCTTTTTCATATTGAAAAATGCTGATAGTGATAGTAGAAATGCTCAAATTTTGACAGTCTGACATTTTTGGCATTTGGAAATTTTCTTTTTATTGTTGAAACGAACCGTTTTCAGTAATGAGCAAGCAATTTTTGACAGTATTGAATAGTTATTTTCAGAAATTGAAAATTTTCTTTTTACTGCTAACGTGGCATTTGTGATAGTAGTGCGATTTTTGACAGTTCGAAATTGTCATTTTTAGCAGTTGAAATTTTTCTTTTTTTTAATATCAAAAAATGCCGTCTTTGATAGTAAAAACGACATTTATGGCAGCTGCAAATTTCTTTATTTACCACTGAATGGTACCGTTTGTGGTGGCAAAGGTGCAGAATTTTTGACAATACAAAAATGGCAATTTTCTTTTTTAATATAAAAAAATGCCGTTTTTGATTGTTAAAATCCATAATTTTTGGCAGCTGCTAATTTCTTTATTTGCCGTTGAAATCGTGCCGTTTATGATGGCAGAAATGCAGAATTTTTGATAATTCGAAATTGTCATTTCCTTTTTTTTAATATCAAAAAATGCCGTTTTTGATAGAAAAAATCCACAAATTTGTTTATGTGCCGTTTGCGGTGGCAAAAAAATGCAGAATTTTTGACAATTCAAAATTGTCATTTTTGACGGTTATTTATTCGAAATTTCTGTATGAAAGTTTTGCCCTCCCCTGGAAAAATTTCTGCGGACGCCCATGGTTGTTTATCGATGGATTGAAATTGTATAGGGGAATTAAAACGTTTATTCTTCTGTGTGTTATCAAAATGATCTATTCTTCAACACCAACAAATGTAAATCTATTACTTTTTCGCGTAAGAAATCGCCGTATAGTTTTAATTACGAAATTAATAATAGTATATTAGTAAAGGTGAACGAAATACAAGACCTAGGTATATTGTTCAACTACAAATTGTCATTTGAAGATCATATCAATTCTATTTGTAGCCGTGCTTCGAAAATATTAGGCTGTGTAATGTGAATGTCTAAAGATCTGTCTTTTTACCTACGAGGAGTACGCAGAAAATTTTTGGTGCATGAATTTTGAAACACCCTGTATACTAGTTTACATGGCATTCGTGCGATCGCATCTTATGTATGGTCTCCACATCATATTATATATAAAAATCAAATTGAACATAAACAAAATAAATTCTTAAAATCAATTTCATATAAACTAGATTATAGCAACAACAATGACCTTGAAAAAAAAAGATCCAGTCTATATATTGAGCTTCCATGATATGTCGACTTTTTTTAAAATTATTAAGTCATTAAATGTTCCTATTGGACTTTTACATAAAACATGACAATAGCGCAATTCGGCATCCCCTACTACATAGTACGAACTAGAGCCCTACAAGCCCGGCCCGGCCCGGCCTGATGAAACGAAAATGTGTTGCGGGCCCGGCCCGGAGCTGAATATTCAAAGCCCGGCCCGTGCCCGAAAAATGTTGAATTAAATAAATAAAATTACTGGACCCATGTACTCCTTAAAATACCTAAAATACATTGAATTCATGTCAATAATTTTTCAATTCACTTAGTTGTTGCTTTCTAAACTATAATAAAATTAAATTTATCCAAGCCCGGCCCGGCCCGGGTTAAATTATCCATCGAAAAGCCCGGCCCGGCCCGGCCCGAAGTTTGAAAAATACGGCCCAGCCCGGTCCGGCCCGACGTCGGGCCGGGCCGGGCTTTCCGGGCCGGGCCAAAGCCCATCCAGGCCTCTGGTACGAACTATAGTTCTAATACGCTTTTCATGCGTACTTCTAATTCACTTTCGCTTAATCCTAATTTTAATTTTTGCTCTGGTTCTCACGTTGAGTTTATACGTTTCAATTAAATATCCTCAGTATTGTTCTCATTGGCAATACTTTACTATATTTTAGATTAAGTTAGCTGGTTTAGTTAAGTTTAGTACTAATTTTATTGTAATATTAATAATGCAATGTGTAATTTGGTTAAAATGCTTAAATAAACCTTATTATTATTATTATTATTATTTATTATTATTAACATTCTACATTGCGATATCGCCAAGCTTTTTAATGGCTAACCTTCCTCCAAGTCACCACTTTTTCTTTTAATACAAGTTGTAAAAGAGAGTGCCTCATTCTGATATCAAATATTCAAAGAACATCTACATAAGCGGATTTTTTAAATTTAATTAATGACAGGCAAATTTTACTTGCAAATTTTATGCAAACGACTTCTTGTTTTTTTTTTGCTTCGCAAGAAAAGTGAATTTGAAATGTTTTACATAATACATTTTATGTGACTTTTTAATCATAATTAACTCATTTCGTTCGGCTTAAGAGATAACCTTCCTTTTTAGGTAGAATATCCACGCATAATTAAAACATATTGCGCAAGTAAGGTTTTTTTGAGAATTAATTTAACCTTCTCTTTTACACCACATCTGTAAAATTGTTTGATTGCACTGGTCCACAAATTTCAACTTTTGGCAAACGCAGAATAGCTATTTATGTAACAAGTCCGTAATACAGCACTTTCTTGGACGAGACGTTTTATGGTCGAGCAAGCGAAGCAAGAGAGGTTAATAATGGAGTCCATTAAGTGCTATTATGGACGAGGTACATACAAAGCTTTATGTTCGACAGCTTTTAACATTTTTGGAATACTTTTTAAATAAAAACTTAAACGATGTATCTACCTTACAATCTTCTTCAGGAGTAAATATAATGAATAATAAGTAAATACTATCGCTATAAACATCTTTCATAGTCGATCTCTCTTTTTCATTAGTAATTTGTATTGTATTTATTGGAAGTTCTAACCAAAATTAAAATATGTCGTTTCTAACACTGACGTAAGAGTCCAATTTACTTGATCAATTATGGCCTAAAAATAAACTGCCAAAATTACTATTTTCGTACAGTCGAACATAAAATTACTTACAGGGGAGGATCAAATGTGTGACTCACCGATTTAATTCATCTTTGTCACACGTGTCATGACTGGGAGTGTAACAGATACAAGTAATAGGGCGCACTATTTAGCGGGCGAGCAAAAAATAGAGGTCACTTTAAAATTATGACTTATTTTTGGAATTTTTTGTTTTAACTTTAAGTTTGGAAATTGCAAACTAAAGTAGGCGTTTAATAATACATTTCCTGACAAATGTTATTTATCTGTAAGTTACTATCACCGTGTTACAGACTTTCTTTTAAGAAACAACATTCATTTCGCTCTGATTGAAAACCTACGTTTCGTTGTGGTTTTCTTACTTGGTGTTGACTTTTCTCTACGAAACTTATCATTCACACGGTGTACTGTACTTTACAAGTCATAATGCCTTTAGGCCCTATTGTTGTGGTAAGAATTATAGCGTCGATTGAAGATGGGCGAGGAAAACGTGAAACTGCAAGGATTGTTGGCAAAAGCCTTTGTGCTATACAGAAAGTATATCAGCGTTACTTGGATCCTGGCCTGATAACCAGAAGACCAGGATCCGGGCGAAAATAAGTCACCACGATCAGAGATGACCGTAGTTTGCGGAATAGAACAGCTTCTGCAGTTTATCTACGAAATCAACTCCATGAAGTTAGAGATGTAAATGTAAGTGAATGGACCGCTAGGAGAAGGCTTCGGGTTGCTGGATTGTCTTGTAGAAAGATGGCTACAAGTCCACAACGCCGACATCGTATTGCAAGATTGGCTTTTGCCCGAAATCACCGGGCATGGACTAATGAGGACTTGAGCAGGGTACTGTTTTCAGATGGGTCGCGGTTTTGCCTGAATGGATCAGACGGACATCGGAATGTGTGAAGAAGACGCGGAGAAAGATACGCTTCAGTTTGTATTGATGAGCGACTTCCATTTGGCGGTGGGTCGGTTATGGCTTGAGCAGGAATTTCTACCGAAGCACGCACAGAGTTGATCTTTATAGAGAATGGCTCCCTGACAGCTCACAAATACATTACGGAAGTTTGTTTTCGAATATCATGTTATGCCCTTCATGACAACTATGGGCGAGCGCGGCATTTTCATGCAAGATAATGCTAGATCTCACGTAGCCAGAGTTGTCAGAGATTATCTGGATGAAGTGGAAATTTCGCCGTTCGATTGGCCAGCTCTCAGCCCGGACATGAATCCCATAGAACATGTATGGGATGAGTTGAGACGACGTATCAGAAAGCATCAGGTGTATCAAGAACTGCTCACGAGCTAAGACAGTTGCTCTTGCAGGAATGGAATAATATCGACCAAAATGTGATCGTTAATTTAATTCAAAGTGTTCCTCGTCGACGTCAAGCAGTCATTAATGCAAGAGCTGTGTGTGTGTTACCTTAACTGTTTTTTGTTTTTTGCCAATATTTTCTTAAATATGAAAAATATCACTAAAACATTTAAACAAACATCGAAGACAACAAAGAAATAAACATCTTTTGCTTGAAAATATTTTTTATAAAATCATTGCTATTCGAGAAAGAAATTTATTAATTTTTTTAAATTTTTGGTTTATTATTATGAAACGATAATAGTTAAAGCAAATTTATGTCAATAATAATTGTAGAGAATGCCAAAATGAACAACTTCTAAAGAATAAGTTTTTTTTTAAATCTCGTTAGTTTTTGAGTAAACCGAGTTTTTTAATTTGAAGTATAATTTTTCCATATTTCATGATTTTGACGTTTTAAACGTCAGTTTCATCAGAGTTTACGCAACGCTCGATGTACATTTAAAATATGATTTCAATTGAAAATAAACCCATGAAAACGTAAATATAAAGTCGGAGAAAGTAACATGATGGCCACATCACTATTTTTTTCATTATTTTTTGTTCCATATTAGTCCAAGGAACAAAAATTCGAACATCGTCTGAACCGTAAATTTGTGATATATCCAAAATAGGCAATAAAAACAATAAACATGCTTTACGATTCAACATTGCTTTTAAATTTAGTGTGCAAAATACAGTACAATTGTTTACAATTTGCAAACATAAAGTTAAAACAAAAAATCCAAAAATAAGTCATAATTTTAAAGTGACCTCTATTTTTTGCTCGCCAGTGTATGATCAATTTTTACTTTCTCCGTTACGAAGTACGAGAAAGTATTGTGATCGTGATTTTTTTTCCAAATTTTTTTTACGGAAATATCTGTTTTGGGGTCCCTAGATGCCATTTCAACAATTTCTGGAATATTTTTTTTGTGTCTGTGTGTGTGTCTGTGTGTGTGTGTGTGCGTGTGTGTGTGTGTCTGGCTGTGTGCGCTGTATCTCAAAAACTAATAGAGCAATTGATATGAAACTTTCAACATACGTCTTATTTGATAATCCGAAGAACTGAAAAGCTTTTGGTAAAATTTTGTACAGCGGAAGTGGGTGTTTACCTTAACTGTTTTTTTGTTTTTTTGCCAATATTTTCTTAAATATGAAAAATATCACAAAAATATTTAAACTAATATTAAAGACAACAAAGAAATGAACATCTTTTGCTTGAAAATATTTTTCATAAAATCATTGCTATTCGAGAAAAAAAATTATTAATGTTTTTTAAATTTTTGGTTAATAATTATGAAACGATAATAGTTACAGCAAATTTATGTGAATAATAATTGTAGAGAATGCCAAAATGAACAACTTCTAAAGAATAAGTTTTTTTCGAAATCTCGTTAGTTTTTGAGTAAACCGAGTTTTTGAATTTGAAGTATAATTTTTCCATCTTTCATAATTTTGACGTTTTAAACCTCAGTTTATCCGAGTCTACGAAACGTTCGATGTAAATTATGATTTAAATTGAAAATAAACCATGAAAGCGTAAATATAAATGATACCATCAAGTCGGAGAAAGTAACATGATGGCGACATCACCATTTTTTATTATATTTTTTTTAAGGGCGGAATCGTTGATAGGAATTCAGGAAGCGTGACTGATATAGCGAATTAACGTTTAGAAATTAAACGAATAAATGGATAATGAGAGACAAATACAACATCCACGGATATTTCTCGTTTCGAAAAATGTCCCGCTCGGACGCGGAATCGAACCCATATGACTTGCAATCGAGCAGGCAGACGCTCGCGCTTTACCCACTGCACCACGAAGTCCCCATTACATATAAACAATTTATTCTAGTAATTTTATATAAAAAAATGGCGATGTGGCCTTCATATTACTTTCTCCGACTTGATGGTATCATTTATATTTATACTTTCGTGGTTTATTGTCAATTTAAATCATATTTTAAAAGTACATCGAACGTTTTGCAGACTTGGATGAAAGTGACGTTTAAAACGTCAAAATTATGAAATATGGAAAAATTATACTGCAAATTTAAAAACTGAGTTTACTCAAAAACTATAGAGAGTTTGAAAAAACTTATTCTTTATAAGTTGTTCATTTTGGCATTCTCTGCAATTATTATTGGAATAAATATGCTGTAGCTATTATCGTTTCATAATTATAAACCAAAAATTAAAATAAAAAAAATGTTTTTTTTCGAATAACAATGGTTTTATGAAAAATATTTTCAAACCAAAGATGTTCATTTCTTTGTTATCTTCTATATTTATATAAATGCTTTTGTGATATTTTTCATATTTACAAAAAAAAAAAACAGTTGACCCAACTTCCGGTGTACGAAATTTTACCAAAAGCTTTTCAATTCTTCGGATTATCAAATAAGACGTTCAAAGTTTCATATCAATTGCTCTATTAGTTTTTGAGATACAGCGCACACACACACACACACACAGAGAGAGAGAGAGAAAGAGACACACAGCACACACAGACACAATATTTTTTTCCAGAAATTGTTGAAATTGCATCTAGGGACCCCAAAACGGATATTTTGAAAATATTTTCACGATCACAATACTTTCTAGTACATCGTAACGGAGAAAGTAAAAAGGTTTTTGTGCCTTTAAAGTATATTAAATGATATTTACAATTCCTATGCCTAGAAACCTGGTAAAATATTACATTGCATCCACAGCCTCTAATCTTAGCATCCAACAGTAATCTGCTCCCATAACAGAGTTCTAATTGACGTAAATGCGGTTTCCATGCACAAAATATCCTTATGAAAACGTTCGCCATGTTCGTCAGTTACCTCGCCCCTGTTGTCAGAACAAAAATCTGATAAGAATGTGAGATGTGCACTCTGAGCAGCATATTGTAACCACAGGCATGAAATGCTTCAATTTTATCTTTCACCAGCTTCAAAAAATGATTGTGCTTTTATATATACTGAAGGAAAAAAAACACTTGAAATTCGTGAAATTTCGACCATTTTCAAACCGCCATAACTCGTATTTTTAATCGATTTTGATGAATCTTTCAGGGAGAAAAAATTTTAAGTGTCTTCTTTAAAGTCATGCATGCGAACTTAAGCGTAACCCCTTCCGCCCTCCTCTAGCACCCCTGTGAAAAAGAAAAGTTTTTTCAGGAAACCATGTCGAACTTTGCCGATGTATACAGAGTTGGAAAAATTTTGTCGACTCGATCCACCCTAAAGGCATTAAGATTTGAACAATTCCCTATGCAGAACTCAAAGAACGATGTTTCTACGACGATTTGGCGCCAAGTTATGGGTGTTTGAAAAAAAGTGCATTTTGTGTATTTTTTTCGTTTGGAGGGGCGTAGAGCCCTCTCTTCGAGTGGGAGATAAACCATCTCAAAGAGAACACATTTTGCTTTTGAGTTCTCAAAAGATCGTCGAAATCAATTTGATAGAAGCCGAGTTATAGCCATTTGAAAATTACCTAAATTTTTACAAATCTCGAGTGTTTCATTTTTTTCCGTCAGTGTAATTTGTTTGTTTTTATTGGACGAATAGAAAAATGAACGAATGGTGGTGAGTTAGGCCCACATTTTTTCCGACCCTACAGAAATCCTTAAAGTGAACCTTTTTTGACCTAAAATAAAGTTTTTTGTTAATGGAGTTCTAAGGTGAAAAATGCGATATTCCTGATTTCACCCAAACAATGAATTTTTATGCATACCTCAAAGAACATGCAAAGAATATTTCATTCGTGAAACGTGCCATTTCAATAATAGGATCCAAGAAAAGGGGAAAGCAGTTTTCAGTTTGTCGCAGATTTGCATTATATTTTCAAATCATTTCAATTTTGGCGTACTATTTGACGATCGAATTGGAATAACCCTATGCACTCATATACTATCAGAGTGAAAGCACTAAAGTCACTATAGTTAGACAATCGGAACAAGTCAAAAAACAAAATAAACATTTACTCGGCGAGTCCCAGAGGGCAAAAAACAGGGTTAGTAACTCTAGAATTCAAGAAACAAGAAGGAACAATGATCCGACCAGGAGAAAAAGAAAGAAACCTGAGAAACAGTGTAAAAGGTGCCCAGTAAAAGACAGCCAGTAGCAAAAGCGGTCGTTAATAAATGCAATTCCTCTTTTTGCTTGAACGTTTTCCAAAGTTTCTAGAAATCAGCGACAATCAGTAAAGCAGTCAATGAAAACTCCAACTCTATTATTGGCACCATAAAGAGAATGCGCCACAGATTTCAACCCAAGGAAAACGAAGAGGCCCAAGTCGGATTTGTAAAGACATCATAAGTATTTATTGTTCTGATATTCGACTTGGTAAGATCTCAATGCCAATAAGCGAAATATCGAGGCATGGAACAGTTGACAGCAAAATATACAGTGCGTTTTTTTATAGATGCACCATAAGGATTTACATGTTAAAATTTGTATGCCTGTTAATGGTTTTCCTATAGCGAATTTCAGTATCATTTTTGGTATGCTGGAAGTTTGCATTGTCTTTACCAACTTCTAATAGTTTTTATAATAAAAAATTGTAAATTTTAAAGAAATTCAAGAAAATATTTGACTAGTTTTGTTTTTAAATATTATTTTATTTTTATCAGTAGGCGTGTTTGTTGTCGATTGAGAACAAACAACTGCCATAGGTAGAATTGCTTAGACATTTCGCACCCTCCATATTATTGGGCCTTTTATTATCGACGGATCGTTAACTAGTATAAAATACTTACATTTACTGAACGAACGCATCCTTCCAGCTGTTCAACAAATTCCAGTAAATGGCAGAATAATCTACCAACATGACAACATGACAATTTTTAAACAACCAATTTCCAAATACACTCCGCTTAAAAAAAAAAGCGCCACTCAAAAAATCGCGAAAAAACTCGATTTTTCAAACCGTCGTAACTTGGTTCAATTTTGTCGAAAATCGATGAATCTTTCAGTTTGGGAAAGATTCAACTTTTATCTTTAAGAATGTGTTGTAGATTTTGACCCCAAGTCCAACCCACCCCCCGTAACAACGCGATGGAAAAAAATGTTTTTTATGTAAAAAATTGTCCAACTTTGACAAGCTGTACCGTGCGCAAAAAAAATCGGCGGGAAATTTCACCACAATGGCAGAAAAATTTAATCAATTTCTTTCAAATGCCTTAAAAATTCGAGTCGTTTCGATGATTTGGAGCAAAGTTGAAAAAAAAATGACATGAGTGTAATTGGATTGGTCGTTTTGGACCTTTTAAATGGCCAGCAAAAAGTTGTGATTTGAGTCCGCTGGACAGGAGCCGCTAAAAATGTCCAGAGTAGGCGGCATGGCCCTTGGGTTTATTGCGGACGGTAATAATCACCAGGCGGTCGTAAAAATGTCAAACTTACGGGCACGTGCCCACCGGATCGAATTTTAAATTTTTGGCCCAAGCAGGTAGTGAGCCCTTTTTTGGGATGTATTATAATAAGCCGTGCATTCATGTCTAACTGGTTGATCGCCCCAAGATGAAGATGAAATAATTAAGAAATAGAATACTTTTCCTTTTAATGATCGGTAATATTTGACGCATTAGGGATATTATTGATTAAAATTAAATTGTCCTTATTTTAAGCCAATAAAGGTATGGTTGTAGATAAAGTATAGTACATAACTCGAGTTATAAAGTAATTACGCACTAGTGAAACTGTTGATTATTAATAAATTTACAGGGTGCTATAAAAATTCGTTTCATATTCATTTTCATTTTTTGCTCTCGAGTGCTCGTCATTGATAAAAATACATTTTCAAAAATTCGTAACTCGTCTGAAAATTGCTGCAGATTGAAAAGCCAAAATTATTTTGAAAGATCGACGTCTTGTGAAGTGAATTGAATTTTTGTAGTATTTTTTATGTAGTTATTTTTCATATTAATGTTGCATTCGAAATTGCGACATTGAAAAAAATACATTTTCAAAAATTCATAACTCGACTAAAAATTGCTGCATATTCAAAAACCAACATTATTTTGAAAGGTCAACGTCGTGTAGAGTGATTTGAATTTTTGTAGAATTTTTTCCCGCGATTCATATTAATTTTTAATTTTTGCGCTCGCGAGTTCGACATTGAAGAAAATACATTTTCAGAAATTCATAACTCGGCTGAAAATTGCTGCACATTCAAAAACCAAAATTATGTTAAAAGATCGACGGCTTGTGAAGTAATCTGAATTTTTGTAGGATTTTATCCTTCTGTTTCATATTAATTTTTAATTTTTTACACTCGAGTGTTCGTTATTGAAAAAAATACATTTTCAAAAAGATTAAGATTACTTTATTTCATAGAAATGTATATTTCAGTTATTTTGTATTTTTCAAGGGCGATGTCCCGCTAATAAATGTATTAATATTATTATTAATTCGAGTAAGAAAAATTTGCATGTTGGGATTAGAATAATTCTACAAGCTTTATTACTCGTGGAATTATCTTCAAAATTTCCAAAACTACTTAGAAATAATTCATTTTTTACATACTAGATAATTATTTTGATAATTTTAAGCTATAAACAATATGGCGACAGTCGAAACTTGAATATGCGGAAGCGAAATTTACATCTTGAAATAAGGAAAATTCTAAAAATATAATAAAAACACTTTTACTTTGTTGGTATAACAAGGATTTTTATTGTTGACTATAGTTTCGGCAACTCAACTTGCCATTATCAAAACATAAAGTAAAAGCGTTTTTATTATATTTACAACATGTATAACAAAGAAGACGCCTCCACCATAAACAATAAATGCTAAAAAAATTATCGCTTTTGGAATTATTTTCAAAATTTCCAAAACTACTTAGTAATGATACATTTTTAATACATTAGGAAACAATTGATAAAATTTTTAGCTAGAAATAAAACGGCGACTTTTGAAGCTTTAATTCGAGAAAGCGAAATTTACATCTGGGGATTATAAATATAGTAAAAACATTATCAATCGTGGAATTTTCTTAAAAATTTCTAAAACTAATTAAAAAATAATGCATTTTTGACATTCTAGAAAACAATTCATATTTTTAAGTTAGAAACAAAATGGAGACATTCGAAACTTGAATTCGAGAAAGCGAAATTTGCATCTAAGGATTTTAAAATTTCTAAAAACATTATCACTCGTGCAATTGACTTCAAATTGACCACTTAGATATAGTAGACATACTAGAAAACAATTGATATTTCTAAGCTAGAAACAGACTGGCGATATTCTCAACTGGGTCAATCCAAGTGAATAAAAATTAAGTTCGTTGCGTGACCATTTTTAAATATTTTGATTTTTTTATATGCGATTACCCTATAATTGAGTTTAAGTTTTAAAAAAATACCTTGCACCGTTACTATATTTGTAAGCGCACGACGTGTTTTCAAGTTAATTCATTTTCATTAGTGTTAATTTGAATATCTCTGCACTATGTTAAGTTACAACATTGAAATTGACATGATTGTTTTTAGAAAAGTCTCCTTTACAACAATGTTTATTACCCAAAGGATCCAAAATTTAAAAATAACCAGTAAAATGGAAGTTTGATATTGAAAATTTAGAAAATCCACTTTAGACCCAAAAATAACAACCAAAATTTATCACAGTGTATTTTTTTCTCTAGCAAGAACCCTGACAAATTTATAATTGTTTGAAATTTGAAAATCTTTATTTTTTGTAAAGTTCGGGGCTAGTTAGTGTTCTTGCACTATATAAGGCTAGTAGTTTATATCTAACTGGAGAAAAAAAATACACAAAAATACTGGAATGAACATAAATATAATTTCATTGATCCATGTTACACTTAAAAGTAAAAATTAATCATTGCCGTTTAGATTGAAAAAGTACCTGTAAAGTATTAAATATGAGTTAGTTTTATTCAGGGTACGTTAGTTTGGAACGGATATTGAGTTGTGTTGCATTCATTTAAACGAATTCCTTTTAAAATTTAAAGGGAAGGTCGAACGCAGGGACTAGGGGTGAAGAATGGGAACATCTGGCATATCTTTTTGGAAGCTTGTCCAGACCTCGTCTCTATCAGGTAGAAAAGGTTCGAATATGGTCATAAATTACAATTTCTACACCATTACGTAGAGAATAGAATCCCTAATCGTCGGTAGTAAACAACCCGCAAATTGTACCCCTTGATCCCGCCGCTCTGGCCAAATTACTATGGTCGCCGCTGGACTTCTTAAATTTCTTTAAAATTTACATTTTTTTTTATAAAAACTATAAGAAGTTGTAAAAGATAATGCAAACTCAAGGTGTACCATGATACTGAAATTTGTAATAGGAAAACCATTAACTGGCATACAAATTTTAACACGTAAATCCCTGGTGCATCTATAAAAAAACGCACTGTATAATAAGAGGGCTCTTAATCGGAGAGAAACTTGGGATCATCAGGCGCTGCAACAAGGCAGGATGTCATTTAACCCAGTAAAGGACTAGAACAAGTTAAAATTTCTTATTAGATTCGATCCTAAAGAGGCGCAATTCCATATGCACTCACGAATTTAAGAAAAATACCAATTCCCAAACTTAACGAGATATGGGAATGTCTCAAATATATGGAGAAAATGGGTGGACCTGAAATCGACAATAAACCAACAGAATGGTGTGCTGGGCTAGCCCAAAGTCAAATGGCATAACAAGGATTGTGCTTCAAATATATAAAGTTAAATAAATACAAGAAAACGAAATGTAGCCTGAATATATGAATATTCAACCTGTTCGTTAATCTGCAAGCAAAAAATTAAGTCTTACTAAGACTATAAACAAGTTAGTTTAGTTATTATCAAATTTGTTTCATCTAGTAACACTAGATAAGTTTAGCACTGTGTGTTCTTGTCAAAATGTTTTCTGGTTTTTTCATTTTAATAATAACATTTACAGTTTAAAGTTTCACATTTCATTTTAGAATAATTTTCTTAGTTAGTCTTGTATGTGGAAATAAACGATCTTAAACCAATGTTATTATCTAGTAGTACTAGTAATAACATGCAAATTTCTTTTGTATCATTCAATATCCGTGCCGAGTGGCACTAGCCAGGGAAGTAGTTGTTTCAATAAGTTATTTGTTTATAGTCTTAGTAAGACTTAATTTTTTGCTTGCAGATTAACGAACAGGTTGAATATTCATATATTCAGGCTACATTTCGTTTTCTTGTATTTATCTAATGCTTTCTGCAACAAGTAAAGTTGTCTAATTTGTATATAAAGTTAAATCAATACATCAGATATGTGACGCATCCAATGCCAAACACTAAAAATGTACTAGGTCTGTTATGCCGCGTTTTCACGATGCCAATCGAAGAGACAATTGTCGGAGCCAGTTGTCTTGGGCCAGTTGCGTGTATGTCTGAGGCCAGTCCAATGAATGAGAACGTGTTCACACGGTGAAACTATTGCCACGGCAGTTGGTGACGAAAAATGGTGGAGTGCTCATTGTCTGTTGTGTAGCAGTCTCGACTGACAAAGGCAAACTGGCCCAAAACGAGAGATCTACTGCCCTACAACGTTCACACGGCGCCAATTGTCTAGACAACTGTCTTGATAGAGTGGTGGGGGCGTCACTGCGCCCAGCCAATTGTCCTCTGTCTACTCTTGGAGACAATCGAATTTCAGGACAACTGGCAGGGCAGTTGGCACGCCAATTGGCAACAGGTGTTTACACGTAGCCAATAATTTTATGCCAGTAAATTGTCCTCTGACAATTGTCTCCCCAATTGGCATCGTGTAAACGCGGCATTAGGGAGAGCGAAGTGGATTTTAGCAGTGTATGCTTGATAGACTCTCAGTTCCTGAGAGTACTCTGTTCTTTATAACCATGTGCGGGATATATTTTTAATTGATTTCTTGTTAATTATCATCATTTAATTATTAAGGGTACGATTAACCCGTAACCTGATATGGTTTTAAAGCATGTCTTTTGTAACCGTGTACGGGCATGACCAGTTGTACCCTGTTACGGTTTTAAAGCGTATGCGTTATAACCGTATTCGGGTACGATATGATATGGTTTTAAAGCTTGTGTTTGGATATGTAAAACACGCATGAGGATATGGTTTTAAAGCCGGCCGCACATTGAGCGCAGCACAGCCCAGCACAGCCTAGTCCAGGACAGCCGAGGATTTTGCGATACACATAATTAAACCAAATACCGCACAAATACTGCGCGTAGCAGAGACGTAGTACAGGCAGAGGAATTTTATTTTGCTCTGTCGGGCTGCGTACTCTGTAAGTTGAACACAGTTTTCCTATGCCTCTGTCAACCTGTTTGGCAGAGAATTTACGTGTAGTGTTTTATTTTTGTAATCAAAATGGAACTATTAATTGAATCTGTGCGCGAAAACAAAGTTTTGTATGATACAGAGGGCAAAGACTACATGCGAGCGAAATATAAAAATGAAATATGGGACCAAATTGCTGTTGAATTAAACTATGCTAATGGTAAGTAACACATGCAAATATTAAGTTATTCAGTATAAAAAAATATTTAATATATTTTTATTATAAACTTTATACATAGGTACGAGTATATTTACTTAAAATGACGTTCTACGCAAAAGTTTTTATGCTTCATGAATTATACTGTAAATATAAATTAGAGTAGGCTTTGAATTTTAAATTAGATTGGCACTTCTGATTGTTAATAATTTGATATACAATCGGGCACATAATTTGCTATAACATTAAATTTATACCATCAATCAAATAGCATTCTGGCAAATCGCTCAAAAAAATTCCGCCTACTCTAGTTTATATTTTAAATGATCGCCTGGTATTAAATTAAAAATAACTAAAACATAAAACGAAAAAACTTATTAATAATGTCCACGTTGCACTGATTTTTGTTGCCATGGTATTGATCCTACAGATGAATTGTAAAATTCCGTAAAGTGTTCTCTAATTAAATATGCTTCGTTTGAGGTTCGGGTTCTGTTTGGGGCTATTGGAAGAAATTGTGAATCAGAAATAATCTCTATATCACATTCTTCTTGATCTGCAGTGGAGTTTGTATGTCCGCGAAGAAAATTATGAAGAACACAAGTTGCTTTCACAATTTCATCTACAGTATCCAATTTGCATTCGAATGGCCGTCGATATACCCGAAATCTAGCAGAAAGTATACCAAATACACACTCCATGGTTTGTCGAGCTCGAGACAACCTGATTTGAAAATGTATTAAAAACGTTGTAGTTAGTTTACTTAAAACATATTTACCTATAGTTGAACACTTTATTCCTATATTTATTAGTAACTTGTCGTTTTGGAAAAGGTCGCATTAAATTTTTGGTCAAAGGAAAAGCTTCATCTCCTACAAATACATATGGTGTTTCCGATTCTTGGCCCGGTAAAGACTTTGGTGGTGGTATTTGTAGTGTGCCATTGTTAAGTTTCTTCCCTAAATCGCAGTTAGAAAATATATTTCCATCACTAAATCGGCCCATTGAACCCACAGCTATTGTGGTGAATTTATAATTCGCATCCACAGTAGCCATTAGGACGATAGAGCAGTATTGTTTATAATTAAAAAAGGATGAGCCACTCTTAGGCGGCTTTTTAATCGTTACATGCTTTCCGTCTATTGCGCCTAAGCAGTTATAAAATTGCCACTTTTTTTCAAATCCATCTGAAACATTCTTCCACATATCGACTGTTGGATTTGGCATAAATAATGGCTGCAAGTTTTTCCAAAGTGCCTGACACACTTCACTCACTATTTTAGAGACGGTTCTTTCTCCCATTCTATAAGAAAATCCTATACTTCTAAATGTATCTCCTGTTGCCAGATATCTAAAATAATTTACATTGTTTACAATTACAATAATTGAAACTGTTTTAGGTCAAGCGGTAAAAGATATTTGGCGAAAATTACGAGACTGCCATCGTGATGCTTTGCGGCGGCAAAAGAAGTCCAGAAGTGGAGAGAAGGCTAAAAAAATAAAGGTTTGGACGTACCAGTATCAAATGGAATTTCTAATTCCATACATGGTAAATAGGAGTATGACAGGAAATGTCGAAAGTAGCCAGCAAAATACCACTGAAAAACTTACCGACAATGTCTATACTCCTTCTCCTTGTGCTGAAACTCCTGAGAGCGAAGAAAATGAAGATGAGGCAGAACAAGAGTCATTGCAACATTCATCAGAAGCTTTTGTACCTCGCAAGTTAAAAACTGTACATGCCAAAAAAAAAAAATTGATTTATTACAAGAAACATTGGAAAATCATGCCGTCCGTAGAAAACAACGAGAGGAAGAACGAAAACTCAAGGTAGGCGACGAACCAGATGGTTTAAAACAGTTCTTTCTCTCGATGTACAGTGACACCAAACAATTATCAAAAGCATCACAGTTGCGAATAAAAAGAAAACTTTTTGAAGCTGTTCAAGTTGAGGAAGATATGTTGCTTTCCTTAGAATCCAATGGATTACAACAGAGTATTATATTATTACCGGAAACTACTGTTCAAGAAAAGAGTCGTTCAAGTAGCAGTTGTTCAACATACAACTATGAACTACCAGCAACATTGCAGAGAATATCGGAGGAAACCTTGATATTCAATCAACGACATCGCAACAATCGTACCTGTTAACACCACATTAATCATGAGTCCGAGTACTGCACCGAAGGTATATTTTGTAATATTTCCTTAGGTGCATTTATAAAAAACCGATTAAATTCGTTTACGTCTCTCTGAAAACCCCGTTCTTGTTTTTGGTCGGTACCTCTGAGTTTGTTTACAATGTTCCAAGTAACTTTAGTGACGTTGTCTCCGTTTTTGTGTTTATTATCTAAATGTTCTTTTCTAGGTTTAATTAAAGCTTTCTTGTATTCGCGGAAAAGATTCATTGTACATGAGTAAGAAGTTATTTAAAAATACATTCCACATTTCGTTAATATCAGTTACGTCATATACTTCATTGCAAGTTTCAAGCTGCAATGTTTTGTTAAACATAGATAGTCTATCAGAATTTATTTTTTGTTTATGATTTGAACTTATTTTGTTTGTATTATAACTGTTAAAATAGATTAATAAAAAATATAGCATTTAATAACAATACAATACAATTTTTATTTTTACCTTAAACACACTGCTAATTTTATTTCACTCTCAATAGGTTGTTGTGCGTTACAACCGTGTCCTGTAATATCTTGGATTATAATTCTATGTACTTCATTAAATTGTTCTTTATTTAAACGAAAATATGCTTTCATTTGAATATCATTCAGTTCTTTCAAAATGTTGAATTCTCCATGGCTATTCCTTCTCTTTAAATAATCATGCTTCCATAATGACTTTTTACGTTTTTTAGTCATACTGTATAGTAATAATACAGTGTCAATTTCCGAATCGGACTCTGATTCAGATTGTAAGAAGAGTTCGTTAGCAGCAAGCATACTAAATGTACGTACTATATGAAATAACCCGCATAACCAAAAACACCTGCATTCAATATGCGCTCACTAACAGAGGCAGAGTTTAGGAATAATTTTTCTCTGTTGCCCTTGGCTAGGCTGTGCTGGGCTGTGCTGCGCTCAATGTGCGGCCGGCTTAAAACAGGTCCATCCTAACCATGTTTGCGTATGCAAAACACGTAAAGTGGAAGCCTGTCTTTTATAACCGTGTTCGGGTATGATCAATATGCACCCTGACATAGTTTTAGAGTATGGCCGTTGCAACCGTGTTCGGGTATAGCCTGCTGTACCCTGATACGGTTTTAAAGCAAGTCCTTTATGATCGTGTTCGGGTACGACGAATTTATTTCATACTTTGTTATATTGAAAACATTATATTACATTCATTGTAACAAAGGGAACTTTAATATGTAACCTGATATGGTTTTAAAGCTTGTGTTTGGATATGTAAAACACGCATCCAGATATACTTTTAAAACATGACCATTCTAACCATGTTCGGGTATACAAAACACGCAGTTTGCGGTTTTAAAGCCTGTCTTTTATACCCATGTTCGAATATGATCAATATGTAGCTTGATATTGCCTCATAAACACACGTTTAAAATTCCATTCAAAGCGAAAATATACCATGAAACTATAAATATTTATATTGCGTGTTAAAGTTGTCTTCGCCATCGTTTCGCAAGCTCCCTTCTCACAAAATAACACTTGTATCATATATAACTTAATTTAGGATTTCGTGACTTCATAAATGAATGGATTGTGTCTTATCTGAGCAATAGAAAATATTTCAATTGTTATTTACTCGAAAAATTTCTTATGTAAGATGGCAACATTTTTAAATTGCCAATTCGACAATGAAAAGATCTCACAAAATCAAGAACAAAAATAGAGGGTCGTCATTTAAAAACAAAATGGATGATGTCGTTACTCAAAAACAAATGACAACTTTCATGCAAAAATGTGTATTTTTATCGAAGAATTTTTTCCAAAGTATTTTATTTCGGTTTTAGTGAATTTATTCCATACTTTGTTATATTGAAAACATTATATTTCATTAATTGTAACAAAGGGAACTTTAAGAAACACAGCGATGTCCATGATTACCAACCTCGAAATAACAACAAAATTATCGAATACAAATGTAAACATACGTATGCCAAAATATCTTCTCATAATTCCGGAATTATAAGCTAATTAGCTAAATAAAAATGTCAAATCAACAATAAAAACACTTCTCTCCGAAAATGCCTTTTACGATATTAATGAATGTATTAATTGTGCTTAAGATTTAAAAGCATAAAGTTGAACACTTAGCTGAAATTTTAATTAACTGTACGTACTATTTCTTTATCTTTTAAAATTTTGCACTACTATAATTTATCGTCTGGTTAATTATTATTATGTTTTTTTAATATTTTTGTTGTTATAATCAGCATAAAATTCTGCAAAAGTGCCAAATTTAAACATACCCTCTATCTCTTCTAATAAGCGAGATCCCCATAGTGAGCCTCGAATTTGAAACACCCTGTATACTATACAATATACAATACATCTGACGTTTAAATGTCACTGTCACTTTTAATATTTAAAGTAGAACAAACGAATGCAGGGGGACGGCGGACCTTAATTGTAATTGGCTAAAAAGTATATAATATAGCGGTATACATAAGTGGTAATATTACATGTTACACATTTATCTATAACATTTAACATTTATATATGCTCTATATATTCGTAATGGGTCGCTTACGATTGGTAAAAACAGTTCGGTAATTCATCAATTACAAAGTGGGAGTAGGTAAAATGATTTTATCACAAAGATTTATTTAAGGTCATTACGCAACAATTTCACACCGTCTGCACTGCGTGTAATGCTACCGCCAAATCTCGAAATGAAACTAAAACGACGACGGCACTCTTGCAAATTGCGTTTCAAGACGAAAAAAAAGTATGTCATACACACGTTTCTTGCAAATTAAATGGTTAACGATTTATTGCAGATAATGGGAAACATCCTTTTCCTTTTCTTTGTTAGAAAATGACCGCGACGATTGTTTCGAAAGCCCAGTGACTTGTCAGGAGCAATACACCGTTTGTTGGGCAAGCGCTCAAATAACCGATTGTTATCGGCCGCCTGTCCGTTACGCGTAAGGGATAACAACATCTCATTTTACGGTGGTGTTCGTGTTATGTTGCATTTTTTTTTAAACGTAAATTACCGTATTTCAAATGGCATGCCGATGGGAGAAAGAATAGCCGTGAACTGAATTTCTCAGAAATTGGATTGCAAAATTATCTTGAGAAGAATTGACGAAAATTAGTCTTGGTAGAGTTTCCCGTGTTACTTAGCAAATAAGAAATTACCTTTAGATTTCAAATTGTATATCTGTATGAAACACAACAAGAGTTTTAATTCAAATATGATCTGTATGGTGTGTAAAAAAATTCGATGCGTTATGTTTATGTTAAACGGAGTATAATTATTGAGAAACACTTTCTACTACAGTTTAATTTACAAACTTACTTTTCAATTACAAATTGTAAGTTCATGCTTCGTCAAACTCGCCGCAAGCAACTTATGTTTGACATAGTCTTATACAATTTGTCAAATTATAACATTTAGTGTACCATTTTGTGTTTTAAGAATGTAGATTTGGTGATTGTCGATTGGGAGAGAATCTATCGAAATATTCGAACATGGATCTACTTTGATGTATTTTTTTTAGTAGCTGGTGTATCTGTGTATATGTGCATGTGTGTGTGACTGTTGTTTGTGCGCGCTGTATATCAAAAAGTAATAGAGCAATTGATATGAAACTTTGAACACAAATCTCTGAAAAGCTTTTGGTAAAATTCCGTACGCTCAAATAAATTTTGAAGGCAACTAAGAAATGAACATCTTTTGTTTGTAAATATTTTTTTATAAAATCATGTTTTTAGAAAAAGTGTATGTTTCTTTCATTCTCGGTTTATAATTATGAAACAATAATAATTACATCAAATTTATGTTATTAATAATTTTAGAGAATGCCAAAATAAATAACTTGAAGTGTAATTTTTCACCTTTCGTAATTTTGACATTTTAAACGTCAGTATCATTCCATCCTACAAAACGCTTTAAATTGAAAATAAACCATGAAAGTATAAATATACCATGAAATTGGAGAAAGTAACCATTTTATGTTTTCACATTGTACAACTGGATTTTGAAAATTTATATGTCAAAATGTAGCAAATTAAGTATATTTTGAAGAAATAGTCAGAAGTGTCCATGTCGAATCAATATAAGGCCAAAAATCACAAGTTTTACGAGTACAGAGATAACAAAGTCCATTTTTTATGTTTTCACATTGTGCAACTGGTTAACACGTCATTGGATTTTGAACATTTACATGTCAAAATGTAGCAAAATAAGTATATTTAAAATACAAACTAAGAACATTATATGTCGAATTGCAAAATTACAAGTTTACCGAGCCCAACATTAAAAAAAATTGTAACGCGTTATTGGATCTTGATGATTTAGACGTCAACATGTATGAACTTAAGTATATTTTGAAATAATATTAAGAAATTTCTTTTTATTTTTCGTTTTAGCGGCTGGCGGATTTTCTAACGGAATTGTGTTGGGTAGTTGAGAAAACTAGCGTAATTCAATTTAAATTTGAACTTTATTTTCGAAACGTATATCTTACAAGAGAAAAAGCACTAACAATAATTTAAAAAAATTACTCACTGAAAAATTAATACATTTTCGAAAAATAAAGGTAGATGTTCTGTGAATATTCTAAAATATTTGAGGTAGCGGTAACTCTTATCATATCAGACCATATTTTTTTTCGATTTTGGTTTTGTTTAAGAATTCAACAACTTAAAACATGAATTTTCAAAAATTCATAACTAACACAAATTTTGACTAAGTTTAAAAAAATCAAGATTAATTTTAAAGGTAAAAGTATTATGATTGCATCAGAGTTTTTTTATGGAATCCAATCATAGCGATATTTTCTTTTTTCCAGTTTTTCCTTGTTTAAACATTCATTTTTAAAAATTGAAAAAAGTGACACATTTTCAAAAATTAAAGTTAGTTTTAAAGGAAGATACATTTGTTATTTATCCATGTTACAGTTTTCTTTCTGAACGCATCTTTTGCATATTTCTACACCCTGTAAGTTTAAGTTTTTTTTTTATATCTGTTATGACTCATATTTTATTTTATTTATTGAAACCACTAATTTATATTATGTATATTGACCTGTATAAACCCATTGTTATTGGCACATTAAACAAATTAAATTAAATAGATGTTTTGTGAATATATGAAAAAAAAATCGATTTTTGTCTTCAACAACTTTAAATATTAATTTTCAAAAATTAATCTCACGCAAAAATTGACACAATTTCAAAAGTCTATGTTGATTCTAAAGGCAGATGTTTTGTGAATATACTTACTAAAATTTTCGAGAAATTCTATATCAATTTTGTTTTGTTCGACAACTTAAGACTAAATTTTAAAAAATTCATAACTTACAGAAAAAGTGACGCAATTTCAAAAATTACAGTAAGTTTTAAAGGGGGGATGTTTTGTGAGTGCATTAAAAAATTAATTTTTTATTCAAGTCTTCGACTTCTTTAAATATTAGTTTTCAAAAAATTCATAACACACATTTTCAAAACTCAAAGTTAATTTTAAAGGGAAATATATTATGATTGCATTAAAGGTTTTAAGGAATTTAATCATATCAGTATTTTTTTTTCTATTTTTTCTTTGTTCAAATATTCGACAAATTAAAAAAAAATCATTTTTAAACATGTATAACTCACGCATTTTCAAAAATTGAAGATAATTCAAATGTTTCGTGAACATACTATTTTTTTCTTATTTTTGATAAATTCTAGCATATCATGTAATATATCAAGTGTCGGAAATGACCAATTTTAATTGCCAAAAATGAAAATTTTCAACTGCCAAAAACGCTAATTTTCAAGTGTCGACAACAACCATTTTTAACTGCCAAATGTGACAATTTTTAACTGTCAAAAATGACAATTTTTAACTGCCATAAATGACCATTTCAACTGCCAAAAAGGCCAATTTTCAAGTGTGGCCAACTACCATTTATAACTGCCAAAAATGACAATTTTCAACTGCCAAAAATGACAATTTTTAACTGCCATAAATGACAATAAATGCCAAAAAGGCCAATTTTCAACTGCCAAAAATGACGATTTTCAACTGCCAAAAAAGCCAATTTTTAAGTGTCGAAAACGACAATTTTTAACTGCCAGAAACGCTAATTTTCAAGTGTCGAAAACGACCATTTTTAACTGCCAAAAATGACAATTTTTAACTGCCAAAAATGACAATTTTTAACTGACAAAAAGGCGAATTTTCAAGTGTCGGCAACGACTATTTTTAACTGCCAAAAGTGACAATTTCAAACTGCCAAAAAATGACAATTTTCAACTGACAAAACTGACAATTTTCAACTGCCAAAAAATGACAATTTTCAACTGCCAAAAAGGCCAATTTTCAAATGTCCGAAACGATCATTTTAAGCTGTCAAAAATGACAATTATCAACTACCAAAAATTACAATTTTCAACTGCAAAAAAGGCCAATTTTCAAGTGTCGGCGACTACGATTTTTAACTGCCAAAAATGACAATTTTGAACTGCCAGAAAGGCGAATTTTCAAGTGTCGGCAAAGACCATTTTTAACTGGCAAAAATGACAATTTTCAACTGCCAAAAAGGCCAATTTTCAAGTGTCGGCAACTACCATTTTTAACTGCCAAAAGTGACAATTTTTAACTGCTAAAAGTGAACATTTTTAACTGCTAAAAGTGACAATTTTTAACTGCAAAAAAATGACTATTTTCAATTGCCAAAAAGCCCAATTTTCAACTGCCAAAAAGGCCAATTTTCAAGTGTCGGAAACAACCATTTTAAGCTGTCAAAAATGACAATTTTCAACTGCTAAAAAGGCCAATTTTCAAGTGTCGGCAACTACTATTTTTAACTGCCAAACGTGACAATTTAAACTGCCAAACAATAACAATTTTCAACTGACAAATCTGACAATTTTCAACTGCTAAAAAAGGCCAATTTTCAACTGCCAAAAAGGCCAATTTTCAACTGGCAAAAAGGCCAATTTTCAAGTGTCGGAAACAACCATTTTAAGCTGTCAAAAATGACAATTTTCAACTGCCAAAAAGGCCAATTTTCAAGTGTCGGCAACTACCATTTTTAACTGCCAAAAGTGACAATTTTAAACTGCCTAAAAATGACAATTTTCAACTGACAAACTTGACAATTGTCAACTGCCAGAAAAGGCCAATTTTCAACTGCCAAAAAGGCCAATTTTCAAGTGTGGGCAACTACTATTTTTAACTGCCAAAAGTGACAATTTTGAACTTGCTTAAAGTGACAATTTTTAACTGCAAAAAATGAAAATTTTCAACTGCCAAAAAGGCCAATTTTCAAGTGTCGGAAACGACCATTTTAAGCTGTCAAAAATGACAATTTTCAACTGCCAACAATTATAATTTTCAACCGCAAAAAAGGCCAATTTTCAAGTGTCGGCAACGACCATTTTTACCTGCCAAAAATGACAATTTTTAACTGCCAAAAAGGTGAATTTTTAAGTGTCGGCAACGACCATTTTTAACTGCCAAAAGTGACAATTTTAAACTGCCAAAAAATGCCAATTTTCAACTGACAAAACGGACAATTTTCAACTGCCAAAAAAGGCCAATTTTCAACTGCTAAAAAGGCCAATTTTCAAATGTCCGAAACGATCATTTTAAGCTGTCAAAATGACAATTATCAACTACCAAAAATTACAATTTTCAACTGCAAAAAAGGCCAATTTTCAAGTGTCGGCAACGACCATTTTTAACTGCCAAAAATGACAATTTTTAACTGCCACAACGGCGAATTTTCAAGTGTCGGCAACGACCATTTTTAACTGCCAAAAGTGACAATTTTAAACTGCCAAAAAATTACCATTTTCAACTGACAAAACTGACAATTTCCAACTGCCAAAAAGGCCAATTTTCAATTGCCAAAAAGGCCAATTTTCAAGTGTCGGCAACGACCATTTTTAACTGCTAAAAGTGACAATTTTTAACTGCAAAAAATGACAATTTTCAATTGCCAAAAATGACAATTTTCAACTGCCAAAAAGGCCAATTTTCAACTGCCAAATAAGCCAATTTTCAACTGCCAAAAAGGCCAATTTTCAAGTGTCGGAAACAACCATTTTAAGCTGTCAAAAATGACAATTTTCAACTGCCAACAATTATAATTTTCAACCGCAAAAAAGGCCAATTTTCAAGTGTCGGCAACGACCATTTTTAACTGCCAAAAATGACAATTTTTAACTGCCACAACGGCGAATTTTCAAGTGTCGGCAACGACCATTTTTAACTGCCAAAAGTGACAATTTTAAACTGCCAAAAAATGCCAATTTTCAACTGACAAAACGGACAATTTTCAACTGCCAAAAAAGGCCAATTTTCAACTGCTAAAAAGGCCAATTTTCAAATGTCCGAAACGATCATTTTAAGCTGTCAAAATGACAATTATCAACTACCAAAAATTACAATTTTCAACTGCAAAAAAGGCCAATTTTCAAGTGTCGGCAACGACCATTTTTAACTGCCAAAAATGACAATTTTTAACTGCCACAACGGCGAATTTTCAAGTGTCGGCAACGACCATTTTTAACTGCCAAAAGTGACAATTTTAAACTGCCAAAAAATGACCATTTTCAACTGACAAAACTGACAATTTCCAACTGCCAAAAAGGCCAATTTTCAATTGCCAAAAAGGCCAATTTTCAAGTGTCGGCAACGACCATTTTTAACTGCTAAAAGTGACAATTTTTAACTGCAAAAAAATGACAATTTTCAATTGCCAAAAATGACAATTTTCAACTGCCAAAAAGGCCAATTTTCAACTGCCAAAAAAGCCAATTTTCAACTGCAAAAAAGGCCAATTTTCAAGTGTCGGCAACGACCATTTTTAACTGCCAAAAGTGACAATTTTAAACTGCCAAAAAATGACCATTTTCAACTGACAAAACTGACAATTTCCAACTGCCAAAAAGGCCAATTTTCAATTGCCAAAAAGGCCAATTTTCAAGTGTCGGCAACGACCATTTTTAACTGCCAAAAATGACAATTTTTAACTGCCACAACGGCGAATTTTCAAGTGTCGGCAACGACCATTTTTAACTGCCAAAAGTGACAATTTTAAACTGCCAAAAAATGACCATTTTCAACTGACAAAACTGACAATTTCCAACTGCCAAAAAGGCCAATTTTCAATTGCCAAAAAGGCCAATTTTCAAGTGTCGGCAACGACCATTTTTAACTGCCAAAAATGACAATTTTTAACTGCCACAACGGCGAATTTTCAAGTGTCGGCAACGACCATTTTTAACTGCCAAAAGTGACAATTTTAAACTGCCAAAAAATGACCATTTTCAACTGACAAAACTGACAATTTCCAACTGCCAAAAAGGCCAATTTTCAATTGCCAAAAAGGCCAATTTTCAAGTGTCGGCAACTACCATTTTTAACTGCTAAAAGTGACAATTTTTAACTGCAAAAAAATGACAATTTTCAATTGCCAAAAATGACAATTTTCAACTGCCAAAAAGGCCAATTTTCAACTGCCAAAAAAGCCAATTTTCAACTGCCAAAAAGGCCAATTTTCAAGTGTCGGAAACAACCATTTTAAGCTGTCAAAAATGACAATTTTCAACTGCCAAAAAGGCCAATTTTCAAGTGTCGGCAACTAGCATTTTTAACTGCCAAAAGTGACAATTTTTAACTGCTAAAAGTGACAATTTTTAACTGCCAAAAGTGACAATTTTTAACTGAGAAAAGTGACAATTTTTAATTGCTAAAAAATGACAATAATCAACTGCCAAAAATTACAATTTTTAATTGCAAAAAAGGCAAATTTTCAAGTGTCGGCAACGACCATTTTTAACCGCCAAGAAGGTGAATTTTCAAGTTTCGGCAACGACCATTTTAACTGCCAAAAGTGACAATTTTAAACTGCCAAAAATGACAATTTTCAACTGACAAAACTAACAATTTTTAACTACCAAAAAAGGCCAATTTTCAACTGCCAAAAAGGCCAATTTTCAAGTGTCGGCAACTACCATTTTTAACTGGCAAAAATGACAATTTTTAACTACCAAAAATGACAATTTCAACCGCAAAAAACGACAATTTAAAACCCAAAAATGAACACATAGCATCTCTATGTAAAATCTACACAACTAAAAATCGCAAGTTTTCCTAGTACAGAAACCAGAAAATCCAATTTTCATTTTTGTAAATTACGTAACTGTCTAACGCATTTTGGTTTTTAATGGTATAAACATTTAAATGTGGCAAGTTAAGTATACTTTCTTAAATATAAAAAAAAATGTCTATGTAGAATCAAGGCAATTTGCCAAAAAGTTTTCCGAGTCTGAGGAACAAAATCCAATTTTCAATTTTTGTTATTGGATTATAAAAATCTAAATATAAAAATGTGTCAAGTTAAGTATATATTTAAAAAATAATTAAGGGTTTTATATATCAAATCAAAGCAATTAGCCAAAATTACAAACCAAGGTTAACCAAACAGAATTTGTATTTTTTTTAAATTGTTTAACTTTATTTGAATGATTTAGATTTCAAAATGTAGCGAATTAAGTACTGCGAGATCAAAAAGTCCAAAATAGTTGTCAGCCCTTAAAACATAACCTAACTAACAGAAGTTCAGTGGCGTCACTAAGAATGGGAATTTTGGCAGGGAAAACTCGATTTTTTATTTTTTAAATTGCTCAACCATCTACCGCGTAATTGTATGTAGCGGATTTAAACCACAAAATGTAGCAAATTAAGTAGTGTATTGTAAAAATATATAGAAAAAAAATAGTGTGTGTTACACTTTAAGGATTATCAAGCGTGTGCTTTTAAAGTCACTAAATTATATTTTTTTTTCGTTTTTGGCTTATAATTTTGAATCGACCATAGTTACATCAAATTTACGCAATAATTGTAGAGAATGTAGAAAGTTTTTGAGTAAACTAACTATTAAAATTTAAAGCATAATTTAATTTAAATTGAAAAAGAAACTTAAAAGTATGTAGCTTTCAAGACATGTTGAATACTCTGCTTTTCCTACGACCAAACATTTTTTTAAAGTATGTTTCAATCATAATTTTTCTCGAATTTTATTTTAATGATTTTGGCACATTTTTGAAGTTTGAGGATTTCACTTGCAAAACTTTACATAGGCTTTAGCCATTCAATCACACACGGCTAATTTTGTGTTTATATTGTTGTATGAATAAATGAAGAAATGCATAATGTAAGACATATACAATAACAAATATACAATTGACAACATTAAATGCAAAGGTATTGCGACGATATATCTGTTTTCGGGAGCAGTCGTAGGAAAAAAATATTTTGGTAACACATATTTCTGTTAATTGGTGTGGATATAAAATTAAAAGAGACATAATAAATGCCACTTTGACAATTTATAATTTATTAAGTGTCGGAAGTCTAGGTCGACAGCCCAGGTGACAGTTTTTATTGTATGAAAATTTAGTGAAATTATTGTTATGTAAATATACTGTTAATTTGTTAGGTGTACACACAATTTCATTTAATAAATTATTCAATAATTTTAATAAAGGTAAAATATGTGACGTTTGTCATTATGAAACTAACCTCACTGTTAGATAATTTCTTTTTTAATCATTTCTACGGTACTGTCCCCGTGCACCTGGCTTACGTCACAGTACTGTTTCTTTCTTTGATACCAACTTAAAAATTTCAATCAATTACAGCTATGCGGTATAAGCTATTAGTGTACGATTTAATTCTGTAAATTGAATATTTTTACATTCAGGCTATATTTTGATTTAATCAAATTCAAACTAAATAATGAATGAATGCCTTAAAATTGAATTATTAAAATAAATATGAATATATTCGAACAATTAACAGGAAATATAATATTAAGTTGATTCCGTTCGTTTTCATAAAGTCGCAGTCGTGAAAGAAAAATCTACAGAAATGCTGTTGAATTCTTATAGTAGTATTTCCTGATAATAAAAATATTTGTATCCAGTAAAGTTATGTACGGCAAGAATGAAATGAAAGTGTGTATACTTACGTCATATGCGCACGCGCCCACCAGCCATGTAGTAAATAAAAGTAACACGCGACTCGCCATCTTGATCTGAAAATAAAGAAAAAAAAAACATCATCAGCTGTTTAAGAAAAGTGAAAGTACTCTCTTGTGTGAATGTGAACGACGGTGTGCAGGTATATACACACGCATCGTTCACGGAATTTATGCTTGGATGGGTACATCATTTGTTTATATTAGATTTCAATTGCGTAGTCGGTAAAATCACATCTTCAAATCCGATTAACTCGAACTAGCATACAGGTATTTTTTTAACCGGTACGTATGTATTATGTATTGTGTAAGCGTAGGATATGTAAAGTAAATAAATAAATAAAATGGATGAATACAGATTACAGATTTGTATTATTTTAGATAATTCAATCATGGATGGATTAAGGCGTCTTTTTTCATAATGATAACGCCAGGCCCCTTGTTGCTTAAGTCGTTAGAATAGCTATTATTACAACTAGGGAAATATGAATAGTATATTTCCCGAGGTGGGCCAGTTACATCCCGAGGGCGGGGCCCGAGGGATGTATAGATAACGAAGGGAAATGTATTCATATTTCTCGTGTTGTAATTAATAGTTTTTTTTCTGATTGAAAGAATATTGTTCTGCAAATGGGAAAATATTGGTTTGTAAATGTTTGAATTTATCGGATTGGTAACGTTGCTAAGGGCCTTGTTTGTAAATATCATAGTTGACTGGTTTGATTTTTGCGTTGTTTCATAAATTGGTGAAATGTCAAACTATGTGTTAATGCAAGCGACGAAAGACCGTGAATGTTTGGATCCGGTAAAATCGAAAGCTGTAAAATCCATAAAGGATACCTTCCTGAGAAATCGGAGGTGTTGTCCCGAGAACAATTAAAACAATTCTTGCGAGAAGCTCATAATGACATTTTTTTATGTTTATATTTTTCTAGGGAAATATGAAGTGCTCAAATATAACTTATCCAAACTAAGGCAATATCACTCAATATTGTTTCAATCATAAAAAAAATAAATTAATCGCATTTGACTGCGATATTTTACCTCATCCTTCATACTCTCCGGGCATTGCCCATTCCGACTATTATTTATTTAATTGAAATATTCTCTCCGAAGTAAAAGATTTAAATTCAATAAATAATTTTATTTTTTAGTAGTATGATATTTACTATTATTGTCATGGATACAAGGCATGAAAACGTACTCATAACTCCCTTGGGAGATAAATATGAGTTATATCTCCCGAGGGAGTTATGAGGTTTGCTCCTGTTTACCTGACAAATAATATGTACAATTTCTAAATTCTCCGCTCAAGATGATGGTTGAAGATAGACAATCTTGCGTCTGCTCACGACCAACTTTATAGCGAGACAGGAATTGAACTTTTCTCCAGGTTTGTTCACTATTTTATTCACAACCGTATATTTCTTGTTGAAGCATTAACGTCAAATCAAATCAAATTAAATAAACGTCAGTTCATGTAATGCAGGCGGTTTGATTTAAAACAAACTCATAGCAACCATGCAAATACATATGGGTCATTCTTTTACAAATAGTACGGATTTTAGAAAAAAAAAATCACTTTTTTAAATTACATACAATTTTTTTTCCAGGACCTTCTTATTAATTTAAATGACACCTATATCAGGATTTTGTTTGGCAATGTGTATTTTTCAAAATATGTAAATTTTGCGTTTTGATAGTTTGCTGGATTCTTCAACATTCAGAATTCATTATCTCCGATGTTGCTAAACGAATTGTTCCCATTCTGCCACCATTTTATACCTTGTTATGTTAGCTTTTTAGTAGCATGCTGACAGAATTGTTTTATTGTTGTTTAATATAAAATAATAACAATTGAATTATTCAAATAATGTTTGCATGCTCTTACCCAGAACGTATGCAATTTAAAAAAATACCATGTACTCGCTATTTCTTAGTCTAAAAAACCGATGTTTGAAAAAGTGGGGTCTTTTTTCGGTCAGAAGATATTAAATAATGTTTAGCGCCCGCCGTGCCGTGCCCCATCCAAACGTGTCTAAGCTTGTAATCAAGTTACGCTGCATACTGCGATAAATTTCATTCTTGAAAGGCATCGTAAACGCATGCAACCCTTTTTCGCGCAGTGTTCATAACCTACAAACTTTGTGAAAACCGTAAATTTTTAACGAGAGAATATCAAAATCATCGAAATTATTAAAAGGGTCATAGATGCTTCAATCCGTTCAATTTGTCTCCTCATCCGACAATACGGAATTTCGGAAGCCTCCGGAAAGTTCTGCGGCAACATTTAATGGTATTGAATGTACCAATGACAGAAGAGTGTCTTGGACAGAAAATTTGCAACATGTGCCGTAAATTGTCGAAATTGTGTAAAGACAATGAAAATAACAACGTACTTCAATCTAACCCGAAGGTATGTTTAGCTATTATTTATAATTTACGATGACATGTTTGATGTGGATATGCATATATTTTTAGCACGACAAAGTTTATGATTTTAACTCTAACACCTTGAATAATAATAATAATGAAGCATTCGATGAAGATTATGGAGACATGGATAATTTTCTCGAAAGCCCTGCATTGTTTGAGGGGGACAAAGAAGTGATTCATGAAGCGATTGATGCAATTAACAAGGGTTTAGATTTGATTGGAACTTCACCTATTAAAAAGAAGAAAATTTCTCAGAAGTTTTATTCCAAAGAAAAAATGAAAAACATATCCGAAGCAATGTCAGAAAGGATTAATGTGAATGATGATAGCGTTGAAAAAAATGATGGAAATGATGTACTGAAAATTTTAAAAGACGAATTCAACGCAACCACAGAACGTACAACAAAAATGAAAATTTTTAAAGAATGGTCTTTTCGAAAAATCTAACATCATTTTCCGTCCGCTACGATTCACATGATAACTGTTGCAAAGAAAACTGCTGTAGAAAAAGGAATCTTAGCCGATCCTAGCCTCAAGAGCCATCCGTCCATAGACAAAGAAGTAGTTGATTTAATAATCAGCTTTTATGAACTCGATGAGAATAGTCGCATGATGCCAGGACGAAAAGATTATGTTTCGGTCAAGACGGATGACAAACGCATTAATGTGCAATAGCGATTACTTTTAGTGAACTTGATAGAACTTTATCAACTATTCAAGGAAAGTTACCCACCAGTCAAATGTAGTTTTTCCAAATTCACATCTTTGAGGCCTAAACATTGCGTGTTAGCAGATGCAAGTGGAACCCATTTAGTCTCTGTTTGTGCTGTTTGCGACTTTTTTTCTCATTTATATTGAGGCTTTCGTGGATTATTTTCAATTTAAATCATATTTTAAATGTACATCGAACGTTTTGTAGACTCGGATGAAACTGACGTTTAAAACTTCAAATTTATGAAAGATGGAAAAATTTTACTTCAAATTCAAAAACTCGTTATAAGTTGTTCATTTTGGCATTCTCTACAATTATCATTAACATAAATTTGCTCCATTATCGTTTCGTAGTTATAGACTAAAAATCAAAAAAATCTTATACAAGACGATAAAATAATATATTATCGATGAGCGGAAATGTTAATTCACGAGCGACGTAGGAGCGACTGGATTAATTTCGCGAGTCGATAATGATATTTTATCGTCGTGTGTAAAATTCTATTTTTTTCTATAGCAGACTTCAAAGGCAGAGGCAAAATATTTTTTATTAGAAACGTCAAAATTAATTTTAATTATTTTTCCGCAAAAGTAGGCGAAATGCGTATGACATTTCTCTTTTTGTCCGGAGCAATGCGACGCGACGAAAACACTAGAGCGGGCTCTGGCCATGCCGACATTTATTAAACAAAAAATTCGGCAATGTAAATTGTACTATTATTCTTAATATAAACCCACAAAATGAATAAAATGTATTAGTTGCAAGTTTAATAAATAAATGATGTAATAGTTACATATGTACGTGTTAATAATTCACTGTTTCATATCGTGAATTTCTGCCGATCGGCGACTGGCTTCGTGGCCACGCCCACATGGCAAAAATTAAAGTACTTTATCTACCCTTCCTGTTAAAGTATTACTTTATCTACTCTTACGTCTAAAATGACACTAGATCTACTATTTCGAGTTGATAAAAGCATACTTTAACATGTGTTATAGAACAAATAAAAAAATGTCTCGATTAAAAATGATTTTATGGAAAATATTTTCAAACAAAAGATGTTCATTTCTTTATTGTCTTCTATATTTGTTTAAATGTTTTTGTGATATTTTTCATATTTAAAAAAATGGTGATATGGCCATCATGTTACTTTCTCCGACTTGATGGTATCATAGCATGGTCATGGTCTTTTAAAATGTCAAAATTGTGGAAGATGGACAAATTATACTTCAAATTCAGTTTACTCAAAAACTAAACCGATTTCGAAAAAACAACTTTATTAGTTGTTCATTATGGCATTCTCTACGATTTATATTAACATATATTTGCTGTAACTATTGTCGTTTTATAATTATAAACCAAAAATGAAAAAAAAAAATTCTCGAATAGGGACTCCAAAACGGATATTTCCGTAAAAAAATTTGAAAAAGTTTTCACGATCATAATACTTTCTCGTACTTCGTTACGGAGAAAGTAAAAATATTGGAGAAAAACAAAAATTGGTTAACGTAAACGCCCACTTTCGGTGTACAAAATTTTACCAAAAGCTTTTCAGTTTTTCGGATTATCAAATAAGACTTATGTTCAAAGTTTCATATCAATTGCTCTATTAGTTTTTGAGATACAGCGCGCCTAGACACACAGTCACGCAAACACAAACACACACCAGACACAAATTTTTTTGTGGCATTTAGGGACCCCAAAACGGATGTTTCTGTAAAAAAAAAATTAATAATTTGATTTGAAAACTCTAGTTTTGGTTATAAAAAAACGGAAAACAATTACTCTGCGAATTTATTTTTACTTTCTCCGTTACGAAGTACGAGAAAGTATTGTGATTGTGATTTTTTTTTCAAATTCTTTTTTTACGAAAATATCCGTTTTGAGGTCCCTAGATGCCATTTCAACAATTTCTGGAAAAAAAATTGTGTCTTTGTGTATGTGTGTGTTGTGTGTGTCTGTGTGTCTGTGTGTCTGTGCGCGCTGTATCTCAAAAACTAATAAAGTAATTGATATAAAACTTTAAACATACGTCTTATCTGATGATCCGAAGAACTGAAAAGCTTTTGGTAAAATTTCGTACACCGGAAGTGGGTATTTACCTTAACTGTTTTTTGTTTTTTGCCAATATTTTCTTAAATATAAAAAATATCACAAAAACATTTAATAGTATATTACATAACTAGAGTTGTAAGTAGCAAATTACGCGCAAGTGAAAGATATTGCGTACGAGCCGCGTAGCGGCGAGTAACGTAATTTCACGAGCGAGTTATTGCGTTACAACTCGCGTTATGTACTATACTTTACCTTCGACCGTACATTTATTCGCTTAAACTAAAGACATATTGAAACTGAATCTTGTCACGGTGAAGTTTAAATTTGTATTAAATGGCCGGTTATGGCAATGTAGGACGACTACCAACTAAACAAACGAATTACCGTTCGAACAATTTTCCGTCGAATAATACATTGTCCAATACATTGATTGAACAAATTTAGGGATACGGATCGTTGTACTCACTCTGAAATGTTAATCTACTAAGCAATGGTATGCGATAGAAGTACCAATAATGCATAGCGTGGAGTTTATTGTGTCGGTTATTCTTTTAACCAATAAGTTGTAATCTGACGTTTAAATGTCACTGTCACTTTTGATGTTTAAAGATGAACAGACGAATGCAGGGGACTCGGCGGACGTTAATTGTAATTGGCTAATAAGTATATAATATACCGAGGTGCATAAGCGGTAATATTACATGTTACACATTTATCTATAACATTTAACATTTATATATGCTCTATATATTCGTAATGGGTCGCTTACGATTGGTGAAAACAGTTCGGTAATTCATCAATTACAAAGTGGGAGTAGGGAAACAAATATTGAAGACAATACAAAAAATGAGATTATTTTGTTTGAAAACATTTTTCATAAAATCATTGCTATTCGAGAAAAAACAATTTATTTATTTTCATTTTTGGTTTATAATTATGAAACGATAATAGTTACAGCAAATTTATATAATATATAATAATTGTAGATAATGCCTAAATGAAGAACTTATAAAGAATAAGTTTTTTTCAAAATCTCTTTAGTTTTTGAGCAAACTGAGTTTTTGAATTTGAAGTATAATTTTTCCATCTTTTATAATTTTGAGGTTTTAAAGGTCAGTTTCATCCGAGTCTACGAAACGTTCGATGCAAATTTAAAATATTATTTAAATTTAAAATAAACCATGAAAGCGTAAATATAAATGATACCATCAAGTCGGAGAAAGTAACATGATGGCCGCATCACCATTTTTTGATCTTATCTACATATTTTTAATTAGTACTGGAAGAATTTGCAAAATCTTCGAGTTATTCTAAAAAAAAAACAGAAACTACAAATCTAATTTTTTGTGTCATATCCGCATTTATTCGGCGAGTACTCTTTGCTGAAAGAATTTGTCAAATTTGGTCATCCGTTCAAAAGTTATCCTCCAAAAAGAAACAATAACAATTGAAGACGAATTATTTTTTTGATCCTGTATACATTTATTCGATGAGTACAGTACTTCTTAAAATCGGCTATTTTATTCAAGAGTTGTCTTCTCAAAACCACAGAAAAATTGAACAACGAATTTAATTTTTCTCTCATCTTCATCTATTCGGCGAGTACAATACTTTAGTGAAAGAGTAATCAAAATCTAGGTTATCCGGTCAAGAGTTATCTTCAAAAATCAAAAAATTGAATATGAATAAACTTAATTCTGATTCTGGGACTTTTTTTGGTCTTATCTGCACCTATTCAACACTTTTCTGGAGGAATTTGCAAAATTTGGTCATCCGTTCAAGAGTTATCATCTGAACCCTGAAAAAACAATTGAACAACGAATTTATTTTTTTGGTTCTATCTACATCTTTCGGATAAATATAAGACTGCTGAAAGAATTTTACAAATCTGGTCATCAGTTCAAATGTTATCCTTAAAAAAGAGAAATTAACTCAACGACAAACTTAATTTTTTAGCCTGCATCTTTTTTATAAGAACAACACTTTACTAAAAGATTAACGCCGGGTTTCTTCAAAGAATCTTAAAATACGTCAAGTATGTCTTATTTTTAAGTAGTTCTTAACTTTTTGTTCTGTTGTACCAAACAAATTGATATCTTAGGTAAGATTTCATTACACGTGGCAACGATGTATTTTCGCGTAAACTTGACAAGCCGTTCTATATCAAATTCATTTCTAACCATTTTTAACCCTCCTGTTGTCGATTTCAGAGTAGTTTGATAAGAAATAAGAGCGAAATTTATTAGCGTTGTTGATATCGGTCCACAAAATTGTGGAAAATAAAACAACAAATGCTGCCACAAACAAACAGAAGTAAGAAACATGGGATTCCATAATCCAGGAACTAAACACGTGCAGAGAGAAACATGAAGCATGGAATAAGAAAGTGTTGCAGAAAGTAAAAGAAAACTGTTTAACACTGGTGGAGGTATTAATGAATGAGAAATCGGTGGTTGGGTTGTCGAATCCTTTGGACATTAATGTGGATTATCTGCAATTTCTACAGCATTTACATCAAATGCAGGGTGTCTACACTAAACCGTTCGTTAAAAGTCTAAAATTTGAAGAAAAAAACTTGCTACACGGTTGAATTAGTTATTCCCATGTGAAATATTTTCAACTTTCTATCATTTCCGGTTCCACCGGAAGTAGAATATAAGTTGTTGTTTTAAACAGAACACCCTATATATTATTATATTTTTGGATTCAATTGCAACATATTTTGTAGGAACGTATGTACACTTATCTCTTTTAGTTTTCAAGGAAAAAAGGATATTTCTAAAAATTTTACCTTAAAAAGGCAAGTTGAAATCTGCCTGTAGCTTATTTTAAGAATAAGATAAAACTATGATTTATGTCTCTAATTATACCTAAAAGCATTTACATCAAATGCAAATGCATCCATCACTTCTAATAAATTATTAGCCAATAATTTCAATAACAAACAGACGTTGTTGAAAATTGCTAATTTTATAGGGTAGAATCCGAATCTTAAGATGCCATTTTTGGCGTCTTATTAATGTAAGACCTTCTTACGACTAAGATCTGATTTATGGTTGGTGCAACACTTTAAGAACGTCTTATTTTTAAGATAGGTTTTATCTACTTAAGATTCGCTGGAGAAACCGGGCGTAAAAGACTTGAAAACTCTGTCTCTTCGTTTAAGATTTATCCTCAACACTAATAGAAATGGGTACAACACTTTCAAAATGTGTCCTTTGGTTCAAGAATTATCCTCAAAAAACAGAAAACAATTGAACAAAAAATTATTATTATTTGGTATTATCTGCATCTATTCGATGATTAAAACAAGTTATTGGGAAAATTTGCTAAATTTGTATTGACATGTATTGATGATTGATTAATTAGTGCATTACGTGCTCGCAAGAATTTTTGATATCTTTCAATATATCTTAAATTTATTTCAAAAACAAAATTGACTGTTTTACCACTTCTAACGAAATGCCGTGCCAGAAGTAAGTTGACTCCTCCGTTAACGGTGTACGGTGTTGCGCTGGGGAGCAAATGCATTGCGATTTTCACCCAATAATTAAACTTTCGCAGGCACATTAAACATTTAAAATGGTCAGTCTTAGAATTAATAAAAAATTCTTGCTGAGCTTGAAATTAGAGGTAGTGCCATGGCTCCTTGGCTGATTGGGGCACCATAAAAATACGCAACATTTTGCTAATATAATCGGCTTCGTATCTCTTGAAACCTGGTTGAGCTCGAAAAGCGGCCAACTTATTATCCGTGAATCAGAAAGACTGCAGTGCAATTACTGCGGTGTGCAACTATACCAATTCGGTTTTATAAGAGTTTACGAGTAAAATAAAGAAAGTACATGTAAATAGAATATATATATTTAATACAAACTAAAATAAAAAATTTAAAAAAATAAATTTGGCCTATTGTTTAAAATAGTTAATTCAATATGACACACTTTATTCTAGAGGTTTTGGTCATTCCAGTTGAACCAAAAATCAAATTAGCTTTATTATAATTTATTCTAGATTTAAGATGCTTTGATACTGGATAACAATAAGCACACAATCGATTTAAGAAAGTATATTAGAGTTATAAGGAAAATTTCATAATACAGTGCCCTCGGTATAAATTACCCAACATTCGATTTGCAAATTAGAAAATTAAATTCATTGGACCTACTGAGAAAGCTTGAATTTTAAAGTGATTGCTACGTTAAAATAAATCGTATGTTCAGCGAACCAAAACGAACAATTACATTCGTTGAACATATTACATCAACATTTTACTTTCCTTACGATATTATTTTTCACACTTCCAATTAAACAAGCATGTGATTTCTAATCAATGTAATGAATTATCCACGCACTATGATTCTCGAGTCTTGGTCTAATTGGAAACGAATACTTCCGGCTCGTGGGAAGGGAGAGAAAGATTTTACGTTTTACCTTCCAGTTACGAAGTACCTAATTAAACTGGTGCAGCATTAGATTGTATTCAAGACCACCGGTTATAAATTCGAAACAGCTCACGCGAATTCGTATATGGTAACGGATCTGAATACCGCGGAAATGGAATTTATTTGTATTTGATATAAAACGCCAAGATTGTCGTGTCTGTTCGTTTCCTGGAATTTTATATGACTTATCTTCGTTCCGCACTGAATGCTCCAGGTTGGTTGAGTTTACACAATTTGACAAATGGTACCGACTGTATCTGCATCGAGACAAACTCATATTTCGTGTGTGGAATTAATAAATAGAGAATAATTAAATTCTTACGATTTGTTGTTGTGGCGGGCATTTCAGATTTTGATCACTGTACACTTCTCACTACACATTAACTTCAATTGTAAGTTTTCTGAACTTGTCTAATGTAAACATTACTAGTATGTCACATTGACTTTTATGTATGCATAGAAAGGGATTCTAAACCCGGCGTTCAGTACTAACTGTTCAGCAACTTATAACCATAACATTAAAACGATTAAATATGAACATTAACCGAGGATTGCTTAGTATTTGAGATATTTAGGTTAGGTGGAAGAACAGTGAGTGTATCTGTCACTCAAAACTGAACCTCGCTTTTTTCTTGCATCAAATTTAAGAACAATTGATAAATACTTAGGAATAAGTTCACGAAGATAAGAATTTCATTACATATTAATGTAAATTATCTATTAGGACTTAAGAATAAAGCAGTTTATGACGAAATAATAACTTTTTCAAAACATGACGCATTTGGATCTGATAACTCAATAGCATCAAATAATAGCTCCTCATTAACATGGCAAAGTTTTATTGTTATGTTTCCCGGAATGTTTCGCTCGTCCAATATGTCACAAAGGTCCGCATTGACACTTTATTGTTTCCATGTTGTATCCCTAGTATGTGTTAGGGATGGACGATATTTCACGTACCAGTGATTTTTCCCTTATATTGAAAAATCACAGGTTGTTCACGTTTTCTATTTGCTACTAATAGACGAATTTCACTGCTACTTAAAATAACTGTTACTTAAAATCACTGCTATTTAAAATAACTGCTACTTAAAATCACTGCTTCTTAAAATCACTCCTACTTTAAATAACTGCTACTTAAAATTACTGCTGCTTAAAATCACTGCTGCTTAAAAACACCGCTACTTAAAATCAATTTTTTATGGCATTTTGCTTGCATGTTTTATATTTTCTTCTGAAATGTTTTTGTTGAAGTGCTTAAAAAATTAAAACAAAAATTTTCAAAAATCCATATCTCTATTGAAAATTGTTGGATTTACAAAAACCAAATGGATTTTGAAAAATCGATACTTCCGCCATTAAGGGTGATTTTTATGGAATTTCGCCTGCGTTTTTTTTAAATAGTTTTTTCTGCGATTTTTTTGTTCAGATGCTCAAAAAATTAAAACAAAAATTTTCAAAAATCCATATCTCTATTGAAAATTGTTGAATTTACAACAACCAAATGGATTTTGAATAAGCGATACTTTGGCCATTGAGAATAATTTTTTATAGAATTTTGTTCGCGTGTTTTTATTTTCTTCTGCGAAGTGCCCAAAAAAATAAAAAGAAAATTTTCAAAAATTCATATCTCTATTGAAACTTGTTGAATTTACAAAAAAACCAAATTGATTTTAATTAAGGATGATTTTTTATGGAATTTTTCCTGCACTTTTTATATTATTCTCTGCGACGTTTTTGTTCAGGTGCTCAAAAAATTAAAACAACAATATTCAAAAATCCATATCTCTATTGAAAATTGTTGATTTTACAAAAACGAAATTGATTTTGAATAAGCAATACTACGGACATTGAGGATGATTTTTTATGGAATTTTTCCTGCGTTTTTTATATTTTCTTCTGTGATGTTTTTGTTAAAGTGCTCAAAAAATTAAAATTAAAATTTTCAAAAATCCATATCATTATTAAAAATTGTTGAAGTTACGAAAACCAAATTGATTTTGAATAAGCGATACTTCTGCTATTAATGATAATTTTTTATAGAATTTTGTTCGCATGTTTTTTATTTTCTTCTGCGATGTTTTTGTTAAAGTACTTAAAAAATTTAAACAACAATATTCAAAAATCCATATCTATTGAAAATTGTTGAATTTGCAAAAACCAAATTGGTTTTGAATAAGCGATACTTTGGACATTGAGGATTATTTTTTATAGAATTATGTTCGCATGTTTTTTTTATTTGCTTCTGCGATGTTTTTGTTAAAGTGCCTAAATAATTAAAACGAAAATTTTCAAAATTCCATATCTCTATTGAAAATTGTTGAATTTACAAAAACCAAATTGATTTTGAACAAGCGATACTTCGGCCATTAAGGATTTATAGAATTTTGTTTGCATGTTTTTTATTTGCTTCTGCGATGTTTTTGTTAAAGTGCCCAAAAAATTAAAACAACAATTTTCAAAAATCCATATCTCTATTGAAAATTGTTGAATTTACAAAAACGAAATTGGTTTTGAATAAGCGATACTTCGGCCATTGAGGATAATTTTTTATAGAATTTTGTTCGCATGTTTTTTATTTTCTTCTGCGATGTTTTTGTTAAAGTGCGCAAAAAATTCAAATTCAAATTTTCAAAAATCCATATCTCTATTGAAAATAGTTGAATTTACAAAAAACAAATTTATTTTGGATGAGCGATACTTGGGCCATTGAAGATTATTTTTTTATGGAATTTTGCCTGCACTTTTTATATTTTTTTCTGCGATGTTTTGTCCAGGTGCTAAAAAAATTAAAACAAAAATTTTCAAAAATCCATATCTCTATTGAAAATTGTTGGATTTACAAAAACTAAATTGATTTTGAATAAGCGATACTTCGGTCATTGAGGATATTTTTTATAGAATTTTGTTCGCATGTTTTTTATTTTCTTCTGCGATGTTTTTGTTAAAGTGCCCAAATAATTATAACGAAAATTTTAAAAAAATCATATCTCTATTGAAAATTGTTGAATTTACAAAAACCAAATTGATTTTAAATAAGCGGTACTTAGAAATCATTTTGTCGAACATTTTTGGGATAAATGACTGTATTGCGACTTCTCTGTAATTTAGAATCAAATCCCTTTTGCCAGATTTATGAATAGGTATTATACAGTGTGTAAACTGATGAGGTTTCCCATAGGGGAAAATATTAGTTTTCGGAGAAAATCTTATTCTTTATAAAAAAATTTGCTTGCATCGAAACCCCTTACAGTTATAGAAAAATATCCAGTAATCACTCAAATTTTTGATTTTAAATCTGTTCGAAGATTACATCAGCATTACCTTACTTGAACGTGTACAAAAGCGTTTTGTTAAGTATTTATATTTTTGTAAACACCGGACTTATCCGGATAATAATATTTCTTACGACTCACTTCTTTCAGAATTTAATTTGTTATCAATTTATAACAGGCATAGATATGTACTTATATATGAACTTTACAAAATCATCCATCACAATAGTGATAATACTCATTTTTTAAACCTCATTAATTTCGCAATTCCACGCCTTACCAGTCGTAATCATTTAACATTTATGTACAACACACCACGGACTACCCATCATTCTTTTTCGCCATTACTTGTTATGATAAAACGGTATCATGAAGTTCAATACGGAGTGGACATATTTTGTAATAATAAAAATGAATTTATTAATAATTTAAAATCGTGTTTGTTATAAGTTTATTTGTTCATTTCGTATAACTTATTACTTATGTATTATAAGTTTGTTGATAGTATTATATTTATTTTTTATTTTTATTTTCACTTTTATTTTTATCTTTATTTTTATTTTGATATAGAATCATCCTCTTTACTTTGTATTTTTCCTTTGTAATTAGGCTTCGGCCTGTTAAGGAAATAAATATTATTATTATTATTATTATCGTGTTACCCGTTAAACAACGACATTTAATGACAGTCGACATTTATTGGGATAGTTCAGCGAGCTTAATACAAAAACAATGTTGACGTTAGAGCAGCGAATCTACCTGGTGAAATGCTATGGTTTAGGAGAAGTCTCTTATAAATACACAATATAGTTATTTAATTCGAAATACCCGAATATACGTGTAGGAGTAGAACAGCTTTAACGAAATTAGTTAAAAAGTTCGATGAAAAACGGGATCCATTGCCGACAAAAAGAAGCATCGCAAATCATACAATGATGATGATGCTGAGACTATTGTGGCTATCGAATCAGTTGCGGAACATCCTACGAATTCTTTACTCCAGCGAGTAACTGAACTTAATGTTAGTCATACATTACTGCAAAAAATGTATAAAGCGAATAAAATGTATCCATATAAACCTAGATTCAGGCACACCTTAGAAATTGCAGATCCCGCTGGATTTGGAGGAGAGTATGTAGAATAACTGTACAATTTAAAATTCAATTATTGTATTAAAAATAACATGTTTTTATTCAGAAAATAATAAGATAAATGTTTAAGTTTCATGGTCATCCTTGTTTACAAACAGAAAAACAATACAAGTTTTATCAAAATGACATTTGCCTTTTGTCTAACGTCGCCAATTACAGGTAACACGATATTGATGTAACATTAGGAGTCATTTCAAATGAACTCAACATAATTTGAAGTTTTTGATCTCATCTTAAGTAATTACTGGATTTTTCTTTTATTATAGAGGGTATTAATACAAGAAATTTGTTTTATAAAGAATAAGATTTTCTCCTAAAACTCATATTAAAAAAGTTTTCCCTATAGGAAACCTCATCAGTTTACACACTGTATAACTCTTCTTCCAAATGTTCGGAAATGTTTCTTCTTCGAGAGAGCAACAAAATAAAATGTGCAAGGGTTTCGATATCGATTATATATAATATAAAAGATGGCCGCCGGTGAGAAAGACGTGTCCGAAAATCAGTCAAGAAAACCACCAAAAGTGAACTTAAAACCTGTGCATGTGGGCATATTGCCAAATCTGGTTCTCAATGCCTTATTTGCGAGAGCTTTTACCATCGAGCATGCTTATCACGAATAAAAATGTGCTACGGAAAAACGTTACAATCCTGCCCCAGCCCGAACATCGTACAACCAGAAGAGATCTCTATTTTCGATTTCGAAAAGGAAGCATACGCCACTCTTAAGGAACTGGTAAAGCAACTACAACTTTCTAACAATCTTTTGTAAGAAAAAGTCCAGCGTCTAGAGGATGATAATAATAAACTCCGCATTGAGGTTAGTAGCTTCTCGCCATCCCGGCAAATAAACAACAATGAAGGTGGCTCCAAATGTCCAGCAGAAATGCAACTCCCGCAAACAGTGTTGCCTTACGATATTCCATCTCGACCCCTACACAACGAAGTTGGCTCTAAATCACCAACCGTATTTTCAATGCCGTTAATAGAATAACACTCTGCATCCCAGCACAAAACAAAACTAAATAATACAGCATATAATCAATGCAAAAGGGAAATAGGACCAACCGCGCCGCAACAGCCAGATAAAAACAAACCCCAAATTGGTGTCGAAGAAGACGACGCTGACTTTATCAAGATTTCTCATAAAAAGAAGAAACAACCGAAGAAGATGATCCATGGAACTGGCTCACAAATAAATTCCAGCCTCCAAGCGGAGCCAAAAAAAAACATGGCTGTTTCTAAAAAGAGTCAAGCACTCAGCCACTATAGAAGACATTCAAGATCACATTAAATTCATTGTAAACTCTACGGAGTTTACGTGTCAAAAGTTAAAGATAAATTTAAATTTTCCAGGGTTTAAAATAGGTGCCGAACAACTTATAAATCCTAATAACTGGCCGAAATGAGTAATATTAGACAGATATATTTTTAGATGGGCCCCGAGACAACAAACGAAATTACAGTGAGCGCCACATTACCACTCAGAAATAGGTAATAAATGTAATATGTAATAATATGTTCAATGTATTCGTAATAAAATTACTGAAGTTGAAGTACTTCTCAATAAAACTAAGTCAGATATACTATGTGTAAGCGAACACTGGCTAAATAAACATGAAGCGCAAATACTTAAAGTTAATGGCTATAATATATCCAGTAAATTTGCTTGCGATACTCATATTCATGGGGGCACATTACAATTAAGTAAAAATAACCTGAAATATAAGGAAATTAAAAATATCAACAACTTATCGCAAAAACTTCATTGTGAAATGGGTGCTACTCACTACCCCGAACTAAACCTCAGTGTAATAACGATCTATCGATCACCTAGTTCTGATTTCAACGAGTTCTTATCAATTCTAGCACAAGCACTTGAGAAAATTGATTTAAATAAATATATCCTACTTGGCGGGGATTTTAATATTAATTTTAACTTAAATAATAATATCTCCACTGCCCTATGTGATCTTTTAGCTACATATAACCTATCACGTTTAGTTAATTTTGCAACCAGAAAAATAAGTGCATCGATAATGCATTTACTAATATTAGCAACGAATTAATCAATGTCTTACCTTAAGCAAAGTTATCCGATCACATTGGCATCCAGGTACAGATTATCTAATATATAAAATTTTCGTGTCTCAGTGTTTGTAACAAAACTCCTTCGAAACGGCTTAACCGATTCTTATGAAATTTTGTGTGTATATTGAGCAGGTCTGAGAATAGGACGTAATAGTATATTATGCAACAAGTGTTATAAACTGCACTTTAGTCACGAGTTAATTAGGCACGAGCGGAGCGTAGCGGAGCGAGTGTTTAATAACGAGTGTCTAGAGAAGTTTATAACACGAATTGCATACTATACTTTTTCTACGACTAAATTATTAAAATTTTGAAATTATTTTATTATCTTAAATGAACATGATAATAGTACAATATTATTAAATTGGTCTCCTTGGGTAAATATACATTAACAATTAATTTAGAGACATTATGTCAATTACTAAATTAAATCATTGATTCTCCTAAATTTCTTGAATGTTGTGTATTATTTATTTGATTTAAGTTAAAAGGATTCCTTTTTTCATTTATTTGTTTTATTCTGACAGATTGTTGATAAGTGGCAACTAACTTGATTTTGAATTTCAATTGATTTAAGCGATTTAAAAATCTGAAGCAAACTTCAGCCCATGACTAATATGCACAAAGTCACAGCTTGTCAAGGTGTATTTAAAGAATCACTTAGTGTCATGGAAACATATGCGATAAATGGCATTTTAGAGGTGGGAGTAGAAAAACTATTTTTAATACCCCTAAATGGTAGGGGTGGTCCACCGCAAATTTTTTATTTTTATTTTTTGAACAAAAATTTTTATTTTTATTTTTTTATGATTCGGCATTTAAAAATACATACAACCCTAAATTTTCACCCTTCTACCACCAACCCCTATTTTTACTTTCTCCGTTACGAAGTACGAGAAAGTATTGTGATCGTGATTTTTTTTCCAAAAATTTTTTTTACGGAAATATCCGTTTTGGGGTCCCTAGATGCCATTTCAACAATTTCTGGAAAAAAAAAATTGTGTGTGTGTGTGTGTGTGTGTGTGTGTGTGTCTGTCTGTGTGTGTGTGTGTGTGTGTGTGTGTGTGTGTGTGTGTGTGTGTGTGTGTGTGTGTGTCTGTCTGTGTGCGCTGTATCTCAAAAACTAATAAAGCAATTGGTATGAAACTTTTAACATACGTCTTATTTGATAATCCGAAGAACTGAAAAGCTTTTGGTAAAATTTCGTACACCGGAAGTGGGTGTTTACCTTAACTATTTTTTGTTTTTTGCCAATATTTTCTTAAATATAAAAAATATCAGAAAAACATATAAACTAATATTGAAGACAACAAAGAAATGAACATCTTTTCCTTGAAAATATTTTTCATAAAATCATTGCTATTCGAGAAAAAAATTTATTAATGTTTCTTTAATTTTTGGTTTATAATTATGAAACGATAATAGTTACAGCAAATTTATGTGAATAATAATTGTAGAAAATGCTAAAATGAACAACTTCTAAAGAATAAGTTTTTTTCGAAATCTCGTTAGTTTTTGTGTAAACCGAGTTTTTGAATTTGAAGTATAATTTTTCCATCTTTCATAATTTTGACGTTTTAAACGTCAGTTTCATCCGCTCGATGTACATTTAAAATATGATTTAAATTGAAAATAATGAATGAATCTATAAATATACATAACTATTATACTATCAAATAATCGGAGAAAGTAACATGATGGCCACATCACCATTTTTTAATAGCGATTTTAGTACTTTAATAATTTTCTACTGTCGGCGATCGACCGCGCGATCAGTTATTCCTTTTCCATTGTTTGCGCCGACGGTTATTAATGAGTTTTAATGGGCATACCCAGTAGATTCGTATCAATAAATGTAAATAAATAAGTAGCTGAAATTATAAAAAAAAATATAGGTATAAACAAAATATTAACAGCAAATGCTGCACTGAGCTCAATTGCAACACTTACATCCGATGAACAATTAAGTCGGCTTCAAATACATAAATTGGTGATAACGATTGATTTATAATACGCGCGCCATCTCTTGGTGGTTGGAATGTCGCTCACGGTGGTGTTACGAATTAAAATATTCTGCGGAAGATTCTGTGCCCGGTTGAGAATTTTTTAATAATTTTGCCATTTAGTTCAAATTCGTTGATTATTAAAAAAAAAAATGAATTTTTGAAGCAATAATTGCATGTTAGAGCGATCATGAATTTCAAAAATTAAAAAAAATATATTTCAACTGGCGATACATGTTTTTATTAGTAACAATACACTTCTTACATTCTTTAGCTTTAATAATTTTGTTATTTAGTTCAAATCCGTTGATTATTAAAAAAGTTATGAATTTTTGAAGCAATAATTGCACGTTAAAGCGATCATGAATTTTAAAAATTCAAAAAAAAATATTTCAACTGCCGATACATATTTTTATTACTAACAATATACTTCTTACATTCTTTAACTTTAATAATTTTGTTATTTAGTTCAAATCCGTTGATTATTAAAAAAGTTATGAATTTTTGAAGCAATAATTGCACGTTAAAGCGATTATGAATTTCAAAAATTCTAAAAAAATATTTTAACTCGCGATACATGTTTTTATTAGTAACAATACACTTCCTACATTCTTTAACTTTAATGATTTTGTTATTTAGTTCAAATCCGTTGATTATTAAAAAAGTTATGAATTTTTGAAGCTATAATTGCACGTTAAAGCGATCATGAATTTCAAAAATTCGAAAAAAAATATTTCAACTGGCGGTAGATGTTTTTATTATTAACAATACACTTCTTACATTCTTAAGCTTTAATAATTTTGTTATTTAGTTCAAATCCGTTGATTATTAAAAAAATTATGAATTTTTGAAACAATAATTGCACGTTAAAGCGATCATGAATTTTAAAAATTCAAAAAAAAATATTTCAACTGCCGATACATATTTTTATTACTAACAATATACTTCTTACATTCTTTAACTTTAATAATTTTGTTATTTAGTTCAAATCCGTTGATTATTAAAAAAGTTATGAATTTTTGAAGCAATAATTGCACGTTAAAGCGATTATGAATTTCAAAAATTCTAAAAAAATATTTTAACTCGCGATACATGTTTTTATTAGTAACAATACACTTCCTACATTCTTTAACTTTAATGATTTTGTTATTTAGTTCAAATCTGTTGATTATTAAAAAAGTTATGAATTTTTGAAGCAATAATTGCATGTTAGAGCGATCATGAATTTCAAAAATTAAAAAAAATATATTTCAACTGGCGATACATGTTTTTATTAGTAACAATACACTTCTTACATTCTTTAGCTTTAATAATTTTGTTATTTAGTTCAAATCCGTTGATTATTAAAAAAGTTATGAATTTTTGAAACAATAATTGCACGTTAAAGCGATCATGAATTTTAAAAATTCAAAAAAAAATATTTCAACTGCCGATACATATTTTTATTACTAACAATATACTTCTTACATTCTTTAACTTTAATAATTTTGTTATTTAGTTCAAATCCGTTGATTATTAAAAAAGTTATGAATTTTTGAAGCAATAATTGCACGTTAAAGCGATTATGAATTTCAAAAATTCTAAAAAAATATTTTAACTCGCGATACATGTTTTTATTAGTAACAATACACTTCCTACATTCTTTAACTTTAATGATTTTGTTATTTAGTTCAAATCCGTTGATTATTAAAAAAGTTATGAATTTTTGAAGCTATAATTGCACGTTAAAGCGATCATGAATTTCAAAAATTCGAAAAAAAATATTTCAACTGGCGGTAGATGTTTTTATTATTAACAATACACTTCTTACATTCTTAAGCTTTAATAATTTTGTTATTTAGTTCAAATCCGTTGATTATTAAAAAAATTATGAATTTTTGAAGCAATAATTGCACGTTAAAGCGATCGTGAATTTCAAAAATTAGAGCCTAAACCGTTTTCGGCCATTATCGTCACCACTTTATTTGCTTAATTTCAATGGGCCACACACGGACGACGGCGCAGCGCAGTGGAGCCGTCGTTCGTCACCAGTAATAAGCCACGTATTGACGACGACGCAGCGCAGCGGAGCCGTCGTTCGTCACCAGTTACCTTTCTTAATTTTTAAGGGTTACGCACGGACGACGGCGCAGCGCAGTGGAGCCGTCGTCTGTCACCAGTTATCTGCCTTAATATATATGGACCATTCGCAGTCGACGGCGCAGTGTAGCGGAGCCGTCGTTCGTCACCCTTGCTTAATTTTTAAGGTCTACGCACCAGTTTATTTGCTTAATTTTAATGGGCCACACACGGACGTCGTCAGTCACCAGTTATCTGCCTTAATATATATAAATATATATGGACCATGCACGGACGACAGCGCAGCGCAGCGGAGCCGTCGTTCGTCACCAGTTACCTTGCTTGATTTTAAAGGACTACGCACGGACGACGGCGCAGCGCAGTAGTTACTTTGCTCAATTCATGATTATGGTATCGATTTTAATACGTTGGCAGAAAATTAAACGAAGAATGTTGTGTATCATAGAGCATTACAATAATAAACACTATGTTTTTGAATAATTATACCAATTCGAATTCAATATTCATAGTTAAGACAGGACAACGTCTGTCGGGTCAGCTAGTATCTAATATAAATTGTCCTATTGAAAATGTACTAAAAATAACGAAACCATACACACAGATAGGTGGCTTTAACTTTTTACTTTCTCCGTTACGAAGTACGAGAAAGTATTGTGATCGTGATTTTTTTTTCAAAATTTTTTTTTACGGAAATATCCGTTTTGGGGTCCCTAGATGCCATTTCAACAATTTCTGGAAAAAAATTTTTTGTGTCTGTGTGTGTGTGTGTGTGTGTGTGTGTGTGTGTGTGTCTGTGTGTGTGTGTGTGTGTGTGTCTGTCTGTGTGCGCTGTATCTCAAAAACTAATACAGCAATTAATATGAAACTTTCAACATACGTCTTATTTGATAATCTGAAGAACTGAAAAGCTTTTGGTAAAATTTCGTACACCGGAAGTGAGTGTTTACCTTAACTGTTTTTTGTTTTTTGCCAATATTATCTTAAATATGAAAAATATCACAAAAACATTTAAACAAACATTGAAGACAACAAAGAAATTAACATATTTTGCTTGAAAATATTTTTCATAAAATCATTGCTATTTGAGAAAAAAATTTATTATTTTTTTTTAACTTTTGGTTTATAATTATGAAACGATGATAGTTACAGCAAATTTGTGTGAATAATAATTGTAGAGAATAGCAAAATGAACAACTTCTAAAGAATAAGTTTTTTTCGAAATCTCGTTAGTTTTTGAGTAAACCGAGTTTTTGAATTTGAAGTATATTTTTTCCGTTTCATAATTTTGACGTTTTAAACGTCAGTTTCATCCAAGTTTACGCAACGCTCGATGTACATTTAAAATTTGATTTCAATTGAAAATGAACCATGAAAACGTAAATATAAATGATACCATCAAGTCGGAGAAAGTAACATGATGGCCACATCACTATTTTTTCTAATATTTACTACCACAGATTGGAGTTTTATACGAAATTGTGATTTATGTGTAGAAGACAAATTTGGGAAGTTTATTAATGTAATAAAGAACTCAATCGATATCTGTTTTCCACAGAAAAAAATATGTACGAAGAAAAATAATGATTTAAAATGGTACAACAACACACTTCGGTCTATGAGAGCTACACTATACCTCCTGTATGATGCAATGACAATATATCCTAATTTAAAACCCAAATATGCTAAGTTTAAGGATAAATATGAATACGCCCTTGATAGGGCAAAGAGCGAAGCTAATGTGAAAATTATCAAAGAAGCTAATAATAAATCAAAAGCAATATATAAATACAATAAAACGAAATGTAGCCTGAATATATGAATATTCAACCTGTTCGTTAATCTGCAAGCAAAAAACAATATAGTCTTTAATCAATTCTAATCAATCAAAAACAAAAGATGTTAACACCTGTGATATTAATGCTAACTCTATGAATACTTTCTTTAACTCTATCGCTGGCGAACTTGAACAAAATTTACAACCGTCAAACGTTGATCCACTTAATTATACAGTGCGAGTCTCTAACTTGGAATAAATTCAGTAAATCAAACAAAGTTTATTTTTCGGAAATATGCTCGGACACGTCGATTAGTATTTTAAATTGCGCTCTTTTTGTTGTAATAAAATTTTATACAGCGTGTCCCAAATTTGAGATATGACGTCATCGACTATTTTTTTTAATAGCAACCCTAATTTTTTTATCACTATTTTTAAAGAGTATATCAAGTTACACATGTGTGCCAAATTTCAAATTTTTATTTCCTGTCATTCAGAAGATATTTAACAAACAGTATCAAATTTGAAAAATGAATTCAACTTAATAGTCTTTCTTCAATAAATGATCAAAATGTTGTCCATTTTCTAACTGACAATACCCTAAACGGAACTGAAACTCGTTTTGAACATTTCTAATTACTTCGGGGGAAATTAGTCTACACTCCTGTCTTATTCGTTCTTTCAACTCCTCAAGATTTGGCGGTTTGGTCTTAAAAACTTTGCTTTTCAAGTACCTCCATAAGAAAAAGTCCATAGGTGTTAAATCCGGAGACCTGGGTGGCCATTCAACTGGTCCTCTTCTGCCAATCCATCTTCGTGGAAATACATTATCCAGGTACTCACGGACACGCCTTGCAAAATGAGGAGGCGCACCGTCCTGTTGAAACCAGATGTTTCTATTCGGGACGTCAGCTTCTACAGGGCAAGGAAACAAAATAGCCAAACTCGGAATTAGCTCTTCCTCCAAGAATTGTAAATATCCCGCTCCATTGAGATTATTTGGAAAGAAAATTGGTCCTTAAATTCGATCACCAACAATCCCTGCCCAAACATTAACTTTTTCTGTATATTGAGTGTGGCCTTCCCTCATCCAGTGTGGGTTCTTGTCTGCCCAGTAACGGCAATTTTGACGATTTACCTCACCATTTAACATAAACGTTGATTAATCGGAAAACAATATATTTTCTATTTTTAGAACATTTCTATCTAGTAGATCCATCATTTTTTCGCAAAACTGAAGTCTTCTATCCGGATCATCTTCGGTGAGTTCCTGGAGGATTGTCATTTTATAAGGATGAAATGTTTGCTCTCTAAGGATTCTTGACACTGAAGAATGGCTAATTTTGAGTTCCCTAGCCATCTGCCTAGAGGAGACATGATGATTTTCCTGAACAGAGAGAAGTACATCAATTTTGACCTCTTCACTCAGCGCATTCTGACGATGATTATTCGTTTTTCTTAAATGCCCATTTTCCCGAAACTGACTTTCAATCTTGCTTACGGTACTTTGAGATATGGCTGGTAAGTCAGGATAGTTCTCTCTAAATAAATAAATAACTTCATTTTGTGTTCTTGTCCTATCTCCATAGCCAATCATCATTAAAATTTCGATTTTGTGGGTTTCAGTTAAGTACGGCATGTTAGTATAATTTTTCGACCAACGGTGAACAACAGTCAACAATGGAACGACTAATACTCTCCTCACTCGAATATGCGTGGAATGCGATGCTACACTTCTTACTTGTTTTTATAACTAAACGTCAAAATGATAAACGTCAGTTTGAAAAAAAAATGACAAACCAGCACGTTTTGGCATTCCACTTTTAAAATGCATAAAAATTCGATTAAGGTGACTTCATTTCTTCATTCTACAAATTTGATAATGTTTGTTAAATATCTTCTAAATGACAGAAAATAAAAATTTGAAATTTGGCACACATGTGTAACTTGATATACTCTTTAAAAATAGTGATAAAAAAATTAGGGTTGCTATTAAAAAAAATAGTCGATGACGTCATATCTCAAATTTGGGACACGCTGTATAAAATTTTATTACAACAAAAAGAGCGCAATTTAAAATACTAATCGACGTGTCCGAGCATATTTCCGAAAAATAAACTTTGTTTGATTTACTGAATTTATTCCAAGTTAGAGACTCGCATGTATGTTGAATGTAAATTCTCCTCTAAACTGTTCCTTTAAATTCAAAGAGGTTTCCCAAAATACCGTGCGGGAAACAATAATGGAACTAAAAAACTCGTATTATACGGATATGTACGGGGTTAATGTGAGCCTGTTAAAGGGTATAAAATAAGCTATAATTAGCCCTCTAACTCATATGCCTATTTGGCACTGATAGAAAGTCATTTAATATACAGCATCCTAATCTGTGGTCACTCCGGAATTCTCTTCAACGAAGAGCTATTCGAATTATAGAATCATTACAATACCGAAGTGACTGTAAACCATCTTTTACAAGATTAAATATCCTAATTGTACCGTGCTTATATATTATGGAATGTCTAATTTATGTCCATTAAAACATAAGTATTTTTAACACTAATGAAGAACATAGATCTAGTCACCTTATACTCTTATACATACAAAACGCTTCAGACGAAATAAATCACAAAACGGTGTAAGCTTCAATGGCCCTAAATTCTATAGTTTATTACAAAATAATATTAAGTCGCTTGATAAAAACAATTTAAAAGAAGTTATTCGATCCTTCTTGTGCAAGAATGCGTTCTACAGCGTTCAAGAATACTTACATTTTAATCACTGTTTTTAGAATATATCTGTTTTATTATATTTTATTATATTGATCGATTATTTTTAAGTTTTATTTACTAAATTTCAATATGTTAATTTATCTGGCTGTCTGAAATTTTTATCTCCAGTTCTAATATATTAATTTTTAATATGTACATTATTTTTACTTTTATTTACTACCAGTGGCGGCTTGTCAGGGGAGGCAGGTGAGGCATTGCCTCACCATTAAGGGTAGGGTATCGGTTAAAATGTTCCACCGATTCTCGCTAGGCGGCGATAGTGCATACCGCGACTCTCCTATCCCTTTTCAACCGCGACCCACGAGTATTCCCGAATGCAGTTTGAAAAATTCTCTGGCGGGCTCTCAGGCCAAGATTGTGCACGGCGGATCGCTTACCCGAAAGAAACGAGAGGTAGAAACTCGATACTGCTATTATAAACAGCGCCCCAATTGACGCGGCAGACAGATTACGACTTCCTTGAAAACTTGGGAAAGCACTTTTCATACACTGGACCAGGCGCCAACCGATACAATGCTATGTGGTATAAACGGAAGTTTCAATCTGAAACGGGTGCCTGTTTATCTGCAATCCGATAATTAAAAATCATAATAAAAATAATTACGCATTAGAAAAAGTAGTCAAAGTCGAGTGCCAATCAATCTGGAGTTGGATGGCTGACAATTATTTAATTACTACCTTTTAGTACATTAACTTTTTTTTCAGACAACCTTTTTTTATAACAATCCGATTGACACCTTCAGAAAGAAAATCTCTGGAATTGTTTATTTCCAAAATATCTTGGTCCTAGCATATCTTTATCTTTATCTTTATCCTTTTGTTGTATTTGGGTTTGTGATAATATTCTCTACCCTTTATAAAACCTGATGGGAACTCTCATAGAATGTATAATGTAAAAACATTTATTCAAATGACGAGGTAAACTTACCATACATTTCTGCAATAGAATTACGTTTGTCTATTAGAGTAGGGTACATACATAAGCTATTTTTTCTATTATTATTATCAAATACATTACCAATGTGGAACTCAAGAAATATAACTCCAGTTTTTTTCACTGAGAAGACAAATTCATATTAAAAACCACCCCCCAGAATCAACGAAAAATTCACAAAAACTGTTTCTTTATTAATATCACGAGATTTAATATTTTGTGACTATATTGTATTACAAGGGGGCGAAAAAATTAACCCCTATAATAGTTTGCATCAGAATTTTTTAATGCGTCTACATTTTTCTATTTCAAAACTTTATTTGAATGAAGGAATTCAATCAGCTACTTTTTTGTCTCTTGACATTTTCTCCTAAAATTGTTAGTTTGATCACAAGAAAATAAAATAATGTTTAGACCATTAATAATTATTATTTGCAATAACATTTTAGGGTTAAAAAAACGTTAAAATGTACCATTTTATTAGGAACAGTTATCTGCCAACTTTCATTCTTCTAAATTCTTCCATACTGGATATATGAAATAAAAATATTTTTTCCCTTAACTTTAACTTGGGTTGTAACTTGGAGAGGAAGGGGTTTTGTACAAAAATTTATGAAAGACCTACCTTAATTTTTGCCGAAAAATCACTTCAAAATCTGCCGCATCAATTTAGAAACACCCTGTATATTCTGAAAATTACAACTGAGCAACATTTCTTATTTTCATTGACTTTTTAATTTTGAATCTTGAATTTTGAAGTTTTAATTTTTAATTTTTAATTTTTAATTTTTAATTTTTAATTTTTAATTTTTAATTTTTAATTTTTAATTTTTAATTTTTAATTTTTAATTTTTAATTTTTAATTTTTAATTTTTAATTTTTAATTTTTAATTTTTAATTTTTAATTTTTTTTAATTTTTAATTTTTAATTTTTAATTTTTAATTTTTAATTTTTAATTTTTAATTTTTAATTTTTAATTTTTAATTTTTAATTTTTAATTTTTAATTTTTAATTTTTAATTTTTAATTTTTAATTTTTAATTTTTAATTTTTAATTTTTAATTTTTAATTTTTAATTTTTAATTTTTAATTTTTAATTTTTAATTTTTAATTTTTAATTTTTAATTTTTAATTTTTAATTTTTAATTTTTAATTTTTAATTTTTAATTTTTAATTTTTAATTTTTAATTTTTAATTTTTAATTTTTAATATTTAAATTTTAATTTTTAATTTTTATTAAGTTCATATTTTAGTTCATATGTTGTGCCATCATCATTTATTTTTAGATACCTTTTATGACCTGTGTAAGACGCTCTGTTAATAGCACCAATAAATTATTATTATTATTATTACTAATAAATAAAAAAGGAGATGAAAAGGACCGACCGCTGTAAAACTACCCCATTAAAATTTCGATCCGGCGGAGTGTTGCGGTAAACACAGTCATGTATTTTTTCCGTTTTCCGTGCCGATGCGTTTTTAGGTGATCTCGATTATTAGTTTAAATTCCGTCTATCCCCACTGAAAATAGTCTCCAGATGTATTTTGCCAGATGTATTATTCGGCCGATGTCGGGGCGAAAGCGTAAATTGTGTCTATCTTTCTCTACTGCAGTCCTAGTAATTCCGAAAAAAACGAAAATTTGTATGTTTATTATTGCTCTTATTACTTATGCAATTTTCATGAACTTGGTCTCAGAAAAAAGCTGCTAATATTTCCAACGGGTCCCTCACATTTTTTTTTGATATTCTGATGAAGATAATAGCAAAAATGAGAAATGACGCATTTATTTCCATACATTGCAACACATAACACTGTATTTCTCCTATATTTTTCACTCAATATTCATGAAAATATACAACAACATATGAAATACTATGATAATTACCTATTGAAAAAAAAAACTCTATAATTGCTATACTTTTTCTGATTACTAACATAAATCTAACTTTTTTATTAATGGACAAAAAAAATTTTTTTAAACATATATATATTGTTCATGCATTTCAGAGTAACATACATTTACGACGTAAATAAATTTAAATAGCAAATGACTAAAAATTACGTTTTCCCAACAACAGAATAGAGCCTATACCCTACCGTTAATTTTCTATATTATAAAAATATAAATATATTCAATAAATTTCTTCCGTGTTGGCTTTAATATTGATAATCAATAATTATACAGTAATTATAATTTGTTGTATTAGCGTAATGTTCCTGATTTTTAATAATTAGAATTAGCGCGCCCACCCAGACCGGACTTGAGGCAAATGTAAACCAGCGCAATTGGAATTTATGCAACTTAATATTCCTCCATATAGTTTACATATATCGCGTTCGTTGTAACGTGCAGATTTATTTCGATATTGGAGGCGAGCCTCAGAGGCATCTCATTGGTCGGAAATCACAATCGCAGCGCTCGCCATTGTCAGTTGTGTTAAGGCCAGTGTTGCCTAGTCAGCTGAAAATCCGCTATCTGGCGGATTTAAAATCCGAATTGCGGAATAATTTTCGTTTTAGCGGCTGGAGGATTTTCTAACGGAATTATATTGAATCCTTGAGAAAACTTGCGTAATTCAATTTAAATTTAAACTTTATTTTCAGAAAAGCAGAAACTTAAAACATTAACTTAAAAAATTCAACTTACCGAAAAATGAACACATTTTGAAAAAAATTACAGCTAGTTTCAAAGGTAGATGTTCTGTAAATATGCTAAAATATTTGAAGAACTCTTCTCATATAAAAACTTATTTTCTTTTCGATTTTTGTTTTTCTAAAGTGTTGAACAACTTGAAACATTAATTTTCAAAAATTCATAACTTACGGAAAAAGTGAGACATTTAAATAAAATGGTGATGTGACCATCATGTTACTTTCTCCGACTTGATGGTATCCTTTATATTTACGCTTTCGTGGTTTATTTTCAATTTAAATCATATTTTAATTGTACATCGAGCGTTGTGTAGATTCGGATGAAACTGACGTTTAAAGCTACGCGCACACTTGTCGAAATTGGATGGACGGCACGCATCGGATAAAATGGCTTAACCCAGTTGTAAACGAGTCAACGCACATTTATCCGTTCCATGCCGTACCGATAAATGTGCGCTGACTCGTTTACAACTGTGTTAAGCAATTTTATCCAGTGCGTGCCGTCCGTCCGATTCCGACAAGTGTGCGCGTAGCTTTAAACGTCAAAATTATGAAAGATGGAAAAATTATACTTCAAATTCAAAAACTCAGATTTAGAAAAAAAACTCTTCATTTCGACATTTTCTACAATTATTATTCAAATAAATTTGCTGTAACTATTATCGTTTCATAATTATAAACTAAAAACGAAAAAAAAATAATAGTAATATTTTCTCGAATAACATTGATTTTATGAAAAATATTTTCAAAGCAAAGATGTTCATTTCTTAGTTATGTTCAATATTTATTTGAATGTTTTCATAATATTTTCCATATTTAAAAAATTATTGGGAAAAAACAAAAAAAAGGTAAAGGTAAACACCCACTTTCGGCGTATGGAATTTTACCAAAAGTTTTTCAGTTCTTAGGATTATCAAATAAGACTTATGTATTATAAGGTTTCATGTTAATTGCTGTATTAGTTTTTGAGATACAGCGTGCACAGACAGACACACACACACACACAGACAGACAGACAGACAGACAGACACACACACACACACACACAGACACACACACACACACACACACACACACACACACACACACACACACACACACACACACAGACACAATTTTTTTTCCAGAAATTGTTAAAATGGCATTTAGGAACCCCAAAACGGATATTTCCGTAAAAAAAATTTTAGGAAAAATTTTGACGATCACAATACTTTCTCGTACTTCGTAACGGAGAAAGTAAAAATAAAGTTAGTTTTAAAGGTAGATGTTTTGTGAATATATTTAAAACAATAGATTTTTTTGTTTAAGTGTTCAACAACTTTAAATATTAATTTCCAAAAATTCATATGTTTTGTTTAAGTGTTCGACAACTTAAAATATTAATCTACAAAAATTCAGAATTCATCCAAAAATCAACAAAACTCAAAGTTAATGTATTATTATTGCATTAGAGTTTTTTAAGTATTATTTTTTTTTCTATTTTTTCTTTGTTCAAATATTCGACAAACTTAAAAAAATCATTTTTAAAAATCTATAAGTTGATTCTAAAGGCAGATGTTTTGTGAATATACTTACATTTTTGAGAAATCCTATATCAGTATTTTTTTTGGTTCGACAACTTGAAATTTTAATTTAAAAAAATTCAGAACACCCAAAAATGACCATATTTTCAAAAATAAAAGTTAATTTTAAAGGTAGCCGTTCTGTGGGTGTATTAAAATATTTGAGGAACTCAATTTTGTTTTCGATTTTTGTTTTGTTTAAGAGTTTGACGACTTAAAATATTAATCCACAAAAATCACGCAAAAATAAATAAAACTCAAAGTTGATTTTAAAGGTAAATGTATTATGATTGCATTAGAGTTTTTAAGGAATTCAATCATATCAGTATTATTTTTTTCTATTTTTTCTTTGTTCAAATATTCGACAAATCATTATGTATTTGTGAGTTATGTGAAGTTGCGTAATTAAATAATTAAACACAGTTATAAATAGTTAACAATCAGTTCACTATTGAAAATGAACACATCGTGTTCGAAATGTACATTTAGTGTTATAAATAAACGAGTGAAGTAAGAAATATAACAGTGCTTAATTATTTAATTCAATTTTTTGAAAATTTATAACTCACGCAAAAATAGACACATTTTCAAAAATAGAAGATAATTCTAAAGGCAGATATTTTGTGAATATACTAGAATTTTTGATAAATTCTATCATACCAGATTTTTTTTAGTTTGACAACTTAATTTTGACAACGATAATTTTCAAAAATTCAACATCCAAAAATGAACATATTTTCAAAAATTCAAGTTTTGAAGGTAATCAGTCGTTCTGTCGATTTATTAACATATTTGTGGTACTCGGTTTTGCTTTCGATTTTTGTTTTGTTTCATTGTTTAACAAGTTAAAACATTTAAAATTCATAATTTAACAAACATTTAAGTTTTGTTTGTTCACTTGTTCGAAAACTCAAAACATTAATTTTCCAAAATTCATAACTCCGAGAAATTGGCAGACTTTCAAAAATTTAAGTTAGTTTTAATGGTAGTTAAGACTTTAAAAATATTGTGAAATTCTATTATATCACTATCTATTTTTACTTTCTCCGTTACGAAGTACGAGAAAGTATTGTGATCGTGATTTTTTTTTCAAAAATTTTTTTACGGAAATATCCGTTTTGGGGCCCCTAGATACCGTTTTAACAATTTCGTGAATTTTTTTTGTGTCTGTGTCTGGCTGTGTGCGCTGTATCTCAAAAACTAATAAAGCAATTGATATGAAACTTTGAAAACATACGTCTTATTTGATAATCCGAAGAACTGAAAAGCTTTTGGTAAAATTTCGTACATGTTTACCTTAACTGTTTTTTGTTTTTTGCCAATAGTTTCTTAAATATGAAAAATATCACAAAAAAACATTTAAATAAACATTAAAGACAACAAAGAAATGAACATCTTTTGCTTGAAAATATTTTTAATAAAAAAAAAATTATTATTATTTTTTTAATTTTTGGTTTATAATTATAAAACGATAATAGCTACAGTACATTTATGTGAATATTAATTGTAGAGAATGCTAAAATAAACAACTTATGAAGAATAAGTTTTTTCGAAATCCCTTTAGTTTTTGAGTAAACTGAGTTTTTCAATTTGAAGCATAATTTTTCCATGTTTCATAATTTTGACGTTTTAAACGTCAGTTTCATCCGAGTTTACACAACGCTCGATGTACATTTAAAATATGATTTCAATTGAAAATAAACCATAAAAGTGTAAATATAAATGATACGATCAAGTCGGAGAAAGTAACATGATGGCCACATCACCATTTTTTTTAGATTTATTTGTTCGTCTTCTACTACTAAAAATATTAATTTTAAAAGATTCATTCAAATTTTTAAGGAATTCAATAATATCTGTATTTATTTTTCTTCGTATTATTTCATTGTTCTACCCAATATTCAACCTTAATTCGTAAGCAAAACGTTAAATTCCACCGTTAAAATGTATGATTTATTTCGTACTTGGTTGGCTATTTGGCGGAAATATTATGTGATAAGATGGCAACACTGGTTAAAGCAGCTTCACAACAACCCAGGAACGGTAACGTGAACGGGAATGGGAACGAAAATGTACCTGGCTTGTCGTTCCCGTTACCGGAATTAGTTATTAGTTGTGTAAACAAAATATACTTAACGTGTTAAGTATGGTCCGGAAAATTGAAATTGAAATGTATTATTAACGTGAAGGAAAATAGGGAGGCTTTAAAAAAGATGTGTAGATAATATTAAATCTGTGCCTCACCAAACCAAAAGTTGACGAGCCGCCACTGTTTACTACATTATATATGCTCTTTTTGCCACCTACCCTGATTTCTTGTTTAGCACGAATAAAGATTATTATTATTTTTATTATTATTATTATTATTATTACACACATTATGACAGAAATATTGCTGGAACGCCATCAGGACCACAGGTTGTGCTACTGCCTAGTGATTCTAACTCCTCATGTACCTCATGTAAGGAAATTGAAAATTTTGAATTATTCACTTGCTTGTTAAAAATAAAATTACATGTCTTGTTATCCATACGTTTATAGGTCTGGGAAAAATAGGTTGCAAAGCCTGCTGAGATGTTTTCACCATTATCGAGGATCTCGTTTTCCAACAACATTATATTTGGTTTACCATCGCTTTTTTTGGAGTTTAGAAATGTACTTCCAAAAATCTCGTGGTTTTAGGCATATGTCGTTTTCAATTTTGTTCAAGTGTAAGTTATGAAGCTCGGAACTTAATTGTTTACATTGATTGCTTATATATTTAAATTTTTCATAATCAGAAGGTAGACGCGACTTCTTATAACTTACATGTGCTATTTTTTTCTCTTTAATTAGTCGTATTTTAAATCCTTATTGAACCAAATAGGGTAGTTACGATAAATATTCTTGATCCCCATTCTCTTTTTACTTTCTCCGTTACGAAGTACGAGAAAGTATTGTGATCGTGATTTTTTTTTCAAAAATTTTTTTTCCGAAAATATCCGTTTTGAGGTCCCTAGATGCCATTTCAACAATTTCTGGAAAAAAAAAATTTGTGTCTGTGTGTGTGTGTGTCTGTCTGTCTGTGTGTGTGTCTGTGTGTGTGTGTCTGCTGTGTGCGCTGTATCTCAAAAACTAATAAAGCAATTGATATGAAACTTTCAACATACGTCTTATTTGATAATCTGAAGAACTGAAAAGCTTTTGGTAAAATTTCGTACACCGGAAGTGGGTGTTTACCTTAATCGTTTTTTGTTTTTTGCCAATATCTTCTTAAATATGAAAAATATCTTAAAAACATTTAAACAAATATTGAAGACAACAAATAAATGAACATCTTTTGTTTGAAAATATTTTTTATAAAATCATTGTTATTTGAGAAAAAAAATTATTAATTTTTTTTTCATTTCTGGTTCATAATTTTGAAACGATAATAGTTACAGCAAATTTATGTGAATAATACTTGTAGAGAATGCTAAAATGAACAACTTATAAAGAATAAGTTTTTTTCGAAATCCCTTTAGTTTTGGAGTAAACTAAGTTTTTGAATTTGAAGTATAATTTTTCTCTTTCATAATTTTGACGTTTTAAACGTCAGTTTTATCCGAGTCTACGAAACGTTCGATGCACACTTAAAATATGATTTAAATTGAAAATAAACCATGGAAGCGTAAATATAAATGATACCATCAAGTCGGAGAAAGTAACATGATGGCCACATCACCATTTTTTAGCTTCAGTGATGTAATAATCCATTCTATCATTGTCCACATCTGTACACTCAATATGATGCCATTTTTTTGCAGTTGGGACATTTTAATGCGGCAGCACGGGGTTGAATTGATTATAAATGATCTTGATATATATTTTTTCTCTATAAAAGAGACTTACCATCTGTTGGATCTGATACATGTATTGGTCCACATAATGATAATTTTCTTGGATTAGCTGAACTGTTGAGTAAATATCGAGTCGTAGAAGTCGCACAAGAACACAAAAGAGAATCCGGCTTTATAATCTTCAAACGAGAATCGTAAACTGGTTTATTAATATTTGCGGTTTCTGAATATTGAGGAAATTAAGAAGGCTGTATATTTTGCTATTATTGCTGATGTACTTCCAGATTCTTGTCATAAGGAACAAACGACATTAATTATTCAATACATCAAGCATACGACGAACGTTTTATGTGCTTTGATAATTTACCACATAATAATAGACGCGATAACAGAAAATCAATAACTACTTGATAAATAATATTTGTAAATAAAAAGTTTCATCACTGCCCTAGTGAGAGAATAACTCAGACTCACGGAATGATTAGATCCTTCGTAGGATTTTTGAAATAATTCAAATTGACACCACTTACGCCAACATTTCTTGTCAAAATTTTGTAAACATTATTTCAATATGAATATTAAATATTGTTCCCCCATCAGAACACAACTAATACAACTACAGACGATTTTGAATAAAATTTTATATATAGAATTACTCATTAGTCCCTTAAGAAAATTACTTTGTCTTGCGGGACTAATTACGTACATTCCACATTCGTATAATAAATAACTATTGCACATTTCAGAAATAGGGCATATAATAGTATTTCGCAATAATTTAATTACCAAAAATACGCATTAAGCAACTTCCAGAAACAATATTCGTATTCATTATACATATTTATTTAAATTATCTGAAGAAACATAATTTTGCAAGAATTTCGAAACAGTTTTATAAATTTAGTGCCAAATACGTTACTTTCATGTTTCACATTATAGATTATTTCGATGGTGAAATCATCATTAAGGAGAGAGCGCCCATTACCATCGTTTTCTATTTCTATTTTTACAACGTTTACTTAACATTTAACTGAATTTAAAATCCCTTAGATTTAAAAATAAAGCATTCAGGGGAATCATTCACAAATATTTAGAAACGCTATTTATACTAAATGACATGCAAAATGTGTGTCAGCCGTGTCAATGGCGCCAACACTTAAAAAGTGAAACTTAAACGCGCCCACGTCGAAATCCGCCAATACTTCTCTCAAAAATGTCTTCAGGTCCACGTTATGCAACGGATAATTTATATCCCACGTATTAAAAACAAATTATAATTTCCGGAAATATTCACTAGATTGTTCGTTCAGACTGTCTTAATTAACGAAATTGTTTTGATTCTGTGCCATGAACACCTGCCAGCACAATTTGGAGGTTTCAAGGCAAATCTCATTTGACACGGTACTAATTGTTTCTAATTGGTTGACCAATTAACGGATGTGAAAACAATTCGCGTATTTATTTATTGCGCTTTAACAATAAGATGTCTAATGAAATATCGAGAAGGTTTCCAAAAAGATTTTTATAATGACACTTGCTTCATTCGAATTGGTTGAATTTAAAGTTGATTTAGCTCAAACTGAACGATTTTATTCAGGTATTCGCGGTGCACAGTTTTTGTTTGTACAAATTCTCCGTACAAATTATTAAATAAAGTGAATCTGAAGATTTTTCAAAACTTTTTTTTCGCGGAAATGTCTAGAGAGAATAACATATTTATTCAGACACAGAAAACGTAATTACAATTTCGATTACACAGGGTATAGCACAATCGCGTAGAGGTGACAGTGTGCTTTTTCGATCTAATCAATCTGGATAAATATCTATACTCGTTCGCGTGCTTAAGAAAAATGAAATGGAATACGAAACGTATGTCGATTTGTAAATTCAAGGGCTAAGTGCAACGTATGTCTTTTCTCATTCTATCTATTCTAATCTCAAAATTCACGTGCTTGTATCTGGTTTTGACCGTCTCCAATTTCGATTTAGTTAAGAGCAGAATTGATTGTATCCATGATACCATTTCATTAATAAAAAGGTTAAATTTAATAACCAATTTCCAGTTGTCTTTACCCATTGCCGAAAATTGCACTCGCAAAGTTTCGTCGGGAAAATATTTGCACCCTCGAGAATTTTTAAATTTCCCGCCTAGACTGAAATGACATACGTTTACTAGAAACTTAATTCAGGCAATATGGAGCGATGAGTCACTGTCACCTCTGCGCGATTGTACTATATCTCGTTTTGAGTGTGCCAAACAAAAACATGAAGTAGATAATATTATTTTGAACAGAAAATTTTAAATAAAAGTCCGATTGCTTACTGTTATTGAGGTAAATAATCTTAAATATTTTTCGATCATAAAAAAATCTCGCAAAGTTCCAGTATGAATTTATTGGATTGCCACGAATTTAAACAAAAATAACGGGAACGTATCGTTCCTTTAGCCGGCGATGTAATTGTTGCATTAATGAAATATCGTTACAGATATTTGTATTAAAGTAAATAATAAATATAGAAAATTTTAAATGACTTCTTTTAAATAATTCATTTGTAAAATTAATTGCTTTATGTTATTGGATTATCTTTTAAGTCATCATAAATTAGAAAATCAAGAATTATTATGAAACTCATATCTACGGAACCTTAAAACTTAAATTAACAGACAAGGAGATGAACTATTATCTTTAGAGAGTTGAGATATTATATCAACAGAGACAGAGACAAGCTACTCTTTTCGAAAAGTTGAACAGGTGACGAGAGAAATCCAAAAGCTCACTGAATAATCGTAAACTCATGCCTATGGAACCCACGAACAGACAAGAAGACCTTCTATTATCTCTGAAAAGTTGAGCGGAGAAGAAGAGAAAGAGTAAATATGAAACTCACATTTACTAATAGAGTATCGTCTTAAGCTCTTCTGTTATAAGAAATATGGGAGCATGGGCTAGAAACCAGAGATAGGTAGCTCGCGAGGGAGTCAATTAAAAAAGTGTATTGTTTGATAATGTCCGAATAGTACGAAACTTGTCACAATAAAGTAAACAATTCATGATACCAGAAAAGTGTCAATCAATCAGACAATTAAAATAGTCGACTCTTAGAGCTGAGCCGAGGAGCATGAAATTATAGAGGTGCGATTTTTTTTTGCTAATAATTTTGTCTTCATGGTAAAATAGAAAATTTTCGAGGTGAGGATCTTTTTTTATCAGCTGTTGTCAATAATAGCAAATTGAAAATCTTTCAACTTTGCTGCTGATTTTTCTTTCTCTTTGAATTACTTTTGTTGGTGACCTAATAAAATGAAATTGATCATTTCTTGAATCTTGGAGGTGTTCACTTTATGGTACATTTTCAATTTCGATACAAAAAAAAAACACTTAACTTTATTATACCACTTTTAGTTTCAATTACACGGTAATCGTTCTCTCAGTTAGTTTAAGAATTATTGCCGTGTAAAAGTTGTGTGCATTTTGCAGTAACTGCGATTTATCATGGGAAATTCCGGAAAACCATTGATAATCCATTTTTGGATTTTTCTTTTGTCTTACGGCTACATATGACTGGAATGTTTCTTGAAAATTTAATTAAAATCCATCCAGGGATTTTTGGAAAATTTGAAAAAATCTAGTCGAAAGTGTGCATTTTGCAGTAACTGCGATATATAATGGGAAATTCCGGAAAATCCATTGATAATCCATTTTTGGATTTTTCTTTTGTCTTACGGCTACATATGTCTTAATTAAAATCCATCGAGGGATTTTTGGAAAATTTAAAAAAATCTAGTCGAAAGTGTGCATTTTGCAATAACTGCTATTTATCATGGGAAATTCCGGAAAACCATTGATAATCCTTTTTTGGATTTTTCTTCTGTTTTACGGCTACATATGCCTGGAATGTTTCCTGAAAATTTAATTAAAATCCATCGAGAGATTTTTGGAAAATTTGAAAAATCTGGTCGAAAGTGTGCATTTTGCAGTAACTGCGATTTATCATGGGAAATTCAGGAAACACCATTGATAAGCCATTTTTGGATTTTTCTTTTGTTTTACGGCTACATATGTCTGGAATGTTTCCTGAAAATTTAATTAAAATCCATTGAGCGATTTTTGGAAAATTTGAAAAAATCTAGTCGAAAGTGTGCATTTTGGAATGACCGCGATTTATTATGGGAAATTCCGAAAAAACCAGTGATAATCCATTTTGGATTTTTCTTTTATTTTACGGCTACATATGTCTGGAATGTTTCCTGAAAATTTAATTAAAATCCATTGAGAGATTTTTGGAAAATTTGAAAAAATCTAGTCGAAAGTGTGCATTTTGGAATGACTGCGATTTATTATGGGAAATTCCAAAAAACCAGTGATAATCCATTTTTGGATTTTTCTTTTGTCTTACGGCTACATATATCTGGAATGTTTCCTGAAAATTTAATTAAAATCCATCGAGGGATTTTTGGAAAATTTAAAAAATCTAGTCGAAAATGTGCATTTTGGAATAACTGCCATTTATCATGGGAAATTCCGGAAAATCATTGATAATCCATTTTTGGATTTTTATTTTGTTTTACGGCTACATATGTCTGGAATGTTTCCTGAAAATTTAATTAAAATCCATCAAGGGATTTTTGGAAAATTTGAAAAAAATCTAGTCGAAAGTGTGCATTTTGCAATAACTGCCATATATTATGGGAAATTCCGGAAAAACCATTGATAATCCATTTTTGGATTTTTCTTTTGTTTTACGGCTACATATGTCTAGAATGTTTCCTGAAAATTTAATTCAAATCTATCGAGGGATTTTTGGAAAATTTAAAAAAAATCTAGTCGAAAGTGTGCATTTTGCAATAACTGCCATTTATCATGGGAAATTCCGGAAAATCATTGATAATCCATTTTTGGATTTTTATTTTGTTTTACGGCTACATATGTCTGGAATGTTTCCTGAAAATTTAATTAAAATCCAACAAGAGATTTTTGGAAAATTTGAACAAATCAGGTCGAAAGTGTGCATTTTGCAATAACTGCGATTTATCATGGGAAATTCCGGAAAAACCATTGATAAGCCATTTTTGCATTTTTCTTTTGTTTTACGGCTACATATGTCTGGAATGTTTCCTGAAAATTTAAGTAAAATCCATCGAGGGATTTTTGGAAAATTTGAAAAAATCTAGTCGAAAGTGTGCATTTTGGAATAACTGCGATTTATTATGGGAAATTCCGGAAAAACCATTGATAATCCATTTTTGGATTTTTCATTTGTTTTATGGCTACATATGTCTAGAATGTTTCCTGAAAATTTATTTAAAATCTATCGAGGGATTTTTGGAAAATTTGAAAAAAATCTAGTCGAAAGTGTGCATTTTGCAATAACTGCCATTTATTATGGGAAATTCCGGAAAAACCATTGATAATCCATTTTTGGATTTTTCTTTTGTTTTACGGCTACATATGTCTAGAATGTTTCCTGAAAATTTAATTAAAATCCATCGAGGGATTTTTGGAAAATTTAAAAAAAATCTAGTCGAAAGTGTGCATTTTGCAATAACTGCCATTTATCATGGGAAATTCCGGAAAATCATTGATAATCCATTTTTGGATTTTTATTTTGTTTTACGGCTACATATGTCTGGAATGTGTGCATTTTGCAGTAACTGCGATTTATCATGGGAAATTCCGGAAAAACCATTGATAATCCATTTTTGGATTTTTCATTTGTTTTATGGCTACATATGTCTGGAATGTTACCTGAAAATTTAATTAAAATCCATCGAGGGATTTTTGGAAAATTTAAAAAAAATCTAGTCGAAAGTGTGCATTTTGGAATAACTGCAATTTTTTATGTTAAATTCCGGAGAAACCATTGATAACCCATTTTTTTTTTCTCTTGCTTTATAGCCACATGTGTCTGGAATGTCCTAAAAATTTTATTAAAATCCATCAAGGGATTTTTGGAAAATTCAAAGAAATCTAGAGGAAACTGTTTTCTTTATATCAAAATTGATTATTGATTATTGCATTTGTATTATTAAAAATGTCGTTTGAGTTACTGTTCGGAAAATGGTAAAAAAACAATAAATTTACTTGATGTAACTGACAGCAACTGAGAGGTTGCTCCATTATTTTTGTACTGTCTGAACGTTATCCTTCTCAATTTTTTTTTGTTTAAATTCGTGGCAATCTTATAAAGGACCCCTCACAAATCAAATGGAAATTGGCTTTCGGTGAAATTGACCAAATTTTGGATATGTTGTTCCTTTCAGTTTACAAAAATCTTTAAATTAATGATAAAGATAACAAAGAACTGCATACTGTTAATAAATATATTTCATAAACTCTTTTGGTACGATTTCAAAAAATAGATTTTTGTTATTTCTTTACTTTCTCCGTTACAAAGTACGAGAAAGTATTGTGCTCGTGAAATTTTTTTCAAAAATGTTTTTTTAAGAAAATATCCGTTTTGGGGTCCCTAGATGCCATTTCAACAATTTCTGAAAAAAATAGTGTGTGTGTGTGCGCGCGCACTGTATTTTAAAAACTAATACAGCAATTGATATGAAACTTTGAACATACGTCTTATTTGATAATTCGGAAAACTGAAAAGCTTTTGCTAAAATTTCCGTTTTTTGTTTTTTTAAATATTTTTTTAAATATGAAAAATCTCACAACATTAAAACAAATATTGAAGACAGCAAAGAAATGAAATTCTTTGTGTGACAATATTTTTCATAAAATCATTGTTATTCGAGAAAAAAAATCATTTTTGGTTCATAATTATGAAACGATAATAGTTACAGCAATTTTATATGAATAATAATTGTAGATAATATCGAAATGGACAACTTAGAAAGTATAAGTTTTTGTATATCGCTTTAGTTTTTGAGTATACATGGTAAACAAGATTAGAATTTGAAGTATAATTTGACATTTTCATCTATCATAATTTTGACGTTTCAAACATCACTTTCAATACGCTTGATGTGCATTTAAAGTATGATTTAAATTAAAAATAAACAGTGAAAGTATTGATATAAATAACTATTAAACCATCAAATCAGATAAAGAAACATGATGCTAAAATGAACAACTTATTAAGTTTTTTTTTTTCGAAAATAATTGGAGGGATTGGACCCACCCACAGGCCCACTTCAATTTAAACTACAAAATCGTAATTTCAACTTCTCCAATTAATTGCCGAAGAAGTTTCTTCAAGCCAACAGGGCTTGTAGGTTAAAATAAAGGGTGGTGGGTGGTCTATATCCTACAATCCAACCTGTTGCCCACGCTCCAATATTTTCACCAATAAATATGTGAATCGCAAGAACATAAAGTCTTAAATGTTTTTCTCGCTCTTGTGTTATCATTTAATTTCGGCATGTAAACTCTTGTTTACCATCCGTAAATTGTAGGGTGGGCAGGACCACCCGCCCGCCCCTCGCTCCACTTAGCTTTAACCTACAAAATCGCGCTTTGTAGACTTTTCCAATTATTTGAAGAAAGAAGTTCCTTTAACCCAACAGGATTTGTAGGTTAAAATAAAGTTGATTCGGCGGGAAGTGGGTGGGCCCTGTCCTACAATAAAACCTGTTGCCCATGCTCCGATATTTCCACCAATAAATAAGTGAATCACAAGAATATAAAGTCATAAATGTCTTTCTTATTCCTGTGTTATTAATTAATTTCGGCATGTAAACTCTTGTTCAGCATCCGTAAATTGGAGGAAGGGACACGTGACCAGTGGCGGCTGCTGGAACATTTTGATGGTAGAGCCACTTAGCATATAATATACTTTTTGAAAAAAAAAGAACGATTATTGTTGCAAAATTATTCAGTAAATTATAAAGAGAAAAGTAGCCTTCATATATAAATATTCAAGCAGTTCGTAATTCTACAAAAATGAAGTCTTACAAAGGCTAAAAAACAAATAACTTATTGAAACAAGTCACAAGTGGAAGAATTTGACTTTGGTCGCCCGTTATCTTCTGTAAACCAAAAACAATTGAACAACGAATTCAATTCTTTGCTCCTCTATATATTTTTCGGATGAATGAAAGACTTTGCTGAAAGAGTCTTAGAAATCCAATCAAAAGTTAAATAATTTACGTCTATTATATAAGAACAATACTTTGCTAATACTTTTCGTTTAAGAGTTATCCTCGATAATAATAAAATATTTTTTTCGTCAACCGCTGTGAAAGTGACGGCTTTCCGACTTGACACCATTAATCGAAAATTGATAATTCCAGTACACCGAGAGGTTGCTAGGCTACGATGAAATAACAGTCCGGGAAAATTTTTGTCGGACAGTAGATGTAGCGATTGACGAAAAAATAGTATGTGTGTCACGTAGGAAAAGTGCATTCCCGGACTACTGTGATTGTTGGACTCGGCTAGCGCCTCGCCCAACAAACTTCACAGTCGTCCGGGAATACTTCATTTTTCCCACTAGACACACAATCTACTATTCTGATCTTATCTATCCAATGAGCACAACACTTTGCTGAAAGAATTTTCGAAATCTCTCCTCGCGTTCATGAATTGAACTATAAATTACATGTGTTGGGTCTTATCTGCGTCTATGCGATGGAAGAATTTGCCAAATTAGGCCATCCGTTCAAGAGTTATCCTTAAACAGCAAAAAAGCAATTAAAGACGAATTAATTTTTTGGTCCTATTTACATTTATCCGATGAGTACTTTATTAACTCGAAAAAATATAAAAAACAATTGCTATCCACTTAAAACTTCTCAAAATCACTCAATATCAATTCAAGAGTGATTTGGTAGAAAATTCCAATACATTCCGTCGATTGCTTTGGCGATTTTTCGTGTTAATTTATAAAAATTATAATCTTTTTTTTTTGGCGGAAAAAAATATAAAAACAACTGCCACCGACGTAAAACTTACTGACAATACATCTGATTCTATATTTCCGTAAAAATTAGAAATGCATTGTTTCTAAATTTTAGAATATTTCAATGTGAACGGAGATGAAATTTAAAAAAAAATTGCAGTAAATTCGTCGACGCGAAAAAAATATAAAAACAATTGCCATCGACTTCACTCTTTCCAAAACAACTGACAACACATGTGATTTTACACTTCCGTAAAAATTAGAAATGCATTGTTTCTAAATTTTAGAATATTTCAATGTGAACGCAGATAAAATTTAAAAAAAATGCAATAAATTCGTCGACGCGAAAAAAATATAAAAACAATTGCCATCCACTTGAAACTTTACAAAATCACTCAATATTAATTCAAGAAGGATTTCGTAAAAAATTCAAATACATTCCGTCGATTGTTTTTGCGATTTTTCGTGTACATTTATGAAAAATTATAATCATTTTTTGTTGGCGCGAAAAAAATATAAAAACAGCTGTAAAATACTTGAAACTTTCTAAATTTACTTAAAATACAATAATCTTAATAATCTTCCAAAAACTCAAAAAACTCCATCACAGGTTTTCAAGATAACCGACCGAGAACAGCGCTTCGGAGTTTTTTAATTTGCACGAGTGAAACAAAAAAATTATAAAAACAACTGCAACACACTTGAAATTTTCCAAATTTACTCAAAATACACTAATCTTAAGAATCCTCCAAAAAACTCAAAAATCCCCATCACTGGTTTTCAAGATTTTAAGTTTCACTTCTTCTGAATGAAAAAAAAATATAAAAACAAGTGCACAAACTTGAAACTCTTCAAATTTACTTAAAATATATTAATCATAATAAGCCTCTAAAAAACCCATAATACCCCATCACAGGTTTTCAAGATAACCGACCGAGAACAGCCCTCAAGATTTTTTAAGTTTCACTTCTTCGGAGTGAAAAAATAAATAAATACAAGAACAACTGTAACATACTTGAAACTTTTCAAATTTACTCAAAATACATTGATCTTAATAAACCTCCAAAAAACTCAAAATACCCCATGACTGGTTTTCGAGATAACACAATTCCGGAAACAATTTTTCAAATCTGCTAATTTGTTCAAGAGATATATTCTCAAATAAATGCATTGCCATTTTGCTCGTCTCATGAAACTTTCGCAGGCATCGTTTTAACATTTAAAATGACAAATCAGTGTTTTTAGAACTAATAGAAAAAATCTTGTTTCGTTTGAAATTAGAGGTAGTGCCATGGCTCCTTGGCTCTACATAACGAGCCGCCCCTGCATGTGACAGCTTCCCCCTCCCGCCCGCCCTCTTCTTGAGTAAACTATCTATTAGAATTTGAAGTATAATTTGTCATAATTTTAAATCCTACAAAACGCTCGATGTACATTTAAAATATGATGTAAATTGAAAATAAACCATAAAAATTCCATTAAAACCGGAGAAAGTAACATGATAGCCATGTCACCATGTTTCATGACAATTCTAAAAATAATTATTACGAAAACATTTAAATAGAAAAAAATGGTGATGTGGCCATCATGTTACTTTCTCCGACTTGATGGTATCATTTATATTTACGCTTTCATGGTTCATTTTCAATTGAAATCATATTTTAAATGTACATCGAGCGTTTTGTAGACTCGGATGAAAGTGACGTTTAGAACGTCAAAATTATGAAAGATGGAAAAATTATACTTCAAATTCAAAAACTCAGTTTACTCAAAAACTAAAGAGATTTAAAAAAAAACTTATTCTTTATAAGTTGTTTATTATGACATTGTCTACAATTATTATTAATATAAATTTGCTATAACTATTATCGTTTCATAATTATAAACCAGAAATGAAATGAAAATAATAATTTTTTTTTCGAATAAAAATGATTTTATGAAAAATATTTTCAAACAAACAATGTTCATTTTTTTGTTGTCTTCAATATTTGTTTAAATGTTTTTGTGATATTTTTCATATTCAAGAAGATATCGGAAAAAAACAAAAAACGGTTAAGGTAAACACCCACTTCAGGTGTACAAAATTTTACCAAAAGGTTTTTAGTTCTTAGGATTATCAAATAAGACTTATGTTCAAAGTTTCATATTAATTACGCTTTTAGTTTTTGAGATACAGCGCGCACAACCACACACACACACACACACACACACACACAGCACACACACACACAGAAACACAAAAAAAAAATCCAGAATTGTTGAAATGGCATCAACCCCAAAACGGATATTTCCGTAAAAAAATTTTTGAAAAAAAAAATCACGATCGCAATACTTTCTCGTACTTCGTAAAGGAGAAAGTAAAAATATTTTCAGTAATGCTGATAGTAACATCAAACTAATAAAATTTTTAAAAAATCATCCGTAGGTGACAACTTATAAAGAATACGGTTTTTAAGAAAATCGATAAATATGTAAAATATCTTAAAAATTCCTTTCATAACTTTAAATCGGAGAAAGTTACATGATGGCCACATCAACATTTTAACATTTTGTACATTTACAAACAGGTTGAATATTCTTATATTTGGGCTACATTTCTTGTTAATTCTTGAATTTATTTCGAAATAATTTGCTCATTTAAATAAAACTACTCTACTTAATTTAGAACTCCCTTCGATTTGCAAACTTTGCAAATTTCACAAAAACCATTGAAATTAAACAGATTCACTAAAGTGAAAACATATTTTTATATCTAAACTTGACACCAATTTCAAATAGTTTATTTTATTTATTGGCCTAGAATTTCCAGACCGTGACAATTAGAAAAGTTTCATAAATGTAAAATTCCCATCGAATCAAATGTTAAAAATAAACGCATCCAGCGATGAGTTCGAATTTATGGCAAAAGTAAAAGCATTTCGATTAGCAGAATTTAAAATGTCATAAATAACCTGAGGGGAAATTCTCTTTTCTCCCGCATAGTCACACCTGAGGTTATTGAGCTTTATGCTTATGCAACTCACGTATTTTATGTCTACGTGCAACATCTCTATTTGGTAATCATTGATTAATTGTATTTTGTTTTGATTGAATTTATTGTAAAATTCCGATTTCAATGTTCAGCCAGGGCCGACTTTGTAGGTGTGTATAAGGTGCGGTCGCATAGGGCCCCGCGTTGCCCTATTAAAATATTCTCACATTCACATACCGTATGTCCTATTTGAAGACGCATCGTAGAGAATTCCAATTCTCATTGTATTGTTTTATATTTTAAAACGAATTAACAAAAATGTGCATGTATGATCAAAATAGTAGTTGCTATGAAGTATAAGTGCATGTCAGCTCAAATTGCACATTGAGAGATAATTAAATTCAACATGAGTATCTACAGGGTGTATTTGAAATAACGAATAGGCATTTAAGGGCACGTACACAAAATATTTGTGAACCCATTTCTGTCAAAATTTATTCGAAATTTTTTTTAATTTTCCTAATTTTTCGAGGTTTTTTATACATTTTGAGAACCGATGCTCTTCTCATTTAATTAGGTCTGCTTGGAATGTGTGTTTGTTTATTTAAAACGCGAGATACGATTTCTTGCCTCCGAAATTTGAAGTGTTATCGCAACGTTTTTTTTTTTTTTTGTAAAAGATAAACAGTCCTCAAGTTCATTGACGCTTAAAGAGCACTCAGATATTTCCTACGTAATTCGATATCTAAAGGCGATGCCGTTTAAAAATTAGGTCACATTACCACTGCCCCCAAATATGTTGCGTATTTTCACTCATTAACTTTATTAATTAATTGCGGGCTTTTTGTTACAGTTACAAACAAAATAATTGCGAAAATTGTTTAAAAATAATATAATCTCTTTGTGGTTACGAGCCTGTTCGTTATTTCAAATACACCCGGTATACTATCAAGAAAAAAAAATCATACAATCCATCCTATGCACGTGCTATTTCTTTACTAAAAATATTGAAAACCGTTCCGTCTTAAATCAATCAACAATTTTCAACAGTAATAGCATACGTGAATTATCGATAGTTTGGGCGTTTTCAACAAACGATGTCGTATTGCTTGGCAACAGTTCCGAGCCTGTAAGGGCGAGGGGCTGTTGCCTAAAGCAAGGCGACTGAGTTTATCGAAATAGTGCAAACTTTACGATAATTTACAATGTAGACACTCAAGAACTCAACATTCACAAAAATGTAACGTTTAGAAAGGGATGTAAAAAAATAGAATTGTATGTCATATTAGGGGATCAAACTACAAAAGTATGAAATTTGGATTCAGTATGATATGTCCATCATGTTACTTTCTTCGATTTTATGGTAAAATAGCTAGTTTCGTGGTCCGTTTTTAATTTAAATTCTGATTTAGATGTACACCGACCGTTTTTCAGGGTCGCATGATACTAACGTTTCAAACATCAAAATTATGAAAAATGGAGATGACAAATTACATTTCAAATTCTTATAATTATAATGTACCATAAGTTTACCAAAAAATGGTGATGTTACTTTCTCCGACTTTATATTTACGTTTTCATGGGTTTATTTTCAATTGAAATCATATTTTAAATGTACATCGAGCGTTGCGTAAACTCGGATGAAACTGACGTTTAAAACGTCAAAATTATGAAAGATGGAAAAATTATACTTCAAATTCAAAAACTAGGTTTACTCGAAAACTATCAAGATTTCGAAAAAAACTTCTTCTTTAGAAGTTGTTCATTTTGGCATTCTCTACAATTATTATTCACATAAAATTGCTGTAACTATTATCGTTTCATAATTATAAACCAAAAATTAAAAAAAAAATATAAATTTTTTTCTTGAATAGCAATGATTTTAAGAAAAATATTTTCAAGCAAAAGCTATTCATTTCTTTGTTTTCTTCGATGTTTGTTTAAATTTTTGTGATATTTTTTATATTTAAGAAAATATTGGCAAAAAACAAAAACTAGTTAAGGTAAACACCCACTTCCGGTGTACGAAATTTTACCAATTTTACTTTTCAGTTCTTCGGATTATCAAATAAGACTTATGTTCAAAATTTCATATCAATTGCTCTATTGGTTTTTGAGATACAGCGCACACAGACAGACACACACAAAAAAAAATTTTGAAAAAAAAATCACGATCACAATACTTTCTCGTACTTCGTAACGGAGAAAGTAAAAACTAATGAAATTTTGAAAACAACTCAAAATGTGCCAAATGTGGTGCAATGAAAAAGTCGGTCAAGAAATATATTCGTAAAATCAACGCAAAACGTCTAAATTCGACTTTTCGAAGTTTGCAATTCTGATTTTCATAAATTGGAAAACAGCCAAACACGTCTGTTTTTGATGATTCAAATGTCAAAACAGTGCGGATTTAGTGTAATGTTAACACGGATTATGAAATGTTCTCGTAAAATTGCACTTTTTTTAAAGTTTAAATATTTTAAAATCGTAACTGTCGAACGCATTGACCGATTTTGATGATTCCAACGATAAAATGTACCAAATGTAGTGGAATTTAAAAGTTGGCTCAGAATTTTTTTTTTTAATCGATGGAAAACGTTTTGGTTGTTCGAATATTTTAAATTGCGATATTTTTTTAATTGCAGTATAGCCAAACGCGATCTGCGATTTTGATAATTCAAATGTCAAAATATAGAAAATTTACTCATTTTACGTCATTTTAAAACAATACAAAATTTTCTCGTTGAATTAACACAAAATGCAAACATTGCACTTTTTTAAGTTGGACAATCTTAAAATCACGTTTCTGATTTTTGAAATTGCACAACTGCGGAGCTCGTTGTCCGATTTAGATGATGCCAACGTCAAAATATAGAAAATGTAGTGCAATTTAGAAACTGGTTAATAAATACTTTCGTCAAATCAACCGTCAAAATTGCACGTTCTCAAAATTCGAAAATTTAAAATTGCGTCTGCAGATGGCTATTTACTTAGTTTTGATATACTTTATAGTTCAGTTTTATAGTTTAAAGTTTTCAAATTCAATTTACTTTAATTTTCAAGTTAGTCCTGTGGATAGAAATAAACGATCTTAAACCAATGTTATTTCACTAGTAGTACTAGTAATAACATGCAAATTTCTTTTGTATCATTCAATATCCGGCGTGGCACTAGCCAGGGAAGTAGTTGTTTCAATAAGTTATTTGTTTATAGTCTTAATAAGACTTAACTAGTTTTTTCAAGCTAAAGTGAAAGTAGATAAAATTGTGTTCTATAATTTAATTTAAATAATAATAAAAAAAAATTTCTTTAATTTAAAAAAAAAAAAATTTTTAATTTTTACAATAAGAAGAATTTTTATGATATTTTATTTATCTATCGATTAAAAACTAGTGGGATTTAGAAAAAAACTCATTGTTCACTCCCACAATTTTCATTTTTATAGAAAAACCGAAATTGTAAAACATACGTGCATTTATATAAAGATTTTAGAATATTTTACATATATAAGAAAAATTGAATGTAAGTAAAACCGATTAAGACAGACACGCACTTCCAGTTTCCAGAATTCTACCAAAAGCTTTGTAGTTCTTCGGATTATCAAATAATCTTCATGGCTAAAGTTTCATTTCAATTCATGTATTAGATTTTGAAATTTAGTGCCCGCAAACAGACAGACAGACATTTTCCAAAAATTGTCGAAATTAGGTGACCTAATATTTGATATTTCGAAATACGAAAAAAATCACGATCACGTACTTTGTACGGAGAAAATAAAAATAACTTGTTTTTTTTAAGTTGCTAGTACAGTATTTCATTACGTTATACGTATTATCCAAAACAAATGAAATTTTTAACTAAATAAATTAGGAACAACCTTACTTGTTGCAGAAAGCATTAAATAAATTCAAAAAATGGTGATGTGGCCATCGTGTTACTTTCTCCGACTTGATGGTATCATTTATATTTACGCTTTCATAGTTTATTTTCAATTTGAATCATATTTTAAATGTACATCGAGCGTTGTGTAGACTCGGATGAAACTGACGTTTAAAACGTCAAAATTATGAAAGAGTGAAAAATTATACTTCAAATTCATAAACTCAGTTTACTCAAAAACTAAAGGGATTTACAAAAAAACTTATTCTTTGTAAGTTGTTCATTTTAGCATTCTCTACAATTATTATTAACATACATTTGCTGTAACTGTTATCGTTTTATAATTATTAACCAAAAATTAAAAAAATAATAATAAATTTTTTTCTCGAATAAAAATGATTTTATGAAAAAAATTTTCAAGCAAAAGATGTTTATTTCTTTGTTGTCTTCAAAGTTTGTTTAAATGTTTTTGTGATATTTTTCATATTTAAGAAAATATTGGCGAAAAACAAAAAACAGTTAAGGTAAACGCCCACTTCCGGTGTACGAAATTTTACCAAAAGCTTTTCAGTTCTTCATATTATCAAATAAGACGAATGTTCAAAGTTTCAAATCAATTGCTGTATTAGTTTTTGAGATACAGCGCGGACACACACACACACACACACACACACCATCACACACACACACATACACACACAGAGACTTAAAAAAAATTCCAGAAATTGTTGAAATGGCATCTAGGGACCCCAAAACGGATATTTAAGTGAAAAAAATTTTTGAAAAAAAAATCACGATCACAATACTTTCTCGTACTTCGTAACGGAGAAAGTAAAAATTTTGCTTGTAGATTAACGAACAGTTTGAATATTCATATATTCAGGCTTCATTTCGTTTTATTGAATTTAAATTTTTAACAATTTAATCCCCATTTGAGCTATAGTATTTTGGTATGGGGCAGAAAAAAATTAAATAGAATATTTATTTAGTATACAAAAACGACTACTTAGGTTAATTTTCAACCTTAGAAATAGTGATTCAAGTTGTGATGCTTTTAAAATAAATAACGTTCTTGCATCTAAGTACATTTATAAAAATGCTAGGCATGTTCGAAAGTTGGTATTTGAAAGATACAAAATACATACAACATAGCACAAAATGGCATTATAGAAAAAATAAATTCACATTTTCATTTTATTTGCCATGGCAACGCGAAATTAAATTTTAATCAAACAAAATATTTCATCTGCTTTCTGCACTCTAAATGTAATAAATTGATTTAATTACAATGATTGCAGCGTAGAATGTCATAATTATACGTTTCATTGTTCCAGTTGCCATTTAAGTAAATAAATAGAAACAGAATGAAACGTCATTTACTTACATCAAAAACACTCCCCCGGTATTTTATGTATACTTGCTTATACTTGACCGTCATTGGTCGACATTCTAAAAATGCGATAAATTGATTGGCTAAAAAAATTAGAGGGAATTAGTACAACGTTTAGGCAATATATCTCTATGGCGAAATTGAATTGAATAATATGCGATAATAAATTGAAAATGTATGCAGAATTGTGGGTGAAACTAAACAAAAATTGGCACTTCATGTAACTGCACAAAGCCGAGAAATACGGAGAGTGGGCATGGGCATGCATCAAAAGATCACAATTTTAAATCACCTTGACCAACTTTGCAAGGCAGAAACTTTTTACTGCGAGCCGAAATGATACAGACGTCACTTTTATATTTATTAAATTAATGGATAACTTATAATTTCATTTGTTTTGGATAACACGTGTACTTAGTAATAAAATACCGTACTAGCAACTTAAAACAATAATAAATAAAGCAGAGTTATAACAGGTTGAATATTCATATATTCAGGCTATATTTCGTTTGATTGAATTTGAATATAAAACGATAACTTATTTTCAGTTTTTCCGTACAAAGTACGCGAAAGTATTGTGATCGTTTTTTCGAATTTCGAAATTTCAGCAGATATATCCATTTTGAGGTCACCTAATACATGAATTAAAATGAAACTTTAGCCATGAGCATTACTTGATAATCCAAAGAAGCTTTTGGTAAAATTCTGAAAACTAGAAGTGCGTGTATACCTTAATAGGTTTTTGTTACATTACATTTTTACTTTCTCCGTTACGAAGTACGAGAAAGTATTGTCATCGTCAAAAATATTTCAATTTAGACGATTTCAACAATTTCAGGAAAAAAAATTGTGTCTGTGTGTGTGTGTCTGCTGTGAGCGTTGTATCTCAAAAACTAATAGAACAATTGTCCATACCAATAACATAAGCTTTTGGTAAAATTTCGTACACCGGAAGTGGGTGTTTACCTTTATCTGTTTTTTGTTTTTTTTTATATTACTTTAAATATGAATAATATCATAAAAACAAAATATTGAAGACAACAGAAAAATGAATTTTGTTTGAAAATATTTTTTATTAAATTATTGTTATTCGAGAAAAAAAACATTATTATTATTTTTTCATTTTTTCATTTTGATAAAATCCTGTATAGGGAATTGATCACATTTTATTGCCTTTATGGTGGATCGAGTCGACAAAATTTTTCCAACTCCGTAGACATCGTCAAAGTTGGGCATGGTTTCCAGAAAAAAAACTTTTTTCTTCACAGGGGCGCTAGATGGGGGCGGAAGTAGTTACGTTTAATTTCGCATGCATGACTTTAAAGAAGACACAAAGTTTTTTGCCCTCAAAGAATTGTCAAAATCGATTGAAAATACGCCCAGTTATGGCGGTTTGAAAATGCTCGAAATTTCACGAATTTCAAGTGTTTCATTTTTTTTCCTTCAGTATAGTTACAACAAATGTCTGGTAATAATAATTGCAGAGAATGCCAAAATGAACAACTTATAAAGAATACGTTTTTTAGAAATCTTTTTGGTTTTTGAGTAAACTGGCTATTAGAATTTAAAGCATAATTTGTCATTTTCATCTTTCATAATTTTGACGTTCTAAATGTCAGTTTCATGCGAGTCTACAAAACGCTCGATATACATTTAAAATATAATTTAAGTTGAAAATAAACTATAAAAGTGTAAATATAAATAACTGTGATACTAATTAATCGGAGAAATTACAACAGTTTAATATGTAAAATGTACTAATATCTTTTTATAAATGCTAAATATAACAATCTTTACAAATTTTGTTAAATTTTGGATTTTCCGGAAAATAGAAGCATTATCATTTGCTTTTTCTATAATTATGAAATGATCAAAGTTATATTAACAAAAATTGTAGAAATTGTTGCCAAAATGAAGAATAAGTTTTCTAAATCCCACAAGTTTTTAATTGATAAATATACAAAATATCATAAAAATTCAACGCATACCACGAAGTTAGATAATGCTAACATTGCATTTTTTATTGTTAGCACTTTTTAAAAAACTGTCAATTAAAAAACTATTAAACACTTAAATTTATATGTACACATCAACTTCTTCATCAATAGGATAATCAAAATGCAACATATATTATAATTTTAATTTCATTTTAAGCACCCGTGGCGTACTAAAATCATACCTAAGTTTGGGAATTTTTTAAGAGCAAATGAAAAGCTTTATTCAAATAACACAAACACTTTATTATGCATGTATTTAAGTATAGAAACGTGTTTTTTTTCGCATCTTATTAAATAATATAAATGTTGTTAAATCGTTTTTAATTGGGAAAGTTGTCCATTATTCGGCCGAATCATTTTCTCCACAGGTGACGTCCAATCAAATGATAGCGGTTTCATTGTCCAACAGTTGACGTCCAATCAAATGATAGCGGTTTCATTGCCCAACAGTTTAGTTGTTACTATGGTTACGATTCGTTTTTTGTCAGCGAACTGTCGCAATTTCCAAATAGAAAAGTTATTCGTTATAACAATTTTTTTAAAGTAATTATTTAATATGATGCGAAAAAGTATAGTATTAAACTCGTGAACAAGTTGGCCATTGCCACTCGGGTGAATTACAAACTTTAATAATATACTATTATTATATTATTCAAATGCTAATATTATTTATTCAAAATCTGGGGCACGTTCTAGTGCTATATTTTCACATAGTAAAAATGTTATTTAGCACATTGAAAACATATAACACATTTTGGTGCTAGCCTTTAACCACATTGCAAAAATAAAATGCAATTCATTTAGGAAATTTTAATTTTCTTCATTAACAATGCATAAAATCAAATTCATTTCAATTAAATCATGTTTACACGACCAAAGGCTTACCGAAAACATATGCCACATTTTGGTGCCAGCTGTTAGACATATTGCAAAAATAAAATGTAATTTATTTAGGAAATTTTAATTTTTCATTACCTATTCATAAAGGCACAGTTTTCGAAATACCTTTGGTCATGCACATTTCATTAAAATTAAATTGATTTTGTACACGGTTACTGAAAAAAATGAAATATCCTAACTGAAACACGTTTGATTTTTGCAACGAGCCAAGTATTATGGAAATGGAAAGGGATTTTATGGAAAGGTAATGAAAAAATTAAAATTTTATAATTAAATTATATTTTAATTTTGCAATATGTCTAAAGCTTGCAAAATTCCAAAATGTGGCATATATTTTCGGTATGACTTTAGTCATGTCAATAAGAATTAATTGAAATGAATTTGATTTTATGTTTACGTAATGAAAAAAATAAAATTTCCTAAATAAATTACATTTTAATTTTGTAATATGTCTAACAACTAGCACCAAAATGTTTTCGGTATGTCTTTGGTTGTGTAAATATGATTTAATTGAAATTAATTTGATTTTATGCATAGTTAATGAAGAAAATGAAAATTTCCGAAATAAATTGCATTTTATTTTTGCAATGTGCTTAAAGGGTAACACCGAAATATGTTATATGTTTTCAATGTGCTAAATAACATTTTTGCTATGTGAAAATATAGCACTAAAACGTGCCACAGATTTTGAATAAATAATATTATCATTTGAATAATATAATAAAATAGTTTTTACTTTCTTCGTTACGAAGTACGAGAAAGTATTGTGTCTGTGTGTGTGTGTGTGTGTGTGTGTCTGTCTGGCTGTGTGTGTGTCTGTCTGGCTGTGTGTGTGTCTGTCTGACTGTGTGTGTGTGTGTGTGTGTGTGTCTGTCTGGCTGTGTGTGTGTCTGTCTGTCTGTGTGCGCTGTATCTCAAAAACTAATACAGCAAAAAACATGAAACTTTAAACATAAGTCTTATTTGATAATCCGAAGAACTGAAAAACTTTTGGTACATCGGAAGTGGTTGTTTACCTTAACCGTTTCTTTTTTTTATATTTTCTAAAAATGAAATACATTACAAAAACACTTGAAACAACCACAAAATAAACATCTTTTGTTTGAAAATATTTTTCATACAATTATTGGTTTTCGAAAAAAACCATAGTTACATCAAATTTATTATAATAAGAGAGAATACCGAGATGAACAACTTATAAAGAATAGGTTTTTTTCGAAATCTCTTTAGTTTTTGAGTAAACTGACTATTAGTATTTGAAGTATACTTTGTCATCATGTTTCATAATTTTGACGTTTTAAACGTCAGTTTCATCCGAGTTTACAAAACGCTTGATGTACATTTAAAATATAATTTTAATTGAAAATAAAAAAAATAAAGCCATGAGAGTATACATTGATGGCCACATTACTATTTTTCATTTTTTTGCCTTTATTTTCAAGTTTTGGATCAGAAACTAATTTTGGGTAAAAAAATCTGCACTTTTTATTTCTAGACCAAGTTTTTTTTATTTTTTCGCTTATATTTTAAATCTATGGCCTGTTTTATCGATTGTTTTCATCAAGTTCTTGATTTTTTGGCCTAAATATTCTTTTTGGCAACAATTTTCGATTTGTTTGTTGAAATTTTCGCTTTTTTGTCTACATTCTTGTTTCTAGGCGTAAGTTTTCAATTTTTCTCTCTAAATTTTCGATGTTCTTGCCAGGATTGTTCATTTGATTAATAAAATTTGCGATTTTTTAATTTGCGTCATTTCAGATTTTTGAACTAAATTTTTTATGTTTTGGTCTAATTTTGTTTCCATTTTCTCTTTGTTTTAACCAAAATTTTTAATTTTTTTGTTAAAATTTTCGATTTCTTAATCTGCACTTTTTATTTTTAGCCCAAAATTTTCGATTTTTGGTCTAAATTTTTTATTTTTGATACTACAATTTTAACTTAAACTAATAATTATAATGCGTTACTTTTTGTTTGGCTATTATTTCCGAGTTTCTGGTCGGAAACTTACTTCAAGCTAGAGTTATTTTGGGGGTGAAAATGGCAAATAATTTTTCCTTGAATTTCTAAAATTTTGATCTGCATTTCTTATTATTAGATTGATGGATTTTTGATTTTCTAGCCGATATTTTATCTTTGTCCTATAATTCTGTTTTTTCATTAAAATTTTAAAAAGTTTGGGCTAAATATTCTTTATACCGGCCTAAATTTTCGAATTATCGTTCTAAATTTTTTATTTTAGAGTAATTTTAGATTTTTTAACGTGAATTATTGATTTGAACGCCTGAATTTTTTAATTTTTTTTTTCGGTATTTTAAAGTTTTTTAATGTTTCTGCCTTTTATTTTTGAGTTTTTAACCTGAAATATTTGTATTTCTATTTTGTTTTAGATTTTTGCCATTATTTTTTCAAGTTGGAAACTTATTTTGAGCTAAGGAGTTAATTTTGCGGTTTAAAAATGGAAAATTAATTTGGTTTTACTGGGATTTTAAATTTTTTTGTGCATTTTTTGACCATATTTTAGCTATGTTCATGACATGTGTAAACCGTATGGTTTTGGCACGAGTAAATGACTTTACTTTACTTGAAATTTTCGCTTTTTTATGTTCCTGACAGAGTTTTTGATTTATGGTTTAAATTTTCGATTTGTTTTTTACTGTATCTTAATTATTGACTTTTACGAGCGAATTTTTGATTGGCGTATATTTTCAATTGATGATGTTAGGAGCATTTTTTTTTTAATTTCTTGCTAGTATTTTCTAGTTTTTTGGTCGAAGTATTTTCTTGTCCTTTATTTTAGATTTTGTAACCTATGTTTTTAATTTTTTGGACTGTACTTTCAAGGTTTTTGTATTAAATTTTGCTTATTTATTTAATTTTATATGTTTTGTTTTAACGGGTTTTAAATTAAATACAGCGATTATTTTAAGATAAAATCAATTTGCTTTGATATTAATCTAGAAAATATGGTCTGCGGGATTTATGTTTAAGGAATTACTTAATTTTTCTAAATTTTAAATTTTTTGCGTAAATTGATTTATTTTTTGTTATTTTTTAATGGTAATTAATACCAAGGCCAGGCTTAAGCTAATAAAAAAAAATCAAGAGTGATTTTGTAGTTAATTTTGGGTACTGGGAGAGCTTAAATTAATATTTTACATTTTTGGTAAAACTTTTGAAGGCATTTTTTTGACCAACTCATGATTTTTGCTATCTGCTGACGAAATTCTAGAAAATATTTAAATCGAAATTTCAATGGAAATATCCGACAATTTTTGAAAAATGTCAGTATTTGAAAACTACTAATAATTTTCAATTAAAACTTTATTTTGCAATTTGAAGAACTGAAAAGTTTTTGGTAAAATTTCGTACACCGGAAGTGGGTGTTTACCTTAACTGTTTTTTGTTTTTTGTCAATATTTTCTTAAATATGAAAAATATCACAAAAACTTTTAAACAAACGTTGAAGACAACAAAGAAATCTCTTGCTTAAAAACATTTTTCATAAAATCATTTTTATTCGAGAAAAAAATTTATTATAATTTTTTTTATTTTTGTTTTATAATTATTATGAATTTGAATAAATAACATTGAAGACAATAAAAAAGTAAACATCTTTTACTTGAAAATATTTTTCATAAATTCATTGCTATTCGAGAAAAAAAATATTATTTTTTTTTATTTTTGGTTTATAATTATGAAACGATATTAGGTACAACAAATTTATGTAAATAATAATTGTAGAGAATGCCAAAATGAGCAACTTCTAACGAATAAGTTTTTTTCTTAATCTCGTTAGTTTTTGAGTAAATCGAGTATATTTGAATTTGAAGTACAATTTTTCCATCTTTCATAATTTTGACGTTTTAAACGTCAGTTTCATCCGAGTTTACGCAACGCTCGATGTACATTTAAAATATGATTTTAATTGAAAATAATCCATGAAAACGTAAATATAAATGGCTATGATACTATCAAGTTAGAGAAAGTAACATGATGGCCACATCACCATTTTTTTTAATAATTTAAGGGAGCAAATCTCCTCCTTGGTAAATCTGTCCATGTTTTAGAAGTTCTCACCTCTCTAGCCCCTGAGAGGAAATGTAAAGGTTAAAATAATCCTCTTGATCCCTCCAAATGATCGAAAAGTGATCAAAACAGGTTGGGGGGCGTCCCCCGAAAACGGTGGGTCGTATTCGGATTCAGGAGGTCATTTTACATAAGAATCAGCAGGAATTATGTCAGGGCTGATTTTCACGCAGACCAGATGTCTATAAATCTGTTATTTGTTCACTGAATTTTTATTGTGTTAACAAACAATATTTTCATACATGATTTATATTTATTTTTTCAAAACTCGCCCCTCTTATTGTAAATCAGTGAACTTTGCAGTTTTTATATTTTAGGGGGCCGAGAAATTATTGCCGGGGGTGAGGGGCATTTTTGTTACGCCACTGATAATTATATATGTAAATTAGAAACAACTTTACTTGTTGCAGAAAGCATTAAATAAATTATTTGTTTATAGTCTTGGTAAGACTTAATTTTGCTTGCAGAGTTACGAACAGTTTGAATATTCATATATTCAGGCTATATTTCGTTTTAGTGAATGAATTTAATTATATATGTCATCATTAAATTATGGAAATAAAAAAATTATTATCATTGTTATTAAGGTACTTACTTATTAAACTAAATTTTCATTTGTGTAAGTTAATGTTATGTTTATTGAGTATACATTAATTTAGCTAGAATTTTTGCATTTGCAATTACTAATGTCTAAATTCTCCTTAGCTCAATTTAAATTAAGATTATTTTTTTAATAAGACTAACTTACTTTACAGTCACGAACATTTTTTAATATTCATATATTCAGGCTATTTTCGTCTTCGTTAAATGTAAGATTATTTCGTTAGAATTGCTTGATTTTATTGTTTTCATCTTCAAATTATTGAGTTTATATTGGAGTATAAAATATGATTAGACTCAATTTAAATATCCGTCATTTTTGATACATTACTCGTTTTTAAAAATAACTTCGGTTGAATTTAAATTTGGTATATTAAACTTTCCACATTTTAAACTCCAATATGTTTTTTTTTTCGAATAATATCGTTTACGATTATTAAATTTAAAAAATAGCGAGTGTTCAATCTGAAAATTTATTTTATTTCATCTAAACATTTATGAAATATTATTAAGCTTCAAAAATGTTAGTGGATAATATTTCCACATTATGGTAATATTATTTTCTTTAGTTAATTGTATTATTTTAATTTTTAATTTTTGTTTTATATAGATATATTTATGTCCTTCTGTATTGTGTGTATGTTTATATATTTTACGTTTATTTTTTTTTGCCATATATGCGTAATTTCATGTATTGCTTTAAAATATGTATTAAGTTTTAACTTTCCCTGTATTGGATTTTTTATGTCTCTTGGGAAAATATATTGAATAAATAAATAAATAAAATAAATTATGAATACACTCTCCTTTTGGTTTGTGTGTGTTTTTTAATTGTAATTATTCGTTTAGTTTAGTTAAAGATATTTATTTAAATTATTTTATTATGAAAATGAACAGTTATAAATAATCATAAATGATATACATTTATAAAAAAAAACATTTAATATTATTCGTAGTTATTATTTTTGCTGAATAAAAAAAAACAATTGAATTGCCAAATTTTCCTCTCTGCACTTTAAGATTATCAAGATCCGGGGCCACGACAACGAACAATACCCGTAAACTCCGATCTGACCTGCCACATAATTTTCCTTTCACTGTTACTTTCATATTTGCCCAATAACACAAATAGCGTTTAAAACATTGTCGAAAATTAAAATCCGGAATCGGAAATTTCTCCCACGCCGCACATGAAAATCAACAATTACATAACCCAGTGACATTTGAGCGGTCTACTTTTGAAGAAACGCCAACTCGCGATAACAATTATAACTTACCTTGCTCATCGATAAGAGGTATCCACAACTAAATTTTATGCCGTTTATATCACAGGTTTAATTCTCACACGCGAATTATTTCGAAAGATTAAATTCTGAACTACAAAATCATCTTCGTACCGGAATTACGGGAACGCACTACGAGCACGCCTGGAGCACAGATCTCGACAGTTTCTTGTGCATTTTTGCAAACACACTTCAATAGAAAACGAAAACGACTTTTGGGAAAAATCTGAAACGATCACATTGTTAGTAAATCATTTCGATTGAACGCCGAAATGTCACGTTTTATATGGTAGTTTCTAATCGACCAGTTACAAAAGAAAGTTGTCGCGAAAGATTTCTTTAGCACAATATCGGATTTCAACGTTGCGAAAATTTACTCGAGCGATAAAAATTATGAAAGACATAAAACAGAAAATTCGGTATTATTAACAAAAATCTAAACAAGGATAAAAGTAAAAAATGTGAGTCAATTTGTACTTGTGTTCTTTTTGTAATTGGTCGATTATTGAGTAACATAAAATATGAAATACTAACGACATGTAATTTTTAGAGAATGTTTAAAGAATAGTGTCGCGAACTGGACTGAAGCATAGGATTAAATTGATGGAGTTACTTTGTGTTTGTTTCCGAAGAAATGCGCGCGCATTTGTGTCTTAAACGATAAAGAGAGGGAAAGTAAGTGAAAGGAAAACTGTGCTGGTCGGTCTTGGTGTTATATTCGTTTAAAGGACGCAATGTCTAGTCCCGCAAGAGTGAATTTTATTTCTCATGGCTAGACGCATTTGACAGTGACAACTCACGACGTCGTCGTGACGCTGCCGGCGCGATTTCTCCGCAAACGCAACAGATGGAGTATACTTGCATATATTTGAATTATTGCCTCATGAAAGCGTTTTTTTAATTAACATAATATTCGCATGTTGTGTAACATGTACTCACCAAGCCCTAGGCTAATATTCAATTTGGGTCCCATTTATACAAGTTCCTTTTTTGTAATAATATAAATCACTACATACATCAAGATCTTTATTCAAACAAATAATTATACATAACATTTTAATACATAAAAAGCTGAAGGGTGTTAGCCTGTCCGGGTTATCGACCATCGGTCTTTCTGCCGACAAATCACTATTATTGTATAATAAATAAATTTTAAAAAAATTAAAATTGTCATTTTCGGATTATCATTTCAGAAAATTGATCAATAAAATTTTCGCAATTTAGCAGTTCAATAAAAAAAACTGGTGATGTGGCCATCATGTTACTTTCTCCGAATTTATGGTATCATAGCCATTTATATTTACGTTTTCATGGTTTATTATCAATTGAACTCCTATTTTAAATGTTCATCGAGCGTTGTGTAAACTCGGATTTAACTGACGTTTAAAACGTCAAAATTATGAAAGATGGAAAAATTATACTTCAAATACAAAAACTCAGTTTACTCAAAAACTAAAGGGATTTCGAAAAAAACTTATTCTTTATAAGTTGTTAATTTTAACATTCTCTGCAATTATTATTAACATAAATTTGCTGTAACTATTATCGTTTTATAATTATAAACCAAAAATTTAAAAAAATAATACATTCTTTTCTCGAATAAAAATGATTTAATGAAAAATGTTTTTAAGCAAAAGATGTTCATTTCTTTGTTGTCTTCAAAGTTTGATTAAATGTTTTTGTGATATTTTTCATATTTAGGAAAATATTGGCAAAAAACAAAAAACAGTTAAGGTAAACACCCACTTCCGGTGTATGAAATTTTACCAAAAGCTTTTCAGATCTTCAGATTATCAAATAAGACGTATGTTCAAAGTTTCAAATCAATTGCTTTATTAGTTTTTGAGATACAGCGCGCACAGACAGACACACACACACACACAGACACACACACAGACACACACACACACACAGAGAGACACAATTTTTTTTTCTTCCAGAAATTGTTGAAATGGAATCTAGGGACCCCAAAACAGATATTTCCGTAAAAAAAAATTTTGAAAAAAAAATCACGATCACAATACTTTCTCGTACTTCGTAACGGAGAAAGTAAAAATGGTGATGTGGCCATCGTGTTACTTTCTCCGACTTTATATTTACGTTTTCATGGGTTTATTTTCAATTGAAATCATATTTTGAATGTACATCGAGCGTTGTGTAAACTCGGACGAAACTGACGTTTAAAACGTCAAAATCATGAAACATGGAAAAATTATACTTCAAATTCAAAAACTCGGTTTACTCAAAAACTAACGATATTTCGAAAAAAACTTATTCTTTAGAAGTTGTTCATTTTGGTATTCTCTACAATTACTATTCACACAAATTTGCTGTAACTAGTATCGTTTCATAATTATAAACCAAAAATTGAAAAAAAATTAATAATTTTTTTTCTCGAATAGCAATGATTTTATGAAAAATATTTTTAAGCAAAAGATGTTCATTTCTTTGTTGTCTTTGATGTTTGTTTAAATGTATTTGTGATATTTTTCATATTTAAGAAAATATTGGCAAAAAACAAAAAACAGTGATTTTTTTTTCAAAATTTTTTTCACGGAAATATCCGTTTTGGTGTCCCTAGATGCCATTTCAACAATTTCTGGAGAAAAAAAAAATGTGTCTGTGTGTGTGCGGTGTCTGCCTGTGTGTGTGTATGTCTGTGTCTCCTGTGTGCGCTGTATCTCAAAAACTAATAGAGCAATTGATATGAAACTTAGAACATACGTCTTATTTGATAATCTGAAGAACTGAAAAGCTTTTGGTTAAATTTCGTACACCGGAAGTGAGCGTTTACCTTAACTGTTTTTTATTTTTTGCCTATATTTTCTTAAATATAAAAAATATCACAAAAACATTTAAACAAACATTGAAGACAACAAAAAAATGAACATCTTTTGCTTAAAAACATTTTTCATAAAATCATTTTTATTCGAGAAAAAAAATTATTATTTTTTTTTATTTTTGGTTTATAATTATAACACGATAATAGTTACAGCAAATTTATATTAATATTAATTGTAGAGAATGATAAAATGAACAACTTATAGAGAATAAGTTTTTTTTCGAAATCCCTTTAGTTTTTGATTAAACTGAGTTTTTGAATTTGAAGTATTATTTTTCCTTCTTTCATAATTTTGACGTTTTAAACGTCAGTTTCATCCGAGTCTGCAAAACGCTCGATGTACATTTAAAATATGATTTAAATAGAAAATAAATCTTAAAAGCGTAAATATAATTGACACCATCAAGTCGGAGAAAGTAACATGGTGGCCACATCACCATTTTTTTCCTAATCGCCTAATTATGACAATTTTTCAAAAACTGGAACGACTGAAACAAAAGTTATGAATTGTTAAAATCAACCTTGCAATAATCATAAAATATTGGTCGCAATTTGAAAAATGATAAAAAATATAAATAGTGGAGACATTGTTTTGCAAATGCCTGGAGTTCATTTTGTATTAATTTGCAAATGAAAACATAAATCCCGACTGAAACAAAAATTATGAATTTTAAAGTCATCCTTGCAATAATCCTAAAATATAGGTCGGAATTGGAAAAATTATGAAAAATAGAAACGGTTACGATTTTTTTTTCAAAATCCTTAGAGATAATTTTTCAATAATTAAAACAGTTTACATTATTTTAAAATTCCGTCTGAAACGAAAGTTATGAATTTTTAAAATCATCCTTGCAATAATCATAAAATTTTGGCAGGAATTAGGAAATGATAAAAAATATAAACGATTGAAAAATTGTTTTGCAAATACTTACGAGACAATTTCTCATTAATTAACTAATTAAAACAATTTACTTCTTTGAAAAATTCCGACCGAAACGAAAGGTTAAAATTTTAGCCAAAACTATAAAAAAATCTAAGAAATTAAATCATTTCGCAATTGTTATGAAAATCCTTACAGATACTTTAGCATCGATTTAGTGACTAAAGCCTTTGACATTTATGAAAAATGTTAACTCTTTCATTCAAAAGTTACGAATTTTCGAAATTTTCAAAATTTTTGCCGAAACTAAAAAAATTGCAAAAAAATAAATCGTTGCGAAATTGTTTTGGAAATGTTCAGAGACATTTAAACATCGTTTTACTAACTAAAACAGTTAAAAATTTTGAAAAATTCCTTCCCGGACAAAAGTTATGAATTTTCAAAATAGTTCCTGCTGTAAGGAAAAAAAATGTGAAAAAATAATTGTTTTGAATGTACTGAGAAAGGCTTTGGCATCGATATACTAAGTAACGCAGTTGACATTTTTGAAAAATATTAACTCGGACAAAAGTTATGAATTTTCAAAATGGTCCCTGCTGTATGGTAAAAATTTTAGTCGAAACTAAAAAAATTGTAAAAAAATTAATCGTTGCGCAATTGTTTTGCAAATACATAGCGATGCTTTGGCATTTATTTACTCAGTAGAGAATTTGATAATTTTTAAAAATTCCAACTTAGACAAAAGTTATGAATTTTGAAAATGTTCCCTGCTGAAAGGTTAACATTTTTGCCGTAACTAAAAAAATTGTAAAAAAGTAAATCATTAAGCAATTGTTTTGGAAATACTCAGAAAGACTTCGGCATTGATTTACTAACTAATACAGTTGAGATTTTTGAAAAATGCTAACTCAGACAGTAAGGTAAAAATTTTAGTCGAAACTAAAAAAATAAAAAAAAAAACAATCGTTGCTAAATTATTTTGAAAATGCTCAGAAAGACTTTGGTATCAATTTACTAACCAAAAAAGTTGACATTTTCGAAAATTCCAACTCGGCCAAAAGTTATGAATTTTCTAAACGTTTTCTACTGTAATTATAAAATGTTTGCCGAAACTTAAAAAACTGTAAAATAAATAAATCGTTAAGCAATTATTTTGGAAATGCTCAGAAAGGCTTAGGAATCGATTTACGATCTAAAACAATTCAAATTTTTTAAAAATTCTAACTCAGACAAAAGTTATGAATTGTCAAAATGATCCCTGATAATAATTGCAGAGAAAACCCAAAATAAACAACTTATAAAGAATAATTTTTTTTTTCGATATCTCTATGGTTTTTTGAGTAAACGGACTATTAGAATTTGAAGTATAATTTGTTACATAATTTTGACGTTTCAAACATCAGTATCAAAATAAACCATAAAAGTATATAATATAAATAACTATGATACTATCAAATCGGAGAATGTAACATTATGACCACATCACCATTTTTTATTTTTAAGAAAATATTGGCAAAAAACAAAAAAAGTTAGGGTAAACGTCCACTTCCAGTGTACGAAATTTTACCAAAAGCTTTTCAGTTCTTCAGATTATCAAATAAGATAATCAAATTATTCACTATTATCGATGTTCAAAGTTTCATATCAATTGCTCTATTAGTTTTTGAGATACAGAGCGCACAGACAGACATTGTTTTTTTCCAGAAATTGTTGAAATTGCATCTAGGGACCCCAAAACGGATATTTCCGTAAAAAAAAATTTTGAAAAAAAAATCACGATCACAATACTTTCTCGTACTTCGTAACGGAGAAAGTAATAATAGTCATAACCAGGGACGGCTCGTTATATAGAGCCACGGAGCCATGGCACCACCTGTAGACTCAAACTCAGCAAGAATTTTTAACTGATTCTTAAAAAAACTTTTTAAATATCTCCACACCTGTAACACCGCGTGGAAGTTCCACATTAATTTCAACAGATGATTAAAATTTGGAGAGACTATTTCTGAATAATGTGTTTTCGCAAATTTCCAAAGAAAGCAATCGCAAGTTTACCACAATAAAAATGGTTGCACTAAAAAGAAAATTTTGCGAAAAAAAGCGAATTTTTCAAAATACAAGTAGGGATTGCACATTTATTTTAACAGATGGTTTAAACTTTGACTAATTCTGAATAATGCGTCTTTACAAATTTTCAAAGAAAATCATCGCAAGTTTACTACAACAAAAATGGTTTCACTAAAAGACAAATTTTGATCACCAAAAAGGCAATTTTTTTAGAAATTCACTTGAGAATTCCACATTTCTTTCAACAGATGATTGAAATTTTGACAGATCAATTTTGAATAATGTCCCTTTATAAATTTCTTCAAAAAATAATCACAAGTTTACCACAACAAAAATGGTTGCATTAGAAAATCAAATTTTGATAACAAAAAAAAGCGGATTTTTTAGAAATTCACATGGCAATTCTAAACAGATGATTGAAATTTTGACTACCTAATTGGGAATAATGTGTCTTTACAAATTTACAAAGAAAATATTACCAAGTTTACCACAACAAAAATGGTTGCACTAAAAAACAAATTTTGATGACCAATAAGGCGCATTTTTCACAAATTTTCATGGGAATTCCACATTTATTGCAACAGATGGTTGAAATTTTGACAGGCTAATTTTGAATAATGTGTTAATTTCCAAAGAAAATAATTTTCATCTAAATTTTAGATTTTTTTGTTAAAATTTTCGGATTTTTGGCCCACAATTTTGATTTTTAGGATCGAATTTTTGGTCAAAGTTTTTAATTTTTTATCCTATATTTTAGATTTTTTAACCTGAATGATTCCTTTTTATACGCAACTTTTCTATTTTTTGCCGATATTTTCAAGTACAGTTTCTGATTTCTAGCCCTTCATTTTAGATTTTCTAACTTGAATTATTATTATTTTTTTTTACTTTTGGCAACTAATTTTGAGCTAAAGAGTTATTTTAGGAGCTGTAAATTGCTAATTAATTTTGTTTTCCTTGATTTTTCAATTTTTTTGGTTTGCATTTTTTATTTTTAGATCGACATTTTTTATTTTTTTGGCCTATATTGTAGATATTTGACCTGTATTTTTCATTTCTTCGTTCCAAATTTTAGAGTTTTTGCCCGAAATATTCTATATTTTGGTTAAACTTTTTGAAATTTTCGGATTTTTGGTTTGCATTTTCTAAACTGCGAATTTTTTATATTTGTCTAAATTTTCGATTTTTTGTATTTATGTTTTAGTTTTTTACCTTAATTAAGAGTTAATTCTGCAAGTGATTATTTTTTTTACGATTTTTCAAAACATTGAGTGCAATTTCCGTTCCCTCCAGTGCAGTTTTGAGTCAATTCCTGTTGTTTTCAATAGCAATATTGCAATTATTTTTACGAGTAATGAAAAATACACTCTTCCCGCATAGTTTTAGTAATTTTTGAGCTAATTCTGATTAATTTTTTACAATTTTTCAAAACATTGAGTGCAAATTTCTTTCGCTGCAGAGCAAATTTTGAGTTTTTTCTTATGTTTTCTGAGGCGAATCACCCCGAGTGCTGAAAATGGCAATTTTCGTACTTGATTTTAATTTTTTATCGTTAAGTCCGGATTTTGATATTTTGGTCTAAATTTTTAATCTTCTAGCCTTATTTTTTTTCTAAATTTTAGATTTTTTTGGTCCGCAATTTTGATTTTTAGGAGCAAAGTTTTGGTCGAAGTTTTGAATTTTTTATCCTATATTTTAGATTTTTTTACTAAATGATTGATTTTTATACACGACTTTTTTTATTTTTTTGCCGATATTTTCAAGTTTATTTTATGGTTTTTGATTTCTTGCTCTAGATTTTAGATTTTTTAACTTAAATTAATATTTTTTATGGGCGATTTTTGTTTGGTTACTTTTTGACTAAAATCGATTAAATTTTTTTTTCTAAATTTTTTTTTTCAAGACATACCATTCTGAACACTATTTGTCCATAAAATTTTGTTGTGGGACTTCCAGGAACTGAGGTTTTCGAGTTTTTGGTCGGCAACTTATTTTGAGCTAAAGAGTTATTTTGGGAGCTGAAAATTATTTTCGTTTTCCTTGATTTTTCAATTTTTTGGTTTGAATGTTTGATTTTTTTGGTCTATATTTTAGATCTCTGGACTGTATTTTTTATTTCTTCGTTCCAATTTTTGTTTGATTTTTTTGTTGAAATTTTCTGCATTTTTTTAACCGCGAATTTTCGAAATTTGTCTAAATTTTCGATCTTTTGGCCGTATATTTTAGTTTTTTACTTTAATTAAGAGCGTAGTTTTTATTCGTCTATTCTTTAGATTTTTAACGTGTGTGATTGATTTTTATATGCAAATTTTTGATTTTTTTGCCGGTATTTAATTTATATAATTTGTCATTTCCATTTTTCATAATTTTAACGTTTCAAACGCCAGTCTCATCCGATCCAATAAATTGTAAAAGTGGCTCTACCATCAACATGTTCCACGAGTCGCCACTGGTCATAATGCACCCTATTTTCCTGATGCCGAAAAATTGTTAAGAATTTACGTAACTATACTTAAAAGTAATGCAACAGGCGAGAGATCTTTCTCCAATTTAAATGTTTTACAAATTATTTTGGAAATTCAATAGGACAGAAAAAACTATTGCTAAAAACATTATCATTGATATACAGGGTGTCCTAAATAGAGTAGGATTGCATGGGTATCTTTCTTATTCTTAAAGCTAGAGATCTGGTTAAATGGGCAATGTTGTGCAGTTTTCTATGTTGATTCAGATTATGTTGAGAAATGTTCAAAATTCCGAGCAGTTTAGAAAATATTTAAAAAAAACTGAAAATCGCGATTTTCAAAAATATCAAATATCTCAATAATTATTAAAGATGCGAAAAAAAGTTTTAAATAAAAGTTACTTGGTTTAATTAGGCAAACATAGAAATCAAGTCAAAATAAAATTCAAGATGGCGGTTTCCGAGATACTAATACCAACTTTCTTATTTCAAATGGCCGCCATATTTGATTTTTACACGCATAAATAGACTTTTTTTTCTCTGTTCAACGATGTACAACAACCTATGTCAAAATAAAAAATAATGGAAATATTAATTGTTGTAAGTTTAAAACAAGTAGGCATAAATAAAAATAAAACAAAATTTGTTATAACGACTAACTGTCATCTTATATTAGTTTATCAGTTAGAGAACGGCCAAAAGTAACAATTGTAAATTGTTAAAATTTTTGTAATTCTACTGTCAGAAACGGCATTTTTCAACAGTAACAAGATACATTTTTAACCGTCAAAAATGACAATTTCGAATTGTCAAAAATTCTGCATTTCTGCTACGACAAACGGCACGATTTAACGGTAAATATAGAAATTTGCAGCTGCCAAAAATTATGTTTTTTTACTATCAAAGACGGCATTTTTTGATATTAAAAAGAGAAATCAATTTCAACTGCTAAAAATGACAATTTCGAACTGTCAAAAAGAGCACTACTATCAAAATAGCATTTAGCAGTAAAAAGGAAATTTTTAATTTCTGAAAATAACCATTTAATACTGTCAAAAATTGCTCATTACTGAAAAAGATTAATTTCAACAATAAATAGAAAATTTTTAAATGCCAAAACTGTTAGACTGTCAAAATTTGAGCATTTCCACTATCACTATCAGCATTTTTCAATATTAAAAAAGGGAAATTTCCAATGGCCAAAAGTAACAATTACAAATTGTCAAAAAATCTGCATTTCTGCCACGGTGGCAACAGTAAATAAAGAAATTAGTAGCATCCAAAAATTGTGCATTTTTACAATAAAAATGGCATTTTTTTATATTAAAAGAAAAAAGAAAATTTAAAAAAAACTGCTAAAAATGACAACTGACAAAAATCGCACATTTCTATCATCACAAATGGCACGTTGGCAGTAATAAGGAAATTCTCAACCGTCAAAAATTGTTAATTTCTATTAAAATGTACAGTAATAATACAGCAATATCGAATAAAAAATTAGTCAAAGCAATTCATGAACAAAAAACCGCATGTATTTTCTTTGTTCCTAAATTTGAAAATATCAATATACGCCAGCTTGACACTTGCCAATAAGTTTAGGAATTTTGGCTCATGGCCAACTTTGACTAACTTTTATTCGATCGCACCGTATTATACGCGTCTTGGAACCGTGTCCGATCGTCGTTGTACGTCAACTTTTTCGGATTCATCGAACATAACGCGGAACGCACTTTTTGTTATAAATTTTAATTTTGACGTGATTAACGAATACATACATACAAGTTTAGTATATAAAATAATACTTTAATTTAATAAATTCATTTTCCAGGCAATTGAACACATTTCAATGCCCTGTTGGTGGATCGAGTCGGCACATTTTTTCCAACTCGGTACACGTTGCCAAAGTTGGACGTTTTTTTGCCCAAAAACGTGTTTTTTTTTTGTTCGGGTGTTGAAGGGTTCGAAAAAAGATCATTCCAATCTGTTTATCTTTAAGTAGAGCCAAAATGGGATCTCTTCCCGAAAGAATCACGAAATTTGGTTGAAAAGTCGCTGAGTTATGTGCGAAAAACCTCAAAATGCACTTTTTTCAAACACCCATAACTTCGTGCCAAATCGTCATAGGAACTTCGTTCTTTGAGTCCTGCATAGGGAATTGATCAAATTTTAATGCCTTTATGGTGGATCGAGTAGACAAAATTTTTCCAACTCCATAGACATCGTCAAAGTTGGATATGGTTTCCTGAAAAAACATGTTTTTTTTACAGGGAGTTCGCATACATGACTTTAAAGAAGACATCAAAATCGATTGAAAATACGCCGAGGTTTGGCGGTTTTAAAGTGCTGGAAATTTCACGAATTTCAAGTGTTTAATTTTTTTCCACCAGTGTATAATAAATTCATTAATGAATGGTTTCATCGAACGCTTTCATTGAAATACTGAAAAGTAAGAAAAACTCGTTAACCTGTTTGACCAAAACCTAATGATAGATTAGTTGAAGCTTTTATGTTTGCAATAAAAACAGTCTGTCCTAGTAACGTATATTTATTTAAACTTAACTTTCTTACGTTACAACATTTAGGATTTATTAAACACACTAATCCTTTATACTGGCATCCAAAGATCCACAAGCCTTGATCAATTTGCCTGATAAATCTAACAGCGTGCATTTTATATGAAACTTTCCATTCGGAACCATCTGCATTGCAGGAATTGCTTTGAAATTTATTCTTGCCCAGCCTACGTTATAGGGTTTCTAAAATTATAAAAAAAGGGTTGTTATAGGTGCAATAATATGTTTACATTTTCTTACTTTTGGAACTGGACAAAGTCCAGGTTTCTGAACACCACCGAATCTTTCCACCACCTTCCAATATATACCACCATATTGATTTAAAGCATCACAGGCACCTTCGCTGGTTAAATCGATAAGTTGACGCCTCTTGTTTTTCTCATATTTAAAAATTTGACAGGAGAACTAAAATTTAATTGTCACTTGTTACATTACATACATCAAAAGAAAACGTAACATAATTAAGATGATGGTTGCGATCGTTGATATACCTCATTTAATAACCAGGCGGACTAAAGGCGAAAGTCACGTTTACACTATAAAAAGTAACCATAAATGTTTAGATGTAAAATTCAAATTATTTAAAATTCACCTACCCATAACATTCATTCAATATTTATAATACATAAATAAATGTTAGGCTTACTTTCTTGATTATATAGTCAATAATTTAGTATGTAATATTAAAATATTAATTAAAATAAGTGAGGAACTTACACGGCACACTGAAAAACTCATGTTATACATATTTTATTTACATATAAAGTGGATTGAAGTATTAGGTATATTTATTTATTTTATTTTATTTATTTATTTATCTCCCAACAGAACTTGATCCATTTACAGGGAAACATTAAAATTACATATATCTAAAAATAAAACAACTCTAACTAAACTAATTACAAACTAACAATACGTTTAATATCTGACGAAAACATTTTTAGACTAGGGCAAAATATGTCTACAAAACATTGGATGCTGTGATAACTAACTAACATGTGGTGTAATGGTGAATTTGAAAAATGATTAGTGTTAACTGTACTATAATAGAACGTTAACGAATGGCGAGTATAAAATCGTGGAACATAAAAGTGTAACAGATTTAAAAAAACTTGTTATCGATATGGTGGTGGATATGTTTATATAAAGTTAAGATACGTATATATCTATGACGTTGCAACATGGAAGGCATTGAAAATTCTGTGAGTAACATTTCATAAGTGATAGATGTTGGAGGATATACTCCAAACTTAAACCGATATAAATATTTGAGGATTTTTTTCTGAACCCTCTCAAGCGAATTGATATGGCACATATAATTTGGGCTCCAAACAGGCGCACAATAATTTAGTTTACTAAGCACAAATAAATTATATAACCTAATAATACTCTGAATGTTAATACATCGCCGGCAACTGCGTATAATAAAACCTAACATTCTTAATGCGGACTTAATAGTGTTATTTATATGAGGTACAAAACATAACCGCTGATCAAATATAATACCAAGGTCCGATGTTTCTGACACCCTATTAATAATCTTATTATTTATTAAATTATATTTAAAAAATACTTATAATTCTGCATAAAGGTTTGAAATATAAATACTATATTTTATTAAATTAAATAAATTTGCTATTTAAAAACATATAACTTACGTAAAATGAATCTCTTTCATTAAGCTATAACCACAAACAATAAGAAACACCAATCCCAAAACAATGAAATTAAAAATATAATAACCGCTCCACAATTAAAAGAGGCTCCGAGTGGAGTAACGGAAAACAAAAATAATGATAACGCAGAAACTAATAAGGAAGGCTGGAAGAAGGTACAAGGAAGGCGGGAAAGAAAGCAACTAAATTCTATATTAGGAACCGGAAAAAAATGGGTATCCAACAGAATTAACTGCAGCAACTCTAAGAGTCTGGTATTTCTTAGACAGGGCGAACCCAAACACAACAGAAGCAGATGTGACAAAATACATTTGCCCAGAAGGACCGATCCAAGTTACGGAAGTAATAATAAGAAATGAAAACGAAAAAGCATTCAAAATAGGGGTAGATGAAAGATATGAACAGAAAATGAAAGAGGCAGAATCATGGCCTAGTAATATAAAACTACAACCTTACTCTTTTTTAGCGGAAAGAATCAAATTAAAAAGGCAATCACAACAACTGCCGCAAAAGCAAAACAAGAAATAATATCTCTTATCCACCTAAACGCTCGTTCAATTAATAACTCAAAACTTAAAATTGAAAAAATGTTAAATACTCATCAAAATTGCAAAATTTTAGCAATTGGCAGAAGCACAACAATCTCCAACAAACGGCAATAGAAAACTTCAGTCTTGCAACTTCATACTGTCGATCATCAGAAGAACACCGGGAAACATAAGGACATAAAATTCATCGTGAGAACCGATATAAATTCTATAGGAACTGATAAATCATTTGAGTACGCGTCAATTCAGTGGCAATCAAACAAAACAGTGTATGTATGATCTACAAAACACCCGAGAAAACAAATACTAAAATATTCCTAAGTAAATTAGAAATAATCATGGAAAAATTACTTAGGGAAAATGTTATATACTTCATTGCGGGTGATTTCAATATTGATATGAATGTAAATACGCCTAAATCGTTTGAATTTATAAATTTGTTAGACTCATTCGAAGCAAGTATAACTATTAAAACACCTACTAGGATTGCGAATAATAAATCATCGATCATAGACTATATCCCGCCAAACGTAGCATGCCGAAATTCGAATAAATTAGAACCAATCAGATTCTATATAACTTCTGTTTTCAGGAAACATATCAATGCGACTTTGTGGTTGGCTACTCGCATTATGTTTCAGCACATGATTGGTTTAAAGAAAAACAATGTTAAATGTCAAACGTCAGTGTGCGGGTAGAACACTATTAAAATTAGTGAAAACTCCGCATTGGAAGTGTTTCTCTTGAAGTAATTCAAGAAAAAGGGAAAGAGGCCCAACCAAAAAGGTTGAGCGGAGTCACTAACATGACCTGTACTCGGGAAGTCATTTCTACAATATTGGAAAACAGGGCGCATAACGTGCGAAACGCGAACGGTACGTACTAAAAAGAAAGTGTGAAGTCCATATGGAATACCAGTGCTACGTTTCTGATTTTCAAATTTTGTTTGATCCGTTTAAAAATATAAAATTTAAACCGGCACGACACGCCCCCGATGCCAATTAATGTCATTCAATTTTGTTGTAATATTTTTGTTGTGATATAGTCTGATAAATTGCTCTCGTGCATTGTAAATTATCGCAAGTTTGTACTCTTTCGACAAACTCAGTCGCATTGTTTTAGGCAACAGCCCCTCGCCCTTCCGGGCTCGGGACTGCCAAACAATACGACTTCGTTTGTCGAAATAGCACAAACTTGTTACCGATAATTTCCAATGCACTTGTGCAATTACTGTTGATAACATAATAACAAACCTTAAGCAAGACCATCACACCGATGTATTTGAAACACATATATCCGACCATCTTGCCCAAAAAATACAATGGTCGGACATATGTATCAAACATTGTAATACTATTACACGTAGATCTTATTCGCTTGAAAACATTAAAAAATTGAGATTATCGATAAATTCTAAAATTGAACCGCATATCTTTTATAACAATTTAAGTGCTGAAGCATGTTGAAACAAATTTAATAATATTATAAAAAACTCATTAAATCAAACATGCCCTAAAATTGTAGTGCATACAAATAAGAAACAGAAAATTAAATACAGCACACCTGAAATTAACTACTACAAAAATTTATTAGATTATTTGCTTGTTGTTAAAGAATATATACCAGATGCTAAAGGCCAGTATAAGTGTGCCAGTAAAAAATACCAACTGTTACTAGAGGAGGCAAAAAAATCTCAAATGGCTAACTCAATCTTAAATAGTGACAATAAAATGAAGTCAACATGGGCTACAATAAATAAATATTCAGGAAAAAATAGTGTAAACAAAAATAACGATGAATACCTAGAAAATAAATTAAACGAACTGATCGATTTTTTTTGTAACAACGCAAAAAAATTAAATATAATTTAAAACACTACATACAAATGCAATATTGAAAAACAACAAAACACAATGTATTTGCATCCTACTGGCGAATTCGAAATATATCATATTATAAATTCTTTGAAAAATAATGTAAGTGCTGGGTTTGACGAGGTCCCTACAAAAATATTAAAATTATTAGCATCAGATCTCATTTCACCAATCACATATCTGATAAATATGTACTTAAAAGATGGGATTTTTCCGGATTGTTTGAAAATGGGTATTATTAGACTTATATATAAAAAAGGGTGCCCCACGAATTCACTAATTATAGGCCAATTACTTTTTTAAGTGTATTCTCCAAAATCTTGGAAAGAGTAATTGCTGTAAGACTCCTTGGGTTCTTTGAAAAAAACAATTTATTTGACACATCTCAGCATGGCTTTTTAAGTGGTAGATCAACTGCCACAGCGATATTTGAGTATCTGACCAATATAACAGACGCCCTGGAGAGAGAGCTGCTCTCTGGGAATATTTTTGGATCTCTCCAAGGCGTTTGATACTATGAGTCACAACATTCTATTGGAAAAACTCGAACACTATGGAATACGAGGAGTTTGCCTTAATCTAATCAGTACATACTTGGCTAATAGACCAAATATGGTCAAAGTAAATGAAAAGATATCTGATATACAAACAACAAATATAGGGGTGCCTCAAGGAAGCAATCTTGGGCCCCTTCTTTTTATAATTTATATTAATGACTTGCCGAAATCCATAAAAAGAAAAAGAGGAGAAGTCAAAATATACGCAGATGACACAAATCTATTTGTAAAAGGCACTTCAAAAGATAGTTTGCTATATAATTCGCTTGAAATATTTAAAACAGCACAGGATTGGTTTACATCAAATTATCTAAAATTAAATGAAGAAAAAAACAAAGATAGTTATTTTTAAAACAAAATCTAAGCAAATGCATATAAATAACCTTTACTTAAATAATAAATATGTAGACATGCAATCAAGCGCTAAAGTGCTTGGTCTAACACTAGATAGCCTATTAAATTTTAAATTACACTGTGAAGAATTAATAAAAAAAATAAATTCAGTATGTTATGCGTTGAGACTATTAAAGTCGGTGTTTGATCAAAAAACACTAATACTAATTTACCATGCAAACTTTGAGTCGCTACTGCGTTATGGTATTATATTCTATGGATCAAGTCCTTTAGCAAATAATGTATTTCTGGCTCAAAAAAAAGCTATACGAATCATATTTAATCTCAAATATCAAGAATCGTGCAGACAGTACTTTAAGAAAGCAAATATCTTGACACTATACGGATTGTATATATACGAAACTTTGGTATTTAATGCCAAAAACAAGGATACATTTGTATCAAATACATCGGAACATGCATACAATACAAAAAATACCCATTAATATACATATCCAGTCCATAGATTAACATCTACAGAAAAAATTCATTCCATCGTATGCGGTTCTAAGATTCTTTAATAAATTGCCAAGAGATATTCAAATCATTACCTAAATGAATAAGTATAAAATTAAACTTAAACGATACTTCATTCACGTTCACGGTCACCTTCAGGTAAGTGTATTTTATTCTTTAACATTCAATTTAAATGCGAAGCTGCACTGATGAGAGATAAATCTCGAAACACGTCTGCAGATGGCTTTTTACTTAATTTTTACATATTTTAGGGTTCAGTTTTATAATTTAAAGTTTTCAAACTCAATTTAGTTTTATTTTTCAAGTTAGTCCTGTGGGTAGAAATAAGGGATCTTAAACCAATGTTATTTCATTAAGTACTTAGTACTAGTAATAACATGCAAATTTCTTTTGTATCATTAAATATCCGGCGTGGCACTAGCCAGGGAAGTAGTTGTTTCAATAAGTTATTTGTTTATAGTCTTAGTTTTTGCTTGCAGAGTTACGAACAGGTTGAATATTCATATATTCAGGTTATATTTCGTTTTGTTGAATTTATTTGTTATAATTATGTGTACTGTAAACATTATTTTTTGAAGGAATAAAAATTATTATTATTATTATTATTATTATTATTATATAATATTCAACAGGACTTTCAAAGGTCTTTTTCAGGTCATCTATAGCCTTTAATTGAATTAAAATTTTATTTAATTTTTAAAGGAAAAGTTATGTACAATTTTTGGCACGCCAACATATTTCCGATTTCATTATTACTGCCCCATTACCTGCTTCGCGCGCTTTTCCAATCGAGGTCTCCGTTTGCCGAACGGACCCATTAACCGCCGTTTTCACGGCGCGAGTTTTTAGAACCATCCGCGTTAGCTTCGAACGAGATTTTCCTGGCCCACCCCGGCTTACTAGGTCTAATTCTCATCACCCTTACCTGCCGCATGTCAAGTCGTGTTCGTTGACATGGGGAGTTGAGTTATTGATTATCTCTCACTGCCCGCAACTCGGCGACCACCTGCCCAGTGTTAAGGTGCCTTCCTAAAATATTTAATTTCTGTTTATACCTATACTTTTGTATATTTTTCAGTGAGGCGAACGTCTCCGTAGCTAAGGCGAGTTTTAACTGCTCTGGCCGCGGAGGGCGGAACGAGATACGTCTCTTGACTCGTGCAGGGGTACCTGCACGTGACCTGAGGCGTTAGCACGCTCGCTATAACAGCTTGACCTCTGCTTTGCCATCTGCCCGGACATCCCCTCTAACCAAAGGGGATTGCTGGGGAGATCAGGGGATATCGGCCAGGTGAATTCATAGGCACGCATGGTACCGTTAAACGGCGAGCAGGCCCGGGGGGCAGTAAACTCGGGCCTACCTTTCCCCCATCTACCCATCTACCTTCTGCACCGCGCCCATCATGACCGGTGTTAAAGTCCCCACAAACATACCAAGCCTCCCGTCAGAGGACGAGGAGGACATGGAGATCAACTCGATCTCCGACTCTCTCAGCGTCAGAAGCGACGCGTCCACCTCCCATGTGGACGCCAACATGGCGACGAACACCCAGCTCAGTCGAGCCCTCGAGAAACTGGACAAATTACAAACCCAATTAGATGCTGTCATAGCTCAGAATTTCGAGCTAATGAATCGCAATCAACAGCTTCAACTACAACTTTTGGAACTTATGTTCCCAAACGTGACGTTCTCCACCGACACCGACGTGCCCATCCCCTCGCAAGAATGCGAGAAGGATATGGAGCAGGCCACAATTGACGAAAAGGCCCCCTTCGATCGTGCTACGCACAAAATCTCGCTGGGTACCAGCACCTCATTGTTGCGCTTAAAATTAATAATTGCGTGTCACACGATATTCTTCTACGTAAACTCTACTTTTTAAATTTTCATCCCTCCAGTATCCGTCTAATTGGTTCGTATCTAGCCAATAGACGTCAGCGCGTAAAAGTAAATGGCTGTCTGTCCGCGGAGGCTCCTATATGTCACGATGTGCCGCAAGGATCGATTGTAGGTCCCTTGCTGTTCCTCATTTTTATAAATGATCTTCCAGATCATATAAACCATGCAAAGTTGATCCTCTATGCGGATGACACTACATGCTTAAATCAATCAGCTGACATTCAAAATCTATCAATTACGAATAGCAATATAAATCTCGAAGTATTGGAGTGGTTTAATACCAACAAATTGTCACTGAATGCTGATAAAACCGTAATGCAGATATTCTCATTAAGCACAAACTTTACAAATAATTCTTTCACCAAGTTTCTAGATATGTACTTAGATTCTAAATTAAACTGGAATTCTCATGGATATTTTGTCTCCAAAAAACTATGCTCTGCTATTTTTCTCTTAAGAAATCTTAGTAATTCCTTGTCCCAGTAGAGCATAAAATCTGCATACTTTGCGTTATTCCATAGCCATATATCTTATGGTATATTAATGTGGAGTCATTCATCAATAATGAATCGGCTATTTTCTCTGCAACGTCGTGCCAAAGCGACATATAGAGAAGACTGTATCTCTCCTACCATCGCATATTAAAATCGAGAACCGCTAGTAACTATTACGGTCCAAAACTCTATAACCTCTTACCTCAGGCCATTAGGAAACTTTCTCTAAAACATTTCAAAAACAAAATTAAAACCAATCTTTTAAATAAGGCTTTTTATAGCATTGATGAATGTCTGTCCATGAAGTTAACTGATTTTACTCTGTGATCGATATCTAACTAAATTATAGGCTCATTTTAATATACCATCCGTTAGAATGTAATTGTATTTTTATATTTCATTAAGTTACATTTATTAAGTACCATTTTTTTTTAATTGTTGATTTTAAACTGTTGTCCGTCTATTTTATCTATTAATTTGTTCATTTTTATACACTTACTGTATTCACTTTAATACTGTGATTATATTCTTCGATTTTTAGATTTTTTAATTGTATTTATATGTTTTATTTACTTTTATCATATATCCTTTTAATGCCTTGATTGTATTTTTATATTTTATAAGCTACATTTTTCAAGTTAAATAGTTAATTTAGTCAGCAACTGCTAAGGGTATTTTTTTTTTCTTTTTACTGGCGTATGTAAAACTTTATAGTTCTGGCATTAATAAACATTATTATTATTATTATTATTATTATTATATTATAATATCCTCCGTTCCACGCCATGCAAGGACGGAATAACGGTGCAGGTCGCATCCTCGCGGACTTCCAAAATGCCACACGCTATTTAGACGAGAGAGCTGTGCCGTACCACACATACCAACTAGACGAGGATAAAAGCCTCAAGGTGGTACTCCGCACCGTCCCCATCGAGATCTCCACACAGGAGGTCGAAGACTGTCTCAAAGAGAAGGACATCCCGGTGATTTCAGTCACCAGGATGACAAATCGTTAGGGCCCTATCCCCTTGGTGTACGTTCAGGTCACCAAAAACGACGATGGGAAGAAAATTTTCCGAATACGCAGTGTCGCTGGACTCTCTATCAAAGTAAGTTTACTTAAAAAACTCACTGAATTCGGCTTTCACGTTAATCTAATTACTTTAATTAAATCGTATTTATCCGACCGTCGCACATAGGACGATTAAGCAAATCTATGACGACAAAACCTAAATTTTGCACATTAGAAATATCGCAAATTAATAGCAGGTACTATACCTCATTTAATAACCAGGCGGACTAAACGCGAAAGTCACGTTTACATTATAAAAAGTAACCAGAAAAGTAACCAGACATGTTTTGGCGGTAAAAATAAAATGATTTCAATTTCTTTTATCCATAAAATTCATTCAACATTTACACCAACACATAAATTAATTCTAGGCATACTTTCTTGATCATATACTCTATGATGTAGTATATAATATTAAAATAATAATTAAAGTAAGTATAAGACCCTCTTAAGAATTTAGGGGCACACCGAAAAACTCAAGTTGTACATATATTTATTTACATATAATGTGGATTGAAGTAGTAGGTGTATTTTAAAAATATATATAATTCCGTAAAAGGTTTGAAATATAAATACTAGATTGTCCTAAAATAAAATTTTATTAAATTAAATAAATTTGCTATTTAAAAACGTATAATAACTTATTTAAGATCAATCTTATTCATTAATTTATATAATGTTTAACAGGACGCCATTGGCGGTTATCTCTATCATTTAATTCAATCAAAATTTAATTCAATGTATCGATTTCATTTTTAAAGAAAAATCTATTTTCCACACGCAGAATTTGTAGATATCTTCGGTCGCTGGACGTCCTTCAAGACGTTTAGGACTTGTTACTGCCATAATCTCCTTTCACCCCCTAATTGTGTGAAACTCCACAATCCTAAATATAATGTATGTTTATGATTTGATTCCATATTGCAATAACTTGCGCCACACTTACCTAATGAATTACAATTTTGTATACAACGGCAGTAGATTTTAAAGCCTCTTGTATTAAAGCTTTATATAAGATAATTTTGGATTGTTGGAGCGTTAATGCTCTAAAATCCAACTATTTCCGTTTCTTGGGGGCCGAAAATGACACCAAACTTTTTCTGGGTATTTATCCGTAGTTAAAAATAAAATAACTATTTCCTCGAAAATCGCGGGATGAGGAATCGATTCTTACACTATCAACAGTAGAAATAACTGGCTAAAAACACAAAAACTGAGGCGAAACGCGTGAAAACGGTGAGACACGAGGATCGGTTAGAGATCAGCTGATCATAACAACGGCCATTACTGTTTTAAGCAATTTGGACCTGTGTAAAAACGGCGCCCGATTGGCCAATCACAACAACGTATTTTGGCGGCAATAATTTGATTTAGTCCGCCTGGTTATTAAATGGGGTATAGTTACAATATGATTGTAGACTTACCAGGTAAAATTTGAAAACCCTCATTAAGCGGATTATCTGTAGGGCTGGTCATAAAGTACGAGCATTGAGACCGAACGTTCATAATCAGTTCATTTCTGTTTTAGTGATCAGTGTGATTTGACGTGTATCTTTGCGATTTGTAGTGCTAAATTTTAAAACAAAAAGATGGATATTGTCGAGAAAGGTATGTACTTCATCGTTGTTCTTTCAAATTTGCATTAACATTAAGATTGAATAAGTAATAAGTATTTAAACATTTTGGAACACTTTTAAACGAAATTAAATAAAATTATGTATATTCTGTAGACAGGAATCATACTATATTTGCGCGTATTTGCAGTGAATTATTTTTTTGTATGTAAATTAAATATCAATCAACATGATGAACATAAATTTACACCCCAAGATGACCCAACTTGTAAGATATTGAATTATTTTAGGAATGCCCCCAATTACGCGAGAGGCTTTATTTGAGATTTGGCGTAACGAAACAAACCTCAATGAGAAGAATGCAGCAGTGTTTTCACATGTGTACAGTGCTTTAAATCTAGATAAAAATGCAGATCCCAATCGAATGAAACAAATAAAAAAACAAGTTGAGAATTTTAATTCCAATGTTTCCAAAAAGTGGAGACAAGCCAATTACACTCTGAAGGTGTTTTTGTCGCGTCACTCTGGTTGGCTCGATGAAAACGAATTCGAATCCGAACCATCTGGCAGTAAAGGTGGTCGACCATCAAAGGCATTCGAGGAATCTTGTTCGAGATCAAAAGTCAGCCATTACTAAAACGATTTTCACAAGGAGAATTAGTATTAGCTGCTCAAAGGAGCTTACATTCAAGTGGACAAAGAGATGCTGCGAAGTTAGTCCATGAGGTGTCTGACAATCCAGGATGTGCAACAGATATTAAAAAGTCCTTAATATCATCAAGGAAAGGGCCAATAAAATACACTCCAGAAGAAGCACTTGCATTATTTATCGATGGACATTTAACGAAGCACACATATAAAATAATTCAATCTGGAGCAAAAGATCGTAATGCAAACATATATCCGTCGTACGATGTAATTGTAGCTACAAAAAAAAAGTGCTATCCTGAAAATATAAAAATTTCTGAATTGGCTGCAGAAGTATCGTTGCAGTCTCTAGTTAACCATACTGCAAACAGGTTAATAATGGCCCAAGACGAAGTTATAGCGCAAAATATGGACAAGTTATGTAGTGGGTTGATGCTTATCTACAAGTGGGGATGTGATGGAAGTTCTGGACATTCTCAATACAAACAGAACTTTTCCGGACCTGATGGACATCTGAAATCGGATGCATTCTTGTTTGCAGCCTGCCTTGTCCCATTACAACTAAAAAATAATTTTAATAACACCATTTTATGGCACAATCCTCGACCTTCTTCAACGAGATTCTGCAGGCCTATTCGAATAATGTTTGAAAAAGAAACATCTGCATTAACGAAGAAAATAGTGGAAGAAATTGAAGATGAAATCAAAACATTGACACCAACATTAGTTCATATACTAAATCAAGAATTTTCCATCAAAAGTGTTTTAAAGTTGACAATGATTGACGGAAAAACATTTTCAACGGTAATGGATTCGTCAAGATAAATTTGCGGAATTTGCGACACCACACCAAAATCAATGAATGATTTAAAATGTATTTATAGTCAGCCGCTTAAAATGGATGCTTATCAATATGGCCTCTCAACTCTTCATGCCTGGATTAGAAGTTTTGAATGTCTACTCCATATTGCCTACCGGTTGCAAATAAAAAAGTGGCAAATTAGAACTGAAGAAGAAAAAAAGTTGTAAGTCCAAGAAAAATAGAAATTCAAAATAATTTAAAATTGAAAATGGGACTACTAGTAGATATTCCAAAACCTGGATTTGGATCAACTAACGACGGGAATACAGCAAGCCGTTTTTTTCGAAAACCCACAACTGGCAGCATCCATCACGGGTATCGATGAAAGATTAATTATAGAATTTAGGACAATACTACAAACAATTTCTTGTGGGTATGCAGTCAATACTGACGCATTTAGAAATTATGCTAATAACACCGCCAAAAACTATATTCAACTATATTCGTGGTACTACATGCCATCGAGTGTTCACAAGCTGTTTATCCATGGAGCAGAGATCATAAAGTCAGCTTGTCTGCCCATCGGAATGTTTTCAGAAGAGGCCCTGGAATCAAGAAACAAAGATTTTCGTAGATACAGAGAATTTCATTCAAGAAAATTTTCAAGAAAAGAAAATATGACGGATCTATTCAATATATTGCTAACGTCATCTGACCCATGCATATCCTCTATATCAAGGAAAAATAATAGATCGCGATCGTATAACATTTCAACCCTGCATGCTGATGTTCGATTACTTCTTCAAGAACCATCAGTAATTGATGATCAACAAAATAGTGACGATTCAGACGATGATAAATAGTTATAATTATTTTTCTTTCTTATAATAGTCAACATTATTTATTATTCATAATTTTTCAATAAATAGGTAATTTTTTTAGAAATTGTGTTTTTTTTACTATGTTCCACTGCATAAAAATAATAACTGATGTTTGGGTAAAATTTAAAAAAGTTTTTATTTGTTTCTTTATAACCTGGAAGCAAACAAAAAGAAAATGTTAAATAAAACATTTTTCACAATATATTTTCCTTGCTTTTACAAATTTCTGGGACACCCTGTATATTTAAAAATATGTGGTACCTATAATATCTTTCGTAATGAATACTATGAAGGAAAGTGTTTTTTTTTGTTTAAATTGAACCAATACAATGATTTAGGTTTTGTCGTCCTAGATTTGCATAATGCGTCGCCTTCAAGTATCTGTAAATGGGCACTCTTCAACTACATTTCTTACCTATTCTGGTCTACCCCAAGGATCAAATCTGGGACCATTACTTTTGCTTCTCCTCGTTAATGATTTAAGTACCTCCTTACATCATACCCACCTGTTTTTTGCAGACGATCTCAAAATATTATTAGTCTTGTCTGTCTCTACAGAGTGCACTTAATACCGTATCTGATTGGTGTCGTATCAATAAATTATATCTGAATGTTACTAAGTGCAGGACAGTTACCTTTTCACGGAAAAAATAATCCGCTTCTATTTGATTACCACATTAATGCTCAAACTTTAGAGAGATGTTCTACCCAAAAGATTTAGGAATAGTTTTTGATTCATAATTCACTTTTAAGGAACATATCGTCTCTATCACTTCGAAAGCTAGCCGAGCACTTGGCTTTATCATTCGTAATAGTAAATTATTCACAAATCAAAGGGCTTTGATTTCCCTGTACGATGCATTTGTGCGTCCTATTCTGGAATACGGGGCAATTGTTTGGGATCCGTTTTACCAAAATCATATCAAATCAGTGGAAAAAATTCAGCGTAAATTTTACAAAATTGTCTGGTTCAGGAAATTTGGAGTATATCCACCTCAGGGTTTTAACCATGATGAACTTTTGGACGAATTTAATGGAGTTCCACTTGCTAAACGCAGACAAATACAGGGGCAAATATTTCTCTTTAAAATCATTCACAACTTAATTGATTGTCCAGAACTGTTAATTAATGTAAACTTTCACACTCCTAGGTTGTCTATTAGAAATTTTAATTGTTTTTATTCTTCCCGTGCAAATTCTAATATTATTGAAAAACCCCTGTTTATAGAATATGTAAATTTCATAACGGGATTGCATCTGAGTGCTGCATATTCAATTGTAGCTTGAGCCAATTTAAATTTTTTTTGAACAATATCTAATTTCTGATGTATATGATCACTGTAGCTTTGTTTATTTGTTGTGTGTGTATATGAACTTGTCTATATATGTATATATGTGTGCGTGTATACATATATACATATATGCAAGCATACTCATTATTTCTAGTTGAATTCTTTACTTTTACCTACTCCCACTTTGTAATTGATGAATTACCGAACTGTTTTCACCAATCGTAAGCGACCCATTACGAATATATAGAGCATATATAAATGTTAAATGTCGTACATAAATGTGTAACATGTACTATTACCGCTTATGCACTTCGGTATATTAGATACTTTTTAGCCAATTACAATTAACGTCCGCCGAGTCCCCTGCATTTGTCTGTTCATCGTTAAATATTAAAAGTGACAGTGACATTTAAACGTCAGATTGCAACTTATTGGTTAAAAGAATAACCGACACAATAAACTCCACGCTATGCCTTATTAGTACTTTCATCTGAATGGTATCTTAGTAGATTAACACTTCAGAGTGAGTACAACGATCCGCACCCTTAAATTTGTTCAATCAATGTATTGGACATTATATTATTCGACGAAAAATTGTTCGAACGGTAATTCGTTTGTTTAGTTGGTAGTCGTCCTACATTGCCATAACCGGCCATATAATAAACATTTAAACGTCACCCTGACAAGATTCAGTTTTTCAATATGTCTTTAGTTTAAGCGAATAAATGTAAGGTCGAAGGTAAAGTATAGTACATAACGCGAGTTGTAACGCAATTACGCGCTCGTGAAATTACGTTACTCGCCGCTACGCGGCTCGTACGCAATATCTTTCACTTGCGCGTAATTTGCTACTTACAACTCTTGTTATGTAATATACTATTATCTAATTTGTAATCATTTTGTTTTTTTTTCACTGTAATTACTCTGTAATTGGGTTTTTGTCTGTTGGGTAATAAAGATGATTATTATTATTAGAGTAGAGTCCAAACACAAATCCAGGGGCAATCAATCTCACAGATGTCAACGAGTCGGCCACTCACAGGCCCTCTGCCGCGCCGCATTTGTCTGCATCAAATGCGCCGGCAACCACCCCTCCGCAGAGTGCTCTTCCGAGAGTGACTCAGAGCCTAGATGCTCCAACTGTGATGCAATCCACGTGGCCATCTTCCAAACCAGGCTCCAGAGGCAAAGACCTCCCACTGGGCCTGCTTCCGCACCGCTGAGGCAATCCACCTGAGTTCCTGGCACATCGTACACGAGTGCCACCCAGAGCCCTACACCTCAAACTCAAAGGGCAGCTCCCGCCCCTCACGCACCCGCCCCTCAGCCACAAAACACCACCGTGCCGCCATACGACATGAGTCGTCTCCCCTCAAACAGGAATCCGAAGCTGGCCACCGCGCTACGCGAACTCCTGATAACTGCTGCCAATCAGGAAGAGCGCGACCTCTTCGTAGCATCCTTCGCTAGCTTCTTCCACGTAGCATAAGTCGCATTCCCGAGAATCCCCAAAATCCCAAAATGTCGTACACCCAAAACTCTGACTCTCCCATAGATTTCGTTCGCATTCCTTTTTGAAATGCGAAAGGGTTCCGTGACAAAATACTCGAATTTGAGCACTTTGTTCACCAGCACAAGATTCATGTTGTGCTTGTGAGCGAGACTCTTCTCAGTGCAAGTCAAGTTCCAAGGATCAATTGGCATCAGATACATCTCCTCATTAGAAATGCTACTGTGCGTGGCACCGCTATCTATATCAAAAGGGGACTCGACCACTCACAACTCCCCATAGACGGCATGACCAACCTTGAGTCCACTGCCTTGGTCTTCAACACCACGGACGGTCCGCTAAAAACCATTTCGGGGTACCAATCCCCCAGTAAGCCGTTTCTCGAAGCAGATCTTGACATCATCTTCAACCATGTCATGCCCACCATCTTGGCAGGAGATCTTGACAGCAAAAGCGCTGCTTGGAAGAGCAGTTACCAACGGACGTGGTAGAGTCCTCGAAGCCTACATCGCAAACTCGCCTCACGAGATAGTTGAGACGGCTCCAGATAGCCCCACATACTTCGATCGCAATGGCTTTCGGCCCGATATTCTTGATATTGCGCTGCTAAGTAACGTCAACGCAGAGTATAATATTTGCGTCGAGAATGATTTAGATTTCGACCACAACCCAGTAATAATGCATGTCGCGTTTATTCACTCACTTTTCAAAAATCGCCATATCAAAATTGCTATAACAATTTCATAATTTGTCAACCCCTTTCGATCTGTCACAACCTGTCAAACATGATGTGTATCATCACATCACAACTTCTGGACCTCCTATTTTTGGCCGACCACGGCGATTGCCGCTACATAAATTCCAAATTGCGAAGGACGAGTTTGACAAATTGTTACAACTCGGCTTCGTTCGACCTTCCTCCAGCCCTTGGGCGACGCCACTACATCTGGTCGCAAAACCACATGGTTCTTGGCGCCCATGTGGAGATTATCGAGGTCTTAATCGAATCACGATTCCAGACCGGTATCCCTTGCCAATTCTTTACGATTTCGAGTATAACTGTTGTGGTTGTATGTTATTTTCCAAAATCGATTTAGTCACGGCATACCACCAAATTCCAATTCATCCTGCACATATTCCTAAAACGGCAATCACAACACCTTTCGGCAAGGGCGTACCCAGCGAGGGGCAGGGGGGGGCTCCTGCCCCCCCCTAGAACCCACCCCGCCGCACAGAAATACCAATAACATTATTAAAACCTCACCCTGGCATCTTCGGGTGCAAAGAGCATAGCGAAGCAGTTCTGAAATTGTACGATAGATGGATACTTCATTTCATAATGCACGAGATAGACTAGACTCTAGCAGGACTTTATCGTTCGGCTACATTCGTACGGTTTTCCGCTTCTCCGGTATAAGTGCCGCGTTTTAAAATGGCGAAATTGATAAAACATAAAGAAACTTTGCTGCGTGATCATCACGTGACATCTTGACTGGCGGATCCTATTGGTTATTGTCGAGCGCGTGGCCGGACCAAGTTAATTTCAGAATTATCGCATGGTCATTCAGGGTTGCCAGATATCAAGTACGCAGTGTCGCATACTGGCGGATGAAATATCGCCTAAAATCGCTTAAATTGAGGCGTCGCAGTTGATTTTTTTTTTAAGGGACTTTCTCGAATACTCAAAATTTAGGTGTAACTTAATTATGAATGAACAAAGAAATGATGTTTCATAAAATAGGTTTTAATTCTTTTTGTTGAAATATTGTGTTTTCATATCAGTTCTACAAGGACATGAGTAGCCTAAATAAGTCACCTACCGCAAAGGTCATAATTTGATCGCAAACTTACAAAAAAAGTAACCTAAATTGCGATAAATAGCGGTATCTGGCAACGCTGTTGCTATTGTGTCCGCGACGCGACACATGCAAAAGAGATCGGCAGTGTGCAGTCTCGATTTGCACGTGCATTTGTTTTTACGCGCTATTTCTCGAATGCGGCGGACTTTACAGTTTAGTCACGAGATAGTTTGAGACTTTTCTAGACTCGCTCACTTGTAATATAACAGGCACGAGATCGTGGTACGATCTGGGCGTCAGTCAGTGTGACTGTGAGTTTTGATTTCTGTTCGCGTATTCGCCTATTTCTTTCGGAGCTAAGCAATAAATAGTAAATATTGTGTTTTAAGTGATAAACAATAACTTTACTACGTACCTGCTGCGGTCGTAAAGTGAATTTATTATCGGCATCAAATGGATATCAGGAAATTTTTTCAAAAACGTAAGTTAAGTTACATTATCTGCTTCGCTCATAGCGATTTTATAAGGGATAACAAATAAATCGTGTTTTATATTTTCTAATTTTCTATGCTGGGTGGCCATTTTTACTTTCGCCGTGGGAGAAGGTATTGTTTTCATCCAAAATCCGAAATTTTAACGTAAATATCTGTCTGAGGTTGTTCCCCCAACGAATCCGATCATTTGTGGAAAATGTCTGTTTGTGTGTAGTGTGTGTCCACCTGTGCGGAGAAAGTTACATGATGGCCACCTCAAAATTTTTCAATAGACACAAATGAGATTTATTTTTCAGAAAATACACTTAAGAGGAAAAAGGGTCGAGATAGCAGTAGTGGAAGTGGAAGCGATCATAACCATGACAACTCTGAAGTGCCAGGATTATTTAAAGGTCACTGTGACATCGGACAAGTCGGACAATCACCAAATTCTACAGCAGTACCTGCCCCTGTCGATTATTCTCCATCAACATCTCAACAAACTTGTGTCAATCCCGAACTTACAATAAATTATGGCTGTCACGAAAATGATCTTGGTCGTTATGTTGGGCTGGCTACCCAATTAACAGTGGAAAAGAAGAAGGATTTGTTAGAAAATCCCTGGGTTCCACCAAGGAATTACGATTTTGAAACTGATGCAAGTCATTTGATAAGAAAATTCAATCATACTTGGTTAAATCAATATGAACCATGGCTAGTATATTCCAAGCGACTAAAAGGTGCGTTTTGCAAGCACTGTGTACTGTTTCCTCCTATCACTGGCACTGTTAGAGGAGTTTTAGGATCTTTTGTGATCAGGTCATTCACAAAATTTAAGAATATGCACGAATACTGCCGAAATCATGCCACCACCAACCTCCACCTATCTGCAACAGCTGCTGCAAAGGCTTTTCTTCAAAATATACCTGTGGATGTTCAACTGCAAAGTGGCCACCAAAAAGCAACCGAAGAAAACAGGCAAATATTGTCATCAATTCTTTCTTGTATAGTATTTTGCGGTATACGTGATTTGCCTCTTAGAGGAAAAGAAGCAGATGGAGGAGTTTTATTAGATTTATTGAATTTACGAATCGATTCTGGCGATAAAAAACTGAAGACTCATCTGGAAAAGTGTTGCCGTAATGCAGTTTATACGTCGCCAAAAATACAAAATGAATTAATTTCTTTATGTGGCGAAGTTATTAGGGAGAGTATAATAAGTGATGTTAAAAAAACGCTGGCTTACGCGGTCTTAGCTGATGAAACAGCGGACATAGCTGGGAAAGAACAGCTATCAATTGGCTTGCGGTTCTACGATGAATGCAAGGGGATAATCCGAGAAGAATATGTAGGTTTTGTGGAACTAAAGGCACAAGATGCCTCATCAATCGCTGAAGCAATTGACAATTTTTTGATTAGCTGTAATCTATCACCAGAATATTGCGTAGGATTGGGTTTCGATGGCTGCTCTACAATGGCAGGCAAAGAGGGTGGTGTACAAGCAATTTTAAGGAAGAAATATTCTCGAGCATTATATTTTCATTGCTCAAGCCACAAACTAAATCTTGTAGTGAACGATTCAAACGAGATACCGGAAATTAGAAATACTATTGCCACTATAAAGGACACAATAAACCTTTTCAGAGAATCAACTGCTCGTAGGAATTGCGCTCCCAATCTATCACGAATGTGTGAGACGAGATGGTCGGAAAAATATAAATCAATCCGAAAATTTTCTCAAAATTTCCCTGAACTTGTAAAAGCGCTGGAAAAATTATCCACAGAAGGAAACTATGCTTCAAGAAAATCTGCATTTCAGATTCATTCAGCGGTTACAAAGCCAGTGTTTATCGTTGCCTTAGTTACAATAGCAAAATACTCGGCAGTTTTGGAACCAGTAGTTAACACCTTGCAAGCAAAGACCATGGATTTGATTGCTGTGGGGGAACACATTACAAGAATCCTTGAAGTACTCAAAAGAGACCGTCAAGAAGCAGATCGAATCACGGACCAATTACTCAAAAAAGCGCAAGACATTTCAATGAAATTGGAAATAGAAATTTCTGTTCCACGTTTTGCTCAAAAGCAAAAACACAGGAGCAATCCTCCATCAGATAATGATAATGAATACTGGCGACGTTCACTTATTATTCCTTATCTTGATTCATTTACGTCATCGTTAAATATTCGATTTTCCCAAGAAAATACTCCAGCTTTTGCTTTAACAAAACTACATCCTTTATACATGACGGAAACTAGTATTACAGACTTACAAAAAAACGCAGAAATGTTTCAAGATTTTTATGATTTGGATGACATCACAGGAGAACTTGACCTATGGTATAATTTGTGGATGAAGAAGGATTTACCTAAAGATAAATTAGAGGATATTGAAGTCACTGACCTGTTTAAGGAAATCAATATTTTCTTCCCCGCCTTGAGAAAAGCAGTCTTAATTTTGAGCACCATTCCATGCACTACGGCGACCGTCGAACGATCATTCAGTACGCTTCGAAGAGTGAAGACCTGGCTTAGGAGCACTATGAGAGAGACAAGGCTAACTGGATTATGCTTGATGAGCGTACATCGGAAATTTGTGAAAGAAAACCGTGAAATGGTGGAAACGAAAGTAATGGATAAATTTTCAGCAAATCCGAGAAGATTATTATTAATATAAAAATTTAATTAAGCACAGTTTATTAAAATCCTTAAATTTGTTTTGATTTTTTTTTTTATAAAAACCGTCTCAGTTGTAGCGTGGCATGTCTAGTAATTAATACAGTTTCTCGGTAGTTTTCAGTTCCCCATTCTTTCCTCGAAACAAATATGAGGTGCCCCCCCCTAGTTCAGATCCTGGGTACGCCCTTGCCTTTCGGTCTATACGAATATGCTAGGATGAGTTTTGGTTTACCGAACGCCGCCCAGACGTTTCAGAGCTTTATGGACACGGTTTTACGCGGACTACCATTTTGCTTAGCGTACATTGACGACATTCTCGTCTTCAGTAAAGACGAACGCGAACATGTTCGTCACATCTTCCAAATTTTTGAGCGACTCGCTACTTTCGGTATCAAAATTAATCCTGACAAATGTGTTTTCGGTCAAACAAAATTGAACTTTTTAGGTCACAGCATCAGTAGTTCGGGAATTAAACCTCTGCAGTCCAAGGTCGATGCGATCTTGTCATTCCCTCAAACTGCTGACCCAAAAGCTCTTCAACGATTTCTCGGCATGGTAAACTTTTATCATCGATTCATTAAATCATGTTCGGGCATTTTAGAGCCGCTTAATCATCTCGCTGCTTCAACTCCACCCAACAAACCACTGGTCTGGTTAAAACCTGCTCAACAAGCATTTACAGCAGTTAAGGCTGCTCTTGCCGACTGTGCTATACTTGCAGTACCAGACCTGGTTGCGGAGCTAAGCATAATGGTAGACGCATCAGACTCCGCTGCTGGTGCGGTCTTGCAGCAGTAAGAGAGTTCTGGCGTTCTTCGCCCGCTCACTTTCTTTTCTAAATCTTTCTCATCAACAGAACGCAAATACAGCACGTTCGGCCGTGAATTGTTAGCCGTATATTTGGAAATTAAAAAGTTTAAATATTACCTCGAAGGTCGCGAATTTATAGTATTTACAGATCATGAACCTCTGATCGCTGCTATCAATTCTAATTCTGATCGTTTTTCAGAACGTGAGCACAGACACTTGACCTTCATCGCGCAATTCACTACTGACATTCGACATATCTCGGGGAAGGAAAACGTGGCTGACACATTGCCGAGAGTCGAAATTAATGCTTTAGACCTCAACCTCCTGACAAAATTACAATCTGAGGATTTGGAATTATAATCTCTTCTTGGTGACACTACTACAGCACTCAAACTGGAGAGCTCCATCCCTGACGGCACTAGCAAACACATCTACGGAGACACTTCTCTTGCACTACGGCGCCCGTATGTCCCTCCTGCACTAAGACACGAAGTTTTGTGTTCTTTGCATTAGCTCATGCAATTAATCGTCTCGTAATAGCACGTTACGTGTGGCCACGTATGAACCACGATATTACACAATTTATCAAATCTTGTTTTAGCTGCCAGAAGATCAAAATTTATCAACATACAGTGTCACCCCTTGCTAAATTTCCGGACCCAGATGGCCGTTTCACTGACGTCCACATTGACATCATAGGCCCTTTGCCCATTTGCAATAATTTCAGATACCTTCTGGTCTGCATCTATCGCTTTATGCGTTAGCCAGAAGCTTTACCTCTTTCCAAAATTACTGCAGTTTCCATTTTCAATGCCTTTTTGAACTGTTGGATTGCATGCTTTAGAACGCCATCGACGGTCATCACTGACCGAGGTCGGCAGTTCCAGTCGAACATCTGGAAGAAATTCTGCAAGACTTTCGGAATTTCACACAAATCCACAACCGCCTACCATCCGCAATGTAACGGTTTGGTAGAGGGACTCAATTGACAAATTAAAGACTCGATCCGAATGAGCAACGATCCGAAGAACTGGGTAACTCACCTCCCACTAATTCTTTTAGGCATTCGGACAACTTTCAAATCATTTCTTTCGGCCACGACTGCAGAGTTCGTCTACGGTAAGACTTTATGCTTGCTGGGCGATTTTCTTTTTTAAATTCCGCAATCAAAAATAATCCTTCTGGCTCAAAATTTCTTGATGACTTGAGTGACCATCTACGTGTCCTTAGTCCTGCCACTGTTTGTTACCATAGTCGCAAGTCTTTTATTCACGCTGATTTGTTCACATGTTTTTATTCGTCGTGATAGCATTCGCAACATTGCACATCCATCCTACGACGGTCCGTACAAGATTTTAAGTCGAAATTAAAAAAAATTTACGATCACTATTGACGGTAAACAAGACACCATCTTCATAGATCGCTTAAAACCCGCATTTATTTCTAATATTTCAGCAACTTCTATGAAAAATACAACAAACACCTCACATCCTTATTTATTTCCGCGTTCCATTTTGAAATCTGAAAATAGCGCCTCTACATCTTCTCCTTAAAAAAAAACGCGTCTCTTTTTCTTGTGTTTCTTCTCGTTTTGGTTTTTCTTAGACGGGGGCTGATGTGGGGACACCTTGAGAATAGGAGCAGTAGAAATCCGAGGAGAGCAATGGTGCCGTGACTTGGGAAACGAGAAAAATATAGATATTAAAAAATATCAGAGACTGAAAGTACGTAATTTAATTTGTACGTGTTTTCTTAGTCATAACAAACCAGCAAAAGAAGGTTACGCAGTTATTTTATATCATACCGTAATTCTAATGTAACGTACTAAGTGGCATAGTCATTAGTTGAGTTTTGTCCTGCCATCCCACAACGTTACAACCTTTAATAAATTGGAGATAAATAAAGTAGTAACTATATACATACAATTACATTACAACAACGTATTTTCAGCCGTAATACAACAAGTGGTATGATTATTACCGATGATATTTTGGAGTTGAAACCGAGCTGCAGATTCAACGAGCGCTAGCGCGAGTTGAATGTGCTGCTTCGGTTTCAACGACTAAATATCATCGGTTATTAATCGTACCACGAGTTATATATAGTGAGAGAATATAACGAATAACATTTAATAATCTTGATCACAACTCACATATTGCAATGTTTTAATTCGTCTTGTAGTTTCTGGCGGCACAAAGACTCTGTAAACTGTCGGCACTGCAATTCTTTATTCCTCGCGGTCTTTCTGGGCGTCGTATTTTTCACCATTTCACTGATTTCACTGTTAGAAACTGCATCCCAATAATTTAGTATGTCCATTTTGAGGTTTAAAATTCTGACAGGACCACAATAAAATATCACCGCTACTTTTGTTTTTTATCATCGCGGTGATACACATCCTGCTATGCATTTCCTTGCATCTGATTGGCTCAAAATACATTCTAGTAGGCCATGAGTTGTATTCTCACCCGTAATACAACAAGTGGTATGATTATTACCGATGATATTTTGGAGTTGAAACCGAGCTGCAGATTCAACGAGCGCTAGCGCGAGTTGAATGTGCTGCTTCGGTTTCAACGACTAAATATCAGCGGTTATTAATCGTACCACGAGTTATATTTAGTGAGAGAATATAACGAATAACCTTTTATAATCTTGATGACAACTCACATATTGCAATGTTTTAATTCGTCTTGTAGTTTCTTGCAGCACAAAGACTCCGTAAACTGTTGGCACTGCGACTCTTTATTCCTCGCGGTGTTTCTGGGTGTCGTATTTTTCACCATTTCACTGATTTAACTGTAAGAAACTGCATCCCAATAATTTAGTATGTCCATTTTGAGGTTTAAAATTCTGACAGGACCACAATAAAATATCACCGCTACTTTTGTTTTTTATCATCACGGTGATACACATGCTGCTATGCATTTTCTTGCATCTGATTGGCTCAAAATACATTCTAGTAGGCCATGAGTTGTATTCTCGCTACTATAATTTGATTTAGCCTGCCTGGTTATTAAATGAGGTTATAAGTGGTAATCCGTAATTAAACTGATTTGAAAAAATCACTATGTTTTAACCACAACTAATCAGTTTTTACATAAAATAAAACTTGCCGTGAGACAACTCGCCATCGCGAGCCTTAGAGGTAGGGTACCCATTAAAATGAATACAAAGGATGGTGGGTGGGCCCTATCCTACCCTCCAAATGGTTGAACACAAACGAGGGTCACGCAGATACAGAGTAATCAACAGAATATTGAAATATTCAATTTGTGTTTTTGTATTTTGCAAATGAATTCATTTGTAAGAATGTTGTGTTATGTATATGCTACTGGTTGGATTATAAGATAGAGCCCACCCACCGCCTTTCTAATCTATTTTAAGATAATCAATAAAACCCTGTTTGAATGAAATTTCTTTGTAAATCCATCTGTGCTGTTGGAAGTTTAATAACCATCAAGTAACATGATTTCTAGATTTAGTTAAAATGAATATGGAAGGGGGTGCGTGGGTTCCATCCTATTATCCAAAGGGTTGAACATAAACGAGGGTTGCATAGGTGGAGAGAAATAAATCGAACATCAAAATATTGCATTTATAATTTTGTGTTTTGTAAATTAGTTCATTATTAAGAACCCTGTGCTATGTTCTAGGATTGTAGGATAGGACCCACCCATCCACTCAATCAAACAAAACCCTGTTTGATTGAATGGCATTTTTCGTAAATCTATGCGTGGTGTTAGAAGTTAACCAAACATCAGGGATCCGGATTTGTAATTTAAGTTAAAATTAATACGGAGGGTGGTAGCTGGGCCCTTTCCTATCCTCTAAAGGGTTGAACATAAACGATAAATTAATCGAACCATCGACGCTTCTAATGGAATCCATCATAAATTTCTGAACATTTGACTAACATACATTGCATAATTTAACCATTTCGATAATATGTTTGGATAAAAATTACATAGCATTGCAGAGCAAGGTTACGTCTAAATTGTCCGGGAGGTAGTGTCACTTTTAATCAAGTAATTTTATGCACGCTGTATTTTATACCATTGGTAGTTCCTATTTTCTTCATAAGGTATCCGACCGTTAGACCCTCCACTAGCGGTGGGTAGAGTTGTAGTAGGTTGCAGGACTTGCCGAGAAAAGTTTTCCGATCAGTTATTTTTTGCACGCTGAAAATTGTTGAGGTAAATATTTACTAACTAACGGGTGCGCCATCTGTTGCGATAGCATTTGAAACTTGAATAGTTCCGTAATTTTTTGACGTATTGACATATATAGTGGCTTATTTGACGCGTCATTTCAGTCTATTTTGTGCCATGAATCAACTAACACCGATACAATGAGCAGAAATTGTCAAATTGCATTTTGAAAATGGGTCCTCCATTGTCAAAACGCAACGTGCCTACAAACGATTATATCTGCATGAAACACGACTTTCACACACAACAATTCGCAATTTGGTGCAAAAAATTATGGTCACCGGCAGTTGTGCGACCAATTGGCAACCCAGAAGACCGAGACCAAGGCGCTCAAATGAAAATATCGCTGCCGTAGAAGCCGATGTTCGTGAAAACCCAAACACATCGAATCGACACCGTGCATTACGGTGTTTTTTGGGTTGGCTTGAGGAGTAGGGCTCAGGAGGTGGCACAAAGGACCAACAGATGGTCTAAGTGCTGCGACCATTTGGTTGCCCTCCACAAAATGTGAACCACAAACCGTCACCTGAATGAATTCCAGCCTGAATACTATGACTTCATTTTCACAGTTTACCACGTAACTGACGGACATTCCACCCCCAGACAAGGGTCTGACAAGTTGTTTTTTTTTATGAATTATGTTATGTTATATTTACCTCAACAATTTTCAGCGTGCATAAAATAACTAATCGGAAAACTTTTCTTGATAAGTTCTGCAGCTTACCACAACTTTACCCACCGCTAGTGTAGGGTCTGATGGTCGGATACCTTATGAACAAAATATTAATTACCAGTGGTATAAAATCCAGCGTGCATGAAATTACTTGATTAAAAGTAACACTACCTCCCGGACTAAATGCGTGTGAATCACTATTCTGGAATTATCAGCGAATTTAGCAAATGCCAAAAAATCTTAGGACCCCTTGATTAAAATATTGCCTGCCAGACTTATTAGTATCACACGATTGCTCCAAATTCGATAAGTTAACAACCTCCTCTTAGATTCTGATAAAAATGTATTAGACGGCAAAGATGTTGTGTTTAATTTTATTTACTAACCTTGTTATCGTTTCCAAAATCTTCCGTCATGAAAACTGATCCTTTGGCCATAAAACCGCCAGTAATATTTTTTATCTCATAAGCTCCTTTCAGCGTATGATTTGTACTGTTACAGATGTGGATATTCGAAACTAGTACTTCCACTGTTTCAATATTCTTAAATGCGACAAAAGAAAAGAATACAGAAATTTATATGACTTATTTCTTGTTCAATAAACTATATTAGTACGGTAAATACTTTGTTCACTGTACTCTTGATGAAACGAAATTGTAATATTAGGTAAATTAAAACACTTGTTTCGTTTCATATTCATATAGTTTCCTGACACGTGTTTCAGTCAATGACGACCATTCTTAAAGGAATTACAAGAATAACTAATTAAAAATGAAAAATATTACAATGTACCGGGTGTCTCAGACCACCCATACCAGGATTTTATTTTGACAACGCTTGGTCGAATGTGACTGGGACAAAAAATATTATTACCAACGCGAACCCAAGGAATCCACTGATGAATTTATTTTTTACCGGAATAATCCGGAAGTAACTTTAAAATTTCAAATGGCAACATAGGTCGAGTATGGTATTAATTGATAGGTCTTTTTAAAAGAAACAACTTTTATTAAACTGTTTTTTTTATATTTTGCATATTTACAAAAATAAACGAAAAGAACTAAATTGAAAATTAGTTCATTCAACACTCAATTTTCTCAAGTAGGCTTTGCTTTTTTGTTATGTCAAAATAATTGACGTTCGTGAATATTTGAATAAATTATTATTATCAAAATATTGAATGTGTCAACATGGTTTTTATAAATCTCGAAGGTTTTGATATGCTGATGATATTAGGCGAATGCGGCTAAAACTATCGTGCTGCTGAGAGAATTTATGCTCTCAACGAGCCACTCAGTCAAAAAATGTTTTTCGGCGCCTTGCAGAGCGAGTTAAGACAACTGGTAAGCTACAACCCAGCCACAATAAAGGTCGAAGTATCAGAAAATATGTACAAGATGAAAGAGCACCAGATATTCTTGCAGCAATTGCTCTGGACCCGAACATCTCGACTAGAAGAATGAAAATCGATGCTGGAATAAGTCGCTCCACTGCTTGGAGAGTTTTAAAAACAAACAAATTCCATCCATACCATATCTCTTTACACCAGAAACTTGAAGAGCGAAATTATCAAGATAGGTTTAATTTTTGTGAATAGTTGTCTCATAAAAATTATAATTTCCATCATAAAAATTTATGGACAGATGAGGCGATATTCAAAAGTTGTTAATTTACATAATGCTCACTACAGGAGTAATGAAAACCCTCATTGGTTAAGAGAAGTTGATAATCAACGCGTGTGAACCCTTAATGTTTGGTGTGGTATTTTAGGAAACCAAATAATTTTCGATGGTTTTTTAAACGGAGCTAAATACGCTGATTTCTTAGAAAATAATTTTAATGACCTTCTAGATGACGTTCCATATGCGACACGTTTAACAATGTATTTGCAACAAGATGGTTGTCCAGCTCATTACGCAAGAGTTTCTCGTCAAACCGATCGCCTGTTCCCTGGTCGATGGATTGGAAGGCTAGGACCATTTCCATGGCCACCTCGGTCTCCTGACATAACGCCTCTTGACTTCTTTTTGTGGGGACGTATCAAAGACCTTAGTCTATAAAGAGCTTCCAACCACGAGGGATAATATGAAGGAGAGGATACGAAATGTCTGCCGTTCACTTAGTGAAGATGAGATACTACGGGCAATCAACGACGTTCGAAATCGGCTACAAAGATGCATTAATCAAGAAGGAAGGCAATTTGAACATACCATAAATAATTGAATAGTTGTTTTAATGATCATTTTCTTTACTGTCACACTCTTATTTGAATTGTTGAATAAAATACTTTCAAACAATTGGTATTTTTTAATTACCGTAAATATACAAAATGTTTAAAAAAACATTTTAATAAAAGTTGTTTCTTTTAAAAAGACCTATCAATTAATACCATACCCGACCTATGTTGCCATTTGAAATTTTGAAGTTACTTCCGGATGCGGGTACTTCCGGATTATTCCGGTGGATTCCTTGGGTTCACTTTGGTAATAAATTTTTTTTGTCCCAGTCACATTCGACCAAGCGTTGTCGAAATAAAAGGCTGGTACGGGTGGTCTGAGACACCTTGTATATAAGGAGGTCACAACGGGACATCAGTAAGCCGGCATTAAACCAATCCGCTTCGCAGAGAAAAGCCGCAAATTAAATCTGCTTGAAGGGCTAGAGATTAAGAAAGCCATTAGGAAAGGTGATAATCTGCTAAACAATCAAAACGAACTACTAACAAGCTCGAATCTCTTAATCTCTGGACTCTCCCGTATTTAACCTCCTTATATATATATATATATATATATATATATATATATATATATATATATTGTAACATTTTTCATTTTTAATTAGTTATGTTTGTAATTCCTTTGAGAATGGTCGTCATTGACCGAAACACCTGTCAGGAAACTGAATATATCAATATGAAACCAAAAAATTGTTTTAATTTACCTAATATTACAAATTGTATAGTGTAAAACGACTATAACAAAATTTCGAAGATAAAACTAATTTATACACGATGCATTAAAAATTGGACAAAACTTTTTATTGAATATTTTAGAAAGTACAATACAATGATAAAAATACCAATTTTTATAAAAATAATGTGATTGTAACTTACAAAAAATGTTAGGAGGTAACATAACACTGATACAATAAACCACTTCATTGTGTAATGAATAATGAATTAAATCTAACAAATTGATTAGTATAAATAGGAAATGCTCAGCAATTTAAATATAGTTTAGATTCAATCGCAGACAATTAATTAATCTAACCTTCAACATTGTAATCTATACAAACAATGTTATTATATTTTTAATACATGCATAAATATCACCGGTAATTTATAAAAAGAGAAAAACAATCATAAAAATATAAAACTTTTCATATTTACCCAAAAAAGAGCTTCAGCACCCCAAAAATTTTCATATAATAATAATCATTTATTTGTATATACCGGGTGTGGCACTTAAGACGCCTCGGACCATAGCTCCTTTACGATAAAAGCTATCGAAAAAAATCTAAGAACAAAGTGGTGCATAGTTACCGTCGCTATGTTTTAAAAATATTTCTAATCATCAGTGGCGTACCGTACTCCAGTGGCGTACCAAACTTATGTTTTTTTAAATGGAATGCCCTATTTTTTATTGCAGATTTGGAAAGTGCTCGACGAGTACTTATTTTTTTATCTAACATGTTATACCCTTCACTTTAGCGGTTTCGCTGTTATAACCCCTTCTTTCAAAATTGCGCCCCATTTTTGAAATTTTTTTGTAGAGAAACTAATTGACGCCGGCGCCTAAATTTTGAATTGAGGTACAGGTTAAGACCTCGTATACCTTCACATAATTTTTTTTCGGGTAATTTATGGCAAAAAAATAATTTTTGATTGATCTTCGCATGTTGTCATTTTTTCCGAAAATTTCAAATGGCACCCCCCTAAAAAAATTACGGCGTTGTACAGCCAAAACTCTAAATTTTTCATTGGTGTAAAAAAAATTACACATTGCATAACAAAATTTCGGAGAAAAAAGGAATTTCATCGCAAATGTCGGGAAACGTTTTCCGTTCCCAAGTGTGCCATGAGAAAACAAAAGATTGGTAATTGTCAAAGTAAATTATTAGACGTCAGTAGCAGCCATAAGTCATTTTTGATAAACGTTCTAAAAATGTTCCGAACTCAAGAGGAAATGGTTGACATGATATTTATTCTTGGAGAATGTAACAAGAATTGTTTCTTGGCATCACGAGTGTACGCTGCGAGATATCCGCACAGGGCACATCCAAATGAACGTGCGTTTCAAAAAGTGTTGGAGAGATTTACTACTACGGGAAGTGTGAAACGGCCAAGGAGAGTTAGAAAGAAGGCAGTTATTACCGAAAATAATGAACTGCGGTATATCACCAGAAGTTGCGGTTATGCCTCCAGCAGGAAGTCATTTCGAACATTTAGTTTAAGTTGTTAAATTTTCTTTATCTGCATTTTTCATATCATGTTGAATAAATAGGTACATACTATTATGTTGACCGTATTTGTGTATTTGTTTTGGTACTTTGACAATTACCAATCTTTTGTTTTCTCACGGCACACTTGGGAACGGAAAACGTTTCCCGACATTTGCGATGAAATTCCTTTTTTCTCCGAAATTTTGTTATGCAATGTGTAATTTTTTTTACACCAATGAAAAATTTAGAGTTTTGGCTGTACAACGCCGTAATTTTTTTAGGGGGGTGCCATTTGAAATTTTCGGAAAAAATGACAACATACGAAGATCAATCAAAAATTATTTTTTTTCCATAAATTACCCGAAAAAAAATTATGTGAAGGTATACGAGATCTTAACCTGTACCTCAATTCAAAATTTAGGCGCCGGCGTCAATTAGTTTCTCTACAAAAAAATCTCAAAAATGGGGCGCAATTTTGAAAGAAGGGGTTATAACAGCGAAACCGCTAAAGTGAAGGGTATAACATGTTAGATAAAAAAATAAGTACTCGTCGAGCACTTTCCAAATCTGCAATAAAAAATAGGGCATTCCATTTAAAAAAACATAAGTTTGGTACGCCACTGGAGTACGGCACGCCACTGATGATTAGAAATATTTTTAAAACATAGCGACGGTAACTATGCACCACTTTGTTCTTAGATTTTTTTCGATAGCTTTTATCGTAAAGGAGCTATGGTCCGAGGCGTCTTAAGTGCCACACCCGGTATAGTCATATCGAATAATATATGTCCGAATGCATATTGGGCAGTTCACCACCAGTACCACTAACGTTAAAGAAAACGGAGGCGTAATATTGTTCACTTTTTGCCGGCTTGGAAAACTCTGTGAAAATAGAACGACCGGACGCATGATTCACTCAACGATCGGCGACGACGTTTCACTGCAACACAACATACACAGAGGAAAAACAAAACGAATATCATGGAAGAAACAGCGAAAGTATAATGTATGTTTTATTCGCGGCGAAAAAGAGCCGCTTCAGTCGGTGTGGATTTTTAATCAGCGTCGATCGTTTCCTGGCACGAGGAACGAAAAACTAATGTAAACATAACCTTGATTACACTTATACTTTATATATTTACAAAGATTTGAAAATATAATAAAAACACTTCTACTTTATTGGTACAACACGGATTTTGATTGTTGACTATAGTTTCAGCAACTCAACTTGCCATTATCAAAACATAAAATTTATGTTGCAAACGATTCTTGTGAACAAATTTAGTAATTAAATTTCCTTGAAACAAATGTAGATAAAAGGTAACAATAATCGTGACATTCCTTTTATAGTTACATATTTCAAAATAAAAATCTACGTCTATACAAATTGAATCTGAATGCCAATGTAACAATAATAAGTATATGCTTTGTAGATAATTAACATTGACATCAATGTAAAGATAAATTGACCTAAATGCAAAAGAGTACCAGGGGCAAAGTGGGATTTTTTTAAATTTATAATTGTGTTCAATAATTTATTTTTTTCTTATAATAGAAACAAAATGCAAAGAAACAATTCATTTACAGTTCAAGGGCAACTCTTCGGTATATAACCTATTATATTTCTATTGAGAAATATTTATTTATTATACTAGTAAATCGTTTTGTTCGTAAAAAAACGTCTGCCGTGACAGTTAAAATAAATAATGGAACCTCATAATAATAATAACAATAATATATACTTTATTCTCTTTTAATTAACATTATTTTGTTAATTTAGGGAAGAATGTGCATCACAGAAAAACGTAATGTAATTAATTTAGATATACTAAACCAAATAATCTTCGACACTATATTGGGTGTGTATAAATTGGCACGAACATGGAACTAGCAAGTTGCAATGAATTCGTTGTGTTATAAGTGACATTAGCGGGTGTCATGTTGCCGAACGTATTTTTTATGAAAATGAGCTAATCAAGAAGTGTTAAAAATACAAGTTTAAGATAGAATGATAGCACACACTGACAATTAATTTTCAAACTAGTCATACTACCGAAATTGCAGAATTTTCTGTAAATTAATATCGAATAATAACGCATATTTAGCGACTGGGTGGTCAAACTTTGAGGACCTCGCGAAGGCCCAGGAAGCATGGTACAACATTTTAGAATCAAGATAAGCTGCTTAGAATTTTTGAAAGAATATCGTCACGTGTAGATTATCCGCCAATTTATACACACCTTATATCGGGTAATGAAATCACCGTTTTATAGAAGTAAAAGCTCCATGTTGAAGTAGGTCATAATTGTACTAGTAACAATATGAATTAAAAACCTCCGCCGAATTAGTACCAAATTTTAACGTTAGTGCCATCAGCGATCTTTCATAATTGAACTGATACATTAACGTTATTTAAATTGTGTGCTGTGTTACGTTGTCATTGCTAATGTCATAAAAAAATCAAAGGAATTACCAAAATGTACTAATGCAACTATATAAACCTTGATTCCCTAAAAATGATTAAAATATATAATATAATATAATAATATTTATTTCATATCATATAAATACACTGAATTTACAATATATAGTATATGACACATAGTCAAAGGCGAACAAATGTATAATTAAACGTATATTAATAGCTATTTAAGTACTCTTCAACAGAGTAGGGTTCCATAGTACATAAATAAGTGAACACTTTTCTTTTGTAGCAACTAAAACTAGATTCTTCTTTAATATTCTGTGGTAGATGATTAAAAAACCTCAGAGATGAATAAGTAGGACCCTTCTGAGATTGTGTAAATCGAAATGAGGGATAACGTAAATTTTGTTTGTGTCTAGTTTCATAATCATGTACCATCTCATATGCATCAAACTCTGGGCGATGTTTCCACATGAATTTCAAACATTCTTGAATATATATGGCAGTGACTGTAAGGATTCCACACTCCGTAAATTTTGTTCTGCATGATTCATATCTGCTTAGTTTAAGCATAACTCTCAGTGCCCTTTTTTGCATGAGGAAGACACGATTTATTTTTGATGAGCTTCCCCAAAATATAATTCCATATCTTACCAAGGATTCGAAGTTCCCGTGATATATGGTTTTCATTAACTCGACAGGATGATTAATACTTAAAGTTAAAATTCTCAACATATATATAGCTTTTCCCAATCTTAAACACAGATCATTAATATGTTCGTACCATTTCAGGTGTTGATCAATTTTAATACCAAGAAACTTGATATCGGAAACAAATTTATAAGTTGTACTATTTGCTTATAATGTCTTAGGTGTTTCCAAAGAGTTATTTAATTTAAATAGAATACATTGCGTCTTATCAGCATTTAAAACTAATTGATTATTTTGGAACCATATTTTCAATGAAAGTAGTATATCAGTAGCATTAAGTTTTAAATCCATATAATCAGATCCTCTAATTCTTAGATTTGTATCATCTGCAAAATTAATTATGTCGTGATTTAGTCCATTATGTAGCGTAAACATGTCATTTATATAAATATTAAATAATAATGGACCAAGCACACTACCTTGTGGTACACCCCTGTCAACACTGTGCAGATTAGAGTGTACTTTAGTAGAATTTTGTTGTATCTCTACAAACTGTACCCTCCCAGATAAATATGATTTAAGCCAATCATTAGCTATACCACGAATACCGTACAGATGCATTTTTTGTAATAATTGCTCGTGGTTAATGCTATCAAAGGCCTTTGATAAGTCAAGAAATATGCCACAAGTTATTTTACCATTTTCTAAATCGTTTATTATTGTGTTTATAAATTGAAATAAAGCAGTGTTAATATTCCTGCCTTTTCTAAAACCATGTTGGCAATCATTAAAAATGTTATATTGATTTATAAATTTAATAATGCGTTTTTCGATTACTTTTTCAAATATTTTTGAAAATGTAGATAGCATACTAATGGGCCTATAATTATTAATATCATCCGCATTTCCTTTTTTATAGAGAGGTATGACCAATGCTGTTTTCAGTTTTGTTGGAAAAACTCCTTCACTCAAGCTTGCATTAATAATATGACATAGTGGAGTAACTATATCGGGCATTACCTTTTTTAAAAGGTATGATGAAATTTCGTCATTTCCATGGCTTTTTTTATTCTTTAGTGTTCTGGCAATTTCTAATAATTCAAACTCATCAACGGGGTGAAGAAATATTGAGAATTGATTGCATTCAAAGTTACAAACTGGTGGAATAGCTGAGTTTTTAGTAGGAGCAGAGTTTGCAAATAAATTATTAAATTTATTGGCAATTTCTTGGAGATCAGAGTATGGTAATGTTTTTTTTGTTTTAGTACCAGTTATATCTCGAATAATAGACCAAGATGTCTTTGCTTTATTGTCAGATTTGGATATCAAGTTTTCGTAGTATGTTTCAGAGTGTTGTTTTAAAAGATTATTATAATGCTGCTTTGAAGCTTTTAATTGTGGTTTGAGTTCTGGAATATATGTTACTAATGTTTCATATAACAATATGTCCTCTTTGGCTTTTACCAGTTCAGGTGTATTGAATTGAAGTCGATATTTTTTCCTCTTTTTTTGACTTTTATACAATGGAAAGCAAATATTATGGCATGAAGTAAAATAATCCATAAAATGATCAAATTTTTCATCTACCGAGTTTGCACTGTAGCATTTATCCCACGAGGTATTTTTTAATGCTTTACTAAAATCATTGATTGTATTATCGTTATATTTCCTGCGGAATACAAAATCATTACAGTCACTGTCACAAATCCCAGTTGATACAAGTTGTCCTAGATGATCTGCAATGCCTGTTTTTAAAATCTCACACTTTGCGGTCATACTATTAGTGATTACATTATCTAGACATGTTGACGAATGGTAAGATATGCGTGTTGGTTCCTCTACAAGGAATTGACAATTATATGATATTACAAGGTCTTGAAATTGATTACAATCTGTTGAATTTGATAGTAAGTCGATATTAAAATCCCCGAGAATAAAAAATATACATTTCCTAGCCAATAAAATATTTAACATCGCATCTAATTTGTTTAAGAATATTAAAGTGTCTGTACCCGGTGCACGATACACAGCAACGATTGTAATTGTTATTTTCTCACTTATCCGCAAATCAGCAGCCGCACATTCAAAGACAGCAACTTCTGCTAGTGATTCAATTTCTTCTATTGGCCTGCCGTTGATGTGTGTTGAAGTGTAGATAGCCACTCCTCCATGTCTATTCTCCTGTCGGCAGTAACTGGTGGTTAACTTATAATTGTATAATGCAATTAAATTCAACTGATCCTTTGATTGCCAGTGTTCAGATATACAAATTATATCGCATTTGTTTTCCTGAGAGCAGTTGTAGAGTTCATTGAGTATGTTTCTTATCGATTGGACATTTTGATGTAGAATGTTTACGTCGTTAATTTTTGTTTCTGTAGCCAAGGAAAAAACGGGTTTATGCAGACGCCAGTGGGCCAAATTTCTGGTTGCTTCAATTTATCTATGTTGTCCGATGTATCTGATACTTTAAAATAGGAATACTCATTTAGGAATTTAGATACAAGTTTTTCACATTGTACTTATATCAGGTTGGTAACGTAGACAACTTGTCAACTGTCATTCTATGGAACGCATATGCGCCATACTTACGTTGACAAAACCTCACAAAATGCAACAATTTATGCTCAGTATGTATTAATAATATACTCCGCTTGAAGAAAAAATAGCATATATCACTCGGTATTGAAGTGGCCTTTTCATGTTTAACTCAGATTGCAGGCCCCAACGCTTTGCGTTTCGGCCCGCAAACACTGAGGGTCCTTGAATGTGTCCAATTCGAGAACAACAGACGCGAAGTAGGTCTGATGGATTTTTTGAGTGTTATTTTGGCAAACGATATTGCCGCAATAGAAAATCTGTTTAATTTTCTAACAATATCAGGACTGATTGGATACATCTGATCTAATAAATTGTATTATCTTGTAATTATTAATCATTTTTAGTTCATAGTTCCAAGATGCCCCATAGATATCTGTTTGTACAGTTATTAGCACATGTCTAACGCAATTTATAACAATTATCTGTGATACTCATCAACATTTGAGCTGTGATACTCCTATGATATTTTCATAATTCCTTATTTCAATCAGACCTTTCTTAATTCTAATAACTGGAATGATGGTTGTTTGGCGTAGGATTTTAACCGTTCAGCCACTAATGATATTAAAAAAAACATTACCTCATAAAGAACCTAAGCGGATTAAAAAAATGAAAAGTCATCGCCCAGTAGCACTTGTAGCAGTGCTAATAAATTACATCAAAGTTATTTCAGCACTTGTACCGTAACAGCCCTAAGCCATTGCGATTCGGCTTTTGCGTACTACAATAGGTTCATTATAGACATGACCTACGAAAATAAATAAATCATATTATAATTCACTTAAGATATCCTCTGACCAAGTCTTCTATAGACTAAAATAATAGATTAACAAATATAGTTTATTTCAAATTATATAATAATTTGATTTTATTTTATCGACTCTCCTGCTCATTTTTGGAAGGACTGCAATTTTTCTGATTGTGATTATTTAACGAATAAAGACGACAAAAACAAATATAATTAAATAAACAATGGACGAAGATCCTCCGTATATAGCTGAATCAAAAGTGTGAATATGCCTCTGACAGGGATCGAACCTGCACAACCTCCAGATCTCCGGTCTGGGATGCTACCAGTTGCACCACAGAGGCCACACAGTTTCTCTCCCGCCAGAGTACACATTCATACTTCCAATTCAGCTATTTTTAGATTTCGTAGGCGACGGTCTAGGGCAGTGGTGGGGAAACTTTTTTTAAGACGGGCCATTTGTAATAACTAGACAATCGTAGCGGGCCAAAGAATAATGCTTAATCGTTAACTAATTTATGTGTTCTATAAACATATACATATATTATTACATACACTTATTATTTTAATAGTAAAAAAGCAAAAGGTAACAAAATTATAAGCACAAAATATAAAATGAATTTAGTGTAGTTCTTGGTGTGAAGTATTATCACTTTATTTTCTGGTGTCATTACTGGTTGATGGTGCATGAGAAAAATAAAATTGAGACTGTTTCATCAAAATTTTATCATAGTCCGGTTCCATTTGCGAAGCAGAAATTCTTAAAACTGATGGAAGGTGCTCATCTGTAATTCTGTTTCTTAAAGAAGTTTTCCTAAGCTTCATTGTTGAAAAGATTTGTTCGCATATATAAGATGAGCCGAACATTGTCATTATCTTCATTGCATGAGTAATTAGATTTGGGAAATTATCTGGACTTAAATTTTTATAAAATTCTAGTAATGGTACTTTATGAAAAGTTTGTTTCAGGAGAGTATTACAGTTCAGTTTTATTAACTCAAGTTGAAATTTTGCATCAACATCTTCGTAATTAACATTGAATGGGGTCGCAAAAATACTAAACTCTGGTTCCATTTTTCTAAAGTCCTGAAATCTCCTTTCAAATTCTGTAGATAGTTTTCTCAAATTAATCTCGTATTTTTTAATCTTATTGTTTGATATAGTGAATTTTAAAGATTGTATTCTTGGAAAATGAGAAAAATCAGATTTAGAGATCTGATTAGCAAATAATAATAACTGTAATTTGAAACTTTTCAGGTATTGCCAAATATCGTGAAGAAATTGATTTTTTTCTTGCAATTTGAGATTAAGTTTATTCATGTGTACGAGGAGGTCTGTGAAAAAAGTGAAATCAGAAAGCCACGTTTCGTTTTCTAAGACGTCAAATTGATTATAAATATCTTTATCAAGAAGAAAATTCACAATATCGTCTTTTAAATCCCAAATTCTTTCAAATACATTTCCAGCACTTAACCAACGAACTTTTGAATAATACAGGATATCGGAATGCTCAGCATGTACGGACTCCATAAATTGTTGAAACTGGCGATGTAATAATCCTCTGGAACGAATCATATTTACTAGTTTTACAACAATATTAATTATATGGTCAATATCTAAAGCCGATTTACAGAGAGCATCCTGATGTATAAGGCAATGCAAAGAAACAACATCATTTTCCGGATACTTAGAATTAAATTTCCCAACAAATCCTTGATTGATTCCAACCATATTAGGAGCACCATCTGTAGTTACATTACATAGCTTGTCAATAGGTAAACGAAGTTTATCGATGCAATTTTCAAATTCACAAAATATATCGGCACCAGTCGTTGTTCCTTTCATTGACTGCAGCCCTGCAAGTTCTTCTGTAATTTCAAAGTGGGCGTTGATTCCTCTTACAAATATGAATAACTGCGCAGTATCGCTGATATCTGTACTTTAATCCATGGCAATTGAATAAAAAATAAATTTTTGAGTTTTTGTAGTCAGTTGTGAAATTAGATTTTTATCAATATTTTCAATTCTCTCGGTGATTGTTCTTCTTGAGAGAGACAGTGACTGAAAATCCGTTTTCTTGTCAGGGCACATAATATCGCACACATCTATCATGCACTGCTTTATAAATTCACCATCTGAAAATGCTTTATTAGATTTAGCAATATTATAAGCCAACACATAACTGGCTTTCGTAGCGCATCTTTGAGAATGATTAGCTCTCTGAAATAATTGTTGTTGACTTTATACATTTTTTATTAAATCTTTCGATTTAATTTTTTTCACCTCTTCACTTAACGATGAGTAGGAGTGGTTTTCATGTTTGCTCTTGAAATGGCGTTGAATGTTATATTCTTTTAAAACTGCAACGATTACTCGAGTCACAGCGGGTCGTTGCAGATGACTGACCTTCTGAGTCGCTAACTAACTGATCTTCGGGCGGCCTCGCTTGTATTTATACCTACCTGCGAGAGTGTCTGGAAGTTTCGAGCGAAGATGAGTCATCTGTTTAGGTCGGGTGGATTTGTCCAGAATACTATTGTGTTTTGAATATCGCCGCAGGTAGTTTTTATGCGGGTCGTCACATAACGAAGTAAGAACGCGTTCAAACATTCTCACGACGGCACTCTTAAACGGGCCGGATTAAACCTTTCCGCGGGCCGGACTTGGCCCGCGGGCCGTAGTTTCCCCATCACTGGTCTAGGGCGATACTAAGCGCTAACCTGCCGTGCCCGAGTCGGTGTTTTTGGGAAGCATCCCAGACCGGAGATCTGGAGGTTGCAGGTTCAATCCCTCTCGTAGGCATGTTCACACTTTTGATTCAGCTATATACGGAGCAACTTCGTTTATTATTTATTTAATTATACTAATACTCCGCAATTGGGAAACCATCGAATAAAAACAAATATGTTTAATTTCGGAAATACCCGTTGTGGTAAATATTAAATTAAAATACATAAGTCAGGGACATAAAGTTTGACCACATATGCAATATATTTCATCTTCTACGTATGTTTGTGATATAAAAGATTGTTTACAATTTTCCTTCTCCGAAACGTATTTACAAAATGTTTCTGAATGCAGAATAGCTTAATAATACAACAAATTTATATAAATATTTCCGTATGACTAATGGTTCACAGAAAACGATTATATAGTTCACCTTAATAATTAAGGGATAAAAAGTATAAATTAAATATGCTTATTGCAGTTACCTTGTCATACTTTTCTGTGGGTATTAAATTCCCAATTCCAATTTCAAAATTGTAATGTTAATAAGAAAATAACTTCGCTGTCTTTTCAGAAACCACGAATTTATTGATAATTGACCAATAGAGGTTCTGCTTATTGAAAGCAAGGTAATCTACATTGAGTAGAGTAGTGGTATTGTGTAAAGAATATAATGAAATTTAAAATTGTTTTTGTAAACTAGATTAGCCCATGTTAAACAAACACATGCATTATCATCAGCTAAGAGGCATTTCCTGTAAGAATACACACATTCCATCATAAATATGACTTTCAAATTAAATAAAGACGAAAAATTTCTTGAATATACAGGGTGAGTTTTCTTTCATTATCACTATGGGGATCTCGGGAACGGTAAGAGATACAGATTCGGCTAAATGGGGAAAGATTTGCAGTTTTAGAAGCTTACTCAAAATCCGTGTTTGTTTTATTAGAAAAATGCATGGTTTACTTGATAAACGCAATAAACTAAATTTTGTCAGTTTCTGTAATACGAAATATATCGTGTACCGATATAGTTACAAAAAAATAGTCAAAGGAAAAACTTTCAGGTGTTAATGAATACTTCAATAATAATTTATTTTGATGACTGTCATTTGTTTCGTTGTGTAGATATAACACAAACATAAATTTTTTTTAGTGGAAATCATAGTCAGCATGACATTTTTGAAAAGTATATTTTTTTCTGGTTACAATGATATAAGGGTTGATATACTTATTTTCATAAATAAAGCCAGCACAAATTATCGTATTCTTACAATTATGTAAGCTGTTAAAATCAAATGTAAGTTCGATATCTAGTTATAAGAATTTAGTTGTTCATTTTTACCTATTTAAATGATTTTATTTGAAACAAATTTTAATTAAAAAAATACTTCTGCGATTTATTGTCAGTCCTCTAAAGTAAAAAAAATAACCGAAAACGGAACTTACCTTCCAAATTTCTCCTGCACAATTCGTACGAGACATGGGGTGCCCAGGTTTTGACCTGATTCCGGATCGGAAAGCCAAAATATGATTCCTAGGCCTGACAAAGTTTTTCGCGATTCGCGAGAAAGTGTTTGACATCTTTTTTTTTTAAATGCCCCACAAATATAACAAAATGAGTCTGCCGGGTGCTTGCAGACTCTTCGCGAAGACATCTGGGCAATTGTTTATGCACTAACAAATGTTTGTGGTATCAATCCTCGAACATCAATCTGTTTATGTTAGAAAGGTTTGGCGCTTGGTTAGGAGACTGCGCTCGTCGGTGGCGCCACCTGTGCCGGTGCGGTGGCACTGCGTTCGTGTCGTTCGAATGGCGCGCAGAATTCAAATTAAATTCGTGGTAGCGAACCCCACGAGCCATTGAGGTTACCAATTTATTTGAGATTCTAAATTTGTTTAAAATTTCTATGCTATCAGTCATTGAATATCATTCTGTTAATGATGGCTCAGCTTGGCGCCAGTACGGTGACGCTACGTTCACTACGTGTGGACACATTTCGAGCGGGGAATACGAAATAGCTACAAAACAGCGCGAATTTGAATCTTCCCTTCAGGACAATAAAAACATGAGAATGAACAGTTTATGACGAAAACTACAAATTCCTTAATATTTTTTAGACTGATTTCTAAATGTTATGTAAATGTTACTCAAAAATATTGATGAATAATGAAAAATAAATTCGAAAAAATGCAGTTTTCGTGATTTTTTCAAACACAAATTAATATTTACAAAACTTCTGATCACGTAATAGAGGTGTGCCATGTAGAAATTGTAGCCCTTTTAATAGGCATTCAACTGCATACGACAGATTTTAAATACGTTGTGGAATTTTATATTTGAAGGCGAAAAAGGCCGAATAAATTGCAAATTTCGCGATTTTTTCAAACAAAACCCATTATTTCGAAGACTTCTCATTAAGTCACAGAGGTGTGCCATACAAAAATTGTAGCCCATTTAATAAGCTTTCAGGTCAGTGAAACTGATCTGAGATATCTAGCGTCGTTTTTTTTTTATAATCGATTGAAATCGCAAAAATGTTTCAATTTTTTTTAAATTAGGGTTTTGATTCACGCTACCAAGGTCATTTATATACCAAATGTAGCCCTGTTTAAAAGCTTTCAAGCAGTATTTTTAGATTCAAATTAACTTGCGTTTTTCCAAAGTTAGAGTGAAAAAAGTAAAAAAAAGGGTTTTTTGCGAATCCTAACCTCAAAACCAAAGTGTCGGGGTTTCATCGCGATTTCGGTACTTTGTTACACCCAAGCAATCGAAAAATTCCGGTCTAGTCCCAAGGACAAAATGGCTGTTGGCTAGTGTTATATCTAATAAACATACTACAATTGTTAAACATAGTTTCATCAGTCCTCAAAACAATATTCTTGAAATTGGGATTTGCGTTCACTTGGCCCAAATACCAGTTGCAAAAGCGCAGTCTTCTGTCTGCATCTCCAAGTCTTCATCTTTGAGATTGTTTAAATGTGTAACACTTGTACTTGTGTTTCTTCAAAACCCCTGAAACTCGAGTCTTTGGCACACCTACACCCCGCGAAATTTATATTGAATAAACACACTTATCCACATTAACACCAGCTATTACTAATTATTCCTTTTCTGTATTATTCTTATTGTGCATCTTTGGTTTTACTGCATTGAACGGACCTGAATTCTTTACATTCCTCCCTAATTGTAATATCGTTTTACGATCAGGTAATCGCCTTTCTGGATATTGAGCTCCATGTGTTTGTACGTTCTTAAAGGACGTAATATACGTACAAAATAAATCAAATTGTGCACACAACAATCCTACATCTATCCATTTGAAAATGATAACACGAAGTTACCCGGTTTTCCATAAAATGATCGCGTCGTATGACGTGCCCCACCCTGTATATTTAATTTTAGGGTCTATTCAAAAGATTGTAATTTTTTCAATTGCTACTCTGATCCTTAACCAAACTTAATACATTAAAAACAAAATTTAATAAAACCAGTGGTGTTCAGTCAACTATACATTTTAATAATATAAATTGTGAACACGTTATATAATAAATATAAGTTCTAACTTTATTATGATCTATAACTTTATATTTAATTCCACTCTAATCGTGCGTGCGTGCATAACAAGGCAAACACTGTTTCCGGCTCGTTGTTATGTAAACAAATTTCAACACGTATTAACTTCATGGAAACCAATTTTGCGAATATATTTCCGACAAAATTTTAAATTGAAATTTTTTTACGAGAACAATTTCGGTCAGTGTTTCATTCGGAGAAAATAAATTAAAATTATCAATTATTGTTCGGTCAAAAAATAATTTATTGAAAGATTTTAAATCAAATTAGAGTTAATGCTGCAATGGAATATTTATTTTTGGCTATTGTACTAGTATTTTCCACGTCATGAAGAATAATACATATCGGCTTTGGTCATTTTTTGTTCATACTACTATGCAGGGTGACAAAATACACAGCATATACAGTTTATATAATGTAATATTAAGAACTCTTGAGATATATCAATACACTAAACATTTAGTGTTAAATTGGTTTCTAGTAATAATTCTGAGGTATGTTATTAGAAACAATTTCTCACTGTAAAAATGAATTGTACACGTCAAGAACATATACAGGGTCCTGCATTTCACCTCCCGTCTTCTATAGCTCATTTACTATATAAGTTGGAATTTTGATATTTCGCAGAATAAATTTGTATCCTAGAATGCATGTCAGGAAAATATGTTTGATTATACAGGGTGTCCCAAAAAAGCGTGACGTCATGATGATATATTTTTTTAAATTACATGCCATGTATTTTATTGCTTATTTGGGTACCTTTTATGGTTGCCTACATACTCCTATAATTTTGTTGGAATCGATTCAGGGATATCAGCAAAAAAAATTAAAACTAAAAAAAATCAGTTTTGGACCATAGGTTTAAAAATGAATAAAAAATAAAAATAGTGCCTTTTTAATAAAATCATACAAGGTACTTATTAAATAAGGTCTGATAGTCCCGTTAACTAGCTTTGATTGATATGAATTATTCAGGGTGTCCAAAATTTAGTGTCAAACATTTCAAACTGTAAAACACTTTATTTTTCTTATTTTAAATTGGAGCTCCTGTATATTTTTATATCATTCGACGCAGAATTAAAAAACAAACATTTTTCCTAATAACAACCCCGTCCCAATTCCTAACGCATTAAAAGTTATTTGCAGAAAACTCGTTTTATCAACCATTTTACTAAATAAAAATCGAAGGTGGTTTTGAAAAATAATTTATTGACATTAATATTTAACAAGGTGGCAAGAGACTGTTTTGACTTTAGTAATGTAAAAGTTTAAAGCATTTTTAACTTAAGCTCTTTGTACTCAAGAATTATTTTTTCCCTGACAAAATATTATTCTTGAGTATAAAGAACTTAAGCTAACAATGCTTTAAACGTTTACATTACTAAAGTCAAAATAGTCATATTACAGCAATTTTTAAATAAAAAGAGTAAGAAGAGATAACAAATTATCGCAGTGTTGCTATCCAATCTGCGATACCTAAGCTATTCGACAAGCCAACAACCGCGAACCCTAACTGGATAAGTAAGAATGTTTTAATTATTGAACAACATGGCTTCAAAAGCGGCTGATCAGCAACTTCTAATTTATTAGTCAAAGTCAAAATAGAGATCATTAAGCGGACGTCAATTCCTGAGAAGAAGCGTATGCAGTAACTCTTGTCGAAGGAGATGTTAGGTGATCAAATTCCATCCCAGTTACTGCGAAAATTGCAACAACTTCTAGGTAACACAGTTATTGATGATAATTTGTTACGAGAATTTTTTTTAAGTCGTCTCCCGATCGACGTACAACGAATTGTAATTTCGGCCCAAACTACAAATTTAAGCAATTTGGCAGATCAAATTCTTGAAATATCAAATTCCAGTTCGCATGATATTTGTGCGACCACAGTCTCTCGTATAAATTTACCACCTGTGTCGGATGTGAACGAACAAATATTACAACTTCAAAATCACATCACCGTTTTGACACAACAAGTGACGCAATTGTAATTAAATTTTTCGCGTCAATCTAGGAGTCGAAATTCTTTTGAGTCTGGAAAACGCAGTAGTTCACACGCTGGCAAAAATCAGAAATACTGCTGGTATCTTAAAAAAATCGCTGCCCAGGCTCGTAGTTGTAATCCTCCGCGTGACTGGGAAAACGAGCAGTTGCAGGGCTAATGTCGATCTATTGTTCTGCAATCATTCCAGGTCATTTGTATTTTGTGCGCGACACTAATTCTGGGACCAAATTTTTAGTCGTCACGGGAGCTCAGGTTAGCATCTTGGCGGTGAACCAACTCTTCGCCAACACTCATCGTCGCGCAAAATTTTCACTGACCACCGACAGTGGTACTCCAATACCAACTTTCGGTCACTCAAAATTAACAATTAATATCGGCCTGGACGTGAATTTACTTAAATTTTACTTAAATATACTTTATTTTACGGTATACACCTTTTACATGAAATAATAATCAAGAAATAAAAATAAACGCAGTTATTTACAAAAAAATATGTATAAATATAAATCATACAACATAATCAACATGTACTTATTACAAATGTTCAAGACATTACACATTTTAATTTTAATTTAGATAATTATGAGTTAAACAAGTCACAACAAGGATAAACATTTGCGTGTGCCATTAAGCGGCCTATAGAGTTATGGAGACCTGACGCAGTTCTAAAATTATCTAAATAAAAAAAAATGTTGGTGGAACGAGTTTTTCTATTTGGGACAAAAAATGCTAGTTGTTCTAACAGAAAGGGAGAGTTTAAATGTCCACTAATTATCTTGTGTAGAAAACAAATGTCCAACGTTATTCGACGATCTTCTAAAGCCGTGATGTTCAGTTCTCTCATGATAGAATCATATCCGCCGGTAGTATGCTGATACCCGTTTTTGTGTTCCATGCAACGTAAGAATTTCTTTTGTACCCTTTCGATTTTGTTGATGTTGACATCTGTGGATGGCGACCAGATCGTGGATCCGAATTCCAATTGAGACCTCACCAGTGAACAGTATAAAGTTTTAATACAATCCGCATCCAGACTTCTACTAATACGCCACACAAAACCCCACGTTCGAAAAGCCTTGATACAAATATTTTGAATGTGGGAGTTAAAACAAAGTTTAGTATCGAATGCAATTCCTAAGTCTTTTATTGTATCAACTCGCTCAAGGTTAGAAGAGCCGATGGTATATGCATATACTATTGGATTCCTGCACCGGAAAGTTGACATGGAATAACATTTATTAAGATTCAAAAATAGTCCATTTTTAGTGCATCATTCGTTAAGACGATCCAAGTCCTCTTGTATTTTGCAGCAATCGTTTGCCTCGTTCACCACATTAAATAATTTTAAATCGTCTGCGTATAAAAGAAACTGGCAATGCTTAATAATTTTATGTAAGTCATTAATAAATAGCACGAACAATATAGGATCACAATGTGATCCTTGTGGCACATCCGATGTAACATCAATTGCATTTGATAGAAAATTGTTTATTTTAACATGTTGGGTACGATTTGAGAGGAAAGAAGATATCCAGTTCAAGGTATTGTTGAAATCATATAATCTCAACTTATCTAATAAAATATTACAATCTATTCTGTCGAATGCCTTGGTGAAATCAGTATAAATTGTATCTACTTGTGTACGTAATTCTAAGGCATTTGACAAATACTGCTTGTACTCCATCAAGTTAGAAACAATGGAACGGTCAGGCATAGATCCGTGCTGATTATTAATTATAACGTGACGTGAAAACCACTGTAATTGACGAGCAACAATTCCATCAAGCAATTTTGGGATTACAGGCTGAATAGCCACTCCCCTATAATTCTCCATAAGTCGTCTGGATCCTGATTTAAATAGTGGAAGTATGTGACTAACCTTCCACTTTGATGGCACCACCCCTAATGTTAATGATTTTAAAAATAAACTATAAATTGGTCGGCATAACGAGAAAATACAATTTTGAAGGAAGTAACTTGAAATACCATCTGGGCCTTGTGTATTTGTTGGTTTGAGACTCGCAATGGAATTCAATACTTCTTGAACAGTAACGACCAGAGGGTTATCCTGGATTAAATTTAAGCTGCAAGCATCATTTAGATTTGATTGATAATTTGAAGTTGTATATACTGAGGAAAAATATTTCGAAAATAGATTCACAATATCTGGTCCATTGCTTGCATTACTATCATTGTAGGACATTTCATTTGGAAAACCATCTTCTATTTTGAGTTCTTTGACATATTGCCAAAAATATTTTGGATTTTATTTAAGAGAAGATCCAACACCGGATAAATTTTTGCATTCCTTACGCATGCTTGAAAATAAATCATAATCGTAATATGCACCACTTTGTTTGTATTTAGCATGTGCTGCTTTCTTTTTCCGTATTAGCGAAATTAAATCTTTCGACACCCAAGATGGATAAGTTCTATTGTAAGTGTGAGAATACTTGTAGGGGACAAACTGATCGATTGCTGAGTAAATAATATTGTAAAAAATATCAATTATATGCTCCATATCATTATTTAAAAATATGAAATCCCAATTTATTTCATTTAAGTGCATATTTAATAACCCAAAGTTTGTCAAATGAAAGAAATATTTCTTCACGTAAGTAATAATATTTTTAATGTGTTCGACTAAAAAAGTAATATTGTAAGCGTTGTGATGGGTACTCTTTGGAAGAAGAAGGTCATGAGCAATAGAGATATTTGTGTCAGTAGCAGTTGAGAAACATAAATCCAGAAATACTCCTCGGGAATTGGGGATATTATTTATTTCATTAGCATTTAAAAAACTATAACAATTTACTAGGCTATTCGCAATGGGATTGAATTGAGTTCGATTGTCCCATTTAATATTTGGAAGATTGTAATCGCCACAGATTGTCATATTGTTAGATTTATATAACTCACAAAGTTGCTCAATGTCATTACAATGTTTTTGATATTTATCGATTGTAGACGCTGGAGTAATATAAACACCATCAATTATGTATGATACTGTATCAGATTTAAACAGAACAAAAAGTTGCTCAATCGAGTTGTCATAAGAAATGAAAGATGAAGTAAAACATTTTTTGGTTGCGATTAAGATTCCACCCCCTCTAATTTCGCCATCGATGGAACGGTCTGACCTATAGATGTTATAATTAGGCAGATCAAGTTGACTATTAGTTATTGTTTCATAAAGCCATGTTTCAACGATAATAATAATATCATAATCGGTACAATTAACGCTATGTGAAAAATCTGATAATTTTGTTCTGATACCACTACAGTTTTGAAAGTAAATATTTAGTTTTTTAATGCTGGTTGCTTATTTCGTCCAGCATATGCCTTTGCTAAACAAGGTATCCCATTACGATATATAATGCGCAGATCAATTTCACCTTCGAGTTTTCTCTTCTCTAATTCATTATTTAGTTTAGAATAATGATCCATTTGTTTTTTAGTTCTATCTGATCTAAAAACAAAATTATTATTTGGAGCACTCGAGTTGCTCCTCAATACCTCTCTTGCATCATCTTTCGATTTAAATATAATTTTTAATGGTCTGGGCTTGTTACTGTTAGTTGGTATTTTACCTAAGCGTATAGTTTTTAGGGGTTTAACGTTAATATTGCGAGTCTCCAGAATATTGTTAATTCCAATCATATCGTGATTTACTCGTTCTTCTATACCTCATTTAATAACCAGGCGGACTAAACGCGAAAGCCACATTTACACTAGAAAAAAATCACCAGAAAAGTAACCAGAAATATTTTGGCGGTAAAAATAAATTTATTTAAAATTATTTTACCCACAACATTTATTCAAAAATTGTACCAACCCATATATTTATTCTAGTGAAACTTTCTTGATTATATAGTCAATAATTTAGTATGTGATATTCAAATATTATTTAAAATAGACGCAAGTAACAGTGATGGATCAGCTGATCATAACAACCGCCATTACTATTTTCAGCAATTTGGGCCTGTGTAAAAACGACGGCCCTTTGGCCAATCGCAACAACGTATTTTGGCGGCAATAATTTGATTTAGTCCGCCTGGTTATTAAATGAGGTATAATACAGATGATGGTGATTCATTAAAATTGTACAGAATGGTATTAGCTAATCTGAGACGCCTTTCTTCAAGCTCGGTTAAAATATCCTCATAAGAATCGCCTGAGAATTGGTTTAATTTTGAAATTTGAGATTCGTAATCTAACTGTTTGCTTTCAAGCTGGATTAAGCGGGATTCAATGTTGTCAAATCGACACGTAATGGAATTTTTTAGATCCTTCGGTTCTTCCTTAAACGATTTGAATTCATTAGTAATCAATTTGTGTAACGACTCAATTGTTAAAGAGGATTGAGAAATTCCGTCAGGCGTAATATATTTTGGACAGATCCATTTAGATTTGGAAGAGTTTCACTCAAACCAACACATTTGCTATGTAAATGTTTTAAACATTTTATGGTGTATTGGGAGTGACTCCTCGATCGCATACTCCGCATAGATTAACCATTGTAATAAATTATTAAATAATAATAAAGTGAAATTTTAAAGGGAATAATTCACACGGGACACACTCTTCACACCGCCGTGGTCTTTCGTGGTGACTAACAATATGACAAACAAGGATAAGTAGACCACGAAATAGGTGAAAAATGTCAACACAGGGAAAAAACAGATAAGATGTACACGGCCTTAAGAATGGCGTTAATGTCGAAAATGAATTTTAAGGTTAATCTGCAAATACTCGAAATAATCGCGGATTATTTACGGCTTATAATCAGCGATACACCAAACTAACTCTTGCACATTATACTACCGACTATGCTTAATTACTATAAATAATATTAATTATTTTCTAGTTAATGGAACTTTGTGCTTGCACAGGATAACCATTAAATTCTAGGTGCTGACTTCCTTCAGCATTTCAACATCACCGTTAACATTGCCCACAATCGTCTTGCAAGGAATGCATTCGGTCCATCAGAACTAAATTCACTGTCTGTTCAAAATTCGCCATATTCAAAATTGCTTCAACAGTTTCCTGATTTATCAACCCCTTTCGATCTGTCCCAACCAGTTAAACATGGTGTGTACCATCATATAACAACTTCTGGACCTCCTGTTTTTGCCAAACCACGGCGACTATCGCCACATAAATTCCAAATTGCGAAGAACGAGTTTGACAAATTGTTACAACTCGGCTTCGTTCGACCTTCCTCCAGCCCTTGGGCGACGCCACTACATCTGGTCGCTAAACCCAGATGGTTCTTGGCGCCCATGTGGAGATTATCGAGGTCTTAATCGAATCACGATTGCAGACCGGTATCCTTTGCCACTTCTTCACGATTTTGCGTATAACTGTTGTAGTTGTACGTTATTTTCCAAAATCGATTTAGTCAAGGCATACCACCAAATTCCAATTCATCCTGCAGATATTCCCAAAACGGCAATCACAACGGCCTATACGAATATACTAGGGTGAGTTTTGGTTTAAGAAACGCCGCCCAGACGTTTCAGAGGTTTATGGACTCGGTTTTACGCGGACTACCATTTTATTTCGCGCACATTGACGACATTTTCGTCTTCAGTAAAGATGAACGCGAACATGTTCGTCACATCTTCCAAATTTTTGAGCGATTCGCTACTTTCGGTATCAAAATTAATCCTGACAAATGTGTTTTCGGTCAAACAAAATTGAACTTTTTGGGTCACAGCATCAGTGGTTCGGGAATCTGCAATCTAAGGTCGATGCGATCTTGTCATTCCCACAACCTGCTGACCCAAAAGCTCTTCAACGATTTCTCGGCATGGTAAACTTTTATCATCGATTCATTAAATCATGCTCGAGCATTTTAGAGCCGCTTAATCATCTCGCTGCTTCAACTCCACTGGTCTGGTCACAACCTGCTCAACAAGTATTTATAACAGTTAAGGCTGCTCTTGCTGACTGTGCTATGCTTGCAACTACCAGACCCGGTTGCGGAGTTAATGGTAGATGCATCAGATTCCGCTGCTGGTGCGGTCGTGCAGCAGAAGAAGAGTTCTGGCGTTCTTCGCCCGCTCGCTTTCTTTTCTAAATCTTTCTCATCAACAGAACGCAAATACAGCAATTTCTGCCGTGAATTGTTAGCCGTATATTTGGCAATTAAATAGTTCAAATATTACCTCGAAGATCGCGAATTTATAGTATTTACAGATCATAAACCTCTGATCGCTGCTATCAGTTCTAATTCTGATCGTTTTTCAGGACGTGAGCACAGACACTTGACCTTCATCGCGCAATTCACTACTGATATTCGACACATCCCGGGGAAGGAAAACAACGTGGCTGACACACTGTCGAGAGTCGAAATTAATGCTTTTGACCTCAAATGTCTGGCAAAATTACAATCTGAGGATTTGGAATTACAATCTCTTCTTGGTAGCACTACTACAGCACTCAAACTGGAGAGGTTCATCCCTGACGGCACTAGCACACACATCTACGTAGACACTTCTTTAATTTAATTTAATTTAATTTAATTTATTTCCCAACAGAAAATCCATTTACAGGGAAAAACTAAAAATAAGATACAGTATTAAATACAACAACAAACATAAACTAAATGTAAGATAATAACTAAAAAGAAACAAATAAGAATATAGATAACAAAGAAATAGGAGAGATTAATAATTATTCTAATGCAATAACAATAGTGGTGACAAGTTGTCCTAAATTACAATTAAAAATATCACACGAAGGGATGGCGTTACAATAAATGCGTTGCATGGTATTTATAGGCGAGTGGTAGTATAGATTGGTGTTGCTTCGATTGCAGACAAATGTAGCAGAATTTCTACTGGAAAATCTAGGCACATGCAGATTAATTTGCATCAATAAATTTGGATCATCTATACCACCATGAATAATTTGATGTAAACATTTCACTAATATAACATCTCGTCTTATTACTAAGGATTTTATATCAAACATTATCAACATGTCATTGTAACTAATGGTATAGTCAGGATATACTAAATTGTCTTTATAATATAAATACTTGACAAAAATTTTCTGTACACGCTCGATCAGTTGCTTATGAACTGTATAATTAGGAGACCAAATTGCGGCGCAGTATTCCAATTTTGGACGTACGTAAGACACATACAATCTCTTAATCGTGTAAATGTCACTAAACGGTTCACTTACGCGCCTTATAAATCCCAACATTTTCATAGCATCTCCTTGGATAGCATGAATATGGGGAACAAATGACAAATCTTTATCAAATAGAACACCGAGATCTTTTACTGAATACACTTTTTGTAACGGTACGTTATGCAGACTGTAATTAAACGAAATCTGCCCTACTGTACGGAAGAATGACATATATTTACATTTAGATATATTAAGATGTAGTTTATTATTAACACTCCATATATTAATCATATTAAGGTCATTTTGTAATATTCGGCAATCGTCCACATTTTTGATGCACCTAAAAATTTTAACGTCATCCGCATAAATCAAAATTTTAGAATCGATATAAGTAAACCAGATCATTTATATATAGTAGAAATAGCAGGGGCCCAAGGTTAGACCCCTGAGGAACCCCGCTCGAAGGGCAGAAGGTATCAGATTTATAATTCTTGTATTCCACATATTGTATCCTATTTAACAAGTACGATTTCATAAGAGCAACCATACTATTACTAAAACCCCAATGTTCTAGTTTACAAAGTAATATATTGTGATCTATAGTATCAAAGGCCTTGCTGAAATCAGTATGGATGACATCCACTTGCAAGCGTTGATCAAGCTGATATGCGACAAATTCAGTAAAATTTAATAAATTTGTCTGTGTTGAGCGATTTTTCATGAATCCATGTTGTTTGGTTGTTATGTGGGTACCTACATGATAATAAATCTGATCAGCGACGATAATTTCGAAAATTTTTGCGAAATTGTTAACTATAGATATGGGACGATAATCTTTAATTTTATTTTTAGAACCTGACTTATATACTGGTGATATTCTCGTAGTTTTCCAGATAAGTGGAAAATGTGTTGACGATATAATAAGGTTAAAGATATGCATTAGTGGTTTAACTAGGCTTGGGATACAATCACGAACAATAAAAGATGGAATGTTATCTGTGCCAGATGTGAATTTACAACTGAGGCGCTGTGCTGCTTTTAATATATCAGATTCAGTGATCGAACAAATATTAAAGACACTATTGAGGTTAAAATTAACATGCTGCATTTCAATCGTAGGCGTAACAGGAGCATATACAGAGGAAAAATATGTTTTGAAGTTATTTACTATAACATTAGGGTCTTTGGATTCTATGCCTTCAAAATTCATTGAACCTGGGATACGAGACTGTCGTTTCTTTGAATTGACATAATTCCAGACGTTCTTTGGGTCATTACAAATGGACTGTTCAGCATTTCGTACAAATACTTCCTGATCTCTTTTAATGGATGTTCTAACATTTCGACGAAGTTGAGATAATTTGGTTTTGTAGTGACTGAATTTATGTGTTTTTAACAATTTTCTGTAGTGTTCTATGGATTCGTAGCTAAACCAACACGGATACTTATAGTTGTTAATTGAATGTGTCTGGCGCGGTACATACTCATCAAAGATATCATACAGCTTACGATAAAGCACTTCACAGCATAAATCAACATCATTATTTATTTTGATAACATCAGACCAATCATAATTGCATATTTTTTTGTATAGTAAGTTAAGATTAGCTTTACGAAAATTATATTTTTTCGAGTGTGTATTATTGTGCATATTTATCTGGGTATCTGCCATGAAATCAACGGAAAAACTTAGTGGGGGGTGATGATTATCGACTTTGGTAATGGGTAAGTCATCATAGAAACTGCAGCGAAAGTTATTAGTAGTTAAGATCAAGTCAAGTAATTTGTTGTTGATATTCAATTTGGTGTTTTGCTGAATAATGCCATTAAGATTGATTAAATTGTTTAGTTCAGTCAATTTACGATCTCTAATTTCATTTGATAAAGATTTGTGATAATCGGGAATATTAAAGTCCCCACAAATAATTACTGATTGATGGTGGCTAAGAATACGATCAAGCTCACTAAACAATGTGATGTAAGTCTCAACGGGTTCAGAAGGAGCGATATATAAACAAACAAGATAAATAACTGTACATCTAACAAAGACCTTTACAACCACTATTTCTAAATTAATACCCAGTGAGATGTTATCAGCTGAACAAACGAAATTGTTTCTAACTGCTATCATTACCCCTCCACCACGCCTGCCAATTCTGTCACATCTGAAAACATTAAATGAGTCGGGTAATAATTCCGAGTCGTTAACACCATCTCTTAACCACGTTTCACTAAGCATAAGAATATCATAGCTACTAGCGAGAACATTATTATAGAATACATTAGTTTTAGTCAATAGCCCACGAACATTTTGATAGTATACATTAATTTCCTGTGTAATCTGTCGGGAACTACTTAGTTTTCCGTCACTATTTTCAGAATACCACGAACGTACTTTAACTTGATGTTCGATTCACCACCATCTCTTCGTTCTTTGAATTCGTTTCTGATGACGGTTTCCTCTTCTAATTCGAGTGGAGTTCTGTCATTTTTCACAACAACATTCTTGAAATTTTCAGTATGTTTTAATCGTCCAGAACCTCGAAGAAAATTTTTCGCCTCGATCTCAGAATTTAAGATGACTTTAATTGGTCTGCATTTAGTGTTCGATTTATGTCCTTGACGAATTATTTGCTTCGGCGGTTGAAATTCATTGCAAATGGCTGATAGAATATGATTCACAACTGAGTCTCCATCATCCTCCTTTACATTAAATAAGATAATGTTGTTTGCTCTCTTATTTCTGTCCATTATTTCATGAGTTAACAGTTTCAAATCTATTTGACTTTCGGATATTCGCATTTTATCAGACTTAAGATTTATCAATTCGTTTCGTAAGTTGATATTTTCCTTTTCTAGAGCTACGACTTTAGCATTTATAGCATCAAACTTACTAGTCAAGTCGAATAGAAACGTTTGCATTTGGCTTTTGAGATCGTTAAACTTGAGCTCGATTAGTGCACTGAGCTCGGATGAACGATCGTCTTTGGTATTGGACGACGGTGATATAACTATACCAATTTTGCAAGATACGCTACAGAACCATTTATTACCGTTGCTGTCCTCATCTCGATGGTATTTTAATTCGTTTACGTTGAGTTTTATACAATTCCCGTGATACCATTGGGAGCAAGTCCCGTTGCATTTTATAGCAGTGTGCAAGCAATTTGGGCGTATTCCTGCATTACATATCATGCATTGTGGGAACATTGTTAAGTGAGAGGTAATAGGAAAATAAAAGGAACCAAAAATAACAAAAATACAAGTCTTCACACTACACGGCCCGCCGTAGTGTCTCACAATCAAAGACAGACAGAGCTGGTTGAGATAGGCCACGGAAAGGTATTTACACAAGAGAGACAGCGGTGCAGAATAAATAAGGACGGGAAAAACATATAAACGATCTGAGTGAGCGAGGAACGGTGCGCAAAAATTGATATATTGTTTTTGCGAATAAAAACCTCACAGTATTCGACAGATCGAAAGTAATAAATCTAAATATCTCAATAACTAAATGATATATTTGAGATTGAATTTTATCAAATGATTCTGTGAAATATGCACTAGGTACTTACAGTAAGTCCAATAATTATTGATAACAGTATACCACCAGAACAAACAAATTAATACAGAGCCGAGAAAACACGTGTCAGTACAACGCGCATTCGTGCTTGCACAACGGCGCCCTTATGTCCCTCCTGCACTAAGAGACGCAGTTTTGTGTTCTTCGCATGAGCTCACACACCCTGGCCTTCTTGCAATGAAACGTCTCGTTGCAGCAGGTTACGTGTGGCCACGGATGAACCAAGACATTGCACAATTAGTCAAATTTTGTTTGAGCTGTCAGAAGATCAAAATTTATCGACATACAGTGTCACCCGTTGCTAAATTTCCGGAACCAGATAGCCGTTTCACTGACGTCCACATCGACATCATAGGTCCTTTGCCCATTTGCAACAATTTCAGATACCTTCTGGTCTGCATCGATCGCTTTACGCGTTGACCAGAAGCTTTACCTCTTTCCGAAATTACTGCAGTTTCCATTTCCAATACCTTTTTGAACTGTTGGATTGCACGCTTTGGAACGCCATCGACGGTCATCACTGACCGAGGTCGGCAGTTCCTGTCCAACATCTGGAAGAAATTCTGCAAGACTTTCGGAATTTCTCACAAATCCACAACCGCCTACCATCCGCAATGTAACGGTTTGGTAGAGCGACTCAATCGACAAATTAAAGACTCAATCCGAATGAGCAACGATCGGAAGAACTGGGTAACACCTCCCACTAATTCTTTTAGACATTCGGACAACTTTCAAATCATCTCTTTCGGCCACGGCTGCAGAGTTCGTCTACGGTAAGACTGTACGCTTGCCGGGCGATTTTCTTTTTTTAAATTCCGCAATCAAAAATAATCCTTCTGGCTCAAAATTTCTTGATGACTTGAGGGACAATCTACGTGTCTTTAGTACTGCCACTGTTCGTTACCATAGTCGCAAGTCTTTTATTCACCCTGATTTGTCCACAAGTACACATCTTTTTATTCGTCGTGATACCATTCGCAACATTGCACATCCATCCTACGATGGTCCGTGCAAGATTTTAAGTCGAAATTCCAATTTTTTTACGATCACTTTGACGGTAAACAAGACACCATCTCCATAGATCGCTTAAAACCCGCATTTGTTTTTAATATTCCAGCAACTTCTATGAAAAATACAACAAACACCTCACATCCTCATTTATTTCCGCGTTCCATTTTGAAATATGAAAATAGCGCCTCTACATCTTCTCCTTTAAAAAACCGCGTCTCTTTTTCTTGTGTTTCTTCTCGTTTTAGTTTTTCTTAGACGGAGGGTGATGTGGGGACACCTTGAGCATAGGAGCAGTAGAAATCCGAGGCAGCAATGGTGCCGTAACTTGGGAAACGAGAAAAATACAGATATTAAAAAATATCTGAGACAGAAAGTACCTAATTTAATTAGTACGTGTTTTCTTAGTCATAATAAACCAGCAAAAGAAGGATAAGCAGTTATTTTATATCATACCGTAATTCTAATGTAACGTACTAAGTGGCAGAGTCATTAGTTGAGCTTTGTCGACAACTCCCACAACGTTACAATGTGATTATTTTCGATTGAACATAGTCGTTGATAATGGTATATTCAGTGTTAAAATTAAAGCCCTGAATATCGTCATATCTTTCCAATCAAACGCAATGTGTGTTGTCACTGGGTATTCTAATTGTAAATAAGCTCGCCCGCATAAACAATAAGGCTTATCCATAAAGTTCTAAATAAAATACTTGTTACATAAACAGCTATTATGTTCGACTGTACGAAAATAGTAACTTTGTGGGTTTATTTTTAGGCCAAAATGTACGCCATTTCGTACTAGTCCCATAATTGATAAAGTAAATTGGACTCTTATGTCAGTGTCAGAAATGACAGATTTTAATTTTGGTTAGGACACCTAATAAATACAATGCAAATTACTCATGCAAAAGAGAGATCAACTATGATAGTTGTTTATAGCAATAGTACTTACTATTATTCATTACACTTACTCCTGAAGAAGTTTGCAAGGTTTGGACGTTTGTTGTGCGAGTTAGATTGTTTAACCTAATCATCCATTCTCTATGAAATTTACAATGAATGACATTAGTGTGGCAGCAAATGCACACTATGATTAAAATATATATAAATACATTGCTTCAGTTTGTATTTTAAAAATATTCCAATATTCAAATAAAAGCAGTCGAACATAAAGCTTTGTATGTAACTCGTCCACAATAGCACTTCATGGACTCGCCTCCGTTATCAGCCTCTCTCGCTTCGCTCGCTCGGCCATAAAACGTCTCGTCCAAGAAAGTGCTATATTGTGGACTTGTTACATAAATATCTATTACGTATAATTCCTACACTTTATTCTATGATTATATTTTTATTTTAAGAAATTACGCGAAATATTTTCTACCGTAATTCTCAAAAATGCCCATTGAAAATTACGCTAAATATTTCACGGAATTTGCACGAAATCTCACATTGATGTATGAAGAAGAGTGAAGTATATTTTCTAGGATGGTGATACATCAAAATTCGTTCATTAAAAAACGATAAAAATGCAAAACCACAACGCCCTTCCATTACCAACTACGAGAATTTTTTTTTCTACACTGATAAATTTTCAATTCGCTAATGAAGTACTCAATTTTGTGGTTGGGAAATATCTACGCACATAATTTGTTTAAAATTACCGGATCCATATTTTAATAATCCGGCAGTGGTCAGCCATTGACGTAAATTGTTTATTCAACGAGTCATTGATTATTTTAGAGATGCTTTGTTTTGATTGTATAAACGAACGGTAAATTATATTCACCATATTCGGTAATAATCATTATTGTTGCTATTTTTAATATATTATATACTGTATGTTTTTTTTTATCGTGCGCCATAAAATTTTACATACTAAAAATTATACCTTGTATTAATGTACATTTTATCATATAATTTTGAAGCAAATTTTAGCCAGTAATATAAATGAATTATTTGTCTACATGATGCGCTTAATTAGAATAATTAAAACATATTTGATTCTATTAAAAAGTGCTTTTGGTCGGGATATGCTGCAGAAAAGTTGTCAACTACTTCTCTAAAATAAAAATTCCCTGACTTCTTGTAGAAAAATACAACACTTTCCCTGCTGAACAAACCTCTTATAATTGCCGTTACAATTTCCACCCGTTCTTCAACAGTATAAACAGACATTTTCTAATATAAATTCGTTTGGTTACTTGCCTCACTAATCAATCTGACATTTCGTAAATTCAAGGTACTTTGATTATTTCTTACTCTATTAATTAAACATTATACTTCCACAAGTTCTGTGCATTCTCCTTTTGAGAATGTTTGTGCGAACAAAACTAGTTGAGCAAGTTGTATAATATTTATTCTACTTAATATAAATTGTAAAACATAGTGATTTTGTTTACCAATATTTACTTTGTTAATAATGTTTCATCGGGTGATGTACACATATATTTTGTATACCGGGTGTGGCACTTAAGACGCCTCGGACCATAGCTCCTTTACGATAAAAGCTATCGAAAAAAATCTAAGAACAAAGTGGTGCATAGTTACCGTCGCTATGTTTCAAAAATATTTCTAATCATCAGTGGCGTGCCGTACTCCAGTGGCGTACCAAACTTATGTTTTTTTTAATGGAATGCCTTATTTTTTATTGCAGATTTGGAAAGTGCTCGACGAGTACTTATTTTTTTATCTAACATGTTATACCCTTCACTTTAGCGGTTTCGCTGTTATAACCCCTTCTTTCAAAATTGCGCCCCATTTTTGAGATTTTTTTGTAGAGAAACCAATTGACGCCGGCGCCTAAATTTTGAATTGAGGTACAGGTTAAGACCTCGTATACCTTCACATAATTTTTTTTCGGGTAATTTATGGAAAAAAAATAATTTTTGATTGATCTTCGCATGGTGTCATTTTTTCCGAAAATTTCAAATAGCACCCCCCTAAAAAAATTACGGCGTTGTACAGCCAAAACTCTAAATTTTTCATTGGTGTAAAAAAATTACACATTGCATAACAAAATTTCGGAGAAAAAAGGAATTTCATCGCAAATGTCGGGAAACGTTTTCCGTTCCCAAGTGTGCCATGAGAAAACAAATACGGTCAACATAATAGTATGTACCTATTTATTCAACATGATATGAAAAATGCAGATAAAGAAAATTTAACAACTTAAACTAAATGTTCGAAATGACGACCTTCCTGCTGGTGGCATAACCGCAACTTCGACTCACAGGCTCTAGACACTGCCCTAAGGACTTCTGGTAATATACCGCGGAAAGCCGCGCGGATTCTCTCCCTCATATCCTCGACAGTAGTTGGTACCGTCCTGTAAACCTCGTCTTTGATATGGCCCCAAAGGAAGAAGTCAGGGGGAGTGAGGTCTGGTGATCTTGGCGGCCACCTCACAGGACCCCCACGACCAATCCAGGAGTCCGGAAACGTTTTATCGAGAAATTCCCGAACGACACAGCTATTATGTGCAGGAGCTCCATCGTGCTGGAAAACTATCTGTCGAAGAGCGGCTAGAGGGACATTTTCCAAGAGATCATCCAAGTCGTCGCGAAGGAACCTCAAATAACTGTTGCCGTTCAGGTGCCCCTCGATGAAATAAGGACCCAAAAGGTGTTCTCCAAGTATGCCTCCCCAAACATTCAGCGACCATCTTTGCTGGTGATTTATCATTCGCATGGCTTGTGGGTTTTCATCGGCGTAATAATGGTAGTTGTGATGATTGACATGCCCATTTCTATGGAACGTTGCTTCATCAGAAAATAATACGCGCATAAGAAATGATTCCTCCTGCTCAATTTTGTTGATAGCCCACATGCAGAAATCTTGCCTCGCATGAAAATCTTGAGGTTGCAATTCTTGGTGCAGTTGAATTTGTACTTTTTAAGAACACGATGTACGGATCGCGTTGAAATATTGTGATTCCTACTAATATCACGGATACTGGTATGAGGATCGTCAATAACTGCCTCCAGAACCTGCAGTTCATTATTTTCGGTAATAACTGCCTTCTTTCTAACTCTCCTTGGCCGTTTCACACTTCCCGTAGTAGTAAATCTCTCCAACACTTTTTGAAACGCACGTTCATTTGGATGTGCCCTGTGCGGATATCTCGCAGCGTACACTCGTGATGCCAAGAAACAATTCTTGTTACATTCTCCAAGAATAAATATGATGTCAACCATTTCCTCTTGAGTTCGGAACATTTTTAGAACGTTTATCAAAAATGACTTATGGCTACTACTGACGTCTAATAATTTACTTTGACAATTACCAATCTTTTGTTTTCTCATGGCACACTTGGGTACGGAAACCGTTTCCCGACATTTACGATGAAATTCCTTTTTTCTCCGAAATTTTGTTATGCAATGTGTAATTTTTTTTACACCAATGAAAAATTTAGAGTTTTGGCTGTACAACGCCGTAATTTTTTTAGGGGGGTGCCATTTGAAATTTTCGGAAAAAATGACAACATGCGAAGATCAATCAAAAATTATTTTTTTTCCATAAATTACCCGAAAAAAAATTATGTGAAGGTATACGAGGTCTTAACCTGTACCTCAATTCAAAATTTAGGAGCCGGCGTCAATTAGTTTCTCTACAAAAAAATCTCGAAAATGGGGCGCAATTTTGAAAGAAGGGGTTATAACAGCGAAACCGCTAAAGTGAAGGGTATAACGTGTTAGATAAAAAAAATAAGTACTCGTCGAGCACTTTCCAAATCTGCAATAAAAAATAGGGCATTCCATTTAAAAAAACATAAGTTTGGTACGCCACTGGAGTACGGCACGCCACTGATGATTAGAAATATTTTTGAAACATAGCGACGGTAACTATGCACCACTTTGTTCTTAGATTTTTTTCGATAGCTTTTATCGTTAAGGAGCTATGGTCCGAGGCGTCTTAAGTGCCACACCCGGTATATTGTGCTATGAGGCTAACACAAGAAATGATTGTTTTATTCGTCCTCGATTTCCGCACTGTTTGACATTCTACGTTTCAAGTAACATGGGGAATTACTCGGCATGTGGATAAATTTTACCGAAAAAGCGCCGTCTAGTGTTAGCAACAAACATAATTTACAGAATTCCGTCGAATTTCTATTGTGGCGCCATCCAATATTAGCGGCGTAAAGCTCGATTTCTTATGCCCTTTTTCCCATATCTCTTGTCATACCCCTGGATTAACCGGAGCGTCGGACCAGCCGAGGGCGGATTAGAGGGGTTCTACTGTAGTAATTATTTTCACCTATTTTTTTTTTTTAATTTAAAATGTTTGGTACCTAGATTTTAAAACTAATAATAAAAACATGCAAATTACCAACGAATTTTGAAATATTAGAGTAACTATCGACTTCAGATGTATGAAATAATATATAGGGTGTGCCATTTGAAAAAAAATAGAAATTGTGCAGTTTGCGAATGGCTATCACCCTGTATAATACGGTGAGTTATGTTTTGGTTGATAGAGTAATTTTGAAGACTAAAGTTCAACTAAACTTCACCACTAAATTAGAATGAATTATCTGTATCAGTTTGAGGAGAGCACTTCAACAATTTTGAATGTTTAATGTTGGCGGCGTTTACTTCGTGGTACATCTTGATTGTAGATTGGAATAAAACACTTTAACTTTTTTATACCATTATATTTTATTTATGTGACTAGTTTCGACCATTCACTGGTCATTTTCAAACATAAGTGTTATGTTTGAAAATGACCAGTGAATGGTCGAAACTAGTCACATAAATAAAATATAGTGGTATAAAAAAGTTAAAGTGTTTTATTCCAATCTCAACAATTTTGTTCAAATTTTTGTATAAACAACTGAATAAAACGAAAACGGCCCGGTTTTAATCGCCAAAGTCTAAGTCATTTTAATCTCCAAGTAACGAGGAATCCAAAAATGCTAAAAATATACAGGGTGTATATCAGGGTGTCATATAATAGAGATACAATAGTAATCAAATTTGTCAATGAAACTTCTTAAGTTTAAGAATAACCACATCTTGTATGCGACGAAGAATGGCGGAATATAAGTAATTGTTAATTATCTAATTTATATATTTGAATTTAAGTTCTTTATGTTACGCAATTAGCCCAAACATAACAGATAATTACATTATTATCCTAAATTGTGGTAACAATTAAATTACATCTATAAATAAGCGAAATGCGTGATTACTATAAATCTAACAATGGTGGTAATGTACTTAATGATAGCGAAGAAATCGTATTCCTTAATGATGCCTTAGAACACGTTGACAAAAAGAAAGTGAAATGTTTTAATATAATTTTACTAGTTCCAGGAGAATGAGTTTTCTATAATGCACACGCCATTATTACAAAACACTTACGCAAGAGTATTATGTTGTGGCTCATAGCAATTTGTAAATACGGAAATTCCGCTAGAGATTTGATTTATTAGGAAGTTCGGCGATTTGTTACTGATAATATGGTTTCACGCTAAATTGTCAGAATCCCTATTCGTTTAGCTTTCGATTGGTTTGCGTAATTTATCTTAATAAAATTAAACGTAGAATTAAGATTTATCCTAGTTGTAAATAATTAACCGATTATCACGGTATAAAACAAGTAAACCAACCTTTGTGTGTGTTTGTCTTGTATCGTATGTTCATTAAAAAAAGTGTGCCATGACTTTTTCGTTTTAAAAATTTCAGTTGGCACACTTGTTGGCAATTGACATATAAACGTCAGATCTTTCTAGAAGTCACAATTATTCCATGCTCACAATGGTTCACAGCAACCAGAAAAAAACGTTTCTAATTAAAAGTTATTTTCGAAATGGGATTAAAGTGAACGGAAATTGCGTGTATTCATTCGACGCACCTTTCGCAGAGTTTCAGGAAGAATTTTCTAACGTGCGCATTATTTATGATGAATTTAAAAAATACCTTATCACGATCTGTTGTATTATTTCGTGAAACGGGTAGTATTCTCCGTAAACCAGGAAGTGGTAGACCAGTTAAACGAACTCAAGATGCTATTAACACAGCCCAAGAAATTTTGGAAGATGAACCTACTTCTCTGCGTCATTTGTCACAGCAAATGAATTTATCGGTAGGAACATGCCACAAGCTTCTACGAAAAGATTTGCAAGTATACCCTTATCGCATAACATCGGTGCAAGAGTTATTACCTATTGATTACCCCAGATGACTGGAATTTTGTCAGTGGTTTTTACAAAATGTAAACGAGGATGTTTTACAAATTACTTTTTTTACCGATGAAGCTTGGTTTTTGCAAGGATGGGTAGATTAATTTCCAAACTATGAGAATTTGGTCCGATGAAAATCTTCGTATATATCGAGAGAAACCACTACATCCAGAGAAAGTTGGCGTTTGGGCAGCGATTAGTGGGAGAAGATTAGTTGGACCGATATTCTTTAAAGATAAAATCCTATTTTTATTATTAATAATAAAAATTCAATAACCGTGCATTCATTTTAGGTACGATGCAGTACAGAAATTCTATTTCCTTTTATAAATGAATTAAATGATGACGAACTGCAAAGTGGATATTTTCATCAAGACGGAGCAACTCCTCATTGCACAGTGGATAATTTTGCTATTTTGGAGGAATTTTTTGAGGACCGAATAATAAGTCGAAATGCACGGATTCCCTGGCCGCCCGTTCATGCGATTTAACACCGTGCGATTTTTTCTTGTGGCCATACCTGAAAAATTGTATTTATGCACAACCTGTACATAATCTAGAAGACATGCGGCTACGAATTCTAGATAAATTTATAGAAATTAACAATAATCCAGTGTTGTTGCGGACCGTAATGGAAGGTATGCAACGAAGAGTTCAGGCTTGTATTCAAGAAGAAGGAAGGCACATACAACATTTATTATAATTTTATAGTGAAAAATTTAACGTAAGTATCTATAAATTGAATACAGTTTGTTTAATTTTGAGAAGTAACATAATATCAATATGTGTAATCAACTTAAATTTTTTAAATTAAAAAATCATGGCACACTTGAGGTTTTTTTTTAATGAACATACTTTATATTTGCTAAAAATTAAAACTTTATTCGGAAAAATGGTGATGTGGCCATCATGTTAGCTTCTCCGATGGTATCATCATTTATATTGACACTTTCATGGTTTATTTTCAATTAAAATCATATTTTAAATGTTAATCGAACGTTTTGTAGAATCGGATGAAACTGACGTTTAAATCATCAACATTATGAAAGATGAAAATGACAAATTATACTTAGAATCCTAATAGCCAGTTTATTCAAAAACCAAAGAGATTTCGAAAAAAAAATTCTTTATAAGTTGTTCATTTTGGAATTCTCTACAATTATTATTAACATAAATTTGCTGTAACTTTTATCGTTTCATAATTATAAACCAAAAATTAAAAATATTTTCAAGCAACAGATGTTCATTTCTTTGATGTCTTTAATATTTGTTTAAATATTTTTGTGATATTTTTCATATTTAAAAAAAAATTTTGGAAAAACAGTTAAGGTAAATTAAACACCCACTTCCGTTGTACGAAATTCTGAGAAATTCTTTTCAGTTCTTCGAATTATCAAATAATACGTATGTTCAAAGTTTCATATTAATTGCTCTATGTGTTTTAGAGATACAGCGCGTACAGACACACACACACACTCAGATACACACAAACACACACACACACAGACACGATTTTTTCCCAGAAATTGTTGAAAATGCATCTAGGGACCCCAAAACGGATATTCCCGCAAAAAAAAATTTGAAAAAACGAATTTTTGAAAAAAAATTCACGATCACAATACTTTTTCGTACTTCGTAACGAAGAAAGTAAAAAACTTTGATCCTAATCGAGCAATAGGAGTAGAGCAGGGCAATTTGAAATGAGTACCAGAAGAATTTCCTCACAAAAGGGTCAATCTATATCAAATCAACCAATGACGGTAGCTGACAAAATTGATTTATTTTTTATTTTTTTGCCTATATTTGTACTATATTCAGAGTTGAAAAAAGGTATTCATTAATTTTTCAGATGTTCAGTTTCTTTGCGAGCGGCCATTTTGTATTGGTGGATCAGCCTAGTTTGCATTTTGCAGAGGTATGCGCTAAACTTTGTTTTTAGAGATATTTGGTTCAAACAAAAACCATATTAAATAAAGAGCATAAAATGTACAATAAAAAAAAAAAAAAAAAAAAAAAGAACCTTTATTGGCATAACCATATACAAAACAAAAAACAAATTAATTCCTTACATCCCTCACCCCCCCCTTCCACCCCTCCCCTCCCTCCCTCTCCCCTCTTTCTCCCATCCCACCTTCTCCAGCGTCTTCACTCCTGCCCCATCCTCTCTCATCCATTCCGTCACCCTTCTATTCCCTCTCACTCCTACCCATTCTTCTTTCACCCCCTCACATTCTTCCGCCAAGTGCTTCCATGTATCCTTCCCCCACTCGCACAGCCCACATCTCATATAATCCTCCCCCATCCACCTCTTCCTCCCTTTCTCTCCTGACCCACATCTCGCCCTCGCCAACCTCACCCTCTCCTCCCTACTCCATCCTTCTTCCCCCCAATACTCTGGTATTCTCCCGTACACCTGCCACCTCCCATACATATCATTATATTCACTCCTTTCTATCCGCCCCTGTCTCTCCTGCATATCCACCTCTCTCATTTTTTCCTTCACCCATCCCGCCACCTTCACCCCCCTCCCCATCCACTCTATCACCTTTGCCTCCGATAACCCCACCCTCTCATACATCTTCCTTCTCTCCCTTCTCCATTTCCCCTCTTCCCCATTCACACACCCCCACCATACTGCCTTTACCAATCTCTCCTCCCCTAAACCCCACAATTTCTCTTCGTATTTCACCACCCTCCTCATCGTTTCAAATGTACAATATTTCCTGTTCAGTATATATAGGGTGTTTCAGACCACCCGTATACCCTAAATATCTCCTGAAATACAAATGGGATTGAGATTTAAAAAAATATGTCCAAACATATTTTTTAAGCCCTATCACGTGGTGTGAAATGTGAAACGGCCTCCCTCCCCCCCTGGGGCGGGGAGGGGGGTAACTTTGAAATCTTAAACGGGAACCCCTATGTTTTATTGCAGATTTGGATTATATGCTAAAAAAATATTAGGTTTTTATGCGAAAAAAAAATCGATAAGCGCTATATTCGGTAAAAACATGTATTGAATTAAATTTATTTCTCGCATCAAATGACAGATTATGACATTTTTTAGTCCTCCCTTAAATAAGGCGTTGATTGAAGTCATTTGTAATTTTATGTCATAAATAAATTTAAAAAAAATTCTTTGTAAAAAAAATCATAGAAACGAATAATAATGAATTTTATTATCAAATTCCATTCTATTCTTTTCTATTGTGGTGATGTTTGAATGTTTGTAACAAAAAAACTGGATTTTTTTAATTGGAAAAAAATATATTAAACATTTTTTTTGCTAATTTGCGAAAAAAATGTTTCGAATAAAACCTAATATATTTTGGAGTAAAATCCAAATCTGCAATAAAAAATAGGGGTACATATTTAAGATTTCAAAGTTACCCCCTACCCCGCCCAAGGGGGATGGTGGGTGGTTTATATTTCACACCACATGATAGAGCTCAAAAAAAAATGTAGACATATTTTTTGTATGTCAATCTGATTTGTATTTCGCGACATATTTGGGGTGTACGGGTGGTCTGAAACACCCAGTGTAGGTCTATATTTAATTTTTAATTAGAAAAAAATAGGTAAATGTTAACGTTTTCAAAATAAAAAGCTTCTCTTTTAAAATTAAAAATGGTAAAGAAAAAACTAAGACTCACATTCATTTTTTTTCTGAACATGGTATTTATAAAATACTACTTCCTCAAAAAGTTCAGGTCTGAGAGTTTCATCCTTTTTTGATAAAAGGTCTTCAAATATTGAAATTTTCCTAAAATCAGGTATTTTAGATTTGAAATAACTCAACAAAATTTTTACAAAACGTTATTTTATGGTGTTATACTAAGTGATTAAAATTTCATCACTGAAACTTTATTAGTTTTTTGGTTAGACATTGTTTTATATAGCTGAAATTTCAGGAAAATGTATGCCTGGTACATTATAAAAAAAAAGTGTACATATAGCTGTACTAAATCTAATTTAAGTAAAGTCAAATCTAAGGAACACTGTTATCTGTTGTCAAAGTCAAGGACACTTTGTTATATTTCAAAGTCAATGCCTAATCTTCAATTTAAAAAAAAGCTTCAAATAACTCCTATAGCAAACAATTTTGTAACAACTGTGATACTTCATTAGTTTCGGTAGGTGAGAAGCTATTTAAAAATGAAATAAAAATTCAAATCGTTATTTAAGAAAATGAAGTTGATGTGGGTATCTCAATAAAGAAAAGTGATATTTGAAAATTAAAATTATTTCCTTACAAAAGTGTCTTAAGAAAGTGTTCTTAATGTTTAAAAATAACCAGTGATTAGGCCGTAAAAAAATAAAAACCAAAATTGTTTTTTTCAGTTTTTACTTTGTCCGTTACGAAGTACGAGAAAGTATTGTGATCGTGATTTTTTTTCAAATTTTTTTTTACGGAAATATCCGTTTTGGGGTCCCTAGATGCCATTTCAACAATATCTGGATTTTTTTTTGTATCTGTGTGTGTGTGTGTGTGTGTGTGTGTGTGTGTGTGTGTGTGTGTGTGTGCTGTGTGTGTGTCTGTCCGTGCGCGCTGTATCTCAAAAACTAACAGAGGAATTGATATGAAACTTTGAACATACGTCTTATTTGATAGTCTGAAGAACTGAAAAGCTTTGTTTTTTTTTGTTTTTTGCCAATATTTTCTTGAATATGAAAAATATCACAAAAACATTTAAACAAACATTGAAGGCAACAAAGAAATGAACATCTTCAACTTGAAAATATTTTTCATAAAATCATTTTTATTCGAGAAAAAAATTTATTATTTTTTTTTAATTTTTGGTTTACAATTATAAAACGATAATGGTTACTGCAAATTTATGTCAATAATAATTGTAGAGAATGCTAAAATGAACAACTTATAAATAGTACGTTTTTTTCGAAAGCCCTTTAGTTTTTGAGTTTGAAGTATAATTTTTCCATGTTTCATAATTTTGACGTTTTAAACGTCAGTTTCATCCGAGTTTACACAACGTTCGATGTACATTTAAAATATGATTTCAATTGAAAATAAACCATGAAAACGTAAATATAAATGGCTATGATAACATCAAGTCGGAAAAAGTAACATGATGGCCACATCACCATTTTTTACTAATATATCCAAAATTAGTCAGAATATTTTAACTTTGCTTTTAACAAATTATTCAGCATTAAAATGCACACCTTTGCCTCCATTTAAGTAACTCTAAACCAATCAAGCAATGTTAATTATTTAGCCTTCTAGATAATCAAAATCAAATCCCAGAATGAATTTTTAAAGCTCAAAAATCGAAAATGTATTGATTTTTCCAAAATTGATTTTAATACAGACTTTCAGCTTAAACATCGTTATTGTGCAATAATTGGGATTTACTATTATAAAAAATCAAACTTTGTTAATTATTTCGTTTTCTAGATAATCAAAATTTAACCCAAGAACGATCATTTTTAATGCCCAAAAATCAAAAAAGTATTGATTTTTCAAAAAACTGACGTAAATGCAGACTTGCAACTTTGACATCATTATTGGGAAATCATTCTAGAAAAACCAAACAACACTAATTATTTATTTTTCAAGATAATCACCATCAAAAACCCAAGAGTTGCGATTTTCAATGCTCAAATATCGAAAAAGTATTGATTTTTCAAAATCACTTGAATGCAAACTTAGAACTTTAATAATACTATTGGGGAATTATTGAGCTTTAATATTATAAAAAATCAGGCCATGTTAATTATTTAGTTTTTAAATAATCAATATCAAACTCAAAATCATTTTTAAAGCTAAAAAATCGAAAAAGTATTTATGTTTCAATAACTGACAAATGCAGTCCATTGTATATGCCAGCCATGTTTGCGGCATTTTCGTAGCATTGTCCGTGACAGTTAGCAATTTCAATTTCTATATTTTCCAAATCCGGAAGTATAACGTTCTGTAGATTTTCTGATGTGTGTGAATAAATACATGAAAACTACTAAAAATAGAATGTAAGACATTTTTTATTTTTGTGTGTATTGAATTTTTACAAACATGTTAATATCTTGGAAACGAAAGAAGATAGGCATAGGGAATGTTAGTTGACTAAATGTGGTATGACATTTTAAACACTCTTAATTTTATTTTTACAAAAATAAATCACCACTGGGTACCTTCGGGTACTAGATTTTTATGTCCATCATTACATCCCTTAAATTTTGTATTGTTCTGAGATATGTATTTTTAAAGTAAATTATGAAAAAGCACACAATTTTTTTAAATGTCAAATATTTCGAAAACGCTTAAATTTTGAGGTTATGTTACTTAATGATTTTTTTTCACAGAATTTTATGTGTAATCCAAATTCGCAATAATAAATATAGCATTCTATTTAAAATAAGAAACTTGGTGTTGACTTCCGGTGTAACCGGAAGTCAAATAATCCTGAAAATATTTTTATTAAAAAGGGCACCCTCAATTACGTAAACGCTGAAAATCTCATTACAATACATTAATTATAAGTCCATATACTTTTAATGTACCATCTCGGGGGGACACCCGTTTTAGATTGTATTAGTAGTAGTTTTAGTTTTAAGTTTAATTTTAAGTAAAAAAAAAAATGTATTATTTGTATGGATGAATTTATAATCCCGTGAATGTATAAATAAATAAATAAATATGAAAGAGGATGTTATTAAAAACATTAAATACACATATTACGAATCGTTTTATCATTAAAAAAAAACTGTCTCATTGAAAGGTTAATTCGTGCCATCTGAATAGAGCGCAACAAGATTATTCGGCGGTTTAGATGAGGAGAAACCAGTTTGTCAAAATAACAAAAATATAAGATTTTGAATTATAGCATTTACAGACACGAATCCGACGCAGGTGTTCTTGTGTTGTTTAATGAAAAAGGTGAAAACACGTTGTCCTATGGTAATCGGCCACGAGAAATATTAGACTTCTCGCAAAATTCACGTATTCGAGGAATTAAAATGGTTTAAAAAAATGGCCATTGTAATCTTAAAACCGCAAATAAATATTGTGGATTTTTAACGAATATGTTGTCGCCGGACCAGACTTTGCGTCGTGAATGTAAATGTCCCTAAATGGAGTTGGCATTTCTCCGAAACAATTTTTATATTGGAGCGTGTTTTATTTTATAAGAGATGAGAGAATTATTTTGAAGTAATTTACGACAGTTTTAATCTCCAATAGAGTATTATTTAGATAATTAAATATTAAATTATCTGGTAACTTTGAATTAAACAACTTTCGATGTTTTTTACCACTATTTATTTATTAAATAATACAAACACAATGTTTTAATATGTATTATTAACAATATTGACACAACTATAGTTTCGACCTTTGCAGGTCATTATCAAGTGTATGAGTGTCAGATACAAAAGACTTACATTTTATACTTACAGAAATGGGGGGCGGGGGGTGTAACTATTTTACGTGAAATTACAAACTAGACTACGTGCAGAATTTAGTAACGAGGGGATTAGGATTACAATTTGTATTTGTATTTGTATTTATTAGTTTCATTCAAGCGCTTACAAAAATATAAATCTAAATATGTACATACAAATTAAACTTAAAATTAAAATTAAAATAGAGTTTTTAGAAATGGTACATGACAATGGACTACCACGTAGTAACGGTTGCAACCATCATCTTCATTAAATTATCTATTAATTAATTAACAGGATGGTGGTGGCCGTTACTATGTGGGACTTAATTTTTAAGGATAAATCATTAATAATAATAATAATAATAATAATTCTTTATTCCTGTAGTGAAATACAGATTAGTACAAGTTAAATATACATATCAATGTTCACACAAGTATTGTCAAAAGTGTACATATAGGTGGAGCAAGTGTACTTTTACTGACAAGATCTCCACACATTGGCGATACAACGTGAGATAAAAACTTAAATAAATTGATTATATTGCTTAATGAGTATTGTTTGCAATCATGTCGTAAATTATGTTTGTTTGTGGCAATATTTACTTGTTATATTATTATGTGCGAAGTCATGTTAATAAATTTTCCATCAAACTCTCTGCTTTGTAAAATACGCACTTGCCACTAAGTTTTCATAATTTTTACGAAATTCCCTCGACGAATTTTAGTCAATTTTGCAGGAAGCATTCCAATCATACGTAATTTATAGCAGGGGCGGCTCGCTATATAGAGCCAAGAAGCCATGGCACTACCTGTTGCTTCAGGCTCACCGAGAATTTTTAATTAATTGTTAAAACACTTTTTCGCGAGTTACTTTGTTCTAGGAAGATAAATCGTTCTTTCTTTTCTTGTCTAAAATTGTATGTTTTAGCTGACAATAATGGTGTGTTGTAATTGTCAACAATGGTTTGTTGCAGTTGTCAAGAATGGTATGTTTCAGCTGTTAAGAAATGTATTATTCAACTGTCGAAAATTATATTTTTCAGTTGTCAAAAAGTTATTTTCCAGCTGTCAAAAACGGTATTTCTCAGCCATTAAAATGGTATTTTTCAGCTATCAAAAAAAGTATTTTCGACATTTTTTATTTGAAAAATTGTATTTTTTAGCTAACAATAATGGTTTGTTACAGTTGTCAATAATGTTTTGTTGCAATTGTCAAGAATGGTATTTTTCAGCTGTTAAAAATGGTATTTTTCAGCTGTTAAAAAGTGTATGATTCAAATGTCAAAAATGATATTTTTCAGTTGTCAAAAATGTTTTTTTTTAATGTCAAAAAAGGTATGTCTCACCTATTAAAGTGTATTTCTTCAGCTATCAAAAACAGCATTTTTCGACATTTTTTTTTAATTGTCAAAAATGTCATTTTTCGGCTGTCAAAAATTGACTTTTTGTAGTCAAAAATTGTGTTTTTTAGCAGGCAATAATGGTATGTTACAGTTGTCAATAGTGTTTTGTTGCAGTTGTCAACAATGGTATTTTTCAGCTATTGAAAATGGTAATTTTCTGCTGTTAATAAGTGTACTATTTAACTGTCAGAAATGATATTTTTCAGCTGTCAAAAATGCGATTTCCAACCTATAGAAATGTTATTTTTCAGCCATCATAAGCAGCATTTTTCGAATTTTTTTTAAACTGTACAAAATTTTCAGCTGTCAAAACTTGTATTTTTTGTGTTGTCAAAAATTGTATTTTTTAGCTGACAATAATGGTACGTTACAGTTGTCAATAATGGTTTATTGCAATTGTCAAGAATGGTGTTTTTCAGCTGTTAAACTGTCGAAAATGATATTTTTTAGCTGTCAAAAAGGGTATTTCTCACCTATAAAAATAATGTTCTTCAGCTGTCAAAGGCAGCGATTTTGGTCATTTTTTATTGTCAAAATAGCATTTTTCCGCTAACAATAATGGTTTGTTACAGTTGTCAATAATGGTTTGTTACCGTTTTAAAGAACAGTATGTTTTAGCTGTTAAAAATGGTATTTTTCAGATGTCAAAAATGATATTTTTCAGCTGTCAAAAATTATATTTTTCAGCAGTCAAAAATGATATTTTTCAGCTGTCAAAAATGGTATTTCCCACTTATAAAAATGGTATTTTCCGGATATCAAAAGCAGCATTTTTAGACATTTTTTTAATTGTCAAAAATGGCATTTTTCAGCTTTTAAAAATTGTATTTTTTGTTGTCAAAAATTGTATTTTTTGTTTTCAAAAATTGTATTTTTTAGCTGACAATAATGGTTTGATACAGTTGTCAATAATAGTATGTTGCCGTTATCACGAATGGTATTTTTCAGCTATTAAGAATTGTATTATTCAGCTGTGAAAAGTGTAATTTTTCAGCTGTCAAAAAATGCTAGTTTTCAGCTGCCAAAAATGGTATTTCCTACCTATATAAATCGTATTTTTCAGCTATCAAAAGCAGATTTTTTTGACAATTTTTCACTGTCAAAAATGGTATTTTCAGTTGTCAAAACCTGTATATTTTTTTGATAAAAATTGTCAAAAATTGTATTTTTTAGTTGGCAATAACGGTATGTTTCAGCTGTCGGGAATGATATTTTTTGGCTGTCGAGAAGGCTGTTGAAAATAGTATTTTTCAGCTGTCTCAAGTTGTATTTTACAGTTGTAGAAAATGGTATTCTTCAGCTACCAAATATACTATGTTTCAGCTGACAAAAACAGTATTTTTCACATAATAAAAATAGTTTTTATTGACATTTTTGAATTGTCAAAAATTGTATTTTTCAGCTATCAAAAGTAGTAATTTGTTGTCAAAAGTAGTATACTTTTCTGTCAAAAGTAGTATTTTTTTACTGTCAAACATAGTATTTTTCGTGTGTCAACAATGGTATGTTTCAGCTGTCAAAAACACTATTTTTCAGCTAATAAAAATAGTTTTTTCGACATTTTTGAATTGTCAAAAATTGTATTTTTCAGCTGTCAAAAGTAGTATATTTCGCTGTCGAAAGCAGGGGCTTATACCGTGCGCGCCTAAAGTATGGAATATAGTTAGTAAAATCTAAATAAAATATTTTTGGAAAAAATCCTCGAACACGTCGATTTTCTTTTATAAAAATACACATTTTTGCATGAAAGTCGATTTTCAGTCGTCATTTGTTTTTGAGTAATGACGTCATCCATTTTCTTTTTAAATGGTAACCCCCTATTTTTGTTCTTGATTTTCTTTGATTTTGAGAGATCTTTTTATTGTCGAACTGGCAGTATAAAAATATTGCCATATTGCATAAGACATTTTTCGAGTAAATGACAATTGAAGGTGAGAACTTGATATGTAGAGTTTTTGCAAAATGAACTTGTTCCAGCGCTTTTTTTCCAAACAAAAATGATCTCGACCTTCCGTACATACAATATGGTTTCAGTAAGACGGCGCAACCACGCACTATGCGCGTTTTTTCGGCAATTGCATTACGAATAGGTGGATTGGCAGGCGATGGCCGATAGAATAGCTCACGAGAGAGACGAATACGCAGAATTAGCCTGGAAAATATTCAAAATATTCAAGAAGAATTTCTACATGTCCGAAAACAATTTAAAAAAAAATAAAAACAAAATAAACAAAAAAACGCGCATAGTGGGCGCCGTCTTGCTGAAACCATATTATATTATATGAGAGGTCAAGATCAATATTGCTTGGAAAAATTGCTACAAGCGCCGAAATAAGGTCATTTTGAAAAAATTCTAAATATCGGGTTCTCACCTTCAATTGTCATTTTCTCGAAAAATTTCTTATGTAAGATGGCAACATTTTTATACTTCCAGTTCGACAATGAAAAAATCTCTCAAAATCAAGTATAAAAATAGGGGGTTGCCATTTCAAAACAAAATGGATGACGTCATTACTCAAAAACAAATGACTACTGAAAATTGACTTTCATGCAAAAATGTGTATTTTTATAAAAGAAAATCGACGTGTTCTAGGATTTTTTCCAAAAATATTTTATTTCGATTTTACTGACTATATTCCATACTTTAGGTGCGCACTGTATAGAGCTAACGAGTCATGGTACTACCTGTAGTTTTAAGCTCAGCAAGAATTTTTAATTAATTCTTAAAACACTTGTTCGCCAGTTACTTTGATCTAGGAAGATAAATCGTTCTTTCTTCAAAGGGGAGGGAGGGGGTATATTGTATAGGTGGCTCTACCATCAACATGTTCCACGAGCCGCCACTGGCTTATAGGATGCTACGTACTTGCTTAAATGTTTATAGAAACTTAAGGTTATATTTACATTTGTTTCTCGTATAAGGCATAGATCGACCTATTACACATTTAGATCATATTATGGAAAAATTATGGAAAATAAATATTATTTAAGCCACAGCCAAATATGTAAATGTTTGAATGCTCATCCAGACAGCAGGTATATTACTAAAGGTGAAAAGATTTTAAATGCCGAGCATTTAGTACCATATGGCTAAAGAAAAAAAAAACTGATTTAAATGAACCTGTTTACATATTAGGATTTTGTTTGCAAACAAGCCATTACATTAGCAGAAATTTTGTTCATAATTAAAAGTAGCTGTAAGGCAGGTTTATCTGGAACCTGTAAATACGAGTATATTTTATTAACATAACTTTTAAAGTGTTTTTGGTTAGGTTAACAAAATCGGCCTTCTCTTTGGGAAAATAGTGAAAAAATTGTTTTTCTCCATTCCCTTCTTCAAATTACAAAACAATTTGTATTAATGATGTGTCTTCACACGGGTTCGGGGAGAGATAACTTGGGAAAATATAATACTGTACGTTTGCACTCGTTGTTAGCTCACTTTATTCTCAACGGTTCACAGAAAAACAAGTAACATGTGCACGCAAAATCGCGCCGAACATAGAATAACAATACAAGCAATAACATTAAAAAATTACAAACAACAGCAATGTAAAATGTAATTACATACCGAGTCGGGAAACACGACATTACAGCCGAGGGCATAGGTTTGTAATTGCGTTAGACTGGAATTGTGTTATGCATTGCGTATACATACTATTTTATTTACAATCACGCAAAATAACGATAAAAATAAAATTATTTGATTTGGGTACATTGGTAAAATCGCGCCGATTTAGCAAGTCCGTTGAGGTAATAAACGAAAGCTGGTAGGTCCTACCCCCAAACCGAGTTCATTGGTATTCAGATATATTGCATGCAATAATATTTACAACTCGGCCTGTCACCCATTGGTGTTGCTTGTTGCAACGTCCGCTTCGATATTTGAATGAGTGGCTCTCAAAAGGTTTTTAAAAGTACCATCGACTAATTCCGCGTGTTTATTTAACCAAGAATGTTAAATAATGTTGTAATTATCCCAAAATGTATTGTCGTGAATGAAAACGTTATTTCAAATAATTCAAAATGGGTTGAAAATAAAAGCAAAATTAAAATGTTACGCAATTTATGTACAACAAAAGCAAAATAAAACAGCGGCTAATTACAAAAACAAAATAATAAAATGTTAGTTTTAAATTACTTACAAATAAAAAAAACAATACAATAATATTTACAAAACGTAATCAATTTTATACTTAATTCCTAATGTTTTTTAATCCGAATCACTAGCACAGTCAGTATCTGACTCTGTCAAATCCGAGGACGAACCATCACTATTTAATGATATTACTAGTGGTAATACGTCGTCCATTACACACTGTTTTACAAAGTCATCATTAATAATTTTATTTGTGCTTTGGATGCAGCTGCTCCAAATTTGCGGAGTAACTTGGTCGAGGGATGCTTTCCAACAATGCTGAACGTCATTATCATTTCCTGAGGTTGCTATTATAATTTTATCATAATGATTTTTTGCAATCCCCCACACCTTCTCAATAGCATTGTACTGACAATGATATGGCGGTAATCGTGAAATTGAATGTCCATTTCTTTTAGCCAGAATGTCGACTGCATACGTTGGAACACGGGGTTTATTTATTTTAAGTATCGGTAACAGCTCACTTTTCGTCATATATGGCTCGAAATGTATGTTGCGTTCCCTAAGCCACTCAATAATATCATTTTTTTTGATGCACTTGTCGGACACCTGTTTAATTGTCATGAATGGTTTCGAGGCGTTATCCATCACGATGATGGAAGGTTCCTCCAAACTTTTTAGAAGTGACTCTTCAAACCACTGTTCGAACAATGTGGAATTCATTGATTTGTGGTAGTCACTGGATGAATTGCTTGAAGGAAATACCAAGCAACAGTTAGAAATAAACCCCTGTGAGTTCCCTGCATTCAAAATAATGAACCGTTTTCCTAGTGATAATGGATTCATAGATTTATTGGCAGCCTGAATATTTCCATCACTCCAGGTCTTCTTCACGGTTCCACTTCCTTTCGCAAATATCCACGTTTCGTCCAAAAAGACAACATTGCTGGGATATGGATTATATGTAAATGATCTTAAGAAGTACATCCTTTTTGAAATAATATGTGCTTGTTCGCATAAAATATGTCTATTATTATGTTTTTAAAATCTAAATCCCATTAAGTGAAGCAACGATTTCAACGAGGTTCTTCCAATTTCGCATAATTCCTTTCGTATGATTTCATCAAGAATTCCATCAACCGTCACAAACTTTTTCTGAGTATACATTTCGTACACGATTTTTCTGATTTCTCCTTTTACCGCATCAGGCATATTTTCCACTTTAGGTGCTGATCTATTCCTCCTTTTAATTGTGAGGCATTCACCACTTTTGCGTTGTGCACAAACTCTTTGAACTGTCTTTGTTGAAACTTGCATTGCACTCGCGGTTCTTTCATATTCTTTATTTATCGACGTCAGTGGTCCACCATTTTCACGTTCAGCACAAAAATAGTCTAACACATTTAATAATATCATCCGCCCTTCTTCGCTCAAAACTTTTCTCGATGCCATTGTTATATCACTTCAACATAAAAACTGAGACTGAATCTGTAATCTTTACGAATCATATTTAAATATCCACAATGTTCAATTAGGACTGTAATTAAAAAGTCATAAATGTATTGAAAATGTTCAAATTGTTTTGAATTTACTTAACTAATCGCCTTAATTTTAACGATGCCCATGCAGAAAGCAGTAATCACTTTTAAAACAAATTGGATTGTGATAACATTACATTTGTCAACCTTTAAAAGTCATTAATATGTACTTAAGAGATCGGATTCATCGTCCACATTTTCTGTGTTCACAGTAAAGTTAATGATTCCAAACGATTGCTATAAAAACATTGTTTAATGTCTTATGTATATCTAAAACAATTCAATCACAAACAAAATAATGTTTCTATTGCTTTGAATGGGTATTTTATTGGGAACCACTGGCATTCACGACCGTGCGACGGGTCCGCCCTGTGTTTGGGGGCGGCCTTTCCTTTTACGACCACAACGGACTTGGTAATTCGGCGCGCCTATACATATATGTATTTCAATGTCGGACATCTTCGATTTTTAAAACTTATTAAAAATAAGACGTTCTTAAAGTGGTGCACCAATAATAAATCGGACCCCAAAATCGTAAGACAATCTTAAGGGTGGGGTACCCATTAAATTAGCCGCTCAAGAAATCGAATATATCTTTGTAAATATAAACTTTTTCGAAAAGTTTATTTTGATAACATATTATATAAGGATCGATTATTATTTCTCTGTTTAAGTTTTGGTTTAATCTTTATTATTAACAAAGTCAGCAATATTTCACTTTAAACGGATAAACTGCAGAACCAATTAAGTAACAATAGTGAAATTTATTATTTTTTTTTTCATTTTTGGTATACAATTATGAAACGCTAATAGTTACAGCAAATTTATGTTAATAATAATTGTAGAGAATGCCAAAATGAACAATTTATGAAGAATAAGTTTTTTTCGAAATGTCTTTAGTTTTTGAGTAAACTGAGTTTTTGAATTTGAAGTACATTTTTCCGTCTTTTCCATAATTTTAAACGTCAGTTTTCTACGAAACGTTCGATGTACATTTGAAATATGATTTAAATTGAAAATAAACCATGAAAGCGTAAATATAAATGATATTACCTAGTCGGAGAAAGTAACATGATGGCCACATCAGCATTTTTTTACTAAATTGACGGATGTCTAAAAAAAAACGGAAAATTAAGCCACTGGTGGAAAATTACTCCCAGGAGGAACTAGCATTTGCCACGCTGTTCAGTCTTCGACAATCTGGAAGAATTGTGAATTATAATTAAATAAAAACATGATGTAATATAATTTTTGTTTTCTAAAATTTCCAATTTTTTCCAAGTGTTTATAATTGAGTTACTATTTTTATTTTTAGATATAAATTGTATAACAAAAATGGTGAACTTATCTTCTAGATTTGTTTGAACCATTTTTCGGCTAGAGTAAAAATTAAATGGGGGATGCTGGAGGGTAGAAGGGAAGAATTATTTAATATTGAATAATATACAGGGTGTCAATTTGAAAACTTTCAATGCGAATATCTGTGAAAATAAAAGAGTTAGAAAAACGCAATTTGGTACAAATGTTATACAGGTTGGGGGAACTAGAACCACCATATTTTGGTTATGGGGTGAGTGACCCCTTGGGCCCCATTCACCCTAACCCCAAAATTTTAAATGGCATCACCCCTTTTGTGTAAATTAAACGTTTTTTCAAGTAGTATTCATCAGTACAAGATTTTTTTTTTAATTTAATACAGGGCCGAACAAAAAAGTATAATTAAAATAAAATAAATTCTATGAATTGCTATTTTATTTAATTGGATTCTTATAATTCATTCCATTTTGGGCAACAAAAAAGGATAATATTTTTTTCTTCTCCAAATTCTCGAACCAGTGGGTCAGGTTTCAACAAATAACAATCAGCTATTGCAGTCAGGTGTGTTAGATTGTACGTCAAATTCAAAAACGATCGAAGTGAAATAATTTCAGACGAATTCACTATTTAATTTTCTTTTTTATTCGGTATCAAACATGGTTTACAGTATGGCTGAAAGAATTGCGATTTAGACACCTGACTGAAGTAGGCGATTGTTATTTGTTGAAACCTGACCCACTGCTTGGAGTATTTGCAGCAAAAATTTTTATTATCCTTTTTTGTAGCCCAATATGGAATGAATTATAAGAATCCAATTAAATAAAATAGCAATTCGTAGAAACAGAATTTATTTTAATTATACTTTTTGTTCGGCCCTGTATTAAATTAAAAAAAAATCTTGTACTGGTGAATACTATTAAAAAAAAAACGTTTAATTTAAGGGATCACAAAAGGGGTGATGCCATTTAAAATTTTGGGGTTAGGGTGAATGGGGCCCAAGGGGTCACTCACCCCATAACCAAAATATGGTGGTTCTAGTTCCCCCAACCTGTATAACATTTGTACCAAATTGCGCTTTTCTAACTCTTTTATTTTCACAGATATTCGCATTGAAAGTTTTCAAATTGACACCCTGTATATTTATAATAAACTATTTTCTTTGGCTACGAACAATTTTAATTAGACTAAGACGCTTTATAGCGAAATGTTCAGCTAGATTCAGCATTTCGACCTGTGTGCGACGGCTCGCGCAATCATATACAGAGTGACCCATTTGAAAGCGGGCCACCCTCATATTTTTTTTATTTTTGGAGCGATTTTGACGAATTTTTTTTTTAATGTCGAGGGGGGAAAGGTGTATTTTGGAGCCAAGCGGCGTCCAGTTTTTTTAAAAAGCAAAGCCTACACGATAATATTCAGAGCCGTAAAATCCATAATCCATATTAGAGATTGTTTTATTAAAAATCCGCGTACGCCACTGGAATTGGCGTCCTCTGAAATAGATCTGTACCAAGTTTCATGAAAAAATATTCAACATTAACGATTCTATGACTAAATTACTGACAGGTGTTATTATGCATTAAGAATACAGCTACACACGGATGAACAATTCATAATAGTAGGCTTTGCAATTACTAAAGTCACAGATGAAATAAAAGACGAAAATGTCAAATGTCAGTTAAGTAGTGAAATTTACGTACTGTTCCGTAAGTACACTGTCAATAAGTATGGCTCATAATTTAACGGTACAACATAAGATTGAAATAGTAAAACTTCGTGGTGACAGAGACAGGTCTGGAAGGGAAGTATCTCGAATTTTTAATGACAGACATCCAGAACTTCAAAATATTAGCAAGTCTATCGTTGTGCGAGTGTGCAATATTTTTAACGAATACGGAGCTGTATCTCAGCACATTTAAAAAAATATTAATGTAGTACAACGGCCACGAAAAAGCAATGAACGAATTCGAAATTATTTCATCGAAAATCCGAAAAAAAGTTTGAGAATTGCAAGTTTGGACCTCCAGTTACCACGGGAAACAATAAGAAGAAACCTTAAAAAATACAGTAATATGAAGCCTTATAAACCGAAATTTCTCCACACCTTAGAAGAAGGTGATAATGATAAGCGAATGGAATATTGCTTATGGTGCCAAGGAGAATACCTTAATGACATAAATTTTCAAAAAAGAATTTTGTTTAGTGACGAGGCAACATTTACAACCAATGGGACGGTAAATTCACAGAACACGATACAGTGGGCACAAAAAAATCCAGAATGGGTAATAAACTGTAGGCGACAATATTCATAGAAGGTAAACGTATGGTGCGGTATATTAAATACCAGAATAATTGGCCCCTTCTTTTTTGAAGGCAATTTGAATAGCCAAAGTTTTTTAAATTTTTTAAACAATGGATTTTCGGATGCTGTTGATGAACTTCCACTTGCAGAAGTGGCTGGTCTACTGTTCCAGTTAGATGGCTGTCCTATCCACAATGCCAGGACTGTGAGAGCGTGGCTGGAGGAAAATTTTCCTAATCGGTGGATAGGGCGAAATAGTAGGTTAATGCAGTTTCCTCCCAGGTCTCCTGACTTAACTCCCCTAGATTTTTTTCTATGGGGGTTTATTAAAGAAAAAGTCTACAATACTCGTCCAACCAACGCAGAAGAACTGCGCGAAAGAATAAGGCAGGCATGCGCTGAAATTACACCACATCAATTATCTAATGTTATGGCAAATATTAAAAGACGATATGATAAATGCATTCAAATAAATGGAGATTTAGTTGAAAAATCCAGAATTTAAAATTAATTTATGTGTTAATTTAATATTATTTTAGAAGAATGTCTGTAAAATACTGTTTATTAAATGTTGTTATTAAATAAAATAATCGTTGAAATTCATTTGTTATCGCATGGGTTACTGTATAAAAAGCTTCTTAATGCATAATAAACAACTCGTCAGTAATTTAGTCATAGAATCGTTAATGTTGAATATTTTTTCATGAAACTTGGTACAGATCTATTTCAGAGGACGCCAATTCCAGTGGCGTACGTGGATTTTTAATAAAAAAATCGCTAATATGGATTATGGATTTTACAACTCTAAATGTTATCTTGTAGCTTTGGTTTAAAAAAAAACTGGACGCCGCTTGGCTCCAAAATACACATTTCCCCCCTCCACATAAAAAAAAAATTCGTCAAAATCGCTCCATAAATAAAAAAATTATGAGGGTGGCCCGCTTTCAAATGGGTCACTCTGTATATGATAGCTTATCTCTAAAGTGCTGAAATCACATAATTTCACCTGTTAGGCTCAATGTAACACGCTTTCATTCGTGAAATTCACTCGTCGCAGTTACACTATTGCATTTTATTTGAAATATACGCACGAGAACAATAACACTTTTAATGAGGTTAGGATAATTTGACATTAGATGGCCTGAGAAATTTACGCAATAAAGCAACGTTGCCAACCTAAGATATGCGTAATTTCGTATTTATTAAAGACGTTGTAAACGACTCTTGGTTGTTATAATTACGTAATCATTTTACTTTATTTATTTGACTAATGAAAACGGTGAGATGTAAAAGTTCGCACTATGAATAAATCAATTTAAATTAAGACGCTCATCAATTTCCACGAATGAAAGTAGTTTTTTCGTTGAAAATCATGTGAACATAATTTAAATAGTTCCAAATTTAGAGAGAGAGTGTACGCATTATACATTACCAACGATTTATTACCTTCGTGTAATGAAGGTATTTGTTTGACGTTTGTTTTCACCGCGGTATTCATTTGAAAACTAATTAGTGCTTCAGGAAGTTATTTTTTGTTATTCATGTGTATTTTATTACACAACTACGTAAATGAGAGATACTAACAAGTTATTTATAATAAGAAATGTAATTACATACTTCAAATAAAAACAAATAACTTTGTTGCTATCGCTTTATTTACTCGTGGTAAGTGATACCAATAAAGTTATTCATTTTGATTTGAATTATTCAAAATTTATCACGAAGTGAAAGCCTCCACAGTTACTTATGTAATTAAATACCTTAATAAATGTAATAAAGACGAAATTATTCAATAATTCTGCAATAAGTGAGGTTGCCTCAAGTTAATTTACATACCTTAACTTGAGTTTACTACTAAGTATTTATTAAAGACGATAAATTACAGTTAGAGGTTAAAGATATTCATTATGTGTGGCTTAATGTATTTGAAATAGCAAAGACGTCCAAGAAGTAGAAATAAATGTTGACATTGAAATGCCCCTTGCTTAAAATTTATTGTTGACCCGTTGCCGAAATACAGATGCATCAATATTTATTTTACATTTAGTTTAAGTCCTTTTTTCCATAACGAATACCTGTCTTTGTGTAATATAAACATTGTTATTTGTTGAGCAGTGGCGGCTCGTCAGGGGAGGCAGGTGAGGCACTGCCTCACCATTAATTTTCAGGCACTGCCTCACCATTAATTTTCTATTTTATAAAAATATAAATCTATTCAATAAATTTCTTCCGTGTTGGCTTTGATATTGATAATTAATTATACAGTAATTATAAATGGATGTATTAACGGAAAATTCCCGATTTTTAATGATCAGAATTAGCGCGCCCATCCAGGCCGAACTTGCGGCAGAAATGAACCAGAGCGGTAGGAATTTATGCAACTTAATATGCCTCCACACAGTTTACCCATATCACATTCGAAGTAATGTGCAGATTTATTTCGATATCGGAGGCGAGCCTCACAGGCTTCTCATTGGTCGGAAATCACCCGCGTGATAGAGAGAGAGAACCTCGCGGCACTCGCAATTGTCAGCTGTGTTAGTAATCTATTCATTTCACTCCGCCGTCCGTTGATCAGCGTTAGTTATTAAAGGTAATCTTATTGATATTTATTAGTAAATAGTATTTATTCCTATATTATAATGGATGACGGAAATAGCACTCTTACAGTGAGAAATTGTAAAGACATCGTAAATTTCTTGCTTGATAATCCATTTAGCCGGTTGTCGTACGATGATAAAGTTTATGTAAAAGGTATCAAAAGGCCTTGCCCTGATCTTAGTTTATTATTGATTCAAAAACATCGATCATTTAAAAGTGCATGGTTTGACAAATGTAGTTGGTTGACAGGTACAATGATTAGAAATAAATTATTTTGTTGGCCTTGCATATTGTTTTCAAATAGCAATGAGTCGGTATGGCATAAAACAGGTTATGACGATTTAAAAAATTTAGCGCGTTCTATTGATAAGCATTCCAAAAGTAGAGATCATATATCATCAAATTGTAAATTTCACATTTTAGGTAAACAAAATATAGTTAATGTTTTAAGTACGGCTCGGCAAATTGAAATCGAAACGTACAATAACAACGTGAAGGAAAATAGGGGGATTTTAAAAAGATTAATCGATGTGACAATATTTTTGTGCAGTCAGGAATTGTCATTTAGGGGGCATGACGAATCAGAAACCTCAAATAATAAGGGAAATTTTCGAGAATTAGTTTTGTTAATGAGTAAAACGGATGGGATTTAAAAAAAAAATTAGATGATGCTTCAATTTTTTCGGGGCTTTCAAAAACAATTCAAAATGAGTTAATTGATTCAATCAGTTACACACTGAAGAATCAAATAGAAAGTGAAATTTTAAATTCCAATTTTTTTTCATGGCAAGTGGACGAAACTACTGATATCACTTGTATTTCTCAATTATCAGTTATATTTAGATACGTCATCCAGGGAACACTCGTTGAAAGGTTTATGGGATTTTATGATGTAAATTCTCAACGAACGTCAGAAGATTTATTCACCTTGTTAACAGAAACATTTGGAAAATTTAATATCAAAGAAAAATTAATTGCTCAAACTTATGATGGTGCTGCTGTTATGGCTGGTCATTTGAATGGTTTACAAACCAAAGTAAAATCAGTAGCTCCACAAGCAATTTTTACTCATTGCCATGCTCACGTTCTAAATTTAGTGCTAAGTAAATCGTGCAACTCAATAAAAAAAAGTACGAATATTTTTTTCAAATCTAACAGGATTTTCTGCTTTCTTTTCAAAATCAACAAAACGAACCGCAGTATTGGATGAAATTTGTAATGCAAGAATACCATCTAATGCACAAACACGTTGGAATTTTACATCTCGGGTTATTTTTACAATTCATGAAAAGTAAAATAAATTAATTGAAGTATTCAATTTTATAATTAATTCAGACAAATTTGATAATATATCTATCAGAGAGGCATACGGCTTAAAATCATTGTTAGAAGACAACCATTTCTGTTTCTTATTAGATTCCTTCAAACTTATTTTTGAACAAACAAGTGTTGTATTTTTAATTCTTCAACACAAACTAACTGACATCACGTATGCAAGAGGGCGTTTAACTTCACTTATTTTAAAATTAAAGGAATTTAGAACCAATGAAACATATTTTAATCATATATACGAAAAACATTTTTCTGACATAGAAAATCCTCCGAAAAAGCGAAAGCGCTCTGATGATGCAGATGATACGGGATTACAATATAAACAGATATTTTACGAAATTTTAGATACAGTGGTAGGACAAATCGAAACAAGATTTTTTGATCTAAGTAAATTAAAATTCTTTGATTTAATTTCAGTTAGTAAGTTTGAACTGTATTCAAAAACGTTTCCATTGCAGTTGTTTGAAGAATTAATTAAGCAATATCCATTTTTTGACAAAATACAATTACGAAATGAACTGTGGGTTCTATATTCAGATAAGCTTCTTGGTGAGTCTAAAATGCCAATGGATATGTTAGAATATATAAAGAATAATGACTTGCAAGTATGTATGCCTGAATTGTACAAACTAATTTCTTTAATAGTAACCATACCGGTAACATCTGCATCTGTGGAAAGAAGTTTTTCCGTATTAAAACGAATAAAAATATGCACAAGAAATCAAATAGGCCAAAATAGGTTGTCAAATATGTCACTCATTGCTATTGAAAAGGAATTTGTGAAAACACTTTGTAAAAATGAACATTTTTACGATCAAATTATAGATTATTTTGCTGAAAATAAGAACAGAAGAATACCATTAATATATAAAAACCATTAAATTTTTTGATTACATTTTTCTTGAAACACTTTTGTGCAATCTCTTTAAATAAATAGGATCCGTTTTCTTTAATATTCAATATACTCATTTCTAGTTTTGTTTAAGAATTTATTTATTTTCAAATGAATAGTTTTATGTTGTATTTTATATTTAATATTTATTAGAGTATTTTTAAGTTTGTTGTCCCATTTATTTCCATAACACATTCCAATATTTATTATAAACCTACGTAGAGTTTTATTTTTGTTATAGAATTTAAATATTTATTTATTTTTATTTAATAGTTCAACCTTATTATTTCCTTTCCAATTTTCCCATCCCGGCAAGAAAATCTTCACACCTTCTCGTGGTTCTTGCTGAACAATAGAATATCTTAAAGATATACCGGGTGACCCAGGGTTCCGTAAAAACCCCATAACTTATTTGCTATTTAAGATACCGACTTTTATTTTTCATAAACTAGTACCCACACCTATTCTATATATTTTAAAAATATGTATGTTTTTGTACAGGGTGTCTCAGTATAAGTAACAGATCAAAGTTATGTTTTTTTAAATGGAACACCCCATATTTTATACTTTATTTTTAATCCTCTTAAGAAGCTGATAAAAATAGTATAAGATAGTATGGACGGTATTACAGACTAAGATTATGGACGGTTGGTTAGTTATGGGCAAATTTGTGGCAAAAACATGTTCACATTGAAAACATTGCAGAAGCGTTCCTAGCAAAGATTGCTTCATTTTTTATACACTAGAAAATTTTCCACATCATGAAGAATAATACACATCGGCTTTAGTCCTTTTTTGTTCATACTGCTATACAGGGTGTCAACATACGCAAAATAATGGATAACTATTTTTTTCAAATGGAACACCCTATATATCAACCTTCTGTTGATTTTTGGATTTTCAGCCTAAACTATGCATTTTCTGAAAGAATAATAAGAGACCAAAGTTGTAGAGCGGAATTTTTCCAGAAAATGCATAGTTTTGGCTGAAAATCCATAAATCATCAGAAGGTAATAAAAGAAATATGTTTTTATTGATAAATCTCAAGAATCCTTAATATTTTGTTATGCAAACTGTATATCATTGGAAAGCTTATCAAAAATGCCATAGATTGGTGGCAACGTGGTGGTGTTTTATTTGAAAAAAATTGTTATCCGTTGTTTTGCGTATGTTGACACCCTGTATAGCAGTATTAACAAAAAAGGACTAAAGCCGATGTGTATTATTCTTCATGATGTGGAAAATGTTCTAATGTATAAAAAATGAATGCTTCTGCAATATTTTCAATGTGTACAAGTTTTTGCCACAAATTTGCCCATAACTAACCAACCATCCATAATAGACCCATTGTATCTTATACTATTTTTATCAGCTTCTTAAGAGGATTAAAAATTAAGTATAAAATATGGGGTGTTCCATTTAAAAAAAAACATAACTTTGATCTGTTACTTATACTAGGACACCCTGTACAAAAACATACATATTTTTAAAATATGTAGAATAAGTGTGGGTACCAGTTTATGAAAAATAGAAGTCGATATCTCAAATAGCAAATAAGTTATGGAGCTTTTACAGAACCCTGGGTCACCCGGTATATACACAGATGTTTTATTGGCCGAGTGAAGTGTCGACAATATTAAATCTGTGCCTCACCAAACCAAAAGTTGACGAGCCGCCACTGTTGTTGAGGCTGTTGAATGGAAACTTATAATGAAATTGTACAAGCGGGTCGGTCCACAGATAAAATTATGTAAATTTCTGTCTATGGTAACATTCGCAACACTGGGGATCCGGGGAATGTAGAAGTTTGAAGATGCCGCTTTCATATATCACGATAAACGTGTTGGTTATGTAGATGTGTTAGGTAAAAGTTCAAAAACCTTTTCATTTGCTCGGTTTGATTGATGTTGGAATATTTTTTTTTTAAGTAATAATATTTGACAACGAAGTTTATTATTTCAAATTAAGGAAACCGTTTTAAAAACATGAAAATATTAAATAATTTATTTATACCACGTAAAACTTGCAGATTACAAAATTGTTATGTAATATAATCGTACCATAAAATATATCACTATCTCAATATTCTATTAGCAGAATGATGGATAACATACTAAATAAAGATGGAAAGGATTTAATAGAAACTGTAGAAAAAAATGGTGATGTGACCATCATGTTACTTTCTCCGACTTGATGGTATCGTAGCTATTTATATTTACGTTTTCATGGTTTATTATTGACATAAATTTGCTGTAACTATTATTGTTTTATAATTATAAACCAAAAATTAAAAAAATAATAATATTTTTTTTTCGAATAAAAATGATTTTATGAAAAATGTTTTCAAGTAAAAGATGTTCTTTTCTTTGTTGTTTTCAAAGTTTGTTTAAATGTTTTTGGGCTATTTTTCATATTTAATAAAATATTGGGAAAAAACAAAAAACAGTTTGCGGTGTAGGAAATTTTACCAAAAGCTTATCAGTTCTTCAGATTATCAAATATTCAAACTTTCATATTTATTACTCTATTAGTTTTTGAGATACAGCGCGAACAGACACACACACACACACACACACACACACACACACACAGACACAATTTTTTTTTTTTCGAGAAATTGTTGAAATGGCATCTAGGGACCCCAAAACGGATATTTCCGTAAAAAAAAATGTTTGAAAAAAAAATCACGATCACAATACTTTCTCGTACTTCGTAACGGAGAAAGTAAAAATGGTCTGAGGTACTAAATGGAATTAAAGACGGAGGTAAACCGGGAGAATATACATATGTGAGAATAAATGGGCACTCAGTAATTGACTAAAAATAACAGCAACAGAAAGTGTAGAATTGAAGAGAAGAGAAAACGAAAATAAAATTGGAGACTCACTTACTCTCATCAAAACACAAAGCCGAGAAGACAAAATAACAATTATGAAAAATAAATGGAAACTGCGAGGGCGGAAAATATACGTTAATGATAATCTAACACTGACAGAGAGAAAGATACAAAAAGAAATAAGAGATTTTGCTAGAGAAAACAGAAAACAAGGAAAAGCAGCCAAAGTAAGTTAAGTGAAAAATGGTATCACTGGGATAGACAAGCAAACAAACTAATAAAAAAGACATTTCAATAAAGCAACAAATAATGTGATGGGTAGGGAAAAAACAGGGAACAGACGATTAAGATTAAAATCATATTCTGGAACGTAGCAGGACCAAACAATAACAAAGACAAAATCGCTCTGGGTATATTATTGTGTTCACATACATGTGATTGTTTGTGTTTATTTTGTGCATAATAGTGTTATATTTATTCAGTGGCCCCTGTTCAACGTTGAAACAAGTAAGATAAATCAATAAGAAGCTATTTCTTGTTGAGTGGGTGGTTCACACTAATAATTATTGACCGATAATGTATAGATAACCTACAATTAATTCATCAATTCATCAGTTATGGTTAATCGTAAATTTATTTGGTTGCCTATACTTAACATTTAGAATAATTTTTAGAATTTCTCATCAAATTTTCCTTACCGTGGTCTTCCTGTTCGTTTATATAGCCACTGCGAAAGACCGCGCAGTATGAAGACTTGTACCCCTGTCTTATACCTAATTTGTTAATTGTTTGGTGATTACTTTTATTTTCGTTTAATCTTGAAACCTTGTTTTAAAATTTTTACTCAGTTCTTTATTGAACTGCCTACAATTATAGGTAGTTATTTATCTGTCTTGTATTTGTGTTTTATTATTAACAGAACATATATTTTTAAATACTTTTATAATATGTGCAATATGTCAGATACTATCTGTGCTATTTGCTCTCTGACTGTAGATGCTAATATTTTACGCTGCGCGCGTTGTTCTCATGTTTTTCATGGGAATAAATGCGTTGGATTCAATAAAACTATTGTTAAGGCTATAGCTGAAAATAATACGATTGCTTGGTCCTGCGAAAATTGCTTCCAACTATCAAACGACAAAACTAGCGGAGCACTTGACAAAGTTTTAGAAATTTTAAATGAACACACTTTGCTCATTCATAATCTTATGAGAACCGTAACGAGTACAAATTTTAATAGTAAAATGAGTACATTAAAGTCAAAATCAAACCTTAAAATAAATATTCCATCAAGTTCCAATATTTCAACTAGTTCGGGAGATACTCCTCGTATAAGTACAACACCATTAATTGATTTCACCGACTCTCACTCGCCACGTAATATTCCGTATAAATCGTTGTTAGCGAACAATACTTCGGTGGAATCAGCGAAGGTAACAAATAAACATCTGTTACTTCTGAATCCGAAGTTGTCGCTAAAAAAACGCAAACCTATCGGAACATCGAATAGTCAGAATACCGCCATCGCTCAAGTCGCAAAGTCGCAAACTCAACGGAAGCCTATCATCGTTGGCAACTCTACAGCTAATAATTCTCCTCTCTTATGCTCGGCGGAAAGAAGACAGTGGTTGTATGTTGGAAGAGTGAAGCGGGGTATTACAGATGCTGATATTATTCAGTATTTGACTGATGTGCTCAACATTGATAATGCTAAATGCTTTCCACTAACAAGTAACGAGAATACCTGTTCTTTCAAAGTTGGCGTTAGAGAATCTCTAATTCAAAGTCTGCTAGATCCTAACTTATGGCCTATTGGGATTGCGGTAAAGGAGTTTTTTCCTCGCGAACTACAAGCGGCGTATGACTCCTCCGACAAGTTAGTTAAGTCGTGTATACCAAAACATTTGGGGGGTCTCTCATTATACTACCAAAATGTGAGGGGCCTGCGGACAAAACTTATAGATTTCTACAGTTCCGAGGATTACCACATTTTGGTTTTAACTGAAACGTGGCTACATTCTTCAATCATGGATAATGAGATTATCGATTGCCGATATGCTGTGTACCGCACCGACCGTTCAGTTACGACAAGTACAAAAACTAGGGGAGGTGGCGTGCTTCTTGCAATTAGGAAAAATCTGCAATCAACCAGTATACCGACTGATGACACCTTGGAAATGATAAGCGTGAAAATGATTAGTGGATCTATAAAAATAATATCATGCTGTTGCTACATTTCGCCTAATCTAATTCTCCTCTAAGTATTTATACGGACCATTGTAATATGCTTGAAAAACTTGTATTAGATTACTCTGATTATAAAATTATTGTTATCGGAGACTTCAATTTGCCAAATATTAATTGGGTCGAAGATCATGATAACTGTGGCCTTACTCCAACGAATCTTTGCTTTCCGATAGAAGAATTATTTTGTGATAGTTTGGGTTCTATCGGTTTAAATCAATTTAATTCAAATCGGAATAAATATAGTGTGTCACTAGATCTATGTTTCTCAAATTATGAATCCTTACCAGTGGTCACATGTCCACCAATAATTGCACCTAACAGATATCATCCCTCATTAACTTGTTTTAGTTCAGAAAGCTGCGACTCTATAGTGGATAATATTCATTATAAGTCTGATTTTAAGCGTGCTAATTACGATCAGATTAATAATTTCCTGGCATGTATTGACTGGTCTTATTTTAATAGTTGTTCGGATGTTAATACCGCCAATCAGATATTATATAATATCCTCCATTTTGCTATTGATTTATATGTGCCGAAAAAACGTATCAATTATAATTCTTACCCGGTTTGGTTTTCCAAAAATCTCATTCATATGATAAAATCTAAAAAGGAAACTCATCAAAAGTGGAAACTAAGCTCTAGTGATTCTAATTATAAGGTATTTGCTGATATCAGAACACAATGTAAGTCGTAAACTATGTTATGTTATAGAAGATACTTACATAATGTAGAACAGTCAATTCCACATAATATTAAGTCTTTTTGGTCTTTTGTTCATCAGAAAAATAAGCCGTCTGGAGTACCAATGTTTATGACAATCGATGATACCTGTGCTATGTCAGGTGAAGAAATCTAAAACTTATTTGCTGAGTATTTTTCTTCAGTTTATAAACCAGCTACTGAACGTACATCAACTTTCACGTCTGATATATCAGTTAACTTATTTATTTATTTATTTATTTATTTATTGTTCATAAACCCAACAGACTCAAAGTCCATTAACAGGGCTAAAAGTATATATACAAATGTAGTACATGGTACAAACATAAATTACATTTATAGAAACTTAAACCTAGGGTAAAGTTGACAATTTCAAGCATTCCATAAGATCTTTCTTAAATTCATTGAATGATGGATTAAATATGTCAACATTATATACATATTGGTTATATAAGCGCGACAAACGTAAAATTGGTGAGTTTGAATAATAATTAGTTTTTGAAGAGTTATATACAAAAGTTTTAGAGTGCCTTGCGGACAGTCGAGGAACATTAAAATTAAATAAGCTTAATAGGTGCGAATCATCAATGGAGTAATTAATTAGTTTATAAAGAAAACACAAACTTCCATATATGTGTTGATTATGTACTGTAATGAAATTAAACTCTGATAGTAGGTCATTATAAGGTATATCGAAGCGGTAAACTTTATATTTTACAAAATACAGGTATCTGAGAAATTTTCTCTGTACCCGCTCTAACATATTAATGTAATTTAAATACATAGGGGACCATACCATTGAACAATACGTCATCTTGCTTAATATAAATGAACGAAAAAGTAAACTCATAACTTTCATATCGGTAAATGCTCTACAGTTACGGATAATAAAGCCAAGCAGACGATAACAATCCTTGCTTATTTGTGAAATATGGTTATTAAATGACAACTTGACATCAAATATTATACCAAGATCTTTAATTTCACTTAGCCTAGTAACTTGTATATCATTGATAAAGTATGGATACAATATTAAGTTATTCTTTCTTCCATAGGTAACTACAGAGCATTTAGAAATATTAAGTGATAGATTGTTGGCATTGCACCATTCAATGAAGTTATTGAGTTCACTTTGAAGTTGAGCACATTGGTATGCACTATCAATAACACTATATATTTTTATGTCGTCCGCATATAGTAACATATCACATTTGAATATTTTACACACATCTTCCATAAATAGCAGGAAGAGTAGAGGCCCCAAATTGGATCCTTGAGGAACACCACTGCTTGCAACGTACCACCTGGATTTACAGCCATAAATTTCCACAAGTTGGCGACGATCATACAGATAGGATGACAAGACGTTTATAATATTTTGGTTTAGGCCAAAGTTGTGTAGTTTGTCGATAAGCAAAGAATGATCTAGACGATCAAATGCCTTAGTTAAATCTCCATAGATAACATCAACCTGTTTCCCATTGTTCATCGCTTCAGTTATCAGTTGCGTTATATTCATTAGATTCGTAGATGTAGATCTGTGTTTCATGAAACCATGTTGTCGGGTGGAAAGACATGGACTAACTTGATAATATAAATGGTCGCTCAACAGGGATTCAAATACCTTTGATAGGTTGCTAAGAATAGCTATGGGTCGGTAATTCTCTATAACATTGTTCGATCCTGACTTTAATACCGGACATATTCTTACTTCTTTCCACCTTGTGGGAAATATACCAGTCTTTAATATTAATTTATAGATATGAGTAAGAGGTTCACATAAAACATCAGCTGCATCTCTTAATATCATAGCAGGAACTAAATCTGACCCCATTGTTAGGGTGGGCTTCAAGCGCTTTAATTGCTGACGAATATCAATCGAATCTATCACAAAATCGCCCAAGTTGGATTTATTTAACTGCACATTACGTTTGGGATGAGAAACTGTCCTAGTTGTATATGATTTTATAAAATTATCAGCAAAAGCGTTAGTAATGTCACTGGGTGTACTATATGTTAAGCCCTCACGCGTCATTGAACCCGGAATACGAGATTTTTTCCGCTTTGTATTTATATAATTCCAAACCAATTTAGGTTCATGTGATAGACGTTGCTCAGTACGCTTGACATATTCTAGATGGGCGGAGGCAATATCTCTTTTACAAGATTTTCGAAGTTCTTGAAATTTAATACGGTCCTCTGTTCGATGTAATTTCAAAAAACGCTCACGACATTTCTGTTTTGATTTCAATTTTTTACGAATGGTAGAATTAATCCATGGAGCACTTATGTTGAAGTTGTTAGGTTTGAAACGCGGAACGTGCTTATCAAAGATATGATACATAGTATTATAAAAAGCCTCACATACGGTGTCAACATCTGAACATCCATATATCTCACTCCAATCAGCATCATATATATCATCACATAGGGCAGGATAATTTGCTCTTCTGAAATTATATTTGTATGTCATTTCTTCAAAAATATTTGTTTTTGTATCATTTCCAAGTGGTATAGTGAATATTATAGTGGGATGATGGGCATCCTCATCAACCAATGGCGAGGAACATCTTTCCAAGTCGTAGATAGAGTTATCTGATGCAATAACCAGATCTAGAATTCTGTTGTTAGTATTAGTGACATTGTTGAACTGAATTAAGTCGTTGAAGTTCAGGAAGGCGTGCAAGGCGTCCAAAGAAGATGAGCGAGCATTATCGGAATAGTTGGGGATGTTAAAATCACCAACTATAACAACATTCATATGTGAAAATTGATGTTCAATGCGTTCAAATAAAATGGAATATTCATCAACAGGAGTTGTAGGTTTGATATATAGGCAAATTAATATGGTGGATATTTGATTTAATTTTAGATGCACCGCTATAAGCTCAATAGAGTTCAATAGGTCCATATTGAATGAAATTGCTTCAGTAGAAAACTGTGTACGAGATGCAATTAAAACACCGCCGCCTCTGCCTCCTAATCGATCAGATCTATATACATTATAATTTGCAGGAAAAAGCTCTGAGTTTTGAACATCATTATGAAGCCATGTTTCAGTCAAAAAATATATATCGTTATCATTACATTCAACGCTATTGTAAAATTCATTTATTTTACTATTCAAGCCGCGCACATTCTGATACACAACATGTAATTTAGATGGATGAGTAAGTTGGGTAGAAATTAGTTTTTTTTCTGAACTGGGGTTTTCCTGACGATCCTTGGAATATTATTGAGGTATTTTATAATAACATCTTCACCTGTAGCTTGGCGTTCTTTTAGCTCTTCTTGCAGCTTTACAAATTCAACACGTTGCATTGGGGTACGATCAGGTTTAATTCGAAGGTTGTTTCCAAATTTGTTTTTGTTCTTCATTATACTTATAACCATATCGGCACTTGAGAAGATAAGTTTAATTGGTCGTGGACGATCACTTTTCTTTCCCAATCGAAAACATTTTTTCATAACAATACCGTTGTCAATTTCTTGAAGAACGGCATCGATTTTAGCAAATTCGTTGGGAGATTTGTCATTCTCAATTAATTCAGGGTGATTATATAAGATTAAATTTTTCTCGCGTAATTTCCTATCATACAATTCGTTTATGACCGCCTGGTTATTGCCAGTAGTGAAGTCAGAAACTTTGGACTCGAGTGCGCATACTTTTGAATTGAGCCGATCAAGTTCGGAATGTAGACACTCGTTATCGGATTTGATGTTGGCGACATCAGTTAAGAGTACCTTTAGAGCGATATTATCATCAGCCAACTTATCACATTTTTCTGTGAGAATATTCACTGATTTTTGTAAATCTTTGACGCATTTCATTAATTCAAAGGAAATGTTATCATTATTAGCTGCTTCGCAAACATGTTTATCACGACAACTGGGGTGACAATATTTTTTACAGGTTATACAAGTAGTCTTATTTGCAACAATTTGACCACATCGACCAGCACAAATATAATCAGGCATTTTTATTATCACAAATGGAGCTAGCAAATTGAAAAGAAATGATCGCAGGTAAGAAAAACAAAATGATAAGGAGACAGACAGGGACACACTTCTTCACACCAACGGGGCCCGTCGTGGTGACTAACGAATTTAACAGACGTGAAGGCCGCGGAAAAAGTTGGAAAAATATAGGTTAGGACTAGAAATGGATTATATTACAGTTATTAAACAACAACGACAAAATCAAAATTACTTACGTTGTGCGCTATACTAGAATGCATATATACACACACATTAGAAAAATGTTGCACTTTTTAAATACGGTAAACACTCGGTTTAATTAATAAATATGCACACGATGTACGACACGTGAATCGTATGTTAACAGTGTCAATAACTTAAACGATATTGACATAACTCCTGAGCAAGTACTACATCTCAACTCTCTCAATTAAAGATCACTGGTGGCCCTGGCCCTGACAATATAAACCCAATATTTCTTCGTAACTGTAGTTGCACGCTATACTATCCGATGTATAAACTTTTTTCATTGTCATTAAGTTCTGGTGTCTTTCCTGGTGCATGGAAGTCGGCATATGTAACACCAATTCATAAATCTGGTTCTAAAACTAACACTAGAAGCTATAGACCTATTTCCATACTCTCGGTCATACCGAAACTTTTTGAAAAATTATTATACAAACGATTATTTGGAGTGTTCCGTAACATAATTACTGAAAATCAACATGGGTTTTACGCAAGTCGTTCCACACAAACGAACCTGTTGATCTTCACTAATTACATAGTTCGCGCCTTTGAAAGTGGATCTGAAGTTCATTCAATCTACACCGATTTTAGCAAAGTATTCGATTGTGTAAACCATTCGATATTGATACAGAAACTGAGTGCCCACGGTATAGGTGATCCTTTGCTAAAATGGTTTAAATCGTAGTTAACAGATAGAGTTCATTCTGTTAAAATAAATGGTTATATCTCAAGCTCATTCCATGTAACTTCTGGGGTTTCTCGGGGGTCTCATTTGGGACCCCTGTTATTTTCTATTTTTATTAACGATATATCAGACGAACTCACCTGTCCACACTTATTATTCGCAGATGATTTAAAAATATTCTTAAAAGTTAGAAGCTTAGCTGGTTGTATTACCGTTCAAAGTAATTTAACCTTAATTAATAATAATAATAATAATAATAAATTGCTTTATTCAAATAATTTCAAAACACAAATTGCTATTTGATAATAATTTGACAGCGTCACACCAGGAAACAGAATTACAAGACATGTAATGTTAACATTATAATCTAATACATCATTCTGCAGCTTCAAATAAATAAATAAATGTCTATAAATATATATTCTAAAACGTACATACATATTCACGTACATCATTATACTCGGTTTAAATAAACAAAATATTCATCAATTGTATAGGGTTCAATTTGAACTAATTTGTTGAAAATAGCCTTCTTAAATTCATTAATTTGTTTTATATTTTTTACCTGAAGCGGTAGGGTATTATAGAATTTTACACATGAATAAAATGCACACTTTTCAGTAATTTGCAACTTGTGTTGGGGAAATCTTAAATCTTCCTTGTATCTCGAGACAGATCTGTTACTGTTCGGCACAAAAAAGTTTTTATTTTTGTAACAAAATTTGATGCACTCTAATATGTATAGTGCAGGTACAGTTAATAATTGGTTTGCTTTGAAATGTCCACGCAGGGATTTCAAGTACGGTAATTTGTAAATAGTCCTTAATGCACGTTTTTGTAACTTAAATATTTCATACATATTTATTGTTCCACCCCAGTGTATTATGCCATACCTGATTTTCGATAAAAACATTGAATGATATACCGTCAATGCCGTGTTTGGATCCACCGCTTCAGATAAAATCCGCAGGCAGTAACAGCTGCTGTTTAATTGTTTCAACAATCCTGCAACCTGATCCTTCCATGTTAATTTTTCGTCCAGAATTAAGCCTAGGAAACGACCAGAGTTATTCAATTTGATTAATATATCGTTATTTAATAATATTTCTTGGCAATTATCGTTCTGCCTCTGTGTTTTAAAAATAATGAATGTAGTTTTACTTTGATTTAATACTAATTTATTATTAATGCACCATTTGCTTAACTGTTCCAAAGTAACTGACAATTCTTCCTTTAACTGCTCTGCTGTTTCGGCGGTAACCAGCAGGTTTGTGTCATCCGCATACGCTGTTAAGTAATGTTTTTTAATCAAAGGTAGTGTGAAAATATCATTTAAGTAAGTCACAAAAAGTTTCGGCCCTAAGACACTTCCTTGTATTACCCCTATTTTGATCTTTTGCGTGTCAGATTTTACGATATTATCACCTGTGACCATTTCGACAACTTGTTGTCGGTCCTGCAAATAGGAGCGGAACCACTGATTTGCTGTCCCTCTTATACCATAGCTGTATAATTTTTTAAGTAAAATGTCGTGATCTAGGCAGTCGAAGGCACAAGAGAAGTCAAGCATAATAGCACATGTTAACTTCCCTTTCTCCAAACTTTCAGCTATTCGTTTAATGTAAAGAAATACTGCAGTATCAATACTTTTATTTTTCGAGTATCCGTGTTGATTTTGATTTATTAAACTACACTTTATAAAAAAAATTGTAAGTTTATCAGACACAATTAGTTCAAAAAGTTTGGAGAAAGCAGTTAACAATGTAATAGGACGGTAGTTGTTTAAGTCATTTACATCACCTTTTTTTAGTAAAGGTTTGATGAGACCAAATTTAAACGATTCTGGAAAAGTGCCGGAAGTAAAGAATAAATTAATTATATCCGTCAAGGGCTCTGCAATTAAGTGTATGATCTTTTTTAATAGATTACATGAGATATTATCAATACCTGAACTGTTTTTATTTTGCAGACGTTTAGTGTAATTTATAACCTCTTCTGTTGTAACAGGAAAAAAATAAAAGCATTTGGAATTATTGGGAATATTATTTTCATGTTCTTTAAATGGTAATTTACTTAATAAATCCGTTGCTTTATTAGTAAACAAATGATTAAAATCATTTGCTAACTTTTTAAAATCGGATGTTTCTATATTTATTTTGTTGTCCCTCTTTTTTCCAATCATTTCATTATATATATTCCATATTGTCTTGTTTTTATTTTGTGATCGAATAATTTTTTTGCGGTAGTAATTTATTTTTTCCTTTTTTAGTTGCTTATCATATAGATTTTTATATTTATTAAAGTAATGTTTGGCCTCCGGAAAATATCGCGCCAAGATATTAAAAACCGACATTTTATTTTTGTAGTCTTTTGTAGCTTGTGTTTTAAATATAACTTGATTATGTTTTGCATAAAACTTAACCAACGGAAATGTTGCATTGAATTTATTAATTAATGTAATTAAAAATGTTGAACATTTTTCGTTAATATCTGATTGATCATATACTGGTTGCCATGATTCTTGTGCCAAATTGTCGCAGAAAGTGTTTATTAAATCATTAGTAATGAGATGTTTTTTAACTCTGTGGTCTGAAAGTCCTGTATGGATTACTTTAGGTTCACAAACTAAAATGGAATTGGTTGCAGCATTGTCCAAACAACTAGCTGATGTGCCAGTTATTCGAGTAGGCTCATTAAACATAAGTTTTGTCCCATATGATCGCATCATATTCTTAAAAGCTATAGATTCATAATCATTTTTTAGAGTATTAATGTTATAGTCGCCCATAATTACAAATTGTCTTTTCTTGTTATGTAATGTATCTAACAGTATACAAAATTTCTCCATGAAACGATCAAAATTTCTTGATTTTGTGCTATATAATACCACTACTATTATATTTATATTTTTTGAATCCACTTTGAAGTTGCACTCTGCGCCCGCACATTCAAAAGTTTCTTCCTCCGCCATTTGATTTATGAATTCTACTGGTTTTGACGAGACATTTGATTCAACAAAAATTGCAGCGCCTCCATGTTCCTTGTGTGTTCTGCAGAATGTAGAGATTAAACTGAATCCTTGTAAATTCAGAAACCTTATATTATCTGTTTGCCAGTGCTCGGTTATGCAAATCACTTTAATATTATTTTCAGTTTGAATCAAATGGTTCAATTGGTTTATTTTCGGGCGTAGTGATTGTATGTTATGATGCAGGATTTTGATATCATTTTTGTTCATTTGTTGCTTTGAGTTTTTAACTCCTGCCGAAAATTTTTATACAAATTATTTTTAGTTTTGTCGTCGTTATTCGTTCCTGATTGCTTACGAGGAAAGTGAAATCTGTCCACGTATGTCCCTTTTGGCCAAAAATCAAGTGAGGTGAACTTATCAATTAAACTGTATGGTACACCCACTTTGAAAGCTCCCCCCATTGTTGTCGCTTGAAGAGTAAGTTTCTCGCATGAGTAATCCGTTTCTTCTACTTCTTTTAAGCAGGATAATATGTCATTGTCTGTGACTTCTTCGCTTATATTGGCAATGAAAAGCCAGAATTTTCTTTCCACTACCTTTAATTTTGACAATATCGATGATTGAGAGTTTCCAGTTGCAATTTTTTTTCGAATTGTTCTCCGGTGTCGTTTATTATTGCCGTCTTTCCAGTCGTCGTTTTCTAAATTTATTATTTCATCGCATTTGGTATGCGCCACAGCTGCTTCTACTGCCAATTTAACTGCTCCCGGGGCGATGGAAGGTGGATATGCAGTTTTTTTATTTTTTTTTGCCTTCTCTGATCCTTTTGCCGATTCTTCGTGTCCTCTTTTTGTGTTTTTTTCTTTCGTCGCAGTCTGCGTGTCTGCTGCTTTCGAGATGCTCAATGGGATGTCGCCAGTTTCTTGCATCCTAGTCGCCATCTCATTAATGTTCGAGGTACTAACATTTTTGGTAGCGCTCTGCACTCTATTGTTTACATTTACTCCCGCCATTTCTAACCTGTCTTGTAGGAAATTATTTTTCTCAATCAATAGTTGATTATTTTGTTTTAAAATTTGGTTTTTATCCTGCATTTCAGCTATTATCTGTTTCAGCAGTGATATTTCCATTATGTACCTGTCATTTGGTTCGTTCTCTCCTGTTTCCTGTAGAACGCAGGTATGTTCCGGTTTGGAGTCATTTTTGCCCCTTTCATAACATCTCGAGTGAAAAATAGCTCCGCACTCTATACATTGCACTTTTAAACGCGTTACGACTCGATTACACTTTTTGAATGTACACAGTAAACTGTTTTCTTCGCTTACTAAATAATCCGATGTATTGCCCGAGTCGGCCATGTTGTGTTTATCCAATGATATGGAACTGAACATAAACAAGTGCAAATTCATGCCATTTTCGCGATGTCTGGACCCGATCTATTTCATTTATACTCTGAATAGTATTCTCCTATGCACAGTACATATGATACGAGACTTGGGTGTGTTATTAGATTCTAAGCTATCCTATAATCTACATATCGATCATATAATCAACAAGGCCAATAAAATCCTTGGATTCATAAAGCGGAGCACAACAGATTTTAAGGACGTGCGCGCGCTGGTAATTCTATACAATATTCTGGTCAGATCACATCTTGAATATTGCTGCCTTATATGGTCACCTGTGTATAGGACTCATGTAGCTAGATTAGAGTCGGTGCAAAACAAATTTGCTAAAGTATTGTCGTACAAATTAAATTTCCAAGGCATCTATTTGACACCCGAACAATCATGTATTTATGTAGGTCTCAAATCACTGGATATTCGTAGAAAAGAAATGGATCTCTCATTTTTGGTTAAGGTACTAAACGGAGTTATCAATTCAGAGCAATTGCTAAGCCCTATTAACATTAGTGTACCTTCTAGAGCATTACGATCGGCAATTTTTTATACACAAACCGTCAGAGAACTACGTATTTCACGTATTGTTAAAAACGTAAACAATACAGCACTGTCAATAGATTTCGTCGGAGTTTCTTACTTTCGATTTAAAGCCCAGTGTAGAAACGCGCTGTAACGTGTACGTGTATGCGTTCATTCTTATACAATTTTATTTTATATTTTTATTTTAACATGTGTATGTATGTATGCACATGTATAGAGTTTTGTATTTTTGTAATGTTTCAATGTTTCATATGTATAGCCTACAATGTATTTGTGTATATATTTATGTAGTTTACCATGTAAATGCAGTAGCGTTAAATAAATAAATAAATAAATTATATCAAAAATTTTCAAATTATTGGATTGGTAGAAACACGGATCTAAAAAGAAACGTGGAAGAAGACTAAAGATAAATTACCGAAAGAATACATATGTAGGTTCCAACCAGCAACAAGAGAAAAAAGAAAAGGAAGAGCAAAAGGCGGAATATTAATCGGGATAAGGAAAGATATGATACAGTATAATAATTAAAACGAAGGTAACAAGAAAAAAGGGATAATGGAAAGTAACGTTTTAATAGGAAAGAAAATAGTGACTGTCTATAGCAGAAGAATGAAGGAGGCAACGAAGAGTCTGGAGACTACTATGGTAGGAACAGAAAAAACAAATTTGATTATTGGAGGAGATTTTAATGCCAGGATAGGAAAGAAGGGAGAAAGAAGCAGTTTTAGAACAAAAAAAAATAACATACTAAGTTAAGAATGAAATGATTTAATAAAAATGGTGGAAGAAAATGGCTTGGAGGTACTAAGTGGAAATAAGGGTGGAGATGAAGAGGAAGAATATACACATGTGGGGACGAATCACGACACTCAGTATTTGATTATATGTTAGTAAAACGAGCAAACGTATAATGAAATAGATATATTTAAAGTAGGGGAACAGGTGGACTCAGACCACCAACCTTTGATAAGTCAGTGACTTTTTGAATTTCCTGCCTAGTAACATTAAATGCTATACTGCTCATGTCAACTACCATCTGTCAATAGACTTCTGTCAAATTTTGAGCAAGCTGCATCATTTAGGTTGTGTTTGGTAGCTATTAAAAGCAGACGACCTCGTGAATTTCGACAACAATGGAAAAACGTGATCTTCGTGTGCGCATTAAGCATTATTTTTTGCGTAAAAAAGCTGTCACCGGAACCAAGGAAAGGCTTAATATAGTATACAGTGTGGAAACTTTAACTGGAATAAAATTTATAACTTCGATATAGGCGATTTTTGCAAAAAATCCCGAAACACGCTAAGTATTGTTTTTTCTTGCCCTCATTTCTATGTATATGCTGCTTGTTTATCTGTTCCCGGAAGAGCCCAGCCACCTCCGACTTTTTTTTTCAAATGGAAAGGTATGTCAAGTGACACCTCATTTGAAAGGTCTCTTCGCATTATTTATTTCTTGAATATTTACAAATCCCACGTGATACAAAAAAGAAAACCACTTTTACGTTGAACATGTTTCGGCGTAAAGTTGTATGTTTTTGACATGTGTTTTGATGCTTTGGAACTGCGTTGCTTAGTTACTAGTGATAATAATAGTCACCAAAGCAGTCATATACGCTCGTCAAGTTGTCGAAGTGATTTCTAAAATGCAGTATTTAACCGAAAATCTCCGAATCGAGATTCTGATGATGATCGGTTATGGTAACAGAAGACGAAGTCAGCTTGAGGTTGCTCAGTTATTTCGAAAAGAGCATCCGGATTTATCACCCATTAGCCAAGGTACCATAAGCAAAATTGAGACACAATACAACAATTTGGGTCATGTCAGGGTTGTGCCCAGACAGCGAAATCCCACTGTTCAAGCTGATACCAGGCTAAACGTATTATTAACTCTTCAAGAAAATCCAGTGACTCCAACCAGGCAACTGGCCCGTGACAACGAGATTAGTCATACTACTGTCCTGAAAATTCTTAGATCAGCCAAGCTGCATCCTTACAAGATGCAGGCACTCCAAGAATTAACGGAGGATGACCTGGACCGCCGAATCGAATTTTGCGAGCAAATGATGAACATGATCGACAATAACCAGATTTCATTAGCATCAATTCCTTTTTCCGACGAAAGTACTTTTACCTTACATGGTGACGTTAATCATCAAAATTGTCGTTATTGGGCTGATCATAACCCTCATTGGATGCGAGAAACTCATACTCAGTTCCCGCAAAAAGTCAATGTATGGGCTGGAATAGTAGGTGATCAGATTGTAGGACCAGTATTCTTCAATGGTAATCTTAATGGATCAACATATCTTACGTTTCTTCAAGACGACCTCATGCCAGCGTTAGCCACTTTATTTCCAAATCCATTAGATCCAGATTTACCTGATGAACGAATATGGTATCAACAGGACGGAGCTCCACCCCATTATGCTGTGATCGTTCGTAGATATTTAAACGAAGTTTTTCCCAATAGCTGGATTGGAAGAAGAGGTCACATTGAATGGCCGGCGAGATCTCCGGATCTTAGTCCCCTTGACTTTTTTTTTGTGGGGATATCTCAAGAGTAAGATCTATGTAACCAAACCAAACGACATTGAGGACCTTAAGCAACGTATTAGGCATGAAATACGGCAAGTCACACCAGAAATGTTACAAAACATTAGAGATGCATGTTATCATCGATTTGCACTTTGCCAAGAAAGAAACGGTGCCCATTTTGAACATTTGTTGCATTAAATAGTATTCAAGTTATAAAAGTGGTTTTCTTTTTTTTATCACGTGGGATTTGTAAATATTCAAGAAATAAATAGTGTGTTGTATTACTTGCGAAGAGACCTTTCAAACGAGGTGTCACTTGACATACCTTTCCATTTGAAAAAAAATGTCTGAGGTAGCTGGGCTCTTCCGGGAACAGATAAACAAGCAGCATATACATAGAAATGAGGGCAAGAAAAAACAATACTTAGCATATTTCGGGATTTTTTGCAAAAATCGCCTATATCGAAGTTATGAATTTTATTCCAGTTAAAGTTTCCACACTGTATAGTGTATCAAGGGCCGAAAATAGGCTTTAGCAACCCGCCGCTTTTAGCAACACGAGCGAGCGAAGCGAGCTACTCATATTCCGCGGAAGCTTGTCTAGATTATGCATATTATTTTTTTGGCACTAGAAAAAATACCATGTGGACTCTGCACCATCAATTTTAATGGTTAAGAAGTGGTTTACTGAATTCCGTTGTGGCCGTACCAGCACAAGTGAAGCTGAACATTGAGGTCGACCAAAAGAGGTCTTTACGCCAGAAATCGTCGATAAAATCCATGGAATGATATTGGACGATCGGAAAATGAAAGTGCATGAGCTGGTTGAGGCTGTAATCATCTCAACAGAGCAGGTATATCGCATTTTACATGAATATTTGGACATTAAAAAGCAATCCATCGAATGGGTGCCGCGATTGCTCACAATCGACCATAAGCGCAGGCGTGTGATCACTTCACAGGAGTTTTTGGCGATGTTCAATCGCAATCCGAACGAGTTTTTGCATCGTTTCTTAACTGTGGACGAAAAATGGATCCCCCACAATACACCGGAGTCTAAACAACAGTAAAAGCAGTGGACTTTTCCGGGGGAACGTGCACCAAGTCTAAGGTGGGTCTGTCGGCCAACAAGATCATGGCGACAGTTTTCTGGGTGCACGCGGTGTCCTTCAGATTACCTTGAAAAGGGTAAAACAATCACTGGTAAATACTATTCAGAGCTGCTGGACTGATTCGACATGGATTTGAAGCAAAAATAACCGCATTTGGCAAAGAAGTAAGGCTTGTCTTGCCAGGACAATTCACGGGTGCATACGTGTGTAGTCTCCCTGGCAAAAATCCATAACCTGAGCTGCTACCCCATCCTGGACATTCACCCGATTTAGCCCCCTGCGACTATTTCCTGTTCCCAAACCTGAAGAAATGGCTCGGCGATAAGAGATTTGGATCGAATGAAGAGGTAATCATTAAAACCAACGCATATTTTAAAGTCTTTGGGGGAACTCGTTATTTGGAAGAGATAATATTGTAGCATCAGCGCCACCATGAACGTCGATCATCAAGAAATCGAATCAAGGAACGAGAAGTTAAGGGTCACCAGGGAAACGAAAAATAAATATTTTCCGCCATATCAGACGTTCATGTATAAATTCGTAAATAATAATAATAATCTTTATTAATGCCAGAAGTATAAAGTTACTACGTCAGTGAAGAAAATACCAGTTACAGACTAAAGTAACTATTAATCTTCATTAATTTGATGAAAAATAAACAATTATGAAACTACATAATAAAAGCAGAGAACAACATAAGAGAAGATTTTATTTAATTGTTGTAGCGACCCATCAGGAGCTACAATACAAATACGAAAGGGATGATGTTTGATACCTATTAAGGAGTATAATGTTGTAAGGCAGAAACTTGGGGCTGGGGAGAACCAGAAAGATTGTGGGCCACACTGGCAGGACCCTGATCCTGGCATCTGCCCACTACATAGTGTGGGGCTGCAGCGGCACCAACCACAGAGCAGAATCTCTTCTAGAGTACCTCTCAACCACGACCCTAAAGGTAGTGGACAGGGGTCACGAACCCACTTTCTTGACCCCCACTAGACAAGAGGTCACAGACATCACCCTCGTAAATGCGAATACAGCAAAGCAGATAGAGAACTGGCGCGTCCACCAAGATGTGTCTTTCTCGGATCACAGATGGATCTGCTACGTTAGTTACGTCCGTGGAACGAATCCTGGCTCGAAACCCAAGAAGAACCGATACTGTTCAACAACTGTCTATCCAAACACCTAGAAGAAGATGCCTTTAGGCAGGACCCTGTAAGCAGGGAGGCGGTTGAGAGACTGTCTCTGAAATAACAGACCAGCCGTATAGACTCTTTTCATGAGGCCTGCCAAACACTTCTGCCAAACCTCTCTGGTGGTGCCCCGAGCTGACCAAAACAGCTTACACTCTCGTAAAGCCTTTAACATAGCAAAGAACTCCCGACTTGAGGAGGACTGGGCCACATATAAGAGAACCCAGAGGGACTTTAAAATGACCCTTAAGAGGAACCAAAGGGCCTCATGGCGCAACACATCATGTGTGAATGTGAGTCACTCAAACAACCCAGGTGGTCCGTATTCGGAGAGAGGAGTGGCCAGATTGGTCACAACTGGGCAACACTACTTGACTTCACAATAAGTATAGGTTGGCTTGAGAAGTAGGGCTCAGGAGGTGGCACAAAGGACCAACGAATGGTCTAAGTTCTGCCACCATTTGGTCGTCCTCCACAAACTATCATCATCATCCTGATTCTGGATAGATAGATAGAAAGATGTGCAGACTGGGTGGGGAGGCCAAGGAAACCATGAAGTAAATGTTAAAAGTTAAGAATTATGACACTATGGGTGCAGAAGGGGGGTGGTTAACTGTTATTTGCTATTACCTAATGTAGCTCATATTCGATATATACCCACCAAATTCTATACCATTGTAATTGTTGAAAGGGTGTCTATTTGAAAATTTAAAAATATACAGGATAACCCATTTAAAAAAAACTGCCGATGACGCCATATCTCGAAAAATAGGGTATCTGTTAAAAATCAAAGTACGTCACTGAATAGAATAAATAAAACTAAACATTTCTTTAAAAAAATATAAAAAAAGGGTCGTTCGGCCTAAAATCAGGTTTGCCCAACCCTGTATAATCCATGCGATGTTAAAGATGTAATAGAAATATTAAATCCTTGTAGAAAACGCAGAATACAAGATTACATTTAGATCATTATATAAATTACACATTAGTTTTTGCAAAATTTGACGTTTATATTTCATAATAATAAAATAAAAATCAACAAAAATTAGAAAATTGTATCCAATTAATTCAAACTTGAAAACGAAATATATTTGTATGCTACTGGACTGTTTTTGTAATTGCAATGATCTCACGTAGACAATGCAACAATGCGTGTTCAGACGAAATATGACCCACAATTTCTACCTGTTTAAAGATCGTATTGTGATGAAAGCACAGTAACCTCGCGCGTTTTTGCTCGCGTCACCCGTTTTTTTTTTCTCATATGGCTATGTCAAGGACAAAGCTTCAAAATATTAATTGGTATTCATCTCGCAATACATTTCTTGCGTCTTATGATCAGTTATGTCGCTATCGTTTATTTTTGTAAATTCTGATTCTATTTAAAAGTGAAGATGCGCAATTGTTTTGTAATTCCTAATAATATCTTTAAACAGAAGCCACGTGGTGCCATTAGTTAATTATAATTTATGTGAAACTAATTGTTTTCATTGAAACTATGCAGTAATAAATATGAGTTAAATAACTAGTTTTTTTTTTTATTTAGAGTCCAAAGATATACAATTCTAATTTATAATTTATGCAATTAAAATGACAAGTTGTCCGTGCATAAGATTTTAGATCGAAAACTTATTATAGACAACCCGATGCTCACGACTGTATTTTAAGATAGATTGTTGATTTCTGGAAGCTACTGAATGTAAAGTATGTTCATTAAAAAAAAACCTCAGGTGTGCCATGATTTTTTAATTTTAAAAATTTAAGTTGGGTACACATATTGAGGTTATGTTACTTCTCAAAATTAAACAAACTGTAGTCAATTTATAGATACTTACGTTAAATGTTTCACTATAAAATTATATTAAATGTTCTATGTGCCTTCCTTCTTCTTGAACACAAGCCTGAACTCTTCGTCGCACACCCTCCATTATGCTCCGCAACAACACTGGATTATTGTTAATTTCTATAAATTTATCTCGAATTCGTTCCCGCATATCTTCTAGATTGTGTACTGGTTGTGCATAAATACAATTTTTCAGGTATGGCCACAAGAAAAAATCGCATGGTGTTAAATCGCATGAACGGGGCGATCAGGGAATCCGTGCATTTCGACTTATTATTCGGTCCTCAAAAAATTCCTCCAAAATGGCCAAATTATCCACTGTGCATTGGGGAGTTGCTCCGTCTTGATGAGAATATCCACTTTGCAGTTCGTCATCATTTAATTAATTTATAAAAGGTAATACAATTTCTGTACGATAACGGTTTACAGTTATCGTACCTAAAATGAATGCACGGTTATTGAATTTTTATTATTAATAATAAAAATAGGATTTTACCTTCAAAGAATATCGGTCCAACTAATCTTCTCCCACTAATCGCTGTCCAAACGCCAACTTTTTCTGGATGTAGTGATTTCTCTCGATATATACGAGGATTTTCATCCGACCAAGTTCTCATAGTTTGGGAATTAATGTAGCCATCCTTGTAAAACCAAGCTTCATCGGTAAAAAAAGTAATTTGTAAAACATCCTCGTTTACATTTTGTGAAAACCACTGACAAAATTCCAGTCGTCTGGGGTAATCGACAGGTAATAACTCTTGCACCGATGTTATGCGATAAGGGTATACTTGCAAATATTTTCGTAGAAGCTTGTGGCATGTTCCTACCGATAAATTCATTTGCTATGACAAATGACGCAGAGAAGTCGTAGGTTCATCCAAAATTTCTTGGGCTGTGTTAATAGCATCTTGAATTCGTTTAACTGGTCTATCACTTCCTGGTTATGAAATAACAGATCGTGATAAGGTATTTTTAAATTCATTATAAATAATGGGCATGTTAGGAAATTCTTGCTGAAACTCTGCTAAAGGTGCGTCGAATGAATACACCTAATTTCCGTCCACTTTAATCCCATTTCGGAAATAACTTTCAATTAAAAACGTTTTTTGCTGGTAACCATTGTGAGCAATTCACAACAAGTGTCAAGTGTGCCAACTGAAATTTTTAAAACGAAAAAGTCATGGCACACTTGAGGTTTTTTTTAATGAACATACGATATATATAAAAGGGCAATTTTTTTTTATTTTAGGCCACGCTCCAGTATCTGTTATGAAGTATATCCGAATATCCCGTATAGCTCAGTAAATATCCACTTCAGAGAAAAAAGTTTTAAATAGAAGTTATTTAACACTTGGGTATATCAATTTTATTTTTTGCTATAAACAAAAGCGCAACTAATAAGGGGCCCCGCACACGGACAATTGCTCAACGACTAAACTATTTAGTTGAGTTGGATAGATGTTACGATTCTCCACCAACTATTATTTAATCATAAGGGCTCACCAACTGCTTTTGACTAAAAAATCGGGCTGGACGATAGTTGGTGTGTGTGCGCACTTGCATTTACAGTAATGTCATTATATACCTCGACTAAACTGTCGCTCAACTAATAATTGGCCGTGTGCGGGCCCGCTAACACTACAATGTATTTAAACTAAACTCACAGCAAATATTCAAAGTGTCAACCATTCATGATTCGACAGTGGTAAATTCTGTTTTTAAATACTACATGTACGATTTGATTAATGAAATGAAAATCGTGTTTTAATCGTAAAAACATTTTATCGAAATCCATCATCAATTATTGTGACGACTAGAAAATTGAGTGAAATTTTAATTTATTAACCACATTTATTGCACTAAATTTTCCACATTATGGCGTGGACTCATCAAAATCGGACAATGCGTTTGGCAGTTGTGTACTTTCAAAAATCAAAGCGAATATAAAATCTTCGAACTTTAAAAAAGAGAAAATTTTGAAGTTTTAAAATTGAAAAAAATTTAAAATCAAAATCGAAGAACGCACTGGGAGCAACTGAAAAAATCAAAATCGCAATTTTTAATCTTTGAACTTGAAAACGTGCAATTTTGACGTTCTGTGAAACTTGAGGCAGCTTGAAATCTGTCTGTAATTTCTCTTATGAATAAGATAAAAATATTATTTATATCTCTAAAAATGGTTATATGGGGATATAACAAATAGTAAACTACAATTACATAATTACAATCGATTTAGAACAAATTTCAGTGTGGGCGGTAATATTAGAGGCGGCGCACAGTGTGTGGAATCGCGAGAAAAGTGGCCAAGCGAGAGTGGGGGAAGCCAAAAATAAAGGTCCTTATTGAATTAAAATAATGGCGGATTCTTGTTCGCAAAACTTGAAAACCCCTAAATCTAAATTATTGAGTCATACTGCTAAACCGTTATGGTGTAATTGGGCTCTAAAGTCAACTGTTTTTAACCGATGAATTTCAAGCGAAAATTGCAACGCGTTTAATAATTTATTGAGTGAATTCCAACAAAGCTATTAAAATAATTTTTGGATCTGATAAAATAGGATGAAAATGCTTTTAAATGACATTAATTTCAACGCGTTTTACTAATTTTGTTATTAATTATAAACTCATCATTTATGCTTAAATTTAAATTTCATTTCTGACTTTGGAAGGGCTGAAATCCCTTGTATTAAAAAGTTCCACGCTGAAACCTACATCAATTGATAGCCGAAAGTGTCCTCTATCTTGCCATGCCCGATTCATAATCAGGTCGATCCCCCTCCGGTCGTGGGCAAGTTTTTTTCCCTCGCGCGTCACGAATTATTAGTTTAATTCGTTGATAATTTACGTTATACCAATGGATTAAAAGCGAATTACTTTTAATTTTACTTTAAATACTACCGCCCTACGTATGCTCTTGTGAACACCACTTATCGTATTATCAGTTCCTCCCTGGACAGGGTGTTTTTTCTCAAGAGGACATAAATGTTGGTGCAATATATTGCTCATTAATTATATATTTGTAATTGTATATTTTTATTATAATTCAATAATAATAGTAATAATAGTCATAATTTATTGTTTTTTATTTACAGTTTTACACAAACCAAAAAGAAAAACCATTTAAAAATAGGAAATAATAAAAAATAATAATAAGAAGAATAATAATTATATTTGGTTTTATTACATTACAGTTTACACAAGTCGTGATAAAAGAATCAATAAATTGAAACAGATACTTCCCTAGCTGAAGACAAAATACACATTAAAAACATGAAAAAAGGTAGGATAATAAATATTATAATTAAAATTAGTAAATAAATAAAATGTAAGCATTTTAAAAATATTAAAAGATAAACATTTTCAAATTACAGGTATACATATTGAAAATAAATGAAAATACACATTATCATATTAAAGTCATTGTAAAAACCATTAATATTAAATCATCAAGGAACATTTAAAAACAAATTGAAAATTAAATAGAAACATTGTAAACATATTATTAACTTACAGATATTACATAAATATCGTAGTAAATATATAATTTGACCTCTCATTCCATCGAAACTCGCAGAGGTACAAATATTAATATTAATGTCACATTAGCCGATTCAATTTTTCAATAGTAGCGTAGTTCACTGACCAAAACAATTGTTCGTCCGGAATTTTCAAATTAAACATTTAGCATCCCTCGTCGTCCTCTTCTCCGATGCAAAATTCCTCCTCACTTTCACTCACATCTGTTTCCACCACAATTAATTCTAGGGCATCGGATGGCATTTTTTTCTTCTCGATCACTTTAGTTGTCCTCTTCGCAGAAATAACAGGGTCTGAATTAATTAAAAGCATATTAAGAAGATCTCTTATTGTATTAATTCGAGAGTTTTTTCTTGTATGGTGTTCCCTTATACGTTTATAAATTTTATTTGTAGCTTCCTGGGCTTCCTCAGATAACATTCCAATTGGAAGCAAACATGTTTCTATAAATTTCGATCCATGAATTAAAATTTTGTGCACACTAACAGGCATTCGGTACCATCCATATAATTTCACAAACAAATCTGCTGTTTTATTTGCGTATGTATCAAAATTCGAAATATTAATTTTGTAGCCACTGGAGATGACCAATAAGATACATTCCATTTTTTTTAATAAATCTTCATTTAGCCCTGTTATTTCTGCAACTGTCTTTGATTGGCGGAAAAATCTTCCAGCCACATTCCCAGTATTTGATGTACCTCCTCCTTGTACAACCATGTCCACATGAATACCCAACTCTTTTTTCAAACTTCTTTGGATATCTTTCTTTCTTCTTAATATTCCTTCCCGTTGTTGTTCAGATGCTCCGTGTGTAGTGGCCTTTTGGAAATCTAACTTGCATGTAGTGATGATATGCCATATTTCAGGTTATCTTCGTTTATCGCAATTTTTCTGATTTCCTCTAAATTGTTCATAGCCTTTGGAGTGCAATTGCAAATAAAACAATTTGAACTAGATGTTCCGGTAAGGGCATTTATTACCTTGCCATCTACCATGGTAAAATATAAATCGTATTTAACCATGATATTTTTTCCTTTCAGATTAATTTGAAGGGGTCTTAATGTGGCTATTTCTGCATCAACTTCTGCCACTTCTTCCTTGATGCTGGTTTGCGTCTCTTTAATATATTTAAATTTAATTGGCCTGCAATAATTTGTCGAAGAGGCTTTTTCATTTAACCACAATAATGTGTCATCGATTTTTAATTGCAATGGCACAAGTGAAAATATAAATACACTTTTATCTGTAATTTCTTCATCGCTGCTGCTTTCTTCATGTTTCTGCATATACTCGCTGTGTCCGGAACTTCCATCGCACCCATATTTACAACTAAAAATAATATTGTCAATATTATCGGGAATATCGACGATTTCCAACAATCGCATGAATGTGTGGTCGAGGAGATCCTGAAGTGGTATTGTTGCGCCCTTCTCCGATATATTTATGTTATTTGGATAACATCTTCTTTTAGCCTGTTGCACCTTTTCATAGGAAGGAAACAATTGTCCCGCTCCGTGTTTTTTGATTGATTTCCGTAAGTTGCAGTAACTTTTCACTGTCATTTTGGAATCCACCATGATGGAAAGAGCTTCATCCTCCGTTATTGGCGTAATAGCGTCTGCGTTTAATTTCTTACTTGAAATTACATCATGTTTCACGGTCTCTGCAGAAATTTTCTTTAAAATAGCTGCTGCTGTCGGTTGAATCCTTGCAATTTTGTTTGCAGCAGAAATAATTTCTTCAGGTGACTTATCCCTCACCAATAAATCCACTTTTCTCCGTTTACTCCTCGAACTCAGTGAAGAAAAGGGCCTTTCAGAAATTCCGGAAGAAGTACTTGGTGCATCAACATCTTGAATGGTAGGTACATTTTCAATATTGGCATCATTATGGAGTAAATCAAATTTCAATTCGGATTTTAGCCAAGCACTATTTTGATTCAAAAAACGTGAATGCTACCCACCTACTTCTTAGGTGCGTGCAAAAGATTTTAATTTTGTTCTCAAATTTTTCTACATCAATGGTTTGCTGGTCATTTGTTTTTTCTTGAACAATGTTCAAGAAAAACTCACGAGCACCCTTGGAACTTAAGTTTAACAATGGTTTTTGGTTATACCATTCACTAAATAAAACTTCATATGCAATTTGTGCCATTGCGTACAATAACGTATGTTTCTTAAAGACACAACTTTTAAGATTTAAAAATATAATCTTCTGCCTTGCATTTTTGTAGTTCAACTGAAAGGGTATTCTCCCTCCATTGGTAATTAGGGATGTGATCATTATTTCTTAACACCTTTATTGGTCGGCACGTTTTCCCCAACAATATTTTTGATAAGGATGTATTTTCAGTACTTGCAGGTGTTGCCAAATAAGCCGAAAATGGATTTACTAAGACCCCCGGAGATTTCCCGATGCAAAATTAATCCCAGAAATACCCTGCTTAGCGACCACCTGATGTGAAAAGCGGGAGGTCCTAGAAATCGTTACCTGGATTACGAGCAATTTGCAAATAAGATCAAAATTTGAATTATTGAATGCCATAGTAAACATTAATCCAGGAAACTACGTGCTTATCTGTTGGTTTTAAATGTGTATATCGCGATCACCTTCACAAAGAACAAATAATAAAATAATACACACCGCCCAGGGAGGAACTGATAAGGAGATGAGTGGTGTTCATAAAAGCATACATAGGGCGGTAGTATTTAAAGTTAAATTAAAAGTAATTCGCTTTTAATCCATTGGTATAACGTAAATTATCAACGAATTAAACTAATAATTCGTGACGCGCGAGGGAAAAAAACTTGCCCACGACCGGAGGGGGATCGACCTGATTATGAATCGGGCATGGCAAGATAGAGGACACTTTCGGCTATCAATTGATGTAGGTTTCAGCGTGGAACTTTTTAATACAAGGGATTTCAGCCCTTCCAAAGTCAGAAATGAAATTTAAATTTAAGCATAAATGATGAGTTTATAATTAATAACAAAATTAGTAAAACGCGTTGGAATTAATGTCATTTAAAAGCATTTTCATCCTATTTTATCAGATCCAAAAATTATTTTAATAGCTTTGTTGGAATTCACTCAATAAATTATTAAACGCGTTGCAATTTTCGCTTGAAATTCATCGATTAAAAACAGTTGACTTTAGAGCCCAATTACACCATAACGGTTTAGCAGTATGACTCAATAATTTAGATTTAGGGGTTTTCAAGTTTTGCGAACAAGAATCCGCCATTATTTTAATTCAATAAGGACCTTTATTTTTGGCTTCCCCCACTCTCGCTTGGCCACTTTTCTCGCGATTCCACACACTGTGCGGCGTGATACGTAATTAAAAAATGTTTTCAAGCGCGCCAACTTTTGGGGGATTGCAACATTAAGGGGGTGCCTCGCGCCAGAGTTGGACCAGAATGGTCTAATAGAAAATGATAATCGCCACAATCTTGGGCCTGAAATTTTACGTACGTAAATTTGTTTGTACACGCCTCCAGAGTTGATACAAAATGTTTCATACAGGTGGCGTTCATTACAACGGCGAAAATTAAGCAAATTCGTATTTATAGAGGTGTAGCTCTTACGTTTTTGCGACTTTATTTGATAACCAATGACAATTTTATTACGTACATATTGTTGTCAAAGGTATAAACTATTTTTCTGTAGCATTACATTTTTAGTTCTTTGCAGAGAAAAGCTCCAGATATCCATCCAATATTGGTAATTTTCAGGATAAATTATACAGTATGTCTGATGATTTAAAAAAAAATCAAATTCTATAGACGAATATTTTAACCCTTTCTCTCCAAGTGTGCAAAATATCATTTCTTAATATTTGATATTAACTTCAGAATTATGTATAGGCTGACCATCAAAAATGCATCGATTTTCGACGCGGAACTTACCCCCTAAACATATTTTTGTTTTGTTATCAATAAAGAGTGTTAAAATAATTATTGGAGGAGTTTACAGTGCCCGTAAATCATCAATTGACGATTATTTAAAGCACTGCTCAGCAGTTTAGCATATTTATGAACAGTATGAGGTTGATAAAAGATTAATTTGTAGTGATTACAATTTACCATCCTGTAATGGTTCGAACCCCGGTGTTTGCAATTTGTATTATTTTTTTGTTGTGTTGTGTTGTGTTGTGTTGTGTAGTAACCCTTAATTATTTGACAACTTCGTTACGGATGTTAATATGTATCATCTTTACTATGCTTTCTTTCTTTTATTGACTTGGTGATTCACTTACTTATGATGGTCTTACTTCACTTGCCTCGACTCGATCAATTACCTTTTGGATTGCTTAAGGACAAACAGGACTGAAATAAGAACAACAAATAAAACAAGAGGGTGTGAGTTTAACGAATGATCAGTTTATTATCTTTTGGTTCATTTTCGAATGTGCAACGAAATTTTAATAATAATAATAATAATCTTTATTCACAAAATAATGTACATGGAAAACTGTTTCATATTACATTATAAAGAATAACGTCAAACAAAGAAAAATAATGCTAATAAAAGGCGATGCTATATATATATATATATATATATATATATATATATATACACATATACACATATACACACATATATCTATACAAATTTACATATTTAACAAATTATACCTAACCAAATTTAGATAAGCTATAAAGTTCTCTTTCGTTCAAATACGAGAAGAGATTACTTTTGAATAACTTTAGGTTTGTTATTTCCCGAATATCTTGTGGTAATTGGTTGAATAGTTTTAGAGCATTATAAGTGGGTGACTTTTCTAACAGTGACAGTCGATGAACTGGATAAGCGTACTGATTATAATGACGCCTACGATAGTTGTGATCATGCGCATATCTTATAAAATGTTGCTTGTGTTTGAAGTTATAAACTAATATTTCAAACACGTATAAACTATAAATTGTCAATATATTTGAATTTTTAAAGTGACCTTTGCAGGACTCGTTATATTTTAAATTTAGTATGATTCTTAATGCTCTCTTTTGTGAGATAAAGAGTCGTTTCATCATTACACTATTACCATACAAAATTATTCCATATCGTAGTAACGATTCTAAATTTGCTTTATATACCATAATGAGTGATTTAAGGTTGGTCAATGGTTTCAAAATCCTTAGTGCAAAACATATAGAATTTAATTTATTATTTAATTGTTCGCAATAATGTTTCCAGTTTAAATTACCGTCAATAGTTATACCAAGAACTTTGCAATGGGGTACCAGTTCAACGCTGCTTTTTCTGAGTTGTATTCGATCTATTTCAAGTTTAGGTGCTTTAGTATAAAATTCGATTGCTTTTGTTTTATTATCGTTCAAGACTAGCTTATTTTCAAACATCCAATTGTGAGTGAGCGAATATATATTTTTAGATTTAGTTATCACCTCTTCAACATATGCACTTATATTTAATAAATTCACATCATCTGCATACATCTGAACTTTACCATCGTGATCACAAATTAGGCCTGGAAAGTCATTAATATAAATAAGAAATAACAAAGGGCCCAGGATACTTCCCTGTGGTACCCCAATATTAGTTATTTTTGTGGATGATAATTTATCTTTGATTATTACTTTTTGGTAACGATTTACTAGAAAACTTTCGATGAGGTTCAGAGTTATTCCGCGTATACCATATAATTCAAGTTTTGTAAGTAATACATTATGATCTATTATATCGAATGCTTTAGAAAGGTCTAAGAACATTCCTAATGGAATTTCGGACCTTTCTAAAGCATTCACGACACTATCTAGGTATTCGAAAATTGCAGTTTGGGTTGATTTACCCCTTAAGAATCCATGTTGTGCTTTATTAAATAATTTATATGTTTTGAAGAAATCTAACACTCGAATTGTTATTGCTTTTTCTATGATCTTAGAGAAGACACGAAGTAATGCGATGGGTCTGTAGTTGTTCAGATCTGAGGGATCGTCTTTCTTATGAATTGGAATTATAAGAGCTACTTTCAAAATATCGGGGAAGGTACCTGTTTCAAAACATTTATTTATCAAGTAAGTTAAAGGAAGTAGTAAATGATTACAAACCTTTTTTAACAATTTCGAGTTAATTTCGTCGAATCCTGAACTATTCTTGTTTTTCATGCAATGGATTATATTAAATATTTCAGATGGTGTAACCGGCTTCAAAAATAAACTGTTTATGTTTCTTGGAAATTCTATCTGAGGATGATTCGTCATGTGACTTGTAAGCTAAATGTGAATATTTGCAAAGTGTTGATTTAATTCCTCAATATTATTACTGAATGGACAATCAGCACTTTGTTTTGATTTACCTAAGATGTTATTAACTATTGACCATGTAGTCTTTATTTCATTATCGCTCTGTGACAGAGTATGTTCAATTCTGTTACGCTCAGCTTTTTGTAGTAATACACTGTACTTTTTATTTACCTTATTATATTCACATCTTGCATTATGATCGAAATGTTTTATAACTTGCAAACTATCTAATAATTGTTTGCAAGCCGTTATATCCTTTGATCTGTAATAACTTGCATTCTGTTTTAGTTTATAAATACATTTTACTTTAGGACAACTTTTATCCAGAGCATTAGAAATTATGCGCATGAATTTATTCCAACTATAGTTTATTTCATTGCAATCACACACTTCATCCGTAATGTTAACATTATTCAAAAGTTCGACAAAATTCTTAATATTAGTTTCACTAAAAATTCTTTTAGTGGTGAACCTAGGTGAAGATTTCATTTCATTTGTTTGTGAAAACGATATTTTTTGTGCGAAATGATCTGACAAATGAGTTTCAAATAGATCTGTTTTGTAATCTTGTTTATTATTTTTTTGACAATCATTAACATTACCGATTACTTTGCCATTTACATATTTTAATGCCGTGACCATAAAACGTGTGTTTACCCATTTTTACTGCATTTGTTATAACTCAAAAAAAAATTCTTTTTTATCGCCCAGTAACAATGTTCTATTTTCAAATGAATGGGTAACTACCCCCACCCCCTTCCTCCTCCCTCACCCTCCCACTCTTTGACTATATACTAATGGACTGCTAGTCCCCCTCCATTTTCCATATGATCACTGCTCCAAAAGTTGTCCACAAGCTGGAGCCCGATATAAGTCCCGCCCCGGAGCCGAAAATGGAGCGTAATTTAAAAACCGGAAAGCAAAAAAAATATTTCTCGATGTATTCATCAGCAACGTGGAGAATGCAAATGCCAGCATATTTCAGAAACTCGGGTCCACTTTCCTGCCTGTTCTTTACAAGCAAAGCATCAACCCGCAATTTGTAAAGTTCCAGATTTAATGGAAATCTAATACAGAATTTTAGGTTATAAGTCAAAAGTCAACTGACGTGTACATCAGCTGACGAGTATTATAACCGCGTTGGCATATATACGTGGACGTATTGCACCATTTCGCATAGTAATATTTTGACATGGTGTGAATATTTGACAATATAAATGTTTATATATTCAAAGGTGTGAATAAATTACAGGGTATCACAATATGCAATGCGAGCTCATAGAGTCATATGTCATAGACACAAAATAGCTACCAATTTAGTAACATACCGCAACCATTTAGGGTCCCGCCGCGCCACCGTTGCTTGGGGACATACATGAAGCGGCGCTAGCAGTCCAATAGTATATAGTCAAAGCTCCCACTCCTTTTTCGTATGCAGACTAATTTACGATGGGTACTTTGCGGGCCGTACTCGGTGAAGAGCCGGATTGCATTTGTTGTCTCTTTTGTTTGTGCTATTGTGTCATTTAAAAACGGGTCGTACACGCAAGGAGCCGGATTGTTTACTAATGTGTGTACTCTATCATGTGGTGGACTTTTGTTGTCTCTTTTGTTGTGCTATTTTATTGGTCATCATATGGTGTTGTTATTGCTATAATGTGCCATTTGAAAACGGACCGTACTCACGCAATGCCGGATTGTTAACAAATGTGTACATTCTACTGAGATGGATTTTGATAGTATAATTAGTTTACCTATTGTCAGTACCCGTAATCAGGAAAGACTAGTGGCGATCCACTCTAACCACGTTTGCTGCGATTCGAGCCCTTTTATATCGCTTGGAAATAGTGAAGCATCTAATTATTATAGTTCATTTTTCTTCTGGGCGTGATTTAATATTTATTTGGTGGATTTGAACTGCTATTCTTCCGATCTCGCCCCAGTTATCTCACTTTTTTTACTAATTATCCAGACTAGACTAAACAAACCCCTAATTTGACTTCGCGCGGATCTGTGTATATGCGCCCGCGGAAGTCCCCCACATTCCTTCGTCGAGTGGCACGAGCCCTTATCCCGTTTATCTCGTCTAGATACCAGATGGACCCTTAATGATGACAAAAAATGAGGCGTGAGATTTATTCTATTTCGCGTGAAATTTCCGTTATTAACGGGGGGAGACCACTCAGATGTTGCTAAGAATGGCCCACAGAGTGCGCCATATTCGACCGCCTTGGACTTTTCGTCATAAAGACTAACTATAAACTCGGTGTTACGGTGACTGGTGCGCCGCACGTGTCTGCGAGCTTTATTAATTCAAGGCCAACTAATAACCGGAACAGATGTTCCATTGATTCGAAGCATTTCGACGAGGACCTTATCTATAACGTGGCCACTTGTCTAAGATAAGAAGCATGCCCCGGCGTTAGAATGTTTACATTATGGTGTTGTCAGGTATACAAACGATTAAGCGCCCAATGTTAATTGAATTTCTAAATTTCAATACCGGGTTCATATTCAGAAATAAGAATATTTGATGCTACTTGCCCATTCGTTAATATTTCATATATTTTCTAATGTATTTATTTTAATAGTTATTAAATAGGTTATGCTTTTGAATTTCCTGATTGAATTTTAACTTTCTCCGAGTGGTTTTCTGTTCTGATAAAAGTTATTTATATTTTTGAATAATTAAATAAGAAGTCGATGCCAAAAAATGACAGCATTTTGCAAATAAGTACATTTTATAAACATTTGTTTTATTTGTTTTAATAAACAATTTAAATTAACAATCGTTGTAAAAAATATGAAAACGAACAATTTACAAAAAAAAAAATTCTAAAAATCCATTTTGTCTGAAATATTTTTTCAATTTTTGTGTGTAAATAGGTTTTTCGATTTAAATTTTACCTGAGACATATTTACAATAGTAGTTTAATTAATTCTTCATTCTGTTGTATTAAATGTTACTAATATAAATATAGTAGAAGCCGGTTAAACCGCGAGTTATAATTGACCATTTTTCTGGAGTTAGTCAGTCGATAATAAACGAATTTCCAAGTCAGGCAATTTGCAGAAATATCAAAATTCATTTTATATCCAGACAAAACATTAGCAGATAAACTTAATTTGGAGAATTTTGAGTGGCTGAATTTGTAAGATATAGAAAAGCAATTAATCTAGTTCTATACCTAAACAAAAATTTGTCGATTAGAGAAAAGACTTAAAAACAATTGAAAATGATCGACAGTTTGACGTTTTTTCAAAAGTATGCAGAGGAGGAAATAATGTCATCCCCGTAAACTTTAATTGTTTAAAAAACTAGCGATGGCTATTAATTTTTTCTCCTACATAGGCTTGCGAGTCATTAATTTTTAAATGAATGTTATAAAAGACAGATTTATAAATAAAACTAGTTTTACGTGTGTTTTACTAAAAGTGACGAAATATGATCCTGATATAAAGTAATTGTTATCCAATTTACAACAACAAAAATCTAATTTTTTAATACTTATGTTTGTAAGTTTATTTTTATTGAATTTAATGTTTTTTTTTTTATTTTCATTTTAATTTTTAATATTCTAAGCAAATTTTTGGCACGCGCACATAAAAAGGTTTGCCACCACTGCTTTAATTGATTGTTTGAGTTTTATGAAAATATGAGTTGTATTCTCCACACAGAAAAGTTTTTTTTAATGTAGTTTTTCGTTAAAAAACCGAATGTTCAACAATTACTTCATGTCACGGTTATCACATAACGCGGGTCAGACATGTATGTGGTAATTAACATGTTAACGAAATTATTCTTCTTGAAATGTCTTTCGACCCGAGGCCTTTTAACTTTCGTATCACCATATTTTCTTGCTAAATTTATCTATTATCAAGAACTCGATATACGTTCGATATACGTTCACATTTTATCCATTTTCGCTGTTATTTCTTCAGCCGAAGAATTATATGTTTCAAAGTTTTATAGAACTTTTTTTCTGATATTATACAGTTGAACTTTTAACTTTCCATTTCATATACTTATTTCCAGATTAATGTTAATAATAAACTTACCTCTACGTGTTACCGTTCCTTGTCATGAAAAAAAAGACATACAATTTTCATTGCAACGACCACTTAATCAATGGCCATTATATGCGAGTTGTACAATATACTTTGTCCAGGACAGTATAATACTTTTGTTTTTTTTTTTTTATTAAGAAGTTATATAAATAGGAATAGTATTTATTTTTAACATTAATTTAATACAATACAATATTATTTAGTAATATTAAATGTAATATTTGAACAATTTGATAGATATATTATTCTATTTTTTTTTTGTCTTTGTAAGACTTATTCATTCATTAATTCAGGCTACTTTTCGTCTTTATTTTAATCTATTTCCTGTTGGATTTTCATTTTTCAATTATATTCTATATTGAATTTTTTTGATTTTATATCTTATATTATAGTATATTACATAACTAGAGTTGTAAGTAGCAAATTACGCGCAAGTGAAAGATATTGCGTACGAGCCGCGTAGCGGCGAGTAACGTAATTTCACGAGCGCGTAATTGCGTTACAACTCGCGTTATGTACTAAACTTTACCTTCGACCTTACATTTATTCGCTTAAACTAAAGACATATTGAAACCGAATCTTGTCAGGGTGACGTTTAAATTTGTATTAAATTAGCCGGTAAACAATTTTCCATCGAATAGATTTGATTGAACAAATTTAAGGTTACGGATCGTTGTACTCACTCTGAAGTGTTAATCTACTAAGATACCATTGCGATGGAAGTACCAATAAGGCATGGCGTGAAGTTTATTGTGTCGGTTATTGTGTTCACCAATAAGTTGTAATCTGCGTTTAAATGTCACTGTCACTTTTGATATTTAAAGACGAACAGACGAATGCAGAAGGACTCGGCACACGTTAATTGTAAATGGCTAATAAGTATATAATATAGCGAGGTACATAAGTGGTAATAGTACATGTTACACATTTATGTACGACATTTAACATTTATATATGCTCTATATATCCGTAATGGGTCGCTTACGATTGGTGGAAACAGTTCGGTAATTCATCAATTACAAAGTGGGAGTAGGTAAAATATTTTATATTGTATATTTTATATGAACTCTGCTGTCCGTGATAATTTTTGTTATTAATATATACTTTTCTTAAATTATTTATAAATTAATTGTTACTTCAAGCAGAATTGTGTTAATCGGTACGAAAAACTTTTAGTTCAGTCAAAGTACGACGAAGCTACAACCTCCCGCCCGTAGGAAAGTTCTATCCTCCAAATACGGTAGCGCGCGACGGGACATACATGACGCCCCGTAACGCAGTCAACTTAAATGTTTTGCCTCATTTAAATTTTGGAATGAAATGGTACTGCAGGTGAGGAGCCCAATGTTATCGAATGCAGCGACCAACCAGCCTGGACGCCAGTTCGTTGCACTACTAGACTAAAAATCCACAAAAATCGACACCGAATGGGTAGGCAACAAAACTACCATATACCTCGGAAACCACCAGTGATAAAAAGCAATCAAACTTCTACAGTTTTCATCCGATTGACTTGGGACGCAAATTAATATAATCAGAGTAATTCCATCTACAGTGTGACAAAATGTGAACAATATCCAACATACCGTTTTTTTAATATTGCGAGAGACGCAAAACTTACAACATTATTGCAATTAAAAACAATTTAATTTAGCCGTTTACATGAACCAATTTTACTCAAATTTTGTCAGAATATGTAATAATATTGTTGTTTTAGCAGGGCAAAATTTCATTATATTTCGTCCTAAATTAAGGCCGACTGATCGCAATAATCTATTTTCTTTGTTATTAAATATTTTAAAAAAATTACTGTCAAAATGGCATTCGCCTGTAAATGGAAGTCATATTACACCAAAAAAAAATTAACTTTTACTTGAATAACGGTTTAAATCACATTAATACATCTCTAAAAAAGCATGGGTACCCTGCCCTTAATACCAAAACAAAATTATTATGTATGACCGCCCTTGTGTGATGGTTTGGGTGGAACTTTGAAACGATTAGCATCTAGGACTGGCCTTCAACGGATTAACAATCCGATTCAAACTCCGCAAGATTTGTTTACTTGAAGTGAATCGTTGCCAAATATTATTTGTCGATTTGTTACTAACGAAAAGTATCACGAGGAAGAGAAAATTCTGGAAATACGCTTTAGGAAGGCTTTGACCATTACAGGTACTTTAGGGTTTCATTGCATAATACCAATAAGCAAAAATAAATTACAAGCAAAACAATTTTTATATTTATACAGGGTGTTCAATTTAAGTGAAAACATTGAAATATATCGAAAACTACACATCGAATAAAAAAAATATAATTAAAATTTGTTCGACTCGGAAGGGGACATCTAATGATACGAAACTTGACCCACTACCCTCAACCCTCTAAGGGGTTGAGGGTAGTGGGTCAAGTTTCAGTGTTTTACATTTCTTGCAGCACGTCGCATTATTTTTCAGCAGCATAGGGAACCTTATTTTACGAATCCCCATTTCTCAGGAAATCCCCATTTTTCAACGATTTTTGCCAATTTTGAATTTTGTCGATTATAGCGTCGTCTGCCACGAATACAAAAAAAAATTCAGATAAAACTTTCTTATTTTTTCCCGGAGTATTCAAATTCGTACAAAAAAAGGGGTTCCTATTCAACTTTTCTATTTCTCACCCCCTACCCTCTAGGGGGTTGAGGGTAGTGGGTCGAGTTTCAAATCATTAGATGTCCCCCTCCGAGGCGAACAAATTTTAATTATATTTTTTTTTATTCGATGTGTAGTTTTCGAGATATTCCAATGTCTTCACTTAAATTGATTATATGCAAATATTTCGAAAGAGTAAACATAATATCACTGACGTTTGGTTAATATAGTATATTACGTAACAAGAGTTGTAAATAGCAAATTACGCGCTAGTGAAAAAATTGCGTACGAGCCGCGTAGCGGCGTGTAACGCAATTTCACGAGCACAAATACATTTTTCTAACAAAACTTGTTTCTTTTTAAAATACGTATCCAATGGTACCCCACTTGACATAGGTTCCCATTTGAAATTCTAAAGTTAAGTGTAGTTACGCCTACTTCCGGTAACTTTCGGAAATCGAAACTATCTCCATTAAATTATTTCGGTAGGCTTATGACATGTAATTTTGTTTTATGAACCTCTATGACGTGATACATTGAAGAAATGGCCAGGGACTGGTTATTTGAAAGAGTAATTTTTATTTCGTTATGCATATGTTTTAGAAATAAATTTTTCAACAAAAAGTTATTTCTTTTTAAAATACGTATCCAATGATATCCCACTTGACCTAGGTTCCCGTTTGAAATTCTAAAGTTAAGTGTAGTTACACCTACTTGCGGTAACTACCGGAAGTCGAAACTACCTCCATCAAATTCTTATTGCAGATTTGACTTCTACTCTAAAATATATTAGGTTTTCATTCGAAATATTTTTTTCGAAAAGAATAGAATGGAATTTGATATTCAAATTGATTTTTATTCGTTTATACGATTTTTTTTACAAAGAATTTTTTTTTTTGCTTATTTCCGACATAATTTTACGAATGACTTCAATCAACGCCTTATTTAAGAGATGACTACGTAAAAATTGTCGTAATCTATCATTTGATGCGAGACATAAATATAATTCAATAAATGTTTTTGCCGAATATAGCGCCATCTGTCGCTTATCGGAAAATTTTTTTCGGATAAAAACCTAATATTTTTTAGCATAGAATCCAAATCTTCAATAAAAAATAGGGGTTTTCTCTCTCCCCAGGGAGAGAAATGTTACTTCTCACACGATTTCGAGGGCTGAGAAATCTACTTTCTCTCCCGTTTGTGAAAAAATGATTATTATTATTAATACTTCATGTAAAATTAAACATAATTTAATTATAACAAAAATATAAAACTTAAAATATACTGAAGGAAAAAAATATGAAACACTTGAAATTCGTGAAATTTCGATCATTTTCAAACCACCATAACTCGGCGTATTTTCAAACGATTTTGATCAATCTTTGAGGGCGAAAAAATTTGAAGTGTCTTCTTTAAAGTCATGCATGCGAACTTAAGCGTTACCCCTTCCGCTCCCCGCCAGTGTCCCTGTGAAACAAAAAAAGTTATTTCTGGAAATCATGTCCAACTTCTACGGAGTTGGAAACATTTTGCCGACTCGATCCACCATAAAGGCATTCAAATTTGATCAATTCCCTATGCAGGACTTAAAGAACGAAGTTCCTACGACTTCGTTCTTCGAGACCTGCATAGGGAATTGATCTACGACATCGTCAAAGTTGGACATAGTTTCCTGAAAAAACATTTTTTCACAAGGGTGCTAGAGGGGGGCGGAAGGGGTTACGTTTAAGTAACTAATAATGTATATTAATATATACATTAGAGACGATTTTTATTGGACCATTGAGGTCGTTCGTGTGCATTTCTTATCCAGTCATTTTTTGAGATTTTTATGTCGAGCCAAATATTCGTCTGTTGTCCTTGTATATTAATTAATAATCCTCTGTTTTATTTTGTTACCCTACCGTGGCCTACCTGTATTGTGTTTATTAGTCACCCTGATTGGTCACTGGGTGCAAATCAGTATACGTGTCTATTGTTTTTATCCATTTTATTATTTTATATTAATTTCATTAATTTATCGCGTCTTTTATTGTCTTAAATCATGACGATTTGACGTATAATGTGTTCACAAATCATTGGGCCAAGGGTTGCCTCTTTAAAATGTGCAGTGTAAAAAGTGGCATCATGCTTCTTGCTTAACTATTGCTCAAAACCGTTTTAAATTTTTTACTTGAAGAAGCAAAAAAAGAAGGCGCAGATGATTTCATTTACAGTAAATGTGATTCGTGTGGCGATAAATATTCAATGGATTCTATTAATTTTAGTATAGAAAGTACAGTAGAGAAAACCATTAATTCTGTCGTAACCATGCATTTGCTGCAATTCAAAGAAGAATTGTTAAACTCCATACAGGATCAGATTATCGGCCTTAACAATAAAATTATTTCATTAGAAAATAGTAACAAAACACTTAAACAATTAAAAACATCCTTGAATGGGAGCGATACCGATATTATCGATATTATCGATAAAATCGAGGACCGAAATGAAAGGGCGCAGAATGTTTTGATTTATAACGTACCTGAACCTAATAGCAACAGCGCTTCTGTGAGATTGAAAGAAGATACGAAGAAAGTTACGGAAATTATAAACTCCGTGGGTCTCAAAATTCAACCCCTTAAGGTGATACGTCTTGACAGACCTTCCGATCATCCCAGGCCAACTAAAGTCATGTTCAAGGACAGGACCGATGCGCTCAATGTGCTTAAGGCACAAAAATCAAACATTGCACATGATGTCAAGATTCGAGGTGATATGACGCCGTTGGAGCGCACTCAATTAAATAAAGTCAGGGCGGAATTAGCTTCGAGAATGGAAAAATGGGAGAAAGATATTACTATTAGATTTATCAATAGAAAACCTACTATTGTGAAAATTAAACCTAAATTTTCCGAGGCAAAAACTAAAAGAAATGTCTTTTTATTTTCAAAATGTTGGAGGTATGAGAACAAAAATTCACGATTTCTCAAATAATGTATAATGTATAATGCATTTGTTATATTGGAAACATGGCTGTCGACTGATGTCCAGGATAGTGAATTAAGACTTAAACAGTTCAATGTTTTTAGAGTAGACAGGTCATCGTGTAGTAGTGATAAGTGTTTAGGGGGAGGTGTGCTTATCGGCATAAGAAAGCGTTTCTGTGCTCGTAGGTTCCTCAATCTAACGTGGAAACATCTCTTTATTGCATTTAAAATGTCCAGGAAATTTTATGTTGTAGGGGCGGTTTATTTACCTCCTCAATGTTTCATTGAGAAGTTTGAGTCACATTGCGCCGCCATTGAGTATGTGACGGAAAATTATCAACCTGATTTGCTAATGATCTGCGGTGATTACAATCTTCCCTCCGATACATGGAGCAATGGCAAAAACTTAAGTACGGAGCTGTATAATAATTATATTATTAAGATTGAAAATAACATTAAAGCATGTAGTAAATCTGTTTGGGATTTTATTAATGAATCCAAGGGGATCAAGGGCATCCCAGTTAGTATGTATTTAAACAATTCTCATAGTAACACAAATCAGGATACCGTTGATCTGTTTGCTAAGTTGTTTACGGCCTCCAATAATGTTGATGGTATCAATAGTGTTTCCTCTCATGTTTATGATAATCCTGCCTGTGTTAATTCATGCTACAAGTTTTCTGTGAATACTAAGCTAGTTTTTGATGAAATTAGTGAGCTTAAGCCATCTATTTCATGTGGATCTGATAAAATTTCAAATTTGTTTTTAAAGAATTGTATTTACACTCTCACTCCTCCGATAACCCTATTATTTCAAAAAAGTATTACGGAACAAATTGTGCCCGAGTTCTGGAAAGAGAGTTATATCACCCCTATCCATAAATCTGGATGCAGAAGTAATATTGATAATTACAGGGGGGGGGTGTCGCCAATCGTCGATTCACAAATCTTATCAAAACAACTAAACTGGTTATGTAATCACCGGTAAACAGCATGGCTTCTTTAGAGGCCGTTCTACGGAGACTAACTTGATAAGCTATAAAAGATTTCTATTGAAGGCACTTGAAAACAAATATCAGGTAGATACCATTTATACCGACTTCTCTAAGGCCTTCGACAGAGTCTCGCATTGGCTTCTAATCAAGAAATTAATGGGCCTGGGTTTTAACTCATCAGTAGTTAACTGGATCAGTAGCTTTCTGACTGATCCAGTGCAGCGCGTAATGATAAACAGCCATGAGTCCAATGCAATCATGGTCACCTCTGGGGTACCTCAAGGTACTTACGACCAGTTCTTTTTAATTTATTTATTAATGATATAGTTAATTGTTTCCAATTTAGTGAAGTCCTCCTTTACGCTGATGATTTAAAAGCTTTCAAAATAGTGGAAAGCCCACAAGATGCAGAACAATTACAATCAGATATTGTTCGTCTTTCAGCCTGGTGTGATGTGAATGGTCTAGATTTAAATATAAAATAATGTAGAACGATGTCTTTTTTTCGTGGCAACATGTCAATTAGTTTCGACTATGTCATTGATGGTGTTTCTCTTGAGAAGATTTCAGAGTTTAAGTATTTGGGAATCATTTTCGATCATAGACTTTCATCACATTAAATCGATTGTAATGTGGGTTTGAAATTGTTGGGGTATATCGCGAGGACCGGAAAAGATTTCTTTATTGACACAATTAAACTTCTGTATTGTTTACTAGTGCGCTCTAGGTTGGAATGTGCTTCATGCGTCTGGGCACCGCACCAATTTTATTTGATTAAAGAACTTAATAAAGTGCAAAACAAATTTCTACGTATGGCGGCATTCAAACTAAAAATTCCAATAAGCGGTCTTGATTATGAACGCCCTAGATGTAGGTTAAATCTACCTACGCTTCAGCATAGAAGAATAATCGCTGATATTATGTTTTTATTTAAAATTGTAAATTCTTTCTTTGATTGTGACATTTTAAATTTTATAAATTTTAAATTTCGCAGTGGAGGTGCTTTAACAAGAAGCTCGGACCTGTTTCGTATTCCTTTTTGTAGAACACATTACTTAAACAATGATCCGCTAATTAGAATGATGCGATTCGTTAATAAATTGCAACCCCAATCGAATTTTATCTTTTTCACTAACGATATTAAGCTGTTTTCCAGATAATTGCGCATGTTAAATCTGACAGACTTATATATTTAACAGAATTATACATCACATTATATTACTTAAATTGTATGTTTTTTTGGCACTCTGTTGTTCCTGTGATCTTGTTTTAACTTGTATCGAGTTTTACATTTTATGTATTGTATTTGTTCTTTGTAATGTTATTTTTATTTTTATATATTGTATTCGTAGGTACTGTGTATTTGCATTTGTAAATTGACCGAATGTCGTCAATCTTTTTTTTGTAGCTCATTGTACAAAAGGCTTTAGCCGTAAATAAATATTATTATTATTATTATTATCTGCTCGCAAAAAAAAACACTCCGTACAGGGAGGAACTGATAAGACGATGAGTAGTGTTCACGAGATACAACATTCATAGGGCGGTAGTATTTGAAGTAAAATATAAAGTAATTCACTTTTAATTCATTCTGTAAATTTAACGCATTATACTAATATTTCGTGACACGCGAGGAAAAAAAAATACCACGACCGAAGGGGGGATCGATCTGAATATGAATTGGGCATAACAAGATAGAGGATACATGTGGCTATCAATTGGTATAGATTTCAGCGCGGAACATTTTAAAACAATAGATTGCAGCCCTTCCAAACTCAAAAATAAAATTTAAATTTGCGCATATTTAATAACAAAATTAACAAAACGCGTTGAAATTAATGCCATTTCAAAGCATTGTCATCCTATTTCATCAGGTATAAAAATTATTTGAATAGCTTTGTTGGAATTCACTCAATAAATTATTAAACGCTTTGCAATTTTCGCGTGAAATTCCTCAGTTGAAAACGATTTACTTTAAAGCTCAATTACGCCATAATAGTTTAGAAGTATGACTCAATAATTTAGATTTAGGGGTTTTCAAGTTTTGCTAACAAGAATCCGTCATTATTAAAAAAAAAGATTTTATTTTTGGCTTCTCCCACTCAGGGCCGTGCGAAGGGGGGGGGGGGGCGAAGGGGGCGCCCGCCCCGGGCGCCAAAATTAGGGGCGTCAAAATCGCTATTACATCGGAATGACGGAAAATTCATAAAAGTGTTAATTAATGTATTTTTATTATTTATCACACGTCAGCATATCTAAAATTTCTTCTTATTTTACCTTAAATTTCTTGATTACATACTAAAGGGGAATAAATAAATAAAACTAAATTATTTCTAATGGCTCCCTTATCACATACTAAAATGTTATATAATATTCTTAGAAATGTTCTTTTGTGAAAATATCGTTAATTAACACTCCGTCGACAAGACATACCTATAATCCAGATGCTGTGACATTTTTTGTCCGAACTGATTGCCCGGTTGGCTATTCCAAGCTACGCGCGGTCAGGTCGGCTGATCGTCAATCTGACTTCATATTTTCCAGATTTCCGTTGCCTATTTTTTTTAAATCATACAAATCAAGGAATCGATAGAATCTCCGAAGCTCTAGACAATTTTAGAATTAGAATAATTGTTTTTTTTTGCAGCAATATAAGTAACACTTTCCGCAACATTTTTTTTTTTTTTTTGGGATAGAAGGGCGCCAATTTTACTTTCGCCCCGGGCGCAGTTTTCTCTTCGCACGGCCCTGCTCCCACTCACGCTTGGCCACTTTTCGCGCGATTCCATATACTATGCGCCGCCAGGATTTCTAAATGTCGTTTCTCGACATAGAACAGTGAGTCAAACAACATATGTTTATTTTAATTCTGAAACAGAAATAATCTTACCAAATGAACCTCATGCAATAATAAATCCTAATAATTGCGTAATATTAGTGTCCTCGGTGCATTGCAGCTGAAAACGAGTCCTAAAAAAATCCATAAATTCTCAAGAAATGACCTTTCTTTTCATCGCTTGTCTCTCTCAAACATATTATTTCATTCAGTTATCGCATACCTGTATGGTATACAGATTACTCTAGATTATACAGCAATACAAATTTAATATAAGGGTTTATGTGTAAAAAATGTGTCGTTACTTAACTTGATTTCATATTTATTAATTTGCATGACTATCTCTAATAAAAGTGAAGTAATTTCATTTTCTCCATATGATGGTTGTAATATAAATTATGATTTTAGATTAAATGGGAAAGTTTTGCATCGGAAAATCCAAATATCGTGGCGCCACTATATATGTACAGCTTTCAACATTACTAACATAAAAGTATGAAGGTTTTATTTGACGTAATTGTCATTACTGAAAAGATATTATGTCGGTTACACTCATTGATTATAATAATAGAAAGTAGATGTAGTAATCTCTTATGTAGATGTGATGAAATGAACTGTAATGTTGTGGAAGGGGGATTTTTGAATTTTGGGCTAATATTGGAATCTCTGCGTAAATAATATAAGGAGAGGATGTGGAGGTTAAATTGATGTTTATAGAAATTTTCGGTTAGGAAAAGAAGGCGTTCTTCAAAAGGGATAACTAAGGCGGTGTCATACAGGAGTTGATTGGAAGGGTTATGCAAAGGATTGAGAGGATGGCGGAGTTTGGTTAATATTCTAAGGGAGGCTCGTTCGTTAACTTGTATATGGGAGATTCCATGTCAACTGATCAGCAAGTGAATGGGGTGGTTTTCAAATCACCACCGGAAGTATCTATCGGGTCGTGTTCGGGACACTAAAATATGAAACATCCTAAATTTTCAGCCCGGGATGTTCCCATTTCCGCATTACGAATAATTTTGTGAATTTTCAATTTTTTTGCGGACGATGACAAATTTTCGTTCGTAGACTGCCGGAGCGAGAATTTCAATTGGAAAATATTTAGAAAATAGCAAATCGATGCAGAATTTAGCGAGGAATCCATTCCCGCCATCAGAAATTTCATTGCACGCTTCCTGGGCCGACAAAATCGTCCAACTGTTTTTTTTTTAAACAGCGATAGTGTCATTTTTTAAAATTTTTTGGAAGTCGGCAAAAGTTTCCTTTTTTGAGTACTTTCAGGGGGGAAAAATATTGGTGTGTATTTGCGTTTTAGATGATAAAAAATACAAAAAACTGTTGACTAAGTATCCCAACTTCCCGTTGGCCATTTTTTGTGCTACATACTAATACTTTGGTGTTCAGGAAACGTTACCCGTGTGAGTCGAGGCATATCCACTCCAGTTTAGCCATTCTCCTAATTTAAAGCAAAAAAATTGTATATCAGTAATTCGAATTTTGGCAGTAGAAATTTTCTCACTTCTTCCAGAAAGACTGGAACTCTGAAGGTAACCACCTGAAAGCATGTGAAAATAAAATGATGAAAAACCAGAAAAGTAATAATACGTTATTGATTCATTTAATGAATCTTAATTTTATGTCTCCACCTGTTCAACACTGAATTTGTTTAATTGTCCTTGAATTTTTTGTGCTTGAGAATTATTAAGAGTGAAAGTTTTCACTGATTTCGAACATGCGGAAATGGTATAGTCAGCCAAATAGGTGAGTGTGGAAAGGAGTAAACTTTCGAGGCAGAATTATAGTTGAGAACTGAAATTTCTGCCATAAGATCGTCTTCGTTACTGTGCATTATGAGACCCAAATGCCACTTGTTATTGAATAGAAAAGCAACATTTAAATTGGCTTTCCTAAGTTTCAGCACCCTCCCCTTCAAATCAAAAATCAATGCCCAATTTTCGTCCATACTGGTGTGTTTACATTTAATGATTTGCTCATTATGAACACAAAACTGATGAAAACTTCTCGTGCCCGGGATAGTTTTGGCTTCCCTCTTCTCACTCTCTCTAGCAAACGCGATTTCCTCTGAGGTTCACAGAAAACAGACTTTATTTTTTCATGGCAAAACTTAAGAAGCTCGTTCACCGTCATGATTTCATTCTGATAGGGTCGTTTCAAACTCGCAATAGCAGCTTGACGTTTGATCATGCCCCCAATTTCATCACAAGCCGACTTTCCACGTGATGTGGCGAAGAAATTCCACTTCAAAATGATTGAAAATGTTTCCTCACATTCTGGTAAAGAAGCGAAAATTTCTGCGTTTTTATACTCCACATCCATCGCTAAAGAATTCGAAATCTGTAACTTCTGGAAACTCTTTTTCAATGTAGCTCAGTATTTTTTTGATGAATACTTTGACAACCGAGCCATCACGTTTGATGTCCTCTGTGAAAAAGCACATATTTTTATTAATTACTGTTTGGTTATGATTCAAGTATATAACTACTGGGTGCACAGTTACGGCCTCCTGATTCCAATATCGTTGAGCAATGTCATCTTGCACTACATATTTATAGTTTTCGCTAAAATCTAATTGCACAATCACCTCATTTCTTTTAAGATCTCTCCTTCTGTCTTTCAGATAATTTGATTGCTGTTTAGCAATGAATGCAAGGGGTAACAAAAGATTTAACTTGGTCTCCACCAAATTCACGAGTTCACTTTTGAGAGCTCTTTTAGTGACTAATGTTGCCCTGTCTGTCGATAACCATTCTTTATACTCGTACTCATCTTCTTCTCCTTCTTCTTCGTCATCGCCCTGATCATTTGGAAAAAGTAACTTTGCATCCCTTCGGCATACTTGGCAAATCCCAAACATGCAATTTTTGGATTCAACGTCACATACCATTTGTGAAACGAAATCTGTACACGAAGAATCAAGACTACAAGCTTTGAGCAAGAGTTTGAAGTTTTGGTGAATGATACAAACGCAAATACAATGAGTTCCGCTCGTTCCAGGTAGAATGCATTGTTCCGGTCTCATCTCGCAGAACTTTGAAAATCCCACTTTACCTTCCGGACACACAGACTTGAATTCGCCATAGAGTTCCCGTAAATTGCACAGCATTAGTCACTTTTGAGCATATTCATTTTTGCTAATTTTCACGCGATCTTTCATGCCTGGCATAATCCTAGAATAGGCCCCAATATCATCCAAATAAAAACTGATCACATTGTCGACAACGGATTTATCAAGTGGCTTCCCGAATCTTCACCTTAGTATAGCGAATATTCCTCCTTCTGTCCTAAGTTGTCTAGAGTCCCTAACAAGCCTTTCCGAAACTTTTCGGAAAGAGTGGGAGTACGGCAAGCAATTGTTTTTGCAGTGATTTCTTAGATTCCTTAATTTTTTTCTGCAGATCAGTCACGAAAATGACAAATAGTTCTGCCTTTGGTGCTGAATCCGAAGACGTGTTTAATATACTCGTGGGTGGAAGATATAATGATTTACTAAGCTTTTCTTCAACAATTCCAGTGAATTTGACTAATTTTTCTCGACCATATTTAATTTTTTGATTCAATCTACCACCCTTGATTTTGATTGGGGATTGTCCGACTTTCTCAAACAAAGAATTAAAAAAATCTAGTGCATTTTCTTGGGGAATGCAGATTGCCGAATTCTCACTAGTTTGTGAATCTGGAGTGAGCTCAGGCATTTCCCGAGGGTTGACTTCTTGACTGTCACTTCAACCAAGTGCGACAACATTTTCTTGCTTTTCCATTAATCTCACGTAATTAGTGCAAATCTTCTGGCCAGGTACAGTTCGGAAACCTTTCTCTTGTAAATTTATACTATAATCAACGGTAATTTCTCTCAAGCATTGGGTAATAACTCGCTTATGCTTGCGCAAATGATCACAGCATGCCCGTTGATTTTATGGGTAAATATGGAGAAAATATTTTTTTTTATGTGAAGTGCAAATCAAACCATCCGCCGGCAAAGCGACATCACTTCTAAATTCAATCAATTCTCGATCGTTGTTAGAAAGTTCTCCCAGTAATGTAAATTCTCTTGTACAGCAAGCAATGGTTCCGCAATGTTTTTTTAGCTTGCATTCTTTAGTAATAAGGGAATCTGTAAGCAAATAGATTCATAATTAAAAACTCGAGGGCCTATGTGATCTCAATGACGTCAAAGAAACCCAAAGAGACTTAAAATTGTGCCGATGTTTTATCAAAGTTGGTCCGGGCAGATACTCTTATTTGGATCTTCACGAAAAAGAGGTCAATTTATTTTTGAAACGACGTTCCGGTGGTCGTCTACCACTATCTTTCTTTCCCCTACAAACTTATGGAACTTTGCATTAATGATGAAAACTTTACAAAACTGGGATTTAAGCTTCATTTTTTTAACTCTCACCGAATTGTAAAGAAAAGTAATGCAACTGTGAAATAATGAATTTGAGGTGTGAAGAAATGTAGCAGAAGCTCTTGAAAGTCGTATCGGTTTAGATTTATGTCTGACTTACTTGAAAAAATGACTGAAAAAAATAAAATAAAACTGCCCATGCCCGCATTGAACGCCGGATCACTTTGTGGGAAGCGAACTTGCCATCTGCTCGACCACGGAAACTTTTAGAACATGATCTTCAAAATAGAATCATAACAGACGACTAGATTGAGCTCAAAGAACCATGCAAAAATTATAAAAATAAGATAACGTTTTTTGCTGACTTCTAAGATTTTATTGATTAACAGCGTCATTTATGAGTCACACTCCTACACCAACAACTGGCTTGCACGTGTGAAGTACCAGGGAAACAAAACTTGCATTTAGATTTGTTGGTGTTAAAATCTCTTATGATAATGGAGTTGTCGAATAGAAATGCCTTTATAAATATTAAGTCAACAATTGGTGAATGGGGGTGAATGTATACTAGGAAAAGGTTCATTTTAAAAAGAGGGAAATGCTAAAGTAAAGTGTCGCCATTCATTGAGAGAATTGTTAATTTTCGGGGGATTCGCTTTTCTGATTTTAACAAAAGGATACAATGCTGCTATTGACCCCCTTCTGACATTTTAGATATGCATTGTTGTAATTTGGAGAAGTGGCCAATTTTGAAATGAAAAAGGGACTTTTAGATTTGGTATACAAACATGAGTGGGATTTTAGCACTTATTATACTTAATATTAACACCTTCAACTTGAAAAGTTGTCAGTCAAGAGACAGCGCAGGAGGGTATGGAGAAAAGGAAGATGGCGGACACGTCTTTTGAGGGGGAGGAAGAGCATGAACAGGAAAGGATGCACAAAGGGGTGGGGGAAGTTATGAGTAAAGGGCGCAATGGGAATTGCAGGGAACTCGTGGAAATGATAACAGAAGCATTAAGGAAAGAAAGGAAGATCTGGAAAGAGGAAATGAGGGAAGCGAGGGATATGTGGAGAGAAGAGATAAAGGAGATGAAAGAGATATGGAATACGGAGAGAGAGAGGCTGAAACGAAGGATAATGGAGCTGGAATACCAGGCTGAGAAGAGGGAGAGGCAAGAGAGGAGGAGTAATGTAGTAATAAGAGGGAAAGATATGCAGGGAAAAGGGGATGTGATGACGTTTCTGAAGGAGGCTCTGGAAGTAGAGGTACAAGTGCAAGAGAGCTATGTGATGGATAGGATTGGGAAGGTGGTGGTGGTTAAACTAGAGATGGAAGACAAAATAAAGGTTATGAAGAATAAAAATAAATTAAGGAATATCCAGGAAAGAGTTTTCATCGAAGATGACATGACGAAAGAGGAGAGAAGGATTGAGAAGATCATAAGGGTGAAATCAAGCAGGAATAAAAAGGGGGGAAGATGGTGAGGATTGGTTATCAGAAAATGTTCGTGAATGGGGAGCTGTGGAGATGGAATAAGGAAAAGGAGACCCTACAAAGACACGAGGAGCCAAAAAAGTAAAAAATAAAGAGGAGACAGGAGGAGAGGAGAGAGGATAAGGGATAAGGGTGCAGGAAGAAATGAGAAGGAGCTGTAAAAAATAAAGAATAGAGGGGCAGAGAGTAGACTGGGACAGAAGCACAGCGGGAAAGGCAAGTGGCGAGGAGATAAGGGGGGGGGGGGAGAAGGAGTCAGTATCAATCGGGTTTTGGAACATAGCGGGAATCAAGGAGAAGATAAAGGAGGGCAAGTGGAAGAGAGACTGAGAGGAGTGGTTAGTAGAGAAGGACATAGTGGGGCTAGTAGAGACATGGATGGGGAAAGAAGAGTAGGGAGAAGTGAAACGATGACTGCCGGGAAGCTTTATATGGGAGAGGAAAGATGCGATAAAGTGTGAGACTAAAGGAAGGGCGAGGGGTGGAATGATAGTGGGATGGAAGAAGGAAATGGGGACGGAGGTAACGGGACACTTCGGAGAAGGAGAAGACGTGGCATCGATAAAGTATAGAAAAGGGAAACAGAGGATAAACGTAGGGGTGGTATATGTAAATAAAAATTGGAATATAATAAGAAAGGAGATAGAGGAGAGAACGAAAGGGGGAGGAAAATGGGTGCTAGGAGGAGACTTTCATGCAAGAATGGGAGAAATGGAGGGAGGGATTAATGAAGAGGGGTCGGTGATAGAAAAAAAGTCCAGGGACAAATGTATAAACGGGGAGGGTTAGAGAAGGAAGGAGTGGGTGATGGAGGGGGGATGGGAAATTCTAAATGGATGCACAGAGGGGGACTGGGAAGGGAGGAAAACATACATTGGGCCGCGGGGATCGTCGGTGATAGACTATGTGGCAATAAAGGGGATGACAAAAAGGGAAATAAAAAGTATGGAGGTGGAGGAAGTGATGGGCTCGGATCATCTACCGCTAATAGTAGAGGTATGGATGGAGAAGGAGAAAACGACTGAAGAGAAGCAAGTAATGGGAAAGTTAGAAAGTGGGGCAAAGGCAATAGAAGAAATGAGGAATAAGATGAGGAGGATCCAGTGGGAAGACGTCAAATCAATGGAGGAGATGGAGGAACTAATAGTGGGGTGCGGAAGAAAAGCTAAAGGAGGGACGGGAGAAGGGAGTAGGTGGTTTGATAAAGAATGCAGGCAGATAAAAAGTGAAGTAAGAAAGGCAGTGAGGTAATGTATAAGAGGTGGAGGGGAGGAGAAGAAGGTAACGGCAGCAAATAAATATGAGGGGATATGCGAGAGGAAGAAGCTGCAGGAGGTGGAAAGAGCAAGTGAGGAGTTGAAGAAGTGTAGGAACGAGGCGGAAATATGAAAAGTACTGAGGAGAGGCGAAAGAAGGAGATGGGTAGGGATAACATTGAAGGAGTGGATAAGGAAATGTAGAGAAACAAGTGGATACCCAGAGGTAGTGGGACAAGGAAGGCATATGGAGATGGCGGAGGAGTTCTCTGAGGAGGAAGTGGAAAGAGCTTTCGAGGAAGTTAAAGGAGGAAAGGCAGCAGGGATGGATGGGCTGAAGGCAGAGATGTGGAAGGAGATAGGAGAAGGGGGAAAGATGAAATTCAGGGAGCTGTTGAACTAAATGTGGAGGGGAAGAAAGAACATACCGGAGGCCTGGAGATTGGGTACGAAGGAGGGGATGAGAAGGAGGCCGGAAACTATAGGGGAATTACAGTGATGTCCACAGGATATAAAATTGCTATGTTGGTGGTGAAGAATCGGCTGGAAGAAGAGGTGGAAGAAAAGGAATTAATACCTGAAACGCACGGGCGATTTAGACGGGGGAGGGGGACAAGGGAGCAGATCGTTGCCCTGGCAAGAACGGCTGAGAGAGTGACTGAAGAGAAGGGAAGCATGTATGCGGTGTTTGTGGATTTGAAGGCGGCGTACGACTCAGTACCAAGGGAGAAGTTGTTAGAATGTATTAGAAGAAAAGGAGTGAGTGACAGTATGATTGAGTGGGTAAGAGGAGTATATAAGGAAACTTGGGTGGTAGCAAGAGTGGAAGTGGAGGTGTCGGAGAGATTTAGGACGTGGGTAGGATTGAGACAGGGATGCCCGTTAAGCCCTATGTTATTTAACTTATACCTAAGTGAACTGGAGGAGGTTTTGTAGAAAGGGCAGGCGGGAGGAGTAGTAATCGGGAAGGATAAGGTGTGGATGCTGGCATATGCGGATGACATGGTGTTGATGGCGAGGGATTGGGAAGGGATGAAAGACATGTTGAGGAGAACGGAGAGGTATATGGAGGGGACTGTGTGTGAATGTGGGGAAGATGGATGAGATTTAGGAATAAGGGAAGAGAATGGATGAAGAACAACTTCAGAGTGGCGTGGGATGCATGTGTGAAGTCGATTTTAATGTATGGAGTGGAAGTCTGGCGTGTGAAGGGATATGAGTGCGTGGAGAGGGAGCAGTCGTGGTTTCTGAAGCAAGCGTGTGCTGGGAGTGGAAAGGTTGACACCCGGGTATATACTGCTTCAGGAGACTAACAGAGGAAACTTAGGATGTGAGGCACTGAAGAGAATGGTCAGGTATGAGTATGAGATGAGGTTATGGGAGTTAGGGGAAGAGAGGTTGGTAAAGGCGGTATGGAAAACATGCGTGAGCGGGGGGGGGGGGATAAATAGAGGAAATGTAGGAAGGAACGAATGAAAATGTAAGTGAAAGTGAGGGAGTGGTTAGAGAGTGGGGTAAATGTGGCAAAGTGGATGAGAGAGAGGGCGAAGGAAGTGGATGTGCTGGAAAGACAGGGAAGTATAGAATGAAGTGAATATAATGATATGTATGGGAGTTGGCAGCCACATGGAAGGAGACCGAAGTATTTGGATGAGGACGGGTGGAACAGAGATGAGAGGATGACATTGACTAGGGCTAGGTGTGGATCAGAAGAGAGAGGGAGGAAGAAGTGGATGGGCGAAGAATATATGAGGTGTGTAATGTGTGAAAATGGAAAGGATACGTGGAGGCATCTGGCGGAGGATTGTGAGGGAGTGAATGAAGAATGGATGGGAGGAAAAAGGAATAAGAGGGTAGCGGAATGGATGAGAGAGGATGGGGCCGGGGTAAAGATGTTGCAGAAATTGGGGAGAGGGAAAAAGAATGTAGGACGGCCATTCCATAAATAAATGCACACTTTTTGGGGGTACATCAGGGATTTTAGCGAATTTCACATATATTGTAAAGGCTATCAAGACATGGCTTTTGGTCTTTACTAGAGGTTCAGAAAATTATTGTGTCAAAAGTTATAACAATATAAACTTTTAGTACACTTTTATTTTGAACTTAAAAATATCGTAAACCTTTACAGATTCGAAGAAAGTTATTCTATACTTTTTTATGCTTAAATGTTTAAAGTTTGCAATAAATTTTTTTCCAAAACAAAAAAACTTTATTTAGATAGTTTTTTTTGGATAAATAAAATATATCTCAAAAATTAATCAATTACTCATATTTTAATTTTCCTAAAAATAATATATGTTATACCCTGATCCTTCCTGAGAGTTTTTCTTTTTTCAAAAGTATGGGCACTTTAAAACTTTTTGAGATATGATTTTTTTACCCGAGCGCTGCATTGCCGCAAGGAGCTCCATTGGTGTAATGACCCGAGAGCGCAGTGTGCGTCGCTTAATAAACAGAGAGAACTTTATTTATTCATTGTTTAACCTGAAATGGAGTAACAAATATAGATTATTTAACAATATAAACGATTCCCACTTTTGGGCGATACAAAATTTAAAGCGATAAATCGGTGAAATATGCTTTACAGATTTTATAGACTCTTTTGGTCTATGTTACGGGGATATCGAAAATCCGACCTTTATTTCAATGAATGCTTTTTCAAACGGCAAAAAACCAGACTTTTTTTGAAAATACTCCAAACCTACTTTCTTGCTAACTCCTTTACTAATTTCATCACTTTTGTAGAAGGGCCGTCCCGAGGAATGTCGACTTTGCATAATTATTTTTCCTACATTAAGGTTACACGCTTTTCGGGCCAATGAAAATGCGATGTCCATAGTGTTCACTAGTTTTCTTATACCCCAATTACTTGGTGTAATAGATAAAACTTTGACTTTATCTGTGTAATTGTTGGTACTAATAATGGTCTGTTTGATTTTTTCGATCATGTCAGGAGGATATTTTTCAGCGCTTTTATTTTCATTGCTAGTGTTTCCAATACCATCCGTTGTGAGTCAGATCTTCACTTGGAAAGTTTCAGAATAGGTTTCAATTTCCTTACTAGTAGCTCATCTTCTGCAGACAAGCTATATGAGTGAAAAATTCCACCACTTGCATTTAACTAAAGTTCCTCGTGATTGTAATCAAGAGGTAATATACAATACTTTGCAAATTAATAAAACTGCGAGAAGTCGATGGAACTACTTCAGGTACTTCTTCTATAGGGTGTGTTCTTGGTAATGCTTAACATTGTCAGTAATATTATCAGGTCGTCAAGTATGAAACTTGTAGAAAAATATGCATATGAAATAGTTCTTTCGTAATTTACAAATACAATGAATTATTTTATTCATCAAAGTATGCACCCACATTATCTATACAGTTTTGCCATTTAAACGGCAGGTTATTCAGTCCGGTGGTATAAAACCCTGGCGGACGGAGGTCGATGAATTCTTGGAAGGCCAATTTTACAGCATTGTCGGAATTGAATTGTTTTCCAATTAAATAGTCGTCCAAATTGCGGAAGAAGTGGTAGTCAGTGGGTGCTAGGTCTGGTGAGTATCGAGGATGATGAAGAAGTTTCAAATCCAATTCCTGCAGTTTTGCCACCGTCATTTGTGCAGTGTGTGGTCTAGAGTAATCTTGCAATAAGATAGGAGTCAATCTGTTGATCAATCTAGGCTGTTGTTCCTTAAGTTTTTGCATCATTTCGTCCAGTAGGTTGCAGTATATGTCTGCCGTGATCGATGAGCCAGATTTCATGAAATCATAATGGATCACACCTACGATACACCACCAAACACTTACCATCAACTTCTTTTGATGAACATTTATCCTCATCCAACCATTGTGCTGAATGTCTGCGATTGTTATATAGGATTCATTTCTCATCACAAGTGACAATTCGATTCAAAAATGGATCAGATTTGTGACGAGAAAGCAACATTAAGCAGGCTTCCAAACACTTTTGTTTCTGTTTTTCTGCTAGCTCATGTGATACCCACATATCCAACTTTTTCACCTCACCGATTTGAACTAAATGTGTTAATATTGTTTGTTTGCTAACAACAAACTTTAACGATAATTCAGAGACACTCTGAGATGAGTCAGATTCAACGATGACCTTTAGTTCATCATTATTGAGCTTTGATTCTGGGTGACCGCGTGGCTCATTTGTAAACAAAGTTACCTATACGGAATTTTGCGAACCAACTTGACATTGTCTGTTACATATTTACACTACAGACAAATACATGATTAATGTTTCGCGCGGTCTGCGATGCCGTAGTTCCACGCAAGAACTCATATTTTATAATACTGCGAATTGTCGACAGTTCCATTTTCAACAAAAATAATTTATTGAACATGTGTTTAATATTTTTTAGAGATTATAATTATATTATTTAAATAAACCAGATGTGCAACTTTCTACCAAAGAAAACAGAACAGCAAAATCTTAAGCCAATATTAAATAATCAGCTGTTAAAGTTGCCAATATTTTCAACTACAAGTTTCATACTTGACGACCTGATACGATCGGTTTTACCCACTCTACAATGATTCGCCTTTTTGCGGATTGCAACAAAGTTCGAATGAACTCCTACTGTCTTTAAATCTATAATTTTCTCTCCAAGCACTGTATTTTAACCACGTTTCTCGTAAGCAGTCTGAAACTCGCTCCAAGCTTAGTAACACCAACTTTCGAGACTTTTTATAATAAATAAACTTAATGTATATACATTTTTGTAATGTATTGTGGTTTATGTTTATGTTCACCGTAGCCACACATCGTGCAATTCATTTTATATAGTACAAACACTGACATAATTATACAACTTTTATCGGCCAAGAATGGGAATCCTTTATTCATGTTAAATAAACTATATTCGTTACTTCATTTCACGTTAAACAATGAATAAATAAAGCTCTCTCAGTTTATTTATTAAGCGGCGCACAATGCGCTCTCGGGCCATTACACCAATGGAGCTCCTCACGGCAATGCAGCGCTCGTGTAAAAAAATCATATCTCAAAAAGTTTTAAAGTGCCCATACTTTTGAAAAATGAAAAACTCTCAGGAAGGATCAGGGTATAACATATATTATTTTTAGGAAAATTAAAATATGAGTAATTGATTATTTTTTGAGATATATTTTATTTATCAAAAAAACAACTATCTAAATAAAGTTTTTTTGTTTTGGAAATTTTTTTATTGCAAACTTTAAACATTTAAGCATAAAAAAGTATAGAATAACTTTCTTCGTATCCGTAACGGTTTACGATATTTTCGAGTTCAAAATAAAAGTGTACTAAAAGTTTATATTGTTATAACTTTTGACACAATAATTTTCTGAACCTCTAGTAAAAACCAAAAGCCATGTCTTGATAGCCTTTATAATATATGTGAAATTCGCTAAAATCCCTGATGTACCCCCAAAAAGTGTGCATTTATTTATGGAATGGCCGAGGAGAGAATTATTGTTATTATAATTGTATTTTTGGGTATATAGTATAGTTGTTTTTTTGGAGATTGTAAATAGTTTTGCTAAATATGCCAATAAAGGTCTTTTTATTAAATAACGGCAACTTCTTTACGTCTTGTTTATAGATTTATTTTATTTAGTTGCGAATTACATCTGAATTGAATATTATCCAATTATTTCAGCAAATTAAACGAATTGAATTGTATTTCTTCAATCTCTTATCTGTCCATAATTTACTACTTTGTTGCAAAAACCTTATTTGTTGTATTTCTTCGGGCCCCCTAAAGACGATGCCTTTCACAGTTGTGCCACTGAGTGTGAATCTTTAGCGTACAAATATGAAACATATTATAAGAACTTTATAGTTTATAAATTATTGTATCGCAAAATAAATAAATCTATCGTTGCATGTACTACAAAAATCTGGAGAACGTATCGTGATACAAAAATATCGACAACAGATATTATGTAAACTTAATTTTGATGCAATATTTTGGCAAAGCCACAAATATTGAAATCATTCAAATGATCGAATGAATGATTTCATCGCTGTGTGGTAAATTGCAGATAACTTACATAAGTAATTTTTATCTAAATTTATTGAAACCACTGATAAAAACGTTTCAATAATTTAATTATAATTATTTAATAATTTTACCCGTTTATTAATACAATTAAATCATAATTTAAAGGTTAACTAACATAACTTTCAACCAAGTTTATTTAATTAGGTAATTATTTAGTATTTATACTGTTTACAGCGTACATTATTATCTGAAAGAAAATACTATATTTTATTTTATTTACCATTTGTTACTTTTTTTGTCGTGGGCTATATAACTTTACTTGCTACAAATTATACCTTGTGTTAATGTATATTTTATCATATAATTAGAATTAAAATAAATTATTTTTCTACATGATGCGCTGAATTTGAATAATTTAAACATGTTTTATTCCATTAAAAAGTGCTTTTGCTCAAAACTAGACGATCGGGATACGCTGTAGAAAAGTTGTCAAATATTTCCTTAAAATATAAATTCCCTGACTTCTTGTAGAAAAATACAACTATTACCCTACTGGATAAACCTCTTATAATTGCCGTTACAATTTCCACCCGTTCTTCAACAGTATAAACAGACATTTTCTAGTATAAATTCGTTTGATTACTTGCCTCACTAAGCAATCTGACATTTCATAAATTCAAGGTACTTTGATTATTTTTGCTCATTTATATTAAATAATTTCATTTTTAATGGAATAAAACATGTTTAAGTTATTCTAATTCAGCGCATCATGTAGAAAAATAATTGATTTATTCCTAACTAAAATTTCTTTCAAATTTTTATGATCAAATATACATTAACACGCAAAATCCTATGGCCCACGATAAAAAAAAATACTTTATAATTTACGACGTATAAAATTTGAGGGAATATAATATATTTCAATAACTTTGTAAAATCATGCACACTTTTACTTTGAATATTTCGGCACGATCAATGAAAGCATTTATATTTCAAACACCTACATATTTGGTGGAGAAAGTCAATCTCGATTGTTATTATTAAGATTAGATCTGTCGTTATTTTAATCCTAATATTTATCAGCCATCGGAATATTTTCCATAACTGTGAGTGCATGAAACATAAAAACGTTTCTTTTATGAGAAAATTCCTTTAAAGGATTAACTCTGGAATTTATCTTTACAAACTGAACCCGTGTTACACCGGCAATTTCGTAATTTATAGTTGATCGACAAAAGAAATAGTAATTGTTGGTAGGAATGGGATTTCTGGTTTGAATTTACTATTATACGAGGGCAATCCACAGAGTGACAGACGTTTCGAAATAAAAAAATAAATAAAGTGAAAAAACTAATCTTTATTATATACATTTTGAATGTAAACTCTTGGGCTATTTTTCGACGTAATCGCCATATAAATTAAGGCATTTATCATAACGATTAACTTAACTTAATATGATGTATTCAAGAAAATGAAATACACATTATTTCAAATTTAATTCAAAGAAAGAAGAAAAAAATTACAATTACCACCTAAAATAATTATTAGTTAAACACTGTTAACATCGAATATAGAGATTCTTCCAACTATTGGAATATTTTGATCGACTTCTTTAAGGCCACATTTATAAGTTCTTGACGTATACAATTCATTTTTTTTAGTAAGAAACAGTTAAACATATTTAAAAGTAAGATATAAATAGATATAGTAAAATATAAATGACACAAAATGACGTCGGATAAACTGATACGTCTTAAACGTTTTTTAAATATTTTTAAATATGAGGATCAAGTAAACATAACATATTTATTGTCTTTCTAACACCTATGTATTATTATTTCTACATGAAAACTCTGTTTATCATTCCTGAATTGAAATGTAGGATAGGGCCCGCCCACCACTTTTTTCTAAACTGCAAAATCACGATTCGTATTATTTCTAAGCTCCTAACTTCTTCAAATAACTGCAATTCCACACAATATTGCAGAATAAGTTGAAGTTGATACAAAAGATGGTGGGTGGGCCCTATCCTACAATTCAACCTGTTGCCTTCAAACGAAGGTTTTCACTTATAAATATGAGGATCAAATAAACATAACATATTTATTATCTTTCTTACACCTATGTATACTTTGATCGATGGATCTTTGCGTGCACGTCACAGATTGCTGAACCTAGCTCAGACAACATTTTTATGCGTTTACTCTCTCTACAGTAAGTTGAAAGACGCAATCATGTGTGTACGTATGTCCTCTAAGGGGAAAAAACTTAGTCTTCGGTAATGACGCACACGCAAAGATCCATTGATCAAACCATATTATTATTTATACAGTGCGCGCCTAAAGTATTGAGTAATGACGTCATCCTTTTTGTTTTTAAATGGCATCCCCCTATTTTTATTCTTGATTTTGGCAGATCTTTTCATTGTGGAACTGGCAGTATAAAAATGTTGCCATAATAAAATTTTCGAGTAAATGACAATTGAAGGTGAGAACTTGATATTTTGAGTTTTGCAAAATGACCTTGTTCCAGCGCTTTTTTTCCAAACAAAAATGATCTTGACCTTCCATATAATACAATATGGTTTCAGCAAGACGGTGCACCCCCACACTATGCGCGTTTTTTTGACAATTGCTTTACGAATAGGTGGATTGTCAAGCGAGAACCGATAGAATAGCTCGCGAAAGAGATGAGTGGGCAGAATTGGCCTAGAAAATATTCAAAATGTTCAAGAAGAATTTCTACATGCGCTTAGTGCTGAAACCATATTATATTATATGGAAAGCCAAGTTCATTGTAAAATTGTTGCTACAAGCGCTGAAACAAGGTCATTTTGCAAAAACTCTAAATCGGGTTCTCACCTTTAATTGTCGTTTACTCGAAAAATTTAACACTTCCAGTTCGACAATGAAAATATCTGTCAAAATCAAAAACAAAAATAGGGGATTGTCATTTAAAAAAAAATGGATGACGTCATAACTCAAAAACAAATGACGACTGAAAATCGGCTTTCATGCAAAAATGTGTATTTTTATAAAAGAAAATCGACAGGTTCCAGGATTTTTCCAAAAATATTTTATTTCGGTTTTATTGAATATATTCCATACTTTGAGCGCGCACTGTATATGAAAATTCTATTTATCATCCATTGGAATTGGAAAGTAGGATAGGGACCACCCATCACCTCCACTTTTCTTTAAACGATAAAATCACGTTTCGTCTTTTCTAATTATTCAACTTCTTCAATTAATTTCCAAAGAAATTACTGCAATTTTACAGTTTTGCCGAATAGAGTTGATACAAAGGACGGTGGGTGGGCGCTCATTATACGCAGAAATCTTTTGTCTATAAGTCGAATTTCATTGTGTTAGTATACATATACCGGGTGAATATTCCAAAACCGAACATAGGAATTTAACATGGGAAAAATGTTTTTTTGCAAATTCCTGCTCCCCATTTTAACTAAGAAGATTTATAATGACACCAATCGAAAGATCCTTTTCTCACCTAATGATATCCGAACTACTTAATTTTCAGTTGTAATTCTTTATTATTTAATCAAAATATTCGCAATAAATACAATTCCTAAGACAAAAAACAGATTCAAACGTCATTCGAGTGACAAACTATGATTTTGAGGTTTCCAATTTTCTTTACTGAATTGTCAAAAAAACTTTATCCAAAATCGGGTGTAATAAGCAAATTACTGTGGTCATTTTAGGGATGTAATGTTGTACATTCCCCACTGAGTGAGAGTATAACTCGGACTCACGGAATACATAGATCCTTCATAAGATTTTTGAAATAATTCAAAATTCTTGTCAAAATTATTTCAAACATTATTTCAATATTTTATGCAATTACAGACAACTTTTTCTTGCGGGACTAATTGCGTACATTTCACATTCGTATCGTGTGAGCCACAAAATTTTGTTTCAGCGTTGGCTATGAGATAAATGAGGTATGTCGCATATTATTATTAGTTCAATTAAATTATATTTTAAAAAAATAATTAATCTCAGATATGACTGCTATGTTTATCTCTCTCAGGCATGATAAACTCCGTGGCTCACACCTTCTAATAAATAACTATTATTGGCATAGTTTTTCACACTTTACAATACATATCCCCTAATTCACAAAATATTATATTATATCCTGTCCCTAAAATAAAACAAACTCCATTCTCCCTTTCCAACCGACCTCCACCTAGCTACACTTCACTGGCCTCAATCGCACCAATCACTTGCACATCTCTATTCCAGTGCCACCTAGATATATCTTTCTAGCCTTTCCTGCAACCAAACCTGTCGTAACCTTTCCGCCACTTCCCTGTCTATCTTCTCCCCCCGTGCTACCTTCTTCCCCCGTACTACCTTCTCCTCAAAAGCAACTGCTGACCACCCCGCTCTGACATACAACTTATTCCTCTCATTCATCCACCTTATTCCTCCACCTTTCGTCGTCCAGTCTCCAAAACACGAACCCCAAGCGTCTCTCACTACTCTTTTCTACCCTAACCCTCAAATCTTCCTTTCAAATTTTACCACCCTTCTAGCCGCCTCCCATTATATAGACATTCTATGGCACTCCTGAAGAACTATATAATTTAGCGCTGTCCTCTCCAGCCCTAAAATTATTTTCAAGTATTGCACCTGTACCCTCTCTAATTTTCCTGCCCACTCAGTCCCCAAATTTCTGCTGCATACAACACTATCAACCTCACACATGCATCCTAACACACCATTTGCATACTTACATTCTCACTTAGCATCCTATTCCATATACCACGCATACGCTCCATGACCAATCATGTCGTGCTTTCGTCCCTGTTTCGCTAAACATATACCCAAAATACTTTCTCACTTGTTCAATCTGTTCTCCCAACCAACTCAATTCTTCATCTTTTCCTCTCCTTCCTACATTCTTACATATCCTTTGGTCTTTCTCACATTCACAGTCAATCGTCTCCTTTCAAAGTACCCTTCCAATCTCTTCTTTACCTCTCTCATCTCATTCACACTACCACATAATTCGCATATGCCAGGCTCCATACTTTCTTCCCTCCCACTACTATTTCCCCTGCCTGACCCAGCTCCAACATCTTCTTCGTATCTGCCACATACAGGTTGAATAGCAATGGACTCAATCGACACCCTTGTCTCGCCCCACCTTTCACTTGAAAACGACAAGATACATGCTCACCCACTTACTCTACAGCACGTATCCTTTTATACTTCACTTATCCACTCCAACACCTGCTCCGACACACCCTTCCCTTTCAAACATTCAATCATCAACTTCCTGTCCACCGAATCATTCAGAGTACTTCGCCTTCAGATCTAAAAATAACAGACCAGTGGCGGCTCGTCAGGGGAGGCAGGTGAGGCACTGCCTCACCATTAATTTTCAGGCACTGTCTCACCATTAATTTTCTATTTTATAAAAATATAAATCTATTCAATAAATTTCTTCCGTGTTGGCTTTAATATTGATAATTAATTATACAGTAATTATAAATGGATGTATTAACGGAAAATTCCCGATTTTTAATGATCAGAATTAGCGCGCCCATCCAGGCCGAACTTGCGGCAGAAATGAACCAGAGCGGTAGGAATTTATGCAACTTAATATGCCTCCACACAGTTTACCCATATCACATTCGAAGTAATGTGCAGATTTATTTCGATATCGGAGGCGAGCCTCACAGGCTTCTCATTGGTCGGAAATCACCCGCGTGATAGAGAGAGAGAACCTCGCGGCACTCGCAATTGTCAGCTGTGTTAGTAATCTATTCATTTCACTCCGCCGTCCGTTGATCAGCGTTAGTTATTAAAGGTAATCTTATTGATATTTATTAGTAAATAGTATTTATTCACAATCACTATAATAATATGCATATTTTTAACCTCGAAAAAGTTGGGATATTAGCGATTCCCTCTTCGAGATGGGTAATATTCTATTACTAACGTCTATTTCGAGGTACAGAAACATTTTGCGAACCTCTATTTCGAAATACAGAAACAGTCAATTGTCAGTTTATATAAACGTCAAATTGACATCAATCATGCGCTCGGTTCTCCAACGAATCTACTCTGAAGTGAATTTTACAATTCTGTTTAATTATGGATTACCACGTCATAACGGTCGCAACCATCCTCTTCATTAAGTACTTCTTATTTATAAGTGGATATTAATGATTTGTGCTCTTACACGAAACGGATTTATGCATATCTCAGGTTGGCAACATCCCAACAACCCATCAAGTGTCAAAACCGTAACCTCATAATAAATGCGCCTTCACAACAACCCGCGGACAGTAACGAGGACGGGAACGGAGGCGAAAATATAGCAAGCTTCTCGTTCCCGTTACCCGAAATTAGTTATTAGTTATGTCAACATGCGAATCATTTAACTTTTGGTTCCCGAAAGTTGTTGCGTTTACTTTTGTCCGTTACGTGAAATGCACGTTTACCCCATTTTATGTCAATTGCCGTAAGTCGTATTGAATTACATCATTATCTGCTGGTGGCTCGGGTTCTCCACGTAATCTAGCTGTATTATGTAATACACTACTTACCACAATTATAAAAAGTGTGGTACTGAGGTTTAAGTGACACCCATACGTCAATTTTTTTACGAATTAAATATGTCCGACATTGAAATAAATATGTGTACCAAAATCAAACAATTTTACTTTTATCATTACATTTCGTGATTGTGAATAAAATAGTATACATACCTCGCGGGAACACAATTCCAGCCTCGCGCAATTGCAAACCTTGGCGCTTCGCGCCTCGGTTTGCAATCTATGCCCTCGGCTGTAATGATGTTTATCCCGACTCGGTACGTAATATACTATTATTCCTATATTATAATGGATGACGGAAATAGCACTCTTACAGTGAGAAATTGTAAAGACATCGTAAATTTCTTGCTTGATAATCCATTTAGCCGGTTGTCGTACGATGATAAAGTTTATGTAAAAGGTATCAAAAGGCCTTGCCCTGATCTTAGTTTATTATTGATTCAAAAACATCGATCATTTAAAAGTGCATGGTTTGACAAATGTAGTTGGTTGACAGGTACAATGATTAGAAATAAATTATTTTGTTGGCCTTGCATATTGTTTTCAAATAGCAATGAGTCGGTATGGCATAAAACAGGTTATGACGATTTAAAAAAATTAGCGCGTTCTATTGATAAGCATTCCAAAAGTAGAGATCATATATCATCAAATTGTAAATTTCACATTTTAGGTAAACAAAATATAGTTAATGTTTTAAGTACGGCTCGGCAAATTGAAATCGAAACGTACAATAACAACGTGAAGGAAAATAGGGGGATTTTAAAAAGATTAATCGATGTGACAATATTTTTGTGCAGTCAGGAATTGTCATTTAGGGGGCATGACGAATCAGAAACCTCAAATAATAAGGGGAATTTTCGAGAATTAGTTTTGTTAATGAGTAAAACGGATGGGATTTTAAAAGAAAAATTAGATGATGCTTCAATTTTTTCGGGACAATTCAAAATGAGTTAATTGATTCAATCAGTTACACACTGAAGAATCAAATAGAAAGTGAAATTTTAAATTCCAATTTTTTTTTCATGGCAAGTGGACGAAACTACTGATATCACTTGTATTTCTCAATTATCAGTTATATTTAGATACGTCATCCAGGGAACACTTGTTGAAAGGTTTATGGGATTTTATGATGTAAATTCTCAACGAACGTCAGAAGATTTATTCACCTTGTTAACAGAAACATTTGGAAAATTTAATATCAAAGAAAAATTAATTGCTCAAACTTATGATGGTGCTGCTGTTATGGCTGGTCATTTGAATGGTTTACAAACCAAAGTAAAATCAGTAGCTCCACAAGCAATTTTTACTCATTGCCATGCTCACGTTCTAAATTTAGTGCTAAGTAAATCGTGCAACTCAATAAAAAAAGTACGAATATTTTTTTCAAATCTAACAGGATTTTCTGCTTTCTTTTCAAAATCAACAAAACGAACCGCAGTATTGGATGAAATTTGTAATGCAAGAATACCATCTAATGCACAAACACGTTGGAATTTTACATCTCGGGTTATTTTTACAATTCATGAAAATAAAAATAAATTAATTGAAGTATTCAATTTTATAATTAATTCAGACAAATTTGATAATATATCTATCAGAGAGGCATACGGCTTAAAATCATTGTTAGAAGACAACCATTTCTGTTTCGTATTAGATTCCTTCAAACTTATTTTTGAACAAACAAGTGTTGTATTTTTAATTCTTCAACACAAACTAACTGACATCACGTATGCAAGAGGGCGTTTAACTTCACTTATTTTAAAATTAAAGGAATTTAGAACCAATGAAACATATTTTAATCATATTTACGAAAAACATTTTTCTGACATAGAAAATCCTCCGAAAAAGCGAAAGCGCTCTGATGATGCAGATGATACGGGATTACAATATAAACAGATATTTTACGAAATTTTAGATACAGTGGTAGGACAAATCGAAACAAGATTTTTTGATCTAAGTAAATTAAAATTCTTTGATTTAATTTCTGTTGGTAAGTTTGAACTGTATTCAAAAACGTTTCCATTGCAGTTGTTTGAAGAATTAATTAAGCAATATCCATTTTTTGACAAAATACAATTACGAAATGAACTGTGGGTTCTATATTCAGATAAGCTTCTTGGTGAGTCTAAAATGCCAATGGATATGTTAGAATATATAAAGAATAATGACTTGCAAGTATGTATGCCTGAATTGTACAAACTAATTTCTTTAATAGTAACCATACCGGTAACATCTGCATCTGCGGAAAGAAGTTTTTCCGTATTAAAACGAATAAAAACATGCACAAGAAATCAAATAGGCCAAAATAGGTTGTCAAATATGTCACTCATTGCTATTGAAAAGGAATTTGTGAAAACACTTTGTAAAAATGAACATTTTTACGATCAAATTATAGATTATTTTGCTGAAAATAAGAACAGAAGAATACCATTAATATATAAAAACCATTAAATTTTTTGATTACATTTTTCTTGAAACACTTTTGTGCAATCTCTTTAAATAAATAGGATCCGTTTTCTTTAATATTCAATATACACATTTCTAGTTTTGTTTAAGAATTTATTTATTTTCAAATGAATAGTTTTATGTTGTATTTTATATTTAATATTTATTAGAGTATTTTTAAGTTTGTTGTCCCATTTATTTCCATAACACATTCCATTATTTATTATAAACCTACGTAGAGTTTTATTTTTGTTATAGAATTTAAATATTTATTTATTTTTATTTAATAGTTCAACCTTATTATTTCCTTTCCAATTTTCCCATCCCGGCAAGAAAATCTTCACACCTTCTCGTGGTTCTTGCTGAACAATAGAATATCTTAAAGATATACCGGGTGACCCAGGGTTCCGTAAAAACCCCATAACTTATTTGCTATTTAAGATACCGACTTCTATTTTTCATAAACTAGTACCCACACCTATTCTATATATTTTAAAAATATGTATGTTTTTGTACAGGGTGTCTCAGTATAAGTAACAGATCAAAGTTATGTTTTTTTAAATGGAACACCCCATATTTTATACTTTATTTTTAATCCTCTTAAGAAGCTGATAAAAATAGTATAAGATAGTATGGACGGTATTACAGACTAAGATTATGGACGGTTGGTTAGTTATGGGCAAATTTGTGGCAAAAACATGTTCACATTGAAAACATTGCAGAAGCGTTCCTAGCAAAGATTGCTTCATTTTTTATACACTAGAAAATTTTCCAAATCAAGAAGAATAATGCACATCGGCTTTAGTCCTTTTTTGTTCATACTACTATACAGGGTGTCAACATACGCAAAATAATGGATAACTATTTTTTTCAAATGGAACACCCTATATATCAACCTTCTGTTGATTTTTGGATTTTCAGCCTAAACTATGCATTTTCTGAAAGAATAATAAGAGACCAAAGTTGTAGAGCGGAATTTTTCCAGAAAATGCATAGTTTTGGCTGAAAATCCATAAATCATCAGAAGGTAATAAAAGAATGATAAATCTCAAGAATCCTTAATATTTTGTTATGCAAACTGTATATCATTGGAAAGCTTATCAAAAATGCCATAGATTGGTGGCGACGTGGTGGTGTTTTATTTGAAAAAAATAGTTATCCGTTGTTTTGCGTATGTTGACACCCTGTATAGCAGTATTAACAAAAAAGGACTAAAGCCGATGTGTATTATTCTTCATGATGTGGAAAATGTTCTAATGTATAAAAAATGAAGCAATCTTTGCTAGGAATGCTTCTGCAATATTTTCAATGTGTACATGTTTTTGCCACAAATTTGCCCATAACTAACCAACCGTCCATAATAGACCCATACTATCTCATACTATTTGTGTCAGCTTCTCAAGAGGATTGAAAATAAAGTATAAAATATAGGGTGTTCCATTTAAAAAAAACATAACTTTGATCTGTTACTTATACTAGGACACTCTGTACAAAAACATACATATTTTTAAAATATGTAGAATAAGTGTGGGTACCAGTTTATGAAAAATAGAAGTCGGTATCTTAAATAGCAAATAAGTTATGGGGCTTTTACAGAACCCTGGGTCACCCGGTATATACACAGATGTTTTATTGGCCGAGTGAAGTGTCGACAATATTAAATCTGTGCCTCACCAAACCAAAAGTTGACGAGCCGCCACTGTAGTGTAGCTATCTGCTCGATCGTAGACCGCCCTTTTCTAAACTCCTCTTGAATTTACTGTAGCAGCCTTTTTTCTTCTACCTCCATCTTCAGCCTATCCTTCACCATAACCATCATTACATTATATAGGCTGGCCATTAACGATATTCCCCGATAGTTTTTGGGCTCCTTTTTATCACCTCCCTTGTGGATTGGAACAATAATCCCTTCCCTCCATTCCATTGGAAATTGCCTTTTTCCTCCCCATATGTTGTTCAGCAGCAACAGCATCTTCTCTTTTCCCTCTGTAGTACTCCACTTCCATGCTTCTACTTGTATCCCATCAGGGCCTGCAGTTTTCCCATCCTTCATTTCCCGAAGTGGCCTCTCTAACTCCTCCATACAAAAATCTTCTTTTCTATCGAACACCCTTCTCTCTGCAACCTCCTTCCTTCCAGTTACTCTTGTTCCTAACAACTCTTCAAAGTGTGTCTTCCATGTCTCAATGTCTATACCCTCTCCTTTTCTTCTCCTGGACGGTCATCTTTCCTTCAAGTAGCTCCATCGTTGCTTTTCACTCTTCAACTCCCTCACTCCAAACCACTTGTCCTTCTTGCACTTCAAAATTAGTTTTAGAATCTTTCACCTCCTTCTCCTCCACCTTCCCATTTCTCCAATCCTTTATTGTTTTTCTTAGCGCCCTTTTGGTTTCTCTACACCCTTCATCGAACCACGTGCCACTATCCACAAACTTTGCTCCGCTCCTTCTCGTCATCGCCTTTTTCACCCTGTCCCTCGCACACCATGAATCTGTTTATTGTGTTTCGAGTCATGGCACAATACGATTTTCCGAATTGGATTTATCGCGAATATTTTGATAAAATAATAAAGAAATAGGTGACATTGACTAGTTCGGCTATTATTAGATCAGGAAAAAAATCTTCTTTCGATTGGTGTCATTATAAATCCTCTTAGTTAAAATGGGGAGAGAGCAGAAATCTGTAAAAAACATTTATTCCCATGTTAAATGCCTATGTTCGGTTTTGGAATATTCACCCGGTATATTTTTCTGGGCACAGACAAGCTTTTTTGATCTTATCTACAATTATTCGATGAAGTACAATAGGAGAAATATTTTCAGGTACATTTTTTAAAATCAGCTATTGAAGAACAATTGAACAACGAATTTATATTTTTTATCCTATTTACATTCATTCGGTCTTATCTGCATCTATTCGATGTGTGCAACATTCTGCCGGAGAAAAGACCCCGCAGTTTTTAATATGGAAGTGGTTTTCAGTCAATCACCTTGAAACCAACTGAAAAATATTCACCAAGTCACCCCGATCAAAAGTCGCCATGGTCGCAACAGCCAAAGATCTCAATATCTCGCGCAAAAACCAATTCTGTGCCTGATACTAATCGAAAAAATCGATATATGCATAGACATGATGAATGTTGAACGATGAATGTATATATACAAGGTGTTTCAGAGCTCTGGGAACGGTCAATCACGTGCTTATTTTTCAAAATTTCGAAAAATGTTTTATACAAAAGTTATGTATAATAGTGAGCTGCACGCCCTAAAAATATTTAAATTTATACAGGGTGTCTCATAACAAAATTACAGACCAAACTTATGATTTTTTTAATAGAACACCCTGTATTTTTTGTCATTTTTGAATTATATGGAGCAAATAAAGATGAGTTACTTCAATACTCCCTATACCTATTGTTTGCCGTTTTCGAAATATTTGAAGATTTGTTGAAATGCATGGTCTGGGTGAAATTTTATTTTTGCCGCAGTGATTGACGTTGAACGATTAAAATCATTTCTATTATTTGGTTGAAGGTTCGAACTATAGAGCCAACCATGATTTCATACAAAAAATTATACAGGGTGATAAAAAAAATGCGGTAGAAAAACCCAACTTATAACTCATATTTAACTCTGTTTTTTCAAATGGCACACCCTGTATTTAGTAACGTATTCTCAAGTAGAATTCAATTATCTTTCAGATTATAATAATTACTCCTGATATGATAATCGCCGAATACAAGAAAACTATTGAGATTAGGAACAGGGAACCCTTATACAATCTGTTGATGATGAGTAGTATACTTTGCTGAATGTATTTTTAAAATCTGGTTATCCATTCCAGATTTATCCTTAAAAAATCGAAAAACAATTCGACGAGGAATGTATGTTTTTTTATTTGTTCTTCATCTTCTATTCGACGAGGACAACACTTTGCGTGCTCCCAACCGCGTGCGCACCTGCCAATATTCCAACAAAATGCCGTTTTAGAAGTTGGCCCAGCCGTTGCATTGGCTTGGGAAGCAGATGAGTTGCGATTTAAACTTTCACGGGCAACCTAATCGGTGTTTACGGAATTAATAAAAAAAAATCTTGGCGAGCTTGAAATTGGAGGTCATGCCATGGTTCCTTGGCTCTACGTAACGAGCCGCCCCTGATCAGAATTATTAATAATTTAAACTACTCTGAAAACTGTAAACAATATTTTATAAAAATTAATACCATGTCACTATCGTGCATATACACAAAGGAATGCTTTACCTTCATGCATGATAATACAGATTTAAGTGATAAAAATTATTATGTAAATAACTCGTAATGCTAATCAAATTCGGCCTCTCTAAAATTCACTTAAACGCACGGATAGATTCGTTTTCACGGTGTAAAATTACATAATACTCTAATACCTACAAGCTATAAGAAACTGTCCGTTACTAATTTTAAATATAGTATTGTCACGTGTGGACTTCCGCTTGGAGTCACATTCCCAACTTTCTGCGAATTCCAGACGATGATACAGATTCTTGCACCAGCCGACTCTATCGGGTCATCTTAGCAGATTTTATAAGTGGGCGGATCCTTACCTGTTACAATCTCAGCAGTTTGTGACATATAGGACGCTTATTTGTGGAACAAGTGTTGGGATGATTCGCACGTGTAATTACGTCAGGGGAATTATAGTCTGACACCCTAAACCCAAAAACGAAGTTAACCGGATTTTTTAACAGAACCCAACTGCAACCGGAACGCAAATTTGTTCAATTTAAAAACCGAAACCGAAATCGAAATCGGAACAAAATTTTAATAACGGTTAATTTCGGTTCATTTTTTTTTCATTAATTAAATAAACTCTTTAAACAATAATACATTTATGATTTTACATGAAATCAATTGCAATGTTGTAAGTAGAAACAAAAAGACAACATTCTAAACTTGAACTGGCAAAATGAAAATTGCAATCGAAGATAGGTACGGCCTTTGGCAAAAAATAAAATTTTGTTCATCTAGTCTTCTATATTTTTCATGAAATGGAAATGTTTTTAATTGTAGAGATAGGTGCAGCCTTTGGCAATGCTGCCCTGATAAAATATTTTTAAAATGTCTGCTCGATGTCCAAAAAATAAAATTCTGTTTATCTAGTCTTCTATATTTTTACTTTCTCCGTTACGAAGTACGAGAAAATATTGTGATCGTGATTTTTTTTTCAAATTTTTTTTTGCGGAAATATCCATTTTGGGGTCCCTAGATGCCATTTCAACAATTTCTAGAAAAATCATTTTTGTGCCTGTGTGTATGTGTGTGTGTATGTGTGTGAGTGTGTGTATGTGTGTGTGTGTGTGTCTGTCTGTGCGCGCAGTATCTCAAGAACTAATAGAGCAATTGATATGAAACTTTAAACATCAATCTTATTTGATAATCTGAAGAACTGAAAAGGTTTTGGTAAAATTTCGTACACCTGAAGTGGGCGTTTACCTCAACTGTTTTTTGTTTTTTGCCAATATTTTCTTAAATATGAAAAATATCACAAAAATAAAATGAACAACTTATATGGAATAAGTTTTTTTCGAAATCACTTTAGTTTTTGAGTAAACTGAGTTTTTGAATTTGAAGTATAATTTGTCCATCTTTCATAATTTTGACGTTTTAAACGTCAGTTTCATCCGAGTTTACACAATGCTCGATGTACATTTAAAATATGATTTCAATTAAAAATAAACCATGAAAACGTAAATATAAATGGCCATGATACCATCAAGTCGGAGAAAGTGACCACATCACCATTTTTCTTGAAATGGGGATGTTTCAGGTGAGGTATTAAACATGTTTTTAATTTTAGCGATAGGTACGGCCTTTGACAATGCTACCATGATAAAATATTTCAAAAATGTCTGCTCGATGTCCAGAAAATAAAATTTTGTTCATGTAATCTATATGTTTCATGAAATGGGGATTTAAAAAAAGTATTGAAAAAAAAGTATTAAAAATGTTTTTAACTTTTCACTTAGGCCAGTGAAGGTCATATTTTCTAATAAACAACATGTCTTGGATCTAATATCTTATAGCAGATCTAACAATATCAATCAATTTAGGATTAAGTCTGATGAAATAATGGAAAGGAGTAAGCGTGCAAATAACATTATTTGCTTTAATGTTCCTGAGCAAGATGATGATGAGGACAACGTTGTCGTGCAAAGTATCTTTTCGTCAATATCAAATGGATCCATAAAATTGAAACAAACGATTAGATTGGGATGGAAAATTGCGGGAAAATGTAGGCATATTAAGGCGGTTTTACATTCCGTTGAATATAGTAAGAATATTCTTCACAGCTCAGGTCGTTGGAAGCAGAATGAAAATTTTAAAAATATTATATTGAAAACCGACCGCACCCCTCTTCAAGTCGAACAAGAAAACGCAATCAGAGATGAATTTAAAAAACAAAAGGGCGAATATCAAGATGAAATTTGTGCGTGGTGTTTTGTCAATCATGTCGGAAAACTAAACAGTTCCCAACGAATCGTGGACTAAATAAATGTTTATTATCAAAACGTGCGAGGACCTTTGACTAAAACGAATTTATTTTATAATAACGTCCTAGCGTGTGAACATGATATTCTCATGTTTACTGAAACATGGTTACACAATGGTGTCGCTGATTCAGAATTATTTCCAGAATCATTTAACGTATTTCGGTGTGATAGAATTGGTAGAAGAGGAGGCGGAGCAATGATAGCCGTTAAAAATAATCTGAATTGTGTTACTGAAAATGTACATTTAGGAGCAAATGTTGAAATTGTAATTGTTCGTGTCACGATTAATGGTTCCTCCTGCTGAACCTACTAATACGTACATTACTGTTTTTAACGAATTCGATCGAATTTTCTCGAAATATAGTTCTGTCATTGTATGCGGTGATGTCAATATACCTAACTATAAACAATCTATTGAAGATAAATTATATGATGGTAAAATATCAGAATTAAATAACTTAATGCTACTTAATAATTTAACTCAAAATAATAATAAAGTCAATGTTAATAATAGAATCTTGGACCTTGTCTTGACTACAAATAATATTAGCTGCACATTTCATTCTGACTTACCTATCACAAAAGTTGATCTCCATCATCCACCTCTGATATTTTCGATAGACACTGTTTCTAATTCATACGTAAATATGGACAGTAATCCGAAATGTTTAAAATATAACTTTCAAAAGGCAAATTTTAATTTGCTCTATGAAAAAATACTTAATTGTGATTAGACTGATGTTACCTGCAATACTAATGTAAACACATCATGCGAAACACTCTATCATACGCTTGATCTAATTTTGTAAAGAGTGTGTACCTCTACTAACGCGTAAGCCCAATACACATAAATATCCCTGTTGGTTTAGCTACGAAACCATACGTTTAATTTGTTTTTAAACAAAAGAGCACTTTCGAAGGTTATACAAAAAATATAAACTTAACACTTACAAAGATCGAGTGAAAAAACTACGCATCGAAATTCAAAACATTATTAAAAGGGATCAAGAAAACTTTATCATAAATGCAGAGCAGTCAATACGTTCCAAAAATGTTTGGAATTATGTTAACTCAGAAAAATCCAAAACACGAATTCCTGATTCAATGAATTATGGAGACAAAACAATAGATAACCCCTCCAAAATAGTTGAGAATTTTGGCAAGTATTTTTCCTCTGTTTATACTCCAAGTACATCAACATCCTCATTGAATGATTTGATATTTAACCAAAGTGATACAATTAATATTGACACTATAAATGACAGTAATATATAAAAGGCTGCAAAAAATCTTAGTAATAACTTTACATGTGGTAGTGATAATATTCCTTCCTTCTTGGTGCGAGATTGTATTTCAGCTTTACTGAAACCACTTAGTCATATTTTTAACTTGATATTGAAAACGACGGATTTTCCAAATATTTGGAAAATTGCACGTGTTACCCCTGTCCTAAAGTCAGGAAGTAATCAGATTATCACTAACTACCGCCCAATTTCCATAATAAGCAACTTTGCCAAAATCTTGAAATTATTATAGCTAGTAAGATTTACTCTTATTTCAAATTGCAAATATCAACAAAACAACATGGGTTTATGAAAAAAAGGTCCACCACTACAAACTTGGTAAATTTTACGAAATTTGTATCTCGTCATCTCGATCAGCGTATGCAAGTTGATGTAATATACATGGATTTTAGCAAAGCCTTTGACTCTATTAACCACCCGGTTCTTTTACGTAAGTTAGGAGTTTGGGGGGTTAGTGATAATATGATTAATCTAATAAGATCCCATCTTCATGACAATCATGACAAAATCGGTCAATGTCGTACATCGTGTGCATATTTATTAATTAAACCGAGTGTTTACCGTATTTAAAAAAGTGCAACATTTTTCTAATGTGTGTGTATATATGCATTCTAGTATAGCGCACAACGTAAGTAATTTTGATTTTGTCGTTGTTGTTTAATAACTGTAATATAATCCATTTCTAGTCCTAACCTATATTTTTCCAACTTTTTCCGCGGCCTTCACGTCTGTTAAATTCGTTAGTCACCACGACGGGCCCCGTTGGTGTGAAGAAGTGTGTCCCTGTCTGTCTCCTTATCATTTTGTTTTTCTTACCTGCGATCATTTCTTTTCAATTTGCTAGGTCCATTTGTGATAATAAAAATGCCTGATTATATTTGTGCTGGTCGATGTGGTCAAATTGTTGCAAATAAGACTACTTGTATAACCTGTAAAAAATATTGTCACCCCAGTTGTCGTGATAAACATGTTTGCGAAGCAGCTAATAATGATAACATTTCCTTTGAATTAATGAAATGCGTCAAAGACGATATAATCACCCTGAATTAATTGAGAATGACAAATCTCCCAACGAATTTGCTAAAATTGATGCCGTTCTTCAAGAAATTGACAACGGTATTGTTATGAAAAAATGTTTTCGATTGGGAAAGAAAAGTGATCGTCCACGACCAATTAAACTTATCTTCTCAAGTGCCGATATGGTTATAAGTATAATGAAGAACAAAAACAAATTTGGAAACAACCTTCGAATTAAACCTGATCGTACCCCAATGCAACGTGTTGAATTTGGGCTTGAAGCCCACCCTAACAATGGGGTTAGATTTAGTTCCTGCTATGATATTAAGAGATGCAGCTGATGTTTTATGTGAATCTCTTACTCATATCTATAAATTAATATTAAAGACTGGTATATTTCCCACAAGGTGGAAAGAAGTAAGAATATGTCCGGTATTAAAGTCAGGATTGAACAATGTTATAGAGAATTACCGACCCATAGCTATTCTTGGCAACCTATCAAAGGTATTTGAATCCCTGTTGAGCGACCATTTATATTATCAAGTTAGTCCATGTCTTTCCACCCGACAACATGGTTTCATGAAACACAGATCTACATCTACGAATCTAATGAATATAACGCAACTGATAACTGAAGCGATGAACAATGGGAAACAGGTTGATGTTATCTATGGAGATTTAACTAAGGCATTTGATCGTCTAGATCATTCTTTGCTTATCGACAAACTACACAACTTTGGCCTAAACCAAAATATTATAAACGTCTTGTCATCCTATCTGTATGATCGTCGCCAACTTGTGGAAATTTATGGCTGTAAATCCAGGTGGTACGTTGCAAGCAGTGGTGTTCCTCAAGGATCCAATTTGGGGCCTCTACTCTTCCTGCTATTTATGGAAGATGTGTGTAAAATATTCAAATGTGATATGTTACTATATGCGGACGACATAAAAATATATAGTGTTATTGATAGTGCATACCAATGTGCTCAACTTCAAAGTGAACTCAATAACTTCATTGAATGGTGCAATGCCAACAATCTATCACTTAATATTTCTAAATGCTCTGTAGTTACCTATGGAAGAAAGAATAACTTAATATTGTATCCATACTTTATCAATGATATACAAGTTACTAGGCTAAGTGAAATTAAAGATCTTGGTATAATATTTGATGTCAAGTTGTCATTTAATAACCATATTTCACAAATAAGCAAGGATTGTTATCGTCTGCTTGGCTTTATTATCCGTAACTGTAGAGCATTTACCGATATGAAAGTTATGAGTTTACTTTTTCGTTCATTTATATTAAGCAAGATGACGTATTGTTCAATGGTATGGTCCCCTATGTATTTAAATTACATTAATATGTTAGAGCGGGTACAGAGAAAATTTCTCAGATACCTGTATTTTGTAAAATATAAAGTTTACCGCTTCGATATACCTTATAATGACCTACTATCAGAGTTTAATTTCATTACAGTACATAATCAACACATATATGGAAGTTTGTGTTTTCTTTATAAACTTATTAATTACTCCATGGATGATTCGCACCTATTAAGCTTATTTAATTTTAATGTTCCTCGACTGTCCGCAAGGCACTCTAAAACTTTTGTATATAACTCTTCAAAAACTAATTATTATTCAAACTCACCAATTTTACGTTTGTCGCGCTTATATAACCAATATGTATATAATGTTGACATATTTAATCCATCATTCAATGAATTTAAGAAGGATCTTATGGAATGCTTGAAATTGTCAACTTTACCCTAGGTTTAAGTTTCTATAAATGTAATTTATGTTTGTACCATGTACTACATTTGTATATATACTTTTAGCCCTGTTAATGGACTTTGAGTCTGTTGGGTTTATGAACAATAAATAAATAAATAAATAAATAAATCTATCGGAGAGGTGAATATCTGAACAATATATCAAATAAATTTTGTCTCGCCAGTGGGGTCCCTCAAGGATCAAATTTAGGGCCTCTGTTGTTCATCATGTTTATTAATGACCTTGTAGTCGATATACAGTCTTCAATACGTATCTACGCAGACGATGTGAAAATTTACAGATGCATTCGATCTGATGCGGATTGTTTTGCATTACAAGAGGACTTATTAAGTTAAATATTTCAAAGTGTAAATGTATGTCCTTTTTTCGCACAGTAGAATCTATCCGTTTTAATTATTCCTTAGATAACTTCTTAAGTCGTGACGACACCATTAGGGATCTTGGGGTGTTGTTCGATAAAGAATTGTCCTTTGTTCCACACTACAGTCAAATTAACAGAGAAGCGATGAAAATGTTTGGTTTTATACGCCGCATAAGTGAACCGTTTAGGGATATAAATGTAATTACATCTTTATACGTATCGTACGTACGTTCAAAATTAGAATACTGTGCGGTAGTATGATCGCCGTCATATGGTGTACATATCAAATCAATAGAGAGGGTGCAAAAGGTTTTTCTCAGGTTTCTTTACTTTAAGATTCATTCATATTATCCAGCAGACTTTATTGCGTATTCCGATATGTTGTCCATGTTTAATTTAAAGTCATTAGCTTCTAGACGTAAGATAATATGAACGAAATTCTTGTATCAAATTATTCATAGTGATATAGATGATCCTAACTTATTAGCTCTAATAAACATGTATGTACCTAGGTTCGCTAGCAGAAACCCAATCTTTTTTGTACAATCGTAGTCAGACAAATCTTTATTTTAATTCACCGCTAAACACTATGGTCCGAACATATAATAGAACTCAAGATCTGGTCGATATATTTAATACCACCTTACGCCAATTTACGGAATCTACTGTAAATTTATTATAGAACACCTCGTATTTGCTATTTTATTTATTGTTACTCACTGTTATTTTTAAGTTTTTCTAATGTATTAATATTAGTTTTTGTTTGTACATTTATTATTGATTTTTATACAATATTGCGCTATTTTGTAATTATGAGATAATATTTCCCTGTAATTGGATATTTCTGTTGGGAAATAAATATTATTATTATTATTATTATCTCATTCCCAGACAATTGGCTCATCTTCAATCCCTCAGAGAGGAACTTGCAGTGCGTAAAAGCGGTGAAGAACCTAATCTTACATTCTACACATTCATGGAACACCAAAAATTATCACCAAATATGTAAATGCACCTAAGCAACAATATCAAAAAAAGTAGACAACATTAAAATTTATTTTCATAAAGTGGGAGGACTTAAAACAAAAATACGAAATTTTTCACTAAATGATACTGAATCAATCTACGGCATTATAGTAATTGTGGAGACATGGTTAAACGTCGATATATTGGACGCTGAATTACTATTGTGTAACTATAATATTTTTAGGACAGATAGAACCCAAGATACAAGTAATAAATATAAAGGTTGTGGAGTATTAGTAGCCGTAAAAAAAACACTTTACCGTTTGTACCATTAATTTAAATAACGTTGAAGTAGAACAATTATTTGTAAAGATTACATTTGATAGCAGGTCATTATTAGTTAGATCAGTATATCTACCGCCTAATGCCTCGCTAGATAAGATCCAAAAATATTGTCAATCTGTTGAAGAAATTTGTGACAATAATTCATTTGATGATATCGTTTTGTGTGGTGATTATAACTTGCCTTTAGTCAGGTGGGCGAATGAAGATTCGTGCGAATTTCATCAGATTCCGACCCAGGCTGCACAATGTTTAATTGAAATGAATAATTTTGCTAACCTGATTTTGTTTCCGTTTTTAACAATAAAATAATCAAAACGGGAGAAAAAATCGATTTCTCAGCTGTCGAAATCGTGAGAGAAATAACATTATTCCCACGGAAGAGAATTACTTCTCTCCCTAGAAAGAGAATTAATCATTTCTCTCCCTCCTAGGTTTCATTATTTGTTCTAACTGTCACGACTGACAGCGTCTTTTTTTTCTAGGTTAGGTTTTAGAAACGAACGTTTTCTACTATTTAATTTCAATTGAGTTTAAGTAAGAAAGGATAAAACTAAATCAACATTTACCGGTAGATATTTGGTGTTCGACTCGATTTTAAATTTTAACTTTAACTTATTTAAATTGTTTTTTTTTTATTTTAAATTTTAATTTTAACCGGAACTAAACCCAAACTGAACCAAAACGGAACCGGAATTGTTAAAGTAGCCGGAACTGAAACTGGAACTAAAAACATTTACTAGGTACGTAACCGTAAACCGGAACGAAATTAATTTTGATTCGACTCTCTGTCAAGAATATAAATAATTATAATAATAAACCAAATTTATTGTACAAGTCATATATGCATGAAAAAATTGTCACAAAAAAGAACAAAACACAGATATAAATAGTACACAATTGAAGGAAATGCATACTTCAATACAAATCTTAACTTCAACTCGTATAATTAATATAAAAATCTGACATCGTATAAGATTCTAATGAACAGAAAAATTGAAATAGTGCCTTTTCCCACTTGATAGAAATGGGATTTCCTTGATTGATTTCGGAAAATAGTTTACTATTTTTACGCGAGAATAATAAGCACATTTTTGAAACGCATTCAATCGGTGTCGCTCCAGAACGTACTGATGTCCATGGCGACTATTATACCTGTATGTACTCCGAAGTAAAAAGTATTACTATTGCTCCAAACCAATTTTGCACATTCATAATAGTATATTATTAAACGAGTGAGAAAGTTTGCCATTACCACGAGGGTGAAGTTTGCAACACGAGCCATAGGCGAGTGTCTTAATTCACCAGAGTGGCAATGGCCAACTTGCTCACGTGTTTAATACTATACTTTTTCGCATTATATTAAATAATTACCTAAAGATTTTTCTGTTTAATTTAAATTATAACAAATAAGTTTCCTATTTGGGAATTGCGGCAGTTCGCTGACAAAAAACAAATCGTAACCATAATAACAACTAAACTGTTGAGAAAGTAAAATCGTCGTCATGTCATTGGCTGAAACCTGTTGGGCAATGAAACTGCTATCGTTTGATTGGATGTCACCTGTGGAGAAAATGATTCGGCCGAATAATGGACAACTTTCTCAATCAAAAACGATTTAACAACATTTATATTATTTAATAAGATGCGAAAAATATATATTCCTATCTTTGTTAAGAGATTATTTGCTTTGAAAACACCTCTACAGCTGGCTCTCTATTTTAATTTATATAAAATATATAGAATATAGTTAGATGTAAGTCGTCGAAGGATAGTTAGAAATAAGTCGTAAAAGTGAGAAGTAAATAATAATTAGTTTTGTGATTATATTTGTTTGCCTCTAAAAAATAGTTGAAAACTTCTTCTCCGCCATATTTTGAGAACAAATATTTTACAGATCATTATCCAGTTGAAAACATGAACGTTCTAATTTAAAAGTCAATGACGATTCTCGTTTTTTTTTTGTACCGCCGAGGTAGCAGAAGTGGCAATAAAGGTAAGTGCGGCCACGTCTCTGCAACCGATCCTATCTATTTTTATCAGCACCTCTGGTACCTCGGCCGTACCAAAAAAAATGGTGATGTGGCCATCATGTTACTTTCTCCGACTTGATGGTAACATAGCCATTTATATTTACGTTTTCATGGTTTATTTTCAATTGAAATCATATTTTAAATGTACATCGAGCGTTGTGTAAACTCGGATGAAACTGACGTTTAAAACGTCAAAATTATGAAAGATGGGAAAACTATACTTCAAATTCAAAAACTCGGTTTACTCAAAAACTAACGAGTTTTCGAAAAAAACTTATTCGTTAGAAGTTATTCATTTTGGTATTCTCTAGAATTATTATTCACATAAATTTGCTGTAACTATTATCGTTTCATAATTATAAACCAAAAATTGAAAAAAAAAATTTTCTTTCTCGAATAGCAACGATTCTATGAAAAATATTTTTAAGCAAAAGGTGTTCATTTCTTTGTTGTCTTCAATGTTTGTTTGAATGTTTTTGTGATATTTTTCATATTTAAGAAAATATTGGCAAAAAACAAAAGGTAAAGTTAAGGTAAACACCCACTTCTGGTGTACGAAATTTTACCAAAAGTTTTCAATTCTTCAGATTATCAAATAAGACGTAAGTTGAAAGTTTCATATCAATTGCTCTATTAGTTTTTGAGATACAGCGTACACAGACAGACAAGAAATTGTTGAAATGGCATCTAGGGACCCCAAAACGGATATTTCCGTAAAAAAAAAATTTGAAAAAAAAAATCACGATCACAAAACTTTCTCGTACTTCGTAACGGAGAAAGTAAAAACAGCGAACCATCACTGCTCTAATAGTTTATACATTCTACAGATAGAGTTATAAAAATGCCTACAATCGCCGTAAGTTCTGCACAAAAGTCTGATTTACCCTTTGTAAATTTATTATCACTTTCCTGACACATCTTAAAAATATTAACAATCGATTCCTTGGCGGACGTCGTTTTGGTGGTGATATTAATTTGTAATTTTTTGCTCTCGAGTGTTCGTCATTGAAAAAAATACATTTTCAAACATTCATAACTCGACTAAAAATTGCTGCACATTCAAAAACCAAAATTATTTTGAAAGATAAACGTCTTGTGAAGTGAACTGAATTTTCGTAGGGTATTATCGTGGCATTTCATAATAATTTTTAATTTTTTGCACTCGAATGTTCGTCATTGAAAAAAAGACATTTTGAAAAATTCATAACTCGGCTGAAAATTGCTGTACATTCAAAAACCAAAATGATTTTGAAATTAAACGTCTTGTGAAGTGAACTGAATTTTTGTAGGATTTTCTCCTTGCGTTTCATATTAATTTTGAATGTTTTGCGCTCAAGGGTTCGTCATTGAACAAAAAAAAATATTTTTAAAAATTCATAACTCGACTGAAAATTGCTGCACATTCAAAAACCAAAATTAATTTGAAAGATTGGCGTCTTGTGAAGTGAACTGAATTTTTGTAGGGTATTATCGTGGCATTTCATAATAATTTTTAATTTTTTGCACTCGAGTGTTCGTCATTGAAAAAAAGACATTTTCAAAAATTCATAACTCGACTGAAAATTCCTGTACATTCAAAAACCAAAACTATTTGGAAAAGATAAACGTCATGTGAAGTGAACTAAATTTTTGTAGGGTATTATCGTGGCATTTCATAATAATTTTTTATTTTTTGACACTCGAGTGTTTGTCATTAAAAAAATACATTTTCAAAAAATCATAACTCGACTGAAAATTGCTGCGCATTCAAAAACCAAATATATTTTGAATGATAAACGACTTGTAAAGTGAATTGATTTTTTGTAGGGTATTATTGTGGCATTTCCTAATAATTTTTAATTTTTTGCACTCGAGTGTTCGTCATTTAAAAAAAGACATTTTCAAAATTTCATAACTCGACTGAAAATTGCTGCACATTCAAAAACCAAAATTATTTTGAAAGATAAACGTCTTGTGAAGTAAACTGAATTTTTGTAGGGTATTATCGTGGCCGTTTATAATAATTTTTAATTTTTTTGCACTCGAGTGTTCGTCATTGAAAAAAAGACATTTTCAAAAATTCATAACTCGGCTGAAAATTACTGTACATTCAAAAACCAAAATGATTTTGAAAGATAAACGTCTTGCGAAGTGAACTGAATTTTTGTAGGGTCTTATCGTGGCATTTCATAATATTTTTTTTATTTTTTGCACTCGAGTGTTCGTCATTGAAAAAAAGACATTTAAAAAAATCATAACTCGACTGAAAATTGCTGCACATTCAAAAACCAAAATTATTTTGTAAGATCGACGTCTTGTGAAGTGAACTCAATGTTTGTAGGGTTTTATCGTGGCATTTCATAATAATTTTTAATTTTTTTGCAATCGAGTGTTCGTCATTGATAAAAAGACATTTTCAAAAAATCATAACTCGACTGAAAATTGCTGCACATTCCAAAATCAACATTATTTCAAAACATAAACTTCATGTGAAGTAAATTACATTTTTGTAGGGTATTATTGTGGCATTTCATAATAATTTTTAATTTTTTGCACTCGAGTGTTCGTCATTGAAAAAAAGACATTTTAAAAGAATCATAACTCGACTGAAAATTGCTGCACATTCAAAAATCAACATTATTTTAAAAGATAAACGTCATGTGAAGTAAATTAAATTTTTGTATGGTATTGTCGTGGCATTTCATAATAATTTTTAATTTTTTGCAGTCGAGTGTTCGTCATTGAAAAAAAGACATTTTCAAAAAATCATAATACAACTGAAAATTGCTGCACATTCAAAAACCAAAATTATTTTAAAAGATAAACGTCGTGTGAAGTAAACTAAATTTTTGTAGGGTATTGTCGTGGCATTTCATAATAATTTTTAATTTTTTGCACTCCAGTGTTCGTCATTGAAAAAAAGACATTTAAAAAAAATCATAACTCGACTGAAAATTGCTGCACATTCAAAAATCAACATTATTTTAAAAGATAAACGTCATGTGAAGTAAATTAAATTTTTGTAGGATATAATCGTCGCATTTCATAATATTTTTTTAATTTTTTGCACTCGAGTGTTCGTCACTGAAAAAAAGACATTTTCAAAAATTCATAACTCGGCTGAAAATTGCTGCACATTCAAAAATCAAAATTATTTTTAAAAGATAAACGTCTTGTGAAGTGAACTGAATTTTTGTAGGGTATTATCGTAGCATTTCATAATAATTTTTAATTTTTTGCAATCGAGTGTTCGTCATTGAAAAAAAAATACATTTCCAAAAATTCATAACTCGACTGAAAATTGCTGTACATTCAAAAACCAAAATTATTTTGAAAGACAAACGTCTTGTGAAGTGAACTGAATTTTTGTAGGGTATTATCGTAGCATTTCATAATAATTTTTAATTTTTTGCACTCGAGTGTTCGTCATTGAAAAAAAAAATACATTTTCAAAAATTCATAACTCGACTGAAAATTGCTGTACATTCAAAAACCAAAATGATTTTGAAAGACAAACGTCTTGTGAAGTGAACTGAATTTTTGTAAGGTATTATCGTAGCATTTCATAATAATTTTTAATTTTTTGCACTCGAATGTTCGTCATTGAAAAAAAGACATTTTCAAAAATTCATAACTCAACTGAAAATTGCTGTACATTCAAAAACCAAAATGATTTTGAAAGATTGACCTCTTGTGAAGTGAACTAAATTTTTGTAGGGTATTATCGAGGCATTTCATAATAATTTTTAATTCTTTGCACTCGAGTGTTCGTCATTGAAAAAATGACATTTTCAAAAATTCATAACTCGGCTGAAAATTGCTGTACATTCAAAAACCAAAATTATTTTAAAAGATAAACGTCTTGTAAAGTGAACTGAATTTTTGTAGGGTATTATCGTGGCATTTCATAATAATTTTTAATTTTTTGCACTCGAGTGTTCGTCGTTGAAAAAAAGACATTTTTCAAAACTTCATAACTCGACTGAAAATTGCTATATATTCAAAAACCAAAATTATTTTAAAATATCAACGTCTTGTGAAGTGAACTGAATTTGTGTAGGATGTTATCCCCGCGTTTCATATTAATTTTAAATTTTTTGAACTCGAGTGTTCGTCGTTGAAAAAAAGACATTTTTCAAAAATTCATAACTCGAGTGAAAATTGCTGTACATTCAAAAACCAAAATTATTTATAAAGATCAACGTCTGGTAAAGTGAACTGCATTTTGTAGGATTTTATTCCTGCGTTTCACATTGATTTTTAATTTTTTGCACTCGTGTGTTCGTCATTGAAAAAAAGACATTTTCAAAAATTCATAACTCGAGTGAAAATTGCTGCACATTCAAAAACCAAAATTATTTTGAAAGATAAACGTCTTGCGAAGTAAACTGAATTTTTGTAGGGTATTATCGTAGCATTTCATAATAATTTTTAATTTTTTGCACTCGATGTGTTCGTCATTGAAAAAAGACGTTTTCATAACTCGGCAGAAAATTGCTGCACATTAAAAAACCAAAATTATTTTGAAAGAACGACGCCTTGTGAAGTAAACTAAATTTTTGTAGGATATTATCGTGGCATTTTATAATAATTTTTAATTTTTGCACTCGAGTGTTCGTCATTGAAAAAAAAAATTCAAAAATTCATAACTCGGCTGAAAATTGCTGTACATTCAAAAACCAAAATTATTTTGAAATATAAACGTCTTGTGAAGTGAACTGAATTTTTGTTGAATTTTATCCTTGCGTTACATCTTTTTTTTCACTAGAGTGTTCGTCATTGAAAAAAATACATTTTGAAAAATTCATAACTCGACTGAAAATTGCTGCATATTCAAAAACCAAAATTATTTTGAAAGATCGACGTCTTGTGAAGTGAACTGATTTTTTGTAGGGTATTATCGTGGCATTTCATAATAATTTTTAATTTTTGCACTCGAGTGTTCGTAATTGAAAAAGATATTTTCAAAAATTCATAACTCGGCTAAAAATTGCTGTACATTCAAAAACCAAAATAATTTTGAAAGATCAACATCTTGTGAAGTCAACTGATTTTTTGGGTTTGATCCGTGTGTGTCATATTATTTTTTATTATTTGGCACTCGAGTGTTCGTCATTGAAAAAAAAACATTTTCAAAACTTCATAACTCGACTGAAAATTGCTATATATTCAAAAACCAAAATTATTTTAAAATATCAACGTCTTGTGAAGTGAACTGAATTTTTGTAGGATTTTATCCCCGCGTTTCATATTAATTTTTAATTATTTGCACTCGAGAGTTTGCCATTGAAAAAATACATTTTTAAAAATTCATAACTCGACTGAAAATTCCTGCACATTCAAAAACCAAAATTATTTTGAAAGATAAACGTCTTGTGAAGTGAACTAAATTTTTGTGGGATTTTATCCCTGCGTTTCATATTGATTTTTATTTTTTTACACTCGAGTGTTCGTCGTTGAAAAAAATACATTTTCAAAAAATCATAACTCGACTGAAAATTGCTGTATATTAAAAAAAACAAAATTATTTTAAACGATCAATGTCTTGTGAAGTGAACCGATTTTTTGTAGGGTATTATCGTGGCATTTCATAATATTTTTTATTTTTTGCACTCGAGTGTTCGTCATTGAAAAAAAGATATTTTAAAAAATTAATAACTCGGATGAAAATTGCTGTACATTCAAAAACCAAATTTTGAAAGAACAACGTCTTGTGAAGTGAACTGTATTTTTGTAGGATTTTATCCCTGCGTTTTATATAAATTTTTATTTTTTGACACTTGAGTGTTCGTCATTGAATAAAATAGATTTTCAAAAATTCATAACTCGACTGAAAATTGCTGTACATTCAAAAACCAAAATGATTTTGAAAGATCAACGTCTTGTGAAGTGGGCTGAATTTTTTTAGGATTTTATCCCTGCGTTTTTTATGAATTTTTAATATTTGACACTCGAGTGTTCGTCATTGAAAAAAATACATTTTCAAAAATGCATAATTCGACTAGAAATTGCTGAATACTCAAAATCCAAAGTGAATTTGTAAGATCAACGTCTTGTGAAGTGAATTTCAATCAAACAAGCAGAAAGGTACCAGATTGCGAACAGACTTTAACAGCTAACATACTAGAATGAGGCAATCAGCTGACCATCGCGTGAAACATTTTGCATTTGTACTGCGTGATTTGGACAAGCAGATTTTCCGCAATTTTTCGAATCGGCCAGTAAGATTGACTCTATCTATAGAATGATAAGACTATAGTATCTCTGTTATCTCACGAGATCCCAATTGTAAGACAGGAAAAATGATTGCTGTTCTGCAGGTATCGTATGTTCGTGAAAAAAAAAACCTCAAGTGTGCCATGCAATTTAAGTTGGCGCACATGTTAGTAATTGACATACAAAACGTCAGATCGTTCTAAAAGTCACAATTATTCCGTGGTCACAATGGTTTACAGCAACCAGCAAAACGTTTCTAGTTTCTAGTTGAAAGTTATTTCCGAAATGGAACTAAAGTGTACGGAAATTGGGTGTATTCATTCGACGCACCTATGGCAGAGTTTCAGGAAGAATTTCCTAACGTTCTCATTATTTATGATGAATTTAAAAATACCGATCAAATCACGATCTGTTGTATTATTTCATGAAACGAGTAGTGTTCCTCGTAAACCAGTCAAACGTACTCAGGATGCTATTAACACAGCCCAAGGAATTTTAAAAGGTGAACCTACGTCTTCTCTGCGTCGTTTATCACAGCAAATTAATTTATCAGTAGGAACATGTCGCAAGTAACATAACCTCAATTTGTGTTACCAACTTAAATTTTTTTTAAATCAAAAATCATGTTTTTTTTAATGAATATATTTTATTATAGTAATATAATAATAGTGTCTCTTTCTGTATCTTTCATTTGTATTAAAGAAACAAGACGCGTATAATAATAAACGTGAAAAAATTACAAATTCTTCAAGTTTTAGTGATAAAATAACTTACAATTTCATCGAAAGTGTAATACGATGGACCGATTTTACTTCTTTTCGCGGCCTTCAAATCGAAAGTAAGTAAACGTAACGTCGATATGAGAAAGTCTAGGTCAAAATTATATTACAGATATTGTTAAAAAATAATTAACTATATACATAAATACCTAAATGTTTGAAATGAATCCAAGAAAATTGCAATAAAGTGCATTTAATTAATCTACGTGAAAGTAACCAAAGCTCAAATTATTAGTTTAGTGCCATTTAAATTTAAATATGTATGTAAATAGCGTTTGATCATTACTACGTTGAAAAGTATCAGTAAACTTAATTGTTTTTTTTTTGTTTGACTTAGGCATGAGCCATTCAGTCACATCGACTATTTTAATTATGTAACTTAATTGTTTAAAAGACCTAGTATATTTTTCAATTCAGCTTAAATATCGTTTGGTAAGCGGCAGTAAAAAAGTTGTACCTAAATAATAATAGAATGTAAGAAATCAAACAACAAAATATCCTATTTTAATGTCAAATAATTATATAACAGAATATTTCCATCATTAATACGAGTTGCATAACATTGCAATATGGCACTATCCCACATATATCTAGTGAAGCACTTGCATAATTCCGTACATTGTAAATTATTTTTTATAACATTAATAAACATCGCATCCACGGAGAATTGCCATTCATTAGCACTCATCACCTTTTCTAATTGTTACTAGCAGACCCTGAACAGCGGAATTAACTTGAACTTAGTGAACATCCAATTTGTTATTGACTTACATCTCATGGCAATAAATTAAGTTGCTGTGTCATATATCAAGAGTCCGTTCGGATTAATTAGTTTTTAGGTCAATACAAATTACTTTAAATCACACTCTATAAATATATTTTATTTACCACTCTCTTTATGATGTAAAAATTTTCACGTGCCCGCGTAACAACAGCATCAGACGAAATCGAAATTAATTAGCCTAGCTCAATTAGTATGTAAATTTAAAATTAAAATTCGATTTGAATAGATGAATAATTATGTTTATGATAGAAAATTTATTTAGCCAGTTAGTGCATTCAGCCACAACAGATATTTTTTAATTCATACTACTAAACATTTTTATTATTCAGAATTGCATTGTACGGGGTGTTTGATTAAGTATGGCCACCGGCTATATCTCGAAAACTACTTACATAGAAATTCAAAAAAAAAAATTTGTACCTAAGTTAAAATTTGACATTTACTTAAAAAAATATGAATAGTAATAATAATAATAATCCTTTATTTGCGTGAGCACCCATACATAGAATATACATAAAATAAAGTATATAAAATTAGTGGATGCAAGCGTCAATTATATTGATGAGTCAAACCTGATGTATAATATAACAGTTGTGAACATTGTTGTTCTTAAATGGTTCGATTATAAAATAGTTATACAATTAAAGAATAATAGTTATACAGTTTAAAACATGATGAGCAGATCGCACAGTAATATATTAGTAAAATAATACAATAAAATATATGATAATTACAAGTATGAAACAGATAAATATATGTGTCATTTATGTTTGTTAAATTTATATGTTGGTTTGGCGGTTAAGTGACACGGTTCAGTTTGTTAGGAATTCATTGGAATTATAAAAACATTTTTCAATTAGATATTTTTTTAGTTTAGTTTTAAACAATTTGAGGCCATTGCAGGTTTTAATTTTCTTTAGAAGTTTGTTGAGGATTTTGCCACACATGTATATCGCCGTTTTCTCGTAAAGAGTCGTTTTGTTTTGGGTGGCTTTGATATCAGAGCCTTTCCTCGTGCTGTAGCTATGTGTCTGTGGTTTTTTTGTTAGGATGTATTCATGTGTGAAGGCAAAGATCGCACATTTGAATATGTAGATACTTGTAACGGTAAGTATGTTTTTTACTTTCTCCGTTACGAAGTACGAGAAAGTATTGTGATCGTGATTTTTTTTTCAAAAATTTTTTTTACGGAAATATCCGTTTTGGGGTCCCTAGATGCCATTTCAACAATTTCTGGAAAAAAAATTTTTGTGTCTCTGTGTGTGTGTGTGTGTGTGTGTGTGTGTGTGTGTGTGTGTGTGTGTGTGTGTGTCTGTGTGTGTGTGTATATGTGTGTGTATGTGTGTGTGTGTGTGTGTGTGTGTGTATATGTGTGTGTATGTGTGTGTGTGTGTGTGTGTGTGTGTCTGTCTGTCTGTGTGTGTGTGTGTGTGTGTGTATGTGTGTGTGTGTGTGTGTGTGTGTGTGTGTGTGTGTGTGTGTGTGTGTGTGTGTGTGTGTGTGTCTGTCTGTGTGCGCTGTATCTCAAAAACTAATAAAGCAATTGATATGAAACTTTGAACATCCATCTTATTCGATAATCGGAAGAACTGAAAAGCTTTTGGTAAAATTTCGTACACCGGAAGTGGGCGTTTACCTTAAATGTTTTTTGTTTTTTGCCAATATTTTCTTAAATATGAAAAATATCACAAAAACATTTAAACAAACTTTGAATACAACAAAGAAATGAACATCTTTTGCTTGAAAACATTTTTCATAAAATCATTTTTATTCGAGAAAAAAATTAATTATAATTTTTTTATTTTTTGTTTATAATTATAAAACGATAATAGTTACAGCAAATTTATGTTAATAATAATTGTATAGAATGTTAAAATGAACAACTTATAAAGAATAAGTTTTTTTTTAAATCCCTTTAGTTTTTGAGTAAACTGAGTTTTTGAATTTGAAGTATAATTTTTCCATCATTCATAATTTTGACGTTTTAAACGTCAGTTTCCTCCGAGTTTACAAAGCGCTCGATATACATTTAAAATATGATTCAAATTAAAAATAAAGCATGAAAGCGTAAATATAAATGACACCATCAAGTCGGAGAAAGTAACATGATGGCCACATCACCATTTTTTTCTCTACATAACTGTCTGTCTGTGCGCGCTCTATCTTAAAAAGTAATACGGAAATGAAACCATGAAACTTTAAATATAAGTGTTATTTGAGAATTTGAAGAACTAAAAAGCTTTTGGTAAAATTTCGTATTTCCGAATATTTACCTTATCAAATTTTTGTTCTTTTAGCCTTTTTGGTACTTCAGGACACTGTTTTCAGAACTTTTTTAAGGGCATTTTTAAAAGACCTTTCCTCGAGGATTTTTTTTAGGACTTAAAAAAAATTCAAAACTTATTTTAGTATTTTTTCTTTCAGGACCTTTATTTTCAGGATATCTTTTCAAAAACCGGTTTTCGGAACTTTTCGTTGAGGACTTCTTTTCAGGATTTTTTTCAGAGAGACATTTTTTAGAATTTCTCTTTTCATGACCTTTTTCCGACCATTTTAAGGACTTTTTCAGATATTTTTAGCTTTTTTTTCAACACTTTTCAAAACTTTCTATTTGAGGAATTTCGTTAAGGACTTATTTTAGGCCTTTTTGCCGGACATTTTTGGAATCTCTTTTTTAGGACAATTTCTTCAGATCTTTTTAAGGACTTTTTACAATGCTTTTTTCAGAATGTTATTTTCAGGGCAATTTTTCATGACTGTTTTTACAGGACAATTTTTTTTTGATATTTCGGGATTTTTTCGGAATTTTCTTTATGACATTTTTTAGAATTCTCCTTTTCATGACTTTTTAAGGACTTTTTCAGATATTTTTGTCATTTTTTTTCAAGACTATTTTATAAACTTTTTATTTCAGGAATTTTGTTAAGAACTTATATTAGGCCTTTTTGCAGGATTTTTTTAAAGACACTTTGGGATTTCTTTTTCAAGATAATTTCTTCAGATCTTTTTAGACCATTTTAAGGACTTTTTACAATGCTTTTTTCAGAAATTTGTTTGTTTATTCGTTAAACATGTTATTTTCAGGGCAATTTTTCAAGGACAATTTTTTTAATGATATTTCATTAGGACTCTTTTTCTGAACTTTCTTCAGGACTTATTTTAGCTTTCTTTCAGGATTTTGTTTGAGCTTTTCTTCGGGACATTTATTTCTGGTATTTTATATGGAGACTATTTTTCAGGACTTTTCTTCACGGCTTTTATCAGGACTCATTTTCAAGACTTTATTTCCAGGACTGGGACTTTTTCGAGAATTTCTTAAGAACCTCTTGTTTAGGACTTCTTTTCAGGATTCTTTTCTGAATTTTCTTAATTACATTTTTCGGGAATATCGTTTCAAGCTTTCTTTACAGGACTTTTTTCTGTACTATATTTCAGGACATTTTTTATAGGATTAATTTTCAGGACTTGTTCCGGACTTTTCGAGACACTTTTTCGGACTTCTTTCAGGATATTTAATTCTGGTGTTTTATATGAAGACTTAATTTTTCAGGACTCTTCTTGCAGTACTTTTTTTTGGCTTTTTTTACGACTCTTTTTGACAACTTTTTAACAGGACTCTTTTTATAAGACTTTATTCTCAAAACTGTTTCTCCATAACTGTTTTTCACGACCTTGTTTTGCCAGAACCCTTTTTTCAGGACTTTATTTCTGATCTTTTTAAAGGAACTGTTTTTCACGACATTTTTTTGTCAGGACTCTTTTTCAGGACTTTTTATCTGGACTTTTTTTATCGGAACTTTTTTCAAGACTTTCGTGTTCAGGACTTTTATTAGGGTTTTTAGGACTTTTTTGTTCAGGACTTTCTTGTTCAGGGCTTTTATTAGGTTTTTTTGGGACTTTTTAATTAGCACTATTTTTAGAAATCTTTTTGAAGACTTTCTTGTTCAGGGCTTTCATTAGATTTTTCAGGACTTTTTAATCAGGACTATTTTTAGAAATCTTTTTCAGTACTCTTTTTTTGCATTTTTTTTTTTGGTTTTTCAGTAAACTTACGGTGAAGATTATTAGAATTTTAAACATCATTTGTCATTTTTACCTTTCATAATTTTGTCGTTTTAAACGCCATTACCACTCGATCATGTGAAACGTTCGGTTTAAAATATGATTTAAATTGAAAATAATGAATGAATCTATAAATAAAAATAACTATGATTCTATCAAATTGGAGAAAGTAACATGATGGTCACATCACCATTTTTTGTTTTGAAAATGGTACGGCAGGTTTCGGTCGAAAGACCCTACGAAAGTAGGGCGAATATTAATCGTATTATTCGCTTTTGGGCTACGAATATACGGGATGTGTCGGCCCTTCTCGTGCTAAAATGTTGTAGACAATATGTGGGTGGGCTAAGGCATAGTAGGTTTCGAATAGTGATGAGTGTTCAATTTTACTTTTAAGTTTGAGTATGGCGTAATACGCACTACTTAGCCTTGATGTGACATGATCGATTTAGGTGTCCCAGTGTAGATTTGATTGGATGAAAGATTCTAGGACTTGGTATTTTCCAATATTGTGTTTCGTGGTTTTCTATTATAGAACAGAATAGTATTCGTTTTTTCGGCGTTTAGGAGGAGATGGTTTTTATTGCACCAATTAGACATTTCATCATTTGTGTTTTTAATTTTCTGGAGCAGTTCGTCCTCGTTTTTTGCCGTTATTATGATGGCGGTGTTATCAGCAAAATTGATTGTGTGTCCATTGGTGATGTGCCCGGGGAGGTCGTTTATATAAAGTAGGAATAAGAGGGGTCCTAGGGTAGATCCTTGAACCACTTCCTTTTCCAGATTACGGGTGGAAGAGGCGCTAGTTCCGATTTGGACGTATAGTTTGCGGTGCGTAAGGAAAGAGTCGATGAGGTCGAAGGCATTTCCACGAAACCCTAGTACGATTAGTTTGTCGCGCATAAACTTGGGATTTATTGTGTCGAATGCACTCGTGAAGTCGTAGAATGTATCGATGTTTTTGAATATTAATTCAAGGAGGTTTACGAGTTTTCGGTGGAATGTCGTTTTCTGAAGCCGTGGTGGGCGTCGCTTAGTAGTTGAAATTTATCAAGATAGTTGGTAATTCGTAGTGCTATGACTTTCTCAATTATTTTTGAGAATGCATCGAGTAATGCAATCGGACGAAAATGGTTGATGTCAATTCTTGATCCTTTCTTATGAATTGGGATGATTTTTAATGTTTTCAGAGCGTTTGGAAAGACTCCTGCCTGTATTATTTGGTTTAAAAGTATTGGAGTGGTTCTGGGATTTCCACAGCCACTTCTTTAATGATTTTAATTGGTAATTCATCATGACCTGCACTCTTTTTAAGTTCAGTTATTATGATGTGCAGCTCTGTGCGCGTGACCCGCTTGATGAATAGAGTGTTCGTTACATTATTAGTGGTGGTGCAACTTTCTGATATGTTGGTTCCCAGGTGGTTTTGAATTCTTTTGTCGGTAATAGTTGAGAAGTGGTCAGCGAAGATATTTGACACCTCTTTTGTTTTCACTAGTAGCTGCCCGCTGCTTAATTTAATTTCGTGGGTACTGACTTTTTTCTCCCCGTGTAGTTCTTCTCGTATTATGTCCCATATTTTTCGCTGTTTGTTATGTGCAGTGTGAATTTTGTTACTGTTGAACTTTTGTTTAGTATCCTGGATCAGCTTTTGGTGCGTTTATTTTTTCATAATAATATTTGTTAATCATGTCCTTTGACTTAGATAGCATCATGAGTTGATAAGTCATTTTTAGATTAAGGCTATTGATCCATGTTTGATGTTTGTGTCGGTTTCCTGTTATTTTCCGGGGACATGAGATATTGTATTTGTGGAGGAAGTCCTCCAGGAATAAATTAAAGATGGTGTCTACATTGTCGGAAATAATGAAATCCCAATTTGAATTTTGAAGGTGAGATTTTAGTTCCTTAGTGCTAGAGTCGTTTATTGTCCTTCTGTAATTGATTTTTGGTTTGTATTTGGGAGTGCTTGTTGCTTCAACATCTAGTTTCATTACTTGAGCATAATGGTCGGATAGGTGCAGGTTGGAGTTTTTTCAATTCCAGGTAAAGGGTGGAAAGTTTGTAACTAGATAGTCGATTTGTGTTTTGGTGTGCCCTGCATCGTTTATGCATACTCTTGTTGGATCTTTTAATTGATTTACGAGGCCGAATGAAAGGAAAAGTTCATTTAGCCGCTTTTTATTAGTGTTGCATGTGATCAATGTTGAGGTCGCCACTGAGAATTATATGAGTGTGTGAGTCGTTTATTGCGACCATTGGGTTTGTGAGCGCGTCTAGGAATGTGTTGATGTGACCTGAGGGTGGCCAGTATACACACAGTATTGCAGTTTTAAAGGTGCTTTCCTTCCAGGAGCAGACAGCACATTCCATTTCAGGTTCGACACAGTACTCGTTGAGGTTTAATTTGTCGCATTTAAGTTTGTCATCAACCGTGTTCACGGTGTTTCCGCGTGTAGTTAGCTATGTTTTTGTACCCTTTTATATGTACAAGAAAAAATTGTTCGTGTTGCAACCAAGTTTCCGTCAGGCAGACGATATTAGGTTTTATTGTATTTAGTACGACAGTTAGTGGGTCGAGTTTATTAATGACGCTTCTAATGTTTTGGTGTAAGATCTTAACTTCTCTGGTTTGTGTGGTGGAATTTACGTTATTTATTGGTGTATTTGTTTTATCACATTCGGTTTAGTTTGTTTGTTTATGTTTTGGTCGGTTGAACTTTTAGTGTCAGCTGTGTCGTCTTTTTGTATCTTATTGAGGGATTCCTCGGAGACTAGTTTTTGTTTGTCTGTCTGGCTAGGCAGAGTTGGCTTTAACGGTGAAAGGATGGTTTGGGTGACCTCTTCCGGATTTATTAGCGATTGTAGGTTTGTTGTTTGGATGGTTAGTAATTGATTTAGGGCATTAATTTGATGTTGAAAAAACGATTTGTTTGAGCGCAGGTCGCGCATGGCTGTGTCCTTTGATTTTAGAGGTCGTTTCAGATATTTCACCTCCAATTCTGCATCCCGTTCGATGATGGTGGATCCACTTGCTGTTGATGAGTCGAGGTCGTCGTCACTGTCGCCGACGAGCAACTCGTCCTCTGGGTCTGAGCAGCAGATGAATGATTCCTTGTCTATTTGAATCACGTTTTTCATCTACTTTATGCATCCCGGGTGCATTGTTAGTCCGCACTTTATGCACTTGTGGCCACCGAGGGGTATATTAACGTCAGTTGCATCCGATTCTACAAAACGCTGTATGTACATTTAAAACATGATTTGAATTGAAAATAAACCATGACAACGTAAATATAAATGGCTATGATACCATCAAGTCGGAGAAAGTAACATGATGGCCACATCACCATTTTTTGATTTGTGTAAAACTTTATGTAATTTCTGGCATTAATATATTATTATATTATATTATTATTATACATTACTACTATATTACATTATACTAATTGTAAATTTCAAAGAAAATGGATGATCAGGTTAAACAATCTAACTCGCACAATAAACGTCCAAACCTTGCAAATTTATTCAGGAGTAAGTGTAATAAATAATAGTAAGTACTATCGCTATAAACCACTATCATACTTGATCTCTCTTTTTACTTTCTCCGTTACGAGAAAGTATTGTGATTGTGATTTTTTTTTCAAAATTTTTTTTTACGCAAATATCCGTTTTGGGGTCTCTAGATGCCATTTCAACAATTTCTGGAAAAAAAATGTGTGTGTGTGTGTTTCTGTGTGTGTGTGTGTGTGTGTGTGTGTGTGTGTCTGTGCGCGCTGTATCTCAAAAACTAATAAAGCAATTGGTATGAAACTTTGAACATAATTCTTATTTAATATTCCGAAGAACTGAAAAGTGTTTGGTAAAATTTCGTACACCGGAAGTGGGTGTTTACCTTAACTGTTTTTTGTTTTTTGCCAATATTTTTGTAAATATGAAAAATATGAAAAGGAGATAAACAACAAATTAACAATTACAGACCAATTACTACATTATCAGCGTTCGCCAAATTATTTGAGACTATAATCGCGGATAGACTAAAAACTGTTTTAATTAAAAACAAGTTAATGCATGAGAGACAATACGCATATCTTCCAAATAGGTGTATTGACTTATCATTGTATAAATTCTTCCAAAAAGTGTCCATGAGTATGGAAGAGGGGTTTATGGCATGTGGGGTTTTCCTTGACTTATCATGTGCCTTCGATTGTGTTGACCATGAAATATTACTAACAAAATTGTATCAATATGGTGTTGGAGGAGTGCCATATCAATGGTTCAAGTCATATTTAGGTAACAGGAAACAAATTGTTGATCTGAAGAGAAATGGTAAAAAAACCAAGTCAGAGGCTATAACAGTAAACATAGACGTTATGCAAGGCAGCGTTGGGCCTCTGCTCTTCATAATATCCACAAACGATTTTTTTATGTTAGATCTTTCTAATAGGCATCATACAAGTGGTTTTGCAGATGATTTTAACATATTAGTAACTACAACGAATATGTACGAGTTAAAAATGGAATTAACAAATATCCTTCTGATATTAGAAAATTGTTTTTTACAAAATAAACTTATATTGAATTCTGAAAAAAACATCTTACATATATTTCACCACCTCAAATATCTTTAGATAATGGTAATATTTTACCTCTCAAAAAAAGTTTCAATTTTTTAGGGCTTCATATCAGTAATACATAGACGTGGACAGAACACATTCAAAACGTATGCGCTAAACTTAGTAAGCAATGTTATAACTTAAGAACATTAAAAGGAAACGTGTCACATGATATCTTAGTGAATGTGTATTATGCAACCTTGCTGTCCATAGTGCCTTATGGGATAATTCATTGGGGCAGTGGTCACATAGAGGAAGCATTCATATTTCAGAAGCGAGCAATAAGAATAATAATGAGGATGGGATATAACGATTCATGCAGATGAAAATTCAAATCTAATAATTTTCTTACTGTTCCTGGTATATACAGGGTGTAGTGGAACAAAACGGAACATAGGATTTTCAATGTTAATTTCTTTATACTGGAATATTATCTTCCCTGATCATTTTAGAAGAAACATGTAAATAAATATTTTGTAGAGTAGAAATTTCTACATGCAGTCATGCTATTATTTATTTTTTAGCATTAATAAAAACCCTAAAAAATGATAAAATAAAAATGATCATTTTCATGAAAATAATAGCTGCCATGAAATTAAACAAAAACGGTGCGCTGTTGATTTGTTGGCTTCTGTCAAATGTATTGAACACTTAATAACTGTTTACAAGTTTTTCCATTAAAAATGTATTCTATTCAAGAAAAAGTTCAAATTGTGAAGTGGTGCTATGCTAATAGCAGTTTTCGTGAAGTGCGGGTCATCACGTAATATTTCTTGGTGGCACTTGTATTTGTACGAGTGAAAATGATGCTTCTTTAAATACCTCTGGGCAGTCGTACAGTGAATTGCACACTTGTGAGCAATTTGTCTTAAGCTTATGTTTGGATCTTCTACTACAGAAGCTAAGACCATAAGCTCGCCATCCTTTTCATTTATTGGTAAACTATTCTGCTCTGCATTTGATGTCCTCTTAGAATTCTGTAATATTGAGCCAGTCGTTTTAAATTTATGAGTCAACCTTTGGATCGTTGCATTGGAGGGTCGGGATAGTTGACGGCAAACATATCCCCCACCTCACGAAAACTGCTACCAGCATAGTACCACTTCACAATTTGCACCTTTTCTTGAATAGAATACATTTTTAATGAAAAAACTTATGAAATATTCAATACATTTGACAGAAGCCAACAAATCAACAGCGCACCGTTTTTGTTTAATTTCATGGCAACCATTACTTACGTGAAAATGATAATTTTTATTTTATCATTTTTAGGGTTTTTATGAATGCTAAAAAATAAATATTATCATGACTGCATGCAGGCATTTTTACTCTATAAAACATTTATTTACATGTTTCCTCTAAAATGATCAGGGAAGAAAATATTCCAGTATAAAGGAATTCACATTGAAAATCCTATGTTCCGTTTTGTTTCACTACACCCTGTATGTGTTTGAATGTGTTCTTTTCTGTTTTAAAAATAAAGCGCTATTTACTAAAAATAGTAATAGAGAGGACTCAAGATATAAGGAAAACTTGTTATATCCTAAACATAGGCTTTCTCAGACAGAAAAGTGTACATTTTTTAATTGCTAATGTGTTCAAAAACTTCGTTCCTTATATTCGTTATTTGTTTGTATGTTTCAATAAAAAAAAAATAGATGGCTCCATCTGATTTTGACAGCTTACATAATTGTAAGAATACGATAATTTGTGCTAACTTTATTCATGAAAATAAGTATATCAACCCTTATATCATTGTAACCAGAAAAAAATGTACTTTTCAAAAATGTCATGGCCGACTATGATTCCCATTGAAAAAAATGTAAGATTGTATTATATCTACACAACGAAACAAATGACAATCATTAAAATAAATTATTATTGAAGGATTCACTAACACCTAAAAGTTTTTCCTTTGACTTTTTTTGTATCTATATCGGTATACGATATATTTCGTATTACAGAAACTGCCAAAATTTAGTTTTTTGCGTTTATCAAGTAAACCATGCATTTTTTCTAAAAAACAAAAACGGATTTTGAGTAAGCTTATAAAACTGTAAATCTTTCCCCATTTAACCGAATCTGTTTCTCTTACCGTTCCCGAGATCCCCATAGTGATAATGAAAAAAAACTCACCCTGTATAAGAAACATTGAGCCCTACTCAATCAATGAATTTGTGGCAAATTTTAAAGAACAATAAGTGGATACACTAATGTAAATAAGTAATTAAGCATAGCATTCAAGCTTATATTTATTTTGGCGATTTTCAGGTGCTTATGACTATTTTGAATTTGTAAATTTAATTTTAGTTACTATGTATTGTCCTGAAATAAATTGATTATTATTATTATTATTTAAATAAATATTGAAGACAACAAATGAACATCTTTGGTTTGAAAATATTTTTCATAAAATCATTGTTATTCGAGAAAAAAGTTTATTTATTTTATTGCATTTTTGGTTTATAATTATAAAACGATAATAGTTACAGCAAATTTATATTAATAATAATTGTAGAAAATTTCAAAATGAACAACTTATAAAGAATAAGTTTTTTCCGAAATCTCTTTAGTTTTTGAGTAAACTCAGCTTTTAAATTTGCAGTATAATTTTTCCATCTTTCATAATTTTGACGTTTTAAACGTCAGTTTCATCCGACTCTAAAAACGTTCGATGTACAGTCAGAGAAAATACAAATGCGAAACTCGCTGGGCGAGAGAATGCTGCCGCACGTCGGTGCTTAGTTCGGTCGAATCCCGTCGCTGCTTAAAATGCAATTATGAGGTAATAAAATTTACAAGTCTAGTTCCCTTCTCGCCCCTAAGTGATCAAGTGACGGATTCCTATCAGTTAAAACCATATCTGTGATTTTTTTCATCTTCCAATTTTTGATGCGTTGTCTTCGAAAATTCGAATAACAAATTTTGATATATTTATCAATTAAAGAGTAATTTTATATAAAATTATTGGTAATATTTTAGTATTAATCATTTTCTTTTCAGTTTCATATAAATAACCCCATTTTTGCCAAGATATGACCTTGAAACCCTCGCAAAATAAGATTTTACGAAAAAAGTTAAACTTAAAAAAAATGTAATACCCTACATGACCTTCAATGACCTTGAAAAAAATGTACTTCATTTGGTATTTGGGACAAAAATATATATGAATTTTTACAGATTTTTATAGTGGTTAAAAAACAAAAACCTATTTTTCGAGGGTTTCATGGTCATATCTTGACAAAAAATGGGGTTGTTTATTGGAAAGTGAAAAAAAAATATTAATACTAAAATACTAATTAATAATAATTTTACATAAAATGACTGCTCAATTGTTGATAAATTTATAAAAAATATAAAAAAATAGTAAAAATATTAGTTATTCGAATTTTTTAAGATGTCGCACCTAACGAAAGATGAAAAAAATCACATAGATGGTATTTAGTGATAGCAATCATATGACGAAATAAAATTTAAAACTAGTAGCCAAACATTTTTTTAATACTCTAAATAACGGTTAATGACCTTGAAAAATTCACCTAATTTAGTATTTGGGTCAATAATATATGTGATTTTTTCAGATTTTTTAAATAATTTTTTAGTGGTTAAAAAATTTTTATTTGAAAAAATCTTATTTTGGGGCTTCCCGGGGTTTTTTTGATATACGGCTTACGGCTACTTTGGTTTAAGGTCACAACTAATGATATTTTCATACTTATTTAAAAATCCGTGTCGGGTGGCATTTTGACCATCTTATATCGGGATACCCTTTTATTACCTCATAAATGGATTTTAAGCAGGTACTGGTTTCGGCCGAACTAAGCACCGACATGCGGCAGCATTCCCTCGCCGAGCGAGTTTCGCATTTGTATTTTCTCTGACTGTACATTTAAAATATGATTTAAATTGAAAATAAACCACGAAAGCGTAAATATAAATAATACCATCAAGTCGAAGGAAGTAACATGATGTCCACATCACCATTTTTACTTTATCCGTTACGAAGTATGAGAAAGTATTGTGACCGTGATTTTTTTTTTAAATTTTTTACGGAAATATCCGTTTTGGGGTCCCTAGATGCCAATTCAACAATTTCTGGAAAGAAAAATTTATAAACTAATGGAGCAATTGCTATGAAACTTTGAACATACGTTTTATTTGATAATCCGAAGAACTGAAAAATTTTGACGTTCTAAACGTCAGTTTCGTTCGAGTTTACACAACGCTCGATGTACATTTAAAATATGATTTCAATTAAGAATAAGCCATAAAACCGTAAGTATAAATGGCTCTGATACCATCAAGTCGGAGAAAGTAACATGATGGCCACATCACCATTTTTTATTAGTAATTTGTATTGTATTTACTAGGTGTTCTACTAACCAAGAGTCCAATTTACTTGATCAATTATAGGACTAGTACGAAATGGACGCCATTTTGGTCTAAAAAGAAACCGACAAAGTTTTTATTTGCGTACAGTCGAACATAAAGATTTTTTTTAATGTTTATGCATTCTACATTCTCTACGTGACCAGTGGCGGCTCGTGAACTTTTTTTATCATACAGTATATATTTATAAATTCAAAGTATAATTGAAAAACAATTTGTTAAGAAAACTAAACTATTTCTAGTTACATTTGAATTGTTAGTAAAATATAAATGATTAGTCACTTTCAGAATTTAAAAAAAATGGTGATGTTACTTTCTCCGATTTGGTCCATTTCGGCATTCTCTACAATTATTATTAATATAAATTTCATATAACTATTATAGTTTCACAATTATAAACATAAAATGAAAAAAAAAGTAATGAAAATTGTTGAAATGGTCCTCAAAAGGTATATTTTCGTAAAAGAAATTTTCGAAAAAATTGTCACGATCACAATACTATCTCGTACTTCGTAACCAACAAAGTAAAAAATGGTGATGTGGCCATCATGTTACTTTCTCCGACTTTATATTTACGTTTTCATGGGTTTTTTTCAATTGAAATCATATTTTAAATGTACATCGAGCGTTGCGTAAACTCGGATGAAACTGACGTTTAAAACGTCAAAATCATGAAAGATGGAAAAATTATACTTCAAATTCAAAAACTAGGTTTACTCAAAAACTTACGAGATTTCGAAGAAAACTTATTCTTTAGAAGTTGTTTATTTTGGCATTCTCTACAATTATCATTCACATAAAATTGCTGTAACTATTATCGTTTCATAATTATAAACCAAAAATTTAAAAAAAATTGATAAATTTTTTTCTCGAATAGCAATGATTTTATGAAAAATATTTTCAAGCAAAAGCTATTCATTTATTTGTTGTCTTCGATGTTTGTTTAAATGTTTTTGTGATATTTTTTATATTTAAGAAAATATTGGCAAAAAACAAAAAATAGTTAAGGTAAACGCCCACTTGCGGTGTACGAAATTTTACCAAAAGCTTTTCAGTTTTTCGGATTATCAAATAAGACGTATGTTCAAAGTTTCATATCAATTGCTCTATTGGTTTTTGAGATACAGCGCACACAGACAGACACACACACAGACACAAATTTTTTTTTTCCAGAAATTGTTGAAATGGCATCTAGGGACCCCAAAACGGATATTTCTGCAAAAAAAATTTTTGAAAAAAAAATCACGATCACAATACTTTCTCGTACTTCGTAACGGAGAAAGTAAAAATATCCAGCTCTACTAGAAAATTGTCTACTGATGTTTGTCTATTTGAATTTACAAAACTTAAAATTATTGCAGGGGCCGCGATGGTCTCGTGGGTAGAGGTCCGGCCTCTGGATCCCGTTGGTGCGGGTTCGAGTCCGTTCCACCCTGTCACTTTTTCAACATGAAAAATGGTCGTACGGGTCCCTGGGTGTCCAGTGTTTGTCCCCATTTCATTTTAATATAAATATTATTAATATAAATTGGTTGTGGCTGAACACCCTAGCCGGCTAAGCCAAGTCCCCATCATCCTCGATTCCCTAACTCGAACTCCTGTCTATCATCTTTCCTTTTAAATAAAAAAATAAATAAATTATTGCAAATAAATGTTAGTTATATGTCGCCACAAAATACATCTAATAAGTGCGCGTCATCGTCGTGCGACCGGGATGTGCCAGACCTTGTTCAGCACAAAATGCATGTTCAGAACGCGACCTCTGCTGAACCCCTCCAACCGCGCCCCACCCCGCGGGAGCCGTAATATCCTAACGAAATGCCGTGCGCTCGGTGTGCTACGTGGAAGCTGGCTCCTTTAACGGCGCGCCGCGGCAATGCTTTGGGGAACAAATGCATTGCGATTTTTCTCTGTTTATTAAAGTTATACTGGCGTTGTTTAACATTTAAACTGGCGAAAACGTGTTTTAAAAATGAATTATAAATTCTGGCTGAGCTTGAAACTACAAGTAGTGCCATGGCTCCTTGACTCTACATAGCGAGCCGCCCCTGTACGTGACTAACGTATGATGAAGTACATTTTAATTTAAAATAATAGTACATTATTATACAAGTTTAATAAGAGGGTATACTGTGACACGAGTGGGATGTAACCCGAGTCCAATGTAACGAGTGCCCCACAATGCCTCTTATCAAACAAGTATAATATACTATTTTTTCTACTTTGGTTTTAGTTAAGGAATTATTTCTAAAATAAAATATATACTTAAACCTAGTGAGTTTTATCTTTTAACATTTGGCAGCACTAAAAACATTTGATCCATTCGAACAAATTTAATATTAGACATACGTATTTCTACGGCGATTTCAATCGTACATTTTTAAACATATTAAATCAAGAATATTACTTACACGCCTCCAGAAATAAGGTAGGTTGCCAAGGGTGCGATAAACAAACTATTTCCACGTAAGTTATAACCAATTTAAGCTTATAAAATAATGCATCGCCTAAATGATAATCGAAATTTAAGGTTATGTTTACATTTGTTCCTCGTTCCTCGTGTCAGGCATTGATCGATGCTAATTAAAAATCCACACCGAATTAACACACCGACTCAAGCGGCTCTTTTTCGCCGCGAATGAAACATTCATTATACTCTCGCTGTTTCTTCCGTGATATTCGTTTTGCAAACAAAGTGATAATACATATAATAAATTACAAGCTTTCCTCTGTGTATGTTGTGTTGCCTAAACGTCGTCACCGAGAGCCAAGTGAATTCATGCGTCCGGCCATTGTCACCGAGTTCCTACATTTTCCGCGCGGATAAAAAGTGAACAATATGACGCCTCCGTTTTCTTTAACCTTAGTGGTTAGTGATACTAGTGGCGAACTCCCTAATATGCATTCGAACATATTCAGTGTGTAACGCATTGGACGGTTCCAATTATCGTATGAATTAACGGCGAGTTTACATTTTGATGTCGACATATGTCACTTTTAAGTACTGCCAATCGCGACAACTAAAATGTTACCACAAATAGTTTAATAATGAGCAAAAACTGTAAAATAAAAAATCTCATTTTAAACTATTTTTCATATAACAAAAGGTCTATTGTTAAACCAAAGTAGAAAAAATACATTTGATTGTCACATTAATTATATTACTGATTTCGTTATTTCTATTGTTTTCCGATAAATTACAATAATCTACCGCAAAATGGTCAAGTAGAAACTAATTGATGTATTTTGTTTTCTGGCACGTTTCTTTTAAACTATATAAAGGTCGACCTCAGGCCATGATAGTCAATCACACCAATATGTCGAAGATTATTGTATACCTCCAAATATTCGCCGTCGTTTATTTAGTGGCGCTCGCGGCACTTGCGAATGCAAATTGTAAGTTGGCAATACATTTTTATAATAAATGAAAAATAAAAGTAACTTTATTAATATCGCACACTTTATTATTAGTCACTAATAATAAATAAATTGTGTGAAGTTAACAAAATCACTTTTGTTTTGGATTAATAGATATTTATGCATTAAGGGAGATATGGAATGTTTTTTTTCCCGAGGTTGACAGGGTTATAAACCGAGGGCCTTTCTGGCCCGAAGTTTGCAAGTCGGCCGGGGGTAAAGAAAATTAATTTTTATTTAAATTGATTTGACGTTAAAGCTTTAACACACACGTACGATTGGGAATAAAATAGTGAACAAACCAGGGAGGAAAGTTTAACTGCTGTCTCGCTATAAAGGTTGCAAGGGCGTTTCCAACCATCTAGTCTAGGGGGGGGGGGGGGGGGTAATAAAAAAAAAGATAAATAAACTGGTGCTTTCGCTCTCATACACCCAGTGGCTAAAAACTATTTTTTACTCGTTTTTTAGGCGTTCCCAGTCGACCTAAGCACTATTTACGACTAAAGTTATTTAGCATATCTTCGTTCCTGGAAATCCCACAAAAAAATGTTACATGCAAAAAAAAAACCTCTTGAACGCATCACCAGATTTTGAAAATTCTTGGTGCAATGTGTTGTTCACTCATCGAATAGATGCAGATAAAAATAAAAAATAAATTCGTCGTTCAATTGTTTGAAAGGATGGCCACATTTTGAAAATTCATCCAGCAAAGTGTTACCCGTCGTTCCTTTTTTGAGGATAACTCGTGTAACGGATAATCTGATTTTTTAAATTCTTCCGGCAAAGTATTGTGCTCACAGAATTGATGCAGATAAGATAAAATATTAAATTCGTCGTTCATTTTTTTGCGCTTTTGAAAGCATAACTCTTGAACAAAATGGCAGATATTAAAAATTCTTTCAAAAAAGTGTCATTTTTGACAGTTGTAAATTGTGGTTTTTGGCAGTTGAAAATTGCAATTTTTAACAGTTGAAAATGATCAATTTTGGCATTTCAAGATTGTAATTTTTGGAGGTTGACAATTGTCATTTTTGGTAGCTCTAATTATTTTTAGCAGTTGAAAATAGCCAAAAAATGGTCATTTCTGCCAGTAAGCAGATGGTCATTGTAAGCAGATAAAAATTACAGTTTTTGACAGTTGAAACGGTAATTGATTGCAATTGAAAATTTGTCATTTTTGACAGTTGGGAATTGTAGTTTTTGGCAGTTGAAAATTGCCATTTTTAGCAGTTGAAAATATAAGTTTTCGGTTGTTGAAAATGATCAATTTTGGCATTTCAAGATTGTAGTTTCTGGAGGTTGAAAATTGTCATTTTTTGTAGCTCAAAATGATTATTTTTGACAGTTAAAAGCAGCCGTCGTTAAATTTGTAATTTTTGTCGCGATTTTGATATTTGAAATTGCACACCTGCCGAATGCGTCGTCCGATTTTGATGATTTAAACACGTCAAAATGTGGCAAATTTAGTGTAATATTAAAACGGATTACAAAACATTTTCGTGAAATTAACACAAAATGCAAAAATCTCACTTTTTGAAATGGAAATATCGATTTTTGAAATTGCACACCTGCCGAACGCGTTGTCCGATTATAATTATTTAAACTTCAAAATATGTCCAATTTAGTGTTATTTTAAAATGGATTAATATATTTTCTCGCGAAATTAACGCAAAATATAAAAAATTGCATTTTTTTTAATTTCCAGAATTTAAAAAACGCGATTTTAATTTTTGGAATTTTACACCTGCCAAATGCGTAGTCCGATTTTAATTATTTGAACGTCAAAATATGGCGAAGTTACTGTTATTTTAAAACGGATTACAATATTTTCTCGTGAAATTAACACGAAATGCAAAATTGCAGTTTTTTAATTTTCAACATTTTGATTTTTTTTTAAATTGCACTACTGCCGCGCGCATTGTTCAATTGTGATAATTTAAACTTCAAGATCTGGCAAATTTTATGTAATTTTATTACGGCTTACGAAATTTTCTCTTGACATTAACACAAAATGCAAAAATTACATTTTTTTGATTTTCAACATTTTAACTTTTGAACCGAAAAATTCTTTCTTCAAAATCTTATATTCATCCGGAAGATGTAGAAAAAATGTCTCCACTGAAAAAGAATATTACTTAGTAGAGGATTATATCAATTGCAAATGATTTTGTTCTTGTTTTCTGTGACGTATTCAATTAGCTGTAGAATTTGATTTTGTTGTGATGTACTATATCTAAATTTGAATAAAATTAAAAAAAGAACCAAAAAATTAAATTTGTTCAATTGTTTTTCGGGTTTCACAGGATAACTCTTCAACGTATGACCAAATTTGGCAAATTCTTCCAGCAAAGTCGAATGGATGCAGATAAGACCAAAAAATTAAATCTGACGTATAATTATTTTCTGGTCTTTAAGGACAACTCTTGAACGGATGAACATATATTGAAAAATCTTTCAGCAAAGTATGTGTATATAAAAAAAATAATTGCTCAATAGTTCTGCGGTTTTAAGAAGATAGATTGAACAAAATGGTCGATTTTAAAAATTCCTCCTGAAAAGTATTTCTACTCATCGAATAAATGTACAGGACCAAAAAAAAATCATTTATTTAAGATAACTTGTGAACGGATGACCAAATTTGGCAAATTTGGATAAGATGCAGATAAGACAGAAAAAAATAAATTTGTAGTTTTTTTAGGATAATTCTTGAACGAAAGGAAAGATTTTGCAAATTCTTTAAGATAAGATAAGAGTTGGTCTTTTTCATTGTATTTACAATGCGAGACACGTCAAAATAAAGAGTAACTTAGGTCAACTAACAAACCATTACACACAATAAACTCAAATAAAATAACTTAAAAACAACTTACCACAACTCAACGTTTTAAATCTTCTAATTTTTCATTTTTTTCCTTTCGGTATAGTCATTAAAGAGATATAGATAAGATAAAAAATAATTTTCCTTTTTTAACCAAAAATAAGTTTTAATTTCTTAAAGTATTACACTATGCGCCACTATAGTGGCTTTCGCGGATGCGATTTTCAAATTGAACTCTGCCGTACAGAGAAACAGCCCCGTGCAAAATTCAGCCGTGCCTAAGGGTTAAAGAGGTATTGATAAGGTTACAAAATACAATTCGTCGTTTGATTGATTTCCGTGGACGAAGAACGTCATTACAGATTTAATGCGGGCTATTTTTCGTCTTTATTTTATTTTTTGTGCTTCTTCTGATCGATTTTTCTTTCCTAAAAAATGAGACGGTGAGATATATTGTGTGTGCTAAGTGGCTCTAGCGTCAAAATTTTCCTTGAGCCGCCACTGCTCCGGGCACAAGTTTAAGTATTATTTTTTTAGAGCAAAAGTACTTCATCTTATCTGTAAAAATTGGGCTTTTCACTGTTGTACCAATTATTTTAAAATACTAATAGCTCACGAAGATATAACAGTACAAAACTATTTGTACCGTTTTTACTTTCTCCGTTACGAAGTACGAGAAAGTATTGTGATCGTGATTTTTTTTTCAAAAATTTTTTTTACGGAAATATCCGTTTTGGGGTCCATAGATGCCATTTGAACAATTTCTGGAAAAAAAAAATTTGTGTCTGTGTGTGTGTGTGTGTGTGTGTGTGTGTCTGTGTGTGTGTCTGTGTGCGTGTCTGTGTGTGTGTGTGTCTGTCTGTGTGCGCTGTATCTCAAAAACTAATAGAGCAATTGATATGAAATTTTGAACATACGTCTTATTTGATAATCTGAAGAACTGAAAAGCTTTTGGTAAAATTTCGTACACCGGAAGTGGGTGTTCACCTTAACTGTTTTTTGTTTTTTGCCAATATTTTCTTAAATATGAGAAATATCACAAAAACATTTAAAACATTGAAGACAACAAAGAAATGAACATCTTTGGCTTAAAAACATTTTTCATAAAATCATTGCTATTCGAGAAAAAAATTTATTATTTTTTTTTAATTTTTGGTTTATAATTATGAAACGATAATAGTTACAGCAAATTTATGTAAATAATAATTGTAAAGAATGCCAAAATGAACAACTTCTAAAGAATAAGTTTTTTTCGAAATCTCGTTAGTTTTTGAGTAAACCGAGTTTTTGAATTTGAAGTATAATTTTTCCATCTTTCATGATTTTGACGTTTTAAACGTCAGTTTCATCCGAGTTTACGCAACGCTCGATGTACATTTAAAATATGATTTCAATTGAAAATAAACCCATGAAAACGTAAATATAAAGTCGGAGAAAGTAACATGATGGCCACATCACCATTTTTTTTTTACCCACTGTGCATTATTATATTATATGTTAAGTTATGAATAATTAAATGTTCTACGAGCCGCCACTGCATACACCTGTTCCATGACATCTCACTATCCTTTTCCTATCCGTTTTAAAGCGTTGGAAAAATTTACCGGTTATATTATTTGTTTGGAATATGGAATATCGGTAATTTTTTACAATAAAAATTGTTACGCGAAAATTTCTTAGGGGGGGTAATTACCCGATTACCCCCCCCCCCCCCCCCTTAAAACCGCTACTGAAAGGTGGGAGTTATGAGTACGTTGTCATGCCTTGTATCCGTGACAATAATAGTAAATAGCATACTACTAAGAAATAAAATAATAAAATTGTTTTGTTTAATTTTTTTCAGCACACTGTACTGGACGCTGTCACTTGGACCACCATCATAACTGTATCTGTCATTAGATCCTTATATAATGACGAAGATTTTTCGAAGTCTTAAATAAACGTACATCCAAGAAGTTTTGTTTAATTGAAATTCCCTCTCATGTTCGGATAATCTTTTATTAAATGTATCGCAATAAAATTGCATTAGTTACAGATACATTACAAATTTATAGCAACCAGGATCATATCGGGGTTGGGGGAGGGGTATTGGGTCAAACCCAGAGCGTCAAATTAAGAGGCAATTAAATTGGCAGAAAGAGATAATTAAAATAAGTCAATTAAAATATTGATGTGGACGTCATAACGCAATGATGGAATGAAAGGAATACTCATATATCCTTAGAATGAACCCATTTTTAACATCTTGTAAAAATAATTGAAATGTCAACAAAACAGCAACAGTCAAAACATGATAGAAAAAATAAAACTACAAAAAATTATTAGAACAATAGTACAAATGGTGATGTGGCCATCATGTTACTTTCTCCGACGTGATGTTATCATAGCCATTTATATTTACGTTTTCATGGTTTATTTTCAATTGAAATAATATTTTAAATGTACATCGAGCGTTTTGTAAACTCGGATGAAACTGACGTCTAAAACGTCAAAATTATGAAAGATGGAAAAATTATACTTCAAATTCAAAAACTCAGTTTACTCTAAAACTAAAGGGATTTCGAAAAAAACTTATTCTTTAGAAAATGTTCATTTTGGCATTCTCTACAATTATTATTCACATAAATTTGCTGTAACTATTATCGTTTTATAATTATGAACCAAAAATTAAAAAATAATAATACATTTTTTTCTCGAATAAAAATGATTTTATGAAAACTGTTTTTAAGCAAAAGATGTTCATTTCTTTGTTATCTTTAATGTTTGTTTAAATGTTTTTGTGATATTTTTCATATTTAAGAAAATATTGGCAAAAAACTAAAAACAGTTAAGGTAAACACCCACTTCCGGTGTACGAAATTTTACCAAAAGCTTTTCAGTTCTTCGGATTATCAAATAAGACGTATGCTCAAAGTTTCATATCAATTTCTCTATTAGTTTTTGAAATACAGCGCACACAGCACACACACACACACACACACACACACACAGACACAAAAAAAAATTTTCCAGAAATTGTTGAAATGGCATGTAGGGAGCCCAAAACGGATATTTCCGTAAAAAAAAATTTTGAAAAAAAAATCACGATCACAATACTTTCTCGTACTTCGTAACGGAGAAAGTAAAAACATAAAAGTTTCATTTGCATTGGAGGATTAGAGAAAATGTAAAAAATAATTACTCGCGTAATTAGCAACAATAATTATTAATCTTTTTAGAATAAGGTATTAAACGTATAGTCTTGACTGCTTGACTGTGAAAATGCGAACAAAAATAACAAAAAACTTGGCAGAGCAACGCGAATTAAATAAAGAGCACTTTTTACTTTCTCCGTTACGAAGTACGAGAAAGTATTTTTTACGGAAATATCCGTTTTGGGGTCCCCAGATGCCATTTCAACAATTTCTGGAAAAAAAATTTTTGTGTCTGTGTGTGTGTGTGTCTGTCTGTCTGTGTGTGTGTGGTGTGTGTGTGTGTGTGTGTGTGTGTGTGTGTGTGTGTGTGTGTCTGTGTGCGCTGTATCTCAAAAACTAACAAAGCAATTGATATGAAACTTTGAACATACGTCTTATTTGATAATCCGAAGAACTGAAAAGCTTTTGGTAAAATTTCGTACACCGGAAGTGGGTGTTTACCTTAACTGTTTTTTGTTTTTTGCCAATATTTTCTTAAATATGAAAAATATTACAAAAACATTTAAACAAACATCAAAGACAACAAAGAAATGAACATCTTTTGCTTGAAAATATTTTTCATAAAATCATTACTATTCGAGAAAAAAATTTATTTATTTTTTTAAATTTTTGGTTTATAATTATGAAACGATAATTGCTACAGCAAATTTAAGTGAATAATAATTGTAGAAAATGCCAAAATGAACAACTTCTAAAGAATAAGTTTTTTTTCGAAATCTCGTTAGTTTTTGAGTAAACCGAGTTTTTGAATTTGAAGTATAATTTTTCCATATTTCATGATTTTGACGTTTTAAACGTCAGTTTCATCCGAGTTTACGCAACGCTCGATGTACATTTAAAATATGATTTCAATTGAAAATAAACCCATGAAAACGTAAATATAAGGTCGGAGAAAGTAACATGATGGCCACATCACCATTTTTTGAAGCGTCTTGAAGCGATCTTTCGAGTGACGTAGAGAAACCCCGGATCCAACCAGTGGTTTCTTCAGGAAATCATTTTTAATGCAATTTTAGTTAAAAAGTAAGGGGGACCCTTGGATAGAATTTCGGGTTTTCGTCAAAAATTAAAAATCCCCAATTTTAATCAAATCCGACTAATTGACACATGAGGAACACAGATTTGAAATCCGCGTTCAAATTGGATTTTCGGTTCGGCCGCTACAGCCGTTCAAAAGTTGAAAAAATCGATTTTATTCAAAATTTCTCGATAAAGTTCACGGTGACTTGCTAACTTTTTTGCAATTTTCTCTGGATGAAATTTTTTAACGGCAATAGTTTTATCTGGTATTACATAAGGGTCTACGATAATTATTAAAAATGTTGATTTTTCCATTATATAATCAAAACGGAGAAAATAACATGATGGCCACAATCATCAAAGATCTTTTTTTTTTCTTAAGAACGAGACAAATCGATTGGTGTTAACAAATTTCAGCTAGCTCAAATAGTAAAAAATTGTTGAAAATTAAAAAAAAAAATTATGTATTGTTTTCCTTGACTTTGTATGTCTCAGATATGTAATAACAGAACTGCTCCAGAGCGATCTACACAAAATCATCGTCTCACACCAGCCACTCTCCTCGGACCACATAAAAGTCTTCATGTATCAAATTCTTAGAGGTTGCGTCATTTATTGATAATATTTTTTTTGGCGAAATACTAATTGATCTCTTCCAGGGTTAAAATATTTACATTCAGCTAGAATACTGCATCGTGATATTAAGCCGGGAAATCTTCTCGTCAATAGCAACTGTGTTCTTAAGGTAAGTCAAACTGAACATTTCCTTAAAAAGTAGCGAAAATCATCAAATGATCAAAAAAAAAAATTTTCTGCGTGCTGTATCTGAAAAACTAATAGAGTAATTAATATGAAACTTTGAACATACGTCTTATTTCATAATCCGAAGAACTGAAGAGCTTTTGGTAAAATTTCGTACACCGGAAGTGGGCGTTTACCTTAACTGTTTTTTGTTTTTTGCCAATATTTTCTTAAATATGAAAAATATCACAAAAACATTTAAACAAACTTTGAAGACAGCAAAGAAATAAACATCTTTTGCTTGAAAACATTTTTATTAAAATCATTTTTATTCGAGGAAAAAATTTATTATTATTTTTTACTTTTTGGTTTATAATTATAAAACGATAATAGTTACAGTAAATTTATGTTGATAATAATTGTAGAGAATGCCAAAATGAACAACTTACAAAGAATAAGTTTTTTTCGAAATCCTTTTAGTTTTTGAATAAATTGAGTTTTTGAATTTGAAGTATAATTTTTCCATCTTTCATTAATTTTGACGTTTTAAACGTCAGTTTCAAAACGCTCGTTGCACATTTAAAATACGATTTAAATAGAAAATAAACCATGAAAGTGTAAATATAAATGATGATACCATCGGAGAAAGTAACATGATGGCCACATTACAATGTTTACCTATTCTATCCGTTTTGGAGTCCCTAGATGCCATTTCAACAATTTTTGGAAAAAAAAATGTGTGTGTGTGCGTGTGTATGTGAGTGTGTAAAATAGTACGCCGAAAGTGGGTGTTTACCTTATCCGTTTTTTATTTTATTTTTCCAATAATTTTTTAAATGTGGAAAATATAACGCAAACATTCAAATGCATATTGAAGACAACTAAAAAATGGACATCGTTTGTTGAAAATATTTTTTTCGCGAATTGGTATGAAATGTAAGATTTTTCGTACTACTTTTAAGCCGTGAAATATCACTTTTGCGGACTAGACTTTAAAAATGCTTATTTATGCCTAGGCTGTAAAAGTAATGAACCAATCAGAGGAGACTTCACAGCCTACGTCATGTTATTTCGCCAATCAGATGAGACGCCACGTCGACCAATAGAAGCCACCCGGAAGTTTGTTTGACATTACAATGTATTTTTCGCTTAATTGAGAGTTACCTTCGAATTTCCCGTGCCAAAAAGGCCAAAAACACGTTCCCCTGAGTTTTAATAACACCGCGTGTGATATCGCCGACCTCCATGCGAGTTCCTAGTTTATCCACGCACAAAAATCGAGTCGCGGGACGGTGGTGAAATTTGCTTGCCGTGACCGGCTCCTAGTGGGCTGGCAATTGACGTTTAAACGCTGTCGACCGGCGCACTTATTTCCTGGCACAGTAAAACGAGAGACTTTCCTTTAGATGTTGCCTGTGAAAGAAGCCCAATAACGGCTTCTGCGAAGTATTAACAACCCTGCGTAAGTATTCTCCGAGCACCGCGTGTTTCCTACGTAATTGAATCCGAGCAGCAATCGGAAAAATTATCTAAAAGGATTTGGAGGTTATGTATTATGTAAGTTTTATTTCAGTTTAATCATTGAATAATAATAATATGAACATAATGACAATATTTTTAATCATAAAGAAATGTGTGTGATACTAACAAAGTGCATTTTATTGAAAAGTTCCTGAATTCCTTAATCAAAATGTATCACAAAGTAATGGCTTCCACCATCAACCATATCGGTAAAGAAATATATTGAAGAGTTTGACTCGAAATATTTATACGGTCCGTCCGATTTAAATATTCATTGCATTTCACTTACGAAATCATGATCATTATGATTATAAATAATTATACCACAGACTCCGTCAAAATGCGGACACCACAATATCTATTATAAATGTCAATTTTTGTTTTACTTGGGTACCTACGAAATTTTTACAAAGCTACCTGCGATATGTTGATAGAATTAAATATATTGAAAATTATCGCATTGCAAGTTATTATTAATTTCACCTGAACAATCCGCGAAAAAATTGTGTGTTTTACACGGCCATAAAGCAGATATCTTGACTTGACTGGATTGAACTCCAGCCGCGTCCGTAAAGCTGTCACTTTATTGCCTTGTTGAACAAATAACTATTTATAAAATCATTGTGTTTCGAGAAAAAAATGTTTTTTTTTTCATTCTCGATTTATAATTATGAAACGATAGTAGTTACAGCAAATTAATATTAATAATAATTGTAGAGAATGCCAAAATGAACAATTTAGAAAGAATAAGTTTTTTTCTAAATCTCTCTAGTTTTTAAGTAAATTTCAAGACAAGTTACCTCTTTTCGTTCGTAGTCTCCTGATACAAATTGTGAATTTTTTTCGTTATTAATAATTCCTGATGCAAATCGTAAAATTTCTCGTAAACCAGCGAAACTGTTCAAAATGGCTTCGCAAAATCGATTTTGGGTTCGCCTGTTCTTATAAATGTCATTCAACTGAAATTTCTTCTGTTTAACACAACTTTCAATTTTTGATTATAAGTGAAAGAGCAGTGACAATTAAACTTCGCCTCTTCTTATAAATGTTATTCAACTAAAATTCCAATTGTTTTGCATAGTTTTCGATTTAACAAAACGTATCAAATATGTCCAATGTCAAAAAACTGCCGACGATGACCATTTTTAACTGCTATAAACTACAATTATCAACTGCCAAAATTGACAACTTTTAGCTGCCAAAAACAGCTAAAACCCTCCATTTTTAACTGCAAAAAATGACGATTTTTAACTGCCAAATCATTGTACTTGTATGCTGATTCAATAATGACATAATGTTTAAAATGTTCTTAGTGTCCCACGTAATTTATTTTAGAACACGTATTTTATTTATTTACTGCCCTATTTTAACTTGTAAATTTTAATTTTTAACTGACATTTTGGCAACTATGACATTTTTTAACTGCCAGAAATGACCATTTGTGACTGCCAAAATAACAATTTTCAACTACCAAATATTAGAAATGTTAATAACCAAAAACTACCATTTTCAACCGCCAAAATAACGGTTTTCGACTGCTAACCATGACTATTGTCGTCCCAGTATCGATTTTGGGTAGACATTCTGAACCGGAAAATAAATCCATAGAAAGTGCATTTCAAGACATACAACTTCCTTAGAACATTAAGACAAGTTACCTCTTTTCGTTCCTAGTCTCCTGATACAAATTGTGAAAATTTTTCGAAATTAATAATTCCTGACGCAAATCGACATGCATTTTTTCCTGCGTAATACTATGGGAAAAAAAAGCGAAAATCATGATATGACCAAAAAAAATTTTTTTCGGAAAAATAATTACTCTACACCTTTGACTATACACTGTGTACATAAAGTAAGGAATCAATTCGATTAAAATTCAGGGTGTTTTCTTTCAGAAAAATGCTCGGACACGTGTATAATTTTTTTTTACGTGCATTTTTTGAGATAAAATTCAAATGTACAGGGTGTCCCAAAATTGCGATACGACCCCCAAGTTAAAAATTTTAAATGTGAACCCTCATTTTTGTTGCATTTATGGATTCTACGTAAAATTCTGAGTATTTTTTATGTAGCATACCCCATGTTGATATTCAGCTGTTTTCGAAGAAATGGCGCTTAAAAAAGTACTGTTACTATTTTATTTCTGGTAAAAGATAAAATGGTTTCATCGAAACATTGGAATTAATAAAGAAAAATCATTATTTACTTAATGAAATGATTTTTCCACAAATTTGGTGCTACTTCCGGTGTAATCGGCAGTGATAGAAAGTTGAAAATATTTCACATGAGAACTAATTCAGCCGTGTGAGAAGGACTTTTTCAAATTTTTAATGAACGGTTTAGTGTAGACACCCTGTATAATAAAAAAAAATGGCAGCTGTATTCTCTTCAATAACTATATTATAATTTTAAATATTAGGACAAATAAATTTAAGTTCTATACACAATAATAATCTTTAAATTATGATTAATTATATTTCATATTATATGGCACCGTATTGCATTCATTTTTTGTGTGCGCGTCGTGATCAACGTGAAGAAAAAGCAACTCATCTCGTGATAGACATTAATGCTAGTGAAAGTTGAAAATTAGATACTATTATTCATTTGCATTGAATAAGGTAATACACTGGGGGCATTTCCTGAAACTTTTTAGAGATAGTCGAATGATTGATGTTACTCAATTAATACCAATGATAATCGATGGTCACCAAACTAATTAACAATTAATGTTAATTAAATTTTCAATTGAGCAGATCAAGGATCAATTCGTTTTCAATTGCTCAACAGAATTTGTTGAATGTACCCTCTGGTAATCCAAAATGACTGGTAATTACTATATTCAGAGACTAATAATGTTGACCCAGGGTTCTGTAAAAGCCCCATAACTTATTTGCTATTAGAGATATCGACTTCTAGTTTTCCTGAACTGGTACCGACACTTATTCTACATATTTTAAAAATATGTATGTTTTTGTACAGGGTGTCCCAGTATACATAACAGAACAAATGTTTTTTTTTAAATGAAACGCCCTATATTTCATACTTTATTTTCAACCCTTTTATGAAGCTGATACAAATACTATAAGCTACTATAGGTCTATTATGGACGGTTTGTTAGTAATGGGCAAATTTGTGACAAAAACGAGTACATATTGAAAAAATTGCAGAAGCGCTCCTAACAAAGCTAGAGTCATTTTTTTATGCACCAAATAATCATGTAGAATAATACACATCGGCTTTTGCTCTTTTTTGTTCATACTGCTATACTGGGTATCAACATAAGCAAAATAATGGGTAACTATTTTTTTTTCAAATGGAACCCCTTATATACCGTATGTTCGATAAAAAACGCTCAACGCCATACTCTGTTATTTATTGACCGATTTGAATGAACTAAAAAATAAAGTCGATGGCTGTTTAAATACTATAAAATGACGGCAATTATATATTTTTTCAAAATCAACTTCATTGCCAAATGATAGTCAACTTTTAATTTTTAAATAGCTGCATATACTGTTCTAATTTTCTAATATTAGGCATTGTTTTTCTGAATACAATTATGCCGTTATGTTGGCTTTAAGTTAACATTTATGCCAGAAAAAGATAATAATAAATCTTGTTCACATGATTTTTTTGGTAATAAATGTAGTGTGCCATGAAAAAAATTCTATCATTTATTGTATGTTATAAGTAATGTCAACCATTTGTTATTAGTGTGTGTTTCAGACATAATCATGAACAATAGCGAATTAACAGACATTTATTTTTTATGTAGTATAAATCGAAGAGCTGCGGCACGAATTTATCATCTACGGTTTCTAGAGCGTCGAATACCAGAACCTAAATTTAGAAGGATAGAAGGAAATTTGAAACGATATGGAGCCTTTAAAAAGTCGAATCGACAATTTTGTGGACTTACAGAGTTCGACGTTCTACTTAGTGTTTACAATATTCACAGAACATCTGAATCGCAAGTGAATACTTGCATTACTTATTTATTCTATTCTACATTGAGTTGTAACACAGGTACTTATTTATTGGGTCCTTATTATTTATGTTTGACATAACCTTACAACAAATGATCTTTGTCATGTTTTTCCAAGGCACGGTAATTATAATTTTTGAAAAATATAATTTTAAATGGAAGATGTATTTTAATTTTTTTCGACCAAAATATTGAACGAAAAACAACATATTGGACATTATTGGATTCAGAAAAATAATGTCGAATGTAAAAAAAAAACAAAATATTATATGCTGCCGTTTAAAAATTTCAAGTTGGCTATCATTTGACAATGAAGTTATTATTGAAAAAATCAATATTGATGTCATTTGTTAGTATTTAAACCACCATTGACTTTGGTTTTTAGTTCATTCATATCGGTCAATAAATAACAGTTATGGCGTTGGGCGTTTTTTATCTTGCCACCAATGCATGGCATTTTTGATAAGCTTTCTAATGATTTACAATTTGTACAATGAAATATTAAGGGGAGGCGCTACACCCATTATTTTTTTTCTTTCGATATTTCCTAAACTATTTCATATTTAAAAAAAAACTTTAATTCTCCATTATCTCTAATTGTCTAAGGCTTACCGTGAAGATTTTTATATTAAAAAAATATTGAAGACAACAAAAAAATCAGCTCATTTTATGTGAAAACATAAAAACATAAAATCATTGTTATTCGAGAAAAAAAATTATTATTACTTTTTTTTCATTTTTGGTTTATAATTACGAAACGATAATAGATACAGCAAATGTATGTTAATAATAATGTAGAGAATGCGAAAATGAACAACTTATAAAGAATAAGTTTTTTTTCGAAATCTCTTTGGTTTTTGAATAAACTAACTATTGTTGGATAATTAATTGTTTGAGAACATTTCCAATTACTCAGCTCTGTGCACTTACCTTAATCAAATAATGTCTATAGGACGACAACTATCCCTCATCCATCCTTAAAAAATCGACTTAAAAATGATAATCCAAAAACGAAAGTCCACCACATTATTAAACTCTTTTAACACCGGAACTGGAAAATTTCGTCAGGGCAATTCGTGTCCGGCGGAGATATCGCGAGACCACATTCTTTCTTCACCTGTTATCAGTGCTTATCTACGGAACTCCGATTCGAATCAAATTCATTTGAATCTGCACACAAGATAGACAAAGATGCAAAACACCTGTTTTCATTGAATGGCGGGCAGTTTATCTTCTGACGAGTGACTGTTAAGCTAAGCGCATACTTGTCGGAAGCGGACGGACGGCACGTGTCGGTTAAAAATTGCTTAACACAGTTGTAAAAATCCGTCTGATAGGCGATCAAATCCGTCCGCTCTGTCCGATGCGTGCCGATGACGACTAATGTGCTATGCCTGTCGGAACTTGCCGACAGCAGAAACAGTTGAAATGCAGTTGGTTTATTAACGGTTTCGCTAGTTCCAAAATGACAAAATACTTTTCCTGAGACATACGGAAATAGTTTCGGAAAATTTCGCGTTGTCATTCAATTAATCTTTGAACAAATGAGTATATTCCCCAAATATATCACGTTTTAGACAGATGTCATGTTTCGACGTTTCTTTTTCTTCAATGCATTCTTTAATTTTAACACCACAAACCGCTCTTCGTCAGATGATTCCATAACTCAAACTGAAATAAAACATAAATATTCCGCATAACCTTCATTTTCTGCCGACAATGTGCGATACCACCAAAAAAATCCGATGCGTGCCGTCCGTCCGCTTCCGCCAAGTGTGCGCTTGGCTTTAAGGTGGTTTAGTGTGCAGATTGTGGAAAATGGATTAACGAAATTCGATTTTAATTATCAGTTATGAAGATGAACTATTGGTAAGTGATTTAGGTCACCCGGGGTAAGTGGAGCCCCTAATTTTATTAGATCAATTTTGATCAGCGTAGGAAGTTGAACTTTAAGAAACATAACATTTGGAGAAAATATATATATATATATATATATATATATATATATATATATATATACCGAGTGTCTGGGATAAGGGGCGAACATAGGGATTTAACATGTAAAATTAAATATGTTTAATTATTAGCTCCCCTATTCATTTTAGAGAAAAATCGTAAAGAAATATTTTTTAGAGAATTAAAAATTGTAAATGAATCATCCATTTAATTTACGTTTATACCAGAATTCACTTCAGAAATAATAAAAATAAGTTGAACAATGTACCATTTAAAAAAAACCCTTGCCATGAGTTTGACAAATGTCATGTCATAGTGAAAATAATTTTGCTAGTCAGATATCAATTCACGCATTGTAATTACTATGAACAATAACGTTTGGCTCGTTGTAAAGTGTGGACTAGCATTCTTCGGTAAAACAGACAGAGTTAAGCTTAGTTTAGTTTTTAGTTAGTTTATTAATTCGCAGCAAATGTTGCTATTTTAAATATGTAAATGCATATTAATGTAAGTATATTGTTCTCCTTAAATAAACTACGGCAAGTCTCCAATTTAATTTTGTTAAAAATTAATCTTAATATTCTTTTCTGGACTATGAATATCCTTTGAATATTACTTATTTCCCACGCTGGTATTTTATAGGAGAGATGAGGATATACCTATGAGTAGAAGAGAGTTATGATTGACTCTGGTGGTAAAATTGGTTTTAGTTTAAGAACTGTACATTAAGCGGTATTTAATTTACTACACTCATAATCAACACCAGGTGAGTTGCACGTCCTTAGCAATCCCAAGAAATTTGGTGCTTTGATTTAAATTAACAATTGGTGACTTTCTATTAAAAAACTGAATGTTTTGAACTGTTTTGTTATATGGAAGTAAATTATTAGCATTCATTATGGTCTGTATTTGATCGATACTGCATTATTTCGCAGAATACACGCCTCCTTTCTTCATCCACTAACAGTATCTCCTGATGGCATTGATGTTTTTAAAAATGTTAACCATGCTTCTTCAGAATTGTCTGTACAGAGAATTTAGGCACGTTGCACTCACGAGCAATGCATCGTATGCTAGTTGTAGGTTCAGCATTTATGAAATCCAAAACTGTTTCTTCCAATTTATCGTTGTTTCTTCTGTTCCATTTGCATGTAATGTCACGAACTCTGAGTAAAGTTACGCAACTGCAAAATGTTTTGATAATGAATACGCTCTCTTCATTCACTCAGATTATTGTTAATAGTAATTTCAATGCGTGAATTGATATTTGACTAGCAAAATTATTATCACCATAACATGACATTTGTCAAAGTCATGGCAAGGGTTTTTATTAAATGGTAAATGGTTAAATTTATTTTTATTATTTCCGAGGTAGATTCTAGTACAAACGTAAATTAAATGGATGATACATTTACAATTTTTAATTCTCTAAAAAATATTCCTCTACGATTTTTCTCTAAAATGAATAGGGGATCATGTCACACAAAACATCAGATCCACCAGCAATCTTCTGGACACAAACAACCACTCACTAGGACAACAAATTTTCAACTTTAACAATAGGTTAGGGAACCGAATTTTAAACTTCGAGATAAAAATTACCTGTTCTGAGCTCAAACGATTGGATAAAAAACTCATTGTTTTGATTAATGTGGTTAAATCCGAACTGCCCAACAACATAATCGATGAGTTTCAGACCAGGCAATTTTTATCTTACAACAAACATTTTAACAAAATCAAACAGAGCAATGTTGTTAAATTAAGTAGATTAATTAGTAACGTAAAGAGACAGACAAAGTTTAGGGATAATAGCAAATGGTTCAGGAATCTCACGACGACTGAGATTCCCGAAGGAGTGTCGGATTTTTTGTCACTGGGTCCTAAATTCAGTGTCCCTATTAATAACAAAGAGCTGGATATCCCCAGACTCCTTGCTAACGTAGAATCCATCCTCGAATCCACTCCTTCGGAATCTCAGAACGTCGTGCGTGCCCGTTGCACCAACATAATCACAAATCATCTCCACTCTTCTTGCTCCGTGGGCTCCGTGGATGGTGCTTGGAATGAATGCAGGCGCTTCATTAAAGACAATCCTCAACTCTGTGTTCTTAACGCAGATAAGGGTGCCGTTACTGTGGTGATGGACAGGGATGACTATAATCGTAAGGCCGAATTGCTCCTGTCGGATGCGGAAGTCTATACAGTTTTGCGCAACGATCCAACATCATCGACCCAACGAAAATGCAACGAACTTATCAAAAGTTTAAAAACTGACCACATATAATGCTACGTCTCCGAAACTGTATTTACTTCCTAAAATTCACAAGCCCGATTGCCCCCTTCGTCCCATAGTATCGTCTATCAACACCCCTACGGATTGTCTGTCTGCATTCATTGCTAGCATCCTCTCCACTGCCCTAGGCGGCGACAATGAGTATGATGTTAGAAATTCCTTTGTTTTCGCAGAGGAATTTAATGATTATGTGGTGCCACCAGGCTATGAACTGTTGTCTCTGGACGTTGTTTCTCTCTTTACTAACATCCCTTTAGATTTAGTTATATCAATTATAGAACAGAAATGGGACCAGATTTCCCCACATTGCACCTTTGACCTCGAGTACTTCATTATTACCGTTAGGTTTGTTTTCGGCAATAGTTATTTTTCCTTCAATAACAAATTTTACCGTCAAATTTTTGGTACCCCCATGGGTTCTTCTTTAAGTCCGATCATTGCAAACATAACGATGAATTTTCTTCTTGACCAGGTGTTACCCACATTACCTTTTGAAATACCATTCATTAGGAAGTACGTTGACGATCTGATCTGTGCTGTCCCTGCTAACCAAAAAGAGAATATCTTGAATATATTCAATAATTTCAACCACCATCTTCAGTTCACAATGGAAGAGGAAACCAACAGCAGTGTTCCTTTTTTGGATACCTTGTTAGTAAGGAGGGATGACAATGTTATCATTTTAGATTGGTACCAAAAACCCACTGCCTCGGGCAGATATATCAATTATTACTCCAATCACCCTTTCAACCAAAAAAAGAACATCTTGGTTGCCATAAAGAACCGTGTAAAAAACATTTGTCATCCTTCCTTACTAAACAAAAACTTAAAAAAACTAACTTCCATATTCATCAACAACGGTTACCCCCCGTTGCTAGTCAAAAAACTGATCTACAGTGGCATCACAGATCCGGTCGTCCGTATTACTCCTGATCCTAATGATCAAATTGAACAACCTACACCCCGTCAATACAGAAAAATCATCGACGCCCCCCAGTTAACTTCCAAATTAATTCAAACTTTAAAAAATGACAAAATTCGCATTGCCAGATACAATCCCAAACCCCTTAAATTACTTTTCTCAAAAATGAAGGACATGACACCAGTAGGTCAACGTTGCAATGTGGTTTACTCTGTTCCTTGCGGAGACTGTAGTAAGTCTTAATATTGGTCAGACGGGACAGTGGTTGCGATCCAGACTCACCCAACACAAAAGCGACATAAAATTAAAAAAGGCATCTTGTGCACTCTCTGTACACGCCAACACAGAAGGCCATTCTGTCAACTTTGGTGGTGCGAGTGTGTTGTGCTCAGAACTCAATTACAAAAGCAGACTTTTCCTTGAAATGTCTGAGATAGTTAACACCGAAAGTGTCATGAATTTCAAAACAGACACTGATGGGCTGAGCACCATTTACTCGTACCTCCTTAGTTGCAAAAAGTATTTGCCGCTACGCTTGGATGATTCTGACTAGTTTCCATTGTTACCGTTTCTCATTTTCACAAATTCTCCCAAAATTCAATTTCGGCCCAACCTCTCAAAATTCATTTTATATAATATTATCATATTACAATTAATTTTTAACCCTTGCTCTGCACTCAATTTAATTTTTCTTAAATAATTTTCTTAAATGATTTTCCTAAATAATTCTCTTACATATAATTTTACAGATTAATTTTCTGTTGATTTAATATCATATTATTATCCAATAATTAATAGTCAGCATGTTCGGCTCTTTAAAAAAGAAATAAGGTTACTCTTTGTTATTCTCAGCCATTACAGAGTTCTTTTTCTCAACACTTTTCCATAGATTGAAATTCAATATGTAGATTCAATAGACAATTAAATTAGTTTTAACTCGCTCCATCGGTTGCGAAATGTCGCTTCCGTATCACCAATTAATTTACTGTTAAATTCCCTAGTTGGTTGCCCTGTTGAGTGGAGTACCGGTTTTGGAGTAGCTGCATCGACGTTGGCTGCACGTTTGACACGTCGATTTTTCCGTTGCTATATTCAACTCCTTCGGCTCTCCGAAACCGACATCAAACCATCTCTGATATGGCGTCCATCTTGGTTCAATTACCATGTTAATTAATCAAGTTTTTTAATCTGTTCACGCGTAATGTTTTCATCATCCATCATTGTCCCTTGTGCTTCTATGTAACTTTTTAAAGATGTTTCCAATATTCACGGTTGCTAGTTTTACTAAAAACTCACTATTTAGTAAGTATAACATAAATATTGTAGGTTATGTTAACTAATACCACGTGTTGATCGTTTCACTTAGAGCCCTGATGAAGCTGTAAATAAACGGCGAAATATTGGCAGTAAATAACAAGAGTTTTCCTACCAGACCCAAGCCGCACACCCGTTACTTAAATTCGGTTTTATATATATATATATATATATATATATATATATATATATATATATATATATATATATATATACAGGGTCTTCATTTCAAAAGGAGCCACCCTGAATAACTTTGGATCTGAAGTAGTTACGGTTTTAAGAAAAAATACGTCAATTTTGTTTTCGAGGGGGAACTTAAAAAACACTGTTTTTAGAATTTTATCTTTCACCCCTTCACCCCCAGCCACCCCATCTTTATAATTTCAAATGGCACCCCCTATTGTGCGATACCTCATTTTAAAGGGCATAAAAAATGCTATCCAGCAAAGCAAAAATAATTGAAATCGGTTCATTTGTTTTAGAGAGAGAGGGTATTCATTTCAAAATAAACCACCCTGAATAACCCTGGTTCTGAAGTAGTCCCGGTTACAGGAAAAAAATATGTCAATTTTGTTTTTGAGGTGGAACTTGAAAACACTGTTTTTATAATTTTATCTTTTACCCGCTCACCCCCAGCTACCCCATCTTTATAATTTCAAATGGCACCCTCTATTGTGCGATACCTCATTTTAAAGGGCATAAAAAATACTATCCAGCAAAGCAAAAATAATTGATATCAGTTCATTTGTTTTAGAGAGAGAGAGGGTATTAATTTCAAAATACTTACACCCAGCCACCCCATTTTTATAATTTCAAATAGCATTCCCCATTGTGCGATACCTTATTTTAAAGAGCTTAAAAAATACTATCCAGAAATGCAAAAATAATTGGAATCAGTTCATTTGTTTTAGAGAAGGTATTCAATTCAAAATACGTCACCCTGAATAACTCTGGTTGTGAAGTAGTTACGGTTTCAAAAAAAAAAACGTCAATTTTGTTTTTGAGGGGGAACTTAAAAAAACACTGTTCTTAGAATTCTATCTTTCACCCCCTCACCCCCTCACTCCCAACCATCCCGACTTTAAAATTTCAAATGGCACTCCCTATTGTGCGATACCTCATTTTAAAGGCAATACAAAATATTATCCATCCAGCAAATAAAAAATATTTAATCAGTTCATTTGTTTAAGAAAGAGAGGGTCTTTGTTTCAAAACAAGCCACCCTGAATAACTTTGGATCTGAAGTAGTTACGGTTTTAAGCAAAAATACGTCAATTTGATTTTAGAGGGTGGAACTTGAAAAACACTGTTTCTATAATTTTTTATTTCATCCCCAGCCACACAATCTTTGGTGTGGCATATTTTGATATGAATATCTCTGAAACAAATGAACTGATTTAAATTAATGTTTATTTGCTGGACAGTATTTTGTATGCCCTTTAAAATGAGGTGTCTCGCAAAAGGGGATGCCATTTGAAATTATAAAGATGGGGTGGCTGGGGGTGAGGGGGTGAAAGATAAAATTCTAAAAACAGTGTTTTCAAGTTCCACCTCAAAAACAAAATTGACATGTTTTTTTCCTGTAATCGTGACTACTTCAAAACCAGGGTTATTCAGGGTGGTTTATTTTGAAATGAATACCCTCTCTCTCTAAAACAAATGAACCGATTTCAATTATTTTTGCTTTGCTGGATAGTATTTTTTATGCCCTTTAAAATGAGGTATCGCATAATAGGGGGTGCCATTTGAAATTATAAAGATGGGGTGGCTGGGAATGAAGGGGTGAAAGATAAAATTATAAAAACAGTGTTTTTTAAGTTCCCCCTCGAAAACAAAATTGACGTATTTTTTCTTAAAACCGTAACTACTTCAGATCCAAAGTTATTCAGAGTGGCTCCTTTTGAAATAAAGACCATGTATATATACCCCATGCAAAGGGGGAAGTGTAACCCATGCATGGAGCAGGAGTAACTATTACCTGATTTTCTGTATAAGAAACATTATAATGTGAAAGGGCAAGTGTATACCAAGTTTGTGAATTCATTTTATATTAATGCTCAGAAAATATTTTATCTAAATATAGTAAACAACATTGAAATCATTGGTTTTACATTAAGATAAACAGTAAGAGTCAAAGCTAATATTGAACTTGATTCTTCCTCTTTTATCTACAACTGGAGGTGGTAAAAACTTGTATATTTCTTCAGGATTAATGATACTGGTGTCATCAACATGTGGCCAGTAGAACGAGGAGGAAGAATCAATTCTTCTAGCAAATTTAACGTAGAGGCAAGGTTTCTTTTCGGTAACCTGAGCAACATACATCTTGGTCGTTTTCTTTGACGAAAGCTTTACAATCATCCAATTATTCACAGATAATGAATTACAATCTTTGTCTATTAATTCCATGAATTCATCATCATTTGTTTTTTCTTGGATTTCATCAGTCATATTACCATCATCTGATTCATCTTCAATAAACTTGACTTGTTCTTCATTATCATCGTCGCCACTATCGATTGTAAGAGTGATTTTATAATTCTTTTGTTTGTTTTGACTTTTTCGGGAATTTTTATTTTCTGCTTCTTTATCTGCTAATTTTTGTATTGCTTCGGCCGATGTAATTATCTCTGCTCCTGAACAGATACGCTTCCTTTTAGTTTTCACTTGAGGAACTTGTTCAATTGTTGTAATAATAATGTTTCAAATGATTTTGTTCGTGCATGTGGTAATGGAGAAGAGTTTTCAGGAAGAAACACGACAGATTCTTGTGCAGGAGATGGTGAATCTGGTCTACTTTCTTGATGTGGTGGTGATGACGTCCTAGCACGGGATGTCGAAGGCACAGATGCGGCAGTTTCTTGCTCTAAATAAGTTAACCAGCTCTGGTACGCCTCTGGTTCAAACTTTTCTGGTGGAATGACTTCATTAGAAAAAGGAAAAATGCCACCTTTCTCAAAACCTTTCTTTATTACATCTGGATTAAGATTTTCCCAAATGGTAGCAATCATAGTTGAAAAAATTGATTTTGGCAATTTTTTGCCATAATTGCATCTCTGCCATTTCACTAACTCTTCGTCCCACTTAATTTTCAACGGCCTGAAAACACTCAGGTCTAGTGGCTGTAACACATGGCTGGTGTGTGGTGGTAATTTTAATATTACAATACCTTCATCCTTTGCCTTTTCAACCAGTGGTAAACCAATGTGGGAAGCATGTCCCTCATAAATTAAAACAGCTGGCCTTGTAGCATGAATATTTCGCAGAAAATTTCTTATAAAGTAATTTTTGAAAGTTTCCGCTTCCATCCAACCATTTTTTGTTGCAGCATAAGTCATTCCATTAAATCCTTCAGACTCGGGTGACATCCACGAGTCCCAAACCTTTTTCCCTCTAAACACTATTAAAGGTGGAAGTTTTTCGCCAGCAGCATTTGCAGCCATTAAGACTGTAATATTCTCTTTGCCTGGACCGCTTGTTGCTCTGTGAGAAGGCATTCCTGTTGCTCCAAGAACCTTAACTCGGGAGGGGTCCAAGCAAAAACTAGTTTCATCCAAGTTCCAAATCTCTGTTGGGGCAACATTGATAGTAACTTCTTTGAGAATTGTAAAGTATTCATAAATTACAAATGGATCTATACTCTTCTTTCTAGCAGCTACTACCGCTTGAGGCTTCTTGAGACTCAAGTTGTGAGTTTTTTTGAACCGTAAAAAAAATCATCCCCGGGTACGCCGTCTTTGAAAGGCGTAACTAGATTATTTTCACGAACGTATTGGCCTATTGTCTCTAAGAATTCCGTTTTGGAGAGACCAAATCCCCATTTCTCCATGGTTTTCAGACCATTTGCAATTTTTACCTTAGTCCCGCTGACTATAATGGATGTGTCATCCGCAAACGTACATACATGTGAATCCAGGAGATGTTTAGGCATATCGTTAATAATTAGTATGAAAACTAGAAGACCCGCTACACTTCCCTGCGGCACCCCCCAATACTACGATAAACGAGTCTGAAATTGTATTATTTATCTTAACACATATTTTTCTTTGATTCAAATATGATCAATCATTTAGAGGCCCTCGAATACCTAATGCATTCAACTTATGTATAATAAAATTAAAATCTACACTTATCAATCATATTATAAATATGTTGAACAAAATCTATTGTGGCTGTTTCAGTAGATCTATTTAAGCGGAAACCGTGTTGTTCATTACTTTTGTTAATTGTATCAATAAAATGTATAATTCTTTTGCAGACTATTTTTTCTATGATCTTTGAGAACATACTTAGCAGGGAAATCGGTCTGTAATTTTCATGTTTTAGTGGATCCCCTTTTTACTTTCTCCGTTACGAAGTACGAGAAAGTATTGTGATCGTGATTTTTTTTTCAAAAAATTTTTTTACGGAAATATCCGTTTTGGGGTCCTTAGATGCCATTTCAACAATTTCTGGAAAAAAAAATTTTGTGTCTGTGTGTGTGTGTCTCTCTGTGTGCGCTGTATCTCAAAAACTAATAGAGCAATTGATATAAAACTTTGAACATATGTCTTATTTGATAATCCGAAGAACTGAAAAGCTTTTGGTAAAATTTCGTACACCGGAAGTGGGTATTTACCTTAACTGTTTTTTGTTTTTTGCCAATATTTTCTTAAATATGAAAAAAATCACAAAAATATTTAAACAAACATTGAAGACAACAAAGAAATTAACATCTTTTGCTTGAAAATATTTTTCATAAAATCATTGCTATTCGAGAAAAAAATGTATTAATTTTTTTTTTATTTTTGGTTTATAATTATGAAACGATTATAGTTACAGCAAATTTATGTGAATAATAATTGTAGAGAATGCCAAATTTCAACAACTTCTAAAGAATAAGTTTTTTTCGAAATCTCGTTAGTTTTTGTGTAAACTGAGTTTTTATATTTGAAGTATAATTTTTCCATCTTTCATAATTTTGACGTTTTAAACGTCAGTTTCATTTGAGTTTACGCAACGCTCGATGTACATTTAAAATATGATTTCAATTGAAAATAAACCATGAAAGCGTAAATATAAATGATATTATCTTGTCGGAGAAACTAACATGATGGCCACATCACCATTTTTTTGAAAATGTTCTTACATGTTCATGGCGACACCCTAATTTTGTGCTATTGAAGATAGCAGAAATTTTTAACGCCAATCAATTTCTCTCGTTTTTTTTTTATGAAAAAGAAAGTATACTTAAATGGTCTACGATAATTATTAAAAAAGTAGATTTTTTCCATTTTCGAGATTTCTTTGCTGACATGTCACGGACTTCAAATTGACATTTGTTCTTGCGAAAGTACATTTTCCGAGGCGTTATGAAGGGATCTTTCCATTGATGTGTGGAAACCCCGAATCGAACCAGTGGTTTCTTCAGGAAATTATTTCAAAGCCAATTAAAAAACGGTTACTTACATGTGTATAGACTGAATCCAGAAACGACTCCCGAAAACCTACAAAATCATTTGAAGCTTACCGCGCCTGATATAAAATTTGACTGTGAAGAACTTCGAAAGGACCATTCAAAAATATCTTTTAATTAAAGTATCATTTCCAATTAACGAAGTATGAAGTCTATGATCCAGAGATTTAGCCTCAAGGAGCAGCTGTCGATTTCGTTTTCCAAGAAAAAAATTTCTACAAGATGCCTCTTCAAATCCTCAACAAGGGACAGGTACATCGACCAAGAATGCGACATAACTTCGAACAGCACATTTGATTCAAATTGTCTTAACATTGTTCATTAAAACGTGCAGTGCTTAAATAATAAAACGAACCAAATAGAATTATTTTTAAACAATTATTCGACATATTTTTTCTCCGTTAGTAATCACTGGTTGACTGATCAACAACTCGATTGTTGTAATATTTACGGATATGTTAAAACTTCATCTTTTTGTCGAAAAAATCATATACATGGTGGCACAGCTATTTTTGCCAAGAAAGACATCCGGAAATTGTAAACAATTACCATCATTCTCAATTGAGTTGCATTTTGAATCTTCTGTGACCATTTTTAACTATACTAATAATAACATATGTATAATCAGCATCTACAGATCGCCAAATGGCGACTTTGAAATTTTTGTTAGTGAATTTATTAAACTTTTAAGTTTGGTGTCACAAGAATATTTCTGCATATTTGTTAGTGGCGATTTAAACATAAATAATCGCGTCAATAGTTATGAGTCTAATACACTTCGTAACATCTTTACATCTTTTAATCTCATTTCATATAATTTAAATAAAGAACCGACTAGAATATTTCAACAAATTTCTCACGTAAGTGAAAGTGAAATTGATTATATATTAACTGCAATTAAAGGTAATACCACTTTTAGTATTATTGAACCTAATATTTCCGATCATACGGCGCAAATCCTAACCTGTAAAAATGTATCGATTCCAGAAATTACTAAGCTAGCGAATGAATACATTAAATACAGATCTTTTCCAGACAAAAACATATCAAAATTTAAATTCTACCTTTGCAAAACGTTGCCACTTTTTCTCAGTGAAGAATATTCCGACATTAACAATATGTATGAACATTTTTGGGCATATTTCTCAAAATGTTTTGATGAATGTTTTCCTGTTAAAAATATTCGTATTAGAGAAAAATCTAAAAATAAAAATATTCCATGGTATAATAATGAATTAAAGAAACAAGCAAATAAGTTGAGAGATTTTAATTGGTTACACAAAAATAATAATTCAGATCGCATTAATAACGAATATAGAATTCTGAAAAATAATCATCGTAAGGAAATCTCATATGCAAAAGAAACAATACTACTCTAAACTGATATCAACATCTCCAAATGTTATAAAGACTACATGAAATATTGTAAATAAACACACAAAACATTCAAGGAAAAAATCAAACACCCCCGAAAAAGTGATAGTAGAAGAAGAAATCGTAGACATAAAAGAAATATCCAATCAGCTTGGAAATCATTTTGCAACAAATAACCGAATCGGTAAAACGATCGATTCGGTGCCGTGTGAACGGGCCCGTAATAGGAATTTAATTGAATTTGACGTGTAAACTCGTGATTGCTTGATTTTAATTCCGCACTTTGTGGGGAGTTTTTTTTACTTTCTCCGTTACGAAGTACGAGAAAGTATTGTGATCGTGATTTTTTTTTTCAAAAATTTTTTTTGCGGAAATATCCGTTTTGGGGTCCCTAGATACCATTTCAACAATTTCTGGAAAAAATGTTTTGTGTCTGTGTGTGTGTGTGTCTGTGTGTGTGTGTGTCTGTGCGCGCTGTATCTCAAAAACTAATAGAGCAATTGATATGAAACTTTGAACATTGGTCTTATTTGATAATCCAAAGAACTGAAAAGCTTTTGGTAAAATTTCGTACACCGGAAGTGGGCGTTTACCTTAACTGTTTTTTGTTTTTTGCCAATATTTCCTTAAATATGAAAAATATCACAAAAACATTTAAACAAACTTTGAAGACAACAAAGAAATGAACATCTTTTGCTTGAAAACATTTTTCATAAAATCATTTTTATTCGAGAAAAAAAAATTATTATTTTTTTCTAATTTTTGGTTTATAATTATAAAACGATAATAGTTACAGCAAATTGATGTTAATAATAATTGTAGAGAATGCTAAAATGAACAATTTATAAAGAATAAGTTTTTTTCGAAATCCCTTAGTTTTTGAGTAAACTGAGTTTTTGAATTTGAAGTATAATTTTCCCATCTTTCATAATTTTGACGTTTTAAACGTCAGTTTCATCCGAGTCTAGAAAACGCCAGATGTACATTTAAAATATGATTTAAATTGAAAATAAACAATGAAAGCGTAAATATAAATGATACCATTAAGTCGGAGAAAGTAACATGATGGCCACATCACCATTTTTTAAATTAATTCCACAGTTACCAGATTAATAACCAACTTTAGGCAGATCCAAATTGTTATTATAATTTGAATTTCCACTACTAAACAATATTATAATTATTTGATTGTTAGCCTCCCAATTTGATAATATGTATAATTCAGTTAGTTAGCGAAATCTACGCTTAATAATTAAAATTCAATGCTCATCTTTCACTAATCAAGTATTACATGCGTACGTGTTACGTAACATTTATTTTATTGTATTTTTCAGAAAATACATAAATTTTAGCACGTTAAAAACACATTCAAGGGTACATAAAATACAACCTATCGGTAGAAATAAAATGTTGACAAGTTTCTCGTATTAAACTGGAAATGTTAACAATCCAATAAAACCTAGGATTGTTGACATCCAACACATTTAATCAATTAGAAAAGAGTTATTATCCTTCGAACATATGCAAATTAATAATGAATCGCGGTATTGTAATTTAAATTATATTTGAAGAAACATCCGATTCTTGCACCTTGAGAATCTTTCTTACTAATTTATGAGTCGTAATATGCAAAATTAGTATATTTTAGTGTGGCTTTAACAGCACCATTAGTATTAAACGTATCTCGGCTATATTTCATTCTGGTATACTATAGACTTAATGGAAAGTACTATGACAAGAAAGGTTAGTTTTTAAATTTATAATGACGGTTTTGAGTTATTTCATACGCTTCTTATAAATTAGACGATGAGCAGTGATATTCAAATATTCGTTGCTTGAGGTGAATAAGTTTTCACAGTTTATTGTTTTCCGATTTAATTGAGCAATAATTCATTTCATAATGTTCACGACTCTATTACTTGTGAGTGTTTCAATACAATACTCTTATTATTTGCGTCGTAAAATATTTGAGAAATATTCGTCGCGGTTTTGCGCAATGTAATTAATTTTCATTTTTGGTGAACTTTCAAAAAAAAACAAAAGATTTCGCATAAACCTTGATGAGCCAACCAGCAGTTTTACATTTGTCAAATCTGTCAAGCGAACATGATTGCGGTCTCTGGGTTGCCACTCTGTGACGTAATACACTCGACGGTTGATTGTTTATAATTTCTTGCGGCCAATTATGTCACGTATTGCAAGAACAGGAAATGTTAGACCTGTGTCCGTATTTATTGTGATTGATTATTAACAGATGACTTGAAATGAGATGAAAAAATCGCGATTTAAACTACTTAAAGGTATCGTCTACTTTGTTAGATTAAAAAAAATATATTTTTTTTTTATTTTAAATTTTGCATTTTTGGAAGCTGTAGATGTATAGAATATTGTTGATATTTCAAATGGAAATGCTTATAAACGGCAGGCTTAAGCGCGCCACGTACAAAGCAGCACGGCGTGGCGGGGATTTTTAAACGCGTTTTTCTCAGAACAGTGTTTTTTTAAATGGGTGGAAGTGACTGCGCGCAGATGGATGCAGCAATCGATCTGAAATTTTTCCCAAATACTCTAAGGACATACCCGCAAGGTTATGTAGTATGAATTTAAAAAATATATATTTATTGATTTTATATGGCAAAAAAACGAGCCGCAAAAAAGTGAACTTTTTTCCAAACAAGCGTTGTTTTGTTGTTTCTTCGAATTTTAAAATTCTATGCTACATAACACTGTTAAATGTAATAAACTTTAACACGTTATGGCGTTTTTTGATTTTACACTATTTTTGTAAAGGAGGAACTTCCACCAGTGAGGCATGCCTGTGTGACATCCAAACTTCGACGATGTGGCTATATAATCAATTTTTATATAAATCTATCAAAAAATCACAATTTGTACTTAAAGCAGGGGCGGCTCCTTATATCGAGCCAAGGAGCCATGGCACTACCTGTAGTTTCAAGCTTAGCAAAAATTTTTGAATAATTCTTAAAACACATAAGTCAACTATTTTTGACACGATATTAAAATTTCGTTATATATTTTTTAAATACATCATTAATCAAATTAAAATACAACAATTTTTCTATCAAGTAGCCGTTAGACTAGAAAAACAATGAGGGCGATATCTAACGCCGATATATTATAAATTCAAAACGTTGTAACATTTTCGGCGATAGATGTCGCCTTAATTGTTTTTCTATCCTAACGGTTACTTGATTGGTTTATAAGGGCACAGTCGAATTCCGTTTCTCCATCAACGATGACCGTAGTAATCTGATGTGAAACTAATATAGGTCGAAACCGTTCCTCAGTTGTTGTCGCCGGTGAAATATAATCGAAATTACACAAATGATTATGTATAGAAATAAATTGATAAATTAGTAAATAATACACGATAACACTTTTAAATATAATTAGAGATGAGCAATTTTTAATATCAGTGATTTTGAACAGTGATCACGGTTAGTAAACATCGTAACACCTCTTAAAATTGCGATTATTTCAAAATTAGTGAAGAAGCATTTCTGGACTGTTGCAGAAACGTGGAATGTATTTTGAGTAAATTTGAAAATTTTATAGTATGTTGCAAATGTTTTTCTATGTCTCTGAAGAAGCTCATCTTTAAAATAACGATTTGCTCTGTTCTCGAGGAGTTGTTTTAAAATCTAGACGAAAAGTATTCAAAGATTATTGCAGAATCGTAAAAGAATATTTTTTAGTCATTTTTTTCCATTTGTGTTTTGCCTCTGAAAAAAACGCATATTTAGAATGATGATTTGATCTGTTCTCGAGGGATTATTTTTAAATGAAATAATTAACGTCGAATCGTCCAGTATGTTTTAAGTTTTGAGAAAGTTGTTCTTATTTATTATTTTTTAGTTCGTGAAATTTGTAATTTGAAAATTGGCATAGTGCTGGTTTCGTGGTATTATTTCAAAAATTATATAAAGGGATGTTTAGTTGTTCGCATCGAATATTAAAGTAAAAGGAATTTTGAGTACATTTGGGAAGTTCAGTATTAGTTTTTTTTTTAGGGTCTGAAAATCGTAATTTGATTATAAGAGCAGTTCACGGGCGATTCTTTAAAATCTAGAGAAAAATGGGAGTATAAAGTAACTAATAAAGCGTTTGGATTGTAGAATAGGATCCATCCACCGTCTGCAGTACCAACTTTATAGCACCTCGCAAGACCCTATAAAAAGTTAATTGGGAATTTAATTGAAGAAGTCGAAAGATCAGAAATAATACAAAACGTGATTGTGTTGTTTAAATCCAAGTGAATTCACGGGCGGTGGGTGGACCCTGCCCCACCCTCCAATAATTAATTGATGATAAGCGGAAGTTTACAAGTAGAAATCAGTTATAAGAGTAAGAAAGACACAGAAAACATAATACTCTTTTGATTCGTTTAGAAAATCATAATTTTGAATTGCAGTCGGTATACGTTTTAAAAATCGAATCCTCAATGTTTGATTTTTTAAAACGTATAGCAACCAAACGTGTTACACACTGCAAATCTGTTTTTTAGCCTTTTTTCTCATTTTAGAGAATTTCTTCATTGATCATTGTAACGTTAAAATCGAGACATTTGTGTGTTAAATTTTTGCAAAAAGTGTTTCTTGATTTTTGAAAATAGCACAACTTCCAAATGTGTTGGACAATTTTAATAATGCAAAATGTGAAAAAATCATTCAAGAAAAATATAAATGATTTTTGCATTTTTGTTATTAGATAGTTTTTGCCGGTGATTTTTTCGAAGTTTATAACTTCCAAAATGCATTGGATGATTGTTGGAAAACTAAAATATCCTCAAAAAATTGTTAAGAAACTTTTTTGTAAAATGTCTAAAAAGTGTCAAAAACAGGATATCTGAGTCTATAACTTTTTAAAGGTTTATAATACCTAAATGTGTCATATGATCCCGATTAATTGAAAACCAAAATGTGCCAAAATTTACAAGCTTCACAAAATGGTTAAGAAACTTTTTTATAAAATTGGTGGAAAATGTCAAGAAATTAGTATTTTCGCTAACAATCACAGTTTAGGTTTCAATTACAATTTTACGTAGTAATCACTGTTTAATTAGCAGTCACAGTTTGGCTAACAGTCGCTATCACAGTCACAGTCACGGTGAAATTCGCCCATTAGTAACAATAACGAGCTGTGATTTTTTACCATCAGTAAAAAATCACAGGTACTTGAAATTATTTTTTATTGTTTACTTCGCTAAATCATATTATTTCAATTTATATTTTAAAACTGACTTATGTACAACGTTCGTTATTACATAAATAAACTATCTATCTATCTATCGCCCATCCCTAAATATAATCAATTTATGAACAATTATCGGCCACAAAAATTTTCAATTATCAATAAGTTTAATGCTGAGGTCAGGAGCGGCTCGTTATATATAGCCAAGGAGCCATGGCAGTACAGCAAGAATTTTTAATTAATACTTACACTTTTTTGCCAGTCATTTTGGTCGTTCTTTCTTTCTTCAAAAAAAAAGGGGGGGGGGGGGGTATATTGTATAAGTGGCTCTACCATCAACACGTTCCACGAGCCGCCACTGACGGGGCGGCTCGTTATGTAGAGCCAAGGAGCCATGGCATTACCTCTAATTTCAATCGAAACTATTAATTTTTTTATTAATTCTAAAAACACTGATTTGTCATTTTAAATGTTAAAACGATGCCTGCGAAAGTTTCATGACACGCGAAAAAGGGCAATGCATTTATTTGAGAATATATCTTTTGAACAAATTAGCAGATTTGAAAAATTCTTTCCGGAATTGTATTTTATGTTGTTATTTTGAAATCCAGTGATGGGGTATTTTGAGTTTTTTGGAGGCTTATTAAGATCAATGTATTTTGAGTAAATTTGAAAAGTTTCAAGTGTGTTACAGTTGTTTTTGTATTTATTTATTTTTTTTCACTCGGAAGTAGTGAAACTTAAAAAATATTAAAGGCTGTTCTCGGTCGGTTATCTTGAAAACTTGTGATGGGGTATTGTGGGTTTTTTAGAGGCTTATTATGATTAAGGTATTTTGAGTAAATTTGGAGAGATTTAAGTGTGTTGCACTTGTTTTTATACTTTTTTTTCATTCGGAAGAAGTGAAACTTAAAATTGTGAAAACCAGTAATGGGGATTTTTTGAGTTTTTTGGAGGATTCTTAAGATTAGTGTATTTTCAGAAAATTTCAAGTGTGTTGCAGTTGTTTTTATAATTTTTTTCACTCGTGCAAATTAAAAAAAAAAACTGAAGCGCTGTCCTGAGCTGAGATGCAAACCTTTATTCCGTGAGAAAACTTTCTTGACTAATTACAGCGGCAATAATTCTATTAGTCGAATTATACGTTACGCAAATTTATACAATATATATGACTGGTTCGACATTTTTAACTCCTCATACGCCTCATTTAAGTTTTCTTTTAAGAGACACTTCAAATAGACAAATAGATTGTTGATCTCTGCGCTTGTATTGCTTGCTGCGATTGTATGTGTGTGTGTTATATATTTTACTTGTTTGTTAAATATAATCATTATTTGTTTTACATATATGTTTAGTACTTAAGTTGTTATATAAATTGTATAAATCTTTATTGTAATAGGGGTTTCCCGTTTCTAAAAAAAAAAAAAAAAAATCACCTTTTTTCAGGTCTGCAAAGTAGACTGTGACCCTTAAGACGAATTCGATTCAGGCATTATAGATTTATGTCGTATCCTCGTGTGCTCAATGTGAAGCACAAGGATATTGCTGAGAACTGGTAAAATATAAATGTCTTTGTTGACCGTCTGTATTCTCAAAAAGTTTATTAGTTCTTAAAAGTTTCAAATAAAGCTTATAATCAAAGTTTAATTTCAATTACTTTATTAGTTTTTGAGATATAAATACGAAACGTTTTTTTTTTCTTCAAAAATTGTCTGAATCGTCTTCGGGGAACTTAAAATAGATATTGAAATATTTAACCATACAATACTCTGTACGGAGAAAATAGAATCCTAGGGAATTAACTCGCTGTATTAATGTAAACAGTGTTTGAACCACATTAGTAAAACTTTTCCCAAGAAACAATTACTCAATTATCATAGATTATTTAGGAACCGGATTTGCAGGTCAACACGCAAATAAAATTTAATTTAAATTGCGTACACAAATTAAGACTGAAAGATACTATATCTATAACATACAACATTAAACTATAAAGGTCAAAAACGTTTCGATGCATTGATTTAATAATTTCTAAATGGATTTTAAACATTTAGCAAAATTTCATAGCTAGTAATATTTTAATGTAGAGTGACATGGGAAAATGGCATAATCAAATTTTTATGAAAATATATGGGTCGTAACTCGTTTCTATTAACATATATGTATATAGTTTATTCGGGGCCATTCAAGTGGGTTCCAGAGGTGACGATTGTGATTCGATTAAAATAGTCATGGTCAAGTACAATTTTTGAGAAAATTACGACATTTAATGAAGTAACGACTTGTAACGTGCCGCAAATAATAAAAAGTTTAATAGTGGAAAAATGTAACCTTGACCCTGTCATTGGTCACAGATTTATGTAAAATGAACGAGGTTATGACAGTCAATGATAAAAGTAATGTTGCGCACTTAATTTAAAAATCTACTAAATCACTTTTATATTTACAATCGATGTGCTACCGGAGAGAATCAAAAATTGCATTTGAAATGATTTCCTGAAGAAACCACTGGTTCGATTCGGAGTTTCTATACGTCACTGTAAAGACCTCATCAAGACCCATCAGAAAATGTACTTGCACAAGAACAAATGTCAATTTGAATTCCGTAGCGTGTATGCAAAAAAAACTCGAAAAAATCAACTTTTTTAATAATCATCGTAGACCATTAAAGTGTACCTTTTTTACATTATAAAACTGAGGAAAACCGAAAACTCAGCTACTTAATTAGCAAAAGGTTGGCAATTTGAAAATTTTGGAAAATTTTGAAAAGTCAATTTTTTCAGACCTTAAACGTAGCGGCTAAACGAAAACTGAAAATCGAACGCGGTTTGCAAATCTGTGCTCCTTATGTGCAAATTTATCGGATTCAATACAAATTGGCGACGACGAAAAATTGAAAAAGCATTAAGTACTCTTGTTGGGATAAAAAAAGCATATTAGATACACATTTAGCTCACACATTGAACCTGACTGTCGAAGATATTAAAAAAAATGAATGCTTTGAAAAAGAGACGTCCAGATTTCGGGATATTGTCAAATTTTTACTTTCTCCGTTAAGAAGTACGAGAAAGTATTGTGATCGTGAAAATTTTTCAAATTTTTTTTTACGAAATATCCGTTTTGGGGTCCCTAGATGCCATTTCAACAACTTCTGGAAAAATATAGTATAGTAGTATAGTCATGTATTTCATGTTTTGGCAGCCTAGCCTTACATACGTCAGAAATTTCACATAATAATACATAAATATAATTCACATTAAATTAAGTTAGGTCAATAAATAAAATACGTTTTTTTAATAAAATACATGGGACACTACCAACATTTTAAAAATAATGTCACTATTTGATTGAATCTGATATAATATATAATATGTTAGCCATCAAGTTATACTGCCAACATCGACATCATTCAGAAAACTTTTAAAATTGTAATATGATTTTTTAATCAGAAAAGTTTTTACAGATTTTTTAAATTTGTTAAGCCGCAGATTTTGAACTTTTTTTCTAGAAATTGTTGAAATGGCATCTAGGATATTTCCGTAAAATTTTTTTTTTTTTAAATCACGATCACAATACCTTCTCGTACTTCATAACGGAAAAAGTAAAAAAATGATATCTGTGTGGCTGTGTGTGTGCATGTGTGTGTGTCCTATGTGAGTGTCTGTGGGTCTGTGTGTCTGTGCGCGCTGTATCTCAAAAACTAATACAGCAATTAACATGAAACTTTAAACATACGTGTTATTTGATAATACGAAGAACTGGAAAGCTTTTGGTAAAATTTCGTACACCCAAAGTGGGTGTTTACCTTAACTGTTTTTTGTTTTTTGTCAATATTTTCTTAAATATCACAAAAACATTTAAACAAATAGACAACAAGAAAATGAGCTTACTTTGTTTCAAAACATTTTTCATAAAATCATTGTTATTCGAGAACAAAAATTATTTTTTTTTCATTTTTGGTTTATAATTATGAAACGATAATAGTTACTGCAAATTTATAATAAATAATAATAATTGTAGAGAATGCCAAAATAAACAACTTATAAACAAGTTTTTTTCGAAATCTCTTTAGTTTTTGAGTAATCCGAGTTTTTGAATATGAAGTATAATTTATCCATCTTTCATATTTTTGACGTTTTAAACGTCAGTTTCATCCGAGTTTACGCAACGCTCGATATACATTTAAAATATGATTTCAATAAACCATGAAAACGTAAATATAAATGGCTATGATACCATCAAGTCGGAGAAAGTAACATGATGGCCACATCATCATTTTTTAACAGAAACACAATACCGTCTGACGACATTCTCAAAGAGAGGAGGCAAAGCTAAAGTTAATTATGGACGTCAAAACGAGATGGAATTCAACATATTATATGTTGGATCGTTTTTTGTTGCTATTGCCACATATGGTAAACATTTTATTAAAAACCCAATTCACCACCAACGCTTACGGCCACTGACATCGATAAAGTGAAAGGCCTTGTTTAGTGCTTTAAATCTGTTATGTAGTCGGGTGTTAATGACTGGGGTTCCGGAAAAAGTTCAGTTGCGTGGAAAAATTGTTTATTGTCGGTTTCAACAATCTGAATTACAATTTATAATTCTGGATATCAACCAGATGAGATGCGTAAGCTAACTGCCGTTCTTCTTCTTCATTCGGTCGGTCGGGGCGAGCGCCCTTTTTGACCACCACCCCCTTTCGGGATGATGAGGGCGCGCGCACTTGACGCCTTAACATGCCGCCCCCCTTGAAACGACCAACTTCCTAACTACTTACATTATAATTTAAAATAACACACATGTGCATGATTAAATGATCAAAATAAACAGATTAATCATAGTAAAAATATATACAAATATTGAAAAAAGGAATTCGCTAAATAGTCTAATATTTTTCAATTATTTAGCATCACTAACGCCACTGATACTTTCTATCGGAAGCACACATACACGTGCCATCGCACGTTTAAACAATCCGTTACGGGTGCGCACTGTAACTGCACGCACCAATCCGTCTTTCCCGGGATGAACTTCCTGGATTCAACCACTCATCCAGCGCATAGGTGGTAAATTATCATCTTTAAGGATGACCAATGCTCCCACGGTGACTAGGTTCCGATCAGCATGCCGCCACTTGTTCCTGCTTTGTAATTGACACAGGTATTCAATGGACCACCTTCGCCAGAAATGTTGCTGCATGTATTGGAGATGCTGCCACTTGGATAATCTGCCAATCTTCGTCGCCATAAGTTCCTCACACGGTAGTGACATCAATGAGTCACCGATTAAAAAATGGCCAGGGGTTAGGAATGAATTGTCTGATGGGTCGGGAAAGATGGGGGTTAAGGGTCTGGAGTTCAAAATTGCCTCAATCTGCACCAATAAGGTATAAAATTCTTCGAAATTTAATTTAGTTTCACCCATGACCCTAAGTAAATGAGTTTTTACCGATTTTATTGCTGCCTCCCATAAACCGCCAAAATGGGGTGAGCGTGGAGGATTGAAGTGCCAGGTAATTTGCTCTTTTGCGAGATCGCGTGAAACATAATTTTGGACATTTTCGTCCTGTAAAAATTGATATAATTCGTTAAGTTTTCGGCTTGCTCCGACAAAATTGGTCGCGTTGTCCGAGTAGATGTTTTTACATTTTCCGCGGCGTGAAACAAATCGACGCATTGCCGCAATAAAGGCATCGGTTGTTAAATTGCCGACTAATTCAATATGGATCGCCTTTGTCGCGAAGCATATGAATATAGCGGCATAAACCTTGGTAAATTGCGACCTACTAAAATTGTCTCCACCGACAAAACCGGCAAAAAGTGACTCTCCATAACATCAGCATTTACCACAATACTCAGCGGGTGGTGCAATTTAGGTTGTCATCGGGAAGCAAGAGTAATTTATGACTTTCGGAAAGGGCCGTCCTTTATACCTGCTTTCCGTATTTTGGGACCAATTTTGTATTTAAAAGTAAATTACAATATGCCACGGGGATGAAGCCGAGATACGAATATCGGCAACACGAAAGTATGTGGGCCACCCCAGGACAGTGGGGCGAGGGGGAATTTCAAATTTGCCGCTTTTCCAAAGATGGTTCCCCCGATGTTGCCAGATTTATCAAAGATCTTATTATGGGGATTACCGTTTTTAATAATCCTTAAATTTCACTACAAAGTAATAATTTTAACAATTAAAATTATGTTTTGAACATAATTAGACTCATTATCGCTCATATTTGTCATAATAACTCATGAAAGTATAATATTACTGTTTATTAAATATAATCATGTGCATTGTATATTTTATACTTCGATGTATATGCGGCAACGCTTAATGAGTCTCGCCATTTTTATCAACTAACCTCAATAGTGCTGTGAGTGCTAGCGATTAATGTTTGAAGGTAAGTTATTATATATTCTGTCCTATAAACTCGTCAATTGTATTTATTAGTAATGGAAACATCAAATGGCCGTATTAAATATTCTTGTAAATATCCAGAATGTCAAAATTCTTTCTTTTCCGATACCTGTAATTAATGTCGACTACAAAAATAAACATTTCTATAAATTTCCCAAAAATGAAGAATATCTTAAAACATGGAAAACCATTTGTGATATTGAACAGTCTTCATTGTTTAAATTTTCATTCATGTGAAGATCATTTTATTCATAAACATTTTGTTAATCATTTCGGCAAAAAATTGAATTGCAATGCTGTTCCGACGCCAAGAAGTAAGACAATATAACTACACTAATTTACTTTTTAACTATTTTAATGTCATGAATCCTGGATACGAGCAAACTACTGACCTGTTACGACACCTGAAAGAAATATCCTAAGAAGAACGAAGAGACCTGATGGAACATTGCACCTGGACAAGACCCTAATACCCGATTGTTGTGATATTTTTATATTTGATAATTTTGTTAATAACAATGTATACAATTATTCTCTTAAATATATTTTTTCCATGTAGGCCTATTTTTATTTTTATTTTGTGAAATCCAATCTTTTTTCTTTTACCAAAACCAGTAACTTCTTCATTTATGTACTATCTAAAAGTATAATCAATTATGTGCTCAAAAAACATAATTGATTATATTTTTAGTGTTATTAAATTGAAATATATCGTGTAGACGAGTATAACATTTTTAAATTATGGCGGAAATCGTAGTAATTTGCCACCCCGACACCAGGCGGCGCCAAAAATCGTGTTTCCGAAATTTAACATGCAGGTTTCACTTCTAAAGGTATGTGTTCTGTGCAATATGCTATACTGACTTTCATTTCTCGATTACCGACATATATTATGAAGAATATTGTACTCTTTTACCACGTGATATTTATAAGCCAATACGGTAATTAAATTCAGTGGCGGCTCGTGGAACATTTTGATGGTAGAACCACTTAGCAAATAATATACTTTTTGAGAAAAAAAAAACGATTACTGTTGCAAAATTATTCAGTAAATTACAACTGACAACACATGTGATTCTACATTTCCGTAAAAATTAGAAATGCATTGTTTCTAAATTTTAAAATATTTCAATGTGAACGAAGATGATATTAAAAAAATTGCAACAAATTTGTCGACGCGAAAAAAATATAAAAACAATTGCCATCGACTTGAAACTTTCCAAAACAACTGACAACACATGTGATTCCACATTTCCGTAAAAATTAGAAATGCATTGTTTCTAAATTTTAGAATATTTCAATGTGAAAGCAGATACAATTTAGAAAAATATTGTAACAAATTCGTCGACGCGAAAAAAATATAAAAACAATTTCCATCCACTTGAAACTTTACAAAATCACTCAATATTAAGAGTGATAACGTATAAAATTCAAACACATTGCGTCCATTGCCTTTGCGATTTTTCGTGTAAATTTATGAAAAATTATAATTAAATAATTAAAATTATTATAATTTTTGTTGACGCGAAAAAATATAAAAACAGCTGTAAAATACTTAAAACTTTCTAAATTTACCTAAAATACAATAATCTTTCAAGAACTCAAAAAACTCCATCACAGGGCTTCAAGATAACCGACCGAGAACAGCGCTTCAGATTTTTTAATTTGCACGAGTGAAAAAAAATTATAAAAACAACTGCAACACACTTGAAATTTCCCAAATTTACTCAAAATACACTAATCGTAACAATCCTCCAAAAAACTCAAAAAACCCCATCACTGGTTTTTAAGATTTAAAGTTTCACTTCTTCCGAGTGAAAAAAAAATAAAAACAAGTGCAACTCACTTGAAACTCTCTAAATTTACTCAAAATACATTAATCATAATAAGCCTCTAAAATACCCATAATATCCCAACACAAGTTTTCAAGATAATCGACCTAGAATAGCACTTAGGATTTTTTTAAGTTTCACTTCTTCTGAGTGAAAAAAAAATACAAAAACAACTGTAACACACTTGAAACTTTTCAGATTTACTCAAAATACATTAATCTTAATAAACCTCCAAAAAACTCAAAATACCCCATCACTGGTTTTCAAGATAACAACACAAAACACAATTCTGGAAGAATTTTTCAAATCTGCTAATTTGTTCAAGAGATATATTCTCAAATAAATGCAATTCCATTTTTCTCGTCTCATGAAACTTTCGCAGGCTTCGTTTTAAGACTTAAAACGACAAATCAGTGTTTTTAGAATTAATAAAAAAAATCTTGTTTCGTTTGAAATTAGAGGTAGTGCCATGGCTCGTTGGCTCTACATAACGAGTCGCCCCTGATCAAATTATTGAAGTTTGATCATGCATCAAATATTTCCAGGATCATTTTTTGCATTACAATCGGTCCTCGTCTTAGACTCGTGGCGATTGTGAATGCAAAAATGTTCTCAAAAAATGATATTTTCATACAATATTTAACGCATTAAGGATATTACGCACAAAATTCATAATTGCTCTATTAAATGTTTTCAAAAAAAATTTTTGGATTAGTTGATGATTGTGTACTTTTTGGCCTGCTGAAAATATCGTGACGTCACTGGTGTTTGACGTATGATGTCATAGGCAATTTTTTTAAATTGATTTTTTTTTTATTTGGCAACGTTTGCAGAGCTCTTAGTTATCCTTAGTCACATTTTTTTTTGAAAAATACGTATCATTTAATCTAAAAACAATTTGTTTACTTTGCTACTTTTGTAGAGCTTGTTTCTCTTTATATCTATATTTTTTATTTTTTTTTAATGGAATGATCATAAAATTTCGCACAAAATTCATAATTTGGATTATTTAATATACGATTTTGAAAAAGCTGGAGAAGACAATGAAGTTTTAATTTTTTTTATTTTTACAACCTTGCATAATACTGCATTAATTAAAAGTAAGCCAATTCCAAATTTATTGATTTATTTAATATTTGACATGTTAACAAGTTTAACACTTAAATTAAAAAGTCTTTACTTCTCCTAAAATTAACTAAATATGGTGCATTTGACGAACGAGAAAGAATAGAGGTATGAATGATGATGGAATATGGCGATAGGCTAAGAACTTATGAGGAAGCATGCGATTTGTTCAATCAAAAACACCCCGCAAGAGTTCCAATTTCAAGATCCACAGTAAGAGCTCTACAAAAGTTGCCAAATATTAAAAAAAACGAATTCTATTTACAAAAATTGCCGATGACATCACACGTCAAACACTAGTGTTATCACAATATTTTTGAGCACGCCAAAAAGTGTGCAATAATGAACAAAAATCGACCTGTCCGTGCGATTCTTTTAAAAACACTTAATAGTGCAATTAACTTTATCACCACTTTGTATATAAATATTTATATTTAAAATATAAAGTAGTGTTTACTAATAATTGCTAATTATTTAATAAAAAAATTAGTCAGTATTGCGATTATTAAAACTATTGCATGTACACTTTTCAATGGTGTTGCAGGTAATTAGAGCCAACCCTCCCTAATTCATAAATTTCCCTTTTGCGGTATTCTCGAAATTCGATATGGGTAAGTGGTGATTAGCACCCTGGGGTTCTCTGGGGTGGGCCGCCGGAGGGTTTGGAGACAAATAGGACTTGCTCATTTTGCCCAATGGACCAGGCGCGTGACTTCCCCCGCTACGGTCCTATTCATAAAATTAACAATGGTTGCGGTTTGCTTACCACCAACCATTAGTGATCCTTTTCAAGATCTAACCGTGAAGAAATTGAAATTTATGACTATCCCTAGCCGCTTTTATCAGGTAGTGAATAAACTACTAACAATTCTAGGCAATACGATCTATAATTATATACAAATTACTCGCATGAAAATTATGCGTTTAATTGAAAATCCTTTTTGAATTTTAGAATAATTACTGCCAAATTAAATAATGAGGATAAAGCCAAATAAATTTGGTTATTAATTATGGGAAACTCAGGATTACGCTTCGCTTTGTGTATTTCAAAAGCCTTTTTTCGATAAAATAGATTAACTTGAGTATCTCACCAAAAGAATGTCTATTTTCTATTGATTGATTTGCGAATGTGAAATTGGTTTAACTTAATGAGATGGACCTTAAATGTTCCTTTAATTTGATCCAGAAATTACCACCAGAGTGAATTGTTAAAAAAGACAATATCAACAACAATAAGTTTCGAAGTGCCACTTCTCAAAAAAACATCGCAAACGTCTTAACCATGCGCTTGCCGATTAAAAACATTTAATTATACTTATAAAAAATATTTATTTAAAATTACATTATCGTATTAAGTATTATTTAATTTTTTTATTCCTATGAACGAGCTATTCGAGGTTGATCTGGAAAATACAAAACAGAACTATTAAAATTTGGCCACAATGGCTTGCCATTACTAGGATGGTTTGTTTAAAAAAATGTAATAAAAAATGTAATTATCAAATTTGATTTTTTTAAGAGAACAGTGATCATGCGGAAATTACGTTATTATTATTATTTGGTATTTATTTCTATATTAATATTTATAAGCAATGTATGAATAAAGTATTATTGAGAAAATGGATGTAATAAAAAATGGAAAATATAACACTTATTTCTCTAGTGGCGTTACATTGAAATTCAGTTTGAAACCGCAAAGAAACTTATAGAACGGTATTAATTTAAATAGCAATATTAAAAAACTATTTTTAAAAATGTATAGAAGTAGGAGCCATGCCACATTTTTTTTCATATTTCGCAGATGTTAGCATTCGTCACACCCCAAGTTTTCTACCTGTTTTGACCATCCCTTTAAATTTTAAAAGAAATTCGTTCCAATGAATGCGTCACATCCCAATATCCGGTTCAAACTAACATACTTTAAATACATTCAATTCATATTTATTTCATATTATACGTATTTTTAAGTTTTAAATAGCGATTAACACATAAAAAAACGTTTACACATTTACAGTAAAATGAGAATGGATAAAATAAACCAAGAAATTAACATTAGATGCATAATTGGAGCATACAGTGTGTATCAGCCAAATGGAATAAATTCGATAATAAATAAATGGGGGCGTATTCGAAAAAACGATCGGATACGTCGATTGGTATTTTTAGTTGCGCATTTTTTCCAACAAAAACTTTTTATACAGGATGTGTCATGTAACAGAGGCCAATACCAACTTTCTTATTTTAAATGCAACACCCTGTATATTATTTAATTTTTGGATTGTTCAGAAAATTCTAGACATATTTCATGTACCATGTCTTATACCTATCTTCAACTGTTTCGGAAACAAACACACACACACACACACACAGACACATTTTTTTCCAGAAATTGTTGAAATGGCATCTAGGGACCCTAAAACTGATATTTCCGTAAAACAAATTTAAAAATGTTTCACGATCACAATAGTTTCTCGTACTTCGTAACGGAGAAAGTAAAAAAGAATATTATTTGATTACAGAAATTCGCTACAATACATTCAAAAACTAATAAGTAAAAAAACAGTTGAAGATAGGTATAGAACATGGTACATGAAATATATCTAGAATTTTCTGAACAATCCAAAAATTGAATAAGATATAGGGTGTTGCATTTAAAATAAGAAAGTTGGTATTGGCCTCTGCTACATGACACACCCTATATAAAAAGTTTTTGCTGAAAAAAATGCACAACTAAAAATACTAATCGATGTGTCCGAGCGTTTTGTCGAACACGCCCCTATTTATTTATTATCGAATTTATTCCATTTGGCTGATACACACTGTATTTTAAAGTGCAACATATACAAAATATCCATTTATGTCCATTTTATGAATGTAATTTAAATCGTAAAAAGTCACCGAAGGAAGGAATGTAAATCTGGTATGAGAAAATATTATTTTTATCGATTAAATGTTTTTGCAAATAAAATAATTTATGAATTATATATCAAAATCTCTGTTTTGAATAACTGTATGAATTTTTTCCTGAGTATATAGGCGACAATTAATATTTTTTTAGCATTTATTGTTACATTGCTACTACAAGAAACATTTTTTCAACAAATCAATTCAAAATTAATTTGCAGTTACAATTCTAGCAAAATCTGCAAAACCCTGTCCCTAAGTTTCGAGGTAATCAAAATAGAGCTTGAAATTAAAGATAAAATCAATAATTTCTTATAAAAAATCTAAAAACAATTGCCGTCGACTTGAAGTTTCAGAAAATTTGTAACATGTGGGATTTTTTTTTAATTAACGAAACAAAACTATTGTAAAAATTTGGCGCATCCCTTTCTATTTTATTCAATAATTAATACAAGATTGTCCCGTATATTGCATAGTTCTGGATATTTAGTATTTTTATATAATATTCTTACCCCCCAATATTGTTTTTAAAGCGAATAACTTTCTTGTCTCTTGTCTCTCATTAACGCGTATATAGTAGGGAAGGCCTAACAGCACTAAAAGAAATTATGTCATGTACAGTTAATTTCATTATAATAAAAAAATAGTTTTTCAATAAGAAAATAAAAAAATCACAATTTTCTCATGGACAATGTTTGCAGTAAATAACTGCATGGCATCTATCGAATTTGGCACCGACTTAAATGTTCCATCAACTGAAATGTTTATATTTTGGAAATTCTATCTTACAATTTCCAAAATTTTGGAAGACATCCAAATTAAAATATTTGTTTATATATAAATTCCCAAAAAATTGTTACCATCCAAATCTTTTCCAAAATTTAATTAGATATTTATAAGATATGTTTAATTTGGAAAAACTTGTGTTTTTTTCCGTCAATGTCTTCCCAGGAAAATAATTGTAACATTAATAAATGGTATTAACAAGTAACGAGGAGACACATAGCCTATAGTTCTTTTTTCTTGTATTTTGAGATAACTAAATATTAAGGTTCAGTAATTAATCTGTGCGTTAAATGATATCTCCCAAAAAGGTTCTACCTGCTTTTGAAATGGATAGCGAGACCCGTGCCGGAGAACGCCCTGACATTTTTATGAGCCCGTAGTGATTATTACTTACCCCAACAAATTCATGAATAGAATTGCGGGGAAAGGAGGGTCGCTGTTCGACTGGGCAAAATGAGTACGTCGCAGACAAATTCTTACGGTCCTGTAATTTTAAGTTTTCGCACTCCTTCTTTTAACAAAAAGGGGCGAGCATGCCAACTCTACTACACTTCGGCACGGATAAAGATTGCACCCCACTGTGTGTTACCCACAACAGCTCATTCAAAATTTTACGGTTGTCCCTGATTTATTTATGAGGGTGTCCTTCCGAGATGGGTAACTTTGCGTAGGTAAGAAACAGAATTAATGTATTAGGATTTCGGGTAATTCATATGGTTTGAATTGTGAAATGGTGATTGCCGCATAAATAAATAATACATATCATATACCGGGTGTTCGATAAAAAACGCCCAACGCCATAACTTTGTTATTTATTGACCGATATGAATGAACTAAAAACCGAAGTCAATGGCTGTTTAAATACTAACAAATGGCATTAAAATTGATTTTTTTCAATAGTCAACTTAAAATTTTTAAATAGCTGCATATATTGGTTTCATTTTATTACATTAGACATTATTTTTCTAAATCCAATAATGCCCAATATGATGTTTTTCGTTTAATATTTTGGTCGAAAAAAATTTAAGTAAATCTTTAATTTAAAATTATATTTTTTCAAAAATTAAGTCCACGAATTTGTCGATCTACTCTCTTCGGCTTTTTAAAGGCTCCATATCGTCTTAAATTTCCTTCTAACCTTCTAAATTTAGTAATCGCCGCTCTGGAAACCGTAGATGATAAATCCGTGCTGCAGCTCTTCGATTTCTATTTCAAAGAAAATAAATTTGCAACATGTCTGTTAATTCGCTATTGTTCATGATTATGTCTGAAACACACTAATAACAAATGGTTGACATTACTTAAACAATAAATGACATTTGTCGATTTGAATTTTTTTCAAGACACACTACATTTATTACCAAAAAAATCATGTTAACAAAATTTAATATTATCTTTTTCCGGCATAAATATTAACTTAAAACCAACATAACGGGCATAATTGGATTCAGAAAAATAATATCTCATATTATAAAATTAGAAAAGTATATGCAGCCATTTAAAAATTTAAAGTTGACTATCATTTGGCAATGAAGTTGATTTTGAAAAAAATATATAATTACCGTCATTTTATAGTATTTAAACAGCCATGGACATTTTTTGTAGTTCATTCAAATCGGTCAATAAATAACAGAGTTATGGCGTTGGGCGTTTTTTTTTATCGAACACACGGTATACTAAAGTCAAAAACATGACGAAATTTCTTTTTTGACTAATCCTTTGATTACAAATCCAAAATGTTTATAAGAAATTCGATGGATTCTGTGATTAATATTTTGATGCGGAAAGAAACGATTTTCAAGAGGTCTGTTTTTTGCAACTATTTGTTTGAAATAATTTGTTGCATAAATAAAAGAAGGAATATTTCGAATGACTTTCTAATGCATAGTTTCAGCAATTGTGGATTTTCTCTGAAAATTTATGAAACTGTTTATGAACTAGTAGCATTCAATAAAAGTTTAATTTTTCCGACTGTAACAATTAAAAAAATGGTGATGTGGCCATCATGTTACTTTCCCCGACTTGATGGTATCATAGGCATTTATAGTTACGTTTTCATGGTTTATTTTCAATTGAAATCATATTTTAAATGTACATCGAGCGTTGTGTAAACTCGGATGAAACTGACGTTTAAAACGTCAAAATTATGAAACATGGAAAAATTATACTTCAAATTCAAAAACTCAATTTACTCAAAAATTAAAGGGATTTCATTTTAGCATTCTCTACATTATTAACATACATTTGCTGTAACTATTATCGTTTTATGATTATAAACCAAAAAAAAATGGTGATGTGGCCATCATGTTACTTTCTCCGATGGTATCATCATTTATATTTACACTTTCATGGTTTATTTTCTATTGAAATCATATTTTAAATGTACATCGAAGCGTAAGCGAAAAAGAGGAGCCGCTAAAAATGTCCAGAGTAGGCGGCATGGCCCTTGGGTTTATTGCGGTCGGTAATAATCACCAGACGGTTGTAAAAATGTCAAACTTGCGGGCACGTGCCTACCGGATCGAATTTTAAATTTTTGGCCCAAGCAGGTAGTGAGCCCTTTTTTGGGGTGTGTTAAGGACCTCTTCAAAATGTCTACAATTTATTCAAGGCGGGTGCTGTTTGCGGTGTTTGTTTACTACCATCAATTATGGAAACTATTCAGAGCCGTAGTGAATAGAAATTGAGATTTATGGGGAACCGATTTCCAGGCGACCAGCAGGTAGTCGCCAAGGGTCGCACCAGCAGGTAGTAGGGTTTGCTTTACCGCTTGCTGGAATAATGCGGATAATTGCCTCATGTTGTTGGTACTTTTTAATTATGCATAACGAGAGGATTATTTCCTTGTTTGAAAACTTCGGCGGATTCCCAAAGCTTCGCTCTTTGTGCCTTTCGTACAGGTATGTAAAAAAATTAGTTTTTGAATATTGGGGAATAAAAGTTTGCTTCTAAAGCTTGTTCGGAATATCTCCTTTCAAAACTACTAAAGAATTTGATAATTTGCAACTTGGTCTAAACGCGATTTAATGGTTATGTTTTTGGAGAATTGTCTGTAATTTCACCAAAACCTGTTAATGTAATGGATTGATCTTTGTTCAGATTTTGACTTCTCTGATACATGTCGGTCATGGTATTTTGGTAACGTTGATTAAGAATAATAATTTTGAATAAGGTTAACTAATTAATTTTTGCAATGTCCATAATTTTGTTCAATTCTGGTTTGTTTAATGAATTACCACGTTATATTCGTAATTTTTGTTTGATATACATACATATTTTTCATTATATTGATTGATTGAAATAAATATTAATTCTACTAAATAAAACTTGGTAGGCAGAAAGACCTTTGGTCAATAGCCATTAATTAGGCTGACGATAGCATCAAATTAATTACACACTATTGTAAAAATTAAACTGTTAATAAAGATATGATATACAGTATGTTTTTTTTTATCGTGGGCCATAATTTTAAACTGGATATCATAAATGTTTTTATTCGGATATTCGGAATTTGTATGTCCAATTTTTTTATGTATAATCTGCATTTATATTATTCGTACTTTTTCTTAATCAATCAATGGATGATAATTAAAAATATCTACGTGTAACATTTATAATCACACAAGTTTTCTCGCTACCTAAAAAAGTAAGAGCACAATTAAATTACATCGACTAAAAAAAACAAAGAAGGAAAAGAACAAAGAAATTCAAGTGTCCCCCTAATAAATTCAGACCGTTAATAACAAGCTACGATAGTAATAATAATAGTACCGCGAAAACTTAAAGAATGTTATTAATTTAAACAGTAACTATGAAAATCTATTTTCAAATATTTGTAGGGCTGGCAACCTTGGCTTTTATATTTTCCAGATGTTCCCATTCTTCACCCTTAGTACCTGCGTTCGACCTTCCCTTTAAATTTTAAATGGAATTAGTTTAAATGAATGCAACACAACTCAATATCCGCTCCAAACTAACAATAAGAGATGCTAAATAAAACTGACTCATATTTAATTCATATTATCTCCTACAAAAAAATTACTTTTAAATGTAATATAGATCAATGAGATTATATTTATTCAGCAGGTTGGTTTACTTTCAGTAAAATAAGAATAAAAATATAATCATAACAAGAACAGTAGATAAATAATTTTTACACAGTTGGAAGGGCAAAATATACTGGATCTCAAAAGTAATGTAACACCCAGAAATAACAATGTTTTAAATGTGTTTGTATTAAATGTATGTTCAGTTATCGCGTCAGAACAAACAATTACAATTTGGTGCAGGTTGAACAAAAATTACTGACAAAAATTCAATAATGTGCCCCCCGCATTATTGTTGTATCATTATTAAATTTGCTTTATTTTTCGCATAAATGTAAAAATCGTACACAAAAAATTGATATAAAGCAGTAGAAACGTTATCGCTTTTTTTTCATTTTAATGTGAATAAATCGTACGGATTTGTTGCTGACTTAAACCACATCTAGGGAGTGTTGCATTACTTTTGAGCTCCAGTATACATCAAATTTATTTAAATAAGTGTTGTTTCATCAAAAACTTACTAAAACAGAGCGGGAGTGTTATTTTGAATGTTACATACATTTCAAAATGTAACTTTCTTTTGATTTTGAATAACCTGATATAAATATCTACTTATGATTTATATAGACGCTATTCATTTTCTTTCCGGATACTGTTTATTTATTGATTGATTTAAAAATAAACAGGCCATTCAGTATTCATTAACATCTGCAACAAATTGAAATCACTTCTGCATTTATGCATAATAATAATTAATATTTAAAAATAATTAGGGAACGAGTATCGATCAAACCCCTAATCAAATTAGATCGGCCAGGAATTAAGATTTTTAAAGTTATTTTTCTCCCTGGCAACATTCAAGTATTATCTACTTTCAATATGATAATATATAAACTAATTCAGTTACTTCCGCATTCTTATGGCCCTCAGAAAAGGGTCGGCTACCTGCATCCCAGACGACCAGAAACGCGACAAAAAACGGTTCCGCACGTGCCGGCAAAATGTCGGGTGTCGGGTGCTGACATTTTTGTGATGATTATTACAACCGCAAACCCTCCCCGGCGGCCTGCTTTGATAGACAAAATGAAATGGTCGCGGTGTGTTATAATAAGCCGTGTATTCATGTCTAACTGGTTGATCGCCCCAAGATGAAGATGAAATAATTAAGAAATAGAATACTTTTCCTTTTAATGATAGGTAAAATTTGATGCATTAGGGATATTACATATGAAAATTAAATTGTCAATAATTTTTATTTTAACTTTGATAATAAATGCACATAAAAGTACAGAATTACAAGTTATCCTTATTTTAAACCAGTAAAGGCATGAGTGTAGCTCAAGTATAGTACATAACTCGAGTTATAAAGTAATTGCGCACTAGTGAAACTGTGTAATAAAAAATTATGTTAAGGGGAATCGGTAGAGCTCTTTGGTGTGTTTCTGGCTCAGTAGATGGCACCGCTTTATATGGGACTTATAATGTAAAAGTTTTACAGTTTTTTCTCGACAACTGTGGTTTCTAGAGGAAAACAAAAAACGGAAACGTGTTTAGTGCAGTCAGGAAATTCCCGGAAGTTTAAGATTTTTTTCCTAAAAATTAGTATTTCTAAGAAAATAATTAAACAAAGTGTAGGCTAAACTCCCGCTTGGGTTTGTATTCAACGTGAAATGGGCGTTAACATACTTCTTGCCTTAGTCAAATAAACACAAACGTGAAACGATCCGAATACATTCTTATGTGCAAAGAAAGAGGATAGATAATGAAACGTCGTCGTAATTTTTCAACTTGTAATTTATCGCACTCCGTCGTCTCCGATTGGCGATTGACGCCGCGACATGCATCTTTCCAGTCCACGTGGATTCGAAATTATCTACATAATACAAACAAACATAACAAGAAATTCGATACTCGAGTTTCTGAGCCGACAGTCGGGAACACATACTGATCTGATCGACTTTCAAGAAATATTTTCGTGGCGAAATTTTATTTCCGACAAAATTATAATTTGTATTTTCTCCGTTACGAGGTACGGGAAAGTATTGTGATCGTGAAATTATTTCAAAAATTACAACAACAAGCAACATCGAACGCTTTACTTGACAATTACAACCTTTTGGTAAAAATTCGTACACCGGAAGTGGGTGTTTGCGTAACCTTTATTTTTTTTTCGTTTTTTTGTGAATATGCAAAATATTACAAAAACATGTAAACAAATATTAAAGACAATAAAAGAAATCTTTTGTTTGAAAATATTTATCAGAAAAGAACATGATGTTCATATCTCATTTTTAACCTTTACAATAATAATAGTGGGTTTGTTGCATTATTTGAGTCATAAAAAAATTACCGTTTCAGTAAACGTCAATGTTACGTGTGCCAATATTTTCATTTCGTGACTGAATTTTGAAAATGCTAAAAAAGGCGTGTTCATTTAGTACAATGCAATGGAATTCGATATTAATGTTATCAATACGCAAAAGGAGAGAGGGTTGAGAGGCAGATAAAGTCAGATTGGCGCGAAATCCTTTTCGCTGTTATTTACACAAAGTTCAATATACTGGACACAAATGACATAATAACATGTTCAATCGGAAAACATTTACACTAAAAAGGTCACAAGAAAAATAAATACGGAAGAGTCACAAAAGAAATCACAGATGCGTCACTATAGTTCAGACAAAGTTTGGAAGGGAAGCACCGGTATGCACGGCAAGAACTCGGATAAATTACCGGACGGTGACTTCACATCAGCGGATCAGCAGCTTCGGTGGATCGGCGATCTTGGTGTAGCTGCTTCCTTGGAGGCGACTTCTGTCGTAGGTTTTTTAGTGCTCCCTGATAGGCATATTACTACATGTCCGTGGATCAGTGATTTCTTTTAATAAAATGTTTTTATAAAAATACATTAATTCAATCAATCATTTTGTTTCCCAAAAATTGTCGTCGTCTCTGGTAACTCTCTCAATCGACAGGTCTTGTTTCGTCCATATGACAAAATGAGAAAAAGTCGACTTTTGCAATATGCACCTGGCCCTGGATTTGATAGTAATAATTGTGATTACGTTTTAATTTCAAATCCGTATCCAAAAAGAATTTTTTTTTTCGATTGCTGCTTTTGCTGTTGTTATTTTTTCTATCGATTTTGGGAACTTCACCTCGATAATTCCGCGACCACTTTCTATCAACCCATCTGCAGATGCTACCAAAAAAACCATACGTCTCATCCACAAAAAAGCCGCACTATGTCACCGAAGTTTTTGTCATGTCTTCGTACTTTCGTAAGGCATTTTTAACTTTCTCCGTTACGAAGTATAAGAAAGTATTGTAACATGATTTTTTTTACGGAAATATCCATTTTGGGGCCCCTAGATGCCATTTCAACAATTTCTGTATTTTTTTTTGTGTCTATGTGTGTGTGTGTGTCTGCTGTGCGCGCTGTATCTCAAAAAATAATTAAACAATTGATATGAAACTTTGAACATACGTCTTATTTGATAATCTGAAGAAATGAAAAGCTTTTGGTAAAATTTCGTACACCGGAAGTGGGTGTTTACCTTAACTGTTTTTTGTTTTTTGCCAATATTTTCTTAAATATTAAAAATTTCACAAAAACAATTAAACAAACATTGAAGACAACAAAGAAATGAACATCTTTTCCTTAAAAACATTTTTCATAAAATCATTTTTATTCGAGAAAAAAAAATTATTTATTTTTTATTTTTGGTTTATAATTATAAAACGATAATAGTTACAGCAAATTTATGTTAATAATAATTGTAGAGAATGCTAAAATGAACAACTTATAAAGAATAAGTTTTTTTTTAGTTTTTGAGCAAACTGAGTTTTTTTAATTTAAAGTATAATTTTTCCATCTTTCATAATTTTGAAGTTTTAAACGTCAGTTTCATCCGAGTTTACACAACGCTCGATATAGATTTAAAATATGATTTCAATTGAAAATAATCCATGAAAACGTAAATATAAATGGCTATGATACCATCAAGTCGGAGAAAGTAACATGATGGCCACATCACCATTTTTTCATTTATTTGTCCGTAGACCGTGGCTTCATTTGAAAATGGCTCCTTATAAAGTAGATTTGATACTAGAGGAGCACATTTTGTTTTTAGTCGCCTTTTGCAGATTGTGCCAAATTTAGATGCTGTCAATCGGTATTTCCGGAACTTTTAGTATGTTATACTACAGCAGACACCAACGAACAACTTTGCCGAAAAATATCAAATTTCCGGGATTTATTTCACTCGATCACCTTTTTATGGTATAATTTCACTGGGCTATAATATAAATAATACTATTACATTTCTAAATTATCTAACTGTTGTTTATAAAAGCCGAGAGGGCAAGGGCACCTGACTCACACGAATAGACTGAGCCAGTCACATAAATCACGTACCGCGGCTCCTGTATCGCCCAGAAATATGCCTCATTATTTAGGTACTTTTGAAATCAAATTGCAAAAAAGACTTCACGGAAGCGGTGCTCCATATTTCTAATGTGTTCCAAACTGTTCTGAAGAGTTCGATGAAATTATTTGTGGAATTTTTACACAATTTATTTCGCCCGAAAGTGTTTTCGCACAAATACCTCTCTGTCAACTGAAATGAAAATAATGTTATAGAATAGAACTGCTCGGAACTATTTGAAATACATTTACTGAATTATCTAGCTGTGTTTGTTTATGAAAGCCGAGAGGGCAAGGGCACTTGACTCATACGAACGGAGCGAGCCTGTCACATAAATCACGTAGCGCGGCTCCTTTATCGCCCAAAAATATGCGTAATTATTTAGGTATTTTTGAAATTTAACAAATTACAAAAAGTACTAAACTATCGGTAAGCTCCTGAATTTTCTAAATTCATTGCAATTTTTCTTTTTTTAATATGACCTATAGTGTCCGAGATGTGCCGGTATTACTTTTCATTCGAAACCGTGGGTATGGAGATTCCCCTTAATTATTAATAAATTTACTGGGTGATGTAAAAATTTGTTTCATATTCATTTTTATTTTTTGCTCTCGAGTGTTCGTCACTGAGAAAAACACATTTTCAAAAATTCGTAGCCCGACGGAAAATTGCTGCAGATAATAATTTTGGCTTTTGTCAAAATTATCTTGAAATATCGACGTCTTGTGAAGTAAATTTAATTTTTGTAGTATTTTATCCTTGCGTTTCATATTAATGTTGCATTCGAGTGTTCGTCATTGAAAAAAATACATTTTCAAAAATTCATAACTCGACTGGAAATTGCTGCATATTCAAAAACCAAAATGATTTTGAAAGATCGACGTCGTGTGATTTGAATTTTTGTAGAATTTTTTCTTGCGATTCATATTATTTTTTACTTTCTCCGTTACGAAGTACGAGAAAGTATTGTGATCGTGATTTTTTTTTCAAATTTTTTTTTACGGAAATATCCGTTTCGGGGTCCCTAGATGTCATTTCAACAATTTCTGAAAAAAAAAAATTTGTGTCTGTGTGTGTGTGTGTGTGTGTGTCTGTGTGTGCGTGTGTGTGTGTGTGTGTCTGCCTGTGCGCGCTGTACCTCAAAAACTAATAGACCAATTGATATGAAACTTTTAACATCCGTCTTATTTGATAATCTGAAGAACTGAAAAGCTTTTGGTAAAATTTCGTACATCGGAAGTGGGCGTTTACCTCAACTGTTTTTTGTTTTTTGCCAATATTATCTTAAATATGAAAAATATCACAAAAACATTTAAACAAACTTTGAAGACAACAAAGAAATGAACACCTTTTGCTTGAAAACATTTTTCATAAAATCATTTTTATTCGAGAAAAAAATTTATTATTATTTTTTTAATTTTTGGTTTATAATTATAAAACCATAATAATTGTAGAGAATGCTAAAATGAACAACTTACAAAGAATAAGTTTTTTACTTTCTCCGTTACGAAGTACGAGAAAGTATTGTGATCGTGATTTTTTTTTCAAAATTTTTTTTTACGGAAATATCCGTTTTGGGGTCCCTAGATGCCATTTCAACAATTTCTGGAAAAAAAATTTTTGTGTCTGTGTGTGTGTGTGTGTGTGTGTGTGTCTGTGTGTGTGTGTGTGTGTGTGTGTGTCTGTCTGTGCGCGCTGTATCTCAAAAACTAATAGAGCAATTGATATGAAACTTTAAACATTCATCTCATTTGATAATCTGAAGAACTGAAAAGCTTTTGGTAAAATTTCGTACACCGGAAGTGGGCGTTTACCTTAACTGTTTTTTGTTTTTTGCCAATATTTTCTTAAATATGAAAAATATCACAAAAACATTTAAGCAAAATTTGAAGACAACAAAGAAATGAACATCTTTCGCTTGAAAGCATTTTTCATAGAATCATTTTTAGTCGAGAAAAAAATGTATTATTATTTTGTAAATTTTTGGTTCATAATTATAGAACGATAATAGTTACAGCAAATTTATGTTAATAATAATTGTAGAGAATGTTAAAATGAACAACTTATAAAGAATAAGTTTTTTTCGAAATCCCTTTAGTTTTTGAGTAAATTGAGTTTTTAAATTTGAAGTATAATTTTTCCATCTTTCATAATTTTGACGTTTCAAACGTCAGTTTCATGCGAGTCTACAGAACGCTCGATGTACATTTAAAATGTGATTTAAATTTAGAATAAACCATGAAAGCGTAAATATAAATGATACCATCAAGTCGGAGAAAGTAACATGATGGCCACATCACCATTTTTTTGAATTCCCTTTAGTTTTGGAATAAATTGAGTTTAGTATAATTTTTCCATCTTTTATAATTTTGACGTTTTAAACGTCAGTGTCATCCTCTCGATGTGCATTTACAATATGATTTAAATTGAAAATAAACGATGAAAGCGTAAATATAAATGATACCATCAAGTCGGAGAAAGTAACATGATGGCCACATCACCATTTTTTTATTTTTTGCGCACGAGAGTTCGACATTGAAGAAAATACATTTTCATAAATTCACAACTCAACTGGAAATTGCTGCATATTCAAAAACCAAAATTATTTTGAAAGATCGACGGCTTGTGAAGTAATCTGAATTTTTGTAGGATTTTATTCTTCTGTTTTATATTAATTTTTAATTTTTTGCACTCGAGTGTTCGTTATTGAAAAAAAAAATACATTTTCAAAAATTCATAAACGCGACCATAGTTTTTTTTGAACATCTTGACTGGTAGATTATTTACTCGTTCGGGTAGCATATTAAATAGCTTAGGCCCATAGTAGTTTATCCCATTTTGGGTTTTCGTTAGTCTTGGACAGCGAGGATAGACCATCAAAGATTGTCTTGTGTTATGTTCGTGAATCTGATTATGGATTATATATTTATTGATATTAGTTTTAACAAATATCACACATTCAAGCCGAAAAATGCAAGGCACAGTTAAAATTTTTAAAGAGATGAAATTAAATTTATAATCATTTATTTATGGTAAATTAGATATGGCTCTAATAGCTCTTCTTTGCAACCTAAATATTCTCCCACTGATTCCAAAATGCCCCCAAGTTAAGATGCAGTATGAAATGTGGGACTGGCATAAAGCAAAATAAGCTGTACGAAGAGCTATCTGAGGGAGTGAACTGTTGAGTCTTCTCAATAAGTACACACTTTTACAGATCTTAGTGGCAAGAATGTTACCATGTTCGTTCCAGGACAACCTTGAATCAACGCATATGCGAAGGAAGTTAGAATGAGTTGCTTGGAATGGAACAGATGTCTTAAGGGAAAACGTGATTTTCACCGTTTTACTTTTATTTAAAGTTAGCCTGTTTGAAGTCAGCCATTCAAGCGTGATTTTGTTTGCCTGTACATCCTGGTCCATTGCTGTCTGTAAGTTACAAGACGTTGATTTAATAGTAGTATCATCGGCATATAGTATAACCGATGAATCATTGTATATGTTTGGAAGGTCATTAATGTAAATTAAGAACAGCAATGAGCCAAGAATTGACCCTTGGGGAACGACATTGTTTATTGGTATATACTCGAGTTTCGATCCCCAACCCGCACCATTTGATACCGATCAGTAAGATACGAGTTGATATAAAGTTGTAGCAGTACAGTTTTCGCAAGAGAACATCACGCGAAATGCAGTCAAATGCTTTGCTAAGATTTAAAAAGGAGGCAAAAGAATACATTTCATCCTCAAAACCCTTTAAAATTTCTTCAGCAAAAGCAACAACTGCACCACAGGTCGACTTTCCCCTACGAAAACCATGCATTTGAAAATAGCTTATGGGCTTCAAAAAACTCACTGATCTGGTTGGCCAAAACTTTCTCCAATATTTTGAAGATAATAGGAAGGACTGATAATGGACGATAATTATTTAGGTCACAGGTATTGCCCTTCTTATGGATGGGGATGACGCAGGCATTTTTCAGGATGTTAGAAAAGATGCAGGATTTAATGCAAGCATTAATTAATTTCGTGAGTGGAGAAATAATTATATCTACAACACTTGATAATATCTACGTTAATCACATACATATCCCTACCTTTAGTATTCTTTAGGGTTTTTATAGTTTTTCTGACTTCGCAAGTACGAACTTCCCTAAAAGAAAAATATGGTATATTTGTAAGCCTAGTATTTTGTAACATAAGTAATATTGTGTCAGTAGGTGATTGCGGTAAATTAACTAAAAGCGTTTCCGCAATTTTACTAAAGTAAGAGTTCATTTCATCAGGATCAATATGACAGGTTATGTCAGGTTTGGGAAGTTTTTGATTGGCATTAATAATTTGCCACATGGATTTTGGTGCGAATTTGGATTTTCTAAGAAAATTATGATTCGCCTTTATTTTGGCATCTTTGAGTGCAAGATGGTAGGATTTCTTGTACCTTAAATAGTTATCCTTAAGATCTGGATTTCTAATAGAGGCTTCACGCATTAAAAACAGCGTCTCCCTCATTTGCTTTAAATCCTTATTGAACCATTTAATATCAAATTGATTCTGTTTACCAATTAGGGTTTTTTGTGGAAAGGATTCATGAATACTTTGATGAATTGTTTTTATGAATAAATCAAACTTAGTATTAATGTCAATATTCACATCAGCAAACAAACTCCAATTAATTTCATCAAGATGATTATAAAGGTATATCTTGCCAGCATTAGAGATTGGGCGAATCGCTTTCTCAACTAATTTTGCATTATCACAATAAGTATTTATTTTCTCATGGATGTCTATGTGATCTGAGAATCCTGGATCAACTGGATTCGTTGAAATGTTCCCCTCCATATTGGAAAAAACATTATCCAAGAAATTTTTTTAAATATAATTGGCATAGCTCTTTGCCTTCCCTTGTCTGAACTTTATGGAGTTTATCGATGATGTTCCACTCAATCTTTCCCTTTTAAAATTGAGAAATTCCTTCTTGTCACCATCACCCCCTAGCTCGATTCCTATATTTTGTTCCATCCTATTGGATTTGAGTCCTTATACTCATCTCATCCACCCTAATATTTACAATAATATCATCTTGTTCTGCTTTTAATTAGATGGCTATTTCTTCAAATGCTTCCTTATTGAATCCTGGTTGCCCGTTGTATCAATTATAGTCACTTTATAAATATATGAAAAAACTGAACAGTATAATTTACTGACATTTTATGTACATAGGGTGATTCAGGAGGTAAGCTCTTAACTTTAGCAGAGTGATAGATTGGTCGTGATGGTTTAATTCAACTGCAATACTCGGAGAAACCACGTACAATTTTGGAACGGTTATAAAGTTTATTGAAATTATTTTTTTAATTATAATATGAATTATTCGTATGTTATGTTTACAATACATATTGTGAACATAGCATATGAATAATTCATATTATTTTTGTCTGTTTCTTCTTTCATTGACTCGTACTACCTCCTCCTAAAATATGTCCACTTTCATTCACCCTCTACTTAGAATTAGTGCAGTACAACATAATAGATGATACCAATAATTGTAAATGATTTCGCCAAAAATGGGACATCACCTCGAGTCATCTTAATCAGTGCACTTGACAAGCAAAATTAAACCTTAACTAGTTGCGTAGTTTTTGAATAAATATCTCTTATACAATTCTGTGCTAAATTTTAGTATTGGTATCGTCCATTAATTAATGAAATGCAGTTTTGAAACGATATTACTCACCTTTAAGTTAGTAATTATTTTGAGAAGCTATATTTGTAATTACGTAAATCCATTATCATCTATTATTGTCTAGAATAAATTATAATGTATAAGATGAAATGTTATTTGCCAAGTGCAATGCCATCTATTCATATATTCTCATTGAAGCGAGAAATTGCAATCGAAAGGTCAAGCTAAATTAGCTGTGAGAAATTGCCAAAGAAAAATTGCGAAATGCTCCTCCTGTGTACCTATTATCTGGATTTCGTTTCATGAATTCATCAACTAATCGCATTAATGGGTATCATTAAATTTTAAAATCATTTGCATATAAAATCTCGTATACAACTTCCCAGGTGATAAACGTTTGCAGCAATTAGTTGTCAAGGATTTTCGAAGAATTAAGATTTGATATCATTCGCTGTAATTTGAATAGAGAATTGTAATTTCTTTATTCATTGTGAACGCATATTCGCATCACTTTTCTTAAATTAATTAATAATGTATGCCACTAGTTATGGGGTTATGGTCAATGACGTCATAATGTCAAGGCTGTTGATCGTGTGTCAGTTCATACATTTTATTGGTTTATTTTCTGGCACGCACAAATAATAATATTATTCATTATAACTTATAGTTTAAATAGCTTAGAGAAACTAATTTATGGTATATGATTGTTTTTGTGTTATCCTGATTGCAATATTAGAAGTTTAAATCGACCAATTACAAACTCTGTAAATTTTCAATTGATTTCACAAATTTAGCTCAAATTTATAGTCGAAATCAACTTTTTCCGTTCCCCGCGATAATTGTTATTAAAGTTGAATTTGCAATTTTTTACATTTTTCATGCTTTAGAATAAATAATTAAGAACTGGTTTAGAGATTTATTTTATCATGATATTTCTATAATAATGTACAAATAAAATTCTAATGTGATTCTAGATTAAATTGTTTTGTTGATCACCATATTTAATTATATTCATTCAACGCCGGTGCTATGGTTTACGCTGCTACGGGCGAAAAAAATTTTGCCGCCCTAACCTAAACAAAGTATTGTGAAATTATATTAAACATGCTATTGCCGCCGAACTATCTCAAAGGCCACCAACCAAAAAACACGAATTATAAGAATAATTACGGGATCTTATGAAGCGTACACAAAACTACTACATGATAATTTCCCATTTTTATGTAAAATCTGCCCAGTCGAAGAGAGTAGCCCACCCCAACCAATACCACTACCATGTGCAAAATGCAATAAATATGACCACATTACGGAAAATTGCACAGAAAACATCACATGTGCAAAATGCTCAGGACCACATCAAACCACCGCGTGCAAAAGCAGTCTGCCACCAAAATGTAAATCATGTGGAAGCACCGCACACGGAGCGTGGTCCGTAAAATGCCCAGAGAGACCGATGGAGCCACTACAAGGAATCCCAAATGTTAAAATCCCTTTAACTAACAAGAAATCCTCACAGATAGATCAAAAGCTAACGAGTACATCACGAGTCCACCAACCTATCACCATCCATGATTTTATCCTAGATACCTATTCCACCAAAATTAACTCACCTGCAATAGTAGGTCGACAAGTTCTCATTAAACATTAAATTATGAAACAGGTTCATAGAGTCATGCCGCGTTGATACACACGTATCCTTTTCAGGCAACCGAATGTTTGTTGTAATGTTCGATTTAGATGTTCCCCATATAATCCCGCCCGTTATTCCTGTAGAGGGAGTCCAATCACGCCACACTTTAGTTAGCAGAGATGGATAGTGTGGGTTTTTTATATACCAACATTAATTCACTTGCCAAGAAATTCCATCTACTATCCCACTATCCCATTACTTATCCAATAACTCAATCCATGTCAACTTGTTAGTAGAAACTTTATCCCAACATCCCTTTAATTTCCAAAATTGGCCATCCATCGAAATCCCTGCATCCATATATAACCACAATAACCTCAATAGTAGCAGTCCATCCTAAATATAAACTTAAAAAAGCAAATCCTCCAAAAATTAATAATCCTCTCAATGAATGTATCTATTGTGTACTATCCTTTCCCTCATATGACATACATCTATTCCTAGTTTATATCCATCCCACATCTCACATTGAAGATTCAATATTAACAAAAGCATCTCTATATAGTAACGCCATTATCATTGGAGATTTTAACGTTAACAAAACGAAATCACGTCATCTCTCCTCATTCTAATTTTATCCAAATTCGTACCCCACCCACATTCATTATGAGTGATAATCAATCTACCACTCCGGATATATTGTACAAGTAACATTAGACACCTCATTAATTCAGTCCAACTTATCCCAGACCTGTGTTCAGACCATTTATCCATCCATTATCTATCCTCTCTGTCCAAAATATCCACCAAACCGTTCCCAATGTTCCTGATTACATACTTGATTTCAACAATTCTGACCTTGATCTTATATCGCATGACATCTCTCAATTTATTACCTCGCACCCAGAAATATCTCCTAATACCATTTCCCAATTTAATCAAATTCTATCCCAATCAATAGAAACACATACGCCAAAAATAACTAAAAAATCATATAAATACCCACTTCCCAGATATATCCTAAGACTATTGAAATACAAACGACAGCTTTACAGAGACATACGACAGTCAGAAGATATTAATTTAAAACAGAAATTCAACAGACTAAACAAAGACATACATAATATGATTAGTGAACGCAAATAACAGATGTGGCTCAAAACCTGCAACGATATAAATAATCTAGAAGGTAAACAATTTTGGACACAGATTAAAAAACTCTCAAAATATCAAAATTCGAAATTACAAAATCCATTAACAAATGAAATTATAACTGATGACGCCGAAATGGCAGAACAATTTGCTGAATATTTCAAAAAGACATATCAAGAAACTGAAGACAAGGACTTTGACACGAATACGTACGACACTGTAAATGACTGGTTCAACAACTTTAACAACTCTCCCATCCCTCCCCCAGCCAACGACAAGATAGAAGAGGCGGACTATTTTAGACTGCTAGCTAAAGGTAAAAACACATCTCCTGGACACGACAATATTCATAGACGAATCCTAAAATCCCTTCCAAATAATATACATAAATACATCCTAAAAATTTTTAATTTTAATTACTCCACGCAGTACTTTCCACCAGAATGGAAACTTGGAATCATTACCTGCATCCCTAAACATGATCACGATCTGTTACTACTAACAAGTTATAGACCTATCACCCTTTTACTTGTCCTTGGAAAACTTTACGAATCCCTTATTAAAGAAAATATCCTTACCCATGTGTCCAAACACATTTCCATTTATCAATTTGGCTTTATGCCAAAAAAATCCACAGTATTACCCCTTACCATCCTTACATCCAACTGCCAGACAGCACACCTCGAAGGCCAAAAATCAGCAATTCTATTTCTCGACATTCAAAAGGCGTTTGATTCCGTTTGGCATCGAGGTCTGCTATACAAATGCAACCTCCTCAATATTCCAAAACACCTGATAATCCTCATGCAAAAGTTCCTATTTGATACTCAAGGTAAAAGTACGCCATTCCCTATCCCAAACATTCTCTCCCAAACAAGGTGTTCCTCAAGACTCCCCCCTTTTCCCAATCCTTTATAACATATACTGTTACGATATTTATCACCTTAATTTGAATTTCATTAATCCTAAAACCTACGTATTACAATTTGCCGATGATACGGCCCTGATGTGTCACTCATCTACAATTACAAAAACATTACATTTACTCCAACAGCTACTTGAATCAATTCAAAAATGGTTTTCTAGATGGCGTATCAAAATTAATCCCACCAAAACCCAACTCCTAATTCCTTATCACAGAATACCACCGACTCTCTATAGCATAACCATCAATGGAATATCCGTCCCCTCCAAAGCATCCTGTAAGTACCTAGGAATAATCACGACTCTAAATTTAATTTCAAAAAACACACACTATCCATTAAATCAGAGGTTAAAGCACGTGCAAAATATTTCAGATGTCTTACCCATAAAAGCGAAGGTACTAATATTTCAACCGCAACCAAGATCTACAAAATGATTTGCCGTCCTCTACTAGAATACGGAGCAATTCTATTTGCCAACTCCAGTCCATCCACCATTCGAAACCTAGAAGTTGGTGAACGCTCCATCAGAATCCTAATAAAATTGCGCCATCCTCTAAACCCACTTCATAATCCATCAAACCTCCTATATCAAAAATCGAACATAACACCTATTTCAGAACGCATCCTATTTCTTGCAAAACGATTCTCTACTAATCCTAATAGCTGTAAGTTTGTCGATCGACTATGTACTTTCCGAAACCCAAAATTCCAAAAACCTAATGTAACCTTACTTGAATATATATCCTCACTAAAACCCTCCCTGACACAAAACTCCTATAACTAGCCCCCCTAATAAAAAAAAGAAGATAACATAATAAGAAGGCGGATAGATCTCCTGGTCGTTAGCCTTTTGACATATTGTTAAATAAACTAAAACATTACAAGGTCCATGACAATGCAATACATTTCTTTGAATCTTATTTTTCTGACAGGTATCAATATGTTGAGATAAATAACAGCAAATCACACATGCTCCCTATAGAACGAGGTGTATTGCAAGGATCCGTTATGGGACCATTATTTTTCATTATATACATTAACGATCTAGAGTAGCACATAAATAAAAAAAACATAATAATATTTACGGATGACACATCTCCATTAAATAATGATAGTAATATCGATACATTATTATTAAAAACAAACGAAACAAAAAACGAAATTAAAGCATGGTTTACTGAGAATGAATTATCTTTAAATGAATCCAAAACGCAGATAATTATTCTTGGAACCCGTGCAATGGAACCTCATCTTAAAGAACGCAAAGGCAAGCTTCTAGGCATCTGCTTTGAACCGACGCTCACGTGGTTTACTCACTGCGATGAACTTGCTAAAAAATTGGCATCACTAGTTTTTTTATTTAGAAATATACACGTATCTCAGACAGTGTTAATTAATGCATATCACGCCCTCTTTCATTAAAAAATGAGCTACGGCATACTAATCTGGGGCCACTCAGCTTCTGATGACAGGATTTTTGCATTACAGAGGAAAATAATATGAATAATTACTGGGGTTCACTACAGAAAAGATACAAAAGAAATTTTTCAGAGATTAAGGATTCTAACACTACCTGGTGTATATATCTTACAAACTCTGCTGTATGTAAAACAAAATCTAGACAAATATGAATCAGTACGTGAAATTCACAACCATATAACAAGATCTAGTCATAATCTACGGATCCCATTTACAAGACTGAACAGAACCTGTAGCGGTGTCAACTATTCCGGATTGAAGTTTTATAACTGTCTTCCCGCAGAAATAAGAAACTTAAATAGCAGCAAATACAAAGTGTACCTCAAAAATATGTTATTAGGCAGCTGCCCATTTGGCATTGAAGATTTTTTCAATTACACATTTTAATTTTTGTCACTAATATATAGTAAGTTGGGACGAGTGTAAATATTTTCTGTAAATATCTAGCACAATAAATATTATTATTATTATTATTATTATTATTGAAGTATTGTGATATTATAATATAAAGCAACACTAAAAATTGTAAATATGTCTTCAAATAAAGATGTTTGTATATATTAAACATACAGTTTTCGTTTTTTTTTTTTAAATTTGTTAAGAAATGTGGTCGTCATGTAACATTCTTCGATTTGATAGAATAAAAAGGGATTTTTATGATAAATTTCATATTTATCGATTTTTTCAGAATTTAGTGGGATTTCGAAAAATATTTCTTGTTGGTCAATATGAACATAATTGACGCAACCCGCCTGGAAACAAAATGTCTTCACTCTGAACTTGAATTTAAGAGTCAAATGTGCACCACGTGCTTAAAACATTTCTAAACATATCATAGCCTTTGGAATGATCTTAAATCTGCTCACAAATAACATGTTTTCACATATCAAAAAATAATTGACGCATCTTGCTTGTAAACAAAATGGCGACACTATTAACTTGAATTTGAGTGAGTGAAATGTGCACCTAGCGATTAAAATATTTATAAAAATTATATCGCACTACGAATTAGCTTCAAATTTCTCAAATGCACTCAGAAATTACATATGTTTGACATTACAAGAAATAATTGACGCACCTTGCTCGGACACAAATTGGCAGCACTTGAATTTGAGTGAATTGCACATCGCAAGTGGAATCCTTCGATTTTTCAAATGCTCTTAAAAATGACACATTTTTCACATATCTAAAAATAATTGACGCCTCTTACTTGTAAACAAAATGGCGACACTTTTAACTTGAATTTGAGTGAAATGTGCACCACGTGATTAAGACATTTCTAAAAATATCATCGCACTTGGAATTATCTTAAAATTTTCCAAATCTGCTCAGAAATAACATGTTTTTCACATATCAAAAAATAATTGACGCACCTTGCTTGAAAACAAAATCGCGGCACTCTGAAATTGAATTTGAGGGAGTGAAATGTGCACCTCGTGATTGAAAAAATTCTGAAAATATCATCGCACGTGGAATTACCTTCACAAATTTTTAAATGCACTCAGAAATTACATATTTTTGACATGCCAAAAAATAACCGACGCAACTCTTGTAAACCAAATGGTGGCACTCTGAATTTGAATTTGAGTGAGTAAAATGTTCATCTCGGGATTAACCAAAATTCTAAAAATATCATCCCACCCGGAATTGCCTTCAATTTTTCAAATGCGCTCAGAAATGACGTATATCTTATATATCAAAAAATAATTGACGCATCTTGTTTGTAAACAAAATGGTAACACTCTGAACTCTAATTTAAGTAAGTGAAATGTGCACCACCTGACTAAAAAAATTCTAAAAAAAATTATCGCCCGCAGAATTTGCTAAAAAAAAATTCCTTAGAAATAACGTATTTTTGATATACCAAGAGATAATTGCCGCACCTGACTTGTAAACAAATCGACCGCACTATGAATTGGAATTTGAGTGAGTGAAATGTGCACCTCGTGATTCTAAAATATTATTCATATTTTCTAGTATCGTTAATTTTTTTTAAATTATACACCAAAAATGATAAATTTTTATATTTTTAAATTGTTTTCTTTTTTGATAATCAAGGAATTTATGAAAAACTAACAAAAGATATCCAATTCTTCGTTATCTTTAATATTTGTTAAAATGTTTTTCTAATATTCTTTATATTAAAAAAAAATCGGGAAAAAACCCTCTTCCGGATGTTTTACCAAAATCTTTTCAGTTCTTCAGACTTTTAAATAAGTATTATATTTTAAATTTTATTTCAAAATCTGTATTGGTTTTGAGATAGAGCGTGTGCAGACATTTTCCAAAAATGATGACATACTAACGGATATTTTCGTTGAAATTTCGTATTCGAAAAATCATGATCATAACAGTTCTCAGTACGTAGTACAAGAAAGTATTGCGATCATGATTTTCGAATTCAAAATTTCAACAGAAATTCTATTTTGAGGTCCCCAGTACGATTCCGGCCCTTTTTGAAAAATGTCTGTGGCATAAATTCAAGCAAGATTTATGGATCGAAAATACTGCAGGTGCAATGGAGATCGATACAAAATAATGCTGCAGCACTTCCTCTTTCCACTCTTGCGAGCGGACTACAAAATGGTTTCAGCAAGATGGTGTTAACTTGTGTGAACTATTTCCGAATCGTGTCATCTCAAAAATGATGACCTGAGAAGGCTGCTGCGATCGCTCTAACATCTCTAAACTTTGCTGTGGGAGTACCTGATCAAGTTCTACATCAACAAACCACAGACTTTATAGGAGTTGAAAGACAAAATAAGAGTGAAAATTGCGCAAAATTATACCCGCCACACTGCAACAAGTTATACAAAATGTAGAGCCGACGCGAGCGATAATTCTAACAGTAGACACTTAACCAATATAATTTTTCACACTTACTGCAGAAAAAAATAATGAATGAAACCCAGTAGTATCACAAAAATCCGTATTAATAAAGTTACATGATGTTAAGATCAATATTGCTTTAGATTAAAAGGTCCATTGAAAAACAAACGTTATAGAACTGTATTGCAAATATATTTAATAAATATATTGTTATTGACATACCATGGTGGAAAAGGTTTTTTTTTTTTACCGTTAAGAGACTAGGAAGTTAACTTGTCTCGTGACAGAAATGAAACTTTTCAACGAGGTGTGTGTACTATTTCTAATCATTAGTTTTCATGAAAATTTAATTGGTCTAGTTGGCAGTTTTTTGTCATAGCATTAACGTCAAAACAAATGAAATAAACGTTAGTTGATAAAATGAGGGTGGGAAGTAGCGGTCAGTAATGTAACATTTCTCAACGTTTCAACGGTCAGTAATGTCAATAAAATATTGCACATACGGTAGTGAATAAACAAAATTAAATATATACGTAAAACGGAAAATGTAACATCTACTCTCATCAAGTAAGTGTGTAAAATTTTCTTCCAAACTCGCAAAATCTGTTTTATCTATAGACTTTGCTATATTATTTTCAATAGATAAAATTGATTAAATTCGATTTTGAGTCATTACTATATTACATTACATTATCCCAAAGTCCGAGATCTCAAAAACTGTAATAAGTACAGAGTTGAAATTTTCAGGAAAAATCACAATTAATTCAAGAACCCGACTATTGAAATTTCAACCCCCTCCGATCATCCCTTCCAAAAAAGGTTGCCAACCCCTCAAAAAAAACACAAATCGCACACCCACCAAACCCTATATCATTGTAATTGTTGAAAAGGTATCTATTTGAAAATGCAAAAATATACAAATGCCGTCATATCTCGAAAAATTGGATAGCTGTAGAAAATCAAAATACGTCACTGAATAGAATATATAAAGCTATATACATTTCTTTTTAAAGTAATAAGAAAACAGCAGACTTTTTTTTACTTTTTCCATTACGAAGTAGGTAAGAGAAAGTATTGTGATCGTGATTTTTTTTTCAAATTTTTTTTTTACGGAAATATCCGTTTTGGGGTCCCTAAATGCCATTTCAACAATATTCTCTACGTGTGTGTCTGTCTGTGTGCGCTGTATCTCAAAAAAACTAATATAGCAATTGATATGAAAATTTGAACATAAGTCTTATTTGATAATCCGAAGAACTGAAAAGTAAAATTGGTAAAATTTCGTACACCGGAAGTGGGTGTTTACCTTAACTGTTTTTTGTTTTTTGCCAATATTTTCTTAAATATGAAAAATATCACAAAAACATTTAAACAAACATTGAAGACAACAAAGAAATGAACATCTTTTGCTTGAAAACATTCTTCATAAAATCATTTTTATTCGAGAAAAATATGTATTATTATTTTTTTAGTTTTTGGTTTATAATTATAAAACGATACAGCATACATTACAGCAAATGTATGTTAATAATAATTGTAGAAAATGTTAAAATGAACAACTTATAAAGAATAAGTTTTTTTTCGAAATCTCTTTAGTTTTTGAGTAAACTGAGTTTTTGAATTTGAAGTATAATTTTTCCATGTTTCATAATTTTGACGTTTTAAACGTCAGTTTCATCCGCTCGATGTACATTTAAAATATGATTTTAATCGAAAATAAACCATGAAAGTGTAAATATAAATGGCTATGATACCATCAAGTCGGAGAAAGTAACATGATGGCCACATCACCATTTTTAAGTGGCCTAAGTACAATTTGTTAGAGTACCTTAAATTAACAAAATGGTAATACTTGGGTATATACCGGGTACATGGTATTTACCCAAAATGAATATACCCCGTATTTACCCATTGGGTACATATCTCGGTTATTTATGATTTCAATATACCGGGTATTTGCACATCACTGAGCATTCCATTTAAAATAAGAAAGTTGGTATTTTATAATCTTGAAAATTTAATTGAAAAGAGCACAATCGATTACATAAATGCTGAAAATCTCATTGTAACTCATTAGTTATAATTCCTTGTACTTTTAATGTGCGGTTTCGGTGGGACACCCTGTATACCAACGTGATGAATTATAATATTTGGAATTAGAATATATTATGAATTTGGCCCGAGGGATAATATAAATAGCGCGTAGTTGTGTGAGCGAAATCACATTATTTTATATGATGATGACGTTTGTCGCGGGAAACCGTTTCTTTATATCGATGGGTCAGGTGACATTTTCAATAGTCAACTTAAGTTCATGGTCAATTATTGCTGAATTAATCCACAAATGATAATGTTTAAGAGGTTCTAGAATAATTCGGATTATCTTTTGAAATATGGACACATCTGTAGAAATTAATAAACGGAAAAAACAGATAAATCATACATTATGGTTTTATGCACAATTGTACCAAAATAATTTTAAAATCCGTTCATTCTTAGTTAACAGCTAATTATATTTTACTTAAAATATGTAATAATATCTGAGCCATAAACTAATGAGACTAATATGTATAGAATAGGGCCAAGTATTGTACCTTGCGGGATCCCGCATTCTAGTGTTCTGAACTAGTGTTCTCTAGTGTTCTGAACTGACCTTTTACTGTGTCCAGCTGGACACATTGGGTTCGTTCTTTTAGATGAGAATTGAATAGTTTCCGTGGTATTCCTCAGATACCAATTTTTTCGATCGATGTCAGGAGTATAGTGTGACTGATAGTATCGAAAGCTTTAGCTAGGTCTAAAAATACACAAATTGATGGTTTACCATTGTCCAAAGCCGAGTACATATTTGCAGTCAGTTGGGCCATGGCGTCTGACGTACTTCTATTTGATCTAAAGCCATATTGATTGTCTGCTAATATGTTACATTTTTCTAAGTAACAATTTAATTTTAATGCCAGTATTTTCTCAAAAATTTTTGCAAAAGTAGTTATTAAAGATATTGGCCTGTAGTTGAGGACGTTATCCCCATTTTTGTATATTGGCAGTATAATACTTATTTTAAAAGTATTAGGACATATACCTTCCGAAAAGCATTTATTTATGATGATAGTTATCGGTTTGTGTTTCTGTTTTGATACCATCTATTCCTAGAGATTTGTTTCCCTTTAGTGATTGTATAATATTCTAAACTTCGTGTGGTGTTGTTGGTTGGATATAAAATAAATGTGGGATTTTTTTTTGTTTTAGATTTACACTGCTTTGTACATTTTTACTTTCTCCGTTACAAAGTACGAGAAAGTATTGTGATCGTGATTTTTTTTTCAAAAAGTTTTTTTACGGAAATATCCGTTTTGGGGTCCCTAGATGCCATTTCAACAATTTCTGGAAAAAAAAATGGTGATGTGGCCATCATGTTACTTTCTCCGACTTTATATTTACGTTTTCATGGGTTTATTTTCAATTGAAATCATATTTTAAATGTACATCGAGCGTTGTGTAAACTCGGATGAAACTGACGTTTAAAACGTCAGAATTATGAAAGATGGAAAAATTATACTTCAAATTCAAAAACTCAGTTTACTCAAAAACTAAAGGGATTTCGAAAAAAACTTATTCTTTATAAGTTGTTCATTTTAGCATTCTCTACAATTATTATTAACATAAATTTGCTGTAACTATTATCGTTTCATAATTATAAACCAAAAATGAAAAAAAAAAAATACATTTTTTTCTCGAATAACAATGATTTTATGGAAAATGTTTTCAAACAAAATAATCTCATTTCTTTATTGTCTTCAATATTTGTTCAAATGTTTTTGTGATATTTTTCATATTTAAGAAAATATTGGCAAAAAACAAAAAACAGTTAAGGTAAACGCCCACTTCCGGTGTACGAAATTTTACCAAAAGCTTTTCAGTTCTTCAGATTATCAAATAAGACGGATGTTGAAAGTTTCATATCAATTGCTCTATTAGTTTTTGAGATACAGCGCGCACAGACAGACACACACACACACACACACACACACACACACACACACACACACACACACACACACACACACACACACACACACACACACACACACAGACACAAAAAATTTTTTTCCAGAAATTGTTGAAATGGCATCTAGGGACCCCAAAACGGATATTTCCGTAAAAGAAATGTTTGAAAAAAAAATCACGATCACAATACTTTCTCGTACTTCGTAACGGAGAAAGTAAAAAGTGGGCGTTTACCTTAACCGTTTTTTGTTTTTTGCCAATATTTTCTTAAATATAAAAAATATCACAAAAACATTTAAACAAACTTTAAAGACAACAAAGAAATGAACATCTTTTGCTTGAAAACATTTTTCATAAAATCATTTTTATCCGAGAAAGAAATTTATAATTTCTTTTTTATTTTTGGTTTATAATTATAAAACGATAATAGTTAGAGCAAATTTATGTTAATAATAATTGTAGAGAATGCTAACATGAACAATTTATAAAGAATAAGTTTTTTTAGAAATCTCTTTAGTTTTTGAGTAAACTGAGTTTTTGAATTTGAAGTATAATTTTCTCATCTTTCATAATTTTGACGTTTTAAACGTCAGTTTCATCCGAGTTTACGCAACGCTCGATGTACATTTAAAATATGATTTAAATTGAAAACAAACCATGAAAGCGTAATATAAATGATACCATCAAGTCGGAGAAAGTAACATGATGGCCACATCACCATTTTTGTATCTAGCCAACCGTTTCAGAAAAAATGACCCGGGGTCGGTCTTTTTAGACGCACTGACATTCATGATATTGATGCAAAAATCGAACTCTTCAACGAACGTATTTTGTGTATTTTTGATTTTTACGCTCCATATGTTACTGCTAAGTTCACTAAACCAAACTTGCCATGGATCACAGATAATGTAAAAAATGTCCTTACGCGATAAAGCCCTCAAACTATTCGAAAAAATCAAAAGTGTTTCGCTATTCAATGAATACAAACAACTCAGGAGTTATGTAACACAATCAATAAAACATGAAAAAGTAGCGTTCTTAGAACCTGAATTTAAGAACGCTGGTTCAAAGTTGCTATGGAAAAAATTTAAAAGATCATACCTTTTAATTATTATTCATAATAAGAATAAAAAAGAAATTCCAAACTCCTTATAATAATAATAATAATAATAATAATAATAATGCTTTATTAGTGCTATTACCAGTTGGCTTACATAAGTCTACACAAGCAAGAGAGTACAGATTAAAATTTCCATAGACATTAAAATTACAATTACAAATCACAAATTAAAACTACAGTTACAAATCACAAATTAAAACAACTATTACAATCACATATTAAAATTACAGTTACAAATTTCACATTAAAAATTACAACTACAATTACTGATCAAAAAACCACAACTTTAAATAAAAATTGAAATTAAAAGCAAAGTTTTGATTGAAATTGCAATTAAAAACAATACAAGTAATAAAAAAATAAAAAAATACAAATAAAATCCAATAAAATGAATTTTATCAGAATGTATGACCCAGAAACTCCGCCAAGGTATAGAATGCATTATCAAGCAAAAATGTTTTTATTTTTGCTTTAAATGTTATATCTAGATCTCTGTAGTCAGTGGGAAGTTTATTGAAGAACTTTAAACCGTAATAATTGATCCCATTCCTCGACCTCTGGAGTCTTAGAGAAGGTAAGCATAAGTTGTCCTTCATTCGTGTATCATAATTATGATTCTGGGAGAGTACTTTATTATTATCAAAGTACTTCTTGGTTAAAATTAGACAATTAAGAATATATAGACATGGAAATGTTAAAATTTTTAAGTTTAGGAAAGCCACCTTGCAGTCATCACGATACCCCAGGTCATATAAAATACGTACAGCTTTGCGTTGGATTCTAAAAATTCGGTGTCTCATTGAAGCATGACCCCAGGCAACTATGCTATATGAGAGGTGAGACTGGAATAGTGCAAAATAAGCGACAAGCAGCATTTGTGAGCTAACATTGTTTTTTAATCCTCTTAAGACAAAGATGTTTTTATTTAATTTGGAAGCTAACTCCTCACCGTGACTGTCCCAAAGTAGAGAATTGTCAATGTTGACACCTAAGAATTTTACGCTATTGGTATTGTTAACCAAATTATGCTTGTTTAAAGTATATATTGCTGTTTCGGCTTTTTTTTTCATTGAGACTGATGCGATTGGCAGTAAACCACGTTTTTGCCCTCTCCAGTAGTCTCTTACCATCCTCGCATGCAGTATCCACGCTAGAAGATGAATTGAGCAGGGTTGTATCATCGGCGAATAAGACAACCTTGCATTCCTCCATATACCCCGGAAAATCGTTGATATATAAGAGGAATAGGAGAGGGCCCAGAGTTGAACCCTGCGGTACCCCACATGTCGTCTCAAGAAATTGGGATCTTTCACAGTTGAAAGAGACTGCCTGCTCTCTCTTGGTTAAGAATGACATCAAGAGATCACAACTCTTCGGGTTAAAATTGTAATTAAACAACTTCCTTAAAAGCAATAAATGCGGGACACAATCGAAGGCCTTTGCCAGGTCAACGTAGGTAGCAATTGCAAAATGACCCTTTTCATATGCGTCGGTAATATATTCAGTAAGATCTAGTAAGGCGGCAGTTGTAGATTTCCCTTCCCTAAACCCGAATTGCTGTTCATACAGTGTATTATTGTTTTCTAAGTGAGTGTTAAGTTGAATGAGCAAAATTTTTTCAATTACCTTAGAAAACATCGGAGGAATACTTATGGGTCGGTAGTCATTACAATTATTGGAATCTCCTTTTTTGAAAATAGGAATTACTTTGGTTATTTTGAGTACATCAGGAAATATATTTGATTTAATGATATGATTGATTAATTTAGTAAGTGGCTCAATTATTGCATCCGATATACATTTAATTATGTTGACAGATAAATCATACATATCAGTAGTTGGACTATTTTTCATACCCCTGATTGTGTCCCTCACTATAACTTATTATATATTTACATTGACTAACGATAGAGGATCTATATTGCAGGTAGGCAGTTCATTATTAATTTTAAGACGAATATTTACGAAAAAATCATTGAGCATTGGCGCTGTTAGACTAGATTTGACGGTATTCGATATTGAGGAATTTCTTTGGTTATTTATAATATTCCACATGGCTTTTATTGGATTATTTGCTGTTGACACCAATCTGTCATTGGCTGCGATTTTCGCCTGTTTAATGGTATTTTTATATGTTAACTGCATGTCTTTTTTCAGTTGTTTCATTTCCGGATTATTTGATCTTATGCTAGCCTCGTGTACAAGATTTAAATTGTCTCTCATATTTTTAATATCATTTGTAAACCAGTTACTCTGAGTTTTATTTGTAGTAAATGTTTTCGTTTTAGTAGGGAAGCAAATTTCAAAATAGTTTACAAATATATTCACAAATTTGTCGCAAATAACATTTATATCACCTTCATCAATAAAACTCCAATTTGTATCTCTAAGCATATGGTATAAATCAAATTTGCCAGCTGATGTTAACGGGCGAATTAACTTAGGAACATTTGCATTGACATTTTGGTGCAACTTAATACTAATGTTCACACCGTCATGGTCGGAAAACGGAACAACCACCGGTCTGATTCCAGTATTTGTATGCCTGTAGTTAGTGAAAATATTATCCAGGCAAGATACTCCTCTAGTTGGAAAATTTACTAGGCCATATATCTGATAACCATCAAAAAAATCACATAGTCGTTGGGTGTTTGAGTCCCTCCTATTAATAAAATCACAATTAAAATCTCCACATATAAAAATATTCTGTTTTATAAAATCCAAATGGGACATGACATTATTAAGTATTTCTAAAAATATATTAAAATCACCTGTCGGGGACCTATATACAGTAATAAATATAAAATTGATGTCATTTAGTAAAACACCCGTTACCTCACATTGCTTTTCAATTGAATACGTATTTATATTGAGAGTGCTAAACTTAACACCTTCTTTTAATAATATCATTACACCACCGTGTGTGAACACTTTACGAGCGAAATGACAATAAAATGTTCAATTTTAAAAATTTCTGATTCGTCATTTGCAAGCCAGTGCTCTGTTAAACAAATAATTTTGAAATTAGCATCATTTATAAGAGCTTCAAGAAGTCCGCTTTTATTTCTAACACTTTGAATGTTCAAAAGGAAGATATTAAATAAGTCATCAAAATTGATTAATTGTCCGGTTTTTTTAAAGACGCTAACGCCATACAGGATTATTTTACAAATTCTATACCAATCTCTAATATGGATGTCTCTGAAATCAACCACTATTATGATAATAACAACTTTCAAAGTTTAAGTGAGAAATTTAGCTTTAACTGATATCACTATTTATAATGCCTTTGGGGTTGTTTGTGTTCTGTTTTTTTGATGATCAAAATAAAGGTGGTCTTTAAGTCGTTTTATTTCAATTTATTTACAAGCGTATTTACATTTAATGCAGGGTGAGGGTCGTCCCTCCTGTGAGCGGCGATATTGTCTCCGCACTAAATGTCTTCAGGTGTCTTCGAGGCGAACCCTCCAAGGATCCAGTCCTGTGTAGAGTGTCGCGGTCGATGCGATGCGATGTAGGCGAGGATATGGTTTAGCTGTCCGTTTCCCTCTGGGCGTCGGAGGCAGTGGTGACACTGGGACTAGAGTCGAGTGGTCCCGGTCCAGTCTGAAGAGGGCCCGGGGCGTCGTTCGTTGCTGGTAGTCTGTCGTCTGCCTCGCCGGCGTAGTCAGCGGGTCTGACAGAATCCTCCTCTTGGGTGTCGAGATCGGTGGTGAAGCTGCTGGGACTTTTCTTAATCGTCGCACTCGGCGTTTTAGATTTAGATGAAAGCTCGACGCTTTCCGCATTACTGTCCTATCTGTGGTACCTCCTGACGGTTTGTCGGAGGAGAGCTTACCTCTGCTTCGTCCGCAGCGCGTTATGAAGGGTCGTCGCGTCTTTGCCCTAGGAATACTCTAGGCGCGTCGTCTCTCCTCGGCGGGTGGTACGTTAGCCCTTGCTGGTGGCACGCCCATCCCTTGCCGGGGCTGCGCGTCGGCTCGTTCGCAGGTCTCGCGTTTGCTCGTGGTCGCTAGGTGGTATGTATGCGTATATGTGGTTGTCTAGCATCGGTCCCCACACATCCCCTTCCTTGTGACGAAATCATGGTTGAAAACGTACGGCTTTCTTGATCGCCCTGCCTGACCTCGTCGTGGTTGTTGGCTGCGTTTTCGTTTCTTCTACCGGGTTTTTGTTCGTGTCTTCGAGCTCCTTCTCTACAAACGCTGGCTTAACTCGTTCCATGGAGACTGTCCTTGATTGTCCGTCTTTCCTTATTACGATTGTGTTCATGTTCCGTGAGATCACTGGGTGTCGACCTTAGTACGGTGGTTGGAGTGATTTTTGCATGGTGCCTCCATACGAATACGTGCGTAGCTTTCGCTAGGTCTCTAAAGATGAACGGTTTTGTCTTGCTGTGGTTCGATGTTGGTGTTGGTTTGATTGCTTTCATGATGTTCCGCATTCGTGTCGCGTAATTCTCCGGTTCTGTCCGTGGCCTCTGTGGAACCGTGGACAGTAGTCTCCCGGGAGTCGTAGTGTTTCTCCGTATACCATTTCTGCTGTCTTTGCCTTAATATCCGCTTTTCAGGCCGTTCGAAATCCTAAAAGTATTATCGGCAATGCGTCGGTCCAGGGTTCGTCCTTGTGGCACATTAGTGATGCTTTTAGCTGTCTGTGGAACCTTTCTACCAAGCCGTTCGCTTGAGGATGTTATGCTGTCGTCCTCGTTCGCTTGAAACCAAGCATTTCTTCTAACTGCTGGAAAAGCTGCGACTCGAATTGTTGGCCATGGTCCGTCGTTATTTGTAGTGGCGTGCCATATCTGGCTATCCAATGCGTGACAAGTAGTTTAGCTACAGTGGTTGCTTCTATGTTTGCCATTGGTATAGCTTCAGGCCACCTCGAGAATCGGTCGATACATGTGTGTACGTATTTCTTTCCGTTTGATTATTTTAGTGGGCCAATGATGTCCATGTGTATGTGGTTAAATTTCTGTGTGGGCAATTGAAATTCTCCTGGGGTTGGTACGTTGTGTCTGGTCACTTTCGCTTGCTGGCAGATACAGCATTCTCTGCTCCATTTCTTGCAGTCGGCTCGGATTCTACGCCACACGGACCTTTGGTTTCCAACCGTCTTCTTGCCTTTGCTGGATTACTCCGCCTATCGCTTGGTCTGAGGCATCTGTTGTGACTGCTAATTTGACGTCGGCTCTTGGGTGTGACAACAGTGCTGTGGTGCTGATTTCTTTCTTGCATCTGTTGAATGCTTCCCGCGCCTCTTCGGTCCAAATGGGCTGGTTGCCTTGCCTTTCAGCAACTCGTTTGGCGGTGCTTGTGTCTTTGCTGCGTTTGGGATGAAACGTCTGTAGTAGTTAATCATTTCAAGCATTTGTCGTAGCTTCTTCGCTGTTTGTGGCAGTGGAAATTCCTTTATGGCCTTGACTTTTTCGTCAAGTGGTTTCGTTCCCTTCTCGGATACCGTATATCCTAAGAATGGATTTTCATGTACTTCGAAGCGGCATTTCGCTGGATTAATAACGATTCTATTTTCCTCCAGTCGTTGGAATAGTTGGTTGAGATGCCTGTCGTGGTCGTCTTTCATTCTTGATGCGACTAGTATGTCGTCGATGTAAACATAACAAAAATCAAGGTCTCGTAAAATTCCGTCCATGAACCTTTGAAACGTTTGTGCTGCGTTGCGTAGTCGAAATGTCATGTACAAGAATTCGAATAATCCAAACGGTGTGATGATTGCGGTTTTTGGAATATTCTCTCACGCTATTGGGATTTGGTGGTACGCTCTCACTAGATCGATGGTTGAAAAAATCTTACATCCATGCAACTGTTGTGCGAAATCTTCTATGTGTGGAACTAGGTATTTGTCGGGTACCGTTCTTGCGTTTAGAGCTCTGTAGTCCCCACATGGTCGCCATTCGGTATTTTTCTTCACTGCCAAATGCAATGGTGCGGCCCAAGAGCTTTTTAAAGGTCTTGCAATCCCCATCTGGCATATTGTTTTAAACTCGTGTTTCGCCATTTTTAACTTGTCGGGTGCGAGTCGTCTGGGCCTGCTGGATACTGGCGGACCGGGGGTTGTCTGGAAGAAATGCTCCGTGTCATGTTGTGGTACGTTAAGTAGTCCTAGAGGTTTACAAATTCGTGGAAATTTTTGTAAAATCGGCGGAATGTGCTTATTCCGCTCTCCTTTGCTACGTCTACCTGTCCAAACACTTTGAGGTTGGTCCTATCGTCGTGCAGTTTCTTGTGTGTTACATCCAAGAGTAACTCGTAGAATGACAAGAAATCGGCGCCTATGATTGCTTTTTATGTACTTCCGCAATGACGAATCTCCACGGGAAATTTCTTCTCAGTTTTAAATTCACGTTGAGGTTGATTGTGCCGCATGTGTGTATAGTCGATCCATTCGCTGCGTACAAATTATAGTTAGTTTTCTGCAATTTTTTGCAACAAGTCGGCGTGGAAAAAGGCACACATCTGCTCCGGTGTCAATTAGGTACTGTATTTTCGTCTGTGGATCTGTGATGTATAGGCGGTGCGATGGGCTGGGTGTGCAGTCGGTGGCCGCCTCTACTGACTGCCTTTCCCGTTTCCCGTTTTGCTGAATGTACATTGTGGTCGGCAATTCCTGGCGTTTTCTCCAAATTTATAGTGAAACCAACATGTGTCATATGTGCGGTTTTTTTATTTTTTCCTGTTCTGCAGCGCGTCTCGAGATCGGCTCCGGCCTACGAATGGTGTTGCGGGTCGGGTGTTCCCTTTTTCTTGCAGCTGTATTTTTATTTGTTCGATTTCGGTCAGTAGTGTTTTCATTAGCTGGCTCTCTGTTATTTCGTTTACTACTGGTGTGGCGGTGAGTCGGCAAGCTCTGCAGCACATTATTCGGGAGTCTTCCCAACCATAGTGACCTTAGCAGCGTGTCCGGTACTGTCGTTCCTATCAAATATTGTAGGTGTCGCAGCAATTGCGATGGCTTCCTCTCACCTAGCTCTTCGCGTTCTAGTAACTGCCGCGTTCTGTTTTCCTGGCTCACGCTGAGACGTCTGATGAGTTCGGTTTTGATAGTGTCGTATTTTCCTGTTGCTGGCGGTGCTGATAGGATGTCTCGTATCTCCTTGGCGTAACGGGGTTCCAGGCTTCCAACCACGTGGCTATATTTCGTGTCATCTGTGGATATTATTGCGAGTTCGAATTGGCTCTCCACTTGCGCAAACCAAACTTCCGGGTCGTCGTCCCAGAATGGTGGAATCCGTACTTGAATCCTGCTTACTTCTTTATCCGCCATTTTATGTTTGTAAGTTTCATAAGTATCCACTTTCCAAAACGGGTTGTATTGCTTGTTCTACCTGACCTCTGTTTTTGATCACGTCGGGATCACCAATTTGAGGTTGTTTATGTTCGGTTTATTTAGTGTCTATTTTGGTGTTTATTATAGAGGTGATCTTTAAGTCGTTTTATTTCAATTTGTTTTCAAGCGTATTTGCATTTAATACAGGGTGAGGGTCGTCCCTCTTGTGAGCGGCGATATTGTCTTCGTACTGAATGTCTTCTGTGGTCGTCGAGGCTAACCCTCCAAGGATTCAGTCCAGTGTAGAGTGTCGCGGTCGATGCGATGCGATGTAGGCGAGGATATGGTTTAGCTGTGCGTTTCCTTCTGAGCGTCGGAGGCAATGGTGATACTGGGACTGGAGTCGAGTGGTCCTGGTCCGGTCTGAATCCTTGGAGGGTTCGCCTCGACGACCCGACCCCTGAAGACATTCAGTGCGGAGACAATATCGCCGCTCACAAGAAGGAAGACTCTTACCCTGTATTAAATGTAAATACACTTGTAAATAAATTGAAATAAAACGACTTAAATATCACCTCTATTTTGATCACCAAATAAACCGAACACAAACAACCCCAAAGATATATTTTTTGTTTCGAACTGTATATCTTTTTTTTTTCTTGGTTTATCATTTAACTAATATTATTGATAGAAATAGAAATATGTAACTTTTTAGGTTAGATCGAAGAACAGTGAGTGTCCCTGTTAGGCACTCAAAACTGAACCTCGCCTTTTTCTTGAAAATTGAAAATATTATGTAACTGGGTATAAGCTATAATGTAAAACAAATTTAAGAAATAAAGTAATTTATTATTATTATTATAATCTACTATTATACCACTCACATGAAAACATTTACACAATGCAGTGTTTATGATGATTCATGATTGACGGTTATATACAGGGGACGCCATCCATATACATCACATTATAACCTTTGGCCTCTATGGACTTAATAAATGGGTGAAGGATTCTCAAATAATCATTTCTTTCAGATTCGTTTCGCGAATGAATGATTTTTTACATCGCCTAATAATTTAGCGGAAAAAAAAACAATAACATGTTTTGTTTTTCAGTTTGGACGGATACAATTTATGAGTTTGCTTTTACTGTAATAAGTCCGAAAATATTTGTTAATAACAATTAATTTATGTAAAGTCTAAAGAAAATTCGTAATATTTTACCGAAATTTACATAATTTTAATTTGGGCGTATGCTATAAAAATCTGATCAATGTAAATATGCCCATCATAAATAATTTGCATTAATTAGTTAAATCATCAAAGGAAATTAATTTATTGCTAATTATAATAATTAATTAATTTGTCTCCATGCCGACACTGAATTAATATGCACACTTTTACGTATAAAATTAATCTTTTAAAGGCATATTTCCATAAAAACACAATTACATATTGTTATTGATTATTTTTTCTTCTCCTTTTCTACTCATTGGATTATGTTTCAGATCTAAATTCCACGATTTAATAATTATATTTTCATTACTGTTATTTTTCATACATTATTATTTTAGTCCATTGCAATAAACCTTACGTGACAAACCGAAGAACTGAAAATGTTTTTGGTAAAATTTCGTACACCGGAAGTGGGTGTTTACCTTAACCGAATTTGTTCTGTCCGATAATTTTTTAAATATGAAAAATATTACGTAAACTTTTAAACAAATATTGAAGATAACAATCTTTTGGTTAAAAATTTAAACATTTAAATTTAACAACCGTTTAAGTTATCGTGTACTTAATCACACATTGGCCCAATAACTTTACGTATGTGTTTGAGACCTTTTTACTTTCTCCGTTACGAAGAACGAGAAAGTATTGTGATCGTGATTTTTTTTTCTGCGGAAATATCCGTTTTGGGGTCCCTAGATGCCATTTAAAAAATAACTGGCGAGAAAGTGTAAGAATTAATTAAAAAATCTTGCTGTACTGCCATGGCTCCTTGGCTATATGTAACGAGCCGCTCCTGACCTCAGCACTAAACTTATTGATGATTGAAAGTTTTGTGGCCGATAATTGTTCATAAATTGATTATATTTAGGGATGGGCGATATTTCACGTACCTGTGATTTTTCACTGATAGTAAAAAATCACAGGTCGTTACAGTTACTAATGGGCGAATTTCACCGTGACTGTGACTGTGACTGTGATTGCGACTGTTAGCCAAACTGTGACTGCTAATCAAACAGTGATTGCTACGTAAAATTGTAACTGATACCCAAACTGTGATTGTTAGCAAAAATCCTGATTTCTTGACATTTTCCACCAATTTTATAAAAAAGTTTCTTAACCATTTTGTGAAGCTTGTAAATTTTGGCACATTTTGGTTTTCAATTAATCGGGATCATATGACACATTTGGGTATTATAAACCTTTAAAAAGTTATAGACTCAGAAATCCTGTTTTTTCACATTTTTTACACATTTTACAAAAAAGTTTCTTAACAATTTTTTGAGGATATTTCAGTTTTCCAACAATCATCCAACGCATTTTGGAAGTTATAAACTTCAAAAAAATCACCGGCAAAAACTATCTAATAACAAACATGCAAAAATCATTCATATATATACAAAATCTTTATTGACAAAGGTTACAAATTATTATAAATACATAAACAATTAAATACATGGAGTTTTCATGTCAATTGGCTATCGACCGAAGGTCTTTCTGCCAGTCATTTATATTTTTCTTGAATGATTTTTTCAAATTTTGCATTATTAAAATTGTCCAACACATTTAGAAGTTGTGCTATTTTCAAAAATCAACAAACACCTTTTGCAAACATTTAACACACAAATGTCTCGATTTTAACGTTACAATGATCAATAAAGAAATGATCAAATAAGAAAAAAGGTTAAAAAAACAGATTTGCAGTGTTTAACACGTTTGGTTGCTAAACGTTTTAAAAAATAAAACATTGAGGATTCGATTTTTAAAACGTATACCGACTGCAATTCAAAATTTGATTTTCTAATCTTTTTTTTTCTTTCTAGATATTTTTTTTTTAATCTTAAATTTGTCACTATTCTGCTTATGAACGATTATAATCAAGATTTTATTAAAAATATTTTTCTAATTTTTTTGAAAATTTCGACTTGAAATCGAATGATCAAAATCAAGATTTTATTATCTTTTGATTAATTTATTCATTGGTGGAAAACTATCCTATCCTCCAATTTATCGACAATAAACAAGAGTTTATATGTGGGTATCTAGAATCTTCATCAACCTGACGGAGGTTTGCGGGTTAAAATAAAGATGGTGGGTGGGCCCTATCCTATAATCCATCCGGTTGTGTCTGGTGAGTGGGCGCTCTCCTACAAGCCAACCTTGTTGCCCACGCACTAATATTTTCAGCAATAATTAAACGAATCAAAAGAGTATTATGTTTTTTGTGTCTTTCTTACTCTTATAACTGATTTCTACTTGTAAACTCCCGTTTATCATCAATTAATTGGAGGGTGGGGCAGGGTCCACCCACCGCCCGTGAATTCACTTGGATTTAAACAACCTAATCACGTTTTGTATTATTTCTGATCTTTCAACTTCTTCAATTAAATTCCCACTTTACTTTTTATGGGGACTTGCGAGGTGCTTGTTGGTACTGCGGGCGGTGGGTGGTTCCTATTCTACAATCCAAACGCTTTATTAATTACTTTATACTCCCATTTTTCTCTAGATTTTAAAGAATCGGCCGTGAACTGCTCTTATGTTTAAATTACGATTTTTAGACCCGAAAAAAAAACTAATACTGAACTTCCCAAATGTACTCAAAATTCCTTTTACTTCAATATTCGATGCGAACAACTAAACATCCCTTTATATAATTTTTGAAATAATACTACGAAACCAGCACTATGCCAATTTTCAAATTACAAATTTCACGAACTAAAAAATAATAAATAAGAACAACTCTCTCAAAACTCAAAGCATACTGGACGATTCGACGTTAATTATTTCATTTAAAAATAATCCCTCGAGAACAGATCAAATCATCATTCTAAATATGCGGTTCTTCAGAGGCAAAAACACAAATGAAAAAAAATGACTAAAAATATATTCTATTTAACGATTCTGCAAAAATCTTTGAATGCTTCTCGTCTAGATTTTAAAACAACTCCTCGAGAACAGAGCAAATCGTTATTTTGAAGATGAGCTTCTGCAGAGACAGAAAAACATTTGCAACATACTATAAAATGTTAAAATTTACTCAAAATACATTCCACTTTACGTTTCTGCATATTGAAATTATGCCGTGTGGTACCAGTATTTAAGAGTGGTGATAGAGCAGATATAAAAAATTACCGACCTATTAGTATCCTGTACAATTTTGCAAAGTGTTTTGAAATATGTATCTACAATCAACTTTATTATCAGGTACAACCAATATTATCACCTAATCAACATGGATTCATGAAGAAGAGATCCACTGTTACTAATTTGCTAGAAATAACACAGTTTATTTCAAGCAGTATTGACAGAAACTTGCAGGTGGATGTTATATATACCGACCTGTCCAATGCCTTCGATAAGGTTGATCGTGGTATTCTATTGCAGAAGCTATCAGACTATGGACTTAGTAATGGGCTTATAAACTTCTTCAAAAGTTACTTAAGTTGTAGGAAGGCATATGTTGATTACAATAATTTTCTTTCCACTGAATACGTAATGAAGACCGGTGTTCCGCAGGGGTCTAACTTGGGTCCATTATTATTTCTCATTTACATCAACGACATAATTGTAAAACTGAAATGTAATACCTTGGCATATGCTGACGATTTAAAGATATATTGCGTTACTGAATCCTTGGACGATTGTAAATTTTTGCAGGAACAGTTAATATACTCTCATCATGGTGTAAAGACAACATTCTATCCCTAAAGATATTCAAATGTAAAGTAATGTCATATACTAGAAGAAAGCTACCTCTAATATACTATGAATACAATATTAGTGAAATGGAAATAGAAAGAGTATCAATATTTAAAGATCTTGGGGTAACTTTTGATAGTGAAATAAGTTTTAAGAACCATATTAAAAATGTAACATTATCCGCAAATAAATGCTTAGGTTTTGTAATACCACAGAGTAAGGATATTAGAAAGGTAAAATGCATACACCTTCTATTTTATTCCTTAGTTCGGTCGAAATTGGAGTATGCTTCTTTGGTCTGGGCACCTCACTATAATTACTACATCACCTTAGTAGAAAAAGTTCAAAGGTGTTTTTTAAAGTACATATACTTTAGAAATACTGGTAATTACCCAGAGAGAAATATTCCCAATAATAATTTGTTAGATACTATAGGTGAAGATTCATTATATTTGCGGCGTAAAATAGCTTGTGTAAGGTTTTATATGGATTGCTCAATAATAAAATTGATTGTCTCAATTTATTATCAGTTGTATCTTTTAATATACCACGTTGTCTTACACGTTCAGTTAACACATTCTATATCGAACCGTGGCGCACAAATATTGGTATGCATTCTCCTGTTAATACAATGTGCACCTTGTTTAATTATATCAGTGATGTATGGGACGTCCACAATGATAATATATGTAGAATTGTTCAATTTGTTAAAAGTAAGTTTCGTTCAATTACTAGTACAATGTATCATAATATAATTGTTAAGGATTTATATGTGTATAATTACGTATCAGCGTTTTTGCAGTTATGTGCGTGTGTGCATTATGTGCATACATGCATGTTTGTGTGTGTGTGTGTGTGTGTGTGTGTGTGTATGTGTGTGTATATGTGTGTTTGTATGAGTGTGTATATTTATATCATTATATTATTACTATATAATTTAGCTTTAATTTTAGTTTATTGTCCTTTATTGGAATTGTTCTGTTGGGCAAATGATTAAATAAATAAATAAATAAATAAATAAATATCCTCTAACAATATACAAGGTGCGCAATGCACGAAAATGGTCTCGAAGAGGCCACACGAATACTCCTTTAAGTTAAGTGTTCCAAGATCGGACGTGGATGTTGTCAAAAATCCCAACATGTGGCCTAAAGGTGTTTATATAAATCCTTTTTTATTCCGCCTTCAGAACAAAATCCTGAATGTTTAATAAAATTCCTTTTTCTGAATATACAATCTGTCCGAAACAAGATTCACCAACTAGAAATTTTATTGAATACAAGTGAGCTCCCCACTAATGCAATTTGTTTAACTGAACATTGGATTTCTGAAATAGAATCTGATATGTTAATCTTTAAAAATCATCATGTAGATTCAATATTTTGCAGGGCGCACTTATATTAACATCCAACAGTGATACTACTGAACCGATTTCTAATAATTTCTCTGTGGAAAAAGTTGTAGAACTTTCATGCACGTATTTTAAGAATTTTAATATAATTATAATTAACGTCTATCGACCTCCAAATGCAAGTATTGAATCTTTTCTAAACATACTTCATGATACACTGTCTTCAGTAGATATAATTAGAAAAAACATAATTGCCGGGGGCGATTTTAATATTAATTTAATTTTAATGATGTATATTCTAGGGATACTGCTGACACATGTAATCTTAAAAGTTTTGGATTAAATGAAAAGGTCCAGTTTAATACTAGATTTAATAACAAAATAGATCATATTTTTAGTGATATGGATACATTAGTAGTGAACCCCCTATACACTGGTCTCTCTGACCATGTCGAATTGGATGTCCAAATAAAATACATTACTGAACATAAACCACAAGGAATCTTGTTAATAAAATCTATTTTATTTATTATTTAAATCGAGTATTCGGTTTTCCAACTGAAAACAAGATCATTTATTTCTTCACATCTGTACTTTCACTAATCACCTAAATTCAGGTATAAAATCAGTCCAACCCTTCTATAATCTCCTCATTTGTTTACGACTCCTTCACGGTCACGGTCACCTTCACGTAAGTGTATTTTATTCTTTAACATTCAATTTAAATGCGAAGCTGCACTGATGAGAGATAAATCTCGTAACGCGTCTGCAGATGGCTATTTACTTAATTTTTACATAGTTTTGGGTTCAGTTTTATAATTTAAAGTTTTCAAATTCAATTTAGTTTCATTTTTCAAGTTAGTCCTGTGGGTAGAAATAAGGGATCTTAAACCAATGTTATTTCACTAGTAGTACTAGTAATAACATGCAAATTTCTTTTGTATCATTCAATATCCGGCGTGGCATCAGCCAGGGAAGTAGTTGTTTCAATAAGTTATTTGTTTATAGTCTTAGTAAGACTTAATTTTGCTTGCAGAGTTACGAACAGGTTGAATATTTATATATTCAGGCTATATTTCGTTTTTTTTGAATTGAATCTTGTTAAATAAACCTATCACAATGCTAGGAAAATATGACTTATTTAAAATCCTAATGGACACTGACTGGTCATTTATAGAAAATAGTAATTACTCATTGAATGAAAAATTTAATATATTCATTAATACATTACATTCAGCAGTAATAACAGTTTTTCCGATAAAAAAGCACAAACCAAAATGACGACATCCGATCACATACAATGCGAATGTTATAAAAATAAAAAATACTTTAGAATTGGTGGACGAAGCGTATCAACAAAATAAAAGTGCCCAAAATAAGGTACTTAGAGATCACACAAAACAGAGATATAATCAAGTAGTTGAAAATGACATACGTAAGTTAAATAAAATTGGTTCACCCAAAAATAGCATTAAGGAAGTTTGGAATGTAATGTAACTCCTACCGCCCCTCAAAAAAACGAAATTGTAAGAAAGCCACGCCGGCGGCAAATGAATTTGTAAAACACTTCGCCTCAGTAGCTACCAATATTAGCAATTTTCCAAACACCCAACAAAGTCTACCCAAACCATCTAATGTAATATTACCTGCTATATGTAATTCTGAACATTTTGAATATTTTAAATTTAAGTATGTATCTAGTATGAATGTCAGAGATTCCATTATGAAGTTAAGAAACAGTAATAGTAGGGACATCTACGAATGCACAGCCGATTTAATAAAAACAGTGAAGGAAGCGATAATAGAACCCTTAACGAAACTATTTAATTTAGCAATCATGCAAGGCGAGTTTCCATCGTGCCTAAAACGAGCAATTATTATACCAGTGTTCAAAAAAGGTTCAAACATCGAAGTGAATAACTACCGACCCATTTCAATTTTACCTGTAATTTCCAAAAATTTTGAAGATCTACTTCAATGCCAATTAATAGATTATATAAGTAGAGCAGATATTTTATCGAACAGCCAACATGGTTTCCGACGTGCCTGATCAACGACAACCGCAACCTTGGAATTTATAGAAAAATGCCTTGATGCTTTTAACAATAATGAAATGGTTCAAGCAACGTTTCTAGATCTGCATAAAGCTTTTGACAGCATGAGTCATGACATACTGCTGCAGAAATTATACGTTTATAATTTTCATCCTCTTAGCTGCAAATTAATAATAACGTTTCTGTCGAATCGATGCCAATCAGTAAAAGTAGAAAATAATATATCAGATGAATATATTGTTAATATAGGTGTACCTCAGGGATCCAAGCTAGGTCCAACACTCTTCCTGCTGTACATAAACCATCTATGTCATTATATTGGTGAGGACAATATATTACTATTTGCGGATGATACGACTTTAATAAATCAAGGAAAGTTATCTCAGAACGTAAATGATCTTAACTCTGTAATTAATGAACGGGCAGAAGATTGGTTTATAATTAATAAACTCTTATTAAACGAGAGTAAGTCGGTAAATATGCTGTTTAGTTTGGAACACGTTAACCGGGGGTTCATTAATGATACTAGGTTCTTAGGATTCCATGTCGATTCCAAACTAACTTGGAAAAAACACACACTAGAATTGGACAAAAAATTGAATAAGTACTTATTTTTATTACGTCCGCTAACTAAGATTGTCTCATCAGACACCCTTAGGACAACATATATATCACTTATAGAGTAATACATTCGGTATGGAATACTTTTATGGGGACACTCATCAGGCGCTCACCAGATTTTCTCAACGCTAGTTACAATTCCGCTTTGGAGGTCTTTGTTATCCACCAGATATTTCTATTTCTGAAAACTGCGCAGAAGTTAAATTGCAATCTCTTCTGCACCACACGAGTAAACGAATTTTGGAACTTCGAAACAATATTTTGGATTTAATGAGCGGCAATGTACTTAGAAATTTGATATTCGTTGTTAAGTGGGGGTTCGACGGAAGTTCTGGACAAAAGGAGTACAAACAAAAAATGTCTAAAGAAGGTAGCTCCGATTCAAGTGTTCTCTGGACTTCCCTCGTAACTTATTGGCTACGAAGGATATGAAAATTCGGAAACTATCATTTGGAAAAACCCTAGGCCTTCTTCTCCATGGTATTGTTGACTGATTCGACTTCAATTTAAACCCGAAACAGAACAATCGATAATCGAGGAAAAGCGCGTCATTGACGATCAAATTGCAACACTTGAACCTTTGCAGACCGTATTTGACGGCAAAGATTGCAAAGTGATTTGCAAATTAACTTTTACCATGATTGAAAGGAAAGGTTTGCAATACTGTAACTGGTACAAAGTCCTCAATGAGATGTTACATTTGTGATGCAACGTAGAAAAAATTTAACGATTTGCAGGCTATGCGACAGATAAAATTCGACGATTCAAAATTGATATACGGATTTTCAACTTTGCATTGTTGGATACGATTTTTCGAATGTTTACTGCATGTTGGATATAAACTGAAAAACGAAAAATGGCAGTCTCGTGGCGAAGAAGCTAAAAATGCTTTGAAAGAACGTAAAAGTTCTATTCAGAAAGGGTTCAAACAAGAACTGCTCCTCCTCATAGATCGACCAAAGGCATGGGCAACTCGAATGACGGCAATACGGCTCGGCGTTTTTTTGAAAATACGGAAACGTCTGCTCGCCTTCTTGGGGTCGATGCTGAGTTAATGAAAAGATTTCATGTCATTTTGTAAGTTATTTCGAGCGGGTTTAACGTCAAAGTAGATTCGTTTGGAAAATATTGCAACGAGACTGCTGATCGATTCGTCGAATTATACCCATGGTATGGTATGCCCACAATCGTACATAAGGTACTGTTACTTATAGTTTATGTTATTTTTTAAATTTATACTCTTTGACAATAAAACAATATATTTAATCAATTTAAGAGGCAGTTATTCGAAATTGCAACATAAAACAATAACGGAGAATAAAGTTATTCGACAAACCCGGTTTCACAGACCAGTGGGTCACCATTGACGGGTTAACACACAAATAACGATTGTATACTTTTATTTCCATAATTATAAATTGTGTTTTGATATGTTTATATCATGGTATTAGTGTAGGGGGGCGTTCAATTTCCCTGCTTATCGGTATGCCGTCGCAACGATTTAAATCACATTCTAATATAATAATCAATAATGCAACTCATTGTTTATGAGAAGAAACACTTGTGCGTGTCGAAAGGATTCGTATTATTTAATAATATTTCATGGTTAATCAGATAACTTCAATTATGTATTATTGACAGTTGTGCGTTACCTACATGACCCTGTATGTGTTTGTGGGATTTTCATTTATTATAATAAGATGCTAAAATGTAAATATGCCACTAATACAATCATTTACTTTTATGGTATTATTTTTTTTTTAATCTAAGAAATGATGAATTACCTCCGAACTTATGAACACTATTTATCATGACCTTTATAAAAAATAATGTCATGATTATAATATAAATAAGCGTGAAAATTATAAGAACGCGATGCGCAATATAAAAATCATGTATAATTTTGATAGAAATTTAACGCGCACAGCGCCAGTTTAGCAATCTGTAGGTCGTGGGTTAAAATGCTTATAGCTTACTTAAACGTAGTGAGTTTTATCTGAAACATCTGGTAGCACTGAGAAAACATTTTTTATTTCAAACTAGTTTAATATTTGACGTAAGTAACCTTTCAACCCTCGAACAAAAAAAAACACGTATTTTGGCAAAAAAATGTCCAACTTTGGCAACGTGTACCGAGTTGGATAAAATGTGTCGACTCGATCCACCAAAAGGGCATTGAAATGTGTTCAATTACCTGTACAGGACTCAAAAACGAAGTTCCTACGATGATTGCGCACAAAGTTATGGGTTTTTTGACTCATAAGTCCGAAGTTTTTCAACGAAATTGTTTTCGTTTTCACGAATGAAATTTTCTTTGCATGTTCTTTGAGGTATGTTTGCGCGAAATCATGAAAATCGCATTTTGTACCTTATAACTCCATTAATTAAAGAGTAATACTCACTGCACAGTCTGCACGAGTTCACTTTAGAGAATGACAAAATTATTTTTGTTTGTTTTCATACTTAGATTAGATGGGCAACAGTGCCCGAGGCGCAGGGCCAATAAGGAGCCGCCATATCCCTCCTAATAACGCGACTTCGTAGCCGTTTTCACTCAAAGAATGTGTATTTCTTATTTCCACCCATGGAATTTGCCTGTGCTAACGTACTTTACTCGATCTGTATATGGACCATGCACAGACGACGGCGCAGCGCAGCGAAGCTGTCGTTCGTCACGGCGCAGCGTAGTAGTTACTTTGCTCAATTCATGATTATGGCATCGATTTTAATACGTTGGCAGAAAATAAAACGAAGAATGTTGTGTATCATAGAGCATTACAATAATAAACACTATGGTTTTGAATATTTTTTTTATTAATTTTACCAATTCGAATTAAATATTCATAGTTAAGACAGGACAACGTCTGTAGGGTCAGCTAGTGTTTAATAAAAATGACAAATATTTATTATAAAAATGCCATTGTACACCATATAAAATAGAATAAATTACAACTTATATGTATACCAACAAAGGGCGTCCGCAGGGGTGGACAAGGGACAGTTTTATCTCAGAATCAACAACATGGTATGATTTTCGGTGTATAGAAAACAAAAATACCAAGCAATATTTTGCTCACTGAAATTATTGATCAACATACATCATTTTTTCCTTCTATAAAAGAGGCTTTATTAATTGCACTAACTTTGCCTCCAACAGCATGCACTATAGAACACTACGAAGAGTAAAAACATGGCTTCGCAAGAATAGATTAAGTGGGTTATGTATAAAACACTTTCAAGTGCAGCCAGTTCATTATAAATCTGTTCTGGCGGAGTTTGTTGCTTCAATGGAGATATTGACAATAATTCGATCAATTGCAATTTTCCGCATTCGATATCTAGGCAACTAATAGTTATTTAAGCAAAAAAATTAATAAGCAACACGGAACGTAAGGACGTATTAACATTTTCGGCAGGCGACGAGCCTCGGCTCCGCCTCGGCTCGTATTCGCCTACCTCAAATGTTAATACGTCCTTACGTTCCGTGTTGCTTATTATTTTTTTTCCGCTACCGGAAATATAATACTTAAAAAAGATCAGAAAATATTCTAAAATACGGCTTGTAACATTTGGAATTCAAATTTTTATAGTCACCTATGCGTCCTATGGCAACCCAGCAACCGAGAAAACAACGTCGAATTTTGTTTGTTTGTGTCAATCCAGTGACAGTTTTTGCGGACATGGATACAAACGAAGCTGCGAATATTGCGTGTTAGAATCTGTTACCGACAAAATCGAAAAAGGTATGTGTTCTGTTACGACTCTTTTAAGCAGTGGCCATGTAAAAAGAATGCCGATACTATAGGTATAGACGAAAATGTGTTGCTCGCCTATATGTTGGAGCGTTACGTTTCTGTTTATTATTTTCCTAGGTCCGTAAGTAAAAAATTAAGTTCCGTCGTCAAGGATAACAAACACCACGAATGTTATCACCCACTTACGGTACCTGTAACCATGGATGCAATGCTTAGTTACGTTGTCGGTAGCGGAAAAAAGTTTTATAATTGTTATTTTCACTTCTCTATATAACCTAGTGCTCTTTGGTAAACAGTAAGAGCGCTTTTAGTGAATTCTTCCACTTCATATTCTGAAAGATGGCCTTTTTTCAATTCCATATGGACTTTAATTCCAAAATGTTCGTCCCTCATTTTCTTTGAAATGGTGTCCCGAAATTTTACCATTATGTTATGCAGATTATATGCTGCTGTGCTATGTTTCTCTAACAATAGAATAATAACTTGAGAAGAAGCCATAAAGTTGTGAGTGAAATACAAATATAACTCATTGTAGGTAGGATTAGCTTCACTTGAAATTTCATTTTCTTGATCAGACAAAATGGCCCAAAGAGCCCTAGGGCAATTATCAAAACCTTGTTCCAAGAAGTACTTCTTCAATGGCCCCCACGACGAAAGCATTCTATCTAGAAATATTTGTTATGTAGGAAGCTTCTACTTCGTTATACATGCTTTTTATATAGAATAAAACACTTTTTTACTTTGTTTGTATAATACTTATTTATTTATTTTGTTATGATAATGGCAAGCTGAGTTGCCGAAACTGCAGCCAAACAAAATAAATAAATAAGTGTTATACAAACAAAGTAAAAAAGTGTTTTATTCTATATTCTATCTAGAGCTTTAAATAAACTAAACCACCTTGTAGGAACATGGCGAATGACTTCTCTGTATTCGATTCCGAAGAAATCAAAATACTCCTTCAACTCTTCTCGTTTTTTTGCGGAACAAGAGAACTCTGCAAACACTTTCATCACAATATTTTCAACATCAACTGGCATTACTTTTAACGCATGTTTACCGCAGTTGTGAAATATATGGTAATTACAGTGAGCAACTATTATGTCTTCATTTTCTTCTGATTTTAATTTTTGAAAAACGGACTTATTGACCCCAAAATTAACAGATGCGTTGTCCGCTCCATATACCGTTACTCTAGTCCATGGGAGTTGTGAATTATCTAAGACTTGACAAAAGCGTTGCTTAATAGATAATGAGTCCTCAAACGGGTCTTCGTAGATATCCAAAATTTTATGGCAAATACCTTCTTTTGGGAAGAAATATTGGATGGCTACTGGAAAGAATTACCTGTTTCCTTTATTTAAAGCATCAGTAGCAACAGAAAAGGGAACATCATTCTTTAAACCCTCCTGCACAAGTTCCATTGAATACGGAAATAAAACGTTGTTTACCAAACACGTACATTTAGTGCGTCCTCCAGTCATTTTCTTTACGATTTCTGAATCGTGTTAATAACTTGTTTCAATACTACGTTTGTGAATAATGTTTTAAATGAATTTAGAGGTACGCTCCAGGAGCCTTAAGGAGCAATCTTGAGCAACGTAAGAAATGTGGTGCTTTATACTATGGTAAAACTATGGTTATTTGGGCAATACTTACTTTTTCACTATGCGCACTGCCTTTTTGTGTAAAGAAAGATGCCATACGCTGAGAGGTGGCTACAGCACTTTCACACTCTTTGTGCTTCTTTGACGCAGCATGGTGCGTTAATGCTTTTAAGTCGTCGTAAGCTACAGTGAACGTATTTTTACATAATTTGCAATAGTCTTTACTGTTGTCTGCGTCACATTTATTTAGCCAAACAAAACGCGATTCCCAGTCAACATTATAGTAGCAAACGCTTCTTAATTTCTTTGGCGGAGTTGCTTTGCTGGTAGATGCTTCCTCGTCTTCCATTTTCCGCACCGACACGGCGACAGGACAGCAATACAAACACGACAGCAATATAAAAAATAAGCTGAAAGCTAATTTAGTGAAGTCAGGTTGGCATAATTTAGAGCGCTACGCGGCAAAAACTATCTTGTACTAATAGAGATGTAACGTAACAGACCTACAGAAGTGAGGAGTGTTTGTTACAATTCCCATAAAAATGTGCAAGTCTCAATGGAGGTGTATCTTCAGAAATACCCAGAAAGGCGGCAACCAAAAAAAAATTCCTTTTTATCGATGCATAGAAATTTAGAAGAATATGGTTCGTTTGGCAAGCCAAGATGAAAATATGGCAGCAAAATTGTCGACAATGAGCAGGAAATTTTGCGATTGGTAAACTATTTTATTATTATATTAAAAACAAATTTACAGTTAAATTAATTTTCCAATAAGTTGAAAGTAACCGTTTTCTCTCAACAAGGCAAATAGCGGCTGAACTTGATTTGTCACGGCAGGTAGAGTGCAGAATTCTTGAAAAATATAATTTTCGCCCATTTAAAATTCACATTGCTTAAGTTCTACATGCCGGAGATGGTGATCGTAGATTAGCATTCTGCAGGTTTCTTCGAGACCATTTACAAGACAATTCCAATTTTCTTAAAAATGTAATTCGGACTGATGAGTGCAAGTTTACCAATGTCGGCACAATCAGCATGTATGGTCCATTGACAATTCTCGTCAATATGAGCAACGGCAACCACAAGTACGATTTGGATTAAATCTATGGGTTGGTTTATTGAAAGATACAATAATTGGCCCATACATTTACGAGGAACATTTAACTTCAAACAATTATTTAAACATTATAAATACCATGTTAACAGACTTTATTGATTAACATGTTTGTCTTCGCGGTCTTCAAAATTTATGCTATCAACAAGATGGCGCGCCACCTCACAACGCGCGGTTGGTAGGTCAACGATTATCTGAATTATTTCCACATAAATTAATTTCCACCAATGGTAATGTTCGTTGATCAGCGCGGTCTCCTGATTTATCCCCATTGGATTACTTTTTATGGGGAACTTTGAAAAATAAGATTTATCAAAGCATTCCAGCCAATATTAATGAACTGCGTAGAAGTATCGCTGATTCTGCCGGGTGCTGATAGGAATTTACATGTAAAATCACACTTTTGCAGTTTCCTGCTCCCCTAATTATTTTAGAGCAAAATCATAAGAGATCAAAGTTGTTCAGAATTTAAAATGCTATATGATAGGTCCATATTTATTTTCAAAATAGTACTAATAGTAGCGGAAAACGAAGATATTAATAATTTAAAAAAAATAACAATAGCCATGATTTTTCAACAAAATTTTGCGTCATCAACAACTGTCAGTTTTGACTTTTCGTAAAATCCCACTCCGTTTCGATATTTAAGTGCGCTTTTCAATTAAGTAATTCATAATAATGTCTTATACAATTGCTGAGAAAAACATATTTCTGAAGTGGTTTTATTCCGGTGGTAGTGTAAATGAAGTTCGAAACTTGTTTGCTGGTTTATATCCCGATTGGCCGATCCCGCTATTTCCACGATTCAGAACGTGATTGCAAACCAAGCAAAATATGGATCCGTTTTTAAACCCTGCCAGTCCTGTTTAAAGCATACTTCAAATATAGCGAGATAATGTAAACGAAATAAACGTTATTGCTGCAGCCGTTGCAAATCCCCGCATTAGTATTCGGCAAATTGGCGACGATTTAAATTTGCACAATACAACCGCTCTTAAAATTTTAAAGAAGAACAAGTTTAAATCGTACAAGTTTTCGAATCACCAGGAGATTTTTGAGCCAGACAGGTATTCTAGAATGGTTTTCTGTGAAACACTAATGGAAATGGCCAATGTGGACAGATATTTCATTAACAACATTTGTTTTTCTGACGAATCGACCTTCACCATAAATGGAGAGCCAAATGTGCAAAATTATCGCTATTGGGATATGGATAACCCGCATTTAGTGATCGATAACCATTCCCAATATCCGCAGTCAGTCAACGTATGGTTATGAATATACAGATCTAATATTATAGGCCCCTTCTTCATTGATAGGCACTTAAACGGGGGGAAAATACCTTGAGCTGCTTCAATCGCAGATTGGCCCCGCCATAAATGCTGTCGCAGGAGAAAATGTGGTATGGTTTCAACATGATGGATGTCCTGCGCATTTTACAAGAGACGTCACTGAGTATTTAAATATTTGCTATCCAAATACCTGGATTGGACGAGGCGGACCGGTGAATTGGCCAGCTCGTTCACCAGACTTATCACCAAACGACTTCTTTATATGGGGCCACTTAAAATCAAAAACATACGGTGCTAGATATGCTAACATCGAGGTTCTGAAAAACAAAATTACGGAAGAATGCAACAAAATAACGAACCGGCAACTTGCAAATGTTCGCAGAAATTTTTATGATAGACTTGGTCAATCATAAGTCAATCATAGCCGTTAATGGAGGTCTCTTTGAGCATTTCATTTGATTTTATTAAAAAGAACTGATAGTTATTGATGACGCAAATTTTTTTTATAAAATCATGGCTATTGTTATTTTTTTCAAATTATTACTAATTCTTCTACTCTTAGTACTATTTTGAAAATAAATACGGACCTATCATATAGCATTTTAAATTCTGAACAACTTTGATCTCTTATGCTTTTGCTCTAAAATAATTAGGGGAGCAGGAAACTCCAAAAGTGTGATTTTACATGTGAATTGCTATTACCGAGCGGTCGGATCAGCACCCGGTATAAATAATATTAGAAGTAGAGATATTAGTAGGGCAATTTATAATTTAAGAAAAAAAGCAAAATTGTGTATGGAAGTGGAAGGTGAACAATTTGAACACTTATTGCAGCATTATGTTATTTAGTAGTTTTAAATGTTGTAATAAATTCCTAAGATTGTCATTCTTTGTTTTATAGGCGTTGTAATACTCATTGTTGTAGAAAAGTGTGATGTTTGCATGACACTCTTTGCAAAAATAATGAATTTAAAATTTTGGCTCAAATATAAAATTAAAACATAATGTGTGGTATCTCATCGTAAACAGAAAAAAATCTTGCATTAGAAAATGCAAAAATCCAATATAGCGGCCATAAGAAAAACAAAAGTTGTCTATTCTTTCTCCGCCATCTTGCAAGCTACAATAAATCTAATAACATATTTAGATTCTCCATTAAAAAGTGCTCTAATAATGTCTGAGTGTGAAATGCGCAATAGTAATAGTTTTCGAATAAAAAAGTAAAAATGAAAATTGAAAATTTTTATTTTTTCGCGATTTCTTGAAAACAAAGAAAGGTAACTCAAATTTCTCAACAGATTATTAATCTACGTTATAATACACAACTTTAACCAACCTCGTATCTCTTAAGATAACTGAAATCCGCTCGAAAAACGGGCACCCTGTATATTACTCAAAATTTCACTGAAACCGGATAAAAGATTGTCCGGTTTACAATGACTTTCTTGACCGGACAGACATGAAAAAACCGGACTGTCCGGTCGAAAACCTGGACATCTGGTAACCCTAGTTATGTATGTTAAGCGTTCATAAAAATAAATTCATCGATAAAGAAAAATTTGTTAATCGTGTAATAACCAATTTTAGACAAGAACCAATAATACGATTATAATTTGTTTTTAATGAAGATTAGATATTTTTATTTTTTATTCTTAAAAGAAATACCGGGTTACTATAAAAGAAATAGACACCTTTGGTATTGTATAAAACAAAAGTTATTTGTGATATTGACATGCATTTTGCGCTGTCAGATTGAGGAACTGTAGAAGTTTCGATAGTACAGTTGGTAGTACTGCGCAAGCATAATAGCTACGATGCCTACAAACTACTGAGAAAGCATATCACGTGCTTGAATTTACCAAAACGAACTCCGTTACTGCTGTCCAGCGACATTTTCGAACGCGTTTTCGAAAATCACCACCTACTAGACAGTCGATCTACAATTGGTACAATAAATTTGAAACAACAGGGTGTTTATGTAAAGGCAAAAGTCCGGAAAGACCTCGTGTATCCGAAGAAACAGTGGAACGTGTTCGTGCTGTTTACCAACGAAGTCCACAAAAGTCAACAACACGTGCAAGTTTGAAACTACAAATTCCGCAATCAACTGTGTGGAAAATTTTACGTAAACGACTAAAAACGACGTCTTACAGATTGCAATTGGTGCAGCATCTACGTGAAGATGACGATCTTAAACGTAAAGATTTCTGCAATGAAATGCTGCAACGTAATGAAGAAGATTAGTTTTGCGAGCAGATAATTTTCAGTGACGAGTCAACGTTCCACATAAGTGGCAAGGTGAATAAACAGTACGTCCGAATATGGGGGACTGAACCTCCGAGAGTGTTGGTGGAGCATTTGCGTGATTCTCCAAAAGTGATTTTTTTCTGTGCTGTATCTCGCACAAAGGTGTATGGCTCTTTCTTTTTTGAAGAAAACACAGTAACGGGAGCTACATATCATCAAATGTTGATCAATTGGTTGATGCCTCAACTGCATGAGGACGGGGGGAACTTTATGTTCAGTGGCGGCTCGTCAGGGGAGGCAGGTGAGGCACTGCCTCACCATTAATTTTCTATTTTATAAAAATATAAATCTATTCAATAAATTTCTTCCGTGTTGGCTTTAATATTGATAATTAATTATACAGTAATTATAAATGGATGTATTAACGGAAAATTCCCGATTTTTAATGATCAGAATTAGCGCGCCCATCCAGGCCGAACTTGCGGCAGAAATGAACCAGAGCGGTAGGAATTTATGCAACTTAATATGCCTCCACACAGTTTACCCATATCACATTCGAAGTAATGTGCAGATTTATTTCGATATCGGAGGCGAGCCTCACAGGCTTCTCATTGGTCGGAAATCACCCGCGTGATAGAGAGAGAGAACCTCGCGGCACTCGCAATTGTCAGCTGTGTTAGTAATCTATTCATTTCACTCCGCCGTCCGTTGATCAGCGTTAGTTATTAAAGGTAATCTTATTGATATTTATTAGTAAATAGTATTTATTCCTATATTATAATGGATGACGGAAATAGCACTCTTACAGTGAGAAATTGTAAAGACATCGTAAATTTCTTGCTTGATAATCCATTTAGCCGGTTGTCGTACGATGATAAAGTTTATGTAAAAGGTATCAAAAGGCCTTGCCCTGATCTTAGTTTATTATTGATTCAAAAACATCGATCATTTAAAAGTGCATGGTTTGACAAATGTAGTTGGTTGACAGGTACAATGATTAGAAATAAATTATTTTGTTGGCCTTGCATATTGTTTTCAAATAGTAATGAGTCGGTATGGCATAAAACAGGTTATGACGATTTAAAAACAAAATATAGTTAATGTTTTAAGTACGGCTCGGCAAATTGAAATCGAAACGTACAATAACAACGTGAAGGAAAATAGGGGGATTTTAAAAAGATTAATCGATGTGACAATATTTTTGTGCAGTCAGGAATTGTCATTTAGGGGGCATGACGAATCAGAAACCTCAAATAATAAGGGGAATTTTTGAGAATTAGTTTTGTTAATGAGTAAAACGGATGGGATTTAAAAAAAAATTAGATGATGCTTCAATTTTTTCGGGGCTTTCAAAAACAATTCAAAATGAGTTAATTGATTCAATCAGTTACACACTGAAGAATCAAATAGAAAGTGAAATTTTAAATTCCAATTTTTTTTCATGGCAAGTGGACGAAACTACTGATATCACTTGTATTTCTCAATTATCAGTTATATTTCGATACGTCATCCAGGGAACACTTGTTGAAAGGTTTATGGGATTTTATGATGTAAATTCTCAACGAACGTCAGAAGATTTATTCACCTTGTTAACAGAAACATTTGGAAAATTTAATATTAAAGAAAAATTAATTGCTCAAACTTATGATGGTGCTGCTGTTATGGCTGGTCATTTGAATGGTTTACAAACCAAAGTAAAATCAGTAGCTCCACAAGCAATTTTTACTCATTGCCATGCTCACGTTCTAAATTTAGTGCTAAGTAAATCGTGCAACTCAATAAAAAAAGTACGAATATTTTTTTCAAATCTAACAGGATTTTCTGCTTTCTTTTCAAAATCAACAAAACGAACCGCAGTATTGGATGAAATTTATAATGCAAGAATACCATCTAATGCACAAACACGTTGGAATTTTACATCTCGGGTTATTTTTACAATTCATGAAAATAAAAATAAATTAATTGAAGTATTCAATTTTATAATTAATTCAGACAAATTTGATAATATATCTATCAGAGAGGCATACGGCTTAAAATCATTGTTAGAAGACAACCATTTCTGTTTCTTATTAGATTCCTTCAAACTTATTTTTGAACAAACAAGTGTTGTATTTTTAATTCTTCAACACAAACTAACTGACATCACGTATGCAAGAGGGCGTTTAACTTCACTTATTTTAAAATTAAAGGAATTTAGAACCAATGAAACATATTTTAATCATATATACAAAAAAAAATTTTCTGACATAGAAAATCCTCCGAAAAAGCGAAAGCGCTCTGATGATGCAGATGATACGGGATTACAATATAAACAGATATTTTACGAAATTTTAGATACAGTGGTAGGACAAATCGAAACAAGATTTTTTGATCTAAGTAAATTAAAATTCTTTGATTTAATTTCTGTTAGTAAGTTTGAACTGTATTCAAAAACGTTTCCATTGCAGTTGTTTGAAGAATTAATTAAGCAATATCCATTTTTTGACAAAATACAATTACGAAATGAACTGTGGGTTCTATATTTAGATAAGCTTCTTGGTGAGTCTAAAATGCCAATGGATATGTTAGAATATATAAAGAATAATGACTTGCAAGTATGTATGCCTGAATTGTACAAAGTAATTTCTTTAATAGTAACCATACCGGTAACATCTGCATCTGTGGAAAGAAGTTTTTCCGTATTAAAACGAATAAAAACATGCACAAGAAATCAAATAGGCCAAAATAGGTTGTCAAATATGTCACTCGTTGCTATTGAAAAGGAATTTGTGAAAACACTTTGTAAAAATGAACATTTTACGATCAAATTATAGATTATTTTGCTGAAAATAAGAACAGAAGAATACCATTAATATATAAAAACCATTAAATTTTTTGATTACATTTTTCTTGAAACACTTTTGTGCAATCTCTTTAAATAAATAGGATCCGTTTTCTTTAATATTCAATATACACATTTCTAGTTTTGTTTATGAATTTATTTATTTTCAAATGAATAGTTTTATGTTGTATTTTATATTTTATATTTATTAGAGTATTTTTAAGTTTGTTGTCCCATTTATTTCTATAACACATTCCATTATTTATTATAAACCTACGTAGAGTTTTATTTTTGTTATAGAATTTAAATATTTATTTATTTTTATTTAATAGTTCAACCTTATTATTTCCTTTCCAATTTTCCCATCCCGGCAAGAAAATCTTCACACCTTCTCGTGGTTCTTGCTGAACAATAGAATATCTTAAAGATATACCGGGTGACCCAGGGTTCCGTAAAAACCCCATAACTTATTTGCTATTTAAGATACCGACTTCTATTTTTCATAAACTAGTACCCACACCTATTCTATATATTTTAAAAATATGTATGTTTTTGTACAGGGTGTCTCAGTATAAGTAACAGATCAAAGTTATGTTTTTTTAAATGGAACACCCCATATTTTATAGTTTATTTTTAATCCTCTTAAGAAGCTGATAAAAATAGTATAAGATACTATGGGTCTATTATGGACGGTTAGTTAGTTATGGGCAAATTTGTGGCAAAAACATGTACACATTGAAAATATTGCAGAAGCATTCCTAGCAAAGATTGCTTCATTTTTTATACATTAGAACATTTTCCACATCATGAAACATACATATTTTTAAAATACGTAGAATAATAAATAATAATAAATTGCTCAAATAGCAAATAAGTTATGGGGCTTTTACAGAACCCTGGGTCACCCGGTATATACACAGATGTTTTATTGGCCGAGTGAAGTGTCGACAATATTAAATCTGTGCCTCACCAAACCAAAAGTTGACGAGCCGCCACTGTTTATGTTCCAACAAGATGGAGGACCTCCTCACTGGCTCCGTGTCGTTAGAAATTATCTGGATGAAACACTTCCTCAGCTTAATACCGGGTTTCGAATGAACTAGACCAGCGTTTCCCAAATTTTTTAGACCGCGGCCCGGTACAAAGTCTTAACATTTTTCGCGACCCACCTTACATTTATTTACAAAACAAATTTTATTTTTTTATAGAAATCAAGTTATTTGTTTGTTTATTTTATAGACAAAAATTGCAAAATAATTATCTGTATAAGAAAAATATAAGTAATTAAAAAATTAACAATTATATTCATTTAAAACTTTAGTAAATGAAGTAAACTTTTTTTTTAATAAAAGGAAGGATGTTTGACTCAATACCGGGTTAAGGAGAATGAACGATTAAGGGAATTGGCGTAAGTGATTAGCTATTCGGAATTCATTTTTATAATGAAAGGGACTGAACAACCATGGACCCGAACGATAACTTCTCATTAATAAAAGCTATCGCGCGAACATGGGACTCGGACCCACGACGCCTCGCACCGAAAGCGGGAGCCAAACCGAAGTAAACTTTGTTTTACATATTTTATCCTTAGTGCGAAGGATGATGTTATTTGTCATCAAATAACAATTTCAACCCGCAAATTGTACCCCTTGTTCATGCCGACTCTGGCCAAAAAACTATGGTCGCAACCAAATCGGTATTCCCTATCGCTCACGTTTCACGGCTCATGCTCGTTCAGACGTTTTCGGCTTTAGAACCCTTACACTGTTAACAGATTTCGTTTTAATACCCTTGCGTTATACGGACATTTGTCCGAAAACAGTTGTATTGTAATAAGTGTAGAATTATGTATTACAATCAGCACTACATAAAGTAGTAATACAAGTGTAGAACATAATTTATACATCTCACAGCTGAATATGTTCAATATGTCAATATTATGCACACATCAATATATAAAACCAAGATAAAATATTATCAGGCATTGGCAACATTGTATATTTGGCGCGAATATGTCTATTATTATTACTTCTTTTTCTTCATTGTCGTAAAAATGGTATATGATCAGTTTGCACTTGTATTAATATATGAAATAATAATAAATAAGATAAACGTCATAATTTAAGAGTTATGAGAGAACTCCAGAGATTCAATTAATCCTTTCATATTACCGGAAATTTTTTTTATTGATTTTTTTACTTTCTCCGAAGTAAGTTTTTTATGTTTTTTTTAAATTCGAAATTTCAAAAGAAATATTCGTTTTGAGGTCCCCCGAGGCGATTCCGACCATTTCTTAAAAACGAGCCTTATTTGACAATCCGAAGAAGTGAAATCTTTTGGTAAAATTTCACCAGAGGTCAGTCTTTACCTTTTTTTAATTTTTTTCCTATATTACCTAAAAGGTGAAAAGTTTAACAAAAACACTTTAAGAAATGTTGAAGACAACTAAAAACTAAACACCTTTTGTTTATAAATATTTTTTATAAACTGCTTAATTTTCAAAAAGGAAAATAAAAACTGAATTATTTAGTCATTTTTGGTTTTAAATTACGATTTTATAATAGTTACAAAATTTACATAAACATAAATTACATAGTTCGATTGAACGATGAACGATTTATAAACAATAAGCATTTTTCGAAAACTCGCAGATTTAAAAAAAAACGATAAAAGTGGAAATTATCACAATAATCCCAATTACATTTCGGAGAAAGATACATGATGGCCACATCAACATTTTTTTTTTAATAGCAATTTCTCTTCATTTACTGTAGTATAAGGATAATTAGCAAAAACCAAAAACCTCTCGGTAAGGGCACATCTGCCTATATTTTAAATGCCGCGTTAAAATAGACAGAGAAAGCCATAGTGTGAGTGAGAAATTCGATGCCCTCACTTGCTCGACGGCTACTACCTGGGTAGCGACTGGCCTTGAGAAATTTTGTCAGTCGAGAGTCGGTACGGAATCGCTGGCTTGCGACAAAAGTCGGTTTAGCGGGCCCGCACACGGCCAATTATTAGTTGAGCGATAGTTTAGTCGAGGTCTATAATGGCATTAGCGTAAATGCAAGTGCGCACACACACCAACTATCGTCCAGCCCGATTTTTAAGTCAAAAGCAGTTGGTGAGCCCTTATGATTAAATAATCGTTCTACTGTCGTACAACGATAGTTTAGTTGGTCATGATCGTAAAAAGCCCGCGATAAGATATATAAATGCATATTCTTAAATATTGATATGCTGACAATATCCCTTTGAATCTATCCGCATCTAGTAAAATGCAAGGTGATGATTAAATTTTTCATATTTTGCATATCTAAGCCCTCTCGTGCATATTTTAGTTACATCGAGCATATGTAATCATATTTTAGCTTATTTGAGCATGTTTAATAATATTTAAGCAACATTTTTATAACATAAATTAATAATAATAAGTAATACTCTAATAAACTGTCTACATGCTCCGCATAAATTGAGTTGTGTTGGCGTGGTCGTACTGTGTGGGCACGCCACACGATTTCTCCTCGACTAAATAGTTTAGTTGGTGGAGAATCGTAACATGTATCCAACTCAACTAAATAGTTTAGTCGTTGAACAATTGTCCGTGTGCGGGGCCCCTTAGTCGGTATCGACTCGATACGGAATCCCGCTGCTGTACTGTTCTAGCGCGAAATAAATATTACTATTACTATTACTATTACTATCACTATTATAATAGTAGTTTTCATATGATATCAAGATAACAATATTATATTGTTAAACAATTGAGTTAAGCACTATTGAAAATGTGCCATTTTTTTTAAATTGAGATAGCGAGATGGGGGTTGGCACTTGGTACCTTCAATTCGTGAATATTTATTATTAGTTTGTTATTTAAGAATTGTGCATTTGAAGAAGCAATATGGTTATAGAATACAGTATTAAATTCAAACGCAGTGTAAAAGCAGCGCACGCAAGAAGGATACTACAGGATATACAGAATTACGTAATAAAAAAATACGCGAGGAATAAAATAATAAACATTTGTGGGTCAACGAAAATTCAGACGGACAGTTACAATTTAAAAAAAAATGGTGATGTGGCCATCATGTTACTTTCTCCGATTTGATAAAATTATAGTTATTTATATTTATAGATTCATTCATTATTTGTAATTTAAATCATATTTTAAATCGAACGTATCACATAATTGAGTGGTAATGGGGTTTAAAACGACAAAATTATGAAAGGTAAAAATGACAAATTATGTTTAAAATCCTAATAATCTTCACCGTAAGTTTACTGAAAAACTAAAAAAAATGCTAAAAAGAGTCCTGAAAAAGATTTCTAACAATAGTTCTAATTAAAAAGTCCCCAAAAAAACTAATAAAAGATTTCTAAAAATAGTCCTAATTAAAATGTCCTAAAAACCCTAATAAAAGTCCTGAACACGAAAGTCTTATAAAGTTCCTATAAAAAAGTCCTGATAAAGAGTCCTGACAAAAAAATGTCTTGAAAAACAGTTTCTTCAAAAAGACCAAAAATAAAGTCCTGAAAAAAGAGGTCTAGCAAAAAAAGGTCCTGAAACACAGACATGGAGAAACAGTTTTGAGAATAAAATCTTGGGGAAAGAGTCCTGTTAAAAAGTTGTGAAAAAGAGTCGTAAAGAAAGTCCAGAAAAAAGTACTGCAAGAAGAGTCCTGAAAAAATAAATCTTCATGTAAAACACCAGAATTAAATGTCCTGAAAGAAGTCCGAAAAAAGTGTCTCGAAAAAAAGTCCGGAACAACAAGTCCTGAAAATTAATCCTATAAAAAATGTCCTGAAATATAGTACTGAAAAAAGTCCTGTAAAGAACGCTTGAAAAAAAATTCCCGAAAAATGTAATTAAGAAAATTTAGAAAAGAATCCTGAAAAGAAGTCCCGAACAAGGGGTTCTTATGAAATTCTCGAAAAAGTCCCAGTCCTTGAAATAAAGTCTTGAAAAAAGAGTGCTGCTAAAAGCCACGAAGAAAAGTCCTGAAAAATAGTCTCTATACAAAATACCAGAAATAAATGTCCCGAAAAAAAGCCCCAAAACATCCGGAAAGAAAGCTAAAATAGGTCCTGAAGAAAGTTCAGAAAAAGAGTCCTGATGAAATATCATAACAAGGTCATGAAAAGGAAAGTTCTAAAAATTGCCATAAAGAATATTCCGAAAAAAATCCCGAAATATAAAAAAAAAATGTCCTGTAAAAACAGTCTTGAAAAATTGCCCTGAAAATAACATGTTTAAAAAATAAACAAAAAAATGTCTGAAAAAAAGCATTGTAGAATGTCCTTGAAAAGATCTGAAGAAATTGTCCTAAAAAAGAGATTCCAAAAATGTCCGGCAAAAAGGCCTAAAATAAGTCCTTAACAAAATTCCTCAAATAAAAAGTGTTGCAAAAAAAGCAAAAAATATCTGAAAAAGTCCTTAAAAAGGTCGGAAAAAGGTCATGAAAAGAGGAATTCTAAAAAAATAACGAAAAGAAGTCCTCAACGAAAAGGCCCGAAAACGTTCCGAAAAAAAACCCGTTTTTGCAAAGATATCCTGAAAATAAAGGTCCTGAAAGAAAAAAATGGTGATGTGGCCATCATGTTACTTTCTCTGACTTGATGGTATCATTTATATTTACGCTTTCATGGTTTATTTTCAATTTGAATCATATTTTAAATGTACATCGCGCGCTTTGTAAACTCGGAGGAAACTGACGTTTAAAACGTCAAAATTATGAAAGATGGAAAAATTATACTTCAAATATAAAAACTCATTTTACTCAAAAACTAAAGGGATTTCGAAAAAAACGTATTCTTTGTAAGTTGTTCATTTTAGCATTCTCTACAATTATTATTAACATACATTTGCTGTAACTATTATCGTTTTATAATTATAAACCAAAAATTAAAAAAATAATAATACATTTTTTTCTCCAATAAAAATGATTTTATGAAAAATGTTTTCAAGCAAAAGATGTTCATTTCTTTGTTGTCTTCAAAGTTTGTTTAAATGTTTTTGTGATATTTTTCATATTCAAGAAAATATTGGCAAAAAACAAAAAACAGTTGAGGTAAACGCCCACTTCCGGTGTACGAAATTTTACCAAAAGCTTTTCAGTTCTTCAGATTATCAAATAAGACGTATGTTCAAAGTTTCATATCAATTGCTTTATTAGTTTTTGAGATACAGCGCGCGCGCGCGCACACACACACACACACACACAGACACAAAATTTTTTTTTCCAGAAATTGTTGAAATGGCATCTAGGGACCCCAAAACGGATATTTCCGTAAAAAAATTTTTTGAAAAAAAAATCACGATCACAATACTTTCTCGTACTTCGTAACGGAGAAAGTAAAAACGTAACTGTATGTACCAAATTCAGGGCCAGCTGGAGGTATGAGGAAAATACATGTGCCCATTAGTCTTATATTGTATCCAGGGAAACCGCACTAGGACGGCCGAACCAAAGGGCGGCCGGCAGGCGCTAGGCGTGCCGCCTCTGAGTTTTTCCTACAACTAATCGTTTTTATATCTTACATTGTTTACTCAGCAAACAGCTCTCCGCATACATTCTGTTTGTATGTGAATACCTCAAAATATTGTAACGAGATTTTTGTTATTTTCACTTAATTGACAAGTATGCAACTTTCGTTTTAATATTTTTTGTTCACGAAAATGTTATAATATGCGCATTATTAAATTTTATGGGCAGCATGAATGGGGTACATTTAACACTGAATTTCATGCGCAAATGCGTGTTTAATATGCTAATTCGCGCTTTTATTCACAGAACGCGATTTTATTTTATTTTTCAATTGTAATTGTAATTGCAACTTTAGTTTTGATTTTAATTTAAATTTCAATTTCAATTTTGATTTTGATTTTGATTTTGATTTTGATTTTGATTTTGATTTTGATTTTGATTTTGATTTTGATTTTGATTTTGATTTTGATTTTGATTTTGATTTTGATTTTGATTTTGATTTTGATTTTGATTTTGATTTTGATTTTGATTTTGATTTTGATTTTGATTTTGATTTTGATTTTGATTTTGATTTTGATTTTGATTTTGATTTTGATTTTGATTTTGATTTTGATTTTGATTTTGATTTTGATTTTGATTTATAGTGTATTCGGTGGAATTTGGCGGCCAAGCTCGTAAAACGGTCGGTCCGCCCTGAGGATCGACGCACCCTCGAAGAAAAGGTATTGGTGGTTCGTCTAATTGCATCCCATACATTTATTACTGTCCTTCGCTCCTATTGGTATACGCACTTTTACACCAGTACTTCTCAACAAAGATTGGTCTGAGAAAAAAATATTACGTCCCCTACTTACCGAGCTCCGACCCTCTTTTACGACCACAGCCGTCAGATTCCGGAGAACGGGCTATACATTATATGCTCGTTGTACAATTTACTATTATTCACTTGATAAATTAGAATTTTCAGAATGACAATATATTCTGTTCTTATGTGATTATCACCAAATTTTGTGATGAAATATTCTGATATTTTCACTAAACTGTAAAGTTTAATAATTATTAAGTAAATTTAGAAAGTCTCAAGTATGTGACAATTGTTTTTATATTTTTTATTCACTTGAAAAATTAGAATTTTCAGAATGATAATATATTCTGTTCTCAAGTGATTATCACCAAATTTTGTGATGAAATATTCTGATATTTTTACTAAATTGTAAAGTATAATAATTATTAAGTAAATTTAGAAAGTTTCAAGTATGTGACAATTGTTTTTATATTTTTTATTCACTTGAAAAAAATAGAATTTTCAGAATGACAACATATTCTGTTGTCATGTCATTACTTTCAAATTTTGTAACCTAATATTCTAATATTTTTACTAAATTGCAAAGTATAATAATTATTAAGTAAATTTAGAAAGTTTCAAGTATGTGACAATTGTTTTTATATTTTTTATTCACTTATAAAATTATAATTTTCAGAATGACAATATATTCTGTTCTCATGTGATTATCACCAAATTTTGTGATAAAATATTTTGATATTTTCACTAAACTGTAAAGTTTAATAATTATTAAGTAAATTTAGAAAGTCTCAAGTATGTGACAATTGTTTTTATATTTTTTATTCACTTATAAAATTATAATTTTCAGAATGACAATATATTCTGTTCTCATGTGATTATCACCAAATTTTGTGATAAAATATTTTGATATTTTCACTAAACTGTAAAGTTTAATAATTATTAAGTAAATTTAGAAAGTCTCAAGTATGTGACAATTGTTTTTATATTTTTTATTCACTTGAAAAATTAGAATTTTCAGAATGATAATATATTCTGTTCTCAAGTGATTATCACCAAATTTTGTGATGAAATATTCTGATATTTTTACTAAATTGTAAAGTATAATAATTATTAAGTAAATTTAGAAAGTTTCAAGTATGTGACAATTGTTTTTATATTTTTTATTCACTTATAAAATTATAATTTTCAGAATGACAATATATTCTGTTCTCATGTGATTATCACCAAATTTTGTGATAAAATATTTTGATATTTTCACTAAACTGTAAAGTTTAATAATTATTAAGTAAATTTAGAAAGTCTCAAGAATGTGACTATTGTTTTCATATTTTTTATTCACTTAAAAAATTAGAATTTTCAGAATGATAATATATTCTGTTCTCATGTGATTATCACCAAATTTTGTGATGAAATATTCTGATATTTTAATATTAATAATTATTAAGTAAATTTAGAAAGTTTCAAGTATGTGACAATTGTTTTTATATTTTTTATTCACTTGAAAAAAATAGAATTTTCAGAATGACAACATATTCTGTTGTCATGTCATTACTTTCAAATTTTGTAACCTAATATTCTAATATTTTTACTAAATTGCAAAGTATAATAATTATTAAGTAAATTTAGAAAGTTTCAAGTATGTGACAATTGTTTTTATATTTTTTATTCACTTATAAAATTATAATTTTCAGAATGACAATATATTCTGTTCTCATGTGATTATCACCAAATTTTGTGATAAAATATTTTGATATTTTCACTAAACTGTAAAGTTTAATAATTATTAAGTAAATTTAGAAAGTCTCAAGTATGTGACAATTGTTTTTATATTTTTTATTCACTTGAAAAATTAGAATTTTCAGAATGATAATATATTCTGTTCTCAAGTGATTATCACCAAATTTTGTGATGAAATATTCTGATATTTTTACTAAATTGTAAAGTATAATAATTATTAAGTAAATTTAGAAAGTTTCAAGTATGTGACAATTGTTTTTATATTTTTTATTCACTTGAAAAAAATAGAATTTTCAGAATGACAACATATTCTGTTGTCATGTCATTACTTTCAAATTTTGTAACCTAATATTCTAATATTTTTACTAAATTGCAAAGTATAATAATTATTAAGTAAATTTAGAAAGTTTCAAGTATGTGACAATTGTTTTTATATTTTTTATTCACTTATAAAATTATAATTTTCAGAATGACAATATATTCTGTTCTCATGTGATTATCACCAAATTTTGTGATAAAATATTTTGATATTTTCACTAAACTGTAAAGTTTAATAATTATTAAGTAAATTTAGAAAGTCTCAAGTATGTGACAATTGTTTTTATATTTTTTATTCACTTATAAAATTATAATTTTCAGAATGACAATATATTCTGTTCTCATGTGATTATCACCAAATTTTGTGATAAAATATTTTGATATTTTCACTAAACTGTAAAGTTTAATAATTATTAAGTAAATTTAGAAAGTCTCAAGTATGTGACAATTGTTTTTATATTTTTTATTCACTTGAAAAATTAGAATTTTCAGAATGATAATATATTCTGTTCTCAAGTGATTATCACCAAATTTTGTGATGAAATATTCTGATATTTTTACTAAATTGTAAAGTATAATAATTATTAAGTAAATTTAGAAAGTTTCAAGTATGTGACAATTGTTTTTATATTTTTTATTCACTTATAAAATTATAATTTTCAGAATGACAATATATTCTGTTCTCATGTGATTATCACCAAATTTTGTGATAAAATATTTTGATATTTTCACTAAACTGTAAAGTTTAATAATTATTAAGTAAATTTAGAAAGTCTCAAGTATGTGACAATTGTTTTTATATTTTTTATTCACTTGAAAAATTAGAATTTTCAGAATGATAATATATTCTGTTCTCATGTGATTATCACCAAATTTTGTGATGAAATATTCTGATATTTTAATATTAATAATTATTAAGTAAATTTAGAAAGTTTCAAGTATGTGACAATTGTTTTTATATTTTTTATTCACTTGAAAAAAATAGAATTTTCAGAATGAAAACATATTCTGTTGTCATGTCATTACTTTCAAATTTTGTAACCTAATATTCTAATATTTTTACTAAATTGCAAAGTATAATAATTATTAAGTAAATTTAGAAAGTTTCAAGTATGTGACAATTGTTTTTATATTTTTTATTCACTTATAAAATTATAATTTTCAGAATGACAATATATTCTGTTCTCATGTGATTATCACCAAATTTTGTGATAAAATATTTTGATATTTTCACTAAACTGTAAAGTTTAATAATTATTAAGTAAATTTAGAAAGTCTCAAGTATGTGACAATTGTTTTTATATTTTTTATTCACTTATAAAATTATAATTTTCAGAATGACAATATATTCTGTTCTCATGTGATTATCACCAAATTTTGTGATAAAATATTTTGATATTTTCACTAAACTGTAAAGTTTAATAATTATTAAGTAAATTTAGAAAGTCTCAAGTATGTGACAATTGTTTTTATATTTTTTATTCACTTGAAAAATTAGAATTTTCAGAATGATAATATATTCTGTTCTCAAGTGATTATCACCAAATTTTGTGATGAAATATTCTGATATTTTTACTAAATTGTAAAGTATAATAATTATTAAGTAAATTTAGAAAGTTTCAAGTATGTGACAATTGTTTTTATATTTTTTATTCACTTATAAAATTATAATTTTCAGAATGACAATATATTCTGTTCTCATGTGATTATCACCAAATTTTGTGATAAAATATTTTGATATTTTCACTAAACTGTAAAGTTTAATAATTATTAAGTAAATTTAGAAAGTCTCAAGAATGTGACTATTGTTTTCATATTTTTTATTCACTTAAAAAATTAGAATTTTCAGAATGATAATATATTCTGTTCTCATGTGATTATCACCAAATTTTGTGATGAAATATTCTGATATTTTAATATTAATAATTATTAAGTAAATTTAGAAAGTTTCAAGTATGTGACAATTGTTTTTATATTTTTTATTCACTTGAAAAAAATAGAATTTTCAGAATGACAACATATGCTGTTGTCATGTCATTACTTTCAAATTTTGTAACCTAATATTCTAATATTTTTACTAAATTGCAAAGTATAATAATTATTAAGTAAATTTAGAAAGTTTCAAGTATGTAACAATTATCTTTATATTTTTTATTCACTTGAAAAATTGGAATTTTTAGAATGACAATATATTTCGTTCTCATGTGATCATCACCAAATTTTGTGATGAAATATTCTGATATTTTTACTAAATTGTAAAGTTAAATAATTATTAAGTAAATTTAGAAAGTTTCAAGTATGTGACAATTGTTTTTATATTTTTTATTCACTTATAAAATTATAATTTTCAGAATGACAATATATTCTGTTCTCATGTGATTATCACCAAATTTTGTGATAAAATATTTTGATATTTTCACTAAACTGTAAAGTTTAATAATTATTAAGTAAATTTAGAAAGTCTCAAGTATGTGACAATTGTCTTTATATTTTTTATTCACTTGAAAATTTAGAATTTTCAGAATGACAATATATTGTTCTCATGTGATTATCACCAAATTTTGTGATGAAATATTCTGATATTTTTACTAAATTGCAATGTATAATAATTATTAAGTAAATTTAGAAAGTTTCAAGTATGTGACAATTGTTTTTATATTTTTTATTCACTTGAAAAATTAGAATTTTCAGAATGATAATATATTCTGTTCTCATGTGATTATCACCAAATTTTGTGATGAAATATTCTGATATTTTAATATTAATAATTATTAAGTAAATTTAGAAAGTTTCAAGTATGTGACAATTGTTTTTATATTTTTTATTCACTTGAAAAAAATAGAATTTTCAGAATGACAACATATTCTGTTGTCATGTCATTACTTTCAAATTTTGTAACCTAATATTCTAATATTTTTACTAAATTGCAAAGTATAATAATTATTAAGTAAATTTAGAAAGTTTCAAGTATGTAACAATTATCTTTATATTTTTTATTCACTTGAAAAATTAGAATTTCCAGAAAGACAATATATTATGTTCTCATGTGATTATCACCAAATTTTGTAACGAAATATTCTGATATTTTTACTAAATTGCAAAGTATAATAACTATTAAGTATATTTAGAAAGTTTCAAGTATGCGACAATTGTTTTTATATTTTTCATTAACTTGAAAAATTGGAATTTTTAGAATGACAATATATTCTGTTCTCATGTGATCATCACCAAATTTTGTGATGAAATATTCGGATATTTTTACTAAATTGCAAAGTATAATAATTATTAAGTAAATTTAGAAAGTTTCAAGTATGTGACAATTGTTTTTATATTTTTTATTCACTTGAAAATTTAGAATTTTCAGAATGACAATATATTCTGTTCTCATGTGATTATCACCAAATTTTGTAATGAAATATTCTGATATTTTTACTAAATTGTAAAGTATAATAATTATTAAGTAAATTTAGAAAGTTTCAAGTATGTGACAATTGTTTTTATATTTTTTATTCACTTGAAAATTTAGAATTTTCAGAATGACAATATATTCTGTTCTCATGTGATTATCACCAAATTTTGTAATGAAATATTCTGATGTTTTTACTAAATTGCAAAGTATAATAATTATTAAGTAAATTTAGAAAGTTTCAAGTATGTGACAATTGTTTTTATATTTTTTATTCACTTGAAAATTTAGAATTTTCAGAATGACAATATATTCTGTTCTCATGTGATTATCACCAAATTTTGTAATGAAATATTTTGATATTTTTACTAAATTGTAAAGTATAATAATTATTAAGTAAATTTAGAAAGTTTCAAGTATGTGACAATTGTTTTTATATTTTTTATTCACTTGAAAATTTAGAATTTTCAGAATGACAATATATTCTGTTCTCATGTGATTATCACCAAATTTTGTAATGAAATATTCTGATATTTTTACTAAATTGCAAAGTATAATAATTATTAAGTAAATTTAGAAAGTTTCAAGTATGTGACAATTGTTTTTATATTTTTTATTCACTTTAAAATTTAGAATTTTCAGAATGACAATATATTCTGTTCTCATGTGATTATCACCAAATTTTGTAATGAAATATTCTGATGTTTTTACTAAATTGTAAAGTGTAATAATTATTAAATAAATTTAGAAAGTTTCAAGTACGTGACAATTGTTTCTGTATTTTTTATTCACTTGAAAAATTAGAATTTTCAGAATGATAATATATTCTGTTCTCATGTGATTATCACCAAATTTTGTAATGAAATATTCTGATATTTTTACTAAATTGTAAAGTGTAATAATTATTAAATAAATTTAGAAAGTTTCAAGTACGTGACAATTGTTTCTGTATTTTTTATTCACTTGAAAAATTAGAATTTTCAGAATGACAATATATTCTGTTCTCATGTGATTATCACCAAATTTTGTGATGAAATATTCTGATATTTTTACTAAATTGTAAAGTTGAATAATTATTAAGTAAATTTAGAAAGTTTTAAGTATGTGACAATTGTTTTTATATTTTTTATTCACTTGAAAAATTAGAATTTTCAGAATGACAATATATTGTTCTCATGTGATTATCACCAAATTTTGTGACGAAATATTCTGATATTTTTACTAAATTGTAAAGTTGAATAATTATTAAGTAAATTTAGAAAGTTTTAAGTATGTGACAATTGTTTTTATATTTTTTATTCACTTGAAAATTTAGAATTTTCAGAATGACAATATATTCTGTTCTCATGTGATTATCACCAAATTTTGTAACGGAATATTTTCATATTTTTACTAAATTGCAAAGTATAATAACTATTAAGTAAATTTAGAAAGTTTCAAGTATGTGACAATTGCTTCTATATTTTTTATTCACTTGAAAAACTAGAATTTTCAGAATGACAATATCTTCTGTTCTCATGTGATTATCACCAAATTTTGTGAAGAAATATTCTGATATTTTTACTAAATTATAACGTTGAATAATTATTAAGTAAATTTAGAAAGTTTTAAGTATGACAATTGTTTCTATATTTTTCATTCACTTGAAAAACTAGAATTTTCAGAATGACAATATATTCTGTTCTAATGCGACTATCTTCACATTTTGTGAAGAAATATTCTGATATTTTTACTAAATTGTAAAATATCATAATTAATAAGTAAATTTAGAAAGTTTTAAATATGTGACAATTGTTTTTATATTTTTTATTCACTTGAAAAAATAGAATTTTCAGAATGACAACATTTGGCGATTTCCACACATCACATAACCTCAAAACTATCTCGCAGAAAATTTAGCACAGGTAGAAAGCTCTGAATTTTAATGGTGCCAACCTTGAAAAATTGATATTGCATTGAGCGAGCCCTTAACGAACCAATATGAGTGCGTTAATGACTCGGTTTTAGACGCAAAATAGAAAAAAATGGTGATGTGGCCATCATGTCACTTTCTCTGACTTGATGGTATCATTTATATTTACGCTTTCATGGTTTATTTTCAATTGAAATCGAATTTTAAATGTGCATCGAACGTTTCGTAGACTCGGATGAAACTGACGTTTAAAACGTCAAAATTATGAAAGAGAAAAATTATACTTCAAATTCAAAAACTCAGTTTACTCAAAAACTAAAGAGATTTCGAAAATTTTTGGCATTCTCTACAATTATTATTAACAAAAAATTGCTGTAACTATTAGCGTTTCATAATTATGTACCAAAAATGAAAAAAAAAACAGACACACACACAGACAGACACACACACACACAGACGCACACACAGACACACACACAGACACAAAAGCAAAATTCCAGAAATTGTTGAAATGGCATCTAGGGACCCCAAAACGGATATTCCCGTAAAAAAAATTTTTGAAAAAAAATCACGATCACAATACTTTCTCGTACCTCGCAACGGAGAAAGTAAAAATAATGAAACATAAATCAAAAGAAGCATCATATTAAATGAAAATAATTTATCCAACTTTTTGCCCACGCAGTAGTGTTTAAGTGAACAATAAACCTCTCGATGTTTTAAAATGTTATTCAGATAAGAAAGCGGAATTTGTAAACATTTGCATATATCTTTCCTATTAATCACAATTTCCAGTTTATAATATAAATTCAGCTTAATAACTTATTCCCAGATACTCGATACGTCTTCATCCTTTATCCCACAGACATTCATTTGCGGTCATTTAGATCATAGCCGCATTCATGCTGTCAAATTACAATTTTTAATAAAACCCAAAATACTATAAATTACAAAGATGATTATCTTTCTTGTAATAATATAAATAAAAAAAATATTTTTCATGGGATATTACACGTTTATCCGCCCAAATTGAGGTAAAAATTTGGATTGTTTTACCAGGTATGCTAATGAGCTTTAAATAAAATAAAAAATACTCTACACGGTTTCTCCCATTTTAAATCAAAATTATGAATGACTTGTTGTTTAGGGAATCTTGAATGAATATAGAGGAATATATTAGCATACTGGTTAAATGCCCACACTAAAAATCTGTCAGATTTAATGTAATCCTGCAATAAAAAATAATTGGATTATATGTTGTGGTCTTCTTAATAATGACGATTTTGAATTAATTATTATTTCTGATAATAAAAAATACGAAAGAAGTAGTTCCATGTAAAAATACGCTCGCGTTGGATTAAAGGTTACGTTGGTTTTCCATTTAACGTTTGATATTACTGTCAACATATTAAGTTTACGATCGTGTTATTTTCGGCGGTTTTGATACGTGATTTTATTGGTTCGGTTATTTATTATTATTCTTGTTTGATGTTTGATGTGTTATTCACGTCTTCTTGCACGTTACTCCCATCATATAGTGGCTGACTTCAACACCACGAACTTAAAAAAAAATAAAGCAATTTCGGTAGGTACTGTAGTTTTATTTACCAACGAAAATTTGCTCAATAATTACAACAAATATTTTTGACTCAGTTATATTACATTTAAAAGGAAATATGTGTAACATATTAATTCGAATAGACAATTAATTAAGAATACAACTCAAATCTGGGACGTAGATTGGCTGGTACTGAAAATACAACTGATCCTTGAAAATACTACTCAAATGTAGGATGCTGATTGGCTAGCGCTAATACAAACTAGACAGTGACAGTGGCTGTCAAACGGTGCATTCATTACACGAATTTGCAAGTTCCGCTACATTTACACAAAATGCGGCGTTTTTGAAACCGCCGCACTACAGTTATAAAAGAAGTGAAAAATTACGTTCCGAACATACAAAATCAAAACAAATTTTATATGTAATTCGTTATATTCTCTAACCGAACATAACGCGTGGGGAGATTAAAACCATTGCAATTTTATTTTGGAATACACTAGTTATAATCTCGGATGAAAATGCAATGAATGCGAAGCGAAAACTCGTGATTTAATTGAAAAAAAATTGCAATGGTCCCCACTTGTTATTTTATAACTGAGAATACAACTCATATTTTCATAAAATTCACACAACCAATTAGAGAACGCGAAAGTACACAACGTGACGTTGCGTAAGCCAATAGTTTTGTGTCAATTCTCAGTGGTTTTGCACCATACAATCCCACCCCGTGTTTTTACTTTCTCCGTTACGAAGTACGAGAAAGTATTGTGATCGTGATTTTTTTTTTTAAATTTTTTTTTACGGAAATATCCGTTTTGGGGTCCCTAGATGCCATTTCAACAATTTCTGGAATTTTTTTTTTGTGTTTGTGTGTGTGTGTGTGTGTGTGTCTGTGTGTGTGTGTGTGTCTGCTGTGCGCGCTGTACCTCAAAAACGAATAGAGCAATTGATATGAAACTTTGAACATCCGTCTTATTTGATAATCTGAAGAACTGAAAAGCTTTTGGTAAAATTTCGTACACCGGAAGTGGGCGTTTACCTTAACTGTTTTTTGTTCTTTGCCAATATTTTCTTAAATATGAAAAATATCACAAAAACATTTAAACAAATATTGAAGACAACAAAGAAATGAACATCTTTTGCTTGAAAACATTTTTCATAAAATCATTGCTATTCGAGAAAAAAATGTATTAATTTATTTTTATTTTTGGTTTATAATTATGGAACGATAATAGTTACAGCAAATTTATATGTATAAAAATTGTAGAGAATGCTCAAATGAACAACTTATAAAGAATAAGTTTTTTTCAAAATCTCTTTAGTTTTTGAGTAAACTTAGTTTATAAATTTGCATAATAATTTTTTCATCTTTCATAATTTTGACGTTTTAAACGTCAGTTTCATCCGAGTCTACGAAACGTTCGATGTACATTTAAAATATGATTTAAACTGAAAATAAACCACGAAAGCGTAAATATAAATGATATTATTAAGTCGGAGAAAGTAACATGATGGCCACATCACCGTTTTTTTTTAATTTGATGTGATATCTGAAATATCGGATTTATGATTTTTTTAATTGTTACAGTCGGAAAAATTAAACTTTTATTGAATGCTACTAGTTCATAAACAGTTTCATAAATTTTCAGAGAAAATCCACAATTGCTGAAACTATGCATTAGAAAGTCATTCGAAATATTCCTTCTTTTATTTATGCAACAAATTATTTCAAACAAATAGTTGCAAAAAACAGACCTCTTGAAAATCGTTTCTTTCCGCATCAAAATATTAATCACAGAATCCATCGAATTTCTTATAAACATTTTGGATTTGTAATCAAAGGATTAGTCAAAAAAGAAATTTCGTCATGTTTTTGACTTTAGTATACCGTGTGTTCGATAAAAAAAAACGCCCAACGCCATAACTCTGTTATTTATTGACCGATTTGAATGAACTACAAAAAATGTCCATGGCTGTTTAAATACTATAAAATGACGGTAATTATATATTTTTTTCAAAATCAACTTCATTGCCAAATGATAGTCAACTTTAAATTTTTAAACGGCTGCATATACTTTTCTAATTTTATAATATTAGACATTATTTTTCTGAATCCAATTATGCCCGTTATGTTGGTTTTAAGTTAATATTTATGCCGGAAAAAGATAATATTAAATTTTGTTAACATGATTTTTTTGGTAATAAATGTAGTGTGTCTTGAAAAAAATTCAAATCGACAAATGTCATTTATTGTTTAAGTAATGTCAACCATTTGTTATTAGTGTGTTTCAGACATAATCATGAACAATAGCGAATTAACAGACATGTTGCAAATTTATTTTCTTTGAAATAGAAATCGAAGAGCTGCAGCACGGATTTATCATCTACGGTTTCCAGAGCGGCGATTACTAAATTTAGAAGGTTAGAAGGAAATTTAAGACGATATGGAGCCTTTAAAAAGCCGAAGAGAGTAGATCGACAAATTCGTGGACTTAATTTTTGAAAAATATAATTTTAAATTAAAGATTTACTTAAATTTTTTTCGACCAAAATATTAAACGAAAAACATCATATTGGGCATTATTGGATTTAGAAAAATAATGTCTAATGTAATAAAATTAAACCATTATAGGCAGCTATTTAAAAATTTTAAGTTGACTATTGAAAAAAATCAATTTTAATGCCATTTGTTACTATTTAAACAGCCATTGACTTCGGTTTTTAGTTCATTCATATCGGTCAATAAATAACAAAGTTATGGCGTTGGGCGTTTTTTATCGAACACCCGGTATATGATATGTATTATTTATTTATGCGGCAATCACCATTGTACAATATAAAATAGAGAGTTGCTTTTATTATCAAAGAAAAAAACATATGAATTACCCGAAATCCTAGTACATTAATTCTGTTTCTTACCTACGCAAAGTTACCCATCTCGGAAGGGACACCCTTATAAATAAATCAGGGACAACCGTAAAATTTTGAATGAGCTGTTGTGGGTAACACACAGTGGGGTGCAATCTTTATCCGTGCCGAAGTGTAGTAGAGTTGGCATGCTCGCCTTTTGACACCGCAACCAAAAATAAATGAGTGGTACAGTTTCAAACACTTTTTTTAAGATCGGTGTCGCATGAAATTTCAATTAAATTATCAACTTCTTGTTCACTAAGATTAAATATTTCTTCCTTTTCAATTCCGACAGAAAAAGAATCTTTAATCCACATTTAAATACTAAAATTCAACGCAACTTGGGTTTTTTGATTTTAGAAAAGTTTAATAACATTTGGTTCTAATTTTGAAAGACATAATCTTGATCAATTTTTTAGGCGGTGTGAGCCATCTCTGCAGGCGTGTATTCAAAATGCATTCGCCCCCACAAAATGACCATCGGCCCCCAAATACGGATTGTCAGATAAACGCCCAATTTAGACGTCGATCGCAGCGGCGGCTCGTGGATTTCCGCAGGGAGGACAAAGGCAAAGATGTCGCTCGTGCCGCACTACTTACTCTTATAGAGAAAACAAATATTTCGTTGCAGTTTCGATCAAATTTTCTTCCGTTGCCTCACCGCTAAACATCCACGAGCCGCCACTGGTCGATCGTCCACGTTGAGAAACACTAATCTAGCCGAATGCGTATTTTTCACTTTCAAAATTGTTTGAGTTAAAATTTCGGTAAAACTAGCCCAAATGATTTTTTTGATTATTTACTTGTTTTATTATTGGAAGTCTACAGAGTGTACCTTTAAAGTTTGAAATAAAGAAAATCTAGGTGAATGCATAATTTTACACTTTCAAAAATGTTTGAGTTGAAATTTCGGAAAAACTAGCTCAAATTATTTTTTGATTATTTACTTGTTTTATTACTACGAATCTATAGAATGTGCTTGTAAAACTTAAAGATATTCCACTAAGGCTTTTTTAGAAAACTAAGAAAATCTAGGCGAATGCATAATTTTGAATATTCAAAAATTTTGGGAAAACCAGCCCAAATTATTTTTTTTATTATTTACTTGTTTTATTGCTAGAAGTGTACAGAGTATGCTTTTAAAGTTTATAGATAATCCACTAAGGGACTCCATTGGAAATTAAGAAAATCTAGACAAATGCATATTTTTCACTTTCACAAATGTTTGAGTTGAAATTTTGGAGACATTAGCTTAAACTACTTTGGGATTATTTACTTGCTTTATTTCTAGAAGTCTACAGAGTGTGTTTTTACAATTTGAAGATAATCTATTAAAGGATTTTCTAGGAAATTAGGAACATCTAGGTGGATGCATAATTTTGCGCTTTCAAAAATATTTCAGTTAAAATTTCGGAAAAACCAGCTAACATATTTTTTTTTTATCATTTACTTGTTTTATTACTACGAATCTATAGAATATGCTTGTAAAATTTGAAGAGAATCCACTAAGTTGTTTTCTAGGAAATTAAAAAAATCTAGACCATTTTGCGTTTTCCAAAATGTTTGAGTTGAAATTTCGGAAAAGTTGAAACCGAAAATTCATATGTTTTAAGTAAATTTAAGTAAAAAAATGTTTTTTCAATGTACGTGTGATTATTTTAAAATTTGGGGTGTTTGCCGATTTTATTATAGAAATGAACATTAATCTGTTTTGAGTAAATTTGAAAGTCTGGAATTTTTTGCAATTGGTTTTTATTTTCAAGGCAACTTGAAAATGTCCAACTTCAAAATTGAATTCAGTGTTTAAGGGTAAATATTTCAAAATTATGGCGATTATTTCGAAATCTAGGGTAGGAATGTTTGCAAATTTCTTATAGAAAAGTGAAGTTGCAATGCATTTTCAGTGAATTTAAAAATTTCAATTGGTTTTATATTATTTGGCGATTTAGAAAATTCTTGACTTCAAAGTGTTCAAGTGTGATTATTTCGAATCCTAGCTTAGTAACGTATGCATTTTTTTACAGAAAAAATAAGTGCAATGTATTTAAAGTGACTTTAAAAAAATTGAGAGGTTGTTTCAATGATTTTTTTTTTCATTTTTTTAGCGGTTTCGAAAAAACCTCAGAATGTTGAAATGTTATTATTTTGAATGTTTCCAAAATTAAGTAGATATTTAAAGTGTAATCTATTTTAGAGGAATCTCGAAAGTTTAAAATTTGTCACAATTGTTTTTTTGCTGTTGGTAAAAAGTTCATCACAATTGAACCGGGAGCTGTTCAAGTGTGATTATTTTAAAATCTAAGGTAGGTATTTTTACTTTCTCCGTTACGAAGTACGAGAAAGTATTGTGATCGTGATTTTTTTTTCAAAATTTTTTTTTGCGGAAATATCCGTTTTGGGGTCCCTAGATGCCATTTCAACAATTTCTGGAAAAAAATTTTTTGAAAAAGTTTTTTGCCAATATTTTCTTAAATATAAAAAATATCACAAAAACATTTAAACAAACATCGAAGACAACAAATAAATGAATAGCTTTTGCTTGAAAATATTTTTCATAAAATCATTGCTATTCGAGAAAAAAATTTATCAATTTTTTTTAATTTTTGGTTTATAATTATAAAACGATAATAGTTACAGCAATTTTATGTGAATGATAATTGTAGAGAATGCCAAAATAAACAACTTCTAAAGAATAAGTTTTCTTCGAAATCTCGTAAGTTTTCGAGTAAACCTAGTTTTTGAATTTGAAGTATAATTTTTCCATCTTTCTTGATTTTGACGTTTTAAACGTCAGTTTCATCCGAGTTTACGCAACGCTCGATGTACATTTAAAATATGATTTCAATTGAAAATAAGCCCATGAAAACGTAAATATAAAGTCGGAGAAAGTAACTTGATGGCCACATCACCATTTTTTCCATTTTTTATAGAACTATAGAGTGGAATCTATATCTAGTTCAGACGTTTTAAAACGTTTCTCTTTGAGAATTATGATCACATAATTTGGTAAAAAGTCTGCTATAGGAACTACAAATATACACTTTGCCACCGTTCCTAGTGACTAACTGTTATAAAACAAATAATATGTAAAAAACTTTTTTTTGTGTTTTTACAATATTTTTTCGCGACCCGGCAAAATTCTTCTGCGACCCGGTGCCGGGTCGCGACCCACACTTTGGGAAACGCTGAACTAGACTATCGCCTTGATGTGTGCCGCGTGACAGGAGGAGCCTATATTGAGTACCTATAAGTTCCCAAAGTAAACTTTAACAATCACTGTATAAAATAGTTTAAACGAATTTATAATAACGTTATTAGTTTTGGATTAATAACATATTGAAAGTGTTTATTTCTTTTGTAGTAACCGTGTATTATTGTAGGTACTATATGTTACGTTTATTTTCCTAAAATGATTGGCAAGTGTCAAACTGTCATATTGATATTTTGAAATGTATGAACTAAGAAAATACATGCGGTCTTTTGTTCATGACCTGCTTTCACTAATTTTTTATTCGATCTCGCTGTATTATTACTGTACATTTTGTATTTATTCGGAATTTCTGTACGAAAGTTTTGCGCCTCCCTGTAAAAATTTCTGCGGACGCCCATGATACTGACAATTATTAATTAATGAATTGAAATTTTATAAGAACGAAAAAAGGATCTCTTGTCCGGCGTGGAATCGAACCACAAACTCGCAATGATCGAAAATGAGTTAATTAAAAAAAAATTATAAAAGGAAAAATTGTGTTACTTTAGTATCTCAAAATTATCATTAAAACTTTGAATTTTATCAGCGACGGCTCGTGGATTTCCGTAGGTGAGGCAAAGACAAAGATGCCGTTCGTGCTGCACTACTTGCTCTAATAGAGGAAGCAAATAATCTGTTGCTTTTTCGGTCAAATTTTCTTCCGTTGCCTCGCCGCCGAACATCCACGAGCCGCCGCTGAATTTTATATAGCTTATCATGTTAAAATTATAGTAAATATTTTACTGTCATGTGTCTTTTTTGCAAGTTACTTCGTGAAACACAAATTAAACAATCCACTTTTTTAAAGTTCGAAGATTTTAAAATCTTCGATTTTGGTTTTTGAAACTACATAACTGCCAAACGCATTGTCCAATTTTAATGATTCTAACATCAAAAAGTGGAAATTTTTGTGCGAGTTAATAAATATTTTCGTGAAATCAACGCAAAACTGAACGTTTTCAAAACTCGAAGATTCAAAATTGCGACTATCAAATGCTTTGTCTGAATATGATGATTTAAACGTCAAATGTGTAACATTTAGTGTAATTTTAAACTGATAAAATTTGTTTCATGAAATTAACACAAACTGCAAAAATCCTACCTTTTTTAAAGTCCCAAGATTTCAAAATCGTGATTTGGTTTTTAAAACTACATAACTGCCAAACGCATTGTCCTATTTTAAAGATTGTAACGCCAAAAAGTGAAAAATTTTATGCGATTTAAAAACCGGTTTATAAATATTTTCGCAAATCCTCAAAATTGCACGTTTCTAAAATTCGAAAATTTAAAATTGCGATTTGGTTTTTTACTTTCTCCGTTACGAAGTACGAGAAAGTATTGTGATCGTGATTTTTTTTCCAAAAAATTTTTTTACGGAAATATCTGTTTTGGGGTCCCTAGATGCCATTTCAACAATTTCTGGAAAAAAAAAATTTGTGTCTGTGTGTGTGTGTGTGTGTGTGTGTGTGTGTGTCTGTGCGCGCTGTATCTCAAAAACTAATAGACCAATTGATATGAAACTTTGAACGTAAGTTTTATTTGATAATCCGAAGAACTGAAAAGCTTTTGGTAAAATTTCGTACACCGGAAGTGGGTGTTTACCTTAACTGTTTTTTGTTTTTTGCCAATATTTTCTTAAATATGAAAAATATCACAAAAACATTTAAACAAATATTGAAGACAATAAAGAAATTCGATTATTTTGTTTGAAAACATTTTTCATAAAATCATTGTTATTCGAGAAAAAAATTTATTAATTTTTTTTCATTTTTGGTATACAATTATGAAACGCTAATAGTTACAGCAAATTTATGTAAATAATAATTGTAGAGAATGCCAAAATGAACAATTTATGAAGAATAAGTTTTTTTCGAAATCTCTTTAGTTTTTGAGTAAACTGAGTTTTTGGATTTTAAGTACATTTTTCAATCTTTCATAATTTTGACGTTTTAAACGTCAGTTTTATCCGAGTCTACGAAACGTTCGATGCACACTTAAAATATGATTTAAATTGAAAATAAACCATGGAAGCGTAAATATAAATGATACCATCAAGTCGGAGAAAGTAACATGATGGCCACATCACCATTTTTTTCTCTACATAACAGTCTGTCTGTAACTGTGCGCGCTGTATCTCAAAAACTAATAGAGCAATTGATATGAAACTTTGAACATCCTTCTTATTTGATAATCTGAAGAACTGAAAAGCTTTTGGTAAAATTTCGTATTTCCGAATATTTTCCTTAACAGTTTTTTGTTTTTTTAGCCTTTTTTGGGACTTCAGGACAATGGTTTCAGAACTTTTTTTATATCTTTTTTAAGGACATTTTAAAAGACCTTTCTTCGACGATTCTTTTTCAGGACTTTTTAAGAAAGACTTATTTTTTGGACTTTCGGGGCCTTCATTTTCAGGATTTCTTTTTAAAATTTTATTAAGAGGATTTTTTTTGAGGAATTTTTTCTCGAGACGTTTTCGGGACTTTCTTAAGAACCCTTTGTTGAGGACTTATTTTCGGGATTTTTTTCAGAACAAATTTTTCAGAATTTTCTTCATGACATTTTTTAGGATTTTTTTTTCATGACCTCTTTTTGGACCAATTTCCAAGAAGAATGATTACAACATCCATGGGTTAGTCAGGTTATTATTAATGATGGTGTTAGTTGATACTTAAATATTCAATAATTATGCTAAATTAATAAAATGTTTACATGTTTACGTTTACAATATTATGAAATAAAAAATAAAAAATAATTTAAAACAATATCTACAAGTAAAACTTAAAATCTACCGAATAAAAGAGACATTATTACAATAAAAAGACATATATAAAGAATACAATTTAAAATATTGGTCAATTAAGATTAAAATTTTAAAAATATAAAAACTGTTCATCAGGACTTTTCCAGATATTTTTAGCATTTTTTTAAGACTATTTTCAAAAATTTTAATTTCAGTAATTATTTAAGGCCTTTTTGCGGGACTTTTTCAGGACTTTTTTTCAAGACTCTGTTTTGGATTTCTTTTTGAGGGCAATTTCTTCAGATATTTTTAAGGACTTTTTACAATGCCTTTTTTCAGAAATTTTAATTTTTAATTTTTTAAAGATGTAATTTTCAGGGCAATTTTTCAAGACAATTTTTTTATATTTCATCAGCACTTTTTTTCTGAACTTTCTTGAGGACTTATTTTAGGACTTCCTTTCAGCACTTTTTAGGACTCTTTTTCGGGACATTTATTTCTGGACTTTTTTCACGGCTTTTATCAGGACTCTTCTTTTCAAGACTTTATTTCGAGGATTGTTCCTTCACGACTTTTTTTCGAGACTCTTTCGAAACTTTCTTAAGAACTCCTTGTTCAGGACTTCTTTTCAGGATATTTTTCAGAATTTTCTTCATTACATTTTTTTCAGAATATTTTTTTCGGGAAGCCTAGGAGTTTTTTAGATCCAATATTTCAGAACATTTTTTATAGTATTATTTTTCTGGACTTATTTTCAAGACCCTGTTTGGGATTTTTTTCGGGACAATTTCGTCAGTTTTCTTTTTGATGTTTTTTTTAAGGACATTTTTGCAGGTTTTTTTCAGAAATGTTTTTTTTAAGACTCTTTCACAACTTTTTAACTGGACTCTTTTCTCAAGACTTTATTTTCCAAAACAGTTTCTCGAGGACTTTTTCTTCAAATATTTTTTATCTCTTTGTTGAGGACTTTTTAACAGGACTTTTTTTTAGATTTTTTACAACTTACGGTAAAGATTATTAAAATTTGGAACATAATTTGTCATTTTTACCTTTCATAATTTTGACGTTTCAAACGACAGTATCATCCGATCATGTGAAATGCTCGATTTAAAATATGATATAAATATGAATAACTATTATACCATCAAATCGGAGAAAGTAATATGATGGCCACATCACCATTTTTTGTGTCTGTGTGTGTCTGTGTGTGTGTGTGTGTGTCTGTCTGTGCGCGCTGTATCTCAAAAACTAATAGAGCAATTGATATGAAACTTTAAACATCCGTCTTAATTGATAATCTGAAGAACTGAAAAGCTTTTGGTAAAATTTCGTATACCGGAAGTGGGCGTTTACCTCAACTGTTTTTTGTTTTTTGCCAATATTTTCTTAAATATGAAAAATATCACAAAAACATTTAAACAAACTTTGAACACAACAAAGAAATGAACATCTTTTACTTGAAAACATTTTTCATAAAATCATTTTTATTCGAGAAAAAAATTTATTATTATTTTTTTAATTTTTGGTTTATAATTATAAAACGATAATAGTTACAGTAATTGTATGTTAATAATAATTGTAGAGAATGCAAAAATGAACAACTTACAAAGAATAAGTTTTTTCGAAATCCCTTTAGTTTTTGAATAAATTGAGTTTTTATATTTGAAGTATAATAGATAATAATAAATACAGTTTATTGAAACTCATAAGAGCTACAAATGGCCATCGACCGAAGTCTTTCAGCCTATTAACACTAGCTACATTTGTTAGTTACATTGTTCTTAAAATAGTTATATTATAAATGTTATATTACATTACATGGTATTTTTAAGATATTAAAGAGACTTGTTAGTTAATGCTTATAACTACTCTCTCGTGCACTTTTTGATCATTTCCAAAATTGGTTTTTCCGGAAATTTATATGCATGATGCATATTTCTATCTCTCTGCAGCATTATTTTGTTCAATATTTCGTGATTTGCGTTACGAGCAAATTTGTTTATTAATTGTTGCGATCTTAATTCGAATTTTGGGACATTGGTTAAGTTATATAGGAGGATGTTGGGAGGGTTGTGTAGTGGATTGTTCGGATGTCTGATGCGGGTTAGTATCTGTAGACAGGACGTTTCTGCTTCTTCTTTACTTCTCTTGAAGTATAATTTTTCCATCTTTCATCATTTTGACGTTTTAAACGTCAGTTTCCTCCGAGTTTACAAAGCGCTCGATGTACATTTAAAATATGATTCAAATTGAAAATAAACCATGAAAGCGTAAATATAAATGATACCATCAAATCGGAGAAAGTAACATGATGGCCACATCACCATTTTTTTTATTGCACAACTGTCAAATACTTTGTCTGATTTTGATGATTCAAATGTCAAAATGTGGAAAATTTAGTGTAATTTTAAAATTGCTAACAAATTTTTTTGATGAAATTAACACGAACTGTAAAAACCAACTTTTTTTAAGTTGATAGATTTTAGGATCGTGATTTTAGTTTTTGAAACTTCACAATTGCTACACGCATAGTCCGATTTTAATGGTTATAACGTCAGAATTGCAATTTAACAACCGGTTAATAAATATTTCCGTGAAATCAACGCTAAACCTCAAAATTTCACAATTTGAAGATTTACAATTGCGGTTTTTTTAATTGTTTAAAATTGAAGTGGGTGAATTACGAAGCGGGACTGACAAAGTGGGCGTTTTGGACCAAAAAGTTTGAGAAACACTGCTTTAGTATAACGATAAGTGATCACAGTCACAGATTAAAATCACAGATATTAAAAAGTAACAATCACAAGTAGCAACGGGATTCAAAAGTAGCAGTTTTGCCCATCTCTAGTAAACACCCACTTCCGGCGTATGGAACTTTACTAAAAGCTTTTCAGTTCTTCGGATTATCAAATAAGACTTATATCTAAAGTTTCATGTTAATTACTGTATTAGTTTTTGAGATACAGCTCGCACACAAACACACACACACGCGCACACACACAGGCACAAAAAAATATCCAGAAATTGTTAAAATGGCATATTTCCGTAAAATAAAATTTTGCAAAAAATTTCACGATCACGTTCTTCGTAACGGAGAAAGTAAAAATTACATGTACCTGAGTAAAACCATAAATACTTTTGTGTAGAATACAGCGCCTGTTGTAAATCGTAATGCTACAGCAACTGTCACTTTTTGGAACAAAATGAAATATCCGCCATTATGATTTCATGGCAAGCCTTTGTTTTTAATTCAAAATAATTATGAAGTTTTCGCAAATATCTCGCTAAATACTCTGCAGAAAGGTACCAAATTAATTATTCATATTTACGGCAGCCAATATTAACACATTTCAAATTTTACATATAAATTCCCATGGCTTGCTTCGCAATTCAGCACCCACTTCAAATCAATTACTCCATAAACTATTTTAATTATCACATTGTTTGGTCTGAATTACTAAACAGTTCCCAAATAATAAAAATTAAGCAATTACTTTAAAGAAAAAATTAAATGTCAGAGAAGATTGGATTTCGAGAAATACGAACCGCATCGCATACGTCATCAAATGAAAAAAATGCCCCATGACTAGTGAACAATAAGTATAAATAAATTAGCGCTTAATGTGGAAAGGCCAGTTATTTTCTCCCTGACCTGTGGAGGCCCCGACTTCTCACATAAAAACATTTAGTTAAAATAAACATTATAAATGATATATTGCGTGTGTTCAGACCACACTCGATTGTTGTCGATTGAGAGGATTACATTGAAGTTTGATATTGACATGTCTATCAAAACAATTTGGAACACTTGAACACTTGAGTTATTGGAGGTAGAAATGACAACTTAAAGCTATCGATTCACACGTCGTAAAAAAGAAGTTTGAAAGGTCAATGTTATGTTTGCATATAACCTACAAAATTTAGAGAAGCGATGTATCGCATATGTAAATTTAATTGCACACGTTGATTTTAATTTACACGGTTATTTTATATTCTGCGTTGAGTTTATTAACTTTTCGTTTAACGTTTTTTTAATTAATTTCACTGTTAAATAATCAAAATAATGTTTTTTTTTTCTCTTTTTTATTTATTAATAAATTAACCAGCAAACAAATCTCTCACTTTTCATAAACTCATACCACTGTAAGATGTCTCGTTCTTCATAAGAATAGATTGTATTTTTGTTGTAACGTTCTATTTTGCGGTTTCTATTTGTTGTAGCTACTGACGTTGATGTTTCACAGCCTACATTTGTTTGCAAAATTTGTTTGAATAACACTGCAGCAACAGTGAAAACACAATGTCTGTTTTATTTGCGAAAAAGTACCGCTTTTTTCGTTGTTTTTGTTCAGTGCGGATTTTATCCCGAAAATGCATTCACACGACATTTGGAACAACGCTGACAATCAATTGACGACGCATACGAGGGCCAAATACACCAATTCTTTACAGAAACCCCAAATAACAAAAGTGGCAATAGCCAGCGAAATTTGCCTAGAAATGAAAGTTGCATAGTGCCGGTCAAAGGTACGATTACCTGTCGGTTGCCGCTAAGCAAGATGTCCCTTTTACACCAGTCTAAAAGGAACATCGAATAGTTCAAAAAATTCATTCTAAAACGAGTAAGAATTTTCAAGTATGCAACACAACTTACATGTTCTCGCATTTATTCCAATGCGCTATTGCCTGCGGACGCACTTGTAGGGCTGGGAATCGAATACGAATAATTCGAATAAATCTACAAAAGAATTATTCGAATTTTAAATAGCATATGGTTTAATTCTATGGGGACACTCATATGGAGCCAGGAGAATATTTGCCATACAAAGGCGAGCTATCAGAATATTGGAGAGGACTGCAGGTCGTATATTAAACAAAAAATCCTAACATTAGCATCCAAGTATATCTAGGGTGTTTCAGACCACCCGTACACCCCAAATATCTCGAGAAATACAAATCGGATTGAGATTTAAAACAATATATCCAAAACTGTTTTTTTCGCCTGCCTCTACCGAAACCGGACAGGAAGACTGCTCACGCGAAAACTGCGCACAGCGAAAACTCCGCACACGAAAACTCCTCACACGGAAAACTCCGCACACAGAAAATAACGCACAGTGATAATTGCGCACACGAAAATTGCTCACTTTTATCAATCCTCACAGGGTGCGCACAACAAATATTTTTGCTATAATTATTACATTTCACATTAATTTAAAATCAACAATGTACTTGTGTTTTTAATTAAAAGTATAAATGTCTAATATATTAATTTGAATAAACAATTTAATGATAATGCCATCACAGGTATGTTAAATTTATTTTCTTTTTGGTTTTATTAAGGTTTGATCATTGAAGATCTAGATCAGGGGTCTCCAAACTACGGCCCGAGGGCCACATCCGGCCCGCGGACTGATTTTGTCCGGCCCGCGGAGAGCTAGCATACTTGAAAACTCCTTTTAGAGAACATATTTTTTTATAGCAAATTAAATTTAGTTTACTGAAGTATTCTAATTTTATGTTGAATAATTATTAATATGACATCTACATTGATATGGTCATGGGCTAACTACTCATAACATTGTTGTAGGCTTATTGTTATTGTTTTTGTGATAAGTTGGATAAAGAAACACAGAATTGTAATGAGTAAAGACATGTATAATATGCAGAAAATTTAACTTCTGTATATAATAACTAACAAATTATGTAAATGAATCCAATTAACATTTTATACATTTTAAATAAAAACATAACTTATAACAAGCATATTCCACTAACAATAGTTTGTAGTTGTGGACTAATTTTACTTGTACCAATTATTAAAAGAGATTTAAGATGCTCATCAGTTAATTTAGATCTGTAAACATTTTTTGTGTACTTCATTTTGGAGAAGGTCTTCTCACACAAATAAGTAGTACCAAAAACAGAAAACAGCCCACGAGTAAATTTATGCAAATTATCAAATTGTGTTAGTGGAAGACTCTTATAAAATTCCAACAAAGATGAGTTTTGATATTTGTTCTTAATTATATCACTGCACTGTAGATCAATCATTTCCATTTGAAGTTCCGGGGCTAGGGTTTCAATGGCAGTATCAAAAGGATTCTGAAAAATCTTAATTTGATTCGCAATGGCATCAAAGTCCGAGAAACGAGTATCAAAATTTATTTTCAAAGCACTCAAAGTTTCGATTGCAAAATCGATAGGAAACTCAGTCTTAGTGGTGTGGCTGAATATTTCACATGTTTTAAAATGTGAAAAACATTTACTTCGTAGTTGTGATTGAAACAGTATCAATTTCTTCCGGAATGATTTGATATTAGTGTATAAATCAGGAAGATGCTGGTTTTCTCCTTGCAATCTCAAATTCAGTTCGTTCACATGTTTTGTCAAATCAACATAGAATGCTAACTTCCACAGCCATGCGTTGTTTTGTAATTCAATTTTTGTAAGAGGGCGATGCTTTTCATTCAAAAACATTTCGATCACTGCTCGAAGTTCAAAAAAGCGCTGAAGGACTTTCCCACAACTAAGCCAACGTACGGCAGTATGATAAGGTAAGTCATTTTCTCCAATCTCTTCAATAAATTGTCGGAAGTGTCGGTGATTCAGCCCAAAAGATCTAATAAAATTAACAGTTGATATGACTGGTTTCAGAACTTCAGACATATCCAAACATTTTCCGCACAAAGACTGTTGATGAATGATACAATGTAAGACTAATGGATTTGAACCACCGTCATTTTCTACAGCCTTTGACACAAGAGCGACCACTCCTTTATCTTTCCCACTCATGTTTTTGCCTCCATCGGTTGTAATACATTTCAAGTTCTTCCATCGAAGGTTCTTTTGATTAATGGCCATTTCAACTCCTTTAAAAATATCTGTACCAGTAGTTGTGCCATGAATACTATACATATCAAGAAGTTCTTCATGCACTTCATAGCTTTTATCTACTCCTCGAATATAAATCAACACCTGAGCAGTATCTGACACATCCGTTGACTCATCCAAGGCCAAAGAAAACCACTCAACATGTCCATTTTTGTCGAACAGTTGAGAGGATATATTTTCAGCGATGTTTTCTACCCTTCGAGCCACAGTGTTTGCTGACATACTGACAGTTTTTAATAAATTTACCTTTTCAGGGCACATTTCTTCGGCTGCTGCAATTATGCATTCTTTGATCATTTCTCCATCGGTGAATGGTTTTCCACGTTTTGCAATTTCAAGAGCCACACGAAAGCTGGCACGAGTTGCAGCCTCTTGTTCGGTTTTGAGTTTTGTAAATGAAGATTGCTGCGATTTCAATCCGCGCTTCATAGCTTCGAATTTTTCTGTCCGCAAACTTCCTGTATATTTTGTGTAATTTTGAAAATGTTTTGTTTCATAATGACGTTTAATGTTATATTCCTTGAGAACGGCTATGCTCTCATTGCAAATCAAACATAGCGCCTTGTTACTGGACTCAATTACGAAATACTGAATGTTCCACTGATCTTTGAATTTTCTGCATTCACTATCAATTTTTCGCTTCTTTTCCATACTACTAAATCACACACAAAAGCAACAATTCAAATCAAAATACTGTTACAAAGATGTCTTAAACTTAAACACGCACAAACACGTTTTAAGGAGGTACGCACTATTTTATTTCACAACAGTGTCATAGGAACTGACTTGTGGTTGCGCCACAGTATAGTTACTATGCAGTAGTCTCACTCAAGCAAATTAGAGTTTTCAGATTTTCTTTGCGCAGGTTACTGCGCAGCCATTTAAACCCAGACATTTAACAATCACATGTGATTTTCAAACATAACCTTGTTTTTGGTCCTCATAGCACGTATTCCTATAAGCGATTAAAGATGAAAATCAAGTGTTGTGTGTCTTCTTGTGCCAACTTTTATTCGAAATCGACTGTTTTAGCTTTTTTCAGAATACCTCAGGACAGGTAAGTGTCAATAATTCTCTATAATTTAGAACAAAACGTTTATTTTCTTTAAGAAATGTAATGTGGGTTTCACAAATCGGTCGACCCGAATTATTAGATGGTACTCACGAAAATCCACGCATATGCAGCTCGCACTTTGAAGACCATTGTTTTAAGAACATTAAAAGAAATAGGCTAAAGAGTGATGCCATTCCTACATTGTTTTTAGGTGAGTAATTAATGTCTATGAGGTCCAGTATTACACGTCGACTTAATTTGCATGTATGATTTACTTTTACTTACTCAAATTACAGCAAATTACTAAATAAGTCAATTTTAATGTAAATAATAGTAAAAAAAGGATAGTATTAAAGTCGTGAGCAAGTTGGCCATTGCCACTCGGGTGAATTGCAACACGAGCCGTAGGCTCGTGTTTCAAACTTCACCCTTGTGGCAAAGGCCAACTTTCTCACTCGTTTAATAATATACTATACTAGTCTTTCGTGCTTTCAAACTTTTCTCTCGTAATGTAAAAACCTTCATAATGTTACTTATATCGCATACATCGACAACCACTCTTCAAACAATCCAATAAATTATAGAAAAATTTTCATTTCTACTATAATTGTCGAATGCATAATAATGGTATTCCAAGTGTGTCGGAGATTGTATTTTGTATATCTGATATAAGTTTATTGAAAATGGTTATTTTATTATTTAAAATTGTAGAGCCTACTATATTACCAGATGTCTTAACGGAGCGTCATGAAGATGATCCCCCAGCAGTCCAAAGAGAGATTTTTCTATGGAGGATGTAGATCAACCCGGATGCAGTGGAATAAGGTCAACGAGAGGTAGTATATCAATTTCATCTGATACTATTGCTAATGTTTCAGTAAACGCTTCATGTCAAACTCCACAAGTGCTATCAGCCAATACTCCAAGGAAGAGGAAGCTGCATGTAGAGAATAAGTTTTTAAAAAGATCAATTAAGAAAAGGTCTAGAGAATCTCCACAATTTAAAGATGAAAACTTCTTAAAATTTTGTGGTGAGAATTTCAATGAAGGTACTTTCAATTTCATTAAAATGCAACTACAGCTGGTTAGAAAATACCCTCACGGTTATAGGTACACTAACGATTTTAAACAATTTGCACTTACTATTTACTTTTTGGGGCCATCAAAATCCACGTTATGTAGAATTACGCATAAATGGAACATTAATTCTGGTTTTAATGACTTCATTTTTAATGTTATAAAAACAAAAGTTGACTCTATGTCAGAATTAGCAAAAGATTGCACGATTTGTGTAGATGAGATGAGCTTGAAATCGCATTTGTTTTATAATGTTTCACAGGAAAGAATTACCGGCTTTCATGGCACAAACACAAAAAAAACCTATTCACTTGAAACTAGTGTACTTGTACTAATGGCTAGAGGCATTCATGTTAATTGGAAGCAACCTCTTGCATACCTCCCCGTGGTTCTTGTCGGACAATTGAATTTTTTGTTTTCAAATACACCGTGCAGTTGCATTTATTTATATTTGTTATGTCATCTATGATATTTGTAATCGCAACCTATCTGCTCGCAATATTTCATTCCCAAAAAATTAAATTGACTAACTACAGCTTTATCTATTTTATTATGTCATTGGATTGTATTTTACATAAATGATTGTATGATTTAAATGTAAATTTATATTGATTAAATATCTTATTTTATTATTTCAATAAATTATATTGCTATTAATAGTTGAAGTTTCATTAAGTAGGGGATAAGTGTTGATTTCATTGGATTTGATGGGCACCTTTTTTATTATGATTCTAGTGTACTCCTTTCTCTGATGTCATCCAGTATGAAAATAAAAGAAAGCATACCATTTTATACATACTTCATTTACTTATCACAATACACTTATGTGCACATATTGTTACAGCTTGCAATATTTCAAAAAATGGGTACGTCAACAAATTTTAAGTGAAAATTCAGTACATTAACATGTTTGCTGTTATCAGAAATGTTAACTTTGGCTTGATTGACTGTGTAATACATGGTAGTAAATAAAATAGTATACAAAATGAATTAAAGGTTTCATTTCTGTCTCGAGCTAAAGTGAATCTTCCTCATCTCTCGACAAATGAAACACTTCCTATCTTGAACGGAGTATACAATTTTTATCACACAGAGTGTAGCCAATATCAACTTGTTCATGAATAAAGAACCTCCGCTCCTTGCCATAACAAGGATTACCCTATGGTTGAACAATTACATCAGGAATGAATTAAGTAAAATGTTTTTGGGTAATGCCATTGAGAATGTTGAGTAAAATCTAAGTATGAACAATAAAAACATTCTGTATAAACTTTTGTGGATAGATAGAATAGGTACTCACTTTTATAACATTACGAAATGCCCTTATCATTAATTATGAAACAACAAATACACTTTTAAGCAAAATTCGATGTTTATCAGCTATGAAATTAAGTTATGCATACACATTGCCAAAGTTGAACAGCTGATCGCACGACAAGCACTTTTACAATTTGTCGGATTAAAAACACCAGATTCCATTTTCTGCACAATTTTTCAACTCGCTTATCCATTAAAACAATTTGCCTTACAAGTCAATATAAACGGCTCAAGAAATTATTAATTTATCGCCGAATATTGAGAGTGTAAACAATGCGCAGTAACATGCGCGAGGATCATTTGAAACCCAAAAGATCAAAGTGCCGCCTCGGAGTGAGACTACTGCTTAGAGCTATACTGTGGTTGCGCCACTAGCCTTCTTATATATTCCAATTACTGCCATCTAGAAGTGAGTGGAAGACACCAGAACTTTCTCGAACCAACGAGATTATTCAGTACGTGCTATTGGCGCCATCTGTTAACGATAGAAGGTACTACCTATTTCCGCTTGTGTCCACCAGATGTCGTGTCACGTTACTCCTCATGGCTCGTACTCTACACAGACTAACCAGACGACCAACTCAATGTATTTTTCTGTCGGCAAAACTTAACACGTTTGTAGATGGCGAAAGTGTAGAAATTGTGGGAAATTCAAATGTAAGATAAGCACCATTAATAATAATAATAATAATAAATATGCTCAATAAATTTAGTTTTAATTAAAGTGAATCTGTCAGGTATAATGCAGTATTAACTTCGTTAATGTATATCACCAATAAATTCACACATTTATTTTAAAAAATAGGAAATTGAAGTTACGAAATATTTGGTGACCTTTTAACAATATTAATTTCCTGCATTATGAAATTCATTATTTAATATATTTGTAGTAGTGTCGCATATTGCATTAGGTAAATAAAAGAAGAGGTTGTTTATTACATTTATGAACGTTTATTCGTTTTATTTATAAATTCTGGTATTTACCTTGATATGCCAAGAAATTACCTATATGTTTATTAACGTAAAATACAAATTGGGAATTTGATTTCTTGTCACACCAAAAGACGGGAAAACCCCAGTGGGGAAACCAATCTCAGAACTGTCATTTAACAAATTTACATCAATTAAAACAGGAAAGATAATTAAAATTGAAAACATTACTTGTTGCAGTTGAAGAGCGAAATATGAAATGATAACATTCGAGTATCACAGACTAACTTAGGAATGACATTTCGTTTTTTGTTTAAATTGTACAAATATGTCCATCTATTAATACCTAAACGAACTACGCAAATCATCTTACAGTTTCCATTTTTTTGTATGGTCTACTCGGGCGCCTCTACATATGTGAAAGGCTTTATCGAGGAGAGAAAGAGCGATGTACAATTTTGATGGAAGACAGAGACAAAATCCGGACAAATTTCCCTATGCACTTGGCGGTCTGGTTAGTCTGTGTACTCTACGACAGAGGCCTGCATGGGCCGGGCTTTGGCCCGGCCCGGAAAGCCCGGCCCGGCCCGACATCGGGCCGGGCCGGGCCGTACCGTATTTTTCAAACTCCGGGCCGGGTCGGGCCGGGCTTTCCGATGGATAATTTAACCCGGGCCGGGCCGGGCCGGGCCGGGCCGGGCCGGGCTTGGATGAATTTAATTTTATTATAATTTGGAAAGCAACAACTAAGTGAATTGAAAAAAATGTTATTAACATGAATTAACATGTATTTTTGGAATTTTAAGGAGTACATAGGTCCAGTAATTTTATTTATTTAATTCAACATTTTTCGGAGACGGGCCGGGTCGGGCTGGGCCCGCAACACATTTTCGTTGCAACGGGCCGGGCCGGGCCGGGTTTTAAATTTTCACTGTCGGGCCGGGCCGGGCCGGGCTTTCAAAAACCCGCTTCTGCAGGGCTCTGCTCTACGACTAATCTGGAAATTACAGATAATGACAGGAAAATTAATAATATGCAGTGTAGTCCGATTTGCAGCCTTTTTTAAACGTTGCGTACTTTTTCGGACTTTTTTTTTCATCAGTGGACTATTTCACTTTTTACCACCGGCAACAATGATAATATGGTTTTGGCCCTCGGAACTTACTGATGTAATCAGTATGGCCCTAACGCTGGAAAGTTTGGAGACCCCTGATCTAGATCATTGAAGATCTAAATGGATTTTCACGAAATCATAATCTAGAATGCAATCAAAAATTAAAATTCAAGAATAACACTCCGTCGCGCTGTTAAAATCTAAAACACCGAACAAACTCACCGGTGGAACTGGAAAATTTTGCCAGGTGCGAACCGCCGAATCATTTGACCTTTGCCCCGGAGGCAATTAGTATCCGGCGTAGATGTTTGCAAAAAACACATTCTTTCGTCGTCTGTTATCAATCCTTATCCACGATGCATGAACGCATTCCAGATTAAATCTCTTTTTAGTCATTGAAAACCGTTCGATTCCGCAGTTTACCTTCCACCGGGTGAGTGAGTGTTCGCGTGTTTTAGTGTGTGCAGAATATTGAAAATTACATTAATGGAAATGGACTATCAGTTATGAAGATTCCAACTGTTGGTAAGCGATTGAATGAAATTAATTAAACTTTATTGATTGAATAATATATTGTAAATTTTTCAATGCGATTTAATAATATCTGAATACATAAATAACGGTGTAGTAGGAACCATCCGGTCAATAGTTCATTTATTTTATGCTACAATAATGTATACAAAAAATACGGCATTAATAGAGAGACCATCAGGTCAATGTCTCATTGACAAATCGTAGAGAATCTTATAATTACATTTACCTTCTTACCAAATACCACTTGCAGTTAGCTTTCTCACCATCGAATGGGTTTATTTTCTGGAGCTTAAATAACCAATTTAAAAAAAATCATTCAGTGATTAATTTCTTTAATCGTACAATTATCGATTTTGGTGTGTTGCTGTTTCTTTTCAATCTCAGATTTGGCACTCATTTTTATTCGAAATCCGAAATCTAATAATTTTTTCAATTAATTTTAAACTCTTAAAACGAATTTCTCCTTTGATTATTTTTTTCTAGTCTTCTAAGCAATTTTTGTTTTCCCATTTTCACTTTGTAAAATTGCTGTTTTGTTTTAACCTAAGATGAGAAATCAAAAATGTTTATTTTTTTACATAGAAGTTGAACTTTTAATACATTTTTTACAACTTTTAAATTCGTAGAATGCATATTTCGTTTCCCCAGACATTATTTAGAATGTTGTGATTTGTTTTCAGCTATAATTTGACAATTGTTTCAACGGAAAATCAGAAATGTATTATCCTGTTCATAGATCTTAATCTTTTGAAGCAAATTCGCCTTATCAATTCAATTATTAAACCAATGCAGAAATTTAATTTTGATTGGAATTTAAAACTCGTTACACTTGTAGAATTTTACAAATTCTACTGCAATTCAATATATTTTTTTCTGATTTTTTATCATAGAGTACAAATTTAAGCGTTTTTGTTTGTCATCTCAAAGTTGTCGTAATTTTAAATTTTAAATTGTAATTTTAACTATTTTTATATTTTATATTAATATTTTATTTTATATTTTGTTATATATTTTATATTCTAATTAATTTAAAAAGAAGTAATTTATGCCATAATATTAATGGTGGACTTTTAGAGCATCTTTTGTAATATTAAAATGTGTCTCCTATTATTATTGAAATAAAATACACTTTTACTTAGTTAATATCTCACTATTTATTTATTAGTGACTGCAGTTTTGATCAACGATCCTATTATTATTTTTATAATTAAAGAATTATTATACGGTGATTTTTGTCAACTTTGTTTATCTCTTTAAAAATAATAACTAAAATATTTTATTGCTGTTATAAACAACTGCAATTGTTCTACTTTCATCTTTTTCGTGGCTACCTATTTTTTTATTTATAATAAAAAAAATTTGGCCTCGGGACCGTAGCCAATATGGCCAGCTCAAGGCGGCTACTATTTATGTACAATTTTTGGATGAATAAATGAATAATGTCAGATGTATACAACAACCATGGATCCGACCAATTACTTCTCGATCCCCGAAAAATCTTTCGCCCGGGCTGGGATTCGAACCCACACGGCACGCTGTGCAATAATAAAACTTAAAAATGACTGTAACTCACATATTTGTAGAAATAACTGTGTCATTTGTGATACCGGATTAAAGAGAAAAAAAGTCTCTCGAATGAGGTAATAGTTAAGTTAGCGTCATATCTCGGAAAATAATGGCGTTAAAATTTTTCTGAATTTATTTTATTAAGCTGCGTAAAATGATCTACAACTTTGTCCTTGTTGGCCTTTTTACATTTTTCAAAATATCTAGTTAGCCTTCACTTTTTTGAAAACTTTGAAAGTGTTATCTCTTATAGTTTCGAGATCCCCATAGAGAACATCGAAAAAAACTCATCCTTTATATTATTATTATTATTATTATTAAAAATCAATGTTAATTTTAAAGTTAAATGTATTATAATTGCATTCGATTTTTTTTTAAGGAATTCAATCATATCAGTATTTTTTTTTATTTTTCTTAAAAATAATATATCAAAAATTCACAACTCACGCAAAAATTGATACATTTTCAAAAATCGTAATTAATTCTAAAAGCAGATGTCTCGTATCATATCAGTATATTTTTTAACATTAATTTTCAAAAAAATTTACATCCAAAAATTAACACATTTTCAAAAATTATAGTTAGTTTTAATGGCAGTCGTTCTGTGGATGTATCAAAATATTTGAGGAACTTAATTTTGTTTACGATTTTTGTTTTGTTTGAGTGTTTAACAAAAATTGACTCGTTTTTAAAAATCAAATTTAATTTTAAAGTTAAATGTATTATTATTGCATTTTTTTAAGGGATTTAATCATGTCAATATTTTTTTCTATTTTTCTTTGTTCAAATATTCGACAACTTAAAAAAATATTAAAAATTCATAACTCACGCAAAAATTTATACATTTTCAAAAATCGTAGTTTAATTTTAAAGGTAGATGTTTTGTATCATATCAGTAATTTTTTTAACAATAATTTTCAAAAATTGATTACACCCAAAAATAAACACATTCTCAATAATTACTGTAAAAACACAGTACATTATTGCTTTTAAATTGATGTGAAATGTAATAATTATAGCAAAAATGAGGATTGATAAAAGTGAGTAATCTAGACAACCTTCCGCGGAATATGAGTAGGCTATGCAAAAATTTGGCAGTGACAGTTCAATGGTGCGCGATATAAAATTTCCTGAAACACTATTTTTACTTAAGGCAGGCGAAAAAATATCGAGTGTAACTCATGCCGAAATGCTTTAGCAACCCTTCACTTTTAGCAACCCTCGCTCGCTTTGCTCGCTCGTGTTGCTAAAGCCTATGTTCGGCCCTTAATACACTACATACTATTTGAGCCCTATCATGTGGTGTGAAATGTGAACCTCCCCCCTGGAGTGGGATTCTATGCTAAAAAATTTTAGGCTTTTATCCGAACAAATATTGTCGGTGAGCGACAGATGGCGCTATATTCAGCAAAAACATTTATTGAATTAAATTTATTTCTCGCATCAAATGACAGATTATGACATTTTTTTCGTAGTCATCTTTTAAATAAGGCATTGATTGAAGTCATTCGTAATTTTATGTCATAAATAAGTTAAAAAATGGTGATGTGGCCATCATGTTACTTTCTCCGACTTGATGGTATTCATTTAGATTTACGTTTTCATGGTTTATTTTCAATTAAAATCATACTTTAAATGTACATCGAGCGTTGCGTAAACTCGGATGAAACTGACATTTAAAACGTCAAAATTATGAAAGATGGAAAAATCCATAAAATACTAGAAATAAATGTCCTCAAAAAAATCCTGAAAAAAGTCCATAAAAGTGTCTCGGAAAAAAGTCCGGAACAAGAAGTCCTGAAAATTAAACCTATAAAAAATGTGCTGAAATATAGTACTGAAAAAAGTCCTGTAAAAAAGGCTTGAAGAAAAAAAAAGCTAAAATAAGTCCTGAAGAAGTTTAGAAAAAGAGTCCTAATGAAATATCATACAAAAATTGTCCTGAAAATGATTAAAAAATAAACAAAAAAAATTCTGAAAAAAAGCATTGAAAAAGTCCTTTAAATGCTCCTGATCTGAAGAAATTATCTTGAAAAAGAAATGACATAGTGTCTTGAAAAAAATTCTGCAAAAAGGCCTAAAATAAGTCCTTAACAAAATACTTCAAATAAAAAAGTTTAAAATTGTCTTAAAAAAAAGCTAAAAATATCCGAAGAAGTCCTTAAAAAGGTCATAAAATGGAGAATTCTAAAAAATGTCATGAAGAATATTCTGAAAAAAATTCCAAAATATCATGAAAAATTGTCCTGTAAAAATTGACCTGAAAATAACATGTTTAAAAAATAAACAAAAAAAATCCTTAAAAAGTTCTAAAAAGGTCATGAAAAGTAGAAATTCTAAAAATGCCATGAAGATAATTCCGAAAAAAATCCCAGAATATCAAAAAAAAGTTGTCCTGTAAAAACAGCCTGAAAAATTGCCCTGAAAATAACATGTTTAAAAAATAAACAAACAAAATTCTGAAAAAAAGCATTATAAAAAGTCCTTAAAATGGTCCTTGAAAAGATCTGAAAAAATTGTCCTAAAAAGGAAATGAGTGTTGAAAAAATGTCCTGAGGGCTAAAATAAGTCCTTAACAAAATTCCTCAAATAAAAAGTTTTGATAATAGTGTTGAAAAAAAAGCTAAATATCTGAAAAAGTCCTTAAAAAGGTACAAAAAGGTTATGAAAAGAGAAATTCTAAAAAAATGTCATGAAGAAAATTCTGAATTTTTTTTTCTAATAAAAAATCCCGAAAAGAAGTCTTCAACGAAAAGTCCAGAAAAGAAATCCTGAAAATAAAGGTCCTGAAAGAAAAAGTCTTGAATTTTGAAGTCCTCAAAAAGAACCCTCGAAGGAAGGTCTTTTAAAAATGCCCTTAAAAAAGTTCTGAAAACATTGTCCTGAAGTACCAAATAACCTAAAAAACAAAAACCTGTTAAGGTACATATTCGGAAATACGAAATTTTAACAAAAGCTTTTTGGTTCTTCAAATTCTCAAATAACACATGTTCAAAGTTTCATGGTTTAATTTCTGTATTAGTTTTTGAGATACAGCGCGCACAGACAAACTGTTATGATGAGAAAAAATGGTGATGTGGCCATCATGTTACTTTCTCCGATTTGATGGTATTATAGCCATTTATATTTACGTTTTCATGGTTTATTTTCAATTGAAATCATATTTTAAATGTACATCGAGCGTTTCGTAAACTGGGATGAAACTGACGTTTAAAACGTCAAAATTATGAAAGATGGAAAAATTATACTTTAAATTCCAAAACTCAGTTTACTCAAAAACTAAAGGGATTTCAAAAAATCTTGTTCTTTATAAGTTTTTCATTTTGGCATTCTCTAGAATTATTATTTTATTATATTATAAATTTGCTGTAACTATTATCGTTTTATAATTATAAACCAAAAATTAAAAAAATGGTGATGTGGCCATCATGTTACTTTCTCCGACTTGATGGTATCATTTATATTTACGTTTTCATGGTTTATTTTCAATTTAAATCATATTTTAAATGTACATCGAGCGTTGCGTAAACTCGGGTGAAACTGACGTTTAAAACGTCAAAATTATGAAAGATGGAAAAATTATACTGCAAATTCAAAAACTCGGTTTACTCAAAAACTAATGAGATTTCGAAAAAAACTTATTCTTTAGAAGTTCTTCATTTTGGCATTATCTACAATTATTATTAACATAAATTTGCTGTAACTATTAACGTTTCATAATTATAAACCAAAAATTAAAAAAAATGAATACATTTCTTTCTCGAATAGCAATAATTTTATGAAAAATATTTTCAAGCAAAAGATGTTCATTTCTTTGTTGTCTTCAATGTTTGTTTAAATATTTTTGTGATATTTTTCATATTTAAGAAAATATTGGCAAAAAACAAAAAACAGTTAAGGTAAACACTCACTTCCGGTGTACGAAATTTTACCAAAAGCTTTTCAGTTCTTCGGATTATCAAATAAGACGTATGTTCAAAGTTTCATATTAATTGCTCTATTAGTTTTTGAGATACAGCGCACACAGACAGACACACACACGCACACACACACACACACACACACACACACACACACACACACACAGCAGACACACACACACACAGACACAAAAAATGTTTTTCCAGAAATTGTTGAAATGGCATCTAGGGACCCCAAAACGGATATTTCCGCAAAAAAAATTTTTGAAAAAAAAATCACGATCACAATACTTTCTCGTACTTCGTAACGGAGAAAGTAAAAAAATTATTTGTAAAAAAAACGTAGAAACGAATAAATATTAATTTGATTATCAAATTCCATTCTATTCTTTTCTATTGTGGTGATGTATGAATGTATGTACCAACAAACTGGATTTTTTTTTACTAATCGAAAAGAAAATTTCGAATAAAAACCTAATATATTTTAGACTAGAATCCAAATCTACAATAAAAAATGGGGGTACTTATTTAAGATTTCAAAGTTACCCCCCGCCCTGCCCCAGGGGGGAGGAGGGGTGGTTTACATTTCACACCACATGATAGAGCTAAAAAAAAAATTAGATTTATTTTTTTCTTTGTCAATCCGATTTGTATTTCGCGAGATTTTTGGGGTGTACGGGTGGTCTGAAACACCCGGTATATGGTAGTATGCCACAATTTTTTTAATTGTTTCCAATCCCATGGCACAAGTGATTGTAAGCGCTGTATAGATTGCAAATAAAAGTGTTTTAAACGATTATATGTTTATTTTAGATATTAAATGTATGTTGTATTATATTGTTGTCATCACAATAAATTCAGCATTCAGATGTGATAAAAAATAAATATGGCGTCCATAAGAAATAAGAAAGTTTATGATGGTTCAAAAGAAACAAAACATGTTAGAAAGAAAAATCTTACGCCATCTATTAAATAATAAAAAAGTGCTATAAGAACGTCTTTTCCGTTTTTAAATATCACCTCAAATAACGACGATAGAAAGAAAAAAAGAAAATCAGTTTTTTCAGTTTTCTTAACATAACTCGTTTTTCGAGCGGCACCATGGGGATTTCAGTTATCTTAAGAGATACTAGGTTGGTTAAATTAGGGCAAAGTTGTGTATTATAACGTTGATTAATAATCTGTTAAGAAATTGGAGTTACCTTTTTTCTTTTCAAAAAATCGCGAAAAAATAAAAAATTTAAATTTTCATTTTTACATTTTTATTCGAAAACTATTACTATTGCGCATTTTACATTCAGACATTATTAGAGCCCTTTTTAATGGAGGATCTAAATATGTTGTTGGATTTATTGTAACTTTCAAGATCGCGGAGAAACAATAGACAACTTTTGTTTTTCTTATGGCCGCCATATTGGATTTTTACATTTTCTAATGCAAGATTTTTTTCTGTTTACGATGATATATCACACATTATGTTTTAATTTCACATTTGAGCCGAAATTTTAAATTTATTATTTTTGTAAAGAGTGCCATGTAAACAAAATCAACACTTTTGTTCAAAACAGAATGTAACAGTTCCATTTAAACTTCATTCTGTATATTATATAAGTGAAGAATAACGCGATATATTACAAATTTATTACAATTCCCATAAAAATGTGCAAGTCTCAATGGAGAAAAAAATTATACAGGGTGATAAAAAAATGCGGTAGAAAAACCGAACTTATAAAGTTAAATAACTTCGTTTTTTCAAATGGCACATCCTGTATTTAGTAACGTATTCTTAAGTAGAATCCAATTATCTTTCAGATTGTATAAGAGTTCCCTGTTCCTAATCTCAATAGTTTTCTTGTATTCGGCGATTATCATATCAGGAATAATTATTATAATCTGAAAGATTATTGGATTCTACTTGAGAATACGTTACTAAATACAGGGTGTGCCATTTGAAAAAACGAAGTTATTCAACTTTATAATTTGGGTTTTTTTACCACCCTGTATAATTTTTTGTATGAAATCATGGTTGGCTCTATAGTTCGAACCTTCAACCAATTAATAGAAATGATTTTAGTCGTTCAACGTCAATCACTGGGGCAAAAATAAAATTTCACCCAGACCATGTATTTCAACAAATCTTCAAATATTTCGAAAACGGCAAACAATAGGTATAGGAAGTATTGAAGTAACTCACCTTTATTTACTCCATATAATTTAAAAATTACAAAAAATACGGTGTGTTCCATTTAAAAAAACATAAGTTTGGTCTGTAACTTTGTTATGAGACACCCTGTATAAATTTAAATATTTTTAGGGCGTGCAGCTCACTATTATACACAACTTTTGTATAAAACATTTTTCGAAATTTTGAAAAATAAGCACGTGATTGACCGTTCCCAGAGCTCTGAAACACCCTGTATATTATATATAAAATTAAATAAATACAAAAACCAAGTACAGGCCAAAAATATTAAAAACTAAGTCTGCGAAATCTAAATTATAGGGCAAAAAAAAATTGGACCAAAAAACTCGAAAATATCGGCCAAAAATTCGCTCATAAAAATCAACAATTCATTTAAATCTAAAGTAAAGATTAATAATGAAGGTAAAAAAACTAAAAACATTAATAAAAAAAATTAAAAAAAGAGAAAATTTTAACTAAATATTCGAAAGTGTTGGTTTAGATGCCAAAAACAACTAAAATATTGACCAAAAAAATCAAAAACTCTGGCCTAAAAAATTCAAATGCAGACTGAAAATTGAATATTCAAGCAAAAGAAAAATAATTTGCCATTTTCAGCCCCAAAAATAACTCTTTACCTCAAAGTAAATTGCTGGACCTCTAAACTCAAAAATAATTTAAAAAATTCGCCCATAAAAACAATAAAACATCTAAAATGAAGGGCAAAAAAGAAAAAATTTGGTCAAAAAAACTCGAAAATACCGGCCAAAAGTGCGCACACAAAAATCAACAATTCAGGTTAAAAATCTAAAGTATAGACCACTAAAAAATTCGCTCGTTAAAATTAATAATCAAGGGAAAAAACTAACAATATACTCAAAAAAATTAGACCAAAAATCGTAAACTCTCGGCAAAAATAAAAAATGCAGACCAGAAAAAAAAAACGAAAATTTCAACTAAATATTCGAAAATTTTGATTTATAGGCCAAAAACTCTAAAATTTGGAACAAAGAAATAAAAAACACAGACCAAACATCTAAAATCATTAAAATATCCTGATGTAAAAAATAAAAAATACAGACTAAAAAATTGAAAATTCAAGCAAAAGAAAAGTAATTTGCCATTTTCAACCCCAAAAATAATTTTATCCCAAAATAAATTGCTGGACCTCTAAACTCGAAAGTAATTTAAAGAATTCGCCCATAGAAACAACAATTCATGTTAAAAATTTAGAGTGTACACCAATCAAAAATTCCCACCTTCAAATTAATGATTATTAAAATTAAAAATAACTAAAAAAATCGAAAAATGTCGACAAAAAACCCTAAACTTCAACAAACAATAAAAAAAATTTGACCAAAATCAAAATATTTTGGCCAAAAACTCTAAAAATTAGAACAAAGAAATCAAAAATGCAGACCAAACATGTAAAATATAAATGAAAAACCTGGCCTTAAAAAAAACATGCAGACTAAAAAATTGAAAAATCAAGCAAAAGAAAAATAATTTGCAATTTTCAGTGACAAAAATAACTCTAGCTCAAAATAAATTGTTAATCAGAAACGCGAAAATAGATTAAGGACAAAAAAAACAAAAACTCGAAAATACCGTGCATAAAAATGAATAATTTAGGTTGAAATATAGGGCAAGAAATCGAAAATTCGGGCCTAAAAATAAAAAATGCCGACCAAAAAATCGAAAATGAAGAAAAATTAGTTCAAAATATCAAAAATGTATACAAAAAAAAACGAAAGTGCAGGTCAAAAATCTAAAATATAGGTAAAAAAAAATCAAAATCCAGGCCTGCCTAACGATAAAAAATGCAAACAAAAAGATTGAATATTTAATATAATAATAATTATTTATTTACGGGCAACGAGTGTTGCTAGTAGTAATTTTTAATTTTCACTAATGTTTAAAAAAACATTAGCCCAAAATTACGCCGCTGTCCCTCTCCAAAATAATAAAATTTGAAAATAATACGTAAATACAGTGGGGATTGATTGGAAACTTACATACAAAATTAAAGTAGTATAAATATAAAATTTATTATTCATCCTCATCTGCAATATTTTCATCTTCTTTTCGGCACAAACATATTTTTTAAATGAAAGTGCAGCATCTCATTGGGGGTCACAAAATTACGAAAACGGCAATAATAGAATCCCTAGGACAACTTCCATGGATGTCACAGGTTTTTCCTCATCGCTAAGGAAAATTACTGACTTCTTTATGGTTGTGCACTATTGGTAATAATTATTTCTAGCAAATGTAATAACATGTTAATTAATTTCCCCAAAAATACCCCTCGTATAAAATTCCCACCCCAAAAAATACCCCATTGATTGAAGTTCCCCAAAATACACCACAACGCAATAATTTACCCCCATTTTGGGAAAAAAAACCTCAATCTGGCAACACTGCTCTTAAGGGGAATCTCCATACCCACGGTTTCGAATGAAAAGTAATACCGGCACATCTCGGACACTATAGGTCATATTAAAAAAAGAAAAATTGCAATGAATTTAGAAAATTCAGGAGCTTACCGATAGTTTAGTACTTTTTGTAATTTGTTAAATTTCAAAAATACCTAAATAATTACGCATATTTTTGGGCGATAAAGGAGCCGCGCTACGTGATTTATGTGACAGGCTCGCTCCGTTCGTATGAGTCAAGTGCCCTTGCCCTCTCGGCTTTCATAAACAAACACAGCTAGATAATTCAGTAAATGTATTTCAAATAGTTCCGAGCAGTTCTATTCTATAACATTATTTTCATTTCAGTTGACAGAGAGGTATTTGTGCGAAAACACTTTCGGGCGAAATAAATTGTGTAAAAATTCCACAAATAATTTCATCGAACTCTTCAGAACAGTTTGGAACACATTAGAAATATGGAGCACCGCTTCCGTGAAGTCTTTTTTGCAATTTGATTTCAAAAGTACCTAAATAATGAGGCATATTTCTGGGCGATACAGGAGCCGCGGTACGTGATTTATGTGACTGGCTCAGTCTATTCGTGTGAGTCAGGTGCCCTTGCCCTCTCGGCTTTTATAAACAACAGTTAGATAATTTAGAAATGTAATAGTATTATTTATATTATAGCCCAGTGAAATTATACCATAAAAAGGTGATCGAGTGAAATAAATCCCGGAAATTTGATATTTTTCGGCAAAGTTGTTCGTTGGTGTCTGCTGTAGTATAACATACTAAAAGTTCCGGAAATACCGATTGACAGCATCTAAATTTGGCACAATCTGCAAAAGGCGACTAAAAACAAAATGTGCTCCTCTAGTATCAAATCTACTTTATAAGGAGCCATTTTCAAATGAAGCCACGGTCTACGGACAAATAAATGAAAAAATGGTGATGTGGCCATCATGTTACTTTCTCCGACTTGATGGTATCATAGCCATTTATATTTACGTTTTCATGGATTATTTTCAATTGAAATCATATTTTAAATCTATATCGAGCGTTGTGTAAACTCGGATGAAACTGACGTTTAAAACTTCAAAATTATGAAAGATGGAAAAATTATACTTTAAATTAAAAAAACTCAGTTTGCTCAAAAACTAAAAAAAAACTTATTCTTTATAAGTTGTTCATTTTAGCATTCTCTACAATTATTATTAACATAAATTTGCTGTAACTATTATCGTTTTATAATTATAAACCAAAAATAAAAAATAAATAATTTTTTTTTCTCGAATAAAAATGATTTTATGAAAAATGTTTTTAAGGAAAAGATGTTCATTTCTTTGTTGTCTTCAATGTTTGTTTAATTGTTTTTGTGAAATTTTTAATATTTAAGAAAATATTGGCAAAAAACAAAAAACAGTTAAGGTAAACACCCACTTCCGGTGTACGAAATTTTACCAAAAGCTTTTCATTTCTTCAGATTATCAAATAAGACGTATGTTCAAAGTTTCATATCAATTGTTTAATTATTTTTTGAGATACAGCGCGCACAGCAGACACACACACACACATAGACACAAAAAAAAATACAGAAATTGTTGAAATGGCATCTAGGGGCCCCAAAATGGATATTTCCGTAAAAAAAATCATGTTACAATACTTTCTTATACTTCGTAACGGAGAAAGTTAAAAATGCCTTACGAAAGTACGAAGACATGACAAAAACTTCGGTGACATAGTGCGGCTTTTTTGTGGATGAGACGTATGGTTTTTTTGGTAGCATCTGCAGATGGGTTGATAGAAAGTGGTCGCGGAATTATCGAGGTGAAGTTCCCAAAATCGATAGAAAAAATAACAACAGCAAAAGCAGCAATCGAAAAAAAAAATTCTTTTTGGATACGGATTTGAAATTAAAACGTAATCACAATTATTACTATCAAATCCAGGGCCAGGTGCATATTGCAAAAGTCGACTTTTTCTCATTTTGTCATATGGACGAAACAAGACCTGTCGATTGAGAGAGTTACCAGAGACGACGACAATTTTTGGGAAACAAAATGATTGATTGAATTAATGTATTTTTATAAAAACATTTTATTAAAAGAAATCATTGATCCACGGACATGTAGTAATATGCCTATCAGGGAGCACTAAAAACCCTACGACAGAAGTCGCCTCCAAGGAAGCAGCTACACCAAGATCGCCGATCCACCGAAGCTGCTGATCCGCTGATGTGAAGTCACCGTCCGGTAATTTATCCGAGTTCTTGCCGTGCATACCGGTGCTTCCCTTCCAAACTTTGTCTGAACTATAGTGACGCATCTGTGATTTCTTTTGTGACTCTTCCGTATTTATTTTTCTTGTGACCTTTTTAGTGTAAATGTTTTCCGATTGAACATGTTATTATGTCATTTGTGTCCAGTATATTGAACTTTGTGTAAATAACAGCGAAAAGGATTTCGCGCCAATCTGACTTTATCTGCCTCTCAACCCTCTCTCCTTTTGCGTATTGATAACATTAATATCGAATTCCATTGCATTGTACTAAATGAACACGCCTTTTTTAGCATTTTCAAAATTCAGTCACGAAATGAAAATATTGGCACACGTAACATTGACGTTTACTGAAACGGTAATTTTTTTATGACTCAAATAATGCAACAAACCCACTATTATTATTGTAAAGGTTAAAAATGAGATATGAACATCATGTTCTTTTCTGATAAATATTTTCAAACAAAAGATTTCTTTTATTGTCTTTAATATTTGTTTACATGTTTTTGTAATATTTTGCATATTCACAAAAAAACGAAAAAAAAATAAAGGTTACGCAAACACCCACTTCCGGTGTACGAATTTTTACCAAAAGGTTGTAATTGTCAAGTAAAGCGTTCGATGTTGCTTGTTGTTGTAATTTTTGAAATAATTTCACGATCACAATACTTTCCCGTACCTCGTAACGGAGAAAATACAAATTATAATTTTGTCGGAAATAAAATTTCGCCACGAAAATATTTCTTGAAAGTCGATCAGATCAGTATGTGTTCCCGACTGTCGGCTCAGAAACTCGAGTATCGAATTTCTTGTTATGTTTGTTTGTATTATGTAGATAATTTCGAATCCACGTGGACTGGAAAGATGCATGTCGCGGCGTCAATCGCCAATCGGAGACGACGGAGTGCGATAAATTACAAGTTGAAAAATTACGACGACGTTTCATTATCTATCCTCTTTCTTTGCACATAAGAATGTATTCGGATCGTTTCACGTTTGTGTTTATTTGACTAAGGCAAGAAGTATGTTAACGCCCATTTCACGTTGAATACAAACCCAAGCGGGAGTTTAGCCTACACTTTGTTTAATTATTTTCTTAGAAATACTAATTTTTAGGAAAAAAATCTTAAACTTCCGGGAATTTCCTGACTGCACTAAACACGTTTCCGTTTTTTGTTTTCCTCTAGAAACCACAGTTGTCGAGAAAAAACTGTAAAACTTTTACATTATAAGTCCCATATAAAGCGGTGCCATCTACTGAGCCAGAAACACACCAAAGAGCTCTACCGATTCCCCTTAAGATAACTGAAATCCCCATGGTGCCGTTCGAAAAACGGGCACCCTGTATAGTCAAAGGCATCCACCAATTTTATTTAGATGAACAGCGTGTAGTATGCAACTCATTTAACGCACTACTATACTAATTACACAGCTCGCCCACTAGGAACCAGGCTAACGAACCAACTTGAATCAATTTAACGGCATGTTAAAATTCGTCACCCTCGTTTTACTAATTGGAAATACAATAAGCTATCCCTTATTTTAACAAAGCGTTCAGCAGTTAAATTTGACATTTTGGTTACGAAATACGGCTAATTATCTAAAGATGGTAGAAAGATCCGTTGCCGCATATTGGGTAGCCTATAGTTAATAAATTTTCTAATTACAATTATTCGATTATATATTTGTACATGTCTCCATAATAACATTCTAACATATTAACACATACATCCGCAATGGTTATTTTTGATAAATTATTCATTATTGATGATAATAATTGCTCTTAAACAGCACTAACAGTGCGAAGGTCTAAGTGTTGAATCATTTCTTAACTATTATACTATTCAATAAATTTAATACGAGCTTCAATGGTAATGGATTCATTGCAAATCTCAATGATCAATACGGTTGTATAAAACTACACCATCTATACTTTCATCGGTCAACTTCTAGTTTAATGAGTGAAACATAGAGCGCGCCAGCGATCTGAAAATAAAATATTAACCATAAAAGACCCAAACGTATTGTTTGCAATAAATAATTCGCGTTAAAGATGACTTCGGCCAGTAGCACTAGTGCCCGCTCCTTATTTGCAGACTCGAAAATGCGATTAGCGGACAGAGTCCAAGTGAACGTCAATTATGTGGCTTCGCTGGTCCGACAGATCGTTAGAGGTTCCAAATCGAACGAGGTAATAATTCATTATCCATGCACATGTAATCTGTATACGATTCCGCAATTACTTTGTTAGATTTTGATGCATTCCGCCCGTAATTTTGCGCTACAAGAGCACGCCATTGAAAACACGGAATCCAACCTGAAAAAATTGCAAATCATTTATACCACTCTGGGGCAGCAGCAAGACGTGCTCTTGCGGTCGTGTCAACAAATTGAAGAAGTTAGGGAACAAGTACGTGCTATGCAACGATAGTTTGAACGCACGCCCATTATTTACACATTCTAGTCGGATACCTTCTTTATTTCATTTTCATTTGTATATACTTATTAATCAATAAACTCATTTTGGTGTTTACAGTTTTTATAACCCTTTCAGTCCTGCATTTAATCGTTTAGTGGTGTTTTCTACATCCAAAAAGTTTAGAGAAATTGAAATGTAAATAATTTGTTTTTGCTAAAGATAATATACCGTGAGATCAATAAGTCGAAAATAGTTGGCAGCCCTTAAAACATAACCTAACTAATAGAAGTTCAGTGGCGTCACTAAGAATGGGAATTTTGGCGTGGAAAGCCCTGCCTAATAACACAGCTAGATTATGAATCGTACATGTATTATTTATTTTATCCTATAATGTTATCATGTCAATAACTCTTTAGCAAAGAATTAAGTTAAGGTTAAGTTAACAACACTAGTGTTGTTAAGAAATTCTTAAGAACACTAGTGTTGTTATACCGTGTGATTTTTTTACTGCGCAACATAGGAAATATGCATGCTAAAACCGATTTTTTTTTAATTTATACTCTATACATAAATGGTTAGCACCATTGGATGGATCATTCCTTTGCTCTTTTTTATGATACCAAATAATTCGTTATTCGACGTACTTTGCCTCCTTCGGCACGGCAAAGGAAGATGGTATAATGATCGTGTTTACCATTGACGGTTCGCGGGGTTTTTTCTGATACGGCCGAGGAACAAGAGGTGGTTATACAGATAGGTAGGGTCAGTTGCAGAGACGGCTGGCTGCGTGACCTTACCTATCTGTATTACCACCTCTTGTTCCTCGGCCGTACCAGAAAAAAAACCGCGAATCGTCACTGGTGTTTACCACAACACTCAGCAGGGACTCAAGTTTATGATGTAAAATCTTCGGACCCAAAAACATCAAAAAATCACCTTTTTTTAGGCGTATGTCTCGAAAATTGTGATACGTATTTTTCAAAACTGCTGATCTTCCGAACATAATGTTCGATTTTGTTAATTGAAGTGTCAAAATATGATTCAAATTTTCAAGTTTTTTTCGGGTCCTTTTGACTTTGAGTTTTTCAAAATTTCGAGAAAAGATAATTACAGTTTTGTATTGAATCGATTCTAAGTATATTTTGAAAGTTGTGTTACATTTTTTTTTTTTTGTTTAACTTAAAAAATGTGCTACCTATAAACGTTAAAATGCGATTATTTTATATTATTATTTATCTCGACAACGGGTGACTGCAGATTTGTAACGAATCACATAGTAGAGTCAACAATGAGAAGATTAAAAAAAATTCTATTTTTTTTTTTAACTTGAAAAATGTGCAACTGAATATATGACATGGTGTATTCAAATATGATTATTTTGAAATATTATAAAGTCTAATCAAAGTCAATTTTGAAAGTTTGAAGTTTGTGGCAGTTATTTTTTAATTTTTTTTACCAATTAAAAAATGGACATCGTGAACATCGTGGTGTGTTCAAACGCGATTATTTCAAAATTCCAGGAAAAAATGTTTATAATTTTGTATAGAATTATATAGTAAAATCAATTCTGTGTACAAAAAAAAAGTGCCACTCGAAAAATCGCGAAAAAACTCGACTTTTCAAACCGTCGTAACTTGGTTCAATTTGGTCGAAAATCGATGAATCTTTCAGTTTGGGAAAGATTCAAGTTTTATCTTTAAGAATGTGTAGTTGATTTTGACCCCAAGTCCAACCCACCCCCCGTAACAACGCGTTGGGAAAAACATGTTTTTTTATGTAGAAAATTGTCCAACTTTAACAAGCTGTACCGTGCGCAAAAAAATCGGCGGGAAATTTCACCACAATGACAGAAAAATTTAATCAATTTCCTCCAAATGCCTTAAAAATTTGAGTCTTTTCGATGATTTGGAGCAAAGTTATGAATTTTTGAAAAAAAAATGACATTTTTTACTTTTTTGGCAATAACTTGAGTAATTTTGAACCAAAATCGATGAACTTTTGCAGTCTGAACAGTTTTAAATTTTCTCTTCAATGTCATGTGAATTGTTTTGTTGCTAAAACGATTCCACTCCCTGCCACCCCCTAAAGGAAAAAAAATGTTTTTGAAGTTTAAATGTGCAAATTTAGTTTCTTGTACCGTGTGCAAAAAAAATCGTGGACTCAATCAGTCAGCATGGCAATAAAGTTCAATCATTTTCCTCGAACATTCAAGTCGATGCGATGATTTGGCGCGAAGTTATGCAGTTTTGAAAAAAAATTACATTTTGCGCCTTTTTGGCCATAACTAGGCGAATTTCGCACGAAACTCGATGGAATTTTGCGATCCAAGAAGTTTTCGACTTTCGTTACCCTCTGAAAACCCCTACAAAAAGTGTTTTGGATTGACAAAAAATGTTAAATTTGTACAACTTGTAAAACTTCCATTTCGGTCATTTTGCTCAGAAGCCGATAATTCTTTGCGATCTGAAAAGCATAAGTTTCATTCCACCCTCTGTCACCCCCAGTGCAAAAAAAGGTTTTCAACAGGGTGATAAAATTTGTTCATTTTAATTGAAATTTCAGACAAAAGTGAAAAATGTTATTTTTTTCAAAAATTCATAACTTTGCTCCAAATCATCGAAACAACTCGAATTTTTGAGGCATTTGAAGGAAATTGATTAAATCTTTGAATTCAAAGATTGTAATCTTTGATCTCTGTAATGAATTCATTATTGAATTCAAAGATTGTAATCTTTGCACCATGATAAGTATATAGTCAAAGGATCCTTCAATTTGCTCGATGTACACTTCTGTGCATAAATACAAGTCCTATTCGTATTTTTTACAATAAATTCTAGTTGTATAATTCGGGTCTGCAACATTTTCAATAAATGATAAAACACCATAACTTGAAAATAACACCTTTATTAAAAAGCCGAAACTAAGACCAAGATTAAAAACCATCTTCTATTTTAGTTATAATTCGAATTTTTGCATTGTTGTGTAAATGATGATACATTTTGACATTAAGGAAATTGACAAATTTATATATTTTCGTAACCAGGAAATCCGCTTTAAACTATAACGTATTTTGTGTGCTTAATTTTATTGCACAGAAGTGTACATTTAAAATACCATTTAAATTAAAAATAAATCAAGAAAGTATGACTAATAGTAGATTATATATCGAGGGAGAGAAATGCGTGATTTCCCGAGGTGCAAATTTGTATCCCGAGGGCGAAAGCCTGGGGGATACAATGCCCCGAGGGAAAAATAGCATTCTCTCCCGAGATCTATATACTATTTTTTTCACAAACGGGATATTTTAAGAATAAAACGTTCGTTCCTAAAACCCAACCTAGAAAAAATTCTGTCAGACGTGACAGTTAAAATGAATAATGGAGCATCGCATGATCATTTCTCTCCCTAGGGAGAGAAATGTTACTTCTCTCGCGATTTTGAGGGCTGAGAAATCGACTTTCTCTCTCGTTTGTGAAAAAAATAACTGTTATATCATCAAATCGGAGAAAGTGACATGAAGGCCACATAATTTTTTCGCATATTTTCACCTCGCCCGGAATTTTTGGCGGCCCAATATCCCGGCGGCGCCGGCGTCTGCGTGCATAATAAGCGCGCCTCTCGCCTCTGTGACCTCACTTTAATTAATTGGAATCAAAACATTATCAAACATGATTTAAAAGCAATGGACCCACCCACATAAGTACATAACCCACAAGTAGTTATTTACTCGAATAACGTAAATAAACCTGTGCGCACAAATATGATAAATATAAAATATTCTCCACTACATTACTTCTTAAATTACGACATGGCGATATACTACGCCACAGATTAATATACTACGCCCAGTCGCGCGCTACGTAATTAGGTCGTGTATCTTTCAAGCATCTATAAAATCTCTCCTGTTACCGAATAATAGACAAATTCAAATTAAATTTGAAAACAATAACATTTTTTGCTCTTTCAAGGATAAACTATGAAAAAAATATTGGCAAACTCATGAAACAAGCAAGCGCCACTTTCCATTGCTAACAGCCTAACCTTACTTGTCAATTTCACCTTGTTTTTGTTTTTTTAGTATATTTATAGCACAAAATTTGGTGCGTGTGTGTAATCACCTACGTCAAAATTACTCGTCACTAGCAGGAGCACTTGGTAAGTACGCCGATTAATAAAATAATCATTACTACGCAAATATACAATTTATTATGATTTCCAGCTGACTTTTGACTTAACCTTGATAATTAAAAGTCATCGCACGAATCCGATAAGGTTCATTAATTTATCGTGATTTACGATCTTGTGTGCTTCACCGACGCAATTGTTTCAGTCGTGTTGTTTTACAATTGCAAATGCTTTTTTAGTGCAGTGCAAAAATGTCTTCGATTCTGAACACTGTTAGGAAATTCAAGTTGAAGAGGGATACTGGATCGATTCTCATCCGCTTACAACACGCAGCTAGCAACCCCTTGCTGAAGTACGTTCAGCCCGATATAGTGCCTGTGTTCCGCAAAGCCGCCAATTACACCGATAAAATTGCCATTCGTGACACATATGGTAGTTACACGTACGGTAACCTGTTCCTAGGGGCCAAGGAGTTGGCTAATGACATTACTGTGAACATTGGAAGGAAAAACAGTGAACGCGTCTTATTTTTGTGCCCGAATGATGTGAATTACGTGCTGACACAGTGGGCCATTTGGATGTCCGGTCAAATAGGTTAGTAGACAACTTATTTTTCTTATCTCGTGGGCTAATTTTAAATACTTACAGTCGTCGCCTCTGAAATTATTCTAAACGTTTTATTAATGTCAATCTAATTATTAATGGATAGGTCAAGTAAAAATTTACAATCAATTTTAGATATACACGATTCACATTTACAAGTAGGTTGTGATGCAACATACGTTGTACCAAAAATATAGTACAACATATTGCTTGCATGGCTTAAATTTCTATCTTGTAATGATGAACCCTGTAAATTTTAACATCATGTGTAGGAACCCATAATTATCCCATGATTTTTTTCAAAAGAATTTCAATACTTATCTTAGATATTTTTTTGGACTAAATTCGATGAAACAGAATACAATAACTGTTCAACCATGAATACTAGGGTGACCGCAAAAAATCGATGTCGGAATTTTGGTTGTCTGGACCCCACAAAACGATTTCCCTTTCCAGGTATTTAGATAGCCGAAATTTGAGCTCGATTAAACAACGTTAACCCGTGCCGCTCATCGCTCAAAGTTTGAAATAATCCAAATTTTTAGACAAAAAGCTGACATATGTAGCCATGACTCCAGAACGGTAAAAAATAAAAACACGCTTAATATCTTAAAAGAAAGCTAATGTTGTTCTCCAAAATTTATATTCTATACATAATTGTTGTTATTTTAAGTCAATCCGAGTTACAACAGCCTTTAGCCCCAAAAACGTGATCTGGTACCACTAGGAGCATACTTCGTATATTTTGTTATTAAGTGATAAATTTTGCTTTTTTTTGGTATATTTTTGAGTTTAAAGTAGAATATTTATAATTAAAAAATAATATACTGATAAGTCTAATGACATTTTTTATTTTAAAATATAAAAATCAGGTATATAATACATACAAAACAGACACAGAAAAGATACAGACGTAATACCTACATGAGTTGATAATTTTACATAGTTACCTGAGCTATTCTAGAGCTTTTGTTAAAGTAGTTTTTGAAACGTCAGGATATAAAGCCCGGCATTTGGTTACAACTTGCAGGACGTATTGCTTTTGGTCTTCATCTTTTGTCAGAAGGTCGTTAAAGTCGGTTATTAATTTAACACCACGCTCAGCCATATCATTAACTACTTTTAATGTTTTGACAATTTTCAATCCTTCTTGGAAGTCATTATTTTGAGGCCAGGTGTTTGGATGTTGTCTTATGAAATCTGTTTTTATATTAAATCGGTCAAAGAACGTAAACGTTTCTTTGGTAAGTAAATTCACCAATCCTCCATCAACTACCTCTTTTAATTTTTCTTTCCTAACTTTTCGATTTACAACCCTAGCGTGCTCTGATGGTTCATCTGTGCTACTGAACAATTTATTAGCCATTAACAACTTTTCATCGTCTGTAATGGTGGGATCAAAAAACGATAATCCCACCAACTCTGCATTCAAATACCACAAATGATTCGAAAATTTGGTGAGGGCTATTTCTGCTATTTCGTTGTCACAGTCTTTATAGTCTAACAGACTATGCAAAATACCTAAATCTTGCTTTGATGCAAAATGAGCTTTTGGAGCATTGAACCAAGCTTTACAATAAATGTTAACTAGGAAAACAGAAATGGCACGCATAGAACTTTCTTCTTCTTTAGACATCTTAAATTGACGACGAAAAATGAACATTTTTAAGCAGTAAATAGCCTTTGCCATCCACCTAGCGTGATGAATGGCTCCTGGAGTTCTAAAACCCACAACATTGCCGTCTAGTGATCCAACAAATACGAGAACCAACTGCAACAGCTCCTTGTAGTCATCTCTGGGGTGGCTCTCAGTTAATTTGGTCTCGAATTCAGCAGTAACATTTGCAATTACTTCTGGAGTTAGCTGCTTTTATATTAGATTGTCACTGATACCTGTGTCATATTTTCCTTTGTCTGTCTTGGGCCACGCAGTGAGGAATCTCTTGAAAATGTCTGGATGAGGTCCAGTGGTTGATCCCATTTTTGTGTCGAATACGCCTCTTAACAGAATTTCCAAGATATGGTGAAGGCAAGCTAGGTATACCAATTCTCTTCCTAACATTTGCTCCAATATGACGCATGCTCCTTTGAGTCTTCCCGTGTTGGATACTGTAGTGTCGACACATCGCCTTGACGGTGTTGGGAAGACCACATTCCTGTTGGCATTCATATACGGCTACGGCTTGCTCCTCTCCAGAGCTGTTTGCTGTTAACTCCCAACAGCTGTTCCTTTTCGCTATATGAAATAGCAATAGCTATTCGCTCACATTGTTCATTTTTACTTTCTCGGTTACGAAGTACGAGTGTCTGCGGCTGTGTGTCTGTCTGTGCGCGCTGTATCTCAAAAACTAATAGAGCAATTGATATTAAACTTTGAACATACGTCTTATTTGATAATCTGAAGAACTGAAAAGCTTTTGGTAAAATTTCGTACACCGGAAGTGGGCGTTTACCTTAACTGTTTTTTGTTTTTTGCAAATATTTTCTTAAATATGAAAAATATCACAAAAACATTTAAACAAACTTTGAAGTCAACAAATAAATGAACATCTTTTGCTTGAAAACATAATCTTTAGTTTATAATTATAAAACGATAATACTTACAGCAAATTTATGTTGATAATAATTGTAGAGAATGCTAAAATGAACAACTTATAAAGAATAAGTTTTTATCAAAAACCCTTTAGTTTTTGAGTAAACTGAGTTTTTGAATTTGAAGTATAATTTTTCCATCTTCCGTAATTTTGACATTTTAAATGTCAGTTTCATCCGAGTTTACACAACGCTCGATGTACATTTAAAATATAATTTCAATTGAAAATAAACCATGAAAACGTAAATATAAATGGCTATGAAGTCGGAGAAAGTAACATGATGGCCACATCACCATTTTTTACTTTCTCTGTTGCGAAGTACGAGATGGTATTGTGATCATGATTTTTTTTTCCATTTTTTTTACGGAAATATCCGTTTTGGGGTCCCTAGCTGCAATTTCAATAATTTCTGGAAAAAAAATTGTGTCTGTGGGTGTGCGTGTCTGTCTGTGCGCGCTGTATATCAAAAACTAATAGAGCAATTGATATGAAACTTTGAACATACGTCTTATTTGATAATTTGAAGAACTGAAAAGCTTTTGGTAAAATTTCGTACACCGGAAGTGGGTGTTCACCTTAAGTGTTTTTTGTTTTTTGCCAATATTTTCTTAAATATGGAAAATACAAAAACATTTAAACGAATATTGAAGATAACAAAGAAATGAGCTTATTTTGTTTAAAGACATTTTTCATAAAATCATTGTTATTCGAGTTGGTTTATAATGGTTTTTAATTTATAATTATTATTAATTATTAATTATTTATAATTATGAAGCGATAATAGTTACAGCAAATTTATGTTAATAATAATTGTAGAGAATGCCAAAATGAACAACTAATAAAGAATAATTTTTTTTCCAAATCTCTTTAGTTTTTGTGTAAACCGAGTTTTTGAATTTGAAGTATAATTTTTCCATCTTTCATAATTTTGACGTTTTAAACGTCAGTTTCATGCGAGTCTACAAAACGCTCGATGTACATTTAAAATATGATTTAAATAGAAAATAAACCATGAAAACATAAATATAAATGACTACCACCAAGTCAGAGAAAGTAACATGATGGCCACATCACCATTTTTAAAACACCCGGTAAAAGTTTACCGTCCCAATGGACAACCACGGGCTCTTTTTCAGGAATGTTTACTTTATCTAAAAAAATTTTGGTATATTGTTCTCTGAATATTTGCCTTCTAGAATGTAATAAAGTTTTCGAGACTTTGTACTCAAGAGGGTTAAGGTTTAGTGCTTCTAGAGTAGCTATTAAAATTCTCGTGGCATTTCTGTCGGATACCTTACATCGATCTAACAAAATGGACAATTTCATGTTTAAAATCTCTTTGACGCCCCTTGCAAATGAAACTTTCATCCTCTTGCTCTCAGATGGTCCTGGATCTTCTGCAGCTTCTTCAGGGATGTCCATTTCCTCCAAGCTCTCAAGTTCCTGGTAGATGCTGTCCTCTTCAGTGTCTTCTTCTTCTCCTTCTTCGAAGTTGCCTTCATCATCCGTCTAAGAAGCAACAAAAGAAAGAGAAAGAAAAGACTATAAAAACTTGTCATTTTAGCAGAATAGTAATAATACATAGGTACTAAATTACCTACTTCTAATTATCAATAGGTATTATATAAAAAATATAAACTCACTCATAAAGATGCCAAATGATGCTCTCATGTACAATTTTCTTTCAGTTATAATGATACTATTTACTTATTTGTTTATCTATTTTTTAGAATAAATAATAAAAAAACTCACCAATATCAAAAGTTTCTTCTTGGATTTGTTGGTTCATTTTGGCAAGTTCCTTTTACGCCTTCATTTCTTCAGCTCGAGACAACTTGAGATCCACTTCAGTCATGGAACCTGGGCGGCCCTTCTGCCTCTGTTTCACGAGAAACGCCTTATCTTCTTCCGATTTCATCAGAGCCAAGGAATCTTGAGCAATATCAAAGAGATCATACAACTTTTTAACAAACTGTTAAAAAATTTGTTCTTGGCCCCTTTCCGATGTTTTCTTCCGGTCTTTTTGAAGAGTTCTCCACTCGGTGTGAAGTTTTTTCAGCTTAGTAATTGCATCTTGCTCATGTTTAGTAGGGATTTGAGCTTTCTCCCAAAAAATGAACACTTCTCGGATGGTCAGTTTTGCTGATTCTCTTACAGTTAATTTCACAGTACGTAAATTATAAAATAAAGCACACAAAACTTGACGATTTGAGGGTAGTTTACAACCGGTGATCTGGTGAATGGGATAGCCCACAAGAAATATTTTATCCTTGGTCCGGCTTTGTACACCAGATGTGGATGCCATTTCAGAGTACTATAGGTAAATAACAGTTAACTTGAAAAATGAAACAAAATATATTACAAAATTTAATTTCAATAAAATGTTTTCAAATGCCTTTTAAAATAATACCATAATACTTATAAAAACAATAACACACACACACATGGAAAATTGAAAAAAAAACGTTCAAATATCTTCACTAGATAATTGTTCGATCTAACCAGCTCAAAGGCACTTTATAAACTAAAATGAATAAATAAAAGGTCGGTTGTACGCTGAAGTAAAATCACTATCCCTAAAATAGAAATTAGATGCACCCTCCTTTTTACCTGTCAAACGGGTCTTTCTTTGGTAAACTAGTCAGGTAATCCCCATATAATAAAATATTGAATTTGAACAAAAGGCTCTATGTTTGAAAATAGAGTTCCAAAATACTTTTTAACAAAAAAATGTTCATTCCGAGACACATTATGTAAAAACCCGTAAAATTGTTAGAATACTCCCAAACTGGTTCCTGCTGGTACCAGGTCACGTTTTTGGGGTCAAAGGCTGTTGTAACTCTGTTTGGCTTAAAATAACAACAATTATGTACACAATATAAATTTTGAAGAACAACATTAGCTTTCTTTTGAGATATTAAGCATGTTTCTATTATTTACCGTTCTGGAGTTATGGCTCCATATGTCAGCTTATTGGCAAAAAATTTGCATTTTTTCAAACTTTGAGCGACGAACGGCACGGGTTAACATTTAATCGAGCTCAAATTTCGGCTATCTCAATATCTGGAAAGGGGAATCGTTTTGTGGAGTCCATACAAACAAGATTACGACATTTTTGCCCTTCTATGAGATCCAGTCACCCTAATGAATATGGAAGAGTTTGTGTCACAGAAACATTCACTAAAGTAAATAATACTGCTACTAATTGTTACTAAAAGCTGTGATATTTGTTGTACTAATGGGTTAAGCAAGTTTGTTTACTTATACGGACATATCGTTAACTAACCTACACACACCCATTGTCAGTGCCAAATACATCATAAGTGACACACAAATACACCCTAATAAGGGTCGTAATGTCTGAATGTGGCAGTTCGTCAACAGACGATTTGTGGCAAGCTTGGAGGTCAATGTGGTTTGTGAGTTACGTGAAGATTTAATTACTAATAAAACAGTTATATTCCTTCACAATTTATTTTTATCGCTAGATGTATGTACATTTAGGGTACAAAGTACCCATTATCAATAACTAACTGAATAAATAAAAATAAGTGTTGAAATATACCGGGTGTTCGATTAAAAACGCCCAACGCCATAACTCTGTTATTTATTGACCGATATGAATGAATTAAAAACTAAAGTCAGTGGCCATTTAAATACTAACAAATGGCATTAAAATTGATTTTTTTCAATAATAACTTCATTGCCAAATAATAGTCAACTTAAAATTTTTAAATGGCTGCCTATGATGGTTGAATTTTATTACTTTAGACATTATTTTTCTGAATCCAATAATGCCCAATATATTGGTGTTAATGAGATCCATTTAACCGGTTTATAGGTAAGAGGGGATGAATGAAATGCACTTTCCGGTTATGTTTGTATTAAAATTATTTTATTTCTGAACCGGTTTCGGTTTATAAACAAACCATCTTCAGCAGAAACTACAAAGCAGTAAATTTATAAAACAAATTAGTTAACTATCTAGAAAACATTGTTTTGTTAGTAATTTAGAATACAATACTAACAAAACAATGTTTTATAGATAGTTAACTAATTTGTTTTATAAATTTACTGCTTTGTAGTTTCTGCTGAAGATGGTTTGTTTATAAACCGAAACAGGTTCAGAAATAAAATAATTTTAATACAAACATAACCGGAAAGTACATATCATTCATCCCCAACAGTGACGGTTCGCGGGGTTTTTTCTGGTGCGTACCAGAAAAAACCCCACGAACCGTCACTGATCCCCAATGCCCAATATGTTGTTTTTCGTTCAATATTTTGGTTGCAAAAAATTAAAATAAATCTTCCATTTACAATTGAAGAGTGGTAATTCAAAAGCGTCTAAGTGCCAAAACTATTATGTTGAGAAATTAAAAAAAAACATATTAGGTAGTAAAATACAAAATATACATGTGAATATAAATTTTTATTTTACCGTATTACACGAATGAAATGGAATGAACAAAAAGAAACTTAGAAAAAGTAATATTTTTTTCACATAAAAAAATAACAACCGTAAAAACCAAGAAACCGTCTATGTGCCAAACTAAAGTAAATCCTAAACAGTCTTAAGTCAAAGATATCAATCTAGCATTATGAATTTGCCTTACTGGTTTTTGGATTCATCTACCAAATTGGACCAAAACTGGTGATACCTTAGAGGTATGTAATCTAACATATCTTCCAGATTTTTGAGTTTTTTGGCAGAAATTAGGTTTTTGCATTCCAGCAGACATGGCTCAAGACTCAAAATGTCTTGTTTTGTTTTTTCTGTTTTAAAACATTACAGGTATGCCATTCTTCAATGATGCTACATTTATCGACCGGTATACTGGAAACCGTCGAAATTTGCAATTTGGATGTATTTAATTTTGGAAATCCTTAAAATCGTTCGCTTCCATGGTTATTGCAGTAAAAGGATGCTTGTGACATGCACTTTGTATCATTGCTTTTATATCCTCAGGAACAAAGGTTTTTGTTACTTTTTTACGTCTTTCAATTTGCGCAAAATATCTATCACATGAGAGATATGAATGTCCGGACGCTAAAAATTTTTGTTCTATTTGGTCATACTTTCCCGAACCTACTAAATAAATAAATAACATCAACATAATCTTGTTTTTGTTCTGTCCGATACAGTTATCGCTCCAGACAATAAGTTTGTTTCTTCTTGGAAAAGTTTCCTGTGACAAAGGTTTGAACAAACATGAAGCAATTTCATTTCCGCCACGACCGGTGAGTGCCTCTTCCCACAAACACATGTATGCACATTCTGTATCTGAGAGATGGACGTCAAGGTTGTAACAAGATAGTTGCCTGCTATAAAACATTGCAGAGTGTGTCAAAGTTGGAAGAAACAAAACTTGTTTCAAGTCAATAGAAATAACGTTAGTGTCACAGTTTATTTTTTGTGAGTTAGCCATTTCATCAGTCATTGTTTTCCTGGCCTTTTGTGCTTTTCGATGGTGCAACTCAAGTGCATTGATAAGGTTTGCCTTTTCAGGATCAGTGGAATTACAAGATTTTATTTTATTGGTATATTTATCACATACTTCGCATGTGTCAGACCTTGGACGACCAAATCGTAATTCAGAAAAATCTGTATGAAATACCTCAGAATAAAATCTGTATGTTACACTAGATCGGTGATATTTTTCCTTGTATGCATGATACCTACGGTTAATATTTAAATCAGGACTCAAAAACTGTGTTACAGATTTACCACGGCTATAGTGATTTTCTTCACGTGGAAACTTGAATCAATGTGTGCTTTGATCTTCTCACATACCTGCGCAAAATATTTTTTGGTTTTTGTGCTTTTACCCCGTTGATCAGATATTGTAGTAACTCCTGTTTTTTTTTTCTCTACAAATGCTCTGCCATGGCTAAGCGCAAATATTTCACCGAACGTTTTTCGACAAACTTGGATTTGTTGACCTCTTCCATCTGGTACGTTGTAAAACACTGTAACTTGACGCCGACTTTCTTCGGGCCGATTGTATATACCGTGACGCCTCCAGTTAATTTGTCCAACTTGAATCAAACCAAGTAGGTAGATACATTGTTTATTATAATCAACTGTTTCATAAAATTCATCGAAGAGTGATCTCTTGTGGTCACCAGAGAGATTTCTGCATTGAAATTTGCATGCACAGTTGAGCATTAATAAAAACAGTCGGCCAATGCTTTAACCGCTCCCACAAAATAATAATAACATGACCTTTTAGGTTAAAAAATATTTACCTGAGCATTATGTGGATTTTTGGCTGGTTTCAAAACACCCCTATAATTCGTATGTGCAAGACCACTAACTTTGAACCTTTTCCTTTCTTTTTTTTTACACTTTCCTGACCATTTTTCCTTCGTTTTTTTGACTCATCGCAGCGCGGAAGCATCGAGTCCTCGGCCATTTTCTCTATACTGTCAAAAGTTTGGCACTTAGACGCTTTTTTGCTGCAATACCATGGTGGAGATAGATAGCAGGCGCGTTTCAGAAATGGATATAATATAGTAGAATTTTGACTGGCATATAGACTGTTTTGTATACTATTAGCGATGGCAATTAGACCCTAAAAACATTAAAATACCAAAATATTGAAATGTGGCACTTAGACACTTTTGAATTACCACTCTTCAATTATTGGGTTGGTGCATGGTTATCAGGTGTTTTATAAAAAGCGATATTTATATGAAAAAGAAATATACAAATTCTACAATAATATTGTTAAATAAACAAATTAGAAACAACTTTACTTGTTGCAGATAGCATTAGATAAATACAAGAAAACGAAATGTAGCCTGAATATATGAATCATTCAATATCCGGCGTGGCACTAGCCAGGGAAGTAGTTGTTTCAATAAGTTATTTGTTTATAGTCTTAGTAAGACTTAATTTTCTGCTTGCAGAATTATTTTTTTCTTTCGGCATCTTAATGTTAGTAAACTAATTTCAGCAATTGCTATATGTACTTCTTATTCACTTGAAGATTTGTAAATGAATACTGTATAGGGAGGCTATTTTTTTAAATAAATTTCGTAATTGCAATCATTCACTAAATCGGCGGGCTCGTTTCTAAATAAATATGAGAATTTCCTTACGCCCTAAACTATTTCTTTCTCCTTCTACCGCTTGATCCAATGCCGCATTATGCATATTTCAAAGTAAACCGACACAAACATAGGAAGACATAAATTACTGTTTATCGCAAGACAAATTAGCAATTAATTCGATTTGGCTGGTATTTCCTTTAATGACTACATGTTTTGGTTCATGCCTGAAATCGAAAATTGCAGGTGTTGCAATGTACCGTGCGACAAAATATTAAATATTCCATTATATGTTAAAATATGCATTATAAGGCGAAATATACATTCTATGGGTAAATTTGCAAAATATGCAAAAATCTGCATTTTGCATAAAATCTGCTCTCTAATTATGACATTATCATATGAGTGCAAAATAACAAGGTATTTTTTTTTAAACTAAACATCAAAAATATTCTACAAACATGTTTGCCTCTATTAAATCTAGATTTGTTTATTTGTTTCAGCTGTCCCTGTTAGCAATTTACATCCTCAGAACCTATTAGAATATTACTGCAATGATAGTAATGCAAAACTGATAGTAACTACACCAGATTATGCAGAAGTTATGCAGAGAGTTGCCAAAAATTGCAGCAAACATCTTTTAGTATTAGACGACAAGTTGAGGCAAAACACCATGCAAAAGTTTCCTTCCAAAAAGTGCGATATGGATGCTGGCTTATCTAAAGATTTTTATAATAGGAGCAATGGAATGATATTGTATACTAGTGGGACTACAGGGAATCCCAAAGGTAATTCTTATTTAAATAAACATTTTCTTTCGATATATTAACTTAATTTGTTTTCATTTAAATATAAAACCTTTGTACTTTCAGTTAGTTTCTCATGGTCATATTAAATTCTTCACACATCCTGGTTTAATTCCCCCTCCTATATTAAATATTCGCATTGCAAATATTCTTGTTTTTATTAAACAATTACTGTTTGAATTTTTGCAGGAGTGGTATTATCTCACAAAAACATTGTGTCTCAAATAACAACACTATTAGATGCGTGGCGATGGACTGAAAATGATACACTACTGCATTGCCTTCCTTTACATCATGTCCATGGAATTATCAATGCCTTATTGTGCCCTTTGTACACAGGGGCAAAAATTAATATGCTCCCAAAATTTGATAAAAATAATGTTTGGGCACATTTGCTGGGTGTCAATGATACTGCCGCAAATCGTGTAACTGTGTTTATGGCAGTTCCAACTATTTATGCCATGTTAATTGAAGAACATAAAAAACTCTTCAGTCAGGATGCTAAAATGTGCGAATATATTAAACAAGTATTAAAAACCAAAATTCGAGTAATGGTTTGCGGAAGTGCTCCATTATCTGTACCAGTGTACGAAAAGTGGCTAGAAATCACTGGACACAAGTTACTAGAAAGATTTGGAATGACGGAAATTGGTATGTGCCTGTCAAATTTATATGATGGTAGCAGAGAACCGGGATATGTTGGCTTGCCGTTGCCAGGATTTTCTGTACGTTTGACCCAGAAATTAGAAACTGGAGATGATGATTTTGAGACCCTAATCGAAGTACAAAATATAAATGGACAGGTCGAAATAAAGCACAAACTCAAAGATCCAGTTGGCGAATTGGAAGTAAAAGGAGATTGCGTCTTCAGGGAATATTTCAATCGACCGCAAGCTACACAAAATGAATTTACAATCGATGGGTGGTTCAAGACTGGGGATTTTGCAACGTTTTCAACTGCAAAGGAATTGTTTCAAATGCTAGGACGCAGCAGTGTAGATATTATTAAATCTGGTGGATATAAAGTAAGTGCCTTAGAAATTGAAACCGTATTGTTAGGACATCCGAAAATTGCCGAAGTAGCCATTATTGGACTTGAAGATCCCACATGGGGCCAACGAATTTGTGCCATAGTTGTTCCAAAAGACAAAATGGAAATTACATTTGATGAAATCATTGACTTTGCAAAGCAAAAGCTGCCCGAATATTCACTACCAAGAGAACTGAAAATTGTGCCTTTGATAAACAAAAATTCCATGGGGAAGGTAAACAAAAAGGAGTTGGTACAAAAACTATACCCTCAATAGTATCTGTTTTAATATCTGTTATTTTTATGCTTACACAGTAATGAATTAAAATTTATTGTGAATTTCTATAATCAATTTTAAACTTTCTATACTGTAAATTTTATGTCTGTACTGTACATTTATACATTTTGAAAATGTTATTGGAATCCAAAAGACTGAATACTCTATTATTTATTTAATGCTATATTGTATTCTGTTTATTATAATAATTTTTAATTAAACTTTATATCATATTTTGTGGTGACTTTTTTCCCCGTCATTTTTAAATCTACATCAATGTAAGTATTCACTTTTCTAAGCAGAGTTAGGGTGATAGTTCTTATTGGTTCACGAACGAAGTGACGGCTCAAGTCAATGAGTTTACTGGTTGGGTGGTACACTGGATTCTTCGCAAGCTGCTGGCATCCTTGATTATGGTTGAATACTTTAACAGAGATATCGGGACTGCTGACTGCAAATATATGATTTCCTTGATTTCTGTGCTAAAAGCTATATACAGGGTGTTGAATTGCAAGGCAGTCAATAGGGATTTACATGTAAAATTTGGAATGTGTTATTATTGGCTTCCCTAATTATTTGACAGAATTGGACTTCTAGTAGTATTGTAAGGAGTATAAAAGATATGTATAATTAATCAAAGGTGTGAAAGGTATAGGCAGTGAAATTAATCAAATTTCATTCATTATCAAAATTCCATTAAGAGTTGCATCAGCTTTTTAGAAAAGAGGTAATGGATTGTTATTGTCATTGTGTTTACGTTGCTCTAGGACAGCGTTTCCCAAACTTTTTTAACCGCGGCCCAGTACAAGGTTTTAACATTTTTCGCGACCCACCTTAAATTTATTTACAAAACAAATTTTATTTTTTAATAAGAATCAAATTATTTGTTTGTTCATTTCATACACAAAAATTGCAAAATAACTATATTATAAATTAACAATTATATTCATTTAAAACTTTAGTAAATGAAGTAAACTTTTTTTTTTAATAAAAGGAAGGATGTTTAACTCAATAGCGCGTTAAGGAGAGTGAATGATTAAGGGAATTGGCATAAGTGATTAGCTGATTCTGAATTTGAAAATTAATTTTTATAATGAATGGGACAAATACTGAACAATCATGGACTCATTAATAAAAGCTATCGCCCGAGCATGGGACTCGAACCCACGACGCCTCGCACCGAAAGCGGGAGCTAAACCGCTCCGCCACGGAGCGCCCCGAAGTAAACTTTGTTTTACATATTTTCTCCTTAGTGCGAAGGATGATGTTGTTTGTCGTCAAATAATTTCAAATTAGGAGGTAATGATGTTAATTTGATTCCCAAATTAGGTCCGACATCCAATCTATTTCGATACTCTTTTTAAGTACACTAAGGCTGTGAATGAAGCTTCACACGTATAAGTGGTGACAAAAGGCATTAAAAATTGTATCGCTTTTTCGTTTACGCTTGGATACTCCTTTTGACAATGCAACAAAAAAAAAATTAGTGGTACAGTTTCAAACACTTTTTTCTAAGATCGGTGTCGTATAATATTTCAAATTAATTATCAACTTCTTGTTCACTAAGATTAAATATTTCTTCCTTTTCAATTCCGACAGAAAAATAATCTTTAATCCACATTTAAATATTAAAAACTTACATGCAAATTCAACGCAACTTGGCAAATATGCAAGTTTTTTGATTTTAGAAAAGTTTAATAACATTTGGTTCTAATTTCGAAAGACATAACCTTGATCAAATTTTTAGGCGATGTGACCCATCTCTGCAGACGGGTATTCAAAATGCATTCGCCCCCACAAAATGACCATCGGCCCCCAAATACAGATTGTCAGATAAACGCCCAATTTAGAAGTCGATCGCAGCGGGGGCTCGTGGAAGACAAAGATGTCATTCGTACCGCACTACTTACGTAGGAAACAAATATTTCGTTCGCTGTTTTGATCAAAACACTAATCTAGCCAAATGCGTATTTTCCACTTTCAAAATTGTTTAGAGTTAAAATTTCGGTAAAACTAGCCCAAATGATTTTTTTGATTATTAACTTGTTTTTTACTGGAAGTCTACAGAGTGTACCTTTAAAGTTTGAAGATAATTCACTAAGGGACTTTCTTGGAAATAAAGAAAATCTAGGTGAATGCATAATTTTACACTATCAAAAATGTTTGAGTTGAAATTTCGGAAAAACTAGCTCAAATTATTTTTTTATTATTTACTTGTTTTATTACTACGAATCTATAGAATGTGGTTGTAAAATTTAAAGATAATCCACCAAGTTGTTTTCTAGGAAATTAAGAAAATCTAGGCGAATGCATGATTTTGCTTTTTCAAAAATGTTTAAGTTGAAATTTCGGAAAAAGTTGAAACTAAAAATTCCTATATTTTGAGTAAATTTAAGTAAAAAAATGCCTTTTCAATGCACATGTGATCATTTTAAAATTAGGGATGTTTGCCAATTTTATTATTGAAATGAAAATTAATCCATTTTGAGTAAATTTGAAAGTCTGGAATGTTTTGCAATTGGTTTTTATTTTCAAGGCAAGTTCAAAATGTCCAACCTCAAAATTGAATTCAGTGTTTAAGGGTAAATATTTCAAAATTGTGGCTAAGGGTGTTGATTGATTTTTACAGAATCTATTTTGATTAAATTTGGAAAAGGTTTGAGAATGCTGCAACTGTTATTGTGTTTTTTTTTTGTGGCTTGTAGAATGTTCGACCTCAGAATTGAACAGGAGTGTGATTATTTCGAAATCTAGGGTAGGAATGTTTCCAAATTTCTTATAGAAAAGTTGCAGTGCATTTTGAGTGAATTTAAAAATTTCAATTGGTTTTATATTTTTTGGCGATTTAGAAAATGCTTGACTTCAGAGTGTTCAAGTGTGATTATTTCGAAATCTAGCTTAGTAACGTATGCATTTTTTTGCAGAAAAAATAAATGCTATATATTTTAAGTGAATTTAAAAAAAAAATGAGAGGTTGTTTCAATGATTTTTTCTCAGAATGTTGAAATGTGATTATTTTGAATGTTTCCAAAATTAAGTAGATATTTAAAGTGCAATCTATTTTAGAGGAATGTCGAAAGTTTAAGGTTTGTTTCAATTGTTTTTTTGCGGTTTGTAAAAAGTTCATCACAATTGAACCGGAAGTTGTTCAAGTGTGATTATTTTAAAATCTAAGGTAGGAATGTTTTCCAATTTTTATAGAACTATAGAGTGGAATCTATATCTAGCTCAGATGTTTTAAAACGTTTCTCTTCGAAAGCCATCGTGAATTACAATACAAAAGGAGGTGTTTATGATCACATAATTGGTAAAAAGTCTGCTATACAAAAAACTACAAATACACACTTTGCCACCGTTCCTAGTGACTCACTGTTATAAAACAAATAAAATGTAAAAAAATATTTTTTTTTGTGTTTTTACAATACTTTTTCGCGACTCGGCAAAATTCTTCTTCGACCCGGTGCCGGGTCGCGACCCACACTTTAGGTAACGCTGCTCTTTAAGTATTTCGTGCACTATCGAATAATATGTATTTTTTGCGGTTTTTCAAGCTACCTGTAGTAATTAAGGTGTGAATTCATAGTCAACACCTGTAAATAGTCAATTAACCTGTTAAGCGAAATTTAATTTAAAAAACTCCTCACAGAGTGCGGAATTAAAATCAAACAATGACGAGAATACATGTTGAACGCAGGGCAAATGGTACTATTATAAATTTTACGAAAAACGAGAAAGGATTATATTTTTATTTGATAAGAAAATGAACAATTTATTTCTGAAAAGGTTATTGTTATAACTTAATCGGTTAGTTGTATTTGACGAGATACACGTTGAAAGCACTTAACCCTTTCGGCCCTGGTGGTGGCAATTGCCACCGCAACATTTACATGTCTCTACTTACTATGACAATCCATATTTTTGCTGTTTATCACTAGATGTCACTTCAACAAAGCCTCACTAATTAATTCCTATACTAATTAAGCAAATGAGTTCAAATTTGGTATTTATGGTCTTAAGAAGCTTCCCATCAATAATAATTAACAAAAAAAAATATTTTTTTTAATTTAAAAATCTAGGGCTGAAAGGGTTAACTGGTTAAATGATTATACCTTATTAATTAATTTCGTTTTCAATCATAGCCACAGAGTAATCGATTAAATAAATACTAGGAAGTAAACGCCTAAATTAAATAAAAACGAGAAGGGAGCAAATGTTGAACCAGATAAAAGTGATGTCAAATTTAACTCCGGATTCTTTTTGTCTCGCAGAAAAATTCCGAAAGCAAGCGGTGGGTACACAGAGGTTTCGTGGACAGTAACATGTAGATTTTCAGGAGTCGTCTTACTTTGTACATTTTAGTTAAGAGTTATCTTTCTTGAGCGTTAAATTCCCAGTTATTAAGTTGGTCTTTAAATGTAGTTATGAGTTCTACTTAAGTCAGCTAGTCGCAAGTTAGCATTATCAATTTAATAAATTCAAAAAAACGAAATATAGCCTGAATATATAAATATTCATTTTAGTTAAGAATATTTATATATTCAGGCTATATTTCGTTTTTTTTTTAATTTATTTAATACTTTCTGCAATAAGTAAGGTTGTTTCTATTTTATTATTATCAATTTAGTCTGCGTATGGTACAGTTGCTCCTTTTTCCTAATGGGTGAGGTAAATGTAAAGTGACAATGAGAGGTTTTGGCTAATAGCTATTATTACAACTAGGGAAATATGAATAGTATATTTCCCGAGGTTGGCTAGTTACATCCCGAGGGCGAAGCCTGAGGGATGTATAGACAACCAAGGGAAATGTATTCATATTTCCCGTGTTGTAATCAATAGTTTTTTTCTGATTGAAAGAATATTGTTCTGTAAATGGGAAAATATTGGATTGTAAATTTTTGAATTTATCGGATTGGTAACATTTCTAAGGGGCTTGTTTGTAAATATCATAGTTGACTGGTTTGATTTTTGTGTTGTTTCATAAATTGGTGAAATGTCAAACTATGTGTTAATGAATAAACTATGGGTCCGGTAAAATCCAAAGCTGCTTACACCAAAGTGTAGATTTTAAAGACTGGAGGGAACAAAAATTTGGTGAACGGTGTCGGCGTCGTATTTTAAAGATTTGGTATGTTGCTACGATTTTGTTATTAGGGAAATATGATTGTTTCATATAAGGGAAATATAAGTGCGTTATGACATATCGTAACTAAGGCAATATTACTCAATATTGTTTCAATCAGAAAAAAAATCATTTTTAATAGGTAAACGTTAATTTTCTCTTGTGTTGTATTTACTCTTTTGTAAGATATAATGTCAGTTAATTGTCATCCACTATGTTCGTTGAATTAGAATTTAACGTAAGTATTGTGATGTTCTACTAAATGTGTTTCAAGGGTAATGTTTGTTCAATTCTTTATTTTATCCTATAATGTTAACATGCCAATAACTCCGCAACGAGTAACGTTAAGGTGTCTTTATCAACACTAGTGTTGTTAAGAAATTGTTAACAACACTAGTGTTATATGTATCTTAACGCAATATGGAGATATTGGCAAACAAACATAATTTCGCCTTTTGATGGTATTCATTAAACATTTTTTAAATTGGAAAAATAAAAATAGGATAAAATAAACTGTGTTACGATATTTGCTTTTACATTACTCGAGAATTTAAAAGCACTCGCTCGTGCTTTCAAACCTTCATAACGTTACTTGTATCATAAATTATTATTATTATTTCATTAATATATCATGGGTGTCATATCAATTGTCGTTGTTATTTTGTGTAGTATTTCATTGATCTCCTGATCCTCACGTGTTCTGTGAGTGAACGAATTTATGCCGATACCAAGATGCCCTTGAACCAAAGTATTACCCGAACGGAGGCAGCAGGTGTAAAGGTGACTAGAAGATTATTTTATTAGTATTGTCAAGTTCAAATCACGATTGCGAGTCAGGCGAACCCTTGGATTTATAATCTGGTAACCGCTCGACAGGTTATATAGCAACAATGTATCGAAGTGTCAAATATAGGTTAGAGCAGAGGCGGGCATCATATTGTTTCCCCGAATCCGTTTGCAATTTTTGTTGCTAGCTAGAAGACCAGTTAGAGGTCAAACTCTACTGAATCCCACCTACTGATTTACGTGAAATCATTTCTTTTATTTTAATTTTTCCCCATTAATGATTGTTTTTTTTTCTAAACATCTTTTTACATTTATATAATAACAAAATAATGATTTCTGTAACGTGAATAAAGATTATTATTATTATTATTTTCGTACTTCCTTTGTTAATAGGAACTGTAGCTGATCTTATAATTTCATTACTATGCACAAACATTTTGTGTACATTAACAAACTAGAGTGCTTAAGGTATAATTTAAATGCGTCTGCGCAGTCTTTTCAGAAGCACCAAAATTTACTTTGTACCCGCTTGCAATCAATGATAAAGTTACAGATCAATGTCGGATCAAGTCTTCATTGCCCCATCCCACTCTTCAATCTGTCAAACACCCCAGAGTTTCTATAAACAAATTATTTTGTTAAAGCAACTATAAACTGTTTGAATCTTATCTTATCAATTAATTAACAATTGTAAAACCCTCGTTTATATTCCAAGGATTGGAGGGTAGGATAGAGCGCACCCACCCCCTGGTTTTCACTTTAACCTAACCAAAAAGAAAGTTCTCAGTCAAATCACGTCAAGTTTCAAAAGTTGCAAAACAACCAATAAAGAGATTCTCAGTTAAATTTAAGTGGAAACGAAGGGTGGTGGGTGGTATCCTCTCCAATCCGTTAAACATGCCCCAAAGTTTCTACAAACAAATTATTTTGTCGAAGCAACGATAAATCATTTGATTCTTCTGTTATTAATTAATGAACAATTGTAAAACACTCATTTATGTTCCAAGGATTGGAGGATGGGATAGGGACCAACCACCGCCCTTCGTTTCCAAGAAAACACTGTTTGATTAAAGAAATTTCTTCGTCAAATCACTGGAGTTTTAAAAGCTACAAAACCAACAGTAAAGTGGGTTTCTGGGATGATTTAAAAGGGTGGAGGGTGAATGAAAAACCAACAATAAAATGGGTTTCTGGGTTGAGCTAAAGGGTGGTGGGTGGACCGTATCCCACTCTCCAACAACTTAAACACGCCCCAAAGTTTTAAAGTGTTTGATACTTTTCTTATCGATTAATTAAAAATTGTGAAACACTCGTTTTTTATTTCAAGGATTGGAGGGTAGGATAGCGACCATTCACCCCCTCGTTTCCACTTAAACCTAACCAAAGAAAAACCTTTGATTAAAGAAACAGTCGAATCACTGAAGTTTCAAAAGTTTCAAAAGTGAAACCACTAATAAAGAGATTCTGAGTTAAATGAAAGTGGAAACGAAAGGTGTTGCAATTTAAGCGAGGACTCCAAAAATATAATAATATATGGGGTATTCCGTTTAAAATAAGAAAGTTGGTGCTACTTCCGGTGGAACCGGAAGTGACAGAAAGTTGAAAATATTTCACACGAGGAGAACTGATTCAACCGTGTGATGAGGATTTTTTTAATACAACGGCAACCCCGTAAACTTTTAACGAACGGTTTAGCGTAGACACCCTGTATATATAAAACTGTTCAGTTGGTTTGTGTACGCTTCAAAAACTCGAAAACCGTTAGTCGGATCGAATTCAAATTTGGTTCGGTGACTCATCGGGAAGGTTATAGACTATATATAGATAATCCGTCACCACTTACCTTCCTTAATATATTGGGCTACACACGGACGACGGCGCAGCGCTGCGGAGCCCTCGTTTGTCACCCATTACCTTGCTCAAACTTAATAGGCTGCGTACAGGACGGCAAATGTAAGTTGGCCAGACGCGCAGAGAGCAAGCGAAAGCTCTCTCTCTCTACAGTCGGCCGAGTACAATCTCTGTAATAAGCAAGCACATATTCTTCGCGTGCGCTATTCATTTACAGCTCTATCGGGCGCTCTCCTCGACATAATTGAATGTACCAGGCGCGCGAACTCTTTTCGAAATCTATCGAGAGCGCCCTTCGAAGGTTCCGCCCACAATTTTGCTACTGCGCAACGGCAAGTTACGTTTGCCGTCCTGTACATTCGACGATGCAGCAGCGCAGCGGAGCTGTCGTCCGTCATCCCCTAATAATCAGTTAATTAGAAATATATTTCTTGAGTACAACTTTACTCGTACAGGTGTTTGCTTTACTTTCCGAAGCACTGTTTAAATGCAGCATTTTCGATATTCTCATTACGAATTTTTCGTAATTTCATGATTTTGTCCATCTTAAAAGGATTGAAAAGAATATTGATATTATTTGATAATTGTCAAACGATAAATATAGGAGAAAAGCAGTAAAAGTGAACACATGTCACAATTAATAATTAGCACAGCTCACTTCGTGTTAGTAGTGAGCCAAAATGGAAAGAAATAAAACGCTCAATCGAAGGGGCTGCTAATGGGCATTGCTTCTTTTTATTGCTTATGTTAGCATAGTTTAAAAAAATAGATCCGACTTCCAAAAATGTCGAAGCGCAAAAAATGGCCTCACGCTAACGAAAACTTTTACCAACTTTCATGACCATTTTGAGTCACTCATTTCAAGTAGTCGACTCAGTCCAATTAATCGATTCACTCATAAGTTATTCATCTCTACCTTGAACCTTTAAAACGTCCTTGGACTTATTGTTAGTAACCGAGTATTAATCAAACGAATAATTTGAAGAATTAGAATGTGTACAACGCAAAATATAACGAGGACCTATTATATTCAAACTACTATTTGTTATTGATAATAATTGGCGTATGTTTATGAAGTAGGAGATAAGAAATACGATTTGTTTTAAGTGGTAATACTAATGAATTTATTGTAATCAATATCAAATGGAATTAATACGTATTAAAGGTCCCCGTCTACCAATCCATCGATTAGGAAATATTTGCTCGAGATATTCCCGGACTGGACGTGCATAATGAGGAGGTACACCATCTTGTTGTACCCAAATTCTGGGATCGGGCGAATCAGGATCGTCATCGTTAGGAAACAGTACCGCTACAGCTGGAATTCATTCAAATTTGAGCAAGTACTGTTCACCAACTAGCGTTTCGTCAAAGAATTAAGGCCAAATAGTTCGTTTACCCACTACGCCAGCCCGCGCGTTCACCTTTTGAGGATATTGTGTATCCAATGTGGATTTTCAACCGCCCAACAACGGCATTTTTGCTTATTGGCGGTATCATTTAAGCTAAATGTAGCCTCATCAGACAATATTTCTAATGAATTCTTAAGGATCAGATCATTGTTTCACAAAATGTTGAATCATTGTTCCGGAGGTTGTGCCGTTGTAGCTCACTCCTCGATCCCGGCACTGCCCCTTTCTGTTCCCCCTCGTTTCTCCTCTATTTACATCGCTTCTATTTCTATTTCTTTTCCTAACCAACCCTCCTGGATGTAGATTCTCTGTACATCCCCCCCGCGATCCTCTTCCTCATGACCTTCTAACTTACCTCTCCCGAAAGCCACGAACAATTATTATGGGCGACTTTAACGCCCGCTCTACTGATTTTGGCTGCCGCGCCACCAACGCCAAAGGCCGTGAGCTTTCGGGCTTCCTCTCCTCCTCCTCCCTTCTTCGTCTCGCCAGCGATGGTCCGACCTTTGTCAGCTATCAAGGCACCTCTACCATCGACCGCATCCTCGTCACCCAAGACCTTACTTCGACCCTTGTGCCATCGGATCCCCGGTCGGTTCCAACCACCTTCCTCTTACCACCACCTGCACCCTTGTGCAAACCTCCCCTTGCTCCCCCATCCTTATTCCCAGCAAACAGTACCACCGTGCCGACTGGAAGGCCTTCCAAAGCTTCATGGATGGGGTGGCATGGCCGCCTCACATCACCTCCACCGCTGAGATTGACCAAGCAATTGGTCAACTCACCGATGCCATCCAGGAAGCTTCCAGAAGGTACATCCCTACTGCTCTCCGGTTTCCCAAATTCCGTCCCCTACCCCAGCACGTGGTCGACCTGATCAAGCAGAAGCTGCAATTATACCGCCGCCTCCGCTCTTCGCACGACCAGGCCGACCGCATTAAGTGGAATCGCTTGAGTGCCAAAGTTAGAAGGTAGATCAAATCTCACAAAGACAAACAGTGGGTTGAAGCCGTTGACTCGCTCGACCCCACCAAACCGCGAACCTTCTGGCAGAAGTTCAAGCGGCTCACCTCATGTCCTTCCTCCATTCGCTCCCATTCCCTCATCGACCACTCAGGTCGCCTCCTCACCACCCCAGCTGACAAAGCACAATGTTTCGCCAACCATCTGGATAAAATTCACAATTCCTCCAAAACAGGGAGGAAATCTACCGATTCCAAGGCGAAGCGATGTGCTCCTAGCCCCTTCCTCAACCCTCTGTCTTCATTTCCTCCCCACCAACCCAGTGCCCAGGACATATCTCCTGACACTGTGGCTGCCCTCATCCGTGCCACCAAAAACTCCGCCCCAGGACCCGATGGCATACATAACAAGATCCTTAAACAACTCCCTCCTTCTACTATTCGCTTCCTTCAATTTTCCAATCATACATCACTAGCGGCTACTTCCCACCTGTCTGGAAGATAGCCAAGGTGATCATGATTCCTAAAAAATCCCCAAACGTCTCAAGTCCTTCCTCTTACTGCCCCATCTCCCTGCTCAACACGCTGGGCAAGTTGCTCGAACGCCTGATCTTGACCAAACTCTTAACCGCCGGGGAGGAATTCATCCCCGACCGCCAAAACGGATTCCGCTCCGGACGATCCGTACACGACAGCATTTTTGCTCTCACCGCTACTGCGCTTAATGCTGTCAACTGCGGAAAGTCCGTAGCGGCCGTATTTTTCGACATCGAGAAGGCGTTCGACACTGTCTGGCACGATGGGCTCCTCTACAAACTCCATCTCATGGATCTTGACATTGCGATTTTTCGCATTGTCGAGTCCTTCCTCTCCAACCGTCAGCATTCCGTCTTCTTCCGAAGCTTTTCTTCTGCCCCCTTCTCCCTAACCTCTGGCGTCCCCCAGGGCGCTGTTCTATCTCCTTTTCTTTATTCCCTCTTCACAAACGACGTTCCCTTTCCCTCCAACTCTATCCTACAAACCTATGCCGACAACACAGCCCTGTGGGTCACTCACACCAACCCGGCCGTTGCTCGGGATAAACTACAACAGGACGTAGACCTGTTCACCGACTGGACGTCAGAGTGGCACCTTGTCATAAATCCTGCCAAAACCCAGTTCATCCTATTCTATCACCGCGACAAACCGTAGCTTCGTAGCTCCCCTCTTCTCACCCTCCGTGTAAACGGCATTTCGATTTCCCCCGTCAAAAAGGTACCGTACCTTGGCGTTACCTTTACCTCCACCCTGAACTCCTCTTCCTTCTACCACCCGAACCCGAGTCCTAAAACGCAACCAACTAGTACGGGCCCTAAAATCCACCCTGCCTGAGTGCAGACGCGCCACACAGCTGCGCACATACAAAGCGTTTATAAGGCCCGTACTAGAATTCACCTTCTCCCTCCTTACCTGTGCCACCAACGCCCAAGTTGTTCCCCTCCTCTCGCTCGAGCGTCGCCTCCTTCGGGGCTACTGCGACCTCCCTCCTGACTTTCCTTCCTCCATCTACGAAGCAGCCTCCATCTCCCCTCTTCTATCCAGGTTGGTAAAGTTCACCGGCAACTTCGCCACCAGATCCGCTACCTTCAACCCCCTTAACGCTGTTCTCCTTTCCAATATTCTTTATCCCACTGTCAATCCCCGCCGCAAACTACCCTACCCTGCCATCACAGCACAAGCTTGCCGCGACCCCGTTAATGGTCCGGCCAGCATCCTTCGGCATTTCCCCCGCGCTGCTCGCCAGCGTATCCTTTCCCCTAATTACATCGCCACCCCCACCCCTTGAGGTCGGAGTACCTTGTCGTCTCTCCTTCCTAACACACACAACTTGCGCATACACCCACACTTATACTCAAACACTCAGCCCCTCTCGCCGTCTCTGTATGACGGTAGCGAGAGGAAACAAGCTGCCATTGTACTATATAACACGCAGCAGGTTAGGAAAAAAACAAGTCTAGCCCGAAAAGAACCCTCACATAAAAGAGCTGTTAGAGGCACCAGCTGCAAATCCAGCACCCACACTTAAACTCGTTTTTGTTGACCGCCACCGAAACCACTCCCATCCCAGAACACAGTAATATCGCCATGTACCTGTGTTCGCGTCGCCCTTTCCAGGCCCTGGACTCCGTCCGCGGGCGGTCGTGATGCGCTCTGTGTTTCGTTGCTACCATTAATTTCTACTTCCAGTCTGAAGAGGCTCAGCCTATAGCAGACTTTAAACTACTCAGGTTGATTGATTGATTGATCAACCGGCAGACTTCGACTCATCGTCGTTGGGTAAACCTGACCGAAAGCCGAAGCGACAAGCTCTCCATTCGCTTGTCCGCGCCATAGCTACCGGCACCCCACAAAGAATCAGCTTTCTTGTATATGTACGTAATAGTTATTTATCTAATTAGTGGGATAAGAGCATCATTAACTGACGAATGCGGTGAGTTGCTGAGACGAGGGCGTAGCCTGAGTCGAAGTAAGAGCATGAGTCTCAGTTAATATGCCTTACCCCACGTATTAGATACAACTTTTTATCTACGACTGCTCAGAATTACGGAAATTATACTTTTGAATTGTTCGACAAAAAATCGGAATATCATAGTATGTATGTAGAACCATAGCAACATGTAATTTGAATGTCAACAATTTAAGTCAAAACTTCAAGAATTAATTTTCTAATTTCTGTTTTTCTGTGAAATAATGAGCGACTCCGAATCTCTGCCTTCGGATATCGAAGAATCGGCCACGCAGGTAGTTTCAACGTTATTGCCGGAAAAATCAAAAATTAAATATGAGCAAGCTTATGAATGTTTGCGGAAATGGTGCGATGAGAAGAAAATAAAAAATGAAGCAAGTGAAAAGGTACTTCTAGTATATTTTGAAAATATTTCGAAACGCTATAAACCTTCAAGTCTGTGGGCATATTACTCGATGATACGTGCGATGATATCCATAAAGAAAAATGTAGATATCAGTAAATTTTTTCAATTGGTCGCATTTCTGAAGAGGCAGTCGGAAGGATATAAACCGAAGAAATCCAATATTTTAACAAAACAACATATAACCCGATTTTTACAAGAAGCTGATGATGAAAAGTGGCTACTAACAAAGGTAAATAAGAACAAGGCATGAAATTTTAGATTAAGAAATATTTTCAGGTAGTTTTGATCTTTGGAATTGGTGGAGCCTGTAGAAAAGAAGAACTCACTTACATGCAAGTGACCAACGTTAGGAACGATGGGCAGGTCTTCTGCGTCACAATACCAAATACAAAGAACAAAATTTCGCGAGAGTTTGTTATAACATCAGGAGACATTGATGGGATCAATTTCGTAGACATTATAAAAAAATGGTGATGTGGCCATCATGTTACTTTCTCCGATTTGATGGTATCATTTATATTTACGCTTTCATGGTTTATTTTCAATTTGAATCATATTTTAAATGTACATCGAGCGCTTTGTAAACTCGGAGGAAACTGACGTTTAAAACGTCAAAATGATGAAAGATGGAAAAATTATACTTCAAGAGAAGTAAAGAAGAAGCAGAAACGTCCTGTCTACAGATACTAACCCGCATCAGACATCCGAACAATCCACTACACAACCCTCCCAACATCCTCCTATATAACTTAACCAATGTCCCAAAATTCGAATTAAGATCGCAACAATTAATAAACAAATTTGCTCGTAACGCAAATCACGAAATATTGAACAAAATAATGCTGCAGAGAGATAGAAATATGCATCATGCATATAAATTTCCGGAAAAAACAATTTTGGAAATGATCAAAAAGTGCACGAGAGAGTAGTTATAAGCATTAACTAAGTCTCTTTAATATCTTAAAAATACCATGTAATGTAATATAACATTTATAATATAACTATTTTAAGAACAATGTAACTAACAAATGTAGCTAGTGTTAATAGGCTGAAAGACTTCGGTCGATGGCCATTTGTAGCTCTTATGAGTTTCAATAAACTGTATTTATTATTATTTATTATACTTCAAATATAAAAACTCAATTTATTCAAAAACTAAAGGGATTTCGAAAAAACTTATTCTTTGTAAGTTGTTCATTTTTGCATTCTCTACAATTATTATTAACATACATTTACTGTAACTATTATCGTTTTATAATTATAAACCAAAAATTAAAAAAATAATAATAAATTTTTTTCTCGAATAAAAATGATTTTATGAAAAATGTTTTCAAGTAAAAGATGTTTATTTCTTTGTTGTCTTTAAAGTTTGTTTAAATGTTTTTGTGATATTTTTCATATTTAAGAAAATATTGGCAAAAAAACAAAAAACAGTTGAGGTAAACGCCCACTTCCGGTATACGAAATTTTACCAAAAGCTTTTCAGTTCTTCAGATTATCAATTAAGACGGATGTTTAAAGTTTCATATCAATTGCTCTATTAGTTTTTGAGATACAGCGCGCACAGACAGACACACACACACACACAGACACACACAGACACAAAAAATGGTGATGTGGCCATCATATTACTTTCTCCGATTTGATGGTATAATAGTTATTCATATTTATATCATATTTTAAATCGAGCATTTCACATGATCGGATGATACTGTCGTTTGGAACGTCAAAATTATGAAAGGTAAAAATGACAAATTATGTTCCAAATTTTAATAATCTTTACCGTAAGTTGTAAAAAATCTAAAAAAAAGTCCTGTTAAAAAGTCCTCAACAAAGAGATAAAAAATATTTGAAGAAAAAGTCCTCGAGAAACTGTTTTGGAAAATAAAGTCTTGAGAAAAGAGTCCAGTTAAAAAGTTGTGAAAGAGTCTTAAAAAAAACATTTCTGAAAAAAACCTAATGAAGAAAATTCTGAAAAATATCCTGAAAAGAAGTCCTGAACAAGGAGTTCTTAAGAAAGTTTCGAAAGAGTCTCGAAAAAAAGTCGTGAAGGAACAATCCTCGAAATAAAGTCTTGAAAAGAAGAGTCCTGATAAAAGCCGTGAAAAAAGTCCAGAAATAAATGTCCCGAAAAAGAGTCCTAAAAAGTGCTGAAAGGAAGTCCTAAAATAAGTCCTCAAGAAAGTTCAGAAAAAAAGTCCTGATGAAATATAAAAAAATTGTCTTGAAAAATTGCCCTGAAAATTACATCTTTAAAAAATTAAAAATTAAAATTTCTGAAAAAAGGCATTGTAAAAAGTCCTTAAAAATATCTGAAGAAATTGCCCTCAAAAAGAAATCCAAAACAGAGTCTTGAAAAAAAGTCCTGAAAAAGTCCCGCAAAAGGCCTTAAATAATTACTGAAATTAAAATTTTTGAAAATAGTCTTAAAAAAATGCTAAAAATATCTGGAAAAGTCCTGATGAACAGTTTTTATATTTTTAAAATTTTAATCTTAATTGACCAATATTTTAAATTGTATTCTTTATATATGTCTTTTTATTGTAATAATGTCTCTTTTATTCGGTAGATTTTAAGTTTTACTTGTAGATATTGTTTTAAATTATTTTTTATTTTTTATTTCATAATATTGTAAACGTAAACATGTAAACATTTTATTAATTTAGCATAATTATTGAATATTTAAGTATCAACTAACACCATCATTAATAATAACCTGACTAACCCATGGATGTTGTAATCATTCTTCTTGGAAATTGGTCCAAAAAGAGGTCATGAAAAAAAAATCCTAAAAAATGTCATGAAGAAAATTCTGAAAAATTTGTTCTGAAAAAAATCCCGAAAATAAGTCCTCAACAAAGGGTTCTTAAGAAAGTCCCGAAAACGTCTCGAGAAAAAATTCCTCGAAAAAAATCCTCTTAATAAAATTTTAAAAAGAAATCCTGAAAATGAAGGCCCCGAAAGTCCAAAAAATAAGTCTTTCTTAAAAAGTCCTGAAAAAGAATCGTCGAAGAAAGGTCTTTTAAAATGTCCTTAAAAAAGATATAAAAAAAGTTCTGAAACCATTGTCCTGAAGTCCCAAAAAAGGCTAAAAAAACAAAAAACTGTTAAGGAAAATATTCGGAAATACGAAATTTTACCAAAAGCTTTTCAGTTCTTCAGATTATCAAATAAGAAGGATGTTCAAAGTTTCATATCAATTGCTCTATTAGTTTTTGAGATACAGCGCGCACAGTTACAGACAGACTGTTATGTAGAGAAAAAAATGGTGATGTGGCCATCATGTTACTTTCTCCGACTTGATGGTATCATTTATATTTACGCTTCCATGGTTTATTTTCAATTTAAATCATATTTTAAGTGTGCATCGAACGTTTCGTAGACTCGGATAAAACTGACGTTTAAAACGTCAAAATTATGAAAGATTGAAAAATGTACTTAAAATCAAAAACTCAGTTTACTCAAAAACTAAAGAGATTTCGAAAAAAACTTATTCTTCATAAATTGTTCATTTTGGCATTCTCTACAATTATTATTTACATAAATTTGCTGTAACTATTAGCGTTTCATAATTGTATACCAAAAATGAAAAAAAATTAATAAATTTTTTTCTCGAATAACAATGATTTTATGAAAAATGTTTTCAAACAAAATAATCGCATTTCTTTATTGTTTTCAATATTTGTTTAAATGTTTTTGTGATATTTTTCATATTTAAGAAAATATTGGCAAAAAACAAAAAACAGTTAAGGTAAACACCCACTTCCGGTGTACGAAATTTTACCAAAAGCTTTTCAGTTCTTCGGATTATCAAATAAAACTTACGTTCAAAGTTTCATATCAATTTCTCTGTTAGTTTTTGAGATACAGCGCGCACAGACACACACACACACACACACACACACACACACACACACAGACACAAAAATTTTTTTTCCAGAAATTGTTGAAATGGCATCTAGGGACCCCAAAACGGATATTTCCGTAAAAAAAAATTTTTGAAAAAAAATCACGATCACAATACTTTCTCGTACTTCGTAACGGAGAAAGTAAAAATACATGGCACTGCGTCCACATAATGCTGTAGAGAGGTTTTTTGTTGGGTACAGGAATGGCAAATGTATAAAACAGCCCGTTGGCATTAACACGATTGGTAGCATGCCGAAAAATATTGCTTCTTTTTTAAAATTACCAAATGCTAAAGAGTACACTGGTCACTGCTTCAGAAGATCGTCAACCTCACTGTTGGCAAACTCAGGGGCGGACCTGCTAACAATAAAAAAGCACGGGGGCTGGAAGAGCAATACAGTAGCCGAAGGATACATAGAAACTTCGGTTGAAAATAAAAAACGTATCGGAACGAATATTCTTGGAGAAAAGAATGTACTTGTAGAAGCTTCAACCAGTAAACGCAGTAGTTTGGAAATTTCTAAAACAGAAATGTCCTCAGGAATACACTTGAATAAATGTAAACATGTTATTATTAATGTTCATAAATAATTGTTTAATAAATTTGATCGTTAGTTGGTATTAAAAAATGGTGATGTGGCCATCATGTTACTTTCTCCGACTTGATGGTATCATGTATATTTACGTTTTCATGGTTTATTTTCAATTGAAATCATATTTTAATTGTATTTCGAGCGTTGCGTAAACTCGGGTGAAACTGACGTTTAAAACGTCAAAATTATGAAAGATGGAAAAATTATACTTCAAATTAAAAAACTCGGTTTACTCAAAAACTAATGAGATTTCAAAAAAAACTTATTCTTTAGAAGTTGTTCATTTTGGCATTCTCTACAATTATTATTAACATAAATTTGCTGTAACTATTAACGTTTCATAATTATAAACCAAATATTTAAAAAAAATTAATAAATTTTTTTCTCGAATAGTAATGATTTTATGAAAAATATTTTTAAGCAAAAGATGTTCATTTCTTTGTTGTCTTCAATGTTTGTTTAAATTTTTTTGTGATATTTTTCATATTTAAGAAAATTTTGGCAAAAAACAAAAAACAGTTAAGGTAAACACCCACTTCCGGTGTACGAAATTTTACCAAAAGCTTTTCAGTTCTTCGGATTATGAAATAAGAAGTATGTTCAAAGTTTCATATCAATTTCTCTGTTAGTTTTTGAGATACAGCGCACACAGACAGACACACACACACATACACACACACACAGACACACACACAGACACAAAAAAAAAATTCCAGAAATTGTTGAAATGGCATCTAGGGACCCCAAAACGGATATTTCCGTAAAAAAAATTTTTGAAAAAAAAATCACGATCACAATACTTTCTCGTACTTCGTAACGGAGAAAGTAAAAATGAGTGTGTTTTTGATTTCATTACCTCAGTAGTTAGGTAATGAGTTTCATTACGTAACTCAAATGAATGTCAAATCCGTCACTTATCTAAACAGTCGTAGATAAATAAATAAATCGACTTTGAAACCCCCTTTTTGTGTTTGATCAATTACCGAACACTCCAAGCTATTTATTTTAAATGAGAAATTTCGATTGATTACTTGCACGTGTTAATATTAATCAATTTGGCACAAAATTTTTCTTTGTTATATTGGAACCAAACTGGCGGATGTCATAAACAAAATTCGATTTTTTTTAACGGCGTAAATCCTATGTACGTAAATTTGTGTGTCCAGATTTGGTACAATGCTGTATCAAATGGACATACTACGTACGTACATGGGATGAAAACTATACGTCCATAGTACGTACATAGGACGTACTTGTCCTACATACGTACATCTGAGTACGTCCTATGTACGTAAATTTGTGTACGTCCAGAATTGGTACAATGTTGTGCCAAATGGATGTACCACGTACGTACATGGGACGAAAGCGGACCAAGATGTACGTGCATTGGACGTGTGCATTCCTAAAATAATACGTCCATAGTACGTACATAGAACGTATTTGTGCTGTATGGGTCATCATCAGACAGTTGCTGCATCAATTGCAACTTATAAAGAAGTCTGGAAACTGTATTTTTTGACGTATCAAGATGTGAAGCAACTCCCACAAGTGTTGAATGTGGAGTTTCCGGAACCATTAACAAATCATCCAATTGTCTGTCTTCGTCTAAAGCCGATGGACGTACGGTCTTAGGCTCATCTCAATCGTGCAAGATCGCGAAATTTGTTTTCAATTCGACTTACCGTTGATTGCGATATTGGAGGCCGATTTGGGCGAGTTTCATTGAACGAAACACGGACTTCTTGATGCGTCCGGCTTCCATCTCCAAACCCAATCATTATTGAAAGTCCGATTCTTTCGGTTTCGGTAAGTCGGGTATTTGGTATTTGGTATTTTTTTTTTAATCGTTAAAGAAATAACACACAATCCACTAAGTAATGTCAGTACATTATGTAAGTACATCCGTGAGTTCCTTGTTGCTTAAATAACTATTATTATTTTCCTAGGTCCGTAAGTGAAAAATTAAGTTCCGTCGTCAACGACAACAAATAACACGAATGTTATCAGCCACCTACAGTACCTGTAACAATAGATGCAATGCTTATTTACGTTGTCGGTAGCGGTAAAGCCGCGTTGACATGGGGGCGTGAATCACGTTCGTGGGGCACGGGCGTGATTAAAAATTTGATATTCACGAATGCTTATTTATTACTCGTTCGTGGCGAAGGTTTACACGTGAATGTTGTTTGCAGTAAAAATGCAAGCCTCGGTGGCGGAAGCATGTCAAGTTCTGTGTAAAGTAATAGCAGATGGTATTTTGCAAAAAATTGTGAGAAAGAGGAAAAATAGAAGATGGTGGACAAGGAAATGGATTCTTCAAAGAAATCGCACTGATTTAATTAAGGAACTTTATGAATATCCTGAAGATTTCAAAAATTTACTTCGAATGTCTGAACAGCATTTTCATTATTTATTAGAATGCATTAGGCCCAAAATTCAAAGAAATGATACTAATATGAGGGAAGCAATTCCGGCCAAAATAAAACTGGAAATAACACTTCGATATCTAGCCACTGGGGACTCTTTTAAAAGTTTAGAATTTTTATTTAGAGTTCCCAAATCAACGATAAGCAAATTCATCGAAGAGGTCCTGGATGCAGTATGTGACACCTTAAAAGAATTTATAAAGGTAAGTAAATGTTAATGTTTTAAACAAGAGAGTAGCAAAAGTACATAGTGTGCAAATAGAATATATTTTTCATAAACAAAGTTCAAACTTAATAATCATTCATCACTGAAGAAATGTCGGTGATCCAATCCTCTCTTGTATTTTCAGCTGAAAAAATGGAATTTTCAGCGGAGATGTCTGTATTGTTTGAAGGAGGGCCACTGGCAATGGGATAGTTACTTGCAAAATTATTTGAGGGTATTTGAATTGGTTTCAAAACCATATTAATTATTTGTGCCTGTAGTTGCGTTGATTGATAGTGTGGCAATGGGCGCAAAAGTGATGCTATATATCTTCCAAAATGGTCGAAGCAATCGTCCTTCATTGTGGTATCATTATGAGTTGCTCGCTTAGAAATGTCATCAAGTTTTTCTATTGCAGAAGTAACGTCATTGCCAATAATTGTAGAAGAAGCCTTCCTTTTACGTGATGTGGTTGGAGTACAAGGTATTGGTTTTATTGAAGGTCCATTACCACCTTTTCAGATATAGATTCTTGATCCAATTGGCAGGCTTCTTCTTCAGATGCAAAGGAGTTATCACTTATAATAGTATGTTTTGCACTATCATTGTTTGTATCTGGATTGTTCTACAACAAGATATAAATAATATAAGGTTTCTAAACAAGATTATAATAACATTTATTTATTTATAGGTGCCAGACGAAGAAAATATTTGGCAAGAGATAGTAAGTGGTTTTCAAACCAAATGGAACTTCCCAAATTGCATAGGGGCCATAGACGGAAAGCATGTCACTATAAGATCACCTCCTGCAACAGGATCTGATTTCTTCAATTACAAAAAAACTTCAGCATAATTTTGCTTGCTTTGGTTGACCACAATTATTGTTTCACATATATTGATGTAGGAGCGAAAGGTAGAGCATCAGATGGTGGTGTGTGGCAACACTCAACCCTTTATAGAGCTTTGGAGAACAATACGCTCAACATTCCCGCAAATACGGTCATTGTTGGTGATGATGCTTTCCCACTTACAACAACTCTATTTAAGCCATACAGTCGCAGAAATTTGTCCAGAGAAGAACGTATTTTTAATTACAGACTCTCAAGAGCTAGACGCATTTCCGAAAATGCTTTTGGTATATTAGCATCTAAGTTTAGAATATTCGACAGACCAATAGCTGTAAGTTTAGAAACAGTTGATAAAATTGTACTAACTTGTTGTACGATACATAACTGGCTTCGAAAAACTGGCAACAGTTATGTGCCTGCTAACTTAATTGATGGTGAAGACGAAAATTACAATGTTATTCCGGGAACTTGGAGACAAGTGAGAAGTTCTGGTCTTATTGACATTACATCGTCAACTCATAACAGACGTCCGACAAAATCAGCAAACCAGAAAAGAAACGATTATTGCAACTATTTCAACAATGAGGGAGCAGTCCCGTGGCAGTGGCAAATTGTTAAATAAGAATCAATATTACTTGTTTCCTTGGCATATTCAAAATGTTTGTATTAAAGTGGCTTAGATATTCATAATTTTAAATAAAAATATATACTTACCAAATTAGAATATGTTTTTCTTGGTTTGACATGTGGTTTGAGGAATTTATCCATATGATTGAACCATACCACTTTAGGAATATAAACAGCATCAGACGAACACCCAGATTTTGTGGTGTCATGAATTTTTTTCAGTTCCTGTGAGTAGGAGCTGCGTAAATTTTTAAATTTCATTATTACATGAACTTCGGTAAACCCTGGAATTTCCATTGCACCAGCAATTCTTCTTGCGGCAGTTGCACGGGAATCTCTGTTTTTATAATCCGGTCTTAATGGATCCCACAAAACTGGCTCATTTTCGTAAAATTCTAAAAATTTTATGGTATCTGCGTCACTCATTTTTAATATTTTTGCAGCCATAGCGAAAACAACTCTATTGCTGCTCTGTCTACGATCGACTAAAATGAAACAGGTTTGATTTTGTCACGAACGGTTTTATTTTGATTCGTGATAACAATTCACGCTTCGTATTTCACGAACAAGTAGTTTACACGGAGCGTGGCTTACGAAAGCGTGGCAGACGTTCGTGATTCACGACCCATGTCAACGCGGCTTAATAGTTATTTAAGCAACAAGGAACGTAAGGACGTATTAACATTTGAGGTAGGCAGGGCCGCGCCAAGCGGGAGTGTTAGGGGTGCCCAGCACCCGGGCGGCAGGTCTTGGGGGCGGCAGGTCTTAAGAGACGCCGGTCATTAGCCCGAAGCATCGATGCTAAGAGCCAGTGACGGTTCGCGGGTTTTTTCTAGTACGGCCGAGGAACAAAAGGTAGTAATACAGATAAGTGCGGTCACGCAGCCAGCCGTCTCTGCAACTGACCCTACCTATCTGTATTACCACCTCTTGTTCCTCGGCCGTACCAGAAAAAATCCCGCGAACCGTCACTGCTAAGAGCACTCTTGGCTTGGAGTCCACCAAATCTTATTGATTTTTACAATTTGCTTTTTATTTAAAATCGGCGCTCGTAAAAAAATCTAATCACCTAAAATACTTTTTTTTCGTAAGACGTACGTTCATGAAATAGGAGATGATTGTTTATTCTTTGCATACGGATGCAAGCGCGGAATCCATGAACGTATCTCTTTGTGTATATCGAAATTCTTTCCTTCTAAGTAATTTTGAAACGCGTCGATCAATGGTGGTATTCATTTTCTTTACCGCTCCGCGGCGGCTCGTGAATTTCCGTAAGGGAGGCAAAGACAAAGATGCCACTCGTGCTGCACTACTACCTCTTATAGAGGAAGCAAATATTCCGTTGCTGTACCGGTCAACTTACCTTCCGCTGCCTCGTCGCCGAACATCCACGAGCCACCGCCGCGTACCGCCCTCTTCACATTGAAAGGGGGCGGCAATTTTTGCCTCGCACCCCGGCGGCAATATACCTTGGCGCGGCCCTGGAGGTAGGCGACTACAAACCGTGTTGCTTATTCATTTCTTTCCGCTACCGAAAATATAATACTTAATTAAAAAAGATCGGAAAATATTCTAAAATAAGGCTTGTAACATTTGGGATTAAAATTTTTATAGTCACCTATGCGTCCTATGGTAACCCAGCAACCGAGAAAATAATGTCGAATTTTGTTTGTTTGTGTCAATCCAGTGAAACTTTTTGCGGGCTTGGATACAAACGAAGCTGCGAAAATTGCGTGTTAGAACCTGTTGCCGATAAAATCGAAAAAAGGTATGCGTCGTGTTACGACGCTTTTAAGCAGTGGATATGTAAAACGGATGCCGATGCTATAGACGAAAATGTGTTGCTCGCCTATATGTTGGAGAGTTACGTTTCTGTTTATTATTTTTTCTGTAGCCGTCCCGAAAATAAAACTTTCGGTATGATTTATTAAATCGAAAGTACCACTTTACATAAATCGTACCGAAAGTAATTATTTTCGGGACGATTTTGTTTCACTTTCGGAACGATTTCTATACTTTCGGGACGATTTTGCGTATATATGTAGGCGGCCTTGACAAAAACATGAACTTCGTATTTAATTATGACAGCGCTTGTCATATTACATTCGTATGTGTTTTTGCTTTTTACTTTCTCCGTTACGAAGTACGAGAAAGTATTGTGATCGTGATTTTTTTTTCAAAAAATTTTTTTACGGAAATATCCGTTTTGGGGTCCCTAGATGCCATTTCAACAATTTCTGGAAAAAAAAAATTGTGTCTGTGTGTGTGTGTGTGTGTGTGTGTGTGTCTGTCTGTGCGCGCTGTATCTCAAAAAATAATAGAGCAATTGATATAAAACTTTGAACATCCGTCTTATTTGATAATCTGAAGAACTGAAAAGCTTTTGGTAAAATTTCGTACATCGGAAGTGGGCGTTTACCTCAACTGTTTTTTGTTTTTTGCCAATATTTTCATAAATATGAAAAATATCACAAAAACATTTAAACAAACTTTGAAGACAACAAAGAAATGAACATCTGTTCCTTGAAAACATTTTTCATAAAATCATTTTTATTCGAGAAAAAATGTATTATTATTTTTTAAATTTTTGGTTTATAATTATAAAAAGATGATAGTTACAGCAAATTTATGTTAATAATAATTGTAGAGAATGCCAATATGAACAACTTATAAAGAATAAGTTTTTTTCGAAATCCCTTTAGTTTTTGAGTAAACTGAGTTTTTGAATTTGAAGTATAATTTTTCCATCTTTCATAATTTTGACGTTTTAAACGTCAGTTTCATCCGCTCAATGTACATTTAAAATATGATTTAAATTGAAACTAAACCACGAAAGCGTAAATGTAAATGTAAATGATACCATCAAGTCGGAGAAAGTAACATGATGGTCACATCACCAATTTTTCTCTGCATAACAGTCTGTCTGTGTGTAACTGGATCTCAAAAACTAATAGAGCAATTGATACAAAACTTTGAACATCAGTGTTATTTAATAATCCGAAGAACTGAAAAGCTTTTGGTAAAATTTTGTATTTCCGAATATTTTTTGTTCTTTTAGCCGTTTTCGTAACTTTTTTCCGGTCTTTTTTAAAAGACCTCTCTTCGAGGATTCTTTCAGGTCTTTTTAAGAAATTTTTTTCTAGACTTATTTTTAGGACTTCAGCACCTTCATTTTCAGGTTTCCTTTTCAAAATATTATTAACAGGAATTTTTCTCGGTACGTCTTCGGGACTTTCTTAAGAACAAATTTTTCAGAATGTTCTTCATGACTTTTTTTGCATGACCTTTTTTGAACCTTTTGTGAGGACTTTTTCAGATATTTTTAGCATTTTTTTTTTCAAGACTATTTTCAAAACTTTTATCTCTATTTGATCTTTATTAAGGACTTATTTTAGCCCTTTTTGCAAGACTCTTTTTGGGATTTCTTTTTCAGGACAATTTCTTTAAATCTTTTTAAGTACCTTTTTAAGGACTTTTTACAATGCTCTTTTTTTCAGAATTTTTTCTGTTCATTTTTTAAAGATGTTATTTTCAGGGCAATATTTCAAGACTGTTTTTACAGGACATTTTTCTGGACTTTTTCGAGACTTTCTTAAGAACCTCTTGTTCAGGACTTCTTTTCAGGATTCTTTTCAGAATTTTCTTCATTACATTTTTTCAGAATAATTTTTTGGGGAATTTTTTTCAAGCCTTCTTCTGAACTTCTTTTCAGGACTCTTTTTGGAATTTCTTCAGAACTTTTTCAGATCTTTTTAATGATCTTTTTTTAGGATTTCTTACGATATTATTTCCATAGCTTTTTTTCAAGACTGTTAAGGATATTTTTACAGGACTCTTTTTCGGGACTTTTTTCAGGACTATTACACCATCAAATCGGAGAAAGTAACATGATGGCCACATCACCATTTTTTAACATAAAAAACGGCCGCAGAAAAAATATTGTACGTAACTCGTTCCAAAAGTGATTTTACGGGACTCGAAGGATTCCTACTCATCCCGTAAAATATCACTTTCGGAACTTGTTACGTAAATTACAATTTTCTGCAGCCGTCCCGAAAATAAAACTTTCGGTATGATTTATTAAATCGAAAGTAGCACTTTACATAAATCGTACCGAAAGTAGTTATTTTCGGGACGATTTTGTTTTATTTTCGGAACGATTTCTTTACTTTCGGGACGCTTTTTGTTATTTTCGGTACGCTTTTGCGTACATATTTAGGCGGCCTAAAGTCTTTTAACTTTAAATCAATTTGGCATATTTTCTAGAGGCTTAACGACTTTAAGTCAAAATTAGTCTTTTCTCTTGACGCGTTGACTTTAAGTCAAATTTACACATTAATTTGGACATAAAGTCTTTTAACTTTAATTATATTTGACATTTTTTTAGAGGCTTTAGGTTTTAAGTCAAATTAATCTTTTTTTTCTTAACGCTCGTCGACTTTAAGTCAAATTTCGACTTTAATTTGTTATAAAGTCTTTTAACGTTAATTCAATTTGACAAATTTTCTAGAGGCTTAACTGATTTAAGCCACAATTAGACTTTTTTCTCAACACTTGTCGACTTTAAGTCAAATTTCTACATTAAGTTGTCATAAAGTTTTAACTTTAAGTACATTTAAATTTTTTTCCAGATGCTTAACGAGTTTAAGTGTATTAGTCTATTTTTTGACGCTTGTCATTAATTTGTCACAAAGTCTTTTTAAAAAAATACGTGTGTATTTTAATTTACTTTAAGTTTGAAAATGATCAGCTAATGATCGAAACTCGAGGCACTGAAAAATAAAGTGTGATATTAAAAAGACGCTATTTTATTTAAAGTTAAAGTTGACTTGAATTAAATTTGTCACTTTTTCTAGAGACTCAATAGCTTTAAGTCAACATTAGTATTTTTTCCTTAACGCTTGCTGACGCTAAGTCAGATTTCGACATTAATTTCTCATAAAGTCTTTTAACGTGAATTAAGTTTGACATTGTTTCTAGAACCTCAACTATTTTAAGTCAAAATTAGTTGACTTTAAATCAAATTTCGACATTAATTTGCACATAATTCTACCCAAACTTGACATTTTTTTTCTAGAAGCTTAACGGTTTAAGTCAAAATTAGTCTTGCTTTCTCATTGTCTCTCAACTTTAAGTCAAATTTAGACATTAATTTGTTATTAAGTTTTTTAACGTTAATTCAATTTGACAAATTTTCTAGAGACTTAACGCCTTTAAAGTCGAAATTAGTCTTTTTTTGACGCGTGTTGACTAAGTCAAATTTCGACATTAATTAGCACATAAAGCTTCTTAACTCTATACAAATTTGACATTTTTCTGGAGGTTTAAGGTCTCTAAGTTAAAATTAGTCTTTTTTTCTTGACGTTTTTCGACTTTAAGTCAAATTTTGACATTAGTTTGAACATAAAGTCTCTTAATTTAACTCAAATTTAAAATTTTTCTAGAGGCTTACGGGTTTAAGTCAAAGTTAGTCTTTAACTGAAATTTAAAATTTTTCTAGAGGCTTACGGGTTTAAGTCAAAGTTAGTCTTGCTTTCTTAACGCTTGTCGAATTTAAGTCAAATTTCAACATTCATTTGGACATACTCTTTTGCCTTTAATGAAATTTGACTTTTTTTTGAGGCTTTAAAGTCAAAATTAGTCTTTTTTTACGCTTATCGACTTTAAGTCAAATTTCGACATTAATTTGCACATAAAGTTTCTTGACCCTATACAAATTTGACATTTTTCTGGAGGTTTAATGTCTTTAAGTTAAAAGTAGTCTTTTTTCTTGAAGATTTTTTACTTTAAATCTATTAATTTAACTCAAATTTGACATTTTTCAGGTGTTTAAGGGTTTAAGTCAAAATTAGTTTTATTTTCTTAATGCTTGTCGAATTTAAGTCAAATTTCTACAATAATTTATCATAAATCATAAAGTCATTTAACTTTAGTTAAATTTGAAATTTCTTTTAGATGCTTAATAAATAAATAAACGAAAAATAAATTAACCCACAGCATAAAAAAACATAAAATAATATTTTATACTTTCATAATATAGAAATTATACCATTTATTTCATTCAAAAATTAAGAAAAGTATGATATACCGGGTGTGCTTTTAACTGCCCTCCCGATTATTTTTGAAAATCTACCAGATTTTATTTATATTTACCATTGATGTGCTACCAGAGAGGAGAAAATGTGAAAATTATATTATAATATTAAAATATCAGAAGCCATGACTGGAAAAAACTAAAACTTGTAATTTAAAAATCAATCGATTTAGAAATATCAGAAGCAAAAAAACGGAGTAAATATTTAATGCCCACTCCCCGTTTACAAATACTTACCAGTAGTTCTTCATATTGTCATATTGTCAAGTATAAAATATAAAAAAAAAATGGTGATGTGGCCATCATGTTACTTTCTCCGACTTGATGGTATCATTTATATTTACGCTTTGATGGATATTTTCTATTTAAATCATATTTTAAATGTACATCGAGCGTTACGTAAACTCGGATGAAACTGACGTCAAAATTATGAAAGATGAAAAAATTATACTTCAAATTCAAAAACTCAGTTTACTCAAAAACTAAAGAGATTTCGAAAAAAACGTATCCTTCATAAATTGTTCATTTTGGTATTCTCTCCGATTATTATTAACATATATTTGGTGTAACTATTAGTGTTTCGTAATTATATACCAAAAATGAAAAAAACTATTCGAGTGGTGGAAGTGTTGAGAATAGAAAAAATTATAAAAAATACGAAAACTCGAAATTAAATTATGCAAAAATTAGAAACAACTGAGAAGGCTGTATTTTATCAAAATAATATCGGTTTTTGGAAATGTAATTATTTTCTAGCGAATTGTCATGGTTTAAAAATTTATTTGAGTTGTGGAAGCGTCGAGGATAAAAAAAATCTATAAAAATACGAAAACCCGAAATAAAATTATACAAAAATTAGAAACAACTGAGAAGGCTGTATTTTATCAAAATATCTTTTTATCTTTTTTTGACGCCGAGTGTATAAAATGATAAACTTTCAAAGGCCGAAATAGCACTGTTTGACGCGTTTCAAATTCAATTTTTTAACAACAACGTGTAGATAAGAGTATACTTAAACGATTTAAACGACGAAATTTTTGGTAAAATTGTTTATAACTTTTTATGATTTTTTTTTCGCGGGTCCACCCAAACTATATATTTAATATGGCAAACTTTGAAAGTCAAAATGGCACTGTTTGACGCGTTTCAAATTTAATTTTTTAACAACAACGTGTAGACAAGAGTCTATTTAAACGATTCAAACGATGAAATTTTTGGTAAAATCGTTTATAACTTTTTTATGAATTTTTTTTCGCGGGTCCACCCAAACCACATATATAATATGGAAAACTTTCAAAGGCCAAAATGGCACTGTTTGACGCGTTTCAAATTAAATTTTTTAACAACAACGTGTAGATAAGAGTCTACTTAAACGATTTAAACGATGAAATTTTTGGTAAAATTGTTTATAACTTTTTTATGAATTTTTTTTCGCGGGTCCACCCAAACCATATATATAATATGGCAAACTTTAAAGACCAAAATGGCACTGTTTGACGCGTTTCAAATTATTTATTTTTTAACAACAACGTGTAGATAAGAGTCCACTTAAACGACTTAAACGATGAAATTTTTGGTAAAATTGTTTATAACTTTTCTATGATTTTCTTTTGCGGATCCACCCAACCCATTTATATAATATGGCAAACTTTCGAAGGCCAAAATGGCACTGTTTGACGCATTTCAAATTTATTTTCATTTTTAAGTTGTCTCTAAACTTTGTTAAAATGTTTTTACAGTATTTTTAGTATTTAAAAAAATATTGGAAAAAAACAAAAAACTTTTAGAAGCTAGTTTACTCAAAAACTAAAGAGATTTCGAAAAAACTTATTCGCAATAAGTTGTCCATTGTGGCGTTATCTATCATTTTTATTACAAAAATTTGATGTAACTATCATCGTTTCATAATTATAAGCGAAAAATTAAAAAAAAAAAATTTCGAAAAATTAAAAATATGTTCATTTCTTAATTGTCTTTATTATTTGCAAAAATGTTTTTGCAGTATTTTAAGTATTTAAAAAAAATATTGAAAAAAAACAAAAAACTTTTAAAAGTCAGTTTACTCGAAAACTAAAGATATTTCGAAAAAACTTATACGCAATAAGTTGTTCATTTTGGCATCATCTACAATAGTTATTTATAAGAATTTGATGTAACTATCATCGTTTCATCTTTATAAACGAAAAATTAAAAACAAAAATTTTTTTTTTCGAAAAATTCAAAATATTTTTAAACAAAAGATGTTAATTTCTTAGTTGTCTTCAATATTTGTCAAAATGTTTTTGCAGTATTTTTAGTATTTAAAAAGTCAGTTTACTCGAAAACTAAAGAGATTTTATTAACAAAAATTTGACGTAACCATCATCGTTTCATAATTATAAACGAAAAATTAAAAAAAAATGTTTTTGAAAAATATTTGTTTAAATGTTTTTGCAAACTTTTTCGTATCAAAAACAATTATTGGAAAAAAACAAAAAACGGTTAAGGTAAACACGAAATTTTACCAAAAGCGTTTCAGTTCTTCGGATTGTCAAATAAGGCTTGTGTTCAAAGTTTTAAGTTAATTACTGTATTAGTTTTTGAGATACAGCGCATGCGCCACACACACACACACACACAGACACAAAAAATGGTGATGTGGCCATCATGTTACTTTCTCCGATTTGATGGTATAGTCATTTATATTTACGTTTTCGTGATTTATTTTCAATTGAAATCATATTTTAAATGTACATCGAGCGTTATGTAAACTCGGATGAAACTGACGTTTAAAACGTCAAAATTATGAAAGATGGAAAAATGATACTTCAAATTAAAAAACTCGGTTTACTCAAGAACTAACGAGATTTCGAAAAAAACTTATTCTTTAGAAGTTGTTTATTTTGATATTCCCTACAATTATTATTCAAATAAATTTGCTGTAACTATTATCGTTTCATAATTATAAACCAAAAATTTAAAGAAAATTAATAATTTTTTTTCTCGAATAGCAATGATTTTATGAAAAATATTTTCAAGCAAAAGATGTTCATTTCTTTGTTTTCTTCAATGTTTGTTTAAATGTTTTTGTGATATTTTTCATATTTAAGAAAATATTGGCAAAAAACAAAAAACAGTTAAGGTAAACGCCCACTTCCGGTGTACGAAATTTTACCAAAAGCTTTTCAGTTCTTCAGATTATCAAATAAGACGTATGTTCAAAGTTTCATATCAATTGCTCTATTAGTTTTTGAGATACAGCGCACACAGCCAGACACACACACACACACAGACAGACAGACACACACACGCTCCAAGGAACCGGTTCACTCCAGTGAGTGAACCGGTTCGGAACCGTTCCCGACAGTGAACCGTTTTTCCCATCTCTACCTGTAACGATGGATGCAATGCTCATTTACGTTGTTGGTAGCGGAAAAAATACATTTTGGTAAATATTATCTCCGTTATTTATTAACTGATTTTAAAAATATGTATTTTATTGTATTCGATATAAAACATGCTATCAAATAATATATCAGAAGGAGTACTTTGCTATTTAAATTTTTAAAGTTGGGGTTGCTAGCGCTTAGGGGCTGAGAGACAGGGGGTTGAAAATTACATCCCCAAATTATAATTTAAAAGTAAAAATCGACGCGTCCGAACATTTTTTTGAAATATTTTTCTCAGCGATTTTATAGAATTTATCCGTTACTTCCGGGAAGCACTGTATGTATTTATACTAATGGTATGTGATTCAGCCCCAGTTTTCGACCCCCGATTGCTAGAGTCAAGCAACGTTGACCCTAGTCCAGTGACGGTTCGCGGGTTTTTTTCTGGTACGGCCGAGGTAGCAAGGGTGCAGTGACGGTTCGTGGGTTTTTTTCTGGTACGGCCGAGGAACAAGAGGTGGTAAAACAGATAGGTGCGGTCACGCAGCCAGCCGTCTCTGCAACTGATCCTACCTATCTGTATTGCCACCCTTGTTACCTCGGCCGTACCAGAAAAAAACCCGCGAACCGTCACTGCAAGGGTGGCACTACATATAGGTAGGGTCGGTTGTAGAGACGGCTGCTGCGTGACCGCACTTATCTGTATTACCACCTCTGCTACCTCGGCGTCTGAATGTGAAGTTGTATAGGCTAGCGGTCGGCAACCCAAATGCATTGGCGTGCCACCAAATAGATAATCTAATGCCCACTTGCACCGCAGAACTTAATCATGATTAAATTTTAATCATGATTAACTTTAATCAGAGTATTTCTGTTGCACCGTCGGCTGATTAAGCATCTATCGACCACGGAGTATTATTATAGAGAGCACACGTTTTTCTAGGGATTTTAAGTTCTTTTTTGGTTGTTTTACATTGTTCTATTGAGAACACCGGAAACAAATGCGCGGTAAATATGAATACTAAATGCTAACTAACTTATACTATTATTATTATTTCTTATTATTGGACGAGGTAAACAAACCAAAATTAATAAAATCATTAACCTCCAAGCCATCGATTTCATCAATCTACTCAACTTTTCCCAAATCCATCGTTTTTAATAACAAATACAAAACAAAGGTTTTTAATTTCAAAATCGTCTGCCAAATGTAAATAACTTCACGACTATATTCGTCGTGAAGTTATTAGTTTTTGAGTTAATCGGCCAAAATCGGCTGATTAAATATTTGACGTTTCTTGGGGACTTTAATCATGATTAAGTTGCGGTGCAAGCCAATTCTCCGCTAACCATTGATTAACTTTTTAATCATGATTAAGTAGCTGCGGTGCAAGTGGGCATATGGATACTAAGCGTGCCACTAAAATAAAACCAAAAAATGTATTATATAACATTTTTATTTGACTATAATAATAATATTTCATAATTGTGCTACCTAGTGGACGTGTGCCATGAGTTGCCGGGCGCTGGTATAGGCGGCAGGTACTATTGGGTCAGTGAAGGGGGCGATAATCAGTCAGTCCAAACCTAACAAATACCACTATTAAACGAATATAAAAAAAATCGCAATTGCATTCGTAAAAAATCAATTAACTTCAGTTGCATTTCATCTGAAGCATTAATGAATATTATCAGTATGTTTATTTATATAAATTTTTTGGTAAATTAAAATTTTGCTGTCGTAGGAAAAATTCAAACTGAATGAAAATGGCGGGAGCGTGTTTAAGATGGCGTCCGGTGTAGGTGGAGACACCTACCGGCTGTCAAGTGTCAGTAGTTTGATATTAATCTCAAGGTGTGACTTGAGCGTGATTTTGTCAAGTTTTTAATTATATATATCTAATTAAAAGCTACATGATTTAGAAATAATATACCAAAATTGTGGATATATTGAATGGATCCATTTCTATCCTGTTTCCAACCGGAACAAGAGGGTCCAACGAAAGATTTGTGGCTGCGTTTATGGCAAACCGAGCTTGAATTCGAGAGTATGAATGTGAAAGACGATAATTGTGATTTAGAAACCATAAACAATACCATTAACAACCAGAATCAGCACTACATCAACGGGAAGGTTGATAAAAATACCGTGTACGCGCCGAGGAGGCGGAAAATTGATAGTAACCGTGCCAGTTTAAGAGGTTGGAGCAAGAATCCGGAGATGATGAAGGAGTTCGGCGGGGCGCCCTGGAGGAAGCCCGACTACAACTACGGACGGGGCTTGATCGGGTATTTATCTCATTACTACCATAGCCTAAAATATTTCAAACCACGTTTTTCTGTGGAACTTTGACCCACAGAAATAACTCTTATGGCTGTCAAAAGATGGCCTTGATCCTATCTCCCTGCATTCATGCCGTTTTTTAAAGCACTTGAATTAAGAAACCGTTCATTATTGCATTTTATGGGTATGGCAAATCACAATCCTTATTCGTATTTGTTAGTTGCAAATGCAAAAATAAGAATTATGGCTTTTCATGAACAATTTTTATGTAACGGTTAATATGACCATTCACTTCGTCACACGTTCTGAGGAATTCAAGAACAAGTATTTTTATACCGTACTTTGTTATATATACTGGCAATAGTTTTATTCTGTGAATAGTTTCATAGTAGTATTCACCTTATGTTCCATGTGAGATTTTAAATTTTATTAAATGTAAAATGTTCAAAATATATTTTGACAATTTACTCAAGTGTGATTAATTGGTACCATATGCACGGGTTTTTTATTATTAAATGTTCATATTATATACTTGGCATATAGGTACAGTAATCCCCCAGTTTTACGGATTTACTTCATGCACATCGGCAATTAATTGCCTTTCGCTGCGGCATTAGGAAAACACTCATGTGCCTGTGCTTCGGCATTAAATTGGCCTGGAATGTTATATATATACCAACAGTAATAGCATCTATACTCGGCGCACCGAACCGGTGGTATTATGGGTATGCGTGATTTTCGCGTAATGTTCGCTGATTGGTCAGTGCAAATGCATGTGAAGCGTATGTCACGCAGACGAAATTTTTAATCACGCCCGTTGTGTGCCATGTGTTGTTGTTTTTCTGTCTTATTTAAATGTAGTGATTACATTCTATCCTTAAATCAGCCTTTTTCAATGACAATTAATTAGGGACTGGTAAATAGTTAGATTTTGTGGGTTAAAGTAGAAAGATTTATATTTCCGTAAGGCTGTGTGAATCAGGCTTTTCATAACGTCTCGACGAACTATCACGAGGACGCGGGGTGAACGCAACGTGACCATACCATCTATTCGGTGCGCCGAGTATAGCACTGTGGTGGCCAAACTTTTGATTACTACGAGCAATCTATTTTATAAATTATAGGCAGCGGTTTACCAACATTGTATGTCTTAAGTAATTATAAGAAAAGTAGTAAGTTAAAGTCGAAAATAACTAGTTTGAGAGACATTATAGATGGGCATAGTTGCTACTTTTGAATCGCGTTGCTACTTGTGATTGGTACTTTTTAATATCAGTGATTTTAAACTGTGACTATGATCACGGTTAGTATACGTCGTAACAGGTAGGACGCTAGAACTTGTTTTATATTTAAATTTTAACTGATTTTGAGTGTTATATTAATGTAATATAATTCTCCACATTTATAAAATATTCTCTCTATTTAATCAAAATATGCTCCATTTACTTCAAAACACTTTTCCCAACGAAATTTTAATGCACAGATGCCTGTCTTGAAGAAATTCTGATTTTTAGAATAAATGAACTCTGATATGGCATTTTTCAGACTGTCTTCATTTTCGTACTGTTTAGCCCGTAAAAACAGTTCCAAATGTTTCAATAAATGAAAGTCGGTTGGCGAAAGATCCGGTGAATAAGGTGGGTGCTGCAAGTTCCCTTGAAGAAACAGTTGGATTCGTTGCTTTCAGAGCATCATTTTTCACAGTCGTTTCGGGTCTTCCACGCGGTTCATTTTGGCGGGAAAAAATTACCAGACCGAAATTTTTCAAACCGACGCTGCACTTTTCGATTGTTCACAGTATTCTCCCCAAACGCCTGGTTTATATTGCGTGCAGCTTTTGCAGCATTATTACCAAGTTTATACTCATATAAGAAAATTACACGAATATCGGTTGAATTCATAACGGTGCAAAATTCAAAGCAAATAACAAAAAGGGACTCACTTTTGAGAAAATCTTCTTTGCTAAAATGTGACTCTGGCAATGGACAGTACGACTATAAACCAGGTTATGTCAAAAACAAAAGCATAACAAAAATGGGAACAAACGTTCACATTTAAAGAAAATCCGACATTTCATACGCACCAACCTAATACATTATATAATTAATAAGTCATATAAATATTAATTTTAATGACCAAGAATAAATATCAAGAAGCTGATGTATATATCCGATATTTTGATATTTATGTAGATAACCCTACTTATTAGTAAAAAAGTGAACAAGTCTTGAGAAAGGAACAAAGTAATAAATATAACCATCTATTTGATTTGAATTTAAATATTAGCATTTGTTTGTGTCATCTATTCTGATAAACGATTCCTCCGTTCTGTAATGCATAAGCCTGCTTTATTTTGACTTAATTGTGAAACGGTGAAGATTTTACATCAAAAACTAAATTTTTAGGGTATCAGCAGATGTCGCTATATTGTTGTGAATTATTTGTTCTTGACGATTACCCTCGTTGTTAGGAGATGGAGCGCATGATTTTTAAGTCATCATTTTGTTTAATAACACTAATTGTTGCTTTAGTGAGGAGATATTATCTTATTGATTATTTATTATGATATCCTTTTGCACGATTATTTCTTTTAAATACCTGATGTGCAGTTGGCTGTAGTCAGACTGTATCACCATCTTTCCACTGCTGAAGGAATCATTTTGTTCGCCATCTTTGAAAACTTGTTCACCATCACTTTCACAACAAATAACATAGTTTTTTCTCAGTATTTTTCAAAAAGTTAAAACAACTTCGATGTAACAAAGATTCACAACGAACACATTTTAGGCGATTTACTGGCTTAATTTTACATTTACGGCACGGTTTATCTGCAGCTACGGAAACAACGTCGGCCATCGTTTGACAGTTTTTTTTATTTTAGAATCAATTATATTAATTTCATGGGGTAAAAGGATTCAAATTAAACAGTAGATTGAAAAATTAATATTTGTATTTCCAGTCTTTTTTTTGTTCTATATTATTTTCTATACGCTATTGTGCTATTGGGGTGATGATGCACAAACTAGGGTAATTTATTTTTTTAAATACTGGAAATAAAAATATTGATTGTTCAATTTGATCAACAATGCTTCTCCTAAAGATGAAATTAATATAATTTATTCTATAAATACACATGGATAAATTCGTAAATAAATTATAAATAAAAACTAGAATTAAATGTAAATATGTAAACTATAGAAAAAATATTATCTCATCTCATCAAGAAGACTCGATCCATGCATTACCAGCCCGAGATCTTACCAATACGCCACGGACTCGATATCATTTTAGTAATGTAAAAGATACAAAAACACAGAAGACATATTAAAAACAATTTTTTTCTCGAAAACGGCTGAATAGTGGATACTATTACTTGCACCTGTTACACTCCTAGTCATGACCTACACGTGTGCCAAAGATGGATCAAATCGCTGAGTCACACATGTGATCCTCCCCTTGTCAGATAAAAAAAAATACGCTCGTTCCTAGTTTTTGCGTTATTTTGACTTAATTGTAATAGTGTGTTATTACATCAAAAATGAACTTCTAGGGTGATTGCACCAAATTCCCTCTTTGGAACATCGCAAATTGAAAATTTGAAAATCATAAAAATCCAAAAAAAAAAAAACTTGGACGGCGATTACTCAAAATTAACTTAGTGGAACATCAACAAATTTGGCATACAAATTGAGAATTGAATGTCCTTTGAAAATCAATATAAACCCAAAAATATGCATTACCCAGATTTTGTTATTTTGGCAGAATCCTAAAAGTGATAATTTTACATCAAAAATTAGCTTCGAGGGCAATTTTCCCAGTGGAACATCAAATTTGGCATGCAGATGAAGAATTATAAAGTTCTTAGATTAGATTAGACCAAAATCCAGAAATTTGCCACTCATAGTAGTCGAGGAATTTTGACTTAATAGTGCAAGTGTTGATTTTATAACAAAAAATTACTTTAAGGGCGATTGCTCGAAATTCCCTCGATGAAACATGTCCAAATTTTTCACGCAAATTAAAAAAATTAATGTTCTTTGGAAATAAATGAAAATAAAAAAATACACCCTTCTGTAGTTTTCAAGTAATTTTGACTTACAGGTCTATTCTATAACTCGTAACGATGTCATTGTAATTCAATTATCGTTCCGATAACGATTTTTCAATGAAACTCAATTTTGTAACTTTTCATAATCGTTACAAAACGATGAAACCGTTCCGTTCTGATCGTTCGGGAACGACAGCTCCGTTGTCAATCGTTAACGGACATTTTGGCATGATATTATATGAATTATATATTTATATTTAATCTTCTCATGTAATTTGTGGTGGATATATAAGTATTGGTATGAAGATAAGTTAATTTTTATTTAAATACATAATATCTTTGTATATTGTGCTTCAATTCAAAATTGTTATTCCTATATTATTAGAAAATTATTTACAAATCTAGAAAATATATTTTACTAGCAAGAAGTCAGCACATGAATACGTATTTAAGAGACACAAGTGATTTTTTCTTTATTCTCGAAGAAAGCTTTAGAAACATGTGTAGACAAATCTGAGATATACTTCTATAATCCACTGCTCAACTTTTTTATGAGTCCTCCTGCTGCATTTAATTGTAGAGCTAATGAGTTCCATCATTCATCCAAAATATCCTGGTTTTGGGACTATTTATTTGTTCGAAAGGCTTCATTCCGTTGTAACTCTTCTAGATTTATTTGATACTGATGTGCAATGATCTTTGGAGCAAGATTTTTCATGTCACTACGTCGATCTTCACTTTCAGTCATTATTAACACTTTATCACTTAATTAAATTATTTAAGTGCAATTATAATTTGATATTCGAAAATATCCGTAAAAATAAGCACAATGTTTAGATTTGATATGTAAACGTCAACTGTCACGACGCTGATGAAATTAGAAATGAAGTGAGCTACAACTGTACCATTCGTTCTAAAATCACAAGTTCATCGTTCCGAATAAGCATTCAAGGTCAATGCCTAGCGATGTTGGTTACAAAATAACATTTTAACCTAAACCGTTCGCAACATTGCAACTGACATTCCGAACGATTATAGTTAGCTAACGAATCGCATTGTAACGACAGTTTATAAAATAGACCTGTTAATTGTGAGAGTGTAATGATTTTACATCAAAAATTACTTCGAGAGTGATTGCTCGAAATTCCCTCAAAAGAACTACCAAATTTAGTACAAAAACTGAAAATTTAAGATTCGTTGGATATCATTTGAAATCCAAAAATACATCTTTCCTAGATTGCTCAAAATTATTTTGAAGGGACATGACCAAATTTTCCACACGGATTGACAATTTAATATTCTTCAGAAATCAACAAAAATTCAGATTTATTTTGCCTTAATTATACAAATGTGATAATTTAATTTTCTTTGACAATTATTCAAAATCCAAAAATACACGTTTCCTAGTTTTAGAGTTATTTGACATAATCATGAAAGTGTAATGATTTTAAATCAAATGTTAATTTCGAGGGCGATTGCTCGAAATTCCCTCTTTGGAACATCTCTAAATTTGGCACGCATATTGTGAATTGAATGTTCTTTGGAACTCAATATGAAAACAAAAAGGCGCATTCCATAGTTTTTAAGTTATTTCATCTAAATTGTGAGTGTGATAATTTTACATCAAAAATTAACTTCAAGGGCAATTGCTATTTCGGGTTTTGAATAATTAATTTAATACAATGCTAAGAACGTTGAATTAAAACACTTTGCTGGTATCACAAATTTTTCACTTTATTGTGACTAGTTTTGTCCTATACGACATTATCAAACAATATACCAGCAAAGTTTTAATTTAACAATGCAATATGTATCACAAAGTAATGGCTTCAACAATCAATCATATTAATACAATGCGATTAAAAGTTATAATCATTAAAAAATGATATTACAGAAAATTTTGAAATGAAATCTAAAAAAAAATTTTGACGAAAACTTTAATTTTGCACAGAATTTGTATTCCTAACAAATGAATGTTTATGTCCAAATTGTAGTCCAAAGCACGTGGAACGGAAAACATTTGCTCGTGTCAATATGATACCAAAACTTGAATTTTATGATAATTTTTCAAATTTTACGTCAAAATGACAATGACATTAATGTATTTATTTTATCCTATAATGTTATCATGCCAATAACTCCTTAACAACCACATACAGCCAATGAAACACTTAATCTGTTGAGGGAACGATTTCAAGACCGAATAATTTCACGGAGAGGAAACATTAACTGGCCACCTAGGTCCTGTGATTTGACTCCTTTGGATTTTTTTCTGTGGGGTTTCTTAAAGGAAAGAGTACTACTACTAATCCTCAAACCATACAATACCTTAAGGATAACATTGCTACGACAATTGGTGAAATATCGCCGCAGTTATGCGAAAAAGTTGTAGCGAATTTTTCAAAAAGAATGATATCCTGCCAAAGGTCAAGAGGAGGTCACTTGTCCGATATTATTTTTCATTGTTAACCACCATATTTGTACTTTAATTCAAAATATAAATTTCATACAATGTACATAATTTGAGTGTTTTGTTACAAATTGAAAAAGCAACCTGAAATTTGAACACCCTTTAGTAAAAAAATAACATTTAAATTGTTAAAATATTTGACATCAAAATGAAAAATTTTGGAAAGACTGTTTTGCTCTTCACTATTTTTTCAGGGATAAATTGAAGGATTTTCAAAGTGAGGACCTTTTTTTTGTTTTTTTTTGCTAACACTTACTTTTTCATTTTTGACAGAGTCGTGAGTCACTTCAAAAACGACTCTTTCCTACAAAAAAGAGTCATTTTGCCCATCTCTAGTTTATATTGGAGCACATGCTTACTATTCATATTGCTGCAACTGGAAAAATTTGAGAAACGGGGGAATTTTTTGGTATTGTGTGTATCATAAAAATCCATGATATATATCATCGAATATATATCACGATATATATCATGATGATATATCGGGTGCGTATAAATTGGCGGATAATCTACAAGTGACGATATTCTTTCAAAAATTCTAAGCAGCTTATCCTAATTCTAAAATGTTGTACCATGCTTTCTGATCCTTCACGAGGTCCTCTAAGTTTGAATATCCAGTCGTTAAATATACGTTATTATTCATTATTAATTTACAGAAAACCCTGTAATTTTGACAATATGACTAGTTTGAAAATTATTTTTAACACTTCTTAATTAGCTTATTTTCATAAGAAATACGTTCGGCAATGTGACACCCGCTTATGTCACTTTGACATAAATAATTCATTCAAACTTGCTAGTTCCATGTTCGTACCAATTCTGCTTTTCTCATTATTATCAGTTTGTATTAGCGCCCGCGTTTCAGTGTATTTGTGTTTTTGTGTTATTTTCGTTTTGTTTTGTTCAATTACAATGGATTTTACTATTTACTCATAATCTGTTTTACCTTGCATCTGTAAATAAACCCTGCTCGATCTATCTATTACCTTCTACTCTGAACCATGAGATTATTGATAAGCAGGGCGGCTCGTGAATGCTATGTTGCCAAATGTACATTTCTTTTAAATGGCTCCTAATGGCCTATGAGGCATGGTAGAACATTTATTCATCGACATTTTCTTTTCAGAATTTTAGGAAGAATATCACCACGTGTAGATTATCCGCCAATTTATACACACCCGATATATCGTCCGAACCCAGGAGTAGCAACCACGATTCAAGTAGCAATCACAGTTTGACTAACAGTATTGTGATTTTAAGTAGCAACCACAGTTTAAGACAGCAGTCATAATAAATTTTTTGTAGAGTAAAAATTTCTGCATGCAGTCATGCTGTTATTTATTTTTTTGCATAAAAACCCGAAATAGTTATTTAAGCAACAAGGTACGTAAGGACGTATTAACATTTGAGGTAGGCGAATATGAGCTGAGGTGGAGCCGAGGCTCTTCGCCTGCCGAAGAAAACAATGTCAAATTTTGTTTGTTTGTGTCAATCCAGTGAAACTTTTTGCGGGCATGAATACAAACAAAGCTGCAAATATTACATGTTAGATCCTGTTTCCGACAAAATTGAAAAAAGGTATGCGTCGTGTTACGGCGGCAGTGGTTATGTAAAAAGGATGCCGATGCTATAGATGAAAATATGTTGCTCGTCTATATGTTGGAGCATTACGTTTCTGTTATTTTATTATTTTCCCAGATCCGTATGTAAAAAATTAAGGTTCGTTATCAAGGACAACAAACACCATGAATATTATCAGCCACCTACAGTACGTGTAACCATGGATGGAATGCTTATTTACTTCGTCAGTAGCGGAAAAAAATAATAAAATAAAAATGATAATTTTATAATCATAGCATGAATCCATGCAGTACATTTGATGGCAAAAACATCCTGCACTTCACAAAAACTTCCACCACTTTGCATTTATCTTGAATACAATACATTCTTATTTACAAAACTTGTAAACAGTTATGAAGTATTCAATCAATTTGACAGAAGCCAACAGATCAACAGTTTTTTTTTTTTTTTATTTCATGGCAACCATTATTTTCGTGAAAATCATCATTTTTATTTTATAATTTTTTTGGGTTTTTGTAAATGCAAAAAATAAATAATAGCATGATTGCATGCAGAAATGTTTACTCTATAAAAAAAATATTTACATGTTACATGATCAGGCAAGATAATATTCCAATATAAAAAAATTGACATTGAATATTCTATGTTCCGTTTTGTTCATCTACACCCTGTATTGTGTGTTCGATAAAAAAAATAAAAAACGCCCAACGTCATAACCGATATGAATGAACTTAAAACCAAAGTCAATGGTGGTTTAAATACATTGAACTAGAATACAACTGGAAAGGACACGTAATGTAAAACGCCCGAGGCAAGTCAATTTTGCGGAAACCCGCATTGCTGCAGTCTACCTCTCTCTTTCTATCTTATAGGGATATATGTAGGAATAGGAGTTTAAAATGAAAAACAATTATTTTTATATAGAAATAATTTTATTTGAAACATTTCATGAACATTGTCTAGTTTAAAACAAGACTCAGATTTTAAATTTAATATACCAATATACCAATTTGTTCTCAATGAAATCACGAGTATTCATCCGAGATTATAACGAGTGTATTTCAAAATAAAATTGCAATGGTTTTATTCTCCCCACGCGTTATGTTCGGTTAGAGAATATAACGAATTACATATAAAATTTGTTTTGGTGTTGTGTGTTCGGAACGTAATTTTTCACTTCTTTTATAACTGTAGCGCAGGAGGTTTCAAAAACGCCGCATTTTGTATAAACGTAGCGGAATTTACAAATTCGTGTAATGAATGCGCCGTTTGACAGCCACTGTCACTGTCTAGGTTGTATTAGCGCTAGCCAATTAGCTTCCTATATTCGAGTTGTATTTTCAAGGATCAGTTGTATTTTCAGTGCCAGCCAATGAGCGTCCCAGATTTAAATTACAACAATTTTTGAATAAAACTACTTTATTCATTTTATGTTCCACGATTGGAGCTTTTCCATGTAATCCCAAATTTATAAGTTTTGAGTGGTGACTCATTCTACATTTTAAAAATATCTCGATACTTTTTCGTATTAATTGTGTTTCGTGCAACTCTTCAGAAATAAATTCCTGAATGGGTGGATGGTACGGTCTAAACATATTAATTTTAGTTAAAAAGTATTTAATAGCTGAATTTACTAGTTATTTTTTTTTAAATTAATTTTACATTTGAGTAATCCTCCTTTGTCAGTTAAATAGCAAAACTGCTCTTCAGCAAAATGTACAATTTGAAAAACAATTCTCGATGCATACACCAAACCACCCCGATTTATGTGGTTGGTAAATTTTTTAAAATTCTCGTCACTGGCACTGTATGGGTGATCTTCGGTAATTTCAGTTGTGTGCATTAAAATGTCAATACAGTGACTACAACTTAGTTTTTCAACTAATTTGCGCACTATATATCCAGATATATAATAAATTAAATTTTCTTGAAAATCTGATAAATTTTTTTGATCTACATAGTATTTGATAAATTTATCAAGTTCGTCCAGATCTTCATAATTCGTAGTTGTTTGCCTCGGTCTCTCATGACTTCTAAACTTAAAAATTCGAGTACTGTAATTTTCAAAATCACTACAATTGCCATCAACACTTGTCGTAACTGCATTACAAAATAATAATTGTCTCACTGACCACCTCAATTGCTGAGAACTCCAAATGATCTTGGATACTGCAAAGGGTTTTCTTTTAAATTAAAAAGATCTTTTGCTAAACTAAGGGTACTTTCCATTGTTGTAATGAATCCCAGTATAAATGTTTTTCTATTATGATAGATAGCTTGTATACCTTCAATATGTAATGTTTCAAAATACGTTATTGTATCAGCAAACACTTCTTGAAAATAAGAAATTATTCCAGGTCTAATCGGTGCCTTATACCCCTTCGCGTAGGGAGTCCTCGAATTTAAAATATCAAATATTTTGTCAATCTTTCGAATGAATTCTACTGTGGCATTTTATTCTTTGAAGTCACTACCACAATTTTTTAAATACTCTAAAGCATCCGCTACTCCGTTCCTTAATGCTTGAGCAGCTAATTGCACATTCATCACTTTATTTTTATAATATATATGGTGCGAACTAATAGAATTTGCTAACTGCAATTGCTCAGTGACTTGCACTTTATGGTGTTGTGCGTTCCATAAATATCCATGATATATATCAGAGTTTATAAATATCGATATTTATTGTGATATATATCGTCTGAACCCTGATTTAGATCCTTCATTATAAGGTGCTCTAATTATATCTGAGTGAAAAATGCACAGTATATTAATGGTTTTTGCGAAAAAAAAGAGTAAAAATAAAAATAAAAAAAAAATTTTGCGAGTTTTTTTAAAACAAGAAAAGCTAACTTAAATTTGTCAACAGATTAGTAATCAACATTATAATGCATAACTTTGTCCTAATTTAACCAATCTCTTAAGATGAAGCTGAAGTCCCCATGATGCTAAGTCTCAAAAAATGTTCTTGCCCCCTCAATTTATAGTTATATGGGTGGCTGTTGATGAGCACACAATAAAAGAAAAAGAAATGGCTAAAAAAAAATATGCTTTAAAATATGCTCAGGACCAATTATTTGGATATCCTAAAATTACCATTGAATTTCCTGTGTTCAATTAATCACAGCACATTATTTTACACGTCCAGGGACATTATATTACATTCCTGCATAAGTATTAAATTAAAATTCACTTATTGGAATATTTAACTTAATTCATTGGTAATCTGGGGCAAAGAGCTTGTCAAGGCTATCTTGATTACCTTATAAATTTTCATACCAATTTTATAGTTATCCATAGTGATAGTTTCAGTAATTTTGCACATTCTTTTTAAATTAGATTATGGAATAAACATGGTCTATAGAGTTTTCACAATTTAAACTTCGGATTTGCAAACAATTTCCATTCATTTCCAAACACCGCCTTCTTTCTTTAACTTTTATTAACATATTACTGTCCGGAGAAATATAAATATGGTTTTCTGTACTGCTGTTAAACTGCAGGACACATATATGTTCACACGGCATCTCGGAATAACGGTAAAAATTATTGCCGGTAATCGAATGGACTGCCAAACAAGTATAAACATATTTATGTTCGACTGTACGAAAATAGTAACTTTGTGGGTTTATTTTTAGGCCAAAATGTACGCCATTTCGTACTATACCTCATTTAATAACCAGGCGGACTAAACGCGAAAGTCACGTTTACACTATAAAAAGTAACCAGAAAAGTAACCAGACATGTTTTGGCGGTAAAAATAAAATGATTTCAATTTCTTTTATCCATAACATTCATTCAACATTTGTACCAACACATAAATTAATTCTAGGCATACTTTTTTGATCATATACTCAATGATGTAGTATGTAATATTAAAATAATAATTAAAATAAGTATGAGACCCTCTTAAGAATTTAGGGGCATACTGAAAAACTCAAAACTAAAAGTTGTACATATATTTATTTACATATAAAGTGGATTGAAGTAGTAGGTATATTTAAAAAACACATATAATTCCGTAAAAGGTTTGAAATATACATACTAGATTGCCGTGAAATAAAATTTTATGAAATTAAATAAATTTGCTATTTAAAAATGTATAATAACTTACTTAAAATCAATATCATTCATTAATTTATATAATGTTTAATGGGGCGTCATTGGCAGGTCATTTCTATCCTTTAATTCAATCAAAATTTAATCCAATGTATCGATTTCATTTTTAAAGAAAAAAATCTATGTACAATTTTCCACACGCAGAATTTGTAGATATCTTCGGTCGCTGGACGTCCTTCAAGATGTTTAGGACCTGTTACTGTCCCAATCTCCTTTCACCCCCTAATTGTGTGAAACTCCACAATCCTAAACATAATGTATGTTTATGATTTGATTCCACATTGCAATAACTTGCGCCACACTTACCTAATGAATCACAATTTTGTATACGACGGCAGTAGGTTTTAAAGCCTCTTGTATTAAAGCTTTATATAAGATAATTTTTGATTGTTTTTCCTCGAGCGTTAATGCTCTAAAATTCAACCATTTCCGTTTCTTGGGGGCCGAAAATGACACCAAACTTTTGCTGGGTATTTATCCGTAGTTAAAAATAAAATAACTATTTCCACGAAAATCGCGGAATGAGAGGAATCGATTCTTACACTATCAACAGTAGAAATAACTGGCTAAAAACACAAAAACTGAGGCGAAACGCGTGGATACGGTGGGACACAAGGATCGGTTAGAGATCAGCTGATCATAACAACGGCCATTACTGTTTTAAGCAATTTGGGCCTGTGTAAAAACGGCGCCCAATTGGCCAATCACAACAACGTATTTTGGCGGCTATAATTTGATTTAGTCCGCCTGGTTATTAAATGAGGTATAGTACCATAATTGATAAAGTAAATTGGACTCTTATGTCAGTGTCAGAAATGACAGATTTTAATTTTGGTTAGGACACCTAATAAATACAATGCAAATTACTCATGCAAAAGAGAGATCAACTATGATAGTTGTTTATAGCAATAGTACTTACTATTATTCATTACACTTACTCCTGAAGAAGTTTGCAAGGTTTGGACGTTTATTGTGCGAGTTAGATTGTTTAACCTAATCATCCATTCTCTATGAAATTTGCAATGAATGACATTAGTGTGGCAGTAAATGCACACTATGATTAAAATATATATAAATACATTGCTTCAGTTTGTATTTAAAAAGTACTCCAAAAATGTTAAAAGCAGTCGAACATAAAGCTTTGTACGTAACTCGTCCACAATAGCACTTCATGGACTCGCCTCCATTATCAGCCTCTCTCGCTTCGCTCGCTCGGCCATAAAACGTCTCGTCCAAGAAAGTGCTATATTGTGGACTTGTTACATAAATAGCTATTTCAATTTTATAATAAACTATTTATTATTACAAAAGTTGCGCCCATTTTTGTACGTGGTTATACAACACCCTCAAATGTTGAAACCTTTAAATTTACCGGCTACAGGCATAAGCTCGCGCGCAATTAACCCGGACCGTAATGTGTTAAGTAAACTTACTAGAATTAATTGTAGTAAATTTTCCTCCCAATCATTTTATGTGATAAAAAATGTGTCATTCCATTAAAAAAAAAATTGAATTACGGGATATTTAAGAGGGCAGTTAGATATTGACATTTTAAGAACACTTATTGTCAAAATTGAGAGTTTCCAATTATTTTACTCATAGAGGCATCCTCTAGGCACATTTAGAGATATAAATAAATCATATTGTTATCTTATTCTTAAAAGAAGTTACAGACAGATTTAAAATAATATAATAATACATTTATTGATGTATTCAACTTTTTACAAAGAAATACATAAAAATAAGAAATGCTCTAAAAATAATATAAACAAAATTATACCAGTTTACAAAATATAATGTAATCAAACTGTAATAAACTCAAAATAGAGGAAAAAGAAAATGAGATTAAAATTTCTACTGTGGAAGAATTAATTGGCAATGTTATCGGATTATTAGGAGTTAAAAGCTAACATTTGCAACAGTTCACTACAATTGATATTGCCATTAATTAAATTATAAATGATGCATAGATCAGCCATAGTTCTTCGAGCGGAAAGAGTTGGAATATTTAAAAGGCAACGCAGACTGTCATAATCCAGAGTTATTTGTGCTCGGAACATATAGAGCATAGATAAACTATGAATTAAGATTGCCAACTCAAGCAATGGAATTGGGAAAAGTGTTAGTACCAAATTTAGCGCCACCTACTATTTGATCGTGGATTTTATTGGTTGGAATAAAATGGCGCTAGTTTTAAAATATTTTTATAACACACTATTTTGTAAAAGTTCGGGATTTTATTTTCGTTTTCATGACTATAGTTTCGGCAGCTTCACAATTCTAATTTACTATTTCTTCGATAAAGCAAGTTAAAATTGCCCAAACTATGGTCACGAAAATAAAAATTTTAAGTTTTACAAAGTAATGATATTTTATTTGAACTGTACTGAAAAATGAACTATGTTTAAATCACAACTAATTTTATTTATTTTATAAAATGTATAACGAAGTAGAAGCTTCCAGTATAAACAACATTAAAATATTATACTTGATGTGTTCTATAAATGTCTTTGTGACGTTTTAATATTAACTTTGGATTTGAAATATTAGTGACCCATAACTTAAATCTTTCCTTATCTTGAAGCAAAACTCCATTCTGCGCAATATCCTATCGTCACATCCAGGCACACAACAATTCTATTTTATGAGTGACAGTAATGTACCTACAATAAGTTGATATGAGAATTTATATAAATTAAAAAAAATCTACTTGTGCTTACCAGTTAAATAATGCAATCACTAAATTAAACGGAATCAATGTTGTCTTTAATTAAACACAAAACTGCACAGAACAGTAGAACGAACGAAACACGTGTACTGAATAATTATGTTGTTATGTCTACAAAACAAAGCCAATTTGCAAACCATAAAATGCAGGCACGGTTTTTAGGCAAACTGTTAAAAAACTGAAGACAGCGCCACCATACGTTTGATCGTAGTACTGAGATATGGCACCAAAAAATCGTATGGAATCGTAGAGCCTTAGGAATTTATTTTGAATTTTCTCAATTGATAAATCGTCGCATGCAAAAGACGTTGACCATATAGGTGAAGCATATTCTAATAGTGGGCGAACTAATGCTAGATAAAGATAACGAATAGTAGAAGGGGAGAAATGAGTAGAAAAACGATTAACAAATCCTAGAGTTTTACAAGCTTTACGTACAATTGAGTTAATGTGAGGTCTAAATGTTAATTTCTTATCAAACAAAACTCCAAGATCCTTAATACAAGAAATGTCATCTAATACATCATGGTTTATACAATAATTAAAATTGATACTAGTTTTTTTGCGCAAAAAGGTGATTTTAAAACATTTTTGAATATTAAGGTTTAATTGATTAAGTTCAGACCAATCTGACAGGGAAGTAAGATCTATCTGTAAAGCAACACAGCCAGTAATACTTTTGATTGATTTAAAAATCTTAAGGTCATCAGCGTACATAACAAATCTACATGAAGCTAAGATAGTCGAAATATCATTAATAAATAATGAAAATAGCAGGGGTCTACAGTGAGAACCCTGCGGCACACCGGAGGTTACACAGATTGTCTTAGATACATGGTTTTCAATCTTGACATACTGTGTTCTATCACTTAGATAACTATGAACCCAATCAATTAATCTGCTATTAAAACCTAGCCCAATAAGTTTTGATATAAGGATCCCATGATCTACACGGTCGAACGCCTTTGAAAAGTCCGTGTAGATAGCATCAACCTGTGAACCAGTCTCCAATGCATCCGTCAGAAAGGTATTAAACAGCAACAAATTTGTGGTTGTAGATCGTTCAGAAATTAAACCATGCTGTTCATCAATTATGATGTTTCGATACATCCATTTTAACTGCGATGCCACCAAGCTGTCTAATAATTTTGGTACTGCGGACTGGATAGCAATCCCACGATAATTTTTAATATTGCCTCTGTCTCCTGACTTGAACAGAGGTGTGATATAGCTCGATTTCCAAATACTGGGAAAAACTCCTGAGTGTAGCGATGCATCGTACAGAAGTTTTATAGGTGTAGTCAGAGTAAACACACATTTTTTTAGGAAAAATGGCGGTATGCCATCTGGAGCAGAGTTGCAACTGTCTGTTAAGTTATTAATTGCATTAAACACGTCAGGAATCGAAATTACGATGGGCGAACAGATAACTGAAGTGTTATAATTACAATCGGGAACATCTCGTATGCCCTCAACATATACCGAAGAAAAATAATCTGCAAATAAATCAACGCAATCACTACCATTATCAGACTTACGTCCATCAAGGTGCATACATGATGGATATCCGTTAGTGCGTCTATATTCATTAACAAATGACCAAAATCTTTTTGGATTGGAATTAATCTGATTTTCAACATTAAATAGATAATTTTTGTGCAGAATTTCACTTAAATTCTTGCAACGGGATCTTAGTGATGAAAACATTTCATAATCCACGAGACATGAAGTTTGTTTATATCTTAAATGTGCGCGTTTCTTTTCTTTAATGATATAAGTTCACTATTAAACCAAATTGGGTACTGGGTATTTTTAATTTTTATTTTGGGAATGAATAAATCAATGGCGTGGTGAATTATATTGTTAAATAAGATTGCAGCATCATCAAGATTGTTAGAAGCGATAAGATATGACCAATTAATAGAAGCAAAATAATTGTTTATTGCTTCAAAATTCCCTAATTTGAAATTATAAGTAGTATATTCAGTATTCAGACATCAATTCATTTACCACTGATTGGGGAAAATCCAACTAATAGCCTATATGATGAATTGAGTTCGTGCAAACAGGATCACATGATTGATTTACATTAATTGCATTTACATTTGAAAAAAATAAATCGAGGAAAACATTTCTTGAATTTAGTATAGAATTCATTTGAAAGAGATTGTGGAAAATAAAACATTCATCTAAAGTTTGTGCGGAGAGGCAAGGGTTTGTAGGAGATATTACATAATTTGAATTGACTGATCAGCAAGCAGAGGGTAAATTATAGTCTCCACATAGAAGGACTGAATCATTACAATAAGATTGCAGAATACTATTAACCTCTTGAGTGGCGCGCGAGTCAAGAGAAAGTGCACCGCTGGGTGGCGCGTTGATTTGGTCGCTAGCGGACATATACGTGTTGCCCATTATAAAGTAAAATTTCACAACAAATCTGCCATTAGTGGAATAAGAAATACGAAACAAGGTTTTTTTATCGTTAGAAGTTTTTATTGTCAGAAAATACATTTTGTAGCTTATAATTTACGCTTTTGTATGATAAATTTGGAAACAAGGAGCCGGGCAAAGTCCTGTCTTGCATTCCGCGCACCAATAACGTGATTCTTTCCTAATTTTTTTGTTTCTAAAACATATGACACATCGTTTAGTTGGTTTTTCCTTTTTTGTTGGAGGAACTATAGAAGGAAAATGGCGCTCTACAAGTCTTGAAGGCTTAGGAGTATGAGATCGTCTAGATGTTGTACTTCGTGGTTCAGCGTATTTTTCTATTAAAGTTTCGCCCAGTTCAATTTGAAAATTTATTCTACGTTTTCTACCGCCGAGTTTTCTATAAAGTTGGTAGCAGTTAAGAACTGTAATATCCACAAAGTGCCAAAATATTTTCATGTAATATTTTTTAACACGATTCCTAGCACTTGCATAAAAGTGTAAGTAATTGTCAGCTAAATCAACGCCGCCCATATTTTTATTATAATTTAAAACAGCCTTTGGTTTTTGAACAGGGCCACCTCTTGCATTTGTTAATTCCATCGTGTCGTCATGCAATGTGCTTACCATAACAATGTCCTTTTTGTCCTTCCATTTTAGTATCATTTGTTTTCTTCTGTACATGGCTATGTGTTCTCCTTTGTGTAGTCTCTTATTTTTAATTTCTGCAGGTATACCTTTTCTATTTATGCGCAATGTACCTACACAATCAGTTCTTTGTCGGAGTAAATTATCTGTCAATTCAGGACTGTTATAATAGTTGTCTAGATATAAACAATAGCCCTGGTTTAGGAGACTTTCTGACAAAACTAATACCACTCGGGCAGATATAGGTTGTTCGGGAAAAGCCATACCATAGTCAGTGTTTGCTCCAGTGTAAAGTATAAAGTTATAAACATATCCGCTTTGACTCTCGCATAAAGCAAATACCTTCATACCAAATCTCTTTCTTTTTGATGGAATATACTGCTTCCAAGCTAGCCGGCCTTTCCAGCCAATTAGAGATTCATCAACGCTTATGTTTTTCTCTGGTAAATAATTATTCATAAATTTATTCTTCAAATCGTCCAAAATTGGCTTTATTTTGAATAATTTTCTGCTTTGACAATTTTCGTTGAAATCCTCATTATTGGCGAAGTGCAAAAACTTCAGTAGCAGATGAAATCTTCGTTCAGTCATAATTCTTGAGAAAAATGGAGTTTCAATGCTTTCTCTTCTTGAGAAATATAATTTATATTCAGGTTTTGAACATATACCTTGCAATATTAGAAGCGCCATAAAAGTTTTTATTTCATTAGAATTAGTGTCATGCCATTCCTTTGTTCGTGATCTATCCCTTACATTTTCTTTATTTTTCTCGATAAATTGTTTTGCATAACGGTTTGTCTCATTAACAATAATAGAGATTAGATCATCATCAAAATAACTTTCAAAAATTTCTAGTATATTGTTTGGCCCTTCTAGAGGAATTTGTATTCCAGAGTTACCTGTGAACGGAAAAGCCAGCCGTGGAGTACCATTGAATGTCCACGGAACATCTATAGGAGCAGCGATTTCAGAATCTGAATCTTCTTCACCAGTGGATGTTTCGTCTTCAAAACTGCCAATATCATTATCTGTTTCTTCTTCATCAGAACCACTGAATGATTCACCCTCGCTACTCAAATCGTCTACTTCCTCAGCCAACCCCGCCAAGGCCATTTCTAAATTATGTAAATTAAATGAATTAAAATTATGTGCAGCAATACTATAACAACAATTTGTACTTACATTATCTATAAACTCCTTCAATGTAAGCACAATAAATATTACTAAAGTTGAACTACTGCACGTTCGCACACAGCGCGGTATCCTCAACTAAAGAGACTGAATAAAACACGTGATTATATAAGTTTCCATATGATTCGAAGCGCTCTAGCGGAAGATGTGCGTACAAATGTTAGTATACCTGTAACACAGCGATCATATTCGGATTCCCCAAAGAATTACACGCAATCTGAAATGGAAGCGTATATGTCCGTCATACCCACAAAAGGCTAGTTTTCTCTATGACGTATATGTCCGTCATAACCACTCAAGAGGTTAACAGAAACGCAGTGATTTTCATAAGAAATAAGATTGGAAGACGGTGGAATATATAAAGCCCCAATAATGGAGCATTTGTTAACTCTAATAGATAATTCTTCATTCAAAATTGTCTGTAAATTAATTCTGTACGAATTTATATATTTTTTAATGGCGATTAGAACACCACCACCTTTAGTTTTTGAACTTGTGTCCGTTGTATGATTTTGCCTATAAATGATATAATTTTTTAATCCCAATTCACTGTTATTAATGGAATCATCTAGCCAGGTCTCTATTAAAATAATTAAATCATAAAATGAACAATTTATATTATGCATTCATTAAGTCGACCAGTTTTGTTTTCATACCTCCAACATTATGATAGTAAACTCTTTCAAGCTGCCTTTTTGAGGTGAATATTCTCTTTTTCTTAAAAACTAAAAGAGTTGAGTGTACATACGTTCCTACAAAATATGTTGCAATATTAACGGGGAATCCAAAAATATAATAATATACAGTATGTTATTTTTATCGTGGGCCATAGTATTTTACATGCTAAAAATTATACCTTATGTTAATGTATATTTTATCATAAAATTTTGAAGGAAATTTTAATTAGTAATAAATTAATTATTTTTCTACATGATGCGCTGCATTCCATTAAAAAATGAAATTATTTAATATAAATAACTAAGCAAAAATAATCAAAGGACCTTGAATTTACGAAATGTCAGATTGATTAGTGAGGCAAGTAATCAAACGGATTTTATTCTTGAAAATGTCCATTTATACAATTGAAGAACGGGCGGAATTTGTAACGGAATTTATAAGAGGTTTGTCCAGCAGGGAAATAGTTGTATTTTTCTATAAGAAGTCAGGAAATTTTAGGGAAATAGTTGACAACTTTTCTGCAGCATATCCTGATCGTTCGGTTCCAAGTAAAAACACTTTTTAATGGAATAAAACATGTTTAAATGATTCTAATTAAGCGCATCATGTAGAAAAATAATTGATTTATATTATCAACTAAAATTTGCTTCAAAATAATATGATAAAATATACATTTACATGAGGTATAATTTTTAGCATGTAAAATCTTATGGCCCACGATAAAAAAAACATACTGTATAGGGTGTTTCATTTAAAATAACAAAGTTGGTGCTACTTCCGGCGGAAGTGATAGAAAGTTGAAAATACTTTACACGAGGAGAACTGATTCAACTGTGTGATGGGTTTTTTTTTCAAATTTTTAGTACAACGGCAACCGCGTTAACTATTAACGAATGGTTTTAGCGTAGACACCCTGTATAGACATATAGATCACTATTTTGGTCAGGTTATCCTTATCTCTCTTAGTGCTAACCCTTTCCCTTAGGTACTTCTGTATCTTTCTTTACTCTTTTGTCAAGTCGTCATCTATAAAGATCCTTTCCTGCGATTTATTGTTTATTCTTATTTTGTCCTCTCTTTGTCTCTTTGTTTAAGCTTTACTACTGTCTTTTCGATCCCATCTATATAGAAGCTTTCTTGGACTTCAGTCTTCACTTCCAAAGTCTCCCTTAAAAATTTCGCAATGTCTCCCTTATTCTGGAATTCCTTTCCTGTAATAACGATGTTATTTCTTCTTATAATAAAACACTTTTACTTTGTTGGTACAACACAAATTTTATTTTATTGTTGACTATAGTTTCGGCAATAAAATAAAATTTGTGTTATACCAACAAAGTAAAAGTGTTTTATTATATTTACAACATGTATAACGAAGTAGAAGCCTCCTCCATAAACAATATTATTTCTTCTTTCGTGTCTTTCTTTTTTTTCCATTTGTCCTTCCAGTTCTACTATTTTTTGTTTGAGGTTTTCCCTTTCTTGCCTCCATAATTCTTTCATCTCTCTAATCTCTTCACGCCATATCTCTCTTGCTTCCACTATTTCTTCCTTCCATATCTCTCTTATCGCTTGCGTGATCATTTCAACGATGTCCCGGTAGTTGCCGCTGCAACTGTTATTCTCCGTGTTCTGTTTTCTGACTCTTTTTTGGTTACTTTCCCCGCCAAACGACGTATCATCGATCTTTCTTTTTTCCACATTATCCTTCGATGACTGTTGCTGCGGTGATCTCTGGGTGACCTTACTTCCGCTGAAAGCCAACTTATTTCTGGGCTCTTCTTCCTGTTTATCCCATGCTTCTACTTTCTTTTTATCCCTTTGTTTGTTGTTCCCGCCCATATTGACTTGCCTATTGCGCGTTTTCGTTTCCGTTCTTTATTATTCCCGTGCCGTATTTATTTTTCGTCAAATAATGTAATTTACATTTACAAGAGAAAAGTTTTAAATTCTCGAGTAATGTAAAAGCAATAATGTTACATATGTCGTAACACGATTTATTTTATCCTATTTTCTATTTTTTTTTTTAATTAAAATTTTTTTAAAACGAAAACCGTGAAATCATGTTTGTTTGCCAAGATCTCCATAGCAACGAGTTGCGTTAAGATAATAAAGTATGTTCATTAAAAAAAACCTCAAGTGTGCGATGATTTTTTATTTTTAAAAATCTAAGTTTGTAACACATATTGAGGTTATATTACTTGCGGCATGTTCCTACCGATAAATTAATTTGCTGTGATAAACGACGCAGAGAAGACGTAGGTTCACCTTCCAAAATCCCTTGGGCTGTGTTAATAGCATCCTAAGTACGTTTGACTGGTCTACCACTTCCTGGTTTACGGAGAATACTACCCGTTTCATGAAATAATACAACAGATCGTGATAAGGTATTTTTAAATTCATCATAAATAATGAGAACGTTTCGGAAATAACTTTCAACTAGAAACGTTTTTGCTGGTTGCTGTAAACCATTGTGACCACGGAATAATTGTGACTCTTAGAAAGATCTACGTTTTGTATGTCAATTCCTAACATGTGTGCCAACATACATTTAAAAAAAAAATTATTCATAGCACTCTTGAGTTTTTTTTTTTAATGAACATACGATATAACAACACTAGTGTTGTTAAAGGTACCTTAACATTACTTTTTGCTAAGGAGTTATTGACATGTTAACGTTATACGATAAAATATAAAGTCGGTTACACCACTACTCTTATACCCTTTGATTGCTGCACCTTTAGCTTTGCTCAATTTATTAAACACTTGATTACACTTCCAATTAATGAGAAAATGATGACACATCCAGCGGAACGCACGTATTCTCCCTTTATTACATAAACTATAGATATGCAAATTTTGAATAATCTTTTGACAACCATATTTAAACATATATTTTTCTTCATTGAACATAGTTTATGTACTGTGAATAAAAAAATTCAATACAATCAGTATCTATAAATGGTATACTCTGTTCACATTTTATTCTCGCCGCAGTCGAGATATTGCCATGTTATATTTTTGATAGTGATGATTGAAGTATATTGTTAACCTATAATTTCAATATTTTTATATGTGAATAAGGAATATTATAAAATGAGTCATTGCACACTGCACATAACCAAAAAAATGCAATGACATAACCAAATTGTTAGTAACTTTTTTACTACCAACAGAAATTTCACCCTAACAAACTACTGCAGCGAAAATAAAATGTGAACAGAGCATATTAATTGATAAATTAAGATTATCAACACTGGCAATTACGTTATAATTTAATAACTTGTTAATTTTTGTGTGTTACAAACAGATTACATCAAGAAATAGAACACTTTTACGAATACATGTCACCAACTCCTATAGAACACAAAATCCGAGCAGACGTCGTCGCTCGCATTGAAAACATAATCGTATCTCTTTGGCCCGATGCTCAAGTGCAGGTGTTTGGTTCGTTTAGGACTGGGCTGTATTTACCAACCAGTGATATAGATCTTGTAGTTATTGGTAAGTAAAATCACCCATCTAGCGTTGTTCCCATCTCATTAACACCGCAATTTTTTTCTTTAGGTAAATGGACTAACCTTCCTTTACGGACTTTAGAAAAAGAATTCCTCGATAAAGATATTGCTGACGAACATAGCATAAAAGTTTTAGATAAAGCCTCGGTACCTATAGTTAAATTAACCGATAAAAAAACTGAAGTGAAAGTAGACATTTCTTTTAACATGTGCAACGGTGTTAAATCGGCGGAACTGATACAGCGCTTCGTACTAAACTTCCCTGTTTTACCCAAATTAGTGTATGTTTTAAAACAGTTTCTACTTGAAAGAGATCTAAATGAAGTGTTCACCGGTGGTATTTCTAGTTATAGTTTAATATTAATGTGCATAAGTTTTCTGCAGCTGCATCCGAGGCCGGAGGAAAATTATCACAATCGTAATTTGGGTGTATTGCTTATTGAATTCTTGGAACTATATGGGCGGAAATTCAACTACATGCAGACTGGTATTAGGATAAGGGAGGGCGGAAGGTATATCAATAAAGAAGAAATGCAGAAGGATATGACTGATGGACACAGGCCAAGCTTGTTGTGCATAGAAGATCCACTACTGCCCAGTAATGATATTGGCAGGAGTAGCTACGGAGTGCTGCAGGTATGTAAACTTTATTTTTTATTATGATTAATAACTATTTCAAAATTAAACCGTGGAGCTTGTCAATTAGGTCGGTCGGCTTTGGATTAAAGGATGGATTTCAGTTTGGTTTTTGAAATACCTAATGATATAAGAGAAAATTAACGTGCTTGTGTTGCAAACTACTATTTTGAGGATTTTATTTTCGAATATTTGTTCAGTATTTTTAAGATATATTTCATATTACACTAAAGAGAAAACAGAAATCCAATCTGGAAAATAAAGCTAGTAGTTGAAGGAATTATTCCAATTTTATTCTGACCATTTAAATTCAATAATGAAGATACAAACTGAAATTGAAAATTCCTTGCCTATGATGCATCTTAAAATGGGACACATGGTATATATTTTATAAACAAAAACCATTTGTCGTAGAACTGGTTATAAGTTTTAATTATGGTGTTTATTTCATTTGTAGACTTGTTGACATTTAACATGCGAATATATTACACCAGAAATAAGTAATGGAAGTAATAATGATATTTTTAGATTTTTGTAATTAAATGTGGTTATTATTCAATTCGAATAAATGATAAAAGTTGTGTTTTTAATCGCAAGTGATTAAATTTTTCAACCTCTGGCGATTAAATATGAATCGAGATATCCCAGGTAACACATTGCTTGTTATCTGTCAGTTGTATAAATAATAGCAAGAAGAAACGTGTTGCAACTATAATACTTCATAAAATTTTGCAATAAATTGTGATAGTGACTGCGATTGACAAATTACTCCTCAGTCAGTGGCTGAAGCAGTACAAGCTGCAACTTGCTGCCTCACGAGTCTAGACATTTATACAAACATAAATACCATGAGATCAAGAAGTCGGAAATAGTTGGCAGTCCTTAAAACAATAATAATAATAATAATACAGTTTTATTCACGTTGCTGCTAAATACAGATGTGATACGTCAACAAATATAAATAAAATTAATTAAAATACAGTTACTTACATGAAATGAACATTAATATAACCAAGCCATAAGGTAAATAACACACGCTGCATATTACAATATAACAACACAATACAATTTTTAATTTGTGTTATTCATTTATATAATTACGAACAGAATAGAAACCCTTTTGAGATAACCATTTTTTGAGCATGTTCTTAAACCTATGATACGTATGTTGGCTTTTAATAATATTTGGAAGTTTGTTATAAAGACTAATACATGAGTATCTTGGCGACTTTTTATAAGTTGATGAATTATATTTTGGAATATACAATGATTTTTTGTTTCTCGTTTCGTGGTCATGATTTGAATCATGAGTCTTGAAATTTGTCATGTGTTTCTTTGTATAAAGTATGCATTTATATACAGGGTGCGTAGAAAGTATCGCACCAAATGGGATAATATGGAAGCTCGAATTAGAGTTGCAACAACAAACATTCCTCCGGCATACCTGTATAATACACTGGGCGCTTTTCTTGATAGACTTTCTTATTGGCGAGAAGTGAATAGACAACAATTTGAGCACCTATTGTGATTTTATTAGGTTTCTTGTCGATTTCATTTTTGGTTTAAATTATTTATTGTCAACGTTATTTCAGAATAAACATGCCAATATTATATCACGTTGTACTTCTAATTAAATAACCTTTCAAATAATACCAAACCTAGGATGTTATTTAGAAAAATTCAACATGGCCGGCCTCTGACAAAAAGCAAGTCGTGCGAAACAAATGAAACTCATCTTAAAATAAGGGTATTTATATCTAATTGAAACTTACTAAATCTCAAGTCTGAATGTCAAACCGTTTCCATATAATCACATTTGGTGCGATACTTTTTACGCAGCCTGTATATAAATGCACGGGAATGTCAATATTTCATTCTCTATAAATGTATTTTTACATGATTCAGTAGGTTTAAGGTCAAACAAAAGGCGCATAATGCGTTTCTGATTAATGAGAACTCTTGAACTACTGGAACAAGTTCCCCATAACATAACATTACAAGACATTACTGAATAACATAACGCATAGTAAACATTGAACAAAACCTCGCGACATAGCACATATTTTAGTTTCATGAGGGCGTAATAACCGCTATTTAGTTTATTGCACACACCATTAACATGGGTCTCCCACGAAAGTTTTGAATCCACTGTTACTCCAAGAAACTTGCACGAATCTTGCGGTTGTTTTATTTGAAAGAATTCTGTAGGGATAACTACACGATTATGAAAGTTTACGCACACTGTTTTGTTGGAATTTAAGATGACACTATTGGATTTACACCACGCACTAAATTGATCTAAAATCCTGTCGGGTTTTTGACGCAGTTCTTCCAGAGACTCAGATGCTATTACCACAGAAGTATCATCAGCAAACTATATGGTCCGAATGTAAATGATTTGGTAAATCATTAATGAAGATTAAGAAGATTAATGGACCCAGGACTGAAACTTGCGGTACCCCTAGATCAGTATCGAAACAGGCTGACGTACTTGTTTCAATCTTAACTATTAATTTCCGATGAGATAAGTAAGATCTTATCCAGTTTAAAATAGGACCCCGGATACCAATACTGTACAGTTTTTCTATTATAAATTTGGGACAAATCGTATCGAAGGCACGACTTAAGTCGAAGAACAGTCCAATTGTAAACATTCCTTGATCGATACAACTGTAAACATAATCAAAAAAAGACACCGTTGCAGTCTCTGTTGAATATTCTTTTCGGAAGCCATGTTGATAATCGCCTAATAATTTTGTTGTAAACAGCTCGTTCTACAATTTTTGCTTTACTCTGCAAAGAAATGGGCCTGTAATTTTCACTTTCTTCGGAGTCACCATTTTTGTGGATAGGTATGACAGTTGAACACTTAAGAACCATTGGAAATGTTTGACTCTCAATGGACATATTTATTAAATATGCCATGGGTTCCATTATATACATTTTAGGAATCTTGTGGCTAGTGCATTGGTGCCAATTGCATTCGTATTTTTTAAATGGCATATAATGTTCTAGACTTCGAAGGGGGTAACTTCAGTGATTTGTATGGTATGTGGTACCATATCCTGAACAGTGCATGCCGTTGAGAAGGTTTGTTGGAAATTTCCATTAGTTTTATTGTTGCTACATTGGCGAAGTATGGTCCAAAAATATTAGCAATTTCTTCATGGTTATCAATTAACTGTCCCTGCTGATTTTTTATATTCCATTTCATACATTTATTTTTCTTTCCAAGATTTCTATTTCCTTTGGTTTTGATTTTGAATTTTCAATCCTTCTTGCATTACAATTTTTTTTAGCTTGAGATATATATTGATTTAGCGACTTCTTTTTGAGCTTATACAATTCATGTAAATTATCGTCATTTATATCCCTATACAGAATGTACAGATCTTTTACTTCAGTAGATATTCTTCTTACTTCCGGTGTAAGCCATTCTTTGGATTTTGTTTTTGAGTTATTAATATTAACATTCTTAAGAGGGCACGTCATATTGAAATGCCAATTTAAGATGTTATTATTTGTTTGGAAAGCTTCATCGACTGTACTGCATAAATACAACTGACTCCAATCCTCCTTTGATACTGATTCCGTAAACTGGTATCTTGAAGAGTCATTGATGCATCGTATGTACCTTTTAGTGTTGCCTATTTTCCCAGAATAGTCCGTACTATGCAATATCAGTTTAGTTGCTAAATGATCTGCAACATTAGTATTAAAGACTTGCGCTTCAAAGCAAAGTTCTAAAGTATTTATACCCATATAGTCAATGGCAGTACAGCTTGTATACCCATTTTTATTAGTAAATATCCTTGTCGGTTCCGCTGTAGTTTTCTTTGTTGAAAGAGTTAAATAAATCATTGAGGAGTTTTATGTCTACATTTACACTGTAAAGATTAATGTTAAGATCTCCGCATAAGACAATCATGTCAGATATATAGTTAATTCTGAGAAGAACTTCAGAAAGGTTATCAATGAAGGTATTAAAACAACCATCAGGCCTATACACATTAACAATTGATACTCATTTGTCATTTGTTCTAAATGTAGTGGCACAACATTCGAAATGTGTTTCTACACAAAGGTTCATAGTGAAGTTATTTTGTTTAGTGATATTGCTGTGAACATATATGATCGTTCCACCTCGTTTGTAATTCATCCTACAGTAGGACGCTGCAATATTGTAATTCTCAAAATTTATTAAGGATAGATTATTTGCACTGCACCAGTGTTCAGTTATACATAAAATGTCAGGCTTTTCACTGGAAAGTACGTTTGTATGGATGATTTTAATTTCATTCTTTCTCATTGATTCGTCATAGGTAGGCGGGCTTTCCAAAAATTTTGTTGATGCAAGTTCCTTCAGGCCATATTTCCGGGTTATTAATTAGCTGAAGACTCTCTACTGGCATAGATATTTTAAATGAGGAATACAGATGTGGGTGTTTAGACTGCATTTTTCACACGTAACATTGTTGCATATTGGTTTTAAATACTCCAACAAATTTACAACTGTTGTTTGGCAATCTAGTTTATACACATGAAGATGCGCATACTTCTTAGCAGATTTTATTGCAGTCATCTTTCCTGTGCCAATAACAACTGATTTATTGCATAACCTAACTAACAAAAGTTCAGTATCCTCACTAAGAATGGGAATTTTGACATGGAAAACCCTGAAATTTAAATAAAAGAGCTACATTATGAATCTTAAATGTATTATTAATAGTGATGATCAGTTCTAGAAATAACCGCTAATGTTTAAAGCAGGCAAAATCGGCAGATAAAAATGCACAAAACTGTTTTTAAAATAATAACCTTAAAAAATCACAAGTAAATAAATAAAATGCACATGCACTGCACTGAAATAATTCAGGCAGCCAATATCAGATTACTTAAATCACAGAACACATATCTTTAGAAATGAAACCTGCATGTTAAATTTCGGAAACACAATTTTTGCCGCCGCCCGATGCCGAGGTGGCAAATTATTACGATTTCCGCCAAAATTTAAAAATTTTATACTCGACTACAGAATATATTTCAATTTAATAACACTAAAAATATAATCGATTATATTTTTTGAGCAAATAAAAAAAAAAAAAACCTTTATTGGCATCTACAACAAAATTACATCCTCAAATATAAACATCCTTGACATCCACTACTTCTTTCTCCTATCTTCCCTTTCCCTCCCTAGCTTCTGCAGTATCGTTACCCCGGCCCCGTCCTCTCTCATCCATTCCGTTAACCTCTTATTCCTTTTTTCTCCCATCCATTCTCCATTCACTCCCTCACATTCTTCCGCCAGATGTTTCCACGTATCCCTCCCATCCTCACACAATACACACCTCATGTATTCTTCACCCATCCACTTCTTCCTCCCTCTCTCTTCCGATCCACACCTGGCCCTAGCTAAGGCCACCCTTTCTTCTCTCTTCCACCCGACCACATCCAAATACTTGGGTCTCCTTCCATGCACCTGCCACCTCCCGTACATGTCGTTATATTCACTGCACTCAATCCGTCCCTGTCTCTCCTGTCCCTCCACTTCAATCATCCTCTCTTTCACCCCCTTTGCTACATTTATCCCCCTCTCTAACCATTCCCTCACTTTCACTTCAGACAGTCCTACTCTCTCATACATTTTCGTTTGCTCCTTCCTCCATTTACCCCCCCCCCCCCTACATTCATGCATGTCTTCCATACCGCCTTTACCAGTCTCTCTTCACCTAGCCCCCATAACCTCATCTCATACCTAACCATTCTCTCCATTGCCTCACATTCTATCTTTCCTCTATTGGTCTCCTGAAGCAGTATATAGCTGGGTGTCGATCTTTCTACTCCCAACATCTGCTTCAGAAACCACAGCTGCTCCCTCTCCACAAATAATTGATTATACTTTTAGATAGTACATAAATGAAGAAGTTACTGGTTTTGGTAAAAGAAAAAAGATTGGATTTCACAAAATAAAAATAAAAACAGGCCTACATGAAAAAAATAATTATATACATTTATTAATAACAAAATTGTAAAAATTATCAAATAAAAAAATATCACAACAATCGGGTATTAGGGTCTCATCCAGGTGCAATGTTTCATCAGATCTCTTCGTTCTTCTTTGTATATTTCTTTCAGGCGCCGTCACAGGTCAGTTGTTTGCTCGTATCCAGCATTCACGACATTAAAATAGATAAAAAAGTAAATTATTGTAGTTATTGTCTTACTTCTTGGTGAACAGCATTGCAATTAAATTTTTTGCAGAAATGGTTGACAAAATGTTTATCAATAAAACGATCTTCACATAAATGGGTATTTAAACAATTAACGATCTCTAATATCAGAAATGGTTTTCCATGTTTTAAGATATTCTTAATTTTTGGGAACTTTATAGAAATGTTTATTTTTGTAGTCATACATTATACGGCATTTGATGTTTCCATTATTAATAAATGCAAGTGACGAGTTTAAAAGAAAGAATATATAATAACTTCAAACATGAATTACCAGCACTCACAGCACTATTGAGGTTAGTTAATAAAAATGGTGGGACTTCATTAAACATTTCCGCATATACGTTGAAGTATAAAATATACAATGCACATGATTATATTAATAAACAGTAATAATATACTTTCATAAGTTATTATTACAAATATAACCGATAATGAGTCTCTGTTTAAAACATAATTTTAATTACAGTAGACTCTCGATTATGTGAACAATATCAGACAAGCACCGTTCACATTATTGAAAGTTTTCATTAGCGAACTTGATTTTATTTGTCAAGAAGTTGCATAAAAGAAAATATGTATGTATGTTTATTAAAAAATAATTATAAATAATATAATATTAAATAATAAAAAAATAATTTTACATTATTATGAGAAATAATCTCCTATTTTAGTTTGTGTAAATTTACGCTTGGCAATATTTTCTAATGCCTTTGCCCGTAGTTTACGGAGCACTAAAATATCTGAATATAATGTGTCTTTTTGTTCAGCCCAATCCAATGCTTGATTAAATATTCCTACAGCTTGTGCGTCACTCACTATATTTTTTACTTCAATCAGAGGGTCGTCATCTTCACTCACCTCATCTTCCTCTTCATGTACATCATCCGTCTCTTTGTCGTCATTCCATAAATTAATGTCGGCTTTTGTGTAAACAATATCGGGATTTATTATTTTCAATAAATTGACAACGTCCGATGATGCACTGTTAATAACTTCAGCATCAGAGAGTAACTGTTTCCTAATGATGCTTAGCGGTACATTGTCTTCATCGTCATAATCATCACTGGAGTACAACACATTTTTCCAACATGTTTTTATTGTTTGCTGGTTAAAGGCATTCCACGCCATATCTAAATTTAAAATTGCTTCGCGCAAAGTTACCTGCTTTAAGGATTCAGAAATGTTTTTAGGATTTTTTGATAACACAGACGAAAGTAAAATTTTTCGATAATACAGTTTAGTAATTCTTATTACATTTTGATCCATCGGTTGGATAAGTGAAGTTTCATTGGGCGGCATGAACATAACAAAAATTGAGGCATCATTGCTTCTTAATTGTTCCTCTGGAGGATGACTTGGTGCGTTATCCAAGATTAACAACACCTTTATTGGAAGATTTTGCTTTTTTAAGAAATGTGTCACCTACAAATTGAATATGCGTCATTAAATTACATTAGTTATTACTTATTACAGTTTTATTACCATACCTTAGGGACAAAGTGCTTATGGAACCATTTCAGAAATATGCCTTTGGTCATCCAAGCAGATTTTGAATAGTCATAATCAACGAGGCTCTTGAAATTTCTAAATGAACGTGGATTTTTTGCTTTTCCTATTACCAATGGCCTTATTTTGTGTGTACCACTAGCATTCGTGCATGCTAGAAAAGTTGTGCGTTGTTTTTCCGGCTTCCTACCCGGAGCAGATTTTTCATGTGATGCAACATAGATTTTCGCAAGTAATAATTTCCAATAAAAGCCCGTTTCATCTGCATTGTATATTTGCTCCTCATTTAAATGTAGCTCTTTGATTTTGTTGATTAACTTTTCCTTAAACGGTTGCACTAGTTGTGATGATGCCGATAATTTTTCAACAGATATCGACAGCAGTCGAATTCCATACCTCGTTTTAAATCTTTTTAGCCAGCCATCACTGGCTACAAAATTTTTGGTCTCCTTTAGTTTTTAATTCAATAATTTAGCCCTCTCTTTAATCAATATACCGCTAATTGGAACATGGTTATCCCTTTGTTTTAAAAACATTTATACAGACGATTTTCCATTCTAGATGGTTGGGCATTTTTGAAAGTTCTTCGATTTCCCGGGCCTCCGTATGTATCAGGTACACGTTGTAAAATTTGTGTCCTGAATCGCTTAATTTTACAGATTGTGGCTTTCGATACTCCATATTTTTTGCCAATTGTGTCACTCCCTCACCTTTTTTAACCTCATCGATGATTTTCACTTTGTCACTTAATTTTAAAAATGTTCTTTTATTGGACGTGGATGCCATGTCAGTTCTGGCGTGGTTTTAACTGCACAGCTGCACGCTACTTTATTTCACAAGAGGCAAGAGAGCGAGCACTTACAGGAATCCCATACATAAATCATAAATCGGGGAGCAACCGGTGCCGGAGCGGCGCTGAAAACGTAAGATAACCGGTGCCCTAAACTGTTTACATTATCGAATTGTACGTGGTGTAAGCTTGTTTACATTAGCGGGCGTTCCATTTGATCCTATAGTAAGAATTTTCTGTTTACATGGCCGCGATGTTTCCATTACCAGGTGTAATCGAGTCTACTGTATTAAAATTATTACTTTCTTGTGAAATTTTAAGATTATTAAAAACCTTTGACTAATGGACTGCTAGTCCCCCTCCATTTTCCATATGATCACTGCTCCAAAAGTTGTCCACGAGCTGGAGGCCGATATAAGTCCCGCCCCGGAGCCGAAAATGGAGCGTAATTTAAAAACCGGAAAGCAAAAAAAATATTTCTCGATGTATTCATCAGCAACGTGGAGAATGCAAATGCGGGCATATTTCGGCAACTCGGGTCCACTTTCCTGCCTGTTCTTTACAAGCAAAGCATCAACCCATAATTTGCGAAGTTCCGGATTTGATGGAAATCCAATACAGAATTTTAGGTTATAAGTCAAAAGTCAACTGACGTGTACATCAGCTGACGAGTATTATAACCGCGTTGGCATATATACGTGGACATATTGCTGCAATACTTTGACATAGTGTGAATATTTGACAATATAAATGTTTATATATTCAAAGGTGTGAATAAATTGCAGGGTATCACAATATGCAATGCGAGCTCATAGAGTCATATGTCATAGACACAAAATAACTACCAATTTAGTAACATACCGCAACCATTTAGGGTCCCGCCGCGCCACCGTTGCTTGGAGACACACATAAAGCGGCGCTAGCAGTCCAATAGTATATAGTCAAAGTTAAAAACAGTAATCCCAATAATAAGATCTTTGACAAATCTGGCAACATCGAGGGAGCCATCTTTAAAAAGCGGCAAATTAGAAATACTCCCCCTCGTCCCACTGTTCTAGGGTGGCACCTTTTTCGTGTTGCCGATCTCAGCTCCATACACATGGGCCTCACAAAGAATGGAAATTTTGGCAAGGAAAACCTTGAAATTTAAATAAAACAGCCAGATTATGAATCCTAAATATAATCAGGTCTAGAAATAACTGCTAATATTTAAAATAGGCAGATACTAACTAATTTAAAACAAGCAACCTTGAAAAATTACAAGATGTCAAAATTAATAAAATGTACACTGCACTGCATTAGAAAATTCGAGACAGTCAATATTATTTTACTTGAATTATTATAGCGATTTTTAGAAAATGTGCTGCCTACTATTTTCGACTTTCCGATCTCGTTATACAATACCTTGCAGCTAGAATAAAACAGAATAAGGTAAAACATATATCCGATAATGTATTGCTGGCATATTTTTTGCTTTAAATACATCCTTAAAAAATGTATGTGCTGTATTCTACAATCCAACTAATTGAACATACTCCAGGATTTACCATTAAATTAGGGCCCGTCTACACGCTTATGCAATTCACGCAAGCTGATTTGCACATGCAAACTGCGCAAATTAACTGAACATGTGTTGGCGTTTACACGTTCAGTTTCCCTTGCACAGATTGTCGAGCGCATCTCGAAAAGTGTGTCTGTCGTGGCAGTTACCCATGTGCATGCTCTAGGCATGCACCAACCTCATGCAGATTTTATTCAAGCCAAATTTTTGACTTGCACAAATCTCATGCATTCGTTTACACCAGCGGTTACCAACCTGGGGGTAATTACCCCTTGAGGGGTAAAATAGGATTTTCTGAGGCGTAAAGAATACTAGGATTGATCATCATCAGTCACAAAACCAAATTTATTAACGACAAACAGTGGGGCCGATTACATCAAAAACTGTCAAAAATTATTTTCGTTGATTTAGTTGTTGGATATGATAAATGACATTTATTTTAATAAAAATTAATAATTTATTGATACTGGGTGTTAAAAACGCCAAGTTTAAGCATTTTCATTTTGTAATTGCAATATTTTTGACAATTGTATCATACCTATGTAAAATCAATGTACATTAAATAACAAGCACAATTTGTGAAACTAGTTTAAAACAAGAACAAAAAATCATAAAAATAGATACGTCATATTAATAAATATATCCATAATGAGGAATTATCAATGTCACTGTCTTGAACGTCAGAGCTAGTAGTAGCAATATTTGGAGGTTGTAATAACTGTAGAACCTGTTTGTCTAACTGACTTGCTTTCATTTTTATTTGTCGCACCCCCTTAATTTCAAGGGATCTGAGGACATTAATAAAGAGTAAATTATATCTTCGTTGGTTTTTTCACGAGAACACTTGTGAGAATGGTCTATATTTTTTAAAGACTTTGTTACTTGCTTCTAGCGCTTCTTTATTAAGCTGTCCTATTGGATGTAAGGCCTTTTCAATTATAATTGGTCCGTGAATGAGGATTTGTGGACAGTAGGAGGCATCGGATACCAAGGGAACTTGTTTACAAAAATCTTTGCAGTTTCTACTGTATTATAACCACTAGCCATTGCAGTCAAAATTATATTAAATCGTTTGATAATATTTACATCAATTCCGGTAATATTCGCTGATATGTCCGAATTATGGAAGAAACGACTGGCTGTATTCCCATCATTACTACTACCACATCCAGGTTTGGGCTTGCCCACTGTAAGTCCCTGTTCTTTATTTATTTATTTATTTATTTATTTAAAAAAAACGGAATATCTCCAATTTGTAACATGGTATAAACTTAAATATAATCTAAAACTACCTTAAATTTAAAACATGTACGTATGTACACACAAAATTAAATTCTGACTTGAATCTTTGAGTCTTTTTTGAATCTTGTCAGTTTTTGAACATATGCGTATAAATCTTAAGATGGCAGTTAAAAGCGGTAAATGTTTTTGCAGTTTATAATAGCCGAGGTATTGGGCTAAAAGGCTTTGCAAAGGATTTTGCCTGACAATTCCGGAAACGTCTGGTTGAGTGCAGATTTACTAGTATTTGTTGGATGTTGTTTTTGCGCATGTAATAAAAATATAAAACGGACTGTTACATTTCAAATCTGCTGACGAAAGTATAGTATTATGTTGTACATACCTCTAGGTTGTGAATCCATTTTTTAAACCACTTCGAACTTTGTCTTTTACAAATTATACTTTTAATTCGTCGACGCGTCGTACAACTGAGTATCGGACAACACTCAACTTTACACTGTGCTAGTTATAAGGGTAGCAATCTCACCACCTAAAAACTTACGGTTTATTGCGGGCAGGTACCCTGTGCTTATGACACATAGGTTATAAATGTAAAATAGCAGATTTTAATATTTTGCGTTTTTTCCAACTTTTGATACAATCGGCCCCACTGTGCAACGCTGCTAAAGCCTCTCCACACTTTGACAGGCGTTTGAACAAGGAGGTTAGAAATTTGTGCCTAGCTGATTAGCGCCACCAGCCACTTGGTAGCAAGCGAGCCATAGCTTATATACAGGGCTTTTATTTTAACTCTGAACATATGATCGCCAACGCCCATGTTCAATCGTAGAACAATTACTCAGTTATATTTCATTGTCAAAATTGTATTATTAATAAAAATGTATTACACATTTGCTTGTAATTGTTTGTATTGATAACAATGCAAGGTCGGGGTAAAATCAGTTTTCCTAATAGGTCACAGTGGTAACAATACTGAAAAGGTTAGGAACCACTGGTCCAACCAACGATTTGCTTGCGCAAATTTGCTTGTACAAGCCAATTGGCGCAAATTGCATGAGCGTGTAGACGGGTCCTTAGTTTATGACTAGAGCTCAAAGTCTTCTACATCTTGTTTTCCTTTTGTGTATTGATTTTTACGTGTTAAACTCTCACCTATGTTCAATAAATTTATGGATAGGTTAGTGCCCACCCCTCGTGTAATTTTAATTAATTCCACAAAATCCCATTCTGGCTGATTTCTAACCTTTCAACCTCTCCAATGAAATGACAGAAATATCTTCTACAAAACAGGGTTATAACCCAGTAGTGAAATAAAATGAAGCGTTCAGTTTTTTTAATGAAATTACAAAGTAGAATTTTGAATATAAATTAAAAATAGAAATAACCAGATTTATCACAAGTGAGCAGTGTTTTAATGACTCTTCTAATTGCGGCCCTATACGCTGGATGGAGCGGGCGCCCCACTTTCAGACTCGTCATTAAATGATCACTTTGCTCACTTTACTACCTGTATTATTTTTGTAGTGCTATCACTTTTTCTATTCCAACAAAGTTCAAGGTGATTGATGTTATCTCTTTATCTTACAACTAGTTATAAGTTCAATTTAAAATGTGTTAAAGCTTTTATTTTATCCTATGATGTTATCATGCCAATAACTCCTTAGCAACGAGTTAGGTTAAGGTACCTTTAACAACACTAGTGTTGTTATATTTATCTTAACGCAACTCGTTGCTATGGAGATATTGGCATACAAACATTATTTCGCCTATGGCGGTTTTCATTGAACATTTTTTTTTATTAAAAAAATAGAAATAGGATAAAATATACCGTGTTACGGCGTGTAACGTTATTTGTTTTTACATTACTCGAGAATTCAAAAACACTCGCTCTTGCGTCGCTCGTGCTTTCAAACTTTTCTCTCGTAATGTAAAAATCTTCATAATGTTACTTGTATCGTAAATTATTATTAAAAAATCCTTGTTCCACATTTTTTTTTTTAATTTACGTACACAATAAATAAAGGTGAGCCGAAAATATATGAATGAAAGCCTCCAGGATGCATTGTGACTTAATTAACATGTTTGTGACAAGACATGAGTGTAGTATAAGCCTGATATAACCAGAAAAATATATTTGCTTTAACGACCATTATGCGATTCCATTGTCGAAAATATTTACAGTGGTACTTATTGTAAAACACCTCATGTCTATCTTTACAGTCTCCTACATTATGTTCCATTATGAGAAACCCACTTACTGTTTGATGAGGTTTGTATTAAGTCTAGATATTAGAACTGGTTAGTATGAATAAAATATCAATTAATAATAATAATAATAATAAACAGCACCTCTGTTAGAAGTGAAGGGTCAAACGGTGTACAGGATTGGGTCCACCCTAGTTGTTTGAAATAAAAAAATCTTATTTATTACGTCAGCAAGGTTTCTATCTTTTTTCGACTTTGCAAAACGGTGAACATTTTTCCAAAAAAGTAATTTTTTTAATATGTTTCGTGTCCTACTTGAAGTTGTCAAAAATCAGCAAAATTAAATTTTTCAAAAATGAACAATCGAGACCTTGCTGATGTAACAACAATAGTCTTGTTGAATTTTTTATTTCAGACAACTAGGGTGGACCCAATCCTGCACACCGTTTGACCCTTCACTTCTGACAGGATCGCTGTCAGAGCCATCTCCAGGTCTTCGAAGTCAACATTCGACTTGTAAAAAAATCATGTGTGAAACTCTTTGACTATATACTAATGGACTGCTGTTCCCCCTCCATTTCCCATGATCACTGATCCAAAAGTTGTCCACGAGCTGGAGCCCGATATAAGTCCCGCCCCGGAGCCGAAAATGGAGCGTAATTTAAAAACCGGAAAGCAAAAAAAAAAATTTCTTGATGTATTCATCAGCAACGTGGAGAATGCAAATGGGAGCATATTTCGGCAACTCGGGTCCACTTTCCTGCCTGTTCTTTACAAGCAAAGCATCAACCCATAATTTGCGAAGTTCCGGATTTGATGGAAATCTAATACAGAATTTTAGGTTATAACTCAAAAGTCAACTGACGTGTACATCGGCTGACGAGTATTATAACCACGTTGGCATATACACACAGGGTGTTTCAAATTCGAGGCTCACCATGGGGATCTCGCTTATTAGAAGAGATAGAGGGTATGTTTAAATTTTGCACTTTTGCAGAATTTTATGCTGATTAATAATCCACTGAAAAAAATTACTTAAATTCTTTTGTTTTCGAGTAAAGTCAAAAAAACAGAAAAAGCTGAATTTCGTTTTTTCTTTATATCTCCGTTATTTGAGGAGATATTTAAAAATTGTAAAGACGTTCTTATAGCACTTTTTTATTATCTAATAGATGACATAACTTGAAATTTAGATAATGAAATTTGTATTTATTTTTGGTATTCTTTACTTTCACGATTTTAATATTATATAACTTAAGCATTATATAACTTTTATGTCAATTTTGATCTCTACCATTTATATGTTGTTTCTTTGTAATGGATGTACTCATTAAGTTGAAATGTTTCACATACTTTATTTTGTTATTATATATTTTGTATTTTATGTATACAAAGGTGGTTACCGTAAATAAACTTTTATTATTATTATAAGAATTTTCTTTGTAACATGTTTCGTTTCTTTTCAACCATCACCAAGTTTCTTATTTCTTATGGACGCCATATTTATTTTCTATCACATCTGAATGCTCAATTTTTAGTGATGACAACAATATAACACAACATACATTTTATTTCATAAATGAACATATAATCGTCTAAAACACTTTTATTGGAAATCTCTGTAGCGCTTACTGAAAATCATCCGTGTCATGGAATTAAAAACGATTCAAAATCTGAATATCTCTTTGTTTGTCAAACATTATTATTTTGTACGAATAAAAATGTCGTTCGATAATTCAGAAAAGCGAGATGTTACATATTTTTTATTTAGTAAACAGAAATACAGAATTTGCTAGTCAATCATATTTACAAATGTATACAGAAAGAAGGCAACTGCATCGAACAATTTTTTATACAAATGAACAATTATTTTGGACGATATAGACGATACAAAATTAAAAGTTCTTAATAAATAAAATAATATACAATACTAATATCTATAAGACAAATATGGACATTATTAATTATAATTTATGTTCAAATAAAAAACCGTTTTCAGTAATACACAATTGAGCGCGTTTCTTAACATTAGTTATTGCCCTATAAATTCCTTTTTGGGAATCGTATTAAAGGCATTGGCAATACCATCTCTGAGTTGGTCAACATTCTCGTAAGTATGATGGTAGACTGTGTTTTTAATAAAACCTCAGAAAAAATAATCCAAGGCACTCAAATCGGGCGATCTAGCTGGCCAAGCTACAATTTCGCCGTTCCCAATCTACTGATTTGGATACATTTGATTTAAATAATTGCGAAAATTTCTGGCATTCTGCGCTGGTGCACTATCTTGCTGCCACCAGAATTTCTGAAGTTGAATTAGAGCAACATTATCCAAATAATTAGAAATGTTTGTTTAAAGAAGATGTAAATACCGTTCACTGGTTAGAGACCCTTCGTACATAATTGGTCCTATTATATTTTCATCATAAATACTTGCCCAAACATTTACTCCAAAACAATGCTGCGGCCTAACACTTCGGACTTCTTTCTGTTGTCCAATAATGTTCATTGTTGCGATGAAATACGCCACTATATGTGAATTTGCATTCATCGGTCCAAATAATGTTTCATCATCTTCACTGCACTTTTGAAGCAACCAATTACAAAATCCAAGACGTCTTAAATTATCACCAGGCACAAATGTGTGGCCCAAATGAATTTTATATGGCTTATAATTTAATTTATTCAAAATTCTTCAAACTTCCGTTCGTAGCAAATTTAATTCAGCTGCTACTTTGCGGCAAGAGGTTGATGGATTTTGATTTACCTAAAATATGTTTTGTAAGTAAACGTAAAATTAAAGAATTAAGATACATTTAGTATTACCATTTCCAAAATATGATTGCTATCTTCTTGGGTAATTTTATTGCCGTGTACTTCGCGATGTTGAATCAATGATCCAAACTCTCCTAAATTTCTGTTTATGCGTAGAAAAAATGTTCGATGAGGTTGCCTTCTTTCTGGATACATTTGTAAATATTTTTCACTGGCTAATATCGTATTTCTATTTACTGAATAAAAAATACGTAACATATCACGCTTTTCTGAATTATCAAACGACATTTTTATTTAAAGAATAATAATGTTTGACAAAGAGCTATTCAGATGTTTCATTGTTTTTAATTCCATGGCACCAATGATTTTTAGTAAGCGCTACAGAGATTGCCAATAAAAGTGTTTTAGACGATTATATGTTCATTTATAAAAATAAATGTATGTTGTGTTATATTGTTATCATCACAAAAAATTAAGCATTCAGATGTGACAAAAAATAAATATGGTGTCCATAAGAAATAAGAAAGTTGATGATGGTTCAAAAGAAACGAAACATGTTACAACTAAAAATCTTGTCATCTATTAGATAATAAAAAAGTGCTATAAGAATGTCTTCACTATTTTTAAATATCTCCTCAAATAAAGGATATAAAGAAAAAAATAAATTTATTTTTTTCAGTTTTTTGGACTTAACTCGAAAACAAAAGAATGTAATTATTTTTTCAGCATATTATTTCAGCATAAAATTCTGCAAAAGTGCCAAATTTAAACATGCCCTCTATCTCTTCTAATAAGCGAGATCCCCATGGTGAGCCTCGAATTTGAAACACCCTGTATAGATTTAATCCCGAATCTTATTTTTTTTTATATTTTAATTTATTAATCCATCTTTGGCCAAGCATTAAAATAATTATTATTTGATATTTTTGTTAAATGAAACTAGTTAGAAAGGTATTCAATAAGAAATATATAATAAAAATTTTAACAAAAAAAATTGTTTGTGCTAAAATTTGAATTGACGCATAGAGGTATACAAATTTAAATATAATACTGGTTAAAACATTCTGAGTGCAGATGCATACTGTATGACCTCTTCAATCCAAACTAATAAATGCACAGGTTGATCCGGATTATCGAAATGTTCGGATTATCGAACAAATGACGGAAAATATCCATTTTCTTAATCATCCATGAATTCCACATTCTCACTAAAAAAATGCTTTATTTTCAAATAAAAAAAAAAATTTACAACACAACTTACTACTTTTGTGCATATTACATAAATCTATATTAAAGTCAATAGTAAATCTAAGTAACATTGAAAAATTAGGTGATTTTGCTCTGTTTAATGTTCGCTTCTTCTGCCTTTTTGGCTCGTTTCTTCATTTCTGATAGAATTAGAATATGGTGTTCCGATTCATCATTTTCTTCAGCCCACTTCAAACACCAGAAAAGTCCGCTTTCGTCGGCATTGTAAATGTGAACTGGACACAACTGCATTTCTGCCATTTTATTTCAAAGCACGTTTTTAAATGGCTCAACAGCAGCCTTATCACTTGATAATTTTTCTCCTGTAATTGACAGCTGCTGAATTTCGAACCTGTTTTTGAACTTATCGAGCCATCCGAAACTAGCTTTAAAATTGTCATCGTTGTGAGTCTGACCATAAAAAAAAAGTGCTTTTTCACACAAAATTTCTCTAAAAATAATTCAATTTTGTGCAAAAAAATTATAAAGAAATTTTTAAAACGAAAAAGTCATGGCACACTTGAGGTTTTTTTTTAATGAACATATGAACATAGTCCATCATCTTTTTACCTCTAGATATTTGCTGTAAAAACCGGGTATAACCTGTTTTAACAACTTCAGGATATGCACTTCTTTTCAACGTTTTTCGTTTATTGATCAAATAATAGCTGTGGTGCCATAGGATAGAAGACTCGTTTTTTTTGATGTCGCAAACTGTTGATTTTCCCACATTGTATTTTTTCGATAAACTGGTCACTGTGGTACCCGCTTCTAAACTCTTAATAATTTCGATCTTTTCTAAACTGTTCCTACTCCGTTAATTAATCCTCGTTTGTAACGTGTTTGAGTTGTAAAAATGATTTCGTTAATTTGATTGTTTATTATATTTAAAAATGATAAGAGGGTAGAAAACGGAATTTTAAATGATGGATTTGCAATTGCTTTGTTTAACATAAGTTCGATGTAACTTTGTGCTTTTAAATTACTATGAAATGATTGTTGGATTCTTTTTTATTTTTTAAAAATTTTTTTTTGGATAAAAGGAAGGATGGTTGACGGGAATTCAGGTTAAGGAAGTGCGGATGATTTGGAATTGGCGTAAGCATCTAGCTATTCGGCCACTAACGATAATTAAATTTTTTGAGATTTAATTTTAATAATGAGTGGGACATACACTAGACATCCAAAGACCCGCACGGCCACTTCTTCATTCCGAAAAAGTGACCGCACGAATGGGATTCGAACCCACGACCATGAGGCCCGTGAACAGGAGCTCTACTCACTAGGCCACTGCGGCCCCGCTATTCTTGTATTAATGAAATATTTTTGTACACTATTATTTTCCAATTATTATTAGAAATTTTGATTAATCCTTCTTTTTGATAAATTATACCAGTTGTGGTTTTTATTGGTTCTATTGTTGCTCTGGCTATGAGGACCGTCCTGTAACAATTGCTAATCTGTCGAAGTTTATTATTGAAGTTTTATTAAAGGTTAGTTCGATTTTGGCTGTATTGGGATTTACTATTCGAATTATTCTGTATGGACCGTTATATTTGTTTCTCATTTTATTGCCTATTTGTGATTCTTTTACATATACAAGATCATCTACTTTAAATTGTGTTTTATTAATATTTACATGTTTGTCAAATCTTTCTTTAGATTTTTATTTTGAGTTTTGAATGTTGGTTTTTACTTCATCAAAAATATAATTTGCTAGATTTTTAATTTTGTTAATATGATTTGTTATTAATTCTGATTTGCTTAACCTCTTCACGCCCAGGTCGCCACATGTGGTGACAAGAAAAAAAAGATATTTTACAAATAAAAAATAAAAATACCGCTTTAGCGCCATCTGGAATATTTTTTCATATTTTCTTGCAAAAATGAGTTATGACAGTGGAATAATGTTTGTTTAAATATTTTTGTGATATTTTTCATATTTTAGAAAATATTAGCAACAAAAAAAAAACAGTTAAGGTAAACACCCACTTCTGGTGTACGAAATTTTACCAAAAGCTTTTCAGTTCTTTGGATTATCAAATAAGACATATGTTCAAAGTTTCATATCAATTGCTCAATTAGTTTTTGAGATACAGCGCACACAGACACACATACACACACACACACAGACATAAATTTTTTTTAAAAAAATCACGATCACAATACTTTCTCGTACTTCGTAACGAAGAAAGTAAAAATCATTTTCCAGGAGGGGGCTGCTACCCCTCCTTACCCCCACCTGCGGACGCCCATGGTCACAACGTCGGGTGGGCAACGTCTTAAACCCTTTCGTATCACTGATAGCAAATTTTACCAGTACTTTATAAATGTCTGTTCTTATTGATACCTATTACCATGGTTACGTGCTTCCGTATAAATTTTAAATAATAATTTTGTATCAATTAAAGATTAATGATAGTATTAAAATAACACGAGCGTAAAATGAAACTTATTATTTTACGCCTTTGAAATTAAACAAAAATTGCAGTGACATTATTTTGAAATAATTTAATAACCGGGTTATCGATTGCTTTGAACCATTTTTTCAATTCAGAGAATCTGAATGTTTTACATACGGGTAACAAGGGTCGCATTCTTAATTTCCGTGAAGGACTGGAGATCAATAGAGCCATAAAACTCCGTAAAAATGTAGTGATTGACGAAGATTTATGGCACTCTTCGCTTATGAACGCCCTTCTTATCTAACGCACAACTTTAATAAATGCCACCCTCAAATGCGAAATCTGTGCATTCCTTGAAAATGACTGTTAGTCGAAACTAGTCGGAATCAAATAAATAATAAATAAAGTGATTATCCTTTATGAATTTTTAATAATATAAATATTATTTATAGTCTCTAGAAGGGGGACCTGAAAACTTAAATTAAAAAAAAAATCACGATGCAACTGAGAATTATTATCCTCACATTACTGTTTTATTATAATGAAAAAGTAAAGTATGAATTAATTTATGTGTACATTTCAAGTTAGCAAGAATTGATGCTCTTCAAGGAATTAATTACGTCTCTTTCACGATTCCGATAATTACAAATCTCCATTATCCCATTTATATGCGATGAATTTCGATGTCCTTGTAGATGCGATTTACATTTAGCCTTAATTATTTATCGCGTGTATGCAGCAAATATATTATATTCCTCAATCAAAATCAACGGATGAAACATTGTTATCTCAGGCAACACGTGACGACGGATTTATTGTCGTACCATCGAAGTACTACTATCTTCTTGTCCTTTGTAACTAATAAATCATTGCTACCACGCCCAGTTTTCTTTAGTCCATTTTCAGCCTTCAGAGGACCTTTTTCTAGTCTATTTGGGCGTTACGTTCCGGCCATAAAAATACCTTTGCCTAAGAGTTCTTGCAGTAATAATAGTGATGTAAAATAGTTATCGCAAAATAGTTTATTACCTCTATGCTCTGGAATTCTACTTGATAAATAAATTACAAGTCCGTTGGTAACTGAATATGTTTCTTGCAAAGGAGCAGGTAGAGTACTACAAGGTAAACAATCGAACGATATATTATCGCAGAAGCACCACAAAGCATAAAAACTTTTACTCCCCATGGGTTTGGCTTTCCTTCTAGATACTGTTTTACAACAAGTTGGCCTTTGAACGGTATAATTGATTCGTCTATACACAAATTTTCTTCGATTACCAACTCTTCGCATCGCTTTTCAAAATAATTGATAATTGACCGTACCTTCCAGAGTTTATCACTATCATTTCGTTGCCCATTTATATCGACAATATGCAGATTATTTCTAAGGGATTCGAAATGATTGCGAGTTATTTGAACATCATCCACGAATTTTATTTTTGTGGCAGGTGTCCAATACATCCGCAATCTGGGAAAACGAATTATGCCCATGAATATATGCAGAGCTACAAGTTTTCTAATTTCTTCCGTGTTTGTGTTGATATTTTTTCCGCTTTTATGAATTGGGTACATGTTGGTTTTTTCGGCAAGTTCAGTGAAAATATTATTTGGAAAATATTTTGTAAAATAGGTAATTGAAGTTTGACACTTATTGGTATTTTCATCATCACTGCTAGAGGGAGTAAAAATAACATTTGGTGGAACAAACACATCTCGCTTCCAATTAATTTGTTTGTCCTTTTTTTTTTTAATTTTGAGATTTGAGAAAATAATTGAGAAAATGGAATAATAACTTCATCTGACTCATGTAACTTTTCTGCAATATCCATTTTGTTTATATTTTCCACTTCATCTTCTACGTCCGAATCAGGCAATGCAAATATTGCTGCATTTGCATCCTGTAAAGTTATTTTTCAGGATAATTCCTTTACATTATCATAAAAAGTCATTGGAGGAATTCCATTATTACCTAAGAATGCACAGAAAACAAATTAATTTTTTATCAATTTGTACGTAGACACCCAGTGGTAGCAATTGCGTACACAAATTTCAAAGGGTTATGACAAGGATTATTTGGGCAGAATCCTCGAACATCTCACGTTCTACTTATCAAACATATCTTACAGTTCACTTATCAATAAAAGTTTAATGAATATTGGGTTTCATGCAGTAATTATTCCTACTTACTAAATAGATTGTTGAGGTTATCGGCATCCATCTCGCACGACTTTATAAAACACTTGTTTACACACAACACAAGTCAAGTAATGACATAAACTGCGCATGTATTTTGTTTCGGAGGCTTTGTTGAAGTGACATCTAGTGATAGCAAAAATATGGATTGTCATAGTAAGTAGAGACATGTAAATGTTGCGGTGGCAATTGCCACTACCAGGGCCGAAAGGGTTAATACTTGAGGGTTCTAATTTAAATGTAGGAATTTTAATTAAGTAATATCTTTTTTTTTTCTGTTTGATTGTTAATAATTCGGTAAAGTTTAATTTTGGATTTTCTGGATCTGGACAAGTATCTTTAATTATTGTTTGTATGTGAGGTGTTTCTGGATTTTCTGTTGTTGGAATAAAACTTATATCGTTGTGACTGACAAATATGATATTATCATTGGTTTCTTTAATTAAATTTAAATTAAGAAAGGATTTATATTGTTTTTCCATTATGAAATTTTCAAATTCTTCTTTAATAATTTCGTTTTCTTGTCTTTCAGTTTCGTCTTCTGAGATTTCGGAATTATTCAAGTCGGTTCAAGCATTTAATTTTATTCTTGATAATGCATTTTGATTTATATTTCCGGGTTTATGAATTATTTCATAATCATATTCTGATAAAAGTAACCTCCATCTGGCTAAACGAGAACCTGGATCTTTAACTGAGAAAAGCCATATTAAGGGTTTGTGATCTCGTAATTACTTTAAATTTTCTGCCAAAGAGATATGGTCGAAAATGTTTGACTGACCATACAATGGAAAGTAACTCTTTTTCTATGGTGCTGTTATTTATTTCAGCTCCATTTAAGGTACATGATGCGTATGCTATCAGTAAATCATTATTAATTTGTCTTTGTGAAAGTACTGAACTTAATGCAAAATTACTTGCGACCGTTGTAAGTAAAAATTATTTTTCAAAGTCTGGATATTGTAATATCGGTGTGGTTGTTAATAATGGTTTGCAAAGTTCAAATGATTTTTTACAATTGTCATCAAATTTAAATTGAATGTCTTCAAAAGTTTTGTAAGTGATTTTGTAATTTTTGAATAATTATTTATGAATCTTTGGTAATAACCTGTTAATCCAAGGAATGATTTTATGTCCTTTTAATTTTTTGGAATGGGAAATTTTTTTATTTACTCTATTTTTAATGAGTTTGGTTTAACTCTGTCTCTTGTAACTATGTGTCCAAGATATGCATCTTCTTTTCGTTCTTCAAAATTTAGATGTTCAAGTCGTAAATTGTTTAAAATTGTTTGTTCACGATTTTTTGTATTGTTGAAATGTTTTTGTCGTGATTCAAGATTGATTTCTGGAATCGGTTCGGGGGTAATTTTTTGGAATGGGAAATTTTTTATTTACTCTATTTTTAATGAGTTTGGTTTAACTCCGTCTCTTGTAACTATGTGTCCAAGATATGCATCTTCTTTTCGTTCTTCAAAATTTAGATGTTCAAGTCGTAAATTGTTTAAAATTGTTTGTTCACGATTTTTTGTATTGTTGAAATGTTTTTGTCGTGATTCAAGATTGATTTCTGGAATCGGTTCGGGGGTATTTTTATTTTTTGTTCCATTGTTGAATTATTTAAAACTGTAGTAATTATTTGATTATTTTTTATTGTTACCATTGAGTTTTTTTCACATTTTCATTTACTATTATTTTTGGTAAAAATACCCTCTTTTACATTTAATTTTATTGTTTGAATTGTTCTTGGTGGAATTGTGATTTCTAAAATTTTTGTTTCATTTGGTTTTTGTGGATTTGAATTGTTTTTATTTGTTTCAATTCAATTCATTTATTTAATGTGTCAACCGAAGTTTTACATACGTTTCTTGTGTTTGTTGATTATTTTCATTCGTTGTGTATTATTTTCATTTAATTGATCATGTAAATATAATGGTAATTCTTTGAAATTAAAAAAAATAATTTTATTTGAGATGTCAATTTTTCCTTCGAATTTTTCTAAAAAGTCAATGCCTACGAGGCCGTCGAATGCAAATTTGAAATTTATTAAGTAATATTTGTGAAATTCTTTATTGGATGCATTCATTAATGCAGAATGTGTGCTCTTTTTCATTTATTCCATAATTTTTGATTAATCTTTTTGTATTGCTAAATTCATTGATTGAGCTACCGTTGATTCTATTGAGAAATTGGTGAACCTGTATCGACAAGGAATGTGTTACCGTTTTTGTTTTTTATGTAGAAGTATGTGGTTGGTGGATTTAGTAAATGTGTGAGTTGCACTGATCTGACTGAATTATTTCTGAATTCATCTGAATTTGTTCTTGTTGAATTTGTTGAATTTGTTCGGGTTGGGTGTTCAATGGAGTGTAACCCGAATTGAACTCCATTTCGGTGTTTAAATTATGCACGTTTCTGTTTGAATTATTGTATTGTGGGTTTTGTTGAATTAGTGATTGTCTTGGTTAATTAGTAAAATTATTTTAAGGATTTTGATTTGTTTGTTGACTTCGAGAGTAATTTCGGTTTCTGTAATTATGATTTGTATGTTGATTGTTGTTTTGACTTTGATTATTTAATTTGTAGAATTGTAGAAAGAACAACTTCAGAGTGGCGTGTAAAGTGTGGGATGCATGTGTGAAGTCAATTTTAATGTACGAAGTGGAAGTGTGGGGTGTGAAGGGATATGAGTGCGTGGAGAGGGAGCAGTAGTGGTTTCTGAAGCGTATGCTGGGAGTGGAAAGGTCGACACCCGGGTACATACTGCTTCAGGAGACTAACAGAGGAAACTTGGGATGTGAGGCAATGGAGAGAATGGTCAGGTATGAGATGAGGTTATGGAAGTTAGGGGAAGAGAGGTTGGTAAAGGCGGTATGGAAGACATGCTTGAGCGTAGGGGGGTAAATGGAGGAAGGAACGAATGAAAATGTATGAGAGAGTAGGATTGTCTGAAGTGAAAGTGAGGGAGTGGTTAGAGAGGGGGGTAAATGTGGCAAAGTGGGTGAGAGAGAGAGGGCGAAGGAAGTGGATGTGCAGGAGAGACAGGGAAGTATAGAAAGATAGTGAATATAATGACATGTATGGGAGTTCGCAGGTACATGGAAGGAGACCGAAGTATTTGGATGAGGACGGGTGGAACAGAGAAGAGAGGGTGACATTGGCTAGGGCTAGGTGTGGATCAGAAGAGAGACAGAGGAAGAAGTGGATGGGCGAAGAATATATGAGGTGTGTAATGTGTGAAAATGGGAGGGATATGTGGAGGTATCTGGCGGAGGATTGTGAGGGAGTGAATGAAGAATGAATGGGAGGAAAGAGGAATAAGAGGGTAGCGGAATGGATGAGAGAAAATGGGGCCGGGGTAAAGATGTTGCAGAAATTGGTTAGGGAAAAAGAATGTAGGAGAGAATTATTGTTATTATAATTGTATTTTTGGGTATAGTATAGTATAGTTGTTTTTTTGGAGATTGTAAATAGTTTTGCTAAATATGTCAATAAAGGTATTTTTTTTTAAATTTAATTTGTAACATTCTGAAATTGTATGCCCCGCTTTTTTGCAATAATTACAATTTTTATTTTGTTGATTGTTATTTGGAAAATTTCTGTTTTGATTACCGTAATTTGGTTTTGAATTGTAACTTGGATTGTTTCCGTAATTTGCTTTAGGAATTTTTTTATTGTTATTGACTGATTGATTTTGATTTTGTTTGTTAATTCTGAAACTTTTTAAATAAGCGATGTTTTCTTCTTCCATCAGAGATTGTTCTGCTTCATCAATATTTTTTTTGTGTACGAATTATGGAACCAAACGGTTCGTTCAAACCGGACAAAAATGTTTTTATTGCAATTTTTTCATGTGAATTGTTTAATGCGATGTTTTCTTGGTTTGTTAAGGTTTCATCTAGTGCTATACTTTTAATTTAATTAATAAATTTTCAATTTTTTTAACAAATGCTCGCGGTGTTTCATTGTGTTTTGGAAACGTTGATGTTAAGTTTCGTAAAATACCTGTGGCATCCCTGCAATCACCGTAATGACCTGCTAATAATGTTTTTATTTCATCCCAAGTTTTTAATTGTCGTAAGGAAATGAACCTTTTTCGCAACTTATTAAATAATATAATAATAATAATAATACATATTTATTTTCAGAAAAAAGTACAGGTAGAGGTACACAGTACAAATTAGTGAAAACTTGTCAGGTGAGACAATTGAGACAAAGCCTGATTTGGCATATGAGGATAAAATTAAATTTAATAACTTAACACTAAAAACTTTAAAAAAACTTATAAAACCTAAAACCAAAATTTAAAGTGGCATGCTTTCATTCATAGGAGTTGTAATGAGTATTGTTCTTTCTCGCACAAGAAATTAAACAAACATTTTTATAATTGTTTTGGGCTTTAATATCATTTGGCAAACGATTGTAGTATTTCATGGCAGCACAAGATGGTGCTTTTCAATAGACCGATAATCGGTGAATAGGTAAGGCATAATTTTTATAGTTTCTGGTGTTATGGTTATGCTGATGAGTAACTTTGACACTTACTGTAGATTTATAGTTAAGTACTAGAAGTTCATAGATGTGCATTCCATATAGAGTTAGTATTTTGTTTTCTTTGAACTGAGTTCTACATGATTCATAGTAATTTAGACCAAAAATTATTCTGATAGCTCGTTTTTGAATGCTGAACAAACGTTGAGCTTGATAGCTACAACCAAAGTATGTTATGCCGAACCTTAGGTGCGAACAAAAGTGCGCATTGTATACGAGCTTCAGTACGTCCAAAGGTGCTCCAGCTTGTTTAATAATACGCAGCATGTAGCAAGTGGAATTTAATATTTTCTCTAGTTTTAGAATATGTGATGTGCCACTAAGAGTATCATCAATTGTTATCCCAAGAAATCTGACACAGTCCTTAGGAAAAAACTGTTGATTCAGAAGAGTTATGCTTTCAGGATAAACTATTTTTGAACGATTTGTTTTGAAAAATATGACATCAGTTTTTTCCGTATTCAGAATCAGTTTGTTCTTGTTTAACCATTTATTACATTCGAGCAGTAATTCATTACATTTATTGACCGCATTTGCTACGTTATTGCATGAAACTAATAAGTTGGTATCATTTGCGTAAACTTTAATATGACAACCTGTCTTTTGTACAACCTCCGCTAAATCATTTATATAAATGATAAAAAGCAATGGTCCTAGGACGCTTCCTTGTGGGATTCCCTGTGTAATATTTAGACTGTTGGAGATAGTATTATTTATTTTTACACATTGTTTTCTGTCACTTAAATAGCTTTTAATTAAGCCTAGCGCTACCCCACGAACTCCGTACTTACACAATTTGAGTAATAAAATATCGTCAAACGCCTTCGATAAGTCAAGCAGAACTCCGATGGGGACTTCGTTTGCTTCCAATGTACCTACTATACTATGGAGGTATTTATGCAAAGCTGTGATTACGGATTTGTTGATTTGTTTTTTGTAAAACCATGCTGCGATTTGTTGAGAAGCTCACATTGGTTGAAAAAATCTAGAAAACGAGTATTAATTATGATTTCAAGGATTTTAGAAAAACAAGTTATAACACTTATTGGTCTATAGTTATTTAAAATGTCTGGATCTCCCTTTTTAAAGATGGGTGTTAAAATTGCTTGCTTCAATATATCTGGAAAAATTCCTGATTCCAAACATATATTTATAAGAAAAGTTAAGGGTTCTAAGATTTCATATAATGCATATTTAATTACTTTAGCAGGCACCTCATCGAATCCCGCTAAATTGTTATTTTTTAATGAACATATCATATTAAAGACTTCGGTTTTGGTAACTGGCTTTAGGAATAAGGATTTTGTATTTTCTTGGATGTGATCAAAATAATTTGATGTCGTTTCTATTTGGGAATTTTTGCAGATATTGAGAAAGTGATTATTGAAGGCGTTTGATAGTGTCTCCGAATCTTGACCGTTATTTATTTGAACTTTATTTTGTGATTTACCAGTGACTTCATTAATAATATCCCACGATGTTTTGTTTATGTTATCGGTATATAGGTATTTATTCCTGATGTGAGTTTGCTTTATGCAATAAAGAGTCATAATGTTTTTTGTGTTCATTATAAACTCTTTGTAATTCGGGTACATATCTAGATACAACAATTTTCAATTTCGGGAGAATTATATATTTTTTTTCTTTTATGACTACGATTTATAGTACATTTTTGAACTTTCAGAAAAGAATTATTAAAATGGTTTAAAAATAAATCTATGAACATGTTCCATTTTTCATTTACCGAGTATTAATTGCAGTGTATAAAATTCCAAGATAGGGGATCAGAGAGACTGTCTTTGAAGTTATTTATGTTTTCTGTATTGTATTTGCGATAGTATTGTTTTTACTTATGTTTATTATCATTATCAGCACATATTAGCGAAAGTTCTGTACGAAATGATCAGAAATATTATAATTTATTACATTTGTAGTGTAGCCTGAGTCAACATTTGTGATGATATTGTCAATTATACTCACCGACTCACCAGATATTCTAGTGTATTCATCAATACATAATTTCAAATTATATGAACTTACTAGATTTAATAAATCTCTGGAGTTGTTGGAGTCGCTTGCCATGTTAATATTAAAATCGCCTGTAATGAAGAAAGCATCCTTACTTTTACATAATTTATCAAATAGCTTATCTAATTGTTGATGAAAAATATTAATGTTGGAGAGCGGCGCACGATATAGAACAACGCAGGTTATTCTGCATTGATTAGTGACATAGTCTACAGCCGCACATTCAAATTCATTAACTATAGCTAATTTGTTTACATCTGCACGAATTCTAAATTTTAAATCTTTACGAACATAAATGGCTGCGCCACCATACGCAACTTCTTTTGCATGGTGTTTATCTCTGGAAAATTGTGCGGCTAGAACGAAATTGTCTACTTTAGTTAATTTAAGATTTTCTACGGTCAGCCAATGTTCGGTTATAGCGAGTATATGACAATCTTCATTTTTTTCCAGCATGGCTAGTACTTTCAGCGATTAAATTTTTAATTTGTACACGACACGGGCAGTTATTACTCCAAATAACATGTTTAACGTCCAATATTTCGCCTGATTTTTTATTCTTCGATAAACAGTTTCCACATTTGGTGTCTTCTGTTGGGGCTTTGCACGCTTCCGACTTATGATTTCCGGCACAGAGTCCACATAATATCTTCGAGCAGCTGTTCGCCTTATGACCGTAGCCTTCGCAACTGTAGCACTCAGTTATGTTAAAATGTTCGAACACACGGCACTTTTGCAGGCCAATACTTAGAGTCCTCATGGCCATAATAGAGTTAAATATTTTTGGACTGCATTCGAATATGGCATTGAAATGTTGTTGTTTATATCCAGTTTTAGTTGAATTTTCGTCCACTTCGAGATTATTTTGTTCAATAATTCTGTTTTTTAAATTTTCATTGTCAGCTTCCAGTTCCTCGGATATGTACATTATTTTGATCCTGGGAAGATATTTTTTTACATCAATAATTTCACAGTCGGATATTTTATCTTTTAATTCATGTTTTAAATTTTCTTGTTCATTTTTGTTTTTGCACTGTATTTTGATGTTGTTTTTTGACACGTTTTTTATTTCGAAATTGTCTAAAAATTTGGGGTGCAGATTTTTAATTAACATTTTCCTAGTTTGCTCGCGAGTAGTATTCAAGGGTTTTAATATAATCACTTCTTTCTTGCATGCAGTTTCACTGTATGTGGGCCGCACTATAGATACACTTGCGTTTGCGCGGTCGGTTTGTTGACTTTCCGCGTTTACATTTTCAGTTAACTTCACCTTTTCCTCTAAAGTTGCTATCTTTTCAAGAAGTAGTTTATTGTTTAATAAGAGCGATTTGTTCAGCTCCCGCATTTCACTTATTAATGTATCCTTAAGTGCATCTTCATTTGCATTAGTAGACCTAACCTCTGCTTTCGACGGTGCACTGTTTAGCCGCAGTCTTCCACCCGTACACTTATGCTTCTTGACGCACGACGGATGACACAGTTCAAGGCAGGTTGGACATTCAGTTTTATTTACTACTGGATTTTTACAACCACTGTAAATACACAATTCACTGGAGCCAGAGACACCTCGATGTTGTTGCTCAGATGCCTCGATGTTGTTGCTCAGACGCCATTTTTAATATAAACGTTGTTAAATCGTTTTTCATTGAGAAAGTTGTCCATTATTCGGCCGAATCATTTTCTCTTCACAGGTGACGTCCAATTAAATGATAGCGGTTTCATTGCCCAACAGGTGACGTCCCATCAAATGATAGCGGTTTAATTGCTCAACAGTTTAGTTGTTACTATGGTTACGATTCGTTTTTTGTCAGCGAACTGCCGCAATTTCGAAATAGAAAAATTATTCGTTATAATTTAATACAAATAGAAAAATCTTTAGGTAATTATTTAATATGATGCGAAAAGGTATATTTAATACTAATATATATACTACTCGTAAACAAGTTCGCCATTGCCACTCGGGTGAATTGCAACACTCGCCTACCCTCCTGGCAATGGCCAACTTTCTCACTCGTTTAATAATATACTATTTTGCTCTCCCTGTTAATTTACTTTTTATTACGAACGTTAATCCTTCGCATACCTCATCTTGAATGTTTAATGTTGCAAAATTAGGCGCTTCGATAAAATCATTGAGCGTTACTTGATCACCATCATATTCAGGTATCGTCTCGTAATTCTTTAAGTGTAAATTCAATGTCTGCCATAGTATTGTGTGTGAAGGAAATGCAATGCGTAATTTATTAAAATGTTAAAACAAATGACTCACAGAGCTGCGACGAGTATTGTTGACTTCATTCGATCTGTAGTCTTCGTTGTCGGAAATCCGTTGTCTTCCAGGAAAGGGGCCGCTGGAGTGGACGTGGAATTATTTCTTCTTCTTTCTTCTTTTTCTTCTTGCTTCGTACCAGGAAAGAGGCCGCTGGATACGTTGCCGTCTGACTTTTCGTTGTTTTCCTTGCGCTTCTTGATCTTGGTTCTGGACCAGGAAAGGGACCGCTGGACTGGACTTCGATCGATCAGGAGGAGTTGATTCTTCACAATTAAGTGTTGGAACACAAGAAAATGTTCGATTTTTTATGAACCCTACCAACTGCGCCAATTTTATGTCTCTCAAACCGTAACCCGAGTTTTTAAAAAAGGGGGTTTTATTTAGTCGTGGAACTGATTACAGTAAGATTAACATACAGGGTCTTTTTTTTAACTCGGAACATGATTGTTAATGTCTATGTTCTATGTTATAATAATCACATCAACGCATTGCAATGTATTGACAATGTAGGCAACCATACTTAAACTCAGTTTTATTTAATTGTCAAAATTGTGTTATTAAAAAAAATATATTACACCACCGAAGAAAGAATAAAGATAATTAATTGGTACAAGAGTGGGAACAGCATTCGACGTGTTAGAGATTTGTTTTCGGTTGAGTATCCGAGCAGACAAGTTCCATCCATCTCAACAATTTGTAATATTGTCCATCGTTTTGACAATACTGGCTGCGTGAGTAATTTTCACATTTAAAGTGCTTAAGGAAATCACATTTTAACGGAAGAGATCAAACTGAACATTTTATGTTAGGTAGAGCAGAACCTTATATCATCGTTAAGAGTTATCGCAGCACAGTTTCAAATAAGTTCAGCTTCCGTTTACAAGACATTAAAAGAATTTAAATACAATGCTTACAAGTTTTCAAATCATCAGCAACTATCAAATGAGGACAAAGGCAAACGAACAGAATTCTGTGAACCCGTATTCAATTTAATTAATAATGATCAAGAAATTTTACTGATAAGGCATCATTTTCCTTAAATGGTGAAGTTAATCCACAAAATTATAGGTAGATACCCTTATTGGTCCTTTTTTTATTAATGGAAATCTAAACAATAATGTTTACTTAGATCTTCTGCGAACTCGTATAATGCCAGAAATTCATACACTAAACAAACATTGCTGCTCCTTATCAGATGAATGGAGCGCCTCCACTTTCTACAGCTGCCATTAATAATTATTTAAGTGAATTACTTCCTGATCGCTGGATAGGTAGATTTGGTCCAATACCTTGGCCACCCCGGTCGCCTGATTTGTCTACCAAACGACTTTTTTTTGTGGGGGTATCTAAAAAGCTATGTTGATAATAACATTATTATAAACAATACTTCGGAGTTAAAAGATCGTATAATTACTGTTTGCGATGAATTAAGAAGAAATCCGCAACACATTAGAAATGCTATTCAAGGATTTTATAATCGACTTGGCTACTGCTTAGAACGTGAAGGTGGTCATTTTGAATATTTATTATAATTACTTACGATTTATCATTGTTAGTTTCATTAACCTCACTTTATTCGTAATAATTTTAAGCTTTCACTGTACTGTGATAGGTCGACGGGACCTTTGTGTACTTCGTTGCCTATATTGTCAATACATTCCAATGCGTTGAGGTGATTATTATGACATAGAACATAGGCATTAACAATCATATGTTTGGAGTTAAACAAAAGACCCTGTATTTCGGATATATATCCGATATATATATATATATATATCCGATATATTGATATTTATATAAATATCGGATATTTTCCGAATCCTGATTTCATCCCTTATGGTGCAAATATTTTTTCCATAATCTAGTGCAATATTTCTTATGGTGTTTTGCCGACTTCGGAATTTCTTTGAACTCACAAGCAATTAACCCTTTTTACTATCAATAGATGTATTCAAAATATTAAATTAAAAACCTGAAAATGCACAAACACCCATAGTTTGGTGCCAAATTGCCGTAGGAACTTCGTTTTTTGAGTCGTGCATAGGGAATTGATCAAATTTTAATGCCTTTATGGTAGATCGAGTCAAAAAAAAAATTCCAACTCTGTAGACATCGTCAAAGTTGGACATGGTTTCCAGAAAAAACTTTTTTTTCGCAGGGGCGCTAGAGGGGGCGTTAGGGGTTACGCTTAAGTTTGCATGCATGACAAGACACTAGTGTTGTTATATTTATCTTAACGCAACTCGTTGCTATGGAGATATTGGTATACAAACATCATCGTTTTTTGACGTTTGTCATTAAACATCTTATAAAATTAAAATAAATAGAAATAGGATAAAATAAACCGAGTTACAACACACGTAACGTTATTTGCTTTTACATTACTCGAGAATTTTCTCTTGTAATGTAAAAACCTTCATAACGTTACTTATATCGTAAATTACTATTATCCTTCATTCTTGATATAACAACACACTTATAAGATTTAAATTTAACCCTTTGCACTCGTATTCATATTTCTTGAATAACTTTCTCACTTATCACTTGGTGAAACATTTTCAACATAATAATGTTAATACATACCGGGTGACCCAGCGATCTGTAAAAGCCCCATAACTTATTTGCTATTTGAGATATCGACTTCTAGTGTTCTTGAACTGGTACCCACACTTATTCTGCATATTTTAAAAATATGTATACTTTTGTACAGGGTGTCCCAATATACATAACAGCACAAAGTTATGTTTTTTTTAATGGAACACCCTATATTTTATACTTTATTTTCAACCCTCTTGAGAAGCTGATAAAAATAGTATAAGATAGTATTTGTCTATTATGGACGATTGGTTAGTTATGGGCAAATTTGTGGCAAAAACAAGGATACATTGAAAAAATTGCAGAAGTGCTCCTAGCAAAGCTAGCGTCATTTTTTATACACTAAAGAATTTTCCACATCATGAAGAATAATACAAATCGACTTTGGTTCTTTTTTGTTCATATTGCTATATGTGTTAACATACGCAAAATAATTGATAAATATTTTTTTTCAAATGGAACACCCTATATATCTTGCCACCAATGCATGACATTTTTGATAAGCTTTCCATTGATGTACAATTTGTATAATGAAATATTAAGGATTCTTGAGATTTATCCCTAAAAACATTTTTCTTTTGTCACCTCCTGCTCATTTTTGGATTTTCAGCCAAAACTATCCATTTTCTGAAAAAGTAATAGGAGACCAAAGTTGTAGAGCGGAAAATTTTCGATCGATTTCGGTCTTTCGACTTTTCCAATAATGCGTGCATTGCCCGTCAGAGTGCGCAAAATCGTGACCGTATATGCATTTTAGCGTTTTTCTCAAATTTTTTGTTAATTAATTGCACTATACTTTATTTTCCACGTCCTCTAGTAGAAAAACGGGTAATTATAGAATTATTCAAATGACCTATATCGATTAAAAATATTCCGCTCTACAACTCTTAAAAGAAGCAATTTTTGCCCAAAATGCATAGTTTTCGCCAAAAATGCAAAGAAACATTGAAAAATGCAAAAATTGATACATCCATTTTCAATTTGCATTTTCAGGGAAAACTATGCATTTTTGGCAAATATTGCTTCTATTAAGAGTTGTAGAGCGAAACATTTTCAATCGATATAGGCCATTTTAATTTCCCATTTTTCCGCTAGAGGGTGCGGAAAATAAAATATAGTGCAATTTATTAATAAAAATTGAAAAGAAAACGCTAAAATGCATATACGGTCACGATTTTGCGCGCTCTGAGGGGCAATGCACGCATTGTCTTAAAAGTTGAAAGACCTATATCGATCGGAAATTTTTCGATCTACAACTTTCGTCTCTTTTAATGTTTCCTGAAAATGCATAGTTTTGGCTGAAAATCCAAAAATCAGCAGAAAGTGGCAAAAGAAATATGTTTTTATTGATAAATCTCAAGAATTCTTAATATTTTGTTATACAAACTGTACATCATTGTAAAGCTTATTAAAAATGCTATAGATTGGTGGCAACTTATATAGGGTGTTCCATTTGAAAAAAAAATAGTTATCCATTGTTTTGCGTATATTGACACCCTGTATAGCACTAAGAATGAAAGAGAACCGAAGCCAATGTGTATTATTCTTTATGATTTGAGAAATTTTCCAGTGTATAAATAATGATGCTATCTTTACTAGGAACGCTTCTGCAATGTTTTCAATGTGTACATGTTTTTGCCACAAATGTGCCCATAACTAACCAACCGTCCATAATAGACCCATGGTATCTTATACTATTTTTATCAACTTCTTAAGAGGATAAAAAATAAAATATAAAATATAGGGTGTTCCATTTAAAAAAACATAACTTTGTTCTGTTATGTATATTGGGACACCCTGTACAAAAGCATACATATTTTTAAAATATGTAGAATAAGTCTGGGTACCAGTTCAAGAAAACTAGAAGTCGATATCTCAAATAGCAAATAAGTTATGGGGCTTTTACAGATCCCTGGGTCACCCGGTATGTTAATTTTTTATTTATGTTTTATTACTCCTATTTATGTTTGAGAACATAATGGTAAAATGTATTGTGGCGACTATAAGTTGATATACGAGTGCAAAGAATTAAAACCGCAAGAAATGTACAAATCATTACGAATAATTGTGACCAAATCCAAATATTCAAATATGTTAGTTCTATGGAAAAAAAATAACAGTTGAAATATGTAGATTTAAAGCACTTTCCGATATGCAATATGAACAAATACAGTTTAGGTGAAACCGGATCGCATAAAAATTTTAAGCCTAGAATGAATTTGAAACAAAATTTGCAGATTTTAAATCATTGGAAAAAAAATTGTTCTCTAACTAATTTATTTAACAATGAGTAAATTATTTGAGACAGTATAATGAGACAGTGTGATTTACAAACAAAATTACAATATGACTGAAGGATTTCTCATTTCTTCTGAGCTCTTTTTGTCTATGGTTAATATTATCCACCAGGGGGGGGGGTTATTTGAAATTGGAAACAAGCTTTGACTATATGCTATTGGACTGCTAGCGCCGCTTCATGTGTGTCTCCAAGCAACAGTGGCGCGGCGGGACCCTAAATGTTTGCGGTACGTTACTAAATTGGTAGCTGTTTTATGTCTATGACATATGACTCTATGAGCTCGCATTGCATATTGTGATACCCTGCAATTTATTGACACCTTTGAATATATAAACATTTATATTGTCAAATATTCACACCATGTCAAAATATTGCTATGCGAAAGGCTGCAAAACGTCCTCGTATATATGCCAACGCGGTTATAACACTCGTCAGCTGATATACACGTCAGTTGACTTTTGACTTATAACCTAAAATTCCGTATTAGATTTCCATCAAATCCGGAACTTCGCAAATTATGGGTTGATGCTTTGTTGTAAAGAACAGGCAGGAAAGTGGACCTGAGTTGCCGAAATATGCTCGCATTTGCATTCTCCACATTGCTGATGAATACATCGAGATATATTTTTGTTTGCTTTCCGGTTTTTAAATTACACTCTATTTTCGGCTCCGGGGCGGGACTTATATCGGGCTCCAGCTCGTGGACAACTTTTGGAGCAGTGATCATATGGGAAATGGAGGGGGAATATCAGTCCATTAGTATATAGTCAAAGGTTCAACCTGTGTGAAACTCTGCGAAGCAAAATTAAGTCTTCCTAAGACTACAAACAAATAACTTGTTATATTTTCCAAAGACTACAATTTAGGATGGATTAAAGCATTTTAGTTATAAATTTTTACATGTGAACAAATAATTATAGAAAATATGTACTAAATACAATCTATTTTATTTCAGGTGAAAAAGACATTCGATCATGCATTCCTCATACTTACGCAAGCTGTGAACCCTCTGAATTCAAGAAGTGACTGCAATCGTCAGTCAATATTGTTTAAAATACTTAAGGTAACGGATGATGTTGTTCGCTACAGGAGGTGGGTCCAGCAAACTTTCGGGAATAACATGCCACTCATGCCAGTAGTACATCCGACGTGCTGCACTCCACGACCACCACGCTCTCTTTCTAGTACGGGATCTACAAGTAGTGAAAGTGGTGGATTGTCCGAGGTATGTAAATTTGAGTCTATGATAATATCAAACATCTGCCTAACCCTGTATAAACCCCATTGTTCAGCCCAGTGTCTCTCAAAGTGTTTTCCAAATATCAAAAAAATGATTCCAAGGAAAAAGAAAAATAATTTTTCAAAATTGTAATTTCAAATAAGTTGCTATGGACCTTTTCTGAAGGTATGCTCAAAAAATATTGTGTTCTTCATACATAATTTTTGTGTATGGTTTAATGAACCACCTATAATCTATTTCCGATCAACTTTTAATAAGGTAGGCCATGTTAGGGTGACATTTTTATTGACACAATTTAGTTGTGTGCGAAGACATTTTGTTTCATGGTTATAATTTATGAAGGTCACCGACGTGCTGTAATAACAATATTTTCTGATATCATAATCACTTTCCCATTGAATATTTCTCACATGTAAATAAGATCATGATGAAACAAAAAAAGTACGGTGCCTCTTAAAATAGATACTTGAATCAAGGTATTGACGGGGTGAAATTTTTTTTATGAACATTTAACACATCGGCTAATAAGTTTCCGGTCTAATGAAGAAAATACAATTTTTTCGGTCAAATTCTGTTTTATTCATCAACATAATCTCCTTCAAGAGCGTCATTCCAGCGCCTTTCTAACATTTCAATACCTTTCTTGAAGAACGATTTGTCTTTGGCCTCAAAATAAGCGTTTGTTTTGATGATTACTTCTTCATTTGAGCCAAATCTCTTTCCGACGATAATTTTTTTTAGATCTGCAAACAGGTAAAAGTCGCTGGGGGCCAAATCTGGAGAATAGGGTGGGTGCGGAAGCAATTGAATGAAAGCGCAGTTCATGCAATTTTGCCATCGTAGCCAAAGACTTGTGACATGGTGCATTGTCTTGATGAAAGATCACTTTCTTTTTTTGCCTATAAGGCTGTTTCGTTGAAATTACCTTTTTAAGGTAGTCGATAAATAATACCGTACGCATCCTAAAATACGGACGCCATAACCTTTTTGGCACTCCTTTGCGCTTTTGGTCTACTGTTAGCACACGCGGTACCCACTTCGAAAACAGCTTTCTCATCGACAAATGTTCATGCAAAATGAAGCCTACACGTTCTTTTGATATATTGAGAGTGTCAGCTATCTCCTGCACTTCACTTTACGGTTCGTCAAAACGATTTAGTGGACTTTTTTAATGTTTTCCGGTATAACCACTACTTTTGGGCGACCAGAGCGAGGCGCATCATCGGTATTCGTACGACCATGTTTAAAATCAGCAAACCAGTCGATTTTCCTGGTGCTGATTCCGGATAACACTTATCAAGCCATGCTTTCATTTCAACGGTATTTTTTCCCATTAAAAAGCAATGTTTTATGAAAACACGAAATTCTGATTTTTCCATTTTTTGAAAATAAAGAAAAGTATTTCACTAAAGTCACCGTAACTTTTGAAAAAAACGTCAGATCCTCATAAAAATTTTACAGCGACTTTTTGAAGGTTGGTACTTACTAAACAAAATATGAATTCTGCATTTGTGACGCCATCTGTTTGTTAGACCGGGGACTTTTTACCAACAAATTCAGTCATTTATAATAAATGCAATTTTTATTTTTTCGAAATTTTGCCTCGTTAATATATTAATATTAAGGGTATAAACACTACATTCTGTGTCTACTATAAGCTTTCATTACTACAGAGAAATAACCATAAATAATTTGTTTCGTTCCTTGCCCAAATAATCGTAAGTTTATATCATTGTAAACTGATTGTAATGGTTACAATATCGTAAAGTCAATTTGATTTGCCGCCTCTTAATGTAAAATTGTAATATAAAACAGTGAAAGCTTGCAAATTTTATTACCAGTTTTGAATCATTTTTAACATGCCTACAGTGGGTGTTTGAGTACAACAAAAATTAATTGCCTGTATTCTCTTTTTAAGGACTCGGAGTCGCCTACGAGGGATATATCACCGAATCCGGCAAACACGTTACGAAAAGAACCGCCGAGGCAGAATCACCAAAACAGATCCAGTTCATTGTATTTAAGGAATCGTAAATTCCCTAAAAACAACCCAAACAACGGACCACACAACAACACCACCGTTCGGAGAACAACAAAAAAAACTTCGACGAAATATAATCACTACAATAGGATAGATAAGGATGCGTAAAATTTAAATTTGGAACAGTTTGCTTGACATGCACACACACAAGCCGTAGTGGCTACTGTAATAATGATATGAAGCTTTCGAATCACTTTTTAGTGTATAAAAAGTTGTTTTTAATTTAATTTTTTATTTAATTTTTCCCTTGTACATAATTCTTAAATTATATATTTTATTATTGCCGTGGTTAAAGTCATCGGTTTGTGTGTGGCACTAATGCAGATTGGAGTGTCTCAATGTATAGTCATTTTTAGGTTACCAAAAAAAAAATGTTACTTATTATTTACCTAAGTGCAGTACGGTTACATCTCATGCCTTGAAATACCAAGTTTTTAATATGTAACTATAAAGTAAGTGAAAAACATATGTTGGTTTGTTTCATTATGGTTATGAACCATACTAGGATTTTATTCAAAATAGGTACATATTTTTGTTACATAATTACCTACTTGGTTAAATGTATATAAGCATAGGCATAAAAAAGCAGCTGGATTGAATAAACACCTCTTCAATATCATTTGGTATAGGTTTTATGGTCAATTTCAAGGCTTTTAACTGTATATATTTGTAAATATAGCATAATTGTCAAATATGATAATAAACTTTTTTAAATACAGAAATTGTTGCTCCTGTGTCGGTAAAAGTTTTAGATAAACCGAACAGAGGGCTACGTGGTCTTAAATTCTGTACTTGTTTTATTTATTTCATTATTTGTTGACTGATTTTTTTCTTTAAGAGGATCACATGTCGATTTAATGAGATTTGTTTTCTCCTGCATCAAGAGAATTTGGTTCCTACATATAAATTGTTTTACTTTCTTTTGCCTTAATTATGATAAGTTTTCAAGTTTAGTATTAAAACTCAACCTTATGTGACAAAATAAAAACAAAATCTGATTATCATACATCGCAATAACATCATATTCTAAAGTGCAATAATTGAATGCATAAATCTACGTCCATAACTTTCTGTATTGTTTTTTTTTCTAATGTATAGTGTAAACTATTTAGCTGTAAAAAATTGTGATATATACATAATGTAAAATTTCTCCAATGATTTTACAATTTTTTGCTGTTTGAATTTGCATGATTTACATTTCTTTTCTATAATTTATATTACATAATTACTTATCTGCATTTCTTTTTTTTTAATATCATTTCCATTTTGAGATTATTTAATCTTAACAATCATACTCTGTGTTTAAATCTAATTATCCGTAAACTATAGAATAGGTAGCATTGACTTATAAGTGTTAAGTTTGAAAATGCAGCTGGAAAGTAATCTCCATAACTCATGTATCACTACACAGATGAGTTAGTTACTAATGTATAAATTTCAAATGACATAAGCTGTAATTCTAGAGTTTGCTTGAAATTTTTTAATAAAATCCCAATAAGTTTGATACCATCATTTGTAACATACTTTTTTCATGTTGTTAAATGCCTCATAATGTTAACATTTGGACATTTTTACAATTATTTAAATAAGTATTTATAATTATTTATAGTTTGTAAAACAATGGTCATATTTACATACTGTGTATACTTATTAAAACATACATGGTTTTAATAGGCATAGACATAAGTCATATTCAGTACAAACTAAAAAAAAAAAAAAACAAAAAATAAAAAGATGAAAAAATTATTTCTAAATATCAAAAGCCACAAGATTTTTATGTAAGGTTTTTACAGATTGTTACGAAATATATTTTGTATCTTGTGCGCCCAACAAAATAGTTTTCTTGTTTTCAACCCTCTCCATTCCTTTTTTTATTAGTGAAAGATTCATTGTCTAACTCTAAATTTATTTATTTTATCAGGTTCTAAATCAGTCATTTCAGCTACACACATGATATATTTTCCTTGTAATCGACAGATTTAATGTAAAGAATTTGCGCCATCGCTTTATTTATTGTATAATTAATTTATTAATTGGTTTTTATACCCAAATTTACTATATTTTACTCACAAAGGTTCAAGTAATAATTTGGGCAATTTTCATAGCTGTGGATTACGTATTGATTAAATCTAATCGTTGTACTCCCTTATCGACAAATAACATGTAAATTTCTCACCTTAAGTAAAATATCAGTAGTTACATTTTAAATGGAATTCAAATAAACAACAAAAATTGGAAATGTTTACAAGCTTGGTGGTGGTGCATCAATTATATATTTATCTTCGACTACAAATATGGACTGCCGACGCCAACTTCATGTGTGTCTCCAAGCAACGGTGGCGCGGCAAGACTGGAAGTGCTTGAAGTATGTTAATAAATTGGTAAGTTAATTTTTAACCAAAAATGCTACTAACCTGATGAAAACAATTTTGTTTAAAGAACAATAAATAAAACAATTTTTTTATTATCTGATTTTTTACACCCTGTTGTATAACCTTGAAATAATTTCACTGTATATTTTGGATTGCAATATTGATTGCTTTATAAATTGTAAAGATTCTGCTTTCCAGTTTTTAAATTACCCACCTTTTTACGTACCGAGGCGGGACATATCCAGTGTTACCAAGTCAGCGGAAAATCCGGTAATTGACGGATTTTTAATCGGAATTGCGGAAAAATTTTCGTTTTAGCGGCTGACGGATTTTCTAGCGGAATTATGTTGGATTTTTGAAAAAACTACCGTAATTTAATTTATATTTAACCTTTATCTTCAAAAGATATAGGAGTAAAGGCAGTAACATAAAACAGTAATTTAAAAAAAATCCTAACTTACGGAAAAAGTGACACATTTTCGAAAACTAAAGTTAGTTTTAAAGGTAGATGTTTTGTGAATATATTAAAAAAAATGGTTATGTGGCCATCATGTTACTTTCTCCGACTTGATGGTATCATAGCCATTTATATTTACGTTTTCATGGTTTATTTTCAATTGAAAAAAAATGGACTCATTTTCAAAAATCATAGTCAATTTTAAAGGTAAATGCATTATGATTGCCTTAGAGCAGTGGCGGCTCGTGGAACATGTTGATGGTAGAGCCACTTATACAATATACCCCTCCACCCCTTTTTCAATTGTTTTTTTTTCTCGGATAATTCTTGAACCAGCGGCGGCTCGTGGATATTCGGCGAGGAGGCTGCGGAAGAAAATTTGACCAAAACAGCTGCGAAATATTTTCTTCCTCTATAAGAGAAAGTAGTACAGCACGTGAGGTAGGCGTCTCTGTCATAGCCTCCACTACAAAGATCAACGAGCCGCCGCTGCCTTGAATGAATGAAGTCTATTATTGTACTTGGCAAATAAGTTTAGATCAGACGGAAAACCTAAATTAGACATTTAATTGTTTGATGCAAAAGGTCCTAAATTCCTACAAATATTTGAATATTAAATAATTCCTTAAACATTCCGCAGACTATATTTTCCAGATAAATATCAAAGTAAATTAATTTTATCTAAAAATAAACCCCAAATTAAAATTAAAACCCACGAAAACAAACAATATAACATTAAATAAATAACCTGAAATTAAAACAAAAACCCTTGAAAATACAGGTCAAAAAATTCAAAAATTTTTAGGTTGCAAAATCTAAAACAAAGAACAAAAAATCAAAAACTTAGACCAAACAAATTCCGCCAAAAAAATTAAAAAAATCCTCTTAAAAATCAATAATTCAGGTTAAAAAATCTAAAATGTAGGACAAAAGAATCAAAAAAATTGACCAAAACGACGGGCTTGAAAATACGGAAATATTGAAAATTGTAACAAACTAATAAAAAATGTCGGTCAAAATAAAGAATTATTCATTTACATGCGAGAATTTTCGAGTTTTGTTCGTTGAAAATTATTTTCCTTTTACCTGTATTTTCAAGTTTTTTAGGATGCATTTTTATTTTTAGATCAGGATTTTTGATTTTTTTGCCAATATTTTAGATCTTCAGGTATTTTATTCCAAATTTTTGATTTTTTGGCCTAAATATTCGATTCGTTTGTTTAAATTTTGGATATTTTAGTCTGCATTTTTCATCTTCAGGCCCGAGTTTTCAACGTTTTGTCTAAATTTAGACCAAAAGGTCGAAAACTCAGGCCAAAAATAAAAAAATGCAAACCAAGGAATCCTAAATTTCAACAAACGAATCGAATATTTTGGCCAAAAAAAATGGAACAAAACAGCCAAAGATCTTAAATATTGGCACATAATCAAAAATATTGGACTAAAAATAACACTTTTTAGCTTAAAATAAGTTCGAGAAATTCGAAAATAATAGCAAAACAAATTACAAAATCGCACAATAAAATCATTAATTCTAGTTAAGAAAATCTAAAATATGTGACAAAAAATAAAAAATTAAGACCAAAAATCTAAAATTCGTACCTAAAAATGTAAGTGGTGGAGCAAAAAATTATAATTTTTAACAAACAAATCGAAAATTTAAGTCGAAATAAATAAAAATTTCGTCTAAAAGACCAAACACCGAAAAAATCGAAAATACAAAATATAGGGCAAAAAAGTAAAAATCTACGATATGGCATAAAACGGTGAAAATTAAAAAAAAACATCGAAAACTCGGTCGTAAAGATAAAAAATGCAGACAACTAAAATCGAAAATTTCGGTAGAAGCGAAATAATTTACCACTTTTAGCCCCCAAAAATAAGTTTCTGACCAGAAATTTGAAAATAATAGCCAAAAAATACAAACAATCGAACAATCAAATCAATAATTAAGTTAAAAAAATCTAAAAATTAAAATTTAGTACAAAAATCTAAAATTAGGACCTAAAAATAAAAATGGTGGTCCAAGAGGACAAAAAAGTTAACAAATAAAACAAAATGATTATCATAATAAATAATTATAATAATAAAAGCGGACCAAAAAATCGAAAATGTCAGCAAACAAAACTCAAAAAAATGGTGATGTGGCCATCATGTTACTTTCTCCGACTTGATGGTATCGTTTATATTTACGCTTCTGCAGTTTATTTTCAATTTAAATCATGTTTTAAATGCACATCGAACGTTTTGTAAACTCGGATGAATCTGACGTTTAAAACGTCAAAATTATGAAACATGGAAAAATTATCCTGCAAATTTAAAAGCAGAGTTTACTCAAAAACTAAAGAGATTTCGGAAAAAACTTATTCTCTATAAGTTGTTCATTTTGGAATTATCTACAATTATTATTTACATAAATTTGCTGTAACTATTATTGTTTCATAATTATAAACCAAAAATGAAAAAAAATAAATAAATTTTTTTCTCGAAAAACAATAATTTTATGAAAAATATTTTCAAACCAAAGATGTTCATTTCTTTGTTGTCTTCAATATTTATTTAAATGCTTTTTTGTTATTTTTCATATTTACGAAAATATTGGCAAAAAACAAAAAAACAGTCAAGGTAAACACCCACTTCCGGTGTACGAAATTTTACCAAAAGCTTTTCAATTCTTCAGATTATCAAATAAGACGTATGTTGAAAGTTTCATATCAATTGATCTATTAGTTTTTGAGATACAGCGCGCACAGACAGACACACACACACACACACACACAGCAGACACAATTTTTTTTTCCAGAAATTGTTGAAATGGCATCTAGGGACCCCAAAACGGATATTTTCGTAAAAAGAAATTTTGAAAAAAAAATCACGATCACAATACAATACTTTCTCGTACTTCGTAACGGAGAAAGTAAAAATTCATTAAAAAATCATTAATTCAGGTTAAAATATTTAAGAAATCAAAAATTTTGAAGCAAGATTAAAAATCCGATAAGAAAAATAAAAAATGCGGACTAAAATTTTTACGATTTAATCGAAAATTTAGGGAAAAATAAAGAATATTTAGGCCAGACGATCAAAAATTTAGACCAAAAAAAAAACGAAAATACAGGCAAAACATCTAAAAATTAAAAATTCGGACAAAAAATCGAAAATTTAAACAATTAAATAAAAAGTTTAGGTCAAAATAAAGGATATTTAGGTCAAAAGATAACAAATTTCGACCAAAAAATCGAAAAAGCAGGTCAAAAATCTAAAAATTAATAATACGACCCGAAAAAATAAAAAATCGAAAATTTTAACAATGAAATCGAAAATTTAGGTCAAAATAAAGAATATTTAGATCCAAAAATATCGAAAATACAGGCTTAATAATAAAAAATGCGTAAGAAAATTGTTTAAATTAGTCTCAAAAATCACTCTATTGCTCAAAATGTTTTAAGAAGTAATTGAAAATTCTTGGTGAGCTTGAAACTACAGGTAGTGCCATGGTTCCTTGGCTCTATATAACGAGCCGCCCCTGCCTTAGAGTTTTTAAAAAAATTGAGACATATCTGTATTAATTCTTTTTTCGTTGTTCAAATATTCGGCAACAAAAAAATAATTAAAAAAGTGGTGATTTGGCCGTCATGTTACTTTCTCCGACTTGATGGTATCAGGTATATTTACGTTTTCATGGTTTATTTTCTATTTAAATCATATTTTAAATGTACATCGAGCGTTTTGTAGACTCGAATGAAACTGACGTTTAAAACGTCAAAAGTATAAAAAATGGAAAAATTATACTTTAAATTCAAAAACTCAGTTTACTCAAAAAATAAAGAGATTTCGAAAAAAAATTATTCTGTATAAGTTGTAGATTTTGGCATTCTCTACAATTGTTAATAACATAAATTTGCTGAAACTATTATCGTTTCATAATTATAAACAAAAATGAAAAAAAATGGTGATGTGGCCATCATGTTACTTTCTCCGACTTGATGGTATCATGGCCATTTATATTTACGTTTTCATGGTTTATTTTCTATTTAAATCATATTTTAAATGTACATCGAGCGTTTTGTAGACTCGAATGAAACTGACGTTTAAAACGTCAAAAGTATAAAAAATGGAAAAATTATACTTTAAATTCAAAAACTCAGTTTACTCAAAAACTAAAGAGATTTCGAAAAAAACTTATTCTTTGTAAGTTGTTCATTTTAGCATTCTCTACAATTATTATTAACATAAATTTGATATAACTATTATCGTTTTATAATTATAAACCAAAAATAAAAAAAAATAATAATAAATTTTTTTCTCGAATAAAAATGATTTTATGAAAAATGTTTTCAAACAAAAGCTGTACATTTCTTTGCTGTCTTCAAAGTTTGTTTAAATGTTTTTGTGATATTTTTCATATTTAAGAAAATATTGGCAAAAAACAAAAAACAGTTAAGGTAAACGCCCACTTCCGGTGTACGAAATTTTACCAAAAGCTTTTCAGTTCTTCGGATTATCAAATAAGACTTATGTTCAAAGTTTCGAATCAATTGCTCAATTAGTTTTTGAGATACAGCGAGCCCAGACAGACACACACACGCACGGACACACACGCACACACAAAAAAAATCCCAGAAATTGTTGAAATGGTATCCAGGGACAACAAAACGGATATTTCCGTAAAAAAATTTTTTGAAAAAAAATCACGATCACAATACTTTTTGGTACTTAGTAACAGAGAAAGTAAAAAAAAATGTGTTATAAAAATTGCACTGAAATTGTCATATGATTTACATTTTTAGGTAGTTTTCACTAAACCCGCAAAATTGATTGCTTTAATTTAAGCAATCCTTAACTCCTTAAGGTACATTAAACGACCTGATGCAATAATAATAATAATAATAATAATAATAATAATAATAATAATTTATTACGCAACAGAAATTCATCCACTAACAGGGTAATATAGAGATATGTCTATAAATAAATATATATATATATATATATATATATATATATATATATATATATATATATATATATATATATATATATATATATATATATATATATATATATATATATATGGTTAATAATACCAACGCAAATCATTAAATACTATGCATTAAAAAGTAAGATTAACAACATAGAATAATATATACTAAATACATTTAAAATCTACAAAATGTACAAAAATAATTTAATTATGTAGAGTATTACACATTAAAAACATTCAGCTAAGTTATTTTTAAAATTTAAAAAACACGAATCGAACACATCAACATGATATTGTACCGCATGGTAACCAATCAGCATCCTATACAGTGGGGAGTTGCTGTGATGTAAAGTGTTAGGCGTCGCATACGAAAACGTCATTGGGTTTCTGGAACACAATCTTGGCACATGGAGATTAATTTTGGAAGCGGTGCTAGTATCATCAGCTAGATTATGGACGGTCCTGTATAAATGACAAATAGATATATATTTATGCTTAGTAGAAATTGACCAGATACCAAACTCCTCAAGTAGGCAGCCATAAGAAATAGTAGCATCCGGATAGATTCCATGTTTCTTAAAAAATAAATATTTTAAAAACTTCTTCTGAACACCTTCAAGCAGAGCAATATATTTAGATTGATAAGGTGACCATATAACCGCACAATACATTAATTTACTATTAATGTAGGCATTGAACAAAGTTACAAGTGTATCATCGTTACAGAAACCTTTAGCGTTGCGTAAAATAAAACCTAGAAGACGGTAACAATCTTTAACTAAATGTGTTATATGAGAACTAAAATTCAGTTTGGTGTCAAAAATAACACCCAGGTCTTTAAACTCTGAAACTCTATGTAAGCTGTTATTAGATATAACGTAATTAAAATGAATTGGATTAACTTTTCTTGATAGAGTCAAAACACAGCACTTGGAAATATTCAGATTTAGGCCATTTTCACTACACCACACAGATAGCTTACTCAAGTCATCTTGCAGAATGTCACAATCTGTAACATCAGTAATTTTCCTGTATATTTTCATGTCATCCGCATATAGAAGACACTTCGAATCCAAACCTTCACAAACTTTGTTAAAAAATAACAGAAACAATAGGGGACCAAGGTTTGATCCCTGAGGTACCCCAGATATTGCAGCATATGAGAAAGATTGCACTCCACTGTACTCAACAACTTGATTGCGTTCAGTTAGGTAGCTTTCAATCACAGATATTAGATTATCACTTATATTGTAGTCTTTTAGTTTTAGTATAAGCAGCTTATGGGGCATAGTATCAAAAGCTTTACTAATATCAGTATATATTACATCAGTTTGATACTGCTGGTCTAAGATTTCAGATGTGTCCTGCGTAAAGTTCAATAAGTTGGTTGTAGTAGAGCGTCCCGACATGCAACCATGCTGCTTTATGCTAATACTGTGACGCACGCTAAAATAAATGTAGTTAGTAATTATACACTCAAAGATCTTTGAGAAATTACTGACAAGGGCAATAGGTCTGTAATTTTTAATTTGATTTCTATCCCCAGACTTAAAGACAGGTACAATTTTTACTTTCTTCCATGATTTCGGGAATAGACCCGTCTGAAGAATTAGATTAAAAATGAAAGTCAACGGCTGACACAAAATGAAGCCACAGTCTTTTAACAAGAAAGAGGGGATTTTGTCTGGACCAGCAGTTAACGTGGCCTTCAGTTTCTTCAATTGCTTTAGAACATCATCTTCGGAAATTTTAAGATTACCTAATAAGCAATGAAATAATGGCTTTCATGAACATGGTCGGCATATAACCTATCACCCATCTTACAGTTTTTTTATTTTCACCAACTAACCCTTTTTTCGTATATATCAGTTCAGATAGCCTGTAAGCGGAATGTCCTAATTTTTAGTATGCGACATTCGTAATTTATCTCACGCAGAATCAAAATCTTGTGGCTCACACGATACATTGTCGCCATCTAACAAAATTTGATTAAACTAAATGTGTTATTCTGTAATTCTACGCCGCTGGTATCGATTAAACGCGCTGTTAGAAATTTAAGGCATGACTTTGGACCTTTGTATATAAAACAATGGGTTTACGCTTCCATTGGTTTTAATTTTATCTTTCTACCAATTTTGCCGCCCCTTAAATATGTCACTCTAGACCTAGAGCCGGCTTGTACATAAGATTGATCGTGGTAAATGTTTTGTTTAATTTTCCCGCTTAGTCTACACCGCAGCAGTGTTGCCAGGTTGTGTAAAGGTTCGGTGAAATTAATTACATAGAACACTTTATTGCAATTAAGTAAACAATTTTTGAATAAATATTATAATTATAAATGTAATTTGCAAATAAACTATGAAGGATTTATTAACCATTAAAGATTTTACATCTTACTGCGTAGTAAAAACAAAATGGAAGGGGTCATGTTGCCAAGCGTACATCATACCTATACCTAGTTTATGCGATTTATATTAATACACGTGCGTGTTTATATTTTAAGTTAGTTTAAGTATAACAAAAATAATAATGATTTGAACGAATATATTTAATAATAAACTCACTTTATATAATTCACTACATCGATCTCTGCTTTAGGTGGTGCGACACTGTTAGCGAAGAGCTCTCTCCGTTGCTTGACGTCTGTTCAAATTTTCTTCACTTTCTACAAGAACTTTATATTTTAACTGCGAAAATGCCGACTTGCGTTGCTAATGTTACCTTGGTAGGTATATAAGTTTTTGTATGTATAGGTACAACATGTTGAAATGCTATTTTGTAGGCCCTGGGCAAAATTAAAAACTCCGTTAGTTCAAGTATGGGTTCTGTAAGCTACTTGAAGGCATTCATACCCATCGCTGTCACGAACATAATCCATAACAGGGTAGAGTACGGTGAGCATTTATTCGACGCACACAAGCTGAAACTGGTGCCGTATAAAACATTCAGCAAGAATATTCCCAAGACTCATGCTCTCTTCAGCGTTTACCACTGGCTAAACGATGCCATTCGAGATTTGGACAATAAATATGTAAGTGAACATATTAATACGTGTATTCCGTAACCATAGTTTGATATCTAGTGTGCTATGAGGAGATATTATTATTTTATTTTATCCTATTATGTTAACATGCAACTAGTAACGTTAAGGTACTTTTAACAGCACTAGTGTTGTTAAGAAATTCTTAACAGCACTAGTGTTGTATCTTAACGCAACTCGTTGCTATGGAGATATTGGCAAACAAACATGATTTCGCTTTTTGTCGGTTTTCATTAAACATTTTTTTCAGTGAAAAAAAAAATAGAAAAAGGATAAAACAAACCGTGTTACGACACACGTAACGGTATTTGTTTTTACATTACTCGAGAATTTTCAATCACGATAACTTTTTGAGTGTTGACAACACAGAGGAAACAGGTTCACAAAGCACGCAATGCATTATTCGAGTTTTACAATTTTAAACTCCAGGTTTCGTTCCTCCGCTCAACAAAATCGGAAAATAACCTCGGTAGAAACATAACTCCGGGTAATACGACCCATCTTGATGCAACCGTTCATTAGGTTTTGTATTTCCTCTTTAATAGAGAGCACTTGTAGGTCTTTTTGTAGAGCCGCGTTGGTCACGTGCCATAGTGCGTTAGTTATTAGGCGTAGCACTTTATTTTTGAAAAGGTTGTAGTAGGTATATCTGTTTGAGTTACAAGCTGATCCCCATAGTTGGATCCCATAGGTCCAGATAGGCTTGAGGACTGCTTTGTAGATTAGTATTTTGTTGCTTAGTGTTAGTTCTGATTTCCCGACAATCATATAGTATAAATTGGTTACTTTGATCCCAAGCTGTTTCCTTTTGTTGAATTTTTTTTTCTTCATGAAATCATTTTATTGCTTGTTCAACTCAGTATTTGCGCCAAATCCTTTCTCCATTTGTAATAACCTAGGAAGTGCTCTTGGTTTCGATGGTTTTTCTAATTTTTACTATAAATCGTTCATCATATCGAAAGATATTGTGTTGGTAGTAGCAGTTATTTACACAATATTTCCTTAAATTACAGATAAAAACTTTCAAATCATTTAATTGTCCTTCATAATTTTTACCATAGTTTGATTTTAATTGTTGATTTTAGATGAAAGAACTGTATTTTATTATTCGCAATAAGGAAACGCAGGAAATTGTTGAGTACTATACCTTTTCCATTGAATACACTAAAGCAGAGGATAAATCAAAGTAAGTATGCATTTATCAATCTTTCAATTTCAAGTGTTTGATGTTTTATTGCTTAGGGCCAAGTGCAAGATCGATGAAGTTCTAGATGAAACTTCGAAAATACTGGAGACGATCAATGCTCTCCAGGAGAAAACAATGCTGAATCAAGATGACATTAGTTATGCTGTGCAGATTGTGCTTAACGATGGTGAGTATCGTTCTGCCTATATTAAGAAATCTTTTAATCAAGTTTGTTGAAATTATGTAGTTTTGCGCCAATAGGTCAATGTTTGTTCTTGAATATTGGGTGAAAATGCCAAATGATCTAGAAATCTACTTTTAACCTCTTCACGCCCAGGTTCGCCACATGTGGCGAAACCTGGGATTAAATCAAAGCAGCATGGGCGCGAAGTGGTTAATCAAAATTAAGAAATAGTGATTATCATTAGCAGGAATACTACACCAGGTCTATAAATATGAAACCGGAATTTGTCCATAGATGTCCCTAGCTGTCAATGTAGTTACCGTCAAACCGCGTCATTGAGGCCCATTCCTTGTTCACATCTCTGACAAAGATTTTCATCTCACAACAATACAAGTTTCATACAACAGCATAGTTTGTAATAGCGTTAAATATGTCGAATTTTGTGCATGGAAACTACGATTTGCGGATATCATTGATTTTCTGTTACCAATTGAAGAAAACTGCTGCAGAATCGCATCGAATGCTTAAGGTGAGCATGCTCTTGGTAAACCACAGTGCTTTGAGTGGTTTAAAAAATTCAAAAGTGGCGATTTTGATGTGAGAAACGAAGACCACCGAAAAGGTTTGAAGACAGCGAATTGCAAGCATTGTTGGATAAGGATGACGCTCAAACGCAACAACAACTCGCGCATCAATTAAATGTGACACAAGAAGCCGCCTTCATACGTTTGAAAGCCATGGGCAAGATCCAAAATATGGGAAAATGGGTTCCACATGAACTGAATGAAAGACAGCAGGAAAACCGAAAAACCACTTGCGAAATGCTGCTCGCCAGGTACAAAAGAAAGTAATTTTTCCATCGAATTGTGACTGGCGATGAAAAGTACAGTGGATATATTTTGAGAATCCTAAGCGTAAAAAAATAGGTAACTCCAGGCGAACCATCGACAACCACTGCAAGGCCAAAATCGCTATGGACGGAAGACAATGCTCTGTGTTTGGTGGGATCGGAAGGGTGTGATCTATTTATTAGCTGCTAAAACCTGGCGAAACCGTTAATACTGAACGCTGCCGACAACAAATGATCGATTTGAATCGAGCGCTTTGCGTGAAAAACGACCAGTATATCAAAAAGGCAACACAAAATTATTTTGCTTCATGATAATGCACTATCGCACACAGCAAAACTGGCCAAGGAGACGATTGAGGCGTTTAGTTGGGAAATACTTTCGCATGTGGCTTACCACACTTGGCTCCATCCGAGCAGCGCTTTACTTCTTACGAAAATGTACGAAAATGGCTCGATGACTGGTTTGCCTCAAAAGAGCAATAGTTTTTTTTGGCGTGGCATCCACAAATTTATAATAAAATATTTTTTCTACTCCTTGCCGTATATTGATTAATTTCCTAACAATAAACTGTACGGATATGAGCAATTTTTCGGTTAAGTGTACGGATATGAAATCCAGGTTACAGATAATAAACAACCATTGTTGTAGAACGTTGCGGCGGCGGCGGCAGCGACGGGAGAACGTCACATCAAACGTCAAATAATTAATTTACATTTTTATATAATCGGAAATCATCATGGAAAGTGAAAGTGATTCAAATAATTGTACCCTACCTGAAATTAGGAAATCTGCTCAAGATATCCAGCAGCCGATCAGATATGTCCAAAATATGACTTCGCATACAAACAATATATGGATTGGTGAACAAGTAAGAATGTGAAAACTATCAATGAAAACGTTATGATTACGTGCACAGAAAACATTTCCAAAACTAAAAAACCTTGAACATTGTAGACCACATGTAACATGTTTTTTTATAAAGGAGACGTGGCCGCGCCGATGCGAAAACGTCACACCTCAAACGTCAGATAAATTAATTTACATGTTTGTATTCGGTATTCATTATGAAAAGTGAAAAGCATTTCAGTCGTAGAAAAAGTTATCTGTTCAACGCGAGTGGATATGAAAGCCTATATCTCACTCGGCATTGGGGCACTCGCCTACGGCTCGTGCCCCAAACTTGCCTTCGTGAGATATGTGCATCATATCCACTCTTGTTGCACAATATACTATTATGTTCGACTGTACGAAAATAGTAACTTTGGCGGCTTGTTTTTAGGCCAAAATGGTGTCCATTTCGTACTAGTACCATAATTGATAAAGTAAATTGGACTCTTATGTCAGTGTCAGAAATGACAGATTTTAATTTTGGTTAGGACACCTAATAAATACAATGCAAATTACTTATGCAAATGAGAGATCTACTGTGATAGTGGTTTATAGCGATAGTACTTACTATTATTCATTACACTTACTCCTGAAGAAGTTTGCAAGGTTTGGACGTTTATTGTGCGAGTTAGATTGTTTAACCTAATCATCCATTCTCTATGAAATTTACAATGACTGACATTAGTGTGGCAGCAAATGCACACTATGATTAATATATATATTTATATATATATATATATATATATATAAATAAATTGCTTCAGCTTGTATTTTAAAAGTACTCCAAAAATGCTAAAAGCAGTCGAACATAAAGATTTGTATGTAACTCGTCCACAATAGCACTTCTGGGACTCGCCTCCGTTATCAGCCTATCTCGCTTCGCTCGCTCGGCCATAAAACGTCTCGTCCGAGAAAGTGCTATATTGTGGACTTGTTACATAAATAGCTATTTTATAATTTTCATACAATAAACGTGTATTTTCGCAAGTAATACAACGAGTGTATTAATGATTGTCGAAACACAAATTCATTCGATTTTGAGAAATAAATTTATTTCGAAAAAGAGAACGAATTTGCGACAATCGTTATTTCCACGAGTTGTATTTGTTAAGATTATTTCGTAAGAAATATACATTCATTTTAATAATGTATTTTTTATTGTAAACATGAACATTAAATAAGCAGTTTGTAGTGTTATTAATTTTAATGTTATCTAAATATAATTCATTTTCTTTTATATTGCCAGATGTTTTAGGATTTTTGGATATTTTTGCATACTCATTTCTTAGATTTGATATTAATTCTTCATGATGTTCTTTGTTGAGTTGTAAATATGGTTTTATGGATGTTGTACTATTATGGCCAGTTACTTTAATTATTTGTTGCTCTCCAATTCCAGATCTTGCCAACTGACTTACTGTTGTAGATCTGTTTGAATGGTTGGAAATTTTTACTTTATTTGTATCTAATCCAATTAGTTTTGCTGCAGATTTTGTCCATTTGCTAATTTCATTTATGCCAACTGGCATATTTTTAGACCAAGGACTATTTTTGTCTTTATTCCAATGATTATTGATAGTTAGGAATAATCGATCTGTTTTAATGTTATCTCCTCGTTTTGATATATTTTACGTCTCTCAAACCGTAATCCGAGTTTTAAAAAAGGTTTTATTTAATCGTGGACTGACTACAGTAGATTAACGTATAATGATTATTTTACTTGATTAACATGAATTATTGTAATTAATTATTAACATGAAATGTTCGTAACGAGAGGAGAGCTCGGACCGCAATTCTTGGTTATTCGACGGTTGGAACAATTCTGTTTTTCTCCGTGCGGACTTCTTATCTTCTGGAATGCTCCGCGTGGGTGAACTGCGATGCACTCCGCACTAACACATGCACAAACGCTGATGCTGCGTCTTATTACATTGTAACTGGGGAATTTGGGCCATAACACCTCCCTCCTTAAGAATTTTCAATTATTGGAAAATTGAAAATTACATCTTCCTCGAGGTCCTTCTTGAAGATGTCGGGATTGGTTCCGATGAGGACTGATATGTGATGTCATCGTTACCAATGTTGTATCTTGTAGATAATTGAATTGATGGTCTTCTTGTTATAGTTGACCTGACGTTGCAATAGTTGAATATTTGGGGACAACAGGAACCTGGGTTCTGCCGATCGTCCGAATCGTGTGATCCATTCGTGTATCCTATTAATTTTCTTCTTAAACAGCATTTAAATATTATCCAAAATATTATAATACCAATTGTTGAAATTAGAATGTAGGTGAAGGTGCTCCAATGACGAGTTGCGAATGGCTCGTTTATAATTTTATTTAGGTTTTGATCATATTCTCGCAATTTTTGATCAGCAATATTTAGTTCGTCTAAATTTAAATGATTGATTTTAATCGGTGTTAATATTGGTAGATCTTCTTTATCTGGAAGATGTTCACAACAATCGTATGGAATTTTTGGTATGTAAAGATGTGTGGAAATTGTTTCGTTATCGTCGTTACTTGCAAATACTCGAGTGGTGCCGATAAATGCGCTGCATTTTTCTTGTAATTTTAAAAATGAACTCGTATCTATGATTTCCGTCTTGGAATTTGAATTTGGACAAAATGTTGTAATTGGTAATTCTTTTGCTACTGTGATAAGCCATTTATTATTTTTGAGTTTTTGCACGTTATAATCGTCAATGTCAATTATTAATTTTTCGCAATTTTTTGATATCGTGGATTCCATTAATATTGTTACTTCGCATGGTGAATCTTGAGAAATTGTTTTTGGGTAATGATTGTTGCAAAGTCGAATTTTATCTTCGATTAAATCTGAGCATTCTGCTTCGTTAATTATTAAATATTGTTTTGTTTCTCTCGCAATTGCAATGTATTTGTAAATAGGAATTAGGGTATGGAAAAGATGTGTTCTTTCGTCTTTTATGGGTATTGAAAATATGTGATAATTATCGAAATCGCTGTTTTCAATTATCGGTACGTGTAATATGAAAATTATTCTTTCATCTGTTTGAAATGCTTCAATTTTAATTAGTGTTAACAATTTTGACAAATGTTTGTTTGTAGGGGTAAAAGGTAAGTTTCCGTGCTTAAGTGTTTGTGAGATTTTACTTAATTCATTTAAAAGTACGTGAGGATCTATTACTGATGGGTGCAAGATTTTTAATCGCGCAAAAGTTATGCTGTTTATTAAATCATTTAAATTGTCTAAAATAATCGAATTTGATTGCATAATTTGTTCAATCATCATTAAGGCTTGAAATTGAATTTCGTAGAATTTTTTAGTTTCTACATTGTCTTGTAATGCTTTTTGAATTATCTGTAAATTTTTGTTAAACGTCGTTTCATCGTTTATTAATTTTCTCAAGGTGTTGTTAAAGTTTTTAATTGTGCTGGAAACTATTTGAATTTGGTTTTTCATTAGTAATTGCATTTCTTTGTCATCTTTTTCTATTTTATTTATGCATTCATTATAATATTCTCCATCTGATGCATCTAAATTGCCTGTTATTATTTTCCAAACTGTTCCTACTCCGTTAATTAATCCTCGTTTGTAACGTGTTTGAGTTGTAAAAATGATTTCGTTAATTTTTTCATTAATTTGATTGTTTATTGTATTTAAAAATGATAAGTGGGTAGAAAACGGAATTTTAAATGATGGATTTGCAGTTGCTTTGTTTAACATAAGTTCGATGTAACTTTGTGCTTTTAAATTATTTTGAAATGATTCTCGTATTAATGTAATATTTTTGTACACTATTATTTTCCAATTGTTATTAGAAATTTTTATTATTCCTTCTTTTTGATAAATTATACCTGTTGTGGTTTTTATCGGTTCTATTGTTGCTCTGGCTGTGAGGACTGCCCTGTAACAATTGCTAATTTTAATCTGTCGAAGTTTATTATTGAAGTTTTATTCAAAGTTAGTTCGATTTCGGCTGTATTGGGATTTACTATTCGAATTATTCTGTATGGACCGTTATATTTGTTTTTCATTTTATTGCCTATTTGTGATTCTTTTACATATACAAGATCATCTACTTTAAATTGTGTTTTATTAATATTTACATGTTTGTCAAATCTTTCTTTCGATTTTTCTTTTGAATTTTGAATGTTGGTTTTTACTTCATCAAAAATATAATTTGCTATATTTTTAATTTCGTTAATATGATTTGTTATTAAATCTGATTCACTTAATATTACTTCGTTTTCGTCATCTCGTATGTGACCAAATATTATTCGTTCAGGTGTGAATTTTGTCGTACTTGATTTACTCCTGTTGTATGATTTTATTGCAAAAGGCAACCCTTCGTTAATTTGTTTATTAGGGTTTTCCAAGTGAAAAGCTCGTAGAGAGTCTAAAATTGTTGCGTGGAATCTTTCTACTGTTCCATTGGATTGGGGATGTGCGACTGCACTGAATGTTAATTTAAATTTGTATAGTTTCGCTAAATCTTGTAAATGGTAATTATCGAATTCGGTACCAGAATCTGTGTGAATTCGTTTTGGTATCGGAAAATGTTGGAAGTATAATTAAAGTTTTTCTATGACTGTTGTCGCTTGTTTATTTTTTATTGGGTATGCTTGTGCGAATTTTGAAAAATTGTCAACTATCGTTAATATTTTATTATTTCGTTGAATTTCTAATAAATCAATGTTTATGTGTTCAAATGGTTTACTGGGTGTTTCTGTAATAACTAATGGATAATCTAAATTTTTTCGATTAGTTTTCGTTTTGTTACATGTCTCGCATGATTTAATAAAATTTTCTACATCGTCTTTTAAATTTTTCCAAATGTATCGATCTCTTATTCTTCTAAATGTTTCGTTAATTCCTTTGTGTATGGATGTTTTACTTGAATGATAATTTTCTAAAATTTGTTGTCGTTCATCTTCTGGTGGGACTTTAACAATATCATGACATATTGTAAAGGTGAATTTGTTTAGTTCTTCATTTTTATAAAGGTAACTTAATATTTCGGTTAATGGTAAATGTTTTATGTTATTCAAATAATAATTATTTGCGGGTAGTTGGTCTTTTATTTTGTATAAAATTCTGAAACAATCTTTAATACTTAAAGCTTCCAATTTAAATGTAGGAATTTTAATTAAGTAGTATCTTCTATTTGATAGTTTAATGCTCTGTTTGATTGTTAATAATTCGGTTAAGTTTAATTTTGGATTTTCTGGATCTGGACAAGTATCTTTAATTATTGTTTGTATGTGAGGTGTTTCTGGATTTTCTGTTGTTGGAATAAAATTTATTATATCGTTGTGACTGACAAATATGACATTATCATTGGTTTCTTTAATCAAATTTAAATTAAGTAAGGATTTATCTTGTTTTTCTTTTATAAAATTTTCAAATTCTTCTTTAATTATTTCGTTTTCTTGTCTTTCGGTTTCGTCTTCTGAGATTTCGAAATTATTCAAGTCGGTTGAAGCATTTAATTTTATTCTTGATAATGCGTCGGCATTTTGATTTATTTTTCCGGGTTTATGAATTATTTCATAATCATATTCTGATAAAAGTAACCTCCATCTGGCTAAACGTGAACCTGGATCTTTTACTGAGAAAAGCCATATTAAGGGTTTGTGATCTGTGATTATTTTAAATTTTCTGCCAAAGAGATATGGTCGAAAATGTTTGACTGACCATACAATGGAAAGTAACTCTTTTTCTATGGTACTGTAATTTATTTCAGCTCCATTTAAGGTACGTGATGCGTATGCTATCGGTAAATCATTATTATTTTGTCTTTGTGAAAGTACTGAACCTAATGCAAAATTACTTGCGTCCGTTGTAAGTAAAAATTCTTTTTCAAAGTCTGGATATTGTAATATAGGTGTGGTTGTTAACAATTGTTTGCAAAGTTCAAATGATTTTTTACAATTTCCATCAAAATTAAATTAAATGTCTTTCTTCAAAAGTTTTGTAAGTGGTTTTGTAATTTTTGAATAATTATTTATGAATCTTCGATAATAACCTGTTAATCCAAGGAATTATTTTATGTCTTTTTGATTTTTTGGAATGGGAAATTTTTTTATTGACTCAATTTTTAATGGGTTTGGTTTAACTCCGTCTTTCGTAACTATGTGTCCAAGATATGCTACTTCTTTTCGTAAGAACTCGCATTTATCTGGTTGAATTTTGAAATTGTATGTTTGTAGGCGTTCAAAAACTGTATTTAGTCTTTTTAAATGTTCTTCGAGATTAGTTGAATAAATTATTATGTCATCCATGTATACTAGGCACATCTCGTTTTGTAAACCTGTCATTATATTATCCATGACTCGCTGGAAGGTTGATGGTGCGTTCCTTAAGCCGAATGGCATTCTTAAATACTCGAAATGCCCATTTTCTACTGTAAACGCGGTTTTGGGTACATCAGTTTTATTTACCTCGATTTGGTGAAAACCTGATGCCAAATCTAGTGTTGAAAAGTATTGACATTTTCCTAACTGATCTAACAAATCTTCAATGTTCGGTAAAGGGTATTTATCGTTTACTGTCACTTCATTTAAATTCCTGTAGTCAATTACCATTCTCCACTTTTGTTTTTCTGAGGAATCTATTTTCTTTGGTATAACCCAAACTGGACTCGACCAGGGGCTGGTTGAGGGTTGAATTATGTTTTGATTTAACATTTGTGATATCTGATTTTTTACTTCTTGTTTATGGACTTGCGGATAACGATACGTTTTGGTGTAAATTGGTTATGAGTTCTGTGTATCGATTTCATGTTTTATTTCATTGGTGAAAGTTAATTTATCACCTTCTAAAAAGAAAATGTTTTTAAATTTTAAACAAAGGTTTTGAATTTCTTTTCGTTCTTCAAAATTTAGATGTTCAAGTCGTAAATTGTTTAAATTTGTTTGTTCACGATTTTTTGTATTGTTGAAATTTATTTGTCTTGATTCAAGATTGATTTCTGGAATCGGTTGTATTTGTACTGGGGGTATTATTATTTTTTGTTCAATTGTTGAATTATTTAAAACCGTAGTAATTATTTGATTATTTTTTATTGTTACCATTGAGTTGGGTATTTTCATATTTTCATTTACTATTATTTTTGGTAAAAATCCTTCTTTTAAAATATTCTCTTTTACATTTAATTTTATTGTTTGAATTGTTCTTGGTGGAATTGTGATTTCTGAATTTTTTGTTTCATTTGATTTTTGTGGATTTGAATTGTTTTGATTTGTTTCATGTGTTTGTATATTATTTTCATTTAATTGATCATGTAAATATAATGGTAATTCTTTGAAATTTAAAATTAATTTTTTATTTGCGATGTCAATTTTTCCTTCAAATTTTTCTAAAAAGTCAATGCCTACGAGGCCGTCGAATGCAAATTTGAAATTTATTAAGTAATATTTGTGAAATTCTTTATCGGATGCTTTCATTAATGCAGAATGTGTTATTAAGGTTTCGTGCTCTTTTTCATTTATTCCGTAAATTTTTAATTCATCTTTTTGTATTGGTAAATTCATTGATTGAGCTACCGTTGATTTTATTAGAGAAATTGGTGAGCCTGTATCGACAAGGAATGTGTTACCGTTTTTGTTTTTTATGTAAAAGTATGTGCTTGGTGGATTTAGTAAATTTGTGAGTTGCACTGATCTGACTGAATTATTTCTGAATTCATCTGAATTTGTTGTTGTTGAATGTGTTGAATTAGTTCGGGTTGGGTGTTCAATGGAGTGTAACCCGAATTGTACTCCATTTCGGTGTTTAAATTATGCACGTTTCTGTTTGAATTATTGTATTGTGGGTTTTGTTGAATTACTGATTGTCTTGGTTGATTAGTAAAATTATTTTGAGGATTTTGATTTGTTTGTTGACTTCGATTATTTAATTTGTAACATTCTGAAATTGTATGTCCTGCTTTTTTGCAATAATTACAATTTTTATTTTGTTGATTGTTATTTGGAAAATTTCTGTTTTGATTACCGTAATTTGGTTTTGAATGGTAACTTTGATTGTTTCCGTAATTTGCTTTTGGAAATATTTTATTGTTATTAACTGATTGATTTTGGTTTTGTTTGTCAATTCTGAAACTTTTTAAATAAGTGATGTTTTCTTCTTCCATCAGAAATTGTTCTGCTTCATCAAGATTTTTAGGCCTTTGTGAACGAATTATGGAACCAAACGGTTCGTTCAAACCGGACAAAAATGTTTTTAATGCAATCTTTTCGTGTGAATTGTTTAATGCGATTTTTTCTTGGTTTGTTAAGGTTTCATCTAGTGCTACACTTGATCGGATTTTAATTAATAAATTTTCAATTTTTTGAACGAATGCTCGCGGTGTTTCATTGTGTTTTTGAAATGTTGATGTTAAGTCTCGTAAAATAACTTCGGTATCCCTGCAATCACCGTAATGACCTGCCAATAATGTTTTTATTTCATCCCAAGTTTTTAATTGTCGTGAGGAAATGAACCTTTTTGCTCTCCCTGTTAATTTACTTTTTATTACGAACGTTAATGCTTCGCGTAACTCATCTTGAACGTTTAATGTTGCAAAATTACACGCTTCGATAAAATCATCGAGTGTTACTTGATCACCGTCATATTCAGGTATCATGTCGCGTAATTCTTTAAGTGTAAATTCAATGTCTGCCATTGTGTGTGAAGGAAATGCAATGCGTAAATTATTAAAATGTTAAAGTAAATGACTCACAGAGCTGCGACGAGTATTGTTGACTTCATTCGGTCTGTAGTCTTCGTTGTCGGAAATCCGTTGTCTTCCAGGAAAGGGGCCGCTGGAGTGGACGTGGAATTATTTCTTCTTCTTCTTTCTTCCTTCTTCTTTTCCTTCTTGCTTCGTACCAGGAAAGAGGCTGCTGGATACGTTGCCGTCTGACTCTTCGTTGTTTTCCTTGCGCTTCTTGATCTTGGTTCCGGACCAGGAAAGGGACCGCTGGACTGGACTTCGATCGATCAGGAGGAGTTGATTCTTCACAATTATGTGAAGTGTTGGAACACAAGAAAATGTTCGATTTTCTTTATGAATCCGTACGACTGCGCCAATTTTACGTCTCTCAAACCGTAATCCGAGTTTTAAAAAAGGTTTTATTTAATCGTGGACTGACTACAGTAGATTAACGTATAATGATTATTTTACTTGATTAACATGAATTATTGTAATTAATTATTAACATGAAATGTTCGTAACGAGAGGAGAGCTCGGACCGCAATTCTTGGTTATTCGACGGTTGGAACAATTCTGTTTTTCTCCGTGCGGACTTCTTATCTTCTGGAATGCTCCGCGTGGGTGAACTGCGATGCACTCCGCACTAACACATGCACAAACGCTGATGCTGCGTCTTATTACATTGTAACTGGGGAATTTGGGCCATAACTTATATATTTTTTAAATAGCCGAACTGGACAATCATCAGGATTTTCCTTATTTGGGGCAAGCCACTTAGTTTCTGAAATATGTTTGGAACCTCCCTGTGTTGTTTTTGAAAATATAGGGTTATATTCGAGTTTTCGTGATGGTATTCCGGCATTACTAATTTCATCTTTGAAATATTGAATTAAAGTTTGGGAAGCCTCACCGCCCCGCCAAGCTAATTCCACTGCTATTATGTGATACAACTTCCTTTGCAGTCCGTTTGGAGTATTTTCATCCCAGCACTGAATAATATTGTTTAGTTCTTCGGATGTCAAGGGTACACAAGACATTTTCCTTTTTTCCGGGATACCTTGTAGTTGTTTTCTTTTCGTGTTTTTCGCATTTCTAGAAGCTTGAAATAGTATATCTTTGAATGGATCAAAAGAGCAGTTATATTCGTTATAATATTTTTCGTGAATTAATTTTGCTGTATTATTCCAAATCGTTTTGATTACCATTTCCTTGTACTCGCTTCCATCCGTTAAACCAATAAAGAGCCGAAGCACGAAATCGGAAAAATAGAGTTGTCAGTTATGAATACACTTATTTGAACCAATGAAATAAGTATATTTTATGTTGGACGAAATAATCTATACAAAAATTCCGGTTTCATATTTATAAACCTTGTACACTATCAGAAATTTAAAACTTATGGATTAACCAGAAATGACATCAAAATTAATTGAAATATATTTTGTTCGCTACCTCGCCGGAAAGTGAGTTTGTATCCATAGCAACCAGTGAGTGAAAGTTCCTCTTTCGTTAATTTTACTTTCGCTCACTGTCTTTCACTTATTGATTTTCATGCACGCATAATGATCTGTCATTGTGTAATTTTTTCCAATTCTTTTTAATAACGTGATTTTGATTTGTTATTTAACATTTGGTACCTTACGACATTTGCGGCTTCCAAGACATCATCAGGAACATCCTCAGGAATATAATTCTTCATCAAATATTTTCACAATTTCCACAATTTGCACGTAACCACTTTATTGACATTACAGAATTTTGTTTATTTTGTTTTTGTTTTTTCATGGCTATATAACTAATCTCCGAACATGTGAATTATTTTTATCAGGTCGCCAAGTATTAAACTTGTAGAAAAAAATGCAAAGTTCTTTCGTAATTTACAAATACAATGAATTATTTTATTCATCAAAGTATGCATCCGGTGGTATATAAAACCCTGGCGGACGGGAGTCGATGAATTCTTAGAAAGCCAATTTTACAGCATTGTGGGAATTAAATTGTTTTCCAATTAAAAAGTAGTCCAAATTGCGGAAGAAGTGGTAGTCAGTGGGTGCTAGGTCTGGTGAGTATCGGGGATGATGAAGAAGTTCCAACTCCAATTCCTGCAGTTTTGCCACCGTCATTTGTGCAGTGTGTGGTCTAGAGTTATCTTGCAATAAGATAGGAGTCAATCTGTTGACCAATCTTGGCTGTTTTTGCTTAAGTTTTTGCATCATTTCATCCAGTTGGTTGCAGTATATGTCTACCGTGATTGATGAGCCAGATTTCATGAAATCATAATGGATCACACCTACGCTAGACGTTCCACTTTCGTTTATTTCACTTTCGCTCACTATCTTTCACTCACTGGTTTTCATTGTGTAAATTGTTCCAATTCTTTAAGATAACATGATTTTGATTTTTATGCAACATTTCGTGTCTTGCGGCATTTGCGACTTTCAGGGCATCATCAGGAATATCCTCAGGAACGTATAACTCTTCACCATCCATTTCTACAATTTCCACAATGTGCACGCATCCGATTTATTGACGTTACAGAACTCTGTTTATTTTTTGTTTGTATCTCATAGCAACAAATGACTCCGAACATGTGATTTATTGTTATTTAAAATTTTGAAACAAAGGTACAGATTTTGTGTAGAGGTATCGAACAAACCAAATACAGCACTCGAGAGTAAGGCCGATTTCGTTCGCTTGAATTAACTGAAAATAACTATTCTTGTAAAGTCAGTGAGCAAAAACCGATGAGAGAAAGTGAAGTTAACGAAAGTGAAACTTTCACTCATTGGTAGCTATGGATACAGACTCACTTTCTAGGGAGGTATCGAACTAAACACATCAACAAACGTCATCGTTTCGTAAGGGGTGTGATAAAGAATAATACTTATTTCTATCAAGCACCTATCTACGAACGATCAGATAGATCACTTTACAGAAATTTAAGAAACATTTGCGTGCACTTATATTTAGAAATAATCTGTAATAGTTGCAAAGTTGTAATGATTACAAAAGAAGTTGCAATAAAATAATACTACTCCTAACCTAAATGTACATTTAATGTAATTTAATTTAGTTTTAGTTTTAGTTTAGTAAATTAGTAGGTTAAGTGGAAGAGCAGTAAGAGGTTACTACCTCACTGAACTTCGCCTACTCTGCCATGATATTTCTTGTACTTTATTTTTTTTTCTCGCAATAAAGACAATTTATTATTATTATTATTATTATTATAGCAGTTTTCGTCAGTGGCGGCTTGTGGAATATGTTGATGGTAGAGCCACAATATATCTCCCCCTCCTTTTTATTTTGGCCAAAAAATCAAAAATATGGGACAAAACAACCGAAAATCTAAAATATCGGCCAAAAAATAAAAAACCCTGGTCTAAATTTAAAAATGCAGAACAAAAAATTGGAAATACAAGCAAAATAAAAATAATTCGCCTTTTTCAGTTCCAAAAATAACTCTTTTCAGCGTAAAATAAATTCCGACTAGAAATTCGAAAATAATAGAAAAAATAAAATAAAAAATCGCACAATAAAACCAATAATTCAAGTTAAGAAAATCTAAAATATGGGATAAAAAATAAAAAAATAAAGACCAAAAATCTAAAATTCGCACCTAAAAATCTAATAAAAGTGGTGGACCAAAAAATTAAAATTTTGAACAAACAAATCCAAAATTTCAACAAACAAATCGAAAATGTAAGTCAAAATAAAGAAAATTTAAGCCAAAAGACCAAAAATTTAAACCGAAAAAAATCGAAAATACAAATTATAGGCTAAAAAAGTAAAAATTTACAATATGGCCTAAAAAGGTGAAAATTTAGACAAAACATCGAGAACTCGGGCGTAAAGATAAAAAATGCAGACAACAAAAATTGAGAATTTTGATCGAAATAAAGAATATTTAGGCCGAAAATTTAAAAAAATCGAAAATACAAAAATCAAAAGTATGGGCCAAAGAATCAAGAATCCTGATCTAAAAATAAAAAACGCAGACAAAAAAATCGAAGTTAGAAGTAAAAATGATATTACCACTTTCAGACCTCAAAAATAAGTTTCTGACCAAAAATTTGAAAATAATAGCCGAATAATACAAAAAATTCGCAGAATAAAATCAATCATTCAAGTTAAAAAACCTAAAATATAGGAAACAATAAAAAAAAAAATAGACGAAAAACTTAAAATTCGGGACTAAAATTAAAAATGGTGGATCAAGAGGACAAAAATTTTAACAAGCAAACAAAAAAAACAAAATAATAATAACAATAATAAATGCGGACTAAAAATCGAAAATTTCAACAAACAAAACTCGAAAAAATTCTCGCATCAATAATTCAGGTTGAAACATCTGAGAAATTAAAAATTTGGAACTGAAATTAAAAATTCGGTCCAAAAAATCAAGAATGTGGATTAAGAGGTCGAAAATTTTAACAATTAAATCGTAAATTTAGGTCGAAATAAAGAATATTTGGGCCAAATGATCAAAAATTTCGATTTAAAAAAATCGAAAATACAGGCAAAACATCTAAAAATTCAAAATGTGGCCCGAAAAATCAGAAATTCCGACAAAAAATCGAAAATTTAAACAATTAAATAAAAAATGTAGGTCGAAATAAATGATATTTGGGCCAAAAGATAACAAATTTAGACCAAAAAATCGAAAAAGCAGGTCCAAAATCTAAAAAATTACAATTCGGCCCGAAAAATCAAAAATGCGGGCCAAAAAGTCGAAAATTTAGGTCAAAATAAAGATATTTAGGCCAAATGATCAAAAATTTAAATTAAAAAAAATCGAAAATACAGGCTTATAATAAAAAATGCAAAATATTCGAGTAAGAAAATTGTTTAAATTAGTCTCAAAAATTACTCGATTGCTCAAAGTATTTTTTTTTATAGCAAAACATTTTTAATTGATCAAAAAAGTGAACCTAATTTTAATTTTTAAAATGAATTCAAATAAAATAATTCACTTTGTTAGTATTACTCTCAGTAGCGGCTCGTGGAACATGCTGATGGTATACAATACAATATACTCCCCGCCTCCTTTTTACTTTCTCCGTTACGAAGTACGAGAAAGTATTGTGATCGTGATTTTTTTTCAAAATTTTTTTTACGGAAATATCCGTTTTGGGGTCCCTAGATGCCATTTCAACAATTTCTGGAAAAAAATTGTGTCTCTCTCTCTGTGTGTGTGTGTGTGTGTGTGTGTGTGTGTGTGTGTGTGTGTGTGTGTGTGTGTGTGTGTGTGTGTGTGTGTGTGTGTGTGTGTGTGTGTGTGTGGGTGTGTATGTGTGTGTGTGTGTGTGTGTGTGTGTCTGTGTGTGTGTCTGTGTGCGCTGTATCTCAAAAACTAATAGAGCAATTGATATGAAACTTTGAACATACGTCTTACTTGATAATCCGAAGAACTGAAAAGCTTTTGGTAAAATTTCGTACACCGGAAGTGGGTGTTTACCTTAACTGTTTTTTTGTTTTTTGCCAATATTTTCTTAAATATCACAAAAATATTTAAACAAACATCGAAGACAACAAATAAATGAATATCTTTTGCTTGAAAATATTTTTCAGAAAATCATTGCTATTCGAGAAAAAAAAAATATTTTTTTTTTAATTTTTGGTTTATAATTATGAAACGATAATAGTTACAGCAAATTTATGTGAATAATAATTGTAGAGAATGCCAAAATGAACAACTTCTAAAGAATACGTTTTTTTCGTAATCTCGTTGGTTTTTGAGTAAACCGAGTTTTTGAATTTGAAGTATAATTTTTCTCTTTCATGATTTTGACGTTTTAAACGTCAGTTTCATCCGAGTTTACGAAACGCTCGATGTACATTTCAAATATGATTTCAATTGAAAATAAATGCATGAAAACGTAAATATAAAGTGGGAGAAAGTAACATGATGGCCACATCACCATTTTTTTAAGAAAGAAAGAACGACTAATCTTCATATTCCAAGGTTATTTTGAGTTGTAAAGTAATGGTTTTTAATTTCAGACAGACGAATAATATGATTTATGTGTACTTTCGATTTATCGTGCATTTACATTTTGTCTCAGACACACGGTGAATTTGCAGTTCCCAACGAAATGCCGCGCCAGATGGAAGCTGGCACCGTTGTCGGCGCGCCGCGGCGTTGCGTTGTGAGACAACGGCATTGCGATTTTTCTCTATTCATTAAAGTTATACAGGCGTTGTTTAACATTTAAACTGGCAAAAAACTGTTTTAAGAATTAATTTAAAAATCTTGCTGAGCTTGAAACTACAGGTAGTGCCATGGCTCTTTGGCTCTATATAACGAGCCGCCACTGGTTTTCGTACAAAAAGACTCTCAAGAAGAAAAAAACAACAATCGGTGTATAGAATTAGTTGGAGCTCATCCTAATGTCGAATGATTACAGCAAAAAAAATATGATCCTTAACTCGAGGGGGCATGCTAGGGTAAATCACATTACATGACGTCAGCGAGGCAAAGATTCATATCCTTCAATTTCGATCCATGTAATTCTAGCACATCTTTTAATAATGCTTCACAAAATTTCAAACATAACGAAAGGATATGTATGTGTATAGTTATTCATATTCCATTTTCGATTTTGAAAGACCGATTATTTCGAATCATTTCTCTTGGTTTTGCGGTATTTATTATATAAATACAAATAAAAATTCTACACTATTTCTGTTGGTTGTTATATTTATTTATTATTTTATCCAACAGTTTATTAAGAAACTAATTACAGGATAACTTAAATAGAAAAAGGAAAAACTATTGTATTGTATTATGCAATATTAAGCCTCCGTTTTTCTTAATCTTAATTAATAATTTAATAAAAACAATTTAATAATGAGCAAAAATTGTTGAACAGTTTTTAATGTAACAAGTCCATTATTAAACCAAATTAAAAAAAATACTATTATTTACACAACCACCACCATTGTAAAATATAGTTCTGATTACTTCTTTCAGATGCTCCGAAAGATTATATCAGTAAGAACTTTGAAAGAGCCACTCCTTATATTGATCCGAGGGATTCCGAAGAGGTGACTATTGGGATAGTATCTACAGGTTACCACAAACTTAAAATTCAGGGAAATGGAGACATCTTTAATACAGATACCGTTCAGTTGCAAGATACTGATGAAAGCTTTGATTATGCCAACTTTGGAAGCGAGTCTAATGAGCAAGTACCATTGACAAACATGATCGAGAATGAAGAACACGTAGTACAAGATACATTCGTGGATTTTAAGAAACCTTTTCCAAAAAAGAGGAAGTCCGATGCTCCGGAAGTGGCGATAACGAAGATTAATAGAACCCTTGATGACATCATCAGTCGTGAGTATCATAAAATTATTACAGGAAAATATTTTAGAACTGTCTATGGGAATATAAAATGTGTCCCTTTTCTTTTAACTCTTTGCTGTATATGGGATTACAATTTGAACTACCAAATTCAAGCAAGTTGTGACACATCAGTCGACTAAATCTTCATGTACGAAGCTGAACAACGACGCGAATTATAAACCACCTATCCCCACCTCATTTTTACACTTCTAGTGCCAACTGAGAGAAGTGCACTTAGGCCCTTTAAAATGTGTGAAATCTCGTGCAGCAAAGAGTTATAACCGAACCAACGAATATTTAATCAGTGATACAGTAATACTGATTAGGTATTTCAACACAAGTTTTTTAGAAGCATTAATAGAAATGTGTTCAAACTGTTAAAATTTAGATATTAATGACTAAAATAATAATAAATACGTGATATTGTTTATGCTTACGTTAAGGTTAAGTAATCATCCCCGTCTTGACGGGCTAGTAATATTTCACACAGGTTTTATTTTACGGTGAATTTATAGAGCGATTATAATCCTGTTAGTTGTTAAATAAGTTAACGTAAGCGTATTTCATTCTTTAACATTGGTTTTCTCCAGGTTAGGCTCATAAATTACTTCAGAAAAATTAAACATTTAAAAAATTTACAAACAAAATTTTCCCATATAAATTATTCTTTCGGTCATGATTGAAGAAATTTTTATTAAATCTAGTTGCGCTGTAGTGCAGTATTGTGGAAACATTTTGTAGGAAAAAGCATTGAGAAAATCCTTATATAGGTCCTGCAGGCGCGAATTATCGCTATTCCAGTGGTCCAGTTTTATGCCAGTTAACATAATCCAACCTAAGCATTATAGAGGTACCTCTATTCAGGATGCACAGCCCTATCTATGAATGCGATCCACGCGGCCAGAATCGGTCCCTGTTGGTTTGTACCCTATATTCATGGCAAGTTCGGTCCGTTCGGCCTGCCACATTGGGCAGTGGAAGAGTGTGTGCTCCGCGTCATCTATTACCCCAGGGCACCACACACAATTCCCATATTCGGCCTTACCAATGCGGTTGAGGTATGCCCTGAAACAACCGTGACCTGAGAGGATCTGCGTGAGGTGGTAGTTCGTGTCGCCGTGGGGTCTTGCTGTCCATGGTTCGAGGGAAGGTATTAGACGACGGGTCCAGCTGCCCCTCGTTCCTTCGTCCCAACTCGCTTGCCAACGGTTTCTCCGCCTCACTTCGGCCTCAAATTTTGCTTCCCGTTTGGGCACTCTCCTCCTCGTGGCCATGTTGATCTCCTGCCTTGCCAGCAGATCTAGGTCTGGAGGGGAAGCGGAGGCCAGTACCTCAGCTGCCTTCGTGGAGATTGTTCTGTAGCCTCGTACCACTCGTATGGCCCCCGGCCCCAGGGCGCTGCGCATACGATCAATGTTTCGTTTAGCCTTAAGGCATGTAACCAAAGCAGGGGCAAAGTAGAGCAGCTTTGCTCGTGCCACACCCAGTAGGAGCCGCCTCTTCCCTTCGGATGGTCCCCCCGTGTTGGCCAGGAGTCTGCTTATTGTTCTTGTGGCTGCGGCTGCTCCTGCTGCGGCTTCCCTAATGTGCGTGCTGTAAAGCGGGTTGGCATCCAGATAGACTCCCAGGTATTTCAGCCTCGGGGCCACCTCTATCTCCTGGCCGAGGATGGTAATCTTCTGGCTGGCGTATCTATCCGCCCTCCGCCTGGACAGCCACGTTGCAGCAAGCTTGTGGGCCGCAATCGTCAATCCCTTGGCTCCCATCCATTGTTGGACCGCTCTAATAGCTTTCTGTGACGTGGTTATGCGGTCGGACATTTCTCGTTTTCTGATGACGACTAGGATGTCATCAGCGAAACCCACAATGTCCGCCCCACCTGGGAGTTGCACCCTTAGGATGCCATCATAGGTGATGTTCCACAGAAGCGGTCCAAGGACTGAGCCCTGTGGAACGTCACATGTTGTCACCCTCGTTGCAGGCCGGCCCTGTTCACCTGGGAATAGTAGTGTCCGGTCGTGGAGATAGTCTGCGATGATGGCCATCAGGTAATCTGAGACGTCTAAGGCGGAGAGCGCGGACATGATGGCTGGCCATGGAGGCATTTTGCACGTCCAGCGCAATTGCCAGACAATGTCTTATCCTTCGTAGAGTCCCCTGCGAACTTCCAGAAGGGCGTCGACCGAGGATCGTCCCCTTCTGAAGGCGAACTGGCGTTGCGATAGACCTCCTTTTTCCTCCGCCCACGCGGTCAGTCTGTCCTTGATGAGCCTCTCGAACAGCTTGCCTCAGCGTCCAATAGACACAGTAGCCTATACCGCCCGTAGATGAGATTAGTTTGCCGTCCTTCGATAAGAGCACCAGTTGCGCTTTCTTATATCGCCGTGGGAACACCCCTCTGTACAGGCACTGGTTGATTAGGGCTACGACCGGATCCGGATTGTTGGCCACGAGTTCCTTGAAGGCCTCATTAGGGATACCTCCAGGGCCGGTGGCCTTCCGCCGGGGGATAGCCCGAGCAGCTTCAACTACTTCTTCCTCGCTGAAGAGGTCTTCCTCGTTTATGGCCGCGGGGGACCCCTCGGATATGTATGGCCCATGTTAGATGGAAGGTTGGAAGGAGGGAGTTGACCACCTCCTCTGTTCCACTTGGTACGAGCACGGCTGGATTGGGTCGGGCGAAGCCCAGCCTCTTGGCCACTAGTCGGTAGGGTTTCCCCCACGGGTCTTCTTTAACTTCCTGGAGGAGTTTCTTCCAAGCCGCACGCTTCCCCCGCCTGATTTCACGTTTATAGTGGTCTCTGGCGCTGGACGCAGCCAGCTCAAGGACCTCGGTGTCCTGTATCCCTCGTTTCCTGCACCTTGTAAGGTCGCGACGCGCCCCGTTCGCCCTGCGTCGGGCTTCTGCCACCTCGTCGGTCCACCAGTATATTTTCTTCCTGCATCCATTTTTCTTTTTTGGTATGGCCGCTTCGCACGCTGCTCGAAGCCTACCTGCGAGTTCTTCTGCCTGGCAGTTGGGGTCAGGGCCAGACATCGCGAGGTCGGCCAGGGAGGTCCGGAAAACGTCCCAGTCAGCCTGTTCTACCTTCCAGAGAGGGCCTTAGTAGGGATCGTGCAGAGGGGCCTGACTGCTGGTCTCGTTGGTTAGCTTGAACTCGATTAACTTGTGGACCCGTCGACCGACCACCCGACGACCTTTGGAGCGAGCGTCGCGGCGACCAGCGTAAGGTCAATGATTGACGAGGATCTACCGCGGACAAAGGTGGGAGCATCTCTCTCGTTGGCCACATCGAGTTCAAGTTGCGCCATAGTGTCTAGCAATGGTTGGGCGCGGGTATATTTTCTAGTTTCGCCCCAGTGTGGGGACTTGGCATTAAAGTCCCCACCGATAACGGTTGGCCAGCCCGCCCCTCGAACGACCATAGAGAGGCGCTCTAGCCAATTCAGCCACTCTTCGTTGGACGCGTTCGGGGACTACCAAGCCGGCAATCTTGATCCATGTAATGTCCAGACCTTGGTTGCTGGATGCAGTAGCCAAGTGTTTGGTCCTGGTCGGAGATCCACGCACCGTATATCCTTGAGGCATTGGGCTCGCCAGGATGATATCAGGTTGTCGCTCAGAGTGGCTCCTGTTCAAATTAATCTGGAGGAAAGAAATGGGTTGTTGTGCCATGGCGGCGCTAGGTGCCTTGGTCGCTGCTGGCCTGCGGCGTCATTCCCTATCACATGTATTACCGTTGCCTGCTACCCGAGTAGCTACGCCCGGTGCCACACTTGGGGTCTTCTCTCCATCATGTCGCGTACAGTTGGCCGCCGCCTTCTTGAATACTGAGCAGACCGCACTGCCCAACGTAACCTAACTCAACCCAACCTAACCCGACCTAACCTAACTTACCTAACCTGACCTGCCTGACCTGATCTGACCTGACCTGACCTGACCTGACCTAACCTAACCCAACTCAACCTAATGTCACCTAACCTAACCTAACTAATTCTAAAATTTGTAGAATTCGGTGATGTTACAAAGTAATTAACGCATTTTTGTATTCAGATGTTCAGATATGTCGATTTGTACATAAACATTTATTGTATTACATTTTTCCCGTTTTAAATTTTGATCATTTTTTTATATTATTACTTCCTTATTACTCTCAATGAGATCTTTAACTGGACGTGTAGATTAATCGAATTACACGAGTGTTTTTTTCAGGAAATCGTTTTACACGCAGTTTTTTAAGTAAATTTAGTCAGTTTTCTTTATTTTCGGCAAAATTATATATACTAATTGGGTTAGAAATGTTTGACAGCCCAGAAAAAACCGCTATAAAGGGGCGTCGGCCGACCGGCACAAAAAATTCGCCCAAAAATATGAGGAGGATTTAAAAAAACGCGTCCCCCGAAACTCAACCTTAAAACGGGGGAGGTAGGGTTAAACCTCACCCCTTATCGGAGCCTTATTCGGTAAAATTTTGTTAGTTAGCAGATCGACGCCCAGATAACCGGGCAAGCTTTTAGAACTGGTCCCGTCATTTCGCTCCACCAGGGGGTGATTTTTCAAACGCAAATTTTCGGTTTTTGCACGTTTCAAAAAAAAAATATCTCCTCCGTAACCGCTGGAGCTGGACGATCCCAGTATGTCTTATAATAATCTTAAAGAAAATATCTAAAATTGATTGAGCCACTTTTTTGAATTTTTGCCCCGTTTCCGAGATGATTTTTTTTAAAACCGGGTAAAATTTTGTCTTTTTTTTTCTTTTTTTAAGGACGTATTTTTTTCTTTTCAAGTAGAAAAGCTGAAACCTTCAGGGATGGCAGAAGGGATAACTGGCTTTCATCGGGAATTTTTTCAAAAACTTTGGACCCCCCCTACGCGCCGCCAGCGCCACCAACCCAGGGGGTGGTTCGGTTTTCTTCTTTTAAGGACGTATTTTTACTTTCTCCGTTACGAAGTACGAGAAAGTAATGTGATCGTGATTTTTTTTCCAAAATTTTTTTTTACGAAAATATCCGTTTTGGGGTCCCTAGATGCCATTTCAACAATTCGTGGAAAAAATTTTTTTGTGTCTGTGTGTGTGTGTGTGTGTGTGTGTGTGTGTGTGCGTGTGTGCGTGTGTGCGTGTGTGCGTGTGTGCGTGTGTGCGTGTGTGCGTGTGTGCGTGTGTGCGTGTGTGCGTGTGTGCGTGTGTGCGTGTGTGCGTGTGTGCGTGTGTGCGTGTGTGCGTGTGTGCGTGTGTGTGTGTGTGTGCGTGTGTGTGTGTGTGTGTGTGTGTGTGTGTACTAATATTGAAGACAACAAAGAAATGCACATCTTTTGCTTGAAAATATTTCATTGCCATTCGAGAAAGAAAATTATTATTAATTTTTTAATTTCTGGTTTATAATTATGAAACGATAATAGTTACAGCAAATTTATGTGAATAATAATTGCAGAGAATGCCAAAATGAACAACTTCTAAAGAATAAGTTTTTTTCTAAATCTCGTTAGTTTTTGAGTAAACCGAGTTTTTAATTTGAAGTATAATTTTTCCATCTTTCATAATTTTGACGTTTTAAACGTCAGTTTCATCCGAGTTTGCGCAACGCTCGATGCACATTTAAAATATGATTTAAATTGAAGATAAATCACGAAAGCGTAAATATAAATGATACCATCAAGTCGGAGAAAGTAACATGACCACATCACCATTTTTTTCTTTTCAAGTCGAAAAGCTTAAACTTTCCGGGATGACAGAAGGAAAGACTGGCTTTCATTGAGAATTTTTTCAAAATTTTTGGAACCACCCCTATGCGCCATTTGCACCCTCTGGGTTCGTTTCTCTTCTTTTAAAGACGTATTTTTTTCTTTTAAAGTCGAAAAGCTGAAATTTTCGGGGATGGCAGCAGAAACTTTTTCAAAATTTTTGGAACCTTCCCTACGCTCCATCTGCACCCCCTGGGTTCGTTTTTCTTCTTTTAGGGACGATTTTTTTTCTTTTAAGTCGAAAAGCTGAAACTTTCAGGGATGACAGAAGATATTTTGTCCAATTTTTTTTAACTATCCCTACGCTCCATTTGCACCCCTGGGTTCGTTTTTCTTTTAAGGACGATTTTTTTTTCGTCGAAAAACTGATATTATCAGGAATGGCAGAAGATATTTTTTCAACATTTCTGAAACTACCCCTATGCACCATTTGCACCCATTGGGTTTGTTTTTCTTCTTTTAAGGACGAATTGAAACTTTCAGGGATGGCAGAAGATATTTTTTCAAAATTTTTGGAACTACCCCTCGCGCCATTTGCATCTCCTGGGTTCGTTATTTTTTAAGAACAATTTTTTCGGAAGTCGGAATGCCGAAATTTTCAGGAATCGCAGAGGATACAACTGGCTTTAAAAAAATAAAAGAACTAAAAATAAGGATTAAAAATTAAAAATTAAAATTGAAAAATGAATAATGAAAAATGAAAAATGAAAAATGAAAAATGAAAAATGAAAAATGAAAAATGAAAAATGAAAAATGAAAAATGAAAAATAAAAAATTGAAAATGAAAAATGAAAATTAAAAATAAAAAATAAAAAAACGAAAAATTAAAATTAAATTAGAAAAAAATTATGGTTTTCATTGATGGCGCAGCGCAGCCACCACTTACTTTGCTTAATTCATATAATGGGACACGCTGTGCCGTCGTCCGTTACCAATTTAATCGCTTATTTTTGATGGGCCCCGCTGGACGACGGCGCAGCGCAGCGGGGCCGTCGTTCGTCATCAGTTCCTTTTCTTATATTTTTACATTTCACAATTTTTTCATAAAGAACACAATTTCACATATATCAAACTTAAGCCTAGGAAAAACTAGTTTTAGAATACTAAAACCAGCTTATTTCATTCTAACGAAAAAAAACGTTACTATAATAGATTATAGTTATTTGTTTAAGTAGGCAATAAAGTGGCATATTTACTGGCGTGGCTTCACCGCCGAGCGAGCAAAGCCAGTAAATCTGCTTTATTGCCATGTTGAACATTTTTTCGAGGATTTTTTAGAATAAATGAACAATAACTTGTGATGTGGCGATTTTCACGTTTTGTCAACGTATCCTAGGTAACTATGTAAAAATTAGAGGCATAATATAAAACAAAAATTAACATTTATAACATAAATTGTGATATCCGCATTTTGTCAGGGTTGCATTCATTTTCGGTTATGGCGAAGACTTCTGATAATGAAATATTAATTAAGTGATAAGGAATAATAAGGCTCAACTTATATTATCATGATTTCGTAAGTGACATGTAATTAATGTTTAAAAGTGGCAGGGAGTGAATCAGATTGGCGAATTAAAATCTACGGAAGAAAATTTGATCGCAACAGTAGAATATTTTCTTCCTCTATTGGCCTTGAAAAATGAATATTAAACCTGTTCGTTAATCTGCAAGCAAAAATGAATTAAAAAATATTTGAAAGTTAAGTAATTGGCCATCTGCAGACGCGTTTCGAGATTTATCTCTCATCAGTGCAGCTTCGCATTTAAATTGAATGTTAAAGAATAAAATACACTTACGTGAAGGTGATCGTGAACGTGAAGACGTCGTAAACGACTGAGGAGATTATGGAAGGTTTGAATAGGTTTTATACCTGATTTTGAGGTGATTAGTGAAAGTACAGATGTGAAGAAATAAATGATCTTGTTTTCCTTGGAAACCGAATACACGATTAAATAATAAACAAATTAGAAACAACTTTACTTGTTGCAGAAAGCATTAGACAAATACAAGAAAACGAAATGTAGCCTGAATATATGAATATTCAACCTGTTAGTTAATCTGCAGTTTTTGTTCACAATACACACGAGAAACACTCAAAATAGCAAACGGCAGCAATGCTAAACCATGTAAAATGTAAACACGAGTACTCATTTACTTGAGTGCTGACTTTCTCCACCAGGGTGCGTCCAACTCTCTTTAGAGGCTAATAGGAGTGAATAGCGCCGCACGAGCGACAGCTTTGTAAGATTCACGATGCTGACTAATTACTTTAAAACTTCAAATATAATTGTTTATCTATGAGCTGTAACTTTCGTATTCCAACAGATTTGACATATTCATTTAGTAGCTTTTTGTTTAGCTCATAGAGGGGACTACAATTGGCACTGGGCACTAAAACCCATTTTAATCAGAATTGTACTACAGCGAACTATAAAATCTGCACTTAAATCAAATAAAAAAAGCAGTTATACCTGTTTTAATTCAAACAGTTCAATTACATTGATGCAAGCTTGAAATGTCAAATATGACAGATGTAATCTCCCCGCCTCTCGGGCGCCTTACATACTCTCGGGCTAGAAATCTTCGGGTATATAAACTAGTCATCTTCCGAATGCCCTTGGTACATAACTAACTATTTTGCAGTGTGTTATGTAACTTTAGTACTATTAATGAGAGCGCAAGACCTAGTGTTCACATCCGCTGCAAATATTATAACTCTGTATTGTTTGTAAATAGTGGCTTACGTGACTAAATAAATGATATGATATGATATATGTGTAATTATCACATGTGTTTTATTTTGCTTCAGCTTTAAAAGTAGAAAACGAATATGTAGAAGACACCAAATCAATTGATGGCGTAGAACTGTCCAGCACCAGCTCAGATGTTAATTTTCAACTAAGTAAATCAGGTAAATGAATTTGTTGTTTTATTTATATCTATTTATCTAATGTGTTTTAGATATTGATATATCATGCTTGTGCACCCTTAACTATAATATTCCGATGGTCGATTTGACAGTGTGCAGCATTTGCAGTAAATATCAACACGTAGCCTGTGTGGGTTACAAAAGCAGTTTTTCTGTTCCCAAACCACACATTTGTTACTTTTGCCATGTTAAGACCGGCAACAAGATGTCAGACATTAGGATGTACAATGCTCGAACTGCCGACGTACGTGTGAAATTCGCCATGCTAAGGTAAAATATAATCCATTATTGAGGGGGTTACAACATCGCTACATAATGACAACTTATTAGAAGCTGAAGTAATAGAAAAATTTCTAACCGAATAGAAGAAATTGATTCTTTCAAAATAAAAACATAGGAAATCGCATGTTAATTTTGAAGTGTTCAAATATTGGCTCTCCTATTTATTTTAGAGACAAAATGTATTTAACTTTTTTGTAGAGGGGAAAATTCTGAATTTATTACTGTTCACACTTAATACTGTATGTCTCTCTAAGTTGAAATAATTAGGAACAAATAATTTGATTTTATAAAAATAATGACTTGCCATGGAATTGAAACAACAATATCAAAATGACACAATATATCGCTGTCATTTTATTAAAGTAAATAGTTTCAACACGATTTACACTATCCTCTCTTAATCCTTGATGGCACTCATACTTAAAAGAAATAAATTTGCGTTTCTTTAAAACCTTAAAAGCATTTGTATGGTTTATATTCAACTAGACTCTTATTTTTCTTGCACTCATATCAGCATTTTCTTCAACGGACAGCAATATATCTAATTCCTTTTGATTTTGTCTTGCTGGATCTCGTTCTTGTATGTCCTAATATTCACAATTGCAGTTATTCAAAACTGTTCCCCTAGCTTCAAACTTGTACACTAATCGTTGAACAGTGGATTCATCAGTTATCGGTCTGTCTGGAAACTGGATAGAAAGCACATCGCAAAGATCCTAACTGTAGCCTGCATAATACCACTTAATTGGGAGGATTTGTTCTTGTGTAGTGTAAACCATTTAGAAAATATTTACTTTCCTCGAATTACAGCGATATGCTGTGCCATTTTGATATCCGCAATTGTTGTTTCAATTCCATGGCATGTCATTATTTTTATAAAATCACATTCGTTTTTCGTAATTATTTCAACTTAGAGACACGTAAAGTGTTAGATGTGAACATTAATAAATTCAGAATTTTTCCCTCTACAAAAAAGTTAAATACATGTTGTCTCTAAAATAAATAGAGGAGCCAATATTTAAACACTTCAAAATTAACATGCGATTTCCTTAGTTGCGTCCGCCAAGTCAACACCCGGTATGAAAATATTTTTAGAACATGTATTGAGTCACGATCGATGATTATCCATCAACAGATTTTTCTTACAGCATTTAGTGTGGGCACAATCTTCTGAGAACAGACTGTTGGGACAACCTGTATATACGAACGTTTCTGTGTGTGTTTGGTATATTTGTTTTTACAGACCAAAAATCATACCATATTGATGCTTCAAAATATATGACATATCTTGAATGTGAATGTTCACTTTTAGTAAATCTAAATCAACATTTTGCGTTTGTGTTTTAGCTTCTAATATTCAAGAATATTTACAAATGATGATTAAAGATTTGATTGTTCTGAAGACGGCCCAAGGTTTATAAAGCTGAAATGCTCTGTTTGTTTTGATTTACCAGTGTTAGTGTTGACGCGGGAGACGCGATTTTATTTTCCAAATTACACGATTATTTGACTGAAATAATATATTTTACAAACACCGTGCATTATATACAAATGAAATATTTACAAAAAGGATAGCTAAAATTAAAACAGTATAAAATAAACGAATACAAATGATTGATAATTGCAAGAATGTGAATGAAGTTAAAATTACACAAATAAAGATTACAAAACAAGGATCAAATTCTCAGTTAATATTAAAGTTTCACGTAGCAGACAGGATAAAATTTAAGAACTTTGTGTGCTGTTTAGCAAAATACTCCCTCTTGTTCTTATATTTTGGAAAGAAGAAAACACGAAAGGGATCTGATTGGTGGAAAAATGACGAATGGGGGTATATTTGAAAAGGAACGAAAATTAGAGGGCATGCATAAAAGAGAGAAGAAAATGGAAAAAACCGATTTCATAATTAATCCTCTCACTGGGCTGCATTTTATGACTCTAGCGAAAATCTCTCGGCGGCGGATTAGCGTTTATTGCCCCTCATCAGGCACGTAGGGCCGAGAATCTATTGTGATCCTAGAAATTCTGCACAAAGGATTTATTGCAGGTTCGGTTTGTTGCCGTCATAAAATGCACTCAGATTTAACAATATAGGTAATAAAATTGCTCCGAATTGTCACCCAGGCACGGATTCGAATTCGCCGCACTATTGCCGCGAACAGTAAATAACTTATTAAATTGATTAACAATATTTTTGTTTTCCTGAAAAGATACGCTTGTATATATTTGGGTCCATCGAGTCTCACACAAAATGGGAATATTTGGTACAGAACTTCTTCAGATAGAAGCTTCTCTAAAATGATTAATAACCGTTTTTAAAAACCACTACATTACGAATAACACAAATCATTTCAATCATTAACCACTAGATTTAGGCGATGTGGTGAACAGTGTACAGCTATTGCCTTCGGATATACGGTGCGTTTCAAAGAGAAATTAATTGCAGTCGATTATGAATTTCAATGCACAATAACCAACATTTTTGACGTTAGCTGTCTGAATGACAACTACGAATGTTTAATCAGCGAGATTCATTGGAGACTGCGACTAATTTCTTTTTGAAACAGACCGTATATCTTTTGTCGAGTTTATTGAATAAAGAGATAAATCCCTGCGCACGAACGAACATTGGTTTGATACCGTTAGCCGAGTCTATTATGCCGAACCGGAACCGGGTGTGGCAGTGTCTCATTGGCGTAGTTAATTCAGTGTATCCTGCTGCTTTTTAGTGTTCTTTGTTTTTATGATTGAGAATGTTATTATGTAACGTATAATAGTTGTCACAACATTTATTTAATGTTTCAATGCCTTTAATTCTTATTATTTTCTACCCTGCCAAATAGTATATTTACTTGAAATACGTGCGCCACTGGCAACAAGCGACCGTTAAAATTTCGCAGTGTGGGGCTCTTCTATATTCAAATGTACGCCAAATTTTTGGGTTCGTCTAATATAACGTTTTTTTTGTTATAATTTTGATATGATTGTTAAAGTATATATTTAATTACAAGTTAAGTATTTAAAATATGACCCCTCCCCCCCTGCGGACATCCATGTGCATATGCAATTTAAGTGAATGTAATATCCGTTTCTTTTTACATTTCAGATTAGTAGCATTATACTGCTTTAAAACAAAGCAAAGCCCAGAAACTATCATCGGCTTAGTTACCGAATCTTCCCAGCATAAATCCATTTATGATGAATTGTTGAAGTTTGGTATGTTGGACAAGATAGACAATCTGTAAGTACAATGTTTTGAAATAGTGTTAATTTTTAATCTCCAGTTGTTTGTAACTTTTCCAATTCGGATAGGTTGTTAAAAATCGTACTCAGTCCATCAGAATCATCTTGTTAGTGATGTTTGAGTTTGTAGTAAAATATTTATGTATTGGATAATTTAACCAGTTAACTGTGTCGATCATTTTGCAAAGTGCGCCCCAGTGTGTGTTGCGATAATCAAGCGATGACGGATATAGTTGTCAAACACAGAGTAAGTGGCGCTGTTGAAATATTGGGTTAAAAATACGAATTTATTTTAGAAAATGAATGAATTTATTAGTAATATCTACACAATGGATCAATGTAAAGCTATATTTACACATAATTAACGAAAAACTTAAAAAAACAAATATTTATAGAAAATAAAAATTTATAATGTTGCTTTCGTGTGATATGTTCTGAAACAGGGAACGATGCACAGTGTCACTTTGCATGTCGGACACCAATACCGAGAGTCTTTTCTAATTTTGTTTTTATAACAAATAGAACATCTTCGGGATGGATTTTTTGTTGTAGAAGTGTCTGGTATGTAATCCGGGAAATGTTTGTCGATCAAACGTGAAACATTGGATGTCATTAGGCGAGGTTCTGAAGATTTTTGTGATTCGATGGGATACGATACAACTGTATCCTCAATATATTCTAATAAAAAGTTTACGGCATTTTTTTTATAAATTAAATATGAATTTAAACATATAACATCTAAAAGGTGGAGAAATATTTTTTTATAATATATCTTTAACCTTTTTCTTGCTGTTGAGTATGCAATAATTATGCCATCACTTACATCTACTCCACCCATTTTATTATTGTAATCGACAACTACTTCGGGTACATTTTTTATCACGTTTCTTTTTTATATCTCTACGATATTATCGTTATGGACGCTACTTACAAGATAAACTTCCCTATTATCTTGCCATTTCAATAACATAATCTTGTTTTTATATTTTACAATATATTCGCCTTTTTTGATACGCGTTTCTATAACTCCTTTACAAATGCCAATTCTGTTTTTTCGAATTGTGCCAACAACGTCCGTTTTATGTGCACACAGTTTCTCTATGAGTGGAATACTAGTGTACCAATTATCTAAATAAAGTCTAAATCCACGTTCTAAAAGTTCATCACATAAATGGAGGACAATAGGAGCTGAAATGTTAAATTCTGAATACCGTGGGTCATAATCGGTGTCTTTTCCTGTATATATAAAAAAATTCCAGATGTAACTCGATTCACTCTCGCATAGCACGAAAAATTTTATGCCAAACGACTTCTTTTTGAAGGTATATATTGCTTCCATGATAACCGCCCTTTCCACATTAGCAACGATTCATCAATGCAGATATCCATTTTTGGAGTATACAAAGATTTACATTTATCTACTACATATTCCAAAACGGTTTTAATTTTCCAAAGCTTTTTCAATTGCATATTATTGTGGTGTTCGTTATTTTCAAAATGTAGAAATTTGCATAATAGCAAAAATCGGTCCACAGAGAAAATTTTGGCAAAGAATGGGGCACTAATGGTGTCCCTTTTCGAAAAAAAGTACATCTGGAGTGATGGCTTCTTTACAATACCTTGCAAAACCAACATCGCGATAAAACATCTAATTTCATTATTAGTTGTTGGATACCATTTTCTCATTCTTGATCGCGGCTTTAGGTTTGGGTGGCTTTGCAAAAATTGATCCGCATATAAATTTGTTTCTTTCACTATAAGGTTGATAAGATTATCGTCTAAATATTGTTCTATATAAAATGAACACTTTAATCGCAATTTTCTTGGTACAATTTCATTTTGACTATGGTTAGCAAGAAATTTAAATGGTTCTCTGTTGCCGCCTGTACTTTTCCACACATTTGGATCTTCATTTTCTTTGTCGCTTTCATTGTCTTCCGAATAGGTGTCATCGGATTCATTGCGATCAGTTTCACTATCAGACTCGGTGCTTTCATCGCTAGCATCCTCAGAAGACGAAAATATATGCAATCGTTGTCGCTTTAGTACAGGTCTAATAATGTCATCGTCACTGGAGGAATCACCCATTTTGGGGGTAAAATATGCTAAGAATAAAAAAAATAGTGGTTTACGAAACTTTTCTGGATAACTTTATGATAATTAGGCACTTGAAATACTTACATTGCACTTTACGTCGCTTCGAGATATCAAAAATCAAATGGCAAAATACAAGACGACAAATGAGCAAGTAGTCAACGCCGCAAACAACAATACAATACAAAAGAGAAGAATGCAAATGGGAACAGGCATAGAAAAGATAGATATCTATAGAAGGCCCACTCCCATATACTGGCCCGAGACTGCGTTTGGTGCCACCTGTGAGATTGTCCGCAACTAAACTTGGGACGACGGACCAGGCGGGATTTACGAATATATACAATAAAGTGTTAATTGTATAAAACTTCATGTTTTTTTATTACGACAATATTTTAAATTAGCCAATATTTATTTTCAAGTAAATAATTTGAAAATAGTAATTGAATAATTCATATAGTCGCAATAAAAAACAATGATATATATTTTAGTCAATATAAAAATTTAATATTTTTCTTTAAGTGAAATAGATTCACCTATTAAAATTTGTTGAAGATTGTAGTATGTATATAAAAGAAAACCAAATTGATAAAAATAATAATAATGGACTTACCGTACTATTGATATCCTGCACGAGAAAAACAATGTTTTGGAAGAATGGATGAACAGTAAAAAACAAATAGTAACAATAAAATTCAGTTTTATACATTTATTAATAAATAATGTAACAGTTTATGATATGTAATATATGTGCTGATCGTGATGATCCTTACAATGTTTGGTACCTAGATTAGATTAATGTAATACAAAAATTACTAACCTTTATTAACTTACGCCAAAGTAAATATCCACGAAGTCGCAATGAACACACAATAAACGTTTAATAATTCAAACGAATATCGGGCTAATAATCGCAAAGCAAAGGTATCGCAGGTATATTATAATAGAATATAGCCTACAAAATGCAAGTGTACTCTATCACAACAACAGCGAATGTGCTGGAAAGTGCGGGAATAACCGGGAATGTGGTGGGAATTATAAAGTTGGAATTAAACTTACTGGCGCCATCTAAAGAGTTTTTCCGGAAATGTTTTTATAGTATAAACAACTCCGTATAAGTGGACCGACCCTGGGAACAGTTTCCACTCCTGTTATCTATATTAGCGGCGGGGAGAGGGTACCACGCGCAGGAGTCAATGAACGGATATCGCAGCTGTTCGTAAACCTAAGTGGGGGCTTGTAATCGCGGCCTGCACTTCAGGTGTGCCGCCCTGCAACGCGAACATCCAATTCTCCGAAAACTAACCCGTAAAAAAATGAAGTTAGACAGCGCGAACATCATCGCAGATGGAAAATCTAATATACTTTGTTTTTATGGTTATGACTCGTCAAGATGAAAATCGGGATAATCAAAGATTCAGTGTTACTGCAGTGCTTACGAGTTAGCTCTCAGGAAGTTAGAAATCCAACTCAAATTATCTATAATTTTCATTTGTTTATTTCATTTCGTCCTGACCCCGCAACATTCTAAACATTTACAGCCTTATTAATAGATGTTAGTACACAGAATTAAGACCGTACTAAGAATGCTACTAACATGTCCGTATTAATAGAACATTTTAGTGGCTCACTAAATTTAGTATTCCACTAACTATTTAGTATCATTGTACTCCATGTTTAAACGCCAACAACACCATTAAACATAACCTATAATTCAAACCGCGTGACGTTTGAAATCGTTATTATAGTTATATTTGTGTATGTTGTGTATGTAAGTAATGGATACTAGCCAAAATGTTAGTATTGTGCTTAAACTTGTCTTGGAGTGCGTTTACAATGTTTTATAAATAAAAAATAATAATTTGCTTAGAGAAAATGTTGTAGATCCCAAAACTGGAATGAGTATGAAAAAGAATTAACAAATAAATTGAATCTATGAAAAAGAATTGCTATTGCATTCGGTCCGAGAGGAAATTAACATTATAGAAAACAAAAGAAAATTAACATCTTGCAATAAAGACAAGAGTGGTGCATGTAACTGTATCGCAGGAAAGTTGGATAATAATTACATAATTAAGCATTTGATTAATGTTATTAATGTTCACATACTTCTTACGTGCATTTAGTGTTAAATATCGCAAATTAAATTAATCAGACGTTTGTTTTGCACGCCTATTCAAGTTTAAAAAAAAAAACCTCTCAATGAAACAATTTATAGGTTAGATAAGACAAGTTGGCGCGCCAAAAGCGATGTTGCCACATGATTTTCCTTGTTAGCACGCAACTAACTAATGGCGTCTAAATATTGTTCTATTAATGTAGGACATTAGTGATATCTTAGTACGGTCTTAATGGCCACTAACTAGTGGCTTGTTAAAACTCTACTAAGGGTGATTCCATTAATAAGGCTGTTAAAATTTACGAATATAATTTAGTTTTCCCCAGAATTACAATTTAAATATCAAATTGTAACAAAATTTTACGCATGTCGAATATAGCCGTCATAACACAAAATTCTGCCATTCTTTCATGACGGATATAGTCGTCAAACACACTTAGGCCCGCTTTTACAATAGTCGGTTAAATTAAGGTTAACACTATCTCCGGATTAAATGCGAAAATACGCTTTTACAATGCCTAGTTAAAGCAAGGTTAGGGTTAAGAAGCAGATAATTCGGAGTTATCTTATCCGGTGCTTGGAGCAACAGATAAATCTCGGGTAATGCGCACAGCAAGCACACTCACCATACCGGCATTATAGCGATCTGCAATCGGTATTACATACAAGGGCCGTTAGAGGGCGACAAACTAGTTTCGAAAAAACATGCATTCTGGCATATTTCTAGGTGGAATATTGAGAACAAACTCGAGGGGGTCAAGGGTCGCATCAATATGCGACAAACACAACTTTCTAACCTTTCCGCAAGCAAAACGAAAAATGCCAATTCTATAAACTGCGCAACCGCATGTACCCGCAATGCTGCCAACGTTGGCGTTTTGGGAGAAAATCTATCTAAGCGTTTGTAAAAGGCAGCGTGCGTTAACTGAGAGATAAACGACGGGATTAGTTAAAGAGGGTATAAGTTAACCATCATTTATCCGACGATTGTAAAAGCGGCCCTTAACTGGTTAAAACTGCCCATAGTGAATTTGTTTAAAGTTGCCTAGGTTATCTTTGCAAACAACCATGAATATTACAGAGTTGTAAATTGCAAATTGCGCGCAAGTAAAAGTAGCGCAGCGGCGAGTAACGCAATTTCACAAGAGCGTAATTGCGTTACCACTCGTATTATGTACTACACTTTACCTACGACCTTACATTTATTTGCTTAAACTAAAGACAAATTAAAACTGTATATTGATAGGTTGACGTTTGAATTTTTAATGCTGTACTTAATTACTATTATTATTATTATTGTTTTGAATGCAGGTAATTCGAAACTAAGCTTGATTTATCGTTGTGGGGGTTGCGTTGCGTAGTTCGTTGGATCCAAGAGAATTCGATGTGGTCGTAACAGTTTATTTACAGAATACGAATATAACTAGAACTCAACCTAAATGAAACAGATATCTGTGACGCCTTCAGAATTGGTAAAAATCCTGATAAACGCCCACTAGTTGTGGAATTTGCATTAGTTGGTATTAAAAAATCCATTTTCCAAAATTGCCATAAACTAAAAAATGATACTGACCTTGTAGCTGTTGACAATGATCTTTGTCATGAGGACTTATCTGACAAAAAAATATTATTAAAAGCGAAACATGATTTAAAAGGAAAGAATATTGAAGCAAGATTAAAGGGTCTTACTCTAATTGTTGGCAACAAAATATACGGCTTAAAACGTTACAAATGGTTCCTTAAAGAATTTACGCCCAAGAAGAAATATTTCATCAAAATAATTTTTAAGGAATATACACTCATATCAAATTCATTCATATTTTATTATCGAAAATGAGCCTTAAAGTCCTACATATCAACACTAGATCGCTATTAAACAAATTTATAAATTTTAAGAGTTTTGTAATCAAAATTAATCACGATATAATAACTATATCGGAAACCTGGTTAAATCCAAATATCCCTGACTTATTATTACAACTAGATGGTTATAAATTGTATAGGCATGATAGACCTGACCAACGTGGGGGAGGCGTCGCCTGTTACATCCGTAACAGCATAAGACACAACCAAATAAAATTGATAACAAACCTAGAACTTCTATCATTTAAATTGAATATTAACTCAAAACCCATATATCTTGTTTGTTGTTATCGAGCACCGTCTACCAGTTTTCCCAGTTTTACAGCCGACATTGAGAAGTATCTGGATGAGTTACTGCTATCCAGCGACAGTAATGTAATCCCGTTGGGCGACCTAAATGTGAATTTATTAGATGTCAACAGTACAAATGTTGATCTACTTTTGAATACATTTGAATCATATAATCTCAAACAGATTATCGATGTCCCTACTAGAATAACTAAAAATACATCTACCCTTATTGACGTCATCTTTACTGATCTTACTCCCATAGATTGTGGAACCCTCGATTCAGACATACAATTATCGGATCATGAATTTATTTATGGCAATTTCTGTATTCCTGGGTATAAAAAGATACCGAAATCACACTCGTACAGAGATTTCTCAAATTTCGATTATAATATATTTAATGAAGCTATTAATAAACTTCCATGGGCAATATTTACATGACCAACGATATTAATAATAAATTAAGATTATTTAATAGCTATATTCTAGATGTCTTCAATATCTTGGCACCTATAAAAACAACTACCATGAAAAAGAAAAAAGAACCATGGCTTACAGAGAATGTGAAATTTTTAATTAAATTAAAAAATAATGCACATAAAAAGTTTAAATCTACTAAAAACCCGGTTCATCAAAAAGAATATGCAGAATTGCGGAACTTTACAACGTAAGCTATTCGCAATGAGAAGAAAGCCTATTATAAATATTGCTTGGAACATGAAAAAAATCCTTGGACCGCGTTAAAGAAGTGTGGCATACAGCTGAAACAAAACCTAGAACTACTAGAAAATCTAACAAATCCTACCTTTATTAACCAGCAATTCCATAATAGTCTACCGAAGGTTGCTGATGACGATAACTTAATAAATTACTACAATACTCATATTCTACTAACAAATGATGTCAAATTTAACCTGGAGCCAGTGCATGAGGAACAAGTTCTGAAGGTAATATCTGAGATGGAATCTAACGCTGAAGGTGTGGATGGACTTAGAGGGAATTTTATAAAGCTAATCTGCCCAGTAGCTCTACCAGTCATCACTCATATAATAAACTGCACCATTACGGAAAAGAAAATTCCTTGTCTTTGGAAAACTGCGATCATAGTTCCTGTACCAAAAATTTCGTTACGTTAATAAAAACAATATCATTCCTGAGAATCAATCAGGATTTCGTAAAGGCCATAGTTGTACAACAGCATTACTGGAACTATCTGATGATATTGTTTCTAATTCAGATAAAGGTCTTGTCACCTGCTTAGTATTACTAGACTTTTCCAAGGCGTTCGATACTATATCACATCGTCTATTACTCGCTATCTTGAGATATATTGGAGTATCAGAAAATAGTTTGGAGTTCTTTTCAAGTTACCTTCTGGATAGGAAAAAATTGGTTAAAATTAAAGGTCATTTTTCAGATTTCTTAACTGTTAACAGCGACATCCCCCAAGGTTCAATTTTGGGGCCTCTGTTCTTTAATCTGTACACGGCATTTATGAAAAAATATATTGCAACCTGCAAGCTAATTCAATATGCAGACGATAGTCAGCTATATCACTCATTTAACCCCTCTAACCACGTTGTTGCGTGTAATAATATTAACACCGATCTTCAGAATTTCTGTAATGCTGCGAAGCGCCACAGCTTGGTTTTAAATCCTAATAAATGTAAAATTATGTTTTTCAATTATCACCTCATAAAAACAGTGAATAGTCCCATTAATATAGATATCGATGGTAAAAAAATCGAAGTAGTAAAATCAGCCAGAAATCTTGGTGTCATTATTGATGATAAATTACACTTTGGTGCACATGTGGCGAGAATGAAGCAGAAAGCATACCGCAATCTAAAGTTTATTTACAATCTACGTAGTTTTATTGACATTTCAACTAGGAAGATTTTATGTACCTCAATGGTACTCTCACAGTTTAATTTTGCCTGTGAGGTATTTTCTCCGTTTTTACGAAAAACTGATATCAACGGTATTCAAAAAATGCAAAACAATTGTATACGATATGTATTTGGCTTGAAAAAATACGATAGGGTCAGCCATAAACTAAAAGAATTAAATTGGTTGAACATGTCTAATCGTTTCAAACTCCTTACATTTGTGCTTTATAAGAAAATTCTTATTAATAAGATACCTGAAACACTTTATAAACGCATATATTTTAGAGACTCTTTGCACGACGTAAATATACGTTGGAAAAAAAATATTAATATACCCAAACACAGAACCGAATATTTTAAAAAAACATTCACATACAATATCACTGCGATGAATTCGTTGCCTTGTAGCAACGTAAACAATATCAGACTATTTAAGAAACAACTGTTTAGTTATCTACAAGATCATTAAAAAATGGTGATGTGGCCATCATGTTACTTTCTCCGACTTGATGGTATCATTTATATTTACGCTTCCATGGTTTATTTTCAATTTAAATCATATTTTAAGTGTGCATCGAACGTTTCGTAGACTCGGATAAAACTGACGTTTAAAACGTCAAAATTATGAAATATGGAAAAATGTACTTCAAATTAAAAAACTCAGTTTACTCAAAAACTAAAGAGATTTCGAAAAAAACGTATTCTTCATAAATTGTTCATTTTGGCATTCTCTACAATTATCATTAACATAAGTTTGCTGTAACTATTAACGTTTCATAAGTGTACACCAAAAATGAAAAAAAAGAAAATAAATTTTTTTCTCGAATAACTATGATTTTATGAAAAATGTTTTCAAACAAAATAATTGAATTTCTTTATTGTCTTCAATATCTGTAAAAATGTTTTTGTGATATTTTTCATATTTAAGAAAATATTGGCAAAAAACAAAAAACAGTTAAGGTAAACACCCACTTCCGGTGTACGAAATTTTACCAAAAGCTTTTCAGTTCTTCGGATTATTAAATAAAACTTATGTTTAAAGTTTCATTTCAATTGGTCTATTAGTTTTTAAGATACAGCGCGCACAGACACACACACACACACACACACACACACACACACACACACAGACACACACACACACACACACACAGACACAATTTTTTTTTTTCCAGAAATTGTTGAAATGGCATCTAGGGACCCCAAAACGGATATTTCCGTAAAAAAAAATTTTGAAAAAAAAATCACGATCACAATACTTTCTCGTACTTCGTAACGGAGAAAGTAAAAAAAAAATTATGTAAATTATTTACGGATACTAATTATTATAAGTTAATTTTTAGGGTTGAGTGGAAGAGCAGCAATGTTATTCATAACATATATGCTGAACTCCGCCTATTTACCTCTATATTATTTCTTTATGTATTATACTTATACCTCTGTATTATCTTAAGTTATCACTGTAATGTACTGTATGTTCACTTTGTTATGTATTGATGAGGTAAATAAAGTCTTAATAAATAAAAATAAATAAATAAATAAATATATACAGGTACAGATAATTAAGTTTAGCGCGGTGGCGGTATCGCGACGCGGATTCCACGGGCGCTGCCGCGGACTGAAAATCGGCGCGGGTGCTGTGGGTGCACGGTCGTCGGGTTCACTCTGGTGTACAGGACCTCGGTCAGGTTCGGTCGTCGTGGTGTCCTATACGTGGGGGTCCTCGTCGGCGATGGTGGCAGCGGGATGGCGTGCGTCCTTGCTGGTCCTCGGGTTCGCTCTGGGCCTCGCCTCTGTGGTGTCGATGGGATTGGTGATAATAGCCTCGGGTGGTCCACGCAGTAGCGTCGTACTCTTCTACTGTCGTGGCGTCGACTCCGGCGTGATGTGCTCCGGGTCTGATGCTGCCGGACCGGAAGGCGTAGCATCGGATGCCGTGGGGAGCTTGTCGTAGCGTACCTTGGTGAGCTTGCTTTGATTCACGTGCCTTGGTGAGCTCTTGTATTTAGATACGTGCCTCGCTGAACTCGAGTTGCGTGCCTTGGTGAGCTCGCTTGTCAGACTATCTTACGGACTGTACTGACTGTTCGATTGCAGTGCGCTGATCGAAATGACGCGATGAGTGGTTTGATTCGCTCTGTTGAGACTGTCGTAGTCTGTCCGTGCCGGTCGATCGAGATGGTGTTCTTTGTTCGTTTAATCACTCGGAATGGTCCTTCGTAGGGGGGCTGCAGAGTTTTTCGCATCACGTCGATCCGTACGAAAACGTGTGAAGCCGTCGCTAGGTCTTTGAAAACGAAGGGCTTCGATTTGTTGTGTTGTGTCGTTTGCACGGGTTTGATTGTTCTGAACACGCGTTGTAACTGGGTAGCGTAATTTTCGGCTTCGATTGACTTTTGGCCTCTTTGGTTGGTTAGCATTTCTCCTGGGAGTCGCAGTGTCTGACCGTACACTATCTCTGCTGATGTGGTTTTGATGTCGTCCTTCCAAGCCGTCCGTATGCCTAGCAGGACGATCGGTAGTGCCTCTGTCCATCGGATGTCGGTGTGGCACATTAACCACTTCGTGCCCATGCTGCATTGATTTAATCCCAGGTTTGATGAAAAATTACTTCTTTGTTGTTGTTAACTTTTTCTACGAAATATGATTTCACTGTCACAAACTTTCCCATTTATGCAAAAAATATGAAAAAATATTCCATAGATAGCGCTAAAGAAGTAATTTTTTTGTACAATGTTTTTGTTTTCATTTTTTGCTTGTTGCCACATGTGGCGAACCTGGGCGTGAAGAGGTTAATGCTGCCTTCAGGTGTCTGTGGAATCGCTCTACTAGACCGTTTGCCTGTGGATGATATGCCGTGGTGCGGTGTCTCGTGAATCCTGTGGTTTCTTCAAGTTTTTTAAACAACCGGGATTCGAATTGGCGTCCTTGGTTTGTCGTGATTTGCTGGTGTGCCGAACCTGGCTATCCAATGCGTCGTGAATAGTCGGGCGACTGTTTCTGCTTCGATGTTGGCCATTGGGATCGCTTCTGGCCATCGTGAGAATCAGTCGATGCACGTTAGCAGGTATTTCTTCCCTTCTGCTTCGGGTAGTGGTCCCACTATGTCGATATGTACATGTTCGAATTTCGCTGATGGTAGCCTAAATTCTCCTGCTGTCGGGGCGTTATGTCGGGTGATTTTCGATCGTTGGCAGGCTGTGCATTGCCTGCTCCAACGTTTGAAATCTTCTCGTACGCCGGGCCATACGAATTTCTGTGTGACCAGTTTCGTGGTTGCGTTGGCACCAGGGCGTGACAGTTGATGTTGGATGTTGAATGCTGCCTGTCTGTAGTCGCGTGTGATGCAGGGTCGGACTATGTCGGTCGTCGTGTCGCAGAAAATTTCGCAGTTATATTCGGGTAGGAAGAGTTTTTTTAGCTGTAGGCTGGATTTCGTGTCGCTCAGGATTCGTTGCAGTTCTAGGTCGGACCGCTGGTCGGTTCCTAGGGCTGCAAGGGCTGAGTGTGTCTGCTACGATGTTCTCTTTCCCCTTGACATGTTGGATATCGGTGGAAAATTGGCCGATGTAGTCGAGATATCGGAATTGTCTCGGCGAGCACTTCTCGGGCTTCTGTGCGAAAGCAAACGTGATCGGTTTGATCCAGGAGGTGCTGATATTGCCTTATGGTGGCGTGTATTGCAAGAAGCTCTCGGTCATAAGCTGCGTACTTCTGTTCAGCTGGGGATAACGTCCGTGACATGAAAGCTAGTGGTTTCCACTCGCCCTGTTGTATTTGTTGTATGACGCCTCCTAGGGCGTAGTCTGAAGCGTCGGTCGTGACTGCTGGGGGTGCGTTGGGCTTTGGATGCGCTAACAGTGCTGCCTCTGCGATTTGCTCCTTGCATCGCGCGAACGCGGCTCATGCGTCATTTGTCCACTCGACGGGTTGGTTGCCTTTCTTCTTGCCTTTCAGGAGGTCATTCAGCGGGGCTTGTACGCTAGCAGCGTTGGGAATGAACCTTCTATAGTAGTTGATCATTCCGAGCATTTGTCTTAGTCTCTTCGCTGTTTCGGGCAGCTGCAGGTTCTGGATGGTCACTACCTTGTCGATGAGCGGTGTGGTTCCTTCTCCCGATATCATATATCCCAGAAAAGCTATCCTGGATGCTCCGAATTCACACTTGGCTGGGTTGAATACTATTTCGTTGTTTCGTAGTCGTTGGAATAGTTGTCGTAAGTGCTTCTCGTGTTCGTCCTCTGATTTGGAGGCCACCAGAATGTCGTCGACATACACGTAGCAAAATTCCAGGTCTCGCAGGATTCCGTCCATGAACCGTTGGAATGTCTGCGCTGCGTTGCGTAGACCAAACGTCATAAGTGGGAATTCGAATAGTCCGAATGACGTGGTGATTGCTGTTTTTGGAATGTGCTGCTACGGGTATTTGATGGTAGGCTCTGACCAAATCGATCGTGGAGAAATGTGTGCTGCCGTGTAGTTCTTAGGTACAATCTTCGATATGCGGAACGGGGTATTTATCCGGGATCTTTCTTGCGTTGAGTGCTTGGTAATCGCCGCACGGTCTCCATTCTGCATTTTTTTTGCGACACTAGGTGAAGTGGCGAGGACCATGGGCTTTTCGATGGTCTTGAATTCGCTTTTCGCTGTTCGTAGCTTGTCGGGTGCGAGTCGGCGTGGTCTGCTGGATACTGTTTGACCTGGCGTTGTTTGGATATGGTGCACTGTTCCATGTCGTGTGGTTGCTGGTAACCCGGCTAGTTTGCAGATCTCAGGGAATTCGCTCAGGATTTGTTGGTATTTTTTACTGTTGTTGATCGTGCTCACCGTTGCCTCGTCGCTTGTTGTCAGTTGGCCGGGTGTGGTGATGCTAGTTTTGGCGTCCCTGAGTTTTTGGTGTCGGATGTCGGGTAGTAGCTCGTAGTGGGCTAGGAAATCGGCCCCTATGATCGCCTTTTGTACATCCGCAATCACAAACCGCCATGGGAAATTCCTCCTTAAACTTAGATCCAAGTTGAAGTTTACTGTGCCGTACGTGTTTATCACAGTTCCATTCGCTGCGTAAAGTTTGTACGCGGCAGCGTGGCTGGTTCGCTTTACGAGTTTCCGTGGGAAAACGCAGACGTCTGCCCCTGTGTCGATCAAGAATTGGACTCGCATTTGTCGATCGGTGACGTATAGATGGCGGGAGGTGTTAGGCGTGTGGTCAGTCGCCGCTACTGACTGCCTTGGTCGTTTCCCTGCTTCCAATGTTTGCACGTGGGTCGGCAGTTTCGCGCTTCGTTGCCAAACTTGTAGTGGAACCAGCACGTCTCATATTCGCGGGTTTTCGCACGGGTTCTGCCTTAGCTATGGCTTCTGCTTTGTGACTGGTCGCGTCTTTGTGGTCGTCTGAAGTTCTGCTTCTCTTGTTACTGTTGAAGCTGCGTCTTCAGTTGTCCGATCTCCGCTACGAGGTTCTTCAGCGTGTCATCGTACGTGTGCGTGGCCTCGTTTACCGTTTGGACTGCTATGTTCGCCATGGCGTCTGCCCATTCTGCCACTTCTTCCAGTGTTGCCTTAGTTTGTGTCGCGAGTATGGCCTGCATGTGGTTTGGGAGTCGTCCCAACCACAGCGATCGGAGAATCTCTTCTGGTACGCTGGTGCCTGCTAGGAATTGTAAGTGACGTAGGAATCGAGGTGGTGTTCGGTCTCCTAATTCTTTACGTTCCAGCAGTTGCTTTGTTCGTTGACTTGGAGAGCTTGCTTTGGTTCACGTGCCTTGGTGAGCTCGTGTTGCGTGCCTTGGTGAGCTCGCTTGTCAGACTATCTTACCGACTGTACTGATTGTTCGATTGCAGTGCGCTGATCGAAGTGACGAGATGAGGGGACACATACTCTATTTAAGTGGGTCGTGCGAGCGTAGGGTGCGCCCTCTGTTCAGGTTGCGGGCGGCCCTTTTCCTTTGGTGGGGGATCGTGCGTAGCGAGTGCCGCAGGTGGTGAATCACCCTAGTGGCGAGCGTATTTCGCGCGCCCGGGCGCGGTTCGCCACAGCGAGTAACGTAATTTTACAAGCGCGTAATTGCGTTACCACTCGTTTTATGTACTACACTTTATCTACTATCTTACATTTATTTTTACGTTTGAATTTTCAATGCTCTACTTAATTACTATTATTATTATAATTGTTTTGAATGCAGGTAATTCGAAAATAAGCTTAATTTATCCTTTCGGTAACGTAGAGTTCACTAATATTAGAAAGAAGTTATCTGTTCGCTGGTACATTACACTGATCAGACAAGTTCAGCAACACGAGCTCAATACCCAATAATTCGGTACTCACACACATATAACAGTAGATTATACAGGGTTCGACAAATGTGTCGGAACACCTGATTTCTGGCTAAAAGTTTTTTTTTATTACATTTAAAGTAAATGTGCATAGTTTTATTTATTCTATTCAGTAATGTACTTTGATTTTCAACAGCTACACTATTTTTTGAGATAGGATTTGATCAATTTATTGTTACATGTTACATGAAAAACCGTTTATTGCATATTTTCAAGCTTAGAATAAAAAAATCCGCCTTTGCGCAATAACTCTCGGCGGTGCAATTGCACAAAAGCGAAAAGAAAAGTAAAAAAAAACATGGTGGGGTCTTGGTGCAATGGTGTCAGATTTTTATGGAGTTGGCAATGATTTTGGAAAAACACTTATTATTCGTTCATTGATGTAGATATAAAAAAAATGGTGATGTGGCCATCATGTTACTTTCTCCGACTTTATATTTACGTTTTCATGGGTTTATTTTCAATGGAAATCATATTTTAAATGTACATCGAGCGTTGCGTAAACTCGGATGAAACTGATGTTTAAAACGTCAAAATCCTGAAAGATGGAAAAATTATACTTCAAATTCAAAAACTCGGTTTACTCAAAAACTAACAAGATTTCGAAAAAAACTTATTCTTTAGAAGTTGTTCATTTTGGCATTCTCTACAATTATTATTCATATAAAATTGCTGTAACTATTATCGTTTCATAATTATAAACCAAAAATTAAAAAAAGTTAATAAATTTTTTTCTCAAATAGCAATGATTTTATGAAAAATATTTTCAAGCAAAAGCTATTCATTTCTTTGTTGTCTTCGATGTTTGTTTAAATGTTTTTGTGATATTTTTTATATTTAAGAAAATATTGCCAAAAAACAAAAAACAGTTAAGGTAAACGCCCACTTCCGGTGTATGAAATTTTACCAAAAGCTTTTCAGTTCTTCGGATTATCAAATAAGACGTATGTTCAAAGTTTCATATCAATTGCTTTATTAGTTTTTGAGATACAGCGCACACAGACAGACACACACACACACAGACACACACACAGACACACACACACACACACACACACACACACACACACACAGACACAAAAAAAAAATTCTAAAAATTGTTGAAATGGCATCTAGGGACCCCAAAAAGGATATTTCCGTAAAAAAAAATTTTGAAAAAAAAATCACGATCACAATACTTTCTCGTACTTCGTAACGGAGAAAGTAATAAAGTAGATATAATAAATATCACTTTGATAATTAATCAATTATTAAGTGCGCACACAATTTTATCACAATACATGGTGGGTTTATACGAGGTTTAAGGATTAACGTTTAGGGTTTAACGTTTAAGGGAAAGGTGCCGTTCACACGAAAATTAAGAATTAAGAATTTTAGATAATACGCTTGCGCGTCGATGTTGCCAGATCGTTTATCACAAATTTTAGGAAAATACTGTTTTGCAACTAATTCTTCTAATGAATATAAAAAAACAATAAAAGTATTGTTTACAATATTCAATTCTTCATTTTTATCGCTAAAAATTCCGTCAAATTACTTAAATCCCATGTTTTAACAAATGATTTAGAATGAATATGTCTGGCATCATTGTACTTATCAGCTGTGTTTGTGGAAACGATTAATTTACCTCAATTTATGTACACTGATTGAATGCTTCAATATGGATAGATGCCACAAAGTCATCAAAACTGTCCATTTTTAATCTTTGGTTGTTTACAAACACAAGCCGTGAACATAACCTCCTACAATTTACCGCGTGCCAAACATTCCTTGTGATTCGTTGTTTAAAAAGCTGTCAGCTCTAAAATTATACGCACATAGATTTGTGTTTAACGATTTTAAGGGAAAAGTATAAAGTAGCCTACCCTTAAACATAAACGTTAAACGTTAAACGTTAAAATCCTTAAAACTTCGTATGGACGTATAAGCACTAATACGTTAGTTCTACTTTGCTTAAGCACTAATCCTTAAACGATAAACGTCGTATAAACCCAGCAACAGTTCTGTTAAAATATTTGACGTTTGTTTTTATGAAACTAACCTCACTTTTAGATCATTTCTTTTTTAATTAATCATACGAAACAGTGCCCGTACGCCCATGTCATACAACGCAGTGCTGCCAAATTCTTTGATGCCAACTTTATAAAAGTCTCAATTTCGGCCACTCGGTGTATATGGACTAAATAGTTCTTCATCAACACAATCTCCTGTATAAAATCCTAGTGTTTGAATCAATTGCCAAAATTTAGATTAACGGACTACTAAAATCTTGCCGCTGATGACCTCGGGTCCGGACTCCATGGAACCCATGAAACCCATTTGGATACGCAACTATACTCGGCGCACCGAATCGGTGGTATTATGGGTTTGCGTGATTTTCGCGTGATGTTCGCTGATTGGTCAGCGCTAACGCATGTGAAGCGTGTGTCACGCAGCCGAAATTTTTAATCAGGCCCGTTGTATGCCATGTGTTCTCGTTTTTCTGTCATATTTAAATGTAGTGATTACGTCGTATCCTTAAATCAGCCTTTTTCAATTACAATTAATCTGGAAGTGGTAAATAGATAGTATTTGTGGATTAAAGTAGAAAGATTTATATTAAAATGTGGCAAGGCTGTATGAATCAGGCTTTTCATAACGTCTCGATGAACTATCACGAGGACGCGGGGTGAACGCAACGTGACCATACCACCTATTCGGTGCGCCGAGTATAGTTGGGTTTGATAATCATTTTCAGCACGTTTTATTGGATGTTAAAACAAAAAGCCGTCTTGTCTAAATAATTATTAAAGCAGATTATTTCTTTCAGATTGGTACCCAATATGAAAAAACTAAGTACAGCAATAAATGGTACTTTATTTTATGTGGAATTTGATCCTGTGACGTCAAATGACAACGCTGCCATAAGTATTGATGACTAATTTCTACTTTTACCTATAAGAAATGAAAGTTTTAAATTTTATTTTCCAATAGAATTTCCCTATTTTGAATTATCTATGTTCCATATATTAAAAATATACATTGACTATAAATATTTGTTTATTAACTTTTTCCTTATTTTGTTTAAATAAATCCCTTTCCTGGCAGTCCACAAGTTTTAATTTTTTATTTTTGTAACTTTATATCTTAAGCTGTTTTTGGATATAATTACTGCTATATTGTATTTAACGATTTCAAAAATATTTGTTTTCAATGAAAAACAAAAAAGCTTTGTATCGTGACTTTATTTGTTCAATACCTTAAGGGCAGACCACGAGTGGTGTTCGATTATGGAAATGAATAATCGATTATTGATTATTTTTAATAATCGATTATATCGATTAATCGAATTTATCGATTAATCGATAATCGAAATTATCGATTAATCAAAAATCAAATTATCGATTAATCCATTAATTGAATATTTCTCGAGTAATAATCAAAACATCAAAGTTTTGCACAGCCTCGTGAACACTGTTTTTCAATCTTATTAATGTAAATTGGAAGCTGTAATCAATTCGTCTGAATGACATTATCATATATAACATCTCTAGTGCATCAAATATTACCGATCATTTTTTGCGAGTGATTTGCGTTCATAATCACGAAAATGAAACAACCAATGATAGATCGTAAGTAATTATAATAAATATTCAAAATTACCACCTTCACGTTCTAAGTAGTAGCCAAGTCGATTATAAAATCCTTGAATAGCATTTCTAATGTGTTGCCGATTTCTTCTTAATTCATCGCAAACAGTAATTTACGATCTTTTAACTCTGAAGTATTTATAATAATGTTATTATATACAAACATCTTTATTTGAAGACATATTTACAATTTTTTAGTGTTGCTTTACATTATAATATAACAATACTTCAATAGGCTATCGACCAGGAGATCTTTTCGCCTTCTTATTATGTTATCTTCGGCTTTTTTTTATTAGGGGGCTAGTTTTGTGTCAGGGAGGGTTTTAGTGAGGATATATATTCAAGTAAGGTTACATTCGGTTTTTGGAATTTTGGGGGGATATTAGGGTTTTGGAAAGTACATAGTCGATCGACAAACTTGCAGCTATTAGGATTAATAGCGAATCGTTTTGCAAGAAACAGGATGCGTTCTGAAATAGGTGTTATGTTCGATTTTTGATATAGGAGGAGGTTTGATGGATTATGAAGTGGGTTTAGAGGATGGCGCAATTTTGTTAGGATTCTGAGGGAGGAGCGTTCACCAATTTCTAGGTTTCGAATGGTGGATGGACTGGAGTTGGCAAATAGAATTGCTCCGTATTCTAGTAGAGAACGGCAAATTATTTTGTAGATCTTGGTTGCGGTTGAAATATTAATACCTTCGCTTTTATAGGTAAGACATCTGAAATATTTTGCACGTGCTTTAACCTTTGATTTAATGGATAGTGTGTGTTTTTTGAAATTAAATTATTCCTAGGTACTTACAGGATGCTTTGAAGGGGACGGATATTCCATTGATGGTTAGGCTATAGGGAGTCGGTGGTATTCTGTGATAAGGAATTAGGAGTTGGGTTTTGGTGGCATTAATTTTGATACGCCATCTAGAAAACCATTTTTGAATAGACTGAAGTAGCTGTTGGAGTAAATGTAATGTTTTTGGAATTGTAGATGAGTGACACATCAGGGCCATATCATCGGCAAATTGTATTACGTAGGATTTAGGATTAATGACATTCGGATTAAGGTGATAAATATCGTAACAGTATATGTTATAAAGGATTGGGGAAAGGGGGGAGCCTTGAGGAACACCTTGTTTGGGAGAGAATGTTTGGGATAGGGAATGGCGTACTTTTACCTTGAGTGTTCGATCAAATAGGAACTTTTGGATGAGGATTATCAGGTGTTTTGGAATATTGAGGAGGTTGCATTTGTACAGCAGACCTCGATGACAAACGGAATCAACCGCCTTTTGAATGTCGAGAAATAAAATTGCGGATTTTTGGCCTTCGAGGTGTGCTGTCTGGCAGTTGGATGTAAGGATGGTAAGGGGTAATACCGTGGATTTTTTTGGCATAAAGCCAAATTGATAAATGGGAATGTGTTAGGACATATGGGTAAGGATTTTTTTCTTTAATAAGGGATTCGTAAAGTTTTCCAAGGACAGGTAAAAGGGTGATAGGTCTATAGCTTGTTAGTAGTAACAGATCGTGATCATGTTTAGGGATGCAGGCAATGATTCCAAGTTTCCATTCTGGTGGAAAGTACTACGTGGAGTAATTAAAATTAAAAAATTTTAGGATGTAGGAATGTATATTATTTGGAAGGGATTTTAGGATTCGTTTATGGATATTGTCGTGTCCAGGAGATGTGTTTTTACCTTTAGCTAGCAGTCTAAAATAGTCCGTCTCTTCTATCTTGTCGTTCGCTGGGGAAGGGATGGGAGAGTTGCTAAAGTTGTTGAACCAGTCATTTACAGTGTCGTACGTATTCGTGTCAAAGTCCTTGTCTTCAGTTTCTTGATATGTCTTTTTGAAATATTCAGCAAATTGTTCTGCCATTTCGGCGTCATCAGTTATAATTTCATTCGTTAATGGATTTTGTAATTGTTGCATAAATTTCGAATTTTGATATTTTGAGAGTTTTTTAATCTGTGTCCAAAATTGTTTACCTTCTAGATTATTTATATCGTTGCAGGTTTTAAGCCACATCTGTTGTTTGTATTCACTAATCATATTATGTATGTCTTTGTTTAGTCTGTTGCATTTCTGTTTTAAATTAATATCTTCTAACTGTCGCATGACTCTGTAAAGCTGTCGTTTGTATTTCAATAGTCTTAGGATATATCTGGGAAGTGGGTATTTATATGGTTTTTAGTTATTTTTGGCGTATGTGTTTCTATTGATTGGGATAGAATTTGGTTAAATTGGGAAATGGTATTAGGAGATATTTCTGGGTGCGAGGTAATAAATTGAGAGATATCATGCGATATAAGATCAATGTCAGAATTGTTAAAATCAAGTATGTAATCAGTAACACTAGGAATGGTTTGGTGGATATCTCGTTGGAATTGGATGGATAAATGGTCTGAACACAGGTCTGGGATAAGTTGGACTGAATTAATATTACTTGTACATAACAATATATCGGGAGTGGTAGATTGATTATCACTCATAATGAAAGTGGGTGAGGTACGGATTTGGATAAAATTAGAATGAGATATGAATGAGGAGAGATGACGTGATTTCGTTTTGTTAACGTTAAAATCTCCAATGATAATGGCGTTACTATATAGAGATGCTTTTGTTAATATTGAATGTGAGATGTGGGATGGATATAAACTAGGAATAGATGTATGTCATATGAGGGAAAGGATAGTACACAATAGATACATGCATTGAGAGGATTATTAATTTTTGGAGGATTTGCTTTTTTAAGTTTATATTTAGGATGGACTGCTACTATTGAGGTTATTGTGGTCATATATGGATGCAGGGATTTCGATGGATGGCCAATTTTGGAAATTAAAGGGATGTTAGGATACAGTTTCTACTAACAATTTGACATGGATTGAGTTATTGGATAAGTAATGGGATAGTAGATGGGAATTCTTGGCAAGGGAATTAATGTTGGTATATAAAAAACCCACACTATCCATCTCTGCTAACTAAAGTATGGACTCCCTCTACAGGAATAACGGGCGGGATTATATGGGGAAAATCTAAATCGAACATTACAACAAACATTCGGTTGCCTGAAAAGGATACGTGTGTATCAACGCGGTATGACTCTATGAACCTGTTTCGTAATTGTTTAATGAGAGTTTATTTCGGTGGAATAGGTATCTAGGATAAAATCATGGATGGTGATAGACTCGTGATGTACTCGTTAGCTTTTGGTCTACCTGTGAGGATTTCTTGTTAGTTAAATGGATTTTAACATTTGGGATTCCTTGCAGTGGCGGCTCGTCAACTTTTGGTTTGGTGAGGCACAGATTTAATATTGTCAACACTTCACTCGGCCAATAAAACATCTGTGTATATACCGGGTGACCCAGGGTTCTGTAAAAGCCCCATAACTTATTTGCTATTTGAGACATCGACTTCTATTTTTCATAAACTGGTACCCACACTTATTCTACATATTTTAAAAATATGTATGTTTTTGTACAGGGTGTCCTAGTATAAGTAACAGATCAAAGTTATGTTTTTTTTAAATGGAACACCCCATATTTTATACTTAATTTTTAATCCTCTTAAGAAGCTGATAAAAATAGTATAAGATACTATGGGTCTATTATGGACGGTTGGTTAGTTATGGGCAAATTTGTGGCACAAACATGTACACATTGAAAATATTGCAGAAGCATTCCTAGCAAAGATTGCTTCATTTTTTATACATTAGAACATTTTCCACATCATGAAGAATAATACACATCGGCTTTAGTCCTTTTTTGTTAATACTGCTATACAGGGTGTCAACATACGCAAAACAACGGATAACTATTTTTTTCAAATAAAACACCACCACGTTGCCACCAATCTATGGCATTTTTGATAAGCTTTCCAATGATATACAGTTTGCATAACAAAATATTAAGGATTCTTGAGATTTATCAATAAAAACATATTTCTTTTATTACCTTCTGATGATTTATGGATTTTCAGCCAAAACTATGCATTTTCTGGAAAAATTCCGCTCTACAACTTTGGTCTCTTATTATTCTTTCAGAAAATGCATAGTTTAGGCTGAAAATCCAAAAATCAACAGAAGGTTGATATATAGGGTGTTCCATTTGAAAAAAATAGTTATCCATTATTTTGCGTATGTTGACACCCTGTATAGCAGTATGAACAAAAAAGGACTAAAGCCGATGTACATTATTCTTCTTGATTTGGAAAATTTTCTAGTGTATAAAAAATGAAGCAATCTTTGTTAGGAACGCTTCTGCAATGTTTTCAATGTGAACATGTTTTTGCCACAAATTTGCCCATAACTAACCAACCGTCCATAATCTTAGTCTGTAATACCGTCCATACTATCTTATACTATTTTTATCAGCTTCTTAAGAGGATTAAAAATAAAGTATAAAATATGGGGTGTTCCATTTAAAAGAACATAACTTTGATCTGTTACTTATACTGAGACACCCTGTACAAAAACATACATATTTTTAAAATATATAGAATAGGTGTGGGTACTAGTTTATGAAAAATAGAAGTCGGTATCTTAAATAGCAAATAAGTTATGGGGTTTTTACGGAACCCTGGGTCACCCGGTATATCTTTAAGATATTCTATTGTTCAGCAAGAACCACGAGAAGGTGTGAAGATTTTCTTGCCGGGATGGGAAAATTGGAAAGGAAATAATAAGGTTCAACTATTAAATAAAAATAAATAAATATTTAAATTCTATAAGAAAAATAAAACTCTACGTAGGTTTATAATAAATAATGGAATGTGTTATGGAAATAAATGGGACAACAAACTTAAAAATACTCTAATAAATATTAAATATAAAATACAACATAAAACTATTCATTTGAAAATAAATAAATTCTTAAACAAAACTAGAAATGTGTATATTGAATATTAAAGAAAACGGATCCTATTTATTTAAAGAGATTGCACAAAAGTGTTTCAAGAAAAATGTAATCAAAAAATTTAATGGTTTTTATATATTAATGGTATTCTTCTGTTCTTATTTTCAGCAAAATAATCTATAATTTGATCGTAAAAATGTTCATTTTTACAAAGTGTTTTCACAAATTCCTTTTCAATAGCAATGAGTGACATATTTGACAACCTATTTTGGCCTATTTGATTTCTTGTGCATGTTTTTATTCGTTTTAATACGGAAAAACTTCTTTCCACAGATGCAGATGTTACCGGTATGGTTACTATTAAAGAAATTAGTTTGTACAATTCAGGCATACATACTTGCAAGTCATTATTCTTTATATATTCTAACATATCCATTGGCATTTTAGACTCACCAAGAAGCTTATCTGAATATAGAACCCACAGTTCATTTCGTAATTGTATTTTGTCAAAAAATGGATATTGCTTAATTAATTCTTCAAACAACTGCAATGGAAACGTTTTTGAATACAGTTCAAACTTACTAACAGAAATTAAATCAAAGAATTTTAATTTACTTAGATCAAAAAATCTTGTTTCGATTTGTCCTACCACTGTATCTAAAATTTCGTAAAATATCTGTTTATATTGTAATCCCGTATCATCTGCATCATCAGAGCGCTTTCGCTTTTTCGGAGGATTTTCTATGTCAGAAAAATGTTTTTCGTATATATGATTAAAATATGTTTCATTGGTTCTAAATTCCTTTAATTTTAAAATAAGTGAAGTTAAACGCCCTCTTGCATACGTGATGTCAGTTAGTTTGTGTTGAAGAATTAAAAATACAACACTTGTTTGTTCAAAAATAAGTTTGAAGGAATCTAATAAGAAACAGAAATGGTTGTCTTCTAACAATGATTTTAAGCCGTATGCCTCTCTGATAGATATATTATCAAATTTGTCTGAATTAATTATAAAATTGAATACTTCAATTAATTTATTTTTATTTTCATGAATTGTCAAAATAACCCGAGATGTAAAATTCCAACGTGTTTGTGCATTAGATGGTATTCTTGCATTACAAATTTCATCCAATACTGCGGTTCGTTTTGTTGATTTTGAAAAGAAAGCAGAAAATCCTGTTAGATTTGAAAAAAATATTCGTACTTTTTTTATTGAGTTGCACGATTTACTTAGCACTAAATTTAGAACGTGAGCATGGCAATGAGTAAAAATTGCTTGTGGAGCTACTGATTTTACTTTGGTTTGTAAACCATTCAAATGACCAGCCATAACAGCAGCACCATCATAAGTTTGAGCAATTAATTTTTCTTTGATATTAAATTTTCCAAATGTTTCTGTTAACAAGATGAATAAATCTTCTGACGTTCGTTGAGAATTTACATCATAAAATCCCATAAACCTTTCAACAAGTGTTCCCTGGATGACGTATCTAAATATAACTGATAATTGAGAAATACAAGTGATATCAGTAGTTTCGTCCACTTGCCATGAAAAAAAATTGGAATTTAAAATTTCACTTTCTATTTGATTCTTCAGTGTGTAACTGATTGAATCAATTAACTCATTTTGAATTGTTTTTGAAAGCCCCGAAAAAAATTGAAGCATCATCTAATTTTTTTTTTAAATCCCATCCGTTTTACTCATTAACAAAACTAATTCTCGAAAATTCCCCTTATTATTTGAGGTTTCTGATTCGTCATGCCCCCTAAATGACAATTCCTGACTGCACAAAAATATTGTCACATCGATTAATCTTTTTAAAATCCCCCTATTTTCCTTCACGTTGTTATTGTACGTTTCGATTTCAATTTGCCGAGCCGTACTTGAAACATTAACTATATTTTGTTTACCTAAAATGTGAAATTTACAATTTGATGATATATGATCTCTACTTTTGGAATGCTTATCAATAGAACGCGCTAAATTTTTTAAATCGTCATAACCTGTTTTATGCTACAAAATAATTTATTTCTAATCATTGTACCTGTCAACCAACTACATTTGTCAAACCATGCACTTTTAAATGATCGATGTTTTTGAATCAATAATAAACTAAGATCAGGGCAAGGCCTTTTGATACCTTTTACATAAACTTTATCATCGTACGACAACCGGCTAAATGGATTATCAAGCAAGAAATTTACGATGTCTTTACAATTTCTCACTGTAAGAGTGCTATTTCCGTCATCCATTATAATATAGGAATAAATACTATTTACTAATAAATATCAATAAGATTACCTTTAATAACTAACGCTGATCAACGGACGGCGGAGTGAAATGAATAGATTACTAACACAGCTGACAATTGCGAGTGCCGCGAGGTTCTCTCTCTCTATCACGCGGGTGATTTCCGACCAATGAGAAGCCTGTGAGGCTCGCCTCCGATATCGAAATAAATCTGCACATTACTTCGAATGTGACATGGGTAAACTGTGTGGAGGCATATTAAGTTGCATAAATTCCTACCGCTCTGGTTCATTTCTGCCGCAAGTTCGGCCTGGATGGGCGCGCTAATTCTGATCATTAAAAATCGGGAATTTTCCGTTAATACATCCATTTATAATTACTGTATAATTAATTATCAATATTAAAGCCAACACGGAAGAAATTTATTGAATAGATTTATATTTTTATAAAATAGAAAATTAATGGTGAGGCAGTGCCTGAAAATTAATGGTGAGGCAGTGCCTCACCTGCCTCCCCTGACGAGCCGCCACTGATTCCTTGTAGTGGCTCCATCGGTCTCTCGGGGCATTTTACGGACCACGCTCCGTGTGTGGTGCTTCCACATGATTTACATTTTGGTGGCAGACTGCTTTTGGTCCTGAGCATTTTGCACATGTGATGTTTTCTGTGCAATTTTCCGTAATGTGGTCATATTTATTGCATTTTGCACATGGTAGTGGTATTGGTTGGGGTGGCCTACTCTCTTCGACTGGGTAGATTTTACATAAAAATGGGAAATTATCATGTAGTAGTTTTGTGTACGCTTCATAAGATCCCGTAATTATTCTTATAATTCGTGTTTTTTTGGTTGGTGGCCTTTGAGATAATTCGGCGGCAATAGCGGTGCTCAATTCCGAGCGATTTTAAACGTTCGCTTATTGTCGCGTCTTCGATCTCCGGGTCAACGCTCCGGATAACGCAGCAGTACGACCGACGGAGTGGGAGCATTCCTCTTCTGCGCAGTGACAATACTCTTTGCAAAATGGGTGATAACATTTTGGGTTATTAACCTCGCTAAATTCTGTGCACACGTGGGATCGTTTGATTTTATTATGAATCCGTTTTTAGTTTTAATTATCATGGCTGCATTGTCAAAGTTATTTTTGGTCCAGATTTTTGCCACTTGGATCCGGGAAATATCGATTGTGGTGGTTACGTTGTATGTGTAGTTGTATGTAATAGTTGTGGTTGTAGTTGTTGTGGCAGATGTGGTGGCTGGGGTGGTGGTTTTATTTCGTGTTTTATTGGTTGAGTTTTGAGAGCGCGGGGCACTCACCTCGCTTGTAGTGGACATTTCGGCTGCAGATGACTCTTCCGTATTTTTCTTCGTTTTTCTTGGTCTCCCTCTTTTCCTCTTCGGGTGCACAAATTCAGCCTCCGACTCGGATGAGGCCTCTGTGGGCTCCATGTGATAAGGTAACCACTTTTAAATTAATATAGATAATCTCTCGTTAGTATACACGTGTCGTTTGGAGACAAATCAAGCGACCGGGGTGGCCAAGGTATCGGACCAAATCTACCTATCCAGCGATCAGGAAGTAATTCACTTAAATAATTATTAATGGCAGCTATAGAATGTGGAGACGCTCCATCCATCTGATAATAAGGAGCAGCAATGTTTAGTGTATGAATTTCTGGCATTATACGAGTTCGCAGAAGATCTAACTAAACATTACTGTTTAGACCAATAAGGGTATCATTAATTAGCCCAGCCTCCAGCCCACACATTAACTCTCGCATTGTATTGTGTGTGCGTCAAATTTTGTAAGCGAGGATTATTGCACGCCCAAAATCTAAAAGGTGAAGGAATGGATGTAAGGAATGGGTAATGGGTATCGATAAGGAATGAAGAATACTAACCTATAATTTTGTGGATTAACTTCACCAATTAAGGAAAATGATGCCTCATCAGTAAATATTATTCTGTGTAAAATTTCTTGATCATTATTAATTAAATTGAATACGGTTTCACAGAATTCTGTTCGTTTGCCTTTGTCCTCATTTGATAGTTGCTGATGATTTGAAAACTTGTAAGCATTGTATTTAAATTCTTTTAATGTCTTGCCTTAACACTAAAATACGCGACACTCACTCATTCGGTGGAAGGTAAACTGCCGAATCGAATGGTTTTCAATGACTGAAAAGAGATTTAATCTGGAATGCGTTCATGCATCGTAGATAAGGATTGATAACAGACGACGGAAGAATGTGTTTTTTCCGGATGTTCATTGCTTCCGGGGTAAAGGTCTAATGATTCGGCGGTTCGCACCGGGCAAAATTTTCCAGTTCCATCTGTGAGTTTGTTCGGTGTTTTAGATTTTAACAGCGCGACGGAGTGTTATTCTTGAATTTTAATTTTCGAAAAAAATAGAAAAACCATTGCCAACGACGTTCAACTTTCTAGAATAACTAGAAATGCATTCGAAATTATAATTTCATGAACATCCATTTACACCCCTTCGCTGGATTTTGAATTACTTTCATTTGATCAGGCGGCGAAGTTGTGAAAATTGAAATATACGAAACAGCAGAATTAATCGTTTATTAATACACGCTCTGCAGCGTAAATGTAGTATAAGCTTTGGAGTGTTATAACCCTCTATTAGAATCTTCCAAACACATGCATATAGATCCAGTAAAATTTAATTCTAATCTAGATCTTCAATGATCAAACCTTAATAAAACTAAAAAGAAAACAAATTTAATACCTGTGATGGCATTATCATTAATTGTTTATTCAAATTAATATATTTGACATTTATACTTTTAAAAACACAGTACATTGTTGCTTTTAAACTAATGTGAAATGTAATTATTATAGCAAAAATATTTGTTGTGAGCACCCTGTGAGGATTGATAAAAGTGAGTAATTTTTCGTGTGAGCAATTTTCAGTGTGAGCAATTATCACTGTGCGTTATTTTCTGTGTGCGGAGTTTTCCGTATGAGGAGTTTTTGTGTGCGGAGTTTTCTCTGTGCGCAGTTTTCTGTGCGCAGTTTTCGCGTGAGCAGTCTTCCTGTGCGGATATGTCTGGTCACGACTTCTTGCAACCAAATAATTATATACCTCCTAAAATTATTTAATTGGTGGCATTTTGCACGTTTTAAATCAATTAGTTTGTAAATCGAATAAATATTCATATCTTCGTTTTTTACGGACGAGTCACGATAAGATTTTCAGAAAAACTGTTAGTGATAAGAGGATGAATATTTAAACAAATGTTTAGTGATAAAGTAAGCCAAAAATTTGGCATAAAACATTAACCTTTCTCCGAGATCCAGTTCTAACGGTTTTCCCAAGAATTCGGACTAAAGAAAATTAAAGCAATTCCTATAATAAACACGTGGATAAGTGAATCAAAATGAGTGCAGATACGGACTTACCAGGAAGCAATATATCACAAATAATTAGTGTATTGATAAGTAAGTATAAATATGACTTTTAATTTATTTTAAATAATATATTTCTAATACCTTCTTACATAAACAATAGTACATTATTATACAAGTGCCCCGCCATGCCTCTTATTAAGGGGTAAGGCCACTCCAGAAATCGATTTTATTAAATAAATAAAACAATATTGCTTTATTTGTATAACTTTTGAAAAAGTTATACAAACAAAGCAATAGTGTTTTATTTATTATATAAAATATATAAAGAAGAAAAAGCCTCCAATATAAACGATTTTTGTTTATTTGTTATTATATTGCCTTAAAACCTTAAGAATACGAAAAATAAAAATTCATAGGCCGGAAAAATCTTAAAGAGGTCATTTTCGAAAATTTTGCCAACGCCACTCCAGAATTTTCAAGAAATCGATTTTTTTGTTTTGTTTGTTAATATATTGCCTTAAAGCCTTAAGAATAAGAAAAAAATGTTTCATGGCCCGGAAAAATCACGAGGTCGTTCTCGAAGGTTTTTCCTAGGCACTTGAATTGATAATGATAACTCTTCGATTCTCTTGAACTTTGGAGACTGACTTTTCAGATACATTATTTAGTGGATAACGTACGGATTTTGCAATAAGTTATAAACTTTTTTTTATAAATAATTTTGCGGTGAAATTTTTTTAAATGTGCACTATTTTCCAAGAAAATGGTATTTTCAAATTTCCGTATACTATACAGTAGCTTTTGGCATATATTACTTAAAAAAATGTTTTTCTGTTCGAGATTGAAATCTGCGGGAGCAATCGTTTCGTCCGTTTAAGGCCTCGCATGAAAAGTACCTGGTTCTGAAGCCATCATTTTTAAATAAAAACAAGTAAGAAAAATGTTTTCTTATATTTAAATGTAGGATTAATAAAGTACATTAACTTAATTTTTCAATGCACTCATTAAACTCTTGAAAAAAATTCCCGGAATTAGCCTTTATTTCTGGAAGCTGGAGTGGCCTTACCCCTTAAACAAGTACTATATATACTATATTTTTCTACTTTGGATTTATCTAAGGATTTATTTTGAAGATATAATATATACTTAAACGTAGAGAGTTTTATGTGGAACACGATGCAGCATTGACAAGCAATTTATTGTTTTTAACGAATTTAATATTTGACATAAGTATATTTCAATAGTGCACACCTTCAGAAATAAGCGAAGTTGCGAAGGATACGACAAACAAACAAATTCATAGTTAGTTGAAACCAATTTATGCTTATAGTATGCTAAAAGCTTACTTAATTGTTTATAGAAACTTAGAGGTTATGTTTACAATTGTTTACCGCGTTAGGCATATCGATCGGCGGCAATTAAAAATCCAAATCGAATAAAAACACGGCTCTTTTTCGCCACGAATAAAACATATATTGTACCCTCGCTTTTCTTCTGTGCTATTCGTGTTTCAAACAAAGTGTTAAACGCTTTCATTCACTCGGTGCCAACTGCTGTACAATTGATCTGTATAATATTAAACTTTAAATAAAACAGTTTCTCTGTTAATATCACACTTTATTTGTTAGTGACTCGAGTTTCGATAATTGCCTGATCATTTTCAAACTAAGGCATAGTGTTTTGTTCCATAACAAGAGTGAGAATATGTACGTTCTATGATCAAAATTGATTTCAGAATGCTTAAATTTTACAGTGATCGCGGAGAAATACCATTTATTCATTTCATAACACAGAAGGTGTGCGACCAACTTTGAAAAGTTTGTGCGAAAAATTAAAAGCGGATTTAGATTTTGTCGGTTGCAAGACGTCATTGGCAAAGATTTTAAAGAAGATGGGTTTCAGATGGCGTAATACACAAAATAATCGTAAAGTTCTTATCGAAAAAATGGATATAAGGACATTAAGAATATCATATGTACAAAAAATTAAATACTATAGAGATTTAAACCGGCCAATTGTATATTTAGATGTAACATATTTGCACAGTGGGCATACTTCATCCAAGAATTGGAGCGACGAAAGTACAAAAGGGTTATTTAAAAATATTACGAAAGGTGCCAGACTAATTATAGTACACGCGGGGGGCGAATGGGATTTATACCAAACTTTATTGATATTTAAATCAGGTACGAAAAGTGGCGATTATCACCATGAAATAAATGCTGACAATTATGGCAAATGGTTGCAAGAAATGCTAATCCCCAATTTACTAGTGATGAGCGTTATTTTCACTAACTGATACTTTGTAACCGTTACTGTGAAATAATAACAGTAACCGTTATTGAAAAATCCCACTAACGGTTATTTTCCTCAACGGTTATTTTATAATGTTATTTTCTCTCGTAATCTAAAAACCTTCAAATTAATTATATCGTAAATTACTATTAAGTTAGTATCAATTCATAACAGGAATATTTTTATGCGGATATCTGAACTACATAAGCTTATTCATCATCATACGTTTCATGATTAATATTACAATATAACGTTTAAGTTTAAATAGTAGAAATAATTAAACATTTAATTACAACACACTAAGCACGGCCCACCATTGATGTTCACCTCTGCCAATGATGATAAAAAAATCGCGGAATTTACAATTCCAGTAGCACACAACCAGTTTCGTTTTATCCACTCACACATACTCACGCACCCGCTGAAACTACTAGTTGGCCCAAAAGAGTCGGTCCAGAAGGGGGGAAACTTTAATCTCACCCTAACCTAAGCATAAGCACCATTCGTCAAAATCCTGTGTGTGGGTAAGATGAAACTTGTTGAGTGCCGCTGGAATCGCGAGATTCGTGCCTGCGCGTTTGCGAGTGGTACAATATCTGGGATCTAGCCAAAATTGAAAGTAATATCTTATATAAATGCATTTTTATTTATTTTAAGCATTTTTTTTCTTTCTTTATATTGCTAGTTGTTAATACTGCATTTTTGGTTTGTGTTAAATCATCCTAAAGTATTTTGTATTTTTCCTTTAAAATTAGGCGTATTTTTTATATTATAAAAGGAGAAAGATTTAAATAACAAATCACGACTTAGTAACTTATAACTGATTTAATAATTAATCACTTCTTAATAACATAAACCTGATTCAATAACGAATAACTTCTTAATAAAGTATAACTGTTTCAATAACGAATAACTTCTTAATAAAGTATAACTGTTTCAATAACGAATAACTTTTTAGTAACTTATAACCTATTCAATAACAAATAACTTCTTAATAAAATTAACTCTTTTAGAAAATAACGAGTAGAAAATAACATGTGAAGCATCGGAAACGTTGCTTCAATAACACGAATACTAAATGTAAACACGGCGCGTGATTTAATGATGTGAATACGTTAAAATAATAGTGCGTCAGGCGTTCTGAATCAGAATCAGAACGGATATGCCATCTCGGGGTGACTCGTTTACATTTTATATTGGTACTGACATTATTTACGTTTTGGAAATTTCACATTACGACCGGCCACAGAAGCTAGTTTCATTTCGAGAGTGATCCATTTATTCAGCGATAATGGAACCACCGCCGAAGAAAACGAAAACTAGTGATTTATGGAATATTTTCACTCCCGTTAATAATGAGACCGCAATCTGCAATATCTGCAAACATAAATTATCTTATAAGAGCACCACATCAAATTTGAGGAAACATATCCAATCTCAACATCCTACAGTAATTATACAGAACCGCACATTTAAAAATGCAAATTTATCACCACCTAGGGTAAGTGTCTGTTGCGGCCCAAAAATAAGCCGCATTAAGTGCATTGTAAATAGTTTGAAATAAGTGTATATATCGGTCCTAATTATGCTGGTTCTCGGAAAAGGATAATCTTTCGGGGTGTTGTAAATATTAGCTAGTTCGGGGTAGTTGCGCCTCTCATTGTTCGGGCAGGATTTTGGACCCAGCTGGAGATGTATTGTGAACAGGTAAATCTTTTAGGGATAATCAAATGAAGGCCAGATGAAAGTCGTACAAAATGCATCGCCAGCGTGTCGGTACAAAGTGGCAACAAGGCAAAAATGTAAAGCTTGGGGGAAGTTAGCGACCAATCATAGCGGTCGCGATCTTACCCCCAAATTAAATTAGGCGTGCCTATAGAGTGAGCGCGGGGGGATCTAACAACTTTTCGAAGCGAAGACGTTATCGTAGAGAGAGTTGTCAACGATCTAGCAAAGAGATCAGTTTATCAGTAAAGTCGCAACGAGAACCAGCATACACAACTTAAGTTTAAATCCAATCATTGTAAAGTCGAGTGTAAATATTTGTGCAATAGATTTGTTATATATAACAAAGTTTTCATTAAACCACTCCACATCTGAGAGCAGCACAAGGCTGTCTCTTATAAAACTAATCGATTCGACAAGGAGCAGCACGAGGCTGCCCCGTATCTTCAACGACTCGAATTCATCAAAGCAGCACGAGGCTGTTACAGTGTCAATATAATAACTTCGCATAAAGATACTCGACCTTAAATGCCTGCCTCTACCGAAACCATATATTTCGGCCATCAAAATCGGGCCGAAACTAAGATTTACCGTATCTAGGGCCGAAAAAATAATATGCATAATCCAGACAACCTTCCGCAGAATATGAGTAGGCTATACACAAATCTGACAGTGACAGTTCAATGGTGCGCGATATAAAATTTCCTGAAATACTGTTTTTACTTAAGGCAGGCGAAAAAATATCGAGTGTAACTCATGCCGAAATGCTTTAGCAACCCTCGCTCGTGTCGCTAAAAGCGGCGAGTTGCTAAAGTCTATTTTCGACCCTTGATACACTATATACTATTTAAGACGGCTCTTTCTATTTAGGCATATACTGCTGAGGCACAGAAAAATGACGTTATAGTTGTAACTCCATCTACGTCAAAAGAAACGTTCTTATGATCAGCTGATCTCTCGCCGTTCCTTGTGTCCTACCGGTTACACGCGTTTCGCCTCAGTTTTTGTGTTTTTAGCCAGTTATTTCTTCCGTTGATCGTGTAAGAATGGATTCCTCTCATCCCGCGATTTTCTTGGAAATAGTTTTTTATTTTTAACTATGGATATATAGCCGGAACAAGTTTGGTGCCATTTTCGCCCCATAAGAAACGGAAATGGTTGGATTTTGGAGCATTAACGCTCGAGGAAAAACAATCCAAAATTATCTTATATAAAACTTTAATACAAGAGGCTTTAAAACCTACTGCCGTCGTACACAAAATTGTCGATTCATTTTTCAATGTGCCCCTAAATTCTTCAGATGGTCTCATATTTATTTTAATTATTATATATATCATTGACTATATAATCAAGAAAGTTTGCCTAGAATGAATTTATATGTTGATATAACTGTTGAATGAATGTTATGGATAAACTAATTTGAAATAATTTTATTTTTACCGCCAAAACATGTTTGGTTACTTTTCTGGTGACTTTTTATAGTGTAAATGTGACTTTCGCGTTTAGTCCGCCTGGTTATTAAATGAGGTATAGTAAAAATCTAGCAACTAGAATTAAAACCATTGTAAAGGAATGGGGGATTGAAAATAAGATACTGCTTACGATATCTGACAATGCAAGTAACATTGTTAAGGCTATTAACTATGACCTCAAGTGGGCCCATTTTGGATGTTTCGCCCATACGTTGAATTTGACTGTTAGGGATGCTTTAAAAACAGATTTTGTTATAAGACTAATTGATAAAGTAAAATCTATAGTTTCTCATTTAAAAAAAAGCTATTTATCATCAGAAAAATTAATGACTTATCAAAAAAATGAAGGCAAGAGACCTTTAAAACTTATTAATGATGTGGCAACTCGATGGAATTCCACATACTTTATGTTAGAGAGGTTTACACAGCTGGAGACTGCTATTCGAAGTACACTAGCTGTTTTGGAAAAAGAACTCCCTGCGTTGACGATTGAAGAATGGAAGGTTTGCGGCCAGCTTTGTATAGTGTTGAAACCATTTGAAAAGGTTACCTGAACGATCAGTGGTGAAAAATATTGTTCAGGATCATTAATAATTCCGCTGAGCAATTGAATTTGAATTTTATTTACGGAAAATCACCTTTCTACAAAATAATGTAATAATCTTTTACATATAAAAAATATAAACATATAAATAGGTAAATGAAAAAGTAAATATTACCCAAGTGGCATGTAGTAACATAAGAAACATAAACAAGGAACAGTAATCTCAGTGTTAATGAACCCATAAATACAAACCAATAAATAAATATATAAATAAATAAATACATGAATATATAAATACACAAAAGAGAAAAAAAAACAAAATGTATGTATCACAGATGGTATCACAGATTAAGTTAAATTATATGCAAAAGCAATATATTGGACACATAAAAAAAAAAAAAAAATAAATAAATAAAATAAAATATGGTCTAAAAGATGTTTGTAAACGTTTGGCGAACAAATGTTTTGAACAACCGGTCATGGAGGTGGTAAAACTGCTTTGTGAGGAACTTAATAAACCTACAAGATTGGGAAATCATGAATACAGTTACACTCATTCCATTTGTACATTTCTTGACCCTCGTTTCAAGACGTTACCATTTTCTGACGAAACTGTTGTGGAGCATGTGAAAAAAATAATAACAACTTCACTGATTACTAATATAGCAGAGGAAGTTAAGGCTAGAGAATGCAATACCATGCCAGATCAAATTGAACCTATAGCAGGACCTTCTAATCTTCAAGATAAGGCGGAGGATGAAGAATTCTCAGTATGGCATTCTTATAATAAGGTGCTAGCTTGCACAAAACCGAAATCGCGAGCTCTTATAGAGATTCAGAGATATATTGATGAGGATATTTTACCACTGACCCAGGATCCTTTAAAATGGTGGGGAGAAAATTCTCAAATATTTCCCCATCTATCACGTTTGGCAAGAGATAAACTGTGTATTTTAGGTTCCTCAGTTCCATGTGAGCGACTGTTTTCCAAAGCGGGCCAATTATTGTCAGAGCGAAGATCTCGTTTAAAGGAGGATACGCTAAAAAAGCTTCTATTTTTAAAAACAAATTACAAAAATTATAATGTAAAGTAGTCAAATTTGTTCTTAGATAATAAAAATATTTCTTAGTTACAATTTTTTTTTATTTAACCTTCAAATATTTACAAAAAATATACATCAAGTTCTCTGAGGTTACTTTAAATAACGGTTACTAAATAACCGTTTAAATAAGTCGTTATTTTTTAGTAACCGTAACTGTTATAACCGTTACTGGAAAATAACCGTTTATCTCATCACTAGAATGAATACACGTTTTCTGAAAATTTAATTAAAATACATCAGTGTTAACTGGGTGTTTATTTATTTATGGCGGCCAGTACATAAGGTAAAAAATAATAGGTTATTTATTGTCAGAGAAGTATTTTTAACGGTATATTACATATTTATTTTGTTCAAAAATGCACTTAGAACTAGATAAACCGACGCCAATGATGACATTTAATAGAATAAAATTTGGTGGACGGAATAAAGCTTTAATCGAATTTTCGCAAAGTTAACCCTGGATCCGGTTAGGCAATAAAATTCACTCTGTAAATAGGTATAAACAGGATTCAAATATTCAATACAATAACACTAACCTCTCATACAATAATGAATGCTCTTTTTGCAATTGAAAGAGATAATCATACCACATAATTTAAATGTATTGATTCAACAACTTACCCTCTTCCAGTACAACTCCCCCACCATAGATATTGTAAATACGAAAACACCACTTCCGTTGCTATAGTATCCGATTTATTATTTGTTTGGACAGTTTACACATATCTGTGACATTTATATAATATACTATTGCATACAGCCTTATTATGGCCTTAAGAGCAACCCTTCGAACCAAAAAAAAGAAAATGGGCGACCACAAGTAAATAATTGTAGTTTTGATGATTAAAGTTAACAAACCTCGGTTCTAGCCCGTCTGAGTGTAACCACACGATACACGGCCAATATATACACAAAAAAGCGGTAACAGCCAAAGATGGAAAAGAACTGGTTGAGCTGCGCCAGGCCTATGATGTCAGAGATTTGTTTGTTCCCAAACATGAGCCCCTCGATATTCCTGCGATTCTTCCAAAAACCGAATTCCAGAGGCTTCGAAAACAAGCATATGTAAGTTACTATAATATTTTTCTTAATTTCTCCATGCAAAGTATTCTCTTCGTGTTTTTATTCGAAATTTCAATGGAAATAATAATAATAATAATAAACTGTCTTTATTAAAGAAAAAAAGTGAATAGTACAGTGGTGGGGAAACTTTTTTTAAGACGAGCCATTTGTAATAACTAGACAATCGTAGCGGGCCAAAGAATAATGCTTAATCGTTAACTAATTTATGTGTTCTATAAACATATACATACAGAGAGGATTTTTTATCAGTAAACATTTCCCCTATGTATACCGATAAAATACGCGAGTCAAAAGCATTGAACCGATTGTTTTATATTGTGTAATAGGCAAACAAACACACACTTGTCAAATCAGTCAATTGTGTTAAATGTCAAATTGTGTGAAATATTTAAAAATGTATACAAACGCATTGATTATTATTAACAGGTTTTAATAACATTATTTAAAACAAAAAGAGTGAACAATAATAATAAACAAGAAATAAATAATTACAACAAATGTTCGAAATGACCACCACACACTGCAAGACAATAACTCAAACGATCGCGAAAACCATAAACCGCGTTTCGAATAAAATCAGGGTTCAGTTCGTTGCATTTCTTGGTTATGCGATTTTTTAACTCTTCGACATTGCCCATTTGAATATTGTCATACACACAAGATGTTAAATGCCCCCAAAGGAAAAAATCATTCGGTGACAAATCTGGAGACCGTGGTGCCCAAGGTATAGGACCGTACCTTCCTATCCAACGACCTGGAAACTTTTCATTCAAAAAGTTTCTAACAGCCATTGTGGAATGCGGAGGGGCTCCATCCAATTGAATCCACGGTAGTGGAATATTTAACCGTTCGAGGTCTGGAACAATTCTATTCCTTAGCATTTCCAAGAATGTGTTCGATGTAAGGTTCCCATCAATAAAATACGGACCGATAATTTTTGTCCCAATCAGTCCAATCCACACATTAACTTTTTGCTTGTACTGTGTACGCGTTAAAGTTTGTACATGGTGGTTAGAATGGGACCATTCTAAGGAGCGACGAGGAAGAAAGTTAGTAGGATAAAATATTGAAAAAATAAGAACAATACCTGAAATTTTGGGAATTTACTTCACCATTTAAAGTGAAAGTTGATTCATCCGTAAAAAGTATTTTTTGTAAAATGGATTCTTGACTATTGTTGAGATTAAATAATGTTTCACACATCTCCGTTCTTTTCTCATTATCTTCTTCAAATAATTGTTGATGGTTCCCAAATTTATAAGGTTTGTATTTAAATTCTTTTAATGTTTTCAGTACCGAGCTTTTCGATATTTAAAAAAAAAATTCGCAATTACTTGTGACGAGGCTGTTGGATTTTCCTCGACAAAACACAAAATATTTAATTTAACATCCTCAGTTAACACATGACTTATTCTGTTGCGTCTTTTATGAAAACGCGTGATGCACCCTTCCGAAGAAAATCCTTTAATTGTTTTTTGTCCTAAGTCCTAATGGAAGGAATCGGCCGTTCGGGATACTTCGTTGAAAAAAGGTCTCGTACTCCTCTAATACTGTTCGAATTGTAATACATTATTACGAATTCGATTCTTTCTTCATTTGTATACATTTTTTAAATATTTCACACAATTTGACATTTAACACAATTGACTTATTTGACATGTGTGTGTTTGTTTGCCTATAACACAATATAAAACAATCGGTTCAATGCTTTTAACTCGCGTATTTTATCGGTATACATAGGGGAAATGTTTACTGATAAAAAATCCTCTCTGTATATTATTACATACACTTATTATTTTAATAGTAAAAAATGGTGATGTGGCCATCATGTTACTTTCTCCGATGGTATCATCATTTATATTTACACTTTCATGGTTTATTTTCCATTTAAATCATATTTTAAATGTACATTGAGCGGTTTGTAGACTCGCATAAAACTGACGTTTAAAACGTCAAAAATATAAAAATATACTTCAAATTCAAAAACTCAGTTTACTCAAAAACTAAAGGGATTTCGAAAAAAACTTATTCTTTATAAGTTGTTCATTTTAGCATTCTCTACAATTATTATTAACATAAATTTGTTGTAACTATTATCGTTTTATAATTATAAACCAAAAATTAAAAAAATAATAATAAATTTTTTTCTCGAATAAAAATGATTTTATGAAAAATGTCTTCAAGCAAAAGAGGTTCATTTCTTTGTTGTCTTTAAAATTTGTTTAAATGATTTTGTGATATTTTTCATATTTAAGAAAATATTGGTAAAAAACAAAAAACAGTTAAGGTAAACGCCCACTTCTGGTGTACGAAATTTTACCAAAAGCTTTTCAGTTCTTCAGATTATCAAATAAGACGTATGTTCAAAGTTTCATATCAATTGCTCTGTTAGTTTTTGAGATACAGCGCGCACAGACAGACACACACACACAGACACACACACACACAGACACACACACACACACACACACACACACAGACACAAAAAATTTTTTTCCAGAAATAGTCGAAATAGCATCTAGGGACCCCAAAACGGATATTTCCGAAAAAAAAAATTTTGAAAAAAAAATCACGATCACAATACTTTCTCGTACTTCGTAACGGAGAAAGTAAAAAGCAAAAGGTAACAAAATTATAAGCACAAAATATAAAATGAATTTAGTGTAGTTCTTGATGTGAAGTATTATCACTTTATTTTCTGATGTCATTACTGGTTGATGGTGCATGGGAAAAATGAAATTGAGACTGTTTCATCAAAATTTCATCATAGTCCGGTTCCATTTGCGAAGCAGAAATTCTTAAAACTGATGAAAGGTGCTCATCTGTAATTCTGTTTCTTAAAGAAGTTTTCCTAAGCTTCATTGTTGAAAAGATTTGTTCGCATATATAAGATGAGCCGAACATTGTCATTATCTTCATTGCATGAGTAATTAGATTTGGGAAATTATCTGGACTTAAATTTTTATAAAATTCTAGTAATGGTACGGTATGAAAAGTTTGTTTCAGGAGAGTATTACAGTTCAGTTCTGTTAACTCAAGTTGAAATTTTGCATCAACTTCTTCGTAATTAACATTGAATGGGGTCGCAAAAATACTAAACTCTGGTTCCATTTTTCGAAAGTCCTGAAATCTCCTTTCAAATTCTGTAGATAGTTTTCTCAAATTAATTTCGTATTTTTTAATCTTATTGTTTGATATAGTGAATTTTAAAGATTGTATTCTTGGAAAATGAGAAAAATCAGATTTAGAGATCTGATTAGCAAATAATAATAACTGTAATTTGAAACTTTTCAGGTATTGCCAAATATAGTGAAGAAACTGATTTTTTCCTGGCATCTGTTTAGGTCGGATGGATTTGTCCAGAATACTATTGTGTTTTGAATATCGCCGCAGGTAGTTTTTATGCGGGTCGTCACATTACGAAGTAAGAACGCGCTCAAACATTCTCACGACGGCACTCTTAAACGGGCCGGACTAAACCTTTCCGCGGGCCGGACTTGGCCCGCGGGCCGTAGTTTCCCCATCACTGGAATAGTACAAGAAAATGTTTTTTGTGAGAACAGGCGAAGTTCAGTTGGTTCTAAACAACCATAACTGTTCTTCCACTTAACCTGTTATTGAAGATACATAAATACATTAAATAGTGCAGAGTAATAATTAAAAATTAACATAAAAAAGAAAATATATTCAAAATTCATATATGAAACATACATAAGTAAAATAAATAGGAAAGGAAAACATAAAACATTAAGCTTGGAAAATAACAGTAGAATCTTCAAAACTCATGCCTTAACAGGATCTTAGACATTGCAACCTTAAACCCTAAAACGGAAAGTGTTTTTAAGTGTGAGGGAACTTTGTTATATAGCTTGTAAATGTTAAAGGTAAAATATCTTTCAAAAAATGAGGTATAATGTTTTGGCGGCGAAATAGTTCCACGAAACCTCACATTAATATTATGAACATCCAAACGAAATGTGATCCTATTGTAACAATGCAAAACTCGGCGATCAGACATGTTTAGCCAGTTTAACTGGTTAAGCTTTCCAGAAATGTGGTTATATTTTCGTATACCAAAAATTATTTTGTATTAGTAAATACTAATTATCAATTCACATACACGCTGGACCTATTAGAGAGGGGCAGGAGGGGTTGCTACCCTGGGTCTCATAATATTAGGAGCCTCAACTTGGTAACTCAAAATATGTAAGGCTAAAATATAAGGATGGCAGAGGGAACGAAGGCATGGGGTTAAAACTAATCATAAACTCATTTGAAAAAGAAAACAACAGCAGTAGTAGTGCGACGGTGTCAGGTCAGGCTATCAGAACAAATGAAATAGAAAACCGAAAGAAGAACCTACTACTTAAATGAAGATAGTTATACTGCTAGAGTCAAATAGTACATTATTATACAAGTTTAATAACGCACGAGTGCCCGACAATGCCTCTTATTAAACAAGTATATTATACTATTAACATAAAGATGATAGCGGCAGTTTATTATTGTTTATTTATTCTACAATGCCTACTATATGTAAAAAAGAATGAACACAAATTTGTTAAATCATCTCTTATCAATGAACACCACATGACACGTCATAAAGAAAAAGATTATTATGCATTACCTAAACATAGGACACAAGCATTTCATACTTCATTTATATACACATCTCTAAAACTATTCAATACCCTGCCACAAAACACTAGAATCCTAAATTTAAAAAAATTTAAAATCGAAATCAAAGAGATGTTAATAACAAATTGTTTTTATTCTTGTGCTGAGCTTTACGCATATTTTAACATGTAAATGTAATATTAATATGTTATTATGTCAATGTATACATTTATGATTTTGTAGTCTAGCTATTTAGCTATTAATCTTACCGACTGTCAACTCTTGTATGACACAAAAGGACCAATAAAGAATTTCAATTTCAATTTCAGTAATATTGAAAATATTCTTCGTTCAGATAAACTACAAAATTTAAATGTATGTAGATAGAATTTATTAGAGGAAAGAAAAAACAATTTTCACTTTCTCCGTATAAAGTACGCAAAAGTATTGTGATCGTGAAAAAATATAAAAAATGGTGATGTGGCCATCATGTTACTTTCTCCGACTTGATGGTATTATTTATATTTACGCTTCCATGGTTTATTTTCAATTTAAATCATATTTTAAGTGTGCATCGAACGTTTCGCAGACTCGGATAAAACTGACGTTTAAAACGTCAAAATTATGAAAGATGGAAAAATGTACTTCAAATTCAAAAACTCAGTTTACTCAAAAACTAAAGAGATTTCGAAAAAAACGTATTCTTCATAAATTGTTCATTTTAGCATTATCTACAATTATTATTAACATAAATTTGCTGTAACTGTTAGCGTTTCATAATTGTATACCAAAAATAAAAAAAAATAATAAATTTTTTTCTCGAATAACAATGATTTTATGAAAAATGTTTTCAAACAAAATAATCGCATTTCTTTATTGTCTTCAATATTTGTTTAAATGTTTTTGTGATATTTTTCATATTTAAGAAAATATTGGCAAAAAACAAAAAACAGTTAAGGTAAACACCCACTTCCGGTTTACGAAATTTTACCAAAAGCTTTTCAGTTCTTCAGATTATCAAATAAGACGTATGTTCAAAGTTTCATATCAATTGCTCTATTAGTTTTTGAGATATAGCGCACACAGACAGACACACACTCACACACACAGCCACACACACACACACACACACACACACACACACACACACACACACACACACACACAGACACAAAAAAAAATTGTCCAGAAATTGTTGAAATGGCATCTCGGGACCCCAAAACGGATATTTCCGTAAAAAAAATTTTTGAAAAAAAAATCACGATCACAATACTTTCTCGTACTTCGTAACGGAGAAAGTAAAAAATGGTGATGTGGCCATCATGTTACTTTCTCCGACTTGATGGTATCATTTATATTTACGTTTTCATGGTTTATTTTCAATTTACATCATATTTTAAATGTACATCGAGCGTTGCGTAAACTCGGGTGAAACTGGCGTTTAAAACGTCAAAATTATGAAAGATGGAAAAATTATACTTCAAATTAAAAAACTCGGTTTACTCAAAAACGAATGAGATTTCGAAAAAAACTTATTCTTTAGAACTTGTTCATTTTGGCATTATCCACAATTATTATTAACATAAATTTGCTGTAACTATTTACGTTTCATAATTATAAACCAAAAATAAAAAAAAAATAATAAATTTCTTTCTCGAATAGCAATGATTTTATGAAAAATATTTTCAAGCAAAAGATGTTCATTTCTTTGTTGTCTTCAATGTTTGTTTAAATGTTTTTGTGATATTTTTCCTATTTAAGAAAATATTGGCAAAAAACAAAAAACAGTTAAGGTAAACACCCACTTCCGGTGTACGAAATTTTACCAAAAGCATTTCAGTTCTTCGGATTATCAAATAAGACGTATGTTCACAGTTTCATATCAATTGCTCTATTAGTTTTTGAGATACAGCGCACACAGGCAGACACACACACACATACACACACATACACAGACACACAACAGACACAAAAAAAAAATTTCCAGAAATTGTTGAAATGGCATCTAGGGACCCCAAAACGGATATTTCCGTTAAAAAAATTTTTGAAAAAAAAATCACGATCACAATACTTTCTCGTACTTTGTAACGGAGAAAGTAAAAAACAGTAAAAAAAATCCTCTTTGATATTCCTAGAAACATTGTTTGAGTGCTGAACTGAATATATTTTGGTAAATTTTCGTTCACCGGAAGTGGGTGTTTATCTTGACCGTGTTTACTTTTTTTCTCATATTTTTTATACAGGTTTCAGACCACCCGTCCCAGGCCTTTTCTCTAGAACGTGACGTCATAGAGCTTCGAGAAAAAAAATAGCACCACCAATGTCTGCCTGAAGAATTTATTGGAGGTAGTCGCGACTAATTACCGGAAGTAGGTGTAACTACACTCAACTTTAGAATTTCAAACGGGAACCTAGGTCAAGTGGGGTATCATTGGATAGGTATTTTAGAAAGAAACAACTTTTGTTTGAAAAATTTATTTCTAAATGTTAGGCGTAATGAAATAAAAATGAATGTTTCAAATAACCAGTCCCGGGCAGATTGGCCAGATTTTACAATTAAATTTTTATCAAGTTGGCTTGTTGCAAAATTTTAAAACGACGTGCACATATCACGAAAACAACTGATTTAGCTTTATTTTTTATACACGTAACGATACTTACCTGTAGCCAGTTCATAATTTTCATTTCATCGACCATGTATTTATAAGATTAGTTAATTAGTTGATGCATACAAAATCATTGATTAATTACCATAGGCATTAAAAATCCATAATATTATAATTGTTTGTGGGTTGCTAACGACGCTACCCGCAATCAAATGTATTATTTGACAGTAATATTTGTTTGTAAATATGGTGTTTTCAAATTTAGAAGGGTTTGATATGCTGATGGTTTTGGGTGAGTGTCATCAAAATTATCGTGCGGCTGAGCGGCTATATGCTGAACGATACCCTCAACGAACTCGTCAGTCAAGAAAGGTATTTCGTCGCCTGGCCCATCGACTTAAGACGTCTGGTGAAATACAACCAAGCCATAATAAAAACCAGCGTGTTAAGCAACGTGTGCAGAACGAAAGAGCACTTGATATCATTGCTGCTATTAGTATTGACCCGCATACATCCACTAGAAGACTCTCAATCGATGCTGGGATTAGTCACACAACAACGTGGAGAGTCATAAACAAAAACAAATTCCATCCTTTTCATATTCATTTACACCAAGAACTTGGGGCACGCGATTTTCAGGACCGATTGGATTTTTGTGGAAAAAAATCAGAGCTTCCACCGTCGAATTCTTTAGTCAGATGAGGCTACATTCAAGAATAATGGAAATGTTGATATTCACAACGCGCATTACTGGTCTCGCGAAAACCCTCACTGGCTACGCGAAGAAAACAACCAACATATTTGGAGCCTTAATGTCTGGTGTGGCATCTTAGGAGACCAAATACTTGGACCACATTTTTTCGAAGAGTCTTTAAGCGGTATAATGTATAATGATTTCATAGAGAACATACTTTATGAACTCTTAAGCGATGTTCCATTGGCAACCCGTTTAAGAATGTGGCTGCAACAAGACGGTTGCCCAGCTCAATATTCGAGACTGGCTCGCGAAACTATAAATAGTATATTTCCTGGCCGTTGGATTGGAAGAGGAGGTCCGGTTTCATGGCCAGCTCATTCGCCTGACCTAACACCTCTTGATTTCTTCTTGTGGGCACGTATTAAATACCTGGTATATAAAGAACATCCAACCACGAGGGACAACATGAAGGATAGGATCCGGAATGCCTGCCGTACAATAAGTGGAAATGAGGTGTTACGGGCCGTCAACCATGTCCGAGTACGGTTACAAAAATGCACCGATCAAAAGGGAAGACACTTTGAGCATTTATTATAAAAAAAAACACTTTTTGGTATTTAAATGTTTCGTGTTTATTTTGTTTTCATATTGCTATTTTGGGCAACTTTAAGCTTTTAATGTTTAATTCGTTTATTTGCAAAAAATGTTATCTGTTATCTTTAAAATACGTCAAAGCCAAAGATACCATACATCACCTAGGTTCGCATTTAAAATATTGAAGTTGCGCCTACTTCCGGTAACATCCGGATGTCGAAACTACCTCCATTAAATTATTTAAGTAGGCTTATGACATATAATTGTTTTATGAACCTCTATGACGTAGTACATTGAGAAAATGGCCAGGGACTGGTTATTTAAAACAATAATTTTTATTTCGTTATGCATATGTTTTAGAAATAAATTTTTCAAACAAAAGTTATTTCTTTTTAAAATACCTATCCAATGATACCCCACTTGACCTAGGTTACCATTTTAAATTCTAATGTTGAGTGTAGTTACGCCTACTTCCGGTAACTTCCGGAAGTCGAAACTACCTCCATTAAATTCTTTGGGTAGGCATTGGTAATGCTATTTTTTTCTCGAAGCTCTATGACGTCACGTTCTCGAGAAAAAGGCCTGGGACGGGTGGTCTGAAACACCTGGTATATGAAAAATATTAGAAAATCATTTTGAGAAATACAGAAAGTAACAAAAAAAAGTTGAAATCTTTCACTATAAATAGTTTTTGTAAACTTTTTGGTTTACGTCTTAAGTTTTTTGTCAATAATTATTAAATCATAAAGGTTACGTCAAATTTGGATATAGATAATACCAAAATGAACAATTTACGTCAAATTTAGATATAGATAATACCAAAATGAACAATTTAGATTAAGAATATTTCGAAATCTTAGAGTTTTTGAAAAAAAAAATAATGAATTGGGAAAATATCACCATTAACCCTAGTATCATTATATTTTATTTACCTCTTTTGTTCTATAATAAGCGATATGCCCATGGTGAGGCTCGAATTTGAAATACCCTTTATACAATAATTAATAGTATATTGTACAACGAGCATATAATGATGGCCATTAATCACGAGAACGATGTTTGCGGAACGAGCCGTAGGCGAGTGGAGCAAATCGTTTGAGTGATTAATAGCTATTATATTCGAGTTGTACACTATACTTTGTTTACGAAAATTAAAATCAAAATCAAAATTTAAAAAAAACAAAAACAAAATCAAAATCAAAATTAAAACCGAAATTAAAGTTGTAATTACTATTACAATTGAAAAAAACAATTAAATCAGTATTAAACAGGGTAAACAAAATATTATCATGAATCGCGTTCTGTGAATTAAAGCGCGAATTCGCGTGTTTAATAACCTTATTAAACACGCAAATGTGGTCGCGTGTTTAATAAGCATATTAAACACGCAAATGCGTGTTTAATAAATTGAGTGTAAAATGTAACCCCATTAATGCTGCCCATACAATTAAATAATGTGCACATTATAACATTTTCGTGAACAAAAGTTTTTAACTGCCGTTCTGCGTAAAGTTAAGATTATCGTTTAACCATGAGTAACTTTATACAGAGTTTACGGTTAAACTTGGTTTAAGGAACTATTGAACAACTGGTCCTGCTGTTATTAGCTTTCAATGAAAATTTGTTTTCCATTTTGAACATTACAAATGAGCAATTATTTAATTTTTTTAAAGATTATAACCATATTTTGAAGTTTTGATAATATAAACGCTTTTTATGATATTTTTCATATCTATCTAACTAGTAAGTTCAAAAACATGTTTTATAAATCATTATTTTTAACATTATCTATAGATAGTGATAATTCTAATTTCATGTAACTCTCATAGTTTCATTATTATGAACAAAATATTATAAATATTTGTAATTATTTAATTTTTTTCCAAAATTAAATAAAATTTGAACCATATTTGTTAGAAGTATTCGAACCAACATACCGCCAGACGAAGAAACAGAAATGTGTGGAAAATGGTCTCGGAAATGCACATTTCCGTTGAAATTTAGACTAACAATGGTTTTTAACTTTTGAAACTGCATACCTGTATAGTCTTTTCAATTTCATCAAAGAAGTATTTAATTCTGGTAGAATCATTTTCACGAATGGGACAAGCTATTAAAATCAACAGCAAAAATCCGAGCGAAATAGTAGAAGCATTAATACAATATTTTACAAACTTTGGTATACCAGAAGAAATTTGTTTTGACAGAGGAACCGAATTCAACAATAAATGAATTAAAGAACTTCTTAAGGCTCACAAAATTAATATACATTTTAGTACAACGAAAAATCCAGAATCCCAAGGTAATGTGGAACGATTCCATTCAACACTGTTAGAACACACGAGATGTCTTAATGAGAACCGAGATATCAACGTGGAAAAACGAATGCAATTATTAGCCGTCATAGCTTATAATAATAGCATTTCACAAGCTACAGGTTTTACACCAATGGAATTACTATTGGGACATACTAAAACAAGAAATCCTATGGATTTATTCTACAATGATATTGCTTATCAAGATCAAATAAGTAAACACAGGGAACGAATGAAATTATTGTATGATCAAGTAAAAAGGAAAGATATCGCAAGAAAGGAAAAGACTCTAGAAAAACAAAGCAACAAAGTTAAAAGTACGGAATGGAAAGTTGGAGAAAAGGTGTATGTTGAAAATATTACAAAGAGTAATCAAATAATGAAACCCTATTTTGGACCTTATGTCGTTACAAAAGTAAACGACGGTAATACCGTAGAAGTAAATACTAAACGTGGAAGACAACAATATCATCAACGACATCTAAAACATGGTATTGTTTCAGATGCTTCGTCCACTGGACAGCAGGAGAAGTAAAGCCAATACCCATCCGAGAAGTATTGTTCCCATTCTATCTTGGGACAATTGAAAATAAAATATTCTCATGGACTATCGTAACTCAATACGATGTACAACCTCTGACTAATGAAATAGAGCATATGAACAACAGATGTGAAGAATTGTATAAAATTATAGAAGATTCACAAGAAGGAGATAGTTATAAAAAGGAATTAACAGGAATGTTGTCATCTTTAAAGACAAGTCAAGAACTAATGAATGATATCTGGAAACAAACAATGCCTACCATCAGAACAAAACGAGGAGCCCTTAATTGGGTAGGAAGTATAATAATAAAAGCAATTACAGGAAATTTGGATCAAGAAAATGCTGAACGTTATGACAAAGCCATCACTACACTCAGTAATAATCAAGAAAAAATCATAGAAACACAGAAGGAACAAATTTCACTTTTCTTGGCAGGAATAGAAGAATATAAAGCAAATATCGACAATTTAGAGAAGAACCAACTAAGAATTAAATCAAGAATCCTACAATTGGGACAGGCTATTCGAAATGCAAGCATATTCACAATCGATATTGATCACAGAGTAAACTTAGGAATGATGACAATACAACTAAATAATGGCCTAACTACAATAAACATGCTCTTGGAAAAAATAATAACTGCGAAAACTTTTGCAATACTTCAAACGTATCACCCTACCATGTTGGCTTATGAAATCTTACTAAAAGAGCTTCAAAACATTCAAACACAAGTTGCAATTGTGAAATTACCATTATCTATCGAAGAGAAAAATATTTATGTCATGCCAAAGATTTTAACCATAAGGGCCTATCGCAAAGGAAACATTATAAATTTTCTAATGGAAATTCCTCTTTGTGAACTACTTACCTACCAACTTTATCATCTTTACCCAATTCCTTAGTTCACTGCTGATTACCCAAAAATCTTAAAAATCAAAAATCCTTACCTAGCAGAAAATAAAAAAAGGTATATCTCAATGAAGCAATTATGCAAACCAATCAAAGATCGGAAATTCCTGTGTAAAGAAACGAGTAAAGACTCTCTCAGCGAAACCCCTTATGAATACAAGTCACTTAAACATGAATATAAAGAAGACCAGTGCATATAGGAGACACTCATAATTAATCACCCAGAATTAAAAAAGACATCTGACAACGAATGGATTCTTTCATCTTCAAAGGAGGAGAAACTGACCATCATCTGCGACGAAAAACAAGAAATCCGGCAAGTGACTGGAACAACCCTAATCCAGCTTAGTAGCAATTGTAATGTTACCTGGAATCAAGAAATAATGAAGACACGTTTGTTAAATATCCCCAACAGATAATTCCAAATCCAACCGATGAATCTAACAATCCTGAAGGAAGACCTCGACCTTAGTAAAGTCCAATGGTCCCAATTCAACAAAACCAAGCTGTCTTTGGAAAACCTACTCCGAGATTTGGACGTTATGAAGACTCAACACTTCGGAACCAAGATTGGAGTATCAAGCCTTGGTTTTATTATTATAACCTTAACCGTTTGGTATAAGTTTTGCAGAAACAAGAATTTAACACCCCTGGTTAAAGAAGAAGAAGGCTACTGTCAGTTCTCACCCTTGGTTGCGAACTTCCAACTAAGAGGGGAGGTGTTACCGTACTCGTCCCGCGCAGCGCATCTCTATAAAAGAAGCTGCAAGCAGATAAGGCAGTCAGTTCTTAACGAGTTCTTAACCAGTTCGTTCAAAACACTCTACCTTCCTTATATTTTAGTCTAATATATTGAGTTACCAAGTTGAGACCCAGTGCAGCGAGGGTGGCTTCTGGCCAACACTATTTTTGTTAAAGTTTAAGAAGCAGCCGAGATATAGATGTATTTTAAAATAAATAAAAAATATGTTTTCTTTGTCAAAAAATACCCCTGGGTCGTTCAACATCGGTGTCATTGCATGACCCTCTTCTAGGCGATACATTTTATTCAGAACTCTTTTTGATCCGATGCATAGTTTTCGATATAGTCTTCAGATAAATCGGCCATCCTGTATAAATTAAGATCCTCGATTTTATTCAATAGTTTTTTGAAAGGGGCAACTAGTTCTGGTTGAGTAGATAGTTTTTCGCCAGCAATGACCAACTTTTTCTTAATGCTTTTTTTCACGAATTTTGTCCGTCATGTTGTTTGAAACCTCAGGTGAATACAGGCTGTGATTCATGCATTACCATCGGCATTAGCGTCACCCGATACACGTGGAGGTTGCCGATGGGATTTTGCACATCATTGGACCTGAAAAGAGCCGATGGTTTCAGTGGCTGGAGGTTTGATCTCGTTCTTAGATCAAATGCTCGATCAAGTGTCCATCCACGTCTATGCACTTCTGTACCCACTGGCGAAAGTTAACTAGAATATTACGAAGGGTTTGTATGGAAATTGCTCGAAATACAGCCCTAATCCTCCCCTTCATGTTCTGCACTGTTGTACTAATTAATTGAAAAGTTTGAATATTATTGAAACTTAATGCGTTTAGACGTCGCGCGGAACACCTGACGGCTCGTCGCGTTGCTCTGCTCCCGCACCTTTGATGCTAATGTCGAGGGTAGTGCAGGATTCGTCTGAGGAGATTTCAAACAATATGACAGACAAAACTCTTAAAAAAAACATTTCCTATAAAAAGTTTGTATTTTTCCCGTAGAATACGATGCCGCAATAAAAAAATAGGGGGGTTCCATTTGAAAAATCAAAGTTGACTTTCGTTTGACCTTGAAAATTAACGCCAAGGTAATTTTCAAGGTCACCAGCCGAACCCTACAACTTTTATCTGAAACGTGTTTGCCATGTTGCTCAGGTTTCCAGATATTTGGGGTGGCATTTTAAAATGGGACACCCTGTATATATCACTATAAATAACTATAGTTGTATTTCAAATTACAGGTTTTAACAGCAGCAGAAAAGAGAGCATTGCAAGAAAAAGCAGAAAGAAACAAAATTGCATTAACGAGGGAATGCGAAGCTCGAAAGGAGTTGATGAAGAAATCTCACTTGGAACAAACAGCTGTAGCTGGATCAATTTTAAACCAGGTATGGCAAGAATTATTTACCTATCAGTATTTATAAGCGACAAACGAACAAACAAACAAACAAAATATTTATTCAATAGATGTGATACATTACTTTAAAAAGGATACATGCACCAGAATTATTGAAAAGGTCATAAAGGAAAAACATATTGCATGATAACTTGCATAATAAAGGATTCTATACACATATAAAAAAAGCTTAAATTTAAATGTTTTACAAACTAAATTTATATTTTATTAATCAATTCACTAATACTATACGGCTCAATTTTAAGTAAAAGTTCCTTCACACGTTTTTTAAATGTATTTAAATTTTTAATTTCTTTTATTTCTTGGGGTAACATATTGAAAAATCGACCACATGCATAAAAAGCACATTTTTCAGTCATGGCTAATTTATGTTTTGGGAAAAAGATATCTAGTTTATGTCTAGATTCCTCCCTATCGGTAAATTTGAAATTTCTCTTATTTTTAAAAGTAAATTTGACACATTCATAAAAATACAAAGCGTACACAGTAAGTATGTTATATTTTTTAAAAACATTTCTACAGGAGTCAAACATTTTGGCACCATGAATTATGCGAATTGCTCTCTTTTGAATTATAAAGATATCATGTACATATTTGGAGTAGCCCCAGTGAATAATCTGTGGGTATTTAAATCATTTCGTAAAATATCTTTTTTAAGTATATATTAATTATAGATATCAAAACCTGGGTGTAAGATTTTCCACATCCTTATGAAAATCTGCTGAAAAATATATCTTTACGAATATTGTAGAGTTTGCAATTGATGGCAATTGTTTTTTAGTACTTTTTTAATGCAACAATGCCCAACTTCAAAAACCAACTAAGCTCTGTTTAAATACGATTGTTTCAAAATGTAGACATGACGTAGGTATTTCAAATTTGTATAAATTTTAAAAGGAGAATGTACTTACAAGTTTGCAAACTTTGGAATCGGTAGAAATTGTTTTTCATTATAAGCTAGGTTTGCACTTTTTTCAAACACCTATAACTTTGTGCCAAATCGTCGTAGAAACTTCGTTTTTTAAGTCCAACACAAGTAATTGAACATATTTCAATGCCCTTTTGGTGGATCGAGTCGACACATTTTTTCCAACTCGGTACACGTTGCCAAAGTTGGACGTTTTTTGCCCCAAAACGTGTTTTTTATTGTTCAAGGGTTGAAGGGTTCGAAAAGGGATCATTCCAATCTGAGTTTAGCCCCTTAAAGTAGAGCCAAAATGGGATTTTTTCCAGAAATAATCATCAAATTTGGTTGAAAAGTCACTGAGTTATGTGCGAAAAAACCTCAAAATGCACTTTTTGTCAAACACCCATAACTTGGTGCCAAATCGTCGTAGGAACTTCGTTCTTTGAGTGCTGCATAGGGAATTGATCAAAGTTTAATGCCTCTATGGTGGATCAAGTCGACAAAATTTTTCCAACGCCGTGTACATCGTCAAAGTTGGACATGGTTTCCTGAAAAAACTTTATTTTTTCGCAGTGGTGCTAGAGCGGGAGGGGGGTGGAAGAGGTTATGCTTAAGTTCGCATACATGACTTTAAAAAAGACACTTTAAAGTTTTTCGCTCTCAAAGATTCATCAAAATCGATTGAAAATACTCCGAGTTATGGCGGTTTGAAAATGATCGAAATTTCACGAACGTGGAGGTTTTAGATTAAATACAAATATTTCTTCTTGCAATGTTACGGTTTTTTCTAAGCTCAGAATTTAAATTTATTATAATTTGGAAAGCAACAACTATTAGTAAGTGAATTGAAAAAAAATGTTATTAACATGAATTCATTGTATTTTAAGAATTTTAAGGAGTACATGGGTCTAGTAATCTTATTTATTTAATTCAACATTTTTCGGGGACGGGCCGGGCTTTGAATATTTAGCTCCGGGCCGGGCCAGGCCAGGCCCGTAACACATTTTCGTTTCATCGGGCCGGGCCGTGCCGGGTTTTAAATTTTCACCGTCGGGCCGGGCCGGGCCGGGCTTTCAAAAACCCGCTTCTGCAGGGTTCTGATTCAGAATCCATTTTAAGTGAATTTTGATATGACCAATTTAATTATTTTCGAGCTACCTATATTATTGTTACGATGCTTCTCATCTTGAAAATACGGAAACTTTATTTATAAATGGATAGACTTTGTAGATCCAGCACGTATGCTGATGTACCACAGAGTACCGGAGTCCGGGACTATCTCAGAATATTTAATAAAAAAATAAAAGTCCTTAAAAGCAGAAAAGCATTACCTTGCTGGATGAGTCTTTATTATTATGTAGATTATTATATCTGTTACTATGAATTTAATATCAGGCAGAAACGGATGCAGCCAAGAAAAGCCAATATCTGTTACAAAGGGCCTATGAAATACGCCAGGAGCAAGAAGATGAAATCAAGGGAATCAACAGTGTAATTCTTGCTACAAAATGTTTGGCGATTCGAGAAGCACAAATTGCGGAAAAAAAGGTATGTCCTAAAATTTTACAACACTTATTTAGTGCTTTAGAACAAATACACTGCTCAACATTTGAACTAGTACACTTATATAAAATGCAGTAAAAGCAAACAACCATTTTTAGGCATTTGTCATGACTTTCTAAATGACCAGGGCTCTGTTTCGGAATGCCTAATGCTTATACTTAATCAAGTTTTAAGAGAGTTTTTGCGAATTTCTCGAATGGCTAAATATTCCTCAGCATTACATTCGGGATTTCATTTCCAGCATGCCAACACGTTTCCAAGAGGTCATAAGAGCTAGAGGAGGTCCCACACATTATTCATCTTTAAGTGTTTGTTATCATTTGTTTCCGGAGCAAACTTTTCTGTAATACTAAAATGAAGATTTTGTTATTTTTCTATTAAACATTTGAAATTGGTAATTTAAGTTTTATTCTTTTAATTCATTGCCCTAAAAGTGTTTCCAGAACCATATACTATCAATTAAGCAAGAAGGTGTTGCTCAAAAAGTAGTAAATTGTTTTTTATATATGTTCTTGTAAGTGTACCAGTTCAAATTTTGAGCAGTGTATAATAAAAGTTTATGTTTGAATCAAAATGTCCATATTTTATTTAAATAAATTGCACGTTTGTAAATTAATTTTAGAATATAATAATTCATTTATTCATACGAGAGTCATTTCTAAAGTAGGAACCGTTCCAGTTTAAATATAAATATAACCAAAATTTCTTCATTTTTTCTTTATTTCTACAATAACTATCATCCTTTCGACCTTCGACCTTCCGATGTCATGTATTCCTTCATGAAGTCTAGAATGTTCTTTTCATTATTGTTTACAGGTATTTTTGCGGTAAAAATATGATTTCCGTATTCTGTCTCGGTATTTATTTGCACGTCTGCAGGTGATGTTTTGATGATGTACTGCCTTTTTCTTGTATCTACTGGTTTCTACTTTTGCAGGTTCTAGTTCTTGATTTGAATTAATTGTATCATCATCTTCTCTTGGCAAGGCCATAGGTTGATTAGGATTTTCTTCTTGCAGGTCTTGTCTAAGCATTGTTAGATTTTTCCCACTGATGACAGGTGGTTCTTCTGTAGAAAATATTGTGTTTGGTAGGTCCTCTTCTGTTCGTGCAATTCCTAGGTCTCTCAGCAGTTCTCCTAGTAGATCGTCGGGATCAGGGTTAGGCAATATTGATAAATTATCATTTTCAATTGCGTTGATAGTATGTTCTAACTTTATTCTCGATAGAGCATCGACGTTGGAATTATATTTACCCCTTTTATAGTATATGACATCGTAATCATATTCGTCTAATTTAATTTTCCATCTAGCATATTTAGAATTTTGATCCTTCATTTTGCATAACCAAACGGGAGGTCTGTGATCCATATATATTTTGAAAAGTCTACCATAGATGTAGGGTCTAAAATGTTTCAGGGCCCATACTATTCCAAGTAGTTCTCTATCTATTGTTGAGTATTTTTACTCTGTTGGACTGAGCGTCCTTGATGCATAGCATATCGGTGTATCCTGCCCTACAGTTCTTTGAGAAAGTACAGCACCAATCGCTATAGCGGAAGCATCTGTTGTTATGATAAATTCTTTTGAGAAATCTGGAAACTGTAATATCGGTTCATTCATCAATAAAGTTTTGCATTTTTCAAAGGCATTTACATATTCTTCATTAATTTCAACTTTAGCTCCTTTTTTCAAATATGTTGTAAAAGGTTTCGTTATTCCAGCGAAGTCTCGAACGAATTTTCGGTAGTAACCTACTAATCCAAGAAAAGATTTAATTTCCTTCTGCGTTTGAGGCAATGGGTATTTGTTAATGGCTTCTATTTTCTCGAGATTTGGTTGAACTCCGTTCTCCGTGATTATGTGTCCTAAATATTTAATTTATTTTTGTAGAAAATCACATTTTTCAAGTTTGATCTTAAAATTTGCATTTTCCAATCGTTGAAATACATTTTTTAGTTTTTCCATGTGTTCTTGAAGAGACACTGAATAAATCACAATATCCTCTAAGTAAACCATACAGGTACCTTCTAACATAACAAACCTGTTAGGATGTTATCCATTAGTCGTTGGAATGTGGCTGGAGCGTTCTTGAGTCCGAAAGACATTCGTTTAAACTCAAAATGTCCTTGTTCTGTTGAAAATGCTGTTTTTCACAATCAGCTGGCTCCATTTCCACTTGGTGGTAACCAGAGGCGAGATCTATACAACTGAAGTATTGTCATCTTCCTAGCTTATCCAGTATGTCAGAGATGTTTGGTATTGGGTACTTATCAGCGATCATTTGGTCGTTGAGTCTGGGATAATCGATGACCATTCGTTTTTACTTTCTCCGTTACGAAGTACGAGAAAGTATTGTGATCGTGATTTTTTTTTCAAAAATTTTTTTTTACGGAAATATCCGTTTTGGGGTCCCTAGATGCCATTTCAACAATTTCTGGAAAAATTTTTTTTGTGTCTGTGTGTGTGTGTGTGTGTGTCTGTGCGCGCTGTATCTCAAAAACTAATAGACCACTTGATATGAAACTTTGAACATAAGTTTTATTTGATAATCCGGAGAACTGAAAAGCTTTTGGTAAAATTTCGTACACCGGAAGTGGGTGTTTACCTTAACTGTTTTTTGTTTTTTGCCAATATTTTCTTAAATATGAAAAATATCACAAAAACATTTATACAAATATTGAAGACAATATAGAAATGCGAATATTTTGTTTGAAAACATTTTTCATAAAATTATTGATATTCGGGAAAAAAAATTATTAATTTTTTTTTCATTTTTGGTATACAATTATGGAATGCTAATAGTTACAGCAAATTTATGTTAATAATAATTGTAGAGAATACCAAAATGAATAATTTATGAAGAATAAGTTTATTTCGAAATCTCTTTAGTTTTTGAGTAAACTGAGTTTTTGAATTTGAAGTACATTTTTCGATCTTTCATAATTTTGACGTTTTAAACGTCAGTTTTATCCGAGTCTACGAAACGTTCGATGCACACTTAAAATATGATTTAAATTGAAAATAAACCATGGAAGCGTAAATATAAATAATACCATCAAATCGGAGAAAGTAACATGATGGCCACATCACCATTTTTTTAATCTTACCATTCGATGTTCGTGTTACTATATTCACTGGACAACTCCATGGGGAAATGCTTTATTGAATTATGTCTTAATCAAGAAGTTGTAGAACTTGCTTCTTTATTTCCTTTTTTGTTTCTATTGCTTGTCTATACATTCTAACATGAATAGATGAATTATCTTTCAGATTTAATTTGTGTTTAATACAATGAGTAAAGGTTAACGGTTCTCCTTTAATGTGAAAAACATGTTTATATCTTTCGACAAATGCTTTTATGCTTGCTTCTTCTTCAATGTTCATATTTTGGGTATTTAAACTGTTTCTTATGTTTTCTCTCTGAAGTTGTCGTAGATCAAGTTCCTCTTGCAAATTAAGTTTTTCACAATAATACAGTTCTTCTATTTCGTCCACAATTTCTGTTTGTAATGCATCGCAAAAATGGATTATTTTCTCTTCTTGTGTATAGTTGGTAGCTAAGACAATTGCCTCATTGTTTACGACGTTAGCAATGGATTCTTTAACTTTAATTTCAGGTCGAAATTCAATTTCTGGTACGTAAACTACTCCTTCTTGAACATTTACAGGTATTCTAATTGGTTTGGCTTGTAAAGGTTCGAATTTTACTCTATTTGATTCAAATTGAATTAGGATTTCGGCGTCCTTTGTTTTCAATAGTCTATTGCAGATATCCAGTACGGCTTCCAATTTATTTAATAGGTCGATTCCTATCAACCCATCAAAATTTTTACTGAAATCGAATTTAAAGAAAGTGTGTTCCATGTTCGTATGAAAAATTTCGGGAACAGTTGTTATAATGGCATTGTTCACGCTCATTTGCAGTTGCAGTATTATTTTCGGTATTTCATAAAGTCTAGTTTCGGACCTTTCAAGAATCGGCATCCGCCAGCGCCCGCTAATGGCTCGCGCAGCCCCTTTCTTGGAAGGGACCACCCTCAACCAGGTCAGGTGTTTTAGGAGGTAGAGAAATTTTTGCATGCAGTAGTCTTGTAAGAGCCGTTAAAATAAACACACTCTTTCTGGATGAAATTTGGAGTTTCATTTTTCATTAACCCAAAAAGAGGAAATTACGTACACGTAATCAGACGCAGCGTAAACATTTTGGTCCTTCGAGCCGGATTTTACCGTGTGCAGTGCAAATAAACGATATTTCGCGTTGTGAAAGATCGCGAAACAAAACGGCATTACAGACTCAACCCCCAGAATTTCAAGATTGCGCTTGAACTGAGGGAAGTTTATGGCATACAACGTGCGGCAGGTACCCCAGCACTTGTTCACCACCAGCAGAAAACTACAATTAAGCAATTATACGAGGGTGACGTAACCAGCGGCCAGCGGTACAGCGAGCTCGAGTTACCGCCACTAGGAAGTCGAAGAAGCAGCACTACACCAGGAAGGAGCACCACAGCAGGTGGGCCGGCTCAGGTAGGTCCTTTTTTCTCCATTCCTTGCAATCAAAGCGAATATGGACGCGTCACAATTGGTGAAACAACGCGGTCAATATAAGGCGTCAAGAACAAGATTAAAAAAAACTACTTAGGTACAATTGCAAATGCCAGTGAACCTTCAATTAAATTAGGTATATCTGAACGATTAAAAAACTGTGAAACAATTTTGCCACAATTTCACGACGTGCAATCGAAATTAGCGTTAGCTACGGTAAAGGAGGTCGATGCCGCGGACAGAGCGATTCATGCGGAAACCGATGCCTTCGAGGAAGATTATTATGCGGTAGTAGTCAACGCGAAACGTTTATTAAATTCATCTCCGACGGAAACATCCATTGAAGCGGTAACTCTTACGCAAAAAATGGAGACATTAATGAAACAGCGGAACCAGTGCATAAATCAATTAACGCGTTTTGAAGATCATTTGCGCTCAATTCCCCCTGTTTGCGATCCTGCAACCAAGTTCAGCTTGAGTGAAAGGCTTAGAGGTTTGGAATCTGTATTATCGCGCTTTTATGATATCCAAGCACAATTGGAATTAGAAACAGTAGGTCAAACAGACAACAACGCGGACAATAATTTACAGGAAGAAACTATGTCTTTTGAAAACCATTATTACTCAATAATTGGTGAAACTAAACACCTGTTAAATTCCGAAAATCAAGTAGCAACTCCCGGCGGTAATAATTTATGCGTAAAATTACCAACAATCGAATTAGCCACCTTCAGTGGGCGCACTCAAGACTGGACATCGTTTTATAATTCATTCAAATCAATAATTCATGCAAACATGCAACTTACTCCTGCACAAAAATTACAATATTTGAAATGCTCGTTAAAGGGTGACGCCCAAAACGTGATTAGGTGTCTAGAGATTACGGATGACAATTATCAAGCAGCCCTAAATTTATTAGAAGAACGGTACAATAACACGCAGGCAATAGTTATGAGTCATATTCGCGCTTTATACCGTTTGCCGGTTTTACAAAGAGAAACCGCGGTCGGAATTAGGAGCATATTAGATGGGGTAATGCAACACAATCAAGCACTAACGGCTCTGAAGAGAAATGTAGAGGGCTGGGACGACCTATTAATTGTTCTTATTATTGACAAACTAGATCCCAATACCCGGCGTGATTGGGAGGATAGGAATCATACTCGCGAGATGCCGACATTTGAAAAATTAAAGTGTTTTTGGTACAGAGGTGCCAAACATTAGAAGCAATGAACGCGAACAAAGAACCCGCGCAGCGAAGCGTCGCAAGCGTACAATCAAATAGTATTAAATGTAATTTTTGCAATGGGCCACATTCTATTTATCGTTGCGAGAAATTTAGTAAACTTCCGCCAAACGAGCGCTTGACCAGAATTAAGGAGAAAAGACTATGCATCAATTGCCTAAAGCCAGGTCACACATATAGCACCTGCAATAGTGGTTCATGGCGGATTTGCGGTGCCAAGCACAACTCACTAGTGCTTGGAAAGACAGCCTTTCAAGCTACCTCAAACGTAGTTAATGTTCACAGTCAAGTTTTATTATCTACCTGTAAAGCCCAAGTAATAGATTGTGATGGAAATCGTCATTCGGTTCGCATTTTACTCGATGTTGGATCCGAAATTTCAATTTCTGCAGAAATGGCTGAAAAATTAAATTTACCACGAGAATCATCGCATATGAAAATAAATGGCGTGGGTGGCGGTGTTGCTAGAGCCGATCGAATAATAAACGTGACCATTGAAAATATCCAGGGAAATTTTTCGTTAAATGCAGAATGCTTCATTTTAAACAATGTTACCGCTCCTATACCTGCTCGAACCTTTGACTCGCGGGTTGTAAAAATTCCTAAAAACATCAGATTAGCTGATCCCGAGTATTTTAAATCGCGAAGAATTGATATCTTATTAGGGTCCGAATATTACGCTGGAACGCTATGCGCGGGTCTAATTAAAGCCGAGCCAAAGGGTATATTTATTCAAAGTACGCGCTTTGGGTGGGTTTTAAGTGGTCGCATTATAGTTCCGCAAAGAACCCATGCATCTTGTAATGTTTCGTGGAAGGAAGAGTTAAACAACTCTATTAAAAATTTTTGATGATTTAACACCTCAATTGTCAAGGGAGGAGTCGGGGTGTGAAGAGCACTTTAATCAAACTCTTGCGCGAGACGAGGAGGGTAGATTTATTGTTGCTCTGCCGTTTAAGTCAATTCCACCATCATTGGGAGAGTCCAAAGCTGTAGCGGAAAAGAGGTTTAAGTACCTCGAAGGAAAACTGGAGAGGAATTCTGACTTAAAAGCGGAATACGATCGGTTTATGACAGATTACTTAAATTTAGGGCACATGAAACTCCTCGGCGATAGCAAAGGGACATTTCATTACCTGCCGCATCATGCGGTGATTAAAGAAAATAGCGAAACCACCCGCGTCCGTGTTGTATTCGATGGCTCGGCCAAATCATCCAATGGACAGTCACTTAATGATCAATTAATGAAGGGGGCCAGTTTGCAGGATGACCTATTCTCAATATTAATTCGTTTTCGTACCCATCAGGTAGCAATGACAGCAGACGTGGCAAAAATGTATCGTCAAATTGCATTGCGAAGGGAGGATCAAATGTACCAATGTATCCTTTGGCGCTTTGATCCCAATGACAAGATTCAAACCTATACGCTCAGTACTGTTACTTATGGATTGACGAGTAGCTCCTTCCAAGCGACCAGGTGCCTCCAAGAAGCTGCAAATATTTGTAAAATGTCTCATCCTCGTGTCTCTAATGTTATATTGAAGGACTTTTATATGGATGACTTGCTCACGGGAACAGATAATGTAAAGGAAGCAATTCAATTACGCCGCGAAATTACATTTGCCTTAGATTCCGTGCGATTTCCCTTAAGGAAATGGGCATGCAATGAACCCGAAGTTTTCGATGATCTCAAAATTCTTACACCAATTGACGATTATTTAATAAATAACGGCACAGAGCATGTATGCACGCTGAGGATGCGCTGGTCACCACAAGGTGACTTATTAAAGTTCAATTACTCAAATCCGTCTTTGAAATCTATGACGAAGAGACGAGTTTTGTCTATTGTTGCAGGTTTATTCGATCCGTTAGGTATCTTAAACCCCATAATAGTTCAAGCCAAAATTATCATCCAAGAATTGTGGGCGCGAAACTGGTCTTGGGATGAGTCTTTACCCCTTGACTTGTTAACCAGATGGCAGAGTTTTCAATCTCAGTTGACAAACATCTCTGAGATATCCATACCACGACGGTTAATAGTACACGCATCAGCTGTTCTGGAAATACACGGATTTTGTGACGCGAGTACTACTGCTTATGGGGCTTGTATTTATGTAGTTTCACATTTCGGCACTCTGTCGAACAGCCAGCTCATTTGCGCGAAATCACGTGTTGCTCCTCTAAAAACTATAAGCTTACCTCGACTAGAACTATGTGCAGCTCAGCTGTTAGCTCAGTTATCTGATAAGGTTGTGCGCTCAATCAACAGACAGGTTAGCTGTGTTAAATATTACTCGGATTCCACTATCACGCTTTGTTGGTTAAATGGTCTACCCAATAACTGGAACACCTTTGTTTCAAATCGTGCAGCGGACATACAGCAATTAACTAAGGTGGATAGTTGGAGTCATGTAGCGTCAAAAGAAAATCCGAGCGATTTGTTAACACGCGGATGCACAAAAAACAAATTAGTGAAGACCACATTATGGTTCAAGGGCCCTCGTTGGCTTCAAGATCCTACGCAAGCTAAGTTGTCGACGCATCTAAATAGTCAACCTACTGAAATACCTGAACGTCGAGTTTTTAAATCGCAAGTTTCTGTAGCAGCTAATAACCCATTAGATTTATTCTCAAAATATTCCTCTTACAACAAATTATTACGGGTTGTAGCAACTATGTTGCGATTCGCCAATAACGCCCTAGGAAATGTTCAAAACGGTCCTTTGCAGGTAGTTGAAATAGAGGCAGCACGCCACCGTCTTATTTGCATCGCACAGCAAGAGATGTTTCCGGTCGAGTTAGATGAGCTGAAACGTAACGCGCAAGTCTCAAATAAAAGCAGACTTCTCTCGCTAACCCCTTTTTTAGACAACGGCATTGAAAGAGTTGGAGGTCGTTTACAGAACTCATACTGTTGTAATGCTGTAAAACATCCAGCAGTACTAACATCGAATCATCCATTTACTGAGTTAATAATAAGACACTATCATACTCTCGGTCTACATAGCGGTGAGCAGGCTACGGCCTCTAGCATTAAACAGGTATTTTGGATATTACGGGCCCGAAATTCAATCCGTAAATGCCTAAGGCAATGCGTACCGTGTTTTCGAGCCAGACCGAAACCAACTGCCCCGAAGATCGCCCCCTTGCCTTCTTGTCATACGACACCCGCGAAACCCTTTTGCAACACAGGCGTAGACTACTGCGGCCCATTTACCTTAAAGGAAGGTAATCGCCGATCTAAGAAAACCACAAAGGGTTACGTTGCAGTTTTTGTTTGCTTGGTGACAAGGGCAGTACATCTTGAGCCCGTGAGCTCTTTGTCCGCGGAATCATTCATTGCCACCCTAAAGCGTTTTGTTTCTCGGCGGGGAAGTGTGACAAAATTGTTTTCTGACAACGGCACTAATTTTGTCGGCACGAAAAATGAATTAAACGAAATTTATGATGCTCTTAAAATTAGTAACGATGACAGTCAAAATGAACTGAGCTATCGAAACATTGAATGGCAATTTATACCACCACATGCACCTCATTTCGGCGGTATATGGGAGGCTGCAGTTAAGTCCGCGAAAAGAATTTTGGTGAAGGTAGCTGGTAATGCGTTGTTGACCTTTGAAGAGTTTATGACATTATTGACCCAAATCGAATATTCGCTTAACTCCCGTCCTCTTACTCCTTTATCTGCCGATCCCAATGACCTTTCAGTTTTGACCCCAATCATTTTTTGACCGGGGCTGAGCCGGCTCGTATCCCTGAGGAGGATTTAACAACAATCTGCAAGAATCGTCTCTCCCGATGGCAACTTGTGCAGCAGCTCAATCAGCACCTGTGGACCCGTTGGCAAAACGAATATCTATCGGAGCTCCAAAGGATTTACAAATGGCGCTCGTCGTATGGGACCCCCCCCCCCCCCCGGAATTGGTCTTAATAAAGGAGCCACATTTGCCGCCATTACATTGGAGGAGAGGACGCATCCTCAACCTAATACCTGGAAGTGATGGTGTTGTTCGAACCGCGCGAGTGAAAACAATAAAGGGCGTTGTGATTAGGGCAGCACGAAATCTGTGCGTTTTGCCTTTAGAACTGTGCCACGACCAATGCAGTTCAGGCTTTAAAAACTAACATTTGGTTAACCTATCTTGATGTTTTTTAGTGCTATTCTTATTTGTTTATGTTCATTGTAAATAGCCATATGTTCAAATGAGAATTAGTTACCATTTTACTACGTTTTACAATTTATCTTGAATAATCACACTTGTATAAATTAAGTCATACCTTGCTGCATGCGAGCGCTCCTTAAAATTAAGATTGTCACTGTCGTGCCAATGGGGGGCGGTATGTTCACGCTCATTTGCAGTTGCAGTATTATTTTCGGTATTTCATAAAGTCTGGTTTCTGTTCGGACCTTTCAAGAATCGGCATCCGCCAGCGTCCGCTAATGGCTCGCGCAGCCCCTTTCTAGGAAGGGACCACCCTCAACCAGGTCAGATGTTTTAGGAGGTAGAGAAATTTTTGCATGCAGTAGTCTTGTAAGAGCCGTTAAAATAAACACACTCTTTCTGGATGAAATTTGGAGTTTCATTTTTCATTAACCCAAAAAGAGGAAATTACGTACGCGTAATCAGACGCAGCGTAAACAGGCATCGTTATGTTTTGTAAGAGCGTGAGCTGTTTTTATTTTAAAAGGAATTTTAACAGAAAATTCTCTAAGATGATTGAATAATTTGGAATTAATTAGCGTTTTTGTTGATCCTGTGTCAATAAGAAATTTTAATCCATTGAATTCAATATAAGGCAAATTACAATTCATATTATTTAAAGTTATCGTGCATTGTTTTATGTTTGAAGCATTTGTGTTGTTATTGATTATTTCTTTTTGGTATAGAGGCGGGTAAAATTAAAATTTCCTTCTTCATATTCCTCCTCCTGTGTTTCTTGTTCGAGTTCTTCCGAACACTCTTCACTAAAATAGACAGGCTGAGAATATTGATTTTCTTCTTGATCATCCTCCTGATAATATAGTTGAGGACCAGGTGTCCAATTTGGTCTTTTCATTGTAAAAGCTGGTATTTTTTTAACACTCGTGTCAACGTCCATTAGCGTAGTTCTAGGTAAGGTAGCAGATGTTACATTCGGTTTTCGAAATTGTTGCGGTACGTTTGGCCGACGTGAGGTTGATGGATTTATTTGCTGATTAAAATTAGGTCGTTGCTGTTGATAATTATTGCTATAATTCATGGGATAATAATATGGCATCGTAACCAGCTGAGGTCTTATCGGTTGTTTAACCTTGTGGTTCGTTGCACTTCTCTGATTCATACGCTGTAGGTTATTTGATCTGCCAGAGCGATAATTGAAATTCTCCACTTCAATAACATGTCCCATCGCGGCTTCTAAGTCAGCAGGTTGTCTTACTTGCACCATAATTCCCGTGACATGATCTATTTCCAGAAGACCTTGGAGATAAATCTGTAGAGCGGTGTTTTTATAATTAACGTTCTTGATTAATCTACTTTGCGCATTAGGATCTTTTTATTTCACTTGCGTCAATAAAATTTGCAACGTTTCCTCAACACGTTTTCCGTAATTGTTCGATCCTTCGGTTTTATGCGGGCGTAGGGCCGCAAGGTCGGCAAATAAACACTGTTCACTTCGCTGATATCCAAAATGATTTAAAAGCAATTCTTTTAAATTTGTCCAGGGTTCACTTCTTCGTTACTACTAACAACTTGAAGAGCTTTATTTTGTAACTTTCCTTGAAAAACCCTTAATAGCAACGCTTGTATTTCCTGATTGGGGATTGGTAAAAACGTTTGCACCAAAAATTCACATGCAACTATATAGGCGTTTAGGATGTTACAATCTCCATCAAATATTAGGATTGTGTCTTGATACACGACCGTAATATCTTTCACTGTATAAGGCATGTTGTTCAAATGTGAGTTTAAATTTGGAATACGGGATAGATTTAGAGCTCGAACTAGCTGGGATAACTATTATAGTCGATATCGGACATAGATGTTGGCTGTCAGAGAAATTCGTACTTACAAAATCGTCGCAGCTAATCCTTTCATGATCCAGATAGAACTGATAATGGTAATCCAAAGTTTAATCGATTTACTTAACGTTTTACTTTGTCACTTTCAAGTTTACCAAGTTCACTAAATTCGGTACCGTCGAGTTTTAGACCGCCGCACAGTGGGGCAAAAGACCACAAAACCTGGCATAAATTAAGAAAATGAAAACGGGCGATTAGTAAAATTTAGGGTGGTAATGGACTATAGAGTATCTGTACCATCATATCCTAGCACATTGCAACTTTGCGAGTCACCCCCGACTGTCTCAACCCCCGCCAGCGTAGACTATAAGTGCTTGGTGCGAGTGATTTTCAAGCCTGTGTTTAAGACTATTTGTTCAATAATTTAAATATTTTACCATGGAGCCTTCAAGTTCAGGTATGTAGTCGTATTGTTATAATATTACATTATTATGTAACCTCACGTAATTTTAATAAACAGGCTAATAAAAAGTGACCGTAAAATATTTTTATTTGCATTCTTTTTGCCAAACAAAGGTGTTATTATTATACCTCATTTAATAACCAGGCGGACTAAACGCGAAAGTCACGTTTACACTATAAAAAGTAACCAGAAAAGTAACCAGACATGTTTTGGCGGTAAAAATAAAATGATTTCAATTTCTTTTATCCATAACATTCATTCAACATTTATACCAACACATAAATTAATTCTAGGCATACTTTCTTGATCATATACTCAATGATGTAGTATATAATATTAAAATAAGTACGAGACCCATTTTGAAAGAAAAATCTATGTACAATTTTCCACACGCAGAATTTGTAGATATCTTTGGTCGCTGGACATCCCTCAAGACGTTTAGGACTTGTTACTGCCCCAATCTCTTTTCACCCCCTAATTGTGTGAAACTCCACAATCCTAAATATAATGTATGTTTATGATTTCATTCCATATTGTAATAACTTGCGCCACACTTTCCTAATGAATTATAATTTTGTATACGACGGCAGTAGGTTTTTAAGCCTCTTGTATTAAAGCTTTATATAAGATAATTTTGGATTGTTTTTCCTCGAGCGTTAATGCTCTAAAATCTAACCATTTCCGTTTCTTGGGGGCCGAAAATGACACCAAACTTGTGCTAGGTATTTATCCGTACTTAAAAATAAAATAACTATTTCCACGAAAATCGCGGAATGAGAGGAATCGATTCTTACACTATCAACAGTAGAAATAACTAGCTAAAAACACAAAAAAATGAGGCGAAACGCGTGGAAACGGTAAGACACAAGGATCGGTTAGAGATCAGCTGATCATAACAACGGCCATTACTGTTTTAAGCAATTTGGGCCTGTGTAAAAACGGCGCCCGATTGGCCAATCACAACAACGTATTTTGGCGGCAATAATTTGATTTAGTCCGCCTGGTTATTAAATGAGGTATAGTAATGATCCAAATGAGTCCAAGCTTCGATTTTTGCTTTTTTCAATAGTGTGTTGATTGCACATTATAATTTGATTTTTTTTCTGCAACCTTATTGCTTCTTCTGTCTCTAAACTATGATTTTTGAGAACAGTGCACGATAAAGCAAATATTTCTAAAAATTACTGTAACGAACTGAGCTTTATTATGATTGATACGATTTTGGTTGTTTAAACAATAATAACAATTAATTTGTATAAATTACGTTACTACTATAAACAATCGTGATGTGGCCATCATGTTACTTTCTCCGATTTTGATAGTATAATGGTTATTTATATTTACACTTTCATGGTTTATTTTTAATTTAAATGATATTTTAAATGAACACCAAGCGGTTTTTAGGATCGTATTACTTCGTAAAGGAGAAAGTAAAAAACGTGTAGTGAAAATTATGTCTATATGATAAACGCTAACGGTTAGAATTTGTAAAACTGTTCGCTCCTAATGCCGTCATCCCTTAGCAGGTAGTCAGAGGGCTGCTCTTCTTGACCCTGAATGGACTGTAACAAATACAAGTTTTGGCCGAGGGGGGAAAAATTAAGGCCATTTAACGTACCTTTAGCAGGTAGCCCGGGGAAGGTAGCTTCCTTGACATTGAGCGTGGTCTCGCAGTTAAGTTACAAAGCAGATTTGACCGAACTTTCCCCACTTTTCATAGCAACTACTATTTTGAGTATTTTATTTTCGAATATTTGTTCACTATTTTTACTTTCTCCGTTACGAAGTACGAGAAAGTATTGTGATCGTGATTTTTTTTCAAAAATTTTTTTTACGGAAATATCCGTTTTGGGGTCCCTAGATGCCATTTCAACAATTTCTGGAAAAAAAAAATGCGTCTGTGTGTGTGTATGTGTGTGTGTGTCTGTGCGCGCTGTATCTCAAAAACTAATAAAGCAATTGATATGAAACTTTAAACATAAGTCTTATTTGATAATCCGAAGAACTGAAAAGCTTTTGATACCATTTCGTACACCGGAAGTGGATGTTTACTTTAACTGTTTTTTGTTTTTTGCCAATATTTTCTTAAATATGAAAAATATCACAAAAACATTTAAACAAACATTGAAGACAACAAGAAATAATCATCTTTTGCTTGAAAATATTTTTCATAAAATCATTGCTATTCAAGAAAAAAATGTATTAATTTTTTTTTAATTTTTAATTATGAAACTATAATAGTCACAGCGAATTTATGTGAATAATAATTGTAGAGAATATCTAAATGAACAACTTCTAAAGAATAAGTTTTTTTTTTTCAAATCTCGTTAGTTTTTGAGTAAACGAAGTTTTTGAATTTGAAGTATAATTTTTCCATGTTTTATAATTTTGACGTTTTAAACGTCAGTTTCATCCGAGTTTACACAATGCTCGATGTACATTTAAAATATGATTTCAATTGAAACTAAATCATGAAAACGTAAATATAAATGGCTATGATACCATCAAATCGGAGAAAGTAACATGATGGCCACATAAACATTTAAATAAATATGATAAAAACTCCTTTCACGCCATCAAATTGTGCTACATTGTGCCCAAATATATATTTTTTTAAATTATTTTTGAATACTTAGTTATTATTACCATAAGCTTCAAATTTTCTTTGCTTATTTTAGGTAAGAGTTCAAACACTCTCTTTCTGAGTAGAAGAGAAATTGTCGATATCATGAGGGATTCCGGGAGCGATTTAATTATTTAACTGAAGAAATTCAGTTATTTAACTGAAGAAATCAAGAGACATACGAAATATGATACAGAACATTTTAGCGAATTGAAGAAAAAGTTGTCTCATTTTAAGTCGCAATATAAATCCCGCTGGACAAAGACAAGTAGAAGTAGTGATAAATTTCAAAAAACTAACAGGGATTGGCTGGATACTTCAATTGCATTTAAACTTTATGCAGAGAAGAAAAGTGGTCGTCCAGAGCTTCAATTTGAATTTAGTTCTGAGCGAACTAAACGCAAAAAAACAAAGGAGTTAAGGGATTCCAAACTTCTGAAGAAAATTACGTCGTGCAGTCCGGAACGTCTAAAAAAATATAGGAAAGCTTATAAGCAGTCTTTTGAACCGCAGCAGCGAATGCCAGGTGAAGATGCCCTTGCTGTTTTGGTGGAAGCAAAATTATCAAGACATCAATATGATGTAATAAGGATGAGCGCAGCTAAATACTTTCCATCATACAAGAGGGTTCAGGCAGTGAAGAAGTTGTGTTATCCCGAAAACATTAAAATCACGGATACTTGTTCTGTCGTTCCTCTACAAGCATTGCATATTAAAAAAAGCATTTCACCTATTCGAGGAAGGCAAGTGGAAGTTGCTCATAAATTAATTTTTGCGATGATCGATGGCAAAGTATGCAATGCGGTTACCGAAACAACATCAACTCAAAGATGTTACGTATGCGGTGCAACCTCAAAAGAATTTAATAATGTTGAAGACATGATTTTGAGGAAAGTTAAAACCGAGAACATGGGATTCGGCTTATCTGTCCTACATGGGTGGATACGAATGTTTGAATATCTCTTGCATTTGGCATATAAATTGCCAATCCAGAAATGGCAAGCCCGGAAAGAAGACAAAGACATTGTTTCAAAAAATAAAGCCAGAATTCAGAAAGAATTTAAAGAACGCTGCGGTTTAATCGTGGATAAACCTAAGCCGGAATTCGGTAATACGAATGATGGTAACACAGCAAGGCGATTCTTCAAGAATGCTGAAATTTCTGCTGACATAACAAATATTGATATTAATTTAATTAAAAAACTACATATTATTATGATAGTGGTGTCAATCGGGCATGAAATTGACGTTGAAAAGTTTAGAAAATTCGCCCATAATACTGCAAGACACTTTGTAGAAAAGTACCCATGGTACAACATGCCGCCTACGTTACACAAATATTTTATTCACGGCCCTGAAATTATAGCATCTTCCTTACTACCTATAGGGCAATTAACAGAAGAAGCGCAGGAAGCTAGCAATAAAGACTTCAAAAATTACAGAGAACATTATGCCAGAAAATGTAGTAGAGAGAAAACAAATGCCGATATTTTCAATTTATTTTTATTAAGTTCGGATCCTGTTATATCAAGCAAGCGAAAATTGAAAAAAAAGAAAATGCAGCATCTCCCAAATGAAGCAATAGAGCTATTAAAGTCTCCAACAGTACCTGTTATTAGTTATAAAGTTAATGCTGATTCCAGTGAAGATGATGATATTGACTGTGATGATGCTGATCATGATGATTATGACAGTGATGAATCTGAAGATAAATATCAACTTTAAAGATAATTATAATTTTGTTTTCACGTCTAAATTTAAATTTGTAAAAAAAATATGTCACTGAATAAATTTCTTAGAATATTCTGCGCGCCGTGAAATATCCTGTCCGCAGCGCCAGTTATGATCGGGAGACCGATGAATTTGTTTTTAAAAAGATTTTATTTATTAGAAACAAACTATTACAAATTACTACTTGGCTATTAATTAATGTTTGATTATTTAATTGTTGCGTCGCATGGTAATCGTACGCAACCGAGCCGATTGTAAGACCGCGCACGCTGCTTAAGTAGGTCAGCCATTGTTGTTGAGTTCAGCAATTTTTGGTGCATAACTCGCGGATAGGACACCCAAACGGTTCTTACTTTAAAAATAACCCTCGTATGTGTTTCAAAAATGCTAGAAGCTATTGTGATGAAACAATTCATTGTTAACGCACATTCAGATTGTATGAGTTATTTCGGTGACTTTTCAAAACTGCCACACCTCACCGACTTTAGTTTCTAATGAACAATTCACTACGTTGTACAACTCATTTTAAGCATTTTACTCAAATAAATATGTGCCTGCAACATAAACAATATTAAATGGACGCTAAAATGTTTGGGTAATTAATTAGTATATTAAATTAAATTCCATTTAGTTGATACAACAGGAAATGAATGATGAAGAACGCAGATTGGACATGATGATGGAACAAAATCGTCAGCAAGGATTGAAAGAAGATAAGAGGAGAGTCGACGAGGCGGAGGCACGCAATCAAGCGTACACAACAGAACATGGCATTTTAACTTGATTGACATTCACTTGAGAAGTTTTTAGGTTCGTGAAGCAAATACAGCAGCAACTAAAAGAGAATGACATTAAAGGACTCATCGCGGCCGAACGAAAAGAAGAAGAAGCGCGATTGATGAATAAAGCCTTGGTGGCAGTGAAAGAAGAAGAAGTCGAATTGGCAAAGAAAAAGCACAGAAAGAAAGTACGATTGCGGGCGGAGCTTAAGCAGGCCAACGATGATTTGGAGAGGTACAAGGCGCTGCAGAGAGAAGAGGAAAATATTGCAGATGCAAAAGTAATTACAAAGTTTGTAACATACTGTTAATAACCATAGTTTTTTACACGAAAACAAATACTATTGAACTTTAATTGTAGTTGGCGGAATTTATGAAGAACAAAGCGAAGAGAGAGGCTGATCTGGAAAGACAAATCAAAGATATAAAGGACGCCAAGGCTCGGGAAGTTGCAAGATTAGGTGTTGCGAATATGAAGGAGGGAGATTTGATTACGCAGCGCCAAGAGCAGCATGCATATCGTTTACAAGAAGAGGTTTGTACGAAATGTATAGCAAGCAAATGTTCAAGAGAAAGTTTTCAGGCTGATCGTCTGTGGCGTAGAAAAGAAAAGGAGAACGCTATCAAAAAAAAGCAGGCGATTGCGGACTTGAAGAAAGGCAGAGATAAGCAAATTGAAGATATCAGAATGGCCCAAGCACTGGAGATTGCTCAGGACGAGGAAGAATTTCGCAAGGTACGTAATTTTATAATTCTATGCAATTTAAGTGAATATGTGATTTTCGTAATTTTATAATTCAAGGATAATTTGATGCAATTTAAGTGAATATGTCATTTTTAGTAACAGAAAGCATTGTTTTATTGAAAATTCGATCCCGACCATTTTTGAAATGTCTGCATGTATGTTTCTCAAAAAATAATCTTTAACTTTAAACTTAAGCTCAATTTGACAATCCAAAGGATCGAAAAGCTTTTGGTAAAATTTTGGAAGCCGATTCCTACATTTGTAAAATATTATAGAAACGTATATTAAATGTTGGAGATAGCAAACAACTGCACATCTTTTGTTAATAAATGTATTTCATAAACTCCTTGATTCTAGAAAAAATAATAAAATAGACCAAAAAACACATGTTTTGGTTTATAATTATAAAATGATAATACATTAAATTTACATTGACAAACATTATAAACAATGCCAAAATGAACATCTACCATCTAAGTTTTTTTTTTTCGAAATATGTGTAGTATTTGGAACAAAATCGATGATTACGAAAGATTTCACCAAATATAGTAACTGAAAAACATTTCTTTCAATAATAAATGAGTGGATCGTGAGAGAGTGACTGCTGGAATTGTAATGAGAATAAAATTAATATACTATGTGCAGTTAAGAACAAAACATATTCTGGTTTGAAATTGTTCCACCAATTTACAATTTTTTACGGTATCTATATCCAGTGGCGGCTCGTGGAACATGTTGATGGTAGAGCCACTTATACAATGTATCCCCCCCCCTTTTCAATTGTTTGTTTTTCTAGGATAACCCTTAAACCAGCGGCGGCTCATGGATGTTCGGCGAGGAGGCTGCGGAAGAAAATTTTACCAAAACAGCAGCGACATATTTTCTTCCCCTATAAGGGAAAGTAGTACAGCACGAGAGGCATCTCTGTCGTAGCCTCCTCTACAGATCCACGAGCCGCCGCTGCCTTGAACGAATGATGAATGAAGTCTAGTATTGTACTTGGCAAATAAAATTAGATCAGACGAAAAACCTAGATTAGATATTTAATTGTTTGATGCAAAAAAACCTAAATTCCTACAAATATTTAAATGTTAAATAATTCCTTAAACATCCCGCAGACTATATTTTCCAGATAAATATCAAGGTAAATTAATTTTATCTAAAAATAAACCCCACATTTAAATTAAAACCCACGAAACCAAACAACATAAAATTAAATAAATAACCTGAAATTAAAAACAAAAACCCTTGAAAATTCAGGTAAAAAAAAGCCCAAAATTTAGGTTGCAAAAACTAAAACAGGACAGAAATAAAAAAAAATCTTAAAAAAATAAAAAAATTCCGCGTAAAAAGCAATCATTCAAGTTAAAAAATCTAAAATGTAGGACAAAAAAAAAATCAAAAAATTTAACTAAAACGTCGGGCCTGAAAATGCAGAAATATTGAAAATTGTAACAAACTAATTTATTTATTTTATTCCCAACAGATAACAAATCCAATTACAGGGAAAACTTAATACTAATTTACAAGTGTACTTAACATAACATACTAACAAAACTAACTTAACTTATATACAATTACAGGGTAATCCAAAATAAAGAATTATTGATTAATATGCGAGAAGTTCGTTGAAAATTATTTTTCTTTTGCCTGTATTTTAAAGTTTTTTTGTATACATTTTTATTTTTAGACCAGGATTATTGATATTTTAGATCTTCGGCTATTTTGTTCCAATTTTTTTATTTTTTTTGCCAAAATATTCGATTTGTTTGTTGAAATTTTGGATATTTTAGTACGCATTTTTCACCTGCTGGCCCGAGTTTTCGACGTTTTGTCTAAATTTAGGCCGAAAGATCGAAAACTCAGGCCAAAAATAAAAAATGCAAACCAAGAAATCCAAAATTTCAAGAAACGAATCGAATATTTTGACCAAAAAAAAAAAATTGGATCAAAACAGCCGAAGATCTAAAATATCGGCCATAAATCAAAAATTCTAGTCTAAAAATAATACTTTTAGCTTACAATAAGTTCCGACTAGAAATTCGAAAATAATAGCAAACAAAATTACAAAACCGCACAATAAAATCATTAATTCTAAATATCCAGCGTGGCACTAGCCAGGGAAGTTATTTGTTTGTAATTTGTCTTTATCGAAATCATTAATTCTAGTTAAGAAAATCTAAAATATGTGACAAACAATAAAAAATTAAGACCAAAAATCTAAAATTCGTACCCAAAAATTTAAGTGGTGGACCTAAAAATTCAAATTTTCAACAAAAAAATCAAAAATTTCAAAAAACAAATCGAAAATAAAGTCAAAATAAAGAAAATTTCGGCCAAAAGACGAAAAGGCGTAAAGATAAAAAATACAGACAACAAAAATCGACAATTTTGGTCAAAATAAAGAATATTTGGGCTAGAAATTTAAGAAAATGGAAAATACGGTAATCTAAAATGTGGGCCAAAGAATTAAGACCAATCGGATCTGATGATAAAAACGCAGACAAAAAAATCGAAAATTTAGGTAGAAGCAAAAAAAATATACCACTTTCAGCCCCAAAAAATGAGTTTCTAACCAGAAATTTGAAAATAATAGCCAAAAAATCGAACAATAAAATCAATCATTCAAGTCAAAAATCTAAAACATACGACAAAAAATAAAAAATTTAAACCAAAAACCTCAAATTCGGGCCTAAAAATAAAAATGGTGGTCCAAGAGTACAAAAAAATTAACAAACAAACAAAACAAAATTATAATAATAATAAATGGTGACCAAAAAATCTACAATGTCAGCAAACAAAACTAGAAAAAATTCTCGCATCAATAATTCAGGTTAAAATGTTTAAGAAATCAAAAATTTGTAACTAAAATTTAAAATTCAGTTCGAAAAATCAAAAATGCGGACAGAAAAGTCGAAAATTTTATCAATTAGATTGAAAATTTAGGTCAAAATAAAGAAAATTTAGTCCAAATGATCAAAAATTTAGACCAAAAAAAAATATAATATAGATAAAATATCTAAAAATTAAACATTCGGCCCGAAAAATAAAAAATGCAGACAAAAAAATCGAAAATTTAAAACAATTAAATAAAAAATTTAGGTCAAAACAAAGGATATTTAGGCCAAAAGATAAAAAAATTACACCCAAAAGTCGAAAAAAACAGGTAAAAAATCTACAAATTAATAATTCGGCCCGAAAAATCAAAAATGCGGACAAAAAAATCGAAAATTTAAAACGATTAAATCAAAAATTTAGGTCAAAATAAAGGATATTTAGGCCAAAAGATAAAAAAATTACACCCAAAAGTCGAAAAAAACAGGTAAAAAATCTAAACATTAATTATTCGGCCCGAAAAATCAAAAATGCGGACAAAAAAATCGAAAATTTAAAACGATTAAATAAAAAATTTAGGTCAAAATAAAGGATATTTAGGCCAAAAGATAAAAAAATTACACCCAAAAGTCGAAAAAACAGGTAAAAAATCTAAAAATTAATAATTCGGCCCGAAAAATCAAAAATGCGGACAAAAAAATCGAACATTTAAAGCAATTAAATCAAAAAATTAGGTCAAAATAAAGATATTTAGGCCAAAAGATAAAAAAAATTTAGATCCAAAAATCAAAAGAAACAGGTCAAAAATCTAAGAATTTATAATTCCGGCCCGAAAAATCAAAAATGCGGACAAAAAAATCGAAAATTTAAAACAATTAAATCAAAAATTTAGGTCAAAATAAAGATATTTATGCCAAAAAATAAAAAATTTAAATTCAAAAATCGAAAGGAACAGGTCAAAAATCTAATAAAGGATAAAAAATTTAGACCCAAAAGTCGACAAAAAACAGGTCAAAAATCTAAAAATTAATAATTCGGCCAGAAAAATTTAAAATGCGGAGTGAAAAGTTGAAAATTTTAACAATGGGGTCAAAATAAAAAAATATTTGGATCCAAAATAATCGAAAATACAGGCTTAATAATAAAAAAATGCAGAATATTCTAGTAAGAAAATTGTTTAAATTGTTTTTTTTTAATAGCAAAACTTTTTTTAAAATTTGCATGCGTTTAACATTTAAACTGGCGAAATGTGTTTTAGGAATTGATTAATTTTTTTTGCTGAGCTTGAAACTACTTGGCTCTATATAACGAGCCGCCCCTGATAGCAGAGAGTTGAACCGAAATTAATTTCGTTTCGGTTTTGGTTCGTCTGAAAATTCCGATTCAAAACATCGTCTGCCCAGAGGTTCAGTTCTTGTTGCCTTTCAATGTCCCACTAGATGCCGTTCGAACTTCCTTAGTAATTCTTCTATCACGAGGATGTGTCGTCTTACCATCGAGTTACACTCTGTCCTACTCCCAACTCATTAAACAGTACATTTTTGTTGTTTACTTTTACATTTTCCTGTTGTTGTTTTAGCGCTTATTTCTCAAATTTTCATTTGTTGTGGGAGTTCATTGCCTGGCAACCTTACTCCAAAAATGGCTTGTGTATAAATCGAATACAAAAATTTCGTGGGTAAAAAAAATCGTAATTGCTTAATCTAACCTAATCCAACTTATTTGATTAATTAAAACAACTTACACTAATAATAGTGAGGGAGAGAGACAATACATTTATTCAGACACTTTTTTACAAATGATCCCAACAGGCAATTGAACAGAGGCCTTTCAGCCATCTAGATTAAGACAGATTTTTCAATTCAACAAATACAAAAAATTAAACACGGTAACATATTATTTTCCTTGTTTGAATATTTCTAACGATGAACACAACCCTTTACAACGTGGACATATTTTAATCTTATCAAAAGCGCATAATACTTTATGTCGTATCGTTATAAATTATGCGTTCTTGTCTTACGACTTCTTATCAAGTGCTACGCCATGTCTGCACATTCAAAATAATTGTTACTCGAACGTGAGTGCATGGATGTAACTTTCGTCGTTACCGAATGTGCAAATTTGCATTAACGAGACACGCGTGCAGCATTGGCGGCGGTAAGGATTTGGGGGCCCCACCGCAAAAAAAAATCTTGGGGGCCCCCTTCGTCAAAAAATATATATATTTTTTTTTAACTTACCATCTTAGTCAATGTTTCCCATTGCGCTTCGTTGTTTGCAATCATCACAAAAATAAATTCATTAATACGTGATCGATTTTTAATATATAATTGCATGGCCCGGGGCCCCTAGATGCTCGGCCCCCCCCGCGCCGCTGGGTCTGCGGGGGCCTTATCGCCGCCACTGGCGTGCAGTTAATTAAGTGATAAACATTTCTTTAAACTTTCGTCTAATCAGTCTGTTGGCAGCTTTGACTGTATACTAATGGACTGCTATTCCCCCTCCATTTCCCATATGATCACTGCACTAAAAGTTGTCCACGAGCTGGAGCCCGATATAAGTCCCGCCCCGGAGCCGAAAATGGAGCGTAATTTAAAAACCGGAAAGCAAAAAAAAAAATTTCTCAATGTACTCATCAGCAACGTGGAGAATGCAAATGCGAGCGTATTTCGGCAACTCCGGTCCACTTTCCTGCCTGTTCTTTACAAGCAAAGCATCAACCCATAATTTGCGAAGTTCCGGATTTGATGGAAATCTAATACAGAATTTTAGGTTATAAGTCAAAAGTCAACTGACGTCTACATCAACTGACGAGTATTATAACCACGTTGGCATATATACGTGGACGTATTGCAGCCTTTCGCATAGCAATATTTTGACATGGTGTGAATATTTGACAATATAAATGTTTATATATTCAAAGGTGTGAATAAATTGCAGGGTATCACAATATGCAATGCGAGCTCATAGGGTCATATGCCATGGACACAAAGTAGCTACTAATGTAGTAACATACCGTAACCATTTAGGGTTCCGCCGCGCCACCGTTGCTTGGAGACACACATGAAGCGGCGCTAGCAGTCCAAAAGTATGTAGTCAAAGGTTGGCAGTTATACACGTCTACGCGTCAGCGGGCCAGACAAAATATCATTTGCGACAATAAAGTTCTTATCAGGATCACCTTTGAATGCAGGTTGTCTTAAAATGACAATACATAGTGTCCTTATTTTGCCATTTTTATCTATTCTTGTTTTAAATACAGGGTTAATGACATAATAATCACCTCAACGCATTGCAATGTAGGCAACCATACTTACACTCACTCAGTTTTATTTAATTGTCAAAATTGCGTTATTAATAAATAGTTATTTATGCAACAAGTGAGTAAAGTAATACTTTTTTTCACGAGTAGGAAAGATTGCCGCATGAGCCGAAGGCGAGTGCGGCAATTCCTACAAGTGAAAAAAAGTTGCTTTACTCTCGAGTTTCATACAAAAATTTTTCTACGTCCGTAACTTTAAATAAATTTATAAATTTGATAAAACCTTAATCAATTTTTATAAGTAATTATACTTGTTTTAAATAAAGAAAATAATAATAATCATCAAGTTTTCTTGATCGGAAACGAATGTTTGATATTTATCGGCGGAACTCGCGGCGTGTTGTGAAGCGTTCATGACACACTTTCCGCAAACAATTTTTTAGTTGCGTTAAAAAATGAACCGCTACGGCACTTTTTTTCACGCAAAAGAGTGAAAAAATGAACCGTTATGGCACTTTTTTTCACGCTACTTGGAGGGTTCAGGAATCGCATATTTTATGAACGCAGATTAATGAAAAAAACTGTACATTTTATAACGGACGTAGAAAAAATGTATTACACCACCGAAGAAAGAATACAGATGATTAATTGGTACAAGAGTGGGAACAGCATTCGACGTGTTAGAGATTTATTTAAGTTCCATCCATCTCAACAATTTGTAATATTGTCCATCATTTTGACAATACTGGCTGCGTGAGTAATTTTCACATTAAAAGGGCTAAAGGAAATCACATTTTAACGGAAGAGATGAAACTCAACACTTTATGTTACGTAGAGCAGAACCCCATAGCATCGTTAAGTTGTCGCAGCACAGTTTCAAATAAGTTCAGCTTTACAAGACATTAAAAGAATTTAAATACAATGCTTACAAGTTTTCAAATCATCAGCAACTATCAAATGAGGACAAAGGCAAACGAACAGAATTATGTGAAACCGTATTCAATTTAATTAATAATGATCAAGAAATTTTTCACAGAATAATATTTACTGATCATCATCAGGCATTATTTTCCTTAAATGGTGAATTTAATCCACAAAATTATAGTTTATAGTTCATTCCTTATCGATAATCATTCCTTACACCCATTCCTTCACCTTTTAGATCTTGGGCGTGCAATAATCCTCGCTTACAAAATTAGACGCACACACAATACAATGCGAGAGTTAATGTGTGCGCTGGACTAATTAATGATACCCTTATTGGTCCTTTTTTTATTAATGGAAATCTAAACAGTAATGTTTACTTAGATCTTCTGCGAACTCGTATAATGCCAGAAATTCATACACTAAACATTGCTGCTCCTTATTATCAGATGGATGGAGCGTCTCCACATTCTATAGCCATTAATAATTATTTAAGTGAATTACTTCCTGATCGCTGGATAGGTAGATTTGGTCCAATACCTTGGCCACCCCGGTCGCCTAATTTGTCTCCAAACTTTTTTTTGTGGGGGTATCTAAAAAGCAATGTTTATAATAACATTATTATAAACAATACTGCAGAGTTAAAAGATCGTATAATTACTGTTTGCGATGAATTAAGAAGAAATCTGCAACACATTAGAAATGCTATTTAAGGATTTTATAATCGACTTGGCTACTGCTTAGAACGTGAAGGTGGTCATTTTGAATATTTATTATAATTACTTACGATTTATCATTGTTTGTTTCATTAACCTCACTTTATTCGTAATAATTTTAAGCTTTCACTGTATTGTGACAGGTCGACGGGACCTTTGTGTACTTGGTTGCCTACATTGTCAATACATTCTAATGCGTTGAGGTGATTATTATTACATAGAACATAGACATTAACAATCATATGTTCTGAGTTAAAAAAAGACCCTGTATATTAATTATTACATACAAGGTGTCTACAAAGTCTGCCCCTGGTTCTTCCCATTGTTTTTAGGCGGCAAACTTTTTTCGAGAAAAAATTTTGATGTGCGACACCTGAGGGGTTGGGAGTGTGAGAGTGTAGCCGCACAAGCACACGACGGGATTTTAAGTATGTGTGTGGAGAATTTTGGTGAAGAAAGGGATTTTATACCAAAGTTTAACCACTCGGTATTCATGACTTGGGGCAAACTTTAATAACCGTTTTTTATTCAGTTCTTTCGAATATATAATTTAAAGGTTGAAATTTTAAAGTTGACTCCTGCCCCCAACTCTCCAGAGGTCGCACACCAAAAATTTTTCGTTTGCCCCCCAAAAAACAATGGGGGATTTTTCAATCGACCATTTTCGAAAAAAAAATACCCCGGGTCAGACTTTGTGGACGCCCTGTGTACCAAAAATAAAAAGACAATTTTTGCAATTATTTAATAACGTCGGTCTATCAGAGATATTCTAAGGGTTTGAAGTTATTCGGTAAAAGGGAGTGTAGCGTGTACAAAAATGCCAATTTTTGTTAATGTTCTTATAAGTCGAGACTGGGCTTTTTCAGCCGGTTGAAATTTTGCAGGATACCCTCGATTAATTGTTGACCTGTGTAAAAAGTACGTTAAAACACCAATAAATAATTCAAATACAATATGCAGAAAACTTTCCACACATGTGTAGCCACCAGTGGCACCTGGTGGAACAATTTGATGGTAGACCCACTTAGCATTCTTTTGCCTTCGAGATGAGCCAGAATTTATTTGGTTCAAAATGCACGTTCAGATCGCGTCCCTGCCCCAAACGCGCACCACCCCGCTACAGCTCATATTATAACGAAATGCCGTGCCAGAAGTAAGTTGGCACCGTTAGAGGCACGCACAAATGCGTTGCGATTTTTTTAATGTTTAAAATGAGTTTTTAAAATCATTTAAAAATCCCTGCTAGGCTTGAAATTAGAGGCAGTGCCATGGCTCATTGGCTCTTCACAACGAGCCGCCTCTGTCTATATCAAACATTGGTGGTGTTATTTATTTAAAACTTATCATATACATCTAATTTAGTAAAAATAAGTGTTTGTGAGAGAATTTCGAAAGGAATATGGATTGTAATTTTGATTAGAGACTTACCTGTAGGCTTGCTGACAGCATAGTCTGGAGATGTGTACAACAGGGCTGTCCTAGGCCGTTCTTTCTAATTGTACCTAACACTAACATATACTGGCCGCCATAAGTAAAAGAACACCAATAATTCGTCGCTCAATTTTTATGAAAATTTCAGATAATACGTAAATAATCCACATTTAAAAATTCAACAAAACATCATGGTAACTTTTTGATCAATTTACCTTGGAGTATAAAAAATGAAAGAAATTTTATTGTTATTTTGTTAAATTAACTGAGCAGTGACATTACAATTTTATCGTGCAAATCAGTTAATTGGTTCCCCATTTAAATCAAAAGATGCCCCGAGTTCATCAGCGTGGCGTATTTCAACAATTAAGCGATTTTGAACGCGGTAGAGTAATCGGGCTCAGAGAAGGAGGTTTGTCAATTCGTGATATTGCCCAACGAATTGGCAGAAGTGTCAGTAAAATATCTCGATGTTGGCGTAGATGGACCGAGGGACAGGAACAACGGCGGAGATTACGACCTGGGCGCCCTAGAAACACTACAGAATGTGAAGATGGGGCTCTTCGGCTCGTCGCTGTCCGGGTGATCCGGAGCGCCGGTGGATACGCACCTTTAGATGGTTTTCTTTAAAATGACCGCGCCGTGAGCGTTGCATCAGCCTGTATATTGCGTAGGAGCAATTTCAACAATTATCAACTTAAAATAATACATTTGGATTTGAGATCAAAGTGCTGCCATTTTGTTTACAAGCAAGATGCGTCAATTATCGTTTGGTGTGTCAAAAATTATGCTATTTCTAAGAAAATTTGGAATTTTTTTAATCAGGCGGTGCGCATTTCACTCACTCAAATTCGAGTTCAGAGTGCTGCCATTTAGTTTACAAGTAAGGTACGTCAATTATTTTTTGAATGTCAATTCTGAGGAGATTTGGAAATTTTTTAGATAATTCCACGTGTGATGATATTAAAAAAAAAATCACGAGGTGCACATTTCACTCTCGAATTCAAGTTCAGAGTGATATCTTATTCCCAGGTGGATTGCGTCGATTATTTTCGTATTGGCCAACAAGAAATGTTTTTCGAAATACTACTAAATTCTGAAAAAGAAATCCATAAACATGAAATGTATCATAAAAATCCCTTTTATTCCATCATATCGGAGAAAGTTAGATGATGGTCACATTTCTTAACAAATTCGAAAAACGATTGTATCTTTAAAATAATTTCGCAAAACTTTATTATAGGCATCACATTTTAATAAAACGAAAATTCTCGTCTAAGACCATTGTAAAACGCGAGAATGTTCGTTTCTGCATTTTTGAACTGTTGAAAGTCAAATTAATAAAACGAGAATCCTTTAAGACTATTGTGAAACACTAGAAATTTCAAAAAAAACCTACCTTTAACGGTGTTTGGAATACTTATATTCCAATAGTAATCTCCGTTTCCCCATCAGCAACTAACTACACTGATGAGTCCTGAAAGGTCGAAACCGGTCTGTAGGTGTTCTGATGGGGGTCCAATATTTAATGTCCACATTAATATTGTTATATTTGCCGCCGCTGGCAATGTCCATATCTTGTCGGTGTTAAAGCCACCCGGATTTGGTTCAGTACAGCATTCAGGCAATAGATTCCGCCACTTTGGTGTTTCTACCTTTAACTAGAAATTTCGTTTTGCGTCGGAAGAACATTTTCAGCATTTTCGTCGAAACCGGAATTCTCTTTTTTTGTCATAACCTATTATGTGTTGGGCAGTTTCAACTGCCAGTAGGGGTATTTGTCCGTCGGCAGGCATTGCAATTTTCCATTATCCAAAATTATATTTTTCCTTTGTCGAAAATTCTCGTTTTTAGTAGGCACCACATTTTAATAAAATGAGAATTCTCGCCCAAGACCACTGTGAAACGCGAGAATTTTCGTTTGTCGTCGGAAACGCATTTTAATAAAACGGGAATTTTCGTCATAACTTATATGTTGACAGTTTCAATTGCCAATAGGAGTATTTGTCTGTCGGCAGACATTGTAATTTTCCATTATCTAAAATTATATTTTTCCGTTGTCGAAAATTCTCGTTTTTAGTAGGCACCACATTTTAATAAAATGAGAATTCTCGTCCAAGACCACTGTGAAACGCGAGAATTTTCGTTTCTCATCAGAAACACATTTTAATAAAACGGGCATTTTCGTTTTTTTTTTGTCATAACTTATATGTTGTTAACTGCCAATAAGGGTATTTGTTTTTCAGGTTTTCGACAAAAATTTCAAATTGCCAATTTTAATTGAATCCGACACATTTGAACACAAGAAGCACAGATTTGCAAACCTCCTTCGATTTGGAGTCTTTGTATAGCCGATACGACTGCCTGAAAAATAGATTTTTTACTGAAATTTTCCAACCGTATGCAAACTTTTTTGCTGTTTTAGCTAGCTGAAATTTTAATGAGGTAAACGATTTTTCTCGTTCTTCTGATGATATAGCTCGAAGAGCGAATGGGTAATTTTCTTAAGGGACTAATGAGTAATTCCACATGAGTATAACATGGTGTAATGATCGCAGTTCGATATTGAGGAATTATATGTCAATGTTTGTGATAAATTTATTTTTTCATCTGTTTATATTCCACCAATATCAAATGAATCATCTTATATTGATTACTGTTCTTCATTGGATTCCATTTGTAATTTATTTCCGAACTGTAATTTTATTTTTTGTGGTGATTTTAATTTAACCCGGGCATCTTGGTCTATTAATTATGCGCATATTTTGTCTACTAACAACTATTGTACATACGCTCAAATTCTAGCCGAATCATTAGATTTTCATAATTTACGTCAAATTAACACTATACCCAATAATCGCGCTGTTTTCCTTGATTTAGTTTTCTCTAACGTAAACATTGTTGTTTCACGCTAACAAGGGGAGGATCAGATGTGTGACTCACCGATTTGATTCATCTTTGGTACTCGTGTAGGTCGTAACTGGGAGTGTAACAGGTGAAAGTAATAGGGCGCACTATTCAGCCGTTTTCGAGAAAAAATGTTTTTTTTAATTTGTTAATTATTCGTATATTTATATACCTTTTGCATTAATGAAAGTACGCCGAGCTTTTGGCGCAACGGTAAAACCTCCGATTCGTCATGTGGTGCTCGCCTTTACTCTAACCTGTAATTGACATCTGACCAAGCGGGCACCTGCATACATTGTTGCTATATAACCTGTCGAGCGGTTGCCAGATTATATAGCCAAGGGTTCGCCTGACTCGCAATCGTGACTTGGACTTAACAACACTAATAAAATAAGCTTTTAGTCATTACTTACCTTTACTCCTGCTGTCTCAGTTCGGGTTCACTGGCATCTCGGCGTCGACGCAAAATCGTGCACTCGCGATTAACGTTTCGTAGGAGTAACGGGATCGGGATATCAATGAAGTACTATACAAAATGACAACGACGGCAATTGATATGACAAACGTGATATATTAATGAAATAAAGAATTTAACAAACATTACTCTTGACATACATTTAGTGGACAACACAATCGATACATTAAAATCTAATTCAGCAAACATGACAATTATCTGACGTTACATCTTACAAAAGAATAATTACAACACAAGTGAAAATTAATCTTTACACATTATAAATGAATTTAGCCAAAACCTCTCATTGTCACCTTACATTACCTCGCCCATTAGGAAAAAGGAGCAACTGTACCGTACGCGGACTAAAACTCAAAGACAACTGTAAAACTCAAAGAACTGACTGAACTATAAGACTCTCCAAGAACTGACTGAAAATCTACATGTTACTGTCCACGAAACCTCTGTGTCCCCACCGTTTTCTTTAGGAATTTTCCTGCGAAGACAAAGGGAATCCAGAGTTCAATTCGACATCGCTTTTATCTGGTTCAACATTTGCTCCTTTCCCATTTTTATTTAATTTAGGCGTTTACTTCGCCCAAATAATTCTATTATTTATTTAATCAATTACCCAGTGACTTGAGATTGAAAACGAAATTAATTTATAGACATAATCACTTAATTGACTATTTACAGGTGTTGGCTATGAATTCCCATCTTAGCTACTACAGGTAGCTCAGAAAACCGCTTAAATACACATTCTTCGATAGTGCACTAAATACATAATGCGCTGGTGCAATGTAAACACAATGACAATAACAACCCATTATCTCTTTTCTGAAAGACGGGCGCAACTATTAATGGAATTTTATGATAATAAACGAAATTTGATTAGTCGGACATCGCTAATACCTCTCACACGTTGATTAATTACACGTATACTTTTTACACTCCTCACAGTCATCGGAAGGTCGGCGGATCGAACACCATTGTTGAAGTTTTGGGTTCATTCATTTTCTTTTTTATAGTTTTTATAAATCCATATGTATTTAAATATCTTAATTTTAGAATCAATTATATTGGTTTCATTTTTAGGGGTAAAAGGATGCTTAAACAAATTAAACAGGAGATTGAAAAATCAATAATTCTATTTCCAGATATTGTGCTTTTCGGGCGATGAAGGACTGCACGAACTAGGATAATTAATTTAGAACAAAATACTGGAACTAAAAATATGGATTTTTCAATCTTCTGTTTAATTTGTTTGATAATAATCCTTCTCCTTAAAATAAAATTAATATAATTTATTCCAAAATTAACATTTTTAAATACTCTGGATTTATAAAAAACCTATAAAAAAAGAAGACTTTTAAGAAGTTGGCCAAAAGCATTCGAACCATTGACCTTGCGATTTCAAACCAAAGATTTTACCATTACGCCGCGGGGTCGATATTGTTTTGTTAACGTAAATGGTACATAAACACACAGCAAATAAAAAAAAAACCTTTTTTTCTCAAAAACGCCTGAATAGTGCGCCCTATTACTTGCACCTATTACACTCCTAGTCATGACCTACACGTGTGCCAAAGATGGATCAAATTGGTGAGTCACACATCTGATCCTCCCCTTGTAAGATGATCCTCTGTTTAACGATAGCAACCATCATATTCCCTATACCGTGTTTTTTGACTCTAGCAATATCACTGTGTCCTTATTATATGATGAATTAATATTTAACTTCAAAGCTGCCAACTATTGTGAAATTAACGAGTTTTTGTCAAGCATCTCGTGAAACGAATATCTTGATCTTGGGGATGTTAATGTTATTTTGGATAGATTTTATTCTGTCTGTATGTATGCAATTCAAAAATATGTTCCTATCATACTTATTAATCATCCACCTTCCCAAACTGGTTCAATTTCACTTTAATTAAACTAATTAAAATGAAACAGAAGGCCCTTGTTGAATATAAAAGAAGTGGTAGTTATGCGGACTATGAACGGTTCAAACGCCTTCGTTCGCAATGCAATACATTAAGTGACGAATTATATATCAATTATATTAACCAAATTCAAACAAATATTTTTCACAATTCTAAATCATTTTGGAATTATATTAATGAATCTAGAAAAACAGATGGCTATCCTAAGTGTATGCATCTTAATGAAAAATCGTGTAATTCCGGTGATGACTGTGTCTTAATGTTAATGATTGTACACAGCCTCATGAAATTTCCGATAATTCTGTTAACTTGTCCAATGTCCACATTAATATCAGCGACATCTTCAATGCCATTAATATGTTACCGGACTCATGTAATCCTGGCCCTGATGGGATACCTGCTTATTTTATCAAAAGATGCATCTACTCTCTTTGCGTACCATTAAATACATTATTTAATTTAATTATCTCTAGTGACATGTGAATTTCCTTTGTTATGGAAACAAAGTTTTATCAGACCGGTTTTCAAAAATGGTTCTAGAGATGATATAAAGAACTATAGAGGGATCTCAATCCAATCTGTCATCCCCAAGATGCTTGATAGTATTATTGCTGAGCAGCTCATGTTTTCATGTAAATATTATTATATATCGTGTATTAATATTATTATCTGCTTGTATACCAAGATTACATTTTAAAGGCATTCGAAAGCAATCATCAAGTTGATGCAGTGTACACAGACTTTTCCAAAGCATTCGATCGTGTTTCTCATACCTTATTAGTAAATAAATTACAGCGCATGGGTTTTGGGACTGCAATAACTAAATGGATCCAGAGTTATTTGACTGACAGATTACAATTTGTAAAAATTAATAATTTCATTTCTAGAGCAATAAATGTTACTTCTGGTGTTCCACAGGGTTCCCACCGTGGACCCGTTTTATTTTTGCTATTTATCAATGATTTGAACACCTACATTAAACATTGCAAATTTTTACTTTTTGCTGACGACCTCAAGTATTCCGCTCAATTCAAGATACAACTGATGTCAGGTTCATACAAAATGACTTAAATAATATTTATAAATGGTGCTGTGATAATCAGTTATCTTTCAATCTTGATAAATGTTGCTCGATTTCGTTTGGCAGAGGACGGATTGTCGAAAACAGTTACGAAATCAATGGAACCAAGCTAGCTTCTGTAAAACATGTCAAGGATCTAGGTGTTATATTCGACCGTAACCTTTCTTTCTCAAAGCATTTTGATACAATGTACTGCAATGCATTGCAAACCCTTGGCTTTATTAATCGTTTTGCCAAGAACTTTGCAATAGACACTCAGAAACATTTGTTTATCACTTTGCTAAGATCAGAATTAGAGTACGCCTCATGTATTTGGTCTCCATTTTACTCTAAATATATTTCACAAATTGAACGGGTACAAATCAAATTTTTAATGTCAATTTCCTTTAGAATTGGAATAAACAGAATGGACTACAGTCAAACTAACATGCTTTCCTATCTAAAATTATCATCTCTTTGCAATAGGCGTATGTATTGTGATTTATGCGTTCTCTTTAAAATAGTAAACGGAGTTATTAATTGTAGCGAGTTACTTGAAAATTTAAATTTTAATGTTCCTTCCATAACCCGAAATAAACTCATTTTTCGTGAATCATTTCATCGCAGCAATTATGGCAGAAATAATTCCTTGAGCAGGATGATCAGATTATGTAACATGGTCTGCTCTTTGCCCAACTTTATATTATACGGAACCTCTTATATAATAATAATAATTTTAAACGCCATTTGAAATTTATTGACTTGTCGCCTTTCAAATGTTAAATGTTACTCAACTATGTAATTATTTCTTTTTGTTCACTGGTTATATTTTGTTTGAATTGAATATCTATTTGATGTCTGTAGAATTGCAATTTAATTTGTTGCTTATTTTTCTTATTGTATATTTTGGTTTTATTTGCATAATGTTATGTTCTAAATTTGTAAAGTGGTAATACCGTCAAAATAAATAAATAAATACAAATTTAGGCAAGCTGCGACACATCGGCCTACAAAATAGACCACAAAGTTTGCGGTATAACGACTGTCAGTACATATAACGCAAATACTAATTCTGGCAAAAATCTGGCCCATGTAAACCAGATATTTTCTTCTAGGCAACCCTATTAGTCTCTAAAATATATCTTATTATAAATTTTTACCACCAGCTGCCAAATAAAGCTAAAAATATATGCAAACTGCTTTGTGCCATATATGGCACGTTATGCAGAAAGGGGTTAACAGATTCAGAGCCAGACTCCTCCACGAAAAGCCACATTTGCCTGCCCCTGTTTTATGTTTTAAAAATCAAACATTAATTGGCGATGTACAGGGGTGTTAGAGTATCTCCATGACAACCGTTTGTCGCACTACTTACCTACCACTATCTCGATGTTGCTCAGGGACCAACCTAAATTTTGCCTACTCGACTCTCCAGGCGATGATTTGTTATCACGTTCTCCCCGAATACTTTCTCACTCTGCGCAAACTTTACCCCCACGTGTCCCGAGATACTGGTATAGGTATACTTACTCTTACAGAGGAACAAGTATTGGAAGTTTTTTTTTCTTTCGTAGCCTTATGTTCAAACTTTCATTGTCCAAAATAATTAAGGGAAAAAAGAATAGTAAAATGAAATAGATATCAACAATACCCAATAAAATGACAATTTCAGAGTCTGAATGTTTAAAATTCTTGAATAATTTCACTTTATCAGAGGCAATTTTCCAAATGTAATAATTATCATAGCAAAACAACTTCACATATAAAATATGGATCAAATTGTTGCTACATATATTTTTAAACAAATTAATTTTTTTCAACTTCACCTTTCAAAATAAAATTTTCATCACTCAATTTGGAGAGTAAAGTCAACACTTGCATCACTTGTGCGGAAACTAAATCTATTTCACCATAAGTGAGGAAAGTAAATAATTTGTTTTTTATTTCCATAGCAACGCCACCAGAAACTGCTATGAGAACCAATTCTTTAAAATTAATTGAATATTTATAAATCTTTTGAATTATAATTAGGTAACTTGATGTTTGAAAAAATTGTATACACAACTGTTATTAAAGTTCCACTATTTATCTTAAGAAATCATTTTCAACACTAGCTGGCGCTCATGCTTAAAATGTTTCTCTCATTGAATAATAGACCATTTACGTATTATGTGAAATATATTATTGTAAATTCTCACTAGTAATTCATTTAATTTTTAGAAATAAATTATTATGAAAAGAAAGAGAATATGTTGTTTCAATGAATTGTGTTTGTTAAGATTATTTGGTGAAGAAATTTAAAATAATTCATTCTTCAAACCATATTGGATTGGATTTGAAACAAACATTTTTGTAATTTCATAAGATCTCGGCTACATGCAATGGGAGCTTCCACATTGACTGAACTTGCCAATAACAAAAGTAACTACAAAAATTAAAAGTTACACAATATTTCCCGAAGTACTGAAAAAATCACTTGTAACTCCCAATCTTTAAAAAGGGGGCCCCAAATATTCTAAATAATTATAGACCCATAAGTGTTATAGTAACATTTGCCAAAATTTTAGAAATTATCATAAATACAAGACTTGCAGAATTTCTGAATAAACATATTTTTACCACCTCACAGCATGGTTTTAGAAAAAATAAATCAGTAATTACTGCACTACATTATTACCTTAAAAACATTGTTGAATCATTACAATGGAATGAAGTACCTCTTGGAGTACTGCTCGACCTATCGAAAGCATTTGATAGTTTAGATCATGAAATTTTAATTTACAAATTACATAAGTACGCTGTTCGTGGAGTTGCCTTAACCCACTACCTCCCATTCTACTCAAGCAAGTACAACAAACATCATGGGCTTTGGTGACATCTAGTGTCAATGTTATTTACTTTAGATAACGTATCTGCGATACAAACTCTTCTTTATTAATGATAGAACAAAATTTAGCAGTAATTCTATTCAGTTGTTCCAAATTGCTTTTTAATAGACATCTGAGAATTTGAAATTCTTTGGAAAAAATTGTATATCATGGGATGTAATGGGTTAAATCTCATCAAAAGTTATTTTAGTAATAGAAAGCAAATGGTAAAAATAAATAATAAAATTTCAAGTAGTTTAAGCATCTCAAAGGAAATACCGCAAGGTAGTATCCTTGGCCCACTGCTTTTTATAATTTATATCAACGACTTAGCACAGGTTGTGCAGTCGATGGGAGGTCACATTGAGATTTATGCTGATGATACTAATTTATTGGTTTCCTGCAAAAATGTTTCTGGTGCAGTAAATGAGTGTAATCAACTACTCTTGGAGTGTACCGCTTGGCTCAAAAAAAATAAATTAAAATTAAATAAAGACAAAACTGAAATCGTGTTCTTTAAGATAAACCGTTCAAGAATAAGGTATCCACAACCAATAATTCTTTTAGACCAAGAGTTCTATACAAAAGAGAGTGTGAGATTTCTAGGAATATTATTAGATGATACTCTCAGTGGAACTAAACATATTGCAAAGTTGGAAAGTGAATTGAATTCTGCATGTCACATGTTGCATACTCTAAAATCTGCTGGAGCATCCTTGGATATACTTAAACTTGTCTATAATTCATACTTCTGCTCGCGACTACGCTTTGGTTTAACATACTTCGGTTGTAGCTATCAAGCTCATCGTTTGTTCACAATACAAAAGAGAGCCATCAGGATAATGTTAGGATTAAAATTCAGGGAGTCTTACAGGGGATATTTTAACTCAAATAAAATATTAACTTTGTACGGGATGTACATACACGAACTTTTGACATACAACTTGAGAGTTGAAATAAATATTAATACTACTCACCAACATAATCATCAAACACGACATTACAATAACTTTGCACTGCTGATTCACCACTTATCGATGTATGAAAAGGAACCGTCATATGCTGCCATGAAATATTATAATCGCCTGCCGTGCAACATTAAGTCTGTTACGAACATAAAGAACTTTAAAACTTACCTTCTAGCGTATCTTTCTGAGAAAGAGTTATATTCTTTAAACGACATATAGGGACAGTAAATCCCCTTAAATTGCTTCAAATTCCTTAAAAATCGCATTTTCAGTTGTCACTTTTTTGTACTACTTTTTAAGCTATTTTGAATTCTATGTATTTATTTTCTATTATCCAAATAGTTTTATTTGACATATTTTCATTCTATATGTATTACATTTTTGTATATACTTATTTTCTCGAGAATAAATTAAGTTTTGATTTTTGATTTTGAATACCTTAATATAGTCAAATTAGTTGAGAATTAAACATTCAGAATTGTCTTTTGATTTGGTAATGTTAGTGTCATAGTATCCACTTCATATTACAATTCTTAATAATATGAACTACAAATCTGTAAATATTAAAATCATCAATTAAATGAAGGAAATTACTTGGTACAATAAATTTCCTGAAATGTATAATTTAACAAAAAATTGCAATATAGAAGCGAGTAAAAATTCAAGGGGTAGACAACAAAACTCAAAAAAATGGTGATGTGGCCATCATTTTACTTTCTCTGGTTGGATGGAATCGTAGTTATTTATATTTACGCTTTCATGGTTTATTTTCAATTTAAATCAGATTTTAAATGTACATCGAGCGTTGTGTAAACTCGGATGAAACGGGCGTGTAAAACGTCAAAATTAAGAAAGATGAAAATGATAAATTATACATTAAATTCTGAAAGTCAGTATACTGAAAAACCAAAGAGATATCGAAAAAACTTATTTTTTATAAGTCGTTCATTTTGGCATTCTCTATAATTATTATGAATACAAATTTGATGTCTATTATCGTTTCATAATTATAAACCGAAAATAAAAAATAGTATATTTCATAACGAGGGCGGAAAGTATCAAATATCCAGCGAGTGTGAAGTTTGACGAACGAGGCGAAGCGCAGCATAGCTGAGTGAAGAAAACACACGAGCAATAAGATGTCACACTTTTGCCCGAGTTATGAACATAATTTTTCCTACGACACCAAACTAATCTGTTTTTTCAACGTTTTATTAATATTTTTATTTTGTTATACCAACAATCAATGCCACGTAATAAAATAAACGTTAGCGTCAAATTCAAGATCTGCCTATTCTAAACATACTTTTATGAAAAGATACTTGTTATCAGGAGCTTCCGGAGAAATCGGATAATTTCCAGTGATGTCAAAGTTTCTGATTTCTTCGGCTTATAACCATCTGATTTGCGCTTCAACAGTGCTCTTAATTTCATGTAATTCGATATATTTATATCATGATGGATATCCTATTTCGAGCTGGTTTACTCGCTTAGGGTGGTGTACAGTCAATTGACGAATCAATCTCCTCCGCACTCATATTTTCTAAAGGTCTATTAGTACTTACTATAAATTATAATGAAGCAAATAGCAAGTTTTCAATAACTTACCTGAATATATAATTACAAACAGAACGATTCTGACAGAAACTGTCAATATTTGATAGTTCGTATGCACACTTGATAAATGCAACCTCTTACGAAATGATATCACACAAGTGACGATATGGAATTTTTGACAGATGAATGATATTGTCATGTTTCTAGCCCACTTAATTGTGCGCTATTGACAAGTTTCTTATGGTGTCGTGGGAAAATAATATTTTTTCTCGAATAACATTGATTTTATAAAAAATATTTTCAAACAAATGATGTTCATTTCTTTGTCACCTTCAATAAAAAAAAATAAAAAATTATTGGGAAAATAAACAAAAAAACCGTTGTACAGTGTAAGAAATTTTACCCAAAACTTTTCAGTTCTTCAGGTTGTCAAATAAGTCTTATGTTCAAGGTTCCATATCAATTGCTCCATCAGTTTTCGAGATACAGTGCGCACAGACACAATTTTTTTCTTTTTCAGAAATCTTTGAAATCGCCTCTGGGTACCTCAAAACGGATATTTCAGTAAAAAAAAAATTGAACAAATTTTCATAATCACAATACTTTTTCGTACTTAATGGAGAAAGTAAAAAGAACTAACCTTTCTATGTTATCATTAAAAACAAAAAAAATGTAACATATATTATACGGGGTGTCCACTCTCAAAGTTGAACATAGGAAATTAATATGTGTATTCAATTCTTAGGCTTTTGACAATTATTTATAAGCTGACAATATATAAATATTAAGTAATAAGGGCTTTATATGATTTTTATTAAAAACAGCAGTAAGGAAATGCAAATTCAAGTAAATATTCAAATAACCCCCCATTTTGATCTAAGCAATACCCTAGTCTGTTGTAAAAACTATTTCGTACATTAGCTAACTGCCTGTTAGTAATTAACGCACATTCAGTAACTATTGCTTCTCTCAGAGAATTCATATCTGGGTGAAGTCTTTTGTAAACTTTGCTTTTAACGTGTCCCCACAAGAAGTTGCAAGGTGACAAATCTGGAGATCTGGCTGGCCAATTTATAGTACCACCTCTCCTATCCAATGATTTGGAAATGAATTATTCAAAAATAATTTAACATCTAAACCAAAATGCGCAGGGCAGCCGTCTTGTCGGAACCAAATCTCCTGATTTTCTCTTGCAACTTCTTCTACAGGTCCTACCTTTGTGATTAAAAGATCTAAATAAGTTTCTGAATTTAAGTTTCCTTTAATTTCAAATGGACCGATAATATTATGATTAAAAATCCCAGCCCAGATATTGAGTTTTTGAAGATACTGAGTTCTGGTTGAAATATTTAACCTAGGGTTTTCCTGAGTCCAATGCCGTGTGTTTTGAACATTGGGTTCATTATTAAGGGTAAAAGTACACTCGTCTGTGAAGCAAATCAACGACAGAAAGTGTCCATCATTGTTAGCGTACTCTTGCATTTCATAACAAAATGTACTCCTGCTTTCTTCAACATGAAAAATCTCTTGATGACATGGCGGTTTATAGGGATGATATTTATATTTCTTTAATATCTTTCATACCTGCGACTTACATAAACCACTTTCAAGAGAAATTGCATTTATCATAGACAAAACATGCTCTTCTGTGCACTTTTTGCCGATTTCCTGTGTTATGATTAGAATTTTAGAACTCTTCAATAATAATAATAATAATAATAATAGTAATAATCAAAATAATAATAATAATACTCACCACCCCTACTTTCTGATTCTAGCGAAATATTTGGGAGTCTTTCAAAATTTTGTACATATTTTTTCTATAGTACTTGCAGACGGTATAAGTCTCGTATTAAACTTAACGGCAAACAATTCTCGAACCGTACGTAAACTATCACCACTATAATAGGTTTTTACCATAAAAACTCTTTCTTCATAAGTATAATTATTCATTTTTTCGTAAATAAACCGTAACATAATATTAAACATCAAAATGCGATAGCATTTTAAAAGCAAAGCAACTCATATTTTAAAAACTATCAAATTTTAAATTAGGATTTTACGGTAAGAAATCAATTTTTTAAAATCTTGTTATTAGTGTCGTTAGATGCGCAATAACTTTCACTTTCTTTTGATACCATTAGCTCTTCTGTAAAATAAGATGGCGAGCAGGAATCTACAAAAACATCTCAATACCATGTTAAAACCCTATGTTCGCGTTTGAGAACGACACACGGTATATAAATTTTATAAGGCAAGATTCTTACTTTTTCCGAGCAAAAAATCATTTTCTTGGGCAGCTCCGACCTCCAAGGTCGATAGATATTCCACCAATTCTTACCTTATTTTTTATTGTGCAATCAAAACATTTCCTCAGGTAGCCCCTACCTCTGATATTTCCTCATTAATGTTTTCAATAACTAATTAAAACTATTCAATTTATTTTATCTCACAATTGAGTGTGTTCATCTTTGATTCATTTCATAGGTTGCAGAAGTGCAATATGGAATATTTGCGAAGGAAGAAGCAAAGGTCAAAGAGCGTAAAGAAAAAGCAGCAAAAAATAGAAAAGAAATACTCGAGCAGGTCAATGAAAAAGAGAAGGTACGCATTGAAGTACAGAAGAGCAAGATTGAGAATGGCCATGCGCTCAGGATTGAGCGCGAATTGAGAGATCTGCGAATCCAAGAAACTATAGCCAGAAAAATAGAGGCCTTAAGGTATTTGAAATAAATATTACATCGTGTATAATATTATCATTATTTTTAAATTTCAGGGAATGCAAAGTGTCGGAGCAGGGTTTAGCCGACATCCAGAGACAAGCGAATATAGCACTGCATAAAATCAAATCGAAGTAACAAGAGGGATTTAAATAAAACAATTAAAATCTTGACAAATTATTTAATGTGCAGCTGGAAAAGAAACATCTAGAGTTTAAAAAATCATGAAAATAACCAAGCAACCACATAATGCAAAATACTATTCTAAATAAAATAGCTAATTTGTCCGATTGAGTATTAATACATTATCGCGGCAATTAATAAAATTCAGATGGGTCAAGATAATTGTCATTAATGTTGAATCATTTCATAAATAATCAGGCAGAATCATGTAGTATATATAATCAATTTGAAAATGTCAATATTTTTGTAAAGTTGTCGTCAGTTAAGGCTGTGTATTAAACCAAGCCCCTCTACAATTAGAAACACTGTAATAAAAACATAAGGCATGCACAGAAATAAATACAAATAAAGATGTGATGTCTCTGGAAGACCTGCAACAAGTAATCAAAACATGAAGATTACTCGTTCACACTGGTTTATCCGGAAAGAACAGTAAAAGCAAATTGTTCAAAAAGGTACACAAAAATGTATAAAAAGGTATGACATGTCAGAATAAAAGGTTTAAATACCAAAGTACTATATGCTGTTAATATTATCAATAAAAGACATCTTCACACTACTTAATAAACACAAAACACATGAAATGATTCAAATCGGTTAAATAGAAATTGCATATATCTTACCTATTCAGATTTATCATAATTGTCTCTAATTATCATATACATATCGATTTATATTCTTACAAAATCCCACAAAACATGTTAATGTTAAAATTGTTTGGCAATATATCAATCACCTATATATTCGAGGAGCTATATTAATAATGAGAAAATATTTTTGAAAAATGTGTGTTAATCAGCTATTTTATTGTGGTTATGCTGTTGTACCATATTTCTTCGAATAAGAGACATTAAAAAAACAATTTTGAATGGGCGCCTATTTTTGACTGATGTGTTTATTTCAGAACTACAGTTAATTTTGGAATCTTGCATTTGCCGAGACTATTATTGATTGATAATATAATTAGATAAATACAAGAAAACGAAATGTAGCCTGAATATATGAATATTCAACCTGTTCGTTAATCTGCAAGCAAAAAATTAAGTCTTACTAACAAGGAGAGGATCAGATGTGTGACTCACCGATTTGATCCATATTTGGCACACGTGTAGGTTATGACTAGGAGTGTAAAAGGTGCAAGTAATAGGGCGCACTATTCAGCCGTTTTCGAGAAAAAAATTTATTGATCCTAAAATTAAGATATTTAAATATACATGGATTTATAAAAACTATAAAAAGAAAATGAATGAACCCAACTTCAACAATAGGGTTCGATCCTTCGACCTTTCGACTACGAATCGTAGGTTTTATCGATACGCCAAAAGGTCGGTATATGTTTGTTAACGCAAAAGGTATGTAAACATACGAATGAATAACAAATTAAAAAAAACATTTTTTCTCGAAAACGGCTGAATAGTGCGCCCTATTACTTGCACCTGTTACACTCCTAGTTATGGCCTACACGTGTGCCAAAGATGGTTGAAATCGGTGAGTCACACATCTGATCCTCCCCTTGTAAGACTATAAACAAATAACTTATTGAAACAACTACTTCCCTGGCTAGTGCCACGCCGGATATTGAAGTAAGATTAGTAAGACTTAATTTTTTGCTTGCAGATTAACGAACAGGTTGAATATTCATATATTCAGGCTACATTTCGTTTTCTTCTATTTATCTAATGCTTTCTGCAACAAGTAAAGTTGTTTCTAATTTGATAATATAATTTATTGCAACAACTGAAAACAATTTCTCCATCTGAAGAACAGTATGATAAAAAAAAATAATGAAGAAGTTGCAATAAATTTTTAATTATATTGCATTATTAACTAAAATTTACAATTTTTTGGCACATTTTGAAGATGCATTTTTCAACAAACAAAAAAATGTACAATTTTGATTTGTTTGGAAATTTGTTGTTTGTATAGGTTGTGTAAAAAGGAACATTCAGAGAAAATGGCGTGTACTTTATGAGTATAAAAACAACCATCAATCACATTTTGTTACGCAAAATGAATGCTAGGAACTCGATTTTGACACTGTTATCGGTGAAAGAAAATGCAAATAAACCAAGTACCATTCGCCATTTGGATACAATGAATTGCAGGGCAAGGACGACCCTCTGAAGCAACAAACTGTTCACATCCGAAGGATCACGTGATCAATAATAGCAAGTTAGGTAAATTGCTAATGATACCAACACTACTAATACAAGCCCAGACGCACATGAATTGGACCAACGGATTATTCAATTAGTTTTAATTTTTCTTAATTAAAATGCATTAAATTCAAATGAATTATAGAAATGCAAATAAGTACATTAGATACACTATACTTTTAAGTAGCAATCAGCAATAAATAATAAGTATTCTAATTTCAAGAGTAATAAAAAACAAAATAAAAACAACATTTTGTCTGGCTCATATGAATTGGCCCGTACCTCGAAACGCAAAGATAAATGTTTGTTTCTGGATCAAAACATCATAGTTCTTTTTTGTGCAAATTTCTTATCGAGAGTGCATTGAGTAAACAAATAAAAATGTTATTTTTCATATGTTTAAGTAGTACTTGTTAAACTGGTTCGCAGTAAGTCTTTGTCTTGTGATATGCGAAATTCTATTGTTGCTGGCCTTTCCGGTCATAAAATAGTGAAAAATTTATATATTCCACAAAGTACGGTGAGGAACATAATTATTCAGTACAAAAATAACGGAAATGTTATTCCAAAAGTTAAAACTGGCCGTCGATCGATGGTTACAAAAAAGGATAAACATTCTCTTCCTACACTTATTAAAGAAGACCGCCGAGCATCCTCCCGAGAATTGGCTACTAAATGGGCAGATGCAATTGGCAGACCTATCTCCAAAGATACCTGCTTGAGAACCATGAAAAAAATGGGATATTGTTTCTACAAGGCAAGTTTTAATCAACCTGAAAACACAAAAACTATTATTTTTTACTTTAGGCAAAAGAAAAACCCCTTCTCACGAAAAAACAAATACAGGCCAGATTTTTATGGACAAAGGAACACAAGGAGTGGGTTCAACATCAATGGGACTCAATTATATGGAGTGACAAATCCACGTTTGAGGTGTGTGTTGGTAATTCACGAAGTAGAATTAGAATGCCAGGGGAGGAATATCTTAGAGACTGTCTCAAAAGAAAGGTCAAATTTCCGGCATCTGCGATGGTTTGGGGATGCATGTCTTCCCAAGGTGTTGGACGTCTGTATTTTATTAACGGTACCGTTAATGCTGCAAAGTACAAAACCATTTTGCAAGAAGAGATGTTGCCTTCAATTAATCATATTCAATTGCCAGAAGGGGGATTTATATTCCAACAAGACAGTGCAGCTTGCCATACAGCTAAAACTGTAATGTCTTGGTTACAAGAAATGGACATTACCGTATTAAAATGGCCTTCAAGCAGCCCTGACCTATCACCGATCGAAACCTTGTAGCATGAAATGAAGAAAGTGCTTCGAACCACCCCCGTTCGCACTATACCAGAATTAAAGGCAAGAATTCAAGAAATTTGGAACTATTTCACTCCAGAGTACTGCGAAACATTAGTTGATACCATGCCAAAGCGAATTGATGCTGTTATAAAACACAAGGGTGGCTGCACTCAGTGGTAGCTGAAAAATTATTTGATTTTGAAATGGTCCAATTGATATGCGCCAGACATTAATTTATTTTTAATTTGTTTTTTATTACTATTGCATTTGATATAAGTACTACATATTATTGATTGATGCCTAAAAGTATAGAGAATGTAATGCGTTTATTTGTTTTTCTGTAACTAATATAAATTGAATAATTTATAATTAATAAAAATAACAAAATATTGAATATTCCGTTGGTCCACTTCATGTGCGTCTGGGCTCGTATTGTAATTAATTGCCACCAAAGCAAAAACAAGTGTATGATTTGGAATATAACTGCTAAATCAAACATCAAACAAGTGGAAAATTTGACTATTAATGTACACTTCTGTGCACTAAAATTAAGCACACAAAATATGTTAGAGTTTCCTGGTTACGAAAATATGTAAATTTGTGAATTTCTTTATGTTAAAATGCTGAATTCAAAAATTATAATTATAATAACTAAAATAGAAGATGGTTTTTCTATAACACAAATTGCTCGATTGATGAACATCAGTAAAGACAATGCAGAGTTAAGAAACGCTGGGAGCAGGAAGGAAGTGTTGGAAGAAAAGCGGGATCTGCACATCCCAAAGTTTCTGGTAGTGATCAAGAAGCAGTTCCTATAGAATATTTAACCCTTTCGCTGCGGCATTAGGAAAACACTCACGTGTCTATGGTGCGGCGTAAGATTGGCCTGGAATTTCAACAGCAACGGCATCTGGCGAAAAAAAGTAAAGAACTAAAAAGTAGCTTTTCACAAAAAGTAAGGAAATATGTTGAATTATTATGTAAATTAGGTGTCCTTAATTTTCATACAAAATGAATTTGGCGAAACGCAAACGTAAATATACGGCAATAGCAGTACAGGTGCGCAGAAGCGCCTGTAGCAGCGAAATCCTTTTGAGTCTGCAAGAGCTGCTAAGGATGCACAAGATTTTCCTGGTTCTCGGTCAACAGTATGACGGAGAGTTAAATTGTCAGATTTGCAAAATAGAGTAGCAGCTAGGAAACAAATTCTAGAGAAAATCAATAAGCTCGTATCATATATGCATTAAATTATGTTTACAGAGATCTAGCATTTTGGGAACGGGTAATATTTACCAACAAAAAGTATTTAAATTGACGGTGTTTATAGACCACAAAATTCACGATTCGATGAAAGATACGTGAGCGCAGTTCGAAAGTCAGCGAGATTCAGTATCAATGTGTGGGCTTGGATTAGCTGTAATGGAATGGGCATTTCTAGGAAAGTGGATGGACGATTTAATGCGGACAATTACTAACAAATTTTAGAAAACATTATGATGCCTTCTATGGGACATTTATACCCCAACAACATCATCCAGCAAGACAATTGCCCGATCCATACTGCCAATATTGTCAGAAACTGGTTTCAAAATAACAATGTCGAAACATTACCATGGGTTGCAAATATTCCAAACATCAACCCGATTGAAAATGTATGGGGCTGAACGAAAATAGATATTTGTCCAAAATATAGCACTTTCTTGGATGAGACGTTTTATGGCCAAGTGAGCGAAGCAAGAGAGGCTAATAATGGAGGCGAGTCCACGAAGTGCTATTGTGGATGAGTTTCATACAAAGCTTTGCATTCGACTGCTTTTAGTATTTTTGGAATACTTTTGAAATAAAAACTGAAGCAATTTATTTATATACAGGGTGGTTGAAAAGTCTGGAAACGGCGAAATTATTTCGCGCACGGGTAGAAAATCGGAATTCTGATACTGGGGGCTTTAGTAATTTTGCCCAAGGAATACAATGGACCCATCAGATTTTGGGCCCGATGGGGCTTTATAAGAGATAAGAGGCCTACCTCTGAAATTTCAAACGCAAACGTATATTTTTTATTGCAGATTCGGATTCATCGAAAAATTTTACATCCAAATTGGCTAAAACCCAAAAATTTTTGGTCCATTTTTGGGTCCTATTGTGCGTTTTTTGCTCAAAAGTCTGGGGATGTCTGGTTCATTCCAGTCACAAAAAATCGAAAAACTGATCTTGGTGTTTCTAGGACTTTGCTTGGCGAATGAAATGGGCCTTGAAGACTACCATTTAATTTTCCCGCCAATTACCACTTCTGACTGATTGTGTTTGTGGTTTGGGCTTAGGAAGTCTCAAAGCGATGTTTTCTCTTGCACTCACTAAGCAAGATAAATACAATAAGACTCAACAGTACACAAGTACCCATACATAACACGGGAAATATTTTCCTGTGTGTTATTAGATTTATGTTGTGAAATCCAATATTGAAATCAATACGCTCAATACAATGTTCCACAATAGTTACGACTTTTGTCCACGCAAATTATTTTTTATTTTCATGTTTGTGCGAGAGAAAACATTCCCTGCTTCCTAATGACAAACGTAAATGCAAATCAGTTGAACGTGGTCATTGTGTGAAAAATCATAGTCACCACGATACTCGATACCACCTGAATAGAATAAATCGTGTTACAATCGGTAATTTTTTCATAAGTTTTTTCTTCGAGCTAAATATGCCCTTAACCACCCGTGAGAGAATAGATATCTTGATAATGCGTGGATACGGTGACAAACAGAGGTCATATGAATTTGCTTAACGATACCCATCCTGAAGTGCCACCGATTTAAAAAATCAACGGTCAAAAAAACGGTTGACCGGTTTACGGCGACCGAGTCTGTACCAGATTTGCCGAGATCGGGCCGGGGTAAAAGTGCCACGAATGAGGAGAAAGCTTTGAAGGTTCTTCTCAGTGTCATCGAGGATCCTTATGTGAGCCAAAAAAAGTTGTCCCAAACTCTTGGGGTAAGTAAAGCCGAAGTCCGAAAAATTTTAAAAACGAATGGTTGGTGTCCCTATAAAATGCGCTTAGTCCAGGAGCTCTCCTCAGAAGTTTTCGATCGTCGTCTGGAATATTGTGAGATAATGATGGAGAGATATGTTGCTGATAATTTCAACCTTTTTTTGGACGTGTTTCTCGGTTGAGGCAGGATTCAGTTTCAATGGCGAAGTGAATCGCCACAATATGAGATATTGGGCCGATGAAAATCTCCACTGGATGCGAGATACATACACGCAATGGCAGGATAAGATCAATGTTTGGGCTTGAATTTTAAATAACCAAATAATTGGGCCGTTTTTTCTACATGAAAATTTCACTCACGCCCGCTACTTAGAGATGCTGGAACGGGATATCATTGTTGGAGATCAATTGGAAAACGTGTGGTATCAACAAGATGGAGCACCTGCGCATTTTGTATTACTCGTTAGGCAGTTTCTCAATGTTACATTTCCTGGGAGCTAGATAGATAGAAGAGGCGCCATCGAGTGGCCACCAAGATCTCCCGACCTCACTCCTTTAGACGACTTTTATTGGGCCTATTTAAAACATAGAGTCTACGAAAGCAAGCCTGCGAATATCGAAGAATTCCAGAGAAGGATATTGGGGGTGTCAGCCAAGATAACCCTGGAGATGTTTGCAAGAGTGAATGAGGAAATCTACCAACGACTAGCGCACTGCACTGCAGGGGATGGACACCAATTCGGACACCTTATAAAATAATCATGTCCAATACCTTAACAAATTATAAATAAAGTAAAATCCGCAATAAAATTTTGAGTGTCATGAGTTCCAGGGCTGGGCCCTGTACCTGTATATGTACTATGAGACTCAGATGGTTTACCAAAGTCCTAGAGACTCCAAGATTAGTTTTTCGATTTTTCTCGACTGGGTTGAATGAACCAGACGTCCCCAGACTTTTGAACAAAAAACGCACCACAGGGCCCAAAAATGTACCAAATTTTTTTGGGTTTTAGCCAATTTGGATATAAAATTGTGCGCTAAATCCTAATACGCAATAAAAAATATAGGTTTGCATTTGAAATTTCAAAGTTGGACCTCATATCTCTTATTAGGCCCCTTCGAGCCCAAAATCTTATGGGCCCATTCGATTCCCCGGGCAAAATTACTAAAGACCCCAGTATCAGAATTTCGATTTTCTACCCGTGTGCGAAATAAATTTGCCGTTTCCAGACTTTTGAACCACCCTGTATATATTTTAATCATAGTGTGCATTTGCTGCCACGCTAATGTCATTCATTGTATATTTCATACAAAATGGATGATCACGATAAACAATATTTCTCACACAATAAACGACCAAATCTAGCAATTTTTTTTAGGAGTAAATATAATGAATAATTGTAAGTACTATCGCTATCATAGTTGATCTCTCTTTTTCATTAATAATTTGTATTGTATTTATTGGGTGTTCTAACCATAATTAAAATCTTTCATTTCTGACACTGACATAAGAGTCCAATTTACTTTATCAATTATAGGACTAGTACAAAATGTACGCCATTTTGGCCTAAAAAGAAACCGGCAAAGTTACTATTTTCGTACAGTCGAACATAAAAAATTTTATATAAAAGAAATTTTCACCCTGAAAACTGCAGAATTATCTGAGAACAGCGGACGATCGAAATTAATTGATTTAGTTCTTCGGCGACTAAATGCAATAATTGCTGGAAATGGTAGCATGACCCGTTATTTGAAGAAAAAAAAAGTTTTCGGCTTTGTTAAATTTATTAAGAGCGTTTTTTTTTCAAGGTCTTAGTTTTGGCTTTTTAATAAAGGTGTTATTTTCAAGTTATGGTGTTTTATCGTTTATTGAAAATGTTGTAGTCCCGAATTATACAACTAGAATATTGTAAAAAAATACTGATAAGCCTTAATTTTATTGTACATTATTGACTTATTTTATACGTTTAAAACATTAAACAAAACATTATACAGTATGTTTTTTTTATAGTGGGCCATAGGATTTTACATGCTAAAAATTATACCTTGTGTATGTTTTATCATATAATTTTGAAAAAAAAATTAGTAATATAAATCAATGATTTTTCTACATGATGTGCTTAATTAGAATAAATTAAACATGTTTTATTCCATTAAAAAGTGCTTTTGCTCGAAACCGTACGATAGGGATACGCTGTAGAAAAGTTGTCAACTATTTCCCTAAAATAAAAATTCCCTGACTTCTTGTGGAAAAATACAACTATTTCATTGCTGGACAAATCTCTTTTAATTGCCATTACAAATTGCACCCCTTTTTCAAAAGTGTAAACAGGCATTTTCTAGTTTAAATTCGTTTGATTTCTTGCCTCACTAATCAATCTGACATTTCGTAAATTCAAGGTACTTTCATTATTTTTGCTCAGTTATTTATATTAAATAATATCAATTTTTAATGGAATAAAACATGTTTAAGTTATTCTAATGCAGCACATCATGTAGAAAAATAATTGATTTATTACCAACTAAAATTTCCTTCAAAATTTTATGATAAAATATACATTAAAACAAGGTATAATTTTTAGCATGTAAAATCCTATGGCCCATGATAAAAAAACATACTGTATAGCACCTGTAATGGAACGAAATTCGCTCACTTGTGTACCAATTGCAAACAGGTCTACGTATGAGTGAAATTCGTACTTTCATCACTTGTACTGTAATCAACTATTATTCACAACCGTATAAGTAATGTTGACATCACTAGCCTTATAAAAGTAGGGAAGTATCACATTACTGATCGCTACTTCCCACCCGCATTTCAGCACATTGCTTGCTGCTACTTCCCTCCCTCATTTTTCACTCACAGTTAATCAGGAAGAATGTTTTATTTGCTTTGATTTGGCATTAATGCTACAACAAAGATTAATTAAATTTTTGTATCGACAAAATTTACTGAATTTTTACCCAAAAAATCTAATGGTATTACAGTTGTAAATAAAATAATACAGTGAAAAGTTTCATTCCTGTCACGAGATAATGTTAACCTTGATGCTTCGCGTCTTGATTAACTTCCTAATCTCTCGACAAAAATTAAACACTTTTCATTTCTGTATGTAATATACTATAGTCAGTGTAATCGGCATATTCTATGAATATTGGCTCAGTTGAAAATGAATGCCAGCAGGCCTTTTATGATTATTGAAATGGCAAAGCCAAAAATTGAAACTGGAGCTTATCACCGCAATGTTATATCTGTATAGGTATATTATTCTGTAATATAGTGGCAAAAGTAAAATGAATAAATAACTATTTATATAACTAGAAAATTTTTTTCAATAATCCTTTCAATGCAAATTCTTTTTCTTTCTGTCCCAAGATCATTTTTTAAACCATCGGAGTAAAATTTATAAAAGCAGAAACAAAAGCTCATCAATTTATGTCCATTATGAAAATGCTATACAGGGTTGGGATAAAGTATGGAACCAAGTAAATATCTTTAAAACAAAAAGGGCTAAATTTATGAAACTTTGCAGGCAAGTATAATGACACCTAACGCATCTGATGCCATATTTTTTGTTACTACTGTACTTCCGGTTTTACCGGAAACACCTATTTTAATTTAAATGGGACACCCTGTATATTTTTACATTTTCGAATAGATACCTTTCCAACAATTGCACTGATGTATGGTTCGGTGGGCGTGTGACTTGTAGTTTTTTAAATATTAAATAAAATAATTCTACATCGAGTTGGCTTTTTACATCTTTTTACACTGTTGCAATGCATGCAATATTTTTAATACAGCATTCCCTGAGAGCAAGTCCAAATCATTGTATTTGTTGAAAGGGCGTCTATTTGAAAATCTAAAAATATACAGGGTGTCCCATTTAAACTAAAAAAGTTGAGGGTATTTCCGGTGAAACCGGAAGTACAGTAGTAACAAAAAATATGGCATCAGATGCGTTATGTGTCATTATACTTGTCTACAAAATTTCATAAATTTAGCCCTTTTTGTCTTAAAGATATTTACTTGGTTCCATACTTTATCCCAACCCTGTATGTCCTGTACATCCATCAGGATAATAGTAGATTATACAATGAATCAATAATAATAGCTATTGTTCCCAAGGAAGTAAACATTCAAGGGAATAATAGCTATTATTGCGAGTTACGGCACAAAGGAAAAATTCGTATCATAATATAGGAGCTTTGGAGTTTCTTTGCATGTTTCTGACTTATTTAGTATTCATTTTGAACACCATCCAGTGTCGTGTGAATCAACAATTATTAGAATTGTTCAGAAATTTAAGGAGAATGGTTGTGTAAACGAATAAAAGAGGAAATCTGAAGAATCTATAACAAATGTATTAGCAAGGATCGCAGTAAATCTAACATTAACCGCCGGTTGCATAAAGCATTGTTAACTGCGTGATCATTTAACAGGCCGTCGTTTGACGTGATCAAATTTTGACTGGATTGTATAGAAAATATTTATCCTCTTGTCAGCTGATTGTGTAGTTTACTATGCATCGTCAATTTATTCTCAGATTTTAGTAAAGTTGGTATTACACGATTACGTGTAGAAAACTTCATACACGAAAATTTGTCCTTGTCATATGTCAGTTCAGTTATCGTTTTTGAATGATGGAACGCAAAGCGAATTTTTCGCTCGTTTTGTTTGGGCTGAAATCAAGAGACTCGTGTAGAAATGTTTTCAAATCACAATACCTGCTAACAGTTCCTTGCATGTATATTTATGAAGTATTAAAATTCCTAGTGGCAGGAAAACGATCAGGAGCATTAAATGCTGATTACCACCAATATAGTACCAGATACAGACAAGACTTGTCGATGCCTGTACATTCCAAGGCTATATATGAGCAAACAGTCAATTATAACAGTTGCAAACTATTCAATAATTTGCCTCAGCCATTGAAAAAATGCAGTACTAGTCGGAGTTTTAAGAAACAATTGAAAGACTAACTTATTAAACACTCATTTTACTCTGTAAATGAGTTTTTAAATCATTCGTTTATGTAATTTTAATTTAATTTTGTATTGTTATCAAATATTTTGACTTTTTCGTAAATGTATTATATTTTATGTTACTTATTTATGGAATAAATATACTATTCTATTCTATGTATAACTGCACTTGCTACGATTACTTTTAAAGATGTTTGCAGCTGAATCTCCAGCCGTTTCGTAAGCACGGAAATCGCCTTTTCCAAATCCCAAAGCAACGTTCGATAACATTTCTGGTTGCTACATGTGCAGCGTTACAAGTCTCTTCGCTAATATTTTGAGGATTTAATAGTGGTGTTAATAATTTTCTTTGAAGGGGTATCCGTTGTCTCTAAGTACAGGACGGCAAACGTCACTTGCCGTTGCGCAGTGGCAAAATTGTGGGTGGAACCTTCGAAGGGTGCTCTCGATAGATTTCGTGAAGAGTTCGCGCGCCTTGTACATTCATTTTCAAAAGTGACAGTGCATTAATTATGTGGAGGAGAGCGCCCGATAGAGTTGTAAACAAATAGCGCACGCGAAGAATATGTGCTTGCTTATTACAGAGACTGTACTCGGCCGGCTGTAGAGAGAGACCTTTCACTTGTTCTCTGCACGTCTGGCCAACTTACATTTGCCGTCCTGTAAGTAGTTGCTTCCATATTCTCCAGCTTCAAATTCAGCGCACAATGGTGAGTCTCTTGGCATATTAATGAAATGGGGTTTTAATTGTGCAATGCATCGGGATACTTTCAGAATTATTCTACACACTGTTGACTTATGTTTTCTAATATCGTCTCCTACAAGCCTTTAAAATGCACCAGTTGCATATAATCTCAGCATCACCAATATTTTTAATTTTGCTGAAATAGTTCCATGAAGGTATTCTTACCGATCCTGAAGCGATACTTGAAATCGTCATCGTTGTATAAATGAAACGTATCTTTCCTTTCTAAAAACCATTTTGGACGTCTAATCACTTCAATTTCTTCCAGGAAACCATCATCGGAAAGGGATGATCCACTAGAAATTGACATTTTTTTCAATTCCAACTAAATTTATGCAGCACCAATACTTTTAACCCTTTCGCTGCGGTGGGCGCATATATGTGCCGGCTAATATCACCCGCCTAAGTGCGCTGAGCATCTTAAGTCGTCCAGCTACTTACGTGTATTATGTGCGGGGGGACGCCTTTATGCGCTTACTATCCGTTCCAAAAAGGGAGTCTCCTCACTTCAAAACCTCATATTTATGATTTAGAGGACACGAATATTCTGAAATTTATACCATATAAAGATGCATCGTTTTTCTATATGTATATTAATTTGTATGGAAATATTTTGATAAATACACCTTTTTTCCGATGTATTTGTTTGAAAATGTACTGTTTTGAACGACAATTTTCGAAACTCTCATCTTTGTGTGCATATAACATTATTATTAATCACTTGAATATTATGAACAAAATATATATCTAACGCTATTCTATTCTGGAGGCGTAGAACGAAAGAAAATTTTTTTGTTGTTTTTAGTTTAAGAGTTCAGGCCTATAATCGAAATATCTGCTATCTCGACTATTATACAACGAATTGAAATGCGGCATTCGCTGATAGATAGATTAATATTATTTGGGAAACAATTGCAAATAAAGTTCAAGAAAAGAGTAGAACTTTTGTCAAAATTGAGTAATTTTCCCGTCGATGATTATTTTAGATCGGCGAGAGAGATGCAAATATGTGACTCAGGCGTTCGTTCGACGTTAGTACGGTTCAGTTTGACGGTAAGCAACAGATCCCGGCAGAAAATCATGTACGGTCATTAGAAGCGGCGTGAACGCATCGTAAATATACTGACACGATATTCCGCCCGCTTTGCCCTGCGCCTCTGCTGTGAGCGTAAATATTCTCTATTTCATTAAAAGGTTATTAATTTATTTAATTAACAAAACTATATTTATTTACAATTAAATGATATATTTTGCATCATATTTATATGAAGTACGTAATCTGAAAAATGCTTATAGATTTATTCATTCATAACTGAAAAAACAATGCTCCGCATTTTACCAAATTACAACAAAACTAATTTGAAAACAAATATTCACATTACCCCACATGATAGGTAAAGGTACAATTGATCTCATGTAATTTTTTCAGATTTTTATAAGCAGTAGCTTACTTTCTACAAGCTGTTGAATTTCATACATCTTAAAATTTGCTTAATTTCGAGTACATTTTTACACTTTTTCAGTATTATCTCGACAAATAACAAACGTAAACACTTAATTCTATAGCAGATTGTAGATAATACTACAAAGAATGGTGACCAATTTTATATAATTTTAGAGTGCACTAGTTTTTGAAATATACTTGCTAAAACACAGGAGACTCCCTTTTTGGAACGGATAGTAGTGGGCGTTGAAATTCGTCCTCGCTTTCCGAGTCTGGAATTGGAAGAACTTTACGTTTACGGACGTTAACCCTTTGACCTACAACCACGAGTACTCCTCGTGTTTAAATGTTCGGGCCAAACACAACGAGCATATCTCGTGGCGCGCCGCTGGAGCCAATCACATCGAGCACGAGCTCAACTCGTGGCGAGCCGCTTGGGCCAATCAAATCGAATACGAGCTCAACTCCTGGTGCAGCGCTTGCTTTAGTGGGCACTAAAAAACCCTCATTGGCTTCGCGAAGTTAACCATCAGCGACCATGGAGTGTCAACGTTTGGTGCGGGATTGTCGACAGACGTATTATTGGGCCATACTTTGTCGACGGCAATTTGAACGGAGCAAAGTATGAAAACTTCCTCAATAATATTTTGCCAGTATTGTTGAAAGGGGTACCGCTTCAGCAAAGGACCGAAATGTGGTTTCAACATGATGGCTGTCCGGCTCACTTTTCCTGCGTTGCCCGACGAGTACTGGATTGCGACTATGAAGATTGTTGGATTGGACGCGAAGGTCCAGTTCCTTGGCCCGCTCGTTCGCCGGACCTTACGTCTCCAGATTTTTATTTATGGGGAAAACTGAAAGACATCTGTTATCAGACCGCGCCAATGTACAACTGCCGCCTGTAGTCGGATCACCGCAGAGGAGGTGGAAGCAGCGGAAGCTTCGTTCATAAAATGACTTCGAAAATGTCTGGAAGTCGATGGACACCACTTTGAGCACCTACTTAAATAATCTGTTCACGATGTACAACGAGTGGTCACCTAATAAATAAGCTAATAGCGTAAAATTGATTTATTAATTGTTTATTGATTTGTTTATTGATTTATTTATTGATTTATTTTATTGTTTATGAATTTATTTATTGTTTTATTATTTTGGTTTGATTAATTATTTATTGTTTTATTGAAATAAGATTAATTTGATTGAAAAAAGAATTTTACGTAAAACACTTTTTTCTAATTGTATGAATCTTTCTTTTTCATTTTTGACCAGAGCGCCATCTAACAGTTATTTCGATTTATCACGTTAAATGGACCACCCTGTATATCGTCGTGTCCAAAAAAATACTTAAATATATTTTTTTAACAATTAAAAAACATAATATTACTGAATTTATGCTGCGCCACCGGCAACGACCATCGACACATTCCATAGCTGTTCGTATTTCTCCAATAGGGTATTGTATGTTCATTTTATGCTAAACATGTATTAATACTTATTAAGATCATAATAGTACTGTTATTTCATAATGCGTTAATTACACGTAATTCGTTTGTTATGAATTAACAAACTACTGTTTCGTATATCGGGTGTATATAAATTGGCGGATAATCTACACGTGATGATATTCTTCCAAAAATTCAAAGCAGCTTATCTTAATTCTAAAATGTTGTACCATGCTTCCTGAACCTTCACGGGGTCCTCAAAGTTTGAACATCCAGTTGTTAAATGTGTTATTATTCGATATTAATTTACAGAAAACTGCAATTTCGGTAGGATGGCTAGTTTGAAAATAATTCGTGTGTGTGCTATCTTTCTACGTCAAATGTACGTCAAAAATATGTCCGGCAGTGCCAACACCTGCTTATATCACTCTTGACAACGAATTCATTCAAACTTGCTTGTTCCAAGTTTGTACAAATTCTGCTTCTTTCAGTGTTATCAGTTTGTATTAGTGCTAGCGTTTCAGCCTATTTTTGTTTTCGTGTTATTTTCGTTTTTTCTTCAATTACAATTTACTCATAATCTGTTTTATCTTGCATATACATCTGTAAATAAACCCCGCTCTATCTATCTATTACATTCTACTCTGAACCAACCCACATAATTAATCATTGCATTTGAATCTAAATTTAATGACATTACAGGAGCGCAGGATTTGTTTCGATTGATATTTTTTACATAATTTTATTTCTGATGTAACTAATAGCGACTATCTTGTATCTAAGGTTAGGTTAGTTGTTCCTGATCGTTATACAAGAAATAAAAAAGTTGATTTCCATCCATCTAATTATGATGATAATTTACCTAATAATAATAGGTGCGATGACAGAAAAACGATAATTAATGGGGTAGCTTGACATTACAACAATGTTTGCATTGTCGAAATCGATAACAGAAAAACGGTAATTAGGCGAGTAGCTTTTAAAATTATCAAAACATGATGTTCATGACATTATGTCACTGTCATTAAGTTTTAATTTTTACAATTACTCTTGTAGCAAACCAAACTATTCAACTTGTAATAAACCATAACTTTTCCTGATCCTTATTATTATTCCATTTGATAAATTATCTACTCAAATATACCGCGAGCTTGGATAAATTATCAAAAAACATTTTTTCGTACCTGTTACCTTTTAGTAATTCATCTCGACATAACATTTGTTGTCAACTGGTTATTGACCTCGAGCCGACGCTCTCGGTTAATAACCAGACAACAAATGTTATTGTCTCATTAAATTACTAGGTAACAAGGTACTCAAAAAACGATTTTTTGATAATAAATGAGATTATTGAAAAACGGGACAGCCCATGGATGTGATGTTGCGTAATGTACATTTTTTTAAGTGGCTCCTGATGGCATATGTGGCATGAGAGAACATTTTTCATCGACACTTTCTATTTGGAATTTTAGGAAGAATATCACCACGTGTAGATTATCCGCCAATTTATACACACCCGATATATCATCAAGGGACCTTAGTTACTCATAATTTGTTAGTAACGAATCAACACACGTAAATAAAAATGTGCAAATTTTAGAGTTATTATTTTTGTCAGACGTAAATTATTGATTTGATTCAGCATCAGCACCGTCAATGATACAATAAAGCTTTGAATATAACTTGAATATTTGTGATTTATAATAATCTCGTACGTTTTTAGGCGTCTTCCTAGATCATTATGAATCACATAATATTCTCGTTATATTAATAGCTATAATGGTCTTCTGATAATTGGTCTCTCTTGTATCTACTTTCTACTAAATCCATTTCAACATTGCATGACAAATTTCAGTTGGCACACTTGACACTTGTTGGGAATTGACATATAAACATCAGATCTTTCTAGAAATCACGATGGTTTACAGCAACCAGCAAAAAACGTTTCTAATTGAAAGTTATTTCTAAAATGGGATTAAAGTGGACGGAAATTGGGTGTATTCATTCGACGCACCTTTAGCAGAGTTTCAGGAAGAATTTCCTAACGTGCCCATTATATATGATGAATTTAAAAATACCTTATCACGATCTGTTGTATTATTTCGTGAAACGGGTAGTATTCTCCGTAAACCAGGAAGTGGTAGACCAGTTAAACGAACTCAAGATGTTATTAACACAGCCCAAGAAATTTTGGAAGATGAACCTACGACTTCTCTGCGTCATTTGTCACAGCAAGTGAATTTATCGGTAGGAACATGCCACAAGCTTCTACGAAAAGATTTGCAAGTATACCCTTATCGCATAACATCGGTGCAAGAGTTATTACCTGTTGATTACCCCAGACGACTGGAATTTTGTCAGTGGTTTTTACAAAATGTAAACGAGGATGTTTTACAAACTACTTTTTTTACCGATGAAGCTTGGTTTTACAAGGATGGGTACATTAATTCCCAAACTATGAGAATTTGATCGGATGAAAATCCTCGTATATATCGAGAGAAACCACTAGTTGGCGTTTGGGCAGCGATTAGTGTAAGAAGATTAGTTGGACCGATATTCTTTGAAGATAAAATCCTATTTTTATTATTAATAATAAAAATTCAATAACCGTGCATTCATTTAGGTACGATAACTGCAAACCGTTATCGTACAGAAATTTTATTGCCTTTTATAAATGAATTAAATGATGACGAACTGCAAAGTGGATATTTTCATCAAGACGGAGCAACTCCTCATTGCACAGTGGATAATTTGGCCATTTTGGGGGAATTTTTTGAGGACCGAATAATAAGTCGAAATGCACAGATTCCCTGACCACCCCGTTCATGCGATTTATTCTTGTGGCCATAACTGAAAAATTGTATTTATGCACAACCAGTACACAATCTAGAAGACATGCGGCAACAAATTCGAGATAAATTTATAGAAATTAACAATAATCCAGTGTTGTTGAGGAGCGTAATGGAGAGTGTGCGACGAAGAGTTCAGGCTTGTGTTCAGGAAGAAGGAAGGCACATACAACATTTAATATAATTTTATAGTGAAAAATTTAACGTAATTATCTATAAATTGACTACAGTTTGTTTAATTTTGAGAAGTAACATAACCTCAATATGTGTAACCAACTTAAATTTTTAAAATTAAAAAATCATGGCACAGTTGAGGTTTTTTTTTTAATGAACATACTTTATAAGCTGTCTTTCGTGAACCTCACTATACTTTAATCAATAAAGGATATGCTAATGCAAAATTACATTTTGAATGAAATACATGTTTTGATTACACTTTATTCCTCATAATGGAATTTGAGATCAATAGCAGGTTGGACCAAGTTCAACCAATACCTAGTATAATATATAATGAGAAGAGCTTATACTAAGAATTACATTTTACTTTTACTTTGTCATGTTTAACATATCTGTAGTTCTGATAATAACCAACATCCACATGTAAATTTGTGTTTGAGAAACAATACTTTAGGAGTTTTGCAAGTGATACCACAGATTACTCAAATTCAAAGCTTATATGGTAACAGAAATCTATGCTATAAAATCGTTAGTTGAATGTTGTATTATGTTGAAAATTAAAAATTTGTTTACTTTTGGAAAAAAAAAGACATGGAATAGTATATCAGAACACATAAAGGCACATATATTTAATTTAATATAATCATATAAGGTATATTTGTGTAACAGACAATATGATGCACAGGAAATATCAGCAAAAAATACTTTACCTGAATTAGATCATAACCTGAAAAAGATACAAAAAACACACAAGGCAATGTAATATTAATGTTTAATATGTAAAGTGAAATACAGAATGCATTAAAAATGCAGAGAATACATATATATGGATTTTTATACAATAATTCTTCAACTGAAATAAACACCTCCGCAGAAAACCAAAGGTATTGGAATCTTTCCAATCAGGTAAGTGTACTCGTAAATGTTTAATTCAGTTTATGGGTTTACATCATATAACAAAATAAAATTATGTTTTCTGTTTTGTCTGTAAGGGGTAATAAACAAAAAGATGGCGAATTTGTAAGATGTCGCAACGTGGCACACTCACACCGACATCCTACGTATGTTTTTGTCCCTAACGAAATTACGAAACGGCTTTCAAAATTCGAAAATAAGTAGCTTACCGACATGTGGGTAGCTGACCTGTCCTCTTGTCCTACCCTACACAAAAGCTAAAAACACACAAGACCCTATCCTCTAGCTTAATTCGTACTCTATAACTTTATATTAGCGATGAGATGGAAGTTATAATTAGTGACAAAAACATTTCATTCATTTTAGAAAAAACCTGTGTTAAAAATACATAATGCAATATATATATAAAAAATTCTGGTTTCTCTTTAAATACTGTATCATGGCTATGTACATACACAACTGTTTTTGGAAAGCTTCAGTTCCAAACACTCTTGCATGGATATACCACGAAATTGAAAAACAGAAAATAAAAACTTACTCTAAATTAAACCTACTTTATTTATATGTATATTATTTATACTCTTATCAATCCAAATCACTGTCATCGACTGGGCATGACGCAATGTTTTATTAATGGACGCCTAATCATTGTGTGTAATATAAAATTATTTTATTGTAGTAGACGAGAGAGATAGATATTGATGGGATAGCCGGAGGGGACATCTTTTGCTGTTATTATCTGTAAATTACACAAAAAAACTAACATCTCCGTAGACCCAAACACCATAACCTGAAAATTACGAACCATAATACTAAATTATATTAAATTAAAACAAATTATTCTTACTACTAATAGTTATTTGTCAAAATGATGAAATTCTATTTTTTTGTGCAAATCAAATGTGTGTTAACACTTTCAGAGACACTGTGAAACCACACTTATCTAAATTTATAGTGATGTAAGCAGTTTCCATCTGTAAATATTCAAGTGTATAACACATTGCAGATGGTGCTATTGTGTGTGATCAATGACCACATGTTTTTTTATGTAAACAGTTATAGCAGATAGTTCCTAAATAATGTTTTTTTTTTATTAAGCTGATATAAGCTGTTCATGCTGCAAATTCAATTACATTATTCTGATCGTATGAAGATTTGAACAATTGCCTGTTTAGGAGTTCATTGACGCACTAGAAAGTACCGAATGAGGAATTTAGAAAATTTGGGAGTTTCTTGCACACCACAAACCCTACAACCATTGCAGTGGAATTAGGGAAATATACTAGGTTTTGATGTAGATAACTAAAAAGCTGCCAGACATGATTGTCCACTATCACAGTTGGTATAATAACACCAAGTTTATAATGCCCCCGGAAGATATGTGAATGAATTTTAAAAATTCAACACATTAAAATAATCAGAGTCAATTTTTATGAAAATTATGTTCATCAGTAAAAGTGGTTTAGTCACTGTGTTTTTGAGATTTGCCTTGGATTTTAAAGTTGCTTGTAAATATTTTTGTTCACGAAAATGTTATAATGTGCGCATTATTAAATTCTATAGGCAGCATTAATAGGGTACATTTAACAGTTAATTTCTTAAACACACATTTGCGTGTTTAATATGGTTATTAAACACGCACGCACATTTGCGTGTTTAATATGGTTATTAAACACGTACACTCATTTGTGTGTTTAATATGGTTATTAAACACGCTAATTTGCGCTTTCATTCACAGAACGCGATTTATGATAATATTTTGTTTATCCTGTTTAAAGCTTGAATTACATTATACTTTTTCCGTCTTTTTTTCGTCTTGATTCTCGTTCAAGTTTTGCTTTCGATTTCCGTTCGATTCATAGTTCATTGTATTCAATATAGAGGGCGCCGCTAGCGGACGACGTAATTACCAACTCGCTAAATAAAAAGTATTTGTGTTCGCGTGTCCAAGTCCAAGTTAGGTTAAGAGTTGAGATTGTAAAAATGAATAAAATTGAAAACATCATGAAATTTGTTAATATTATAAACATAGTGCCGCTATTTTAGGGATGTCCCGCGGTCACCAGGTTATATAGGTTATGTTGCTTGCACAAACAACTCATGCTTGTTGTTTGTTTTTTCGTCGTTGGCAGTACCGAACTTGGACCAATATCGAACGGAAAATAGGACCGGCTGCATATTTCCATTCAAGAAACTTGAACGGAAATTGGATGGAATTTTCTGAATTACATTCATACTAGATTGTCTCGAAGCAAAATCTAACAAGAATCTAGACAAAAAAAAAAACGGAAAAAGTATAATGTAATTCAAGCTTAATACTGTTTTTTTTTTTTTTTTCAATTGTAATTGAAGAGTGGTAATTCGAAAGCGTCTAAGTGCCACATTTCAATATTTTGGCATTTTAATGTTTTTAGGGTCTAATTGCCATCGCCAATTGTACACAAAACAGTCTATATGCCAGTCAAAATTCTACTATATTATATCCATTTCTGAAACGCATCTGCTATCTATCTCCACCATGGTATTGCAGCGAAAAAGCGTCAAAGTACCAAACTTTTAACAGTATAGAAAATGACCGAAGACTCGATGTTTCCGCGCTGCGATGAGTCAAAAAAAACAAAGGAAAAAGGGTCAGGAAAGTGTAAAAACAGAAAGGAAAAGGCTCAAAGTTAGTGGTCTTGCACATACCAATTATAGGAGCATTTTGAAACCAGCCAAAAATCCTAATGTTCAGGTAAATATTTTTTCTCATTTTTAACCTAAAAGTTCATGTTATTATTATTTTGTGGGAGCAGTTAAAGCACTATCCGACTGTTTTTATTACAGCTCAACTGCGCATGCAAATTTCAATGCAGAAATCTCTCTGGTGAGCACAAGAGATCACTCTTAGATGAATTTTATGGAACAGTTGATTATAATAAACAATGTATCTACCTACTTGGTTTGATTTAAGTTGGACAAATTAACCGAAGGCGTCACGGCACATACATCGGCCTGAAGAAAGTCGGCGTCAAGTTACAGTGTTTTACACCGTACCAGATGGAAGGTCAACACATCCAAGTTTGTCGAAAAATATTTGGGCTTAGCCATAGCAGAGTACAAGTACTTGTTGAGAAAAAAGAACAAGGAGTTACTACAATATCTGATCAACAGCACAAAAACCAAAAAATATTCTGTGCAGGTACGTGAGGAGATCAAAGCACACATTGATAACTTTCCACATGAAGAAAATCACTATAGCCTGGTAGATCTGTAAAACAGTTTTTGAGTCCTGATTTAAATATTAACGGTATGTATCGTGCAATACCAATATACCAATAAAATAAAAGCTTGTAATTCTGCTGATCCTGAAAAGGCAAACCTTACCAATGCACTTGAGTTGCACCATCAAAAAACACAAAAGGCCAGGAAAACAATGACTAATGAAATGGCTAACTCACAAAAAATAAACTGTGACACTAATGTTATTTCTATTGACTTGGAACAAGTTTTGTTTCTTCCAACTTTGATACACTCTGCAATGTTTTATAGCAGGCAACAATCTTGTTACAACCTTGACGTCCATCTCTCAGATACAGAATGTGCATACATGTGTTTGTGGAAAGAGGCACTCACCGGTCGTGGCGGAAATGAAATTGCTTCATGTTTGTTCAAAGCTTTGTCACAGGAAACTTATCCAAGAAGAAACAAACTTATTGTCTGAAGCGATAACTGTATCGGACAGAACAAAAACAAGATTATGTTCATGTTATTTATTTGTTTAGTAGGTTCGGGAAAGTATGACCAAATAGTATGTGCAAATTGAAAGACGTAAAAAAGTAACAAAAACCTTTGTTCCTGAGGATATAAAAGCAATGATACAAAGTGCATGTCACAACCATCCTTTTACTGCAATAACCATGGAAGTGAACGATTTTAAGGATTTCCAAAAATTGGCCGACACAGTTTTAAATACATCCAAATTGCAAATTTCAATGGTTTCCAGCATACTAGTCGCTAAATGTAACCCTACTTTGGTTAAAACTCGAAAATCATTTCATTATCATTGAAGAATGGCATACCTGTAATGTTTTAAAAAAAGGGAAAACAAAACAAGACATTTTGAGTCTTGAGCCATGTCTGCTGGAATGCAAAAACCTAATTTCTGCCAAAAAACTCAAAAATTCTGGAAGATATGTTAGATTACATACCTCTAAGGTATCACCAGTTTTGGTCCAATTTGGTAGATAAATCCAAAAACCAGTAAGGCAAATTCATAATGCTAGATCGATATCTTTGACTTAGACTGTTTAGGATTTACTTTAGTTTGGCACATAGACGGTTTCTTGGTTTTTACGGTTGTTATTTTTTTATGTGAAAAAATTATTACTTTTTGTAAGTTTCTTTTTGTTCATTCCATTTCATTCGTGTAATACGGTAAAATAAAAATTTGTATTCACATGTATACTTTGTATTTTACTACCTAATATGTTTTTCTTTAATTTCTCAACATAATAGTTTTGGCACTTAGACACTTTTGAATTACCACTCTTCAATTGTAATTACAACTTTAATTTCAATTTCAATTTCGATTTTGAATTTGTTTTTTTTTTATTTTGATTTTGATTTTAATTTTCGTGAACAAAGTATAGTATACAACTCGCATATAATGGCTATTAATCACGAGAACGATGTTTGCAGAACGAGCAGTAGGCTCGTTGTACAATATACTATTATAGATAGCATTTCAAAGGTTTTAAATATTGAGCATGCATCAAATTTCATTTAATTTAATAGGAAAACAGGTAGAAGAACATCCAACTGTTTCAATTTACTGCTTAATATTTATTGTTTTAACTTCACTTCAAATAGCATATAATGTAAGCGACATACACATCCACTTTTAAGATGGTATTATAAAAAAGATTATTTGGAAAAGGTCTTATCTAGTCTATCCCACTGAACACATTTTTCAGGAAAATTGTGGACCCAATATTTTCGGCAAAAGCCGTCTAGATTTCTTTTGGAATTTATGCCAGAGGATTAATTTGAGCATGTATCATTTGAAACCAACCTCCATGCTACCCAGTAAGGAAAATCATATACCCCTACAACAGGTGAGGAGATACAAGTATTTGAAGGTGTTGATCTTCTAATGGCCATATTGCTGGATTTCAACTAAGAGGCTACATATATTTTGTCTGTTATGTATAGAACAAGAATTAATTGGTATATCTGAACAAAGCCAATTACCATAAGCTAAATGTAGCAAGACGTAAATAATTGTGGAGGCTTTCACTTTGTGATAAATTTTTTATAAATCAATCAATGTTTTTGAACTATCTGGACCTAATTCAAGAATCTTAATTGATTTAGTATGAGACTTATTGCAACAAAGTATGTAATATTTTAGTAGAAGGAAATTGTTTTCCAAAAATTTCAGATATATAAATGAAGGACCTAAACTAGTAAAATGGAGACAGCATTTATTAGCAGTTACGTAAACCCTCCAAATTTGCCACTAGATTTTCCAAAAATTTAGAATGATCAAACTTAACCTATTCGAAACAGATGTGCGCAAACATTGCCAGTTGTGTAACTGGTGGCATTTCACTCAAGCCACTGTTATAAATGAATACATTATTTAAGTAACAACATTTCAAATATGGGATTTGTAGGGGGAGGCTCAAGAAAAGGTGATGACCTCTTTTTGTGACTCTTAACTTCAAAATGAGTTCACTCTTTGAAATTATTAGTCGACTCCTTAAAATTATTAGTCGACTCTTTGAAATAATAAGTCGACTTTTTGCTGATCACTTTTTTCCAGGCAGGCTTTTCCCTTTCTACAAGGGAGCCATGAGCCGACTCCCAGTTTTGACTCTTTTTGCTGAGGCAACTCAAGTTTGCATGTGAGGAAACAGTCATTTCAACATGGTACATTCTGTATCAGCCCATAATTCTTGGGATTACTGAAGGAAAAAATAAACACCTATTCATAAAAATATAAACATCATTAATTTTTATAACATAAAACAAATTACTTTATCAATCAAATCCTGATGATTATATTCATTTCAAACATATCTGTTTCGATAATACATATTATTTTCTGGTGCAGTTTTATAGAGAATACAACTAATCTGTCACCTGGTATTACGTACACCAATCAACTATCGAGATTTAACCTGAGCGGACCAGTAGCATCATTATTTCAGCGACTATATTCCGCCAAACTATATTAACTTCTGTTTTCAGGAAACATATGTAGAGTTCGAATGCGGTTTTGTGATTAGTTCTCTACTTGCATTATGTTTCAGCACATGATTGGTTTAAAGAAAAACAATGTTAAATGTCAAACGTCAGTTTGAGGGTAGAACGCTATTAGAATTAGTGAAAACTCCGCATTGGAAGTGTTTCTCTTGAAGTAATTCAAGAAAAAGGGAAAGAGGCCCAACCAAAAAGTTTGAGCGGAGTCATTAACATGACCTGTACTCGGGAAGTCATTTCTACAATATTACTGGTTGTTGAAATTAGGCACTTGGTAGGTTTCACAAATTTTATACTTTTTATTCCGACTAGTTTCGATTGTTACATCATTATCTAGGAATGAATACAGGGGAAAAATAGTTTCGCTTATATATTAAAATTGTCCATTCAGGTAATTAGGGCGGTCATTATTGGAGAACTCCAGATGTCATCATTTTCATTTACGACGTGTTTTCCCCGCTTTAGCGCTTTGTTGATCTCTAATCCTTCTCGGAGATTTAAATTTCGGCCCTTATTACCTGTATGTAATATTTTAAAATTATTTTCTTCGAAGAAGTGGTTATTTGTGATGCAATGTTTGGTAAAACCGGTGGTGCCTTTATTGTCTAGTATGGCTTTTCTATGTTCTTTTAGTCTTATACTAAATGTTCTTCCGGTTTGGCCAATATACGTTGCATCACAATCCCCACATTCGATTTCGTATATGCCGCATTTTTTGGATTTTTCTATGGTTGGTTTATTATTTATCAAAATATTTAGTATAAGACTAAAAGAACATAGAAAAGCCATACTAGACAATAAAGGCACCACCGGTTTTACCAAACATTGCATCACAAATAACCACTTCTTCGAAGAAAATAATTTTAAAATATTACATACAGGTAATAAGGGCCGAAATTTAAATCTCCGAGAAGGATTAGAGATCAACAAAGCGCTAAAGCGGGGAAAACACGTCGTAAATGAAAATGATGACATCTGGAGTTCTCCAATAATGACCGCCCTAATTACCTGAATGGACAATTTTAATATATAAGCGAAACTATTTTTCCCCTGTATTCATTCCTAGATAATGATGTAACAATCGAAACTAGTCGGAATAAAAAGTATAAAATTTGTGAAACCTACCAAGTGCCTAATTTCAACAACCAGTAATATTAAAAATGTTTCACCACGTGATAAACGAGAACCAAATTCAACAAATATTTCTACAATATTGGAAAACAGGCGAAATGCGAACGGTGCGTACTGTAAAGAAAATGTAAAGTCCAATACCAGTGCTACGTTAGTGCAAGAGAAGTACGTTTCTGATTTTCAAATTTTGTTTGATCCGTTTAAAAATTCAAAATTCAAACCGGCATGACACGCCCGCGATGCCAATAAATGTCATTCAATTTTGTTGTAATATTTTTGTTGGGATATAGTCTGATAAATTACTCTCGTGCATTGTAAATTATCGCAAGTTTGCACTCTTTCAAGAACTGTTGAAAAAACAGTCGGGACTGTTGCCAAACAATACGACTTCGTTTGTCGAAATCGCACAAACTTGTTACCGATCATTTTCAATGCACTTGTGCAATTAATGTTGAAAATACAACGCAAATCTGATGTACGCCAATCAGCCGCTTGAATCGGCAAACACGCGTCACCTGTCTCATAACCTATTTAAGCCGCGCGCATGTTTAGTTTCGGCATGCTACACTCACTCATTGCATTTCCGTCTTGGGGACTCATTCGTGGCATTCATATAAAAATTCTCGATAATAAGTGCAACACTTATTATATTACCGCCATTTATCTAATGAAGTTTCTAGAAAAATATTTCTAATTACATTTTTTATTTTTTTTATATTGAATATTCTTTAGTTTTTTGACACCAAAAATGTTTATTTTTGTTTATTTCTAGGTATACTGCTCAGCAAGAACAGCAACATGGTAAAGATTAATGTTGATCTCCGAATATTAAAATTATTCCATGTATAATCAAATCGGTTCACAGAGAACATGCTTAGTAGGATTTTCTTCACCTTTAGGAACCTACTTTCTAAGAAAATGTGTCCGATCGTTTAAACTTTCTGCTTATTGAGTACCAAAAATGATCTCAAAGGGCACAACTTGAATTGAGCTGATAATATTCACAAATGATTCTTTACTGGTCCCAAGTAAGTTAACATTCAAAGCGTGCTCAGTGTTCTGGAACAGATTTGTTGAATTATTGCCTAAAAGAAATGATAAATGCAACCCTCCAATTGTGACTTCTTGAAAAACTGTATCACACCATCCAGAACAGAGTGTTTGAGTTCACAGCATGGTACTGCACATCTTAGGTTATGGCTGGGACAATACTAATTTAAATAATTTTCCGATTCAGGTCGACCTTCAGATGATGATGTGAAAATAAGAACGTGAAAGTAGCTGTTTTCACAGGCAGCTTCTTTTTACAAAAGAGGAAAACAAAAATGTTATCCTCTAATATCAAGTACATCAATAAAGATTAATTTTTGATCTTAAAATCAGAAGGTAATTTAGGTTGATACTCCAAAGCAAGAAATCCAGTTGAACACACCCAAATGAACAAACATACATGCAGCGGTGGTTTATGAATCTTATTACAGATAAGGCAAAGAGAGAGATGTCTCATGCTGCACCCCAAGTATTGGATAAAAATAGAATTTCATTATTTATATTGTTAAAAAATCTACACAAATAGTAATTAAAATAAAACAAAACAACTAGAAATGTACATAATTTAATGCAAAGTAGTATGATGGTCCGTGTGATGAAAGAAAGACAAGAATGCAAAAAATAAACACATCAAAGGTCAGTATCAAGAAAATTTGCCCTGGAATGTTGACCCATATTGAAATTCAATGAAAATAAATACGTATCAGTATGTACGGTACAAATATTTATGAATAAGGACACATATCTCATCGAAAAAATTATAAACAAGCATTAGGGAAAAATTGTACTCACGCTTTTTTTACTCAGGGTGGGTGTACGAATTGAGATCTTAATTGTTGTCTTGCTGTGGAGGGGCTGAGTTCCCATAACCATAACCCGGAAAACCATACTGGCCGCCCTGGGGAACACCCTGTGGTCCACCACCCTGGCCGCCTTGTCCACCGTAGTAACCTATATTAATCATTTTATTAGACAAAATTTTAAGCAGAATTCGAAAAGATTGATTGAATATATTGCTATAGTAATGCAACATTATTGGACAAAATATTAACATCAAGAAATTATTGCATTATATAATTTCTTGGTTTTTAAGTAAAATGATAACACTAACAATAGAATTTTTTTACTTCTGTACGTTAATGAGTTTCAATTTATACCACTTTTGCAACTCTAATTATTTTGGAACTGATGTAATAAATGTGCTGGATATTTAATCGGCTTCGAAATAATTAGAAGTACAAAATAGGTGCAAATACGGTGACCATTTTCTTAAAATTTAGTAATCGCCTTAAATTCCTTTTAGAATGATCGTGTGATCAAAATTCATTAGGTAAGCTGTAATTATTTAATAAGAATAAACCATGATACAAGTAAAACCAAGCAGTTTTGATTATCAACATTTACCTTATTATTAATATTGTCTAACCTAGTGATGGATGAGTCAACGGCATGTTTAGGGGTAACAGACTGAAGGATTATATGCAGTGTGGTAAATACTTGAATCTTAATTCTTATTGCTGTAAAACTAACACATTTTATGTTTTATCATTATCTTATTGGCGTAGCATTGGAAATATAGGTAATAATAATAATAGTCTATATTTCCCCTAATAAAAATAGTTACAATAAAATGTATAAAGTATACTTCGAGGAAAAATAAAATTTCTTAATATTGTCTACACAATTTAAAAAAGAATTTAGAAGAATAAGCTTCGTATTCATAAAAAATCGTATAACGCCTGATTGCATACTAACGGGTGCGCCATCTGTTGCGATAGCATTTGAAACTTGAATAGTTCCGCCATTTTTTGACGTATTGACATATATAGTGGCTTGTTCGGCGCATCATTTCAGTCTTTTTTGTGCCATGAATCAACTAACACCGATACAACGAGCAGAAATCGTCAAATTGCATTTTGAAAATGGGTCCTCCATTGTCAAAACGCAACGTGCCTACAAACGTTTATATCCGCGTGAAACACGGCTCTCACACACAACAATTTGCAATTTGGTGCAAAATTTATGGCCACCGGCAGTTGTGCGACCAATTGGCAACCCAGAAGACCGAGACCAAGGCGCTCAAATGAAAATATCGTTGCCGTAGAAGCCGATGTTCGTGAAAACCCAAACAAATCGTATCGACGTTGTGCATTGCAGTTGGGCTTGTCTGCAACGACATTGCGACGCATTTTGAAGGACGACTTGCATCTTTTCCCTTACAAAGTGCAAATTACACAACGTTTGTTGCCGCAAGACAAGCTGCGACGTCTTGCGTACGCTCATTTCGTCGAAAACATGCTCCATGGTGATGGTGAGTTTTGGTTCAAAATCATCATGAGCGATAAAGCTCATTTCACATTGAATGGCGCGGTTAATAGGCAAAACTACCGCTTTTGGGCCGACGAAAATCCTTGTGAGATATTCGAGGAGCCTCTCCATGATCTAAAAGTGACCGTTTGGTGCGGCGTATCGGCCAAAAAACGTATTTTTTTCGAGAACGAGGCTGGCAACACCGTTACGATCAATGGTGTCAGAAACTTGTCTGACTTGTATGGTATTCACTGAACACATAATCAACATAACCTTTAATGGAGCAGATACATTACGCGGCCGAGCACAGATTTCCGCGAGGTTATAGTTGATACATTTAGTAATTAATATTAAAATTTACATTAGTACTTGAAAGTTTGAAGCTTATTCTACACATTTTCTTATATATTTTATAATTTTGTATACTGAAATGTGTAGAATAAACTTCAATCTTTCAAGTACACATGTGCATTTTAATATTTATAATCAACTATAACCTCTCGAAAATCTGTCTGACAGTCACAAAATGCATCTGCCCTCTTAAACGTTATCTGATTGCAGATGTAGGTAAGTGATAGTTTTATATGATTCATATTGGACAGTTGTAAATGTGCAAAAGGCAAAAATGATTTCAATACAGAATTACTTCACCTCCCAAAAACATTTGTGGAAGTATGGGTATGGTTGCCACTTACAGATGTATAAGTCTGCTTATATATACAGGGAGTTACAAATTTGATGCATCAGCATTGCTATCTTGGTAACTATAAGAGATAGAGAGTTAGTTGAACTAAGGCAAAGTTGTGTATTTTAATGCTGAATAATTTGTTAAAAAGAAATTACTTCTGAAGATATTCGATAAAAACCGAAAAAGTCAATTTTGGATTTTATTTTTTTACGACTTTATTATGGGTTATTTTGAAAAACCAAGAGCACTTTCTTGAGACACTTTTGTAAGCCCTTCAAGAAAATAATTTAATTTTTTAAATGCGACGTTTCTTTATTTATATTTTTATAAATACGGACCTGGATTTTTTATTTTATTTTTGAGTAGCTTTTCACATCACAAAACTAAGAATGTCTCACATTTGTCACAAAATTGTTTGCTGTAGGGAATATTTGAAATTTTTAAAAACCAAAACTTTTAGAAACATCAACTACATTATTGTCAATTTAAAAAAATTATAAATATATCCAATTTTAGCCTCCTAGATCAGGTTCCCCTTAACTCGTTTTGATTGTAATAATTATTAACACGAATTAACTCATTCCGCACATTACATTACTTCTCCGTTGCTCGTTGGTTAATGGCCAACTTTAATGTACCCAAATGTATCAAAAATCGTTCATTAATGACCGCTATTAATGAACGATTTTTCATTAATAAACGATTTTTCATTAATGAACGATTTCTAGGGCCGCGGTGGTCTAGTGGGTAGAGGTCCGGCCTCTAGATCCCGCTGGTGCGGGTTCGAGTCCCGTCCGGGTGGTAACTTTTTTTACTTTTTCAACACGAAAAATGGCCGTGAGGGTCCCTGGATATATTTAGTCTTTGTCCTCATTTCACTTAAATGAATGATTAAATACTATACATCGGTTGTGGCTGAATGCCCTAGCTGGCTAAGCCAATTCCCTATCGTCCTCGATTCCCTAACCCGAATTCCTATCAATCATATTTCCTAAAACAAAACGATTTATAGTTAAGCATTAAATAGCTAATTCATGAGTGGCTAATTACTCATAATTACTGGAAATGTAACTGATAATAACGAGAAAACGATCTATAATTTGTTTCACATGAAAATGCAATAATATATCAATTCTCTGCGCTAGAAACAAATTAGCGGTGAACTGCCTTCGATTTTGTTATACAATAATGTCAAAGTGTGAAATGTCAAATTTATAAAACGCGTGTATCAAGTGAGTGTGCCATGACCAATTTGTGTTACAAATAACACTGGGCGGCAAAAAAGATGTAAAATGACTTCCTGAACCCAAATATGACCCCCTTTTTCCGCCATCGCCTACCATTTTCGGAGGATGCCCCCCAACCTATTTTATTCACTTTTTAATCATTTGGAGGGATCAAGAGGGTTATTTTAACATTACTTCTGAGGGGCTAGAGAGGTGGTGAGTTTGAAAACATGGACATGTATAGCAAGGAGGTAGATTTGGGGGGAATTGCCTCCTTAGATTGTAAAAAATTAATTAATAACGATCGATTTTTCGTGCAGCAACCTGTTAGAGCCCAACTTTTGTCCTGATCGCAAACTTGGCAATCAAAGTAAAATTTATAAGCAGTTTTAGAAGCGAAGAAAGGGATTTTCTTTGCACTTCAATCAATTCTCCACAATTCTTTTCCACTCCTATGACATAATAAAACAGTAAATAAATGCTCGATATCGCTCAGTAAAAAGTGTCTACCTTTTTAAACAATTTAAACAAATTGGAAACAGAATTCCCCACCAAGAACATAAGTTAACTCTATGATGGCTAGAGATGTACTGAGAGAAGATAAGGATAACAGTGCAGGACTATAATGACAAGAGCAAGGCAAGTTTAAACTTGTCAATGCAAATATTAGGAGTGTATGGGGGTGGTTGAGGGGGTCTGGAGAATAAGTGAATAAATTGCAAAAAAAAACCAGAAAAATAGATCACTTTCAATGATTTCTTTTACAATTTAAGGGGGCAAATCTCCCCCAAATCTACCTCCTTGCTACACCTGTCTATGTTTTAGAACTCTTCACCTCTCTAGAACCTCAGAAATAATTTAAAAGTTAAAATAATCCTCTTGATCCCTCCAAATGATTGAAAAATTATCAAAATTGGTTGGGGGCGTTCCTCGAAAATGGTGGGTGATGGGGGGAAATGGGGGTCATATTTGGATTCTAGAGGTCAGGGCTGATTTTCATGCTGACCAGTGTAATTCATAATTGAATGAAAATGGGACAAACACTAGACATCCATTTTTGGCGCAGAAAAAATGACCGCCTGGATGGGACTCTAGCCTGCACCACTCTACCCATATCCGAGCCTCATAAATATTTTAAAATTATTAATTGGGATTGATTACTTATTTATTCAACATGACTATGTCAAATTGCTTCTATTTTCATAGTAATATCCAATAATAAAGTATTACAAAGCATACTACTTACCTCCAGGTGGTTGATAACCTCCATAAGGTTGCTGGTATGGAGCGCCAGGATTATTTGGACCGGGATTTCCCTGCATTGTCGAAGGACCACTGCTGTTGGCATTATTACTCTGAAATAGAATAAATAATGAATTAATACAGACAATTTTTACAGTAGCAATCAATCTCAGGCCATAATTTAGTAGATATAATCACACGTACACACAAGTATTGTTTGTAAGTATTGTAAGTGTTTGACTTTGAAAAGATTGTTACAAGATCAATTCTCAAAGTGTGAACAAAACATAAAAATGTCTCCACAGTAATACCGGCTATAACACAAAACAGGCTCAGCCCTGCAGTTTTTTTTTATTATTATTTGAGATATCAATTTGAAATTTGATTATACTAAAGGAAAATTAGTTTAGTGGTCTTTGAAGAACTTTCGGTTTTAAATCGTGATGCCCAAGACCTTTTTTGCTAATCGCCTTATAAATTTTAAATCCTGCCTTGATGAAAGTGAGAAACAAAAAAAAAGTCAAAAAGAAGTTAAAATTTTTAAGGCAAGTTCGCTTTCCAAATTTTAACTTCTGTACTCATTTTCCTTTTCATTTCGTCTAAACCCCCACCACCCACCAACAAAGGCAGGACAAGGTTGACTACCCACGCTTTAGAGCAGGCATGTCATACCCGCCGGCCCGCCTACAAGTTGTCTGCGGCCCGGCAAGGTTGGTATCAAATATTTATAAAAAACATTTCCATACAAGGTAAAAATATTTGTTTTTCATTTAATCTACAAATTATTTTCCCAAGACATCATATTTTGTTATAAGTGTCATAAAGTGATAAATTTCATATATAAATTTATCACTTTGACATTTATAATAAAATATGATGTCTTGGGAATATAATGTTATTATAATAATTGCTATATTATTTTTGAATATCGTGGGTTAAAGCGACAATAGAGCATCTCTTGGGTGGGCCATGAACTATCGTCGTCGAACTTTCTCTAATGTGCACGAAAACTGACGATATTTAACGTAACCCACTGCAGTTTACTTGCAACGAATACAGCGTTCTAAAAGTGTGTACGCAACCATTTTCAAGACATCAGAAAGTGTAGTATATTCTTTATACATAATTAAATGAATTTTTCAAATAATGTCAAAGCAATCTATCAGTATGAGTAAGAAATGATCAATTGAAGATGAACTTCGCAATTTTCATGAAAAATGGGAATTACAATATTTTTGTATTCAAGCAAAGAATAAATTTTTTTCTGCAGCCGTCCCGAAAATAAAACTTTCGGTATGATTTATTAAAACGAAAGTGCCACTTTACATAAATCGTACCGAAAGTAGTTATTTTCGGGACGATTTTGTTTTACTTTCGGAACGATTTCTTTACTTTCGGGACGCTTTTAGTTACTTCCTACTCATCCCGTAAAATATCACTTTCGGAACTTGTTACGTAAATTACTATTATATATAATATGTAGAAACTCTATTGCAGTTTGCAAAGAATACAATATTAACCCGCCAATGGTGACCTAGTGGTCTGTGAGACCGGGTGTGTCGAATAACTGTATTCTCCGTTGTTGTTTTTTGTTGAAATTTCGAGTAGCTGCTGCATTGCAGAACTTAAATTGATTAAATATCTTTGTTTTATTGCCAAAGAGCCTAAATTAAAAAAAAAAAAACGAACTATTAGTAACATGTTTCGAAAAATCGTGTAAATTCAGTAAGATGAATAATTACGGTCACGTTTTTGGTACGGTTACGTTGTTTGGTACGATCATGTAGATTGTGTTACATTAACGTAGTTTTGGGTGCCCGCATGTTTTTTTATCCGTTCATTTTTAACAGCCTTCCATTAGTTTTCCTTATTTTCATAGCGTCAGCTCGATTAGCTTTAATTTAATTAAACAATTCTTGTGTGCGAGGAACCTTTCATGTGATGTATGTAAATTAAAACTGTCATTACACTTAACTATTTTTTTTCCAATCTCACCTGTGAGTCAATCACCCTACCATGAAGCAGCCTCTATTTTCTGTTTCTTTGTGAGTGTCTTTCTGCGATTCCCTTATCGCTGGAGCCCAAAAATCATTAAAAACGAACCGCGCCCACCGAACCAATCTGAGCAGCTGATCCCACTTTTTGTAAATACGAAAAGTGTTACAATCTTCAGTTAAAAACCCCGGTGCGTGAGACCGGCGTCACCATTAAATTTGCGTCACTAATGGCGGGTTAAAAGGCACTATGATACAAATCATAAAGTAATCTATGACAAATATTTTGCGAAACTCCGTGAAGGTAAATTTGACACTTAAAAACTGCAGAGTATATTTGTTAAACCTATTGAAGATAACACAGCTGCTGTAAAAACTAGTTATTTGTTATCACATTTAATTGCAAGAAAGTTGAAATCATTCAATGAAGGGGAATTTATTCACGAATGCATTATTAAAGCAGCAGAAATTTTGCGTCCAGAACAATTTAAAAAAATCAAAAATATTAGCTTAACTCGAAACACCCTTGCAAGCAGAATTGATGATATAGCCGAGAATTTAAGGAAACAACTAAAGTTAATAATACCAACATTTGAGACCTATTATTACAAAAATCACCAGAATTGACATTTTCAGAATATGCCAAACAAATTAAATTATTAGAAAATGAATTCGAAAAAAGATTTTTGGAGTACCGCCTTAATACTTATTAAATATCAGCAACTCGTTTCTGTCGACGGGAATCTCTCCCTTTTTACATTCCCTCTCGCTATTAGCGCATTCATTTTTCTTGTTCTTAAATATCATGTACCCAGCTACATAGGTACAGCAAACACGTTTTAACCGGGCCCGACGCCGCGCATACGGGTAGGGGGAAATGGCAGGTACATAGGCGTGCGAAAATTATTTAAATTTAAGAAATAATTACTTTTTTTAAATTAATTTATTATGATATTATATACAAACAATACAGACAATATAGAAGCTACTAGTCACTATCAAATCCCAAAAAATCACTCTCATCGTCACTGTCATCGTTGTTAATATTAATAATCAGAGTTTCTGTGTGCATATCTGTAACAACTTCATTCTCCAAATATTGATTCTCCAGTTTAACAACATGCTGGCACCTTTTCACCCATTCTTCCTTAACAATGGAATTGAATTCCTTTACCGCTAGTGCTTTTACGTCCTCCAATTTAAAGCTGATATTTCTTTTAGCGACGTTATTTTTGACAGTAGCCCATATTAATTCGATTGGATTTAGATCCGGATGGTAAGGAGGTAACCTCAATACACTGTGACCTTTTTCGTGTAATAATGTATCGAATTTGAAAACTCTATGTCTTGATTTATTATTTTTTATTATCTCATATAATTGAGGTTTCAACATATAGGGGTCAAAAGAAATATTTTTCTCCACTAACCAATTAACCATGTCTGCTTTTTTGGTGTTTGAGTTTGGTGCAGGATTAGATTGTACATTGTGATAAGGGGCATTATCTGTTACAATGACCGCATTAGGGGGTAAATTGGGGATTAACATTTCTCGTAACCATTTGCCGTAATTTTCCGAATTAATTTCGTTATGGTAATCGCCACTTTTACTACCCGACTTAAATATTAACAAACAATTGGGAACAAAACCCATTTCGCCCCCCGCGTGTACTATAATTAGCCTTGGGCCCTTTGAAATGTTTTTAAATAAGCCTTTCGTGCTTTCGTCGCTCCAATTCTTGGAAGACGTGTGACCACTATGTAAATAATTTTCGTCTAGATACACAATTGGCCTCTGCTGATCTCTGTAATATTTAATTTTCTGCAAATAAAATATTCTCAATGCCCTAATATCCATTCTTTCAATTAACAATTTCCTGTTATTTTGAGTGTTTCGCCATTTAAAGCCCATCCTCTTTAAAATTACACCTAGAGATGTATTACAGCCATCCCAATCTATATCCATTTTCAATTTTTCGCGTAAATTATTTATCGTTAGCCGCATACCTTCAGTCCGATGAAACGAATAAATTGTGTTTCTGACGTCCATCATTTTATATTCCGGCAAACTTGTAACTGAACTCGTACGTACGCGTTTTTTTGGACTTCTAAACTTACGCTCTCCTTCTTGTACGTCTGCAGAACCTTCTTGAATAATTCTACTAATTGTTCTTATGGATACACCTGTAGCTTCTGATGTACGGGTTTTAATGTCCGTTGCAGAGTCACCCACACTTTTCAAATTTAATATGTAATTGTAAACATTGAACACAATTTCACGCGCTTGGCTATGCAGAGCTTTGCCACCACCGATTGTCGACATTTTGCAAAAAAAAATCACTACGCTCGTTTCAATTTTACAGTGTTCGCGGTGCGCCACTGCAACTTGTTTTGAGGCGAAGGCGCGACCATTTTGCACGAGATTACGCTTACTGCGCACCCTCCCCCGGGCCAGGTTAAAACGTGTTTGCAGTAATTGTTTGCGTTTCTAAAGTATCAATTTTTCTCGGGGAGACATTCTGCTAAATTAACTTCATCAATCTCAGTGTCTTGCTCAATACTTTCACTATTTCCTTGTGGTGAAAATTCAGTCACATGCGCCAATTTGTCTGTAAACTGTTCGGATTCATCCACTGCATTGCTCGTCTTCATCAACATTGCAATTTGCAGCTTCAATGGGCTCTGCAATCTGCATTTTGCATTTTGTGCTGCAATTCTGTTCTAAATTCTTTTACAGTGGGATGTAACCACATCTATGCCTAAATATTGAAAAGCAGTTTTCGATCGGATCTTGATTAATTCTTGAGTTAATTGAAAATCTTCAAAGACGTCTACAAGAGCAAAATAGAGTTTATCGACCACATAAAACCTTCAAGACAATATAACTTTTTTCTTTCCTTCCCTATTTCCGAGCCGGGCCAGACCGGGTCGACAAAACATTTTATTTCATCGGGCCAGGCGCGTATTCAAGGGGGTTAGGTACTGACTGCTGCCGAACCACCCCTAATTTAAAATTATGAAACAATAATAGTTCCATCAAATTTATTAATAACAATTATAGGGAATATCAAAATGAACAACTTATAAAGAATAATTTTTTTTCGAAATATCTTTTTAGTAAACTGACTATTAGAATTTCAAGAAAAATTTGTCATTTCCATCTTTCACAAGTTTGATCCGATCTTGCAAACCACCAGGTTTGAACAGATTGTGTGAAAAATTATAAAATATGTTTTTTGAAATTTCTGTGTAATTTTGGAGAAGAATACTTTCAACAATTTTTGAAAATTTGAAATTGGCAGAAATTGTTTTTAATTTTGTTTAGCCAAGCAAGCAACTTCAAAAATTAATTTAAATAGGTTATATCAAAATCGAGAAATAGAATTTATGAAGGTTTTAGAAAATTCAGTTGGAAAATATACTTTCAAACATTTTAGAACCGGTGTCATTATTTTGAATTTTGTAGGCAAACTTGATGATGCGTAAATTGAAAAAAAAAATCATTTCCGTTTAAATAGGAATACATTATATCAAAATGTAAACATAAAAACTTTCACTTCTTTACGCACTCCAAAATTTAAATTAACCAAATAGTAATTAAACAACTTCAAAAAATACCTCAGTTCGATTCAAATGGGGGTTATTGAATTTTTACAAAACTCGAAAAGAAAATATATATTTTCAATTTTTTTAAAAGTTTTCAACCGGTTAGCTAACTTGAAAATGCGTAGATTAAACCGATTCATTTAGCTGTGTTTAAATGTCATTTTATTCAAATCTAAACAATTTTTTAAAATTATTATATAATTCTGGAGGTGAATAAGTGCATCAATTTTTTTTTTTAGTTTAAAATCTGTACTTTTTCATTATTTTGACCAAGTGGATAAATGCGCAAATTCATAAATGAATTCAGTTTTGTTCAAATAGGATTATATTGAAATCTTAACAAGAGATTTTTCTATTTTTTATAAAATTAGGATGGAGAATATACTTTCAATAATTTTTAAGTTTGGAAACGGAAATATTTGTTTTTAATTATTTTCACTTAAAGGGGAAATGCGCAAAATTCAAAAATTAACTCGGCTACTTCGAAATGGGATTACGTCAAAAACATAATAAGGTATTTCAATTTATTTATAAAATTAGGATGAAGAATATACTTTTAGCAATTTAAGAAAGTTTAAGTAGGGTAGCAATTGATTTCAATTTTTAAGCCGATTGAAATAATGCGCAACTTCAAAAATTAATACCGAAAACAGTAATTTTATTTATTTAATTCAATCTTTTTTGGTGCTGGGCCGGGCTGGGCTTTAAATATTCAGCTCCGGGCCGGGCTCGCAGCACATTTTCTTTTATCGGGCCGGGCTGGGCCGGGTTTTAAATTTTCATCATCGGGCAGAGCCGGGCCGGACTTTCATTAACCCTCTTGTGCAGGGCTCTGTCATGTACTCCTTATAATTCCTAAATTACATTGTTAATAAAAAGAACCCAAAGCCCGGCCCGCAGTTTGAAAAATACGGCCCAGCCCATGTAGGCCTCTCATCTGCAGCATATTTGGGGAGACAAAACCCATAAAAACACCCCTTATCGACGCCAATGATAACGATATGTGCACATGGCTCGTCAATTTTCTTATCAAAATTCATCATTGAATCTTAACAAAAATGTATCATAAACTTCTTCTAAATTGGATTATAGTGAATAATAAATGTCTTTTTGAAATGAAATCTAAACAAAAAATGTGCATTATGATGTTTGTATACTCTATAAACACGTTTTTATGAGTGAAGGTCGCGCCTCGTTCGCGTCGCGCCGAACGGGAATGAATGTTTGCAGCGGACCCGAGCTTAGTCCGGCACCTTCGTGCGTGTATCGATACCTATAAATTAATTCAATGCTACAGAAAACTGCAGCACACTGGACTGAAAATAAGACACCTCGATCTCGGCCCATGTACTAGTCATGCGACATCTACGTTTCGGCCCATTTTACTGACTCGTATTTTCCCGTAAGGTGAGTGATCTATACAATACTTCAATCAACGGCGAAAGGCTGCAATACGTCCACATATATATGCCAACGCAGTTATAATACTCGTCAGCCGATGTACACGTCAGTTGACTTTTGACTTATAACCTAAAATTCTGTATTAGATTTCCATCAAATCCGGAACTTCGCAAATTATGGGTTGATGCTTTGCTTGTAAATAACTGGCAGGAAAGTGGACCCGAGTTGCCGAAACATGCTCGCATTTGCATTCTCCACGTTGCTGATGAATACATCGAGAAATATTTTTTTTTGCTTTCCGGTTTTTAAATTACGCTCCATTTTCGGCTCCGGTGCGGGACTTATATCGGGCTCCAGCTCGCGGACAACTTTTGGAGCAGTGATCATATGGGAAATGGAGGAGGAATAGCAGTCCATTAGTATATAGTCTAAGGCGATTCCATATTGAAATTAAAATATATGGAAGTTGTGGAATACCAAATTTCTATAATTATTTATCAGTGGACCGATATCCCAATGTGTTATGTGTAGTTAGGCTTAGGCGTATTTCAGCTATTTTTGGTAGCAACAAATTCAACCAAATTTTGAAGATTTGGTTCATGATAAAAGTTGCCAAGTTTCTTAAAAAAAAAGATATGATATATTTATGCAGTTTTATTTAACTAACGTTAGTCTTTTTTAATACTTATATATTATTTTGTATGTAATTATCATGTTAATAAAATATCTGTTAAGCCCGTTTTAGACGACGTTATTTTCTTGTTCAAGAAAATTGTATACCTTTTTCTCGTATCATGTAATACAAGAAATCAAATCTTGAACAATAAATTGGATGAAAATAGGACACATTCTATTTCCATCCTAGATCTAGTATGCGAGCATGCGCATTTTGAATGTAATGAATTTACATCGCTCATCTGCGACATAACCTAAAATTGTAGCACGTGAGTTGAGTTTATGCCGTTTCAACGATGACTACTTGGACAATAGATGAAGTTGCGAGTATTATTGAGGGATATCAAGAGAACCCATTGCTGTATGTTGTAAAACATGTGTAATACCACAATAAGTTCCAAGGTTTAAAACCGAAATGTTTTATACCAACTTAAAATTTTTCAATTCTGCGCATGATCCGGGACTATTTTCTTGTACCATTATATATGATGACAATGCGTATTTCGCACTAGCTAATATTTTTTGGTCACATATTCTACTACAATTTTCTTGTACAAGAAAATAATGTCGTCTAAAGCGGCCTTTAGGTTTCAATTGTAGTTTTTTTTTGGTAATACAGCCTGTGGCTTGTGTGTAATATTTGGTGTGACCTCTGGTGGTAAACGAGATTGACATGCCTGCTTTAGTGTTGATAGTGAAGCAGAGCGTGATTATACAATTTGTTGTGTGTATGCAGCTCATTTTAATAAGAAATGTTACTTTTAATTTGTTACATGTCTATATTTTCTCATAAGCTTTTCAGTTTTATTAATATTTACTCTCAAATGAAAGAGATGGTATATTATTCTTGCTTACATTAAATTAAAAGCGATAGTGTACAAAGTAACATAATTTTAACTCATAATATTGAACATATTAAACATGCCAATTTGTTATTAAAATAATTTACCTTATTTTTCATTTGCGCTTCAATGGCTTCTGCTTCTTTCAGTTTGCCTAGGCTTCGATAATATTCCGCCCATTGGGCACTATAATCTGGCTGTGCACCATTAGCTGTGGCACCTTGTTGCTGTGCGACTGGTGCTCCTGGTCCGGGAGCCGGATTGCTTGTAGAGATACCACCTGGCCCGCTGGTGGGTCCTGGTTGACCAGGATTCTTATTTTTTGCCTGGAAGAAAATAAGCATTTGTAAGAATAACTAATGTTATTGCATTTAAAGCAATTAGGAATTAAATATTTCTCAAAGGCAATGTGACTCTTCTTACTCTCAGACAAGGTGGCACAGAAGGGGCTATTTGGTGGTACAGCAGACATTCCCAATCTGTGGTACACGAATATTGAGCAACCGATACACGATAAGTGAATGAAATAATGAGTAAAGCAATATTTTTGAGAGATAAGTGATGAAAAAGGACATGACTTGTGGATTTATGATTTTTTTTTTATTAATTGTCCACCATGTACTGGTACAACAACTCTGGGGTGTGCCATTTGAAAAAAATAGAAATTGTGCAGTTTGCGAATGGCTATCACCCTGTATAATATGCTAACTTATGTTTTGGTGGATAGAGTAATTTTGAAGACTAAAGTTCAACTAAACTTTACCACTAAATTAGAATTAATTATCTTTATTAATTTCAGGGGAGCACTTTAACAATTTTGTTCAAATTTTTGTATAAACAACTGAATAACACAAAAACGGCGCGGTTTCAACCCCAACAACCTGGGTCATTTTAATCTCCAAGTAACGAGGAATCCAAAAATGCTAAAATATACAGGATGTTCCATTTAAAAAAACATAAGTTTGGTCTGTAACTTTGTTGAGACACCCTGAATGAATTTAAATATTTTTAGGGCATGCAGCTCACTATTCTGCACAACTTTTGTATAAAACATTTTTCAAAATGTTGACAAACAAGCACATGATTGACCGCTCCCAGAGCTCTGAAACACCCTGTATATCCAGTATAGAATAAAATACTACAGTGCATCATAGGATGTTGTCAATTTATTGAAAGTAATAAATCCCAATATTGTTTACACAAAAGCCGACATTAATTTATGGAATGACGACAAAGAGACAGATGATGTACAAGAAGAGGAAGATGAGGTGAGTGAAGATGACGACCCTGTGATTGAAGTAAAAATGGTGATGTGGCCATCATGTTACTTTCTCCGACTTGATGGCATCATTTATATTTAAGCTTCCATGGTTTATTTTCAATTTAAATCATATTTTAAGTGTGCATCGAACGTTTCGTAGACTCGGATAAAACTGACGTTTAAAACGTCAAAATTATGAAAGATGGAAAAATGTACTTCAAATTGAAAAACTCAGTTTACTCAAAAACTAAAGAGATTTCGAAAAATATTTATTCTTCATAAATTGTTCATTTTGGCATTCTCTACAATTATTATTAACATAAATTTGCTGTAACTATTAGCATTTCATAATTGTATACCAAAAATGAAAAAAAAAATAATAAATTTTTTTCTCGATTAACAATGATTTTATGAAAAATGTTTTCAAACAAAATATTCGCATTTCTTTATTGTCTTCAATATTTGTTTAAATGTTTTTGTGATATTTTTCATATTTAACAAAATATTGGCAAAAAACAAAAAACAGTTAAGGTAAACACCCACTTCCGGTGTACGAAATTTTACCAAAAGCTTTTCAGTTCTCCGGATTATCAAATAAAACTTATGTTCAAAGTTTCATATCAATTGGTCTATTAGTTTTTGAGATACAGCGCGCACAGACACACACACACACACACACACACACACAGACACAAAAATTTTTTTTCCAGAAATTGTTGAAATGGCATCTAGGGACCCCAAAACGGATATTTCCGTAAAAAAATTTTTTGAAAAAAAAATCACGATCACAATACTTTCTCGTACTTCGTAACGGAGAAAGTAAAAAATATAGTGAGTGACGCACAAGCTGTGGGAATATTTAATCAAGCGTAGGATTCGGCTGAACAAAAAGACATATTATGTTCAGATATTTTAGTGCTCCATAAATTACAGGCATTAGAAAATATTGCCAAGCGTAAATTTACACAAACTAAAATAGGAGATAATTTCTCATAATAATGTAATTTTTTTTTTATTATTTAATATAATATTATTTATAATTTATTTTTTTAATAAACATACATACATATTTTCTTCTATGCAATTTCTTTACAAATAAAATTAAGTTCGCTAATAAAAAATTTCAATACTGTGAACGATGCTTGATATCGTTCACATAATCGAGAGTCTACTGTACTATGGGTCTATTATGGAGAGTTGGTTAGTTATGGGCAATTTTTTGGCAAAACATGTGCACATTGAAAACATTGCAGAAGCGTTCCTAGCAAGGATAGCATCATTTTTTATACACTAAAAATTTTTTCACATCATGAAGAATAATACACATCGGCTTTGGTCCTTTTTTGTTCATACTGGGTGTTAACAAACAATGGATAACTATTTTTTTTCAAATGGAACACCCTATATATGTTGCCACCAATCTATGGCATTTTTGATAAGCTTTCCAATGATATACAGTTTATATAATAAAATATTAAGGATTCTTGAGATGTATCCATAAAAAAATATTTCTTTTGTCACCTTCTGCTGATTTTTAATTTTCCGCCAAAACTATGCATTACCTGGAAAACTTATAAGAAACCAAAGTTGTAGAGTGGAAAATTTCCGATCGATATAGGTCTTTCGACTTTTCAAATAATACGTGCATTGCCTGCCAGAGTGCGCTAAATCGTGACCGTACATGCATTTAAAGTTTTTTTTCAAATTTTTTAATTATAAATTCCACTATACTTTATTTTCCGCATCCTCTAGCGGAAAAATGGGAATTATACGAAAATTCAAATGACCTATATCGATTGAAAATGTTCCGCTCTACAACTCTTAATAGAAGCAGTTTTTTCCCAAAATGCAAATTGAAAATGTATGTATCAATTTTTGCGTTTTTCAATGGTTTTTTGCATTTTGGGCAAAATATGCTTTTATTAAGAGTTGTAGAGCGGAACAGTTTCAATTGATATAGGTCATTTTAATTTTCCTTTAATTTCCTGTTTTTCCGCTAGAGGGCGTGGAAAATAAAGTATAGTGCAATTAATTAATAAAGAATTAATGCATGCATTATTAGAAAAGTCGAAAGACCTATGTCGATCGAAAATTTTCCCCTCTACAACTTTGGTTTCTTATATTTTTTTCAGAAAATGTATAGTTTTGGCTGAAAATCCAAAAGTCAGCAGAAGGTGACAAAAGAAAAATGTTTTTATGGATAAATGTCAAGAGTCCTTAATATTTCATTATACAAACTGTATATCATTGGAAACCTCATCAAAAATTCCATGCATAGGTGGCGAGATATATAGGGTGTTCCATTTGATAAAAAATAGTTATCCATTATTTTGCGTATGTTGACACCCTTTATAGCAGTATGAACAGAAAGCAACCAAGGCCGGTGTGTATTATTCTTCATGATGTGGAAATTCCTTAAGTGTATAAAAAATGACGCTAGCTTTGCTAGGAATGCTTCTGCAATTTTTTCAATATGTACATGTTTTTGCCACAAATTTGCCCATAACTAACCAACCGTCCATAATAGACCCATACTATCTTATACTATTTTTATCAGCTTCTCGAGAGGGTTTAAAATAAAGTATAAAATATAGGGTGTTCTATTTAAAAAAATATAACTTTGATCTGTTATTTATAGTGGGACACCCTGTACAAAAACATACATATTTTTAAAATATGTAGAATAGGTCCGGGTACCAGTTCATGAAAATTAGAAGTCGATATCTCAAATAGCAAATAAGTTATGGGGCTTTTACAGATCCCTGGGTCACCCGGTATATCAACTTCTTGATATTTATTCTTGCTCATAATATTAATATTTATATGACTTATTAATTATATAATGCACATACTTCATTTGTATTAATTTGTTTATTGCAAACAAACAGTTGCTTACAAGATAGTAAAAAAATAACACTTAAATTGGTAAAATATTTGACATCAATTTGGAAAAATTTTGAAATGAGGACTTTTTTGCTCTTCACTATGTTTTCAGGAATAAATTGAAGAATTTTCAAAGTGAGGACACTTCTTTTGTTTTCTTTGCTTATTACTTTCTCCCACACTTACTTTTTCATTTTAAACAGTCGTGAGTCACTTCAAGAATCGACTCTTTTCGACAAAAAAAAGAGTCATTTTGCCCATCTCTAGTTTATATTAGAGCAATTACTGTAAATGAAAATATTTGAGAAACAGGGTGTTTCAGAGCTCTGGGAACGGTCAATCACGTGCTTATTTTTCAAAATTTCGAAAAATGTTTTATACAAAAGTTGTGTATATTAGTGAGCTGCACGTCCTAAAAATATTTAAATTTATACAGGGTGTCTCATAACAAAGTTAAAGACCAAACTTATGTTTTTTTAAATTTTTGTCATTTTTGAATTATATGGAGCAAATAAAGGTGAATTACTTCAATAATCCCTATACCTATTGTTTGCCGTTTTTGAAATATTTGAAGATTTGTTGAAATGCATGGTCTGGGTGAAATTTTATTTTTGCCCCAGTGATTAACGTTGAACGATTAAAATCATTTCTATTATTTGGTTGAAGGTTCGAACTATAGAGCCAACCATGATTTCATACAAAAAATTATACAGGGTGATAAAAAAAATGCGGTAGAAAAACCGAACTTATAAAGTTAAATAACTTCGTTTTTTCAAATGGCACACCCTGTATTTAGTAACGTATTCTTAAGTAGAATCCAATTATCTTTCAGATTGTATAAGGGTTCCCTGTTCCTAATCTCAATAGTTTTCTTGTATTCGGCGATTATCATATCAGGAATAATTATTATAATTATATTATTTAATATCTAAAATGTTGTACCATGTTTCCTGGGTCTTCACAAGGTCCTTAAAGTTTGAACATCCAGTCGTTATTATTCGTTATTAATTTACAGAAAACCCTACAATTTCGATAGTATGACTAGTTTGAAAATTATTTGTCAGTGTGTGCTATCTTTCTATCTCAAACTTGTATTTTTAACACTTCTTAATTAGCTTTTTTTCATCAAAAATACGTTTGGCAACATGACACCCGCTTATGTCACTTTGATACAAATAATTCATTTAAACTTGCTAGTTCCATGTTCGTGCCAATTCTGCTTTTCTCATTATTATCAGTTTGTATTAGCACCCGCACTTCAGTGCATTTGTGTTTTTGTGTTATTTTAGTTTTGTTTTGTTCAATTACAATGGATTTTACTATTTACTCATAATCTGTTATACCTTGCATCTGTAAATAAACCCCGCTCTATCTATCTATTAACTTCTACTCTGAACCATGAGATTATTAATAAACAGGGCAGCTCGTGAATGCCATGTTGCCAAATGTACATTTCTTTTAAATGGCTCCTGATGGCCTATGAGGCATAATAGAACATTTTTTCATTGACGTTTTCAATTCAAAATTTTAGGAAGAATATCGCCACGTGTTGATTATCCGCCAATTTATACACACCCGATATATCATGATATATATCCGATGATATAACCCCGGTCGGAACACCTGATTTCTTGCCAAACGGCTGTTTTTTTTCTTATTACAGTAGAACGTCCATCAACCGAATGACCGCTCAACCGAACTACTATGCCCGCACGTGTCTCGCGCATGCCTACCACCTCCCGCGCTACAATCCTCTTGCACTTGTCTCAACCTGTCACTTCCAAGTTTCCACTACTCGATTACCTAAATTTTGCCGATTGAAAGTAAACTCTCTGTTGTTGGTAAACACAAGCCATCAAGCGCAGCTTGTTTAAACAATATTCCATTTACTATGGATAAACAAAAACTAACCAAATTTAAAAATTAAAAAAATTAGATTTCTTATGTAAACTATACTAAACTATGTTTCATCAAAATATTCAATGCATATCTACATCATATTTTGGTTTGAGAGCTCTTGTAGAGGAGATAGATTGTCATGTCATGTGTTTGTCTGAACATTAGCAAACGAATATGCAACAACGCATATAAATTCCCTAATTATAAGTTAGTATCTAGCTTTTGTAGGCTTGAAAAAGAACACAGTGGAGTAGCACTATTTTGCCATAAAAGTATTAATGCATATGCGATAGATTGTAAAGAAATCACAATATCTCGGGTAATGGAGTGTGCCGGAGTGCAGATTAATATAAATAACTTATTAGTTATGTGATCCATTTAATTGGTTGAATATTAGTGAGGTGTTATATGATGTACTTCCAATTAAAGAAAAAAGTAGATTTTATTTCCGGACTAGTTTCGATTCATCTGATGAATCATCATCGGCGGAAACTACAAAAATTATTAAAAGATATTTACATTTTGTATTATTTTTAGCATACTGTTAAAATAGAGTTATTAATGTGAAAAACTTAAAATAAATATTATAAGGATTTTAACGGCTATTGTGATAAACAAAATAGTTATGTGTAAGAGAAATACGCTAAATTTAACATGTTGAAATATAAACAAAAGTTATAAATTATAAAATATAAAATTAAAAAGTTTATAATGAGATTGTGCTCAAAAATCAATTGAGCAATTGATACGAAACTTTAAACATAGGTCTTATTTAATAATCCGAAGAACTGAAAAGCTTTTGGTAAAATTTTGTGCACCGGAAGTGGGTGTTTACCTTAACTGTTTTTTGTTTTTTTCCAATATTTTGTTAAATATGAAAAATATCACAAAAACATTTAAACAAATATTGAAGACAATAAAGAAATGAATATCTTTGGTTTGAAAATATTTTTCATAAAATCATTTTTATTCGAGAAAAAAGTTTATTAATTTTTTTTTTCATTTTTGATTTATAATTATAAAACGATAAGTTACAGCAAATTTATGTTAATAATAATTGTAGAGAATGCCAAAATGAACAACTTATAAAGAATATATAATTAAAATATGATTTAAATTGAAAATAAACCACGAAAGCGTAAATATAAATGATACCATCAAGTCGGAGAAAGTAACATGATGGCCACATCACCATTTCTTTGTTTAGTTTGGCGTCATTTGTTTTTGTGTATGTGTTTTGCACATTGCTACAATATCATGTCAAGTTATCCCAAAAGTGATAAATCGATTAGTGATCGTCCTGCGAAACCACGAAAACGCAGATTCCATGGGAATCGATTCACAAGTGAACCAGACAATGCAGAGTGCAACACAAGCAGTAGTGCGAATAAATTAGCCACCACAAGCACCGAAAATATAACTGTACATCCAGATCACTGTTACCGTATAGTTGAATTTCTGACATTGTAATATGCAGATCTTGTAAACAAAACATAACATTTGCAGAGAGAGGGCATCGAGGGTTGGGTTTCAAAATTGTATTATTATGCATGTGCGGTCGACGAGAAATCAATTCAGGACCGTTAATAAACACTGGCTACGAAATAAATAGACGAATTGTGATGAGGCTTCTTGGTGTTGGACGAGAAGGCATCAACGTATTTTGTGGACTTATGGTTGTATGTCAAGGTTTGTGCGAAATCAACAAATGATAAAATAGTGCAGCATTTATACTCATTGTCGAAATCAATGTTTGAAAGTGTCTGTGAAAATGCTGTCGAAGAAGAGCAAGAAAAAAATGTAGAAAATGAGCAAACTGCAAATTGTTTGAAAGTTTTTGGCGATGGATCGTGGAAAAAAACGTGGCTTCACTTCATTGTTTGGTGTAACTCTGATTGCATATTACTCTGGCAAAGTAGTCGACCTTATTGTTAAAAGTGCGTATTGTCATTCATGTGCCCCAAATAAAAACACATTAGACAATGACCAATTTGAGGAATGGTATGAAGATCATAAAGAATCATGCTCCTCAAATCACAACGGTTCAGCAGGGAAGATGGAGGAAGATTCAATCGTGGAAATGTTTTTAAGATCTGTTGAAAAATTCGGAGTAAAGTATACGAATTATATCGGAGACGGTGATTCGAAAACTTTTGTTGGTATTGTCAAAATGAATCCATATGGTGACGATTGCCCTGTTACTAACAATGAGTGCGTGGGGCACGTACAAAAGCCTATGGGTACTCGACTTCGAAATAAAAGGAAGTCAGAGAAGCTCGGAGGTAAAAAGCGGTTGACGGAGAGCATCGTTAATAAGTTAACAATTTATTATGGTTTGGCAATCAGAAGAAATATTAATTCTGTCGAAGATATGAAAAAAGCTGTAATGGCAACGCTGGATCATTATTGTTCAAGTGATAAATCTCCTCACCATGAGAATTGTCCGGCAGGCGTCGAAAGCTGGTGTGAATGGTGCAAAGCTGAAGCCACGAATTCTCTTGAGTCTTTCAAGCATCCTGCTCGATTGATTGACGAAAATGTGGAGAAACATATTCGTCCAGTCTACGACGAACTTTTGAGGCGATGCTTAGGCGGGCACACGCAAAATCCAAACGAACCTTTCAACTCCACTGTCTGGCACACGAGTTCGAAACATTTGAATTCTGGCCGAAAAATCATTGAAGTTGCTGCGTACATGGCTGCAGGAGTGTTCAACGAAGGATATTCTGCAGTTTTAAGTACCATGCAGCTTCTCCATTTAAAAATCGGCCGACCATGTAAGATGTTTGCGGATAACGTCGACGCACAACGGATCGAGAGAGAAAATCGGCGTACGTCTTTTTCCAGCAAGGAAGCTCGCACGGCACGCAGACTCGTGCAACTCCATCAAAATGAGCTTTTTGAGGAAGTTAAAAGTTTACCTTATGGCGCATAGCTGATTAGCGTATTATTACCGAAAGTAATAAAAAATTAACATTTTTTTTATCGAAAACTTGAAAGTGCGTTTTCTCGAGTTTTCGTTTTTATGACTTTTCTAGACTGGCGGGCATAATTGCAAGAAAATTAGAAGACCAATCAAAACGAACCAAGGCTTAACAGCTTCAGTTTTGTATTCTCTTCTATTTAAACTAAAAAGATTCATGAAAAAATCAATTCTAAACAACTTTTTTAGCAAGTTAAAATTATTTCTTTTTTAACAAAAAGCACATTTTTTTCCAAACCCAAGACAAATTTTAAATTTCACAATTTTTTTAAGTTTTTCTTAGTTCATCTAGAAGAAAAATATATAACAATTAAAATTTTCTTTGATTTTTTAGTTTCAGACGAAAATGATGACTTTATCATTCCCGCCGATTGGAGACTGCAATTGCACAAATGTGCATAAAAATCTGCTGCGTTTGAATATTTTTCGCTCAAAAAATTTTCTATGTAATGTTCAAATATGCAATAAAATAATCTAAAAAGTTTGCTAAACTTGCTTATTTTTTTCTGTCCTAAAAAAACCTCCAAAAACGCTTTTTTTAGGCCTCCTAAAACAGGATCCTGCCCTAAGGCAACAAACTTCAATATAGCAAAATTATTTTACTTCGCCAATGTACATGCACATTTACAATTTGGGCTCTTATTTTGGGGGACCAGCACAGCAGTGGAGCGTACGTGGCAGTACGAATTTTATTTAAATTATACCGTAACGACAGCTGCAGGCATTTTTAAAAAAGCCAACATTTCACCACTCTGTGGACTGTATATACAGGGTGTTTCAAAATTCATGCACCAAAAGTTTTCTGAGTACTCCTCGTAGATAAAAAGAAAAAACACCCTTATGACAAATCTTGATTTTCCACAAAATAACATGGATTAAACCCCTTCGCAGAAATATTAAAGAGACGCCACTGCTCCCTATCAATGAATACTACGTTCGCGTGTAGAAACAGGCACCACGTACATGTTCGCGCTCGCCTGGTCTGGTGTCTCTCGAGCTTGTATTAGATAAACAAACGGTGCCGATTACATTGACAAAGCACACAAATAAGGTCAATGTACCATCGAGTATAGAATTGGAATTTTTAAAACCGATTTGTGTCTTCCTGAAAACACAGATGTTTTTACGGACTAAAAATGTGTTATTCCAAATTAGGTCTTGGCCTTGGGTAACAAAGAGATATAATTTTACAGCACCTACCCCCCGCGATTTTAAGTAATAGGACTGCAGGGGATACAATTGCACAGCAATAAAAATGCACAAGTGTAGGAAGCCGCCAGGAACAATAAAAAAAATGCATAATAAATAAGATGAACTTGAAATTTGTGCGTCGGTTTTATCAACCCGCACCGGACTATTTATGTTTAGATAAAAAAATTTCAACTGCGTGCTCGAAAGTAGGTCACTATTCATTCATGCGTCAACACTTAAAATCGACAACCGTTTGTTTTTATACAAGCGAACGAACGTATTCATTGATAGGGAACTGTGGCGTCTCATTAATATTTCAGCGAAGGGGTTAATTCCATTTTATTTTGTAGAAAATCGAGATTTGTCATGAGGGTTTTTTTTCTTTCTATCTACTAGGAGTATGCAGAAAATTTTTGGTGCTTGAATTTTGAAACACCCTGTATATGACTGTTTTATTTTTATTAAAACATAAAGAGAAATTTAAACTAAATATTTTCACTTCAAAACAATTGTTTTTGCGGAGCTAACTATGATATTACATGGTGTATGTTATACTATTTGTAGTATTGAGACCTATTTTTTTAATGCGACTGCACATGGCAGCTTTCATTTATTCATATAAACTTTTATGATCAAAATAACCCCAAGAATTAGCCTTTAAAGTTTGGGCCATATATTAAGAATCACACTGTATATATATGATATTAAAAAAGTACAAATAATATGCAGTAAATTTTTTAAAAGTTGCTATAATAGCATCAGCACTTTGATTATTTTGAGGTTACTTGTTTTGAATGTTTCTGCTGAAGTAGTATCGTGTGAGCCACAAAATTTTGATTCAGAGTTGGCTGTGAAATAAATAAATTAAATTAAAGCCATTACTTAATAACAAATTGTTTTGATTTCTTACTTTGTTTTTAAAATGACAATTCACGTGATGAAAGACAAGATTAGTTCAGTTGAATTAAAAAAAATCATCTCTGACATGACTGCTACGTTTCTCTCTCTCAGGCATGGCCATCTAAGCAACAAAATTTAGTGGCTCACACCTTATATCATACAAGTGTTACAATTTGGCAAATAGTAGGATTAAAAACAAATTTTAAGAACATATAAAGAATCCACTGATTGTTGCAGGGGAAATGGAATCAATTGCCTCCCTCCCCCCTTGATTATTGTAATAATTTAAAATTAAAGGTATACCTGTTGCTCTATCATGTCGGCCTCTCTAAGCATGCCTAAAGATCTGTAGTATTCCGCCCATTGGAGTGAATAATCAGGTTGACCACCTCCAGCCCCAGCGTTCATTTGTACTGGTCCACCGGTTGGCGGAGCTCCTCCTTCACCACTCGGCTGATTGGGTCCACCCCACTGCTGCTGGAAACCAGGTACACCCCATCCCTGTGGATTATATCCTTGTGGAGCCATGCCAGGGTACGCCTTATAAATATCAATGATTTAATGAATTTACCAATAATTCCCAATTGCATGTCTAGCAATACTAACAAATAAAAATGCAACCTATAGTGATTTTGAACTTTCATTTTTTTTTCTTTTCTCCTATAATGCATACAACTACATACTTATGCAAATTTGAACACCCATGCTTGATAAGAAGTACTTACTGTTGGAAGATTATTACTTATGTTGCCACCCATGGACACAAAATTTAGAGGCAATTGTACTTTATCACTAATTATCCTCTTTGCTGTTTCAATCTGGTCTGGTTCTCCTCTAATTATAAATGTTTTGTCGCCATTTGGCTGAGCAGGCGACCTTCTGTCCAACTCGCAATGAGCTCCAGACTGCTGGTTGATTTGTTTAATTGTGTCTCCTCCTGTAAACAAAGAAACAAAACCTTGAACTTCTGAGATGCAGACTGTTTTGTTTTGTTAAAAGAAAATAAATGTATAAAATTATTTTGTTCGCGAAAATGTTATAATGTGCACATTATTTAATTCTAAATAATTAATAAAAAGCATTAAAGCATTAATGGGGTACATTTAACATTCAATTTCTTAAACACGCATTTGCGTGTTTAATATGCTTATTAAACATGCACACGCATTTGCGTGTTTAAAATGGTTATTAAACACGCTAATTCGCACTTTATGATAATATTTTGTTTACCCTGTTTAATACTGATTTTAATTTTTTTTCAATTGTAATTGTGATTATAACTTTAATTTCGATTTTGTTTTTTCTTTTATTTTGATTTTAATCTTCGTGAACAAAGTATAGTGTACAACTCACATATAATGGCTATTAATCACTCAAACGATTTGCTCCATTCGCCTATGGCTCGTTCCACAAACATCGTTCTCGTGATTAATAGCCATGCTCGTTGTACAATATACTATTATTTCATTTCCTATTTCAATTTCGTACTAAAATTAGTAGTGTAAAGTATGACTTTATCTCCGCTGTCAATGACGACGGAGATATAAAAACTTTAGAGGTACTATTAAACTAACACATTATCAATTGATTGAATTTTTAATATTTTCAAAAAGCACACCCACAAAACTGAACCAATCATCATTGCCAAAAGAATATTCCGCTGTGGAGGAAATTGGACTTCCAGAATTTGAAGCGGACCCAACAGAAGCCTCACTGTGTTTTTGGGTACACTGATAAAAACAAAATAAACTGATCATAGGTTATGGTCTGTCAGAAATCCAAATGTCAAAATGGACATAGCAAATCGTCAGGGTGCAGTTTCCAACAGTAAAATCTGTGAAACGGTGTGGTACCAAGAAATACCGTGAAAAATAAAGAGACAGACGGTGGCAGTTTATGGAGTTTTTCTGCTACAGAAAACAACAAACTTATTAAAAACACTGCAATTTGTGAGTTGACATCAATCAATATTACAGAATTTTATTCCTTATATTTTCTCGCTACATATAACTCGTGTTACGATTAATTATATCGACGATATTTAGTGTTAAAAAAAAGAAGCACAGAGGCAGGCACCAATTGAATCTGCAGTACGGTTTCAACTGCTAAATAGCATCGATAATAATCATACCAATTTTTATATTGTGGCTGATAATAAATTGGATTTTAAAAACGAAATGAAATAAAAAATCAAAACAACATGGAAATCAAGCTTCGTTTGAATCTTCAGAGATGTATATCATAGTATCTCCTCAAATTTAACCCATCTTTGACCAACGGTGCATACGCACCATTTCAAAATGCACCATTAATTAATAACTTTCTATTGCATAATTAATTTTTTTGTTGGTGCATCTAAGAGTAAACACAATAAACTTAATTTACATGTAGATTAAATAAATTTTTCCCATTAGTTGCAAATATTTTATTGAAAAGTCCTATTTTAAGAAGGATTTACTCGGGTTTATGCAAATATTATTTACAATTTCCAGATAATGTGATTTTAAATGCTCATTGTCTGAATTCCAAGAAAACACATTAAGCATTATGGTAGAAGTGATTAAAACTGATATAAGATTTGCTGGAAAAAGATAATGACCCTTAATCCCTTGTGGTGCGTATACGTACCGTTGGCCAAAGGAGGTATACCTGCTATATTATACCTAATATATAAGGATCGATATTTTTGCATACTGTTCATTGTAATTTGTATTCTTATTACACAAACTACATCAGTGAAAATAGTGACGATATTATTATGTCTAAATTTAAGGCTTTTTTAACTCAACGTGAATTAGTTGAAGAATTGGAATGGACGCTGGACGAGATTGAAGATAGCAGAAAACAAGGTAATTACAGAATATAAAATAAATGCATTAATTTCTTCTAAAATATATAAATAACACTGTAAAATATCAATTTTCTAGTCAGTGTAAATAATTGCTTTATTTGATTTTGTCTTGTAGAGGATCTTTACATTCTTGAAGGCGTATATATTCCACCTGAGGTAGATGCACTGACCGACGAGGAGAATTTCGACGACGATTTAATTTTGCCAAATGAAAATTTAATCACTGAAGGATCGGGACTTTACGAAATTCACCATGTCGAAGACTTTGACGATTCTGACGATGAGCCGTTAGCTGTGAAAGTGCGAAAAACGTCAATTGCTCGCGATCCGGTGTGGAAGAAAGATAACATTCAGATAGTGGGTACACCAAACTCAAGTGAAGTGAAAGACATTGAAGAAATAGTGCTCAATATTGGTGGAAAAACTCCATTGGAAGTCTTCTTCTTGTTTTTAGATGATGAATTATTAACACTAATAGTTGAGCATTCCAACAAATATGCCAGAGACAATAATAGGCATGATTTTGAAGCTACAAGTGGAGATATTAAAAAATTCATTGGAATTCTTATTCTGACCGGATAGGTTTCTCTCCCACAAATGCAGCTATATCGGTCAATGGATAAGGATAAAGGTCAGGAAATTGTAAAAACTTGTATGAGCAGAAATAAGTTTCAAAAAATTAAACAAAATTTACATTTATCTGACAACGATACATTAGATAAGTCAGATAAATATGCCAAAATGAGGCCATTCTTTGATGCAGTCAATAAGAGGTTTATGCAGTTCGGTGTATTTTCCCAGAACCTTGCCATAGATGAGCAAATGGTTCCATACTTTGGACGGCACTCGTGCAAGATGTACATCAAAGGAAAACCAGTACGATTCGGCTTCAAATTGTGGTGCCTGTGTTCTTCGGATGGCTACTTATTTCAATTCATTCCCTACGGAGGAGCAACAGCAGAAAAAAACAAACTTGGTTTAGGAGGGAAAGTTGTACTAGATTTGCTACAATTAGTGGAGTCTCCAGATAACCACAAGATATTTTTTGATAATTTCTTTACCTCATACAAATTGATGAAGGAACTGTCAAGAAGGGGATATTTTGCGACGGGGACAATCCGGGATAATCGCATTGCAAAATGTACAATAAAGGCAATAAAAGTTATCCATAAAGAATGTCGCGGCAGTTATGATTGTGAACAAGATGCAACTACAGGGATCGTTGTCACAAGAGGGAACGACAATTCGGTAGTAACACTTGCCAGTAACATCAACGGAGTAATGTCAATACAACAAGCAAAAAGGTACGACAGAAAACAAAAAATGGTGATGTGGCCATCATGTTACTTTCTCCGACTTGATGGTATCATTTACATTTACGCTTTCATCGTTTATTTTAAATTTAAATCAAATTTTTAAATGTACATCGAGCGGATGACACTGACGTCAAAATTATGAAAGATGTACAAATTTCAAATTCAAAAACTCAGTTTACTCAAAAACTAAAGGGATTTCGAAAAAAACTTATTCTTTATAAGTTGTTAATTTTGGCATTCTCTACAATTATTATTCACATAAATTTGCCGTAACTATTATCGTTTTATAATTATAACCCAAAAATAAAAAAAATAAAAAATAAATTTTTTTCTCGAATACAAATGATTTTATGAAAAATGCTTTCAAGCAAAACATGTTCATTTCTTTGTTGTCTTCAAAGTTTGTTTAAATGTTTTTGTGATATTTTTCATATTTAAGAAAATATTGACAAATTTTTTTTCCAGAAATTGTTGAAATGGCATCTAGGGACCCCAAAACGGATATTTCCGTAAACGAAAATTTTGAAAAAAAAATCACGATCACAATACTTTCTCGTACTTAGTAACGGAAAAAGTAAAAAGGAAGTCAATATCGCACAGCCGAAAGTGATTGCAGAATATAACAAATTCATGGGTGGCGTGGATCTCCACGACAATGGAGTGGCAAATTACCGCATCTAATGTCACGGCAAGAAATGGTGGTGGCCGCTGTTTACTACTACAATAAACAGCATGCTGGTAAACAGTTGGAAGTTGTACCGATTAGCCAACGGCAGCAAAATTAGTCAACTGGATTTTAGAACTCATATTGTTACAAGGCTCTTGGCATGGAAGATCCATCATTTGTAATGGTAGCAGTGCCATTGGAAGTGCGCAAAGATAATGTTGGACATGTAATTATTGTGCATGAAACGAAAAAGCGGCTAAGATTTAAAGTGTGCCAATCAAACACAATTTATATGTGCAAAAAATGTAATGTGCATCTGCACTCAGGATGTTTTAACAAATATCATATTTAATTTTATATACCCCTATTCGCCAACGGTGCGTATACGCACCACTCAAATTTTTATACAAAAAATTTTTTTTTGGAAAAATTTTTATTAAAACTTTCTTGATGAACACCATTCTAATGCATTTTATTTAAAACGAACCTAAAATATCATCTATTTCTATGCTTGGCCAAAGATGGGTTAAACTTCCACTTGATCTCCTAGTTACATGGTATATATTATTTCAAGATAATCAATTTTCCACATTAAAATGTTCATGTCACCCAGATGGCGCCACCGTCCTTTTAAACGCCAATATGTAAAAACTTGTAAACTTCATAGTTCGATTGTATGTTCTAAGACAATCTAAATAAATAAGTTAAAGAATTCTTTGATTTACAGAAAATCTTATAGAATAATTTCTGGTAGGCATATTTTAAATATATACCAAAAATTATAGATTCTTGGCTAAAAAAATATTTCGGCTCTAAATGGGTTAAACTGTACATTTTATGTAAAAAAGAACCTTTATTGGCATAAAACTATTTACAATCTCAAACTACTACACTAATATTCCCCTCCCTCCCACCCCCTCAATCCTACCTTCTCTTCTTTTTTCCCTCTCCCTCCTGGTTCTCAAGTGTCCTTACCCCAGCCCCATTCTCCCTTATCCACTCCATAATCCTTCTACTCCCTTCCGCTCCCATCCATTCCTCTTTTACCCCCTCACACTCTTCCGCCAAGTGGCCCCACATATCCTTTCCATTCTCACACAGTACACACCTTCCATATTCTTCCCCATCCATACCTTCCTGCCTCTCTCATTCGAGTGGCATCGGACCTCCCTTTAGGGGAACAGTCCATCATACATTACTTGTAACAACAAACCTTATAATTCAAAAACATTTTATGAAAAGATTGCTATATAACGCTATAAATAGAATGTGCTCGAAAGAAAACTATAAAATTTAAATCTAAACTGAATCGAAAAATTCACTATGATTTAATCCACAAAAATCAATATTTATAATTAAAACTTGGAGAATTTTTCAATACAGTTTAATTATAAACAGCCACAGCCCTTTAATAATAAATTACCTCTTCCAATAATAACACCGCACTTGGAGGCAGGTACAGTAAAGGTTACTTCTTGTTGGTTTCCGCCGCCAGGCCTCCTGTCTTCCCAACCGCCGCCATATTCATTTCCACCTGGTCCACCGCCATTACGTCCATTTCCACCGCCACCGCCTCCTCTGCCCTCGTACCTATCTCTTCCACCACCTCCGCCGCCACGTGAACCTCCGCCGTTTCTGCCACCACCACCTCCGCCGTTTCCTTGTCCGTCTCCAGCATCTCTTCTGTGTACACTATCAATCAGTTCTTCGATCCTCTGTCTTGCCTAGAAACAAAAAATTTTAATTTGAGACTGCAACTTTAAAATAATCCCACAATTTTATACAACAATACAATAAAAATGTTCATTACATGTAAATTAGTCGTAAGTAAATGTTTTATTTCTTGGAAATATAACTTACTTGAATTATAAGTGCAAATATGATACATGATACGTTTGAAATGCAAGTTTTTTTTTAATATAATCTTTACATTATTTTAAAATAAACAAAAACATACATTCTTTGAAACTGGGGTCTGAAGATTGAAGGATTTAATAAATGTTGCAGAGGTGCAGTACATTACAAGAATTTTGTTTTATTCACTCTGAGTTTACTTCACATAAATGGAAAACTCAAGCAGAATGACCACCTATTCAATCATGTATCATTTTTCTTTTCGATGATAATTGCTTTAGTAATTTAATGATATATAAAAAACTTGAATGATAATTTGCTAAAATATCGATTTTTGTCAAATAAAAATTTATACTTCATAAGTTCTTCATTACAGAATTTTCTAAAATTTTCGTTTAAATAAGTTTGACATAATTTCGGCATTCTCTACAATTATGATACGTTTGATGTAATCATTATCATTTCATAATTATAGACCAAAAGTACATTTATTAACAAAACATGTACAGTTCTTTGTTATCTTCATCATTTATATAAAGATATTTGTTACATATCATACTCAATATTTTCTTGGAAAAAACAGAAAAAAACGATTAATGTAAACAGCCACTTCCGTTTTTCGGAATATCGCCAAAAGCTTTTCAGTTCTTCTTATTGTCAAGTAAAGCTTACGTTCAAAGTTTCATTTAAATTCCTGTATTAGTTTTTGAGATACAGCACACACACAGCAGACTCACACCGATTCTAGGAACCTCAAAATGGATATTTCCGTTTGAAAAATTCACAATACTTTCCCGTACTTTATATCAGTTGTAGTTCAAGGCTTAACGAATAAACTCGTGTTTTGTTTTTTAATAACAAGAGTTAGAAATGGAGCCTGCACCAGTCGCAGGTCGACCAAAACCCACAATGCTTCTAGTGAAATGTGCGGTGAGTTAACAGTAGACCGTAGTACCGTTTCTCATTGGGCTAATCGTTTTCGTGAAGGTGTGAGCATACATGACGACGCAAGACCAGGGAGGCTGAAACCATCAACAGATGCAAGAAGTGTAAAACTGAATCGTCAGGCGTACATGTGAGGAAATTTCTGAAACCACAGGGCTTTCAATAAAGCCTGTAAATTGAATTTTGAAAAATGATTGTACAAGAAAAAAATTTATGAGTGAAGGGTCACTGCTCGAGTGGTAAACAGAAGCACAAACACTTGAGACACAAAGATTTGACATTGGAAAGCATTCTTGCTTCGAATCTTCGCTATTGATGAACCGTGGGTTAGAGGCTTTGAATCGGGCAAACTGAATTGAAAAATGTGCAAAACCCTGATATGACTTATTCCTGAAGTTGAAACAACTTACGCGCGAGGATGTCATTACATATCTATAGAAGTGCTTTCTGCCGCAGTTACGATTCGCCAGATGAACAAAGATGGCATATTATATGGAATTGTGAAGCTTCCCAAATGTTGAAACTCGGTTATTTACGTGTAAGTAAATAAAAAATTGGGTGCATTATTTATGGAACGACCCTTTTACGACAATAACATTGAGTTAATTAGATAAAAACGTTAAAAATAAAATAAACATTTATCAGCAATTCCAAAGTTCATCATGTTTTGAAGAAAATAAGGCCAAAAGTAGTTATTTTATGTTTTTTATTATATTGCTGCGATATATTGGACCAGAGTCCCAACCTGCTAACAGAAAAATTTAAGAAAATTGGCGTTGAGAGATAATGATAATTCCAATTTTGGAAATTACACTAAAACATTGGCTCCTAGTAATTATATAATTAAGGTAGCACCAATAGAAAATGTGGTTAAGAAAAAATTTATGCTTTCTTACTCTTATTTTTTTTTATGCACCGCTAGTCATTCGTGGCAATGCGACTTGATTATTATTGTTACAGTATTGCTAGTTTTTAGCAATGAAATAAAGCCTGCACATTACACTACAATTGTTTGGTGCAATAAACTATGATATCTTATCATTACAGAACTTTAGCTACTAACCTGTTCAACATTCTGTGGTTTTCCTGAGAGGTAGCACCTCCTCTCACCAGGTCCTTCGTCTCTTGCCTGTTGAAACTGGACCCGAGCGCCAGTTTCCGCTTGAATTTTCTTTATCATATCTCCTCCCTTGCCTATTACTACCCCAACAGCAGCTCGAGGTACTAACACTTCAACGTCATTATTACCGTAGTCATTATAACCTCCTCTTTCATCCTGCCCGCCCCCTCGGCCACCCCTGCCACCTCCTCCACCGCCCCCTCCTCGGTTGAAAGCCTGCATCTCCTTTTCTGCAATAAGATCATATACTAATTGTTTAGCATATTCAACTTTGGATGGATCTCCACTGATGCGGAGGGGCTTTTCTTGTTCCTGGTTCGGTCCGTCTTGTATCACCACCATTTTTGCACCACTTCTCTCCTGCAGTTGTTTGATGGTCTCTCCGCCCTTTCCAATAATTAAACCCACTTTTGGGCCGGGCACCATAATTTCAACGAAGTTTCGTCCCCCGCCACCATTACCACCGCCGGTGCTGCCGCCGCCGCCGCCACCTCCTCCTCCGCCTCCTCCTCCTCCACCTCCTCCTCCGCCGCCACCTCCTCCGCCGCCCATCGGCCCTGAGTTATTAACCCCTACAAAAAACAATATTAACAAATGATTTAGCAATCATCCACACACAAGTAACATGCAACTACATCAATCAGTATAATGCTAACATAACCTTATACCAAATTAATTCTACACATTTATACCGGAGGGAAGTTAGGGAGTCTGGTGAATGGAGACCTCGAGGTTCAAGGGTGTTGCAATAATACCTGAGTATTTACCCTGTCCTAATCCAGGCCCCAAGTCAAGACCAGCAAGGCCTTCTGATCTACCTCGCTGATGTACAATATTCATAATGAGCTCCTTGGCCCTGCTGATTGCATCACGAGTTCCCGATAACGAACAAACACGCTCAGGCATACCAGCAGAATCGGGAGCCATTTGTATCTTACATCCAGATTCTGCTTGTAGCCTTGTTATCTGTTCACCGCCACGACCGATTACTGCAAGAACAGCCGTTAAGTTAAGTTCAACCAAAAGTTTCACATTCATAAATTGTGATATGACAAAAACAAAAGAAATACATCGTTTATACAATGTTCTATGTACAAATGAAACTTAAAAATGGTGCATTATAATCACATAATGAATGACTGACATGTACAATAAAGAAATGATGTTTCACTTACTGAGTCCAACCATTTTATCGGGCACCTTAATATCCTCATTGATTTGTGGTCCCCCTCCTAGGGGTGGTGGTCCTCCGCTCATGTTCGAACCACCCATACCAGGTGGCTGACCAGGTCGTCCTCCAGACGGAGCACCTTGTCCTGATGGTCCGTTTCCAGCTAACTTTTTGGCATCAGGTTCTACAAAATCTTAAAACCAGATAAATTAAAATTATGCTAAGTCTCTTTGTGAGTAATAAATACCTGAGGTATCCTCCAAGGGTCTCTTTTGCCTCGTATCACCCGGAGTCGCCGCTGGATTAATTTTTGCCGCAATCTAAATTTGAAAAGATGTATAAAACTTTTTGCTTTAGCGAGATATAGACAGTTTTCAAGATTAGAATCCTTTAATCTAAGAACAATAACATTTGGTACGAATCAACGAGGTTACTGGTATGTGCACTGTCGCTATTACTGTCATGAAAATTACGTGTTTTAGTATGTTACAACAGTTCTTAACACTACTAGTTCGCTGGATCGAGTCAATTTGACCCATTTATGGCGTTATTGCTATATACAGGGTGTTCCACGAGGTAGTAGACAGGCGATATCTTGAAAACGGTAGTACTGCTAAAATGAAATTCGGTGGATTTCAATGGTTCGTAATGATGCCCCTTTCTGAATAATTAGATTTCATTTCTGTTTATCCATTTACGGAAAAATTTCACAATTTCAAATGAGACACCCTATATATTTATGGATATTTGTAAAGGTGATTCGAAGACAAATTCAGCGATACCATATTATTTCACAGTTTTATTGTACATTAATCATCGCGGTGACATGAATTAACAAAACAAAATGTTTGATTGAAAACACTTTGTATCAAATGTTCCATGTCAAGTTGAGAATATATTTTGATTAAGGTCCAATTTTTATGTATAACAAGTACGTCAATATGCACGTTATCTGTGGAGAATGCCGCGAAAACAGCAGACGCTCTCGAGTTAAATATCCAAATCGTCTAATGTCGAACAATAGTACCTTCGTCAAGTTAGAAGCAAGAAAGATTACGCAGAGGTTCTTTTCCATTTGGAAAGCGAAAAAGCCAGTTCTAAATGAGAGAGCAATGTTTTGGTGGCAACAGGATGGCGCAGCCCCTCATAATTTTTGACGAGTTGCCGTGTTGCCCTCATGTCACAGATTTTTGTATTTTTTTCTCGTCAGCAAGTATATTATGAAAAACGATTAAATTCTTTTTTTCAGAATTTTTGGATCAGAACTGAGGTCAGGAGGCCATTTTGAAATTTGATGCAATTCAACATGGCGCCAACGGACAAGGTGGATTTTACGTTTTTAATAACTGTAACTTTGTTATTCATGAACCAATTTTGATCAGTTTTGTGTCATTTGAAAGAAAAAAGTGTAAACTACAAAATAGAATTTGTAAAATGCTGGAAATTTAAATACAAATGTGCAATAAAATTACTGCAAAACCACAAGTTTCACCACCTTGAATTTCTATATTGCTAATAATCAATTGTTTCCACCACAAAAAAAAAATAGGAGGGCGTTTTTGTCGGACAGAAACAAGGAAAATGCAAAAAATTATTAATAAATGGTCTGACATAGGCTAATTCTTAACGAGTTCACAAGAAAATAAAGATTTGTATTTTTTCTGAATCTAAACATTCTAACAATTATTTTTTTCTATTTATAAACAATTTTTGAATGTATGGATTAATAACTGAATATTGATTTGTAAGGACCCTGGATCAGATGAAATGGTGCGCTAAATTATCCAGCGCGATCCCAAGATATCCCACCTTTAGATTTTCTTCTTTGGGGATATTTAAAGGATGTCATATGTACCGCACTGTTTATAGATTTGGAAGACTTGCAAAATCGAAACGCAGCAGCAGATATGGTGAGAGCAACTTGTATAAGAAATCTCATGTCAAGACTTGAATTTTGTCTTCGAATCTGGCAATCAATTTAATTTTTTTTTTTAATTTTTATTATTTAGGTCATTACAAATAAAACAATACAAATGTATAGGTAAATTTTACATCTTATAGCCTGAGTTTCCTTCTACTTACTCTTCTAACAATAATATAAAAATAATGGCTGAAAGACCTCCGGTCGATAACCAATTAAGAATTGCGGAAAACATCATTTTTTATATGTATGTTATATTTTATTGTATCAATTCTTAAATAAAGATGTTTGTATATTTATACAAATAATATGGTATCGCCGGATTTGTTTTTCAATCACCTTCCCAAAAATCCATAAATATATAGGGTGTACCATTTGAAATTGTGAAGTTGATGCAATGTTTCCAGAAATGGAGAAACGGAAATGAAATTATGTATTCAGAAAGGGGCATCATTTCAAACTATTTAAAACCACCAAATTTCATTTTCGTCCTACTAACTGTTTTCAAGATATCGGCTGTCTACTACCTCCTGGGACACCCTGTATATATTAAAAATGAAATAATTTTTATTAAAACATGTTACCGACGAGAAGTTAGCCATAACTTTCCAGCCATGGATTTTGGCACCTCCACCATCACCCGAATTATGATCACTCTCTATAAATTACCTTTTCGGACCTGGCCACAGTAGATTTAATTGTAAAAACATAATCAATGATACCCAATAAATAATTTATAACTGTGTATTTGCAATGTTTGTAAACATTGGTGACGTATTAAATGTCAATTTTCAAACTTCAAATAATCAGTTTTTTTGGCCCCCGATGGAAATGAATTTTCTCCACGACCCTTGTAGAATTTAAGCATCTAATCAATTTTAATTATAGAACGTACACATTCTCACTCTTGTTATGGAACAAAACACAATGCGCTTATGCGTTTTGCATGTAATTCATTCCATAACAAGGGATGGAATGAATATTCTCACATCGTTTCGAATAAAACAATTAGCCTTGGATATCACAATTGTCAAAATACTATAAACATAACCACAAACGTGATAAAACGTAAGTTCTTTGTGTTCATTATTTTATTAGTTTATTTGATCTGGTCGAGGAGAAAGTATAGTCTGATACTCGGTAAGAATGGAAATTCAGATGCTCGTGGTTCCTCGCGCTCGCCTCACGGCTCGCGCTCGAAATATTCCACTCGCATCGAATTTCCATTCTAACCTTGTTACAGAATATACTATTCCAGCCACAAACATGGTACGAAGTATGTTAGTCAATTTGGAATGGTCAAAACAACGAGAAAATTGAATATCAACCCTTGGCGAATTTTTAAAATAACCGCTGTCCTACTCAGTACGGACGATTTTCAAAGACATAATATTAATTGATACTCAATTTTCTCGGTGTTTTGACAATTCCAAATTGACTAACATACTTCGTAGCATGTTTGAGGCAGGAAAATTCATTTCCATCGGGGGCCCGACAATTTATTCTATGTCTTTGAAAATTGTCCATCCTGAGTAGGGACAGCGGTTATTTTAAAAATTCGCCAAGGGTTGATATTCAATTTTCTCGGTGTTTTGACCATTCCAAATTGACTAACATACTTCGTAGCATGTTTGAGGCAGGAAAATTCATTTCCATCGGGGGCCCGACAATTTATTCTATGTCTTTGAAAATTGTCCATCCTGAGTAGGGACAGCGGTTATTTTAAAAATTCGCCAAGGGTTGATATTCAATTTTCTCGGTGTTTTGACCATTCCAAATTGACTGACATACTTCGTAGCATATTTGTGGCCGGAAAATTCATTTCCATCGGGAGCCAAAAGACTGATTATTTGAAGTTTAAAAATTGATATTTAATACGTCACCAATGTTTACAAACAGTTATAAATTATTTATTGGGTGTCATTGATTATGTTTTTGCAATGAAATCTATTATGGCCAGGTCCAAAAAGGTAATTTATCGAGAGTGATCATAATTCGGGTCATGGTGGAGGCGCAAAAATCCGTGGCTGGAAAGTTATAGCTAACATGTTGATTTTTAATAGAATTATGAAATGTATACAAATACTAATTCTTTTCTCTCCCCACTTCTTAGTTCCAAAAATCCGAATGTGCTATACCTATTTTGACGGATGCGTATCAAATTAACTCGTTCAACATTTTTAAGGTTGGTCGTCAAATGACACAAAAATATAGTACCAAAAAATAGGCTCTCGTAGATGGCCTCTTTACGTATTCTATAATAACTTATTGTTAGATTTAGCGCCCAATTAAAATAATACTTTAATACACTTGTGTATTTCATGGCAGCAGGACACTACAATGCTAAAAACGTCATATGGGGTCCCGGTAAGACTCTAACCAGAGGCAGAGCACTACAGCTCTACAACTACACCACGTATCAACAGGACAACCAACCCACTGGCCAGCAGATAGGAAGAAAACTCCAGACCTCAATGACGTCTGTATAACCAAAAACTGCTCAAAACTACCTACAAATAGAATCCAGCCTAGATCTTTCATCACTCACCCTTCATAATTACACTCAACACTCAGCACTCAAGTCAAGCTGATACAGAGACCACTAACACCCCACAATGAAAAACAAACTGGAAGAAATTTGGAAAACTTGTGGACGAGAACCTAAACTCCACCTGAAAACTAAGGACGATTTGAAAAAAGCTATAGAACTCTTCAACCAAGCGGTCCAATCCATTCGCAGCATGGGAATCCACACCAATCACAAACAAAGAAAACAAAGCACAGGATACACTAGCGCCATTAAACATAAGAAACAAAATAACCGAAAAAAGAAAAGTTCGGTGACAATGGCAAATCACAAGGCACCCCAATGACAAAGCCAAGCTAAACAAAGCAGTCAAAGACATAAAGCAGGTGTAGGGTCGCCTGGAACATAGAGTGGGAGGAACATGAAAATGAAGGCAGTGAGATAAGAGAAGGGACAGTAACTATGGAAGCGAGATATAACATTCTAAATTTGTAACCGCAATTTATAATAAACTTCCTATAGTCTATTTTTCGTAAGATTACAGTCAAGGAAAGTCTATTCTCCATCTTTATTTTGTCTAGTGATCTTTGTCATTTTGATAGTTGGCAAAAGTGCAACATTCTGTCTGTCTGCGTCCGTCATTATATCCGTTCACGTGTTGCTGTTTTGTGTTGTTTCGTGTTTTTTTTTATTGTTCTGTGTTGTTTCTTGACTTTTATATTTGTACCATGTCCGAGATAACGAGGTTCCATCGACGAGTGCAACGAAAGTTATTAAAAACCCGCAGGGAAAATCTATTCGATGTGGGCAGCTATTAATGGCCTACGACATTTATTTAAAATATAAATCCGGTTCAATGAAAACTGAAGCCATACGACTTGCCTCTGCAGACGTACGAATTTCAGAGAAAACCATGTTTCAAATTGTTTCTGAGATGGATAAGACGGGAATTCTGAAATCACACAATTTGTTTGGGAGAAAAGGGGCAGAGGTAAAAATAGTATGCTAATTGAAAAGGATGAAATTATTGATTGGAGAAGAAAGTATTTAACTAAAATAAAACAATTTAGACAACAGGGGCGCATTATCTATTTAGATGAGACTTGGGTGAATGCAGGCCATACAACAAATAACATTTGGAAGGATACTACAGTATATAGCACACATCAGGCATTTGTGGAAAATTTATCTGTAGGAATAAAAAGCCCCTCAGATAAGGGTAGTCGTCTAATAATTTGCCACATCGGGAATGAAAATGGGTTTGTAGAAGGTGGGTTATTATTATTTCAATCTAAAAATACAGGCGACTACCACGATGAAATGAATTCAATACAATTTTGATGGCATCCACGTCCAATAAAAGAACATTTTTAAAATTAAGTGACAAAGTGAAAATCATCAATGAGGTTAAAAAAGGTGCGGGAGTGACTCAATTGGCAAAAAAATATGGAGTATCTAAAGCCACAATCTGTAAAATTAAGCGATTCAAGACAAAAATTTTACAACGTGTGTCTGATACATACGGAGGCCCAGGAAATCGAAGAACTTTAAAAAATGCCCAAGCACCTAGAATGGAAAATCGTCTGTATAAATGGTTTTTAAAACAAAGGGATAACCATGTTCCAATTAGCGGTATATTGATTAAAGAAAGGGCTAAATTATTGAATGAAAAACTAAAGGAGACCAAAAATTTTGTAGCCAGTGATGGCTGGCTAAAAAGATTTAAAACGATGTATGGAATTCGACTGCTGTCGATATCTGGTGAAAAATTATCAGCATCATCACAACTAGTGCAACTGTTTAAGGAAAAGTTAATAAAAAAAATCAAGGAGCTACATTTAAATGAGGAGCAAATATACAACGCAGATGAAACGGGCTTTTATTGGAAATTATTAGCTGCGAAAACCTATGTTGCATCACATGAAAAATCTTCTCCAGGTAGGAAGCCGGAAAAAATACGCATAACTTTTCTAGCATGCACGAATGCTAGTGGTACACACAAAATAAGGCCATTGGTAATAGGAAAAGCAAAAAATCCACGTTCATTTAGGGATTTCAAGAGCCGGATGATATATATCATCCGAACCCTGCCCAATATAAATAATAAAACATATTCACTATTGTGTAGATTTTTATAGGCCACTAAATAAATTGTCAATATAATGATAATATTTATGTTTTTTTTTTGTTTGTGTCTAAATGTATGTATTGCAGTATAATTTAATAGCCCGCTTGCTATATGTATGCATTACTAGAGAAGCCACCTTTAGCGCTTGGTCGTGTTATTTGTGTATGCTATGTTCTCATTTTAATTTTATCTCCTGCTAGTACTATTCTATTTATTGTCACATAGTTTTCGCATCTCTCAATACGGTTTTTTTTTCTTAATATGTTCTTTTCATTAAAATCAATACATTTTGTAATTTGTATAATTGTATTTTGACTTGTAAAGGGTTTTCCAATAAGAGGTTTCATTTTGAATAGCACGCTATCTGGGCAGCTGTCACTTTAGCAGCTGTCATCTTTTGACATTTGACAATTAAGAACAATGCCATAAGTAAAAATGCACCGATGCACGCTTCAAAAACGCATTGAAATTATTAAAATTCACAACAGAAATGGTGAAAATTTTGCGCAGTCACAGTTCCCCAAACTAAAGCACTTTTGGGTCGTCGTGAAGCACCTTCTCGGTCAGCAATAGTAAAACTGGTTAAAAAATTTGAACTGTTGGGACAACTTGGTGATGTGAAGAATCGAAACCGTGTGTGTCGCTCAAGAACAATTGAGAATATTGCTGCTGTAGCCAATAGTGTTAACGAAAACCCAGGTTTGTCGATTCCTCGTCGATCTTTGGAATTAGACATTCCAAAAACAACATTACACCGTATTTTGCATAAAGACTTAGGTTTGAAGGCTTTTCAAGTTGAGTTAACACAAGAACTCAAGCCGGTCGATCACCAGCAACGTCGTATCTTTGCTGATTGGGTCCTTGAAATGCATCAAAATGATCCGGATTTTCATCGAAAAATCATCTTCAGTGATGAGGCCCATTTTCACCTCGGAGGCTACGTGAATAAGCAGAATTGCCGTATTTGGGGCTCGCAAAATCCAAGAATGCTTATTGAAAAGCCTCTCCATCCTCAACGTATCACTGTTTGTGCGGTTTTTAGGCTGGCGGTGTGATTGGACCTTACTTATTCGAAAATGAGGCTGGTGCAACTGTTACGGTGAATGGATTGCGCTATCGAGCTATGATTAATGATTTTTTATGGCCGGAATTGGAAGATATTGATGTCGATGACGTTTATTTTCAACAAGACGGCGCTACGTGCCGCACAAGCAACGAAACTATTGCAATTTTGCAAGAAAAGTTTCCTGGCCGTGTTATTTTGCGAAGAGGTGATCACAATTGGCCCCCGAGATCTTGTGACTTGACTTTTTTTTTTTGGGGCCACGTAAAAGATAAGGTCTATGCCAATGCTCCGCAATCGATTCAAGACCTAAAAAATGGAATTCGTGAAGTTATCGAGGACATACAGCCGCAAATGTGCGAATTGGTCATGGAAAATTTCATGAAAAAGATATGGTGCTGCAACTATAGTCGTGACGGCCATTTGGCTGATATCGTTTCCCATCGTTAATGGCATACCTTTCTCTTTACAATGAAATAAATATCCATTGATTTCTCTTAAAATATACTCGTTTTTTTTTAATATCAAAATGAAACCTCTTATTGGAAAACCCTTTATTAGTTATTTATGCAACAAGAGAGTAAAGTAATACTTTTTTCACAAGTAGGAAAGATTGCCGCATGAGCCGAAGGCGAGTGCGGCAATTCCTACAAGTGAAAAAAAGTAGCTTTACTCTCGAGTTTCATACAAAATTTTTTCTACGTCCGTAACTTTAAATAAATTTATAAATTTGATAAAACCTTTATCAATTTTTATAAGTAATAATACTTGTTTTAAATAAAGAAAATAATAATAATCATCAAGTTGTCTTGATCGGAAACGAATGTTTGATATTTATCGGCGGAACTCGCGGCGTGTTGCGAAGCGTTCATGACACACTTTGCGCAAACAATTTTTTAGTTGCGTTAAAAAATGAACCGCTACGGCACTTTTTTTCACGCAAAAGAGTGAAAAAATGAACCGTTATGGCACTTTTTTTCACGCTACTTGAAGGGTTCAGGAATCACATATTTTATGAACCCAAATTAATGAAAAAATCTGTACATTTTATAACGGACGTAGAAAAAAGTATTGTACGTACCTGAACACCAAATAAACATTCCACAGAATAGAATGGGTCGTTTGATTTGAATATTAACTTCGAAAGATTGCACATTGTGTTAATTATATATTACATGATGAAGAATTTCGAAAACAATAATAAAAATATTGATGTGGCCATCATTTAACATTCTCTGCTTTGATGACATGAAAGTGATTTTTTTAGGATTTTCATATTTATCAATTTTTATTTAAGACAAGCGATATTTAAAAAAAAATTATTGTTTATAAGATGTTTCTACAATTATTGTTCACGTAAATTCTCATACTTTCATAATAATAGATAACAAAATACAAAATTATGTAAAACATTTTTTTTGATATTATTCAATTTTTCATTATCTTTAGCATTTGTGAAATTGTTTTTGAAATATTTGTCATATTTATAAATATAACGCTAAGAACACAGTTTATTGTACTTGAAGCTATTAAGTTCTTCATAGAGAAGCCCAAGTTTAAGGTTTAATTTCATAATCCGTTTTTTTTTTACACAGACCGAATTACACACATGCCATCTTGTGAGGCCCTCGAAATGGTGTACTAGTGCACAACATAATCAATCGGCTGTAAAATACCAGATTATTTAAAAAGATATAGCCTCCAAAACAAGATCTTAATTAGGATTCAGTAAGTTTTATTATAATCAAAAAAAAAAATTACAAAAAATTAGAAATTCAATGAAAACTTAAGGTGGAGGCTGAAAGACCTCTGGTCAATTGCCTGTTGAGGTCATTTATAAAAGTGTCTCAATAAATCTATTGTCTCTCTCTTAAGATGGTTGCAGGCCCTGCAACTTATTAATAATCTAAATTTTGACATAGTAGTATTTATTTGTTTAGTATTCAGCATTGATGCTTTAAATCTGCACAACATATAACATGTAGGATATACGAGGGTGTATCAATTAAAACCTTAGAAGTATCACAAGTTTGATACAATTAGGAAAAATCATACATATTATTTTTCGACGTAGTCTTCATATCGTTCAAGGCAAATATTCCACCGCTTTAGGTATGGTATGAATACCACGTTTAAAGAATTATTTTGGTTGTGACTGTAGGCACACCTGCGTTACAGATTTCACCTCTTCGCCATTTTTGAAATGCTTGCCTTCATCGATTCTTTAAGCGGTCCGAAGACTTGAAAGTTACTAGACATGAGGTCTGAGCAATCAAACGGGCATTTGGTTGGGCATTGTCATGCTGTAACAATACTCTGAAGTAAAAAATCTTCGTCGTTTACTCTCGATTGCAGGGCGAAGTTGTTTTTAAATCAGATCTGAATAAGCACTGGTTACTATTACTCCCCTTTCCATGTTTAAAATTACACCCTTTGCATCCCAGAATCAAGTGAGCGTGAGTTTTCCCGCTGGTGGTTGAGTGCGGATTTTTTTTTGGTTTCGGCGATGAGCTGTCGCGAAATTCCTTACTAGACCCTTTTGCTTCTGGTTGCTGATAGTGAACCCAGGTCTCATCGCCCGTAACAATTTTTCTAAGAAATGCATGCAGCTATTCAGAAATCAAATCACAGATCGTTGCTCTAATGCGGTGCATTTTGATAGTATCTTTGCTAGATAATCTTCGTCTTAGGATCACTCTGCAATCCATCGATAATGTTATGCAGCTTAAAGAAGACTTCTGCCACATAACAAATCAATCGTACAATTTTATTGCACTTTTAAGGTTTTCAATTGATTCACCCTCGTATTTAAACACAGCGAACAAAGCAGTATATTGATTAAAATTATTATGTGTATTAATGTGCATTGGCAACAAACTTAGTTGGGTCGTAATTGCTAGGGAACTATAATTGATTAATACACATAATTAATTTCTTTCAGTAAGCATCGTACGATTGTACAGTATTTATGAGTTAACACTTGTCAAAAATGTCAAATTGGGGTTATAATTAAATGTTTAAGTGGTCACTTTGTGGGTGTACAAAAGTCGTTAAATACACTACACTAGGAACAGGATCACAAATGGATTTGGAGCAAATGGACAGTTATAATGAATTGGTAATAGCAGCGATCTTTGTTCTACTTTGGATGACGACTATTGTACTGGGAGTACAGATGTGGATCCCACTACTCTTGCAAAAAATCAAGAGTAAGGATTAGCCATCGACAGAATTAAGTACTCACGTGTGCGCTTGTAATTAGATTGAATAGAAATGTAGATGTGGTGATAATAAATGACATATGTGATAAATAAGGTAATATAGTTACTTTTACAACCTTAGAATCGCTTTTAAGTCATAAAGCAGTTTATGATAGTAATGAATGGGCTGAAGTACCTTAACCTCACCCTAACCTAAGCATAAGCACCAATCATTGCAAATTATTGTAAATGAAACTGAAAGTATTCCGTATTGAAAATACCCCGATTCAAATAAAGAGACGTGGCAACATAGCATATCATCCACATAATTTTCGCGCATGTGTATTGTTTAGTATCATAAACTGCAAAATTACTTCATAATTAAGTTCATTAACATAAAATTTTCATCCGTTGAGAGCTGATGGTGAATCATGCATTTTTGTACTAAGAATTACTTTGCATTTTATATCTATCTTTTTCTGTCACGTACGAAACAGTATGAAATAAAAGAGGAAACATGTGTCTGCATGTTAAAGAATGGGGCAGCGTAAACGTAGGTCTAAGCTCACACATGACTCTTGCATCGCATTGGCACGCTTCATATAAACACAAAACACGCGAGCGCTATGTCAAATAACATAACCGTTTGTTTATATTGCGCTTTAGATTTCATTTCTATCGAGTTAATACTTAGTTAATTAATAATCATGCTCAGAAATATCAAAATCAACAATAAAACCAACTGTTACAATAATTCCTCTATTACGTAAACCGGTCTGAAAATATATAAGGTGGTGCGCAAGAATTTTTAAATATCCCGCCAATGAAAATCAGCGCGGCACCAAATTTTCTTACGGACATACGTTTACTTAAATCTTGATTCATGCGATTTTAAGCGATGAGTCACAGGCAGCTCTCAGCGGCCCGACTTTACACACATTCATGCCTGTTTGCACCGCAACTGGTTAACTGGTTACAAGCCAACTCAATGTAGAAATATTTTATTTAATATTTAAAACACCACAAGTCGCATACCCACCAAACCCTATATCATTGTACTTGTTGAAAAGGCGTCTATTTGAAAACGTAAAAATACACAGGGTGGTCCATTTAAAAAAAACTGGCGATGTCACCTCGAAAAATAGGGTAGCTGTTGAAAATCAAATTCAGTGACATAATAGAATAAATAAATAAAACCATGAACATTTCTTTTAAAAGGTATAAGAAAACAACAGAAGTTTAGCCAGAAATCAGGTGTTCCGGCACATTTGCCCATCCCTGAATACAAACACATACATACATATGCATACACATAATGTTCCATAAATAAACAATGTGCAATTTATTATCATACACATAACAACAAGAAAATATTGTTAAACTATTGCAACCAAATTGGGTTTGAATTTTGTGAATTTTTTATAAAAAAAAGTCGAGGGATTCCTACAAAAGTATCATTTAGCTTTATAATTTGTTTAGCAAAGTCCAACATAAAACAGCTCAGAGACTCTCACAGTTCTAGGTGGAACTGTACATTTTCTATTAACTCCGGGCAATCGATCACCCCGTTAATTAACTTCAAAAAAGAAAAGAAAAATAAAGTCATTAATGTCTCTTCACTGTTCTAGGGTTTTGTAATTCAAAAGTTGAATAACAGAATAATCATGGTTATCTCTCGACATAGGAAAACCAAGTTTAGATGCAATGCCTGAGAAATCCTTTGACCCTTTCAATCCTATTTATATGAATTTAAGTGAAAAAAAATTATTAAAGCATATTTAAGACCCCTTACCAAGGATGCATACAGCAATTTTAAGGTATTGGCTTCTTAGCACAAAACTGCAAGTTTTATATGATTGATTACATCAATACAGTAAGAAAATATAATTGGTATTTGCTTTTTGGAGAAAGTAATAGTGACATTTATTAATATTGAGTTCCACCATATTTGTTTTATACTATAGGTATAAGTTGTTTAGATCATCTTGTAAGAGTTTAGCACAAATATTTTTGTCGATAATTAAGACTCAGTTTTATTTTAAATTTTAACTTTTATCCGGCAAACTATAGAATTGCATCAATAATGTTGGTAATACTCATTATTAACGTTGAGTTTGTACGACTTAAAAATAAATACATTGTGATGTTATTATTATTTATTTTTCTGGATAATTCTAGAAGCCCACACCCATTTGTTATTATTTATTTTAAACTTACATTTAATTGCGACTCTCACTACAGTCCTCATTAACACTGTCGTCAGTTTCGGTATTACTATCACTGTTGTCTGAATCATTTAAATTGATGATGTATATACACAGATACACGTGTTCTTAGTTAGCAAGCTGTTTTTAAACGTTTAAACGGATATTCACGTTTACATGTGTTTACGTTTAAAGTGATGTTTGTGTTTAAATGGATATTCGCGTTTATAAATGTTTACGCTTAAACAGATATTTGTGTTTAAACGTGTTTTTTTTTTGTTTAAACTTGTTGATCTATATTTCATATAGAAACATATAATCCACCCAGCAAATATCTGTTTCAAAGATCGTTTGTTTATATCCTGAACAGTGTTTTACAATATTTTCTGATCTTTTTATTATTACTATTATATTTCCGGTAGCGGAAAATTATTAATAAATAACCTGGTACATCTTCATAAATAGTTACTCAGAAACCATCTCAAATTTTATGACTTTTGGAAGTATGAAAATATCGCAAATCGTTTGTAGTTTACGTGTTGTAAACATTTATTAAGCTAAAAGTGTTTTATTCGTTACAAATCAACTATAAATGCCGAACCCCAATGGAGATGACAATCATATGACCTTTTCACTATAATTATTCCCAGAGCTTCTGAAAATAAGGCATATTTGCATAATTGTTAGCACATCCACTATTTTAAATGTAGGATTTTGAAAACTCAGTTTTCGACATAGGCTCCCACAATCTTTAAATTCACAATGCACTACATGTAAACATATTGTCACCTCACATTGTCTTTGTGATGGTTTCCAATAAATACACTTTACTAAAAAATGGCGTGCTCGGGCACAAAACAAAATGAATCTGACGTGATCCAGCGAGAACTCACGTCACTGAACGGACTAATTGAATATGTCAAATAAAGTGATAACCATAGATAAACTATTAATTAAGATTGCCAACTCAAGCAACAGAATTGGGGAAAAGTGTTAGTACCAAATTTAGCGCCATCTACTATTTGATCGTGGATTTTATTGGTTGGGATAAAATGGCGCTAATTTTAAAATATTTTTATAACACTATTATTTTGTAAAAGTTCGAAATTTGATTTTCACTTTCATGACTATAGTTTCGGCAGCTTCGTAATTTTAATTTACTATTTCTTCGATAAAGGCAAGTTAAAATTGCCCAAACTATAGTCACGAAAATAAAAATTTTAAGTTTTACAAACAAAGTAATGGTATTTTATTTAATTTGTATTGAGAAATGAATTATCTTCAAACCGCAACTAATTTTATTTATTATATAAGATGTATAACGAAGTAGAAGCTTCCAGTATAAACAACATTAAAATATTATGCTTGATGTGTTCTATAAATGTCTTTGTGATGTTTAAATTTTAACTTTGGATATGAAATATTAGTGACCCATAACTTAAATCTTTCCTTATCTTGAAGCAAAACTCCATTCTGCACAACATCCTATCGTCACATGCAGGCACACAACAACAATACCATTTTATGAGTGACAGTAATGTACCTACAATAAGTTAAGAATTTATATAAATTTAAAAAAAATCTATGCTTACCAATTAAATAAATTAAATAAATTGAAGGGAATCAATGTTGTTTTTAATTAAACACAAAACTGCACAGAAAAGTAGAACGAACGAAACATTTGTACTAAATAGTTATGTTGTCATGTTTACAAAACAAAGCCAATATGCAAACCATAAAATGTAGGCACGGTTTTTAGGCAAACTGTTAAAAAACTGGAGACAGCGCCACCATACGTTTGATCGTAGTACTGAGATATGGCACCAAAAAATCGTATGAAGTGAACGCCCCCTGGTGATAACGCAGGTCTCGCACAGCTGGCGTTGTTTAAACCGACTGCATCTTCTCCAAGAACAGACTATAAGTGTAACAATAACACTTCAATACTCCTAAGTGAGTGAACACTTGTGACGTGCTATAGAAAGTTTGAGAAGCATTTTGCGCTCCATGGCTGAATATATTTAGGTTTTTAGGCAGACATTATTGAAAACGATAAATATAACTTAGTGATTACATTCTATCCTTAAATCAGCCTTTTTCAATCACAATTAATTAGGAAGTGGTAAATAGTCAGTATTTGTGGGTTAAAGTAGAAAGATTTATATTTCCGGCACAGAACTTAAATGTGGCAAGGCTGTGTGAATCAGGCTTTTCATAACGTCTCGACGAACTATCACAAGGACGCGGGTTGAACGTAACATGACCATACCATCTATTCGGTGCGCTGAGTATAGTAACTTTTTATAGTGTAAATGTGACTTTCGCCTTTAGTCGGCCTGATTATTAAATGTAGTATAGATGCAAATTGCTAGTTGGCAAGAGACCGCTATCAGCAATAGAGGCGTGACTCATGGTGTGGCCAGTGGAAGTAGATTGGTGAGGACTCGCCGATAATGAGTCAATGCGGAAACTGACCCTCACCCATCTTAATTGCCACCACTACCACCATGGCCGTAACATGAGTCATACCACCAGCCGCCACTGTTTATCAGTAATTCAGATAGTATGCAGTCATTTGTCACTTCTATATCATTTTACTGCTACATACAAAAGTCATAATTTGTTTTAAATATCAAACAAAATGCAATATTTTAATACAAATACACACATTAACTATAAAATTCAAATACCATTATAAATATGGAATTAACACAATAATATCAACAGCCAAATATTGGCAATATTTGGCTTATGCCCACTAGCACCAGCTCTGATTAACCTTCTTGATCAACTAATAATGATTAACTTTAATCAGAGTATTTCTGTTGCACTGTCGACTGATTAACCCATCTTTGGCCAAACATTAAAATTATTATTATTTGTTATTTTTGTTAAATAAAACTAGAAATATTTAAAAAAATGTTTAACAAAAAAAAAATTGTTTGTACTACAATTTGAATAGTGTGTATATGCACCATTGACACATAAAGGTAGGGGGCAAAGAAAGCCACGCACAGGATTTTCCGAGTGAAATTTTGTAATTATTTAGATAGCCGCCCCAGGTGGTGACCTGTCTTAAGAGGTGGAGACCACTCAGATATTGCTAAGAGTGCGCCATATTCGACCGCCTTGGACTTCTTGTCATAAAGACTAACTATAGACTCGGTGTTACAGTGACTCGAGCGCCACACGTGTCTGCAAGCTTGATTAATCCAAGGCCAACTAATAATAGGAACAGATGATGTTCCATTGATTCCAAGCATCCAGACGAGGAGACCAGAGGAAACTTCTCTGTAACGTGGCCACTTGTCTAAGATAAGAAGCATGCCTCGGCATTAGAATGTTTACATTATGGTGTTGTCATATACACAAACGATTATGCATTATTATTATAATGTTGATTGCATTTCTAAATTTCAACACCGGGTTTATATCTAGGAATTAATAGTAATTTACGTAACAAGTTCCGAAAGTGATATTTTACGGGATGAGTATGAAGTTTCCAGGACGAGCCGTAGGCGAGTCCCGTAAAATCACTTTTGGAATGTGTTACGTACAATATTTTTTCTGCAGCCGTTTTTTATGTTAAAAAAGCTTAGACACACACGAATGTTATATGACAAGCGCTGTTACAATTAAATACGAAGTGGATGTTTTTGTCAAGGCCGCCTACATATATACGCAAAATCGTCCCAAAAGTAACAAAAAGCGTCCCGAAAGTAAAGAAATTGTTCCAAAAGTGAAACAAAATCGTCCCGAAAATAACTACTTTCGGTACGATTTATGTAAAGTGGTATTTTCGATTTAATAAATCATACCGAAAGTTTTATTTTCGGGACGGCTGCAGAAAAAGAATATTTGATGCTACTTGCCCATTCATTAATATTTCATATATTTTCTAATGTATTTATTTTAATCGTTATTATCTTATTAAGATTATGCTTTTGAATTTTCTGATTGAATTTTAACTTTCCCCGAGTGGTTTTCTGTTCTGATAAAAGTTATTTATATTTTTGGATAATTAAATAAGAAGTCGGTGCCAAAAAATTACAGCCTTTTGCAAATAATTATTTTGAATAAACAATTTAAATTACCAATCGTTGTAAAAAATATCAAAATGAACAATTTGCAAAAATATATTTTTCCCAAAAATCTATTTTGTCTCGAATATTTTTTCAATTTTTGTGTGTAAATGGGTTTTTCGATTTAAATTTTACCTGAGACAAATTTACCATGGTAATTTAATTAATTCTTCCTTCTTCTAATATAAATATAGTAGAAGCCCGTTAAAGCGCGAGTTACAATCGACAAACCATTTTTCTGTGAGGCAATTTGCAGAAATATCAACTTAATTTTATATCCAGACAAAACATTAGCAGATAAACTTAATTTGGAGATTTTTGAGTGGCGAATTTATAACATATAGAAAAGCAATTAATCCAGTTCTATATTTAAATAGAAAAAATAATTGAAAATGATCGACAGTTGGACATTTTTTCAAAAGTATGCAGAGGAGGAAATAATGTCATCCCCGGGAACTTTAGTTGTTTAAAAAACTAGCGATGGCTATTAATTTTTTCTCCTGCATAAGCTTGCGAGTCATTAATTTTAAAATGAAGACAGATTTATAAATGAAACTAGTTTTACTAAAAGTAACGAAATATGACCCTGGTATAAAGCAGTGACGGTTCGCGGGGTTTTTTCTGGTACTGCCGAAGAACAAGAGGTGGTAATACAAATACGTAGGCTGCAGGTTGCAGAGACGGCTGGCTGCATGACCGCACCTATCTGTATTATCACCTCTTGTTCCTTGGCCGTACCAGAAAAAACCCCGTGAACCGTCACTGGTTTAAAGTACTTGTCATCCAATTTACAACAACAAAAATCTCATTTTTTATTAAATAAATTCAAAAAACGAAATATAGCCTGAATATATAAATATTCAACCTGTTCGTAACTCTGCAAGCAAAATTAAGTCTTACTAAGACTATAAACAAATAACTTATTGAAACAACTCAATAAGTTATTTGTTTATAGTCTTAGTAAGACTTAATTTTGCTTGCAGAGTTACGAACAGGTTGAATATTTATATATTCAGGCTATATTTCGTTTTTTGAATTTATTTAATACTCTCTGCAATAAGTAAGGTTGTTTCTATTTTACTCATTTTTTATTACTTATGTTTGTAAATTTATTTTTATAGAATTTAATGTTGATTTTGTAAGTATATGTTTAATAATTCAGGACATTAAAAAATGTTCTGCACGGTAAAACTCGATAAATATTCTTTGCAAATTTTTGACAAGCGCACATAAAAAGCTTTGCCACCACTCCTCTAATTGATTGTTTGAATTTTAAGAAAATATGAGTTGTATTCTCCATACACAAGTTTTTAAAAAGTAGTTTTTTCGTTTTCAACGTGGGTTAAATACGTATGTGGTAATTAACATGTGAAGGAAATTATTCTTCATAAAATGTCTATCGACCCGAGGCCTTTCAGCTTGCGTATCACCATATTTTCCTGATAAATTTATATTATCAAAAATAAAACTCGATATTAGTTCGTATAGATATTATCCTATTCATGACCGTCTCGATAAAAAGACAAGAATTTTCAAACAAAAGTATATGATTTTAATCAGAATTATAAGGCCCATACAAGTTGTAAAATAAAAAAAATCGAATTCCATTTAAAAAATTTCAAGATGGCGTCCGTGAGTGAAAATCCTGAGAATCATTTTTTATTTTTTCACACCAAATTGTTCGAGAAATGACCCCATTTAGAAATCCCAATTTTGGTGGTTCTGGTTTTAGCCGTTTTCACGTGAGAGCCGTGTTTCCATACTTTGTAGCGACCCTGTATAAAACACCTAATGTAACCTAGAAATTTGACGCTGGGAATTTATTTCCAATAAAAACAAAACATATTGCAATTACTTTTTTAATGTACAAGTAAATATATTTCACATATTCAGTTATAGTTCATCCGTTGAGAGCTGACGGTGACTCATGCATTTCTGTACTAAGAATTGCTTTGCATTTTATATCTATATTTTGTATCATGTACGAAACAGTATGAAATAAAAGCCGAAGCGTGTGTCTGCGTGTTACAGAATAGGGCAGCGTAAACGTAGGTCCAAGCTCACGCATGACTCTTGCATCGCATTGGCACGCTTCATATACACACACAAAACAAGCAAGCGCTACGTCAAATAACATAACAGTAAAAAGTTTGCTTGTGTTGCGTTTAGATTTAATTTCGATCGAGTTAATACTTAATTAATCCATCATGCTAAAAAGTCAGTCTCAACATATGTTGAATAACGTGTTTAATTATTTTGAACGCAAATCGCCAAATGATAAACCGGTCTGAAAATATATAAGGTGGTGCGCGAGAATTTTTAAATTTTAAAATCAGCGCGGCACCAAATTTTCTTACGGACATGCGTTTACTTAAATCTTGATTCATGCGATTTTAAGGGATGAGTCACAGGCAGCTCTCAGCGGCCCGACTATACAACATATGCTTGTGTGATGTTTTACAACAAAAAAAAAAATTGAAATATTAATTATAACTTTACATTATTGAATAGCCCGAATATATGTATATTAAATCGGTTCATAAATTTACAAGATAAAGACGTACAAAGACAATAAGTTATTTGTTTAAAGTCTGCAAATTTACAAAAATTTTGAATATTCGTATAAATTAAATAAAGGCGAAAAGTAACCTAAAAGTGTAGATATTAAACCTGTTCGTAATTCTGCACAATGAAGTCTCACTAAGACTATAAACAAATAACTTATTGAAACAACTATTTCTCTGGCTAATTCCACACCAGATATTGAATGGTATAAAAGAAATGTGCTTGTTATTTAATTATTATCAAATCTGGAAACACGTCTGCATAGTATGGATATTGTCTTAATTTAAATATTTTTTTGTTCTTTTTTGCAAATAGTTATTATCAAATTTGATCAGTTTAAAGGTTTCAATTTAATTTAAAATAATTTTGTTTCTCCTTGTACATAGAAATATACGATCTTAAACCAATGTTACTTCAATAGTAGTACTATTAATACCTTACAAATTTCATTGGTATGACAAGGGAAATAGTTGTTTTAATAAGATGTATTATTATATTTTTTGGCCTTTGTAAGACTTATTCATTCATTCAGGCTACTTTTCGTCTTTATTTTAATCTATTTAACTAACTTCCTGTTGGGTTTTCATATTTCAATTATATTCTATATTGAATTTTTTTGATTTTATTTCTTATATTACGAGCCCAGACGCACATGAATTGGACCAACGGATTATTCAATTAGTTTTGATTTTTCTTAATTAAAATGCATTAAATACAAATGACTTATAGAAATGCAAATAAGTACATTAGATACACTATACTTTTAAGTTGCAATCAGCAATAAATAATAAGTATTCTAATTTCAAGAGTTATAAAAAACAAAATAAAAACAACATTTTGTCTGGTTCGTATGAATTGGCCCGTACCTCGAAACGCAAAGATAAATGTTTATTTCTGGATCAAAACATCATAGTTTTTTTTTGTGCAAATTTCTTATTGAGAGTGCATTGAGTAAACAAATTAAAATGTTATTTTTCATGTCTAAGTAGTACTTGTTAAAATGGTTTGCGGTAAGTCGTTGTCTACAAGGTAAGTTTTAATCAACATGAAAACACAAAAACTATTATTTTTTACTTTAGGTAAAAGAAAAACCCCTTCTCACGAAAAAACAAACAAAGGCCAGATTTTTATGGGTAAAGGAACACAAGGAGTGGGCTCAACATCAATGGGACTCAATTATATGGAGTGACGAATCCAAGTTTGAGGTGTGTGTTGGTGATTCACGCAGTAGAATTATTCGAATGCCAGGGGAGGAATATCTCAGAGACTGTTAAAAGAAAGGTCAAATTTCCGGCATCTGCGATGGTTTAGGGATGCATGTCTTCCCAAGGTGTTGGACGTCTATATTTTATTGACGGTACAGTTAATGCTGCAAAGTACAAAACCATTTTGCAAGAAGAGATGTTGCCTTCAATTAATCATATTCAATTGCCAGAAGGGGGATTTATATTCCAACAAGACAGTGCAGCTTGCCATACAGCTAAAACTGTAATGTCTTGGTTACGAGAAATGGACATTACCGTATTAAAATGGCCTTCAAGCAGCCCTGACCTATCACCGATCGAAACCTTGTAGCATGGAATGAAGAAAGTGCTTCGGACCACCCCCGTTCGCACTATACTAGAATTAAAGGCAAGAATTCAAGAAATTTGGAACAATTTCACTTCAGAGTGCTGCAAAACGTTAGTTGATACCATGCCAAAGCGAATTGATGCTGTTATAAAACACAAGGGTGGCTGCACTCAGTGGTAGCTGATAAATTATTTGATTTTGAAATGGTCCAATTGATATGCGCCAGACATGAAGTTATTTTTAATTTGTTTTTTATTACTATTGCATTTGATATAAGTACTACATATTATTGATTGATGCCTAAAAGTATAGAGAATGTAATGCATTTATTTGTTTTTTTCTAACTAATATAAATTGAATAATTTATAATTAATAAAAATAACAAAATATTGAATATTCCGTTGGTCCAATTCATGTGCATCTGGGCTCGTAAATATTTTATATTGTATATTTTATATGAACTCTACTGTCCGCGATAATTTTTGTTATATATACTTTTCTTAAATTATTTAAAAATTAATTGTTACTGCAAGCCGAATGGAGTTAATCGGTACGAAAAACTTTTAATTCAGTCAAAGTAAGACAAAGTTACAACCTCCCGCCCATAGGAAAGTTCGATCCTCCAAATACGGTAGCGCACGACAGGACATATATGACGCCCCACAACACAGTCAACTTAAATGTTTTGCCTCATTTAAATTTTAGAATGAAATGGTACTGCAGGTGAGGAGCACAATGTTATCGAATGCAGCGACCAGCCAGCCTGAACGCCAGTTCGTTGCACTACTTGACTAAAAATCCACGAAAATCGACATCCAATGGGTAGGCAACAAAACTATCATATACCCCACAAACTTCTACAGTTTTATTTGATTGACTTGTGACACAAATTAATATAATCAGAGTAATTCCATCTAGAGAGTGACAAAATGTGAACAATATCCAACATACCGCTTTTTTAATATTGCGAGAGGCAAAACTTGCGACATTATTGCAATTAAAAACAGTTTAATTTAGCCGTTTACATGAACAAATTTTACTGAAATTTTGTCAAGATCTGGAATAATATTGTTGTTTTAACAGGGCAAAATTTCATTATATTTCGTCCTAAATTAAGGCCGACTGATTGCAATAATCTATTTTCTTCGTTATTAAATATTTAAAAAAAATTACTGTCAAAATGGGATTTGCCTGTAAATAGAAGTCATATTACACCCAAAAAAAAAAAACTTTTACTCGAATAACGGTTTAAATCACATTAATACATCTCTAAAAAAAGGATGGGTACCCTGCCCTTAACAACTTGAGCCTTGAGCACATGAGCCTGGAAAATGTGGTAAGTCTGTTTTTTCGTGTTTTGATGTAATATTTCTGGAACTGAACTTCATGATTGGGCTTCACGTTCGAGTGTCAAGTTCCTTGTTATCATTTGCTTACGTAGAGATAATGCCATGCTGAATGTGTGAAATGGGGCAAAACCACACACCTTATTTGGGGCAAGTCCCCGCATTATCAACAAGTGCGCGATTTTGCCCCAACACCTGGTAATGCCTTTTCCTCAATTTTTCCCCATTTGACCAATTAAAATCTAATCTAGCATTATAACTTAATACAATTTAAATAATATATATATTTATATTTCAGAAACTACAAGAGGAAAATGGCTTATAAGCCCATGACCAAAGAACAGTTAGCAACAGCCCGTCTTTTAATGGCTCAAGGGCTGCCAATTCAAAAAGCAGCAAAGGAGATCGGCTTTCATAAATCTACCTTAAGTCTTCTAGTTTCTCGGGTCGAAAAAATCGATTTTTTTTTTCGTCATAAATCACATCTACAACATGTGTAAAAAATGTGTGCCAAAGGATTTTTCGATATTAGAAGTGGTTAACAAGTTACGGCCCTGGAATGGAGCAGGTATATGGAGCGCGCGCAATGCTGCTCCACAAAGCGTCAGCGAAGAAACTTGTTCAAAATAAAAATTTAGAAGTGAACGTTGAACAGACTGTTATGTATTGTATTTTGAATTTCGCGAGTGTATTTTCAACTATTTCTTCGGTAAAGAGTGCAAAAGTACGGTGACTTTCCATCAACGTGATGTACGAGGATTGGGCTTTAAAATTTCTATGGCGTGCAAGTGTGAGAAAGAAAAAGAAATAGATTCATGTCCAAAAATAGGTAAAGCCTACGAAACAAATCGTCGCTTAGTTTTCGTGATGCGTTTGTTGGGAGTCGGTTATGAAGGCTATAGAATTTTCTGCGGACTGATGGATATGGGACAAGGTTTTGCTTTGAACACGTACTATCCCATATTAGAAAATATTCACTCAGCTTCTTCGGCCGTTTTTGATACAGTGTTGTCGATTGCGGTTAATCAAGAAAAGGAAGCCCTTCAAGAACAAGGAAAAGCAGAAAATGAATTCACCGTATCTGGAGATGGCACATGGAAAAAAAGAGGATTTTCATCTTTATTCGGAGTTACAACTTTAATTACAAAGTACACCGGTAAAGTGGTTGATGCGTGTGTAATGAGCAGTTTTTGTGCTGGATGCAATTTGTGGAAAAATAAAAAAAAATAGTGATCCAGTTGGATATGCAGGATGGCTCGCTGGTCATGAAGCAAATTGTACTGTAAATCATACTGGAAGTTCTGGGAAGATGGAAATAGATGCAGTTGTGAAAATGTTTTCTCGTTCAGTAAATAAACATTAAGTTCGATATACGACACACATAGGAGATGGTGACAGCAAGACATTCAATGGTATTTTGAAGGCAGAACCATATGGAAAAGATCTTGTTGTTGTAAAAAAAGAGTGTGTTGGACACGTTGAAAAGAGGATGGGGACTCGGCTCCAAAATGCAAAAAAATCTAATAAAGGCATTAGTGGAAAAGGTGCAGGAAAACTCACTGACAAATTGATTGGTGAGATGACAAAGTATTATGGATTAGCTATTCGGAGACATCCAGATTCTATTGAGGAAATGAGGAAGGAAATTTGGGCAACAATCTATCACAAGATTTCCACAGACAGCAATTCACAGCATCAAAATTGCCCTGCAGGCAGATCTAGTTGGTGCAAATGGGGCAGAGCTGAGTTTCTCGGAGAGGCTGAGCAATTCAAGCACGATAAACCGCCTCTTTCTGAAGCAGTTCAAAAGGTTATAAAGCCAATTTATGAGGATTTATCCGGAAAAGAATTGTTAAGCAGATGCCTGGGAGCGGAAACTCAAAATAATAATAAGTCGCTCAATTCGTTAATCTGGACTCTTGCTCCAAAGCACCTCCATTCTGGGCCAAAAGTCGTTGAAATCGCCACGTTTCTCGCTGTCATGATCTTCAACAAAGGATTCGAATCTATCCTGAAGACCTTCGAAACCATGGGAGTGAAAATCGGCCCACAAGCTAAAGGATACGTTCAACAGCGTGATAGCTCACGGATCGACCGTTCAGAAAAGCGCACGAGTGATATCGTATAACAGGCCCGAATCGCGAAAAGGGAAGACGGAGCAGCTCTGCGTGACTTCCAAGAAGAAGAGGAAGGCCTACTGTATGGTCCAGGCATAGCAGATTAACAGTGAGATGAAATTTTTATTATAAATCACATGCGCGAACTTTGAAACGCGTTTTTCTCGAAACACTATTTTTCAAAACGGTGACCACGATATTTCAGAAACTACTGCACCGATCTTGTTCAAATTTATACAACATCTTTAATATGTTATAAGCCAGCGATTGAACTAGGATTATCATGATTGCTTCGATAGTTTTTTTTCTACGAGCGAGAAAAAAATAGTAAAAAATAGAATTTAATGTTCAAGTGTATAAAAAAATTAATTTTTGTAATTTAGAATTCATTCTAGTTCAATCGCTAGTCTCAAATATGAAGATTAAAATGCTGTTTGGTTTTTGATTTCAGATAAGCAAAACAGCCGCAATATTGGTCACTGTCAAGCACCTCCTTCACTTGATGTCTTCCTGTCGGCCACTATAACTTTGATTCTATTATATATTTTGTCTTCAAAAAATTTGTAAACCTCATTTAAATGTTAATAAATATTATGTAAAAACAATGAGATTTATTATTTCGATGGTTTGCCCGTAAAAAATTATTGAAAAAGCCGTAAAAAAAACAACCGAGAAACTAGAGAACCCCCTTAAGGGATTGGATGAAGAATGAACATGGAAGAGGACCGGGTAACCTTGGGCATTTAAGTCGACATTCACTCCCGAGCAAGAATGAGAGCTGGTACGCCATTGCCAAGAACACACACATAGTCTGTCTAAAAACATCGAATTTTTTCTTTCTTTCATTTTTCTAATCCAAGGGGTCTCGTTAATGATCCAGTAAAAGGGTTTGTCAGATTTATCTCTAGTTCGAGAGTATAGCTTGATAAACATGACGACGCACGGCCAATTTGAGGGCTCCTGGGTCGCGCGGGCATGTCCATGCTTGTTTGTGAGTTATTTATTGTGAAATGGGCCGTAAAGGGTCACCTGAACGTAATTACTGAGTGTCTTGACCTTAAAACGCAAGCCGTTGAATAAAAAAACTGTTGAAGACGACAAGACATATGTCAGCACATCAGCGCGGAAGTTCAAAGACAGGCATCTACTAGAAGCTCCGATCACACCTGGATTCGTTTACTACATCCTAGAGTTTGTCTCAGTTTTTACTGCAATATCTCAATTCGTTGTTTGCAAGTGATATCATATTATTAGAATAAAAAAATACGTATCAACTATATTTGTTTGTAGTATTAAAAAAATATGATATGGAATGACCCATATATAAATAAACAAGTTGAATAAATAATACCTAATATTGTTAAATAAAAGACTTTTTAGAATCATAAGTGAATATTTTAGACCCAATTTTTAATATATTAAATGTTATACTTTCTGTTGACAATGCCGTAAGAATTTTATTCGGCAAGTGCTAATACAAAATAATCAGTTATGATTTATGGTTTCCATTTTGTGAATTGCAATCACTATGCGTGCGACACAGCTCAGATAAATAGATATAAACGCACGGACAGTGCTTATTGCAAGAAAAGGATTAAATCTTTAGAACGAATAGTATTACGATTGCGCCAATAATTTTACATGCAGCATGGTCTGTTACGCATCATAATTAAAATTTTATTGGATCATGTCATCAACGTTATTCGATTTCATTGGTTAGTAAGTAAATGAGGGCAATTGTCAAAGTAATTTTCTTGTAAGAAAACCCCTTTTTGGCCAATGGTGTCTAGAGGCATCACAAAGGATTAAAGGTCATTACTTCAATTATGCAAAACTTTTACTCACTTGAAAGTAAATTTACCTTAATCCTTGAAATGTTTACAATCAATAATAACAATAAATAACAGAAAGTTACATTTTTTTGAGTAAAGATGGGTTAAGTACCCAGCGACCACGGAGAATTAAAACTGGTTGGCCCACCAAGATGGTACATTAAGTATATTGCCAAGATGGCCACCGAGTTAACATCACTAGATCTAAGTTCCATTAAAGTGTGCCGCTATTGTAAAAATGCGCCTAAAGCAGGATATTTGTGTATCACGTGTGCATCTCTAGTTCATCCCAGCTGTGCTAAGCTACTCAAAGGGGCAAGTATACTAAATGATAAGGAAATAAATTGCTGTTCTAAACCACCCGACATAGACAAGACTCTCTCTCAGTCTGGAAATGAATGGAAGCATATATGTATCAGAAACAACTGATCACACAACTAACAATAAACAACCAGTTAGTAACAGAAAAATACAATGATCTACTCAACAAGTATGAAAAGCTACAACAAGAAGTTAAAAATCATACTTCTCCTCATATAAAAATAACCTCACCGATTTGTAAACAAACACCACGTGATAAGTCTGTCGCCTCAGCAATTTCACCAACTACTGCAAATCGTACAATAAACGAAGATGAGGTAAACAACGTAGGCAACCCAGCTGACCTATCTACACGCAAGTCAAACGAACATCCAAATATACGTACGGACAAGACCGCTGCAGCCGAGGATGTCCCAAAACCCATCGACACAAACCCGTGGATAAGAGTACAAAAGAAAAGAACCCCGAAAAATAAAGTCCTAGGAGAGGCAGACACACCTGGCTCGATAATTAAGGGTGTAATCAAAAAGGCTCACTTACATGTATAAAAACTTAGCCCCGACACACCAGTTGAAAACGTTTTAGCACACTTAAGTGCTTTAAAAATTGAATCCGAGTGCGAAAAACTACATTCCAGACGGCCGGAAGAATACGCCTCTTTCAAAATCACAATTCCGTTTGAACAACTGGATCTTGCTCAGGATCCGAAATCATGGCCCAAAGGAGTCTACATTGGACGTTTTTTTATTTCGGCGCCAATATTCATCATCGAGAACGACTGCAGAGACTCAAGAAAAAACGTCCCAGTAGATAAGTGCACCCTCTCAAAAATAAAACTATTCTATATAAACATTCAGTGCATACGAAATAAAATACAAGCATTAGAAGCTTACACGATAACTAACAAATTTGATATTTTAGTTTTTAGCGAACACTGGCTATCGCAGCCTGAAACTCAATGGCGCTCTATAAATGATTTTTTTACCGCAAGCTGTTATAGTCAACTGCAAAAAATGGCGGCTCCATGATACTTGTGAAGAGAAACTGTGAATACACTATTTTAAAATTCCTAAACGAAATATCTGTCTGTGAAATGTCGGGGATTATTTTAAATAACTTCAACGTAATAATCATCGCTGTTTATCGGTCACCAAATGGAAATTATTTTCAGTTTCTTGATATATTAAGTACTATGCTTGAACGGATAAATGTTGCATCATGTAATGTTTACATATGTGGCGACTTTAATGTACACTTTAACAAGTTAGACAAAAGTACAATGGATCTGTGTAATCTATTTGCCAGTTACGGTTTATGGCAATTAACCACCCTACCTACTAGGGGGGAAGCTTGTATAGATAATATCTTTTCAAATGATATAAGCGCAATTAATAAACCCACTGTTGTAGATAAAGGTGTATCGGACCATAAGGGTATTATTGCAGAAATCCACATGCCTTCTTCACAAATACATACAAAATAGTTCGACCAATAACTCAACAAGGCACTATAATTTTATATAATTTACCGAGTGGTATTGACTGGTCATACATTTGTAATACCAATGTAAACGATCATTGGGATATTTTTGTAAATATCTTTAAAGATTATTTAAAATTATCTTATCCTGAGAAAACTCACAACAAAATCTAATAAATTAGAAATAAAATGGTTTACCTCTAAATTACACGCCATGAGGACCCAACTGAACTTCTTAAGAGAAGCTCTTAGTCATTCATCAACACCTTCACAAATATTACACAAATAATTTTCATTATCCTGAAGCTTTACTATGAGCATTTCACAATATTGCATACGATGTATCTGATTATTCGGATTAATTTAACAAATGAATATGGCTGCATTTAATTTTTCTTTAAAACACGTTAAATAGATGATCATGTTATTCCAAGATCGTCGCATGCAGATCTTATTGAAGCATGTGGATTTACATGAAAATATGCTAGCAAACTTACTTCGTTGGCTTCCTCGTCAATTACAAATCTATTTCTTGTTAAGGCCAGTTCGAAGAAAGTTCGCTTCGATTCTACTAAATCTCCGTCTATTCATTGGTGTTAAATGGGGATATCTTTCATTAAATATTCGGCAGGCCCTCTCTACAACTCGTATACATTCACCGTGAATGTAAAATAAATTCAAAATATTGCTGTTAGAGTTAATATCTCTCGAATTCATTTTAGCTTCACTTCACTATTAAACCAAATAACAACAATACGTTTGAGGTTCTGATTCAACAACACTTGTTTTTCTTATTTTATTTCCAGGCCCACTTGATAAATTACATTCCCATTGTTTTTCTATTGCACAAAAAATCGGCGTATTTTTACAAACATGTTAATATCTTGGAAATGAAAGAAGATAGGCATAGGGAACGCTAGAATAGATCAATGCAGAATAGAATCCTGCGTCGGAATATGTGAAAATATACAGAGTATACACGGATTTAATGCTTTAAAGTTAACTAAATGTGGTATGAAATTTTGAACAATAAATCACCACTGGGTATCTCGGGTATTGGCTTTTTATGACCAACATTATTTCCCTTCAATTTTGTATTGTTCGGAGATATGTATTTTTAAAGTGAATTATAAAAAAGCACAAAATTTTTTAAAATGTCAAATACAGTAGAAGCTCGGTAACGTGAACATGCCATTTTTTCGATAAATATTTGGTAACGTGAACAGCGACACATTTGATAATATGAACAGTCATTCGGGGCTTGCCCAATCTCGAATCTTGTAGCAGCGTGCGTATATTACGGAAAACCCCCTGTTTTTTTTATACGGTTGTGTATGCAATTTGTTGATATTATTCAGTATTATTCGTACCGCCGCGCCATGCCGGACGTTTGTAGTGCGTTTAGTTAGTGATCAAGTTTCGCCGTAATTTATGCATAAGGTAACATGCCAAAAACAAAAAATATTAAAAACAAATGCCTTTTATTGCATATGAAGGCAAGCATTATTGAAGAGCATAAGAAGGGCATGTCAGTAACTGCTCTTTCCAAAAAATATGGAATAGCCAAATCAACCATCTGTTCAATTAAGAAGAAGAGGGAGAAAATTCTTCAGGCAATTAGCCAGTCTTTAAAACCAAACAAAAAGTGCACATTAAAAACCTCTGTATTTCCCAAAATGGAAAAGAAATTGTACAAATGGTTTCTCAAACAACGCGAAAGGAATTTGCCAATAACTGGAGAAATAATAAGGCAGAAAGCTTTGACTTTATTTCCAACCTTAAATGAAGTAGAAAATGAGACATTTGTAGCAAGTGATGGGTGGCTGCAACGTTTTAAGTGTCGCTATGGCATAAGGCTATTAAAAATTACGGGATAAAAACTTTCGTCCCAACCGGAACTCGTAGAACCTTTTATAGAAAAATTAGCCAAATTAATTCAAGAACATGAATTTTGTGAGAACCAAATCTATAATGCAGACAAAACCGGTTTATACTGGAAAATGCTCCCTGGAAAAACTTATGTTGCAATTAATGAAAAAACTGCACCTGGTTTGAAAATTGCCAAACAGCGACTGACATTTTTGGGCTGTTCAAATGCGACGGGATTGCATAAATTGAAAGAACTTGTAATTGGGAAATCAAAAATCCACGTTGTATTAGAAATTTCAAAAATCCTGTAATTTATAAAAATACAAAAAATGCTTGGATGACTGGAGAAATATTTAAAAATTGGTTTTTTCAACAATTCGTTTCAGAGGTAAGCAGTTTTTCAAAATTATTGTTTTTATAGGTTAAAACATTTTTACGACAACAAGGCCTTCCTCAAAAAGCCGTTCTTTTTTTGGACAATGCACCGACGCATCCTCCCAAAGAAGAATTGAAAACTGATAATGGGATGATATTTGTTATATTTATGCCTCCAAATGTTACTCCACTTATCCAGCCAATGGACCAGAATGCCCTACGGCTCACTAAATTATATTATCGAAGAAGCTTACTGGGCTCTATTGTAGCAAACAATCAAAATGTAGCTGAAGAGCTTAACAAACTCACTCTGAGAGATGCAATTTTACATTTGCATAGTGCGTGGCATAAATTAACGCCAAGGACACTTTCTAAATGTTGGAGAAACATTTTAGATAAAAATGTTGAGTTTTCCAATGAAGATGAGATACCACTGAGCCAACTAAAAGAAAGTTCGAAAGATGAGGAGACTGAAGCAGTTGTAAATGAGATGATAACTCTTCTGGAGACAATTAAATCTGTAAGATTTTTTTTGTTGAGCATATTTTTGGGGACTTAACCAACATGTTTTTTTAGGACCAATGTTGTACTGGAACAGATATACTGGAATGGAATATGGACAATAATGAAGATGATATGAATAAAGGTGTCAGTGATGAAGATGACTGTCTTATTACAAATAAATCTGCCCTGCAAACAGTATCACACCGTGAAGCTATTCAAGCGTTAAAGGTTTCACTGGAGTGGGCTGAACAAAATGATGTAGACATATCAGAGATATTAAGTATAAAAAAAGTTTATGAAAAGGCCGTTGTTTCAAATGCGTCACAAAAACTAAAACAGAGCAAAATAACTTCATTCTTTTAATAAAGCTCATTAGTTGATTTATACATGTAGTATGTTCATGTAATTTTGAGTTTTTGAGAATCATGTGAACATGCTTTGGATTTTTGTGTTCACATTATCGAGCTTCTACTGTATTTCGAAAACCCTTAAATTTTGAGGTTATGTTACTTAATGATTTTTTCACAGAATTTTATGTGTTATCCTAATTTGCAGGAAAAAATATAGCATTCCGTTTAAAATAAGGAAATTGGTGATGATTTCCGGTATAACCGAAAGTCGAATAATCTTGAAAATATTTTCATTGAAAAGGGCACCCTCAATTACGTAAAAGCTGAAAATCTCATTACAATACATTAATTACAAGTCCATATCCTTTTAATGTACCATCTCGGTGGGACACCCTGTATAAATAGTACACATTTATATAGTGAATTTTGTAATTTTTTTTTGGTTGTTTTACATCATACTACTGAAAACGGAAACAAATTTGTAGTAGATATAGAAACTAAATGCTAACTTACATATATATTTCATTCTGTGAACCTGCGAGCAAAGTGATTGTGTTTATGTATTAACAATTTTAAACCATCTTCATTTTTCAAGTTAAGGGGGCCTCGCGCGACGCCAGTGTCACATTCGAGTACTGAGCACCCCGGCACCCGTTGAATCGTCTAAATACTCAAAACTTACTACCACCGAGAAGGGAACGAATGAGTAGGTATGGCACCAATTGGGCCATCCCCCACTCCAGTTTTGCCATTACCGGCGAGGTTCAGGGTTTATCACGATTTTAAAGGGTTTGCAAAAAATGGATTAACTAGATTAATTTTACCAATGCACATAGGATACTTACAGTGGTATCTGTGATATAAAGAAAAATGGAGTCGTTTATAGTTATTTACGTATTAAGGGCTGTTAGGATAACCGTAACAACCAAGGGAGCCGTTTGGGGCCCGACGAAGGAGGGCCCTAAAGCGCCCGCGGTTGTTACGGCCCTAACTGCACGTGGTACGTACAACGTTTTTCGTCGTACTGCTAATTTTATAAGAAATGAAACTTGAATGTGTCTAATTGGCAATACTAAAATTGCCGATGACATCGATTTAATTTTGGTTACCGTCAACAAAAACATCGCACATGTCGTTGTTTCCTTAACAACCAATAACAAATAGCATTTTATTTGTCAAAGTGCAGAAAATGGAGAAAGAGGCTTTACTTCCAGCGAAAATATTAGCCCGAGCTAAGCAAGCGAAAGGTAAATTAGTACCAGAAAAATCGAGGGATAGGTACCAAAACGAAGGAAATTTATTTAAAAGATGGCAGCAAGAAAATCATATTTAAAGTGTGTGCGAAAACGTATTAAACGTAATAATGGCCTATATTGATGAACTGGTATGTTAATTTTCATCCCGTGTAGCAAATTTTAACAATTTTTGATTTGATTGCAGAGCGAAAAGTATGCTCCCAATTCTGATCTAAATGAAAATGTTTCAACAAATGTACACGTTGAAAATAGAAATTTTTCTCGAGAAGCCACACCAACTTTTACCCGAGGAAATGTGAGCTTTCACAATTGCACAATAACAAATTTTTATAACTTTAAGTAGACTTTTTATAATTTGTATTGTTATTTCGTTCAATTTCCTGTAGTAAACAAAATTTATTTAATTTCATAAGAGTCTAACACTGTTTTCAAATTGATAATATTGTTTTAATAATTTGTTGATTGAGACCGGCCGTTAACAAAAAGCGGGCTGTTAAAAGCGGTTAACAGCCCGCGTTTTCGCTGCCAGGGAAATATGAATAGCTTAACGTTTGTCAAAAGTGACATGTTATAAACTACATAACAATATAGTGCGACGAAAAGTCAATATTAATCTTGTTATTCATTTGTTTTTGTCAATTTATTATCACTTGCAATTAATATATTTACTTGAAAATTTGTTATTGAATTATTTGGTTCTTTGTCTTTACCCTGCCATCGGATTTTCGATTCTAGACTTAGTACTTTTTAAAATCCCTATACACTAGTAATCGTCTGCGTTCGCAATGTTAAAACCATATACCCAAAATAAACGAAAGGCCGCCTTAAGATATGTATTGAAACAAAATATATAGACAATAGAAATTGTCATCATTAGATTACATCGAAATAATTTAACCTAACATTCATTTACGCACCCTGGTACGTGACCAACGCAGCTTTAAAAAGAAGAAGACTTACGAGTGCCCTCTATTAATGAGGATATAACAAATATAGCGAAAGAGTAGAAGTACATCCCAACAAGCTTACAAATATATTAATGCACCCAGCAAATGAACCAAGGCAAATCACTTCACACCATTGGACTTACCAACCAGATTTCAATAGTGCCAAACTACAATAGACAGGCATTATGTGATATGAACAAACAATAAAAGTGAATAGACTGAAAAGTTTCCAGTATTCCAAACTTCTCTACATGAAAGATCATCAAACTAAATACTTATTGTCTCCTTGACAGATTTTATAAAAAGTAGAGTTGATAAAAAAACATTTATTTGAAGAGGTCAACCAAAACAGATCAAATCATGAACCTCCAAGTCAAAGATTTCATCAATCTCAACTCATCGTTTTTAATTATTAAGGCAAAACAAAGGTTACCAATTACAAAACTATCTGCCAAATGTAAATAATTTCACGATTATAAACATCCTGAAGTTATTCACTTTTGAATTAATCGGCTGGTTAAATATTTGTCGTTTTTGGGGTACTTCAATCACGATTAAATTACGGCGCAATTGATTCACTTGTTAATCATGATTAAGTGGGCATTACACATGCCTTTCCTAATACTTCTCCCGCACAATTATTAGGAATATATATTTCAGATTCATTATTACAGGATCCGCATATATCAATTAATGTAAGGTTAATTTTTGACACGCATTCTGGAAAATCCTTAATCCAAAAATTATAATAATTAGCAATTATAATTTCATTACTCAAGTTTTGATTACAAGGTAGGGATACACATAACATTCACAACTCAAGACCTTCGTTTGATAAAATCCCAACATATATAATCACTCCGACCATTTACTTTCAACAATGCGCATCATTGAAAATGCAATTTATTTATAACGTGTAAGAATTTAAACTGATAATTTGAATCCGAATAAATTTGCATTGCTTGTAGATAAGGAGATTAAAAATTCAAAGGAAACAAACTGGTCAGCGTTAAGACCCCCCGATCGTGTCAAAGTACAATACTTCGAATAACAAAATGATGTTTGTTATAAAAACACGCGGTTGTTACCGTTAATAAGGTTAGTGTACGGATGGTATACTTGCTAGACGATCAAGCATTGTACGTGTTTGACACGGGGGTGCAGACGAAATTTTACAAAGATGGATATTTCTATAATTACCTGTTTGGCCCTTTGCAAAGCAGCCGCGAAGGCGGACGATTGATTAAAATTTTGTTGTGGTGGCGGTGCTACCGCTGAATAGTCACTCATTATGATACATTAGACAAAAATCGCACAAACAGAATATAACATGGAGTTTCTCGACTTGCAAGAAGACAGCGTTACTAGTGAGATCGGCGTTGCCAATTAACGCCGGTCACGCACTTTCCCGCTTGAAAATACGCCAGTAATTCCTCTAATTTTACACTTAAATCTTGAAATAATCGTCGCGAATTGATGTTTTGAGACGTTCAACATCAATGTATTGTTTCATATATTAATAAATACACGTTTTTGAGTCTAATAAAAACTGGGATGTTTGTGTTTAACAATTGGTATTAAAAGGACGCCTATGTTATTCACCTTGCTCTCCTCCAATAGGAAGTGAGAAATTTGGCGCGTTTATTTAAAAACATATTTTTGTTTGGTTTCATGATGTTAGATATCGATCACTAAAATAACATTCTCCCTACGAAGTACGAGAAAGTATTGTTTTCGTGACTTTTTCGAATTTGAATTTTCAACGGAAATATCAATTATTTATGAAAAAGATCCGAGTGTGTGTGTGCGTGAGTGCGTGTAAATTTTGCAAAGTGCTTCCCTACACCGTTTTATTTTCACTTTGTCCAATAACGAAGAACTGTACATATTTTGTTAATAAATGTACTTCATGAACTTCTTGATTTACAAAAGAAATAATCATGAAATAGGTAATGGCAGAGATGGTAATAGTTACACCATAAACAAAAATTTGAACAACTTTATTTTTTTAAGGCTCGCTAGGTTCTAAAACAACGATAAATATGAAAAATCATCACATTGAAGAAAGTTACATGATGGTCACATCAACATGTTTCTTAAATTTGATCTTAGACCACCCAAGAGAATACAATCAGTTCTTTTTCGAATGAGGAATACTTGAAACTTTATTTTAATCTTTTTCCAGAAAATTCTTATTAAATAAAATACCATTATCCAAAATCGTGCAATAAGCAGTGACGGTTCGCGGGGTTTTTTCTGGTACGGCCGAGGAACAAGAGGTGGTAATACAGATAGGTGCGGTCACGCAGCCCAGTGGCGGTTTCAAAGGGGGGGTAATCGGGTAATTACCCCCCTCCTAAGAATTTTTCGAGTAACAATTTTTATTGTTAAAAACTACCGATATTCCATATTCCAAATAAATAATATAACCGGTAAATTTTTCCAACGCTTTAAAACGTTGGAAAAGGATAGGGAGATTTCATGGAACAGGTGTATGCAGTGGCGGCTCGTGGAACATTTGGATGGTAGAGCCACTTAACATATAATATAATAATGCACAGTGGGTCAAAAAGAAAACGATACAAATAGTTTTGTACTGTTATATCTTCGTGAGCTATTAGTATTTTAAAATAATTAATACAACAGTGAAAAGCCCAATTTTTACAGATAAGATGAAGTACCTTTGCTCTAAAAAAATAATACTTAAACTTGTGCCCGGGGCAGTGGCGGCTCTAGGAAAATTTTGACGGTAGGGCCACTTAGCACACACAATATATCTCACCGTCTCATTTTTTAGGAAAGAAAAATCGATCAGAAGAAGCACTAAAAAAAAATGAAAAATAGCCCGCACGAGGCTGTTTCTCTGTACGGCAGAGTTCAATTTGAAAATCGCATCCGCGAAAGCCACTATAGTGGCGCATAGTGTAATACTTTAAGAATTTAAAAATTATTTTTGGTTAAAAAACGAAAAATTATTTTTTATGTAATCTATATCTCTTTAATGACTACCGAAAGGAAAAAAATAAAAATTAGAAGATTTAAAACGTTGAGTTTTTTATGTATGTTATTTTTAAGTTATTTTATTTAATTTATTTTTGGGTAATGGTTTGTTAGTTGACCTAAGTTACTCTTTATTTTGACGTATCTCGCCTATCTTCTCAAAACCACAGAACTATTGAGCAATTATTTTTTTTATATACACATACTTTGTTGAAAGATTTTTCAATATATGTTTATCCGTTCAAGAGTTGTCCTTAAAGACCAGAAAACAATTAAATGACAAATTTAATTTTTTGGTCTTAACTGCATCTATTCGACTTTGTTGGAAGAATTTCCCAAATTCGATCATCCGTTCAAAAGTTATCCTCAAAAACCAGAAATCAATTGAAGGAAACATTTAATTTTTTGGTTTTATCTGCATCCATTCGACTAGTACAACACTTTGCTGGAAGAATTTACCAAATTTGGTCATATGTATCCTGTGAAACCCGAAAAACAATTGAACAAATTAAATTTTTTGGTTCTTTTTTTTAATTTTATTCAAATTTAGATATAGTACATAACACATTATAACAAAGTACATCACAACAAAATCAAATTCTACATCTAATTGAATACGTCACAGAAAATAAGAACAAAATAATTTGCAATTGATATAATCCTCTACTGAGTAATATTCTTTTTCCATCAGTCGAGACATTTTTTCTACATCTTCCGGATGTATATTAGACTTTGCCGAAAGAATTTTACAAATCTCGTCCTCGGTTCAAAAGTTAAAATGTTGAAAATTAAAAAAAATCAATTTTTGCATTTTGTGTTAATGTCAAGAGAAAATTTCGTAACCCGTAATAAAATTACATAAAATTTGCCATATTTTGCAGTCATCACAATTGAACAATGCGTGCGGCAGTAGTGCAATTAAAAAAAAAATCAAAATCTTGGAAATTTAAAAACTGCAATTTTGCATTTCGTGTTAATTTCACAAGAAAATATTGTAATACGTTTTAAAATAACAGTAAATTCGCCATATTTTGACGTTTAAATAATTAAAATCGGACTACGCATTCGGCAGGTGTAAAATTCCAAAAATTAAAATCGCGTTTTTTTATATTCTGGAAATTTAAAAAATTGCAATTTTTTACATTTCGCGTTAATTTCACGAGAAAATATATGAATCCATTTTAAAATAACACTAAATTCGACATATTTTGAAATTTAAATAATTATAATCGGACAACGCGTTCGGCAGGTGTGCAATTTCATAAATCGAAATTTCGATTTTAAAAAGTGAGATTTTTGCATTTTGTGTTAATTTCAAGAAAATGTTTTGTAATCTGTTTTAACATTACACTAAATTTGCCACATTTTGACGTGTTTAAATCACCAAAATCGGACGACGCATTCGGCAGGTCTGCAATTTCAGATATAAAAATCGCGACAAAAATTACAAATTTAACGATGGCTACATTTAACTGTTAAAAATAATAATTTTGAGCTACAAAAAATGACAATATTCAACCTCCAAAAACTACAATCTTGAAATGCCAAAATTGATCATTTTCAATAACCAAAACCTTATATTTTCAACTGCTAAACATGGCAATTTTCAACTGTCAAAAACCACAATTCCCAGCTGTCAAAAATGACAAATTTTCAACTGCAATCAATTACCGTTTCAACTGTCAAAAACTTTAATTTTTATCTGCTTACAATGACCATCTGCTTACTGGCAGAAATGACAATTTTTTGGCTATTTTCAACTGCCAAAAATAATTTAAGCTATCAAAAATGACAATTTTCAACCCCCAAAAACTACAATCTTGAAATGCCAAAATTGATCATTTTCAACAACCAAAAACTTATATTGTCAACTGCTAAAAATGGCAATTTTCAACTGCCAAAAACCACAATTTCCAACTGTCAAAAATGACACTTTTCTGAAAGAATTTTTAATACCTGCCATTTTGTTCAAGAGTTATGCTTTTAAAACCACAAAAAAATGAACGACGAATTTAATGTTTTATCTTAACTGCATCAATTCAGTGAGCACAATACTTTGCCGGAAGAATTTTCAAAATCAGATTATCCGTTACACGAGTTATCCTCAAAAAAAAGAACGACGGGTAACACTTTGCTGGATGATTTTTTAAAATGTGGCCATCCTTTCAAACAATTGAATGACAAATTTATTTTTTGTTTTTATCTGCATCTATTCGATGAGTCAACAACACATTGCACCAAGAATTTTCAAAATCTGGTGATGCTTTCAAAATTTTTTTTTTGCATATAACATTTTTTTGTGAGACTTCCAGGAACGAAGAAATGCTAAATAACTTTAATCGTAAATAGTGCTTACATCGACTGGAAACGCCTAGAAAACGAGGAAAAAATTGTTTTTAGCCACTGGGTGTATGAGAGCGGAAGCGCCAGTTTATTTATCTTTTTTTATTACCCCCCCCTAGACTAGTTGGTTGGAAACGCCCTTGACGCAGCCAGCCGTCTCTACAACTGACCCTACCTATCTGTATTACCACCTCTTGTTCCTCGGCCGTACCAGAAAAACCCCGCGAACCGTCACTGATAATAAGCGAATTACTATGGTCACTTGAGGCAAGTAATGTTGTTCATTACCCTCTAGTGAGACAATAAGGCTTACTCCACTGAGGCGTCATTTGACGAATGCATGCAAACTACAAATGTCGACAGGTGTAATTTGCATCTCTCAATTAGATATATCCACGTAATCGTCATATAATCGTCATACAAGCTACAAAACGGTTTAGCAAGTTTAGCATCGCCGAAGCCAGTGACGGCTCGTGACCTACGGAAGTGGGTCGGCCGAATGTAGGCAAGCTGCAGTTAGTCAACTTAATTTTTTGGTAGTTATTAAGTATCATTTACACTCTGAAACATACTACGAAAACTTGATATCCAAATCTGACAATAAAGCAAAGACATCTTGGTCTATTATTCGAGATATAACTGGTACTAAAACAAAAAAAACATTACCATACTCTGATCTCCAAGAAATTGCCAATAAATTTAATCATTTATTTGCAAACTCTGCTCCTATTAAAAACTCAGCTATTCCACCAGTTTGTAACTTTGAATGCAATCAATTCTCAATATTTCTTCACCCCGTTGATGAGTTTGAATTATTAGAAATTGCCAGAACACTAAAGAATAAAAAAAGCCATGGAAATGACGAAATTTCATCATACCTTTTAAAAAAGGTAATGCCCGATATAGTTACTCCACTATGTCATATTATTAATGCAAGCTTGAGTGAAGGAGTTTTTCCAACAAAACTGAAAACAGCATTGGTCATACCTCTCTATAAAAAAGGAAATGCGGATGATATTAATAACTATAGGCCCATTAGTATGCTATCTACATTTTCAAAAATATTTGAAAAAGTAATCGAAAAACGCATTATTAAATTTATAAATCAATATAACATTTTTAATGATTGCCAACATGGTTTTAGAAAAGGCAGGAATATTAACACTGCTTTATTTCAATTTATAAACACAATAATAAACGATTTAGAAAATGGTAAAATAACTTGTGGCATATTTCTTGACTTATCAAAGGCCTTTGATAGCATTAACCACGAGCAATTATTACAAAAAATGCATCTGTACGGTATTCGTGGTATAGCTAATGATTGGCTTAAATCATATTTATCTGGGAGGGTACAGTTTGTAGAGATACAACAAAATTCTACTAAAGTACACTCTAATCTGCACAGTGTTGACAGGGGTGTACCACAAGGTAGTGTGCTTGGTCCATTATTATTTAATATTTATATAAATGACATGTTTACGCTACATAATGGACTAAATCACGACATAATAAATTTTGCAGATGATACAAATCTAATAATTAGAGGATCTGATTTTATGGATTTAAAACTTAATGCTACTGATATACTACTTTCATTGAAAATATGGTTCCAAAATAATCAATTAGTTTTAAATGCTGATAAGACGCAATGTATTCTATTTAAATTAAATAACTCTTTGGAAACACCTAAGACATTACAAGCAAATAGTACAACTTATAAATTTGTTTCCGATATCAAGTTTCTTGGTATTAAAATTGATCAACACCTGAAATGGTACGAACATATTAATGATCTGTGTTTAAGATTGGGAAAAGCTATATATATGTTGAGAATTTTAACTTTAAGTATTAATCATCCTGTCGAGTTAATGAAAACCATATATCACGGGAACTTCGAATCCTTGGTAAGATATGGAATTATATTTTGGGGAAGCTCATCAAAAATAAATCGTGTCTTCCTCATGCAAAAAAGGGCACTGAGAGTTATGCTTAAACTAAACAGATATGAATCATGCAGAACAAAATTTACGGAGTGTGGAATCCTTACAGTCACTGCCATATATATTCAAGAATGTTTGAAATTCATGTGGAAACATCGCCCAGAGTTTGATGCATATGAGATGGTACATGATTATGAAACTAGACACAAACAAAATTTACATTATCCCTCATTTCGATTTACACAATCTCAGAAGGGTCCTACTTATTCATCTCTGAGGTTTTTTAATCATCTACCACAGAATATTAAAGAAGAATCTAGTTTTAGTTGCTACAAAAGAAAAGTGTTCACTTATTTATGTACTATGGAACCCTACTCTGTTGAAGAGTACTTAAATAGCCATTAATATACGTTTAATTATACATTTGTTCGCCTTTGACTATGTGTCATATACAATATATTGTAAAATCAGTGTATTTATATGATATGAAATAAATATTATTATTATTATTATATACTGTATCTTCGTGGAAGCGTATTATTTACAATGGTAAACATTAACCAATCATTTGATATATGTAACAATATGGTTGTTTGTGCAGTATATAGTAAAAAAAATATTGCTAACGCGACATAATTAGGCAAATGTAAGTAAAACCCAACTGTAGAAGAGTAGGCGTACCAAAAAATTAAATCGTCCGACAAGAACCACGGGAAGGTCTACAGCACTCTTGTCAGCATATGGAATGGGAATTGGATTTGACAGAAGTGAAGTACATTTGAGGTGGAGGATATAAAAAAAAGAATAACACTCTTACAAATGTGAATAACTTGAAAGATAGGGGTCAGGAATAAATAAATATTTACCTATAAAATATTAAATTAAATAAACTCTCAACATGAAAACTAAAATTAATAAAACTAAAACCGAATTTTGAAGAGAATATAAAAATGGCAGAAATGAAAAATAAAATATTTACTCTTAAAAAATAAATAAATAAATAAAATATAAAATAAAACAAATCTCTCAACAAAAAAAAGTCAATTCTTTTTAATGTCAGGAAAATAAATAAAAACTCTCAAAACTAAAGGGATTTTGCCAGGAAATAACAGTGGTGCCCGTGTATGTGAACAAATTAAATATATTATATTTGAATTATTTCAATCATTTTTAAATATTAAATCGATTCGCCGGGATTTTTTTGTAGCGAAATCGTCAATAATTTTATTATAAAAACTATTATTCTTAACTAAACTTTTAACCAACCCTCTTTCTATTGCTAAAATAGATACATTACTTAAGCGCGATTGGGATATTGTATTCCTACTGTAGGATTTTATTCTTTTCAATGCTGAAAAGCTTCTTTCTACCGATGCAGATGTTGGTGGGAGAGACAATATTAAACACAATAATTTATATAATTCCGGAACGTCTGTAATAATATCATTATTATAAATAAATTCTGTTATGTCACCTACTGTTGGGGAATTACCGAAAATAAATTTGTCAGCATACAAAACTTGCAATTCTCTTTTTAATTTTTCATTATTAAAAAATGTTTTGTAGTTATTAATCAAAGATTGAAATTGTTTTTCCGGAATTTTTTTATTAAATATATCGAATTTATTTTGATTGGTTAATTCCAGAAAGTTAAGTAAGAAAATATCTTTAAAACGTATTTCAATTTGATTTATAAGCATATCTAAAATTTCATAAAAGATTCGTTTCGTAGATATCGAATCATCATTATTACTGTGCGTTTTACGTCGTTTAGCGCATGGAGGCTCAACATCTAAAATTTGATTAACATCAGAATATATTTAAGAAAATAATTGTCATTTCGGAATTTTTTTAATGTGGATAAAAGTGATATAATTCTTTCGTTACAATACGTGATGTCAGATAATTTATGTTGAATTATAGAAAAAATAGGATCCGTATGTGTAAAAATTAACTGAAAAGTATATAAAAGAAACAGGAAATCAAAATCGGTTAATATTCTTTTTAACCCGGTCGATTCTCGTATTGAAATATCATCCCATTGATCCAAATCTGCGATGATATGATCGAAAACTTCAATAAAATTAATTATATTATTATATATGTATAGTGTTCACAATGCGCGATTTAAAGTTCCAGCGGGTTTCTGAGTTACTCGGAACTCTCTTTTGACAAATTGTATCCAGAAGATTAGTGCGTTTAGTAGGTTTTGTGAAAAAAGATGAAAAGCCCAAGAGATTTGAGAAAAATATCCTACATTCTTTAATTTTTTTACATGAATCTTGTAAAACTAAATTTATTTTGTGCGCGTAACAGTGCGTAAAAAGTGCTTGAGGAGCAATTGCCTTAACTTTTTGCTGCAATCCATTTAGTTCTCCCGCCATTACAGCAGCATCATCATACGTTTGGCCGATTAATTTGTGTTCAATATTGAAATGATTGAAGTTTTGTTGGAGTACATTAAAAATATCGTTTGCAGTTCGACCTTCACTAAGATTGAAGAAACCCAAAAATCGTTCTATTACTTTCCCCTCACAAACGTAACGAAAAATCACTGACATCTGAGAAAAACAGCGTATATCTGTACTCTCGTCTATTTCCCATGAAAAACAAGAAGCTCTATTAATTTCGTCGTAAATATTCTACTTTAAAACCGTAGTTATGGAATCAATTAAATCGTTTTGAATCATTTTTGACAGCCCAGTAAACACTGAAGATATGGATGGATCAATGAGTTTATTAAAATTTTCATCCAAACTAGATGCAAAATGAGCTAATTCTTTAAAATTCCCTTGATTGTCTGAATTTGTTGTTTGGTCGTTACCTCGGAATGCAAGTTCTTGAGTTGATAAATAAATGACCATGTTTATTAAATGTTTGACCATTTTTCGATTTTCCCGAACGTTTTCATTATGTTTATTTATAAGTTTTCGTCTAGCGGTATCAAGTGCATTTACAATATTATGTTTCGCGAATAATTTATATTTTAAGGCAGAATACGTATGATCTTTTGAAAGTTCATGTTTCGCTAAAGCGCGATAATCTTCTTTTAAATTGTCATAACCGCATGAATTAAAAGGGTTTTTGGTTTCACAAAACAACAAACAATACCAACAAAATAATTTGTTACAAATCTCACTACCAGTTAGCCAAATAAACTTTGTGTAGAGTGTTGCAGAAAAAGTGCGATTGTGATCTTGTTTTCTTTGAACGAGATTAGTCAACAACGGGTGTGGAACTGGCACATTTTTAATGACAACTTTATCATCGTACGACAATCGGTTAATTTTATTGTGTAAAAAATAATGAACCAAATCAGCGTTAGTACTTACAATATCCCTTACACTAGCCATCGTAGTTTCAACAAATAATACAATAATTCATAATCGCATACACGAGCACCATGTGGACGGGACCAAGGAAAAGACAAAGTGATTCTGTCATCTGATCATTTCTATGGTGGCACACGCGCACTGTGGATAAACGGCCAGCCGTACCCATACTCCTCCGTTAGAACGATACACATTAAATAATTTCGCCCGACTTTTAACAGTGAGAGAATGTTGTCGGAGTAGCAATAACATCTTTAAACATGTTATATACATAAAATGGTTAATTATACACTGATATATTTCACATAAACTACCTTAAATTTACCTTGAATGGTAATTATTTTGTAAATTACAATAAGGTAACCATTTAATTATTGTTTGCATTTTACATTACATCTATTGTTTAATGATATTTACTTATATTAAGATTTGCCTTCTCTTTAAAAATGCGAAATATATTCTGATTTCTGAAATATTTTTTTAAGGAATAATGTGTTTTCTAATACCGGTCAATTGTTGGCCTTAATGACCAATTTGTATTAAAGTAAGTACATATATTACTTTTAAATTGAACAATATGAAAATAATCAGAAATACGTTAATAAATAAATTTACAAGTTCTAAAATGTGACCTGTAACGCAAGCGAATTAAAGAGTACATCGAGTCATGGGCATCGGAGTATTGCGTACGGAGTACGGCCCCGGTGAATTTGCCGTACTGGAGTAAACCATTTGTGGACGTACGTTCACGCTGCAGGCGAAATGAGACGACAGAATCTGCACTGACACTCGTGCGGACGTAGCGCTTGCATTAATCTCAATAAATTCAAAAAACGAAATATAGCCTGAATATATAAATATTCAACCTGTTCGTAACTCTGCAAGCAAAATTAAGTCTTACTAAGACTATAAACAAATAACTTATTGAAACAACTACTTCCCTGGCTAGTGCCACGCCGGATATTGAATGATACAAAAGAAATTTGCGTTATTACTAGTACTAAGTACTAAGTGAAATAACATTGGTTTAAGATCCCTTATTTCTACCCACAGGACTAACTTGAAAAATAAAACTATATTGAATTTGAAAACTTTAAATTATAAAACTGAACCCAAAAATATGTAAAAATTAAGTAACAGGTTGAATATTTATATATTCAGGCTATATTTCGTTTTTTGAATTTATTTAATACTTTCTGCAATAAGTAAGGTTGTTTCTATTTTATTTATTAATCTCAATACTCTGAAAATCAACGGCTGGCCGATTTTGCGGATACGAACTTGCGTAGTAGACATATATTAAATGAAATTAAACTCCCGCATTTATCGGCCTTATACTGAGTGCTTATTAATATTACTGGCTATAAGCATATTATGTATTTATTATAAAAAAATCGCAATATTTATTTTCTCAGAAAATAAACATTTATAATATTTGTTTTAATTGAATTTAGCGGTACGGTCCGGCCGACCCTGCCGCCCCTGACGAGCCGTCACTGATCTACCGGTTGAAAACTTAAAAAAAAATTGAAAATATACACGTGTCCACGTAAGTATGCAACATATGGGAAAATTTACTAAAGCATAGTTGGCGCTCTAGTTCGAACCTTCAACCAAACAATAGAAATGATTGTAATGGTTTAACGTCAATCACTGGGGCAAAAATAAAATTTCACCTGTACTCTTCATTTCAACAAATCTTTAAATATTTTGAAAACGGTAAACGATAGGTATAGGGAATATTGAAATAACTCACCTTTATTTGTTCCCTAGAATCCAAAAATGACAAAAAATACAGGGTGTTCCATTAAAAAAAACATAACTTTGATGAGTATCTTTTTAATGGGACACCCTGTATAACTGGTAATGATTTTAAATTGTGCATACAACGATCCCACATCCCCAGAATAACATGAAGTTGCATGGTCTTCCATAAAACGATCGTGTCATATGCGGTGCACCACCCTGTATAGCGTCGAATGTCATTCGTTTTGTCTTTTTTGTATGTTTAGGATCAAGCACCAACTTTTATAAAGAATAAAATTTTCTGAGAAATTAATAATAAAAAAGTTTCCCATATGTTGCATACTTACGTGGACACGTTGTATATTTTCCTTTCGAGTTTTGTAAAAATTTCAATAACCCCCATTTGAATCGAACTGAGGTATTTTTTGAAGTTGTTTAATTACTATGTGGTTAATTTAAATTTTGGAGTGCGTAAAGATGTGAAAGTTTTTATGTTTAAATTTTGATATAATGTATTCCTATTTAAACGGAAATGTTTTTTTTTTCAATTTACGCATCATTAAGTTTGCCTACAAAATTTAAAGTAATGACACCGGTTCTAAAATGTTTGAAAGTATATTTTCCAACTGAATTTTCTAAAACCTTCATAAATTCTATTTCTCGATTTTCATATAACCTATTTAAATTAATTTTTGAAGTTGCTTGGTTGGCTAAACAAAATTAAAAACAATTTCTGCCAATTTCAAATTTTCAAAAATTGTTGAGTATTCTTCTCCAATATTGCACAGAAATTTCAAAAAACACATATTTTATAATTTTTCACACAATCTGTTCAAACCTGGTGGTTTGCAAGATCGGATCAAACTTATGAAAGATGGAAATGACAAATTTTTCTTGAAATTCTAATAGTCAGTTTACTAAAAAGAAATTTCGAAAAAAACTTATTCTTTATAAGTTGTTCATTTTGATATTCCCTATAATTGTTATTAATAAATTTGATGGAACTATTATTGTTTCATAATTTTAAATTAGGGGTGGTTCGGCAGCAATACCCCCCTGTACCCCACCCCCTTGAATACGCGCCTGGCCCGATGAAATAAAATGTTTTGTCGACCCGGCCTGGCCCGGCTCAGAAATAGGCAAGGGAAGAAAAAAGTCATATTGTCTTGAAGGTTTTATGTGGTCGATAAGCTCTATTTTGCTCTAGTAGACGTCTTTGAAGATTTTCAATTAACTCAAGAATTAATCAAGATCCGATCGAAAACTGCTTTTCAATACTTAGGCATAGATGTGGTTACATCCCACTGTAAAATAATTTAGAACAGAATTGCAGCACAAAATGCACGTCAGATTGCAGAGTCCATTGAAGCTTCAAATTGTAACGTTGATGAAGACGAGCAATATAGTGGATGAATCCGAACAGTTTACAGACAAATTGGCGCATGTGACTGAATTTTTACCACAAGGAAATAGTGAAAGTATTGAGCAAGACACTGAGATTGATGAAGTTAATGTAGCAGAATGTCTCCCCGAGAAAAATTGATACTTTAGAAACGCAAACAATTACCTATGTAGCTGGGTACATGATATTTAAGAACAAGAAAAATGATTGCGCTAATTGCGAGAGGGAATGTAAAAAAGGGAGAGATTCCCGTCGACAGAAACGAGTTGCTGATATTTAATAAGTATTAAGGCGGTAATGACAATACGATTATTTATGTAGACCAACAATAGTACATTATTATACAAGTTTAATAAGAGGGTATATTCTGGCACGAGTGGGATTGGAGCAGGACTCGCGCAGCTAACAATGAAATAATATCGTCATTAATAATTTATTTCATATTTCCAATATGATTGCTCGTCGCTCAATTTTCTGCCCGAAAAAAGATTGTCGTGCGGTGTTTATTTATTTTTCTCGCTATTTGTTTACATAACAGCCACGCGGTTGTATTACCCGACCCTTTGACTATATACTAATGGACTGCTAGTCCCCCTCCATTTTCCATATGATCACTGCTCCAAAAGTTGTCCACAAGCTGGAGCCCGATATAAGTCCCGCCCCAGAGCCGAAAATGGAGCGTAATTTAAAAACCGGAAAGCAAAAAAATATTTCTCGATGTATTCATCAGCAACGCGGAGAAGGCAAATGCGAGCATATTTCGGCAACTCGGGTCCACTTTCCTGCCTGTTCTTTACAAGCAAAGCATCAACTCATAATATGCAAAGTTCCGGATTTGATGGAAATCTAATACAGAATTTTAGGTTATAAGTCAAAAGTCAACTGACGTGTAAATCAGCTGACGAGTATTATAACCGCGTTGGCATATATATGTGATGTATTGCAGCCTTTCGCATAGCAATATTTTGACAAAGTGTGAATATTTGACAATATAAATGTTTATATATTCAAAGGTGTGAATAAATTGCAGGGTATCACAATATGCAATGCGTGCTCATAGAGTCATATGTCATAGACACAAAATAGCTACCAATTTAGTAACATACCGCAACCATTTAGGGTCCCGCCGCGCCACCGTTGCTTGGAGACACACATGGATCGGCGCTAGCAGTCCAATAGTATATAGTCAAAGACCCGACCGAGTCTACCTTCCGTAGGCTGAATGGATGAATAGAGACCTCACAATTATTTTTTCTCAACTACTCCCAAAGCTCAAATATCAAGTCGCGTAGCATTACAAAAATGAACCACCGGAGCAGCACTTTACTGTGGATGTCGCGCTAGGCGGGGAGTGGAGGGGTCATTTTCAACACGACTCGCCGAAATACATGCCGGTGAGCGATCTATACAATACTTCAATCAACGCTAATACTAAATGTAGCACTCAAAATAAAATCGATTTAAGTTCTATGTCGGATGAAATAATGGAAAGGAGTAAGCGTGCAAATAACATTATTTGCTTTAATGTTCCTGAGCAAGATGATGATGAGGACAACGTTGTCGTGCAAAGTATCTTTTCGTCAATATCAAATGGAACAATAAAATTGAAACAAACGATTAGATTGGGAAAGAAAATTCCGGGAAAATGTAGGCCTATTAAGGCGGTTTTACATTCCGTGGAAGATAGTAGGAATATTCTTCGCAGCTCAGGTCGTTTGAAGCAGAATGAAAATTTTAAAAATATTATATTGAAAAAAAACGTGCGAGGACTTTTGACTAAAACGAATTTATTTTATAATAACGTCTTAGCGTGTGAACATGATATTCTTACGTTTACTGAAACATGGTTACACAATGGTGTCGCTGATTCAGAATTATTTCCAGAATCATTTAACGTATTTCGGTGTGATAGAATTGGTAGAAGAGGAGGCGGAGCAATGATAGCCGTTAAAAATAATCTGAATTGTGTTACTGAAAATGTACTTTTAGGAGCAAATGTTGAAATTGTAATTGTTTTGTGTCACTATTAATAGTGATACTATATGCTTTGTTTCTTTGTATATTCCCCCTGCTGAACCTACTAATACGTACGTTACTGTTTTTAACGAGTTAGATCGAATTTTCTCGAAATATAGTTCTGTCATTGTATGCGGTGATTTCAATATACCTAACTATAAACAATCTATTGAAGATAAATTATATAATGGTAAAATATCAGAATTAAATAACTTAATGCTACTTAATAATTTAACTCAACATAATAATAAAGTCAATGTTAATAATAGAATCTTGGACCTTGTCTTAACTACAAATAATATTAGCTGCACATTTCATTCTGACTTATCACAAAAGTTGATCTCCATCATCCACCTCTGATATTTTCGATAGACACTGTTTCTAATTCATACGTAAATATGGACAGTAATCCGAAATGTTTAAAATATAACTTTCGGAAGGCAAATTTTAATTTGCTCTATGAAAAAATACTTAATTGTGATTGGACTGTGAATAGCCCGTTCTCCGGAATTTCCGTTCTCCTGGTTCAATGAATTATGGAGACAAAACAATAGATAACCCCTCCGAGATAGTTGAGAATTTTGGCAAGTATTTTTCCTCTGTTTATACTCCAAGTACATCAACATCCTAATTGAATGATTTGATATTTAACCAAAGTGATACAATTAATATTGAAACTATAAATGACAGTGATATATTAAAGGCTGAGTAATAACTTTACATGTGGTAGTGATAATATTCCTTCTTTCTTGGTGCGAGATTGTATTTCAGCTTTACTAAAACCACTTAGTCATAATTTTAACTTGATATTGAAAACAACGGATTTTCCAAATATTTGGAAAATTGCACGTGTTACCCCTGTCCTAAAGTCAGGAAGTAATCAGATTATCACTAACTACCGCCCAATTTCCATAATAAACAACTTTGAAAAAATCTTTGAAATTTTTATAGCTAGTAAGATTTACTCTTATGTAAAATTACAAATATCAACAAAACAACATGGGTTTATGAAAAAAAGATCCACCACTACAAACTTGGTAACTTTTACGGAATTTGTATCTCGTCATCTCGATCAGCGTATGCAAGTTGATGTAATATACACGGATTTTAGCAAAGCCTTTGACTCTATTAACCACACGGTTCTTTTACGTAAGTTAGGAGTTTGGGGGTTTAGTGATAATATGATTAATCTAATAAGATCTTATCTATCGGAGAGGTGGCAGTACGTAGAATATCTGAACAATAGATCAAATAAATTTTGTCTCACCAGTGAGGTCCCTCAAGGATCAAATTTAGGGCCTTTGTTGTTCATCATGTTTATTAATGACCTTGTAGTCAATATACAGTCTCCAATACTTATCTACGCAGACGATGTGAAAATTTACAGATGCATTCGATCTGATGAGGATTGTCCTGCATTACAAGAGGATTTATTACGAATACAAACCTGGAGTAAAGCCAATGACTTAAAGTTAAATATTTCAAAGTGTAAATGTATGTCCTTCTTTCGCACAGTAGAATCTATCCGTTTTAATTATTCCTTAGATAACATCTTTTTAAGTCATGTCGACACCATTAGGGATCTTGGGGTGTTGTTTGATAAAGAATTGTCCTTTGTTCCACACTACAGTCAAATTAACAGAAAAGCGATGAAAATGCTTGGTTTTATACGCTGCATAATTGAACCGTTTGGGGATATAAATGTAATTATATCTTTATACGTATCGTACGTACGTTCAAAATTAGAATACTGTGCGGTAGTATGGTCGCCGTCATATGGTGTACATATCAAATCAATAGAGAGGATGCAAAAGGTTTTTCTCAGGTTTCTTTACTTCAAGATTCATTCATATTATCCAGCAGACTCTCTTGCGTATTCCGATATGTTGTCCATGTTTAATTTAAAGTCATTAGCTTCTAAACATAAGATAATATCAACGAAATTCTTGTATCAAATTATTCATAGTGATATAGATGATCCTAACTTATTAGCTCTAATTAAAGTGTATGTACCTAGGTTCGCTAGTAGAAACCCGATCACTTTTTTGTACAATCGTAGTCAGACAAATCTTTATTTTAATTCACCGCTAAACACTATGGTCCGAACGTATAATAGCATTCAAGATCTGGTCGATATATTTAATATCTCCTTACGCCAATTTACGGAATCTACCGTAAATTTATTATAGAACACTACGTATTTGCTATTTTATTTATTTATTGTTACTCACTGTGGTTTTTAAGTTTTTCTAATGTATTAATATTAGTTTTTGTTTGTACATTTATTATTGATTTTTATACAACATTGCGCTATTTTGTAATTATTGAGATATTTCCCTGTAATTGGATACTTCTGTTGGGAAATAAATATTATTATTATTATTATTTACCAGCTTTGCGTCCCATAACATTTTCAACGGTTTAAAAATGCTTCAAGCCAAGGGTTGTAGAACATGACTGATGTAAGGCGGTCATTTAAGAATTGTTACATTTTCTTCCAAAGCTATCTCTATTAATCTGATGGTCAGTACTTATTGTTTCCAAGTAACTTTTTTGAAAATAATTTTGAAATATCTCTGCCTCCATCCAACCATTACTAGTTGCAGCATACATGGTTCCAGGTTAACCAGTATTCCCTGATGCCTGCCATTGATCCCCGATATTTTTGCCTTTAAAAATTATCATGGGGAACTTCTGTTTCCAGAAGCAGAAGCAGCCATCAACACTGTTATATTTTCCCTTCCAGGAGCAATAACAGTGCGAGTGCAAGAAACATTCATACTGCCAACAAAGTTCATGTGCGTCCGAATTTATTAAAAGACATTGAATTAGTTCGAGCACCTTGAACCCCACTACGTTTTTTTTTTTTAAGGAAGGAAGTGAATGGAATTGTGGGTTAAGGAGAGTGAACGATTAGGGAATTTTGGCGTCGGCTAAGAAACAAAGTAAATAATATACCATTTAGCTTCATAATAAATATAATAATATCAATACCTTATAACAATCAAATATTTTAAAGTACATAAAAATCACATGCTTAATAAAACTATAAAAACAATAAAATATAATTATGGCATAAAATTGGCTGCAACTTCAATTTTTAACGTATAGCAAGGCATTGCTAAATTCTAACATACACATACATATCACATAACATTAGTCCTCAATTCTGATAAGGGGTGCGGATTTTTCCAGGATGGCGTTAGTCGCCGCTTGGAAATCGCCATGATTTATCTGCATCGGATTGGAGTATTCGTGATCACCAGGCTGGAGCATAGGCCTTGCACTTTCATTTTGATCGGTAGCGAGTCCAAACGATGGATTATGGAACTTCATACTGAAAAGAGAGATACTTTAAAATACGGTTTGCCAACGTCTAACAGAAAAAGCTAATAGCTTCGTCATCAAACTACATAGTTGCTTCCTTACAAGGTTTACAGTGGTAGTGGCAGAAAATTTACTATGTAAGTGAATTTTCCTATTTTTAGTGTTTCCAATTGAGAAATGGCAAAATCAGTTGTTATAAACCTATCAAGTGTTTTTCCCATGCGCGTGAACAGTTTGTTGTAAAATTAAAGAAAGACAACTTTGCTGTCCAAGGACCAATCCCACACCCTGAAGTTAAGAGCAGTATCAAAGTTTGCAAATTTGGAGATAATAATCTTCTCAGGGCAGAAAGACCTCAGGTCAGACTAACCCCTATAACTTCATAATGTTAATTTAAAGATATAATGTGTCTGAATAAAGATGTTTTCTCTCTCTAATCTTCTCATATGTGATAGCATATGTGTTTGTGTGTAAGTGTGTGGTGGGGGCTGAGATTCAGAAAACAGTAACAAGTTATAAATATTTAGTTATAATTACCTGACATTAAATTTAGCACTGCTTCTCCTCTTGACGATCAAATAAGCAGCGAGCGCAATGAGCACTATAAAGATTGGAATGATAATAGCAGCTGTGAAAGTTCCGGACTCTTGATCCCCATTACTATAAATTTGACTACCAAACACTGGCTTCTTACTGCTTAACTGTGGCACTTCATTACTCAAGCAGTCAACACCTTCCTCCGTTACTTTTCCCGATTCGCAAAGACATCTAGCGCCGACGTCACTAGGCACGCAAATGTGATGGCACGAATGCGACGAGCAAATATTCGGGCCTTTTCGCTGCTTAGACTCTTGGGCAATTACGAATAGATCAACGGCATACGGGCTCAATTTCAATAACTCACAAATTCTCTCATCACCGTACAATCTACATTTTCCCATGTAACCGTAATTGGTGAGGTAATGGAGATGATCTTCAAGGAAATTCAAGCCGTTCGCTTTGGTAACATTGCTTACAATTACTGATCGATCCGTACCATCATATCCAATCCTGTAAATGTTAGCATGGTGCTGATCTACGTAATACAATAGCTTGGCGTAAGGATCAAATGTGATTCCGGTTACAAATCCAGATGACGACTTTACAATTTCCTGCGCTTTGGAACCATCCAAGTTGGTTTTGTAGAGAACAGTGTGGGGATTGTTAAACACCCACCAGCTGGTTAAACTGTAAAATATGTATTTATTATAAGCATCAACGGCTAAGCTCGAGACTTGGCTGTGGGTATCGATGCTGACAACTTGCGCGCAATGCTGGTCGACGAAACTGCAAACTGTGATCGTTTTCTGGGAAGATTCCGCGTTGACATAGTAGATATTGTTTGTAATCCAATCCACGGCTAATTTCTGAGGTTTACCGATGTCTTTAATAAACTCCTTGGTGTAGTTTTTCATATTGATTCGGTGAATGGTGCCGGATTCCTCGATGCTGAAGTAAACGTAATTGCTGGCGACGCTAACGTCCAAGCCGGATATTTTTGGAGTCTCTTCTTTATGTAGGATTGTTAAGGAATTGTCGGCTTGAGATAATTTTCGGATTTCGTTTCCTATTGTGTATAATGTTGACATTGGTTCTCCAAGGCTTTTGCATGATAGTTTATCGGACCTAAAAATAAAAAACAAAATCAATTTCCGTTTTCTTCGAATATATCTGGGGCAGAAGCAACCAATTATTTGTAATACGAATGACCGATTTAAAAAAAATCAATTACCATGAAATACTTCGACAATCATTTGATGGTTGAATTTTTTAAAATTTCGATTCTATGCTACAATGCGCCGACTGACGGTCTATCCATTCTTCTCTATAACCTACTATACGATCAAAAATATTTTTTGTTCAAATTTAGTTCAACCTGTAGCATCAAGAACCATCGGCGGTGAAACGCTTAATCGACCAATTTCGGTGACTGAATGGGTTATATCCCTCACACTGAATCCGCTTCCCCATTGGTGACTACTGCATTGATGAGAACTAAAAGTCCAAAATCAGTTTGTCGTCTGATGGGGAAATGATAATTAATGCTTGCAAACATCCAGAACGTGGACGTTCTACAACAGTGGTTTAGGACAGATTGGTTTTAGCAGCTGTAAGAGTTACAGGGGGCGGATAAGGTAATCATTGGCAGAGATACTATAAGAAATCATCCCCACCAATCTTATTCTAGACGACCACTCAGAAACCCACCTTTGTCTAGAAGCAACCGCGGAGCAAGACTAAGAAAATATATTTACCTTGTGAATGTCGTGGAGTAAAGAAGTAAAAACACAACTAACTATTAACGTAGAAACTAAAACTAAACTTAAATGAACTTGAAACATTCATAAAACAATAGAACAGGTAAATAGTCACACCAAAAGGAAAATACAAATAATAGGGCCCGGATATTTAACAAAGTGCATATAATTTAATTTTCTCCATGACCTCTGTATAGTTAAAATGAAAATAAATCATTTGTCAAAAGTTGAATTGTTCAAAAAGGTATAATTAGAAATGTTTTATATGAAGAAAAAGTTATGGGTGACTATAAAAATTTGAATCCCAAATGTTACAAACCGTATTTTAGAATATTTTCTGATCTTTTATAAGTATTATATTTCCGGTAGCGGAAAAAAATTAATAAGCAACACGGAACGTAATGACAATTAACATTTTCAGCAGGCGACGAGCCTACCTCAAATGTTAATACGTCCTTACGTTCCTTGTTGCTTAAATAACTATTATTAAACAAAAGTGTAGCTGTCATTTCCAAGGCACTCTTTGCAAAAACAGGATTTTTAGCATATCCACTAAACTGCTAGACCAAACCCCAACACATGATACATCACCGTAATCAGAAAAAAAATCTATATTTGAAAATGTAAAAATACAAGATGGCGCCAATAAGAAAAAACAAAGTTGATGATGTTTCCCGAAAATCGAAACGTCGAATTTTTATTATTATATCACCACGTTGTAGAGCGTACAAAATGGCAATAATAAAGTATCAATTGTTTTGAAGTATGTCTATAAATAGTCTCAAAAAAAAATAAAACATTTTTTGAAAATTTCGGTTTTCTTCGGATATCTTCGGAAGTAGTCGGAATATTCTATGTTTCAAAACGGCATTATGTTACACTCCAGATTGGACAACTTTGCCCTAATTTAACCGAACTTGTATCTCTTCAAATAACCGAGATTCCCATGCTTGAGCTCCAAAAACGGGCATCCTGTATAGGGAAAATCGAAAAAAGTTGAAATTTAAAAATGTTATTTGCCACTGGTAGATTGTTATTTGAAGTTACAAATTTCACTCGGCAAAAAGAAGTTCAAAATTGACAATATGTGTTAAAAAAGTAGAAAGTGGAAACATTTTATTTGTCAAGGGAATGTTTATTAATTGAAGTTGAAAATTTGGAAACCTACATTGAAAAATCATATATTTTAACACAGTAGATGATTTTAAAAAATAATAAGTTTTATTGTCAAAGGAAGTTGAAAATCCAAAAGTTTCATCTGGCAAAAAAATATATTTATCACAAAAAAATCTGAGAATTTCATCTGACAAAAAGGAGTTAAATATTGACAACATATTTCCGTAAAAAAATTGAGAAATTAAAAAAATATTTTCCAATCGTTTGTTAAATTAAGGTGGAAATCTAAGAATTACATCTGACAAAAAAATTAAATATTAACAAATTGTGTGAAAAATTTTGTATGTGGAAAGTTGAATTGCCTAAAAATGTGTCAAGAGAAAAGAGTAAACAAAATTGACTATCATATCTATCGAAATAAGTTAAAAATTGGATAATAGCCATTTATCGAAAGTTTAGTTATCAAATGATGTTGAGGTACTAAAAAGTAATATATATTGTTAACCCTCTCTTTCCCAAATTAATTTTTGGAAATAAAAAAAAAAATTTTTTGTGAAATTATTGATTTAATGCCATATTCTAACTGAAGAAAATTAAATTTAAAAAAATGTCTCCTTATTTTTCCAGAAAACAAAATCATGACTCCATATGGAAAATAGTACCTAGGAATATCAAAACACAGATTACGGGGACCTGATAAATAACGCCATATGGCATCTGCGTGAAAGAACGTTGAAAATTAAAAAGAAAAAATTTTGCCAAAAAGAAACATTTCTCTGACGAAACTTAAAAATTTAAAACACCATTTTGTCACACGAAGTTAAAAATACCAACATTTACTCTGACAAAAAGAAGTTAAAACTTAAATCATTGTATCTATCGAAAATAAAAAAAAATATACGATAAAAAGTACGATATTAAGAAACCATATTGTCGAAAAAGTTGAAAATAGTAAAATTTTATTCTTTAAAAGTATGATTGTTCATAAAAGTTACAAATCCAAAAACAATATTGAAAAATTATGTTAAATTGTTGAAAATTAAAAAAATTCATTCTTCAAAAATTTTAATAAAACAAAATCTATTTGTCAAAAACAGGTTAAAGTTAGATTAAATATTTGTGAAAAGAACCGTATACTAAAAATTTAGTTATCAAAGAAAGTTGAAAATCTTAAAATTTTATTTGACGAAAAGCAGTTAAATATTGCTGATTTAAAAACAAAAACAAAAATATTTGCGAAAAGTTGACTTTATCAAAATAATGTAAAGATCTAACAATTTTATTTAACAAAAAGAAGTTAACAATTGACAAACTATATTTGCCAAAAGTTTAAAATTAAAAAAAATTATGTATGGAAAGTTTTAAATTTTTGTTTTATAATTTTAATTAATTGACATTTGAAACGACAAAATTTTGAAACATGAAAATAACTAATTTATTTCAAATTCTAATCACTTTTACTGTCAGTTTACTCAAAACTAAATAGATTTAGAAAAAAAACACTTATTTTTTATAAGTTGTACATTTTGGCATTCTTTACAATTATTATTAGTATAAATTACATTAACTATTGCCGTTCCATAATTATAGACAAAACATTTCAATTAATTTTCCTATCGAGAAACAATAATTTTATGAAAAATGTTTTCAAACAAAAGATGTTAATTTCGTTGCTGTCTTCAATATCGTATGTTCATTAAAAAAATGGTGATGTGGCCATCATGTTACTTTCTCCGACTAAATAATATCATTTATATTTACGCTTCCATGGTTTATTTTTAATTGAAATCATATTTTAAATGTACATCAAACGTTTCGTAGACTCGGATGAAACTGACGTTTAGAACGTCAAAATTATAAAAGATGGAAAAATCATACTTCAAATTCAAAAACTCAGTTTACTCAAAAACCAAAGATATTTCGAAAAAAACTTATTCTTTATAAGTTTTTCATTTTGGCATTCTCTACAATTATTATTAACATAAATTTACTGTAATTATTATCATTTCAAAATTATAAGCCAAAAATGAAAAAAAAAAAAAAAATTCTCGAATAACAATGATTTTATAAAAAATGTTTTCAAACAAAATAAGCCCATTTCTTTGTTGTCTCCAATATTTGTTTAAATATTTTTGTGATATTTTTCATATTTAAGGAAATATTGGCAAAAAACAAAAAACAGTTAAGGTAAACACCCACTTCCGGTGTACGAAATTTTACCAAAAGCTTTTCAGTTCTTTGGATTATCAAATAAGACGTATGTACAAAGTTTCATATTAACTGCTCTATTAGTTTTTGAGATACAGCGCGCACAGACACACAAATACACACATTTTTGAAAAAAAATCACGATCACAATACTTTCTCGTACTTCGTAACGGAGAAAGTGTGCCATGACTTTTTCGTTTTAAAAATTTCAGTTGGCACACTTGTTGGGAATTGACATATAAACATCAGATCTTTCTAGAAGTCACAATTATTCCGTGCTCACAATGGTTTACAGCTAACAGCAAAAAACGTTTCTAATTGAAAGTTATTTCCAAAATGGGATTAAAGTGGACGGAAATTGGGTGTATTCATTCCACACACCTTTAGCAGAGTTTCAGGAAGAATTTCCTAACGTGCCCATTATATATGATGAATTTAAAAATACCTTATCACGATCTGTTGTATTATTTCGTGAAACGGATAGTATTCTCCGTAAACCAGGAAGTGGTAGACCAGTTAAACGAACTCAAGATGTTATTAACACAGCCCAAGAAATTTTGGAAGATGAACCTTCGACTTCTCTGCGTCATTTGTCACAGCAAATGAATTTATCGGTAGGAATATGCCACAAGCCTCTACGATAAGATTTGCAAGTATACCCTTATCGCATAACATCGGTGCAAGAGTTATTACCTGTTGATTACCCCCAGACGACTGGAATTTTGTCAGTGGTTTTTACAAACTGTAAACGAGGATGTTTTACAAATTACTTTTTTTACCGATGAAGCTTGGTTTTACAAGGATGGGTACATTAATTCCCAAACTATGAGAATTTGGTCGGATGAAAATCCTCGTATATATCGAGAGAAACCACTACATCCAGAGAAAGTTGGCGTTTGGGCAGCGATTAGTGGGAGAAGATTAGTTGGACCGATATTCTTTGAAGGTAAAATACTATTTTTATTATTAATACTAAAAATTCAATAACCGTGCATTCATTTTAGGTACGATAACTGCAAACCGTTATCGTACAGAAATTTTATTGCCTTTTATAAATGAATTAAATGATGACAAACTACAAAGTGGATATTTTCATCAAGACGGAGCAACTCCTCATTGCACAGTGGATAATTTGGCCATTTTGGAGGAATTTTTTGAGGACCGAATAATAAGTCAAAATGCACGGATTCGCTGCGATTTAACACCATGCGATTTTTTCTTGTGGCCATACCTGAAAAATTGTATTTATGCACAACCTGTACACAATCTAGAAGACATGCGGCAACGAATTCGAGATCAATTTATAGAAATTAACAATAATCCAGTGTTGTTGCGGAGCGTAATGGAGGGTATGCGACGAAGAGTTCAGGCTTGTGTTCAAGAAGAAGGAAGGCACGTACATTTAATATAATTTTATAGTGAAAAATTTAACGTTACTTACGTTTTCTATAAATTGACTACAGTTTGTTTAATTTTGAGAAGTAACATAACCTCAATATGGTTGTAACCAACTTAGATTTTTAAAATTAAAAAATCATGGAACACTTGAGGTTTTTTTTAAATGAACATACTTTATTTGTTTAAGTACACGCCTGCCACAAGAAGATATTGACGATGTTATTTTGTCTATGAACAATAGGTGCAGAGTCGTGATTAATCAATGTGAAGGTCAGACTCTGTAGTAATAACTTTAACTGGAACAAATTCGGTATTTATGAAATGAGAAGTTCCAGAAAAAAATCCTTGGTCGATTTTTGTTTTTTATTGCGCACTTTGTAGCGTCTAAAAATGGTATGACATCACTAGTCTTCACGTATGACGTCATAGACATTATTTGAACAATAACCATTTATTTATTATAACCCAAAACACACAATGCATATGAGTAAAGTTTTTCAATGTAAATTGTTTTACTTTTTGCGAAATAACAGGGAAGATTCTGTGTCTGGAAATACATCTCACAATCAGTATCCTACTTGCTTACAACATACATTCGAACAGAATAAATTTCATTATTCACATACCTGATAATATAACCATCATAGCAATCGCAGCTGTAGCCACCAATTTTCTCTGTACATAACTGGCTGCAAACTGGCGGATCTCTGTTGCACTCTTGAATATCTCTACAGCTACGTCCATCTCCTGCCAATTCGTAACCGTCATGGCATTGGCACATTGGTCCATATGGTGTGGCTATGCATTTATGATCACATGGGTTCAAGTTTCCTTGGCAAGATGAATTGCACGCACCGTGTTCATCACTTCCTGTAAATAATAAATAGCACAATTTACATTAGTGTACTACCATTTTTTTAAAATTGAAACTGTTAATTATTACCTTCATTTATTTAATGTACAATTTTTTAAAATCTAAATTTATGCTCGGTATTCTTAGTTCATGAATTCTCTCGTTTCGATCGAGTAGTGTAAGAGATTGTTGTGTACGTAAGTAATACTACGCAATAGTGATATATAAAATGTCAAATTTGAAATATTTTCCTTATGGGCATAATTAATTTAGCATGGTGGTTGCTCAGTACTACTTTTCAGTAAACTGTAAGGGACAACATCAAGCGACCACAAAATAAGGATTATTGAAAATGGAGCGCTACACGAAAGAACAATGTGTTTTCATTTTCATTGTTGAGCAATATGTTAAAAATAATGAGGGTTTGAGAGCTACCGTTCGCAATTTTGATGAAAAATATGGTCGTAATAGTGATTTAACTTCAACTTAATTTAATAAAATAAGAAGACAGGATCAGTAAGCGATCTTAAACACTGGCCGTTCTTCAACAAGTCGTTCAACACAAAACACCAAAGCAGTTTGCTTGTGTTGCTGATAGTCGTGGTCAAGAATTGGACATTCGAGAAGCTCTTTGGCGTTTCTCACGAAAGATTTGCATCTTCATGCTTACAAAATTCAATTGACTCAATATAGAAGCCTAATGGCCACGCACAGTGAATATAGTTCGTTGAATGGTTTATGGAACAACAATAAGTAGATGCTGCTTTTTTTAAACAAAAGCATCTTCAGAGATGAGGCTCATTTTCATCGCTCATATCGACAAAATTGTTGCATTTAGGGCTCAGAAAATCCACGAGTGACTGTTAAGAAACAAATGCATCCATAACGTGTCGCTGTTTGTTGTAGATTTTGGGCTGGAGGCATCATCGGACCATTCTTCTTCGAAAATGTGGCTGGTGACGAAATAACAGTTAATGGTGCTGGTGCTCGTTATCGCGATAGGATTATCCAGTTTTTTGTGCCTAAATTGCAAATGTGGACGATATGTGGTTTCAACAAGACGGTACCACAAGGCACTCAGCCAGAGAAACAATTCAATAAATGCATGAGTCATTTTCTGGTGGTGTAATGTCCCGTTTTGGAAATCGGAATTGGCCGCCCAGATCATACGACTTAACGCTGTTGGACTTTTTCCTTTGATGTTTATGCCAATAAGCCCACCACTCACGAATTGAAGGAGGAAATTGAGTGCTGTATCAACAAATTTTAGCCACATTCATGCAAAACAGTCACGGAAAATTTCAATAAAAGAGTGCGTATGTGATAGCAAAGCCGTGAAAATCCGATATGCTATTCTATACATAACCCTATAATGAATCAATAAAAAAATACAATTTTTAATTAGAAACCCGTGTTTTCTATCAAAATTACTTCTTGCGTGACACCATCAATTCAGCTGCTGAAATGATTGTTAGAAAATCATTTTTGCTCACCAGAAAGTGAGCCTGTATGCATAGCTACCAGTGGGTGAAAGTTCCTCGTTCGTTCATTTCACTTTCGCTTACTGTGTTTTACTCACTGGTACTCATTCACACACAATGATCTGTCATTGTGTAAATTTTTCCAATTCTTTCTGATAACATGATTTTGATTTTTTAGGCAACATTTGGTACCTTGCGGCCAAGGCCGCTCGTGGGTTGTTGGCCCCCAGGTACAAAAATGATATAGCCGCCCTTCATAATTTGATTCATACAAAACAAAATCAGAATTGGACATTTCCTCATAATCCACTGTTTTCAAGAAGTTGCTTTGAAATTATTTTTACCACAAAATATTTTTGTACGCCTGTTAGCGTTAGTTAAAATCGATTTCTTTGATTATTGATCAGGCACGGAACTGCTTTTTGCGCGAGGTCTTGAGATCTTCGGCTGTTGCGACCATGGAGACTTTTGATCGGCATGACTTGGTGAATATTTTTCAGTTGGTTTCAAGGAGATTGACTGAAAGCCATTTCTCTAACAAAAACTGCGGGGTCCTTTGATATAACTATTATCATTTCATGATTATAGATCACAGAACTAATCATTTTTCAATTTTTAGTATTTTCTCGAAAATCAAAGAGTTCATGACATACATTCATAAACAAAATATGTGCAGTTCTTTGTTATCTTTAACATTTAACCAAAATATTTAAAACATATTTTTCATATTTTACGACTATGACTCATAATTAATTCTAGATTGTGATAAGAAGATCACAATCTAGAATTAATTATGAGATATAAGATTTCATTAATTTTTGTGATAATCCTAATTCAATAACGCAAAAGTGTAAAAAATTATAATAATTTCGGCGCTTGACAAATATAAATAAAAATATTTGCTCGAAATTCATTCTAGATCATGATTGTGCGAAAACTTGCAAACGACCCAAAGGCTAATTTTTGAGATAATAGTACTTAAACAGAGTGTAAAGTTTAAAAATACACTAACATTCATTTTAGGCCATCATTTTGTAAAAATTTGCAAACGCCCAGTCTCATTTTTTTAAAAGTTTGAACAAAGCGCAAATATTTTAAAAATTGCAATCTTTTCGTTGAAAAAAAATTGAAAAAAAAACAATTGTCATTGGCTTCAAATTTTCCAAATTTACTAAAAATTAATTCTAGATCATAACTTTGCAAAAAGTTGCAAATGCCAACTAATTAAGATAATTCCACTTGAATAGATTTTCATGAAAATAAGACAATTTTTATCATTTTTGTTCGCCATATTGGATCCGCCATTTTGTTTTTTAAATTTTTAATATTAGATTCTTAATCAGAGACCTCAAAGAGCCATATACCAATTTTCACCCAATTCGGATAACGCCTTCATCTTTTTGACAACATTTTCGCTATTTGAAACCACTGTGTTCTGGTGAGCAGCGAGGATTTTCTGATGGGCACTAAATATTCTACTCACTGGTGACTTTTCTCACCGAAATGACAAAATAACTCTCGAAGTGTCACGAACGAGTAGAATCGAGTACTAGGTTGTAACTTACAGAAAATACATCATTTCGGTAAGGAAAGTCACCGGTGACAGAAAACACCTATGAATGGGCTGGGAATTATCTGCTTTATCCAAGTAGGTTTAGTATTGATATATTTCTGTGCCATTTATTCAATCATTTAATTTTAAAAAGCACTTACCATCATAACAATTTTCAATTCCATTACACACCAAATTGAAGTCGATGCACGAACCACTTTTGCATCTGAATCCGTTGTCACACGGCACATCCTTGTTCTCCTTCGGTACGTTTTCGTTGTTGCAAATGGTTTCATCTGAATTATCGCCGCAGTCATCAGTGCTGTCGCAAAGCCAGTTGGTAGGAATACATTTTTTATTCGAGCACTCGAATTCATCGACGTGGCATTCGGAGCAGCCTTTTTCATCTTCGTGGTGAGGACACTCTGATGTGCCGTTGCATTTGGCTCCGAGAGGAATGCAAATGGAGGTATCGCTGGTGCACTGGAACTCGACTGGGCTGCAGGCCGAGGTATCAACATGGCAAGACGACTCATCACTATAATCGCCACAGTCATCGATGGTGTTACACTTTAGGGAGGAATCCACACAAAGTCCGTTGTTGCACGTGAACTGATTCGGGCTGCAAGTTCTTTGGACTGTAAATGGGTTTAATAAGAATTTAAATTTAGATGGCATTTTTCTATACTTACGGCAGCCGGCGTGTTCATCTGAATAGTCGGCGCAATCGTATTCGCGGTCGCATTCCCAATTTTTCGGAATACACACCCCAGTTAAGCACCTAGTAAAAAGAATAAGACATTAAATCTTTGTAAAATAATAGTATATTGTACAACGAGCATATAATCATGGCTATTAATCATGAGAACGATGTTTGCAGAACGAGCCGTAGGCGAGTGGAGCAAATCGTTTGAGTGATTAATAGCCATTATATGCGAGTTGTACACTATACTTTGTTCACGAAAATTAAAATCAAAATCAAAATAAAAAAAAAATTGTAATTACAATTACAATTGAAAAAAAAATTAAAAACGGTATTAAACAGGGGAAACAAAATATTATCATAAATCGCGTTCTGTGGATTAAAGCGCGAATTAGCGTGTTTAATAACCATATTAAACACGCAGATGCGTGTGCGTGTTTAATAACATTGAGTGTTAAATGTACCCCATTAATGCTGCCCATAGAGTTAAATAATGCGCACATTATAACATTTTCGTGAACAAAGCTATTTAAAACAGTGTTCATACTTTGCGCCGATAATAAAGCTATTACAACACTCAAAACAGTTTCATAATTGGTTTTTGTTATTACTAAACAAGGGCTATAATAGTTTTGGTGTAAATTTTAATAATAGGTAGAATTAATAACAGAAGTATAAACGTCAAATGCATCAAACTATAATAAACAGTGGACATAACGTAGTAGTAACATAACTTTTAGTTTATTTAATACAGGCGATACTACAGTTACCAACCACTATAAAATTACATACATATTGTTTTTTTTTTGATAAAAATACCACAAAAGATGCAAATTATTTAAAAAAAATTGTATAAAAGTCTTGTTTCATAAATGACATTATCTTACTTGTCCTAAACAAATATCCCTTTTAAAACTTGTGTTTTAATGTACAGTAGTAGATAGAACACAGAGATATTTAGGGGTAAAGAGCAATGTTGAAAATGGGCATTTACGTTATTTACACCGTTTTTAAAGTACAGTGAAGACGATCTGTGTGCAAGTAGTCAAATAAAAATAACACAAAGTTTTGTTAAATACAACCTATAGTTGTAGGTCTGTTTTATTAGGTTGTTTTTTCTCTTTTCAATGATGTTCGGAATATGCACCAATAAATCATTATTATTATTATTATTATTATTATTATATAGCATGTGAGGATTGTATTTGTAATTTTATTAAAATCTATTAAAAATTACTACCTCTGTTCCATAATAAGTGAGCCATTATCGATTTTTATTTTTTCCATAATATGTGAGCCATTCCCGTTTTATATTTTCTCCATAATGATTGAGCCATTACTGATGTTTATTTTTTACAAAATAGGTGAGCCGTTTTCATTTCTACGTACTATATATACCGTGTGTCTGGGATAAGGGGCGAACATAGGAATTTAACATGTAAAATTAAAAATGTGTAATTATTCTCCCCTGTTTAATTTAGAGAAAAATTGCGAAGGAATATTTTTTAGAGAATTAAAAATTGTTTTTTTAATTTACGTTTGTACCAGAATACACCTCAAAAATAATAAAAATAAGTTGAACAATGTACCATTTAATAAAAACCCTTGCCATGAGTTTGACAAGTTTCAGTAAAAACTGAATAATAGCCATTCATTTTTGGTTGATTAAATTTGGTCTTCTCATCGTTTGAAACTTCCGGCGTTAGATGACTTTCCCTTAAAAAATCGAATTTGAATTGTGGTTTTTGAAAAATTAAAATGTCAAATATTTTGATGTCCATGGTACATGTGATTAAGAATTTGGTGTATATTAAGAATATCAAAATTAAAATTAAAAAAATAACTAAGTGTCAATAAATTTGAAAGAAAACCCAAATGGCTCACTTATTATGGAACAGAGGTAGTATTATTTTTCAAACATTCAGTATATTTTCTCACTTTCATCTTAGTTGGCTTGCGTTATTTATAGACAGATTAATTGTCAATTTTCGGCCAGTTTTCCTTCTCAAAGTGTAAACAAGGCAACTGTGAAAAGTTTAATATGTTAGACTGCTTTATTCGAAATAATAACAACAACCAAATATATCATTTTTTAATACATTAAAAAAACCTATCTTATCAATTAAACTAATAATTTTGAGAAATGAATTTTGAAATTATTATTGCCAATCAACTTAATTTCTCTATTTCTAACATTATCACAACAAGACAACATGGTTTCACGAGGAACAGGTCTACTTCATCAAATTTAGTATATTTTACGGAATTTATTTCTGGTGCACTTGATAACCGGTCTCAGGTTGTGTAATTCTAACTGACTTTGGTAAAGCCTTCGACTCAATTAATCATACTATTATTTACAAAAACTTGAAGCTATTGGTTGTCACTACAATGTCATTAATTTGTTCAAAAGTTATCTTGCCAGTAGTGAGGTTCCGCAAGGTTCTAATATTGGACCCTTGTTATTTTTAATCTTTATTAATGCGTTACTGTTAATTTAACTTCGGAGGGCTGAAGGACATTATTGATGACCCTTTCTAACTTTGTAATCCTTAGTTGGAATAAAGTTCTTTATTATTATTATTTAATTTCAATATATGCTGATGATATTAAATTATTTGAAACAATTATGTCAGAACAAGATTGCTGCATTCTTCAGAATGACCTTCAAAGTATTCATAGTTGGTGCTGTAATAATGACCTGCTCTTAAATATAAAAAATGTGAGCAAATATTCACACGAAAAAGATCAGCTGTTAACTATAGTTATAAGATTAATGATAGCTGCTTGGAAAGATGCTCTGTTATAAAAGATTTGGGGATTATATTTGACAGTGAACTGAACTTTAATTATCACATTAATAACATTTGCGCTGAAAGTTTAAATCTACTTGGTTTAAAACACTCAGGCCTTTAGGAGCACGCATGCAATTTTACAGCTATATTTTGCATATGCATATATATCCACGAGAAGCAAAATCCACGGGGTTGTCAAAGGTTGAATGATTTTTAATCAATGCAACCGGCTTTTAAATATTATATTTAATCAATTTGAAACTATGGTATATGCGGTGACCTAAACATCGACGATTTAAAAGTGAATCAATTGTCAAATTCCCTAAAAGATCTAATAAATGCGCATAGACTATATTCCTAAATAAATGATGGCACTAGAATTCAAAAGTTTCTTAATTCACAAGACGTTTCTAAAACCTCGATAGATTATAAGGTGTGAGCCACTGAATTTTGTTGCTGAGATGGCCATGCCTGAGAGAGAAACATAGCAGGCATGTCTGAGATTAATTGTTTTTTGAATTCAACTGAACTAACATAGTCTTTCATGACGTGAATTGCCATTTTAAATACAAACTGACAAGACGGGACTATTTATATTATTGAACAATGGCTTTCATGAACGTGGTGGGCATATAACCCATCTTATAATTTTTGATTTTCTCCAATTAACCCTTTGTTTCGTAGATATTAGTTCCTGTAGGCTATATGTCCTAATTTTTAATATGCGGCATTCGTAATTTATCTCACAGCCAACTTTGAAACAAAATTTTGTGGCTCATACTATACAGTGCAAACGTTGTGTATTTTCCATACCCCCACCCCTTTGCGTAATGACGTCATCACAATTTTTTTTTAAATGGAAACCATTTCTTTTTATTATTTTTTTGGTATAAAAATAACTATACTACACTAGATGAAAATAAATACTTAAATAACTTACCTAAATTGATTAGATGAACAAGTTGTCGATAAACAATTGAACTCATCTCCGCCATCACTGCAATCCTTAATTCCATCGCACACAAATCTCTCATTGATGCAACTGTCATCGAGGCACTTGAAGTAATTCGTCTGGCATCTTTTCGCATTTTTGTCCGAACAGTGAATCTCGTCCGACTTATCCGGGCAATCGTAATGCAAATCACAAACCAAATTATTACGAATGCAGTCCCCAGTTCCGCACTGGAAATAACTGCTGGGGCACTGCTTCTTGAAAACACACTCTTCCTCATCCTCGCCCATGAGGCAATCTTTGTGACCGTTGCATCTTAACCTTCTGGAAATGCAAACGTCTGATTTTTCGCAGTAAAATTCGGTGGGGCCGCATTCTTGACGTTTGATGCAAGTCTCGTTGTTTCCATGTACGGCCATACCCATCGGGCAAGCGCAGGACACTCCTTTTCCTGATACAAGGCATAAGTGGGAACAATTTCCATTGTTCTTCTGGCAAGCGTGGTAAGGCACGGGGTTAGACATGATGGATACTAGTTGAATGCTTTCTGTGTTTTCTGGAATTACCAAGGTAATCTTCTTGTTTAACTCGTTTGAATTGTCCTTTACAGCCCAATAGATTTTTCTAAAATAAAACTCGTCAATTAAAATATATTCTTGGTAAGGTACACATTTTGTTATCAAACAATAGAAAAACATTTTGGTTATAGCAAAAATCAAAATAATGCATGAGCCGAGATTCGGGTAATTACCCTCCCTAAGAATTTTTCGCTTAACAATTTTTATTGTTAAAAATTACCGATATTCCATATTCCAAACAAATAATAACCGGTAAATTTTTCCAACGCTTTAAAAAGTTGGAGAAGCATAGGGAGATTTCACGGAACAGGTGCATGAGAGTGGAAACACCAGTTTATTTATCTTTTTTTTAATTACCCCCTAGACTAGTTGGTTGGAAACGCCCTTGTTTAAACTGTGAAATTGTCACCATCCGCGAACCTCAAAAATTCGAACAATCACAAAATACCAGGGTCTGAGTGAAAAAATCATATGTACCTTATGGACAAATTAGTGTTAAGTGAACAAACAAGAAAAATCAACCACAACCATGAAAATTGGAAATTACCAGATTCAAACTGTTATATTTAAGTGCTCATCCATTAATTTGAATAATTCCTATTTCCACCCTAATTAGGAAGTAAGATCAATTTTCTTTGCTAATAATATTAATATTAAGTTTTAATTATCTTATATGACTGAAAATATAGAGGAAGTAATTTGTGTTATCAAGCTGATAACATCCCGCAATTCGACGGTAATCCGAAATAGCTCACACCTTTGACTATATACTATTGGACTGCTAGTCCCCCTCCATTTCCCATATGATCACTGCTCCGAAAGTTGTCCACGAGCTGGAGCCCGATATAAGTCCCGCCCCGGAGCCGAAAATGGAGCGTAATTTAAAAACCGGAAAACAACAAAAAATATTTCTCGATGTATTCATCAGCAACGTGGAGAATGCAAATGCGAGCATATTTCGGCAACTCGGATCCACTTTCCTGCCTGTTATTTACCAGCAAAGCATCAACCCATAATTTGCGAAGTTCCGGATTTGATGGAAATCTAATACAGAATTTTAGGTTCTAAGTCAAAAGTCAACTGACGTGTACATCAGCTGACGAGTATTATAACCGCGTTGGCATATATACGTGGACGTATTGCAGCCTTTCGCATTGCAATATTTTGATACAGTGTAAATATTTGACAATATATGTGTTTATATATTCAAAGGTGTGAATAAATTGTAGGGTATCACAAAATGCAATGCGAGCTCATAGAATCATATGTCATAGACACAAAATAGCTACCAATTTAGTAACATACCGCAACCATTTAGGGTCCCGCCGCGCCACCGTTGCTTGGAGACACTCATGAAGCGGCGCTAGCAGTCCAATAGTATATAGTCAAAGGCTCACACGTTTTGTAAATGCTTGAGAACATTTTCTTAAAGCATTTCAAAATATCGCTAATGTGAATGACCCCATTAACTTTTTTTTACTCTCGTTCTGAATTGAACAAGTGGAATTTAATTAAAAATGTATGAAATCAACTTTTTCCGACCAACGCAGCATTGATTGCCTCGTCCAGGACCTGATTTCACTAAAACCATTCAAAAATGAAACACCCACAAATTTTGGTATGCGTATACAAGATGCAAGCAGCATTTAATTTTCAAAATTAAATTAAGAAATTGTTGATCCTCGCGAGAAAAATATAAAAATCGCTCATTACGACGATTTTGCTTTAAAAACATTCATTAACCCCTTAACTGGTACGGATCTTTTCATAAAGTGTGTACCGCAGTGGGACGAAATTTTTGACGCTGGCGTACATATACGTCATATCCATTTACTCATAACCATTATATAAAATTCATTTGTACGTCATATCCATTGTATACAGTTATCGTATACGTTTCATTGAACAAAATTGCTTAAATTTATTTAGATTTAGACATCGGGTTTAAAAATATTTAAATTATATACATAAAATTAAAAGACAATTAAAATTTATTTCATTATTAAATAGTTAATAATAATTTTACAAAGAAGATAAAAATATAATAACATATATAAAATTTGAAACATCCTATTCTTTTGTGTGACAAACATTCTTTGCACCAATATCTTGATTCTTTACGTATACCCTTCTGATGGCAAATTACACATCTTTTTGTCGGCTTTTGTTTTGTTGTGGATGGTATTAGTGAAGGAAAATGCCCTTCCAGTAATCGAGAAATTTTTTTCGTTTTAGATTTTCTTATGCTAACATCCTTTTTCTCTGCATACTTTTCTATAATGTCTTCAGACAAATCTAATATGAAGTTTATTCGTTTATTTTTACCTCCAAGTTTTTTATTTATAACGTAGCAATTTAAAGTGGTCAAATCTAAAAAATGTCGAAAAATTTTCATATAATATTTTTTAAGTCGATTTCTTGAACATGCATAAAAGTGCAAATTACTATCAGCCAAGTTTACTCCACGCATATTAGCGTTGTAATCTAAAATTACAGTGGGTTTTCTACAATGTGGTCTCCTTTAATTTTTATCAATTGTTTGGATTCGTCGTGGATACTACTTCCCATCAAAATCTCACGTTTGTCCTGCCATTTCAAAACCATTTGTTTACGTCGGTACATAGCAATATGCTCACCTTTCTTTAATTTTGTACTTTTAACTTCTTTGGGAATATTGATTCTATTTTTTCGTATTGTTCCAACACAATCTGTACGTTTTTGAGTTAACTTATCCATTAAATCAATATTTGTGTAATAATTATCTATGTACAAACAATATCCTTTTTGTAAAAGAGGATGTATTAATTTAAATACGATTATGGATGAAATGGGCTCATTGGGGAAAATGTGGTCACCATATTTTGTATGTTTGCCGGTATATAAAAAAAAATTATAACAATATCCTGATTCGCTCTCACATAACGCAAACATCTTCATTCCAAATCGTTTTCTCTTAGACGGAATAAATTGTCTCCAAGAAAGTCGCCCTTTCCATCCTATAAGTGACTCATCTATAGAAATATTTTTGTCTGGTATATAAACAGACATAAACTTATTTCGCAAATGATCCAAAACTGGATTTATTTTGTGTAATTTATCTCTTGCAGATGTGTCACTACAACCTTCATTATTACAAAAATGTAGAAACTTTTGTAATAAGAAAAATCTTCTTTCTGTAATTATTCGTGAATAAAACGGCGTTTCAATACTCTCTCTTCTTGTAAAATACGAGTTAGATGTTGGCTTTGAATCTATGCCCTGAAGAAGAAGTAAACCCAAAAATGTTCGAATTCCTTTAGAATTTGTTTTAATCCAACGTTGTGATCGAGATTTCGGTTTTAGAATAGAACTATTTTTTTCAAAAAACTGTTGAGCATAACGATTAGTTTCCGTAACAACAATATTAATGAGGTTATCGGTAAAGTAGGCTTCAAAAATTTCTATCAAATTGTCCTTTGTAAGAGTAAAATTTTGGATACCAGAGTTTCCAGTAAATGGAAAAGAAGGATATTGTGTCCCATTATAATTCCATGGAACATCAATTGGTGAAGTATCTGGAGGATCATTTTCTTTATCCTCGTCATCTTCACTGCTGACTTCATTGTCGTCAAACAAGCTGCTGCCTGATTCTTCAGAAGAAACTCCAGTCATTTTCACTTTCGCTGTCTGTACTATTGTCTTCAGAAAAAACATTTTGAGTATCACCTTTCCTTTTTACCATAATCTGCCCCATCATAAAAAAAATAATTGTTACAAGCAATATAAAATTATCTTCGGATAATTGAAATAATTTCAATTGGTAATAAAGTACATCGATTTCTAATTATATTATAAACAATAATATATTTACTTAAGAAAACATAATAATGATGTCTGATTATTTTCAATAATATTACTAATTTGAATAGTGTAACATTGTGAAGCATTGCAAACTACTACAAATTATTTCATAACTGGCGGTGAATATGGACTATTATCGATTATTATTTATTTTCAATGAAAATTATCTTCTTACCTTCTCTATTATATGCTTTGAAAATTTTGTCTGAAATCGGTCTGAAGTTTGTCGGATGATGGGGATTGATTTTAATCTAATTAGCAAATGAGATTGCGGTGGAAGTTCTGGGCGTAGTCGTTATAAAAAAAATTAAGGAAGTGACGATGAATATTTATTTCTTTTTCTTTAATACCAATCAAGTTGCATTCAGTTAATTCTGAAGAAATATATATCATCCATTAGATTTGCCAACCAATAAAATTTTTATTTTCGAAGGAAACTGACAAACTAAATAGAATTGAAACCGAAAAGATTCAAGATCAGATGTCGATTTTGAAACCTACAGTGATAGGCAAAGGAGATTAAGAAGTAACTATTCATCATGAGATGGTTTTAACATTGGTCTATGGAAAAGTGTGCAACGCATTAACAGAAACGAGATCTACTCAGTTTTGCTACATTTGTGGAGCTACAGCTCAACAAATTAACCCACTTTTAGAAAAGAGTATTGACAAATTTTTAAATTATAATTTTAGCTTATCTACATTACACTGCTGGATAAGGTGTTTTAAATGTTTGTTGCACATTGGTTATAAACTGAATGTTAAAAAATGTCAAATTCGAGACGAAACTAAAAAAAATAGCTGTCCAGCAAAGAAAATACAGAGTGGCGCACATAAAACAGGCCCGAACAAGTGAAACAAGCATACTTAGTAACGTACGTTTACAGTGATAGTAATAGTGTTTATGTAGCTGAAATATATTTAGTTAAAATAATATTTATAAATAAACCAATAATAAAATCTGCTGTTTCTTTTTGTAATTAGTTTTTTAAGTGGAAATTTAATTTCTTCATTACTTTGGTTTAATTAAATGAAACCTTTTATAACACTATTCAAAGCCATTCTGAATTTTGTCCGAAACGGTCCACTGTGAGACGGTATGGAAGTGAGTTTTGAGCTGAATAGGAATTTGAAGGTGGTATGGGGAGATGATGAAGTACTTTTGTGGTAGATTAGGACAGGTTAATTTTGATATCGTTTTTGGCGTACCACAACTCAAATGAGTTGATGACATTTAGGAGGGATTATTTGACTATTTGTATAGTAGGAGTATGATGGGCGAGTTGCGCGGCATCATCAGCGAAGAGTAGATAACACTGCGCAGGGTTGAAGTAGTTGAAGTTATTTGTTTGTATATATTTTATCACATTCTGATAAAATGAAGTTAAAGCAAAATTAGAGATAAGATATTTGTAATTTTTTTGGAAGCATAATTTTACAAGGAATATGAACGTATTCGGAAAGCTTACTTGTATGGCAATTGTATTTTTATTTTTATAAAGTCATAAATAAATAGGTATTTATTGCACTACAGGAATTAACTCCCAATTACATGACAACATACACAAGAAGCATTACATAATATAATGATCACAAAACAAAACTGGCTAGAAACTGGTTAATAGCGATTGATTGCACTGTGTAATCTACTCATCAAAGCTATTAGAATTTTTCAAAAGTTAATTTCTTCTAACATGAAACTTTCACTCCAAATCCAACAAAGGGATGATTTGGGCTTTTCATGGAACACCCAATGAATTTAAGATAATTTTTGATAGTTTGGTAGTAGTTGCCTTAAGGAGTAACACCATCCCTGAGATTTAAAAAATCGATTTTCTTTTTCTTTCTTAAATCATTAGTTTATAGTCTTAGTGTAATGTATTTCCAAATTGTGGGAATACAAATATATTATTCGGCTGCGGAGACACATTGCAGTTTTTGTATAGATTTTTATCTTCGCGCGCCGAGGTATTTTTAGCAGTTAGTATTGCGATCTTGTACAGTACAGATGTTCCTTGTTGTATTTTCGAGTTTATAGAATAAACATTTATTTATTTGGAAGTTACGTTAGTGAGTTATTTTGCCCACCGGTCACAAATGTAACAAGTGGCGGCGAGGATAAAAAAGAACGTTATGTGAACGTGAAGACAGGTAGATAGACTTTTTTTTGTGCGTTGAAAAATGGTGACAACGTATATCGGACAAATCCGTGAATTTACACCACATTGTGATTGGACAATATTTAAGTTAAAACTTAGTCAATTCTTTGTGGCGAACAATATTGATAAACACGAAATTAAACGTGCTTTGCTACTAAATGGTTTAAGTGAAGAACATTTAAACTGATGCATGATTTGTCTGTGCCTGATAGTCCAGCCAGTAAAAGTTACGATGAGCTTATCCAGCTCTTTGATGTACATTTTTCTCCGGCTAAAACTGCATTTGCACAACATTATAAATTTTACAATGCGCTAAAACATTCCGATGAAAGTGTAGCAGAGTAGCTGCTGTGTTAAAAGTTTGGCGTCAAAATGTGCATTTAAAAAGGAACATTTAAATGTAATGGTGCGTGATCGTTTCATTATGGGTCTCGAGGAAGGACCTACGATGGATCGCTTATTTGAAGAGGATGCTAAAACATTGGAAGTACTAAGAGCCATTGAAATTGCGATTAAAAAGGAAGCAGTCCATTGCAATTATGGCAGTCCGCAGGGCAAGATGGCGTTCAAGCAGGAAGTATTTCACATGTCGCAGAAAAAGCAGCATTGTCAAGGCAGCGCGTGAAATTCAAATTCAGTTAGAGCGAGGAGGGAGAATGGAAATGGAGATCATCGGCGCGAGCAGAATGAAGATGGACAACAAAATCATCAATGGGAACACAAGTTTCCAGCTAACTCAAAATGTTTTGTATGTGGTAAATATTGACATTTAGGAAATGTATGCAGATATAAGAGTTATGTTTGCAACGTTTGCAAAGTTAAAGGACACTTAGAGTCAGTTTGTAAAAAGAAAAATTATAAAATGAATTATGTGTCAAGTGGAGAACGCGTGCAAGACACATTATATACTTTAAAAGATAAAGAGAAAGTACACATACCTACTATGATTTCGGTATTTATTAACAGAACTAAGCTGGAATTTGATCTTGATACCGGGGCGAGTTGTTCAGTTATTTCAACTAATTTTAAAAATGCAAATTTTTCGGAACTCAAATTAGTTCAAACGGATAAGGTATTATTCCATTATAATGGAGATAGCATTAAACCAATTGGTTATATAACGGTAGAAATTGTCTATAAAAATAATTCAAATTATATTGATTTGTATGTAATTGAAGGAAATGGACCTTCACTATTAGGTCGTGATTTTTACTATTTATTTAAGTTATGCGTAAATAAATTGCAGAGTAAAAAAATAGATAATTCAGATATTGTAATGAGCGGATTGTATAATAAATATAAAGATGTATTTTCTGATAAATTAGGATTATTTTCCCAGGGCACTATACATCTGAACGTAGAAAATAACGCAACACCTAAATTTTTTAAGGCACGTCCTTTAACTTTTGCATTACGAGATAAAGTAGAAGATGAAATTGCAAGGTTAATGAATTTAAATATTATCAAACCAGTAAACTACAGCCCATGGGGTACACCCATTGTTCCAATTATAAAGAGGGATGGTAGTCTTCGTCTATGTGGTGATTATAAAGTAACAATAACCAATGTTTTAGAAATTGATAAGTACCCGTTACCCAGAATTGAAGAATTATTTTTGAAATTACAAGGGGCTTGTTATTTTAGCAAATTAGATCTGTCAAATGCTTATCAGCAGGTTAAGTTAGATGAATATTCACAAATTTTTACGACAATTAGTACACACAAAGGTCTTTTAAAGTAGACAAGACTTCCGTATGGGATTTCTTGTGCGCCTGCCAAATTTCAGAAAATTATGGAATCGTTACTCGGGGGTTTGGAAGGCGTAGCTTGCTTTTTAGGCGACATAGTTGTGTGTGGCTCAACTATAGATGAACATTTAAGTCGATAAGAGATGTTTTTGAAAATCTTAGACAATTCAAATCTTACAATAAAGAAAGAAAAATATGATTTTTTTCAAAAATCAATAGCATATTATTGATCAGGACGATTTACACGCCAAAATTATAGCAGTTAAAAATGCGCCAATACCAGAAGACATTAAACAATTAAAATCATTCTTAGGATTAGTAAATTATTATAACAAATTCATTCCAAACAGTGCAAGGATTTTGGGACCTTTATATAATTTGTTAAAAAAGGATAATTATTTTAAATGGTCGCAGGAATGCGATAACGCGTTTGAGGAAGTTAAAAATATACTATCCTCAGCTAGTGTATTAACACATTTTGATCCGTCATTACCAATCAATTTAGTGGTTGATGCTTCAAATTACGGTGTCGGTGCAGTAATATCTCACGTTTTTCCGTCGGGTGAAGAACGTCCGATTGCTTTTGCATCGCAAACATTGAGCGATAGTCAAAGGCGTTATTCACAAATTGAAAAGGAAGCACTAGCAATAGTTTTTGGGGTAAAAAAGTTTTACCAGTACATGTTTGGAAAAAAATTTACATTGGAAACCGATCATAAACCTCTCGTAGCAATTTTCAGGCCTAAAAAGGGGATTCCAATATTATCTCCAAACCGTCTACAAAGATGGGCATTAGTATTAGCAAATTTTAATTACGATATTCGTTATGTAAAATCTGAAGATAATAAGGCGGATGGATTATCTAGATTACCACAAAAAGAGATATTGTTAGATATGGAACTAAATTCAGCACATATTAACTATATTAAAAATTATATGCGACGAAACAAGTGAGGACCCAGTTTTATCAAAAATTGCAAATTTTATAAAAGTGGGATGGCCTTCTAAAATTAAAGAACATTTTAAACAATATCGTTTAAAAAGAAATGAATTAACTGTAGATGTATTTTGTTTGGTTACAGAATTGTCATTCCAGCGACACTAAGGCAAGGAATTTTAAAAGAATTACATTGTTCGCATATGGGCGTTGTTAAAATCAAAAGCGTTGCACGTTCATATGTTTGTTGGCCTGGAATAGGTAAAGATATTGAAAATGTTGTTAAGGGTTGTGAAAACTGCCTATTACAACGTAATAATTCGCCAAAATGAGAACTAATACCCTGGAATTTTCCACAACGTGTGTGGGAGAGGGTACATGTTGATTATCTAGGACCGATTTTCAATAAATATATTTTAGTTATCGTAGATGCGCACAATAAGTAGATTGAAGCATTTGTTGTAACAAATATAACCGCAAAAAATACCAGTTTTTGTAAGATTTGGTATACCCAGGGGGGGTTAATTGAATAGGGAGAATTGGAAACGCGACATCCACGCCATCTCACAGTCATCTGGCCCAACTAACTAAACGCAACGCTGCCAAATCTATGTACAAATCTTTGTAAGCAAGCAATATGGTCATATTTTTGTTGGTTAAATTTATTTTAGGTATTTAAGAACATCCAAACATCTGGTAATATTCAAAGTCCACTAGTGTCAATTGTTTGTTTAAGTCTATTTGATAAATTTTTAAAGCAAAATAGACTTTTGAATAATTTCACAAATGAGATATGACAACATCTATTTCCCATGAAATTGCCGGCCTTTTTATACATAACCTCATTAACGTCACGAGTTGAATTGTTATTCGGCCAGGTATTTATAATTCAAATTCAAGTTAATATTCTTAAACCTGAAAGAGTGTGCAATGGGTAAATTAAGTACTCTTAAGGCATCTTATTGCAGTAACGTTTACACCCGCGATTCAAATATTAAAAATAAAGCTTTCTTTCCATTTCCGAAGTGTCCTAATCGCAGAGATGAATGGGTTAATTCCATTGAATGTATTACTCTAAAAAAATTCCACTTTCAAAAGTTATGCACATTTGTGAGGACCACTTTTTAAGTATTTATTAATTCCTGTAGAAAAAATTTAAAGTGGAATGCAATTCCGACAATTTTTAATATACCTTCTTGTAGTACTTCTTCCAGTACAGTCCCTGCAAAATCTTTTTTGTTAAACGGCCTCTTCAAGAATGTAGCTCACTTCATGATTTAACATCTGCCCCAAAAAGAATTCGTTTGGAAAAAATTTCAAGCGAATCCCCATTTAGGCTTTACTTTTTGCGTTTGATTAAGTCTAAGCTCTTTGTAAAGCAAGTGTCTGCGATTTCCGCTTTTATTTGGATGCGTCGCACTGATGAGAACCAAAAAGTTCGAAACACTTGCAAAAATGAATTGTAAAGTCGCAATTTTAAATTTCCCGCTGGCTCGATGTGTTTGGCCAGATGACTCGCAGACGGCGCTGATGGCGTTTCCAAAAGTTAACATTGAACTATCCCTCTTTATCCTTAATGCTCTGTGGGTATACCCAATCTGTTGGTTTCGGATAATGGGAGACAATTTATAGCTGAAGAGTTTCAAAATTTTTTACTTAAAAATGGAATTAAATTTAAAAGTACAGCACCCTATCATCCTGCAACCAATGGAGCTGTGGAAAACACGGTAAAAACTGTAAAACGAGCGTTATTAAAAGCGATAGGAAAAGGAGATAATCTCGATTTTAATGTAGTATTAAATAGATTATTAGATTAGCGAAATGCACCGCATTGTACAACGGGCATTTCACCCGCAAAATTAATGTTAGGAAGAAAGTTAAGAACACGATTAGACTTACTAAGACCAGAAAATATAACGCATACAATAAATAAAACAGTGCGCGATAATAAGAGTGAACAAGTGAATGTGCGCGAGATTGTCAAAAATAAACAACGTGCTCAGCAAACATAATTATGCACGAAAACGAATTAAATTTTATGAATTAAATGACTATGTCGCGGTAAGGGATTATCGATTTAAGAAACCTGCCTGGATCAAAGGAAAAATTATAAAAATTTTGGGCCAACGTACATATTTAGTTTATTATATCCCTGTTTTGGAAAAACAGTGGAAAAGACACGTTAATGAAATCATTGATTATAATTTTTCTGTAAATGTTCCATGCATGGTTGATGACAAACAGGATAATATTAAAGTACCAAATGAAAACAATGTGGATGCGTTAAGATCAAGCTCACGAATTCGGAATAAACCAAAACGGTTAATCGAAGAAATTAATTGTAATTAATTAATTATGCACTCACATTATTTTCAAAGGGAAGATGATGTAATGTATTTTCAAATTGTGGGAATTCGCGCGCCGAGGTATTTTTAGCAGTTAGTATTGCGATCTTGTACAGTACAGATGTTCCTGTTGTATTTTCGAGTTTATAGAATAAACATTTATTTATTTGGAAGTTATGTTAGTGAGTTATTTAGCCCACCGGTCACAATCATAACATTTAGGATTAGAATACAAAAGGTTTTACAACGAAATTGAAACGGCATCATAGTGCTGAGCCGATTGAATGAAGCGTCCTTTTACACGAGTATTATAATATAGATAAAAAAAGCAAAGACCACAAATGATGTTGCTAATTATAAGCATTAGCCAGCAATGCATACTGAAGTTTTCAAAGCTATAAAGTCCATTTACGAAGAACTGATTAACGATAAATTAATTAACTTAACTCAATGCTATACGCAAGACATCAGTGACCAAAACTTAAACGTGTTTTTCTCAAAACCCACTTTTTCAAAGTACAACGCTGTTCTTACAATTTTTAACAGATTGACTTGAAATTTCTACACAATCTTCTCCTAAATATCATTTAACAAAGTACGTAGGATTTTTGCGAAATATACAAACTCTTTTTGCAATCACAATTCCTCATCAGATTTTCTACCAAAATTTTTTTCTAAAAATAGCTGTCATTTTGTAAAAAAATAATATTTTTTAAAACCTACTTTGTAACTTCAATCAATGCAGAACAGAAAAATGTGTCGTTCTTTGCCCTAACCTAAATCATCGCGGAGATACGTTTACGCAAAATGGCGTCCAGAAGAAAAGTCGACTGCGGAAGTGTGCCTGTACGCCGCCATTTGCAACAATTATTATCAACAAAAACATTTTTCTGTACTTAAATACATGCACAATAAAGTACTTTCCGTGTTATTTAAATAAAGTTAATCACTTGCCCTAAAAAAATTCCCAAACTTAGGTATGATCTTGGACCCAGGGGTGGTGTTTTAGTAATCACCATTTATTACAATTTACCCTCTGACATCACATGAAATTATCCCAAAATATTTAATTTTTAATGGCTTTAAGTCAATGGTAATTATTTTTATAAATTATTATAATTTTCACAATTCACGCACCATTTACATAAAAGCAACTGTAGAGGAATTATAATTCAAAGTACGTTCCGAGTAAATTTTCTAGAAATTTCAATCCAAAAGCAAAGCATAGATGTTCGTTAAAAACTATAGAACACAGATCAATGACAGTGGAGATTGTTGGTCGCATTATTTAAGATAGATGTAATAAACTCACCTCGAATTGTGATTGGTCCAGAACAAATCCCTGTTCAAAGTTGTAATACTAACCGGAGCACTTTTTAAAGCTCTGAATGAATGACGTGTACTACCATCGGCGCTTGTATGCTCAATATTACCGGTACCAGCATCTGCCCAGAATACTGTGTGTAAACCAGCATCGTAATGTAGTGTTACTGGACCAAGTAATCCGGATTCCACAACATGAGTTCTTGTGGTTCCATCCATTCCAATTCTATCGATATGAACTCCCGATCCAGTGCTACTCTTCATGGCGACAAACATTACACTTTCTTCTGGAATTAGTGCGATGGACATTGGAATTTCACCTCCCATGTCATGCAATAGGATCTTTCTGGACATTGTGTTTAAACTCAACACCTATGCAGAAAAAATATAATTATTAAATTTGATTAATTAAAACACTTGGTTTTGTTTCACTGCTTTTATTTGTCTCTCCGACTAGTTTCGACCTTAAGTCATTCTCAAGGAGAAGAATTAAAATATGTGGTAAGTAAAACACGTGGGTTGAGAATTTTCACAAATTTTTAATGTCATATGTCGCAGTGTTTCGACATTAAAAATTTGTGAAAATTCTCAACACACGTGTTTTACTTACCACATATATTATGGAATTTCACCAAGTAACAGCCTCATCAATCCAATATTTAATTATTAAAAGTAAAAAGTAACAAAATGTAAAAATACCCTACTTGATTATAAGGTGTGAGCCACTGAATTTTGTTGCTGAGATGAACATGACTGCTATGTTTCTTTCTCTCTGGCATTAATTCAGGATTATTTTTTTTATTCAACTGAACTAACGAAGTCTCTCTTTTTAAAATAAAAATTCACGTCTTGAAAGACCAGATTAGTTCAATTGAATTAAAAAAAAAAATTAATCTCAGACATGACTGCTATGTTTCTCTCTCTCAGGCAGCAACAAAATTTAGTGGCTCACTCCTTATAACAATTTAAACATTCGTCTTTATCTACAACATGACTCAAAATAAGTTGTTTATATTTTAAAGTCATGATAAAAATCATATTCTACATTACAAAAGGTTGTTTTAATAATGCTACTATTTAATAAATTTACCTCGATAGTTTGCTTCTGGGAATCGCACCAGTACAAGTTGTTCCCTAATGCGTCGTAGTCAATTGAGTTGATGATTCCAATGCTTTCGGACAGGATGGGCTTTACATTGCCAGTGTTTAAGTTTACGCTGATCAATTTTCTGCCGTCGGTATCAGATACGTAAATGGTGTTATTTGGTGATGCGTAGGTAAGAGCGCCAATATTTTTGGCTACAATTGGCAACGCTGTGACGTCGTGTTTTCCCAACAGCTGGTGTTCAATTTTGTATAGCATATCCCTTATTCCGGCCACTAATATTTGCTTTTTTACAATCTCTGCAAATTAGAATAAATACTACAGTAAGTGACTATTCAATAATTTAGAAAATCGTGTTTTGTAATGAGTAAAATGCGTTTTTCGGTTAGAAAAATAGTGCTTGAAATACTCTTTCCTTTTAGAGAAAAGGATTTCTTAGAACTATAACGGATGAGCGTAAAGAGAATATAGCAATCAAATACACAGCAGAAACTTACTAAAATTGACAAAATTGGAAAAGTGGAAGAACTACTGTACAAAATCAACAAGGGCGCAAGCTGCAAAATCCGACATCAAATCTGATAGTTGCAACGAACATGACCTGAATTCAGAAGTAATAGCCACGCATCTACTGGTCAAAAGTTTTCTGAAGAAGAAAATCGAAGAAGACAATGAAAAGTGGCAGTAGGACAGAACAAAGAAGGGCAACAAGACGGAATAATCAAACATCATGAAATGAGTAAAATAATTAATAATACAAGCCCCAAGGAATCGAAAAATCCCAAATGACTATCACAAGACTGCTAAACGCTTGAATACAGAGTGGTTGGTTTTTCGTTGTCCAGCTAATGTCTTCTTAAATATTGAAGTCACAAAGAAAAGTTTAAAAGCAACCTGGCCTACAAATTGGCACGACGTTTTTCATAGCCTACCTATTTTCCGGAATAATATCCGGACTTTTTTTATGAAACAGAATCACATTCTCATGTTGCTTTTAAATTATGCTTTTAAAAATAATACCAATCTAGGTGTCGTAGAAAAAAGTTTACTTGATTAGAGACTAACAAACAATTTTGTAACAAAATTTAATTCATAATTCATTCAAATTGTCCACCTTTAAATTATGAACATTTTTGGGCCTTTCCCTTGGGTTTATTTTAGGTGTAATTAGTAATAAAACAAAATGGTACTTGTGATACAATTGTAAATATAATGTGATTTAGAATGATTCTGCAAAAATATACAGTGTTTCATTAAAAAAATAAATCTAGATGTTTTAAGGAAAATAGGTAGGGTATGGAAAAAATTGTTTATGCCATTTTGTATACCAGGTGGTTTTTTATACCTCCAATATTTAAGCAAATATAAGCTACACAATGAAAAATCACCCACCCTCTAGATCACGAAATTTGAATATTATTATAATTCGATGATTATGAAACCCAGTTTAGATGCTAAGAAGGAAGTATAATAGTTCCTTACAATAAGAGTGAGGAAGGCAAAGCTTTCGTTTACGCGAATTGTGTGTTCAATGCAAAAATAACTGTCAATTATTTGTCAAATTTTGTGATAGTTTATTTAATTCTGCACACTTTTTGTAATATTTCCACTGACATTAGGGTGAGTAAAAGTGACAAAAGGTGACAGTAAAGTATTTTCACTGACTCGTTTCCTTAGTAACTGATTAAATGGTTAAAAGTAAAGCTTTCTTTTTGCGCATCTACGTAAGAAACTGAAAGTTTCATGGCAGGATTAAATAAATATTTATTTATGTATCAAAGGCCTAAAATAATGGGTTTTGGTCCGATGGTGGAGATCTCCTAGGACCAAAACTCACTTTACGCCCGTGGTAGATATATACAAAAGATTACGCTCAAGAAAGTAAATCCAACCCAAAATAAACAGATCGAAAAACTTGAACTGAATGCCTTATGATCATCCAGCTTCTAGTGGAATTATAAAAGGTGAGCAAAATCTTGCGCATAACGATTCTGTTAATGTCCCTAATTCAAAATCACACGGTCATTAGATGCAACTAATAATTAATTGCTTTAGTATAATTAACATCTTATCTGATTGCATGTAAAACCATATGTAATCTTTTTTCATTCTTAGCGAGCCACGAGGTGCGCATCAAACAGTGAACTATCCGCTAAATCGTGCAAAATAATATAATCTCAAAGATATAAAACATAAGTGCGTGTGTATATAGACGCTAGTGAGTGCATACACAATGAGTTCCCAAGAGGGGGCTCCCGGGGAGAAGTCCGTTTAGACAACCAAACTACTACACTCCCTTCTCCAGAAATTAATGAATCAAAACCAAAACGATTCTTGTCAAACCCACATAGAACTAGCCCCTTTACTAAACAGACTATTAGAAGCCTAAATCAAAACCTGGATAATTTCTGTAAAATTGAGAATAATGCATCCGATCATTCGGAACTAAAAATAAATGAAGTTAAAAATAACATTATATAAAATTATTTGAATTACTGCTTGACAAAATAGATAATAAATACGAAGAGTCAGGTCAATCTGACCACCAAACGTAAACTAATAATTAAAACGGCAGGGAAACAATACAATCACTCAATACTTTCTCCATTAAATATAGTACAATTAAATGCAAGGTCATTTATTAAGAATTATAAACTATTTCCCAGATAATAATGTCAATATTGGATTAATTTCTGAAACATACAATACAATCTTGAAAGACACGATAGAGATGATGGCAAAGGAGGCGCTGCTATAACGATAAAGAACTCAATTATGTATGAATCAATCCAAGTAGCTAATGTACCAGCAAATATTCAATGTGCCAGCGTTAAAATTAAGTCAAGAAATTTTGATGATATAACTTTAGTGTCTGTATATGTTCCTCCATGGGCTAAAACTGACGAAAGTGATTGGACACCTTTTTTTACATCCTTACCACACCCTTTCATAGGAGGCGATTTTAATGCTTACCATCGGACTTGGGGATGCAAAACAACGGATAGGAAGGACTCTGAGTTATTACAAGCACTAGATGTAAATAATCTAACATTCCTCAGTGATGGATCACATAACTATTAAAGGAGAAAATACACTAGATTTAACAATAAAATCTCCACAACTAAGTAACAGTCTGGACTGGAATGTTTTACAAGAATCATCAGGATCTAATCATTATCCAATATCTATAGTTACAACAAACATTAAGATAGAAGACCTCAAAACCAAGAACAGTAGGAAATGGAAAATAAAATCTGCAGGCTGGGAACTATATGCTAAAACACTAGATGAGCTAATCATCGCACTAAACAATGATATAACATACTCATCATTCATTAACTGTATAGATAAGGCAGCCGCTGCAGCCATTCCCGAATACAAGGAGGAAAATAAGTCTCACCAAAATAAAATAAAAATTCATGGTGGAATAAGGATTGTAAAGAAGCATTATATAATAGAAAACTAGCTCTATCGACTTATCGGACAAATCCCAATAGAAATAACTTAATTGCTTACAACATTTCGGATGTGAAGTTTAAAAGAACCACCAACACAGCAAGTAGGAAAAATTGGCAAGAGTTTTGTTCATCCTTAAGCGGCCCTTACACGTTCTTTAATACTGACATTACTTTATCAAAATGACATTAATAATGATTGTGTAACGTCGACAAAGTTGAAATGACGAGGGGCGAATTATGCGAATCCGGATTTTCTGATCTCGGCACTGTCATTACTAGTAATGTCATTATTAATGACCGTGTAAGGGCCGCATTAAATAGAGATATACCTATAGGTATAATATGGGAAAAAGCAAAGAACATTAAATCAACTCAGAACTCCAGAGCAGCATCAATGATTGGATACAGAATTCCTCGAAAAACCATGTCCAGACTATGTCTCACCAAAACCACAAATTGTAGATAATAACGATTTCGGGAGCCATCTTCTCACTAAACCATTTTCCTATAAATAACTGCATAACACGCTGATAGCCTCTTCTAACTCGGCACCAGGAGTGGACAATGTTCACTACTCCATGCTGTACTATAGTCACAACAAAGTAGGGCACATATGTTGAAGGTTTTTAATGGCATATGGAACTCTGGAGAGTTCCCTAATGACTGGAAGAAATATATCGTCACACCCTTTGACTATATACTATTGGACTGCTAGCGCCGCTTCAAATGTGTCTCCAAGCAACGGTGGCGCGGCGGGACCCTAAATGGTTGCGGTATGTTACTAAATTGGTAGCTATTTTGTGTCTATGACATATGACTCTATGAGCTCGCATTGCATATTGTGATACCCTGCAATTTATTCACACCTTTGAATATATAAACATTTATATTGTCAAATATTCAAACCATGTCAAAATATTGCTATGCAAAAGGCTGCAATACATCCGCGTATATATGCCAACGCGGTTATAATACTCGTCAGCTGATGTACACGTCAGTTGACTTTTGACTTATAACTTAAAATTCTGAATTAGATTTCCATCAAATGCGGAACTTCGCAAATTATAGGTTGATGCTTTGCTTGTAAAGAACAGGTAGGAAAGTGGACCCGAGTTGCCGAAATATGATCGCATTTGCATTCTCCACGTTGCTGATGAATACATCGAGAAATATATTTTTTGCTTTCCGGTTTTTAAATTACGCTCCGTTTTCGGCTCCGGGGCGGGACTTATATCGGGCTCCAGCTCGTGGACAACTGATCATATGGGAAATGGAGGGGAATAGCAGTCCATTAGTATATAGTCAAAGGTCACACCAATTGCTAAGCCAGGGAAACCAAAAAACGACTGCAGCTCTTAAGTTGCAGTCTGAAAACTTTTGAATGGATGATCAAATTTAGAATGGAGTGGTTTCTCGAATCGCAAGAGCTTATATCTATAACACAATTTGGTGTTAGGAAGGACCGCTCAACAACAGACAGTATGGGCAAATTTTTAATGGATATACCGGGTGACCCAGGGATCTGTAAAAGCCCTATAACTTATTTGCTATTTGAGATATCGACTTCTAGTTTTCTTGAACTGGTACAGACACTTATTCTACATATTTTAAAAATATGTATGTTTTGGTACAGGGTGTCCCAATATACATAACAGAGCAAAGTTATGTTTTTTTAAACGGAACACCCTATATTTTATACTTTATTTTCAACCCTCTTGAGAAGCTGATAAAAATAGTATAAGATAGTATTGGCCTATTATGGACGATTGGTTAGTTATGGGCAAATTTGTGGCAAAAACAAAGACACATTGAAAAAGTTGCAGAAGCGCTCCTAGCAATGCTAGCGTCGTTTTTTAAACACTAACGAATTTTCCGCATCATGAAGGATAACACAAATCGGCTTTGGTTCTTTTTTGTTCATACTGCTATACAGGGTGTCAACATACGCAAAATAATGGATAACTATTTTTTTTTTAATAGAACACCCTATATATCTTGCCACCAATGCATGGAATTTTTAATAAGCTTTCCAATGATGTACAATTTGTATAATGAAATATTAAGGATTCTTGAGATTTATCCATAAAAACATTTTTCTTTGGATTTTCAGCTAAAACTATGCATTTTGTAGAGCGGAAAATTTTCGATCGATATAGGTCTTTCGACTTTTCCAATAATGCGTGGATTGCCCGCTAGAATGCGCAAAATCGTGACCGTATATGAATTTTAGCGTTTTCCTCAAATTTTTTGTTAATTATTTGCACTGTACTTTATTTTCCACGTCCTCTAGCAGATAAACGGGTAATTATAGAATTATTCAAATGACCCTAGTCGATTGAAAATATTCCGCTCTACGACTCTTAAAAGAAGCAATGTTTGCCCAAAATGCATAGTTTTCGCTAAAAATGTAAAAAAACATTAAAAAACACAAAAATTGATATATACATTTTCAATTTGCATTTTTAGGCAAAAATTGCTCCTATTAAGAGGTGTAGAGCGGAACATTTTCAATCGATATGGGCCATTTTAATTTCCCTATAATTTCCCGTTTTTCCGCTAGAGGGTGCGGAAAATAAAGTATAGTGCAATTTATTAATAAAAAATTTGAAAAGAAAACGCTAAAATGCATATAGGGTCACGATTTTGCGCACTCTGGCGGGCAATGCACGCATTATCTTAAAAGTTGAAAGAACTGCATCGATCGGAAATTTTTCGCTCTACAAGTTTGGTCTCTTATAATTTTTTCTGAAAATGCATAGTTTTGGCTGAAAATCCAAAAATCAGCTGAAGGTGACAAAACAAATAAGTTTTTATTGACAAATCTCAAGAAACCTTAATATTTTGTTATACAAACTGTATATCATTGGAAAGCTTATTAAAAATGCCATCGATTGGTGGCAACTTATATAGGGTGTTCCATTAAAAAAAAAAAGTTATCCATTGTTTTGCGTATGTTGACACCCTGTATAGCACTATGAATAAAAGAGAACCAAAGCCGATGAGTATTATTCTTTATGATGTGGGAAATTTTCTAGTGTATATATCATGATGCTATCTTTGCTAGGAACGCTTCTGCAATGTTTTCAATGTGTACATGTTTTTGCCACATATTTGCCCATAACTAACCAATCGTCCATAATAGACCCATACTATGTTATACTATTTTTATCAGCTTCTCAAGGGGGTTGAAAATAAAGTATAAAATATAGGGTGTTCCATTTAAAAAACATAACTTTGTTCTGTTATGTATATTGGGACACCCTGTACAAAAACATACATATTTTTAAAATATGTAGAATAAATGTCGGTACCAGTTCAAGAAAACTAGAAGTCGATATCTCAAATAGCAAATAAGTTATGGGGCTTTTACAGATCCCTGGGTCACCCGGTATATGGTACTCTCTCTAGAAATCAACATCTTATCGCTTGTTTTTTGGATGACAAAGGGGCTTATGATCATGTTCAATATCCTATCCTTGCAACCCGGTTGGAAGAGCCTGGATTCAATAAAAAATTTATAACAAATATTATAGATTTATACAGGTGTTTCAGAGCTCTGGGAACGGTCAATCATGTGCTTCTTTTTCAAAATTTCAAAAAATGTTTAATACAAAAGTTGTGTATAATAGTGAGCTGCACGCCCTAAAAATATTAAAATTTATATAGGGTGTCTCATAACAAAGTTGCAGACCAAACTTATGTTTTTTTTTAAATGGAACCCCTGTATTTTTTGTCATTTTTGAATTAAAGATGAGTTACTTCAATAATCCCTATACCTATTATTTGCCGTTTTCGAAATATTTGAAGATTTGTTGAAATGCATGGTCTGGGTGAAATTTTATTTTTGCCCTAGTGATTGACGTTGAACGATTAAAATCATTTTAATTATTTGCTTGAAGGTTCGAACTATAGAGCCAACCATGATTTCATACAAAAAATTATACAGGGTGATAAAAAAATGCGGTAGAAAAACCCAACTTATAAAGTTGAATAACTTCAAAAAAACGAAATATAGCCTGAATATATAAATATTCAACCTGTTCGTAACTCTGCAAGCAAAATTAAGTCTTACTAAGACTATAAACAAATAACTTATTGAAACAACTACTTCCCTGGCTGATGCCACGCCGGATATTGAATGATACAAAAGAAATTTGCATGTTATTACTAGTACTACTAGTGAAATAACATTGGTTTAAGATCCCTTATTTCTACCCACAGGACTAACTTGAAAAATGAAACTAAATTGAATTTGAAAACTTTAAATTATAAAACTGAACCCAAAACTATGTAAAAATTAAGTAAATAGCCATCTTAAGACTTAATTTTGCTTGCAGAGTTACGAACAGGTTGAATATTTATATATTCAGGCTATATTTCGTTTTTTTTGAATTTATTTAATACTCTCTGCAATAAGTAAGGTTGTTTCTATTTTATTTATTATTTAAATCGAGTATTCGGTTTTCCAACTGAAAACAAGATCATTTATTTCTTCACATCTGTACTTTCACTAATCACCTAAATTCAGGTATAAAATCAGTCCAACCCTTCTATAATCTCCTCATTTGTTTACGACTCCTTCACGGTCACGGTCACCTTCACGTAAGTGTATTTTATTCTTTAACATTCAATTTAAATGCGAAGCTGCACTGATGAGAGATAAATCTCGAAACGCGTCTGCAGATGGCTATTTACTTAATTTTTACATAGTTTTGGGTTCAGTTTTATAATTTAAAGTTTTCAAATTCAATTTAGTTTCATTTTTCAAGTTAGTCCTGTGGGTAGAAATAAGGGATCTTAAACCAATGTTATTTCACTAGTAGTACTAGTAATAACATGCAAATTTCTTTTGTATCATTCAATATCCGGCGTGGCATCAGCCAGGGAAGTAGTTGTTTCAATAAGTTATTTGTTTATAGTCTTAGTAAGACTTAATTTTGCTTGCAGAGTTACGAACAGGTTGAATATTTATATATTCAGGCTATATTTCGTTTTTTTGAATTTATTTAATACTCTCTGCAATAAGTAAGGTTGTTTCTATTTTATTTATTGAATAACTTCGTTTTTTCAAATGGTACACCCTGTATTTAGTAACGTATTCTCAAGTAGAATCCAATTATCTTTCAGATTATAATAATTATTCCTGATATGATAATCGCCGAATACAAGAAAACTATTGAGATTAGGAACAGGGAACCCTTATACAATCTGAAAGATAACAGGTTAAAATCCAACCATGCAAGGTATAAGAAGCATTTACACCGATTAAACATCATTGACTCTCCGAACTGTTCTTGTGGACAAATTGAAGACATGGATCATATTCTGTTCAAATGCCCCCTGTATAGTGGTGAAAGAAATGTACTGTTAAAAGAACTAAACCGCCAACAAGTTGGTCCTTATAATGTAGCTAGTGTTTTAATCTCTAATAACAGTAATATCAATAGAGCAATATTTAATTTTTTGAACAATATAAAATTTGAAATTTAAACAAATAAACTCGTCAACTTTTAAGCTACTTGAAGTGAAACGAGTAACCCTGTAAACTCCTGTTATTCTTATGCTAACAAAGGTGACTGGTAGATTGGCAACATGGCCAATATCCAATTAAAAAAAAAACATATGTAATATTTTAATAAAATATTGTTGTGTACATTTGCATGATGTAAATAATAATATAGCAATTTTTGTTCATATTATAGGTCATAATGTCATGAAATAACATATATTCCATCACAAAACATAACTGAACTTGCCCTGGTCGGGCAAAACGTACGCCATTTCGATTTTTGGTACTTTCTGTCGGGTGAACAAACGATCATTTAGTAGTACAGGATTTCAGAGAAAAGCAACCCGATTATACAGGGTGTAATAAAATTCATGCACCAAAAATTTTCTGCATACTCCTCGTAGATAGAAAGAAAATAAACCCCTTATGACAAATCTGGATTTTCTACAAAATAAAATGGAGCAGAAATATTAAAGAGACCATATTTCTGCGAAGGAGTTATATCCCTGTTATTTTGTGGAAAATCAAGATTTGTCATAAGGGTTTTTTCTTTTTATCTACGAGGAGTACGCAGAAAACTTTTGGTGCATGAATTTTGAAACACCCTGTATTTATTATGTTTGCATATATACATATTTTTTAAAGTTTCTTAGGAAGAAGTTTTCAGCACCATCTGATTACCGAGAGGAGAAGATTGGACAGTGATCAAATTGACCAATTTTTCGTGTTTCAGAAATCTAAAGCACCGATGCCATTTGGTAACTAGAAAAATGCATTTTTCGGATGTATCATTGGTGCGTGGATTGAAAATGTCACTCGAATTAATAGTTATTTTTCGTCAACCGCCGTGAAAGTGACGGCTTTCCGACTTGATACCATTAATCGAAAATTGATAATTCCAGTACACCGAGAGGTTGCTAAGCTACGATGAAATAACAGTCCGGGAAATTTTTTATCGGACAGTAGATGTAGCGATTGACGAAAAAATAGTATGTGCGTCACGTAGGAAAAATGCATTCCCGGACTACTGTGATTGTTGGGCTCGGCTAGCGCCTCGCCCAACAAACTTCACAGTCGTCCGGGAATACTTCATTTTTCCCACTAGACACACAATCTACTATTGTTTATCAAGGCAATAAAGTGACAGATTTACGAACGCGGCTGAAGTTTGTGAATCCAGCCAAGTAAGGAAATCTGCTTTATTGCCGAGTTAAACACATAATTTTTTCGCGGATTGTTCAGGAGAAATTAGTACTAACTTGCAATGCGATAATTTTCAATATATTTAATTCTATCAACATATCGCAGGTTGCTTTGTAAAAATTTCGTAGGTACCGAAGTAAAACAAAAATTGACATTTACAATGCATATTGTGGTGTCCGCATTTTGACGGTATGTGTGGTGTAATCATTTATAATCATAATGATCATGATTTCGTAAGTGACATGCAATGAATATTTAAATCGGACGGACTGTATAAATATTTCGAGTAAAACTCTTCAATACATTTCTTTACTGATATGGTTGATGGTGGAAGCCATTACTTTATGATACATTTTGATTCAGGAACTCTGGAACTTTTCAATAAAATGCACTTTCTTGGTATCACAAACATTTCTTTACGATTAAAAATATTAAAGTCACTATGTTCATATTATTATTGTTCAATGATTCAATTGAAATAAAACTTACATAATACGTAACCTCCAAATCCTTTTCGATAATTTTTCCGATTGCTGCTCGGGTTCCATTACGTGGGAAAGTTAGGTAAACACACGGTGCTCGGAGAAAACTTACGTGGGGTTGTTAATACTTCGCAGAAGCCGTTATTGGGCTTCTTTCACAGGCAACATCTGAAGGAACGTCTCCCGTTCTACTATGCCAGGAAATAAGTGCGCCGGTCGGACGTTTAAACGTCAAATGCCGGGCCACTAGGAACCGGTCCGGGCAAATAAATTTCGCCACCGTTCGGTGACACGATTTTTGTGCATGGATAAGTTAGGGACTCGCATGGAGGTCGGGAAAATCACACGCGGTGTTATTAAAACTTCGGGGAACCTGTTTTTGGCCTTTTTGGCACGGGAAATTTCAAGGCAACTCTCAATTAAGCGAAAAATACATTGTAATGTCAAACAAATTTCCGGGCGGTTTTTATTGGTCGACGCGGTGTCTCATCTGATTGGCGAAATAACATGACGTAGTCTCACCTGATTGGCTCATTACTTTTACAGCCTAGGCATAAATAAGCATTTTTAAAGCCTAGTCCGCAAAAGTGATATTTCACAGTCTAAAGGCAGTCCAAAAAATCTTACATTTCATATCAATCCGCGAAAAATAAGTATTTATGAATTCAGCTTCATCGGTTATGATGAACCACAATATTTGTATAATTAGAAGATAAAAGCCGTCACTTCAACATAGAAGTATAGAAATATCCTTTAAGAAACAGTCCGGATAAATATATACCATGTCCGTTTTATAGGAATTTAACATATAAAATCACATTTATGCACAATCAACAAGAGTAAAAAAAAATGTTCAGAATTAAGAACCTATCAAATAATAAGAAATAAATAATTCCATTCGAGAACATAGCTTGGGCCAAGATCAAGCGACGTTCTGGTGTGTAAAATAACAATATTTTGGTAATTGTGAATCAAATAAACAAAGTCAAATTTTGACTAATGTCAAAACAGATTTTATAAATCAATTTCAGGTAATAATTCCATTGAACATTTGTTTCTCTCATTATCAATTAATAAATCAAATTATGTTATCAGAGGTGTTTATATATTACCTAGCTCATCAATTGAGAAGTATTAAGATCACTGTGCGGCCTCAGAAAATGTCTTTGAACAGTACGAATCAAGTAAATATTTAATATGTGGAGATTATAACCTACTGAATATAAGATGAGATTCTACTGGCCTAATAGTTAATCACTTAGGTTTAATGATACTAAAGCGCAAGTTATTTTAGATACTTTTAACTTTTATAATCTGGAGCAACTGAATACCATTCCAAATGTTAGAAACGTATTTCTTGATTTATGCTTTTTAAACATAACAGACACTAAAGTAATCCTTTCTGATAATTTATTATCAAATGTAGGCGAGCATCACTCAGCCTTTGATATATTAATATCTGTACTGCAATCCGAGGAGATACAATCTAGCACTAGCATATAAAATATATCATTTGGCTGACTTTGAGGCTTTGAATAATTTTTATAATTTATACTTTAGAGTGGAAATCAAAATTGGAAGGGACAAATATTGATAATATAGTAGAATGTTTCTATAATACCATCCAACATGGTATGGATAAATTCATTCCTCACAGAATCTATAATAAAAATTGCAATTCCTACCCTAATTGGATGTCACACGATCTTAAAATACTGCTACTAAGAAAGAAATCGGCATATGCTCGTTACAAACAAACTGGTCATCATAATGACTACTCACTATTCAAAACCCTGCGTAGCGAATGCAAAATACTACCTAACAGTTTATATAATAATTACTTAGCAAAGGTTGAATCAAAATTGAAAGATAATCCAAATTATTTTTGGAAATGTGTTAAGAATTTAAAAAGTGACGAGGGTATACCATCTCTAATGGAATATGAGACAAAGAAATGTTCAAACGTTGTTAATTTATTTGCGGATTATTTTAGTACCGTGTACACTTGTGAATCAGCTACATCCAGTAATGACTCATCGACTAACTACAATATTCCCTTGTAAATGATTTCAAACTGATGACTTCTAAAGAAGACATCTTTAACCATATTCTTAGCGTTAAACCCAATGCAAGTGCTGGACCTGATGGTCTTGCTGGCTGCTTTTTGTTGAATTGTATCTATTCAATATGTGGTCCATTATATGATATATTTTCTAAATCATTAATGTGTGGCGTTTTTCCAGCAATCTGGAAAATAAGTTACGTACATCCAATCGTCACGTGGTTCCAAATTATAGAGGAGTATGTCTGCAGTCTTTAATTCCCAAGATGTTAGATAGTATAGTTGCGAAACAAATTTATTGGATGTCTAAATCAATTCTATCAATTAAGCAACATGGATTTGTACCAAAACGTTCAACAGTTTCCAATCTTTTATGTTATACCCAATTTTTATTGAATGCCTTGGACAAAAATAATCAAGTTGATTCTATATATTTAGATTTTTCTAAGGTCTTCGATAGAGTTAATCATACTGTTTTAATAGATAAGATCCAATCACTCGGATTCAGTGAGTCAACAGTTCGTTGGGTCTCTGTATTTCTTCGAGATAGGTATCAAATGGTGAAAATCAATCATTTCGTTTCCGATCCAATTTATGTTAGTTCGGGGGTTCCACAGGGAACACATTGTGGCCCTTTATTGTTTGTATTATTTGTTAATGACATAGAAACTGTCATTTTAAACAGTGAAATTCTCATGTATGCCGATGATGTAAAGATTTTTAAACCTGTTAAATCATTAGACGATTGTGCCTTATTGCAGAAAGATCTGAACAATATAAATGATTGGTGTCATTTGAACAAACTATTTTTGAATGATGAGAAATGCAACATAGTGTCATATTCCTGTAAGCATTCCACTTTTGAGTACAACTATAAAATTGGTGATAATAGGCTTCCGAAATTACATGAAATTAAAGACTTGGGAGTCACGTTTGATAATCGGTTAACCTTCAATTCGCACATTGTTAATGTTTGTAGTAAAGCATTAAAAATGTGGGGTTTTGTGTGGAGATCGCAAGTATTTAAGTACTGATTGTTTAAAATGTCTGTTTTGTGCTTTAGTTCATTCGAATTTGGAGTATGCTACTACAATTTGGTCACCCTATTATTTAAATCAAATTAATAGATTAGAGATGATACAGAAGAAGTTTCTGCGTTCCATCGAATACAAGTTGGGAAGAAGGCATGTGCAGGGTTCCTATTCCAGTATAATGGAAGAGTTAAATTTGAAAAGTTTAGCTGATCGCCGTCAAATCAATGATTTGTGTTTACTGCATAAAATAATTAATGGATCCATGGAGTGTGTAGAGCTTCTACTGCATCTGGGTTTTCTTTCTTCAAATAATGATCGTCGGCTTAGGACTATGCCAATATTCCGAGTGCAGACATTCTCTTCAAACAGGAACTACAACAACCCTATCAGTACGATGATGAGATCGGCAAATTTAATTAATAACCAACCTTGGTTTGATTTATTCAATTCGAATTTTATTAGATATAAATTACTGTTAAAAAAGTTTTGCTAATTTACTTGTCAGTTATTACATCTTAAATTTGTAATTGTAATTAATAGTATTTCTTTTATTTTATTGTTAATTATCAGTTTTAAGAATGACATCTATTTTGTATTATAATTTTTGTAAAAGGGGTTTCCCGTATATACATAATAAATAAATAAATACATTATTTTGCGTACCATGTTTTTTCTATTATGTCTTATTGGTTGCTAATAAAAAAACCGGACAGGGCAAATATATTCTTACATTTAATAGTAGTGGGGGCCAATGCCAATCTAGGGTCTACAGGCCGCATCCGGCCCGCCAAGCATCTCTATTGTAGAGTACGTTTGAATAAAGAAGAACCCCATTGCTGTACGCATTGCAAATAAATATTATTATGATTACATTAATGGTGAAAATATGAAATAATTTTAAAGTGTTTACATACCTTTACAAGTATGTTTGTCTATCGACAATACTTTATCCTGTGGGCAGGCACACGTGTATGCTTTAGGTCCACTGATCAAGCATATATCACTGCAGAATGAGGAACTGCAAGGATTGTACAATCGAGGCTTCAATGCAGAGTGGAAGATATGCAGACCGTAAATGTACTCCTTCTTTTCCTTAATCAATGTATGGTGATCCTTTCCGGTAAACTTATCGCAAGATTGTACGGAGTGCGTTGTCCAGTCTGACCAGTACAGTTTGTTTTCAAATAAAGCTATTGCGTATGGATGTTTCACAATTCCTTCTAGGATGATCTGTAATAAAAATATAATATTACATATATTTACCATTATCCAATAACTTCTTAACACTAAAATTATCACTTCTTTTGAAAGCGGGAGTAAAATAGTGTGTATAGTGCACATTTTTTACACATCTTATGGTTCATTTGAGCTGTGGAATGCGCATGGAAAGCATACATTCTGTAATATTATGATTTTAATTATTAATAAAATATCTTTAAGTATTTTTTTGAATATCACAATATATAATTAAAGTTAAAACATATTTAAATATATTGGTGGTTTAAATTATTTGTAAATAATGGACATAAAAGACAAACTTTATAATTTTTGTTTTGAAAGACGTCACTTTCATGGGCAAGCCGAGTGATAACTTTTGGTTGAGTGGTACAGCGGCCGGGTCATGTGTTCAACGAGATAAGAACGAACTATTACAAAAAATATATTGGTCCACAGCCTATACCCTCTAACACCGTGAACAGAGCGGCCCATTGAAAATAACATGCCAAAAAAAAGATATTATTTTTTATTTCATTCATCACTTTAAATTCCATAGCTTTCTGTATACAGGGTGTCCTAAATAGAGTAGGATTGCATGGGTATCTTTCTTATTCTTAAAGCTAGAGATCTGGTTAAATGGGCAATGTTGTGCAGTTTTCTATGCTGATTCAGATTATGTTGAGAAATTTTCAAAATTCCGAGCAGTTTAGAAAATATTTAAAAAAAAAACAGAAAATCGCGATTTTCAAAAAAATCAAATATCTCAATAATTATTAAAGATGCGAAAAAAAGTTTTAAATAAAAGTTACTTGGTTTAATTAAGCAAACATAGAAATCAAGTCAAAATAAAATTCAAGATGGCGGTTTCCGAGATATTAATACCAACTTTCTTATTTCAAATGGCTGCCATATTTGATTTTTACACGCATAAATAGACTTTTTTTTTCTCTTTTCAACGATGTACAACAACCTATGTCAAAATAAAAAATAATGGAAATATTAATTGTTTAAATTTTAATTTTTTAAATTGTTTTTAAAGAAAATGTAACAAAACAAAAAGAGGTAATACAACCAAGTAGTAAAATAACAATGAATTATAAAAAAATGCTCAAAATGTTGACCGTTATTGGCCAAACACAATTGACAGTGTTTTACAACACTGCCAGTTACTTTTCGCAATGTGTTGCGATTAATGCCGTTTATTGCCTCTGTCACTGCTTCTCGAAGTTCATCCACATTGTTATAATTGAAGTTACTTCCATAAACTTTGTTTTTTAAAGTGCCCCACAAATAAAAGTCAAGAGGCGTCAAGTCTGCAGATCTGGCTGGCCACTGTACAGGTGTGTTAGTCGCTATTACTTTATTATTAAAACGTCCATTTAGATAAGTAATAACATCTCTGGCATTGTGTGCTGGAGCGCCATCTTGCTGGTACCATATTTGCATATTTTGTGCCAAAGGTAAATCATCCAATAAATCTTCTAAGGTTGTTTGAAGAATTTCCAAATAACGTTGTGCAGTTAGAGTTCCATCAAAAATTATAGGACCAAGTAAACGATTTCCCATTATGCCACAAAAAACACTAAAGCCGAACCGTAATTGGTTTCGCCGTGGAATAACTATGTGTGGATTTTCTTGAGCCCAATAGTGCTCGTTATGACGATTAAATAATCCACAATTAGAAAAGTAAGATTCGTCTGTCCATAAAATTGTGTTTATAAAATCACCATTTTCCGTAATTTTGTTGATTAACCACCTGCAAAATGTTAATCTACGGATGTTATCATTTGGTTGTAAAGTCTGAGATAGGTGCAATTTATAAGGGTGAAACTTGTGCTTTTTTAAAAATGTTGATGCTCTAGATTTAGATACGTTAACTTCATTTTCTATCTGCCGACATGAAATGTTCGGATTAGCTGCCACACAAGCCAATGTTAATTCTTCATCATCAACGATCATATTTCTATTTCTCTTAGGTTTTTTAAACTTCCATACAATTGCATATTTTCATCCAATCTTTTAAATACCTTAATGTCCGGCTGCCTTCTTTCAGGAAAGTTTGCTTGGTATGTTTGTGCTGCAAGATGGGGTTTTTTGTAACACTTGATGTAATTACAAAACATATCGTATTGTTCAGATATTGAATAATTCGCCATTTCAAGTAATTAATATTTATCGATATTGCAACAACTTAAGACAATACACATGTATGAATGATTAATACAACTGATAAACTAATGTAAGATGACAGTTAGTCGTTACAACAAATTTTGTTTTATTTTTATTTATGCCTACTTGTTAATTAATATTTCCATTATTTTTTACTTTGACATAGGTTGTTGTACATCATTGAAAAGAGAAAAAAAAAAGTCTATTTATGCGTGTAAAAATCAAATATGGCGGCCATTTGAAATAAGAAAGTTGGTATTAATATCTCGGAAACCGATATCTTGAATTTTATTTTGACTCGATTTCTATGTTTGCCTAATTAAACCAAGTAACTTTTGTTTAAAACTTTTTTTCGCATCTTTAATAATTATTGAGATATTTGATTTTTTTGAAAATCGCGATTTTCAGTTTTTTTTAAATATTTTCTAAACTGCTTGGAATTTTGAAAATTTCTCAACATAATCTGAATCAGCATAGAAAACTGCACAACATTGCCCATTTAACCAGATCTCTAGCTTTAAGAATAAGAAAGATACCCATGCAATCCTACTCTATTTAGGACACCCTGTATATCAAATGGAGTATATATCTGAAAAGATTTTGGTCGACATAAGAATTCGGATGCCGGTGTATATTCTTTTTTTTTATGTTTCAAAATTTATTTATCAAATTTGAATTATCACAAAAATCCGAAAAAAAAATATACCAAGTGGCAATGTACAATCTGTGTAAAAAGTATTGGAACAAATAACTTTTGTAAACGAGACTTTTCAAGAAAATCCTCGTACAAGTTAGTTTTTAATTTAAGAAATGACAATATTAACAGGGTTACTGTAAAATTTTCAAACAATCAATTTTTTTTTGTCTTTAAACAATTCTTTGAAGTGTTTGGAATAATATGCAAAATGTTCCATGTAGGTATTCAAAGTTATACCGAGTGTCTGGGATAAGGGGCGAACATAGGGATTTAACATGTAAAATTAAATATGTGTAATTATTAGCTCCCCTATTCATTTTAGAGAAAAATCGTAAAGGAATATTTTTTAGAGAATTAAAAATTGTAAATGAATCATCCATTTAATTTACGCTTGTACTAGAATCCAGCTCAGAAATAATAAAAATAAGTTTAGCCATTTACCATTTAATAAAAACCCTTGCCATGACTTTGACAAATGTCATGTTATGGTGAGAATAATTTTGCTGGTCAAACATCAATTTACGCATTGAAATTACTATTAACAATAATCTGAGTTATTCCAATGAAGAGAGCGTATTCATTATTAAAACATTCTGCAGTTGCGTAAGTTTACTCAGAGTTCGTGACATTACATGCAAACGGAACAGAAGAAACAACGATGAATTCGAAGAAACAGTTTTGGGTTTGATAAATGCTGAACCAACAACTAGCATACGATGCATTGCGCGTGAGTGCAATGTGTTTAAATTCTCTGTACAGACAATTCTGAAGAAGCATGGTTATCATTCTTAAAAACATCAATGCCATCAGGAGATAGGGTGGATGAAGTAAGGAGGTGTGTATTCTGCGAAATAATGTAGGATCGATCAAATACAGACCATAATGGATGCTAATAATTTACTTCCATATAACAAAACAGTAAACATTCAGTTTTTTTAATAGAAAGACACCAATTGTTAATTTAAATCAGAGCACCAAATTTCTTGGGATTGCTGAGGACGAGCAACTCACCTGGTGTCAGCATGTTGATTATGAGTGTAGTAAATTAAATACTGCTTAATATGCAGTTGATAAACGAAAACCAATTTTACCACCTGAGTCAATCATAACTCTTTTACTCATAGGTATATCCTCATATCTCCTATAATATACCAGCGTGCGAAAGAAGTCATATTCAAAGGATATTCATAGTCCAGAAAAGAATATTAAGATTAATTTTTAACAACATTAGATTGGAGACTTGCCGTAGTTTATTTAAGGAGAACAACATACCTACATTAATATTCATTTACTTATTTAAAATAGCAACATTTGCTGCGAATTAATAAACTAACTAAAAACTAAACTAAGCTTAACTTTTTTCAGTCTGTCTGTTTTACCGAAGAATTCTAGTTCACACTTTACAACAAACCAAACGTTATTGTTCATAGTAATTACAATGCGTGAATTGATATCTGACTAGCAAAATTTTCACTATGACATGACATTTGTCAAATTCATGGCAAGGGTTTTTTTTAAAACCATTGTTCAACTTATTTTTATTATTTCTGAGGTGAATTCTGGTACAAACGTAAATTAAATGGATGATTCATTTACAATTTTTAATTCTCTAAAAAATATTCCTTTACGATTTTTCTCTAAAATGAATAGGGGAGCTAATAATTACACATATTTAATTTTACATGTTAAATCCCTATGTTCGCCCCTTATCCCAGACACTCGGTATAGGAGTTATAGTATTTGTAGCCAAGGAAGAATTGAACGCGCAGGTAGACTACCGAATTGGCAGGTACACTTTAAACGCGTTTTTCTCGAAACTATGTTTTTCAAAACGGTGTACACGATATCTCAGGCTGTGATTGATGAATCAACTTGAAATTTGGTACACATGTTCAGAGGACCACTAGTTTAGATGTGACGGATAATGAATAATAACATGTATTATTGCTCCGACAACTGCGAAAAAGTTCAGAAATTGTTTACTCGCAACCTAAGGTGAAAAAAAAGAAAACCTCCATTACATCATAGGTAATGCCATGTAGTTAATGACAAAACTTACTCTTCACAAATTTGTTCTCCACGTTTTCTATCAACTATTGTTCAGTTATTCAAAATCATCTATTATTCAGTTAATGTTCAAGACTAAAACTTTTTATAAGAACATTGGGTAAATTATTATCTTTTAAACGTTACCGAATTTTTCTGATAAAACACAGATTCTGAGGCGATTTTTAATTTTTGAGTATTAAACAGCTTAAGCTTGCTAACAAAAATTTAAATCACTGCAAATACTAGCTTAAGTTCATAACAAAACCTAGATGTAACACTCCATAAAAATTAAATAGATATCAACAAATATATAAAATTCACTGATTGTAAATGCATCTCTTAAAGTTTCAAAGATCATTAGACGGCAACCCTTCAGAGGGTAAATGAATTACATTTTACTGCCAAAAAAACTCACCCTACGATCCGTTCCATCCAAGCGAATGCTTTCAAGTGTTTCCAATTTAGCGTCCCCCCAGTACAATCGCTCATTGGGGTAGTCTATGGCCAAACCATTTGGCCAGTGGATATTGTTGGACACGAAGGCTATATCTTTGGTTCCATCCATTCTTGATTTTGCAATTTCTGGTTTTTTCCCCCAATCAGACCAGAACATCTCACTAAAATGGAAAATTCAGACACAGTTGGAAAATATCAAACTAATAATATTAAAATAATGTATTACCCTTCTTGTGGATGTAGGACAATTCCTCTGGGTTTCTGTATGTCTTGATTTACTAAGACTGTGCACTTAGTTCCATTGTTGTTGCAAACACCAATATGCTGCATCTCGGAGTCTGTGAAGTAAATGTTTCCGGTAATCCAGTCAACGGCCAAATCTTCGGGCGAACCCAATCCAGATGTTACAAGCAGCTGAAATATTTCGAAAGAAATTAGTCAAAGTCAACTTGCTGTATTTTGGAAATTTTATATACAGGGTGTTGAATTTAGGGATTTATATGTAAAATTTGAAATATAATAATATGGGTAAAATAGAAACTACCTTACTTAGTCCTGTGGGTAGAAATAAGGGATCTTAAACCAATGTTATTTCACTAGTAGTACTAGTAATAACATGCAAATTTCTTTTGTATCATTCAATATCCGGCGTGGCATCAGCCAGGGAAGTAGTTGTTTCAATAAGTTATTTGTTTATAGTCTTAGTAAGACTTAATTTTGCTTGCAGAGTTACGAACAGGTTGAATATTTATATATTCAGGCTATATTTCGTTTTTTGAATTTATATAATAATATGGGGTGCCCTAATTATTTGACAGTATCGATCTTCGTATATTATTTTTAAAGCTTTTTTTTCTGATTGAAACAATAGGGTCATTCCATGCTATTTCAACAAAAGGTTGTGCTGCACCATTTTAATTTTTTTTTATATTTTGCACAGATATTTATACATGTTTCTAGAGTTCAAAACTAATTTAAGAAAAATAAAAATTCTTGCCATGTGGCAGCAATGTCCCTGGATGGAGCATGAAACATGAACATTTTTGTAAATGCAAGCGTTTGCGCAAAGTGGCATAACTTTCTTTCCAATTGTGCAAATTTAAAAATTTAAAAAACTCTTAACTCAGATTAAAGTTCCGAAGAGTTTAGTGTAATTTTCATTCATTATTTGTTTTATTTTTTCAAATATAATGGCCGTCAAAGTTTAGCAGTGAGATTTGCATTTTTTTCATTTTTCGGCCTTGCTTTGGACTGAGAAGCGGGCAATACACTCAAACCAAATTTAGTTTGCAAGTACAACGGTAACAATAGATTTTATCTGAGGCAAAAAATCTAAAGTGTTTTAAACCCTTCTAATTTTTTTTCGCTGGAGAAAATTGGCATTTTCAAGAAAATCCGTATTTTTCTAAAGCTGTATCTCCAGTGGGGCACACAGTAAAAATCTGAAATTTATAATACCAATGCTTCTATCCGGGAGCAACACTATTACAAAATTTGGTAACTTTGTTTTGCCTAGTAATACAAATATTTAAGTTCAAATTTGTAATAATTTTTATGCAATCGGATTAAAAATTCAACCTTAAATATTAGAAGCCGGTACTAAAATGGAACTCACCAGTACTAGCAGTGATTATAATACACTTGTGAATATTATAATCTCTGGTACTAGGCATTAAAGTACTTACCAAGGGTTTCCGTACAACGAGGTGATTGGCGACTCATTAATGCAAATCATAGTCCTGGTGATGAAATTAAAAAAAAGGTACCATGGATCCTGAATAGAAACTTATTATTATTATTCAAAATGATTAAAGAATAAAATTGAATAAAACCATAAAAGTCATTAGACAATTGTCTTAAATTTGCGGCTGTTGGGAGTCAAGCTGCTGATTACGTTCTAGAATTTCTGTGTTAATCATTTTATTACAATTCTGTTAATCCTTTTATTACTTTTGAATTTAATTTAAACTATAATATTAATGAAAGGGCACTTTAGTGCTGAGGTAAATGTATTTTTTATGCAATCGAAAATACTCTATTTTCAGATTTAAAATTGTAATTACTTACGTTTTTCATCTAAAGATGTTCTAGCGTTTCAGTGGTAGAACTTGCAGATGTAATTATAGGTTATGTTGATATTTGTTTAACGCAAGATCAGTAAATTCTTAAGGTTGGATTAGCATCGCGCGCATGGTTTAAACAATCACAGAAATTCTAGAACGTAATCAGCAGCTTGACTCCCGACAGCCGCAAATGTAAAACAATTGTCTAATAAATTTTACGGCTTTATTCAATTTTATTCTTTAATCATTTTGAATAATAATACGTTTATATTTAGGGTCCACGGTACCTTTTTAAATTTCATCACCAGGACTATGACGCATTAATGAGTCGCCAATCATCTCGTTGTACGGAAACCCTTGGTAGGTATTTTAATACCTAGTACCAGTGATTATAATATTTACAAGTGTATTATAATCACTGGTAGTACTGGTGAGTTCCATTTTAGTGTCGGCTTCTAATATTTAAAGTTCGATTTTTAATCCGATTGCATAAAAATTATTACAAATTTGAACATAAATATTTTTGTTACTAGGCAAAACAAAGCTACCAAATTTTATAATGGTGTTGCTCCCGGATAGAAGCGTTGGTAGTATAAATTTCAGATTTTTACTGTGTACCCCACTGGAGATACAGCTTTAGACAAATACGGATTTTGTTGAAAATGTCTAATTTCACCAGCAAAAAAAAATTAGAAGGGTTTAAAACCCTTCAGATTTTTTGCCACAGGTAAAATCTATTGTTACTATTCTACTTGCAAACTAAATTTGGTTTGATTATATTGCCCCCTTCCCAGTCGAAAACAGGATCGAATAATGAAAAAAATGCAAATCTTGATGGTAAATTTGAGGGCCAATAAATTTGAAAAACATATCAAATTATGAAAGAAAATTAAACCAAAATATTCACCACTTTAATCTGCGTTAGGAGATTTTCAAATTTTTAAATTTGCTCAATTCGAAAAATTGTTATACCACTTTGCGCAAATGCTTGTAATCACAATAATGTACATGTTTCAAGCTCCATCTGGGAACATATCTGCCACGCGGCAACATTTTATTTTTTTCTAAAATTAGTTTTGTACTCTAGATACATGTATAAATATCTGTGCAAAATATAAAACAAAATAAAAATGGTGCAGCACAACCTTTTGTTGAAATAGCATGGAATGACCCAATATTGAGTGATATTGCCTTAGTTACGATGTGTCATAACGCACTTATCTTTCCCTAGGGAAATATGAAGCACTCATATTTCCCTAATAACAAAATCCTAGCAACATACCAAATCTTCAAAATATGACGCCGACACCGTTCACCAAATTTTTGTTCTCTCCAGTCTTTAAAATCTTCTTACACTTTGGTGTAAGCAGCTTTGGATTTTACCGGAACCAAACATTCACGGTCTTTCGCCGCTCGTGTTAACACATAGTTTGACATTTCACATCAACTATGATATTTACAGACAAGGCCCTTAGCAACGTTACCAATCCGATAAATTCAAAAATTTACAATCCAATATTTTCCCATTTACAGAACAATATTCTTTCAATCAGAAAAAAACTATTGATTACAACACGGGAAATATGAATACATTTCTCTTGGTTGTCTATACATGTAACTAGCCAACCTCGGGAAATATACTATTCATATTTCCCTAGTTGTAATAATAGCTATTTAAGCTGAATAATTTGGTACCTTACTCAATAGTTACTGCAAAGTATTACCGAGATATTTGTAAAAAAACTTTACAATTTTACAATTTTAGAATCTGTCTTCTTGATATTGAAAGGTCATGTGAATGACGAAGTGACTGAAACATATGCAGAGATCGAAAAGTTCATGTCTGTTAAATTGCAACACCCCTTTGCTCTATTAGAGAGTTTAAAGCCTGTTCTTCGCAAGTTTATATAGCGATGTAAGTTTAAGGAATGAATGCAAATTGTTGCAAAAGTTTCTGGAAGGTTTTGCGTGTTTATTTAAACAATCTTCATAAAATTCCCATACTTTGGTCGACACACTTCAGAATTTGCTACTTACATCCGATCCATTTATTTCGAGTTTGCGTGAATTACCCAGAAAAAAAACATTGCTCCCAGAAGCAGTCTTATTGTCACTTGCGCCAAGCATATCAGTAAGTATAGGAAGCTCCAGCGATCTCAAAGTTGAATTATTCTTCGGGTGATTATACCGAGTGTCTGGGATAAGGGGCGAACATAGAAATTTAATATATAAAATTAAATATGAGTAATTATTAGCTCCCCTATTAATTTTAGAGAAAAATCGTAAAGGAATTTTTCTAGGGAATGAAAAATTGTAAATGTATCATCCGTTTAATTTACGTTTATACCAGAATTCACCTCAGAAATAATAAAAATGTTGAACAATGTACCATTTAATAAAAACCCTTGCCATGAGTTTGACAAATGTCATGTTATGGTGAGAATAATTTTGCTGGTCAAATATCAATTCACGCATTGCAATTACTATGAACAATAATCTGAGTTATTCCAATAAAGAGAGAGTATTCATTATCACAACATTTTGCAGTGGATCGATCAAATACAGAGCGAAACTATTTGCAGATGAATGCTAGTTCACAATGGGTCGACCATTCCTGGCCGAAAATTTAAAGTGTCCGCAAATTTCGTCCACGAAACAGCGATTACTTCCGATGCGCGGCACACTGTAGTGTGGGCAAACGCATGAAATCTGGCCAAGGGGGTCTAAAATAATGACAGATTCATGTTTGCTACACTTGTAATCCCCTAAATCTAATTGAGTCATAATTCGAAACTATTACAGCATATTTGGACTTTGAATTCAACTTTTTTAACTACTGATTTTCAAACAATCACTGACATACTCGCTACGACGTTCGTACATCATCTAAACCTCGAGACATCTATAAATGATGGGAGAAGAAGCCCCGTCGGGTATGTCCGCCCGAAACTAACTTTCCTTGCCCCGGAGAGGGGTAAAAATATTTTTCGGCCAGGGATGATGCTCCCGTTCACACTTAACAACGAGCCCAACGTTATTGTTCTTAGTAATTACAATGCATAAATTGATATCTGACTAGCAAAATTATTTTCACCATGACATGACAGTTGTCAAACTCATGGCAAGAGTTTTTATTAAATTGTTAAACTTATTTTTATTATTTCTAAGGTGGATTCTGGTTCAAATGTAAATAAATCCGACCGTCAGACCCTCCACTAGCGGTGGGTAGAGTTGTAGTAGGCTGCAGAACTTGTCAAGAAAAGTTTTCCGATTATTTATTTTATGCACGCTGAAAATTGATGAGGTAAATTCATTAAAAAAAAACTCGTCAAACCCTTGTCTGGGGGTGGAATGTCCGTCAGTTACGTGGTAAACTGTGAAAATGAAGTCGTAGTATTCAGGTTGAAATTCATTCAGGTAACGGTTTGTGGTTCACATAACATGAAAATAATCAAGTTTGTGGTTTATTCGACATTGTCAGTCGGCACCATTTGTTTTTATACAAGCGAACGAAAGTATTCATTGATAGGTAACTGTGGCATCTCTTTAATATTTCTGCGAAGGGGTTAAATCCATTTTATTTTGTAGAAAATCGATTTGTCGTAAGGGTTCTTTTTCTTTCTATCTACGAGGAGTACGCAGAAATTTTTTGGTGTATGAATTTTGAAACACCCTGTATAGACTTTGACAGGAAAACGGTGGTTTACTATGGAGTTATAACTATACAGGGTGTAGTGGAACAAAACGGAACATAGGATTTTCAATGTTAATTTCTTCATAGTGGAATATTATCTTCCCTGATCATTTTAGAGGACACATGTAAATACATGTTTTGTAGAGTAAACATTTCTGCATGCAATCATGCTATTATTTATTTTTTAGCATTTATAAAAACCCTGAAAAATGATAAAATAAAAATGATCATTTTCACGAAAATAATGGTTGCCATGAAATTAAACAAAAATTGTGCGCTGTTGATTTGTTGGCTTCTGTCAAATATATTGAACACTTCATGACTGTTTATAAGTAATGTATTCTATTCAAGAAAAGGTGCAAATTGTGAAGTGGTGCTATGCTGGTAGTAGTTTTCATGAAGTGCGGGATATGTTTGCCGTCAACTATCCCAATCGGCCAATTCCTTCCATTGCAACGATCCAAAGGTTAATTCATAAATTGGAAACGACTGGCTCAGTATTATGGAATTCTAAGAGGACATTAAGTGCAGAGCAGAATAATTTAACAATATGAGTTTATGCTCTTAGCTTCTGTAGTAGAAGATCCAAACATAAGCTTAAGACAAATTGCTGACAAGTGTGGAATTCATTATACGACTGCCCAGAGGTATTTAAAGAAACATCATTTGCACTCATACAAATACCTGTGCCACCAAGAAATATTACAACGTGATTTTGAAAATCGAGCAGAATTTTGCTATAACATAATGGAAAAGGCCAATGAAAATAGAAATTTCTTTAAAAATGTGTGCTTTACTGATGAATCTACATTCACGCTTCATAATGCACCAAACAGACAGAACTACAGAGTATGGGCAACACGCAATCCTAGATTGTGCGTGCAAACACACACTCAATATCCTCAAAAATTAAATGTTTGGGCAGGTATTTTGGGGCACCGGATAATTGGTCCATTTTTTATAGAAGGTAATTTAAGTTCGATAATATATTTGGAATTGTTAGGAAACGAAATAACACCAGCAATAAATGAAGCCGCAAACAAAGATGAAGAGATTTGGTATCAAATGGATGGCTGTCCTGCACACAATACGAAGGATGTCCGCGAATATTTAAATAATAGTTTTAATAATAATATAATTGGCAATGGATATTTAATCAATTGGCCGGCCAGAAGCCCTGATTTATCAGTTAATGATTTTTTTTCTGTGGGGACATTTAATATCTAATATTTATAATGGGAAGCAATTTGATAATCTTGTTCAGTTGAAAAATTGTATTCGTGATCAGTGTGCAAGAATATCACCCCAGCAATTAGCAAATGTGCGCAGAGAATTTTTTAATAGATTAGGTTATTGTTTAACAGTTAATGGTGGATTGTTTGAACATCTTTTATAAGTATTATTTATGTTTTTGATATTAAGTGTTTTATGTTAGTTCCGATGGAATTATTAAGTTGATGTGAATAAAATGTTATAATTGCAAATGTTTATTATGATTATGATCCTTCTCATTTATCGGTAAATTATTCTGCTCTGCATTTGATGTCCTCTTAGAATTCCGTAATACTGAGTCAGTCGTTTCAAATTTATGAATTAACTTTTGGATCGTTGCAATGGGGGGAATTGGTCGATCTGGATAGTTGACGGAAAACATATCCTGCACTTCACGAAAACTGCTACTAGCATAGCACCACTTCACAATTTGCACCTTTTCTTGAATAGAATACATTTTTATGAAAAAACTTATAAACAGTCATGAAGTGTTCAATACATTTGACAGAAGCCAACAAATCAACAGCGCACCGTTTTTGTTTCATTTCCTGGCAACCATTATTTTCGTGAAAATTATCATTTTTATTTCATCATTTTTCAGGGTTTTTATGAATGCTTAAAAATAAATAATAGCATGACTGCATGTACAAATTTTTACTCTACAAAACATGTATTTCATGTTTCCTCTAAAATGATCAGGGAAGATAATATTCCAGTATAAAGAAATTAACATTGAAAATCCTATGTTCCGTTTTGTTCCACTACACCCTGTATAAGATATCTGTATTAGTAAGTATTTGGTTCTAAGTTAGACGTATTTACTTCCATATGATTAATTAATTTCTCACTTAACCCATAGTAAAACATTATTATACAGGGTCGTTAGAAAGTATGGAAACACGGCTCTCACGTGAAAACGGCTAAGAACAGAACCACCAAAATTGGGATTTATAAATAGGGTAATTTCTCGAAAAATTTGGGGTGAAGAAATAAAAAATTATTCTCAGGATTTTCCCACACGGACGCCATCTTGAATTTTTTTAAATGGAATTCGATTTTTTATTTAACAACTTTTATAGACCTTATAATTCCGATTACAACCATATACTTTTGTTGAAAATACTTGTCTTTTTTCGATAAACCGAACTGAAAAAGTGTGGAAACAGCGAAATATTTTGAGAACGGTTTATCGAAATGTCCTGAAATTTTGCAAAGGTTTAGGATACGTTAAGGCTTTCTACTTGCATTTTTTTTATAGTAATTTATTTTTTAAATACAAGGGTAACTTGATTTTTTTAATGGCACGTTAGGTGAAATGTTAGATTTTTAAAAAGAGTATTCTTCTATGAATACTGCAATATAACACATACATACTCTATCCAAAAGTTGGACGACCAAAAACTGTTACAAATGAAGAAAATTCACTTAATCATCTGATAGATGTAGTTGAACGTCAAAAAACTTCGGTGCTGCAATTGGTTTTCAACCACAACATGAGCAGGAGATCAGTTAAAAAATTAATGAAAATTGAAAAGTGTCATCCCTACAAAATTCAGTTTCTGCAAGAATTGAATGAAGACGACTTTTTTATTAAGTGTGTGCTCTTTTCTGATGAATCAACTTTCTGCTTAAATGGACAAGTTAACAGCCATAACTGTAGATACTGGTCAGACAGAGATCCACATTGGATGGAGCAGATTCATACGCGGCGTCCATAAAAAATTAATGTTTGGTGTGGTATAAGTGGTCAGCATATTATCGGCCCTTGTGTTATTAACACGTTCGCTGCCATCGAGGCGCTAGTGCGCCCGACTTTATACTTCCGTAAGTGCAATCCCAATTGCAGCGGCAGCGAACGTGTTAATTGACATCTGACATATCTACAGCTTTTGCAACAGGTTGTTCCCAGACAAATATACCTAAATTATCTAAATCAGGCTATTCCAGCTGAAAACATATGGTTTCAGCAAGACGGAACACCAGCTCATTTCGGACTAATAGTACATGAATATTTAGACGTCACTTTTCCCGGCAAATGGATAGGGAGAAGAGGAACAGTTGAATGGCCTGCTAGGTCGCCCGATTTAACTCCACTTGATTGACAGGCCACACAATATACAAGAATTAGAAGAACATCATTTATTGTTTAATATTTTATTTTTTAATTTGACTATCAAAAATTGAACATGTATGTGCGGTACTGCAGCATTTAGAAAAAGACGAGTACTTTTTAAAAGTCCAGTTTGCACGTATTCCCTGTAGGGTAAAGGGCGAAGAAAAAGAGGCAAAGGAAGATTATTCCATAAATAGTTTAAATTAAGACGTAAACTACTTAACTCGATACAAATTTATTCTGATTTGAATAAGCAAAAGCAGAAATTGAAAAAAAAAATGAACAGCTTTATAAGTTAGCAAATGAATACACGTTTGTTCTTATCCAAAGAGAATCCTACTTTAACAAGTTAAACGCCCCAATGTTAAAGGCATTCTTTCAATCTTTCAATTGTCGTATAAAAAAATGCCAACCCAGATACAATGAAATACATGAGATACATGAAATTGTGTTTTATTTCTGTAAACGGCCCCAGGGAAACTTACTTTGTGGACGGGCCTCGTATATTTGAATTAGGGGTTAATCCAACTGTTATTTCATTAACTATTACCATTCTAAGACAAAGTTATGTTGATTACATTTGCAGTGCTATCACTCATGTCCATTGAGGTTAATTTTTTACAATAGTTTTAAATGCTGAATGTAATTTTCTTCTTTATAATTTACGTTTTGACAGTTGTCAATTTGTTTTCAGCTATAAAATATCAAGTTCCAGCAATATGTCAAAAATAGGTTCATTATGGATGCATTTTAAAATGTTGAAGCTAATTCCAGTGGATATTAATTTTTTACAATTTTTTTTAAAGGCTTAATATAATTTTATTTTTGTAATTTACGTTTTGACAGTTATCAATTTGTTTTCAGCTACAAAATATCAATTGTTTCAGCAATATGTCAAAAATAGGTTCATTATGGATGCATTTTTAAAACTCGATAAAAAAACAAGCATTTTCAAAAAAAGGTATATAGTTGTATAGAATTATAAGGTCTATAAAAGTTATAAAATAAAAAAAATCGAATTCCATTTAAAAAAATTCAAAATGGTGTGCGTGTGGGAACCTCCTGGAAATTTCTGATATTTTCACACAATTTTTTTTTTTTTAAATTATCCAATTTAAATATTTTAGTGGTTCTGCTCTTAGCCGTTTTCACATGAGAACCGTGTTTCCATACTTTGTAGCGACTCTGTATAATGTATTTATTTCCTCTTCCCATTAACGCTATTTTTATTCTTTTACGTAAATTTGGCGAGTCAGAATTGCGAAGAATGTAATTTCAATGTAAATTCCTATATTCAAAGGGAAAGTTGTAAAAACTAAACTGCTCACCTCTCTGTCGGAACCATCTTCCAAAGATCTAACAATGCTCTCCTGCTCGGTATGGATGTCCGTCCAGTACACGTGATGCCCATCGAAAGAAACACCAACAACTTCTTTCAAGCGGCTAGCAATTGGGAAAAGTAGTTCGGATTGTAAGAAGTAGCCTCTAATCTCAGTTTTCGAACTAAATATCATCATCGCTTCTCCTCCCACAACATGACAAGTCTTCTTGTCATCTTGCAATACATACTTTTCATCACAGTAGCATTCATATGATCCAGGCGTGTTCTTACACTTTTGATCGCAAATACCTGAAATTCAAATATTCCTCACATTTAGTCAACACACAATAACATAAGATGAAAGACGTATAAGCTAATTGAACGTATTTATAATTCCCTTTACATGCACAAAGCTTTTAATATTCACTTCTAATTAGAAATTAAACAACTTTTGACGTTTTTGATATTCACTAACTGTTATTTTGTGTTGTTGATAGAAAATAACTACAACTGAAATGATTGAAAAATCCCAGTAATTTTTTTTTCAGTTGCACAATTCCAAAAATCTCTAAAACTACCATAGATAGGTCAGCAAATGAACATAATATTTGGCATTGGAATCATTTCACAAGATAACTGTTTAAATAAAAAGTTTTTAAGTACCAGAAAATGTGTAAAATAACCGTTCATTTCATCAAATAAAGCCTTTTCATACCGAATAAAATAAATATTTTGGCCTCAATAATGTTTTTATTCATAATTACAGACATTGAAACTTGAGATGGGCGAAATTACTTTATTTTTTGTGAGTCGACTCGCGGAAAAGAGTCCATATGAGTGAGTTTAGATTTCACAGATAATTAGAATGAAATAATTTAAAATGAATCACACTTTTTTCAATCTATGATTTATATAAAAGTTTTGGAAACATTAAATAAATTTAATAAATATAGATTTATTTATTTTATCCTATAATGTTAAAATGCCAATAACTCCTTAGCAACGAATAAGGTTAAGGCACCTTTAACACTAGTATTGTTAAGAAATTCTTAACAACTAGTGTTGTTATATTATCTTAACGCAACTCGTTGGCAAACAAACATGATTTCGCTTTTATCGATTAATGATTTTACATTACTCAAGAATGTAAAAGCACTCGCTCCTACGTGTCACAGTGTGTCCGATTCGGAGAAACGCACCACGGGTGGAGGGAGAAGGCAAAAGTAAAAGGCAAAATTTAGCAAGAAAAAATATACCATTATATTGTGGATACTTCAAACCCCACTGCATAGAGTTTTCCCTTCTTTGCAATTAAATTTCAAAGTTGAACATTTCAGAAATCGAAATTTACACGAAAAATGCACAATATTTATTAATTTATAGTATCATGCTTAGGTGCACTATCAATGCAATTTTTTCATGGATTATTAAAAACACAATTCTCTATAGTATAGTGCTATATTTGAACCAATAGACCTTTTAGAACGATAGTTTTAATTATTCAAAAAATAAAATTTATTTATAATAAATTTCAACTTTAGTAAGGATAATATAAAAAATAACAAACCGCAGAGGGTAGCGACTACTACCAAAAAAATAGCTCAATGTATCCTCTAGCTACATTAAAAAAATCGTATCTCCAACGGTGCGTTTTTGAGGGTTTTTTATTTTTTTTATTCAGCGCGGCAGACTACATCACGCCATCACTCTACTTCAGAGAGTGGCCGGTGAGGTCTGGTGCATTATGTATAATTTACAGTTATAACAATGTACTAACTTAAATATAATATAATAATTTTTACAGGGTTATTAGAACACATATTCAGCCACATTTTGGTTGTGGTTGCAGCCCTCTGCAATTTGAAATTTTTAATTTTAGCCTTACTAAAGTTAACTTTTATCAAAATCAAATTGTTACTTTGGAAAAATTATAATTATAAATCCGGAGGGTGGCTTTTGTAAATGTTATATTATAATGGATTACTATTTTTACAAATGAAAACGATTCAATATTAAAGTTAGTACATTGTTATAACTGTAAATTATATATAATGCACCAGACCTCACCGGCCGCGTTCTGAAGTAGAGTGATGGCGTGATGTAGGCTGCCGCGCTGAATAAAAAAAAATTAAAAAACCCTCAAAAACGCACCGTTGGAGATACGATTTTTTTAGTGTAGCTAGAGGATACATTGAGCTATTTTTTGGTGGTAGTCGCTACCCTCTGCGCTTTGTTATTTTTTATATTACCCTTACTAAAGTTGAAATTTATTATAAATTAATTTTATTTTTTCAATAATTATAACTATTGTTCTAAAAGGTCTATTGGCTCAAATATAGCACTATATTATAGAGAATTGTGTTTTTAATAATCCATGAAAAAATTGCATTGATAGTGCACCTAAGCATGATACTATAAATTAATAAATATTGTGCATTTTTCGCGTAAATTTCGATTTTTGAAATTGTTCAACTTTGAACATTAATTGCAAAGAAGGTAAGTGAAAAAAAATATGAAAAACTCTGTGCAGTGGGGTTTGAAGTATCCACTATATAATGGTATTTTTCTTTTTGGTAAATTTTGCATTTTACTTTTGCTTTCCCCCTCCACCCGTGGTGCGTTTCTCTGAATCGGACATACTGTGCGTCGTTCGTTCTTTCAAATTTTTCTCTACTAATGTAAAAACCTTCATAACGTTACTTGTATCGTAAATTACTATTAATGTTCCTGCAACAAGTGACGTTGTCTCTAATTTATTTATAACAGTTTTGGTTGTTAGAGTCTAAAATAAATCTATTTTTCTATAAATCACAGTTTTACAAATATATATATTTCACTTAAAATTATATTATTAAAAATGATTGATATTACATTAGAATAGCTTCCAACTGAGGCAATGAAATGTAGTATTTAATGAATACTTTCTACGAAAAACTCGAAAAATTATTAAATAGAGTAAAATTATTACAATGATGAGATAGAACTAACTTACCATATATTTCACATTCATTCATATCTCTGCAAGTTTTATCGTCAACCGTAGTATAGCCTTGGGGACAAAGACATTTAGGTCCAGTTGGAAGTTGAACACAAGTGTGAGAGCATTTGTGATTGGAACATGTTTCTGGTCCTAGGCACATTCCGTTTTCATCAGACTTATCAGGGCAATTGGGTACTTTATCACAGACGTTTGTAAGGTTTACACAGGAAATGTTATTTGCACATAAAAACAACTTCTTGTCCAATTGGCAGTCTTGTGGATGAATGTGGGATTCTAAGACAAAAGAAAAATGAATTATAAATAAATATTTTTCTACTTTGGTTTAACAATCGACCTTTTGTTATATCAAAAATAGTTTAATAATGAGATTTTTTATTTTACAGTTTTTGCTCATTATTAAACTATTTGTGGTAACATTTTAGTTGCTGCGATTGGCAGTACTTAAACGTGACATATGTCGACATCAAAATGTAAAATTGCCATTAATTCATAGGATAATTGGAACCGTACAATGCGTTACACACTGAATATGTTCGAATGCATATTGGGGAGTTCGTCACCAGTAGCACTAAGGTTAAAGAAAACGGAGGCGTCATATTGTTCACTTTTTATCCGCGTGGAAAATGTAGGAACTCGGTGACAATGGCCGGACGAATGAATTCACTTGGCTCTCGGTGACGACGTTTAGGCAACACAACATACACAGAGGAAAGCTTGTAATTTATTATACCGAGTGTCTGGGATAAGGGGCGAACATAGTGATTTAACATGTAAAATTAAATATGTGTAATTATTAGCTCCCCTATTCATTTTAGAGAAAAATTGTAAAGGAATATTTTTTAGAGAATTAAAAATTGTAAATGAATCATCCATTTAATTTACGTTTCTACCAGAATTTACCTCAGAAATAATAAAAATAAGTTGAACAATGTAACATTTAAAAAAAAACCCTTGCCATGAGTTTGACAAATGTCATGTCATGGTGAGAATAATGTTTCTCCACGACCACTGTAGAATTTAGGCATTCTGAAATCAATTTTGATCATAGAACGTTCACATTCTCACTCTTGTTATGGAACAAAACACTATGCGCTTATGCGTTTTGCATGTAATTCATTCCATAACAAGGGATAGAATGAATATTCTCACACCGTTCCGAATAAAACAATTAGCCTTGGATATCACAATTGTCAAAATACTATAAACATAACCACAAACGTAATAATAAAACGTAAGTTCCTTGTGTTCATTATTTGATTAGTCTATTTTATCTGGTCGAGGAGAAAGTATAGTCTGCTACTCGGTAAGAATAGAAATTCTGATGCTCGTGGTTCCTCGCGCTCGCCTCGCGGCTCGCGCTCGAAATATTCCACTCGCATCGAATTTCCATTCTAACCTTGTTACAGAATATACTATTCTAGTCAGATATCAATTCACGCATTGTAATTACTATGAACAATAACGTTGGGCTCGTTCTAGTGCGAACTAGCATTCTTCGGCAAAACAGACAGACTGCAAAAAGTTTAGCTTAGTTTGGTTTTTAGTTAGTTTATTAATTGGCAGCATATTAATGTAAGTATGTTGTTCTCCTTAAATAAACTACGGCAAGTCTCCAATCTAATTTGTTAATTAATCTTAATATTCTTTTCTGGACTATGAATATCCTTTGAATATGACTTCTTTCCCACGCTGGTATATTATAATAAATAAGATAAGGATATACCTATGAGTAGTAGAGAGTTATGATTGACTCTGGTGGTAAAATTGGTTTTAGTTTAAGAACTGCATAGTAAGCAGTATTTAATTTACTACACACATAATCAACATGCTGACAGCAGGTGAGTTGCTCGTCCTCAGCAATCCCAAGAAATTTGGTGTTCTGATTTAAATTAACAATTGGTGTCTTTCTATTAAAAAACTGAATGTTTACTGTTTTTTTGTTATATGGAAGAAAATTATTAACAATCATTATGGTCTGTATTTGATCGATCCTGCATTATTTCGCAGAATACACGCCTTTCTTCATCCACTAACATGCTTCTTCCGAATTTTTTGTACAGAGAATTTAGACACGTTGCACTCACGAGCAATGCATCAGAATTTATCAAACCCAAAACTGTTTCTTCCTATTCATCGTTGTTTCTTCTGTTCCGTTTGCATGTAGTGTCACGAACTCTGAGTAAACGGATGCCACTTCAAAATGTTTTGATAATGAATACGCTCTCTTCATTGGAATAACTCAGATTATTATACATAGTAAATACAATGCGTGAATTGATTTTTGACAAAGCAAAATTATTCTCACCATAACATGACATTTGTCAAAGTCATGGCAAGGGTTTTTATTAAATGGTAAATGGTTAAACTTATTTTTATTATTTCTGAGGTGTATTCTGGTACAAACGTAAATTAAATGGATGATACATTTACAATTTTTAATTGATTGATGGTTGAGGCGTTAACTTCGTGATACATTTTGGAACTTTAAATAAAACAGTTTCTTTGTTAATATCACACTTTATTGTTTAGTGACTCGAGTTTCGATCATAAGCTGATCATTTTCAAACTTAAAGTAAATTAAATTACAATAAACACACGTATTTATGCGGAATGGAATAAGGAGGAGAATACTAGGTCGACCTGGTCGTTAATTCGGACTTCCCCATAATTAACGACCAGGTCGACCTAGTATTCTCCTCCTTATTCCATTCCGCATAAATACGTGTGTTTATTGTAATTTAATTTACTTTAAGTTTGAAAATGATCAGCTTATGATCGAAACTCGAGTCACTAAACAATAAAGTGTGATATTAACAAAGAAACTGTTTTATTTAAAGTTTACAATTTTTAATTCTCTAAAAAATATTCCTTTACGATTTTTCTCTAAAATTAATAGGGGAGCTAATAATTACACATATTTAATTTTACATGTTAAATCCCTATGTTCGCCCCTTATCCCAGACACTCGGTATGTATTATCACTTTGTTTGCGAAACGAATATCACGGAAGAAACAGCGAGAGTATAATGCATGTTTCAAGAGCCGTTTGAGTCGGTGTGTTAATTCGATGTGGATTTTTAATTAGTGTCGACACGAGGAACGAGAAACAAATGTAAACATAACCTTAAATTTCGATTATCATTTAGGCGTTGCATTATTTTATAAGCTTAAATTGGTTACAACTTACGTGGAAATAGTTTGTTTATCGCACCCTTGGCAACCTCCCTTATTTTTGGAGGTGTGTAAGTAATATTCTTGATTTAATATGTTTTAAAATTAACTATTGAAATCGCCGTAGAAATACGTAGGTCGAATATTAAATTCGTTCGAAATGATCAAATGTTTTTAGTGCTACCAAATGTTAAAAGATAACACTCACTAGGTTTAAGTATATATTTTATTTTAGAAATAATTCCTTAACTAAAACCAAAGTAGAAAAAATAGTATATTATACTTGTTGAATAAGAGGCATTGTGGGGCACTCGTTACATTGGAGCACTCCTCGCTGCGCGAGTCGTGCTCCAATCCCACTCGTGCCAGAATATACCCAATCCCACTCGTGCCACAATATACCCTCTTATTAAACTTGTATAATAATGTACTATTTTAATACATTCCTCATTACTTTCACAAAGCAAAACTAAATATTTATTTTCAAACGAGAAATAAAGAAGGAATTTATGAACATGAGACTTATTTTAGGATGATTATGAATTGTATTTAGAATTAATTTTTAGTTCTTATTTATTGATTAAATTACATTTTCATACTAGATAGAATCTATGTAGAAGTAGACTTATTTTCAATTGAAAGCGGATTATTTAGTGAATTGCGTATACAGGGTTAGTTAAAATTATGGGAACACCTAAATAATGATATAACCGTAAAACACTTGGAAACATTTTTCAAACACAAGTTTCTTAGAAGTAAGCAATCAATCGTTTAAATACATTTTTAATATACAGGGTGGTTCATTTTATTATGGAAATTTTGGTAACCTTTCCTTTTTCAAATAGAACACCCTGTATATTTTTACATTTTTTTAATTATATTAAAATTTTCTAAGAAAGAAATATTTTTTTGAATGCGTTGTTTTAGACTTAAGCAATTAATGCACATTCCTGAACTTCAAAGTCGTCCCTGCAGCAAGGTCAAAATTCGAAATAAAATTATTCCAAAAATTTAAAAGCGGTGAATTATTATTATGAAAATGCAAATTTTTGCGTCTATATACTAACTAAAACAGCTTAGTTCTTGCAGAAATGCCGATTAAGATAAAAGTTATGGATTTTCAAAAGTTATAACGGTTTTCCTTTATAACCGTTATTTTCGCTTATGGCAGCTCTCAAGTCTGAAGGAGGAGTCGGGGTTTGAAACTAACTGAGCTTTTCAAATTGGTCAGAATACTATGGGCTCCACTTGGTTTATTATAAATAAAATAATTGCCAACCCTTTGTAAACCAAGAAATGCAGGTTAGGCTAATTAATTAAAGATGTAAAAAATACAATTTTTAAATAATAAATATATTCCAGAGAATTTAATAAAAGTAAGTTATGTTGTTTAAGGGTCATCCCATGCTATTTCAACAAAAGATTGTGCTGCACCATTTTTATTTTGTTTTATATTTTGCACAGATATTTATACATGTATCTAGAGTACAAAACTAATTTTAGAAAAATAAAAATTCTTGCCATGTGGCAGCAATGTCCCCGGATGGCGCATGAAACATGTACATTTTTGTGATTACAAGCGTTTGCGCATAGTGGTATAACATTTTTTCGAATTGAGCAAATTTAAAAATTTAAAAATCTCCTAACTCAGCTTAAAGTGGTGAATATTTTGGTTTAATTTTCTTTTATTATTTGACATGTTTTTCAAATTTATTGGCCCTCAAATTTACCATCGAGATTTGCATATTTTTTTCATTATTCGATCCTGTTTTCGACTGGGGAGGGGGCAATACAATCAAACCAAATTTAGTTTGCACATACAATAGTAACAATAGATTTTACCTGTGGCAAAAAATCTGAAGTGTTTTAAACGCTTCTATTTTTTTTCGCTGGTGAAAATAGGCATTTTCAACAAAATCCGTACTTTTCTAAAGCTGTATCTCCAGTGGGGTACACAGTAAAAATCTGAAATTTATACTACCAATGCTTCTATCCGGGAGCAACACCATTACAAAATTTGGTAACTTTGTTTTGCCTAGTAACAAAAATATTTAAGGTCAAATTTGTAATAATTTTTATGCAATCTGATTAAAAATTGAACTTTAAATATTAGAAGCCGGCACTAAAATGGAACTCATCAGTACTAGCAGTGATTATAATACACTTGTAAATATTATAATCACTGGTACTAGGCATTAAAATACCTACCAAGGGTTTCCATACAACGAGATGATTGGCGACTCATTAATGCAAGTCATAGTCCTGGTGATGAAATTTAGAAAGGTACCGTGGACCCTAAATAGTAACGTATTATTATTCAAAATGATTTAAGAATACAATTGAATAAAGCTGCAAAATTCATTAGACAATTGTCTTAAATTTGCGGCTGCCGGGAGTCAAGCTGCTGATTACGTTCTAGAATTTCTGTGTTTGTTTAAAGCACACGCGCGATGCTAATCCAATCTTAACAATTTACTGATCTTGTGTTAAACAAATATCTACATAACCTATAATTACATCCGCAAGTTCTACCATTGAAACGCTAGAACATCTTTAGAAGAAAAACGTAAGTAATTACAATTTTAAACCTAAAAATAGAGTATTTTCGATTGCATAAAAAATGCATTTACCTCGGCACTAAAGTGCCCTTTTATTAATATTATAGTTTAAATTAAATTCAAAAGTAATAAAAGGATTAACAGAATTGTAATAAAATGATTAACACAGAAATTGATAACACACAATCAGCAGCTTGACTCCCAACAGCCGCAAATTTAAGACAATTGTCTAATGACTTTTATGGTTTTATTCAATTTTATTCTTTAATCATTTTGAATAATAATAATAAGTTTCTATTCAGGATCCACGGTACCTTTTTTAAATTTCATCACCAGGACTATGATTTGCATTAATGAGTCGCCAATCACCTCGTTGTACGGAAACCCTTGGTAAGTACTTTAATGCCTAGTACCAGAGATTATAATATTTACAAGTATATTATAATCACTGCTAGTACTGGTGAGTTCCATTTTAGTACCACCTTCTAATATTTAAAGTTCGATTTTTAATCCAATTGCATAAAAATTATTACAGATTTGAACTTAAATATTTTTGTTACTAGGCAAAACAAAGTTACCAAATTTTGTGATGGTGTTGCTCCCAGATAGAAGAATTTGTAGTATAAATTTCAGATTTGTACTGTGTACCCCATTGGAGATACAGCTTTAGAAAAATACGAAATGCCAATTTTCTCCAGCGAAAAAAATTTAGAAGGGTTTAAAACACTTTAAATTTTTTGCCTCAGATAAAATCTATTGTTACCGTTGTACTTGCAAACTAAATTTGGTTTGAGTTTATTGCCCCCTTCCCAGTCCAAAGCAGGGCCGAAAAAGAAAAAAATGCAAATTTCAATGCTAAATTTTGACGGCCATTAAATTTGAAAAAAAAAAAATGATGAATGAAAATTACACTAAACTATTCGGCACTTTAATCTGGGTTAAGAGATTTTTAAATTTTTAAATTTGCACAATTGGAAAGAAAGTTATGCCACTTTACGCAAACGCTTGCAATTACAAAAATGTACATGTTTCATGCGCCATCCGGGGACATTGCTGCCACATGGCAAGAATTTTTATTTTTCTTAAATTAGTTTTGAACTCTAGATACGTGTATAAATATCTGTGCAAAATATAAAAGAAAATAAAAATGGTGCAGCACAACCTTTTGTTGAAATAGCATGGAATGACCCTTAAATAAGTGAACTTAATAACTGTTTTTTTCTACCACCTCTAAACTAAGTGAATACAGTTCTTTTTTAGATTCGATGACGTCACCTTATCCTCACAAATTTCATACATGTGATCAACAACTTATATTAATAATTACGATTCTGTAAAATTCCTTTAAAGTTACTAATTTCCAAAAAAATATATTCGAATTGAATTTTAAATTTGAGCTACTAATTTCCTACATAAATATATTTAAATTCGAGTTTTAATACTAATTTCCTTTTTTTTTTTTTTAAAGGAAGGATGATTGACGGAAATTTGGGTTAGGAAATTATGGATGATAAGGGACATTGGCTTAGACAGCGTAGGTCATCCACAACCGATTATTTATAATATATTATTCATATTAAATGAAAATAGACATCCACAAACACCCATGCCCTCGCCGGGATTCGAACCCAGGACCCTCCGCATTATAATTGAAAGTCTAATAAAAAATAATAATTTAACCATCTAATGACTTTCCCAAATGGTACAATAAAATTCAAGGTTATGGTTATTAAACAAATACACCCGGTATATCAAACAATAGTACATTATTATACAAGTTTCATAAAAAAAAAAAAAGACCTTTATTGGCATATTAAGTTTAATAAGAGGGTATATTCTGGCACGAGTGGGATTGGAGCACGACTCGCGCAGCGAGGAGTGCTCCAATGTAACGAGTGCCCCACAATGCCTCTTATTAAACAAGTATAACATACTATTTTTTCTACTTTGGTTTTAGTTAAGGAATTATTTCTAAAATAAAATATATACTTAAACCTACTGAGTTTTATCTTTTAACATTTGGCAGCACTAAAAACATTTGATCCTTTTCGAATTAAATATTTAACATATGTATTTCTACGGCGATTTCAATAGTTAATTTTAAAACATATTAAATCAAGAATATTACTTACACACCTCCAAAAATAAGGGAGGTTGCCAAGGGTGTGATAAACAAACTATTTCCATGTAAGTTGTAACCAATTTAAGCTTATAAAATAATGCAACGCCTAAATGATAATTGAAATTTAAGGTTATGTTTACATTTGTTTCTCGTTCCTCGTGTCAGGCATCGATCGTCGCTAATTAAAAATCAACACCGAATTAACACACCGACTCAAGCGGCTCTTTTTCGCAGCGAATGAAACATGCATTATACTCTCGCTGTTTCTTCCGTGATATTCGTTTTGCAAATAAAGTCATAATACATACAGGGTCTTTTTTTAACTCAGAACATATGATTGTTAATGTCTATGTTCTATGTCATAATAATCACATCAACGCATTGCAATGTAGGCAGCCATACTTAAACCCAGTTTTATTTAATTGTCAAAATTGTGTTATTAATAAAAATGTATTCCCGAAGAAAGAATACAGATAATTAATTGGTACAAGAGTGGGAACAGCATTTGATGTTTTCAAATCATCAGCAACTATCAAATGAGGACAAAGGCAAACGAACAGAATTCTGTGAAACCGTATTCAATTTAATTAATAATGATCAAGAAATTTTACACAGAATAATATTTACTGATGAGGCATCATTTTCCTTAAATGGTGAAGTTAATCCACAAAATTATAGGTTAGTATTCTTCATTTCTTATCGATACTCATTCCTTACACCCATTCCTTCAGCTTTTAGATTTTGGGTGTGCAATAATCCCCGCTTACAAAATTTGACGCACACACAATACAATGCGAGAGTTAATGTGTGGGCTGGACTAATTAATGATACCCTTATTGGTCCTTTTTTTATTAATGGAAATCTAAACAGTAATGTTTACTTAGATCTTCTGCGAACTCGTATAATGCCAGAAATTCATACACTAAACATTGCTGCTCCTTATTATCAGATGGATGGAGCGCCTCCACATTCTACAGCTGCCATTAATAATTATTTAAGTGAATTACTTCCTGATCGCTGGATAAGTAGATTTGGTCCAATACCTTGGCCACCCCGGTCGCCTGATTTGTCTCCAAACGACTTTTTATTGTGGGGGTATCTAAAAAGCAATGTTTATAATAACATTATTATAAACAATACTTCAGAGTTAAAAGATCGTATAATTACTGTTTGCGATGAATTAAGAAGAAATCTGCAACACATTAGAAATGCTATTCAAGGATTTTATAATCGACTTGGCTACTGCTTAGAACGTAAAGGTGGTCATTTTGAATATTTATTATAATTACTTACGATTTATCATTGTTTGTTTCATTAACCTCACTTTATTCGTAATAATTTTAAGCTTTCGCTGTACTGTGACAGGTCGATGGGACCTTTGTGTACTTGGTTGCCTACATTGTCAATACATTCCAATGCGTTGAGCTGATTATTATGACATAGAACATAGACATTATCATATGTTCGGAGTTAAAAAAAAGACCCTGTATGTCCGCTTATATGTATTTATAGGTACTATAATTATGCTATATATTTAATATTATCTCACTACTTATTCTTATGTAACATTATGTAAAGGTTGAATTTGGTTCTCGTTTATCACGTGGTGAAACATTTTTAATATTAAAGGTTGTTGAAATTAGGTACTTGGTTGACCGCCCTAATTACCTGAATGTACAATTTTAATATATACGCAAGAACATTTTTCTTCTGTACCATTCCTAGATAATGATGTAAAAATCAAAACTAGTCAGAATAAATTGTAAAAAAAATTGTGAAACCGACCAAGTGCCTAATTTCAACAACCTTTAATATTATTTAAAGGGATTTATCCCGTGTATTATTAATAATAAATAAATTAAACATTTATTACTTACGGCAATCCATCTCATCAGAGTTATCATGACAATCATCGTTAGCGTCACATCTCCATTCATTAGGAATGCAATGCCCATTTTTACATTTGAATCCATCACATTCCAAATCGGCCGTACATCCGATGGTTTCATCTGTGCCATCCAGACAGTCTTTTTCGCCATTACAAACAAAATCTTTTGGTATACAAAGACGATCGGCGCATTGCCATTCATCGGCTGAACAATTTACTGGATGTGATAAGGCCAACTGAAACAAAAAATATGTACGATGAGTCATAAACCAAGGATTTTATTGCTTTTTGAGTGATGTGTTACAGTACGAGTTAGATGTTCAGAATTTCTAAATGAGTACTGCAACATCTCTTTATTTAACATTTTATTTCACACTGTGCATACTGTATTTTTGTTTCTACTTTAGTATCCGGCATTAAAAGTGATAAGTTGGCATAAATTCAAATTAACCGCATTTGCTGCAAAATAGCGGAATGTGTTTTTTTTTAAGTAAAATAAAAATTAATGCCAAATCTGATTATGCCGTTTTATTTATTGTACATTTATCTCCAAAAGCTTTATTTTTGGTCCATATCGGACGCTCTCTGCGGCCGTTGTACCAAATAGAACAACCCCTTGCAACTGGAATATTGATTGTTGGTGGCCACCCCCGGGTTTAGGTGCCTTTACATTGTATGATTTGTCATATGATTTTGTCGCGTATAAAATCACACAGACGGCTTAGCTTATAATTTTTACGATATTGAGTTTACACCAGTTTACACTGTATGAGAACGTTCTGTGAATGCGTGCGATTTCTGCCCGTGGCACGATGATGAACAATTAGGTTATGTTTACTCTTTGTAGTTTATGCTATGAGTAAAGTGGGATATATGCGATATTAAGCAATGATTAAAGAATAATCACGTCTGAGGGCCATTGCAATGTGTCTTTTAGTAATATTACGCCTAAAAGAATTATGTCTAGTAGAAAAAATAATAGGATAAGAAGGCTTTGGGCACATCAGTGTTTTCTGCGACGAGATTATAAACAGGGCATGTCAAATTTAGGATTAATTGTTGCGATTCCAGTCAATTCTCTACTACGTCGATAATGTAGTTCCTTGACTTCCTTGTTCTATTCCCAAAATCAGGCTGTGATTCGATATGATTTTGCTTATGATTTTCCTTATGACTAGTTCTGTATCATAAATCATGCAGTGTGAACATAAAATTTGTGGCTATGACAAAATCATATGATAAAGTCATGTGATAAATCATACAATGTAAAGCCACCTTTACACCCATTAGTCCTGTGAAAAAATCCTACACTTTGAGTCATTCCGAAACATATTTTCTATCGACATACGTAGGATATTTGAAAAATATTGTTCTGACAAAATGGTGACGTGTTGAAAAAAAAACGTCATTTTTTCTGCCCAAAAATGGAGACCAAAGCGTTCACCGAGAATATACTTTTGAAGACATCGCTGAAAGGTTACGTATGTCGAGAGTTTTCAATTTAGAATGCGGGAATAAAAATCGGATCAAATTCCTTTATGCCGTTTAAAGTTAGGTTTACCACCAATTTGATAAATGTGGTTTCGAGAAAAACGCCTTTAAAGTTTTGGGTTCTATTTTTACTTTCTCCGTTACGAAGTGCGTGCTGTATCTCAAAAACTAATAAAGCAATAGATATGAAACTTTGAACATCCGTCTTATTAGATAATCTGAAGAACTGAAAAGCTTTTGATAAAATTTCGTACACCGGAAGTGGGCATTTACATTAACTGTTTTTTGTTTTTTGCCAATATTTTCTTAAATATGAAAAATATCACAAAAACATTTAAACAAACTTTGAAGACAACAAAGAAATGAACATCTTTTGCTTGAAAACATTTTTCATAAAATCATTTTTATTCGAGAAAAAAATTTATTATTATTTTTTTAATTTTGGGTTTATAATTTTAAAACGATAATAGTTACAGAAAATGTATGTTAATAATAATTGCAGAGAATGCTAAAATGAACAACTTATAAAGAATAAGTTTTTTTCGAAATCCCTTTAGTTTTTGAGTAAACTGAGTTTTTGAATTTCAAGTATAATTTTTCCATCTTTCATAATTTTGACGTTTTAAACGTCAGTTTCATCCGAGTTTACACAACGCTCGATGTACATTTAAAATATGATTTCAATTGAAAATAAACCATGTAAACAGTAACAAAGAAGAAAACAAATAAATCACAAGTAATTCTAGGCATCTCTACCAAAAATCATAATATAAAATCAATCGCAAGAAAGTCGTTTTTATATGTCTCAAGATTAGATCCGTTAACCAAAACCGAGAATCTTTGCGGATATCTGAAACATGATTTTCCCGAAGCAATATGCCAAATTCTTGAGTCCAAACATCCGCAACACTATTCAGCATTTAAAGTAATCATCGATAGGAACCACTTTGATAAGGCAATGGACCCCAACTCGTGGCCCTATGGAGCATACGTCACATGTTTTTTCCATCACCGACAAAAACAACAGGGAACCACATAACAAAGAACAACAACCCAACATAATAACAGTGTTACATCATAACGTACAATCAGTTAAGAATAAAAGTAACGAACTAGAAATATTGCTGTATGAATTAAATGTAGATTTTTTCTTAATCACTGAGCATTGGGCAAAGAACTGTGAATCCTTCCCAAATATTGAAAATTACAAGACAATTTCTATGTTTACAAGATCAACACATGGACATGGCGGAGCCGCTGTCGTAACGCAAGATAAGTATGTCGCAAATAGCAGACCCGATATAAACGAGTTGTCTAGAGAAATGACTATTGAAATGGTGTGTGCTGAATGTTTTCTTGATTCAAATCGAAAAATTATATTGTTATGTGTATATCGTCAGCCAGACGGTATATTCACAGACTTTTTGTATACCTTTGAGAATGTGCTATATAAGCTCGTAATTGCCGAACAATCAGAAATCATAATTGGTGGCGATTTTAATTTAGATTAAAAAAAAAGGCATGAAAATAAAACTTCCCTTTTGCTAAATTTGATCGAAAGTTACAATTTGACTGTTACCATTAATCTACCCACACATGTTATTAATATGAGTAGTACCTGCATCGATAATATAATCACAAATATGGATTTTACAAAAGCAAATGTAATATAAAGACTAACATCTCTGACCACAAAGGGCAATTGCTAAGCTTTTGTTGCAGTATGGAGAAAAACAAAAAAGTAATCAAGAGAAGGGAAATTAATGAACATAACCTTAACAAATTAAATGAATAATTAATTTCAATAAACTGGGATATAATACAAATGCCTGATGCTGAAACATCATTTAATAAATTCTACACGATGTTTTTAAAGGTTTTTAATGAGTGCTGTCCACTTAAAACAAAAATTATAAATAACTTCATACCCAAACTACCGTGGTATTCAAATCACCTAAAACAATTAAAAATCAAATTCCAATTTTATTACGAACTCTATAAATCCAACGGTAGTGAATTAGCCTATGGTACGTACAAAAGACTGAAAAGAGAATATAAAACCACACTTGTGGCAGAAAAAAAGAATTACAACACCAAACGAATTAGAAATTCTTCAAATGCATCCAAAGAATTGTGGAATATACTTAAGCGTAACAAGGACAAACATACACCTAAAAACAAATCAGTAGACTTTATAATTAATGAACGAAAACAACAAATTGATGACCCACAATTAATTGTCAACACAATGAATAATTACTTTTGCAATGTTAACACTGGAACCGGGGAAACAACCTCAAGTCATAATATCAATACACCTGGTACTTCAGGCTCAATTTTTCTCTACAGAAGTAGTAATTGAAGCAATAATAAATGAGATGAAATGTACCACATCAACAGATCTTGATGGCATATCAATGTATGTCATCAAGCATATCAAAGTTGCTATTGTGAAACAGCTCACTAACATCAATCACTAAGGGAGGGGGTTTTTCCAACACTACTTAAGATGGGTAAAATCACTCCCATACACAAAAAAGGAGACACGCATCTATTAAAATCATATAGACCTATTTCTATTGTGCAGATATTCTCAAAGGTATATGAACGTGGTATCTATAAGAGAATCATCAAGTATTTGGAACAACACAATATCTTATGCCATCAACAATATGGATTTAGGAAGGGATACACAACAACACATGCCATACATAATTTCATTACTTTTATTCTTACAAACCTAGATAGGAACAAGCATGCTTATTCGGTGTTTGTCGGCCTAACTAAAGCATTCGACAGTGTGCCGCATGACCTTCTGTTAAATAAACTACTATCCTATGGAATTAGAGGTAAATGCTATAATCTTATATCATCATATCTAAGCGATAGAAAACATGTCACGTCAATGCATATCAATAACGCCTTATACACATCCACCAATGCCTCCCCCAATGCTGGGGAGCCACAGGGAAGTGTATTAGGCCCGTTACTATTCCTTCTATATATTAATGATATGCCACTCAATGTTAATGGACATATTACTATGTTTGCAGATGACACAACAATTAACTTACAAAATAACTCCTTCGAAAATCTTAATATAGCAACTAACCAAATCCATATTGAACTTGATGCATGGCTTACTTTGAATAACCTCATGGCAAATGTATCTAAAACACACATAGAGCACCGATGGGTCTAACCAATATTCATATGAATGGTGAACTAGTTCATGAAACCAGTGAAATGAAATTCCTCGGTATAACAATTCAAAATAACTTGAAATGGGACACCCATATACAGCATGTGTGTTCAAAAATAGCAAAGTATTCGTATGTAATTTATGCAACATGGAAGGACATACATGAAGAAGCTGCAAGAATGGTATATATGTCTTATTGCCAATCCCAAATAGCCTATGGCATAATCTTTTGGGGATGTACAACAGCCAAAAATATTCAAAAACTGTTTGTTGTCCAAAAAAGATTAATAATTAATTATGTATTTTTTTGTAATGGAGAATCCGTAAATAAACCTTATTTATTTATTTATTTAATACGAGCTATCTGTAATGTTAGACCTAGCACTAATAGTTGTAGTTTATTTAAAACTCTTTTCAACCCTCTTGAGAAGCTGATAGAAATAGTACAAGATAGTATGGGTATATTATGGGCGGTTGGTTAGTTATGGGCAAATTTGTGGTAAAAACATGTACACATTGAAAACATTGCAAAAGCGTTCCTAGCAAAGATAGCATCATTATTTATACACTAGAAAATTTTCCACATCATAAAGAATAATACACATCAGCTTTGGTTCTCTTTTATTCATAGTGCTATACAGGGTGTCAACATACGCAAAACAATAGATAACTATTTTTTTTCAAATGGAACACCCTATATAAGTTGCCACCAATCTATGGCATTTTTAATAAGCTTTCTAATGATATACAGTTTGTATAACAAAATATTAAGAATTCTTAAGATTTATCAATAAAAACATATTTGTTTTGTCACCTTCTGCTGATTTTTGAATTTTCAGCCAAAATTGTCCATTTTCAGGAAAAATTATAAGAGACCAAAGTTGTCTGTGTGATCTTTCGACTTTTCCAATAATGCGTGAATTCCCCGCCAGAGTGCGCAAAATCGTGACCGTATATGCATTTTAGCGTTTTCTTTTCAATTTTTTTATTAATAAATTGCACTATACTTTATTTTCCGCACCCTCTAGCGGAAAAACGGAAAATTATAGCGAAATTAAAATGGCCCATATCGATTGAAAATGTTCCGCTCTACAACTCTTAATAGAAGCAATTTTTGCCAAAAATGCATAGTTTTCCCTAAAAATGCAAATTGAAAATGTATATATCAATTTTTGCGTTTTCAATGGTTTTTTCCATTTTTAGCGAAAACTATGCATTTTGGGCACAAATTGCTCCTTTTAAGAGTTGTAGAGCGGAATATTTTCAATCGATGTAGGTCATTTAAATAAATCTATAATTATCCGTTTTTCTGACGGACGTGGAAAATAAAGTATAGTGCAACTAATTAACAAAAAATTTGAGAAAAACGCTAAAATGCATATACGGTCACGATTTTGCGCACTCTGGCGGGGAATTCACGCATTATTGGAAAAGTCGAAAGACCTCTATCGATCGAAAATTTTCCGTTCTACAACTTTGGTTTCTTATTATTTTTTTAGAAAATGCATAGTTTTGGCTGAAAATCCAAAAATGAACAGGAGATGACAAAAGAAAAATGTTTTTATGGATAAATCTTAAGAATCCTCAATATTTCATTATACAAATTGTACATCATTAGAAAGCTTATTAAAAATTCCATACATTGGTGGCAAGATATATAGGGTGTTCCATTTGAAAAAAAATAGTTATCCATTATTTTGCGTATGTTGACACCCTGTATAGCAGTATGAACAAAAAAGAACTAAAGCCGATTTGTATTATTCTTCATGATGTGGAAAATTCTTTAGTGTATAAAAAACGACGCTAGCATTGCTAGGAGCGCTTCTGCAACTTTTTGAATGTCTCCTTGTTTTTGCCAGAAATTTGCCCATAACTAACCAACCGTCCATAATAGACCCATTGTATCTTATACTATTTTTATCAGCTTCTCGAGAGGGTTGAAAATTAAGTATAAAATATAGGGTGTTCCATTTAAAAAAACATAACTTTGTTCTGTTATGTATATTGGGACACCCTGTACAAAAACAAACATATTTTTAAAATATGTAGAATAAGTGTGGGTACCAGTTCAAGAAAACTAGAAGTCTATATCTCAAATAGCAAATAAGTTATGGGGCTTTTACAGATCCCTGGGTCACCCGGTATATGAAACAATTAAATTTGTTAAGAAAAATCTACATATATTCGAAGAAAACCAGGTAATACATGAACACGACACAAGAACAAGAACCATCAGACACCCTAAGCACAGCCATAGCTTCTATCAAAACTCGTGTATAGTAGAGTACGTTTGAATAGAGATGAATCCCTGCGCACGAACGAAAACTGTTTTTTAGCCGTTAGTCGAGTCTATTATGGAGAATAGGGTGTGGCAGTGTTTCATTAGCGTAGTTGCTTCCGAGTTCCGAGTGTCATTCTGCTTTTTATTGTTCGTTGTTTTGCTATGATTAGTTTTTCCTGTGTTTATAAAAATCAGTTCTTTTTAGAACTTATTAGTTAGTGAACTGTACGATAGTGGTTTATATTAGTTGTTTCATTTTTGATTAAATCATTTATCGCTGCATTCCGATGGCTGCCGAAAGGAAGTGTTTGTTGGGGAAACGTGGACAAGTAATTCACTCTCAATCTCGTGACATTATCTGTACAGAGTTTATGGAATACGAAGCAATATAGATGCTTTTGAAGGCGGCACCTATATTGGTATTATTTTCTGCCCTCCCAAATATATTTACTTGAATTGCGCTCGCCACTGGCACAAGCGACCGTTGAAATCTCGCGCAACCTTCTCTATTCAAACGTACTCTACAAGCAGTAAAACTATATAATGCTCTACCTAGCTCCCTAAAGGAATTAACATGTAAAATGTTTATAAGAAAAACGAAACAACTAATGCTACAACATAGTTTTTATACTATAGGAGAGTATTATGCAATATGTGAACATCTATGAAACTCATGTGTAATGGCTTCTTATGGCATAATCTAAAAGTTGTGCATGTTCCCCAAATTTAATATTAGGACTACGCCACTATTTATTGTTAAATTTTATCTATATATCTTAGATAATTTCTATATTGAGTATGTGTACATTCCTATGTGTAGACCTAAGTTTTAATATGTTATTAGTAAGAACTATGTCTAATATTTTATTTATTTGATGTGACTAATTTTAAATTGTTATATATAGGCTTAATCTATTTTTAATCTATTGTATGTAATTTATAAGTTTACTGTGTCTAGCTTTAAGATTTCATCATAGTACCATATTATTATTCTAAACTATTTCACCCCCTGACTCATCCACGAATGTATTGTGTTCTTACTGGAAATATACGAATTATTATTATTATTATTATTAATTATTATTATTAAAACGTAAATATAAATGGCTATGATACCATCAAGTCGGAAAAAGTAGCATGATGGCCACATCACCATTTTTTGTAGTTAAGTTAAACCTCTAGCCTTGTAACTCGATAACGGAGTTTCTGGCGAACTTAGGATGAACACTACAATAAAGTAGACATCCCAGAGAACATTTTAAGCAAACAAAAAAATCGATTTTTTTTTTAAATTTCAAACAGAACTGCCCCCTTAACTTGAAGATGTTAGACAGCATACAGAAGTTTTCAAAATTATGCATATCTCATTTCACAAACCGAAGAAAGACCAGTTTGGTTTGGACATAACGAATCAGAAAAGATCTATAGTGACAGAATTAAAACGCAAGATATTTATGACACCAAAATTATATACAAAATTATTGCCCTGTGGTTTCGATAAAAAAATCTTATGTTAGAATCTTCACAATCGTTGTATAATAATCGCATTTTACGGACGCATTAAAATGTACAATACTCTACCAAGTAATATACCGTGTGTTCGATAAAAAACGCCTAACGCCATAACTCTGTTATTTATTGACCGATTTGAATGAATTAAAAAATAAAGTCAATGGGTGTTTAAATACTATAAAATGACGGTAATTATATATTTTTTCAAAATCAACTTCATTGCTAAATGATAGTCAACTTTTAATTTTTAAATGGCTGCATATACTTTTCTAATTTTATAATATCAGACATTGTTTTTCTGAATCCAATTATGCCCGTTATGTTGGTTTTAAGTTAATATTTATGCCAGAAAAAGATAATAATAAATCTTGTTCACATGATTTTTTTGGTAATAAATGCAGTGTGCCTTGAAAAAAATTCGAATCAACAAATGTCATTTATTGTATAAGTAATGTCAACCATTTGTTATTATTGTGTGTTTCAGACAAAATCATGAACAATAGCGAATTTACAAACATGTTACAAATTTATTTTCTATGTATGTAATAGAAATCGAAGAGCTGCGGCACGAATTTATCATCTACGGTTTCCAGAGCGGCGAATACCAGAACCTAAATTTAGGTTAGAAGGAAATTTGAGACGATATGGAGTCTTTAAAAAGTCGAAGACAGTGGATCGACAATTTCGTGTACTTGCAGAGTTCGACGTTCTACTTAGTGTTTACAATAATCACAGAACATCTAAATCGCAGGTGAATTAATACTTGCACTACTTATTTATTCTATTCTACATTGAGTTGTAACATAGGTACTTATTTATAGGGTCCTTATTATTCATGTTCGACATAACCTTACAACAAATGACATTTGTCATTTTTTTTCAAGGCATGCTAATTATAATTTTTGAAAAATATAATTTTAAATGGAAGATTTATTTTAATTTTTTTCAACCAAAATATTGAACGAAAAAAAACGTATTGGGCATTATTGGATACAGAAAAATAATGTCGAATGTAAAAAAAATAATACATTATATGCTGCCATTTAAAAATTTTAAGTTGGCCATCATTTGACAATGAAGTTATTATTGAAAAAAATCAATATTGATATCATTTGTTAGTATTTAAACTACCATTGACTTTCTTTCTTAGTTCATTCAAATCGGTCAATAAATAACAGAGTTATGGCGTTGGACGTTTTTTATCGAACACACAATATAAGATCTAAATTCATTTAGTAAATATAAGACCGCTGTATTTCGCTTATTGTTGGATGCCGAACTATATTCTCTTAAAGCTTTCTTTGATAATATGCGCTTCACTTAAGTTTGTGTTCATTTCTTTTTTACAATTTGTTATATTTTTTGTTATTATTTATTATTTTTCTGACACAGTTTCATTTATGTTCCCAATAACATTGTTTGTTTTGTTAACATCTTTTTGAAATAAAGTTTGGTTATTATTATTATTATCAAAAAGTATAAAAGTGAACTGTTTCTTTTTCATTATTTTGTCTAATAATATACCCACTGCCATACTACCCATTATTGCAATTGTAATAGTCATTTAGTTGGAAACTAATAATTTTGCCCAGTTACAAGTATATGTAATGTTTTAAAGACACTTGGAAAATACATTTCAATAATGTCAAATGTAGGAGAATATCTATTAGAAATGTGTGTTCTGATAAGCATAATTGGGACAAACCAGTACACATTTTATTGATTATAAGTAGGCCATCGTATAGGTCAAAGTTTCAATTTCTGGGTAAAATTATTCAAGCAAATAATATTTACCAAGTGTATTGCTATATTATTTGTTAGGTGTGTATGCTACACATATGGGAAACATTTTACGAAAAAGTAATTTCTTGTAAATCGTGCAATAAATAAAAAAATGGTGATGTGGCCATCATGTTACTTTCTCCGATTTGATGGTATCATAGCCATTTATATTTACACTTTCATGGATTATTTTTAATTTAAATCATATTTTAAGTGTAAATCGAACGTTTTGTAGAAGCAGATGAAATTGACGTTTAAAACGTCAAAATTATGAAAGATGGAAATGACAAATTATACTTCAAATACTAATAGTCAGTTTACTCAAAAACTAAACAGATTTCGAAAAAAACTTATTCTTTATAAGTTGTTCATTTTGGCAGTCTCGACAATTATTATATAAAAATTTGCTGTAACTATTATCGTGTCATAATTACAAACGAAAAAAGAAAAAAAAAATTCTCGAATAACAATGATTTTATGAAAAATATTTTCAAACAAGATTAATTTCTTTGTTATCTTCAATATTTGTTTAAATGTTTTTGTAATATTTTTCATATTTAAAAAAATATTAGACAAAAACAAAAAACTGTTAAGGTAAACACCCACTTCTGGTGTACGAAATTTTACCAAAAGCTTTTCAGTTCTTCGGATTATCAAATAAGACTTATGTTCAAAGTTTCATATCAGTTGCTCTATTAGTTTTTGAGATACAGCGCACACAGACACACAGCCACAAACAATGTTATTCCAGAAATTGTTGAAATGGCATCTGGGGACCCCAAAACAAATATTTCTGTAAAAAAAAAATGGTGATGTGGCCATCATGTTACTTTCTCCGACTTGATGGTATCATAGCCATTTATATTTACGTTTTTATGGTTTATTTTTAATTGAAATCATATTTTAAATGTACATCGAGCGTTGTGTAAACTCGGATGAAACTGACATTTAAAACGTCAAAATTATGAAAGATGGAAAAATTATACTTCAAATTCAAAAACTCAGTTTACTCAAAAACTAAAGGGATTTCGAAAAAAACTTATTCTTTATAAGTTGTTCATTTTAGCATTCTCTATAATTAATATTAACATAAATTTGCTGTAACTATTATTGTTTCATAATTATAAACTAAAAATAAAAAAAATAATAAATTTTTTTCTCCGATAAAAATTATTTTATGAAAAATATTTTCAAACAAGATGTTCATTTCTTTGTTATCTTCAATATTTGTTTAAATGTTTTTATAATATTTTTCATATTTAAAAAAATATTAGACAAAAACAAAAAAAAAGTTAAGGTAAACATCCACTTCCGGTGTACGAAATTTTACCAAAAGCTTTTCAGTTCTTCAGATTATCAAATAAGACGGATGTTCAAAGTTTCATATCAATTGCTCTATTAGTTTTTGATATACAGCACACACAGACACACAGCCACAAACAATGTTATTCCAGAAATTGTTGAAATGGCATCTAGGGACCCCAAAACAAATATTTGAATTTTGAAATAAATTTTACGATCAAAATATTTTCTCGTACTTCGTAACGGAGAAAGTAAAAATATAGAACTAAGCTGATAATCTTTACAACTATACATGGTTACACTCGAATACGGCGAAACTATTCGAGAATTTTAAACATTCGGAATCTAAACTGAGTTTCTATTTGGTAGAATTAAAGGTTCATATGCATAAGAAATAAGTTTTTTATTTATAGTAACAGTATTCAATAAAAGTAAGTTCTTCAAAGTATAAGTATTTGCTTAAATTTATATGCATAATCTGTAACTTTTGCTATTAAGTAAATACTGACAAATTTCCGGTAAATACTTTTTCTAACTTTTTCTAAAGTTATGGTACGTTTGACGTTTAACCATTTTTTGTGATATTTCTCTAATGGAGAGTGTTCAAGCAGAGATTAAGCGGTTAATTCCTTAAATAATCAGAAGCTATGTTAATTCTTCTGTACTTTCTACTAAGTTTTTGTTTTATCTTAAAATTACGAACTTTAATCAGGACATCGAAGCGACCGTTTTAGAACAAAACGAAACTCTTAGTGACTTTAATGTAACCTTCGTCAAAACAAACAAAAATGCATTGGATGGGAGCGCTATCCCGTTTATGAGGATTTAACAATTCCCCACAACAAAACAGATTATACTTCATGATGGTAGTACTGGATGAAGATATTGTCCTAGACAACCTAAGTCAACTTAAACAAGATCATCGAGGTTATTACATTAATCCAGACCAATATGAACATGTCATTTCATCTAACAGTCAATTCAACATTATGCACTTCAATATAAGAAGTGCTAATAAAAACTTTAATGAATTCATAACACTGATTGAAGCATATCAGTACCATAATAATTGCGACATTTTCATTTTAAGTGAATGTTTTCAAACAGCTGCTACGAATAACTTTAACATCCCCAGATATGATACAATACATAATGGAGGTGATTTTAACCGAAATGATGGCGTCTTAGTTTTAATTAAATCTGAACTTAATTATAAGATTACCAATGAAAAATTAAATGTGTGTGGTGTTTCATTGTGTATCATTGATTTGAAAATTGACGATGTGTGCCTTCGAATTATTGCTCTTTATAGACCAAATCCAAGTAACTTGATCTCCTTCCTCCAAGATCTCGATGTATTTCCAGAACAAAACAACCTGGACTCTAAACTTCAATTATATTTGGGTGATGTGAATATTGATTTACTAAAAGTAACTGACGTAAATGTAAATAAGTACTTATCAATACTTGCTAAACACGGCTTCACACCATACATTCAAAACCCTGCAGGAGTTAGTCATGAAACGAAATCATGTCTTGACCATATTTTTGTAAAAACGTCCACAGAGTTATGCCGAAAATATGTATTTGAATCATACATTGTGAACTGCCATATTACAGACCACTATCCAGTTACGTTTAAGGTAGACTTTAAAACTAAACTAGACTCTAATATATAAATAGTACTAAAACCCCAACCAAAATTGATTAAAAAAAAAATTGGATTTCCTTCTGAAAAATGAATGCTGAGAAGAAAATTTAATTTCTGACGATCCACAGAATTCTACAGACTTATTCGTGAGCAAAATTTGTAAATACATTGATAAATTATTAGCTTTAACAATAGTAAACCATGGATAACAGATGGTCTAATTATATCCATAAAAAACAGAGACCGAATGAAAAAACGGTTGAACAAATATTTCTCGCCAGAATCAGAGAGGAAATATAAAACTTATAGAAATTCATTGAATAACTTGTTAAAAAAAAACAAAGATTGACTATTACTTTAAACAAATTCAAGACAATAAAAACAGCTTAAAAAAAGTTTACCGAATAATTGCAGATTCAACTAATGAAAAAACATCTCACAAGAACAACGTTAACTTAACAAACGACAATGGAGCAGCATTTGAGGACAATAAGGTTATGGCAGACTACTGCAACAATTATTTCACTAACATTGGTATCAATCTGTCAAAAGATCTGCAAGATCCAGAAAATTTTATAGAAACCAAAGGGGTAAACCCGGTAACTGATAATGAACTTATTAGACATATATCCACCCTAAAAAATAATAGCTCACCTGGCATAGATGGCATAACAACTAACATTATAAAAAATAATCACATATATATTTTACAACCACTGAAACATATCATTAACTTAATTTTTTAAACGAATAGAGTTCCCACACAATTCAAATTGTCAATCATTACCCCAATCTTTAAAGCTGGAGATAAAACCAAGATTTGTAACTATAGACCAATTAGCCTTATAAACAACTTTGGAATTTTTTTTGAAAAATGTCTTAAGGATCGCTTGATACAGTTCTTTGACAAACATAATATTTTACACAAGCAGCAATTTGGATTCCAAAGTGGAAAGTCTACAACTGATGCAATGTATTCTATCATTAGAGAAGTCTCGCATAACCTAGATGCCGGTAGAAAATGTATTGCAGTTTGTCTAGATTTAGCTAAGGCATTCGACACAGTTAGCCATCTAAAACTTATTAACATACTTGAACTCAATGGAATTAGGGGGGCGGCTCTGAATGTCTTTCGTAGTTATCTTACAAACCGTGAACAAAGAGTTAAAGTCAATGATACTATAAGTAATCCATGCACTGTTAGGACGGGGGTTCCGCAGGGAACTGTCTTGAGCCCAATCCTATTCTTAGTATACATGAATTCACTATTATCAATAAAAACGGATGCTAAAATAGTATCATGTGCTGACGACACCGTTCTTCTTTTTAATGAAGAATCATGGGTGAAAACAAAATGTTCAGTACAAAGAGACATGAAAAAAATTAAGAATTGGTTGGATCATTATAAATTAACTCTAAACTTTACTAAAACAAATTACGTAGCCTTCTCTGTGACAGATTCAAATAGATCCGATTTTACCACTATAAAAGTTGATGATACATCTTTTGTAATCAATGAGGTTAAGGAGATCAAGTACTTGGGTATAATGATAGACCAAAACTTAAAATGGAATAATCATATTGAATACCTAACGAAAAAAGTTAGAAAATTAATTTTTAAATTTTACCAATTACGAGAATTCTTGCATATAAAACTACTTATTATGATTTACAAATCTCTAGCTGATCACTCTTTCGTTATGGCATATTAGTAAAAAAATTAAAACATTATGTGCTGCCATTTAAAAATTTTAAGTTGGCTATCATTTGACAATGAAGTTATTATTGAAAAAAATTAATATTGATGTCATTTCTTAGTATTTAAACCACCATTGACTTTGGTTTTTAGTTCATTCATATCGGTCGATAAATAACAGAGTTATGGCCTTGGGCGTTTTTTAACGAACACACGGTATAATATTTGATTCTTTTAACTTCTAGTTTAGTGTTTTATATTATTTTTCGCTTAGTGTTATTGCATTATTTTATTCTATACTTCGCTATTTTATTTTAAATATATTATATTGGTTGTCTCAAATAATTAAGTTACAAATTAAGTGTATACAATTGATTATTCTTTTTGTATCTCTATGTAGGACTTGTGTAAACTGTAATCAGTCTAAGCATCAATAAATTAATAATATCACACTGAATCATGTTATAATTAGATGCTGTTATTGATAGCACCGGTTTGAGAAATTTTCTTTTTCTTATGTTTCTAAAACGCCATATTCAATTTTTTTTTCTGTTTGCGCCATTTTGTTCAGCATCAAATATACTGCGAGTTTACCAATTTAACCAACCTCCTAGCTCCAATAACAAAGATGTGTAAGAAGTATTAATAAATTATAAATGAATTTGAGACAACCTCACTTGTTGCAGATGCATTTAATTTATTTTTTTTTTATTTTGAATTTTATTTACGGAAAATCACCTTTCTACAAAATAATGTAATAATCTTTTACATATAAAAAATATAAACATATAAATAGGTAAATGAAAAAGTAAATATTACCCAAGTGGCATGTAGTAACATAAGAAACATAAACAAGGAACAGTAATCTCAGTGTTAATGAACCCATAAATACAAACCAATAAATAAATATATAAATAAATAAATACATGAATATATAAATACACAAAAGAGAAAAAAAAACAAAATGTATGTATCACAGATGGTATCACAGATTAAGTTAAATTATATGCAAAAGCAATATATTGGACACATAAAAAAAAAAAAATAAATAAATAAAATAAAATATAAAAAATATATATATAAGCTAACAAAACATACAAAACCTAACATCTTAAATATGAAACATTCAACATAAGTAAATGACATCGGATAAATTGATGCGGTGCAGTCGAGATTTGAATGTTGCAAAAGAAGGATTGAATAAAATGAAATTATAGTTACTGCCCAGTTCATTTGCAAACCGCATCATTCGGCCCATAGGGTTATACATACCATATCGAGTCTGATGAAAGGCAATACGAAACAATGGTTTATGACGTGACTGTGGGCAACGGGGTATATTAAAATCCAAACTTTCAACCAGCTCACTACATTGTATGAGACCATTGATAAGCTTGTATAAAAGCGACATATCTAAAAACATTCTTCTATCAACTAATGACTTGATGTTGAGTTGGCTTAATACTCCACTGTGACTAAAATTAGCATTTCTACCACCCATTCGGAAATGCATTAGTTTTAAAAATTTTCCCTGAACCCGCTCCAGTTGTAAAGTGGCATTATTTGTATATGGTGACCAAATGGTCGAGGCATATTCCAGGTGTGGACGAACAAGGGAAACATACAGTTTTCTAATGGTGCTAACATTAAAATCCACCGAAAACCTATTAATAAAACCCAACAGTTTCAGCGATTTATTACATATGTGTGATATATGATTTGAAAAATTCAGTTTAGATGTAAATATAACGCCCAAGTCCTTCATCACAGATTTTTGTGTTAGCATATTTCCATCCAGTGTATAGGGAAAATTACAAATTTTACCTCGACAAAATGAAATATAGATGCACTTCTTCAAATTCAACTCCAGCTCATTATCTTTGCACCATAATGCAACACTATTTAAATCATCCTGAAGGTGAATTTGGTCAATTACAGATCCAATGCTTTTAAACAACTTCAAGTCATCGGCATAAAGGAGAAAGCGGCTATGTTTAATATTTAATCCGATGTCATTAATAAATAACAAAAATAAAAGGGGTCCACAATGCGAGCCCTGCGGTACCCCTGACGTAACCCTTATAATGTTGGACAGATGCTTTCCTATGCGTACTCGTTGGGTTCTATTCTGTAGATAAGAACTTATCCATTTGACGATATTAGTGCCAAATCCCATTAAATCTAATTTATTTATTAGTATACTGTGCTGCACTCGATCAAATGCCTTGGAGAAGTCAGTATATATTGAATCAACCTGTGATCCATTCTCCAAAGCATTTGACAAATGGGTTTGGTACACCATTAGATTTGTAACAGTTGATTTACCCTTCAAAAATCCATGCTGTTCATTAATGATCGCATGCGAACATGATCTTATAAGTTGTTCTGAGACTAATAAATCTAAGAGTTTTGGGATGACAGATTGAATTGACACTCCCCTATAGTTATCAATATTTCCTCTAGCACCATTCTTGAATATAGGAACGACATAACTGTCCTTCCAACATTCAGGAAATACCCCTGACGAGAGGGAACTTGTAAACATAGCATGGATAGGTTTGCACAGAGTATATACGCATCTTTTTACAAAATAAGCAGGGATACCATCAGGACCAGCATTGCACGACTCAGGTAGGGAGGATATAGCATTAAAAATTTCTTCAACAGTAACACTGAGATTACACAGATCAAAGGACGAGTTTCCCTGATAATTGGGCAGTGAATTAGTTGGTTTATTATTATAAGCTTTAGAAAAATGTTTCGCAAACAACTCCACACTGCGTTCTATATTGTGACTTGTCTCTTTATTTAGGTGCATTTCTTTTGGATACCCCGTTGTTTTGCGACATACATCAACGTGATCCCAAAATTGTTTGGAATTACTTTCTATTTCTGTTTCGACACGATCAATATAGTTTCGGTATAACACGTCCTTTAGATCTTTACATTGTTTCCTTAGGGTTTTAAATGACTCGTAATCTGATCGTGAGCCATTACTTTTATATTTTGTATGTGCCTCCTTTTTCAATTTTGTTAATTTGATTAATTCACCATTGAACCACTTGGGATAATTTAATGATTTTAAAAACGTAACAGGCACAAACATCTCAAAAACCGAATACAAAACGTTATTAAAATTAGAAACGTTTTCACCTACACAGTGACCAAACACTTGGTCCCAATTAATATTTGCTAGGTAGTCATTAATAGCACTATAGTTCGCATTTTTAAAGTTATATATCCACTCCGCATTTTCTTTGGTGAATTCGGCTGCTAACATTGGTAAATCCAGTGAATATGAAAGATGGTGAACATTTTCTTTACACAAAGTATCATTGGACCCACTTACTTTTAAATCACAAATATTAGAGAAAAATAAATCTAAGAAAACACCTCTGCTATTTGGAATACGGTTTACTTGCTGTAACTGGTAGTAGCTGATAGCATTTGCCAAAACACTGGCAGGATAACTATTATTATTATGTCCTAATATGTCTTCACCAGTCATATCCCATACGGCATTTGGAATATTGTAGTCACCGCAGAATAGAAACTCGCACTTTATATTTTCCATACAGATTCTCTCCAGCTCCTCGGCATTAGAAATATACAACGATATGTTTGAAGCGGGTGGGATGTATGTAGAACCAATAATTAACTTATCCGACACTTTTACGAACAATTGCTCCACATTATTACTACTTTGTAGGATTAATGTAACAATGACGAAAAATAGCCTGAATATATAAATATTTAAACTATTCGTGACTGCAAAATTAAGTCTTATTAAGACGATAAACAATTAACTTACTGAAACAACAATATCTGGCGCGATACTAGTCAGGGAAGTAGTCGTTTCTATAAGTTTTTTTTAATATTTTTGGAGTCAAAAACAGGTTGAATATTCATATATTTACGCTATTTTTCGTCTTTAATAAATTTATTTGATAAATTATTTTGTTCTTTACAATAAAATGACTAGTTTTTTTCATTCACATTTTGTAAATTTGATAACTATGATACGCTTGATCAAATTTTCTTTCATTTGAAAATCAAGTTTTCATTTTTTTTAATTCTCCGCGCGATGTACGAGGAAGTTCGCGACTTTTTTCGAATTCGAAATTTCGACGGAAATGTTCGTTTTGAGTTCCCACGAGACGACTCCGGCCATTTTTGAAAAGTGTCTGCATCTGCCTGTCTCCACTGAATATTTTCAATGAAATTGCAAACACAAAAAATTTATTTGAAAATTCGAACAACTGAATAACTTTTGGTAAAATTTCGTACACCGGAAGTGGGTCTTTATCTTAACCGTCTTTTGTTTTTCCGATATTTTTTTAAATATGAATACTGGAAAAACAAATTTTTACGACAATAAAAAACTGAACCGTAATTGAATAATTTAAATATTTGTAGTTATTAATATAATTTCATAATTAATTAATAATTAAAAATATCGGAAAAACAAAAAACGGTTAAGATAAAGACCCACTTCCGGTGTATGAAATTTTACTAAAAGTTATTTAATTTATTTACATTAACATTAATAACAGAGTAAGCTAAAATCCAAATTATAAAAAAATACGTGCTGGATATTGAAAAATTCGATAAAGGTGAAAAATATCACAAAAATCAATTGGGAGGTGTAACATGATGGCCATATTCTTAAATCTAATTTATATTTCTGGAATCTTGCAAATTTAAAAATTTGGTTTTCAATAATAAATTTTCGGCTGAACATAATCAGTTAATGGAAATGGAAAAAAGAAATTCGGTTTAAAAATAACTCACCTGGAACTGTGTGCAATTACTTTCATCGGAAAAATCCCCACAATCGTTCTCCTGATCACACACGAACGAAGTGAAAATGCACTTATCATTATTGCACTTGAAGTAATTGGGCTCCTTGCAGAAATACAACTCTACAAATTAAATTATCAACCAAGTGCACTTAGCAAACCAATAATACGTACCGCAGTCTTCCTCATCTGAGGAATCTAAACAATCAGGATGGCCGTCGCATCTTTTTATACTGGGCACACATTTGCTGTTTCGGCAAACGAACGAATTCGCATCTTTACAATGTGCATCCAATTGCAAATATAAGGAATCGAGGAAGGCTAAATTAATGTTTACTAGACCGGCTAGCACACCGAGTAGTAACCAGTTGTACATTTTTAAAACTACAAGTGAAAAATGGTGAGCCAAAAAGCATGTGGTTTTCGAGTAAATATGAATAATATCAAGCAAATACGTGATCAATACTGTACCTTAGGACGAAACAAAGTAATTGTAATTAAAACACATTTAAAATAATGTCGGATGCCTATGATGTTGTTGGATGAAGGACTTATTACTAAATGAAAGAGGAGAGCTCAGGTGACGAATGTTTAGAGCAAATAAAAAATAGGACAAAGAGGTCATGATAAAGTGAACATTGGGTTGTCTTCTTTATACATTTAGACTGCTATACTTTTATTACTTTTTATTATTGCATGAACAATAAATCGTTAAATTGTCTACACGCTGAATTTTTGAACATTACATAACCAATACTATATACAATAATAAAAATACATCAGATATAACTATTAAAACAGAAAAGTTACACAAAATTTTGCAGAATAACTAGGTACTTTAAGTACTTAAAGCTTACACGATAATGCCTATAAATTTCAATATATCACCATAATTAATATGTATACAATCTGCAGAATCTACAAAGCGGTCACTCATTCAACATTTAATACTTTTACTCAGTCTTACCATTTTATAAAAATCATTTCTGACCAAAGGGTTATTAAAAGGGGGAGGATGTATATCTATATTAATTATTCTAGAAAATCCAATAGCTCATACATTTTGAATTAATCACATCATACATGTTCAATCTTACAGGAGAATCAAATTTGACTAACTGCTAATTTCAACATTAGACTAGAGTGCAGTTTGGGGTTGAGACTGTGCACCGCTTGATATATCCACTGCTACGTTGCCACTTATGGTCGTTACATGGTTTCCTATACTTAAAGCTCCAACTTTGGCACGTTGATAAGCACTGACAGTGTTTTGACCCAAAAATCTGAAACAATTAATAACATTAGTAATAAATTCTTTTAATTATCAATTAATTATGTTTTATTGTCTACCCTTACAAAACATAGTATGTATGCATTGAATTAAAATAATATATATAATAATAACATTACGACGTACAACTGGTGACTAAAAACTAAGTAAAATAAAGAATATTTAAGTTTAAGGTTTTAAGCATTTTTAGACACCATATAGTGTAAATAAATAAATATGAAGTTAAACTGGTTCACTTTGTTTCAACGCAAATATTATTTTAAAAAATATTATATAAATCAAAAGAAAAACTAATTTAAATAAATATGTCCTGACATCATTTAGATTAGAGATGAAACGTTTACTATTTGGCCGAATACCGGATAGTAACCCAATATCCGGCCGGATACTGGATATTCAAAAAGTACGACAATTTTCTAAAATCAACTTTAAAACATACATTTTTGTGATGTAAATAATAATAAAACGGTTTATAATTATGATGGCTTTTATTTATAGCTAAAAAAGTTAGAAAAAGTTACAAAGAAGTTCAAAGAACCTTTAATGAACTTTAATTAGTATCAATCACCATAGAAGAACTTAAATAATAACACTTAACAAACACAAAGAGATTCTGTCCTCTTTTCATCAAAGAAACTATTTAAAATTGATATGCAAAATTAACAAGAGGTAAGTTATGGTGAATGAAGACTAAATTTTCAGCATTCGTTGGCAACAGGCGATTTCTAACTAACTAACAAGGCCGGTGTTAAAATCCCAAGAAGCTGGCTTTGCTACTCTACGATACTCGATTGCGCGTACTGCGAGCCTTGTTGGTTATTTGCTGATCGACAAAGTCCTCATTTTCAGTCATCCTGGATTGACGGAGTTCGCGCCTGGCGCAAAATGAGTAACAAAATCCACGAACACGAGAAGTCGCAGATTCATTTGACTGCGTGTGTCACGTACGAGATCTGGCAAAGTAATTCCACAATTGATCATGTCGCTGAAGATGAGATCTTGAAAGAGCAATCGTATTGGCGCAAAGTTATAGATCGATTGTTAAATATAATAATCACCTTGGCTACGTGTAATCTCCCATTCAGAGGACATCGCGAACACATTGGCAGTACTGATGGACAGAATGGCAACTTTTTGTCAATCGTGGAATTGCTTGCCAATTACGATACGATTTTGAAAGAACTGATCGAGAAACCCGCACGTTCAATTCGTTATTTAAGTCCTACGATCCAGAACGAGTTGATCAATTTGTTGTGCGAGACTGTGTCAAACAAAATTATAAGCGACATCAATTCCGCGCCGTTTTTCTCCATTATAATGGTCACGACTCAAGATATTGCGAAAGTGGATCAGCTGAGTCAAGTGTTTCGATACGTCACCATAGAACAAAGTGAGTCTGGAAGACCTACCGGCATAAAGATAAACGAATCTTTCCTAGGGTTCAAGAAAGTTGAAGATGGCTCAGCTCAAGGTCTTCAGGAAGACATAGTTGACTGCGTCAAGAGCAAAGGTATTTTCGTCTGCAGTATTTTTGTTTACAAGATAACTAAAAAAATATGTGATTTTTATAATTGCTTTTTTGTTATCTAGGAATCGACTTATCGAAGTGTCGAGGGCAAGGGTACGACGGAGCTGCAGTGATGAGCGGTCCGTATTCAGGGGTGCAAAAGCAAATTTTGGATGAAGCCGATCGGGCAGTTTACGTGCACTGCGCTGCACACAACCTTAATCTTGTGCTGAATGATGCTATGAACGGGATTCTGGAAGTTAGCAAATTTTTCGTTACGCTGGAGAAATTGTACGCGTTTTTCGCCGTGAGCATCAAACGTTGGGCTTTGCTGTCAGAAATATTATCTTCCAAGAAGGCAAGCAGCCTACAACTGAAGCGTTTGTGTCCTACTAGGTGGTCCAGCAGGAACGATTCACTGTTGGCTGTTCGCTCGGGATATGCGGATATTTTGCGAGCGTTAGCGAAAATAATTTTGACCAGCAACAACGCATCTGAGCGAACAGATGCCACCAATTTGAAAAAAGAAATGGAGACATTTGAATTCGTCTTCGATGTTGTGCTTCACACCAAGATCTTGATCGCGATTAATGGGGTGTCACAGAATTTGCAAAAATCGGAATTCGATCTTTGGCAAGCCCGAGATTTGCTGCAAACAGCTCAAAAAGAGTTGGACGAATTTCGAGGTGAGTTTGAGACAGCGAAATCTGATGCAGCAAAGTTGGCCAAATCGTGGGGGGTAAAAGTCGAGTTTTGCGAAAAACGAGTAAAGAAGACCAAGCGTCATTTCGATGAACTCTGCGAAGACCAGCGGCTATCCGACGGCGAAAAACGTTTTAAAGTCAATGTTTTTCTGGCATGTTTAGACATCGCGATCAATCAGCTGAACCATCGATTCGTCGGGTTAAATCACAGAGAATTAAGGATAACATTGAACTGTCCCTGTTCAATGTTAACTTTTGGAAACGCCATCAGCGCCGTCTGCGAGTCATCTGGCCAAACACATCGAGCCGGCGGGAAATTTAAAATTGCGACTTTACAATTCATTTTTGCAAGTGTTTCGAACTTTTTGGTTCTCATCCAAATAAAAGCGGAAATCGCAGACACTTGCTTTATAATTCATTTTTTTAGTTCAAATGCTTTGGTACCGTTAGTAAAATAATATGCCACTGATTGTTTCCAACAGGTTTTTAGTCCTTGAATCATGAAAACTAAGGCACAATCAGCCAATTCATTTTTTCTACCAAGAGAGCCGAGATCCACATAGCCAATTACTCTATCAATTGATTCATCAATTTGAAATCCTTTAGCTAGCGACATTTCATCAAACATTATCGAGCACATTTTATTAAATTTAGGTAAAGATTTAACTCTCTCAGTTCATTTGGAATCAATGGAATTTACCCATTCATCTCTGTGATTAGGACACTTCGGAAATGTAAAGAAAGCTTTATTTTTAATATATGAATCGCGCATATAAACGTTACTGCAATAAGATGCCTTACAAGAGTACTTGAATTTACCTATCTTTTAGGTTTAAGAGTATTAATTCAAATTTGAATTATAGATACCTGGCCGAATACCATTTCAACTCGTGACGCTAATGAGGTTATGTACGTCTTAAAAAGCTGGCAATTTGATGGGAAATAGATGTTGTCATATCTCACAGAGGACTTAAAACAATATACATTTGTGAAATCATTCAAAAGTCTATTTTGCTTTAAAATTTATCAAATAGATTTAAAAAAACAATTAACACAAGTGAAATTTGAATATTACCAGATAATTGGATGTTCTTAAATACCTAAAATAAATTTAACCAACAAAAATATGACCCAAGACAAAGATTTGTACATAGATTTGGCAGTGTTGCGTTGCATTAGTTGGGCCAGATGGCTGTGAGATGGCGTGGATGTCGCGTTTCCAATTCTCCCTATTCAAATAACCCCCCCTGGGTTAAATCAAATCGTTGATACATTCACAATTATTCAGCCCGAAGCTTCGTTGCACTTTAAGGAAGAAGAACTTGCGAAGGAATGCGAAAAATTCAGGGAAAAGTACTACGACGATGTAACCGATCAACTGTGCAATCAGATATTGTCCCTGCGCAGTTGTCTGAAAGATCAAATTTCGAAGATACATTCTATCGGGGAGTTGGCGAACTTAGTACTGATCGAGTATTTTTCTCTTTCCGCTAGCTTTCCGGACATTTGCTCAGTAATTTTACTGAATTCCGGTGACCGTTGCCACCGCAGAGCGCTCCTTTTCGAAGCTGAAAATGATCAAAAATTATCTGCGAAATTTGATGGGGCAAGAGAGACTAGCGGATCTGAGTATTTTGTCGATAGAGAGTAAGATCACGATCTCGTTGAGGGCGAATTTCGCTGAAATCATCGATAAGTTTGTGAAGGCGAAAGTTCGCAGGGCGAGATTTTAGGGAGCGTTCTGTAGGAAACATTGTACCGGGACATGGCTGTGACTGTTTGTAAGATAACTGTACTGTAAATTGATACATATCAGTTCTCGCAATCGTCAGTTTATTTGACCTTTTTTTTTTTTGCTTGCAAGAAAATTTTCTGTCGGGGGGCCCCCACGTTGCCGTCGGACTGGGGCCCCGGGGAAGCTCGTTACGCCACTGGTTATCTAACTAACAAACTTGAGTCGGTTGAGAAATGCTTTTCAAGAACCTTAGCTTGTAGATCTGGCCTTGTCAATCGTACCTCTCAAGATCTCGCAGCTCCGAGATGCTCCTATAATATTCGTCCCCTACACATTAGAAGTTGCATTACGGACCTGTGCACACTCTGTAAAATTGTATCCAGTCAATTTGATTGCCCCTTTCTGTTGTCACAACTTAATTTATGGTTTCAGCCGCATGGTGCTGTTACTAGACAGATGAAACTGTTCAGACTGAACTTTCATGATTCAGTTAACGCCTACAGTACCCCACTTCCTAGATTTATGCGATTTACTAATCAATTGCAAAGTCTTCCTGATTTTGATCTCTTTGCTTCAAACATTTCTAAGTTTAAAAAACATCTACTGCGCATTAACCTCGAAAGTGTGCTAGGGTAGGGGTTTATCGATTTTGACGTGTTCTACCAACTTGTACAGTTTTTACGATATTTTTTTAAACTTGGTTGCTGGACAGATAACCATCATGTGTATAATTGTTGCGATATTTTTAATTTTGTGTGTACATACATACACGTTTTAAGGTAGTTTTAGATTATGTTTAAGTTTATACAATAGTTACAAATTGGAAATGTTCCATTTTTACTTTCTCCGTTACGAAGTATTGTGATCGTGATTTTTTTTTCAAAATTTTTTTTTACGGAAATATCCGTTTTGGGGTCCCTAGATGCCATTTCAACAATTTCTGGAAAAAAAAATTTTGTGTCTGTGTGTGTGTGTGTCTGTCTGTGTGCGCTGTATCTCAAAAACTAATAGAGCAATTGATATGAAACTTTCAACATACGTCTTATTTAAAAATCCGAAGAACTGAAAAGCTTTTGGTAAAATTTCGTACACCGGAAGTGGGTGTTTACCTTAACTGTTTTTTGTTTTTTGCCAATATCTTCCTAAATATGAAAAATATCACAAAAACATTTAAACAAATATTGAAGACAACAAATAAATGAACATCTCTTGTTTCAAAAAAAATTTCATAAAATCATTACTATTCGAGAAAAAAATGTATTAATTTTTTTAAATTTTTGGTTCATAATTATGAAACGATAATAGTTACAGCAAATTTATGTGAATAATAATTGTAGATAATGCCAAAATGAACAACTTCTAAAGAATAAGTTTTTTTGAAATCTCTTTAGTTTTTGAGTAAACCGAGTTTTTGAATTTGAAGTATAATTTTTCCATCTTCCATAATTTTGACGTTTTAAACGTCAGTTTTATCCGAGTTTACGCAACGCTCGATGTACATTTAAAATATGATTTCAATTGAAAATAAACCCATGAAAACGTAAATATAAAGTCGGAGAAAGTAACATGATGGCCACATCACCATTTTTTTGAAATAAATAAATAAATAACAGACACCGGTACTTTCATCATTACAAGAGAGAAAACAAAATGGCTGGAGCACGCTTACTGTTTAGGCAGCAAAAAGGTATTTTGGAGTGGTTTACCAGGTTTGGTAGAAGCGGAAGTTTGAAACAGAAACCTCAACCCACCTCACATTTAAAAGTGTTATTAACAAGTTTGAGGCGCATGTAGCGATTGGTGATACTCATAAAGGAATATTGGGAAGACCACAGCTACAAGTCCTGCTTCGTCGACTCTCGGAAAGGTTTGTTACTTCTCCACAGAAATCTGCTATGCAATGTGCACGTGAAGTAGAGGTTAGCAGTACATACCGTGTGTTTGATAAAAAATGCCCAACGCCTTAACTCTGTTATTTATTGTCCGATTTGAATGAACTAAAAAATAAAGTCAATGGCTGTTTAAATACTATAAAATGACGATAATTATATATTTTTTTAAAATTAACTTCATTGCCAAATGATAGTCAACTTTAAATTTTTAAATGGCTGCATATACTTTTCTAATTTTATAATATTAGACATTATTTTTCTGAATCCAATTATGCCCATTATGTTGGTTTAAAGTTAATACTTATGCCAGAAAAAAATAATAATAAATCTTGTAGTGTGCCTTGAAAAAAAATTCGAATCGACAAATGTCATTTATTGTATAAGTAATGTCAACCATTTGTTATTAGTGTGTGTTTCAGACATAATCATGAACAATATCGAATTAACGGACATGTTACAAATTTATTTTCTATGTAATAGAAATCAAAGAGCTGCTGTACGAATTTATCATCTACGGTTTCCAGAGCGGTGAATACCAGAACTTAAATTTAAAAGGTTAGAAGAAAATTTGAGGCGATATGGAGCCTTTAAAAAGCCGAGAGAGTGGATCGAAAATTTCGTGGACTTGCAGAGTTAGACGTTCTACTTAGTGTTTATAATAATCACAGAACATCTAAATCGCAAGTGAATTAATACTTGCACTACTTATTTATTCTATTCTACATTGAGTTGTAACATAGGTACTTATTTATTGGGTCCTTATTATTCATGTTTGACATAACCTTACAACAAATGTATAATTTTTGAAAAATATAATTTTAAATGGAAGGTTTATTTTAATTTTTTTCGAGCAAAATATTGAACGAAAAACAACATATTGGACATTATTGGATTCAGAAAAATAATGTCGAATGTAAAAAAATTAAAACATTATATGCTGCGATTTAAAAATTTTAAGTTGGCTATCATTTGATAATGAAGTTATTATTGAAAAAAATCAATATTGATGTCTTGTTAGTATTTAAACCACCATTGACTTTGGTTTTTAGTTCATTCAAATCGGTCAATAAATAACAGAGTTATGGCGTTGGGCGTTTTCTATCGAACCCACGGTATGTACGCCAAAATCTGAAAGTTGTGAAGTGGAAAGTTTGCAGCGATCTCCATTGAAAAATTGACCGCTCATCGTTCTTTTAGATGTCTGGCCACCGACGGCGGTCATTTTGAACATCTACAGTCGCCTTGTGCTTAATTGAAGACAATACTACATATGCGATCAGTATTTAAATGTGAAACAAACACATAATAAATAGTTTTCGTTCCTTAGTGTGTATACATTTTTCTGGCGGACTCTGTAAAGCTGTCCGTTGAATCTTAAATGCTTCGCATTCACACAGCAGACTCTGGAAGCTTTCTTCGTCCTCCAAGTATCCACCGCATAAAGGGTCTTGGTGGAGTCCAATTCTGTGCAAGTGTTTGTACAGATCACAGTGTCCTGTTATTAGTCCTGCGAGTCTTTGCAGTTTAGTTCTATTCATACCTAATACGTCAGATTAGGTATTAGGTAACGGACCTGATAGGAAGAGTTTAATGTGTTTCATCCCTTTAAAAATTTGTTCAGGATTATTTCTTTCGCGATCTCATGTGAGATTCCAAAAGTAAGTTCAGGACCAATATAGGGCCCTGCTGTCCCTTTTTTGGCTAATGATTGATTTTTGAAGCACGATTTATTTTGAACAAATTTGAAATATTTCATGTTTGCGACCAATCAATTTATTCACTGGGGCATTAGTAGGTTTTTTAAAATCATAATTCGGAAAGCGTTATGAATTATGAGTAAACTTTAAAATATGCAAATTGATGGGAATTTTTTTTTTAAGGAATGATGATTGACGGAGATTTGGGTTGGGGAATTATGGATGATATGGGACATTGGCTTAGACAGCGTAGGTCATTCAGCCACAACCGATTATTTGTAATATATTATTCATATTAAATGAACATAGACATCCACAAACATCCATGCCTTCACCGGGATTCGAACCCAGGACCCTCCGCATTAGTTCTGGCGTGCCAACGCACGCAGCTAGTGGGCCAACTGACGGGAATTGCCTTTCAATTTTTTTGCCGGCCATCAAAATCATTACAATTTTAATATAATCAAACTATTTAAAACCGGCTCGATTTTGTAAATTTGAGTGCATTTTTACAATTACCTAATAATGAATAAATACTTATACTTACTTTATACAAATATAAATCATTAGCAAGGCAAAGCTAGCACTTCCCATTCGAATGTAGGAATCTTCAAACATCTGAATTACAATCCACGCCACAGAAATGGCCAAACAAAGGCAAGTGACTATCACAGCGGTGCTTCCCCAGTGATGTGAGGTAAATCCTCTCTCCCAATCCAATCTTGTGGTGTTAGTAACATCATAAGTGCAATTGCAAACTTTACACTTTAAATTCTCGGCCGCCGTTGAAGAGCTCTCCATCAGCCACCTTCTCAGACAATCGTGGTGTACACTCGAAACATCCCCAGTACAATCGCACGGCTGTATCAATGGATCCATCTTATCGGTATCGTAACAAATCCAGCACTCTCTCTTATCGATGAAAGCATCTTCTTCGGTAATATTAGAGTCGGGCGAAACAATGTATTCGGTAGGTTTTTGGTCCAACTTTGTGAGCAGCTTCTTTGGATTCAATATCCATAATTCGGCGGGTTGCATACAATTCCACAGTACTGCCGGGAACCAGATGGCGACACCAATTTCTACGATGCGGAATATTATGTCATGACAATTTCTGGAGTTCACAGGCACTTTGGTTTTCCAGAATTCAGAAAGTGTCTCAGAGAATAAAAATCCGACTATTATTATCATCATGAAGGCTTGGCTTAAAAGACCGATTCTAGATTGGTGCAGCTGGGAATTGTTAATCAGAGGTCGGATGTCCTCGTGATTTAAAGGTTCAGATTCAGCACCGGCTATTTGAACTGGTTTTGTGACAAAACCACCTCTAACCTGTAAATGATATATTTTCAAATATTAAGAACAGTTACATTAATGAATTAATGTTTACTTACCTTAAAAAATACCTCGATTCCATAGATGAGGAAGAAGACCACTACTATAAATAATAGTACAGCATAGCAGCCATTAAAGATGTGTGTGTAGAAGCTTCGGTCATTGGGAGATGGTTCTGCTAAGTGTGTTACAACAATTTCCGCTAATAGTAACCCAAAGCTAATTATGTTGAATGTCACGAAGCCCAAGAAAGACTTTGACAAAAATTGTGGTTTCTCCCAGCGAATATTTTGTAAATGGAAAACCTGCAATAGAAATTTATTTATAAAGGAAATGTTGTAAAAACCATATCTTTTTGTGGATTTAATTTATTCTGATAAATTAGCTATTAATTATGTCATACAGTGAAAATATATTGTTAAGCATGTTAATAATATTTATTTATTTATTAAATTGTGTTGATATACACACGTCAAATTTACAATATTATAATAACATATTATCAAATTATATGAATTCAAAGACATGAAAATATCAGAGTTAAATTATACATATATCATAAACTAGAATATACTCATAAGAATATACCGTGTGTTCGATAAAAAACGCCCAAAGCCATAACTCTGTTATTTATTGACCGATTTGAATGAATTAAAAAATAAAGTCAATGGCTGTTTAAATACTATAAAATGACGGTAATTATATATTTTTTCAAAATCAATTTCATTGCCAAATGATAGTCAACTTTTAATTTTTAAATGGGTGCATATACTTTTCCAATTTTATAATATTAGACATTGTTTTTCTGAATCCAATTATGCCCGTTATGTTGGTTTTAAGTTAATATTTATGCCAGAAAAAGATAATAATAAATCTTGTTCACATGATTTTTTGGTAATAAATGTAGTGCGCCTTGAAATAAAACTCAATCGACAAATGTCATTTATTGTATGTATAAGTAATGTCAACCATTTGTTATAAGTGTGTGTTACAGATATAATCATGAACAATAATGAATTAAGAGACATGATTGAAATCGAAAAGTTGCGGAACGAATTTATCATCTACGGTTTCCAGAGCGGCGAATACTAGAACCTAAATTTAGAAGGTTACAAGGAAATTTGAGACGATATGGAGCCTTTAAAAAGTCGAAGAGAGTGGATCGATAATTTCGTGGACTTTCAGAGTTAGACGTTCTACTTAGTGTTTATAATAATCACAGAACATCTAAATCGCATGTGAATTAATACTAGCACTACTTATTTATTCTATTCTACATTGAGTTGTAACATGGTTACTTATTTTGGGTCCTTATTATTCATGTTTGACATAACCTTACAACAAATGACATTTGTCACTTTTTTCCAAGGCATGCTAATTATAATTTTTGAAAAATTAAATTTTAAACGGAAGATTTATTTTAATTTTTTTCGACCAAAATATTGAATGAAAAACAACATATTGGGCATTATTGGATACAGAAAAATATTGTCGAATGTAAAAATTAAAACATTATATGCTGCCATTTAAAAATTTTAAGTTGGCTATCATTTGACAATGAAGTTATTACTAAAAAAAATCAATATTGATGTCATTTGTTAGGATTTGAACCACCATTGACTTTGGTTTGTAGTTCACTCATTTCGGTCAATAAATAACAGAGTTATGGCGTTGGGCATTTTTTATCGAAAACACACGGTATGTTAAAATTGTAAAATATAAATATTAAATCACACCACTATGAACACTAACCGACAATAATAATTACTTCAAATTGTGTGGAGTGCCATTTCGTATTAGTTACTGCAATATTCATTTATTGAGTAGAATTGGTTTTCAATTAAGAATAATTTCAGTTTTATCTTGAATTTGTTTCTCATTTTGTAAGTGTACAGGAAGTCTATTAAATACTTTGATTCCCAAATAATAAGGACTCCTTTTGAATGCAGCAGTTCTATGAGATGGCACACAGAGTGCGTCTCTCTGCCGCGTCTGATTGTCTTGACGTAATTTATGAATAATATTGTAATGATAGTATAACATTGTTACTGAAAATACATAATAATATCTGCATTAAGTAAATGTAGTGCAAGGTAAGTTTATAATTCATTATTTAACATAATTTTTTGTCGTATTGATTCAGCCTCAAACAATAAAAACACAAAAATAGAGTTACCTGGCGGAATAGCCAAAGTAAATAAATTTTGATAAATAGTCAGGTATAAATATGCCATTGATGTCGGAACATATACTATTCGTCACTTTTAAAATTTAAAGCATAAAAGATTCATTGTTCACTGAACACATTAACCATGAATTGCTCATAATTAATATAACATGTTTCCCTATTAATTCATTTGGTATAGTATTGGAGATATAAACAATGGGTTTTACTCTGGGTAAAAATGATCATAGTTTTTTTCTAATGCACATTTCAAAATCAAAACAAGAATCATAAGTGAAAGGACCCCGCAGTATTTCAATGTAAAATGGGTTTCATCGAAATTGTCCCATTTTTTGCAGGGAGCTAGCTTTTGACATCCTGAACAAAAGTCCTAACTCCTAACTTTCAAAGTTTTCATTTTTTTTTAATCCAAAATAATCTCCATACAATACTGAGCAACTTTGTCGCTGGAAGTTTGTTGACAGACAACTTTAGTCACACACTTTTTTAAGCGAAACAAAAAAAAAACGTGGATTAAAACACTTTTAACTTCACATTTAAATGGTTTTGTAACTTTTTTTAGAGTGCCCATGATGAACCATTGAGAGAACAGATGGCCCATTGATGGTCACACCTTTTCAGGGCCTTTCCGCCCGTGAAATTGATCTTCCGGTCCAAAATACGAGTTTCAATTGAAGTTTTGGTATGTTTTTTAAATTGCTCATCATGGACCATCGATGGACCACCATGCCCATCTTTCGGCAAGGGCTGTTCCGAGTTTGAGCGGGCAACAATAAATCATTCTCTACAAATAATGAATCTCAATTAAAGGTTCGTTTTTTTCCTGAAAATGTTCATGGCCGCCCTACGAGTTGCCTAATGCTGGGCACACTTGCTCAGCGTCTCCAGCAATGACTGCTGAGCATTGTATAAGAACTTCTTGGTTCAAAGCAGTCCAAACATGATGATATTAACATCGTTGTATGCGTTCTTCACCCCGTTTTTACGATCTTCGATTATCGGTGAAATGAGACCTTCTTCGGCAAATAACTCAAAATCCTTACATAGGATTTTGTTCCGTCCATAAGGACTTTTGTTCAGGATGCCAAAAGCTAGCTCCCTGCAAAAATAGGACAATTTCGATGAAACCCATTTTACATTGAAATACTGCGGGGTCCTTTAAAATATTATTTTTTATTTTGTTAAGTCCTTTCCTAATTTCTTTGATATTCCCGTTAGATTATCCTATTGCTGCAACTCACTATACATTCTTACCCTTTAAAAGTTACTTGAGAATAAAATATGACACAAATGCATTACGAATGTGAAATGTGTCTTTTAGAAATGACAAATTTGCCATTTGAGTTATTTTTTAAGTCGTTACCATCAAATTTGATTTGACTTCTCCTATATTGTCTAAGCAAACTTAATATTCATATAATACCATGAGATCAAAAAGTCGAAAATAGCAGCCCTTAAATGTAAATAAAACAGATAGATAATGAATCTTAAATGTATTATTAACCCTTTGCACTCGAGCGGCGCAGCTAAGGCGCCCAGGCGATTTGATGCGTCCACTCGAGCGGCGCTGCTACGGCGCCCGGGAGGTGTGATGCATCCTAACCCAACCTTACCCAAGCCTACCTAACCCAACCCGATGATTTTAAAGTACCTGTAACTCGTCTCGAGTTGCTGGTTCGCGAGTGCAAAGGGTTAATATGATGATTCTGAAAATGTTTAAAATAGACAAAACCGGCAGATAAAATACACAAAAGTATTTTTAAAACAATTAACAAAACATACTCTGCACTGTATTGGGGAATTTCAGTGAGCCAATATAATTCTACTTGAATTTTTGCTGGGATTTTCAGAAAATGTGCTGCCAACTATTTGCGACTTTTTGATCTAACGGTGTATAAATCATTATACTTACTTCCGCCCAAAAGCAAACGATCAACGAACATCCGGACATTAGCAATGGATAATATGCCGACAACAAACTACTGCTCCATCCGTATTTAAAATTATCCTAAAACACATATCAATTAATAAACAACGTTCCCCACTTCACATTAGAAATATTTATTTACCGGTGATAAAAAGTAAGCTCCTCGTATCAAACTGGCTAGGAAAGCGACAAAGTACAACAGCTTTTGGGTGGTCATCTTGCATGCTCTCAGGAATGTGGGTGCCTTCAACCTCTGGTACTCAGAAATCACGCACATGAGCAACTGGATCGCACAAACCAGGGCCACAAGGAGAAAGACTCCACCGATTCCGGCATGGTAGGGCAAGTTGGGCCCATCGCAGTGGTCCCCCGCAAACCTTATTTCGCACACGCAAGTTCCATTTTGGCATTCGCCGCGGCCGGAGCAGTCGTCTGTGCAACTGAATCCAGACATTAGCAGTAGCTGACGAATCATATCTGCTAACCTCCAATGTTAACTGCAAATTAACGGAAATTACTAATAAGTTCCACTGAGGTGTGCATTACACATGTGCATAATTTCATCCTAATACATTATTCCAATTAAATTTACATTAACAAACAAAAATATATTTAATACAGGGTATAAATAAAGCAATTTATATTCATAGTTAACTAATAACACTCTGCATTTGATTTCTGTACGGATATTCGTCTATTACTACTACTTCTACTACATTCAGGAGTTATTTTCCACAAAGACATAATCCATCCTGTATCAACTGACAAGCAATGTCCGAAATTAGGTTATGGTAAAATCTCAATTTAATATACAAAATTGAAACTGTCACAGGCTACAGCTGATTTTTGACAACCACAGTCAATATATTTGGGATCTCCAATTTTGACAAACCCAAAAAAAATTCCTAAGCCAACTTTGTGAAAAATAACTACTGAATGCAAACTTTTCTAAACTGTAAAATAGGCTGACGCACCAATACTGAATGGACTCTCAAAAAAAAAAAAACATCTAAAAAATTAATGAATACATGTTTTCAACTCTCTGAATATAGTACAAACATAAGTATAAAATTCAGAATAAATAAATTTTGTCATCATCATTTGATTAATTTTGTTGATTTGTTATGGATGGACCAGACTCTTTAACAGAAAACATGTCTAAGCTTTCTATACCAAAACAAAGATGAATATGTCACAACTGCAGAAGTATTGCTTCGTTACCATTCCGTTATGAATTATGTGTAAGCTGGTTGTGTTAGCTCAATTTAAAAAAAATGACTCGCATTGTAGCAAATATTATTATTGTGAGAAAACAAAAATTTCTGCCATTATTATAAACATTCTTGGAAAGCAAAATCGCGAGAGAGATATCATAATCTGTTTTACCTTGCATATACATCTGTAAATAAACCCCACTCTATCATTATTACTCTTCTACTCTGTCCCAACCCACATAATTAATCATCATTTTTGAAAAACTGGACAGCTCGTGAATGCTATGTTGCCAAATGTACATTTCTTTTAAATGGCTCCTGATTTACGACATTTTCTATTCAGAATTTTAGGATGAATATCGCCACGTGTAGATTATCTGCCAATTTATACACACCCGATATACCAGATATAATTGACTTGTATCGTACCGCAGTACATTTAGTTCACCAGTCTCAAATGTCTGGTAAGTTAATAATAAATAAACCCATAGTGAACGCCTTTAGAATATTGCACAAGTACCTACCTCATTACAAACATAACTTGTTTATTCAAACTTTTTTTGATATCATGTTTTATTAATAAAAATCTATATCAGTAATAAATAGCTCTATAATTAATTTAATAAAAAGTAATAATCATTACTGCAGATAGTGGCATGCAAATGCACAACTGCGGACAGATGGCGATAAAACGGTTAATCAACGAAATAAAAATGTATTTAAAAATAAAACTAATCAATCATCTTATTCTATGTTCTACCGTGTTAAATTTACGCATGTGGCACGTAAATTTAAAAAATTCGCGATTTATTTTTTTGTTAAAACTTCAATGCCGGCTAGTTATGTGAGTACCTATTACCAATAACCGCAAATGGCTTTTTACCTAAAATAAATGAAGCAGAAGTAGAAGGCTGTAGTGGTTGACGACAATTTTAGAGAAGACGCATAAGTGAGTCAACGGCCTGTAAAGTATTAATAGTACCATATGTATAAAAATTATTTAGATAAAGGGTGGCTTTGTATTTCGGGACGTACGTTGCAGGTTTGATACGTCGCATCACGTCTTCGCCACCAATTGTTCAAAGTAATTAATTGGCATAAAGTCAACAACGTGCTGAACAAATCTAAGACCGTGATTTTGTTTATCATGGCCATGCCTTTTCTAAATAATTTTTATACATATGGTACTTTTGACTGCAAAATTGTTCTTATGTTAAACAATTGACTTTTATTACTGCTAATTGCTCTCCTGCATACATTTCTCATCGCAGAGTAGAAACATAACATAAGTATTGCTGAGTAATTATTGATATGTTAAACTATTGACTTATTGTTGGTACTTAAATGCTTGCATACATTTCTCACCATAGCATAGAAACATTTTTCTGGCAAAATTGTTCGTATGTTACGTAATTGGCTTTCATTGTTACTAATTGCTAGCCTGCATAAATTTCTCACTGCAGCATAAAAAGATAACTCATTTTTCCTGTAAAATGTATTTACTTATTTATTTATTAAATTAACACACAACACCTTTTTACAAAATAATAAATTGTTATATTAATTATAGTAACATTCAATTAATATATACATATGTCTTAATAACCAACTAAAGTAATTATAAATTGTGCAAAAATATAATAATCGAAACATTTATAATTATATAGCGAATACGCCGGTTAGTTTACACCTTAGCTGGTCAAGGTTAATATTAAACATATCAACTTTTTGATTACTGCAATATTCGTTCAAGAGGGACATTAGACGTGACATCGAGTTTGGAAAACAAAAGGGCATTTTATGTGTCTCTAGGTAAAACAGCTGACTTTTGCTAGGAACGGAAAATGATACATTTCCTAGTATTAAGAGTGAATTCACGGATGCATTTATAATTCCATTGAGAGTGCATAAATCAACTATTTTCCGACAATTCTCTGAGATATCCTGCATAATTGTGTCATTTTTTCCTTAATCATGTTGCACAATTTTTTTTTGAACTGATTCAATAGAGTTTATATTAGTTGCAGATGGTGTCCAAATACAAGAACTAAATTTGGCAACGCACTAACGAACAATACAATGTTTTCAAGCATGCAATGTCCAAATCTTTGCCACTATACCATACAAAACCCCACATTTGTAACGCCTTATTAGTTACTGTTGTAATATGAGAGGTGAAAGATAGTTTGGTATCAAAAGTTATCTCTAGATCTTTGATTGTGTCAACACGAATAATTGAAGAATTACTAATTCTGTAGTCAAAATCTACTTTTTCGATCGATCGGCGTGTAGTGGTGGACATCGAATAACTTTTCCGAATATTTAGGTATAAATTGTTCTTGAAACAACATTCATTGAGAAATCTTCCTGAATCAACTGCAGTCACAATTTTAAATAATTTCAAGTCATCAATGTACATTAGACTGTGTTGTGTTTGACAAAAAAGACAACAGCCATTTAATAGTGCTATGATTACAGCTAGTAACCTTCAATTTATCAACAGAAAATTACAGTCAACTCGATCAAACGCCTTGCAAAAATCAGTGTAAATTGTATCCACTTGCGATTGTAATTCCAAGGCATTCATAGAAACCGGTTATATTCAAGAAGATTTGAAGTAATGGAACGGTTAGCCATAAATCCATGTTGATTATTAATTATAATTTGACGGGAATGAAATTGCAATTGACATGCCACCAATTTGTCAAGAAGTTTGGGTATTACGGACTGGATGGCCACCCCTCTGTAATTATCAAAGATATTCTTTGAACCTTTTTTGTGGATAGGTACAACATAGATAGATTTCCAGTTTAGTGGTACAATGCTAGAATTAGGTATTTAATTAATGAAGAGTGAATAGGGCAACATAATGAATATATGCAATTTTGAAGGACATAGCTAGATATATTGTCAGGACCATGGCTGTGTGGTGGTTTAAATTTTAAAATAGAGTTGACAACTTCTTCGATGCAAACTGTTAATATATCTTCATCTGGATATTCATTTGGGTAAGGATTGTAATCCAAGTTGGTGTAAACTGACGAAAAATAATCAGAAAATAAGTTAACTATATCGGAACCAGTATTCGCACTAATATTATTATAAAACATTTCGGCAGGATAACCATCTTCTTTTTTAAGATCCTTTATATATCTCCAGATAAACTTCGGATTCGATTTAAGGGAACAATTAACTTGTGATATGAAATTACTACATTCAAACTATATAAGCTCTTGCATTGTTTACAAATATTAGAGAAATTATAATAATCAGTCTGCAGACAACTAGATTTAAAATTTGCGTGAGCTAATTTCTTCTCCTTTATCAAAGATTTCAATTCATTCGTCTTCCAATGAGGATACGTGTTATTATTATTGGTACATACAAATTTAAAAGGAATAAACTCTTCCATAACAGTATGGATGATCGAATAAAAAGAGTCCACATCGTGATTAATATCATCATTTGAATAGTATATTCTGTAACAAGGTTAGAATGGAAATTCGATGCGAGTGGAATATTTCGAGCGCGAGCCGCGAGGCGAGCGCGAGGAACCACGAGCATCAGAATTTCCATTCTTACCGAGTAGCAGACTATACTTTCTCCCCGACCAGATAAAATAGACTAATAAAATAATGAACACAAAGAACTTACGTTTTATTATTACGTTTGTGGTTATGTTTATAGTATTTAGACAATTGTGATATCCAAGGCTAATTGTTTTATTCGGAACGGTGTGAGAATATTCATTCTATCCCTTGTTATGGAATGAATTACATGCAAAACGTATATGCGCATAGTGTTTTGTTCCATAACAAGAGTGAGAATGTGAACGTTCTATGATCAAAATTGATTGCAGAATGCATAAATTTTACAGTGGTCGTGGAGAAACATATATTCTTTTTCAAAAGTAGAAATGGTTTTAAATCAAGTAAGCGAAAACATAATAACATATGAACAGTGATGCACACTAGTTGACAAAAGTGGGTTATCGTTAGTAGAAATAGATGCATAAGTTATAGTGGTAAAACATAAATCCAAGAGAATTAAGAATAGTATTAATCTGATGAACATTTGAAAAATTATGACAGTTAAGCAGAACATTGGTGATAGCGCATGGGGTTATATTAGTCATATTGTCCCATTTTAGGCTGTTTTATTATAATGCTGGAGGAATTCGTACTAAGCTCAAAACGTTCAAATTAAAAAAAAAAAAAAAAAAAAAAAAAAAAAGACCTTTATTGGCATATTAACCTATTACAAAAACAAAATAACTATTCTACATTCCCCAACAACTAAATCATAAATTTAACTCTCTCCTACATTCCTTCTCCCTCACCATTTTCTGCAATATCTTTACCCCGGCACCATCCTCTCTCATCCATTCCGCTACACCCTTGTTCCTTTTTCCCCCCATCCATCCTTCATTCACTCCCTCACACTCCTCCGCCAGATGCCTCCACGTATCCCTCCCATTTTCACACATTACACACCTCATATACTCTTCACCCATCCACTTCTTCCTCCCTCTCTCTTCTGATCCACACCTAGCCCTAGCTAATGTCACCCTCTCTTCTCTGTTCCACCCGTCCTCATCCAAATACTTCGGTCTCCTTCCATGTACCTGCCAACTCCCATACATGTCATTATATTCACTTTTTTCTATACTTCCCTGTCTCTCCTGTACATCCACTTCCTTCGCCCTCTCGCTCACCCACTTTGCCACATTTACCCCCCTCTCTAACCACTCCCTCACTTTCACCTCAGACAGTCCTACTCTCTCATACATTTTCATTCGTTCCTTCCTCCATTTACCCCCCCTTTCGTTCACGCATGTCTTCCATACCGCCTTTACCAACCTCTCTTCCCCTAACTCCCATAACCTCATCTCATACCTAACCATTCTCTCCATAGCCTCACATCCTAAGCTTCCTCTGTCAGTCTCCTGAAGCAGTATGTACCCGGGAGTCGACCTTTCCACTCCCAGCATACGCTTCAGAAACCAACACTGCTCCCTTTCCACGCACTCATACCCTTTCACGCCCCACACTTCTACTCCATACATTATTATCGACTTCACACATGCATCCCACACTTTACACGCCAATCTGACGCTGTTCTTCATCCATTCTCCCCATTTTTCCCACACGATACCCCACGCTTTCCTGGCCTTTCCTTGCACCCACCTTACATGCTCCTCATATCCCCCTGTCCCTTTAAACATAAACCCCAAATACTTAAATATTTTCACTCTCTCAATCACTTCTCCCTTCCATTCTAACACTTTCACGCTCCCCTCTCTTCCCTTATTCCTAAATCTCATCCATTTCGTCTTCTCCACATTCACACACAATCCCCTCTTGTCCATATACCTCTCCGTTCTCCTCAACATGTCTTTCATCCCTTCCCAATCACTCGCCATCAACACCATGTCATCCGCATATGACAGCATCCACACCTTATCCTTCCCGATTACTACTCCTCCCGCCTGCCCTTTCCTCAACACATCCTCCAGTTCGCTTAGGTATAAGTTAAATAACATCGGGCTTAACGGGCATCCCTGTCTCAATCCTACCCACGTCCTAAAACTCTCCGACACCTCCACTCCCACTCTTGCTACCACCCAGGTTTCCTTATATACTCCTCTTACCCACTCAATCATACTCTCATTCACTCCTTTTCTCCTCATACATTCTAGCAACTTCTCCCTCGGCACTGAGTCGTACGCCGCCTTTAGATCCACAAACACCGCATACATGCTTCCCTTCTCTTCAGTCACTCTCTCCGCCATTCTTGCCAGGGTAAAGATCTGCTCCCTTGTTCCCCTCCCCCTTCTAAATCCCCCCTGAGTCTCTGGTATTAAATCCTTCTCTTCCACCTCTTCTTCCAGCCGATTCTTTACCACCAGCATAGCGATTTTGTAGCCTGTGGGCATCACTGTGATCCCCCGGTAGTTCCCGGCCTCCTTCTCGTCCCCTCCTTTATGTACCGGGCACATCGTACCCCATCTCCAGGCCTCCGGTATGTTCTTTCTTCCCCTCCACATTTCGTTCAACAGCTCCCTGAATTTCTTCTTCCCCCCTTCTCCTATCTCCTTCCACATCTCTGCCTTCAGCCCATCCAACCCTGCCGCCTTTCCTTCTTTAACTTCCTCGAAAGCTCTTTCCACTTCCTCCTTAGAGAACTCCTCCGTCATCTCCATACACCTTCCTTGTCCCACTTCCTCTGGGTACCCACTTGTTTCTCTACATTTCCTTGTCCACTCCTCCAGTGTTATCCCTACCCGTCTCCTTCTTTCGCCTCTCTTCAGTACTTTCCATATTTCCGACTCGTTTCTACACTTCTTCAACTCTTCACTTGTTCTTTCCACCTCCTGCCGCTTCTTCCTCTCGCATATCCCCTCATATTTCCTTTTTGCTGCCGTTACCTTCCTCTCCTCCCCTCCACCTCTTATACATTCCCCCATTGCCTTCCTTAGTTCACTTTTTGCCTGCCTGCATTCTTCATCAAACCACCTACTCCCTTCTCCCGTCCTTCCTTTAGCTTTCCTTCCGCACCCCACAATTAGTTCCTCCATCTCCTCTATTGATTCGACGTCTTCCCACTGGATCCTCCTCATCTTCATCCTCATTTCTTCTATTGCCTTTGCCCCACATTCTAACTTTCCCATTTCTTGCTTCTCTTCAGTCACCTTCTCCTTCTCCATCCATACCTCCACTTTTAGTGGTAGATGATCGGAGCCCATCACTTCCTCCACCTCCATACTTTTTATTTTCCTTTTCGTCATCCCCTTTATCGCCACATAGTCGATCACCGACGATCCCCATGGCCCACTATAAGTTTTCCTCCCTTCCCAGTCCCCCTCTGTGCATCCATTTAGAATTTCCCATCCCTCCTCCATCACCCACTCCTTCATTCTCTTACCCTCCCCGTTTATACATTTGTCCCTGGACTTTCTTTCTACCACAGATCCCTCTTCATTAATCCCTCCCCCCATTTCTCCCATTCTTGCATTAAAGTCTCCTCCTAGCACCCATTTTCCTCCTCCTTTCGTTCTCTCCTCTATCTCCTTTCTTATTATATTCCAATTTTTATTTACATATACCACCCCTACGTTTATCCTCTGTTTCCCTTGTCCATACTTTATCCATGCCACGTCTTCTCCTTCTCCGAAGTGTCCCGTCACGTCCATCCCCATTTCCTTCTTCCATCCTACTATCATTCCACCCCTCGCCCTTCCTTTCGTTGCACACCTTATCGCATCCTTCCTCTCCCATATAAAGCTTCCCGGTAGCCATCTTTTCACTTCTCCCCACTCTTCCTTCCCCATCCATGTCTCTACTAGCCCCACTATGTCCTTCCCTACTAACCACTTCTCCCAGTCTCTCTTCCACTTGCCCTCCTTTATCTTCTCCTTAATTCCCGCTATGTTCCAAAACCCGATAGTTACTGACCCCTTCTTCCCTTCTCGTTCAAATTAAATACAAATATATATGATTTTGATATAATTATAATAGTAGAAACGTGGCTGGATGATTCTATATCCGATAATGAGCTGGACCTATTTGGATACAACATATATAGAAAAGACAGATTATCAGAAACTAGTGCGAAGAGTGTTATGATTGCTGTTGAATGTAGTATAGTTAGTTCTAGAATAATAATTCATTCTAATATTGAAGAGACTAATACTAATAGCTTCAAATATATGTCGTAGGCTAATTGAACAATCTGGCTTATTGCAAAGAGCCCCGTCATTTTGAATCGTGCCCGGCTAATTGAAGATTTGTGGAGCACTTTTCAATCAGCCTGATATTTTTTAGGCTTATTGCAATGCATTTTTAGGCTAGTTAGAAAATGAGCAATGAGCAATTGATTGAAAATGAGGCAACAGCCTGATTTTATCCGGGCTTATTGCAATAAGACTTATCTCATGACGACTTATTGAAAACCACGTCGCGTTTAAGTCATCCCAATCCGTTGGAACTACTAGTTATCAGTTATACAAGTAAGGTAAGAAAGAGGTAACTTATAAACTGCACAAACATAATCTTTATTTAAGGAATTATTATTATTAAACAATAATTATATAATATGTACACCAACTTCTAGGCTTTAAATATGTTTCTTATGGTTATCAATAAACTGCAATTGTCAACTTTACCTCTCTTTTCATTTATTTCCACAGTGCGAACTTTTATGGCACTTAGATGAGCACAGTTGATTTGCCTTCTTACATACACACTTTTTTGTATGGCACTGCATCTTTGACACTGAACACTTGCAGCTGCTATACCCTTGGCCCCCAAACTTCGATACATTCGCTACAGCTTCACGAACAGATATATATTTTTCTGGGATGTCTTCAACGATTTGTGCACAGCAAATTTGGAAGTCACATCTAGAAAACCATCTTTTAATAATGCCACTTTTTGTTCCTATCTGGTAAACATTATTTTCTCCTTTAAGAATTTTCCCAATTAAATTTGGACAGTCTAAAGGGCTACAGTCTACTTTCGGGACATTTAACAAAATAAAGTCTCCAACTGCAACTGGTTTTAGTTTTTTCGCAGTAGTTTCGATCATGTTCTCTCCTGCTCTCTTCTGGCCTTCGTGTGCTTTTTCACGCTCTTTTCGTATTTTTTCTTGCCTGCTGCAAATGTCACATTGATAATCGGCATTATTCACCTTAGATATTGAGACAGTGCTTTGGCAACAAGTTGTGTGCATCTTCATAGAACATGAAGAACATGATATAGATGGTGTTTTATTCAAATTGCGTGAACAAATAGAACACATCTCTTTAAAGCTACCAACTTTTTTCTTCTCTTTCTTTTGTGATGTCTCCTTCCTCTGCAATATCCCCTTCCTCCGTGATATCGCCTTCCTTGCCGCCATCTCTAAACCGTTTCAAATCTTTGTCGGAGTTAAGTTTTTCCAATATTGTGGGTGTGTGAATATTCGTTGAGCCTAATCCTAATTTTGGTTCTGTTCCAAAACGAGCTGTGTATGGACCTCGTCCTATGATTCTGTGTTTTGAGGAGTTTTTTTGCCACTGAACAAAACAGGGTGTACCCAATCTATACTTCCATTGTCATCCATCCAAGCACGCAACATATTTTCAATATCCTGGTTGCAGCGCTCTACGCTCCCTTGTGATTGTGGATGGCGTGGTCTTCCGTGTACTATTTTGCAATCAGGCCACATAGCTGAAAGCTCTTTGATTACGCCAGCTGTAAATTCACGCCCATTATCGCTCTGCAAGATATGAGGTGCGCCAAAGTCTAAAAAATCTTCAGCAACTCTAATGCAACTTCAGCAGTACGCTTTGTTTTCAAAGGACGAAGAAGACAAAATTTTGTTGAATGATCTTGGTAGTTCATTAACCATTTATATTCTCCACAGGGAGTTGATTGAAAATCGACCAAGTCAACGTAACTTCGAAGATTAAAATCTTTTATAGTGATTGGTCGTACAACAATATTACGGTGTTGTTGAGCCTTTTTTGTATTACACATTCTACAAAGCGATACGAAAATTACGACTGCCGGTCCGGGAATATAAAATTTATTTTTCAACGCAAACAGCATTTTATCTCGTCCGCCGTGTCCAGTCGCGCGGTGATACTGAAGAAGCGTGTCAAAGTATTCTTCAACAGGAATTATTATTATAACAGGATCTTCATTACTTCTCCTTTTTTTAATTAAAACTCTTTTTTCGCCTAACTCCATTGTGTCGTATTTTTTAGTTAATCCATATTGCCTAGTAGTCTTCCTTTTTTCGGGATTATTTGAATTTAAAATTTCACGGATGGCTTCTCCTACGGTTGCATTAGTCCATGGCTTTTTAACCACATCGTCAGTCTTATTACTATATTCTTTCATTTTCTCATTAAAGTTTACCTTCATGTTACAAAGTTCGATTCCGGGATCACTACCACCATTGTTACTGTCCTGTGCAATCTTCTCCATACTATCGTGCGTATTTTTTAAATAATCCTTTAAAGTTGTTCGATCTTAAAATGAGATATACGATATTTTTTATCGTCTATAATCTGTGTCTTACAAATTATTTGTTGAAACAACTACTTTCCTAGCCAATACCACGACGAATATTGAGTTATGCAATAAATAATTTGTGTGATAAAAATCTCCAATACAACAAAATAACACAAGGTTTGTAAGTATTTATTTCAACACATTATTTTATTAGTGTCTATGTGCAGTAATAAATACAATTAAAACGTGTGTTATTTTGATATCTTTAATTTAACACGCAAATTATTGTATAATTCAATAAAAAAAAGAAAAAAAAAAGACCTTTATTGGCATATTAACCTATTCTAACACTAAGCTAAACTACAACTATTCCTAATCTCTAAACAAATAACTATTCTAACTACCCAAAAACTAAAATCATAAATACAAAAACTCTCTCCTACATTCTTTTTCCCTCACCATTTCCTGCAGTATCTTTACCCCGGCACCATCCTCTCTCATCCATTCCGCTACCCTCTTGTTCCTTATAATTCAATATAAGTCGTGATATCATCCAGGAAAGTAATTGTTTCAACAAATCATTTGTTTATTTATTGTACTCTTGTAAAACACATTTTATCCATCTACATGAAGTAAGGGTATGCTGTTGATTTAAACGTTTTTAACATTAATGTTTCAGATATACCATGTGGTTGGTCATACATCTGAACATAGGGAAATAGCATGGGAAATCACGTTTTTGGAAATTCCTGATCACCAAATTTATGTACAAGCATAAAAGTGGTATCACTTGAAACATCCTATTCGTGGGAATCTGTTGATGCCAAATACTTGCACGTTGATGCCTTTTTTTGAGGATAAACCAGTATTTTAAATAATAACATTTGTACTGGTAAAAATAAATGTAGGCTGTGAAACATCAATGTCAATAGCCACGACGAATAGAAACTGCAAAATAGAATTTTTCAAGAAAACGATGATCTATTCTTACAACGAATGAGTATTTATTGCAAAAAGGAACTTATGTAAATACATAAAATAAAATAATAAACAATAAACTCACAACAACATACATTATAATAGATATTCAAACAATCCTCCGTTTTCAACTAAACCCTAGTCTATTGTAGAAATAATTTTTAACATTTGCTTTAACTGTCTATTCGTGATAAGTGCACATTCTGCTGTTATTGCAGCCCTCAAAGAGTTTAGGTTTGGATGGCGTCTTTGGTAAATTTTAGTTGATGACCCCACAAATAGAAGTCGCATGATGCCAAATCAGGAGATCTCGCGGGCCAGTGAATTGCTCCACCACAACCAATCCAACAATTTTGAAATGCTTGGTTTAAATAAGTTCTTACATCGAATCCAAAATGCGCTGGACATCCATCGTGCTGATACCAAACCTCCTGACTTTCTCGCGCTGCTTCGTCTAATGCAGGGCCAATCTTAGTTATCAATAGCTCCAAATATGATTCCGAATTTAAATTTCCACTTATTTCAAATGGTCCAATTAGTGTATTATTAAAAATCCCAGCCCAAATATTAATTTTTTGTGGGTACTGCGTTCTGGTAGACAATTGTATTCTTGGATTTTCTTGAGACCAAAATCTAGTATTTTGAACATTGGGTTCATTGTTTAGGGTAAATGTTGATTCATCCGTAAAACAAATAGATGACAGAAAGTTACGATCCTGGTTTGATCTTTCTTGCATTTCTTCGCAGAATATACGTCTACTTTCTTCATCAAGTGGTAAAACTTTCTGGTGGCATTGTACTTTATACGGATGGTAGTTATGTTTCTTTAGTATATGTAATACTGATGAATGATTTATATTGCACTCGCGAGCAATGGTTCTTGCACTGAAATTGGAATTTATATTTATTAGTCCCAGAACTCTTTCTTCCAAATCTGAATTGTTTCGACTAGAGCGATTGCCTGAAAAATCTTATTTTAAATACCGGCGATTAAATACAAAACTGTATGTAATTACCTTTACTAGATTTAGCTGCGACACTTGCCGTAGTTTCGAATTTTCGCACATAAAATTGTATGGTTCCAATTAATGGAATTGGCCTGCCTTCAAATTGTACGGAAAATATGTCCCTAACTCTCCGTAAACTGTTGCCGGCATAAAACGTTTTAATGATGAATACTCTCTCTTCGTTCGTATAAACCGAATTCATGTTGTAATATTAATTAATTGTCAAATCTGATAAATTTTCAATTGTCAATAAGCTCGGATTAAGCTTGATTTGATGTTTCACAGCCTACATTTATTTTTACGAGTACAAATTTTATTATTTAAAATACTATTTCATCCTCAAATAATGCATCAATGTGCAAGTATTTGGCATCAACAAATTGCCACAAATAGCATCTTTCCAATGGTACCATTTTATGCTTGTACTTAAATTTGGTGAGCAGGAATTTCCAAAAACGTGATTTCCCATGCTATTTCCCTATGTTCAGATGTATGATCAACCACACGGTATATAATGCAATTAATAATCTGAACGATTCATGCGCTGTGGGTTATGATGGTTTATTGAACTATTTTGTTAAACGATGCATATACGCTTTGCGCATTCCCTTAAATATAATTTTTAATAGGTCGCTAAAATCTGGCAAAGGAAATACTCCTACTTTTTGGAAAAGTAGCTTCATTTCTCCACTTTTCAAGAGCGGAATGAGAGATGATATTAGAAACAATCGAGGAATTTGTAATCAATCCGTTATTCCTAAACCGTCTGATAAATTAATTGCTGATCAATTGGCATGGTTTACTAAACATTCAATTTGCAATGAACAACATAGCTGTTGCCATGGTAAAACTACTGTATCAAACCTCTTAAATTATCAATCGTATACAGGGTGTTGAATTGCGAAGCGGGACCCACGGGGATTTACATGTAAAATTTGAAATGTGTTTTTATTGGCTCCCTTAATTATTTAAGAGTGTTGGTCTTCGTACATTATTTTTAAAGCTTTTTAACCTGAATCATTTGGTACCTTAAAGTGACAATATCCGCCATTATGATTTCATGGCAAACCTGTGTTTTTAATTTAAAATGATAGTAAAGTTTTTTGCAAATATCTCGGTAAATACTCTTGAGACACCATTGAGTAAGGTACCAAATCATTCAGCTTAAAAAGCTTTAAAAATAATGCTGTGAAATAATTAGGGGAGCCAATATTAACACATTTCAAATTTTACATGTAAATCCCTATGGCCGGCTTCTCAATTCAACACCCTTTACATTGAGTAACTTAGAATGTAGTTATCAGGTTGGTGCTGTCTATGCTGACTTTGCAAAGGCTTTCAATTGTATATATCACTCTACTTTAATAAACAAATTAACTTCTCTTGGCTTATTTAAAATAATTAATTTTGTTTCCAAGTCCATGTTACGTCTGGTGTACCAGGGGTCCCATTGTGGCACAATCTTATTTCTAGTTTTTGTTAATGACAAACCATCTTATATTAAGCACTGTAAAGTGTTGTTTGCTGATGTTAAAATATATCGTACAGCAGGCATGTCAAACTCATTTACCACCAAGGGCCACATCAAGTATTACACACAAGCCGCGGGCCGCATTACCAAAAAAACTACAATTGAAACCAAACAAAAAATAATTATTTTTACCTTGTACATAATTTTTTTTTTTCATATTTGATACCAACCTTGCCGGGCCGCGTGTTTGACATGCCTGCTCTAGAGTCCATTTCAAATATTTCTGTAAAAGAAAAATTTTGTGTGTCTGTATTGTGATCGTGAAATTTTTTTAACGGAAATATCCGTTTTGACGTCTCTAAGACTCCATTTCAAATATTACTGGAAAAAAAATTATGTGTCTGTATTGTGACCGTGAAAATGTTGTCAATTTTTTTTAACGGAAATGTCCGTTTTGTGGTCTATAGAGTCCATTTCAAATATTTCTGGAAAAAAAAAATATGTGTCTGTATTGTGGTCATAAAACTTTTTCAAATTTTTTTTAACGGAAATATCCCTTTTGAGGTCCCTAAAGTCAATTTCAAACATTTCTGGAAAAAAAAATTAAGTGTGTCTGTATTGTGACCGTAAAATGTTGTCAATTTTTTTTTAACGGAAATGTCTGTTTTGAGGTCTATAGAGTCCATTTCAAATATTTCGGGAAAAGAAAAATTGTGTGTGGGTCTGTATTGTGATCGTGAACATTTTTTTAAACATTTTTTTGTCGGAAATATCCGTTTTGATGTCTTTAGAGTCCATTTCAAAATTTCTGGAAAAGAAAAATTGTGTGTGTGCCTGTATTATGATCGCAAACATTTTTTCAAAATGTTTTTCACGGAAATATCCGTTTTGAGGTCTCTAGAGTCCACTTCAAATATTTCGGGAAAAGAAAAATAGTGTGTGTATCTGTATTGTGATCGCAAAAATATTTTCAAATTTTTTTTCACGGAAATATCCGTTTTCGGGTCTCTAGAGTCCATTTCGAATGTTTCTGCAAAAGAAAAATTGTATGAGTGTCTGTAAAAATTGTTTGTGTGTCTGTATTGTTACTGTGAAATTTTTTCCAAACATTTTTTTAACGGAAATATTCGTTTTGAGCTCTCTAGAGTCCATTTCAAATATTTCTGGAAAAGAAAAATTGTGTGTGTGTCTGTATTGTGATTGTGAAAATTCTTTCAATTTTTTTTTACTGTTTTGAGGTCCCTGGCGTACATTTTAAATATTTCTGGAAAAAAAAAATGGTGTGTCTGTACTAACCGTGAAATTTTTGCAAAAATTTTTTTAACGGGAATATCTGTTTTGAGGTCCCTAGAGTACATTTGAAATATTTCTGGAAAAAAATATGGTGTGTGTACATACTGTGAGCGTGAAAGTTTTTCCAAAAAATTTTTTAACGGAAATATCCGTTTTGAGGTCACTAGAGTAGTCCATTTCCAATATTTCTAGAAAAAAAATTATGCGTGTCTGTATTGTAACCGTGAAAATTTTTACGAAAGTATCCGTTTTTGATTTCAAATATTTATTGAAAAGAAAAATTATGTGTGTCTATTGTAATCGTGAAATTTTTTTTTTTTAGGGAAATGTACGTTTTGAGCTCTAGTCCATTTCAGATATTTCTGGAAAAATAATTATGGGTGTTTTTGTATTGTGACCGCGAAAATTTTTCCAAAATTTTTTTAACGGAAACATCCGTTTTGCAGTCCCTAAAGTCCATTTCAAATATTTCTGGGAAAAAAAATGTGTGTGTGTGTCTATTGTGATTGTGAATTTTTTTTCTTACGGAAATATCCCTTTTGAAGTCTCTAGAGCAGGCATGTCAAACACGTTTACCACCAAGGGCCACATCAAGTATTACACACAAGTCGCGGGCCGCATTACCAAAAAAACTACAATTGAAACCAAAAAAAAAAAAATTATTTTTACCTTGTATATAATTTTTTTTTTAATATTTGATACCAACCTTGCCGGGCCGCAGGCAACTTGTAAGCGGGCCACATGCGGCCCGCGGGCCGCGTGTTTGACATGTCTGTCGTACAGTATCTAATGTTTCTGATAATTGGCTTATACAATCTAAATAGGTGGTGTGAAATTAATAATTTACACCTAAATATTAATAAACAGTTCTATATTCATTTTTACAAAAGTCGACCTATTTTACATAAATATTCAGTTAATGGTCATAATCTATCTAATGTTAGCTACATTCACGACTTCGGTGTTATATTTGACAGTTAATCTGTTCCATGCATAGAGATCATGTGTGCCGTACAGCACTACAAGTGCTGGGATTTATTAAGAGATTTGGTGGTGATTTTTCAGCTTATACTAGTTGCTTACAATACATATAGTCAAAAAATAACCTTTAAATTGTTAAAATATTTGACATCAAATTGAAAAATGTTTGAAATGAAGACTTTTTGCTCTTCACTATGTTTTTAGGGATAAATTGAAGAATTTTCAAAGTGAGGACCGTTTTTGTTTTTTTTTTGCTCACAGTTACTTTTTCATTTTTAACAAGAATTGACTATTTTCGACAAAAAAGGAGTCATTTCGCCCATCTCTAGTTTATATTAGAGCAAATGCTTACTACTCATATTGCTGCAACTGGGAATATTTGAAAAATGGGGGAATATTTAGGTATTGTGTGTTTCATAAATATCCATGATATATATCTGATGATATATATCGTCTGAACTCTGAGTCTTCACTCATAAGATACAAAGACAGAGTGAAACATGAAATAGCTAATATACATAGTATCATAAGCACAAAGAACTCTTTGTCGCGAATAATACAAAATTGTACCGAGAAAGCATTCGTGTAACAAAAATCGTTAATAACGATAAAACGATAAAAATAAAAAACGCGAAAAATCAAACTTCGTACCCAAGTCTATTAAGATAATTAATCAGAAAATTCACTGGAAAAATAATGAACTTGTAACAAATCTGTTAAATAATTAAGGGTTACTACAAAAATTAAACAACTTAAAAAATAAATAAACAAGGTACCACACTTAAAAACGCAAAACTATTACATGGGCAGCTAAAATACCATAAATTTTATTTCATATTCTGTTAGATCACACTTTTAGGTTCATTTAAAAAGATAGTTGGCTTGGTAACTCCACTGCCTTACCTCTCTATCTAATTTTGAAAAAGTCATGTTTTGTCAAAATTTTGAAAGCATATAGATTTATATTTTTACTTTCTCCGTTACGAAGTACGAGAAAGTATTGTGATCGTGATTTTTTTTTCAAAAATTTTTTTTACAGAAATATCCGTTTTGGGGTCCCTAGATGCCATTTCAACAATTTCTGGAAATTTTTTTTTTGTGTCTGTGTGTGTGTGTCTGTGTGTGTGTGTCTGTGTGTGTGTGTGTGTGTGTGTGTGTGTGTGTGTGTGTGTGTGTGTGTGTGTGTGTCTGTGTGTGTGTGTCTGTGTGTGTGTGTCTGTGTGTGTGTGTGTGTGTGTGTCTGTGTGTGTGTCTATGTGTGTGTGTGTGTGTGTCTGTCTGTGTGCGCTGTATCTCAAAAACTAATAGAGCAATTGATATGAAACTTTGAACATCCATCTTATTTGATAATCTGAAGAACTGAAAAGCTTTTGGTAAAATTTCGTACACAGGAAGTGGGCGTTTACCTTAACTGTTTTTTGTTTTTTGCCAATATTTTCTTAAATATGAAAAATATCACAAAAACATTCAAACAAACTTTGAAGACAACAAAGAAATGAACATTTTTTGCTTGAAAACATTTTTCATATAATCATTTTTATTCGAGAAAAAAATGTATTATTATTTTTTTAATTTTTGGTTTATAATTATAAAACGATAATAGTTACAGAAATGTTATGTTAATAATAATTGTACAGAATGCCAAAATGAACAACTTCTAAAGAATAAGTTTTTTTTCGAAATCTCGTTAGTTTTTGAGTAAACCGAGTTTTTGAATTTGAAGTATAATTTTTCCATCTTTCATGAGTTTACGCAACGCTCGATGTAGATTTAAAATATGATTTCAATTGAAAATAAACCCATGAAAACGTAAATATAAAGTCGGAGAAAGTAACATGATGGCCACATCACCATTTTTTTTTATTCCTACAGTTACAATGTTTCACATTTTGAGTCCTGATAAGGGCTATCGACCTTAGGTCTTTCCGCCCTACAATTATTATTAACATAAATTTGCTGTAACTATTATCGTTTATAATTATATAAACCAAAAATTAAAAAAAAATTATAAATTTTTTTCTCGAATAAAAATGATTTTATGAAAAATGTTTTCAAGCAAAAGATGTTCGTTTCTTTGTTGTCTTCAATGTTTGTTTAAATGTTTTTGTGATATTTTTCATATTTAAGAAAACATTGGCAAAAAACAAAAAACATTTAAGGTAAACACCCACTTCCGGTGTATGAAATTTTACCAAAAGCTTTTCAGTTCTTCAGATTATCAAATAAGACGTATGTTCAAAGTTTAATATTAATTGCTCTATTAGTTTTTGAGATACAGCGCACACAGGCAGACACACACAGACACACCCACAATATTTTTTTTCCAGAAATTGTTGAAATTGCATCTAGGGACCCCAAAATGGATATTTCCGTAAAAAGAAAATTTTGAAAAAAAAATCACGATACAATACTTTCTCGTACTTCGTAAGCGAGAAAGTAAAAATGTAATGACATAACCAAATTGTGAATTCTAGTGCCAACAAAATTGTCACCCTAACAAAGCCTACTGCGGCGAGAATAAAATGTGAACATGTGTATACTACCGTGGACAAAAAAAATGGCACCCCTAATTTCATTAATGTAAATATGACTTTTCATTTGACAAACCGGCAAATGTCAGTCTAAGCTCTGGCACAAAATCAAAGCATGTTGGGAGGCAATACCTTTTTAGATTTACTGTATTGCTAGTTATAACTGTCACTGTCAAATATTAAGGTTACATAAGTCAAATTCACAACACTAAAAAATAAGAAATAATAGACACATAACAAATTAGGGGTGTCATTTTTTTTGTCCACGGTAGTATGTTCATATGAATTTTTTTTGCTCAAAATTCGATTCGATAACGTATATACCATTCGTCCTGAAATGCCCTGTATAACTGAAAATACAAAAAAAATCTACCAACATCAGGATACATGTCTTGAATTAGTAATAAAAAATATCAGCTCTCAATGAAACAATTACTTTCCAAAATTTTTGAAATATTTCTTGGTTTTATCAAGACGAGTGATGTGTTAGTCATGTAGCGCTGCACAATACCAGGTAATTTTATGACCTTCCAGAATTTATGGCTTTCGTTGTTTGGCTAGCTAATAGAATAACGGCATTTATTTGCATCATCTTCCCATAACAATAAATGAACGACATCCCTTACATAATTTTCAAGAAAAAAATCAAACTGAATGTCTTCAAGTATCCTCTAGTAATAAAATAATTAATTATTATACTAGCAATCATTTTTATGATATGAAGAGTGTAAATATAGCTATAAGTAATATGTTGTTATATACAGGGTGTCTCAAAAAATGTACTAACACTTCGAATGACGAGAAAAACACTATTTACGAACATTGAGCGAAGTTGAAAGGCTTCAAGTACAGAAGACAAATATAATTGAAGAATCATGTTCCCAAATGTTGACCATTATTGTCCAGATAACGCACACCAAGGGTTTCGCAAACGTCACGAAACAGGTTATTTGGAATATCGTGACATTGTGATATAATTTCAATGCATCAATTGTTCTTGGTTTGGCGCGATAAACTCTGTCCTTGAGGTATCTCCACAATAAGAAGTCCATGGGCGTTAGGTCTGAAAACCACGTATTCAATCCAATTCGTCCGTTACGAAGTACGAGAAAGTATTGTGATCGTGATTTTTGTTAAAAAAATTTTTTTACGGAAATATCCGTTTTGGGGTCCCTAGATGCCATTTCAACAATTAAAAAAAAAAATTGTGTCTGTGTGTGTGTGTGTATGTGTCTGTCTGTGCGCGCTGTATCTCAAAAGCTAATAGAGCAATTGGTATGAAATTTTGAACATACGTCTTATTTGATAATCTGAAGAACTGAAAAGCTTTTGGTAAAATTTCGTACACCGGAAGTGGGTGTTTACCTTAACTGTTTTTTGTTTTTTGTTTTTTGCCAATAATTTCTTAAATATGAAAAATATCACAAAAACATTTAAACAAACATTGAAGACAACAAAGAAATGAACATCTTTTACTTGAAAACATTTTTCTTGAAATCATTTTTATTCGAGAATTTTTTTTTTTTCTAATTTTATTTTACATTTATAATTATGAAACGATGATAGTTACAGCAAATTTATGTTAATAATAATTGCAGTAATTTTTTAGTAAACTGAGTTTTTGAATTTGAAGTATAATTTTGAAGTTTTAAACGTCAGTTTCATCCGAGTCTACAAAACGCTCGATATACATTTAAAATATGATCTAAATTGAAAATAAACCATAAAAGCGTAAATATAAATGATGCCATCAAGTCGGAGAAAGTAACATGATGACCACATCACCATTTTTTTATTATGATTCAAAGCAATACAATACATTGAAACAATTTTTTACAGTATCTGCATATTTCACAGAATAAATGGTCAAAATTTGGCATCAGAATATTGATAACTTAGTTGCTCGTTTAGACGAATTCGAGCTTAATGAGTTGCGTTTCTTAGCTGTGGTTAGAAATCGAGCACATGAACAATTTTACATTAAAAAGGACATACTGTATGTGTCTGTGAGTGCCAGTGACGGCTCGCGGGGTGACTCATGGTATGGCCGAGGTAGTAGAGGTGGCAATACAGATAGGTAGGGTTGGTTGCAGAGACAGCAGGCAGCGGGACCACATCTATCTGTATTAACCACCGTTGCTACCTCTGCCGTACCATGAGTCACTCCGTGAGCTGTCACTGGTGGCTGGGTAAAGAGAAACTGGTAGGGTGCCGCTGGAATCGTAAGTTTTGCACCTGCATGTTTGGGATTTAGCCTTTACGTGTTAAGATGACCTCTAATAACGCTATTTATTTAGCACTGGAACTTATTGGAACGTATCCCCTGCGTTAAGTGGGTTCTTACTGTAATTCCGGACTCTACTGATTAAATACAAAATAACTATTATTTACAAAAGGCTGCATCAATTTTCTCCATAAATAATATATCAATGGAAAAAAGAAATCAATATCCAAGAATTACCTCTAAAATTGACATAACAGTTCAAATATTGCCATATTTACAAATGTATGGAAACAAATAAAAATCGCCATCACAATAAATATAACTGAAAGCAAACCGCTCTCTGAACAAAATCTTGACTAAATTACTCAACTATGTGCAATTTTCTAAGTTATTCGCAGCAAGGTTTTTACCAATTCTAAATACAATGTGTTCACAGGGATTAGTCATAGGTTGTGGAAGCAATTCATTTCCGGACATGCTAATAATCAATTGTGCAATAAATTGACCCCTGTACCCGCGAATTGAGTAGCGGTAAAGCGAAAATGTCGTGCTCACCTGGTATACTATATCCACTAATTCGGGCACAATTTAATTCACCAATAAACAACGATGAACGCACTGATTTCAACTTCGCCAAAAACATAACATTATATTGACGTTACTCACGCCATTTTTCTACAACAGCTGATTACCGATTGACCTGCTGAACAACAAAGAAAGTCTAGTACAGTGCTGCCATCTAGTAGAATTTGTTGTTAAAATTTGCGGATGCGACCAGCTGAAAACTCCTTCTTCGGCACGAAAAAAGAAAGTTGACCGCATCACTCAGCGGGTGTAAACTTTAATGGAGGCATTTTCGATTTTCGGATCCAGGTTCTCCAATTTATCGATGTATCGTCCGACTGCTGCAAAAATCTAGCTCTTTTCAACATTGATGACAGTGACGGTTCGCGGGTTTTTTTTCTGGTACGGCCGAGGAACAAGAGGTGGTAATACAGATAGGTGCGGTCACGCAGCCAGACGTCTCTGCAACTGACCCTACCTATCTGTATTACCACCTCTTGTTCCTCGGCCGTACCAGAAAAAACCCCGCGAACGGTCACTGATAGATGCATAGACGGAACATGATTGCAATAATGAATTAGTTATAAGAAAATATTTGGAAATTATAAGAAAACTAGTATCAACAAGAATATATGTGGATCAATGACTTAAAATTGTACTAGATTATGAATGTAAATATACAGTGCGTTTTTTTTTTATAAATACACAATAGGGATTCGAATGTTAAAATTTCTGCGGCTGTAATGGTTGAATTTCCGCATAACTTTTGGCAGGTTTTAAGTTAACACGGCCCTAAATAACTTCAAATAGCTTTTATTTAAAAAAAAGTCGGGGATATTAAACAAATTAACGGAATTAATTGTGTATGTATGTATGTACGGTTGCCTAAAATTGTCGTGTAAACATTCGACTTTTCAGGTCATTGAGTGCAAGTTTGATGGTAAATAGTTTTTTTTTTGTCTAGCCGACACTCATTACAAAATGATTCAATTCGTTTCAAGATAGTCGAAGCTGTTATTATAAAGGAAGGAAAAGTTTAAGAGCTACAAATTACGTAATTTATATTAGAAAGAAATTATTTGCCGCGAACGGAATGTTGGAAACACTATTTCTGATTCACGAAAACATTTTTCGCGGATTGATATGAAATGTAAGATTTTAGTGACTGCTGTAGGCCATGAAGTATCACTCTTTAGGCTTTTAAAATGCTTAATAATGCCTAAGCAGACAAAGTAATGAGCCAATCAGAAGAGCCTACGTAATGTTATTTCAGCAATCAGATGAGACGACGCGTCGACCAATACAAGTCGCCTGGAAGTTTGACGTTTCAATGTATTTTCGCTTAATTGAGAGTTGGTTTTGAATTCCCGGTATCAAAAAGGCCAGAAACAAGTTCCCCGAAGTTTTAATAACACCGCGTCCTCAAACTTTTCTACGCACAAAAATCGGTCCGCGGAAAGGTGGCGTAATTTGCTCGCCGCGACCGGCTGCTATTGGCCCGGCAATTGACGTTTAAACGCCATCGACCGGCGCACTTATTTCCTGGCACAGTAAAACGAGAGACTTTGATGTTCCCTGTGGAAAAAGCCCATAACGGGTTCTCCGAACAACCCCGCGTAAGTTTTCTTCGAGCACCGTGTGTTTGCATAACTTTCGCACGTATCAGCAATCGGAAAAATGATCGGAAAGGATTTATAGGTAAAGTATTATGCGAGTTTTATTTCAGTTTAATCGTTGAATGTCTAACAGCTATAATAATATAAACCCTCATTTACCCAGATTGGCTATGCAATACATAATGGACATAATGACTTTATATTTTTAATCGTAAAGAAATGTATTGAAATAATAGTTAATATAGTAGCGGATTGTTATGAAAGGTAAGATTTTAGTGACTGCTGGTTGTGAAGTATCATTTTTACTGATTAGGCTTTAAATATGCTTATTAATGCCTAGGCTGTAAAAGTAATGAGCCAGTGAGACGTCACGGCCTATGTTATTTCCGCCAATCAGATGAGACGCCGCGTCGACCAATAGAAGCCGCCCGGAAGTTGTTTGACATTACAATATATTTTCTCTTAATTGAGAGTTGCCTTCGAATTTCCCGTGTCAGAAAGGCCACCGGTTTCCCAAAGTTTTAATAACACCGCGTATGTTTTCCCCGACCTCCATGCGAGTCCGTAACTTATCCACGCACAAAAATCGGGCGTGGAACGGTGGCGAATTTTCCTTGCTGTAACTGGCTCGGCAGTTGACGTTTCAATTTCTTCGCTTGGATCAGACCATATACCTATTACCATTGTATTTATATATAGTATGCTAACGCAATGTAATTTTTTGGTGACAGAAATTGGGTTTCCAAATACACAAAGAGAGCGCGCAGGCGTTGACGCATTGGAATAAATGCGAGAACGTGTAAGTTGTGTCACATACCTGCATTTTTTTGTTTTAGAATGAATTTTTGTATTATACGATCCGTATAGGAAATGCAAGGCCACCGTATGTCTGTTCCGAAACTCTTCCGTGGATTTGTAGCTGTAATGTAAACCAATTGCGAGAAACATAAATAAATACCGCACCGCATAATACAGGGCTTCGATTTTATCTCTGAACATATGATCGCCCTTTGACTATATACACAGAGCATTAAGGATAAAGAGGGACAGTTCAATGTTAACTTTTGGAAACGCCATCAGCGCCGTCTGCGAGTCATCTGGCCAAACACATCGAGCCAGCGGGAAATTTAAAATTGCGACTTTACAATTCATTTTTGCAAGTGTTTCGAACTTTTTGGTTCTCATCAGTGCGACGCATCCAAATAAAAGTGGAAATCGCAGACACTTGCTTTATAAAGAGCTTAGATTTAATCAAACGTAAAAAGTAAAGCTCTAAATGATGTTGAAGGGGATTCGCTTGAAATTTTTTCCAAACCAATTTATTTTTAGATCAGATGTTAAATCATGTAGTGAGCTACATTCTTGAAGGGGCCGTTTTAAAAAAGATTTTGCAGGAACTGTACTGGAAGAAGTACTACAAGAAGGTATATTAAAAATTGTCGGAATTGCATTCCAATTTAAATATTTTCTACAGGAATTAATAAATACTTAAAAAGTGGTCCTCACAAATGTGCATAACTTTTGAAAGTGAAATTTTTTTAGAGTAATACATTTAATGGAATTAACCCATTCATCTCTGCGATTAGGACATTTCGGAAATGTAAAGAAAGCTTTATTTTTAATATTTGAATCGCGGGTATAAACGTTACTGCAATAAGGTGCCTTAAGAGTACTTAATTTACCCATTGCACACTCTTTTAGGTTTAAGAATATTAGCTTAAATTTGAATTATAAATACCTGGCCGAATAGCAATTCAACTCGTGACGTTAATGAGGTTATGTATAAAAAGGCCGGAAATTTGATGGGAAATAGATGTTGTCATATCTCATTTGTGAAATTATTCAAAAGTCTATTTTGCTTTAAAATTTATCAAATAGACTTAAACAAACAATTACCACTAGTGGACTTTGAATATTACCAGATATTTGGATGTTCTTAAAAACCTAAAATAAATTTAACCAACAAAAATATGACCATATTGCTTGGTTACAAAGATTTGTACATAGATTTGGCAGCATTGCATTGCGTTAGTGGGCCAGATGACTGTGAGATGGCGTGGAAGTCGCGTTTCCAATTCTCCCTATTCAATTAACCCCCCCTGACTATATACTATTGGACTGCTAGCGCCGCTTCATGTGTGTCTCCAAGCAACGGTGGCGCGGCGGGACCCTAAATGGTTGCGGTACGTTACTAAATTGGTAGCTATTTTGTGTCTATGATATATGACTCTATGAGCTTGCATTGCATATTGTGATACCCTGCAATTTATTCACACCTTTGAATATATAAACATTTATATTGTCAAATATTCACACTTTGTCAAAATATTGCTATGCGAAAGGCTGCAATACGTCTACGTATATATGCCAACGCGGTTATAATACTCGTCAGCTGATGTAGACGTCAGTTGACTTTTGACTTATTACCTAAAATTCTGTATTAGATTTCCATCAAATCCGGAACTTCGCAAATTATGGGTTGATGCTTTGCTTGTAAAGAACAGGCAGGAAAGTGGACCCGAGTTGCCGAAATGTGCTCGCATTTGCATTCTCCACGTTGCTGATGAATACATCAAGAAATATTTTTTTTGCTTTCCGGTTTTTAAATAACGCTCCATTTTCGGCTCCGGGGCGGGACTTATATCGGGCTCCAGCTTGTGGACAACTTTTGGAGCAGTGATCATATGGAAAATGGAGGGGGACTAGCAGTCCATTAGTATATAGTCAAAGCGATCAGCTGATCTGTTTCCGTTTACTTGTGTCCTACCGGTTCCACGTATTTCGCGTCAGTTTTTGTGTTTTTAACCAGTTATTCCTCCCGTTGAAAGTGTAAGAATCGGTTCTATCAAAAACTCATCCTGCGATCTTATAGGAAATAGTTATTTCATCTTTAACCATGGATAGATGCCCAGCACTAGTTCGGAGTCATTTTCTACCCCCAAGAAACGGAAAAGGTTGGATTTGAGAGCATTAACGCTTGTTTAAAAACAATCCAAAATTAACGTATATTAAAAATATTAGTGTATTTAAAAAATACTGTCGTTGTACACAAAATTGTCGATTCATTAGGTAAGGGTAGTGCAAGTAATCAAATCATAAACATGTATAATATTTAGGACAGGCTAGCAGTATGGTGTTTCGCAAAATTAGAAAGAAAATTTGCCTAAAATTTATTTATGCATTGTTAAAATTATTGAATGAATGTTATGGGTAAACGAATTTTAAATAATTCGAATTTTACCGCCAAAACATTTCTCTCTCGTCTTTAAGGGTAGGGTATTGGTTAAAATGTTCCACACATTCTCGCTAGGCGGCGATAGTGCATACCGCGACTGTTCTTTCCTTTTTCAACTGCGCGGCGGAAACGCCCGAAGATCCGCTAAAAATGACAGGTCCGCAAGAATTTGTCACCAAGCCCTCCGGCGGCCCACCCCAGAGAAGTCCAGGGTGTTAATCACCCATATCGAATTTCGAGAATACCAAAAAAGGGAAATTTACAATGAACGAGGGTTGGGTTTGATTACCTGCAACACCATTGAGGAGTGTATATGTAATAGTTTAAATAATCGCAATACTGACTATACTTATTTGATTAAATAATTAGCAATTATTAGTAAACACTCTATTTTATTTTAAATATGGATATTTATATACAGAATGGTGAAAAAGTTCAGCACAAAATTCATAACAGCTTAGCAGGTCGATTTTTGTTCATTATTGCGCACTTTTTGACGTGCTCAAAAATATTGTGACGTTACTAGTGTTTGACGAGCAACTTTTGCAGAGCTCTTACTGTGGATTTTGAAATTTTAACTCTTTCGTGGTGTTATTGATTGAACAAATCGCATGATTCCTCACAAGTTCTTAGCCTATCGCCATATTCCATCATCATTCATAACTATTATTTCTTGTTCAGTCAAATGCACCATTTTGAGTTAATTTTAGAAGTAAAAACTTTTTAATTTAAACTTAAACTTGTTAACATGAGTGCGTTTTTGCATTCGCAGTCGGCACGAGTCAAAGACGACCGATTGCAATCGCAAAAATTGATGCATGTGGGATATTCGGAAGAATATCGCTCGATTTTAGAAGAATGTAATGGAAGTAATATTTATGAAATTTATAAATTCAATTTTGAAGAAGTAAGCTGTGTAACTATGACATAACCAAAAAGAAACGTCAAATAATTTTATAACTAATCGGTTATTATTACAATCTCGCAACACTTTGACAAAAAAAAAATAATAGAAGCGAGTTACCTTAGCAATAAAAAGTTGAAACTATCAGTTTAAAATAAACTAGTTTTAGCTTTGACAGAAGTGAAAATTTGCCGTAGTGCTTATACCCGGTATTTTTAGTGTTGCATAATTTAATATTCTTTATAATACTGCAGTCAAAGATATAAGCGGGTTGTTTTTATTAATAGCTTTGACACCAGAAGAACAAGACAATTATTTTCTAAAATCACCCAGAAGTAAAATGCCACAAATGGTCTATTTGTAAGCCTGTCTCAATAAAATGCCTAAATGTAAAGAGAGCACGTGCTGTTTTTACATGCATTTACAGATTGTGACATCATTCATCATCATCGTTCTATAATAAATGTAAAATTACATTTGTTAAAAAAATTGAGGAACAAGAACATTTGGATAATTTTTCAAGACAGCAAATCAAGTTATAGATGTCATGTATCCAGCTGGTATAAGTATTCTTTCTTCCAACCGTGTTCCAAAATCTGCAGTAGATTTAAATCTATTCCAATATCAATATTTTACAAAAAAATACCAAAAGATTCCTATGTGCAACCAATTGAATATTTATTACCAATTGTATGGATCAGGAATTATCAGAAATATATACAGGGTGTAGTCAGTAGTGGAACAAAATAGAACATAGGATTTTCACTGTTAATTTTTTTATATTGGAATATTATCTTCCCTGATCATTTTAGAGTAAAAACCCGAAATAAATAATAAAATACAAATGATAATATTCGCGAAAATAAAGGTTGCCATGAAAATTAAAAAATAGTGCTTAATTTTTAATTTTTAATTTTTAATTTTTAATTTTCAATTTTTAATTTTTAATTTTTAATTTTTAATTTTTAATTTTTAATTTTTAATTTTTAATTTTTAATTTTTAATTTTTAATTTTTAATTTTTAATTTTTAATTTTTAATTTTTAATTTTTAATTTTTAATTTTTAATTTTTAATTTTTAATTTTTAATTTTTAATTTTTAATTTTTAATTTTTAATTTTTAATTTTTAATTTTTAATTTTTAATTTTTAATGTTTAATTTTTAATTTTTAATTTTTAATTTTTAATTTTTAATTTTTAATTTTTAATTTTTAATTTTTAATTTTTAATTTTTAATTTTTAATTTTTAATTTTTAATTTTTAATTTTTAATTTTTAATTTTTAATTTTTAATTTTTAATTTTTAATTTTCAATTTTTAATTTTTAATTTTTAATTTTTAATTTTTAATTTTTAATTTTTAATTTTTAATTTTTAATTTTTAATTCTAAATTTTTAATTTTTAATTTTTAATTTTTAATTTTTAATTTTTAATTTTTAATTTTTAATTTTTAATTTTTAATTTTTAATTTTTAATTTTTAATTTTTAATTTTTAATTTTTAATTTTTAATTTTTAATTTTTAATTTTTAATTTTTAATTTTTAATTTTTAATCATCGTTTATTTTTAGATACCTTTTATGACCTGTGTAAGACGCTCCGTTAATAGCACCAATAAATTATTATTATTACTAATAAAAAAGCAGGCGAAAAGGTCCGACCGCTGTAAAACTACCCCATTAAAATTCCTATCCGACCGAGTGTTGCGGTAAACACAGTCATGTATTTTTTTCGTTTTCCGTGCCGATGCGTTTTTAGGTGATCTCGATTATTCGTTTAAATTCCGTCTATCCCCACTGAAAATAGTCTCCAGATGTATTTTGCCAGATGTATTATTCGGCCGATGTCGGGACGAAAGCGTAAATTGTGTCTATCTTTCTCTACTGCAGTCCTAGTAATTCCGAAAAAAACGAAAATTTGTATGTTTATTATTGCTCTTATTAATTATGCAATTTTCATGAACTTGGTCTCAGAAAAAAGCTGCTAACATTTTCAAGGTATCTCTAACATTTTTTTTTATATTCTGGTAGAGATATTAGCAAAAATGAGAGATGACTCATTTATTTCCATACATTACAACACATAACACTGTATTTCTCCTATATTTTTCACTCAATATTCATGAAAATATACAACGACCTATGAAATACTATGACAATTAACTATTGAAAAAAAATATTCTATAATTGCTATATTTTTTCTGATTAGTAACATAAATCTAACTTTTTTATTAATGGACAAAAAATTTTTTTTTAAACATTTATATATTGTTCATACATTTCAGAGTAACATACATTTACGACGTAAATAAATTTAAATAGCAAATGACTAAAAATTACGTTTTCCCAACAACAGAATAGAGCCTATACCCTACCGTTAAGGTAAGACCGCACTGAGCGGAACTGCGCTGCAGCGTAGCGGCGCGACACGACGCGACCAAATATTGTTTACATGAAATTGTATGAGATAGAACGCACTACGCTGCAGCGGAACAGCGCGTCGCGGCACTGCGCGACAAAGTTGATCAACTGACCAACTATGCCGCGCCGTGCTGCGTGGTGCAGTTCCGTTGCCGCTAGTGCGATATAGCAAGTGGCGCGACACTGCCCGCCATTCTTCAAGACCGAAACAAGTTTGTTAAAATGGAGTTAGACGAGGAAAAGTTAATTATATGTATAAGTCACTATTCAGAGTTATATGACCTCCAAAATGAACATTACATGAATACTACAAGAAAAAACTCCATTTGGAAAGAAATAGCCAATGAAATGGGAGTAAAAGGTAAGTTAATTTCGTATTTTTTTTGTACAAGATAATTATTTTTTGTCAACTCATACATAACGTACAATTACCTACAATTGTTTTTAATTTTGAGAAGCCAACGATTAAGTTTTTTTTTATTATTACATACTTATTTATTTACATTTTTTATATTACTCATTTTCTCTTCGACAACATCCCCGTTTTACCATATCGTTTTGCCAGGCCAAACTACCTTGAGGGGAATTGAAATAATCTTTGAATCTATCCCGTACCTCGATAGCGTTATTTACGAAATTGCCTCCTATACGAGGAAGGTCTCGTAATTGAATCTCTTCAGTGTCTTCGTTATCAAACGACACCGTATCGTATCTGAGAAAATTGTGCAAGACACAAGTGGCAAGAATCACGTTGTCTACATGCTCCGGACTGAGACAGATCTTGCGATAGTAAATTCTAAATTTTTGGCACAATATGCCGAATGCGTTTTCTGAAACTCTTCGGGCTCTGCTATGTCTGTAACCGTATACTTTTTTGGATTGGTCATCTAATTGTATACTAGGATAAGGCCTCATCAAGTACGCTTTTAATGGAAAAGCTTCGTCCCCAACAATCACGTGAGGTAGTCGAACTCTCGTTCCTGGTAATTCTCTTGGTCCTGGTATATTCAAAGTATTTGTTTCCAATTTTGCTGCTAAATTTGACCGTGAAAAGATCCCTGCATCGCTATTCTTTCCAAGATCACCAACATTCACATATATAAATTTATAATCTGCATCAACTAGAGCGAGCAGCACTATAGAAAAAAACTTCTTGTAATTAAAATATAGCGAGCCACTTTTTGGTGGCGAGAAAATTTCTATGTGCTTCCCATCTAGTGCGCCAATGCAGTTTGGATAATTCCATGTTCCGGAAAATTCTTTTTCAATTTTCTTCCATTTCATTTCATCTGGTATGGGCATTACTATCTTGGATAACACTTCCCACAATGCAGTACATGTAGTGTGTACGATTTCTTGTACGGTTGTATATCCCAAACGAAAAGATTCTGCGATAGTTTTGAATGAATCGCCAGTAGCAAGGAACCTGAAACAATAAAAATTAAAAATTTATAAACATTTTCATTTTCAGATATTATCTGCAAAGAGAAATGGAAAGCTTTGAGAGACGGCTATCGTAGAAATATAAAAAGACGCAAATGTAAGAGTGGAGACGGTGCTACTAAAAATAAAAAATGGAAATGCGAGAGTCAGATGGAGTTCTTACGACCATATCTTCAGGAAAGAGAAACGAAAAGCAACATTGAAGACGTTGGTTCAGTTACGAGTGATGATAATATCACAAACGAAAATTCTCTTCCCGATTTAATGGCAATTTCTCCTGAACCAATAAACTCACCTCTATCTTCTTCATCGGCAACATCACTGATGTTTAAAAATATTACTGCGAGAAAAAAGACCAAAACACAACAGTTATCAGTAGCTAGCGTTCTACAGAATTATTTGTCTTCACGGCCAGATACAGCTACATCGACAACATTGGAAACTGGAGACCCTATAAATTCCTTTTTTAGAGCCATGGCTGACTCCGTCGCAGCCTTGCCCCCGGACCTACAATTGAAGGCAAAAAATAAAATTTATGCAACAGTATCAGATTTAGAATACGAGAATCTACTAAGAAAATCGACATCATCCACAGAGCAAGCTGCAGCAGTAACGAGGGAAACAACACAAACAAGATATATTCTAACCTCTGATGGATATCTTCTTCCGCAAGAAGTTAGCAATGATATACAATAGTATGTAGTTATTAAATAAAAACTACTTACCTCATTGTTACCATAAGTTTTTCTTCTATGCCTATCGCTTTTCGAAATAGAGTGTCTCGTTTTTCTATATGGGGCTGCATAATTTGTAATATCTCGCCGAATTTATGTTGAGACATTCTAAAATATGTATGGAATCTTTTCGGTGCCTTCTTAAGGGTAGGGTACCCATTAAATTAGCCGCTCAAGAAATCGAATATATCGTTGTAAATATAAACTTTTTCGAAAAGTTTATTTTGATAACATATTATATAAAGATCGATTATTATTTCTGTGTCTAAGTTTTGGTTTAATCGTTATTATTAACAAAGTTAGCAACATTTTACTTTAAACAGACAAACTGCAGAACCAAGTAAGTAACAACAGTGAAATTTTACTTGTAGCCAACCAATGCATACATCTAGGCAATGAAGTAATTTGAAGGCAAAATCATAGTTAATAAAAAAATTATGAACGAATTAGGAGACAAATGAATATTAAAATGATGTTTTTTGTGTCTATTTCCATTAGTATTGGTCAAAACTTGATAACATTTTCTTACTGTCTAGACAGGAACATAATTGACATATGTACAAAATTTCAAAATAATCCTGTGGCAACTTTTTAAGATAGTCAATCAGAAAGAAATAAAAAAGTTGTGTAGATATTTCTTACAGCGAGTCTATTGCTCTTCATCCTAGTACGGGCATTCGGCCACTTGAGCGTGATGGTAGTGTGGGCGGGGATTAGGGGATACGTTATGATAGGGGAGATTATTTAGCGCGACGTTCAAATCGCTCTTCCAGGCTAGATTTCGTATGCCATATGCATATTCACCTGCATGCCCAATAACATCGCATGTTATTCACATTTCTGCGTCACTCGCGACGGCGGCACTTACTCATATTAGTGTATCGAGTTACAACTGCACTAAAAAAATAAACAAGGGACCGGAGGGCAGGGTACCTGTGACGATTACGATTTATAACATGTACATACTAGTAATGCGTTCAATAAAATTTATAAATTAATTACGTCATGTATATTTTTGATAAATAGAAGTTGTTGATCCCCTCATCATTGCAGAGTACAAAACTAACTTGAAAAGTATACAAGCTAATAAGAATAGTCACATTGTTGCGACTTCACCTGGTTCGTCACAACCCTAACCCTCCGCATTTACATATTATTGCCAGGGTCCGTTCCAAGTAACGGCCCTTAATGTATTTTTATTGCATGCACTATTTATTTCTTGTTCGTTCCGAGTAATTACCCTTAATTTAGTTTTTATTGCATCTATGGTGTTTGCCCAAAAGTGCGCTTAGTGAATTAGGGATAATAAACAGCAATTGTTAGAAAATGTGCGTAATTTGGACCAGGGGCCATAAACAGCTTAGCGGGTAATTCCAACATCTGTGTGGCAGTCCCGCGAAGTTGAAAGACGCTTTGGAGCAAATTGGCAACAACGCAAGGTGGTGGTAATTTTCGGTTTATCAATAACCAATCAAACCGATTTACATTACCACCACTCAGGCTTCGACTCCACCTCCAGCCCCTTAGAAGAACATCAGGAAATTAATCAAAGACACTTCCACTCAAGTCTTTGAGGAGAGAAGATTTGGTACGGTCGCGATAATTTATAAACCTTTTGTAATTTAATGTAAATATTGTTTGTTGTAATATATTAATTTGTTATAACAAACACGTTTAATTATTTGTAATTTGACGTCCAAGTTGCAAATTGGTCCTTCGAGTAAGTTGAACGAAACGGATACAAATCCGCAACACACATAATCGGGGAATTCCAGATATTTATTAGTAAATAATTTAAGACCGATACAGTGACAGCTCGCGGGGTGACTCATGGTACGGCCGAGGTAGCAATACAGATAGGTAGGGTCGGTTGCAAAGACCTATCTGTATTACCATATCTGCTACCTCGGCCGTACCAGAGTCACCCCGCGAGCCGTCACTGGTCCGATAATTTATAGAGTATTAATTGGAAATTGTTTTTTGTTTTGTTTGTTTTTGTTTAACGTTCGGCTGTTTATTATCTATTCCACAATTTTTTTTATAGAAAACATTTTTAGGTCTGCTTTTTAAAAAGTATTTACCCACTGGTATCCCACTATATCGCCAATTAAATACCGGTACCCCCAGCACAGTGGTCCAGCTACCCTAAAAAGCTGGCCAAAATCCCAAATGAACTTACATTCGTGCAGAAATTGGTATATAGGGATTTTTGACGTCGCTGATTACAAGTCCTAATTCAAAATTACTATAAACACAACGGCGGATCCAATATGGCGGCAAAATATGTGGAAATGACCTAAAAAAATTGATGAAAATTAGTATGTGGGGGTTTTCGAAGTCGCAAATTACAAATCTAAAGTTAAAATTATTCTAAACAAAATAGCGGATCCAATATGGCGGCAACATATGTGGAAATGATATAAAAAGTGATGAAAATTAGTATATGGGGGTTTTCGAGGTCGCAGATTACGAATCTAAAGTCAAAATGAATTTAAACAAAATTGATGATCCATTTTTCATTCAGCGCGTTTTTCAATTTTTTTAAACTTCAAATAACTCCTATAGCAAACAATTTAGTGTTAAGTGTGATATTTCATTAATTTTGGGAGGTGAAAAGCTACTCAAAAATGAAATAAAAAATGATGATTATTGTAGGTATCTTAATAACGAAACGTCGTATTTTAGAAATAAAATTATTTTTTGGAAGAGCTTAATATTGTAAGAAACATAATGCAATATAATTTTCCATGTAGGAAATGTATGCTTTGTACACAAATATGAAAAATTTATATTCGCAAGCCGTATTATTATGCATTCAAAGCACTCACTACATCTTACGACTTTAACGGCTCATCATGGACTATGGGGTACGACTTTATTTTAATTATTAATATTTTATAATGCTATCTACGTTTATCTTTCAAACTACCTTAGTTTTGAAGCTTCTTTTCGACTTTGCAATTTAGGATTTTGGCCACATTTTGAGTGCAGCTGGACCACTGTGCAGTGGCGTAACTGTAATGAGGCAGAGGAGGGAACTGCCTCCGAACCCCGGGTCTAGAGGGACCCTGGCCTGATTCCGGGGTATAATATCCCAGCCGCACTGTAGTTCATATTGAATTTCAATGCAGATGAGGTTATGTTATGTCGGCGAGGTTTTACTTTGCACACATTTTGTATTTTTTAATTGATTATTAATTGGCTTGTAACTCAGGTACGATATTTTATTGCTAAGTCTCGTCTATAATAATTGTCGTAAATATGCTGTTCTCTAATTGTAAATTTGAGTCATAAAAAGGGACAGAATAGAGGGAATAACGTGTCTTTGTAATTGCCTAAAGAAAATTAATTTGACTTTGCAGCAACATGAAGACAAAGCATGATGACCATAATTGCAGTTCTTACAGAAATTGCTTTAGGAATTCTACATTAACATTTTAACAAATTAATCTTAAGCAATATGTCCAATCAAAATCATTTGAACTTTGCAGTAACTAAAATGGCTAGCTGGATTTTTTTCAAGTCTGATTTCGAACAAAAATTATTTATTATCTCAAAAAAGTCAAAATTTTTCCATTCAAAATTTTTTCTCGAAAATCAAAGAGTTTACGAAATTCATCCATCAACAAAAGATTGTTATCTTAAATAGATGAATAATCATTTTTGTAATAGAGAGAGACAATACATTTATTGAGACACTTTTACAAATGACCTCAACAGGCAATTTAAAAATGTCTATTAGATTTTGAGACACAGTGCCCATAAAATGACAAACTTAGAGATAGGTCGACACAGCACACGGACATACAGACCATTTTCCAAAAAAATAATTGTTTTCGGGAACCTCAAAATTAATATTTTCATGAACATTTTCAATCTCGAAAACAATACTGTACGGCGAAAGTTAAAATATATTTAACATTTTAAATGATGTACAAGTCTATACTCTTTAGAATAGTAGAACACCAATTTGGAAAAGGAATTTAATTTGGAAACTAATATTACTATAAGACATAAAGTAAAATAACCTTTTAACAACAACGAAAAGGTGTAAAACTTGCTATCTTAAGTTTTCATTAATCCTACGTTTCCAGTCTTGAAGCAAATTATTTTGGCAAATAATTTGACTTAATAATTCGTAAATTCAAAAATGTTTTGAAGAATTGGAAGCATTTGTACCGGTGCGATCAATAAATATATTTTTGCCAGAAAATGCGTATTACTTATATAATGGGCTCATACAACAGATATGGTTTCAAACTACATTATAAAATCTATTGGTAGCTTTTGGAGATTTGTTGTATGACAATAATGAAAATTTCAAGTTATAATCCCCAAGAGATTATTTCTTGGGAATTACTTGCTTACGATTATGTCGCCTTTCAATTGTGTTTGGACGACGCTCGTTAGACCGTGAAATGGTTGGGTTGGGCGGGGTTTGGTGTAAACGCTACAGCAGAAGTGTTTTTTATAACTTCTTACCCGCCACCACCGATGCGAAAGAAAAATAACCACAATACATATTCTAATACGGTTCTCACGCTCGCGCTGAAGCGGGGTGCAGACGTATAATAGCATCTCTCTTTTAGAATCGCAGGCGCAACCTTGAATGTATTAGATATACGGAAATAGCACTGAGTTAATTTACCCTCGCTGTAAGCTGGGTTGCCTACAGTCATACCAATTTGATTTAATCCCCCTCTCGCGGGCGTTTACCGTACTTTTGATGGATACCTTACCATATACTGAATACTTGTTGTGCTACTTTCTTGATGGAACCATATTTTCAAATTGGGTAAAGTAAAACGCTTGTTTTGTTCCATAATTTTATTTTCAGTTGCCTGACACGTGTTTCGATCGGTTAGGATCATTTTCAAAGTTAAACTAATTAGTTTAGTACCCAATTTGGATACCTTACCGTTAAGCCGTGGCAAAAGTGTATGATATTCTCCTTCTTCATATCGTGAATTCGAAATGTCATGCAGCCATATTCTTCTTTTTTTTTCTTGCTTGCTCTTGCTCCAACCTTTCTTCTTCCTCACATAACAAAGAAATTATTATCGCATCCATGTCACTTCCGTCCATCTCGCTGAGGTTGCAGAACGACTCACATGCAAATTGGCTCCGCTGCAGTTCAAGTGCGGTTTACTAAATAGTGCCGCGTCGTGTCGCGCCGCTGCGCTGCAGTGCAGTTCCGCTCAGTGCGGTCTTACCTTTAGTCCGCCTGGTTATTAAATGAGGTATAGCACTCACAGCACTATTGAGGTTAGTTAATAAAAATGGTGAGATGAAGCGTTGCCGCATATACATCGAAGTACAAAATATACAATGCACATGATTATATTTAATAAACACTTTCATGAGTTATTATGACAAATATAAGCGATAATAAGTCTAATTATGTTTAAAACATAATTTTAATTGTTAAAATTATTACTTTGTAGTGAAATTTTAAGATTATTAAAAACGGTAATCCCCATAATAAGATCTTTGATAAATCTGGCAACATCGAGGAAACCATCTTTACAAAAGCGGCAAATTTGAAATTCCCCCTCGCCCCACTGTCCTGGGGTGGCCCACATACTTTCGTGTTGCTGATATTCGTATCTCGGCTTCACACCCGTAGTCATACCAAAGAGGATTATATAAAGAGTGGCAATGTAATGGACTGATTTTGGATCCAGTTTTAGAACCGAGCCTCTAGTTTCCGGATTCGGTACGAACTAAGAACAGAGAGGGAAGGATTGATAGTAATTCCATGTCTGTCGCTCCGACTGTTATTGGTGGACTAATTTCATATTTGTCTTACGTCCACGGGAGGGGATGGTTTCACTGCCAATCATCAGCGGGGTGTTATCTCTCCCATTATTTTGCCAATCACGGATTGAGCGACGGAGAAGAATGATTGAAACAGATATATCATCGGATCGAAAACTCGGTTTCATATTCAGTCCATTACATTGCCACTCTTTATATAATCCTCTTTGGTCATACCAATTTGATTTAATTCCCCTCTCGCGGGCGTTTACCGTACTTTTGATGGATACCCTACCGTTAAGTAAAATAAAAACAATGTGCTCCTCTAAACCGGGTGGGTATCCTTTGTCTTGCGCCCCGTGGCGGGCGGCTCTTTGGCCACGCCCTCGTTGCGACACTGTTAACCATTCCATTAGTAAATAGTCTGTTGAACAACATTGGTCGTACTTCGTATAATAAACCTTGCGATTTATTACATGTTCAACGACAATCATAAACAAGTCCAGTCACGAATTTGATGTTATAACTTAACAGTCGCCAAGAAAAAAGCAGTTTAACGCAAATAACATTTAATTTATTTTAAATATGCATAGGAATTTCTTAATAAGGTTTTGTAATAACAAAAATATATAACATATAAATAAATAATTAACAATATATAGTATTAATCTGTTGCGTGCAGCGTATAAATGTAGCGCGACGCGGCAATTCTTTTAATTTTCCAGCGCCGGTATAAGTGCAGGCGCTGCGTAGACCACCCAATATATCTAAAACGGTGGCTTCAACGTCACCCTTGTAAGGAACTTCTACCGTTTTGCCCTCGGAAGATCTGTAATCGGCAACACCTCCTGGGAAAAAAGAGTAGCATATGACACATCTGCTATTGTTAGATAAGAGCCAGGCGTGGGAAAACATTTTCATAGACATGATTATAAAGAAACATACAATTGATGTAGCTATTATTACAACTAGGGAAATATGAATAGTATATTTCCGGAGGTTGGCTAGTTGGCTCCGCCCTCGGGATGTATAAACAACCAAGGGAAATGTATTCATATTTCCTGTGGTGTTGTAATCAATAGTTTTTTTCTGATTGAAAGTATATTGTTCTGTAAATGGGAAAATATTGGATTGTAAATTTTTGAATTTATCGGATTGACAACGTTGCTAAGGGCCTTGTTTGTAAATATTATAGTTTACTTGTTTTGGTATTTGCGTTGTTTCATAAATTGGTGGAATGTCAAACTATGTGTTAACGCAAGCGACGAAAGACCGTGAATGTTTGGTTCTGGTAAAATCCAAAGCTGCAAAATCCATAAAAGATACCTTCCTAAGAAATCAGAGGTGTTGTCTCGAGAGCAATTAAAACAATTCTTGCGAGAAGCTCCTAATGACATTTTTTTGATGTTTATAGTTTCCTAGAGAAATATAAGTGTGTTATGACATATCATAACTAAGGCAATATCACTCAATATTGTTTCAATCAGAAAAAAAATAATTATGATTTTCAGGCCGTATAAATGGCCAGCGCGTCGTAGTTTGCCCATGCCTTGACAAAACAGTACCTGCATGTTTTTCCATTGCAGTATTGGAGGACATTCCATAGAACAGTTTAAACTTCTTGCCATTTTTCTCAATCACCTCACCAGTACACTGGTCGTGCCCGGCGAACATACCTCCAGCCATTACGAAGTCAGCACCCGCTCCGAAGGCTTTGGCCACGTCACCAGCACACGTGCAACCACCATCCTAAAAAGTTAATAAAGGTTTATAATACGAACGAGTTCACACGTCCACAATAGGAACTTGGCAGTAATTTCTATATCAGAATGTCTAATGCCAACTAATTTCATAATAACAGCGCGTGTATAATTTTTGTAACGATATTCACTGGGGAACCATACTTACGGAGATAATGTGCCCCTGTAATCCATGAGCAGCATCAGCGCATTCGATCACAGCCGATAATTGAGGATAACCGACACCAGTTTTCAAACGAGTCGTACAGACGGATCCTGGGCCAATTCCTACTTTAATTATGTCGGCACCAGACAGAATCAATTCCTCCACCATTTCTCCAGTGACGACATTCCCGGCCTAATAAAAATGCAATGTTAATATTATCATCACTAGCAAGAACTTTTTAATTGAAGATTTTATATTCTTAAAACACACGCATCAGAGTTATACGAATTTTTGCAATTGTCTTGTACAAGATATACATATTTTTAGTGTCGGTAAGTGAGGGAACATTTTCGGGAGAGGATAGTAACTACACTACTTAAAATAATAACAGTTGCAGCAAATATTAAGTAGTAAAAAAGATGCCCATATTATATGCAAGATGTACCACGAAGTCAACACCTGTAGCATTTAATATTTAATAACGAATATTCATTTAAAATGGTAATAAACAGGCACCTGTTAAATATTTTATATTTCAAATAAAGCATTTTTAAACTGACTACTGTTATCGGCGTTTAGTTTATCTACGCGTCTTAACAAATGCGTAATTATCTTAATTTGCATTTTATGAGTTCACCATTGCTACTTTCTCAATTGAGAAAACCTGCGAGATAAACGCTTCGAATCTTCCAGAATACAATACTGTTTTAATTACTTTATACCGATCTCCAGCTAGCGACTTTAATGATTTTATGGCAATTATTACGACGCTACTTGATAAACTTAACGCTAACAAACCTATCATTATAGGTGGTGATTTCAATGTCCAATTTAATAATAAGGACAGCAGGGCCCTTGCACTATGTGATTTATTTCTTTCATATGGTCTGCCGGGGAGAGTGAATTTTAACACTAGAGGCAAAAATTGCCTCGACAACATATTCTCGAATATTAGCACTGATCATCTAGTTATTGCTCCCATCGGTCCGGGTTTATCGGATCACATAGGTATTAGTCTTAAACTTGTTAACACTAATGTTCAATTAGCTCCTATTAAACGTGAAGTACTAGAGCTGGCCACATGGACATGCATCCCAGGCCAAAAAAAAAACCTGAAGTAAGGCCTCTTACCTACTCGGGGAGAATTACATTTTTTAATCTGCTGTCTACGACTGATTGGAGCTTCATTGATTGTCCATCAGATGATGTTAACAACACATTTTAAATGTTTACGGAATTAATCCATAATTATGTTAAAGAATCATTCCCATTAAAAACTGTAATTATTAACTCCCAGAGTAAGAAAGTAACATGGTACAATAATACACTCCGTGCAATGCGCGATAACCTTAGTTTCTAAAAGACGCTTGCGCTGTAAAACCTGAGCTGGCCAACGACTATAAAAGGGAAAAACTTAAATATAGAATAGCATTAAAGCATACTCGGTTGGAAAGTAACACTAAATTTCTCAAAGAGTCTGGAAATAATCCAAGGGCCATGTGGTCTCTGATTAACTCTACAAATACAAAAAGGCATCATGATCTCAACTGTGATATTGATGTCGTCGACTTCAACAAGTATTTCAGTAATGTGGCAGATAGCATAATTGCTAACTTACCCAATATTGCCACTGATCCTATCAGCCTACTGTGCGAAGTTAATTCCAAGCCACAAAAGGCGTACTTCACATTTCGTGAAGTCAGTCAAACAGCTATACGTTCGATTGTAAAAAAGTTAAAAAACTCAAGATGTGTGGATGTGTATGGTATGTCTACAATTTTGCTAAAGATGCATATTGACACCTTAATTGGGCTCTTAACTAAGCTGATCAATGCATGTATTCAAGTAGGCATATTCCCAGACTGTCTAAAAAAGGCGATTATTATACCAATCTACAAGAAAGGAAGTAGATCTGAGGTTAATAACTACAGACCTATATCGCTGTTGCCCATTCTATCCAAGATCCTTGAATACGTGTTGTTACATCAAATGGTTGATTTCCTGGATAATCACAATCTCATAACTAATAACCAGTACGGCTTCCGAAGGGGCAGATTTACGAGGGATGCAATCATTGCATTTGCAGAAGAGATCTACGAGGGGTTTGAAGCAGGGTTATGTTCTGCCGCTACCTTCACGGATCTCAGTAAAGCTTTTGATTGTGTCTCTCACGGTATACTCCTGAGGAAGCTTTACTGCTTCAATTTTCACCCAAGTAGCTGTCGTCTACTTAATTCTTATTTGAACGGCCGGATACAGTACGTGAAATTAAACAGTGACATATCTGCGGGCACCGAGCTAAAACATGGGGTACCGCAAGGTCCCTTACTAGGTCCGCTGTTATTCCTGATGTATATTAACGATCTCCCTGGTCATGTTGCCACAACGGCCATCACACTGTTTGCCGATGCTACCACCATTATGGATACCTCTGCCGTGGTGGTCGATGCTGTGGGTAAAAACGCGGTGTCCGTCAGAATGGCCACTGAATGGTTCACGGCAAATAAACTTTGTGTTAATCCAGAGAAATCATCCAACTTGATTTTCTCTCTTAAACAAAACACGACGGTCAGTACTGCTAAATTTCTTGGGATCCATGTCGACTCCAAGCTATCATGGCGTTGTCATGAACAAAATTTGAGCATTACTCAAATTACCTCAATATGCGGTAAGGTCAGCCTACTTTGCCATATGTCAAAGCCAGTTGGCATATGGCATATTAATATGGGGACACTCTGCCATAATGTCTCGGTTATTTGGTCTGCAACGGAGAGCGGTCAGAATCTTGGCATCAATTAATTATAGAAACGACTGCCGTGCAGCTTATACTGAATTACGTATATTAACACTTCCATGTCTTTTCATATTGGAATGCTTACTTTATATTTTGAAACTCAAATTACTGTAAGCATAACGAAATTCACTGCCACAATACCAGGTCTGCTGATCACTTATATCCAAGTAACCTCCGTTTGACCACATCCCAAAATGGTGTCAAATACTATGGACCTAAATTGTTTAATGCTCTGCCTAGCCATATGAAATCACTACCTATAGCGATGTTCAAGAAAACGGTTAAAAATTATTTAATCGAAAATGCGTTTTTCTCCGTCCAGGAATGTCTGGCGCTCAAATTCAAAAATCTCTCTAGTGACTCAACTGAGTAGGTAATCTGAATGGATGTTGTATTTATGCGTTCTTTAGACACTTTTTTAATTATTGTATGTTAATTGCTAAGTATTTAAGTTTTATCCGGTCCGTCATTGTCCGTAATACTCATTATCTAGGCTGTATTATTAATTAAGTAATTCAACCTTACCATTTTAATCTGTAATTCTAATTTATTTTTACTATTTATCGCTATTTTATTCAGTCTAAATTTTACATATCCATTTGACCTTGTATAATAGTTCTTAAGTTTGATTTTTATAAATACTTGTATTTTACAATTTTACATATTTGCAATATTTTATCTGAATTTTTATATGTATATTTTATTTAGGTTTAGAGTTACTTTTACCTTAGATCCTTGATTTCGCCTACTTTTTAAGCCTTGTTAATACAAATTATTTAATTTTAAAGCCTTAATTAATTCTAGTATCCATATAAAGACGTCCGACGGTGAAATTTGCAGATAAGGGTAATAAAATAATCATTGTTTAAATAATAAGTTTTTTCTTTAGCGGAATCTAGTTTAATAATAATTTATGTAAAATAGTGTACTCATTTTATTTAGTTTTAGAAAAAGTACAATGGCACCACTCGTTAGTGTGGTAGTTTATTTGGTAATTTTGCTGCGATACCGTGCCCAGGGGGTCAATTATGAAGTGACGCCAATCAACACCACCAATGGGATCGCTTTTGAGGAAAGGGGAGAAATTCAGTTGATCGTGGGAGAATGGCGGATTGCGGTCCATCTGAACATTGCAGAACTTAGCGAGAAACTTAATGGTATACAACACGTTTTTAAGGAGGCAGAGAAGATTTGCGAAAATATATCCGCCATCGTGGAAGCAGAAGCCTGTATAAGGGAGCTACCAATCATACGAGGAATACTACTACATCGTACAAAACAGGTAATGGCTAATAGCTTTCCCTTCATTACAACCCTGCGTCAAAAACGTGGTTACATTAACGTGGTGGGAAATATTTTTAAAACACTCTTTGGAACCCTGTCAGATGAGGACAGACTACACTACGATTCTATTTTTCAAAATCTAAATGAAAATACTGACATTCTCAGTCATGCTCTGTACGAACAAACTACAATTTTTAAATCTACAATACAATCTGTCAACACCTCTTTCGGCAATTTTCAATATAATCAAAACGTACTCAAACAGTCCTTAAATAACTTGTCGCTTGAAATAGTAGAATTTGAAAAGAATGTTATGCACGATTTCGAAATCGAAGCGCGAGTAGTAGAAATAATGTCTTCTTTACTATTGTTGACCACCGACTTTGAAATAGAAGTAGAACGAATTGTAGACTCGATACTGCTGATGGGACACGGAATTATCCATCCTGCCCTAGTTTCTCCCAAGAAACTTATGAACACCCTTAAAATTGTTAAACTTCCAAATGATAATTATTTTCCATTCACGTTTGATAACGATGGGTTTGAACTCTTAAAACGCGCATGAAGATTAACAGCTTATCAAATAAATCAGGATACCCTTGTAACTGTTCATATTCCGTTTACCGATCGTAAACTTTTTAAATTATATAACCCCGTGCCTATCCCTACTCCGTGGAAAAATGATATTTTCTATTGTATAAGCCCCTCAATGCATTTGTTTGTTACTGATCCTAAATTATCAATCAACTTCGATATTGATACGGAAATATATGGCACTTGTAAGAAAATCAAAACACACTTTCTGCTGTGCCCACAAAACCGTTTAGTATTTCACACAGATTATGCAAGAACCTGCGAATTGTCGATTTGTAAAGGAGGCTCAATAACCGAACATACGTGTGATACTCGGTTTGTAAAAATCAAGTCATCCGTATTTCTTCCCCTCCAAACCAACGATACATGGATAGTTATCCCTCCTATACCTAATGAGAAATATACCTTAACGTGTAGTAAAACGATCATTCAGTTAAGCGTCAGTTCTCCCTCAACCTTAAAACTTGGAAAAAACTGCATCCTATATGCCGGCGAAACAATTTTAAAATCGTTAATGGAACTAACATCATCCTCAGTCTTGAATATCCACTTCAATTCCATAAATTTCAACCTAACATCCCAAATAAATCCTAGCCTCGTTAGAATTTTGTCACCACTTTCACTCACAACAACCTATAAATCCACGGACGAATTTGCCAGGCACTTAAAAGGCAGTAGTAAAAAATTGACCGAATTACAATCTGAATTAGTAGCTATGAATGGTTACTTTAGCCATTCTGCATTTATCTATGGAAACCTAGCTGTCTCTACTATTATAATAATAATCGGCATCCTCCTAGTAGTCTGTTGTTATAGAAGATTTTTTAGATTAAAAGAAGCTCGTGTAACGGTGGGAGAGAGAAGGCATGCCTCCGTAAGAATGCCTAATGGGCAGAGTCTTAGATTTAGCATTAACGAACTAGTGCGAGGCATATATATATACAGGGTATTTTTTTTATCGTGGGCCATAGGATTTTATATGCTAAAAATTATACCTTGTATTAATGTATATTTTATCTTAAATTTTGAAGGAAATTTTAGTTAGTAATATAAATCAATTATTTTCTACATGATTCGCTAGTCAGAATAATTTATTCCATTAAAAAATGAAATTATTTAAAATAAATAACTGAGCAAACATAATCAAAGTACCTTGAATTTCTGAAATGTCAGATTGATTAGTGAATTAATTTCATTTTTTAATGGAATGAAACATGTTTAAGGTAATCTAATTAAGCGCATCATGTGGAAAAGTAATTGATTTATTACTAACTAAAATTTGCTTTAAAATTATATGTTCAAATATGCATTAAAACAAGGTATAATTTTTAACATGTAAAATCCTATGGCCCACGATAAAAAAAAAACGTACCGTATAAAAAAAAATAATAATGAGTGAAATGGTACTAGAGAGTGACCACCATTGTACTTAATAAAATATAAATAGGTTAGAGTAGTAATGGGTATAGAAATTAGCATGTTGGAAAGGTTAGAATTTGGGTAATTTATTAGCATTAAAAAAGTAGTAGTCATTAGTTATAGGCACCATTAAATAAATTTTGTTTTGGCAAATTGTCGCAGAATCTGTCGTTCGTTATTTTTATAGTCAAGCCGCTACCCACACTATCGAGCCAAGGAACAGCAGCAATGGAGGCAACCCCTGAAAGGAGCAAGTTGGAGTTCAGGACCTTCCATCCAAGTGGCGCATCAACCCTACAACAACCGGGGGATGAGTCGAGTGATGTAAAACCACTCGACGGTCACTAGACACTACTGGCCTAGCCTGTATTCGAGGTCATTGGGAGACGCTACCACCAAAAACCAGGAGCAGATGTAACGGGAACACGGCCTCATCACAACCGGAGGAAAATCCATGGAAGCTGCTCGTCTCCCCTACCCGAATCAAGAGGACCAGTACTTTGGCGGGTTCTAGTACACTAAATACACTACTAGGAACCCGACCCGATAGGTTGGGACACCAAAACATCCCCTGTAAGCGTTACAAGAAGGTAGCCAACTCAGCTTGTTTCCAAGTAGGAGGTTCGCCACCAAGAAGACCTGGACAAGGATGGACCCTAGAAGTGATGGTGTAGTGTGGACTCTAGAAACTCTAAGACGAATAGTTAGGTTAAGTTAGAGTTGTAATCGTTGGGACACCGATTCACTGAAGGGGGAGTAATGTCCCGAACCGGTGTTATTTGACACAGGATGTCCGGTTCGCGAGTACTCCAGCCGCGTGCTCAGCGAGTTTCAAGGACTTCCTCGATATTTGCTTGTCAATAAGTTTTGCGCTGATGAGTAGGGGTCGAGGGGGTCCGGGAAAACCGCTGGGAAGTCAGTCGGTGTTCCGCCACGATCAGGGGAAGTTATCAATATAGTTCATAGTTTAAAGTTAAACAGTTGTTTTTTTTTGATGCACCGGCTCGTTTAGCTTAGGTAAGTACCCTAAATTTTATATAGTGGTTACCTATTGTCTCTGACCGTAAAGTCGCGACGACCCCCACGCGACATTATTATTATTATTATTATTATTAATATTAACATAAATCCGCATTATTGAAATTTCCAAACGAGATAATTTTCGAAGAAGTACAGCTGCCAGTAACAATACAATGAAGGGATAAGCCTTCACCGCTGTGCATCTTCCCATCGAGGACGTCATTAGGACATTTCGCAGAACTATTAGTGGAAATGTGCAGCTGCCACTGACAACACAATGGACTGCTGATCCGTCCTCCAGCTGCCTGCGTACGTGACGAAATCGGCTCGAACTCAAATTGTTCTTGGAAGAGCAATTTGCCGGTTCGAACACGTGCGCCGACCTCGATGCTCCCGTCGCACCCTACCACCATCACCATCCGCAACCCGGAGAAGAGTAGGGCGTGGACCCCGTAAAAGGCCATGGAGCGCTCCCCAGACAAGCAGTCATTTCTCAACAATCAGAGAGAATTACATCAATCACTCAGACACGAAGTTCTGCAACAGAACCGCCAACGTCGCCAAAGCCGCCGATCAATCGACGCCGCAGCCGCTGATCCAACGACGCCACGCTGCCATCGCTGGCGCCGCCGCCGCCTTCGCCGCCACTGTCGTCGCCACCACAGCCAATGCCGTCGCCGCCGCTGCCATCGCCGTGCCGCTGCCATCGCCGCCGCTGTCTTTTCCGCCAAGCCGCCGGTCACCTCTCCGCGAACTCGTCGGCCATCCTGGTGCGAACTAAGTGAAGTGTTGGTGACTATTGCTTTCGTGACTCTTTTTTTTTCTTTTCGTGACTTTTATTGTTGACTTTCCCGCCTGTATATATTTTATTTTCTTGCTGAACATTTTGCTGTATAATCCATGTGTAAATAATAGCGATTGTTATCGCGCCTGTCAGAATTTTTCCACCTCTACCCCATCCTTGTGTGTTTCTTGTGCTGCTCTAATAGCGACACCGACTCCAAGAGCTAGCTGGAGGTCATCGAGGGTGGGTTTTCACCCCTTTGCTGCGACCCCTCCCCCCCACCGTTGACAAGTGGCGCCGAACGTGGGGCCGAGTCTACACCCACGACCCGAGGATGCCAGCATCAAGGACGAAAAACGCAGAGATGGACATCGACAAAGCGATCGCCTTCGAGAAGCGGATGTTCGAGGAGAAAATTCGTTACCTTCGAATAGAGAGGGAAATTGCGATGATCCGGCGGGCGAAACGAGACCCGATTCAACGCCAGTCCGACAAGCGCCGCCAGGAACGTCATCGCTATGACTTTTCCGAGAGGACCTCGCCACCAAAGACGCCAGCACTACAATTGCGGGCGTGCACAAAGGAACTCGACGAGCTGAAGTATGAGGAAGCGAGGCCCCTCGCCTCAGACCATCCAGTTATTGCCGCAGCAACAACCACCATCGTGCCAGGGCCGATTCCGTTGCCAGTCGCGAAGATGAGGATGCCGCTCGTCCAGGCCCCAGTCCTACCCGTCATCACCGCAGCCGTCACCGTCGTACCTGTACCACCACCGTCGCCGCCTCTAGCAGCTCAGCCTCCACCAAACGAGGAATCGACGGGGCCGTGCAATCACGTGACCGTCTAGAGACCGCAGAAACAACGGCTGCCAACCGTTGTTCTCAAGCTGCCCACCAGAAGCCCCAAACGTCGCAAGAAGCCGCCAGTCACAACTGCCCATCCCCCGTCGACCATAAAGAGGGCCACACCGGGGCCGCATAGCCATGCCTCCAACGGCATGCGGAAGCCCCAAGCTCTACTAGAAGCACAGCTCGCTCGTCAGGTGGAAATAGAGATATCGACTAAACATATAGCAGGCAGTCTCTCGCAAAACAAGGCCACAGAGATAATAAATAGCATCAAATTCATTATTGCTGCACCTGGTATCCTAGTTAATACCTAAACAAGCCGACTGGCCAACATTGGATGTTTCTGAATCCATGTTCATAAGACCAACACTCAATGTTCACGAAGCACTGGAATATCCGAAGAATACGGCGGCGGCGGCGAAAAAGGCGGCGGCGACCAAGAAGGCAGCGGCAGCGGCGTGGCGTCGTTGATGTTCAGACAGTGGTGTTGGCTGACTGATTATTGTAGATGTTCTGAAGTCTGAATGATGAATAATGACTGATTGTTGAATTTTATCTGCTCCTATGGGGAGCGCTCCATGGCCTTTTTACGGGGCCCACACCCTACTCTTCCGTTCGGGTTGCGGGTGGTGATGGTGGTAGAGTGCGACGGGAGCATCGAGGTCAGCGCACGTGTTCTAACCGGCAAATTGCTCTTCCAAGAACAATTTGGGTTCGAACTGATTTTGTCACGTAGGCATCGGGAGGCGGATCGACAGCCCATTGTCCTGTTGCTGTCCTGGCAGCTGCACATTTTTACTAATTGTTCTGTGAAAACGGTCTTAACGATGCCCTTGGTAAATCGGCGCACAGCGGGTAGAGGCTCATCTTCATTGTGTAGTTACTGGCAGCTGTACTTCTTCGAAAATTATCTCGTTTGGAAATTTCAATAATTCGGAATGTATGTTAATTTTGAAAGGGAGCAATGGTTAGCTCATAAAATGCAAATTAAGATAATTACGCATTTGTTAAGTCGCGTAAATAAACTAAGCGCTGATAACAGAGTGCAGAAAATAATACGATCTAAAGGCATCTAAATAGCCAAGAAATGTTGTGCAGTATACATGTTATATAATAACATTCTCAATTATAAAAGCAAATTAAAGTACAATAGAAAGCAGTATGATACTCGTAATCAACTGCACCAATGATACACTGCCACACAAAACAAATAATTCGTCATTATTTTCAGTTTCTCGTCGTTCAGCTTTGCCTTCGTTATTTACGCTCAAACTGGAAGTGGATCTGACTAATTGTAAGTCTGCAATGTCAGCATTATTATGAGAAAATTGGTGGACGCCAAAGAAGATGATGCTATATATTTGGTGTTATTGGAAGGTTACCGTTCATCATGAGCTGTTGTCGTCTAGCAAAACGATTAAGAATAAGAATAAGAATTTATTGGTCTTTTTCATTGTGAACATAATATTGAACAAGTCAAGATTAAAATATACAAATTAAAAATTATAGTTAAGAATACTAGATAAAATATCACATTGTAATAGTTATGTCCCTCCACTAGGGAATGCTCCTTGACGTGGTGTGGGGGCAAGGTAAGGCCACTGTCAATGGGCATCCTACGGTTATTCGGCCAAACAACCGGATAACAGTGGGGAGTGAGACGGGGCTCTATCGCCAATGCATTCCGAGGCTATACACAAACTGTTATAGTGATGGCCTCCTTCGTAGAGTCGCTTCCCTCTTTGATCTGTCGGCCTCCCTTGGCCACCTCTTCGGTCACCCTGACCTTTTCGGCTCCCTATACTATCAGGCAACGAGGGCTAGGGAGCCAAACCACTTATCCTGCTCATCCCCGCCCGGCTGTAGTATCGTGGCTTAGGGCTTGGACGAGGGTAAACGACGCCGGGTCTGTTTGTGCCCATACAGCCATCAGACCTGACATATCGGGCTTGTTGCTGTTCGTGGACATGTCTCGCAGGTAACAAGCTTAGAGGATCTTGGCTTAGCCGCCCGGATCAATGTGGAAAGGAAACCACAAAAAACAAACACCTCAAACCAAGGCGGAACAGCATAGGCCGAGGGTTGCATGGCTAAGGAAGAGCTTAGTCGTCTCTATGCGAACTCTGGGTACCAGGCCACCCCCAGTTTCACTGGCCTTATTATAGCATGCGGGGCTCTGCTGTAATGGACTTTTCCCTTTCCCTAGCTACTCGTGGGACTCAAATGAACCAAGTTTTCCAAATAACCAAAGGAGTGGACGACTCCCTAACGTCCGATATTGCTGCAAAGGAGACAAAAGGTGTAGAGCCTATGGAAACTAGCAGCAGAACAGGTGAGGAGGAGCTGCTGAAAAGCAGCGATGAGGAGCTCGTTGGCAGCCTTAAAGGTCTAAACACAAAAGACCAAAAGGTCAAAATGAGCGGTGCCGCAAGAAAGAGGATGAAGTTCCTCATCAAGAATGGCATGGAACCAGGGGAAGCTCGAGTAAAGGCATTAGTGCCCTTCAAGAGCAACCCCACGGCTGCTACCAAGAGACCTCGGTCAACAGGTAGCACGCCGGACACAACCATGGTCAAACGGACGAAAAGGCAGCCTGTGCCTAGCGCCGAGTCCAAGGCTGTGTCCTATAGCCAGGCTACGACGGGAGTAAAGGTAGGCGTATGCCTAGAAGATTTTCCAGAAAACCTCATGTCGACGGAACAAATTGATGCCGTACGCGAGGCCATTCTGGAGAAAATAATTGAGGATGGTAAGGAGGGAACCGTGAAGCCCAGATTCCATCAGCTTCATCAGAGGCCAGGATGGCGCGCACTGACGTGTGTAGACAGTGCCACAGCCAACTGGCTAAAGGGCGTAGCTGCCCATCTCAGGCTGTGGGAGGGAGCCAAGCTAAAGGTGCTGGATGAGGCAGAAATGCCTCATTCTAAGATCCTGATAGGCTACTTCCCAAACAGCCTGGAATACACCAACGCGAAAGTAATTTCGCTAATCGAGGCCCAGAACAATCTAAAGGCCTCCAGCTGGAGGGTTCTCAGGAGAGATCCAAAGGGACCCAAGCTGGAGGTCACGCTGTCGGTGGACTCACATTCCGCCAACAGCCTGGAGAAGCTGGGCAACAAGATTTGTTACGGGTTTGGCTGGGTAGAGCTAAGATCCAAGGGCAAAAAAGCACCAAAGGGCCAACAAGGGCCTATCCGGGCCCTTCTTGCTCCAAGGAGCCTACCAGCGGACCCGTTGGCACTATTCCGCCACTAGCGGAAACAGGTGCCGATAAGGGACCCACCGTAGTAGGTAAGGTAAGGGAGATCAATACCCTGAAAGGCAAAAAGCCCAAGGCCAATGAGCCAAAGGCTGGTGCCTCTGGGGTCTAGGCATCTCAATGGCGGGCCTACGCTGCCTACAGCTGAACCTCCACCACTCCAAAGCGGCAACAAGTGCTGTGCACTGGAGGTACAAGAAATCCAAATTTGGGATAGGCTTCTTACAAAAGCCCTGGATTAACAACGGGCAGGTAAGGGGTCTACCCAAAGAAAGTTGCAGGTTAGTATACAAAGCAGACTGCACTAAACCAAGAGCAGTCCTCATGCTCAGAAAGGACATTAATTTTAATTACATTCCAGAATTAACCACAGGGGACCTCGCGGCTGTGCTGGTAGAGGTCCCCACGAAGAAAGGAAAAAGGCACATAATTATGGCCTCGGCCTACTTTCCGGGTGACAAGGATACACCACCACCAGAGGAGGTAAGAAGACTTGTGGAATGGTGTAGAAAAGGCAATAAACACCTACTCCTGTGCTGTGATGCCAACGCACATAACATCCTATGGGGCAGCACGAACATCAATAGTAGAGGTAAGGATCTACTTGAATTTATTATCTCTAACAATCTAGACATTGTTAATAGAGGTTGCGAGCCTACCTTTGTGAATGCAGACAGGAGGTACTAGATATCACCCTGGCTGATGCCTTCACAACAAGTACAATTAAAAATTGGCAAGTTCTAGCAGAACCCTCTTTATCAGACCATCAGCAGATTGGGTTTGATATTGAGGTCACTAAGGAAGCTGTTTTAGAGTGCAGGAATCCGAGGAACACAGACTGGGGCCTCTACAGAGAGTGCCTAGGTCTGGGAACCGAAGATCTATGCCTCGACATCCAAACTACAGGGGAGCTGGAAATAGCTGCGGCTCTCCTTAAAAATTGCATCTTAAAGGCATACGAATCCAGCTGTCCACATAAGAGGAGATCTCATTCCAGAGATGTGCCCTGGTGGAATAAGGATTTAGATCGCCTGAAGACGCAAACCAGAAAAACCTTCAATAGTGCAAAGAAGACGGGCAACTGGGATGCCTACAGACAGGCACTATCAGAATACAACAAGGAGCTGAGGAAGTCGAAAAGGAAAACTTGGAGAGCTTTCTGTGAGGGAGTGAACGACACAGCCCCGACAGCAAGACTCCAAAAGGTCCTATCGAAAGACCACTCCAATGGCATTGGTTTAATTAAAAAACCTGATGGGAGTCATGCAGAGAGCCTCAAAGAAAGTCTCAGTGTGCTCCTGAAGACACACTTTCCGGGCTCAACATCTGTGGACTCACTCGCAACAACTGCTCAATCTACGGAAGGAAGCACATTCCTACCAACCAGAGAGAGCAAAAGAAAGGCTGGTAAACTAATTACTAGAGGAAAAATTGAATGGGCAGTCTAAAGCTTCAAACCCTTCAAAACTCCAGGGCCAGATGGCATATTTCCTGCATTGCTGCAATATGGGCTAGACATACTAGCCCCATACCTGCAAGCAATATACAAAGCCAGCTTCACGCTGGGCTATATTCCACTGGAATGGAAGGAGGCCAGGGCGATTTTCATCCCCAAAGCGGGCCGTAGGCCACCTGATGAGGCTAAGTCCTACCGCCCAATCAGCCTCACCTCTTTCCTCCTCAAAATTATGGAGAAAATCGTGGACAACGATATTAGGTGCGGCGCCCTAAAAGCGAACCCGCTACATAGGCAACAATTTGCCTATCAACCTGGCAAATCTACTGTAGATGCCTTACACAGCCTTACAACAGGCATAGAGGCATCGCTTCAATACAAGGAGATTGCACTAGGTATTTTCGTGGATATTGAAGGGGCGTTTGACAATACGACCTTCAAAACCGTGGAAAAGGGAGCCATCAGGAAGGGCATTGATATACCCACTATCAGATGGATAAAAGCTGTACTGGAAAACCGTAAAATCACGGCAGGTATGGGGAGTGAGTCTGAAATGGTAACCACGGCGAAAGGGTGCCCGCAAGGCGGGGTTCTATCACCCTTGCTCTGGTGCATCGTGGTGGATGAGCTCCTCACGACCCTGACAGATAAGGGCTATAGTACGCAAGGCTACGCCGACGACATTGCGGTCGTCATAAGGGGTAAATACGATAGCATCGTATCGTCCCTAGCCCAAGAGGCCCTTAACACCATAACAAAATGGTGTCTGAGGGAGGGTTTCAATGTCAACCCGAACAAAACTGTGATTGTACCTTTTACTATTCGCAGGAAACTTTCAATCAAAGCTCCCAAAGTGAAAGGACAAGAAATTGCGCTTTCCGACCAAGTGAAATATTTAGGCTTAGTGCTTGATAGGAAGCTTAACTGGAACGCGCATCTGGAAAAAACGATCAGCAAAGCAACGGCGGCATTCTGGATAGGCCGCCGGCTCTTTGGCACATCATGGGGGCTGAAACCTAAAATGATACACTGGTTGTACATCATGGTGGTCAGACCCATTATCACATATGGCTCACTAATATGGTGGACCAAAATAAAACAAGTAACGGCACAAAAGAAGCTCCAAGTTCTTCAAAGACTGGCCTGCCTTGGCATCACGGGAGCTGCGCATAGCACTCCCTCTGCAGCAATGGAAGCTTTACTAGACCTACTTCCTTTGCACGAACAAATCAGAAAGGAAGGTCTAATGAGTGCACTGAGACTAAACTGGACCAGTACAGGCCACAGAACCGGACACTCAGAAATTCTGGACCTCGTCACAAGCGAGTTCTTACAAACACCATCGGATATAATGCCGATCAATTATGACTTCGAATCAAGATTTGATGTGACTATTGATAGTCGCCAAAACAGTCTGAAACGAGTCACAGAACTAAAACATAACTCTGTACTCTGGTACACAGATGCATCGAAGACAGAGGTGGGCACCGGCATAGGCATATATGGGCCTAAGCATAGGGAATCAGTTCCCCTCGGACATAGCCCTTCTGTCATACAGGCTGAAATAATAGTTTTAGAAAGATGTGCTCAGGTGTGCACAAAAAAGGGCTACAAAGGGGCACGCATATATCTAATCACGGATAGCCAGGCTGCCCTAAAGAGCCTTAAAGCGTACAGCTTTAACTCCAAGACTACTTGGAACTGTAAACAGGCTCTGAACCAACTGGCAAAGGGCAACAAGCTCACCCTAATGTGGGTACCCGGCCACGCAAGCATAAAAGGCAATGAGCATGCCGATATACTTGCTAAGGAAGGAGCCTCAACTACCATCATTGGACCAAAACCGACCTGTGGGCTACCGAAAGCACATAAAAAAGGCGTGATCCAAGAATGGGAAAAAAAGTGCAAAACAGACCATTGGAAAAATGCACCAGGTCAAAGGCAATCCAAAATGTTTATTGACTTCTCGCCAAATAGAGCCAAACAGCTCTTACGCCTCACTAAAACCGAGATCAGACTAATCACCGATCTCCTCACAGGACACTGCCCAGTGTAGTACCATCTTCACAATATGGGCAAAGTGGATGACACCACATGCAGATTATGTGAATCGGCAGAAGAAACGGCCGAACACATATTATGCGAGTGTGTAGCTCTAGCTACCACTAGGCAGGCCCTAACCGGAGGTATGGCGGTAACGCCAGAACGGATCAGGGCATTACCTCCCAGAAAGTTAATTGACCTTGTCAGGGATGAATTTCTGGGAATCAAATAGCAGTTGGGTACTAGTACAAAAGATCTAAACAGGTCGCAGTGCTGTAAGGCTCACCACAGCCAATCGACCCCGTCTAATCTAATCTAATCTAATAGTTATGTCAGTATAATAGTACACGAAATTACTGAAACTTGATTTATATTTCCATTTATTTACTTTATTATTATTATTCAGCTAAACGATCTATAAACTCATCAATACTGTAAAAAGCATGTTTTTGTTGACGCAATTTTAATTTAGTTTTAAAGTGCTCGATGGTTAGTAATGTCATTGTGTGTGGCAGTTTATACTCGTAATACAAGTCGATACCAGATTTGTAGGGTGCTAATTTAAAATAAGAATGCTTAAATGTATATGTAGCTAGTTTGTCGTTTTATCGAGTATATAAAAAATACTTGGTAGAGTTAGTATTTTATATTCCTTGAATTTGTTTTTGCAAGTTTCGACGGAGTTCAGATTAAACATAACGTTTTTGTGTTACGAATAGTCTTCTGGAACTGGTAGATAGCACCCACAATATTATAATGTAACTCAGATGTGAATATACTACAGCATAGTAGATATTTAAAATGGAATCAAAGTTTAGCTTATTTTCAGTTGTGATATTAGGTAATTAGACTTACTTTAGCACAAGTTACATTTATATGTTTGTTCCATTGTAAATATTGGTCGATTGTTATCCCTAAATATTTCATGGATTCAGATGTCTTTATTAGAGTGTTATTAAAATTAAAAGTATAGCCTTTGCTCCTTTTATATATATTTGACAGATGCATGATTTCCTTTTTCTCAACATTTATAATTAAACTATTTAGTTGACACCAATTGTAGAATTATGACATAACTGAGCGTATTTTGCTTTTAGCCACATCTGATGTATCGGTAGAAACTAAGAGCGCAGTGTCGTCTGCATACATGAAGGCCTCTCCGTCAGTTATGTGCTTCGGTAAATCATTCACAAAAAGTAAAAATATTAGTGGGCCTAGTAAACTCCCTTGAGGGGAAGTAAAAGTATCTGACAGAGATTCCTTGTATTTTACTGTATATTCTCGTTAACTGAGGTATGATATAATCCAGTCATTAATGTAGTTACGAAAACCCAAATAATACAGTTTACTACGTAATAGATCAATGTTAATAGTGCCGAAAGCCTTTTTTAAGTCAAATAGAATAATGAATGTTTCTTTTTTGTTATCCAAATTATCTAAGCACGATTGTATTAAATTTACGCATGCTGTTTCTGTAGACCTGCCATGACGAAATCCATATTGTTTCTCATTTAATATATTGAATTTTTCAAGAAAATTAAAAATTCTGTTACACATGACTTTTTTAATAATTTTAGAAAAAATGCTTAATAAGCAAATTGGTCGGTAATTGGTAATGTCAGTATCATCCTCTTTTTTAAAAAGCGGTATTATTTGCCCAATTTTCAGAGGCTTGGGATACTTGCCCTGTAAGACAGAGGTGTGTTTATTATGTTACATAAGAAGGGTGCAATGTATTCGCTTTTATTAGATTAACCGGAATTTCGTCATGACCAGTAGAATTTGTGTTACGCAAAGACATTATCACTGAAGTTATTTCACTCTCGGACACAGGTGTGTAACAAAATGTGTTGAGATGATGTTGAGTGTTCCTAAGAGGAGTATTATTATCAGTGCCATTAGAGGGCGTAATTAAGTCCGTGATGGATTGTTCGAAGAAATTGGAAATTACATGGTCACTATTTTGCGTTTTCACATTAACTTGTTTTTTGTTTTTGTATTGAACTAAATTCCATAAAGCTTTAGCTTTGTTGTTTGCATTACATATATATTTGGCTGCATGGTGCAGCCATTTCCGGCTAATTTATTAATGAAATCTATTTTTTTAACTTCATCATATAATTTTTGAACATCAGCAGAAAAAAATCTTTTTTGCCGTTCGTGATTATGAGTCGATACGAGTTTGTTCCTTTTTATTTTAGGGAAAACCACTTCAAAACTCCACTGCTTGTAGAAATTATCAAACACGACATTGATGTCTGTGTTATAGGACCAGTAAATAACCTGGCTATGTTTGATAAAATGCTGTCTAAATTCATAAATATTGTTAGTTGCAATTACTCGAGCAATAGCATAAGTGGGCTTTGTTTGTTTAGGAAGAATTAGTTCAATATCTGCTGTCTGGGCAAAATGATCGGATAAACCAGGGTTGAAATTATTTGTAGATTTTACAATGTCCGTGTTATTGATAATTGGGTAGTCAATCGATGTCCTCGACACCATCATAATTTGGAAAATTCTGAATCCTCGTAACATCCTTTATTAGTGAAAATAAATTATGGGCTGAGAATAAGTCATTTAGGGAATCAGTTATGTTACTTTTAATAAGGTTATTTATATTAAGGTCCCCACAAATGATTCTATATTATGGCGCTTGAACTTGTAATTGATAGATGACGTCAGTGAATTTAGTTTTAAATATGTATAATTTATTCCTTCACTGACAACAGGTGCACGTGCTGTTTTTTAAAGATCAGCTGTAAACCAGTTTTAAGTTTGATTGTTTTGGTGACACGCGACATGGAAAATTTCAGGTAGGACTAAAACAAATTAGATTATATATTTTTTGAAGGTATCTAAGAAACACTTCAAATAAAGTTGAAATTAGTATATGTTACAGATATTGCTAAAAAAGTTAGGTTATGTGTTCCGCAAATGCATTTATTTGAAGTGTATTTACGGTGGTAAAATAAGGGTCTATAATTTGTGATAACTTTTTTTAGGTATTATTGTACAAGGCCGTTAAAACTTTACAAACTCTTAGATGAAATAGAAAATGAGGGCTTGCCTGTGCCCGACCACATTACAACCGACGAGGACTCTGGGGAAGAAGATGAAGTTGCCCTGAACAACTTGCCCGGAAGCCAATTACGCGCAGAGGTAGAGGGAGGGAACGCTACTGGCGATATCACCGACGAGGACTCTGAGGAAGAAGAGGAAGAAGATAAAGTTGGCCTCAACAACTTGCCCGGAAGCCAACTACGCACGGAAGAAGAGTTGAATATTGTTACCGCCTTGGAAAAACTACTATGGTCCAGTAAACCAGTATACACCTCTAGAAGCTTTTTCTTTGTTTTTTGATAAAGAGATTTTTGAGATGCTCATCAACTATAGTAACCTCTATGTTTGTCATAAAAATAAAACTGGAGACATCACTGAAAGCGAAATGAAATGTTTCATCGGAGTTTTACTTCTTAGTGGATATTCCATTCATCCAAGGCGTTATATGGGAAAATTAAAAAGATACCGTCGTATGTGAAGCTATATCCAGAAATAGGTTTACTTACATAATGGAAAATTTATACTATTGTGACAATCGTAACCTAGCAGTAACAGTAGAAGAAATGCATAGTACTGATGAGTATATGGTGCCATATTTTGGTAGGCACGGTTCAAAACAGTTTATAAAGGGTAAGCCCATCAGGTGGTGTTATAAGTTATGGATGGGTACAACAAAATATGGGTATATAGAATGGTTTGAAAACCATACCAAGGTTCAACAACAAATATTTCTGAAAATTTTAAAAGTTGGGCGCAAGTGTGGTTTTAGAATTTGCTCAACGCTTACAAAAAAGATATCCGGACACTAACTTTCATTTATATTTCGACATTTTTTTTACGACTCTGAAATTATTAGAAAAGCTAAAATCATCAGATTTTAAAGCCACTGCCACTATCAGGGAAAATCGTACAGGAAAACAATGCCCACTCTCTCATTCCTCGGTTCTAAAAAGAAAACCGAGGGACTTTTGAGTGTGTTACTTCTGAGGACTATAATATAGCTTTATGCAAATGGCATGATAATAATGTTGTAACTGTCGCTTCTAATCATAGTAAAGTATATCCCCTAAATGAGGTCAAGAGATTTTCTCAAAAGGAGGAAAAACATATTTTTGTGACTCAACCTAGCTTACTAAAAAAATATAATGAAAATATGAGGGGCGTGGACCGTGCTGACCAAAATATTAGCCTCTACAGGACTTCAATAAGAGGAAAAAATGGTATTTTCCCCTCATTTGCCAATGTCTTGGCATGTGTGTCCAAAATGCTTGGCAAATCTACAGACTAGGAGGGGGAAAAATATCATTTGCGATTTAGGCAATCAATAGCTCTCGCTTTATTAAAAACAAATAAAAAAACAAATAAAAGAGGGCCAAGCCGGAAATCTAAAAACGTTCATGAGCATTCTCGCTATAACCGTCTTGATCATCCCATTATCTATCAAGAAAAACAAACGCGTTGTTTTGTTTGCCACAAAAAATGTAACTTCATATGCAGTAAGTGTAAATTGACGTTACACCCAAAAACATGTTTTTATTCCTACCATACATTGTAAAATATATTTTTTAGTTAGTACCTATTAGTTCTAGGATTTATGATTAGTTTTCATTTTAAATTTATGATTATTTTGTTCGCTATATTACCAGCGTCCTTTTAAAAGGACGCCTTTTTTGTATGAAGGAGGCCTTGAAATAAAAAATGACAAATTTAAATGTTTTTTAGTTATGCCCAATAAAGACGAAAATAACAAGAAAAAACAAATTTGAAGACAAAAATGTTTTGGTAATATCTGGGTTAATAAAATTATGTTTCTATTGACTTTAGAAAATATTGAAGTGCGAAATTTGTATCCATGAAGCTGATGCGTATTAAAAGTTGTTGTTTGCACTTGCAACTTGCGGAAAAATAAAATTTTCTTCACTTATGTGCAGCTGCGTCACGATCAGCAATCGGCACATCGTACGACAAACAAGCACTTTCCTCATTTTGTAGACAAATAACTATTTTTTTTAAGGAATGATGATTGATGCAAATTCAGGTTAAGGGAGCGAGGATTATTGTGGGAATTGGCGTAGCCAGCTTGGGAATTCTGCCACCACCGATTTTTATAGATATACTTTATATAGATATGAGGGGACAAACGGTGACTATCCACGATCACTAGGCTCAGAAGGCCACATCGACCCCCTTAAGTTATATTATATTATAACAAATATGCTTGTATTATAACAAAATGATTTTGACTTAAGATGGCTCAATACTTCTTTGACTTTTGAATAATTAATTTTTACAGAACACATATATTATAACTTCTATTGGAAGTTATTTTAATTAGAAATGCATGCATGTTATAAACACTTACGATAATTGTGTGCGTTGGAAAGGCGGCTCGAACCTTCCTAACATAATCGACGAAGTGCTGAGAATATCCATTAGCAACGTCAAGGCAAATGAATGCGATGTCCGCAACTTCCTTCAGAATTTCGGCAAGTTTATCAAAATCCGCTTGGGTCATGCCAGCACTGCATGCGATATTCTTCAGGCAGTCCGGATGTTCACTGGCGAATTTCTTCCACTCTTCTACAGTGTAATATTTGTGGACCGTTGTAAAAAGTCCATGCTGAAAATCATATTATACATTGAAAGTGAGTTTATGATCAATAACTTTAATGTTAAAAAAATCAAGTTTTCTCAGATTTCATGATTTAAACGAATTTTTGTAATATTTTTTATATTGGCAGTGTTAGTTTTTAGACAATTTTCCCAAATGGCTATTAATTGCAATATCCGCGTCTTCATGATGTGGAAAATTTTCTAGTGTTTAAAAAATTAAAAAAAAATTGCTAGGGACGCTTCTGCAATTTGTTCAATACGTTTTTGCCACAAAATTGCCCATAACTAACCAACCGTCCATAATAGCCCCATAGTATCTTATACTATTTTTATCAGCTTCTCAAGAGGGTTAAAAATAAAGTATAAAATATGGGGTGTTTCATTTAAAAAACATAACTTTTTTCTGTTATTTATGCTTTGTCACCCTGTATAAAAACATACTTAAAATATGTAGAATTGGTATCTCTCGATAGCTTCTGGAACATCGAAACGTTAAGTCCCATGTTTAACAAAATACATATTGTATCTCAAGAATATCTTTTGGACATTCTCAAGCATATTAATATATTTAGAGTTATAGGGTGGCCAAACCATCGTACAATAACACAACTTGCTTAGCATTAACGGTAGGGTACCCATCAAAAGTACGGTAAACGCCCGCGAGAGGGGGATTAAATCAAATTGGTATGACTGTAGGCAACCCAGCTTACAAAGAGGGTAAATTAACTCAGTGCTATTTCCATATATATAATACATTCAAGGTTGCACCTGCAATTCTAAAAGAGAGAGGCTATTATACGTCTGCACCCCGCTACAGCGTGAGCGTGCGAAGCGTATTAGAATATTGTGGTTATTTTTTTCGCATCGGTGGCAGGAGAGCAGTTATAAAAAAAACACTTCTGCTGTAGCGTTTACACCAAACCCCGCCCAACCCAACCATTTCATGGTCTAGCGAGCGTCGTCCAAACACTGTTGAAGGGCGACGTAATCGTAAGCAAGTAACTCCCAAGAAATCTCTTGGGGATTATAACTTTAAATTTTCATTATTGTCATACAACAAATGCTTCAAATTCTTCAAAATACTCTCTGAAACTCTGAAACTCTTCGACGAGAATGTCTCTTTATAACATGCTTTTGGATGTTTTCCACGGACTCCCAATGCTTTCCTATCAGCTCTCTCTTTAGTCGGGGAAACAAAAAAGGTCACACGGAGCCAAGTCGGGACTGTAAGGAGGACCAGGAAATTGGTAACGATGAAGGCCGTGTGGCTGGAGGCATTGTCATGGTAAAGCCTGACCGTGTCTTTGACGTCAGCCATCACGCGCACGACTCAGCGTTTCAATCTCTTGAGCACCTGCAGGTAAAAGGCTGAGTTGACAGTTGGGAGTCCATGAAAAATATTCAAAAGCATGTTACAACGTTACTAAGAGCCATTCCCGTTGAAGAGTTTCAGGGTGCCTTCCAGGCATGGCAGACCCATCTCTGCAAGTGTATTGATGCTGGGGGAGAGTATTTTCAAGAATTTTAAACATTTGTACGGGTACGATCAATAAATATATTTTTCCCAGAAAATATAATATAATGGACCCTGTAATACAAATATTATGTTCATCTTACTTTTGTACTTGGCATAACTGCCCTCAGTCGAGTATCTAAACCTAAATTTTTGCTGGTAGATAAAGTACTTTATTATTAAGTTAAATTTCAATAAGAAAAAACCTATTATAATATCATGTTTGTGTAATTTTAATGAATCTAAACATTGTATAGTTGTTTATTTAAAAAAATGTAAGCTCTTTCTCATAAAATATTCTATGAATATCTATGAATATTTATTATAAAACCATTTCCAAATTATTTATTTCAATGATGATTTTAAAGGAATTCATTCTAGACGGATCGTCAATACTTGATGTCTATCTGACTCCAGGGTTAGTAAATCTTCATGACTCATGTTTTTGTAATCATTAAGTGATGAAATTTCATGTGAAAAATTTCTTATTTCGAATACTTTAGAGAAATGTTCAAAATTTTGTTCGAGGTGCATAGGGAAGGCTGGAATCGCTTGACGCGATTATGTGGCTTAGTTTCTCAGTACACCTGATAGTGAAGAGTATTTATTGTCAATATTTATGTGCTCCTGATGGCAAAACTGATGATTTTTACCGTCCGTCATTAAGTTTTGACTGATTCTTCATTTTTAAGCTGAAAAACGGTTTTTGGGCTCTAGAAGTGGGTTTGTGGTAAGGGAATCACGTTATCCGTCATATTTTTTCATCAATTAGAACACTTTCTGTCCATTGGAGGGCATTTCTGAGACGAAAAAATTGTTAAAGTTTTTATAAATTTACTATAGTTGGATATAAATATGTCAATATCATATTGCACATGATGATATGCTGATAGCATTTTTAGAAGTGGCGAATGGGCAAAATTATCTAAGACATGTGAACATGTTTAAAGTACTTACTAGTATGTACTAATGCCTCTGAAGCATAGATGGCATGTTAAATTCTGATAATAACTGTATATATGAAATGGTAATTGAGGGATATACACCATGTTTAAAGAAATATAGATATCTAACAAAAAAATTTTCTGTACCTTTTCCAATAGATTAACATGTTTTAAATAATTTGTCTCCACACAGATGCGCAATAGTTCATTTTACTCAAAATAAAGGAATCGTATAATTTCATGATACTGCTAATTGAATTTCTTGCAATTTCTAATTATAAACCCAAGCAATGTAAGACATGATTTAACCATTGATGTGATATGAGGCAAAAATGTTAATTTATGATCAAATAAAATTCCCAAATCTTTAGGGGTTAATTCATTCACTCTAGAGATACTAATTACTAATATCATTAATTTTATAATTAAATATTATCGGAGATGACTTCCGATGGTATGTGATAAAATTATATTTACTAATATTAATATCAAGACCTTGATCTGAACACCACCTCGTAAGATTATGTATATTGTTTTGTAAATCAACGCAATCATTTTCAGAATGGATTATCTTGAGTAGTTTAATATCATCAGCGAAAATTGCAATTTAGAATCGAGGAAACACGATTTATGAACTAGAAACAAAAATTAATAATTATTTTACAAATGACTAATTCAGAGATTTTTGAAAACGTACTTAAAATTGTGATAGGACGATAATCTTCAATATTATCACTGTACCCTTTTTTTGAAAACCGGTGTGATAAATTTTAGTTTTATTTTTTTGAGCACTTGAATGAAAACATCACTGAAAAAATATAAAACGCGCAGACAAAATTCCATAAAAAAATCATCCTCAATTGCCGAAGTATAGCTAATTCAAAATCAATTTGGTTTTTGTAAATTCAACAATTTTCGATAGAGATATGGATTTTTGAAGATTTTCGTTTAAATTTTTTGAGTACTTGAATAAAAACATCGCAGAAAAAAATATAAAACGCGTAGAAAAAATTCCTTGAAACAATATCTTCAATGGCCGAAAAGTCGTTTATTTAAAATTAATTTGGTTTTTGTAAATTCAACAATTTTTAACGGAGATATGGATTTTTGAAAATTTCAGTTTTATTTTTTTTGAGCACTTGAATGAAAACATCACTGAACAAATATAATACGCGCCGACAAAATTCCATAAGAAATATCCTCAATGGTCGAAGTATCGCTTATTCAATATCAATTTGGTTTTTGTAAATTTCACAGTTTTTAATAAAGATATGGATATTTAAAAAATTTAGTTTTAATTTTTTGAGCACCTGAACAAGGAGCATTTGGAGATTTTCGCAGTTTGGTAAATTGTTTTTTTTTCAGTTCATGAAGTTTGCAATTTAAAAATTAGTTTCGAGGTATTATTTTAAAATGTAGATATTTGCACCGAATCTTAAATTAAAATGACTTTTGAGACATTTTGGGTTTATTAAGTCGTCGGACTCATTACTTTCGATCACAGCGTCTGTGGTTCAATTCCATGCCGGGCAAGATAATTTTTTCGTTTTTATAAAATCTCAATTAATTAATTAATAATTGTTAGTACATAAGTTGTAATTTATTTCATTTTATATGGTATACTATGGTATTTTATAAATACTTGTCTTTTTTATTAAATATTTATTCGAAATTTAAATACAATACCCTGCAAAAATGGGAGAATAAAGTAATGAATATTAAATAACATTTGGAAATGCCACCTTGTACTGTCTTCTTACAATTATGTTTGAAGTAACAGTTACAGTTTAAGTAGCAATCACAGTTTGTCACAGTTAAAATAGCAGTGATTTTAAGTAGCAGTGGTTTAAAGTAGCAGTGATTTTAACTAGCAGTGATTTTAACTAGCAGTGATTTTAAGTAACAGTGATTTTAAGTAACAGTGATTTTAAGTAACAGTGATATTAAGTAGCAGTGATTTCAAGTAGCAGTGATTTTAAGTATTAATGATTTTAAGTTGCAGTGAAATTCGCCTATTAGTAACAGTAACGACCTGTGATTTTTCAATACCAGTGAAAAATCACAGATACGTGAAATATCGCCCATCCGTACTAAACACTGCACCCGCGCATTTAAATACGCGGTCACGTGTTATTGTACTTACGTTTAATTCAATGCATGCATATATATTTTAATGTTACCTTGGATAAAGCTTTGGCCATTTCAAAGGTTCCCACGGTGTCCATATTTGAGGCCATGACAGGAATTCCATCGTATACTCTCTTAGAGTTTCTAAAGGTGATATTTCTATATAGATTTACCTGAAAAGATACAATCAATGAGTATTGGTTTATGTTGTGTAAAATTAAAATGGAAAGTAAAGAGAGTTTGGCAAGATAATTCGTTTTAGTAGTGGGTGCATGAATTCGCTTTATAATATACAAACTGTCACTAGTCCATAATCCATGGTTAAATTGAATTGAAAATATCACGTTTTTATTCAACACGATGATGGTTACGACCGTTATTGTTTAATAGTCTATTTTCGGGTAATTTGAAATTAAACAACTTTCAATGACATTAATAATAATAATAATAAACTTTATTCTTTCTTTATGGTACAAATAAGAAAATTAATGAACATAAATATGAATGTAAAAGCACAAAAGGAGAACCCAAAGGCGGGTTTCAGCATTAGATGATATCTCATCCTGCTGGTCTTCCATCCAAACCTTGAATTTTATATATAAAACATAATTTTATAGAAGAACATACGAAATATACAGGGTGTCAATTTGAAAACTTTCAATGTGAATATCTCTGAAAATAATGGAGTTAGAAAAGCGCAATTTTGTACAAATGTTATACAGGTAGGGGGAACTGAAACCACTATATTTTAGTTATGGGGTGAGTGACCCCTTGGGCCCCATTCACCCTAACCCCAAAATTTTAAATGGCATCAACCCTTTAGTGATCCCTTAAATTAAACGTTTTTTCGAGTAGTATTCACCAGTGCAAGAATGTTTTTAAAATTTAATACAGGGCCGAAAAAAAAGTATAATTAAAATAAAATAAACTCTGATTCTGAATTGCTATTTTATTTAATTAGATTCCTATAATACATTCCATTTTGGGCTACAAAAAAGGATAATATTTTTTTTTCTCCAAATACTCGAATCAGTGGGTCAGGTTTCAACAAATAACAATCACCTATTGCAGTCAGTTGTGTTAGATTTAACGTCAAATTCAAAAACGATCGCAGTGAAATAATTTAAGACGAATTCACTATTTAATTTTCTTTTTTATCCGGTATCAGACATGGTTTACAGCATGGCTGAAAGAATTGCGATTTAGACACCTGACTGAAATAGGAGATTGTTATTTGTTGAAACCTGACCCACTGCTTCGAGTATTTGGAGCAAAAAAAATTATTATCCTTTTTTGTAGCCCAAAATAGAATGAATTATAAGAATCCAATTAAATAGCAATTCATAGAAACAGAATTTATTTTATTTTAATTATACTTTTTTGTTTTTAACTTTTCATATTTAAACAATATTCGAAGACAAATTTTTTATATATTTTTTGAAATAAAAAATTCTATTTTATTTTATGTCATAAAAATTTATTAAAGAGACAATTTTTCCCTTATTCAATTTTATATTAATTTTAAGTAATTCTGAAAAACTTCAAATCGGCAATTGTTTTTATAATTTTGTCGAGTCACCAAAATTAATACAATTTGTTACTAATTCGTTCTATGTTAACACAATCTTATCAAATATAATGGTGATGTGTTACTGTCTCCGATTTGATGGTTTAATAGTTATGTATATTTATACTGGTTTATTTTCAATTTAAATTAAATTATTCTTCAAATTTTAATAGACGGTTTACTCAAAAACTAAAGAGATTTCGAAAAAAACTCATTCCTTATGGCATTATCTACAATTATTATTAAGGTAAATTTGATCTAACTTATTCAAAATTATAAGACACAAACGAAAAAAAAAATAATATTTTTTTTTTTCGAAAAATAATAGTTTTATGAAAAATATTTTCTGTAAAAAGATGTTCATTTCTTAGTGGTTTTCGATCTTGGTTTAAATGTTTTTGTAAAATATTTCATATTAAAAAAATTATTGGATAAAACAAAAAAAAAATACTTTCGATGTACGAAATTTTACCAAAAGCTTTTCAGTTCTTCAGATTATCAAATAAGGCGGATGTTGAAAGTTTCATATCAATTGCTCTATTAGTTTTTAAGATACAGCGCGCACAAACATACAGACATACAGACACACACCATTTTTTATCCAGAAATTGTTGAAATGGCATCTAGGGACCCCAAAACGGATATTTCCGTAAAGTACGAGAAAGTATTGTGATCTTGATTTTTTTTTCAAAATTTCCGTTTTGGCGTCCTTAGATGCCTTATGTTTTTGTACTATTAGTAAAATTAATGTTCTTATTTGTATATTTCAATTCTGTTTCCGTTTTATTTTACTTTTTTTACAAATAAAGTGGTTTATTATTATTATTAGTATTATCATTATTATTTCAACAATTTCTGGAAAAAACATTTTTGTGTCTCTATGTGTGTGTGTGTGTCTGTGCGCGGTGTATCTCAAAAACTAATAGAACAATTAACATGAAACTTTCAACATAAGCTTTATTTGACAATTCGAAGAACTGAAAAGCTTTTGGTAAAAAATGTTTTGTTTGAAAATATTTTTCATAAAATCATTTTTATTGGAGAAAAAAATAATTATTTTTTTTTCATTTTTGGTTTATAATTATGAAACGATAATAGTTACAGCAAATTTACATGATTAATAATTGTAAAGAATGCCAAATTAAACAACTTATAATGAATAAGTTTTCTTCCAAATCTCTTTGGTTTCTGAGTAAACTGACTATTAAACTCAACTCACGTGTCACGATTTTAGGTTATGTCGCAGACGAGCGATATAAATTCAAAATGCGCATGCTCGCATACTAAATCTAGAATGGAAATAGAGCGTGACCTATTTTCATCCATTTTATTGTTCAAGATTTGATTTCTTGTATTACACGATACCAGAAAAAGGCATACAATTTATTTCAATATCTCCTGTTCTAATGTATACGTGTCTGTTTGTGCGCGCTGTATCTCAAAAACTACTACATCAATTAACATCAAATTTTGAACATAAGCCTTATTTGATAATATTATAAATAACTGAAAAGCTTTTGGTAAAATTTCGTACACCGGAGGTGCGTGTTTACCAATATTTTTTTAAATGTGAAAAATACCATAAAAGCCCTTAAACAAAACTTGAAGACGACAAAGAAATTAACATCTTTTGCTTGAAAACATTTTTCATAAAATTTTATTCGAGAATTGTTTTATTTTGTTTTTAATTTATAATTATGAAATGATAATAGTTACAGCAAATGTATGTTAATAATAATTGTAGAGAATGCTAAAATGAACAACTTATAAAGAATAAGTTTTTTTCTAAATCTCTTTAGTTTTTGAGTAAACTGAGTTTTTGAATTTGAAGTATAATTTTTGCATATTTCATCATTTTGACGTTTTAAACGTCAGTTTCATCCGAGTTTATACAACGCTTGATGTAAATTTAAAATATGCAGGGCCGATCCTAGACCCTTGGCCGCCCGCTTGCAAATGATGAGTTGGCCGCCCCCTCACGAGAAGTAAAACGTTTCTTGGGGCGGGGGCTTTTATTTTTCAATTCGAAAAATTTAAAAATTCTCTGTTATAATAATAATAACTATGTATTTCCCAACAGACATATATCCAATTACAGGGAAATGTAACATTATTTAAGACATTAATTAACAAAAATTAAACTTAGATAAGTAATATCTTTGTAAAGTTTTAAAGCAGAAAAATATCATGTCGGAGCATATACACATATTTCAAATTTGAAATATGTTTGGTCTGAATTGAAAGAAGAAATTACTAAAGAATCTGCAAGTAATCCGAGACTGCCAGTGCCAGTGGAGTATTTTTCTTTTAAATCCATCTAGATGCTGAGGACAAAAAGTGATTGAACGGTTGATAGCTTAATCAATCTACTATGTCCATATAAATGGGCCTTATGGATCAAGGGAACTGGATCCATCAAGCAGGAAGCTCTTACCTGCACTCATCGAAGAAGTCATCACAACAACGAAGTTCAGTTGATGCGAAGAAAACGAAAAAACAACTGATATGCAACTACTGCAGGAAGTCCAATAACATTGGTTAAAGTATGCAGGAAATGAATTGCAGATGGCCGTCCTCTGGAGTCCGACACAAGTACGATACTCGTCAATGTTAACTCAACTGAAACACATACTGTCGTCGAGACGCATGGATGACAATGGCACAACAAGCCATATTTTAAATGATGAGATTTGCTTCAGAACGTTTGAGTCTGTTTCAACTGAATACACAGTGACCACAGCAAATGGTGAGAAAATCGAAACCATCGGAATACGTGTAGAAGTTGGGGCAGAAATGGTACAAAATTACTTTGACTGAAGTTTGGTGTGTGCCCCGAATCAAGAGGAATCTGTTCTCCGTGCTTGTAGTCCGGAATAAGTACTCGGATAGCGAGTTCATCTCATCAGCTGAAGTCTACAACTTCCTTGTTAACAACTGGTAGGAGCTCATTATGGAGGAGTGTTCAAGTTGGCCGTGAGAATTTTGACCTTATCAAATAAGGTCAATGTAGTGATTAAGGGAAACCTGTTGGAGTTGTGCCATGAACGATTCGGACATCAGAACATGCGCTATTGAGCAGGGAGCTTGACATGAACGTAGAAATGCATAGTGAACTGTGTGAGGGTTGCATTTATGATAAATCTCATCGCCTACTGTTCGGCACGAGGTCCAGAACAACGAAACCGCGAGAGCGAATTCACACGGATGTCAAGAATCTATGTAGGTCTGGATATCGATATTTTGTGCTTTTCAAGGACGATTACACAAAATTCAGGACAGTTTATTTTCTGCGGAAAAAATCCGAAGATGGTGAAAAACGGAGCCAGTTCCTAGCTGAGGCAGAAAGAGTCGGGAGCTGCCGAGTAATAATGGCAAGGAGTTCGGTAACAAACAGATCCGGACCAGTCTATACAAAAAAGTTCAACGTCTTATAATGCCCTACACTCCGGAACAAAACGGGTCCAGTGAGAGAGAAAATCGTGAGAGGGAAACTGCTAGAGCAATGATGTACGCGCATGGAAACATTCCTCAGGCACTTTGGGCTGAAATGATACACCTGTTCCTATCATTTCAGGTAAGTGCCTACCTACAACCTTAACAAGACAGGGCCTACCCACCTCCCAGGAACATCACCACTCGAGTTGTGGTATGGTAGGAAACCAGGTTTGAAACATTGATTGAAATTGCTGAATTCATGTATATTCATATCGAGGACAAAAATTGATCTGAAGGCCATTAAAGGAATCTTCAACGGCTATGATAACTACGACGGATACAAGATTTACAGTGAAGAGGACAAAAAATTGGAGGAAAAAGAGGTTATTATTGCCCAGGAAGCAACGAAGTCTACTAACCTGAACGATAGCTAATCCCGGATTGAAAAAATCGAAGAAATAGAATTCTGGAAACCCTATGACAGTGACAGGGATGGACAATTTTAGAAATACCGTAGAGACTACGCAAAAACTCCGTAACCGAGTGGAAATTCCAGCATTATGTGATGCTCACCTCGACGACCTTCGTGGAACCGAACACTTGCAGATTATTGGTGATCAAAGGTCTTTTGCAAAGAAGAGTATTCAAACGCTACTCAGTGTTGATCTAAATTCTAAAACAATTCTTTTCATGATTTTTTTATGCTAATTCATCAATTACATGTTTCACCGATCTCATTTTCAATAGAAATTATGGCTAAATTAGCAAATCGCTCTTTTGATATAGTTGACCGTAAATAATTTTAAATTCATTTCAATTTAGAAAAACTCCTTTCGCCGGAAGCCACAGTTATCGGTATTGTTAAAAATATTCTTAGACCAATATTGAAATTTGGAAAACAAGGAACTAAGTCTTGGCTAATTAAATGATTTAAAATTTCTAATGGTTTTAATTGGGAATTATTAGAAAATAACAATTCAATCCAATCCATCTAAATCTCTGCTCAATTTTCCGTTTTCGGTTACTGTAATTTAATAACTAAATTTAAAATCATTTTCTTAGAAATTCTGACGCTGCAGAATGAAATATTAGCAGCAATTTTCTAACAGTTCAGAACATTCGGATATCGAATTAATAGCGATGTCCAATATTTCAAAATAAAAGTCAATTAAAATTTTTTCTTTAGGGTCCAAAACACTTTCATCGCATGACTCATAATTGTACATCCACGGTTTTTTCTTATATATGAACTTCAGATGAAGTTTGGCAAAATATTTACCCGGTTCAAAATCGGATACACTTTAGGTAGGGGTCCAGGCGAACGGCCGCTATTTCGGCGCGCTCGGACCAAATGTTACAGATTTCGAACGCCGGTTTCGCTGCCCCCCATAACCGCCGCACAGTGACCGGAAATGCTAGAAACGTGGCCAAGCGGGTCAAAATCGGGCAAAAATAAAGTCAGTTTAAAAAAAATAATAATAACGGATTCATGTTCGCAACACTTATAAATTTAAACTTTTGAGTCATAATTCTAAACCATTATGGCGTATTCGTGCATTCAAGTAGAGTGTTTTTAACTGATGAGTTTCAAGCAAAAATTGCACCGGAAATAAATATTATTTTTATCGCATTTTGAAATGTTTTCCGAATGAATTATATAACGTAAAATTGAATAAAAAAAACGATTTATTGGTACTAATTACAAAAAGAATGTCTGATAAAGTTTTAAGATAAAACAGTTTGAAATTTGTAGAAATTTAGAACTAATTTCGGATTTTAAAAGAGTAAAAGTTGCTTATATGAAAAATCGTGTCGCCCAATTTACAGTATTTGATAGTCCCAAGTGTCCTCTATCTTTTCATACCAAATTCACTTTCAGGTTGATCCCAACTCGGGTGTTGTGATTTTTTTTCTCTCACAAGACGCCGAAAAATCGGACAATTCAACGATAATTTGGAGTATGTCTGTTATTTATTTTTTATGAAATAAAAGTTATCCGAACGTATTTTATATTACATAAAATAAAACACAAATATAATTTAATGACATCAATTTAAAAAAAAAATGTCTGCTAAAGTTTTAAGGCATAAAAATTTGAATTCTGTAAAAAAATTAAATCAATTTATGATTATGAATGGGTCACAATCATTTATATAAAATATCAAGTGGCTAAATGTATGGTATATGGTAGTCCCAAGTATCCCCTATCTTGCCACACTAAATTCAGTTTTAGGCTGATCCCCCCGGGGTGTGGTGATCTTTTTCCCTCGTGAGTCGCTGAAAACTCGAACAATTCAACGATAATTTGGAGTATATTTGTTATTTAGTTTTTATAGAATATTTAAAAGTTATCCAAATATATATTATATCATATAAAACAGAATAAAAATATAATTAAATGGCACTAATAAAAAAAAAATGCTGATATAGCTTCAAGGTATTAAAATTTGAATTCTGTAAAAAATTCAAATCAATTTATGATTTTGAATGGGTCGCAAAAAACACTTATATGAAATATCAAGTCGCTAAATGTATAGCATATGATAGTCCCAAGTGCAAATTAAAAAATATAAATATAAAGTACAATATTTACGTTATATAATTAAATAAAAATATCACTAAAACACAGAACTCATACCTGAAAAACTCAAAACTATTTAAAAAAATGTAAATCTCAACTTCTAAAAATAATCTGCTCAATATGCTGTTGGTCAATTCAGACCCCCTTATTTCAGCGAAGAGGTCAACTAAAATAATAAACAAAAAGACATTACCATCCGAAGCGCGAAAAATAATTGTTGCCGAATCAGATATTGGTGAAAGCTAAGAAGAACTTTACTTGGATGATCATTCGCAATGAGAAATTATAATATAAAACCACAAATTATTAATTTTGAATTTCTGGTGGGCCACCAGAGTTTGTGTTAGCCGATGAGTGCCAACTACTTCTACCAATTCAATAAATGACGCCAAAATAGTATTTTAGGTAGTCTCCCACTTAATAAAAATATATATGAGAATATAATTTTAATATTTACTTAATAATGATTAACGTTGAATTTTTCGCCAGATACAGAATTATTCAGGTCCTGTGGGAATTCATCCTGAGCGGTTTACAAGCATTACCGCGCACATTAGAGTATGGTATTTCAGGTAAAATTCCAGTAACTTCTAGTTTTCCTAAAAATAAAATTCATTAATTAATTTTATGAATGTTTTTACCTGATATTAAAAAAAATAACTCCTTCCAGGGTGGGATTCCTTCGAAGATACTTGTAAGTGACATGCGGGAGATTTGGGATCACGTTAGAGAACAGTATGCCACGTAAAATTTCAGTCAATTTAAGGGTCTTTTAAAAGTATAATTATATAAAGAAATAGTTACTAAAACTACTCACTTTTTATAGCAATAAAAAAAATATGGGCGTAAAAAATATACTCCATCGTCGAATTGTTTGATTTTTCTGCGACTAGCAAGGGAAAAAAATCACCACACCCCGGCGGGGATCAACCTAAAAGTGAATTTGGTGTAGCAAGATAGGGGATACTTGGGACTATCATATACTATACATTTAGCCACTTGATATTTCATACAAGTGATTGTGACCCATTCAAAATCATAAATTACTTTAATTTTTTTACAGAATTCAAATTTTTATGCCTTAAAACTTTATCAGCCATTTTTTTTTTAATTGGTGTCATTAAATTATATGTCTCTTCTATTTTATGTAATATAAAATACATTCGGATAACTTTTCAATGTTCTATAACAAATATACTCCAAATTATCGTTGAATTGTCCGATTTTTCGGCGTCTTGCGAGAGAAAAAAAATCACTACACCCGAGGTGGGATCAACCTGAAGGTGAATTTGGTATGAAAAGGTAGAGGACACTTGGGACTATCAAATACTGTAAATTGGGCGACACGTTTTTTCATATAAGCAACTTTTACTCTTTTAAAATCCGAAATTAGTTCTAAATTTCTACAAATCTCAAACTGTTTTATCTTAAAACCTTATCCGATATTCTTTTTGTAATTAGTACCAATAAATAGTTTTTTTTTATTCAATTTTACGTGATATAAAATTCATTCGGAAAACATTTCAAAATGCGATAAAAATAATATTTATTATTTATTATTATTTATTTATTTATACTTTCTCGTACTTCGTAACAGAGAAAGTGAAAATAACTCGGTTGCTTTAAATATCATCATATTCAAATGTTAATAAGAAATTTGTAAAAATTTATATGATTCCGGAGGAGAATAATTTTTTTTTTAAGTTTAACATCGGTGAATTAAAATTTGAAAAGACAATTGTTCTGAATTTCATCTAATTAAGTGACAAGTCCACTTGAAAGTGAAAACGCGAAAAATATGACATTTTTACATATGTTTGCACTTCTTTCTTATTTTCGTAAATTTTTCTAATAAAAAATTTCATCTGAAATATTAATTTTATATACCATCAAAACGGAGAAAGTTATATGATGGCCACATTATGGAAAAATAAAAATCACTAAAAAATGCAGTGTTTTGTTCTTTCAAAAACATATTAATGATTTTGGTCTAAAATAATTAGGGAAGCAAATATTTACTTGTCAAAAATTTAGCATTGGAATATATTAACGTGATATTCAGATAAAAATTTTAATAATTTCTATTAGTTTCTGATAAAATCTATTTAGCACTTCATTTATAATCAAAATATTTACTTATCAAAAATTTAGCATTGGAATATATTAACATGATATTCAAATAAAAATTTTAATAATTTCTATTAGTTTCTGATAAAATCTATTTAGCACTTCATTTATAATCAGAATACAGGCAATATTGGAAACGTTATCGATACCCGTAATTACAATGGTGTCTAGATAAGATATAATATTACTATAGCACTGCAATCTCATCGATAATTATATTCAAGTCGATTGTACACAATGCAAAACGGTATGAATTAAAGTTACACGAAAGGTTGACAATTTTATGTAATTGTTTTGGCACGCGCCTGTACTACACGTGGCAAAACAATTTCGTGTCAGGGTCGCAATTTTTTTTACCTTCTGGGACAAGGGCACGTTTGAGTGATCCCAGATATAAAGTTTTCTTGGAACTTATCCGAAAGTGATGTAAAAATATTTAGTTAAAAATAACAATTAGTCTAATCATAGAAAATGTAATGTCAGTGCGAATTAGTATAGTAAAGGATTATTTAATTAAAATTGCATAGAACACTCGTTAACAACAGTTGATGAAAAGAAACGAAAATATCAAGTAGTCAGTAGTATACAAAACTTAACCTTTTAGGGCCGGTATTTCAATGTCGGCTTAAGCTGTAGATTACGTAAGCTGAAGTTTATGTTAAGCTGCAGTTTATTTATGATTGCGTTTTTCAAGCATTACATAAACCAAGTTTACTTATCCTATTAAAAATTGTATTGGCAATACAATATTACTACATATTTTTGAGTTGGCATTGAAATGTGACTATTGCGACTATCTTCATACCTAAAATTTTCTCTCATTATTACTGTCATGAACAGCTGATTATCGTACACGCTTCCTTAATTATTGTTTTCATTTTAATACTTGCTTTAATTTTGGTTATTTTTGTTACAAGCAGCACATTGTATCCCTTCATACCTTTCAGAAAATATGTATTTACCATTCAGGTAATAAAAATAATTGTTTCGAGCAGCCATACACATGCTTCTTTTGATAATCTAATCTGTCCACAAACACTACTTCACTCCACAGATTAAAATGATCAAACCACTTTTTTGGCAGACGCGGAGGTCCATAAATTATTGTAATAAACCATCATGGGTTAATTCATGCAATAGATCAATCTACGTCATATTTGTATTGTCTATTTTGAAGGTTATAAACTGCCGCTTTACCCGCTAAGCGGTCGTCGTCGGCCGCTTACGAAAGCCGTACTTTAAGCTAGGTTTATCGATAAACCATGATTGAAAAACACCTAAAAATACCTTATACCGAGTTTAAGGTTAAGCCTGGTTAAAGCCGCTATTGAAAAATCGGCCCTTAATGAATGAATGCATTTTGGGTTCAGGGCGCATTGACAGCTGAGGTGACTCACGCCACAGATATTAAAATTGAGTTAGATTTGATTGAAATAAGAAATGATTAAAATATTATAGGAATATCATACGTCAAATATTGACGCATAGCATAGAAAAATACACAGGTAAACAAATGATATAGTATATAAGTCTGTAGCGTGTAAATTGCGCTAGACATGTGCTTTAGGAAACGGCCAAGCAATACGACTTCGTTTGCTGAAATCATGCAATAATATAATAATTTCCACCTACCCGGATATATCGGGTGTGAAGCAGTGACGGTTCGCGGGTTTTTTTTCTGGTACGGCCGATGAACAAGAGGTGGTAATACAGATAGGTGCGGTCACAAAGCCAGCCATCTCTGCAACTGACCCTACCTATCTGTATTGCCATCTCTTGTTCCTCGGCCGTACCAGAAAAAAACCCGCAAACCGTCACTGGTGTGAAGTGTAAACATAACCTTTAAGTCTTTATACACATTTAAGCAAGCACGTAGCTTACTATAAGCAGCGCAGGCTCTAGGGTTTTTCGCGCTCCGATGCGAGGAAGGTATCAGTGCCCCCTCCATAATAATAATCGCGTTTTACTTTTTCTATTGTAATTTTTTTTAACTGTAATTATAAAAGTAAGTGAGTTGATCAATTTTTGAAATTTCTTTAGTGGTTCGGAATTTCTAGCAGAAAAAACAATTGAAACTCGAATTATTTACTACTAGAATAGTAGATTGAAATAGTGAACAAATTTTCGAAATTTCTTCAATTGTTCGAAACTTATAGAAACTAAAAAACAATTGGGACTCGAATTCGTTTTTTCTTGGTAAGAGCTTGAAGTGTGGAGTAAGATGCTGGACGAATTTTTGAAATTTCTTCAGAGAATTATTCAGAGAACTGATAGCAGAAAAACTAAAAAATGGTGATGTGGCCATCATGTTACTTTCTCCGACTTCATGGTATCATTTATATTTACGCTTTCATGGTTTATTTTCAATTTAAATCATATTTTAAATGTACATCGAGCACTTTGTAAACTCGGAGGAAACTGACGTTTAAAACGCCAAAATTATGAAAGATGGAAAAATAATACTTCAAATATAAAAACTCAATTTATTCAAAAACTAAAGGGATTTTGAAAAAAAACTTATTCTTTGTAAGTTGTTCACTTTAGCATTCTCTGCAATTATTATTAACATACATTTGCTGTAACTATTATCGTTTTATAATTATAAACCAAAAACTAAAAAAAAAATAATAAATTTTTTTTCTCGAATAAAAATGATTTTATGAAAAATGTTTTCAGGCAAAAGATGTTCATTTCTTTGTTGTCTTCAAAGTTTGTCTAAATGTTTTTGTAATATTTTTCATATTTAAAAAAATATTGGCAAAAAACAAAAAACAGTTGAGGTAAACGCCCACTTCCGGTGTACGAAGTTTTACCAAAAGCTTTTCAGTTCTTCAGATTATTAAATAAGACGGATGTTCAAAGTTTCATATCAATTGCTCTATTGGTTTTTGAGATACAGCGCGCACAGACAGACACACACACACACACACACAGAGAGAGACACACACACACACACACACAGACACAAATTTTTTTTTTCCAGAAATTGTTGAAATGGCATCTAGGAACCCCAAAACGGATATTTCCGTAAAAAAATTTTTGAAAAAAAAATCACGATCACAATACTTTCTCGTACTTCGTAACGGACAAAGTAAAAATGGTGATGTGGCCATCATGTTACTTTCTCCGATTTGGTGGTATCACTTATATTTACGCTTTCATGGTTTATTTTCAATTCAAATCATGTTTTAAATTCACATACAGCGTTTTGTAGAATCGGATGAAACTGACGTTTAAAACGTCAATTTTATGAAAGATGAAAATGACAAATTATACTTTAAATTCTATAGTCAGTTTACTTAAAAACCAAAGAGATTTCGAAAAATACTTATTCTTTATAAGTTGTTTATTTTGGCATTCTCTGCAATTAATATTAAAATAAATATGCTGTAACTATTATTGTTTCATAATTATAAACCAAAAATTACAAAAAAATAATAACTATTTAATAACCATTATTTTTCAAAAACCAGACATTTTAAGAAAAATATTTTCAAACAAAAGATGTTAATTTCTTTGTTTTCTTCAAGTTTTGTTTAAGTGCTTTTATAGTATTTTTCATATTTAAGAAAATATCGGAGAAAAACAAAAAACAGTTGAGGTAAACACCCACTTCCGGTGTACGAAATTTTACCAAAAGCTTTTCAGTTCTTTGGATTATCAAATAAGGCTTATGTTCAAAGTTTGATGTTAATTCATGTAGTAGTTTTTGCGCATTTTAATTTATATCGCTCGTCTGCGACATACCTAAAATTGTGGAACATAAGTTGAGTTTAATAGTCAGTTTACTCAGAAACCAAAGAGATTTCGAAAAAACTTATTCTTTATTAAGTTGTTCAATTTGTCATTCTTTACAATTATTAATCATTTAAATCTGCTATAACTATTATCGTTTCATAGTTATAAACCAAAAATTAAAAACATAAATAAATTTCTTTCTCCAATAAAAATGATTTTATGAAAAATATTTTCAAACAAAAGATGTTTATTTTTTCGTTGTCTTCAAAATTTATTTGAATGTTTTCGTAAAATTTTCCATATTTAAAAAAATATTGGAGAAAAAAAAAACGGTTAAGGTAAACACCCACTTCCGGCGTACAGAATTTTACTAAAAGCTTTTCAGTTCTTCGAATTGTCAAATAAAGCTTATGTCTGTGCGCGCACAGACACACTGACACACAGACAAACAATTTTTACTTTCTCCGTTACGAAGTACGAGAAAGTATTGTGATCGTGATTTTTTTTACAAAAGTTTTTTTACGGAAATATCCGTTTTGGGGTCCCTAGATGCCATTTCAACAATTTCTGGAAAAAAATTGTTTGTGCTGTGTGTGCGCGTGTCTGTGTGTGTGTGTGTGTCTGTCTATGCGCGCTGTATCTCAAAAACTAATAGAGCAATTGAAATGAAACTTTGAACATCCGTCTTATTTGATAATATGAAGAACTGAAAAGCTTTTGCTAAAATTTCGTACACCGGAAGTGGGCGTTTACCTTAACTGTTTTTCGTTTTTTGCCAATATTGTCTTAAATATGAAAAATATCACAAAATTTTTTAAACAAACATTAAAGACAACAAAGAAATGAATATCTTTTGCTTGAAAATATTTTTCATAAAATCATTGCTATTCGAGAAAAAAATTTATTATTTTTGTTTTAATTTTTGGTTTATAATTATGAAACGATAATAGTTACAGCAAATTTATGTGAATAATAATTGTAGAGAATGCCAAAATGAACAACTTATAAAGAATAAGTTTTTTTTGAAATCCCTTTAGTTTTTGAGTAAACTGAGTTTTTGAATTTGCAGTATAATTTTTCCATCTTTCATAATTTTGACGTTTTAAACGTCAGTTTCATCCGAGTTTACGCAACGCTCGATGTATATTCAAAATATGATTTAAATTGAAAATAAACCATGAAAGCGTAAAAATAAATGATACCATCAAGTCGGAGAAAGTAACATGATGGCCACATCACCATTTTTTTAACTGTAATTACAAAAGCTTGTGGAGAAAAGTAAGTGAGTTGATGAATTTTTGAAATTTTTCAGAATTTCTAGCAGAAAAAACAATTGAAACTAGAATTATTTACTACTAGAATAGTAGAGTGAAATAGTGAATAAATTTTCGAAATTTCTTTCAATTCGAAACTTATAGTGTAAAAACTAAAAAAAACAATTGGGACTCGAATTCGTTTATTCGCAGTAAGTAAAAGAGCTTGAAGAGTAGAGTAAGATGGTGGACGAATTTTTGGAATTTCTTCAATTATTCGGAACTGATTGAAAAACAATTGCCACTGGAGTTGGTTATTTCGCTGTAATTGCAAAAGCTTGAAGACTAAAATAAAATAGTGACATTTTTACTTTCTCCGTTACGAAGTATGAGAAAGTATTGTGATCGTGATTTTTTTTCAAACATTTTTTCAAAATCTCTTTGGTTTTTGGTTTCTAAGTTTTTGAATTTGAGGTATAATTTTTCCATCTTTCATAATTTTGACGTTTAAAACGTCAGTTTCATCCGACTCTACGAAACGTTCGATGTACATTTAAAATATGATTTAAATTGAAAATAAACCATGAAAACGTTAACATAAATAATACCATCAAGTCGAAGAAAGTAACATGATGGCCACATCACCATTTTTTGAAAATGCCTTTAATTGTTCGAAACTTACAGTTGATAAACTGAAAACCAGTTATGACTCGAATTCCTATTTCGCATCAATTAAAATAACTTGGAGAGTTGAGTCCGTTTTGAATTAATTTTTAACATTTCTTCGATTGTTTGAAACTTATAACTGAAATACTGTAAATCCATTGCGATTTGAATCCACTTTATTAAAAGATGGTGAAAGAATATTTGAAATTTCTTCAATTATTCGGAACTTATAGCAGAAAAACTGAAAAACAATTACAAATAAAATAGAAACAACCTTACTTATTGCAGAAAGTATTAAATAAATTCACAAAACGAAATATAGCCTGAATATATAAATATTCAACCTGTTCGTAACTCTGCAAGCAAAATCAAGTCTTACTAAGACTATAAACAAATAACTTATTGAAACAACTACTTCCCTGGCTAGTGCCACGCCGGATATTGAATGATACAAAAGAAATTTGCGTTATTACTAGTACTAAGTACTTAGTGAAATAACATTGGTTTAAGATCCCTTATTTCTACCCACAGGACTAACTTGAAAAATAAAACTAAATTGAATTTGAAAACTTTAAATTATAAAACTGAACCCAAAAGTATCTAAAAATTAAGTAAATAGCCATCTGCAGACGCGTTTCGAGATTTATCTCTCATCAGTGCAGCTTCGCATTTAAATTGAATGTTAAAGAATAAAATACACTTACGTGAAGGTGACCGTGACCGTGAAGGAGTCGTAAACAAATGAGGAGATTATAGAAGGGTTGGACTGATTTTATACCAGGTACTTAATTTTGCTTGCAGAGTTACGAACAGGTTGAATATTTATATATTCAGGCTGTATTTCGTTTTTTGAATTTAAAAACAATTACGATTTGAATGATAATTAAAATTGTGAATGCATTATTTGATTTAACAATTACGACTTGAATTGTTTTTGTTTTTCGCTATAATTACGAGAGCTTGATGAGCAAAGTAAATTAGTGAACACATTTTCGAAATTTCTTCAATTATAGCTGTAAAACTGAAAAACAATTGCGACTCGAATTCGCAGTAATTAAAAGAGATTGAGAAATTGAGTAAGAAGGTGAACGAATTTTCAAAATATCTTAAATTGTTAGCAGAGATTTGAAAAATTCCTTTTTATGACAATTTTTAAGATTTTGAGATGGTAAACTAATTTTTGTAATTTATTCATTAAATCAATTGTTACGCTTACCTTGTAGCATTTATCACTCTAATTGATCGTGTTAAATGTAATATTCTGTAAAAGTAGCGTTCAACACCTTGAATTTTTTCAAACCTGGGTCACGGTTTAAGTCGCTTGTTATTTGATAATTTTAATAAAATTTCGGATGTACAGGGTTCTGCAACTCACCTCCCGTCTTCTATAGCTTAGTTACTAATTAAGTTTGGATTTCGATATTTTGTAGAATATATTTGTATCCTATGATGCATTTCAGGACAATATTTTTGATTATACAGGGTGTCCCAAAAAAGCGCGACGTCATGATGATATATTTTTTTAAATTACATGCTAAGTATTTTATTAATTATTTGGGTACCTTTTATGGTTGCGTACATACTTCTGCAATTTTATTAGAATCGATTCAGAAATATCAGCAGAAAAAAATTAAAACTAAAAAAAAACAGTTTTGCACTATTGGTTTAAAAAATGAATAAAAAATAAAAGTAGTGCCTTGTTAATAAAATCATACAAGGTACTTATTAAATAAGGTCTGATAGTTAACGAAGTTTGATTGATATGAATTATACAGGGTGTCCAAAATTTGGTGTCAAACATTTCAAACTTTAAAGCACTTTATTTTTCCTATTTTAAATTGGAGCCCCTGTATATTTTTATGTCATCCCATGCAGAATTAAAAAACAAACATTTTCCTAATAACAACCCTGTCCCAATTCCTAACGCATTAAAAGTTATTTGCAGAAAACTCGTTTTATCAACCATTTCAATAACCATTTTACTAAATAAAAATCGAAGGTGGCTTTGAAAAACAATTTATTGACATTAAAATTTAACAAAGTGACAAAAGACTATTTTGACTTTAGTAATGTAAACATTTAAAGCATTTTTAGCTTAAGTTCTTTATACTCAAGAATAATATTTTGTCATGGAAGAAATAATTCTTGAGCACAAAGAGCTTAAGTTAACAATGCTATAAACTTTTACATTCCTAAAGTCAAAACAGTCTCTTGTTACCTTGGTACATTTTGGACACCCTGTATTATTCATATCGATCAAACTTGGTTAACGGGACTATCAGACCTTATTCAATAAGTACCTTGTATGATTTTATTAACGAGGCACTATTTTCATTTTTTATTCATTTTCCAAACCAATAGTACAAAACTGATTTCTTTTTGGTTTTAATTTTTTTTTTGCTGATATCCTTGAATCAATTCCAATAAAATTATAGGAGTATGTAGGTAACCATAAACAAATAAGCAATAAAATAACATGCTATGTAATTTAAAAAATATATCATCCTGACGTCACGCTTTTTTGGGACACCCTGTATAATCAAAAATATTTTCCTGAAATGCATTCTAGGATGCAAATTTATTCTGCAAAATATCAAAATTCCAACTTAATTAGTAAATGAGCTATAGAAGACGGGAAGTGAAATGCAGGACCCTGTATAACGTTTGTTATGAAATATTTAATTGAGTAAAATTTGATGAATATATATTACCGATCATCGGCCATCGCATGGGCGCTTTTACTCGGCATACATACGACGGCATACATACGATTTTTTCCAAAGAGCATATTCTAAACACTATTTGTCTATTAAAACATCGTATGGCAGTTAAAGTGTTAAATTTAGTTTTTTATTTTGTAGTCTCAGTAAGGCGCATACTGTAAAAGAAATGTGCTTAATTTTTACTTTCCCCGTGCATTGTAAAAGAAAGTATTGTTTTCGCCATTACTTCAAAATTTGAAAATTCAATAGAAATATCAATTTAGAATTCCGGCAATTCCGATGATTTTTTAACCTCCTGGTTTACGGAGAATACTACCCGTTTCACGAAATAATACAACAGATCGTGATAAGGTATTTTTAAATTCATCATAAATAATGGGCACGTTACGAAATTCTTCCAGAAACTCTGCTAAAGGTGCGTCGAATGAATACACCCAATTTTCGTCCACTTTATTCCCATTTCGGAAATAACTTTCTATTAGAAACGTTTTTTGCTGGTTGCTGTAAACCATTGTGACCACTGAATAATTGTGACTTCTAGAAAGATCTGACGTTTATATGTCAATTCCCAACAAGTGTCAAGTGTGCCAACTTAAATTTTTAAAACGAAAAAGTCATGGCACACTTGAGGTTTTTTTTAATGAACATACGATACTTTATAGACCGGTGGTAACTAACGGCGGACGTTCGGCTTTAGGCGCCCCTCGAAAGAATTGTTTTTTTTGCGCCACATATTACAACCTAAACTCACTAGATGTAAAATTTGTAACTTAAAAATAATTCCATATTTTTAAATGGTAAATACAAAGTAGGAAAAATTGTACATTATACTTGTTTTATGTCATACTTGTTTATTATATAAATCATAATGGCATGGAAACAGCGTATATTAAATGACAAATAATGCTCTAGGGCATTATTTCCATAACGCCCGCTCATAACGCCCGCTCATAACGTCCGCTTAGACTAATTATGTATGTATCTATCAACCAGCAACAGATCGACTGTCAACAATTCAAGAGTGCGAACGCCGTAGACATCTGCGCGGCGCGGCTTTTAACGCGACAATATGTCAGAAAATAGTATAAGAAAACCTTCGATAAATTTAAACTACAAGTATGACATAAAACTTTGAAGGCACTACGGGCGTTATGAGCAAATCGCCCACGGTTGACGTACATCCCTCGGGCCGGGGGCCCTCGCGCTGTACACCGTCGACCTGAGGCGTTAATGTACCCATAACGCCCGAGACATCTTAATTACTATTAGGGATCACATATTGACAAGTCAATGCGTCTCAGGTGACATTTAAAAGTAAGAAGAAAGATGACAGTTAAATGTTGAAAATAACTATATGATTATATTTATCAAGCAGAATATTTAGAAATCGTAACTAGCTTTTCAAGCTTAAGTTCCTGTATATGAAATTGTGTTTTTCGCATCTTATTAAATAATATAAACGTTGTTAAATCGTTTTTCATTGAGAAAGTTGTCCATTACTCGGCCGAATCATTTTCTCCACTGGTGACGTCCAATCAAATGATAGCGGTTTCATTACCCAACAGTTTAATTGTTACTATGGTTACGATTCGTTTTTTGTCAGCGAACTGCCGCAATTTCCAAGTAGAAAAATTATTCATTATAATTTAATACAAACAGAAAACTCTTTAGGTAATTATTTAATATGATGCGAAATACTATATTATTATGTGAAATAGTGAAATATAAAATTAACTGGTGACAAACGACGGCCCAGCTGCGCTGCGCCGTCGTCTGTGCGTAACCTATTAAAATTGACCAAAGTAACTGGTGACGAACGACGGCTCCGCTGCGCTGCGCTATTGTCCGTGCGTAGTCCATTAAAATTGAGCAAAGAAACCGATGACGATCGACGGCTCCGCTGTGATGCGCCGTCGTCTGTGCGTATCCCATTAAAATTGACCAAAGTAAGTGGTGACGAACGACGGCTCCGCTGCGCTGTGCCGCCATCCGTGCGTAGCGTATTAGAATTGAGCAAAAAAACCAGTGACGGACCTATTAAAATTAAGCAATTAAACTGTGCGCAGCCTATTATATATATACTAAAATTGAAGAAGGTAACAGGTGATGAACGAGATTTTAAAACTTATAATAAAAACATGCAAATTACCAACGAATTTTGAAATATTAGAGTAACCATCGACTTCAGATATATGAAACCTCATATGAAACGAAAGCTTACTTAATGAACTTTCAAATTATGAAATAAAATATAGGGTGTTCCATTTGAAAAAAAATAGAAATTGTACAGTTTGCGAATGGCTATCACCCTGTATAATACGCTGAGTTATGTTTTGGTTGATAGAGTAATTTTGAAGACTAAAGTTCAACTAAACTTTACCACTAAATTAGAATGAATTATCTTTATTAGTTTCAGGGGAGCACTTTAACAATTTTGTTCAAATTTTTGTATAAACAACTGAATGCCACGAAAACGGCCCGGTTTCAATCGCCGAAACCTAAGTCATTTGAATCTCCAAGTAAAAAGGAATCCAAAAATGCTAAAATATACAGGGTGTTCCATTAAAAAAAAAACATAAGTTTGGTCTGTAACTTTGTTATGAGACACCCTGTATAAATTTAAATATTTTTAGGGCGTGCAGCTTACTATTCTGCACAACTTTTGTAAAAAACATTTTTCGAAATTTTGAAAAATAAGCACATGATTGACCGTTCCCAGGCTCTCAAATACCCTGTATATTAATAATAATATTCTACATAAGGGATTGCATAGGCCATAGTTGGTTAAATAAAATTTTTGGCGAAATAAATATTTTGACCGTATAATTATTCCGGACGGTGCATTAAAATCAATGGATTCAAGCAAACCAGGGCAATACTAAATTAATAAGTTTTAAACCAAAACATAAATCTAAAAATATTCTTATTATTATTTGTCTTCTTTTATTTGAAACTATGTTACTTTCTCCGACTTGATGGTATTATTTATATTTACGCTTTCCTGGTTTATTTTCAATTGAAATCATATTTTAAATGTACATCGAACATTTTGTAGACTCGGATGAAACTGACGTTTAAAACGTCAAAATTATGAAAGATGGAAAAATTATAGTTCAAATTCAAACACTTAGTTTACTCAAAAACTAAAGAGATTTCGAAAAAAGCTTATTTTTTATAAGTTATTCAATCTACAATTATTATTGACAAAAATTGGCTGTAACTATTATCGTTTCATAATTATAAACCAAAAAAGAAAAAAAAATATTTTTTTTTCTCGAATAACAATGATTTTATGAAAAATATTTTAAACAAAAGATGTTTATTTCTTTATTGTCTACAATATTTCTTTAAATGTTTTTTTAATATTTTTAATATTTAAAAAAACATATTGAAAAAAAAACAGTTAAGGTAAACACCCACTTCCGATCAAATCAAATAAAACGTATGTTCAAAGTTTCATATCAATTGCTCTATTAGTTTTTGAGATACAGCGCGCACAGACAGACACACAGACACAAAAAATATAACAAAAATCAATTATATACTCAAATCAAATCGAAGTCATTTACCATCAATCCATCAATATTTTTTATTATTAAAAGGACTATTAAAAAAAAACAATATTGATTTATCGAATTAATAATATACAGGGTGTTTCAAATCCGAGGCTCACCATGGGGATCTCGCTTATTAGAAGAGATAGAGGGTATGTTTAAATTCGGCACTTTTGCAGAATTTTATGCTGATTAATAATCCGTTCAAAAAAAAAATAATTAAAGTATTTTGTTTTTGAGTTATGCTAAAAAAACTGATTTTTTTTACTTTCTCCGTTACGAAGTACGAGAAAGTATTGTGATCGTGATTTTTTTGCAAATTTTTTTTACGGAAATATCCATTTTGGGGTCCCTAGATGCCATTTCAATAATTTCTGAAATTTTTTTTTTGTGTCTGTGTGTGTGTCTGTCTGTGCACGTTGTATCTCAAAAACTAATAAAGCAATTGATATGAAACTTTGTACATAAGTCTTATTTGATAATCCGAAGAACTGAAAAGCTTTTAATAAAATTGCGTACACCGGAAATGGGTGTTTACCTTAACTGTTTTTTGTTTTTTGCCAATATTTTCTTAAATATGAAAATATCACAAAAATATTTTTTTATAAAATCATTGTCATTCGAGAAAAAAATTTATTATTATTTTTTTCATTTTTGGTTTATAATTATGAAACGATCATGGTTACAGCAAATTTATGTTAATAATAATTGTAGAGAATGCCAAAATAAACAACTTGTAAAGAATAAGTTTTTTGAAAATCTCTGTAGTTTTTTAGTAAACTTAGTTTTTAAATTTGCATTATAATTTTTCCATCTTTCATAATTTTGACGTTTTAAACGTCAGTTTCATCCGAGTCCACAAACGCTCGATATGAATTTAAAATATGATTTAAATTAAAAATAAACCACGAAAGCGTAAATATAAATGATACCATCAAGTCGGAGAAAGTAACATGATGGCCACCATTTTTTCTTTATATCTTCGTTATCTGAGGTGATATTTAAAAACGGAAAAGACATTCTTATAGCACTTTTTACTTTCTCCGTTACGAAGTAAGTATTATGATCGTGATTTTTTTTTCAATTTTTTTTTATGGAAATATCTGTTTTGGGGTCCCTAGATGCCATTTCAACAATTTCTGGAAAAAAAATTGTGTCTCTGTGTGTGTGTATTTGTGTGTGTATGTGTCTATCTGTGTGCGCTGTATCTCAAAAACTAATAGAGCAATTGATATGAAACTTTGAACATCCGTCTTATTTGATAATCTGAAGAACTGAAAAGCTTTTGGTAAAATTTTGTACAACGGAAGAGGGCGTTTACCGTAACTGTTTTTTGCCAATATTTTCTTAAATATGAAAAATATCACAAAAACATTTAAACAAACTTTGAAGTTTTTGGCTTATAATTACAAAACGATAATAGTTACAGCAATTTTATGTTATATAATATATAATTGTAGAGAATGCTAAAATGAACAACTTATAAGGAATAAGTTTTTTTCGAAATCCCTTTAGTTTTTGAGTAAACTGAGTTTTTGAATTTGAAGGATTATTTCATTTATAAACAAATGGACGTTTCTGATTGGTTAAAATTGACGTATTATTTTGGAAAAAGTTTATGGTAGAATGAAGTGATAGTGACAGAAAACATGAATCGATTTGGTGATAAATCTACCGATGAAATAGATGCAGAAGTAGAAAGAACGGTTCCAGTCTACACTACTAAAAGTAAGAGATCAATCTGGAAACAGTTTACAACATTTTGTGAGTCAAATGGATATATATTAACAGAAGCTACAAATCAATCAGAATTATGTACCATATTAAAGTCGTGGGCATACAATATGCGAAAAATCGACATCAGCGAATACAAAGAGTGTGTGGTTAAGGTCTTTTAAAACGTTACAGCTAAGATGCTACAGGAGATATACTTCACCCAATATAAAATTAACTTTGATCAATTTAAAGACATTGCATTTAAAAGTGCTCGCGATGCAAGAAATGCAAAAAGACGTGAACTACAGAAGATTCCCAATAAACGTAAGTCCAGCTCAACTGCTTTGTCTGCAAGTGAAATTGTAACTATGAGTAAATTATATAATGAACTCACGCCCGATGGTATTAAAAACAAATTCTACCACATTGCTTCATACGAATTAGCTTGGCGAGGTGGAGAGGCAGCCAGTTGTACAATATTATATTTTACAAAAGAAAAAGACTGCTATGGAAAAGATACTGGTCGAATGCAATATAATACAGTTTTCAATAAGACGGCACAGGGTGGATCTAAAAAATTGACTGACAGTAAATGGTAAACACCTAATTTAAATAATGTTGATATTTGTCCAATGAGATTATACAACGATCTACTCTCACGGCGCTCAAGCGATATTAAAACAGATAGACTTTTTTTAACACCCAACCCTTCTTGGAAAGTATCAGGAAAATGGTTTAAAAATTGTCCCGTTGGTGCTAATACAATAAGCAAATGAACTCGAATGTCAGCGAAGGAAATTGGGATTAAGACACATTTAAACAAAATAACGAATCACTCAAATAGAGCATCAGCCATTTCAGAATTAGCTAAAAAAGTTATTGGAGAACAACAGATAACGAAAATCACGGGACACAGTGCAGTAAATTCTTTAAAACCATACTTACAATTGGATTATAATCACCACACAACTTTAATTAACTCTATGCGAAATGTTGCTTCATCTGCTAATGTTCCTATTGTTGAACACTTAAATACTACAACTATGGATAACAATAACCAATTGACTGATCAAAATACTAATTATACTCGTTCTAGTGACCAACAAATAATTTATAACATCGGTACTATTAATTGTACATACTTGCTCCAATTTGAAAGAAAAGTAGTATTCCTTTATATATGTAATAAATCAAATAAATAAGTTTCACTATTTGTGTGCAGTAATTTATTCATGAAATAATCATCCAAAATACATACAACATACAATGTTGGTTGCCTTAAGAAATTCAACTCGTTCAAACTGACATTTGATAAAATCACTCGAGCTACGCTCTCGTGACTATCATGTCAGTTCGAACTCGTTAAATTGCTAGGCAACCAACATTTTGTGTAAATTAATATTTTTCCAGCAAAATTTAGCCTCTTGTGGTATTACTTGTGATAATTTTTTCAATTTTTCATAATTTTGACGTTTTAAACGTCAGTTTTATCCGAGTTTACCCAACGCTCGATGTACATTTCAAATATGATTTCAATTACAAATAAACCATGAAAACGTAAATATAAATGGCTATGATACCATCAAGTCGGAGAAAGTAACATGATGGCCACATCACCATTTTTTGTAACATTTTTCGTTTCTTTTGAACCATCATCAACTTTCTTATTTCTTATGAAAGCCATATTTATTTTTATCACATCTGAATGCTCAATTTATTGCGATGACAACAATACAACACAACATACATTTAATATCATAAATGAACACATAATCGTTTAAAATACTTTTATTAACAATCTATGTAGCGCTTACCAAAAATTATCAAAATACAAATACAAATTATTTAAATCGTGTATTAGGTTTTCCAACAGTAAACAAGATCATTTTTTCTTCACACCTGTACTTTTACTAATCACCTACAATTCAGGTATAAAACCGGTTCAAACTTTCCATAATCTCCTCAGTTATTTAAATTTTTACATATTTTAAGGTGCAGTTTTATAATTCAATTTAATTTAATTTTCAAGTTAGCCATGTGGGTAAAAATAAACTTAAACCAATGTTATTTAGCTAGTAGTACTAGTAATAACATGCGAATTTCTTTTGTATCATTCAATATTCGGCGTGGCACTAGCCAGGGAAGTAGTTGTTTCAATAAGTTATTTGTTTATAGTCTTAGTAAAGACTTAATTTGCTTGCAGAGTTACGAACAGGTTGATATACAGGCTATATTTCGTTTTATTGAATTTATTTTTTAATTACCCATACATTGTAATCTGGGAAATCTTTTGAACTTTTTTATTGATAGAAATGCGATTATGATAAAATATTTTAAAAATTTCCAGAGATAATCGAATGATTGTAATAATTGGAGTTGTGCAATTCGAATGGCGGTAATAAACGTATGAGAATCGTAATCGTAAAACATTTTTATTGTCGGGAAAATAATCGGAATCGGGGAAAAGTAATCGTATCGTAGAAAAAAGTTTGGAATTGGTAATGTAATCGTAATCGGAAATTAATCTGAATAAATGTAAACTCCTAGCGTGATAAAATCGATAAGCAAAAAAACAGGTCATCGCTTTTTAAATAAAAATGTCCACTACATTAAAAATTTAAAACGAACCCAAACTGTATCATCGTCAACACGTACTAATCGGTTGATTTAAAATTAAAACATTCAGAAATAATTGATTATTTTAATAATATACGGTCTTTAGCAATGCGATTATTGTAAAATATGTTTAAACTTTCCACTCCGTATTCACGGAAAAAAATTAAACTCAATTTATTTTCGGGAGTTGTTAGGGTGAACTTAATTATTGCATTTAATTTGTATGTTCTGTTTCTAAACTGTATCATATCCTTAATAAAATGTTCCATGATTACATACCTATTCAAACGTATAAAGGTCATAGTACCCGATACTCTAGCTGGTTTAGCTCTGAAACTAAACGACTAAAAAGAACCAAGGAACACTATCGGAGATTACACAAACAGTATAAACTTAACTTTTATAAAGATCGAGTTACTAGGTTACGCTCTGAAATTAGGGACAAAATTAAAAGAGACCAGGAAGCATTCATTCATAGTTCTGAGCAGTCAATTCGTATTGACCCCAAAAAAGTATGGAATTATGTAAATTCGAAAAAATCCCGAACTAGAATTCCAGGCCTGATGACTTTTGAAGAAAGCCCTGTTGACAACCCGCAGGACATTGTTAATGGTTTCTGAAATTATTTTTCTTCAGTGTACATCACAAATACATCATCGAATCACACGGGTAACTTAGAAATCGATTTAAATAGTACACTTAACATTAATTCCATAACTGAGGGTGATATATTGTTGGCTGCAAAGAAGCTTAGCAATAATTGTACATCTGGTTCAGATAATATACCATCATTTTTGGTCCGAGACTGTATTCAAGCACTAGTAAAACCACTAAATCATATATTCAACCTAATTTTAAGATAAAAACGCTTTCCTGTATGCTGGAAGGTTGCACGTGTTACGCCCGTATTTAAATCAGGAAATAGAAATGATATTAAGGACTATCGCCCCATTTCTATCATCAATAATTTTGACAAAATCTTCGAAACCATTATTACTGATAAGATCTATTCACACGTGGAATCGAAAATAACTACAAAACAACACGGTTTTATGAAAAAAAGATCAACGTCGACAAATTTGCTGAACTTTGTGGAATTTGTATCGTGTCAGCTAGATCAGCGAATACAAGTGGATGTAATTCACACAGATTTTAATAAGCTTTCGATTCCATCAACCATAGTGTGCTTTTATCTAAATTAGTGAATTGGGGCTTTAGTGATAACATGGTTGCCCTAATGAAATCGTATCTTTCCAATAGATCCCAATACGTTGAATATATGAACTATAGATCTGCATCATTTTACCCATCCAGTGGTGCCCCCCAGGGTTCAAACCTTGGATCCTTATTATTTTTGTTATTTATCAACGACATAGTACTTGGTATACGGTCTCGTATCCTCATCTTTGCAGATGATGTCAAAATTTTTAGAGCTATCAAGTCCGGAGATGATTGCCTGTTATTGCAAAATGACCTCTGTCATATTCAGAGATGGTGCGAGGTTAATGATCTTAAACTAAACATACGTAAGTGCAAATGTATGTCATTTACTCGTACCGCGCACCAAATTAACTTCAATTACGCTCTGGAAAATATAATTTTGGATCGTGTCGATGTTGATAAGGCTCTGGGAGTACTTTTTGATAAAAAAAACTGATATTTGTACCTCACTATAAACAAGTTCAAAAAGATGCTATGAAAATGTTGGGTTTCATCCGTCGTATAACTAATCCGTTTCGGGACATTGACACAATCAAAAAGTTGTACTACTTGTATGTGCGATCTAAATTAGAATATTGCGCAGTTGTCTGGTCACCCTCATACAATTTACATATGCAGGCACTTGAGCGTGTCCAGAAAATATTTCTTAAATTTCTATATTTTAAGATTCATGCCACCTACCCTAATGATACTATCACATATAACGATATGTTGGTAATGTTCAATTTAAAATCTCTGGCTTCAAGACGCAACATTTTACTGGTAAAATGCTTATATCAAATAGTTCACTGCGGAATAGATGATCCCAATTTGCTAGCGGTAGTTAATTTCAACATTCCCAGATTTTGCAGTAGATATGCGGTGACGTTTATTTGCAATCGTAGCCATACAAACATATATTGTAACTCACCCATAAACACTATGTTTCGGTTATACAACGGCATCCAAAATTCAGTGTATATCTTTAATTGTAGCTGGAGACAATTTTCAGCGGATATATTAGAATTGCTATAAATTTAGTTTATTATTATTTACGATGTGTCTTCTACTATTGCTTTAATTGTACTTGAATTTGATGAAATTTAATTTTAATTTTGTTTTGTTAAATATTCAAATTCAAATTCAAATTCAAATAATTTATTTCGTGATGAATACAAACATTCATGTGAAATATGTCAATACAATTGTAAAATGTATAAAATACAATAAACTTAAAAGCTAAACACATTAAAATAACATTAGTTATAATTACTCTAAAATTAAAAATTTAAAATCTAGATACTCATCTACGGAATAGAAAGCTTTTGATAATAAAATGCCTTTAAGTTTTATGTTAACTATTCCTCTGACATCCTCGGGTATATGATTGAAAATTTTTACACACATCACAATTGGACCTTTAGAGTATGCTGAGGAATTATTAATTTATTCCCATGTCTAAGGTTGTAAATATTATTAGATACCTCTAATGTAAAGCAAAAGTCATGTGTGTGTGATTTAACATATGTTGCACAATTTAATATGTATAGAAACACTACATTAAGGATTGATAATTCCGAGAAAAGTGATTTACAAGAGGTTGTCCTTTTTTTAAAGAGTATTGTACGCACAATTCTTTTCTGCATAATAAGTATATCGTTGATTCTATTCGAGTTGCTCCAGCACACAATTCCACAGTTTAATAACGAATTTACATAGGCATTGTAGAATAATAACAAATTTAATTTCACAAATTCTCGCAGTCTCCACAATATGAAGCAATAAGTCGACATTTTTGTTAGAATGTAATCTATGTGAGTGTGCCAATTGAGATTTGGATCAATATGGACACCTAAGAATTTTACATCATTATTCATTGGAATTGAAGTGTTGTTAATTTTTACTAGTATACAGTAGTCATTTTTACATGTTTGAAACTGCAATGCATTGGTTTTTTCATAATTTAATACTAGATGGTTATTCTTACAATATAATTCAATATCTTTGGTGCATTCATTTGCTGAGTGACTTAACTCTGGAATGTTTGTGCTTTTCACAACAGCTGAGAGGTCATCTGCAAAAGCCACCAATAAATTTCCGCTATTTGATTAAAAAATGTCATTTATGAACAATATGAACAAAATGGGGCCTAAAGTACTACCCTGTGGTACACCATTGTTTTATGTTCTTTAACTCTGACTCATAATTTTTGCCTTTTGTGCGAATGACCTCTCGTTGATTACGATGTGTCAACAATGATTTCAGCCATTCGTAGGACACACCTCTGATACCATAACAGTATAGTTTATTTAATAAATGTTAAATATTCACAATTTCAAATGCTCTTGATTGATCAAAAAAGAGACCCAAGACTTTATGTTTTTGTTCAAGTTCTGATAAAATTTTATTTACTAAAGTTAATATAGCATCTTGGGTTGAGATATGCGACCTGAACCCAAATTGATTATTATTCAGAATTTTATTTACGGATAAAAAAAGCACCAGTCTAGTCAGGAAGGCTTTCTCCAATATTTTTGAGAAAACAGATAGAACAGAAACTCCCCTGTAATCTGAAATAAGTTTTTTGTTATTTTTTTTTTTAATAATGGTGTTACATGTGCAGTTTTTAGTTTTTAAGGGAAGGTACCTTCTGTAAAAGAGAGATTAACAATATCTGTTAGTGGCATAAGAATAAATTCGACAGCATGCCGTAAAAGATTACATGGGATACCGTCACTTCCTGCAGAAGTTTTTTGTGAAGGTTCCATTATTATTGTGAACATTTCCGTCTCTGTTACTGGTTTTAAGTATATGGATTTAGATAACATAAAATCTGGATTTTTTAGTTCGCAATTTATAAATTTACTCGATAATCTTTCAATAGAACTAATGAAGTAGTCATTGAAGGCCTGTGCAGCTAATAAATTACACGGCACTGTATTGTTATTACCATCAATAAATTCCGTAGGGAGCACTGTTTTATTATCTAAATTATTTTCTCCTTTAATTATAGACCATGCGGTTTTGGAAATATTTGTAGAAGCTGAAAGTTTGTCATCGTAATACTGTTTCTTAGTATGTTTTATATTTTTGGAATGTGCAGTTTTTAATATTCTATATTCTTTCAAAAGTGATTGATCATTAGTTTGTTTGCAGCATGAGTAGATTTCTCTCAGTATTTTGCCCTGATCTATTATATATTTATTAATCCATGGTTTGGAATTAGATTCCCTTTTTGATTTAACTGCAATTATCGGAAACGCTCTGTCGACAATAGCGGATAATATTTCAAAAAAACGGTTGAATCGTGAGTCAACGTCTCCTTCTGCATATATGGTTTCCCAATTTTCAAGTGATAGTAGTTGCTTGAACATGGCTATGTTTGTTTCATTTTTGAAATTTCTACTTTTTTTATATGGTAGCCATCGCCTACATTTTCTGGGAAAGTTGTTCTTGTTTTTAAATTAGTTCACAATTTGTGTTTACTCTATTTTTTTATAATTTTTCCCTGTAATTGGAATACTCTGTTGGGAAATAAATTTATTATTATTATTATTATTATTAAACTTAATTTTATATGTACACTAGCTGACCCGACAGACGTTGTCCTGTCTTAACTATGAATATTGAATTCGAATTGGTATAATTCATAAAAAGAAAATATTCAAAAACATAGTGTTTATTATTGTAATGCTCTATGATACACAACATTCTTCGTTTTATTTTCTGCCAACGTATTAAAATCGATACCATAATCATGAATTGAGCAAAGTAACTACTGCGCTGCGCCGTCGTCCGTGCGTAGCCCTTAAAAATCAAGCAAGGTAACTGGTGACGAACGACGGCTCCGCTGCGCTGCGCTGTCGTCCGTGCATGGTCCATATATATTTATACATATTTAGGCAGATAACTGGTGACTGACGACGTCCGTGTGTGGCCCATTAAAATTAAGCAAATAAACTGGTACGTAGACCTTAAAAATTAAGCAAGGGTGACGAACGACGGCTCCGCTACACTGCGCCGTCGACCGCGAATGGTCCATATATATTAAGGCAGATAACTGGTGACAGACGACGGCTCCGCTGCGCTGCGCCGTCGTCCGTGCGTAGCCCTTAAAAATTAAGAAAGGTAACTGGTGACGAACGACGGCTCCGCTGCGTTGCGTCGTCGTCAATACGTGGCTTATTACTGGTGACGAACGACGGCCCCACTGCGCTGCGCCGTCGTCCGTGTGTGGCCCATTGAAATTAAGCAAATAAAGTGGTGACGATAGTGGCCGAAAACGGTTTAGGCTCTAATTTTTGAAATTCACGATCGCTTTAACGTGCAATTATTGCTTCAAAAATTCATAACTTTTTTAATAATCAACGGATTTGAACTAAATAACAAAATTATTAAAGTTAAAGAATGTAAGAATTACATTGTTACTAATAAAAACATGTATCGGCAGTTGAAATATTTTTTTTAGAATTTTTAAAATTCATGATCGCTTTAACGTGCAATTATTGCTTCAAGAATTCATAACTTTTTTAATAATCAACGGATTTGAACTAAATAACAAAATTATTAAAGCTTAAGAATGTAAGAAGTGTATTGTTAATAATAAAAACATGTATCGCCAGTTGAAATATTTTTTTTAGAATTTTTAAAATTCATGATCGCTTTAACGTGCAGTTGCTTCAAAAATTCATAACTTTTTTAATAATCAACGGATTTGAACTAAATAACAAAATTATTAAAGCTTAAGAATGTAAGAAGTGTATTGTTAATAATAAAAACATCTATCGCCAGTTGAAATATTTTTTTTCGAATTTTTGAAATTCATGATCGCTTTAACGTGCAATTATTGCTTCAAAAATTCATAACTTTTTTAATAATCAACCGATTTGAACTAAATAACAAAATTATTAAAGCTTAAGAATGTAAGAAGTGTATTGTTAATAATAAAAACATGTATCGCCAGTTGAAATATTTTTTTTAGAATTTTTAAAATTCATGATCGCTTTAAGTGCAATTATAGCTTCAAAAATTCATAACTTTTTTAATAATCAACGGATTTGAACTAAATAACAAAATTATTAAAGCTTAAGAATGTAAGAAGTGTATTGTTAATAATAAAAACATCTATCGCCAGTTGAAATATTTTTTTTCGAATTTTTGAAATTCATGATCGCTTTAACGTGCAATTATTGCTTCAAAAATTCATAACTTTTTTAATAATCAACGGATTTGAACTAAATAACAAAATTATTAAAGCTTAAGAATGTAAGAAGTGTATTGTTAATAATAAAAAGATCTATCGCCAGTTGAAATATTTTTTTTCGAATTTTTGAAATTCATGATCGCTTTAACGTGCAATTATTGCTTCAAAAATTCATAACTTTTTTAATAATCAACGGATTTGAACTAAATAACAAAATTATTAAAAAAATTCTCAACCGCGCACAGAATCTTCCGCAGAATATTTTAATTCGTAACACCACCGCGAGCGACATTCCAACCACCAAGAGATGGCGCGCGTATTATAAATCAATCGTTATCACCAATTTATGTATTTAAAGCCGACTTGATTGTTCATCGGATGCAAGTGTTGCAATTGAGCTCAGTGCAGCATTTGCTGTTAATATTTTGTTTATATTTTTTTTATAATTTTAGCTACTTATTTATTTACATTTATCGATACGAATCTACAGGGTAAGCCCATTAAAACCCATTAATAACCGTCGGCGCAAACAATGGAAAAGGAATAACTGATCGAGCGGTCGATCGCCGAGAGTAGAAAATTATTAAAGTACTAAAATCGCTATTAAAAAATAGGGGTTGGTGGTAGAAGGGTGAAAATTTAGGGTTGTATGTATTTTTTAATGCCGAATCATAAAAAAATAAAAATAAAAAATTTTGTCCAAAAAATAAAAATAAGAAATTTGCGGTGGACCACCCCTATCATTTAGGGGTATTAAAAATAGTTTACGTCCTATTCTCAGACCTGCTTAATATACACACAAAATTTCATAAGAATCGGTCAAGCCGTTTCGAAGGAGTTTTGTTACAAACACTGTGACACGAAAATTTTATATATTAGTTTTTTCACGTCGGAAATAATTTTTAAAATCTATTGCTAACTTCTCACGCTTGATTATGGCGCCTCAACCACCGGATGAATTATTACCAATCTTAATAAATAAATTATAATGTCCTTAAAAAACAACCAAGTAATGAATCTTTTAAATCGATCAATATCCACGCATACAAGAGGACTAAAATCTCAAAAAATTATAAGTGCCGTTTAATTGTTTTACATAAATATAATAAGCAATATATATTAGGTAACTTAAAATAATTTATTTATAGTGCCCTTCAGAAATAACGATGTAATTATTTTTTATCGATCTGTCCATGGATATGCAAGCAATAAAATTTCAAGTAGACATTGATCGATTTAAATACAGTGCGAACGTTGGCTGTGGAACGCTCCAAATAAATAATTCCCCGATTATCTGCGGCCAAAACCCTCCGATACGTCAACCTTATTTTTTGAACGCGCATCTTTTCTGATAGTTGTCAATTTTCCATACCCCCACCCCTTTGCGTAATGACGTCATCGCCATTTTGTTTAAATGGCAACCACCACATTTTTCGATGAATTCTGATTCTCCTTAAAACCCTACATACATATGCAGTTTTTGGTGATGTTCATTTGATTAGTCAGCGAAACTATTGGGATTTATGAAAGAAACTGATTTATGTAAAATTGAAAACAAAAATTGAGATAGCTGTGGAATTTTTATCAATTTATTTGAATCAGATGAATCGCAATTTAACAGAATATCAAATAAATAAAATAACAATTCAAAAAACATTCAACTATCAAATTAAGTGTTCAAGGTGAGTCCCATTTACTTCTTGGCAGAAGGCAAGTCGATGCATGAATTCCTGCCTAACATCAGGGCCGATCCTAGACCCTTGGCCGCCCGCGTGCGAATGATGAGTTGGCCGCCCCCTCAAGTGCAGTAAAACATTTCTTGGGGCGGGGGGCTTTTATTTTTTAATTCGAAAAATTATAATAATAATGATAACCATTTATTTCCCAAAAGGCATATATACAATTATAGGGAAATGTAAAATTATTTATTATATCCAATTTCGGACCAAGGGAGCTGGATCCACCAAGAACGAAGCTCTTACCAGCAATCATCGAAGAAGTTATCACAACAACGAAGTTCAGTCGATGCGAAGAAAACGAAATACTGCAGGAAGCCCAATCACATGGCTAAAGTGTGCAAGAAATGAATTGCAGATAGCCGTTCTCTGGAGTCCGACACAAATACGATACTCGTCACTGTTAACTCAAATGAAATACATACTGAGTCGGCGAGATGCATGGATGATGGATGACGATGGCACGACAAGCCATATTTTAAATGATGAGATTTGCTTTAGAACGTTCGTGTCTTTTTCAATTGAACACACAGTGACCACAGCAAATGGTGAGAAAATCTTAGCCATCGGAATACGTGAAGAAGGCAAAAATGGTACAAAATTGCCTTGTCTGAAGTTTGGTGTGTGCCCCGAATCAAGAGGAATCTGTTCTCCGTGCTTGCAGTCCGGAATAAGTACTCGGATAGCGAGTTCATCTCATCAGCTGAAGTCTAAAACTTCTTAGTTAACAAAGGCTAGGAGCTCAACATGGAGGACTGTTCAAGTTGGCCGCGAGAATTTTGAACCCTATCAAATGAAGTCAATGCAGTGGTTAAGGGAAACCTGCTAAAGTTGTGTCATGAACGAATATGTGGAATACTACTGAGCACGGAGCTTGACATGAACGTAGAAATACATAGTGAACTGTGCGAAGGTTGCATTTATGATAAAGCTCATCGTCTACAGTTCGGCACGAGGTCCAGAACAACAGAACCGAATTCACACGGATGTCTGCAGTCCATTTCAAGAATTGAGGTATGGATATCGATTTTTTTTTTGACGATTACACAAAATTCAAGACAGTTTATTTGCTGAAGTTGCTGAAAAACTGTGCCAGTTCCCAGCCGAGGCAGGAACAGTCGGGAGCTGCTGAGTGATAATGGCAGGGAGTTCGACAACATCCAGATCAGAACCAGTCTACACAAGAAAGGTATTGTTCAACGTCTTGTAATGTCTTGCAATTCGGAACAAAACGGGTTCAGTTAGAGGGTGGTGAAACTGCTAGAAAAATGATGCACGCGCATGGAACCATTCCTCAGGCACTTTGTGCTGAAATGAAACGAACATGTACCTACATCGTTGACAAGACAGGGCCTTCCTACGTCCCAGGAACATCACCTTTCGAGTTATGGTATGGTAAGAAACCAGGTTTGAAACATTGGTTCAAATTGCTGAATTCATGTATATTCATATTGAACAAGCAAAGGACGAAGGCCATTAAAGGAATCCTCATCTCCCATGATAACGACGACGGATAGAGGATCTACAGTGAAGAGGACGACAAGCTTTACCGATCCAAGGACGTCATCTTCAAAGAAAAATTGGTGGAAAAGGGGGTTATTATATCCCCAGGAAGCAACAAAGTTGAAGAGACGAAACCTTCTGATAGATGGGTAGGGTCGGTTGCAGTGACTGCGCCTATCAGTATTGCCATCTCGGCCCTATCAAAAAAAAAAACGTGAGCCGCCACTGATGCTCATTTCGACGACCTTCGAGGAACCACACCTACAACGATGCCACAAAATAAAACACAAACGCCGATAGATTGATCGGCAAATTCAAGGCCAAATTGGTGATCAAAGGTCTTTCGCAAAAAAGAGTAGTAGACTATGATAAAACCTTCAGTTCAGTGGCAAGAACATCGATTATTCGAACGCTACTCAGTGTTGATCTAAATTCTAAAACAATACTTTTCGCCAGTGGCGGCTCCTGGAACATGTTGATGGTAGAGCCACTTATACAATATAGCACCCTATTTTTGACAGTAAAAAATACTATTTTTGACAGCTGAAAAATACTAATTTTCAACAGCTGAGGAATACCTTTTTTGTCAGCTGAAATATACCATTCCTGACACACGAAAAATACTATTTTTGACAAAAAAAATACTATTTTTGACAATAAAAATACTACTTTTGACAGCAAAATATACTACTTTTGACAGCTGAAAAATACTATTTTTGACAATTCAAAAATGTCGATAAAAACTATTTTTATTAGGTGAAAAATACTGTTTTTGGCAGCTGAAACATAGCATATTTGGTAACTGAAGAATACCATTTTCTACAACTGTAAAATTGAACTTGAGACAGCTGAAAAATACTATTTTCAACAGCTGCGGATTACTATTCTTGACTTGCCGAAAAATATACTGAAACATACCGTTATTGGCAGCTAAAAAATAAAATTTTTGACAACAAAAAAAAAGCAATTTTTGTCAACAAAATATACAGGTTTTGACAGCTGAAAATGTCAGTTTTGACAGTCAAAATTGTCAAAAAATGCTGCTTTTGATAGCTGAAAAATACGATTTATATAGGTGGGAAATACCATTGTCGGCAGCTGAAAAATATTATTTTTGATATCATTCTTGAAAACAAAAAATTCAATTTTTGTCAACAAAAAGTACAAAAATTCAACTGCAGCATACTATTATTGACAACTGTATCATACCATTATTGTCAGCTAAAAAATACAATTTTTGAAAACAAAACATTTTTGACAACAAAAAGTACAATTTTTGATAGCAAAAAGAACAATTTTTGACAACAAAAAGTACAATTTTTGAAAACTGAAAATGCCATTTGACAATTTAAAAAAATTCGAAAAATGCTTTGATAGCTGGAAAATACCATTTTATAGGAGGGAAATGCCATTCTTGGCAGCTGAAAAATATCATGTTTGACAGGTGAAAAATATCATTTTTGACAGCTGAAAAATACCGTTTTTAACAGCTGAAACACATTCTTAAAAACTGCAACAAACCATTATTGACAACTGTAACACACCATTATTGTCAGCGGAAAATGCCATTTTGATAATAAAAAATGACCAAAAATGCTGCCTTTGATAGCTGAAAAATACCATTTTTATAGGTGAGAAATACCTTTTTTCACAGCTAAAAAATATAATTTTCGAAAGTTGAATAATACATTTCTTAACAGCAGAAAAATACCATTCTTGACAAATAACATTTCTATAGGTTGGAAATCGCATTTTTGACAGCTGAAAATATCATTTTTAACAGTTAAATAATACACTTCTTAACAGCTGAAAACTACCATTTTCAACAGCTGAAAAATACCATTGTTGACAACTGCAACAAACCACTATTGACAACTGTAACATACCATTATTGCCTGCTAAAAAATACAATTTTTGACTACAAAAAGTAAATTTTTGACAGCCGAAAAATGACATTTTTGGCAATAAATAATTGTCACAAAATGCTGTTTTTTATAAAAAAAATACTGTTTAATAGGTGGGAAATACCTTTTTTGACATTAAAAAGGAAACATTTTTGACAACTGAAAAATATAATTTTTGACATTTGAATAATACATTTTTTAACAGCTGAAAAATACCATTTTTAACAGCTGAAAAATACCATTCTTGGCAATTGCAACAAAACATTAGTGACAACTGTAATAAACTATTATTGTTAACAAAAAGTACAGTTTTTGAAAGCTGAAAAATGCCATTTTTGACAAATAAAAAAAATGTCGAAAATACTTTTTTTGATAGCTGAAAAATACCATTTTAGTAGCTCAGAAATACCTTTTTTGACAGCTGAAAAATAACTTTTTGACAACTGAAAAATGTAATTTTCGACAATTGAATAATACATCTCTTAACAGCTGAAAACTACTATTTTTAACAGTTGAAACATACCATTCTTGACAACTAATGTTTTGTTGCAATAATCCTATGTATCGGATTCAAAAAACTGCAAATACATTAATTAATAATATTAGATTTTGTTTATTTCATCCATCTTTAGATGTATTTAAAAGACGCTTAAGGTCAATCATTACAGATTCATCCACCAGCTGAACTACATTAGCACTGTTATGACCATGTGCATGCGTATATGTATATGTATGTGTATGTATATGTATATGTATGTGTCATATGTGTATGTTTATGCATCTATATATGTAGGCATACAACTGTATTTGTGTGTGAGAATATGTTGCGTATATGTACGTACATGTGTACATATGTTTATTAACTAATCATATTATTTATAAGGCCATACTTCATTAAGCGATAAATTATGTCGTAAACTGTATCGTATTATTATAGTATTTTTTTTGTATTCTAAAGGGAGTAATCCCGTAAATGTGTAAATAAATAAATAAATAAATAAATAAATAAACTGCAACAAACCATTGTTGACAATTGCAACACACCATTATTGTCAGCTAAAAAATACAATTTACGATAAGAAGAAAAATTTATCTTCCTATACCAAAGTAACTGGCCAAAAAGTGTTTTAAATGTACATTAAAAATTATTGCTGAGCTTGAAACTACTACAGATAGTGCCATGGCTCCTTGGCTCTGTATAACGAGCCGCCCCTGCTTTTCGCGATTTTCCATACAACATTTTCTTAGATATTCGGACTCTGCAGAATGAAATACTAGCAAACATTTAAACTTTGGAGCAGCAATTTTCTAACAGTTCAGAACGTTCGTATATCAAATTAACAGCGATGTCCAAAATTTCAAGATTAAAGTGAATTCTACATTTTTCCCCAGGATCCAAAACATTTTCATCGCATGACTCATAATTGAACATCCGCGGATTTTTTCTTATATGAACTTCAAATGAAGATACGACACTTCTGCTTCTTTGGCAAAATCATTACCCGGTTAGAAATCGGATCGGACTCGAACCAAATTTTGCATATTTCGCTACCCCCTCCTTAACCCCCGCCCGCGTGCCATGCACGCTCTAGCCCCCCGGTAGGATCGGCCCTGCCTAACATTTTGAATCATCTCTGGGGTAATTGCCTGAATTTCATTTCGGATTCTTTCTTTCAAGATATTAATGGAATTTGGTCTGTTAAAGTCATATACCTATTAGTATATACCGCGTACTATGTATAGAACGCGCATGCAGTCGTGAGGGCAATATGACAAAGAGGAAATGACCCAGGTCATGGCTCGCTTCCTTGGCGCTTGCGTCAATTTCGATCACCGACCAATAGGAAATTTCGCATATTTCAAATATATTGCCGCAAAAAGATGAAATCTAGAAACCGTTATACATATTGGTTTAATAAAATAGGTACGCATTAATATAAACAACTGTTAATATTGAAAACGTAAGTTTTCCGTGCATTATCATGTAGGGGCGACATTGGCGGAAAAAGGTTTGCACATGGTCTGGCCATGTGGTTTTTCTCCCTATGGAAGGACACTTGAAGAGAGGTGATACAAGATAAGAAATCACAAAAGTCTAGTTAGTACGTAAAGACGAACGTAGTTTTGAATGAGATCTCCTGAACGATGGGTAAATTTAATAGATATTGTTATTTGTGTAGTAATAAAGGAAAACGGGACTGTAAAATAAGTTTCCATAAGTAAGTACTTTTGTTAATAAATAGATAATCGCATTTCATTCTGAATGGTACTGATCATCCCTTGCAAAATATTTGATTCACACAAAGGTAACCCATGTTTACTGTTGAAAATAATGTACAAACAAACGAAATAGAAAATCTGCAATTACTTTGAAATAACACAAGTATAATTAAGAAATTTAACGATATAAAATTTGTTTAAAAACCATTGTATATGTCTAATCATTTACTTAGCCTCAATATTAGACATATTGTAAATAAAAATAGGAGTCATAAAAAAAACGGTTACATTTTAGAGAAATTGAATTAATAAAAATATTGTTTTTATTTAAATACCATGGAAAGAAACACCTTGTAGGCTTCTTGTAGGAATGACTTTTTTTTGTTACAACATAAATTTTAAAACATATAGTTTGTGGTCCTATCAAACTTATATATTTATATGTAATTGTAGAAAGTCGGTCTGGGAGTTCCTCATGCGTTTGATGTCATAAGCTGTTTTATATTTGAAGAAGTAAAGCTCACTGTTAACGTGCCTCATAATAAGCACTCGGGGTGCACTATACTTTCTTATAAAGAAACCAAGTATTGGGCCACTGTATTCTTTCATACGCTCCTCTGCTGAACTTCCACGAACCGCCACTGATATAGTACACAAAACAATATTTTTATTTCAGCTAAAACAATCACCACCATGATAGGGTTAACATTTATTTGAAAACTACAATTCATTATTTCTTTATAACAGGTTTCCATTGGATGTACACATGTGCTTGAAATGGAAAAGAATTTGCAAGTTAAGAGAAGAAGACAACGTCAGTCGCCTATTCATTTGCTCGCAACACTTTTCTCCAGATCAGTTTTTGAAGAGTAATATTTTGAAAAAACATGCCATTCCTTCCTGGCGTAATTGTGCAAGTATGTTATATCATTGTGGCATTAATTTGTTTTTATATTTTTTTATTCCAACAATTGAATTGAGAAGAAGTATAAAAACTCATATTGGTTATTACTATTGTTTAAGTATAACATTTTTGTCGATATTTTAGATACTTCTGTATCAGGTGCATCAGTAGAACAATTTGCCGGTGAGAGTATTGCCAATGAAAGCAGCACTAAAGAACAAATACAATGTAAAGATTTAGATATGTTGCATAATATTGGTAAGTATTAATTTCACTTCATTATGTGAGTATATTACCCCAATGGGAATATTGTAGATGAACCTGCTTCTACATCTGACAGAACGTGCATTACACCACCAAGGTATATACGACATATTAACAGATCAGCAACATTGGCAAGTGGTGCATTAAAAAAATATTTCAATGAATCAGTGAAACAAGCCAGAAAAATTAAGGTTCTACAACAGAAGAGTAGGAGATTAACAAGAAAAATACGATCCTTGAAAGAGTTAGTGGAACATCTAAAGAAAAAGGATTTGTTATCTGATGAAACAGGAGACTATGTGCTGATAAGTGGATTATCATCTTAAATGCAGTAAATGAAAATTACAAAAATTTATTAATTCCATACAGATATTTTCATTCTATATTTTATTTTAGGATCAGACACCGGACTTAATTAAAGAATTAATTGATACAAAAAGACACACACAACATTTCATTTTTAAAATTAGAAGCCGAAACTATTATTACATACATACAAAATATTAGCAATTCATCCGGTATAAAAATATTAGCCAGCAATAGGAAAACAGGATTTTTAGGAATTATTATCTGCTTAACAAATATATTTCATTTATTTAATGATTTAAAAAAATACAATCAAACTTTTTTATTATCATATAAACTGTCACAGGACTTTATAGAAACATTTTTTAGTGCAATTCGAGCAAGAGGGGGGTTTAATAACAATCCAAATGTAAAACAGTTTGAAACAGCTTATAAAAGATTACTAGTTAAACATGAAATTTCTGCGTTCAATAATTCAAATTGTTTGGGGGATACATTAGAAATTCTTCATGTGTCATCTAAGCAACAGAATTATAGAAATAGCTTAATACAACATGATGACGGTGATGAATTGATAATTGGGCAAATAGACCATGACTATTTTAAAACCATGATGACTCTCAGCCCTTTCATTGAAAATATTACCAAGTATATAGCTGGTTTTGTTATTTCAAAAATAATAAGAATTATTAAATGTGATGAGTGTGTTAAACATTTAAAAACAAATTCTAACCCTCCTACATTAATTAAATTAAAAAGTAGAGGAATATATGTCATACCATCACAAGACATTATTAAAATTTGTTTAACAGCAGAGAGGATAATTAAAGAAAATTCAAATGATATCGTCAATATTAAACAAATGAATCTCAAGCTGTGCAATACGATATATGGTGAGTGCAAACATACATTCAATTCAAACAGCATGGCACAACATATATCTGAACAGACGATCTTGGACAATCATAAGGTCCAGTTAATTAAATTAATAATTAATACCTACATTAAAATAAGATTTTTCCATGTTGCAAAGAGTGTCGTAAAAAAAAATAATAAACGCCAAAAACTACACAGGAACATATTGTTCCAACATATATAAACATTTTCTCTCATTAAAGAACATCCTCTTGATAAATTTGTATTATTTTTTAAAACCTTTTACAAAATCAAACTTACCAGCAGAGAACAGCTGATCGTTTAAACACTGCCGACCGCCATACATGCGCACTTGTACAGAGCACACACCCATTGGAGAGAAAGAGACAAAAGTAGCTTCACCGTACGTTCAGAAGGCGCCATATAGACTAATAGATATATGGTGAAACCGAAGCAGCACATTCAACTCGCGCTAGCGCTCGTTGAATCTGCAGCTCGGTTTCAACTCCAAAATATCATCGGTAATAATCATACCACTCGTTGTATTACGGCTGAAAATAATTGTAACATTAATAAATGATATTGACAAATAACGGGGAGACACATAACCTATAGTTGTTTTTTCTTGTATTTTGAGATAACTAAATATTAAGGTTCAGTAATTAATCTGTGCGTTGAATGATATCTCCCAAAAAGGTTCTACCTGCTTTTGAAATGGATAGCGAGACCCGTGCCGGAGAACGCCCTGACATGTTAGGACGCAATTTGAAACAAGTGGTATGGTTATTAATACACCAAGAGTTCATTATCAACGCAGTGGTTGTTCAGATGAAAATATTGCTCGTATACGTGATAGTATGCAAGAAGAACTAATGATGTCAATCCGTCACCGTTCACAGTATTTGAATCTTTCGCATGGTTCTACTTAACAAATTAAAAAAGAAACCTGCAATTAAAGACGTATAAAATTCAACTGATCCAAGAACTTAAACCAGTGGACTACCAGAAACGTCGTACATTTGTAAACTGGGTTTCACAAAACAAAGAAGTGGATGCTGATTTTTACAAGAAAATCATATTGAGAGATGAGGCTCATTTTCATTTGAATGGATATGTGAATCGCCAAAATTGTCGCATCTGGGGAAGTGAAATTCTACATGCTATTCAAGAAAAACCTATGCATCTGTAATGAATCCAGGGGGTTATACATAATATTTTTTTTCTCCAACCTCACGAATATGACACTAAATTATCAAGTTATTTAGAACAAAAAACGGCACATTTATGGATACTGTACAAATGTATACGTAAAACGTCCTAGGAAAAAAAACGCCAGGACAACTGATAGGCTGGTGAATATCAGTTGTTCATTGTGGTCCAATAAGAATGAAGCTATATTATGGGCACATGATTTCATCTAGTACTCTGCCTTTAATAAATGTCAAATAATTATGATTTGACATTTGTAAGTAAAATGGCACAAGTCACGTATGTTGATAGTAAATTGCCTTCTACACCACCAAATATTATAGAATCAGCGAATAGTGCCACATTAGAACTGCTTCCTGCCAAATCAAGAGAGGTGTACGAGAATTCCTATAGGCGATTTATGGAATGGAGAGAACTTCAAAATGTGTCGTCTTTTTCGGAAAATGTGTTGATTGCATATCTTTCCGATTTATCCACCAAAATGAAACCATCCACTTTATGGGGACACTATTCCATGTTAAAGGCAACTATTAGTGTGAAAAATGGTATTGATATAAAACAGTATCCCAAACTTGTACCATTTTTAAAGAGGAAGGCAGATGGATATCTACCCAAAAAATCAAAAACTTTGACGAAAGAAGAGATTAATAAATTTCTTTCTGAAGCCCCCGATAATAAATATTTAATGATTAAGGTAAGAACGTTAAATTATGTAATAATTTTATCTTAGTTTATTCAGTCTGTTTGTATTTTCAGATTGGGCTCATTTTTCGAATAGCAGGAGCACTCCGGCGCGATGAAATGTCGAAAATTACCATAGCAGATATCGACGATTTAGGGTCTGCATTATTAATACGGATTCCAAACACGAAAACGAAGAAACCAAAATCATTTACAGTCACTGGTAACACATATTTAGGCATTTATAGAAAATATATCGCTCTCCACCCCCCCAATATGAAGGAAACTCGTTTTTTTATTAAATACCAAAATGGTAAATGCCATAGACAGGTTGTAGGGGTTCATAAATTGGCGTCGATTGCGCAAGAAGTTGGTACCTTTTTAAATTTGCCGGATTTAAAATCCTACACAGGCCACTGCTTGCGACGCACTTCAGCCACGCTGTTAATTAACGCAGGTGCCGATTTAACTGCCTTAAAAAGACATGGAGGTTGGCAGTCCAGTACTGTGGCCGAGGGCTATATAGACGATTCAATTTCGAACAAATTGGAAACTGCAAACAAAATTTTCGACTTGAATTCACCCAGCACCACAGCTGTTGCCAGCACTTCCTTTGTTTCAAACATAACTGAAAGCAGAACTGAATTGGAACAAATGAACTTGAAAGTTGCAAGTTCAGGTGCTCCAATTCAGTTCCAAAATTGTCCGAATTGGTCAAATTGTAATATAACAATCCATGTTAATAGTTCAAAATAATTAAATATGTAAATGCTTATAATTGTTTCTCAAACTTTGTTTAATTGTGAATAAATTTCTTATACATATTTTTTTTTGGAAATTTTTTTTTAATTTTTTTAATTCAAAGGTTGGAGAAAAAATAATATGTTCAATTCGTACAAAAAATTCGTTTTCGGGCCTAGCAAGATCGCCGGCCTCCGCTAACGCGTCGGCCGGCAATTCTTGCTCGTCCCGAAAACTACCATTTTTTGTACTAATTAAACAAATAACTATACTTTCTCCGTTACGAAGTACGAGAAAGTATTGTGATCTTGATTTTTTTACGGAAATATCCGTTTTGGGGTCCCTAGATGCCATTTCAACAATTTCTGGAAAAAAAAATTTTGTGTCTGTGTGTGTGTGTGTGTGTGTGTGTGTGTGTGTGTGTGTGTGTCTGTGTGTGTGTGTGTGTGTGTCTGTGCGCGCTGTATCTCAAAAACTAATAAAGAAATTTATATGAAACTTTGAACATACGTTTTATTTGATAATTCGAAGAACTGAAAAGCTTTTGGTAAAATTTCGTACATGGGAAGTGGGCGATTACCTTAACTGTTTTTTGTTTTTTGCCAATATTTTCTTAAATATGAAAAATATCACAAAAACATTTAAACAAACTTTAAAGACAACAAAGAAATGATCATCTTTTGCTTGAAAACATTTTTCATAAAATCATTTTTATTCGAGAAAAAAATTTATTATTATTTTTTTAATTTTTGGTTTATAATTATAAAACGATAATAGTTACAGCAAATTTATATTAATAATAATTGTAGAGAATGCTAAAATGAACAACTTATAAAGAGTAAGTTTTTTTCGAAATCCCTTTAGTTTTTGAGTAAACTGCGTTTTTGAATTTGAAGTATAATTTTATAATTTTGACGTTTAAAACGTCATTTTCACTCGAGTTTACACAACGGTCGATGTACATTTAAAATATGATTTAAATTGAAAACAAACCATGAAAGCGTAAATATAAATGATACCATCAAGTCGGAGAAAGTAACATGATGGCCACATCACCATTTTTTTTTCCAGAAATTGTTGAAATGGCATATAGGGACCCCAAAACGGATATTTCCGTAAAAAAAAAATTGAAAAAAAAATCACAATACTTTCTCATACTTCGTAACGGAGAAAGTAAAAATTGTGTCTGTGTGTGTGTGTGCGCGCTGTAGTGGATGTTTACCTTAACTGTTTTTTGTTTTTTGCCAATATTTCCTTAAATATGAAAAATATCACAAAAAAGTTAAACAAATATTGAAGACAATAAAGAAATGAGATTATATTGTTTGAAAACATTTTTCATAAAATCATTGTTATTCGAGAAAAAAATTATTATTATTTTTTTTTCATTTTTGGTTTATAATTATTAAACGATAATAGTTTCAGTAAATTTATGTTAATAATAATTGTAGAAAATGCCAAAATGAACAACTTATAAAGAATACGTTTTTTCAATACCTCTTTTGTTTTTGAGTAAACTGAGTTTTTGAATTTGGAGTATAATTTTTCCATCTTTCATAATTTTGACGTTTTAAACGTCAGTTTGATCCGAGTTTACACAACGCTCGATGTACATTTAAAATATGATTTTAATTAAGAATAAACCATGAAAGTGTAAATATAAATGATGATACCATCGGAGAAAGTAGCATGATGACCACATCACCATTTTTTTTAAATAAGCAACAAAATTCAAAACTTTTTTCGATTTTATCTTAAAATTAAACGCTTTAAAGTACCTTCAATAGATTATGTATTTGTTTTCTTCAATTCTATTTATTTTCTTTGTAATTTTCTTCTTGAATAAGCAACAAAATTAATTCTTTCCAAACCTATTTTTTAAGTAAAAGCACTTTTTCTTGAAATTAAACACCAGTGGATTTTGTATTTTTTTCTTCCACTCTGTGTATTTTGTCCGTAATTTTCTTCTTGAAATGCACGCTGCAGAAGGTTAAAAAAATTTCATAGCTCATAACTTTTTTCCTGGCAAAGAGAAACAGATAATTTGAATTGACATTGAAATTGATTTTGAAATTTATAAATTTTTCCATCAACTCAAAATTACTGCTGCTAAAGACAATAAAAATAACAATAATTTCGTTTTGAGTTAAAATAAGCAAATGATCAAATTGATCTTAAAACAGAATACTTTTAAGTGCTCTCATGTATTTTTACTTTCTCCGTTACGAAGTACGAGAAAGTATTGTGATCGTGATTTTTTTTTCAAAATTTTTTTTTACGGAAATATCCGTTTTGGGGTCCCTAGATGCCATTTCAACAATTTCTGGAAAAACAATTTTTACTTTCTCCGTTACGAAGTACGAGAAAGTATTGTGATCGTGATTTTTTTTTCAAAATTTTTTTTTGCGGAAATATCCGTTTTGGGGTCCCTAGATGCCATTTCAACAATTTCTGGAAAAAAATTTTTTGTGTCTGTGTGTGTGTGTGTGTGTGTGTCTGTCTGTGTGCGCTGTATCTCAAAAACTAATAAAGCAATTGATATGAAACTTTGAACATACGTCTTATTTGATAATCCGAAGAACTGAAAAGCTTTTGGTAAAATTTCGTACACCGGAAGTGGGTGTTTACCTTAACTGTTTTTTGTTTTTTGCCAATATTTTCTTAAATATGAAAAATATCACAAAAACATTTAAACAAACATCAAAGACAACAAAGAAGTGAACATCTTTTGCTTGAAAATATTTTTCATAAAATCATTGCTATTCGAGAAAAAAATTAATTAATTTTTTTAAATTTTTGGTTTATAATTATGAAACGATAATAGTTACAGCAAATGTATATGAATAATAATTGTAGAGGATGCCAAAATAAACAACTTCTAAAGAATAAGTTTTTTTCGAAATCTCGTTAGTTTTTGAGTAATCGGAGTTTTTGAATTTGAAGTATAATTTTCCATATTTCATGATTTTGACGTTTTAAACGTCAGTTTCATCCAAGTTTACGCAACGCTCGATGTACATTTAAAATATGATTTTAATTGAAAATAAATCCATGAAAACGTAAATATATTGTCGGAGAAAGTAACATGATGGCCACATCACCATTTTTGTTTTTTGCCAATATTTTCTTAAATATGAAAAATATCACAAAAACATTTAAACAAACTTTGAAGACAACAAAGAAATGAACATATTTTGCTCGAAAACATTTTTCATAAAATCATTTTTATTCTAGAAAAAAATTGATTATTATTTTTTTAATTTTTGGTTTATAATTACAAAACAATAATAGTTACAGCAAATTTATGTTAATAATAATGGTAGAGAATGCTAAAATGAACAACTTATAAAGAATAAGTTTTTTTCGAAATCCATTTAGTTTTTGAGTAAATTGAGTTTTTAAATTTCAAGTGTAATATTTCCATCTTTCATAATTTTGACGTTTTAAACGTCAGTTTCATGCGAGTCTACTAAACGCTTGATGTACATTTAAAATATAATTTATATTTAAAATAAACTATGAAAGCGTAAATATAAATGATACCATCTAGTCGGAGAAAATAACATGATGACCACATCACCAGTTTTTTTCTTTGAGGATTCTTTTTCAGGACTTTTTGAGAAATTTCTTTCAAGACTTATTTTTAGGACTTTTTCTTTCGGGACCTTTATTCTCAAAATTTTATTAACAGGATTTTTTTTCAGGAATTTTTTCTCCAGACGTTTTCGGGACTCTCTTAAGAACCCTTTGTTCAGGGTTAATTGTTAGGATTTTTTTTTTTAATTTTCTTTATGACATTTTTTCTTTTATTTTTAGCATTTTCAAAACTTTTTATTTCAGAATTTTTGTTAAGGATTTATTTTAGGCCTTTTTGCGGGACTTTTTTCAACACTCTGGGATTTCCTTTTCAGGACAATTTCTTCAGATATTTTTAAGGACCATTTTAAGGATTTCTTTATTCTTTGAGGATTCTTTTTCAGGACTTTTTAAGAAATTTTTTTCAAGACTAATTTTTAGGAATTTTTCTTTCAGGACCTTTATTTTCAAAATTTTATTATCAGGATTTTTTTTCAGGAATCTTTTCTCCAAACGTTTTCGGGAGTTTCTTAAGAACCCTTTGTTCAGGATTAATTTTTGGGATTTTTTTCAGAATTTTTTTTTTATTTTCTTCATGACATTTTCTATTTTATTTTTAGCATTTTTTTTCAAAACTATTTTCAAAACTTTTTATTTCAGGATTTTTGTTAATGATTTATTTTAGGCCTTTTTGCAGGACACTCTGGGATTTCTTTTTCAGGACAATTTCCTTAGATCTTTTTAAGGACTTTTTACAATGCTTTTTTCAGATTTTTTTTTGTTTATTTTGTTTATTTCAGGGTAATTTTTCAAGACTGTTTTACAGGACAATTTTTTGTGATATTTCATTAGGACTTTTTGTCTGAACTTTCTTCACGACTTTTTAGGACTCTTTTCCAGAACATTTATTTCTGGTATTTTGTATGACTTTTTTTCACAGCTTTTGTCAATACTCTTTCTCACGATTTTATTTCCAGGACTGTTCCTCCAGGACATTTTTTCGGGACTTTTTTTCGATACTTTCTTAGGAAGCTCTTGTTCGGGACTTCTTTTCAGGATTCTTTTCAGAATTTTCTTCATTGCTTTTTTCAGAAATATTTTTTCGGGATTTTTTTTTCCTTTTCCTTTTCCTACTTTTTTTAGTACTATATATCAGGACATTTTTAAAAGTAATAATATTTTTAAGGACAATTTCTTCTGAAGTTTTTCAGGTCTTATTTAAGACAGTGTTTTTTTCAGAAATGTTTTTCTTTTAGGATTTCTTTGTCATTCTCATAACTTTTTTTCAAGACTGTTATTACAGGATATTTTAGAAGCACTCTCTTTCAAGGCTTTTTTCAAGACTTTCTTCAGGAGTTGTTTCAGGACTTATTTTAGGACTCTCCTTTGGGACTCTTTTTCGGACTTCTATCGGGATTATTTTAAGGACATTTATTTCTGGTGTTTTATAAATATGAAGACTTAATTTTTCAGGACTCTTTTTGCAGTACTTTTTTCAGGACTTTTTTCACAACTCTTTTTCACAACTTTTTAACAGTATTCTTTTTCAAGACTTTATTTCCAAAACTGTTTCTCCAGGACTTTTTTTTTGTCAGGTCTTTCTTTTAGGACTTTATTTCTGGTCTTTTTGAAGGACCTGTTTTTCAAGACATTTCTTTGTCAGGACTCTTTTTTCAGGACTTTTTTATCTGAACTTTTTTCAAGACTTGTTCAGGACTTTTATTAGGTTTTTTATGACGTTTTAATCAGGACTATCTTTAGAAATCATTTTCTATACTTTCTCGTTCAGGATTTTTATTGTAAATTCAATACAACGAAATGTAGCCTGAATATATGAATATTCAACCTGTTCGTAACTCAGCAAGCAAAATTAAGTTTTACTAAGACTATAAACAAATAACTTATTAATTTTTATTTTATTTTTTTAGGACTATTAATCAGCACTATTTTTATAAATCTTTTTCAGGACTTTTTTTAGTTTTCCAGTAAACTTACGTTAAAGATTATTATAATTTCAAAAATAATTCGTCATTTTTGCCTTTCATAATTTTGACGTTTCAAACGTTATTACCATCATGTGAAACTCTCGATTTAAAATATGATTTAAATTTAAAATAATGAATGAATCTATAAATATAAATAATTATTATACCATCAAATAATCGGAGAAAGTAACATGATAGCCACATCACCTTTTTACTTTCTCCGTTACGAAGTACGAGAAAGTATTGTGATCGTGATTTTTTTTTCAAAAATTTTTTTTACGGAAATATCCGTTTTGGGGTCCCTAGATGCCATTTCAACAATTTCTGGAAAAAAAAAATTTGTGTCTGTGTGTGTGTGTGTGTGTCTGTGTGTGTGTGTGTGTGTCTGTCTGTGCGCGCTGTATCTCAAAAACTAATAGAGCAATTGATATGAAACTTTGAACATACGTCTTATTTGATAATCCGAAGAACTGAAAAGCTTTTGGTAAAATTTCGTACATCGGAAGTGGGTGTTTACCTTAACTGTTTTTTGTTTTTTGCTAATATTTTCTTAAATATGAAAAATATTGCAAAAAAATTTAAACACATATTAAAGACAATAAAGAGATGAGATTATTTTGTTTGAAAACATTTTTCATAAAATCATTGCTATTCGAGAAAAAAATTTATTAATTTTATTTTTATTTTTGGTTTATAATTATGAAACGATAATAGTTACAGCAATTTTATATGAATAATAATTGTAGAGAATATCAAAATGAACAACTTCTAAAGAATACGTTTTTTTCGAAATTCCTTTAGTTTTTCAGTAAACTGAGTTTTTGAATTTAAAGTATAATTTTTCCATCTTTCATAATTTTGACGTTTTAAACGTCAGTTTCCTCCGAGTTTACAAAGCGCTCGATATACATTTAAAATATGAATAAAATTGAAAATAAACCATGAAAGCGTAAATATAAATAATACCATCAAATCGGAGAAAGTAACATGATGGCCACATCACCATTTTTACTTTCTCCATTACGAAGAAAGTATTGTGATCGTGATTTTTTTTTTAAAAATGAGATTATTTTGTTTGAAAACATTTTTCATAAAATCATTGTTATACGAGAAAAAAATTTATTATTATTTTTTTAATTTTTGGTTTATAATTATAAAACGATAATAGTTACAGCAAATGTATGTTAATAATACTTGTAGAGAATGTTAAAATGAACAACTTACAAAGAATACGTTTTTTTTCGAAAGCCCTTTAATTTTTGAGTAAACTGAGTTTTTAAATTTGAAGTATAATTTTTCCATCTTTCATAATTTTGACGTTTTAAACGTCGGTGTCATCCTCTCGATGTGCATTTAAAATATGATTTAAATTGAAAATAAACGATGAAAGCGTAAATATAAATGATACCATCAAGTCGGAGAAAGTAACATGATGGCCACATCACCATTTTTGTGTCTGTGTGTGTGATGGTGTGTGTGTGTGTGGCTGTGTGTGTGTGTGTCTGTGCGCGCTGTATCTCAAAAACTAATAAACCAATCGATATGAAACTTTAAACATACGTCTTATTTGATAATCCGGAGAACTGAAAAGCTTTTGGTAAAATTTCGTACACCGGAAGTGGGTGTTTACCTTAACTGTTTTTTGTTTTTTGCCAATATTTTCTTAAATATGAAAAATATCACAAAAATATTTAAACAAATATTGAAGACAACAAAGAAATGAACATCTTTTGCTTGAAAATATTTTTTATAAAATCATTGCTATTCGAGAAAAAAAATTATTATTATTTTGTTAATTTTTGGTTTATAATTATGAAACGATAATAGTTACAACAAATTTATTTGAATAATAATTGTAGAGAATGCCAAAATGAACAACTTCTAAAGAATAAGTTTTTTTCTAAATCTCGTTAGTTTTTGAGTAAACCGAGTTTTTGAATTTGAAGTATAATTTTTCCATCTTTCATAATTTTGACGTTTTAAACGTCAGTTTCATCCAAGTTTACGCAACGCTCGATGTACATTTAAAATATGATTTCAATAAACCATGAAAACGTAAATATAAATGATACTATCAAGTCGGAGAAAGTAACATGATGGCCACATCACCATTTTTTTTTTTGATTTTCCATTCTCGAAATGAGCGTTGCAGAAAGTCCGTACATATTCCAACCCTCATTGCTGTTTTTCTGACAAAGAAAAACAAATTAACATAATTGCTGTTAAAATATAATACTTGTAAGTATCTTTAATGGATTTTGTAAATTTCTCCCAAACCTTTACATTTTTCTTTGTAAATTTCTTCCAAACCATGACATTTTTTTTTGTAATATTATTTTCAAACTGAGCGCCATTGAAAGAGAAATTGAGGGATCGATCACCCCTTCGTATAAGTGGATTTTTCGTATAACTGAATAATTAGCTTGCTCGAGGGTGTGCAGAAAAAAATCTTAAAGTATTTATCTTTCAAGAAGCATGGTGTTTACCCGGACAGAGCTGTATCATACACCAGCCTACTACTTGAATTTAATCTATGGTCTATAGCAAACAAACATAGGTTTCTTTTAACTTGCAATTTATATAAGCTTGTCAATAGCAGAGTTGATAATCAAATGTTTACTGAAAGACTTAAATTTCATGTTCCTAGACTAAGTTCACGCAACCCTTACACATTTTCATTTGTATTCAATTCATCACTATCACTCGCCCCTTTTTAAAATGTATAAATGTTACTATGAAGTTCAACACCAGGCGGATATTTTTCACCCTGGCTTTATATTTTTTTTAAATAATGTTCTGTAATTATTATAATGTTTAATGCAATGTTTCACTTATGTATGCATCTGTTTTTAATTTAATTTTATTTCAATTGCTATTATATTACCCTGTTAATGGATCTTGATATCTGTTGGGAAGTAAATATTATTATTATTATTATTATTATTATTAAGTACCCATGCCCTTACAGGGTGGGCAAAATTCGATGGTTTTATAGGGGATCTCGATAACTATAATAGATGGAGAAAAACGGATGGCGCATCCTCGAACTCTTTTCTCGAGAAAAACTCAATGGTGAAAACTAAATTTATTTATCTTCTTTTGTTTTCGAGTTATAGCCAAAAAGTCATTTTTTTCCATTTTCGATATATTGAAATATCTCAGTTGTTTATTATTTGACAATAATGAAAGTTATATGTTGTTTCGACTTTTTTGAAAAGAATAAAATAAGCTTAAAGGAATTCCGATATCTTCATTAATATGAAAGTTATAACATAAAGTTGTGTTTTTGATGCGAGCGCGCCTCTGTGGAATATTGAAGATCCTGCAGCGAAAACGGAATGCAAAGGGTTAAAGACGTGTAATTTGCCATCTACTAATTCATATTTATAAAAAATGGTGATGTGGCCATCATGTTACTTTCTCCGATTTGACGATTAGACCAAAACCTTGAAAATACTGGCAAAACGTTAAAAAATCGCTGCTTCAGGTTAAAAATCTAAAATATTCGCCAATCAAAAATTCGCTGATAGAAATCAATATTTAAACAATAAAATTTAAACATAGGCCCAAAAAAATCTAAATATCGAAAACTATGGCCTAAACATAAAAAACGTAAACTAAAACATCGAAAATTTCAACAAACACATCGAAAATGTTGTCTAAAATAAAGATTATTTAGGCAAAAAAAATTAAAAATTTGGAATAAATTGAGGCGAAAACAGGTAAAGGTAAAGATCTAAAATATGGACCAAAAAATGCAGACCAAAATATTGTAAATTCAAGTAAAAGAAAAAATATTTAGCTAGCCCCTAAAATAATTCTTTGGCTCAAAATAAGTTTCCGACCAGAAACTCGAAAATAATGCAAAAAAAAATAAAATAAAAAACAATAATCCAGGTTAAAAAGTAAAGGGCAAAAAATCAAAAACCGACCAAAAAACTCGAAAAGACCGGCACAAAAATCGCGCATAAAAATCAATAATTCAGATTAGAAAATTTAAAATACGAGTATAACACAAAAAAGCTAAAACGTAAACCAATAATTAGGACCTAAATATCAAAAATACGGACCAAAAAATCGAAACTTTTAACACGCAACCTAAATTTTCACGCCAAAATAAAGAATATTTAGGCCAAAATAAAGAATATTTAGGTCAAAAATCAAAAATTTGGAATAGTAAACGAAGTTACAGGCCAGAGATCCAAAAATACAGATAAAAAAATTCAAGTAAAGAAAAAATAGTTTGCCGTTTTCACCTTCAAAATAACCCTGTAGCTCAGAGTAAGTTTCTGAACAGAAACTCAAATTGAAAATAAAAAAATCTAAAATATGGGTCAAGAAAACAAAAAATTAGACCAAATACTGAAAATTTGGGACAAAAAAATTAAAAAAAGTAGGCCAAAATAAAGAATATTTAGGCCAAAAATCAAAACTTTGAAAAAAAAGAAATTACAGGCCAGAGATCTAAAAATGCAGATAAAAAAAATTCAAGCAAAGAAAAATCGTTTGCCATTTTCACCCTCAAAATAACCCTGTAGCTCAGAGTAAGTTTCCGAACACACACTAAAATTGAAATTTGAAAAATTTAAAATATAGGACGAAAAAAAAACAAAATTTGGGGCTAAAAATAAAAAATACAGATTAAAAAATCGAAAATCTTAATAAACAAATGGAAAATTTCAGCCAAATAAAGAAATCTTAGGACAGAAGATCAAAAATTTGGACCAAAAAATCGAAAATACAGGTCAAAATTTAACAATTGTGGCCAAAAGATTGAAAACATGGGCCTAAAAATAAAAAAATGCAGAACAAAAAGTTAAAAAATCGAAAATCTTAATAAACAAATCGAAAATTTTGGCCAAATAAGGAAATCTTAGGTCATAAAATCAAAAAATTTTGACCAAAAAAATCCAAACTACAAATAAAAATTCAACAATTGTGGCAAAAAATCGAAAATTTTGACCAAAAATCGAAAGCACGAGCTTAAAAATCAAAATACTGACCAAAAAAGTCGAAAATTTCAACAGATCATTTTAAAATTAGGACCAACGTAAACAACATTTATGAAAAAAATCAAGAATTTAAAGGAAACAAATCGAAGAAACAGGCAAAAAATATAAAATACGAGCACAAAAATTCTGGTCTAAAAATAATTTGCCCCAAAAATAACACAAGCTCAAATTAAGATACGATCCGAAACTCTAAAATAATACCAAAAAAATAAAAAAACAGTGTTACTTTTTCCGATTATAATACTTTATGTTTACACTTTCATGGTTTATTTTCAATTGAAATCACATTTTAAATGTGCATAGAGCGTTTAGTAAAATTGGATGAAACTAACGTTTAAAACGTGAAAATTATGAAAGATGAAAATGACAAATTATACTTTAAATTCTAATAGTCAATTTACTCAAAACCCAAAGAGATTTCGAAAAATACTTATTCTATATAAGTTGTTCATTTTGGCATTCTCTACAATTATTATTAAAATACATTTGCTGTAAGTATTATCGTTTCATAATTTTAAACCATTTCATGAAAAATATTTTCAAGCAAAACATGTTTATTTCTTTGCTTTCTTCAAGATTTGTTTGAGTGCTTTTATAGTACTTTTCATATTTAAAAAATTATCGGAGAAAAACAAAAAACGGTTAAGGTAAACACCTACTTCCGGTGTACGAAATTTTACCAAAAGCTTTTCAGTTCTTCGGATTATCAAATAAGGCTTATATTCAAAGTTTGATGTTCATTCAAGTAGTAGTTTTTTAGACACAGCGCGCACAAGCAAACAGGCATACATTTTAACAGGAATGCATATTGAAAAAATGGTGATGTGGCCATCATGTTACTTTCTCCGACTTGATGGCATCATTTATATTTAAGCTTCCATGGTTTATTTTCAATTTAAATCATATTTTAAGTGTGCATCGAACGTTTCGTAGACTCGGATAAAACTCAGTTTACTCAAAAACTAAAGAGATTTCGAAAAAAATGTATTCTTCATAAATTGTTCATTTTGGCATTCTCTACAATTATTATTAACATAAATTTGCTGTAACTATTAGTATTTCATAATTGTATACCAAAAATGAAAAAAAAAATTAATATTTTTTTTTCTCGATTAACAATGATTTTATGAAAAATGTTTTCAAACAAAATATTCGCATTTCTTTATTGTCTTCAATATTTGTTTAAATGTTTTTGTGATATTTTTCATATTTAACAAAATATTGGCAAAAAACAAAAAACAGTTAAGGTAAACACCCACTTCCGATGTACGAAATTTTACCAAAAGCTTTTCAGTTCTCCGGATTATCAAATAAAACGTATGTTCAAAGTTTCATATCAATTGGTCTATTCGTTTTTGAGATACAGCGCGCACAGACACACACACACACACACACACACACACACACACACACAGACACACACACACACAGACACAAAATTTTTTTTTCCAGAAATTGTTGAAATGGCATCTAGGGACCCCAAAACGGATATTTCCGTAAAAAAAATTTTTGAAAAAAAAATCACGATCACAACACTTTCTCGTACTTCGTAACGGAGAAAGTAAAAATGGTGATGTGGCCATCATGTTACTTTCTCCTACTTGATGGTATCATATATATTTATGCTTTCATGGTTTATTTTCATTTTAAATCATATTTTAAATGTACATCGAGCGTTTTGTAGACTCGGATAAAACTGACGTTTAAAACGTCGAAATTATGAAAGATGGAAAAATTATACTTCAAATTCAAAAACCTCAGTTTACTCAAAAACTGAAGGGATTTCGAAAAAAACTTATTCTTAATAAGTTGTTCATTTTGGTATTCTCTGCAATTATTATTAACATAAATTTCCTGTAACTATTATAGTTTCATATTTATAAACCAAAAAAAAAAATATTAATAAATTTTTTTCTCGAATAAAAATGATTTTATGAGAAATATTTTCAAACAAAATAATCTCATTTCCTTATTGTCTTCAATATTTGTTCAATTGTTTTTGTGATATTTTTTATATATAAGAAAATATTGGCAAAAAACAAAAAACAAAAAACAGTTAAGGTAAACACCCACTTCTGGTGTACGAAATTTTACCAAAAGCTTTTCAGTTCTTCGGATTATCAAATAAGACGTATGTTGAAAGTTTCATATCAATTGCTCTATTAGTTTTTGAGATACAGCGCGCACAGACACACACACACACACACACACACAGACACACCATCACACACACAGACACAATTTTTTTTTTCAGAAATTGTTGAAATGGCATCTAAGGACCCCAAAACGGATATTTCCGTAAAAAAATTTTTTTAAAAAAAAATCACGATCACAATACTTTCTCGTACTTCGTAACGGAGAAAGTAAAAAGGGTTGCATACCAACAGATATGCACCGGATTCATCGGGGGGCATCACGAACGCATTAACCCGCAAACCTCGTCAAACAAAGAGTTGAATAATTTAACGTACCTATACACTATATTTACTAATATAATCAATAGTTTCCCCATCGGTGCGAAACGTGCTATAGTAGTCCAGGATTCTGGTGTATTGCTAGATCCGACGTGTACACCGGAAAGTTTTCGGATTTAAAAAATTAGTTTTATTATGAAAAGTAACATGAAGTAGATATTCATACTACCATACGAAAAGACAGTTTAAAGTCTAAATGTTTTAAATTTTCTAGTTCGCCTTATCAGGACATTTTCAAAAGAATAAAGTCCTTAGCCGATTAAGATACTAAAATCGGCCTTACACGGTTTTTTTACTTTCTCCGTTACGAAGTACGAGAAAGTATTGTGATCGCGATTTTTTTTTCAAAATTTTTTTTTACGGAAATATCCGTTTTGGGGTCCCTAGATGCCATATCAACAATTTCTGGAAAAAAAAAATTTGTGTCTGTGTGTGTGTGTCTGCTGTGTGTGTGTGTGTGTGTGTGTGTGTGTGTGTGTGTCTGTCTGTGTGCGCTGTATCTCAAAAACTAACAGAGCAATTGATTTTAAACTTTCAACATACGTCTTATTTGATAATCTGAAGAACTGAAAAGCTTTTGGTAAAATTTCGTACACCGGAAGTGGGTGTTTACCTTAACTGTTTTTTGTTTTTTGCCAATATTTTCTTAAATATGAAAAATATCACGAAAACATTTAAACAAACATTGAAGACAACAAAGAAATGAACATCTTTTGCTTGAAAATATTTTTCATAAAATCATTGCTATTCGAGAAAAAAATTTATTATTTTTTTTTTAACTTTTGGTTTATAATTATGAAACGATGATAGTTACAGCAAATGTGTGTGAATAATAATTGTAGAGAATAGCAAAATGAACAACTTCTAAAGAATAAGTTTTTTTCGAAATCTCGTTAGTTTTTGAGTAAACCGAGTTTTTGAATTTGAAGTATATTTTTTCCGTTTCATAATTTTGAACGTCAGTTTCATCCGAGTTTACGCAACGCTTGATTTAAAATATGATTTCAATTGAAAATAAACCATGAAAACGTAAATATAAATGATACCATCAAGTCGGAGAAAGTAACATGATGACCACATCACCATTTTTAAAATACACTAAACTCTGGGATTTAATATACAGGGTCTTCATTTCAAAAGGAGCCACCCTGAATAACTTTGGATCTGAAGTACTTACGGTTTTAAGAAAAAATACGTCAATTTTGTTTTTGAGGGGGAACTCAAAAAACACTGTTTTTAGAATTTTATCTTTCACCCCCTCACCCCCAACCACCCCATCCTTAAAATTTCAAATGGCACCCCCTATTGTGCTGTACCTTATTTTAAAGGGCATAAAAAATGCTATCCAGCAAAGTAAAAATAATTGAAATCGGTTCATTTGTTTTAGAGAGAAAGGGTATTCATTTCAAAATAAGCCACCCTGAATAACTCTGGTTCTGAAGTAGTCACGGTTACAGGAAAAAATATTTCAATTTTGTTTTTGAGGCGAAACTTAAAAACACTGTTTTTATAATTTTACCTTTTACCCCCTCACCCCCAGCCACCCCATCTTTATAATTTCAAATGGCACCCTCTATTGTGCGATACCTTATTTTAAAGGGCATAAAAAATACTATCCAGCAAAGCGAAAATAATTGATATCAGTTCATTTGTTTTAGAGAGAGAGGGTATTCATTTCAGAATAAGCCACCCTGAATAACCCTAGTTCTGAAGTAGTCACTGTTTTAAAAAAAAAACGTCAATTTAGTTTTTGAGGGGGAACTTAAAAAACACCGTTCTTCGAATTCTATCTATCACCCCCTCACCCTCAACCATCCCAACTTTAAAATTTCAAATGGCACTCTCTATTGTACGATACCTCATTTTAAAGGCAATATAAAATATTATCCATCCAGCAAATGAAAAATATTTGTAATCAGTTCATTTGTTTTAGAAAGAGAGGGTCTTTGTTTCAAAACAAGCCACCCTGATAACTTTGGATCTGAAGTAGTTACGGTTTTAAGCAAAAATACGTCAATTTTATTTTAGAGGGTGGAACTTGAAAAGCACTGTTTCTATAATTTTTTCTTTCACCCCCAGCCACACAATCTTTGGTGTGGCATATTTTGATATGAATATCTCTGAAACAAATGAACTGATTTAAATTCATTTTTATTTGCTGGACAGTATTTTGTATGCCCTTTAAAATGAGGTGTCGCACAAAAGGGGATGCCATTTGAAATTATAAAGATGGGGTGGCTGGGGGTGAGGGGGTGAAAGATAAAATTATAAGAACAGTGTTTTCAAGTTCCGCCTCAAAAACAAAATTGACATATTTTTTCCTGTAACCGTGACTACTTCAGAGACAGGGTTATTCAGGGTGGCTTATTTTAAAATGAATACCCTCTCTCTCTAAAACAAATGAAGCGATTTCAATTATTTTTGCTTTGCTGGATAGCATTTTTTATGCCCTTTAAAATGAGGTATCGCACAATAGGGGGTGCCATTTGAAATTTTAAAGATGGGGTGGCTGGGGGTGAGGGGGTGAAAGATAAAATTCTAAAAACAGTGTTTTTTAAGTTCCCCCTCGAAAAAAAAATTGTCGTATTTTTTCTTAAAACCGTAACTACTTCAGATCCAAAGTTATTCAGGGTGGCTCCTTTTGAAATGAAGACCCTGTATAAATCACAAAACCAAAGAAACTCAATTAACACCTCAGCAGTTTTACAAACCAAAAACGCAATTTTGGTAAAAATTTGCGATTTTGGCAATTTTTCTCGACTCGCCTTGAATATTACTCTATATTTATTTTAAATACACTAAATCCGCTCCATTTTGGCGTTTTGTTTTCAGAACTTTTTTCAGGTCTTTTTCAAGGACTTTTTTTCTTTGAGGACTCTTTTTAAGAAATTCTTTTTAAGACTTATTTTTAGGACTTTCAGGACCTTCATTTTCAGGATTTCTTTTCAAAATTTTATCAACAGGATTTTTTTTTCAGGAATTTTTTCTCCCGAAGTTTTCGGGACTTACTTAAGAACTCTTTGTTCAGGATTAATTTTTGGGATTTTTTTCCGAAAAAAATTTTCAAAATTTTCTTCATGCCATTTTTTAGAATTTTTCTTTTTATGACCTTTTTTGGACCTTTTCAAGGACTTTTTCAGAGATTTTTAGCATTTTTTTTCAAGACTATTTTCAAAATTTTTTATTTCAGAATTTTTGTTAAGGATTTTTTTTCAGGAATTTTTTCTCCGGACGTTTTGGGACTTTCTTAAGAATTCTTTGTTTAGGATTAATTTTTGGGATTTTTTTCTGAAAAAAATTTTCTTCATGACATTTTTTAGAATTTTTCTTTTCATGACCTTTTTTGGACCTTTTCAAGGACTTTTTCAGATATTTTTTTCAAGACTATTTTCAAAACTTTTTATTTCAGGATTTTTGTTAAGGATTTATTTTAGGCCTTTTTGCATGACTTTTTTCAAAACTCTTTGGGATTTCTTTTTCAGAACAATTTTTTCAGTTCATTTTAAGGACTTTTTACAATGCCATTTTTCAGATTTTTTTGCTTTGTTTATTTTGTTATTTTTAGAGCAATTTTTCACGACTGTTTTTACAGGACAATTTTTGAGATATTTCATCAGGAATCTTTGTAAGCGCTTTCTTCAGGACTTATTTCAGGACTTTTTAGGAATCTTTTTCGGGACATTTATTTCTGGTATTTTGTATGAAGACTATTTTTCCGGACTTTTTTTCACGGCTTTTGTCAATACTCTTTCTCACGACTTTATAACAAGAGGTTCCTAATTAATCTAGTTCAGGACTTCTTTTCAAAAATTTCTTCGTTGCTTTTTTCAGAAATATTTTTTCGGGATTTTTTTTCCTTCGTTACAGGACTTTTTTCAGTACTATATTTCAGAACATTTTTGAAAGTAATATTTTTTTTCAGGACAATTTCCTCAGAACTTTTTCAAGTCTACAGGTTTTTTTTTTTGGAAATGTTTTTTAGGATTTTTTTACGATCTTATTTTCATAACTTTTTTTCAATACCGTTATTACAGGACATTTTTTCAGGATAATTTATTAGGACTCTCTTTCGGGGCTTTTTTAAGACTTTCTTCAGGAGTTTTTCAGGACTTATTTTAGGACTTTCCTTCGGGACTTTTTTTATGACTCTTTTTCGGACTTCTTTTGGGATTTTTTTAAGGACATTTATTTCTGGTGTTGTATATGAAGACTTATTTTTTCAGGATTCTTTTTGCAGTACTTTTTCAGGACTTTTTTCACTATTTTTTAACAGTACTCTTTTATTTCCAAAACTGTTTCTCCGAGACTTTTTCTCAGTTCCTTTTTGTGTCAGAACTCTTTTTTCAGTACTTTCTTTTAGGACTTTATTTCTGGTCTTTTTGAAGGACTTGTTTTTTAAGACATTTTTTTGTCTGGACTCTTTTTTCTGGACTTTTTATCAGGACTTATTTCAAGACTTGATCAGGACTTTTATTGGGATTTATAATGACTTTTTAATCTGTACTATTTTTAGAAATCTTATTCAGGACTTTCTTGTTCAGGGCTTTTATTAATTTTTTTAGGATTTATTCTTCAGGAGTTTTTTCATGACTTATTTTATGTGCCTTTTCTTCCGTACTTTTTTGGGACTTCTTTTGGGATTTTTTTAAGGACATTTATTTCTGGTGTTTTATACGAAGATTTTTTTTTCAGGATTCTTTTTGCAGTACTTTTTCAGGATTTTTCTCACAACTCTTTTTCACAACTTTTTAACAGTACTCTTTTATTTCCAAAACTGTTTCTCCAAGACTTTTTCTCTGCACCTTTTTGTGTCAGAACTCTTTTTTCAGTACTTTCTTTTAGGACTTTATTTCTGATCTTTTTGAAGGACCTGTTTTTCAAGACTCTTTGTGTCTGGACTTTTTTTTCAGGACTTTTTATCAGGACTTTTTTTCAAGACTTGTTCAGGACTGTTATTAAGTTTTTTCATGACTTTCTTATTTGTACTATTTTTAGAAATCTTATTCAGGACTCTCTTTTTCAAGGTTTTTATTAGTTTTTTTAAGATTTATTAATCAGGACTATTTTTAGAAATCATTTTCAAGACTTACTTGTTCAGGATATTTATTAGACTTTTTTAGGACTTTTTAATCAGAACTATTTTTGGAAATCTTTTCCGGGACTTTTTTTAGCTTTTTTTTAGTTTTTCAGTAAACTTACGGTAAAGATTTAATAGAAATCTTTTCCAGGACTTTTTTTAGCATTTTTTCTTTTTAGTTTTTCAGTAAACTTACGGTAAAGATTTAACAAATAATTTGTCATTTTTACCTTTTATAATTTTGACGTTTCAAACGTCATTACCATTCGATAATGTGAAACTCTCGATTTAAAATATGATTTAAATTGAAAATAATGAATGAATCTATAAATATAAATAACTATTATACCATCAAATAATCGGAGAAAGTAACATGATGGCCACATCACCATTTTTTTCCAAGTCATATTAAAATAGTCCCCCTAGTAAGACATTTTTTTACTATTTCTTTGAACCCCTGCTCGCCCCAGGGGCGGAGATATTTAGCCATTTAAGGCCAATTAAAATTACTTTTTTCGATTGTAATGACCGAACAATGTATTTATAATAAAACGGGTATAAGTGCATACATGCTTGTTTTGAGATAATTTAATTTAAAGTTAATTAATTGTACAAAATTCCAAAACAGATATATATGAACAAGGATGGGATTTTGCTATTTCTTGGCAATGGGCAGTAATACCCATTTTAATCTGAATTATACTACACTTAATTATGATAATGTGCACACTGAATGTAATGTTTATATTATTATTTATATATTTGCCGCCGTTGGCATTCCCATATCTGTCGGTGGTTCCCCTGGAGATAATCACACATTTAAATGTCCTTGTCGAGGCGTTGCAGGGAAATAATAAATATGCATATAATTTACTAATTAACGTTAATGCATTTCAGTTAAAATTCAATTTATTTAAGCAACAATTATCACAAAAAAGATTAGATCATTTTCCGACAGTTGGAACATTAAATATTTCCACGTATAAATTTGCTGAGTATTTAGATCTCATTACTAGATTATGTGAAGAGTATTCCAGAAGATTTTCGGATTTCGGTAGAATAGAAAATCTTGTCGATTGTGCATCAACGATTTTCCTTAGACGTTGAAGGAATACCAAGTGAACTTGACATTATAGACTTGCAATGTAATAATAATTTAAAAGATTTATATTGTAGTGAAGAAATATGCTCCTTTTATAATTTTTTGGGCTCGGATGAGTTTTCTAATTTAAAAAATTCAGCCCAAATATGTTCGTTATTTTTGGATCAACGTACATTTGCGAACAAACATTTTCAATATTGAATTTTAACAAAAACCCGTTCAGATCCTGTATTAGTGATGAACATTTAAAGGCAGTTTTTCAGAATTTCAACAACAAAATTTTCAACAGACATACGGAAAAATATAAGCGATGCTAAAAAATTTCACTTTAGCCATTAAATTTTGATATGTATTAAAGTTGTATGTTTTGAGAAAATTTCATTCACCTTCAAAAGTTGAATCAAATTGTTAGTTTTAAATCAATGTTATATGCGTTTATATGTGTAAACATCATTTTTTCAATTACATTTTTGTTTTATTTAAAATTGCAAGTTTTCATATAAGAATTTAGTAATTTGTTTATAATTATTTTATAATTTTTTTATTCATTTTATTGTTTTATGTTGTATGAGTATTGTACACTTTGATAATTATCTAAAATTAATGTTTTTTTTTTTTCAATTTGTTTTTCTTTAAATTGCTTAATAAATACATGTTTTACTTCAAAAATATTGGTTTTAAAATGAATTAAATAACATCCTTGGCAAAAACTATACTTAAAATTAGAAAAAGAAATTGTAGCGGTTAAATTTTCATCCGCAATTTGCCCACCCCTGGTTCAGGCAATAGATTCCGACACTTTGGCGTTTCTACCGTTAACGGTGCTTGGAATACTTATATTCCAATAGTAGTCTCCGTTTCCTCATAAGCAACTAACTGCACTGATGAGACCTGAAAGGTCGAAATCGGTCTGTAGGTGTTCTGATGTGGAAATAATATTTTATGTTTACATTATATTTATATATCATCTTTTGTTTTCGAGTTATAGCCAAAAAGTAATTTTTTCCCTTTTCGATATATTGCAATATCTCAGTTGTTTATCTTTTGACAATAATGAAAGTTATATGTTATTGAGGCATTTTTTTGAAAAGAATAAAATAAGCTTAACATAATTCCGATATCTTCATTAATGTGAAAGTTATAACATAAAGTTGTGTTTTTTTTTACTGCTTTGAGCAGTAAAATTTTCCGTAGAATCCGAATTTTGGTATTTTGAAAGCTCTAAATGCTTTGATGAGTCACAAAAGTAGAATAAACAGTGAAAAATGGCAAACAAGTGGAAAAACCGATTTAAAAAAAATTATTGGATGTAAATTTTTCAATTACGCATAAAATAAAAAATAAAATTTCATGTAATCTGAGGTTTAGATAACCTAAAATCGATTCAAATCATTCTGGATTTTTTTAGAAGGTTTATACTGGGTACGAGTAGCTGAAAAAAATTGTGTTTGAAGACCACCCAAAACCCTACATTCATGAATTGTTTAATCAATAGGTGCGGGAAAAGAAATAAAAAAGAAAAAAAAAATATATCTTGTCCCCTAGGGAAGTGGGGGGTTGTAGAAATTTTCAAATAACACCAAACATGTTTTTTCGATACTCGAAAAGAAATTGTTGGAGTAATTTGGATATTCGTGATGGAGGGAATTTCACTTATCTTAACCGGGGGGATATTTGCCATTCTAACTAATGAAATGTACATATACAACTTTGTTTGTGTGACACACTTATCAGATGTGTGACTCACCGATTTGATCCATCTTTGGCACACGTGTAGGTCATGACTAGGAGTGTAACAGGTGCAAGTAATAGGGCGCACTATTCAGCAGTTTTCGAGAAAAAAATTGATTGTCATCCTAGTCATGACCTACACGTGTGCCAAAGATGGATCGAACCGGTGAGTTACACATCTGATCCTTTCCTTGTTAGTTTCAATGAAATTTTGTATTTCAAGAGGATTCTTACCATTAATTACCGTTAAGTTGTATGTGTGTATATTGAAATTTTTGGCCAACTTTGATGCACTATAACTCTGTAACCAATTGAGTCTCAGTCACCAAATGTTTATCATTTGTTTGTGTCATAGAGGTTTTATACAGGGTAGGACAAAGACACCTAATTTCTGGCTAAACGTCAGTTTTTTTTTCTTATTACTTTAAAAATAAATGTGTACAGTTTAGTCCAGTAAATGAAGGGTCCAAGGTAGGCAAATTTGCAGAGGATGTTCATTTAAGTTTTAATTGGTAGATTTTGACTGGTACTTTTAAATTCGAAAATATCCTGGGACAAAAGCGTATGGGGTAGACTCTGAAAAATGGCCCTAAAGTTCCAAGAGATCGGGTTTTCACCAACCCCTGCTAAAATACGGCACTTGGAGATTTCTTTTTTTGGAGAACAAATGAAGATCAGTTGATTATCTACAAAAATAGTCCTTATCATTTTTGTAGAAAATTCGATAGTTTTCGAGATAACGGGACCCCTGATTTCAGAAGAGCACGTTTTATGCGTTTACTCGTAGCTGGACGGACAAATTATTCGATAACTCGAATTAAAATTGATATTTTTTGATGATTCAAAATTAATTTCAAAGGGGTAATCCATAGCTATCATATGCTGTGACTTGATACCCATTTTGATTGTTCCAAAATATTGCAAAAAGTGGCCAAAGTTTTTTTTTAAGAGAATTCTTTTGACTTTTATAAATTGACCCATAATTTTGTTATCAATAGCCATTTATTCAGAATCTTTTTGATAATAGGTCCTTGAAAGGTGTAGAAACAGCTGAGAAAGGTTGTTTTGTTTTTTTTTTGCATCTTAATATAAAGTCACTTTTTCATTTTCATTTTTTTTTTGGAGTTTATAAAAATTTCGCGCACAATCGTGGATTAAAAATGTATCAATCATTGTATCGCTTTTTAATGCACATCACTGAAAAGCTTACAATGTCCCTTTTTTTCTCACTTTTAACAGTTTTTCAGAATTGGAGGAATTGGCCACGGAAGGGAAGTACGGTCATTTTTTTTTAATGATTGTTTCCTTTTAGCTCTTGATTTTGTTCACTCTTATAGCTTGTTCGACATAAAGATAAGATTCTAAGCTTTTCATTCATGTATATAAAGCATATGTTCCGATTTCTCAGGAAAAAATAAATAGCCCCAAACTTTCTCTAATAATTCTCACGCGGCATAGATGCGTAGTACTAGTATAGTACAAGCGTGGTCGGCGCCACGCACGCAATCAGCTGTCCCTGTGTCAGTGTATTTGTTTCCAAACATTCTGTGTTTTAGAAGTCCTTGGCTTGTTCATTTGCAATAAATTGAAAAAAAAAACGAAAAGTGCTAAAAAGTGAAACAAACATTTGAGGTTATTTTTGTAATATAAAAAGGGGAGAATATTGGAAACTTTTCAATACTGGTGATTTGGAGCAAAAGGTAAGCCTTCGTTCATTTTACCCCATTTCCATTCAACATCATTTATTGTAATAATTTGCTATTAAGCTGACCCCAAAAGACCAAACGATTTATTTCTTGAAGGCTGCAAAGGGAAACAAGTCTCAGCAAACATTTTCCTCGAGAAGCTTGGATGAACGTCCCTTTATCAGAAACAACATTCTATTTTTGCATGCAATTACCGGAAGCGATACAACTTCTGCTTTCTTCAGAAAAGGGAAAACGTCAATAGTGGAAAATTTATTTAAAAATGTATCGAAGCAAGATACAAATGAGCTCGAACTGGCCATTGAAATTTTTAAAAATCCTTTCAGACCTTCCACACGATACCGTATTTCGGAACGGACAAACTGTTCTTCTGTCGATTTATAATGCGCCATAGGGTGTAAAAACAATCAAAGCTCTCAGATTCGAGACCATCAAGCAATTTATTCCAAAGCAAAACGTGATCAAATTAGCAAGTTTGCCACCTACCGCTGAAGCTGCAAGGCAACACTTTTATCGGGTATATTTACAAGTCCAGCAGTGGCTCGCAAACGAACTGTCACCCGAAGAATGGGGATGGAAACGTGCAGGGGATGTACTCATACCAGTCCAGACCACAAAAGAGCCGGCGCATCCGGAACTTCTGAAGAGGTTTTTTTGCTAATGCAAGGCGGACTGTGGGAACAAATGTTCATGTAAGAAAGCAGGGCTAAAATGTTCATCTATCTGTGCTTCATGTCAGTCTAGCCCATGTTTAATTTATAAAGATAGTGAAAGTATAATGGTATCCGAAGAAGTAGACGAAGAAGGAGAAATGCAGGGAGAGGAAGAAATAGAGGAGGAGGAGGAGGAAGAAAGAGAGGCGGAGGAAAAATACAGGGAGAGGAAGAAATAGAGGAGGAGGAGGAGGAGGAAGAAAGAGAGGCGGAGGAAAAATACAGGGAGAGGAAGAAATAGAGGAGGAGGAGGAGGAAGAAAGAGAGCCGGAGGAAAAAAGAGAGGCGGAGGAAGAAAGAGAGGAAGAAATGGAGCAGAGGGAATTTGATTTGGGGTGGTGATTGACTGATGGATGTTCAATTGTTTGTGTATTTCTAATTTTGTATGAATTTTTTATAATAAATGTGATTGAATTTTCTACTATTTTTCCAAAAACCTTTGCGAAAAAAATTGGCGAAACTTGGCAACAAATTGGCAATGACTTATGGGAGAATATCTCTAACTCCTAAAACATTATAATCTCCCTTATACAAAACCCTGAGGACTTGAAGCTGTTGTCACCTGGCAAAAAGTGATTTTTAAAAGTTTCGGATCGATTTTTTAGCCCCATCCTCATGTTATAACGCTTAAGATGTACTCAACCAATAAATGTAGTCTAAACACTTATCTCCAGGCAAAAAATCACGTGTGCAACCCCAATAATTGTTGAGAAATCGACCATTCCCGGGGTTTCTGATTTATAGCCGCAATAATTTCATAAGTAGGGGAACGTGGCAGCGCCATCTACAATGTGTCTTTACAGACCCAAACATAAATCATGGGACAAGTTTTGTAGATAATAAACTGATCTTCATTTTTCCCTCAAACTAAATTTCTCTAAATGCCATATTTTTGGAGATATTAGCGAAAAACGAATTTTTGGAACCTTAGGGCCATTTTTCAGGGTCTGACACATACCTTTCTGTCCCAGGATATTTTCGAATTTCAAAGTACTAGTCAAGATCTACCAATTACACTTTAATTGAACATCCTCTGCAAATTTGCCAACTTGGTGAGTTTTCCGATCTTTATTTAGTGGACTAGTTTTATTTATACGTATTTCGATTTTGTACAGCTACTTTATTTTTTGAGATATAAAGTCATCGGCAGTTTTTTACTTTCTCCGTTACGAAGTACGAGAAAGTATTGTGATCGTGATTTTTTTTTCAAAAATTTCTTTTACGGAAATATCCGTTTTGGGGTCCCTAGATGCCATTTCAACAATTTCTGGAAAAAAATTTTTTGTGTGTGTGTGTGTGTGTGTCTGTCTGTCTGTGCGCGCTGTATCTCAAAAACTAATAGAGCAGTTGATATGAAACTTTGAACATCCGTCTTATTTGATAATCTGAAGAACTGAAAAGCTTTTGGTAAAATTTCGTACACCGGAAGTGGGCGTTTACCTTAACTGTTTTTTGTTTTTTGCCAATATTTTCTTAAATATGAAAAATATCACAAAAATATTTAAACAAACTTTGAAGACAACAAAGAAATGAACATCTTTTGCTTGAAAACATTTTTCATAAAATCATTTTTATTCGAGAAAAAAATTTAATATATTTTTTTAATTTTTGGTTTATAGTTATAAAACGATAATAGTTACAGCAAATTTATATGAATAATAATTGCAGAGAATGCTAAAATGAACAATTTATAAAGAATAAGTTTTTTTCGAAATCCCTTTAGTTTTTGAGTAAACTGAGTTTTTGAATTTGAAGAATAATTTTCTCATCTTTCATAATTTTGATGTTTTAAACGTCAGTTTCATCCGAGTTTACGGATTGTTTAATTGAAAATAAACCATGAAAGCGTATACAGTATGTTTTTTTATCGTGGGCCATAGGATTTTACACGCTAAAAATTATTGCTTCTGTTAATGCATATTTTATCATATAATTTTGAACCAAATTTTAGTTAGTAATATAAATCAATTATTTGTCTACATGATGCACTTAATTAGAATAATTTAAACATGTTTTATTCCATTAAAAAGTGCTTTTGCTCGGAACCGGGCGATACGGATACGCTACAGAAAAGTTGTCAACTATTTCCCTGAAATAAAAATTCCCTGACTTCTTGTAGAAAAATACAACTATTTCCCTGCTGGACAAACCTCTTATAATTGTCGTTACATATTCCACTCGTTCTTCAACAGCATAAACAGACAGTTTCTAGTATAAATTCGTTTGATTTTTTTCTCGCAATAAAGACAATTTATTATTATTATTATTATTATTATTATTACTTGCCTCACTAATCAATCTGACATTTCGTAAATTCAAGGTACTTTGATTATTTTTGCTCAGTTATTTATAGTAAATAATTTCATGTTTTAATGGAATAAAACATGTTTAAGTTATTCTAATTAAGTGCATCATGTGAAAAAATAATTGATTTATTACCAACTAAAATTTCCTTCAAAATTTTATGATAAAATATACATTAACACAAGGTATAATTTTTAGCATGTAAAACCCTATGGCCCACGATAAAAAAAATATCCTGTATATAAATGATACCATCAAGTCGGAGAAAGTAACATGATGGCCACATCACCATTTTTTAAATGGCCCACCCCATATATTTTTCCATATTCAAATAGACACCTTGTCAACAATAGAGGGTTTGATGGGTGTGCGACTTGTGGTTTTTACTTTCTCCGTTACGAAGTACGAGAAAGTATTGTGATCATGATTTTTTTTCAAAAAATTTTCTTACGGAAATATCCGTTTTGGGGTCCCTAGATGCCATTTCAACAATTCCTGGAAAAAAAATGGTGATGTGGCCATCATGTTACTTTCTCCGACTTGATGGTATCATAGCCATTTATTTTTCCGTTTTCATAGTTTATTTTCAATTGAAATCATATTTTAAATGTACATCGACCGTTGTGTAAACTCGGATGAAACTGACGTTAAAAATATTTAAAATGTAAAAGAGCAATTGATATGAAACTTTGAACATCAGTCTTATTTGATAATCCGAAGAACTGAAAAACTGGTAGAATTTTGTACACCGGAAGTGGACGTTAACCTTAACTGTTTTAGGTTTTTTGCCAATATTTTCTTAAATATGACAAATATCACAAAAACATTTAAACAAACTTCGAAGACAACAAAGAAATGAACATCTTTTGCTTGAAAACATTTTTCATAAAATCATTTGTATTTGAGAAAAAAAATTATTATAATTTTTTTAATTTTTGGATTATAATTATAAAACGATAATAGTTACAGCAAATTTATGTTATCAATAATTACAGAGAATGCTAAAATAAACAACTTATAAAGAATAAGTTTTTTTCGAAATCCCTTTAGTTTTTGAGTAAACTGAGTTTTTGAATTTGAAGTATAATTTTTCCATCTTTCATAATTTTGACGTTTTAAACGTCAGTTTCATCCGAGTTTACACAACGCTCGATGTACATTAAAAATATGATTTAAATTGGAAATAAACCATGAAAACGTAAATATAAATGGCTATGATACCATAACATGATGGCCACATCATCATTTTTTTTACCATATAAAGGTAAACATAAAATTTTCAAAAGGCTTGTTCACAAAAACAAAGAATAGTAGATAGTAGATAGACCTCTTTTCTTTCTTTTTTTTATTATTTTTCAGGTGGATTCTGGTATAGCCGTAAATTAAATGGATGATACATTTATTATTTTTAATTCTCTAAAAAATATTCCTTTACGATTTTTCTCTAAAATGAATAGGGGAGCTAATGATTTCACATATTTAATTTCACATGTTAAATTTCTATGTTCGCCCCTTATCCCAGACACACGGTATGTTGCAGAATTCCAAAAATAAATCAACACTGAGTACCTTCGGATATTGGCTTTTTATTGCTAAAATTACATCTTCGATTTTATTTTGTTCGAAAAAAATCTCATTACAATACATTAACTAGAAATCCATATACTTTTAACGTGCGGTTTCGGTGGGACTCTTATTGAAACCCCTACTTTCCTGGCTAATGCCACGCCGAATATTGTTTTTTTTTACTTTCTCCGTTACGAAGTACGAGAAAGTATTGTGATCGTGATATTTTTTCAAAAATTTGTTTTACGGAAATATTCGTTTTGAGGTCCTTAGATGCCATTTCAACAATTTCTAGAAATTTTTTTTTGCGTCTGTGTGTCTGTGTGTGGGTGTCTGTGCGCGCTGAATCTCAAAAACTAATAGAGCAATTGATATGAAACTTTGAACATTCGTCTTATTTGATAATCTGAAGAACTGAAAAGCTTTTGATAAAATTTCGTACACCGGAAGTGGGCGTTTACCTTAACTGTTTTTTGTTTTTAGCCAATATTTTCTTAAATATGAAAAATATCACAAAAACATTTAAACAAACTTTAAAGACAAACATCTTTTGCTTGAAAACATTTTTCATAAAATCATTTTTATTCGAGAATTTTTTTTTTTATTTTTGGTTTATAATTATAAAACGATAATAGTTATAGCAAATTTATGTTAATAATAATTGTAGAGAATGCTAAAATGAACAACTTATAAAGAATAAGTTTTTTTCGAAATCCCTTTGGTTTTTGAGTAAATTGAGTTTTTAAATTTGAAGTATAATTTTTCCATCTTTTATAATTTTGACGTTTTAAACGTCAGTTTCATGCGAGTCTACAAAACGCTCGATGTACATTTAAAATATAATTTAAATTTAGAATAAACCATGAAAGCGTAAATATAAATAATACCATCAAGTCGGAGAAAGTAACATGATGGCCACATCACAATTTTTAGTTTTTGTAAGGCTAAATTTTGTAGATTTGCGAACTATTTGATTATTCATATATCCAGGCTGTAATCCGTGTTTATTTAATTTATTCAATGTATATGCTACAAGTAACGGTTTCTTATTTCATTTGTTTAAATGTGTTTATAAATCCGCGCTCTAGTCATCACCCATGTATGCATGTCTCGAGGTAATGAGAGAACGTCGCGACAGACACCGCTCGCAGGCAAATTGTCGATATACTTTAAGTATAAAATTGAATATTTTCATTAAAATTTCAAATTAGAAAATTTATCTCTCATCAACATAGCTTTGAATATTATGAAATTTCTCAGTAAAATGCATAGCAGAACAGCAAATATATTAATAGCATAACACAATTCCTTCAAATTTTAAGCATTTTACTACTAACTTTGAAATCTAATTTTGTTCAAAATGGGGCCAATAACAAATATAAATACTGCGGCGTCTAGTACTTGAACTTGTGTGGACATTGAGATAATTCCAACAATAAAGCGTTGTTAACTTTAGTATGGGGCGTCGTAAATTAGTTGATGCGTTAATTATTAGATAAGACTTCCGCGTTGGGGAAAAGGGGTGTGAATTGGACTAGACTTGAGATCAATACTTACATCGTTCCGGCTGCGAAGGGTCGAACGCTTGGGTCTCAGCAGTACGTCTTTGAAGTCTAGTTTGATTTCGTTTATGATGTTGGGCATGTTGTGGGATTATTTTGCGCGTACAGAATTTGTGTGTGTACGTTACTTGTACTGCGAAAATCTAAAGTAAAAATAGACCGTGTGCTCAGCTGACGTCGAATCACCGAGCCGCAACAGACTAATTTGAAATTGGTTGCGCGCGGATTGAGGCACGCGCATGCCAACATGACCTTCCTAGAGAAGGGGAATATTGATATTCGCGTTGCAGCTTCGAAGCCCGCCTTTTTTTCCATGACGTAAGGATTAGATAAATTGTGATTTTTTTTTTAATTGCAATTTCACGTTACGTCATAACTTATTAACTCGCTTCGGTCTATTTCCTCTTCAAACTGAATTGAAAACCACCAAATAGTTCCGGTTAAAACAATGCATTTTTCTCGTTAAATATGAATTAACAATTAATAACGATTAAATTTAAGAAAAATCACTTGGCATGTTTCACTTATTGATTTAATTATTCCGACTAGTTTCGGCGGCAAGCCATTTTCAAGGAATGTACAGAATAATTTTTTTACAGGGTTTATATCTATTTTTAAAAGGGTCACGTAATAAGAGCTTTCGAGATGGGTGATGTCCAGATGTCTTCGTTGTCGTTTACCAGATTTTTGTTTGCTTTTATGGCTCTGTTAATTTCCATGCCTTCTCCAGTAGTTGAGAACACAACCTTTATTTCCTGTGTATGGAATTTTAAAATTGTCCGTATTGAAAAAATGTCCATTTGTGTTACAATGTTTAGACAAACCCGTAGATTGTTTATTATTAATTATATCTTTGCGGTGTTCATCAAATCTGGTTTTAAAATTTCTACCGGTGTGTCCAATGTATATTGTACCACAATCTCCGCATTGTAGTTCGTATATTCCACTATGGAACTAGCAACTCTACCCCTTAAATCTAAGCAACAGAATTTTGGTGTCAGAAGTGGGATTTCGCAATTGGAGGACCATCAACAACACAACAAGGATTTTGGTAGCTCCAATTTTCTTTCAAGAATTAATGCGATAAAGAACACGTAAGCGATTTCAAAAATATTACACATATTTCTTGTTGGCATTCCCGTTCCACTTTAAATAAATAAAACATGGCGAAATCAGAACTTGATATTAACGTAAAATCTTCATTTTCTCAAAAAAATTGAGGACGATAATGTTAGTGATATAAACCATACACTTCCACTCTCTTTTATTCAAATTTATTAAACCATTTAACGGTGATCGTGATGAAATTAATCGGTTTAAACAAGATTGTAATTCTGCATTCAATTTAGCCGAGCCTAATCAAAAGGATGCTCTTCTGTGTTACATAGTATTACAATTATCAACAAATGTCGTCAATAAAGTTGAAATGGATGATGTTAATAATTGGTTTGACTTAAAAAATAAATTAAAATTGTATTACGGTTACACCAAGTATATTTTTCAGTTTCACGAGGAGTTGGAAACTATTAGGCAAGTGATAATATTAATCAATTTTTTAAACCGTTGGAAAATTATAAAAGTTCCTGCAAACAAGCAGAAATTAAAAATTGTAAGGATCCAGATCATTTACCCGGATTAAATCATTCCATTCACGATACCGCCTTGCTTAGATTTATTGTGCATTGCAAGCTAGAAATTAATCAGATGTTGAGAGCTAGGGATATAAATACATTAAATGAGGCGTATAACTTAGCTTTGCAAGAAGAAAAAAAATTAAATTATAGAAATAACCAATCAAGACCAAGCCACAACATAAATAAAACAAATAATAATTTTAGGAATCTCCAATCAAATAATCATAACAATACTCAAAATTCTAGAAACAATTTTTCAACAAATCAATATAATCAAACTCCAAGAAATACAAATTTCTCACAGTAAAGAAATTATCGAGGGATGCAAAATAATAATCAAGGTAAATTCTGCACATATTGCAAAATACCAGGTCACACTTATCAAGAGTGCAGGAAAAAATTATAGCTATTATTACAACTAGGGAAATATGAATAGTATATTTCCCGAGGTTGCACAGTGGGGCCAAACCGAAAAAAATGGTGATGTGGCCATAATGTTACTTTCTCCGACGTGATGGTATCACAGTCATTTATATTTACGTTTTCATTGTTTATTTTCAATTTAAATCATATTTTAAAAGTACATCGAGCGTTGTGTAAACTCCGATGAAACTAACGTTTAAAACGTCAAAATTATGAAAGATGGAAAAATTATACTTAAAATTCAAAAACTTAGTTTACTCAAAAACTAAAGGGATTTCGAAAGAAAATTAATTTTTATAAGTTGTTCATTTTAGCATTCTCTACAATTATTATTAACATGAATTTTCTGTAACTATTATAGTTTTATAATTATAAACCAAAAATTAAAAAAAAATAATAATTTTTTTTCTCGAATAAAAATGATTTTATGAAAAATGTTTTCAAGCAAAAGATGTTCATTTCTTTGCTGTCTTCAATGTTTGTTTTAATATTTTTGTGATATTTTTCATATTAAAATATTGGCAAAAAACAAAAAACAGTTAAGGTAAACACCCACTTCCGGTGTACGAAATTTTACCAAAAGCTTTTCAGTTCTTCGGATTATCAAATAAGACTTATGTTCAAAGTTTCATATCAATTGCTCTATCAGTTTTTGAGATACAGCGCGCACAGGCAGACGCACACATACACATAGGCACTCACCCACACACGCACACACACACACACAGCAGACACAATAAAATTCAAGATGGCAGTTTCCGAGATATTAATACTAATTTTCTTATTTCAAACGGCCGCCATAAAAAATATAGTAAATATTAATTGTTTTAATTTTGATTTTTACTTTCTCCGTTACGAAGTACGAGAAAGTATTGTGATCGTGATTTTTTTTTCAAAATTTTTTTTTACGGAAATATCCGTTTTGGGATCCTTAGATGCCATTTCAACAATTTCTGTAAAAAAAAAAATTTGTGTCTGTGTGTGTGTGTCTGTGTGTGTGTGTCTGTGTGTGTGTCTGTGCGCGCTGTATCTCAAAAACTATATGAGCAATTAACATGAAACTTTAAACATACGTCTTATTTCATAATCCGAAGAACTGAAAAGCTTTTGGTAAAATTTCGTACACCGGAAGTGGGTGTTTACCTCAACTGTTTTTTGTTTTTTGCCAATATTTTCTTAACTTTAAAAAATATCACCAAAATATTTAAACAAACTTTGAAGACAACAAAGAAATGAACATCTTTTGCTTGAAAACATTTTCATAAAATCATTGTTATTTGAGAAAAAAACATTTTTTAATTTTTTAATTTTTGGTTTATAATTATGAAACGATAATAGTTACAACAAATTTATGTGAATAATAATTGTAGAAAATGCCAAAATGAACAACTTATAAAGAATAAGTTTTTTTCAAAATCTCTTTAGTTTTTAAGTAAACTTAGTTTATAAATTTGAAGTATAATTTTTCCATCTTTCATAATTTTGACGTTTTAAACGTCAGTTTCATCCGCTCGATGTACATTTAAAATATGATTTAAATTTAAAATAAACCATGAAGGCGTAAATATAAATGATATTATTTAGTCGGAGAAAGTAACATGATGGCCACATCACCATTTTTTTAAATTATTTTTAACCCTTTAGCGACGGGATATACATATATGCGCTTAGTAGACACGTGAGACGAATTTTTTTTTAGGTAATTCAAAATTAGTTTATTCTATGCTATTTATCAATAATTTTGAAAAACGCTTATTGACGTGACCCGTCCTGCAGTTAAATTTCGTATGCACGTCTATTGAATTTTGGGTTTAAGGCGCATCGACAGCTAAGGTCATTAGCGCACACGTCTACTGACGCGAATGTAACAAATGTAACAAAACAAAAAATGGTGATGTGGCCATCATGTTACTTTCTCCGATATCATCATTTATATTCACACATTCATAGTTTATTTTCAATTTAAATGATATTTTAAATGTTCATCGAGAATTTTGCAGGATCGGATAACACTGATGTTTAAAACGTCAAAATTATGAAAGATGAAATTGACAAATTTTACGTTCGAATAATCTTTACCGTCAATTTATTCGAAAACCAAAGAGATTTCGAAAATAGTATATTAAAGTATAAGTGGATATTTAGGTCTTTAAAGCACGCACGATTTTGCAAGCACGACGGCGCCAGCCGGAGTGCTTGCAATAGAGTAAGTGCTTTAAAGACCAGATATCCACGCATACTTTACGCTATTTTTTTTATTGATGCATTTAAAGACCATAAATTGGCCCGAAATTTTGAAATTTCGAGCATGTTTAAGATGACGGAATCAATGTACCTTTGGTTGTCAAGGTGTGAAATAAACAAATTATCAATTTCTCATCAGTTTGTCATTACCCTTTGAAAATGCAATCAAAGATTGATAGCTTGAGCGCTAAAGCTGAGAATCGGTTGATTTCGCAAAAGTCGGAAGTAGCCTACAAAAAAGAGTACAACCGTTTGATTAAATGGATGGAAGAATGCCAAGTTGCCAGTGTTACAGAACAAGTTATGCTTGCGTACTTACAGGAATTGTCAGAGAAGTACAAGTCGTCCACAATGTGGGCCATACATTCCAAATTACAATGTATGTTACGATTACAACAGGGAGTGGATATCAAATCATTTGGAAAAGTGCAAGCATTTATGAAGGCGATTAGTAAGCATTGTAACGCAAAAAAGTCCTATGCCTTTAGAGAGGAAGATTTAAGAAAGCTTTTTGAAGATGCTTCAGATATAACGTATTTGTTTTTGAAAGTTGTTGCCATTTTTGGAATCTTTGGTTCTTGTCGCAGATGCGAATTGTGCGATATGCGTTTATCTGACATTAAGGAAGAGGGTAATACCTTACTTATTCTCATACGTCCGTCTAAGACAGAAAAGTCTCGGCGTTTTACTGTCGCTGACAGTAATGGTATACCCTACGTTGGGTTTATTAAGAAATATTGGCTGGTGTTTACTTTAGGGTAAATCGACCCGGGGGCTGAAATTTGTTTTGAAGACATAGTTTTTTGAGCCGAGTTCAGAAATGTACGTTTTAACCCGCGGAAACGTAAGGGGGAAAAGTTATGCCCCCTTAAAGTTTCCATTTTCGACGGACAACTCGCACAAACTACGAGTTTCTGTGTAAAATAACTTGTAAACTAACAACTACAATCGACTAATAATGATTTTAACTTACGATTTAAGTGGTGAAAGTGCGAGTTTTATATCCTATTCTTCATGAAAATTCACATTTTAAGGTCATGTTAAAAATGCGTATTTTCATTAGTTCATCGTCCCACCGCAACTGAAGGAGTGGCGTGTCGAAATAAACACTCTATAAAGTTTTCTGTGAACTATCATTGCGTTAACCCTAGATTACTTATGTGCATTAACAATTGATACGAATTTTAAATTGTTCTGTTGTAAATCTATTTACAATTTCTTTATTTGTGCCCCACTTTTGTGGGTGTTTCTATTTTTTTTGGGAAAAGGTGCCCCTACCAAACATAAACACACGCATGTATCTTTAACCTGGATCCTAACGACACAAATTCATCTGGTAAAAATTAGGGACTTTAGTCAATGATTAAATGGCAATGTAATAGATATTTATGCATTAAGGGAGATATGGAGGTCCTCTGGCCCGGGGTTTGTAAGTCAACCCAGGGTGAAGAACAAGAATATCTCCCATGGTGCATACAATATTTGATTTTATAGTTATATATTAGTAATTAGTAAAAATATTCAGTATAGCTATCCGTAATATGTATTTGCATGGTTGCTATAAGTTGGTTTTAAAACAAACAGCTCGCATTTCATGAACTAACGTTTATTTAATTTGATTTGACTTTAATGCTTTAACAAAAAACGTACGGTTGTGAATAAAATAGTGAACAAACCTGGGCGATAAGTTTAATTCATCATTACCTACCAGTTAATGGTTGTAAATGGTAGGTGCTTATCCTTAGGTTAGGGTGAGGTTACATTTGCCCCCCTTTAGACCAGATAGTAGTTTTACACGCAGTTGATTAGGTGATGGTGAAGCCCCGTCATTAATACATAGGAAGTAGTTATACGGGCTCCATGTGGTCAATGGCGGAGCAGAGCGAGACCGGTCGCTTATGCTTAAGTTAGGGTGAGGTTAAGCCCCTCCGCTTTAGACCGACTGGTAGTTTTACCCGCAGCGGATTAGGTGAAGGTGAAGCTGTCATGAATGCATAGGAAGTAGTTACGGTGGCTCACTGTGGTTGATGGCGGAGCGAAGCGAATATAGGAAGTAGTTACGCTGGCTCGCTTGTTTATGCTTAGATTAGGGTGAGGTTAAGATGCCCCCTTAGACCGGCCAGTAGTTTAACCTGCAACGGACAAAGTGAAGGCGAAGCCGTCATGAATGCATAGGAAGCAGTTACGGTGGCTTGCTGTAGTCGATGGCGGAGCGAAGCGAAGTGAAGCCATCGACCACAGCCGCCTCGCTTGCTTATGCTAAGATTAGGGTGAGTTTAAGGTCCCCCCTTAGACCGGCCAGTAGTTTTACCTGCAATGGATTAGGTGAAGGCGAAGCCGTCATGAATGCATAGGAAGCAATTACGGTGGCTTGCTGTGGTCGATGGCGGAGCGAAGCGAAGCCATCGACCACAGCCGGCTTGCTTGCTTATGCTTAGATTAGGGTGAGGTTAAGGTCCTCCCTTAGACCGGCCAGTAGTTTTACCTGCAATGGATTAGGTGAAGGCGAAGCCGTCATGAATGCATAGGAAGCAATTACGGTGGCTTGCTGTGGTCGATGGCGGAGCGAAGCGAAGCCATCGACCACAGCTGGCTTGCTTGCTTATGCTTAGATTAGGGTGAGGTTAAGGTGCCCCCTTAGACCGGCCAGTAGTTTTACCTGCAGCGGATAAGGTGAAGGCGAAGCCGTCATGAATGCATAGGAAGCAGTTACGGTGGCTTGCTGTAGTCGATGGCGGAGCGAAGCGAAGTGAAGCGATCGACATCGCCACAGCCGCCTCGCTTGCTTATGCTAAGATTAGGGTGAGGTTAAGGTCCTCCCTTAGACCGGCCAGTAGTTTTACCTGCAATGGATTAGGTGAAGGCGAAGCCGTCATGAATGCATAGGAAGCAATTACGGTGGCTTGCTGTGGTCGATGGCGGAGCGAAGCGAAGCCATCGACCACAGCTGGCTTGCTTGCTTATGCTTAGATTAGGGTGAGGTTAAGGTGCCCCCTTAGACCGGCCAGTAGTTTTACCTGCAGCGGATAAGGTGAAGGCGAAGCCGTCATGAATGCATAGGAAGCAGTTACGGTGGCTTGCTGTGGTCGATGGCGGAGCGAAGCGAAGCCATCGACCACAGCCGCCTCGCTTGCTTATGCTTAGATTAGGGTGAGTTTAAGGTCCCCCCTTAGACCGGCCAGTAGTTTTACCTGCAATGGATTAGGTGAAGGCGAAGCGGACATGAATGCATAGGAAGCAGTTCGCTTCGCTCCGCCATCGACCACAGCCGCCTCGCTTGCTTATGCTAAGATTAGGGTGAGTTTAAGGTCCCCCCTTAGACTGGCCAGTAGTTTTACCTGCAATGGATTAGGTGAAGGCGAAGCCGTCATGAATGCATAGGAAGCAGTTACGGTGGCTTGCTGTGGTCGATGGCGGAGCGAAGCGAAGCCATCGACCACAGCCGGCTTGCTTGCTTATGCTTAGATTAAGGTGAGGTTAAGGTGCCCCCTTAGACCGGCCAGTAGTTTTACCTGCAGCGGATAAGGTGAAGGCGAAGCCGTCATGAATGCATAGGAAGCAGTTACGGTGGCTTGCTGTGGTCGATGGCGGAGCGAAGCGAAGCCATCGACCACAGCCGGCTTGCTTGCTTATGCTTAGATTAAGGTGAGGTTAAGGTGCCCCCTTAGACCGGCCAGTAGTTTTACCTGCAACGGATAAGGTGAAGGCGAAGCCGTCATGAATGCATAGGAAGCAGTTACGGTGGCTTGCTGTAGTCGATGGCGGAGCGAAGCGAAGCCATCGACCACAGCCGGCTTGCTTGCTTATGCTTAGATTAAGGTGAGGTTAAGGTGCCCCCTTAGACCGGCCAGTAGTTTTACCTGCAACGGATAAGGTGAAGGCGAAGCCGTCATGAATGCATAGGAAGCAGTTACGGTGGCTTGCTGTGGTCGATGGCGGAGCGAAGCGAAGCCATCGACCACAGCCGGCTTGCTTGCTTATGCTTAGATTAAGGTGAGGTTAAGGTGCCCCCTTAGACCGGCCAGTAGTTTTACCTGCAACGGATAAGGTGAAGGCGAAGCCGTCATGAATGCATAGGAAGCAGTTACGGTGGCTTGCTGTAGTCGATGGCGGAGCGAAGCGAAGTGAAGCCATCGACCACAGCCGCCTCGCTTGCTCATGCTTAGATTAGGGTGAGGTTAAGGTCCCCCCTTAGACCGGCCAGTAGTTTTATCTGCAACGGATTAGGTGAAGGCGAAGCCGTCATGAATGCATAGGAAGCAGTTACGCAGGCTCGGTTGCCTGGTTGCGTCAAGGTCCTCCCCCTTGAGACCGGGTAGTAGTTTTACCCGCAGTAGATTAGGTGATGGCGAAGCTGTCATGAATGCATAGGAAGCGGGATTCTTTGTCATGTTAGCACATACTTTCACTTTAAACACCCTAATAGCACTATAGCACACAAATGGAAATAACAGTAGCAATTACTAGAACGTAAATACAAGAGGTTTCAAAAAAATCAGTGAACTTATTGGGACTGTGTGAAAATCAACTAGAAATTAAGGACATGGTAATTTAAATGTAAATGTTAACTGTTTAACCTCTTAACATACACATTTGTTTTATTATTAATATAGTTAATTTCAGAAATATAATTATTTTTATTTATATCGTACTTTATGTATTCACATATTTTCCGTGAGAATTAGATTGGTTTTCCGATTATGATGTGACCAGTTGGCAACCCTAATAATCACAGATAACTAAATAGAGTGTTCAGTTTGCATGTCCGTCAGTTTCTGCGGTTCAATGAACTGCACATAACCTTAAAATGAAATATTAATGTAAAGAAAAAGATATAAAATTCGCATTTTTACTACTCAAATCGTAAGTTTACATCATTATAAATTGATTGTGGTTGTTGGTTTACCAAAATCTACCCAGAAAAGCAGGTTTTGAGCGAGTTGTACGTCCGATACGAGAGAAACTTTAAGGGGGCACAACTTCTTCCCCTTATGTTTCTCAAAGTTAAGATATACATTTTTGGACTCGGCTCAAAAAACTACGTCTACAAAGAATTAAGAAGAAATAAAAAAACAGCCCACTTCCCGATTTTTCCCGATTTACCCTAAAGTAAACCCTTACCGAAATATTTGTTGTTGCGTCCTCAAAATGTGAGTACTGACCGTGTTTTCTTACGCTTTGATAAGGGAAAGTGTACTAAACAAGTAGTGGGTATTAATACTTTTGGTTTATGCCCATTTCAAATTGCACTTTTCCTTAACTTAGACGAACCAAAGAAGTACACAGGACATGCGTTCCGGCGTACTTCTGCAACTATTATGGCCAACGGTGGGATGACTATAGATCAAATACAGCGGCAAGTTGGTTGGAAATCGGCATCGGTGGCTACTGGATATGTCGAAGAGTCCATCAACAATAAAAACAGTGTTTCCAATATTATATCAAATGCTATTAGCGGAAATACGAATGCATGCACATCTGGAAGTACATCAGTTACCAATGTTCATGTGAGCAATGTTGATTCCGAGTTAAAGCACGGAAATATTAATTTTTCAAATAATACAGATTGTATATTCAATATTTATTATAAATAAAATGAACGAGTTATTAAAGTTTAATAGATAGTGACATTTATGTTTGACTTTAAGTTTGAATTGACGTTGTTGTCCTTAGCAACTTTAAAACACGCGCGTTTTTTAATATTGAATTTAAACACGCTGCGAAGTATTTGAAATAAGACATATGATGCATCAATAAAAAAAAAGCTTATTCTTTATAAGTTATTCATTTTGGCATTGTCTATAATTATTATTAACAGAATTTTGCTGTAACTATTATTGTTTCATAATTATAAACCAAAAATGAAAAAAAAGTATTAATTTTTTTTCTCGAATAACAATGATTTTATGAAAAATGTTTTCAAACAAAATAATCTCATTTCTTTATTGTCTTCAATATTTGTTTAAATGTTTTTGTGATATTTTTCATATTTAAGAAAAGATTGTCAAAAAACAAAAAACAGTTAAGGTAAACACCCACTTCCGGTGAACGAAATTTTATCAAAAGCTTTTCAGTTGTTCGAATTATCAAATAAGACGTATGTTCAAAGTTTCATATCAATTGCTCTATTAGTTTTTGAGATACAGCGCGCACAGACAGACACACACAAAATTACAAAAAAATTGTAATCGTTATTTAGCACTCTTTTCGACGAAAGTCATTTTGCGCGTCTCGGTTCTCAGAAGCCCCACATTTTTTTTTTTCAAAGTGTTCAGAATAAGTTGTTGATATTTTTGAAGAAAACATTTTAATCGTTATTTAGATGTTTCCAGTCGATTTAAGCTCTATTTTCGACAAAAGTCATTTTGCGCATCTCGGTTCCCAGAAGTCTCACAATTTTTTTTCAGACAGTGTTCAGAATAAGTTGTTAGACTTGAAATAAAATTTTAAAAAAATTAAGAAAAAAATGTGATTTAGGCATTTCCAGTCGTTTTAAGCACTATTTTTATCAAGTCATTTTGCGTATTTCCCTTCAAAAAAGACTTGTCAATTTTTTTTTCAGAGTGGTTGTCAGACTTGAAAAAAAAAATTTAAAAATTTAAACAAAAAAAAATGTAATCGTTATTTAGGCATTTGTAGTCGATTTAAACACTATTTTCGACAAGTCACTTTATGTATCTCGGTTCCCAGAAGCCCCACATTATTTTTTTTTCAGACGAATAGTGTTCGGAATAAGTTGTTACTTGAAAAAAAATGGTGATGTGGCCATCATGTTACTTTCTCCGACTTGATGGTATCATTTATATTTACGCTTCCATGGTTTATTTTCAATTTAAATCATATTTTAAGTGTGCATCGAACGTTTCGTAGACTCGGATAAAACGGACGTTTAAAACGTCAAAATTATGAAAGATGGAAAAATGTACTTCAAATTAAAAACTCAGCTTACTCAAAAACTAAAGAGATTTCGAAAAAAACTTATTCTTCATAAATTGTTCATTTTGACATTCTCTACAATTATTATTAAAATAAATATGCTGTAACTATTAGCGTTTCATAATTGTAAACCAAAAATGAAAAAAAAAATATTTTTTTTTCTCGAATAACAATGATTTTATGAAAAATGTTTTCAAACAAAATAATTGAATTTCTTTATTGTCTTCAATATTTGTCTTCAATATTTTTGTGATATTTTTCATATTTAAGAAAATATTGGCAAAAAACAAAAAACAGTTAAGGTAAACACCCACTTCCGGTGTACGAAATTTTACCAAAAGCTTTTCAGTACTTCGGATTATCAAATAAAACGTATATTCAAAGTTTCATATCAATTGCTCAATTAGTTTTTGAGATACAGCGCACACAGACAGACACAGACACAGACACAAAAAAAAAATTCCAGAAATTGTTGGAATGGCATCTAGGGACCCCAAAACGGATATTTCCATAAAAAAAAAATTTGAAAAAAAAATCACGATCACAATACTTTCTCGTACTTCGTAACGGAGAAAGTAAAAATAAACAAAATTGGTCGTTTTAAATAAAACCGTAAAATGTTACGCATTGTTAAGTCTTAAAAAATATTACAGGTTGTAGATTGATGTATTACAAATGAAATATTCAAATTTTAGCTGCACATATCTGCCCCACTAATTTTAATCATTTTTTGTGAATTTTTAGAATTGCCAATTCAAGAAGACGCTTTGAAATTTGGATTATCACCTCATATTTCGAATACTTTTTACATATATCGTATAAATTAGATATTAAACGCTGGCAAGTTCGCCAAAAAAAAATAAGAAAATAAAAAAATGTAGAATTGGCCAAATAAACAATTGCACTTGTCCGTCGATATGCCGAAAGTAGGAGTAGTTGGCAGTACAAATGACAATAACACTGCACGAGCCTTTTTTCAGAATTCTGAAATAGCAGCACAAATAACTGGCTTAGATAGGAACTTATTTATCGCTTTTATGTCATACTGCAAGCAATATCATGCGGTTTTGAAATTGATATTGAAGCTTATGAAAAATATGCGTTAAAAACAGCTCGTAAATACGTTGAGCTATACGGTTAGTATTATTTGCCTACTGCTGTACATAAACTTTGGATGCACGGAAGCTCACTTTTGCCGATTGGTCAACTGTCTGAAGAAGCTCAGGAGGCTTGCAATAAATTATTTAGGGAATTTCGGCTACGCTTCGCACGCAAACATCATAGAGAGAAGACCATGGAAGATGTATTTAAACGATTTGTGAAAATGAGCGATCCATTCATTTCAAATTGTCGACCGATCCCACAGAAACCATTAAAATCTTTATCACAGGACGTCTTACAGCTACTTAAACCCCCATCTACACCAATATATGAAAATATTGCCGAGCAACTGCAAACGGACGATAGTAGTACAAGTGAATCAGATTTATCAAATGCTGAGTCTGATTATGATGAAGATTTTTTTGTACTGAATTACCAAACCATTTACATATTAAATATATTCCTTTTGATTGTCGAATTTACTGAATAATTCTTATTTAATGTGTGAATTAAAAACTTTTTAATTAAAAGAATCTATTTTAATGAAGTATTATTTAACTTTCTTTTGGTTTCAAATAAAATATAAATAAAAAATAAATAATAAGTGTCAAATAATGTCCGACATATTGAATTGTGCAGTTAAGATTCTTGATCAGCGACCCTAAAAACCCCTTTATCAAATCTTGGGCAGAATCTATGTACATTTTAAAAATCGTGTCCACCATATTGGATCCGCCATATTCAATTTTGCAATTCTGAGTTCAGATTCGTGATTAGCGACCCCGATAATCCCCGAGTCATCAATTTGAAGACGATTACTTGACTTTTTCGACTTTCGTCCGCGTTTTTTCGGTTTGGCCCCACTGTGGGTTGGCTAGATGTATAGACAACCAAGGGAAATGTATTCATATTTCCCGTGTTGTATAGGCCTGCCAGACGTACCCCTTTTAGGGGTACAATACCCTTTTCTCTGTATGTAATTTTAAAAATACCCTTTTTCAAAAAATCCGAAAGGGGTACCAAAAATACCCCATTCCATAAAAGCGCTCAAGAAGCGCGTGGCGCGTATATAAAAAAAAATTAAACGCCGTACTACGATAAGTAGGGGTTAAACAAGCTATGCGTGCCTTTAGGCTTTATGCGTCATGCGTTACCCCGCTTCTGAGTAAATACTAAATTTAAAAATAGAACTCTCAGTTCGCGCTCAGTGCTGGTGCACGTGCAGGGTGCATTAGTCATAGGGTCATAAAACAGCAACACTGATATAGGCACGAACCGAAGGGTGTTCCTGTTCAGTTAAATAGGCGTCGCGTCGTAGCGTTTATCTCACACGTCCTGCCGATTCAGTTTTATCGCCTTCTTGTCAATAATTGTTGTAATTATTTATTTAAGATTTGTAAAAAAAATTATGTACGTTTTAAATGCTATAGATTGCACAAGATGTCATCATCAGAGGACTGTGACACTGAGGATGAAAGATATCAAGAATTTCAACAAAAAACCAACAAAAAAAGACGAAATCATTTCAATGACGATTGGCCCAAAACATATAACTGGCTCGTAAAAGGCAAGGAAGAGGGATTTGGCAAATGCTGTGTATGCAGCTCATATTTTTCAATCAAAAACGGTGGCATTTATGATATAAAAAAACACATGAATTCTGCTAAGCATAAGAAACAACTGGAAGTTTTGGAAAAAAACACCAAGTATTTCTTCATTTTTTAAAGGACCTTCGGCATCAGGTATATTAACAGACCTTAATCAAAAGACAGCAGCTGCTGAGTGTTCTTTTGTATACCACACAGTGCAACATGCTCATAGTTATAATTCTGCAAACTGTAGTAGCTCCTTTTATCGTGAAATATTTTCCGATCATTTTCTTGTGGTAGAACGAAATTATCAAAAATAGTTATCAATGTTTTAGCCAATGAATCCTTAAATACAATTATTAATGATCTTCGAGAAAACCATCCGTTTTCTTTAGCGACAGACGCGTCAAATAAAGGAAATATCAAAATGTTTCCTCTCGTTGTTCGCTATTTTAGAAAAAATACAGGAGTTCAAACAAAACTGCTACATTTTTTTGACTCTTCTTCCGAAACCGCAGAACATGTTGCCAAATTACTAATTGAAAAACTAGAAAAAGTAGGCTTAAATCCAAAAAATATAATAAGTTATTGTGCGGATAATGCCAGCGTAAATTTTGGCAAAAATCACAGCGTATTTACGAAATTAAAACAAATTAATCCTGATATTAATGATATGGGTTGCCTTTGTCATATGCTAAATAACTCAATAAAAAATGCCTCCAACTGCTTGAAATTTGATCTAGAATGCATTATTCTAAAAATATTCAATACATTTAGTTCACACACGAAAAGAAAGCATGAACTTTTACATTTTTACGAGTTTTGTGACGTAGAATATTCAGAGTTGTTGAGGCACGTCAGTACTAGATGGCTTTCTTTGGTTCCAGCTATTGACAGGCTCTATAAAAATTTTGAGCCTGTCAAAAGTTATTTCTTATCATTAGATTCTTGTCCAACAATTCTTCAAGAATTTTTTAATAATGAGTTAGCGGAAGCCTATCTAGGTTTATTTTCTAATATTGGAACTTTAATTCAAAATGTAATTTTTAAACTTGAAAATGATGGGCCTATAATAATAGAACTATATGACCTAATGCTTAATTTGCAAAATTCATTAAGATTAAAACTATCTGAAAAATACTACGGGATGATTGCGCGACAGGTAATTCTAAAATGCGATAATCAAAATGAAATAAACCTCTTCAAAAGACGAGCCAATGCTTTTCTAGAAAAAAATATTGAATATATTGATAAAAGATTTCAATTTGAACATAACAAATATGAAGTTTTAAGAGTTTTTAAATTAGACACTGTTCCATCTTTTGAACAACTTACAATAGTGTTGGATAAATTTAATATTACTGGTGTAAATTGTGACTTGCTTTTTGAAGAATTTGTTCTCCTCAAATCGGCATTTTCTTCATTAGAAAAAAATCCGTCATATGAGCAAAAATGGACAACATTTTTAAACTCATTTGAGGCTCCTAACATAGAAAAAATGATTAATTTTGTTTTTGCACTTCCTCATTCAAATGCTATGAGCGAACGAATGTTTAGCCTGTTGTTTCATGCTTGGCGAGATAATAGAAGTCGTCTGTCACTAAAAGCTATAGAGGCCGAAATTATGGTTAAACATAACTTTGGGAAAACCTGTAAAGAATTCCATAAATATGTTCTGCAAAATGAGAAATTGTTAAAAGCAACAAGGTCTAGTGAAAAGTACGAATGAATGAATTAGTTCTAGTTATTTGTTTTTTTTATTATTCTTTAAAATAGGCTGGTTGATTTTTTTATATATTCTTATTTATACTTACTAAGTAAAAAGGAATAGGTTTAAATGAAAATCTTAGTTCTTAGCTTAGAATTTATACCCTAAGCTAAGAACTCTAAAATTTTCATTTAAACCTATTCCTGTTTACTTACGATTTGTTTTTATTATTATTCCTTAAAATACGCTCTTTCATTAGTGCGTTTTTTGTTACCAAAGTTAGTGTTAAGTTGATTTTTTATTATATTCTTATTAACACTTAATAAAAATTATCTTAAAATATTTGTTATTACTTGTGTTATACTAGTTAATATCTATTAGTGCAATTTTGTGTTATAATGTTTGTTTTTAAATAATAAAAAATATGAAATGTTAAATTCAGGCTTTTGTAAGTTTTGTACAATTATTAATTGTTAGTTTTAGCACCATCACTATTCATTTTAAAACCTAATTAATTGGCATCACCTAACAATCGGTTCATGTAAGCACAAACTAATATTGAGAAAAATATTTTAATTTAACATAAAAAAAACTACCAATTATATTTTTCTATTTCTAATTATTTTATTTTACATTTTCCAGTTTGTTATTTAAAACATCAGGAACATATCAAAATAAGTAAAACAGTTTGTTTCTTAAATAAAATGGGGAAAGTGCCACCAAAACTAATATACCTAGTTTGTGGTATTTTTTTTTTGTGAATTTTTGAAAAAAATTGGGCGTGCCTTCAAATATTTTGTTTTCACCTACTGCTATATTTGCCAACGACGCTTATCGGCTTACTTATTATTATTTATTTTATAATAAATATGTTTTAATATGCAATTTACTTTGTTTATTATTATAATACAAAAATGTAGAAATGATATAGAAAACAATATTACAAAAAAAAAATATTTTATGGAACATGTCTCGCTCCTAAATAAGTTATACAAAAATTTTCAGCTTTCTCTTGTATGTTGTTTTTAAGGTCACGCCCCTTTTTTGAAAAAAAAACGCCTGCGGCGCTGTGAAGACCTGTACATTTTCATTTTCTTTATTTGTTCGTCGAAAACCGATATTACGAAAATATATACCCCTTTTTCGAAATTTATATCTGGCAAGCCTAGTGTTGTTATCAATAGTTTTTTTCTGATTCAAAGAATATTGTTGACCCTAGGGAAATATAAGTGTTTTATAACATATCGTAACTACGGCAATATCACTCAATATTGTTTCAATCAGAAAAAAAAATTCATATCGCAACCTGACAGTAAATAATACTCTCCACTCTGATAATCAAGGATACTATCAACATTTAAACTGCAGCGCGCTTCCTGTGCAAGACGTCCAACAGGAAGACGATACTCAGCAATAAGAGGCATTAATTAATTTATTTATTTCTTTATTTATTTATTTAATACACGGAAAACTCCTTAATTTACAAATGAATATATTATAAATATTATTATCGACAATTCGAACTTATAATAATTATTTCCAGGTTGATTCTGAGCAAATGCTTGTGAAACAAAGTAGTGTTAATGTTGAATAAATCAATATTATTATTTAAGTAAATAGCATTTCCTAAACGTATAAACCTGGAAATTGGATTGTTTAGACAATAATTGGTGCGATGCGTTCTTGGGTGAAATAGTATATGCTGGCGGGTATGAATGCCTTTCGTTTGGTTCCAGAAATTGAAAAGTGATAAAAGCTGAGGGCAGACAAAGTGCCCATTTATGATTTTGTGAACAGTACACAGGTCTTGTATGATTCGACGATTCAAAAGGCTCCTAATATTAAGGTTACATTGCAAATATTCATAATTTATGTTTGATGAAGGAATACCCAAGCGATAAGCGACAATTCTTAAAAATTTGTTTTGAACCCTTTCCAAAGCATTTACTAAATATTGTTGGTAGGGACTCCATATTACTGATGCGTACTCAATAGTTGAGCGCACTAGGGAACAAAATAACAATTTTAAGGTGAATATAGAGAAATCTTTCCCAATACGCAATACAAAGCCCAGTAGTTTCATTGTTTTGTTTATAATTAGATTAAATAATAGGAGAGCTGTTTAGAAAAGATTACACCAAGGTCACGCATTTCATCGACGTGTTCTAATATTGTGTTATTAATTTTATATTCGAAGTATATTTTTGGTGTACTGCGGGTAAATGATATTATTTTATATTTACTAGTATTTAAGAACAATTGGTTGGTAAGACACCAATCCGCCAATTTGTCCAAGCAACATTGTAATCTTGCAGAATCATTTGGAGAGTTGATCTCAGTAAATATTTTTATATCATCGGCGAATAATAAGAATTCACAACCTTCTTGACACGTGATTACGTCGTTGATGAATAAATTAAATAGGATTGGTCCAATATGTGACCCTTGAGGGATCGCGGAAAGAACTTCTATTGGTCTAGATTTGTACGAGTCAATCTTAACGATTTGGTGCCTATTTGATAAAAAACTACGAATGAAGTTGTTGATTTCATTACTAAGTCCTATTAACGATAGCTTATGAAGTAAAATGTTATGATTGACTCGATCAAATGCCTTGTAGAAGTCAGTGTAGACTGCGTCTACTTGAACTCCCTTCTCCAAGGCATCGGTTATATAATTCTCATAAAGTAACAAATGTGTAACAGTTGATCTACTAGACACAAAACCATGCTGTTCGTCAATTACGACATTTTTAATCTCCCATGATAATTGTTTTGACAATATTTGTGCAAACATTTTGGGTATGACTGATTGAATACAAATTCCCCTACAGTTACCGACGTCGTCCTGGCTTCCATTTTTGTGTATTGGTGTTAAGTAACCTGTTTTTCAAACATTTGGAAAACATTGTTCTCTGATCGATCTCTCAAATAATACTGTGAGTGGTTGTGACAAAGTGCAAATGCATTGTTTTAAGAAACTAGTAAGAATATCGTCAGGGCCACAGGTGGAAGAATATTTTAACTCATCAATGGCATTGTACACTAACAAAGAGTCGATATTAAATGAGAATGAATTAAGGACATTGAAACTACGAATGTCATTAAGACACTTATTATCAGTATAAACATTTTGAAAAAAATCCGAGAACAAATTCACTGTACTCTGTAGGTTGTTACTTGTTTTGCCTAGGTAGTGTATTGAGGCCGGGTAACCGTTAGTTTTATTACGTTCTTTAGCAAACTTCCAAAACATGTTACTATATTTAAATATGTTAGATTCTATTTTGTTGATGCATATAATTAATTAAGTAGTTCTTTACATGAAGATCTCAAATTACTAAATATTATATAATACTAGCTGACCCGACAGACGTTGTCCTGTCTTAACTATGAATATTGAATTCGAATTGGTATAATTCATAAAAAGAAAATATTCAAAAACATAGTGTTTATTATTGTAATGTTCTATGATACACAACATTCGCTGCGCCGTCGTCCGTGCGTAGTCCTTTAAAATCAAGCAAGGTAACTGGTGACGAACGACGGCTCCGCTGCGCTGCGCTGTCGTCCGTGCATGGTCCATATATATTTATATATATTAAGGCAGATAACTGGTGACTGATGACGTCCATGTGTGGCCCATTAAAATTAAGCAAATAAACTGGTGCGTAGACCTTAAAAATTAAGCAAGGGTGACGAACGACCGCTCCGCTACACTGCGCCGTCGACCGCGAATGGTCCATATATATTAAGGCAGACAACTGGTGACAGACGACGGCTCCGCTGCGCTGCGCCGTCGTCCGTGCGTAACCCTTAAAAATTAAGAAAGGTAACTGGTGACGAACGACGGCTCCGCTGCGCTGCGTCGTCGTCAATACGTGGCTTATTACTGGTGACGAACGACGGCTCCACTGCGCTGCGCCGTCGTCCGTGTGTGGCCCATTGAAATTAAGCAAATAAAGTCGTGACGATAATGGCCGAAAACGGTTTAGGCTCTAATTTTTGAAATTCACGATCGCTTTAACTTGCTTCAAAAATTCATATTTTTTTTTAATAATCAACGGATTTGAACTAAATAACAAAATTATTAAAGCTTAAGAATGTAAGAAGTGTATTGTTAATAATAAAAACATCTATCGCTAGTTGAAATCTTTTTTTCGAATTTTTGAAATTCATTATCGCTTTAACGTGCAATTATTGCTTCAAAAATTCATAACTTTTTTAATAATCAACGGATTTGAACTAAATAACAAAATCATTAAAGTTAAAGAATGTAAGAATTATACTGTTACTAATAAAAACATGTATCGGCAGTTGAAATATTTTTTTTAGAATTTTTGAAATTCATAATCGCTTTAACGTGCAATTCTTGCTTCAAAAATTCATAACTTTTTTAATAATCAACGGATTTGAACTAAATAACAAAATCATTAAAGTTTAAGAATCTAAGAAGTGTATTGTTACTAATAAAAACATGTATCGCGAGTTGAAATATTTTTTTAGAATTTTTGAAATTCATAATCGCTTTAACGTGCAATTATTGCTTCAAAAATTCATAACTTTTTTAATAACCAACGGATTTGAACTAAATAACAAAATCATTAAAGTTATAGAATGTAAGAAGTGTATTGTTACTAATAAAAACATGTATCGCGAGTTGAAATATTTTTTTAGAATTTTTGAAATTCATAATCGCTTTAACGTGCAATTATTGCTTCAAAAATTCATAACTTTTTTAATAATCAACGGATTGGAACTAAATAACAAAATTATTAAAGTTAAAGAATGTAAGAAGTGTATTGTTACTAATAAAAACATGTATCGCCAGTTGAAATATTTTTTTTAGAATTTTTAAAATTCATGATTGCTTTAACGTGCAATTATTGTTTCAAAAATTCATAACTTTTTTAATAATCAACGGATTTGAACTAAATAACAAAATCATTAAAGTTAAAGAATGTAAGAAGTGTATTGTTACTAATAAAAACATGTATCGCGAGTTGAAATATTTTTTTAGAATTTTTGAAATTCATAATCGCTTTAACGTGCAATTATTGCTTCAAAAATTCATAACTTTTTTTAATAATCAACGGATTGGAACTAAATAACAAAATTATTAAAGTTAAAGAATGTAAGAAGTGTATTGTTACTAATAAAAACATGTATCGCCAGTTGAAATATTTTTTTTAGAATTTTTAAAATTCATGATCGCTTTAACGTGCAATTATTGTTTCAAAAATTCATAACTTTTTTAATAATCAACGGATTTGAACTAAATAACAAAATCATTAAAGTTAAAGAATGTAAGAAGTGTATTGTTACTAATAAAAACATGTATCGGCAGTTGAAATTTTTTTTTTAGAATTTTTAAAATTCATGATTGCTTTAACGTGCAATTATTGTTTCAAAAATTCATAACTTTTTTAATAATCAACGGATTTGAACTAATTAACAAAATTATTAAAGCTAAAGAATGTAAGAAGTGTATTGTTACTAATAAAAACATGTATCGCCAGTTGAAATATTTTTTTTTTTATTTTTGAAATTCATGATCGCTCTAACATGCAATTATTGCTTCAAAAATTCATAATTTTTTTTAATAATCAACGAATTTGAACTAAATGGCAAAATTATTAAAAAAATTCTCAACCGCGCACAGAATAGAATAGATTCCGCAGAATATTTTAATTCGTAACACCACCGCGAGCGACATTCCAACCACCAAGAGATGGCGCGCGTATTATAAATCAATCGTTATCACCAATTTATGTATTTAAAGCCGACTTAATTGTTCATTGGATGCAAGTGTTGCAATTGAGCTCAGTGCAGCATTTGCTGTTAATATTTTGTTTATATATTTTTTTATAATTTCAGCTACTTATTTATTTACATTTATCGATACGAATCTACAGGGTAAGCCCATTAAAACCCATTAATAACCGTCGGCGCACACAATGGAAAAGGAATAACTGATCGAGCGGTCGATCGCCGAGAGTAGAAAATTATTAAAGTACTAAACTCGCTATTAAAAAATAGGGGTTGGTGGTGGAAGGGTGAAAATTTAGGGTTGTATGTATTTTTTAATGCCGAATCATAAAAAGATAAAAATAAAAAATTTTGTCGAAAAAATAAAAATAAAAAATTTGCGGTGGACCACCCCTATCATTTAGGGGTATTAAAAATAGTTTACGTCCTATTCTCAGACCTGCTCAATATACACACAAAATTTCATAAGAATCGGTCAAGCCGTTTCGAAGGAGTTTTGTTACAAACACTGTGACACGAAAATTTTATATATTAGATGAATATGAATTAGATGATTAGTACTTTATGTGAGGTGCTTTTTTACTTTTAATTAATTCGATTAATTCTTTGGTATACCATCTTGGGAATTTGCCATTATATATTTTTTTTACGAGGAACAAATAGTTCAATTGCGGTATATAGTACTGAATAAAAATGACTGCAGAGTTTATGTCGGTTGTCAAAAATAGTGAGGTCCAGTTCGTTGATACCAGATAGTCATTAATCAAAATATAATTAGCCGCAGCAAAATCGTAATAAAAAATTTCACTATATGTCAGAGACTTAAATTATTACATTTAAAATTTACATTGTACGCAATGTGGTGAAGACTAGTATTAAATATCAAATCAGTTGCTTCACTAACCGTGCACGTGTCACTGTGATCAAAAACTAAATCCAAGAATACGCCTCTTTCGTTTGAAATATTATTCAGTTGACATAAATTTAAACAGCTTAGCGTATCTACTAGTGCTCTGCACTGAACGGATGATCGCTTATGAATACATACTCCTAAATTATCATTGTTCCATTAATCGGAAGGAGGATTGTAATCGCCGTAAATAATTATGTCGTCGACTGTATTATTTTCAATAATTTCATCAATAGATCGGCAGTGTGATTCAAACTTATCAAGTGGCGAATTGGGTGGCAATACACAAGTTCATCGTAAAACATATAGGTAACCTAAGATTCATGAAAAAGAAGTCGAACGACAAATTTCTGATATGCTCAATCAAAATATTATGCAACCATCATTTTCCTCATCGACAAGTCCTGTCTGGATTGTTCCTAAAAAGTTATATTCAACCGGTCAGAAAAAATGGCGGTTAGTAATCGATTACAGGAACCTAAATAATGTTACTATTGGTGACTCCTACCCGTTACCAAATATTACAGAGATAATTGATCAATTGAATAATTCAAAATATTTTTCAATTAGACGTAGTATCTGGGTTCCACCAGATCGAAATGTCCGATGATGCAAAGTTTATAACACGAATTGCATACCATACTTTTTCTACGACTACATTGGTAAAATTTTGAAATATTTTATTATCTTAAATGAACATGGCAATAGTAATTTATTATTCAATTGGTCTACTTGGGTAAACATACATTAACAATTACGTTAGAGACATTATGGCAATTTCGAAAGGAAATCATTGATTCTCCTAAATTTCTTTGATGTTTTGTATTATTTATTTGATTTAAGTTGAAAGTATTCCTTGCTTCATTTATTTACTTTTTATTTTGACAGATTGTTGATAAGTGACAACTAACTTGATTTTGAGTTTCAATTGATTTTAGCGATTTAAAAATCTGGAGCTAACTTCAGCCCATGACTAAAATGCACAAAGTCACAGCTTATCAAGGTGTATTTAAAGAATCACTTAGCGTCATGGAAACATATGCGATAAATGGAATTTTAGAGGTGGGAGTAGAAAAATATATTTAATATGCCACAGGAATACAGCATAGCTCATTGCGTATCAAAAGACTTGAGAATGGGCAAAGGAATTGCGAAACAAATTAAAGACAAATATAATCACATAGATAAATTAAAAATTCAAAGTCCGGAAATAGTTACATGTTAAATCAAATAGCCAGGATATATTTTATTTAATTACAAAGAAACATTTTAATGGTAAACCGAGCTTATTTTTGTTATTTATAAGTCTACTCGATTTAAAGGAAAAACTATTGGAGAATAATATAAAAAAATTAACAATGCCACGAATTGCTTGTGGATTAAATAAGTTCAATTGGGAAGATGTAGAATTAATGATTGAATTTATATTTCATAATGTACCTGTCGAAATTGTTATTTGTCATTATGACCCAAAAGCACATAATGTTAATTCAATTATAGAAGAATTAACTCTTAAAAAAATTAAAAGGTTTCGCCAAGAAGATAAAATATTTCCCAACGTCCCTGCCTGATAAAGTAAATTTACACGAAATTATTCTTAAAAGATTACCTCGTCAACAAATATATTTGTCCTTTATAAAAAAAATTCATGACGAATCTTCAACATATGAAGATTTATTTAATACACTTCTAAATCTAAGATTAATGTTAAACATGAATAAAATATCGTCGTTCGTTATACCTGATATAACAATTGATAATGAAATTATTAAACCAGAAACATTTTATAGCCTGCTTTACTTTTTATTCAAGAATTTTGAATACAAAATTTTGGAATCACCCATAATTCAATTAACAGATCCTGAATTAATCAAAACAATATTAAAAGAAAATCATGACTCCGTTGTAGGAGGACATCAAGGACTCCATCGTACCTACGAAAAAAATTAATCTCAATACTACTGGACAAATATGAAACAGGAAATTTCCGAGTATATAAAACAATGTGATATAATTTGATTAATTAAAACACTTGGTTTTGTTTCACTGATTTTATTTTTCTCTCCAACTAGTTTCGACCTTAGGTCATTCTCAAGGAGATATGTACAAAATTAACATCGACTGGTATTTATACAGGAATTTAAAATCAGGTAATAAGGGCCGTCGAAATGGGGAGTTCCAGATGAGAATGACCTAAGGTCGAAACTAGTTGGAGAGAAAAATAAAATCAGTGAAACAAAACCAAGTGTTTTAATTAATCAAATTATATAATTACGTTTCACCACGGGTTAAGTGAGAAATTAATTAATTATACAATGTGATATATGTCAGAGATCAAAAACTGACTTTCATAAAAACAAAAGTCCAATGCAGATAACCACAACCGCGAAATTATTCTTTGAACAAATAACATTAGACGTTGTAGGGCCCTTACCAGAAACACAATCTGGAAAAAGATGCATTCTCACAATTCAGGACGATCTAACAAAATACATTCAAACATACTCCTTACAAAATCATGAAGCTTCAACGGTTGCAATCCATTTCCTTAAATTTTGCACACAATATGGTTTCCCAAACTACATCCTTACCAATCAAGGTACAGAATTTACATCAAAATTATTCACACAAATTAATAAAATTTTAACTATTAAACACAAATTGGCTTCACCATATCATCCTCAAACAAATGGTGCTTTAGAAAGAACCCATTTGACCTTGAAGGACTATTTTAAATGTTATGTAAATAAGGACTCAAATAATTGGGACGAATTCCTAAACTTTGCCACATACACATATGTATTCATAAATCCACAAAAGTAACTCCATTCGAGTTAGTATTCGGACAAAAACCAAAAATCACAAATTTAATTAATAAACCAACAATTAAACCAAACTCTACAGACTTGGTAACAGATATAACGAATAAATTAAGAATTATTAGAGAAACGACACACGAACAACAAATATTAGCCAAAAGAAAATCCAAGGAATATTTTGACAGAACTAATTATAGAACCTATTCATTTAAAGAGGGTGACCTAGTCCTACTATACAATACATTAGCTAAAGAGCAAAGTAAGAAATTATCACCTAATTACCTAGGACCCTATCAAATTATCCAAATTCATGATAATGAAACAGCTTCGATCCGTATATCAGTAAATAAGATTAGAACTTATCTTTCAATCTTCTAAAGCCCTGACTCTAATGACTTCTAATGACTCTAATGACTTCTAATGACTCTAATGACTTTCATGACGATCTACACGATCCTCAACCTGGCCCTAGCCACGAATAATGAAAAGATAAACAAAATTGACTCTTCTTCAGGGTTACTATATCAAGCGTTGGGTAAAGTACAAATATGCAATTAACAATTTTCACTTCTTTCTTATTATAATCTAACACACCTTTCAGAAAAAGTATCGATAATCACATCCTTTTATATCAAGTCATTAACCTTATGTAATATTGCTAAATCAGAAAAATCTGGACTAGCTTGTAAACGCCAATTGGACCTCATAGAAACTAAATTACACAACATACGCGAAGATTACAAAGTAATTTCACAAGAATTAAACGATGGAAGAACAAAAAGAGGAATAATAAACGGAGTAGGTGATGCTTCTAAATGGCTTTTCGGCACTCCGGACGCCGACGATGCCCAATTCTATACAGACGCAATTAATTCATTAGTAAATAGACAAAAACAAACAGAAACGCTTATGCAGCAACAGGTCTCTATTATATCATCAACCATTGACAACTTCAATCAATCATTTCACCAAATGAATTAAATTATTAAGATCCTAAATACAAATATAAATAAATTCGAAATTGCAAGTAGGTAATAATATAATTAAGCATACTAAATCTATTTGGAACTCCAAATTTCAGAACACATACTATTATTAATCGAAATGACTGACGAAATACATTCTACTCTTCAAAAATATATATTTAGTTTATCATTGTTACAAAATGGAATTGTGGACTGAACATTTTAAACCCTAAAATATTGTTTACAAAATTACGAAAAATCAATTCAAAATTTACATTACCCATTTTAGAAACTTAAACGTTTACCACTATTATAAAATATTAAAATCAAATCTAATTTTAAAAGATAATTTACTAATAATCAATTTTAAAATACCAATAACAAATTTATACCCTCATGAACTTTTTAAAATATATCCTCTTCCGGTTCATCACAAAAATGATACTTAACTATTTTCCTATATTGAACCTTCAAAACATTTTATCCTAATTTCCGAAACAAGAAATATGTACGTGCTTTTAAATGATTTAAATAAATGCAAGGAGTTCTTGCCAAATAATTGGATATGAAAAAAACCACGGAAACTCCCGCCAAATGCGAACTACTGTTATTCCTGAAGACCACCACGAAGATTCCAGAATCCTGTCAAAAGAGAAACTTAATCGCCGATTTGGAGATATTTCACCGTCTACTAGACAACAAATGGCTCTTCACCACATCAAAACCTACCCAAATTTCGATCTTATGTAAAGACTCGAAAACCGAAGAAATAGTCATTTCAAAAATGGGAATCCTCGAACTTCAACCCAAGTGCAAGGCATTCACTAAACACTACGTCTTAGAAGCTACAACTATCCTAGGAACCAACAACGTCACGAACGAAATTCCTGAGACCGACATCACATCCGATGACTGCTGTGTCCATCTAAGAAAAAAGATCACCTTGGATGTCATCAACCTCGAGCCAATCAAAATTAACACCATGAACCTGGATCAACTAAAATACGCTCAACATAAATTGAACCAATTTGATGAACAACTACAACAACAAGTCAACAAACGTTTCATCATAAAAAATGAAAACTGGTTCACCACCTTGCTACCAATCGCCTTATCAATATTATTACTATTTATAATTTTTCAATGTCTAAGATGGTGTGGGTGTCTAAATCTATGTAGGAAGTACTGCTGGTTCACTTCCAAGCCTCAAAACGACCGATATTCACCGTGCTTTACCAACCAATGTTCAAATCATCGGAACGAGATCAACTCTGAAACGTTTGAGCAGCGTTTCTTAAACCAAAACTCATCCTGGTGTATTCGTATAAGCCGAAAGGTGTTGTGATTGCCGTTTTTGGGATATCTGCAGGATGAATTGGAATTTGATGGTATGCCTTGACCAAATCGATTTTAGAAAATAACGTGCAACCATAACAGTTATTCGCGAAATCTGGGGATACTGGTCTGGAGGTGTTATCCTGTTTAAGCCATGATAATCTCCACAGGGGCGCCAAGTACCGTCTGGTTTCGTAACCATGTGCAATGGCGTAGCCCAGGGACTTGCCGAAGGCTGCAGGAAAACGAGTTTGATGAGCTTGTCAAACTCGTTCCTAGCCGCTTGGTACTTTTGCGGTGGCAACCTGCGGGGTTTGGCGAAAACAGGTGGACCCGTGGTTATGATATGGTGTTGCACATCATGTTTGATAGGTTCAGACAGGTCGAAAGGAGTTGTGAGGCCAGGAAGTTGTCTTAGCAATTTGGAATATGTTGAATTTTGTGTTGACAAAAAATTTAGTTCTGATGGGCCGACTGCATTTCCCAATAATTCATTATGGGCAATGTCAACAATGATGTTGAAATGCTCAAGAAAGTCGGCGCCCAGAATGGAATGGTTAACGTGTGCAACCACAAAATTCCACGTCCAGGCCGATGTTTATGGTTAATTTTGAGTGACCGAAAGTTGAAATGGGGCTACCATTAACGGTGGTCAACAATAATTTTGTGCGTTGATGAATGTTGGCGTAAGCTTGATTTACTGCCAAAAGGCTAATCTGGGCTCCCGTGTCGACTAAAAATTTAGTCCTAGAATTAGGACTAAAAATATCGAACCATTCATTACTATTGAATACGTTTGCAAATCTCATAATTCGACTAATAGGGTTATTGTAACTAATATTTGAAGCAAACGTATTTATACGAAATAACGGTCTAGAACGCAGCAGACGATTACTAGTTTCAAAATAAAAGTCCAATTGATCCAAAAGATCGGAGCAATCTAGAGTACCATTAAGTAATTTATGCAAAAGACACAAATCAAAAGGGCATCTGCGATCTTCTAAACCATGCATCCGTAACATAAGCCTAATATCCGAATAAGAGCCCTGTGTATGTGGCGATCCAATTTTAACATTGGACAAAGTATGAGGAGACCAAATTACAGACGCATATTCCAAATGGCATCGAACTAAACCGCAGTACAAGGATTTAATACAATCCACATTAAGCTGCATACCAATAAGCCAAACAAAACCCCACATTCTCCGTGCCTTGCCACAAACAGTTGTTATATGTGAGTTAAACGACAGTTTATGATCAAATAAAACACCTAAGTCTATTACCTCTGATTTATGTCCAATTGGTATGGAATCAATTGTGTAAGCAAAATCAATACATTGAGATCTCCTTGTGAAAGAAATTACACCACTCACTGATATTGTTAATATCATCGTGGATCAGCCTGCAGTCGTTGATTGAATTAACACATTTAAATAATTTAAGGTTATCCGCATACAATAGAAAACTACAGTTTTTTTATTACGTGTTGTATGTCGTTAATAAACAATATAAATAGTATAGGGCCACAATGGGACCCCTGAGGTACACTCGAGCTGACCTTAATAGCGTTAGAAAGAAAACCATTAATGCATACAATCTGCATTCTATTTTGCAAAAATGACTGGATCCAAGATAATGTTAATTTATTAAATCCAAGGAGGCTAAGTTTCTTTAGTAAAATAGAATGATTTACTCGATCAATCGCCTTGAAGAAATCCGTGTATATAGAGTCAACTTGATGGTTCACATCCAGTGCGTTTGATAGGTATTGTTTATAACATAGGAGATTTGATACAGTTGATCTATTAGACACAAATCCATGTTGCTGTGATGAAATGAGATGTTTGGACATGCATGATAATTGAACGGCAACTATATTATCTAGCATTTTAGGTATAATTGGCTGCAAACAAACTCCCCTATAATTATCAACTAAATTACGTTGGCCAGATTTGTGAATAGGTATGACATAACTGGTTTTCCATTTTATGGGAAACATGCCCAATTGTAAAGATTTGAACATTAGATCATAAATAGGACTACATAACGAGTAAATACAATTCAGCAATAAACAACTTCATATTCCATCGGGGCCGGGAATTTTACTAAATTTTAATTTAAGAATGAGCTCAAATACATGTTCCTTCGAAATTACAAGTGATGAATCATTAACTGAATCACTACTTTTGAAATACAGGTGTCATATTGAATAATCTCATCAGTGTAAGCAATTAAAAAAAACGTTGAAAAAATATTTACTATGTCCTCACCATTTGAAAATTTACTCTCGTTTAATTCCATTAGATTTGGTATACTATTTTCGTTCTTTTGGGCACGAGCATACGCCCAAAACGCGCTTGGATCAGTAGTGAGTTTAGCTTCAACTGTAGCTAAATAATTGTTATAAAGAGAGTTGGGCAATAACTTACACTGACGACGTAGGTTAGAAAATAGTTCATATTCATTCAATGAACCACTTTCTTTTAAACTTTTATGGGCCAGTTTTTTGTTACGAATTAAATTCTTAAGTTCAGCAGACATCCATTTAGGATAAGAACTGCCATTTAGTATCACATTTTTGGATGGAATATTTAGGTCAATACCAAATTGTACAACCTTGTAAAAACTGTCAGCCATTTTAACAAATCAGACCGATCTGTAGAATAAAAATATGAATTAAAATATGAATTAAGACTGTCGAAATTTGCTAAGTGGTACAAGTACATTTTCTGATTTGTGTGTAACCGTTGAGAATGTTTGATGGGTAATGATATATCGTAGGCTGAATGGTGATCGCTTAAATTTAATAATGCATTGTCAGAAAGAGCAACGCTAGCACCTGCGACATTACAAAAAAATAAATCTAGAAATACTTCTCTAGAATTGGGAATATTATTTATTTGCGATAGATTCAGAAAATTGTAAGCGTCAACAATGCACTTAGCTTTTGAATCTGACGGTTTCAAAGTATGCGCAATTAAACCATTGTTGTTCCATTTAATAGATGGTAAATTATAGTCACCGCATATTAGTATTTTATCCACATTACAATGCTGGTAAACATCCTCCAACGATGAACAGTAATTTAAGTATCTTTCAAAAGAAGAGCTCGGAGAAATGTAAACCCCGCCAAAAATAATATTAAACTTATTTACTGTTACATGAACAAAAATGTGCTCAACATCAGAATTCGCCAATATTTGATATGATTGAAAGCATTTTTTTACAGCAACAAGTATACCACCACCTCTAATATTACCTGTAATAGTACGGTTAGTTCTAAAAACATTATAATTTTGCAGCTGAAGCTGACTGTTTGAAATATCATCGTATAACCAAGTTTCCGTTAAAATGATTACATCAAAGTCATTACAATTTACTAACAGCATAAGTTCCTTAAGTTTAGTTCTAATTCCTCCACAGTTTTGATAGTACACATTTAGTTTTTTAAACTATCACTAGAGTGCGCGACTAACTTCCTTGTTGCAATGAAAGGAATATCATTGTTAAATTTAATAACCAAATTGGCTTCATCGTTTAATTTTCTTTCATTAAATTCATTTTTAATTTTTTTGAAATAATCCAACTGCTTCCTTGTACGGTCTGCGCGAAAATAGTGGTTAGAGGAGGAGTCCAGCGCATTACTTCTTAAAACATCTTTGGATTCCGATTCATTACGAAAAATAATTTTCACAGGTCTAGGTCGAGCATTCGGTTGATCAGTTCTACCCAATCTTATGATTTTTTGGGGTTTAATGTTGATTCCACGTTGATCCAAAATTTGCTGAATACCGATGAAATCGTTGAAAATGAAATTTTGCGTTAAGACAGCTATTTGCTGCGTAAGAGCAGCAACTTGCTGCTGTAGCTGCTTAACTACGTCATGCTGGGTGGCAGTGGACGCGCAAATGGTGTGTGGCGTTGTAATTTCTAAAATCTGATCAGCCAAGTCAGCGAGGCTGGTTGGTATTTTCAAATGAGATAATTTGAACGTTAAATAATTGATTTTCCCATTGAAAAAACATAGCATCAGTAGATTTATTTGAATGCGAAAATCAATTATTTATTAACATCCAAACTATCGCATTTGAAAATACCAATTTTATATAATATTGACAAGCATGAAAGTATGTATCTCTGCAAAATTTATTTGATGAGCTGGAGTGTAAATAATTAATGTTATGCAGATTTTAAGCAATGAAATAATTTACACTAAAGTCTTTACAATTTCGAGAAAATACAATACGGATTTTTTTCATTATTTTTTCCATACTCTCGAAGTAATCATCGACAACGTACTATTGAGTTAATCCGCCATTTTTACAGCACCTTGTATATCCCAAAAGTGAAAATTTTTGAAAGTCACGTATTTTGGCAGCAATATTCAGTGTTATTATTACTTCTCTTATATGACAAATTATTTAATATAAGCTCGTATTGCATGTACGATTTAATTGGAGCAATTGAGACCTATGTACGGCTTCCATAGTTGTTTGATAAAGGAATTAATTTACAACCCATATAAATGATTTCATTGCATAAATTAATCTAAACTGAGATACTTACATGACGACAACTTTTAAATTAAGAGACCACATGGCAAACTTGTATGTCCTAATTCAGTCGATAATAATAATATTCACGAGGCTGTGCAAAACCTTGATGTTTTGCTTATTACTCTCAAGAAATATTCAATTAATCGATTAATCGATCATTTCGATTTCGAAAAATATCCACAGATGACACGAAATATAGCCACGTGGTTGGAAGCCAGGAACCCCGTTACGCCAAGGAGAAACGGGACATCCTAACAGCACCGCCATCAACAGGAAAATATGACACAATCAAAACCAAACTCATCAGACGTCTCAGCGTGAGCCAGGAAAACAGAACACGGCAGTTACTAGAATGCGAAGAGCTAGGTGACAGGAAGCCATCGCAATTCCTGCGACACCTACAACATTTAGTAGGAACAGCCTAAACGACGTAGCATAGCTTGCCGACTCAATAGTAAACGCCACCGCCACACCAGTAGTAAACGAAGTAACAGAGAGCTAGCTAATGAAAACACTACTGACCGAAATCGAACAAATAAAAATACAGCTGCAGGAAAAAGGGAACACCCGACCCGCAACACCATTCCGAGGCCGGAGCCGATCTCAAAACGCGCAGTAGAACAGGAAAAAATAAAAAAACCGCACATGCGACACATGCTGGTTTCACTATAAATTTGGAGAAAACGCCAGGAAATGCCGACCACCATGTACATTCAGCAAAACGGGAAACGGGAAAGGCTGTCAGTAGAGGCGGCCACCGACCGCACACCCAGCTCATCGCACCGCCTATACATCACAGATCCACAGACGAAAATACAGTACCTAATTGACACCGGAGCAGATGTGTGCGTTTTTCCACGCCGACTTGTTGCACAAAAATTGCAAAAACCAGTTACAATTTGTACGCAGCGAATGAATCGACTATACACACATACGGCACAATCAACCTCAACGTGAATTTAAAACTGAGAAGATATTTTCCATGGAGATTTGTCACTGCGGAAGTACATAAAGCAATCATAGGCGCCGATTTCTTGTCATTCCACGAGTTACTTCCGGATGTGAGACACAAGAAACTGCACGACGGCAGGACCAACCTCGAAGTGTTTGGACAGGTACACATAGCAAAGGAGAGCGAAATAAGCACACTCTGCAAAGAGAAGAAGCACCACCCGATTTTACAAAAATTTCCACGAATTTGTAAACCTCCAGGACTACCTAACGTACCACAACATGATACGGAGCATTTTATCCAGATAACCTCCGGTCCGCCAGTATCCAGCAGGCCCAGACGACTCGCACCCGACAAGTTAAAAATAGCGAAACACGAGTTTGAAACAATGTGCCAGATGGGGATCGCAAGACCTTCAAAAAGCTCTTGGGCCGCACCATTGCATTTGGTAGCGAAGAAGAATGCCGAATGGCGACCATGTGGGGACTACAGAGCGCTAAACGTAAGAACGGTACCCGACAAATACCCAGTTCCACACATAGAAGATTTCGCACAACAGTTGCATGGATGTAAGATTTTTCCAACCATCGATCTAGTGAGAGCGTACCACCAAATCCCAATAGCGAGAGAGGATATTCCAAAAACCACGATCATCACACCGTTTGGATTATTCAAATTCTTGTACATGACATTTGGACTACGCAACGCAGCACAAACGTTTCAAAGGTTCACGGACGGAATTTTACGAAACCTTGATTTTTGTTATGTTTACATAGACGACATACTTGTCGCATCGAAAACGAAAGACGACCACGACAGGCATCTCAACCAACTATTCCAACGACTGAAGGAAAATGGAATCGTTATTAATCCAGCGAAATGCCGATTCGAAGTACACGAAATTCGGTATCCGAGAAGGGAACGAAACCACTTGACGACAAAGTCAAGGCCATAAAGGAATTTCCACTGCCACAAACAGCGAAGAAGCTACGACAAATGCTTGGAATGATTAACTACTACAGACGTTTCATCCCAAACGCAGCAAAGACACAAGCACCGTTAAACGAGTTGCTGAAAGGGAAGAAAAAGGCAACCAGCCCTTCATTTGGACCGAAGAGGCGCGGGAAGCATTCAACAGATGCAAGGAAGAAATCAGCACCACAGTACTGTTGTCACACCCAACAGCCGACGTCAAATTAGCAGTTACAACACACGCCTCAGAGGCAAGAAGACGGTTGGAAACCACTGGCATTTCTATCAAGAAAGTTATCGACAGCTGAGCAAAAGTACGCAGCGTACGACAGGGAATTGCTGGCGATATACGCGACGATCAAACATTACCAGCACATCTTGGAAGGACGAAATTTTACCATCTTCATAGACAACAAGCCAATTACATACGAGTTCGCACAGAAGTTAGAGAAATGCCCACGAAGACAATTCAGATACCTCGACTACATAAAACAATTTCAAGTAGTACTAGTAATAACATGCAAATTTCTTTTGTATCATTCAATATCCGGCGTGGCATCAGCCAGGGAAGTAGTTGTTTCAATAAGTTATTTGTTTATAGTCTTAGTAAGACTTCATTTTGCTTGCGGAGTTACGAACAGGTTGAATATTTATATATTCAGGCTATATTTCGTTTTTTTTGAATTTATGGTATAAAAAAGTTAAGTGTTTTCTTTATATCGAAATTGAAAATGTACCACGAAGTAAACGCCTCCAAGATTCAAGAATCTGTAGTAGTTCATCATTTCAAGCATTTGTCGTAGCTTCTTCGCTGTTTGTGGCAATGGAAATTTGTTTATGGCCTTGACTTTCTCGTCAAGTGGTTTCGTTCCCTTCTCGGATACTGTATATCCTAAGAACGGAATTTCGTGTACTTCTAATCGGCATTTCGCTGGATTAATAACGATTCCATTTTCCTTCAGTCGTTGGAATAGTTGGTTGAGATGCCTGTCGTGGTCGTTTTTCGTTTTCGATGCGACAAGTATGTCGTCGATGTAAACATAACAAAAATCAAGGTCTCGTAAAATTTCGTCCGTGAACCTTTGAAACGTTTGTGCTGCGTTGCGTAGTCCAAATGTCATGTATAGAGTCCGGATTTATATTTTTTTACATGTTTTATTTGCTCTTTCGTATTGAACTGGCGAATTGTATCTATACGTTTCTCTCGGAAATAAATCCAAGTACCAAGTTTTATTTCGCATATAACTTAATATTTCGAGGTTTTGTCACATTAAACTTATTTGAGCATATATGTGCATATAACTACATATAAAGTCAATATTTCCATTAATTGTAATTGATTTTGTTGTAATTTGTTGATAAATTTGTGGGCGTAGAAATATTTTTTATGAAATCGTATAAGATACATTTACGGGATTCCCCTAACTAGCGAACGTAACCTCGTGTCATGAAGATGTGTAGGTATATATTATATTATTTATATAGAATAAGGGGATTTCCTTATAAGCAAGTTAAGCTAGTACGCCTGTACAGATGATACTCGATGCAACCGTACCCGGTAGAGATGGAAAAAACGGTTCACTGTCGGGAACGTTTCTGAACCGGTTCACTCACTGGATGAAACGGTTTCTTGGAGCGGTTCACCGGTCTTTTCTATGGTTATATACCAGATTGTCAGAAATGAGCAGACTTCCAATTAATTTAAAAATATATAATATGGGTGTTCATAGTGTGGCCACAACTGTAATATATTTTACCGACGTAAATAAAAATTTCAGCCATAGATTTCTCGGCGCATCTACCAAAATTAGGTGCGATTTTTAAATTTTATTTGTGTAGTGCCTTTCTGCAGGTGTATTTAGCAAACACAAACAGTCAAAAAGCCGAATACTTGTTGTGCTACTTTCTTGATGGAACCATATTTTCAAATTGGGTAAAGTAAAACGCTTGTTTTGTTCCATAATTTTATTTTCAGTTGCCTGACACGTGTTTCGATCGGTTAGGATCATTTTCAAAGTTAAACTAATTTAATGTAATGAAATGTTGTGTCAAAAAGCCACTAAAATTTAAAAAATATATATATCTAACAGCTCATCAATCCACAAGTGGTGTATAAAAGAAATCGTAACTCAAAAAGGGCATTGCAAAAACAAATATTTTATTTTCCCAATGCCTTCCTGCAATTACATTTAACAATTAGAAAGTGCCAAAAAACCGCGACAATTTTTTCTTATATTTTTTATTTAACAGAAATCCGTAGCTGGCCCATAAAACATGGGCACTGCAAAAAAAAAAATCGCCAAGTTTTTTGACCGCCGAGAAATCTATTATTTATGGATAACTTGATAATATGAAGAACTGAAAAGCTACTGGTAAATACTCGTAAACGGGAAGTTGGCATTAAATATTTACTCTGTTTTTTTGCACGTTTCTGTTATTTCTAAATCGATTGATTTTTAAAATTACAAGTCTTAGGCTTCTGCTTTTTTTACATTATCATATAATTTTCACATTGTTTCCTCTCTGGTAGCACATCGATTGTAAATATAAATCAAATCTGGTAGATTTTTAAACTTTGAACATTTATTTACTCTTGTTCCTGTTCCCAAAATCGGGAAAGCAGGAAAATGCACACCCGGTACATCATACTCTTCTTAATTTTTAGAATGAAATAAATAATTTCAAAATTGTATAATTTCTTTATTATGAAATTATAAAATATTATATTATTTCTTTTTAAGCTGCGGGTTAATTTATTTTTTTAATCTAAAAGAAATACCAAATTTAACTACAGTTAAGAGACTTTATAATAAATTATTGTAGAAATTGGTCTTGAAGTCGAAAGAAAAAAGACTTATTTTGATCTAAAGCCGTTAAGCCTCTAAAAAAAGTCAAATTTAACTAAAGTCAAAAGACTTTATGATAAATTATTGTAGAAATTTGACTTAAAGTCGACAGAAAAAAGACTCATTTTGACTTAAAGCCGTTAAGCCTCTAAAAAAATGTCAAATTTAACTAAAGTCAAATGAGTTCATGATAAATTATTGTAGAAATTTGAGCTAAAGTCGACAGAAAAACGACTAATGTTGACTTAAAGTCTTTAAGCCTTTAGAAAAATGTCAAATTTGTATAGAGTTAAAAAAAATGATGTGTAAATTAATATCGAAATTTGTCTTAAAGTCGATAAGCGTCAACAAAAGACAAATTTTGATTTTAACGTCGTTAAGCCACTAGAAAAAACGTCAAATTGAATTAAAGTGAAGAGTCCAATTTACTGTCGAAATTTTACTTAAAGTTGAGAAGCGTTAAGAAAGTAAGATTAATTTTGACTTAAACCCTTAAGTCCCTAGAAAAAGAATTAAGAGACTTTATGTGCAAATTAATGCCGAAATTTGACGTAAAGTCAACAAACTCAAAAAATCGACAAATTTCGAAGTCGAGTTTCTAGAAACAATGTCAAATTTAATACAAGTTAAAAAACTCTATGAGAAATTAATGAAAAGCGTCAAAAGTAAGACTAATTTTGATTTAAACTCGTTAAGCCTCTGGAAAAATGTCAGGTTTACTTAAAGTTCGAAGACTTTATGATCACTGAATGTAGAAATTAGACTTAAAGTCAACAAGCGTTAAGTAAAAAAGACTAATTTTTATTTAAAATCTAAACCTGCTAAAAAAGAGTCAAATTCAAAGTTAAAAGATTTTATGTCCAAATTAATGTGTAAATTTGACTTAAAGTCAGTAATCATCAAGAGGAAAGAATAATTTTGACTTAAAGTCGTTAAGCCTCTAGAAAATATGCCAAATCGAAATAAAGTTAAAAGACTCCATGTTCAAATTAATGTCGAAATTTAACTTAAAATCGCCAAACGTCAAAAAACGACGAATTTTACTTAACCCCGTTAAGCCTCTACAAAGGTGAATTTAGACAAAATTTGACGTAAAGTGACAAGTCTCAACAAAAAACAAATTTTAACTTAAAGAAAAAAATGTTGAATTTAATTAAACGTTTCCACATTTTCATTTAAAATTCCAAATGTAAAACTTTAAGTCAAAATTTAAGTCTGGACTAAAAAAAAAAATCACGAAAACCGCATTAAATTTCTGCGATAAGTTTCCGCAGATAACGTCAAGCGGTTCTCAAACGCTACCAGCAAGAACTTCATGCGGCTCATGCCAGGAAGTTACCGCGAAAATTCCATGCGTTTTGAGGTGTGAACCTTTTGAAGTTATCTACGGTTAATAGCAGGAACGGCATGAGGCTCGTACTTCACTTGATAGTGGACTGAACCGCTTGAAATTTCCGCAGGTGATTTCATGCGCTTTTGCCGGGGCGCTTCTACAGGTAGGGGTAAGCGTCTGGTTTTCACTCTTGCAGAAAAAGCCAAGTACATTTTAAACAGCAGAGGAACCGCGGTTCCTTTTGTGCGAACCGGTTCCTGAGCGCTCTTTGCTTCTTGAACCGGTTCCTGAACTGTCTGCCCACCTCTATTACCTGGTGCCCACCTCTGTTACCACCTCTGTTACCTGGTAATTTTTTGGGAGCGAGGACGCCCCAGAATTTTCCATTGTCATTTCTCCTCCACGAGATGATGGTGGTGGTGATGGTCGACTACTTTTTCTTGGGAGACGGTTTCTTCGCAACGGTCTTTGGAGCGGCCTTCGCCCTCTTCGGCTTGGAAGCTACTTTATTCTACGCCAATAATTTTGAAAAATTAGAAAATATTCTTCTTAATTTTAATGATGAATAATCGGCAGTACTTAAAAAATGTAAAGATTGAGCTGCATGTATAAATCTTTGCAACAATTAGCTTTCATTGCTCTTTTTGCATCCTAATAACTGCAATCAAGAATTTAGAAACAGCTCAAATCCTTTAATTGAGGCTTTTAAAATTATTGAAGAACTGTACGAAAATTTAAAATTAGTTCCCTAACTTGCGTATTATATCGATTTGTGGAATTTTGAAAGGCGAGACTGAGGAGGACATAATAAATTTTAACATGAACTCCATGTCATTTAACTTTACCTAAAATGAAAATCAAAATCAAATTTTGGTTCTACTTTGTAATTCCAATAAATGAATTATCATCAGTTGCTATTCGTATTTTCTTTTATTTTGCAAACTTATTTTTAATAATATTTAACCGCATATAAAATCCATATTTGAGTCATTTTTTCGCATATTGGCTAATTTTAAGCGCACATAAACAAATTTTAATGCCTTTTTAGCGCATATAAAAAATTATAACTCCTTTTTTTTAGCGCATATAAAAAAATTATAATGCCTTTTTTAGCGCATATAAATCCGGACTTTAGTCATGTACAACAATTCGAATAATCCAAACGGTGTGATGATCGCGGTTTTTGGAATATCCTCTCTCGTTATTGGGATTTAGTGGTACGCTCTCACTAGATCGTTGGTTGAAAAAATCTTACATCCATGCAACTGTTGTGCGAAATCTTCTATGTGTGGAACTGGGTATTTGTCGGGTACCGTTCTTAGGTTTAGCGTTCTGTAGTCCCCACATGGTCGCCATTCGGCGATAAAACATTTACTTTCCTGCCTGATCGAACAAAAAAGCAGATGGATTATTATAACTCACTGAAGGATGAATTAACTAGAAGAAGATCAAATGGTGAACTAAATTTGCGCATTGCTTACAGAAATGGTACTCCTTACCTGTCTATTAATAATCGTAATTCTCCTAGTGCATCTTCTTCAAATAACTCAAAAAACTAAAAATCTATTATCAAAATTGTGGCGGGTTACGTACCAAAATTAAAGATTTTTTATTTGCTGTTAATGTGAATGATTTTGATATTATTATAATCGTGGAAACATGGCTCTATGGCAATATTTTGAACAGTCAGCTTCAACTACATAATTACTCCCTCTTCAGGTCTGACAGAAGTATTGATGGCAGCGTTAGAGGTGGGGGGATACTCATTGCAATTAAGGCTCATCTAAACTCATCACTTATTTTGAGCGACAATTTATTGGAACACATATTCGTTTTAATTAAAATTAATAATTGTTCCTATATTGTAGGAGGCGTTTACATCCCACCGAGTTCCCATTATGATAAATACTATGATCATTGTGTATGTATTGAAAGTTTGGTTGAAAAATATAATTGTCATAATATTGCAATTTTTGGTGATTTCAATCTACCGAGTATTAATTGGGATAACATGATCAACAGCCAAGGTCAACCTGATGCAAAATCATCTGCTATTACTAACTTTTTAAATGCAGCACAAATTAACGTTATTCCAAATTCACGGGGCACGTTTCTCGACCTATGCTTCAGCTCACTAGCCAATAAATCCATTTACAAATCCCTCGATCCCCTGCTACCGACGTCCGTATATCATTATGCGTACTTTGCGAAGCTCTCAATTGAGTTTAACCACAACGTTGTGACATGTGAAAAACAATTTCTTTATAATTTTGCTGATTTCAACCTGATTAACTCTTACCTCAATTCTATCAACTGGGATTTCCTGACTTCGACTGATGACTTCGATGTCGCGATTAGTGAATTCTACGATATCATTTATACCGCTATTGATACATTTGTTCCATATAAATATACGCAGCATTACACGAATAGTTACCCTAGATGGATGTCCAAACATTTGATTTCACTAATTAAGAAAAAGAAAGAAGCGCATGCATCCTATAAACGTTCTGGTCGGGTTGAGGACTACCATCTATTTTCGCAACTTAGGAAGGATTGTAAGAGCTTATCTGAATCCTGCTACAACAAGTATCTCAATGATGTGCAATCATCTATTAAATCGAACCCGCGTTATTTCTGGAAATATGCCAGAGTTAAAAAAGGAAGCTGGTTATCCGAATGAAATGATTTATAATGATATCTCCGCTGATAATGGTCTTGATATAGTTAATTTATTCTCGAAATACTTTAGGACTGTCTATACCACTTCATCTAATTCATCCCATCAACCTTATTCTGGTTCCTCTGAGGTTCATGATGTTAAACTAGTTTTAAATATTCAAGATGTGTTTAGTGCCATTTATAACTTAAAACCATCGCATACATACGGTCCTGATCAATTATCTAGTTATTTTCTGCAAAATTGCATTTACTCCTTGTGTCGTCCTATTTATATCATGTTTGCTAGATCATTGAATCAAGGCGTAGTACCGGAGTTATGGAAAAATAGCTTCATTGTCCCGTTACATAAATCTGGCTCGAGAGCGGATGTGAAAAACTACAGGGGCGTATGTATACAATCCACGATCCCTAAAATGTTGGATAAAATGGTTGCAGATTTGTTGGCTTGGTGTACTAAGTCTATTATGTCTCCCAACCAGCATGGGTTTATTGCTGGTAGGTCCACTCTATCTAACCTTCTGGAATATAAGGAATTCGTCTCGAATGCTTTGGATAGTCGGTATCAGATAGACACTATCTACACTGACTTTACCAAGGCGTTTAATAGAATTGACATTATTCTTTTGCTGGATAAGTTGAGTTCGTTGGGTTTACGTGCCGAAGTTTTGTTATGGATATCCTCCTTTCTCAATAACAGGGTACAGTTTGTTAAGATCTGTAACTTTACATCTAATGCAATTACAGTTACTTCGGGGGTACCCCAGGGGTCTCATTGCGGCCCAATCCTCTTCCTATTATTTATCAACGATTTACTTGAATCAATTGTAAACTGTAACTCCTCATTGTATGCCGATGACTTAAAGATCTTTAAAGTCATCCATACACCTGAAGACTGTGCTGAGGTTCAGGCTGACCTGGATTGTATAAATATGTGGTGTGTCAGAAATCGTTTGTCTCTGAATGTCACAAAATGTTTTTCAATGTCTACATATCGTTGTAATAATCCAATCATGCATACTTACACTATCAACTCAGTTATCATAAAACAGGTTACCACTATGAAAGACTTGGGCATTACTTTCGATACCAGATTCACTTTCAACAACCATATTGCTAATATTTCTAATAATGTATTAAAAATGTGGGGGTATGTGTGGTCCATAAGTAAAGACATGAATGCTGCAAGTTTGAAACTTTTATATTGCTCTCTTGTTAGATCAATTTTAGAATATAACTCACCCATTTGGACTCCATTTACTACCACCAATATTACGCGACTTGAACTTGTCCAAAATAAATACCTAAGAAGCATGGAGTTCAAACTAGGTCGTCATCATATTCGAGGTGATTACCAGGCAATATTGGACGTCCTAAGCATGAAGACACTGGCGGATCGTCGCATTGATGCGGACTTATGCTTACTACACCGTTTGGTTCACGGAAAGATTGACTCCCCAAATCTTTTAAAAATGTTTTTGTTTCATACTCCTAATAGAAGGACTCGATCAACTACTCTTTTCTACCAAAACACCCACAATACTGTATCTGGTCACAACAATTCGATTTCTCGGCTAACTACACTTGGAAATGAATTTAATTGCCATGACTGGTTTGATTTATTTGACAATTCATTTACTCATTTTAAAAGAAACTTGAAATTTAGATGATGAAATTTGTATTTATTTTTGGTATTCTTTACTTTCACGATTTTAATATTATATAACTTAAGCATTATATAACTTTTATGTCAATTTTGATCTCTACCATTTATATGTTGTTTCTTTGTAATGGATGTACTCATTAAGTTGAAATGTTTCACATACTTTATTTTGTTATTATATATTTTGTATTTTATGTATACAAAGGTGGTTACCGTAAATAAACTTTATTATTATTATTATTATTCTTCTTCGCTACCAAATGCAATGGTGCGGCCCAAGAGCTTTTTGAAGGTCTTGCGATCCCCATCTGGCACATTGTTTTAAACTCGTGTTTCGTTATTTTCAACTTGTCGGGTGCGAGTCGTCTGGGCTTGCTGGATACTGGCGGACCGGGGGTTGTCTGGATGAAATCTCCGTGTCATGTTGTGGTACGTTAGGTGGTCCTGGAGGTTTACAAATTCGTGGAAATTTTTGTAAAATGAGGTGGTGCTTCTCTTTGCAGAGTGTGCTTATTTTGGTCTCCTTTGCTATGTCTACCTGTCCAAACACTTCGAGGTTGGTCCTGCCGTCGTGCAGTTTCTTGTGTCTCACATCCGGGAGTAACTCGTAGAATGACAAGAAATCGGCGCCTATGATTGCTTTATGTACTTCCGCAGTGACGAATCTCCATGGGAAATATCTTCTCAGTTTTAAATTCACGTTGAGGTTGATTGTGCCGTATGTGTGTATAGTCGATCCATTCGCTGCGTACAAATTGTACCTGGTTTTCTGCAATTTTTGTGTAACAAGTCGGCGTGGAAAAAGGCATACATCTGCTTCGGTGTCAATTAGGTACAGTATTTTCGTCTGTGGATCTGTGATGTATAGGCGGTGCGATGGGGTGGGTGTGCAGTCGGTGGCCGCCGCTACTGACTGCCTTTCCCGTTTCCCATTTTGCTGAATGTACATGGTGGTCGGCAGTTCCTGGCGTTTTCTCCAAATTTATAGTGAAACCAACATGTGTCATATGTGCGGTTTTTTTTATTTTTTCCTGTTCTGCTGCGCGTCTCGAAAATGGTGTTGCAGGGTGTTCCCTTTTTCCTGCAGTGGTATTTTTATTTGTTCGATTTCGGTCAGTAGTGTTTTCATTAGCTCGCTCACTGTTACTTCGTTTACTACTGGTGTGACGGTGGCGTTTACTATTGAGTCGGCAAGCTCTGCAACGTCGTTTAGGCTGGCCTTTTTTGCGTTGTCAGGATCGCCTGCACATTATTCGGGAGTCTTCCCATCCATAGTGACCTAAGCAGCGTGTCCGGTACTGTCGTTCCTGCTAAATGTTGTAGGTGTCACAGGAATTGCGATGGCTTCCTGTCACCTAGTTCTTCTTGTTGTAGTAACTGCCGTGTTCTGTTTTCCTAGCTCACGCTGAGACGTCTGATGAGTTCGGTTTTGATTGTGTCATATTTTCCTGTTGCTGGCGGTGCTGTTAGGATGTCCCGTATCTCCTTGACGTAACTGGGTTCCAGACTTCCAACCACGTGGCTATATTTCGTGTCATCTGTGGATATTTTTGCGAGTTCGAATTGGCTCTCCACTTGTGCAAACCAAACTTCCGGGTCATCGTCCCAGAATGGTGGAATTCGTACTTGAATCCTGCTTACTTCTTTATCCGCCATTTTATGTTCGTAAGTTTCCACTTATCGCGGGTTGTTTTGCTTGTTCTACAGCAACTAAATTCAATGATTTTTTTATAAATAACATAAAAAATATAACAGACCAGATGCCTCAAATTCCCTTCGAATGCGTTATTCCACGATGTTATAAATCTATATTTCTTTCTCCAACAACACCCACAGAAATAATTCAAACCGTTAGAGATATTAAAAATACCAATAGCCCAGGTTTAGATGATATTCCTATGTCTATTATAAAAAAATCTATAGAACTTATTGCAGAACCTCTGTGTCACATTATAAATCAATCACTCCTACAAGGAATATTTCCTGAAAATCTTAAATCGGCTCTCTTAAAGCCAATATTTAAAAAAGGAGAAGCATTCTGCCAGCCTTCAGCAAAATCTTTGAAAAATTAGTAAGTAAACGCTTAATTAACTTTTTGTTACAGGAAAACCTTATTAGCTGTTCTCAGCATGGGTTTATACCCAAGAAAAATATTTCCACAGCTATTTTCGAGCTCACTTGTGCTGTCACAAATGTCTTGGAGGATGAAAGCATCCCTTTTGGGTTGTTTTTAGACCTATCCAAGGCATTTGACAGCATTAGCCACAACATTTTGTTACAGAAGCTGGAGTTGTATGGAATCAGAGGTAATGCGCTGTCATGGTTTAAATCATACTTGACTGGAAGAACTCAACGCGTATCCATTGGGCAAACAGGTATTAACAAAACATCTGAAATAAGAAGAATTAAGTGTGGGATCCCGCAAGGGAGTATACTTGGCCCAATTCTATTTGTTATCTACATCAACGATATACATTGTCTCTTCAAAGACAATATACATAATTCCATCAATTATGCTGATGATACCAGTATCATATTCACTGGCGGTAATTTAAACGACCTGAACCTCCAAATAAATCAAAGCTTACCAACTCTTGTAAAATGGCTAGAGATGAATAAATTACTTCTTAACATCGATAAGACCCAAGCCATCATATTTAAAACGAGCCATGACAGAAAAGAATATCCTCTACAGATAACTGCAACTAACAACAGTGCTATTAATATTAATACAAATTTAAAATACTTAGGTGTGCACCTTGATCAGCACTTGAATTGGAATAAACACATACATGAGGTAGAATCAAAATTAAATAAAGTAATCTACTCCATCAGAGTTCTAAAGCACACAGTTACGAGAGAAACTATAATAAATATATATTTTGCAAACTTTGAGTCCGTTCTAAGTTTCGGAGTGATTTTCAACAGTAATATAACGAGTGCCTATGATTTTGCCGGCAATTATTAGCGGCAGGATCACGATTTTCTAGAAGCAACAAGCAAGAGTGATCCAGACGCTAATAATTGCCTAGGAAAAATCAGTCACGAGTTAGATTCAGGAAGACAATTGGCCGAACAGAAAGTTCACATTTCATAATTCGAAAAGTAAAATTTAGTGACACCAAGTGTCAGACGTGTATTAATCTGCGCCACAATAATTGTAGTAAAAATGAGCTTACCAAGATTTTGAGAAATGCCTATGAATACTATTACTTATGAAAGCACTAACACTTCACCCGAAAATACAAACAGATCGAATTCAGGAGCAAACAGTTTAATGGTCCGGCAATAACTGACGTTTTATACGGTATAGAACATGTAGCAACGCGTTGCTAGGCAATACCAACATGAGAGATTATCTGATTAGATACCACTCAGGGTGAATTGCCATGCATAACATGGAGCGTGGTCTGTTACGCATCGTAATTAGAATTTTATTGGATCATATCATCAACGTTATTCGATTTCATTGGTTAGTAAGTAAATGAGGGCAATTGTCTGGGGAAATAGCATGCATATAAATTTGTACTGCAAAAAAAAATATTACGAGCTATATTTGATAAAAAATACAACGACTCCTGTAGAGGCATCTTTAAACAACACAATATTTTAACGGTCAGTGCTTTGTATATATTGGATTGTCTACTTTTCAACTTTAAAAATAAATCAAAATTCTCAGTTTGCACGAAGAAGTACCACCATAACACCAGACACAATAACTATAATATTCCTAAACACAACCTAAACGTCTATAAAAATAGTCCATTTTGTGCCTCCATAAAATTATATAACGCACTACCGAGTACCGTCAAATCCGTAACAGACGAAAAACAATTTAAACAAAATATTATCTCATTGCTGATGGCAATAGAACCTTATTCACCTGACGAATACTACTCATTTCTTAAATCCAAGTGAGGTAAATGAGAGGAATCTCCTGATGCTACAAATTAAATTTAAGTGCACAACTTCTCTTTTTTGTTGTTGATCCAGGTTTAGTCTTATTTCTTTTTTACTGCGTCTAGTTTTTGTAACTATTCCAAATAAGATTTCATTTTTACTGACTTGACGAATTTTATATTTATATGTATGTAATTGAACATTTATTTTATACAATATGTATGTATCTATGTATTTTCTTCACCTGAAGAAGCCACAGTGTGGCGAAACATATGTAGTGGTTTAAATAAATTACATTTTGAAAATCAAACAAACGTGTTTACCGCAAAATTAAATAATAAAGTATCTATCTATCTATCTATCTACCTGACCTCTGTTCTTGATCACGTCGGGGTCACCAATTTGAGGTTGTTTGTGTTCGTTTTATTTGGTGATCAAATAGCGGTGGTCTTTAAGTCGTTTTATTTCAATTTATTTACAAGTGTATTTACATTTATACAGGGTGAGGGTTTTCCCTTTTGTGAGCGGCGATATTGTTCCGCACTGAATGTCTTCTGAGGTCGTCGAGGCGAACTCTCCAAGGATTCAGTCCGGCGTAGAGTGTCGCGGTAGATGCGATGCGATGTGGGCGAGGATATGGTTTAGCTGTGCGTTTCCTTCTGGGCGTCGGAGGCAGTGGTGACACTGTAACTGGAGTCGAGTGGTCCTGGTCCGGTCTTAATCGTCGCACTCGGCGTTTTAGATTTAAATGAAAGCTCGACGCTTTCCGCATTACTGTACTAGCTAATGCGAGTGTCCTAGCTGTGGTACCTCCTGACGGTTTGTCGGAGGAGAGCTTGCCTCTGCTTCGTCCACAGTGCGTTATGAAGGGTCGTCGCGTCTTTGCCCTAGGAATACCCTTTCTCGTCGGCGAGTGGTACGTTAGCCCTTGCTGGTGGCGCGCCCATCCCTTGCCGGGGCGGCGCGTCTGCTCGTTCGCTGGTCTCTCGTTTGCTCGTGGTCGCTAGGTGGTGTGTATGCATATACCTATATGGTTGTCTAGCGTCGGTCCCCACAAACATTTTTATTATTTTTAATAACTATGAAAAATACCATTATTAAATGATTCGTTTATTAAAAAGCATAACTGTTTCGCGATACAATGTATGGATTTTTGAACTATGTACGAAGATATTTCGTCGATGCACTATTTTTAGTTTCCATGTTCTGTGCTGTTTATTTTATCTGCCGTATTGTATACAATATAATAAATATTCGTTATAATTATTGAGTGAATTAATATTAAGTAAGGAAATTATTCGATTATTTTATTTGTAAATATTATATTACATGACATTCGATATTGACATTATTACAAAATGTACGTCACATTTTTAATGATTTCAACTAGTAAGTTATCGATTACTATCAATATTAGATTCATTCAAATTTTCCATTAGAGTAAAGAATGAAAGTGCAGTTCTTAAAATCTGAAAGAAAAATTATAATTCTTAAAATTATATGTATGCAAATATAAAGTGATAAAAATATATGTGCTTTTAATTAATTGAAAATATGTTTGTTACAAAGCAACAAGTAAAAAGCTGAAGGGTGTTAGTCTGTCTGGGCAATCAACCATCGGCATTTATTTCTGTTCGAAATTCGATAATAAATATGATTTAAATATTTCAATAAATACAAAAATACAGTCAGTTAGAATCCCTCAGTTGTAAAATAAAGTAATTAGGCAATTTAGAAATACTTACTTGTGGAAAAATAGCTAAACATAAGGGCATAACTCCACCTATTTCTAACTGAGCAGGTTTATTTGCCCTTAATATCATCATATTTAGCGACTTTCGAATATTCGGTTGTGTTTTTGCCCACCAGTTGGTTTCAAAAGCTGCTTGACTAATACTCAAACTCTGAAATAATTTTAAAACAATATACAACGTCCAAATTCAAAATTTATTTTTTCATACCTGATCCAAAATGGCTGAACCGCATGCGCAATAAATCGCAAGCTCAAATAAAAAATTGATTAAGAACGTAAAATATCTCTGAAATAGATCTAAGCTTGGAGGTATACTGCAAAAAAATAGTGAGCTTATCCCTAGAAGTTCCAATTTGTCAAATTGAACTTACCCTTCGATGTTCATCAGAAAAAATCCTATACAAATTGATGAAGTACTAGCCCAATATAGAAATAAAAAGTTTTTCGAACATAATTTTCTCAAATCATCAACCACTCTAAAATGCATAGAAATCTTACGATCAAGTTTGAATTGTCACCGGCTTAGATACAATTTGGAAATGATAATTGTTCTTATCAAAAATCAAAAATATAGGAGTATCAATTCCTCGATTATTTTTTTACAATTTTTTAAATCGTTGATTACATTTTTCGTTTTCCCAGTTATAATTTGGATAGTTGTCATTTTGTTTCTAGCTAGCATATGGATTCCGTTTTTTGTGCAATGAAAAAATGCTTTTTACAGTTTTTAAAATCGTTAATTGTATTTTGCATTTTCGCAGTTGAAATTTGTTGACGTTTAGTTTTTAACTATGAAACAGCTACTGTTTTTAAAGAAAATTATAAATGCTGCATTTTAAGGTATTTTAACATTCAAATCCTTGTTTTGATTGTTTTTCTTCAATTTTTCAAATCGTTTAATGAATTTTTCGTTTCGCAGTTCAAGTTTGGATATTTATTATATTTTTAGCTAATTTGTATTTTGTGAAATTAAAAATGTAAATTAGGTAATGATAAAATAAGGTATTTAAACATCGTATTTAAAAAATAACATTATTTTCTGGAAGAGCTTACAGAAGTGTCTCAATTTGGTCTTGGTTTTTCAAAATAGCCTGTAACTAATCCGCAAAAAAAATAAAACCAAAATTGTTTTTTACGGTTTTTTTTTTCGAATATCCCCGGAATTAGTCAGAAAATTTTAAATTTCTTTTTAACAAATTATATAGCATAAACCCTCGCTTTCCCAAATTAATTTTCTGAAATAAAAAAAATAGAAATTCTTTATTTTTCCAGAAAACAAAATCGTGACTCTATATGTCCTTGGGAAGATGGTACCAAAAAATAAATCAAAACACAGATTACGGGGACCTGATAAAAGATATGACGCCAAATGGCATCTGCGGAAAAAATGTACAAATTTGCCTCCATTTAACCTTATTTCTGTTATAGTTGCAGGGATGGCAATGCTAATGCATCTAATTCTGTATATTTTGTGAAATCAAAAATGTATTGTTATATAGATTAAGAGCTTAGCTTTTAAACCTAATTCCTTTATTTTTTGAATTCATTTTTGGTTTGCTCACTTCAAGTTTGGATTGTTACCGTTTTGTTTTCAACTAGGATATGACAATTGTTCTTGTGGGAAAAAGAGAAATAGATTATTTGTTTATTAATTTTGAGCTTTTGAAGCTAATTTATAGGTAATTTTTACAATATTTAAAATCGATAAATGCATTTATCATTTTTACAATTCAGTTTGGATTGTTGCTATTTTATTTTTTGTTTCTAGCTAGGATTTAGTTTTTTGTGTTTCGCGAAATCAAAAATGTATTACTTTTTACAGATTCGGGACCCCTGGAACTAATTACTTAATTAAACAATTTCTTGTTATTTTTTTAATCGTCGAGTGCATTTTCATTTTTCCAGTTTATTTTAGGACTGCATGTGTCTAGTTTTCAGCTATGATATACAGTGACGGCTTGCGGATTTTTTCTGGTATGGCCGAGGTAGCAAGGGTGGTAATACAGATAGGTAGGGGCAGTTGCAGAGACGGCTGGCGCGTAACCGCACCTATTTGTACCACCTCTGCTACCTTGGCCGTACCACAAAAAAAACCCGTGAACCGTCTCTGATGATATGGCCACTGTTCTCATGAAATACCAGGAAGGCATGTTTGTTTACTTTGAGCTTCTAAAACTAATTCTTCATCTGAATATTTTTGAAAAAGTGATTAAATCGTATTCTCGTTTTCTCCGGTGGAATTTGAATTGTTTCCAGCTATTGTTGTTTGTGATTATTTTTAATGGATTTAGAGTTTTTCAAGCTGATTCCTCGAATAATTTTTTTTATGGTTGAATGCCTCTTGCGTTTTGTCAATTCAAGATTAGACTGCTGACTTTTGGTTTCCAGATAAGATATGATGACTTTTGTTATAGGAAATTTATTGTTTTTCTAAGGATCGTGAGTTTCTCAAACTAATTCTTAGACAGATTAATATTACATTTTTTATATCGTTAAATGCAGGCATTTTTATTTTCTCCGTTACGAAGTACGAGAAATAATATAATTATGAAACGAAAATAGTTACAGCAAATTTATGTGAATAATAATTGTAGAGAATGCCAAAACGAACAACTTATAAAGAATAAGTTTTTTTCGAAATCTCGTGTTTTTGAGTAAACCGAGTTTTTGAATTTAAATTATAATTTTTCCATGTTTCATAATTTTGACGTTTTAAACGTCAGTTTCATCCGAGTTTACGCAACGCTCGATGTACATTTAAATTATTTCAATTGAAAATAAACCATGAAAGCGTAAATATAAATGGCTATGATACCATCAAGTTGGAGAAAGTAACATGATGGCCGCATCACCATTTTTCGCTTCCAGTTCAAAATTGTTTCGGTTTGTCTCCATGGCAATTATTTTTTTGTGTCATAATAACTGCATTTGCTAGAAATGGTCGATTTTTGTAATTTTTCATGTTTAGTTAACAGAAATATGTTTATTTTACATTACTTCAGTAATTCTTCATAAAATATTTCTACTACCACCCATTTCGTAGGCGCAGTCAAAGTCAATTAAAAATTAATTTAATTTACTTTGCGAGAATTTGTTTCTTACTGATTGATTTTAATCACGCATATCATTCAGCCTACGAACACCGAGGTAGATGAAATTTTTAAAAGTAACAGGATTACCTTAAAACCAAACTATGATGTTTAATAATTCTATAAAGCTCAACTTCGGCTTGTTTTTCATTTCCGCAAAAATCCAAATCCCTTAGAGCATCCACAATAGAACCAAATTCTGCGTAAATTCTCCCCGATAAGCAAATGAACAAAATATTCATTCCTGCTATATTACAGAATGAAAAACTACATAAAAATAGTTGGTAAAATAGCGAAACTAGAAAACAATCTGTTTGTTTTATGTCACATACGGCATACAGATTGTACGGCAATTCTTTTCTTAACACGGGTTTTAACATAAAAAGCGGGGTAGCCAGAACTACGAAATATAAGTAATATTTTGCAAATTTTATGAAAACATTAAACGAATCGTAATATCGTCTACGATCATCTCGACTGAACTTATCAGGATTCCAGAACTGGTCCAGGTTTTCAAAGATGTCCATCCAGCCTTTATTATTTAATGAAAATGTTGCAATTATAAAGACGCTCTGAAAAAATGTTTATATTTAATAATAATAATGATATGTCCTACATTGACATTACTTAGTGAACATTTACATGATAAGTTACAAATATGTTTTCAGGCAAGAGCTCAGTTTTATTTCAACAAAAAGTCTTATGAACGTACTGTATTTCATGAAATTTTAGTATTATTTTTATTGAGGTTGAAGTAATATATTATTTGAATATTATGCTTACCCTGCATAAACTAGGTAATACATCTCCGTTCCCTAACGTTTCAATCGATTCCCAATTTATAATTATTTCCATTATTGACAACACGCATGCTGACACGATACTTGCACAAGCAATTGCATTTCTCAAATATGCAAATCTTGTTTTCTCCTTGGGATTAATCCCTGAATATTCAAGAAGGTTAAAAGCGTGCTTGATCATTCTAAGAAAAAGAAAGAAGGTCTTTTTTTAAATTGTGCTTGCTTGCATGACTAAAAGTTATTAAGGAAATAATTTAAAATTATAGGTAATTACACTAAATTTCATATTTGGTATTGTAATTATTAATTTCTATAATGACATAAGAGGAATCAAATTTTAAATTTATGAATATTTTCAGTTGTGTAAACGTTCTGTATCTACGACTAACGTATAAAACGCATATAATATTCAAGAGTTTGACTAAATCAAGGGTCTCCAAACTACGGCCCGAGGGCCACATCCGGCCCGCGGACAGATTTTGTCCGGCCCGCGGAGAGCTAGTATACTTGAAAACTCCTTTTAGAGAACATATTTTTTATAGCAAATTAAATTTAGTTTACTGAAGTATTCTAATTTTATGTTGAATAATTATTAATATGACATCTATAATATATACATTGATATGGTGATATTGATATGGTCATGGGCTAACTACTCATAACATTGTTGTAGGCTTATTGTTATTGTTTTTGTGATAAGTTGGATAAAGAAACACAGAATTGTAATGGGTAAAGACATGTATAATATGCAGAAAATTTAACTTCAGTATATAATAACTAACAAATTATGTAAATGAATCCAACTAACATTTTATACATTTTAAATAAGAACATAACTTATAACAAGTATAATGACATATGAAATAATAATGAGATTTATGTAATTGAGATTTTCCACTGACAATAGTTTGTAGTTGTGGACTAATTTTACTTGTACCAATTATTAAAAGAGATTTAAGATGCTCATCAGTTAATTTGGATCTGTAAACATTTTTTGTGTAATTCATTTTGGAGAAGGTCTTCTCACACAAATAAGTAGTACCAAAAACAGAAAACAGCCCACGAGCAAATTTATGCAAATTATCAAATTGTGTCAGTGGAAGACTCTTATAAAATTCCAACAAAGATGAGTTTTGATATTTGTTCTTAATTATATCACTGCACTGTAGATCAATCATTTCCATTTGAAGTTCCGGGGCTAGGGTTTCAATGGCAGTATCAAAAGGATTCTGAAAAATCTTAATTTGATTCGCAATGGCATCAAAGTCCGAGAAACGAGTATCAACATTTATTTTCAAAGCACTCAAAGTTTCGATTGCAAAATCGATAGGAAACTCAGTCTCAGTGGTGTGGCTGAATATTTCACATGTTTTAAAATGTGAAAAACATTTACTTCGTAGTTGTGATTGAAACAGTATCAATTTCTTCCGGAATGATTTGATATTAGTGTATAAATCAGGAAGATGCTGGTTTTCTCCTTGCAATCTCAAATTCAGTTCGTTCACATGTTTTGTCAAATCAACATAGAATGCTAACTTCCACAGCCATGCGTTGTTTTGTAATTCAGTAAGAGGGCGATGCTTTTCATTCAAAAAATTTTCGATCACTGCTCGAAGTTCAAAAAAGCGCTGAAGGACTTTCCCACAACTAAGCCAACGTACGGCAGTATGATAAGGTAAGTCATTTTCTCCAATCTCTTCAATAAATTGTCGGAATTGTCGGTGATTCAGTCCAAAAGATCTGATAAAATTAACAGTTGATATGACTGGTTTCAGAACTTCAGACATATCCAAACATTTTCCGCACAAAGACTGTTGATGAATGATACAATGTAAGACTAATGGTTTTGAACCACCGTCATTTTCTACAGCCTTTGACACAAGAGCGACCACTCCTTTATCTTTCCCACTCATGTTTTTGCCTCCATCAGTTGTAATACATTTCAAGTTTTTCTATCGAAGATTCTTTTGATTAATGGCCATTTCAACTCCTTTAAAAATATCTGTACCAGTAGTTGTGCCATGAATACTATACATATCAAGAAGTTCTTCATGCACTTCATAGCTTTTATCTACTCCTCGAATATAAATCAACACCTGAGCAGTATCTGACACATCCGTTGACTCATCCAAGGCCAAAGAAAACCACTCAACATGTCCATTTTTGTCGAACAGTTGAGAGGATATATTTTCAGCGATGTTTTCTACCCTTCGAGCCACAGTGTTTGCTGACATACTGACAGTTTTTAATAAATTTACCTTTTCAGGGCACATTTCTTCGGCTGCTGCAATTATGCATTCTTTGATCATTTCTCCATCGGTGAATGGTTTTCCACGTTTTGCAATTTCAAGAGCCACACGAAAGCTGGCACGAGTTGCAGCCTCTTGTTCTGTTTTGAGTTTTGTAAATGAAGATTGCTGCGATTTCAATCCGCGCTTCATAGCTTCGAATTTTTCTGTCCGCAAACTTCCTGTATATTTTGAGTAATTTTGAAAATGTTTTGTTTCATAATGATGTTTAATGTTATATTCCTTGAGAACGGCTATGCTTTCATTGCAAATCAAACATTGCGCCTTGTTACTGGACTCAATTACGAAATACTGAATGTTCCACTGATCTTTGAATTTTCTGCATTCACTATCAATTTTTCGCTTCTTTTCCATACTACTAAATCACACACAAAAGCAACAATTCAAATCAAAATACTGTTACAAAGATGTCTTAAACTTAAACACGCACAAACACGTTTTAAGGAGGTACACACTATTTTATTTCACAACAGTGACATAGGAACTGACTTGTGGTTGCGCCACTAGCCTTCTTATATATTCCAATTACTGCCATCTAGAAGTGAGTGGAAGACACCAGAACTTTCTCGAACCAACGAGATTATTCTCTACGTGCTATTAGCGCCATCTGTTAGCGATAGAAGGTACTACCTATTTCCGCTTGTGTCCACCAGATGTTGTGTCACGTTACTCCTCATGGCTCGTACTCTACGACTAATCTAGAAATTACAGATAATGACAGGAAAATTAATAATATGCAGTGTTGCCGTTTTGCGGACTTTAGTCCGATTTGCAGCCTTTTTTAAACGTTGCGTACTTTTTCGGACTTTCTTTTTCATCAGTGGACTATTTCACTTTTTACCACCGGCAACAATGATAATATGGTTTTGGCCCTCGGAACTTACTGATGTAATCAGTATGGCCCTAAGGCTGGAAAGTTTGGAGACCCCTGGACTAAATAATGCTATACATTATTCCCGCAGGGATTAATGGGCAAGTGGGAATTATGATTTCATTATTCCCTGCTGCGAATCAATGAAAATGTGGCGCTTGAAACAAAATGCTTTGCAATTATTAATAATTATGCTAACGACAAACAGTAATATTTTAACCGATCGACAGTTTGGATTTGGAACAAACAGGAGTAATATTAAAACTATTAGTGAGATGGGCTTAGAAAAAGAAAACCACAGTCCTCTCGACCTCCAGTTAGCTACACTTCTCTGTCCTCAATCTCACCAAGAACTTACACACCTCTATCCCGCTGTCGCTTTCACACAGACACACATTCCTACTTCTTTCTTTCACTCTCATCCTTATCGCCTCCCTCATTTCTTCACATCCATTCATCCAGTGCTCCCATTCATCTATTTCTTCCCCGCAAAACCCACACCTCGTATATTTCTCTCCCATCCACACCTTCCTTCCCTTCTCCTCGTTCCCGCACCTGAACCTCGCCAACAAACGCACTTCGCCAGGCTTCAAAATTTTAAAATACCGAGGCGGTTCTGCGAACACCTGCAGACCTTGGAACTTCGGGTTATATCTACTGTTGTTAATTTTGCTTTGCCTCTCTTGCAACTCCACCGACAGTAACCTTCCGCCACCTCCTTCTCGATTAGCTCCCCCCTCGATACCTTTTCTTCGAAAACCGTCGCGGACCACCCCGCCCTGACATACAATTTATTCCTCTCATGCATCCACCTTATTCCTCATCCATTCTCTGTAACACACCTTCCATACCTCTTTCACTACTCTTTCATCCCCTAAGCCCCATACCCTCCTCTCAAATTTTACCACCCTTCTGGCCCCTTCCCACTCTACCGACAATCGCTGGCTCTCCTGCAGAACTATATCATTTGGCGTGGTCCTCTCCAATCCTCTTCAGGTATTGCATCTGCACTTTCTCGATATTTTCCTGCCCACTCACTCCCCACACCTCTGATGCATACAACACTATCAACCTCACACATGCATCCTAACACACCATTTGCATACTTACATTCTTACCTAGCATCCCGTTCCATATACCCCGCATACGCTCCATAGCCACTCTCGCTTTCTTACACACAAATTCCACATGACGCGCTTTCGTCCCTGTTTCGCTCAAGATATTTAAACTCACTTACTCACTCAATCTGTTCTCCCAGCCAACTCAATTCTTCCTCCTTTCCTCTCCTTCCTACATTTTTACAAATCATCCATTTCGTCTTTCTCACATTCACAGTCAATTCCAAAGTACCCTTCCAATCTCACCTTCATCTCTCTCATTTCCTTCACTGTTTTGGCCATCACCACCACATCATCAGCATACGCCAGACTCCACACCTTCTTTCCACCCACCACTATTCCCCCTGCCTGCCACAGTTCCAACACCCTCTCCATGTCTGCGACGTATAGGTTGAATGGCAGTGGGCTTAATGGACATCACTGCCTCACCCCACATTCCACCTGAAAACGGCCCGACACATGCTCTCCCACTCTCACTTTACACCACGTTTCCTTATATACTTCCCTTACCCACTCCACAACCTGCTCAGACACTCCCTTCCCTTTCAAACTTTCAATCATTAAGGTTCTATCCACCGAATCATACGCCGCTTTCATATCCACAAACTTCAAACACAATCTCTCTTTTTTTCAGCTCTCTCTCAATCACCCAGTTAAGTGTAGCTATCTGCTCTACCGTGGACCGCCCTTTCCTAAACCCCCTTATATTTCCAGTAGCCACCTTTGATCTTCCGCCTCTATCTCCAACCTATTCTTGACCATCGTCATGATTACTTTATAGAGGCTATCCATCAACGAAACCCCCCTATAGCTTTTCGGATCACTCTCATCTCCCCCCTTGTGAATTGGCTCCACTCCTTTGGAAACTGCCTTTCTCCTCTCCATATTTCGTTCAGCAGCACCAACATCTTCTCCTGCCCCTCCGAACTACATCCCTTCCATGCTTCTGCCTGAATCCCATCGGGACCCGCCGCTTTCCCATCCTTCATCTTCTGCAGCACCCTTCCTAACTCTGCCATACTAAAATCCCCCTCCCTCTCGAAAACCCTTCTTTCTGCGACTTGATTCCCTCGAATTCCTCTTGTTCCTAGCAACTCTTCAAAGTGTGCCTTCCATGTCTCGATGTTTATACCCTCTCCTCTTACTTTCCTGATCGGCCCTCTTTCCTTCAAATACCTCCAGTCACTGCTCGTCAGCCCATCTAATCCAATCCCTTCCTTCCTTCGACTTTCTCTCTCTTCTTGATTCACCCCTTTGGTATCTTGGTTCCCTATTCTCACGTTCCAATCTCCCCCCACAATCAGATTTCCAGGGTGCTCCCCTTCCCTTATCAGTTTCTGTATCTCACTCCGTAATTCCTTTGCCTCCTTCTGATTGTATATCGTTACGGTTCTCCAAATGTGGTTTCCTTTCAAAAACGACCGCTGTACTATCTTTCCCTTCTTCTCTCTCTCTCTCTCCCCCCTCCACCACCTCTTGCAATTCTATCCGCACCCCCGTTACAATTCCACCTTTCGCTCTCCCCCTTGCATAATCCCTCGTCGCCCCTGTACATTCCCATCTAAACCCGATGGTATCTTCTTTTTTACCTTCTCCCACCCCCCCTCTTCTACCCATGTCTAAATTAGACCCACCATAGCTTTATCCTTTATCCATTCCTCCAACTCTAAAATCCCCACCACCTCTTTCACTTCCTTTTTTAGCCCCGCGACCAGTGACGGCTCGTGACCTACGGAAGTGGGTCGGCCGAATGTAGGCAAGCTGCAGTTAGTCAACTTAATTTTTTGGTAGTTATTAAGTATTATTTATATACTGTATCTTCGTGGAAGCGTATTATTTAGAATGGTAAACATTAACCAATCATTTGCTATATGTAACAATATGGTTGTTTGTGCAGTATATAGTAAAACAAATATTGCTAACGCGACATAATTAGACAAATGTAAGTAAAACCCAACTGTAGGAGAGTAGGCGTACCAAAAAATTAAATCGTCCGACAAGAACCACGGGAAGGTCTACAGCACTCTTGTCAGGATATGGAATGGGAGTTGGATTTGACAGAAGTGAAGTACATTTGAGGTGGAGGATATAAAAAAAGAATAACACTCTTACAAATGTGAATAACTTGAAAGATAGGGGTCAGGAATAAATAAATATTTACCTATAAAATATTAAATTAAATAAACTCTCAACATGAAAACTAAAATTGTAGCAACCACCCTTCTTAGTTCGCGACCGCTCCGCCGCACCCTCTCCGGTTACCGGCTACCGTCGCCACCCCGCGCGCGCCCTACGCTCGTCCCCACTTCCTACGCACCCCCACGCACCACTTGGAAGGACCGAGGACCACAAAAAGGCCAGCGGGGACCAAGAACGACAGACTCCCCGGCGGTTGACCAAGGTCAAGGTTCGGTCTCTTTCCGCTCTACTCTGAGGAGAGTTTTTAGTTGGTATACTCATGCCCTTCAGGCGAGGACTCCAACACTACCCCACTATAGGGGTGTCTATAAAAGATCTTCTCTCCTCTCTTCAATAAAAAAAAAAAAAAATAAATAAAAAAAAAAAAAAAAAAAATAAAAGAACGACAGACTTGCCTTGCATCCATGCATCCACTGGAACTCAGTGAACGCTTATAGCACCGTGCATCTCACGAACACGACCGCTCATATTTTGACTCTGTATATAATTGCTTTGTACATATTTGTGTTGATCGTCGAATATATATTTTATCCAGTTGTGCTTGTTTCACACCACCGAAACCCGTTACCAACCCCACACAACTCCGTGGCCACTCCACCCGGCTACAAAATTAATAAAACTAAAACCTAATTTTGAGGAGAATATAAAAATGGCAGAAATGAAAAATAAAATATTTACTCTTAAAAAATAAATAAAATATAAAATAAAACAAATCTCTCAACAAAAAAAAAGTCAATTCTTTTTAATGTCAGGAAAATAAATAAAAACTCTCAAAACTAAAGAGATTTTGCCAGGAAATAACGGTGGTGCCCGTGTATGTGAACAAATTAAATATATTATATTTGAATTATTTCAATCATTTTTAAATATTAAATCGATTCGCCGGGATTTTTTTGTAGCGAAATCGTCAATAATTTTATTATAAAAACTATCATTCTTAACTAAACTTTTAACCAACCCTCTTTCTATTGCTAAAGTAGATACATTACTTAAGCGCGATTGGGATATTGTATTACTACTGTAGAATTTCATTCTTTTCAATGCTGAAAAGCTTCTTTCTAACGATGCAGATGTTGGTGGGAGAGACAATATTAAACAAAATAATTTATATAATTCCGGAACGTCTGTAATAATATCATTATTATAAATAAATTTTGTCATGTCACCTACTGTTAGGGAATTACCGAAAATAAATTTGTCAGCATACAAAACTTGCAATTCTCTTTTTAATTTTTCATTATTAAAAAATGTTTTGTAGTTATTAATCAAAGATTGAAATTGTTTTTTAGGAATTTTTTTATTAAATATATCGAATTTATTTTGATTGGTTAATTCCAGAAAGTTAAGTAAGAAAATATCTTTAAAACGTATTTCAATTTGATTTATAAGCATATCTAAAATTTCAAAAAAGATTCGTTTCGTAGATATCGAATCATCATTATTACTGTGCGTTTTACGTCGTTTAGCGCGTGGAGGCTGAACATCTAAAATTTGATTAACATCAGAATATATTTTAAGAAAATAATTGTCATTTCGGAATTTTTTTAATGTGGATAAAAGTGATATAATTCTTTCGTTACAATACGTGATGTCAGATAATTTATGTTGAATTATAGAAAAAATAGGATCCGTATGTGTAAAAATTAACTGAAAAGTATATAAAAGAAACAGGAAATCAAAATCGGTTAATATTCTTTCTAACCCGGTCGATTCTCGTATTGAAATATCATCCCATTGATCCAAATCTGCGATGATATGATCGAAAACTTCAATCAAATGAATTCTATTATTATATATAGTGTTCACAATGCGCGATTTAAAGTTCCAGCGGGTTTCTGAGTTACTCGGAACTCTCTTTTGACAAATTGTATCCAAAAGATTAGTGCGTTTAGTAGATTTTGTGAAAAAAGATGAAAAGCCCGAGAGATTTGAGAAAAATATCCTACATTCTTTAATTTTTTTACATGAATCTTGTAAAACTAAATTTATTTTGTGCGCGTAACAGTGCGTAAAAAGTGCTTGAGGAGCAATTGCCTTAACTTTTTGCTGCAATCCATTTAGTTCTCCCGCCATTACAGCAGCACCATCATACGTTTGGCCGATTAATTTGTGTTCAATATTGAAATGATTGAAGTTTTGTTGGAGTACATTAAAAATATCGTTTGCAGTTCGACCTTCACTAAGGTTGAAGAAACCCAAAAATCGTTCTATTACTTTCCCCTCACAAACGTAACGAAAAATCACTGACATCTGAGAAAAACAGCGTATATCTGTACTCTCGTCTATTTCCCATGAAAAACAAGAAGCTCTATTAATTTCGTCGTAAATATTCTGCTTTAAAACCGTAGTTATGGAATCAATTAAATCGTTTTGAATCATTTTTGACAGTCCGGTAAACACTGAAGATATGGATGGATCAATGAATTTATTAAAATTTTCATCCAAACTAGATGCAAAATGAGCTAATTCTTTAAAATTCCCATGATTGTCTGAATTTGTTGTTTCGTCGTTACCTCGGAATGCAAGTTCTTGAGTTGATAAATAAATGACCATGTTTTCGATTTTCCCGAACGTTTAGATTATGTTTATTTATAAGTTCTCGTCTAGCGGTATCAAGTGAATTTACAATATTATGTTTCGCGAATAATTTATATTTTAAGGCAGAATACGTATGATCTTTTGAAAGTTCATGTTTCGCTAAAGCGCGATAAACTTCTTTTAAATTGTCATAACCGCATGAATTAAAAGGGTTTTTGCTTTCACAAAACACAAACAATACCAACAAAATAATTTGTTACAAATCTCACTACCAGTTAGCCAAATAAACTTTGTGTAGAGTGTTGCAGAAAAAGTGCGATTGTGATCTTGTTTTCTTTGAACAAGATTAGTCAACAAAGGGGTGTGGAACTGGCACATTTTTAATGAAAACTTTATCATCGTACGACAATCGGTTAAATTTATTGTGTAAAAAATAATGAACCAAATCAGCATTAGTACTTACAATATCCCTTACACTAGCCATCGTAGTTTCAACAAATAATACAATAATTAATAATCGCATACACGAGCACCATGTGGACGGGAGCAAGGAAAAGACAAAGTGATTCTGTCTTCTATGCTGGCACACGCGCACTGTGGATAAACGGCCAGCCGTACCCATACTCCTCCGTTAGAACGATACACATTAAATCATTTCGCCCGACTTTTAACAGTGAGAGAATGTTGTCGGAGTAACAATAACATCTTTAAACGTGTTATATACATAAAATGGTTAATTATACACTGATATATTTCACATAAACTACCTTAAATTTACCTAGAATGGTAATTATTTTGTAAATTACAATCAGGTAACCATTTAATTATTGTTTGCATTTTACATTACATCTATTGTTTAATGATATTTACTTATATTAAGATTTGCCTTCTCTTTAAAAATGCGAAATATATTCTGATTTCTGAAATATTTTTTTAAGGAATAATGTGTTTTCTAATACCGGTCAATTGTTGGCCTTAATGACCAATTTGTATTAAAGTAAGTACATATATTACTTTTAAATCGAACAATATGAAAATAATCAGAAATACGTTAATAAATAAATTTACAAGTTCTAAAATAAAAATCCGTGACCTGTAACGCAAGCGAATTAAAGAGTGCATCGAGTCCTGGGCATCGGAGTATTGCGTACACGGAGTACTGCCCCGGTGAATTTGCCGTACTGGAGTAAACCATTTGTGGACGTACGTTCACGCTGCAGGCGAAATGAGACAACAGAATCTGCACTGACACTCGTGCGGACGTAGCGCTTACATTAATCTTAATACTCTGAAAATCAACGGCTGGCCGATTTTGCGGATACGAACTTGCGTAGTAGACATATATTAAATGAAAATAAACTCCCGCATTTATCGGCCTTATACTGAGTGCTTATTAATATTACTGGCTATAAGCATATTATGTATTAAATAAAATAGAAACAACTTTACTTATTGCAGAAAGTATTAAATAAATTCAAAAAACGAAATACAGCCTGAATATATAAATATTCAACCTGTTCGTAACTCTGCAAGCAAAATTAAGTCTTACTAAGACTATAAACAAATAACTATTGAAACAACTACTTCTCTGGCTAGTGCCACGCCGGATATTGAATGATACAAAAGAAATTTGCGTTATTACTAGTACTAAGTACTAAGTTAAATAACATTGGTTTAAGATCCCTTATTTCTACCCACAGGACTAACTTGAAAAATAAAACTAAATTGAATTTGAAAACTTTCAATTATACTCTTTAACATTCAATTTAAATGCGAAGCTGCACTGATGAGAGATAAATCTCGAAATGCGTCTGCAGATAGCTATTTACTTAATTTTTACATATTTTTGGGTTCAGTTTTATAATTGAAAGTTTAGTAAGACTTAATTTTGCTTGCAGAGTTACGAACAGGTTAAATATTTATATATTCAGGCTATATTTCGTTTTTTGAATTTATACAGGGTGTTTCAAAATTCATGCACCAAAAATTTTCTGCGTACTCCTTGTAGATAAAAAGAAAAGAAACCCTTATGACAAATCTCGATTTTCCACAAAATAACATGGATTAAATCCCCTTGCAGAAATATTAAAGAGACGCCAATGCTCCCCATTAATGAATAGTTTCGTTTGCGCGTAGAAAGGCGAGAACACCGCCGTACACGTTCGCGCTCGCCTGGTCTCGGGTCTTCGTCTCTCGAGCTGGTACTGCCGGCATTAGATAAACAAACGGTGTGGATTTTAGTGTTTATGCAGCACACAAATTAGGTCAATGTATCATCGAGTTATTTAGAAGTAAATGTCGTGTCAGTCAGTACAAATTTTCGTGACAATTGCCCTCATTTACTTACTAACCAATGAAATCGAATAACGTTGATGAGATGATCCAATAAAATTCTAATTACGATGCGTAACAGACCACGCTCTATGTTATGCATGGCAATTTACCCTGGGTCGTATCTAATCAGATAATCTCTCATGTTGGTATTGCCTAGCAACGCGTTGGTTCATTTTCTATAGCGTATAAAACGTCAGTTATTGCCGGACTTTTAAGCAGTTTGCTCCTGAATTCGATCTGTTTGTATTTTCGGGTGAAGTGTTAGTGCTTTCATCAGTAATAGTATTCATAGGCATTTCTCAAAATCTTGGTAAGCTCATTTTTACTACAATTATTGTGGCGCAGATAAATACACGTCTGACACTTGGTGTCACTAAATTTAATTTTTCAAATTAAGAAGTGTGAACTTTCTGTTCGGCCAATTGTCTTCCCGAATCTAACTCGTGACTGATTTTTCCTAGGCAATTATTAGCGTCTGGATCACTCTTGCTTGTTGCTTCTAGAAAATCGGCACTCCTGCTTCGCAGTCGTGCCGATTTTCGTCGCAACAAGCAATCGTGATCCTACCGCTAATAATTGCCGGCAAAATCATAGGCACTCGTTATATTACTGTTGATTATCAAACGGTATTCACGCCATAATTACCAACTCAGTTTACAAGCCGAAACTAACTGAATTCTTTTTCGGTTTTTCACCGTCTTCAATTGATCGGGGTGAATTTGTAGAGGGCATTGATTGGTCAAACTGTGCAGCCCCATCGTCGCCCTTGGAGTTTTTAAAACCGATTTGTATCTTCGAGGAAACACACATGTTTTTACGGACTTTCTAAAAATGTGTTATTCCAAATAGGGTCTTGGCCTTGGGTAACAAAGGAATATCATTTTATAGCACCTACCCCCCGTGATTTTAAGTAATAAGACTGCAAGGGATACAATTGTACAGCAATAAAAATGCACAACTGTAGGAAGCCGCCAGGAATAATTAAAAAAATACATAATAAATAAGATGAACTTGAAATTTGTGCGTCGGTTTTATTAAGCCTCACCGTACTGTTTATGTTAAGATCAAATTTCAACAGCCCGCTCGAAATTAGGTCACCATTCATTCATGCGTCCACACTTAAAATCGGCACCGTGTGTTTTTATACAAGCGAACGAAAGTATTCATTGATGGATGAACAGTGGCGTCTCTTAAATATTTCTACGAGGGGGTTTAATCCATGTTATTTTGTGGAAAATCAAGATTTGTCATAAGGGTTTTTTTTCTTTTTATCTACGAGGAGTACGCAGAAAATTTTTGGTGCATGAATTTTGAAACACCCTGTATTATGTATTTATTATAAAAAATTCGCAATATTTATTTTCTCAGAAAATAAACATTTATAATATTTGTTTTAATTGAATTTAACGGTACGGCCCAGCCGACCCTGCCGCCCCTGACGAGCCGTCACTGCCCGCGACATTCCAAAACGAGGCAGTCATCCCCTCCCCCTTCTCTTTTTTGCTCCCCGCCCCTCTTCTACCTCCATTCTCTCTTAGGCTCTGTTTGCGTGTTTTGACTCCGCTGGCCCCTTCTCAAGCATCCCCGTCCCTGTATTCCATCTCCACCATTCGTTCTCTACCCGCATTTTCTGATAGAATACTTGAACATGGTTCCCTTTCTTTCGTTCTTCTCGCGCCTTTCCTCTGATACTAACTTGTATTTCTCTCCCTTTCTTTGTGAGGTCATCATCTATGTATACATCACTATTTCTGTCTCTCAGAGAGTTTTTCTCAGCCAAAATTCGCTTTTTATCTTCCATGTCATTACATTTCACCAGAATCGGCCATCTCTTTCCCTCCTTCTTGACCCCTAGCCTCACTACCTCTTCATAATTCATCACGATTTTCATATCCTCCACTAGTTTATTCACCACTTCCTCTACTTTCCCTTCCTCACTCAATCCATTAATAATTATATTTTACCTTCTTCTTTCTTTTTCTCTGACTTCTTCCATATTTTCCAACTTCACTATTCTCGCCTCCAATTTCCTTCTCTCCACCGCCCAACTTTGTTCCTTTTGTCTTAACTCTCCTTTGAATTCCTTTATATGGTCATCGTATTTATCTAACCTCTGTTCTAACTTTTCAAATTTACTCAGAATCTTATCAATTGTCTCCTCCATGTTATCGCCCCTGCTCTCTTCGGCCCTCTTCCTTTTGCTTACTTGCTCGAAGAATTGTTTAAGGTCGCCGCAACTGTTCGTGCGCTGCCTACTGCCCATTTATCGACCGCTCGCTTAACTTGAACTTTTTGACCGCTCCTCGTATATGCACTCCGCGCCGTCCGCGTAAATTCTAAGTAGTTATCGTAGAAGAATTAAATTAATTTCGTTTTTGCACCAGACTAGTCGCACTGTTTTATTTGCATCGAATTTTTTTTTCTTTCCTGAGCCAGTGGAAAATTAATAACGTTAAATAAACGTTAATAACACGCTACGGAAAAATAAATTTATGATCTCAATACCATCCACATAAAACTGAACTGATTGTATTATGTATATACCGAAGAAGATCAATTAAATATTTGTTTAAACAGTTGAAAACGGTAAAAGCGGAGCACAAAAATAACGTGAACGTATGTTGTACGGCAACCTCGCCATGACTAACTTGAATTAAAATTACTACAATTTTGGAATATTCCTTTTTATTATTAAGACTACCAAGTGTTGTAACAATTGGAAACAAAATTTGTTAAAATATTGATATTTGGTGGTGTTTGTACATAATTATGATGGTTCATATGGTTCAAATTGACTTCTTAATTTTTTAACCAGGATTTTCTCATCATCTTGGGACAGAATGCAATCCTTCCATTCGGCACGGTCCGGCATGTTCAATATTGGTTTCATGGATAATACATCTCGACCGAAATTTATTGGAAATCCTTTGGGGCCCTCAATTTTAATAAAGAATTTTTCTTCGTTGGGAAATTCGATTAAAAAATATGGACATCTCTCGGGGATCACTTGGTCTATTCTTCTAAACGATTCAAGTTCTTGGAATTCATATTCAATTTTTTCAGCTTCAAACTACAATAAAAATAAAAATCATTATTTAAATAAATAAGCTTTATTTCAATTATATACATTTAAATACAATTTTGATTCAAGAATAATTTCAAGCAAATCAAAAATTTGAATTTGAAAATTTTAAATCATTGTAGCTAAAAACAAAAATTCAAATAATTGACTTTTTTCTTCTTCAATAGCCATTTCTTATATAATTTAAACAAAAGATGAGTAATTAATGTAGGTTGTAATTTTATCTTTAATTATGGAATGTAGTGAAATTTGTACTTACTACCAAGCAAATACAAAAGCAACCTTTAAAACCACAGAACAAATTTTTCATGCATTTTTTCCGTCTCTATTCAAAAGCACGCAAGTGGAAATTAAAAAGTAAACAAAACAATATTATTAATTGCTTTAATATTTTCTCTAGAAAATGCCCTGATGAGGCAAAATTAGTCGGGAATTTTAAACATTCGGAATCTAAACGGTGTTTCTATTTGGTAGAATTATCTTTTTCATATTAATACCTTTAATGTAAGATTTTTTACTTTCTCCGTTACGAAGTACGAGAAAGTATTGTGATCGTGATTTTTTTTTCAAATTTTTTTTTTACGGAAATATCCGTTTTGGGGTCCCTAGATGCCATTTCAACAATTTCTGGAAAAAAAAATTGTGTCTGTGTGTGTGTGTGTCTGCTGTGTGCGCTGTATCTCAAAAACTAATAAAGCAAGTGATATGAAACTTTGAACATATGTCTTATTTGATAATCCAAAGAACTGAAAAGCTTTTGGTAAAATTTTGTACACCGGAAGTGGGTGTTTACCTTAACTGTTTTTTGTTTTTTGCCAATATTTTCTTAAATATGAAAAATATCACAAAAACATTTAAACAAACATTGACGAAAACAAAGAAATGAACATCTTTTGCTTGAAAATATTTTTCATAAAATCATTGCTATTCGACAAAAAAAATTATTATTTTTTTTTAATTTTTGGTTTATAATTATGAAACGATAATAGTTACAGCAAATTTATATGAATAATAATTGTAGAGAATGCCAAAATGAACAACTTCTAAAGAATAAGTTTTTTCCAAAATCTCGTTAGTTTTTGAGTAAACTGAGTTTTTGAATTTGAAGTATAATTTTTCCATGTTTCATAATTTTGACGTTTTAAACGTCAGTTTCATCCGAGTTTACGCAACACTCGATGTACATTTAAAATATGATTTCAATTGAAAATAAACAATGAAAACGTAAATATAAATGGCTATGATACCATCAAGTCGGAGAAAGTAACATGATGGACACATCACCATTTTTTTTTTTAGAAATAGCACTTCAAGTACCAAACAAGATGACAAAAGGACCATATTTCTTTTGTCATCTTGTTTGGTCATGTGGTCAGTGAACAATCGTGAAATAGAAAATGTTATTGAGTATGACATATTGACTCAATGGTAAAATGCGGAAAGTAAAATCATAACACATAAATTGGCCAAAGAATAAGAGGAGCAAAGCCAGCTTTTGGCAAACAAAATAATATATTAAGAATTAAACAGGGTGTAGTGGAACAAAACGGAACATAGGATTTTCAATGTTAATTTCTTTATATTGGAATATTATCTTCCCTGATCATTTTAGAGGAAACATGTATATACATGTTTTGTAGAGTAAAAATTTCTGCATGCAGTCATGCTATTATTTATTTTTTAGCATTCATAAAAACCCTGAAAAATGATAGAGATTTGACGGCAAACATATCCCGCACTTCACGAAAACTGCTACCAGCGTAGCACCACTTCACAATTTGCACCTTTTCTTGAATAGAATACATTTTAATGAAAAAACTTATAAACAGTCATGAAGTGTTCAATACATTTGACAGAAGCCAACAAATCAACAACGCACCGTTTTTGTTTAATTTCATGGCAACCATTACTTTCGTAAAAATTATCTTTTTTTTTGTCATTTTTCAGGGTTGGCGGACCGCCAGAAGAGAAACGAGTGCGGCTCTAAATTATTTTTTCGAAGCTAAGGAGGGTGGTCTTTATGGCCCCGGTACAGCTGATTAAGGGTAAGTTACTCAAATCAGTTGTTATCCACCGTAAGTTCAGCCGTATCAGTGCTAAATGTATGGCAAACTTTGAACGCGTTTTTCTCGGAACGACATTTTTCAGGACGGGCGCACGTTCTTCTCAAAAACTATTGCACCGATTGACTTGCGGCTTGAAAGAACCTTCACTTATGGTTGGAACTAGGATTATTTTGATGGCTTGTATATTTCACTTTCAATCTGATGTTTTGGTTAAAAATATTTCGGAAAAATTGAACTTTGATTTTTAAACAGCTGCCGTTTCGATAAAAATATGTGTACTTGTTTAGTTCTGGTTCGGACGATAACTACACTCATATAGATTCCAAAAAAAAAAATTGTTTTTTTTTTGTTTCAGACGATTAGCATCGCCGCAACCCGTGCGCCCGATTGGACGAGCGTCTCAAGCCGCGACATACAAAACAGCGCACAACTTGTATACATTTCGATTAAGTAATTCAATAAAATTTGTATTGTTAGTTTAAACATGTCTTAATATGAGTGAAAAATCACGACACTGTAGGTTTGATAGTTTTCGCAGAATTTATTCCTAAAAATTACTCTGAAAACACATGCTTCTGGAGAGTAATTCTCCCTTAAGAATTTCTCAACAACTCTAGTGTTGTTAAAGGTACCTTAACGTTACTCGTTGCTAAGGAGTTATTGGCATGTTAACATTATAGGATAAAATAAATTACTATTATGTATCATTGTTACTTAACAACTCTAGTTTCAATAACTAAAGTCACTAAATAAATATCAATGTTGTACAAAACAATCTAATAATCTTTTCATTTATAGTCCTAAATAAATAATAAGAAGCCTTCAGCATAAATAATAAAACAGTTGTACAATGTAAACATAAATTTAGTCACTAATCATTAGTTAATTAAAAAATTAAATAGAAATGATTTGTCATTATTTTTAAAGTAAACATTTGTAAAGAATGTTCATTAAAAATAAACCTCAAGTGTTAAAAATTTAAGTTGGCAACACATATTGAGGTTATGTTACTTACGCAGAGAAGTCATAGGTTCATCTTCCAAAATTTTTTGAGCAGTGTTGAGTACGTTTGACTGGTCTACCACTTCCTGGTTAACGGAGTTTCGTGATAAGGTATTTTAAAGTTCATCATAAATAATGGGAACGTAAGGAAATTCTACCTGAAACTCTGCCAAAGGTGCGTCGAATGAATACACCCAATTTCCGTCCACTTTAGTTCCATTTTGGAAATAACTTTCAACTGGAAACGTTTTTTGCTGGTTGCTGTAAACCATTGTGACCACGGAATAATTGTGCCTTTTAGAAAGATTAATGTATTGTATGTCATTTCCTAACATGTGTGCCAATGCCAACATAAATTTTTAAAAATAAAAAATCATGGCACACTTGAGGTTTTTTTTTAAATAAATATGTTATGGATATTATCATCATGTACCATAAATAATTCCTTAATTTTCTTCTCGCAGGCCTGTGGAACGGGAATTGCCTGTACTTGCATATGTGAAGTTTTGTAATTACGCTCGAAAAACACTGCAAGTTTCCCTTGGCTATCATAAAATTTTCTGACAGCCTTCTTGAAATTCTCCATTTCCTTCATAACATCCATATTTAATTTTACAGATGACTGATGATGTTCTACTGGACACAGTAAAAGGTGTTCATCGACCAATCCACCTATAAGATAAATTATACATTTTGATAAAGTTCTGCAAAGATAGCAATGTTGGTATGTATGTTGCTTATATAGTAAAGGTCAAAGTTATATATAAGACCTAACCTCAAAAACACTTTATTTCAATTTACACTGAATACTAGTTTCCTAGAAATTGCCAGAAAAATACAAACCACCTAAATAAAATTGCAAGGAACATAAACTGATTAAAATATGATGACATAAAAGAAAACTGAATTTAACTTTCTGTTATGCCTTTGCAGCTGTGGATTTTTGAAATTAGTTTTCTGTATTGTATTGTAACCATGATAGAATTGTACTTCACAATTCATATAAATTTAAACCTTTACTATTTATTTATTGAAAAATTCATTATTCCTTACAGTACTTCTTATTTCAATTCAATAATGGAGTATTTTGCTGCTCATCAGGAGAAATTTGTTAGCTTATTTTGCTTAGTTGAGAATGAAATTTCTATTGCAGAAATAACAATGTTAGTCATAGTCATAGTCATAGTCATTTATTACGGATGGCCAGTACAGTACAATAACATAACAATTAAAATACACAATAAAAACAATACAAAAAATGTACAAAATAATTTATAACCTTGGCGTAAAGATATTATTATTGCTCTCAATAGCTTTCCGGCATTTCGATTTAAAAGTACTCACTGAGATGCCAAAAACGTCAATAGAGTCGCAATAAGAATTAACATGCCTTATGAGAAAATTACGTGGACAATTAAATCCGTACCAGGTTTTGTGACATTCCCATGCTAGAAGTTTTTGGCATCTTGTCGTGCGGTTCGGAACTCTTATAGAGATACAGGACACTATAAATGTACAGTCGATGAGCCCATTTAGTATCCGAAAAGCAAAGCACAAAGTAAAATAAATCCTACGATTGTAAAGAGGCAGCAAACCAAGATATGTAAGAGCTATATCATAGTTGTCAGAATCATAGTATATATTTGTACGAAAGCAAATCACTTTTACCATCTTTCGCTGGATACTTTCAAGTCTCTCAATGTGACACTGGTAGTGGGGAGACCAAATCACACAGCAGTAATCAATAATTGACCTGACCAAGGTGGTATATAGAGTCATGTAGGTACGAATACATTTAAATTTAAAAGTAACTCTTCGTATAAAGCAAACCATTTGCAATGACTTTGCTGTAATCATGCTAATATGATCCCTGAAATCAAATTTACTGTCAAAGAGCACACCCAAATCCTTAATAGTATCCACATTATCCAAAGTATGGTTATTTAAAATATATATAAACGGCAAAAAATTGCCCACTTTTCGAGAGAAGCGTATGCATTTGCATTTTGTTGCATTTATATGTAGATAGTTCTCCCAACACCAAGTCATGAGACGTTACAGGTCGTTCTGTAATATGTAACAATCCTCAAATGTAGCAATTTTCCGATATAGTTTCATGTCATCTGCGTAAAGTAAAAAGTTTGACTCAATAGTAACACCAATATCATTAATAAAAAGGAGAAACAATAACGGACCCAGGTGTGAGCTTTGGGGCACACATGAGGTCGCATTAATTTCGGTACTAGAGACTATATCGTTAATCTTCACAAAATGTTGTCGATCACTTATAAAGGATCGAAGCCATTCAATCATGCAACCGTTTACACCATACATTTGCAGTTTATACAAAAGTCTACTGTGGCTAACTCTATCAAATGCCTTACTGAAGTCGGTATAAATATAATCCACCACGGCCCCTTCTTCCAGAGTGTCACTTATAAAGTTAGTATATATAAAGAAGTTAGATTCCGTTGATCTTGTAGGAAAAAATCCATGTTGTTGCTCAATGATTAGTGATCTAAAACTAAGCATCATCTGTTTGGCAACCAATTTATCCAACATTTTAGGGATACACGATTGAATGGCTATCAGTCAATAATTAGGTATAAGTTTCTTTATGCCAGATTTAAAAATTGGAACTATAAAACATAGTTTCCAGAGAGATGGAAATGATCCATCTTTAAGAGACCGATTGAAAAGTATGGTAATTGGCAAGGAAAGAGCGGATGCACATACATTGACGAAAGAGGGAGGTAGTCCATCAGGACCCGGTACTGCTTTGACATTGATTTCTGATAAGCATTCAATAATATCGGTTTCAGTAAATCTTAAATAGTTAAAATTTACGCTACCGGTCTCCAATTTCGGGACCTATATTTGAACTATTTGAGTATGACTCTTGAAAGTAATTGCAAAATAGATTCGCAATGTCCAGTTTTGAGTTGGCAACAAGTGTCCCGTTGGTCATGATAGAAGGAAGGCCAACGCCACTACCAGCTTTGGATCTACAATACTTACAAAATATATTAATATTATTGGGTATGTTCGTCTCAATATCCTCAATATAATCTAAATGATTACTAACAACTAATTTGTTACACTCAGTTCTTAAATTTGAAAAAATAATGTAGTAATGTTTTATCACCCAAAGACATCATAATAACAAATATCATGTTAGAAAAGTTTACTATTAATAAAATCAATAAATACCAGTTGATATAAATAGAAACTTCAACAGCACTAAATAAATAAACAGATAGTTACCCAGACCCAAAACCAGTAGCTCGTTCTTTTAAAAATGATATAGACAAACTATCAGGGCTCAAGCTCAGGATGAGCGTAGCAAAAGTCAGCAAAAAAAAATTAATTTCTATAATTTTGAAATATGTGATGGAGTATAAATCTAATCACCTCGTCTAGTTCCCATCATACAATTTCGTTAAATGGCGATGAAAACCCGAATAATCTTGAGCTTGATAGCTTTATATCGGGTGTGTATAAATTGGCAGATAATCTACACGTGACAATATTCTTCCAGAAATTTTGAGCAGTATATCTAAATTCTAAAAATATGCATGAGTTTCCAGAAATCTTAATTCAGCAGGACTCGCATCATCCTGTCCTAAATTTCTCGCTTAGTTTTGTCATACCAGCTGTTCCATATTTTACCCCTAATAATAACAGTAATGTAACAGAATATAATTTCCGTAAGGCTGATTTGAGAATAGTTTATGCAGAACTGGCACTTTGCAAGTGGGACAATGTTTTTAAAATGCAAAAATGTAAATGATGCGTGTGCTGTATTAATAAATGAAGTGTTTGAACGATGTGTGCCCAAACGTAAAATTTGTAATAACAAAAAAAGGTACCCTACATGATTTAGTAAAGAAGCAATAAACGTTATACAATACAAAAACCGTAATAGAAGCTTGTATAAACAACATAAATTTAATTATTTAAGAATTAAACTATCTAGATTACGTGCTGATATAAAACGTAAAATCAAGGCTGATCATGACAATTTTATAAATCGTGCAGAAAATAATATTCTTGGCGATCCCAAACAAATTCGGTCATATATGAATACCCGTAAAAATGAATCCAGAATACCCCGTAAGTTAAAGTATGGAACCCAAGAATTGTCAGATCTCAAAAACATTGTTGATGCATTTGCTAATCATTTCGAAAGTGTATATAATATAGCAAGTATTAGTAACACAAATACTAGCAATGAAGATTACACCAATGCTAATATACACACACTCCACGTATTATCCCATGACTGTATTAAACCTGCTGCAAAAAACATACGCCCTAACAATACAGCTGGTCTGGATGGCATTCCCGCATTTTTGGTGAAAGATTGTTTGTAAATATTTCTGGTACCCCTGGAATACATTTATAATTTAATCATAAAAACTGCAACTTTCCCGGAGATTTGGAAAATTGCTAAAGTGACTCCAGTTCATAAATCTAGTGATAAATATAACATCAATGATTATCGACCAATTGCAATTATTAATAATTTGTCCAAAATATTTGAGTCTGCCATTTTTAATACACTATACAGCCTATTTTCTGCTCAGCTTCCTCCATATCAACACGGTTTTGTTTAAAAAGTATCCATTATCACTAATTTAATTAATTTCACTAAATTTGTCTCGGAAAGTCTTGATAACAATAAACAGGTGGAGGTGATATACACAGATTTCAAAAAGGCGTTTGACAGAATACGCCATGATGTCATACTTACAAAACTGCATTAAGCTGGGTTTTCAGACAATATTATATGTTTAGTTAGATCCTATCTTTCAGGTAGAACTCAATATGTCAATTATATGAATTACTTTTTTATAAGTATGTAGCAACGAGTGGGGCACCGTAAGGTTCTAACCTTGGACCTCTTTTGTTCATCATATTTCTCAATGACATTACAGCGAACTTATCATCGCATGTGTTATTATATGCAGATGACATGAAACTATTTAGAGTTATTGAGTATGAAACTGATTGCAATTTACTTCAGAGGGACGTGGATTTAATACAGCAATGGTGTGGCATTAATTCACTTCAATTGAACCCTGAGAAATGCAAGACCATAACTTTTACACGGAAACGAGTACCAATTATTTATGATTATGGTTTGAACAGTGTTACTTTCGAAAGGTGCCAGCTCATAAGAGACTTAGGTGTATTATTTGACAGCAAATTAACATTTAATTATTATTATTATTATTATTATATAGACAGAGTGTGTATTGATGCTATAAAGATGCTCGGTTTCATTAATCGTGTCTGTAGGAATTTTAGTAATATTAACGTCTTAAAAAGGTTATACTTTGCGTATGTCAGATCCAAACTGGAATTCGCCTCAATTATATGGTCCCCTAATTACGTTTCACATATTAAGCGCATTGAGTCTGTACAAAAGAAATTCTTAAAAATGTTGTATTTTAGAACTTATAATATATACGCTGATTTTTCAGTATCATACAGTGAATTATTAAACATATTTGGTTTATTGTAAAAAAAACTATAAAAGATTTCGATACGAAACTTTTTTTATGTTATTGAATTTCACACATGATTTTTTTTTACATGTCAATGTTGACTTCCAAGAAAAATGAACGATCGGGACCTTGCCAAGTGTTGACTTTAGATTATAAAAAACAATTATTGCGATACGTTCAGTTGTTCTCCCGTAATCGTGTTAAACCCGTCTGATGTTTTAGAACATGACGGGACTTACGATTAATCTGCAATGCCAGGTCCGTACAGTTAGCCTTCCTGATGAAGACGAAATTCACCTGCTCTTCTCTTTGTTGAATTATTGCTCGTTTTGCCGCGTCGCTCACCTTTCACTCGGCACGGTCGATTCGTAAAGCGTTTATTGAGTGGCGCACGCCTCCACTTTTCAGCCCCAAAGTGTTCCACAAGGTGTCCATTACTTTCACTATTCCCTTCCAGCCAAATGAGATGTGATTTCAACCACACTCTTCACGGAATGCAAATGTTTAGGCGCAATCAACCAAATCCAACTATTCAAAGACTCATTGCCTTTTCCAGTGTGAGCTCCTAAATATCGATCTAGCAAATTATCTGAAGATAAGTGCTTGTGATTTTCACAGGATTGGCAAAAATTAGATTTTACCATCGAATCGACAACTTTCCTACTGAAATATCCAATGAGTGAAAAACGTACCGTACCGTTTTTCTGGTGAAAAATTGATGTTACTATGATACTCTTGGCAAACAACGAGTAGAGAGATTGCAGTAAAAACTGAGGCAAACTCTAGGTTGCAGTAAACTAATTCAGATGTGATTGGGGCTTCTAGTAGATGCCTGTTCTTGAACTTCTACGCTGATGTACTGATGTACGTCTTCTTCTTCAACAGTTTTTGGATTCGACCGGTTATGTTTTTTGGGTCGACACACTCGGTAATTACGTTCACGTGACTCTCAAACAAGCATGGACACGCAGGCGCGGCCCATCAGCGCGCGAATCGACCATGCGCCGTCATGTTTAACTAGCTATAACTCTTGAACTAGAGTTTTGACAAACCCTTTTACAGGCTCATTTCTAAGATCCTTAGATTAGAAAAATGAAGAAAAAAAATATTCGATTTTTTGAAACCGACAAGGTGTCCCCCGATATTTACAGAAAACCTTGCAATTTCGGTAGTATAACTAATTTGAAAATTATTTGTCACTGTCTATATCAAAGGTGTATTTATAACACTCCTTAATTAGCTTATTTTCATAAAAAGTAGAGCGGACACCCGCTTATGACACTTTTGACACAAACTTGCTAGTTCCAATTTTGTGTCAATTCTGCTTACCTCCTTATTATTAGTTCGTGTTAGTTCCCGGATAAATGTGGGGGTGGTTTACGTTAGTAAAAACTGGGAAGAGATAAGAAGGGAGATAGATGAGAGAAATGGCGAAGGAGGAAGGCGGATGGTGGGGGGAGACTTCAATGCGAGGATAGGTGATATGGGTGGAGGGATTGGAGAGGACGGGACGATGAAAAAATGAAGTTCGCAATTGGGAAGTGTAAGGTATGGATGTTGGCGTATGCGGATGATATAGTGTTGATGGCGAGATATTGATGAGGTTCAGGAATAAAGGGACAGAAGAGAGAGTGAAAGAGTTAGAGTGGAAGGGGGAGGTGATTGAGAGGGTGAAAAGGTTTAGGTATTTGGGATTTATGTTTAAAGGGACGGGCGGGTATGAGGAACACCCAAGATGGGCACAGGGAAAGGTGAGGAATGAATGGGGGAAGTGGATGAGGAATAATGTTAGAGTGACGTACAAGGTGTGGGCGCATGTGTGAGGCCTGTGTTACTGTGTGGTATGGAAGCATGGGAACGAGAGTATAGAAAGGGAGCAGTTATGGTTCTTGAGACGGATGTTGGGGGTAGAGAGGACAACACCTGGATACATTCTGTTGCAGGAGACGAACAGGGAGAGATTGACATGTGGGGCGATAGAGAGAGTGGTGAAGTACAAAATATGGTTGTGTGAGTTAAGGGAGGAGAGATAGGCGAAGGTGGTGTGGGAAGCGTGTGTGAATGTACAAGGGGGGAAATGGAGAGAAGAGAGAAGGAGAATGTATGAAAGGGTAGGACTGGCTGAGGTGAAGGTGAAAGAGTGGTTTGGTAGGGGTGTGAAGGTAGCGTCATGGGTGAAAGAGAATGTGATGCAAGTGGAAGCTCAGGAGACGCAGGGACGGATAGGGAAGAGCGAGTATAACAACATGTTTGGGAGGTGGCAAGTGTTACTGAGATACCTGAGCGAGGACGGTTGGAGCAGGGAGGAAAGGGTGATAATGGCAAGGGCTAGGGTTAGGTGCGGGTGTGGAGAGAGGGGGAGGAAGAAATGGATGAGGGAGGAGTATATGAGATGTCGATTATGTTAGTGGGGGAAGGATACATGGAGGCATCTGGCGGAGGAGTGTGAGGGTCTGAATGAGGAGTGGGTGGGAGCGAAAGGTAACAGCAGGATTACGGAATGGATGACAAAGGATGGGGCAGGGGTAAGGATGCTGGAGAAAGTGGGACGGGAGATGGAGGACAGGAGGTGAGGGGAAACGAGAGGTGGAGAGGAACGATAATTGTAGAATAAGAAAATGCCAATAAAGGTTTTTTTAGTTCCCGTGTGTCTCATTACTATTTACTCATATCTGTTTTACCTTGCATATACAAAGTGCGGCAAAACAGACAGTGCAGTTTTGAAGGGCTATTAAAAAAAAAAACGGCGCAACTTTAAGAAATGGTGTTTATTTTATCTTAATCGATACATCATATCGTTTTATGCATAAAGTCCTGAAGATGACATCAGAAAGATGATGACCCCCAGCAGCGATTCATTGATGAAGGCGATTTCTGAAATTTTCGGCCGCATTTTGGCACATCTCGATGGGTATAGCGGCGATTTCCTCCCGAATTCGATCCCTGAATTCTTCCAAGGTGCGAGGTCGACGCCTAAAAACCTTTTCCTTCAGGTAGCCCCACAGGAAGAAGTCGCAAATGCTCAGATCAGGGGAGCGTGCGGGCCACTCCACATCACCTCTCAGAGAAACGAGGAGCCCAGGGAACACCTGTCTCAGTTTCGTGATTGAAACTCGAGCAGTATGGGCCGTAGCCCCGTCCTGCTGAATCCAGATGTCTCCCAGATCTGCTTCCTCCATCAGTTCTTCCAATAGAGGTTAAAAAAAAATTCCAACATGAAAGCATAACGTTGAGCATTGAGTTACGGTTCGTACGTCCTCTTCAAAAAAATAAGGCCCAATCACCCCCAAATTTGGAAATCGTACACCACACGGTGGCTTTTGGGGAGTGAAGGGGTCTCTCGTGAAGTTGCCTTGGGTTATTTACAGCTCAGTATCGAAAATTTTGTTTATTTAACTCTCCACAGAGATGGAAATGGGCCTCGTCACAACTGAAAAAAGTTGACCTCGCATGGATCTGGTTCAAGATTTCTTGGGAGCGATTCATGCGGTTTTCATAGTCAGGGGGCATTAATTTTAAAACAATCATCATATTGTAGGGGTGGAATGAGTCTTCATGCAATATCCGTCTTAGAGAGCGGTCAGCAATGGCCAATGCAGATGCATGCTTTCGGGTGTTCTTATCGTTCTGGGTTTTCCTAAACCCCTACGTCTTCGTGTGGAACCAGTTTCTTCTAATGTATGCATCCAACTCGCGATTAAATTACTGTGAGGGACGGGATCACGACGGGCAAGATTGAAATGCATCCGGAAGGCCCGCTGGGTGGCGACGGCAGAACCATGGTAACGACTAAAAACGGCACGACCCCCCCGACACAATGAGATCCCTCCCAGGTAGGTACCCCCACCACACGGGATGTACTGGGCGTTCCAAACTGCATTGTCGCACCCGGTACATCTTTGTTACAATATTGACGAGAAGTCATATTGCATTCACTATTAATAGATTGTTAATTTTCTAAAAATAAGAACTTTTTCAAAGAAATCTTCCCTATATGAATACTTTTGCACTCACTGTATATAAATAATTGCAACATAATTTTTATAAATATGAATTTAAAAAATCAGTTTTATAAGTTACTTGGGTGATTTTTAAAGTGGTTATAAAGTGATAGATATATCGGGTGTGTATAAATTGGCAGATAATCTACACGTGACGATATTCTTTCAAAAATTCTAAGCAGCTTATCTTAATTCTAAAATGTTGTACCATGCTTCCTGATCCTTCACGAGATCCTCTAAGTTTGAACATCCAGTCGTTAAATATGCGTTATTATTCGTTATTAATTTACAGAAAACCCTGCAATTTCGACAGTATGACTAGTTTGAAAATTATTTGTCAGTGTGTGCCATCTTTCTATCTCAAACATGTATTTTTAACACTTCTTAATTAGCTTATTTTCATAAAAAATACGTTGGGCAACGTGACACCCGCTTATGTCACTTTGACACAAATAATTCATTCAAACTTGCTTGTCCCATGTTCGTGCCAATTCTGCTTTTCTCATTATTATCAGTTTGTATTACCGCCCGCGTTTCAGTGTATTTGTGTTATTTTCGTTTTATTTTGTTCAATTACAATGGATTTGACTATTTACGCATAATCTGTTTTACCTTGCATCTGTAAATAAATCCCGCTCTATCTATCTATTACCTTCTATTCTGAACCATGAGATTATTGATAAGCAGGGCAGCTCGTGAATGCTATGTTGCCAAATGTACATTTCTTTTAAATGGCTCCTGATGGCCTCTGAACATTTTTTCATCGACATTTTCTATTCAGAATTTTAGGAAGAACATCGCCACGTGTATATTATCCGCCAATTTATACACACCCGATATAAAAGTAAAGTAAAGGAAGAAACTAGACCATTAAATTGTGTTATATAAATTTGTAAAACAGAACCTTTTGCAGCTGCCAGATAGACAGTTGTTCCAACATTAACAATGAGATGTTTTTCAACAGATGGACTGGCAAGGCAAAACCAACACTTGCTCTGATCAAATTCAATTTTCTTCTTTTTATGGCCACCTTTGTGTGGAATCTCAGTGGGTGCCGACATATCGTAGAAATATTGCTGATTTCCTTCAGTTTTTCTTTTTCTCTTATACACTAAAAAATAAGAAGAAAAATGTGACCTCAAGTAAAAAAAAAAACAGTGTTACGTCTTATTTTAGTACACTACAGGCATTTATTTATTTATTAACTTTACGTAACCTGTTAACATAATAAGACATACAAAACAATATATAAATAAAGTTTTATTTTGTTAAATACAATTTGTTTTATGTTGTCATTTTATCAATTTTTGGATAACTAGGCTAATGGTTGGGGGAAGTATAAGCAATTTCAATTTCTTGTTCATAAGAGAAATAAATTTTCCCTTTTTCAAGCCAAATTTGGAAGATGTTTAGCTAGAAAAAGATCTAATTTGCTAAACTAATAATTCTATAAAATTATGGGCTTAGAAAGTAGATTTTAATTCACATCTCGAAATATTTTATTATTTAACTCTACCAAGCCTACAATGTTGAACGTGAGATTGCACTTTGTTTAAATCATTTTTTACATAAAGTGAAAACAGAAAATACATATGACCAACCCTCAAAGATACATTTTCTTTCCTTCAAAGAGCTGCAATTATTTCAATTTGCACTGAAAAATACAGTTCAGCTTAAACTTCAACAAACTAAACAAATCTGAAAACTTATGAAGCAAACTGAATAAAACACAATAACATATACAGCATAAATTTTGCTGTGGAATATATTTTTCACATTGACTGATTGGTCGATAAAGGGTCCCCCGGTTAAGATAGTCGAAATGCCCCCAGATTCGGAATTCCTAATTAACCAAATAATGTTGTATCTTGAAGTAAGAATTATCCGCGGATATGGTTTATATGGTCCCCACCCCTACCCTCACCCCACCTAGGGTCAAAAAAGGTTATTTTTTGTTTTAATTTTTTATCTGACGAAGTGTGTAATGCAAAATTCTGAAAAAATCAAGAGACCTATCAATAGAATTTTTTGCAAGGTCATCCAAGGTCATTTCGTGTCACGTTAACTGCCGCGGGTATTTTTGGGAAAGGTCCCTCAGGCCACAGCAATTTTTAAAATAAATTTTCCAAATAATGATGTATTTTGTACTATTATAATATAAAATTAATGTTTTTTGTTATTTTACCGTCTTCCACCCCCGTGTGACTCAGCGATACACGCGGCGTAGAGTTGTTATCATGTATTTTGCGCCATGTGTATTCCCTGGAATACACAGTTTTCAAGTCTTAACTTGTATAAACTGAATAAAACGGTATTGCGAATAAGTTTATCACTACGCTCAGTCACCATTTACATTGCGTAGAGGCATAAGCGCGTTTGTGGGAGGTATAAAATGTCTTACGAACGTGAACAGGCCCATCTACAAGCCCTTATGGAGACATACATCGACATAAGTGATGACGAAGAGGAACCCGTATACGATTCAGACGCTGATCCACTCTATGAATGTCCGGAGAATGACAATAATAGCCGGGATACGTCTTTGAGCGAAGGTATGAGTACAAATGTACAATATAAAATTTTATTTTATCAAAACCGACTGCTTATTTCAGAACTGGTTAACAGAAAACGAAAATTTCATATTTCTTGTAATGGCTGTGCCTCAAATAAAAAAAAAGAATACTGAAGATCGAACCCAAATGATTGCAACGTCTAATGATGTTGAAAGTGAAGATGAGCTGGAGGACGTGAACGAGAATGATACCGATAGTGAAAAAGAAGAGCAATTGGGACTACTTGTTGGTAACTTTGCAGAATTTCCTTTTGAAGAAGATGTTGGAGTGACAGATGATGTTCAAATTAAAAATCAAAATGAATCTGCGTACTATAAATTATTCATTGACGAACAACTTGTGGAATCCATTGTCACTCAAACAAATATTTATGCGGAACAAACAATCGTAAAAGGCATTACTGAAGAAACCATAGGACCATCTTCACGCTTGAACAAATGGTATCCTACAGACAGCGACGAAGTGTATAGATTTCTGGGAATTTTGATGTGGATGGCATTAGATAAAAAACCGTCACTTCCTGACTATTGGCGAAAATCAGATCTTTATTTGTCAAACGCAGCCAAAATAATGTCACGCAATAGATTCGAAATTTTGCTTCGAATGCTTCATTTTGCCGATAATGAGCTATGTCCAGAAGATGACAGATTATATAAAGTACAATCACATGTTGACTCGCTGAATGAGAAATTTAAAAAATTCGTTTTGTCTGATAAAAACATGTGCATTGATGAAACAATGGTTCCCTTTCGTGGCCGACTCAAGTTCCGTCAGTACATCAAGGGCAAACGACATAAGTTTGGAATCAAACTCTTCAAATTATGTATCTCCGGAGGATACATGTTGCATTCTAAGATATATTGTGGTCAAGACAAAGTTGAAGGCATGAGTGTTGCTACGAAAGTTGTTCTAGAATTGATGGAGCAAAATCTCGATAAAGGCCTAACACTGTACACTGATAACTGGTATACAAGTTTGGAGTTGGCCCAAAAATTAAAAAAAAGAAAAACACACCTAGTAGGAACGCTTCGAAAAAACAGAAAAGGTCTGCCTAAGGAAGTGGTGAATGCCAAGCTGAAGAAAGGTCAAATAGTTGGCCAGGAAAAGAATGTTATCGACAAAACACACCGACGAAATGGTAGAAATTCCTGGTAGAGATGGTGCTAAATTCAAGCCAAAAGCTGTGATTGATTATAATAAAGCTAAAAGTTATATCGATTTGTCCGATCAGATGTCTTTTTATTCAACATCTTTACGACGAAGTATCAAATGGTTAAAAAAAATTGCTATTGAACTCATTATTTGAGCAAGTGTTGTCAATGCACATCTGTTGCACAAGAAAAATGAGGACAATGCCGACAACAAAAGTATCACGAATTTCAAAGAAAATCTGTGCATGCAGCTTTTGAAAGTTGGCAAGGAAAATATCGAAGCGACTCCAGTGAATAACCAACATGTATATAGTCCTGCAGCAAAAAAATATTGTATCGCATCAATACCTGCGTCTCCTTTATTGTATTTCACGAAGCATTTGTATTCTTTCGATCTTATATGACGTGATCTTACGTCAAACCTTACAATATCTAGTTCCTCTTTAACAAATTTTAATATCAGTATTCCATCCTCTGTAATCATTTCTCCCAAGTAAGATATTGCTTGAGCGAGTTGAGATAAGTTCTTCTGAAGTTGTACGTTGGAAAAGGACTGATTTTTTATTCAAGTTTTCTGCAGCAATCTTTTCAGCTAAAGCGTTGACCTCCAGATATGTCGATTTCATTCTATCTATAATTGTCTTATCATCCATAAGGTTAAGTCGTTTTCCGAATTGATTTTGTAGAAAACAAGCAATTCCACACCACATCCAGCAACCGGCAACATGCTGTTTTGAAATTGGTTGTGCAATAATCGGTATTTTTGGCACAAGATACCATGAATCGCTTCGATTACCCAACGAAGTTTAGTGAGAAATCTCGAAAAGTTTGATTCTTTTGCAGATAGTTGATTTCTATTACCTTTAAGAACTGGCACGAGGACCATGAATCCTTTATTTTTCAAGTGATCCATAACATCATCCAAGATAATAATATCTCCAGGTTTAAGAATTTTGCTGATACCATTTGGGTTATTTAATACGCTTTCTAAATTTGAGTATTTGGGAAAAAACAAAAAACAGTTAAGGTAAACACCCACTTCTGATGTACGAAATTTTACCAAAAGCTTTTCAGTTCTTCGGATTTTCGAATAAGACTTATGTTCAAAGTTTCATATCTAATGCTCTATTAGTTTTTGAGATACAGCGTGCACAGACACACAGACACACACACACAGAACACGCACACAGACAGACACATACACACAGCACACATTTTTTTTCCAGAAATTGTTGAAATTGTATCTAGGGGCCCCAAAACGGATATTTCCGTAAAAAAAATTTTTGAAATTTTTTTCTTGTACTTAACGGAGAAAGTAATAAAAGTAATAAAAATAAAACAAAAGTTTTCGTCTTGAAAAATTCTACAAAACATCACTTATGAGTTTTTCTGCTAAATATCCACCTAAATATCCACCCTTATAATTGGTAAATATCGACAAAAATTGAAATAAATATCGACAAAAATTGATAAACCAAGTAGGAAAAAAATTTAAATTGGTTATAACTTTTTACTATTAGAGATAGAAAAAATAAAACAAAACCAAAATTTTTGTCTTTCCAAATGCTACAAAAAAGTTTTAATTGGTTTTTGTCTAAACCTCAATTGAAAAAATCGAAAAAATTCCGGAAAATTGGATTTTTAGGGATGACGCACCACTCGAAAAAAGTTAAAAGTTCCTGTCAGAGGTAAATTTAATCGCCTCTTATAAAATAGTGAAAAAAAAAACGGCGTGCACCTCAACGCTTTTTACCTCAAAAAATGAAAAATTTGTTTTTTAATTTTTTTTGAGACACCAAATGACCTTGGGTGACCTTGAAAAAAATTCTATTGATAGGCCTCTTGATAACCTACCTTGATGATTTTTTTCAGAATTTGCATTAAACACATCATCAGATAAAAATTAAAACAAAAAATAACCCTGTTTGACCCCAAGTGGGGCGAGGGAAGGGGTTGGGGACCTTATAAACCATGTCCGTGGATAATTCTTACCTCAAGATACAACGTTATTTGGTTAATCAGGAATTCCGAATCTAGGGGCATTTCGCTTATCTTAACCGGGGGGACCCTTTGATGTGTTGATAGTTCGTATATTTTTTAGGGGCACACTAATCTTGGTCGAGCTGCAGATGATATTATACTTGAACACATATACTTATATTTACTTAAAACCTCCTGTAAATGAGAAATTAAAAATATTTGACTCACAAGTAATTTTGAAAGAATTAGGAAATTATTGTACATTATTTTTTGTGGATTTTTTGTAACTCACCCACGGTTGCTTTATGTATAAAGATTAAATTCTGATGGAAACATACCTTTAGCATCCAAATCAGCAAAGTCATAGGGACAAACAGTTTCGTCGGTCGTTTTCTGCAACAATTCGGAAATCTTCATTTTATTCAATGGGCTCAAACTTAATGCATAAATCCATTTGTCCTTCTGGGTATTTCCCACTCGTGCCAATCCTATGAACCTGGTCGTGAGACTAATGTCTTCTTTGTCGTAATTTCTGTAAGGCGGTCTTTCGTAATATATACCTTCAAGACCACTGATGTGGTATCTTGGCTTTAATTTAATTGCTAACCACGAGAGATAGTATGTTGCAAAATGTATGTCATTTTTATCCTAAAAGGAAAAATATTGTTTGAAATAACAAAAGAAAACTTGTTTTGTAGGAAGCTTCTACTTCATTATACGTGTATTATAAGAAGCGATAAAACACATTTGTTGATTTGTTTTGATCCCAGTTTCAGCAATTTAACTCGCCATTATTAAAACTAAAGTAAATTAAAGTATAAAGGAAACAATAAATTATTTAGAGAGTACATCCTTACCAAAATAATGGTATTATTATTTATTTTGAATTGATTTATCACAATTAATAAAATGCATAATTTACTTACAATACTTTTAACATCATCAACTATTCTTTCTGGCCACTGCGCAGTCACCAGAACATCTACACCCTTGAAATTAGGGTTCCCTTTGTGGCACATATCACTGAGCGCTACGACATCATCCACTGAATAATTAAAACTATTTGCATTTGTTTCAGAAGCTATACCACTAAGGTATGCAATTTTCAGTCCGCCAGTACTTGTAAAAATGCCCCGTTTACCTGTAAACAAAATTGATATCAATCCCTAATTTATTATTATTAGTGATGGTATTTGTTAGGCATTTTATCTAACAGGCCATCGATCATAAGATCCTTTTGTAGATTCATGTATTTGTGCGTTCGCCTTTGGCTGAGCTTGTTACTTCAGAGGATTGCCCCCTTCACTCTGAAGCGACATCAATTGTTGCGAATGGCACAAGTCACCCATGCTTGACTTTAGCAATCTTGAGTCCAGCACAGCCAAATATGCTAACCACCGACATTTTATTAAAATTATTTTTCTTATTTTTAGCAGTTTCCTTAATAATCTTTATAACCTGATTGAACCACAGTTTTAATTTGTACTATTTAACTTGCATATTCTTTTTAAATGATTATTTGCTTCTATCATAAGTTATTTCCCTTACCTAAATAAAACAAATTTTCGCATAACTCGGACTCCTCTATCGGGTACAGTGACTCATGCTCTTCTTTATTCCATCCAAGTATGTAAGTGGCAACAGGAATTTTCTTCGATCCATTTTTGTAAGGTTCAAATTCTTTATTGTTAACACCGAAGAAATTCCCAACACAGAGAAGCACATCAAAGGGTCCGGCTTTCTTATTGATATTATCAACTTTGTTAAATAGTGAGTTGAATTTTCCTTCGACATCTCCACAAACTAATCTAAAACAATGAAGAAAATTTCTATTAATATCTAGACAACCTAATATAAAGACAGCACATGTCGAAACAACTATGATATTGAACAAATTTGAGACAACCTCACTTGTTGCACAAGCATTAAATAAATGCAATAAAGATAAAAATAAATAGCCTGAATATATGAATATTCATGTAACTATATTTGTAGCAGTAGTAATTATATTTAGGCTCTACCCAACTGGCCATTAATCATGAAATCCTTCATCTCGCATAGGAAGTAACAAGCTTCATCACACACGCATACAAATACACATAATAAATAACACAGATGAAGGATCTCATGATTAATGGCCAGTTAGGCAGAGCCTAAATATAATGCGAGCATCTCAAATCTACTACACTTCGGCACGGATAAAGATTGCACCCCACTGTGTGTGACCCACAACAGTTCATTCAAAATGTTAAGGTTGTCTCTGATTTATTTATGCTTCCCAGATAGGTAACTTTGCGTAGGTAGGAAACAGAATTAATGTACTAGGATTTCGGGTAATTCATATAGTTTTTTCTTTGATAATAAAAACAACTCTTTATTATATATTGTATAATGGTGATTGACGTATAACTAAATAATATATATCATATACTGGGTGTTCGTTAAAAAACGCCCAACGCCATAACTCTGTTATTTATTGACGTCTATTAAGCTGGCACAGCCACTTTAGCACAATCACATGGGACTTGCATAAAAATTTAGTGCTATTTTGTTGATAATTAGTTGCCGTATTCCCGATTTTGTTGCTCCAGCCGTTTTAGAAAAAACAATGGCTGTGCTAGTTTAAGTTAAAAAAAAAACAATAAAAATAAAATACAAAGACATATTTTTGAACTACAAATTTGTTGCTGTATTTCGGATTTTGTTGCTTCCGCCAATAAAATAAAAACAACGGATGTGTTATCTTAAGACAAAGATGGCACAGCCATAGAAACAAACTGAAAAATTGGTTCAGCCGTTTTCGAAAAAAAAACAATGGCTGTGCTAGCTTAAGTTAAAGTTGGCACAGCCATACAAAAAAAAACAAAAAAAAATAAAAAACCCCAAATAGCACAACATGTGTCGGAAATATTTTCTAAATATTGATTTTCATTTTTATGTTTCGGAAATATTAAAAGGCCAAAGTAAATATTTATATAATAAGTCTGTGGAAACATTTGTTGCAAATGATTTAATTTACAGAAACAAATAAAAAAATAACGTTGCCACGTTTTCGTTATTGTCCTACACCTGAGTTTAACTGGTTGGATTGCAGGATAGTGCCTACCCACCACCCTTTATATAAACCTTAACTCAAGCTACAAAACCATGTTCGTGTAATCAAATTTCTTTGTACATCCATTGGTGATGTTGGAGGTTTAACTCTGCGCCGGTCGCGCCTTTAAAAATTACATGAGCGGTCGCGTTGCGGCATTTTATGCCGCTAAAGGAAAGTGAAAGAAAGTAGGTATATAAACATATTTATTTTACATAAGTAAATATTTTACATCTGTAAAAGAGGCATTAACAATAAAATATACCAAAAAGGAGTTAAGTAAAATTAGCAAACTGAGTTGATAATATTATAAAACACTCTTCTTACAATAGGTTTAAATCAGTCTTCTTCCATTGGAGGGTAAAGACAATTATGACACTTGACAATTTTATCACAGTGTGTTTTACATACAAATTGTTTGCACGAATTACAAGTTACAGTAGTCTTATTATTTTTGTGTTTACTGCACAGCTGACAGCGTCCAACATGACTTTGATTCGCTGGTGGTACTTCTTCAACTCGGTACTTTGAAAGAAATTCCACTATGTCCCGAGGAAGAGTACTTACTTTGGCCCTTTCTTTTAGATGATCTTCCATTAGTTGAAATCCCAAGGTTGTCAAAAATTTTCGTCTCCTAGACGAAGCCACTTGAGGCTTGGTATCGGTAAATATAACTTCAGCGTTTACACCGCCAATATCCAAGAATCTAAAAAAAGCTGATAGGGGCCACCTTCTAGTAATTCTTTGAGTTGTATAAGAAGTACATTTCTGGTCGACCGTATCAACGCCACATTTTGTTTGATTGTAGCTCAGAATGATGTCTGGTTTATTAGTAGTTTTGTCAATTTCGTCGGTATTATGCATGGTAGATAGTAAAAGCACCGCCTTGTTTTTCTTTGGAATATATGAAACGAGAGTTATTTCATCCTGAAAACCAAATACGCTGGAACCAACTTCATGTGATTTATTAGGTAGAAACTCGGGTGGAATTTCTTTTTTGTTTTTTCTTACTGTTCCAATCAGAGTAAGACCATTTTTCAAAAGATATTCAGCCAAAGGAACACTGGTATAATAATTGTCGGTAGTAAGGTTTCTGTTGGATTGCTTTAGAGGATCTACTAATCTCTGTACTATGTCAAAGGGTTTATTAGAAAATTTGCAGGGTCCATTGCGCTGTGCTCCACAATATATCTCGAAACTCCACGTGTAATAAGTATTGCTGTCACAAAGAGCGTAAATTTTTATGCCGTATTTAGCTGGTTTTTGTGGCATGTATTGTACAAAGCCACATCGACCTCTAAATTTATGAAGCATTTCGTCTATAGTTATATTTTCTCCTAAGTTATAATTGTTCATGCAGTTAGTAACGAAATCGTTGTAAATATCTCTAATAGCAGCTAACTTGTCAATTATTTCCCTATCTTTTCTAGTTGTAATGTCGTCGAACCGCAAAGCACAAAGAATAAATAAGAATCTTTTGTAACTAAACACCGCCCTCAGTAAAATCATTCCAGTGCCATCTTTGCTCCACAACTCTTCAACGTTGGTATGGCTCCCTTTTTTTACCGAAATTATGAAAAGGACTCCAAATAAAGCCTGAATTTTGGAGCTAGAGATCAATTGACAATCTCTAGATCTTCCGTAATTTCTGGCTGGTTTGCTTTGAATGTATATATTCGTACAGATAACAATTTTGTATATCATTTCTTTGGTTATAAATTTAAAAAATGACTCTTTTTTATCTAAGACATTTCTTGCTGCCCCTTTGGCACCAGGTACCACCTTGATAATATTTTTAGCTTAAGTTTTACTTGCAGTGACAACAGGAGTGCTTTTCCATTTTGATTCGTTGTCTTTTCCAATGTAGAAAATAAAATCTTCTCCTGATTTCAATGTTGGCAAAGTAATTGCAGAGTCACTATCCCCACCATCCATGGACTGTTCTGAGTCACTACTAATTATATCATTTTCAACTACTTCGTCCTCTCCCTCAGATTAATTATCAAAGTCAACAGCGTCCTCAACATCGTCTGCAAAATTTTCAGAAATCTCCCGCAATTCTTTTTCTGTTAGATATTTAGAATTTTTAGTCCTAAAATTAAAAAAAAGTCTTGTAGTTTATTTACCCCCAACAACTGTACAAAATTATACGCAATAATAATAAAAGGAAATAAAAGAAATTAGTAATGACCACTTCTAAATTTACTTACATGACCGGTCGCACTGCGGTACGGAGTGCCGCTTTCATGAACCTATCACATTCACAGCCTAATTACAACTAACACGTGCTTCATAAAAATGCCACTACCCCGTCATCTGGCGGCTAACATTGCCAACCAGGAATACAAGGACGAACAGAGGTGTGCCATGACTGTTTCGAATACAATTTGCAAAAAAACGAAAAAGCGGCATAAAATTCCATTACGCGACCGTCGCAGAGTTAACAAAAACCGAAACAGGGTTTTTAATTGAAGTAAAAGTTAATCCAGAGGGTGGTGGGTGGGCCCTATCCTACAATCCAATCAGTTGAGGGTGGTGGGTGGGCCCTATCCTACAATCCAATCAGTTGCTCCCGCGCCAAAGTCTTCTCCAACAAATAAGTTTATTCAGAAAACTTAAGTCCTTTAGTGTTTTTATTAAGGTGAGTATAGACTAGAGCATTTACTAGTAACAGAACAACGAGCTGCTCTATGATATGTTCTAATGTATCACCCTCACGAACCAGACATCTTTTGACGACAGCTTTTGAAACTGAGCATTTTTCTGTATCGTATCATTTGTTAGAATGTTACATTACTTAGAAATGCTCGAGAAAATGCTCTAGTGTATATCCACCCATACACTTAAGTATTGACTTCTATTTTTAAACTCCTGTTTATGATTGATGAATTGGAGAGTGTAATAGGGACCACCCAACACCCCTTGTATCACCCCTATTTACGCTAGAAAATAGCATTTCGTATTATTTTTAAACTTTCAACTTCTCAAAGGAGTTGCCAAAGAAAATTCTTAACTGGACAGTTTTCTTTATTGAAATAGATACGAAAGATGATGGGTGGGCTCTATCCTACAATCTAATCAGTTGATAATGGCACCGTGTTGCTGCAAATGAATTAATTTACAGAAACAAATTATTAAATAACATTCCTACGTTTTCGTTATTACACTACACCTGTGCAACCTACGTTGATGTTCAACTGTTTAGATTGTAGGATAGTGCCCACCCACTACCCGTAATATGAACCTTAACTTAAACTACAAAACCATGTTCGTGTAATGATTTTTTTTATAATTCATTGGTGATGTAGGTTTAACAGCAGCCGAAACAGGGTTTTTAATTGAAGTAACAGTTAATCCGGAGGTAGTGGGTGGGTCTTATCCTACAATCCAATCAGTTGACCCTTGCACAGTTTGCTACAAATGATTAATTTACAGAAACAAATTAAAACATAACGCTACTTTTTCGTTATTGTTCTACACCTGTGCAACCCTCGTTGATGTTTAACTGGTTGGATTGTAGGATAGTGACCACCCACCACCCTTCCCATCAACTTTATTTCAACAAGCAAAACTCTGTCCAGGTAAGAATTTTTCTTCGGCAACTTGTTTGAGAAATTGAAAGTTTAAAAATAATACAAAATGCGATTTTGTAGCGTAAATAGGGGTGATACAATGGGTGATGGGTGGGCCCAATTCCACTCTCCAATTCCAATAAATAAACCTCAAGCTACAAAACCATGTTCGTGTAATCAAATTTATTTGTAAATTCAATGATGATGTTGGAGGTTTAATAACAACCAAAACAGGGCTTTTAATTGAAGTAAAAGTTAATCCAAAGGGTGGTGGGTGGGCTCTATTCTACAATCCAATCAATGGAACATAGCACAGTAATACTGTACATGCTTTTGGGATCCGCACCACAACCTCACGCTTTGTGATAACGCAAATCCGCAAAACAAATATTGTAATATTTCCTTTACATTTTGTACAAATATTGCCGAAATATATATCATGATATTTCCTTAACATTTTTTTACAAATATTACTAAAATATATAAAAATCTGTCATAATCAATATCACAGAAATATGTTTTTCAATATTTAAGAAATATTTTGTGCTACTAGGGACAGAGATATATTTTTGAACTACGATTTTGTTGCTAATTAGTTGCCGTATTTTTGATTTTGTTGCTACAACTTAAGCTAGCACAACCATTGTTTTTTTTTCGAAACCGGCCGGAGCAACAAAATCGGGAGTACGGCCACTAATTAGCAACAAATTCGTAGTTCAAAAATATGTGTTTGTTTTTTGTTTTTTTTTATGTATGGCCGTGCCAACTTTAACTTAAGCTAGCACGGCCATTGTTTTTCGAAATGGCAGATGTATTAAAAGAAATGCCAATTATTCACTTTTTCAAGTTATTTTTTCACCTGGTAACATTGTATTAACTATAAGTTGTAAATCTCTAAAACAGAACGGTGCGTTTAAGTAATTTATTTTATCCTGTCATGTTAACATGCCGATAACTCCTTAGCAACGAGTAACTGTAAGGTACCTTTAACAACACTAGTGCTGTTAAGAAATTCTAGTTTTGTTACATGTATCTTAACGCTATGAAGATATTGACAAACAAACATGATTTCGCTTTATGACGGTTTTCAATAAACATTTTTCAAATTAGAAAAAAATAAAAATAGGATAAAAATAAACCATGTTATGACACACGTAACGTTATTTGTTTTTACATTACTCGAGAATTTAAAAGCAATCGCTCTTGCGTCGCTCGTGCTTTCAAACTTTTCTCTTGTAATGTAAAAAGCTTTATAACGTTACTATTTTGAGACAATTAAATGTTCAGATTTACTTTCGGCGTTGGATTTTAAGTCACATAAAAGCCCGGCTTCTTACGATCCGTCAAAAAAGGGCGACCTGATCCCGACAAGTCGGTTGAGCACGTGCCACGTGCTACCCATTTTAAGAAAGAAATGCATTTCCCCCATAAATTATCTGAAGTACCGACCCTAATATTGACAACAGGCTGTTGTGGTTTGTCCGCCTTGGGGTGCATTGCCTTACATCTAGCCGATTTGGGGGTCTCCTGGACCGAGAACCGCCTTAAACTTAAAAAATTAGTGAAAATGAAGATTCGGGTCCTTCGAATAAACAGTTTTACATCCATATGCTACACAATTAGCCATCATTTTCACGTTTACTCTACAGAACAAACATAATTAAACACAGATTTCGTCTGGATAGCGTCCTTTCACAGGTAGAAGCAACAGGTAAAAGAGATTGTTTGTGTGGTGCTATGCGTTCAGGTATACGGTAACGTGTTAGACTGCGATGCAAAGGCCTTAGGCTTTTTCCTTCTCTTTCTTCTGCGCCTGACACAATATTTTTCAGGGAAAGGCGCACCAGCCTCCCTTCCAGTATGTATAGAGTTCAGTGGCCGAAACTGACACTCAACTGACATGCAAACTGAACACTCTATTTAGTTATCTGTGATTATTAGGGTTGCCAACTGGTCACATCATAATCAGAAAACCAATTTAATTCCCACAGAAAATATGTGAATACATAAAGTACAACATAAATAAAAATCATTATATTTCTGAAATTAACTATATTAACAATGGGGCTTAACCTCACCCTAACCTAAGCATAAGCAACCGGGCTCACTCCGCTCCACCATTGACCACAGCGAGTTTGTGTAACTACTTCCTATGCATTAATGACGGGTTCACCGTCACCTAATCTATTGTGGGTAAAACTACTATCTGGTCTCAAGGGGGGCAAATGTAACCTCACCCTAACCTAAGCATAAGCACCCCCCATTTGCAACCATTAACTGGTAGCTAATGATGAATTAAACTTTTCGCCCAGGTTTGTTCACTATTTCATTCACAACCGTATATTTTTTGTTATAGCATTAAAGTCAAATCAAATTAAATAAATGTTAGTTCATGAAATCCGAGCTGTTTGTTTTAAAACCAACTTATAGCAACCATGCAAATACATATTGCGGATCGCTATACTGAATATTTTTACTAATTACTAATATATAACTATAAAATCAAATATTGTATGCACCATGGGAGATATTCATGTTCTTCACCCTGGGTTGACTTACAAACCTCGGGCCAGACGACCTCCATATCTCCCTTAATGCATAAATATCTATTGCATTGCCATTAATGGTGGGTTTATACGACGTTTAACGTTTAAGGTTTAAGGATTAACGTTTAACGTTTAAGGGAAAGATGCCGTTCTTTCAGATCTTTTATCACAAATTTTAGGAAAATACTGTTTTGCAACTCTTTCTTCTAATGAATATAAAAAACAATAAAAGTATTGTTTACAATATTCAATTCTTCATTTTTATCGCTAAAAATTCCGTCAAATTACTTAAATCACATGTTTTAACAAATGATTCAGAATGAATATGTAAATCTGGCATCATTGTACTTATCAGCTGTGTTTGTGGAAACGATTAATTTACCACAATTTATGTACACTGATTGAATGTTTCAATATGGATAGATGCCACAAAGTCATCAAAACTGTCCATTTTTAATCTTTGGCTGTTTACAAACACAAGCCGTGAACATAACCTCCTGTGTTTAACGATTTTAAGGGAAAAGTAGAAAGTAGCCTACCCTTAAACATAAACGTTAAACGTTAAAATCCTTAAAACTTCGTATGAACGCATAAGCACTAATACGTTAGTTCTACTTTGCTTGAACATTAGTTCTTAAATGTTAAACGTCGTATAAACCCAGCATATAAATTGGATTTTGTTTTTTCTTCTAACCTTCAAATTTTATTAATAGTCTCGTTGTTTATGTGTTTTATGTGTTTATGTTCTTTATATTACGCGCAATACACAACTTGTACTAATGCTAGCTAACTTGTCCTTCAATTTTAACATATTTTGCACAATATTATATAATTATCCGATATTTTACAATATGTGCAACAATACAAGTATATTATATGCATGTCACAGAAAATAGTGGTACGCTGGGTATGTTATTTATACTAAAAATTGTATGATATCCAGAGAACCACTATTTTCTGCGATGTGAATATGTGTGTTGTGCAAATTGTAAAATATCAGATAATTATATAATGTTGTACCTCACATGCTACAATTAAAGAACAAGTAAGCTGCCGTTGGTATAAGTGTGTGCTTTTGTTGTAACTGGCATATTACATATCTTTTGTACATGATATATAACAAATAAAGGTATCAAAGATATAATAACTGAAGGCCAAGTTAGCCGGCATTGGTACAAGTTAGAGATCTTACTGTAATTTCTGTGTAACATTACATATAAACAATGACATGTTGCTGAGAGGTATATGTTATGTTACTGTGTTAGCTGAGTTGGTAAAGTTCCATAATATATGTGGTAAATAAAATGGTGAAAATTTTTTAATGTCGAAACACTGCGTCATATGTTTCGCCACACAGTGGCTACTTCATCTGCCTGATGAAGCTACTGTATGGCAAAACATATGTCACAGTGTTTCGACATTAAAAAATTGTGAAAATTCTCAACACACATATTTTATTAAATAATAATAACAATAACTTTTTTAGCACTTTGCTATGCAAATTACATAACATGTATAAAATAAAATATACTCTGGCCGTTTTATGAAGGTATCTGAGGTGATTAACGAAGGGTCAGAAGGGCCGCCCTCATCAGAAGTAAGTTGATATTCTGTTACTTTCCACTCACAGATGTTTACATTTTACTTGCTAGCTATTGGTGCAGTATTGGCTTCTATTTATAAATCAGTGGTTCTTAAAAGGCTGTAGATAACTTTGGAAATAAATATGCATGCAACCCAATATCTCATGTTCGCTTATTGAGAACCTCAGGCATTCGACCAACACACAAACGAGGGCGGTCCAAGTTAATCACCTCAAATGTCTTAATAAAACGGCCAGAGAATAACATTATATACGGTGAGGTCAAAAAGTAGAAAATATAGAGTTATTCAGCAGAGATGGCGGTCGGGGTATCTTGTCCGTCCCAATCAAGTAGTGTCCGTTGCAATTTTCCACCATAGGCGTGCGCAAAAACGCCAAATATAAAAGTAAAACCGGAAATATTACAAATTAAAACAAAATTCATACCACATAAAGTTACTTGATTTATAGCGGATATAATTGGCAACGCGTTTTATAAAGGGATTTATATTCTTCGGCCAATTTTGAACAGGAATAAATAACCGGATTGGTTGACCTAATTGTTCTTTAATAATGATATAATACTATGACCGAGAAGTAATGAAAATCTTAACAAATAACCCCTGGGGCTTGTTAATGTATTTAGTACATTAAGCCGAAAGGGACGCAAATTAATCTTCGCAATGGATTATAAATTCAGAAAACCCGAGTAAATCTGGGAATTCCCTTATTAAAAATTTTCCTGTTTCCCTTGTATATATACATGTTCACTTAATAATGTGATTTACATTCGTTTTGATAACTGCAATCAATACAACACCGAAACATTAGTACTCCGAGACGTCTGAAAATTCCGAAGTGTTTAAACTCTAAATGTGACAGTTTAGTTTTAAACTTATTAGAATATTTTGAAAAAGAAAAAGAATATGGAGGGCCAATTACAAATATTAATCGCATTCGAGAGAGAGTAGCCGAAGCTTTAAAAATAAGTGGAGAGAACAGTTCAGCGCGGAAAATATGAAAATGGAAAAAGGAACTGCAAAATTTCCCGAAGAAGAAAAAAATCAAAAACCGAAGATCTACCTGCATGTGCTCGATGTGAAATTCGCAGTGTTATTTATAACATGTATATAAAAAAGGAACATGTTAGTGTGGCTTTAATTAATGAACAATTGACAGAAGGAGGGAATGTGCAAATTAGCAATTCCAGTCTATTGCGAGTTATGCATTCAATGGGGTGGTCTTTTAAAACTCATGATAACAGACGTGCTCTCTGCGAAAAACAGTCAGTTGTAAATGCCAGAATCAATTTTCTGCGAGAATACCACAGAAATTTAAATTCTGAGAATGCATTAAAATGTATTTTTGTGGTCGAAACGTGGATTTTTCAATACGGAGGACCAAAGAAAATTTGGCAGGATGAATCTATGAATAGCGTGAAACATTCATTTGCGTCAACTGGAAAGCGCTATATGATTGTGCACACATGTTCCTCGTCTGGGTAGGTACCAGAATGTGGATTAATTTATTGTACCACATCCAAAAGTGCCGATTACCATGATAATATGAATGCTGGAGGTTTCGAAAAATGGTTTGAGAGATTATTAATACAATTAGAAGAACCATGTTTAATAATTATCGATAAAGCGAGGTACCACTCTCGAATTTTAAATAAACAGCCCACAGGAAATTGGAGGAAGAATGATATAAAAAACTGGCTGACTAAAAATAATATTGCATATTCTGATAGCGATTTAAAAACAGATTTGCTACAAACAGCCCAAATGCGAAAGCAGCCACATGTATATGCTGTAGATGAAATGGCATTAAAATTTGGACATAGAATATTAAGTCTTCGACTATATCACTGCCAGTTTAATCCAATAGAGCTTGCCTGGGGAACATGCAAAAATTATCATGATCATCATATAGGTTATGAGGGATATAGTTCTGAATCAGTTTTGAAAACGTGGGAGGAAGCGCTTAAACACGTACCGAAAGAAAGCTCAAAACAATATATTAAACACACGGATGCTCTCACATTGAATAATTGGAAGAAAGAGAAAATAATCGACAATATTCCTGAGTTTATCATACATGTAGGAGATTCAAGTGACGATAGCACTGATAATTTTGAAGAATTTGACGATAATGAATGATTAATTTATTTTTATGTATTATTATTTATACTATTCATTTAAATAAAATGAATGTCACAAATTTGTTATGTTTTCATATTAGTTATTTCATATTTCATTTATATTATTGTATTAGAATAAGTATTTTTTAATGTTGTATTAATATCCATTTCCACATTTGCTAAATCGTATGAAATAAATTCATTAAAAACATATTTTCTTTCAATTAACCTGCGTCATTGCAATGCTTGACTAAATCGCGCGCGCCTATGAAATAACCAGTAAGTAAGAGACGCCGTAAACTATTTCTTTCTCCTTCTACCGTTCAGTCTAAGACCGAGCTACGCAGGCTGCGTGTGTGTTTTCTAGATACGGCCGACGAAATCGTATGTCTTGGGAATATCCGCTCGGTTATCAGGTAGTAGAAAAGCATACCAATATTATTTGAATGTTCCGAACTTAGTTCGTAAACCGTCCTTACTCATGAATAGGTCTATAGTTATATTTACAAATTCTATAATATCTATAATAATACTTATTGAAAGTATTTGTAGAATTTATTATTCAGTTCCCAATAATCTTTAGCAAGGAGATCAGAAATAATAATGAATGTCAATATACAGTATTTTTTTTTTATCGTGGGCCATAGGATTTTACAAGCTAAAAATTATACCTTGTGTTAATGTATATTATCATAAAATTTTTAAGGAAATTTTAATTAGTAAAAAATTAATTATTTTTCTACATGATGCGCTGCATTAGAATAACTTCAACATGTTTTTTTCTGATTGAAACAATATTGAGTTATATTGCCTTAGTTACTCTCGGGACAATACCTCCGATTTCTTAAGGACGTATCCTTTATTTTTATTTTTGACAAATGCCTCTACTTCATCGAACATTTTAACATCAATTTTTTGCTTTAAATGCAACATTGACCTTAGTATCGATAATTTTGGATACAACGTATTTGGTGAATATTTCTGCGACTACGAATATAGTAAACTAGTCATACGTCAAAAAAATAACAAAATCGTAGCTACATACCAAATCTTCAAAAAAAGTCATCGACACCGTTCACCAAATTTTTACTCCTCCAGCCGCGACCATACTAAAATGGCCAGAGTCGGCATGAATAAGGGGTACAATTTGCGGGTTGTTTACTACCGATGATTAGGGATTCTATTCTCGACATAATGGTGTAGAAATTGTAATTTATGACCATATTCGAACCTTTTCTACCTGCTAGAGGAGGTCTGGACAAACTTCCAAAAAGATATGCCAAATGTTCCCATTCTTCACCCCTAGTACCTGCGTTCGATCTTCCCTTTAAATTTGAAAAGGAATTCGTTTAAATGAATGCTACACAACTCAATATCCATTCCAAACTAACATACCCTGAATAAAATGAACTCATATTTAATTCATATTACACGTACTTTTAAATGTAACAAGGATCAATGAAATAATATTTATGTTCATTTCAGTAGCATAAAATGAACATTAGATAAGTAATTTGTGTATAATAGAAAGCGCTACAAAACTTTTCAAATCTTTCCAAAAATCCGATTCAAACCAACATACAATAAATTAATCTAATTCAAGTATATACATATTTTAGGTGACAGTCACGTTTATTTGAAAAATATGTAAAAAATTTAATCATGAAAAAAGACTGTTAATAGAGATTATGTATGTATAAATTCTAGTAATTATTACATATATTTTATTTGTCCAATACTATTTTCATTTTTAAAATTAAAAACAGATGTGTTCGAGGATTTTCTTATTTTTACACACGTAGCACATATTTCAAAGTAATAATATTTATTACTTGATAACAAAATTGATATGTATTATATGTTTTAAGTACATTTAATAAGTAAAATCATTTTGGTTTTTGAATGTGCAGCAATTTTCAGTCGACTTATGAATTTTTGAAAATGTATTTTTTTCAATAACGAACACTCGAGTGCAAAAAAATAAAAATTAATATAAAACAGAAAGATAAAAACCTACAAAAATTCAGATTACTTCACAAGCCATCGATCTTTTAAAATAATTTTGGTTCTAGAATGTGCAGCAATTTTCAGTCGACTTATGAATTTCTGAAAATGTATTTTCTTCAATGTCGAACTCTCGAGCGCAAAAAAAATAATATTAATATGAATCGCGGGAAAAAAATTCTACAAAAATTCAAATCACCTTACACGACGTCGATCTTTCAAAATCATTTTGGTTTTTGAATATGCAGCAATTTTCAGTCGAGTCATGAATTTTTGAAAATGTATTTTTTTCAATGACGAAAACTCGAATGCAACATTAATATGAAACGCAGGTATAAAATACTACAAAAATTCAATTCACTTCACAAGACGTCGATCTTTCAAAATAATTTGGGCTTTTGAATCTGCAGCAATTTTCAGTCGAGTTACAAATTTTTGAAAATGTATTTTTTCAATGACGAACACTCGAGAGTAAAAAATAAAAATGAATATGAAACGAATTTTTACAGCACCCTGTAACTTTATTAATAATTAACATAATTTTTGTATTACACAGTTTCACTAGTGCGCAATTACTTTATAACTCGAGTTATGTACTATACTTTATCTACAACCATACCTTTATTGGCTTTAAAGTAAGGATAACTTGTAATTCTGTACTTTTATGTGCATTAATTATCAAAGTTAAAATAAAAATTATTGACAATTTAATTTTCATATATAATATCCCTAATGCATCAAATATTAATTAAAAGCAAAAGTATTCTCTTTCTTAATTAATTCATCTTCATCTTGGGGCGATCAACCAGATAGAGATGAATGCACGGCTTATTATAACACACCCCAAAAAAGGGCTCACTACCTGCTTGGACCAAAAATTTAAAATTTGATCCGGTGAGGACGTGCCCGCAAGTTTGACATTTTTAAGACCGTCTGGTGATTATTACCAACCGCAATAAACCTAAGGGCCATGCCGCCTACTCTGGACATTTTTAGCAGCTCCTCATTTTCCTTGGTTGTCTATACATGCCAACCTCGGGAAATATACTATTCATATTTCCCTTGTTGTAATAATAGCTATTTTATTCCATTAAAAAATGAAATTATTTAATATAAATAACTGAGCAAAAATAATCAAAGTACCCTGAATTTACGAAATGTCAGATTGATTTGTGAGGCAAGTAACAAGTAATCAAAAGGAATTTAGACCAGAAAATGTGTTTATACTGTTGAAGAACGGGTGGAATTTGTAGCGACAATTATAAGAGGTTTGTCCAGCAGGGAAATAATTGTATTTTTCTACAAGAAGTCAGGGAATTTTTATTTCATGGAAAAAGTTGACAACTTTTCTGCAGCTTATCCCGATCGTCCGGTTCCGAGCAAAAGCACTTTTTAATGCAATAAAACATGTTTAAAATATTCAAATTAAGCGCATCGTGTAGAAAAATAATTGATTTAAATTCAATCAAACAAAATATAGCCCAAATATATGAATATTCAACCCGTTTGTTAATCTGCAAGCAAAATTAAGTCTTACTAAGACTATAAACAAATAACTTATTGAAACAACTACTTCCCTGGCTAGTGCCACGCCGGATATTGAATGATACAAAAGAAATTTGCGTTATTACTAGTACTATGTACTTAGCGAAATAGCATTGGTTGAAGTTAGTTTATTTCTACCCACAGGACTAACTTGAAGTTAACGATAAAAAAACATGCTGTATAATTAGTAACGCTTTCTTAATTGCATAATTTTAATTAAGCGCTAACAATGATGCACAACTTTCCCGCTAAAATTTGAACGAGTCGCCAATGGACGTGAGTTTAATAAATCGGTATATCCTAGATTTTGTTTACATTCAGATATTTTAGTAGCCATCAAACGTGTGTGTGAAGGAATTTCGCCAGTTAGAGGAAATGGTAAGTTACTTACATTTTTATTTTATCTCCCATTTTCGCAATCCTCGAATGCGATGCTCACCGAACAATAAACACTCCAAATAACTGTTGTTCAAAACGAACCGCGTTTTATACATTAATGATTAAACATTTGTTTAATGTTGACGGCGTTTAAACATTTGTAAACATGCCGCATTTATGTGCGAACTCTGGACAGTTTGTACATAATTTCTTATTCAGGATTTTTAGGTTAACTTCGGCAATAACACAGATTAATACAGATAGGCAACACAATGTAAGTTTTTGGATTCATATAACAGTAAACGCTGGTAGAGGTCGCGATGGATGGAAGCCCGCGAAATTTAAATGTCACGTTCAAATTTTGCGGGGATCCGGGATTTCATTGAATCGTAAAATGTAAAAAAATGCATAAAAAACCGCACTGAAACGTGAATAGGGTTCGTTAAATAAAACAATGCCTTACTTAAATTATTAATGGTTTATTTATCATGGTATCTACCTTGATTGCGATGACAAATGTTTGTATTTTAATTACATGAAAGACAATTTGTTTAACTACTTTTAGATTTCTCATGGCGTCAAGAGATTGGGAAAACCAATCTCAGATGAATTATTGAATAACCTTACATATAATTTATACAAGAATTTGTATATATGCATTATATGACAATTTGAGGCATACTATCACAATACTGTTTTATGATTAAATTATATACAAGCTAAATTCCAAAAAGTTATCTTAATTCTCTCAAATTTTAGCTTTTTAGTAAACCAAATTTCAAATAATACTTCACTACAATATTGTATTTAGAAAGTATTTCATTGTTAGTACAGTTGCGTTCAAAGTCTCAGATGCGGCAGTGTTGGATGATTTAACAGTCGAATTTTGGAGTGACAAATATTAAGCAATACCATATTTGTATACAAATAGTGTACCATAATCGGTTAGCCAATTATCAGATAAATTGAAGAAAGAATGCCCGTGCAGGGCATTACCCATGATAATTACTCTGTTGAGGGGTATTTTAAGGAAGGACTCCCTTTTGCTTAAGGATTGAACTCAAATCTAAGTATTATTTAAATTCATATACAGTCAAGTAAGGCTTTTCTATTGTAAATAAGTTTATCCAACGTTACTTGACATTTCCATCAATCTATTATTAAATTATAGTTATATTTAAGTATTGTGAAGTTGGATAACGTAGTATACTACAACAAGATAATGAATGAATGATTACTAATGTAATGATGTTACAAGAATAGAAAACAGAATATGTGAAAAATTTGAATTCCTGAAACTATTATTATAATAAAATTCAATACATTCAATTCCTGTAAACAATATTGATAATGAACGTTACTTATATTCCTAAATAAATTAAATTAACTTAATACTTAATCTATGCAGTTATTTGGCATTCAAGTTTACATGTGTGTAAGTTTCTTCATTTTTCTGTCCTTTATGTTTCTATCTTTAATTTCCCTCGTAATTCGTTTGCAGTACCATCCTGCAATGTAACCATTTCTTAGATAATGAATTGCTTTATTGTTAACAAAAACCTACCCATTTTACTTACACTTCTTAAGAAACTTTCCCTGATGTAGTGATAATGTTCTGCGCATTCGTTAGGAATTAAAATCAATACTAGCTTGTAAATACGTTGCAATCTTGTTCGTCAGATCCTTCTCCTTTTTGCTAAATTTCATAAATTCTTCAGTTCCAGTTATGGATTTTCCTACAACAATAACAAGTTTTTCAAAATAATAGCATAACTTACTTAAAATAATGGCAGGGATGCCTATTTATTAAGCTTATTATGTTGAAGTGTTAAACAAGCATGTTCTATTAGTTGCAAATATACAGGGTGTCAATTTGAAAATTTTCAATGCGAATATATCTCTAAAAATAAAGGAGTTAAAAAAGTGCAATTTCGTATAAATGTTATACAGGTAGGGGGAACTAGAACCACTATATTTTGGTTATGGGGTGAGTGACCCCTTGGGCCCCATTCACCCTAACCCCAAAATTTTAAATGGCATCACCCCTTTTGTGATCACTTAAATTAAACATTTTTTCGAGTAGTATTTACCAGTACAAGAATGGTTTTAACAAATAACAATCACCTATTGCAGTCAGGTGTGTTAGATTGTACGTCAAATTCAAAAACGATCGAAGTGAAATAATTTCAGACGAATTCACTATTTAATTTTCTTTTTTATCCGGTATTAGACATGGTTTACAGTATAGCTGAAAGAATTGCGATTTAGACACCTGACTGAAATAGGGGATTGTTATTTGTTGAAACTTGACCCACTGCTTCGAGTATTTGGAGCAAAACATTTTATTATCCTTTTTTGTAGCCCAAAATGAAATGAATTATAAGAATCCAATTAAATAAAATAGCAATTCATAGAAACAGAATTTATTTTATTTTGATTATATTTTTTTGTTCGGCCCTTTATTAAATTAAAAAAAAAATCTTGTGCTGGTGAATATTACTCAAAAAAACGTTTAATTTAAGGAATCACAAAAGGGGTGATGCCATTTAAAATTTTGGGGTTAGGGTGAGTGGGGCCCAAGGGGTCACTCACCCCATAACCAAAATATGGTGGTTCTAGTTCGCCCTACCTGTATAACATTTGTACCAAATTGCGTTTTTCTAACTCTTTTCGCAGGGAATCCGTGCATTTCGACTTATTATTCGGTCCTCAAATTCCTCCAAAATGGCCAAATTATCCACTGCGCAATGAGGAGTTGCTCCGTCTTGATGAAAATATCCACTTTGCAGTTCGTCATCATTTAATTCATTTATAAAAGGCAATTAAATTTCTGTACGATAATGGTTTGCAGTTATCGTACCTAAAATGAATGCACGGTTATTGAATTTTTATTATTAATAATAAAAAAAGGATTTTACCTTCAATGAATATCGGTCCAACTAATCTTTTCCCACCAATCGCTGCCCAAACGCCAACTTTCTCTGGATGTAGTGGTTTCTCTCGATATATACGAGGATTTTCATCCGACCAAATTCTCATAGTTTGGGAATTAATGCACCCATCCTTGTAAAACCAAGCTTCATCGGTAAAAAAAGTAATTTGTAAAACATCCTCGTTTACATTTTGTTAAAACCACTGACAAAATTTCAGTCATCTGGGGTAATCAACAGGTAATAACTCTTGCACCGATGTTATGCGATCTTTTGCAAATCTTTTCGTAGAAGCTTGTGGCATGTTCCTACCGATAAATTCATTTGCTGTGACAAATGACGCAGAGAAGTCGTAGATTCATCTTCCAAAATTTCTTGGGCTGTGTTAATAGCATCTTGAGTTCATTTAACTGATCTACCACTTCCTAGTTTACGGAGAATACTACCCTTTTCACGAAATAATACAACAGATCGTGATAAGGTATTTTTAAATTCATCATAAATAATGGGCACGTTAGGAAATTCTTCCTGAAACTCTGCTACAGATGCGTCGAATGAATACACCCAATTTCCGTCCACTTTAGTCCCATTTCGGAAATAACTTTCAATTAGAAACGTTTTTTGCTGGTTGCGTAAACCTTTGTGACCACGGAATAATTGTGACTTCTAGAAAGATCTGACGTTTATGTCAATTCCTAACAAGTGTGCCAACTTCAATTTTTAAAACAAAAAAGTCATGGCACACTTGAGTTTTTTTTTAATGAACATACGATATGTGGAAAAGTAACAAAAAAGGTGTACCTATATCTATGTTAATCTAGAATTGTATCTTTTGGCTTTGGTGTTTAATTTTCAATTTCCATTGATTGAACATATTTTCAATGGGATTCCAAATAGGTGGGTAAGGTGGAAGGTATATAATTTTATGACCTAATGCGGACACACGATTTTTTGTTTCTTGTGTTTTATGGATAGGAACGTTGTCCATGGTTAAATAGGCATGTTCAATGTGATTATCGGCCAGCTTTTGCAAGAAGTGTTTCAAAGTTATATGCTTTTTTAAATATATACTTTTTACTCCTTACTCGTTTTACCACTGTTTTCGCTCGCATTCCTGTTGAAGCTCTACTCTTGTCGTTCTAGAAAACTCCCATTTCTCGAGGAAAAAAACTGAATCTATATGTGCTGCAAGGTATGTGAATCATATTCCACATCGATATCATTCCTCGATTAACATTTTTCAATGTGTAGTGGAAGTTACGAAGACATCTGTCGATGGTGCTTCTGCAGGCATTTTTTTTCATCACATTTTTGTATTTTTCTGCGGTTCCCATGATAAAATTGTTTAATTTTCATCCACGCAATTGTATATTTAGTCAATTTATTGATTGTTAAACAATTTTGGTCTGTGGCCCTTTTTAATCTTATCGATTCTTCTTTGGCTCTTAAATGTGAGAATAATTTTTCTAACGGATTCATATTTAATCGAAAAAGATTGGCAAACCTTATTAACTGATCTCTTTAATAAGCTTTAATTATAAGTCTTCGCTTCTCATAACTGATTTTAATAAAAACTATTTTTCAAAGAACGCAGAAGCCAACTTTACTAATACGTCAAATAATGATCGGCTTTTCAATTATGCACAGCAGCCTTTGTTTTGCACAGGCGGCTCTATTTTGAACATTCAAAATCTCACTGTGACAACCGGCCTTTATTTTGAACACATCAATTAGGTTACTGTTAATATAAAGTCATAAACACCATAAACGGCACATTATATGAGATCATAATATGGACATCTTTCGATGCGATAGGTCCCCTGCAACAAGCAACAAGCAAGATGGAGGCGGTGTTTTCATAGCTGTAAGAAAACATTTCAATGCAGTGATTCTATCTTGTGCTTCATCGGGAGTGGAGCAAGTTTATGTTCATATAAAGTTATCAACATTAAGTATTATTGTGGGCGCTGTGTACATTCCGCCAAATTCTGGGCATTCTATCTACGAAAATCATTGTGCAACAGTCGAAGTATTGCATGAAAATTATAGTGGTGCTACATTTGTGTTGTGTGGTGATTACAACTTACCAGACGCTAAATGGTCTAATGATGAGTTTGGTGTATCTGACGACAATGTTAATGAAAATTATCCTTCACGTATAATTGCAGACTCTTTCGCATTTCTTAATCTATTTCAAATGAATAATATACCTAACAGTTGCGAAAGATTATTGGATTTGTTTTTTTGTTCTTGTATTGAGATGCGCATTAATGAGTCATTGGATCCTCTTTGCAATAATAGTGTTCACCATATTGCATACGAATTGATATTTAAGTGTGATACTGAGCACAGTGGTCTGGACAGTGATAATGTAATATATGATTTCAAATCAGCTAATTACGTAAATATTAATAATAATTTAAGTAGAATAAACTGGAACAAAATATTCAGTGGAAGTTTAGACATACATGATTGTGTGACTCAATTTTATAATATAATTTATGATATAATGGAACAACATGTAGCACGTAAGAGAATTAAAGTTAAGAAATATCCTGCTTGGTTTAATAGTGAACTTATCTGATTAATAAAGAAAAAGAAAGAGGCTCATGCTAACTATAAGAATTAAGGTGAGTGGGAAAATTATAGAAAGTTCTGCGACATCCGTAGTCGATGTAAAGAATTAAATCAAAGTCTCCAAGCATCTTATTTCTTAGATATTGAATTAAATATAAAGTCGCCACCTAAATATTTTTGGAATTTTGTAAAAAGTTGTAAAAATCAAAATAATTTACCGATTTGTATGAAATTTGAGGATAAAATTAGCGATAATGGTCCTGATATGGTAAATCTTCTTGCGGATTTTTTTTAATCAGTGTATGTCCAAAACAATAACGCAATTACTACCTACGATAGACAAATTCATAACGATGTATGTAATAAATTTACTATAGCTTTAGAAGAAGTGTTTACTGCAGTCAAAGAACTAAATAACTCAGTATGTCCAGGACCAGATATGGTACCGAATTATTTTTTGACAGAGTGTTACTTGTTATTTGTTAAGTCACTGAAAGACTGCCAATTTCCGGAACAATGGAAAATTAGTTATATCACACCTTTGCACAAAAATGGTGACCGCAATGAAGCAATTATAGGGGAGTATGTATACAATCGTCAATACCTAAAATGTTTGATAACTTAATATCTAAGCAGCTCTTTAATATTAGTAAGAACATAATAATAAATGAACAACATGGGTTTTATGATGGTCGGTCGACTAGTACAAATCTAGTAATGTTCTCATCTTACCTTTCAAATGCCTTGGAATGTAGTAAACAAGTTGATGTTATATATACAGATTTTCCCAAGGCATTTGTTAGAGTAAATCAGAGTAGTTTAATCCAAAAACTAAGGACCATAGGCTTCTCACCTAGTATAGTGGATTGGCTCGAAAGTTTTATAACTGACAGGTTTCAACATGTAAGGTTTAATGAACACATTTCCAGAGCAATTTCTGTAACCTCCGGGGTCCCTCAGGGATCTCATTGTGGACGGATCTTATTCCTCTTGTTTGTTAACGATATATCAAAATATATAAAACATTGTTCATTCCTATTATATGCTAATGACCTAAAGTTATTTAGATCTGTTGACTCTTTTCATGATGTGAGTCTTTTACAAGCTGATTTAAATCATTTGGACAACTGGTGCAAAGATAATGAACTTTTTTTCAACACTGCTAAATGCTACAACGTTTCTTTTACCAGAAAACTTGTACCGCTGAAAATTGAATTTACTATTAATAATGTACCCCTTCAGACTAGAACTGAAGTAAGAGATCTGGGAGTGATGTTTGATAGTAAATTCACTTTTCACAATCACGCTATGACAGTGGCAAGTGATGCACTAAAAATATTAGGATTTATACATAGATTTTCCAGTCAGTTCTCAATCGACACATTCAGAATATTATATTTAAGTCTAGTTCGCTCGAAACTAAAGTATGCATCTATAGTGTGGTCACCTCATTATGAGAATTGGTCTTATCACATCGAAAAAGTGCAAAATAAATTCTTACATATCGTGGCATTTAAAATGGGCATACCGCGCTGCCATAAAATATGATCAAATATTGTACCTACTTCATTTACCCACACTAAAATCCTGTAGATCATTCAACGATATGTTGTTTTTGTATAAACTGATAAATGGAAAAATAGTGTGCCCTGAACTTCTATCAAAACTAAATTTTTATTTTAAACTATGGGGTTGTAATACCCGTACAAATTGTTTGTTCAGGCTTAAAATTGTAACAAAAACGTATTTCTTCAATAATCCTATGTATCGGATTCAAGAAACTGCAAATACATTAATTAATAATATTAGATTTTGTTTATTTCATCCATATAGTCATAAGACGCTTTAGGTCAATCATTACAGATTCATCCACCAGCTGAACTACATTATTACTGTTATGACCATGTGCATGCGTATATGTGTTATATGTGTATGTTTATGCATCTGTATATGTAGGCATACAACTGTATTTGTGTGTGCGAATATGTTGCGTATGTGTACGTACATGTGTACATATGTTTATTAACTAATCATATTATTTATAAGGCCATACTTCATTAAGCGATAAATTATATCGTAAACTGTATCATATTATTATAGTATTTTTTTTTGTATTCTAAAGGGAGTAATCCCGTAAATGAGTAAATAAATAAATAAATAACTACACATCTCACAAACTTTAAACAGCCACTACAGGTGAAACTGATGTCAAAGGGTGCAAATGATAAGTAAAAATGTCCCGTCTCACTGTTTCGGCATGATAATTTCATCTCGGTGGGGTGGAATTGCCCATCTCTACTCTTGATCAACTCAAATAAATGTCAGTAGTTTTTTTTCAATTTTAAATTCATATCACAAGTACTTTTGAAACGATGCAAGTAATTTCTATTGGATACTTGCTTGGTATCGAATAAAAAGTATCGATGCAAAATGTACTCAGTTACAAGTAATAATATTGTTACTCACTTGTATTTACCCGTATCGATCGAACCCAAGCCATATACATCTATATTGTAATTCTGCAGCATACTAGTTAAACTTATTAAAATAATATGTCACAGCAAAAGAGTTGAGTACTCTAGAATTATTTCATTGAAATAAAATCAAAATATCTATTAAAATAGTTGAGAAAATGGGTCTGTTTAATCAAAACTCGTTTAATTGTCAAAGTTTTTAAGCTGACGGATCTATTTTGTGTTATGATCGATTATAGATAATATTCCTACACTCGATTAAAATTGTTAACAAAAATATAAACATTTACCATAATCTTAAAACAACTGTCTACACAACTGTTTATTTATTTATTTATTTAACGGATTAACCTTTTACATAGTATACAAATTTAAAATTTTGTACAAACACAAATAATATTACTTACATTAACAAAATTTGACTAACAATAAACCAAAACAATAAATGGTGCAATTGTATAATAATAAAAGACACGGTAGTATTGAAACATTATACACAAGCCGAGAAAAAGAAAATAATAAATTATTTATCAATATCAGACAAACATATATGGCGGAGACTAGATTTAAACAATGTGGTAGAATGTGTAAATAATTTGAAATTGACATAATTTTCCAATTTATTTGCATAACGCATAAGCCTGTCAATGGGATTATACATACCGTATCTAGTAGGATGGAAAGATAAACGAAATAACGGTTTGTGCCTACTATTAATACCACGTGGTATATTATAAAATTTAACTTACAAACTAATTCTGCGCTATCTATAAACCCATTGGCTAACTTGTGCAAAAAACATAATTCCAACAGAGTTCTCCTGTCATGCAGTGACTGAATATTGAGCTGGTTAAGCATAAAACTGTGGCTAAAGTTAATAATCAGTCCGCCCATTTTTAGATAAATAAGTCTTAAAAATCTGCTCTGGACAGTTTCTAGTTGCTGGATGGTAGTCAGTGAGTACGGTGACCATATAACAGATGCATATTCTGCCTGAGGTCGAACAAGCGCAAGGTATAAAATTTTCACGGTAGTGATACTAAAACCAGATGTGAATCTATTCACAAATCCCAACATTTTTAACAACGAATTACATACATTGTTGATATGTTTATTGAAATCAAGTTTCGATGTGAACAACACACCCAAGTCTTTTATTTCCGTCGTAGATGTTAGTAGATAATTATTAATAATATACGAAAATTTTATACCATTACTGCGGCAAAATGAAATATGGAAACACTTATTTATATTTAACTGTAGATTGTTATGAACACCATTCAGCAAATACTGTTCAGATCTGACTGCAGTAAATTTTGATCTTCAACCGCTCTAATTTCTCTAAATATTTTAAGATCATCTGCATACAGGAGAAACCTGCTGTACTTAATCCTCATACTGTTACATTTTTTTCTGTTTCAACTGCTTTTTATATAAAGCACAATAAGAATAGAAATTGTCTTTTCTACTTTTTTGCAAGTAAAATTTGTAAATATTTACTAATCCTTTTTCTCTCATGCATGTCCTTGGTGTGATTTCGAATTAATTTTCATTTTAAGTTCTTTCCATGCTTACAGCAAGTACTGGTGTTGGGTTAGATTAGATTAGACGGGGTTGATTGGTTTCAGAAAACCTTACAGTACTGCAATTTGTTAGGTCTTTTCTACTAATACACTACGGCTAGTAATTTCAAGCATACAACATGTTCAGCTGGTTCTTCTGCCAGTTCACATAGTCTATAAGTGGTGTTGTCCTCTTTAATCATCTTAACATCACTGCGCAATGTCCTACAGGGAGACTGATAACTAGTAATTTCGACTTTAGTGAGGCGGAATAGCTATTTGGCTCTGCTTTTTTTGCAAATAAACATAAATATAATTGCAATATTTACACATTATTCACATTACAATATAATTACTAAAATTAAATTAAATTTGAAGAAAAGAAAAATAAAATTTATTGGCATATACTACATTTTCTATATCATCACTTCCTCTCCCTTCTCTTCTCTTTTTCCCACCCCAATCTCGCCAGAGTCTTCACTCCTGCTCCATCCTCTCTCATCCATTCATTCACTATTTTTCCCCCTCCCACCCATTCCTCACACACTCCTCTGCCAAATGTCTCCATGTATCCCTTCCCCATTCACACATTACTCATTTCCCATACTCTACACCCATCCATCTTTTCCTCCCTCTCACTCTGATCCACACCTGGCACTTGCCAGCGTCACCATTTCCTCCCTGCTCAACTTCCTCTCACTCAAATACCTCGGCAGCCTCCCATGCAAGTGCCACCTCTCATATCGTATGTTCATTAGAAAAAAAACCTCAAGTGTGCCATGACTTTTTCGTTTTAAAAATTTCAGTTGGCACATTTGACACTTGTTGGGAATTGACATATAAACGTCAGATCTTTCTAGAAGTCACAATTATTCCGTGCTCACAAAGGTTTACGCAACCAGCAAATAACGTTTCTAATTGAAAGTTATTCCCCACATGGGATTAAAGTGAACGGAAATTGGGTGTATTCATTCAACGCACCTTCAGCAGAGTTTCAGGAAGAATTTCCTAACGTGCCCATTATTTATGATGAATTTAAAAATACCTTATCACGATCTGTTGTATTATTTCGTGAAACGGGTAGTATCCTCCGTAAATCAGGAAGTGTTAGACCAATTAAACGAACTCAAGATGCTATTAACACAGCCCAAGAAATTTTGGAAGATGAACCTACGACTTCTCTGCGTCATTTGTCACAGCAAATAAATGTATCGGTAGGAACATGCTAAAAGCTTCTACGAAAAGATTTGCAAGTATACCCTTATCGCATAACATAAGTGCAAGAGTTATTACCTGTTGATTACCCCAGATGACTGGAATTTTGTCAGTGGTTTTTACAAAATGTAAACAAGGATGTTTTACAAATTACTTTTTTTACCGATGAAGCTTGGTTTTACAAGGATGGGTACATTAATTCCCAAACTATGAGAATTTGGTCGGATGAAAATACTCGTATATATCGAGAGAAACCACTACATCCAGAGAAAGTTGGCGTTTGGGCAGCAATTAGTGGGAGAAGATTAGTTGGACCGATATTCTTTGAAGGTAAAATTCTATTTTTATTATTAATAATAAAAATTCAATAACCGTGAATTCATTTTAGGTACGATAACTGCAAACCGTTATCGTACAGAAACTTTATTGCCTTTTATAAATGAATTAAATGATGACGAACTGCAAAGTGGATATTTTCATCAAGACGGAGCAACTCCTCATTGCACAGTGGATAATTTGGTCATTTTGGAGAAATTTTTGAGGACCGAATAATAAGTCGGTAATGCACGGATTCCCTGGCCGCCCCGTTCATGCGATTTAACACCATGCGATTTTTTCTTGTGGCCAAATTGTATTTATGCACAAGCAGTACACAATCTAGAAGACATGCGGCAACGAATTCGAGATAAATCTATAGAAATTAACAATAATCCAGTGTTGTTGCGGAGCGTAATGGAGGGTGTGCGACGAAGAGTTCAGGCTTGTGTTCAAGAAGAAGGAAGGCACATACAACATTTAATATAATTTTATAGTGAAAAATTTAACGTAGGTATCTATAAATTGACTACAGTTTGTTTAATTTTGAGAAATACCATAACCTCAATATGTGTAACCAACTTAAATTTTTAAAATTAAAAAATCATGGTACACTTGAGGTTTTTCTTTAATGAACATACTTTAAATATCAGTAAACCTTAACACACGTCAAAGTACAACTGATTTTATTTAATAAACCATGCCTTTATTACTACTTCATCAACAATTATTATCTACAGACTATTTAAAATAATGTACAAAAGAATTTACATAATCTTCATACTTCAATGTAATTTATATTTAACTATCTCACTCCAATTGCATAGATCTGACTTTAATTCTGCAACACAATAAATATCACTATTGTGGTTGTAAAGTGTATTAAATACAAATCCCTCCGAGCACTTAACAATACCGCAAAGCCTCTTATGCTTATTGCAGTGGTAAGCCTTGCTGCAGTTGTTCTTATCTATAATAAATTCATTTGCATATTTGCATTTCGGTTGATAATATTTACAGCTAAATCCCTTTATACATTCTCTCTTATACGGATCAAAACCATAGCCCTTTGGGCAATATTCAACGATCAGTTTGATTTTAGTGTCATGTTTATCTTTCACTTTACAATTGTAGTACTTATTACACACTTCTGGTATTGGGAATTTTCCCGCACCGGTACAATGCCTTCCCGGATTTTTGTTATCCGTAGCACATTCTGGCACATTTTGCGGAAAATCACATATTTGTTTCTTCGCATTAAATTTCAAACATGAAGGACATGTTAGCACCCTTGACATCCAATATTTTCGATTCTTCATTTTTCTGCAAATTATATATTTAGTGCAACTATTCTTGTACCTCAGTTTTCCTGAGCAAGTACACAAATTGTGATTTAAATCTTCGTCTGGGCTGTTTGTAATTTCTTCGCTGCCAGGTGCCGAACCTGTGGTTTTTGTTGTGGTTGCTATTGATTCGTCTGATTCCCCTCTACCTCTGGTTGGCGTTTTAATTGTTCCGCCTCCTTCCGCTGTTGTTGCCGCTGATGCATCTGATGATGATGCCTCACTTTCTGTTGTTGGTGTTGTTACCGTTGTTGCATCTGACGTTGATGATGCCACACTTTCCGTTGTTGTTGGTGTTGTTACCGTTGGTGCGTCTGACGTTGATGATGCCTCACTTTCCGTTGTTGTTGGTGTTGTTACCGTTGGTGCATCTGACGTTGACGATGCCTCACTTTCCGTTGTTGTTGGTGTTGTTACCGTTGTTGCATCTGACGTTGACGATGCCTCACTTTCCGTTGTTGTTGGTGTTGTTACCGTTGTTGCGTCTGACGTTGACGATGCCTCACTTTCTGTTGTTGTTGGTGTTGTTACCGTTGTTGCATCTGACGTTGACGATGCCTCACTTTCCGTTGTTGTTGGTGTTGTTACCGTTGGTGCATCTGACGTTGATGATGCCTCACTTTCCGTTGTTGTTGGTGTTGTTACCGTTGTTGCATCTGACGTTGACGATGCCTCACTTTCCGTTGTTGTTGGTGTTGTTACCGTTGGTGCATCTGACGTTGACGATGCCTCACTTTCCGTTGTTGTTGGTGTTGTTACCGTTGTTGCGTCTGACGTTGACGATGCCTCACTTTCTGTTGTTGTTGGTGTTGTTACCGTTGTTGCATCTGACGTTGACGATGCCTCACTTTCCGTTGTTGTTGGTGTTGTTACCGTTGGTGCATCTGACGTTGACGATGCCTCACTTTCCGTTGTTGTTGGTGTTGTTACCGTTGGTGCATCTGACGTTGACGATGCCTCACTTTCCGTTGTTGTTGGTGTTGTTACCGTTGTTGCATCTGACGTTGACGATGCCTCACTTTCCGTTGTTGTTGGTGTTGTTACCGTTGGTGCATCTGACGTTGATGATGCCTCACTTTCCGTTGTTGTTGGTGTTGTTACCGTTGTTGCGTCTGACGTTGACGATGCCTCACTTTCTGTTGTTGTTGGTGTTGTTACCGTTGTTGCATCTGACGTTGACGATGCCTCACTTTCCGTTGTTGTTGGTGTTGTTACCGTTGGTGCATCTGACGTTGACGATGCCTCACTTTCCGTTGTTGTTGGTGTTGTTACCGTTGGTGCATCTGACGTTGACGATGCCTCACTTTCCGTTGTTGTTGGTGTTGTTACCGTTGTTGCATCTGACGTTGAAGATGCCTCACTTTCCGTTGTTGTTGGTGTTGTTACCGTTGTTGCGTCTGACGTTGACGATGCCTCACTTTCTGTTGTTGTTGGTGTTGTTACCGTTGGTGCATCTGACGTTGAAGATGCCTCACTTTCTGTTGTTGTTGGTGTTGTTACCGTTGTTGCATCTGACGTTGACGATGCCTCACTTTCCCTTGTTGTTGGTGTTGTTACCGTTGGTGCATCTGACGTTGACGATGCCTCATTTTCCGTTGTTGTTGGTGTTGTTACCGTTGGTGCATCTGACGTTGACGATGCCTCACTTTCCGTTGTTGTTGGTGTTGTTACCGTTGTTGCATCTGACGTTGACGATGCCTCACTTTCCGTTGTTGTTGGTGTTGTTACCGTTGTTGCGTCTGACGTTGACGATGCCTCACTTTCTGTTGTTGTTGGTGTTGTTACCGTTGTTGCATCTGACGTTGACGATGCCTCACTTTCCGTTGTTGTTGGTGTTGTTACCGTTGGTGCATCTGACGTTGACGATGCCTCACTTTCCGTTGTTGTTGGTGTTGTTACCGTTGGTGCATCTGACGTTGATGATGCCTCACTTTCCGTTGTTGTTGGTGTTGTTACCGTTGTTGCATCTGACGTTGACGATGTCTCACTTTCCGTTGTTGTTGGTGTTGTTACCGTTGTTGCGTCTGACGTTGACGATGCCTCACTTTCCGTTGTTGTTGGTGTTGTTACCGTTGGTGCATCTGACGTTGAAGATGCCTCACTTTCCGTTGTTGTTGGTGTTGTTACCGTTGGTGCATCTGACGTTGACGATGTCTCACTTTCCGTTGTTGTTGGTGTTGTTACCGTTGTTGCGTCTGACGTTGACGATGCCTCACTTTCCGTTGTTGTTGGTGTTGTTACCGTTGGTGCATCTGACGTTGACGATGCCTCAATTTCCGTTGTTGTTGGTGTTGTTACCGTTGGTGCATCTGACGTTGAAGATGCCTCACTTTCTGTTGTTGTTGGTGTTGTTACCGTTGTTGCATCTGACGTTGACGATGCCTCACTTTCTGTTGTTGTTGGTGTTGTTACCGTTGTTGCATCTGAAGTTGAAGATGCCTCACTTTCTGTTGTTGTTGGTGTTGTTACCGTTGTTGCATCTGACGTTGAAGATGCCTCACTTTCCGTTGTTGTTGGTGTTGTTACCGTTGTTGCATCTGACGTTGACGATGCCTCACTTTCCGTTGTTGTTGGTGTTGTTACCGTTGTTGCATCTGACGTTGACGATGCCTCACGTTCCGTTGTTGGTGTTGTTACCGTTGTTGCATCTGACGTTGAAGATGCCTCACTTTCTGTTGTTGTTGGTGTTGTTACCGTTGTTGCATCTGACGTTGACGATGCCTCACTTTCCGTTGTTGTTGGTGTTGTTACCGTTGTTGCGTCTGACGTTGACGATGCCTCACTTTCTGTTGTTGTTGGTGTTGTTACCGTTGTTGCATCTGACGTTGACGATGCCTCACTTTCCGTTGTTGTTGGTGTTGTTACCGTTGTTGCGTCTGACGTTGACGATGCCTCACTTTCCGTTGTTGTTGGTGTTGTTACCGTTGTTGCATCTGACGTTGACGATGCCTCACTTTCTGTTGTTGTTGGTGTTGTTACCGTTGTTGCGTCTGACGTTGACGATGCCTCACTTTCTGTTGTTGTTGGTGTTGTTACCGTTGTTGCATCTGACGTTGACGATGCCTCACTTTCCGTTGTTGTTGGTGTTATTACCGTTGTTGCGTCTGACGTTGACGATGCCTCACTTTCCGTTGTTGTTGGTGTTGTTACCGTTGTTGCATCTGACGTTGACGATGCCTCACTTTCCGTTGTTGTTGGTGTTGTTACCGTTGTTGCGTCTGACGTTGACGATGCCTCACTTTCTGTTGTTGTTGGTGTTGTTACCGTTGTTGCATCTGACGTTGACGATGCCTCACTTTCCGTTGTTGTTGGTGTTGTTACCGTTGTTGCGTCTGACGTTGACGATGCCTCACTTTCCGTTGTTGTTGGTGTTGTTACCGTTGTTGCGTCTGACGTTGACGATGCCTCACTTTCTGTTGTTGTTGGTGTTGTTACCGTTGTTGCATCTGACGTTGACGATGCCTCACTTTCCGTTGTTGTTGGTGTTGTTACCGTTGTTGCATCTGACGTTGACGATGCCTCACTTTCCGTTGTTGTTGGTGTTGTTACCGTTGTTGCGTCTGACGTTGACGATGCCTCACTTTCTGTTGTTGTTGGTGTTGTTACCGTTGTTGCATCTGACGTTGACGATGCCTCACTTTCCGTTGTTGTTGGTGTTGTTACCGTTGTTGCGTCTGACGTTGACGATGCCTCACTTTCCGTTGTTGTTGGTGTTGTTACCGTTGTTGCGTCTGACGTTGACGATGCCTCACTTTCCGTTGTTGTTGGTGTTGTTACCGTTGTTGCGTCTGACGTTGACGATGCCTCACTTTCTGTTGTTGTTGGTGTTGTTACCGTTGTTGCATCTGACGTTGACGATGCCTCACTTTCCGTTGTTGTTGGTGTTGTTACCGTTGTTGCGTCTGACGTTGACGATGCCTCACTTTCTGTTGTTGTTGGTGTTGTTACCGTTGTTGCATCTGACGTTGACGATGCCTCACTTTCCGTTGTTGTTGGTGTTGTTACCGTTGTTGCGTCTGACGTCGACGATGCCTCACTTTCTGTTGTTGTTGGTGTTGTTACCGTTGTTGCGTCTGACGTTGACGATGCCTCCCTTTCTGTTGTTGTTGGTGTTGTTGGTGTTGTTACCGTTGTTGCGTCTGACGTTGACGATGCTTCCCTTTCCGTTGTTGTTGGTGTTGTTACCGTTGTTGCGTCTGACGTTGACGATGCCTCACTTTCTGTTGTTGTTGGTTTTGTTACCGTTGTTGCATCTGACGTTGACGATGCCTCACTTTCCGTTGTTGTTGGTGTTGTTAGCGTTGTTGCGTCTGACGTTGACGATGCCTCACTTTCTGTTGTTGTTGGTGTTGTTACCGTTGTTGCATCTGACGTTGACGATGCCTCACTTTCCGTTGTTGTTGGTGTTGTTACCGTTGTTGCATCTGACGTTGAAGATGCCTCACTTTCCGTTGTTGTTGGTGTTGTTACCGTTGTTGCATCTGACGTTGACGATGCCTCACTTTCCGTTGTTGTTGGTGCTGTTACCGTTGTTGCATCTGACGTTGAAGATGCCTCACTTTCTGTTGTTGTTGGTGTTGTTACCGTTGGTGCGTCTGACGTTGATGATTCCTCACTTTCTCTTGTTGTTGGTGTTGTTACCGTTGTTGCATCTGACGTTGAAGATGCCTCACTTTCTGTTGTTGGTGTTGTTACCGTTGTTGCATCTGACGTTGATGATGCCTCACTTTCTGTTGTTGTTGGTGTTGTTACCGTTGTTGCATCTGACGTTGAAGATGCCTCACTTTCTGTTGTTGTTGGTGTTGTTACCGTTGGTGCATCTGACGTTGATGATTCCTCACTTTCCGTTGTTGTTGGTGTTGTTACCGTTGGTGCATCTGACGTTGACGATGCCTCACTTTCCGTTGTTGTTGGTGTTGTTACCGTTGTTGCGTCTGACGTTGACGATGCCTCACTTTCTGTTGTTGTTGGTGTTGTTACCGTTGTTGCATCTGACGTTGAAGATGCCTCACTTTCTGTTGTTGTTGGTGTTGTTACCGTTGGTGCATCTGACGTTGATGATGCCTCACTTTCTGTTGTTGTTGGTGTTGTTACCGTTGTTGCATCTGACGTTGATGATACCTCACTTTCTGTTGTTGTTGGTGTTGTTACCGTTGTTGCATCTGGCGTTGATGATGCCTCACTTTCTGTTGTTGTTGGTGTTGTTACCATAGGTGCATCTGACGTTGACGATGCCTCACTTTCCGTTGTTGTTGGTGCTGTTACCGTTGTTGCATCTGACGTTGATGATGCCTCACTTTCCGTTGTTGTTGGTGTTGTTACCGTTGGTGCATCTGACGTTGACGATGCCTCACTTTCCGTTGTTGTTGGTGTTGTTACCGTTGTTGCATCTGACGTTGATGATGCCTCACTTTCCGTTGTTGTTGGTGTTGTTACCGTTGTTGCATCTGACGTTGAAGATGCCTCACTTTCCGTTGTTGTTGGTGTTGTTACCGTTGGTGCATCTGACGTTGACGATGCCCCACTTTCCGTTGTTGTTGGTGCTGTTACCGTTGTTGCATCTGACGTTGATGATGCCTCACTTTCTGTTGTTGTTGGTGTTGTTACCGTTGTTGCATCTGACGTTGATGATGCCTCACTTTCCGTTGTTGTTGGTGTTGTTACCGTTGTTGCATCTGACGTTGATGATGCCTCACTTTCCGTTGTTGTTGGTGTTGTTACCGTTGGTGCATCTGACGTTGACGATGCCTCCCTTTCCGTTGTTGATGGTGCTGTTACCGTTGTTGCATCTGACGTTGATGTCGCCTCACTTTCTGTTGTTGTTGGTGTTGTTACCGTTGGTGCATCTGACGTTGACGATGCCTCACTTTCTGTTGTTGGTGTTGTTACCGTTGTTGCATCTGACGTTGATGATGCCTCACTTTCCGTTGTTGTTGGTGTTGTTACCGTTGTTGCATCTGACGTTGAAGATGCCTCACTTTCCGTTGTTGTTGGTGTTGTTACCGTTGTTGCATCTGACGTTGACGATGCCTCACTTTCCGTTGTTGTTGGTGCTGTTACCGTTGTTGCATCTGACGTTGACGATGCCTCACTTTCTGTTGTTGTTGGTGTTGTTACCGTTGTTGCATCTGACGTTGATGATGCCTCACTTTCTGTTGTTGTTGGTGTTGTTACCGTTGTTGCATCTGACGTTGAAGATGCCTCACTTTCCGTTGTTGTCGGTGTTGTTACCGTTGGTGCATCTGACGTTGACGATGCCTCACTTTCCGTTGTTGTTGGTGTTGTTACCATTGGTGCATCTGACGTTGACGATGCCTCACTTTCTGTTGTTGTTGGTGTTGTTACCGTTGTTGCATCTGACGTTGATGATGCCTCACTTTCTGTTGTTGTTGGTGTTGTTACCGTTGTTGCATCTGACGTTGAAGATGCCTCACTTTCCGTTGTTGTTGGTGTTGTTACCGTTGGTGCATCTGACGTTGACGATGCCTCACTTTCCGTTGTTGTTGGTGCTGTTACCGTTGGTGCATCTGACGTTGACGATGCCTCACTTTCTGTTGTTGTTGGTGTTGTTACCGTTGTTGCATCTGACGTTGATGATGCCTCACTTTCTGTTGTTCTTGGTGTTGTTACCATTGGTGCATCTGACGTTGATGATGCCTCACTTTCTGTTGTTATTGGTGTTGTTACCGTTGTTGCATCTGACGTTGAAGATGCCTCACTTTCTGTTGTTGTTGGTGTTGCTACCGTTGTTGCATCTGACGTTGATGATGCCTCACTTTCCGTTGTTGTTGGTGTTGTTACCGTTGTTGCATCTGACGTTGATGATGCCTCACTTTCTGTTGTTGTTGGTGTTGTTACCGTTGTTGCATCTGACGTTGATGATGCCTCACTTTCTGTTGTTGTTGGTGTTGTTACCGTTGGTGCATCTGACGTTGTCGATGCCTCACTTTCCGTTGTTGTTGGTGTTGTTACAGTTGTTGCGTCTGACGTTGACGATGCCTCACTTTCTGTTGTTGTTGGTGTTGTTACCGTTGTTGCATCTGACGTTGAAGATGCCTCACTTTCCGTTGTTGTTGGTGTTGTTACCGTTGTTGCATCTGGCGTTGAAGATGCCTCACTTTCCGTTGTTGTTGGTGTTGTTACCGTTGTTGCATCTGACGTTGACGATGTCTCACTTTCCGTTGTTGTTGGTGTTGTTACCGTTGTTGCGTCTGACGTTGATGATGCCTCCCTTTCTGTTGTTGTTGGTGTTGTTACCGTTGTTGCGTCTGACGTTGACGATACCTCCCTTTCTGTTGTTGTTGGTGTTGTTACCGTTGTTGCGTCTGACGTTGACGATGCCTCCCTTTCCGTTGTTGTTGGTGTTGTTACCGTTGTTGCGACTGCCGTTGACGATGCCTCACTTTCTGTTGTTGTTGGTTTTGTTACCGTTGTTGCATCTGACGTTGACGATGCCTCACTTTCCGTTGTTGTTGGTGTTGTTACCGTTGTTGCATCTGACGTTGATGATGCCTCACTTTCTGTTGTTGTTGGTGTTGTTACCGTTGGTGCATCTGACGTTGACGATGCCTCACTTTCCGTTGTTGTTGGTGTTGTTACCGTTGTTGCATCTGACGTTGATGATGCCTCACTTTCTGTTGTTGTTGGTGTTGTTACCGTTGGTGCATCTGACGTTGACGATGCCTCACTTTCCGTTGTTGTTGGTGTTGTTACAGTTGTTGCATCTGACGTTGATGATGCCTCACTTTCTGTTGTTGTTGGTGTTGTTACCGTTGTTGCGTCTGACGTTGACGATGCCTCACTTTCCGTTGTTGTTGGTGTTGTTACCGTTGTTGCATCTGACGTTGATGATGCCTCACTTTCTGTTGTTGTTGGTGTTGTTACCGTTGGTGCATCTGACGTTGACGATGCCTCACTTTCCGTTGTTGTTGGTGTTGTTACAGTTGTTGCGTCTGACGTCGACGATGCCTCACTTTCTGTTGTTGTTGGTGTTGTTACCGTTGTTGCGTCTGACGTTGACGATGCCTCACTTTCTGTTGTTGTTGGTGTTGTTACCGTTGTTGCGTCTGACGTTGACGATGCCTCCCTTTCTGTTGTTGTTGGTGTTGTTACCGTTGTTGCGTCTGACGTTGACGATGCCTCCCTTTCCGTTGTTGTTGGTGTTGTTACCGTTGTTGTGACTGCCGTTGACGATGCCTCACTTTCTGTTGTTGTTGGTTTTGTTACCGTTGTTGCGTCTGACGTTGACGATGCCTCACTTTCTGTTGTTGTTGGTGTTGTTACCGTTGTTGCGTCTGACGTTGACGATGCCTCCCTTTCTGTTGTTGTTGGTGTTGTTACCGTTGTTGCGTCTGACGTTGACGATGCCTCCCTTTCCGTTGTTGTTGGTGTTGTTACCGTTGTTGCGACTGCCGTTGACGATGCCTCACTTTCCGTTGTTGTTGGTGTTGTTACCGTTGTTGCGTCTGACGTTGACGATGCCTCACTTTCTGTTGTTGGTGTTGTTACCGTTGTTGCATCTGACGTTGAAGATGCCTCACTTTCTGTTGTTGTTGGTGTTGTTACCGTTGTTGCATCTGACGTTGACGATGCCTCACTTTCCGTTGTTGTTGGTGTTGTTACCGTTGTTGCATCTGACGTTGAAGATGCCTCACTTTCCGTTGTTGTTGGTGTTGTTACCGTTGTTGCATCTGACGTTGACGATGCCTCACTTTCCGTTGTTGTTGGTGCTGTTACCGTTGTTGCATCTGACGTTGAAGATGCCTCACTTTCTGTTGTTGTTGGTGTTGTTACCGTTGGTGCGTCTGACGTTGATGATTCCTCACTTTCTGTTGTTGTTGGTGTTGTTACCGTTGTTGCATCTGACGTTGAAGATGCCTCACTTTCTGTTGTTGTTGGTGTTGTTACCGTTGTTGCATCTGACGTTGATGATGCCTCACTTTCTGTTGTTGTTGGTGTTGTAACCGTTGTTGCATCTGACGTTGAAGATGCCTCACTTTCTGTTGTTGGTGTTGTTACCGTTGTTGCATCTGACGTTGAAGATGCCTCACTTTCTGTTGTTGTTGGTGTTGTTACCGTTGTTGCATCTGACGTTGATGATGCCTCACTTTCTGTTGTTGTTGGTTTTGTTACCGTTGTTGCATCTGACGTTGACGATGCCTCACTTTCCGTTGTTGTTGGTGCTGTTACCGTTGTTGCATCTGACGTTGAAGATGCCTCACTTTCTGTTGTTGTTGGTGTTGTTACCGTTGTTGCGTCTGACGTTGACGATGCCTCAATTTCCGTTGTTGTTGGTGTTGTTACCGTTGTTGCATCTGACGTTGACGATGCCTCACTTTCTGTTGTTGTTGGTGTTGTTACCGTTGTTGCATCTGACGTTGAAGATGCCTCACTTTCTGTTGTTGTTGGTGTTGTTACCGTTGGTGCGTCTGACGTTGAAGATGCCTCACTTTCTGTTGTTGTTGGTGTTGTTACCGTTGTTGCATCTGACGTTGACGATGCCTCACTTTCCGTTGTTGTTGGTGTTGTTACCGTTGTTGCATCTGACGTTGAAGATGCCTCACTTTCCGTTGTTGTTGGTGTTGTTACCGTTGTTGCATCTGACGTTGACGATGCCTCACTTTCCGTTGTTGTTGGTGCTGTTACCGTTGTTGCATCTGACGTTGAAGATGCCTCACTTTCTGTTGTTGTTGTTGTTGTTACCGTTGGTGCGTCTGACGTTGATGATTCCTCACTTTCTGTTGTTGTTGGTGTTGTTACCGTTGGTGCGTCTGACGTTGAAGATGCCTCACTTTCTGTTGTTGTTGGTGTTGTTACCGTTGTTGCATCTGACGTTGAAGATGCCTTACTTTCTGTTGTTGTTGGTGTTGTTACCGTTGTTGCATCTGACGTTGAAGATGCCTCACTTTCTGTTGTTGTTGGTGTTGTTACCGTTGTTGCATCTGACGTTGATGATGCCTCACTTTCTGTTGTTGTTGGTGTTGTTACCGTTGTTGCATCTGACGTTGAAGATGCCTCACTTTCTGTTGTTGTTGGTGTTGTTACCGTTGGTGCGTCTGACGTTGATGATTCCTCACTTTCTGTTGTTGTTGGTGTTGTTACCGTTGTTGCATCTGACGTTGAAGATGCCTCACTTTCTGTTGTTGTTGGTGTTGTTACCGTTGTTGCATCTGACGTTGAAGATGCCTCACTTTCTGTTGTTGTTGGTGTTGTTACCGTTGTTGCATCTGACGTTGATGATGCCTCACTTTCTGTTGTTGTTGGTGTTGTTACCGTTGTTGCATCTGACGTTGACGATGCCTCACTTTCCGTTGTTGTTGGTGTTGTTACCGTTGTTGCGTCTGACGTTGACGATGCCTCACTTTCTGTTGTTGGTGTTGTTACCGTTGTTGCATCTGACGTTGACGATGCCTCACTTTCCGTTGTTGTTGGTGTTGTTACCGTTGTTGCATCTGACGTTGAAGATGCCTCACTTTCCGTTGTTGTTGGTGTTGTTACCGTTGTTGCATCTGACGTTGACGATGCCTCACTTTCCGTTGTTGTTGGTGCTGTTACCGTTGTTGCATCTGACGTTGAAGATGCCTCACTTTCTGTCGTTGTTGGTGTGGTTACCGTTGTTGCATCTGACGTTGATGATGCCTCACTTTCTGTTGTTGTTGGTGTTGTTACCGTTGTTGCATCTGACGTTGAAGATGCCTCACTTTCTGTTGTTGTTGGTGTTGTTACCGTTGGTGCATCTGACGTTGACGATGCCTCACTTTCTGTTGTTGTTGGTGTTGTTACCGTTGTTGCATCTGACGTTGATGATGCCTCACTTTCTGTTGTTGTTGGTGTTGTTACCGTTGGTGCATCTGACGTTGACGATGCCTCACTTTCCGTTGTTGTTGGTGCTGTTACCGTTGTTGCATCTGACGTTGATGATGCCTCACTTTCCGTTGTTGTTGGTGTTGTTACCGTTGTTGCATCTGACGTTGAAGATGCCTCACTTTCCGTTGTTGTTGGTGTTGTTACCGTTGTTGCATCTGACGTTGATGATGCCTCACTTTCTGTTGTTGTTGGTGTTGTTACCGTTGGTGCATCTGACGTTGACGATGCCTCACTTTCCGTTGTTGTTGGTGCTGTTACCGTTGTTGCATCTGACGTTGACGATGCCTCACTTTCTGTTGTTGTTGGTGTTGTTACCGTTGTTGCATCTGACGTTGATGGTGCCTCACTTTCTGTTGTTGTTGGTGTTGTTACCGTTGTTGCATCTGACGTTGAAGATGCCTCACTTTCTGTTGTTGTTGGTGTTGTTACCGTTGGTGCATCTGACGTTGATGATGCCTCACTTTCTGTTGTTGTTGGTGTTGTTACCGTTGTTGCATCTGACGTTGACGATGCCTCACTTTCTGTTGTTGTTGGTGTTGCTACCGTTGTTGCATCTGACGTTGATGATGCCTCACTTTCTGTTGTTGGTGTTGTTACCGTTGTTGCATCTGACGTTGATGATGCCTCACTTTCTGTTGTTGGTGTTGTTACCGTTGTTGCATCTGACGTTGAAGATGCCTCACTTTCTGTTGTTGTTGGTGTTGTTACCGTTGTTGCATCTGACGTTGAAGATGCCTCACTTTCCGTTGTTGTTGGTGTTGTTACCGTTGTTGCATCTGACGTTGACGATGCCTCACTTTCTGTTGTTGTTGGTGTTGTTACCGTTGTTGCATCTGACGTTGATGATGCCTCACTTTCTGTTGTTGTTGGTGTTGTTGCCGTTGTTGCATCTGACGTTGATGGTGCCTCACTTTCTGTTGTTGTTGGTGTTGTTACCGTTGGTGCATCTGACGTTGACGATGCCTCACTTTCCGTTGTTGTTGGTGTTGTTACCGTTGTTGCATCTGACGTGGAAGATGCCTCACTTTCCGTTGTTGTTGGTGTTGTTACCGTTTTTGCATCTGACGTTGACGATGCCTCACTTTCCGTTGTTGTTGGTGCTGTTACCGTTGTTGCATCTGACGTTGACGATGCCTCACTTTCTGTTGTTGTTGGTGTTGTTACCGTTGTTGCATCTGACGTTGATGATGCCTCACTTTCTGTTGTTGTTGGTGTTGTTACCGTTGGTGCATCTGACGTTGACGATGCCTCACTTTCCGTTGTTGTTGGTGTTGTTACTGTTGTTGCGTCTGACGTTGACGATGCCTCACTTTCTGTTGTTGTTGGTGTTGTTACCGTTGTTGCATCTGACGTTGATGATGCCTCACTTTCTGTTGTTGTTGGTGTTGTTGCCGTTGTTGCATCTGACGTTGATGATGCCTCACTTTCTGTTGTTGTTGGTGTTGTTACCGTTGGTGCATCTGACGTTGACGATGCCTCACTTTCCGTTGTTGTTGGTGTTGTTACCGTTGTTGCATCTGACGTGGAAGATGCCTCACTTTCCGTTGTTGTTGGTGTTGTTACCGTTTTTGCATCTGACGTTGACGATGCCTCACTTTCCGTTGTTGTTGGTGCTGTTACCGTTGTTGCATCTGACGTTGACGATGCCTCACTTTCTGTTGTTGTTGGTGTTGTTACCGTTGTTGCATCTGACGTTGATGATGCCTCACTTTCTGTTGTTGTTGGTGTTGTTACCGTTGGTGCATCTGACGTTGACGATGCCTCACTTTCCGTTGTTGTTGGTGTTGTTACTGTTGTTGCGTCTGACGTTGACGATGCCTCACTTTCTGTTGTTGTTGGTGTTGTTACCGTTGTTGCATCTGACGTTGACGATGCCTCACTTTCTGTTGTTGTTGGTGTTGTTACCGTTGTTGCATCTGACGTTGATGATGCCTCACTTTCTGTTGTTGTTGGTGTTGTTACCGTTGTTGCATCTGACGTTGATGATGCCTCACTTTCTGTTGTTGTTGGTGTTGTTACCGTTGGTGCATCTGACGTTGACGATGCCTCACTTTCCGTTGTTGTTGGTGTTGTTACCGTTGTTGCATCTGACGTTGACGATGCCTCACTTTCCGTTGTTGTTGGTGCTGTTACCGTTGTTGCATCTGACGTTGATGATGCCTCACTTTCTGTTGTTGTTGGTGTTGTTACCGTTGTTGCATCTGACGTTGACGATGCCTCACTTTCTGTTGTTGTTGGTGTTGTTACCGTTGTTGCATCTGACGTTGATGATGCCTCACTTTCTGTTGTTGTTGGTGTTGTTACCGTTGTTGCATCTGACGTTGATGATGCCTCACTTTCTGTTGTTGTTGGTGTTGTTACCGTTGGTGCATCTGACGTTGACGATGCCTCACTTTCCGTTGTTGTTGGTGTTGTTACCGTTGTTGCATCTGACGTTGACGATGCCTCACTTTCCGTTGTTGTTGGTGCTGTTACCGTTGTTGCATCTGACGTTGAAGATGCCTCACTTTCCGTTGTTGTTGGTGTTGTTACCGTTTTTGCATCTGACGTTGACGATGCCTCACTTTCCGTTGTTGTTGGTGCTGTTACCGTTGTTGCATCTGACGTTGATGATGCCTCACTTTCTGTTGTTGTTGGTGTTGTTACCGTTGTTGCATCTGACGTTGACGATGCCACACTTTCTGTTGTTGTTGGTGTTGTTACCGTTGTTGCATCTGACGTTGACGATGCCTCACTTTCTGTTGTTGTTGGTGTTGTTACCGTTGTTGCATCTGACGTTGACGATGCCTCACTTTCTGTTGTTGTTGGTGTTGTTACCGTTGGTGCATCTGACGTTGACGATGCCTCACTTTCCGTTGTTGTTGGTGTTGTTACTGTTGTTGCGTCTGACGTTGACGATGCCTCACTTTCTGTTGTTGTTGGTGTTGTTACCGTTGTTGCATCTGACGTTGACGATGCCTCACTTTCTGTTGTTGTTGGTGTTGTTACCGTTGTTGCATCTGACGTTGATGATGCCTCACTTTCTGTTGTTGTTGGTGTTGTTACCGTTGGTGCATCTGACGTTGACGATGCCTCACTTTCCGTTGTTGTTGGTGTTGTTACTGTTGTTGCGTCTGACGTTGACGATGCCTCACTTTCTGTTGTTGTTGGTGTTGTTACCGTTGTTGCATCTGACGTTGATGATGCCTCACTTTCTGTTGTTGTTGGTGTTGTTACCGTTGGTGCATCTGACGTTGACGATGCCTCACTTTCCGTTGTTGTTGGTGTTGTTACTGTTGTTGCGTCTGACGTTGACGATGCCTCACTTTCTGTTGTTGTTGGTGTTGTTACCGTTGTTGCATCTGACGTTGATGATGCCTCACTTTCTGTTGTTGTTGGTGTTGTTAACGTTGTTGCATCTGACGTTGATGATGCCTCACTTTCTGTTGTTGTTGGTGTTGTTACCGTTGGTGCATCTGACGTTGACGATGCCTCACTTTCCGTTGTTGTTGGTGTTGTTACTGTTGTTGCGTCTGACGTTGACGATGCCTCACTTTCTGTTGTTGTTGGTGTTGTTGCCGTTGTTGCATCTGACGTTGATGATACCTCACTTTCTGTTGTTGTTGGTGTTGTTACCGTTGGTGCATCTGACGTTGACGATGCCTCACTTTCCGTTGTTGTTGGTGTTGTTACTGTTGTTGCGTCTGACGTTGACGATGCCTCACTTTCTGTTGTTGTTGGTGTTGTTACCGTTGTTGCATCTGACGTTGACGATGCCTCACTTTCTGTTGTTGTTGGTGTTGTTACCGTTGTTGCATCTGACGTTGATGATGCCTCACTTTCTGTTGTTGTTGGTGTTGTTACCGTTGTTGCATCTGACGTTGATGATGCTTCACTTTCTGTTGTTGTTGGTGTTGTTACCGTTGGTGCATCTGACGTTGACGATGCCTCACTTTCCGTTGTTGTTGGTGTTGTTACTGTTGTTGCGTCTGACGTTGACGATGCCTCACTTTCTGTTGTTGTTGGTGTTGTTACCGTTGTTGCATCTGACGTTGATGATGCCTCACTTTCTGTTGTTGTTGGTGTTGTTACCGTTGTTGCATCTGAAGTTGACGATGCCTCACTTTCTGTTGTTGTTGGTGTTGTTACCGTTGTTGCATCTGACGTTGATGATGCCTCACTTTCTGTTGTTGTTGGTGTTGTTACCGTTGTTGCATCTGACGTTGATGATGCCTCACTTTCTGTTGTTGTTGGTGTTGTTACCGTTGTTGCATCTGAAGTTGACGATGCCTCACTTTCTGTTGTTGTTGGTGTTGTTACCGTTGTTGCATCTGACGTTGATGATGCCTCACTTTCTGTTGTTGTTGGTGTTGTTACCGTTGTTGCATCTGAAGTTGACGATGCCTCACTTTCTGTTGTTGTTGGTGTTGTTACTGTTGTTGCGTCTGACGTTGACGATGCCTCACTTTCTGTTGTTGTTGGTGTTGTTACCGTTGTTGCATCTGACGTTGATGATGCCTCACTTTCTGTTGTTGTTGGTGTTGTTACCGTTGTTGCATCTGACGTTGATGATGCCTCACTTTCTGTTGTTGTTGGTGTTGTGACCGTTGGTGCATCTGACGTTGACGATGCCTCACTTTCCGTTGTTGTTGGTGTTGTTACTGTTGTTGCGTCTGACGTTGACGATGCCTCACTTTCTGTTGTTGTTGGTGTTGTTACCGTTGTTGCATCTGACGTTGATGATGCCTCACTTTCTGTTGTTGTTGGTGTTGTTACCGTTGTTGCATCTGAAGTTGACGATGCCTCACTTTCTGTTGTTGTTGGTGTTGTTACCGTTGGTGCATCTGACGTTGACGATGCCTCACTTTCTGTTGTTGTTGGTGTTGTTACCGTTGGTGCGTCTGACGTTGACGATGCCTCACTTTCTGTTGTTGTTGGTGTTGTTACCGTTGGTGCATCTGACGTTGATGATGCCTCACTTTCCGTTGTTGTTGGTGTTGTTACTGTTGTTGCGTCTGACGTTGACGATGCCTCACTTTCTGTTGTTGTTGGTGTTGTTACCGTTGTTGCATCTGACGTTGATGATGCCTCACTTTCTGTTGTTGTTGGTGTTGTTGCCGTTGTTGCATCTGACGTTGATGATGCCTCACTTTCTGTTGTTGTTGGTGTTGTTACCGTTGGTGCATCTGACGTTGACGATGCCTCACTTTCCGTTGTTGTTGGTGTTGTTACCGTTGTTGCATCTGACGTGGAAGATGCCTCACTTTCCGTTGTTGTTGGTGTTGTTACCGTTTTTGCATCTGACGTTGACGATGCCTCACTTTCCGTTGTTGTTGGTGCTGTTACCGTTGTTGCATCTGACGTTGACGATGCCTCACTTTCTGTTGTTGTTGGTGTTGTTACCGTTGTTGCATCTGACGTTGATGATGCCTCACTTTCTGTTGTTGTTGGTGTTGTTACCGTTGGTGCATCTGACGTTGACGATGCCTCACTTTCCGTTGTTGTTGGTGTTGTTACTGTTGTTGCGTCTGACGTTGACGATGCCTCACTTTCTGTTGTTGTTGGTGTTGTTACCGTTGTTGCATCTGACGTTGACGATGCCTCACTTTCTGTTGTTGTTGGTGTTGTTACCGTTGTTGCATCTGACGTTGATGATGCCTCACTTTCTGTTGTTGTTGGTGTTGTTGCCGTTGTTGCATCTGACGTTGATGATGCCTCACTTTCTGTTGTTGTTGGTGTTGTTACCGTTGGTGCATCTGACGTTGACGATGCCTCACTTTCTGTTGTTGTTGGTGTTGTTACCGTTGGTGCGTCTGACGTTGACGATGCCTCACTTTCTGTTGTTGTTGGTGTTGTTACCGTTGGTGCATCTGACGTTGATGATGCCTCACTTTCCGTTGTTGTTGGTGTTGTTACTGTTGTTGCGTCTGACGTTGACGATGCCTCACTTTCTGTTGTTGTTGGTGTTGTTACCGTTGTTGCATCTGACGTTGATGATGCCTCACTTTCTGTTGTTGTTGGTGTTGTTGCCGTTGTTGCATCTGACGTTGATGATGCCTCACTTTCTGTTGTTGTTGGTGTTGTTACCGTTGGTGCATCTGACGTTGACGATGCCTCACTTTCTGTTGTTGTTGGTGTTGTTACCGTTGGTGCGTCTGACGTTGACGATGCCTCACTTTCTGTTGTTGTTGGTGTTGTTACCGTTGGTGCATCTGACGTTGACGATGCCTCACTTTCCGTTGTTGTTGGTGTTGTTACTGTTGTTGCGTCTGACGTTGACGATGCCTCACTTTCTGTTGTTGTTGGTGTTGTTACCGTTGTTGCATCTGACGTTGATGATGCCTCACTTTCTGTTGTTGTTGGTGTTGTTACCGTTGTTGCATCTGAAGTTGACGATGCCTCACTTTCTGTTGTTGTTGGTGTTGTTACCGTTGGTGCATCTGACGTTGACGATGCCTCACTTTCTGTTGTTGGTGTTGTTACCGTTGTTGCATCTGAAGTTGACGATGCCTCACTTTCTGTTGTTGTTGGTGTTGTTACCGTTGGTGCGTCTGACGTTGACGATGCCTCACTTTCTGTTGTTGTTGGTGTTGTTACCGTTGTTGCATCTGAAGTTGACGATGCCTCACTTTCTGTTGTTGTTGGTGTTGTTACCGTTGGTGCGTCTGACGTTGATGATGCCTCACTTTCTGTTGTTGTTGGTGTTGTTACCGTTGTTGCATCTGAAGTTGACGATGCCTCACTTTCTGTTGTTGTTGGTGTTGTTACCGTTGTTGCATCTGACGTTGATGATGCCTCACTTTCTGTTGTTGTTGGTGTTGTTACCGTTGTTGCATCTGAAGTTGACGATGCCTCACTTTCTGTTGTTGTTGGTGTTGTTACCGTTGTTGCATCTGACGTTGATGATGCCTCACTTTCTGTTGTTGTTGGTGTTGTTACCGTTGTTGCATCTGAAGTTGACGATGCCTCACTTTCTGTTGTTGTTGGTGTTGTTACCGTTGGTGCGTCTGACGTTGACGATGCCTCACTTTCTGTTGTTGGTGTTGTTACCGTTGTTGCATCTGAAGTTGACGATGCCTCACTTTCTGTTGTTGTTGGTGTTGTTACCGTTGGTGCGTCTGACGTTGACGATGCCTCACTTTCTGTTGTTGGTGTTGTTACCGTTGTTGCATCTGAAGTTGACGATGCCTCACTTTCTGTTGTTGTTGGTGTTGTTACCGTTGGTGCGTCTGACGTTGATGATGCCTCACTTTCTGTTGTTGTTGGTGTTGTTACCGTTGTTGCATCTGAAGTTGACGATGCCTCACTTTCTGTTGTTGTTGGTGTTGTTACCGTTGTTGCATCTGACGTTGATGATGCCTCACTTTCTGTTGTTGTTGGTGTTGTTACCGTTGTTGCATCTGAAGTTGACGATGCCTCACTTTCTGTTGTTGTTGGTGTTGTTACCGTTGGTGCGTCTGACGTTGACGATGCCTCACTTTCTGTTGTTGGTGTTGTTACCGTTGTTGCATCTGAAGTTGACGATGCCTCACTTTCTGTTGTTGTTGGTGTTGTTACCGTTGGTGTTGTTACCGTTGGTGCATCTGAAGTTGACGATGCCTCACTTTCTGTTGTTGTTGGTGTTGTTACCGTTGGTGCGTCTGACGTTGACGATGCCTCACTTTCTGTTGTTGGTGTTGTTACCGTTGTTGCATCTGAAGTTGACGATGCCTCACTTTCTGTTGTTGTTGGTGTTGTTACCGTTGGTGCATCTGACGTTGACGATGCCTCACTTTCTGTTGTTGGTGCTGTTACCGTTGTTGCATCTGACGTTGACGATGCCTCACTTTCTGTTGTTGTTGGTGTTGTTACCGTTGGTGCATCTGACGTTGATGATGCCTCACTTTCTGTTGTTGTTGGTGTTGTTACCGTTGGTGCGTCTGACGTTGACGATGCCTCACTTTCTGTTGTTGTTGGTGTTGTTACCGTTGTTGCATCTGAAGTTGACGATGCCTCACTTTCTGTTGTTGGTGTTGTTACCGTTGTTGCATCTGAAGTTGACGATGCCTCACTTTCTGTTGTTGGTGGTGTTGTTACCGTTGGTGCATCTGACGTTGACGATGCCTCACTTTCTGTTGTTGTTGGTGTTGTTACCGTTGGTGCATCTGACGTTGACGATGCCTCACTTTCTGTTGTTGTTGGTGTTGTTACCGTTGGTGCATTTGACGTTGATGATGCCTCACTTTCTGTTGTTGTTGGTGTTGTTACCGTTGGTGCATCTGACGTTGACGATGCCTCACTTTCTGTTGTTGTTGGTGTTGTTACCGTTGGTGCGTCTGACGTTGACGATGCCTCACTTTCTGTTGTTGTTGGTGTTGTTACCGTTGTTGCATCTGAAGTTGACGATGCCTCACTTTCTGTTGTTGGTGCTGTTACCGTTGTTGCATCTGACGTTGACGATGCCTCACTTTCTGTTGTTGGTGATGTTGTTACCGTTGTTGCATCTGAAGTTGACGATGCCTCACTTTCTGTTGTTGTTGGTGTTGTTACCGTTGTTGCATCTGAAGTTGACGATGCCTCACTTTCTGTTGTTGGTGCTGTTACCGTTGTTGCATCTGACGTTGACGATGCCTCACTTTCTGTTGTTGTTGGTGTTGTTACCGTTGTTGCATCTGAAGTTGACGATGCCTCACTTTCTGTTGTTGGTGCTGTTACCGTTGTTGCATCTGACGTTGACGATGCCTCACTTTCTGTTGTTGGTGGTGTTGTTACCGTTGGTGCATCTGACGTTGACGATGCCTCACTTTCTGTTGTTGTTGGTGTTGTTACCGTTGGTGCATTTGACGTTGATGATGCCTCACTTTCTGTTGTTGTTGGTGTTGTTACCGTTGGTGCATCTGACGTTGACGATGCCTCACTTTCTGTTGTTGTTGGTGTTGTTACCGTTGGTGCATTTGACGTTGATGATGCCTCACTTTCTGTTGTTGTTGGTGTTGTTACCGTTGGTGCATCTGACGTTGACGATGCCTCACTTTCTGTTGTTGTTGGTGTTGTTACCGTTGGTGCATCTGACGTTGACGATGCCTCACTTTCTGTTGTTGTTGGTGTTGTTACCGTTGGTGCGTCTGACGTTGACGATGCCTCACTTTCTGTTGTTGGTGTTGTTACCGTTGTTGCATCTGAAGTTGACGATGCCTCACTTTCTGTTGTTGTTGGTGTTGTTACCGTTGGTGCATCTGACGTTGACGATGCCTCACTTTCTGTTGTTTTTGGTGTTGTTACCGTTGGTGCGTCTGACGTTGACGATGCCTCGCTTTCTGTTGTCGGTGTTGTTACCGTTGGTGCGTCTGACGTTGACGATGCCTCACTTTCCGTTGTTGTTGGTGTTGTTACCGTTGGTGCGTCTGACGTTGATGATGCCTCACTTTCTGTTGTTGGTGTTGTTACCGTTGGTGCGTCTGACGTTGATGATGCCTCACTTTCCGTTGTTGTTGGAGTTGTTACCGTTGTTGCATCTGACGTTGATGATGCCTCACTTTCTGTTGTTGTTGGTGTTGTTACCGTTGGTGCGTCTGACGTTGATGATGCCTCACTTTCTGTTGTTGTTGGTGTTGTTACCGTTGGTGCGTCTGACGTTGACGATGCCTCACTTTCCGTTGTTGTTGGTGTTGTCACCGTAGGCGCGTCTGACGTTGACGATGCCTCACTTTCCGTTGTTATTGGTGTTGTTACCGTTGGTGCATCTGACGTTGACGATGCCTCACTTTCTGTTGTTGTTGGTGTTGTTACCGTTGGTGCATCTGAGGTTGACGATGCCTCACTTTCTGTTGTTGTTGGTGTTGTTACCGTTGTTGCATCTGACGTTGATGATGCCTCACTTTCTGTTGTTGTTGGTGTTGTTACCGTTGGTGCATCTGACGTTGACGATGCCTCACTTTCCGTTGTTGTTGGTGTTGTTACTGTTGTTGCGTCTGACGTTGACGATGCCTCACTTTCTGTTGTTGTTGGTGTTGTTACCGTTGTTGCATCTGACGTTGACGATGCCTCACTTTCTGTTGTTGTTGGTGTTGTTACCGTTGTTGCATCTGACGTTGATGATGCCTCACTTTCTGTTGTTGTTGGTGTTGTTGCCGTTGTTGCATCTGACGTTGATGATGCCTCACTTTCTGTTGTTGTTGGTGTTGTTACCGTTGGTGCATCTGACGTTGACGATGCCTCACTTTCCGTTGTTGTTGGTGTTGTTACCGTTGTTGCATCTGACGTTGAAGATGCCTCACTTTCCGTTGTTGTTGGTGTTGTTACCGTTTTTGCATCTGACGTTGACGATGCCTCACTTTCCGTTGTTGTTGGTGCTGTTACCGTTGTTGCATCTGACGTTGACGATGCCTCACTTTCTGTTGTTGTTGGTGTTGTTACCGTTGTTGCATCTGACGTTGATGATGCCTCACTTTCTGTTGTTGTTGGTGTTGTTACCGTTGGTGCATCTGACGTTGACGATGCCTCACTTTCCGTTGTTGTTGGTGTTGTTACTGTTGTTGCGTCTGACGTTGACGATGCTTTACTTTCTGTTGTTGTTGGTGTTGTTACCGTTGTTGCATCTGACGTTGATGATGCCTCACTTTCTGTTGTTGTTGGTGTTGTTACCGTTGTTGCATCTGACGTTGATGATGCCTCACTTTCTGTTGTTGTTGGTGTTGTTACCGTTGGTGCATCTGACGTTGACGATGCCTCACTTTCCGTTGTTGTTGGTGTTGTTACTGTTGTTGCGTCTGACGTTGACGATGCCTCACTTTCTGTTGTTGTTGGTGTTGTTACCGTTGTTGCATCTGACGTTGATGATGCCTCACTTTCTGTTGTTGTTGGTGTTGTTACCGTTGTTGCATCTGAAGTTGACGATGCCTCACTTTCTGTTGTTGTTGGTGTTGTTACCGTTGGTGCATCTGACGTTGACGATGCCTCACTTTCTGTTGTTGTTGGTGTTGTTACCGTTGGTGCGTCTGACGTTGACGATGCCTCACTTTCTGTTGTTGGTGTTGTTACCGTTGTTGCATCTGAAGTTGACGATGCCTCACTTTCTGTTGTTGTTGGTGTTGTTACCGTTGGTGTTGTTACCGTTGGTGCATCTGAAGTTGACGATGCCTCACTTTCTGTTGTTGTTGGTGTTGTTACCGTTGGTGCGTCTGACGTTGACGATGCCTCACTTTCTGTTGTTGGTGTTGTTACCGTTGTTGCATCTGAAGTTGACGATGCCTCACTTTCTGTTGTTGTTGGTGTTGTTACCGTTGGTGCATCTGACGTTGACGATGCCTCACTTTCTGTTGTTGGTGCTGTTACCGTTGTTGCATCTGACGTTGACGATGCCTCACTTTCTGTTGTTGTTGGTGTTGTTACCGTTGGTGCATCTGACGTTGATGATGCCTCACTTTCTGTTGTTGTTGGTGTTGTTACCGTTGGTGCGTCTGACGTTGACGATGCCTCACTTTCTGTTGTTGTTGGTGTTGTTACCGTTGTTGCATCTGAAGTTGACGATGCCTCACTTTCTGTTGTTGGTGTTGTTACCGTTGTTGCATCTGAAGTTGACGATGCCTCACTTTCTGTTGTTGGTGGTGTTGTTACCGTTGGTGCATCTGACGTTGACGATGCCTCACTTTCTGTTGTTGTTGGTGTTGTTACCGTTGGTGCATCTGACGTTGACGATGCCTCACTTTCTGTTGTTGTTGGTGTTGTTACCGTTGGTGCATTTGACGTTGATGATGCCTCACTTTCTGTTGTTGTTGGTGTTGTTACCGTTGGTGCATCTGACGTTGACGATGCCTCACTTTCTGTTGTTGTTGGTGTTGTTACCGTTGGTGCGTCTGACGTTGACGATGCCTCACTTTCCGTTGTTGTTGGTGTTGTCACCGTAGGCGCGTCTGACGTTGACGATGACTCACTTTCCGTTGTTATTGGTGTTGTTACCGTTGGTGCATCTGACGTTGACGATGCCTCACTTTCTGTTGTTGTTGGTGTTGTTACCGTTGGTGCATCTGAGGTTGACGATGCCTCACTTTCTGTTGTTGTTGGTGTTGTTACCGTTGTTGCATCTGACGTTGATGATGCTTCACTTTCTGTTGTTGTTGGTGTTGTTACCGTTGTTACATCTGACGTTGATGATGCCTCACTTTCTGTTGTTGTTGGTGTTGTTACCGTTGTTACATCTGACGTTGATGATGCCTCACTTTCTGTTGTCGTTGGTGTTGTTACCGTTGTTACATCAGACGTTGATGATGCCTCACTTTTTGTTGTCGTTGGTGTTGTTACCGTTGTTGCATCTGACGTTGATGATGTCTCACTTTCTGTTGTCGTTGGCGTTGTTACCGTTGTTGCATCAGACGTTGATGATGCCTCACTTTCTGTTGTCGTTGTTGGTGTTGTTACCGTTGTTGTATCTGACGTTGATGATGCCTCACTTTCTGTTGTTGTTGGTGTTGTTACCGTTGTTGCATCTGACGTTGATGATGCCTCACTTTCTGTTGTTGTTGTTGGTGTTGTTACCGTTGTTGTATTTGACGTTGATGATGCCTCACTTTTTGTTGTCGTTGGTGTTGTTACCGTTGTTGCATCTGACGTTGATGATGCCTCACTTTCCGTTGTTGTTGTTGGTGTTGTTACCGTTGTTGCATCTGACGTTGATGATGCCTCACTTTCTGTTGTTGTTGTTGGTGTTGTTACCGTTGTTGTATTTGACGTTGATGATGCCTCACTTTTTGTTGTCGTAGGTGTTGTTACCGTTGTTGCATCTGACGTTGATGATGCCTCACTTTCTGTTGTCGTTGTTGGTGTTGTTACCGTTGTTGCATCTGACGTTGATGATGCCTCACTTTCTGTTGTTGTTGGTGTTGTTACCGTTGTTGCATCTGACGTTGATGATGCCTCACTTTCTGTTGTTGTTGTTGGTGTTGTTACCGTTGATGTATTTGACGTTGATGATGCCTCACTTTTTGTTGTCGTTGGTGTTGTTACCGTTGTTGCATCTGACGTTGATGATGCCTCACTTTCCGTTGTTGTTGGTGTTGTTACCGTTGTTGCATCTGACGTTGATGATGCCTCACTTTTTGTTGTTGTTGGTGTTGTTACCGTTGTTGCATCTGACGTTGATGATGCCTCACTTTCTGTTGTTGTTGGTGTTGTTACCGTTGTTACATCTGACGTTGATGATGCCTCACTTTCTGTTGTCGTTGGTGTTGTTACCGTTGTTGCATCTGACGTTGATGATGCCTCACTTTCTGTTGTCGTTGGCGTTGTTACCGTTGTTGCATCAGACGTTGATGATGCCTCACTTTCTGTTGTTGTTGTTGGTGTTGTTACCGTTGTTGCATCAGACGTTGATGATGCCTCACTTTCTGTTGTTGTTGTTGGTGTTGTTACCGTTGTTGTATCTGACGTTGACGATGCCTCACTTTCTGTTGTTGTTGGTGTTGTTACCGTTGTTACATCTGACGTTGATGATGCCTCACTTTCTGTTGTTGTTGGTGTTGTTACCGTTGTTGCATCTGACGTTGATGATGCCTCACTTTCTGTTGTTGTTGGTGTTGGTACCGTTGTTGTATCTGACGTTGATGATGCCTCACTTTCTGTTGTTGTTGTTGGTGTTGTTACCGTTGTTGTATCTGACGTTGATGATGCCTCACTTTCTGTTGTTGTTGGTGTTGTTACAGTTGTTACATCTGACGTTGATGATGCCTCACTTTCTGTTGTTGTTGGTGTTGTTACCGTTGTTACATCTGACGTTGATGATGCCTCACTTTCTGTTGTCGTTGGTGTTGTTACCGTTGTTACATCTGACGTTGATGATGCCTTACTTTCTGTTGTCGTTGGTGTTGTTACCGTTGTTGCATCTGACGTTGATGATGCCTCACTTTCTGTTGTCGTTGGTGTTGTTACCGTTGTTGCATCTGACGTTGATGATGCCTCACTTTCTGTTGTTGTTTTTGGTGTTGTTACCGTTGTTGCATCTGACGTTGATGATGCCTCACTTTCTGTTGTTGTTGGTGTTGTTACCGTTGTTACATCTGACGTTGATGATGCCTCACTTTCTGTTGTCGTTGGTGTTGTTACCGTTGTTGCATCTGACGTTGATGATGCCTCACTTTCTGTTGTTGTTGTTGGTGTTGTTACCGTTGTTGCATCTGACGTTGATGATGCCTCACTTTCTGTTGTTGTTGGTGTTGTTACCGTTGTTGTATCTGACGTTGATGATGCCTCACTTTCTGTTGTTGTTGTTGGTGTTGTTACCGTTGTTGTATCTGACGTTGATGATGCCTCACTTTCTGTTGTTGTTGGTGTTGTTACCGTTGTTACATCTGACGTTGATGATGCCTCACTTTCTGTTGTTGTTGGTGTTGTTACCGTTGGTGCATCTGACGTTGATGATGCCTCACTTTCTGTTGTTGTTTTTGGTGTTGTTACCGTTGTTGCATCTGACGTTGATGATGCCTCACTTTCTGTTGTTGTTGGTGTTGTTACCGTTGTTACATCTGACGTTGATGATGCCTCACTTTCTGTTGTCGTTGGTGTTGTTACCGTTGTTGCATCTGACGTTGATGATGCCTCACTTTCTGTTGTTGTTGGTGTTGTTACCGTTGGTGCATCTGACGTTGGTGATGCCTCACTTTCTGTTGTTGTTGGTGTTGTTACCGTTGTTACATCTGACGTTGATGATGCCTCACTTTCTGTTGTCGTTGGTGTTGTTACCGTTGTTACATCTGACGTTGATGATGCCTCACTTTCTGTTGTCGTTGGTGTTGTTACCGTTGTTACATCTGACGTTGATGATGCCTCACTTTCTGTTGTTGTTGGTGTTGTTACCGTTGGTGCATCTGACGTTGATGATGCCTCACTTTCTGTTGTTGTTTTTGGTGTTGTTACCGTTGTTGCATCTGACGTTGATGATGCCTCACTTTCTGTTGTTGTTGGTGTTGTTACCGGTGTTACATCTGACGTTGATGATGCCTCACTTTCTGTTGTCGTTGGTGTTGTTACCGTTGTTGCATCTGACGTTGATGATGCCTCACTTTCTGTTGTTGTTGTTGGTGTTGTTACCGTTGTTGCATCTGACGTTGATGATGCCTCACTTTCTGTTGTTGTTGGTGTTGTTACCGTTGTTGTATCTGACGTTGATGATGCCTCACTTTCTGTTGTTGTTGTTGGTGTTGTTACCGTTGTTGTATCTGACGTTGATGATGCCTCACTTTCTGTTGTTGTTGGTGTTGTTACCGTTGTTACATCTGACGTTGATGATGCCTCACTTTCTGTTGTTGTTGGTGTTGTTACCGTTGGTGCATCTGACGTTGACGATGCCTCACTTTCTGTTGTTGTTGGTGTTGTTACCGTTGGTGCGTCTGACGTTGACGATGCCTCACTTTCTGTTGTTGGTGTTGTTACCGATGTTGCATCTGAAGTTGACGATGCCTCACTTTCTGTTGTTGTTGGTGTTGTTACCGTTGGTGCATCTGACGTTGACGATGCCTCACTTTCTGTTGTTGTTGGTGTTGTTACCGTTGTTGCATCTGACGTTGGTGATGCCTCACTTTCTGTTGTTGTTGGTGTTGTTACCGTTGTTACATCTGACGTTGATGATGCCTCACTTTCTGTTGTCGTTGGTGTTGTTACCGTTGTTACATCTGACGTTGATGATGCCTCACTTTCTGTTGTCGTTGGTGTTGTTACCGTTGTTACATCTGACGTTGATGATGCCTCACTTTCTGTTGTTGTTGGTGTTGTTACCGTTGTTACATCTGACGTTGATGATGCCTCACTTTCTGTTGTTGTTGGTGTTGTTACCGTTGTTACATCTGACGTTGATGATGCCTCACTTTCTGTTGTCGTTGGTGTTGTTATCGTTGTTGCATCTGACGTTGATGATGCCTCACTTTCTGTTGTCGTTGGCGTTGTTACCGTTGTTGCATCTGACGTTGATGATGCCTCACCTTCTGTTGTTGTTGTTGGTGTTGTTACCGTTGTTGCATCTGACGTTGACGATGTCTCACTTTCTGTTGTTGTTGGTGATGCAACCGTTGATGCATCTGATGATGAGGCCTCACTTTCAGTTGTTGTTGGTGTTGCTACCGTTGTTGCATCTGACGTTGATGATGCCTCACTTTCTGTTGTTGTTGGTGTTGTTACCGTTGTTGCATCTGACGTTGATGATGCCTCACTTTCTGTTGTCGTTGGCGTTGTTACCGTTGTTGCATCTGACGTTGATGATGCCTCACTTTCTGTTGTTGTTGTTGGTGTTGTTACCGTTGTTGCATCTGACGTTGATGATGCCTCACTTTCTGTTGTTGTTGGTGTTGTTACCGTTGTTACATCTGACGTTGATGATGCCTCACTTTCTGTTGTCGTTGGTGTTGTTACCGTTGTTGCATCTGACGTTGATGATGCCTCACTTTCTGTTGTTGTTGTTGGTGTTGTTACCGTTGTTGCATCTGACGTTGATGATGCCTCACTTTCTGTTGTTGTTGGTGTTGTTACCGTTGTTGTATCTGACGTTGATGATGCCTCACTTTCTGTTGTTGTTGTTGGTGTTGTTACCGTTGTTGTATCTGACGTTGATGATGCCTCACTTTCTGTTGTTGTTGGTGTTGTTACCGTTGTTACATCTGACGTTGATGATGCCTCACTTTCTGTTGTCGTTGGCGTTGTTACCGTTGTTGCATCTGACGTTGATGATGCCTCACTTTCTGTTGTTGTTGTTGGTGTTGTTACCGTTGTTGCATCTGACGTTGATGATGCCTCACTTTCTGTTGTTGTTGTTGGTGTTGTTACCGTTGTTGTATCTGACGTTGATGATGCCTCACTTTTTGTTGTCGTTGGTGTTGTTACCGTTGTTGCATCTGACGTAGATGATGCCTCACTTTCTGTTGTTGTTGGTGTTGTTACCGTTGTTGCATCTGACGTTGATGATGCCTCACTTTCTGTTGTTGTTGGTGTTGTTACCGTTGTTGCATCTGACGTTGATGATGCCTCACTTTCCGTTGTTGTTGGTGTTGTTACCGTTGTTGCATCTGACGTTGATGATGCCTCACTTTCCGTTGTTGTTGGTGTTGTTACCGTTGTTGCATCTGACGTTGATGATGCCTCACTTTCTGTTGTTGTTGGTGTTGTTACCGTTGTTGCATCTGACGTTGATGATGCCTCACTTTCTGTTGTTGTTGGTGTTGTTACCGTTGTTGCATCTGACGTTGATGATGCCTCACTTTCCGTTGTTGTTGGTGTTGTTACCGTTGTTGCATCTGACGTTGATGATGCCTCACTTTCCGTTGTTGTTGGTGTTGTTACCGTTGGTGCATCTGACGTTGATGATGCCTCACTTTCCGTTGTTGTTGGTGATGCAACCGTTGATGCATCTGATGATGAGGCCTCACTTTCAGTTGTTGTTGGTGTTGCTACCGTTGATGCATCTGATGATGCCTCACTTTCGGTCGTTACCGTTGATTCATCAGATTCCGTAATTTTCGTTGTAGTGATTGTCATTGATTCGCTAGTTTCGTTTGATTCTCCAGGTGGCGTTTCCTCTGATTCTCTACCAATTTTTGTGGTTGTTGCTTTTACATGAGAATAAGAGGTTGGTGTTATACGAGGTTGAGTGCCCACATAGGTGACGGCAGTTTCTTCTGATTCTGAGTTCTCAGTTGTTTCTGTAAGGATTGTAGTACTTTTAGTACTTATATGCTCGATTGTTGTCGCCTTTGTGCCAGGATAACACACTATTACAGTGGTTTTGCCTGTATTGATCACACTACAGTTTTTTGGAGTTTCTGGTATAGCAGTTTCGCTGCTACCGCTACTTTGAGATTTGGAATCATATTCGCTGCTATCATTGCATGTGTTTATTAACGGACACGAAATTGTTAATGCATATCTTGCATGTTCAAGCATACAGTTGTAGTAGCAATGATATTTAAGAAATTTGTGTTTCATTATGATTTCGGGTTTAACACAAGCGATTTTTTGAATTCGCCCTTTGGACTCGTCTTTCTTGCAATAAGTTGGGAGGTTTCGTCGGACACAAGTGTGCCCGTCAAAGTAAGCATTGTAATCTAAACATTTCATTAAATATATGCTGTTAGCGTTGCATTGCAAGTATAAATCGTTTTTGCTTTTATTGGGATGTGGCTGTAGACCTCTTTTGTTTTCGGGACATGTCCCATTTTGAATGATGCAAATCAAGTATCCCCTGCCCCGTAGTTTAGAACATTTTTTTTTATTAATGTCATACACACATCCCACTTTACAAACGTGTTCTACCGGTAATAGATGATTATTTATATACTGGCATTTGTAATAGGATTTTAACTGAGGCCCCGCGAATGTATGATTTTCATATTTACAATTGTCAAGTAGCCAATTTTTTTCCTGAAAATCAATAACACTTCAATTTTTGGTATACTCTTATTTCGGAGTGTCATTAACATAGACAGGTATTTACTTACGTATGTGTTATCTAATACATGAGGTTTTCCAAAGTAGTCGTTGCCTTTAACTTCAGAATACTGGAGGTCATCAGTGGTATCCATTGTAATTTGAATAGTCGGTTGCTTTATGGACCATATTTCTCGAGGAAGAAAAATTAGGTAAAATAAGAGCACAAACATTTTGGACTTAGACTACTGGCACAGACATCTCGTTTATATATAAACTCGCTTACTTATTGACTCAGTCCTGAAATGATTGAGCCGTTATTGTTCAGGCACGAATTTTTAGCGTATTTACATATCGTGTATGCACATTTCAAACATCGTGTCTAATCTTGCTTCGCCAAATTTTACAGAAAATGATACCTTTTCATACATGAATTTATTCATTGCAAATCAATGTATATACAAATATAAAAATATTATGTTTATGACCAAAATTTTTACATTTCGATAACAATATATTCCGTGTCCGATAACCGTGCTTTTAAATTATATTTATTTTATTTTACTGAAACGTTTCGCAACAATACAATTTATATAAAACTTGCAATACATGTGCAGGTGCACTTTATAATTCCATACAGTTATTATCAGAGTGCATTTTTATACAAATACAGAGAATAACTGAACAGGTAAATCACAAAGAACTTAAACATGAGCAGGATATAGGAAAATAAATAGAAAGTAGGCAGTGAATAAAATTGCAAATTAACGATAACCTTAAATCTGAATACATATATATATAGGAAAATACCATTTGTGTAATGACTATATGTAACTAACGTTTTTTTTAAATTATCGTTAATTTGTGGAGGTGCTAATAAATACCTAAATTAATTATAATTACATTAAACATATTTTACAATATTCAATTCAATTCATCGCAAGCCATACATGCCGTTCTTAAAAATACTAAATACTGTCATGTCAATCGATAAATATGAACAACGGTTTATTTATGTTGAGAATTCGGAGATTGGCGCCGTTTCTGAGAAACTGCGATGCTCCTTAAACTTCGAGATCTTTCGAACAAAGAAGGATCAGTGTAAATTGGTTCTGATGGATCCTCGAAAGGCCCCCCAGGTGTTGGCAATGGGCATTCAAGATCAGAATCTTTTGGTAAACTTGGAAAATTGCGGTTTCGTCCAAATCCACAAAATGGTTTCTGGAAACTGCTCCCAAATACTGATATTCCAGATGAAACACCACTGCTCCTTGTTGTAGGGTATGATGAAGATATACGAGATGAGGCTCGATCCGCCATAATGTTCTTATGCATCACAGTCCAATACCGTCGGTACGCGAATCCGGCAAGCAATGATACCGTTATTAAAATAGCTGCTAGTGCTAAAATTGCGCTTATTAGCCCATGATATTCCCCATTTGTAATACAGACCGATTCTGAGATAGGGATAGCTCTTCTGGCTTCTTGCTGCAATTCTTCTCTTGATTCAAAAACTTCTATCATTTCACGAACAAATTCCGGTTCTTCTATTTCCTTTTGCTGCGTTTCTTTGGTTGTTTCAGGAAATGATACTGTGGTATCATTACTACTTAAATCAGGATCTATTTCTGTTGTATTAGTCACCTCTGACTCCATTGTATCATTTAAGTCACGTTTTCGCCTTCCGAAGGATGGCTCGGACCGTCCGCTTTGAGATGGACAATACGCTGGCTGGCATCCTTCACGACAAGTCCTTACAGTTGCCTCGAAAACTAAGAAGTTGGATTCTGGAATTTTAAATGCATTGAATCGCGCTTCCAAACTATCACCACTTCTTCCTCTATCCAATTCAGGAAATACATAGCTGTCCACTGGGCACCTAAAACATATTTTTGACAAATTTAACCAATAATAATCCAATAACCCTGTAATCTTACCCGAATCTGTCAATTAATTGAACAGATCTGCCAGAGTATGGGTCTCTTGCAACGACGTTTGTTGCGAAAATATCTTGCACGTAATTGTATCCATCCTGAGCCTCTAGTCTAAACGTTAATGGATCTCCCACAGCAATGGTAGTGGTTGGTCGTCCTTGGTATAGAATCATAAGTCGAACTTTGGAACTTAAAGTATTTTCTGCTGGCAAATATTCAATGGGTATTGGACTACCTGATCTGTTGGCAAGTAATATTTTAATTTATTAACCTATTAGTGATATTTTCAAACAGTATATTACCCAGCTCCTATAAATCCGGATGATACAACAGCCTCTCCAGGCCCCCTAAAAAGGCACGTTAGGTTGAATCTCTTATCCTTCCCAGTTTGAACGTAATCACTGAACTGAACGACGACAATGTTTGTCATCGTATCACCATAGCGTTGCGTTCCGCATTCCGGATATCCTTGTGCTCCACTAATTCTAAGAACATTCAAAGTCCCACCATTTCCTCTAAAGAAACATCGGTCGTAGAATCCATAAGTATACATTCTTCCATAAAATCCTTCAGGTGTCCTAAGTGTAAATTCCATTCCATCTTCGTTACATACTTGAGTTACTAAAAGAGGTTTTATTATGTTTTACATCACAACAACCATTGTAGGTTTTCGTTTAGGTGCATATAAAAAGTTTGTATTGTTGGTACTTCCTTTAATGATATTTCAGAAATAGAACAAACTTACATTATTCCACACAGAACTATAACTATTGCATTAAACGAGAAATGTTATAATACAATTGCAATTTAATAATTTAATTTAACCGTACCATCCAAACAATCTCCGTCAACCCCTTGTCGACCCAGTGACCTTTCGTAAAAGTCAAAATTTCCTGTATTGTCGAAGAATTGCGGATTACTCAAATCCAAATCCCTTGAATCTCTATCGCTTAGTTCACAGTTTTCTCTTTCATTTTCGTATGGTGGTGGGCCATCCCTGCGAGATAAAAAAAACCATAAAAAATCAATATATTTGTGTCCTCCCTTACGTACCTGTAATTGAATGATCTGCAAACGAAATCTCTGGTTTCAACGCATTCTCTTTGGCAGTGATTTAATGAACTTGCTATTACAAACCGCCTAACGTAATCTTTGCGTATTCTTTGACGAACACCTGCTTGCTTGAAGTTTTCCCCTTCATCGCATCGACTCGAAAATGGTCTCCCTCCTCCAGCAAAATTATCGTATATTGGTCCATCTGGGCCAGGTGAAAATGGACGCCTATTTCCTCCATCTAATGCTGGCCTGTCACGGTCGTCATATGGGCGGATGCCTGGGGGTCTATCACGGTCATCGTACGGACGGCTACCTTGCGGTCTGTCTCTGTCATCGTATGGGCGGATGCTTGGGGGTCTATCTCTATCATCATATGGACGGATGCTTTGGGGTCTATCTCTATCATCATATGGACGAATGCTTTGGGGTCTGTCTCTGTCATCATATGGGCGGACGCTTGGTGGGGGTTTATCCCTCTCATCGTATGGTCGGCTTGTTGGTCTTCTTTCGGGTCTAAAAAACCATCTGCTTCCGCCATCTTTATCATCTCCATAATAACTAAATCGATTGCTATTTAGCCGTCCGCCACTATATCTGTCTGTTCCATATCTGTCATCATAACGATCTCTGTTTGCTCCCCTATTTGCATAACGATCTCTAAATCTGTCATCATACCTATCTTTTCCACCATATCTATCGGTACCACCATACCTGTCACTTCCTCCATATTTATCTCTTCCTCCATACCGATCTTGTTCTCCGTAGCGGTCACTGCCTCCATATCTATCACTTAACCCAAACCTATCATTTCCACCGTATCTATCACTACCTCCATACCTATCATTATCTCCATACCTATCGCTACCCCCATATCTATCGCTGCCTCCATATCTATCTCGCCCTCCATATCTGTCGCGCCCTCCGTATCTGTCACTGCCACCATACCTGTCACTTCCGCCAAATCTATCGCTTCCTCCATATCTATCACTGCCACCGTATCTGTCAGATCCGCTATATTTATCGGTACCACCATATCTGTCACTTCCGCCATAACGATCTCTTCCTCCGTATCTATCAGATCCACCATATCTATCATTTCCTCCATATCTATCCGAACCACCATACCGATCGGATCCTCCATATTTATCTGACCCGCCATATCTATCTGATCCTCCATATTTATCTGACCCGCCATATCTATCTGATCCTCCATATTTATCTGACCCGCCATATCTATCTGAACCACCATACCGATCGGATCCTCCATATTTATCTGACCCTCCATATCTATCTGAACCACCATACCGATCGGAACCACCATATTTATCTGGCCCTGGATATCTATCAAATCCACCGTATCTATCAGATCCACCATATCTGTCACGTCCGCCGTATTTATCTCTATCACCATACCTATCACCCCCTCCATATCTATCACCTGGAGGTCTACGATCAGGGTATCTGTCGCTAGGTAGATATTTATCATGTGGAGGAAGCCTGTCATCAGGATATTTTCCCGCACTTGGTGGTCCTACAGGATATCTATCATCTGGATATCTATCAGGTCTAGCGCCAGGTAAACGGTCAATTGGGTAGCGATCTATTGGATAACGGTCATCGTTTCCACCGGGGTATCTATCATCACCAGGAATCCTGTTATCGTAGCCTGGATATCTATCTCCTGGATATTTGCTTGGAGGATACCTGTCAGCTGGTCTAGATCCCGGTCTATAACCTGGACCTCCGGGGTAACGGTCATCCGGTCTGAAATTGCCATCCCCTGGTCTTTGGCTTCCATTACTGCCGTCATTATCGGTACCAACTGTAAAAATTTGTCTAAGATCTATTATTATTTATAATATTATTACTTACGCATTAAATTCTCATAGTAGTCGTAATCCGCATCGTAAATAATTCGCATACCATCCTTCTGATTGTATCTACTGAGTCTACACGTTCGGTATCTTTCGCTGTAAACAGCGGATCGACATTGGAAACTGGGTTGCCTCAAACATTCATCAAGGCATTCGCTCAAAGATCGTCCAGATATCTCTGAATGATGTTCCCCTCCCAATCTACTATTTCTGTAACGCTGGAACGCGGTATCTGGCCTCTTACCAGTAAAAAGATGTGATGTTACAGAATTATCTGGATATTCCGACCCTCGTGCTAAAATTTCATCGGTAGTTTACATTTTACATGTATATTAAATATTTCCCAATTACTCACGGCTGTCTAAACATGCGAAATCATAAAAATGGTGTGTGGGGCTGCTGCTAACTCCTATGTCGTCCTTTTGTGAGATGGAGTCTTCTTCGGAGATCGTGCACTGCTTTGACATTTCGTCGTATTCGATCGATCGACAAAAATACTTCTCTGCCCTTACGCACATGGCTTGGCAATCTTCTAAAGTGATGTTGCTGAATAAGTCTACTTCGAATGGTCCACCTAAACGTTTATTTTCTTCTTTTATAAAAACTGCTAGTCCGTCACACCTCCTCTCAGCTGAAAAGTTATGAAAATCAGATAGGCATATCTTAAGTAAAGTGCTTGTTATTATCCACCATCAATAAAGTAACTCTAGAAAATTTGCGGAAAAGGTACTAAATATTGTGAACATAAAGCAATGGCAACATCATCATTTATCTTAAAATAACTAGAGTTGTAAGTAGCAAATTACGTGCAAGTGAAAAAAATTGCGTACGAGCCGCGTAATTTCACGAGCGCGTAATTATATTACAACTCGCGTTATATACTATACTTTACATTTATTCGCTTAAACTAAAGACATATTGAAACTGAATCTTGTCAGGGTGAGGCTTAAATTTGTATTAAATTAGCCGGCAATGGCAATGTAGGACGACTACCAACTAAACAAACGAATTACCCCTCGAACAATTTTCCGTCGAATAATATATTGTACAATACATTGATTGAACAAATTTAAGGATACGGATCGTTGAAGTGTTAATCTACTAAGGCTAAACTCAGACGTACCACTTTCCAACCACATTTAAACCACAAAAAAATGGTCGTATGTTGAGAGTACTCAATTATATGGAATGTCGTGAAAGCGCTCAGACGAACGACAAGCTGTGGTCGGTTTCGACAACAGTTGTCGTCAGTGGGTGATATCACCCACAAAACTGTCGCAGCAGTTAACCGAACCCGACTCACACGTGCAACTCGCCGACCACAAACCGACCACAGACGAACCACCGTCTTCTACGGCGTAATAAAAGCCACAACAATGCTTCCTCTTCAAAATCCATCATTGTACAGTCTGTTTTGTGTGGTTCATTTGTGATTTAACACAACCACTGCGCGCCAACAAGCGCCCACAAAACTGTTGTTGGAAAGTGGTCGATACGGTCGACAGTTCAGCCACATTACGACCACTGTTCTGTGGTTGGAAAGTGGTACGTCTGAGTTTAGTCTGAGATACCATTGCGATGGAAGTACCAATAAGGCATAGCGTGAAGTTTATTGTGTCGGTTATTGTCTTAACCCAGTGATCGGCAAAGTGCGGCTCCAGAGCCGCATGTGGCTCTTTGGCTCCTTAAGTGCGGCTCTGGCACAAATATTCATGGAAGGCGCAATAATATTATCATTAAAAAAAACTTGGTACAAAAAAATTACATCTTACACAACACAAGTGGTCTGCTTTGATTAACCTTTCGAAGGAAGACATGATCATTTTCAACGCTTGGAATAGTATTCCTGACTCTTACGCAGTGGCGGCTCGTAGAACATGTTTGAAGAAACAAAGAACCATTTATCGAATATTTTGGCAAAAAAATCAAAAATTTGGAAGATCTAAAATATCGGCTAAAAAATCAAAAAACCTGGTTTAAAAATAAAAATGCAGACCAAAAAAATGCAAATACAAGCAAAAGAAAAATCATTTGCCATGTTCAGCCCCAAAAATCACTCTTTTTAGCTTAAAATAAGTTCCAACGAGAAATTCGAAATTAATAGCAAAAATAAAAATCGACAGCCCTTTCACAGACAACGGAAAGCGGATTTCAAGTTTTTAACATAATGTATTTAAATGTTATTTCTGTGAATAATGATGTTTGTATATGTAAAAATAAAAAAAAAATTCGCAAGAAAATCTAGAATATGGGACAAAAAATAAAAAATCAAGACCAAAAATCTAAAATTTGTACCCAAAAATCAAAGCGGTAGACCTAAAAGTCAAAATTTTTAACAAACGAATCGAAAATTTAAGTCGAAATAAAGAAAATTTGGGCCAAAAGACCAAATATTGAAACCAAAATAAACGAAAATGCAAAACATAGGCCAAAAAAGTAAAAACCTACAATAGGGCCTAAAAAGGTGAAAATTTAGAAAAAACATCGAAATCTCAGGCGTAAAGATAAAAAATGTAGACAAAAAATCCAAAATTTCTACAAACCAATCGAATTTTATCGTCAAAATAATAAATATTAAGACTAAAAAATAAAAAAATCTACAATATAGCCTAAAACGGTGAAAATTTGGACAAAACATCGAAAACGAGTGTAAAGATAAAAATTGCAGACAAAAAAAATCGAAAATTTCTACAAACCAATCGAATATTTTGGTGAAAATAAAGAAGAAAAAAAAAATAAGATTAAATTTATGGCCAATTTGTTTTCTTGCGATTTAAATTTAATTTAATTTGTATGTTAGTTTTTGTTTCTTATTTTGTATTATTGGGATTACCCGTTTAATAATAAATAAATAAATTAAAAAGTCGGAAATACCGAAATCTAAAATATGGACCAAGGAATCAAGAATCCTGATCTAAAAATAAAAAAAAGCAGACAAAAATCGAAAACTTAGGCAGAAGCAAAATAATTTGCCACTTTCAGCCGCAAAAAAATAAGTTTGAGATCAGAAATTCGAAAATAATAGTAAAAAATAAAAAAATTCACGAAATAAAATCAATAATCCAAGTTAAAAAATATATATGTATATATATACCTACGTTAAAAAATTCAGACCAAATATCTAAAATTCTGGCCTAAAAATAAAAATAGTGGACCAAGGAAAGAAAAATTTTTACCAGACAAATAAAAAAAATCAAGAAAAATTTAGAGCAAAAGATTTAAAAAATCCACAATGTTAATCATGTTAATCAAAATGTCGAAAATTTAGACAAAACATGGAAAACTCGGACCTAAAGATAATAAATGCAGACTAAACGAAAAATCAAAAATGGGGGCCAAAAAAATCGAAAATTTTAACAATAAAATCGAAAACTTAGGTCAAAGTAAAGAAAAATTTAGGTCGAAAGATTTAAAAAAATAATAAATATCTGCAATGTTGGCCAGAAAGTCGAACATTTAGACAGTATATCGAAAACTCGAGCCTGAAGATAATAAATGCAGACTAAAAAATCGAAAATTTCAACAAACAAAACTCGAATATACCGGAAAAAAATTAAAAGAAATTCGCATATACATTAATACTTCAGGTTATAGATATTTTAACCAAAATCAAATCAAAAATTTGGAACTAGAATTAAAAATTCGGCCTGAAAAATCAAAAATGCGGACCAAAAAATCAGAAATTTTAACAATTAAACCGAAAATTTATGCCACAATAAAGAATATTTAGGTCGACAGATCAAAAATTGAAAATACAGGTCAAAAATCTAAAAATTAAAAATTCGGCGGGAAAATCAAAAAGTCGAAAATTTAAACAGTTAAATCGCAAAAGGTCAAAATAAAGGATATTTAGGCTAAAAGTTATAATATTTTGACCAAAAATATCGAAAATACGGGTCAACATTTTAAAAACCAGAATTAAAAAATGCGGACTAAATAGTCGAAAATTTTGACAATGAAATCGAAAATTTAGGTCAAAATAAAGAATATTTAGGCCAAATGATCTAAAATTTAGTCAAAAAAACAAATAGAAAATACAGGCTTAATAATAAAATATGCAGAATATTGTAATAAGAAAATGGTTTAAATTAGTCCTAAAAATCACACTATTGTTCAAAATCATTTCCCAATTTTTTTTAATAGGAAAATATTTTTCTTTAATTTTCGCTTTAATTGTCCAAAAAAGTGAAACTAATTTGAAAGAGAATTCAAATAAAACCATTAACTTTATTGTTTCATCTTTTGTGTCGGCAGTTTCGACAACTTTAGATTTAGTAGATACATTTTGTATAATTCAAATAAAACAATTCACTTGGTTAGTATGACTCTTAGTAGCGGCTCGTGGAAAATGTTGATGGTACTTTTACAATATGGGAAGGCCCTCGCCTCTTTTTTTAAAGAAAGAAAGAACGATTAATCTTCATAGTCCAAGATTATTTTGAGTTCTAAAGTAAAGGTTCATAATTCCAAACAGCCAAATTCAAACAAGCTGAAAATGTGATTTATGAGTACTTATCGCGCGTTTACATTTTTCCCCAGACTGTAACACCATTCTTCAACATCAAACAATTCACATGGAAAACAAAAATAATTTTAAGAATTAATTAAAAATTCTTGCTGAGCTTGAAACACTACAGGTAGTGCCATGGCTCCTTGGCTCTATATAACAAGCTGCCCCTGCTCTCACGATCAGCTGAAAGAGCACGCGTTTGCTGTTCTTTCCCTTTTCGGTTCTACATATATATGCGAACAATCTTTTTTAAGCATGAACATTATCAAGAGTAAACTGAGAAGTCGTCTTATTGATGAGAACTTGAAATCATGCCTAAAATTAAAAACAACAACATACAAACCTGACTTACTCAAACTTTCCAAGGAGATGCAAGCACATTGTAAATATTTATTAAGTATGAAATTTAGTTTTATTTAGTGTGCTACTTATTTAGTGTAATAAAAGTTTACTAAACAAGCAGATTTGGCTCCCATTTTTTTTAAATTGTTGTAATGTTCATATTTGGCTCTTTGGCTAATAAGTTTGCCGACCACTGTCTTAACCAATAAGTTGTAATCTGACATTTAAATGTCACTGTCACTTTTGATATTTAAAGATGAACAGACGAATGCAGAGTGACGTTAATTGTAATTGGCTAATAAGTATATAATATAGCTATGTACATAAGTGGTAATAGTACATGTTACACATTTATGTACAATATTTATATATGCTCTATATATTCGTAATGGGTCGGTTGCGATTGGTGAAAACAGTTCGGTAATTCATCAATTACAAAGTAGGTAAAATAAATTATATTGGTATTTTTTTATTGCTGTTTTTGATTAGATTATAGGCTATCTACCTCTTTCAAGCAATATTTACAAAGTTATAAGCTATATTATTATTAGTATTTGCACGGGCCAAGTACTGAACGTATAAGAAATATAATAAGTATACTATTTAAACAAATAATAAGTTAAATGAAATAGCTATAACTTCGAATTATGGAAATGATTTCTGGGAAATTTTATTATTTTGGGACATTGTGGCATCGCTTGTTGCTTACCATTTAAACAAGTATTCTCCAAATAATCTGAACTAGGCTCATCTTCTAATAGCTCCGGATGCGTTCTTCGAGTAAATCTACTCAACGTGCACATTCTCATCGCTGAATCAAAGGACGCCGATCTGCAGACGAAACTAAACTCGTTCAAGCATTTGTCTTCGCATTCGCTTCGGTTGGAAGAGGGAACTTCTTTAATGTCAGCAACTGGCAATTTTAATTTTTTTCGTGGATGCCTTTCAAATATATATCTTCTGTTAGGGCATTCTCTATCTGGTCTAGAAGCTATGAAAAATAACGTAATTTTCGTTTCCTTGATTAAAATTAGTAACTTACATGATATACAGACTTCTGTGAAGTGGACACTATTTGGGACTAGCATTAAGTTCCCTATTCCTTCAGGTGCAGCTTGTTCTCTTGTTAGATAGCAGGTAGATTCTTCGTATTCCGGACCTCCATTGAATGTAGCTATTCGACTTCCTGGTTGAAAATCAAAGGAAGTGCACGTTCGGACTATATTATTAGATGCTCTATCACGTAAACATAAATCTTGACATTTTTCTAAAACCATGAAGGGCGGGGCAGTATCTCTTACGATATCGTCATCGAAACCTTGCAGTTGGGTGTTTGGCAATCGTTCGTACATAACTTTTCCATTCATAGAGCCAGACCCGCATGATGTTTGCGCTGAAATTACTTGGTTTAGTATCGATTGCGAAATTGTCTAATTATTATTACCTTTTGTCATCATTTTCAAAACCGTGAGTACTGTGATTGCTTGCACCATGCTGGGAACGTAAGGGTAACTTTTCATTTTGATCCAGTGTGGGGTGTATAAAACGCGTGGTCACTATTTGGACATAATTTGATCCACCTATTAAAAATAAATAGAAGTTTTAGTTACAATGAAACAATTGTTAAATGTACGAGAGCATGTTCCCACCAACTGAATAAAGTGAGTGTCGTGGATTTCAGTATTTGTTTGTATTAGAATCATGAAAACTTACAATGGGTACAAGTCTCGCGTGTTAGTTGTGCGGACCATATAACAAAGAGACAGGAAGTGAGCATCCTGGTCGAAATAAGCTCATGGTACATTCTCTATCTGTCCATCGGTCAAGCGAACTCAGGCGTGACTTCCAATGACACATTCCTCGCTATTTTCAGATACTTTGTAAATAATCAATTCTATTTTTATATCATTGACCTTTAAATTGTTACGTTTAATATCATACTCATTGTAATGCCATTATTTCACTTTTTTCAGTCAACGCTTCTGAGGACAATCGTTGGGCGTGGTTTTCGCTCAAGCGTGAAAACTATGGGGGCGAATAGGAAGATCCACCATATTACCGTTCATCATTGCGGCGAAGAAGGTTTGGAACATAGGTGTGTATTGTTTTTGCAAAATAACTGTTATTACATAATCGGTTCTGTTTCGGATTACAGAAGTTAAAGGTTAAGTTAATAGTTTAACGATTAATTCATGTATTTTTAAGATTGTTTAGATTATTTATTCCATTAAACCTACTTTAAAAATATTTATCAATGCAGTTTTGTGTTTTATAAAATTAATTCTCAAATGTTATTTTAGAACATTAAATATTGTTCCCCCGTCAGAACACCTACAGACCGGTTTCGACCTTTCAGGTCTCATCAGTGTAGTTAGTTGCTGATGGGGAAACGGAGATTACTATTGGAATATAAGTATTCCAAACACCGTTAAAGGTAGAAATATAAGTTATATTTGCCGCCGCTGGCAATGTCCATATCTTGTCGGTGTTAAAGCCACCAGGATTTGGTTCAGTACAGCATTCAGGCATTGGATTCCGCCACTTTGGCGTTTCTACCGTTATTTTAGAAGTTTTGAAATTAATTATACAGCGTGTATCAGCCACGTGGAATAAATTTGATAATAAATAAATGGGGGCGTGTTCGAAAAAACGGTCGGACGCCTCCATTGGCATTTTTAGTTGTGTGATGTAACATAGGCCAATACCAACATTCTTATTTTAAATGCAACACCCTATATATTATTCAATTTTTGGATTGTTCAGAAAATTCTAGACATATTTCATGTACCATGTCCTATACCTATCTTCAACTGTTTTTATACTTACTAGTTTTTGAGTGTATTGTAGTGAATTTCTGCAATCAAATAATATTCTTTTTTACTTTCTCCGTTACGTAGTACGAGAAACTCTTGTGATCGTGAAAAAATTTTCATTTTTTTTACGGAAATACCCGTCCCCAGATGCCATTTCAACAATTTCTGGAAAAAAAAATGTCTGTGTATGGGTTTGTTTGTTTTATAAACAGTTGAAGATGTATAGGACATGGTACATGAAATATGTCTAGAATTTTCTGAACAATCAAAAAATTGAATAATATGCAGGGTGTTGCATTTAAAATAAAAAAGTTGATATTGTCCTCTGGTACATGACACACCCTGTATAAAAAGTTTTTGTTGGAAAAAATGCGCAATTAAAAATACTAATCGACGTATCCGAACGCTTTTTCGAACACGCCCCCATTTATTTATTATCGAATTTATTCCATTTGGCTGATACACACTGTATGTGGGTAAACCATCATGTCCGGCAGTGCATGTATCATGCAGGGTACTTAAGGAATTAAAAATGTCAGCAGTACATAATCCTTGCAATTATTCATAATAGTTGGAAGTATTATCAATGCAACAGTAGAAAAATAATTAACAAACAAGTTCACACAATCGATTTCATTATCACTGCTACTAAAGACTGGCCGCGTTATGAAGGCATCTGAGGAGATTAACTTGCTTAATAATAGCATCCTGAAGACGTTTGACTGGTCACTTCCTGGTTTACGGAGACATAACAGATCATGATAGGGTATTTTCAAATTCATCATAAATAATGTGAACGTTAGGAATTTTTTCCTGAAACTCAGCCAAAGGGGCGTCGAATGAATGCACCCAATTTCCGTCCACTTTCCCACTTCGGAAATAACTTTCAAGTAGTAACGTTTTTTTTTGCTGGATGCTGTAAACCATTGTGACCACGGAATAATTGTGATTTTTAGAAAGATCTGACATTTTGTATGTCAATGTGTGCCAACTTGAATTTTTAAAAATAAAAAATGATGGCGCACCAGAGCGCATTAGCCGATTTGACAGAATTCACATTTTCGGAGTGTCATTTTAAATAGTATTTTAATTAATTAATTAACCAATTGATAGTATAAGCATCTCGGGCGTTAGTGCTACCGATCTCGGGTAAATATGAGGACTTCCGCTAACTATTACCCTCCACCGTTATAACGCACTTACCGCCCTTGATACTTAATATACTTTTTTGCGCTACCGACAACGTATTGTAGTAGTATTGCATCCATGGTTACAGGCTCTGTAAGTGGCTGATAACATTCGTGGTGTTTGTTGTCCTTGACGAGGGAACTTAATTTTTTACTTACGGACCTAGGAAAATAATAAACAGAAACGTAATGCTCCAACATATAGGCGAGCAACACTTTTTCCTTAGGTTACCGGTTCTAACACGCAATATTCTCAGCTTTGTTTGTATCTATGCCTGCAGAAAGTTTTACTGGATTGACACAAACAAACAAAATTCAACATTATTTTCTCGGTTGCTGGGTTACCATAGGACGTACGGGTGACTATAAAAATTTTAATCCTAAATGTTACAAGCCGTATTTTAAAATATTTCAAGTATTATATTTCCGGTAGCAGAAAAAAATTAATAAGCAACAACGAACGTAAGGACGTATTAACATTTGAGGTAGGCGAATACGTGATGAGGTGGCTGGGGGTGAGGAGATAAAAGATACAATTCTAAATAAAATTCTGAAAACAGTGTTTTCAAGTTCTCCCTCAAAAACAAAATTGACGTATTTTTTCCTGACTACTTCAGAACCAGGGTTATTCAGGGTGGCTTATTTTGAAATGAATACCCTCTCTCTCTAAAACAAATGAACCGATTCCAATTATTTTTGCTTTGCTGGATAGTATTTTTTATGCCCTTTAAAATGAGGTATCGCACAATAGGGGGTGCCATTTGAAATTATAAAGATGGGGTGGCTGGAGGTGAGGGGCTGGAAGATAAAATTCTAGAAAGTGTTTTTTTAAGTTCCCCCTCGAAAGCAAAATTGACGTATTTTTTCTTAAAACCGTAACTACTTGGCTCCTTTTGAAATGAAGACCCTGTATAAATATTTCATTAAAAAATTTCTATTGCACTATTAATATTTATCCAATATCATTACCAATTAATTCTTCCACAGTTGAAATTTGAATCTCATTTTCTATTTCCTTTATTTTAGGGTTATTACACTTTGATTACATGATATTTTGTAAACTGGTATAATTTTGTTTATATTATTTTTAGAGCATTTCTTATTTTTATGTATTTCTTGTAAAAAGTTGAATACGTCAATAAATGTATTATTATTATTATTATTATTATTATTATTAATATGGGATTGAGTTTGTATGTTAGTTAAAACCAGAAATTGAAGTTTCTCTGCTTTTAACGTTTCCCAGATGATTCAGCGGTAAACTAATTTAACTAATTCATAGTAAAAGGAAGGCACATGCTGCTTTTAAGACTACTGGCAGGCTATGCGATTATGAACAGTTTAAATCACTTGGATCTCTCTGTGCTACTTTAAGCAAGTGTCCATGATCAATACATTGAAAATACCGAGAAACGCAATGGGAATAATCCAAAACATATGTTTGGGAAACATGTTTTATGATGCTATACTCTGGCCGCTCTGTGAAGTCGTCTGAAGTGATTAACGAGGAGTCGAAGGGCCGCCCTCATCAGAAGTGATTAGATATTTTGTTACTTTACACTCACAGATATTTACACTTTACTTGCTAGCTATTGGTGCACTATTGGCTTCTATCTATAAATCAGTGTTTTTTGAAAGGTTACAGATAACTTTCGAAATAAATGTGCATGCAATCCAACATCTTATGTTCGCTTGTTGATTAATATAGCCCAAGAAATTTTGGAAGATGAACCCACGATTTCTCCGTGTCGTTTGTCACAGCCAATGAATTTAGCGGTAGGAACATAACATAAGTAACATAACCTCAATATGTGTTACCAACTTAAATTTAAAAAAATAAAATCATGGCACACTTGAGGTTTTTTTTAATGAAGATATTTTACAACGGAACCATGGGCCGTAAGTTGATCGAACCACCCGGAGAGCAAAGCTTATAAATGAAAGAAAATGACCGATCGGGCAAATATATACTTTTTCGCCCGCCTCTACCGAAACCATATATTTCGGCCATAAAAATCGGGCCGAAACTACGATTTAGCGTATCTAGAGCTGAAAAAATAATATGCATAATCTAGACAACCTTCCGCGGAATATGAGTAGGCTATGCAAAAATCTGACAGTGGCAGTTCAATGGTGCGCGATATAAAATTTCCTGAAACACTGTTTTTACTTAAGGCAGGCGAAAAAATATCGAGTGTAACTCATGCCAAAATGCTTCGTTCGCTCGTGTTGCTAAAAGTATTTTCGGCCCTTAATACACTTTGTACTATGTCGTGTAACGTGGATGTTAAGCCGTAATGTAGGCCGCCATTTCGTTAATCATTTCTGTCGTCCACTGATGCCGTTTAAATGCCGTTCAGGAGATTTAAATAAAACTTCCGCGGCGGAACGCGAAGAAAATACATTGTTCGCGAACTTGCAAAAGTGGCCATTTTTCTGTCGGCCTGAAAAACAAATTACTATTTTCTGAAATCGTCTCTATTTCCGCCATTATTAAAAGACTCGTCACGAAAATGTCTTTACCTGATAAGGCGGTACTTAAAGTACTTTAAATTCCGTCTCGTCAGGTAAACCATAATTGTCCGGACTATTCTGGAAATAATTAATTTCAGTTTGGATGATTTTAAAATTTTGCATATCGGTAGTAAAAGCAACCAATTAAATTACGGAGAACGACTTGAAGTTAACAAAGCCATCAAAAAGTGCAAATAGGTGGACAACAACATTTGCGGACCTTTCGGTGTCTCCTCCGGCCAATGTATCTAACTGCAATAATTTTTGTTTTAAATGTAAATTTGCAGTTTTTAAAGCAAAATATCGTTGTATACTCATAACCAGGGGCGGCTCGTTATATAGAACCAAAGACACCTGGCACTACCTGTAGTTTCAAGCTTAGCAAAAAATTTTAATTCATTCTTAAAACACTTTTTGCATAACTTTAATGAATACAAACAAATCGCAATGCATTTGTTTCCCAATGCAACGCCGCAGCACGCCGTTAAGGCCAGGCGCACATTGCGACGCAGGGCAGCGTATGACAGCACAGCACAGAGAAAGTCTGCGTGACACAGAGTGAGCGCACATTGGCAAGTAGTTTTATGTCATTCCAAATTCTATCCTTTAATTTAGCCCTCATGTAGTCTAGATCATGTGTGTCGTAGAGAACAATTCTGTTTCGAACAGCTTCAATTAATTCTTTAAGCATGATCTTATAATTTGAGAGAGCCGTGCAGTTTTCGCAACACGTACGCAGTAAACTGTGTTTCGAAGACTGCGTCAAGCAGGCGTAAACAACCCCTGTGCTGCTCTGCGTCCCAATTTGCGCCCCCGTATTAAAATCCCTGCGATACAAAAACCTGTGCTGTGCTGCCCTGTGTCGCCTGCGCGGCCTGCGTCGCAATGTGCGCCAGGGCTAACGGTGCCAGCTTCGATCTGATTTCTTTAGGATGTAGGCTTCCGCCGGGAGGTGCGCGGTTTCAGGGGTACAGGAGAGGTCGCTCACTGAACTAACGTGCATTTGGTGCCAAATAAATTTTGGCTCATCTCGTGTGTGCGACGACGACTTGCATGTGAGCATTTTCCATTCACTGCTTAAAGATCAGCATTGCGTCACCAGCGGCGAGCGTTTTTCGGAATAACACTGGTTGTTTATATGTTTCTCAGAATGGGAATTCATAAATCGAGTGTCGAATTGTTAAGGCGCAAGATGAATAAACCGAAAATACCCATCCACCAATTATTTCTGACGTGCACTTGTTGGTCAAATTTCGCCAAGCTAAAACTATCAGTCTCCTTTACTCGCATTACACAATGAATTAAATTCGATCATTACGAAATAAGTCTTTTTGCTCATGCACTATTGAGAAAAAAGTGCAACTACACACAAAATCGGTAGTAATATACCTAGATCGAGGTTAATTATCAAAAAATGGTGATGTGACCATCATGTTACTTTCTCCGACTTGATGGATCATTTATATTTACACTTTCATGGTTTATTTTCTATTTAAATCATATTTTAAATGTACATCGCGCGTTTTGTAGACTCGCATGAAATTGAGGTTTCAAACGTCAAAATAATAAAAGATGGAAAAATTATACTTTAAATTCAAAAACTCAGTTTACTCAATAACTAAAGAGATTTCGAAAAAAAACTTATTCTTTATAAGTTGTTCATTTTGGCATTCTCTACAATTATTATAAGGGAAGGTTCTTCTATATTTTTTCAAAAAAATCGTTTTTTTTTATTGCATGAATCGAATGTTGTAAGTGTCTAGAATATGTGGGTAAAATGATTTTGCGATCCGTGAATTAGTTTCGTCGCTACACGGCTTTGAACCAGTGTTGCCAGATTGGGGGGTAAATTATTATTTTGGGGTGTATTTTGGGGAAGTTCAATCAATGGAGTATTTTTTGGGGTGGATATTTTATATAAGGGGTATTTTTGGGGAAATCAATGAACACGTTATTACATTTGATAGAAATCATCATTACTAATAGTGCACAACCATAAAGAAGTCAGTAATTTTCTTCAGCAAAGAGGAAAAACCTGTGACATCACTTATGGAAGTTGTCCTAGGGATTCTATTATTGCCGTTTTCGTCAATTTGTGACCCCCAATGAGATACTGCACTTTAATTTAAAAAATATGTATGTGTGCCGAAAAGAAGATGAACATTTTGCGGGTGAAGATGAATAATAAATTTTATTAAATTCTATATTTATACTACTTTAATTTTGTGTATAAGTTTCTAATAAATCCACTGTATTTACGTTTTATTTTCAAATTTTATTATTTTGGAGAAGGGCAGCGGCGTAATTTTGTGGGGTTTTTATTAAATATTTCGGGAAAACTTAAAATTAGTACTGGCAACACCCTTTGCCCGTAAATAAATTATTATTATTATATTAAATAATCAATCTTTTTGTTTGCATTTTGTATTGTTGGGCCTGAATTTTAATTTTTTTGACCTATATTTTAGATTTTTGACCTGCAAACAATTTGATTATTCTCTTATTAATTAATTTACAATTGTAAAACACTCGTTTATGTTCCAATGATTGGAGGATGGGATAGGGCTCACCCACCGCCCATCGTTTCCACTTAAACCTAACAAAGAAAACACTGTTTGATTAAAGAAATTTCATCGTCAAATCACTGGAGTTTTAAAAAGTGCAAAACCAACAATAAAGAAGATTTCCGAATTGAGTTAAAGTGGAGACTAAGGGTGGTGGGTGGTCCCTATCCCACTCTCCAACCTGTTAAGCACGCCCCAAAGTTTTTACAAACAAATTCTTTTGTCGAACCAACGATAAACCATTAGATTCTTCTCTAATCAATTAACAATTGTAAAACCCACGTTTGTGTTCCAAGAATTGAAAGATAGGATAGGGACCACCCACCGCCGGCGTAATATTGTGAGGTTTTTATGAAATATTTGGGGAAAACTAAAAATTACCACTGGCAACACTCTTTGCCCGTAAATAAATTATCATTATTATATTAAATAATCAATATTTTTGTTTGCATTTTTTATCGTAAGGCCTGGATTTTTATTTTTTGACCTATATTTTTGACCTGCAGTATCGTTTTTTTTTTGTATAAATTTCTGATCTTTTAACACGTTCGCTGCCACCGTAATTGGGATTGCATTTACGCAAGTTTAAAGTCGGACGCAGTAGCGCGTCGGTGGCAGCAAACGTGTTTAACTAATTTTTCTTCATTTTCGATTTGTTTGTTAAAATTTTCGATTTTTTTGTCGGCATTTTTTATTTTTAGGCCAGAATTTATGATTTTTGGCCCTATACAGGGTGTTTCAGAGCTTTGGAAACGGTCAATCACGTGCTTATTTTTCAAAATTTCGAAAAATGTTTTATATAAAAGTTGTGTATAATAGTGAGCTGCACGCCCTAAAAATATTTAAATTTATACAGGATTCTACTTAAGAATACGTTACTAAATACAGGCTCTGCCATTTGAAAAAACGAAGTTATTTAACTTTATAAATTCGGTTTTTCTACCGCATTTTTATTATCACCCTGTATAATTTTTTGTATGAAATCATGGTTGGCTCTGTAGTTCGAACCTTCAACCAAATAATAGAAATGATTTTAATCGTTCAACGTCAATCACTGGGGCAAAAAAAAAATTTCACCCAGACCATGCATTTCAATAAATCTTCAAATATTTCGAAAACGTCAAACAATAGGTATAGGAAGTATTGAAGTAACTTACCTTTATTTGCTCCATATAATTCAAAAATGACAAAAAATACAGGGTGTTCCATTAAAAAAATACATAAGTTTGGTCTGTAACTATGAGACACCCTGTGTAAATTTAAATATTTTTAGGGCGTGCAGCTCACTATTATACACAACTTTTGTATAAAACATTTTTCGAAATTTTGAAAAATAAGCACGTGATTAAGCGTTCAACCTGAATTATTCATTTTTATGCGCGATTTTTTTGCCGGTATTTTCGAGTTTTTGATTTTTTATGCTTTATCGTTTTTCAAACATTTTCGCGTTTCTAGTTGGCAATTTATTTTGAGCCAGAGGTATTTTTGCGACTGAAAAGGCAAATTATTTTTCTTTTGCTTGATTTTTTTTTTTTTTGCTTATATTTTATATTTCTTTGTTCTAATTTTTAGAATTTTTTGTCTACATTTTTTATTTTTCGATTTTTTTATTTATTGGTTATTAATTTTAACGAGAGAATTTTTGATTAGTCTACACTCTAAATTTTTAACATGAATTGTTGATTTTTATGAGCGATTTTTTTTTTGTTTGCGGTTATTTTCGAGTTTTCAAGTTTTTGATTGTTTGGCCTTCATTTTAGATTTTTTAACCTGAATTATTGTTTTTATGGGCGAATTTTTTAAATTACTTTCGAGTTTAGAGTTTCGGCAATTTATTTTGAGATAAAGTTATTTTTGGGGCTGAAAATGGCAAATTATTTTTCTTTTGCTTGCTTTTTTTAGTCTGCATTTGTTATTTTTTACATCAGGACATTTGATTGTTCGCCTATATTTTAGATTTTTGATCTGTGTTTTTCACTTCTTTGTTCCAAATTTTCAAGTTTTTGACTTATAAACCAAAATTTTCGTTTTTTTTTTCTGGTGTGCATTTTTAACTTTTGCCGAGAGTTTATGGTTTTTCCTGTACCCTTGGCCGCCCGCGTGCAATTGATGAGTTGGCCGCCCCCTCAAGTGCATTTCTTGATGGTTGCGTGTTTACTATTTTAGTAATAAGACACCTACAAATAACTTATTATCAAGAATATGTATAATTTCAATTACATATAATACGTAACTTTTTGCTACAAAACGAAATATTTAGTCTCGCGATTTTTTGCATTCACGGTTTTTTTTTAATATTGTTTCAATAAAATAATTTGTGCAACGTTACGACAATAGAATGAATGGTGTATCTATCTATTACGAATACTTGGAGGGTTATAACTCTATAGTGAAAGGCCATTTCCCTGTCAGCGTCTATATTAACCTGATGAGATCTAATAAGATTGAAACTGGTGCTCGGTTGTCGCACGAGGAAACAATATTTCAATGTTTATCAATTAGATTGTTATAATTCTCGCTATTTTATGGTTTCTTATTGTCTGTGGATTTCTCCACTCAGTCAAGGAAATTGTCCAATGTTAAGATAATAGATGTTGCCCTGATGGTGTATCTAGCTATTACGGTTTTAAATTGTAATTACTTACATTCAAGTTGACACAATGCCACCGGAACATGTTGATGGTAGAGCCACTTATACAATATACCCTTCCCCCATCATTTTTTTAAGAAAGAAAGAACAATTTATCTTCCTATACCAAAATAACTGGCGAAAAAGTGTTTTAAGAATTAATTACAAATTCTAGCTGAGCTGGAAACTTACAGGTTCATATTGGTCCTATACAACGAGCCGCCCCTGACCTCGGAACTAAACTTGTTGATAATAGAATAGTTTTGTGGCTGATAATTGTTGATAAATTTATTATATTTAAGGATGGTAGTAAAAAATCACAGGTCGTTACTGAATTTCACCGTGACTGTGACTGTGATTGTGACTGTGCTAATTAAACAGTGATTGCTACTTCAAACGTGATTGCTACGTAAAATTGTAATTGATACCCAAACTGTGATTGTTAGCCAAAATCCTGATTTTTTGACATTTTTCACTAAATTTATAGAAAATTTTCTTAACCATTTTTTCGAAGCCCGTAAATTTTGGCACATTTTGGTTTTCAAATAATCGAGATCACAACACGTTTAAAAAATTGCTTAATATACGTTTCTAAACTTCTGGACTCGGAAAGCATGTTTTTGGACATTTTTTTACACATTTTACTAACAAGTTTCTTAACAATTTTTTGAGGATATTTTAGTTTTCAATCAATGGAGATCACCCATCGCGTTTTGGAAATCTATAAACCTCGAAAATCTCACCGGCAAAAACTATCTAATAACATTAATTTATTTTACATTTTAAAGCTTGCATTATTAAAATTGTCCAACACATTTGGAAGTGCTATTTTCAAAAATACACACCATTGGCGTTTCAATGATCAAAAAAAATTCTAAAACGAGAAAAAAACGTTAAAACCCAAGATTTGCAGTGTTTAACAAAAAAATCACACATTGAGGATTCGATTTTTAAAACGTACTACACTTGAAAATCTTCATTTTCTGATCTTTTCTTTTTTCTTTTTCAAGGATTTTTTTAAATCGTAAATTTGGCACTATGCTTATGAACGTTCATAATCAAGATTTTATGTGTATTTTATTAACCTTTTTTAATTTTTTTTTAATTTCCACTTGAAATCGATTGATCAAAATCAAGATTTTATTATCTTTTGATAAATATATTCATTGGTGAAAAACCAAGTGCATGGGCAACAAGATATGGCCACGTAAAACAGCACCCATCCACCATCAACTCTTCTAACTTTATTCTAACCTAAAATTCTGTATGGTTGAAGAAAGTTCTTTGGAAATAATTTGAAGAAATGAAAGTTGAAAAATAATGCGAAACGTATTTTGTACATCTAAAACGCTTTATTAATTACTTTTTTCTCCCATTTTTCTCTAGATTTTAAAGAATCGCCCGAGAATTGCTCTTATGTTCAAATTACTATTTTCATGAACTGAAAAAAAAAACAAATACTGAACTTCCCAATTGTACTTTAATATTCGGTGCCAACAACTAAACATTTCTTTATTAAAATTTTTGAAATAATACCACGAAACCAGCACTATAACAATTTTCAAATTACAAATTTCACGAACTGAAAAAAAATAACAACAATTCTCTCAAAACTCAAAATATACTGGACGATTCGACGTTAATTATTTCATTTAAAAATAATCCCTCGAGAGCAGAGCAAATCATCATTCTAAATATACGTTTTTTTAATTAAAAAAGAAAAACGATTATCTCATACTTGCATTGAAACTTTACAAAATGACAAAAAATTCATTCCATCTTACGATTCTAGAAAAATCTTCAAATGCTTCTCGTCTAGATTTTAAAATAACTCCCCGAGAACAGCAAATCGTTATTTTAAAGATGAGCTTTTTCAGAGACATAGAAAAACATTTGCAACAGACTTTAAAATTTTCAAATTTACTCAAAATACATTCCACTTTACGTTTCTGCAACAGTCTAGAAATGCTTCTTCACTCATTTTGAAATAATCACAATTTCAAAGGTGTTACGATGTTTACTAACCGTGATCACTGTTTAAAATCACTGTTATTAAAAAGTAGCAATCAAAGGTATTTCTATACATAATCATTTGTGTAATTTCACCGTTAACAATAACTGAGGGCCGATTTGGACCTACATTAGTCTCACATCAGTTCACTACGGTCGTCGTTGATGGAGAAACGGAATTCGAATATGCCGCTATAATAAGCCAATCAAGTAACCGTTAGGATAGAAAAACAATTAGGGCGACATCTATCGCCGAAAATATTACAAGGTTTTGAAATCCTAATATATCGGCGATAGATGTCGCCCTGATTGTTTTTCTATCCTAACGGTTACTTAATTGGTTTATAAGGGGGGCCAAAATTCAGAAAATTTTGTGTATTTTAAATTGATTAATGATGTGTTTAATACAATTTTTTTTACTATATTTACAATTTTCCTTTTTTTTAAATCAGGCAAAAAAGGCGACCACTACCTCTTGCCTTCTTCGGCACGGCAAAGGAAAATGGCACCAAGGTCTTGTTTACCACAACACTCAGTGGGGTGTCAAGTTTACGATGTTGTAAAGCGTCCCAAAAATTTGGCGTGTGCCAAAATCGGTCGGTCCTTTTTACCTGCTTGTTAATACAGATATTTAATGCGTCGGAACATGAATGCAATAATGAAATTCATAAGAAAATTATTATCAATAAGAATATCTGCTGTTCAATGAAAAAGATTGATAAATAATTCAAAAAATAAAAATAAATTAAAATATAGAGTTATTAATTTGAATTTAATATATGTACAATGTGTGATTTATAACTTAATAAAATTAAAATAAATATGAGTACAATATCATAACAGATTTTTTTCTACTCCCAGATTTTAATATATTAATTATAAATTCAATAGCTGCATTTTAATGTTATTCATTATAATATTTTCATTATGATTCAAATTTTTAACCAATAGAATAATCACATTAAAATCAAAGTTGCCATACGCATAACAGAAATATAAAATTTGATAGATGAAGATTGTCATTCATAAACAACCTCCAGTGTGAAATTTTTTCTTACTTTCAGTTTGATTATTTCTTTCATTGCGCTATCTTAGTTTGACCCAATAGTAGATCTCCATTTGGTCAAAATAAGCCAATGTTTCATCATGATTGTAATTATGTTTTTAAGGATTCATTGCATAAACATGCGTTATGGAATAGTGTTAACCCAAAGTGTAATTTTCATTCACGAAATAATTTAAGTTGATATCCATCCGTAAATGACATTATTTGTCAATACATTAATAATTAAATAAGTCATTTAAGTTGGGCTGTCACCCGGAAATGAACGAATGCACGAATTTATTAACCTATAATCAAACATTACATAATCGAAATTATAGCCACTTGGTTGGTTGAACCATTTTTTATATTTTTGATTCTAACTAGTTTCGATTTTTACAACCAATGTTTAATTTTAATACACACTCGACGTCAAATAAAAGCGCCACTCGAAAAATCGCGAAAAAACTCGATTTTTCAAACTGTCGTAACTTAGTTCAATTTGGTCGAAAATCGATGAATCTTTCAGTTTGGGAAAGATTTATCCTTAAGAATGTGTAGTTGATTTTGACCCCAAGTCTAGCCCACCCCCCGTAACAACGCGATGGAAAAAAAATGGTGATGTGGCCATCATGTTACTTTCTCCGACTTGATGCTATCATAGCTATTTATATTTACGTTTTCATTGTTTAATTTCAATTGAAATCATATTTTAAATGTACATCGAGCATTGCGTAAACTCGGATGAAACTAACGTTTAAAACGTCAAAATTATGAAAGATGTAAAAAATACCCTGCAAATTATACTTCAAATTCAAAAACTCGGTTTACTCAAAAACTATCGAGATTTCGAAGAAAACTTATTCTTTAGAAGTTGTTCATTTTGGCATTCTCTATTATTATTCACATAAATTTCCTGTAACTATTATCGTTTTATAATTATAAACCAAAAATTAAAAAAATAATAATAAATTTTTTTCTCGAATAAAAATGATTTTATGAAAAATGTTTTCAAGCAAAAGATGTTTATTTCTTTATTGTCTTCAATGTTTGTTTAAATATTTTTGTGATATTTTTCATATTTAAGAAAATATTGGCAAAAAACAAAAAACAGTTAAGGTAAACGCCCACTTCCGGTGTACGAAATTTTACCAAAAGCTTTTCAGTTCTTCAGATTATCAAATAAGACGGATGTATAAAGTTTCATATTAATTGCTCTATTAGTTTTTGAGATACAGCGCACACAGACAGACACACACACACACACACACACACACACACACACACACATACACACACACACACACACCACACACACAGGCAGACAGACACACACACACACACACACACACAGACACAAAAAAAAATTTTCCAGAAATTGTTGAAATGGCATCTAGGGACCCCAAAACGGATATTTCCGTAAAAAAAAATTTTGAAAAAAAAATCACGATCACAATACTTTCTCGTACTTCGTAACGGAGAAAGTAAAAATGTTTTTTATCTGAAAAATTGTGCAACTTTGAAAAGCTGTACCGTGCGCAAAACAAATCGGCGGGAAATTTCGCCACAATGGCAGAAAAATTTAATCAATTTCCTTCAAATGCCTTAAAAATTCGAGTCGTTTCGATGATTTGGAGCAAAGTTATGAATTTTTGAAAAAAATGACGTTGAAAATGAAAACAAGTTGTAAAAATTTAACATTTTTTGTCAATCCAAAACATTTTTTGTAGGAGCTTTCAGGGGGTCACAAGAGTCGAAAACTTCTTAGATCGCAAAATTCCATCGAGTTTCGTGCGAAATTCGCCTAGTTATGGCCAAAAAGGCGCAAAATGATTTTTTTTTTCAAAACTGCACAACTTCGCGCCAAATCATCGCATCGACTTGAATTTTGGAGGAAATTTTAGGAAAATGATTGAACTTTATAGCCATGCTGACCGATTGAGTCCACGATTTTTTTTGCACACGGTACAAGAAACCAAATTTGCACATTTAAACTTCAAAAACATTTTTTTTCCTTTAGGGGGTGGCAGGGGGTGTAATCGTTTTAGCAACAAAACAATTCACATGACGTTGAAGAGAAAATTTGAAACTGTTCAGACTGCAAAAGTTCATCGATTTTGGTGCAAAATTACTCAAGTTATGGCCAAAAAGTTAAATATTTCTTTTTTTTCTAAAAATTCATAACTTTGCTCCAAATCATCAAAATTACTCGAATTTTTAAGGCATTTGAAGGAAATTGATTACATTTTTCTGCCATTGTGGTGAAATTTCCCGCCGATTTTTTTTTTGCGCACGGCACAGCTTTTCAAAGTTGGACAATTTTTTTCCATCACGTTGTTACGGGGGGGGGGACTTGGGGTCAAAATCAACTACAGATTCTTAAAGATAAATCTTTCCCAAACTGAAAGATTCATCGATTTTCGACCAAATTGAACCAAGTTACGACGGTTTGAAAAATCGAGTTTTTTCGCGATTTTTCGAGTGGCGCTTTTTTTGACGCCGAATGTATAAGCGAAAACATTTTTCTTCTATATAAAAAATTGAGAACCAAATTCTAGGAATTTTTGTCATTGAATTCATTTTGAAATCCCCTTGAAAATGCCCTGATGAGGCAAAACTGTTTGTATACCTGCACGCACCCGGAAATGCGACCGACACCATCTGGAACCGAAGATTTTACTACCCCATAAATTTGAGTCCCCGCTGAGTGTTGGGGTAAACAAGGCCATTGTACCATCTTCCTTTGTCGTGCCGAAGAAGGCAAGAGTCTACGGTCCTCAAAAAAGTTATCGAATTTTAAAAATTTTGGCCTACATAATATGGCATACGAATCGACTTCTTTTTAGATTTTTCAATTTTATTTAAATGATCTGACAGCTAGCATTTCTACTGCCTTTAGAAAAATTCCGTTATTTCTCTTATAAAGATTGGAACTACTTCCGCTAAAAGCAAGGCACTGACTTGTTAAAAAGTGCACAATAGCGATCATTCTTTCTACAATAGCCCTCCATCGTTTTTTTTTTTCTAATTCAAATTATTTTTGTTGCTCTTTGTCTATAATTTATATTTATTTAAATGGATTTTTAACTCCCACCATTTTTGGAGGCACTTTATATGCTTTGCAGCGTTCTCATGTTTTACAAATTCGTCAGCATAATGGCTTAAGTCTTTAAAACCCGTAGTTATAATTTTAATATTTCCTTTTCTAAATAATTTACATAGGAAACAAATTCCCAGCTTTGTCTTTTGTTTCGCCGGTTTCGCCGCCCCTCTAATCGCCGCCCACGTGCCATGCACGCTCTAGCCCTCCGGAAGGGTCGGCCCTGATTGCGGGGCGGAGCGGGGTGCATGGAGAGCGGTTTTCCGATTTTCACGGTTCTTGATCAAAATAAATTATAAGTAATAAGTAGGGAGCGGAAAAAATACAATTTTAGCAAAAGCAGTGCTTGAATAACATGAAACAATGCCAAAAAAACATCAAAACAAAATCTATCAAGAAAAAAAGCATTTAAAATAAAAAGTACCTATTTACATTCCCGGAAATCATAGTAAAAACAAATAAAAACGGAAATTTTTTATTCTTATTATTAATAAGTTATTATCAAAATGGTTTGCTACAAAATATTTTTCCAAATTTTCTAAAGTAAAATTAGTTCCATTATTCAGCAAAATAATATTTATAAATATTTTTGGAAAATATAAATTTATGCATTTTTGGGCAGAAATATGAATAAAGTATGCGTATTTAAAAAGAAAACCCAACTAGTTTTTATCGCGAAAATTTGCAAAAAAAATTAAAAAAGCATAAACAAGTTTATTGCTTAAAATCCGGTTTTTAGTAATGTTATTAATTAAAATAACATATTTATTAAAAACAAAATTTGAGTTAAGAGTTTGTAACTATTATCTACTGCATTATAATTAAAATAATTATATATTGCACAAAATAATATAAATGCAAAATGTATTAATTTTATTCCTATAATTCTAGTCTACCAACTACTGTTGAAATCCCTAATCATAAATAAAAACATCCGATAAATTAAGACTCAACCAAGCTGCAAACAGGTCTTTATTAAATAGAAATAACACTCATTTAGAATCCTCGTACTTATTAAACGATTCTAACTTGGAGAGTGTGAATTGTATTAAAGACCTAGGAGTTCTTTTTGACTCTAAATTAAAATTTGACAAACATATTGAGATCATTTCACGTAGGGCAATGAATATTCTTGATTTTGTGTTTAGAAATAGTTACATGTTTAGTGTATCAACTATAAAATTGTTGTATTGTTCGTTAGTGCGTTCGCAGGTAGAATATGCGAGTATAATATGGTCACCATATTATATTACGTATATTACAAAACTCGAAAGAGTGCAAAATAAATTTTTAAAATTCATCTCTTATAAACTAGGGATTGCCTCAATAAATTTTAATGTAAACACTACGCTGAACAATTTAAACCTTAGTTCGTTAAAGTCTAGGAGAATCGAACTTGATGTCTCTTTTTTTCACAAATTAATATCGGGTAATATCCAATGTTTTCAATTACTGAGTATGTTAAATTTTAACACAAACTCCTATTCAAGGAAATGTAGGAATAATATGTTGTTTCATGTTGGAATTTCTAGGAATAATTATTCATATCATGGTCCATTTAATCGAATTATGAGATCTATAAATGCCTACAATCAAATTAACCACTTTGATATTTTTGGGAGCGAACTTGGCAATTTTAAGCGTAAGTTAAAACATATTGTTTGATTTGAAATATATTGGAATAGGTACATGTTATTTATAGTTTTCTTTAGGTTATAGCTTATACGCAGTTATGTTTACAAATAATATAGTTTAGTAATAGTATTACGTTGCGCAAGTATATACGTGCTGTTGTGTCATTATGACAATTTTATTTGTGATATATCTGTAAACAGGTGTTTTCCGTATAATAAATATTATTATTATTAAATTTAAACAGAAAAAGTTATAAAATAATTGCCAAGATATTTAATACTGCGCACCTTAAGCAGGGGCGGCTCGTTATAAAGAGCCACGGAGCCATGGCACTACCTTAAGCAGGGGCGGCTCGTTATAAAGAGCCACGGAGCCATGGCACTACCTGTAGACTCAAGCTCAGCAAGAATTTTTAAGCGATTCTTAAAAAAACTTTTTAAATGTTAAACAACACCTGTAACACCGCGTGGAAGTTCCACATTAATTTCAGCAGATGGTTAAAATTTTGACAGACCATTTCTGAATAATGTGTTTTTACAAATTTGCAAAGAAAGCAATCGCAAGTTTACCACAACTAAAATGGTTTCACTAAAAGGCAAATTTCGATCACCAAAAAGGCAAATTTTTTAGAAATTCACACATTTCTTTCAACAGATGGTTAAAATGTTGACAGACCAATTTTGAATAATGTCCCTTTGCAAATTTCTACAAAAACTAATCACAACAAAAATGGTTGCAAAAGAAAAACAAATTTTTATACCATAAAAACGGATTTTTCAGAAATTCACATGGCAATTATACATTTATTGCTACAGATGATTGAAATTTTGACAGACTAATTCGGAATCATGTGTCTTTACAAATTTACAAAGAAAATAATCGCAAGTTTACCACAACAAAAATGGTTGCATTAAAAGGCAAATTTTGATGACCAAAAAAAACGCATTTTTCAGAAATTCACATGTAAATTCTACATTTACTGCACCAGATGGTTGAAATTTTGACAGACTAATTTTGAATAATGTGTCTTTACAAATTTTCAAAGAAAACAATCGCAAGTTTACCACAACAAAAATGGTTGCACTTAAAAGAAAATTTTGATGACCAAATAGGCGCGTTTTTCAAAAATTCACGTAGGGATTGCACATTTATTTTAACAGATGGTTTAAACTTTGACTGACTAATTCTGAATAATGCGTCATAACAAATTTCCAAAGAAAATCATCGCAAGTTTGCCACAACAAAAATGGTTTCACTAAAAGTCAAGTTTCGGTCACCAAAAAGGCAAATTTTTCAGAAATTCACTTGAGAATTCCATATTTCTTTCGACAGATGGTTAAAACTTCGACAGACTAATTCTGAAAAATGCGTCTTTACAGATTTCAAAAAAAAAAAATCATTCCAGGTTTACTACAACAAAAATGGTTGCAGTAGAAAAGCAAATTTTGATGACCAAAAAAAACGCATTATTCAGAAATTCACATGCAAATTCTACATTTATTGCACCAGATGGTTAAAATTTTGACAGACTCATTTTGAATAATGTGTCTTTACGAATTTCCAAAGAAAATAATCGCAAGTTTACCACAACAAAAATGATTGCACCAAAAAGCTCATTTTGATGACCAATGAGGCGCATGGGAATTCCACACTTATTGCAACAAATGGTTGAAATTTTGACAGACTAATTTTGAATAATGTTTCTTTACAAATTTCCAAAGAAAGTAATTTTCTTCCAAATTTTCGATTTTTTTGTTAAAATGTTTGGTCCGCAATTTTGATTTTTGGTCGAAATTTTTAATTTTTTATCCTATATTTTAGTTTTTTTAAACCTAAATTCATGATTTTTATACGCGATTTTTTTGCCGATATTTTCAAGTACAGTTTATAATTTCTTGCTCTTCATTTTAGATTTTTTAACTTGAATTATTATTTTTTTACTTTTTGACTCCCGTTTTCGAGTTTCAGGTCGGCAACTAATTTTGAGCTGAGTTATTTTGGGACCTGAAAATGGCAAATTATTTTCGTTTTTCTTGATTTTTTCAATTTTTTGGTTTGCATTTTTTATTTTTAGACCAGCATTTTTGATTTTTTTGGCGTATATTTGACCTGTATTTTTCATTTCTTCGTTCCAAATTTTAGAGTTTTTGCCCGGAATATTCTTTATTTTGGTTAAACTTGAAAGTTTCGGATTTTTTGTCTGCATTTCTTTAACCGCGAATGTTTGATATTTGTGTAAATTTTCGATTTTTTGTGTTTATGTTTAGTATTTTTAAGAGCTAATTCTGCAAGTGATTAATTTTTTTGAATTTTTCAAAACATGGAGTGCAAATTTCCTTCGCTACAGAGCAAATTTTGAGTTTTTTCCTATGTTTTCACCCCGAGTGCTGAAAATGGCAATTTTCGTACTTGGATTTTCAATCTTCTTGTTTTCAGTTTTTATCGTTAAGCCCGGATTTTGACATTTTGGTCTAAATTTTTAAATAAATTAGAAACATCCTTACTTGTTGCAGAGAGCATTAAATAAATTCAATAAAACGAAATGTAGCCTGAATATATTAATATTCCACTTGTTCGTGACTCTGCAAACAAAATTAAGTCCTACTAAGACTATAAACAAATAACTTATTGAAACAACTACTTCCCTGGCTGATGCCACGCCGGATATTGAATGATACAAAATAAATTATTTGTTTATAGTCTTAGTAAGACTTAATTTTTGCTTGCAGATTAACGAACAGGTTGAATATTCATATATTCAGGCTTCATTTCGTTTTATTGAATTTACTAAATTTTTAATCTTTTAGCCTAAATTTTCGATTTAGGATCGAATTTTTGAATTTTTATCCTATATTTTAGATTTTTTTAACCTAAATGATTGATTTTTATAAGTGACATTTTTTATTTTTTGCCGATATTTTAAAGTTTTTTTGATGGTTTTTGGTTTCTTGCCCTTGATTTTAGATTTTTTAACTTGAATTATTATTTTTTATGGGCGATTTTTGTTACTTTTTGGTTACTTTTTGATTAAAATGGATTACATTAATTTTTTTTAATTTTCAAGACGGAGACCATTCTGAACGCTATTTGTCCATAAAATTTTGTTGTGGGACTTCCAGGAACTGAGGTTTTCGAGTTTCTGGTCGCCAACTTACTTTGAGCCAAACAGTTATTTTGGGAGCTGAAAATGGCAAATCATTTTCGTTTTCTTTGATTTTTAAATTTTTTGGTTTGCATTTTTTATTTCTAGGCCATCATTTTTTATTTTTTTGGTGTATGTTTTAGATATTTGACCTGTACTTTTCATTTTAGAGTTTTCCAAATTTACGAGTTTTTGCCCGGAATATTCTTTATTTTGGTTAAACTTAATCATTTATTTTTGTTGAAATTTTTGGTCTGCATTTTTTTTTTAACCGCGAATTTTTGATATTTGTCTAAATTTTCGATTTTTTTGTTCTTATCATTTAGTTTGTTAGAGTTATTTTGGGGGCTGAAAATGACAAATTATTATTATTATTTTTTGGTTTGCTTTTTTTTTAGTTTTAGACCAACATTTTTAATTTGTTTGGCCTCTATGTTTTACATCTTTGACCTGTATTTTTAATTTCTTTGTTTTAAATTTTAGAGCTTTTGCCCTAAATATTCTTTATTTTGGTTAAACTCTATGATTTTTTTTTGTTGAAATTTTCGGATTTTTGGTCTGCATTTTTTTAACCGCGAATTTTTGATATTTGTCTAAATTTTCGATTTTTTGTTCTTATCTTTTAGTTTGTTAGAGTTATTTTGGGGGCTGAAAATAGCAAACTATTTTCGTTTTTCTTGATTTGTCAATTTTTTGGTTTGCATTTTCTATAGACCAGCATTTTTGATTTTTTTGGCCCACATTTTAGATATTCGACATGTATTTTTCATTTCTTCGTTCCAAATTTTAGAGTTTTTGCCCGGAATATTCTTTATTTTGGTTAAACTTTTTGATTTTTTTGTTGTTGAAATTTTCGGATTTTTGGTCTGCATTTTTTTAACCGCGAATTTTAGATATTTGTCTAAATTTTCGATTTTTTGTTCTTATCTTTTAGTTTGTTAGAGTTATTTTGGGGGCTGAAAATAGCAAACTATTTTCGTTTTTCTTGATTTGTCAATTTTTTGGTTCGCATTTTTTATAGACCAGCATTTTTGATTTTTTTGGCCCACATTTTAGATATTCGACATGTATTTTTCATTTCTTCGTTCCAAATTTTAGAGTTTTTGCCCGGAATATTCTTTATTTTGGTTAAACTTTTTGATTTTTTTGTTGTTGCAATTTTCGGATTTTTGGTCTGCATTTTTTTAACCGCGAATTTTTTATATTTGTCTAAATTTTCGATTTTTTGTGGTTATCTTTAGGTTTTTAAGAATTAGCATTTTTGATTTTTTTGGCCCATATTTTAGATCTTTGACCTGTTTTTTCATTTCTTCGTTCCAAATTTTGGAGTTTTTCTTTGTTTGGGTTGAAATTTTGGATTTTTCAGTTGTATTTTTTTTTACCGCGAATTTTCGATATTTGTGTAAATTTTCGATTTTTTGTGCTTATATTTTTAGTTTTTTTATCTTAATTAAGAGCTTATTTTTTATTGGTCTATACTTTAGATTTTTAACGTGATTGATTTTTATATGCAAATTTTTGATTTTTTTGCCGTTATTTAATGTGTATAATTTGTTATTTACATCTTTCATAATTTTGACGTTTCAAACGCCAGTATCATCCGATCCAATAAATTGTAAAAGTGGCTCTACCATCAACGTGTTCCACGAGCCGCCACTGACCTTAAGTGTGGAATAAATTTAGTAAAACCGAAATAAAATATTTTGGGAAAAAATCCTCGAACAGGTCGATTTTATTTGATAAAAATACACATTTTTGCATTAAAGTAGATTTTCAGTCTTCATTGGTTTTTGAGTAATGACGTTTGATTTTGTTTTTAATGACAACCCTCTATTTTTGTTCTTTATTTTGAGAGATCTGAGATAACTGACAGTATAAAAATGTTGCCTTCTTACATTAGAAATGTTTCGAGTAATTGTCAAAAATAAATATACTTTAGTCTAGAGCAAAATTAATATTTTTTTGAGAAATCTAGTAAATCATTGAAAAAATTAGATATCTGAAGGTTGCATTTTAGATTTTAGACCATGCAGAACTTTTTATGAAGAATAACATTTTTTCCTAAATTTAATAATAAAGAAGTTTTCCATATGGTTCCAACTTACAGAGACATATTGTATATGGTTTCAGCAAGATGGTGCATCGCCGCACTATACGCGTATTTTTGACAATTACTTTACGAATATGTGGATTGGCAGGCGAGGGCCGATACAATGGCTCGCAAGATCCCCCCAGATGTTACACCCCTTGATTACTTTTTATGAGGCCGACGTTCTACGTCAACAGACTACAAAATTTAGCGAAATTTGAACATTGCAGGGATGAAATACGCAGAATTAGCTCGGAAAATATTCGAAATGTTCAAGAATTTCTACATGGTCTTGCGTATTGTCAAGCAGCCAATGGATGGCAGTTCAAATACTTAATTTAATAATAGAATTTGCTTTGAAAATTTCTTGTTGACAATAAAATTTATGGTTTCTCACTTTCAATTGTCATTCACTTGTCATTTACTTGAAAAATTTATTATGTGAGATGGCACTAGTTTTATGTTATCAGTTCGACAATGAAAACATCTCAAAATTAAGAAAAAAATAGGGGATTGCCATTTAAGAACGATATGGATGACGTCATTGCTCAAAACCAAATGATGGTTTGAAATGGACTTTCATGCAAAAATGTGTATTTTTATCAAAGAAAATCGACCGGATTTAATTTTTTTCTCCCGAAATACAGGGTGTATTTGAAGTAACAAACAGGCATTTAAGGGCACGTACACAAAATATTTGTGAACCCATTTCCGTCAAAATTTATTCGAAATTTTTTTTTTGGATTTTCCTAATTTTTCGAGGTTTTTTAAACATTTTGAGAACTGATGCTTTTCTCATTTAATTAGGTCTGCATGGAATGTGTGTTTGTTTATTTAAAACGCGAGATACGATTTCGTGCCTCCTAAATTTGAAGTGTTATCGCAACGTTTTTTTTATAAAAGATAAAAAGTCCTCAAGTTCATTGACGCTTAAAGAGCACTCAGATATTTCCTAAGCGCTTGTTGTAATTCGATATCTAAAGCCGATGCCGTTTAAAAATTAGGTCACATTACCACTGCCCCCAAACATGTTGCCTATTTTCACTCATTAACTTTAATAATTAAAATAATTAAATAAACAAAATAATTGCGAATATTGTTTAAAAATAATATAATCTCTTTGTGGTTACGAGCCGTTATTTCAAATACGCCCTGTATTTGATTTCGGTTTCACTGAATTTATTCCATACTTTATGCGCTCACTGTCAAAACTCAAAACACTCAAACATTTTCTTACTTGTTTGTTCTCTTATAAAATATGTGGTCTTGTTTAAGTTTTCCCAAGATCGAATCGGTTGGTGGTGACATTTTATCGTTTTCAAACACGTTCTAAGTCGATTATAACATAATATACTGAACAGAAACGTATATTTATGGTGTTGTTTATTTATATAAACGGTACATATACTCCGATTCGCCTGTGTTGGTGTTTGATCTGTACAAAAACTTATCAGACAGAGAAATATCAGTTTTTCTCAGTCCAATTTCGAAAAATGTTAGTTGTTACAGCGGCGCGGCGGCTTGTGGTTGTTCGTCGAGGGGGCTAGGGAAGAAAACAGCCGCAGAAAAATTGCTTCCTAAATAGTGCAGCACAAGTGGTATATCTATCTTAGCATCCTAACAAAGATCCTCGAGCCGCTGATTTATATTATAATTATTTATATACTAGATTTTATATTCGATAATTTTGTCTATAGTACAATCGCGCAGAGGTGACAGTGACTCATGCTTTTTCGAACTAATAATCGCGTCTGGATAAATATCTATACTCGTTCGCAAGCTTAAGAAAAACGAAATAAAATACGAAACGTATGTCGATGTGTAAATTCAAGGGCTAAGTGCAACGTATGTCTTTTCTCATTCTATCTATTCTAACCTCAAAATTCACGTGCTTGTATCTGGTTTTGACCGTCTCCGATTTCGATTTAGTTAAGAGCAGAATTGATTGTATCCATTTCATTAATAAAAAGGTTAAATTTCCAGTTGTCTTTACCGATTGCCGAAAAATACACTCGCAAAGTTTCGTCGGGAAAATATTTGCACGCTCTAGAATTTTTAAATTTCCCGCCTAGACTGAATCGAATTATTTTATGGACATCCGTTTACTAGAAACTTAATTCAGGCAACATGGAGCGATGAGTCACTGTCACCTCTGCGCGATTGTACTATATAAATGGCTCTACCATCAATATGTTCCACGGTCCGTCACTGCTGGTACTCATAATAATTTATTGCCTCATATTTTTAATTATTCGTATTCTTAACTTTTTGGGATTTCGATTCATATTAGTGTTATTGAAATTCATATTTCTTAGGATGTGCCTGGAGTAAAAGTAGTACCTACGAACCTGACATTACCCAACTGCTAATAAATACTTTAAACAACTTTCTTTTTAGGTATTTGACATTATTCAATAAACCTGATATAGACGGTTGGGACGTGCGTCAAGGAATGAATGATATTATAGGTATGGATATGGTACCTAGTCCAGAAATGTGCACTGCCGTTCTGTACGCGTGCCGTCGGGTCAATGACTATGCAATTGCCGTAAGATTTTTGGAGGCCGTCAAAAACAAATGCGGAAATCAAGTTAAAGAAATTTACCCTTATATATTGCAAGAAATCGCACCCGCCCTTAATGACCTTGGAGTTGATACGCCAGAAGAATTGGGATTTGACGTGCCGGAACTTTGCTTGGAAAGTGTTTATGACATTCATTAATCAAAATGTTAGTAAGTTCCCGTACCATTGTTTTGTTTAGTTTATTATTTGGTTGTTTCAATTTCAATAAAGTCTATATTGAATGTTAAATGTCTCGAGTGGTAATATTTTAATTAATTAAAACTCACTACCTAATTAATACTTTTTTATTCGAACCCCGGGAACACATTGCAGAGTAAAACTCGACTGTGCCGTTTTTTATATATGTTACAAAAAAAACCTTTATAGTGAAAAACAAATAACACTAGAGCGCGTATCCATAGATGTCGCTACTAATACTAAAACAATCCTAAATGTTGCAATACATCACAGTGTTTATGTACTAAAAATTAGTTATGCCTTTCAAAAAGTAATGTACCAGGGTCATTTTGAAAGTAAGAAGTAAGTTTAAATATAAATATAACCAACATTTCTTCAATTTCTTGATTTTTTCAATAAACATTATACTTTCGCTATTTTTCGACAAAATAACCCCAATAAAGGTATTTTTCAGAACGGGAGATGATGAGTTTGATGATCCTCTCGTCGTAGAAGTCGGCCGCCAGTCCATGCATTTCGTTTTGTGTCCCTGCGTAAGCATTCTTGCACAGATATTTGCATTCTGCAAGTGTATACTGACAATGTCTCAATGTCAGACAACATATCGGGAAACATGTGGGAAATCTTATGCAGTTCATCAATAGTGAAGCGCCTGTTTTGCCGAACGTGTGTAACAACAGTTGCTTTCAGTTCGTCCGTTATTATGATTAGACGGATCATCATGGATGATTGCAGGGGCGGCTCGTTATATAGAGCCAAGGAGCCATGGCACTACTTGTAGTTTCAAGCTTAGCAAGAATTTTAAATTTATTCTCAAAACACTTTTTCGCCAGTTACTTTGGTCTAGGAAGATAAATCGTTCTTTTTTTCTTCAAAAAAGAAGGGGGGGGGCTATATTGTATAAGTGGCGCTACCATCAACATGTTCCACGAGCCGCCATTGAAATTAAGTACAGTTTTTGAAAATCCACTAGTTGCCAGTTTTTGAAAATTTTAATTTTCGAATTGTGCAAAAAATAAAAAAAAATATAAAACGTGTTGACAAAATTCTGCAAAAATTAAAATACATTTGCGAATCACTGTTATCAAATTAAGTGGAGTTTTTGAAAATCCACCAATTATTTCGCGAGTTGTGAATTTTTTTAAATTTTAGATTTCCAATTGTGCATTACTCGAAAAAAAAAATAAAAAAAATATAAAACGTGTCGACTAAATTCTACAAAAATTAAACTAGAATTGCAAATCATTGTTTTATCAAATTAAGTGCAGTTTTTGAAAATCCACCAAATCCTTTGCGAGTTGTGAATTTTTGAAAATTTTAGTTTTTGAATTGTGTAATACTCGAGCAAAAAATAAATAAAAAATGTGTCGACTATATTCCACAAAAAATAAACTAGATTTGCAAATCATTGTTTTATCAAATTAAGTGCAGTTTTTGAAAATACACCTATTATTTCGCGAGTTGTGAATTTTTGAAAATTTTAGTTTTCGAATTGTGTAATACTCGAGCAAAAAATAAAAAAAAAAATATATAAAACGTGTCGATTAAATTCTATAAAAATTAAATTGGATTTGCAAATCATAGCTTTATTAAACTAAATGGAGTATTTGAAAATCCACCAATTATTTCGCGAATTGTGAATTTTTGAAAATTTTAGTTTTCGAATTGTGTAATACTCGAGCAAATAATTTAAAAAATATATAAATCGCGTCGACTAAATTCTATAAAAATTAAATTGGATTTGCAAATCATCGTTTTATCAAACTAAATAGAGTATTTGAAAATCCACCGATTATTTCGCGAGTTGTGAGTTTTGGAAACTTTTAGTTTTCGAATTGTGTAATACTCGAGCAAAAAATAACAAAAAATTATAAAACGCGTCGACTTAATTCTATAAAATTTAAATTGGATTTGCAAATCATAGTTTTATTAAACCAAATGGAGTATTTGAAAATCCACCAATTATTTCGCGAGTTGTGAATTTTTGAAAATTTTAGATTTCCGATTGTGCAATACTTGAAAAAAAAAAAATAGAAAAAATGTAAAACGAGTAGACTAAATTCTACAAAAATTAAACAAGATTTGCAAATCATTATTTTATCAAATTAAGTGCAGTTTTTGAAAATCCACCAATTACTTCGCGAGTTGTGAATTTTTGAAAATTTTAGTTTTCGAATTGTGTACTACTCGTGTGAAAATTAAAAAAAATATATGCAAAACGTGTCGATTAAATTCTTTAAAAATTAAATTGGATTTGCAAATCATCGTTTTATCAAACTGACTAGAGTATTTGAAAATCCACCGATTTTTTCGCGAGTTGTGAGTTTTTGAAACTTTTAGTTTTCGAATTGTGTAATACTCGAGCAAAAAATAACAAAAAATTATAAAACACGTCGACTTAAATTCTATAAAATTTAATTTGGATTTGCAAATCATAGTTTTATTAAACTAAATGGAGTATTTGAAAATCCACCAATTATTTCGCGAGTTGTGAATTTTTGAAAATTTTAGATTTCCGATTGTGCAATACTCGAAAAAAAAAATAGAAAAAATGTAAGACGTGTAGACTAAATTCTACAAAAATTAAACAAGATTTGCAAATCATTATTTTATCAAATTAAGTGCAGTTTTTGAAAATCCACCAATTACTTCGCGAGTTGTGAATTTTTGAAAATTTTAGTTTTCGAATTGTGTACTACTCGTGTGAAAATTAAAAAAAATATATGCAAAACGTGTCGATTAAATTCTATAAAAATTAAATTGGATTTGCAAATCATCGTTTTATCAAACTGACTAGAGTATTTGAAAATCCACCGATTTTTTCGCGAGTTGTGAGTTTTTGAAACTTTTAGTTTTCGAATTGTGTAATACTCGAGCAAAAAATAACAAAAAATTATAAAACACGTCGACTTAAATTCTATAAAATTTAATTTGGATTTGCAAATCATAGTTTTATTAAACTAAATAGAGTATTTGAAAATTCACCAATTATTTCGCGAGTTGTAAATTTTTGAAAATTTTTGATTTCCGATTATGCAATACTCGAAAAAAAATAGAAAAAATGTAAAACGTGTAGACTAAATTCTACAAAAATTAAACAAGATTTGCAAATCATTATTTTATCAAATTAAGTGCAGTTTTTGAAAATCCACCAATTACTTCGCGAGTTGTGAATTTTTGAAAATTTTAGTTTTCGAATTGTGTACTACTCAAGTGAAAATTAAAAAAAATATATATAAAACGTGTCGACGAAATTCTGCAAAAATTAAATTAGATTTGCAAATCATCGTTTTATCAAACTAAATACAGTTTTTGAAAATCCACCAATTATTTCGCGAGTTGTGAATTTGAAAATTCTAGATTTCGAATTACTAATCAAGTGAAAATTTAAAATAAAATATATAAAACGTGTCGACGAAATTCTGCAAAAATTAAATTAGATTTGTAAATTATCAAATTAAGCAGGGACAGTTCGTTATATAGAGCCAAGGAGCCGTGGCACTACCTGTGGTTTCAAGCTCAGCAAGAATTTTTAAAACACTTTCGCCAGTTACTTCGGTCTAGGAAGATAAATCGTTCTTTCTTTCTTAAAAAATAGGAGGGCGGGGGGGTATATTGTATAAGTGGCTCTACCATTAACATGTTCAACGAGCTGGTTCTGTAACCATTATATAAACGAGACCACTTTTGGACTTTCCCATCATTCATCACATCTTACCCATACTCTTCAAAGAGTTGGCAATTGATTTTGCCAGGACGAGTGTTTTTTGCATTTCAAATCAGCAATCGGCGGGATTAGTAGTGGACATAACTAATCTCAAATTGCCATAAAATATCGTCTATCCCATTTAAAGACTGACCGACAACATAGCTGAATGCTTAGAGAAGTCATTTTTCAGTAAAACAACTTCGGAGAAGGCTATGCGCGGATAGGATCCAAAAACCGTTCTTACTTTGAAAATGACCCTCGTATATGCTTTGCTACCGTGTAACTTTCAAACCCATACTTTAAGCTCTTCAAATTCAATGTTTCGTGGGTTGATAGATAATGTAATATTTTAGTATGTTTGGTAGGCCGTGAAGTGACACTTTTACCGCTTAGATTTTTAAAATGCTTTGTAAGTGACTAGGCTTTTAAAGTAGTGCACTAATCAGATGAAACTTCTCGTCCTACGAGTATGATATTTTGTTTCGCCAATCAGATGAGACTTTACGGCCCACCTTTTAAATATTCATTACACGTCACATGTGAAACCATGATAAGATTTCTAAATTCTTTGCCGCTTTTCTAATCTCTGGCGGAGTTAATATCACATGAGGTAGCATGGTCCATGATTATAAATGAATGCACCATACACACCGACAAAATGCAAACATCACAATGCAGTGACGGCTTGCGGGGTGACTCAAGGTACGACCGAGGTAGCAGATGTGACAATACAGATAGATACAGCACGGCAAACATAACTTGCCGTTACGCACTGGCAAAATTGATTGCTCGATAGATTTCGTGAAGAGCTCCTGCGCGCCTTGTACATTCATTTTTAAAAGTGACAGTGCGATGGATTTTTAAAGTAAATTATTTCGTGGTTATGCACTTACTAGTTGGCGGCGTAACTGCACTATCTGTTTTACCACCTCTGCTGCCTCGGCCGTACCATGAGTCATACCGCGAGCCGACACTACCACTATGTCTATTATAAATGTCAGTTTTTGTTTAAAATTTTATTCCTACGAAATTTGTACACTAAGCTACCGACTATACCGGGTGTTTCAATGAAGCGTCGAAGTAACTTTTTGCCCTTAAATATTTAAGATAGAAAAATATGATTTATATTAAAGTGGTAGATAATTATCGACTCTATAATATGTTTATGTATACAGGGTGCCCCACAAGGAAGAGTCAACACAAACTTGTTTTTTTTTTAAATGGAACACTAGGTATATTTTTGCATTTTTATGCGTAGTTTGTAACAGAGCCCTGCAGAAGCGGATTTTTGAAAGCCCGACCCGGCCCGGCCCGATAGTGAACATTTAAAACCCGGCTCGGCCCGGACCGATGAAACAAAAATGTGCTGCGGGCCCGGCCCGGCCCGGCCCTGAGCTGAAAAATGTTGAATTAAATAAATAAAATTACTGGACCCATGTATTCCTTACAATTCATAAAGTCCATTAAATTCATGTTAATAAATATAACCCAATTTATTTTTCAGTGCACTTAGTTGTTACTTTCCAAACTATAATAAAATTAAATATATCTAAGCCCGGCCCGGTCTGAATTATCAATCGGAAAGCCCGGCACGGCCCGGAGTTTGAAAAATACGGCCCGACCTGGGCTTTCCGGGCCCATGCAGGCCTCTGGTTTGTAATACTAATTAAACTGACAATAACTTTTGTTGGGTTAAATTTGCCCGTTTCTGCGTTATTCTGGGTTTTAGGGCAAAAACAAGCACTATTTGAACAGTTGAAAAATAAAAGCGTTTTTTGACAATAGAAATGTTATATTTTTAGATGATTAGGTTTGTTTAATTAATTAAATGCTATTTTTACGAAGTACGAAGACCTTCGCTACATGTAAAGAAACTTTTATTTTTAATGGAACACCCAGTATATTTGAATAGAAATTTAAAGCCTTTATAAAAATACATAGTTTGCTAGGTTGATAAATATTACTTTCGATTTTTTCGGTCATCCACCTTTTTTGCAGGCCTGGTATCATTTCGGATTTCCTTTGGAAAACGTCTATATTTAGTGCGGGTATTCTGTGTTTTACATTTGCGACATTGTTCCATCTTTTCGAGTATCTTTTCTATCATCCAATCGTTTCTTGTCTTAGATCTTGATGGAATCGGTAGTTTATTATTTGTTCTTTCATTAGAGCTTTTAATGTTAAACCAAAATTCTTCAATATCATCTGTATCTAGTAAGTTTGTAATTTCGTTATTTAAAGTTTGTTCGTATTGTTCTTATTTTTTTTTTTCGGCATTTTTAGGATCTGGTGCTTTTCTGGACTTCTTAATTTTGGCTTCAATTTTAATTCGATGTTGGAGTATAGTAGGTAATGGTACGAAATCTTTGGTTTATTATGATAAAATCCATTTGGTTTCGGACTTTGTTATTTACAGTCTTGAGGTCATTTCCAGGTATATAATCATCTGTTTGGTGGTTTATATCAAGTACATTACTAAAGTCAAAATAGTCTCTTGTCACTTTGTTAAATTTCAATGTCGATAATTATTAGAAGCCACTTTCGATTTTTATTTAGAAAAATGGCTATTGGAATGGTTCATAAAACGCGTTCTCTTCAAATAATTTTTAATGCGTTAGGAATTGGGACAGGGTTGTCATCAGGAAAAATGTTTTAAACCAATTGTATAAAACTGATTTTTTTCTGGTTTTATTTTTTTGTGCTGAAATCACTGAATCGATTTCAATAAAATTATAGGAGTATGTAGGCAACTTTAAAAGGTACTCAAATAAGCAATAAAATATATAGCATGTAATTTAAAAAATATATTATCAGGACGTCACACTTTTTAGGACACCCTGTATAATCAAAAATATTTTCCTGATATGCATCCTAGGATACAAATATATTCTGCAAAATATTGAAATCCTAATTTAATTAGTAACTGAGCTATAGAAGATGGGAGGTGAGATGCAGGACCCTTTATACGTAAGCAGCCGTAAGCATTTAAATGCATGCAGTAGTTTTGCAACATACTACACACACCGGCAAAATTAAAGAAACGGAGATAAATTCGATATATTTTTCTCCGTGCAACTTTTTCGTGGCAATTTCAGCGGCATCTCGTACAACCAAGTTAAACTAACTAATTGCAGTTCCTTTTTCAAAGCTATGTGCAATTTGAAAGCCTCTTAAAAAAATAAAACAAAAAGTAGCGTTTCTGCAATAGAAAAATGATACACTTTGACTTGTTTTAAACATGTAATAAATAAGAAAAATTGATGATAGTAAATAAAAAAAACAAATTCGAACGATAACTTATTAAAATATACGAACTTTTATCCAGAGAAAATACGCGTTTCAAATGTAAGGCAACACTTAACACATTGCAATACAACTTAAAGAGGTGTCAAATGTTTTTTGATAAACGTTTCAAAAAATGACATATGGTAGTAGGAAATTCGACGCCGTCTCGACCGAGCCAGTAAAAAAAATTCATGAATAAAATTAAATATTGTATCCGTTCCTTTAATTTTGCCGGTGTGTGTAGTTAACTCTTTCGCTGCAGCCATATGATTTTTAAAAGCTTTGATATTACTTGTTAATGACTAATTAATTTCACTAAATATCATCTACCATATTTTTGACTTCGATTAAAAATATATAGTAATCTGGCTTTTACTTATCGAGTTAGGGAAATTCCATTTTCCTGCCGCAACGCAAAATGTTTCAACAAAGGCAGAAATACAGACGATTCAAGAAAAAAATTACTATTTTGTATTTTTGGGCAAATTTCAAATGTATACTTGTAACCAGTGTTGCCAGGAGTAATTTTTAATTTTCCCCAAATATTTCATAAAAACCCCCCAGAATACCCCTCGCATAAAATACCCACCCCAAAAAATACCCCATCGATTGAAGTTCTCCAAAATACACACCAAAACCTTAATTTATAATTTACCCCCATTTCGGAGAAAACCCCCCCCCCAATCTGACAACACTAGGATTAGAGAAGGCGCGCTGATAAGATTTCGAAATTTGCACAAAGAAAAGTTGTTCCGAAAATATGTAGGTAGTACAAAAAGGCCATTTAAAAAATTAGAAAAATATTTAATCGTGCTGTGGTATCCTCCAAATAATTAAAATAATTCTTTAATGTTCGGAAAGCATCGCTAATTAACTACTTAAAATGGTTTGCATTTGTTTTTCACAATTTCCTAACAGTTCCAGTTATACCGGGTGATCAGTTTCATTCCGGGCCAAAGTATTATATTTAACAATTACTAAAAAGAACTAAATTGACAGCAAAAATGATTTTTGTGATTTAAAATTTTTTGAAAAAAAATCAAAAATCGAATCGAAATATTTGAAAATTAAGTAATTCCTTAAACACAAATCGCGCAGTCTGTATTTTCTATCTAAATATCAAAGTACATTAGTTTTATCTTAAAACAACCACTAAAACAAAAAATTTCAAATTAAATAAATAACCTAAAATTAATACAAAAATCAAGTATAGGCCTAAAATATCAAAAATTCAGTCTGCAACATCTAAATTATAGGGCGACAAAATCAAAACCTTGGACCAAAAAACTCGAAAATATCGACCAAAAATTCGCTCATTACAATCTACAATTGAACAACATTAAAATTAATAATTACGGTAACAGAACTAAAAACATTGGTAAAAAATTGAAAACTCTTGGGGAAAATAAAAATGCAGTCAAAAAACAGAAACTAAATCGAAAAGTTTGGTTTAGGTGCCAAAAACATCTAAAATATAGGCCAAAAAGCAAAAACTCTGGTCAAAACAATAAAAATGCAGGCTAAAAATTAAAAATTAAAGCAAAAGCAAAATAATTTGACATTTTCAGCCCCAAAACTCTTTACCTCAAAGTAAATTGCCGAAACTCTAAATTCAAAAATAATTTTAAAAATTCGCCCATAAAAACAATAATTCAGGTTAAAACATCTAAAATTTGGTTAAAAAAACTCGAAAATACCGGCGAAATGTCTGCACACAAAAATCAACAATTCAGGCTAAAAATCTAAACTATTGACCAATCAAAAATTCGCTCGTTAAAATGTATAATCAATGTAAGAAAAAACTAAGAATATAGGCAAAAAATTTAGACCGAAAATCGTAAACTCTCGGCAAAAATAAAAAATGCAGACCAGAAAAAAAAATAACTACTACTATTCGAAAATTATGGTTTATAAATATAAAAACTCTAAAATTTTGAACAAAGAAATGAAAAACACAATCCAAACATCTGAAATATAAACAAACAATCAAATATCCTGATGTAAAAAATAAAAAATGCTAAAAAATTGACACTTTATACAAAATAAATTGCCGAAACTCAAAACTCGAAAGTAATTAAAAAAATTCGCCCATAAAACAATATGTAGAAAATTTCAACAAACTATTAAATAAATTTTGACCAAAATCAAAAACTCTAAAAGTTAGAACAAATAAAGAAATAAAAAATGCAGACCAAACATCTAAACTATAAGCAAAAATAAAAATAAAATTTCTGGTCTAAAAAAATAAAAATATGAAAAATCAAGCAAAAGAAAAATAATTTTCCATTTTCAGTTCCAAAAATAACTTTGGCCCAAAATAAATTACCAACTAGAAACGCGAAAATGTTTAAAAAAAGATAGAGGACAAAAAATCCAAAACTCGAAAATACCGGCAAAAAAATCACGCATAAAAGTGAATATTTCAGGTTGAAATATAGGACAGAAAATCAAAAATTCGGGCCTAAAAAGAAACAAATGCCGACCAAAAAATCGAAAATTTTAACAAACAAATCCAAAATTTTAACAAACAAATCGAAAATTTAAACCAAAATATAGAAAAATTATTAAGTTATACAGAAACTGCGGGTCAAAAATCTAAATCCAGGCCTAACGATAAAAAATGCAAAACAAAAAGATTGAATATTTAATATAATAATAATAATTTATTTACGGGCAACGAGCGTTGCGTTGTTTTTAATTTCCCAAATATTTAATAAAACTCCCCCAAAATTACGCCGCTGTCCCTCTCCAAAATAATAAATTTTGAAAATAAAACGTAAATACAGTGGCTCAAACTGAACCCGATAAAGTCACAGCTATTTTTACCATATCATCGCATCAACATAAACTCCCCATCCATAGTTATGAATAATCATGAAATCAAACCAACCAATACCGTGAAATATTTAGGTATAACTTTGGATAATAAACTGTCATTCCGAGAACACTGCAACAATATGAAAAGGAAGTCCTTGAAGAGGGCCAAATGCTTTAAACAACTGACTTACAGCAAACAAGGAATCAATGTTAAAACAGCAGCCACTATATACAAAATGATATGCAGACCTATGTTGGACTATGGCCACATCCTCTTTTCCACAGCTCGACCCTCAGTTAAAATGAAACTATCCGTTGCAGAAACATCATGCTTACGCACCCTAACCAGAATAAGAAACCCTATTAACCCTCTTCATAACCCGTCCAATATCCTTCTTTACGAATTAACAAAAGTTCCAAAATATCAATCCCGAATAGACAAACTGATCGCAAAATTTGCACTAGGTATGGACCACGAATCGTTAGACAATATGGTGATAAAACGAGATAGGGTTATGCAAAATACTTACAAGTACCCGGTTAAACCACTTTATGAATACTTAAAAGATAGCGTTAGGGAGCATCATTAAACAAAGTATAATCTGCTATATATTTTTAAGTGAATGTTAGTCCATATGTATATATATATTTTTTTCACATTTCATCAAAGATTGTTAAATTTAAATTAATCAGAATCTATGTTTACACTAATTTTAAGACCTTTTCATTAATTTAATTTAAGATTCACTAAGATGTTACACGCCAGAATTGTATCAAAAAAGGCTGAAAGACTTCGGTCAATGGCCATTTGTAGCTCTTTTGTAAACTGAGTTTCAATAAATTGTATTACTACTACAGTGGAAAATATACAAAATTAAAGCATTATAATTATAAAATTGATTAAAATTTATTATTCATCTTCATCCTCAATATTTTCATCTTATTTTCGGCACACATGCATATTTTTTAAATGAAAGTGCAGCATCTCATTGAGGGGTAACAAAATTACGAAAACGGCAATAACAGAATCCCTATGACAACTTCCATAAATGATATTACAGGTTTTTCCTCATTGCTAAGGAAAATGACTGACTTCTGTATGGTAATGATTATTTCTATACTCGGCGCACCGAATCGGTGGTATCATGGGTTTGCGTGATTTTCACGTGACGTTCGCTGATTGGTCAGCGTTAACGCATGTGAAACGTGAGTCACGCAGCCGAAATTTTTAATCAGGCCCGTTATATGCCATGTGTTCTCGTTTTTCTGTCTTATTTAAATGTAGTGATTACGTTCTATCCTTAAATCAGCCTTTTTCAATTACGATTAATTAGGAAGTGGTAAATACCTAGTTAGTATTTGTGGGTAAAGTAGAAAAATTTATATTTCCGGCACAGAACTAAAATGTGGCAAGGCTGTGTGAATCAGGCTTTTCATAACGTCTCGACGAACTATCACGAGGACGCGGGGTGAACGCAACTAGATCATACCACCTGGTCGGCGCGCCGAGTTTAGCAAATGTAATAAATAACATGTTCATTAATTTCCCCAAAAATACCCCTCATATAAAATACCCACCCCAAAAAATACTCCATTGATTGAAGTTCCCCAAAATACACCCCAAAACAATAATCTACCCCCATTTTGGGGAAAAAAACACCAATCTGGCAACAGTGATTGTAACGTAGGAATGTATCTATTAATGTAAAATACAAAAATTTGGTAGGGTTGGCAATACAATACAAGGCAGTGGGTAAGAGAAGCGTTAGCGCTACTACTTAGTAGCGGTAGCTGTGTGCGAAGCCCTGCGGCAGGACTTTGGTCACCCAGTGGTGACATGTAACGGTCCCTTAAGTAAAGTAGGCGTCGCTGTTTCATGTTTTGAAATATATTTTTCAAATTTTGTTTTGACATTTGTCAAAATTTTCTCCTTCAAACATAATTAAAAAATGGTGATGTTATATGTAAACTATATATAAATAATATTTTAAATCTACATCGAGCATTTGCAGGATCGGATAATTACAATTCGAAGGGGAATCTAAGCTTCTCACGCGGAAATGGTTGAAGAAGAAAAGATGCGGGACTAAAATATATGTCACTTTTGATCTAACCGAGAAGTGACGGTTTTTTACTTGAAAATAAAATTTGCTTCTTATTCTGAAATCTGAACTTCTCACATGGAAAATGTCCAAGAAATAAAGATGCCAATTTGCATTTTTATCTAACCTGGAAATAAGGTAAAGCTTAAATTAAAGGAAAACTAATTGTAAGCTTCTCACATGGAAAACGTATTTTTTAAATTGACTTTCAGATTTTTCCTTCTTGCAAAGTCAAATCCGAACACGGACACGAAAAACATTTATGTTCGACTGTACGAAAATAGTAACTTTGGTGATTTCTTTTAAGGTCAAAATGGCGTACATTTCGTACTAGTCCCATAATTGATAAAGTAAATTGGACTCTTATGTCAGGGTCAGATATGACAGATTTTAATTTTGGTTTCGTTTCTTCGAATAAAAGTTGCACTTTTTAAATCCTTCCAAAATGGCGAAATATATACTTCGTGTTGGAAAACGAAAATTTGTCAACCAGAAATTTTCTTGCTCTCAAATTCAAAATATTTCAGATTTTCCATCTTTAAGGGTACAGAGTGGCCAAAATTATCTTGAATACTAAGGGGGTTACTTCCTCAGCCGCTTTCCATTAAAAAAAAACGTGATTTTTCTAGAAAACTACAGGACCGATTTCTCTCAAATTTTGCACATATGCTCTTACATCCAAAATAAGCATTCAAGGCGGAGGAATTAAAAAAAATATTAATTGGAAGCAGAATTATGACATGAAAAAAAAGCCTAGACATTTTTCGAGTTCCTTATATTAAAAAAAACACCACTTAACTCATGGAAATAATCTTAGCCATTTTGGAAGATATAGATACCACCTTTAAAACAAACAAAAAATCGTGTTGATAACTTTTATACTTTTGAAGAAAAGTGTACTTTTCAGGAGAGTCAAAAGACTTAAAAATAGTTCCTCACTTTGCTTACAAATTTCGGTCACTTCTACTAATAGGAAAAATGTAAAATCATTTTTTTATACGCAGAATTGAGTGTCATCAGAATCGATGATAAAAAAATAGTGATGTGGCCATCATATTACTTTCTCCGACTTGATGGTATCATAGCCATTTATATTTACGCTTTCATGGTTTATTTTCAATTGAAATCATATTTTAAATGTACATCGAGCGTTGTGTAAACTCGAATGAAACTGACGTTTAAAACGTCAAAATTATGAAAGATGGAAAAATTATCAAATGCAAAAACTCAGTTTACTCAAAAACTAAAGGGATTTCGAAAAAAAACTTATTCGTTATAAGTTGTTCATTTTAGCATTCTCTACAATTATTATTAACATAAATTTGCTGTAACTATTATCGTTTTATAATTATAAACCAAAAATTTAAAAAAAATAATAAATTTTTTTCTCGAATAAAAATAATTTTATGAAAAACATTTTCAAGCAAAAGATGTTCATTTTGATTCATTGTTGTCTTCAATGTTTGTTTAAATGTTTTTGTTGTATTTTTCATATTTAAGAAAATATTGACAAAAAACAAAAAACAGTTAAGGTAAACGCCCACTTTCGGTGTACGAAATTTTATTTTACCAAAAGCTTTTAAGTTCTTCAGATTATCAAATGAGACCGATGTTCAAAGTTTCATATCAATTGTTCTATTAGTTTTTGAGATACAGCGCACACAGCCAGACACACACAGACAGACACAAAAAAAAATTCCAGAAATTGTTGAAATGGCATCTAGGGACGGACCCCAAAACGGATATTTCCGTAAAAAAAATTTTTGAAAAAAAATCACGATCACAATACTTTCTCGTACTTCGTAACGGAGAAAGTAAAAAACACCACTTAACTCATGGAAATAATCTCAGCCATTTTGGAAGATATAGATACCACATTTAAAACAAGAAAAGCACAAAAAATCGTGTTGATAACTTTTATACTTTTGAAGAAAAGTGTACCTAAATTTGAAAAAGTAACTTTTTCAGGGGAGTCAAAAGACTTAAAAATAGTCCCTCACTTTGCTTACAAATTTTGGTCGGAAAAATGTAAAATCTTTTTTTTATACGCAGAAATGAGTCATCAGAATCGACGATAAAAAAGCGATTATTTTTTCATTTTTGACCCCTTGAAGAGTGCCCATCGTAATCAGCGACTCGAAATTTATAAAATAATAATTAGCAGCGAATTTTAAAATTTCACCAAATTCTCAAAAATATGCAAATGTTTCTTTAAAAAAATCACATTCTAAACAGAAATTTTCAAAATTAATTATTAATACACCGATGTGTAGATTTGGTTTAGGCAATATAAATATGGCAAATGTAGTTTTTAAAGGAAATGTACTTTTCGAAACAATTTACTCTTTTTAAACAATAAACCTACGATCCAAAATTTAAAAAAAAATATATCAGCATCGTTTTTTATTACCTTAAAGTATCTTAAAGTATAGTCGATTATAAATCATTTACTTAAAATATCATCATGGTGATGGTTGCGACCGTTACTACATAGTAATTCATTATATAATCACTGAATAAAACACTATGTTTTTTATCACAATTTACTACAAATTGTGGTAAAAAACATAGTAAGTGTTTTATTCAGTGATTATTTAAAATATAATGTTTGATCAAATCTCTCTAAAATAGATAATTCATGTGTCAATTAAAATTAAACATATTTAGCTCCGTCGTGTTCGAGGAAAATTTAATAAATATTAAATTTACCAAAATTCTTAGAAAAATCTCATTATATCAAATGCAACTAAAACGAATCATGATGGTGGATTAAAACGTTTTGGAATGAAACTTTGTTTTGTATGAAATCCAAAATTTAATCCAAAATCTAAAATTTTCCAAGTTTAACCCTTCATTGCGTTTATGTGCTTATGGTACGGTATTGTAGCATTAGCCATTTTTTGTTTTGACATTCAGTATTTTTAATTTTAATGCAGTAAAAGCATCCACACAAATACGCCCACATTTTAAAATAAAGTTTTAAAGGATATCAGGTGAATTTACTTACAGCTGATAATTAGTTTTGTTTGAAATATTAACGCATCAATTAGTAGGTATAATATAATTATTAGTTACTTAAATATTTGTAATGCAAATCAGTTCGTTTTATTTGTTTCGCAATTGTATTTTAACCTGTAAATTAAATTGCAACTTAAAGTAAAATAATCACAAAACTGTTAAAATCCAAATGGTTTTTATTATTAATTTTATGGTATTAGTCGTGCCTACTCGGGTAGGCAGACCTGCCTACCCTCACACCGATGTAACGCCCGATACTAAAATTATTTTTTAATTTTATTTTGGAGTTTTGAAACTATAAGTCTTTAATTTGGTTACTAGTGTTCTAGCATTTTTTTGAAAACAGATATTGGAACCCACAATACATTTTATTGTTTGAAGAACGAAATTATACCTACTGAAATAACATCCAGGATCCTTTAATGAACGTGTATGCAGATGATGATAGTACTCACCTATGATTGGTATAGTCCGCTTAGTATCAGCACAATTACCGAAATTTCAAAACAAAAAAATCCAATGATCTGAAATGATATTCGAGTATTTAATACTTGAAAATACCCTTCACGCCGCCGATCTGTCAAGTTGCGCAACCATAATCGAACTATTAATTTAAGAGGACGGATTGTATAAATATACCCTTTCTAGTCTACCACCACCACCGAAATTTTCTACGTCAATTGTCAATTGTTTAATTTAATTACTTACAAGTGTACCCCTTATTGCCTGCTATCGGTATCACCTTTACTCACTGACTGATCTCAGTTGGGCGATGATGATGATGATGACGCGGTCCTTGTCGGTACCGGATATGCCTTTGTCCCCAGTTTCCGGGAAAGTAGTTCGGGTCACTGGATGGTCATTACACACATACACATATCAATCTGTGCAAGCGAATTTGATTCGCCGAAACCGTTCGCTGGACCGTCTCCTAAATCGAATGGTGGATGCGCCGGCAAGTGCTTCTCCGTCCGTCTTTGCTTGACAGAGGTTGGACTACAGTTTGCCGATATCCACTCTAAGAATTTTTTTTTGGCGACAATAACAGTTTTACATGAGGTAATATTATTAATGTAATATATTTCAATACGTAGATAGTGTAAGCAGTGCTTTTGTGCAAAGAAATATTTTAGCGACCCAGAAAAAAAAAAGTTGTACTAATTCATTTACAACTTTTTTTTTATTTTATTTATTTATTTATTGACGGACGAACCTTTTTACAAGAAAAATTTAAAATAAAGAATACAATAAAGAAATCAAAATAAAATATTGCACCATATAACTAATACATAACAATAACGATATATTACAAAAGTAGAATTACTACTATATAAACTATACAGATTTAATAATTAAGAAAAACATATACCAACAACATATGGTGATACATCAATATATTTTAGATGGCGTTTAAATTTATTGTAAGATGTATCATATAGGAAAAAATTAGGGAAAACACAAACCAGATTGCATAATCTGAACATTCTGCACAATGCATTATTTCTAGCAAAATTTGATCTGTGAAAAGATTCTTTAAAAACAGTAATGTTTCTTGTTTTGAAGGCGATGTTGAAATTCAAATATGCGAGAAGCTCACAACAATTTATAAAACTGTTCACTAATTTATAAACTACACACAAATATGCATGTATTCGCCTATCACGTAAAGTTGGTAGGTTAAGAAAAGAAAGCATATTGACTATATTCAATTCTACTAATCCCAATTCTAAAAGAAATAGACATTAAGAATTTGTTTTGAACACGTTCTAGTTGATCAATCTTATTATTATATGCCGGCGACCAAATGCAAGAAGCATATTCAAGTTTAGGTCTTACTAAAGAAGTGAATAGTATTTTTTGGGTACTGATAGAAAAGTTTCTGGCAAATCGATTAATATATCCAAGCATCTGTAACGCTTTTGAACAAATGCAGTCAATGTGTTTCGAGAAGGAGAAATTACAGTCAAGTAACACACCAAAATCTTTAACACTTGCTTAACAGATGGTAATAGATGATCATCTACTTAAAAGATGTACGAAAATAAACTATTCAAAATGATATTAAATTGGGAAACCTTCTAGCATGGATTTTACTAATTTTTCTGCATTATAAATTACTATTAATTTTGCTAATTTCAATAATTAACATTTTTCTCTTGTGATTGATAAAAACATGATAACCTTTCCTTTTAATTTGCAAATAAAACAATAAATACAAAAAATAAATTATTAATGAAAAAAATCCAAATTTAATTTTCACCTATTCCACTATTGCTTCGACATATCCACCCTCTCTTTCAATACATTTCATCGTTCTATTGGCAAATTCCCGCATAGCTTTCCTTATCATATCTGGAGAAATTTCCCGGCATGATTCTGAAATTATCCTCTCCAAATGATTAATATCTTGAAACGGCCCTTGTTCGTAAACTTTTTGTTTTAAGTGACCCTATAAGTAGAAATCCAGAGGGGTCAAGTCAGGGGATCTAGCAGGCCAAATAAGATCGGAATATCTGTGAATCACTTTTCCATTGAAAATATGTTCAAGATAGTTCCTAGTATTTAATGTACTGTGGCATGAGGCACCGTCTTGTTGGAACCAAATACATTGACGTTCTTGTTAGGGAAGTTCGTCCATAAAATCATTGATGTGATTTTGTAAAAATTGTAAATAACGTTCGGCATTCATAGAATGGTGGAACGAATACGGTCCAATTAATCTGTTTTTATAAATACCAAACCACACGTTCGTTTTAAACGAATATTGGTCAAGAGTCTTTATTGTAAAATTGGGATTTTTCTCAGACCATCAGCGACAATGTTGTGACGAGACAATTCCATTTGCAGAAAATGTTGCCTCATCGGAAAAAAATTATACGTCTCATAAAAAAGGATCATCTTCTAACGTTCCTTGGATGAGACAGCAAAAATCAAAGCTCCTATCATAATCCCTTTCTTTCAATGTGTGAACGAATTTTGGTTTGAATGGTTTGTATTTATTTACTTTTAAAATTCTTGCCACTGTATCTTTACTTACATTATTCTGTATCAAGGATTTCCTTTTGCGCAATGACATTTTTGGATATTCTACAGCAGACAACATTACTTCTAACTGCGTGTTCTCATTGGCAACTAATTTGCGGCGTTTTACATTAAAATGATTTTTAATGCTTCCACTGGTCTTGAATTTGTTTACCATTTTCGCCACAGTTGAATGACTAATATTTCTATTGGGATGTCTATAGTTAAAAATACTTGCTGCTTCTTTATGTGTTTTATAGTTTTCTCCTACAATACAGTTCAAGTTTGGATTATTGACGCTTTTCTTTCCACCTAGGATGTGGCAATTGTTTTGATAGAAAATCAGTAATATATTATAGTTTAATTGATTTTGAGCTTTTGATGCAAATTCCTTGATTTATAATTAATTTAGGGTTTTTCAAAAATGCATTTTTTTCGTTTTCCTAGTTCAAGTTTGAATTGTTGCCGCTTTGTTCCCACCTAGGATATGGCAATTGTTTTTACCTAAAATCTAAAATGCATTGTTGTTTTATGTATTTTAAGTTTTTAAAGGAAATGCATCGAATGGTTAATTGTTTAGAATTTTTTCAATCGTTGAAAATATTTTTCGTTTTCCTAGTTTACGTTTACATTGTTAACGTTTACTTTCCTCAATTGTTTTAATCGCAAATCAAAAAAAGCTTTAATGTTTTATGGATTTTAAGCTTTTGAAGAAAATTTATCAGTTGATTAAATCTTTTAGAATTTTTTAAACCGTTGAATGCATATTTCGTTTTCCCAGTTGAAGTTTGGATTGTTAACTTATAGTTTCTTCTTAGAATACGGCAATTGTTTTGATCGAAAATCAGGTGCGCATTGTTGTTTTATGGATTTTAAGCTTCTGAAAAAATTATCGGGTAATAATTTTTTTTAGAATTTTTTAAGCCGTTGAATGCATTTTTGATTTCTTAATTCAAGTTTGGATTGTTGCCGTTTTGTATCCACCAAGGATGTGGCAATTGTTTTGTTGGAAAATCAAAAATGCATTATGGTTTTATTGATTTTGAGCTTTTCGAGCAATTTTTGTGGTTGATAATTTTTTTTAGAATTTTTCAAAAGGATGAACGCATTTTTCGTTTTCACAGTTCGAGTTTAGATTATTGCGGTTTTGTTTTCACCCGGGATGTGGCAATTGTTTTAATAGAACATTATAAATACATTATTATATATACAATATCTTTATTTGCAGACAGTACAATGTTAAGCAAATATAATACATTTAAAATTTACAAAATTATTTCTGCTAAACGGCTATCGACCCGCGGTCTTTCAGCCATACATTATTATTTTATCGATTTTGAGTTTTAGAAGTAAATTTCTTGATTCATTATTTTTTAGACTTATTCATAAATCGCTGCTTGCATTTTTTCGTTTTCCCTGTTCAAGCTAAGATGGTTGTCATTTTGTTTTGATCTAAAATACGTTAATTGTTTTTTTCCTACTCATCCCGCAAAATATCACTTTCGGAACTTGTCACGTAAATTACTATTATAGTGAATTAGGAATGAATTATTTTTCAATGGATTTTGAGTTTTTGGAGCAAATTCCTTGACTGATTAATTATTAGGATTTCAAAAATTATTGAATGCATTTGTCGTATTCCTAGTTCAAGTTAAGATAGCTGCCATTTTGTTTTGACCTAGGATCTGGCAATTGTTTTTATGGTGAATTGGAAATGCATTATTTTTCAATAGATTTTGATTCCTTGACTGATTAAATTTTTAGATTTTTTCAAATTGTTGAATGCATTTTTCGTTTTTCTAGTTCAAGTTTCCAAGTAAGTTGTAACCAATTTAAACTTATAAAATAATGCAACGCCGAAATGATAATCGAAATTTAAGGTTATGTTTATATTTGTTTCTCGTTCCTCGTGTCAGGCATCGATCGACGCTAATTAGAAATCCACACCGAATTAAGACACCGACTCAAGCGGCTCTTTTTCGCCGCGAATGAAACATGCTTATACTCTCGCTGTTTCTTCGGTGATATTCGTTTTGCAAACAAAGTGATAATACATATAATAAATTACAAGGTTTCCTCTGTGTATGTTGTGTTGCCTAAACGTCGTCACCGAGAGCCAAGTGAATTCATGCGTCCGGCCATTGTCACCGAGTTCCTACATTTTCCACGCGGATAAAAAGTGAACAATACGATGCCTCCGTTTTCTTTAGCCTTAGTGGTACTAGTGGCGAACTCCCCAATATGCATTCGAACATATTCAGTGTGTAACGCATTGGACGGTTCCAATTATCCTATGAATTAACGGCAATTTTACATTTTGATGTCGACATATGTCACGTTTAAGTACTGCCAATCGCAACAACTAAAATGTTACCACAAATAGTTTAATAATGAGCAAAACTGTAAAATAAAAAATCTTATTATTAAACTATTTTTGATATAACAAAAGGTCGATTGTTAAACCAAAGTAGAAACACATATTTTGATTATTGTTAACGTATGTGCATTTTTTGACGAGAACAAAGGTTTTGTACTACTGTAATTTTAACTTTTAATTTAAACATGTTTGACCTGGAACATTTTGGGTGGAACGAGGGGTACGCAGTGTTACAAAAATTATAGAAGTTGTACATAGATGTCGAAAGTTTGAGAAACACCACTCTAGAAGGCGATGAAATTATTGTTTTAATAAAGTTATGTTAGCAGTTATCAGTAAGTGTCAGTTTTAATGGAGTCAGTGTTACAGAATGTTTTATGATTGTCACGCGATCACATCTGAACATTTCGTGAATGCCGTCAACAATATGAAGAGACGAGGGATATATAGAAAATGTATGTATTGAAGATTTGCTGTAGTCATTTTTGTTATTAAAATTTATTCAACTGAGATATAACCTTAAATAGTAATTTGTCTCTTTCACGACCAACCATTATCAACATTAATTTTTAAAACGATATAAGGTATTCGATCATATGGGTAATTTATTTTAAAGTCTCCGAACAAGACTATAAATATTATGGAGTTACTCTGTTACGACATAGTGTCATTAAAGGAAATAAACAACTATTTTTTTGTATATTGACGTACTGCTTAGGTCAATAAGCTCTACAAATACACTTATTAAACATTTTATCTATACGTTTAAAAATATTGACAAAATGATAACGAAGTTTATTTATAGAGTAATTTATCTTATACAGTTACATCATAGTGAGTTAATAGTGCATTATATTATAAGTGAGAGAAATGTAAAATTGTATGTGAGCGAGAACTTCGAATTACGTGTACGTTAGTACTCAAATAAGAGAAATAATCAGGCTACCATTGTATGCGTAGTTGATGATAAACAGTGTAATTTTTTTTATCCAAAATCGGGTGTAATAATCGAATTACAATGGTTATTTGTGCCATGTAATGTTGCTCATTACCCCCTAGTGAGAAAATAAGTTTCTCGCGTCTTATTAAATAATATAAACATTGTTAAATCGTTTTTGATTGAGAAAGTTGTCCATTATTCGGCCGAATCATTTTCTCCACAGGTGACGTCCAATTAAATGATAGCGGTTTCATTATTCAGCAGGTGACGTCCAATCAAATGATAGCAATTTCATTGCCCAACAGGTGACGTCCAATCAAATGATAGCGTTTTCATTGCCCAACAGTTTAGTTGTTACTATGGTTACGATTTTTTGTCAGCGAACTGCCGCAATTTCCAATTAGAAAACTTATTCGTTATCTATATATATATATAAAAATGAATGTTTGTTTGTTTGTTTGTTTGTCGTTTATGGACACCTAAACCATTCCACGGATTTGGATGAAATTTTCAGAGGTTAATGTAATCATGCGGGGAAGGTTTCTGTGTAAAATAGAATAGGTTTGTCTACCATTTCTTGGTTTTCAATGTACATAACCTAACTAATAGAATTTGTTGTAATTAGGGAATGTCAGGAGGATGGAATAGTGTACGTCAGGTGTTACCAACTGAAATTGGTGCGACCTGTCGGTTGCTTTCATATATAATAAAATCTATCTATATCTATATACGTTACCAACTGAAATTAAAATAACATTAAACAGAACTAAATTTGTAAATTTGTGACGTTTGCGGTTACTTCTACCTCAGTCAGTTGCATTGCTGAGGAATTCTGCCAGTGTTCCTGTTACCGCTGTCTACTCGCCTGCAGATCGTAGCACTTTTGAACCCTTAAAAAATTATTAAAAAGGAATACATTTGTTGTAAAATAAATTATGCCACCCAAGCGAAAAGCGATTGGTCGATCTACACCTCAAACTCAGAAGCGAAAAATGTTACGAGCTTCAGAATCAGATGAGCACCGGGAAGCAAGACTGGAAATAGAACGTGTACGTACTGCTCAAGCCCGAGCATCTGAATCAGATGAGCACCGGAAGCAAGACTGGAAATAGAACGTGTACGCACTGCTCAAGGCCGATCATCTGAAACAGAAAATCAACGGGAAGAACGACTGAGAATCCAGCGACAACGAACTGCTCAAGCCCGATCATATGAAACAGAAGTACAACGGGATGAACGACTGGGAATCCAGCAACAACGAACTGCTCAAGCCCGACGAACACTGTACGCCGATTTAAATCTTTGTGCATTCCATTACGATGCTACATATGACTACAGTCTTCATCCAAGTGTGCTTATTGGAAAAATGGACAAATTATGCATGTATTGTAACGCTCTCAAATTTAACAAAGAAACACCTGGAATGTGCTGCGCGGGTGGAAAAGAGAAATTGCCAGAATTACATATGCCACCTGAACCGTTATCAACGTTGGTATCAGGTGACACAAGCCAATCGAAACATTTCTTGGCAAATATACGTAAATACAACTCATGTTTCCAAATGACTTCGTTTGGTGCAACAAATATAGTGCGCGAAAATTACATGCCAACATTCAAAGTGCAAGGGCAAATCTATCATCGTGCAGGATCACTACTACCATTGCCGTACGCAGATCACAAATTTCTTCAAATATATTTCATGGGAAACACTAACGAACAAATAGATCAACGTTGTCGGTACAATACGAGTACTAAAAGAGAAATTGTGGCTGCATTACAAAATTTATTCGATCAACACAACGAACTAATTTGACTGTTCAGAAGTGCAATTGAACAAATGCCAACTGATGACTATAAACTTGTAATTAGAGCAGACAAAACACTTGTCGGCCAACACGAAAGACAATACAGCGCACCAACAATTGATGAAGTGGCCGTCGTTATAGTTGGAGAAGAATTTAATACGCGTGATATAATTCTTCATCGGAGGAATGGCCATATTCAACGAGTGTCAGAAACTCATCGCTCATACGACTGATTACAATATCCAATTTTATTTTGCCATGGAGAAGATGGATATCGTTTCAACATAAAATTGAGAAATCCACAAACAAATGAGGAAACAAATAAGAAAGTCAGTGCATTGAATTTCTATTCATATCGATTGATGATTCGAAGAAACGCTGAAAATCATATCTTGAAATGTCGACAATTGTTCCATCAATACATTGTCGATATGCATGCGAAAATCGAAACCAAAAGACTTCTCTACATTCGATTAAATCAAAGCAAGTTGCGTTCCGAAGAGTACATTCATTTACGTGATGCCGTAGTTAATGATGGCAATGTGAATCCGAATGACTTGGGTAAAATGATCATTTTACCGGCCACATTTACTGGGAGTCCACGGCACATGCATGAATACGCTCAATATGCAATGACATATGTTCGTGCATTTGGCCGCCCAGATTTGTTTATTACGTTCACTTGCAATCCAACGTGGGATGAAATAAAAGAACTTTTGTTAACTGGGCAATCACCATCGGATCGCCATGATATTTCCACACGTGTGTTCAAACAAAAATTAAAATCTTTAATGGACTTCATTGTCAAGCATAATGTTTTTGGAGAGACACGCTGTTGGATGTATTCCATTGAATGGCAAAAAAGAGGTTTGCCACATGCACACATATTGATTTGGTTGATCGGAAAAATAACCCCAAATCAAATTGACGAAGTTATCTAAGCAGAAATACCAGATATCGAAAATGATCCACAATTATTTGAAGTAGTCACTAAAAACATGATTCATGGTCCATGTGGCTTACTCAACAAGAATTCACCATGCATGTCCAATGGAAAATGCACGAAACGATACCCAAGAAACTTACTTGCTGAGACTATTACTGGCAATGATGGATATCCACTCTACCGTCGACGATCAACTGAAGATGGCGGAAAATCTTTCAATTTAAAAGTAAGAAACAATGACATTGGCGTAGATAATCGTTGGGTTGTACCGTATTCTCCGTTACTCTCGAAAACATACAAAGCCCACATTAATGTCGAGTATTGCAATTCGGTGAAATCTATCAAGTATATTTGCAAATATGTCAACAAAGGAAGCGATATGGCAGTATTTGGAGTAGAAAATGCAAATGCATCCATCAATGAGATCAACCAATATCAACTGGGACGCTATATTAGTAGCAATGAAGCAGTATGGCGCATTTTATCATTTCCAATACATGAATGTCATCCAACAGTTGTTCATTTGGCAGTGCATCTTGAAAATGGACAACGAGTGTACTTCACAACAGAAAATGTTCTGGCAAGAGTATTGTCACCACCGCCAACCACGTTAACTGCATTTTTCACATTGTGCGGAGAGGATACATTTGCAAAGACGTTACTTTACTCTGAAGTACCTACATACTACACCTGGAATGCATCTACGAAAAAGTTTCAACGTCGCAAACAAGGTAAACCAGTTGAAGGACAAACAAATTTATATTCGACCGACGCGTTAGGACGACTATACACTGTTCATCCAAACAATGCAGAATGTTTTTACTTGCGATTACTTTTAATAAACATACGAGGCCCGACATCCTTTGAAGGCTTAAGATTAGTAAACGGTCAAGTTTGTGCCACTTATCGTGAAGCTTGCCAAGAATTAAATCTTCTTGAAAACGATACACATTGGGATACTTCACTCGGAGATGCATCGAATACAGTTCAACCATCGCAAATACACACGTTATTTGCTATTATATTAACAACGTGCTTCCTATCCAATCCCAAAGGTCTTTGGGAAAAATATAAAGGCTACATGAGTGAAGACATCCTATATCGTCTGCGTGCAACGAATGAAAATCAAGACATTCAATTCACACCAAATGTGTATAATGAGGCATTGGTTCTAATTGAGGACATATGTTTGGCAATTGCTAATAAAGGACTTATACAATTGGGAATAGCTACGCCCAATCGAACTACAAATGACATTTTAGATCGTGATTTACAGCGAGAAACACACTTTAATGTCGACGAATTGGATAGATTTGTTCAAACGAATCTTCCGAAATTACTCCCAGAACAGCGCATAGCTTATGACCAAATTATCCATGCAACTACAAGCCACAGTGGCGGTTTGTATTTCCTTGATGCGCCCGGTGGTACAGGCAAAACTTTTCTGAATTCATTAATTTTGGCAACTATACGATCTCAAAAAAATATTGCAGTGGCAATCGCTTCATCTGGGATTGCTGCAACTCTTTTGGATGGTGGCCGAACAGCGCATTCAGCACTTAAATTGCCGTTAAATATTCAAATTACTGAGACCCCCACATGCAATATCAGCAAAGATTCTGGAATGGGTAAAGTACTCCAAACATGTCAACTGATTATATGGGACGAGTGTACTATGGCTCATAAAAAAGCATTGGAAGCGCTTCATCGTACACTAACAGATTTGAGAAGAAATGAACAGCTCTTCGGTGGCGCACTCATTTTATTGTCTGGCGATTTTCGACAAACTCTCCCTGTTATACCACGTTCAACATCCGCCAATGAACTTAATGCATGTCTCAAATCGTCAGTTTTATGGCGACACGTACAAAAATTGACTTTGAAGACTAATATGCGTGTACAACTACAACATGATGCATTTGTTGAACGTTTCGCAAAACAATTGTTGGATATTGGGAATGGGAAAATGCCAATCGAAGAATCTACACAATGTATCTCATTGCCTACAAACTTCTGTGAAATCACTGCAACCACAGAAATATTGGTTCGCAAAGTTTTCCCAAATATCGCCCAGAATTATAAAAATCATCAGTGGCTGAGTTCACGTGCTATATTAGCAGCCAAAAATAACGATGTGAATGCGATCAATTACAGCATTCAAAATGAAATACCAGGTGAAGCAACAACGTACAAGTCCGTGGATACTGTAATGGATGAAGACGAAGTTGTCAACTATCCAACCGAATTTTTGAATTCACTTGATTTGCCAGGCATGCCGCCGCACATTTTAACATTGAAACTTGACGTGCCTATAATCCTTCTTCGCAACATCAATCCACCATAACTTTGCAACGGTACCAGGCTTTCAGTGAAAAAGATGATGAACAATATCATCCAAGCTACCATTTTGAATGGAACATTTAAAGGCGAAGATGTACTATTACCACGCATCCCAATGATTCCGACAGATATGCCATTTCCATTTAAACGTTTACAGTTTCCTGTGCGACTCGCGTTTGCAATGACAATCAACAAAGCACAGGGCCAATCGCTACAAGTGTGTGGACAAAATTTGGAGAATCCATGCTTCTCACATGGACAACTATATGTGGCCTGTTCACGTGTTGGAAAACCATCAGATTTATTCGTGTGCGCACCAGACGGAAAAACTAAAAATATTGTTTATCCTAAAGCACTCCAATCAACGAATTGAATCTTTATTTCTATATATTTGAGTGGCAGTGCAACGCATGCCGGGTAGCGCTAGTAATTTAATACAAACAGAAAAATCTTTAGGTGATTATTTAATATGATGCGAAAAAGTATAGTATTAAACTTGTTCACGAGTTTAATAATATACTATTCTCTCACGGAATGCATAGATCCTTCATAGGATTTTTGAAATATTTCAAATTGGCACCACGTACAGTCAGAGAAAATACAAATGCGAAACTCGATCGGCGAGGGAATGCTACCACATGTCGGTGCTCAGTTCGGCCGAAACCAGTCCCTGCTTAAAATCCATTTATGAGATAATAAAAGGGTATCCCGATATAAGATGGTCAAAATGCCACCCGACACGGATTTTTAAATAAATATGAAAATATCATTGGTTGTGACCTTAACCAAAGTAGTCGTAAGCCGTATATCAAAAAAATCCCGACATGACCCGGGGAGCCCCAAAATAAGATTTTTACAATTATATTTTTTTTAACCACTAAAAAATTATTTAAAAAAGCTGAAAAAATCACATATATTATTGTCCCAAATACCAAATTAGAATTTTTCAGGGTCATTGAACGTTATTTAGAGTATTAAAAAATGTTTGAAAATAAAAAAAAGAAAATTTGCCCACTAGTTTAAAATTTTATTTCGTCATATGATTGCTATCAATAAATACCATCTAGGTGACTTTTTCATCTTCCAACGTTTGGTGCGACATCTTCAAAAAATTCGAATAACTAATATTTTTACGATATTTTGATATTTTTATAAATTTATCAACAATTGAGCAATCATTTTATGTAAAACTATTGTTAGTATATATTTTTTTCAGTTTCGTATAAACAACCAATGTTTTGTCAAGATATGACCATGAAACCGTTAAAAAATTGTTTTTTGTTTTTTAATTACTATAAAAATCTGAATAAAACCATATACCGGGTGACCCAGGGATCTGTAAAAGCCCCATAACTTGTTTGCTATTTGAGATATCGACTTCTAGTTTTCTTGGACTGGTACCCACACTTATTCTGCATATTTTAAAAATATGTATATTTTTGTACAGGGTGTCCCAATATACATAACAAACCAAAGTTATGTTTTTTTAAATGGAACACCCTATATTTTGTACTTTATTTTCAACCCTCTTGAGAAGCTGATAAAAATAGTATCAGATAGTATGGGTCTATTATGGACCATTGGTTAGTTATGGGCAAATTTGTGGCAAAAAAAGGACACATTGAAAAAGTTGCAGAAGCGCTCCTAGCAATGCTAACGTGGTTTTTTATACACTAAAGAATTTTCCACATCATGAAGAATAATACAAATCGGCTTTGGTTCTTTTTTGTTCATACTGCTATACAGGGTGTCAACATACGCAAAATAATGGATAACTATTTTTTTTCAAATGGAACACCCTATATATCTTGCCACAAATGCATGGAATTTTTAATAAGCTTTTCAATTATGTACAATTTGTATAATGAAATATTAAGGATTCTTAAGATTTATCTATAAAAACATTTTTCTTTTGTCACCTCCTGCTCATTTTTGGATTTTCAGCCAAAACTATGCATTTTCTGAAAAAATAATATGAGACCAAAGTTGTAGAGCGGAAAATTTTCGATCGATACAGGTCTTTCGCCTTTTCCAATAATGCGTGCATTGCCCGCCAGAGTGCGCAAAATCATGACCGTATTCGCATTTTAGAGTTTTTCTCAAATTTTTTGTTAATTAATTGCACTATACCTTATTTTCCACGTCCTCTAGCAGAAAAACGGGTAATTATAGAATTATTTAAATGACCTACATCGATTGAAAATATTCCGCTCTACAACTATTAAAAGAAGAAATTTTTGCCCAAAATGCATAGTTTTGTCTAAAAATGCAAAAAACCATTGAAAAACGGAAAAATTGATATATACATTTTCAATTTGCGTTTTTAGGGAAAACTATGCATTTTTGACAAAAATTGCTTCTATTAAGAGTTGTAGAGCGGAACATTTTCAATCGATATGGGCCATTTTAATTTCCCAATAATTTTCCGTTTTTCCCCTAGAGGGTGCGGAAAATAAAGTATAGTGCAATTTATTAATAAAAAATTTGAAAAGAAAACGCTAAAATGCATGAATGGTCACGATTTTGCGCGCTCTGGCGGGCAATGCACGCATAATCTGAAAAGTTGAAAGACCTATTTCGATCGTAAATTTTCCGCTCTACAAATTTGGTCTCTATTAATTTTTCCAGAAAATGCATAGTTTTGGCTGAAAATCCAAAAATCAGCAGAAGGTGGCAAAAGAAATATGTTTTTATTGATAAATCTCAAGAATCCTTAATATTTTGCTATAAAAACTGTATATCATTGGAAAGCTTATTAAAAATGCCATAGATTGGTGGCAACTTATATAGGGTGTTCCATTTGAAAAAAAATAGTTATCTATTGTTTTGCGTATGTTGACACCCTGTATATCACTGTGAATAAAAGAGAACCAAAGCCGATGTGTATTATTCTTTATGATGTGGAAAATTTTCTAGTGTATAAATAATGATGCTATCTTTGCTAGGAACGCTTCTGCAATGCTTTCAATGTGTACATGTTTTTGCCACAAATTTGCCCATAACTAACCAACCATTCATAATAGACCCATACTATCTTATACTATTTGTATCAGCTTCTCAAGAGGGTTGGAAATAAAGTATAAAATATAGGGTGTTCCATTTAAAAAAACATAACTTTGTTCTGTTATGTATATTGGGACATCCTGTACAAAAACATACATATTTTTAAAATATGTAGAATAAGTGTGGGTACCAGTTCAAGAAAACTAGAAGTCGATATCTCAAATAGCAAATAAGTTATGGGGCTTTTACAGATCGCTGGGTCACCCGGTATATTTTTGTCCCAAATTCCAAATTAATTAAATTTTTCAAGGTCATTGAAGGTCATTTCGGGTCTTAAATTTGTTTTGAAAGTTTAACTTTTTTTCGCCCCTAAGCGATCGAGCGACAACTTAAATTTTAAACAATCGTAATTCTTCCTTACAATTCTGAAAAAAACTCGAAGGCAGGTAAGTTAAGTTTAAATACGTAGTTTTTTTTTTAATTTATTAGCAATTTAGTTTGAAAAGGGTCATATAAGCATTAAATACTATCGTTACCTTATATTCATAAACACGTGGTAAGGTAAAGTCTCTGAATATTTTCCGTAAATAAAAGTTAACATATACAGGGTTGGGCATATGTGTCGGAACACCTGATTTCTGGCTAAATGTCTATTGATTTCTTATTACTTTTAAAAGAAATGTTTATTGGTTTATTTATTCTATTCAGTGACATACTTTCATTTTCAACAGCTGCTCTATTTTTCGAGGTATGACGTCATCAGCAATTTTTTTAAATGGATCACCCTGTATATTTTTACATTTTCGAATAGATGCTTTTCCAACAATTACAATGATATAGGGTTTGGTGGGTGTGCGACTTGTGGTTTTCTAAATATTAAATAAAATAATGGAAAATGAAATTTTTATTACAAAATATTGAGCATTTAATATTAAGAAAAAAAAATCATAATAAATGTTCAAAATGGTGACCTTCAGTAGCCTGACAATAGCCTAAACGATCAACGAAGGCTTTTAAAGAGTTTTGAATAGTCTGCAGTGGTATTTCTTGCACAGCCATATTAATTCTATCTTCCAACTCTTCTAACGACTGAGGTTTGGACTTGTAGACCACAGATTTTAAATGGCCCCAAAGAAAGTAGTCCAGAGGACTTAAATCAGGTGATCGTGGTGGCCATTCAATATGTCCTCTTCGACCTACCCATCTCTGTGGAAATATTTCATTTAGATATTGACGCACGTTAATTCCGTAATGAGGCGGAGCTCCATCTTGCTGATACCAAATACCATCTGACAAAAGTTCGGGATTTAGCTCGTTTAGAAATAACCGAATTAATGCCGGAATAATTTGCTCGCGCAAAAGTTGTAAATACCGGTTGGAGTTTAAATTTTCTCTAAGAAAGAATGGTCCGATGATATGTCCTCTGATTATCCCCGCCCATACATTTAATTTTTGAGGGTGTTGGGTGTGACTTTCTTCCATCCAGTAAGGATTCTGATCAGCCCAGTAGCGACAGTTATGTCGATTTACAAAACCATCCAGGCAAAATGTTGATTCATCAGAAAATACTATGTTATTAACAAAGTTACTATTAATTTCAATGTTATCCATCATTTCCTGACAAAACTGCATCCTTCTATCAGGATCATCTTCATTTAATTCCTGCACTAAATGTACTTTATACGGATGAAAGTTATTTTTGGACAATATCCTCCTTACCGATCTCTGGCCAATACGGTGATGTAAAGCTAATTTAGGTACTGACGTTTTTGGTTCTTCTTGTAGATTCAGAAGGACATCAAGTGAATTATCTTCATTTGTGGCCCATTTACGTCGACCGGATTTTGTGCGATTTTTAACACTTCCTATTTCGTGAAACTTTTGCACAACCCTTGAAACTGTTGATTTTGAAATATGAGAATTTCTATCAGGGAATGTTGCATTAAAAATATTGCATGCATCTTGTAGAGATCTCTGCCTATCTCCAAAACCAACCATCATTAACAACGTAATTCTTTCACGTTCACTTAGTTCACCCATAATTGAACAGCAATGTTAATATTTAACACGGAATCTGTCAGTGACAATAAACAAAAACACACAAATGTTTTATCAGAAAGCCGTGGAAAAAAGATGAAAGTCAACTTGTGACGGATTGAATTATTTTATTTAATATTTAGAAAACCACAAGTCGCACACCCACCAAATCCTATATCATTGTAATTGTTGGAAAAGTGTCTATTCGAAAATGTAAAAATATACAGGGTGATCTATTTAAAAAAATTGCTGATGACGTCATATCTCCAAAAATAGAGCAACTGTTGAAAATCAAAGTACGTCACTGAATAGCCATATAAAGCCATAAACATTTCTTTTAAAAGTAATAAGAAAACAACAGACGTTTAGCCAGAAATCAGGTGTTCCGACACATATGCTTATAATTTAGAAAGTAATTTTAATTATCTATAGATATTTAAAAAATGTGAAGACCGCTAGGATATTTTTCATAGTTTTTTTCACTTATAATCAAAAAAATGAATACGACTTTTAAAAGCTAAAGAAATTAGCGTTAAGTTCTATATTATAACATTACAATATTTTACTTAATTTCCAAATCATAAGTATAACATTATATATTATTATGTTATGTTATTTAACAATTTTATTTCAAATTATATTGTAATATTATTAGTTAAAAATTAATAATTATGTATAATAATTATGTGTATAGATATAAGGTATTTGAAATTAAAAAAAAAATCTAAACTAAAAATAAACAAAGTCTTACTCTATTATTAATTTGATAAAATTTTGCTGCTCAATTGTTGATAAATATATCAAAAAAATCGTAAAAAGATTAGTTATTCAAATTTTTCAAGATGACGCACCAAACATTAAAAGAACATTGACGAAATCAAATTTTCCGTCACTTGATCGCTTAGGGGCGAAAAAATAGTTAAACCTAAAAAAAAATGAATGCCCTAAATAACCTATTATTTTGGTAAAAAATATACAAGGTATCTAAAAAAGACACCACTAAAATGATATGGTGTATTCCTGAGACAAAAAAATAGCAAATTAACTAAATTTATCTATATGAAAAATTACATACCTTCCAAGATACAGCAAGTCAAAGTTTAAGATTTTTAAAATATTTTAATCTATATCTCAAAAATGGCAGATGAGAATGATTTGTTTATTTTTTTCTGACAACTACATTAGGTGTACTACATTGTTTAAAAATTTCAAGAAATTTCTTGATAGTACAAAGGTGCTCCAGAGGACATGCTGTTTACATTATTATATAGAAGTTTTTTGTTCTTCTTTTTTTTATTTTTTTTTGTTAAAAATAAGGCGTAAACAAAAAAACTTTAAGAGTTATAAATTCCTTAAAAGTGACGAGTTGCATTGAAAAAAATATTGAATCGTAAAAAATGTGAAGAACAAAAAGGTTCTATGTAATAATGTAAAGAGCATGTCCTCTGGAGCACCTTTGTGCTTGAAGAAATTTCTTGAAATTTTTAAACAATGTAGTACACCTAATGTAGTTGTCAGACAAAAATAAACAAATCATTCTCATCTGCCATTTTCGAGATATAGATTAAAACATTTTAAAAATCTTAAACTTTGACTTGCTGTATCTTGGAAGGTATGTAATTTTTCATATAGATAAATTTAGTTAATTTGCTTGTTTTTTTGTCTCAGGAATACACCATATCATTTTGGTGGTGTCTTTTTTAGACACCTTGTATGTGAATTTTTCAGATTATTATAATAATTTTTAGTGGTTAAAAAAATAAAGTCTTATTTTTTTTTTGAGGGTTTCAAGGTCATATCTTGGCAAAAATAGGATATTTATACGAAACTGAAATAAAATTATTAATACTAAAATATTACCAATAATTTTATATAAAATTACTCTTCAATTGTGATTTTTTTCATCTTCCAATTTTTGGTGCGTCATCTTCAAAAATTCGAATAACTACAATTTTTACGTCATTTTGATATGTTTTATATATTTATCAATTGACGAGTCATTTTATTTAAAATTATTGGTAATATTTTAGTATTAATAATTTTATTTTTAGTTTCGTATAAATAACCCCATTTTTGCCAAGATATGACCTTGAAACCCTCGAAAAATAAGACTTTATTTTTTTAACCACTAAAAATTATTATAATAGTCTGAAAAATGCACATATATTTTTTACCCAAATAAAAGGTTATTTAGGTTATTCATTTTTGTTTTCAGTTTAACCATTTTTTAAATTTTAGGTTGTCACTCGATCGCTTAGAGGCGAAAAAATTACTTTCAATGACCTTGAAAAAATTTACTTAAACTGGTATTCAGGACAAAAATATATATGAGTTTTTTCAGATTTTTATAACCGTTAATAAACAAAAACCTATTTTTCGAGGGTTTCATGGTCATATCTTGACAAAAAATGGTGATGTGGCCATCATGCTACTTTCTCCGACTTGATGGTATCATTTATATTTACGCTTTCATGGTTTATTTTCAATCTAAATCATATTTTAAATGTCCATCGAACGTTTCGTAGACTCGGGTGAAACTGACGTTTAAAACGTCAAAATTATGAAAGATGGAAAAATTATACTTTAAATTCAAAAACTCAGTTTACTCAAAAACTAAAGGGATTTCGAAAAAAACTTATTCTTTATAAGTTGTTTATTTTAGCATTCTCTACCGTTATTTTTAAGATAAATTTGCTGTAATTACTATCGTTTTATAATTATAAACCAAAAATTAAAAAAAAAAAATTTCTCGAATAAAAATGATTTTATGAAAAATGTTTTCAAGCAAAAGATGTTCATTTCTTTGTAATTTTTGTTTAAATGTTTTTGTGATATTTTTCATACTTAAGAAAATATTGGCAAAAAACAAAAAACAGTTAAGGTAAACACCCACTTCCGGTGTACGAAATTTTACCAAAAGCTTTTCAGTTCTTCAGATTATCAAATAAGATGTTCAAAGTTTCATACCAATTGCTCTATTAGTTTTTGAGATACAGCGCGCACAGATAGACACACACTGAGACACAATTTTTTTTTCCCAGAAACTGTTAAAATGGCATCTAGGGACCCCAATACGGATATTTCCGTAAAAAAAGAATTTGAAAAAAATCACCATCAAAATACTTTCTCGTACTTCGTAAAGGAGAAAGTAAAAATGGGGTTGTTAAAGTAGTGGGCAAATTTTCTTTTTTTATTTTCAAACAATTTTTTTAATACTCTAAATAACATTATACAGTGCGTTTTTTTATAGATGCACCATAGGGATTTACATATTAAAATTTGTATACCTGTTAATGGCTTTCTTATATCGAATTTCAGTATCATTTTTGGTATGCTGGAAGTTTGCATTTTCTTTAACAACTTCTAATAGTTTTTATAATAAAAAAATCGTAAATTTTAAAGAAATTAAAGAAAATATTTGACTAGTAATTATTTTATTTTTATCAGTAGGCGTGTTTGTTGTCGATTGAGAACAAACATCTGCCATAGTTAGAATTTCTTAGACATTTCGCACATATGCAAAAATAATTTAAAAGTGTACACATAGTAAAAATTATTGCAATGTCTATTTATACCACCGAAGAAAAAGTGTTTATCACAGCGTATATTAGAGGTAACTCCAGTAGAGTGGTATGTTGTCATGTTGCGGTGAATCATCCCGACCGGCCAATCCCAAATAAAACAACTGTTTTGAGGTTATACAACCGATTTATAACCTGTGGATGTTTAGATGCAGACCATTCAAAAACGAAAAGAGGGAACAGTGTAGTGACTCAAGATCTAAAATAAAATGTATGTTTGGCAGTTGAAGAAGAATCTTCTAGCAGTTTAACAGGATTATCTAATCAGTTTCAAGTCAACAGAAGCAGTTGTCTAAAGCACTAAGGGGAGCAACATTTAAGAGTTGCAAATTACGTAATTCGCAAGTGTTATTAGAATGGAATTTTGTAAACATTGGTAGGACAGAATAAATGAAAACGCAAATGTTGCTAATCTAAGTCTATTCAATGACGAAAAAACATTCATGTTAAATGGGACGGTAAATAGTCAAAATATTAGAGTGTGGTCTAGAGAAAATCCTTTCATTTTCCATCAAACTCATACCCAATGGCCCGAAAAAGTGAATGTGTGGGCAGGAATTTTAGGCACCCATATTATTGGGCCATTTATTATCGAGGGGTCGTTAACTAGTATAAAATATTTACATTTACTGAACAAACGCATTCTTCCAGCTGTTCAACAAATTCCAGTAAACGTCAAAGTAATCTTCCAACATGACGGAGCAAGCTCGCACAGTGCGCGAGAAATTACGGAATTTTTAAACAACCAATTTCCAAATAATTGGATTGGTCGTTTTGGACCTTTTAAATGGCCAGCAAGAAGTTGTGATTTTAGTCCGCTGGACTTCTTTTATATCGAAACAAAAGTGTTTGATAACATTAGGAACAGGCCGCGAGATTTGCAAGAACTAACAGATCGAATAATCTAAGCCTCTAATGGAATAACTGTTAGGCAATTGTAAAACGTTAAAAGATATTTTCAAGATAGACTAGGTTACTATTTAGCTTGTTACGGCAAACAATTTGAATATTTATCATGAAGTGAATAAATTTAAATATTTTCCAGAGCAATTTGTTTTTATTAAGTTGTATTTCATATTCTAATACGCATTGACTGCTTTTGTAAGTTATTTATTGTTGAATGTCAACAAACGCGCCTATTAATAAAACAAATAATAATTAAGCACCGAAAAATCGAAAAATATTTTCTTAAATTTCTTAAAAATTTACGATTTTTTTTTTTTATAAAAACTATTAGAAGTTGTGAAAGACAATGCAAACTTAAAGTGTACCAAAAATGATACTGAAATTCGCGATAGGAAAACCATTAACAGGCATACAAATTTTAACACGAAAATCCCTATGGTGCATCTATAAAAAAACGCACTGTATGGCATACATTCTTAAAATACATTGAATTCATGTTAATAAATATAACCCAATTTATTTTTCAGTGCACTTAGTTATTACTTTCCAAACCATAATAAAATTAAATTTATCGAAGCAATATGTCTCTGTAAGTTGGAACCATATGGAAAACTTCTTTATTATTAAATTTAGGAAAAAATGTTATTCTTCATAAAAAGTCCTGCATGGTCTAAAATCTAAAATGCAACCTTCAGATATCTAAATTTTTTTAATGGTTTACTAGATTTCTCAAAAAATATTAATTTTGCTCTAGAGTAAAGTATATTTATTTTTGACAATATCGGTAAATGTTATGAAGAGAAGTTGATCACAACTAAAAACCACGTTAAAATTTGTAATAACGTCCGTTTACATTGAAAAAAACTGTTTTTTTTTCTTTGTCGAAACTTACCTTTAAAATAAGAACGTAAATTTAATTGTAGTTACCTGTAATCTAGTATTCACTGGCAAGTGACAAGAAATTTTCGACAAAGACCGTCAAAACGTGTTAGAATTTATAAAATACATACAAATGGCAGTGTTATTAACTTGCGAAGAAAAAATCGAAATTGTTTTGATTGTAGGAGAAAACTATAAAACACATAGAGAAGCAGCAAGTATTTTTAACAATAGACATCCCAATAGAAATATTAGTCATTCAACTGTGGCGAAAATAGTGAACAAATTCAAGACCAGTGGAAGCATTAAAAATCATTTTAATGTAAAACGCCGAAAATTAGTTGCCAATGAGAACACACAGTTAGAAGTAATGCTGTCTGCTGTAGAATATCAAAAAAATGTCATTGCGCAAAAGGAAATCCTTGATACAGAATAATGTAAGTAAAGATACAGTGGCAAGAATTTTAAAACTAAATAAATACAGACCATTCAAACCAAAATTCGTTCACACATTGAAAGAAAGGGATTATGATAGGCTCTTTGATTTTTGCTGTCTCATCCAAGGAACATTAGAAGATGATCCTTTTTTTATGAGACGTATAATTTTTCCGATGAGGCAACATCTTCTGCAAATGGAATTGTCTCGTCACAACATTGTCGCTGGTGGTCTGAGAAAAATCCCAATTTTACAATAAAGACTCGTCACCAATATTCGTTTAAAACGAACGTGTGGTGTGGTATTTATAAAAAAACAGATTAATTGGACCGTATTTTTTCCACCAATCTATGAATGCCGAACGTTATTTACAATTTTCACAAAATCACATCAATGATTTTATAAACGAACTTCCCTTACAAGAACGTCAATGTATTTGGTTCCAACAAGACGGTGCCTCATGCCACAGTACATTAAATACTAGGAACTATCTTGAACATATTTTCAATGGAAAAATGATTCACAGATATTCCGATCTTTTTTGGCCTGCTAGATCCCCTGACTTAACCCCTCTGGATTTCTACTTATGGGGTCACTTAAAACAAAAAGTTTACCAACAAGGGCCGTTTCAAGATGTTAATCATTTGGAGAGGATAATTTCAGAATCATGCCTGGAAATTTCTCCAGATATGATAAGGAAAGCTTTGCGGGAATTTGCGAATAGAACGATGAAATGTATTGAAAGAGAGGGTGGATATGTCGAGGCAATAGTGGAATAGGTGAAAATTAAATTTGGATTTTTTCATTCATAATTATGTTAGCGACACAATTTATTTTTTGTATTTATTGTTTTATTTGCAAATTAAAAGGAAAGGTTATCATGTTTTTATCAATCACAAGAGAAAAATGTTCATTATTGAAATTAGCAAAATTAATAGTAATTTATAACGCATAAAAAATAGTAAAAAATAACAAGATCCATGCTAGAAGGTTGTAATTGAATAATTGAACGTGGTTTTCAGTTGTGCTCAACTATTAATAATATTTATCGATATTGTCAAAAATAAATATACTTTACTCTTGAGCAAAATTGATATTTTTTTAGAAATCTAGTAAACCATTGAAAAAATTAGATATCTGAAGGTTGCATTATAGATTTTAGATTATGCAGAACTTTTTATGAAGAATAACATTTTTTCCTAAATTTAATAATAAAGAAGTTTTCCATATGGTTCCAACTTACAGAAACATACTGTAGATTATATTTCTTTCGATATTATTCATGCACTATTTGTATTAATTTTTTACAGTCAAGTGAACTTTGTTTGTTTTTGTAAAATAATATTATTTAGATGTAATTTTCTTTCTTAATAAAGCCAACTTATTAATATTATTATTATTATTACCATCAATATTGTGTAATCGAAATCGCTTCAGCAAAACGCAATGTGTACATCGATGTAATATAAGTATTCTTAATATAGAACTTAATATTATTATTAATAAGATAAGTACTCTTTAGTTGCGATAACTATTTTTAGTAATTGACGTAGATCTATTTTCAACAAAATGCTTCAATCATATTTGTATAACCTCTCTTATCTAGGTCATGTATCATATTCTCTCACTTGCATGCTGTTGTTATGTAGATTTCGTCACAGTAGAATAATTCTCCGGCATATATTTTGTTCCATATATATATAACTATACGTATTTCCACGCTCAACACAAAATTCATTTCCAATGCATAATAATTAGTTCTAGAGTTGCTGAAAACGAACCGAGCACAAGGACAGGACCTTGAGGTCATTTAACCACCAAAATTCGGAATAGTGCGGATGTGATTGTCCAGATTTGTGCTGATAAGTTTTGGTCAGACGGATAATTGCGATTAACATACATCAATGACCCTTTTCGAAAAATTTATTAACCCCGAGACAATAAAACTTCGCACTTCATGTGATACATGATTCATTATTTTAAGAATTGTTTTATTCTTTTGATAATAGTGTATTTGTGTTATACATGGATAATGAACAGCTCAGCCTCCGGAAAATATGAGAATTAATTTAATCAATTTAACATGGCAAAGTAACCATCCAAAAGGCAAATTTTATGAAAATTATATTAGCAGGAAAAGTGTTTTACATCCAGTGGTGGCTTGTGGAACATGTTGATGGTGGAGCCACTTATACAATATACCCCCCCACCCTCCCTCCGTTTTTGAAGAACGATTTATCACCCTAGACCAAAGTCACTGGCGAAAAAGTGTTTTAAGAATTAATTAAATTAAGTTTGAAACTACAGGTAGTGCCATGGCTCATTGGCTCTATATAACGAGCCGGCCCTGCTTTGGACAGCAAAATATACTATTTTTGACAATTCAAAAATGTTGAAAAAAACTATTTTTATGTGCTGAAAAATACTGTTTTTGACAGCTGAAACATATCGTTGTTGACACTCGAAAAATATTATTTTTGACAAAAAAATTACTATTTTTGACAGCTGAAAAACACTAATTTTCAACAGCTGAGGAATACCATTTTTGTCAGCTAAAACATACCATTCCTGACACACGAAAAATACTATTTTTGACAAAAAAATACTATTTTTGACAAAAAAATACTACTTTTGACAGCAAAATATGCCAATTTGAACAGCGAAATATACCACTTTTGACAGCTGAAAAATACAATTTTGGATAATTCAAAAATGCCGAAAAAAACTATTTTTATTACCTGAAAAATACTGCTTTTGTCAGCTGAAACATAGCATATTCGGTAGATGAAGAATACCATTTTCTACAACTGTAAAATACAACTTGAGACAACCGAAAAATACCATTCCCGACAGCTGAAACATAATTTTATTGGCAGCTAAAAAACACAATTTTTGACAACAAAAAAAAAACAATTGTTGACAGCAAAATATATAAGTTTTGATTGACAATTGAAAAATGCCATTTTTGACAGTTAAAAAGTGTAAAAAAATGCTGCTTTTGATAGCTAAAAAATACTATTTATATAGGTGGAAAATACCATTTTTGGCAGCTGAAAAATATCATATTTGACAGCTGAAAAATTACATTTTTGACAGCTGAATAATGCGATTCTTGATAACAGCAACATATTAATTTTGACAACTATATCATATCATTATTGTCGGCTAAAACACACAATTTTTGAAAACAAAAAATATAATTTTTGGCAGCTGTAAAATGCCATTTTTGACAATTAAAAATGTCAAAACATGCTGAAAAAATACAATTTTTATAGGTGAGGAATACCTTTTTGACAGCTGAAAAATTACATTTTTGACAGCTGAATAATATAATTCTTAATAGCTCAAAAATACGATTCTTGATTACAGCAACATACTATTATTGACAACTATATCATACCATTGTTCTCAGCTAAAAAATACAATTTTTGAAAACAAAAAAACATATTTTTGACAGCTGTAAAATGCCATTTTTGACAATTAAAAATACCATTCTTGACAACTGCAACCATTATTGACAACTCAAACAAACCATTATTTTAATAGCTGAAAAATACAATTTTTATTAGTGACAAATACCTTTTTGACAGCTGAATAATACTCTTAACAGCTGAAAAATACCATTTTTAACAACTAAAAATACCATTCTTGACAACTGCAACCATTATTGAAAACTCTAACAAACCATTATTGTCAGCCAAAAAATACAATTTTTGACAACACATACAAGTTTTGACAGCTTAAAAATGCCATTTTTGACAGTTAAAAAAATGTCGAAAAATGCTGCCCTTGATAGCTAAAAAATAACATTTCTATTGGCATTTTTGACAGCTGAACAATATCATTTTTGACAGTTATTGGATTCTACTTAAGAATACGTTACTAAATACAGGGTGTGCCATTTGAAAAAATGAAGTTATTCAACTTTATAAATTGGATTTTTCTAAAGCATTTTTTTTATCACCCTGTATAATTTTTTGTATGAAATCATGGTTGACTCTATAGTTCGAACCTTCAATCAAATAATAGAAATGATTTTAACCATTCAACGTCAATCACTGGGGCAAAAATAAAGATTCACCCAGACCATGCATTTCAACAAATCTTCAAATATTTCGAAAACGGCAAACAATAGGTATAGGGAGTTTTGAAGTAACTCACCTTTATTTGCTCTATATAATTCAAAAATGACAAAAAATACAGGGTGTTCCATTTAAAAAACATAAGTTTGGTCTGTAACTTTGTTATGAGACACCCTGTAGAAATTTTAATATTTTTAGGGTATGCAATTCTCTATATTAAAATTAACAGCCTGTTGAGAAAACTCTAGTTTTCCCGATTAGTAATTGTAAGGGATTCCTCGAATATATTTAATGGTAAGGTTTTTTTCTCCGGAATCTATACGTGTTGGTTCCGATTTTACTGACCTTAAATAGTTCAGTTGCTGAGGTGTCAAGTCAGATTTTATGTTAATACCATCTTTAAATAATTTACTTTTTACTAACAACTGTTTTGCATTTGATTCGTCGGAAAAGACAACTTTCATCGGGCGAAGTGCGTTAGGTAGTTTACCAATTGGAAATATTTTTATCGGATTTATATTAACAATATCTTTGCAAATGGCCTTTAGGGCCGCAGTATCATCTTCAATTTTTTCGGTGACTTTGGATTTTGTGGATTCAGGCAGGTTGTAAACAATGACATTTTTGGATCGGTTTTTCTATCTTCAATTTCAAATATAATTTCAACGTTGGTTTTTGAAGAGTTATTGTTTAATTTTAACGATATATTTTCCTTCTCCAACAACGTAACTCTTTCATTGAGTTTAATAATTTCATTATTAATTAATTAATCGATCCATTAATTATCGATCCATAAGTAGCCTCTAAGGAGCTAATAGAAACCTTGTCCGCGTATATTATATCACCGGTGGAATAGCTGCGTCCACATAACCATTTGTCACCATTTTCTTTTTTAGCCTCATCTAAAAAGAAATCTAATTTCTTCTCCGTAGGCTAATGCATGAGGTATGTCTCCACTTTTCGCAACTTCGACACTTGAGGGCTAATGAACGGGGGCTAATGTTTCGATTGCAAGATTCACAACAGAGCACCATTTTTTTAATAGAACGGGAAGATGTGATCATTTGGAGACGAAAGTACTTAAAATCAATGAAAGAACATAGAAAGGCAGGTAAATTGATGTATTACCTTGATGAAACGTGGCTGAACGAAGGTCACACGAAAGACAAAGTGTGGACAGACACAACTATAAAAAGTAAAAAAGATACCTTCATTGAAGGTTTAAATACAGGCCTTAGAAGTCCATCGGGGAAAGGAAGGCGACTAATAATACTACATGTTGGTTCGGAATTAGGGTTCATTCATGGATATCTGTTAGTTTTTGAAGGTAAGAAGTCTGGAGACTACCATGAAGAGATGAATGCAGCTGTCTTTGAAAAATGGTTTTAAGGTTTACTAAAAACTTTACCCGATAACACAGTGATTGTCATGGACAATGCATTCTACCACAGTAGAAAATTTGAAAAATTCCAACTATCTGCACAAGGAAGAGGGATTTGCAAGATTGAATCCAAAAATATTCCATTTGAAGAAGAAATGGTGAAAATGGAGTTACTACAAATTATTAGCATGCACAGAAACAACTACGACAGATATGTTGTTGACGAAATGGCTGCAAAATATAACAAAACCGTGTTACTATTACCGCCGTACCACTGTGAACTCAATCCTATAGAATTGATTTGGGCTCAAATTAAAAATGAAGTAGCTTCAAAAAAATAAAACATTTAAATTAGTAGATCCAAAAAAGTAATGCTTGAAGCAGTAGCAAATGTTACAGTTGTTGACTGGAAAATTGTGTTGGACATATTGTCAAGGAGGAAGAGAAAATGAATGCACTTGATGGAATTATTGATGAAATATTAGAACCGTCTATAGGAGAATCTGACAGCGATGAAGATTATCTTGATGAGTAACCTTGTGGTTGTAACTCTTTAATATTTACTGTAAGGTGTGAGCCACTGAATCTTGTTGCTGAGATGGCTATGTCTAAGAGAAAGAAACAAAGCAGTTATGTCTGAAGTGATGTTTTTTAATTCAACTGAACAAATCTAGTCTTTCGTGACGTGAATTGTTGCTTTAATAAAAAGACTCGAGACAATTTGTGTTGTTAAATAATGTATTTCATGAATATGGTGGGCTTATAACCCATCTTACAATTTTTTATTTTCTCCAAATAACCCTTTTTTGTAGATATTAGTTCCAATAGCCTGTAGGCTAAATGTCCTAATTTTTAATATGCGACATTCGTATTTATCTCACAGCTAATTCTGAATCAAAATCTTGTTGGCCGCACGGTATAATGTATATACAGAATCTTGTAAAATTTTCTAAATACACCGTATTAAATGGATCTCAATTACAAAGACGTCCGGCTCTTCATATAAATTATGTCACCGACTGTATGAGGCTGTAAACAGTTGTAACCCCGACTTTTTGGCTCACGAGATATTTGTCGGGAAAAGTACATTACTGTTATTCTTATTATATGTTTTTAAATAGCAAATTTACTTAATTTAATAAAATTCTGCTTTCTGACAATCTAGTATTTATTTCAAACCTTTTGCAGAATTTTTTGTATTTTTACTTTCTCCGTTACGAAGTATGGGAAAATATTTGTTTGTAAGTGTGTGTATGTGTCTGTCTGTGTGCGCTGTATAAAATGAATACAGCAATTTCCATGAAGCTTTGTACGTTTTATTTCATAATCCGAAGAGCTGAAAAGGTAAAATTTTATACAGCCCGAGGTGGGCGTTTGCTGTTTTTGCTTTTTCAGATAATTTTTTTAATAAGAAAAATGTTGCAAAAACTTATAATAAATATTGAAGATAACGAATTAACATCTTGTTTTCTTTTTCATAAAATCAATTTTTCGAAAAAATAATGTGGTCTATAATTATAAAATCATAATTTTACATTAAATTTATTGATAATAGTTATAGAGAATGCCAAAATGAACAACTTATAGGGAATACTTTTTTAAATTCATTAATTTTTGCATAAACTCATGATAAAGATTATTGGAATTTAAAGTATACATATTTTAAATAATATTTTAATATTACATACTAAATTATTGACTATATAATCAAGAAAGTTTCATTAGAATAAATATATGGTTTGGTATAATTTTTGAATAAATATTGTAAAATAAAATAAAAAAATAATTTTAAATACATTTATTTTTACCGCCAAAATATTTCTGGTTACTTTTCTGGTGATTTTTTCTAGTGTAAATGTGGCTTTCGCGTTTAGTCCGCTTGGTTATTAAATGAGGTATAGTCCATAATAAATGATTCAATAAATACAATTCAATTTACAATCGAAAAATAGAGAACAACTTTGGAAGTGGTTTATAGCGATAGTACTTACTATTATTCATTATATTTATTCCTGAAGGAGATTGCAAGGTTTGGTCGTTTACACCGGGCAAAAAAAAAATATTTCCTGTTGCAACAGATGTTTCAACTGATTCTGAGTATATTGACAATGCTGATTTAAAACCTGAAATCAGTTTTTTTCTGCAAGCTACGGTTATCAAACAATTTGACATTTTGATTTTGTCATTATTTCTGTAGTTTGGTGTTGAATTTATTTAATTGCTCGCCAATGAAAAACGTTAGAGCGATGGGGTTGGCCTACTTTTGTAGCTAAATCTTTGTTTTTTATATTTTGCACAGGTGCCCAGAATAGCTGCCCAATCGCGCCAGTTCGGCCAATTTCGACATCTAAAATTTTTCTCTCATTTTTCCGTTTTCTTAAAATTTAGTTCACTATACTTTTGTAGCCAGAAACCTCACGAACAACCTCCCGTTTTCCGTTTTTTTTTAAATTTTTATTTTACCCAAGTGCCGAGGAATAGCTGTCCAAACGCGCGCGTTCGGCCAATTTCGACATCTAAAATTTTCGCCTTATTTTTCCATTTTATTTAAATTTACTTCAGCACACGTTCGTATCAAGAAACCTCACGAATAGAGAGCGGATTTTATGCAAAATGCATATTTTTGCATATTTTGCATATTTTGCATATTTTGCATATTTTGCAAATTTACCCATAGAATGCATATTTCGCCTTATAATGCATATTTTAACATATAATGGAATATTTAACATTTTGTCGCACGGTACATTGCAACACCTGCAATTTTCGATTTCGGGCATGAACCAAAACATGTAGTCATTCAAGAAAATACCAACCACATTTATCGAATTAAATGCCAATTTCTCTCGCGATAAACAGTAATTTATGTGTTCCTATGTTTTTGTCGGTTTACTTTGAAATATGCCGTCGCGTAATGCGGCATTGGATCAAGCGGTAGAACGAGAAAGAAATAGTTTAGGGCGTAAGGGAATTCCCATATCTATTTAGAAACGAGCCCGCCGATTTAGTGAATGATTACAATTACGAAATTTATTTAAAAAAATAGCCCCCCTATACAGTATTAATTTACAAATCTTCAAGTGAATAAGAAGTACATATAGCAATTGTTGAAATTAGTTCACTAACATTAAGATGCCGAAAGAAAAAAATAATTTAGTTCCGGTATGGATCAAAAATATACCCGAGCTCCGTATAGACGGCGCAAAAGTATTTTGTACCGCATGTGGAAAAATAGTAAGTTACTTTAATTATTAATTAACCGTTCATATTGAGTGAGCATTTAAATTTCAGGTCTAGTTATTAATGAAAATTGTAATAATGTTTTCAATTAACCAATAATGGTTTGAAAGTTCATAAATGTCACATGTTAAGTCGATATAAGTTTTAAACAAAGACGTGGAAAGCATTTTTTCGCATCTTATTTAATAATATAAACGTTGTTAAATCGTTTTTGATTGAGAAAGTTGTCCATTATTCGGCCGAATCATTTTCTCCACAGGTGACGTCCAATCAAATGATAGCGGTTTCACAACAGTTTAGTTGTTACTATGGTTACGATTGGTTTTTTGTCAGCGAACTGCCGCAATTTCCAAATAGAAAAATTATTCGTTATAATTTAATACAAACTGAAAACTCTTTAGGTAATTATTTAATATGATGTGAAAAAGTATAGTATTAAACTCGTGAACAAGTTGGCCATTGCCACTCGGGTGAATTGCAACACTCGCCTACGGCTCATGTTGCAAACTTCACCCTCGTGGCAATGGCCAACTTTCTCACTCGTTTAATAATATACTATTAATGGATGTATATCTAAAGTCTAAATGCTCACACGATGTGTAAAGACTATAAATAATTTAGACTATTGTATTAGACTTGTATCTTATAAATTGTGTTTGTTCGAAAATAAGATGTTATAAACAGCATGGGAAATCTTCAAAGTCTAAGACGAAATCTATTACAAACAGTATTTTTAAATTTGGATCCAATTAATATTGATGCGTTTTTTAGATCACATCAGAAAGAAAATCACAAATTACTCAGCACATGGAAACCTCTCTCCATAAAAAAAATGGTGATGTGGCCATCATGTTACTTTCTCCGACTCGATGGTATCATAGCCATTTATATTTACGTTTTCATTGTTTATTTTCAATTCAAATCATATTTTAAATTTACATCGAGCGTTGCGTAAACTCGGATGAAACTAACGCTTAAAACGTCAAAATTATGAAAGATGGAAAAATTATACTTCAAATTAAAAAAACTCGGTTTACTCAAAAACTTACGAGATTTCGGAAAAAACTTATTCTTTAGAAGTTGTTCATTTTGGCATTCTCTACAATTATTAGTCACATACATTTGGTGTAACTATTATTGTTTCATAATTATAAATCAAAAATTTAAAAAAAATTAATACATTTTTTTGTCGAATAGCAATGATTTTATGAAAAATATTTTCAAGCAAAAGATATTTATTTCTTTCTTTTCTTCAATGTTTGTTTAAATGTTTTTGTGATATTTTTCATATTTAAGAAAATATTGGCAAAAAACAAAAAACAGTTAAGGTAAACACCCACTTCCGGTGTACAAAATTTTACCAAAAGCTTTTCAGTTCTTCAGATTATCAAATAAGACGTATGTGCAAAGTTTCATATCAATTGCTCTATTAGTTTTTGAGATACAGCGCACACAGCCAGACGCACACACGTATACAGACACAGGCACACACAGACACAATTTTTTTTGTTTCCAGAAATTGTTGAAATGGCTTCTAGGGACCTCAAAACGGATATTTCCGTAAAAAAAAATTTAAAAAAAAAATCACGATCACAATACTTTCTCGTACTTCGTAACGGAGAAAGTAAAAATAATTCAGTCAACCCAGAGCCGTACGTACGTTTTGTGGGGCACTAATTTCTCGACAGAAATACAGTTTTTTAATGATTATGCCAACAGCAAACGAATTCAAAATTTATTGATTTTAAAAATGCAGCAATAATAATTTTGAAATCGTCCAAATTTTTTGCGATAGAATTTGTTACAGGTTTTAGTATACGATTCCCGCGTGCTAAGGTGACCTTGTGACCGACTTTGCCATCCAAGTACAACACTGCCACTTTCTGAACCATTTGGGCGAATAGGCCGATTGCGAGGTTTAATCGATTAACACCCAGAGGATTAAACAGTTTCACAATTGTTGTACTTACTCGAGCCCCAATGCCGCGTCACTGACCAGGGTCAACCGGCGCATAACGGTATCACGCCGGAGGGGTCAATCGGCGCATAACGTTAAGATCGATGTTCACGCCACAAAATCGCATACAACACTGGAGCAGTAAGCGTTCGCATAGGGTTATAAATAAAATTGAAAAATTGATAATAATAATAATACATGTATTTCTGTAGATACGAGAATACACAAAATAGTGGATGTTTGGTTACAGAAACAAGTCAAAGCACAATAGAAAAAAATAATATTTGATGATCAAACAAAAACGTGATTGCAGGTTCAACATGGCATACATAAATTAGAGACAACCTCACTTGTAAATTTAATAAAGACGAAATATAGCATGAATATTCGAATTTCGTTAAATTTATCAATAGAAATTATAAATGACTAAAATATTCACTTTTGACATAAACATGATCGTTATCCATTATAACAAGTGGACAATTATCTATATACATCATACACCAATATTTACTTAATCAAATAATGAATCGCTCATAATTATCCGAAATATTCATTCCTTAATTGTCTGTAAGACCGTAAACATGTCCGTACGATCCGAACTGAAGTATTATTTCAAACTTTTATCACTTCTAGGCCTCACGCCGTATTTCAATATGCGAGAGGAGGTTTATGAAAAATCAAAAATACAAAATTTCCTGCAACCCCTGATCATTTCAACCATTTCTATTTACATGGTTTGCTTTATCCTTTTTATTGATAATTGTTGCTTAAGTTCATTAAACTTGCTCGTAGCAATAATGATTGTGGTACTCTTATGTTGGCACTTGATAAACTCTTTTGGAATTGCGAAATCTTTACCCGAATACAAGTCCATGCTGAAATGTTTCGACGACTTTGACAGAGGGGCGGTTTCTTTGGGTGTTAAAGTAGAAGCAGTGAAATATTCATACATCCCCTTGCTGGCGATACTGGGTTGTAATGGTTACTTTTGGATCATAAAACTATTTCCGGTGGAGACTCCAAAAGTGTTCTGGCCACAATTGTTTCAATCCACATTCCGTAACGCATTTGTGGTATGCATGCTGCTGATGTACGTTTTGGAAAATAACATCCTGAGGTGTTTATCCGTAAGGATCAAGATCTTCAACTCGTTTTGCTCATCAATACGTGACTTGGATGTAATCATTTCCTTACACGCTAACATTTGCGACATCTTTGAAAGCTTCAACGAAATTTTTGGATGGAATATATTGGCTATACAAATATACAGCGTAATAAATATTTTAACTGAATTAAACTGGCTGCTAGTAAAAGGAATTCATGATGATGTAGTTGGAAATTTTGTATATTTTGGAAACGCTAATGTAACAATTACCAATTCTGGGTATCGATAATTGCTAATGAATTATTTTTTAGGGGGTGGCTTTGTTGCTAGCTGTGCAGTGCGAGAAAATTACCCGCATTTCCAAACAATCTCTGGGAACTCTGTTGAAGACGCAACATTCGCATTCCAAGAATCAGCTTATTTCCTCAAAACTGGATATTTTGATCAAGCAGGTCGTGCATAGAAACACGACCATTTCAGCGGCTGAATTTTTCGATGTAAACTACAACATGCTGTACGCTTTTATGAATATTGTTGCTACGTACATGATTATTGTCATACAATATTATAATAATTAATAATACGATTGTTTCAATTTATTAAATGTGTAACAAAAATGAGGTTTCCGAAAACGATTGCACAACTTGCAAAACAAACATTAGATTTTCGATTAATAAATTTATTTGTCTAAGGAACTGAAAACCGTTTATTTTTTTACTTTCTCCGTTACGAAGTACGAGATCGTGATTTTTTTTTCAAAATTTTTTTTTACGGAAATATCCGTTTTGGGGTCCCTAGATGCCATTTCAACAATTTCTGGATTTTTTTTTGTGTCTCTGTGTGTGTGTGTGTGTGTGTGTGTGTGTGTGTGTGTGTGTCTGTCTGTGCGCGCTGTATCTCAAAAACTAATAAAGCAATTGGTATGAAACTTTGAACATACGTCTTATTTGATAATCCGGAGAACTGAAAAGCTTTTGGTAAAATTTCCTACACCGGAAGTGGGTGTTTACCTTAACTGTTTTTTGTTTTTTGCCAATATTTTCTTAAATATGAAAAATATCACAAAAACATTTAAACAAACATTGAAGGAAACAAAGAAATGAACATCTTTTGCTTGAAAATATTTTTTATGAAATCATTGCTATTCGAGAAAGAAATTTATTAATTTTTTTTAAATTTTTGGTTTATAATTATGAAACGATAATAGCTACAGCAAATTTATGTGAATAATAATTGTAGAGAATGCCTAAATGAACAACTTCTAAAGAATAAGTTTTTTTCGAAATCTCGTTAGCTCTTGAGTAAACCGAGTTTTTTAATTTGAAGTATCATTTTTCCATCTTTCATAATTTTGACGTTTTAAACGTCAGTTTCATCCGAGTTTACACAACGCTCGTGGTACATTTAAATTATGATTTTAATTGAAAATAAACCATGAAAACGTAAATATAAATGGCTATACCATCAAATCGGAGAAAGTAACATGACGGCCACATCATCATTTTTACTTTCTCCCTTACGAAGTACGAGAAAGTATTGTGATCGTGATTTTTTTTTCAAAAATTTTTTTATGGAAATATCCGTTTAGGGGTCCCTAGATGCCATTTCAACAATTTCTGGAAAAAAATTTTTTTGTGTCTGTGTGTTTGTGTGTGTGTGTATGTGTGTGTGTGTCTGTGCGCGCTGTATCTCCAAAACTAATAGACCAATTGATATGAAACTTGGAACATAAGTTTTATTTGATAATCCGAAGAACTGGAAAGCTTTTCGTAAAATTTCGTGCACCGGAAGTGGGTGTTTACCTTAACTGTTTTTTGTTTTTTGCCAATATTTTCTTAAATATGAAAAATATCACGAAAAAATTTTAACAAATGTTGAAGACAACAAAGAAATGAACATCTTTTGCTTGAAAATATTTTTCATAAAATCGTTGCTATTCGAGAATTATGAAACGATAATAGTTACAGCAAATTTATCTGTATAATAATTGTAGAGAATGCCAAAATGAACAACTTCTAAAGAAGTTTTTTTCGAAATCTCATTACTTTTTGAGTAAACCGAGTTTTTGAATTTGAAGTATAATTTTTCCATCTTTCATGATTTTGACGTTTTAAACGTCAGTTTCATCAAGTTTACGCAACGCTCGATGTACATTTAAAATATGATTTCAATTGAAAATAAACCCATGAAAACGTAAATATAAAGTCGGAGAAAGTAACATGATGGCCACATCACCATTTTAGAAATATGCATTCCTGTTAAAATGTATGCCTGTTTGCTTGTGCGCGCTGTATCTAAAAAACTACTACTTGAATGAACATCAAACTTTGAACATACGTCTTATTTGATAATCCGAAGAACTGAAAAGCTTTTGGTAAAATTTGGTACACCAGAAGTGGATGTTTACCTTAACCGTTTTTTGTTTTTCTCCGATAATTTCTTTAATATGAAAAGTACTGTAAAAGCACTCAAACAAATCTTGAAGAAAGCAAAGAAATGAATATTTTTTGCTTGAAAATATTTTTCGTGAAATATATGGTTTTTGAAAAATTAAAGCAATTAATTTTTTTTTTCTAATTTTTGTTTTAAAATTATGAAACGATAATACTTACAGCAAATGTATTTTAATAATAATTGTAGAGAATGCCAAAATGAACAACTTATGTAGAATAAGTATTTTTCGAAATCTCTTTGGTTTTTGAGTAAATTGACTATTAGAATTTAAAGTATAATTTGTCATTTTCATCTTTCATAATTTTGACGTTTTAAACGTCAGTCTCATCTGATTTTACTAAACGCTCTATGCACATTTCAAATGTGATTTCAATTGAAAATAAACCATGAAAGTGTAAACATAAAGTACTATACCATCAAATCGGAAAAAGTAACACCGTTTTTTTATTTTTTTGGCATTATTTTAGAGTTTCGGATCGTATCTTAATGTGAGCTTGTGTTATTTTTGGGGGAAATTATTTTTAGACCAGAATTTTTGTGCTCGTATTTTATATTTTTTGCCTGTTTCTTTAATTTTTTCCTTTAAATTCTTTATTTTTTTTCATAAATATTCTTTATGTTGGTCCCAATTTTAAAATGATCTGTTGAAATTTTCGACTTTTTTGGTCAGTATTTTAATTTTTAATCTCGTGCTTTCGATATTTTTGGTCTAAATTTTCGATTTTTTGCCACAATTGTTGAATTTTTATTTGTATTTTGGATTTTTTTGGTCAAAATTTTTGATTTTATGTCCTAAGATTTCTTTATTTGGCCAAAATTTTCGATATATTTATTAAGATTTTCGTTTTTTAACTTTTTGGTCTGCATTTTTTTATTTTTAGGCCCATGTTTTCAATCTTTTGGCCACAATTGTTAAATTTTGACCTGTATTTTCGATTTTTTGGTCCAAATTTTTGATCTTTTGTCTCAAGATTTCTTTATTTGGCTGAAATTTTTCATTTGTTTATTAAGATTTTCGATTTTTTAATCTGTATTTTTTATTTTTAGCCCCAAATTTTCGGTATTTGATCCAAATTTTGTTTTTTTCGTCCTATATTTTAAATTTTTCAATTTTCAATTTTAGTTTCTGTTCGGAAACTTACTTTGAGCTACAGGGTTATTTTGAGGGTGAAAATGACAAACAATTTTTTCTTTGCTTGAATTTTTTATCTGCATTTTTACATATCTTGCCTGTAATTTCTTTTTTTTCAAAGTTTTGATTTTTGGCCTAAATATTCTTTATTTTGGCCTGCTTTTTTTTAATTTTTTTTGTCCCAAATTTTCAGTATTTGGTCTAATTTTTTGTTTTCTTGGCCCATATTTTAGATTTTTTTATTTTCAATTTGAGTTTCTGTTCAAAAACTTACTCTGAGCTACAGGGTTATTTTGAAGGTGAAAACGACAAACCATTTTTCCTTTACTTGAATCTTTTTATCTGCATTTTTGGATCTCTGGCCTGTAACTTCGTTTTCTATTCCAAATTTTTGACCTAAATATTCTTTATTTTGGCGTGAAAATTTAGGTTGCGTGTTAAAAGTTTTGATTTTTTTACCGGTATTTTCGAGTTTTTTGGTCGGTTTTTGATTTTTTGCCCTTTACTTTTTAACCTGAATTATTGTTTTTTATTTTATTTTTTTTGCATTATTTTCGAGTTTCTGGTCGGAAACTTATTTTGAGTAAAAGAATTATTTTAGGGGCTAGCTAAATATTTTTTCTTTTACTTGAATTTACAATTCTGCATTTTTTTATTTTAGATCTTTACCTTTACCTGTTTTCGCCTTTATTCCAAATTTTTAATTTCTTTGCCTAAATAATCTTTATTTTGGACAACATTTTCGATGTGTTTGTTGAAATTTTCGATTTTTTAGTTTGCGTTTTTTTATGTTTATGCCATAGTTTTCGATAATTGGATTTTTTTGAGCCTATGTTTTAGTTTTATTGTTTAATTATAGATTTCTATTAGCGAATTTTTGATTGGCGAATATTTTAGATTTTTAACCTAAAGCAGCGGTTTTTTAATGTTTTGCCAGTATTTTCAAGGTTTTGGTGTAATCGTCAAATCGGAGAAAGTAACATGATGGCCACATCACCATTTTTATTAACTACTTTGCAATTGTAAAACCCTCGTTTGTGTTCTAAGGATTGGAGGGTGGGATAGTGTCCACTTAAACTCAACCGAGAAAACACTCAACACTCGCGCTTGAGACTATAGGAAATTAAAGCCAATTTTTGCTTCAAATTCATTTTTGCAATCTACAAATCTACAAATAAATAAAACCATATTTTTTAACGCAACATATATTTATTCAATCACGTCATTTCGTTGACTGTATAAGAACTATAACGTACGTCATGGTGATGTCCATGAAGGAAAAAATCATGTTGTAGTCCACATTGAAATATCCGGCCGCCGTAAATTGTGGCATCCACGTGCCGATTTGTTGAACCAGGATCACCAACTTTCTCGAAATCAATCCGTCGCTTGAATGCCAGTGCAGAGCCCGAAGGGCCAGAGTGTTCGCGGTCACACCTTCCGCCCTTATGTTCTCGTACATTGTTATCAGTATGAAAGTTTGTACCTGAAAAAAAAAATAGTAAGAATAATAATATTCACTAAATCTTGCACAAGTTATCAGTATGACAGTTTGTACTTAAAAAAATGGTGATGTGGCCATCATGTTATTTTCTCCGACTTGATGGTCTTAAACAAGGGTTTTGTAATTGTAAATTAATCTATAAAAAAATAATTAAATTGTTTTCTAATCCTTCGACAAAAAAATGGTATTGTGGCCATCTCCGACTTGATGATATCATAGCCATTTATATTTACGTTTTCATGGTTTATTTTTAATTGAAATCATATTTTAAATGTACATCGAGCGTTGTTTAGCCTCGGATGAAACGGACGTTTAAAACGTCAAACTGAAAGATGGAAAAATTATACTTCAAATTCAAAAACTCAGTTTACTCAAAAACTAGAGGGATTTCGAGAAAAACGTATTCTTTGTTGTTAATTTTAGCCTTCTCTACAATTATTATTAACATAAATTTGCTGTAACTATTATCGTTTTATAATTATAAACCAAAAATTAAAAAATAATAATTTTTTTTCTCAAATAAAAATGATTTTATGAAAAATGTTTTCAAGCAAAAGATGTTCATTTCTTTGTTGTCTTCAATGTTTGTTTAAATGTTTTTGTGATATTTTTTATATTTAAGAAAATATTGGCAAAATACAAAAAACAGTTAAGGTAAACGCCCACTTCCGGTGTACGAAATTTTACCAAAAGCTTTTCAGTTCTTCAGATTATCAAATAAGACTGATGTTCAAAGTTTCATATCAATTCCTTTATTAGTTTTTGAGATACAGCACACACAGACACACACACACAGACACAAAAAAATTCCAGTAATTGTTGAAATGGCATCTAGGCACACCAAAACGGATATTTCCGTAAAAAAAAAATTTGAAAAAAAATGACGATCACAATACTTTCTCGTACTTCGTAACGGAGAAAGTAAAAATTGAAGAAATTAAGAGAACTAAATTTTCTCAAACACTTTTGCGAGAATCTTTGCTTGGGGAAAAATCGAAAAGGAATGAGCAAGACTAATTCAATTTTGCATTATGCAATGCTCTGGTTAAGGCAAACATTCCATTAAAAAAACTTAACAATCCTAGTTTTAAGTCATTTTTACAAAAAATTAGCAACAAACAAGTGCCTGATGAAAGCACACTCCGAAAAAGGTATGTCAATGACGTCTATCTCGAAACAATGGGACATATAAAAGAAATAGTATTTAATTTAATTTATTACGGAAATCTCCAATTTTACAAAATATATATATACAAATAAGTAAAATACGTAATACGATATGCAGAGATTAAAATTATTTTAAATAACCTAAATCCATATAATTTAAATTAACTTTAAATCTGTAATAATTGTTACAAAATAAATCAAAATTAATATTATTACTTAAAAGATTACAGAAACGCATCATTCTGTCAATGGTACTGTTTAAGCCGTATTGGGTGCGGTGAAACTCCACTCGAAACAACCGTGTGCTTCTATTAATTTGACGGGTGGTATAATTAAAATGTATACGACTTAGGAGTTCACAGCATCTAATATTGCCGGACATTAAATTATAAAAAAAACATAAATCCATTACATTTCTACGATGGCGTAGAGACTTGATATCAATAAGTAGATAAGCATGCTCATCCATTCGATATTTTAATATATTTTTGAATTTGTTTTGAACCATGTCAAGTCTAATTTTTGCGTTCTCATTGTAAGGAGACCATACTGGTGATGCATATTCTAAAATAGACCTAACTAAAGAAAAGTACAATATCTTTTGACAAAATGGAGAAAATTCCCGAGCAAATCTACTTACGAAGCCAAGTCTTTTGAGCGCAATATTACAAATTTTCTCTATATGTAAATTAAATGTAATTTTAGAGTCAAATAAGACACCTAAATCTTTTACAGAGTCAATGTTGGCTAATTGAACATCATCAATGGCATAAGAAAACTTTAGAGGATTATTACTCTTGGTAAATGTAATCGAAACACATTTTTTAAAATTTAAATATAAGTAATTATCTTGGCACCATTTTTGCACTTGCTGCAAATCATAATTTAATTGTTCACAATGAGTGATATTATTAACAGAGTGGAATAATTTTAGATCGTCTGCAAAAAGTAAAAAGTTTGAGTATTTAATTACTTCACAGATGTCATTTATAAATAACAAAAATAAGATAGGACCGCAATGCGAACCTTGCGGTACACCAGATGTAACAGATATAGGTTTAGAAACATATTCATTGATCTTAACAGTTTGTGTACGCCCTATGAGAAAGCTTGATAACCAATTTACAACTTGATTACCAAAGCCAAGTGCTGCGAGTTTAGATATTAACAATGAATGGTTTATTCGGTCGAATGCCTTTGCATAATCAGTGTAAATTGTGTCAACCTGGGCTCCTGATTCTAAAGAATCTATTAAAAATGATTTAAAACATAAGAGATTGGTTACTGTTGATTTGCCAAGAGTAAATCCATGTTGCTGATCAATTATAATTTCTTTACAAACCCATTGCAATTGTTTACTTACTAAGTAATCAAGAAGTTTAGGAATTGCAGACTGGACAGCTATTCCCCTATAATTACCCACATCGTCACGCGCACCAGATTTAAATAGTGGTGTTATATAACTAGATTTCCAAACAGTGGGAATATTACCGGTAGAGATAGATTTAGAAAATAAAATATGTAAGGGAATTGCTAAAGTAAATTGACATTTCTGCAGGAAATAATGGGGAATGCCGTCAGGTCCATAGTTATAAGACGCTTTCAATGAAGAAATACCTTCCAAAATATCTTCCAAACTAAATAAAAATGACGTACAATCAACTTGGCTAACAAAATTAAATGACTTTGCAGGAGCATTGACATTACTGTATACAGAAGAAAAAAAGTCAGCGAAAAGATTTACACATCCATTACCAGTTGAGCATGACTTGCCATTCAAAGTCATTTCAGAAGGGTATTTATTCCGATCTAGTTTGTTATTTATAAACTTCCAGAACTTTTTTGGATTAATTCCAAGACCAAAGTCAACCTTTTTAATATACTCCGAATATAACAGTTTACTCAAAGTTTTACATTGCATGCGCAGCTGCTGAAAATTCCGATAATCAGCTGGTAAACCAGTTTTATATTCATAATGCGCAGTTCTTTTATTTTTTATAAGCTGAATTAGTTCGCTGTTAAACCATACTGGGTAATTATTAGATTTGACAAATTTTAACGGTACATACATAGCAATAGCATCGTATATTAAACTATAGAACAACTCACTAGAAGCATCTATATCATTTGCACATAAAACATTATTCCAGTCAATACTCACAAAAAACTCATTTAATAGCGAATAATTGGCACCTTTAAAGTCGAAGATCCATTCTCCAGATTGTAGATGATTAATACTCCTGTTAATTGGAACAGCGATGTCATAGGCTGAATGATGAGTGCTATTTACAGTTAATCCATCTTCTGCGTAGCTGAACTTAATGTCTTGAATATGACTAAAGCACAAGTCAAGGAATGCTGATCTAGAGTTAGGTAACGAATTTACTTGGAACATATGTTGTATACTGAAGTAATCGCAGATTGTTTCTTGGCAGGGTGTTGGGTTACAAGTACATAAGACGCCTAAGTCATCATTGCCCCATGAGGCATGTGGTAAGTTATAATCTCCCAAGATTATCAATTTCGTATCAGCATTATCTGTTCACAATTTTTCAACAGTTTCGCAGTGAGTAATGTATTTGGATAAATGAGATTGTGGTGGCAAATATACAGCTCCAATAATTAAATCCAATGACTTAATTTTAATAAAGACTTGTTCAACGGAGTCATGCAGTAAAGTCAGTTCCGAGCATTCAAATGTTTTTTTGACAGCTATTAATACTCCTCCGCCCAATAATTTGTCACTATTGGCCGGCGATCTATCGGTTCTAAAGATAGAATATTTATCCCATCTAATCTCATTATCGGTAATGGATTCATTAAACCAGGTCTCCACAAACACAATAATATCATAATTGCCACGTAAAAAATAAATATCTCTATTTCGTTGTGGACGAAACTACAGATTGTTGTGGACGGTATGTTGGCAATTTAATGATTGGATGCTTAAGTGAAAAAGAGCCTAGTACATCATGTCTAATTGCATGCAAAGTCCTTAATAAAACAAATCACTTAACAATAGGACGATTCATTAACGAGACATTTATGCATTTTTTTCTTCCGGATATTGTTCCCACAAATAAAATTATTTTGATGCTGTCCGATGCCGCACCTTATATGGTAAAAGCGGGTACACAATTAAAAATATTATATGCAAATTTAATTCACGTAATATATTTGTTACAGAATTGTCGCGATTCGTATTCAATTCGGTGGTGCGGAGATATGTTGTCGCGTTCTTCTTAGAATTACCCTATTTTATATCCTATATCCTATAAAAAGACTGCTAGAAATTTATATTAACTACTGGCAGCTACTTAAAAATGACATTTGATAATTTGTTTAATTTTATGTGTGTGAATTAAGAAATGACCTGTGGTATAAATAGAGTGGCAAAGGCAATTCGCAATGAATTTCCGATTGTTAATACTTTAATAAGTAGTATAAAGAAAGTGTTGCGCATTCACCTATACAAAGAAAAACTTCCTTATATCCCTCTACCGCCTGAACCAGTAATTACGCGATGGGGAACGTGGCTCAGTGCAGCGCTTTTTTATGCAGAACATTTCGAAATAATTAAAGAGTTGGTTTTAGAGTTTTCTGATAATTCCAATACATATATTAAGAATGCATGATCTGTTTTAAAGAAAACGGAACTGCGCAATCAGTTAGCCTTCATAAAAACGCATTATTATTTTGTAAGCACAACTATTTCCACATTGGAGACAGAAGCACTATCGCTAAACGAATCCGTAAAAGTAGTGACTAAATTTCAGCAGCTAATTTCTGGTGTTCCTGGTAATATTGGTCTATTTCAAATAAATTAAATGAAGTATTACAAAAGAACTACATTTTAGTAACCCCTTCATTTATGTTATCACATTCGACCACCAATAGTGTATCATCAGCAAATAAATTGATATATTCGTACTCCTCTTCACAAATTTCATTTATGTCATTAATGTAAATAATAGTGGTCCTAAAATTGTCCCTTGCGGCACACCATGTTCAGTGCTTACCTCATCAGATACCACCCCATTTATAATAGTGACCTGTTTGCGATCTATTAAATATTCACGAAACCATTTCAATGCTGGCTTGTCTATTCCAATACCTTGCAATTTTGTAAGCAGTAATTCCCTATTTATTACTTCAAAGGCTCTTTTAAAATCCAGGAAAACAGCAATAATTTTTTTTTTGTGAGACTATCTAAAGCATTTTTCCATCTATTTATCACAAGTTGTTTCACATGAATGGTGGTGGCGAAATCCGGATTGATTTGGAATTAATATGTTATGTTCATCTATAAATTTTATAAGTTGATCGTAAACCACTCTTTCTAAAATCTTCTCAGTAAATGGTACGATGTTCTTCCGCTTTTATGGTATTTTTCTTTTTAGGAACTGGTACTACCGTAGATGCTTTCCACTGAGAGGGAAATATATATCTTGTAATACATAGGTTTACTATATGACATAGGTTTTCAATCAGGAACTCGCCACCAGCTATTATAACTTTCCTATCAATATCATCAGTTGATGACCCACTATTAAGCCGCTCGATTGCTGTCTTAATAGCATCTACATCAACTGGTACCATATTAAAAGAAGTTTGGTGAATATTAGTTATTAAATAAGGAACAAAACTATTGAAACTGATCGAGCTGGTAAGTTCTTCAATACTGTTGATGGTGTACATATTAAATTGGTCGGCTATTATTTTGAAATCAAATTGTTTATGCTGGAGGCTTCTACTTCGTTATACATTTTAAATATTATAATAAAATATTTTTAACTTTGTTTTGTATAACTTATATATTTATTTTTGTGACTTAAGTTTCGGTAATACAATTACCATTTTCAAATTGTTTTAAAAACCGATTTACAAAGGTATATATACAAATAAGATACAGATAAAAACTAATTACACAAGGGCCTTGAAAATAGGGGTGTAAATTAGGTCAAGCTGGTCGTTCAGTATAGGGATTTCCGGATTAGCGCGCATTTTGAGAATTTCCAGGGACTCTAGTAAATCCATTTTTTGACCTTTATTTGCAACATGTATAACGGAAAGTACATCCGCGCCAAAAGAATGGTTTTCATTTAGAAGGTGTGTGGCAAAAGTTGATTTATCATGTTGCATGAGGCGGAAAGATCGTTGGTGTTCTTTAAGTCAGTTTGCACGATACCTTCAAAAGACATTTTTCTAAATTTTGTTCGCTTTTTTTTTGCAAATTACCTCTTGGATAGCTTTCCACATTCGTTTGGGATTGTTTTTATTGTGTTCTATTAACTGGGAATAGTAAACTTTCTTTTTAGATTTAATTAACGCCGTAACCATGTTGCGGTGTTTTCTATAGTCAATCCAATTCTCATCTAAACTAGATAATCACGCCCCAAATATCATATCCCGTTTCTGGCAAAGTTCTCTTATTTCTTTGTCATACCATTGATTTTTAAAAGGCATACAATTGTAAGTTTTTAAAGGAGCGTGTATATCCAGTGTACAAGTAATATTATTATAAAACACTCTTAAAACACTTTCATCATTTATTGCCCAGTTTAAGGCCCGTAAGTCGTTCTGAAACCTACTAGAATTTATTTTATTTAAATTTCTGTTTGTAACTGTATCTCCCAAATTAATTAAATTATTTAAATGAACATGCCTAACTCTTATGTTAAAATGATCAGATATTCTGGGGTATTTTTCAACTGTGGCTTTAATGTTAAAATTACTAAAGACCAAACCGATAGTGACCTGTAAATTGCCCATATTTCATAATCGGATAATTTTATACTCAGAATCAATACTGATTTTAGGATATTAAAGCTAGCCAGAATTTTAAATTCAATATCTTTATGAATAAAAATTATAACGCCTCCTGTGTGTTTACTGTGCGAATTACATACAATTGGAATATAATCTTCTGATGATATTTCAGACTCAGTGATGTCTTCTGTAATGTGGATTTCAGTTAAAACCACAAATGGTAAATGGTACTGTTTAATGTATGCAAATAGTTCATCTTTGTGACTCCTAATAAACTATTTTTGTTAATACAATTAATACATTTAAAATTTACAGCTTCTTTACATTTAGCACTGTCATGATTTAGTGAACGTTTGCCGCAAGTAATCTCTCTATTACAATTGATAGGAAAGTGGCCCAAACCACTGCATTTGTAACAGTGGATTATATTTATTGCTTCCACTACTTTTGCGCGAGAAAAACCTACATTAGCTACTTCTCTTTTCATTACATATTTAAACGTATTATGATCACATTCTAAAATTATGTTAAATTTGTTGTATTCATTTAGTTTAGATTTGTGAATTAATCTAATACTATAATTTTGTACCTTCTTGCTAATTTCATTTTGTTGAACTAATGTATTTATTAACTCGGTATTATTCCAATCGCCATCATTCTGAATTTGAATAATTTTACATCTGGGTTGCCTCTTCTTCACATTGATTATGTCGTAATCATCCCCAACCTTATCTGCTAAATTCTTCCGTACAGTTTGTAGTTCATCCTTATGACTACAGATCATGATTACATTGTTATTTTTCGTTGAATTTCTAACTGAAATGTTATTAAATAATTTCGGTTGAATTGAGGTGATTAACTTTTTCCTGGTTTCCGCTGCATTTGGATCAATTTTTGGTTTTAAAACTAACACTTCACCCTTTGTAGCCTTGCTGTAACTGATTTTATTTTGTTTGTCTACAACAGGTTTTAATTTCAGGTTAGATTCATTGCCCGGACACGACAATAATTGCTCTTCAATGCTGCCAACATGCATTTCTAACGCTTCTTTATTTCTGCCACTCGAATTACGCCACTCGCATTTATATAGTTCATGTTCTAATCTTGCTATTTTTTCTTCCAATAGTTGTTTGTTCTCCACCAACAATGCATTTATTTGTTCCAAATCCTTTATTCGTTGTTCTTTGGGAATGTTTATTTGAATTTTGGTTCTCCTCACACTCTTTCACTGTTGTATCCTTGGATCCATTGTTTACTTCTTCTCGTCGCGAACTGCATTTATTCGATTTATGCCTTTTTAAACACCGGGGGTGACATGGTTAGTTACACTCTTCACAAACCGTATTGCTAGATACTGTATTGCCACAACGTCCAACACATAATATTTTAATTGTATCACTTATACTCATAACTTGATCACCAGGGCCTTGCCCACGCAATATTAGAAGTAGATCTGGAGAACCGCTAAAAGTAATCATCTTTTATTGCTGATTGCACTAATACGGAAACTAAACTTAACTAGCGCTAGTTTAATGTCTACGCAAGTATGGCGCTTATACATTCTATAGAATTACAGTTGAGAAGTTATCTACATTGCCAACCTGATACATTTTAATAACTTTAATTAATTTAAGGCTTCTATAGTCGTATTAGTCAGATCTGGGGCTATTTTGCGCCTTATTTGAATTTATTGCTTAATATATTCCATTCCATTGTTTTGACTACACCTACATTAAAAACTAGGCAATCCAAGAATGGGCCAGTTTTAACAGTATGAGTTCGGTATAATTTTATAAATTTCAAGCAATTATGAATAGAGCATAAAGAGCATTGTGAACTTTGGTGTGTAATAATCTATTTAGCTAGCACCTATTATAAATTACAAATAAGTATTCCTAATGTATGTTAACAATCATCTAATCTCACCCATTATAATCATTCAGTAATACGTAATATATATTAATCTGTATTGAACCAAACAAAGCCCTCTGCTCGGAAATATTACCGTTAACTAGCATTCAGATAGAATTTTATACGATCACAGTTACGGACGTTATTCGAATTATTAAATATAATTACAATGAACCATATTCAGAGCAGAAATGTTTTCATAACAACATTTCCACCGGCAGCATTGCTAATTGTTTCATGCAAAATGTTCTTTGTGTGGTGATGGTTATTACCATAAATAATAGACAAGTGGCCTCATAGATTTGATCAAATCATTAATCGAATACCGCTGTTCTTTTTAAATATGTACATTTTTTTTAGTGGTAACAAAAACAAATAGTACAAATATGATAAATTGCGCCTGTGAGTTTTAAATTAAATTTTAAACTAACGTAGTTTTGATAGTAGTAAGTACTGAAAGCTTTTTTAGAATTTTGTAAAATGTCTACTCCTTGCATAAATCTTTTAATTTATTCGTCGCATTTTTTTACATTTACACTCTTCCCTTCATATGAGAAATATGCCAATACCAATATACCAATTGTGAAGTTACAATCGACTGAAGGTATCCATAGCATAAACAGTCATATTTCTTTAACTAATGTACATAGTGTGTTACTGCTGTTGAATAATATTAGTTAGGTTTTTATGAAACTAAAAGTATTTTTCAATTTTTTAATAAATAATAGTAGCTCTTTTAGATAGTTATAGGTTCGTTAGTCTCAGCGTTCTTAAACAAAGCGAAAGGCTAAATCTTATCATTTTTAAGTAACAATAATATTGAAACACAGGATTACTTACAAAAGTACAATTTAATTTTCTTCCAGAAAATGTCTATTGAATTAAAAAAAAAACATTGTTCAAGTGTTCCAAAATAAGGATGACTTAGATCTTCCAATTGTATCAGATAAGAATGATTATGGGTGGGTTGAGGATTCGGACAGACAACAGGAAGGAATAAATTAGGACATTCAGTGCGGAGACAATATCGCCGCTCACAAGAGGGAAGATGGGACCGTAAGAATTTGTCTCCAAACCCTCCGGCGGCCCACCCCAGAGAACCCCAGGGTGCTAATCACCACTTACCCATATCGAATTTCAAGAATACCACAAAAAGGAAATTTATGAATGAAGGATGGTTGGCTTAGGAAGATGACCTGACAAAGTGGGCGTTTGGTCCATAAAGATTGAGAAACACTGTTCTAGATCATCTTTTTATACCACCGTCAATGTATGTGATGTTGACAAAGCAAATATAATAATTTATATACTCGTATGTATATATAAAACATTTTCATGCGTAAAGCAAGTTATAATTTGTACTTTCCCAATGGATTCTAAAAATTTCTGTGTATTTATACAACGGTGAAAAGAAGAATTTCAAGGAAATTTAGATTTGTATTTTCCTGAAAAATGCTTTACATTTTCACGTACAACTACAATTTTAATTTGTCATTTGTTACATTTTTTTATAGAAATATGCCTTTTATATTTTTCTTTGAATGAATTAAGTTTGTACATTATAAAAAATGTGGTTCGTTTGATCAAACGTGCTTTGAATTGTAATTATAGTAGTACATTCTCGCTAAAAAACAGATGTTTTGGATAATAAATGTTTCCAAAATTTAGGTAACTTACTGCCACTAAATGCGAATGGTTATTTTTACGATTACATTACAAATATACATTTTAGAAATTAGTAAACCTATCAAAATAATATAGGTATATTGAAATAGTAAATATAATAAAAATGGACGAGGAGCATTGTAGACATATATGATGTATTTTGGCATATATATATGCCTCCAACTCATCATGTGAGTCGTATTTTTTTCCCTTTTTTTCATATTTATGTAACTGTATACGTGTTTAAAATAACGTAGTAAAGTTAAAATTCTTAAATTTGAAAAAAGAAATGGGTGGCACCACAACAATATCTCAAATATTTGGTGGTTGGTTTTAATTAGATGGTGATTAGGGATTTCAGAAAGATATCGGTCTTTGATTTTTCAATTTGTTAGTGTGTGCCTGAATACATTTACGTCCGGTTTCTCCAACGAATCTTAAGTAGACAAAACCTATCTTAAAAATAAGACGTTCTTAAAGTGTTGCACCAACCATAAATCAGATCTTAGTCGTAAGAAGGTCTTACATTATAAGACGCCAAAAATGGCATCTTAAGATTCGGATTCTAACCTATAAAATTAGCAATTTTCAACAACGTCTGTCTGTTATTGGAAGTATTCATTGAAATGGCTAATAATTTATTAGAAGTGACGGATGCATTTGGATTTGATGTAGATGCTGTAGAAATTCCAGATAATCCACATTACTGACCAAAGGATTAAACAACCCAACCATAGATTTCTCATTCATTAATACCTCCACCAGTCTTAAACAGTGTTTTACTTTCTGCAACACTTCCTTATTCCATGCTTCAGGTTTCTCTCTGTACGTGTTTAGTTTCTGGATTATGAAATCCCATGCTTCTTACTTCTATTTGTTTGTGGCAGCATTTGTTGTTTTATTTTCCACAATTTTGTACACCGATATCAACGACGCTAATACATTTCCCTCTTTCGTGAAATTTTCACGCTTCGCTTGCACTTTCGCCATTATCAAACCACTCTAAACTCGACAACAGGAGGGTTAAAAATGGTTAGAAATGAATTTGACATAGAACGGCTTGTCAAATTTACGCGAAAATACAGCGTTGCCACGTGTAATTAAATCTTACCTAAGATATGTACAAATTTGTTTGGTGCAACAGAACAAAAAGTTAAGAACTACTTAAAAATAAGACATACTTAAGTAAGACGTATTTTAAGATTCGTTGGAGTAACCGGGCGTAAGTATTATAATTAAAAGTTGAACGGTACTGTGATAACATTCTAAGTAAGAAGAAGTTATACGCGAATCTACCAAAACCTTTTATGTCTAAGATATGTTTATAAATTTAAAAAAAAAGTCACAAAATAGCGCTATCTATTGGAAAAATATTTAAAAAAATCTGTATTATATTTTTACATCTTCCAAAAAAATACAATACTGATTTTTTAAATTATTTTTTACATAATCCTCGACAGAGTACCGTAGAGTTAATCCACCATTTTTACAGTACCCTGTATATTTATTATTAATTAACATAATTTTTTCACTTGGCATTTGTTTAAGATTATCCACTTATTATTAAATATTAATAAATTTAAAACCTATAAACCCAAAAAATAACTTTAATACAACACAAAATAAAACATTAATAACAATTAAAGAGACGTAGATAAGAAGGTTATACAGGATGAATAATAGTGTACTATATACCAAGACTTGCAATAATATATTACATACCGAGTCAGGAAATACTGCACTACAGCCGAGGACACAGATTGTAAACCGAGCCGCAAAGCCAACGAGACTTAACTACATTAAATCGATTTTAAAAATAATACGTTCTTAAAGTGCACCAATCATAAATCTGACGCTAAAATCATAACGTCGTACATTGTAAGACGTTGGAAACGAAATATTACGAATCGGAAAAAAAAAGTGAAACAAATTTGTAACGTGCGTCATTCCGAATGAGTCTAAAAATCAGTGAGTAATTCCACATTTTATCCAAAATTGTCTGCAGTTGCATTAAATATTGAAGTAAAATTTTGACGTACGTGGTGTCAATTTGAAATATTTGAAAAATCCTACGAAGGATCTATGTATTCCGTGAGTCCGAGTTATTCTCTCACTAGGGGGTAATGAACAACATTACATCTCTCAAATGGCCACAGTAATTCGCATATTTTACTCGATTTTGAATTAATACTTTTAATGAGGTAGATATTGTAAAATTGGCAGATGATCCTAATTTTCTAGAGATGCGACGCCAGTACACGCTTTCATTCGTGCGTGAAATTCACTCATCGCCGTGATAGCTTTAATTGGGCAAAATTTAACCGTTTCTGAATTATTCTGGTTTTTAGGGCCAAAACAGATTTTTTAACAACCACGGAAAATATTGATATTTTATAATTATCGAACCTTTTGTTGACAATGGAAATGTTACATTTTTAGATGTTAAGTTTGAGTAATTAAATGCTATGAGTATTTTATTGAAGTAAGTGTAAGAAGACCTTCGCTAAATGTAAAGAATTTTCTTAATGGAATACCCAGTATATTTGAATGCAAATTTGTCCATTTTCTTGCCTTTCTCTAGTTTATCAGGTTTATAAATAATACTTTGAAAGTTATTAATATTATTTATATACCTAGGAAACTAGGTATTTTTAGAAAGGCAAGAATACAAGAATAGGGACTTTAAATACATTACAAGTATTATTTCAAGTAATTTTTCGCAGATTTTTTTCTAATTTTTGAGAAACAGATATTATTAAACATTTTATATTTGTTAATATATTAGAAAGTAAGGTTTTTTTAGAAGAATTGTACTTAATTCAATTTATTTATTGCAAGGCCACGAAAAATAAGCAAGTGGTTAAAACAGTTACGATTATAACACTTGAACAAAAAAATGTGCACTATTAATGTGCGTGCATCAATAATATGGTTATTTCTCCTTGAAGTGCTAAATTTAAAGAAAAATGTATGTACTTACAAATCTATTTATTCTGAATTGTGGACATTATCTGAATTCACACCGTTTTACTTTCGCCTTGTAAATTACGGGAATAAATTGTTTTCATGATAATTTTCGGATTTTAAAACATTTTTAGATCCGTGTCGACTTGAATGCGACCAATTAAATAAATATATTTGTATATTTACCCATAAAAACAAACACCCGTATATTTTATATCACTGGTCCTAATATTGGTTTTAATTACAACCTAATACAAGGTAAAGAATTGGTTTACCCCAGTGATTTTATATTTAGTAAATACCAAGTCCTGTATTAATTAGTATGCCAACATCACAATATATGAAATGCATGGTACTTTTAATAACCATTTGACTCAAATAATGTATTTGGGCAATCACGAATCCCATGAACCAATAACAGTACCGGGATACCCCTTCTCAAATCAAACAAAATAAGGCGCTAAAATTGAAAATTCCAATAAACGAAAGTACTGGAATGTCATCGAGACAATGGTAGAAAACGGCACGTACATGTTTGCTTCGTAGGTGTATTAGGAAACGTATGTCTATATTGGTATCTACTTATACAAAATCACTGGTTTACCCACCATAGGGATTTCCATTTTAAATTCTTAATTTTCAAATATTGGCTCCCCAAATTATTTTAGAGGAAAAGTGTACATATGTTTCTAGTAGAGAAAAAAAAAATACTGTACAGGGTGGGCAAAATTCGATGTTTGTAAAAGGGCTCTCGATAACTATAATAGATAGAGTTATAGCCAAAAAGTTCATTTTTCCGATTTTCGATATATTGATACCGGGTGACCCTGGGATCTGTAAAAGCCCTATAACTTATTTGATATTTGAGATATCGACTTCTAGTTTTCTTGAACTGGTACCCATACTTATTCTACATATTTTAAAAATATGTATGTTTTTGTACAGGGTGTCCCAATATACATAACAGAACAAAGTTATGTTTTTTAAATGGAACACCCTATATTTTATTTTCAACCCTCTTGGGAAGCTGATAAAAATAATATAAGATAGTATGGGTCTATTATAGACGGTTGGTTGGTTATGGACAAATATGTAGCAAAAACATGCACACATTGAAAACACAGCAGAAGCGTTCCTAGCCAAGATAGCATCATTATTTATACACTAAAAAATTACCCACATCATAAAAAATAATATACATCGGCTTTGTTTCTCTTTTATTCATAGCGCTATACAGGGTGTCAACATACGCAAAACAATGGATAACTATTTTTTTCAAATGGAACACCCTATATAAGTTGCCACTAATCTGTGGCATTTTTAATAAGCTTTCCAATGATATACAGTTTGTATAACAAAATATTAAGGATTCTTGAGATTTATCAATAAAAACATATTTCTTTTTCCACCTTCTGCTGATTTTTGGATTTTCAGCCAAAACTATGCATTTTCAAGAAAAATTATAAGAGACCAAAGTTGTAGAGCGAAAAATTTCCGATCGATATAGGTCTTTTAACTTTTAAGATAATGCGTGCATTGCCCGCCAGAGCGCGCAAAATCGTGACTGTATATGCATTTTAGCGTTTTCTTTTAAATTTTTACTTTCTCCGTTACGAAGTACGAGAAAGTATTGTGATCGTGATTTTTTTTCCAAAATTTTTTTTTACGGAAATATCCGTTTTGGGGTCCCTAGATGCCATTTCAACAATTTCTGGAAATTTTTTTTTTGTGTCTGTGTGTGTGTGTGTGTGTGTCTGGCTGTGTGTGTGTGTGTGTGTGTGTGTGTGTGTGTGTGTGTGTGTGTGTGTGTGTGTGTGTGTGTGTCTGTCTGTGTGCGCTGTATCTCAAAAACTAATAAAGCAATTGGTATGAAACTTTTAACATACGTCTTATTTGATAATCCGAAGAACTAAAAAGCTTTTGGTAAAATTTCGTACACCGGAAGTGGGTGTTTACCTTAACTGTTTTTTTGTTTTTTGCCAATATTTTCTTAAATATAAAAAATATCACAAAAACATATAAACTAATATTGAAGACAACAAAGAAATGAACATCTTTTCCTTGAAAATATTTTTCATGAAATCATTGCTATTCGAGAAAAAAAATTATTAATGTTTCTTTAATTTTTGGTTTATAATTATGAAACGGTAATAGTTACAGCAAATTTATGTAATAATTGTAGAGAATGCCAAAATGAACAACTTCTAAAGAATAAGTTTTTTTCGAAATCTCGTTAGTTTTTGTGTAAACCGAGTTTTTGAATTTGAAGTATAATTTTTCCATCTTTGATAATTTTGACGTTTTAAACGTCAGTTTCATCTGAGTATACGCAACGCTCGATGTACATTTAAAATATGATTTCAATTGAAAATAAACCATGAAAGCGTAAATATAAATGATATTATCTTGTCGGAGAAAGTAACATGATGGCCACATCACCATTTTTTTATTAATTAATTGCACTATACTTTATTTTCCGCACCCTTTAGCGGAAAAATGGGAAATTAAAATGGCCCATATTGATTGAAAATGTTCCGCTCTACAACTCTTAATAGAAGCAATTTTTGCCAAAAATGCATAGTTTTCCCTATAAATGCAAATTGAAAATGTATATATCAATTTTTCCGTTTTTCAATGGTTTTTTACATTTTTAGCGAAAACTATGCATTTTGGGCAAAAATTGCTTCTGTTAAGAGTTGTAGAGCGGAATATTTTCAATCGATGTAGGTCATTGAAATAATTCTATAATTACCCGTTTGTCTGCTAGAGGACTTGGAAAATAAAGTATAGTGCAATTATTTAACAAAAAATTTGAGAAAAACGCTAAAATGCATATACGCTCGCGATTTTGCGCACTCTGGCGGGCAATGCACGCATTATTGGAAAAGTTGAGAGACCTATATAGATCGAAAATTTTCCGCTCTACAACTTTGGTCTCTTATTATTTTTTCAGAAAATGCATAATTTTGGCGGTAAATCCAAAAATCAACAGGAGGTGACAAAAGAAAAATGTTTTAAGGAAAAATCTCAAGAATCCTAATTATTTTAATTATACAAATTGTACATCATTGGAAAGCTTATCAAAAATTCCATGCATTGGTCGTAATATTTATAGGGTGTTCAATTTGAAAAAAAAGTTATCCATTATTTTGCGTATGTTGACACCCTGTATAGCAGTACGAACAAAAAAGAACCAAATCCGATTTGTATTATTCTTCATGATGTGTAAAAAACGACGCTAGCATTGCTAGGAGCGCTTCTGCAACTTTTTTAATGTGTCCTTGTTTTTGCCACAAATTTGCCCATAACTAACCAACCGTCCATTATAGACCCATACTATCTTATACTATTTTTATCAGCTTCTCAAGAGGGTTGAAAATAATGTATAAAATATAGGGTGTTCCATAAAAAAAAACATAAGTTTGTTCTGTTATGTTTATTGGGACACCCTGTACAAAAACATGCATATTTTTAAAATATGTAGAATAAGTGTCGGTACCAGTTCAGGAAAACTAGAAGTCGATATCTCAAATAGCAAATAAGTTATGGGGCTTTTACAGATCCCTGGGTCACCCGGTATATCTCAGTTGATTATCATTTGACAATAATGCAAGTTATATGCTGTTCAGGCACTTTTTTTGAATAGAATAAAATAAGCTTAAAGGAATTCCGATATATTCATTAATATGAGAGTTATAACATAAAGTTGTGTTTTTTTAAATATAACCTATAGTTGGCTTTGGCCTATTTTATTAGGTTATTTTTTCTCTTTTCAACAATAGCATGTGGGGGTTGTATTCTAGTAAAAATTATAATTTTTTAATTATTAAATATAATAATTTATAAAATATAATAATAACAAATCTTTATTTACAGAAGTGGATTTTATACATTACTATACAACATATTAATTATTACATGGAAAACAAAAAAAAACATTTCTGTAAATGGGCTATAGACCAAAGGTCTTTCTGCCCTATTAAATATATTTTCTGACGTTCATCCAAGTTGGCTTGTATTTTTGGCATAATATTAGATGTTTTATTTATTATAATAGTTTATTATTTAAAAAATTACAATAAATCAACAATAAATTAAACTGATAATTTTCTCAATAAATATGCCCATTATTCAAAATGCAAAGGTTACAACTATTTATAACACTTTTCCATGCATTATGAAGATGAACATTTGAAATTTGATTTATACACTCAATACAATTTTCTCTTAAATTATTAATATTGTCATTACTTATTTCCTACTATTTGTCTTTTATAAGTTCCCAAAAAAAGAAATCTAGCGGCGACAGATCGGGCGATCGTGGTGGCCACTTCACAGGTCCATTTGTTCCTATCCAGTTATTCCCAAAATTATTATTTAATAGGTTTGACACTATTCTTGCATTATGGGCTGGTGCGCCATCTTGTTGATAGAATATAGTTCTTCGTTGAATTAATGGCAATGTATCCAAAAAGTTTTCAATAACGTATTGGTCTAAAATTTTATAATAACGTCGTCTGTCAAGGTTTCGTTCATAAATTTCGTATGAAAATTTTGTTTCCTGCTAGGGCACACCTTTAACATATTAAAACCAGAGCGTCTTTAGCGCTGGACATCAACAACACGGCAACAGTTGGAATTAGACCAATAATGTGCGTTATGCCTATTAAACATTTCTGCAGAGCTAATGTATGCTTCGTGCGTCCAAATAATACAACGGCAAAAATAATTGGAATTGAAGATTTTGTTAATGTTGTTTTCGAAGGCCGAAATTTATGTTTTTCAAAATTGAAATCCCAGATTCCTCTCAATTTTACGAATTGTAATAGCTGGCTCAACTCTAATTACGCCTATAGCTGCTTCGTTTAATAAAAAACAATTCATGTGTCTATAAATAATACAAGCCGACTAAGATGAAAGTGAGAAAATATATATGATGTTTGAAAAATAATAATTTTTAATATATTTTGATGAAAAACAACCCCCAAATCTATATATCGTTGAAAAGAGACAAAAAGTCTAATAAAATAGGCCTAAGTTAACGGTAGGGTACCCATAAAAAGTACGGTAAACGCCCGCGAGAAGGGGATTAAATCAAATTGGTATGACTGTAGGCAACCCAGCTTACAAATAGGGTAAATTAACTCAGTGCTATTTTCACATATCTAATACGCTACAGCGCGAGCGTGCGATGCGTATTAGAATATTGTGGTTATTTTTTTCTCGCATCGGTGGCGGGAGAGAAGTTATAAAAAAACACTTCTGCTGTAGCGTTTATACCAAACCCCGCCCAACCCAACCATTTCACGGTCTAGCGAGCATCAGCCAAACACAGTTGAAGGGCGACATAATCGTAAGCAAGTAATTCCCAAGAAATCTCTTGGGGATTATAACTTGAAATTTTCATTATTGTCATACAACAAATCTCCAAAAGCTACCAATAGATTTTATAATGTAGTTTGAAACCATATCTGTTGTATGGGCCCATTATAAAAGTAATGCGCATTTACTGGGAAAAATATAATTATTGATCCTACCTGTAATTCAAATTCTTTCAAAATACTCTCCCCCAGCATCAATACACTTGCGGAGACGTGTCTGCCATACCTGGAAGGCACCCTGAAACTCCTCGAGGGGAATGTCTCTTTGTAACATGCTTTTGGATGTTTTCCACGGACTCCCAATGCTTTCCTATCAGCTCTCTCTTCAGTCGGGGAAACAAAAAAGGTCGCACAGAGCCAAGTCGGGACTTTAAGGGGGCTGGAGGACCACCGGGGTGTTGCTCCGGGCCAGGAAATTGGTAACGATGAAGGCCGTGTGGCTGAGGGCATTATCGTGGTGGAGCCTGACCGTGTCTTTGACGTCAGCCATCACGCGCACGACCCAGCGTTTCAATCTCTTGAGCAACTACAGGTAAAAGGCCGAGTTGACACTTGGGAGTCCATGAAAAATATCCAAAAGTATGTTACAACGTTCCTAAGAGACATTCCCATTGAATAGTTTCAGGGTGCCTTCCAGGCATGGCAGACCCGTCTCCGCAAGTGTATTGAAGAATTTTAAGCATTTGTACGGGTACGATCAATAAATATATTTTTCCCAGAAAATGCGCATTACTTTTATAATGGACCCTGTAATACAAATATTATGTTCATCTTACTTTTGTACTTGGCATATCTGCCCTCAGTCGAGAATCTAAACCTAAATTTTTGCTGGTAGATACAGTACTTTATTCTGTTTAAAATTTAGAATTTTCATCATGTATTTTCAATATATAAAAACCGTAACAGAAATATGGACTTTAGCGCACACGTCTAGAACAGAGTTTCCCAAAATGTTTAGATATAGCGTAACTTCAAATTGTGGGCCCGGAGGCAAACAATAATTACAAAGGCAATATTTTAGATCCTTAAAAACTACTACAGATCTTTAAATGGAACTGTGTAAACTTTGGGTTTCTTTGACAATTCTAAGATCTAGTGAGTTATTAAATTGAGTTTTCGTTTTTCTTATTCAAATTTTCAACAAATTAATTGGAATTGCAAACCCTTACCTGTTGCAGAAGCATTAAATAAATTAAATAAAGATGATGGCCACATCAACATTTTTGAATTTTTGAAACATTAAGTCAAATTATTTGCCGAAATAATTTGCTTCAAGACTGGAAACGAAGGATTAATGAAAGCTTAAGATAACCAGTTTTACACCTTTTGGTTGTTGATAAAAGGTTATATTACGTCTTATAGTAATATTAGTTTCCAAATTAAATTCCTTTTCCAAATTGGTGTTCTACTATTCTAAAGAGTATAGACTTTTACATCATTTAAAATGTTAAACATATTTTAACTTTTGCTGTACAGTATTGTTTTCGAGATTGAAAATGTTTATGAAAATATTGCAGTTGCCTCCTCTGCCTCATTACAGTTACGGCACTGCACAGTGGTCTAGCTGCACTGAAAATCTGGCCAAAATCCTAATTTGCAAAGTCGAAAAGAAGCTTCAAAACTAAGCTAGTTTGAAAGATAAATATGGATAGCATTATAAAATATCAATAATTGAAATAAAGTCGTACCCCATAGTCCATGATGGGCCGTTATATTCGTAAGATGTAGTGAGTGTTTTGAATGCATAATAATACGGCTTGTGAATATAAAATTTTCATATTAAAGCGTACAGAAGGCCTATGTGGAAAATTGTATTGCATTATGTTTCTTACAACATTAAGCTCTTCCAAAAAATTATTTTATTTCTCAAATATGACGTTTCGTTATTGAGATACCCACAATAATCATCATTTTTTATTTCATTTTTGAGTAGCTTTTCACCTACCAAAATTAATGAAATATCACAATTAACACTAAATTGTTTGCTATAGGAGTTATTTGAAGTTTAAAAAAAAACTGAAAAACGCGCTGAATGAAAAATGGATCAGCCATTTTGTTTAAATTCATTTTGACTTTAGATTCGTAATCTGCGACCTCGAAACCCCCATATAATAATTTTCATCACTTTTTAAAGCATTTCCACATATGTTGCCGCCATATTGGATCCTCTATTTTGTTTAGAATAATTTTAACTTTAGATTTGTAATTTGCGACTTCGAAAACGCCCACATACTAATATTCATCAATTTTTTATGTCATTTCTACATATTTTGCCGCCATATTGGATCCGCTGTTGTGTTTATAATAATTTTGAATTAGGACTTGTAATTAGCGACCTCAAAAATCCCTATATACCAATTTCTTCACGAATCCAAGTTCATTTGGGATTTTGGCCAGCTTTTGAGGGTAGCTGGACCACTGTGCTGGGGGTACCGGTATTTAATTGGCAATATAGTGGGATACCAGTGGGTAAATACTTTTTGAAAAAACATACCTAAAAATGTTTTCTATAAAAAAAATTAGTGGAATAGATAATAAACAGCCGAACGTTAAACAAAAACAAACAAAACAAAAAAACAATTTCCAATTGATACTCTATAAATTATCGGACCGGTGACGATTCGTGGGGTGACTCTGGTACGGCCGAGGTAGCAGAGATGGTAATACAGATAGGTCACGTCGCTAGCCGTCTTTGCAACCGGCCCTACCTATCTGTATTGCTACCTCGGCCGTACCATGAGTCACCCCGCGAGCCGTCACGTTAAATTATTTACTAATAAATATCTGGAATTCCCGGATTATGTGACTGTTCTTACTAGCTTGGATACTTTTCAAGTTAGTTTTGTACTCTTCAATAATGAGGGAATCAACAACTTCTATTTATCTAAAAATATACATGACATAATTAATTTATAAATTTTATTGAACGCATTACTAGTAATCGTAATCGTCGCAGGTACCCTGCCGTCCGGTCCCTTGTTTGTTTTTTTAATGCAGTTGTAACTCGATACACTAATTTGCGTAAGTGCCGACGTTGCGAGACGAGTGACGCAAAATATGACTAACATTCGATGTTATTGAGTATGCGGGCGAATATGTATGTGACATATAAAATCGAGCACGGAAGAACGATTTGAACATCGCGCTAAATAAACTCCCCCATCATAACGTATCCCCAATCCCGCGCACTCTACCATTACGCTCAAGTGGCCGAATGCCCGTACTAGGATGAAGAGCAATAGACTCGCTGCAAGAAATATCTACATATTTTTTTACTTTCTCCGTTACGAAGTACGAGAAAGTATTGTGATCGTGATTTTTTTTTCAAAAATTTTTTTTACGGAAATATCCGTTTTGGGGTCCCTAGATGCCATTTCAACAATTTTTGGAAATTTTTTTTTTGTGTCTGTGTGTGTGTCTGTGTGTGTGTGTGTGTGTGTGTGTGTGTGTGTGTGTGTGTGTGTGTGTGTCTGTGTGTGTGTGTGTGTGTGTGTGTGTGTGTGTGTGTGTCTGTGTGTGTGTGTGTGTGTCTGTCTGTGTGCGCTGTATCTCAAAAACTAATAGAGCAATTGATATGAAACTTTGAACATCCATCTTATTTGATAATCTGAAGAACTGAAAAGCTTTTGGTAAAATTTCGTACACCGGAAGTGGGCGTTTACCTTAACTGTTTTTTGTTTTTTGACAATATTTTCTTAAATATGAAAAATATCACAAAAACATTCAAACAAACTTAGAAGATAACAAAGAAATGAACATCTTTTGCTTGAAAACATTTTTCATAAAATCATTTTTATTCGAGAAAAAAAATTATTATTATTTTTTTTAATTTTTGGTTTATAATTATAAAACGATAATAGTTACAGAAAAATTATGTGAATAATAATTGTACAGAATGCCAAAATGAACAACTTCTAAAGAATAAGTTTTTTTCGAAATCTCGTTAGTTCTTGAGTAAACCGAGTTTTTGAATTCGAAGTATAATTTTACATCTTTCATGATTTTGACGTTTTAAACGTCAGCTTCATCTGAGTTTACGCAACGCTCGATGTACATTTAAAATATGATTTCAATTGAAAATAAACCCATGAAAACGTAAATATAAAGTCGGAGAAAGTAACATGATGGCCACATCACCATTTTTAAAAGAATAGTTCATCTCAGTTACTGCTATTAGTTATGTGGAATGTTATTCTTGCCAAAGTTTTCAGACGTATCTGAATATATTTTTTTTGTTGAATATATTTTTATTACCATTTATTAAGGCTGATTATTCAACACTTACCTTAATTTGATCCTCTAGAACTAATATAATAGCATCACATACTTCTGGCACAATCTTAGAAATAACTTGCTTTGAAATCTTAAATAAGTACATCAGACTATGATATGAATCACCTGTGGCCAGAAAACGTAATGTTACAGCTAATCGCTCTTGAGGGGGTATAGCTTTCCTGTAATTTGTATCTACTTTGCGTATCATAGGTTCAATCTTTATAAGTAACAACTCCATATCACAACTAGACATACGCAAGAAGTTTTTGAAGCTTCCATCTGTACGAAGTTCTCCTGAAAGGAGGTCATCATTTCTTAAATCCTCCAACAGTTCATTTCCACTATGAACCCTTCGCTTTTGTAAACTTGGACGAATCCAGTATCTATGCTTTCTTTTTCGTGATGTACCTACACCAATCACTACACAAGCAGCAGCTGCCATCATTATTACGTCTTCTTCGTTCCACATGTTGATGTATATCACAGCAGTGTAGACACAATGTTGCATCCAAGTTGATAGAAACTAAATAAGTAGCAACATAAAGCAACAAAGTTATTCTGGTGTAGACCGTTAGTTTACCGAAGTTGTCAAATTTATTTTCAAATGCGCAACATTGTGCAACACAAAAGTTGCAGTATGTTGGTCTATGTTGCGTTGGTGGATACACGCCTTTAAAGTCAATGTTTGGGGAGTACTAGAGCCCCCAAACTACCGCTTAAATTTGTACAACCTCTTTAACGCTTTCCTACCTCGGAGATAAATTTTTAAAGACAAAAATTCCGTTTTACTTGGTCTCGAGCGAGTCTGGTATCTTTGGTTTAATTCCAAAACAGTCTGCAAATCATTCCGAACGTTCATAAACGACCAAAATCAATGAAAGCCTCTTTCCGCTAACAGTGTTCTTTTCCAAATGATTCTTAAAGGACCAGAATTAATCGAAGATGATAAGCTTCTTCTTGTTAACGTCCGAGTGCTTTCCAAACAACAAATTAAGAAATACATTGATAATGCGTTGTCATATTTGACAGATTATGTCAGATTCAGAAACTGGGGCTACCAGATTACATTCCCGAAGTTCCGTTGCGCAGCAAAACGATACAAAATAATTTTTTTTTCACCCCCCTTCTGGATTGGTTTGAAAGCTGACGCTTTTGGGCAATGTGGTGTCTATTAAATGACATCGATTGAGCAAATTTGATCGTCCCGATGATCCTCCCCGTGGCCGTTAGATCTTTCTCAAGAAATTATAGAAGAAAATTCGCCTAGCCTTCCGGGTACATCCTGGACAATTTAAAACTGTTCTATCCTCCCCACAAAATACCCCTCTATAACATTTATTCATGATTTTTTTATGTTTCTAATTGTTCGCGAGTTATGAATTTTTTTATGTGTCAAGGCACGCACCATATTATGAATTTTTCATGAGTAAACACCATCGGAAATTTGAATGGAAATCGCATGACACGGATTCGGCTGTAATTTTAACCAAAGATACCTCTTACCAGAAGGGGTAAAGTAAATACGCGACAAGTATTTTATCTCTGGGGGGCCCTGTCACGGTGCCCCGGCTTTAAAAGTGAGCGGTTCATGAGGATCTCTCGGGAGTCTTCATGCGTTTAGTTTTGACTTTGAAGAGTCTGTCAAATCTCCAATATAATCACAAAGACTGCATCTACAATATTTATATTGAAACATTTTTTGATTAATTGCACCCTTAATGAGATATGATTTATCAAAAAGTGACCAAATTGTTTCTACCTGTTTTCATGATTGTTACAGGAACGTATTTTTTTATTCTTTTAAATCGAAGAGCTGAAATTTTTAGGATTAGTAAAGGGTACGGCGAGCTTTTATCTGTATTTTTTTCAAAAATTTTGGATGCCCCCTGCCAGTGTTGGCAGATTGGGGGTTTTTTCCCCAAAATGGGGGTAAATTATTGCTTTGGGGTGTATTTTGGGGAACTTCAATCAATGGAGTATTTTTTGGGGTGAGAATTTTATACGAGGGGTATTTTTGGGGAAATTAATTAACACGTTATTACATTTGCTAGAAATCATCATTACCATAAAGAAGTCAGTAATTTTCCTCAACGATGAGGAAAAACCTGTGACATCATTTATGGAAGTTGTCATAGGGATTCCATTATTACCGTTTTCGTAATTTTGTGACCCCCAATGAGATGCTGCACTTTCATTTAAAAAATATGTATGTGTTCCGAAAAGAAGAAAAAAATATTGCGGATGAAGATGAATAATACATTTTATACTTATACTACTTTAATTTTGTATGTAAGTTTCCAATAAATTTCCACTGTATTTACCTTTTATTTTCAAATTTTATTATTTTAGAGACGGACAGTTGCGTAATTTTAGGGGATTTTTATTAAATATTTGGGGAAATTAAAAATTACTACTGGCAACACTCGTTGCCCGTAAATAAATGATTATTATTATATTAAATATTCAATCTTTTTGTTTTTAGGACTACGTTTTGATTTTTTTACCTATATTTTAAATTTTTTACCTGCAGTTTCATTTTTTTTAGTATAAATTTCTAATCTTTTGAACTAATTTCTCTTCATTTTGTTCTAAATTTTCGATTTGTTTGTCAAAATTTTTGAATTTTGGTCGGCATTTTTTATTTTTAAGCCCGAATTTTTCATTTTTTTGCCCATATTTCAACCTGAATTATTCATTTTTATGCGCGGTATTTTCGAGTTTTAGATTTTTGTCCTTTTTTTTTTTTAATTTTCGCGTTCCTGGTTGGCAATTTATTTTGAGCTATTATATTATTATTTTTGGAACTGAAAATGGCAAATTATTTTTCTTTTGCTTGATTTTTAAATTTTCTGGTCTGCATGTTTTTTTAGGCCAGGAATTTTATTTTTATTTTTGCTTACATTTTAGATGTTTGGTCTGTCTTTTTGATTTCTTTGTTCTAATTTTTAGAGTTTTTGGCCAAAATATTTTGATTTTGGTCAAATTTTTTTAATGGTGTTTTGAAATTTTTGGTTTTTTGGGTTCCTTTTTTAATTTTTCAATTTTTTTAGTTTTTTTTTATCTTAATCACTCTAAATTTTTAACATGAATTGTTGAATTTTATGGGCGATTTTTGTTTTGTTTTGAGGGTATTTTCGAGTTTTCGTACAAAGTTTTTTGATTGTTTGCCCTTCATTTTAGATTTTTTAACCTGAATTATTGTTTCTATGGGCGGTTTTTTTAAATTACTTTCAAGTTTAGAATTCCGGCAATTTATTTTGGGATACAGTAATTTTTAGGGCTGAAAATGGCACTTTTTTTCTTTTGCTTGAATTTTCAATTTTTTAGTCTGTATTTTTAATTTTTTTACATTAGGACATTTGATTGATTTTAGATGTTCGGTCTGTGTTTTTCATTTCTTTGTTCCAAATATTAGAGATTTTGGCCCTTAAACCAAAGTTTTCGAAAATTTAATTGAAATTTTCGTTTTTTTCTGGTCTGAATTTTTTATTTTTGCGGAGAGTCTAAATTTTCGATTTTTTTTTACCTTAATTATTAATTTTAACGAGCAAATTTTTGATTCGTTTATACTTTAGATTTTTAACCTGAATTGTTGATTTTTGTGTGCGAACGTTTAGCCGGTATTTTCGAGTTTTTTTGACCAAATTTTTAAATTTTTGCCCTTCATTTTAGATGTTTTAAGTTGAATTATTGTTTTTATGGACCATTTTTTAAAATTACTTTTGAGTTTAGAGTTTCGGCAATTTACTTTGAAGTAAAGATTTATTTTTGGGGCTGAAAATGGCAAATTATTTTTCTTTTGCTTGGATTTTCAATTTTTTGTCTGAATTTTAATTTTTTAGACCAGGGTTTTTGATTTTTTCGGCCCATATTTTAGATTTTTTTTGGATCTAAATAAAAATTTTCGATTATTTTTTTATCAATGTTTTTAGTTCTGTTACCTTAATTAGTAATTTTAATGAGCGAATTTTTTATTGGTCTTTACTTTAGTTTAAATGAATTGTTGATTTTTATGAGCTGATTTCTCAAGTTTTTGTTTTCTGTTTTGCCCTATAATTTAGATTTTGCAGACCGAATTTTTGATATTTTTAGCTTGTACTTGATTTTTTTAATGTTTTTAATATAATTTTTGTGGTTGTTTTAAGAATGTACTTTGATCTTTAGCTAAAAAAATACAACCTGCGCGAATTGTGCTTGAGGAATTACTAAATTTTTAAATATTTCGATTCGATTTTTGATTTTTTTTTCGAAAATTTTTAAATCAAAAAATTATTTTTGCTGCCAGTTTAGTTTTTTTAGTAATTGTTAAATATAATACTTTGGCCCGGAATGAAGCTGATCACGAGGTATAACTGGAACTGTTTGGAAATTATGAAAAAAATGCGAACAATTTTAAGTAGTTAATAAGCGAGGCTTTCCGAAAAAATAAAGAAATATTTTAATTATTTGGAGGATACCACAGCACGATTAAATATTTTTCTAATTTTTTAAATGGCATTTTTGTACTACCTACATATTTTTGGGAAAATGGAGTTATAAAATTTTGTTTTGTGCAAATTCCGAAAACTTATGAACGCGCCTTCTCTAATCCCAGTGTTGCCAGATTGGGGGTTTTCTTAAAATGTGGGTAAAGAAAAAACTTCAATCGATGGGGTATTTTTAGGGGTGGGTATTTTATGAGAGGGGTAATTTTGGGGGGCTTTTATGAAACGAGCGCGTTATTTGGCAACGGTTGTAAGACATTGCGGTTTCACCCCCTATTTCTAATTTAAATTAACGTAAATGTCATCTAATCTGTTCCTAAAGAACATCTCGATAAGATTTGTAGAGGCATCTTTTACTTTCTCCGTTACGAAGTACGAGAAAGTATTGTGATTGTGATTTTTTTTTCAAAAATTTTTTTTACGGAAATATCCGTTTTGGTGTCCCTAGATGCCATTTCAACAATTTCTGGAAAACAAAAATTGTGTCTGTGTGTGTGTGTCTGCTGTGTGTGTGTTTGTGTGTGTGTCTGTCTGCTGTGTGCGCTGTATCTCAAAAACTAATAGAGCAACTGATATGAAACTTTAAACATCCATCTTATTTGATAATCTGAAGAACTGAAAAGCTTTTGCTAAAATTTCGTACACCGGAAGTGGGTATTTACCTTAACTGTTTTTTGTTTTTTGCCAATATTTTCTTAAATATGAAAAATATCACAAAAACATTTAAACAAACATCAAAGACAACAAAGAAGTGAACATCTTTTGCTTGAAAATATTTTTCATAAAATCATTGCTATTCGAGAAAAAAATTTATTAATTTTTTTTAATTTTTGTGTTCTAATTATGAAACGATAATATTTACAGCAAATATATTTGAATAATAATTGTAGAGAATGCCAAAATAAACAACTTCTAAAGGATAAGTTTTTTTCGAAATCTCGTTAGTTTTTGAGTAATCCGAGTTTTTATATTTGAAGTATAATTTTCCATATTTCATGATTTTGACGTTTTAAACGTCAGTTTCATCCGAGTTTACACAACGCTCGATGTACATTTAAAATATGATTTTAATTGAAAATAAACCCATGAAAACGTAAATATATTGTCGGAGAAAGTAACATGATGGCCACATCACCATTTTTTTTATTTCTTTCTGATTGGATATCTTAAAAAGTTGCCACTGGATTATTTGAAAAATGACCAATACTAATGGAAATAGACACAAAAAACATCATTTTATTTTTCACTTGTCTCTTAATTCGTTCATAGTTTTTTTATTAACTATGATTTTGCCTTCAAATTACTTCATTGCCTAGATGTATGCTACATTGGTTGGCTACAAGTCAAATTTCACTGTTGTTATTTAATTGGTTCTGCAGTTTATCTGTTTAAAGTGAAATGTTGCTAACTTTGTTAATAATAAAGATTAAACCAAAACTTAAACACAGAAATAATAATAGATCTTTATATAATATATTACCAAAATAAACTTTCTGAAAAAGTTTATATTTACAAAGATATATTCGATTTATTTAGCGGCTAATTTAATGGCTACCCTTAATTATAGGTTACATTAAAAAAAACACAACTTTGTGTTATAACTTTCATATTAATGAAGATATCGGAATTCTGTTAAGCTTATTTTATTCTTTTCAAAAAAGTGCCTGAACGACATATAACATTCATTCACTTCAATATATCGAAAATGGAAAAAATTGACTTTTTGGCTGTAACTCGAAAACAAAAGATGATAAATAAATTTAGTTTTCACCTTTAAGTTTTTCTTCAAAAAAGTGATCTAGGATGCGCCATCTGTTTTTTTTCTATTTATTATAGTTATCGAGATCCCCTATACAAACATCGAATTAGATACCACCCAGGGTGAATTGCTATGCATAACATGCAGCGTGATCTGTTACGCATCGTAATTAGAATTTTATTGGATCATGTCATAAACATTATTCGATTTCATTGGTTACAAAGTAAATGAGGGCAATTGTCTATAATATTGCGCAAAGTTTACTCAGTTATATAGAAAATTAACAGTAGATAAAAAACGCAATAAACTTTTTCTTTTCTTTTTGAATAATGATATTTACAATTTAATTAGAAAGGAAAATATCTCAGTAAAATGAAGATTTATAACGATGAATTGAACGCATAGGGAAGCGTTTACTCTGAACATGCCTTTAGTGTTTTAGTTTTCGTTTTAGTTTTAGTCTTAACTTAAAAAAAATACTATACATACCCTTATTTTTTATTGGAACCCTTATGGCTCTGTTGTCTTTGCGATTCACGATCAGTTGATTTGGATGTTGGTTTAGGTTGACACAATTGTCCCAGGGTCGCCACATTTTTTTTTTCAAAAATCAGAAGTATTACCGAATCCAAAGTCAAAACTCCGTAGTAAACACAAGTAAAAAGTCAAAATCCGTAGTATCACAAACAAAAAATCATAAGACCATAAGAAACAATGAAATGCACTGAGAACGATTTATGCACTAATTCGGCAAATACGTACCAGTCAAATGGGGCTGTTGGGAGGGGGGGGGGGGGTGTACAAATTACCTGAAATGCTATTTCCAAGAAAAAGGCGGGGCCTTGGCATGCATGGGTACTCCAGTGATAGTATCCGAAAAGTTATAAAGTAATTATGAGGGTATTGTTGCCGACTTTTACAGAACTCTTAGGGTACGCACACGTAGAACGCTGGCTGCAAGCGCTGGCTTACAAGCGCTGATAAGCGCCAGCAAGCGATAGTAAATGTCATATATGTTTAAATGCATCCAGACACAAAGAAAGCGTGTCGGTGCTTGTCACATCATGCACGCGCTGCTAACCAGCGAACAAGAATATGCGAAACATTTATTTTCCAGCGTCCAGAAAGCTGGCAGTCCCTGTCTTCGTTGTTGGTTCCAGTTATTTGTGATATATTGTTGCTTGTGTTAATTATTTAAGCTGTGAATATGAGTGGAATTGATAGTGAGCTGTTGATAGCTGTTGTATTTGAACGACGGGCTATATGGGATAAAAGAATAAAAGAACATGCAAATAGAAATTATGTCGAACAATGTTGGAAGGATATTAGCAGTGAGCTGAAAATAGAAGGTACATGCTGGTAGGATGTAGTTTAGTTTATTATACTAAGTTATTATACAGAAGAATAATGTTGATATTATAAATAAAAACATTACTTAATAATTATAAATTAATAGATTGTTGGAAAAATAAGTCGTGAATGCATCTCTCACACTTTTTGCTTCATTTGTGGGCCTCCCAAGTGGCTTTGTATGCGTAGCTGAAGGGACAATTACTGTGTCTATTAAATGATGTTCCATACCTTCCATATCAATAATTGTATTTTGCAATAGACATATACATTTGATTATACTCTCCACCAGTGCAACGTCGGTTTCAATCGTTTTGGAGAGTAAACGCCACTTCGCATACAAAATTCCAAATGCACATTCGATCGACTTTCTCATCCGGGATAATCGTTTATTGTATGTTTCTTCACTTATATTCAGATACTTTTTTGCGTATGGTTTAAGCAGACAAGGAAGTAGCGGATATGCTTCATCTCCAAGAAAAACATACGGAGTTTTCACGTTTGTCCCTGGTAAGAACGCTGGTTCTGGGATATCAAGGTTCCCGTTCTGTAATAGATCACATAAATCAGATGTCTGGAAGGTCCCACCATCGCTTTGTTTTCCATATCCACCGACGTCCACAGTAACGAATCGGTAATTAGCGTCTGCAACTCCTTGTAGAACGATGGAAAAAAAGCGTTTGTAATTATAAAACATAGATCCTGTATTATTTGGGCACTTAATGCGCACGTGTTTTCCATCGATGGCTCCAAGACAATTGGGAAAATTCCAGAGCTGATAGATATCATTAGCAATTTTCACAAACGTTTGTTTTGTTGGTACTGGCATATGTAGAGGTTGAAGTTTGTCCCATATAACTGCCACTACCTCTCTTACAATGTTCCCTACAGTTGACGAACCCACTCGGAAACTGAAAGCCAATGCTTTGAAAGATGATCCTGAGGCCAAATACCTAAAAGCATATAAAGAACATTACAAACCTAATAAAACAACATAAAAAATCATGATATAACAAATATTTTTTTTATAATGTTATGATTAAAAGTTTCTAGTGTATATTAACATAGTAGGTATGTAGTCGTAGTGGGTATTGAATATGTAATTGTAGAGCGCGTTCAAATATTAAGTAAACTTTTCTCGCACACATGTGCTATATCGTTTTGCGTTCTCTAATTACAGAAGAGAAACTCAGAAAGAAGTGGAAATATTTACGTGATCAGTTTGCTACTGAACTATCAAAACTTAAACCCCCACGGTCAGGAGATGGAGCTGGTGAAACACAAACAAGCAAGTGGCAATACTTTAAAGCCTTGTATTTCTTGAAGGATATCATCAAAGCTAGAGTGAGTTCTGGGAATTTAACGAAACAACGACAACAAACCCAAGAAGAATCGCAAAACAGTGAAACTATAGATGGTGATGAGGAGGCAAATGAAGATAACACTGCTGAAGACGAACAGCTTCCAAACAATGTTGGTGCGCCAGATGAAGATAAACTTGAAGAAGTCAACGCGTCAGTCAGGTTAGCATCAAGTTCCGGTGCAATTCCACAAACGAGTGCATCTGACACTACCACACGAACATTGGCAGAGGTCGGAAAAAGTAGGCCATTGTTAAAGAGGGCAAAGCGACTGAGAATAGATGATATACCACATCTCTGTTAGATATAGAACGACGAAAGCTAGACCTGTTGCGCGAAAGAAATGAGAAGAAAAGATCCAGTGAACCTGAAGACGATGACTTGCTTTTTTTCAAAAGTCTGCTTCCACATGTAAAGAAAATCCGCCGTGACAGTATACTAGCCTTCCGCGGCAGAATTCAAGAGCTAGTTCAAGAGTTTGCTTATTATCCAACCAACTACCAGCAGCTGAACTTGATTAGTGCCCAAAGTACATACTCCCAGTCATCAGTCTCCACAATCCAGAGTATGCCAGTGGAGCACGACCGGCCGACCCACCTTTTATCACTGAAACCTTCAATTTTTTAGATAATGCCGACTAATTCAATTTTTGAATTGTAATGATAGCCTTTAAGAGTGTCGACATGTTAACATAAGAAACGTTTATAACTTGATACAATTGTATTTTATGTTTTTAATAATAAAATAAATCTACAAAATATTTCTAATACAAAATACACTTACCTTAGGCATATGACTAGTCGTTCTTCTGGAAGGATCGGTTGATGATGCCAATTACACCAACTTCTTGATACGGCTCCTTCGATCTTATTGAGGATATAATTAAATGTGTCTGGCTCCATCCTCACATAGCTAAAAAATCTTTCACGATCCATTTTCAGCTGCGGGAAAAGGTGATGATACTCCCCAAACTTTCGTCTGCCACGATTAATTTCGTGGACTCCTACTCTCGTCTTATGTAAAATTTTTAACGCAATATTATCTAGCAAAAACAGCTCCTCCTCACTCGAAGAAGACATCTTCCACAAGCAAACGTTTTCACTAAACTGACTCCGATTTCCAGCTTTTTATGTGTTCATATGTTCACATTAAAGTGTTAGAAATAAGCGCTGGCAGGTGCAAGCAATAAGCGCGTTGATTTCCCAGCGTTCTACGTGTGCGTACCCTTACAGCTTAGCCTTATTTCTCCGAACGGACTATACCAAGAAAAATTCTGGGCCTACTGGGGCGTTCCATGAAGATTTGTGAGCGCTTATCGCGAGTGTAATTTACAACAACTAATCTAACTAATCCTCATATAAAACTACCTAAACTTAACAATATATAAAATATACAAAATTTGCAAGTTCAACTTTCAATGAATGTAATACGGACTTTACTCATTTTATAATTAATATTATTTATGAAGCTGAGAAAAATAGAATAAAGAAAAAGCAAGTGGGTACACCGATGTTACAAAAGAAATAAAAAGCTGAATAAATAAAAATTGCGGCGTTTTCGATAAAACGCCGGTAACATGTGCATATAGGATAGTAAATGGGTAAATTTGCAGGGCGGACCAAAGTTCTGTCGCCGCTTGAATTTTGGTCCCACCTACCATCGTGCCGGATGGTGGATGGCGAGACACGTACCACGTTTCACGTTCTTTCACTAGTAAGAAATAACTGATTAAAAATTTCGAGTCCATTTACATGGCAAATGATTTACCGAATTGGTTTTGGTTTTAAAAATCGGCGCTTATAAAATTATAATATCTACACTTTTTCGTAATACTTTTACACGATAAGAACAAACAAGAAAATAGAAAACAAATTTTTTGTGTTAATACCGATAACCGCCGTCGCTCCTAACATTTATTTTCGGATCATTGCAAACAAATGCTAATGAACGTACTCATCCTCTATTCGTTCGTGCTCTGTCCTACATACGTATGTTAAAAAAAACCTCAAGTGTGCCATGATTTTATATTTAAAAAAATTTAAGTTGGCACACATTGTTAGGAATTTCCGTACAAAACGTCAGATCGTTCTAAAAGTCATAATTATTCCGTGGTCACAATGGTTTACAGCAACCAGCAAAAACGTTTCTAGTTGAAAGTTATTTCCGAAATGGGACTAAAGTGGACGGAAATTGGGTGTATTCATTCGACGCTCCCATGGCAGAGTTACAGGAAGAACTTCCTAACGTTCTCATTATTTATGATGAATTTAAGATAGTATACAGGGTGTCCTAAATAGAGTAGGATTGCATGGGTATCTTTCTTATTCTTAAAGCTAGAGATCTGGTTAAATGGGCAATGTTGTGCAGTTTTCTATGCTGATTCAGGTTATGTTGAGAAATTTTCAAAATTCCGAACAGTTTAGAAAATATTTAAAATAAACTGAAAATCGCGATTTTCAAAAAAATCAAATATCTCAATAATTATTAAAGATGCGAAAAAAAGTTTTAAATAAAAGTTACTTGGTTCAATTAGGCAAACATAAAAATCAAGTCAAAATAAAATTCAAGATGGCGGTTTCCGAGATATTAATACCAACTTTCTTATTTCAAATGGCCGCCATATTTGATTTTTACACGCATAAATAGACTTTTTTTTTTTCTTTTCAACGATGTACAACAACCTATGTCAAAATAAAAAATAATGGAAATATTAATTGTTGTAAGTTTAAAACAAGTAAGCATAAATAAAAATAAAACAAAATTTGTTATAACGACTAACTGTCATCTTACATTAGTTTATCAGTTGTATTAATCATTCATACATGTGTATTGTCTTAAGTTGTTGTAATATCGATAAATATTAATTACTTGAAATGGCGAATTATTCAATATCTGAACAATACGATATGTTTTGTAATTACATCAAGTGTTACAAAAACCCCCATCTTGCAGCACAAACATACCAAGCAAACTTTCCTGAAAGAAGGCAGCCGGACATTAAGGTATTTAAAAGATTGGATGAAAATATGCAATTGTATGGAAGTTTAAAAAAACCTAAGAGAAATAAAAATATGATCGTTGATGATGAAGAATTAACATTGGCTTGTCTGGCAGCTAATCCGAACATTTCATGTCGGCAGATAGAAAATGAAGTTAACGTATCTAATCGTAAGTCTAGAGCATCAACAATTTAAAAAAAGCACAAGTTTCACCCTTATAAATTGCACCTATCTCAGACTTTACAACCAAATGATAACATCCGTAGATTAACATTTTGCAGGTGGTTAATCAACAAAATTACGGAAAATGGTGATTTTACAAACACAATTTTATGGAATGACGAATCTTACTTTTCTAATTGTGGATTATTTAATCGTCATAACGAGCACTATTGGCCTCAAGAAAATCCACACATAGTTATTCCACGGCGAAACCAATTACGGTTCGGCTTTAGTGTTTTTTTGTGGCATAATCGGAAATCGTTTACTTGGTCCTATAATTTTTGATGGAACTCTAACTGCACAACGTTATTTGGAAATTCTTCAAACAACCTTAGAAGATTTATTGGATGATTTACCTTTGGCACAAAATATGCAAATATGGTACCAGCAAGATGGCGCTCCAGCACACAATGCCAGAGATGTTATTACTTATCTAAATGGACGTTTTAATAATAAAGTAATAGCGACTAATACACCTGTACAGTGGCCAGCCAGATCTGCAGACTTGACGCCTCTTGACTTTTATTTGTGGGGCACTTTAAAAAACAAAGTTTATGGAAGTAACTTCAATTATAACAATGTGGATGAACTTCGTGAAGCAGTGACAGAGGCAATAAACGGCATTAATCGCAACACATTGCGTAAAGTAACTGGCAGTGTTGTAAAACGCTGTCAATTGTGTTAACGGTCAACATTTTGAGCATTTTTTATAATTTATTGTTATTTTACTACTTGGTTGTATTACCTCTTTTTGTTTTGTTACATTTGCTTTAAAAATAATTTAAGAAATTAAAATTAAAATTTAAACAATTAATATTTCCATTATTTTTTATTTTGACATAGGTTGTTGTACATCGTTGAAAAGAGAAAAAAAAGTCTATTTATGCGTGTAAAAATCAAATATGGCGGCCATTTGAAATAAGAAAGTTGGTATTAATATCTCGGAAACCGCCATCTTGAATTTTATTTTGACTTGATTTTTATGTTTGCCTAATTGAACCAAGTAACTTTTATTTAAAACTTTTTTTCGCATCTTTAATAATTATTGAGATATTTGATTTTTTTGAAAATCGCGATTTTCAGTTTTTTTAAATATTTTCTAAACTGCTCGGAATTTTGAAAATTTCTCAACATAATCTGAATCAGCATAGAAAACTGCACAACATTGCCTATTTAAGAATAAGAAAGATACCCATGCAATATTTAGGACACCCTGTATAGTGTATCAAGGGCCGAAAATAGGCTCTAGCAACCCGCCGCTTTTAGCAACACGAGCGAGGGTTGCTACAGGACGGCAAATGTAAGTTGGCCTGACGCGCAGAGAGCAAGCGAAAGCTCTCTCTCTCTACAGCCGGCCGAGTACAGTCTCTGTAATAAGCAAGCAGATATTCTTCGCGTACGCTATTTATTTACAACTCTATCGGGCGCTCTCCTCCACATAATTGAATGTACCAGGCGCGCGAACTCTTCACGAAATCTATCGAGAGCGCCCTTCGAAGGTTCCGCCCACAATTTTGCCACTGCGCAACGGCAAGTTACGTTTGCCGTCCTGTAAAAGTGAAGCAGCAAATTAATTTATCGATAGAAACATGCCGCAAACAACATAGCTTCAATATGTGTTACCAACTTAAATTAAAAAAAATAAAAAATCATGGCACACATGGAGGTTTTTTTTTAATGAACATACTTTACGATAGTGGATTTAAACAAATGCAGTTTTATAAATTCCATAATCTAAATTTAGAAATTGTTTACATAGCAACCGATTTCGCACGTGCTCGCACGTCGATCAGGTGATAATTACATGTGAACTACTAAAAAAAATATTGACATTTTTTAGGACAACACGAAAATACATCGTGGATTTACTTGTTAAATCATACTATTTTATCAATAAATGTTTTTTTTAATTCATCCATATCTTAATCCGTTCTAATAATTTGAGCATATCTAATCTGCAGAACTTAATCTTAATTTAAACCAATCCATCACTAAATTAAAAGTACGATAATTAAATCAAACAATAGACGTATACGCTGGGAAAAATGTTTACAACACGAGTATTATAAAGACTACAATATAATTATTTCTTTAAATGAGCAAAAATATAGAAGTTTTACTTTGATCGCTTGCACTAATAAGTCCTCATTTTGTGCAATTTTAATATGAAAAGCGTCGAAGAAGTTGTACACCACCTGAAATATTGCAACATTAACTGCGCCATCACTTATATCCCAATAGCGCATTGTACCGGTTCCTCATCCAACTTTAGATCCAGTCCAGCGTTGCTTGACTCACAACCACAATCACCGGCGTTTATGATGGTATATTCTGCTGAATAAAAAAAACATGAAATCATCAACTTTGTAAGCAGCTAACTTCAGTTGGGGAGTCGTTAACTGTATGTGTTGTTGATTGGTCCAAATGCGCCCGACAAGTAGCTAGGAAGAAGGGAAGGTCCGCTGCAACAGAGCCTCACATGCCATAATAAGGCTGTTGAAACTGGGGGTCGCCTGGTATCCAGAGTCCGCATAGATCTCATTTCATTCACAAAACAAATACATATCCAGGCTATTCCGGATGTAAGCAAACAGGGGAATTTACAATAAAAAAACATTTTAGTAATGACATGGAATTCAAGAAAGCATTCCGATTTAAATGTAATTTTAAATATACATCGAAACAATTTTCTTTGTCAAGTCAATATTTGAGTCGTGTGTAAATTATTGCGGATATTTGCAGAAAAATGTGATTAATCTACTGATTATTTTTTGTCGGAAGGTTTGCATACTGCAATGGTAAACATTATACGAGAATTATACGTAAATAACTTTTCTTTGGAATATGTTCAAACGTTTATTGATGTAATTATCAACCTTGACACATGCAAGTATTTTAAGGAGGAATCTGGTTGTGAGGCTAAAAAAGGTTATTACATATTTTTTCCGTTACGAAGTACGAGAAAGTATTCTGATCGTGATTTTTTTTTCAAAATTTTTTTTTACGAAAATATCCGTTTTGGGGTCCCTAGATACCATTTCAACAATTTCTGGAAAAAAAAATGTGTCTGTGTGTGTGTGTGTCTGTCTGTGTGCGCTGTATCTCAAAAACTAATAGAGCAATTGATATTAAACTTTGAACATACGTCTTATTTGATAATACAAAGAACTGAAAAGCTTTTGGTAAAATTTCGTATACCGAAAGTGGATGTTTACCTTAACTGTTTTTTGTTTTTTGCCAATATTTTCTTAAATATTAAAAATATCACAAAAACATTTAAACAAACATTAAAGACAACAAAGAAATGAACATCTTTTGCTTGAAAATATTTTTCATAAAATCATTGCTATTCGAGAAAAAAATGTATTATTATTATTACTTTTTTTTGGTTTATTATTATGAAACGATAATAGTTACGGCAAATTTATGTTGAAAATAATTGTAGAAAATGCCAAAATGAACAACTTATAAAGAATAAGTTTTTTTCTAAATCTCTTTAGTTTTACTCAGAACTGAGTTTTTGGATTTATAATTTTTATTTGTATATATGAGATATTAGTATTTCCTTAATTTTTCTTTATTTATGTCGCGACCGGTTTCGGTTTGTTGGATCTTCATCAGGCGAAATTGTCTAAAGACTGTTTTGTCTTTTTTTGTCTTTAGACAATTTCGCCTGATGAAGGTCTAACAAACCGAAACCGGTCGCGACATAAATAAAGAAAAATTAAGTACTAATATCTCATATACAGAGTGACCCATTTGAAAGCGGGCCACCCTCATAATTTTTTTATTTATGGAGCGATTTTGACGAATTTTTTTTTTTATGTGGAGGGGGGAAATGTGTATTTTGGAGCCAAGCGGCGTCCAGTTTTTTTTTAAACCAAAGCCTACAAGATAAAATTTAGAGTTGTAAAATCCATAATCCATATTAGCGATTTTTTTATTAAAAATCCACGTACGCCACTGGAATTGGCGTCCTCTGAAATAGATCTGTACCAAGTTTCATGAAAAAATATTCAACATTAACGATTCTATGACTAAATTACTGACGAGTTGTTTATTATGCATTAAGAAGCTTTTTATACAGTAACCCATGCGATAACAAATGAATTTCAACGATTATTTTATTTAATAACAACATTTAATAAACAGTATTTTACAGACATTCTTCTAAAATAATATTAAATTAACACATAAATTAATTTTAAATTCTGGATTTTTCAACTAAATCTCCATTTATTTGAATGCATTTATGATATCGTCTTTTAATATTTGCCATAACATTAGATAATTGATGTGGTGTAATTTCAGCGCATGCCTGCCTTATTCTTTCGCGCAGTTCTTCTGCGTTGGTTGGACGAGTATTGTAGACTTTTTCTTTAATAAACCCCCATAGAAAAAAATCTAGGGGAGTTAAGTCAGGAGACCTGGGAGGAAACTGCATTAACCTACTATTTCGCCCTATCCACCGATTAGGAAAATTTTCCTCCAGCCACGCTCTCACAGTCCTGGCATTGTGGATAGGACAGCCATCTAACTGGAACAGTAGACCAGCCACTTCTGCAAGTGGAAGTTCATCAACAGCATCCGAAAATCCATTGTTTAAAAAATTTAAAAAACTTTGGCTATTCAAATTGCCTTCAAAAAAGAAGGGGCCAATTATTCTGGTATTTAATATACCGCACCATACGTTTACCTTCTGTGAATATTGTCGCTTACAGTTTATTACCCATTCTGGATTTTTTTGTGCCCACTGTCTCGTGTTCTGTGAATTTACCGTCCCATTGGTTGTAAATGTTGCCTCGTCACTAAACAAAATTCTTTTTTGAAAATTTATGTCATTAAGGTATTCTCCTTGGCACCATAAGCAATATTCCATTCGCTTATCATTATCACCTTCTTCTAAGGTGTGGAGAAATTTCGGTTTATAAGGCTTCATATTACTGTATTTTTTAAGGTTTCTTCTTATTGTTTCCCGTGGTAACTGGAGGTCCAAACTTGCAATTCTCAAACTTTTTTTCGGATTTTCGATGAAATAATTTCGAATTCGTTCATTGCTTTTTCGTGGCCGTTGTACTACATTAATATTTTTTAAAATGTGCTGAGATACAGCTCCGTATTCGTTAAAAATATTGCACACTCGCACAACGGTAGACTTGCTAATATTTTGAAGTTCTGGATGTCTGTCATTAAAAATTCGAGATACTTCCCTTCCAGACCTGTCTCTGTCACCACGAAGTTTTACTATTTCAATCTTATGTTGTACCGTTAAATTATGAGCCATACTTATTGACAGTGTACTTACGGAACAGTACGTAAATTTCACTACTTAACTGACATTTGACATTTTCGTCTTTTATTTCATCTGTGACTTTAGTAATTGCAAAGCCTACTATTATGAATTGTTCATCCGTGTGTAGCTGTATTCTTAATGCATAATAACACCTGTCAGTAATTTAGTCATAGAATCGTTAATGTTGAATATTTTTTCATGAAACTTGGTACAGATCTATTTCAGAGGACGCCAATTCCAGTGGCGTACGCGGATTTTTAATAAAACAATCTCTAATATGGATTATGGATTTTACGGCTCTGAATATTATCGTGTAGGCTTTGCTTTTTAAAAAAACTGGACGCCGCTTGGCTCCAAAATACACCTTTCACCCCTCGACATTAAAAAAAAAATTCGTCAAAATCGCTCCAAAAATAAAAAAAATATGAGGGTGGCCCGCTTTCAAATGGGTCACTCTGTATATAAATACCACACCTTAATACACTACAACATGAATATAATTTTTATTTTTTATAATTTTGACGTTTTAAACGTCAGTTTCATGCGAGTCTACAAAACGCACGATGTACATTTAAAATATGATTTAAATTGAAAATAAACCATGAAAGCGTAAATATAAATTATACCATCACGTCGGAGAAAGTAACATGATGGCCACATCACCATTTTTTTCTGGTGTCAAAAATTCAGTTGCGGTTTCTCAAAGTTTTACAATAATTTATTGCTCATTTGAATATGTGAAAAAAAATATATTGTTAAATAATTACAAAATGGCGCCGTGGCGAATCGGTGGGACAAATGTAGCCCGCAATTTTCATCTGAAACAGAAAACCTAAAAGGATTATTAATTTTAATATATGTGAACCAAGAACATAGTTAAAAATCTGTAAAACACAAAAATTGTAGCACAAAAAAATGACATTTTTGGGAAAAATCAGCATCTATTCGATGAGCTGAAAGAATTTGACAAATTTGGTGATCCGTTCAATAACCAACAAAAATCAATATTTGTTTTGATCATGTCTACATCTTTCTGATGAATGCAACACTTTGCTGAAAGAATTTTCAAAATATGCCTTTTCGTTCAAGAATTATCCTAAAAAAACAGAAAACAATTGAACTACTAATTAAACGTTTTTGGTCGTATGGACACCACCGCGGGCCTAGGTTCCAAATAGTCTAATTTTGAACTGTCCGAAAATAGTCACTTGGAAATGTCAAAAATAGTTATTTTCAATGGTTAGCATAGTGATTTTCAATTGCCTGAAAGAGTAATTTTCAACTATTAAACTAGTAATTTTCAACCGTAAAAAATTATGATTTTTAGCTATAGAAAATTGTGATGTTCAACTGTCAGAAGTAGTGATTTTCAACTGTCCAAAAGATGGTTTAGACTGACAAAATGGTGATCTTCACCTGTTAAAAATTGTGATTTTCAACTATCAAAAATAGTGATTTTCAACTGTCTAAAATGGCGGCTTTTAACTCTCAAAATGGGGGGTTTGTAACTGTCACAAACGATTAATTTTCAACTGTCAAATGTAGTGATTTATAACTGCCAATGTAGTGATTTTTCCACTGCCTGAAATAGAGACATTCAACTAAAATGGCGGCTTTTATAACTGTTTAACTGTCAGAAACTAGTGATTTTCAACTGTCAAAAAAAATGCGATTTTTAACTTTAAAATACAGTGATTTGTAACTGCCGATATAGTAATCTTTCCACTGCCTGAAATAAAAACATTCAACTGTCTAAAATAGCGGCTTTCAACTCCCAAAAAGTGGATTTATATCTGTCAAAAACTACTAATTTTCAACTGTCAAAAATGTGATTGTCAACTGTCAAATGTAGTGATTTGTAACTGCCGATGTAGTGATTTTTCCACTGCCTGAAATAAAGACATACAACTGTCTAAAATGGCGGCTTTCAACTCCCAAAAAGTGAATTTATATCTGTCAAAAACTACTAATTTTCAACAGTCAAAAATGTGATTATCAACTGTCAAATGTAGTGATTTGTAACTGCCGATGTAGTGATTTTTCCACTGCCTGAAATAAAGACATTCAACTGTCTAAAATGGCGGCTTTCAACTCCCAAAAAGTGGATTTATATCTGTCAAAAACTACTAATTTTCAACTGTCAAAAAAATGTGATTTGCTTCTGTCAAATGTAGTGATTTTTCCATTGCCTGAAATAAAGACATTCAACTGCTAAAAATGATGATCTTTCACTGTCAAATGTAGTGACTTTCAACTGAAAAGAAGTGATTTTTCAACTGTTTCTCAATAGTGATTTACAACTGTCAAATATAGTGATTTTTAACTTTGTGAAATAGAGATGTTCAACTATCAAAAATAGTTCTTTTCAACTGTCAAAGTGACTTCAACCGCCAAAAACAGTGCTTTTTAACTGACAAAAATAGCGATCTTTTACTGTCTACTAAAGTGACTTTCAACTTAAAAATAGTTTTTTTCAACTTTCGAATATAGCGATTTTCAACTGTCAAATATGGTGATTTTTAACTGCCAAATATAGTAATTTGCAACCGTCAAATATAATAATATTCAACTTCCTGAAATATAGACCTTTAACAATTAAAAATATGTCTTTTTAACTGTCAAAAATAGTGATTTTGACCGTCCAAAATAGTGCTTTTAAGCTGTAGAAAATAGTGACATCGAACTGTCAAAAATGGTGATTTTCAACTGACAAACAGTAGAAACTCACTATTTTCGAGAGTATAAAATCACAATTTTGAGAGTTGAAATCTCCAGAGTGTGAAAATCGCATTTTTGAGCTGAAAGTCACTACTTTCGACTATTGAAAATAGCTATTTTTGACCGTTGAAAATCGCTATTTCAGATTAAAATAGCGATAAAATTGCCGTTTTTGGCAGTTGAATATTACTATTTTTTTATGGTTGGAAATCACCATTTTTCACACTTGAAGTTCACTTTACTTGCTTTTTTTGCGTAGAATAAGCCAGGCCTAATTTCATTGTGGATCTACTAAAAAATGAACATTTATTTCAACCATTAACTGATAAAAAAAAATTTGTCCTAGGCACAAAGTTCTCAAATAGGTTATACCATGTTGTAGTGACAGAAATGATTTAAAACTAAAAAAAATACACTAGGCTACTGCTAACACTTATATCTACCAGTAAACAAATTTTTATTGGTAGATAGTTATGTTTCTTTACATTCAAACACTGCGAAAATAAAACCGACACGAGTGGGTATAAGATGCATACGACATCTAGGGACAAACAAAAAAATTTAAAGTAGAACATTAGACCCTGGTTAAACATATTCTTATAATAATAGCAGCACTTTATATTAATGAAGATATCGGAATTCTGTTAAGCTTATTTTATTCTTTTCAAAAAAGTGCATTAACAACATATAACTTTCATTTTTGCCAAATGATAAACAACTCAGATATTGCAATATATTGAAAATGGAAAAAAATACTTTTTGGCCATAACACAAAATCAAAATATGATAAATAAATTTAGTTTTCACCATTGAGTTTTTCTCCAAAAAAGAGATCGAGGATGCGCCATCCGTTTTTCTCTATCTCTTATAGTTATCGAGATCAAAACGGTACAAGAAGTTTTGTACTCATATATCTTCGCGAGGTATTAATATTTTTAAATAATTAATACAACACTGAGAAGTCCAATTTTTATAGATCAGTCGAAGTACGTTTGCTCTAAAGAAATAGTACCTAAACTTGTACCCGGAGCATCTTCTTGCATGAACTTCTTCTATCCTTTCAGGAATTCGTACTGTACTTCCACTAATTCTTTTTTTGCGATTATTGTTACCGTAAGTTCTGAGTTTAATTATTAATCACTGAATACTTGTAACCGACCAACCCTTTTGTGGGTATTTGTTTACAATCAGGCAAACCATTTTTGTCACAACAATTAAAAACAATGAACAATGTTGCTTACTTGTTATTTGACTGTAATTGTGACCGCGGTGTTCTACTTCATATTTCGGAAATCGCTTGTGCAAATGATAGAAATAGGCAGTGTTTCAACGTACAGCTACAAGAATATGTAATAAAAAGTACCACTTCCCGCACAAAAAATCAAAGTTAACCTTGGTAGTGATTTTCAAGGTCACTGCAAGATCAAACAAATATCAGTATCGTATGTCTCCCGAGATGCAATTTTTGCCTGAAACGTTTTTTATATATTCCATATTTCCCAAGATAAAAAAAAATTCCGCATTTGCACCACTGTGCGACTCCACGCAACGTTGCCAAATTATTATTTTTCAATGGCGAATGTTTTGAAAAATACAGAATTAAGGTTCTCTAAATTATTTTTTCCATTGTCTCAGAGTGTCCCTCAACATCACACCATCGAGTTAATACCACATTTTTACACATTATATATTCAGAGAATTTCTATGCTATGAAGTAGGTTATATTTATAAAAAAATGTATCCGATTCGGAATACCAAGGATCCAGAAATGCCAACATCACTATGTTCTTCCTCATTCTTGTGTAAATTATGAACTAAAATTCGTTAGAAATTGTTTAAATACGGACGCGTGTGTATTTTTAAAGCGAATTGCATTATATTTATTCATACTCCATTTTTATTGCTTTATATGCATTCAAATTCTTCAAATTTTATTCTTAATTATATGTTTATACACATATATTGGCACTTAGTTGTAATTTATGCATAAATTATATAATATGAATGTAAGCATTTGTATGTAGTAATAATATTATTATTAATGACCTAATCTATACCTAAATATCAACATCACCATGGGCGTCCGTAGAAATTTTACAGGGGAGGGAAAAACTTTTATACAGAAATTTTGAATGAACAGAAAATGTATAGTAATAATACAGCGAGATCGAATAAAAAAATAATCAAACCATGTCATGAACAAAATGCCGCATATATTTTCTTAGTTCCTAAATTTAAAAATATCAATGTGGTAGGTAGAGAGCCAGTTCCAGATCGCAGGCATCGTCACCGACGAGACGAAATACGGACACATAGCAGGCAACCTAGAAGCACGATATGCCAAGGAAATCCGAGACGTACTAACGAACCCGCCAACCACCGGTAAATACGACAAACTCAAAGCAGAGCTGGCTGTCCGTAAGCCAGGAACAACGAACAAAGCAACTGGAACGTGAAGAATTAGGAGACAGAACACCATCTCGATTCCTACGTCACTTACAGGCACCACTGTACCAGAAGAGCTTCTCCGATCGCTGTGGTTGGGACGACTCCCAAACCACATGCAGGCCATACTCGCGACACAAACTAAGGCAACACTGGAAGAAGTGGCAGAATGGGCAGACGCCATGGCGAACACAGCAATCCAAACGGTAAACAAGGCCACGCACACGTACGATGACACGCTGAAGAACCTCGTAGCGGAGATCGGACAACTGAAGACGCAGCTTCAACAGCAACAAGAGAAACAGAACTTCAGACGACCACAAAGACGCGACCAGTCACAAAGCAGGAGCCAGAGCCAAGGCAGAACCCGTGCGAAGACCCGCGAATATGAGACGTGCTGGTTCCACTACAAGTTTGGCAACGAAGCGCGAAACTGCCGACCCACGTGCAAACATTGGAAGCAGGGAAACGACCAAGGCAGTCTGTAGCGGCGACTGACCACATGCCTAACACCTCCTGCCGTCTATACGTCACCGATCGACAAACGCGAGTCCAATTCTTGATCGACACAGGAGCAGACGTCTGCGTTTTTCCACGGAAACTCGTAAAGCGAACCGGCAACGCTGCCACGTACAAACTTTACGCAGCTAATGGAACTATGATAAACACGTACGGCACAGTAAACTCGAACTTGGATCTAAATTCAATCTCTGTAGTACTTATTTGTGTTTATATTAAACCATCTACGCCATCAGAATCGTACACAATGTTACTCGAACGTTTAGAGCTTCAATTTGCCAACAAAAATGTTATCATTGTAATATTCCTAATTATAATAACGGACCAAACTCACCTACACTCGAAGCAGTAAAATGCTTTCTTGGAATATAACAATTACACTCAACATAACAATATTGCAAATGCGGGAAATCGTATTCTAGACTTAATTATTGCATCACCAGATCTTGACAAATGTAATGCACCGTTAGTTGCCGAAGATAGCCATCATCCCACTCTCGCATTTTTCATTAAATTAGAAAATGATACATCGCGTAATAACACTAAGCAGTTAAGATACAAATACAATTTTAGAAAAGCAAATTTTCCAGCTTTATATTCTGCCTTATGTGAAGTTGATTGGTCTGATGTGTATTCATGCAATGATGTTGATGTGGCTTGCGAAGCATTTTACAATTTATTGTATAACACTTTTGACAACCATGTTCCATTCTACAAAAATAAACCAGCCTGCCGGAGCGCACCATGGATTAATCAATCTGTTAGATGTAAATTGAAATCGAAATATAAAGCTCGCATGCGTTTTTTGAAGTCTAAAACACCAGAGGACCAAGAAGTATATTATGAGCAACGTAGAATATGTAAACGTGAAATAAACAAGGCCCACTTGGATTACATTAATCACACACAACAACAACTATCTAAGGAACCCAATTTAATTTGGAACTATATCAATACTAAAAGAAAAACTTCAACGATTCCAAGTTGCATGACTTATAATGAGCATTCGTATAATACATCTGATGATATTGTTAATGGATTTGCAGATCATTTTGCCAAATCATACTTGCCAAATTCCTTGAGTGACTCTTCACATGGTAGACGACCTTACAAACATTGCTTTGGCGATTTCACTATTGATTCATTGGATGTATTACAGGAATTGAAGACTTTAAAACCTAAATTTACGATGGGCGTGGATCTAATTCCTGCTATTATCTTAAGAGACGCTGCTCCTGTATTGGTTGACCCTATTACTTACATATTTAGATTAATCCTAAAATTTGGCAAATTTCCCAACAAGTGGAAAGATGTGAGAATATGCCCAGTTTCTAAAACAGGAACACGCACAAATATCGAAAACTATCGACCTATATCTATCCTGAGTAACTTATCCAAGGTTTTTGAATCTATATTGTGTAAGCACATATACCAACAAGTGAGTCCATTTTTATCCACACAGCAACACGGTTTTATGAGACATAGATCTACTTCAACAAACTTAATAAATATCACTCAAGAAATAGCTGATGCTATGGAAAGCAACAAGCAAGTTGATGTCATATATGGTGATATGTCTAAAGCCTTTGACAGACTTGACCATGATTTGCTAATATCTAAATTAATAAAATGTGGGCTTAACAATAATATCATTCAGGTATTAACTTCATATTTATATAACCGTGGCCAACGAGTTGAAATTCAAGGTTATCAGTCTAAACGCTATGTTGCTTCCAGTGGTATACCTCAAAGATCAAATTTGGGCCCTCTTCTGTTTCTTCTGTATATGGATGATGCATGCTCAATCTTTAAGTGTAGTGTTCTTTTATACGCTGATGATATTAAACTTTTTAGTGTTGTTGATAGTGTAAGTGATTGTTACCGGCTTCAATAGAATCTGATCTAGATAATTTTACTGAGTGGTGCAAAACTAATAAACTCATGTTAAATGTTAAGAAGTGCTCTGTTATCACTTACGACAGAAAAAACCAACTTAATTATTAATCCATACACTTTAAATAGTATTGCACTACTTAGGCTTACAGAAACTAAAGATCTTGGAGTTAGTTTTGATTGTAAGTTGACATTTAATAACCATATTATACAAATATCCCGTGAGTGTTACCGTTTACTTGGTTTTATAATGCGAAATTGTAGGTCATTTAATAAAGTTAAAGTATTAAGGCTACACTCCCGGTTTTGTTTGTGTGCGATTTGAAATGGGCGTTCACATACTTCTTGCCTTATTTAAGAAAACACAAACGTGAAATGATCTGGATATATATTTATGTGCAAAGGAAGAGGATAGAGAATGAATCGTCGTCAAAATATTTTAACTTGTAATTTATCGCACTCTCTCGTCTCCGATTGGCATTTGACGATCCCGACATGCATCTTTCTGGTCCACGTGGACTCGCCGGCCTCGCTATCATAATAAACAAACAAATAAAGAAATTCAATACTCTGGTTTCGGAGCCGACATTCGGGAATGGAAATACCGGGTGTGGCACTTAAGACGCCTCGGACCATAGCTCCTTAAAGGCGGCCATCCACTGTCGTACATGTCGGACGGTTTTGCACGACGTACACGTCTGCCCGTGCTTGTACGATAGTGGATGGGCAAATTTGCAGGACGGACCAAAGTTCTGTCGCCGCTTGAATTTTGGTCCGTCCTACCGTCGTGCCGGATACACGTACCACGTTCCACGGTCTTTTCCAGCGACGTTCGTCAGAAATATATAATTGAAAATTTCTAGTCTATTTACATGGCAAATAAATTGCCAAATTTGTTTTAAAAGTCGGTGTTTACAAAATTATAATATTTACACTTCTTCGTAATAATTTTGCACGATATGAAGAAAAAGAAAATAGAAAAAAGAAATAGGTTTGTGTTAATAGCGATAACCGCCACCACTGCTAACATTTGTTTTTGTATCATTGCGAGCAAATGCTAGAAGTGTTTGCGTTGCACGTTCTCTTTTGCCCGAACGTGCCCATACACTATTCGTTCATGTAGGACGCGCATGTACGTCGTGGTCCGTCCAACATGTACGACAGTGGATGGGCCCCTTTACGATAAAAGCTATCGACAAAAATCTAAGAACAAAGTGGTGCATAGTTACCGTCGCTATGTTTCAAAAATATTTCTAATCATCAGTGGCGTGCCGTACTCCAGTGGCGTACCAAACTTATGTTTTTTTAAATGGAATGCCCTATTTTTTATTGCAGATTTGGAAAGTGCTCGACGAGTACTTATTTTTTTATCTAACATGTTATACCCTTCACTTTAGCGGTTTCGCTGTTATAACCCCTTCTTTCAAAATTGCGCCCCATTTTTGAGATTTTTTTGTGGAGAAACTAATTGACGCCGGCGCCTAAATTTTGAATTGAGGTACAGGTTAAGACCTCGTATACCTTCACATAATTTTTTTTCGGGTAATTTATGGAAAAAAAATAATTTTTGATTGATCTTCGCATGTTGTCATTTTTTCCGAAAATTTCAAATGGCACCCCCCTAAAAAAATTACGGCGTTGTACAGCCAAAACTCTAAATTTTTCATTGGTGTAAAAAAAATTACACATTGCATAACAAAATTTCGGAGAAAAAAGGAATTTCATCGCAAATGTCGGGTAACGTTTTCCGTTCCCAAGTGTGCCATGAGAAAACAAATACACAAATACGGTCAACATAATAGTATGTACCTATTTATTCAACATGATATGAAAAATGCAGATAAAGAAAATTTAACAACTTAAACTAAATGTTCGAAATGACGACCTTCCTGCTGGAGGCATAACCGCAACTTCGACTCACAGGCTCTAGACACTGCCCTAAGGACTTCTGGTGATATACCGCGGAAAGCCGCGCGGATTCTCTCCCTCATATCCTCGACAGTAGTTGGTACCGTCCTGTAAACCTCGTCTTTGATATGGCCCCAAAGGAAGAAGTCAAGGGGAGTGAGGTCCGGTGATCTTGGCGGCCACCTCACAGGACCCCCACGACCAATCCAGGAGTCCGGAAACGTTTCATCGAGAAATTCCCGAACGACACAGCTATTATGTGCAGGAGCTCCATCGTGCTGGAAAACTATCTGTCGAAGAGCGGCTAGAGGGACATTTTCCAAGAGATCATCCAAGTTGTCGCGAAGGAACCTCAAATAACTGTTGCCGTTCAGGTGCCCCTCGATGAAATAAGGACCCAAAAGGTGTTCTCCAAGTATGCCTCCCCAAACATTCAGCGACCATCTTTGCTGGTGGTTTATCATTCGCATGGCTTGTGAGTTTTCATCGGCGTAATAATGGTAGTTGTGGCGATTGACATGCCCATTTCTATGGAACGTTGCTTCATCAGAAAATAATACGCGCATAAGAAATGATTCCTCCTGCTCAATTTTGTTGATAGCCCACATGCAGAAATCTTACCTCGCATGAAATCTTGAGGTTGCAATTCTTGGTGCAGTTGAATCTTAAATGGACGGAATTTGTACTTTTTAGGAACACGATGTACGGATCGCGTTGAAATATCGTGATTCCTACTAATATCACGGATACTGGTATGAGGATCTTCAATAACTGCCTCCAGAACCTGCAGTTCATTATTTTCGGTAATAACTGCCTTCTTTCTAACTCTCCTTGGCCGTTTCACACTTCCCGTAGTAGTAAATCTCTCCAACACTTTTTAAAACGCACGTTCATTTGGATGTGCCCTGTGCGGATATCTCGCAGCGTACACTCGTGATGCCAAGAAACAATTCTTGTTACATTCTCCAAGAATAAATATCATGTCAACCATTTCCTCTTGAGTTCGGAACATTTTTAGAACGTTTATCAAAAATGACTTATTTAATTTACTTTGACAATTACCAATCTTTTGTTTTCTCATGGCACACTTGGGAACGGAAAACATTTCCCGACATTTGCGATGAAATTCCTTTTTTCTCCGAAATTTTGTTATGCAATGTGTAATTTTTTTTACACCAATGAAAAATTTAGAGTTTTGGCTGTACAACGCCGTAATTTTTTTAGGGGGGTGCCATTTGAAATTTTCGGAAAAAATGACAACATGCGAAGATCAATCAAAAATTATTTTTTTTCCATAAATTACCCGAAAAAAAATTATGTGAAGGTATACGAGGTCTTAACCTGTACCTCAATTCAAAATTTAGGCGCCGGCGTCAATTAGTTTCTCCACAAAAAAATCTCAAAAATGGGGCGCAATTTTGAAAGAAGGGGTTATAACAGCGAAACCGCTAAAGTGAAGGGTATAACATGTTAGATAAAAAAATAAGTACTCGTCGAGCACTTTCCAAATCTGCAATAAAAAATAGGGCATTCCATTTAAAAAAACATAAGTTTGGTACGCCACTGGAGTACGGCACGCCACTGATGATTAGAAATATTTTTGAAACATAGCGACGGTAACTATGCACCACTTTGTTCTTAGATTTTTGTCGATAGCTTTTATCATAAAGGAGCTATGGTCCGAGGCGTCTTAAGTGCCACACCCGGTATATACATTATAATTGATTTGCCTGAAAATAGTTTAGTGGGCTTAGTAGTTTGGTAAACTATTTTCACCTAAAAATATGAAATAACAATATTTATTTGACGAATGAAAGATATTTGTCATCAAAAGAATCGGATGATAGCGTTTAAAATGTCAAAATTATGAAACATGAAAATAAATTATACATTGTTCAAATTCTAATAATCTTTATCAACAGTTTCCTTAAAAACCAATGAGATTTCGAAAAAAATTGTTTTTGCATTTTTCATTTACGAAAAATTATAGGAAAACCCAAAAAAAGGTAAACAGCACTTTCAGTATGGGAAATTAGTTTTTGAGATACAGCACGCACAAACAGACGCACACACGCAGTAAGGGAAAGTATTGTGTTAGTGAAAAATGTTTTCATTTTTACTTTCTGCGTTACGAAGTACGGGAAAGTATTGAGATCGTGAAAATTTTTTCCACGGAAATATCCGTTTTGGGGTCCCTAGATGCCATTTCAACAATTTCTGAAAAAAAAAATTGTGTCGGTGTGTGTGTGTATCTTGTGTGTGTGTGTGTGTGTGTCTTGTGTGTGTGTGTGTGTGTGTGTTGTGTGTGTGTGTGTACAAATATTGAAGACAACAAAGAAATGAATTCTTGAAAATATTTTTCATAAAATCATTGTTATTCGAGAAAAAATTTTATTAATTTTTTTTCATTTTTGGTTTATAATTATGAAACGATAATAGTTACAGCAAATTTATGTTAATAATAATTATAGAGAATGCCAAAATGAAAAACCTATAAAGAATAAGTTTTTTTTTAGAAATCTCTTTCGTTTTTGAGTAAACTGACTATTAGGATTTGAAGTAAAATTTGTCATTTTCATCTTCCCTAATTTTGACGTTTTAGACGTCAGTTTCATCCGAGTGTACGACACGTTCGATGTACATTTAAAATATGATTTAAATTGAAAATAACCAATGAACGTATGAATATTATACGATCAAATCGGGGAAAGTAACTTGATTGTCACAATAGGCATTTTTTTAGAAAAAGTTGAAATCGTTTTTAGGGACCTCAAAACGGATAGTATCGTTAAATAATTTTTGAAAAAAATTTCACAATCCAATCCTTTCCCGTACTTCGCAACGGATAAAGAAAAAAGAAAGTTTGACCAGTCAAAATTACTATACCATAATTACTCATTTTCTGCTAGTGTCCTCTTTACTTATATAAAAAGAAAATAGTCTGTGCCTAAAAAATAATACCAAGAAAATATGTAAAAATGAACGATTACCTTCCAGTTTCCGTGAGAATTTAAATAAATCTTTTTATATTGAGTCAGTAGTCATCGCTCATATTATCAACGCAACCAATGGTGTCAAAATTAAATCTCAATTGTTAACATTCATTGACGTTAAAAATTAATTTCATTATGTTTGCAGCTGTGATGATCCAGCAAATTTTCTTAATTTTGAAACCAATTGCGGTATGTAATGAGGGTAATAAATAATAACATAAATAAAATTAAAAAAGCACTGTATTAATACATATCATGTCAATCCCATTAAATTCATGGTTATTGGAATATACGCAATTAGTCCCGCAAGAAAAAGTTTAAGGGTAATTTTCTTGAGGGGCTACAGAGTATAATATAACATTTTATCCAAAATCGTCTGCAATTGCATTAAATATTGAAATAATGTTTATAAAATTTTGACAAGAAATATTAACGTACGTGGTATCAATTTGAATTATTTTAAAAATCTTACGAAGGATCTAATCATTAGGTGAGTCCGAGTTATTCTCTTACAAGTGGGGGTAATGAACAACATTACTTCCATCAAATAACCATAGTAATTCGCTTATTACACACATTTTTTAATAAATTATGTTCTGTTCGTCTACAGAACCAAATCACAAATTGTGAATTTCTTATTATTGGAGCAAAATGTTACGGTTTAAAATTTATTTTTCTTGCAATGCCAATAGTGGTAGCATATATTTTCGATAAAAGTCTTCCAACTTCGGAGTCATGACATGCCAAAAATTATCATCTTTTTCTATCTGAAAACAAAAAATGGTGATGTGGCCATCGTGTCACTTTCTCCGACTTGATGGTACCGGGTGCGGCAAAACAGACAGTGCAGTACGCCCGGTACACTCCGTGTGTTGGGGGTGCCGACCTGGGAGGGATCTCATTGTGTCGGGGGGTCGTGTCGTTTTTAGTCGTTACCATGGTTTGGTCTGGAGAACATTGGGGCTTCGCCGAAAATGGCCGTTCTGTCGTCGCCACCCAACTGGCCTTACGGCTGCATTTCAATCTTGCGCGTTGTGATCCCGTCCCTCACCGTAATTTAATCGCGAGTTGGGTGCATACAGGACGGCAAATATAAGTTGGCCAGACGCGCAGAGAGTAAGCGAAAGCCGAGTACAGCCGGCCGAGTACAGTCTTTGTAATAAGTAAGCACTTATTCTTCGCGTGCGCTATTCATTTAAAACTCTATCGGGCGCTCTCCTGCACATAATTAATGCACTGTCACTTTTGAAAATGAATGTACCAAGCGCGCGAACTCTTCTCGAAATCTATCGACAGCGCCCTTTGAAGGTTCCGCCCACAATTTTGCCACTGCGCAACAGCGAGTTACGTTTGCCGTCCTGTACATTAGAAGAAACTGGTTCCACACAAAGACGTAGGGGTTTCGGAAGACCCGCTGCCAAGAAATCTTGAACCGGATCCACGCGAGGTCAACTTTTTTCAGTAGTGACGAGGCCCACTTCCATCCCTGTGGAGGGGTGAATAAACAAAATTTTCGATACTGGGCTGTAAATAACCCAAGGCAACTTTACGAAAGACCACTTCACTCCCCAAATGATTTCCAAATTTGGGGTGATTGGGCCTTATTTTTTTGAAGAGGACGGACGAACCGTTACTGTCAATGCTAAACGTTATGCTTTCGATCATGGTGATGATTGCGACCGTTACTACGTGGTAATTCATTATAGAAACACTGAATTTCGCCGTAACACAATTCATTGTAACGATATCACATAAATATCACATGAATAATATGCTATTTTTAAGTTGCACAATAGGTATACTATTGTTTTAAATTATGAATTTTCCTGTATAAGTTTTTCTGTTGGGAAATAAATTTACTTTTATTATTAATAAAACACTTAATAAGTGTTTTATTCAGTGTTTCTCTGTTATGCTTTCATGTTGGAAATTTTTCTTCAACCTCGATTGGAAGAACTGATGGAAGAAGCAGATCTGGTTTCAGCAGGACGGGGCTACGACCCATACTGCTCGAGTTTCAATATGGAGGAAGCAGATCTGGTTTCAGCAGGACTACGGCTCATACTGCTCGAGTTTCAATGACGAAACTGCGACAGGTGTTCCCTGAGCGCCCCGTTTCTCTGAGAGGTGATACGGAGTGGCCCGCACGCTCCCCTGATTTGAGCGTTTGTAACTTCTTCCTGTGGGGTTAACTGAAGGAAAAGGTTTTTAGGCATCGACCTCGCACCTTGGAAGAACTCGGGGATCGAATTCGGGAGGAAATCGCCGCTATACCCATCGAGACGTGCCAAAATGTGGCCGAAAATTTCAGAAATCGCCTTCATCAATGTATCGTTCCCCTGCATCATCTTTCTGATGTCGTCTTCAGGACCTAATGCATAAAACGGCATGATGTACCGATTAAGATAAAATAAACCCCATTTATTTAAGTTGCGCCGTTTTTTTTTTATAGCCCTTCAAAACTGCACTGTCTGTCCGCACCTTGTATCCTAGTCATTTATATTTACGCTTTCATGGTTAAATCATATTTTAAATGTACATCGAGCGTTTTGTAAACTCGGATGAAACTGACGTTTAAAACGTCAAATTTATGAAAGTTGGAAAAATTACACTTCAAATTCAAAAAAGCTCAGTTTACTTAAAAACGAAATGGATTTCCAAAAAAACTTATTCTTTATAAGTTGTTCATTTTGGCATTCTCTACATTTTCCGTAACTTTTATCGTTTTATAATTATAAACCAAAAATTTAAAAATAAAAATAATTTTTTTTCTCGAATAAAAATGATTTTATAAAAAATGTTTCAAGCAAAAGATTTCTTTGTTGTCTTCAATGTTTGTTTGAATGTTTTTGTGATATTTTTCATATTTAAGAAAATATTGGCAGAAAACAAAAAAAAACAGTTAAGGTAAACACCCACTTCCGGTGTACGAAATTTTACCAAAAGCTTTTCAGTTCTTCGGATTATCAAATAAGACGTATGTTCAAAGTTTCATATCTATTCCTCTATTAGTTTTTGAGATACAGCGCGCACAGACATAAAAATTATACTTCAAATTAAAAAACTCAGTTTACACAAAAACTAAAGGGATTTCGAAGAAAACTTATTCTTTATAAGTTGTTCATTTTAGCATTCTCTACAATTATTATGAATATAAATTTGCTGTAACTATTATCGTTTCATAATTATAAACCAAAAATTAAAAAAAAAATCTCAAATAAAAATGATTTTATGAAAAATGTTTTCAAGCCAAAGATGTTCACTTCTTTGTTGTCTTTGATGTTTGTTTAAATGTTTTTGTGATATATTTCATATTTAAGAAAATATTGGCAGAAAACAAAAAACAGTTAAGGTAAACACCCACTTCCGGTGTACGAAATTTTACCAAAACCTTTTCAGTTCTTCGGATTATCAAATAAGACGAATGTTCAAAGTTTCATATCAATTGCTCTATTAGTTTTTGAGATACAGCGCGCACAGACAGACACACACACACACACACACACACAGACAGACACACACACACACACACACACACACACACACACACACACACACAGACACAATTTTTTTTTTTCCAGAAATTGTTGAAATGGCATCTAGAGACCCCAAAACGGATATTTCCGTAAAAAAAATTTTTGAAAAAAAAATCACGATCACAATACTTTCTCATACTTCGTAACGGAGAAAGTAAAAATCCTTTTCTATAATCACTGTACACACAGATCAAAAAAATTCATTCATTCGGTATAATAATTGTAGATATATCTTACCTCCTGACATGTAATCTCTAATGGTGTCCATACAACAAAGTAGCATATCCTTCTTCCTGTGAGTGCTAACTGACCTTGTATTTGGTAGAAGTAGTCATGTGTCCTTTTCAAGATTACATTATCTCCGTCCAGCAATAAATATGGCACAACTTTTCTTCTAGCTGCCTCTTTGGGGGTAATTTTTAAGTTTGCCAGTTTTAATGGACATTTAATTTCAATGATGGCATTTTCTCCAACTAGTCCATCGGGACTAGCTCCAAGAAACGGCAACGCAGCGGAAACAAATAGTCCACAACTTTCTATTTTATGACCAAACGTCTCTGTAATTTTTTTTTTTTTTTTGCTATTTCTTCGTGGTCTTGACTCCAATTGGTAGCAGCATTTCCAGAGATATTGGAAAAAATCAGCCTCTGTGCTACTTTGTTTCCATCTGTACCTTGTCGCTTCTTACATACACATCCAAAATTTGACGCCGTTAACCGCAGACTTCTCTCTTTCTTCCACATTATGTTGTTACTTTGGCCAACAGTTTCCCTTTCTAAACAAACTAACTCCTCCTGTGTTTTGGTCAAATACTCCATGATTAAAGATTTCTTTTCCTCCAGTTCTTCAATCGGAACTACGTCCATCATTCCGTAATCCTCATCAGCCTGTTCTGCCGTTACTTTTTTTCTACGTCGAGTAGAAAAGAGTTTTGACTGTGCGTGAGTGTGCGAGTGAGTTGTCTCTTGTTATTTTGGAGGATTGTGCCCGTCCATAGTTTACTAGTTTCCATATCATAATTTTCAGCGCATATAATGACGAATATGGAATAAAAAAATATGATTATATTATGAATGGAACTGGCTGCTAATGTTCGTGGAGACTCCACAGCGAAGTATCCGATTACAGAACGCGTCTCAAACATGAATCACTGGCGACGGGCGGAGCTTCTCTACGATGCGTACCACATATCACAATTGATTTCAGTGGAATTATCCACAATATTTGAATTTGTTTTTCACGTTTATTACCTTTATTTGTTGACATTTATTTTTTTTTACATTTTTTTGTTGGAGTTGCAATATGTGTGTCACGGGTCGAATTTTTTTATTTTTTCAAAATGTTACTTTTATTTAAGGCCTTTTTGATGATAAAAAAAATATATCATCACTACATATCTGAAAACGTTTTTTTAATAATTCTAACGTGAAAATCGAAAGTTCATGTTCAAAAATGGGGCTTAAAAATTGAAAACAAATATATCAAGGCGGGCGTATAGCCTTAATTGGACAACACTAACATGTATATATTTAATTAAACAATTCGTAGAAAACTTTATTTGAAATGCCGAACAGTAAATATATAAGTTATATTTTTAGACTATCAATAAAAAATAAAGAAAATTTTATTATTATCCAAAAAAAAACTCTGGGTCAACAAAATATAGCATTGTTCGATATCGTTCACCTTCTTATCTAATTAAGTAAACACACGCTGTTATCAAAAATAAGTTTTGGCCGCTAACCATGTCAGGGTCGAACTCAACAATTTAATTAGTTTATTTACATCAAGAAAAAGATGCATTTAATGAATGTTATCGTTGAAAAACCTCTCAAGCAAACACGGACTAAAGGAATTATCCTAAAGATTACGTGATCAAAACCATGTAATTGCTCCCCGAGTAATTCGTTGCATAAACGTTGATGTAATTGCTCTCGATATTCTAGTAAACTAAATGATTTTGGTTTCATTCAATCATTATTTAAATCAGAAGAGAAAATGAACCAGTTTAGAGATTTTAAATGCTCAGTGGAGCAAACTTACTCACGCAAAATGTAGTGCAAATTATTCACCATTGAATATGGTAATAAATTTGTATTTATGGTAATGATTCACTATTTTTCATATGTGACAGTTTCCGAATCTATACCACAACGTACCGATTGTACATTTTACAATGAATTGCTATGGTAGCTATCAGTGGCGGCTCGTGGAACATGTTGATGGTAGAGCCACTTATACAATATACTTGAAGAAAGAAAGAACGATTTATCTTCTTGGACTAAAGTAACTGGCGAAAGAGAATTAAAAATTGTTGCTGAGCTTGAAACTACAGGTAGTGCCATGGCTCCTAGGCTCTACAGGGTGTAGTGGAACAAAACGGAACATAGGATTTTCAATGTTAATTCCTTTATACTGGAATATTATCTTCCCTGATCATTTTAGAGGAAACAAATCAACAGCGCGCCGTTTTTGTTTAATTTCATGGCAACTATTATTTTCGTGAAAATGATCATTTTTATTTTATCATTTTTTAGGGATTTTATGAACGCTAAAAAATAAATAATAGCATGACTGCATGCATGAATTTTTACTCTACAAAACATTTATTTACATGTTTCTTCTAAAATGATCAGGAAAGATAATATTCCAGTATAACGAAATTAACATTGAAAATCCTATGTTCCGTTTTGTTCCACTACACCCTGTATATAATGAGCCGCCCTTGGACACAGAGAAGCATTGCAATGGAATGTGGTGTGAGTTTGAGTGCTGTAAATAAACTATTAAAGCAGAAGAGAGAGACGGGATCTGTTGAAGTGGAGCGAAAAGGAAAATGTGGAAGAAAAAGGAAGACCACTCCTCGAGATGAAGCCAGCCTTCTGCAATTTTTTTGTTTGTTTAAGTTTTAAAAATAGAATGAATTAAATTTCCCCAAATAATTATACCATATTCTAGATAGTGGATATTTACAAAAAGTCGACTAGTTCCCCAACAAAATGTTGATGAGCAAAACAAAAAAAATAAATAAAAGGGTCTCCTCCTCACAAATTTTATATTTTAGAATATAATGATAAAAAAAGATCCTCACTTGCAAAGCTGCATGACTCGCTTTACTCCTCGACTCATTTCTAAGAATCAACTCTTTTAGTCGACTGACTCATGAGTTACCATCTCCAGTCCTGACAAAACATGTCATGAAAAAGTCGAGAAAAGAAAACCTTAAAACAAACCTGACGAAGCCTTACAATAAGTTCCAGCAAGAATTGTCCTAAACCCATAAAAAACGGAAAGTCCCGACCAAAGGTCTTTGGCAAGACCTGAAATAAATTCCTTTGAAAAGACCTAAAAAAACTCATTCAAAAATCCTGAAAAATAGTCCTGAAAGAAAGTCATGGAAATCATAAAAAAAATGTTCGAAATAAATGCTTCTGAACAAAAAGTCCTATATGAAAGTCTTGAAGAACAGTACTGAGAAAAAATCTTGAAAAAAGTGCTGAAAAAGATTCATGAAAAAAAGTTTAGAAAATAAAGTTCTGATAAAAAATTCTGAAGAAAAGTCCTGAAAAAAGTGTTTAAAAGAGTCCTTGAAAATGCCATGAAGCAAGAAGTCCTGGAAAAAAGTCCTGAATAAAAGTTCCAAAGAAAATGTCTTGACAAAACTCCCAACAAAAACAGTCCAGAAAATTTCCTGAGAAAAATTACTCAAAAAAGGGTCCGAAAAAAGTCCAGGAAAGGGCATTAAAAAAATCTCCTCAATAAAATTAGAAAAAAAGTCCCGAAAGAAAGTCCTGAAAACAAATTCTTGAAAAACAGTTCTGGCAAAACGTCGGGAAAAGAATTTTGAAAGAAGAGTCCTCAAAATAAAGTCTCCAAAAAAAGTCTTTAAAAAATACCTGAAAAATCTTGAAAAAGCACTGAAAAAAGTTCTGAGAAAAAAATTATGAAATAGTCCTGAAATTTGTTCTGAAAAAGAACCTGAAAAAAGTTTTGAAAATGGTCATGAAATGACGTTTTGAATAATCTTAAAGAAAAACCTTGAAAAAGAAGTCCTTGAAAAAGTCCCGAAAACAATGTCCTCAAAGAGACTTTAAGAAAGACCTGAGGAAAGAAGTCTTGGAAAAAAAAATCCTGAAAATAAAGTCTAAAAAAGTCCTGAAAAATGTAATTAAAAAAAAATCCTAAAATAATGTAATTAAAGACATCCTAAAACAAATCTTGCAAGAAATACCATACAAAAAGACCCGAAATAAAAATTTTGAAAAAACTTGTCTTGAAAAAAAAAATCCCGAAGAGAGTTGAAAAAAGTTCTAAAGAAAGTTAAAAAAATAGTTTTGAAAAAAGGCCTTGGAAAAGGCCCGACGAAGTCCCGAAAAAAAGTCCTGAATATACCGGGAGTAACTGAATTCTGGAAGATCACAAATATCATTTGAATTTTTACATATATCTTTATGAAATTTAGTGTGGTGTTTTTAGAAAATACTGTGGACTTTTAATAAAAATTCCATTTCCGGTTTAACTTTTGTATTTCAAATGGAAAACCCTCTATATTTTCAAATCAGAAATCAGCTTACTACAGGTGAAAGGTGATGCTACAGTCTATTTTTTTTTAATAATAAAATCAGGCGGAGGCGAAAAGGCTTTTTCATCGCGCGTCGTCCTCACGCGCACTTGATGTGCCAGAATTTATTTGCACATTCAAACGCGTTCCTTCAAACTTTACATGATGCAAAGAAAGGTCAAAAAATGGATTTACTAGAGTCCCTGGAAATTCTCAAAATGCGCGCTAATCCCGAAATCCCTATACTGAACGACCAGCTTGACCTAATTTACACCCCTATTTTCAAAGCCCTTGTATAATTAGTTTTTATCTGTATCTTACCTGTATTTATACCTTTATAAATCGGTTCTTAAAACACTTCTTGTTTGGTTTGAAAATGGTAATTGTATTACCGAAACTTAAGTCACAAAAATAAATATATAAGTTATACAAAACAAAGTTAAAAGTGTTTTATTATAATATTTAAAATGTATAACGAAGTAGAAGCCTCCAGCATAAACACTAATAAAAGTCCTGAACACGAAAGTTTTAAAAAAAGTCCCGATAAAAAAGTCTTGAAAAAGAGTCCTGACAAAAAATCGTCTTGAAAAGCAGTTCCTTCAAAATGGCCAGAAATAAAGTCACGAAAAAAGAGTTCTATCAAAAAAAGGTCCTGAAAAAAAGTCCTGGAGAAACAGTTTTGAGAATAAAGTCTTGAAAAAAGAGTCCTGTTAAAAAGTTGTAAAAAAGAGTCGTAAAAAAAGTCCACAAAAAAGTACTGCAAGAAGAGTCCTGAAAAATTTAGTCTTCATATAAAACATCAGAAATAAATGTCCTCAAAAAAATCCTGAAAGAAGTGGAAAAAAAGTTCGGAACAAGAAGTCCTGAAAATTAATCCTATAAAAAATTTCCTGAAATATAGTACTGAAAAAAGTCCTGTAAAGAATGCTTGAAAAAAAAAATTCCCGAAAAATGTAATTAAGAAAATTCAGAAACGAATCCTAAAAAGAAGTCCTGAACAAGGGGTTCTTAAGAAAAAGTCCCAATCCTGAAAATAAAGTCTTGAAAAAGGAGACCTGAAGAAGTTTACAAAAAGAGTCATGAAATATCATAAAATAATTGTCCTGAAAATAACATGTTTAAAAAATAAACAAACAAAAATTCTCAATAAAAACCATTGTAAAAAGTCCTTTAAATGGTCCTTAACGGTAGGGTATAGGCTCTATTCTGTTGTTGCGAAAACGTAATTTTTAGTCATTTGATATTTAAATTTATTTACGTCGTAAATGTATGTTACTCTGAAATGTATGAACAATATATAAATGTTTAAAAAAAAATTTTTTGTCCATTAATAAAAAAGTTAGATTTATGTTAGTAATCAGAAAAAATATAGCAATTATAGAATTTTTTTTTTCAATAGTTAATTGTCATAGTATTTCATAGGTCGTTGTATATTTTCATGAATATTGAGTGAAAAATATAGGCGAAATACAGTGTTATGTGTTGTAATGTATGGAAATAAATGAGTCATCTCTCATTTTTACTAATATCTCTACCAGAATATAAAAAAAAAATGTTAGAGATACCTTGAAAATGTTAGCAGCTTTTTTCTGAGACCAAGTTCATGAAAATTGCATAATTAATAAGAGCAATAATAAACATACAAATTTTCGTTTTTTTCGGAATTACTAGGACTGCAGTAGAGAAAGATAGACACAATTTACGCTTTCGCCCCGACATCGGCCGAACAATACATCTGGCAAAATACATCTGGAGACTATTTTCAGTGGGGATAGACGGAATTTAAACGAATAATCGAGATCACCTAAAAACGCATCGGCACGGAAAACGGAAAAAATACATGACTGTGTTTACCGCAACACTCGGCCGGATAGGAATTTTAATGGGGTAGTTTTACAGCGGTCGGACCTTTTCGCCTGCTTTTTTATTAGTAATAATAATAATTTATTGGTGCTTTTAACGGAGCGTCTTACACAGGTCATAAAAGGTATAAAAATTAACGATGATGGCACAACATATGAACTTAAAAATTAAAAATTAAAATTTAAAAATTAAAAATTAAAAATTAAAAATTAAAAATTAAAAATCAAAAATTAAAAATTAAAAATCAAAAATCAAAAATTAAAAATTAAAAATTAAAAATTAAAAATTAAAAATCAAAAATTAAAAATTAAAAATTAAAAATTAAAAATTAAAAATTAAAAATTAAAAAATAAAAATTAAAAATTAAAAATTAAAAATTAAAAATTAAAAATTAAAAATTAAAAATTAAAAATTAAAAATTAAAAATTAAAAATTGTATTTTATTATTTATTTCGGGTTTTTACTCTAAAATGATCAGGGAAGATAATATTCCAATATAAAAAAATTAACAGTGAAAATCCTATGTTCTATTTTGTTCCACTACTGACTACACCCTGTATATATTTCTGATAATTCCTGACCCATTCAATTGGTAATAAATATTCAATTGGTTGCACATAGGAATCTTTTGGTATTTTTTTGTAAAATATTGATATTGGAATAGATTTAAATCTACTGCAGATTTTGGAACACGGTTGGAAGAAAGAATACTTATACCAGCTGGATACATGACATCTATAACTTGATTTGCTGTCTTGAAAAATTATTCAAATGTTCTTGTTCCTCAATTTTTTTAGCAAATGTAATTTTACATTTATTATAGAACGATGATGATGAATGATGTCACAATCTGTACATGCATGTAAAAACAGCACGTGCTCTCTTTACATTTAGGCATTTTATTGAGACAGGCTTACAAATAGACCATTTGTGGCATTTTACTTCTGGGTGATTTTAGAAAATAATTGTCTTGTTCTTCTGGTGTCAAAGCTATTAATAAAAATAACCCGCTTATATCTTTGACTGCAGTATTATAAAGAATATTAAATTATGCAACACTAAAAATACCGGGTATAAGCACTACGGCCAATTTTCACTTCTGTCAAAGCTAAGACTAGTTTATTTTAAACTGATAGTTTCAACTTTTTATTGCTAAGGTAACTCGCTTCTATTATTTTTTTTATCAAAGTGTTGCGAGATTGTAATAATAACCGATTAGTTATAAAATTATATGACGTTTCTTTTTGGTTATGTCATAGTTACACAGCTTACTTCTTCAAAATTGAATTTATAAATTTCATAAATATTACTTCCATTACATTCTTCTAAAATCGAGCGATATTCTTCCGAATATCCCACATGCATCAATTTTTGCGATTGCAATCGGTCGTCTTTGACTCGTGCCGACTGCGAATGCAAAAACGCACTCATGTTAACAAGTTTAAGTTTAAATTAAAAAGTTTTTACTTCTAAAATTAACTCAAAATGGTGCATTTGACTGAACAAGAAATAATAGTTATGAATGATGATGGAATATGGCGATAGGCTAAGAACTTGTGAGGAATCATGCGATTTGTTCAATCAATAACACCACGAAAGAGTTAAAATTTCAAAATCCACAGTAAGAGCTCTGCAAAAGTTGCTCGTCAAACACTAGTAACGTTACAATATTTTTGAGCACGTCAAAAAGTGCGCAATAATGAACAAAAATCGACCTGCTAAGCTGTTATGAATTTTGTGCTGAACTTTTTCACCATTCTGTATATAAATATCCATATTTAAAATAAAATAGAGTGTTTACTAATAATTGCTAATTATTTAATCAAATAAGTATAGTCAGTATTGCGATTATTTAAACTATTACATATACACTCCTCAATGGTGTTGCAGGTAATCAAACCCAACCCTCGTTCATTGTAAATTTCCCTTTTTGGTATTCTCGAAAGTCGATATGGGTGATTAACACCCTGGAGTTCTCTGGGGTGGGCCGCCGGAGGGCTTGGTGACAAATTCTTGCGGACCTGTCATTTTTAGCGGCTCTTCGGGCGTTTCCGCCGCGCAGTTGAAAAAGGAAAGAACAGTCGCGGTATGCACTATCGCCGCCTAGCGAGAATGAGTGGAACATTTTAACCACTACCCTACCCTTAAAAAGATCTGAAGAAATTATCTTGAAAAAGAAATGACAAAGTGTCTTGAAAAAAATCCTGCAAAAAGGCCTAAAATAAGTCCTAAAATTCTTCAAATAAAAAAGTTTAAAATTGTCTTGAAAAACAAAGGTAAAAATATCCGAAGAAGTTCTTAAAAAGGTCATGAAAAGGAGAATTCTAAAAAATGTCATGAAGAAAATTCTGAAAAAAATCCCGAAATATCATAAAAAATTGTCCTGTAAAAATTGACCTGAAAATAACATGTTTAGAAAATAAAATAAAAAAAAATCTGAAAAAACCATTGTAAGAAGTCCTTAAAAAGGTCTAAAAAAGGTCATGAAAAGTAAAAATTCTGAAAAATGTCCGAAAATTCAGAAAAAAATCCCGAAATATCAAAAAAGAAAGTTGTCCTGTAAAAACAGTCTTGAAAAATTGCCCTGAAAATAACATGTTTAAAAAATAAACAAAAAAATTTCTGAAAAAAAAGCATTATAAAAAGTCCTTAAAATGGTCCTTGAAAAGATCTGAAAAAATTGTCCTAAAAAAGAAATGAGTCTTGAAAAAAGGTCCTGCAAAAAGGCCTAAAATAAGTCCTTAACAAAATTCCTCAAATAAAAAGTTTTGAAAATAGTGTTGAAAAAAAAAAGCTAAAAATATCTGAAAACGCCCTTAAAAAGATACAAAAAAGGTCATGAAAAAAGAAATTCTAAAAAATATCATGAAGAAAATTCTGAAATTTTTTTTCTTATAAAAAATCCCGAAAACGAAACGAAAGAATCCTCGAAGGAAGGTTTTTTAAAATGCCCTTAAAAAAGTTCTTAAAACATTGTCCTGAAGTACCAAAAAACAAAAACCTGTTAAGGTAAATATTCGGAAATACGAAATTTTACCAAAAGCTTTTAGTTCTTCAAATTCTCAAATAACACTTATGTTCAAAGTTTCATGGTTTCATTTCTGTAAGATACAGCGCGCACATGCTGTTATGTAGAGAAAAAATGGTGATGTGGCCATCATGTTACTTTCTCCGACTTGATAGTATCATTTATATTTACGCGTTCGTGGTTTATTTTCAATTTAAAACATATTTTATACGTATATCGAACGTTTGTAGACTCGGATTAATCTGACGTTTAAAACGCCAAAATTATGAAAGATGGAAAAATTATACTGCAAATTTAAAAGCTGAGTTTACTCAAAAACTAAAGAGATTTCGGAAAAAATGTATTCCTTATAAGTTGTTCATAATTCTCTTCAATTATTATTAACATAAATTTGCCGTAACTATTATCGTTTCATTATTATAAACCAAAAATGAAAAAAAAATATTTTTTTTTTCTCGTATAACAATGATTTTATGAAAAATATTTTCAAACCAAAGATGTTCATTTCTTTGTTGCCTTCAATATTTATTTAAATGATTTTTTGATATTTTTCATATTTACAAAAATATAGGCAAAAAACAAAAAACAGTTAAGGTAAACACCCACTTCCGGTGTACGAAATTTTACCAAAAGCTTTTCAGTTCTTCGGATAATCAAATAAAACTTATGTTCAAAATTTCGTATCAATTGCTCTATTAGTTTTTGAGGTACAGCGCGCACAGACACACACACACACACACACATACACACACACATACACACACACATGCACACACACATGCACACACACATACACACACACATACACACACACATGCACACACACATACACACAAACATGCACACACACACACACAGTACACACACACACACACATCCACACACACACACACACACACACACAGCCACACACACACAGCCACACACACACACACACACACACACACACACACACACACACACACACACACGCACACAGACACAAAAAAAAAATTCCAGAAATTGTTGAAATGGCATCTAGGGACCCCAAAACGGATATTTCCGTAAAAAAATTTTTTGAAAAAAAAATCACGATCACAATACTTTCTCGTACTTCGTAAAGGAGAAAGTAAAAATGTGTAGTGTTTATTTAGTTCAAAAGTAATTAAAATTATATAAAACAATAAGAAGTCTGTCTTTCCAAACTTTAAATTTATTTTTTTAGTGCACAACTGTTTAAAAATCTAAATAACAAAAATGAAGAGTTGCGATGGTTACTAATGGGTAATCCATAATTCAAAACATTCTCACGAGTTAAATATTTGTTACAATGTAATTCATACGGCCTGCATTCCTGCTGATGTTATGTTTACTATCTAAATCTCATAGTTCGCATTTATCTTAATATAAATACTTAATTATTATTAGAATCGTGGAGATTACCGTAGAGCGAGAGTTAGCGAGTAAAAAGCAGTTATCTTCAAGTTTAATAATTTAAATTGTAATTAGTGATTTATAAATAAAGTTAAAAACAAATAAAAATTGTTTTTAAAAAACTTTACATTCCAAGAGAAAACGTAAATCATGTGTTAGTATCAAGTTGATAATGACGTTAACACGTCGAGACTCGAGTCGTGAATTGATTTTATAAATATAGATTTATATGACTGCCTTCTCACCTTATATAATAGGAGCACTATTTATGGATGAAACTATTTTTAGTTTAATTGGGATTTTTTATTCAAATGCATGTTTTGAATTTTAAATTGAACCAGTATCGAAGAAAATAGAGTTTCGCTTTTTAATTTAAATCGAATTAATAAAGTAGAATGCTTTTGCAATTTGAACTAATCAATACCTAAAAACTCATTTATCTGTTTCGCGATAACAATAAAACATTTTGCGATATGGCCGTAATGTTTCTTCATAATATAATTTTAAGTGATATTTTTTTTCCAAAAACTAATGAGATTTCGAAAATCCCTATTTTTATAAATATTTCATCTTTGCATTTATTTACAATTATTGTTATATGAATCTTTGAGGGTGAAAAACTTTAAAGTGTCTTCTTTAATGTCATGCATGCGAACTTTAGCGTAGCCTCTTCCGCCCCCCCTAGCTCCCCTGTGAAAAAAATGTTTTTTCAGGAAACCATGTCCAACTTTGACGATGTATACGGAGCTGGAAACATTTTGTTGACTCGATCCACCATAAAGGCATTAAAATTTGATCAATTCTTTACGCAGGACTCAAAGAACGAAGTTCCTACGACGATTTGGCACCAAGTTATGGGTGTTTAAAAAAGTGCATTTTGAGGTTTTTCAACCAAACTTGATGATTCTTTCGCGAAGAAATTCTAGTTTTGGGTCTACTTTGAGTAGGTGAACTCAGATTGGAATGATCCCTTTTCGAACCGATTAACCCCCAAACAAAAAAAAAACACGTTTTTGGGCAAAAAGCGACCTACTTTGGCAACGTGTACCGAGTTGGAAAAAATGTGTCGACTCGATCCACCAAAGGGGCATTGAAATGTGTTTTATTATCTGCTCAGGATTTTGCACAAAGTTATGGGTGTTTGAAAAAAGGTGCATTTTGTGGTTGTTTTATTTTTTTGGTTGGAGGGGGTAAAGCCCTCTCTTTGCGTGGGGGATTAATCCTCTCAAAGAGGACACATTTTGCTTTTAATTTCTCAAAAGATCATCGAAATCGGTTGGATAGAAGCCGAGTTATGGCCATTTGAAAATTACCTAAATTTTTACAAATCTCAAGTGTTTCATTTTTTTCCGTCAGTGTAATTTGTTTTTATTAATAATAATAATAATAATAATATTATATATAGAGTAAATAAATAAATGCAATATAAGATAATATAATGGCTAATGTATATTAACAACAGCGAGATGCGTATCCGATTAACGAATAAAATATGTAAAACAGAAGTTACAGTATCGAATAAAATATATGAAGTTATGAATAATCCAGTACATAGACATTAAAAGTACAGAACATACTGAACATATTAAAAATATATTGAACATATTAAACATTGAGGAGTTAAACATTATATAACAATGAACAAATTAAATATGGACCAAGATTTATCAAAAAAAAAATCCTGGATTCTATAATTCAAGCAGCGTTTAAAAGAGCTAGGGGAATGATTGCACAGGACAAACCATTCGGAGCTATTGGCGACATTTCCAAGCTGCATTAGTCTTGTTAGTGAGTTGTTATAACCGGATACTGTGGTTTATCCAGATAAAAAATAGTAGGTGAACGTGTCCTTTTGTTAGCAACATGAAACGATAAAGACTGTAATATATTTGGTGCGTCCATATAACCGTTAACTAGCCGGTATAGAATACATAGATCCGCGTCAACCCTACGTTCCGTTAGTGATTTCATATTGAGAGTAGATAATATGTAAAGTCTCCTTGGATGTGAACACGTCCTAATTTGTACTCGATACACCGTAGGAATTTCTTTTGGATATGCTCAAGACGCTCGATGTTAATAGTGGTGAATGGCGACCATATAGTTGAGTTATATTCCAATATGGTACGAACTAGAGAGCAGTATAGGGTTTTCAAGCATGTGCTATTCATATCCTTCCCAATTGACTACACATACTCCCATATTTGTTGTGCCTTTTTGGTGATAATACTAATATAACTGTTGAAAGTAAGTTTCTAATCAAAAGTGATACCTAGATCTTTAATTGTGCTAACCTGTTCCAAATTTATTGAATTGATCAAGTAAGTATAAGTGACTGGATTCATGCATCTAAACGTAGACATCGAGAAACATTTATTAACATTCAATACTAGCTGATTCCTATTACACCAGTCATTAAGTCTATCCAGATCTGCCTGAACATCATTACAATCATCCATAGTATTCATAATTTTAAAGATTTTTAAATCATCTGCATATAACGCAGAGTTACAATTCTCAACTAAATCCAGCAGATCATTTATGAAGAGTATACAGAGTATTGGACCGCAATGTGACCCCTGAGGTACTTCAGATGTAACAGAGATAGGCTTTGATATGTAGTTACTTATTTTGACATAATGTTCTCTGTTAGTCAGGAAGGACGCAACCCATGACAAGGTCAGACTACAGAATCCAATAGTATCCAACTTAGCCGGCAGAATATCAATATTAATCCTGTCGAACGCCTTGGTGAAGTCAGTATATATGGTATCAACCTGACAGCGATTCTCCAAGGCGCTCGATACAAACTCTTTATATCCCAAGAGATTAGACAAGGTAGATCTACCAGGGACAAACCCATGTTGGTGAGAAGAGATGATTTGCTTTGTAGCCCAGGCTAATTGTTTTGCTACCAGATTGTCCAACAATTTTGGGATCGTCGACTGGATGCACAAGCCTCTATAGTTATTTACAAGTGTCCTAGAACCAGACTTATGTCTCGGGACAATAAAACTGGTCTTCCACGTAGCTGGCATAATACCTTGGTTTAAAGATCTATTAAACATGACATATATAGGACGACATAGTGAGTATATACAGCTCTGCAGAAAGTAGCTAGGTAAATTGTCAGGACCACTTGTAAACACTGGTTTTAGACTAGTGATAACATTAAAGACATCTTGAATATCAATAATGAGTTTACTGTCAGAGATCATAGCGATTTGGTTGTGTTGCCACTGGGGCGCGCTTTGAGAGGGAGTGTAAACGGTTGAAAAATAATCAGAGAATAAGTTAACTATGTTAGATCCATTATCGGCTTTGACATCGTTATAATATATTTCATTTGGATAACCAGATTCATTTTTTAATTCTTTAGCATATTGCCAAAAATAGCGAGGGTTTAACTTTAAAGAGTTTTAAACATCAGTAAGATGATTACTGTAACAGATATGTGAAAGTCTCTTGCACTCATCCCTCAGTTGCGAAAATATTCTGTAATCAGAATATAGGCCAGATTGTTTGTAAGTGATATGTGCCATCTTCTTTTTACATATAAGTGAGATTAGATCTTTAGTCATCCATCTGGGGTAACTTTTATTGCTACGCTAGACATATCTATCAAATGCGGTGTATACGATGTTGTAGAATTCATTTATGGCTAAATGAATATCTGAGTGAGTGGTGAGGAAATCCCAATTAATTGAGTTAAAATAGGAGTTAATTAAGTTATAATTAGCAAGGTTGAATAAAAACTTTTTCTCATAAGTATTTACGTTGATGTCTGTTATGGTTGAAAATTCCAAAACATATGCGAAGTGGTGGATACTGGTTGGTAGTAAAGGATCCAATGTTTTAGAAATGGATGTGTTACGAATTGTGCTAAAACATTAATCGAGTAATACACCAAGCGAGTTAGGGATGTCGATAATTTGAGATGAATTTAAAAAGTTATTATAGGTTTATAAATTAAAATTCACTTGGTTTGTTTCACGATTAAATTGTTTTATTATCAACTAGTTTCGGCTTAGTGCCATTTTCAAGAATGATGTACAAACGAATTTTTATGGATTATATATACATTAGGTGGTAGTTATTTTCGGTTTTCGGGACGATTTTGTTTCACTTTCGGCATGATTTCTTTACTTTCGGGACGATTTTGCGTATATATGTAGGCAGCCTTGACAAAAACATCCACTTCGTATTTAATTATGACAGCGCTTGTCATATAACGTTCGTGTATGTTTTTACTTTTTTAACATAAAAAACGGCTGCAGAAAAAATATTGTAATATTCCCACTCATCCCGTAAAATATCACTTTCGGAACTTGTTACGTAAATTGATTATTATCGATGATATCTTGAAGTTGAAACCGAGTTGCAGATTCAACGAGTGGGTAACAAGATAGGCACAGGGAATATTGAAGTAGTTCACCTTTATTTATTCCCCAGAATTCAAAAATACTGGGTGTTCCCTTAAAAATAACATAACTTTAAAGTTTTTTAACGCCCGGCCTGGCCCGGAATAGGAATAATGTTTTAATTTTCCATTAATACAATAAAATATGATGAATTTATTAATCACTGCACTCATGCATTTCTGTTTGGTATTAAATGATCCGTAGTTTTTCTATTAACCGTACTCGTAGCTCTGAAAATGTTTTATTTTTTATTTTTCATGATGTGAATAAAACTGCTCAGTAATTGATTAAAAAAAGTTTAGTAATCAAATCTAATAATAAAATTTCAATATCCTGTCAAAGTTTAACGTTGTAAGTTATAATAATAAATATGCCCCCCCGCGTGCAAATGATGAGTTGGCCGCCCCCTCAAGTGCATATCTTGCGGGTTGCGTGTTTACTATTTTAGTAATAAGACACCAAAAAGTAATTTATTATCAAGAATATGTATAATTTCAATTACATATAATACGTAACTTTTTGCTACAAAACGAAATATTCGCGATTTTTTGCATTTGCGATTTTTTACTTTCTCTGTTACGAAGTACGAGAAAGTATTGTGATCGTGATTTTTTTTCCAATTTTTTTTTTACGGAAATATCCGTTTTGGGGTCCCTAGATGCCATTTCAACAATTTCTGGATTTTTTTTGTGTCTCTCTCTGTGTGTGTGTGTGTGTGTCTGTCTGGCTGTGTGCGCTGTATCTCAAAAACTAATAAAGCAATTAATAGGAAACTTTTAACATATGTCTTATCTAATAATGAAGAACTGAAAAGCTTTTGGTAAAATTTCGTACACCGGAAGTGGGCGTTTACCTTAACTGTTTTTTGTTTTTTGCCAATATTTTCTTAAATATGAAAAATATCACAAAAATATTTAAACAAACTTTGAAGACAACAAAGAAATGAACATCTCTTGCTTGAAAACATTTTTCATAAAATCATTTTTATTCGAGAAAAAAATGTATTATTTTTTTTAATTTTTGGTTTATAATTATAAAACAATAATAGTTACAGCAAATTTATGTTCATAATAATTGTAGAGAATGCTAAAATGAACAACTTATAAAGAAATAGTTTTTTTCGAAATCCCTTTAGTTTTTGAGTAAACTAAGTTTTTAAATTTGAAGTATAATTTTTCCATCTTTCATAATTTTGACGTTTTAAACGTCAGTTTCATCCGAGTTTACGCAACGCTCGATGTACATTTAAAATATGATTTCAATTGAAAATAAACAATGAAAACGTAAATATAAATGGCTATGATACCATCAAGTCGGAGAAAGTAACATGATGGCCACATCACCATTTTTTAAATATTGTTTCAATTAAATAATTTGTGCAACGTTACGACAATATAAGTCGCCTTAATGGTGTATCTATCTATTACGAATACTTGGGGTTACAACCTAATAGTGAAAAACCGTTTCTCTGTCTGATGACATCTAATAAGATTGAAACTGGCGCTCGGTTGTCGCACGGGGAAACAATATTTCAATGTTTATCAATGATATTGTTATAATTGTCGCTATTTTATGGTTTCTTATTGTCTATGGATTTCTCCACTCAGTCAAGGAAATTGTCGAATGTTAAGATAATAGATGTTGCCCTGATGGTGTATCTAGCTATTACGGTTTGAAATTTTAATTATTTACATTCAAGTTGACACAGTGCCACGGGAACATGTTGATGGTAGAGCCACTTATACAATATACGCTCCCCCCCCCCCCGTCATTTTTTAAAGAAAAAAAGAACGATTTGTCTTCCTAGACCAAAATAACTGGCGTGTGTTTTAAGTGTTTTAAGAGTTAATTAAAAATTCTTGCTAAGCTTGAAACTGCAGGTTCTTCTTGGCTCTATATAACGAGCCGCCCCTGTCCTCAGCACTAAACTTATTGATAATTGAATAGATTTGTGGCTGATAATTGTTGATAAATTCATTATATTTAAGGATGGGTAATATTTCACGTACCTGTGATTTTTCACTGATAGTAAAAAATCACAGGTCGTTACTGAATTTCACCGTGACTGTGATTGCGACTGTTAGCCAAACTGTGACTGCTAATTAAACAGTGATTGCTACTTCAAACGTGATTGCTAAGTAAAATTGTAATTGATACCCAAACTGTGATTGTTAGCGAAAATCCTGATTTTTTTGACATTTTTCATCAATTTTATAGAAAATTTTCTTAACAATTTTTAAAGCCCGTAAATTTTGGCACATTTTGGTTTTCAAATAATCGAGATCACCTGACACGTTTGGGTATTATAAATCTTTAAAAAAGTTACTTAATATACGTTTCTAAACTTCTGGACTCAGAAACCTTGTTTTTGGACATTTTTTTACACATTTTACAAACAAGTTTCTTAACAATTTTTTGTAGATATTTTAGTTTTCAGTCAATGGAGATCATCCAACGCGTTTGCAAGTTAAAAACTTCGAAAAAATCACCGGCCAAAATTATTTACAACAAAAAAAATAATATAAAAATCATTTATATTTTTCTTGAATGATTTTTTTTTCACATTTTAAAGCTTGCATTATTAAATTTGTCCAACATATTTGAAAGTGCTATTTTTAAAAATCGACAAACAACTTTTGCAAAAATTTAACACATAAATGTCTCGATTTTCGATGATCAAAAAAATTCCCTAAAACGAGAAAAAAGAGTTAAAAAACAAGATTTGCAGTGTTTAACACGTTTGGTCGCTATACGTTTTAAAGAACCAAACATTGAGGATTCGTTTTTTAAAACGTATAACGACTAGACTTGAAAATCTTGATTTTCTAATCTTTTCTTTGTAGAGATTTTTTTTGAAAATCGTAAACTTGGCATAATTCTACTTATGAATGATCATAATCAAGATTTTATAGGTATTTTGTTAACCTTTTCTCATTTTTTTTATTTCGACTTGAAATCGAATGATTAAAATCAACATTTGATTATCTTTTGATTAATTTATTCATTGGTGAAATACTAGGTGCGTGGGCAACAAGATATGGCCCACTCACCACGTAAAATAGCACCCACCCACCATTCGCTCTACCAACTTTATTCTAACCTAAAATTCTGTATGGTTGAAGAAATGAAAGTTTAAAAATAATGCGAAACGTATTTTGTAAATCTAAAACGTTTTATTAATTACTTTATACTCCATTTTTCTCTGCTCTCATGTTCAAATTACTATTTTCATGAACTGAAAAAATAAAAATAAAAACAAATGCTGAACTTCCCAAACGTACTCAAAATGCATTTAACTTTAATATTCGGTGCGAACAACTAAACATTCCTTTATTATAATTTTTGAAATAATACCACGGAACCAGCACTATAACAATTTTCAAATTACAAATTTCACGAACTAAAAAAAAATATATAAAAATTCTCTCAAATTTCAAAATATACTGGACGATTCGACGTTAATTATTTCATTTAAAAATAATCCCTCGAGAATAGAGCAAATCATCATTCTAAATATGCGCTTTCTCAGAAGCAAAACACAAATTTAGAAAAAAAAACGATTATCAAGTATTAGAATTGAAACTTTACAAAATGACTAAAAATTCATTCCATTGTATGGAATATACATAGAATTTGCAACATACTTTACTCAAAATACATTCCACTTTACGTTTCGCAACAATCTAGAAATGCTTCTTCACTAATTTTGAAATAATCACAATTTCAAAAGGTTTGTACTGCAAACACGTTTTAACCTGGCCCGGGGGAGGGTGCGCAGTAAGCGTAATCTCGTGCAAAATGGTCGCGCCTTCGCCTCAAAACAAGTTGCAGTGGCGCACCGCGAACACTGTAAAATTGAAACGAGCGTAGTGATTTTTTTTTGCAAAATGTCGACAATCGGTGGTGGCAAAGCTCTGCATAGTCAAGCGCGTGAAATTGTGTTCAATGTTTACAATTACATATTAAATTTGAAAAGTGTGGGTGACTCTGCAACGGATATTAAAACCCGTACATCAAGCTACAGGTGTATCCATAAGAACAATTAGTAGAATTATTCAAGAAGGTTCTGCAGACGTACAAGAAGGAGAGCGTAAGTTTAGAAGTCCAAAAAAACGCGTACGTACGAGTTCAGTTACAAGTTTGCCGGAATATAAAATGGTGGACGTCAGAAACACAATTTATTCGTTTCATCGGACTGAAGGTATGCGGCTAACGATAAATAATTTACGCGAAAAATTGAAAATGGATATAGATTGGGATGGCTGTAATACATCTCTAGGTGTAATTTTAAAGAGGATGGGCTTTAAATGGCGAAACACTCAAAATAACAGGAAATTGTTAATTGAAAGAATGGATATTAGGGCATTGAGAATATCTTATTTGCAGAAAATTAAATATTACAGAGATCAGCAGAGGCCAATTGTGTATCTAGACGAAACTTATTTACATAGTGGTCACACGTCTTCCAAGAATTGGAGCGACGAAAGCACGAAAGGCTTATTTAAAAACATTTCAAAGGGCCCAAGGCTAATTATAGTACACGCGGGGGGCGAAATGGGTTTTGTTCCCAATTGTTTGTTAATATTTAAGTCGGGTAGTAAAAGTGGCGATTACCATAACGAAATGAATTCGGAAAATTACGGCAAATGGTTACGAGAAATGTTAATCCCCAATTTACCCCCTAATGCGGTCATTGTAACAGATAATGCCCCTTATCACAATGTACAATCTAATCCTGCACCAAACTCAAACACCAAAAAAGCAGACATGGTTAATTGGTTAGTGGAGAAAAATATTTCTTTTGACCCCTATATGTTGAAACCTCAATTATATGAGATTATAAAAAATAATAAATCAAGACATTGAGTTTACAAATTCGATACATTATTACACGAAAAAGGTCACAGTGTATTGAGGTTACCTCCTTACCATCCGGATCTAAATCCAATCGAATTAATATGGGCTACTGTCAAAAATAACGTCGCTAAAAGAAATATCAGCTTTAAATTGGAGGACGTAAAAGCACTAGCGGTAAAGGAATTCAATTCCATCGTTAAGGAAGAATGGGTAAAAAGGTGCCAGCATGTTGTTAAACTGGAAAATCAATATTTGGAGAATGAAGTTGTTACAGTACTAACAGTGATCACTGTTTAAAATCACTAATATTAAAAAGTGGCAATCACAGGTAGCAACGTGATTCAAAAGTAGCAGTTTTGCCGATCTCTAATTATATTTCAAAGTGTTATCGTGTATTAATTTATTTCTATACATAATCATTTGTGTAATTTCGACTATATTTCACCGTCGACAATAACTGAGGACCGATTTGGACCTACATTAGTCTCATATCAACACACTACGATCGTCGTTGATGGAGAAACAGAATTCGACTATTCCCTTATAAACCAATCAAGTAACCGTTAGAATAGAAAAACAATTAGGGCGACATCTATCGCCGAAAATGTTACAACGTTCTGAAATTATAATAAATCGGCGATAGATGTCGCCCTAATTATTTTTCAATCGTGACGGTTAATTCATTGGTAGGGGGCCAAAATTCAGAAAATTTGGTGTATTTTAAATTGATTTATGGTGTATTTAAAAACAATATAAAGAAATATTTATATGCAGGTAGTGCCATGGCTCCTTGGCTCTATATAACGAGCCTCCCCTGCATACAGTGCAGGATTTCTTCTTCGACTTCTCTTTAGATTTTTCAATTTTCTTTAAATGATCTGATAATAAGGGGCATTTCTGCTGCCTTTAAAAAATTCGTTATTTCTCCTATAGAGATTGGAACTACTTCGTCCAAAAGCAAGAAATTGACTTTTTAAAAAGTGCACAATAGCAATCATTCTTTCTACAATAGCCCTCCATCGTTTTTTCTCAAATTCAAATTGTTGTTGCTCTTTGTCTATGATTTTTATTTATTTAAACGGATTTTTAACTCCCGCCATTTTTGGAGACACTTAATATACGTTGCACTGTTCTCATGTTTTACAAATTGGTCAGCTCAATGGCGCAAGTCTTAACCTGTACTTATAATTTTAATATTTTCTTTTCAAAATAATTTACAAAGGGAACAAAATCCGCAGCTTTATTTTTCGTTTCGCAAGCTTCGCCGGTTTCGCTGCCCCTCTAATCGCCGCCCACGTGCCATCCACGCTCTAGACCTCCGGTAGGATCAGCCCTGAATAAATACATGGTAATGATACGTAGTACGTCAGTGTTATGTTTTTGTTTTGATTTCGGACGAATAGTATGTTCGGGCAAAAGAGAACGAACAGCATATGTACGCCCAGCACGATGGAACGACGGACCAAAATTCAAGCGGTGACAGAACTTTGTCCGTCGTGCAAAACTATAATAGAGATGTGACTTGGTACAAACGTGCGGTTTTCGCATGTTAATTTTGAAGTGTTCAAATATTGGCTCCCCTATTTATTTTAGCGACAAAATGTATTTAACTTTTTTGTAGAGGGAAAAATTCTGAATTTATTCATGTTCACATTTAACACGTTATGTTTCTCTAAGTTGAAATAATTTTTAAAAGTAATGTGATTTTATAAAAATTATGGCATGTCATGGAATTGAAACAACAATTGAGGATATCAAAATGGCACAATATATCGCTGTCATTTGATTAAAGTAAACGTTTACTAAATTATTTACACCTCTCTCTTAATTCTTAATGACACTCATACTTAAAAAAATACATTCATTACAACCTTAATAGTATATTGTATAACGAGCATGGAATGACATACATTTCTCGCGAGTATGAAGTTTGCAGAATGAGCCGAAAGGCGAATGCTGCAATTCATAAGAGCGAGAAATAGTCATTCCATGCAAGTTGTACACTATGCTTTACATACGACAACTTTGTTGAGCTTCATTGTGATAGTTAAGATAATTAAAAACCGAGAGCGGACAATTCGTACGCGATAACTTTTATCAAAGGCACCTGCTTAATAACATTGCCGTGGAAACAAATGTCAGTCAAAAACCAAGCCGTCAGCCGCAACATTATTTATGGTACATATAATTTCTCGAGTTTATACATTCTTAGTGTTTAAAAGTATATATAAATAGTATGGAGACAAACATCGAAAAAAAAACAAATTTGTCGAGGTACTACAACTAACGCCCCATGTATGTAGAAGCGGCGAAGCAAACATCTTTAAATCTACTCCGTCATTTTGACACATTGAAGGTTAGGCTCCCGCGTGACAGTGCAGTGTTGGAATATATTCTAGCACAGATAATCGATGCGAGAATGAAATGCGTGAGCAATGCACTACGTATACTAATCATTAACAAGCATGTAATAAGCATATGTCCAAGTTGTCGTAAGTAAAAGTATTTGTATGGTTTATATTCAACTGGACTCCTATTTTTCTCGTATTCATTTGCATTTTCTTCTACGGACAGCAAAATATGTAATTCCTTTTGATTTTGTCTTGCTGGATTCTTATTTTCTTGTATGTCCTTATTTTCACACTTGCAGTTATTCAAAACTGTTCCCCAAGTCTGTCTGGAAACTAGGTAGAAAGCATATCGCAAAGAACCTTAAAACTATTGCCTGTATAATACCACTTAAATCATTTCGAAAATGTTTACCTCCCTCAAATGAGCGATATGTTGTGCCATTTTGATATCCGCAATTGTTGTTTCAAGTCCATGGCATGCCATTATTTTTATAAAATCACATTACTTTTTCCTAATTATTTCTACTTAGAGAAACGTAAAGTTCTAAGTTAACTTCAGAATTTTTCCCTCTACAAAAAAGTTAAATGCTTTTTGTCTCTAAAATAAATAAGGGAGCCAATATTTGAACACTTCAAAATTAACATACGATTTTCTATGTTGCGACCACCAAGTCAACACCCGGTATAGAAGGAGATTAATTAATACAATTTTGAATTACAACTGTTTTTCTCTTCATTACTTTAAAATGCATGTAAAAATCATACTACACTTGCGAATCAAACCATTCAAAAATTATATATCAATTGTTAAAATGCTAATGTTAATATGTCTCAATTCTTATTAGAGTTGAAAATAATTTACTTAATCGAGTTATTTTAAATAAATGATATTGAAATTATGTTTCCGAAACCATAAATAAGGATCATATCAATAATAAATAGACGCTGTGCGTGCCCGCACTCTCGCGTAGCAGTGCCAAATTTGGCGCAAAGATGTGGCCGCAAATTTGTCTTCATGTGCGGTGCAAATTTGCTAGCGACTTGTGACATGGCACAATATTCAACGACGTTGGCGACCGCTCGTTTGTGCCAACTCACATCACTATGCAAAACCCATCCACTATCGTAAAGCCTTCCCAAAATGTCGTGACACCTGAGGGTAAAGTTTGAGCAGAGTGAGAAAGTATTCGGAGAGAACCAGCGTTGCCAACTGGTTACAAGATACTTCCGCCAGGTAGCCAACCTAATTCCGCTAGAATTCGGCCAGAAAATATACGAAAATAAATAGAAGTAACATATCGATGTTATAAAACTCAAAAAACATTCGTGAACATTCTTCAATGATCATTATTCATTATATTCAGGCCTTTGACTGTATTTATACAGTCAAAGCTTCGAGGCATGTCTGAATCTAGATTTTTCAATGTATTTAAAATTGAATCTGTTACCTTGAATTTATGGCAACAAATGTTGTGTCTATTCAATAACTTCCTTAATTGTAATCAATTAACATTTTAACGCTAATTCTGCAACGAAATTATTTTTTTTATTAAATCCACTTTTAAATTAATCTGTCGCTACAGATTTTTAGCGTTTTTCAAATATTTTCCACTGAAAACATATAATTATTTTTTTCTACTTTGGTTTAACAATCGACCTTTTGTTATATCAAAAATAGTTTAATAATGAGATTTTTTATTTTACAGTTTTGCTCATTATTAAACTATTTGTGGTAACACATGTCGACATCAAAATGTAAAATTGCCGTTAATTCATAGGATAATTGGAACCGTCCAATGCGTTACACACTGAATATGTTCGAATGCATATTGGGGAGTTCGCCACCAGTATCACTAACCACTAAGGTTAAAGAAAACGGAGGCGTCATATTGCTCACTTTTTACCCGCGTGGAAAATGTAGGAACCCGGCGACAATGGCCGGACGCATGAATTCACTTGGCTCTCGGTGACGACGTTTAGGCAACACAACATACACAGAGGAAAGCTTGTAATTTATTATATGTATTATCACTTTGTTTGCAAAACGAATATCACGGAAGAAACAGCGAGAATATAATGCATGTTTCATTCGCGGCGAAAATGAGCCGCTTGAGTCGGTATGTTAATTCGGTGTGGATTTTTAATTAGCGTCGATCGATGCCTGACACGAGGAATAAGAAACAAATGTAAACATAACCTTAAATTTCGATTATCATTTAGGCGTTGCATTATTTTATAAGCTTAAATTGGTTACAACTTGGAAATAGTTTGTTTATCGCACCCTTGGCAACCTCTTTTATTTTTGGAGGTGTGTAAATAATATTTTTGATTTAATATGTTTTAAAATTAATTATTGAAATCGCCGTAGAAATACGTATGTCAAATATTAAATTCGTTCGAAAGGAACAAATGTTTTTAGTGCTGCCAAATGTTAAAAGATAAAACTCACTAGGTTTAAGTATATATTTTATTTTAGAAATAAATCCTTAACTAAAACCAAAGTAGAAAAAATAGTGTATTATACTTGTTTAATAAGAGTCATTGTGGGGCATTCGTTACATTGTCCCACTCGTGCCAAAATATGCCCTCTTATTAAACTTGTATAATAATGTACTATTAGAACACCTATATTCAGATTATACATTAGTTTAATGTTAAAATTTACTAATTTGAAATATAATAAGCTATCTCTTATTTTAACATAACGTTCAGCAGTTAATATTCAACGTTTGCGTACGAATTAGGACTGAATATTTTTAGGTATGAAAAATTCCTTAAAAATTTGAGTGTATTCAATTTTTATGTGAGTTAAGAATTTTTGAAAAGTAATATTTAGTTCTTAACGACTAAATAAATAAATACCGCTATAATTTTAAAATCTTCACAAAACATCTAACTTTAAAACCAACTTTAATTTTTGAAAATCTGCCAATTTCTCGGAGTTATGGATTTTAGAAAATTAGCGTTTTAAGTAAGAATTGAACAAAAACAATCTAAAGAAAATAAATACTTACGATGGGATTGCTCAAAACATTTTATATGTTCACAAGATATCTACTTTTAACATAAAATTATAAATTTTATAAAATTTTACAAATGATTTTTGTTAAGTTGTCAAATATTTGAACAACGAAAAAATTGAAAACAATACTGAAATCTTCTTTAAAAACTCTAATGCAATCATAATACATTTATCTTTCAAATAAACCATGAATTTTGAAAATGACCCAATTTTTGCGTGAGATGAATTTTTGAAAATTAATTTAAACACTTAAACAAAACAAAAATCGTAAACAAAATTAACCTCATATATTTTAATGCATCCACAGAACGACTACCTTTAAAACTATCTTTGACTTTTGAAAATGTGTTCATTTTTGCGTGAGTTATGAATTTTTTTAAATTATTTTTTTAAGTTGCCGAATATTTGAACAAAGACAAAAAAAATAATACTGATATGACCGAATTTCATAAAAAAAACTCGAATGCAACTATAATAAATTTAACTTTAAAATTAACTATGATTTATGACAAGACCATTTTTGCGCGAGTTATGAATTTTTTTAAATAATTTTTTTAAGTTGCCGAATATTTGAACAAAGAAGATAGAAAAACGAATTAATACTGATATGGCTGAATTCCTTAAAATTACATTTATCTTTAAAATTAACTATGATTTTTGAAAATGAGTCAATTTGAATTTTTGAAAATTAATATTTTAGGTTATCGAACACTTTAACAAAACAAAAATTGAGTTACTCAAATATTTTAATAAAACGATTAAAAATGTTTTTCTTTCAAATTTTAAAAAAATCTTTATTCAAGTCTAATAGCTCATTCTGAACACTACTTTCTCAAAAATGTAGGTATATAATATTTTCACAAAATATCTGCCTTCAGAATTAACCAAGATTTTTCAAAATGTGTCAATTTTTGCGTGTTATGAATTTTTGGAAATTATTTTTTTAAGTTATCGAATATTTGAATATATTGAACTGATAGGATTGAATTCCTTAAAAAATGGTGATGTGGCCATCATGTTACTTTCTCCGACTTGATGGTAGTTATTTATATTTACGCTTTCATGGTTTATTTTCAATTGAAATCATATTTTAAATGTACATCGAGCGTTGCGTAAACTCGGATGAAACTGACGTTTAAAACGTCAAAATCATGAAAGATGGAAAAATTATACTTCAAATTGAAAAACTCAGTTTACTCACAAACTAAAGGGATTTTGAAAAAAACTTATTCTTTATAAATTGTTTATTTTAGCATTATCTGCAATTATTATTAACATAAATTTGCTGTAACTATTAGCGTTTCATAATTATAAACCAGAAATAAAAAAATAATAAATTTTTTTCTCGAATAAAAATGATTTTATGAAAAATGTTTTCAAGCAAAAGATGTTCATTTCTTTGTTGTCTTCAATATTTGTTTAAATATTTTTGTGATATTTTTAATATTTAAGAAAATATTGGCAAAAAACAAAAAACGGTTAAGGTAAACACCCACTTCCGGTGAACAAAATTTTACCAAAAGCTTTTCAGTTCTTCAGATTATCAAATAAGACGGATGTTCAAAGTTTCATATCAATTGCTTTATTAGTTTTTGAGATACAGCGCACACAGACAGACACACACACACACAGACAGACAGACAGACACACACACACACACACACACACACACACACACACACACACACACACACACACAGACAGACAGACAGACAGACAGACAGACAGACACACACACACACACACACACACACACACACACACACACACACACACACAGACACAGAAAATTTTTTTTCCAGAAATTGTTGAAATGGCATCTAGGGACCCCAAAACGGATATTTCCGTAAAAAAAAAATTGAAAAAAAAATCACGAAAACAATACTTTCTCGTACTTCGTAACGGAGAAAGTAAAAATAGAATGCAATCATAATATACAGGGTGTATTTGAAATAACGAACAGGCTCGTAACCACAAAGAGATTATATTATTTTTAAACAATATTGTTTATAACTGTAACAAAAAGCCCGCAATTAATTATTAAAGTTAATGAGTGAAAATACGCAACATGTTTTGGGCAGTAGTAATATGACCTAATTTTTAAACGGCATCGGCTTTAGATATCGAATTACAACAAGTGCGTAGGAAATATCTGAGTGCACTTTAAGCGTCAATGAACTTGAGGACTTTTTATCTTTTACAAAAAAAAAACGTTGCGATAACACTTCAAATTTCGGAGGCAAGAAATCGTATCTCGCGTTTTAAATAAACAAACACACATTCCATGCAGACCTAATTAAATGAGAAAAGCGTCGGTTCTCAAAATGTTTAAAAAACCTCGAAAAATTAGGAAAATTCAAAATTTTTTCGAATAAATTTTGACGGAAATGGGTTCACAAATATTTTGTGTATGTGCCCTTAAATGCCTGTTCGTTATTTCAAATACACACTGTATTTATCTTTAAAATTAACTATTATTTTTGAAAATGAGTAAATTTGAGTTCCTCAAATATTTTAAAATATCCACAGAACGACTACCTTTCCAACTAACTTTGATTTTTGAAAATTTGTTCATTTTTGGGTGTTATGAATTTTTGAAAATTAACGTTTTAAGTTGAACACTTCCAATATTTCTAAAATTTAAAAAAAGTGCGAAATCTAAAAAAAAAAAATTCTAAAATGATGGAATTTCTCAAAAATTTAAGTACATGTATTCACAAAACATCTGCCTTTAGAATTAAGTACGAATTTATGAAATGTGTAATTTTTTGGGTGACATACATTTTTATATTGTAATAATTTTTTTAAGTTGTCGAATATTTGAACAAAGAAAAGAATAGAAAACAAATAATACTGAAATAATTGAACTTAATAATAATAATAATAATAAACCAAACAAAAGTCCTCAAATATATTAATTAACCACAGAACGACCACCTTTAAACCAACTTTGATTTTTGAAAATGTGTTCATTTCTGGGTTTATTTCTGAAAAAATAAATATTGATATGATAGAATTTCACAAAACTTTTAGTATATTCACAAAACATCTGCCTTTAGAATTAACTTTTGGAATTTGCCAATTTTTGCCCGAATTATGAATTTTTAAAAATCGATATTTAAAGTTGAACTTGAACAAAAATATCTAAATTTTTTTAATATATTTACAAAACATCTACCTTTAAAACTTACTTTAATCTTTAAAAATGTGTCATTTTTACTTTCTCCGTTACGAAGTACGAGAAAGTTTTGTGATCGTGATTTTTTTTTCAAAATTATTTTTTAGGGAAATATTCGCTTTAGGGTCCCTAGATACCATTTCAACCATTTCTGGAAAAAAAAAATGTGTGTCTGTGGGTGTGTGTCTGTGTGTGTGTGTCTGTGTGTGTGTGTGTGTGTGTGTGTGTCTGTGTGTGTGTCTGTCTGTGCGCGCTGTATCTCAAAAACTAATACAGCAATTGATATGAAACTTTGCACATAAGTCTTATTTAATAATCCGAAGAATTGAAAAGCTTTTGGTAAAATTTCGTACACCGGAAATGGGTGTTTACCTTAACTGTTTTTTGTTTTTTGCAAATATTTTTGTAAATATGAAAAATATCAAAAAACTATTTAAATAAATATTGAAGACAACAAAGAAATGAACATCTTTGGCTTGAAAATATTTTTCATAAAATTATTGTTTTTCGAGAAAAAAAATTTTTTTTTTTCATTTTTGGTTTATAATTATGAAACGATAATAGTTATAGCAAATTTATGTCAATAATAATTGTAGAGAATTCCAAAATGAACAAATTATAAAAAAAAATTCCGAAATCTCTTTAGTTTTTGGGTAAATTATGCTTTTAAATTTGCAGTATAATTTTTCCATGTTTCATAATTTTGACGTTTTAAACGTCAGTTTTATCCGAGTCTACGAAACGTTCGATGTACATTTAAAATATGATTTAAATTGAAAATAAACCACGGAAGCGTAAATATAAATGATACCATCAAGTCGGAGAAAGTAACATGATGGCCATATCACCATTTTTTCCACAAGTTATGATGATTTTTTTTAAATTATTGTTTTATGTTTCTGCTTTTTCTCTTACACCTTTTGAAAGTAAAGATTAAATTTAAATTACGCTGGTTTTTTCAACAATCCAACATAATTCCTCTAGAAAATTCGCCAGCCGCTAAAATGAAAATTATTCCGCAATTCGGATCCAAAATCCGCCAGATCTGGCGGATTTTCCGCTGACTTGGTAACACTGGAGAGAATACCATAACAAATCTAGGCGTGGCCGCATCACCGAATTAAAGATGAATCGCCACTTCGCGACCAATTCTGTGTCTATATTTACATTACGTTCACTCGGCGGCACTCGTTGAATTTCCGGTGTAACCTCTCTTGAAATTTAGGATGTTCTGTGCCCAATGTGTCACGACATTTTGGGGCGGCTATACACGCACGAACAGACGCGAATGTTATGCAAGAACTTCGTTAATGTATAACAGTGGATGACTTAGTTTTCGAGGTAATTTATATTGTGTTTTTGAATAGTTCTTTGTCCGAGTATTATTTACTTCGCGGCCGTCCGAATATTTATTTTGTGCTCGCGCGTCACAATTTATCTATTCCTTTTTTCCGATAACAATATTATTCGTATCAATATTCGCTTTTTGTAGTGTAAGGTGCCACCTTAAATTATTGAATTATTTATATACATATAAATATTTTTAATAATGCATTTATAGATTATCATAAAAACGAAAACAACTAGGGCCGGCTTAGTTCAAATTATCCGCTAGTTGGCCCGGCCTAGCTCGACCCGCAGGTTGCGATATGAATCCCGACCCGGCCCGGGCTGTGTATAGCTCGTAATAATATTAAATTGTGCATAGAACTATGTTTAACTATTTCAAAAGAATTACTCGAAATAACATGGTTTTCCCATAAAATGACCATATCGTATGAGGTATAATGAAAAAAAATCCTTATAGTTATTCTTAAACTGATTGTGAGTAAAAGTAAATAAAGTAGTACTATAGTGGAAAATTACCCTTTAGTAATCCTCGCCGCTAAATATTTGAAATTAATTCTAACAGAATGAGAATCTGCCGAACATTTATTGTAATTCAAAATGTGCGGTATACGTATACGTAAATATAATATTTGTTTGTGATTTCGATCCTTCTAATCCTATTATATTTTATTAATCAAAACTATAAAATACCGCAAATTACAATCGTTAAAAAGATCCTTTCTTTATTTGATGTCGGTAAAAGTCATGTGTCGACACTAAACACTAAAATCAGTTGAAAATATTTCCGACATATTTTATTCTGCTAGGGAAACTTATCGTAAATAGTAATTGGTTTTAATACTAAATTAACTTCATAATTATAATTTTACTATTGAGAAATACCTTCTGCTAAATTATTTGAAAAATCATTATTGAGTAATATTAATTAATCAAATAAAAATGTATTTTTTATCCTACACAAAGCCAAAGTTGGATTTTCCCGGCTGCATTGACACGCGAAAGTAAGCATTTGCGCGGCGAGCCTGGAAAAATTAAAAAAACGGCTAGCCCGGAAAAACAAGTTCACACTAGAGGGCACATTTGTATATCTGTCATTGCGACTGCCATACTTCAAATTTCAGTTTCATAATAAAAATAAGCATGGACAAGAGTAGTAAACCTGGTTTATTACGAAGCGAAAAAAGTGACGAATCATCTGACTACGGATTTACTACCCCCTAAGAAATTAGTAGAAAGGCCAAAGAGGTAACACTAAATTTATTACCAGAGCTGACATGGTGGCTGGAAGTCCAACAGTATAGCAGAAGGCTACATAGAAGATTATTTGGAGAATAAAATAACAGCAGCTAAACAAATATTGGGGCCAAGGGCCACTATCACACAGTCGGAAAATAACATGATTTTAAACCGTCACCCATCGACATCAGGTACTGCCAACTCCACTGAAACACCTCCCAATAATTCAAATTAGAGCCCTGCGCGGGGCCGGCCCGGCCCGACAGTGCATATTCAAAAGCCCGGCCCGGCCCGATGAATTAAAATGTTTTGTCGGCCCGGCCCGGCCCGGCCCGCTAGTGAATATTCAAAGCTAGGCCCGGCCCGGAATCGTTTTTCCATTTTTTACTATTATTTAAGTATAATAAAACAAATTAATTATTCTATTTTGAAATGTTTTTTTTATAATCAAATCAAATAATATCAACGTAAATTTCGAATAACTTTTCACTTTCTGTGAAAATTTTCGAATTCGAAATTTGAACGGAAATGTACAATTTAAGAAAAATGTCTGTGAATGTGAATCTCTGGGGCTGATGTATTTCAAATTCTCAATGAGTAATATGGATTTCTACACTGAGAATCTGAACAATTTTTGTTTAATAGTTATCATATACAACTGGGCGGCCCGTTGGTGTAGTGGGTAGAGGCGAGCGCTTGTGCCGGCTGCACCGCGGCCGTGTGGGTTCGATTCCCATCCCAGGCGGAAGATTTTTCGGCGACCGAGAAGTATCCGCTTGGGTCCGTGGTTGTTGTATACGTCTTTCATTGTTCATTTATTCATTTAATCATTAATAACTTATACATATATATAGCAATGATGATGGCTAATGGTCATAGAACCAAGGCCAGGCGTAACGCCGGAAAAAAAAAATAAAAAAAATAAAATATACAACTAACCTTATTTTCAATAGTGTAATAATATGATAGGTACGTGACATAAGTCAACTTACATGATTCATGTTTAATTAAATGAAAATTATGTTTTATTTAATAATTTAAAAAAATACAAACTTTAAAACTAATTTACAATTATTATTATTATTACAGCTAAATTAATACAAAAAATAGGATTTTGTTCTATTTTAAATTATCATATAAAAATATGATTCCATCAACATTATCGGGATTCAGGGATGTTCTTGACTGCGTCAAAAATGTTCGAGTAGCACAACCAGTATCTGTCAATCTTCTGTCCAGTCTTAGTTATGGTACAATAGTAATAGGAACTAAATGATCGGTTTTTGTCATCTTTGGGAAATGGCTCTGTAGGCCTATTTGGTCCAAATGCAATAATTTTCCGCTTTTCCACATCAGACAGATTTTCCGAAAACAGAGCCCTGTCAGTATTAAATGTATTGATCGCGCTAACTTCACTAATACTATTATTAATTTGTTCGCTTTTGTAGTAGTATTTTGGTTATCGTCTGACTTGAATTCACTGATTGAAGTTCGCTTTTCGTCGTCATTTAGTAAATCTTCTGAATACGCAAAGGAAGTACTGCTTTCTGCTACATCTGCATTTTGTTTACCTCTATTTACAGGTTCGGTGTTTTGTTGAAAGAAGGAACTTATTTTCGTAAGTTTGCTGGCTTTTTCTAACTTCTCTTGCTGCAATTTACGTTTTTGTGCTCCACTTAAATATTGTCTTCCTTCCCCCGACATATTTTTTTATTTATTTGTTATTATGTATTCCAATATGAGTACACAGACAAATTAATATGCACTTAACACACTAGAGACGAAATAATGTAGCACCAAAGTATTTATAGATAAATAATAATACCCACACAGAGACGGAGGTGAAAATTAGTAGATAATTTTCGTCTCTAGTGCCGAAAGTTAACGTTATGGGATTTTCGCTCACTAGTGACGGAAATTAAATTTTCGCGTGAATATTCGGTGACGAAAAATATCTTTTTATATAGGGTAATAGAAAAAAGTTTTTTTGAAATCCCTTTACTTTTTGAGTAAACTGAGTTTTTGAATTTGAAGTATTATTTTTCCATCTTTCATAATTTTGACGTTTTAAACGTCAGTTTCATCCGAGTTTACACAACGTTCGATGAACATTTAAAATAGGATTTCAATTGATAATAAACCATGAAAACGTAAATATAAATTGCTATGATACCATCAAGTCGGAGAAAGTAACGTGATGGCCACATCACCATTTTTCATGTCGGGTTCGTGTATTTCTAGGTATAACTCATACAATCGCTTGATATTTAAACCAGGGGATAGGTAGCGAGTTCTATAATTTTTATTCCTGCTGTAATGGGAAACTCTTCTAGGAAAACTTTTGATGTGGACAGTGGCGGCTCGTGGAACATGTTGATGGTAGAACCACTTACACAATATACCCCTCCCCCTCCGTTTTTGAAGAAAAAAAAAACTATTTATCTTCATGGTCAAAGTAACTGGCGAAAAAGTCATATAGCACAGTAACTCAATACAGAGACCTGCATGGGCCGGGCCGGGCCGTATTTTTCAAACTCCGGGCCGGGCTTTCCGATGGATAATTTAACCCGGGCCGGGCCGGGCCGGGCTTAGATAAATTTAATTTTATTATATTTTGGAAAGCAACAACTAAGTGAATTGAAGAAAAATGCTATTAACACGAATTCAATGTATTTTAAGAATTTTGAGGAATACATTGGTCCAGTAATTTTATTTATTTAATTTAACCTTTTTTGGGGACGGGCCGGGCCGGGTCGGGCTTTAAATATTCAGTTCCGGGCCGGGCCGGGCCGGGCCCGCAGCAATTTTCGTTTCATCGGGCCGGGCCGGGTTTTAAATTTTTACTGTCGGGCCGGGCCGGGCCGGGCTTTCGAAAACCCGCTACTGCAGGGCTCTGACTCAATATATTGGCCAACTCTAGCCACATATTTTTACAACTTAATGTTGTAAGAAACATAATGCGATATAATTTTCCACACAGGCCCTCTGCATACTTTATACACAAATATGAAAATTTTGTACTCGCAAGCCGAATTATCATGTATTCAAAACACTATATCTTACGACTTTAACGGCCTATCATGGATTATGGGGAACGATTTTATTTTAATTGTTGATATTTTTTAGTCCTAACGACCTTTATCTTTCAAACTAGTGTAATGTCCCTCGTTGTGTATTTGTGTTAGGGAGGTGAGTGGTTTTCTTTCTGGGATCGTGTGAGTTCGCAGATCTTTGCCAGGTAACTTCAGTCACAACTTCTTTTTCCTTGGTTATAACTTTCGTTTATTCCAAACAATTACAACAAATTGAGTATAACTTGTCGACTACCCTCTACTGTATTTTTTTTATTCTGTTTACCTTCTCTTTTAAAATTCTTAATTCTAAAAATCCCTTGAGTGGGGAAATAACTTCCCCACCCCAAGATTTTTCGACATGATTCGTTTGGGCGCGCATAACGTTGAGGCAAAGTATTATTGACAATTTTAATGAGGAACTAATAATATTGAATTCGGAAATATTTAAGATGTTTAAATTGAATGATTAGTAAATGAGATGTTTGCTGTTCTCAACCTTATCTACGCCCTCGCGACAGCCTAATATAATTAGAACGTAAACACAGATTATAAATGCACTATTCAATAATAAAAGAAATTATTTGAAATGAATTAACAAACAAATAAATTAGTACAACTCCTAAATACCATTAACAATAACAATATTTTAAATTACTAACATTTGCTTAAAACAGTAAGCTAATAAATATTTTACTACTTAGATACTATAATAATTTTAATGACAAACAATAGTATATTATATTGGCAACTACATTACACTAGCTTAGTTTTGAGGCTTCTTTTCGACTTTGCAATTTAGGATTTTGGCCAGCTTTTGAGTGCAGCTGGACCACTGTGCACTGGTAAGACTTTTATTTGAAAACATTTTGGCAAATTTCTCCGTTTTTATCAACCGATTTCAAAAAACTGTTTTTTATTGCGTTTAACATTAAATAAACTATCAAATGAGGTATCAGAAGGGGCACTTTGTTATTTGAATTTTAAAAGTTGGGGTTTCTAGCGCTTAGGAGTTGAAGGGTGCGGGGTTGAAAATTATATCTCTGGATGACAATTTAAAAATAAAAATCTACCTGTCCGAGCAATTTTTTAAATATTTTTATGGAATTGATCCGTTACTCTCGGGAAACCTGTATAATTACTACCGTTCAAGATTAATAAGCAATATTCCATAACTTATTGCAAAAATCATACAAATGCACATAATTACCGTTATCTCCAAATGGTTTATTACGTCAGACTCAAGCGAAAATACTGCTAAATGCATATTTCACATTCGTCCAAAATGATAAGATTCGTTTGTCGCAGTAACAATAACATGAGGTATGCCTGTATATCTCGCTTATATTTTCTTGGTGTCTCTGTCTAGTATGTGCTTATAAATGAACGCAGGGTCCGTCTTTCCTCAGTCTTTACTACGCTCTCGAACGCGGCGAATGCGAGAATCATCACAATGTTTACAACGTCGGTTAGGTTAGCTTTGGGCCGTACGAGCCGCGAATTCTGCAAGCGGTCCATCAGCAAAACGTCGAGCGCACCGAACAGTGATGCTATTACCTTCAGACAGCAAATCCATATGGAAAGTGACATAATTACGACAAAGGGTGACGCGAAAAGATGGCTGAGGAACAGCAAATACAACAATAACAGGTAAGCCGGCTGTTGCGGGTCAACGACACGTCTTCGCAACTCTTCGGCGCACGGCTGATGGCGTACGTGACTGCCGGAACGTACGCACACTCGCACCCCTCATTCAAGCCGGATCATATGGTCTTGTTTACAAACAATACTTTACTACCACAGAACCATCACACCGTCAAATCTATGTAATACTAAATTTGTTGTAGTGACCCTGCTTGCTCTGTCATTTACGCAACTATGTATTATAAATGTAAACAAAGCGCTGTTATTCATAACATTTAACAATAGCTGGCGCTTATATTAGTTTAATTATAAACAATTCGTGAGATATTTTCACTCTGAACAAATTGGTATTATCACCAATAATACCAGTTTACTGTTGATACTTTTAAGTAGCTTAGAAAAAAATACTACGCCCAAAACTTCAAGGTCAGAGCTATATCGAATGTTGCGATAACGGCCATGATTAGGTAATAATAATTGTATGCCCAACCGGTTATCAACATTTTGCATAAAATTCGCTCAAAATGGATGGAATTTTGAGTACAAATGGCAATCGTAGGAAATTTTTTTCTTTAACATTGGTAAATCAGAAGCGCGACAAACTTTAGGCGTGAGTAAATTTTAACTTGAGTTACAGCGCTTTTTAACCTTCGTTTCTTCCACCAGTAATAGTAATCAAGCATTCTCATTACGCACATTCGCTATTTTTGTAAACATGTATGCAAATGCATTTTCCGTTATGTAAAAACGTATGCAAAAATATGTTGAACTCTCATTATTTAGACGAATCAATTTTGTTGCAAGTAATAAGCTATATTTTTTCAATTTGTTCTTTATATGTCTTGTAAACACCTTAAAATATAAATAATTATTTAACGATTAGCAATGGGTTGCCATTTCCAATGATTTTATTTGCTGTAGAGAAACTTTTACGGATTTTATCTTTTAACTATTTGATAACGGATTTCATTAGTGTAGTTAAATATAGTTATCCAATCTACATTAAAATATTACTTAGATAGAATGTGATTAAATATGCTTTGGAGGCGGAGACTCTGGTTTATGTAAATGTAACTCTGTCAGAATGTTTGATTTTGCATAGTAATCCTTTTTCTCCGTTTTCTTAAGACAGTGGTCGGCAAAGTGCGGCTCTTCGGCTCCTTAAGTGCGGCTCTGGCACAAATATCCACGGAAGGCGCAATAATATTTTCATAAAAAAAAAACTTGGTAAGAAAAAAATTACATCTTACACAACACAAGTGGTCTGCTTTGATTGACCTATAGAAGGAAGACATGATCATTTTCAACGCTTGGAATAGTATTCCTGACTCTTACGCAGTGGCGGCTCGTAGAACATGTTTGAAGAAACAAAGAACCATTTATCGAATATTTTGGCTAAAAAATAAAAAATTTGGAAGATCTAAAATATCGGCCAAAAAATCAAAAACCTTATTTAAAAATTAAAATGCAGATAAAAAAATTGAAAATACAAGCAAAAGAAAAATAATTTGCCATTTTCGGCCCCAAAACTAACTCTTTTTAGCTTAAAATAAGTTCCAACGAGAAATTCAAAAATAATAGCAAAAATAAAAATCGACAGCCCTTTCACAGACAACGGAAAGCGGATTTCAAGTTTTTAACATAATGTATCTAAATGTTATTTCTGTGAATAAAGATGTTTGTATATGTAAAAATAAAAAAAAATTCGCAAGAAAATCTAAAATATAGGACAAAAAATAAAAAATTAAGACTAAAAATCTAAAATTTGTACCCAAAAATCAAAGCGGTAGACCAAAAAATCAAAATTTTTAACAAACGAATCGAAAATTTAAGTCGAAATAAAGAAAATTTGGGCCAAAAGACCAAATATTGAAACCAAAATAAACGAAAATACAAAACATAGGCCAAAAAAGTAAAAACCTACAATAGGGCCTAAAAAGGTGAAAATTTAGAAAAAACATCGAAAACTCGGGCGTAAAGATAAAAAATGCAGTCAAAAAATCCAAAATTTCTACAAACCAATCGAATTTTATCGTCAAAATAATATATATTAAAACTAAAAAATGAAAAAAATCTACAATATAGCCTAAACCGGTGAAAATTTAGACAAAACATCGAAAACGAGTGTAAAAATTAAAATTGCAGACAAAAAAAATCGAAAATTTCTACAAACCAATCGAATATTTTGGTCAAAATAAAGAAAAAAAAAATAAAAATAAGATTAAATTTAAGGCTAATTTGTTTTCTTGCGATTTAAATTTAATTTAATTTGTATGTTAGTTTTTGTTTCTAATTTTGTATTATTGGAATTACCCGTTTAATAATAAATAAATAAATAAATTTAAAAAAATCTAAAATATGAGCCAAGGAATCAAGAATCCTGATCTAAAAATAAAAAAAGCAGACAAAAGTCGAAAACTTTGGCAGAAGCAAAATAATTTGCCACTTTCAGCCGCAAAAAATAAGTCTCTGATCAGAAATTCGAAAATAATAGTAAAAAATAAAAAAATCACGAAATAAAATCAATAATCCAAGTTAAAAAATGTAAAATATAGGATACAAAATATACCAAAAATCAAAAAAAATATATACCTACGTTAAAAAATTCAGACCAAATATCTAAAATTCTGGCCTAAAAATAAAAATAGTGGACCAAGGAAAGAAACATTTTAACAGACAAATGAAAAAGAAATAAAGAAAAATTTAGGGCAAAAGATTTAAAAAAATCCACAATGTTGATCAAAACGTCGAAAATTTAGACAAAACATGGAAAACTCGGACCTAAAAATAATAAACGCAGACTAAACGAAAAATCAAAAATGGGTTCAAAAAAATCGAAAATTTTAACAATAAAATCGAAAAGTTAGGTCAAAGTAAAGAAAAATTTAGGTCGAAAGATTAAAAAAAATAATAAATATCTGCAATGTTGGCCAGAAAGTCGAACATTTAGACAGTATATCGAAAACTCGGGCCTGAAGCTAATAAATGCAGACTAAAAAATCGAAAATTTCAACAAACAAAACTCGAAAATACCGGAAAAAAATTAAAAGAAATTCGCATATAAATTGGTAATTCAGGTTATAGATATTTTAACCAAAATCAAATCAAAAATTTGGAACTAGAATTAAAAATTCGGCCCGAAAAATCAAAAATGCGGACCAAAAAATCAAAAATTTTAATAATTAAACCGAAAATTTATGCCACAATAAAGAATATTTAGGTCGACAGATCAAAAATTGAAAATACAGGTCAAAAATTAAAAATTCGGCGGGAAAATCAAAAAGTCGAAAATTTAAACAATTAAATCGCAAAAGGTCAAAATGAAGGATATTTAGGCTAAAAGTTATAATATTTTGACCAAAATTATCGAAAATACGGGTCAACATTTTAAAAACCAGAAATAAAAAATGCGGACTAAATAGTCGAAAATTTTGACAATGAAATCGAAAATTTAGGTCAAAATAAAGAATATTTAGGCCAAATGATCTAAAATTTAGTCAAAAAAAAAACAAATAGAAAATACAGGCTTAATAATAAAATATGCAGAATATTGTAGTAAGAAAATGGTTTAAATTAGTCCTAAAAATCACTCTATTGTTCAAAATCATTTCCCATTTTTTTTTAATAGGAAAATATTTTTCTTTAATTTTTGCTTTAATTGTCAAAAAAAGTGAAAATAATTTGAAAGAGAATTCAAATAAAACCATTAACTTTATTGTTTCACCTTCTGTGTCGGCAGTTTCGATAACTTTAGATTTAGTAGATACATTTTGAATAATTCAAATAAAACAATTCACTTGGTTAGTATGACTCTCAGTAGCGGCTCGTGGAAAATGTTGATGGTACTTTTACAATATGGGCAGGCCCTCGCCCCTTTTTTTTAAGAAAGAAAGAACGATTAATCTTCATAGTCCAAGATTATTTTGAGTTCTAAAGTAAAGGTTCATAATTTCAAAGAGCCAAATTCAAACAAGCTGAAAATGTGATTTATAAGTACTTATCGCGCGTTTACATTTTGCCCCAGACTGTAACACCATTCTTCAACATCAAACAATACACATGGAAAACAAAAATAATTTTAAGAATTAATTAAATATTCTTGCTGAGCTTGAAACTATAGGTAGTGCCATGGCTCCTTGGCTCTACGAGCCGCCCCTACTCTTACGATCAGCTGAAAAAGCTCGCGTTTGCTGTTCTTTCCCTTTTCGGTTCTACATATATATGCGAACAATCTTTTTTAAGCATTTAAACATTATCAAGAGTAAACTGAGAAGTCGTCTTATTGATGAGAACTTGGAATCATGCCTAAAATTAAAAACAACAACATACAAACCTGACTTACTCAAACTTTCCAAGGAGATGCAAGCACATTATAAGTATGAAATTTAGTTTTATATAGTGTACTACTTATTTAGTGTAATAAAAGTTTACTAAACAAACAGATTTGGCTCCCATTTTTTTTAATTGTTGTAATGTTCATATTTGGCTCTTTGGCTAATAATTTTGCCGACCACTGTCTTAAGATATCCCGATAACTTCAACAGTTAGAACAAATCCGATGCAATAATAAACAATATCGTACACAGATACAGGCTATCTCGATTAGTTTTTAGGTCTTTAAACTCTTTATCTTAATGGTTTTAAAGCTAAGTACAAACCGGCCAACAAAATGTTGGCAACATGTTGATATTGGTACTGTTTACATGTATCCCGTCAACAAGCAACTAGTTGATGAAGCGGCTTGGCATTAACTGAATTTTATAATAAAGCACTTTTAACTTTGTTTTGTATAACTTGGATATTTATTTTTGTGACTTAAGTTTCGGTAAGTACGCTTACCATTTTCAAATATGAAGTGATTTAAAAACCGATTTGCGGAGGTATACAATATGTCTCTGTAAGTTGGAACCATATGAAAAACTTCTTTATTATTAAATTTAGGAAAAAATGTTATTCTTCATAAAAAGTTCTGCATGGTCTAAAATCTAAAATGCAACCTTCAGATATCTAATTTTTTCAATGGTTTACTTGATTTCTCAAAAAATATTAATTTTGCTCTAGAGTAAAGTATATTTATTTTTGACAATATCGGTAAATGTTATTAAGAGAAGTTGATCACAAATAAAAACCATGTTAAAATTTGTAATAACGTCCGTTTACATTGAAAACGTTTTTTTTTTCTTTATCGGAACATATCTCTAAAATAAGAACGTAAATTTAATTGTAGTTACCTGTAATCTAGTATTCACTGGCAAGTGACAAGAAATTTTCGACAATGACCGTCAAAACGTGTTAGAATTTATAAAATACATACAAATGGCGGTGTTATTAACTTGCGAAGAAAAAATTGAAATTGTTTTGATTGTAGGAGAAAACTATAAAACACATAGAGAAGCAGCAAGTATTTTTAACAATAGACATCCCAATAGAAATATTAGTCATTCAACTGTGGCGAAAATAGTGAACAAATTCAAGACTAGTGGAAGCATTAAAAATAATTTTAATGTAAAACGCCGAAAATTAGTTGCCAATGAGAACACGCAGTTAGAAGTAATGCTGTCTGCTGTAGAATATCTAAAAATGTCATTGTGCTGAAGGAAATCCTTGATACAGAATAAGATACAGTGGCAACAATTTTAAAACTAAATAAATACAGACCATTCAAACCAAAATTCGTTCACACATTGAAAGAAAGGGATTATCATGGGCGCTTTAATTTTTGCTGTCTCATCCAAGGAACGTTAGAAGATGATCCTTTTTTTATGAGACGTATAATTTTTTCCGATGAGGCAGCATTTTCTGCAAATGGAATTGTCTCGTCACAACATTGTCGCTGGTGGTCTGAGAAAAATCCCAATTTTACAATAAAGACTCGTGACCAATATTCGTTTAAAACGAACGTGTGGTGTGGTATTTATAAAAAAAACAGATTAATTGGACCGTATTTTTTCCACCAATCTATGAATGCCGCACGTTATTTACAATTTTCACAAAATCACATCAATGATTTTATAAACGAACTTCCCTTACAAGAACGTCAATGTATTTGGTTCCAACAAGACGGTGCCTCATGCCACAGTACATTAAATACTAGGATCTATCTTGAACATATTTTCAATGGAAAAGTGATTCACAGATATTCCGATCTTTTTTGGCCTGCTAGATTCCCTGACTTGACTCCTCTGGATTTCTACTTATGGGGGTCACTTAAAACAAAAATTTTACTAAGAAGGGCCGTTTCAAGATGTTAATCATTTGGAGAGGATAATTTAAGAATCATGCCGGGAAATTTCTCCAGATATGATAAGGAAAGCTTTGCGGGAATTTGCCAATAGAACGAAGAAATGTATTGAAAGAGAGGGTGGACATGTCGAGGCAATAGTGGAATAAGTGAAAATTAAATTTGGATTTTTTCATTAATAATTATGTTAGCGACACAATTATTTTTTTGTATTTATTGTTTTATTTTCAAATTAAAAGGAAAGGTTATCATGTTTTTATCAATCACAAGAGAAAAATGTTCATTATTGAAATTAGCAAAATGAATAGTAATTTATAATGCAGAAAAATTAGTAAAAAATAACAAGATCCATGCTAGAAGGTTGTAATTGAATAATTGAACGTGGTTTTTAGTTGTGCTCAACTTCTCTTAATAACATTTATCGATATTGTCAAAAATAAATGTACTTTACAAGGTGAGTCCCACCTTCGAATTTCTTTAAAATTTTTCAGAATGATCTCGGAAATATGCAGAATGTTTGGTGGGAGCGGCATTGTGGGATTCGGAAGGGTCTCTGAGATATAAATTTTTTTCTGACTCAATGTATGGTAGAAACGGAACTCCGATGAGAACCAATTATTCTGATGAACTCTATTTCGGTGAGAATTGCAAAAAAATTCAATCTTATGAATTTTTAATCTTCTCATATGTGAATCCTTTCTCAATTTCCTTCTACATAGGTACTATATTTTATTTTTGGTTTATTACACTTTTTTTATGCTAGAACATAATCTTAAATTGAGTTTTTCAGTTTTATTTTTATGTTTTAAAGAGTTTTGACAACGAGAAAGATGTTGCTTGGCGAAATCAACTGGCCGTCCGGAATTATGACTAATGAGAGCCAAATAGATACAGTCCGCGCCCCATACCTTGGCGAGCGGCTCGGATGCGCAGTGGTATTTTACTTCCGCTACAGCCCCCTGCGGGTGGGGGTTAGAATACACCCGCTGCCCACTCAGCAGGTCGTAAAAGGCGACCAACGAGTACCGGCTTCCGTGGGTACCAGCCGGGTGTCAACTTAATGGCCGCAAGTGTCCTTGTCCTGTATGTTCTTTGTCTTTCGATAAGCGGCCTGTCCCTCCTTTATGGGTTCTGTATGTCTGTGTTCTGTCTTGTGGCCATTAGAGAAGACATGACCCACCTGCGTGTCTGCCGTGCGCTGCAACCCGTGTCGGGGGAGAAAATGATCCTGGTGGTTGAGGAATGTCACGATCTGCGGAAGTGACCACGAATACACCACTTTGGCCTTGTATTCCCCTAAACGGGAGGTTCTTACCTAGCCCAGTGAGGATCAATCGGCAAGTCACCATTGGGTGTGCTGATGGGGCGAGTCGTGTGGGGTCTGGGGGCACGTTTAGGCTACGTGTGGCTCATACCATGACGGCTATAGTTCTTATGTATCTCTGGAGATTCTGGTAGTTTGTACCAGGACTTCCCATTTGTGGCTCCAAGGAGGGTGGGGAGCATAGGGACCGAATATAAAAACAAATAACATGGAAAACCAAAACTACCCAAACTTGCCTCAAAAAATACCAAATGACAGTAGCTCCTCTTGTAATTTTAGCAAATACCTGATTGTTTCTCGCATTGATGGTACTTTTGAAAAGGTTTCCCCTTTTGTAATTTCAAAGATTGTTTCTCGCATTGGAGATGTCGAAAACATAAAAAAATTAAGAGATGGTACTTTAATGATAACCACAGCCAACGAGAGGCAAAGTAATACTTTTCTCAAAGCGGCGCAGATGGGAGATTTCAGGGTGTCTGTTGCACCTCATAGATCTCTTAATGTGTCTAAAGGGATAATTTATTGCTTTGACTTGACGCACTGTGAGGACGAGGAAATTCTTAAAGAGTTAAAGGCACAAAATGTAATCGAAATTAGACGATTAACAAGTAGGAAAAATGGAACTGTTTCCGCTAACGGGTGTTTCATCCTAACCTTCAGCACTTTTAAACATCCCAGAAATGTGAAAATAACATCTAGGTATAGTCTTGACGTTCGCCCATACATTCCAAACCCTCTTCGTTGTTTTAATTGCCAACAGTTTGGACACGTGTCGGGTACCTGCAAGAACGACTCAGTTTGTGCACAGTGTGGCAATCGCCCTCACGAGGGTAGCAGTTGTCCCACTCCTTTTAAATGTGCAAACTGCTCTGAACCGCATTCACCACGATCAAGAAACTGTGCATCCTTCTAACGCGAATTCGCTATCCAGCAGATTCGTGTTGAAGATCGTATTTCATATGGTGAAGCCAAGAAGAAACACCGTACTCTTGTTCCATCTGCTTATAATAATCAAACTCCCTACTCTAAAGTTGTCTCTTCGAAAAAAACCTCAACCATCGCCATTCAATGCGACCTAGATCAGGTAACCACAAAAAATGAAACGAAAATGAATGAAGCTAAACTTGAAACAAAACACAAAACTAAACCTTCTACCTCTCATGGTGGTAGCACCTCTCATGGTAGCAAACCATCAACTTCATCCTCCGTAAAGGAGGCAAAACACCCGCCAAGAGCATCATCGGTAGGCCTTACCGATGATATGATCATTGACAATTTAGAAGACGCCGATCCGTCGTCCTATCTAAGTAAAAACAAAAAACAAAAGAAAGATAAACGGTAGAAAAAAAAGGCCACAAAACCAAAACCGAAACCATGACTAGTTTACAGTGGAACGTAAACGGATTTTATACACGTCTTTCCGAAATTAAATTGCTCTGCAACTCAATAAACCCTGTCGCGGTTTGCCTGCAGGAGACCCACTTCCGGGAGTCACAAACACCTGCTCTACGTGGGTACGACTTCTACCGAAGGGACTTTCCTGCTGGGGAGCGTGCGTGTGGGGGAGTTGCAGTCCTCATTAAAAACACCGTTTATTCTGAAGCCATAATTTTAAATACACCTCTCCAAGCTGTTGCAGCTAGAGTGCATTGTGCTCGTCCTATCTCTATATGTTCACTGTATATTCCTCCTGGAGAGGTCCTCCAACTAGCCGATATGCATGGTCTCATCGAGGCTCTTCCGAAGCCCTTTCTTATCATGGGCGATTTTAACGCCCACAATCCATTATGGGGATCGGTACATCTTGATCCCAGGGGTAGGGCTCTCGAACTACTATTTCAGAGAGACGATGCCATCCTTTTGAACAATGGACAGCACACACATTTTTCTGCAGCAAATGGCAGTTTTTCGTGTATAGATCTCTCTATAACGTCGCCTTCGTTAGCCTCGGAAATTGTGTGGGAAGTCACTCCAGATCTATGCGGCAGTGACCATTTCCCCATAACTTGTAAATTGGCCCAGCGTGCAGACGTATTCATTAGGCCACCTAGGTGGAAAATATCTGAGGCTGACTGGCACCTTTTTGAGCGCTCCGTTAATATAAACAACATTGATTTCAGTACTACTAATAGTGCTATTGATTCTCTAAATCAGCTGCTACTCGATGCAGCTAACAATAGCGTGCCAAAAACTTCTACCTCTGTCTCTCGTATTCCCGTTCCCTGGTGGAATGATGTCTGTCGCCAGGCGATCTGCGAGAGAAAGAAAGCACTGCATCGATTTAAACGTGATATGTCCGCACAAAATTTAGCTGATTTTAAGCGAAAACGATCAGCAGCACGAAAAGTAATCACTGATAGTAAACGAAAGTCATGGTTCGAATATATATCTTCTATCAAGGGATACACTACATCCCGGGAGGTATTTGAGAAAATTCGTAGAATCTCGGGAAAAAATGGTTTCGGCACAATTTCCGGCATTAGAGTTAACTCTAGTGTTATAACTTCTCCTCAGGAAATTGTTAACACCCTAGCTGAGTCATTCGCTACCGTCTCGAGTTCTTCGACTTATACTGAACAATTTCAAACAATAAAGATGAAAGCTGAAGAACAGCAAATATATTTTATTTCCAATAATTTCGAAGACTACAATGAACCTTTTACACTCTGGGAACTAGAAGCTGCACTTAGGGAATGTCGGGATTCATCTCCGGGACCCGACAATATTCATTACCAATTTTTAAAACATCTAAGTCATTCCCAGTTAATTGGTATTCTAGGAATCTTTAACCAAATCTGGCTAACAGGAACGTTTCCCGATGCTTGGCAAAATGCCACTCTAATACCTATCCTCAAAACTAACAAAGATCCTAAAGATCCTAAAAGCTACCGACCCATAGCACTTACCAGTTGCGTCTGCAAACTCTTCGAAAGAATGGTCAATCGGAGACTGACCTGGTTTCTAGAAACTGGTAAGTTTCTATCAAACGTACAATGTGGTTTTCGTCAGGGGCGTTCAACAACCGACCATCTCGTGTCACTGGAGTCCGCGGTCCAGAATGCTTTCATTACCAAGCAACATCTGGTGGCGGTTTTCTTTGATATCGAGAAGGCATATGACACCACATGGCGCTATGGAATTTTAAAAACCCTTCATAAATGGGGTATACGAGGCAATATGGGAACGTTCATTAGTAATTTCCTGTCAAAAAGACTTTTCCAAGTTAGACTGGGATCTCATCTTTCCGACCTCCAAACTCAAGAGAATGGGGTGCCTCAAGGCTCTGTCCTCAGTGTCACTCTCTTTAATGTGGCAATTAACGATATCGTAAAGAATATCAGTTCGCCTGTCCAAACACTCCTCTATGTTGATGACCTAACAATTTACTGCACTTCACACTCTTTGAAGCTAGCAGAGAGGCAACTCCAACTAGCCATAAATAAAATCAATAATTGGACAAACACCAATGGGTTCAAACTATCTGTGGAAAAGACCCGATGTGTTCATTTCCACCGCCTTCGCGGTCTCCACTTAGTCCCTGAAATATACCTTGGCGACAATCCGATCATCGTTAATGGTTCTGTGACATTCCTTGGCCTCGAATTTGATTCCAAACTCACTTGGAAACCTCATATTGTAAACCTCAGAAAAAAATGTATGCGAGCAATGAACTCTTTGAAAATCGTTTCTGGAACAACATGGGGAGCTGACCGAGTCGCCATGCTCCGGCTTTATCGATCACTAATTCGGTCTAAAATAGATTACGGGAGCGTAGTTTATAGCTCTGCAAGACCTTCTTATATCAAACCTCTCGATACCGTACACAACAACGGCCTTAGATTAGCCCTCGGAGCGTTCAGAACCAGTCCTGTCCTGAGTTTGTATGCTGAGAGTGGGGAACCCCCACTGCATATTAGACGAGAAAGGCTGATGCTATCCTATGCATCCAGCCTGCGATGCAAACCTCGGCATCCTTCGTACAGCTGCGTCTTTCATCCACCAAATAGCGCGATATTTAGCACCAGACAAAATGCTACACGTTCATACGGTATTCGTCTGCAGAGTCTTGTAGAAAGAATGAACTATTCATTCCCAACAGTCTCTAAATCAAATTTCTTTATAGCTCCCTGGAAAATTCCACGACCTCAAATCAATCTGTCTCTGTCTTCATATAAAAAATCTGACACAAGTCATACATTATATCATCAGAAGTATCTCGAATTTAAAAATAGGGTTCAGCATGACAAGGAAGTGTTCACAGACGGATCCAAGTCGCAGGAAATGTGTGGTTCTGCTTTCGTTGTTGGTTCTGAGAAATATATGTTCAAGCTGCCTAATACCTGTAGCATTTTTACCCTCGAACTAATTGCGATAAAGCAAGCACTTCACTATCTACGCAAGTCCCGAAATGCAACCATTATCATCTTTAGCGACTCTCTTAGTGCATTGGAAAGTTTAGGCCGCTATATGCCAAAAAACACCCTCGTTATAGAGATCCAAAATCTGCTTACCATACAGAATCAGTATGGAAATTCTATCATCTTCTACTGGTTGCCCAGTCATATCGGAATACTGGGAAATGAACTAGCAGATCAGGCAGCTAACGATGCTCGTCTACGCGGGTCTCCTATAAATCTTGTAACACCTGACGATCTCAAGCTTTCTTTGATGCGAGAAGTAGACGCTATCTGGGAGCGACACTGGAACTGTCTGACTGACAATAAGCTTAAAGCAATAAAGGACACTACCAAAGTTTGGACTACATCTAGCCGAGCACTCCGTTACGAAGAAGTGGCGCTAGCTAGACTCCGCATCGGACATTGTCGTATGACACATGAGTTTCTACTCAACCAGTCCGATGCACCAATATGCGATACGTGTCACGTTGTTGTTACAGTAAAACACCTATTAGTTGAATGTGTCCAATTCGAGAACATCAGACGCGAAGTGGGTCTGATGGATTCTTTGAGTGTAATTTTAGCAAACGATATTGCCGCAATAGAAAATCTGTTTAAATTTCTAACAATTTCAGGATTGATTAGATACATCTGATCTAATAAATGAATTGTATTATCTTGTAATTATTAATCATTTTTATTTAGAAATTCCAAGATGCCCTATACACATCTGCTTATACAGTTATTGGCACATGTCTAACGCAATTTACACGTTACAGACATTTGCATCATACATCATTTACTCTATAACTCGTTTACCTGTGATATTCTCTGTGATATTTTCTATGACAATTATCTGTGATACTCATCAATATTTATGCTGTGATACCATTATCATATTTTCATAATTCCTTATTTAAATCGGATCTTTCTCAATTTTAATAACTGTGGCGTGAATGACCATAGATGTCGATGCGCCTTAAACCCAAAATTCATTCATTCACTTCCGCTACATTTTAAAAATTCCAGCGGCGCCGCGGCGGCGAATAACATGCGATAGAAGTAGCGACGAACAGCAGTGGTATTGGGCATGTATTTTTAATACAATTTACGTAATTGTAATCTAGTAAGGTTATTTAGGACAAATTACTTGCCCGTCAGGTAGGTAAATAAATACCAAAAGGGAGATAATCCCCTACTAATTACATTCAACACACCTACATTACGGCCGCTTTTCCGAAATGTGTCAATGAGTACACAATCATAGTGAACGTTACAATTTTTATATCAAAATGACAAGCACATTAAGTAATAAGGTGATTCACAGTCAGACACGCGAAGTAATTTTTAATGTGTATAATTATTTTAAAACTATTAAAGTGGATTGTACCTTAAAGGAACTAAAAGACATTGTGTCCACGGCGACGGGTGTTTCAGTGAGAAGTGTAGAACGAATAGTGAGTGAGGGAAACAATGCACCCGAAAATGGTTTAATATTTAAGAGCCCGGATAAAAAACGCGTCCGCAAGTGCTCAGTGAGGGAGTTGGAACACTTCGAAAAAGTGCACTTTCGGAATGTTATTTATAATTTCCATAAAACTGAAGGCTGCAGAGTTCATCTCAGAGCATTACGAGCAAAATTACAAGAAGATTTTGGGTGGCAGGGGAAGTTAACAACATTAAGAAGAATTGTCAAGGATCTTGGTTTTAGATTTCGCAAAACAAAGAATAATCGACAATTGTTGATTGAAAAAAATGATATTCGGGCGCGTCGTATTAAATATTTAAATAATGTACAATATTTTCGAGAACAACAACGCCCAATAGTTTTTCTAAAGAATCTGCGTTACGCCACTGACCGCCGCGCGGAACATTTTCAATTTGTTGATCGGCTATAAACGGCGCACTCGGGACTATTCGGGCTGCGCGGCTTCTCGCCAAGCAGGGACGTCATTTCAGCTTTTCTCAGAGGGGGCAAAATTATATATAACTTATCACACACATACACACGCGCGCGCCCATAGAGAGAGAGCCTCGAGCTCGAACGCCATGAGAGAGACAGAAGGGGGTGGGGGCTAGTATTAAGTAGTAGAGAGACCAGAAATTTGATAAAAATCTATACACACTCTAGTTCTGTATTAGTTTATATTTGTAATTTATTTATTTAATTTATTAACTGGTTATGCCGTTTTAAGAATACAGATTTATAATTAAACAATTTGTTAAACAAAGGATATCGTCTTTGTTTGAGTCGACCAAAATCATCAATAACTGCATCGACGTTTATGATTTTTGCATCTTCTTGGAGGCATGCAATTACCAGCAGATCACTAATCTTTGATCTCCACATCTATTTCTTAGATATGTTTTTACGCGTTTCATGCAGCTAAAAAATGTTCATTTTCAACTGATGTGACTGGCAATGTTAGGACAAGGTCAATTCGTTTTAACAGCTCATTAAAACCATGTGGGAAACGACTTAAACATGTTCGAACTTCGTGAATAGTCAATAATGTTATATCTTTATCTACAGTTAGTTGGAAACCGTGCATTTATTTCAGAAATAAACTGGTCTACACACGCAAAAAGGATTTCTGTTCGCATTGAATCATCAATAGTTTGAGTCGTTTCTGTAATCTCTTTACCAGTTATTGACAAGACGAAATATTCTGATAGTTTTTTAGACATCACCTGAGCTCCCTTTGGTCTATTAACGGTGGTCTTGTCATTCAGCGAGATTCCAATTCGAACTCCTATTGCATCAGATTATTTCAAAATACTATCCCAAGTATCATTCGTTCGAAATGCCATCAGATCTTTTTTGGTACATTCTAGCAATATTTCGGCTGATAAATAATCGATTGATGAATTTTGCAATTCTTGTGATAACGAATGAACTGCCCAAGTATCTTTTTAGCCACAAGCAAACAACGAAGAAACGATATTGAATTGATTCATTTTTGCAATCCTTGAGCTTCTACAGTTAGCGTGTCAACATTCTGTAAAGCAATAGCTCCCAACACATTAGCGATCGTTTCAATCCCTAGCTTTATCTTACGAATGGACCGATTCCAATAAGACCATAGGGTTTTAATCAATCTTTCAAGCTCCAAGACTTATCTTCAATTTGTGCTTTTACATATAGTTCATGACGAGGGTTGCTAACTGCCAAGAATTGTATGATGGAAAACATGTCAACGATCTTGGGAATATTTTTAATGTTGACTAAAACCAGGTTCAGACGGTGGGCATGACAATGGATGTAGATGACACGTGGAGCAATTTGTTTAATTCGTGCCTGAACACCTCGAAGGCGGCCACTCATGACTGAAGCACCATCGTAGCATTGTGAAACACATTTATCCCAAGACAATTTATTTTCCATAACTGCATTGTTGATGGCAGTTGCCAGTGACTGAGCATCTACCTGCTTCATATGAAACGCTCCTAGAGGCTTTTCCCAAACTAAACCTTCCAGTGATATGGATCTGATGACGAAACTCAGCTGCTCTTTGCGAGCTATATCTTTTGATTCATCGACCATTAGTGCCCAGGAGGGTCCAAGTGAATCGACTGTATTTTTTCGAAGAGTGTTTGCGTAGCAGTATAAAATGTCATTCTGATATTGTGGTGATACACGTCCATATCTTTTTTGAAGTCTTTTTTGTAGTTGAGGAGAAAGCTCACTCATTGTTTCAAGCAATTCAATAAAATATCCTTTGTTCGAAGATTCCTTTGATTCATCATCTCCGCGAAAAGCCAAACCCTGGCGAGCTAGATACGAAGTCGCTAAAATCAGAAGCTTAAGATGATTTCTATTTTCAAGAACTTCTGACTTTTTCTGATCATTTATTAAATTTGCTACAGCTTCAGTCTTGCCAGCTGACACTTTCTTTGCTTCTAGCCACACTACTGTCCCGTATTTATGCTTACGGCTGGAATCATGCTGTGTTCAACAGTTCTTTCATGTCTTTCCATTTTCTAAATCCCGATCAATGGAGTATTCGATCCATGGAAATTGTTTAAAATATCCACAGTTGAAACGGCGTTTTGATGTCTGAGGATATTCCTTTAGTATTGGTTGAACAGGAGCGTCGTGATGAGAACGTTATAAATCTGCAATCGATACTTGGTTTTCTAGTAATGCTGGTGATCGAGATTTATATCACGGAACTCCACTTGTAGAAACTATTGCATTATGGTCTCCAGTTTGATCAGGTTCGAGGATTTGATTTTTTATTTGCACCTGATTCTGGTTTAGGAGAACTTTTTCTTTTCAAGAAGTTTAACTTTGACGATTGTGCTGCTTTCTTCGACATTGTAACTCTGAAATAATCACATATTGATGACGCTTTGATTTGTCTATTATTTGTAGACGCATTCTACAGATGACACGTGTTTCGTTAAAATAATTGACATTTTTTCCCTTGAAGTTATGAAAGGTTGTAAGTTGCAAGAAATTGCAAAAAATGTCGCACATGCGAACACTGAAACCGTTGTACTGTCGAATCCATTAGTTGTACAAAAAAAAATACAAGGGAGATTTTGAAGATTTTGAATCGTTTCATAAACTGGTATATTTGAAATTCACATTTTTACATAAATAAATGATTATTTGTTTATTTATAAATTGTATTTATATTTTTCATCGTCAAATCACCAACTTAAAATTTTGTTTAAAATATCATCGTGTTCGTACGTCAATTCTGAAGAAACGCTGAAAATTTAAAAATGGGACTCGAACGGGCACTATATATGGGTGATTTTCACGAAAGTGTCCCTTTTAATGTCCACATGCTAGCGATAGTGTGTATACTGTGGGTATGGACCTTACAATAAAAATACCATAATATAAATTCCTCGATTTATTGTTCTCGCGTCAAAACATGGCGGCTTTAAACGGCTTAATGCAAACTGTTCGCGACCGAGCGATACATTCTCGAACTAGTTTATTCTAGTCTAAATTTCTAATAATATTATTAATTGTTAGTATTATCATTACTATTATTATTATTATTAATGGTTAAGAACTACCTAAAAAATGGTGATGTGGCCATCATGTTACTTTCTTCGATTATTTGATGGTATAATAGTTATTTATATTTATAGATTCATTCATTATTTTCAATTTAAATCATATTTTAAATCGAGAGTTTCACATTATTGAATGGTAATGACGTTTGAAACGTCAAAATTATGAAAGGTAAAAATGACAAATTATTTGTTAAATCTTTACCGTAAGTTTACTGAAAAACTAAAAAGAAAAAATGCTAAAAAAAGTCCTGGAAAAGATTTCTATTAAATCTTTACCGTAAGTTTACTGAAAAACTAAAAAAAAGCTAAAAAAGTCCCGGAAAAGATTTCCAAAAATAGTTCTGATTAAAAAGTCCTAAAAAAGTCTAATAAATATCCTGAACAAGTAAGTCTTGAAAATGATTTCTAAAAATAGTCCTGATTAATAAATCTTAAAAAAACTAATAAAAACCTTGAAAAAGAGAGTCCTGAATAAGATTTCTAAAAATAGTACAAATAAGAAAGTCATAAAAAAACTTAATAACAGTCCTGAACAAGTCTTGAAACAAAGTCCTGATAAAAAGTCCTGAAAAAAAAGTCCAGACACAAAGAGTCTTGAAAAACAGGTCCTTCAAAAAGATCAGAAATAAAGTCCTAAAAGAAAGTACTGAAAAAAGAGTTCTGACACAAAAAGGTGCTGAGAAAAAGTCTTGGAGAAACAGTTTTGGAAATAAAAGAGTACTGTTAAAAAGTTGTGAAAAAGAGTTGTGAGAAAAATCCTGAAAAAGTACTGCAAAAAGAATCCTGAAAAAAAAATCTTCGTATAAAACACCAGAAATAAATGTCCTTAAAAAAATCCCAAAAGAAGTCCCAAAAAAGTACGGAAGAAAAGGCACATAAAATAAGTCATGAAAAAACTCCTGAAGAATAAATCCTAAAAAAAATAATAAAAGCCCTGAACAAGAAAGTCCTGAATAAGATTTCTAAAAATAGTACAGATTAAAAAGTCATTATAAATCCCAATAAAAGTCCTGATCAAGTCTTGAAATAAGTCCTGATAAAAAGTCCAGAAAAAAGAGTCCAGACAAAAAAATGTCTTAAAAAACAAGTCCTTCAAAAAGACCAGAAATAAAGTCCTAAAAGAAAGTACTGAAAAAAGAGTTCTGACACAAAAAGTTCCTGAGAAAAAGTCTCGGAGAAACAGTTTTGGAAATAAAAGAGTACTGTTAAAAAATAGTGAAAAAAGTCCTGAAAAAGTACTGCAAAAAGAATCCTGAAAAAATAAGTCTTCATATACAACACCAGAAATAAATGTCCTTAAAAAAATCCCAAAAGAAGTCCGAAAAAGAGTCATAAAAAAAGTCCCGAAGGAAAGTCCTAAAATAAGTCCTGAAAAAACTCCTGAAGAAAGTCTTAAAAAAGCCCCGAAAGAGAGTCCTAATAAATTATCCTGAAAAAATGTCCTGTAATAACGGTATTGAAAAAAAGTTATGAAAATAAGATCGTAAAAAAATCCTAAAAAACATTTCCAAAAAAAAAAACCTGTAGACTTGAAAAAGTTCTGAGGAAATTGTCCTGAAAAAAATTATTACTTTTAAAAATGTTCTGAAATATAGTACTGAAAAAAGTCCTGTAACGAAGGAAAAAAAATCCCGAAAAAATATTTCTGAAAAAAGCAACGAAGAAATTTTTGAAAAGAAGTCCTGAACTAGATTAATTAGGAACCTCTTGTTATAAAGTCGTGAGAAAGAGTATTGACAAAAGCCGTGAAAAAAAGTCCGGAAAAATAGTCTTCATACAAAATACCAGAAATAAATGTCCCGAAAAAGATTCCTAAAAAGTCCTGAAATAAGTCCTGAAGAAAGCGCTTACAAAGATTCCTGATGAAATATCTCAAAAATTGTCCTGTAAAAACAGTCGTGAAAAATTGCTCTAAAAATAACAAAATAAACAAAGCAAAAAAATCTGAAAAATGGCATTGTAAAAAGTCCTTAAAATGAAAAAATTGTTCTGAAAAAGAAATCCCAAAGAGTTTTGAAAAAAGTCATGCAAAAAGGCCTAAAATAAATCCTTAACAAAAATCCTGAAATAAAAAGTTTTGAAAATAGTCTTGAAAAAAATATCTGAAAAAGTCCTTGAAAAGGTCCAAAAAAGGTCATGAAAAGAAAAATTCTAAAAAATGTCATGAAGAAAATTTTGAATTTTTTTTTCAGAAAAAAATCCCAAAAATTAATCCTAAACAAAGAATTCTTTAGAAAGTCCCGAAAACGTCCGGAGAAAAAATTCCTGAAAAAAAATCCTTAACAAAAATTCTGAAATAAAAAGTTTTGAAAAGTCTTGAAAAAAAAATGCTAAAAATCTCTGAAAAAGTCCTTGAAAAGGTCCAAAAAAGGTCATAAAAAGAAAAATTCTAAAAAATGGCATGAAGAAAATTTTGAAAATTTTTTTCGGAAAAAAATCCCATAAATTAATCCTGAACAAAGAGTTCTTAAGTAAGTCCCGAAAACTTCGGGAGAAAAAATTCCTGAAAAAATTCCTGTTGATAAAATTTTGAAAAGAAATCCTGAAAATGAAGGTCCTGAAAGAAAAAGTCCTAAAAATAAGTCTTAAAAAGAATTTCTTAAAAAGAGTCCTCAAAGAAAAAAAGTCCTTGAAAAAGACCTGAAAAAAGTTCTGAAAACAAAACGCCAAAATGGAGCGGATTTAGTGTATTTAAAATAAATATAGAGTAATATTCAAGGCGAGTCAAGAAAAATTGCCAAAATCGCAAATTTTTACCAAAATTGCGTTTTTGGTTTGTAAAACTGCTGAGGTGTTAATTGAGTTTCTTTGGTTTTGTGATTTATATATTAAATCCCAGAGTTTAGTGTATTTTAAAAATGGTGATGTGGTCATCATGTTACATTCTCCGACTTGATGGTATCATTTATATTTACGTTTTATTCATACACATTTGCTGTAACTATCATCGTTTCATAATTATAAACCAAAAGTTAAAAAAAAATAATAAATTTTTTTCTCGAATAGCAATGATTTTATGAAAAATATTTTCAAGCAAAAGATGTTCATTTCTTTGTTGTCTTCAATGTTTGTTTAAATGTTTTCGTGATATTTTTCATATTTAAGAAAATATTGGCAAAAAACAAAAAACAGTTAAGGTAAACACCCACTTCCGGTGTACGAAATTTTACCAAAAGCTTTTCAGTTCTTCAGATTATCAAATAAGACGGATGTTCAAAGTTTCATATCAATTGCTCTATTAGTTTTTGAGATACAGCGCGCACAGACACACACACACACAGACACAAAAAAATGGTGATGTGGCCATCATGTTACTTTCTCCGACTTGATGGTATCATTTATATTTACGCTTTCATGGTTTATTTTCAATTTGAATCATATTTTAAATGTACATCGAGCGCTTTATAAACTCGGAGGAAACTGACGTTTAAAACGTCAAAATGATGAAAGATGGAAAAATTATACTTCAAATGTGAAAACTCAATTTATTCAAAAACTAAAGGAATTTCGAAAAAAACTTATTCTTTATAAGTTGTTCATTTTAGTATTCTCTACAATTTTTATTAATATAAATTTGCTGTAACTATTATCGTTTTATAATTATAAACCAAAAATTAAAAAAAAATAATAATTTTTTTCTCGAATAAAAATGATTTTATGAAAAATTTTTTCAAGCAAAAGATTTTCATTACTTTGTTGTCTTCAAAGTTTGTTTAAATGTTTTTGTGATATTTTTTATATTTAAGAAAAAATTGACAAAAAACAAAAAACAGATAAGGTAAACGCCCACTTCCGGTGTACGAAATTTTACCAAAAGCTTTTCAGTTCTTCAGATTATCAAATAAGACGGATGTTCAAAGTTTCATATCAATTGCTCTATTAGTTTTTGAGATACAGCGCGCACAGACAGACACACACAGACACACACACACACAGACACACACACACACACACACAGACACAAAAAAAAAATTTCCAGAAATTGTTGAAATGGCATCTAGGGACCCCAAAACGGATATTTCCGTAAAAAAAAATTTTGAAAAAAAAATCACGATCACAATACTTTCTCGTACTTCGTAACGGAGAAAGTAAAAATGGTGATGTGGCCATCATGTTACTTTCTCCGACTTTATATTTACGTTTTCATGGGTTTATTTTCAATTGAAATCATATTTTAAATGTACATCGAGCGTAAACTAGGATGAAACTGACGTTTAAAACGTCAAAATCATGGAAGATGGAAAAATTATACTTCAAATTCAAAAACTAGGTTTACTCGAAAACTAACAAGATTTTCGAAAAAAACTTATTCTTTAGAAGTTGTTCATTTTGGCATTCTCTACAATTATTATTCACTTAAAATTGCTGTAACTATTATCGTTTCATAATTATAAACCAAAAATTAAAAAAAATAAATAAATTTTTTTCTCGAATAGCAATGATTTTATGAAAAATATTTTCAAGCAAAAGCTATTCATTTCTTTGTTTTCTTCAATGTTTGTTTAAATGTTTTTGTGATATTTTTCATATTTAAGAAAATATTGGCAAAAAACAAAAAACAGTTGAGGTAAACACGAAATTTTACCAAAAGCTTTTCAGTTCTTCGGATTATCAAATAAGACATATGTTCAAAGTTTCATATCGATTGCTCTATTGGTTTTTGAGATACAGCGCACACAGACAGACACACACACACACACACACAGAGAGAGAGACACACACACACACAGACACAAAAAAATTTCCAGAAATTGTTGAAATGGCATCTAGGGACCCCAAAACGGATAGATCTGTAAAAAAAAATTTTGAAAAAAAAATCACGATTACAATACTTTCTCGTACTTCGTAACGGAGAAAGTAAAAAGAGTATATTCTGTAACAAGGTTAGAATGGAAATTCGATGCGAGTGGAATATTTCGAGCGCGAGCCGTGAGGCGAGCGCGAGGAACCACGAGCATCAGAATTTCCATTCTTACCGAGTAGCAGACTATACTTTCTCCTCGACCAGATAAAATAGACCAATAAAGTAATGAACACAAGGAACTTACATTTTATTATTACGTTTATGGTTATGTTTATAGTATTTTGACAATTGTGATATCCAAGGCTAATTGTTTTATTCGGAACGGTGTGAGAATATTCATTCTATTACTTGTTATGGAATGAATTACATGCAAAACGCTTAAGCACATAGTGTTTTGTTCCATAACAAGAGTGAGAATGTGAACGTTCTATGATCAAAATTGATTTCAGAATGCCTAAATTCTACAGTGGTCGTGGAGAATAGTATATTCTGTAACAAGGTTAGAATGGAAATTCGATGCGAGTGGAATATTTCGAGCGCGAGCCGTGAGGCGAGCGCGAGGAACCACGAGCATCAGAATTTCCATTCTTACCGAGTATCAGACTATACTTTCTCCTCGACCAGATAAAATAGACTAATAAAATAATGAACACAAAGAACTTACGTTTTATTATCACGTTTGTGGTTATGTTTATAGTATTTTGACAATTGTGATATCCAAGGCTAATTGTTTTATTCGGAACGATGTGAGAATATTCATTCTATCCCTTGTTATGGAATGAATTACATGCAAAACGCATAAGCGCATAGTGTTTTGTTCCATAACAAGAGTGAGAATGTGTACGTTCTATGATCAAAATTGATTTCAGAATGCTTAAATTCTATGGGGGTCGTGGAGAAAATTACTTTCTATATTCCGATATAGTCCCGACTATATCTCCATCAAATTCAGAGGGGGGGCAAATGCCCCTCCCTGCCCCTCCCAAATGACGTCCCTGTCGCCAAGGTATGGGGCGCGGACAGTATGCATCTGGCCATGTTTCAGGTTAAGATTCTAGAAGTATTTGAAGATTTTTGCAGAATTTTATAATAGAATGCCTGTTCAGTAAATTAGAAAAGTTTAAGATTTGTGACAGTTGTTTTTTTTCGGCTCATGAAATTCGTTATTTTTAAATGATTGTGTTGTTCTCATGCGATTATTTTAAAATCTATAGAAGGAGTGTTTACAGATTCTAATGAAATCTTTAAAAAGAATATATTTTAAGTATTTTTGGAAACTTTCAGAGTTGCGCCAATTTTTAAAATATTTTTTTTTATCATTTCACGAAAGTAGCAATTTTATAATTGGCTAAATGCTGTTCCCGTGCAATCATTTCAAAAATTATAAAAAGGAGTATTTCATAGTCTTCCTGAATCTTAAATTTGTGAGGTTCAGGTTTGTACCATTTTTTAATACATCCTAAATGTGTGCAATTTTGAAATGAACACCAATTTTGTTTTCATACGATTAATTTGAACTCTACAGAACTAGTGTTCGATTCTTATTTAATCTTATTACAATATACTTGAAATAAGTTACGAACATTTCAGCGTTAGGAAGTTTATAAAGAATCCTAAATTAAAATATATTTTGAGTAAATTTGGAAAGTTTCAAGTATGTGACAATTGTTTTTCCATTGTTGTTTTGCTTCCGAAAAGACACATGTTCATAATGACGATTTTTACTTTCTCCGTTACGAAGTACGAGAAAGTATTGTGATCGTGATTTTTTTTTCAAAAATTGTTTTTACGGAAATATCCGTTTTGGGGTCCCTAGATGCCATTTCAACAATTTTTGAAAAAAAAATAATTGTGTCTGTGTGTGTGTGTGTGTGTGTGAGTGCGTGTCTGGCTGTGTGTGTGTGTGTGTGTGTGTCTGCTGTGTGCGCTGTATCTCAAAAACTAATAGAGCAATGGATATGAAACTTTGAACATCCTTCTTATTTGATAATCTGAAGAACTGAAAAGCTTTTGGTAAAATTTCGTACACCGGAAGTGGGCGTTTACCTTAACTGTTTTTTGTTTTTTGCCAATATTTTCTTCAATATGAAAAATATCACAAAAACATTCAAACAAACTTTGAAGACAACAAAGAAATGAACATCTTTTGCTTGAAAACATTTTTCATAAAATTATTTTTATTCGAGAAAAAAAATTATTATTATTTTTTTAATTTTTGGTTTATAATTATAAAACGATAATAGTTACAGAAAAATTATGTAAATAATAATTGTACAGAATGCCAAAATGAACAACTTCTAAAGAATAAGTTTTTTTCGAAATCTCGTTAGTTCTTGAGTAAACCGAGTTTTTGAATTTGAAGTATATTTTTTACATCTTTCATGATTTTGACGTTTTAAACGTCAGTTTCATCCGAGTTTACGCAACGTTCGATGTACATTTAAAATATGATTTCAATTGAAAATAAACCCATGAAAACGTAAATATAAAGTCGGAGAAAGTAACATGATGGCCACATCACCATTTTTTTCTCTGGTGGGACAGAGAGAGAGAGAGAAAATACATTTATTGAGACACTTTTACAAATGACCTCAACAGGTAATTGACCAGAGGTCTTTCAGCCTCTCGGGTGATTATTTCAAAAATTGGTGAAGAAGCATTTCTCGATTTGTGCGGAATTGTAAATTGGAATGTATTTTGAGTAAATTAAAAAAAAATCAGGGATATCGCAAATGTTATTCTACGTGTACGTTGCCTCATCTTCAAAATAACGATTTGGTTTGTTATCGCTGAGTTATTTTTAAATCTAGTCGTAAAGCATTGTAGGTTTTTGCAGAATGAATTTTGAGTCATTTTGGAGAGTTTCAAGTACGTGATAATTGTTTTTATATTTTTGTTTTGCTTCTGAAAAGATGCATCTTTAGAATGATGATTTGCTCAGTTCTCGAGTGATTATTTTTAAATAAAATAATTAACGTCCACGAGTATTTGTTGTAGAATCGCCTAGTATATTTTGAGTAAATTTAGAAAGTTGCAGATTTGTAGCAATTGTTTTTATTTATTTTTTTCTATGCTAGTTTTGACAGTTAAACTAGGAGAGTTTTGATTATTTAAAAATATGGCATTTTTGACTACCAAAATAGACAATTTTTACTTTCTCCGTTACGAAGTACGAGAAAGTATTGTGATCGTGATTTTTTTTCCAAAAATTTTTTTTACGGAAATATCCGTTTTGGGGTCCCTAGATGCCATTTCAACAATTTCTGGAAAAAAAAATTATGTGTCTGTGTGTCTGTGTGTGTGTGTGTGTGTGTCTATGTGTGTGTATGTGTGTCTGTCTGTGTGCGCTGTATCTCAAAAACTAATAGAGCAATTGATATAAAACTTTGAACATACGTCTTATTTGATAATCCGAAGAACTGAAAAGCTTTTGGTAAAATTTCGTACACCGGAAGTGGGTGTTTACCTTAACTGTTTTTTGTTTTTTGCCAATATTTTCTTAAATATGAAAATATCACAAAAATATTTAAACAAACATTGAAGACAATAAAGAAATGAACATCTTTTGCTTAAAAATATTTTTCATAAAATCATTGCTATTCGAGAAAAAAATTTATTATTTTTTTTTTAATTATTGGTTTATAATTATGAAACGTTAATAGTTACAGCAAATTTATGTGAATAATAATTGTAGAGAATGCCAAAATGAACAACTTCTAAAGAATAAGTTTTTTTCGAAATCTCGTTAGTTTTTGAGTAAACTGAGTTTTCTAATTTGAAGTGTAATTTTTCCATCTTTCATTATTTTGACGTTTTAAACGTCAGTTTCACCCGAGTTTACGCAACGCTCGATGTACATTTAAAATACGATTTCACTTGAAAATAAACCATGAAATCGTAAATATAAATGGCTATGATACCATCAAATCGGAGAAAGTAACATGATGGCCACATCACCATTTTTTACAGTTAAAATAGGCAATGTTTGCCTTTATAAATGTGCTATTTTCAACTTTAAAAGTTACCAGCTTCGATTGGTAAATATGCAAATTTTGACAGTTAAAATATGCCAGATCGTATTATCTGTTTTTTGGCATACGCTCGTGGAAAGCGCATAGCCTTGAAATATTTTCTTCAAAAAATAGATAATACGAATTTTCATGTACTCATAGTATAACAAAACTAGACTCCCGTGGGTACAAACATACTATACACAAATGCAATCTTGACACACTCGTTCATACAATAACATTGACAAACATTCAAGTACATGAAACAAACTTCTGGTCGCCCCTTTGGTGGTAGTGGAGGAATTTCTTGTAGGACTTGATTTGAAGGTCGTCCTCTTTTCCTTAGTGAAATGTTACTTGCTAAAATTAGTGCTTCTGCCAAGTAAGCTCTGAAGTTCAACAAATCTAGAATTTTTCTTTTGGGAATGCCTAAATCGAAAGCCTCAGTTCGATATTCTAACCATGCATTCACACAAGTCAGGTCTATGCCATGTGTGAACATACGAAGGGTCCATTGTTTGGACCGAATAAATGTCCTGTATAGAGTGACCAAAAAGTCCAACTTATCGACTCCTCCCATATTTTTATTATAATGTTTTATAACCGCTGGTCTTCGAACTTGGATAAAATCCTTCAATTTTTTTATCCCACCTTCTAACATGATCTGGTGTATCTATACTCGTAAAATTTGAAGTCATAATGACAGGTTTATTGTTATACCATTTCGTCATTATGACCTCACCATCTCCACTAATCAGTTGTTCTGCTGCCCCACGATCTTCTTTTTTCATTTCAGAATCGCTTTTGAATGGTGGTTTTTGAAACCTGTCAATACGTGCAGTGCATGCTGCATATATATTTTTATGATGTAAATATTGCAGTACATCATATTTAGAGAAATAATTATCAAAATAAAGTTAAACATTAGTTTCGTTAATTCTTTCTGGTAATTTTAACACTACAGCAGCTTTACCAGAAACCTCAATTTGTTCGGTATCAAATTCCGTGGTTGAGCCTTGATACAGTAAAAAATCGTACAATGTTCCACTTGCACCACATAATGCATACAACTTTATACCCCATGGACAAGGCTTTCCACGAATATACTGTTTCACATTGAGTCTTCCTTTGAACGGTATGATTTGTTCATCAATGGATAATTTTTCTTCTAAGGGAAGAGTCAAACATTTGGCCCTGATCGTATCATACAACGGTCTGATTTTCCAAAACCGATCATTGTCATTGGGATCTCTTTCCTGGATGTTTACAAAATGAACATGCTGCCTTAGTTTGTAAAATCTATTGAGAGGCGTGCAGTTTGCAATCATAGGAATTATTAATTTTGGAGTCCAATAACAGCTTACTCTAGGATAATGTAAATTACCCATTAGTATGTGCACACCTACAAATGTGTTTAATTCTTCCACATTCGTAGGACTAAATTTGGATTGTTGTTGCACGGCATGCAGGTTTGTTTGATCTACCATTAGTTGAATAAGTTCGTTTGTAAAATATTGTGAAAAGAAATACACTTTCTAATTCTACTGCATTTGTGGGTAGTTTTTGATACCATTCTATTTTTGGTGTCAAGTATGTAATAAACTTTCGCCATGTAATATCGGGTTTTTTTGTTGGTGAATGTTTTTTACAATAATTATCAATTCTTGTTTTAGCAGAGATTTTATCTTCTTTGACGTTTGCAGTTTCAGTACAGCTTGCTTGTGGTTGGGACTTTTCGTCCATTTCTTGTTCTTGTTCTTGAAACTGTTCTTCTTCTTGCAACTGTTCGTCTTCGTTAGGGATTTCTTCCACAGCTTCAGGTTCTGCGTCCGATACAACATCGTCTTCCCAATTACAGCGATCATCGTCGCTTAGTATTTCGATATCAGACAAATCGTTTTCAATAATATCCTCAGTAAGCGGCCTTTTGGCACTCATTTTTAGCGTGTAAGCTAAAAGAAATCTAAAGTTATTGTAAATAAATTTTAAAAAGTTTGGTTATAGTACCTTTTGGATTATTTTACTTTCACAATGTACACTGTAGTACATACAAGTTTTCGCATACACAAAAAGACAAACAACTAACATTAACACAATTGGATGATTTTGCCTTATCAGTAGCACCTTTATCAACGCACAAAAATAATAACAATCACTTTTTCAATGTAAATATGTCAAAATCACTTCTAAATGCAGAGCTCTGTAACAGAAAGTAAGCCAGCATGCAATTTCAGTTACTATTTTGTTTCCAAAATTTTTCCGAAATCCGATAGATGGCAGTATAAGTTTTATTAAGCTAGATTAACATGTACATTTAAGTGTACAGCATTGGAAAATGGGTTCAGGTTGCTTCATTTATTATAGAAAGCCTATAAAGTTCGGTACACTACAGTGTACACTGTGAGCGAAAGTATTCGTCGTAGGATAGAAATATTTTCTATCATTTTTTCTGAACATCCGAAATATCATGAAAGTGAAATTCTGAGTGAAAAAATGTTTCAAATAAAATGTATTTGCCATAAGGGGCCAATGTCGCAGACATGTATATTTTTGAGACAACTTTACTTCTTCCAGATGCATTAGATAAATGTAATAATGACGAAAAATAGCCTGAATATATGAATATACAATATGTTCGTGACTGCAAGTGGTAATATACCGCGAGATCAAAAAGTCAAAAATTGTTGGCAGCCCTTAAAACATAACCTAACTAACAGAAGTTCAGTGGCGTCCCTGAGAATGGGAATAAAAAAATAAATAAATGAAACTGCTGATTATGAATCTTAAATATATTATTAATAGTGATGATCTGTTCTAGAAATAACTGCTAATGTTTAAAATAGGCAAAATCGGCAGATAAAAACTATTTTTAAAACACGTAACCTTAAAAAATCACAAAATGTCAAATTTAAAAAAATGTACACTGCTCTGCATTGGAAAATTCCGGACACCCAATATCATTTTACTTAAATTATTATAGGGATTTTCAGAAACTGTGCTGCCAACTATTTTTGACTCTCTGGTCCCTCTGTATATTTTCGATTATTATTATTATTAACCTGTAACTTTTATTTATTAAATTCTCTGACGCTTACTTTTTGCAATATTTAATGTTTAAGGTAAAATGAACACAACATCAATTAAACGCAAAAAACCATTATTTTATTAATAATAAATAAGATTGCATTAAGATGAATTTAACGGGTGTTCAAAATAATGCGATTGAACCTCAATACATTTTCTAAATCGTTGATCTAATAAATGTGACACTTCATTTTCATTCATAATAATCGTAACAGCTTAGTCTTGAAACAAATGAAACAATGGTTTCTATTTGCTTCTAAACAAGATAACAAATAACCTTCGTTGTAATTTGCTCGCTAATAATGGCAAACACTCTAAATGAATTTTTTTTTTATAGTGAATCCGGGCAAAATTTTATGCAAGCAATGTTCGTTGTGCTGTAGTAAACTTCTCGGAAAGTGTTGTACGTAAAGAAAGAGTGCGTAGGAAAACTGCCACCAATGAAGTTAAGCAAGCTGCAATACTAGCCGCAGTTGCTCATAATCCTCATATCAGCTCTGGAGAATTAGCTTCTGGTTACGGAATATCGCAGAGAAGAGTTCTAATAATTCTTGAATCATTCCTGAATATTGGCGGTGTTTACTTGGTAAAACTGTTTTGCCACTGTATAGTTGATACATGTAACTATAGTCTGTCCACGGTACACATAGAGTTGTAAAAACGCCAACAATCGCCATTTGTTCTGAGCAAAAGTCAGATTTACACTATGTTTGTAATTTATATTTTTTTTGTGACTTATGTAAGACTTGTCGATAACATCAATAAATGAAATGAAATGAAATGTACATTTATTTAAACAGAGCTGGTGGCGCCACCTGTTGGGAACAGTCCAAACTGTAAAATTTCAGTTTTTGTCAAATTGTTACAGAAATCGAACAGTAGTCAATTTGAAATACAAAGCAAGTCGGTTATAACGCGGATTTGGATATACCGCGGGTGTTTATTTTGCCAATCTGTTTAAGGCGCCCAGTGTAAATAAAACACATATAAGCAATGCAGGGATAAAAATAAGAAAGAAGTGAACAGTTTTGATCTTTATTTATATTTAAAAAAAGTATCAAAATAATAAACAAAATGTAATGTACTGTTTCTCATTGAAATAATATATATTTATTGACAGGAATACAATCATTTAATCCGATTTTTTGAGTCGAATTCCCATTGCGAGCATAAAAAGACACATACAACCAGTGGCGGCTCGTGGAGTATGTTGATGGTAGAGCCACTTATACAATACACCCCCCTCCGTTTTTGAAAAACGATTTATCTTCCTAGACCAAAGTAACTGGCGAAAAAGTGTTTTAAGAATTAATTAAAATTTTTTGCAGAGTTTGAAACTACAGTTAATGCCATGGCTCATTGCCTCTATATAACGAGCCGCCCCTGCTTTGGACAGCAAAATACACTATTTTTGACAATTCAAAAATGTTGAAAAAAACTATTTTTATTAGCTGAAAATTACTGTTTTTGACAGCTGAAACACCGTTGTTGACACTCGAAAAATACTATTTTTGACAAAAAAATTACTATTTTTGACAGCTGAAAAATACTAATTTTCAACAGCTGAGGAATACCATTTTTGTCAGCTGAAACATACTATTCCTGACACACAAAAAATACTATTTTTGACAAAAAATACTACTTTTGACAGCAAAATATACCACTTTTAACAGCAAAATATACCACTTTTAACAGCAAAATATGCTTTTGACAGCTGAAAAATACAATTTTTGATAATTCAAAAATTCCGAAAAAAACTATTTTTATTACCTGAAAAATACTGAAAATATGCAGAAACATGGCATATTCGGTAGATGAAGAATACCATTTTCTACAACTGTAAAATACAACTTGAGACAACCGAAAAATACCATTCCCGACAGCTGAAACATAACTTTATTGGCAGCTAAAAAACACAATTTTTGACAACAAAAAAAAAACAATTGTTGACAGCAAAATATACAGGTTTTGATTGACAACTGAAAAAATGCCATGTTTGACAGTTAAAAAATGGTGATGTGGCCATCATGTTACTTTCTCCGACTTTATATTTACGTTTTCATGGGTTTGAAATCATATTTTAAATGTACATCGAGCGTTGCGTAAACTCGGATGAAACTGACGTTTAAAACGTCAAAATCATGAAAGATTAAAAAATTATACTTCAAATTCAAAAACTAGGTTTACTCGAAAACTAACGAGATTTCTAAAAAAAACTTATTCTTTAGAAGTTGTTTATTTTGGCATTCTCTACAATTATTATTCACATAAAATTGCTGTAACTATTATCGTTTCATAAATATAAACCAAAAATTAAAAGAAATTAATAAATTTTTTTCTCGAATAGCAATGATTTTATGAAAAATATTTTCAAGCAAAAGATGTTCATTTCTTTGTTGTCTTCAATGTTTGTTTAAATGTTTTTGTGATATTTTTCATATTTAAGAAAATATTGGCAAAAAACAAAAAACAGTTAAGGTAAACACCCATTTCCGGTGTACGAAATTTTACCAAAAGCTTTTCAGTTCTTCGGATTATTAAATAAGACGTATGTTCAAAGTTTCATATCAATTGCTCTATTGGTTTTTGAGATACAGCGCACACAGACACACACACACACAGACACACACACACAGACACACACACACAGACACACACACACAGACACACACACACAGACACACACAGACACACACACACAGACACACACACACACACACACACACACACACACACACACACACACACACACAGACACAAAAAAAAAATTTCCAGAAATTGTTGAAATGGCATCTAGGGACCCCAAAACGGATATTTCCGTTAAAAAAAATTTTGAAAAAAAAATCACGATCACAATACTTTCTCGTACTTCGTAACGGAAAAAGTAGAAACGTCAAAAAATGCTGCTTTTGATAGCTAAAAAAATACTTTATATAGGTGGGAAATGCCATTTTTGTCAGCTGAAAAATATCATATTTGACAGCTAAAAAAATACATTTTTGACAGCTGAATAATATAATTCTTAATAGCTGAAAAATACGACTCTTGATAACAGCAACATACTATTATTGACAACTATATCATACAATTATTGTCAGCTAAAAAATACAATTTTTGAAAACAAAAAATATAATTTTTGACAACTGTAAAATGCCATTTTTTGACAATTAAAAAATGTCAAAACATGCTGCTTTTAATAGCTGAAAATACATTTTTTATAGGTGAGAAATACCTTTTTGACAGCTAAAAAGTACAATTTTTTGACAACTGAAAAATATCATTTTTAACAGTTGAATAATACTCTTAACAGCTGAAGAATACCATTTTTAACAACTAAAAATACCATTCTTGACAACTGCAACCATCATTGACAACTCTAACAAACCATTATTGTCAGCCAAAAAATACAATTTTTGACAACACAAAAAATACAAGTTTTGACAGCTGAAAACGCCATTTTTGACAGTTAAAAAAATGTCGAAAAATGCTGCTCTTGATAGCTGAAAAATAACATTTTTATTGGTTGGACATCGCATTTTTGACAGCTGAAAAATATCATTTTTGACAGTTGAATAATTCACTTCTTAACAGCTGAAAACTACCATTTTGAACAGCTGAAAAATACCATTATCGACAATTGCAACAAACCACTATTGACAACTGTAACAAACCATTATTGTCAGTTAAAAATACAATTTTTGACTACAACAGACCTCATATTTAAAACTTGCCTTACATTATGTTACAATTAATATTTCATTTTAGCTTTGGTTCATTTTTGATATCTAATTAATAACTATTTGTAATCCTACTTATATTATGTTCAAATTGACGATGTTATACCGTAGGTGGTGTTTTCAAATAAATGATTATTATTATTACAAAAAGTCAATTTTTGACAGCTGAAAAATGCCATTTTTGACAATTTAAAACAATGTCGCAAAATGCTGTTTTTGATAGCTGCAAAATTAAATTTTAACAGGTGAGAAATACCTTTCTTGACATAAAAAAAAACATTTTTGACAATTGAAAAATATTATTGTTTACATTTGAATAATACATTTCTTAACAACTAAAAAATACCATTCTTGATAATTACAACAAAACATTAAACTGTAACAAACCATTATTGTCAATTAAAAATACAATTTTTGACTACAAAAAGTCAATTTTTGACAGCTGATAAATGCCTTTTTTGACAAATAAAAATGTCAATCAATTTGATAGCTGAAAAGTACCACTTTAATATGTGAGAAATACCTTTTTGACAGCTGAAAAATATAATTTTTGACCGTTGAATAATACATTTCTTAACAGCTGAAACATACCATTCTTGACAACTGCAATAAACCATTATTGACAATTGCAACACGCCATTATTGTCAGCTAAAAAATAAAATTTTAGACAACAAAAGAAAAAAGAACGATTTATCTCCTGTACCAAAGTAACTGGCGAAATAGTATATTATTAAACGAGTGAGAAAGTTGGCCATTGTCACGAGGGTGAAGTTTGCAGCACGAGCCGTAGGCGAGTGTTGCAATTCAGCCGAGTTGTTCACGAGTTGAATACTATACTTTTTCACATCATATTAAATAATTACCTAAAGATTTTTCTGTTTATATTAAATTATACCGAATAATTTTTCTATTTGGAAATTGCGGCAGTTCGCTGACAAAAAACGAATCGTAACCATAGTAACAACTAAACTGTTGGGCAATGAAAACGCTATCATTTGATTGGACGTCACCTGTTGGGCAATGAAATTGCTATCATTTGATTGGATGTCACCTGTGGAGAAAATGATTCGGCCGAAAAATGGACAACTTTCTCAATCAAAAACGATTTAACAACTTTTATATTATTTAATAAGATGCGGAAAAAGTGTTTTTTATTAATTAAAAATTCTTGCTAAGCTTGAAACTACAGGTAGTGCCATGGCTCCTTGGCTCTATATAACGAGCCGCCCCTGCATACAACCAATGCAGGGTAAATAAAAATAAAAATACATGAACAGATTTAATTTTTATTTATATTAAAAAGTAGTATCAAAGAATAACAAGAAATAATAAAGAAAATGAGTAATGTATTTACTATATGATTTCAATTGAAAATAAACCATGAAAATGTAAATATAAGTGGCTATGATACCATCAAGTCGGAGAAAGTAACATGATGGCCATATCACCATTTTTTTTCATTTAATACCAGCTTTTCAGGACCATAGCCCCATTGTGCGACGGATGAAACCCAACATTTTCGTAGCGTCTTTTTGAACTTGTTTATAGTGAGGTACAAATGTCAGTGCCTTATCAAATAGTACTCGCAGATCTTGAACAACATCGATACGATTCAAAATAATATTTTCCAGAGCGTAATTGAAGTTAATTTGCTTTTTCGCCCTTAAATATTCATCAAAATCGATTGAAAATACGCCGAGTTTGGCGGTTTGAAAATGGTCGAAATTTCACAAATTTCAAGTGTTTCATTTTTTTTTCCATCAGTGTATATTAGTTGAGTTGTGTATTTCTTAAACGGTTTACAAACCAAACTTACTTTAATTAGTTTAATTGTAATAAACAATACTGCACACCAATTATATAGGGGACTGGTTGCCTACCCTCTCAACATCACATGTTTATAATTCAAAAGATCGCCGCGGGCTACCCACTTACGGCATTTACTTTGTTTAACGAGTTCAATTCTTCATGTAGACAGATTCTTAGATATCTAGCAGACATTGACTTATTATAGCCTATTCGGTGGAATCTGGCGGCCGAGGTCGTAAAACAGTCGGTCCGCCTTGAGGATCGACGCACCCTCGAAGAAATGGTATTGGTGGTTCGTCTAATTGCAGCCCATGCATTTATTACTGTCCTTCCCTCCTACTCACTCACTTTTACACCAGTACTTCTCAACAAAGATTGGTTTGAGATAAAAAATATTACCTCCTCTACTCCGAGCTCCGACCCTCTTTTACGACCACAGCCGCCAGATTCCGGAGGACGGGCTATACCTTAGAGATGACGCTAAAATAAACTGTGCGTGTTTTTACTACTATGGTAAGACTGGTATTAATTTATTAATTACGCGTAAATTATATTGTTATCTTATCTATGGCATTGAAGTTCTTTGCAAAATAATGTAGAATAAAGAAAGACTTCCCCTGCTTAAAACAAGAGATATGTCTTGCTCAATGGTTGAGAAATTAATAATCTCAAAAAAGATATACATTTTGTTTTTGTTTTTCGTAACTATTATGTAACTTATTTGATTAAAACTGAATTACATAAATAAGCAAGAAACATTTCCTAAATGTGTAGTATTGAAAGCACTTCAATGTCGTTATAGTTATTGGTATGCATGGATTATGATAAGAATAAAGTATAATTTTATTTTGCACGTATTCAGTGTCCTGTTACCAGCCTTGCTGTATAGTGTATAATAAAATACGCGAAGATATTTCAGGTTTGTCTTTTAAAATAATATATACTGCATTATTTATTCTGTAAAATCAAACTAAAAGTAAGATCAACCACAGTAGAAATAATAGGTATTAATAAACTGTACGTTTATTTCCTAATTATATGGTCACATAATTATTTTTTATTATTTTAAAAATAATTTAAATTTTTCCCCATATTACAAATACGTTTTTCTTTAAATAATGAATGTGTTCATATCTTCGGACAATTTTCTGTTATATTTGCTTTTTGCTCACCACAAAATAGTGTCATTTTGAAGGTTAAATCAGATAGTAATGAGTAGGGGTTTTCGATTATGGAAATGAATAATGGATTATTGATTATTTTTAATAATCGATTGTATTTATTAATCAAAATAATTGATTAATCAAATGATCTATTAATCGAATAATCAAATAATCGTTTCATCAAATTATCGATTAATTGAATATTTTTCGAGTAATGATTGAATTCCTTAAAAATTTAAATGAATTTTCGAAAATGAATATTTATAGTAGTAAAAGACTACAAAAAAATAATCTGAAAATGGTGATGTGGCCATCATGTTACTTTCTCCGACTTGATGGTATCATTTATATTTACGCTTTCATTGTTAATTTTCAATTGAAATCATATTTTAAATGGACATCGAGCATTGTGTAAACTCGGATGAAACTGACGTTTAAAACGTCAAAATTATGAAAGATGGAAAAATTATACTTCAAATTCAAAAACTCAGTTTACCCAAAAACTAAAGGGATTTATAAACTAAAAAATTTAAAAAAAACTTCTCGAATAAAAATGATTTTCTGAAAAATATTATTAAGCAAAAGGTGTTCATTTCTTTGTGGTCTTCAATGTTTGTTTAAATGTTTTTTTTGATATTTCTCATATTTAAGAAAATATTGGCAAAAAACAAAAAACAGTTAAGATAAACACCCACTTGTATTTTATTGTACTAAATTTTACCAAAAGCTTTTCAGTTCTTCAGATTATCATATTAGACGTATGTTCAAAGTTTCATATCTATTGCTCTATTAGTTTTTGTGATACAACGCGCACTTCGTAACGGAGAAAGTAAAAAAATAAATAGTGATATTATATCCTCCGTCTACTCATAGATTCGACTTTTTTGACATCTTGAGTGACAGAAAATTACATTTTTCTCATATCCGTGTTGGTACTTTTCATTTTTTAGTGTTTGTCACTGAAGATGTCAAAAAAGTTTAATCTGTCAGTAGGTGGAGTATAGAATTCCACAGAAATGTTAAAATCTCCACAAAATATCTACTTAAAACCTTTACCTTTAAAACTAACTTTTTTAAATTTCCCTATTTCTTATGAATTTTTGAGTTGTCGAACAATTAAACAAATCTAAAAAAAAAATACTTATATGATGGAATTACCTTTAATATAAACTTTGATTTTTGAAATGTGTCAATTTCTGCTTGAGTCATAAACTTTTACAAAACGAATTTTTAAGTCCTCAAATATTTAAAGAAGGAAAATCTACAAAAAAAAATCATATCGATATGATTGAATTCCTTAAAAACTCTGATGCAATCATAATATATTTACCTCTAAAATTAACCTTGATTTTTCAAAATGACTCAATTTTTGCGCGAGTTATGAATTTGTGAAAACTAATATTTTGGCTTCAACAAAAAAAAAACTAAAAAAAAAATAAATAGTGATATACTAGAACTCTACAAAGGTTTTTAAATCTTGACAAAACCTTTACCTTTAAAACCAACTTACATTTTTGAATATTGGCCAATTTCTCCCCGAGTTATGATTTTCTGAAAATTATTTTTTGTAAGTTGTCGAACAATTGAACAAATCTAGAGAAAATAAATACTTATATGTTGGAATTCGTCAACATTTTTTAATACATTCACAAGATCCACCTTTAACATAAACTTTGATTTATGAAAATTTCTGGATGAATTATAAATTTTTTAAATGGTCGAATATTTGAACAAGGAAAAATTAGAAAAAGAAAATCTTATCGATATAATTAAATTCTTTCAAAACTCTAATCCAATCACCTTTAAAATTAACCTTGATTTTTAAAAATCAGTCAGAATTTGTGAAAAATATTTTGGCTTAAACAAAAAAATCTAAAAAATAAATACTGATATAATATTAATTCCTTACAAATTTTAATACCTTTACAAAACATTTACCTTTAAAACTAACTAAGTCTGCCAATTTCTTCGTGAGTTATGAATTTTTGAAAATTAGTATTTTAAGTTGTCGAACAAGCGAACAAACGAAATCTGAAGTAAATAAATGCTTATATGATGGAATTGCTCAAAATGTTTAATATATTCACGAGATATCTATCTTTAACATAAACTTTGATTTTTGAAAATGTGTCAATTTCTGCGTGAGTTATAAATTTTTTAAAATTATTTTTTAAGTGGTCGAATATTTGAACAAAGAAAAAATAGAAAGATAAAATAACATAGATATGATTGAATTCTTTAAAAACTTATATATTTACCTTAAAAAAGAATTTTGATTTTTGAAAGAGTCTCTTCTGCGCGGGTTATGAATGTTTGAAAATTAATATTTTAAGTTGTCGAATACTTAAGCAAAATTGAGTTCCTAAAATATTTTAATAAATCGATAGAACAACTGACTACCTTTAAAACTAACTTCGATTTTTGAAAATGTGTTCATTTTTGGTTTTTAAGTTGTCGAACAAAAAAATACTGATATATTAATAATATATTTAATGAAAACTAATATTTTGGATATGATAGAATTTATCAAAAAAATTAGTACATTCACAAAACATCTGCCTTTAGAATTCTCTTCAATTTTTAATATGTCAATTTTTGCGTTAGTTATAATTTAAAAAAAATTAAGTTTGTCGAATATTTGAAAATAAAAAAATAAAAAAAATACTGATATGATTGAATTCCTTAAAAACTCCAATGCAGTCATAAAATATTTACCTTTCAAATTCACTTTAAGTTTTGAAATTGCGTGTTATGAATTTTTGAAAATTAATATTTCAATTTGTTGAAGACTTGAATAAAAAATCTATTTTTTAAATTATATTCACGAAACATCTCTCTTTAAAACTAACTTTAATATTTGAAAATATGTTACTTTTTCCATAAGTTGTGAATTTTTGAAAATTAACGTTTTAACTTGTCGAACAAAAAAAAATACTGATATGATAGAATTTATCAAAAATTTTAGTAAGTAAATTCACAAAACATATGCCTTTAGAATCAACTTAGATTTTCGAAAATGTGGCAATTATTGCGTGAGATGAATTTTTGAAAAAAGTTGTTGAAGACTAAAAAATCTATTTTTTTTTAAATTTATTCACAAAACATTTATTTAATTTAATTTCTTTCATGTGCCAGTAATAATGGGTTTACATAGGTCAATATATATAATATAAATAAGTGGTTTCAATAAATAAATAAAAAATATGAGTGATGACAGATATAAAAAAAAAAACTTAATCATACAGGGTGTAGAACAACTGTAAATATGCAAAAGATACGTTCAGAAAGAAAACGGTAACATGGATCAATAACAAATGTATCTTGCTTTAAAACTGACTTTTTTATAATAAAACGAAATTTTTGAAAATGTCATTTTTTCTGTAAGTTATGAATTTTTGAAAATTAATGTTTTAAGTTGTTGAACACTTCAATAAAACAAAAATCGAAAAGAAAATAAGTTCTGATATGATCAGAGTTCCCCAAATATTTTAGAATATTAGCAGAACATCTACCTTTACAACTAACTTTAATTTTCGAAAATGTGTTTTGTGATTTTTTTTAAATTAATGTTTTAAGTTTTTGCTTTTTCTCTTGTAAAATATATGTTTCGAAAATAAAGGCTCTAGCCGGTTAATATACTAAAATCGGCCTTGGGCGGATTTTTTTCTCCAAATCATATAAAAATAGTCCCCCTAGTAAGGCAAAATTTTTGGTATATCTTTGAACAACCGCAACCAGGGGCGGAGATATCAGGTCACTTAAGGCGAACCAAATAAAATTATTTTTTTCGATTGTAATGACCGAAGATTTAGAAAATTTCTAAGCGCCATTACTCCTGAAGTAATGGTCCGATTTTTTTACTTTCTCCGTTACGAAGTACGAGAAAGTATTGTGATAGTGATTTTTTTTTCAAAAATTTTTTTTACGGAAATATCCGTTTTGGGGTCCCTAGATGCCATTTCAACAATTTTTGGAAAAAAATTTTTTGTGTCTGTGTGTGTGTGTGTGTGTGTGTTCTGTGTGTGTGTCTGTCTGTGTGCGCTGTATCTCAAAAACTAATAGAGCAATTGATATGAAACTTTGAACATCCATCTTATTTGATAATCTGAAGAACTGAAAAGCTTTTGGTAAAATTTCGTACACCGGAAGTGGGCGTTTACCTTAACTGTTTTTTGTTTTTTGCCAATATTTTCTTAAATATGAAAAATATCACAAAAACATTCAAACAAACTTTAAAGACAACAAAGAAGTGAACAGCTTTTGCTTGAAAACATTTTTCATAAAATCATTTTTATTCGAGAAAAAAATTTATTATTATTTTTTTTAATTTTTGGTTTATAATTATAAAACGATAATAGTTACAGAAAAATTATGTAAATAATAATTGTACAGAATGCCAAAATGAACAACTTCTAAAGAATAAGTTTTTTTCGAAATCTCGTTAGTTCTTGAGTAAACCGAGTTTTTGAATTTGAAGTATAATTTTTACATCTTTCATGATTTTGACGTTTTAAACGTCAGTTTCATCGGAGTTTACGCAACGCTCGATGTATACATTTAAAATATGATTTCAATTGAAAATAAACCCATGAAAACGTAAATATAAAGTCGGAGAAAGTAACATGATGGCCACATCACCATTTTTTTAAATACCGAACATGCAATATCACACCATCTATCAATAAAAAATTATTAATAAATTGTTGGATCATTACAATCGAAAAAATTAATTTTAATTGGTTTGCCTTAAGTGGCCTAATATCTCCGCCCCTGAAGCGAGCAGATATAGTAAAAATTTTGTCTTACTGGGGGACTATTTTGATATAATTTGGGGCCGATTTTAGTATATTAATCGCCTAGAGCCTTTATAGCTATCTTGATAAATTCGCGTAGTTTCAAAAACAAAATGATTTGTTATTTTACATTTGTGGGTGACGTATGCGATCAACAAAGGTGATAATCAATCACAAACATTTAACACATCGGTATTCAGTTAGTCATTACGTGTTATTTGCGTATATAACATGTACTACTTTACTAGGAAGTATTCGTTAAACGTTTCGTTCGAGCATCGTTTGCGTTTATAAATAAATAATATGGTATGTGATATGTATACAGGGTGTCTACGCTACGCCGCTCGTTAAAAGTTAGCGGGGTTGCTGTTGTACTAAAAACTAAAACAAAAAAACGCTCGAATCAGTTCTCATGTTAAATATTTTCTACTTTCTATCATTTTGTATGTGCGTATGTACACTTATCTCTTTAAGTTTACAAGAAAAGGAGAGTATTTATAAAAAAAATTACATCAAAAAGGCAGTTTAAAATCTGGCTGTAAGGCTGCCACAATTTACCCTCTTATTAAATTCGTATAATAAGGCACTATTAAACGATTAAATGATCATTTATAGCCCGTTCTCCGGAATCTGGCGGCTGAGGTCGTAAAAGAGGGTCGGAGCTCGGTAAGTAGGGGAGGTAATATTTTTTATCTCAAACCAATCTTTGTTGAGAAGTACTGGTGTAAAAGTGCGTATACCAATAGGAGCGAAGGACAGTAATAAATGTATGGGATGCAATTAGACGAACCACCAATTTCCTTTTACCTTTTCTTCGAGGATGCGTCGATCCTCAGGGCGGACCGACCGTTTTACGACCTCGACCGCCAGATTCCACTGAATGGGCTATATTAAATTAAATGTATGTTGTGTTATATTGTTGTCATCGCAAGAAATTGAGCATTCAGGTGTGTTAAAAAAATAAATATAGCGTCTATGATAAATAAGAAAATTGATGATAGTTTAATTTTAAACAGTGACTTTTCATAGCACCTACCATTTTGAGGATTTTATTTTCGAATATTTGTTCATAATTTAATGCGGGGAACGAATGAGCTCGTGATAACAATTATTCGACAGTAAAGTCAAAACGAGCTAACTCGTGATAGTAAGGGAAGCGGTTAATACTATTAGGCAATTTATTATAAACTACCGTGTGTTCGTTATTGTTTGATAGCTGTTTGAATTTCCCGCTCCTAAAAAAACTTTTAATGTTGGTACCAGTGGCAGGACTATTAGGGAATTTATTTTGAACTAAACTATAACAGATGTTCAAAGTGTTGCCCATTTTGATCCAAACACAAATTTACCCGGCGTTTCATGTTGTTGAAGACATTTTGTAAAATTTCAGGTGTAAAATTGTGCACCGCTTCTGTCATTGTATTGCGCAGTTCTTGTAAATTGTGGAGTCGATCAGTATACACTTTATTTTTTAAATATCCGAACATAAAATAGTCCAGCGGTGTCAAATCTGGTGAGCGAGGTGGCCATAGATCTTTGCTAATTAATCTATCTCCGAAGAACTGCCGCAGGTGATTTAACGTTGTATTTGTAGTATGCGCAGTAGCTCCGTCCTGCTGAAAGTATCCTTGCTGCAATTCATCATCATGAAGTTGTTCGATAAAAGGATTCAAGAGTAATTCCCAATAGCGAGTTGCGTTAATATTGTCATTAAAAAAAAATAGGGCCATAGATTCTCCTTCGGGACTTTTGCAAGCGTTCTGACATGTACCGAGCGATAAATTTGTCTGAGCAGACAAACATCTGAGCGATTTCTTCGGACTCACATCTAGTCTTTGTTGAATATCTGCAACAACTGCTTCCGTAAGGACAGTAGGTCGGCCTGTAGATTTTCCTTTGGAAACGCTGCTGGTTTCATGGAATACGGCGAACATGTTGCACAAAGTAATTGTGACCAAACTCAACATCAGGAAACTGCTCATGAAATTGTTCCTCGCAATTTTGAAAGGAATAATTCCAACTCCCTTCTGCGTTGCGTGTCCCTGTTCGAAAATATGCTTCAAGGATAAACCTGTTGTGGTGATCTTCCAACGGCATTCTTAACCCAAAATCACATTTCATAATTAAGATTTGCATGTGTTAATGTGGTTATTTTTTAACTTACCAATAAAATATCTGCAGTAAGATGAGATGGTATAAAACGTAAATGTAAAACTAAATATCTATAAAGCACACACGATCGCACTGACAGTTAATTCTGCGGGCGCTAATGATCGATTTGACACTATCGCACGAAGGTACCAACATTGCAATATGAAAAACAACGCTCCAAATTCAAATGCCTATTAAACAATGTTGAACGCAGGGTGGTTTTTCAAGCTTAAGTTGCTGTATGTGAAATTGTGTTCTTTATGTAAAATAGTGAAATATAAAATTAAGAAAATTAACTGGTGACGAACGACTGCTCCGCTGCGCTGTGCCGTCGTCCGTGCGTGGCCTATTAGATTTGAGCAAAGTTATCGGTGACGAACGATGGCTCCGTTGCGCTGCGCCGTCGTCTTTGCGTATCTCTTTAAAATTGACCAAAGTAACTGGTGACGAACGACGGCTCCGCTGCACTGCGCCATCGTCAGTGCGTAGTCCATTAAAATTGAGCAAAGTAACCGGTGACGAACGACGGCTCCGCTGCGCTTCGCCGTCGTCTATAGTGCGTGGTCTATTAAAATTAAGCAATTAAACTGTGCGCAGCCTATTAAAATTGAAGAAGGTAACAAGTGACGAACGAATTTAAGGAAAAATAAAAATGAACTTTCACAAACCACACGCGTCGAGGAATTTCGGAAATGTAATCTGGAGGTAACCCCAGTTTCTGAATCTGACATCTGTCAAATATGACAATGCACTATCAATGCTTTTCTTAATTTCCTGTTTGGAAAGCACTCGAACGTTAACAGGAAGAAGCTTTTTTTTTATTAACTTTGGGCCTCTAAAAATTATTTGGTGAGCGTCTGAGAAGCTTTTACACATTACAAACCAACATACAAACAAAATTTAGGCCGGTACTGATAGGGGTTGTTTTGGTCTTTGGCACCCCGTTGCGGCCGGTTTTTTCGAAATTGATTTTCAGGTGGAAAATTTTCAACGTTCAAAAACGACAATAATTCAAAAATCCGTAACTCGGTTAATAACCGGGCAATTTAAAAATTCAAAGTTTTTTTTACGTACACACAATACCGCAATGATAATCCGTCGTTAGATTCGTGATATCAAAAGGAATAGAAACATTCATTTTAAAACGATCGAAAATATTTACCGGCAAAATAAATAAAAGTTTAATGAATTTTTAAAATTAGAAGGAGGAGTCGGATCGAGAAATTTTATTTGGATTTTCTGTTGGGCTTGAGAAGGGCTTTCTGGTGGTGTAATCAGATTTCCGATTCGAGAATTTATGGGGATCTTTGATACGGATTAAATCGGTGTCTGATATGCCGTTGTCAGATTTTTAATTTTCGAACAAAAAAAATCGCAAAATTCTTCGAAAAATTCCCGCAAAATATTCAAAAATCGGCCGTAGATCATAAACGGTGCGTCCCACGAAAAATATAGCTCTTACCTTTTCGACGCAAAATGCAATTCCGAATGGCATGCCGTGAATTTCTCGCGTGCGATGAAAAATGGCCGCTGTAGATTTTTTTTATTGAAATCGGGAGTGGTTTTCCTTGAATAACTCCTCGGGGGTTGGAGATATCAAAAATTCGTAAGAGGCATAAAATGTAGAGGGGAGTTGGTTCTACAAAATTCTATAAAATTCGGAGTCGTGGCCGTAAGGGGAAGCGCGCCCTTTTTTCCGGAATCGTCCGAAATGTGATTTTTACTGTCTCCGTTACGAAGTACGAGAAAATATTGTGATCGTGATTTTTTTTTCAAAAATTTTTTTTACGGAAATATCCGTTTTGGGGTCCCCAATTCAACAATTTCTGGAAAAAAAAAATTGTGTCTGTGTGTGTGTGTGTGTGTCTGTGCGCGCTGTATCTTAAAAACGAATAGAGCAATTGATATGAAACTTTGAACATACGCCTTATTTGATAATCCGGAGAACTGAAAAGCTTTTGGTAAAATTTCGTACACCGGAAGTGGGTGTTTACCTTAAGTGTTTTTTGTTTTTTGCCAATATTTTCTTAAATATGAAAAATATCACAAAAACATTTAAACAAATATTGAAGACAATAAAGAAATGAGATTATTGTATTTGAAAACATTTTTCATAAAATCATTTTTATTCGAGAAAAAAATTTATTATTTTTTTTTCATTTTTGGTTTATAATTATAAAACGATAATAGTTACAGCAAATTTATATTACTAATAATTGTAGAGAATGCCAAAATGAACAACTTATAAAGAATAAGTTTTTTTCGAAATCTCTTTAGTTTTTGAGTAAACTGAGTTTTTGAATTTAAAGTATAATTTTTCCATCTTTAATAATTTTGACGTTTTAAACGTCAGTTTCATGCGAGTCTATGAAACGCTCGATGTTTATTTAAAATATGATTTAAAAAGAAAATAAATCATGAAAGTGTAAATATAAATGATGATACCATCGGAGAAAGTACCATGATGGCCACATCACCATTTTTTTAGAAAAACGTTTGAGAGGTTGCAACGGAATTTTTTACGGGAACGTGCGACAGCAAACGTTGTGTCCCGATGCATTGGGGATTTTTTGAGCCATATTTGAATCCTCCAACTCAAAAATCCTGGGAGGATATAGGTTTGGCGCGAACGTCTGCATCGCGAAAAATCTATTTTCAAAGATTCATCCCCGAGTCTTGGGGTGAGTTGGAAAATCACGGGCCCCTAGAGGACATTTCCGGCTTTCGGGAAAAAATAAAATTTATCGTTTTTTTTTTTAAGGGGTGGTTGTAGAGGGTTGAAATGTTAATGGTATATTTCTTGAATTATTTGTGATTTTTCATAAAAATTTCAAATCGCCATCTATAAGCGTTTTGAAAATATTGTAAAAAAACGTTATTTTGGGGCTTACGTGTTCAGTATACAGGGTCTTCATTTCAAAAGGAGCCACCCTGAATAATTTTGAATCTGAAGTAGTTACGGTTTTAAGAAAAAATACGTCAATTTTGTTTTCGAGGGGGAACTTAAAAAACACTGTTTTTAGAATTTTATCTTTCACCCCCTCACCCCATCTTTATAATTTCAAATGGCATCCCTCATCGCGCGATACCTCATTTTAAAGGACATAAAAAATACTCTCCAGCAAAGTAAAAATAATTTAAATCGGTTCATTTGTTTTAGCCATATGCCACCCTAAATAACTCTTGTTCTGAGGTAGTCACGGTTTCAGAAAAAAATACGTCAATTTTGTTTTTGAGGGCGAACTTGAAAAACACTGTTTCTATATTTTTTATTTCTCCGCCTCACCTCCAGCCACCCCATATTTGTGTGGCATACTTTGAAACTCTCTTTCTCTCTCTATGTCTGAAACAAATGAACTGATTTCAGTTATTTTTGCTTTGCTGGATAGTATTTTGTATGCCTTTTAAAATGAGGTATCGTATGATGGGCGGTGCAATTCGAAATTATAAAGATGGGGCAGCTGGGGGTGAGGGGATGGAAGATAAAATTCTAAAAACAGTGTTTTTTAAGTCCCCCCTCGAAAACAAAATTGATGTATTTTTTACTTTCTCCGTTACGAAGTACGAGAAAGTATTGTGATCGTGATTTCTTTTTCAATTTTTTTTTTTACGGAAATATCCGTTTTGGGGTACCTAGATGCCATTTCAACAATTTCTGGAAATTTTTTTTTTGTGTGTGGCTGTGTGTGTGTGTGTGTGTGTCTGTGCGCGCTGTATCTCAAAAACTAATGAAGCAATTGATATGAAACTTTGAACATCCGTCTTATTTGATAATCTGAAGAACTGAAAAGCTTTTGGTAAAATTTCGTACACCGGAAGTGGGCGTTTACCTTAACAGTTTTTTGTTTTTTGCCAATATTTTCTTAAATATGAAAAATATCATAAAAACATTTAAACAAACTTTAAAGACAACAAAGAAATGAACATCTTTTGCTTGAAAACATTTTTCATCAAATCATTTTTATTCGAGAAAAAAATTTATTATTTTTTAAAAAATGTTAATTTATAATTATAAAACGATAATAGTTACAGTAAATTTATGTTAATAATAATTGTAGAGAATGCTAAAATGAACAACTTATAAAGAATAAGTTTTTTTGAAATCCCTTTAGTTTTTGAGAAAACTGAGTTTTTTAATTTGAAGTATCTTTCATAATTTTGACGTTTTAAACGTCAGTTTCATCCGAGTCTACGAAACGTTCGATGCACATTTAAAATATGATGTAAATTGAAAATAAACCATGAAAGCGTAAATATAAATGATACCATCAAGTCGGAGAAAGTAACATGATGGCCACATCACCATTTCTTCAATATGCATTCCTGTTAAAATGTATGCCTGTTTGCTTGTGCGCGCTGTATCTAAAAAACTACTACTTGAATGGTCATCAAACTTTAAACATAAGCCTTATTTGATAATCCGAAGAACTGAAAAGCTTTTGGTAAAATTTCGTACACCGGAAGTAGGTGTTTACCTTAACCGTTTTTTGTTTTTCTCCGATAATTTTTTAAATATGAAAAGTACTATAAAAGCACTCAAACTAATTTTGAAGAAAGCAAAGAAATGAACATTTTTTGCTTGAAAATATTTTTCGTGAAATGTATGGTTTTTGAAAAATAATAGCAATTCATTTTTTTACTTTCTCCGTTACGAAGTACGAGAAAGTATTGTGATCGTGATTTTTTTTTCAAAAATTTTTTTTACGGAAATATCCGTTTTGGGGTCCCTAGATGCCATTTCAACAATTTCTGGAAAAAAATTTTTTGTGTCTGTGTGTGTGTGTGATGGTGTGTCTGTGTGTGTGTGTGTCTGTCTGTGCGCGCTGTATCTCAAAAACTAATAGAGCAATTGATATGAAACTTTGAACATCCGTCTTATTTGATAATCTGAAGAACTGAAAAGCTTTTGGTAAAATTTCGTACATCGGAAGTGGGCGTTTACCTTAAATGTTTTTTGTTTTTTGCCAATATTTTCTTAAATATGAAAAATATCACAAAAATATTTAAACAAACTTTGAAGACAACAAAGAAATGAATATCTTTTGCTTGAAAACGTTTTTCATAAAATCATTTTTATACCAGAAAAAAATTAATTATTTTTTAAAATTTTTGGTTTATAATTATAAAACGATAATAGTTACAGCAAATTTATGTTAATAATAATTGTAGAGAATACTAAAATGAACAACTTATAAAGAATAAGTTTTTTTTTAAATCCCTTTAGTTTTTGAGTAAACTGAGTTTTTGAATTTGAAGTATAATTTTTCCATCTTTTCCATTTTGACGTTTTAAACGTCAGTTTCACCCGAGTTTACACATCGCCCGATGTACATTTAAAATATGATTTAAATTGAAAATAAACCATGAAAGAGTAAATATAAATGATACCATCAAGTCGGAGAAAGTAACATGATGGCCACATCACCATTTTTTTTTGTAATCTTTGGTTTAAAATTATGAAACGATAATACTTACAGCAAATGTATTTTAATAATAATTGTAGAGAATGCCAAAATGAACAACTTATATAGAATAAGTATTTTTCGAAATCTCTTTGGTTTTTGAGTAAATTGACTATTAGAATTTAAAGTATAATTTGTCATTTTCATCTTTCATAATTTTGACGTTTTAAACGTCAGTCTCACCTGATTTTACTGAACGCTCTATGCACATTTAAAATGTGATTTCAATTGAAAATTATTTTAGAGTTTCGGATTGTATCTTAATTTAAGCTTGTGTTATTTTTGGGGCAAATTATTTGTAGACCAGAATTTTTGTGCTCGTTCTTTATATTTTTTGCCTGTTTCTTCGATTTTTTTCCTTTAAATTCTTGATTTTTTTTTCATAAATATTCTTTATGTTGGTCCCAATTTTAAAATGATTTGTTGAAAGTTTCGACTTTTTTGGTGAGTATTTTGATTTTTAAGCTCGTGATTTCGATTTTTGGTCTAAATTTTCGATTTTTTGCCACAATTGTTGAATTTTTATTTGTATTTTGTATTTTTTTGGTCTGAATTTTTGATTTTATGTCCTAAGATTTCTTTATTTGGCCAAAATTTTCGATTTGTGTATTAAGATTTTCGATTTTTTAACTTTTTGGTCAGCATTTTTTTTATTTTTAGGCCCATGTTTTCAATCTTTTGGCCACAATTGTTAAATTTTAACCTGTATTTTCGATTTTTTGGTCCAAATTTCGGATCTTCTGTCCTAACATTTCTTTATTTGGCTGAAATTTTCCTTTTTTTTATTAAGATTTTCGATTTTTTAATCAGTATTTTTTATTTTTAGCCCCAAATTTTCGGTATTTGGTACAAATTTTGTTTTTTTCATCCTATATTTTAAATTTTTCAATTTTCAATTTTAGTTTCTGTTCGGAAACTTACTTTGAGCTACAGGGTTATTTTGAGGGTGAAAATGGCAAACAATTTTTTCTTTGCTTGAATTTTTTTTATCTGCATTTTTAGATCTTTGGCCTGTAATTTCTTTTTTTTTAAGTTTTGATTTTTGGCCCAAATATTCTTTATTTTGGCCTGCTTTTTTAATTTTTTTTTATCCCAAATTTTCAGTATTTGGTCTAATTTTTTGTTTTCTTGGTCCATATTTTAGATTTTTTTATTTTCAATTTGAGTTTCTGTTCAGAAACTTACTCTGAGCTACAGGGTTATTTGGAAGGTGAAAACGGCAAACTATTTTTCCTTTACTTGAATTTTTTTATCTGCATTTTTGGATCTCTGGCCTGTAACTTCGTTTTCTATTCCAAATTTTGGATTTTTCACCTAAATATTCTTTAATTTGGGTTGCGTGTTAAAAGTTTCGATTTTTTGGTCCGTATTTTTGATATTTAGGTCCTAATTGTTGGTTTAAGTTTTAGCTTTTTTGTATTATATTTTAAATTTTCTAATCTGAATTATTAATTTTTATGCGCGATTTTTTTGCCGATATTTTCGAGTTTTTTGGTCGGTTTTTGATTTTTTCTCCTTTACTTTTTAACCTGAATTATTGTTTTTTATTTTATTTTTTTTTGCATTATTTTCGAGTTTCTGGTCGGAAACTTATTTTGAGCCAAAGAATTATTTTAGGGGCTAGCTAAATATTTTTTCTTTTACTTGAATTTACAATATTTTGGTCTGCATTTTTTTGGTCCATAATTTAGATCTTTACCTTTACCTGTTTTCGCCTCAATTTATTCCAAATTTTTAATTTTTTTGCCTAAATAATCTTTATTTTGGACAACATTTTCGATGTGTTTGTTGAAATTTTCGATGTTTTATAGTTTGCGTTTTTTTTATGTTTGGGCCATAGTTTTCGATATTTGGATTTTTTTGGGCCTATGTTTTAGTTTTATTGTTTAATTATTGATTTCTATTAGCGAATTTTTGATTGGCGAATATTTTAGATTTTTAACCTAAAGCAGCGATTTTTTAATGTTTTGCCAGTATTTTCAAGGTTTTGGTCTAATCGTCAAATCGGAGAAAGTAACATGATGGCCACATCACCATTTTTCTTAAAACTGCAACTACTTCAGATCCAAAGTTATTCAGGATGGGTCCTTTTGAAATGAAGACCCTGTATATTAATTAATACCATTTAGAATTTCAAATGTTTTCCTTTTCATTATTTTCATTATTTTAAAATTATATGGTAATTATACAAATACTAATGTAAATATGTCTCAATTCTTATTAGAGTTGAAAATGAAATTTACTTAGTTAATTAATATTTCGAGTTATATTAAATAAATGACATTAAAATTATGTTTCCGAAACCATAAATAAGCATCATATCAATAATAAATAGACGTTCTGCGTGTCCCGCGCTCCCGCATAGCTGTGCCAAGTGGAACTGACCGCATTTGGCGCAAAAAATGTGTCAAAAACCGTAAGTTTGCGTCGTTTAAAGTCGTTTAAAAATCACCTACAAACGTCCTCGATTGTTATGAATGGCATAATATTCTCGTTATATTAATGGCTATAAATTTAAGTAGTGCAATTTGTTATTATTTATAATGGGCAATATTTTCTATTTTAATTTTAACCCTGAATAGTCACACCTCCGAAAAATGACGTAATAGTCATTCGGGGTGTGACACACCCCACGCCTTTGAACTTCGGTCAATTAATGTTAAATTGACAAAAAACAAAAAATAACAATCTGGGATACATTTTGAACCTCTAGTTACAAGAATATGTGAATAGTTTTTGAAACCTGCAATTTTTCATGTGAAAAAAAAAATTCCGCAAATATGAGTTTTTTTTGCAAAAAATACGGTAGTAATTTCAATTTTCAGCAAAAAAAAATAGATTGAACCTGAAAACCTGACATAGTATCATTCCAAGTGGAATTAATACATTTTTCGACCTTTCGAAAAAGTATATTTATTTTCATGATCGAAGGTGTAATTTTTTACGAAAAAATTATATTAGTATTTTTCTGATATAAAGTCAATTTAATGTTAAATATGAATATGAAAATATTTTTTAAACTATTATCATGAAGAAAAAAGGCTATTATAATGTAAAATACAATTATTCGACTCACATATAAATATGTGCGATGTATGTCGCACATCGACCCCTCGCAACTGCGACATAGCATGTGCGACTTTTTGTCGCTTCTTCTGGAACAAATATCGCAGCGCTTTTGTTTCGACAATCTCGGAAGAGAAGAAAATGCTCAGAATTTTTTTTCTGGCAGAATGATCACACGGGGTGTCGTACACCCCACAATTTTTCACGAATCGACTCGAACAGGTACTACATTAACTGACGCATGAGCTTAAATAATACCTATCGGGGTCCACAATAGAAGGTTCAAACTATCTGTAGATGGAGTAACATGTCCCGTTTACTTTCCACTTCAGGGCATTATTCAACGTCGAAAAAAGGCTGGAGTGTATCACACCCCTAGTGACTATTCAAGGTTAAGCATATGTGTATTGACACTGCAGCAGTGGTTGTTCTAAGCTTACAAATGCAAATAATTGATCATGACCCATAATTTATTTATATCGAACCGATAACAATTCAAATATCAGATGAAACCATTGAATTTACATTTTATTCTCCGCGTGATTTCGAACGGCGAGTGGCGTGACTTGTGATGTTTACGTAAACAATCAGCAACAGGTTGTTTGATATTTATAAACCGGCTGTGTGACTTCATTAATATTTCTAAGCATGAAATTACATTATTAAAAATTGAATTTCCGCATTAAACGGTTCATTCTTCCTAAACTACAATTACAGGAAGTTGAACGAACCACGGGAAAAATATGGAGTCGCCGCTAATTGATAATGTGACACCCTTGTCACCGTCGAAACCGTTACTCATTATCCATTGTGTGAGTTTTGTGCACAGCCGTGGAATCAATTAGAAGAATTTGATTTTAGGCAGTTATAACATAATTGGCATTCGTTATGGTGATAGTTCTACCGCCATTATTTCTTAATCAGTCATGAAGCGTGGAAAACTACCGTGTGCTGTTAGCTTTATCACGTAACAAGCGATAAGTTAATTGATTTGAAAATATGTTCGTTTCTGAAAATGTTTGTTTTTTGTTATCTTTGACAATGAAAAGAAATGATGAATGTGATTTTTCTCGGACAATTCAAAAAGTCATTACGTGATATGTAGTATTGTATTTATAAAATTATTAATCAATAAATCGATGACTGGAAAATAATTAATTATTGTTAACTATTATTGTTATTATTATTATTATTATTGTCGGTAGGAAATTCTACATAATTGGAGAAATGGGTGCGAACTATACATACTAGACTCGGTGCACATATCGCATGTGTATCCAAGTCGTTACTATTTAGTGGTCGTGATAAGGTAGCAGATTATTATATCACACACCGGGGTTTTCAACTGAAGATTATTCGAAATTGTAACTGATAAAACAATTTTTTGTCCTAGGCACAAAGTTCTCAAATAGGTTATACCATGTTGTAGTGACAGAAATGAATGAAAACTAAAAAAATACACTAGGCGACTGCTAACACTTATATCTACCAGTAAACAAATTTTTATTGGTAGATAGTTATGTTTCTCTACATTCAAACACTTCACTTTCTCTACATTCAAACACTGCGAAAATAAAACCGACACGAGTGGGTATAAGATGCATACGACATCTAGGGACAAAAAAATATTTAAAATAGAGCATTAGACACTGATAATAATAGCAGCACTTTACGTAGCAAAAATTGATGTTCTCATTTGAGAACAGTATGCAATAGAGGGTTAATTTAATAATTTCAACTTATACAAAAAAAAACTACAAAAAATCAAACATGTAAACCTACACACAATACATGTACATGAGAAAATTATTTTTTTCGCGTTTTTGCATTAGTAAAACTTTTTTTATAAAATTCTATAAATTCAATTCTCTTCCTATTACGTTTCCTATTAAAATTAAAGCTAAATTAGATTCCGCAAGTTGGTCAAAAACAGAAAACATTTTTCTTCATCTGAAATAATGTGATGATTTCTTCTTTCACCGAAAAGACAATTTTGGCTTAATTTGTCTCTTTTTTTAAATTTGTAAACGTATCCCACGATTTTGCCAGTTCTATGTCCTCGGTTTTGACCACTTTTGCAATTAAAAACGCATTCATCACCTTGTTAAAAAAAAAATCTATTTTCGTAAGTTTTTGAATTTTTCCGATGGGATCTTTTGTTTATTTGCGTTTAGCAGCGCCTGCTAAAATATACTCGAAAAGTAGGGTAGGTCTTGAAAATCAAAGTACGTCACTGAATAGAATAAATAAAACTATAAACATTTCATTTAAAAGCAGGGTTCGGACGATATATATCATCGGATATATATCATGGATATTTATGAAACACACAATACCAAAAAATTCCCCCGTTTTTCAAATTTTTCCAGTTGCAGCAATATGAATAGTAAGCATGTCCTCTAATCAGGGGCGGCTCGTTATACAGAGCCAAGGAGTCATGGCACTACCTGTAGTTTCAAAATTTCACTTTTTCACCAGTTACTTTGGTCTAGGAAGATAAATCGTTCTTTCTTTCTTCAAAAAATAAGGAGGGCGGGGGGTCTATATTGTATAAGTGGTTTTACCATCTACATGTTCCACGAACCGCCACTGATTATAGCTGGTAACAATATGACAACCATCAAAAGTTGAAAAAACAGAGAAAAACATTGCAGTCTGCGCTTATAAAAATTGTAAAAAATTCATTTCGGCCAAAGTAAACTTCAAAATTTCAGAATGCATCCAGAATGAACCTAACTTTGATAATCCACTTCAATAGTTGACACATCGTGGCTGGAAACAAAATGGCAACCATCAAAAGTTGAAAAACAGAGAAAAAAATTGCACTCTGCGCTTATAAAAATTGTTAAAAATTCATTTCGGCCAAAGTAAACTTCAAAATTTCAAAATCCATCCAGAATGAACCTTACTTTGATAATCCACTTCAATATTTGACACATCGTGGCTGGAAACAAAATGGCAACCATCAAAAGTTGAAAAACGGAGAAAAAATTGCAGTCTGCGCTTATAAAAATTGTAAAAAAATCATTTCGGCCAAAGTAACCTTCAAAATTTCAGAATGCATCCAGAATGAACCTAACTTTAATAATCCACTTCAATATTTGACACATCGTGGCTGGAAACAAAATGGCAACCATCAAAAGTTGAAAAACAGAGAAAAAATTGCAGTCTGCGCTTATAAAAATTGTAAAAAATTCATTTCGGCTAAAGTAAACTTCAAAATTTCAAAATGCATCCAGAATGAACCTTACTTTGATAATCCACTTCAATATTTGACACATCGTGGCTGGAAACAAAATGGCAATCCTCAAAAGTTGAAAAAACAGAGAAAAAAATTGCAGTCTGCGCTTATAAAAATTGTAAAAAATTCATTTCGGCCAAAGTAACCTTCAAAATTTCAGAATGCATCCAGAATGAACCTAACTTTAATAATCCACATCAATATTTGACACTTCGTGGCTGGAAACAAAATGACAACCATCAAAAGTTGAAAAACAGAGAAAAAAATTGCCGTCTGCGCTTATAAAAATTGTAAAAAATTCATTTCGGCCAAAGTAACCTTCAAAATTTCAAGATGCATCCAAAATGAACCTAACTTTGATAATCGACTTCAATATTTGACACATCGTGGCTGGAAACAAAATGGCAACCATCAAAAGTTGAAAAACAGAGAAAAAAATTGCAGTCTGCGCTTATAAAAATTGTAAAAAATTCATTTCGGCCAAAGTAACCTTCAAAATTTCAGAATGCATCCAGAATGAACCTAAATTTGATAATACACTTCAATATTTGACACATCGTGGCTGGAAACAAAATGGCAACCATCAAAAGTTGAAAAACAGAGAAAAAATTGCAGTCTGCGCTTATAAAAATTGTAAAAAATTCATTTCGGCTAAAGTAACCTTCAAAATTTCAGAATGCATCCAGAACGAACCTAACTTTAATAATCCACTTCAATATTTGACACATCGTGGCTGGAAACAAAATGGCAACCATCAAAAGTTGAAAAACAGAGAAAAAAATTGCAGTCTGCTCTTATAAAAATTGTAAAAAATTCATTTCGGCCAAAGTAACCTTCAAAATTTCAGAATGCATCCAGAATGAACCTAACTTTGATAATCCACTTCAATATTTGACACATCGTGGCTGGAAACAAAATGGCAACCATCAAAAGTTGAAAAACAGAGAAAAAAATTGCAGTCTGCGCTTATAAAAACTGTAAAAAATTCATTTCGGCTAAAGTAACCTTCAAAATTTCAGAATGCATCCAGAATGAACCTAACTTTGATAATCCACTTCAATATTTGACACATCGTGGCTGGAAACAATATGGCAACCATCAAAAGTTGAAAAACGGAGAAAAAAAATGCACTCTGCGCTTATAAAAATTGTAAAAAATTCATTTCGGCCAAAGCTACCTTCTAAATTTCAGAATGCATCCAGAATGAACCTAACTTTCATAATCCACTTCAATATTTGACACATCGTGGCTGGAAACAAAATGGCAATCCTCAAAAGTTGAAAAACAGAGAAAAAAATTGCAGTCTGCGCTTATAAAGATTGTAAAAAATTCATCTCGGCCAAAGTAACCTTCAAAATTTCAGAATGCATCCAGAATGAACCTAACTTTGATAATCCACTTCAATATTTGACACATCGTGGCTGGAAACAAAATGGCAATCATCAAAAGTTGAAAAACAGAGAAAAAAATTGCAGTCTGCGCTTATAAAGATTGTAAAAAATTCATCTCGGCCAAAGTAACCTTCAAAATTTCAGAATGCATCCAGAATGAACCTAACTTTCATAATCCACTTCAATATTTGACACATCGTGGCTGGAAACAAAATGGCAATCCTCAAAAGTTGAAAAACAGAGAAAAAAATTGCAGTCTGCGCTTATAAAGATTGTAAAAAATTCATTTCGGCCAAAGTAACCTTCAAAATTTCAGAATGCATCCAGAATGAACCTAACTTTAATAATCCACATCAATATTTGACACTTCGTGGCTGGAAACAAAATGACAACCATCAAAAGTTGAAAAACAGAGAAAAAAATTGCCGTCTGCGCTTATAAAAATTGTAAAAAATTCATTTCGGCCAAAGTAACCTTCAAAATTTCAAGATGCATCCAAAATGAACCTAACTTTGATAATCGACTTCAATATTTGACACATCGTGGCTGGAAACAAAATGGCAACCATCAAAAGTTGAAAAACAGAGAAAAAAATTGCAGTCTGCGCTTATAAAAATTGTAAAAAATTCATTTCGGCCAAAGTAACCTTCAAAATTTCAGAATGCATCCAGAATGAACCTAAATTTGATAATACACTTCAATATTTGACACATCGTGGCTGGAAACAAAATGGCAACCATCAAAAGTTGAAAAACAGAGAAAAAATTGCAGTCTGCGCTTATAAAAATTGTAAAAAATTCATTTCGGCTAAAGTAACCTTCAAAATTTCAGAATGCATCCAGAACGAACCTAACTTTAATAATCCACTTCAATATTTGACACATCGTGGCTGGAAACAAAATGGCAACCATCAAAAGTTGAAAAACAGAGAAAAAAATTGCAGTCTGCTCTTATAAAAATTGTAAAAAATTCATTTCGGCCAAAGTAACCTTCAAAATTTCAGAATGCATCCAGAATGAACCTAACTTTGATAATCCACTTCAATATTTGACACATCGTGGCTGGAAACAAAATGGCAACCATCAAAAGTTGAAAAACAGAGAAAAAAATTGCAGTCTGCGCTTATAAAAACTGTAAAAAATTCATTTCGGCTAAAGTAACCTTCAAAATTTCAGAATGCATCCAGAATGAACCTAACTTTGATAATCCACTTCAATATTTGACACATCGTGGCTGGAAACAATATGGCAACCATCAAAAGTTGAAAAACGGAGAAAAAAAATGCACTCTGCGCTTATAAAAATTGTAAAAAATTCATTTCGGCCAAAGCTACCTTCTAAATTTCAGAATGCATCCAGAATGAACCTAACTTTCATAATCCACTTCAATATTTGACACATCGTGGCTGGAAACAAAATGGCAATCCTCAAAAGTTGAAAAACAGAGAAAAAAATTGCAGTCTGCGCTTATAAAGATTGTAAAAAATTCATCTCGGCCAAAGTAACCTTCAAAATTTCAGAATGCATCCAGAATGAACCTAACTTTGATAATCCACTTCAATATTTGACACATCGTGGCTGGAAACAAAATGGCAATCATCAAAAGTTGAAAAACAGAGAAAAAAATTGCAGTCTGCGCTTATAAAGATTGTAAAAAATTCATCTCGGCCAAAGTAACCTTCAAAATTTCAGAATGCATCCAGAATGAACCTAACTTTCATAATCCACTTCAATATTTGACACATCGTGGCTGGAAACAAAATGGCAATCCTCAAAAGTTGAAAAACAGAGAAAAAAATTGCAGTCTGCGCTTATAAAGATTGTAAAAAATTCATTTCGGCCAAAGTAACCTTCAAAATTTCAGAATGCATCCAGAATGAACCTAACTTTAATAATCCACATCAATATTTGACACTTCGTGGCTGGAAACAAAATGACAACCATCAAAAGTTGAAAAACAGAGAAAAAAATTGCCGTCTGCGCTTATAAAAATTGTAAAAAATTCATTTCGGCCAAAGTAACCTTCAAAATTTCAAGATGCATCCAAAATGAACCTAACTTTGATAATCGACTTCAATATTTGACACATCGTGGCTGGAAACAAAATGGCAACCATCAAAAGTTGAAAAACAGAGAAAAAAATTGCAGTCTGCGCTTATAAAAATTGTAAAAAATTCATTTCGGCCAAAGTAACCTTCAAAATTTCAGAATGCATCCAGAATGAACCTAAATTTGATAATACACTTCAATATTTGACACATCGTGGCTGGAAACAAAATGGCAACCATCAAAAGTTGAAAAACAGAGAAAAAATTGCAGTCTGCGCTTATAAAAATTGTAAAAAATTCATTTCGGCTAAAGTAACCTTCAAAATTTCAGAATGCATCCAGAACGAACCTAACTTTAATAATCCACTTCAATATTTGACACATCGTGGCTGGAAACAAAATGGCAACCATCAAAAGTTGAAAAACAGAGAAAAAAATTGCAGTCTGCTCTTATAAAAATTGTAAAAAATTCATTTCGGCCAAAGTAACCTTCAAAATTTCAGAATGCATCCAGAATGAACCTAACTTTGATAATCCACTTCAATATTTGACACATCGTGGCTGGAAACAAAATGGCAACCATCAAAAGTTGAAAAACAGAGAAAAAAATTGCAGTCTGCGCTTATAAAAACTGTAAAAAATTCATTTCGGCTAAAGTAACCTTCAAAATTTCAGAATGCATCCAGAATGAACCTAACTTTGATAATCCACTTCAATATTTGACACATCGTGGCTGGAAACAATATGGCAACCATCAAAAGTTGAAAAACGGAGAAAAAAAATGCACTCTGCGCTTATAAAAATTGTAAAAAATTCATTTCGGCCAAAGCTACCTTCTAAATTTCAGAATGCATCCAGAATGAACCTAACTTTCATAATCCACTTCAATATTTGACACATCGTGGCTGGAAACAAAATGGCAATCCTCAAAAGTTGAAAAACAGAGAAAAAAATTGCAGTCTGCGCTTATAAAAATTGTAAAAAATTCATTTCGGCCAAAGTAAACTTCAAAATTTCAAAATGCATCCAGAATGAACCTAACTTTGATAATCCACTTCAATATTTGACACATCGTGGCTGGAAACAAAATGGCAATCCTCAAAAGTTGAAAAGCAGAGAAAAAATTGCAGTCGGTGCCTCTAAAAATCGTAAAAAAATAATTTCGGCCGAACTAAGCTTCAAAATTTCAAAATTCATTTAGAATGAATGTAATTTTGATAATCCACTTCAATATTTGACACATTATAGCCAGGGGTGGCTCATTATATAGAGCCAAGCAGCCATGGCACTACCTGCAGTTTCAAGCTCCGCAAGAATATTTAATTAATTCTTAAAACATTTTTTCTCCAGTTAGTTTGGACTAGGAAGATAAATCGTTTTGTCTTTCTTCAAAAACTGAGGGGCGGGGGAGGGGTATATTGTATAAGTGGCTCTACCATCAACATGTTCCACGGGCCGCCACTGGCTCTAATATAAACTAGATATGGGCGAAATGACTCTTTTTTGTCGGAAAGAGTCGATTTTTCAAGTGACTCACGACTCTGTTAAAAATGAAAAAGTAAGTGTGAGCAAAAAAAAAACAAAAAGAAGGTCCTCACTTTGAAAATCCTTAGTGAAGATCAAAAAAGTCCTTATTTCAAAAATTTTTCAATTTGATGTCAAATATTTTTACAATTTAAATGTTATTGTTTTACTATCTTGTAAGCAACTGTGTTTGTTTGCAATAAATAAATATTATATAATTAATAAGTCATATAAACATAAATATTAATGACCAAGAATAAATATCAAGAAGTTTATATATATCGGATATACCGGGTGTGGCACTTAAGATGCCTCGGACCATAGCTCCTTTACGATAAAAGCTATCGAAAAAAATCTAAGAACAAAGTGGTGCATAGTTACCGTCGCTATGTTTTAAAAATATTTCTAATCATCAGTGGCGTGCCGTACTCCAGTGGCGTACCAAACTTATGTTTTTTTAAATGGAATGCCCTATTTTTTATTGCATATTTGGAAAGTGCTCGACGAGTACTTATTTTTTTATCTAACATGTTATACCCTTCACTTTAGCGGTTTCGCTGTTATAACCCCTTCTTTCAAAATTGCGCCCCATTTTTGAGATTTTTTTGTAGAGAAACTAATTGACGCCGGCGCCTAAATTTTGAATTGAGGTACAGGTTAAGACCTCGTATACCTTCACATAATTTTTTTTCGGGTAATTTATGGAAAAAAAATAATTTTTGATTGATCTTCGTATGTTGTCATTTTTTCCGAAAATTTCAAATGGCACCCCCCTAAAAAAATTACGGCGTTGTACAGCCAAAACTCTAAATTTTTCATTGGTGTAAAAAAAATTACACATTGCATAACAAAATTTCGGAGAAAAAAGGAATTTCATCGCAAATGTCGGGAAACGTTTTCCGTTCCCAAGTGTGCCATGAGAAAACAAAAGATTGGTAATTGTCAAAGTACCAAAACAAATACACAAATACGGTCAACATAATAGTATGTACCTATTTATTCAACATGATATGAAAAATGCAGATTAAGAAAATTTAACAACTTAAACTAAATGTTCGAAATGACGACCTTCCTGCTGGAGGCATAACCGCAACTTCTGGTGATATACCGCAGTTCATTATTTTCGGTAATAACTGCCTTCTTTCTAACTCTCCTTGGCCGTTTCACACTTCCCGTAGTAGTAAATCTCTCCAACACTTTTTGAAACGCACGTTCATTTGGATGTGCCCTGTGCGGATATCTCGCAGCGTACACTCGTGATGCCAAGAAACAATTCTTGTTACATTCTCCAAGAATAAATATCATGTCAACCATTTCCTCTTGAGTTCGGAACATTTTTAGAACGTTTATCAAAAATGACTTATGGCTGCTACTGACGTCTAATAATTTACTTTGACAATTACCAATCTTTTGTTTTCTCATGGCACACTTGGGAACGGAAAACGTTTCCCGACATTTGCGACGAAATTCCTTTTTTCTCCGAAATTTTGTTATGCAATGTGTATTTTTTTTTACACCAATGAAAAATTTAGAGTTTTGGCTGTACAACGCCGTAATTTTTTTAGGGGGGAGCCATTTGAAATTTTCGGAAAAAATGACAACATGCGAAGATCAATCAAAAATTATTTTTTTGCCATAAATTACCCGAAAAAAAATTATGTGAAGGTATACGAGGTCTTAACCTGTACCTCAATTCAAAATTTAGGCGCCGGCGTCAATTAGTTTCTCTATAAAAAAATCTCAAAAATGGGGCGCAATTTTGAAAGAAGGGGTTATAACAGCGAAACCCCTAAAGTGAAGGGTATAACATGTTAGATAAAAAATAAGTACTCGTCGAGCACTTTCCAAATATGCAATAAAAAATAGGGCATTCCATTTAAAAAAACATAAGTTTGGTACACCACTGGAGTACGGCACGCCACTGATGATTAGAAATATTTTTAAAACATAGCGACGGTAACTATGCACCAATTTGTTCTTAGATTTTTTTCGATAGCTTTTATCGTAAAGGAGCTATGGTCCGAGGCGTCTTAAGTGCCACACCCGGTATATCCGATATATTGATATTTATATAAATATCGGATATTTTCCGAACCCTGTTTAAAAGTGATAAGAAAAACAGTGGTTTGGCCGAAAATTAAAATTTAAGCAAACATTTAATTCCGGAAATCTTCCTTTTCAGGGCTTTATCGACAGTCCAATCAAAATCCGTCCCGCAATCCGCAAGCGCACCCATGGGTTCAAAGGAACAATCCAGGGAGTTTATGGCCGTGTTTCCGGACATAGTCAGGGATTTGACAGACGCCGGAAGGCACACCGACATTCCTGAAGTCACCAAATGGTACACGAAGGTGTTGCAGTACAACGTACCAAATGGAAAGAAGACCAGGGGATTAGCGGTTGTTTCCGCTTATAAGATGTTGGAAGATCCAGATCTGTTAACGCCAGAAAATATCAGGCTAGCAAACATCCTGGGATGGTGCGTAGAAATGGTAAGAAATCTAGACCTTATAATGTTAACACGCTATTTATTCAACTAGAAAACTGAATAACATGTTTACTGAATAAATTGTTTGGCCTTAATCGAGCCAATTAAACTATCGGTTTGATTAAATCGGCACTTTCTAGTTGCTACCATACATTAACAAGTTTAATAAATGACGGTGTAATTTTAATTAATTTATGGAATACGATATTACTTCTAGTGTTTAAATGATATCGAAGAGGTGTGAAAATTTATTGATTGAAAACGCAGCCAATAAACTAATTAATTATTAAAATAAATCCTGACGTCGCCAAATTTTAATGGGCTATGTTGCAAATTACACTTGTCAAAAGGTTATAACTTTCAGTCCGTTCAAATTGGGAAATTCTGCTGTATATGTAGAGTGGGCAATATTGGTTTTCAAAGACCACTTATTTCTCTCTTGCGTTTGGAATGGAATAAATTATTTATCGAAAATCCTATTTTGTGCTATGTGAATACGAGGGGCGTTTGAAAAGTCCGTGCAAAAATATAAACTACTAACGTGTTTGGGGTAAACCCCCTTTTAGGCTTATACACTTCGTTCACAATGTTCTAGTTTGTTGATCCCTTCCGAATAATAGGATTTGTCCATGTCTGCAAAATATCCATTAGTGTCTGCAATCACCTCCTCCTTTGAATAAAATCTTTGTCCCGCCAGCCATTTCTTCAAATTGGGGAACAAATAGTAGTCCGAGGGAGCCAAGTCTGGAGAATAGGGGGGATGTGAAGCGAGTTGGAATCCTATTTCCATTAATTTTGCGACCACAACTGCTAAGGTGTGTGCTGGTGCGTTGTCGTTGTGGAAAAGGACTTTCTTGTGGGCCAATCGCGGGCGTTTTTCTTGCAGCTCGGTTTTCAAACGGTCCAATAACGATAAATAATATTTACCTGTAATAGTTTTACCCTTTTCCAGATAGTCGGATTATCCCTTGCGAATCCCAAAAGACAGTCGCCATAACCTTTCCGGCCGAAGGAACGGTCTTCGCCTTTTTTGGTGTAGATTCCCCCTTGGTAACCCATTGTTTAGATTGTTGTTTGGTCTCAGGAGTATAATAATGTATCCGTGTTTCATTCACAGTGACGAAACGACGCTTTAAGTCCTCCGGATTCTTCTGAAACAGCTCGAATCACTCGACTTCCTTGATTCACACGAATGCCAAACACCAGTGGCGGCTCTTGGAATATGTTGATGGTAGAGCCACATTTATCTACCTAGACCAATTGAATATTTTGGCCAAAAAAATCAAATGTTTGGAACAAAACAGCCTAAGATCTAAAATATCGGCCAAAAAAATCAAAAATCCTCGTTTAAAAATAAAAATGCAGACCAAAAAATTTAAAATACAAGCAAGAGAAAAATCATTTGCCATTTTCAGCCCCAAAAATAACTCTTTTTAGCTTAAAATAAGATCCAACGAGACATTCGAAAATACTAGCAAAAATAAAAATTTAAAAAAATTCTCACAATAAAATCAATAAAACAAGTTAAGAAAATCTAAAATGTGGGACAAAACATAAAAAATTAGGACCAAAAATCTAAAACTTGTACCCAAAAATCAAAGTGGTAGACCAAAAAATCAAAATTTTTAACAAACGAATCGAAAATTTAAGTCGAAACAAGGAAAATTTTGGCCAAAAGACCTAAAAATTGAAACCAAAACAATCGAAAATACAAAATCTAGGCCAAAACAGTAGGGCCTAAAAAGGTGAAAATTTAGACAAAACATCGAAAACTCGGGCTTAAAAATAAAAGATGCAGACAAAAAATCAAAAATTTCTAAAAACCAATCGAAATTTTTCGTCAAAATAAAAATATTTAGACCAAAAAATAAATAAATCTACAATATAGCCTAAAACGGTAAAAATTTACACAAAATATCGAAAACGGGCATAAAGATAAAAATTGCAGACAAAAAAATCGAAAATTTCTACAAACCAATCGAATATTTTGGTCAAAATAAAGAAAAATATAAAGAATTGGAACAAAAAAATCTAAAATATGGGCCAAAGAATCAAGAATCCTGATCTAAAAATAAAAAACGCAGACTTAGGTAGAAGCAAAATAATTTGCCAAAAATAAGTTTCTGGGCAGAAATTCGAAAATAATAGCAAAAAATTTAAAAAATCACGAAATGAAATCACAATCCAAGTTAAAAAAATTAAAATATGGGATAAAAAAATAGACTAAAAATCTAAAATATACGATACAAAATTTAGACCAAAATTCTAGCATAAAAATAAAAATGGTGGACCAAGGAAAGAAAAATTTTAACAGACAAAGAAAATTTTAGGGCAAAAGATAAAAGAAAATAAAAATCTACAATGTTGGCCAAAAAATCGAAAATTTAGACAAAACATCGAAAACTCTGGCGTAAAGATAATATTTTTTTTTTATTATTTATTTATTATATTATAAGTCTGGCACTATTTTAATACTTAAGTCTGATATATTATTTTATCGAAATTGACGAATGTATCTATAAAGTGTATAGAAATAACATAATAAAGATTATTGATATTGATATTGATATTGATTCAATAGACTAAACGGAAAATCAAAAATGGGGACCAAAAAATCGAAAATTTTGACAATAAAATCGAAAAGTAAGGTCAAAATTTAGGTTAAAAGATTTAAAGAATAATAATTAAAATGTGTAATGTTGGCCAGAAAGTCGAAAATTTAGACATTGTAGAGAAAATTCGGTCCTAAAGATAATAAATGCAGACTAAAAAATCGAAAATTTCAACAAACAAAACTCGGAAAAAATAAAAAAAAACTCGCATACAAATCAATAATTCAGGTTATGGATATTTTAATCAAAATCAAATCAAAAGAACTAGATTATTTAAATTAAAATTTCGGCCCGAAAAATGAAAAATGCGGACCAAAGAATAAAAACTTTGAACAATTAAATCGAAAATTTAGGTCAAAATAAAGAATATTTAGAATATTAAAAAAAAAAATCGAAAATACAAAGATAAAATATTTTGACCAAAAATATCGAAAATACAGGTCAAAAATTTAAAAAATCGTCGGGAAAAATAAAAAATGCGGACCAAGCAGTCGAAAATTTTACCAGTTAAATCGAAAATTTATGTCAAAATAAATAATTTTTGGGCCAAATAATCAAAAATTTAGACAAAAAAATCGAATATACAGGTTAAAAATCTAAAAATTAAAAATTTGTCTCGAAAAATCATCTGGACCAAAAAAATCGAAAATTTAAACAGTTAAAACGAAAATTTATGTCAAAATAAAGAATATTTAGGTCAAAAGATCAAAAATTTAGACCCAAAAGAATAGAAAATACCGGTCAAAAATCTAAAACATAAAAATTCGGCAGGAAAATCAAAAATGCGGGCCAAAAAGTTCAAAATTTAAACAATTAAATCGCAAATTTATGTCAAAATTAAGGATATTTAGGACAAAAGAGAAAATATTGTAACCAAAAATATCGAAAATACAGATCAAAAATTTAAAATTCGTCGGGAAAAATTAAAAATGCGAATCAAATAATCGAAAATTTAGGTTAAAATAAAGAATATTGAAGCCAAATGATCAAAAATTTAGACAAAAAAAATAGAAAATACAGGCTTAATAATAAAAAAAAAATCGATTTTTTAGCCTGCATTTATTATCTTTAGGAGCGAATTTTCTCTACAATGTCTAAATTTTCGACTTTCTGGCCAACATTACACATTTTAATTATTGTTTTTTTAATCTTTTAACCTAAATTATTCTAAATATTCTTTATTTTGACCTTACTTTTCGATTTTATTGTCAAAATTTTCGATTTTTTTGTCCCCATTTTTGATTTTCCGTTTAGTCTGCATTTATTATCTTTAGACCAGAGTTTTCGATGTTTTGTCTAAATTTTCGATTTTTTTGGCCAACATTGTAGATTTTTTATTTTCTTTTATCTTTTGCCATAAAATGTTCTTTGTCTGTTAAAAATTTTCTTTCCTTGGACCATCATTTTTATTTTTATGCTAGAATTTTGGTCTAAATTTTGAAGAAATGAAACACACAGGTCAAATATTTAAAATATAGGCAAAAAAAATCAAAAATGCCGGTGCTAAAAATAAAAAATGCAAACAATAAAATTGAAAAATCAAGAAAAACAAAAATAATTTGCCATTTTCAGCCCCCAAAATAACTCTTAACCTCTTCACGCCCAGGTCGCCACATGTGGCGATAAACAAAGAGAAAGGAAACAAAAATATTTTACAAATAAAAAATCTTTAGCGCCATCTATGGAATATTTTTCATATTTTTTGCATAAATGAGTAAGTTTGTGACAATGGAATAATATTTCATAGAAAATCGTAACAACAAAAAAGTAAATTTTCAGTAAATGGGATTATGCTGTAACCCAATCAAAGCAGCATGGGCGCGAAGTGGTTAAAAACCAAAAGATAAGCACAAAAAATCGAAAATTTAGACAAATATCAAAAATTCACGGTTAAAAAAATGCAGACCAAAAATCCGAAAATTTTAACAAAAAAAATCAAAAAGTTTAACCAAAATAAAGAATATTCCAGGCAAAAACTCTAAAATTTGGAACGAAGAAATGAAAAATACAGGTCAAATAAACGAAAATAATTTGCCATTTTCAGCTCCCAAAATAACACTTTAGCTCAAAATTTGTTGCCGACCAGAAACTCGAAAACGGTAGTCAAAAAGTAACCAAAAATTTAAAAAATTCGCCCATAAAAAATAATAATTCAAGTTAAAAAATCTAAAATGAAGGGCAAGAATCAGAAACTGTACTTGAAAATATCGGTAAAAAAAATAAAAAAGTTGCATATAAAAAGCAATCATTCAGGTTAAAAAAATTTAAAATGTAGGATAAAAAATTCAAAACTTTGACCAAAAATTCGATCCTAAAAATCAAAATTGCGGACCAAAAATTCGAAAATTTCAACAAAAAAATCGAAAATTTAGAAGAAAATTATTTTCTTTGGAAATTTGTAAAGACACATTATTCAAAATTAGTCTGTCAAAATATCAACTATCTGTTGCAATTAATGTAGAATTTCCATGCAAATTTCTGAAAAATGCGCCTTATTGGTCATCAAAATTTGCTTTTTAATGCAACCATTTTTGTTGTGGTAAACTTGCGATTATTTTCTTTGGAAATTTGTAAAGACGCATTATTCAGAATTAGTTAGTTACAGTCTAAACCATCTGTTAAAATAAATGTGCATTCCCTACGTGAATTTTTGAAAAATGTCCCTTTTTGGTCATCAAAATCTTCTTTTTAGTGCAACCATTTTTGTTGTGGTAAACTTGCGATTGCTTTCTTTGGAAATTTGGACATTATTCAGAAATATTAACCATCTGTTGAAATAAATGTGGAACTTCCACGCGGTGTTACAGGTGTTGTTTAACATTTAAAAAGTTTTTTTAAGAATCGGTTAAAAATTCTTGCTGAGCTTGACTCTACAGGTAGTGCCACGGGGCTCCGTGGCTCTATATAACGAGCCGTCCCTGTATAATAGTATATTGTACAACGAGCATATAATGATGGCTATTAATCACGAGATCGATGTTTGCGGAACGAGCCGTAGGCGAGTGGAGCAAATCGTTTGAGTGATTAATAGCCATTATATGCGAGTTTTACACTATACTTTGTTCACGAAAATTAAAATCAAAATAAAAAAAAACAAAAACAAAATTAAAATCGAAATTAAAGTTGTGATTACAATTACAATTGAAAAGAAATAAAATCAGTATCAAACAGGGTAAACAAAATATTATCATAAATCGCGTTCTGTGAATTAAAGTGCGAATTAGCGTGTTTAATAACCATATTAAACACGCAAATGCGTGTGCGTGTTTAATAAGCATATTAAACACGCAAATGCGTGTCTAAGAAATTGAGTGTACCTCATTAATGCTGCCCATAGAATTAAATAATGCGCACATTATAACATTTTCGTGAACAAACATTTTTTTGGTGGAATCTGTATATTCATATTTTTGTCAATTATCGTTGAAAATTGACAAATACTCAACTACTTGTGCGATATTAACACTATTTATTATTATTTCGCTCTTGCATCTAAAATTTTTACGCAAATAGAAATCGGCCTTTACATTATTTGCAAGTACAAAAAAAACCTTAACGCAGGATAATTATTTATTTTGAATAAATTCATCACTAGAGCCCCAGTATTTTTATTCGTATTTGTTCCACGTGGTATCTCAAAATTTTTACAAAACGACGAAGAGGTGCATTTTCTTAATAAACAAATTTGGTGAAATCCTTGTAAAAAATAAACTGTACTTCCACTTTTGTACTCTAGAAATCACCATATTAGAAAATTCTGATATTCTACATATAAAATTCCCTCCAAAACTCAGTTATTCTAGATTATGTTATGTGCCAAAATGAATGTTCCTCGAGGGTTTCGGATATTTACCGAAACCCTCAAAGAAACTTTCTTAAACCATAAACCTCAACCTGTTTTGTTCTCTAGAAGCCATTTTTATGCATTACACTAAGAATAAATAATAATACACATGATTAACTTAAATTATATCTAATGAAATCCAAATTAACTAATATGAAAACAAAATACTAGAGTTCATCAGTTCTACAAGGACTCGGCGATATTCCGATTAAAACATTTCACTTCTCGATCAAACGTAAACAAAACGTTACGTAATCTATTTACCTCTTTGATATATAATAAGCGTGCAACCTATTTCACCTTGAGTCTTTTCTCTAAAATTTCATTTGCATCCGTCTGGTGTCTGGTATCCGATTACACAACATGTTTGACAATCACCAAATTATGAATTCATTTGGCAAAAAAATAAACGAGCTAATTCGATGCACACATACACCGGTTTTAAAACTCGTTCCGGACGCTAATCTCAAAGGAGTTTTTATGAATAGTTATTCTACCCCAACATTGAATCACGCACATTTACCGGATTTATTTGCGACGCAAAATTATTATTTGTTGGCGAGAAGCTATAATTATCATGTTATCTTTTGAAAATAGTCAGTATAAATTGGTGTTTTTCTTGTGTGTATCATTCATTGAAAAATTTATTGAATTAATTTTCCATTTTAAATATTTTTGGAATAAACAAAATAACAAGTATTTCTTTTGCGCCTCTTGTTTAAAAAGATTGAATATTGAATATATTAGAGATAGCAGTAACCTTCACACTACAACGCAGAACAAGCCAGACGAGACTGGATAAACCAAAAAGGAAATGTAATTTATGCTGGAGACTTCTACTTCGTTATACATTTTGAATGAACGATTATTATTTTGTTCTGTATTACAAATATTTATATTTGTGACTAGTTGTGATACCCCAGCTTACCATAATGAAACTAAAAGCTTTAGTTTGATAATAGTAAAACTGTAGTAGCAAATACTAATACTTATGTTCAGGGCCGATCCTACCGGAGGGCTAGAAGGTGCATGGCACGTGGGTGGCGATTAGAGGGGAGGTGAAACCGGCGAAGCCCGCGAAACGAAAGACAAAGCTGCGCATTTTGTTTCCTATGTAAATTATTTGGAAAAGGAAATATTAAAATTATAATTACGGGTTTTAAAGACTTACGCCATTGTGCTGACCAATTTGTAAAACATGAGAACAGTGCAAAGTATATTGAGTGTCTCCAAAAATAGTGGGAGTTCAAAATCCGTTTAAATAAATAAAAATCATAGACAAAAAAAATTTGAATTTGAGAAAAAACGATGGAGGGCTATTGTAGAAAGAATGATTGCTATTGTATACTTTTTAACAAGTCGCTTTTAGACGAAGTAGTTCCAATCTCTATTAGAGAAATAGCGATTTTTTAAAGGCAGCAGAAATGCTAGCTAAATTTGACCCCTTATTGTCAGATCATTGAAATAAAATTGAAAATCTAAAGAGAACACAAAACATGAGTTAATTCAAATTTCATATTTTGCAATAAAAACACAGAGTTTTGTTTTTCAACTGGGAAATCCATGTTATCAGTTTGGCTAGGTCGATTTTTGAATACGGTATGTGCTATCCTATTCTTCGTACAGTTTAAGATTAAAGAGGGTTTTTATAATTAAATTTTCACGAATTTTCTATCTGTATAGCCGAGAAAATTCTATTTTCGGCCACCTCTCGCTCATCAAAATTTTATCAAAATGAAAAATCCATCTCTGGTGTAACATATAATGCTAGTTTATATAATAATAATAATAATAATAATAATAATTTATTTGTGTTAGGAATATATAATTTTACACAGGTCAGAATTAGATAAATTAAGTAAAACATTTACACTATGAATAAATGACAATAGATTACATAATAATAATAATAATTATAAACTGATTACATAAGTTTTACCCAGTAAGCGAGGTTACACACAAATATACATATTAGAGTGGTTCTTATTTTAGAAGTATATGAAAATCAACGGGACAACCGGGAAACTTGTTCGTATAGATGAAAAACTAATAACCGTAAATTTTGAGCTATATCGAACATTGCGTAACCGAGCCCTAGCCCTCTAAAATTTGAAAAAGTGGGTTTATTCCCTTTTTTTCATTTTGGTCCACCCTAATATTAAACGGTCCACCCTAATGGCCAAATTATATATTATGTCGATAGAGGACGTTAATGTGAATCCAAAACGTGTTTATTTGTTGAAATTGGACTAAAATTGACGAAGTTATTAATGTTTTACGAAACTACAAGCCAAAGATCTAAAATATCGGCCGGAAAATCAAAATCCGTGGACTAAAAGTAAAAAATGCAGACCGAAAACTTGAGAATTCAAGTAAAGGAAAATTAATTTGCGATTTCCACCCCCAAAATAATTCTTCAGCTCAAAGTAAGTTTCTGACCAGAAACTTGGAAATAACAGCCAGAAAATAAAACATTAAATCACCCAACAAAATCAATCACTCAAGTTAAAAAATCTAAAAAATATGAAGAAAATCAGAAAACGCAGATTAAAAAAATTGAACAAAATTTCTGCCAAAATAAGGAAAAATTTATACCGCAAGTTGAAAATGCAAGTAAAAAAATCTAAAATAGAGGTCAAAAATTGAAAATTAACAATTGTGGCCAAAAATCAAACATTTTGACTCGGACCTAAAAATAAAAAATGCAGACCAAACAAATCGAAATTTTCTGCCAAAATAAAGGAAATGTAGGACAGAAGATTTTGAATTTAGACTACAAAATCGAAAATACAGGTCAAAAATCAGAAATATATACTAAAAAAAAATCCACAATCGGGACCAAAAAATCAAAAAATTTGACCAAAAATCGAAAACTCTGGTTTAAAAATAAAAAAATGTAGACACAATAATCAAACATTCAGGTTACAAATTCAAACTATAGGGCCAAAAATAAGAAATTCGAGCCTAAAAATAAAAAAATACGGATCAGAAAATTGAAAATTCAGGCCAAAATAAAGAATATTTCGAATGAATGATCACAAAAGAAAAAACAGGCCAAATATCTTAAATATGAGCCAAGAAAACAAAAATCCCGGTCTGGAAATAAAAAATGGTGACCAAAAAAATGAAAATTCAAGTAAAAATAAAACAATTGTTCTTATATATAGCATTAGAATTAATATAATTTTTCATAATTTTGCGCTCTGTTCAAAACATTGTATCACACAATTTGATCAAGGTATGTATCCAGCTTTTTCCAAAATCTTTATGTCGAATGAATTTTGAGTTTTTTTAGAAAAGTTTCAAATCGATTTTTATATTTATTTCAAGCCACCAAAATGATAACATTTTTTTGCGATTTTCCTCAGTGATTACATGAAATTATAACAAAATCTGGTGATGGTGTATAAGCAGTTTTTCGCATAATAATAATCTCAAATGATTGTAATTTCAGAAAATTTTAAGTTTTTGTTTGACAATTGTTTTTGTATATTCTTGAGAGCATTAAAATGATTATAATTTTTCAGTTCGCGTGCTGTTCAAGTAAAAAATTGGTTTTGATATTTATCCAGATTTTCCCACAATCATAATTTCAAATAAATTTTGAGTTATTTTGGAAGGTTTTAAATCGTTGGCAGTTGTTTTTATATTTATTTCAAGCCACCAAAATTATAACAATCTTTTTCCGATTATTCGCACTGATTACAAGAAATTATCACAAAATCTGGTGATGGTGTGTAAGTATTTGTTTACGTAATAATAATCTCTAATGATTTTTGAGTAATTTTAGAAAATGTAAGGTTTTTATTTGACAATTGTTTTTGTATTTTTTTGAGAGCATTAAAATTATTACAATTTTCATAATTTCACGCGCTGTTCGAATAGAAGTATCACAAAATTTGGTTCAGGTGTGTACCAGATTTTCCCAAAATCGTAATTTCGAATGATTTTTGAGTAATTTTGGAAAGTTTTGAATTGATGGCAATTGTCTTTATATTTACTTAAAGCCACCAAAATTATAACAATTTTTTACGATTTTTCGTGATAACTGATTACATTAAATCTGCTGATTTTTCACATAATAATAATAATTCCGAATGATTTCTAAGTAATTTTAGAAAATTTTAAGTCGACAACAATTGTTTTTATATTTGTTTGAGAGCATTAAAATAATTACAATTTTCCATAATTTCGTGCGCTGTTCAAATAAAAGTACACAAAATTTAGTTTTGGTGTGTATCCAGATTATTCCGGAATCATAATTTCGAATGTATTTTGAGTTATTTTAGAAAGTTTCATTTGAATCGATTTCGATGGCAATTATTTTTGTATTTATTTGAAACCATTAAAATTACTACAATTTTTCATAGTTTCGCGCGCTATTGAAATAAAATGTATATAAAATTTGACGTTAGTATGGATGTACCTTTTCAGGAAAACATAATCTCGATTAAATTTTGAGTAATTTTGGAAAGTTTCATGGGTGGGCCTTAGCCTACAATCGAGACAGTAGACTCGAAATATGGGTTTTAACCGTAGGTTTGTGTTTAATTTGTAAAGATCCAACTGTTAAAACTGTGGTCATATGTTAAACTTTTAGGATTGTAGGATAATCGAAAATTTTAACAAACAAATCGAAAATTTAGACCAAACTAAAGAATATTGAGGCCAAACAAATTAGTAAAAAAATGGGTGAAACTTGCCAAAGATCTTAAATATGAGCCAAGAATCCTGGTCTAGAAATAAAAAATGCAGACCAAAAAATTGAAAATTATAGTAGAAGAAAAATTTGTAGCCCCAAAATTAAATTTTTAGCCTAAAATAAGTTTCCGACTCGAAACTCGAAAATAATTGCCGAATATTTAGGTGACACAATCTAAAATAAAGAATAAAATCTCAAAAATTTATACCAAAAAACTCGAAAATACCGCAAAAAAATAAAAAATGTGCGCAAAATAATCAATAATTTAGTTTAAAAATCCAAAATAAGTGTTGTTATGGCATAAAGAATGGCAAAATTTGAATAAGCACTCTTCTTGAAAAGCTGCAGCACATAATTTGTTAAAAAAAAGATTTGTTTGATGTTGCTCCTGAAAATGCATTGCAAACAATGATAATTGAAGAAGACAATCAATTTCTACTAATGCAGAGAGAGTGTAAGACCAGGATCAATGATTGGTATTGAAAGAAAGTTTTGCAGTGCAAGTGAAAAAGTGACGTTTGAAGCGCTTAGTAGAAGAGGCTAGAAGGAAGAGAAAATCTGATCAAGAAATGGCAGCGAAAATAGAAATAACAGCCCAGCTGATTTGACTAATAATACTGCCTCAGATCTGGATCAGGAAATAGAACCATAACCACAAGCATTGTATTTATCAGTGAAGGGATCTCATCTGCTTTAGACAAGTATAAAATAAGTGACAGAAATGCCGCACATCTTCTAATTACCGTCGATGAAGGATTAGGTCACAAAACATCGAAATATACGAGTATGATATAACTGTAACATTCACAACTCTGTCAATTTTAGTCAGATTTTAACAAATAAATTCGTTTTGAATTCGTATTAACATCCTCTGTCGACACAGTATATCATTTGACCATTTGACCGCGAATGAAAATCTCGGTCGCAATTCAAGAAATACTTGCCCTCTCGATATTATGACTATTTCACTGATGTTTTCTCAGGTTGAATTGTTAGTTCCAATGCTAGTACTGTTGCTTCGGTGGCAAATGATGATGTTTGAGAGTCTGTATCTATTAATCCCTTGACATATTTATTCGTGGAATATGTTGATGCCACTTATACAATACGCCCCCCCCCTTGAAGAAACAAAGAACAAATCTAAAGGTAGTGCCATGGCTCCTTGGCTCTATATCACGAGCCGCCTGATTGTGGACAATATGATGATACTGCAAAATACAAAAACTCATTTTCTTATTTCGTGGTACATTTTTCTTAACGGATTAATTCGACAAGCAAGTTTTCTTGTAATGTTTTGGCCACCAATCCTTCCAGTTTAATATATCAGGTGTGGATATTTCCTTTACAGTGAAGTTGTTTTTCTTACTGGATTTTATTATCATTCTTGTGTATTCATGTATCGAATATATTCGGTCAGATTTGTTTATGAGTCTCTTTACTAAACCGAAATCCCTGTCACAGGTTAAAAAGGAATTCCCCCAAATTGGATAAAACTGCTGAATTTTTTGAAATCGTCCAGTTTGAACCAGTGCCATGCAGAACCTTACTAATGTATGGTTCTTATTCTGGCCCGGACAATTATCTGAAAAAAGTCGGAGTTCTATAGAGTTTGTATCCGCATAATTAATAAGATAATCAAAAATGAATGAACAAACTTCGTTCGGGCCCTTAAAAGCAATTCCCTCAATGTATATGTAAAAGTAAGATTTTCCATTCTTTTGTATACAAAATACATTGATGCTGAGTTGTGTTGGGTAAAATACTTCTTGCACTGGGATTTGAGGAAGCTGCAAATTTTGCATATAGTCAAATGCAATGGCAGTTATTCCATCATTTTTCTTAATCTCTTCTTCGGTGCTCTTTAGACAAGTATAAAATTTTTCAGCTCTGCGTTTGTGCAATATTAGACCAGCTGTTGCAGCTCGTTTTGCAGCTTCCCCTAGTGATGGACCCGTTCTGAAAGCCATTAGTTTTAGAAACCTACCTTGTACTGCTTCAAGTTGTTGGGATGCCGAAATAGTATATGGAAACCATAGGAGAGAAGTGTACTCTAAGTGAGGTCGAACCAATGTCAAGTAAAGGGATCTTAAGGTAGCAGCTTTGAAATCCGCTGAGAATCTTCAGCGATCTACAGCAAATATCCGAAATATGCTTTCTAAAATTCAACTTACATGTAAAGGTCACACCCAAGTCTTTAATATGAGAAACTTGCACCAAACGATGATTGTCAATTGAATATTCAAAGCTACTACCGGATTTTCGAGAAAAACACATGTGGAAACGCTTACTTAAATTTAGATCTAAATAATTGTATTCGCATCAAAGAGCTAAACGATTCAGGTCATCTTGAAGTTCGATCTGGTCAGCCCTAGAACTGATACTTCTATATATCTTTAGGTCATCATCATACAGGAGAAAATGACTGTTTCGAAGGTACAAACCAATGTAGTTTATAAACAATATAAATAAAATTGGTCCACAGTGGGAACCCTATGGAATACCAGATGATATCCGCATGTAGTTCGAAAGGTACTTGCCGATATGTACACGCTGAGTTCTATTAGTTAAATAACTTTTAAGCCAACCAACCACACTGTCACCAAAACCCATGGATTTTAATTTGTGTAACAATATACTATGCTGTACTTTGTCGAACGCCTTAGAGAAGTCACTATATATCGCATCAACCTGCAAACCATTCTCTAATGCATCCGACAAAAACGTTTGGTACAACATTAAATTGGTAACAGTGGACCCTCCTTTAAGAAAACCATGTTGCTGGCTTACAATTGTATGAGCACATGATCTTACAAGCTGCTCAGAAACTAAAAAATCTAACTGTTTGGGTATAACTGATTGTATTGAAACACCTCTGAGGTTCTGTATATTTCCCCTACATCCATTTTTATAAATAGGAACGATATAACTGTCCTTCCAAGCTTGAGGCAATATACCAGAAACTAATGAACAAGTGAACATGGTATGAATAGGTTTGCACCTCTTCAAAAAGTATGCAGGAATACCATCAGGACTACAGGACTCCGGGAGACCAGACAAACAATTAAAAACCTCTGTAACAGTAACACCGAGACCGATCAAACCAATAGTATTATCTGAGAATGAGAAATTACATTACACGGATCAATATATGCTGCCGTGAAATGAGATGCAAATAAGTCAACATTCCGTTCAGTTGTATCACTTAACTAATTTCTTAAATACATTCGTTTTGGAAAGCCATTTTTCTTGCGGCATGTATTTACATGATTCCAAAAATGTTTTGGATTATTATTAATTTCACTTTCTATACGGGCAATATATCTTTTATATAATGAACTACTTAAATCAGAACATTGTTGTCGCTTATTCCTAAATATATCATAATCAGATCTTAATCCACTCCTTTTATATTTGGCATGAGCAGATTGCTTTGACTTAAACAATTTGAACAATTTAGAATTGAACCACTTTGGGTGCTTGGGACAAATAGATTAAAAACTGAATACAGAATATTAATAAAATTAAGGACATTAACATCAATACTTTCACTTGAAAAGACTAATTAATCATCTTTTAAATTCCAAAACGTATCAAACAATATTTCTTATAAGTGAATTGTTTGTAGTTTTACATAAAATAGTAAAATTAAAGATCTATTCTACAAATTCTTTTATTGAAAGCCTCTAACTTTTAAATCTGATATCGATTATTCAAATACCAATATATGACAAAATGTATGTTATTTAAAAAACGGTATTTTTTTCCTTTGTAGATTGTAATATAATATTTTCATTTTAATTAATTTGAAACCTCATTTGGAAATGGCTTGTCTATTTTTTACCTACTTAATAAAATTAAGTATTTTACTTTAATTTCAAAATTTCATGTAGTTTACAAATTGAATATTAGTCCAATTGTAAACTATTTCTTAGAGAAACATGGTAATCATTATTAAATTCATACAAAAATGGAATTCAGGTACTTTATTTTTGCATGCACATAATCTGTTATTGTTCACTAATTATACAATACATTTTTGCTAGAACTACATAATCTAATCATCAATACACATGATAAGGATACAGATATATTGATTGATATTTGAGTATATAGAATATAAAATAAATTCTTGTTTAATGTTTGCATTTGTTGACATTTTATTATTTACAATAAATAAATAATAAATCGACAACATAAACTTGCAGTAAACAACGAATAAATAAATTATAGATTATAATTGAATTTCCTGTAATTATAAAGCCTTGAATATACTTGATTATATTGATATTATAATTTCGATTATCTGCGAATATTTATTCTGGTTCGTTTAAGCGCAAGCGAGCGAAATCCTCGAAAACGATATTATCATCATCATCAGCGTAACAGCTGTTTTCGTAGCGAGATCTCTCGATCGATTTCATCTTCTTCAAAGCGGTAGCCCGTTCCTTTTCAACGGTTCCAGGAGCTGGGTGGAGTAGCTTCAGGGGAACATCCGTTGTCAATTCTCCTCCAAGCGTTCCGCAGTTTAATTTTACTCGCACAGAGTAGGATATTATGATACCAATAGCTTCTGCTGGACATTTACCTTCGGGAACTAGGGTGGAGCTGGCCAAATTGACATCATCATCTTTCAGATGTCCATCCAGAGCAATTCCACGCCTGTCCTTGTTGCTGGATGCAACGGGCACTAAGTATACACATTTGGTGAATGATGCGCCAGGGGTGATAGGGCAGCCTTCTCTTGATTCAAGACTGGCCACGTATTTCGATAATTGGGCATTGATCATAGTAACCTCGCAATGTTGGACTACGTAGACTTTGATGTTCTTAACTGATTTTCTTGAGTTGTTGCTGATTACCACATTTGCCCCAATTTTTTCTCCATGGTAGTAAATTTCCCTATCTAAAGTAACTTCAAGATTGATTTTACCGTTAGAGAAAGTGAATCCTTTCGAAACCAAAGAGCTGGGCAGTCTGCGTCCCCTTGAGATCGGAGCGTACTGCAATTTCTTAATCGCCAAAGTTACAGTACTTCTCTTGTGTCCGGGATCGTCCTCATTCTCTCCGACAAAGATCCTGACGCTGTAATCCACTCCAAGAGGCTTTCCGGTCTCCTCCTCGCCGTGCTGAAGAGTAACGGAACTCGGGGCCATTTCGGGGAATCGGAACAGGAACGGGTAGGCGTTGGGTGCCATCTTCTTGATGAGCTTCTCCTGAATAGGAGACACCTCGATCTTCTCGGTTTTCTTGCATGGTACAATCTCCCCACGAGCGATTATCATTTCTTTGCTAAACTTGACTCCCATAACCTCGTCTTCTTCGCGGCCGTAGCGGTACGTGGTGACCACTTGGCCGAAGACACGTCTTCCTCGCAGGTAGTCATTCTCGACGACGACGATTCCATCGATCGGATCAACATGGTCAAGGTGGTCTACGAAATCTCTCTTGCTTAGGTAAACTGTAAGCTTACCATTTGGTGTTGTTTTTTTGAAAACTTTTACGGAAACCACCATTAGTTGTTTTATTGATGTATTGGTGCTCGGAAGTAATGCTAGTGATACGTGAAAGCACTAGTACTGAAATTCACTGCCCACATGCATACGCTTTTATAAGAAAGGTTCTTGTGAGGTTTCCTAAGCACATAATTCAATATAGACTTAATTGAATCATAAAATGTACGTAAAATATCACGTTATATAATAGCATTAATCAATTTATTATAATAGAATCATCATTATGCAATTTATGTTTTGAGTGACGCATTTATTGAATAGAGATTTGCTCATTATCACATTTAACATAATATGGCGAACGACAAAATGCAATTTTAATAGAATATTAAATCAGTATTTACTGTAGGAAAATGCACTACAAATCTTCACAAATTACAAAATAAAAGTTGATGGATCAGGTAGTTACCGTGAAAAACTAAAATCCTTAACTGTCAGGTAGAAACTGGAAAAAATATACAAACGAGACATTCATACTTCCGCTGCTACAATCAGTGGCGGCTCGTGGAAAATTTTGATGGTAGAGCCACTTATCATACACAATATATCTCACCGCCTTCTTTTTGACGAAAGAAAAATCGATAATTAAAAACCTTTACTTGTTGCAGAAGCACTAAAAAAAAATAATTAAAGACGAAAAATAGCCCGCATTAAATCTTCTACGTCCACGGAAATCAATTAAACGACGAATTGTATTTTGTAACCTTATCTACATCTACTTAATGAGTGCTATACTTTAACAATTTGAAACTTGTTTTTGATTAACGAGTACCGAAAGAATTTGCAAAATCTGTTCAAGAGTTATCCTCAAAAAACAGAGAACAATTGAACTACAAATGTATTTTGTTGTGTGTTATCTGCATTTATTCGGCGAGCACAACACTGCTGAAAGTATTTGCCAAATTTAGTCATCCGTTCACAAGTTATCCTAAAAATACAATTGAAGATAAATGATTTTTTTGGTTCTGTACATTTATTCGATGAGTACGATACTCTTCAGGAGGAATGTGTTTAAATCGGCCATTTTGTTCAAGAGCTACCTTCTCAAAACCACAGAACAATTGAGCAATTAATTTATTTTTACTTTCTCCGTTACGAAGTACGAGAAAGTATTGTGATCGTGATTTTTTTTCAAAATTTTTTTTTGCGAAAATTTCCGTTTTGGGGTCCCTAGATACCATTTCAACAATTTCTGGAAAAAAATTTTTTGTGTCTCTGTGTGTGTGTGTGTGTGTCTGGCTGTGTGCGCTGTATCTCAAAAACTAAAGGAGCAATTGATATGAAACTTTGAATATACGTCTTATTTGATAATCTGAAGAACTGAAAAGCTTTTGGTAAAATTTCGTACACCGGAAGTGGGTGTTTACCTCAACTGTTTTTTTGTTTTTTGCCAATATTTTCTTAAATATAAAAAATATCACAAAAACATTTAAACAAACATTAAAGACAACAAAGAAATGAACATCTTTTGCTTAAAAATATTTTTCATAAAATTATTGCTATTCAAGAAAAAAATTTATTAATTTTTTTTTAATTTTTGGTGTATAATTATGAAACGATAATAGTTACAGCAAATTTATGTGAATAATAATTGTAGAGAATGCCAAAATGAACAATTTCTAAAGAATAAGTTTTTTTCGAAATCCCTTTAGTTTTTGAGTAAACTGAGTTTTTGAATTTGAAGTATAATTTTTCCATCTTTCATAATTTTGACGTTTTAAACGTCAGTTTCATCCGAGTTTATACAACGCTCGATGTAAATTTAAAATATGATTTCAATTGAAAATAAACCATGAAAACGTAAATATAAATGGCTATAGTACCATCAAGTCGGAGAAAGTAACATGATGGCCACATCACCATTTTTACTTTCTCCGTTACGAAATACGAGAAAGTATTGTGATCGTGATTTTTTTTCAAAATTTTTTTTACGGAAATATCCGTTTTGGGGTCCCTAGATGCCATTTCAACAATTTCTGGGAAAAAAAATGGTGATGTGGCCATCATGTTACTTTCTCCGACTTGATGATAATATTTGTATTTACGCTATCATGGTTTATTTTCAATTTAAAACATATTTCAGGAAAAAGTGCATTTTCGGTTTTCAAAATTTGTCCTTAAACGCTGCCTATTTTGTCACCGCAAAATTTGGATAATTTTATCGATTCTAAAGATATTTTATTTAGGATGTATCTATCAAAATTTTAAGCATCTGTCAATAAAAGTGTGGAACTTACAGGACGATTTCTGGGAAAAGTGCTTTTTCAGTCTTAAAAATTTGTCTTTAAGCGCTGCCATTTTTGTCACAGAAAAGTTCGGATAATTTTCTTTAAACGATTCTAAAGATATATTATTTAGGATGTATCTATTAAAATTTCAAGCATTTGCCGACAAAATTGTGGAATTTAAAGGGCGATTTCTGGAAAAAGTGCAATTTTTGTCTTCAAAATTTGTCTTCCAGATTTGTTAGACCAAAATTCGAATAATTTTCTTTGAACAGTTTTAAACATATGTTATTTAGGATGTATCTGTCAAAATTTCAAACATCTGTCAACAAAAATCTGGAATTTACAGGACGATTTCTGGAAAAAAATGCATTTTCGGTCTCCAAAATTTGTCTTCTAATGCTGCCATTTTTGTTAGAAGAAAGTTCGGATGATTTTTTTTAAAACACATCTAAATATATATTATTTAAGATGTATCTGTCACAACTTCAAGCGTCTGTCAACAAAAGCCTGGAATTTACAGGACGATTTCTGAAAAAAGTGCATTTTCGGTCTTCAAAATTTGTCTTCAAGCGCTGCCATTTTTGTCACCGCAAACTTTGGATAATTTTATTTCGATAATTCTAAAGATGTTTTATTTGGAATGTATCTGTCAAAATTTCAAGCATCTGTCTACAAAATTATGGAATTTATAGCGCGATTTCTGGAAAAAGTGCAATTATTGTATTCGAAATTAGTCTTCCAGTTTTGTTAGACCAAAGTTCGTATAATTTTTTTAAGCAGATCTAAAGGTATGTTATTTAGGATGTCTCTGTCAGAATTTCAAGCATTTGTCGACGAAATTGTTGAATTTATAGGGCGATTTCTGGAAAAAGTACAATTTTTGTCTTCAAAATTTGTTTTCCCGTTTTGTTAGATCAAAGTTCGGATATTTTTTTTACAGTTTTAAAGATATGTTACTTTGAATGTATCTGTCAACATTTTAAGCATCTGTCAACAAACGTCTGGAATTTACAAGACGATTTCTGGAAAAAGTGAATTTTCGGTCTTCAAAATTTGCCTTTAAACGCTGCCATTTTTGTCACCGCAAAGTTTGGATAATTTTATTTAGGCGGTTCTAAAGATATTTTATATATGATGTATTTGTCAAAATTTCAAGCATCTGTCGACAAAATTGTGGAACTTAAAGGGCCATTTCTGGGAAAAGTGCAAGATTTGTCTTCAGAATTTGTCTTCCAGATTTGTTAGAGCAAAATTCGGATAATTTTCTTTGAACAGTTTTAAACATATGTTATTTAGGATGTATCTGTCAAAATTTGAAACATCTGTCAACAAAAATCTAGAATTTACAGGACGATTTCTGAAAAAAATGCATTTTCGGTCTTCAAAATTTGTCTTCTAGTGCTGCCATTTTTGTTAGAAGAAAGTTCGGATGATTTTTTTAAACATATCTAAAGATATATTATTTAAGATGTATTTGTCAAAATTTCAAGCGTCTGTCGACAAAATTGTGGAATTTACAGGACGATTTCTGGAAAAAGTGCAATTTTGTCTTTCAGTTTTGTTCGGATAATTTTCTTTAGGCAGATCTAAAGATATGTTATTAAGGATGTGTCTGTCAAAATGTCGAGCATCTGTCGATGAAAGTGTGGAATTTACTGGGCTATTTCTGTTATCATGTTACTTTCTCCGACTTGATGGTATCATAGCCATTTATATATACGTTTTCATGGTTTATTTTCAATTGAAATCATATTTTAAATGTACATCGAGCGTTGTGTAAACTCGGATGAAACTGACGTTTAAAATATCAAAATAATGAAAGATGGAAAAATTATATTTCAAATTTAAAACTCAATTTACTCAAAAACTAAATAAATTTCGAAAAAAACTTATTCCTTATAAGTTGTTCATTTTAGCAGTCTCTACAATTATTATTCAGATAAACTTGCTGTAACTATTATCGTTTTATAATTATAAACCAAAAATTTAAAAAAAATTATAATTTTTTTTCTCGAATAAAAATGATTTGATGAAAAATGTTTTCAAGCAAAAGATGTTCATTTCTTTGTTGTCTTCAATGTTTGTTTAAATGTTTTTGTGATATTTTTCATATTTAGGAAAATATTGGCAAAAAACCAAAAACAGTTAAGGTAAACGCCCACTTTCGGTGTACGAAATTTTACCAAAAGCGCGCTGTATCTCAAAAACTAATAGAGTAATTGATATGAAACTTTGAACATACGTCTTATTTGATAATCCGAAGAACTGAAAAGCTTTTGGTAAAATTTCGTACACCGGAAGTGGGTGTATACCTTAACTGTTTTTTGTTGTTTGACAATATTTTCTTAAATATGTAAAATATCACAAAAATATTTAAACAAATATTGAAGACAACAAAGAAATAAGCTAATTTTGTGTAAAAACATTTTTCATAAAATCATTTTTATTCGAGAAAAAAATTTATTATTATTTTTTTTAATTTTTGTTTTATAATTATGAAACGATAATAGTTACAGCAAATTTATGTTAATAATAATTGTAGATAATGTCAAAATGAACAACTTATAAAGAATAAGTTTTTTTTCGAAATCTCTTTAGTTTTTGAGTAAACTGAGTTTTTGAATTTGAAGTATATTTTTTCTATCTTATAATTTTGACGTTTTAAACGTCAGTTTCATACGAGTCTAGAAAACGCTCGATGTACATTTAAAATATGATTTCAATAAACCACGAAAGCGTAAATATAAATGACTAAGATACCATCAAGTCGGAGAAAGTAACATGATGGCCACATCACCATTTTTTATATAGATACGGTGAGTGTAATACTTAGCTGGAAGAATTTCAATATCTATTTTTCCGTTCAAGAATTATCCTCAAAGACCAGAAAACAATTATACGTCAAATTTAATTTTTTGTCTTAAAAATGAAATTTTCAAGAGAAAATTTTGTAATCTGTTCTAAACTTGCACTAAATTGTCCATATTTTGACGTTTAAATCATAAAAATCGAACAATGCGTTCGGCAGTTGTAAAATAAAAAAACTTAAAAAACGTGAGATTGTAAATCCGTTTTAAAATTTTTTTGCCATATTTTCAAAATCGAACACCGCGTTTGGCAGTTGTGTAATTTCAAAAAAAATTATCGTGATTTTCTATTTTCGAACATTAAAAACGTGTGATTTTGGCATTTTGCGTTGATTTCATAAACAAAATTAAACCGGATTTCAAATTGCACTAAATTTTCCACGTTAATTAAGAAAAATTCAATTGGAGTCTAAGATTCTCTTTGTTACACTGAGTAAAGTTTTCTGAGGTTAGCTTAAATAACGGGTACTAAATAACTTGTTATTTTGTAGTAACCGTAACTGTTTCTTTAAATAGCGGTTACTAAATAACTAGTTATTTTGTTTTCATCGTTACATGAACACCTACAACGATTTGTCACATTTTGAGGTTATAATGTCAAAAAAAAATTGAAAAAACATTGAAATCGTGCAATTTGGACGTTTTGCGTTAATTATAAAACACCAGAAATTAATTTAACGACAAATTTAATTTTTTGGCCTACATTTTCTTTGCTAAAAGAATTTAAACTCTGTCTTTTCGTTTAAGAGTTATCCTCAACAATACTATAAATATAAATATTTTTTTAATCTCATCTACATCTGTCCAATGCCGAAAGCATTTTCAAAATCTGTCGCTCAAAAAAATACAAATTACATTTTTTGGGTCTTATCTGCATCTATTTGATGATTAAAACATGTTGACGGAAGAATTTGCCAAATTTGGTCATCAGTTCAAGAGATTCTCAAAAAAACAAAAAAAAAACAACTATTGAAAACGAAATAATTTTTGGCCCCATCTACTTACAAAAATTTTCTGAAAGAATTTTTAATATCTGCCATTTCGTTCTTTTCAAAACCGCAAAAAATTGAACGACGAATTTAATGTTTTATCTTATCTACATCAATTCAGTGCAATACTTTGCCGGAAGAATTTTCAAAATCAGATAATCCGTTCATGAGTTATCCTCAAAAAAGAACGACGGGTAACACTTTGCTGGATGAATTTTTAAAATGTGGTCATGCTCTCAAACATATGAACGACGAATTTATTTTTTGTTATTATCTGCATCTATTCGACGAGAACAACACATTGCACCAAGAATTTTCAAAATTTAGTGATGCGTTCAAGAGTTTTTTTTTTTTTTTGTTGAACTTCCAGGAACAGATACGCAAAATTACTTTAGTAGTAAATAGTGTTTAGATCGACTAGAAACGAGGAAATTTGTGGGACATCCAGGAACGAAGATATGGAATTTGTCTTCAAATTTTTACTTTCTCCGTTACAAAGTACGAGAAAGTATTGTGATCGTGATTTTTTTTTCAAAAATTTTTTTTTTAAGAAAATATCCGTTTTGGGGTCCCTAGATGCCATTTCAACAATTTCTGGAAAAAAAAAATTGCGTGTGTGTGTGTGTGTGTCTGTGCGCGCTGTATCTCAAAAATTAATAGAGCAATTGGTATGAAACTTTAAACATACGTCTTATTTGATAATCCGGAGAACTGAAAAGCTTTTGGTAAAATTTCGTACACCGGAAGTGGGTGTTTACCTTAACTGTTTTTGTTTTTTTTTTTTCAATATTTTCTTAAATATGAAAAACACCACAAAAACATTTAAACAAATATTGAAGACAACGAAAAAATGAGCTTATTTTGTTTGAAAACATTTTTCATAAAATCATTGTTATTCGAGAAAAAAAATTATTATTATTTTTTTTATTTTTTATTTATAATTATGAAACGATAATAGTAACAATTTATGTGAATGATAATTGTAGAGAATGCCAAGATGAACAACTTATGAAGAATAACATTTTGTCGAAATCTCTTTAGTTTTTGAGTAAACTGAGTTTTTAAATTTGAAGTATAATTTTTCCATCTTTTATAATTTTGTCGTTTTAAACGTCAGTTTTATCCGATTCTACAAAACGCTCGATGTACATTTAAAATATGATTTAAATAGAAAATAAACCATGAAAGCGTAAATATAAATGATACCATAAGTCGGAGAAAGTAACATGATGGCCACATCATCATTTTTTTTTCTATTTTGTTTTTCATGTCTAAGAGGTCATTCTGAATTTATTCATCTATAAAAAAATTGTGGGACCTCCAGGAACGGAGATACGCTAAATGTCTTTTGTCGTAAATAGTGCTTAATCGACTGGAATCATCTATAAAAAAGATTCATAATTTAAAAAATCAAAAAATAATTGAACGTCGAATTTCCGGCTTTTGTCAATTGACATGTATTTAATGAGTACATGACTTGCTTGCAAATTTTCTCAATAGTACATGAGCAAAAAGGCTTATTCGGCAGTGAACTAAGTTTATTAATTGTGTGCTGTGCGGAAATAGGACTGACAAGTGCACGTTGTCGTCGCAAGATGAACCAGAAATGATTTGGCCCAATTGCAGTTTCAGAACGCCAGAGGTAGTGCCATGGCTCCTTGGCTCTACATAACGAGCCGCCCCTGGCTACAATACATTATTGTTAAAACATATAACTTGCTGTGTTTGGGTTTGAAATAAGGCATTTGGTTGTGGGGTTGTGGTCGAACTTGGTGTCAGGGAGGCATTTGAAGCAAAACATTATTATTTTAAATCATAGTATACGAGATTTTTTTGAGAATTTGTTTTAATGCTAAAAATTTATTTAAAATTTCGATTTCTTTATTTTAACTATATTTGTTTGTTTCATCTCCTACAACATTTGCAAAATAATACTATTTAAATAAAATAATTCCAATAATCTAAAACAGCGCAGAAATTTTCAGAATTTAAGTTATAATTATGTCATAAACAAAATTCAAAAAGTAAAATAAACATTTCTCTTTCAGTTACAATCATTCCTAATCATGCAAGATGATATTATGGACTCTTCGGAAACCCGACGCGGCGTTCCGTGCTGGTACAAACTACCCGAGGTCGGTATGAATGGTATCAATGATGGAATCTTGGTGGAACAGGGGCTGTTTTCAATCCTGAAACGTTACTTCTCCAACCACCCTTGTTACTTGCCCGCCATGGAGTTATTCCACGACGTAACTTTAAAAACGTGCATGGGACAATCGCTGGACATGCTCTCAATAAAAAATGGGAAACCCGATTTAGACGCCTTCACCATGAAACGATACAACGCTATTGTTAAATATAAAACGGCTTACTATACATTGCAATTGCCGGTGACACTGGCTATGTACTTGGCCAACAAATTCGATCCTGAAATGCATAGACAAGCCAAAACGATCCTGCTGGAGATGGGACATTTTTATCAAGTTCAAGTAAGTATAGTGTTTTATTAAAATATACAACCTGTCTATGACTTAACTAAACTTCTTAAGAACTACTTTAAAATGTCTTTTAAAGTGCCTCCTTCTTTATTAATGGGTCATTCCATGCTATTTCAACAATAGGTTGTGCTGCACCGTTTTTATTTATTTTTATATTTTGCACAGATATTTATACATGTTTCTAGAGTTCAAAACTACTTTTATAAAAAAAATCATTCTTGCCAGATGGAGCTTGAAACATGTACAATTTTGTGATTACAAGCATTTGCGCAAAGTGGCATAACTTTCTTTCCAATTGAGCAAATTTAAAAAATTAAAAATCTCTAAACTTATATTAAAGTGGTGAATATTTTCGTTTACTTTTATTTCATCATTTGATAAGTTTTTTCAAATTTAATGGTTGTCAAAGTTTACCATTAAGATTTGCATTTTTTTCGTTTTTCGACCCTGTTTTCGACTGGGAATGGGGCAATACACTCAAACCAAATTTAGTTTGCAAGTACAACAGTAACAATAGATTTTACCTGAGGCAAAAAATCTGAAGTATTTTAAACCCTTTCAAATGTTTTTCACTGAAGAAAATTGGCATTTTCAACAAAATTCGTATTTTTCTAAAGCTGTATCTCCAGTGGGGTACACAGTACAAATCTGAAATTTCTACTATCAATGCTTCTATTCGGTAGCAACACCATTAAAAAATTTGGTAACTTTGTTTTGCGTAGTAACAAAAATAATTGAGTTCAAATTTGTAATAATTTTTATGCAATCGGATTTAAAATCAAATCTTAAATATTAATAAGTCGGCACTAAAATGGAACTCACTAGTACTAGCAGTGATTATTATACACTTGTAAATATTATAATCACTGGACTAGGCATTAAAGTACTTACCAAGGGTTTCTGTACAACGAGGTGATTGGCGACTTATTAATGCAAGTCATAATAATTGTGATGGAATTTTTAAAAAAAGTTACCGTGGATCCTGAATAGAAACTTATTATTATTCAAAATGATTAAAGAATTAAATTGAATAAAGCCGTAAAATCATTAGACAATTGTCTTAAATTTGCGGCTGTTGGGAGTCAAGATGCTGATTACGTTCTAGAATTTTTTTTTTCGTTAGGCTTGCGATCTAAATTGTTTGTATATGAATTTATATGTATTTGCAAAATATTTTATACTTATTTTGTAAGCAATGCCAACAGAGATAAATAAACTAAACTAACTAAACTAAACTAATCCAACCTTTACAATTTACTGATTTTGCGTTAAATAAATATCAACATAACCTTTGATTACATTTGCAAGTTCTACCACTGAAACGAAAAATGTAAGTAATTACAATTTTGAACCTAAAAATAGAGTATTTTTTACTGCATAAAAAATGTATTTACCTCAGCACTCAAGTGCCCTTTTATTAATATTTTGATTTAAATTAAATCCAAAAGTAATAAAAGGATTAACGCAATTGTAATAAAAGGATTAACACAGAAATTCAAGAACTTAATCAACAGCTTTGACTCCCAATAGCCACAAATTTAAGGCAATTTAATGATTTGTACGGCTTTATTCAATTTTATTCTTTAATCATTTTGAATAATAATAAGTTTCTATTCAGGATCCACGGTTCCTTTTTTAAATGTCATCACCAGGACTCTGACGCATTAATGAGTCGCCAATCACCCTTGGTAGATATTTTAATGCCTAGTAACAGTGATTATAATATTTACAAGTGTATAATAATCACTGCTAATACTAGTGAGTTCCATTTTAGTGCCGACTTCTAATATTTAAAATTTGATTTTAAATCCGATTGCATAAAAATTATTACAAATTTGAGCTTAAATATATTTGTTACTACGCAAAACAAAGTTACCAAATTTTGTAATGATGTTGCAACCGAATAGAAGCATTGATAGTACAAATTTCAAATGTGTACTGTGTACCCCACTGGACAAACAGCTTTAGAAAAATACGAATTTTGTTGAAAATGTCAATTTTCTCCAGTGAAAAACATCTGGAAGGGTTTAAAATTTCTTGCCTCAGGTAAAATCTATTGTTACTGTTGTACTTGCAAACTAAATTTGGTTTGAGTGTATTGCCCCCGTCCCAGTCGAAAACAGGGTCGAAAAATAAAAATAAATGCAAATCTCAATGGTAAACTTTGACGGCCATTAAATTTGAAAAAACATATCAAATGATGAAAGAAAATTAAACGAAAATATTCACCACTTTAATATCAGTTAAGTGATTTCTTATTTTTTAAGTTTGCTCAACTAGTAAGAAAGTTATACCACTTTGCGCAAATGCTTGTAATCAAAAAAATGTACATGTTTCAAGCTCCATCAGGGGACATATCAGCCACATGTAGTGATGCAAGATAGCCAGGTATTTATTTTTCAAGGTAAATACTCAGGGTAAATACCCGGGTATTTACCCATAGGTGGGTATATATTTAGTGAGTGAAAATATGGATTTGCAATATCATTAAAGATATTTGAAGTCACATAAACAGTATATTATTATATATTTTCTTTATTAAATAAAACAAATGCAAAAAGAACTTTTTTATTTTATTATTAACATTTTTTTATTTAAACTTATATTATATATGTACCGGGTGACCCAGGGATCTGTAAAAGCCCCATAAATTATTTGCTATTTGAGATATCGACTTCTAGTTTTCTTGAACTGGTACCCACACTTATTCTACATATTTTAAAAATATGTATGTTTTTATACAGGGTGTCCCAATATACATAACAAATCAAAGTTATGTTTTTTTTAAATGGAACACCCTATATTTTATACTTTATTTTCAACCCTCTTGAGAAGCTGATAAAAACAGTATCAGATAGTATGGGTCTATTATGGACAATTGGTTAGTTATGGGCAAATTTGTGACAAAAACAAGGACACATTGAAAAAATTGCAGAAGCGCTCCTAGCAAAGCTAGCGTGATTTTTTATACACTAAAGAATTTTTCACATCATGAAGAATAATACATATTGACTTTGGTTCTTTTTTATTCATACTGCTATACAGGGTGTCAACATACGCAAAATATTGGATAACTATTTTTTTCAAATGGAACACCCTATATATCTTGCCACCAATGCATGGAATTTTTAATAAGCTTTCCAATGATGTACAATTTGTATAATGAAATATTAAGTAATATATTATATTACTAATACAGTATAACTGTATACTTAAATAAAAATAAATTATATCTAAATGAAATCAAAACACAAGGTATGATATTTTGCACGAAACAATCGACTAACAATATAACACAGAATATATCTTTGCAGAATTTTACTTTAACAAATGTTGAGTCCTGTAAGTTTTTAGGAATTCACATTAACAAACATTTGGATTGGACTAAACATATTACCTACCTGAATAACAAACTTAATAATACCTTGTTTGGAATGCGCAGAATAAAAGGTTATGTAAATTTCAGTGCATTAATGCTAGTTTATAATTCATATTTCTGTTCACATATGAGATATGGAATAGTAAGTTGGGGAAGCTCGAGAGACATCACAAAAATATTTGTAACGCAAAAGGCTGCAATTAGAATGATTTTCGGCTTGCAATACAGAGACTCTTGTCGTGGCATTTTCAAGACAAACAATATATTTACGGTTGTCGCATTATATATTTATGAATGTCTAATATTTATTTTTCAAAACAAGCAATCTTTTGTTCCTTATCTTAATATGAATAGTCACAATACCCGTAATGCTAACATTAGCTACATATACCCTAGACATAATCTAGCTATGCTTGAGAAAACGCCACATTACTCAATCATGAAAATTTATAATCAGCTTCCAGTATCGTACAGAAATATTACCAATATAACTGAACTTAAAAAAGAAATAAAAATATTGCTGTTAAATATAGAGCCTTATACGTTAGAAGAATATTTCTCATATTTCTGTCACTGATATCACAAACCATTTGGTTGAATTATATGCTCATTTTTCTTTGACAAATTTCTTAATTATATACCGGGTGACCCAGGGATCTGTAAAAGCCCCATAACTTATTTGCTATTTGAGATATCGACTTCTAGTTTTCTTGAACTGGTACCCACTCTTATTCTACATATTTTAAAAATATGTATGTTTTTGTACAGGGTGTCCCAATATACATAACAGAACAAAGTTATGTTTTTTTAAATGGAACACCCTATATTTTATACTTTATTTTCAACCCTCTTGAGAAGCTGATAAAAATAGTATATGATAGTATGGGTGTATTATGGGCGGTTGGTTAGTTATGGGCAAATTTGTGGCAAAAACATGCACACATTAAAAACATTGCAGAAGCGTTCCTAGCAAAGATAGCATCATTATCTACACACTAGAAAATTTCCCACATCATAAAGAATAATACACATCGGCTTTGTTTCTCTTTTAATCATAGTGATATACAAGGTGTTAACATACGCAAAACAATGGATAACTATTTTTTTTCAAATGGAACACCCTATATAAGTTGCCACCAATCTATGGCATTTTAAATAAGCTTTCCAATAATATACAGTTTGTATAACAAAATATTAAGGATTCTTGAGATTTATCAATAAAAACATATTTCTTTTGCCACCTTCCGCAGATTTTTGGATTTTCAACCAAAACTATACATTTTCATGAAAAATTATAAGAGACCAAAGTTGTAGAGCGAAATATTTCCGATCGATGTGGGTCTTTCAACTTTTAAGATAATGCGTGCATTACCCGCCAGAGCGCGCAAAATCGTGACCGTATATGCATTTTAGCGTTTTTTATTAATAAATTGCATTATACTTTTTTTTCCGCACCCTCTAGCGGAAAAACGGGAAATTATAGGGAAATTAAAATGGCCCATATCGATTGAAAATGTTGAGATTTATCCATAAAAACATTTTTCTTTTGTCACCTCCTGCTCATTTTTGGATTTTCAGCCAAAACTATGCATTTTCTGAAAAAATAATAAGAGACCAAAGTTGTAGAACGGAAAATTTTCGATCGACATAGGTCTTTCGACTTTTCCAATAATGCGTGCATTGCCCGCCAGAGTGCGCAAAATCGTGACCGTATATGGATTTTAGCATTTTTCTCAAATTTTTTGTTAATTAATTGCACTGTACTTTATTTTCCAGGTCCTCTAGCAGAAAAACGGATAATTATAGAATGATTAAAATGACCTACATCAATTGAAAATATTCCACTCTACAACTCTCAAAAGAAGCAATTTTTGCCCAAAATGCATAGTTTTTGCTAAAAATGCAAAAAGCCATTGAAAAACGCAAAAATTGATACATACATTTTCAATTTGCATTTTTAGGGAAAACTATGCATTTTTGGCAAAAATTGCTTCTATTAAGAGTTGTAGAGCGGAACATTTTCAATCGATATGGGCCATTTTAATTTCCCTATAATTTCCCGTTTTTCTGCTAGAGGGTGCGGAAAATAAAGTATAGTGCAATTTATTAATAAAAAATTTGAAAAGAAAACGCTAAAATGCATATACGGTCACGATTTTGCGCGCTCTGGCGGGCAATGCACGCATTATCTTAAAAGTCAAAAGACCTATATCGATCGGAAATTTTTCGCTCTACAACTTTGGTCTCTTATATTTTGTCCTGAAAATGCATAGTTTTGGCTGAAAATCCAAAAATCAGCAGAAGGTGGCAAAAGAAATATGTTTTTATTGATAAATCTCAAGAATCCTTATATTTTGTTATACAAACTGTACATCATTGGAAAGCTTATTAAAAATGCCATAGATTGGTGGCAACTTATATAGGGTATTCCATTTGAAAAAAAATAGTTATCCATTGTTTTGCGTATGTTGACACCCTGTATAGCACTATGAATAAAAGAGAACCAAAGCTAATGTGTATTATTCTTTATGATGTGGGAAATTTTCTAGTGTATGAATAATGATGCTATCTTTGCTAGGAACGCTTCTGCAATGTTTTCAATGTGTACATGTTTTTGCCACAAATTTGCCCATAACTAACCAACAGTCCATAATAGACCCATACTATCTTATACTATTTTTATCAGCTTCTCAAGAGGGTTGAAAATAAATTATAAAATATAGGGTGTTCCATTTAAAAAAAACATAACTTTGTTCTGTTATATATATTGGGACACCCTGTACAAAAACATACATATTTTTAAAATATGTAGAATAAGTGTGGGTAGCAGTTCAAGAAAACTAGAAGTCGATATCTCAAATAGCAAATAAGTTATGGGGCTTTTACAGAACCCTGGGTCACCCGGTATAAGTTAATTGTATATTGCATATTCAATTAATTAATATTCATCCAATTCTGATGCACTGTCATCGGATTCTTCATACGCTACTTCCATATCGCTTCAAGTTTCAGTCTCAGCTGAACTGCTGAAACTTGAATTTGATTCATTTAACTTCCTCTTGGTTTTGGAAGTAGAAGCTCTGGGTTCTTCTTGTATATCAATTACTGCGGACTCCAGTTCCATCGGTTGTAAGTTAGTTATTATTGTTGTTGATTTAGGTGGTGTTTGTCTTCTATGAATTAAATTCCAATTATGGGCCAAATATGTTATTTTGGCTGTCCATCTATTTCTTTTTTTATTATGGATCCAACTGAATATACTGAACGTTCTTTCAGTCGCTGCAAATGTTACTGGTGCGCTTAAAATACGAATAGCAAGAGTTGTCAGAGTTTTTTTCCTCGTAACTGTCTCCACCATATACAGCTGGACGGATTTCTCGTGGACCGAAAAGGCGAGGTCGCGCACAGTGGGACGGCTCGAAGGGAAACTGTTTACGGCCAAATACAGTCAGTAACTGAATTTATACGAAGCGCCACACGTCTTTGTAATGAATACCATTTAATACGATGTATTTAAAAAACTTTTACAACAGACTATACCATTAAAACAACAAATAGGTGTGCATCTGGAATGAGATCCCCTCCACTTTGACAGTGCGCACCCGACCTTCCAGTCCACGAGAAATCTGTCCGGCTTTAACTTGTTTTACCCACATCCTCCCAAACAAAATTTTTATTTCATAGATCCTCTTTGTCTCTGTAATTTGCTATATCTGTTTTTAAATCTGTAATAGGTAAACCCATATTTTTACCAATATCACAAATGAATTGCATTGCATCAATAATTTCTTCAGGATTAAAGTTTGATCCTTGGTAAGATGGGTCTAGGAGTGTTGCTGCCAAATGTATAGACCCTATTGCAAAAGATACCCTCTCAGATAATTTTTTTAACATCATTGTTTCTTCTGCCTTCGGGAATTGCGAGTGGATTAGCAGGTCGCGCAGATTTTTCTGTGTAACTACATCTTGGTCACTGACGAAGTCATGGAGTCCGGGAAGGTTCTCAATAAATTCTTCGGCTACAAGGAATGCACATATGTGGGTGTTGAAGTACACCCAGGTGGTCCAGTAGGAGTAGATAAGGTTTCACTAGTTATAAATAGTAGAGCTAGGACTACTAAGCGTGAAGATGTCCATCAATGTTTTACTTTTTTTCTTAAAAAATTGTTTTAATTCATGCATTTAATAATATGGTTTTCCATTTTGTTCACATTTGCATGCAAATATTGTCCGGAACAAAATTTGCAAACTACCCCTTATCCTTCGAATAAAAAAATTCCATATAGCATTTTTTTTCTACCCATATTTGCTGTTTTACTGTTCGTCGCACACAAATAGTAACTGCCGATCATTCAGGCAGGCAGGTAGGCACAAGGCATAACGCACAACCTGCAGCTGCATGCTTTGAACTTGTTAAGACATGTTTCGTAGATTTACAATTGGGTAGGTAAATATGACCTCGGGTAAATACCCATTTTTTATGGGGTATTTTACTGGGTATTTACCCGCCTCACATCACTAGCCATACGGCAAGAATTTTTTTTTTCTAAAATTAGTTTTGAACTCTAGACACATGTATAAATATCTGTACAAAATATAAAAATAAATAAAAATAGTGCAGCACAACCTTTTGTTAAAATAGCATGGAATGACCCTAATACTTTATGAATGAAATCATTGTACCAAATATTTCCCCATTAGATCAACATGGCTGTTACTTATTGAAACTTTATACAGATTGTCAAAATTACATCGGTCTAATGTCAAATGAATCGCACATTTCTGATCCATTCAAATCATTCTAAATTAGAAAGATTCAAAAGACGAGACAAAATTTATTTACTTTGACAAATGCCAGTCTATATCATAAAACATCCCAGTTGATTAAAAAAAATTTGGTGCACATTAGATAGCATTTCAGGGCTGGTCATTTGCATACATTAGAATTCATTTCGATTAGTTGTTCTATTTTCTTGAAACCTATACATTTTAGATTTAATGTATCCCCAACGAAAATACTCGGTGGGTGCCAAATTTGGTAATCTCAGTGGCTAGAGGCCGATTCCATGCCCACTTATTAATCAGTGTGAAAATTATTGTGTTTAAATAATTTTTAATCAAGATTGAATTGTTTGGGAGCAATCATCTTACTGATACCATATATCATCCTCAAATCTAATTTATTTGGGGTATTATTTACTTCTGAAGGTCACTCATTGAAATAATCATTGTTTAAAAAAGGTCCCACTATATTTTTGCCCAAAAACATTACGTTTTTGGGATAAGTGATGTGTTTGGGGCACATTTTGCGGAACCCAAATTCGAACAACTGGGATAATAATAATAATAATAATATTTATTGTGCTAGATATTTACAGAAAATATTTACACTCGTCCCGACTTACTATATATTAGTGACAAAAATTAAAATGTGTAATTGAAAAAATCTTCAATGCCAAATGGGCAGCTGCCTAATAATATATTTTTGAGGTACACTTTGTATTTGCTGCTATTTAAGTTTCTTATTTCTGCGGGAAGATAGGGTTAAAACTTCAATCCATAATAGTTGACACCGCAACGGGTTCTGTTCTGTCTTGTAAATGGGATCCGTAGATTATGACTAGATCTTGTTGTATGGTTGTGAATTTCACGTACTGATTCATATTTGTCTAAATTTTGTTTTACATACAGCAGAGTTTGTAAGATATATACACCAGGTAGTGTTAGAATCCTTAATCTCTGAAAAATTTCGTTTGTATCTTTTCTGTAGTGAACCCCAGTAATTATTCTTATTATTTTCCTCTGTAATGCAAAAATCCTGTCTGCAGAAGCTGAGTGGCCCCAGATTAGTATGCCGTAGCTCATTTTTGAATAAAATGCATTAATTAACACTGTCTGAGATGCGTGTATATTTCTAAATAAAAAAACTAGTGATGCCAATTTCTTAGCAAGTTCATCGCAGTGAGTAAACCACGTGAGCGTCGGTTCAAAGCAGATGCCTAGAAGCTTGCCTTTTCGTTCTTTAAGATGAGGTTCCATTACACGGGTTCCAAGAATAATTATCTGCATTTTAGATTCATTTAAAGATAATTCTTTCTCAATAAACCATACTTTAATTTCGTTTTTTGTTTCGTTTGTTTTTAATAATAATGTATCGATATTACTATCATTATTTAATGGAGATGTGTCATCCGCAAATATTATTAAATTTGTTTTATGTATATAATAAAAAATAATGGTCCCAAAACGGATCCTTGCAACACACCTCGTTCTACAGGGAGCATGTGTGATTTGCTGTTATTTATCTCAACATATTGATACCTGTCAGTAAAATAAGATTCAAAGAAATGTATTCCATTGTCATGGACCTTGTAATGTTTAAGTTTATTTAACAATATGTTATGGGATATGCAGTCGAAAGCTTTCGTTAGGTCACACAAGAGCACTAACATAATGACCACTTTCAATGCACGAACATACTACCGTGGACAAAAAAAATGACACCCCTAATTTGTCATGTGTCTATTATTTCTTATTTTTTAGTGTTGTGAATTTGACTTATGTAACCTTAATATTTGACAGTGACAGTTATAACTAGCAATACAGTAAATCTAAAAAGGTATTGCCTCCCAACATGCTTTGATTTTGTGCCAGAGCTTAGACTGACATTTGCCGGTTTGTCAAATGAAAAGTCATATTTACATTAATAAAATTAGGGGTGTCATTTTTTTTGTCCACGGTAGTATATGGGTAATAAACTCAGTAAGGGCACATACAGTGTTCATGTTTTCCCGAAACCCAAATTGAGCTTTTGAAAGTAATAAACAAATTAGAAACAACTTTACTTGTTGCAGAAAGCATTAGATAAATACAAGAAAACGAAATGTAGCCTGAATATATGAATATTCAACCTGTTCGTTAATCTGCAAGCAAAAAATAGTAGTCTTAGGGCCGGTATATTCATCTGTTCAGTAAAGTGTCTGTTAGTTACGTGTTCAGTAAATTTATAGGTGACCTGTAAGGCATTTGGGTATATTCATCCGAATTTATGTGTCACGTAACTACGGGACACTTCCGACGTTATAATTCGGGAAGTACAGTTTAGAAGACAAGGTAAGGTATATATATTTCTATAAGGGAGAAAGAGATATTATGTATTTTCAGTTATACGGTTGGGAACACTGTTTCATTATTGTTTGATGCTTGTCTGTCTCCCTTCGGCGTCGTACCCCGAACTTGTCTCCGTGTGATACCGATGAAAACAATTCTGTGTCATTCTAACAATTTAAGGGCGCTTCACAACAACCCGGGAACGGTAACGAGTACCAAAAGTTAAATGATATGATTCGCATGTTAATATACACAACTAATAACCAATTTCCGGTAACCGGAACAAAAAGGTTGGTACATTTTCGTCCCCGTTGCCGTTTACGGGTTGTTGTGAAATCGCCTTTTTAAATTGTTAGTAACGATTCTGGCTGTTATAAGGTCGCCTATTTATATATCACCAATCTCGTAATCAATTTCATTCTACCTAGGCTTGCCAGACGTACCCCTTTTAGGGGTACAATACCCTTTTCCCGGTATGGAATTTTAGAAATACCCTTTTTCAAAAAATCCGAAAGGGGTACCAAAAATACCCCATTCCATCAAAGCGTTCAAGAAGCGTGTATAAAAAAAACAATTTTTAAACGCCCTACTACGATAAGTATGAAATTGAGGATTAAACAAGCTATGCGTGCCTTTAGGCTTTATGCGTCACGCGTTACCCCGCTGAAAAACCGTTGAAAAACCGCCCTCGATGAGCTCCAGCTAGCTCATAGAGTCGGGGTCGCTATGAAACAGCACAAGAACCACAGAAACGAGGAAGCGGAAATGATATAAAAAACAATATTACAAAAAAAAATTAGAATTCCTTTTATGGAACATATTTCGCTGCTAAATAAGTTATACAAAAATTTTCAGCTTTTTCACGCTCCTTTTTTGAAAAAAAAGTCGCCGCGGCGCTGTGAGGACCTGTACATTTTCATTTTCTTTATTTGTTCGTCGAAAAACGATATTACGAAAATATATACCCCTTTTTCGAAATTTATATCTGGCAAGCCTAATTTCTACCTCAAGCTTTATGTCATCTATAATGTCTATTTCACTTTTATAATAGCAATCTTTCTACACGCATCGGGATATTTTGAGGTTATAATCCTCTCTGTAAGCTCCTACTTGACACTCGAAGGGATCTGTAAGTTTATCTGTTCAGTAAACTAGATTTACTGAAAGGTTAGTGTTACAGGAAGATGAATATACGTTTATCTCATCGGTAACGCTACTGAACACTTTACTGAAAGGTGAATATACCGGCCCTTAGTAAGACTTTTTTTTTTGCTTGCAGATTAACGAACAGGTCGAATATTCATATATTCAGGCTACATTTCGTTTTCTTGTATTTTGAAAGTAAGTTATTTTGCTCAAAATATTTCATAAGTCTCGGCATTAGGGCTATTTCAAATATTTTTCCAATTATAGGTATAATAGCAATAGGCCTGTAATGGTCTTTATTTGACGTGTCACCTTTTTTGTGAATAGGGACAACTCGTGATATTTTTAATGCTCGTGGAAAAATATTTTTAGTTATGGCTAGATTAATCAATTTTGTTAGATGTGGGATTAAGATATTTTTGACATATTTAATAATTTTACTGTTTAAGCCATAGACGTCAAGGCTGCTTGAATTTGATCATTTATTTATTATGTCTCTGACTTCAATTTCTGAAACTTTTGTGATCATAAAGCTAATGTTTGCTGTTGGGGATTTGGGATTTTTCACAGTATTGTTTTGGGCACTTTGCATATTTTCGGATTTTAACATGTTCACTATTTTATTAGCTGCATTAGAAAAATATTCATTAAAATCACTGGGGTTAATAATGATAATAATAATAATAATCTTTATTTAGCAATAAGCTATCTAAATACACACTTAAAAATAAAAAATATGCACAATATATAAAATTTTAAAACAATTTTAGTAATGATAATGTAATAATCTTAAAATTATATATAATAATATAATCTTTATTTAGTAATATACTATCTAAATACACATATAAACTAAAAAATATGTACAATATATAAAATATAAAATATAAATAAAATCTTACATGATGTATTTGATTTAAGCTTAATCTTTAGGACGTTCCACATCGCTTTAGCCCACTAGCACATTATTGGAAGTTGAAATGAAATTATCAGTTACTGATTGTTTACGCTTTGCAATCTCTGCCCTATAGTGATTTCTTGTTTGTTTTACTATTTGAGAAAGGTTTAGATGCAGATATTTATTGTTAGATAATAGTCCGTTAGAAATACCACATTTTCACGCATTTGCTTAAGATGCTTATCAAACCATTTAATCTTACCTGGTATACAATCAGATTTTAAGCATTTTTTGAGGAACGCTAGATCAACAGCACATTGAATAATTGATATAAATTTATCAAAACATATGTCAATATCCTCACTGTTATAGACTGAACTCCAATTTGCGGTATCAAGTATTTGGAAGAGTGTAACTAAGCCGTTTTCTGTTATAAGTTGAACGATTCTAGAGCTACTTTGTTTCTTATTGGACATTTCTAAACATATCTTCTGTCCAAGGTGATCAGATAGACCAGTGCTAATGACAGTTGAATCATATTTTATATTTTTGCTAATCGCGCTATTTACTAACACATTATCTAGACAATTATTTTGGCGTGTGTGTTCATGGATTGTTATATCATAACCAAAAGATTGAGTTAGATCTTTAAGATGAATATAATTTGTGTCATTAGTACCGAACCGTATATTAAAATCACTGGCAACAATAACGTATTGCTGTTTTAACAGCAGAAGCGTATTAGAAATACTTCGGATAAAATGAGCAAAGTCCGTGTTTGGAACTCTGTAAACACAAAGCACGCACAAGTGAAGAGATGGTATTTCGATGGCACTAAATTCACATACATTTTCAATAGATATCTTAGCGACATTGTCAAGCACTTTGAACGGTAGATCTTTACTTGCCATTATCATAGATCCGCCATAAGGTCTATTTCTACAGAAACTTGAGTTAACAATATAATTTTCGAGTTTGCAGTACTTAATTTCTTCCGCTAACAGCCAATGTTCAGTGATACAAAGAATATCAATAACTGGTAGTGATTTTATAAATAAATCAGGGATTATGACGACCTTGCCAAAATGTAAATTCATCTGTAAACAAAATGTTATTTACGAAATTATTATCTTTATTACACTGTCCTATTACAATTTCCTATAATAGTCTCGCAAAATTCTATGTATCAAATGTTGTCATTGCAAACTGTAAATTTTTCAATATCAAATTCAGGTGCAATATTTGTGCAAGATTATGTTGAATTTTCTTCAACAGTAATACACATAATATCCAGTGCTTCATAAAGGACAATGGGTTCTTTTTTGTGATCTTTCGTATTAATACCTAGATTTTTCATTATTAATAACGCAACTCTACACGTGTACAGATGGAATTTATCAGTTTTCATATGCTATAGTAAATTTATTATTTCACGTTGAAAATGATCGGCAACGAACCATTTCATAATTTGGATTTTTTTCTAGAATTAAATCCATAAGTATTGCAATATTAATTCAAAAAGTAATACTCTGTTTACTTAGAAATTCACTACTCAAATGAGTCAGTCAAGTTTCAAATCAAGCGGTGAATCAAAACTGACGATTGTTTCCCCAACAATCGTAATAAAACGATCGAAATTAACAAGGTAATAAAACGTGGAAAAACCACGCTTAATAACATCGAAGAGATCTGGAACTCCCCCATTTCGACGGCCCTTATTACCTGATTTTAAATGTAATAATTCCTGTATACATACCAGTCCCTTAATTTTGTACATATCTCCTTGAGAATGACCTAAGGTCGAAACTAGTCTTAGAGACAAATAGAAACAGTGAAACAAAACCAAGTGTTTTAATTAATCAAATTAAAACGATCCATTTTACATTCGTTAATTTAAGTATTATTTTGCTTCCAGGATGATTTCTTGGATTGTTTTGGTAACAGTGAGCTCACAGGAAAAAGGGGCACAGACATCCGCGAAGGCAAGTGCAGTTGGCTGGTGGTAGTGGCCCTGCAGAGGGCCACCCCAGCACAACGTAAAATTCTCGAGGACAATTACGGCAAAGCGGACCCCGAAAAAGTTCAAGCTGTCCGAAACTTATATGAAGAACTGTGCCTACCAAACACATATTCGATTTACGAAGAGGAGAGCTTCAATCTGATTAAAACTCACATCCAACAAATATCTAAGGGTCTTCCGCACAATCTATTTTTCAAGTTCATGGAGAAGATTTACAAGAGAGAATGTTAGGTTAACAATGAAGTATTATTTTGTGGTTGAATGTGTGATATTTCAGGTGACTGTGAGGTATTTTTACTACATTATCAATTTATTTCTAATTTACGTGTTAGGAATATCAATTGCGTTTCTAAATCGTATGAATGTGATATATTTTATTACACTATGAAGTTATAATAATTTCATAATTAAACACTTAAATTGTATATTAGTTATATATCTTTAGATTGTAAGCAATTGTTTGAAGGTGCTTGAATTTAATGTAATTCATATAAAATATTAAAGTATGTATTATTGATGAAGACATTTTTTTGTGGCGCTTTACTAATTATAAAATCTGTATAAAATAAAGTGGTATCAGACAATAATTCATTCACCATCTTTTTCTCTTGCTTAGTGTTTTTCACCAAGTGCTAATCACAATCACGAAAATGTATGCTTGCATGAGTTGGTGCTAATTATGTTAAGTAGATTAGACTCGAAAGAGACGAAACTATAATCTATTATGATGAAAAAAATCATTAATATACAGGATGTCCCATTTTAAATTGCCACCCCAAATATCTCGAAACCTGAGCAACATGGCAAAAAATGTTTCAGATGAAAGTTGTAGGGTTCATAGGGGACATATGCTGGTGACCTTGAAAATTACCTTGGGGGGGGGTCAACCTCCTATTTTTTATTGCGGGATCGTATTCTAAGAGAAAAAATACAAACTTTTTGTAGGAAACGTTTTTTTTTTAATGCTTTTCTTAAGAGTTTTTCACGAATTTTGTCCTTCATGTTGTTTGAAATCTCAGGCTGCGATTTATGCATTACCCTGGGCATTAGCCTCACACGACGTGCACTACATGGATGTTGCCGATGGGATTTTCCACATCATTGGCCCTGAAAAGGGCAGATGGTTTCAGTGGCTACAGGTTCGATCTCGTTCTTAGATCAAATGCTCGATCAAGTGTCCAACCTCATCAATGCACTTATGTACCCGCTGGCGAAAGTTTACTTGAACATTTCGAAGGGTTTGGATGGAACTTGCTCGAAATGCAGCCCTAATCCTCTCCTTCATGTACTGCACTGTTGTCGGAGCTTCAGCAAATACTTTCTCATTGACTAGTCCTTAGAGGAAAAAAAAGTCAAGGGGGATCTTGCTAACGCACCTTTTATGCTAATGCCGAAGGTAATGCATGAATCACAGCCTGAGATTTCAAAGAACATGACGGACAAAATTCGTGAAAAAACTCTTTAAAAAGCATTTTTAAAAGAAACGTTTCCTACAAAACGTTTGTATTTTTTCCCCAAGAATACGATCCCGCAATCAAAAATAGAGGGTTTCATTTGAAAAATCAAACCTTTGTTTGACCTTGAAAATTACCGCCAAGGTCATTTTCAAAGTCACTAGCATATGTCCCCCTCCGAACTCTACCACTTTTATCTGAAACATTTTTTGCCATGTTGCTCAGGTTTCGAGATATTTGGGGTGGCAATTTAAAATGGGACACCCTGTATAGGGGTATATAACATAAAAAGTTGTGTTCAATTTATCCCTTAAAACAGCGCTGTCCAACTTCTCTTAGCCAGCGGGCCATTTTTTCTTTAGCAAATATTTCGCGGGCCGAAAAGGCTGGGTAAATAAAAAGTCAGTACATGTCAACTCAGAAGTTATTTTATTTATATGAAAAAAATAAAGTCAAAGATAATAACATTTTTCGACAATAAAGTTTATATTTTTGCATAATAAATATTGCGTTATATTTAATGTTAAAATGAAATATCACATAGTAACGGACAAAACAATGTTATTCGTAAAAATAATACATAACAAGAAATAATAAAAACACAATAAAATTAGAATATTATTAAGCCTAAACTACTTAATGGGAGCATTGTGGCCGTAGTTGTTGAGCAACAATTTCTTTTATGTCCATATCAATATTTGTTGTGGCAACTCTAATTATATTTTCAAGAGTGGAGTCTTTCAAGCTGTTTCTAAATTTTGATTTTATATATTTCATTTCAGAGAATGCACGCTCGCAGATATATGTACTTCCGAACATAGAAATGATTTGAAGTCCAAAATCTCTCATTTTTTGATATTTTTCTTTATCCAAATGTTTGAACACTTGTATTCCAGTTGATCCACTAGATGCAATGAATGGGTCAGTCAAAATTTGATGTACAGTTTACTATAACTCGCGGGCCGTAAAAAAAAAGCTTTTTAGTTGGACAGCGCTGCCTTAAAATGAAGTACCACATATCACAGTAGTCGCCATCACGGGTGTGAAGCCGAGATACGAATATCGGCAACACGAAAGTATGTCGGCCACCCCAGGACAGTGGGGCGAGGGAGAATTTCAAATTTGCCGCTTTTGTAAAGATGGTTCCCTCGATGTTGCCAGATTTATCAAAGATCTTATTATGGGGATTACCGTTTTTAATAATCTTAAATATCGCTTACATTTGTCATAATAACTCATGAAAGTATAATATTACTGTTTATTATATATAATCATGTGCATTGTATATGTTATACTTCGATGTATATGCGGCAACGCTTAATGAGTCTCACCATTTTTATTAACTAACCTCAATAGTTCTGTGAGTGCTCGTAATTCATGTTTGAAGGTAAGTTATTATATATTCTGTCTTATAAACTCGTCAATTGTATTTATTAGTAATGGAAACATCAAATGGCCGTATTAAATATTCTTGTAAATATCCAGAATGTCAAAATTCTTTCTGTTCCGACACCTATAACTGATGTCGACTACAAAAATAAACATTTCTATAATTTTCCCAAAATTGAAGAATGTCTTAAAACATGGAAAACCATTTGTGATATTGAACAGTCTTCATTGTTTAAATTTTCATTCATGTGAAGATCATTTTATTCATAAACATTTTGTTAACCATTTCCGCAAAACATTGAATTGCAATGCTGTTCCGACACCAAGAAGTAAGACAATATAACTACAATAATTTACTTTTTAACTATTTTAATGTCATGAATCCTGGATATGAGCAAACAACTGACCTGTTACGACGCCTGAAAGAAGTATCCTAAGAAGAACGAAGAGACCTGATGGAACATTGCACCTGGACAAGACCCTAATACCCGATTGTTGTGATATTTTTATATTTGATAATTTTGTTAATAATAACGTATATAATTATTCTGTTAAATATATTTTTTCCATATAGGCCTATTTTTATTTTTATTTTGTGAAATCCAATCTTTTTTATTTTACCAAAACCAGTAACTTCTTCATTTATGTACTATCTAAAAGTATAATCAATTATGTGCTCAAAAAACATAATTGATTATATTTTTAGTGTTATTAAATTGAAATATATCGTGTAGACGAGTATAACACTTTTAAATTTTGGCGGAAATCGTAGTAATTTGCCACCCCGACACCAGGCGGCGCCAAAAATCGTGTTTCCGAAATTTAACATGCAGGTTTCACTTCTAAAGGTATATGTTCTGTGGTCACCATCCTGTTAAAATGTATTTATTTTTTCGAATCGATTCATTTCTTTGTAATTTTCAATATTTGTTCAAATGTTTTTGTAAGATTATTCATATTTCAAAAATTATTGGTAAAAAGCAAAAAACAGGTAAGGTAGACACCTACTTCCGGTCTACGAAATTTTACCAAATACTTTTCAGTTATTCGGATAGTCAAATAAGCCTTATGGTCAAAGTTTCATGTTAATTATTAGTTTTTGAAATAGGCGCACACACACAATATTTTTTTTTTCTAGAAATCGTCTCTTGGGACCTCAAAATGGATATTTCCGTTAAAAAACTTTTTTTCACGATCACAATACTTTCCCGCACTTTTTAAAGGAGAAAGTAAAGTAAAAACTTGAACATCTAGTGAGTTTTGACTAACATGTGGCTGCATTGAAAAACAATTCTTTGAATTTAATATTTGAAATAAGAAAATATTTCTGCAGCGATTTTAATGTATTAAAACATATTAAATTTCAAACATTTCTTGCACGCCTCCAGAAATAAGGGAAGCTGCAATGGATGCAATGCATAAACTACTTCCTCGTAAGTAAAAATCAATTTATGCCTATAGTATATTATATTCTTGCTTAAAACTTAGAGGTTATGTTTACACTTGCCGTTCATTTGATCGCCGGCATATAGTTTTCGCCGTTGTTCTGAGATGCCGCGTAAAAGCATCCACGTTGCTAATGAATACATCGAGAAATATTTTTTTTTGCTTTCCGGTTTTTAAATTACGCTCCATTTTCGGGCTCCAGCTCGCAGACAACTTTTGGAGCAGTGATTATATGGGAAATGGAGGGGGATTAGCAGTCCATAAGTATATAGTCAAAGATCCAACACAACAAATCTGGGCGAATTTAGTGACGGGAAATTCAAATCTGGAAATTTGAACTCAAAATGGCTGCCAGCATAAAAAAAAATCTGGACGAATTCAGTGGCGGGAAATTCAAATTTGGAGGAATTTAAATGGCAACAGCGGAACTTGGAGGTTCTACAGCGTTGGCAGGGGTGTCAGATTTCCGGGAATAAAATCCGTTACTCCAAAACGGAAACGCCGCAGAACTTTAAGTTCAAGATTAAGGCGGAAAATTCAAATCTGGGGAATTTAAATAGCAACAGCGGAGCTTGGGAGATTTACAGTGTTGCCAAAAAGGCATCCGATTTCTGAAAATTTTATCCGGTCCAGTCGCGGTATTTCTGAGCGCCCAGATGCCTCGTAAATGTATCGATTTGTGTTCTTGATCGCCGCTCCAAACGTAGTGTTTCGCAACCTCGTAGCTTTATCGTCAACAAGTAAGGTTAACCCCAATTTGTTTATCGTCAATGTGATATAGTTCACCCGTTGAGAGCTGACAGTGACTCATGCATTTTCGTACTAAGAATTGCTTTACATTTTATATCTATCTTTTTCTATCATGTAGGAAACAGTATGAAATAAAAGACGAAACGTGTGTCTGTGTGTTAAACAATAGGGCAGCGTAAACGTAGGTCTAAGCTGACGCATGACTCTTGCATCGCATTGGCACGCTCCATATAAGGTTTGTTCCAACCCCATAGAAAACCGTTCACTGTACGGTCGTCGTCATGCGCAGTAGAAATATAGTGTTCCAACCGTGAAAGGACCGTACGCCGGACGATAATTTTTCTGTTCCAACCGAACTTTGGATCGTTCACGGATCGGTTCCCGTACGATCATTTCAGTACATGGTCCGGAGTAGAAACTGTTTGGACTGACATGCGCACTGTATTTTTCTGGTGAACGAACGGCGATTTGTCGCGTTTATTAATTGTTATACGAATTATGAGTGACAAAAGAGATGGTGACTTTCAATCTGATGAAAGTAGTGGAGATGATTAGGAATTTGCCACAACATTTTCTTGAATTTTAAAACCACTGTCTGTTTACTGACAATCAATCAAAAGTAGGGTTATAACCGATGTGCAAAACAATCCCAAAACCGTTCCAACCCATGCATATTTGTAAATGGCAACGGGACGGTGCAAAGCTTACGCATGCGTATAAAAGCGATCCGAACAGTTCTGTGACGGTCTTGGGGCGATACGAGAATCGCGGGTTGGAACAAACCTATAAACACACAAAACACGCGAGCGCCACGTCAAATAACATAACCGTAAAAAGTTTGCGCGAGAATTTTTAAATATCCCGCCAATGAAAATCAGCGCGGCACCAAATTTTCTTACAGACATACGTTTACTTAAATCTTGATTCATCCGATTTTAAGCGATGAGTCACAGGCAACTCTCAGCGGCCCGACTAAAGTTTGTTTTTTGTTGTTGAAAATAATAACTCCTATTTATTAAATATGCTCTTTTATTAAAATAAATATTCTCTACCGGTCGAGATTCGATCGCGGGTCTAGAAGCGAGTTCAGTTTACGAGTTAGAGATTTTACCTCGTAGCCACCGGGAATTATTAAATGAGCATAATGTTAAATACTTGTCAACAGTCGACACAGCTAATAATAAATAATAATAGTAGGGCCTCAGTGTGAGGTATCACTTGAAAGGCAATTTAGTGAGGAATCCAAATATGCAATTGTGAAAATTTATAATGTGTATATGCCAGCTATATTGGCCAAGGGCGGCTCGTTATGTAGAGCCAAGGAGCCATGGCACTACCTCTAAATTCAAGCTCAGCATTCTGCATTTGGAGCCAAATAAGTTCTGGCTCATCTCGTGCGCGAAAATACATTTTTATTTTAACATTACTTTTACTGTTTAGACGTAAAACAAACAAATATATGGGCAAATGTCCATATATTGTACCACTCGAAAACTGCGATCCCCGTGGCATGCAACCAGTTTCATTTTATCCCCTCGCACATACACACACTCAGGCGCCCGTTGAAACTACGAGGGTAGGAGGGTAGGAGGGGTTTCCTTGTGACAGAGTCATGGTTGAAAACGTACGGTTTTCTTGATCGCCCTGCCTGACCTCGTCGTGGTTGTTGGCTGCGTTTTCGTTTCTTCTACCGAGTTTTTGTTCGTGTCTTCGAGCTCCTTCTCTACAAACGCTGGCTTAACTCGTTCCACGGAGACTGTCGTTGATTGTCCGTCCTTCCTTATTACGATTGTGTTCGTGTTCCGTGAGATCACTGGGTATGGACCTTCGTACGGTGGTTGGAGTGATTTTCGCATGGTGCCTCTCCGTACGAATACGTGCGTAGCTTTCGCTAGGTCTCTAAAGATGAACGGTTTTGTCTTGCTGTGGTTCGATGTTGGTGTTGGTTTGATTGCTTCCATGATGTTCCGCATTCGTGTCGCGTAATTCTCCGGTTCTATCCGTGGCCTCTGTGGAACCGTGGATAGTAGTTCTCCTGGGAGTCGTAGTGTCTCTCCGTATACCATTTCTGCTGTCGTTGCCTTGATATCCTCTTTCCAGGCCGTTCGAAGTCCTAAAAGTATTATCGGTAATGCGTCGGTCCAGGGTTCGACCTTCTGGCACATTAGTGATGCTTTTAGCTGTCTGTGAAACCTGTCTACCAAGCCGTTCTCTTGAGGATGGTATGCTATCGTCCTCGTTCGCTCGAAACCAAGCATTTCTTCTAACTGTTGGAAAAGCTGCGACTCGAATTGTTGGCCTTGGTCCGTCGTTATTTGTAGTGGCGTGCCATATCTGGCTATCCAATGCGTGACAAGTAGTTTAGCTACAGTGGTTGCTTCTATGTTCGCCATTGGTATAGCTTCAGGCCACCTCGTGAATCGGTCGATACATATGAGTATGTATTTCTTTCCGTTTGATTCTTGTAGTGGGCCAACGATGTCCACGTGTATGTGGTTAAATTTCTGTGTGGGCAATCGAAATTCTCCTGGGGTTGGTATGTTGTGTCTGGTCACTTTCGCTTGTTTTCAGATACGGCATTCTCGGCTCCATTTCTTGCAATCGGCTCGGATTCTAGGCCACACGAACCTTTGCGTTACTAGCTTGGCTGTGGCTCTTGCTCCGGGATGCGACAATTGATGCATGCTGTTGAATGTTTGTCTCCTTTACCTGCTCGGGATGTATGGTCGGACTGTGTTGTTGGTGACGTCACAGTATATGTCCGTTTTATACTCTGGGAAGTATACTTTTTTCAGCTTCAGGTTCGAATTTTTGTCGTCCAGGATCTTTTTTAGTTCGGTATCCTTGTTTTATTCGTCACCCATCGTTGCGAATTCAATTCCCGATGTTATTTGTTCGACTCTGCTTAGTGCATCAGCGACTACGTTTTCTTTTCCTTTGATATGTTGAATGTCGGTGGAAAATTGTCCTATGTAGTCGAGATATCTGAATTGTCTCTAACTTCTGTGCGAACGCGTATGTAATTGGCTTGTGGTCTGTGAAGAAAGATGGTGAAATTTCGTTCTTCCAAGATGTGCTGGTAATGTTTGATCGTCACGTATATCGCCAGCAATTCCCTATTGTACGCTGCGTACTTTTGCTCAGCTGTCGATAGCTTTCTTGATAGAAATGCTAGTGGTTTCCAACCGTCTTCTTACCTTTGCTGGATTACTCCGCCTATCGCTTGCTCTGAGGCGTCCATTGTGACTGCTAATTTGATGTCGGCTCTTGGGTGTGACAACAGTGCTGTGGTGCTGATTTCTTCCTGGCATCTGTTGAATGCTTCCCGTGCCTCTTCAAATGATGGGCTGGTTGCCTTTTTTCTTGCCTTTCAGCAACTCGTTTAGCGGTGCTTGTGTCTTTGCTGTGTTTGGGATGAAACGTCTGTAGTAGTTAATCATTCCAAGCATTTGTCGTAGCTTCTTCGCCGTTTGTGGCAGTGGAAATTCCTTTATGGCCTTGACTTTCTCGTCAAGTAGTTTCGTTCCCTTCTCGGATACCGTATATCCTAAGAATGGAATTTCGTGTACTTCGAATCGGCATTTCACTGGATTAATAACGGTTCCATTTTCCTCCAGTCGCACAGTGGGGCCGATTGTATCAAAAGTTGGAAAAACCCAAAATATTAAAATCTGCTATTTTACATTTATAACCTATGTGTCATAAGCTCAGGGTACCTGCCCGCAATAAACCGTAAGTTTTTAGGTGGTGAGATTGCTACCCTTATAACTAGCACAGTGTAAAGTTAAGTAATGTCCGATACTCAGTTCTACGACGCGTCGACGAATTAAAAGTATAATTTGTAAAAGACAAAGTTCGAAGTGGTTTAAAAAATATATTCACAACCTGGAGGTATGTACAACATAATGCTATCCTTCGACCAGCAGATTTGAAATGTAACAGTCTGTTTTATATTTTTATTACATACGCAAAAACAACATCCAACAAATACTAGTAAATCTGCACTCAACTAGAGATTTAGTGACGTTTCCGGAATTGTCGGGAAAAATCCTTTGCAAAACCTTTTAGCCCAATACCTCGGCTATTATAAACTGCAAAAACATTTACCGCTTTTAACTGCCATCTTAAGATAATAATTTAAATATATTCCAGTATCATTCGATGAATACTCGAACATAATCAATTGAATTTATTTAATGCTTTCTGCAACAAGTAAGGTTGTTTCTAATGTAATAATTATCTCAAAATAAATATTTTTAACGCTTGCATTTATTACAAGATCGTTAGATTATTCTTACCCAAAAACATTAGTAGATGTACTACTGCAATCGCCTTCGCCAAAAAATGATATTAGATGTATTTATACGTATATGTTAAAAAAATGACAAGATTAAAAAAAACTCAAAAAATCAAATCAGAATGGGGACTTATAGTAGATAAGCCCAAACCTGAATGTGGTAGTAGTAATGATGGGAATACAGCCAGGCGTTTCTTCCATAATTCGGACAGCGAATATTATCGGAATAGATGTAAATATTACCAAACGCCTTAATATAATTTTGACTGTAATGGCTAGTGGTTATAATATTAATGTAGGCTTTCAAAATATATACATTAGAAACTGCAAAGATTTTTGTAAACAAGTTCCCTTGGTATCCGATGCCTCCTACTGTCCACAAAGTCCTCATTCACGGACCATTTATAATTGAAAAGGCCTTCCAATTGGACAGCTAAATAAAGAAGCGCTAGAAGCAAGTAAGTCTTTAAAAAATATAGAGAAGACCATTCACACAAGTATTCTCGTGAAAAAACCAACGAAGATATAATTAACTCTTTATTAATGTCTCCAGATCCCTTAATTTCAAGGGTGCGACAAATAAAAATTAAAGCAAGTCAGTTAGACAAACCCGTTCTACAGTTATTACAACCTCCAAATATTGATACTACCAGCTCTGACGTTCAAGACAGTGACAGTGCTGATTCCTCATTATAGATATATTTATTAGTATGACGTATCTATTTTCATGATTTTTTGTTTTTTTTTTTCACTGTTAGGCGTTCGCAATATCCTTAGATATGTTGCAATCTAAGCATTGTTTGCGTTCCCCTTTTTAATCTAAAAAAAAATACCTCCTTCAGAATCTGAACAGTAATTTCAGACCTGGTGTCGGAGATTCCATTTATTAATTATGGGTGACTGTGAGTATAAGGATGTTGTAGTTAGGATTTGTGTGGTTATGTACTGGGTTATTATAATTACAGGATTGCTATGGATTTTAATGATAGTGATATAGTTATTTAAGCAACAAGGAACGTAAGGACGTATTAACATTTGAGGTATGCGAATACGAGCCGAGGCGGAGCCGAGGCTCGTCGCCTGCCGAAAATGTTAATTGTCATTACGTTCCGTGTTGCTTATTAATTTTTTTCCGCTACCGGAAATATAATACTTCAAAAAGATCAGAAAATATTCTAAAATACGGCTTGTAACATTTGGGATTCAAATTTTTATAGTCACCTATGCGTCCTATGGCAACCCAGCAACCGAGAAAACAATGTCGAATTTTGTTTGTTTGTGTCAATCCAGTGAAACTCTCTGCGGGCATGGATGCAAACGAAGCTGCGAATATTGCGTGTTAGAACCCGTTACAGACAAAATCGAAAAAGGTATGTGCCCTGTTACGACTCTTTTAAGCAGTGGTAAAGGATGCCGATGCTATAGAACGAAAATGTGTTGCTCACCTATATGTAGGAGCGTTACGTTTCTGTTTATTATTTTCCTAGGTCCGTAAGTAAAAATTAAGTTCCGTCACCAAGGACAACAAACACCACGAACGTTATTAGCCACTTACGGTACCTGTAACTATGGATGCAATGCTTATTTACGTTGTCGGTAGCGGAAAAAATGATTTATATGAACGTTAGTGATAGTGATGATTGATACATATGAATGTTAGTTAGTTTATTTTAATTATTGATTTTCCAAAAAATACTTTTTGCGTTGAATTTTAGATCTGACCAGTTCTTTGGTTTTTTTATTTCATTTGGCAAATTATTATATTCTTTTATGCCAGACACAAGAATGCTATTTTTCAAAATATCAGTTTCACTGTGGATGACGCCTACATTACTTTTTCTTCTAGTGTTGTATTCGTGGGTTTCTTTATTTTTATTTAGTTTTATTCTTGATTTGCCCAGACCATTCATCATTTTATATATAGTAATACACCTGTCTGCCTTGATTTTAGTTTTAATTTGTAGTTCTGGAACTAGTTTGTATAATTGCAAAGTTGGAGTTTGTCTGTCTAGGCTGTATATGATCTTAATTATTTTATTTTGTTGTCTTTGAAGTAAATTTAGATTGCATTCTGTGGTTCCACCCCAAATACTGCATAAGTAGTTTATTCTTGAATTAAATAATGTGTTATAGAGACTCTTTTGTGTGGCGACAGGTAGATATTTGCGGGAGCGGTAGATTGCTCCAATTGCTGAACTGGTCTTTCTCGAAATGTTTCTAATGTGCTTATCCCATTTGAAATCTTCTGTTATTGTTAGTCCTAGGTAAGTTGTTTCCGTTGTTCTTTCCAGGGGTGAGTTATTTATTATTATGTTCATGTCCCTTTTGATTTTATTCTTTTGCGCTACCAACATGTAGACTGTTTTTTCTGCATTTATTGTAAGTAAATTGTTCATGAACCAGTTGTGTAAAATTTCCATTTCTTCATTTATCTGGTGCTCGAGTAGAGTAAGATCTGTTCCACTGTACAGAATACAAGTGCAGTGGCGGTTTCAAAGGGGGGGTAATCGGGTAATTACCCCCCCTAAGAATTTTTCGCTTATCAATTTTTATTGTTAAAAATTACCGGCATTCCATATTCCAAACAAATAATATAATATATTTTACATTATTTAACTTGGATTATTGATTTTATTTCGTGATTTTTTAATATTTTAATTTTTTGCTATTATTTTCGAATTTCTGGTCAGAAACTTATTTTTGGTGGCAAATTATTTTGCTTCTACCTTTCGATTTTTTGGTCTGCTTTTTTATTTTTAGATCAGGATTCTTGATTCCGTGGCCCATATTTGAGATTTCTGCATTTCCGATTTTTTTGTTCCAACTTTTTTTTTCTTTTGACCAAAATATTCGATTGGTTTGTAGAAATTTTCGATTTTTTTTGTCTGCAATTTTTATTTTTACGCTCGTTTTTGTGTTTTGTTTAAATTTTCACCGTTTTAGGCTATATTGTAGGTTTTTTTATTTTTTGGTCTAAATTTTCTTTATTTTGACGAAAAAAATCGATTGGTTTGTAGAAATTTTGGATTTTTTGTCTACATTTTTTATCTTTACGACCGAATTTTTGTTGTCTAGTCTAAATTTTCACCTTTTTGGGTTTTTACTGTTTTGGCCTATATTTTGTTTCAATTTTTGGTCTTTTGGCCGAAATTTTCTTTATTTCGACTTTAATTTTCGATTCGTTTGTTAAAAATTTTGATTTTTTGGTCTACAGCTTTGATTTTTGGGTACGAATTTTAGATTTTTGGTCTTAATTTTTTATTTTTTGTCTCATATTTTAGATTTTCTTGCGAATTTATTTTTTATTTTTATATATACAAACATCTTTATTCACAGAAATAACATCTAAATACATTATGTTAAAAACTTGAAATTCGCTTTCCGTTGGCTGTGAAAGGACTATCGATTTTTATTTTTGTGTTATTTTCAAATTTCTCTTTGGAACTTATTTTAAGCTAAAAAAAGTTATTTTGGGGCTAAAGGTATTTTCAATTTTTTGGTGTGCATTTTTATTTTTAAACCAGGTTTTTTGATTTTCTGGCCGATAATTTAGATCTTCGGCTGTTTTGTTCCAAATTTTTGATTTTTTGGCCAAAATATTCGATTGGTCTAGGAAGATAAATGGTTCTTTTTTTCTTCAAAAAAGGAGGGGGGATTTTGTATAAGTGGCTCTACCATCAACATGTTCCACGAGCCGCCACTGATTTCATTTAGTAGAAAACTGCCTTGTCTCAACTTTTAAAGCTAATTAGAGCGAAAATTAAAGAAAAATATTTTCCTATTAAAAAAAAAATTGGAAAATAATTTTGAACAATATTTTTGAGACTTATTTAAACCCTTTTCTTAGAATATTCTGCATTTTTTATTATTAAGCCTGTATTCCCGATTTGTTTTTTGGCTAAATTTTTGATCATTTGGTCTAAATATTCTTAATTTTTACCTAAATTTTGGATTTCATTGTTAAAATGTTCGACTATTTGGTCCGCATTTTTTATTTCTCCTGACGAATTTTTGGTTTTTAAATTTTTGACCTGCATTTTCTATATTTTTGGTCAAAATATTTTAACTTTTAGCCTAAATATCCCTTATTTAGACCTTTTGCGATTTATTTTTTTAAATTTTCGACTTTTTGGCCCGAATTTTTAGATTTTTGACCTGTATTTTCGATTCGTTTTGGTCTAAATTTTTGATCTGTTGACCTAAATATTCTTTATTGTGACATAAATTTTCGATTTAATTGTTAAAATTTTTGATTTTTTTGTCCGCATTTTTGATTTTTCATGCCGAATTTTTAATTCTAGTTCCAAAATTTTGAGTTGATTTTGGTTAAAATATCTATAACCCGAATGATCGATTTATATGCGAGATTTCTTTTTATTTTTTTCGGTATTTTCGAGTTTTGTTTGTTGAAATTTTCGAGTTTTTAGTCTGCATTTATTATCTTCAGGTCCGAGCTTTCGATATACTGTCTAAATTTTCGACTTTCTGGCCAAAATTATAAATATTTATTATTTTTTTAAATGTTTTGACCTAAATTTTTCTTTATTTTGACCTAACTTTTCGATTTTATTGTTAAAATTTTCGATTTTTTGGCTCCCATTTTTGGTTTTTCGTTTAGTCTGCATTTATTATGTTTAGGTCCGAATTTTCCATGTTTTGTCTAAATTTTCGACTTTTTGACCAACATTGTAGATTTTTTGTTAATCTTTTGCCCTAAATTTTTCTTTATTTATTTTTATTTGTCTGTTCAAATGTTTGTTTCCTTGGTCCTCTGTTTTTATTTTTTTTTTAATTTTTGGTATATTTTGCAGTGGCGGTTTCAAAGGGGGGATAATCGGGTAATTACCCCCCCTAAGAATTTTTCGCTTATCAATTTTTATTGTTAAAAATTACCGGTATTCCATATTCCAAACAAATAATATAACCGGTAAATTTTTTCAAAGCTTTAAAACGTTGGAAAAGGATAGGGAGATTTCACGGAACAGGTGTGGTATATGACAGCGGAAGCACTAGTTTATTTTTTTTTAATTACCCCCCCTATACTAGTTGGCTGGAAACGCCCTTGTACAAGTGTCGTCTGCATAGGTAAATAGTGATCCCTTTAGGTTTAATTCTGACATGTCATTGATGTATGTAATGTAGAGTATAGGTGGTAATACTCCGCCTTGTGGTAGTCCATATTCTGGGTTCGCCTTGTCGCTATAGACATGGTTTATTTTTGTCTGCTGTGTTCTATTTTGTAGATAAGAATTTATCAGCTTGTGTGGGGTGCCACGTATACCTAATTTTTCAAATTTCTGCAGCAGTAGGGTTTTTGGGATAGTATCGAAAGCCTTTTTCAAGTCGATAAATATAATTGCGACATATCTGTGTTGATCTAGTTCTTCTTGAGCTTTGCATACCATATCTACACATGCTGATGATGTTCCTGAACCTTTTTGATACGCGTATTGGTGGTCTGCTATTATATTGTTGGTTGTTATATGTTGCTGAAGCCTGTTTAAAATAACCTTTTCTACTAGTTTTGCGAAACATGAGGAGATTGCTATGGGGCGATAATTTTCTGGTTCTAGCCTGTTGCCTTTTTTAAATACAGGTGTAATAACTGTTTCTTTTAGTATGTCCGGAAAATCACCAGTAGAGATTATTTTGTTTATGAGGCCTTTAAGTATGGGGATTAATTCTTCATCGAGAACTGTGAGTATTTTTTTGGTTATACCATCTTGGCCTGGTGCTGAATAATTCTTCATGCCTTTTATTATATTCCTAAGTTCTTCTTCTGTTGTTTCCCCAAAGGATGCATTTGTAGATATTACTTTCTGTAGAGTGATTCCTTGTGGTCTTGTTTGGTGTGTTTCAGCTAAATTCTTTCCTACTGTAGCAAAGTATTGGTTAAACTCGTTTGATATAGCGGTTTCGTTCGTAATTAATTCTCCTTTGGATGTTGTAATTTCTGAGATGGTATTGTCTGTCTTTCTGTTGTTTTTATTAAGAATTCTATTAATTTCAAACCATGTTTGTTTTTCCTTGCCCTCTGCTGACTTTAATTTATTTTTGTAGTATGTGTGTTTTGTCTGGTTTATTAGTTGGTTAGTATGTTTTTTGTTTGATGTATATTTCCTTTATGAATTCATTTTCGGGGTTATTTTTGTATCTTTTATAGCACTTATTTCTTTCTTTAATATTGAGTATGATCTCCTTATTAACCCAATAATTTTCAGTTTTTCTTTTATAGGTTGTGGTTTTGGTTTCCATCTCTATTATTTTCGTCAGAGTGCATATTAGATCTTCAAAGGTTTTTAATTTAGACATCCATTTTCGTAAATTTTAGTTTTATGTTTTCATAGTTAATTTTATGCTTTTGGATTTTCACATATTTTGTTTCGGTGTTGCCACTTGATTTGTATGTTATAATTAAGGCATTATGATCAGATATATCGCATAGTTCAATGTTTAAGCTGAGTCTGTTGGCTTCGTTATTTGTCAACACGTGGTCTAATATTGCAGTTCCTCTCGTGGTATCATTTATATCATTAATTATATGGTAGCCTTGTTCTTTTATTAAATTTTTGTAGTTGTTTACACATCTATTATCCTGTGTTATATTTATATTCAGATCTCCTATAAGGATATGATTTGATTTTTCAATTAGTAAGTTTTGTTCCAAGACATTAGTCAAAATTGTGTTTTCTATATTTGGGGGTCTATAGACTAGCGTAAAGTGCTGGTTATGTGAGACTAAGTATAATTTAATTATTTCGATGCCTGTAATTGTTGTGTTTTGTATGACGTTAAATTCGATATCATTTCTAATATAAATCGCTAATCCTCCTCCTTTGGATTTTCTGCAATTAAACACTGCTTTAAAATTGTTCAGATGGAAATATTCAGTTTCGTCCTGGTGTAACCAGGTCTCGGTTATCGCTATTATGCCTAGATTTTTATGCAGGGAGGTAGTGATTGAATATGCTGAAATTTGTTTCTCATACTTCTAATGTTTAATAAGTAATATGTATGTTCCATGAATGCTATGTTAATGCTTTTTATTTTTGTGGTTTATTTCTATTGTTTATTGCAATTTTTTAAGATCTTCATTACTTTTAATTTGTAATATTTTCGACTTTTCATCCTTCCTGATAAATATTTTCCCATGTTTTATCCAAACGAATTTAAAGCCGTTTTGTTTCTGTAGTCTCGTTTCATAAAATAGCTTGCTGGTAGAGTTGGTTAGCTGTTCGTTGAAGTAAATTACTTGATTTTCACCTTTTAGGTTGCATTCCAACACTTTGATTGATCCTACATCCTTCCTTTTTTCCAATACTTTATTTCGTATTTCTTGTGATTTGAATTTGACGATTATGGGTCCTGCATCTTTCCCTTTCCTGTAAGCCTCGATTATGTCGTCGTTGTTAATTTTAGCATGTATACCTTTCAATACTTTCTTTGTAATTTCTCCTGCTTCTTCATCATTTCCTTGTTTGGGAATTCCACTAAGGGTTAGGCAATTGTTTAGGTTTTCTTGTTCCAATTCATTACATCTGCTTTCCACTTCAACTATCTTCCGTTTAAGGAGTTCATTTTCTTTTTTAAACTCTTTTAGCAAGTTATTTATTTCTTCCGTTTGTTTTAAGTTGTTGTCGAATTTATCAGACATATATTGGACACTTTCTTTTAACTTTTTATTAGTTTCCTTTATTAGTTCTTTTATGTTTCTGGGGTCTAACTCGAACTCGTCATCACTGTTTTTTTTTGGGGGCATTATGGGTTGCTCTTAACTAATGGCTATAATTCTGGGATAAATAGATTACACACGCACTAATACGTTGGACATAATAATCCTGAATGTGTATACAAATTAAGTAAGTTTTAAACTAGTTTCACAAATTGTGCTTGTTATTTAATGTACATTGATTTTACAGGTATGATAAAATTGTCAAAAATATTGCAATTACAAAATTAAAATGCTTAAACTTGGAGTTTTTTTAACACCAAGTATCAATAAATGATTAGTTTTTATTAAAATGAATGTCATTTATCATATCCAACAACTAAATCAACGAAAATAATTTTTGCCAGTTTTTGATGTAATCGGCCCCACTGTGAGTCGTTGGAATAGTTGGTTGAGATAAAAAAAAAAAAAAAAAAAAAAAAAAAAAAAAAAAAATCACTTTATTCACTTAGGCCACATATTATACATAACAATGAACAAGAATCATATTTGTATGGTGGATGTGAGCGTCATATAATAATACAATATAAATACAAAACACAAATTTTGCGTACATTTATAACTAACGATGAGATGCCTGTCGTGGTCGTCTTTCGTTTTCGATGCGACTAGTATGTCGTCGATGTAAACATAACAAAAATCAAGGTCTCGTAAAATTCCGTCCATGAACCTTTGAAACTTTTGTGGTGCGTTGCGTAGTCCAAATGTTATGTACAAGAATTCGAATAATCCAAACGGTGTCATGATCGCGGTTTTTGGAATATCCTCTCTCGCTATTGGGATTTGGTGGTACGCTCTCACTAGATCGATGGTTGAATAAATCTTACATCCATGCAACTGTTGTGCGAAATCTTCTATGTGTGGAACTGGGTATTTGTCGGGTACCGTTCTTACGTTTAGCGCTCTGTAGTCCCCACATGGTCGCCATTCGGTATTCTTCTTCGCTACCAAATGCAATGGTGCGGCCCAAGAGCTTTTTGAAGGTCTTGCGATCCCCATCTGGCACATTTATTTAAACTCGTGTTTCGCTATTTTCAACTTGTCGGGTCTGGGCCTGCTGGATACTGGTGGACTGGGGGTTGTCTGGATGAAGTGCTTCGTGTCATGTTATGGTACGTTAGGTAGTCCTGGAAGTTTACAAATTCGTGGAAATTTTTGTAAAATCGGGTGGTGTCTTCTGTTTGCAGAGTGTGCTTATGTCTACCTGTCCAAACACTTCGAGGTTGGTCCTGCCGTCGTGCAGTTTCTTGTGTCTCACATCCGGGAGTAACTCGTAGAATGACAAGAAATCGGCGCCTATGATTGCTTTATGTACTTCCGCAATGACGAATCTCCACGGGAAATTTCTTCTCAGTTATAAATTCACGTTGAGGTTGATTATGCAGTATGTGTGTATAGTAGATCCATTCGCTGCGTACAAATTGTAGCTGGTTTTCTGCGATTTTTGTGCAACAAGTCGGCGTGGAAAAACGCACACATCTGCTAAGGTGTCAATTATATACTGTATTTTCGTCTGTGGATCTGTGATGTATAGGCGGTGCGATGGGCTGGGTGTGCAATCGGTGGCCGCCTCTACTGACTGCCTTTCCCGTTTCCTATTTTGCTGAATGTACATGGTGGTCGGCAGTTCCTGGCGTTTTCTCCAAATTTATAGTGACCTTAGCAGCGTGTCTGGTACTGTCGTTCCTACTAAATGTTGTAGGTCTCGCAGGAATTGCAATGGCTTCCTATCACCTAGCTCTTCGCGTTATAGTAACTGCCATGTTCTGTTTTCCAGGCTCACGCTGAGACGTCTGATGAGTTCGGTTTTGATTGTGTCGTATTTTCCTGTTATTGGCGGTGCTGTTAGGATGTCCCGTATCTCCTTGGCGTAACGGGGTTCCAGGCTTCCAACCACGTGGCTATATTTCGTGTCATCTGTGGATATTTTTGCGAGTTCGAATTGGCTCTCCACTTGTGCAAACCAAACTTCCGGGTCGTCGTCCTAGAATGGTGGAATCCGTACTTGAATCCTGCTTACTTCTTTATCCGCCATTTTATGTTTGTAAGTTTCCACTTATCGCGGGTTGTTTTGCTTGTTCTACCTGACCTCTGTTTTTGATCACGTCGGGATCACCAATTTGGGGTTGTTTGTGTTCGGTTTATTTGGGGTTCAAAATAGAGGTAGTCTTTTAGTCGTCTTATTTCAATTTATTTAAAAGCGTATTTACATTTAATACAGGGCGAGGGTCGTCCCTCTTGTGAGCGGCGATATTGTCTCCGCACTGAATGTCTTCTGGGGTCGTCCAGGCGAACCCTCCAAGGATTCAGTCCGAGTGTCGCGGTTGATGCGATGCGATGTAGGCGATGATGTGGTTTAGCCACAGAGCATTAAGGATAAAGAGGGACAGTTCAATGTTAACTTTTGGAAACGCCATCAGCGCCGTCTGCGAGTCATCTGGCCAAACACATCCAGCCAGCGGGAAATTTAAAACTGCGACTTTACAATTCATTTTTGCAAGTGTTTCGAACTTTTTGGTTCTCATCAGTGCGACGCATCCAAATAAAAGCGGAAATCGCAGACACTTGCTTTATAAAGAGCTTAGACTTAATCAAACGCAAAAAGTAAAGTTCTAAATGATGTTGAAGGGGATTCGCTTGAAATTTTTTCCAAACGAATTCTTTTTGGGGCAGATGTTAAATCATGAAGTGAGCTACATTCTTGAAGGGGCCGTTTTAAAAAATATTTTGCAGGAATTGTACTGGAAAAAGTACTACAAGAATGTATATTCAAAATTGTCGGAATTGCATTCCAATTTAAATATTTTCTACAGGAATTAATAAATACCTAAAAAGTGGTCCTCACAAAATAACAAAAAATAATAATTACAGTTTGGTGGACTAGCGTCAAAGAATTATACTCAATAATGGTTACAATAAATTTGGCAATTTAAAATAATTAAAATATTCGCTTAAATTATAAGGTTCAATAGTTTTCAGCACCTCAATAATCTGTTTTTTATAAATTTTAAATGAAGTTTCCTGTTTTAGTAGGCTTGGTAAAGCATTAAATATTTTTAATGCCGTGTATTCCGCACCCCTTTCCGTGCTGGAAAGTTTGTGTATTGGATATACCAGAGTTTCTTTATTTCTGGTGTTATATATATGATGGTTATTATTCGTTGCAAATAGATGCTTATGTTTCCACATAAAAACCAAGCTTTCCACTATGTGTACTCCCACAACAGTGAGGATTTTGTTTGCCCTAAACAGCCCTCTACAGGAGGAGGATGGTTTTATTCCTAGCATGCATCTGAGTGCCTTCTTTTGCATTATTAGAACTGAGTTTACATGTGAGGAACTCCCCCAATGGATGATTCCAAATCTTAGGAGTGACTCGAAATTTGCGTTGTACGTCATTTTTAGTACTTCAAAAGCTACATTGGGTTTTAAGGTTCGCAACATGTAACAAGTTCTGCTTAATTTGCTATTTAGGTAATCTATGTGGTTAAACCATCTTAGTTTGTCATCTATGTGTATGCCTAATAACTTTACCGACTCTGAGGTTAGTATATCGGTGCTATCTATATGTACAGTTTTGGGTGTTGGTGTGTAATCGCTCTTCTTAAAAATGATACACTGTGTTTTAGTTGGATTTAGAACTAATTTATTTTTGTCGAACCAATCTACTACTCTTGACATATGTGGTTCTATCATTTTCGTCATCTCACGATAATTGTTACTACTAAATAATAGGTTAGTATCATCTGCGTAGCTTGATATTAAAGTATCTTTGCTTTGTAATAGTTCAGATATATCATTAGTGAAAATGATGTACAAAAGGGGCCCTAAAATACTGCCCTGCGGAACTCCCAATTTCACGTCCAAAACCATTGACCGTATCTTACCATTTTCATTTTCTAATTCCACGAACTGTTTTCTTTCCGACAGATATGATTTAAACCAGGAATGTGCCACTCCACGAAATCCGTAATCGTACAACTTGGCTAGCAAGAGGTTGTGATCGACGCAGTCGAACGCTCTGCTAAGGTCAAGGAAGATTCCACAGCAAAGCAGGTCGTGCTCCATTGAATTGAGTACAAACTGTACAAAATCAAACAGCGCAGTGTTTATATTTTTATTTGTAGTGAAACCATGTTGGTGCTTTGACAGTACATTATATTTGTTTAAAAATAATTTACTTTGTTTTGCTATTTCGTATTCATAAATTTTGCCGAATGTAATTAAAAGATTTATGGGTCTGTAATTTTTTTTATCAGTAGTATCCCCTTTTTGTGAATAGGTTTGACTGTTGCTAATTTCAGTTTATCTGGAAATACTCCTTTACTTATCGATTCGTTGATGAGATGGGATAAGGGAGTTGATATTTCCTTAGCGCATTTTTTCAGTAGGAAAGCTGATATTTCATCAACCCCACTGGATTTTTTGTTTTGCATCGCTTTTATTACATCCTCCACTCCTGCCGGAGTTGTTGGATGCAGGAAAAACGTATGTTCATTTTTGTATGTATTTGTATTTACCCCTCCTTGGTGAGTTGACTTTGTTAACTTATATGCCGATTCTATGAAAGTCCTGTTAAAATCGTTTGCATCTTTTTGGAGGCATGTGCTCACGAAATGATTGCCTTCCTTTTTGCCTGATATTTCTTTTACTACTGCCCAGGTCACTTTACTTTTATTAGATGCTGCTGCTATTTTATTTGAATAGTGTCTCCGTTTGTCCTCCCTCAATGAGTCACTATACTGCTTTTTACTTTGTGCAAGTAGTGGCTTTATTTCCTCGTAATATTGTGTTAAAACACCATATAGGTCCACTTGGTTTTTATGTGCATAAAACTAACTTCAAATGTGCATAACTTTTGAAAGTGGAATTTTTTTAGAGTAATACATTCAATGGAATTAACCCATTCATCTCTGCGATTAGGACACTTTATTTTTAATATTTGAATCGCAGGTATAAACGTTACTGCAATACGGTGCCTTAAGAGTACTTAATTTACCCATTGCACACTCTTTCAGGTTTAAGGATATTAACTTGAATTTGAATTATAAATACCTGGCCAAATAACAATTCAACTCCTGACGTTAATGAGGTTATGTACGTCTAAAAAGGCCGGCAATTTGATAAGAAATAGATGTTGTCATATCTCATTTGTAAAATTATTCAAAAGTCTATTTTGCTTTAAAAATTTTTCAAATAGACTTAAACAAACAATTAACACTAGTGGACTTTGAATATTACCAGATATTTGGATGTTCTTAAATACCTAAAATAAATTTAACCAACAAAAATATGACCATATTGCTTGGTTACAAAGATTTGTACATGGATTTGGCAGCGTTGCATTGCGTTAGTTGGGCCAGATGACTGTGAGATGGCGTGGATGTCGCGTTTCCAATTCTCCCTATTCAATTAACCCCCCCTGGGTTTAGCTGTCCATTTCCTTCTGGGCGTCGGAGGCAATAGTGACACTGGGACTGGAGTCGAGTGGTCTGAAGAGGGCCCGGGCGTCGTTCGTTGCTGGTAGTCTGTCGTCTGCCTCGGCGGCGTTGTCAGCGGGTCTGACCGAATCCTTCTCTTGGGTGTCGAGATCGGTGATAAAGCCGCTGGGACTTTTCTTAATCGTCGCCCTATCAATACTCTAGGCGCGTCCTCTCTCGTCGGCGGGTGGTACGTTAGCCCTTGCTGGTGGCGCGCCCATCCCTTGCCGGGGTGGCGCGTCGGCTCGTTCGCAGGGCTCGCGTTTGCTCGTGGTCGCTAGGTGGTGTGTATGCGTATGTATGGTTGTCTAATAATAATAATAAATAATAATTAGCTTAGGTGGTTTCAAAATGCTGCATTTTCTATAAACTTAGCGCAAATAAACAAATTCGCCTAATGAATGCGCCGTTTGACAGTCACTGTCACTGTATAATTTGTAACGAGACTTTCTTGATTTTGGAGTTAGAGACTTTATTTAGCGTCCTACATTCGAGTTGTGTTAGTTGTACTATCAGTGCCAGCCAATCAGCGTTCCAGATTTTAATTGTATTATTTCGAGCAAGTTTATTAGTATTCTTATACAATCCAAGAAACGGTAATGTGGGAGTCTTGGAACTGTCGTCGAATTGGTAGTATATATATCCGGAAAGCTGTCAAATATCATACAAAAATATTTAGCTTGCTTTATTTGGTCAATAATTTTTTTTTCTCACGTCGCACTGTGGTTCCAAATGGCGAAAATATGGCCAAAATATGAAGGAGTTATCCGAATTGTATGAAAATTTGTATATTGTTTTTTTTTTACTTTCTCCATTACGAAGTACGAGAAAGTATTGTGATCGTGATTTTTTTTCAAAATTTTTTTTTACGGAAATATCCGTTTTGGGATCCCTAGATGCCATTTCAACAATTTCTGGAAAAAAAAATTTTGTGTCTGTGTGTGTGTGCGTGTGTGTGTGTCTGCTGTGTGCGCTGTATCTCAAAAACCAATAGAGCAATTGATATGAAATTTTGAACATAAGTCTTATTTGATAATCCGAAGAACTGAAAAGCTTTTGGTAAAATTTCGTACACCGGAAGTGGGTGTTTACCTTAACAGTTTTTTTTTGTTTTTTGCCAATATTTTCTTAAATATAAAAAATATCACAAAAACATTTAAACAAACATTGAAGAAAACAAAGAAATTAATAGCTTTTGCTTGAAAATATTTTTCATAAAATCATTGCTATTCGAGAAAAAAATTTATTAATTTTTTTTAATTTTTGGTTTATAATTATGAAACGATAATAGTTACAGCAATTTTATGTGATAATAATTGTAGAGAATGCCAAAATGAACAACTTCTAAAGAATAAGTTTTTTTCGAAATCTTGTTAGTTTTCGAGTAAACCTAGTTTTTGAATTTGAAGTATAATTTTTCCATCTTTCATAATTTTGACGTTTTAAACGTCAGTTTCATCCGAGTTTACGCAACGCTCGATGTACATTTAAAATATGATTTCAATTGAAAATAAACCCATGAAAACGTAAATATAAAGTCGGAGAAAGTAACATGATGGCCACATCACCATTTTTTAAATCTGAAATTAAAATATCTAAAAACAAAATGGCGGCTTAAATATGGCGGACAAAAACTCTTAAAATTGTCATATTTTCATAAAATGTTGGATATAGGGCTTTTTGAGGTCGCTAATTAAGAACCTAAAATTAAAATATTTAAAAACAAAATGGCGGATCCAATATAGTGGACAAAAACTCTTAAAATTGTCATATTTTCATAAAATTTCGGATATAGGGCTTCTCGAGATCGCTAATTAAGACTATAAAATTAAAACATTTAAAAACAAAATTGCGGATCCAAATTAATAAATTTATAAATACAAGAAAACGAAATTTAGCCTGAATATATGAATATTCAACCTGTTCGTTAATCTGCAAGCAAAAAATTAAGTCTTACTAAGACTATAAACAAATAACTTATTGAAACAACTACTTCCCTGGCTAGTGCCACGCCGGATATTGAATGATACAAAAGAAATTTGCATGTTATTACTAGTACTACTAGATAATAACATTGGTTTAAGATCGTTTATTTCTACATACAAGACTAACTTAGAAAATTATTCTAAAATGAAATGTGAAACTTTAAACTGTAAATGTTATTATTAAAATGAAAAAACCAGAAAACATTTTGACAAGGACACAGTGCTAAACTTATCTAGTGTTACTAGATGAAACAAATTTGATAATAACTAAAAATACCACTGAATTAAGTTATTATCAAATTTGTTTCATCTAGTAACACTAGATAAGTTTAGCACTGTGTGTCCTTGTCAAAATGTTTTCTGGTTTTTTCATTTTAATAATAACATTTACAGTTTAAAGTTTCACATTTCATTTTAGAATAATTTTCAAAGTTAGTCTTGTATGTAGAAATAAACGATCTTAAACCAATGTTATTATCTAGTAGTACTAGTAATAACATGCAAATTTCTTTTGTATTATTCAATATCCAGCATGGCACTAGCCAGGGAAGTAGTTGTTTCAATAAGTTATTTGTTTATAGTCTTAGTAAGACTTAATTTTTTGCTTGCAGATTAACGAACAGGTTGAATATTCATATATTCAGGCTACATTTCGTTTTCTTGTATTTATCTAATGCTTTCTGCAACAAGTAAAGTTGTTTCTAATTTGTTTAATAAATTTCTATTTTAAGGTGAAATATACAGTGTGGAAACTTTAACTGGAATAAAATTCATAACTTCGATATAGGCGATTTTTGCAAAAAATCCCGAAACACGCTAAGTATTGTTTTTTCTTGCCCTCATTTCTATGTATATGCTGCTTGTTTATCTGTTCCCGGAAGAGCCCAGCCACCTCCGACTTTTTTTTTCAAATGGAAAGGTATGTCAAGTGACACCTCGTTTGAAAGGTCTCTTCGCAAGTAATACAACACACTATTTATTTCTTGAATATTTACAAATCCCACGTGATAAAAAAAAGAAAACCACTTTTACGTTGAACATGTTTCGGCGTAAAGTTGTATGTTTTTGACATGTGTTTTGATGCTTTGGAACTGCGTTGCTTAGTTACTAGTGATAATAATAGTCACCAAAGCAGTCATATACGCTCGTCAAGTTGTCGAAGTGATTTCTAAAATGCAGTATTTAACCGAAAATCTCCGAATCGAGATTCTGATGATGATCGGTTATGGTAACAGAAGACGAAGTCAGCTTGAGGGCTGGAATAATAGGTGATCAGATTGTAGGACCAGTATTCTTCGATGGTAATCTTAATGGAGCAACATATCTTACGTTTCTTCAAGACGACCTCATGCCAGCGTTAGCCACTTTATTTCCAAATCCATTAGATCCAGATTTACCTGATGAACGAATGTGGTATCAACAGGACGGAGCTCCACCCCATTATGCTGTGATCGTTCGTTGACATTTAGACGAAGTTTTTCCCAATAGATGGATTGGAAGAAGAGGTCACATTGAATGGCCGGCGAGATCTCCGGATCTTGGTCCCCTTGACTTTTTTTTGTGGGGATATCTCAAGAGTAAGATCTATGTAACCAAACCAAACGACATTGAGGACCTTAAGCAACGTATTAGGCATGAAATACGGCAAGTCACACCAGAAATGTTACAAAACATTAGAGATGCATGTTATCATCGATTTGCACTTTGCCAAGAAAGAAACGGTGCCCATTTTGAACATTTGTTGCATTAAATAGTATTCAAGTTATAAAAGTGGTTTTCTTTTTTTTATCACGTGGGATTTGTAAATATTCAAGAAATAAATAATGTGTTGTATTACTTACGAAGAGACCTTTCAAGGTGTCACTTGACATACCTTTCCATTTGAATAAGATCAGCCCACTGCAATCGAACAGTCAGTACAGTCGGTAAGATAGTCTGACAAGCGAGATCACCAAGGCACGCAACACGAGCTCACCAAGGCACGTGAATCAAATCAAGCTCACCAAGACACGCTACGACAAGCTCCCCACGGCATCCGATGTTACGCCTTTCGGTCCGGCAGCATCAGACCCGGAGTACATCACGCTGGAGTCGACGCTACATCAGTAGAAGAGTACGACGCTACTGCGTGGACCACCCGAGGCTATTATCCGAGGACCAGCAAGGACGCACGCCATCCCGAGGCCCGTGTCACGAATCCGCGTCGCGATACCGACACCGCGCTAACCTTAATTATCTGTATATGTAGTATATTCGTATTCTGTAAATAAACTGTTACGACCACATCGAATTCTCTTGGATCCAACGAACATAGCAGGCAACTTAGAAGCACGATATGCCAAAGATATCCGAGACGTACTAACGAACCCGCCAACCACCGGTAAATACGACAAACTCAAAGCCGAGCTGATCCGCAGGCTGTCCGTAAGCCAGGAACAACGAACAAAGCAACTGCTGGAACGTGAAGAATTAGGAGACAGAACACCATCTCGATTCCTAAGTCACTTACAGTACCTAGCAGGCACCACCGTACCAGAAGAACTTCTCCGATCGCTGTGGTTGGGACGACTCCCAAACCACGTGCAGGCCATACTCGCGACACAAACTAAGGCAACACTGGAAGAAGTGGCAGTATGGGGAGTCGCCATGGCGAACACAGCTGTCCAAATTGTAAACGAGGCCACGCACACATACGATGACACAATGAAGAACCTCGTATCGGAGATCGGATAACTGAAGACCCAGCTTCAACAGCAACAAGAGAAGCAGAACTTCCGACGACCACAAAGACGCGACCAGTCACAAAGCAGGAGCCAGAGCCAAGGCTGAATCCGTGCGCGAAGACCCGCGAATATGAGACGTGCTGGTTCTACTACAAGTTTGGCAACGAAGCGCGAAACTGCCAACCCACGTGCAAACATTGGAAGCAAGGAAACGACCACGGAAGTCAGTAGCGGCGACTGACCACACGCCTAACACCTCCCGCCGTCTATACGTCACCGATAGACAAACGCGAGTTCAATTCTTGATCGACACAGGAGCAGACGTCTGCGTTTTCCCACGGAAACTCGTAAAGCGAACCGGCAACGCTGCCGCGTATAATCTTTACGCAGCGAATGGAACTGTGATAAACACGTACGGCACAGTAAACTTGAACTTGGATCTAAGTTTAAGGAGGAATTTCCCATGGCGGTTTGTGATTGCGGATGTACAAAAGACGATAATAGGGACCGATTTCCTAGCCCACTACGAGCTACTACCCGACATTCGACAGTGAAAACTCAGGGACGCCAAAACTAGCATCACTACACCCGGCCAACTGACGACAAGCGACGAGGCAACGGTGAGCACGATCAACAACAGTAAAAAATACCACCAAATCCTGAGCGAATTCCTTGAGATCTGCAAACCAGCCGAGTTACCAGCAACCACACAACATGGAATAGTGCACCACATCCAAACAACGCCAGGCCAAACAGTATCCAGCAGACCACGCCGACTCGCACCTGACAAGCTACGAATAGCGAAAAGCGAATTCAAAACAATGTGTGAAATGGGGATAGCGAGACCATCGAAAAGCCCATGGTCCTCGCCACTTCACCTAGTGTCGAAAAGCAGAATGGATACCGTGCTGCGATTACCGAGCACTGAACGCAAGAACGATCCCGGATAAATACCCCGTTTCGCATATCGAAGAACTATACGGCAGCACACATTTCTCCACGATCGATTTAGTCAGAGCCTACCATCAAATACCCGTAGCAGAGGACGACATTCCAAAAACAGCAATCACCACGCCATTCGGACTATTCGAATTCCCATTTATGACGTTTGGTCTACGCAACGCAGCGCAGATATTCCAACGGTTCATGGACGGAATCCTGCGAGACCTGGAATTTTGCTACGTGTATATCGACGATATTCTGCTAGCCTCCATATCAGAGGACGAACACGAGAAGCACTTACGACAACTGTTCCAACGACTACGAAACAACGGAATAGTAATCAACCCAGCCAAGTGTAAATTCGGAGCATCCAGGATAGTTTTTCTAGGATACATAATATCCGGAGAAGGAACCACACCGCTCACCGACAACGCAGTGACCATCCAGAACCTGTAGCTACCCGAAACAGGACAAATGGTCGGAATGATCAACTACTATAGAAGGTTCAATCCCAACGCTGCTAGCGTACAAGCCTCGCTGAATGACCTCCTGAAAGGCAAGAAGAAAGGCAACCAACCCGTCGAGTGGACAAATGACGCACGAGCCGCGTTCTCGCGATGCAATCAGCAAATCGCAGAGGCAGCACTGTTGGCGCATCCAGAGCCCAACGCACCCCTAGCAGTCACGACCGACGATTCAAACTACGCCCTAGGAGACATCATACAACAAATGCAACAGGGAGAGTGGAAACCACTAGCTTTTATGTCACGGAAGTTATCACCAGCTGAACAGAATTACGCAGCGTACGACCGAGAGCTTCTTGCAATATACGCCACCATACGGCAATATCAGCTCCTCCTGGAGGGACGAACATTCACGATATTCACAGATCACAAACCGATCACGTTTGCTTTCGCACAGAAGCCCGAGAAGTGCTCGCCGAGACAATTCCGATATCTCGACTACATCGGCCAATTGTCCACCGATATCCAACATATCAAGGGGAAAGAGAACATCGTAGCAGACACACTCAGCAGGATTGAGCGCATCGATGCAGGGATAGACTTTGCAGCCCTAGGAGCTGACCAGCGGTCCGACCTAGAACTGCAACGAATCCTGAGCGTCACGTAATCCAGCCTACAGCTAAAAAAACCCTTCCTACCCGAATATAACTGCGAAATTTTTTGCGACACGACAACCGACACAGCCCGACCCTACATCACACGCGACTACAGACAGGCAGCACTCAACAGCCAACATCAACTGTCACACCCTGGTGCCAACGCAACCACGAAACTGGTCACACAGAAATTCGTATGGCCCGGCGTACGAAAAGATTTCAAACGTTAGAGCAGGCAATGTACAGCCTGCCAACGAACGAAAATCACCCGACATAATGCCCCGACAGCAGGAGAATTTATCGACATAGTGGGACCACTGCCTGAAGCAGAAGGGAAGAAATACCTGCTAACGTGCATCGACCGATTCTCACGATGGTCAGAAGCGATCCCAATGGCCAACATCGAAGCGGAAACAGTCGCCCGACTATTCACAACGCATTGGATAGCCAGGTTCGGCACACCAGCAAATCACGACAAACCAAGGACGCCAGTTCGAATCTCAGTTGTTTAAAAAACTTGAAGAAACCACAGGATTCACGAGACACCGCACCACGGCATATCATCCACAGGCAAACGGTCTATTAGAGCGATTCCACAGACACCTGAAGGCAGCATTAATGTGCCACACCGACATCCGATGGACAGAGGCACTACCGATCGTCCTGCTAGACATACGGACGGCTTGGAAGGACGTTATCAAAACCACATCATCAGAGATGGTGTACGGTCAGACACTGCGACTCCCAGGAGAAATGCTAGCCAACCAAAGAGGCCAAAAGTCAATCGAAGCCGAAAATTACGCTACCCAGTTACAACGCGCATTCAGAACAATCAAACCCGTGCAAACGACATAATACAACAAATCTAAGCCCTTCGTTTTCAAAGACCTGGCGACGGCTTCACACGTTTTCGTACGGATCGACGTGATGCGAAAAACTCTGCAGCCCCCCTACGAAGGACCATTCCGAGTGATTAAACGAACAAAGAACACCATCACGATCGACCGGCACGGACAAACTACGACGCTCAACAGAGCGAATCAAACCAGCATTCACGGAACAAAGTCATGATGACCCGACCGAGCGAACCGTCATCGCAAAACAGACCACGAAACCACCTATGATCACGCATTCCGGGCGAATCAGCAAACCCACGGTGCGTTTCGTAGAGTGACTCCATCACAAGGAAGGGAGTATGTGGCGATCCGCGTCCGGGCGCGCGAAAGACGCTCGCCACTAGGGTGACTCACCACCAGCGGCACTTGCTACGCACGATCCCCCACAAAAGGAAAAGGGCCGCCCGCAACCTGAACAGAGGGTGCGCCCTACTCTCGCACGACGGTTGTGGCCGCACGACCCACTTAAATAGGGTATGTGCCCCCTCATCTCGTCACTTCGATCAGTGCGCTGAAATCGAACAGTCAGTACAGTCGGTAAGATAGTCTGACAAGCGAGCTCACTAAGGCACGCAACACAAGCTCACCAAGGCACATATCTCCAAGGCACGTAAATCAAGGCAAGCTCACCAAGGCACGCTACGGTCCGGTAGCATCAGACCCGGAGCTCTTCACGCCGGAGTCGACGCCACGTCAGTAGAAGAGTACGACGCTACTGCGTGGACCACCCGAGGCTATTATCACCAATCCCATCGACACCGCGGAGGCGAGGCCCAGAGCGAACCCGAGGACCAGCAAGGACGCACGCCATCCCGAGGCCCGTGTCACCGCTGCCACCATCGCCGACGAGGACCCCCACGTATAGGACACCACGACGACTGAACCTGACCGAGGTCCTGTACACCGGAGTGAACCCGACGACCGTGCACCCACAGGACCTGCTCCAATTTTCAGTCCGCGGCAGCACCTGCGGAATCCGCGTCGCGATACCGACACCGCGCTAACCTTAATTATCTGTACCTTTATATATTCGTATTCTGTAAATAAACTGCTACGACCGCATCGAATTCTCTTGGATCCAACGAACTACGCAACGCAACCCCCACAAAGGTGAAATATATAATTAAAATATTAAATATCTAAACATTTTTATTAATATAAAATATTTCAATATTCTTTATCTGAAGAATGCGCAGATTCATCATCACTGCTTTGAATCTCATGACAGCCCGCTTTTAATAATTATAGAGGTTCAGAGTCCAACGCTTTTAATTGGTTCGTTGGCAATTTTTATGTTTCTGTCGACATTTTTTATCTGTTTTATATTATATATTGGAAATATCCATCCCTTGCCTAAAGTTTCCGATGACACCTTTCCTGTGAATTCGATACAGCTATTTCTGTATTAATTAATTATTAATTTTTAATTATTACAATTATTATAATTATTACATTCATTCTAATTAACACAACACGTTTGTTTTCAGTTTAGTTACGTTAAAATTCATAAACTGACAATAAATTCAGAAGATATATATTTTTTTACTACCCCCAATTTGTATCTAGATAGAAGAAGCGTCATTGGCCAGCTCCTATTTGAAGTAGTGGGTGGTTAATCGTTAGATGTGGTTGGTGGGTAAGTAGTCTTTGAGGTAAGTTTTTGTATGAATTTTTGTATTTTTAGTTTATTTTCTTTTTTTTATTATTGTTATTTTTTTTGCTTGTGCCGTTTTATCCCCGCTTCGGATTCATCTAAGCCGGAGGGCCTGTTAGATTTGGTAGGTGTATATCAATGTTGACTCATATTTCTTATTTCTCATTTTTGTTACATTTCTTTATGTTTCGTAGTATATATTTATTAGTTTTAGGAAATTTAGTACGTTCAGATGTTGTGTTCCATTTCGAAAAATATTTTTTTCTGCAGCCGTCCCGAAAATAAAACTTTCGGTATGATTTATTAAATCGAAAGTGCCACTTTACATAAATCGTACCGAAAGTTGTTATTTTCGGGACGATTTTGTTTCACTTTCGGAACGATTTCTATACTTTCTGGACACTTTTTGTTCCTTTCCGGACGATTTTGCGTATATTTGTGGGCGGCCTTGACAAAAACATGAACTTCGTATTTAATTATGACAGCGCTTGTCATATAACATTCATGTGTGTTTTTAATTTTTTAACATAAAAAAACTGCTGCAGAAAAAATATTGTACGTAACGCGTTCTTCCTACTCATGCCATAAAATATCACTTTCGGAACTTATTACGTAAATTACTATTTCGCGGATTAATATGAAATATAAGATTTTTCGGACTGCTTTTAGGCCGTGAAATATCACTTTTGCGGACTATGCTTTAAAAATGCTTATTTATGCCAAGGCTGAAAAAGTAATGAGCCAATTAGGTGAAACTTCACGGCCTACGTCATGTTATTTCGCCAATCAGATGGGATGCCGCGTCGACCAAAAGAAACCGCCCGGAAATTTGTTTGACATTACAATGTATTTTTTGCTTAATTGTGAGTTGCCTTCGAATTTCCCGTGCCAAAAAGGCCACAAACAGGTTCCCCAAAATTTTAATAACACCGCGTATGTTTTCCCCGATCTCTATGCGAACCCCTAACTTAACCACGCACACAAATCTAGTCGCGGAACGCTGGCGAAATTTGCTTGCCGTACTCGGCTCCGAGTAGCCCGGCAACTGAAGTTTAAATGCCGCCGACCGGCGCAATTATTGCCCGGCACAGTAAAACGAGAGTTGTTCCCTGTGGAAAAAGCTCGTAACGGGTTCTCCGAAGTATTAACAACCCCGCGTAAGTTTTCTCCGAGCACCGTGTGTTTGCTTAACTTTCCCACGTAATTGAACCAGTGACGGTTCGCGGGGTTTTTTCTGGTACCGACGAACAACAGGTGGTAATACAGATAGGTAGGGTCAGTTGCAGAGACGGCTGGCTGCGTGACCGCACCTATATGTATTACCACCTCTTGTTCCTCGGCCGTACCAGAAAAAAACCCCGCGAGCCGTCACTGAATTGAATGTGAGCAGCAATCGGAAAAATGATCGAAAAGGATTTGGAGGTTACGTATTATGTAAGTTTTATTTCAATTTTAACATTGAACATTAATAATATGAACATAATGACTTTAATATTTATAATCGTAAAGAAATGTGTGTGATACCAACAAAGTGCATTTTATTGAAAAGTTCCTGAATTCCTGAATCAAAATGTATCACAAAGTAATGGCTTCCACCATCAACCATATCAGTTAAGAAATGTATTAGAGTTTTACTCGAAATAATTATACAGTCAGAAATATAAAAATACCCCTCTAAAATATATGCCGGACCGCCCCCATCGCCCTCCCCCACTAGGAACGCTACTGATTTATACGTATTATTGGAAAATTAGGTTCATTATCTGTTAAATATTAGTGAGTAAATTTGAAAACTTCTGTGCGGAAAGTAAAGCACTTCACACTCACAATAGATATTTTTGAAGGACGTTCATGCCGCCACCGTCCCTAAATTTGGCCGCTACAGGCGGCTGCCTGCCTTGCCTGTACCTTCCGCCGGCAGTGTGTAATCTTGTTTCTCGTACGCCGCCCGTGCGGAGAAAGTAAAAAATGGTGAGGTAATTCATAAATTGGCGGGAACACATCCGTTATGTCTGACAAAACAGGTATCTACAAGTTCTTGTTGATAGCAATACTTCTCTATAACCAATTTGACAGCTTTTGATTGTAATGGCGGAAAGAAATTGCGGACAATAACATCTTCTCGATCCCATAGCCTCCTTGGATTCGTCGAGAAAACATTAGACTGTGCGGAAACTGTTGTTTTTGGTGTGACGACTCGAAAACGTATCCATCTCGATCCAGCTCATTGTGCTCCAAGTTTCTTCCAATTACATTATTTGTATTTTTGTGCTATTAGATAAATACAGTGTTTGTGCTAGCCAAGGATTTGAGATAAGGGTGCACCCCGTGGATTTCGTTATGGTAAGAAGTGTGGCCGTGTCCAACAGATAGCCATGGCAAATTTGAACTTTACGAGGAATCTCGGAGGCAACAGCCTCGGGAGATCGAGTGTAGGTTTCGGTAGTAACTCTGTTTCGGGACATGTAACACCAATTTTTGGTCAGCGGGCACCATCCGACAGGAGGGGTTTGCCTCCTCTTGGGTAAGTTATCTCATTTAACTTGTTGTTACTGGTTTTTACTAAGTAGGTTAGAATGTTTTGTTATTTAAATTGTTCAACAAAGTGAATGTTCGGAATGCATAATGCATTGTTTTTTAACATCTCCGTAATGTCAATTGTGTGATCCTGTGTTGGTTTTTGTCTTTTATAAACTTAAAATGCGTCTCGAATGTTCTTGATTTATTGCAAGATAATATTTTATTCATCTCTATTTATGATGTTTAAACACCTGATATTAAAATGCTGTACACTTGAGACTATTTGAATTAAAGTATCATAATTTCCTATAAATTTGATCATTTTCTGTATAGATAAAAATATCTTGTTAGACAGAACGTACAAATTATTGAATCATAATGATTACTACCCGACTTGTTTTTTTCAAGTCGTGGAAACATCTTAATTTCAAATCTAATTAAGGTCATAACTTGGTGTAAAAATAATCCAGGCTATTACAAGAATCTAAATAATGCACTGCTAAATTAACCAATCGTAACAACTTTAGAAATCTTACCATTTTCGCTGGTGTATAAGGTGCATCTTTGTATCAAAAAATTAGGTGAAATCCCAATATAGGTGCCACTCTCTAATGTGAAATTTGCGATTCCGGTGGCTTTCAACCAGTTTTGAAATCTTTAACCCTTTGCACTCGTATGTCGACACAATACGTATTATCACTACCAAATACGAGTGCAAAGGGTTAAATTGTGCACTTGTAAATTTTAACACTTCGCGATAGCCTTGCGGGCTCACCATGATAGGTGGCGAATGAAATATCTTACCTAGTCTAGCTTGTAGCATCTAGGAAACTTGGGATCTATGGCAATAAATTCGACGCTTTAATTGTTTTTAATCAATTACAATAATAATTTACTGTGCTTGCCGAAAGTAACAGATCGATTCTATAAAGCTCGCTTTTTATTGTTAAATGATCATTTAGATATGTAATTTTCAAATCCGAACTCCTCAACCCGTAAGCACTAGCAACCCTAACTTAAAAATTGAAATAGCAAAGCGCTTCTTCTGATATCTCATTTGATAGCTTTTTTATGTTTAATACAATGATTAATGAAACTTAATTAGAAACAATTACAATTGTTTTTTCGCATCCTATTAAATAATATAAACGTTGTTAAATCGTTTTTGATTGAGAAAGTTGTCCAGTATTCGGCCGAATCATTTTCTCCACAGGTGACATCCAATCAAATGATAGCGGTTTCATTGCCCAACAGTTTAGTTGTTACTATGGTTACGATTTGTTTTTGGTCAGCGAACTGCCGCAATTTCCACATAGAAAAATTATTCGTTATAATTTAATACAAACAGAAAAATCTTTAGGTAATTATTTAATATGATGCGAAAAAGTATAGTATTAAACTCGTGAACAAGTTGGCCATTGCCACTCGAGTGAATTGCAAATTGCAAACTTCACCCTCGTGGCAATGGCCAACTTTCTCACTCGTTTAATAATATACTATTACCACTCATTGCAAGACTGGTACTGTCATTAGAATACATTTTGGTAAATATCTCCATCAGTTTGTTTTTCTGTTACTAAGGGTTGGTGGTCTGCCTTGTTCGTACTTGTGTACTGAGAGTGGCTATAATTGGTGAGTGGTCCGAGGAAAAATCGAAGCTGGGTGTAATTTGCAGATAGTTTGCTAATATGTTTTTTATGATGAAGAAGTTTAAGAGGTGTTGGGTTTTTGCTCTGTCTGTCAGCCAGTACGTGGATTCACCTGTGGATAGCGATTTATTAGTTCATAGATTTTAGAAGTTCTCTGCCTCTTGTTAATGTTTTGCTTGATCCCCGTATTGTGTTTTTAGCATTATAATCGCCTCCGGCCATGAAGCGATTGTCTAATGCATTGAAGTATTCCATAAAGTGGTTTTCTTTGATCTTGTGTTTGAGAGGGGCGTAGCTGGTAGATATTGTTAGATACTCGTTTTTGTCTTCTATTACGACATTGGTTTGCTTGGATGTGACTTTTGCTAAATTTATAGACCTATTTATGAGTAAGGGCGGTTTACGAACTAAGTTCGGAACATTCAAATAATATTGGTATCCTTTTCTACTACCTGATAACCGAGCGGATATTCCCAAGACGTACGATTTCGTCGGCCGTATCTAGAAAACACACACGCGGTAGAAGGAGAAAGAAATAGTTTACGGCGTCCCTTACTTACCGGTTATTTCATAGGCGCGCGCGATTTAGTCAAGCATTGGCGACCATAGTAAAATGGCCAGACGGGCGGGATCAAAGGGTACAATTTGCGGGTTGTTTACTACCGACGATTAGGGATTCTATTCTCTACATCAGCGCTGTCCAACTGGCGGCCCGCGAAGCTTTTTTTATGGCCCGCGAGTTATAGTAAACTGTACATCAAATTTTGACTGACCCATTCATTACATCTAGTGGAGCAACTGGAATACGAGTGTTCAAACATTTGGATAAAGAAAAATATCCAAAAATGAGAGATTTTGAAATCATTTCTATGTTCGGAAGTACATATAACTGCAAGCGTGCATTCTCTGACATAAAATATAATAAATCAAAATTTAGAAACAGCTTGAAAGACTCCACTCTTGAAAATATAATTAGAGTTGCCACAACAAATATTTATATGGACATTATTTACCTATCCTTTTCGACCCGCGAAATATTTGCTAAAGAAAAAATGGCCCGCTGGCTAAAAGAAGTTGGACAGCGCTGCTCTACATGATGGTGTAGAAATTGTAATTTATGACCATATTCGAACCTTTTCTGCCTGCTAAAGACGAGGTCTGGACAAGCTTCCAAAAAGATATGCCAGATGTTCCCATTCTTCACCCCTAGTACCTGCGTTCGACCTTCCCTTTAAATTTTAAAAGGAATTCGTTTAAATGAATGCAACACAACTCAATATTTGTTCCAAACTAACATACTCTGAATAAAACTCATATTTAATACATTACAGGTACTTTTTCAATCTAAACGGCAATTATTAATTTTTATTTTTAAGTGTAACATGGATCAATGAAATTATATTGTTCATTTCAGTATTTTTGTGTATTTTTTTTTTCTCCAGTTAGATATAAACTACTAGCCTTATATAGAGCAAGAACACTAAACTACAAAAAATAAGGATTTGCAAATTTCAAACAATTATAAATTTGTCAGGGTTCTTGCTCTATATAAAGCTAGTAGTTTATGATATCTAGCTAGAGAAAAAAATACACTGTGAAAAATTTTGGTTGTTATTTTTGGGTCTAAAGTGGATTTTCTAAATTTTCAATACCAAACTTCCATTTTACTGGTTATTTTTAAATTTTGGATCTTTTGGGTAATAAACATTGTTGTTTTTAATTAACGCTAATGAAAATGAATTAACTTGAAAACATGTCGTGCGCTTACAAATATAGTAACGGTGCAAGGTATTTTTTTTAACTTTTGAACTCAATTATAGGCTAATCGCATATAAAAAAACCAAAATATTTAAAAATGGTCAAGCAACGAACTTAATTTTTATTCACTTGGATTGACCCAGTTGAGAATGTCGCCAGTCTGTTTCTAGCTTAGAAATGTCAATTGTTTTCTAGTATATCTACTAAATCTAAGTGGTCAATTTAAAGTAAACTGTACGAGTGATAATGTTTTTAGAAATTTTAAAATCCTTAGATGCAAATTTCGCTTTCGAATTCAAGTTTCGAATGTCTCCATTTTGTTTCTAACTTAAAAATATGAATTGTTTTCTAGAATGTCAAAAATGCATTATTTTCTAATTAGTTTTAGAAATTTTTAAGAAAATTCCACGATTGATAATGTTTTTACTATATTTATAATCCCCAGATGTAATTTTCGCTTTCTCGAATTCAAGCTTCAAAAGTCGCCGTTTTTTCTAGCTAAAAATTTTATCAATTGTTTCCTAATGTATTAAAAATGTATCATTACTAAGTAGTTTTGGAAATTTTGAAAATAATTCCAAAAGCGTCTACTTTGTTATACATGTTGTAAATATAATGAAAACACTTTTACTTTATGTTTTGATAATGGCAAGTTGAGTTGCCGAAACTGTACTCAACAATAAAAATCTGTGTTATACCAACAAAGTAAAAGTGTTTTTATTATATTTTTAGAATTTTCCTTATTTCAAGATGTAAATTTTGCTTCCGCGTATTCAAGTTTCGACTGTCGCCATATTGTTTATAGCTTAAAAATATCAAAATAATTATCTAGTATGTGAAAAATGAATTATTTCTAAGCAGTTTTGGAAATTTTTAAGAGAATTCCACGAGTAATAAAGCTTGTAGAATTATTCTAATCCCAACATGTAAATTTTTCTTACTCGAATTAATAATAATATTAATACATTTACTAGCGGGAAATCGCCCTTGAAAAATACAAAATAACTGAAATATACATTTCTATGAAATAAAGTAATCTTAATCTTTTTGAAAATGTATTTTTTTCAATAACGAACACTCAAGTGCAAAAAATTAAAAATTAATATAAAACAGAAGGATAAAATCCTACAAAAATTCAGATTACTTTACAAGCCGTCGATCTTTTAACATAATTTTGGTTTTTGAATGTGCAGTAATTTTCAGTCGAGTTATGAATTTCTGAAAATGTATTTTCTTCAATGTCGAACTCTCGAGCGCAAAAATTAAAAATTAATATGGAACGTAGGGATAAAATGCTACAAAAATTCAAATCACTCTACACGACGCTGATCTTTCAAAATAATTTTGGTTTTTGAATATGCAGTAATTTTTAGTCGAGTTATGAATTTTTAAAAATGTATTTTTTTCAATGTCGCAATTTCGAATGCAACATTAATATGAAACGCAGGGATAAAATACTACAAAAATTCAATTCACTTCACAAGACGTCGATCTTTCAAAATAATTTTGGCTTTTGAATCTGCAGCAATTTTCAGTCGAGTTACGAATTTTTGAAAATGTATTTTTATCAATGACGAGCACTCGAGAGCAAAAAATGAAAATAAATATGAAACGAATTTTTACATCACCCAGTAAATTTATTAATAATTAACATAATTTTTGTATTACGCTATTTCACTAGTGCGTAATTACTTTATAACTCGAGTTATGTACTATACTTTATCTACAACCATACCTTTATTGGCTTAAAATAAGGACAATTTAATTTTCATCTATAATATCCCTAATGCGTCAAATATTACCGATCATTAAAAGGAAAAGTATTCTATTTCTTAATTATTTCATCTTCATCTTGAGGCGATCAACCAGTTAGACATGAATACTCGGCTTATTATAACACACCCCAAAAAAGGGCTCACTACCTGCTTGGGCCAAAATCTAAAATTCGATCCGGTGGGCACGTGCCCGCAAGTTTAACATTTTTACGACCGCCTGGTGATTATTACCGGCCGCAATAAACCCAAGGGCCATGCCGACTACTCTGGACATTTTTAGCGGCTCCAAAGCATTGCAATTACGCAGGTTAATTGAAAGAAAATATGTTTTTAATGAATTTATTTCATATGTTTTAGCAAATGTGGAAAAATGTGGAAATGGATTCTAATACAATAATATAAATGAAATATGAAATAACTAATATGAAAACATAACAAATTTGTGACATTCATTTTATTTAAATGAGTAGTATAAAATAATAATACATAAAAATAAATTAATCATTCATTAATCATTATCGTCAAATTCTTCAAAATTATCAGTGCTATTGTCACTTGAATCTCCTACATGTATGATAAACTCTGGAATATTGTCGATTATTTTCTCTTTCTTCCAATTATTCAATATGACAGCGTCCGTGTGTTTAATACATTGTTTCCAGCTTTCTTTCAGTACGTGTTTAAGCGCCTCCTCCCACATTTTCAAAACTGATTCAGAACTATCATAATAATTTTTGCATGTTCCCCGGGCAAACTCTATTGGATTAAACTGGCAGTGATATGGTGAAAGTCTTAATATTCTATGTCCAAACTTATGCCATTTCATCTACAGCATATACATGTGGCTGCTTTCGCATTTGGGCTGTTTGTAGCAAATCTGTTTTTAAATCGCTATCAGAATATGCAATATTATTTTCAGTCAGTCAGTTTTTTATATCATTCTTCCTCCAATTTCCTGTGGGCTGTTTATTTAAAATTCGAGAGTGGTACCTCGCATTATCGATAATTATTAAACATGGTTCTTCTAATTGTATTAATAATCTCTCAAACCATTTTTCGAAACCTTCAGCATTCATATTATAGTAATCGGCATTTTTGGATGTGGTACAATAAATTAATCCACATTCTGGTACCCGCCCAGATGAGGAACATGCGTGCACAATCATATAGCGCTTTCCAGTTGACGCAAATGAATGTTTCACGCTATTCGTAGATTCATCCTGCCAAATTTTCTTTGGTCCTCCGTATTGAAAAATCCACGTTTCGTCCACAAAAATACATTTTAATGCATTCTCAGAATTTAAATTTCTGTGGTATTCTCGCAGAAAATTGATTCTGGCATTTACAACTGACTGTTTTTCCCAGAGACCACGTCTGTTAGCGTGAGTTTTAAAAGACCACCCCATTGAATGCATAACTCGCAATAGACTGGATTTGCTAATTTGCACATTCCCTCCTCCTGTCAATTGTTCATTAATTAAAGCCACACTAACATGTTCCTTTTTTATGTACATGTTATAAATAACACTGCAAATTTCACTTCGAGCACATGCAGGTAGATCTTCGGTTTTTGATTTTTTTCTTCTTCGAGAAATTTTGCAGTTCCTTTTTCCATTTTCATATTTCCCACGCTGAACTGTTCTCTCCACTGATCGTAAACTTATTTTTAAAGCTTCGGCTACTCTCTCTCGAACGCGATTAATATTTGTAATTGGTCCCCCATATTCTTTTTCCTTTTCAAAATATTCTAATAAGTTTAAAACTAAACTGTCACATTTAGAGTTTAAACACTTCGGCATTTTTAGACGTCTCGGAGTACTAATGTTTCAGTGTTGTATTGATTGCAGTTATCAAAACGAATGTAAATTACATTATTAAGTGAACATGTATAAATATGTTCAAGGGAAACAGGCAAATTTTTAATAAGGGAATTCCCAGATTTACTCGGGTTTTCTCAATTTATAATCCATTGCGAAGATTAATTTGCATCCTTTTCGGCCTAATGTACTAAATACATTAACAAGTCCCAGGGTTATTTGTTAAGATTTTCGTTACTTCTCGGTCATAGTATTATATCATCATTAAAGAACAATTAGGTCAACTAATCCGGTTATTTATTCCTGTTCAAAATTGGCCAAAGAATATAAATCCCTTTATAAAACGTGTTGCCAATTGTATCCGCTATAAATCAAGTAATTTTATGTGGTATGAACTTATAATTTTTTTTAAATTTGTGATATTTCCGGTTTTTACTTTTATATTTGGCGTTTTTGCGAAGGCCATGGTGGAAAATTGCAACGGACACTATTTGATTCGGACGGACAAGACATCCCGACCGCCATCTCTGCTGAATAGCTCTGTAGGTAGTTCATGGTGCTTTATGAGATTCCTAATTATTATTGCACTCCCTCTGTGTCCCCTGCCGTCCGGATGGTTTCTGGTATATGTGTTAAAGTTTGAGAAGTTAATGTAGCTTTTGCTTGTACAGTAAGTTTCCGAGATAAGTACAATATCAAGTTTATGGTTGTCGATAAATGTGTTAAGCTCTTGGCCTGTAATCATGTAATAAAAAATTCACTTAAATGTCATAGCGATGTTCATACTTATGACACACGCAACTCGTCTAAGATACTGATAAAAAAATTGAATCATCAACAACACAAAAAATCCCCTATTCATGCAGGTGTTTTCCTTTACAATATATTGCCTGACGACATGAAATCTGTTACATTAAAACGATTTAAATGTTATATTAAAAACATATTAATTAAAAATGCCGTATATTCTGTTCCGGAATTTATTGAATTATTTGCTATCCTGCACACTTGACATGTTATTTTATTTTAGTTATATACAGGGTGTCCCCGAATGGTCTGTACAACGCTCTACCACATATTCTCTGAAACAAAATAAGACGATTTAACTAAACTTATCTCTATCCAAAAGTGGTTCCTAAGCCATCTACGAGGCCTCAAGGATATTATTTTTTTTCATTATTTTTCAAATATTTTTATTTTGGACTTAGGTAAGAAAACCTACTTTGGCACATTTAATTACATTGATACCATGCACTTTTTGCGATATGTTTCTTTATCCTACGTTTAAAGTAAGTGGTCAAAGTAGGACCACCGACTTCTTAAGATACCTAAATATTTTTTTCCGCTACCGACAACGTAAATACGCATTGCATGCAGGGTTACAGGTACCGTAAGTGGCTGATAACATTCGTGGTGTTTGTTGTCCTTGACGACGGAACTTAATTTTTACTTACGGACCTAGGAAAATAATAAACAGAAACGTAATGCTCCAACATATAGGCGAGCAACACATTTTCGTCTATACCTACAGAATCGGCATCCTTTTTACATAACCACTGCTTAAAAAGAGTCGTAACAGGACACATACCTTTTTAGATTTTGTCGGTAACACATTCTAACACGCAATATTCGCAGCTTCGTTTGCATCCGTGCCCGCAAAAACTGTCACTGGATTGACACAAACAAACAAAATACGACATTGTTTTCTCCGTTGCTGGGTTGCCATAGGACGCATAGAACGCATAGGTGACTATAAAAATTTGAACCCCAAAAGTTACAAGCCGTATTTTAGAATATTTTCTGATCATTTTTAAGTATTATATTTCCGGTAGCGGAAAAAAATTAATAAGCAACACGGAACGTAATGACAATTAACATTTTCGGCAGGCGACGAGCCTCGGCTCCGCCTCGGTTCGTATTCGCCTACCTCAAATGTTAATACGTCCTTACGTTCCTTGTTGCTTAAATAACTATTATTCAACAGGTCAAATCATAAGGAATACTTTTTTTCTGCAAGATCATTCAATTTTACGTATTTTTTGTCTCTTATAAAATGTTGCTATTTGCCCCACAAAAAAAATATTTTCATTTGTCAAAACAAAGAAATAAAATTGTAAAAAAAACTGATTCTTTATTTACAAATATAGAAATTGAGACACCTGTGAAATTCAGTTATCGGTGATTTTGTGACGTCAGTCATGTACTCAATTAATGAATGAACTGATTTTGTTTTAGTTTTTGGGTTTTGTGAAGGTAATGGCCGCAAATGTGTAAGAGTGTACAGTGAAAGATTTCCAAATCGCCGAATACCAAACCATCAAACATTTGCTTCCGTAGAAAGGCGACTTCGAGAAACTGGCCGCTTAGAATACTCTGCGAGGGATTGTGGTAGAAGACGCACTGTACGAACTGTGGATGTTGAAGAAGAGATTTTAGAACGGATAGATGAAGATCCATCTAAAAGTACCCGGCGTTTAGGTGCTGAACTAGGCGTATCTAAAAATGTTGTGCATAAGGTGTTTAAAGAGCAACTGCTATACCCATATCACATTTAAAAAGTTCAAGAGCTAATGCCTCAGGATCACAATAAGCGACTTCAGTTTTGCCAATTTATTGTTAATAACCAAATTGACAATTTGAATTTCGCCAAGACAATTTTGTTTACAGACGAAGCGTGTTTTACCCGAAGAGGTATAACAAATCTTAAAAATGAGCATGTTTATTCCGAAGATAATCCACATGCAACTAAAACCATGCATTTCCAAAGGCAATTTAAAATAAATGTTTGGGCCGGTATAGTAAATGATATTATTGTAGGACCAGTAATTTTACCACAAAATTTAAACGGAGAACAGTACTTACATCTTCAGGAATTGCCAGTCTTACTGGAGGATGTGCCGCTTTTACTTAGGCGTGATATGTGGTTTATGCATGATGGGGCTCCACCTCATTTCACTTTACCAGTGCGTACTTTTTTAAACCAAAAGTATCCCGGTAAATGGATTGGGAGAGGCAATGACGCACCAGTGCTTTGGCCTCCACGTTCCCCGGATATCACCCCAATGGACTTTTTTTTGTGGGGAACTATTAAATCTATTGTTTATGGTAAGCCCATAAATACGCACAACGAATTATGGGCGCGAATACAGAATGCGTTTCAAACAGTTAAAAACAATGTTGGTGTTTTACAAAGTGTCCATTTTAATTTTTTGCGACGTGTAAATTGTTGTATTGTTGAAAATGGCAATCAGTTTGAACATTTGTTGTGAAACTAATAAATTCGTGTTTATTGTTAGGTACCTATCTTTATTACTACTTTGTTAATTGTTTTGAGAAGCAAAATATTGTTCATAATTTTATTACTTTTTTTTGACAAATATAAATATTTTTTTGTGGGGAAAATAGCAAAATTTTATAAGAGACAAAAAATACGTAAAATTGAATGATCTTGCAGAAAAAAAGTATTCCTTATGATTTGACCTGTTGAATAAAAATATTTAGGTATCTTAAGAAGTCGATGGTCCTAGTTTGACCACTTACTTTAAACGTAGGATAAAGAAACATATCGCAAAAAGTGCATGGTATCAATGTAATTAAATGTGCCAAATTAGGTTTTCTTACCTAATTCCAAAATAAAAATATTTGAAAAATAATGAAAAAAAATAATATCTTTGAGGCCTCGTAGATGGCTTAGGAACCACTTTTGGATAGAGATAAGTTTAGTTAAATCGTCTTATTTTGTTTCAGAGAATATGTGGTAGAGCGTTGTACAGACCATTCGGGGACACCCTGTATTATATGTTCAATTTTAATTACTGTGTGTATCAACAAATGTTATATGTATTTTCAGTTTTGTTGATACTTTTAGGTTTAGTTAATATTTTATAGTTGACGAATGTATCTATAGTATGTATAGAAATAACAATAAATGAAATTCAAATTCAATCCATTAGCATTCCATTGAGCCATTTTCAGGAATGCTACTGACATTGTGGTATAAGAAGGGACAGCATAATGTCCATTCTTGCCATTAATTTAGAGATTATACAGGGTTTTTTCTTTAACTCGGAACATATGATTGTTAATGTCTATGTTCTATATCATAATTAGAGTCCGGATTTATATGCGCTAAAAAAGGCATTATAATTTGTTTATATGCGCTTAAAATAGCCAATATATGCGACAATATGATTCAAATGTGGATTTTATATGCGGTTTAATTAAAAATAATGTATGTGGTAAGTAAAACACGTGTGTTGAGAATTTTCACAAATTTTAATGTCGAAACACTGCGACATATGTTTCGCCACACAGTGGCTTCATCAGGCAGATGATCAATGGTAATGCAACGTTACAATTGCGACTTAAGGGTAGGGTACCCATTAAATTAACCGCTCAAGAAATCTAATATATCTTTGTAAATATAAACTTTTTCGAAAAGTTTATTTTGATAACATATTATATAAAGATCGATTATTATTTCTGTGTTTAAGTTTTGGTTTCATCTTTATTATTAACAAAGTTAGCAACATTTTACTTTAAACAGACAAACTTCAGAACCAGGTAAGTAACAACAGTGAAATTTGACTTGTAGCTAACCAATACATACATCTAGGCAATAATGTAATTTCAAGGCAAAATCATAGTTAATAAGAAAATTATGAACGAATTAGGAAACAACTGAATAATAAAATGATGTTTTTTGTGTCTATTTCCATTAGTATTGGTCAAAACTTGATAACATTTTCTTACTGTCTAGACAGGAACATAATTGACATATGTGAAAAATTTTAAAATAATCCTGTGGCAACTTTTTAAGATGGTCAATCAGAAAGAAATAAAAAAGTTATGTAGATATTTCTTGCAGCGAGTCTATTGCTCTTGATCCTAGTGCGGGCATTCGGCCACTTGAGCGTGATGGTAGCGTGCGCGGGGATTAGGGGATACGTCATGATAGGGGAGTTTATTTAGCGCGACGTTCAAATCGTTCTTCCGTGCTAGATTTCGTATGCCATATGCATATTCACCTGCACGCCCAATAACATCGCATGTTATTCACATTTCTGCGTCACTCGCGACGGCGGCACTTACTCATATTAGTGTATCGAGTTACAACTGCACTAAAAAAATAAACAAGGAACCGGAGGGCAGGGTACCTGCGACAATGCCGAATTATGACATGTACATACCATAATATATATATAACATATATAATATATTATGGTAATGCGTTCAATAAAATTTCCAAATCAATTATGTTTTGTATATTTCTAAATAAATAGAAGTTGTTGATTCCCTCATTATCGAAGAATACAAAATTAACTTGAAAAGTATACAAGCCAATAAGAAGAATAATAATAGGTCGCATAATCGGGGAATTCCAGATATTTATTAGTAAATAATTCAACTCCGATAATTTATACAGTATTAATTGGAATTTTTTTTTTGTTTAGCGTTCGGCTGTTAATTATATATTCCACTATTTTTTTATAAAACAATTTTAGGTCTGATTTTTCAAAAAATATTTACATATGCCACTATATTGTGAACTAAATACCGGTATCACATCTAAAAATCATGGAAACCTCTGTTCTAGACGTATGCGCAAAGGTCCATATTTCTGTTACAGTTTTTGAATATTGAAAATACATCATGAACATTCTGAATTTTAAACAGAATAAAGTACTGTAGCAGTAGCATCACATTCACCGCACAGGGTATTTCGCTCTGACCAAACCACGGGGTTATTAATCGAAATATCAAAAAATGTTTTATACAAAAGTTGTGGACAATAATGAATTGCAATTCCTAAAAATCAAATCAAATTTATACAGCATGGTTCATATCAAAATTACTGACCAAACTTGTTTTTTTAATGGAACGCCCTATATATCTTTCTATTTTTGGATCCTGTGTTACTATATGCGTATAGGGATTGGAACTAACCGTTTCTATATAATTCGGGTGCAATTTATGTAAAAAATTATACTATTTGATTCATTTTTCTTGCACTGATAGGTAATAGCTGAGAAGCTCAAATTCGGTGCGTACTTTTATTGGTAGTTGGCCTTTAAAAATAAATTTTCATCTGACAGATAATTCACTATAATATAACCCTTGTACAAATGTACAAATTTCAATACTATTATGAAATGCAACTTATTATTGTACATAACTTTTGTATTTTTTTAATATTTCGATTAATAACTCCATAGTTGACTGGGAACGGTTGGAATACCCTTTTTATATCATAAACCCCACATTTTCTGAATAATCTATTAGTGTATTTGCAACAACAAGAATTGTTATATAATTACTAATTCCTTGTTGTTCGTGTTAGTGTCTACAAGGTGACATTGAAAAAAGTGCAATGAATAGTACCACGCGATGCAAGAGCTTAAATAAAAAAAATACATTTTTCAAAAGTGTAAGAGGTTGTTTACTTCAAACTTTTTTGTTTAAAAAAAAATGATATAAAAATATTACAAAAGTTAACGGAGAGCTAAATAACTATTAATATTGTTAATAAATGTATTGCATTTGATTTTCTAGAATGTAATGAATTTGAAAACAGGTTTTTTTAAATTTTGCTGTGTATAATTATAAAATGATAATTGTTACATCAAATTTATATAAACAAAAATTGTAGAAAATGTCAAAATTAATAATGTGTAAAAAATAAGTTTTTTTGTCGAAATCGCACTAGTTTTTGAAAAAAAAACATGCTATTGTTTAGATTGCCTGGCACTGCGCATTAAACTTTTTCAATTTTACCCTTTCTATTTTGAAAGTACTATCATAACATGCCACCTATGTTTTTTTACTGAACCTACATTAAGTATTGGTGAAACGGAAGTTTCCACTGGAAAGCCGACGGTTTAGTTTTAGTTACGTGTCTTATTTGTATTTGCAGTTTGCCTAATGAAGTATTGCCAGAGTTGGACGTTGAAGTCGATACCAATACGACTGTAATGCAACTTTCAGGAACTCGCAATGTAGATATTCAGCATTTTTTACAAGAAATTAAAAAAATCACGAACCACAATGCCAAATGCATCGGAGGTAATATGTTATTACAGAAAGAGAGATGTACGGGCTGGATATCAGTGTACACATACTTTTGTAACGCTTGTCAGAGTTCTCTACAGATACGATCTCACCCTCCGGATACCACTATTAATAAAGATTTAGTTTGGGGTCTCTCGAGCATTGGATCGGGGTATTCTCAAGGTGAAGAATTCTGCGCAGTAATAGACATGCCATTTATGAAAAAAACAACTTACAAAAAGTATGAAGTAAGGCTGCAAGAAACATGGAAAATGTTGCTAATTAAGAATATGAAATCAAATGCCGAAAAAGAACGAGAGCTTGAAGCTGGAGATGTGGATGAAGAAGGAGTTCCATTTATAACCGTGATTGTGGATGGTGGGTGGGCTAAACGTTCATATGGGGTTTTTCTTCTTTGTCCGATGTAGCCTGTATAATTGGACAAAGAACAAAAAAACTTTTATATTTAGGAGTTAAAAATAAATTTTGTTATGTTTGTTCAACCTCAAATAACGAACATACATGTTATAAAAACTTTGTGGGTACTTCAACTTCAATGGAGCAAAGAATTATTGTTGAAGGATTTAATTTGAGTGAATTTGAGTACGGAATCCGGTACAAAAACATTATTGGTGACGGGGATTGCAGTGTATTCACTAGAATAATGGAGAAAGTCAGTTATGGAAGAACTTGCGTTAAACTAGAATGTGCTAACCACACAACACGCGCCTTTACTTCTAGTTTATATAAACTTTCAAAAAACTGCAAATACGATTTAATTATCAGAAAAATATTAAAAGACAAAATTATGCATTTTAAAAATCATATTAGGTCAATTTTAGCTCTTAGTAAAACTAAAGAAAATCTCAAACTTAATTTGACTAATTCACCCTATCATATTTTTGGTAATCATACACAATGTAAAGAGAAACCATGTTTTAATAATATAAAGGATAGTATTAGTTTTAATTTGATTAAAAATTCAAATATGTGGCAAGATATTATAAATATAATTGAGAGGATTAAAGGAAAAGCGGATAGATTAATTGGAAATGTAACTACCAATTTTGCTGAAAGATATATGTCGGTAGTTGCCAAATTCACTGGAGGTAAAAGGACTAATTTAACTCAGAGTGGTGTTTATCAGGGTAGGTGTTATGGTGCTGGTTTAGCCTACAATTTAGGATCAGAATTTCATAAAAATTCAGGGGAAAATAAAAAACATTTAATCAAATATTGTACCAGAAAGGTAAAAAAGATGAAAAATGCAAAGAAATATGTAGCTCAAAAACATGCACAATTTGACGATGCCGATTATGGTCCGAATGCAGCCGAACCTGACATGTCTGAAGACGAATTTAATCAAAGGAAAGAATTATTTTTAATATACATAGATAACGTTGACATTATTAATGTGCAAAAGGAAACAGTTGGACAGAGGAATAACATTAATTGGTTTAGATGGCGGAGAGATAGAATTACAGCGTCTGTATTTGGTAAGATTTGCAAACGAAGACCAGACACTCCCACAGATACTATATTAAAAGAACTATTTTTTAAAAATTGTGCTCTAGAAACTCCTGCAGTATTATATGGGGTTGATAATGAAAAGAAGGCAATTGAATTATTTGAACGAAAAACAAATTTGAAAGTAGAAGAATGTGGACTTTTTATAAAAAATACACATAGATTTTTAGGTGCAAGTCCAGATGGCGTAATTAACAGTAATTCCATTATTGAAGTAAAATGTTTATTTTCCATTAAAAATGAAAAAATAAAGGAAGCAGTTAACAAGAAAAAATCTTTGTGTATAGCAATTGACGAAGTAGGAAATTTGTATTTAAAAAATAATCATGCCCATATGTATCAAATTCAAGGGCAGCTTATGATTTGCCAGAAAACAAGTTGTTATTTAATTATTTATACTGACGTTGATTTGGAAATTATAAAGATAAATAAAGATGAAATATTTTGTGAAAGAATGCTAGAAAAATTAATATATTTTTGGGATACACATTGCGTTCCAGAACTGGTTAATTCTAGAATCCAAAGAGGAATGAAAACCAGAAAAATTGCATAATTATCATATTTTCAAAATTTGTTTCATAATAGACAGACTAATAGTTATTTACGATATAAACAATGTGATTCTTCCAACACTGAACATTGTTTGTTACCTACTTATCTTGCCGTACGCTAATTTATTAAAACTACAAAAATACAAATCCTCCCTATAAGAAAATATTCTTTACATAATATGTAATACAGTATAACAAATTAATTTCTTTATTCAGGCGGCTTTACTAAATGGGCTACAGCACATTAGATTTCTAATTATCGTCAAGTGGTTCAGCACATAATCAATGATTAAACATTATGTATTAAACATAATTTAACGACTACACACATTTACACAGCTCGTCGTAGTCTTGTGTCAGGGATATAGTAAAATACGCACAATAAAAAAACGCACCGTTGACTTTACCTCATGGGTGGTGTGGAAATAAGTCAAATTTATATATGGGAATCACCCCAAGACCTCTACACTTCGGCTCCGATAAATATTGCACGCTATCTACTAGGGGTATTCGACTATGAAAATTATAATAGATTTTATTTTTAATAATCGATTGTATCGATTAATCAAAATAATATATTAATCTAATAATCAAATGATCGATTAATCAAATAATAAAATGTTTGATAAATTAAATAATCAAATAGTCGATTAATCGAATAGATGGATCAAATAATTCAAAATAAATATAACATAAAATGATCAGTTAATGGATTAATTTTCGAGGCCCAGTATTGATTTAAAATTTCACGGTTTTCTCTGATAAAATATGTGGGGATGTCCTTTTCCAGATAAGGTAACGGGTTTTTAATTGATAATACTTATTAACATATATAAATCGTACACATAGAAAATATGAATTGAAACATGTGATAAAGTTTACTAATTTCTTCAGACTAGTTTTGACGCAATATGTTATTTTGCAGGGTTATATAGAATACCTTGGATTGGCCTTACGCCTTTTTTTTATTATAGCTTTATTAAATTTAAAATATAGTACTAGATATAATTAATTTTTGATTAACGTTTATAATCGATAAAAGAAATGAAACTGTTTCCTTCAATGGTGGGATATAACTTATATGTGGCGATAAATTACGGGAATGCGATATATGAATGATCAAAAATAACATAATTACCGTGCGCCACTTATCTTGCAGTCACGCATAAGAAACCAATTAATAACTATCAAAAACGGTTCGGTTCGGATATGATTTTTTGCAGCGAAGGGATTCCTTTTACTATTTTTTTGCGATTTTTTTAAATATTTTTTTTCGGGATTGGGAAAGATATTTTGTAATAGATTTTAAAACTCTCAAAGTAGATTGAATATGTAAATATTCAACCTGTTCGTTTCAATAAGTTATTTGTTTTTGGTATTAGTTTATATTTATATATGCAGGCTAGTTTTCTTGTTTGATTCAATTTTAATTATATAGTTGCGGGAGGGTGATGTAATGAATGATTAAAAATGAGGTAATTTGCATGCGTCAATTTTCTTTTGTAAATGTACTTTGAGGATTAATTGTACTTATGACCGTGCATCAAGAAGTCTGAAAAAGTAAGTTAGGGAGTTTTAACGTTTTAGGAATATGATAGTGTAATTCATGTATTTAAATTATTAAATTTATTTTGGGCCTCTCCGGAGGCCGATGCGAAAGAAAATAACCACAATATTATACCCCTGCCAGTCACTCGTCGAGTGGCATAGGAAGTAGCGAGGAAAGGAGGCAAAGAGGTAGTGTGGCAACATTACTCGTCATGGCGCACATCATGCTCCTCGTCATTCCCATTGCACCCTGTTTTGTCGGTTTTTTCGGCGCGAGTCAAAGGACTGGCAATATGAACGCGTACGACCTAATGCGGAGCGCTGCGATTAATTGCGCGAGTAGAGCAGTGTGTAGGCAGAGAGGGCAACATTGGGGCAGCGCGAGGAGCATAGTGTAGATGAGACATTGCTAATACGCAGGGACGCTCTCACTGTTGCAAGGTGCAGACGTATATTAGCCTCTCTCTTTTTGTTCGCAGGCGCAACCTTGAATGTATCATGATAAATGGGAATAGCACCGAGTTAATTTACCCTCGTTGTACGTTGGGTTGCCTACAGTCACGTCATTTTGATTTAATCCCCCTCATGCGGACGTTTACCGTACTTCTGATGGGTACCATACCGTTAAATACTATATTGTTAGGGGGTGGGGAAGTTAGAGGGTGTTTAACGGGTTAGGAAACATTTACAAGTTAAGCGGTTATAAAAGATTTTATAAGAGTTTATAGGTTTAACAAAGGTGAATTATTTACATCGGTTTGATCATTAAGTAGCACACCGCGTTTATTATATTTATTAATTTCTAATTGTTCTAATAGGTTTAATTTTTGACTTTTATCGCACGTGTGTAAAATTTTGAAATAGTTGTTAAAACTATGGCTATTGTCTATTAAATGGTTGGCGTATGTTGACGTAGTTTTTTGGTTGATGAAGCCCTTTGGGTGTTCAGCAATTCGATCTTCAAAGCTGCGGCCTGTTTGTCCGACATACACCATGGGGCAATCACCACACTCTAACAAGTAGACTCCCGATTTTTTATTTTTGACATTTTTGTCTTTGGCATTATTTATGAATTTATGTAGTGTGTTGTTAGTTCTAAAGGCTACTGAAATATTGTGTGTTTTTAATTCATTTTTTATTGCGTCAGAAGGGGGGCCAATATAAGTTAATGAATGATAATTAATTTCTGGTTTACTATTATTTGAAGGGAAAATTAAGTTGGTTAAAAAAAAAAATCGGGAGTCTACTTGTTAGAGTGTGGTGATTGCCCCATGGTGTATGTCGGACAAACAGGCCGCAGCTTTGAAGATCGAATTGCTGAACACCAAAAGAGCTTCATCAACCAAAAAACTACGTCAACATACGCCAACCATTTAATAGACAATAGCCATAGTTTTAACAACAATTTCAAAATTTTACACACGTGCGATAAAAGTCAAAAATTAAACCTATTAGAACAATTAGAAATTAATAAATATAATAAACGCGGTGTGCTACTTAATGATCAAACCGATGTAAATAATTCACCTTTGTTAAACCTATAAACTCTTATAAAATCTTTTATAACCGCTTAACTTGTAAATGTTTCCTAACACGTTAAACACCCTCTAACTTCCCCACCCCCTAACAATATAGTATTTAAGTCGCAATTGTAACGTTGCATTACCATTTATCATCTGCCTGATGAAGCCACTGTGTGGCGAAACATATGTCGCAGTGTTTCGACATTAAAATTTGTGAAAATTCTCAACACACGTGTTTTACTTACCACATACATTATGGAATTTCACCAAGTAACAGCCTCATCAATCCAATATTTAAAAATAATGTTACAAAATAAAAAACAAATACAAATAGCAACTATTGATAATTTATTTATTGGAATTACAATGTAGAACCAACATTTGATTTGGATTTTCTATTTAGGTAAAGTTAAATGACACAGAGTTCATGTTAAAATTTATAATGTCCTCCTCAGTCTCAATCTTTACATTTTTTAAGTGTTGCCGATTCTTCATCATTAAAATTAAGAAGAATATTTTCTAATTTTTCAAAATTATTGGCGTAGAATAAAGCAGCTTCCAGCCAAGCACAATTACCGGGTATGGTTGCATCGAGTATCATCTGCATAGGTGTACTAGCTTAACTTGCTTATGGGGAAAGCCCCGTATTCTATATAAATAATATAATATATACATTAGAGTGGTTCTTATTTTTGAAGTATGTGAAAATCAACGGGACAACCCAGAAACTTGTTCGTATAGATAAAAAACTAATAACTGTAAATGTTTTTGATTAACACCTTGTTAATCTGGTTTCATGTTTTCGGCGGCATTTTGTAACGATATTATAAAGTTGCTTTTAAAATGAGTGGAAGAACCATATTTGCAGATGCAATTTATTTGATCGGAATACCGCATACTTTGCTCAAAACTACCATCTAGGAAGCAAGTGTTATCTTTGTTTTTCTAAAATCAGCGAGTACTTAAATTTAATTTACGCTTCAGTGAAACGCTAGTTATGGTAGAATTGTCTGTTGATCAAAGGCTCATATTCCGATTCAAAGCAAACAACATCGCATCGATAAAATGTAGTTATGGCATAAGGAATGCCAAAATCTTAATAAGCACTCTTCTCGAGCAACTGCAGCACATATAAATAAAGAAAAATAATTTGTTAAAAGTTTCAATATTTTGTTCGATTTTTCTTCTGAAAATGCATTGCAAACAATGACAATTAAAGAAGACAAACCATTTCTATTAATGCTTAGAGAGATGGAAGATCAGCATCAAACAATGGCATTGAAAGTTTCGCAGTGCAAGTGTAAAGTGACGTTTGGAGCGGTTAGAAGTAGAGAAGGAAGAGAAAATCTGATCAAGAAATGGCAGTCTCGTCCACTTCTGTCTCAATGGAAACGAGAAGCCAGCGATTCAAGCGAAAATGGTAATAACAGTCCAACTGATTTGAATATTAATCCTACCCCAGATCTGGATAAGGACATAGAACCGCAACCACAATGAGGAAAAATTGCATTTATCAATAAAAGAATTTTATTTGCTTTTAGACAAGTGTAAAATAAGTGATATAAATGCCGTCCATCTTCTGATTACAGTCGCTGAAGGATTAGGCCACAATGTAAGCGATTTAATTATTATTACATATTATTCATCAATGCGGGCTATAAAATTTGTACCCACCATTTGGCCTCAATGTCAGGATTATATTTCCGGCAGTGAGATTCTTAGCAAAATTCTTGTTGTGAATGACATTTTAGAATGAAAAAAAAAATTAATCGAAGAATGTAATACTCTATTAACCAATGACAAGGAACAAAAGAAATGTTTCTTATTAAACTTTGAAGAGTATCATTTTAATAAAAATGCATTAATTGGTAATATCTAAAGAACACGAAATATCGAAATATACAAGTATGATGTAACTAACAAATCATAACTCCATCAATTTTAGTCGGATTTCAACAAATAAATTCATTTTGGATTCCTATTAGCCTCCTCTGCCGACACAATATATAATTTCACCATTAGAGTGGACTGTTTAGTTTTAGGGGGGACCAAAATAAAATATATATAAAAAAACCGACTTTTTCAAATTATAGAGGGCTAGGGCCCGGTTACGCAATGTTCGATATGGCTCAAAATTTACAGTTATTAGTTTTTCATATATATGAACAAGTTTCCAGGTTGTCCCGTTGATTTTCACATACTTCGAAACTCCACCATATATGCTAAAACCACTCTAATATACATATCTACATAACACAAGGTTACGTTCGCTAGTTAGGGGAATCCCTTAAATGTATCTTTTATATAATTTTATAAAAAAGATTTCCACGCTTGCAAATTTATAAATAAATTTCATCAAAATCAATTACAATTAATGAAAATATTGACTTTATATGTGGTTATATGCTGATATATACTCAAATAAGTTTCATGTGACAAAACCTCGAAATATTAAGTTATATGCGAAATAAAACTTGGTACTTTGATTTATATCAGACAGAAACGTATAGATACAATTCGCCAATTCAATACGAAAGAGCAAATAAAACATGTAAAAAATATAAATCCAGACTCTAGTCATAATATACACCTCAACGCATTGCGATGTAGGCAACCATACTTACACTCAGTTTTATTTAATTGTCAAAATTGTGTTATTAATAAAAATGTATTACACCACCGAAGAAAGAATACATATAATTAATTGGTACAAGAGTGGGAACAGCATTCCACGCGTTAGAGATTTGTTTTCGGTTGAGTATCCGAGCAGACAAGTTCCATCCATCTCAACAATTTGTAACATTGTCCCTCATTTTGACAATACTCGCTGCGTGAGTAATTTTCACATTAAAAGGGCTAAAGGAAATCACATTTTAACGGAAGAGATGAAACTCAACATTTTATGTTACGTAGAGCAGAACCCCATATCATCGTTAAGAGTTATCGCAGCACAGTTTCAAATAAGTTCAGCTTCCGTTTACAAGGCATTAAAAGAATTTAAATACAATGCCTACAAGTTTTCAAATCATCAGCAACTATCAAATGAGGACAAAGGCAAACGAACAGAATTCTGTGAAACCGTATTAAATTTAATTAATAATGATCAAGAAATTTTACACAGAATAATATTTAATGATGAGGCATCATTTTCCGTAAATGGTGAAGTTAATCCACAAAATTATAGGTTAGTATTCTTCATTCCTTATCGATACCCATTCCTTACACCCATTCCTTCACCTTTTAGATTTTGGGCGTGCAATAATCCTCGCTTACAAAATTTGACGCACACACTATACAATGCGAGAGTTAATGTGTGGGCTGGAATAATTAATGATACCCTTATTGGTCCTTTTTTTATGAATGGAAATCTAAACAGTAATGTTTACTTAGATCTTCTGCGAACTTGTATAATGCCAGAAATTCATACACTAAACATTGCTGCTCCTTATTATGAGATGGATGGAGCGCCTCCACATTCTACAGCTGCCATTAATAATTATTTAAGTGAATTACTTCCTGATCGCTCGATAGGTAGATTTGGTCCAATACCTTGGCCACCCCGGTCGCCTAATTTATCTCCAAACTTTTTTTTGTGGGGGTATCTAAAAAGCAATGTTTATAATAACATTATTATAAACAATACTTCAGAGTTAAAAGATCGTATAATTACTGTTTACGATGAATTAAGAAGAAATCCGCAACACATCAAGCATTTTATAATCGACTTGGCTACTGCTTAGAACGTGAAGGTGGTCATTTTGAATATTTGTTATAATTACTTATGATTTATCATTGTTTGTTTCATTAACCTCACTTTATCCGTAATAATTTTAAGCTTTCACTGTACTGTGACAGGTCGACGGGACCTTTGTGTACTTGGTTGCCTACATTGTCAATACATTCTAATGCGTTGAGGTGATTATTATGACATAGAACATAGTCATTAACAATCATATGTTCTGAGTTAAAAAAAAGACCCTGCATCTTCTAGTTTATTTATTTGAGTTGGAGCAGTTGCACTTTTTTGTTGATTGTCCTGTTCTTGATTGTTTTCATGCTGCTTCTTGCTTGTTCTTGCGCCGTTTTTTGTTATTTGGAAATAGGTGGTTTCTGGCTCTTGGTGGCTGAGTCGAGTACTTTTGGTCTTAGTGGGGGAATTTTCTCTTCTGTATCTCTTTGTAAGGTGTGAACCACATAATTTTGTTGTTGAGTTGGCATGCCTGAGAGAGAGAGAGAAACATAGTACTCATGTCTGAGATTAATTAATTTTTTTAATCTAAGGGTCATTCCATGCTATTTCAACAAAAGGTTGTGCTGCACCATTTTAAATTTTTTTTATATTTTGCACAGATATTTATACATGTTTCTAGAGTTCAAAACTAATTTAAGAAAAATAAAAATTCTTGCCATGTGGCAGCAATGTCCCCGGATGGAGCATGAAACATGTACATTTTTGTAATAGCAAGCGTTTGCGCAAAGTGGCATAACTTTCTTTCCAATTGTGCAAATTTAAAAATCTCTTAACTCAGATTAAAGTGCCGAATAGTTTAGTGTAATTTTCATTCATTATTTGTTTTATTTTTTCAAATATAATGGCCGTCAAAGTTTAGCATTGAGATTTGCATTTTTTTCATTTTTCGGCCCTGCTTTGGACTGAGAAGAGGGCAATATACTCAAACCAAATTTAGTTTGCAAGTACAACGGTAACAATAGATTTTATCTAAGGCAAAAAATCTAAAGTGTTTTAAACCCTTCTAATTTTTTTTCGCTGGAGAAAATTGGCATTTTCAACAAAATCCGTATTTTTCTAAAGCTGTATCTCCAGTGGGGTACACAGTAAAAATCTGAAATTTATAATACCAATGCTTCTATCCGGGAGCAACACTGTTCCAATGCTTTGGAAAAGTTTGATCTTCTTGACATTTTCTGGTATACCATTCACAAAAACTTGCTCGCCTTCTCTCGTCACCAGATCTAAGACCCTGACAAATTCTAAATTTATGTGGATGAAATTTATTCTTTTGTAAAATCAAGTGGGCTGTAGATCTACCTACCCCAGTCTGACGTTCAATTAGTCTTGTCGATATATCAGGATTTTCAACAACGGCTAGTAGAAGAGTATTCGCTTTTTCTTTTTTCACTTTTTCCACTCTATCACCTTTGCCTCCGATAACCCCACCCTCTCATACATCCTCCTTCTCTCCCTTCTCCATTTCCCCTCTTCCCCATTCACACACCCCCACCATACTGCCTTTACCAATCTCTCCTCCCCTAAACCCCACAATTTCTCTTCGTATTTCACCACCCTCCTCATCGTTTCACACACCATTTTATCCCTGTTCGTCTCCTGCCTAAGTATATAACTCGGTGTCGACCTCTCCACTCCCAACATACATTTTATAAACCAACCCTGCTCCCTCTCCACCCATTCATACTCCCTCGTCCCCCATACCTCCACGCCATACATCATCACCGATCCCACACACGCATCCCATACCTTACACATCACTCTCATATTATTCTCTATCCATCTTCCCCATTTCCCCCATGCTATCCCCCATGCTCTCCTCGCTTTGCCTTGCACCCATCTTACATGCTCCTCATACCCACCCGTTTCCTTAAAGACAAACCCCAAATACTTAAAACTCTTCACCCGTTCTATCAACTCTCCCTTCCACTCTAATTCTTTCACTCCTCCCACTCTCCCTCTGTTCCTGAATCTCATCCATTTCGTTTTTTCTACATTCACACACATACCTCTTTTATCCATATACTTCTCTACCCTCCTCATCATTCCTTTCATACCCATCCAGTCCTTCGCCACCAAAACCATATCGTCCGCATATGCCAACATCCATACCTTTCTCGACCCACTTACCACCCCTCCCTCTTGACCTTTTTCCAACACCCCCTCTAACTCGCTCATATACAGGTTAAATAATAGCGGACTCAACGGGCACCCCTGTCTCAGTCCTACCCATGTCCTAAATTTCTCCGCTATCTTCCCCCCCACTTTCGCCTCCACCCATGTCTCCTCATACACCTCTCTCACCCATCCTATCATCCCCTCACTCAACCCTCTCCTCCTCAAACATTCTATCATCCCCTTCCTTGGCACCACATCATACGCTGCTTTTAGATCCAGGAACACCGCAAACATACCACCTTTCCCTTCCATCTCTCTCTCTATCATCCTCGCCAGAGTGAAGACCTGGTCCATCGTCCCCCTTCCTCTTCTAAATCCTCCTTGTGACTCTGGCAGTAACCCTTTATCCTCCACCTCTGCTTCCATTCTATTTTTCACCATCACCATCATTATTTTATACCCTGTACTCATAACTGTTACCCCCCTATAATTCTTTATCTCCTCCCTCTTCCCACCCTTGTGCACCGGGCACATCCTGCCCACCCTCCATGTCTCCGGCATCCTCTCACTCCCCGTCCACATTTTATTTATTAGCTCCCTAAACTTCTTCTTCCCCTCCTCTCCTATCTCCTTCCACATCTCCGACCTCAGACCATCTCTACCCGGCGCCTTCCCTCGTTTAATCTCTTCAAATGCTCTCTCCACCTCCTCCTCTGTGAACTCCTCCTCTATCACTCCTCTCCTCTCTTCCCCTACTTGCTCCGGCTCTCCTCCACCTTCTTTGCACTTCCTCACCCATTCCTCCAAAGACACTCCTATCCTCTCCCTCTCCTGTCCTCTCCTTAACACGTCCCACATCTCTCTCTCATTTCTGCACCCCCTTATCTCCTCTGCAGCCCGTTCCGCCACCTGTATCTTCTTCCGCTCACATATCCTCTCATATTTCCTTCTGTCCTCCACCACTCTTCTCTCTCCTCCACCATTCCTTATGCATTCCTTCACCGCTCTCCTCACTTCACCCTTCGCTACTCTGCATTCTTCATCAAACCACTCTCTACCTTTCCCCTTTGTTCCCTTCACCTTCCTTCCACATCCTATTATGGCCTTCTCCATCTCCTCCATTGACCTTATCTCCTTCCACTTCACTTCCTTCAACTTCTTCTTCATCCTGTCTATCGCCCCTACTCCGCTCTCCAACCTCTCTTCCTCTTGTTCTCTCTCCTCGTCTTCCCCCTTGCCTATCCATATCTCTACGCTCACCGGTAAATGATCCGACCCCATTATCTCTTCCACCTCCATTTTTCTTATCTCCTCTCTCGCCACCCCTTTCACTATTGCGTAGTCTATTACTGATGAGCCTCGTGGTCCAATATACGTTCTCTTTCCCGTCCAATCCCCCTCTGTGCATCCGTTAAGAATTTCCCATCCCTCCTCTCTCACCCATTCCCTCATCCTTCTCCCCTCCCCGTTCACCACTTTATCCTGTGATCTTCTTTCTCGTTCCACTCCATTCTCCCCCACCCCTCCTCCCATTTCCCCTATCCTCGCATTCAAGTCCCCCACTATCATCCGTCTTCCTGTCTCTTCTTTCCTCTCCTCTATTTCTTTTCTCACCTCGCCCCAGTTCTTATTTACGTACGCTACTCCCACCTCCACCTTATACTTTCTCCGTTTATATTCTACCCACATGAGACCTTCTCCCCCGTCCTCGCACTTCATTTCCTCTCCCTTCCTCCTTTCTCTCATCCCCACTATCATCCCTCCTTTTGCTCTTCCTCTCTCCCCTCCCTTCACTGCCCCTTTCATTTCCCACTTAAACCCTTCTGGCAGCCCCCCTTTTAGCTCCTCCCATTCCTCCTTCTTTGCCCATGTTTCTACTAGCCCCACTATGTCCTTCCCCCCCACCCATTGCTCCAATTCCTTCTCCCATCTTCCTCCCTTGATTTTCGACTTTACCCCCGCCACATTCCATACCCCTATCCTCATCGTCTTGTCACTCCTGGTTGTAATATAGTCCCTGGATTTAAAGCCCTGAAGTTCAACAAAGTTGGAGCGTGAGGTTAAATAGGACTTAAACAATTCAATTAAATCATCGCTTCGGCCAAAACTATTCATTTTACGCAGTAGAATATCATGGGAGACCTGATCGAACGCTTTGACGAAATCAGGAAATATAACATCCGTTTGAACTCTTTTATCCAGAAACTGTGTCTACGACATCAAGTAAATTAGTAGTTGTAGATTTACCCTTTCGAAGTTGGCGATCTCTTCTGTGAACTGTGTAGTTATCAGAGAATAGTTCATGGTTATGCAATGAATCGGTTTAGGTGATAAGAGCAGCGTCGTAGTCCTCGGCATGAACTTTGTTGAAAAACTGAGATGTTTTGGTATTTAGTCCGCGAGCATTTTGATAATATAAATTAAAACTTGGAGTGAGGAGTTCTATGCGATTTGGGGACTTTTGGATGCTTTCAAGTTTTTTCTTATTAGAATGTGTGGTAGTCTGTCGATACTTAACATATATGTCATCATCTAGCTCGCGGCGTTCTCGAAACTCCTGTAAGTTCTTTTTCTTGCAGTTTCATTCACGTGGAGTTAGGTCCTTATTAATGAAGATATTTGAGAATCCAGATGATTTTCTAAGTTTTATAGCATTCCTTAGTATTGACTAGGCAATATCGTGTGAATTAAGGCATACTTTAAGAAGGCGAGGTATATTATCGGGACGTGGTTGATCAAGACGAAACATTTTCACTTCATTCCCAATGCCGTGCGATGCATTAAGAACATTGTTGATTATCTTTAACACTAATTGATTGTCATCTTGGTTGGATTCGGACACATTACTAATAATCACGTTTTTATCACGCTCTTTTCTTTCGTTAATGTCGTCCATTATTTCGGAGATAATTGATTCATCCCTAATTTTTACGTTCTATACAATAAGTTTTGCTTAAATTTAACATCTGGGCTTGCAGGTCTGAAATTAGTGTTTTCAGGGAGTTAAGATGCTCCATAATATCGACTGAGCAGCTGGAGGAACAAGTTCATTTAATATTGTTCTTAGATCTTAAGAACATCGAGTCCTTGCCATTAAAATTCACACAATTGTTATTGTAGATGTTTTTACAGACAAAACATTGAAGTGATACCTCACTGTAACAGGGGGCATTGCAACATTTACAATTCGTAGACATATTACCATACTTAAACTGTTTGAATAGTTGGTAATTTTTGAGTTTTGATAGTTTGACACTTCTCTACCTTCACGAAGTTGAAGGTATGTAAATTGTAATCGATCTGACCTTTTTTTATCACAAAAATGAAAATGAAAATGAAAATAGTTATTATTTTTTAGTAGTATGATATTTACTATTATCGTCGTGGATACAAGGCATGAAAGCGTACTCATAACTCCCACGGGAGATATGAGTTATATCTCCTCCTGTTTACCTGACAAATAGTATGTACAATTTCCAAATTCTCCGCTCAAGATGATGGTTGAAGATAGACAATCTTGTATCTGCTCACGACCAACTTTATAGCGAAACAGGAATTAAACTTTTTTCCCAGGTTTGTTTACTATTTTATTCACAACCGTACATTTGTTGTTAAAGCATTAACATCAAATCAAATCAAATTAAATAAACGTCAGTTCATGAAATGCGGGCGGTTTGATTTAAAACAAACTCATAGCAACCATGCAAATACATATTACTGATCGATATACTGAATATTTTTACGAATTACTATTATTTAACTAAAAAATAAAATATTGTATGCACCACGGGAGATATTCATGTTCTTTACCCTCGGTTGACTTACAAACCTCGGGCCAGAGGCCCTCGGTTTGTAACCCTGTCAACCTCGGGAGAAAAACATTCCATATCTCCCTTAATGCATAAATATCTATTTGATGGCTTATTCTAGAAAAACACAGTTTATCGATTTCAGCGCCACCTATGGGACATAAAAAAAAGTTCCCGGATAAAACCTTCATAGTTTTTTTTCCTCCTCGAATCTGTAATAAAAAATAGGGGTTTCTATTTAAGATTTCAAAGTCACCCCTATTATCCACCCCCCTAGAGGTCAGGGGGTGAAATTTGTTACAGCATCGGATGTCCCCCTCCAAATCATCCAACTTTTATCCGGAAAGTTTTTCAACTGGACGCACGTGTCTCGAGATATTCGCCTGATCAGATTAAAATGGGACACCCTGTACATATTACATGCATTCACAAGTCATAAATCACATATGAGCGTAGAAATATAGTCATATTATGAGCTCAGAATGAAGGTTAATACTGTACAGTTCAGCTATGTCCTATTCCGGCAAAAATTTACTCCTGTAGCTCTTGCGTTTGTGCACTTGCTCAAAGCAATCTCGTTTTATACTCCAATAGTAGTCCGCCATCATATTGCTGTCCGTTCGCCCTTGATAGCACTCTTCCATGACCATCAGATCCTGGTGGAAGCGTTCACCTTGTTCGTAGCTTACAGCAAAATTTAAGTCTTACTAAGACTATAAACAAATAACTTGAAACAACTACTTCCCCGGCTAATGCCACGCCGGACACACAATTTTTTTGCAAGTTATTAGTAGTATAGTTTGATCAATGGATCTTTGCGTGTGCGTCATTACCGAAGACTGAGTTTTCTCGCCTTGGACGACATACGCACACATACGATTGCGTCTAATTTAACTTATCGTAGAGAAAGTAAACGCATGAAAATGTTGTCGGAGCTAGATTCGGCTATCTATGACATGCACGCAAAGATCCATTGATCAAAGTATATTACTAGTGAAATAACATTGGTTTAAGAGTGTTCATTTCTACGTACATGACTAACTTGAAATTTATTCCAAAATTAAATTTGAAAACTTTAAACTGTAAATATTTTGACAAGGACACACAGTGCTAAACTTATCTAGATGAAACAAATTTGATTATATCTAAATGTAAAACTGAACCAAAAAATATGTAAAATTAAGTAAACCTGATTCGCGTTTCGAGATTTATATCTCTCGTCTTTGAATTTAATGTAGAAATATAATGTTAAAGAATAAAATACACTTACATGAACGTGAACAACTCGTGCACAACTGACAGGATAATGGAATATTTGAACCCATTTTATACCTGAGGGGTGGGTGTGTAGAAAAAAATGATCTTATTTACAGTTGGAAAACCGATTGACGATTTGAATAAAAAAAAAAAAAAAAGAAAAAAAAGACCTTTATTGGCATATTAACCTATTCTAACACTAAGCTAAACTACAACTATTCCTAATATCTAAACAAATAACTATTCTAACTACCCAAAAACTAAAATCATAAATACAAAAACTCTCTCCTACATTCTTTTTCCCTCACCATTTCCTGCAGTATCTTTACCCCGGCACCATCCTCTCTCATCCATTCCGCTACCCTCTTGTTCCTTTTTCCCCCCATCCATCCTTCATTCACTCCCTCACACTCCTCCGCCAGATGCCTCCACGTATCCCTCCCATTTTCACATATTACACACCTCATATACTCTTCACCCATCCACTTCTTCCTCCCTCTCTCTTCTGATCCACACCTAGCCCTAGCTAATGTCACCCTCTCTTCTCTGTTCCACCCGTCCTCATCCAAATACTTCGGTCTCCTTCCATGTACCTGCCAACTCCCATACATGTCATTATATTCACTTTTTTCTATACTTCCCTGTCTCTCCTGTACATCCACTTCCTTCGCCCTCTCGCTCACCCACTTTGCCACATTTACCCCCCTCTCTAACCACTCCCTCACCCTCTCGCTCACCCACTTTGCCACATTTACCCCCCTCTCTAACCACTCCCTCACTTTCACCTCAGACAGTCCTACACTCTCATACATTTTCATTCGTTTCTTCCTCCATTTACCCCCCCTTACGTTCACGCATGTCTTCCATACCGCCTTTACCAACCTCTCTTCCCCTAACTCCCATAAACTCATCTCATACCTAACCATTCTCTCCATAGCCTCACATCCTAAGCTTCCTCTGTCAGTCTCCTGAAGCAGTATGTACCCGGGAGTCAACCTTTCCACTCCCAGCATACGCTTCAGAAACCACCACTGCTCCCTTTCCACGCACTCATACCCTTTCACGCCCCACACTTCTACTCCATACATTACTATCGACTTCACACATGCATCCCACACTTTACACGCCAATCTGACGCTGTTCTTCATCCATTCTCCCCATTTTTCCCACACGATACCCCACGCTTTCCTGGCCTTTCCTTGCACCCACCTTACATGCTCCTCATATCCCCCTGTCCCTTTAAACATAAACCCCAAATACTTAAATATTTTCAATCTCTCAATTACCTCCCCCTTCCATTCTTTTCCAACACTTTCACGCTCCCCTCTCTTCCCTTATTCCTAAATCTCATCCAGTTCGTCTTCCCCACATTCACACACAATCCCCTCTTGTCCATATACCTCTCCGTTCTCCTCAACATGTCTTTCATCCCTTCCCAATCTCTCGCCATTAACACCATGTCATCCGCATATGCCAGCATCCACACCTTATCCTTCCCGATTACTACTCCTCCCGCCTGCCCTTTCCGCAACACATCCTCCAGTTCGCTTAGGTATAAGTTAAATAACATAGGGCTTAACGGGCATCCCTGTCTCAATCCTACCCACGTCCTAAAACTCTCCGACACCTCCACTCTCACTCTTGCTACCACCCAAGTTTCCTTATATACTCCTCTTACCCACTCAATCATACTCTCATTTCCTTTTCTCCTCATACATTCTAACAACTTCTCCCTCGGCACTGAGTCTTAGTGGTCTTACATGGGATAAATAGATTATTAATTGATACTGTCGGGAAGTCTTGTGCGTCTGGTTGATTATGAGACAATTGGTGATTATTGGCTGTAATTAAGACGATATTAAGCAATTTCAATTTGTCGAATTGGAGGTTATGTTTATTTATTGAAACAAATCTGATTTAAACAAAGTGATATTGTTGTGTAAGAAAGTTTAAAGCGTTTGAACGAAAGCTTAAGGACATTTTAAAAACTGAATTCGTGGATAAATAAGTAGTGGACATACCGCACTAGCAATCATAAGGTGCTCGTGCACTGAGTAGGAGCTACCGAAGTGGTGATTTAAATGGGCGGGAAGAATAAACAGAAGGAGAGAAGGGAAGTGGTGGAGTGGGACAAGCAGGAGGAGGAGAATAGAAGGAAGGCAGTTTTCTTTGGTGGCGGAACGGGAGTAAGGAGGTCGCCGCAACAAGGGACAGCTCAGGAGGGGGTAGAGAAGAGGAAGATGGCGGACACGTCGTTTGAGGGGGAGGGAGAGCAGGAACAGGAAAGGATGAAAAAATGGTGGGGGATGTGATGAGTAAAGGGTGCAATGGAAATTGCAGGGAACTAGTGGAAATGATTACTGAAGCATTATGGAAAGAAAGGGAGATCTGGAAAGAGGAAATGAGGGAAGCGAGGGAGATGTGGAGAGAAGAGATAAAGGAGATGAAAGAGGTATGGAATACAGAGAGAGAGAGACTTAAACAAAGGATAATGGAGCTGGAAGATCAGGCTGAGAAGAGGGAGAGGCAGGAGAGGAGGAGTAACGTTGTTAAAGGAGGAAAAGATATGCAGGGAAAAGGGGAGGTGATGACCTTTCTGAAGGAGGCGCTGGAAGTAGAGGTGCAGGTACAAGAAAGCTTTGTGGTGGATAGGATTGGGAAGGTGGTGGTAGTCAAGCTAGGGATGGAAGATAAAATAAAAGTCATGAAAAATAAAAATAAATTAAGGAATATACGGGAAAGAGTGTTCATCGAGGATGATATGACAAAAGAGGAAAGAAGGATCCAGAAGATCATAAGAGTGAAAGCAAGTAGGGATAGAGGGAAGGGGAAGATGGTAAGGGTTGGTTATCAGAGAATGTTCGTGAATGGGGAGCTGTGGAGATGGAATAAGGGAAAGGAGACACTACATAGACAAGAGGGGCCAAAAAAGTAAGAAATGAGGAGGAGATAGGAGGAGAGGAGAGAGAAGGAGGGAGAAGGAGCTGTAAAAAAAAGGACAGAGGGGCAGAGAGTAGACTGGGAGAGTAGCACAGCGGGAAAGGCAAGCGGCGAGGAGATAAAGGGGGGAAGAAGGGGTCAGTAACTATCGGGTTTTGGAACATAGTGGGAATTAAGGAGAAGATAAAGGAGGGCAAGTGGAAGAGAGACTGGGAGAAGTGGTTAGTAGGGAAGGACATAGTGGGACTAGTAGAGACATGGATGGGGAAGGAAGAGTGGGGAGAAGTGAAAAGATGGCTACCGGGAAGCTTTATATGGGAGAGGAAAGATGCGATAAGGTGTGCAACGAAAGGAAGGGCGAGGGGTGGAATGATAGTAGGATGGAAGAAGGAAATGGGGACGGACGTGACGGGACACTTCGGAGAAGGAGAAGACGTGGCATGGATAAAGTATGGACAAGGGAAACAGAGGATAAACGTAGGGGTGGTATATGTAAATAAAAATTGGAATATAATAAGAAAGGAGATAGAGGAGAGAACGAAAGGGGGAGGAAAATGGGTGCTAGGAGGAGACTTTAATGCAAGAATGGGAGAAATGGGGGGAGGGATTAATGAAGAGGGATCTGTGGTAGAAAGAAAGTCCAGGGACAAATGTATAAACGGGGAGGGTAAGAGAATGAAGGAGTGGGTGATGGAGGAGGGATGGGAAATTCTAAATGGATGCACAGAGGGAGACTGGGAAGGGAGGAAAACTTATAGTGGGCCGCGGGGATCGTCGGTGATCGACTATGTGGCGATAAAGGGGATGACGAAAAGGAAAATAAAAAGTATGGAGGTGGAGGAAGTGATGGGCTCGGATCATCTACCGCTAAAAGTAGAGGTATGGATGGAGAAGGAGAAGGCGACTGAAGAGAAGCAAGAAATGGGAAAGTTAGAATGTGGGGCAAAGGCAATAGAAGAAATGAGGATGAAGATGAGGAGGATCCAGTGGGAAGACGTCGAATCAATGGAGGAGATGGAGGAACTAATAGTGGGGTGCGGAAGGAAGGGCGGGAGAAGGGAGTGGGTGGTTTGATGAAGAATGCAGGCAGGCAAAAAGTGAAGTAAGGAAGGCAATGGAGGAATGTATAAGAGGTGGAGGGGAGGAGAGGAAGGTAACGGCAGCAAAAAGGAAATATGAGGGGATATGCGAGAGGAAGAAGCGGCAGAAGGTGGATAAGAGTTGAAGAAGTGTAGAAATGAGTCGGAAATATGGAAAGTACTGAAGAGAGGCGAAAGAAGGAGACGGGTAGGGATAACACTGGAGGAGTGGACAAGGAAATGTAGAGAAACAAGTGGGTACCCAGAGAAAGTGGGACAAGGAAGGTGTATGGAGATGACGGAGGAGTTCTCTAAGGAGGAAGTGGAAAGAGCTTTCGAGGAAGTTAAAGAAGGAAAGGCTGCAGGGTTGGATGGGCTGAAGGCAGAGATGTGGAAGGAGATAGGAGAAGGGGGGAAGAAGAAATTCAGGGAACTGTTGAACGAAATGTGGAGGGGAAGAAGGAACATACCGGAGGCCTGGAGATTGGGTACGATGTGCACGGGGTACATAAAGGAGGGGACGAGAAGGAGGCCGGGAACTATAGGGGGATTACAGTGATGCCCACAGGCTACAAAATCGCTATGCTGGTGGTAAAGAATTGGCTGGAAGAAGAGGTGGAAGAAAAGGATTTAATACCAGAGACTCAGGGGGGATTTAGAAGGGGGAGGGGAACAAGGGAGCAGATCTTTACCCTGGCAAGAATGGCGGAGAGAGTGACTGAAGAGAAGGGACGCATATATGCGGTGTTTGTGGATCTAAAGGCGGCGTACGACGATTTGAATAATAAATTGCATAGTTTTATTATCTAAATTATTCTAAAACCTATTGTAATCTTATGATTTCCTTTGCAAAAACACTTACACAATTGTTTACTTTGAAAAGTCAAACTTGTCATTAATCTGTCAATACCGCAAGATCAGTGAATCATTTTAAACCAAACACACTGTGACTATACTTTGTGTTTGATTTTACACTTTTAAAAACAATGTGGATCCGTGTACGAATCGGCTGATATATATCGGTGAGTAACCAGCTAACTCTGTATAAGCATTGCCAGTATTACATGTAAACATTTTCTTAAGCAAATCATTGTATTAACTTATAATATTGAACATTAGTGTAGAATATAATATCAGATATTTCCCCTTTCTAAATTGTGCAGAAAATATTTATGCAGTTACTTAATTAACAATCTACCAGTTTTACTAATCGAACTTACATACAATACAAGTATACGCCTTTTTAACACATTATTTAATTTTCGACTTCTACTGCACTAGAGGTTGAAATGACTGCAATCGGTGCCACGAACTTATGTACACATATTCATACCTTTTAGATGTTTACCAGTGTCATCTATAAACTGCACTACATCTGGCCTCTACTGTCCACATAAGTATGTTTTTCTATACAGCGTTCTATAATTTTGATCATATTTGTATGATTGTTTCTAAATCAAAGTAAAGCTATCGATGTAGAGTTTAAAATTAAAACTATAGAAGAATATGAAGGTGGCAAAAAATGAGCTCAGTAACAAGTGATTTTCGACTCGCCTGGGCGCATCTTGATAGATGAAATGAAAGACTCAACTCAAGAATACAATGCCGCAAAACTAGGCTAGTTTGATGACCATATTTTGTTTTTCCTTGTAAAAATCTATAAACTTGTAAATAAACATTATTATAATTATTATATACAAAAAAGAATGCCAATAAGCCATTTAATATTTCAAAAACCAAAGCACGCAGTATTTTTGAGACTCTAAAGAAACGCGTAGGTGGTCAAACTACGGAAACATTCTTAGCTAGCCAGGGATGTAGATTTTTCAGTTATTTATTCTTAGTCTTTATAACACTTAATTTTACCGAGTTACAAACAGGTTAAATATTCATATATCCAGCAACAAGTAAACTGTTTCAATTTTAATTGAAAAATACTTAAATATATTGAAAACGACAAGCATAGTGATATACAAAATTAGATTGTAAACTTCATTTAGATCAGGGCTGGGCACCCTTATTCTATGTATGCGCCACATTTAAAACAGAGCGGTCGGGGCTGCACATATTGCTGATTTATTTGCTGTCTCGGTAAGATGGTTAACTTCCAGTGACGTGTCAAGTCAGCGATTCGTAGATCGCCTAATTATGCAGAATACAATTCGCACTAGAGATGGGTAAAATTACTAATTTTTGTGATCCACTTCACTAATTATGACTCGGTAAAACGAGTCAGCTCTTTCGAGTTGCATGACACTTATTTGAAAATTTAAAAATGTATCTTGCATGAAGGCAAAAAGGTCACTGCTTTTCCAAATTGCTTATTACTTCCAAATTTCTAGAGAGCACTAAAAAAGGTTCTCTCTTTATTATTTCACCATTACACATCTTTCAAATGAAAACGGAGCCCCGAGTCATAACTCTAAAAGACCTTCATATTTTCCATTGAACTCACTGACTTGACTCTTTTAGACGATTCACCATACAGTTACCCATCTCTAGTTCGTACCACTGGAAATAAACTGAGTTTTTATGCAGAAGGCGAGCACGGGCTGCACAAAATCATACATTTGGATGGTGTGCCTTTATTCAAGAATTGCCTATGTAAATGTGATGAAGGAGAACTACAAAATTAAGATTTAATAGAGCTGGAAGCGCAAGAGATAAATTAAAGTAAAGAAACGGAACAAATAAAAAAGAAATTGATTCTGCTTTACTTTTTTTTTCAGATTCTTTTTCATTTTTAACGATAATTCAACTGTGTAAAATATGCCATATGCGTCAATACTCTTGTCACCTTATCTACGGATAAAAAAGAACAGAATGAACACATCTTTACAAAACGTAAACAAAGACTGTTACCCAACCTTATATGTTATAAAACCTTGGATAATAGCAACGTAAACTTCAAAATCGGAGCAGCCGAATTAATAAACGGCACAAACTTAAATTGTACTCGAACTTTTTTTTATGCCTGATATTAGGGAATTCTGCAGAGATCGAAACAAATGGTAGTTTGGCTATAGGATGGATGCATTAAAAATTCTTAGCCAAGTTCTCTTAATTTTTGCCGTATAATGGGTCCTATGTCGGGTCAACCCCGCCAAAATATTGCGAGTAATGTTATGGTATTTACTTTACCGGAATCATTGGGGTCGGTCGAAGAAAAAGTAGCAAAGGACACTACTGCCCTGAGAAATATTTTGGATTCTGGTGCTGAATTTGAACCATCTAAGGTGATAAGAATTGGGAAAATTAATTAAACTCACATTTGCCAACCGGAAGTCTGCCGTAGAGATTTTAAGAGTTTGCCGTATTATTGATACAGGCACCTTGAGGTTTGGAAGTGATTTAACTTTAGCGCAGCGTGATCATATTAAAAAAACTTAGAGACGAGCTTAGTTTACGAAAATCGGAGGGAGAGACGGATTTGACGATTAAGTATGTCAACGGTCATCCGGAAATTGTTCAATCTACCATCAATAAAAAAAACTGAATATTTACTTCCAGAATGTGGGGGGTATAAAGGGAAAAATTAAGGACATATTGTTCCGTTTATGACGTACTTATTTTTGTTGAGACGTGGTTGGATCAGTATGTAAATGATGCTGAGATTGCTCTGTACGGCTTCAGCATTTTCAGAACAGATAGATCGAATTCTACTAGTTCTAAGATTAGAGGTGGAAGAGTAATGATTGCGGTGAGATCCCAATTGCGGTGTTGCAGACTTGAGGCGTTTAGTTCAGTTGAGCATTTATTTGTGAGAATAAATGAAAACTATGTAATTGGAGCCTCTTACATTCCTCCCGATTCTAGTATCTCACTATATCAGGAGCATTGTGAAGCTATTGATAATATATGTAGTTCCTACCCTCAATTAAACTATATTTTTTGTGGAGACTACAACATTCCGAATGCTGAGTGGGATTTTATTGGAAATAACGTGCTAGCTACGTACACTCTAACAATTCATATGCAGCTGAAGTATTGGCTGAATCTTTTGAATTTCATAATTTAAGGCAAATTAATAATTTACCAAATGATCGAGGAACGTACTTGGACTTAATTTTTTCGAACTTAAAACAACATGAATGTCGAGTTATCAAGTGATCCATTGTGCAAGGCTAGTTTTCCCTGGAAGTGTCAAACTATAATATGTGCTACGTTTTTGGTGTCGAAGACTGGATTTATGACTTTAAATCTGCGGATTATACTGCGATTAACAACTATTTGTCGATTGGTTGATTGGTCGGATGTTTTGGAGTGCGGTAATGTTAGTGACATGGTGGACAATTTTAATAATGTGTTATACGAGGCTTTTAATTGGTTTGTGCCGAGAAATTTTGTAAAAGTATCTAATTTTCCTAAATGGTTTAACAGCCATCTTATTCAACTAGTTAAAGCGAAGAAAAAAAGTCATGCGAAATACAAGAGTAGTGGTAGGCGATCTGATTACGTTATTTTCAGTAAACTTCGTCATCAGTGTGCAGATTTTAGTGCCAGATTGTATTCCGAGTATATCATTCGTACGGAGCAGTGTATATATTCAGATTCTAAATATTTTTGGTCTTTCGTCAACCAGCGTCGCAAAACTACTGGGTTCCCCAGGCAGATGTTCCTTGCTGACAAATCCTCGGGTACGGTTGCGGAATGTGCTGAATTATTTGCTGATCACTTTTCGGGTGCGTACATTGAGTCCAGCAATATAGCTACTATGCCAGATTATAGTATGACCGATTCTATTAATCTTAATATGTTCAGTGTGACGGTGGAAGATATTTTCAACCGTCTGAAGGATCTCCCCGAGTCCTGCGAGGTGGGTCCTCATTGTATACCAGCGTATTTCTTAAATAAATGTATGTATTCACTGTGCAAGCCGATTCATGATATATTTACCAAGTCTTTAATGACTTGCTCGTTCCCGTCCGCTTGGAAAAAATTCTTTATACTACCTATATTTAAAAGCGGCTGTCGTGAAGATATACAGAATTATCGTGGTGTCTCTTTGCAGTCCGTTTTACCTAAAATGTTTGATAAACTAGTTAGTGTGCAATTAATGTGGAGTTGCAATAATTTTATAATTGATGAACAGCATGGTTTCTTTAAAGGCACATCTACAACAACTAATTTATTACAATTTCACTCGTACTTGTTGGAGTCTTTGGAGAGCAGTAAACAAGTAGATGCAATTTATACTGATTTCTCCAAAACCTTCGACAGGGTTAATCTCAAATTGCTAGTTCATAAGTTAAAGTGTTTTGGCATGGGAGAGGGTCCAGTTCATTGGCTTCAAAGTTTTCTTCATGGCCGTACTCAGGTTGTTCGCATTGGTAAAACGACTTCGCGAGAAATAGTGGTTCCGCCCGGTGTACCTCAGGGCTCGCATTGCGGGCCAATTTTGTTTTTAATTTTTGTCAATGATATAGGATCTAGATTACTATCAAGTAAGTTTCTCATGTTTGCCGACGATCTTAAATTATATAAGTCGGTAAATAATCGTCAAGAGCATGTTGATCTCCAGCTTGATTTGGACACTATAGTGGAGTGGTGCACTGTGAATGATTTGTTTCTGAACGTAAAAAAATGTTATTCCATTTCTTTTTTTAGAGGGAAGTGGGCTGTTAATTCTTATTATTTTCGCGACCAGAAGTTGTCCTACACCGAAGAAATTAAGGATTTGGGCATTACGTTTAGCTCTAATCTTAATTTCAACAAACATATTAAGAATATATGTAATAAAGCGTCGCAGGTATTGGGTTTTATCAACCGCTTCTCTCAAGATTTATTAAACATCTTTACCTATTTACCTAACTTCGGTAAAACCGCATGTGGAATATAATATGCATCCTGTCTTTGGTCACCGTATTTGGTTTATTTGAAAAACAATATTGAGGGAGTTTAGAGTAAATTTTTACAGTTGATGTCCAGGAGACTTGGTATTCAGAGGTCTAACTTTAGCCACAGTGGAATGTTGGCGGCTTTGGATTTGAGGTCGTTGGAAAATAGGAGAATTGGGGCTGACTTGTGCTTTTTATTTAAATTAGTAAATGGAATTATTGATTGTAGTAGTTTATTAACGAAATTGCAATTTGTTACTCCTTGCGCTAGAAATACTAGTATTTGTTCAGATTGGATTTTCATTCAACCACTTATGGGATGTTAAATCCTATCTCCCGAATGATGCGAAGTGGCAATCTGATCTGGAATCGGGATTCGTCTTTATTTTTTTCGAAATCGTTCGCCTCATTTAAGCGTAATGTTAATAAACCTAGTTGCCCTGTTTTAAGTCTATTTATGCGATCAATGTTTAGTCTTATTATTATTATTTTATATTTTAGGTATATCATTCTAAATACAGTTTATATTTAAATTATCTTTTATACACGTTTTGCTTTGTCATTTCATTAGCTGTAATTTTTATTGGTTAGTTTATTTATTTATTTATTTATTTCAAAAAAACGGAATATCTCCAATTTGTAACATGGTATAAACTTAAATATAATCTAAAACTACTTTAAATTTAAAACGTGTACGTATGTACACACAAAATTAAAAATACAGCAAAAATTATACATGTGACGGTTATCTAACCATCAACCAAGTTGTTCAAAATGTATCGTAAAAACGCAACAAGTTGGTAGAAAACGTCAAAATCGATAAACCCCTACCCTAGCACACTTTCGAGGTTAATGCGCAGTAGATGTTTTTTAAACTTTGAAATGTTTGATGCAAAGAGATCAAAATCAGGAAAACTTTGCAATTGATTAGCAAATCGCATAAATCTAGGAAGTGGGCTACTGTAGGCGTAGACAGAATCATGAAAGTTCAATCTGAACAGTTTCATCTGTCTAGTAACAGCACCATGCGGCTGAAACCATACACCAAAGTACAACTTTGTGTATTTTCTCATGGAACAGGGGATTCCGTAAATAAATAAATAAATAAAACTTTGATAATGAACTTCGAAGTATGTTTTTCTCTAGCTAAGCATATAAAAGATAAATACTAGGCCAGAATTATCAAGCTAGTGGTCTTAATGTCGAATTAGGCCTGCCATTTATTATAGGCTCGAGTTACTACAAATCGAAATTTGGAATTTCAGTTTTTTTTTTTGCCAAAAATGGAACATGACCAAAATTGAGCTATTGGACTACTTTTGATACATTAGTAAATAAAAGGAAAAAGCTAGAGTAAAAGTTTTTACCGCTTTTTCTGTTCAAGAATGTAAATATCGGGTGTGTATAAATTGGCGATGTTTTTCCTAAAATTCTGAATAGAAAATGTCGATGAAAAAATGTTCTACCATGCCTCATAGGCCATCAGGAGTTTTCAAAAGAAATGTACATTTGGCAACACAGCGTTCAAGAGCTGTCCTGTTTATGAATAACCTCATGGTTCAGAGTAGAAGGTAATAGATAGATAGAGCGTGGTTTATTTACAGATGCAAGGTAAAACAGATTATGCGTAAATAGTAAAATCCATTGTAATTGAACAAAACAAAACGAAAATAACACAGAAACACAAATACACTGAAACGCGGGCACTAATACAAACTGATTATAATGAGGAAAGCAGAATTGGCACAAACTTGGAACTAGCAAGTTTGAATGAATTATTTGTGTCAAAAGTGACATAAGCGGGTGTCATGTTGCCGAACGTATTTTTTTATGAAAATAAGCTAATTATGAAGTGTTAAAAATACAAGTTTGAGATAGAAAGTCAGCACACACTGACAAATAATTTTCAAACTAGTTATACTACCGAAACTGCAGGGTTTACTGTAAATTAATATCGAATAATAACGCATATTTAACGACTGGATGTTCAAACTTAGAGGACCTCGTGAAGACCCAGGAAGCATGGTACAAGATTTTGGTAGATAAGCTGCTTAGAATTTCTGAGAGAATATCGTCACGTGTAGATTATCCGCCAGTTTATACACACCTGATATATTAATTAAATTTAATTTAATTTTTACTTAAATAGGACCGCAAAGGATTAAAGATACAGGTGGCCTGGCTTTTCATGATGAATCAGTTCTGCTTGTTGCATTCTCACTAAGAACTATCAATCATTTTGCCATGCGGCTGTAGCACATTATGCACGATGCTCTTTGAATCCCACCAAATACACAGTATATCACCTTCTGTGACATCAAACTGGGCATTGCCACAGGTTGTGGAGCTTCTCGTTTCGGCCACGATCTTTTTCGCTCATTGTTGTCATATGCGATCTACTTTTCATCCGCTGCGATCAACCTTTTCAGATATGGCTCGATTTCGTTACGTTTCTGTAGAGAACAACGGCGTTCACACGTACGCGCAATCTCGCACGCTTGGACTGGCACGTTCCAATCCCGCCCGATTGAACGCGCGTGTGAATGCAAGAACATCGCACATTCTAAAACGCACACTTTTCATCCCGCTCTTGGCGCGCGGAATTAGTTCCAGCGTTAACTTCTTACCACGTTCTTGGAGCGAGAACGGAGGATAAAATTGTGTCCACCTTTGCTCAACACGATTGGAACGCCACGTTCCCGACGCGCATTAGAACGAGGCGTTCCAAGAACGCACGAATAAGTGTACGTGCGAACGCCGCTATTGACAGATTGAAATTTGATCGAGTAAATTTAGTGTCAGTCATGTAGCACAAAAATATCCTGCTTTTCCTTAATAGTGTGAATCTGTTTCGTTAAGGATTTTTAGTTCCTTGACGATGTCATGCCAGATTTGATGGATATTTTTTCCGTGACCACTGCGAGGAGCATCTTTGACATCGAAATTGTCAGAAAGTACTGTCATTTGGCTGTTGCTTTAGATAACCACCTGAAAATAAAAAGCGTAATGAAAAATATTGTCTGGAAAATTGAATTTTTGTACAAGCACGTCGGACGAGGAACAAAGGCGAAAAAGAAAGTCTGGATGAACAATGAAATTCTGGGAAAGATGAATAGAAGCGAGTATAACATTAACTAAGCAGAGATATAGGGAGACAGATCAGGCGGGCCAAAGTGGAATGGACGGGAAATTTAGATGTGAGGAAATGGAACACCTTTAGAAAAAGAACCTCTTTGGAATGCACAAGACAATAAGGGAGATAGCAGGCAAGAGAAGGAAATACCACATAACAAATATAGTCAATGAGGAAAATAAGTAATCCTGGACCCAAACACATTTCGAAGATCTATGTGCAAAAACTCGTTGGTACCACGGAAAGTCGCGAACCCAAAATCGCCAGGGATTTAGAAGCAGCATCAAATATCCCGAATGAAGAAGTGATGAAAGCACTTAAAAATTGCAATACTAGGAAAAGCCAAGGGCCGGATAACATACATATAGGAGTGATTAAACTAATCAATAAAGGAAACATTGACATCTCAGTGTAACGTTTTGACAACCTTTATAAATCTGGCATAATGCCACAGGATTTGCTAAGGTCGGTATATATACTTATTCCAGAGGAAGTGAGCTCAAAGGAATGCGATGCATACAGGCTACAGGCGCCTACAGACGATGTGGCGAACGACGGCCAACGTTGGCGTTCGTAATGTTTGAAGGTTTGGGCCAACATTTGTAAACCGTAGACGAATGTATACTACACACGATGCGTCCAACATTTGATACTGGCGTATGCTCTGAAATACCCCTTGGTCTACCCCTTTGATCCGTGAAAGATTTACCGCCTCCTAAGCGAACGTCCACGAACCCCAACATGTGTGCACATTCGTGATTCGCGGAGTCTACGCACGATGCGGCAAATGCACGAACGCCAACGTTGGCCATCATTCGCCACATCGTCTGTAGGCGCTATAAGTCTGATGACCCAGATTCAGACGAGGCCACGGTTAGTGATGTGAGTTGGCGCAAGCGTGAGCACAGGCACGGCACACAAATCATTCAACCCTACTCCATCTCGTATACCGTAAGTATATGGCGAATAAATGTGGTACATTTCTCACCCAAACTTGTGCAAATTTCTGCGAACCGTGCGGTCGCACATTGGCACTGGTACGCGTGAATCACAAATCAGGCGGACGCTCTCGCGATTTGTGACGAGCGTGAGTCACTCCTAAGTGGCAACATACGACCGCACGTTTTAGTAAAGGTGCGTACACACTAGACCAGTGGTTCCCAACCTGGGGTCGATCGCCTCCCCAAGTGGGCGATTTGGGTTTAAGGGGATCAATAAATAAGTGGGTGTCGATTTGGGGGGAAAATTAAAATAATTCTGTACAGTAGAAGTTGCCGGGTAGCACGAGCTATTCTCAGCCGGCGAGTTCACTGCACTTATCCCTCTCCACAGTCCGCATCTGTTGTTGCTCAGCGCAGCCGACTGTTAACTCATCCCCCTCCTGCCATCACGACATACTTGCCATTGACCTACATTCGTCTTCAGTCTTCACTAGCCTTTGTGTGCCTCACCATCAGTTTTTGTACGTTTGTTTTGAAGTGTAGAAGTTCATGCACAATGGATTCAAAAAAGAAGAAGTATCGTCAACACTCGGCTGACCAAAATGTGCAGTTTCCACATTGTCTTTTGTGCTGCAAACATTTACTAGTAATGAAGCCATGAAGCTTCCGTGAATGAAAGATCATTTATCAAGAGTACATAGTGATAAAGTGAGTAAAGAACTTACTTATTTTTAACACCTCTAAGCTAAAGCTGATAAACGGCCTAAATAGTAATAAGATAAGTTAATCGGTTCCTTTGAGCAACAATGCTGTTTCCAGGCGAATTGACAAAATGGCCATTGAATCCAAACTCAGCAATTTGTTGAAAAAAAGTAAATTTGCATTGCATCAACTGTGATTGATAACAAAGCAATTTTATTAGCTTATGTGAGGTTTATCAATGAACAAAAGGAAATTGCGGAGGAAATGTTGATTGCTAGAACTTTGATCACTGATACGAAGGGATCGTTGATTTTTAAAGTGGTGCAAGATTATTTTGAGGAAAAAGTGATTCCCCTAACAAACGTGAGCGCTTTGCGCAACAGATACTACTCTTGCCATGTCAGGTCGTCATGCTGGGTTTCTAGCTCACCCTAAGAAAGAAGTGCCAGAGGTCATCCCTATTCACTGTGTCATTAATCGTCAACACTTAGCTCCGAAAAAATTGAATGGTGTCCTGCGTGAAACCCTGCAACTGGTTATTACTGGTGTCAACAAGATCAAAGCTAATTCCCTCAAGGACCGTTTGTTCTGACAACTTTGCCATAAAAATGATGAGGAATTGGAGCGCTTGATTCTACATACGACCATGAGGTGGCTTTCCAAGGGAAACTGTGTTTGCGCCTTTTCTTCGAGTTATTGGACTTGATTGGACTTGATAATCACTACTAAATCGGTTATTGTTATGGCATTGGATACTGTCAATGAACCAGAGATATCTGATCACGAACTTGTACGTTGCACTTTAAATATTTTAGGTAAAAGTGAGCAAAATGTTATTAGAACATATAGGGACTATAGCAAACTGGATTATAACCAATTTAAAGCGGATCTGGAATCTATACCATGGAATAATATTTTTGACATTAATAATATTAATGAGAAAGTACTTTTCTTAAATCAAAATTTAATGACCTTATATGACTTACATGTTCCATTAATAACTCGTCGTTTTACTCGAAGGTGCAGTCCATGGATTACTGAAAGTGTTAAAAACAGGGTTCGGACGATATATATCATCAGATATATATCACGATATATATCATGATATATATCGTGATATATATTCGATGATATATATCATGGATATTTATGAAACACACAATACCAAAAAATTCCCCCGTTTCTCAAATTTTTCCAGTTGCAGCAATATGAATGGTAAGCATTTGCTCTAATATAAACTAGAGATGGGCGAAATGACTCTTTTTTTGTCGGAAAGAGTCAATTTTTGAAGTGACTCACGACTCTTAAAAATGAAAAAGTAAGTGTGAGCAAAAAAAAAACAAAAAAAGGTCCTCACTTTGAAAATTCTTCAATTTATCCCTGAAAACATAGTGAAGAGCAAAAAATTTAATTTGATATCAAATATTTTAACAATTTAAATGTTATTTTTTTACTATCTCGTAAGCAACTGTGTTTGTTTGCAATAAATAAATATAATATAAATAACGTATGTGCATTATATAATTAATTAGTCATATAAACATTAATATTAATAACCAAGAATAAATATCAAGAAGTTGATATATATCGGATATATATCCGATATATATCCGATATATTGATATTTATATAAATATCCGATATTTTCCGAACCCTGGTTAAAAAGCTTATCTCCGATCGCAACGCTGCATTAAGTAGATTTAAGAAGACTAAGTTGTATACACACTGGGAAGTTTATAAAAACCTTCGTAATGCAGTTACATCTTTAATCAGGCATGAAAAAAAAGCGTTTGTTGAATATCAATTACGAGTTGGTTGTAATATGTGGCAATCTTTTAATAAACTGGATATTTATAAAAAGAAGTCAAAAGTTGAAATTCCGGAAAATTTAAATAATTCGAATAAACTGAATGAGTTCTTTGTTAATTCCATTATGACAAACGAAAATTCCAATTTGGTGAAATTCTATAATGAAAATAGGATCGGCGTTGAGGAACTTCATTTTGAACCTATAACAGAAATCATGATCTTAAAGTATATTTGTAGTATTAAATCTAAAGCAGAGGGTCATGATGGAATTAACATAAGATTCATAAAATTATGCTGCCCCTTCATACTTCCGTTCATAGGAAATATTATAAATTTTTGTATTGTAAACTCGGTTTTCCCAGATATATGGAAAGTGGCCAATGTAATGCCTTTGCTGAAAGTATCAACACCAAAAGTTTTTAAAGATTTAAGGCCAGTTAGTATTTTGCCTATGCTATCAAAGGTTATTGAAAAAGGGTTAAAGGAACAGCTACAATCATTTGTTGATAGGAACAATGTTTTACCAGATGTGCAATCTGGATTTAGAATCGGGCATAATTGCTGTACCTCTTTGCTAAACATTGTTGACAATATTGTCATCAGGGAAACTGATAACGACAAATTAACAATATTGGTACTACTTGATTTTTCAAGCGCATTTAATACTATCAATCATAATGTTATACTGGCTATTCTGAATTACATTGGTTTGAGTTCACAGGCGGTATCACTGTTCCAAAATTATCTATGCAATCGTTCTCAACAAGTTGTAACTAGTAACGATATTTCGTTACCTTTAACAGTCCATAGTGGGGTACCACAGGGATCTATTATCTGGCCATTATTGTATATAATATATTCGTCAGTTTTAACAAAATATTTAAAATTCTGTTCTTCGCAATATTATGCAGATGACACTCAAATATATTTATCTTTCGCAAAGGACGACATTGTCAATGCTTGCAATAAGGTGAATGAAGACCTGCAGAACTTATATAAAGGTTGTCATAACCATTCTTTATTTTTAAATCCGAATAAGTCTTGTGCCATAATTTTTGGAAGAAAAAAAACGAGAGAACTTGCGATGGAATATATAAATGGGACCATTTGTATTAATAATGTACCGATCACCTTTCAGAATGAAGTTAAAGTGCTGGGAGTCACTATAGATAAAGATCTTCGTTTTAAAAGTTATGTTGCTAAATGTTGCCAACGGGCTTTCTTTCAATTAAAATTATTGTATAATTCTAGATATTTATTACCGCGAAATTGTAAAACAATTCTTTGTGAATCTCTTGTGCTATCTAACTTTTCTCATTGTGATGTGTTATACGAGCCATGTCTAGATGTTTCAACCGCTATCAAAATTCAAAAATTACAAAACAGCTGTGTACGGTTCATATGCGGAATACCTAGAAGGCAACCGGTTACGGCTAAAAGAAAAAATCTAGGATGGCTAAATATGCAACAAACACGGCAAATACACCAAGTGTTATTGTTTAAAAAAATTATAACTTACAAGTGTCCTCAATATCTACATAATAAAATATCATACAGAGGAGACGTGCACGGTATTAACATTAGATTTAAAGGTACGTTAACACCTCCCAAGCATAAAACATCATTTTTCTGCCGTTCTTTTTCTTTTCAAATTAGTAAAATAGTAAACCACAATTTGGAGTCAGCAAACAAAAATTTGTATTGCTCTATAAAAATTATTTATTATACCGGGTGGACCATTTAATGTGTTTTCAGGAAATATCTTCGAAACAAGAAACTTTAAAAAAAAATGACCCAAACAAAAAATGATTGTATTGAAGGGGGCCATAATAACATAATTTTTTTTTTTCATAGATGGCGCTGTTGTCGCTAAATCGAGGTCAACTTAGTTTTTTTTAAATGGAAACCCCTACTTTTTATGACAGAATCCGAGTCCTTGTTAAAAAATGAGAAGAAATCACTCAGCTAACTTTTTCGTCAGAGTGATAGATGGCGCTGTAATCGCGAAAAGAAGTTGTTGCATTTGGACGCTTGCGTATTCGAACTTCGCGCGCATGTGTGTGTGTGCGCGTGTGTATGTGTGCCTGAACTCCGCGCCAGTTGACGAGAACTTATATTGGGTTTGACTGCAACTGCAGCTAAAATATCAACTTCGGCATTCTCCTGGGTTACGGTGCGTCTTCGATGTCTGGTTCGTTTTAGGCTGCCAGTGTCTACAAATGAGTTGACGATCCGAAGAAAAGTCATGTGACTCGGATGATCTCGATCAGGATACAAGCCACACGCATCAAGTGCATTGCGTCTAGCTTCACCATACACGAAAATCATGTCGACCTTTTCCGCGATAGTATACCGCACCATTGTAACGTTTTCCCCGTCAATGCAGAAGACCGACTGATTACCAAACTAAATTTTCTTTTGTTCAGTCAAAGAAAGCATCAAAATCCCGCTATTTCCAGCTATTTTTCAATTTAAAATTGTAATTCATGGAAATACGGCCGACGTCATGTTTTGACACACACACACACCACACACACACACACATGCGCGCGAAGTTCGAATACGCAAGCGTCCAAATGCAACAACTTCTTTTCGTGATTACAGCGCCATCTATCACTCTGACGAAAAAGTTAGGTGAGTGAATTCTTCTCATTTTTTAACAAGGACTCTGATTCTGTAATAAAAAGTAGGGGTTTCCATTTAAAAAAACTAAGTTGACCTCGATTTAGCGACAACAGCGCCATCTATGAAAAAAACAAAATTATGTTATTATGGCCCCCTTCAATACAATCATTTTTGGTTTGGGTCATTTTTTTTTAAAGTTTCTTGTTTCGAAGATATTTCCTGAAAACACATTAAATGGTCCACCCGGTATAAAGCTTGAATTTAAAAAATGTAGTTTTTCTTTAAATGTAATGCATTATCCATCACTTTTCGAACATAATATTGTTAAGTTTTTAATGTCTTAGGTTAAGTTGAAAAACAGCTAACATATGTAAAGCTGCACTTCGCCATATTTCTACACACATAAATATGTAATTAAATGTTTTTATTTTAGTTTCACTGCTAACCATGGAAGAATTATATATTATGTTTCCGTTGAAATAAAAGACGATTATTATTATTATTATTATTAAATCATATCTAGAGGACAGAAAACAGTATGTGGAAATAAGAGAGGAAACAGCACAAGAAACAAATACACGATTCAGATCCGACTGTGAAACAATTAAAACAGGACTGCCTCAGGGCGGAATTTTGTCGCCATTATTATTTTTACTTTACTCAAATGATTTGTCAAATGAAGTGTATAAATCGGATATTCATAAATATAAAATATTTCAATATGCTGATGATACAACAATTATTACCCAGAACGATAACATTGAAAATGCCGTAAAAACATCTCAAGCAGCGATAAATAGAATGGAAAATTGGTGTAAACTACAACAGCTTAGATTAAATCCAAATAAATTGGTAATTGTTCAATTCTCAAACAAAAATAAACATATTTACTCGTGTAGCACTTTGGTTAAAAGTTAAAATAAAACGATACAAGTGGAACGTGTTACAAAATTTCTAGGCGTTTACATAGATAATCACCTATCATGGGAAGACCACGTGCTCCACTTGGGCAAAAAATTGAATACAGCATATTACGCTTTGCTAAATCTAAAAAAAAATGGTAGGAGTAGAGGTTCTCATTACATATTACAACTAACGCTCTCATTTAGAGTACGCTATAATTGTTTGGGCAACCTCATCTCATGCGATTCACCTGCTAAAATTACAAAAGAAAATAGTCCGCTTGCTTGCGTACGCAAAATGGGATGAACATGCAAAAACCGCTATTTATAAAACTAAAAATAATGACATTATATTCTTTGTTCCTGTTCAACTTGTGTATGTTTGTGAGAGATAATATAAAAAACTTCCAAAAAAATTCAGACTTAAATATTGGAATGCAAACAAGACACAGCAACGCCCTTTGTATTCCATCACATACAACATCATTATATGAAAAAGGGCCTTTTTATTTGGGAGTGAAGGCATACAATAAACTACCGCGACATATAAAAGATTGTGTTGATGTTTCAAAAAATCACTTAAATATTTCTTTAACGAACATCCTTACTCTAATCTAAATGAGTACCTAAACTCCTAAATAAATCGATAATATTTTAAAATGTTCGATTTGTTACACTACTGTGGTGTTTTTTGTTGAGAATATTAACCTTATAGGTTGTATATTTAATTGTATTTTAAAATAAACTGTTTGTATCATATACAGTGATGGCTTACACATAATTATCCGTTATTTAATAATAATTGTTTGATTATTAATATTTAGTTGACTTTGCAATCCAGCTGTGATTTTATACTTACCGGACCGAATGTTTATGTTTGTTATTTTATCTTTTTTATTTTCTGCATTTTAACATATAAATGTGTAATTATATAGGTTTTTTCATGTTGATCCACACCCACCTTATTTTACCGTGAGGGATTTTATTATTACAGCTTAGGTTTTATTGTATTTTATTGAATTTGAATATTATAATTTTAATCTACTCCACCAATAAAGAATACTGAATACTAAATAAGGATATTATGTCTGACAGAGAGAGCGGCTAGTTGGATTCCGGCCCGAAAGTAGTGTGTCTTGGAAGCTCTTCTTGGCAGTCCATCCGCTACCTTGTTCCCTTTACTTTTATTGGGTCTTTTTACCCAGCACAAGGTTACCTAATTATCGTTTGCCACTCTCTCTCTCTATTGCTGCGCAACATTCCAACGTTAGTGCGGATGTGATTTTGTAGCTTGTGATTGCATTGTAACAAAGTAAAATAAATAAATAAATAATATTGCTGCTCTAGAGTCGCTGATGATATACACAATTTTACCTTTGCTATTTCTATCAGCGATTTCTCTGGCTGCATGTAGTATTCCGCCTTAGTGGGGGTACTCATTGATATACCAAATGCTGCACTCTTTTTCAAGGATAGGTTTTTACAGCATATACCAATCCCGGAGTTTACGTGCTTTAGGCTTACTTGGAGCTTCCCTTTAAATATCTATTTTTGAGGGATTGTGTCCACCGGCATCTCAGTTTCAATCTTCCATTTAATGGTTCTCTCTGAAAATTTGTTCCGTGCGCGCCTCTTCCATTGTTTGCGAGCTACGTATTTGTTGCTTGTAGCCTTGCAGCCGCTGCTGCCCACTCTTTAATGTGTATGTCTAGCGGGGGCGGACACAGCAGGGCTTTTATTGCAGTTGTTGGTGTCCAGTGACGCTCAAATGGGCATTCCTTTGCACATGGTCTAGAAGCCTGATAGCTGTCAGACCAACATAAATAAACCGACTAGAAATTTTAGGTTAGAAACAGATACTTAATCTTTGGGTTACTGTTTATCGGGTACCTAGCGATAAGTAATGCCTAGACCATTTAGGAAAGGGTTTAGGACTGGTGAAATTGACGGTAAGAAGTTCCTATCTTTACTTAGGAAATGCTTATATTTTAGGAATGGTTGGTGAAAACGGCCATGAGTGTCTCTTTCACTTTTTTCTTGAATTGCTTCAAAAGAAGTAATTCTAAAGCATGGGTTTTCATTCATTTTTATAGCATTCTAACCCCAATCTGACGAATGTTGTTTTATTTAACAGTAGTTTGACGTACACCCTAATTTGAAAATTCAAACATTCATTGTAAACCAATCACTTGCTGAAACATAATATGGGCAGAGAACATTGGTGGCTGGTGGCGTGACTCATGGTACGGTCAGCAGAAGTAGAGCTAGGTCAGGAGAACGCATCTCTACTGCTTAAATAGAATTTGACTCACTGTGAATAAGTCAACCAAACAGCACCCATTTTTATTGCCACCTCTACTACCATGGCCGTGCCATGAGTCACGCCGTCACTGGTAGAATGCCAATCACAGAGCCGAAATCAAACCCTACATGGTTCTGTTATCGTGGCAACAAAGTTACCTAAAAACTGGTTCTAATAAATTCATGTTTCGCCACGCTGTCTTTGGCGGGATGTAGTCTGTGAAACGGCACTTAAATAGTGTTTTCTAAAATAGTAAAACATTTTTGTTTCAGAAACGGAAGCCAAATGGGAAATATGGCGTCCCTCGGTGGCTACAGCTCATTACATACAGTCTTTGGTTCCGGTGATACCCATACACCACCGCTGCTGGATTTAAGTGAGTTTCCATCGTTAACGAACCGAAGTTCGGGTGACAATGTGCCTCAGCCCAGTCCGATGCCCGGAGGAAAACCGTACGTTGGGATGGTGAAGCAGCCTACATCAGAAGCTAGTGAGTTTACGATGTCATCCGAAGATTTCCCCGCATTACCTGGCACGCAGAATCGAGACGGATTGTCGCCTGGAAGCACCCTGGGTGATAAGGGGAATGGTGGCGCCGGTGATGGATGCATGGATCGAAGCTCAGATAAAAGTAATTCAAAAACAGGTCCGTGAAAGGCCAGTCCGATAATTCACTAGCATTACTAAACGTCTGCATTACAGGGATCCAGACGTATCCAGACGGTCGTGTCACCAACATTCCTGGAAGTATGGTGAACGATCAATTCGGAATCGTAGGGTTACTTACGTTTATCCGAGCTGCTGAGACTGATCCGAACCTTGTGTCACTTGCCCTGGGTCAAGACTTGACCGCATTAGGTCTGAATCTCAATTCACCTGACAACTTGTACCCTACCTTTGGCGGACCTTGGGCTGAACAGCCGTGTCGACCGCAAGACATAGATTTCCATGTTCCTCCAGAGTATCTTATTAATACAGCCATTAGGTATGGTGCTTAAGTCACCCATAACACACAATCGCACTGATTGTTTTATTTTTTTAGAGATAAACTAGCGACAGTGAAACTGAACCGATATAAAGATGATTTATTATTTTTTATGTTTTATAATAATGTTGGTGATGTACTTCAAATAGCTGCCGCGAGTGAATTGTAAGTAGGCATATTAGGTTTAAAGCAATTATTTAAATAGCAAAAAAACATTTAGGTACAGTCGGGAGTGGCGCTATCACATGGAAGAGAAAGTGTGGATCACGCAAGTTCCAGGAATGGTGCTCATGGAGAAAACGTCGACTTATGAGCGAGGAACGTACTACTTTTTTGATGCACAAAATTGGCGGAAAGTAGCGAAGGAATTTCATCTGGATTACAGTAAACTGGAAGGGAGGCCTGCCATTCAGCCTAACTCTCATCAGGCGTGAAATACCATGACATTACACCACTATAAATAAATGAAAAGTGTATACATCTTACTGTAATGCATTGTTTTAGGTCGTAAGTTAATTTGAATCTGATCTGATAAACCAGTGATCCACCACTCGTTTAACAGATTGAAGCGTAAGTATTAAAGTAATTAAAAGTTGAAAATATATATACAGTTTTCATTTCATTTGTAAATTTATGTACATTAAATAAATCATGAGTTAATATAGTGTGTGCGCCTGTGTTGAATCTTCCCAAATGGATGGAGAGCTGAGGGTAAGCCAACCATAATACCACTAACAAAATCCTTTCATTATGCATTTTCACCAACATAAAATAATCCCCATTAATCATTCACATTTTGGTTTGATGTGAACAAAAAACATTTTACTTATGCATTACAATCAATAATGAAATATGTTACATAATATACAGAGTGTTTACGAATTTCAAGGATAAATTAATAGAGTGAATTCATGGATTCTAGATCGTGATCGGTTTTGCTTCGTTCCTGGAATTTTGAGGTTTAAATAATGCTCTAAAATTTTAAATGTTTTCACATATATAAATATAACTAGATGAAATGGTGACAATTCTCACTTGTTAGATTGTTTCCCATGAGCCATAATAGACATATCATTAAAACAATTTTAGGGTGTAAACTCCGTTTTTTTTACCTAACGCCGCAACGGGAAAAACCTATTTAATATGTATCCGTAACGCTTATGGATGATGAAAATGTAAGTTAGGCCGCGGAAAAGTCTGGAGAAAACTTTTAAGGTTCTATCAAAGATATAAAATTCAGGTTGGATTATATCGATTTTCTCTGAAATGAAATGATTAAAAAAATATTTAAAAAAAAGTTGAATGGTTTAGGTTGGAGCATTCAATAGTGACACAGTGACCTTGGTCTTGACCTTGCGACATCTACGTAAGGTCAGGCGAAAGTCAAAGTGCCCGCTGTATCTCAAAAACTAATACAGGAAAAATTTTGAAAATAAGTCTACAGGGTGTGTTTGAAATAACGAACACGCTCGTAACCACAAAGAGATTATATTATTTTTAAACAACATTCACAATTGTTTTGTTTATAACTGTAACAAAAAGCCCGCAATTGATTATTAAAGTTAATGAGTGAAAATACTCAACATGTTTGGGGGCAGTGGTAATGTGACCTAATTTTTAAACGGCATCGGCTTTAGATATCGAATTACAACAAGCGTGTAGAAAATATCTAAGTGCTCTTTAAGTATCAATGAACTTGAGGACTGTTTATCTTTTACAAAAAGAAACGTTGCGATAACACTTCAAATTTCGGAGGCAAGAAATCGTATCTCGTGTTTTAAATAAACAAACACACATTCCATGCAGACCTAATTAAATGAGAAAAGCATCGGTTCTCAAAATGTTTAAAAAACCTCGAAAAATTAGGAAAATTCAATTTTTTTTTTTCGAATAAATTTTGACAGAAATGGGTTCACAAATATTTTGTGTATGTACCCTTAAATGCCTGTTCGTTATTTCAAATACACCCTGTATTTGATAATCCCATAAAGAGAAAAAAAAAAGACCTTTATTGGCATATTAACCTATTAACTAACCCTAACTAACTATTCCTAAACTCTATACAAAACAAATAACTATTCTAATTACCCAACAACTAAATCATAAATTTAACAACTCTCTCCTACATTCTTTCTCCCTCACCATTTCCTGCAATATCTTTACCCCGACACCATCCTCTCTCATCCATTCCGCTACTCTCTTGTTCCTTTTTCCCCCCATCCATCCTTCATTCACTCCCTCACACTCCTCCGCCAGATGCCTCCACGTATCCCTCCCATTTTCACACATTACACACCTCATATACTCTTCACCCATCCCCTTCTTCCTCCCTCTCTCTTCTGATCCACACCTAGCCCTAGCTAATGTCACCCTCTCTTCTCTGTTCCACCCGTCCTCATCCAAATACTTTGGTCTCCTTCCATGTACCTGCCAACTCCCATACATGTCATTATATTCACTTTTTTCTATACTTCCCTGTCTCTCCTGTACATCCACTTCCTTCGCCCTCTCGCTCACCCACTTTGCCACATTTACCCCCCTCTCTAACCACTCCCTCACTTTCACCTCAGACAGTCCTACACTCTCATACATTTTCATTCGTTCCTTCCTCCATTTACCCCCCCTTTCGTTCACGCATGTCTTCCATACCGCCTTTACCAACCTCTCTTCCCCTAACTCCCATAACCTCATCTCATACCTAACCATTCTCTCCATAGCCTCACATCCTAAGCTTCCTCTGTCAGTCTCCTGAAGCAGTATGTACCCGGGAGTCGACCTTTCCATAAAGAAAAAAGTTTTTGGTAAAATTTCGTACACCGGAAGTGTACGTAACCATTTTTGATTCTTTCCGATAATTTTTTTAATCAGAAAAATATTACAAAGACAGAAGGAAGGTAGAGTGGTTAGGGAGGGGGGTGAATGTGGCGGCATGGGTGAAGGAGTTGGAAGCGCAGGAGAGACAGGGGCAGATTGAGAAGAGCGAATAAAACAACATGTTTGTGAGGTGGCAGGTACATGGAAGGATGCCGAAGTATCTAAGTGGAGGGGACTGGAGCAGAGAGGACAGGGTGAGACTGGCAAGGGCGAGGTGTGGATTGGGAGAGAGAGAGAGGAAGAAATGGATGGGGGAGGAACATATGAGATGTGGTCTGTGTGAGTGGAGGAGAGATACTTTATGCACCTGCCAGAAGAGTGTGAGGGGGTGATGAGCATCGGGTGGGGGTGAAAGAGAATAGAAGGGTTACGGAATGGACAAGAGGGGATGGGGCCGGGGTAAAGAAGCTGGAAAGAGTGTGGTGGGAGAAGGGGGATAGGAGGGTAGAGGGAAGGGCAAAGGGGACAGGAAGTATCAATTAGTGAAATAGGAATAAGAATATGGATGTACAGTATGCCAATAAAGGTTGTTTTTTTTTTCAAACAAAATATGTTCATTTCTTTTGTCCTTAAGATGGAAATCTAATAAAAAAATTATTGCCTACTAACCACAAACTTAACCCATTTATTTCATAGAATTTAAATACAGCTTGTATAAATGAGACTATCAAACTTTTACAGGTAAGCCAATATAATGTTGCAGTTCCCAGTTGAAAATGGTCAAGAGTGTGGGGGTTGCGTTGCGTAGTTCGTTGGATCCAAGAGAATTCGATGTGGTCGTAACAGTTTATTTACAGAATACGAATATATACAGGTACAGATAATTAAGGCTAGCGCGGTGTCGGTATCGCGGCGCGGACGCCGGTTCCGCGGGCGCTGCCGCGGACTGAAAATCGGCGCGGGTCCTGTGGGTGCACGGTCGTCGGGTTCACTCCGGTGTACAGGTCCTCGGTCAGGTTGAGTCGTCGTGGTGTCCTATACGTGGGGGTCCTCGTCGGCGATAGTGGCAGCGGTGACACGGGCCTCGGGATGGCGTGCGTCGTTGCTGGTCCTCGGGTTCGCTCTGGGCCTCGCCTCCGTGGTGTCGATGGGATTGGTGATTATAGCCTCGGGTGGTCCACGCAGTAGCGTCGTACTCTTCAACTGACGTGGCGTCGACTCCGTCGTGATGTGCTCCGGGTCTGATGCTGCCGGACCGGAAGGCGTAGCATCGGATGCCGTGGGGAGCTTGTCGTAGCGTGCCTTGGTGAGCTTGCTTTGATTCACGTGCCTTGGTGAGCTCGTGTGTTTAGATACGTGCCTTGGCGAGCTCGCTTGTCAGACTATCTTACTGACTGTTCGATTGCAGTGCGCTGATCGAAGTGACGAGATGAGGGGGCACATACCCTAAGTGGGTCGTGCGAGCGTAGGACGCGCCCTCTGTTTAGGTTGCGGGCGGCCCTTTTCCTTTGGTGGGGAATCGTACGTAGCGAGTGCCGCTGGTGGTGAGTCACCCTAGTGGCGAGCCCCCTTCCTTGTGATGGAGTCACTCTACGAAACGCACCGTGGGTTTGCTGATTCACCCGGAACGCGTGATCATAGGTGGTTTCGTGGTTTGTTTTGCGATGACGATTCGCTCGGTCCGGTCATCATTTGTTCCGTGAATGCTGGTTTGATTCGCTCTGTTGAGACTGTCGTAGTTTGTCCGTGCCGGTCGATCGTGATGGTGTTCTTTGTTAGTTTAATCACCCGGAATGATCCTTCCTAGAGGGCTGCAGAGTTTTTCGCATCACGTCGATCCGTACGAAAACGTGTGAAGCCGTCGCTAGGTCTTTGAAAACGAAGGGCTTCGATTTGTTGTGTTGTGTCGTTTGCATGGGTTTGATTGTTCTGAACGCGCGTTGTAACTGGGTAGCGTAGTTTTCGGCTTCGATTGACTTTTGGCCTCTTTGGTTGGTTAGCATTTCTCCTGAGAGTCGCAGTGTCTGACCGTACACCATCTCTGCTGATGTGGTTTTGATATCGTCCTTCCAAGCCGTCCGTATGCCTAGCAGGATGATCGGTAGTGCCTCTGTCCATCGGATGTCGGTGTGGCACATTAATGCTGCCTTCAGGTGTCTGTGGAATGGCTCTACCAGATCGTTTGCCTGTGGATGATATGCCGTGGTGCGGTGTCGTGAATCTTATGGTTTCTTTTTTAAACAACTGGGATTCGAACTGGCGTCCTTGGTCTCTTGCTGGTGTGCCGAACCTGGCTATCCAATGCGTCGTGAATAGTCGGGCGACTGTTTCCGCTTCGATGTTAGCCATTGGGATCGCTTCTGGCCATCGTGAGAATCGGACAATGCACGTTAGCAGGTATTTCTTCCCTTCTGCTTCGGGCAGTGGTCCCACTATGTCAATGTGTACATGTTCGGATTTCGCTGATAGTAGCCTGAATTCTCCTGCTGTCGGGGCGTTATGTCGGGTGATTTTCGATCTTTGGCAAGCTGTGCATTGCCTGCTCCAACGTTTGCAATCTTTTCGTACGCCGGGCCATACGAATTTCTGTGTGACCAGTTTCGTGGTTGCGTTGGCACCAGGGTGTGACAGTTGACGTTGGCTGTTGAATGCTGCCTGTCTGTAGTCGCGTGTGATGTAGGGTCGGGCTGTGTCGGTTGTCGTGTCGCAGAAAATTTACAGTTATATTCGGGTAGGAAGAGTTTTTTAGCTGTAGGCTGGATTTCGTGTCGCTCAGGATTCGTTGCAGTTCTACGTCGGACCGCTGGTCGGCTCCTAGGGCTGCAAAATCTATCCCTGCATCGATGCGCTCAATCCTGCTGAGTGTGTCTGCTACGATGTTCTCTTTCCCCTTGATATGTTGGATACCGGTGGAGAATTGGCCGATGTAGTTGAGATATCGGAATTGTCTCTGCGAGCACTTCTCAAGCTTCTGTGCGAAAGCAAACGTGATCGGTTTGTGATCTGTGAATGTTCGTCCCTCCAGGAGGTGCTGATATTGCCTTATGGTGGCGTATATTGCAAGAAGCTCTCGGTCGTACGCTGCGTACATCTGTTCAGCTGGTGATAACTTCCGTGACATGAAAGCTAGTGGTTTCCACTCTCCCTGTTGCATTTGTTGTATGACGCCTCCTAGGGCGTAGTCTGAAGCGTCGGTCATGACTGCTAGGGGTGCGTTGGGCTCTGGATGCGCCAACAGTGCTGCCTCTGCGATTTGCTGCTTGCATCGCGCGAACGCGGCTCGTGCGTCATTTGTCCACTCGACGGATTGGTTGCCTTTCAGGAGGTCATTCAGCGGGGCTTGTACGCTAGCAGCGTTGGGAATGCCCCTTCTATAGTAGTTGATCATTCCGAGCATTTGTCTTAGTCTCTTCGCTGTTTCGGGTAGCTGCAGGTTCTGGATGGTCACTACCTTGTCGGTGAGCGGTGTGGTTCCTTCTCGGAATATCATTTATCCTAGAAAAGTTATCCTGGATGCTCCGAATTCACACTTGGCTGGGTTGATTACTATTCCGTTGTTTCGTAGTTGTTGGAACAGTTGTGCTTCTCGTGTTCGTCGTCTGATTTGGAGGCCACCAGAATGTCATCGATATACACGTAGCAAAATTCCAGGTCTCGCAGGATTCCGTCCATAAACCGTTGGAATGTCTGCGCTGCGTTGCGTAGACCAAACGTCATAAATGGGAATTCGAATAGTCCGAATGACGTGGTGATTGCTGTTTTTGGAATGTCGTCCTCTGCTACGGGTATTTGATGGTAGGCTCTGACCAAATCGATCGTGGAGAAATGTGTGCTGCCGTGTAGTTGTTGGGCACAATTTTCGATATGTGGAACGGGGTATTTATCCGGGATCGTTCTTGCGTTCAGTGCTCGGTAATCGCCGCACGGTCTCCATTCTGCGTTTTTTTTTTCGACACTAGGTGAAGTGGCGATGACCATCGGCTTTTCGATGGTCTCGCTATCCCCATTTCACACATTGTCTTGAATTCGCTTTTCGCTATTCGTAGCTTGTCGGGTGCGAGTCGGCGTGGTCTGCTGGATACTGTTTGGCCTGGCGTTGTTTGGATGTGGTGCACTGTTCCATGTCGTGTGGTTGCTGGTAACCCGGCTGGTTTGCAGATCTCACGGAATTCGCTCAGGATTTGGTGGTATTTTTTACTGTTGTTGATCGTGCTCACCGTTGCCTCGTCGCTTGTCGTCGGTTGGCCGGGTGTGGTGATGCTAGTTTTGGCGTCCCTGAGTTTTCGGTGTCGGATGTCGGGTAGTAGCTCTTAGTGGGCTAGGAAATCGGCCCCTATTATCGCCTTTTGTACATCCGCAATCACAAACCGCCATGGGAAATTCCTCCTTAAACTTAGGATCCAAGTTCAAGTTTACTGTGCCGGTCGTGTTTATCACAGTTTCATTCGCTGCGTAAAGTTTGTACGCGGCAGCGTGGCCGGTTCGCTTTACGAGTTTCCGTGGGAAAACGCAGACGTCTGCCCCTGTGTCGATCAAGAATTGGACTCGCGTTTGTCGATCGTTGACGTATAGACAGCGGGAGGTGTTAGGCGCGTGGTCAGTCGCCGCTACTGACTGCCTTGGTCGTTTTCCTGCTTCCAATGTTTGCACGTGGGTAGTCAGTTTCGCGCTTCGTTGCCAAACTTGTAGTGGAACCAGCACGTCTCATATTCGCGGGTCTTCGCACGGATTCTGCCTTGGCTCTGGCTCCTGCTTTGTGACTGGTCTCGTCTTTGTGGTCGTCTGAAGTTCTGCTTCTCTTATTGCTGTTGAAGCTGCGTCATCAGTTGTCCGATCTCCGCTACGAGGTTCTTCAGCGTGTCATCGTACGTGTGGGTGGCCTCGTTTACCGTTTGGACTGCTGTGTTCGCCATGGCGTCTGCCCATTCTGCCACTTCTTCCAGTGTTGCCTTAGTTTGTGTCGCGAGTATGGCCTGCATGTGGTTTGGGAGTCGTCCCAACCACAGCGATCGGAGAAGCTCTTCTGGTACGGTGGTGCCTGTTAGGTATTGTAAGTGACGTAGGAATCGTGATGGTGTTCCTAATTCTTCACGTTCCAGCAGTTGCTTTGTTCGCTGTTCCTGGCTTACGGACAGCCTGCGGATCAGCTCGGCTTTGAGTTTGTCGTATTTACCGTGGGTTGGCGGGTTCGTTAGTACGTCTCGGATTTCCTTGGCATATCGTGCTTCTAGGTTGCCTGCTATGTGTCCGTATTTCGTCTCGTCGGTGACGATGCCTGCGATCTGGAACTGGCTCTCTACCTGGGCGAACCATAAGTCTGGATCGTCGGCCCAAAATGGCGGGATTCGCACTTGCACTCGATTTACTTCGTGGTTGTCCGGCATTTTGCACTATCACTAGTTCACTGCACTCGTGGTTCTCTTGGATCACGTCGGGGTCACCAATGTGGGGGTTGCGTAGTTCGTTGGATCCAAGAGAATTCAATGTGGTCGTAAGAGTTTATTTACAGAATACGAATATATACAGGCACAAATAATTAAGGTTAGCGCGGTGTCGGTATCGCGACGCGGATTCCGCGGGTGCTGCCGCGGACTGAAAATCGGCGCGGGTCCTGTGGGTGCACGGTCGTCGGGTCCACTACGGTGTACATGACCTCGGTCAGGTCCAGTCGTCGTGGTGTCCTATACGTGAGGGTCCTCGTCAGCGATGGTGGCAGCGGTGACACGGGTCTCGGGATGGCGTGCGTCCTCGGGTTCGCTCTGGGCCTCGCCTCCGTGGTGTCGATGGGATTGGTGATAATAGCCTCGGGTGGTCCACGCAGTAGTGTCCTACTCTTCTACTGACGTGGCGTCGACTCTGGCGTGATGTGCTCCGGGTCTGATGCTGCCGGGCCGGAAGGCGTCGGTAGCATCGGATGCCGTGGGGAGCTTGTCGTAGCATGCCTTGGTGAGCTTGCTTTGATTCACGTGCCTTGGTGAGCTCGTGTGTTTAGATACGTGCCTTGGCGAGCTCGTGTTGCGTGCCTTGATGAGCTCGCTTGTCAGACTATCTTACCGACTATACTGATTGTTCGATTGCAGTGCACTGATAGAAGTGACGAGATGAGGGGGCACATACTCTATTTAAGTGGGTCATGCGGCCACAACCGTCGTGCGAGCGTTGGGCGCGCCCTCTGTTCAGGTTGCGGGCGGCCCTTTTCCTTTGGTGGGGGATCGTGCGTAGCGAGTGCCGCTGGTGGTGAGTCACCCTAGTGGCGAGCGTCTTTCGCGCGCCCGGGCACGGATCGCCACAGGGTGGAATTATAATTGCATTAAATAGGCTGAAAAACATTAGAAAGGAAAGTAAAGGAAAAATAAATAGGAATTAAAGAATAATGGGAAAATTAAAAAAAATTATTCTCTAGAAGCTGCAAAGAAGTCATCTCAAATGTCCGTAAGTGGGTGTGACGGCTTTACATTATACAAAAATGCTTCAGCCATGGAAACGTAAAAAAAAAACGTAAATCGGTACATGGAAATTCGGTTACATCGATAAATGCAATCAAATCAGGTATGCCAATATCTGAATGAATACCAAGAACAAGATACAGTGCACAAGCGAACATAGAGTTGTGTGTAGCAGGGGCGACGTATAAAGAACAGATGTACTCGAAGGGCACAAGTTTACAAATACCTAAGGATTGACAATCAATTGAATTTCGGGTAAAGGAATGATTATCCTGTTTAGAACTTAGGTAACATGCATCTGAAATGAAGGTCCCTCCACTATTTATTCCATCGTACTTTTACAGTTTTTTAAGATCAATTTAGAAAGGATCAGCATTGCTATTTTCATTTGGTTTAAAGTTTAATGATTTAATGTAACTAACCAAGTTTACATATCGAGAGATTACAAAGATTGATACTATTATATCCATTTCAATTTTCGTAAGGCCAATTTTATTTCCTTGTACGACGAACTTCTTAATATCGATTGGAGTGTTCTTCATCTGTATAAGGATGTTAATGGGATGGTTACTAAATTCTATGATATACTCTATACAGTGCTGAATAAGCATGTTCCAAAGAGCAGGCCGACTAAGTCAAAATTTCCACCGTGGTTTACACCAGAAATCAAAGTAAATATACGGACCAAAGCTTCGCTTAGGAAAAAGTGGTTAAAAACGCATAATCCCAATTTATTTATTGGAATTCAAAAAACTTCGGAACTTAATTACACATCAAATTTCTGAGGCGTACTCCGATTTTGTATGTTGCACTGAAACTGACATTAAACAGAATCCATCTCATCTATGGAAATTCATTGCCAGTAAACGTGGAACGACAAGAATACCAGGCAAACTACATAATGACACCGAAGAGTTTACTAATCCTGGCGACATTGTAAATGGCTTTGCTGACGCTTTTCTCAATAACTATAGCTCCAACTTCATTCCTACCTGTCAAGACGATTCTGCAGTCTATCCCCCTTTCTCAATTGCAAAGGTTGAAGAATCGAAACTTATACCTACAATGGCTCGTCTTCCAAATAACTTCACGGCAGGCGATGATAAAATCCCAAGCTTCTTGATCCGAGATTGTAGATATGCTTTAGCTAAGCCGTTATGTACTATTTTTAATTGCTCAATTCCAGCAGTTTCCCAACTGCTGGAAAAAAGCCGTTCTTTGTCCGATTTTTAAAAACGGTGACACATCGCATATAAATAATTATATAAAATATTTGAAATTGTGCTTCATAGCTCTATCTTTAACAGCGTTCGCTCTTATATTTCTCCGTTTCAACATGGTTTCATGCCTGGTCGTTCAACATTGACGAACCTCGCCACCATATCACAATACCTATCTGAAACTCTGGATGCACGCGGCCAAGTCGATGTAATTTACACTGACTTCTCTCGTGCATTCGATTTAATTGATCATGTGCTGTTAATTAACAAGCTTGGTTCCCTGGGCGCTGCCCCATCACTCACAAAACTTATTCACTCTTACTTATGCAATCGTTCATGTTATGTATCGTATAATGTGTACAAGTCGTACGTAATCACACCTCCCTCTGGTGTTCCACAAGGTTCCTGCCTAGGACCCCTTCTTTTCAACATTTTTATTAACGACCTACTTGAGCTGATAACATGTCCTGTGCTAGCATATGCTACGCGAAAGTTGAATCTCCAGACTGACACTCGTAATCCCCAATTAAACTTAGATATTATCGCAGACTGGTGCTCCAATGTTAATATTAAGCTTAATACAGCCAAGTGCCACGTTGTTCATTACAATCGCACCTTCAAATTATCTGCATGTAAATACTACATAGCAGACTGTCAGTTATCTTGTGGTGATACTTTCAAGGATCTTGGTGTCATTTTTGACAAAAAGCTTACCTTTGTGGATCATGTGGACTCTATCCGTTTGGCGGCATCTAAATCATTAGGCTTTATATTCAGAACCAGTCGGGATTTAAGATAAGTGTATTGGAGCTACATTTTACTAGTGGCGACATCTGCACTCCATTCTTGCATGTCGGCAATTAGAGGGGACCAGGGGGGGTTAATTGAATAGGGAGAATTGGAAACGCGACATCCACGCCATCTCACAGTCATCTGGCCCAACTAACGCAATGCAACGCTGCCAAATCTATGTACAAATCTTTGTAACCAAGCAATATGGTCATATTTTTGTTGGTTAAATTTATTTTAGGTATTTAAGAACATCCAAATATCTGGTAATATTCAAAGTCCACTAGTGTTAATTGTTTGTTTAAGTCTATTTGATAAATTTTAAAGCAAAATAGACTTTTGAATAATTTCACAAATGAGATATGACAACATCTATTTCCCATCAAATTTCCGGCCTTTTTATACATAACCTCATTAACGTCACGAGTTGAATTGCTATTCGGCCAGGTATTTATAATTCAAATTTAAGCTAATATTCTTAAACCTAAAAGAGTGTGCAATGGGTAAATTAAGTACTCTTAAGGCACCTTATTGCAGTAACGTTTATACCCGCGATTCAAATATTAAAAATAAAGCTTTCTTTACATTTCCGAAGTGTCCTAATCGCAGAGATGAATGGGTTAATTCCATTGAATGTATTACTCTAAAAAAATTCCACTTTCAAAAGTTATGCACATTTGTGAGGACCACTTTTTAAGTATTTATTAATTCCTGTAGAAAATATTTAAATTGGAATGCAATTCCGACAATTTTTAATATACCTTCTTGTAGTACTTCTTCCAGTACAGTTCCTGCAAAATCTTTTTTAAAACGGCCCCTTCAAGAATGTAGCTCACTACATGATTTAACATCTGCCCTAAAAAGAATTCGTTTGGAAAAAATTTCAAGCGAATCCCCTTCAACATCATTTAGAGCTTTACTTTTTGCGTTTGATTAAACCTAAGCTCTTTATAAAACAAGTGTCTGCGATTTCCACTTTTATTTGGATGCGTCGCACTGATGAGAACCAAAAAGTTCGAAACACTTGCAAAAATGAATTGTAAAGTCGCAATTTTAAATTTCCCGCTGGCTCGATGTGTTTGGCCAGATGACTCGCAGACGGCGCTGATGGCGTTTCCAAAAGTTAACATTGAACTGTCCCTCTTTATCCTTAATGCTCTGTGGAGGGGACCCTTAATAAAATCAGGGTTACCGCCAGTTGCGGTCGGTTTCCACCACAATCTCATCACCCACACATACACACACTCTCACACATATACTGCGAGTTGGTAGAAATGAACAGCGGGAACATCAAATGTACACATCTGAATAGATTGATTTCTTCATGCGTTCCGGTCCGCCTGAGTGCAAATATAAGATAAAAAAATATTTCGAGTAAACGTATTAAATGAAAATGTATATAGTTGAAGAACCATATGTCCGATTGCATGCTATTTATATAATATATGCAGATATAAGATACAATAAGTACATGACCGTTGTTACCAGAAAATCAAGAACAGATTATAAGTTAGAATAGATTCCTCCCCCTCTGTTAAGTCGCTCATTTTATAAATTAGCGCATTAGTATTTAGTAATAGTAATGAGGAGAAAAGGCAATAAAATACAAAATGCATAACACAACAGTGATCTCCATCCCATTTTGTGAATTTGAAATTGATTTGTGTTGGTTATATAGAATTATGGAATATAAAACTAGGGAAGTAAATTCAATAATGTTTTTCCTACAATTTTTGAATTGGAGAGAAGTTTCTTCACAAGAGTCGCACAATTGCTATATACTTTATTTCATTGGGCAAAAGGCAAGAATTATAAAGTAGATATAGTACTCCCTCTATAATGTGGCACTTCACTTCTCCAACATTTTAATGGCTCGTCATTAGTGATTTCCAGAAATCCGGTATTTTTCGTAATCTGGCAGTGTTCAGATCGGATATCTGCTGGATTACTGAGATACTAGTGAACTTACAACCAGGGGTGTCTCATCTAAAGGGATCACACTTAAATTTGACAAGACCTGTATTTGTAATTTAAAAAATTTCATTTCTGATTATTATTTTTGATCTATTTCCAACTCGTATTGTTTCAATAAAAACATAGTATAGTAGTAGCAATTCAGGAAGGGGTCTGTTAACCACTCTGTTTGATATCTATGATCATGCATGATCAGTAGCCTGTTTGATCAGTGCATAAATGGCGCTTAATTCCTTAATTATCTTATTGCCCTTTTCTTTACTGTTTAACTGATTTATTAATTCTAATGTGTTTTGTTATGTATCTTATCTAAATAATTTATTTTGAAGTATAACTTTGTATTAAATCAATAAAGAACAGATTTTAACTGTGAAAAAGAAAACAATAGTCTATTGGTAAAACATTGTAACAGGAATAATAACTGAAATCAATAATAGAAAAGTTGTAACGGGTCCCTGGTGTCACCTATTTCTATCGTCACCAACTATCCTAGCTTTCAATACAATACAATAAAGGCAAATACATACATAAGCACAATATGAGAACAATAAGTAAATGAATAATACAATATCACACTTATATTGTACCGAATGTCTGGGATACAATCAGTATTTTAAGGTTATGTTGATTGAGGAGGTCAATAAAACTATTATTGGACCAATTTTAGAACACTGAAGCAATACATATGGTTATTATAATTCGCATTATTGGGATTGAGTATGAAAGAAAGCACTACAGTATTATTTATAAAAGTTTTAGGTCACTTCACATAGTAGGTTAAATATTAGTCGGCCACTTTGCAGAAAAATAGAATAGTTATCATGGATAAGTAATTCAACTAAGAAAAAGAGGGTGCAATACCAACAATAAAATAATAAAATAAGTTTTTAATCCTTTATTTTTAATGATAATGTGAATTAAATGACAGCCAACATTAAAAATTCAACTAATTTTACAATATCAGTATTGTAATAGTAGTTATTAATGCGCCAACACTCTTATAAGTTGTAGACGACTGGCGCCATCTTACCCAAAACAGCTGAATTTTTTTGTAGTCACAGAAAAAATGGGCAACGTATAAAACTAGATAATAAATTGATAAACTAATATTAGCAAAGATTTATATTTTTTATTTCGTATTAAATGAGTTGATTATGTTTGAAATTTGTAAAAAATTAGGCAACCCATCTTTCACAAAAGGGGGACCTTAAGCGGCGCACACTGCACTCTCGCGCCATTACACCAATGGAGCTCCTCACGGTAACGCATCGCTCGGGTAAAAAAATCATATCTCAAAAAGTTTTAAAGTGCCCATACTTTTGAAAAAAGAAAAATTCTCAGCAAGGATCAGGGTATAACATATATTATTTTTAGGAAAATTAAAATATGAGTAATTGATTATTTTTTGAGATATATTTTATTTATTAAAAACAAACTATCTAAATAAAGTTTTTTTGTTTTGGAAAAAAATTTATTGCAAACTATTTTAAACATTTAAGCATAAAAAAGTATTGAATAACTTTCTTCGTATGAGTAACGGTTTACGATATTTTTGTGTTCAAAATAAGTGTACTAAAAGTTTATATTATTATAACTTTTGACACAATGATTTTCAGAACCTCTAGTAAAGACGAAAATCCATGTCCTGATAGCCTTTATAATACATGTGAAATTCGCTAAAATCCCTGATGTACCCCCAAAAAGTGTGCATTTATTTATGGCATTTATAATGAAAGTGCGGGAGTTCCAAAAACGAAAGCTCGTATAAAACAGAATATTTCTATCGAGGGTGCATTGGTACTCGCGACTGTCAACCTTTCAATTATTACACGAAAAAAAAATGTTGTTCGCGAACTCGCACCTCAAGTACACTTTTAAGAGTGTACTGTCTTTGTGTGTGCTAAACTATCTATGATATGAAATACTTCTGTAATGTAACGCGAGTGTTCCCGTGCCGTGTGAAAAATTAAATTCATTATGGACATTGAAGTGCGGAAGAAATTAAAATTGGATTTTGAGGCTTGAAACACGTTTCCGCACAAACATGTAAGTATTTCAATAAAAACACGTCTAGAGACCTCAAAAAAAAAATTCTGAAAAAACGAACAGGACTGTAAAGTGCAATCTCTCCGACATTTGGATGTTATTACAAGTGCATACTACTAGATAAATAATATTGGTTTAAGATCGTTTATTTCTACCCACAGGACTTACTTGAAAATTAAACTAAATTGAATTTGAAAACTTTAAACTGTAAAAATGAACCATAGAATATATAAAAAGTAAATAAATACCCACTTGCAGACGCGTTTCGAGATTTAACTCTCGACAGTATAGCTCCGTTTTCTGAATTGGATGTAAAAATATAATCTTAAAGAACGCAATACACTTAAATGAACTGGGCAAACTTGTACATATAAACTACTCAACATCGTCAACTTTCAAACGGTTTTTTTTTTAACATATATGATCTGGACAAACGGTTGGCACCAGAGGGTGCATTGATATTTACGGCTGTCAATTTTTCAATTACAACTCGAAGAGAGAACGTTGTTTGCGAACTCGCACCTCGTGTATACTTTAATTTTTTTCACATTGTGTCTTTCGCGTGCTAAACTATCTCTAATATGAAATACTTCCGTAGTGTAACGTGAGTGTTCCCGTGCCGTGCGAAAAATAAAATTCATGGTGGACATTGAAGTGGAAGTTGATGTATATGGGCTGCGGAAGAAATTCAAATTGGATTTTTCGACTCCGAACAAAAATGTTTGTAAGTATTTCAATAAAACACGCCCCCAAAATAAAAATCCGAAAAATTGAACTTTTAAAGTGAAATCACTCAAAAAAAAACAAACAAAAATGTATCATTTCTTAACATTTTTACTAAATCGAATTCTATACTTTTATTTTTCTGTTTCAGATTTATGGCAAGAAATACAAAACAAAATACTATGTAGTTAGTTTTGATGCTTTACAATATGAATAGTGGCGGGTTTATTAAGAACTGGGAAATTGGTAATGGGTTGTTTTAAGAATTGATGATGGGTTTTGTAAGAATTGGTAGCGCAACAGTAGTAGTAGTAGTATTGATGATGACACGTGTAAAGATTTATCTATAATGTATACTTTTAATTTACAAAAAAAAAATGATATAAATTTTATATCAGATTTTGAAGAAACACTAATATCTCATTGATGCTAAACGAACTTTCTTTTCAGCTTTTGAAGATACACAACTCAGTCATTTAAATTTTAACCAACTTGTTTTTTTTTCAGATTTTAAATAAAAGAAATCGCGCTGTAAGGGCGCTGGATGCTAAGTTGACAGGAAGGGGGCAAGCGAGCCCTAAATTTCCCAATTTATGTTTAATCAAATTTTATTTCAGCATTTGAAAAAAAAAAACTAATATCTCATTGATGTTTAAACAACATTTTTTTTCAGATTTGTAGAAATACCAATTTTTCATTTATTTTTAACCAACTTTCTTTGCAGTTTTTGAAGAAATATAAATTTCTCATTCATGTTTAACAAACTTTCTTTTTAGCTTTTGAAGAAACACCATTTATTTAAGATAATTTATAAGCACACTTGTGTTTTTAATTTTTTTATTTCGGTTAATAAACGCGTGAGCGATACAAGAGCAAATTCTAGACTGACTATAAATAACAATTCTCACATGAAATAATATAAAACTTAAGATTACGCTAGAGATTACAAAGTAGCTAATGCAGCATGCAGATGCATTAGCGGTCACTTAATTACGGTTAAACAATTATTATTAATTAAATGTAAATATGTGCTATATAACTTTTATTTATGTTTAACCAACTTCCTTTTCAGATTTTAAATGAAATAAATAAGAGGGAAAATGAGTCCAAAATTCCTTCATTTATGTTTAATCAACTTTCTTTTCAGATTTTAAATAAAATAAATAAGAGGGAAAATGAGTCCGAAATTCCTTCATTTATGTTTAATCAAACTTTATTTCAGCATTTGAAGAAACACTAATATCTCATTGATGCTTAACGAACTTTCGTTCAGCTTTTATAGAAACACTAATTTTTCATTCATTCTTAACTCTTTTCAGCTTTTGAAGAAACATCAATTTTTCATTTATGTTTAAGCAACTTTATCATATTTTAGGCTTAAACTTACTTTAAACAAGGAATAAAAGAGGGGTAAGCATGAGTATGATAGGGCTACTGGCGAAACTCTCATGTAAAACAAAAGTTAACGCATCGTTCGACTGTAAAAAATAGTAAATTAATGTTTATTTTTATTTTTCTTTGCATGGAAGAGTTAACTTTTACGACCCTATACGTTATTAATGTTAATCGGAATATGTTATGAAATTTATAATTATGCAAACATTCATTATTATTTCATCATTAACTACAGACGAGATTCTGCCTTAATAGATTAGATGATTTTTCACGGGCTTGTATGATACTAAACCTCTCCGGACGATAACGTTTCATATTTTAAAGACAATATTTTATAATCGAATATTTATTTTTTCTTCACAAATATTTAATATACATAAATTTACAGTCGAAAAACAGTACCTCCTACCGAACAGTTTGTTATTAATCTCTTCGGTTAAGGTGATGTGGAAAGCTGTCTTAATTGTTTAGATTTTAATAGAAATCAGTAGATTGATTTAATTTTTTGTTAAATTTTGCTCTTTCTCAAACAATTTTTTATTTCAAGTGTGATTATAAAAGTAAGTGGACTATAGTTAATAAATAAGATGTTTTCGAAGTCACAAAGTTGACAAATCCGATTTATTCGGAGGAAAATATTTATTGTGCACTTTGTTAATAATCAATTACCAAATGTTATTTTCGAATTTAGAACTTCTACATCTCAAGCGCATTTCTCGAGAAATGGGAAATAGTCTGTTGATGCCTTTGACTATATACTTATGGACTGCTAGCACCACCTTCAAGTGTGTCTCCAAGCAACGGTGGCGCGGCGGGACCCTAAATGGTTGTGGTATGTTACTAAATTGGTAGCCATTTTGTGTCTACGACATATGACTCTATGAGCTCGCATTGCATATTGTGATATGCAATTTATTCACACCTTTGAATTATAAACATGTATGTTGTCAAATATTCACGCAATGTCAAAATATTGCTATGCGAAAGGCTGCAATACGTCCACGTATATATACCAACGCGGTTATAATACTCGTCAGCTGATGTACACGTCAGTTGACTTTGACTTATAACTTAAAATTCTGTATTAGATTTTCATCAAATCCGGAACTTCGCAAATCATGGGTTGATGCTTCGCTAGTAAAGAACAGGCAGGAAAGTGGACCCGAGTTGCCGAAATATGTTCGCATTTGCATTCTCCACGTTGCTGATGAATTCATCGAGAAATTTTTTTTTTGCTTTCCGGTTTTTAAATTACGCCCCATTTTCGGCTCCGGGGCGGGACTTATATCGGGCTCCAGCTTGTAGACAACTTTTGGAGCAGTGATCATATGGGAAATGGACGGGGAATAGCAGTCCATTAGTATATAGTCAAAGCAGGCGACCCTTAAGAAAAGTGTATTGGAGCTACATTATACTAGTGGCGACATCTATATTTTTATTGCTTCCATTCTTGTATGTCAGCAATTACAGGGGACCCTTAATTTACCTTCTTTGTAAGCTGGGTTGCCTACAATCATACCAATTTGATTTAATCCCTCTCTCGCGGGCGTTTACTTTTGATGGGTACCCTACCCTTAAGGTCCTCAAGACGATTCCGACCATTGTTGAAAAATATCTGTGCTTATGTCTGTCTGTGGCCGCTGTATCCCAAAAACGATGACATTTTTAAATGAAACTTCAGACTTATACTTAACTTGACAATCAGAAGAACTGAAAAGCTTTTGGATGTATTTTAAAAACAAGAGTGGGTTACAACCATGGTGCAAGGATTACATGGTCTGCCTAGCCTAGATCATGCCCTGCGCACTCCATTCGAAATAAATTGTTCACATTAGAGCTTCGCACTGGAAACATGGGATGGCGTAAGTATCGCCAAACAGGCTAGAATTTGTTACAGCAAATGACGCTAGATGGCCCAACCTGCGAATACAATTTGAAATCTCGTCCGTAAATCATTCAACACCAAGCGATAATCAGCGAGGCCGAGTATATGTAAACAAAGAAAACCGTAAGTATGTGAATATTCGATTCCTTTCAGTTTTTCGTCTGTTAAAACGAAGAGAAAGTCGTCCATACTCTTCGCGTTATAAAAATATTATAAAGAGTCGTTATTGTGCCATTAAATCCTGCAAATTACAACAGAAACACTTATATGCATTCCTTCGCTAGAAAGGAACCGCTGAGTGATATTTATTACAAGTACATTTCTTTATTGTATGTATGAAATAAATAACAAAATATTGTTACCGTTTATTTCTCATAGGTGACGAGGAAATAATTCCATTGTTTGATTCTCCTCATTTTCTAAAGTATGTGAGAAATAATTTATTGAAATACCATGCCACATTCAAATGGAAGGGAACAAAATTTTCTTCTTGCTGGTTGGATATTAAAATATTATATTATTATGATTATACTGTAAGTAACCATTTGTGCAATTTGCAATAAATATATTATTTTAATCAATAACTTCTTATTACTCTTACATTTGATTTTAATAAAGTACTGTGACATTTGGAAACCCACTAGCTCTGCAACCCGTTCTACCCGCACCCGCTTTTGCTTCACCAGCGCCATCCCGTGACTACAGTGACGAATTAAAAATGCGGTAAATGTTATATACAGAGTAGCCGATCTATTTTACTTTATCTGTGGCCTAGCTGGCCGCGTTCTCTCTTCAAAATCTTCCCCTCTCATTTGGCCGATGCTGCAACCTTGTAAAATAACTTGCTTAGCTTTAAAAAGTCGATATAACTAATATAAATGTCTGTCGGACGTACTTTATTTACATTTTATCATCTTTTTTCGTACTGTTAAGTGTGTATGGCAAATTAAACATCGAAAAACCACATTTATTAATTTCTTGCCAACCTAAATGCTTTAAAGAAAAAAAAAATACTTTAATGCTCGTGATATTTCAATAAACCATTGTTAAGTATAAAATAAATGTTTTATGTCGAATTCGAATTTTAACGTATTTTGCAATTTATATTCGTTCGTGTAGATTTTTATAGTTTGTTCCATGGTTGGTAATTGCAGCATCAAAAATATTCAAGAAGGGCGTGGTAGAGGAGTTATAGGCACACCATGTAATCTAACCACGGTTACAACCCGTTTTTCTGAATGTAAATTAATGTGAAAAACTTTACAGAAATCTTCACATCTTTTTTTTTTATAAATGAATTTAATAAACTCTTCAGTTTTCGAGAAAAAATTAAATATGGAAAAGTTTTGGCTTTTTTGGTAATATTTAGTAACATTCTTTTCATACCATCATGTAATTTGTTTGATACTAGTGTTGACGTTTAATTTGTTAATGCTGATTACTTTAGTTTATAATTTTTCTCCTACCATTTACCTAGAATGTTCTCTCATCTCTTCCTTTCAAAGTCGAAAAATTCTTCACCAACACATATTCTAGTTTGTTTGTTTGTATGTTGTACAGGGCTAGAATTACTAGTTTAGTTATTGGTTGCATCTGATGGCTGCTGAATATTTCAGGCCTTGCATTGGAGCATGTTAGATACTCATCTACATTTGAAATAGTCACTATTTTGCGCACATTGTTTCTATTGTCAAGTTACTATTAATTGTTGTGTTTCTGAAAGTTTTTGACACAAAAAAGTATTTACTTCCGAAGTCTTCAGTAAAAAAGTATTTACTTCCGAAGTCTTCAATTTTTCATTGTCATTGACATCTGTTTAAGTTCTTGATATATTTGTCATATTTACAAGAGGATGAAAAACAAAAGAATGCTTACAGGAACACTTTTCCCAAACTTGAGTTTAAAGTATAATTTTTATTATCAGCAGTTGTTTTTAAGATTCGGCAGTTTTCAAAAATGGTCGGAATCATCTCAGGGGACTTGAAATTGGATTATATCATTGAAATTTCTAATTCTATAAGTTTAATCAAAACAACATTAAAAAGATAGTTGTTTTCTATAAAAAAAAAAATTAATATATTACTTTCATCACTTACCTGAACATTGTAAACTAAACTAAATTATTTATCTCATAATTGATACCATAAATAATTAGCTTGCCCAAATATGTATTATTAAATATAGAATTTTCATTACATCAATGAAATAAAAACATAAAATTAAAATAATACTCTTGTTCAAAATATTTCCATACCTCTATTTCATAAACTTACAAAACACGAGAATTGTTGAAATACATACATTCTATAAATAAAATAGCACAATATTGGTATTCTAGCAAACTTTAATTTTGATAACATTTTACATATACCTTTCGCTGATGGAAAACCGCTAGAAAATGAATATAAGAAATTAAAATAAAATATACTTTCATAAGTCAAAATACAGTAAAAACAAAGATAAATAAATTTATAAAGAAAACTCTTTAATGGTTATTTTATATGTACCGAGTTTACATATTAAAATTACAACTAATATAAAACTTCAAATAAATTTCTGATATATAAGGGGGTTAAAATACATGAACTCTTAAAATTACTTAAACCATATTTATATGTGAAATGTTCATATATTTTAACATGAATTTTTACACAAGATAGATTTTTTACAATTATATGAAATATATACTTATCAGACATCCAATAAAATAAAAAAGGCAATGAACGAAATACCTCAGGCAAATTGTTTAAGAAAATACCAACTTTTTGTACTTGAACATACAATATCCTCCTCTTGTAAATTACTAATTAGGAAATTATGTAGATATCAACTGAAAAATTAAAATTTAGTGTTAATGCAATGCCCAATTTAATAAATCAAAAATAATAATTACTATAACTTTGATCAGAAAATTACCTTCGCTTCAGACACTCTTGTTTAGACTTACCGATTTTACTGTTGTCTTAATATAATCTTTCTTATGTGTGAGATCGAAGTCGGGATAGTGTGCATATACTTGTTTGCAGACTGTTTTCATCGTTATTTCTTCCAAGTTGGCTCCTTCCAAGATTTCTTTAACATAAGTTTTTATTTCCTCGTCCTGAAATATCAACGATTTGCATATTCAAATCTAGTGTTACAATCATTCTCAATCAAGAGGTGGTTAAATGGTGAGCTTCTGTGCAATCCAACTTCGTGGGACAATATATCGATTGTCCCTAATTTGATATTTTTAAGGTTAACTTATAGTTACAACAGATTTTGCTTAAGTGCGACCAGTGTCTATGTGGCTGTTCTTTTAAAAGAAATCGACTTACTAAAACCCCATTTTTATAAATAATTGTTCAAAAGTATTTATAAAGTTTACATCAATACAATTTTTGTTAAAATATTATTCAAAATTAATTTAATAAGAAAATCATCGACATAATTCATATTACAGATCAATACTAATTTAAAAAAGTACGAAAATTTTCTTCAAATCTGCATGCAACACCAAAAACAAATAAGCAAATCACTTATTTAAACAAGAAATTTGTTATCTTAGTAAGACTCTTGTTAGATAATAAATGGTATGAAAACATTAGTATCTAATTGATCTCCACATCTTCCACCAAAGTGCCAATCAAAGCTTAGTATGGGAATTAAGCACTTAAATTAAATCTGCCTCAGTCTTTGTGGCTTCACAGGAGATTCTTGCCGGTATAATTTTTCAAATAAATATTAGCCCGAGGCGCTATTAAATGTGTTGCCACATTTTTTTCAACTCGATAATAAGCCAATCACGTATTATTGCAAATTATTTAGTTCCACGCAGATCACTTGCTTGTTTATGTTAGACTATCAATTGTGTCGCAGTTAGAATAATTTTTATTCATTGCATTTCTGTTATAATTCAAACAAAAATGTGTACAATCGGAATTTGCTAGGGTGTAGACAATTATGCGTGACAAAAACATAGATTTGAGACACTATTAAGGGTACAGTCTACTTTGCAGGCCTGAAAAAAAGGTGAGATTCCGTAATTTTTTTTTCGAGACGACTAATAAAGTTTTTTACTATTTGGGAAAAATTTCAGATCGATTGCTGCATCCGTTTGCACGCAGTCACTTCCACCAATGTAAAAAACACAGTTCTGAGAAAAACTCGTTTGAAAATCCCCGCCCAGTGGTGCTTAAGCCCGCCGTTTATAAGCATTTCCATTTAAAATATTAACTTGTTTGGACACAATTTTCTATACACCTACAGCTTCCAAAAAATGCAAAAATGAAAAAAAAGATTTTTTAATTCTAAAGCCCGTTTTAGATGATATTATTTTCTTGTACAAGAAAATTGTATACCTTTTTCTCGTATCGTGTAATACAAGAAATCAAATCTTAACCAATAAATTGGATGAAAATAGGACACGCTCTATTTCCATCCCATCTAGTATGCGAGCATGCGCATTTTGAATGTAGTGAATTTATATCGCTCATCTGCCACATAACCTAAAATTGCAGCACGTGAGTTGAGTTTATGCCGTTTCAACGAAGACTAGTAGCACAACAGATGAAATCACGAGCATTATTGAGGGGTATCAAGAGAACCCATTGCTGTGTTGTAAAACATGTGGAATGCCACAATAAGTTCCAAGGTTTAAAACCGAAATGTTTTATACCAACTTAAAATTTTTCAATTCTGCGCATGATCCGGGACTATTTTCTTGTACCATTATATATGATGAAAAATACGTATTTCGCACTAGCTAATATTTTTTGGTCACATATTCTACTACAATTTTCTTGTACAAGAAAATAACGTCGTCTAAAACGGGCTTAACAAAGTAGACGGTACCCTTAATTAGTTTCCAAACAAAACCCTTAAATTTGTTAAACCACTTTATATTGTAAAATTGAACACAATTACTATAACTTCTAGTTAATATTTTTATTAAATAGTGGTACATCACAGTTAAGGGATTAAAAGCATCCAAAGCATATACAGAAATCTAAAGCAAAATCTCGAAAATATTGCATAGAAACCATCTATCAATCTGAACAGACCGATATTTAGAGTTACGTACAGCAGGTAAGTGCTTTAGAATTTATATTAAAGTACACTTTTTTGGTAGAGATAATAGCTATTTATGTAACAGGTGCATAATAAAAAGCTTTATTAGAACGAGCCGATGTTTATTGGTCAGGGAAGCTAATTGAACGAGATCAGTGTATTCGATAATGCCTTCTTATGCACGCGTTGCATAGTTTATGTCCAGCACTATGAAGTTTTATATATTTGAATAACTTTATAGAATCTCAGCGGAGCATTTTGCTATTGCTTGATTAGTTATGTTATTTATACAGGGTGTTTCAGAGCTCTGGGAACGGTCAATCACGTGAGTATTTGTCAAAATTTCGAAAAATGTTTTATACAAAAGTTGTGTATAATAGTGAGCTGCACGCCCTAAAAATATTTAAATTTATACAGGGTGTCTCATAACAAAGTTACAGATCAAACTTATGTTTTTTTTTAAATAGAACACCCAGTATTTTTTGTAATTTTTGAATTATATGGAGCAAATAAAGGTGAGTTACTTTAATACTCCCTATACCTATTGTTTGCCGTTTTCGAAATATTTGAAGATTTGTTGAGGTGAAATTTTATTTTTGCCCTAGTGATTGACGTTGAACGATTAAAATTATTTCTATTATTTGGTTGAAGGTTCGAACTATAGAGCCAACCATGATTTCATACAAAAAATTATACAGGGTGATACAAAAATGCGGTAGAGAAACCCAACTTATAAAGTTGAATAACTTCGTTTTTTCAAATGGCACACCCTGTATTTAGTAACGTATTCTTAAGTAGAATCCAATTATCTTTCAGATTGTATAAGGGTTCCCTGTTCCTAATCTCAATAGTTTTCTTGTTTGTATTCAGCGATCATCATATCAGGAATAATTATTATAATCTGAAAGATAATTGGATTCTACTTGAGAATACGTTACTAAATACAGGGTGTGCCATTTGAAAAAACGAAGTTATTCAACTTTATAAATTGGGTTTTTCTACCGCATTTTTTTTATCACCTGTATAATTTTTTGTATGAAATCATGGTTGGCTCTATAGTTCGAACCTTCAAGCAAATAATTAAAATGATTTTAATCGTTCAACGTCAATCACTGGGGCAAAAATAAAATTTTACTCAGACCATGCATTTCAACAAATCTTCAAATATTTCAAAAACGGCTAACAATAGGTATAGGGAGTATTGAAGTAACTCACCATTATTTGCTCCATATAATTCAAAAATGACAAAAAATACAGGGTGTTCCATTTAAAAAAAAAACATAAGTTTGGTCTGTAACTTTGTTATGAGACACCCTGTATAAATTTAAATATTTTTAGGGCGTGCAGCTCACTATTATACACAACTTTTGTATAAAACATTTTTCGAAATTTTTAAAACTAAGCACGAGATTGACCGTTCCCAGAGCTCTGAAACACTCTGTATAAATAGATATTTGTTACATTTCGGAAATGCAAAGTAATCCCAGAATTTCTGCCGAAATTAAAAGCATTGCTGCTAATATTAATGTAATATGCATAGATAGCTTCCTGGCTTATTTCAATAGTGACCTTTTGTAGTATTTTTTTTTACCCTGAAATTTGATTGATTGTTTTACTTTCATTCACAGTGAGTCACTTTATTCAACTTTATTGCACCAAAACGAATGAATAATGAGTATTTTTTGATGAAGCCGAACATAAAATAAGTCAAAAACTGCATTACATTTGTTAATACGTTTTAGTATTGCAAGAATGACAATTAATTAAGAGAAAGCACAACCTCAATATATATTGAAACCCTGTCACTTTTTATTACTAGTAACAAAAGGCTTAAAAAAAAGTATTGCTTGGTAACAGATACATTTTAATATTAGAAAGGAAAACGCCTACTTTTCCCAGGCATTAAAACAAGCTATTTTTAAGCTAGACTAAAAACTATTTTTGTAGTTTAATCAAAATATGAATAATTTAAATCCTGCAAATCAAAATAAATTTAACAAATGTTAAAAATGAACTTTCTTAATATTGAATCTAGACCTAAATTGTTATGTTTGTTTATCAGACTACGAGTATAATGCATTACTGTTCTCAGGTTTGAGATTGAATGAAAGAAAAAAATTGGTTAATATTTCCTACAATATTCAGGAGTTAGAATCTTTACAACTTGTGCTTATCAATTTTCTGTGTCAACATTAATTGTTTTTTAAAATAAGTAGCACCAAAATGTGTCAAAAAGAATTGATTTTGGAAATAGCTATATTAAGATAAATGGTACGATTTCACATTAACAGTAACCAAGATAATCTTAATATTACTTGCATTTCTAAAATACATTGTATACTGGGCGTTTCAAAATTCATGCACCAAAAATTTTCCGCGTACTCCTCGTAGATAGTAAGAAAAAAAACCTTTATGACAAATCTCAATTTTCTACAAAATAAAATGGATTTAACCCCTGTGCAGAAATATTAAAGAGACGCTACAGTTCCCTATCAATGAATACTTTCGTTCGCTTGTATAAAAACAAACAGTGTCGATTTTAAGTGTTGACGCATGAATGAATGGTGACCTAATTTCGAGCGCGCAGTTGAAATAATTTTATCTAAACATAAATAGTCCGGTGCGGGTTGATAAAACCGACACACAAATTTCAAGTTCACTTTATTTATTATGCTTTTTTTTATTGTTTCTGGTGGCTTCCTACACTTGTGCATTTTGATTGCTGTACAACTGTATGCCCTGCAGTCCTATTACTTAAAATCATGGGGGTAGGTGCTGTAAAATGATATCCCTTGGTTACCCAAGGCCAAGACCTAATTTGGAATAACACATTTTTACAAAGTCCGTAAAAACATCTGTGTTTCCCGGAAGACACAAATCGGTTTTAAAAACCCCAATTCCATACTCGATGGTACATTGACCTAATTTGTGTGCTGCATCAATGTAATCGGCACCGTTTGTTTATCTAATACAAGCTCGAGAGACCCCAGACCAGGCGAGCGCGAACATATACATGGTGTTCTTGCCTGTTTCTACACGCGAACGAAAGTATTCATTGATAGGGAGCAGTGGCGTCTCTTTAATATTTCTGCGAAGGGGTTTAATCCATGCTATTTTGTGGAAAATCAAGATTTGTCATAAGGTTTTCTTTTCTTTTTATCTACAAGGAGAACGCAGAAAACTTTTGGTGCATGAATTTTGAAACGCCCTGTATATCAATATTACAGGATTCTGACAGAAAATCTTTTTAAACAATAGGTCAATTTTGATGGCACCACATATTTAAAAAATTGTTTAATTAAGAGTTGTGTTTGTTATTCGTTCTCTATAAAAGAAACGTTTTCACTAAAGCAGCATTTGTTGTTTCTTTCAAAACACTCTTCGCAAATAAATAATTTGTAATTTTATCCAAATAGGAAATTAAACTATCATATGTGGTGCACCATAAAAAATGCTGTCTTCAAAAATGTGAAAATCTTTGAGCTCATAAGAATAACTAAAGTTTCTCTGTTATATTAGATGTCATGATAAATGCAATGTATTTTTATTTATATTCTTCTTAAAAAAATGATTGCAATTATAACAGCTTGTTTAACTTTATTAGTTTTAGAAAAAAATCAAAATATAGGTATTTCTTTTTAGATCCCACAACGTTGTTATAATTTAAATTCTTTTTATGTTCCATGTTTTTATTAGCAGTTTCCTGACACGTGTTATACTGGTACTATTACGATTGTACTCCTTTGGTAACGAGTGCAATAACTCGAAACACTCAGGAAACTGCTAATAAAACATGGAACACAAGTGTTTAAATTATAACAACTCTATATATCAGTTCCATCAAGAGTGTAGCCTAAGAAGTATTAATTTCTTTTCAGATTAATTGGTCAGCTTAAAAATATGCAACTTTGTTTTCATTTAACTAACTTCATAAATCTTAATATAACCAAGATTCCCATATTTAAGTTATATATAGTTCTTGTTTTTTTTTTTAAGTTAAATGTACTTGCAATAATACTATTTACGTAAGAAATAAATCGGCAATATAAAAATGGGGTTTCTTCCAACGGATTTTTTCATCAAATATGTCTATTGAGTATATAACCTATAAAACTATCGAAACTGTGACCTATTGTGCATAAAAATGACTGATTAAAAATATTAGTAACATTCCGAACATCTACAAATAGAACTCTTTTTTCACTATTTTTCTTTTCATGTTGTGTATGTACGCAATCTAAATCGCAAGGGAAGTAAGGAATATGCCATTAAGAAGACCAATACCTTGAATGCGTTATGTAAGCATAGCCATGAGTATTAAAGGTGTGGACTAACAAAATGCATGTTATAAAAAAAGTTTTATATAATTGTCCTTCATCAAGCAAGTATTAAACAATAAAAGCTAACAAATACAACGATATAACAAAAAGGTCTGTTTTCTAAAATATACAAAATGTTATGTGGATCGGTGTGAATTTTAAATGAGTTTAATTTTAAAATGTTTGAATATGTATGAAGCTAATCACTTACAGTAGGCGGTTGGGGTGCTTTTACAGTTTTTTTAGATAACGGTTCGTCTTCTGAAGAACTTCCTTCTTCTTCACGAGCGTCCCCACTTTCCTCCTCTTCTTCGCCCGACGATTCTTGAGCACGTTTCCGTCCTTTTTTGATGGGAGCCGCCGCCTTCTTTTTTGCTGGCGTCGCAGGTGTAGCAGTAGCCGCCGAGGGCTTGCGGCCCCTTCCTCTTCCGGCCACCTTTCCTTTAACAACAACCTTGCTGTTCGATGGAACCTTCTTCTTTTTGTTTTTAGGTCCGTCCTGAAATTATTAAAACTGTATACGTTCAGTATGCAAAGTGTATAGAAAAAGTAATTACATCACTTTCATCAGTGGTGCCACTATCCACCTCACTGAGTTCCTCGTCACTATCATTCTTTTTCTTGCGTCCAACTCTTTTCCGTTTTTTCACAGAAGGTTTCTCCTCTTCACTGTTGTCAGAAGGCTGGAAATCACTTTCACTTGAAGTCTCGTCTTTCAAATTGGCCCGTTTACCCATATTTCTCCTTGCACGGGGAGTGTGTTTTTCATCACTTGAATATGATTCATCATGTGATGAATAACCTAAAATTTAATAAATAAAATCTTCAATTGTTGCAGATGCATTAAATAAAGACAAAATACACCCTGAATATATCGCACAAGTTGTTTTTAAAGTGGCATAAGGCAAAAAACAGTATTTTTCTATGAGTGAAGAGTAGCAATATGTAGCATTGCTGTCACATATCAGAAAAATTCATTCATCATTCGCTCTACAGGCAATATCTTTCAACTGAGGTGGTTGATATACTCGGGACAGCTTCCATAGTATATTTAACTAAGTTATCGCGTTTACTTGTTATTAACAAATTAGAGATAATATTAAATCATTAAATACATCCCTAGTAGCACAATATGTGTCAGAATTATTTTCGAAATATTGATTTTACATTTTTATGTTTCGGAAATATTAAAAGGCCAAATGAATGAAATTATTTTATAAACATGTTGTATATATTTCAATCCATATATTTAGTAAGTAACATTTTATAAATATATCCAAAGAAATATATGGATGACAGAAAAAGGCAACACTGTACTGTCTCTGTCAATTCTGCCACCGTTTGAACTGTTTGACACGTAGGTGACTGTGCTAGTGGCTATTTCGTTATATATTCCTGTCTATTCTCCTCAACCAGTATACCGAGTGTTTGGGATTAGGGGCGAACATAGGGATTTAACATGTAAAATTAAATATGTGTAATTATTTGCTCCCCTATTCATTTTAGAGAAAAATCGTAAAGGAATATTTTTTAGAGAATTAAAAACTGTAAATGTATCATCCATTTAATTTACGTTTGTACCAGCTACACCTCAGAAATAATAAAAATAAGTTTAACAATTTACCATTTAATAAAAACCCTTGCCATGACTTTGACTAATGTCATGTTTCATGTTATAGTGACTATATCCCGCCAAACGTAGCATGCCGAAATTCAAATGAATTAGAACCAATCAGATTCTATATAACTTCTATTTTCAGGAAACATATCATGTAGAGTTCGAATGCGGCTTTGTGATTAGTTCTCTACTCGCATTATGTTTCGGCACATGATTGGTTTCAAGAAAAACAATGTTCAATGTCAAACGTCAGTTTGCGGGTAGAACGCTATTAAAATTAGTGAAAACTCCGCATTGGAAGTGTTTCTCTTGAAGTAATTCAAGAAAAAGGGAAAGAGGCCCAACCAAAAAGTTTGGGCGGAGTCACTAACATGACCTGTACTCGGGAAGTCATTTCTACAATATTGGAAAACGGGGCACATAACGTGCGAAACGCGAACGGTACGTACTGTAAAGAAAATGTAAACTCCATATGGAATACCAGTGCTAAGTTAGTGCAAGAGAAGTACGTTTCTGATTTTTAAATTTTGTTTGATCCATTTAAAAATGTAATATTCAAACCGGCACGACACGCCCGCGATGACAGTAAATGTCATTCTATTTTGTTGTAATATTTTTGTTGGGATATAGTCTGATAAATTGCTCTCGTGCATTGTAAATTATCGCAAGTTTGCACTCTTTCGACAAACTCAGTCGCATTGTTTTAGGCAACAGCCCCTCGCCCTTCCGGGCTCGGGACTGTTGCCAAACAATACGACTTCGTTTGTCGAAATCGCACAAACTTGTTACCGATAATTTCCAATGCACTTGTGCAATTACTGTTGAAAATAATAATATTGCAAGTCAGATATCAATTCTAGTTATTACGATGAACAATAATCTGAGTTATTCCAATGAAGAAAGGGTATTCATTATTAAAACATTTTACAGTGGCGTCAGTTTACGCAGAGTTCGTGACTTATTTTCGGTTACATTTAACAATCGACCAATTCCGTCTGTATCAACAATTTTCAAATTTGTGAAAAAGTTCGAAAATACAGCAAGTGTAGCGGCAGATGATTCAAAAGGTATTTCAATAGTCCAATTTTAACAAATATTATTTCAAAAACATTAACATTGCAGGCAAACGGAAGAGAAGAAGCAACGATGAATTGGAAGAAAGAGTTTTGGGGTTGATAAATGCTGATCCAACAACTAGCATACGATGCATTGCTCGTGAGTGCAGCGTGTCTACATTCTCAGTGTATAAGATTCTGAATAAGCATGGGTATTATCCCTACAAACATCAATGCCATCAGGAGATATTGCTAGTGGATGAAGAAAGCAGGCGTGTATTCTGCGAGATAATGCAGGATCGATCAAACATAGACAGAAACTTTTTGCAGTCTATCTGTTTTACGGATGAATGCACGTTCACACTTAACAACGAGCCCAACACTCAGAACACGCGATACTGGACCCAAGAAAATCCGCGGATATGCCTTAGAACTAGAACCCAGTTCCCGTAAAAAATCAATATTTGGGCTGGTATTTTTAAAAATAATATTATTGGGCCGTTTGAAATATGTGGAAATTTAAATTCGAATTCTTATTTAGACCTTTTAATCAACCAGGTTGGCCCTGCATTAGAAGAAGTTGCACGTGACAATCAGGAGATATGGTATCAGCATGATGGATGTCCAGCCCATTATGGTTTAAATGTAAGGGAATTATGCTAATTTTCCCAATTGCTGGATTGGTCGCGGTGGCACTATCAACTGGCCACCAAGATCTCCTGATTTAGCACCATGTGATTTCTTTTTGTGGGGTCACTTGAAAAACAAAATTTACAAAAAACACCATCCAAATATTGAATCTTTGCGGGAAGCAATTTTTGCGGAATGCACATTGATTACAGATAGGCAGTTGGCTAATGTTAGACATGCATTTTATAACCGATTGGGTTATTGTTTACACCAGAACGGAGAACTTTTTGAGTACTTGCTCTAAAATTTCCCGTTGACCGCTGGTTACGGTAAAACCAAAAATATATCACGAACTGTGTGTAATCTGACACCACTTTAATTCAATTCATCGTTGCTTCTTCTGTTCCGTTTGCCTTTAATTTTAATATGTTTGAAATAATATTTGTTGAAATTGGACTATTGAAATACCTTTTGAATCATCTGCCGCTACACTTGCTGTATTTTCGAACTTTTTCACAAATTTGGAAATTGTTGATACAGACGGAATTGGTCGATTGTTAAATGTAACCGAAAATAAGTCACGAACTCTGTGTAAACTGACGCCACTGTAAATATTTTGATAATAAATAATACCCTCTCTCCATTGGAATAACTCATATTATTGTTCATAGTAATAACAATGCGTGAATTGATATTTGGACGTGGATGGAACTGCGGGTTAAGGAGATTGAATGATTCGGGAAATTGGCGTCGGCTACGAGGCCATCTGCCATAATCATTGTATTGTAATATATCAGAAATTAAATGAATAACTGAATAATGAAAGACAAATGCAATGTCCATGGTCCCGAGCGAATATTCCGCGACCCCGAAATCGTTCGCCCGGGCTGGGATTCGAACCCTCGCGGCACGCGGTGCAACCGGCATAAGCGCTCGCTTGTACCCACTACACCAACGGGCCGCCCGAATTAATGTTTGACTAGTAAAATTATTCTCACCATAACATGACATTTGTCAAAGTCATGGCAAGGGTTTTTATTAAATGGTAAATTGTTAAACTTATTTTTATTATTTCTGAGGTGTATGCTGGTACAAACGTAAATTAAATGGATGATACATTTACAGTTTTTAATTCTCTAAAAAATATTCCTTTACGATTTTTCTCTAAAATGAATAGGGGAGCAAATAATTACACATATTTAATTTTACATGTTAAATCCCTATGTTCGCCCCTTATCCCAAACACTCGGTATAATTTATTTGCAAACTCCAAAGTGTGATATTTGACCGTAAGTAGAGTTGTACCAAGCACTCGAGACGTGTTGCGCGTGACCATCTTAAATTCGTTTACGTTCTCTCGCGTTCTCCGAATATTTTCTCACTCTGCGCAAACTTCACCTCCACACATCTCGAGTGCTCGGTAATACTGTACATGCGTTTGGGATCCGCACCACAACCACATATATCATGATATTTCCCCAACATTATTTTACAAATATTGCAAAAATATATACATAGTAATATTTCCTTAATATTTTACAGAAATATTGCTAAAACATATAAAAATCTGTCATAATCAATATCACAGAAATATGTGTTTTTCAATATTTAAGAAATATTTTGTGCTACTAGGGATATGCTTGATTATTTTACACGAAATAAAAAAATAGCAGTTTGTGTTTTGTCAAACTTGTCACAACTGATTCATTTGACAAGCTTGCACTCGTATGCAATTCGTCAAATTGTAACAATATATTAGTTTGAGCTATCACCATTGTAAGAATTGGATACCAATCCCCTATCAAACATCAACAGTGTACCAAATTAGCTTTAAATCCCACTGGCCTGAGAGCAATTTTATGTTTTTTTTTTTTTTTCGGCGTTATACCTGGCTTTGGTGCTATGACCATTAGCCATCGTCAATTTTTATATATGTATTTTAAGTTTTAAATTAAATGAATAAATGAACAAATGAATAATGAAAGACGTATACAAACAACCACAGACCTGAACGAATACTTCTCGACAGAAAAGTCTTTTGTCTGGGCTAGGAATTGAACACACACGGCCGCGGTGCAATCGGTACAAGCGCTCGCCTGTACCCACTACACCAACGGGCCGCCCTGAGAGCAAATATATTAGTTATGAAGTTAAACAGAATTGAAGAATTCACTATGCTCAACCCACAACTTTCTAAGAAAATCAATGTATTTTAAAACTGATTTTGAAAATAATAGCACATTTTAGACATGTATTCAATTTTTGTATAATTTAATCTCTTGGTTTGTTTTCATTCGTATTCCCTGACGTTAAAGAACTATTAGAAAGTCTTGTCTTGTGAAAATCTACACATTTTGAGAAAATTGTATGAATGTCATTTATTAGATTTTGTACAATTTCATCTCTTGAAAGAATTGTTATCTATTCCATCGCACAATTAAAAAAAAAATATCCAAAATTTGTAAGTCGCTTATCAATGGACGCAATTTTAACCCATTACTTCCCATTGTACTCGAGTGAGTACAACAAATATCATGTGCTTTATTGGGGTCTGGGTCGAAATCCCGACAGCCGAAATCCCGACAAGCCAGAATCCCGACAGCTGAAATCCCGACAGCTGAAATCCCGACAGGGTCGAAATCCCAAAAAGCCAAAATCCCGACAAATAATTAATTCTAGATTATTTTTAATAATACAATAATAATATTAATTAAATACCTTTTTAACTAAATATTCATACTACTAATTAATAGTTTAAAAATTTTAAAATTATGAAATGTATTTTGACAAATTGAAATGAAAATTGAAATATTCAGATTGTTTTTGGGAAACTTAATAATAATAATAATAATAAACTTTAATTGCCCAACAGTCACCAATTACAGGACAATACAAATATATAAGTAATGAGAACTAAATATACAGTGGCGTGCAAAAGTTTCTGGCCAGTAACATGTCGTACTCCAATTTATTTAAAAAAAGTCTAATGATTTTTAATCATTATGAGATGTGACTATGAGATATAAGAAACAAAATAATATAGGAAAAGAGAATTATTTATATTGTTGGTGTTGTAATCCATGGTTACTGGGTAATGTTTAAATGGTAATAAAATGACGTACGTCCCAGTATTTAGTTGAAATTTTATTTTTCTGAACTAGTTTCGGATAATATCCATCTTCAGCAGAAAAAAACTACAAAAATACGAAATATATACATGTTTAAAAAACAAAATATAAAAATATAAAAAAATAAAAAAAATAAAAAATATAAAATTGCAACGCAGGGGGTGAGAGGGGTACATTTATAGTCTTATATTGAAAAATATTATGGCATTAGTAATTTAGAAAAAAAAAAAAAAAAAAAAAAAAAATATATATATATTTGGTAGTGTGGGTTGTTATCCTAATAAATGTATACAAAATTCTGAATATACTTACACGTCTAATAAATGTAAAATATGTTTTGGTTTTGGATATATTCCATGTTGTGTTTGATATGAGGTTCTGTTTTTTGGTTCTGTTTTAATTATCTTAACCTGTTAATTGGAGTGATTTTTTAATTATTTGTGTTATTTTGATAAGTTGATATTAGTATGTGTAACTTACGTGGGTGTTGTTCTGTCGTTGTGTATGTGTGTGTTATTAATTATATTGTGTGTGCCTGGAATTATAGTAAATTAATTGGTTCTGTCCGCGTGGTTGTGGTATTTTATCGAGTGTTTTTGTGTTATTGAGTGTGGCAGTGTATATAGTATTGTTTTGTTGGTGTGAATGTTTAGTGTATAGTGTGTATGAATATGAATTAAAAGCGAGTTATAGTATGTAAACATAATTTATAATTTGTATGGGTGACTTAGAGTTTTGAATAGTGGTGTATTGTGTGATTGTATTTGGTCGTTTAAGCAGTGGATTGAAGTGTTGGTGTTGATTAGTTTTTCAATTTCGTATTGTTCTAAAAGGTTTAGTTGTTGTCCTTTGTTCATTTGATGTAATAATTTAATGTTATCTGGATTTTTGCAAGAGTGGTTGTGAATGTATAAATGTCTGCCAAAGTTTGAATTATATGTTTGAGAGAAATGTTCTTTAATTCTAGTTTTTATAGCTCTACCGGTTTCTCCAATATAGGTGGCTCCGCAGTCATCGCAAGTTAATGAGTAGACGCCATTTTTGTCCATTATGTTTGTCTTATCTTTGGGGTTACAAAGTATTTGTTTAAGTGTCTGATTGTTTTTGTATGCTGGTTTTATGTTATATTGGTATAGTAATTTTTGTATTTTATGTGTGATAGGTCCGTGTATCACACATAAAACACAAAAATTACTATACCAATATAACATAAAACCAGCATACAAAAACAATCAGACACTTAAACAAATACTTTGTAACCCCAAAGATAAGACAAACATAATGGACAAAAATGGCGTCTACTCATTAACTTGCGATGACTGCGGAGCCACCTATATTGGAGAAACCGGTAGAGCTATAAAAACTAGAATTAAAGAACATTTCTCTCAAACATATAATTCAAACTTTGGCAGACATTTATACATTCACAACCACTCTTGCAAAAATCCAGATAACATTAAATTATTACATCAAATGAACAAAGGACAACAACTAAACCTTTTAGAACAATACGAAATTGAAAAACTAATCAACACCAACACTTCAATCCACTGCTTAAACGACCAAATACAATCACACAATACACCACTATTCAAAACTCTAAGTCACCCATACAAATTATAAATTATGTTTACATACTATAACTCGCTTTTAATTCATATTCATACACACTATACACTAAACATTCACACCAACAAAACAATACTATATACACTGCCACACTCAATAACACAAAAACACTCGATAAAATACCACAACCACGCGGACAGAACCAATTAATTTACTATAATTCCAGGCACACACAATATAATTAATAACACACACATACACAACGACAGAACAACACCCACGTAAGTTACACATACTAATATCAACTTATCAAAATAACACAAATAATTAAAAAATCACTCCAATTAACAGGTTAAGATAATTAAAACAGAACCAAAAAACAGAACCTCATATCAAACACAACATGGAATATATCCAAAACCAAAACATATTTTACATTTATTAGACGTGTAAGTATATTCAGAATTTTGTATACATTTATTAGGATAACAACCCACACTACCAAATATATATATATTTTTTTTTTTTTTTTTTTTTTTTTTTTTTTTCTAAATTACTAATGCCATAATATTTTTCAATATAAGACTATAAATGTACCCCTCTCACCCCCTGCGTTGCAATTTTATATTTTTTATATTTTTATATTTTGTTTTTTAAACATGTATATATTTCGTATTTTTGTAGTTTTTTTCTGCTGAAGATGGATATTATCCGAAACTAGTTCAGAAAAATAAAATTTCAACTAAATACTGGGACGTACGTCATTTTATTACCATTTAAGAATTATTTATGTTTGTGAATGTATTTATTATTATAATTGTTATATTTTCATGTGCAAAAGTTTCCGGCCACATAATATTTAATGTTATATTTGACGCAGTAAGACGTTCAAGGACGTATTTACGCGCAGTTGCGCATTAAATGTTTAGATTTAGTTCATATAAGGTAGTGGGAGCATAAACATGGCTTGGCGTATGCAAATCCAAATTCGCGAGAGAGTAATTAAATTTTCAGTGGAAGGAAAGTCTTCTCGTGATATTGCTTCACTATTATCGAAAGGTAAATCAACTGTGAACGATATTATTGTAAAATACCGTTGTGGATATGGATTAAAAGATCGTCCGCGTAGTGGAAGACCAAGAAAAACATCTAAAAAAGTAGATCGTATCATTAAACGCAAATCAACTGCGGATGTCAAGAAAACTGCTGCCGAAATTGCTAATAGCCGTATAGGTATTAAAAAACCATTAATCAGTAAAAAGAATAAGAATGCCCGATTACAATTTGCCAAAGGTCACCTAAATTGGACAATCAAAGATTGGAAAAAAGTAGCTTTCTCAGATGAATCTAAATTTACTCTTTTTGGAAGTGATGGCAGACAACTTGTATGACATCCTATTAGTATGAGAAATGACGTTCGGTACCAAATTCCTACTGTAAAACACGGTGGCGGAAGTGTGATGGTTTGGGGAATTTTCTCTACACAAGGAGTCGGTCTATTGGTCGAGATCAATGGAAATATGAACGCTACTATTTACAAGGACATTTTAGAAAACAATTTGTTATCATATGCTGAAGAAACAATGCCGCAGAATTGGATATTTCAGCAGGATAATGACCCCAAACACACATCCAAGTTGTTAAAACAGTGGTTTTCTGCTTCAAATGTGAGAGTTTTAAGCTGGCCATCTCAATCACCGGACTTAAACCCAATAGAGCACTTATGGGAAACGCTAGATCGTCAAGTTCGAAAGCATACACATTCAAATCATTGAAGGAAGAATGGGATAAAATTCCACCTGCTTGTATTAATCGATTAATTGGGTCAATACCACATCGTTGTGCGGCTGTTATCGCTGCAAAGGATATGGCTGCAAAATATTAACATAAAAATTTAATTAAAGTCTGCTATAGAACATGTGGACTAATAATTTTTCTCGTAGTACAAAGTGGCCGGAAACTTTTGCACATGTACACATAACAATAATATTAATAAATATATTTACAAACATAAATCATATTCTTTTACTATATTATTTTGTTTCTTAGATCTCATGCTGACATATCATAATTATTAGACTTTTTTTAAAATAAATTTGAGTAAGAAATGTCACTGGCCGGAAACTTTTGCATGCCACTGTAACATATTACTAATTAATAGTTTTATTACATACTGTTCAAATTATACTTATTTCATACAAGTTAAATATTGATAATCAAAATCACTTGGTTTTTTAACTTGTTTTGCAATTTATAATAATTAAATATTATACTTCCACAAGTTTTGTACAGACGATTCTCCTTCGAGAATGTTCGTTTGATCAAAACTAGTTAAGCAAGCTATAAAATATTTACTTAATATAGAAACATAGAGATTTTGATTACAAATATGTATCTTATTGTTAATTATGTTTCATTAAGTATATTTTCTACATTTTTTGCTATAAACTTTACGCGTTTAATTTTCTATGTTACAAGCAACCCGGAAACTTACAGGAAGAGACACGGCTTGTAGATAAATTGAAACGGAAAAGCGCGGTCTAGCGTTTCCGACAAATATAATTTACAGAAATCCATCGAATTTCTAATGTGGCGCCATCCAAAGTAAAGCTGTAAAAAACTAAATTTCTTATGACCTGGTTCAGATTTGCCTTGTCAAAATATTAATTTGATTAATATATACATATATTAGTACATATTCAAATTATCGTTTATAAGTCACGCTTCTTGGAACACGCGAATCCTTGGAATAAGGGTTACCATTTAATTTGCGATCCCATGCATTTTTGTCGCATTGTTTGGCATGGGGCTGACCTTCCTCCGCCCCTAATTTAGGGAATGGTTGTGACACTTATGACTCGAAGTGTTTTTACTGGGCAGGGATAACGGAATAACAGACTCGCAGGTGTAGTGCAGTATCAACCACTCACTTGTCGGTTTATTTTTGCTCATTAAATTGTTCCTAAAATGGCTGAAATTTGTGAAATTGTTCCATCTCAAAAAGGAAACAATAAAATTAATGCACGTGGTTATTTAATGGTGAAAGATAAGAGTCGCTATGATTTGTATTATTGGTGTTGTGAAAAAAGAAAATCTGAAATGTGCAACGGTCGAGTGACAACGATATATTTGAATGGAAAACATCATCTCCGTAAATTTACTGACCATAACCATGCTCTACAAGCGAGTGCAGCTTATATCGCAAAAAGTATTGGCCAAGTTAAAGAAGATGCTCGGTGTACCAGAAATCAACCGTGCCAAGTTATTCAAACCAACATCGTAAATACTTCTCAGGACATTCGTAAACACCTTCCATCAAAAGATGCTCTCCGCAAAAAGATTAAGCGAGTCAGGCAAAAAGAAAGACCATCAGAACCAAAAACATTGAATGAAATTGATATTCCATCTACTTTAAGAAAAACTTTAATTGGCGAGTTATTTTTAGTTAGAGATTCTGCAGTTGGAGATGAAAGAATTCTAATTTTTACAACAGCTGCAAATGTTGTACGTTTATCACAGGCATCTTATTGGATTATGGACGGCACGTTTAAATGGTGCCTACAATATTTTACCAACTGTATACAATTCACGCACCTGTTGGAATTCAAAATTGCAGAATTCTTCCACTAGTATTTACTTTGATGACACAAATCTGAAGAAAATTACAAACGAGTATTCCAAGACTTAATTGATTTCGCTGAAGAAAATAATGTTGAACTGAGGCCACCCAGAATCATTAGTGATCTAGAAAAGGCCGCTATAAATGCTTCGAAATCTGAGTTTCAGAACGTTATTAATAAAGCTTGTTTTTTCCATCTGAGTCAATGTGGATTCAGAAAAATTCAATCAAGTGGATTGGCTTCTCGCTACGGTACAGATGAACCGTTCAGTTTAATGCTTCGTCATTTGTTTGCATTAGCCTTTATTCCATTCGACGAAATTCCAGCAGCGTTTGACACATTACTTCCTCATTTGCCACCCGATGCTCAAGAGGTCTTTCAGTGGTTTTTTAAAATTAAATTACCTAAATTTTAATTTCAATTTTTGACTACCATTTCAATTTTTCCAAATTCATTTCAATAATGCTCGAGCTTATGCCTGCAGCCGATAAATTTTAAGGTTTGGAGGTGTTGTTTCACGACAACCACATCGGACAGTAATGTGTTTTAAATACCAATAAGGCAGTAATTTTTGTTGGTCAAATAATGGTAATATTTTTTCTCAGATTCGTTATCCTGAGCGTAGGTGTGTTGAGTGGAAAGACTTTCAGTCGATAGCCCTTATGGCAGTCTCAAGGGGGTCACTTCCTCAAAAATGATACAATAAATAGATTTTACAACACTCCATTCTGCGTATTAAAATTTTTATTTACATTTTTCGGATTAGTAGAAATGATGAAAGTTGTAAGCAAAGTGGGGGAGGTGAGCTCTCAAACGGACTGCCGAGCGTGGCCTGGACAAACAAAGTCGGCTCACCGACTCATCAAAACTCATTCGCCCAATAAGTTCGAGGACCTAATATATGTAGTAATTAAAACCATTTTTTATTACTTATTATTACAGTCAAAACCGGCTATACCGACATCGCTTATTACGACGTATCGGGTATTACGACGAAATATGGAGGTCCCGGCCAAATCCCCATATAAACACCTGTGTAAAAATACTCTTACAACGACATCGGTTAAAGCGACATATCAGTTTTAGCGACACACTGTTATCTGATTTAATCGGCAATAACTACCAACGGAAACATTTGCTCACAAAAACAAAACATTATTTTGAACCTATGTAATGCCCTACTAATCAAATTGCATTTGTTCACAAAAACAAAACACAGCGTCCAGTCGGTGTTCAGCGTTTCAGTCGGATGTATGTATTTAGTCCACTTAGCGATTCGTCACAGTTCGGAGGTGTACATATTATTCTAGCGAGCTTTTACGCCACGATGTCGCAAAGAAAGAGAAAAGTATTTAATGAGGAAGAAAAATCGCACATAATATGGAGATTAGAAAATGGAGAACAAAATGGGGATATTGCAAAGGAATGTGGCGTGACACAATCTACAATATCGACTATGTGGAAGAGTAGAGAAAAATAAAAGGTCTTTTTGAAAACAACTCTTTGAAAATGAAACGGTCGAAGTCATGCGAACACAAGGTTGTTGAAGAGGCTCTATTAATGTGGTTTAAACACCAAAGAGCAAACAACGTGCCAATAAATGGACCGATTCTTCAACAAAAAGCTAACGATTTAGCCCGGCGTATGGGGAAAGAAAATTTCGAGTGCTCATCATCTTGGGTACTACGTTTCCGTGCTCGTCATAACATTGTGTCCGGAAAAGTTTGTGGTGAGGCTGGTGGCGTCCCTGAAGGCGCATCAGAAGAGTGGTTATCTCATAAGTGGCCTGCACTGTGTGAAGGTTACAAGCCAGAGGAAATCTTTAATGCAGATGAAACTGGATTATTTTTCAATTTGACCCCAGATAAGACGCTTAAATTGAAAGGTGAACAATGTATGGGCGGAAAACAAGAATTGTGGTGTTGGTTACTGCGAATATGACCGGATCAAGCAAAGAAAAACTTTTAGTGATCGGCAAATCGAAAAAACCGCGATGCTTTAAGAACATTCGCTCCCTGCCAACACTAAAGCCTGGATGACATCGCTGATTTTTGAAAAATGGCTCCATAACTGGGATGCACAACTAAAATCAAGGGGGACAAAAATTCTTCTCCTAGTTGACAACTGCCCTGCTCATCCCGTAGTCCCCAATTTAAAATGTACAAAACATGTTTTTACCACCAAATATCACCTCTGTGTTACAACCCATGGATCAAGGAGTGATCAAATCTTTAAAAACACAGTACAGAAAGGTTCAAGTTTTGCAAAAGCTTCGAAATATTGAAAACGGTGAAAATACAAAAAGTCTAACCATTCTAGATGCCATTTTATTGATAATGGAAGCCTGGAACAAAATTACTCCAAACACTATAGCCAACTGCTTTCGCCATGCAGGTTTCAAAGATCTGTCCTTATCATCACTAGACAAGGACGAGGATGATGTTCCGTTTGCTAGATTGGTAGATGAAGATGATAATATTTCTCTAGCTTAATTAGCTACAAAGTTATTGGGTTCGTCTGTGTCGAGGATCGAAATACAAGAGTTCATCAAGGTTGACGACACTGTTGTAGTATGTGCACCAATAATCGAAAGCAATCAATGCGATGAAGAAGAAAAAGCCCTAGAAGAAGAGTTTCAACCACCATCACTATGCGAAGCTATTAGTGCTATAACAACTCTATAAAAATTTGTTGCTTTTAACAAGGAGTTTAATACTGATGGCAATCAGTGTCTTGAAAGAAATAAAACGTAAATTGCAAAATATCTTTGAGATTAAGTGTATGAAACGGACTAAAATGACAGATTATTTTAAACAATCAAGAATTAATGTACATATGTACGTACATTTACTTAATGTACATGGTATTTAAGCAACCTATGTATGTATGTATGTATGTATGTATATTTTTTTATATTTTTTCTTTACTTACTATACACTTTTCTGTTCGATTTTTTGTATTTTTATTTGAAAACCAGTACACCTACATAATGTAAAGTTCATTTTCCTAGAAAAATACTACATATTGCTTATAACAACTATCGGCTATAACGTCCGTATTTGCGTGGTCCCTTCAAAGTCGCTATAACCGGTTTTCGACTGTTTTACTTTTAAGTTTTTTGGCTGTCCTGAAAACTTTTTTAAGTTTAGGTACACTTTTTTTTCAAAACTATAAAAGCTATCAACACGATTTCTGTTTTGTTTTAAAGGTGGTATTGATACATACCAAAACAGGTATTTAAAAGTGTAAGGTATTCGCGTCGTAGCATCGATAGAGTGAAGACGTATATCTGTGCGAGAGTGAATTATGAAAAAACCGAACCAAAAAGCGAAGAAGAATTTTGAGTATGGACGTCGATACAGGGGGTGGTGACCCGCCCCTATGTAAGTCATTACAAACTGCTATAGACTTATATAGAATAAAACACTTTTTTACTTTGTTTGTATAACACTTATTTATTTATTTTGTTTGACTGCAGTTTCGGCAGCTCAGCTTGCCATTATTTAGTTTTGATAATGGCAAGCTGAGTTGCCGAAACTGCAGTCAAACAAAATAAATAAATAAGTGTTATACAAACAAAGTAAAAAAGTGTTTTATTCTATATAAAAAGCATGTATAACGAAGTAGAAGCTTCCTACATAACAAATATGCTATAGACTTAGATAAAATCGAATTAGACATAGATTCAAATATGGAAACGAATCCGGCAGAAAAAATGGAACACGCGAATAGAAATATCCAAAGCAAAAACATGACTGGTGAAATTATCAATCGTCCTTATATTGACACCAATGTTAGATACGACAAATCCAATACGGGAGAATTTATAATTTATATTGAACATTCCGAAAAGCCATTGAGAAAACTTCATATTATCTAAAATAGTTAGATCCGGTAAAACAATTTATAATTAGTATAAATACCATTGGAATTAATAAAAGTAATTTTGAGTAATTTAAATGCTGCAAATAATCTAATAGGCAATCAAAAACTAAAAGAACATAATTTGATCGCATATATTTCGCGTCAATGCGTGGAACGCAGGGGAATTATTTGTGGAGCCGATACGTATTTTGACGACCAAACTATAATGAACAATATCGAATCACCTATTATTATTAATAGCGTAAGATGTATTTATGGGACTATTGAGATAAACGGACAACCGAAGAAAACACCTAGGGAAACAGTAATTTTAAGTTTTAAGGGAGATACAATCCCTCAATATGTAAATATTAACTATGTGCGATTTGAGGTTGAAATATATATTTCATCTGTCATCCAATGTTCAAAATGTTTGTTGTTTGGACACACCGCCCATATGTGTCATTCCACAAAAAAAGTAATGTAAAATCTGTGGTGATGAACATTCACATAGAGAGAAGTCTGTCCAGGTTTCGTTACTAAATGCATACATTGTAAGGTAAACACACACTCTTCAACATCAAAAGACTGCCCTAAATATATACAATAGCGCAAAATAAAAACTATGTCCATACACAACTTGGCTTTTAGTGAAACTTAGAAAGTGGTGGATAATCCTAAATTCACCAATATTACTGTAATAGTTTCGCACCGTTAAGTAACCTCCAACAATTCCCGCATCTTACCATGTCTACAACACAAAACACAAAAGCACGCAAAATGAAACAAATAAAACTAGCGTAATTAATAAAGCAACCCTGAACAAAAATATCAGTAAAAATAATCATCCCAAAAAACGTAAATATACTACTCCGGAAAATGTAATTAGTCAGCCTTGTTTTGCGCCTCATCCGTCAACAACCTTTAGCTTCAGTAATGATTCCCAGCACAATAGTGCGGATAAAAATCGAAACAACTCGGAAATTAATAATTACAACTTTATAGAAAAATTCTTAAATGATTGAACAACATTTGCAAATACATTAATAAGTAAGGATCATCACGATTCAAGCGAAAATAATACATTTGTGAAACTCAAAGATGTCATTTCATTCAAGTGGCTATTCGGAGAATAATGCCACAAAATACACTCAAAATGGCGGGAGAGAATATTAAAATTCTACAATGGAACAATGGAACGCAAGGTCCATAAAATCAAATAAAAATGGTTTTAAAATTTTTTTAACTGACACAAATCCAGATATAGTCCCCTCATGTCAGATACATAGCATTTACTCATATAGGTTTAAGATAAACAACTAATAAAATTACAAACACGCGGTAGTGGCAGATGACCAAGCAGTCAACGCTAAATTTCACAATTTAATTGTGAAAAAAAAAGTGTAAGGAACCCGAAAAATGTTCGTTTTTTTTTTCATGCCATAATTCTGAATCCAATTAATATTACTTTAATTCCTCAGGCATAAGTGCTTATTTTGGAGGTAAGAACATGTGTGCAAAATTTCAGAAAAATCGGTCCTGTAGTTTTCCAGAAAAATATACATAAAAATCACCTTTTATCAATGGAAAACAGCTGAGGAAGTGACCCCCTTAATATGGTAAAATTTAAATTTGCATCCTATGTAAAAAATTACTGTCAAAACAAAGATAAACATGTAACATTCTGGGATTTTTTTAAATAAAGATGTTTTGTGCATTTAACAATATTTTTGTGTTCAAGTGCTCAAAACCACCATTTTGAAGGATCCATAAGGAACATGACTGTTGGATTTTTACTTGACAGTATCGATTGGTACGGAATTCGTGAACAATAATGTTGGGGAATATTTAAGAGGAAACATTTATAAAGTTAAACGCCCTATGCTATGACGGACTTGCAACCTTCGGGATGTTTTGATTGGATATTGGATTTGTGGATTGTAAGGGGTGGTATAGTCGATTTTTGGGCAAGGAAACCAAATTGGTAATCGGAAACGGAGGCATTAGACAATTTTAGGACTGTTTCCTTTAAAAGGGATTCCAATATTTTTACCTATTACTGGAAGGAGGGTAATCGGATGGTATAGCTTGTGACGTATTATTATCGGCGCTCTGCCATGAGCGCCTAAACCTGATTACACAACCAAATTTTGATACAATAAAACGCGGACGCTAATCATTCATTCTATTTCTCAGAACCACGGATCCCAGCTTCAGAGAATTTTAAATCGTTTTATTGCTCATAACAAATCCATTTCAAAACTCAGTTTGTAATCTTTTAATACCAAATCTGTAAAGTTAGTTTTCAATAGATTTTATTGCATGTTCCTTTTAAGCTGTAAAATTTCTATACAAAAAAAATATTCTTTTCACTCACAAATTACTGCGAATGCAAAAGACCGAAACCTAAATAAAACAGAAGAATACTTTTTCGCCTCAGTCAGCGAAACCCCAATAAACCGAGCGAGCTTAGTTACCCCCGTGAGCCGGACCAAATGTGCGCGGGTTTGCACAGAATATCCGTAACATCACCCGACCCTTCGGAGTTTCCAATGATGCGGTTGATTAAATGTAGTTTTTCTTAATTATAAGGGATACTATAAATAATTAAGTAATCTCATTTATACCATGAGGTGCAGCATCGAATTCCGAATCGAACAACAGGTCACTCAAAATATAATGGGTGTCCTTCATCATAGGTCGCGGAAAAATTTTACGGCGAAGACCGCGAATGAATCAAAATTGCAGATTCCTTCAGGACACCAAATTCCACAAGGCAACTCTACCATTTTCTTGTAAAGAAAATTAGGATTGCAGCCAAAATAAATCTGAGCCGACAAGATCACCCCCCTCCCGGAAAACCATATTTAAGGGACACCGCCCTTAGAAGATTGCCAGTTACGCGGCATCTTTTCCGAAGACGTCTCGCTGCTACTTCGCCACGCATCAAAGTATTCTTCTGCGATAATATTTTATTTCTTGTGTACGTTAACATTGTTTATTTTTTTATTTCATATTATAACTTTTGCTTTCTCTATTAATATACATTTGTTAAATTCGAGGCCTCTCATAACTTATTTGTTAAACACCTAAATACTTTTCTTTGACCGCAAAAATTAGAGTCAGTGTTTCAAAAGTTAGAATCAGTGTGTGTAATGTTCGAACCAGGGGAGCACCGAAGCTCTAGCGAAAAGGAGCATCAACGCCCTCAAATCAAAGGTAAGTGGTCTTACTACCGTTAAGTATTTTTGTGCTCATGAGTTATTCGGAAGTTACGTGGAGGTATCTCTGTGATCTATGAGTTTAAACGAAATCGCACCACCGTAACAGTACGAGGGATTATTGTCAGATTTAGGGATGTAAAAGATTATACCTTTCTTCCATTCATTGGGGTAATATTGGTTACGGTAACAATATTTGAGGATTTTTAGGATAAATTGGTGGATATTTTCGGATAGCTTTTTGAGGATAGAACGAGGAATATTGTCGTGACCAGGGGAGGTGTTTTTACCAGAATGTAACAATCGATAGTACTCTGCTTCACATATAATATCGTCAATTGAAAGTTAAATGAATTATACCAGTCATATACTGTATACTAATTATTATCTTTATTGTATTTGTGAAAATCCTTTTTGCGATTATTTTTTATTTTATCACTTTTGACAATTTCAATCAAAATTTGTTTTAAAGGCAATATCACTAGGGCACTTTGTCAATTGTTTTTAATTTGACATAATTATACTGAGTGTACCATTTAACCTGACAAATCAAAATAACCAGAAATATAAGCATCGTACGAAAAATGGGGGTTCCTATTTGAAATTTCAAAGTTGCCCCTTCCGCCCCACTGAGGGTGGAATTTATAACAGGATGATACTGCCTTGTAGCATTGCTTCTCAAATTTGCGTAAGTCTGGTGGTAGATCAATAAATTAATTTAAGTTATTATGGATTTATGATTTACGTTGCGTTCCCAACCCCAGCACCGAAACAACAGAGGGGCTTGCCATCACACCCTTAGGAAATATTAATTTATGGTCTGGGAACGTTTTTCATAAGATGCGTATTTTGATTTGTCAGGTTAAATGGTACACCCGGTATATCAAGATAGCTTTTCCAGTTTTGTTTTGTTTCCAACATATTCCCCAAAAATCAATGTACACTGGAGGAAAACAAAATGAAACACTTGAAATTCATGAAAATTTCCACCATTTTTAAACCGCCATAACTTGGCGTATTTTCAATCGATTTTGATGGATCTTTGAGGGCAAAAAACTTTGAAGTGTCTTCTTTAAAGTTATGCATGCGAACTTAAGCGTAACCTCTTCCGCCCCCTCTAGCACCCCTGTAAAAAAAAATGTTATATGCGAAAACCTCAAACACCCATAACTTGGTGCCAAATCATCGTAGGAACTTCGTTCTTTAAGTCCTGCATAGGGAATTGATCACATTTTAATGCCTTTATGGTGGATCAAATCGACAAAATTTTTCCAACTCCGTAGACATCGTCAAAGTTGGACATGGTTTCCAGAAAAAACTTTTTTTTTCACAGAGGCGCTAGAGGGGGCGGAAGGGGTTACGTTTAGTTTCGCATGCATGACTTTAAAGAAGACACTTCAAAGTTTCTTGCCCTCAAAGATTCATCAAAATCGATTGAAAATACACAGTGTTATGGCGGTTTGTTTCACGAATTTAAAGTGTTTCATTTTTTTTTCCTTCAGTATATTTAAAAAATTCATGTTATTTTGATATATTATCTTATCTGCTTACGAATTTTTATATAATTTTTTCTGTTAATTCTTTTTTTTTCTCTCAATGGTTTATAAAAATTTATTGGATTTTCAGAAATGAAACTGATTTCGAAATAACATCCTTTTTAATTACCTTTAAATTTTGCATAAATTAAATTTAATTTAAGACCCACTAATTCAGACGTGTATAAATATTATTATACAGGATTATTATTATTAAGTATAAATAACAGACATACCTCTATTGTTAGCTTTAACAGCAGCACTTCTCTTGGGCCTTCCACCACCAGCACCCTTGCCGGAATCTTTGGGCTCAATCAAAAACTCCATGATCCTCTCGGAGACCTCTTCCTTGTTGCCCTTCTTATCCAAGTCCAACATCTCGCAAACGATTTTCAGCTGCTTCACTTCGAACTTCTCAATCGTAGCGAGCTTCTTCTTATACTCCTCCGAATCTTTTTTGAAATCAAATCCGTTGAATTTCTTTATGTTCTTTTTGATCAGGACCGTCTTTCCCGGCGCCTTGAACAGCAACTTGTGCAACAGTTTCAAGTCATCATTCTTAAATCTAGATATGGATGCATCTATCCTGGGTATCATGCCCAACTCTGTGCCATTTCCTTCGGGGATATCTGTTTTCACCTTGAAGAATAAAAACGAAATTAATAGTACATTACATACCGAGACGCAAATTACTGCACTACAGCCGAGGGCATAGATTGCAAACCGAGGCTTGAAGCGCCAAGGTTTGTAATTGCGGGAGGCTGGAATTGCATACCTGCAAGGTATGTACAAGGGCAATCCACAAAGTGACAGACGTTTTGAAATAAAAAATAAACAAAGTGAAAAAACTAATTTTTATTATATACATTTTGAAGGTAAACTCTTAGGCTATTTTTCGAAGTAATCGCCATATAAATAAATTAAGGCATATATCATAACGTTTTACAAGCTTTTCAATGCCTTTATTGTAGAAATCTGCCGCCTGCGAGTTCAACCACTGGTTTATACCGGCATGGAGTTGAGCGTCAGTGTCAAAGCGTTGCGTACCGAGCCACGTCTTCATCGTAGGGAACAGATGGTAGTCGCTCGGGGCCAAATCCGGGCTGTATGGCGGATGACTGAAAATTTCCCATCCAAAATCACGCAAGAGCTCTTGAGTACGATTGGCTGTGTGTGGACGAGCATTGTCATGGAAAAACAAAATTTTATCGTTAAGTTTTCCCCGACACTTGTTTTGTATCGCGCGTCTTAATTTTCGGAGTGTTTCGCAATACCTCTCTGAATTGATTGTTTGACCACGTCCAAGAAAATCAACGAAAATCACTCCCTGACCATCCCAAAACACAGTAGCCATGATTTTTCTTGCTGACAGCGTCTGCAGACACTTCCTCGGTTTCTTGGGCGAATGCGTGTGACCCCATTGCATCGGCTGCCGTTTTGTTTCACAGGTCACGTGCTGTACCCAAGTCCCGTCACCAGTTACGATACGATCGATAACATGGTTTCCACTTTTGTCGTACTCTTCCAGAAATATCAGTGCTGCAGCAAGTCTTTTGTTATTGTGGTCTTCCGTTAGGATTTTCGGAATCCACCTGGCACAAAATTTGTGGTATCCAAGTTTACCAACTACGATTTCATGAAATTTGGGGAAAATGTTCCGTAATTGTGAAACGATGATTTTCACGGATTTTTTCATTCATTTTCACCAACAATTCATCAGTCACAAGACTAGGCCTACCACTGCGATCCTCATCGTGAACATTGGTTCGGCCATTTTTAAAGTCAATGCACCACTGCCTCATTCGGCTTTCACTCATTATTCCGTTGCCGTACACGTCAAAAATCTGGCGATAAATTTCAATCGGTTTGTAATTTTTCGCCAACAAAAACCTTATCACACCACGCACTTCACAACTGGCGGGATTTTCAATTGCAGCGCTCATTTTAAAACGTCACTGTATAAAAATACAATATGCACGATGCTCTAGTCACCACGGCTGGTTGCGTACTAGGTGTAGAAACATTCTGTAGCCAAGATGGTGGTGCCAGTGCCGCCAACTGCCGCGCCAGGCCAAAACGTCTGTTACTATCTGGATTGCCCTCATATACTAGTTTATTCACAAACGATAAAAGTAAAATTGTGTCATTTGGGTGCACATATCTATTTCAATGTCTTTTTGCCTTTTGAGATCAAAAAGTCGAAAATAGTTGGCAGCCCTTAAAACATAACCTAACTAATAGAAGTTCAGTGGCGTCATTAAGAATAGGAATTTTGGCATGGAAAACCGTGAAATTTAAATAAAACAGCTAGATTATGAATCATAAATGTATTATTAATAGTGATGATCGGTTCTAGAAATAGCTCCTAGATTATTAATCTTAAATGTATTATAAATAGTAATGGTCAGTTCTAGAAATAACTGCTGTTTAAAATAGGCTTAATCGGCAGATAAAAACACGATACTGTACAATACGTCAAAATTAACAAAATGTACACTGCACTGCATTGGATATTTCCAGACAGCCAATATAATTTTACTTGAATTATTATAGGGATTTTCAGAAAATATGCTACCAACTATTTTCGACTTTCTGATCTCACTGTATGTAGATTCACTAGCTGCCCCAGCATAACATTATACTGTACATTTGAAGATTAGCAACTCAATGTCGTTGAGTTAAAAACTCAAGCTGGTTTAATTTAAATCAAGCAAATGGATGCGATAATTCAAACAAGCAAAATAAATCATTAACATACCTCTTTCTCCTTATCCTCTTTCAGGTTCTTTTTCTTATCTCTACTAGACTCCTTTTCCTCCTTCTCCTCCTTTTCACCCGAATCATCATCATTATTTTTATCCGCAACCTCTTCTTTTTCACTTTCCTCGCCGGCGTCTTCAGAGCCGTCCTCTTCCTTCTCTACCTTATTTTCTTCAGGCTTCTCTTCCTTTTCTTCCTTATTGGTATCCTTGGTGTCGTTTGTTTCCTTTTTATCATTTTCCTCGGGTGCTTCCTTCTCTTTCTCTTCCTTCTCTTCGGGCTTCTCCTCCTCCTCACCTACTTTGGTCTCGACAGTGGTTGGCTTTTTTGAAGAATCGACCTCTTCCTCAGCCTTTGTGTCATCACCCTAAAAAAGAACAAAAACCTGAATTCAGTTACAGAACAAATATATTTAAAAATGATATCAAGAAAAGACTAATCAAACCATCATCTTTATCGAAGGGTATATTCCCTTCGGCTTGGAAATTAAGTTATATACATCCTATTTTTAAACCTGGTAGGCGTGAATGTATATCAAATTATAGGGGGGTGTGCCGACAGTCTTGCATACCTAAATTATTGGATAAGATGGTCGCTAAACAACTGTACTGGATGAGTAAAAATGTTTTGTCTGAGAATCAGCATGGATTTGTCTCAGGACGGTCAACACTGACTAACTTGTTGTCCTTCAATCAACATCTGGTGAATGCTTTGGAAAAAAAAAGTCAAGTTGATTGCATATATTTAGATTTTTCAAAAGCATTCGACAGAGGTAACCACAAAATCTTATTGGATAAATTGAACTCGTTCGGATTTAGTAGTGTCACTATTAGTTGGATATCTGAGTTTTTGACAAATCGATTTCAAATGGTAAAAATTAATAACTTTATATCGAAACCAATTTCTGTAACATCAGGTGTGCCGCAAGGGTCACATTGCGGACCTTTACTTTTTTACTATTTGTCAACGACGTCGAGAATGTAATCTCGAATGGCGAGGTGCTAATGTATGCTGATGACATCAAAATATTTCGTGAAGTGAGCACCTTGGAGGACTGCATCAGCCTACAAGAAGATTTAGACAGAATAAGCAACTGGTGTCACAATAATAAACTCGATCTTAATGTGAGTAAATGCAACAAAATGTCCTTCTCTCGGAAAAAATCAACTTTGACTTACACATACGAAATAGGCAACAACCCAATTTCCAGTCTATCGGAAGTGAAAGACTTAGGAGTAATTTTTGATCAAAAAAAAAAAAAAAAAAAAAAAAGAACCTTTATTGGCATAACCATATACAAAACAAAAAAACAAATTAATTCCTTACATCCCTCACCCCCCCCTTCCACCCCTCCCCTCCCTCCCTCTCCCCTCTTTCTCCCATCCCACCTTCTCCAGCGTCTTCACTCCTGCCCCATCCTCTCTCATCCATTCCGTCACCCTTCTATTCCCTCTCACTCCTACCCATTCTTCTTTCACCCCCTCACATTCTTCCGCCAAGTGCTTCCATGTATCCTTCCCCCACTCGCACAGCCCACATCTCATATAATCCTCCCCCATCCACCTCTTCCTCCCTTTCTCTCCTGACCCACATCTCGCCCTCGCCAACCTCACCCTCTCCTCCCTACTCCATCCTTCTTCCCCCCAATACTCTGGTATTCTCCCGTACACCTGCCACCTCCCATACATATCATTATATTCACTCCTTTCTATCCGCCCCTGTCTCTCCTGCATATCCACCTCTCTCATTTTTTCCTTCACCCATCCCGCCACCTTCACCCCCCTCCCCAACCACTCTATCACCTTTGCCTCCGATAACCCCACCCTCTCATACATCTTCCTTCTCTCCCTTCTCCATTTCCCCTCTTCCCCATTCACACACCCCCACCATACTGCCTTTACCAATCTCTCCTCCCCTAAACCCCACAATTTCTCTTCGTATTTCACCACCCTCCTCATCGTTTCACACACCATTTTGTCCCTGTTCGTCTCCTGCCTAAGTATATAACTCGGTGTCGACCTCTCCACTCCCAACATACATTTTATAAACCAACCCTGCTCCCTCTCCACCCATTCATACTCCCTCGTCCCCCATACCTCCACGCCATACATCATCACCGATCCCACACACGCATCCCATACCTTACACATCACTCTCATATTATTCTCTATCCATCTTCCCCATTTCCCCCATGCTATCCCCCATGCTCTCCTCGCTTTGCCTTGCACCCATCTTACATGCTCCTCATATCCACCCGTTTCCTTAAATACAAACCCCAAATACTTAAAACTCTTCACCCGTTCTATCAACTCTCCCTTCCACTCTAATTCTTTCACTCCTCCCACTCTCCCTCTGTTCCTGAATCTCATCCATTTCGTTTTTTCTACATTCACACACATACCTCTTTTATCCATATACTTCTCTACCCTCCTCATCATTCCTTTCATACCCATCCAGTCCTTCGCCACCAATTTTTGATCAATCACACTCATTTAACTCACATATTCTCAATATTTCGAATAAAGCACTAAAAATGTGGGGTTTTGTTTGGAGAGTGGGTAAAGATCTAAGTCCTGTTTGCATAAAAATGCTCTACTGTTCATTTGTGCGTTCCAATATGGAGTATGCATCGGTTGTTCGGTCTCCATATACAATAACTTGCTCTAATAGACTGGAGTCAATCCAAAATAAATTTCTTCGATCGATTGAATTTAAAATGGGACGCCAACATATGCCTGGTTGTTATTCCGATTTAATGTGTGAATTAAATATCAGAAGCCTGGCTGACCGTCGTGTTACAATGGATCTGTGCACACTTCACAAAATAATTAATTACTCAATAGACAGTGCTTATCATTTGGAACAGCTGAACTTCTATGTTCCGGTTCGCTCAAGGATCCTCAGGAACGTTCAAATATTTCGATTGAAGACCTACAGTAGCAACCGCTGCCACTTCAATCCAATTGCAAGAATGATGAGGACAGCAAATGAACTTTCGGACGAATGGTGGTTCAATTTATATAACTCCAATGGCAATGAATTTAAGAGGAGATTAACTAAATATTTATAATGGGTTATTTATAGTTACATATTTATTTTATGTTATTATACGTGTTAAGTGTTAACAACTATTGTATGTACTTTAAAGCAATTATTTTTGTTAGTTAAATTATACTTCATTTTTATCATTTAATTTTTGTTAAAAGGGATCTCCCGTTTATGAATAAATAAATAAATAAAAAATATAGGAAATGGCGTCAGGGTAAAACAATATAAATTACATAATTAAATATAAGAAAATTAAATCATTATGATGTAGGCATGAAAAATTAATTCAAATCATATGGTTCAATTCTCAATGGGATTTCCACCAGTTTCTTTTTGAAAACATTAATATTACTTTCAGTTTTTAACTCTTTTGGTGGTGAATTAAAAAATTTTATGCTTGCATATTCAGAACTTTTTCAGTAAACGTGTACTTATGAATGAGATAAGTAAAGTTTATTTTATGCCGTGTGTTGTAGATATGAATACTTATATTGGTTTGAAATAAATGTTTTTGCTTCCACATAAATTACAAACTCTCAAGTTTGCCGAAAATAACGTTTTACTTGAAGCTGAAGAATTTAGAACCATAACCATCGGGTTTAGTTTGGTAGTGATGCAGGTTTTTGAAACGCAGCGTTTTTGTAGTGTTAAAAGTGTTTTTGCTATGAGGAACACCATTCCCGAATCTGTAAGTTTATTTTTTAACAAATTTTATTTCTATTATTTTGTAACATAAACTGTTTCAAGACATCAAGTTAGTATAGTGCCCTGTATATACATGTTACAGTGTCTGATGTATGTACACAACAATTTCGATAAATATAACCGACACGTTGACATTCATGAGCATAATACACAAAACAGGGATCAAATTGGAATTAATTATTATGGTCCTCTGTTGTATAATGTATTACCTGGTGATATAAAAAAAACTGTCAGCCATTAAATTCAAATTTAAATTGAAATCCTACTTCATCGCCAATGCCTTTTTAAGCATAAATGAATTTTTATCCAGCAATCTGAATACTATATAACTGTTTTGATACATCTGTCTGGTATTAAATTTTACCGTGTGTTTTTCACAAATGCTTTGTGATTTATTTCATTTTCTAGATATTTAGTTTTAAGTTGTTTTGTAATTCAATCCATTTTAACATCATTAATCTGGATCTTAATATTTTCGATTTATTTATTCTTTCATCCATAATTTGCAATTTATGGATGTATAATGTACTATTCTTACTCTTGTGTATGTATGTATATGTATGCATATTAGAGTGGTTATAGCATATATGGGGGAGTTTCGAAGTATGTGAAAATCAACGGGACAACCTGGAAACTTGTTCGTATAGATAAAAAAACTAATAACTGTAAATTTTGAGCTATATCGACCATGGCCTAATCGAGCCCTGGGCGTCTAAAATTTGAAAAAAATAATTTTTTTCCCCTTTTTTTCATTTTAGCCCCCCTAATATTAAACGGTCCACCCTAATAGTCAAATGATATACTGTGTCGACAGAGGATGTTAATACGAATACAAAACGAATTTATTCGTTTAAACCTAACTAAAATTGACAGAGTTGTAAATGTTTCAGTTAGATCATACTTGTATATTTTACACTTATTTTACACTCGTCTAAAGCAGATGAGATCCCTTCACTGATAAATGCTATGCTTGTGGTTATGGTTCTATTTCCAAAATTACTCAAAATTCAATCGAGAATATGTTTTCCTGAAAAGGTTGATCCATACCAACGTCAAATTTTACATACATTCTATTTCAATAGCGCGCGAAACTATGAAAAATTGTAGTAACGTTAATGGTTTCAAATAAATACAAAAATAATTGTCATCGATTTGAAACTTTCTAAAATAACTCAAAATACATTAGAAATTATGATTTTGGAATAATCTGGATACACACCAAAACAAAATTTTGTGTACTTTTATTTGAACAGCCCACGAAATTATGGAAAATTGTAATTATTTTAATGCTCTCAAACAAATATAAAAACAATTGTTGTTGACTTAAAATTTTCTAAAATTACTTAGAAATCATTCGAAATTATTATTATTATGTGAAAAATCAGCAGATTTTATGTAATCAGTTATCAACAAAAGTCGTGAAAAATTGTTATAATTTTGGTGGCTTTAAATAAATATAAAGACAATTGCCATCAATTCTAAACTTTCCAAAATTACTCAAAAATCATTCGAAATTACGATTTTGGGAAAATCTGGATACACACCTGTACCAAATTTTGTGATACTTCTATTCAAACAGCGCTTGAAATTATGAAAATTGTAATAATTTTAATGCTTTCAAAAAAATACAAAAACAATCGTTGTGGACTCAAAATTTTCTAAAATTACTCAAAAATGATAGAGATTATTATCACACTATCACCAGATTTTGTCATAATTTTATGAAATCACTGCAAAAAATTGTTATAATTTTGGTGGCTTGAAATAAATATAAAAATCGATTTGAAACTTTCATAAAAAACTCAAAATTCATTCGACATGAAGATTTTGGAAAAAGCTGGACACACACCTTGATCAAATTGAGTGATACAATTTTTTGAACAGAGCGCGAAATTATGAAAAATTATATTAATTCTATTAATATAAAAATATATAAGAACAATTGTTTTTCTTTACTTGAATTTTCAATTTTTTGGTCACCATTTTTTATTTCCAGACCGGGATTTTTGATTTTTTGGCTCATATTTACGATCTTTGGCCTGTTTTTTTTCGATTTTTGACTAAATTTTTTGGTCTTTTGTGATCATTCAGTCGAAATATTCTTATTTTGGCCTAAATTTTCAATTTTCTGGTCCGTATTTTTTATTTTTAGGCTCGAATTTCTTATTTTTGGCCCTATAGTTTGAATTTGTAACCTGAATGATTGATTATTGTGTCTACATTTTTTATTTTTAAACCAGGGTTTTCGAGTTTTGGTACAATTTTTTGATTTTTTTGGTCCCGATTGTGGATTTTTTTTAGTATACATTTCTGATTTTTGACCTGTATTTTCGATTTTGTAGTCTAAATTCAAGATCTTCTGTCCTACATTTCCTTCATTTTGGCAGAAAATTTTGATTTGTTCGGTCTGCATTTTTTATTTTTAGGCCCGAGTCAAAATTTTTAATTTTTGGCCACGATTGTTGATTTTGAATTTTTTGGCCTCTATTTTAAATTTTTTACTTGCATTTTCGACTTATAAATATAAATATATAAATTTTTCCTTATTTTGGCCGAAATTTTGTTCAATTTTTTTAATCTGCGTTTTTGAATTTTAGTCCCGAATTTTCGACTTTGGTCTAAATTTAAGGTTTTCTTCATATTTTTTAGATTATTTAACTTGATTGATTGATTTTGCTGGGTGATTTTATTTTTTATTTTCTGGCTATTATTTCCGAGTTTCTGGCCAAAAATTTACTTTGAGCTTAAGAATTATTTTGGGGGTGAAAATGGCAAATTAATTTTCCTTTACTTGAATTCTCAAGTTTTCGGTTTGCATTTTTTACTTTTAGTCCAGGGTTTTTGATTTTCCAGCCAATATTTTAGATCTTTGACTTGTAGTTTCGTAAAACATTAATAACTTCGTCAATTTTAGTCCAATTTGAACAAATAAACACGTTTTGGATTCACATTAACGTCCTCTGTCGACATAATATATAATTTGGCCATTAGGGTGGACCAAAATGAGAAAAAAAGGGAATAAACCAACTTTTTCAAATTTTAGAGGGCTAGGGCTCGGTTACGCAATGTTCGATATGGCTCAAATACTTACTTACTTACTTACTTACTTACTATACTGATTTAATGTATCAAAAGTTAGGGATGTAAAAGATTGATTTAAATAATATTTGTCTTCATTTTTTTTAAAAGGTCCAACAATCTTTTCAAAAGTAAATCTTTTATGCTCTATTTTTTAAATAATATTTGCTTAAATTTTTTTTAAATTTCAAAATTTGAATAGAATTTAGACATGCTTAATTTTTTTAAACAACATTTTAGAAGGATTTAATAATCATTTCAATGATATTTTTTTAAATTTTCTAGTGAAAACTAGAGAATGTGCCTTTTTGTTTTTAACAGAGTTCTAAAGGACATTCAATTCTAAATCGGCGTGCCAAATTTGATGATTTTCACCGGGGGAATTTTGAGCAACCGCCTTCGAAGTTAATTTTTGATGTAAAATGAACAAATTTGTGGCAAAATCATGTACACATTCAAAAAATTGCAGAAGTGTTCCTAGCAGAAATAGCGTCAATTTTTATACACTAGAGCAGTATTTCCCAAACTATGGGTCGCGACTCATATTGTTTCACATTTCATTAATATTAATTAAAATGCTGTATATGCCTCGTACCTCATTAGCTGAAGGATTGCCAGAGCGGGAAAACCTCATACCATTGGCGAAGACTTTGTCTTACCATCCATTAAAGATGCTGTTGGAGCCATGTTTGGTGAAAAAGAAGTAAAGGAAATCGAGCGCATACCACTATCCAATAACGCTGTTGCACGACGAATTGACGAAATGGCTGAGTGGGCGGAGGATGAATTAATACGAAGAGTAGTTGGTAGTAGTAGTGGTTCAAGGCCTGTCTCAACTACTTGTTTTTGTGCGTTATATATGGCAAGACGACGTGCATGAAGATATTTTGTTCTGCAAGCCAATTAGTCGCGGAAAGGGCGAAGAAATTTTTAATTCAATTGATTCCCATGTAAAAGGAAAAGGTTTAGAATGGAAGAACTGTGTTGGTATATGCACTGAAGGTGCGCGGGCTAAGTACGGGAAAAATAGCAGTGTGGGTTACAAGAGTTCTTGAAGAAAGTCCCTGTGCTTTGTGGACTCATTGTAGCCTTCACAGAGAAGTACTGGTTTCAAAAGCATTACCCGATGATTTAAAAACTCTTCTAAATACAGCTGTAAAAATTGTAAATTATATTAAAACAAGGCCCTTACAAGCACGTTTGTTTCAAAAGCTGTGTGAAGAAATGGGTAGTCTTCATACATCTCTTCTTCTCCATATGGAGGTACGTTGGTTATCCAGGGGGAAAGTACTGACACGATTAGTGGAACTACGGAATGAAGTAACAATTTACTTAGAAGGAAAAATAGAATATATTGAACATCTACTGGACAAAGAATTCGTTCTCAACATATTTGGCGGATATTTTTTCCAAGTTAAACGAACTCAACTTGTATCTGCAAGGTTCAAACAAATCCGACATTTTTGCAGTTCACGATAAAATTCGAGCGTTCATGAAAAAGCTTATTTTGTGGGAGAGTTGTATTAAGAATGGTAAATTTGATTGTTTTGAAACACTTGAAACCTTTATTGTAGAAAACCAAGTGCAGCCAAAGATGAACGTACTCTCTGCAATGTCCACTCATTTATCATTGTTAAGAAATAACTTTGACACCTTTTTCGGGGAAGAGATGAAAAAGCTCAAAACGTCGAATTGGATTTGTAACCCATTTCAGGACAAACTACCAACTAATATGTCGATAAAAGCAAGTCAAGAGCTCACTGCTTTATCAGAAGATCAAGAAAGCAATTAACGAAATTCTGGCTCTCGGTTGCTGGGAACTATCGTTGCCTGTTTGATGAAGCTATGAAAGTCTTCCTCCCCTTCACTATCTCATGCCTATGTGAGGCCGGATTTTCGGCTATGGTTAACATTAAAACTAAATACCGAAATAAATTGGACGTATCAAACTCACTGCGATTAAAAGTAACTAAAATTGAAATTGATGCTAAAACTGTAATGACAAAAAATAGAAAACAAATACATCCTTCCCATTGAAATAAACTGTTTTTAGGTGACTTAAGTATTAAATAAAAAATATAAATATATTTAAGTTTTTTTTTTCTTATTTGAACAGCAGTCCTCAATTGATATTGGTAACACTTTTTCCATAGTGACTGTTTTTGGAACTACAGTACAATTTAAGTGGTTCCGCAACTCACGACCGAGCATTACCAGTATTTATGCCCCCTTTTCTCTAAAGCAGCCAATAGGTGAGTCGCAAATTTTTAAGTTTTTGTTAGATGGGTCGGAGTCCAGTCAACTTTGGGAACCACTGCACTAGAGAATTTTCTATATCATGAAGAATAATGCACATCGGCTTTGGTTCTTTTTTGTTCACACTGCTATTCAATTTATAACTATTTTTTTTCACTCTATGGAACACTCTATAATAATAATAATAATAATAATTCTTTATTAATCTTTATATATGTTGCCACCAATGTATCACATTTTTGATAAGCTTTCCAAAGATATACAGTTAGTATAATGAAATATTAAGGACTCTTGAGCAGGGTTTGGACGATATATATCATCGGATATATATCACGATATACAGGGTGTTTCAGAGCTCTGGGAACGGTCAATCACATACTCATTTTTCAAAATTTCGGAAAATATTTTATACAAAAGTTGTGCAGAATAGAGAACTGCACGCCCTAATAATATTTAAATTTATACAAGGTGTCTCATAACAAAGTTACAGACCAAACTTATGTTTTTTTAAATGGAACACCCTGTATATTTTAGCATTTTTGGATTCCGTCATTTAAAAATTAAAATGCGATCAAACCAGGTTATTATACGAAAGCAAAAAAATGGTGATGTGGCCATCATGTTACTTTCTCCGACTTTATATTTACGTTTTCATGGGTTTATTTTCAATTGAAATCATATTTTAAATGTACATCGAGCGTTGCGTAAACTCGGATGAAACTGAAGTTTAAAACGTCAAAATCATGAAAGATGTAAAAATTATACTTCAAATTCAAAAACTCGGTTTACTCAAGAACTAACGAGATTTCGAAAAAAACTTATTCTTTAGAAATTGTTCATTTTGGCATTCTGTACAATTATTATTCACATAATTTTTCTGTTAGAAATTGTTCATTTTGGCATTCTGTACAATTATTATTCACATCATTTTTCTGTAACTATTATCGTTTTATAATTATAAACCAAAAATTAAAAAAATAATAATAAATTTTTTTCTCGAATAAAAATGATTTTATGAAAAATGTTTTCAAGCAAAAGCTGTTCATTTCTTTGTTGTCTTCAAAGTTTGTTTGAATGTTATTGTGATATTTTTCATATTTAAGAAAATATTGGCAAAAAACAAAAAACAGTTAAGGTAAACGCCCACTTCCGGTGTACGAAATTTTACCAAAAGCTTTTCAGTTCTTCAGATTATCAAATAAGATGGATGTTCAAAGTTTCATATCAATTGCTCTATTAGTTTTTGAGATACAGCGCACACAGACAGACACACACACAGACACACACACAGACACACACACCATCACACGTCCCGCAATGCTTGTGGCAACCCATGAAATATCCTCAATTGTGGCGCTTTCGTTTAGATGCTGCCCTTTCGCTGCGCTTTTCCACGCTATTTCTGAATATGTGATTCATTTTGTTTTACCCTCCATATAAACAAAGTTATTGCAAAAAAACAATTGTGGCAACCGTGCCACAAGTATTGGGAAACGTGAAGTGTGTATCCAGGGTGCCACAAGTGTGGGGAAACATACCGTGTGTAAGAATGGGTTGCCACAAGTATTGCATAACCTACCAGTGTGTGAAAAGCAACGTTGCCGCTGCCAGCAACCTACAATAATTCATTGCATTCTACCTTTTGAACATCTTTTACCCTTAAATGCATGGTTATTTCACTAAAATTTGTTTTTATATTATCGATGTACATATTCAGAAAATAATTTATGGCAAGCATTCAAAGAATTACTTCATTTTGTGAGTAGGGAATTTGCACAACGACGGCGAACCAGCAGTTCACAACGCTACGAAATAAAAATAAAGGCACTTTTAATGCGTGTATCATTCACAATTTTTTCTATCGTAATAATAGTTATTTTTGTACGTGCGCAAAATTTGTGTTTTTATTGTTTCGCATGAGAATGTCATTCGAATGCGCCAATAATCATCGAACACGAAATACAAACAATATTTTTGTTAAAATTAGAATACTATACCTAAATATTGAGAATTTAGCGATGCGTCAATACAGTTTTTTTCTGACGATTGTAGAAAATAATATTTGTACTTTTGTGATTTATTTTCAATTTAAATAATAAAATTTTACTTTATAATAATATGCTGACATAGTTTCATTGGTTCAAAACTTCGGATATAAAATGTTGTAAATCTTCTGAATCAATTCTAATGAATAGTTTTAATTATTTTTAATTTTTAGTTTAGTGGTCATCCAAAAACCAGTTGCACTTTTGGTTTTACCGGAAGTTACATCAATTAATTTTTAGTAAATTTATAAAGTTTATATGAGAGACATTTTCAGGACATTTTTCATTTCATTTTTTTATTTGAATGGCAAAATATTGGTAGTTTCAAAAAACAACCGACCTTGTTGTGTATTTTTTAGATAGAGCATTTGTAACTACGATGCAATACTATTTTTTCTAGGGTCGCCTAAGGCATTTTTCAAGTAAATTTGACGAAAAATAAGTGGTAGCGTGTCTAAAATATATCGCATAATTTTATAATTAATTTTTTTAAATTAAATTTACCAGATTCAAAAATGCATTGAACTAAAGTTGAATACTTTGTTGCTATAACAATACACTTTTTTACTCTTTATAGATTTTTCTCTGATCCCATTTTTTTAAATTGTATTATTAGAAATTTTTTGAGTCATTTCGTTTAAAAAATAAAACAAACAATGCGTTGCCACAGCAACAAAATAATAAGTGGCAACAAATATCCAACATCATCACTAAATGCATTATTAAATTCCAAAGAACTTGTAAACAAAGATTTTAATATATAATTCATAAAATATTTTATTGGGAACGACATTTAATCGATGAAAATGATATTTTCTCATACCAGATTTACATCCCTGCCTTGCTATTAGTTCAGTGATTTTTTAATTAAATTACTTTACATAAATGGATATTTTACTGTTAATGTGTAAATGTTTTTATGTGCTATTGTGTGTTAGTTTGGACCGGATATTGGGATGTGACGCATTCATTCCACGAATTCGTTTTAAAATTTAAAGGGCGGTCGAAAACAGGTAGTTAACTTGGGGGTGACGAATGCTAACATCTGCGAAAGATAAAAACATTTGAGGCATGGCATCCACTTCTATACACATTTAAAAATAGATTTTTACTATTGCTATTTAAATTAATAACTTTCTTTAAGTTTTTTGCGGTTTCAAACTGAATTTCATTGGCCATTGTAACGCATGGTAGAGAAATAAATCTTAGATTTTTTATTACGTCCATTTTCTCAATAATACTTTATTCATACATTTCTTGTAAATATTAATATAGAAATAAATACCAATCAATAATAATAACTTACGACAAAAAATAAGTTTTTCGAACAATTTTAAACTGAATATAACATTTACTAAATTATAAATTGGTGGTCAAACAATAGCCTAAATTATACTATTTCAAGTAACGTTTGATTTTGTAAACTTATTTTTGCCTGAGCTATAAATCTTTGAGATAATTTGTTGAGCTAAATTGCCGGAAATAAACAATGAATACCAATATAATATTTAATCAAATTTGTATTGGTTTTGATTTTCAAAAGTAAAGTGATTTTTCTTGGAATAATTAATAATGCACAAATTACGGTATTAAACCTGTACCTGTACTAATATTAGTTGCATCCTCTTGTGCCGTAATAGAGAAAAGTTAGACAGAAAAAGATTCAATGCAAATTAATCACAATTTTTTTTTTTTTTTTTTAAATTTAATTTGATGAAAATGATTGATTCATTACTTTTAGAATAATTTGCCCAATATTATAAACATAGTAAGACATCTGATATCCTATTATTTGAGAATAATTTTTATATGTGTGTTATTTCTTTTCGAATCAGTGACCTGTTTAGTACAAAGGGTGTAATTATAATAAGCCGTGCATGTCGAAACTGGTTGATCGAACACAAGATGAAAATGAAATAATTAAGAAATAGAATAATTTTCCTCATCATGGGTGTATTAATTCTCAGTAATATTTGATATTATACAGGGTGTTTCAAATTCGAGACTCATCATGGGGATCCCGCTTATAAGAAGAGATAGAGGTTATGGCACTTTTGCAGAATTTTATGCTGATTAATAATCCATTGAAAAAAATTACTTCATTTTTTTTTGTTTTTCGTTGTTTCTTTATATCTTAGTTAATTGAGGAGGTATTTAAGAATGGCAAAGACGTTCGTATCATAAATTTCTTATTTCTTATAGATGCTATATTTATTTTTTACCACATTCAATTTAATTTTTATTATATTTCAAACACTTTTTTTAATAATAATAATATTCAAAAGACAAAATGATTTTGAAAGATCGACGGCGTGTAAAGTGATTTGAATTTTTGTAGAATTTTTTTCTTGCGATTCACATTATTTTTTTTATTTTTTGCGCTCGAAAGTTTGACATTGAAGAAACTTCATTTTCAGAAATTCATAACGACTGAAAATTGCTGCACATTCAAAAACCAAAATTATTATTGAAAGATAGACGCCTTGTGAAGTAAACTGAATTTTTGTAGGATTTTATCCTTCTGTTTTATATTATTTTTTAATTTTTGCATTCCAGTGTGCGTCATTGAAAAAAATACATTTTAAAAAATTCATAACTCGACTGAAAATTGCTGCACATTTAAAAGCCAAAATTATTTTAGTTTTTAAATGTACTTAAAACATGTAATAAATATCAATTTTGTTATCAAGTAATAAATATTATTACTTTGAAATATGTGCTACGTGTGTAAAAATAAGAAAATCCTGGAACACGTCTGTTTTTAATTTTTAAAATAAAAATAGTATTGGACAAATAAAATATATGTAATAATGACTAAAATTTATATATACATAATCTCTATTAACCTTTTGACATGATTACATTATTTACATATTTTTTAAATAAACAAGACTGTCACATGGGCTATTGACCTAAGGTCTTTCGGCCCTAGAATGCGTATATACGTGAATTAGATTAATTTATTGTATATTGGTTTGAATCGGACTTTTCGGAGCTACTGAACATAAATATAAATTCATTGAGCCATGTTACATTTAAAAGTAAAAGTTGAATTTGATAATTGCCGTTTAGATTGAAAAAGTACGTGTAATATAAATTAAATATGAGTTAGTTTTATTCAGCGTGTGTTAGTTTGGAACGGATTTTGAGTTGTGTAGCATTCATTTAAACGAATTCCTTTTAAAATTTAAAGGGAAGGTCGAACGCAGGTACTAGGGATGAAGAATGGGAACATCTGGCAACATAAAAGCCAAGGTTGCCAGCCCTATAAATTTTCATAGTTACTTACATAATAAAAAATTGGGCCGTTGAATGTTTACATCAAGGTTATCATTTTTTTTTTGAAATTAGATCGTCTGTAACTTTAAAAAATGGCTACTTATTTTTTTTCTATTATTTCGGATTTTTATAGACCTGTTGTTTCCCTTTATACGAAAGCATAACAATTATACTGTGTTATTAAACAGACACTGGCACTATTTTAATGTACTTAACTAAAATTATTTCAAGCACCAGTGCAAAATGTAATTTTATTAATACATTATGCACTTAAATTATTTCAAAGTTATTTCTCGATTAATTCTGCCAATAAAATCGCTGTATTTGTTTTTCTCTTCTAAATAATAACGGTTATATGGAATAAACTTGTAATACTTTGGTTTTCATTTAATTCTTATATATAGTGCACGCAGTACAGTATGGAATAAATTCAGTAAAATCAAAATAAAATATTTTTGGAAAAAATCCTCATGTCAATTTTCTTTGATAAAAATACACATTTTTTCATGAAAGTCGATTTTCAGCCATCATTTATTTTTGTGTAAAGACGTCATCGATTTTTTTTTTAATAACAACTCATTCATTGCCCGAATTTTCCGGGCTAAACCAGCGCATTTCATCTCTTATGCAATGTTCAAGTTCAGCTAAATTTTGTGGTCTGTTAAAAATATTAAAGATGTTCTAGAAAGGCTTGTAATTATTCATTTTTTCCTCCTTTTATTCTGCAAATATTATAACCGTTAGTGGGTGAATGGCTTATAAGCCAAATCCAATAAAAAAAAAGAAGGGCTTGCGAATTGTCTAGAAATCGATGGATTTCCATCAACCCTAATTTCATGAAATAAATATTCATTACTGTAGTATTGTATACATTTTTATCTGGATGTTTGTTATTAAATATTTCATCTGCTTTCCGATACGTTTTATAATCTTCAATCACAATTAATTTCTATTTTTTCTCCAAACTCAATGTCACCGGAATTACTATTCATTTATAATTTTCAAATATCTGACGTTCAATGACAGACCTGTCACTGTCATTGCAACATTTGAAATATCAATGTGCATGTACCACTGTAGAGAAAAAGAAAAATTACAAAATCTTATTTTTATCACTGGGCAGACATGACTGTATGTTTAAACCCAATTTTAAATTCTAAATAACTTTTCTTTATAACAGTTCTTGATATTGTCAATAATAAAGGTACTTTATTCTGGAACAAAATTCATATTTTCACACAAACTCCGTATATTACTGAAAAATTTGACATCTGATGATTGCATTCTAGGTTTTGGACCATGCAGAACTTTTTATAAAGAATAACTTTTTTCCCTAAAAGTAACTTTCAAAGGGGATAGTTGAGAAGCTGCAAACAAACAGCATTCATTGCAATGCAGAAAAAATATTAAATATATTGATTGTATTTTTAATTGCGGACTTTTAAAGTTTTCATCTTAAGTTTTAAGTGGTACTATATTAAAATTTAATTATTTAACTGTTGATATGTTAACTTTGATAACCGAAACAAGAGAACAAGAAATTGTAATTAATGTCAATGTCATTTTACTAAAAATTAAGCTAAAACCTATGGATTACAATCTATTGTCTGTTTTAATAATGTTCTAATTATAAGAACAATTAGGTCGCTGAAAAGAGATAAAATTTTAATATGGATTTTAAGCAAATATTTTCATTAAAACGTAAGTTAAAATATGGTCCAAAAGTTAATTGGCAAAATATTAACGGCTGTGGTAATACAATACACGGCATATTATAACATACCCCCGAAAGCAAAATCTATTAATAATATATCATCTAAACCTATAATTTAACTAAATTACAAAAAAAAACATTTAATAGTAAAATATGTAAATTTAGAAAAACAAATTGAAATTGTATTAAATTATTATTAAAATATTTGATAGGATTAAAATTATTTACCATTTTGTGCCAGTTATTAAATTGAAATCACATAAATTCAATGGACAATTGACTCTTAGCTCGATTCATACTAGATGATATTTATAATAATCATAATACTGATAAAAAATGGGTGGTCAATTTTCTATGTTTTAAAATGTTCAAAAATGTTTAATAAAGAATATCTGAATATTATTTTATATTATGTTCTTAGTATTATTTGAGATATTTTTTACTCTTCGCCTTGTCATTGACAAAATTAGTTTTAATAAAATGTAAATTTAACCTATTCATAAACAAATTAAATTTGGAATTTGGAATTTTACCATCTTTTGAAAACAATTGAAATCCTGGCAGTCATACCAGAGAGACGGTAAAGGCATGGAAATGCACACCTGTGGCTGATTTCCTCACTGAAGACGAGATTGCGTTAATGCACTAAATCCTATTCGTTTAAAATTTATGAAGCATTTTTTGAAACGTATACAATTGTGCATTTGTCCCTGAAGATGTTAAATAGAATTATAATACGACCGAATAACTTTAAATAAGAGCCTCAAATTCAATTTAATAAACTTATAGGAAAGTAAACAAAAAATAAACTAAGCTAACAAAAATTATAAAAATATATTATATGTATGATCAATTGCTGAATGTCTAACAATTAAATAATTTTTAAAATTATATTATATTATCTTTACTTTATTCAGTAATTAAGAAGAAATAATTATTGTTAATTATTAAATTAATTATTTATTTAACCAATATAATTACTTATTATTATTATAACAGATTAAAATATGATATGTATGCAACTAGAAAAACAATTCATAAGAGCAGAAATGATTTCTAGGATATTATCCGGCTCCAACCCAAATATATATGCGCCGAAGAAACTCTCAGTATCAAATTACTGGCAACGTAACATTTTTTTGTAGAGGGCGCTACCAACTAAACACTACTGAAGTTGCCACAAATATGAGTGTGTGTACCACATGCAAGATCCTGAATAGTGGCGTCTTTTACACATTTTTAAAAAAAGTTGCATAACTTGTGTAAAAGGTACTTTTCGTAAATACTATGATAATGAATAAATGTATTTTGTTGATCATAATATTCAGTGTAAATATCGTTAGTCTAAGTTAACAAGAAACGGAGAAATCACCAGAGAAAATTGTGGCACAGTGTGTAAGTTGCCACAATTCCGTGCGTCCGCCACAGTTCAGGATGAGGCACACACAAGTTGCCACAAGTATAGAGGAACACACACACACACACACACACACACAATTTTTTTTTTTCCAAAAATTGTTGAAATGGCATCTAGGGACCCCAAAACGGATATTTCCGTAAAAAAAAAATTTGAAAAAAAAATCACGATCACAATACTTTCTCGTACTTCGTAACGGAGAAAGTAAAAAGGGATTACAAAACATTGATAGAAGTAACACAAAATAAATATAAGAATATCCTTAATAATGCTTCAAATAAATCTGCCAGGATTTGGGAATTGGTTAACGAGAAATTGAATAATTGGGAAACGAATAAAATTGAGAAAATCGTTGATAGTGAAACAACATATAATAGTCCTGTCATTATATCTAACATATTTGCACAATACTTTGCAAATGTGGTTACTGACAATATGTTATAGCACTTTGGAGCAAACATATCACAGACTTGCACTGGCTGTATAGCATTTTCAAAATCGTTTGCATTCTTGCCGGTGGACGAAAGAGAAGTTCAATTTTAAATTTAAAAAATTAAAAGAGCCAAGATGGTCTATCAACATCTTTTGTCAAATTTGTATTAAATGAGTTAGTGGAGCCATTAACCTATCTGATAAATAAATCAATTGAAGAATTGGGAATTTTCCCAACAGTTTTAAAAACTGCAGAAGTGATACCCATTTTCAAGAAAGAAGACCGAACTCTCAAGGAAAACTACCGAGCAGTGTGCCTGTTAAGTATAATATCAAAAATAATAGAAAGTGTTGTGAGTGACCGTTTATGGTGTTTTTTAAATAAATTCCACTATTATCAGCAACTCAACATGGATTTAGACAATCTTTTTCAACGGAGATAGCTTTTTATCAAATGATAGATCATGTCAGTAAGGAGATAGATGAAAAACATTCCATGGCAGTGTTACTTTTTGATCTGTCTGATGCATTTGATACAGGATTTTTAAAGTATAAATTGGACAAACTAGGAATACATGGAAATATTTTAATAATGAGGAATCAAATATTTTTATTGTATATTAATGATAAGTACTACCATATTAGTTGCGGAAGATGAATTAATTTCGCTGATAATACGTTTGTCATTGTATAATCTTCAGATCCAGATTCACTAGGACGAATAATACAGCAAACTATAGATGAAGTAAGGTGTTGGTGCGATAAAAATAGACTTATTTTAAATCAAAGTAAAACCGAATCTCTATATTTTTATTATACTAAGATTCCAGACAACATCCCATGTAATCATAAAAAAAACAACAAAATTCTTGGGTTTGGTTATTGACTCACAATTTTCATGGATTCCATATACAGGGTCTTTTTTTAACTCAGAACATATGATTGTTAATGTCTATGTTCTATGTCATAATAATCACATCAACGCATTGCAATGTATTGACAATGTAGGCAACCATACTTACACTCAGTTTTATTTAATTGTCAAAATTGTGTTATTAATAAAAATGTATTACAGCACCGAAGAAAGAGTACAGATAATTAATTGGTACAAAAGTGGGAACAGCATTTGACGTGTTAGAGATTTGTTTTCGGTTGAGTATCCGAGCAGACAAGTTCCATCCATCTCAACAATTTGTAATATTGTCCATCATTTTGACAAATCACATTTTAACGGAAGAGGTGAAACTCAACATTTTATGTTACGTAGAGCAGAACCCCATATCATCGTTAAGAGTTATGGCAGCTCAGTTTGAAATAAGTTCAGCTTCTGTTTACAAGAAGAGTTAAAAAGAGCCTGTAGATTTTGTTTGTAACAAACTAAATAAAGCGTATTATGCAATTTTAAAATTAAAAGGAACGGTGTCTACACCCAATTTATTAGAAATTTATTATGCAGTTGCATATTGTCACCTATCATATAACATCATTATTTGGGAAAATCTGCACCGAACAGTAGGATTTTTATACTACAAAAAAGAATATTGCAATTAATATATAATATACCACCTAGGGATTCCTGCAGGGAAATATTCGCAAAAAAAATGTACTTACATTTACATCCATTTACATATTAAGGTGTAGTGTATTTGTTAAAAAAAACATTCATTATTTTGAAAGATACTCAGATTATCACGAGTACAATATGCGGCATCGTAATAGTATTTCAGTGGTCGGCCATGACACGGCCCAGTTTCAAAGAGGCCCAAATCATAATTGTGTGAAAATTTATTAAAAATTATCGGTCATTGCAGCCGGATTTAGTTTTTTATTAAAAGAAAAGAATAATTTTTTCACACATGGGATTATATGGTAAATACTTCACAAATAACTCAAAAACATTTATTTATTTATTGTAGTTTGTTGTTTATTTAGTATTATTATTTTATATTATTTTATGACCACCAGGAAATTACGAACAAATGTAAATATGTATTTCCTATTATATTAGCAATGTGAATCAATAGAAATAAAATAATGTATCTATTACAAGGAATTCGAACGAAACTTAGGTAACTTATTGGGTTAGGTCAGACGCACGCGACAATATGCGAATAACACGCACTACCAAGTGAATAAAATATTTTGAGCACATAGAACATGAGTAGAGCAGTTCATTGTAGAGCGTTGGTGTTATATAACGGGGACTAGGTACATTTCGGAAGTATCTGAATTTGTGGTAGCCCTGCAGGACCACATGACAACAAAGGGTTAAGGATATTAGAGTTTTATAATGAGTTTAAGAAAAATCTAAAAATATATCCATTTAACAATGTATGTTAGTAGTATAGATGATTATTTTTTGTAATGTTTGGTAATGAAACCATTTTTTTTGCAATATCTGTTGATTTTTATGGATTAATAAATGTGTTATTAATATTATTGCTAATTAATACAATTTACAATTTATTTATAAAAAAAATAGGTTCAACTGGTTATAATAACGATATATGTAATTTGATCAAAAACTCTAATATGTTATTGTATGTCGATGACATTAAAATATTTAAAACCGTTAAAGTTTAAGTCCATTAGTGATTGCGTATCTTTACAGGAAGATTTGGAAGCAATACTTTTGTGGTGTAATCTAAACCAAATGAGTCTTAACATTAGCAAGTGTTTTTCTTTGTCTTTCTATAGAACAAGCATTTACTTCAACATGCTTACAAGCTTCAGTCTATTGATCTACAGCGCAAAGCAGAAGCTAGGGATTTAGGGGTCATTTTTTATTCGAGTTTAAGTTTTTTCCCTCATATGCTAAATGTTTGTAACACAGCCTTGAGAAAATGGGGTTTGGTTTGGCATGTTAGTAAGGATTTGAACCCTGACTGCCTAAAAATTTTATTCTGTGCACTTGTTGTACGTTATCAGTTGGAATATGCTTCTTGTGTTTGGCGGCCGTATAAGATAGGGGATGTTGATATGCTTGAACAGATTCAAAACAAGTTCTTCAGATGTATGGAGTTCAAGATGGGAAGAGCGCATGTTCAGGGTAACTATTCATTTATTAAGTGTGTACTGAATATGCAAAACTTGAAGCTTAGAATGGATCAGATTGATGTTTGCTTATTGCATCGTTAAATCAATGGAAGTCTTGACAGTGAGCAGCTATTAATGTGTATCAATTTTCACTTGGCTCCAATAAATCGGTGCACACGATACACCATTTTTAGGCTCTCCACATACCGAACAACATTCGCTTCTAATTCCAATCCAATTAATCGAATGATGGGTATTTGTAATAAATATAATGAACAGGCTTCGTTTAATATTTTTGGATCTAATTATAACTCGTTTAAACGTAATCTTAAAAATGTTAGTTTAGTTTTAGTGTGAGTGTAAGCTATTAATTTAAGTATCTTTTTGTAAAAAGGAGATTTTTTCCGTTAATAAACTTTATTATTATTCTGCTTTTAAAGATATTTCGATTTTGCGTTATAGTTTCACAAGTAATTATAATTATTTTTGTTAATCAATGAAAAAATATTGCTTTCTTATAAAAACGAAAATATTATGTGTACATTTCAAAAGACAGTATTTTATTCTGGATTCATAAATAACCAAAACATCTGATAAGTTCAATTAAAAAAATTGTAACTGGAAGATATTTCCGGTTAAATTGGGGGGAGGATAAAACCTGTGTAAATAAGAAAGGTTTTACTAACATAATCCCCATAGACCAGCGCATGAGATTTCTTGCAGAAAAGTTCGCATGTAATGATGAAAATGCGGACATCCTAAATCAAATGCATCCCTAGAAATTCCAATATCCTTCCTAAATTTAAACATCCTTTCTGCACCCTCAAAGACATACATTTACTCAACTTACGATGTGTATGAACTTAGAATGAAGATAATTCTATATATATACAGGGTGTTTCAAAATTCATGCACTAAAAATTTTCTGCGTACTCCTCCTAGATAGCAAGAAAAAAAATCCTTATGACAAATCTCGATTTTCTACAAAATAAAATGGATCTAATTAAGCCCTTCGCAGAAAAATTAAAGAGACGCCACTGTTCCCTATCAATTAATACTTTCGTTCGCTTGTATAAAAACAAACGGTGTCGATTTCAAGTGTTGACGCATGAATGAATGGTGACCTAATTTTGAACGCGCAGTTGAAATAATTTTATCTATACATAAATAGTCCGGTGCGGGTTGATAAAATCGACACACAAATTTCAAGTTCACCTTATTTATTATGCTTTTTTTTATTGTTCCTGCTTCCTACACTTATAATTGTATCTCCTGCATATCAGGAAAAAAATTATAAAATGGCGGCAAGTGAAGACGTTTGTGCCATTAATATAAGCAAAATGTGCGATAAACAAATCAAAGTCACTGATGTATCTACGCAGTGCTTTAGATTGTGAAACAGTCTTGTGCATGGAACGTGCACAGGCTTAAAAGACAGAGAACTACGCCTATTAAATGGAAAGAAAAATATAGTGTGGTTATGTCCGGGGTGTATGAAGTATCGCCAAGAAGGTCAGTCACTGCTAACACTATTACAACAAATTAATACTACATTGCAAGAGCACAGTTTAATTATTAGACAAAATCACTCGGATCTGCTTAAAATCCAGGATAGAATCAATATAAACAATAGTAGCTCAGCCGAGAACCAAAGTAATCGTAGCAGACACCTATAAATTGATTTTAACAATAAACAAATCCCACCACAGAAACAGAAAACCTAGGACCCCAGCAATGATAATGTACCACGAATGGATAAACAGTTGCCTGAACCAAAAACGACGGCGAGAAATAAGCAACCAATCAACGCTAAAAATATTAACGTTCAACACGACAACGACGTGGAGAAAACGCTGAACCCCTCAACTCTAGGCGCCACATCCCTCTTAACAAAAGACGAATTTACTGAGGTTAGGCGCAGAAGAACGTAGAAAATAATTGTAGGAGTCAAAGAAAACAGGGCGATTACAGCGGTAGAGAGAACAGCATGATTTCATGTTTCTTGCTACCCGCTAGATATCAGAAAAACTACACGAATTATTAAGTTCCAGATTTAGTATCACCAATATACTGTGTGATAAAATAATTCCTAAATATGAAAATCCTACATTTAGCAGTTTCAAGATAGGAGTTCCATTTTCAAATAAGGAGGCACTTGAAGATGCAAGCTCATGGGAAAAGGGAATTAATGTATCCAGGTACCATTTTTTCCTCAATACCAAGAGAAATCTAGAGTTAATATAATCAATGAAAATACTCTACAATGTAACATCTCACAAATAAAATTGTGGCGTGTTCCTTGATTTGGTTTTTTCAAAATTTATCTAGTACGATTGTGTCTATATCAGATGATCCTCTTTTCAGTGACAGTTTTCACCATGTATCTTATACCTTATCTGTTAACACCAACGATATCCATGATTCTCTAGATTATTATGATATTGTTTATAACTTTAAAGCCGCTGATTATGGTAGCATTAATACATTTTTATCCAATATATCATGGCATGAATACCTCATGCATGATGATATAAATGTTATTGTGGATAAATTCTATCAGGTTTGTAAGTATGCTATTGAAAAATATGTACCAATTAAAATTGTAAAATCATCGTCACATCCAAAATGGTTCAGTTCTAGATTAATAAACTTAATTAAACTGAAGAAGAAAGCTCACAGCCAGTACAAATGTAGTGGTAATTATTCAGATTATGAACACTTTAAATCTCTTCGATCTCAATGTACAATTCTAAGTAATCAATTATTTTCCAACTATATGGATAAAATTGAAACTAATATCTGTACCAACACTAATTCATTCTGGAATTACGTTAATGAGTTAAGGAAAACATCAGGCTTTCCTAAGTCTATGTACTTTAAAGATACATCTTGCAATTCTGGTGAAAGCTGTGTTAACCTTTTTGCTAAACATTTTTCAAGCACTTTAATGATGATAACCTATTAATTAACGTAACTCCAGAATTTCCTATTAGCTCGGACTCTGTTAACTTATGTAATTTTAAAATTGGTATTTCCGACATCTTTGAAGCAATTAACTCTTTACCTGATTCCCTTAATCCAGGACCTGATGGTATACCAATTTTTTTTGTAAAACGATGTATTTTTTCACTTTGTACACCATTGAACAAAATTTTTAACGTTTCTCTCCATAAATGTGAATTTCCCTTGATATGGAAAACTAGTTTCATTCGGCCTATATTTAAAAGTGGTAGTAGAAGTAACATCGAGGACTATAGAGCAGTTTCAATTCAATCTACTTTTCCGAAATTATTTGACAAACTTATTGCAGATCAATTAATGTTTTCATGTAAGAGCATTATCTGCAACGAACAACATGGATTTTATGATGGAAGATCTACTGTATCCAATCTACTTGTTTATCAATCATATATTATAAATGCTCTTGAGAAATACGGTCAAGTGGACGCAGTTTATACAGATTTCTCCAAAGCCTTTGATCGTGTTTCTCATTCAATTTTAGTGAACAAATTACGCGCTATGGGCTTTGGAGTCTGTATAACTGAATGGATCCGAAGTTATTTGTCTGATAGACAACAATTTGTAAAAATCAATTACTGTTTTTAAAGAATCTTTTCACAGATCAAATTTTGCTAGAAATAATGCATTGTGCAGAATGTTCAGACTATGCAATCTGGTTTGTGTTTCCCCTAATTTTTTCCTGTACGATACATCTTACAATAAATTTAAACGCCATCTAAAATATATTGATGTATCACCATATATTGTTGGTATATAATGTTGTTATTAATTATTAATCTGTATAATTTATATAATCGTAATTCTACTTTTGTAATATATCGTTATTGTTATGTAATAGTTATATTGTGCAATATTTTATTTTGATTTCTTTATTGTATTTTTTATTTTAAATTTTTCTTGTAAAAAGGTTCGTCCGTAAATAAATAAACAAACAAATAAATAAATAAATAAAATATTTAAATGTATATAACTTTAAATTGCTACACTGCAATGTCCAATGTCTAAGCACTAGTTTAAATGAATTAAAAACAATTATTAATGAAACTAAAGAACTCAAAGTAATATGCATAAGTGAACACTGGCAAACCAGTGATCAGTTACAAACATACAATGTAGATAACGATTTTAAACTAATTTCATCTTTCCGTAGATCAAAAAATGAACATGGTGGTGTAGCAATTTATTGTAACTGTAATATTAAAGCGTCGCCTATAAATGTTATTAATATAATAGCCGTATCGAGACTAATTGAATGCGTTGGTATCGAATTAAAATTTGATAACTCTATAGTCAATACAGCATGTCTGTATAGACCACCGACCGGAGATTTTATAACATTCCTCAATATTCTAGATAAAATATTGGATATTCTAACACAGAAAAACTGTCCGTTCTTCATAGCAGGTGATTTTAATGTTAACACGCTAATTAAATCACATGAATCAATGTTATTTATAAGTTTATTACAATCCCATAATGCCATTCTATCCGTTAGGGAGGCTACTAGAACACATTACACTGGCACAATATCCTGTCTTGATAATATTATAACAAATTTGCCTCGTGAAGATATCTCCATCAAAATGATTACAACCTACACTACTGACCATACCGCACAGGTTTTAAGTTCAAATCTAGGTTTAAAAACGCCGCCCCGCCACAATAAAGGCAGATATTTCTCAAACAATGCACTTGAGGAGTTCTGCAATCACTTAGACGGCGAATTATTTTCTGACACATTCACAAGTGATAATGTAAACGAAAATTATAAACATTTCATGAATACGTTTATGCTTTATATGAACAAACATTTTCCAGTACGAAAATTCACAGTAACAAACAACAAACAAAAACATGTGACAAATGCGGAAATTGAACAATGTAAAGACCGTATTCATATGTATGAAGGGTTAGCTGTATCTTTACCGAATTCAAAATTCTTTTGAAAAATGCCAAAATACAATATGGTGACCTCTTAAAAGCTGAACAAAATAAACAATTTGAAAACCAACTAAAAAAATCGACTAATCAATCAAAATCATCTTGGAATGTTATATCTAATCTAGTGACTAATCCGAAAAAGAAGAAAATCACTTTACCAACAAGCAGTAATCCTTTAGAATAATCAAATGAATTTAATGTATTCTTTAAAGAAATTGCACCAAAACTTATCCAAAATAAAATTGCAAATCGTAGCACTTATACATGCAACATACCGCTAAATGACAATTGCTTCAAACTTCATCCTATAACAACTACAGATATCATAAATGTTGTAAACAAAATGGAAAACAAACTAAGTAGTGGAATTGATGAAATACCAATTGTAGTCGTAAAAAAGTGCATTAATAAGATAGTAGAACCCTTAAAACACATATTTAACAACTCTTTCGAAGCAGGTTTATATCCCGACAAAATGAAATATGCTGTTATACACCTATTTATAAAAAGGGCGATCCGGAGTTGTACGATAATTATAGACCCATTAGCATTCTGATCACCTACTCTAAAATACTTGAATCCCTAATGGCGTCGCAAATAATAATATTTTTTAACAGCAACAACCTCTTTTATAGTACACAACATGGGTTTTTAAAAGGCAGAAGTGTTGATACTGCACTGTATGACTATCTGCAGTATGTATACTCGGGTCTGGATAGAGGGAATGTAGTCAGTGGCATCTTTTTGGACTTATCCAGAGCCTGTGACACCATAGACCACTCAATCTTATTGAAAAAACTGCATCATTACGGCATTCGCGGGAATGCAAATAAGTGGATTGAATCAGATCTACACTGCAGAAAACAAGCTGTTAGAATAAAAAATAATATGAGTGGGGCGGATGTGCTTTCAGATACTCTGGATGTTCATATGGGCAGTCCTCAGGGAAGTATACTGGGCCCTCTTCTATTCATTATATTTATCAATGATATAAATAATCTCATTACGGACAACTGTCAATTTCTCAGCTATGCAGATGATTCGAACATACTTCTATTCGGTGGAACATTTATGGAAGTAAAAGGCATTGGTAATGTGGCACTCGAATCATTAGAAAAATGGTTTGCAAGCAATGCTCTTATACTTAACAAAGCTAAAACGAACTGTATATTTTTCAAAACAAGTCAAAAGACACCACAATCAATTAATCTTCATAATACAGTATACCCTTTTACTACCAGTACCAAATTCTTAGGCATAATATTAGATGAAACTTTAAGTTTCAAACTACACATAGAACAGCTTGTTAATAAACTCAGCATTTATCGAAAAACACAAACATTTCAATAACGAAAATATTTTATTACTCCTACTTTCATTCAAACATAAAGTATGGCATATTATTTTGGGGTAACAGTACAGATATAAACTCTGTCTTTATCATTCAAAAGCAGGCTTTGCGACTTATATATAACATGAGATACGACGCCAGTTGTAGAGGAATTTTTAAACAAGCGAACTTGCTAACATGCTATGGTGTATACAGGGTTGGGCATATGTGTCGGAACACCTGATTTCTGGCTAAACGTCTATTGATTTCTTATTACTTTTAAAAGAAATGTTTATTGGTTTATTTATTCTATTCAGTGACATACTTTAATTTTCAACAGCTGCTCTATTTTTCGAGGTATGACGTCATCAGCAATTTTTTTAAATGGATCACCCTGTTTTCTAAATATTAAATAAAATAATAGAAAATGAAATTTTTATTACAAAATATTGAGCATTTAAAAAAAATCATAATAAATGTTCAAAATGGTGACCTTCAGTAGCCTGACAATAGCCTAAACGATCAACGAAGGCTTTTAAAGAGTTTTGAATAGTCTGCAGTGGTATTTCTTGCACAGCCATATTAATTCTATCTTCCAACTCTTCTAACGACTGAGGTTTGGACTTGTAGACCACAGATTTTAAATGGCCCCAAAGAAAGTAGTCCAGAGGACTTAAATCAGGTGATCGTGGTGGCCATTCAATATGTCCTCTTCGACCTACCCATCTCTGTGGAAATATTTCATTTAGATATTGACGCATGTTAATTCCGTAATGAGGCGGAGCTCCATCTTGCTGATACCAAATACCATCTGACAATAGTTCGGGATTTAGCTCGTTTGGAAATAACCGAATTAATGCCGGAATAATTTGCTCACGCAAAAGTTGTAAATACCGGTTGGAGTTTGAATTTTCTCTAAGAAAGAATGGTCCGATGATATGTCCTCTGATTATCCCCGCCCATACATTTAATTTTTGAGGGTGTTGGGTGTGACTTTCTTCCATCCAGTAAAGATTCTGATCAGCCCAGTAGCGACAGTTATGTCGATTTACAAAACCATCGAGGCAAAATGTTGATTAATCAGAAAATACTATGTTATTAACAAAGTTACTATTAATTTCAATGTTATCCATCATTTCCTGACAAAACTGCATCCTTCTATCAGGATCATCTACATTTAATTCCTGCACTAAATGTACTTTATACGGATGAAAGTTATTTTTGGACAATATCCTCCTTACCGATCTCTGGCTAATACTATGATGTAAAGCTAATTTAGGTACTGACGTTTTTGGTTCTTCTTGTAGATTCAGAAGGACATCAAGTGAATTATCTTCATTTGTGGCCCATTTACGTCGACCGGATTTTATGCGATTTTTAACACTTCCTGTTTCGTGAAACTTTTGCACAACCCTTGAAACTGTTGATTTTGAAATATGAGAATTTCTATCAGGGAATGTTGCATTAAAAATATTGCATGCATCTTGTAGAGATCTCCGCCTATCTCCAAAACCAACCATCATTAACAACGTAATTCTTTCACGTTCACTTAGTTCACCCATAATTGAACAGCAATGTTAATATTTAACACGGAAACTATCTATCAGTGACAGTAAACAAAAACACACAAATGTTTTATCAGAAAGCCGTGGAAAAAAGATGAAAGTCAACTTGTGACGGATTGAATTATTTTATTTAATATTTAGAAAACCACAAGTCGCACACCCACCAAACCCTATATCATTGTAATTGTTGGAAAAGCATCTATTCGAAAATGTAAATATATACAGGGTGATCTATTTAAAAAAATTGCTGATGACGTCATATCTCCAAAAATAGAGCAGCTGTTGAAAATCGAAGTATGTCACTGAATAGAATAAATAAAGCCATAAACATTTCTTTTAAAAGTAATAAGAAAACAACAGACGTTTAGCCAGAAATCAGGTGTTCCGACACATATGCCCAACCCTGTATATACTAGAGTGTTAAATTTTTGTGGAAACACAGAAACTTATTCCAAATAAATCGGTTACCGAACTTGCACAACACAAGACATGGTATCGAATACAGTTTTCCAAGTCATAGGTTAAGTTTCTTTGAGAAAGGTCCTTGTTATACCTGCATTAAAGTTTATAATAGCCTCCCTAATGAGATAAAAACGGCAAAGTCTTACTCAATTATGAAAAGTTTGCTTTTAAAACTGCTTGTGGACTTAGAACCATATAAACTGAAAGACTTTTATGATATGAACAGAACATAATTTTTGTTTGATTAATTTTGTATCAATATTGTTTTCCTCGTTATATTTGTTTTGTTACTGACCTGTTTTCATGTAATTGCAGTGTATGTAAATCTTGTATATATGTATATATGCTGTGAGATCATCGAAAATAAATGTATTATTATTATTATTATTATTATCACGGGGGGTAGGTGCTGTAAAATGATATCCCTTTGTTACCCAATGCCCAGACCTAATTTGAGATAACACATTTTTAGAAAGTCCGTAAAAATATCTGTTTCCAGGAAGACACAAATCGGTTTTAAAAAATCCAATTCCATACTCGATGGTACATTGACCTAATTTGTGTGCTGCGTCAATTAAATCGACACCGTTTGTTTATCTAATGCTGACAGTACAAGCTCGAGAGACGAAGATCCCAGATCAGACGAGCGCAAACATGTACGTGGTGTTCTCGCCTCTTTCTACACGCGAACGAAAGTATTCATTGATAGGGAACAGTGGCGTCTCTTCAATATTTCTGCGAAGGGCTTAAATCCATGGTATTTTGTGGAAAATCAAGATTTGTCATAAGGATTTTTTTTCTTTTTATCTACGAGTACGCAGAAAATTTTTGGTGCATGAATTTTGAAACACCCTGTATACAGGCTGGTGTAAAAATGGCGGATTAACTCAATGGTACGTTTACTTCGAGAGCATGGAAAAAATAATTCAAAAAAATTGGTATTGTATTTTTTCAAGGATGTGAACACTAGTGCAAATTATTTCATTACTCAAAATTTGCATAACATTTATTATTTACACTTGGGCTCATCAAATAAATTTTGCAGAGATGCCATCTATCATACATCTCAATATTATACAGTGCATTTTATTTAAGTGTAGCCAATGGGATTTCAATAGTAAAAATTGTACCCCACGTTAACTTTTGTTGTCGTGCAAATTTAAAAATTTTATTTGTTTTTATCAATAAATCAAACATTTTTCTGTGAAATGTTCATTATTAGAAGGACATAAACATGTTAGAATTTTTGCTTTCAAAGTTGAAATTAATAACACAAATAATTAAGCCAAAAGATCAAGTTGGCGCAAATGTCAAAACAAGCATAATGCACTTTGTTGCGGCCATAAGCCGCTGCATTATTAAATAAGATAAATGTATAATTAAGTAAATTCCATAATGTCACTGCTAATATCCGATTTCAATTTACGACACTTGTAATTTCTTTGAAATGGAATTCTATTGTGCACAATGAACAATAGAATTCCGTCAAAATATTTCACAAATTCGTCTAGCACCCAAATGAACGACGGGGCGACTTACGAGTGCATAAAGTGCGTCCTTGGGTAGTGTTATTTGTTCAGTTCAAGAAAGCGCAATTACGGTTCACATCTGGTGACCAAACGGGCAGGATCACCGGATTCCAGCACCGTCGCCTTTTGAAGGGATCATCATCTCAATACCCTCACCACTCCGGCAGAAAGGAAAATCATGTGGTTCCACCACCCTCACACTGCCACCCTCGCGAAATTTTTATTTGTAATGTAAATTAATGTATTGATGATTTAAATTAATATACTTGTACAGTTAAACAAGTTACATTTTTTATTTGATGACAAAGTTCATCTGGTCCTTCGAACTATTCAACATACCCGTTTTATCCAAACCCTTCATTGTACTTTTTTGAAAATGAGTTGTAAAACTCGTAACACTTGTCATGAAACTGTTAATAAAAACATGAAACTAAACTTCTTTCTTTCGATAACCCTTTAAAATCTAGCAAACAGATGGCATCACAAATGCAGAATTAATATTTTGTTTAGTAAGTACTAACCTTCAAAAAGTAGCTGTAAAAATTTTATGAGGATCTGACGTTTTGTTCAAAAGTTACGGTGACTTTAGTGAAACAATTTTCTTTATTTAAAAAAAAATGGAAAAATCAGAATTTCGTGCTTTGATAACACATTGCTTTTTAATGGGAAAAAATACCGTTGAAACGAAAGCATGGCTTGATAAGTGTTATCCGGAATCTGCACCAGGAAAATCGACCATTTTGGTTTGGTAGACCAAAAACACCAACGAGTAGATGATTCCCAGAGCAGTTTAGACCTATTTCGGCGAAATAAAAAAGACTTTTTGCGTCGATATGTAACGATGGACGAAACATGGATTCACCATTACACGCCAGAGTCAAAACGGCAGTCAGCTGAGTGGACAGCAGCCGATGATCCTCGCCCGAAGCGGCCAAAAGCGCAACGGAGTGCTGGAAAGGTTATGGCCTCCGTATTTTGGGATGCGTACGGTATTTTATTTACCGACTACCTTGAAAAAGGTAAGACAGTCAATAGCTATCTCTACATGGCCCAATTGGATCGTTTGAACGAGGAAATTTCAACGAAACGGCCCTAGAGGCAAAAAAAGAAAGTGATCTTTCATCAAGACAATGCACCGTATCACAAGTCTTTGGCTACGATGGCAAAATTGCATGAACTGCGCTTTGAATTGCTTCCGCACTCACCCTATTCTCCAGATTTGGCCCCCAGCGACATTTACCTGTTCGCAGATCTAAAAAAATTATCGCCGGAAAGAGATTTGGCTCAAATGAAGAAGTAATCGTCGAAACAAACGCTTCTTTTGAGGCCAAAGACAAATCGTTCTTCAAGAAAGGTATTGAAGTGTTAGAAAGGCGCTGGAATGACTGTATCGATCTTGAAGGAGATTATGTTGATGAATAAAACAGAATTTGACCGAAAAAATTGTATTTTCTTCATTAGACCGGAAACTTATCAGCCGATGTGTTAAACCTGCAGTACACATAAATCCTTTTCTTTTTTAACCTATACCTATTCTACTCTGTGGTCTTAAGCACATACTACCAATAACCATTGTAAGTATTAATATAATGAGATTCATAATAATAGAGGATGTTACTTATAACACTCACAAATCAACAAATATTAATATTAGTCAGTTATTATTTTTGTCAGATTTAACCCTTTGACCTACAACCACGAGTACTCCTCGTGTTTAAATGTTCGGGCCAAACACAACGGCCACGAGCATATCTCGTGGCACACTGCTTGCCAATCACATCGAGCACGAGCTCAACTCGTGGCGCAGCGCTTGCGTTAGTAGTGCTGCACAATGAATGCATTTTCTTCTGAAACAGAATTTTTTGAAGTCCATATTTTACGTTTTCAGTTGTGCTATGAAAAAGCATAAATTTGTGCCCATACAATTAGGCACGCCTCAGTGGGACTTGTTTCTGCTGCTATTCCGTCGCGTCTGCATGGGTTGAATCGGTACATGTGTGTCGCGACTGGAGCGCTATTAAAAGTGCACGCATTCGGACGTAAGGAAAGTAGGCCAAAGGGTTAATTTATTGATTTAATTTGCATAGCATGGGCACTTTTGATTATACGATAGTTTTTAATATAACTAGAATATGTTTTTTTAGGTCCACGATTATTATTCTCTATATGTCAATATCTACTATCGTATCATTACCTATTATGTTCATTTTATGTTAAACATGTATTGATAATTATTAGGATCATAACAGTACTATAATTCCATAAAGCCTTAGTTACTCATAACACATTAGTTATGAAACAACAAACGTTAACCCTTTGTACTCATAACACATTAGTTATGAAACAACAAACGTTAACCCTTTGGCCTACTTTCCTTACGTCCAAAATGCAGCAGCAGAAACCAGTCCGACTGAGGCACGCCTGGCGTGCCCAATTGTATGCGCACAAATTCATGCTTTTTCATGGCACAACTGAAAACGTAAAATATGGACTTCAAATAATTCTGTTTCGCAAGAAAATGCATTCATTGTGCAGCACTACTAACGCAAGCGCTGCGCCAGGAGTTGAGCTCGTACTCGATTTGAATGGCCCAAGCGGCTCGCCACGAATTGAGCTCGTGCTCGATGTGATTGGCACAAGCGGCGCGCCACGAGATATGCTCGTGGCGCATATTGTGTTTGGCCCAAACATTTAAACACGAGGAGTACTCGTGGTTGTAGGTCAAAGGGTTAATAAGAATGTGCAAATTTCGAGATTATAATTTTTATACGTCGGACATAATTTATTGATTTGATTTTCATTTAGGACCATCGATGATACGATAGAGCTTTGAATATAACTTGAATATTTGTGATTTATAATTGTTTCGGAAGTTTTTTATTCTCAATTATGAAAAAAAATTAATTGCTCACGTTTGCATTATGTAAAATATAGCGAAGAATAAACTTTAGGTTCACAAAATTTTAATAAAAAATTCAGTGAAAAATTCGAAAAATTTCCCTTAAAAATCCATTAGATTTGCTGACAGACAATGGCAAGAATCATCACAGGAGATAATACGTAAATGGCAAACATAAAGACATTACTATGTCTATGGGTATTAGGTTATGTACAAGGTAGGCAAAATTTGATGTTTCTAAGGGGGATCTTGATAACTATAATAGATAGAGAAAAATTGATGCCGCATCCTCGATTTCTTTTTTGAAGAAAAACTTAGTGCTGAAAATTAAATTTATTTATCATCTTTTGTTTTCGAGCCAATTTCTCCATTTTTTATATATTGCAATATCTCTGTTGTTAATCATTTCACAATAATGAAAGTTATATGTTGTTCAGGCACTTTTTTGAAAAGGATAAAATAAGCTTAATAGAATTCTAATATCTTCATTAATATGATTTATAACATAAAGTTGTGTTTTTTTAAATATAACCGATAATTGGGTTAGGCCTATTTTATTAGATTATTTTTTTCTCTTTTCAACGATATATCGGGTGTGTATAAATTGGTGGATAATCTACGCGTGGCGATATTCTTCCTAAAATTCTCTGAATAGAAAATGTCGATGCAAAATTGTTGTATCATACCCCATAGGCCATCAGGAGCCATTTAAAAGAAATGTACATTTGGCAACATAGCATTAACGAGCTGTCCTGTTTTTTCAATAATCTCATGATTAATTATGTGGGTTGGGTCACAGTAGAAGAGTAATAATGTTAGAGCGGGGTTTATTTACAGATGTATATGCAACGTAAAACAGATTATGAGTAAATAGTGTCGAGAGAAGTCTATTTTGACACGCGGGACTAATACAAACCAATATAATGAGAAAAGCAGAATTGACACAAAATTGGAACTAGTAAGTTTGAATGAATTCCTTGTGTCAAAAGTGACAAACGGTTGTCGGCATTGCCAGCTCTACTTTTTATGAAAATAAGCTAATTAAGAAGTGTTATAAATATACGATTGAGATAGAAAGATAGCACGCACTGACAAATAATTTTCTATATTAACTATTTATACTACCGAAATTGCAAGGGTTTTCTGCAATTAATATTGAATAATAACCTATGTTTAATGACTGGATGTTCAGTATTCAAGGACCTCGTGAAGGCTCAGGAATCATGGTACAACATTTTAGAATTGAGATATACTGTTTATAATTTCTGGAAGAATATCGTCACTTGTAGATTATCCGTCAATTAATACACACCCCATATCGCATGTGGGGGTTCTATCTGTAATTTCATTAAATTTCTATTAAAAATTATTATTTTTGAAACATCAAATACATTTTCTCAATTTCATCTTAGTTGGCTTGTGTTATTTATACATATTAATTGTTTTTTTATTAAACAAACGAATTTTCCTTCGAGACCAAAACGATATGATAGTGACAAAGCAGAAAAATCAGCTATAGGCGTAATTAGAGCTGAGCCAACTATTTCAACTAGTAAAATTGGGAGAAATCTGGGATTTCAATTTTGAAAAACATAAATTTAGGCCTTACATTATTCGAACAACATTTACAAAATCTTCAATTCCAACTCTTTTTACTGTTGTATTATTTGGACGCACCAAGCATACATTAGCTTTGCAGGAATATTTAACAGACATAAGGCACATTGTTGGTCTAATTCCAACTCTCACCATGTTGTTGATATCCAGACGCTTTGGTTTTAATGTGTGCCCTAATAGGAAACAGAATTTTACCATATGAAATTTATGAAGGAAACCTTGACAGACGCACGACATTATAAAATTTTAGACCAGATACATTACCATTCAACGAAGAACTATATTCTTTCAGTAAGATGGTGCACCAGCCCATAATGCAAGAATAGTGTCAAACCTATTGATTATTAATTTTGGGAATAACTGGATAGGAACAAATGGACCTATAAAGTGGCCACCACGATCATACGATTTGATGCCGCTAGATTTCTTTCTCTATCTATTAAACAGGGTGTCCCACCGAGATGGTACATTAAAAGTATATGGACTTGTAATTAAAGTACTGTAATAAGATTTTCAGCATTTATGTAATTGAGGGTGCCCTTTTCAATTAAAATATTTTATACAAACAAATGGCAACCATAACAACAACTAAACTGTTGGGCAATGAAACTGCTATCATTTCATTGGCTGAAATCATTTGATTGGACGTCACCTGTGGAGAAAATGATTCGGCCGAGTAATGGACAACTTTCTCAATCAAAAATGATTCAGCAACGTTTATATTATTTAATAGGATACGAAAAACACACTTTCATAAACGTCAAAATTTCTCCGGTGGAGTGCTCAACAGATTAGTGTTTTAGGTACATTCACATATACACTCTTTCGCGGATTATTGAATACCGTTCTAACCGTGCGTTACTTACACAGGCCGTACAGGACAAATTCTAGTGTGTGAATGCCAAAATTGTGTTATATCCGTCGCGATTGGAGTGGCGCGTAGAATTTTAAGCAGACTAAAAAATTTCAAGTATCTAATCCCGTGCGAGATAGGCGGAGACAAACAGTGTGCGTTTTTACATTGTGCGATGTTTTTGCATTTACACGTACGTTCCTTTGCCCGGGATTGGAAAGGGACAGTCCAATCGTGTGGGATTGCGCGTACATGTGAATGCCGCTTTTAAGTAGTAGCCTGTGCTCCACCATATTTGTTTTGTTACTATGGTTACCATTGAAAACATGTATTCATAAACATCCTAATTTTGTCAGCGGAATGCCTCAATTTGCAAATATGAGAAAAATTCTTCGTTATAATTTAATATAAACAGAAAAATCTTTAGGTAATTATTTAATATAATGCGAAAAAGTATAGTATTAAACTCATGAACAAGTGCCATTGCCACTCGGGTAAATTGCAACACTCGCCTACGGCTCGTGTTCTTCTTCACCCTCGTGGCAATGGCCAACTTTCTCACTCATTTAATAATATACTGTTGGTTTAAATCAACAACACTTGTTTTTTTTAATTTTATTTCTAGGCCCACTTGATAAATTACATTCCCATTGTTTTTCTATTGCACAGAAAATTGACCTATTTTTACAAACATGTTAATATCTTGGAAACGAAAGATGATAGGCATAGGGAATGCTCATATAGATCAATGCAGAATAGAATTCTGCTTCGGAATATATAAAAATATACAGGGTGTTCCATTAAAAAAAATCGAGATTTAATGCTTTAAAGTTGACTAAATGTGGTATGAAATTTTGAACACTCTTAATTTTATTTTTCCAAAAATAAATCACCACTGGGTACCTCCGGGTATTGGCTTTTTACGGCCAACATTACATCCCTTCAATTTTGTATATGTATTTTTAAAATTAATTATGAAAAAGCACAGCATTTTAAAAAAAAGTCAAATAACTCAAAAACGCTTAAATTTTGAGGTTATGTTACTTAATAATTTTTTTCACAGAATTTTATGTGTAATCCAAATTTGCAATAAAAAATATAGCATTCCATTTAAAATAAGGAAGTTGGTGTCGACTTCCGGTGTAAACGGAAGTCGAATAATCTTGAAAATATTTTAATTGAAAAGGGCACCCTCAATTACGTAAACGCTGAAAATCTCATTACAATACATTAATTACAAGTCCATATTCTTTTAATGTACCATCTCGGTGCGACACCCCCATAAACACGTTGAATTTCCCCTTACAAAAATGTAGTAATTTGTAGTAACCGATGTGTTATTACTAAATTGGAATCTTGATAAATTTCTAATTAGTCATTTCAATGCACCAATACTGTATGTAAAAATTCATTCTTTCATCTCCAATCCCTCTTTACTTTATCCGTTATGAAGTATGAGGAAGTATTGTGATCGTGAACATTTTTTCAGTTTTTTTTACGGAAATAACCGTTTTGAGGTCCCTTGAGACAAAAGATTTATGGAAAAAAAAAATCCGTTTGTACGTGTCTGTCCGTACGCGCTGTATCTCAAAAACTAATAGAGCAATTGATATGAAACTTTGAACATACGTCTTATTTGACAATCTGAAGAACTGAAAAGCTACAGGATTTTTTTCTAACTTGCCAAACATAGTGATGTCCTTGTTCCCATCAAGCCAGGCCTTAATAAGTTTTCGAGCAGCCCGCATTTTCTATTTTATTATAATTTATTTGTACCGTTCCGTTAAAAAAAATATAGAAGGCAAGGCGGCAAGATGAGTATATCTGAGGCAGTTAGTACTTGAATTGATGAATCCTTATCTTCAGGATGTGTCAAATAATACACAATTGTCAAGCCAACAATAAAAGGAAATATTGCAAATTTTGCTATAGCAAAAATTATGTTGAATTCATATGTTTTTATCCTACACAATGCCAAAGTTCGATTTTCCCGACTGCATTGGGACGCGAAAGTAAGCATTTGCGTGGCGAGCCTGGAAAAATTAAAAAAAAACGGCTAGCCCGGAAAAACAAGTTCACACGGGCTGGCCAAGAGGGCACATTTGTATATCTGTCATTGCGACTGCCATACTTCAAATTTCAGTTTCATAATAAAAATAAGCATGGACAAGAGTAGTAAACCTGGTTTATTACGAAGCGAAAAAAGTGACGAATCTGACTACGGATTTACTACCCCACAAGAAATTAGTAGAAAGGCCAAAGAGGTATAGTCGGGCCGCTGAGAGCTTCCTGTGACTCATCGCTTAAAATCGCATGAATCAAGATTTAAGTAAACGTATGTCCGTAAGAAAATTTAGTGCCGCGCTGATTTTCATCGGCGGGATATTTAAAAATTCTCGCGCACCACCTAAACAAACTTTTTACGGTTATGTTATTTGACGAGCGCTCGCGTGTTTTGTGTTTTTATATGAAGCGTGCCAATGCAATGCAAGAGTCATGCGTGAGCTTAGACCTACGTTTACGCTGCCCTATTCTTTAACACGCAGACACACGTTCGTCTTTTATTTCATACTGTTTCGTACATGATAGAAAAAGATAGATATAAAATGCAAAGCAATTCTTAGTACGAAAATGCATGAGTCACCGTCAGGTCTCAACGAATGAACTATAACACTAAATTTATTACCTGAGCTGATATATCAACCCTTAAAAGATGTGGTGGCTGGAAGTCCAACAGTATAGCAGAAGGCTACATAGAAGATTATTTGGAGAATAAAATTACAGCAGCTAAACAAATTTTGGGGCCAAAGGCCACTATCACACGGTCGGAAAATAACATGACTTCAAACTGTCACCCATCGACATCAAGTACTACTAACTCCACTGAAACACATCCCAATAATTCAAATGATAACGTTAATCAATTGACATAGTTTCTTCAGAACAATGTAAATTATCAAATATATCAAAACAAGGGATTTCTTTTGTAAATTGCAGTATTAATAATCCTATTTTTAATATTACAAACAATTCATTTTTGTGTTACGTTATCCAACATTATTAAATAAAGTTCACATTTTTTTCTCCTCTTTGGTTAACTTATATGTGTTATTATTTGATGTGTATGATAAAAACCGTTGTGTGCTCCACGCCGCGAAAATGGTTTCCCAGGCCTCCAGAAGTGTCTGTTCTGTCGGCCCAGTAAACCTTCATTTTCGCGGCTAGGAACACAAATAACATACAAAATTCTGATAAATAATGTTAGTTTGCCAGTCCCAAATTACCTTATAATTTATTTATTTTTGTAAATAAAATTTGTGTTTGGTGAATTAAATATTATTTTTCCGTTAGTGAATGACATTGTGCATAGTGTACAATCCTTGTTTTTAATAAAATATCTCGCTCTTTTTCATACCTGATGAGGCGAGCACTCGTGTTTGTCTAGACCACGGAGCTAAAGCCAGGTTAATTAGGATGCACTTTGGGGCAATTAAACAAGTGGGGGTTCTGCAGTAAAGGCAGTGCAAGCCTCCTAATAATGAAGTTATATAAAGTTCCTTTCCAATATCTAATAATAACCACTCACATTTGATATTTTCGTAATTATTTAACTTCATTAAACTTCATATAAGAGGGTGAGATACACTTTAGAGAATCGATACATTTACAATCTTTGTAAAACTTTCTGTTTTAATATGGACTGCAATATCATTTTATGAATATGTTGAAAACAACTGGGCGATTCTTAAACAGCTAGGTTAAATCTAGACGATCACTAAAATTATCATCGACATTATTTCTATATTATGTTTAACACATATATAGTTATATACAGGGTGTAGAATTGGTGCACACACCATAGGGATTTCCACGTTAAATTCTTAATGTTCGAATATTGGCTCCCCAAATTATTTTAGAGAAAAAAATACTGTATACCACCATATCATTATTCATTTTTTTACTTTCTACACAAAGGGGAAATAGAGGAAATTAAAACTAATATTTTAGCAAAAATAGATGATGCCTTGGAATTGTTGAAACAAAAAACTGTTACAACGTTCTGAAACATGCGTCATTCTTTTAACAGCAGGGTGCTTAATCACTTACTGCACATGCGCTATTACCGGTACCATAGCACCATTAGAATCTTTTCATTCAACAAATACATAATATTAACTCAGAATTACTTAAAATACGTCTAAATTTGTGATTAAAACATTAACAAGACAGCTAACACAACGGTTTTTTGTCTCGATAATTCCAGGGCATCATGGCTAAAAGAGTAGTTTTAATTTCATCGATTTCTCTTTTTATGGAAAGTAAAAAAATAGATAATGATATGGTTGTATACAATAATTTTTTTTCTACAAGAAACATATTTACACTTTTTCTCTAAAATAATTTTGGGAGCCAATATTTGAACATTAAGAATTTGACATGAAAATAGCTATGGTGCCTAAACCAATTCTACTCCCTGTATACATATATGTATATAAAATAAAACCACCCAGTCCACAGATAAAAGTAAATAGAACATTGCATATATTTTCTTGCCCACCTCATTAATTAATTCTGATAGTGCAATATCACACAGTGGTTTACATAACAAGGCACGATGCCTATTAAAAGTAGGTGTTTGGGAGAGGATTCTATCAGAAAAGTATACAAGTGATTGGATGAATGTAAATGTGACAGTGTGCCTAGGGATGTATCAAGTACAATCAATACAATCTTACTAGATTTCTAATGAGGATAAAAGGTAAATAAACAAAATTAAAATGTAAAATGCAGTGAAAACGGCCAAGCATTTTCCCGCTTTTTCAACTATCAACACCGGCCATATTGAATAGCACTAGGAAACATGTTGTTTATCATCCAAGTACCGAAAATTTTGTAGGTAGCACCGGAAATAGAATTTGCAAAGAGGGTAGCGGATAATAAGGCCTTAATTGTAAACGTGTAAAAATAATTATTACTCACCTCTATCGGCTGAGTTTTACCATTTTCGCCTTCACTCGACATCGCGATGCTAGTTGCTGCGTACCGCGTCGAGAAATATCCAATGAGGAATCACACGCATTGTACAATCGGCCAACCCGATTATAACGTGCGCCGACACGTCATTCATCCTGAATAATGCACTGTCTAACTGCCATCTCTCTCTGTCTAACGTTAACTGCATCTCCTTTTCGCTCAGTGGTGTCAAAATAAAACATAACAGCAAGAATTTACAGCGCTGCCAATATAATTTATACGAAGGCGTTAGAACCCAATCCTCATTAAAATTAACCGTATTTTATCAACTACATGATTTTGAAACTGTCCAATAAATATTCGCCCCAAAATCATTTTTAAAACCCTGAATTTACAAGAAGCTAACGAGTACATACGACGCCAAACAAATCTAACGTTGGCATTACATACCTCCTCCAAGTTTTATTGCATATATTTTTCAACATTCCGAAAACCATAACCTAACAAAAGCAGTGCAAATTCGAGAATTGATTACATTTTAATACCTAAGCAAGGTTGTTTATTCACAATGGCAAATAAAGAAGATGGTGATAAATTGATCGATTGCATTACAGAACAAGAAAGGGAGTTCGCGCAAATAGCCCTCACCGAATTCAATCAGTGAGTATTATATCTTTACAGTACTATAACTGGCCTTCCTGCCTTCTTTTTTGGGAAAATAAGAATAAATAATATTTGTATAAGAATTGTACATATATAGGTATTAACACATTCAATTTTATTTGGTGGAGTAGAATTCTATCGAATTTCCCTACGGGTGGAGGTTGTAACTTCGTCGTACTTTGACGGAATTAATATTAATTTGTGGTACCAATTAACTCTATTCGGTTTGCAATAATAGAGTTTTAAAAAGAAATTGGGCTGGTGTTTACTTTAGGGTAAATCGACCCGGGGGCTGAAATTTGTTTTGAAGACATAGTTTTTTGAGCCGAGTTCAGAAATGTACGTTTTAACCCGCGGAAACGTAAGGGGGAAAAGTTATGCCCCCTTAAAGTTTCCATTTTCGACGGACAACTCGCACAAACTACGAGTTTCTGTGTAAAATAACTTGTAAACTAACAACTACAATCGACTAATAATGATTTTAACTTACGATTTAAGTGGTGAAAGTGCGATTTTTATATCCTATTCTTCATGAAAATTCACATTTTAAGGTCATGTTAAAAATGCGTATTTTCATTAGTTCATCGTCCCACCGCAACTGAAGGAGTGGCGTGTCGAAATAAACACTCTATAAAGTTTTCTGTGAACTATCATTGCGTTAACCCTAGATTACTTATGTGCATTAACAATTGACACGAATTTTAAATTGTTCTGTTGTAAATCTATTTACAATTTCTTTATTTGTGCCCCACTTTTGTGGGTGTTTCTATTTTTTTTTGGGAAAAGGTGCCCCTACCAAACATAAACACACGCATGTATCTTTAACCTGGATCCTAACGACACAAATTCATCTGGTAAAAATTAGGGACTTTAGTCAATGATTAAATGGCAATGTAATAGATATTTATGCATTAAGGGAGATATTGAGGTCCTCTGGCCCGGGGTTTGTAAGTCAACCCAGGGTGAAGAACAAGAATATCTCCCATGGTGCATACAATATTTGATTTTATAGTTATATATTAGTAATTAGTAAAAATATTCAGTATAGCTATCCGTAATATGTATTTGCATGGTTGCTATAAGTTGGTTTTAAAACAAACAGCTCGCATTTCATGAACTAATGTTTATTTAATTTGATTTGACTTTAATGCTTTAACAAAAAACGTACGGTTGTGAATAAAATAGTGAACAAACCTGGGCGATAAGTTTAATTCATCATTACCTACCAGTTAATGGTTGTAAATGGTAGGTGCTTATGCTTAGGTTAGGGTGAGGTTACATTTGCCCCCCTTTAGACCAGATAGTAGTTTTACACGCAGTAGATTAGGTGATGGTGAAGCCCCGTCATTAATACATAGGAAGTAGTTATACGGGCTCCATGTGGTCAATGGCGGAGTAGAGCGAGACCGGTCGCTTATGCTTAAGTTAGGGTGAGGTTAAGCCCCTCCGCTTTAGACCGACTGGTAGTTTTACCCGCAGCGGATTAGGTGAAGGCGAAGCTGTCATGAATGCATAGGAAGTAGTTACGGTGGCTCACTGTGGTTGATGGCGGAGCGAAGCGAATATAGGAAGTAGTTACGCTGGCTCGCTTGTTTATGCTTAGATTAGGGTGAGGTTAAGATGCCCCCTTAGACCGGCCAGTAGTTTAACCTGCAACGGATAAAGTGAAGGCGAAGCCGTCATGAATGCATAGGACGCAGTTTCGGTGGCTTGCTGTGTTCGATGGCGGAGCGAAGCGAAGCCATCGACCACAGCCGGCTTGCTTGCTTATGCTTAGATTAAGGTGAGGTTAAGGTGCCCCCTTAGACCGGCCAGTAGTTTAACCTGCAACGGATAAAGTGAAGGCGAAGCCGTCATGAATGTATAGGACGCAGTTTCGGTGGCTTGCTGTGGTCGATGGCGGAGCGAAGCGAAGCCATCGACCACAGCCGCCTCGCTTGCTTATGCTAAGATTAGGGTGAGTTTAAGGTCCCCCCTTAGACCGGCCAGTAGTTTTACCTGCAATGGATTAGGTGAAGGCGAAGCCGTCATGAATGCATAGGAAGCAATTACGGTGGCTTGCTGTGGTCGATGGCGGAGCGAAGTGAAGCCATCGACCACAGCCGGCTTGCTTGCTTATGCTTAGATTAGGGTGAGGTTAAGGTCCCCCCTTAGACCGGCCAGTAGTTTTACCTGCAATGGATTAGGTGAAGGCGAAGCCGTCATGAATGCATAGGAAGCAGTTACGGTGGCTTGCTGTGGTCGATGGCGGAGCGAAGCGAAGCCATCGACCACAGCCGGCTTGCTTGCTTATGCTTAGATTAAGGTGAGGTTAAGGTGCCCCCTTAGACCGGCCAGTAGTTTTACCTGCAACGGATAAGGTGAAGGTGAAGCCGTCATGAATGCATAGGACGCAGTTTCGGTGGCTTGCTGTGGTCGATGGCGGAGCGAAGCGAAGCCATCGACCACAGCCCGCTTGCTTGCTTATGCTTAGATTAGGGTGAGGTTAAGGTGCCCCCTTAGACCGGCCAGTAGTTTTACCTGCAGCGGATAAGGTGAAGGCCAAGCCGTCATGAATGCATAGGAAGCAATTACGGTGGCTTGCTGTGGTCGATGGCGGAGCGAAGCGAAGCCATCGACCACAGCCGGCTTGCTTGCTTATGCTTAGATTAGGGTGAGGTTAAGGTCCCCCCTTAGACCGGCCAGTAGTTTTACCTGCAATGGATTAGGTGAAGGCGAAGCCGTCATGAATGCATAGGAAGCAGTTACGGTGGCTTGCTGTGGTCGATGGCGGAGCGAAGCGAAGCCATCGACCACAGCCGGCTTGCTTGCTTATGCTTAGATTAGGGTGAGGTTAAGGTCCCCCCTTAGACCGGCCAGTAGTTTTACCTGCAACGGATAAGGTGAAGGTGAAGCCGTCATGAATGCATAGGACGCAGTTTCGGTGGCTTGCTGTGGTCGATGGCGGAGCGAAGCGAAGCCATCGACCACAGCCCGCTTGCTTGCTTATGCTTAGATTAGGGTGAGGTTAAGGTGCCCCCTTAGACCGGCCAGTAGTTTTACCTGCAGCGAATAAGGTGAAGGCGAAGCCGTCATGAATGCATAGGAAGCAATTACGGTGGCTTGCTGTGGTCGATGGCGGAGCGAAGCGAAGCCATCGACCACAGCCGGCTTGCTTGCTTATGCTTAGATTAGGGTGAGGTTAAGGTCCCCCCTTAGACCGGCCAGTAGTTTTACCTGCAATGGATTAGGTGAAGGCGAAGCCGTCATGAATGCATAGGAAGCAGTTACGGTGGCTTGCTGTGGTCGATGGCGGAGCGAAGCGAAGCCATCGACCACAGCCGGCTTGCTTGCTTATGCTTAGATTAAGGTGAGGTTAAGGTGCCCCCTTAGACCGGCCAGTAGTTTTACCTGCAACGGATAAGGTGAAGGTGAAGCCGTCATGAATGCATAGGACGCAGTTTCGGTGGCTTGCTGTGGTCGATGGCGGAGCGAAGCGAAGCCATCGACCACAGCCGGCTTGCTTGCTTATGCTTAGATTAAGGTGAGGTTAAGGTGCCCCCTTAGACCGGCCAGTAGTTTTACCTGCAACGGATAAGGTGAAGGTGAAGCCGTCATGAATGCATAGGACGCAGTTTCGGTGGCTTGCTGTGGTCGATGGCGGAGCGAAGCGAAGCCATCGACCACAGCCGCCTCGCTTGCTTATGCTAAGATTAGGGTGAGTTTAAGGTCCCCCCTTAGACCGGCCAGTAGTTTTACCTGCAATGGATTAGGTGAAGGTGAAGCCGTCATGAATGCATAGGAAGCAATTACGGTGGCTTGCTGTGGTCGATGGCGGAGCGAAGCGAAGCCATCGACCACAGCCGGCTTGCTTGCTTATGCTTAGATTAAGGTGAGGTTAAGGTGCCCCCTTAGACCGGCCAGTAGTTTTACCTGCAACGGATAAGGTGAAGGCGAAGCCGTCATAAATGCATAGGAAGCAGTTACGGTGGCTTGCTGTAGTCGATGGCGGAGCGAAGCGAAGTGAAGCCATCGACCACAGCCGCCTCGCTTGCTCATGCTTAGATTAGGGTGAGGTTAAGGTCCCCCCTTAGACCGGCCAGTAGTTTTATCTGCAACGGATTAGGTGAAGGCGAAGCCGTCATGAATGCATAGGAAGCAGTTACGCTGGCTCGGTTGCCTGGTTGCGTCAAGGTCCTCCCCCTTGAGACCGGGTAGTAGTTTTACCCGCAGTAGATTAGGTGATGGCGAAGCTGTCATGAATGCATAGGAAGCGGGATTCTTTGTCATGTTAGCACATACTTTCACTTTAAACACCCTAATAGCACTATAGCACACAAATAGAAATAACAGTAGCAATTACTAGAACGTAAATACAAGAGGTTTCAAAAAAATCAGTGAACTTATTGGGACTGTGTGAAAATCAACTAGAAATTAAGGACATGGTAATTTAAATGTAAATGTTACCTGTTTAACCTCTTAACATACACATTTGTTTTATTGTTAATATAGTTAATTTCAGAAATATAATTATTTTTATTTATATCGTACTTTATGTATTCACATATTTTCCGTGAGAATTAGATTGGTTTTCCGATTATGATGTGACCAGTTGGCAACCCTAATAATCACAGATAACTAAATAGAGTGTTCAGTTTGCATGTCCGTCAGTTTCTGCGGTTCAATGAACTGCACATAACCTTAAAATGAAATATTAATGTAAAGAAAAAGATATAAAATTCGCATTTTTACTACTCAAATCGTAAGTTTACATCATTATAAATTGATTGTGGTTGTTGGTTTACCAAAATCTACCCAGAAAAGCAGGTTTTGAGCGAGTTGTACGTCCGATACGAGAGAAACTTTAAGGGGGCACAACTTCTTCCCCTTATGTTTCTCAAAGTTAAGATATACATTTTTGGACTCGGCTCAAAAAACTACGTCTACAAAGAATTAAGAAGAAATAAAAAAACAGCCCACTTCCCGATTTTTCCCGATTTACCCTAAAGTAAACCCTTACCAGAAATTGTACGTGTTTATATAACCTGTGCTTTCTATTAACCCACCATTGGTGACGCAAATTTGACTTTGATCAATGATGATGCAGGTCTCATGCACCGGGGTTTTCAACTGAAGATTTTTCAAAACATGTTACTAATAGTTTATGTTTTTTTTTAATTTATGCTCTTTGACAATAAAACAAAGATATTTAATCAATTTAAGCTCTGCAATGTGGCAGCTACTCGAAATTGCAACAAAAAACAATAACGGAGAATAAAGTTATTCGAATTTTTTAACACACCCGGTCTCACAGACCAGTAGGGTCACCATTGGCGGGTTAAGAAGTCGCACAAAAATCATAGCCATTAATGAAAATAAGAATGTTTTATGTTACGCCTATCGAATACATTGCATATGTCTAGTTCAGCACAAGTTTCTTCTGTTTTTATTATTGAGTTTCAAATGGTCATTAAATTTATGCAGTTGAATGAACTTTGTTTTCTGAGGAACACAGTCATTTAAATAATTGTCAATATTACATTTTCTGATTTTCGAAGAATAAGCTTCGAATCAAATCTGTTTAATTAACTTATGCCTGTTTGCACAGTGAATTGCCCAACAAAGGTGCTCATCTCACGCAGGCACAAAATTCACAATTGCAGTGGCTCTCAACCAGTTTTTAAATGTTTTACCCATACACTTTAAAATTTTAACACTTCGTGATAGCTTTGCAGGCTTACCTAGATCGATGGCAAAGCAAAGTGTTAAATGGTGATTGGTTAACACGTTCGATGCGCTGTTGCTTATAAATGGCAGTTAATGCATTGCGCAGGTGCCACCAGCACTTATAAGCGTTCCTTTCACATCGATGGTTTATGTTATCTATTTAAAACGATTAAATTTAAGAAAAATCACCGGCCTACTAGCCGCGTGCCTTAGCGCGCCAGTACTAATGTGGAGGTTCCCGAGTTCGAACCCTGCGAGGGCATGGGTGTTTGTGGATATCTATTTCATTTAATATGAACAATACATTACCGATGTGACTGAAGGGCACCTGCCAAAGTAAAAAAAAAAAAGAAAAATCACATGGATGTTTCACTGAATGAATTATTTATTCCGACTAGTTTCGGCTGCAAGCCATTTTCAAGGAATCACATTGTGATTGCAGCCGAAACTAGTTGGAATAAATAATTCAATAAGTGAAACATACCAAATGCTTTCTATTAAATTTAATCGTCATTCGCGTCGGAACCGTCGTGTTGGATACATCGAAATCAAGTTGCTCTCGGAATTCTTGAATCTAGTGCGATTAATCGACCAAAGTTTTTAAAGTGACTTTACCAGTGAAACCCCTGACAAGTCAGGGGGTGCTTATGGTGAAGGGGGATCTTCGAGATCTCCCCTGGACCTTATTAATCAGAAAACAATAGAGTTAAGTGACAGTGGTACGTGCGCAGCCATGGATACGAGCGAGGCGCGTGGAGATACACGCGACGAGCAGAGGACATCGGAGTATGATAAGGGAGTAAAAAATATTAATTTCGACAATCGGTATAAAAATACAGATCACGGACCATTCACAATTCATATTGAATATTTAAACACAAATAATGAAAACACTAGCAAATTGCACCCAATGAAGGTAGGAAAAGTCTTACATAAAGAACTTAATATAAAAAACGAAATTAGCGTAATTAAGTCTATAGGTAGACAAAAAATAAAAATTGAACTTATTAATTGTTCTGTGGCCAATAATTTAATTAATAATAAAATATTAGCTCAACATAACTTATCAGCATACATACCTAGGCATTTAGTTGAACGAATGGGAGTAGTAAAGGGTATTGATACTTCCTTGACTGAAGGAGATATTAAAAACGATATCATTTGTCAAAAACCTGTACTGCAGCTTAAGCGGATAATGAGGTGAATTAATTATCTTCAAAATAACGTAAATTGCGATAAATTAGTGCCGCGCGAAGTAGTAATTCTAACTTTCGCTGGTACTGATCTCCCCGCTTATATTAAAATATATAGTTGTAACTTCCAAGTTAGTCCTTATGTACAACCGATGCTGCAGTGTCAAAAATGCCTGCGCTACGGACATACAATGGAAAACTGTGAAGCGAACAGCGTTGCAAAAGATGTGGAGACAAACATTCAGATGATTGTCAATCAGCAACCGAATTCTGCGTACACTGCAAAAACTCAAATCATTCATCAATGAACAGAAATTGTCCTGAATATCGCAAACACAAATTAATCAAACAAAAAATGGCGGAAACGAACCTTTCATTTAAAGAAGCGGAAGTCTTAAACGAAATTGAATATTCTAATATTGCATCTAGTAAAAATTTATTTACCTTCGTCAAACAGTCCCGGCCTCAACCCAATCTCATGTGTCAAGTAGAATTTCCTATGCTCAAAAAAGTTACACCCGAAAACAGAGTCATAACAAGACCGCTTTTTGGTAATAAAAATTCAACAAAATCGCAGACAATTGGTAATAAGAAGCGCAAACCATCCTCGCCGATTTCCCTCGTATTACCAAATATAAGTAACAATTCTTCTCAAGGACAATCGGTCCTACCCAACCCATATAGGGATGATTTTAATATACATAAACAGAAAATAGTGGAGACAATCGAATCCTTTTTATTAGGGTTAATAACAACAATTGCACCAAAAGATTATGATCTTGTCGGACTTAATGTTAAACAAAGTATTGAAACAATAATAGCGGAGGTATTAACAACAGTAAACAAAAATGGCTAACAAGGCAAATAACAACAACAACAATCGGCAGGATAATCAAAATGTAACAAATCTCAACATATTTCAGTGGAATGCCCGGTCAATCAACTCTAATAAAATATTCTTAATAGAGGCCTTAAATAAAGGAAACTTTGATGTCTGCTTTATCTCTGAGACTTGGCTTAAACCTGACTTTGATTTCAATATCACTGAGTATAATATAATTAGAAAAGTTGTATTAATTATAAAAATCAAATATAATTTTCTGAAATAAAATTAATTAATAATTTTAATCCACACATTGAAATTTGTGGAATCACCATCAGATTTAGAGGGGAACTCCTCGATTTATTATCGGTAGTAATATACCTAGATCGAGGTTAATTATCAAAAAATAGTTTTTTGAGTACCTTATTACCTAGTAATTTAACGAGACAATAACATTTGTTGTCTGGTTATTAACCGAGAGCTTCAGCTCGAGGTTAATAACCAAAAAAAAAAAAAAAAAAAAAAAAAAAGAACCTTTATTGGCATAACCATATATACAAAACAAAACAAATTAATTCTTTCCATCCCTCACCCCCCCCTTCCACCCCTCCCCTCCCTCCCTCTCCCCTCTTTCTCCCATCCCACCTTCTCCAGCGTCTTCACTCCTGCCCCATCCTCTCTCATCCATTCCGTCACCCTTCTATTCCCTCTCACTCCTACCCATTCTTCTTTCACCCCCTCACATTCTTCCGCCAAGTGCTTCCATGTATCCTTCCCCCACTCGCACAGCCCACATCTCATATAATCCTCCCCCATCCACCTCTTCCTCCCTTTCTCTCCTGACCCACATCTCGCCCTCGCCAACCTCACCCTCTCCTCCCTACTCCATCCTTCTTCCCCCCAATACTCTGGTATTCTCCCGTACACCTGCCACCTCCCATACATATCATTATATTCACTCCTTTCTATCCGCCCCTGTCTCTCCTGCATATCCACCTCTCTCATTTTTTCCTTCACCCATCCCGCCACCTTCACCCCCCTCCCCATCCACTCTATCACCTTTGCCTCCGATAACCCCACCCTCTCATACATCCTCCTTCTCTCCCTTCTCCATTTCCCCTCTTCCCCATTCACACACCCCCACCATACTGCCTTTACCAATCTCTCCTCCCCTAAACCCCACAATTTCTCTTCGTATTTCACCACCCTCCTCATCGTTTCACACACCATTTTGTCCCTGTTCGTCTCCTGCCTAAGTATATAACTCGGTGTCGACCTCTCCACTCCCAACATACATTTTATAAACCAACCCTGCTCCCTCTCCACCCATTCATACTCCCTCGTCCCCCATACCTCCACGCCATACATCATCACCGATCCCACACACGCATCCCATACCTTACACATCACTCTCATATTATTCTCTATCCATCTTCCCCATTTCCCCCATGCTATCCCCCATGCTCTCCTCGCTTTGCCTTGCACCCATCTTACATGCTCCTCATATCCACCCGTTTCCTTGAACACAAACCCCAAATACTTAAAACTCTTCACCCGTTCTATCAACTCTCCCTTCCACTCTAATTCTTTCACTCCTCCCACTCTCCCTCTGTTCCTGAATCTCATCCATTTCGTTTTTTCTACATTCACACACATACCTCTTTTATCCATATACTTCTCTACCCTCCTCATCATTCCTTTCATACCCATCCAGTCCTTCGCCACCAAAACCATATCGTCCGCATATGCCAACATCCATACCTTTCTCGACCCACTTACCACCCCTCCCTCTTGACCTTTTTCCAACACCCCCTCTAACTCGCTCATATACAGGTTAAATAATAGCGGACTCAACGGGCACCCCTGTCTCAGTCCTACCCATGTCCTAAATTTCTCCGCTATCTTCCCCCCCACTTTCGCCTCCACCCATGTCTCCTCATACACCTCTCTCACCCATCCTATCATCCCCTCACTCAACCCTCTCCTCCTCAAACATTCTATCATCCCCTTCCTTGGCACCACATCATACGCTGCTTTTAGATCCAGGAACACCGCAAACATACCACCTTTCCCTTCCATCTCTCTCTCTATCATCCTCGCCAGAGTGAAGACCTGGTCCATCGTCCCCCTTCCTCTTCTAAATCCTCCTTGTGACTCTGGCAGTAACCCTTTATCCTCCACCTCTGCTTCCATTCTATTTTTCACCATCACCATCATTATTTTATACCCTGTACTCATAACTGTTACCCCCCTATAATTCTTTATCTCCTCCCTCTTCCCACCCTTGTGCACCGGGCACATCCTGCCCACCCTCCATGTCTCCGGCATCCTCTCACTCCCCGTCCACATTTTATTTATTAGCTCCCTAAACTTCTTCTTCCCCTCCTCTCCTATCTCCTTCCACATCTCCGACCTCAGACCATCTCTACCCGGCGCCTTCCCTCGTTTAATCTCTTCAAATGCTCTCTCCACCTCCTCCTCTGTGAACTCCTCCTCTATCACTCCTCTCCTCTCTTCCCCTACTTGCTCCGGCTCTCCTCCACCTTCTTTGCACTTCCTCACCCATTCCTCCAAAGGTTAATAACCAGTTGACAACAAATGTTATGTCGAGATGAATTACTAAAAGGTAAAAGGTACGAAAAAAATGTGTTTTTGATAATTCATCCAAGCTCACGGTATATTTGTGTAGATAATTTATCGAATGAAATAATAATAAGGATCAGGAAAAGTTATGGTTTATTACAAGCTGAATAGTTTGGTTTGCTACAAGAGTAATTGTAAAAATTAAAACTTAATGACAGTGACGTAACGTCATGAACATCATGTTTTTATAACCTTAAAAGCTACTCACCTAATTACCGTTTTTCTGTTATCGATTATGACAATGCAAAACATTGTTGTAATGTCAAGCTACCCCATTAATTATCGATTTTCTGTTATCGCATCTATTATTATGTGGTAAATTATCAGTATACAAACCCCCAACAATTGAGAGTACAGAAACAGATTGGGATAAAATTATCAGTCAACTTCACAATTGCAAATTTCAGATGCATATAGCATGACTTGGGGATCCACGAAATGCAATCCCCAAGGGATAATACTAAGTGAAATAATAAGCAAATATAATTTAATTGTTATAAATGAAGGGGTTCCGACCCACTTAAATAGGAACGCAGACCATGTATCGGTACTGGATCTAGCAATCTCAACACTCACACTAGCACAAAACTCCGCATGGCGATGACATGAGGACACCATGGGGTCTGATCACTTCCCTATCATCATTACACTATATCCAAAAATAACAGATAATCACGTGCAAATTAATCCATGGATTAAATGGAAATTTAAATCAGATGACTGGATAAAATACAAAAACAATTTTAAGGCAATTGAGAACTGTGATAATAATCAAACAAATAATGAAAATTAGAAGAAACTTGTAAATGATATTATAGAAGCGGATAAAAGAACATTTGAGATAATTACTCCAAAAAAACTCAAAAATAAACTTCTGTAGCGCTATCTATGGAATATTTTTTCATATTTTTTTGCATAAATGGGAAAGTTTGTGACAGTGAAATCATATTTCGTAGAAAAAGTTAAAACAACAAAGAAGTAATTTTTATTCAAACCTGGGATTAAATCAAAGCAGCATGGGCCCTACACAAAAATTGACAATTTCATACAGCTTAATAAAGTTGCCGCTCGCAGAAAAAGAATATTTAAGCAAAAGAAGAAAAAATCATGGGAAAAGTTTTGCAAAAATGTCAATCTAACAACGCCGGAACATAACATTTGGAAAAAAATTGGAAAAATAAATGGAAAGCAGATACATTCTAACAACATAACTGATCCTGATATAGTCGAAGCGTTTCATCATAACCTTACCCCGGACTACGTTTCAACGCTAATTTACAATAAGTGTAATACTACTAGGAATATGGACTTTTTCCACCCGTTCACTCTGGCGGAATTGGATTTACAGTTAAAAAAATGCAACAACACAGCCCCTGGACCCGATGCAATTACATATTCTTTAGTATACAATCTACCTTACTCGGGAAAAAAACGATTGCTGGATATTTACAACCGATGGTGGATAAACGGAGAAATTGTGGATGCCATGAAAGAAATTGCCATACTCCCAATAAAAAAAACGGATAAACCAATAAATGAGATACTCTTATCGTGCCATCGCTTTAATTCCCGTTATTACAAAGATATTGGCAAAACTAATAAAACATAGATTAATGAAATTTATTGCTAAATCAGAACTACAGCCAAATAGACAGTATGGATTTAGGTCACATGTAGGTACTTCGGAGGCACTGACAGACTTGGTTTACGGAATTTACCAAGGATTTGGCAATAATCAATATATTCCGACCGTTTTTATGGACATCAATAAAGCATATGACTCCGTTAACTTACAAATACTAAATAATGCTCTACAAGAAATTGGATGTCCTTCAGGAATCGCATCTAATATAATTAACCTCTATACTGATCGCATGATATATATACGGATGAATGATAACACACTCACCAATGGCAGAACTACATCGATAGGACTACCGCAGGGATCTCCCTTGAGCCCCTTTACACTTTACATTTACACCTTTCAACTACATAGGTATTTATCAAGTAAAATTCATTGCATACAATATGCAGATGATTTTTGTATGTACACATATGAACAATCATATGATAATAGCATAAAGGCTATAAAAAACATAATTAAATAAACTAATAATTGGATGACCGCAAAAAATCTGTCTTTATCAGAAAATAAAACAAAAGCCATCATATTCTCCCGACACTGAAATCCCCCAATAGAAAATATAACAGCAAGTAACTTTTGTTTACAAGTTACAGACAAAATAAAATATTTGGGAATCGTATTAGATAAAAAACTTTTATGGAAATCACATATAGAATATATATGCAACAGACTAAAAAAATCTCAATATCTATTTAACATTATGTGTAGAGTTTGGGGAGGAATAAATATAAAATCGGCACTTCAACTATATCAAACAATGATTCGCCCAATAATTGATTACGGTTGCATTCTGTACGGCAACGCGGCTAATAGTCAATTACAGAAATTGGAAATAATACAACATCAGATTTTAAGGAAATCATTAGGAGTCATGAAAACGTCCCCTGTATTTACAATTTATGCGGAAGCACAGGAAACACCAATGGACTTAAGAATAATATACCTCAGTAAAAAATTCTAAATTCTAATTCTAAAAACTAAAGTGTTAGTGTATGATCCTACTCATTCTGCAATCATTCATAAAACAACAATGACTACACTTACTAATCAATTCTGGAAACATAAGAAGCATCCCCCATTGTGCCAAGCATATCTAGAATTAATTGAAATAAAAGCAAATATGGTATCATCAAGTTCCGCAATTTGTAAAGTGGCGAAGGATATTTCACATATGAAATGCTTGGATTTTTTTTTTTTTTTAATTTAATCGTTTTAAGTATTAAATTATGTTTCATCAAGTGATCAATGAGAATCAAGTTAAAAATATATGTTATCTACTCTTGTCGGCATTACACTTGTGTACCAGGTGTAAAAATACGTAATTTTCAAGGGAAATTAATTTTTGTTTTATTCAAAATGTTGGCCATTTCAGGTAACTTATGAATACCATGCCATAAAAACTGTTTGTCTTTTGCGGCAAACCATTCGTCGAGCCATTTTCCAATTTCCTCAAAATTTCTGAAGTGCTGCTCTGCGAGCGCGCGCCCCATTGGTGCGAAGAGGTGATGGTCAGATGGCGCCAGGTCTAGCGAATACGGCGGGTGCAGAAGGATGTCCCATCCAAGCGATTTCAAGGTTTCTTTCACCATTTGGTGTGGGAGACGGCGCATTGTCTTGCAACAAAATCACTTTGCTATGTCTTCTGGCCCATTCCGGTCGTCTTTCAATAATGTTTAACATATTCTAATCGATGGAGAGTGTTCACCATATGTTTCTACCAGCAAACTTTGACTTTCAGCAGCCTTTTTCTTTTGATTAAATAAGAAAAGCAATGCGTGCCGCAAATGTTCTTTTTCAGGCGCAAAACTCGACATAATCACTGAACAATAAAACAAAGACGCCAGTTTTTGGCGGACTAAACTTGTGTATGTTTGTAGTTTAATATCAGACGAACAAAATGACGTATGTGTTTTTTCTATTAGTTGTTTAGTTCAAAAATGCGCCATCTCTTAGTTAAACAGGAAAACACTTATGCATACACCTGGTATGTGTACTTTAATAAAACACTAACACAGTGTATGGTTTCAAATTAACTTTATTGTTCTACGACAATTGTTTCACCACACAGTGGCTTCATCAGGTAGATGAAAAATAATGGTTTTACATTTTACAATTACCGCTTACATACTAAAAAATTGGGAACACACGTTAAGGGTGGGGGGGTGTGTTGTTTTAATGTGTTGTAAATCAGAATTAAAATTAAAATTTGCGTTCTAATAAATTAATGAATTATTGTAGAGATGACTTCACTAAAAACATGATAAAAAAATGGAAACTAAACTAAAAAACGCTACATACATACATATACATATACATATACATATTATTCACTTATGTGATGTTAAGTAAAGGCGAATTATTGACGTCGATTTGGTCATTTAACAGAACACCGCGTTTAATGAATTTGTTGATTTCCATTGACTCTAGTAGATTTAGTTTTAGGCTTTTATTTTGTTTATGGAGGATTTTAAAATTATCATTAAATGAATGGCAGTGTTCTATTAGATGATCGGCATAGGTGGAGTTAGATTTTCCTTGAATAAAACTATTTTTGTGCTCTTTTATCCTTTGTTCAAAACTTCGTCCAGTTTGTCCAACGTAAACTTTTGGGCAGTCTCCACAGGTGAGTAAGTATACACCTGATTCCTTATTTCTGTCTGTTTTATGAACTTTGAGAGGGGGTTATTGGTTTTGAATGATGTGGTGATGTTTAATTTATTTAGAATTTTCCCAACATTTTCCGATAGGTTTCCCAAATATACTATGGATGCATAAGGGGTACGGGGGTTATTGTGGGGTTGGGGAAAGATAAGGGAGGTGATTTGTTGTTGTTGTTTTTTATGCAGGAGATTTTTGATAGATGAGACTTGGAAACCATTATTTTCTGCGATGGTGCAAATACGTATGAATTCGGTGTTGAAGTCACTTGTTGAAATGGGCGAATGAATTAAACGGTGGATCATTGAATTATATGCAGAGAATTTATGGGACTTAGGGTGAAAGGAATTCATATTTAAAATTTCTTTCCAAAAAAAATTTTAAATATGAAAAATATCAAAAAAGCATTTAAATAAATATTGAAGACAACAAAGAAATGAACATCTTCGGTTGGAAATATTTTTCATAAAATCATTGTTATTCGAGAAAAAAAAATGTTATTTTTTTTTCATTTTTGGTTTATAATTATGAAACGATAATAGTTACAGCTAATTTATGCCAAAATGAACAACTTATAAAGAATATGTTTTTTTCGGAATCTTCTTAGTTTTTAAGTAAACTTAGTTTTTAAATTTGCAGTATAATTTCTCCACCTTTCATCATTTCGACGTTTTAAACGTCAGTTTCATCTGAGTCTACAAAACGTTCGATGTACATTTAAAATATGATTTCAATTGAAAATAAACCATGAAAGCGTAAATATAAATGATACCTTCAAATCGGAGAAAGTAACGTGATGGCCACATCACCATTTTTATGATATAATGCAAAGTGATGATGACGAGACAGGACCTTCTAGACCAAAAATGGGTCACATTCATTATTATACAGATGCATAGTTGTTGCGAATTTTAGAAAATAGTGACGAGGAAAGTGAGTGTGAGTTTCGCGAATCAGATGACGGGTGGTCAGTGGCGGAGTTACCAGCGGGGTCGGAGTCCTCTATAGACAATACTAATTTAACTGAAGGTACACAATGTTTGTTGTTGCATTAAACTTGTAAATTTTTATTTTTTTGCTTAGGAAGCTGGTCCATTCTGCCAGAGGTACCATTTAACTATTTTGTATTGATTTCTCATATTTATTTATATATATAATCATTGGGGGACATACACTAAACATCCATGGACCCGAACAGCCACTTCTTCATTCCGAAAAAGTGACCGCTCGGATGGGATTCGAACCCACGACCACGAGGCCCGTGATGGTATATTTCCTAATTCAGTTTTAATTTTATTATATAAACCGATGTCCGCCATTATCATTTACACGCATCCTCGTTGATCGAGGATTTTATTTTTAATCTCATGACTTTTATATATCGTTTTAAAATGTAATTTTTATACCACGCAGATGTTGTTACTGTGCAGTGTGCAATGTTTTAACAATTAGACGCCGTTTGCTATGTTTATTATTAAGTTTGGAACACATATCTCATCCCTGATCAAGCCATAAAAATAAATGGCGAAATATTGGAACTAGATAAAAACCGTTTCATTTACTAGCCCAGGCCGTGACCACACCCGATATCTTCTCCCTACATTTACATTTGACGGCGTTACTTCCCTAAACTTTTATTATATAAATTCATATATTGACTGGGAAGAGATGGCTTTCAATATTGTGCCGTCTCAAAATACCTTATTTCTTTTTTTTCATAGTCCACTTGCTGATAATATTTTACAATTGGTAGTTGATGAATATCAATGGTGAAAATTTATTTTTATCGACAAAAACAAAAGGAAAGTCCAGAATTTGTTCATAGAAACCGGTTAAAAAGGATGAACTATAGATTTTCCTCACAAAATTTGTATGACAGCCAAGGATGCGCAATTACTGGAAGACATCTATTATTTAACACGTTGACGGCCACGACCATTTTACGAAAACTGCCTCCAGACGTCACTGTACAAAAATCTCTCTAAAAAATATTCCTTTACGATTTTTCTCTAAAATGAATAGGGGAGCTAATAATTACACATATTTAATTTTACATGTTAAATCCCCATGTTCGCCCGTTATCCCAGACACTCGGTATATAGAACAATGCTTCAAAACATATCATGAAAAGTAAAAATATTCCAAACATGATTTTATATTGTTTGTTGTCCTCTTTTTCTTCTTTTTGTAATGAAACTTTCATTTTATAACTTTTCTGCAACGAAATAAAAAAATTCAAATTGTGACACCTTTGTTGTTTTCTTACCTTTTACAGACACCCCTCAATTGTAATATGTATGGAAAAAGGAAAAACCATGAACTAACTCGTGATGGGCACCGAAAAAACTCTTTCCAAACCGAATTAACACGTTCAATGCGACAGCGTGGCTATAATGTATACAGGGTGTTTCAGATCACTCGTCTCAGGCCTTTTTCTCGAGAACGTGACGTCATAGAGCTTCGAGAAAATAGCACCACCAATGTCTGCCTGAAGAATTTATTGGAGGTAGTCGCGACTAATTACCGGAAGTAGGTGTAACTACACTCAACTTTAGAATTTCAAACGGGAACCTAGGTCAAGTGGGGTATCATTGGATAGGTATTTTAAAAAGAAATAACTTTTGTTTGAAAAATTTATTTCTAAATGTTAGGCGTAATGAAATAAATTGAATACTTGTTGTACTACTTTCTTGATGGAACCATATTTTCAAGTTGGGTAAAGTAAAACGCTTGTTTTGTTCCATAATTTTATTTTCAAAGTTAAACTTTGAAAATGATCCTAACCGATCGAAACACGTGTCAGGCAACTGAAAATAAAATTATGGAACAAAACAAGCGTTTTACTTTACCCAACTTGTAATGAAATACAAATTATTGTTTCAAATAACCAGTCCCTGGCCATTTTCTTAATGTATTAGGCCATAGAGGTTCATAAAACAAAATCACATGTCATAAGCTTACCTAAATAATTCAATGGAGATAGTTTCGACTTCCGGAAGTTACCAGAAGTAGGCGTAATTACACTCAACTTTCGAATTTCAAATGGGAACCTAGGTCAAGGGGGGGATCATTGGATAGGTATTTTAAAAAGAAACAATTTTTTTTGAAAAATTTATTTCTAAATGTTAGGTGTAATGAAATCAAAATTATTGTTTCAACCAGTCCCGGGCAGATTGGCCAGATTTTACAATTAAATTTTTATCAAGTTGGCTTGTTGCAAAATTTACTAGTTACCTGTAGCCAGTTCATAATTTTCATTTCATCGACCATGTATTTATAAGACTAGTTAATTAGTTGATGCATACAAAATCATTGATTAATTACCATAGGCATTAATAAAAAAAAAAAAAAAAAAAAAAGGACCTTTATTGGCATAACCATATATACAAAACAAATTAACTCTTTACATCCCTCACCCCCCCCTTCCACCCCTCCCCTCCCTCCCTCTCCCCTCTTTCTCCCATCCCACCTTCTCCAGCGTCTTCACTCCTGCCCCATCCTCTCTCATCCATTCCGTCACCCTTCTATTCCCTCTCACTCCTACCCATTCTTCTTTCACCCCCTCACATTCTTCCGCCAAGTGCTTCCATGTATCCTTCCCCCACTCGCACAGCCCACATCTCATATAATCCTCCCCCATCCACCTCTTCCTCCCTTTCTCTCCTGACCCACATCTCGCCCTCGCCAACCTCACCCTCTCCTCCCTACTCCATCCTTCTTCCCCCCAATACTCTGGTATTCTCCCGTACACCTGCCACCTCCCATACATATCATTATATTCACTCCTTTCTATCCGCCCCTGTCTCTCCTGCATATCCACCTCTCTCATTTTTTCCTTCACCCCCTAGGCATTAATAATCCATAATATTATAATTGTTTGTGGGTTGCTAACGACGCTACCCGCAATCAAATTTATTATTTGACAGTAATATTTGTTTGTAAATATGGTGTTTTCAAATTTAGAAGGGTTTGATATGCTGATGGTTTTGGGTGAGTGTCATCAAAATTATCGTGCGGCTGAGCGGCTATATGCTGAACGATACCCTCAACGAACTCGTCAGTCAAGAAAGGTATTTCGTCGCCTAGCCCATCGACTTAAGACATCTGGTGAAATACAACCCAGCCATAATGAAAACCAGCGTGTTAAGCAACGTGTGCAGAACGAAAGAGCACCTGATATCATTGCTGCTATTAGTATTGACCCACATACATCCACTAGAAGACTCTCAATCGATGCTGGGATTACTCACACAACAACGTGGAGAATCATAAACAAAAACAAATTCCATCCTTTTCATATTTATTTACACCAAGAACTTGGGGCACGCGATTTTCAGGACCGATTGGATTTTTGTGGATGGTTGTTGAACAAAAATCAGAGCTTCCACCGTCGAATTCTTTGGTCAGATGAGGCAACATTCAAGAATAATGGAAATGTTAATATTCACAACGCTCATTACTGGTCTCGCGAAAACCCTCACTGGCTATGCGAAGAAAACAACCAACATATTTGGAGCCTTAATGTCTGGTGTAGCATCTTAGGAGACCAAATACTTGGACCACATTTTTTCGAAGAGTCTTTAAACGGTATAATGTATAAAGATTTCATAGAGAACATACTTTATGAACTCTTAAGCGATGTTCCATTGGCAACCTGTTTAAGAATGTGGCTGCAACAAGACGGTTGCCCAGCTCATTATTCGAGAGTGGCTCGCGAAACTATTAATACTATTAATAGTATCTTTCCTTTAAAATACGTCAAAGCCAAAGATACCATACATGACCTAAGTTCGCATTTAAAATATTGAAGTTGCACCTACTTCCGGTAACTTCCGGAAGTCGAAACTACCTCCATTAAATTCTTCGGGTAGGCATTGGTGGTGCTATTTTTTTTCTCGAAGCTCTATGATGTCACGTTCTCGAGTAAAAGGCCTCGGACGGGTGGTCTGAAACACCCGGTATATGGACACGAGAGCTGTGTTCAACGCATTCAACACGTTAACTCGTAGTGGACGTCTGTAAACAGACACCCAACTACGAGTTATCTCGTGCATGGCAGTCTACCTGTTAACATCAAAGGAATCTCAGCTAGTATGATAGAAATAGATTTTGTTATATTACGGGTCCTTAATTTTTCGAGGAATCCGGAACCGAATGAACCAAAACCAAAAGATCGGCTGTACAAAGTTAAAAAAAAGAAATTATCATTCTTATAATAAATGGTCTTATATAGGCTAATTCTTAACTAGCTCACAAAAAAATAAAAATTTGTATTTTTTTCTTAATCTGAACATTCTAACAATTATTTTTTTCTATTTATAAACAATTTGTGAATTGATGGAATAAAATCTGAACCATCTTTATTTTTTTGCATAATACTGATAATCAATTGTTTTTTGGGGTTGTTTGTGTTCGGTTTATTTGGTGATCAAAATAGAGGTGGTCTTTTAGTCGTTTTATTTCAATTTATTTACAAGTGTATTTACATTTAATACAGGGTGAGGGTCTTCCCTCTAGTGAGCGGCGATATTGTCTCCGCACTGAATGTCTTCTGGGGTCGTCGAGGCGAACCCTCCAAAGATTCAGTCCGGCGCACAGTGGGACGGATGACTATTCTAGCGCGACAAAAGTCAAAAAATTCATACTACCAAAAAAAAAGAAAAAGCTGAAAATCTCTTTCTATAACACTTCTTTAATCAAAATAACCGTTAGAAGTCACCTGTCGCAGATACACTTGCTGTGAAATGCGACAATGACTATACTCACCTTGTCGAATATTTACGCGTTGATATGAAGCAGCGTATTTATACATATTCAAATGCAGAAAACAGTTAGTAAATGTGCATATAAATAATTGGGATTTTTTTTGCGCAATTAGTACATGATAACAATTGTTCTTTCAGTGATAAGTATTTTTACTTTCTCCGTTACGAAGTACGAGAAAGTATTGTGATCGTGATTTTTTTTTCAAAATTTTTTTTTACGGAAATATCCGTTTTGGAGTCCCTAGATGCCATTTCAACAATTTCTGGAAAAAAACAATTTGTGTCTGTGTGTGTGTGTGTGTATGTCCCCACATATTTGTGGCACTTTGTGTGTGCTACATCCTGAATTGTGGCGGAGGCGCGTTCTTGTGGCACCTTACCCTCCGTGCCACAAGTACATTCGGCTATTTCTCCATTGCTTCATATGTCACACTTACGACATTTAGTACCAATGTTAAAGAAGATCAGATTATTTCAGTTATCTATACGAAAATTCTCTAAAATCATTCTCACGAAAGTTATGATACCTTAAAAATAATTGTGTGTATGACGCCACATCATGGGTACCGATCATGTGTGCTACACACCAAATTGTGACAACCCTTGTTGGTAGCGCCACCTGGAACAAAATATGCTGCGTTGCCGACCTATCCCACATACCTACCGAGGGGATCGCATTGTTTGCTCAATTCTCGGGTTGGAAATAGATTTACAGTTGGCGTTAGGACTTGCAGTGTCCATTCATAAATATTTCAATTAAATAAATAACATAAATTATTAATAAATAAATATTGAAATATTAAAATATTAATGAAATAAGAAATTGTGAGTAGAGAAATTAATTAAATTAATAACAGTAATTATTAATAAATAAATAAAAATTGAATTATTTATGAAACATAAAATTGCAAACAGAGAAATAAAATGTACAATTAAATGTTAAAAATGCACGGAATTTCTTGTAATTGTCTAAATTATTATTGTTCTTGACAATTAATACCCAACTTAAATTGATTTTTTTGTTCCCACTTTACTTGAATTACAGTTAAAATTATGCATAAATTATGCAAATTCACCAAATTAAATAGCATTTATTTATATTAATTTATTGGATTCTGTTTTAAAGTTTAAACGGGTTCGGGATGATAAAATGATACAAATATTATTACAATCTTTATATGTATATAAAAAGTGCATGTAATATAATTTATTTCGTATTCAATTAACAAAATTTTCCCACTTTCTTTGAATTTTTAATTTTATCTATATGATTTTTAACACAAAATTTAATGTCAGTCCAACCGCGTGAAGATAATATAGAATTGCTATTCATACATTGTATGCAGTTTACTTTTCCTGGTACAGTATTTCTTTTTATTTCTTTAAAAAACTTCAACACTGCTCCTTTCTCTGCACTAGAGCATTATACATCATATTAAGGATACAAATAGTTTATGATTAATTTTGAAATAGCACTAAACAATATTAATAAATATCATTACCTGAACATGTACGGGGAACAGGTACTTGAGTCGACACTTATATTAAAAAAAATATTTTTTTAATGGAATAAAACATGTTTAAATAATTCTAATTAATCCCATCATATAGAAAAATAATTGATTTATATTACTAACAAAAATTTGCTTCAAAATTATATGATAAAATATACATTAACACAAGGTAAAAGTTTTAGCATGTAAAATCCTATGGCCCACGATAAAAAACATACTGTATATCTAACGGTCAATCCATGTCAAATCAACCAATGATAGTCGCTAATTTTTTTTTATTTTCCAGAAGTTTTAGCTATTTTTTAAATTTCTAACCAAAAAGCTAATAAAGTCTCAGTGATGAAATTTTAACCACTTAGTATAACACCATTAAAGAACGTTTTGTGAAAATATTGGGTTTTTAAAGTGTGTCCCTTCCGAGATATTTCAGATCGAAAATACCTGATTTTAGGAAAATTGCAATATTTGAAGACCCTTTAAAAAAGGATGTAACTCTCTGGCCTGATACTTTTTAGGGAAGTAGTATACTATAGACACTATATCCACAAAAAATGAATTTGAGTCTTCGTTTTATCTTTAACACTTTTAATTTTTAAAGAGAAGCTTTTTATTTTGGAAACGTTAACATTTACCTATTTTCTGCTAATTTACAATTTAGTATAGGCCTATATATATATATATATATATATATATATATATATATATATATATATATATATATATACTTAACAGAAAAAATTGTACATTTTATGTTCTTTAACATGGTTTCTTTTTGAACCAAATATCTCCAAAAACCGAGGAGCTACAGAGTTTAACGTAAACCTCTACAAAATGCAAAATAGGCTGACCCACCAATACAAAATGGCTGTTCACAAAAAAAACTGAACATCTGAAAAATTAATGCATAGCTGTTTTCAACTCTCTGAATATACTACAACATAGGTAAAAAAACGAAAATAGATAAATTTTGTCAGAGACCTTTTCAAATTAAATTGGTTGATTTGATTGACCCCTAAGAATTTTTAGTGACAATCTAAAGACAATAATCAAACAAACTGTTTTAAAAATATGTTTACTTCTTAAAAATAATATTTATTGTTTCAAAATTGTCTAACAATAAGTAAGAAGTTCGTTTGAAATGCATCTCCCTAAATATATGTTCATGAACGCTGGAATATTTAGGTTGGTTCATATACTTACATGTTTGTTTGCAAAATATTAGGAAAAGTTGATAAAAACCAAAGAAAATATGAGCGATTAGATTTTTCACCATAATTGCTTTGAATAGTATGAGAGTGCTGTCTTTATTCTGACAACAATTAAAATGTAACTCATTCTAATTTGGTTTCTGTATCGAATAGAAAATTCAGCAATGTACATTGGCGATTTACATTGTATTTATATGTTTATGCAAACTCCTGCTTCCCATACAGATGGCAAAAAAAGGCAATAGCATAACAAAAAACGTGTATTGTAACTTGTTACTCAAGAGTGAAAAAATAAAATTAAAATATTTGGGATTTCACACGAGTTACCGCGCTTGTCATCAATTGAAAATCTATAAATAGATTGTTAATAATTTTCTTAAAATACAATCCGGAATGAATTTTGAGTAAATTTTCAAATCCATGGTAATTATTATTACATTTTTTCACTTAAATTATTACAGATTTTCAAGAACTTATACTTTATTCTCATGGATTTATCCCACAACTTGCGGATGGGGTGTTTGCAGGTTTCTATGGATTAATAATTATAATTAATTTTTAGTAAATTTATAAAGTTTATAGGAGAGACATATTTCATTTCATTTTTTCATTTGAATGGCAAAAATATTGTTATTTTCAAATAACAACCTACCTTGTTGTTTACTTTTTAGATAGAGCATTTTTAACTACAATACAATACTATTTTTTCTCCACGACCACTGTAGAATTTAAGCATTCTGAAATCAATTTTGATCATAGAACGTACACATTCTCACTCTTGTTATGGATCAAAATAAAATGCACTTATGCGTTTTGCATGTAATTCATTCCATAATAACTAATGGAATGAATATTCTCACACCGTTTCGAATAAAACAATTAGCCTTGGATATCACAATTGTCAAAATACTATAAACATAACCACAAACGCGATAATAAAACGTAAGTTCTTTGTGTTAATTATAATTAATATACTAATACAATAATTATTGTATTAGTCTATTTTATCTGGTCGAGGAGAAAGTATAGTCTACTACTAGGTAAGAATGGAAATTCTGATGCTAGTCCACTCGCATCGAATTTCCATTTTAACCTTGTTACAGAGTATACTATTATACCCTCGCCTAAGGCATTTTTCAAGTTAATTTGACTAAAATAAGCGCTGCGTGTCTAAAATTTGTCGCATAATAACATTTTTTTTTTAATTATTTACCAAATTCAGTATTGCATCAAACTAAAGTTGATTATTTTGTTGCTATAACAATACACTTTTTTATTCTTTATGGAGATTTTTCTCTAGTAATTTTTTTAAGTTGCATTATTAGAAATTTTTTGAGTAATTTCGTTTTGAAAATAAAAGCAACAGTGCGTTGTCCTAGCAACAAAACGATAAGTTCCAACGAATATCCAACATCATCACTAAACGCATTATTAAATTCCAAAGAACTTGTATACAAATCATTTTCGGATTCGGTAAATAAAATAAAAGTAAAGTCATTACGCAAAACCCTGACCGCTTATTTAGTCGATTTTTTTTTGAAAATGTTATTGTATTTGCAACCACATTTAATTGATGAAAATAACATTTTCTCATACCAGATTTACATTCCTTCCTTACAATTAGTTCAGTGATTTTTTAATTAAATTACGTTCATAAAACTCACATAAATGGATATTTTGTATATGCTGCACTGTCAAATAAGCTCCAATTATGTGTCTAATATTAATTTCTTGGTTTATTTGATCCATTCTCATTTTACTGTAAATGTGTAAATGTTGTTATGTGTTAATTGCTATTGTGTGTTAGTTTGGACCGGATATTGGGATGTGACGCATTCATTCGACGAATTCCTTTTAAAATTTAAAGGGACGGTCCAAAACAGGTAGAACACTTGGGGGTGACGAATGCTAACATCTGCGAAAGATAAATATTTGAGGCCTGGCTCCTACTTCTATACATATTTAAAAATAGACTTTTATTATTGCTATTTAAATTAATAACTTTCTGTAAATTTCTTGCTCTTTCAAACTGAATTTCAATGGCTATTGTAATGCACGCTAGAGAAATAAATCTTCGATTTTTTTATTACGTCCATTTTCTCAATAAAACTTTATTCATACATTTCTTATAGATTTTAATATAGAAATAAATACCAATCAATAATAATAACTTACTACAAAAAATAATGTTGGTAAAAATCAAACTATTATCTTTTAATTTTTATGCTATTAAGGAATTCATTATTTTTTGCTGCCCAAAACAGCGAATGGATAAAATAAACCATGAAATGAACATTAGATACATAATTTGCGAATATTTGAACGTGTGAAATACCCGAAATGTCCATTTATGTGACGTTTATAAATTCAAAACTTACTAAAGTAAGGAGATATTGTAAATCTAAAAAAATATGACTTACATCTACATTCAAATCCTTATTTCGAATAACTCTATCGACTTTTTTCTGACTACATAGTTTCGACAAATAAGTGTGTCAGTTTCGGACATAATTATTTTTTAAATGAGAACCGAAACTTTCAAATGACGAGTGTATCCTAAAATAAGTTTTTCAAAGCAAAAATTTTGTAAATCAGGGCTTGACGTTACTAATATGGCGGAATCGTAAGTGGTTTTTTCTACCGTTTGTTTACTCATGACTTTACTAGTTTAGAGTTTTTCGAACAATTTTAAATTGTATATAACATTTACTAAATTAAAAATTGGTGGTTAAATAATAGCCTAAATTATACTATTTCAAGTAACGTTCGATGATTTTATAAACTTATATTTGCCTGAGCTATAAATCTGAGATATTTTTTCAGCTAAATCGCCGGAAATAAATAATGAATACCAATATAATATTTAATAAAAAATGTATTGGTTTTGATTTTCAAAAGTAAACTGATTTTTCTTCGAATAATGAATAATGCATAATTTACGGTATTAAACCTGTATTTGATAATCCTTTTGTGCCGTAAATTGTGTGTGTAATAGAGAAAAGTTAGACAGAACAACATAATGACAAATCTTTTTTTTTCATTTTAAAATTTAATTTGAATTCATAAATTTTAGAATAATTTGCCTAATATTATAAACATAGTAAGATATGCTAAATTTGCGAAGTAAAAAAAATATAAATTGTGTTAATTGTGAGGTAAAATTATAAAACGTATCGGGAAGCAGCTGAAATATTTAATAAGAAACATCCAGACACAAATGTACATACAATAATTAATATTTTGAAATGAAAATAATTAAAACATATGGATATGTTAAAAATAAATTAAATAACAAACGTCGATAACTGAGGACTTTAAAGTGAGGACTTTAAATGTAATGTTATCTACAATAGAATATATTAAATATTAGCTGCGCAAAAGGGTAAAGATATGATGGCAAATATTTTGAAAGCACACAAATTCCACCCATATAAACCACATTAAAACCTAGAGATTATGTTAGTGGTTTCAATTTTTGTTCTCTTATCCAAGGAGAGTTAGAAGAGCATCCATTTTGGGTTAGAATAATCATGTTTGAAGATGAAGCTTCATTTAATTCAAATGGTACAGTGAGTTCCCAAAATTGTCGATGATGGAATGACCTTCAACTCTAACTAACTAACGAAATAAATATTCATTACTGTAGTATTGTGTACATTTTTATCTGGATGTTTGTTATAATATATTTCAGCTGCTTCCCGATACGTTTTATAATTTTCAATCACAATTAATACAATTTCTATTTTTTCTCCAAACTCAATGTCACCGGAATTACTATTCATTTATAATGTTTAAATAATATCTGATGTTTAATGACAGACCTGTCACTGTCATTTCAACATTTGAAATATCAATGTGCATGTATCACTGTAGAGAAAAAGAAAAATTACAAAATCTTATTTTTAGCAACAGGTATACATGACTGTATGATTGAACCCAGTTTTCAATTCTAAATAACTTTTCTTTATAACAGTTCTTGATATTGTCAAAAATAAAGGTACTTTATTCTGGAACAAAATTCATATTTTCACACAAACTCCGTATATGACCAAAAAAATTTGACAGCTGATGGTTGCATTTTAGGTTTTGGACCATGCAGAACTTTTTATAAAGAATAACTTTTTTCCTAAAATTAATTTTCAAATGGGATGGTTGAGAAGCTGCAAACTAACATCATTTATTACAATGCAAAAAAAAAATTAAATATATTGATACCAACATAAGCACAACTTATAAGATGAATTGATATGTAGTGTATTTTTTACTGTGAACTTTTAAAGTTTTCATATTAAGTTTTAAGTGGTACTATATTAAAATTTAATTATTTAACTGTTGATATGTTAACTTTGATAACCGAAATACGAGAAAATGTAATTCATGTCAATGTCATTTTCCTAAAAATTAAGCAAAAACCTATGAATTACAATCTATTGTCTGTTATAAAAATGTTCTAATTATAAGAACAATCAGTTCGCTGTAAAAAGATAAAATTTTAATATGGATTTTAAGCAAATATTTTCATATGTTAAAATATGGTCCAAAAGTTAATTTGCAAAATCTTAACGGCCGTGGTAATAAAATACACGGCATATTATAACATACCCCCTAAAAGCATAATCTATTAATAATATATCATCTAAACCTATAATTTGACTAAATTACAATGTTCGAAAGACATTTATTAGCAAAATATGTAAATTTAGAAAAACAAATTGAAATTGTATTTAATTAAAATATTTGATACAATTAAAATTATTTACCGTTTTGTGCCAGTTATTGAATTCAAATCACATAAATTCAATGGGCAATTGACTCTTAGCTCGATTCGTACTAGATGATACTTGTAATAATCATAATACTGAAATAAAATTGCAACGGATATGCCCGTGTGTCACATCACTGAAATCAGCAAAAAAAATCTGATTTAAATATGTATATATCATAAATTGTGCCCACAATGAAAACGAAAGCTAAGTGTAAAAAAACAAAAACTAACCCTGTAGATAAAAATCGTTCGCCATTTGATAAGACGTAAAAAGATGCCGTAGGAACGTTTTTACGAAATTACGATTTACACTTCTTTCCAAACTGCAGAGAAACCGTTAAAATAATTTAAATGTTAAAGCAGATTATTAATCAACATAAAATTCTGCAAAAGTGTCGAATTTAAACCTACCCTCTATTTCCTATAATAAGCTATATCCCCATACTCGCCCTCGAATTTCAATCACCCTTTATATTTCACCCGATAGCTGACGAGGCAATTCAAGTACAATTACTCAAAATATAGCTTTAAAACATTTTCGCATATTCTGTTATATTTTTTATACCAGAAAAGTTTTAAATGTATAAACCTCACTAAAGACGGTTGTAACATAATTAGTATTATCAACCTACCTAAAATAACTGGATGTAACAATAGTTTCAAAAAGGCCAATAATTTTAATCCTATTAAAAAAGTTTGCTGTAAAAGTTGTGAGCTTTCATACATTTAAAACATCAAGAGACTATTTTTATTGTCCCAACAGAAATCTTGGAGCATGTCAAGCACAAACATAAAAAATCACTTTTTGTCAAGGTTATTTAATTAAGCCATGCATATTCTAAAGCTATGCTTATTCTAAAATATTTATTTTACCATTTTTCAATTAGTTTATAAGGCACATTTTGATCATAAACCCAAACTTAAAATGTTTGTACAATAAAATTAGGTTAAATTATTAGTTCAAAGGGTATGGTTTAATACTCGTTTTTTTATAGATATTATATAAATTTATGGTTTCATCGTACAAATCCTTGTCGTGTGGGACCCAAAAATATTTATGGGGGCCTATTTAGGTTATTGGAGAGATAATTTCGGAAAAATTGTATTGTCATGCTCCGCTGTTTATAATTATTTAAATCCGAAGGGTAAGTACATAAGAAATCATTCTCGTTTTTCTCTTGTGCTAAGTTCCTTTATTATCCAGTAACCAATATTTATAAATTATTGTTTTCTGTGGTTACATACAAAAGTATTTTAAAAGGATAACAGACAAGAGTTTGCTAATATGCATAATTATGTAATATTAACGTGATTATTTCCGTTTTTGGCCTCTTCAACTACCATTTTTTGACTTCGATTTCGTTCTGAGCCGAAACTTTGTGATGGTTATAAATTTAAAAAAACATATAAATAAGGAGTCTAAATCTAGTTCATAGCGTAGCTTTGAGTGGTTTATCTTTCAAATTGTATTAACAAAAAAAGTCATTGCTTCAATTTGTGGATATTATTTTTATTTCCTTAATTTGAAAGTTAATACAGACATTTTCATATTTATTTTCAAAAACAAAACTCTCATTAGCGTAATGAAATTGATTTGCCAAAGGCAATAAACTTTACATGTGGAAACATTTTGGGGGTTATTAATATTTTGAAAAAATGATGGGATGTTCAAATTCAATTTTTGAACATGGTAAGGAAATTACAAACATACGTTAGCCCTTATGATAAAATTGACACTGACAAATTGATTTCATGACATTACCAGTGTTTCGTTTTCGGCATTGAATATGAAAATTATAAATTTAATTTATCTTGAATTTGATACTATTTTAAATTGAAAATTCACGTGACTTTTAAACGTTTAATTGTAAAAAACTGTAAGAAAAATAATATTTGTCTACCTTTTAAATTAAAAGGGAAAAAAGGTTTAAAAAACTACAAGAGCTTAAAACAACTGAAAACGGAAATTTTTCCTCACGAAGATACTTCACGATTTATAAATGAGGATTATATTCAAGATAAAATAATTCTAGATTTAAATATTATTCACGTTAAATCTTTATATTGAAACTGCATTTTTAGTGTTTATAGTACTAGGAAAGTTGTATTTTCAAACATTTATAATATCCAGATGTCGGCATTGTTCGTCTCAGCAGTCGAAAGCAGGTACCAAGCGTCCCTTTAAATTTTTAAAAGGAATTCCTAGAAAAGAGGACAGACGACTCATTTCAAAATCCGGTTCAAACCAATATCATTCATATTGTTTATTCTGGAGACTTCCACTTCTTTATACATGTTGAATAATATAATAAAACACTTTTCACTTTGTTTTGTATAACATGGTAATATATTCAAATTGAACCGGATGAGAAATGCTTGTTTTATTTTCATGTTTGAAAATGGTAGGCGTTGTTAGCGAAACATATTATACAACATAATTCATATTTTATTTATCCTTCGAGTATATTCAAATTCTAAATAGTATTTCTCATTATCTCTATAGTTGTGGTTTTTATAGTCGTTTGTAGCGATACTTGCCGCTACATAGTAAATTTTATACACAAAACATATAACTTTTAAAAGTAACCTGATAAATTATAAATACATTCATGAATCTTTTAAATAACTTATAATCCTTAATAAATGAACCATTTATGTTAATACTATAATTCATAGAAGTATATTTTTTTAAGTAAACAGAAGTTTTTCAATATATCGAAATTTTGTAAGTGATAAAAGAAAATCATTCGTTGTAGATAATTAAGAGAAACATCTTATTTTTAATTGTTACAATAATACAAATGAGTGAAATAAGTAGAGTTTACACTATATTTAATGGTAATGCATATCTATAGTATAGATCTTTATTTAATAAAAAAATTATCAAGTTGACTTTGATTTTAAAATACTTCATATGGAAAACGTTTCCCGACATTTGCGATGAAATTCCTTTTTTCTCCGAAATTTTGTTATGCAATGTGTAATTTTTTTTACACCAATGAAAAATTTAGAGTTTTGGCTGTACAACGCCGTAATTTTTTTAGGGGGGTGCCATTTGAAATTTTCGGAAAAAATGACAACATGCGAAGATCAATAAAAAATTATTTTTTTTCCATAAATTACCCGAAAAAAAATTATGTGAAGGTACACGAGGTCTTAACCTGTACCTCAATTCAAAATTTAGGCGCCGGCGTCAATTAGTTTCTCTACAAAAAAATCTCAAAAATGGGGCGCAATTTTGAAAGAAAGGGTTATAACAGCGAAACCGCTAAAGTGAAGGGTATAACATGTTAGATAAAAAAATAAGTACACATCGAGCACTTTCCAAATCTGCAATAAAAAATAGGGCATTCCATTTAAAAAAACATAAGTTTGGTACGCCACTGGAGTACGGCACGCCACTGATGATTAGAAATATTTTTGAAACATAGCGACGGTAACTATGCACCACTTTGTTCTTAGATTTTTTTCGATAGCTTTTATCGTAAAGGAGCTATGATCCGAGGCGTCTTAAGTGCCACACCCTGTATATATATATATATATATACATATATATATTTATATATATAAACATGCAAATGATATTTGGGGTCTACCAGAATTCAGTTACACCCGGTATATAAGATACAAATTGCAATATTGTGCTTAATGTTAAAAATCTTGAATCTGAATCTTTATGTTTTATTTTAATTCATTTAATTACTCATATTTTATTTATTTATTTATTTGGTATTACATTTTTATTTTATTATCTATTGGAAGCGTTGCGCGGGCAAGAAAATGCGTGACAAGGACTTTCTTTGCAAATTATAAGACGGTCACATCTCCACGGCAACATTGCTTTTCACACACTTACACACATTTTCATGGCATGCAATATTAGTGGCACCATAAATTGATACCAGTCATATTTGTGACACCATGTGTTAACTTTTCACGTTTCATAATATTTGTGGCACATTTTATTTTTTTGCAATAACTTTTGTTATATGGAGGGTATCGTAAAATTAACCACATATTCAGAAATAATGGAAAGAAGAGCAGCGGAACGACAGTATCTTAACAAAAGCGCCACAAATGGGGATATATCATGCGGTGCCACAAATATGTAGGGACGTGTATGTGTGTGTGTGTGTGTGTGTGTGTGCGTCTCCCTGTGTGCGCTGTATCTCAAAAACTAATAGAGCAATTAATATGAAACTTTGAACATACGTCTTATTTGATAATCTGAAGAAGCTGAAAATTTCGTACACCGGAAGTGGGTGTTTACCTTAACTGTTTTTTGTTTTTTGCCAATATTTTCTTAAATATAAAAAATATCACAAAAACATTTAAACAAACATCGAAGACAACAAAGAAATGAACATCTTTTGCTTGAAAATATTTTTCATAAAATCATTGCTATTCGAGAAAAAAATTTATTATTTTTTTTTAATTTTTGGTTTATAATTATGAAACGATAATAGTTACAGCAAATTTATATCAATAATAATTGTAGAGAATGCCAAAATTAACAACTTTTAAAGAATAAGTTTTTTTCGAAATCTCGTTAGTTTTTGAGTAAACCGAGTTTTTGAATTTGATGTATATTTTTTCCATCTTTCATGATTTTGACGTTTTAAACGTCAGTTTCATCCGAGTTTACGCAACGCTCGATGTACATTTAAAATATGATTTCAGTTGAAAATAAACTGTTGAAAACGTAAATATAAAGTCGGTGAAAGTAACATGATGGCCACATCACCATTTTTTCAGTTGTTCTTATTTGTCGTTATAATTTTTTGATTTCATCGTTAATTTTATTATAAATTTAGATATATCTTGGCTTGTACAACAAAATTGCCGAAAAACGGCTTTAATGTCATTTTTCTTCAGACATTTTCACATGATTCTCAGCATGTACTAGCTGCGATAACTTGCGATAACTTACGATAACTTGCAAAGTTATGTACTGGCAAGGGAAGTAACCCATGTGTTGCACTCCGATTTTAATAAAATTTCGTGGATTTGTAGAGGGGTCCAAAATATTTGATACGTATTTTTTTTCTCGACTAAAAACCCCTTAAAAAATCAGCTATATTTTTGTTTTTCGGCAATAACTTCTCAACAAATTATGATAGCGTAATTTCGTAAATTTACAAAATTAACGCCCTTTTGTATGTTCCACCCTCCCTTGAATAGTGTCCTCCGAAATGTCCTCCATTTCGATATTTGGACACTAATCTGTAACTCTCCGTATTCAATCGATGCCGAGGCATTCCATAAAAAAAAAAACAATCGATTTAAAACATTGAAAGTAAAAACTTTTTTGCTACAGAAGTTAGTTTTATTTTGAGAGACTTTAACCTTCAAAATAAATACAGATTTGAGGAAAAATGTCTTTGTTATAAAATAAAAATTAAGATTTATAGGAATAAAATCCGGGCATGAATTCTTTGAAACAAATATCACCGGAAATATGCTTTTTAATGGTATTTTTTTACTTCATCGCAAGTATATTGGACATATACCTTGTGTCAATTATTTTGTCATTATTATTTATTTAAACCTCCATAAAAAATGTAAATTTTTAGGTGTATTTTTAGAATTACAGCCTTTAGATGAGCGCAAATTAAAAAGTGCACTCACATTGGAAATCAGCAGCCGATGAAACATAGGATCTTACTTTTATTTAAAAAAAATAGCCCATTTGACTTTTGTCGCGCTAGAATAGTCATCCGTCCCACTGTGCGGCGTAGAGTGTCGCGGTCGATGCGATGGAGGCGAAGATATGGTTTAGCTGCTAGTTTCCTTCTGGGCGTCGGAGGCAGTGGTGTCACTGGGACTGGAGCATGGTGCACCTTGGACTGGAGTCGAGTGGTCCTGGTCCGGTCTGCAGAGGGCCCGGGGCGTCGTTCGTTGCTGGTAGTCTGTCGTCTGCCTCGGCGGCGTTGTCAGCGGGTCTGACCGAATCCTCCTCTTGGGTGTCCAGATTGGTGATAAGCTACTAGGAATTTTCGTTAATCGTCGCACTCGGCGTTCTAGATTTAGATGAAAGCGCTTTCCGCATTACTGTACTAGCTAATGCGAGTGTCCTAGCTGTGGTACCTCCTGACGGTTTGCCGGAGGAGAGCTTTCCTCTGCTTCGTCCGCAGCGCGTTATGAAGGGTCGTCGCATCTTTGCCCTAGGAATACTCTAGGCGCGTCCTCTCTCGTCGGCGAGTGGTACGTTAGCCCTTGCTGGTGGCGCGCCCATCCCTTGCCGGGGCGGCGCGTCGGCTCGTTCGCTGATCTCGCGTTTGCTCGTGGTCGCTAGGTGGTGTGTATGCGTATATATGGTTGTCTACCGTCGGTTCCCACAGTTTTCACCATAAAAAAATCAGTAGGATGTTTGTTGTAGGTGGACAATAAAAAAAAAACTGAAAAACTGAAAAGGTTTTGGTAAAATTTCGTACACCAGAAGTGGGTGTTTACCTTAACTGTTTTTTGTTTGTATTTGTAAATATGAAAAATATTATAAAAACATTTAAACAAATATTTAAGATGACAAAGAAATTAACATCTTTTGTTTGAAAATATTTTTCATAAAATCATTGTTTTTTGAACAATGAACATAATTTATTATTATGTATTTAATAGAGTATTGCTTATACAAGTACTCTACTAAATACATAATAATATGATCTTAATCTATAAATATTCATATAAAATAAAATACAGTTATAAATTTGAATAAATTACACAAACATACACAACATATTAAAATTCGATACAGTCACCCATAGCACTTTGGAGCTGATATTTAAATATATTGGATTAGACGAACCTTCAATCACTTTAATGCGTAGTTATCTAAGTAACCGGAAACAGTGTGTAAAAATTGATAACCTTACATCAGACCTTTTAAACACTGAAAGAGATGTTCTGCAAGGGTCTATCCTTGGGCCTCTTCTTTTTTCTTTATATTCATCATCTTTACTGAATCAACTTAAATTTTGCACTGGACACATGTATGCTGATGATACTCAGCTGTATTACTCATTTCTACCGGACTCTATCGCTAGCAGCGAGGAATGCATTAATTTTGATTTACAAAACATTTTTAACTTCTCTAACATGTTAGATCCAAGTATTAACCCCTCAAAGTCGGCTTTCTTAGTTTTTGGTAAAAATAATCTCTGTGACAGTATAGGCAGTCAGTTTAAGCTACATCTAAACGGGATATGTATTCCATATAAGGGGAGAGCTAGTAATTTAGGTGTTGTTATGGACAACACTTTTCGTTACAACCAACTTATTAATAAATGCATGTCAGCAGCATATCTCAACTTAAAAAATCTGTACCCACACCGAGCATACCTAGAAACCTCAACCAAGATTACTTTATGTGATACATTGGTGCTCTCGCATTTTAACTGCTGTTCCCCGTTGTACCATCCAGCTATCGATGAAAACACTAACCGGCGCATACAAAGGATACAAAATTCATGCCTCGGATTTATTTATGGTATAAAAAAATTTGATAGAATCTCGCATAAACTTACATATGCTGTTTGGAACAATATGGAACATAGAAGGAATATTCAGGCCAAGTTCTTATACTATAAAATTGTATACACCATGAAACCATCTTATCTGTACAATAAAATTACGTTTAGGAATGATGTCCATAATATTAACACGAGATTTAGGGGTAGAATTTCTCCTCCAAAACATGCGACCACATTGTACGAGCGATCATTTTCCTACCAAATATATAAAACATATAACTCGCTACCTACGACTCTTATTGGTTTGGGTTTATCCAGGTTCAAAGCTGCAGTTATTGCCGGTGCTATTCTCCTCTAACGTCTAAAATGTATGCATATATGATCCAGGAAGTTTAATGTTTTATTACTGTAATTATCATTTAATTATTATTTTATTTGATTTTTCTAGTATTCTATATATCTAAATATATATTTCGTATATTCTTCAATAAAATTATTATATGTTCCTATATATAATTTATTATAAGTTCAAGGTTTGGATGGAAGACCAGCAGGATGAGATATCATCCAATGCTGAATCCCTCCTTTGGGTTCTCCTTTTGTGCCTTTATATTCAATTGTTGTTGAGCGGTCGTTTATTAGTGTCTCCTCTTTAAATTCTAAGTATCGTGGTGTTTTTATATGATTTTAACCGTTGTGTGTGCTCTCTGGATACTTAATCGATTGGACAATATATTGGTCAACTTAGCTAAGCACTATTATTTATTGCTTATTAGTTTTCACAAGTTCAAATTTATGAACTATATGTACTGTTTCAATACGGATTATTTTCGCATCAGCGGAGAAAAAAAATAAAAAATTTACGGCTGTTTCTTTTCGTCGCCGTTCACTCCGCTGACGAAATTATAAATTCCTCTAACCTCTGTATTCTATTGTTTTTTTATATTTCCGTGGGCTACCTGTCTTTGTCTGAGTCAATCACCCTGATTGCCCCCTGGGTGTTGTGTCCCAGTGTTTTACCTATCAGTTATCCCTAATTAATTAGAAATATTTTATGATGGCTAACAAATGTGGATTTTGTGATCAGGGTGTCACACCTAGCACCCCTTATATTAAATGTGCAGGTAATTGTAATAAGTCTGTCCATAATAAATGTTCTAACTTAACTGATGCTGATATATCTTGCATTAATAAACATAATAATATTAAATGGTTTTGCTCGAAATGTACTTTATTAAATAATCAAGTTGAAATGTATGCTGGAACATGCTACATTGAGCAAAATGATGGTAGAATGTTTTGAAAAGTTTAAGAATGAAATGACACATTTCATTAGCAATTCACTTTCTGTATTGGAAAAACGAATTGATAAAATTGAAAACTCTGGTACCATAAATTCATCGAATATTATAAACAATTAGGACTTATTTGAAGAACGTTATCGTAGATTAATGAATGTAATGGTTTTCAACCTGCCCGAGTCAAGAGGATCACCTACTGAGAGGTTCGCGCGTGACAAGAAAAGATTGCTGGAAATACTGAATCTGAAGTTATATTTGAACCTGAAAAAATAATCAGAATTGGAAAGGAGTCTGATAAGCCAAGACCTCTGAAATTATGTTTCAAAGATCGTACATCAGCATTGGAATTATTGAAAGTTTCGCGCCTTATTAAATCTAATAATATACGTTTTAAGGCTGATTTAACAGATAACCAGCGACGGTATTTGGAATTGTTAAATGTAGAATTACTTAAGCGCAAACAGCAAGGTGAATCTAATCTAACTATAAAGTATATTCGTGGAAAGCTTGATAATGTTCATAACACTGTTAATTGTTCTATTTACGAACATAATAATTGAAACTTGGCTTGACGATTCCATTAGTGATGCTAAATTAAATTTGAAAAACTACAATGTATTTAGAGTTGATAGGTCACCCTTAACAAGCATAAAGACGAGAGGTGGATGTGTTCTTATTGCTGTTAGATCATTACTTCTGTTAAATTAATGCCTTTATGTGACAATATTGAACACGTATTTCTTAAAGTGATTAACAATTTCCACCTAACTCAAATGTTTCGTTATATGAAAATCATACTATGACTATCGACCAAATTTGTTTAGATCATCCTAATTTAGAATATATTTTTTGCGGCGATTACAATTTGCAAAGTTCTCTTTGCGGTGTATTTGATGCAAATATTTCTAATAACAATATATGTTTGAGAGATTGTTTGGCTGTTAATAATATGAGACAGTGCAATTTAATTCCCAATGAGCGTGGGGTTTTTCTTGATTTAGTTTTATCTAATATTAATAAGTTAGAGGTTTCAAAATCAATTGATCCCCTATTTGCAAATAGTCTTCATCACATTTCTTACAACATTAAAATTAATTTAGCATCTGAACTTCAAATTTTATTTACTGATCTATTCTATTATGATTTTAAACTTGCTGATTATGATTTACTAAATAATTATTTGGCATCTGTTGACTGGGATTATCTTTTAAGTGATCCAGATTTAAATGTTATTTTAAATAATTTCTATAATGTCATTAATACTGGCCTAAATCTTTATGTTCCAGTAAAACGTAAAAAAAATCAACATTTCCACGTTGGTTTAATGGTGAACTTATCAATTTAGTTTGAAATAAAAAGAGTGCTCATGCTAAGTTTAAAGGTTCTGGTAGTCTTGACAATTATGATGAATTTAAAATTTTAAGAGCTCAATGTGCAAATTTAAGTAAGTCTCTTTATAAGCACTTTATTTATAATATGGAATGTAACATTTAACATAATCCAAGAGTTTTTTGGAATTATGTTGATGACTGTAGTAAGATACGTGGGTTTCCGAAACAAATGTCTTTTAATGGCATTGTTAGTAATGATGGCTACGAGTGTGTAAATTCAATTGCTAGTTATTTTTCTGAAGTATACCGTAATACTGATTCTCCTACAACAATATTTGAAAGTGTTGATTCATTTTGTCTTGAGTCACTAACGGTTGATTCCACTGACATTTTTAATTATTTGTGTTCTCTAAATGAACCAGTATTTGCTGGTCCAGATGGTTTACCTCCATTTTTATTAAAAAGATGTGTTTTTACTCTTACGTTGCCTATCCTAACTCTATTTAATCGGTCTTTGTCCAGTGGTATAGTTCCTGAGCTATGGAAGGAATCTTTTATTAATCCATTGTTTAAGGATGGACAGGTGGAAAATGTATGTAATTATAGAGGTATCACTTTACAATCCACTGTACCTAAAATGCTTGATTATTTAGTTTCAAAGCAAGTGATGTGGACTTGTTAACGCATTATTACGGATGAGCAGTATGGTTTTATTGAAGGAAAGTCAACAGTTACCAATTTATTATCGTACCAACATTTTCTATTGCGTGCTTTCGAGGGTGGATACCAAGTTGATGCGATATATACTGATTTCTCGAAAGCTTTCGATCGTGTTAATCATAAAGCTTTGTTATACAAATAATCGGTCTATGGTTTCAGTAATATTGTTGTTAAATGGTTTCAAAGTTATTTATGTGATCGCAAACAGTATGTGAAAATCGATAATTTTATTTCTGATGCAATTCATGTAACCTCAGGGGTACCGCAAGGTTCTCATTGTGGACCAATTTTATTTTTATTATTTATAAATGATATAGGCTTAAATTTCAAAACCTCCAAATTCCTAATGTTCGCCGATGATTTAAAATTATTTTCAATAATAAGTATGACCGTGATGCCTTACAAGATGACATCAATAATCTTTCCTTTTGGTGTACAAATAATAATCTTGACCTCAATATTTATAAATGTATGTCTATTTCATTTACTCGCGGCAATTTATTAAAATTTTCATACTTCATTAATGGCACTCAATTGAACGCGGTAAATGAAATTAGAGAGCTAGGAATTATTTTTGATACTCGTTTAACATTTTCATCTCATATTAATTTAATATGTAATAAAGCTCTTAGAGCACTTGGGGCAATTAAACGATTCTCTAGTGATTTTAGTGTTTATACGCTAAAAATTGTATACTTTAGTGCGGTCTAAGTTGGAATACGGTTCCATAATTTGGAATCCTTTTTGTACTAATGCATCTCATAAATTAGAAATGGTCCAGAGTATATTTTTAATATTTGTATCATTTAAACTTGGAAGATTACGTTGTGAATTTAGTCACTTCGTTAAAATTACAAACTTTGCATTATAGGAGAATAATGCTTGATTTATGCTTTGCATTCAAATTAATAAATGGACTTATTGATTGCCCTTACTTACTCTCTGCAATGAATTTTAATTTTTCATTGAGTATGAAAACTCGTTCAACATTTCTTTTTCGTGTGCCTCTTCATACTACTAATTATGGATCTAATAACCCGATTAGTAGGATGCTGAGGTTATGTAATGATTTGGGCTCAAACCCTAATTTTCAAATTTTTCATTTATCGTTCAATGCATTTAAAAGGAATCTAATGTGTATTGATTTGTCTCTTTGTACTTAAGTTTATTTTTATTTTTATTTTTTGTGTTTTTTATTTTCTGTACATTAATTAGTTACTCCACTTAGGTTAGTACTGTGTGTATATATCGGGGCCTGCCCAAAGTGCCGAATGCCCAAAGTGCCGAATCGAAATTTTGCCCAAAATGCCGAATTTCATACTACCGACCATGCCCAAAGTGCCGAATCTCATCCGTGACTCGTGTCCAAAGTGCCGAACGACGCTAAGCGACGTCGCATCGTTCGGAAACAAGGCGTCGGACCCGAATGCGAATCGGCAGTTTGGACATTCGGCACTTTGTCTTCACACCGACATAGGAGTAAGGACCAAAATGCCGAACGCACGCCGGTTCGGCACTTTGGTCATTCGCCAGAACGTCTCCGCACGCACCTACGAGCAAGGCCCAAAATGCCGAATGCACATTGATCCGGCGCTCTAGAATATAAAAAATAACAATATAAAATTAGAAGTAGAATATAATATATATGATACAACATGTTGATTACGAAATACATAGAGAAGAATATATACAAATATGGGGTGTCTTTGTTAAACTATTCATTAAAAGTTTACGGGGTTGCCGTTGTATTGAAAATTTGAAAAAAATATTTTTAACTTTTTATCACTTCCGGTTCCACCGTAAGTAGCACGAAATTTGTAATTTTAAATGGAACACCCTATACATTATTATATTTTTGGATTTCTCTTTTAAATTTCAATATATTTTGTAGGAACGTTTGTACACTTATCTATTTTAGTTTTCAAGAAAATGGAAACTGTCAATTTTGACAATAAGTGTTCCTAAAATGTCAATATCTAAGTGTCCTCTTAAATATCCGGTAATTCATTTTTTTAATCCACAACAACAAAAATGTATATAAACAAACTTGTATTTTTTCAATGACATGTTTCAATTAATTAGTTGCATATTTCAAATTAATTATTTGTTGCATATTTTTGAGGTTTTAAATGCAAATGATGAAAGGATTGCATATATATGGTTGTGACAATGTGAGGTTTATGAAAAATATTAAATTTATGCCTATTTCTTGTTCGACTAAATCTAAAATATTTATTGAATAATATTATTCTACTTTGAAGGTGAATTTGTGAATTTTGTTGATACATTTTAGGAAAGTTTGCAAAAGTCTGTTGGTGCATATGAAGCAGACCAATATATCAACTACATATCGATACCAATATAAACAATTTTTAAATAAACACTGCTTTCGGTTGTGGATTTCTAAATGTGGCATGAATATTTCAGCGAGCAATGGACTTAAAGGATTACCCATTGATAATCCCTCTGTTTGTTGGTAAAACTGATCGTTAAATTGTAAATAACTTTGTGTTAAGCATACCTCAAAGAATAAGAGGATTTTTACCGTAATAATAGGATTTGTGCCATTAGTGGTAAGTTTTTATTATTGCGATCGTATAATATATGGGACCAATTAGCTGGAATTTCAACATTCCAAATTCTAATTATTAAATATGGAACTGCGTATTTGGGACGAAATTAAAGTTTTGATAACTTTATACAAGGTCCAAAAATGTAAAAAAAAAACCATTTTGAATCCTTATACTGCGTCAATGTTTAATTAATTGATCAAAGAATGTTTATTTTATTTAATAAGATGCGAAAAGGTAAATGATACAAGGGTTGAAAATTAAAAAAAAACTTTTTGTGTTTAAACAAATGTTTTAAACGTGTTTATTTTAAACATGTAGACATGAATAGATTTTTATTCAAAATTACACCCGATTTTGGATAAAAATAAGCGAATTACTGCAGTCATTTAAGAGAAGTAATGTTATTCATTACCCACTTGTGAGAAAAAAACTCACACACGGAATACATGGATCCTTCGTAGGTTTTTTGAAATAATTCAAATTGACACCACGTACGTCAAAATTTCTTGTCAAAATTTTATAAACATTATTTCACCATTTAATGTAACTGCAGACGATTTTGGATAAAATGTTATATTATACTCATGTGGAATTACTCATTAGCCCCCCTAAGAAAATTACCCCTTCGCTCTTCAAGCTCAGGGGTAAACTTTTTCAGGCGGGACTAATTACGTACATTTCACATTCGTATAATAAATAACTATTACTTTCTCCTTTACTGTGTGTGTGTCTGTGTGCGCTGTATCTTAAAAATGAATAGGAAGGAATTAACATGAAACTTTGTCTTCTTTGACAATCCGACGCTTTTGACAAAATTTCGTACATCGGAAGTGAATTTTTATTTTTTTGTCGAATAATTGTTTACATATGGAAAATATTACAAAAACATTGAAACAAATATTGACAGCAAAAAAATCTTTTGTTCGAAAATGTTTGTTATATTTGGTTTATAATTGTAAAACGATAATCGTTACATAAAATTTATATTAATAATAGTTGTAGGTATTGCCGAAATAAATAACTTAGTTTTTGAGTAAACTGGTGGTAAACTGGTGTTCATCTTTTTAGAATTTAATGTATAATTTTTTATTTTCATCTTTCATAATTTTGATGTTTCAAACGTCAATATCATCCGTTCTTGCAAAACACTTGATGTACATTTAAAATATGATTTAAATTGAAAGTACAAATATAAATAACTATTATACCATCTAAACCGGAGAAAGTAACATGATTTTTTATTTACAATATGCGTCGTAATTAGATGTGGGGGTGTCTGTGGGCTTTTTCAAAGAAAAAAAAAATGAAAATGTTTTCCCTTTTTGGTTAATAATTATGAAACTAGTTACGCCAAATATAGTTTAATAATAAGTAGTGTTGGGCTTTATGCAAATAATTTAGATAAATTATTTGCATAAAGCCCAAAATCTTAAATGATTTGATTGATTCAAATAACAATATTTTAAACAAATCCAATTTAAACCAATTAACAGTAATTTAAACCTTCTGTGAGTTCTAAATAACTTTTCCAAGTAATATGTTTTCATCGCTTTAATAACAAGATCAGTTTACTCTTAAAACGTTTTACTATGTTTTATAACACCACGTATACGGAAGATCATTTTACTTCAGTGATTGATTAGTAGGTTTGAAATATTGCAGATTTTTTTTGCAAGAATAAAATTTTCTGAGAAATTAATAAAACGTTTTTCTATGAGTCCGACTTAATAACTTAAAGTTAAAATGCAATTAAATAATATTGTTTATTTGAGCTACAAAATATCTGAAAATCTGTAAGTATAAATAATGTGATTTTTTTTTTTATAATACCACGTATACTCAAGCAGTTAATTTTACTGGTACCTTTTTAAAATGTAAATAAAAGCATGATCTGCCAAACTGCACCTACAACCACAGTTTTGTTGCCCTGCAAGCAATTCGGGGTGAATGTGAATGCTCTGAGGAGAATAAACGATTTAAATCTTTGACATCAAGCCCAGAAGATGAAGCGTACGATGCAATCGTAGACTATTCCAAGTGCCCGATCGACAGAGGAATTAAGGAATATGTCAAAATTGTGGCAATATAATTTGTAATAAAATTTTTCTCTAAATATAAACCACTGTTTTGTTATTCCGTTTAAATGCTACCCTGTTCCCAGGGAAATATATTGTCGATATATTTTGCTATTATTTACATTTTAAAGGGTGTTCGTATTTACTTATACATATTATTTATACTTACAGATTCTCAGATATTTAATTGATTGACACTGGAGGCGTTTACTTCATGATACATTTTGAATTATAAATAAAACACTTTCTTTGTTAACATCACTCGATTTATTAATAGCGACTATAGTTTCGATCACGTACTGATCATTACCAAACTAAAAGTACTTTAAACAAACGAAAAACACACACACATTTATACAGCGAGAAACAGTGGGGAATATATTAGGTCAGTTTGTTCGTTAAGTAAGGAAATACCAGGATTACGTTTTGCTTTGTGTACCTCGAGAGATTTTAGTAAATCCATTTTGGGCCCTTTTTGGGCAACTTTTAGTTGATAATTTAACACATTACGCACATAAATCGGCATTTTGGGCCTTCTTAATAGGTGCGTGCGGGGACGTTTTGCCGAATGCCCAAACTGCCGATTCACATTCGGGTCCGACGCCTTGTTTCCGAACGATGCGACGTCGCTTAGCGTCGTTCGGCACTTTGGGCACGAGTCACGGATGAGATTTGGCACTTTGGGCATGGTCGGTAGTATGAAATTCGGCACTTTGGGCAAAATTTCGATTCGGCACTTTGGGCATTCGGCACTTTGTCCCGGACCCTATATATCTATGTTTACTATGTATAGGTTAGTATTTTGTGTATATATTTTTGTATATTAGTTATAATTGGTTGTGTGTAATTGGTTGGGGTCACCCATTTGAATTTCGTTTTGATTTTGTGTTCATTTTAGTTTTAATTTGATTTTATTTTTAAGCATTTTAAGTAAATTTGTTTTGTAATTTGTAAAAAAGGTGTTATCCGTTAATAAATAAATAAATAAAATATTTATGTTCATTAATTTTCTTAATTGTACCATAAAGGAAGAATAAAGTTTATTATTATCATTATTATTAATTAAACGTTTTTTTGTTTATAGAAAAAATTATGGAATTTGTCTTCAGAATATTTTTAAATTGGATGGAAGATCCCAAGACTTCAAAGTGATTCATAATAAATTTGTTGTGGAATATTATAAAAGTGACCTCAAGAAATCGGACCAGTTTCAGAAAAATTTAACTTCTCTATTTAACCAGTTCCACCTTCACATTGATAAGTTGGATGATGTAGACTATTGCGTTGCCTTCTTTAATCAAGCATTATTATATTACCACCAAAAGAAGTATTCAGATGCACTGAAGATCATGGATAGAGTGTATAAATTCATTGAACCTATGGGTATGTACACATATTAGATTTTCTCTTATTTACTCCTTGCTTAAACTTTGCCATCTTTTGCTTTAAAATGTATTATTCCACTGATTGATTGCAGTGGGGAATTCTCATCAAATAAATGTAATTACAATTGAAAATCCGTACTTGTTGCGGATACATTAAATAAATTAAATAAAGACGAAAAGTAGGCTGGATATATATATATAATTATATTTAATCTGCGCGTAACTGTAAAACTAAGTTTTACAAAGACTAAAAACAAATAATTTATCGAAACAGCTGCTTGGCACGTCGGGTATTGAATGATTCAAAAGAAATTTGCCCTTCATACACAGTACTACTTTTTTTTAAATTTATTTTCACTGACAATATTTTTTTCAACATTTGATTATTGAAACAAACCAAGACAGAAATTTACTCTTTATGTTTCCAACATTTAGTTTTATAATTTTTCATATAATTTACTAAATCAATTGAAGTAATTTGTTGGATAGTAGTTGATCACTATAATATATCATATGTACAAATTTGACAGCTCCTTTATTTATTCACAAATGTGTTGAATGTAAATAAAGTGCCAGGAGCTGTGACTACTGTCATTTCTATTAATGGTAATACTTATGATAAATATACAGCTTGTTCAGTTTTATTCTGTGCTTTATAAAAATCGATCGGCACACGCATCGCGTAAACAATAACTAAAATCTTCGTAGCAGGTGGGATATGTTTGTTTGAATGTACTATTGCATTTTCTTCGACACTAGCACAAATCATAGCATCCTGTTCATGTTTAACGAGGGTGGGTTTTTTTTGTGTACGTTTGGAGGCATCCATATGTATTATAATTATTTAAAACATTTCTGAACGTATGGAATTGGTCGATCTTCAAATGCCGCAATAAATAAATTTATAATATTTTGCTGGGAATGACCAACAAAGTATATTCATTAAAAAAAAACCTCAAGTGTGCCATGATTTTTTAATTTTAAAAATTGAAGTTGGTTTCACATATTGAGGTTATGTTACTTCTCAAAATTGAACACTAAACTGTAGTCAATTTATAGATACTTACGTTAAATTTTTCACTATAAAATTATATTAAATGTTGTATGTGCCTTCCTTCTTGAACACAAGCCTGAATTCTTCGTCGCACACCCTCCATTACGCTCCGCAACAACACTGGATTATTGTTAATTTCTATAAATTTATCTCGAATTCGTTGCCGCATGTCTCCTAGATTGTGTACTGGTTGTGCATAAATACAATTTTCCAGGAATGGCCACAAGAAAAAATCGCATGGTGTTAAATCGCATAAATGGGGCGGCCAGCGAATCCATGCATTTCGACTTATTATTCGATCCTCAAAAAATTCCTCCAAAATGGTCAAATTATCCACTGTGCAATGAGGAGTTGCTCCGTCTTGATGAAAATATCCACTTTGCAGTTCATCATCATTTAATTCATTTATAAAAGGCAATAAAATTTTTGTACGATAACCTAAAATGAATGCACGGTTATTCAATTTTTATTATTAATAATAAAAATAGGATTTTACCTTGAAAGAATATCGGTTCAACTAATCTTCTCCCACTAATCGCTGCCCAAACGTCAACTTTCTCTGGATGTAGTGGTTTCTCTCGATATATACGAGAATTTTCATCCGACCAAATTCTCAGTTTGGGAATTAATGTACCCATCCTTGTAAAACCAAGCTTCATCGGTAAAAAAAGTAATTTGTAAAACATCCTCGTTTACATTTTGTAGAAACCACTGACAAAATTCCAGTCGTCTGGGGTAATCAACAGGTAATAACTCTTGCACCGATGTTATGCGGTAAGGGTATACTTGCAAATCTTTTCGTAGAAGCTTGTGGCATGTTCCTACCGATAAATTCATTTGCTGTGACAAATGACGCAGAGAAGTCGGGTTCATCTTCCAAAATTTCTTGGGCTGTGTTAATAGCATCTTGAGTTCATTTAACTGGTCTATCACTTCCTGGTTTATGGAGAATACTACCCGTTTCACGAAATAATACAACAGATCGTGATAAGGTATTTTTAAATTCATCATAAATAATGGGCACGTTACGAAATTCTTCCTGAAACACTGCTAAAGGTGCGTCGAATGAATACACCCAATTTCCGTCCACTTTAGTCCCATTTCGGAAATAACTTTCAATTAGAAACGTTTTTTGCTGGTTGCTGTAAACCATTGCGAGCACGGAATAATTGTGACTTCTAGGAAGATCTGACATTTATATGTCAATTCCTAACAAGTGTGCCAACTTAAATTTTTAAAACGATATAGTCATGGCACAGTTGAGGTTTTTTTTTAATGAACATACAATACGCTTTAACAATCTGAATTCCTTCTTGCAAATTTAACTCCATAATTTCAAGTACAGACTATTAAACTATGCACGAAGTAACACTTCTGTTTGTTAGAAAATTCTCTACTCGAATAAACTGGTATTCGGCAGTCGGTTGCGTATCATATCAGTCTACATTTAGAACAGACTCTCCCCACGGCAGTTACGGAGAACAATGATGATTTCCTATAGCACTTTATGAAATTGGACAAGCTGTGGAGAGCAGCTAGTAGTTTCACCATTTATTTTAATTTGAAAATTTTCTGAAAAACAATTTGTATACCCACACATGTAGTTTACAAATATTTGATGATTGCAGATGAATCATTGGGAAGACATGTTGGTTTATTACTAGTAGAGTTATACCTGAGTGTCCGCCAAATAGATAAGGCCATAAACCTCATTACATATCTGCACAACCATGCATTAAACCAAGCTACACCTACAATGATCAACACAACGAAGGTGCCTGTCAAGCACAAACAAGCTGAAAAGGAGAAGAAGCCGGTGCAACCGATTACAAAAGCAACGGAGGACTTTCTTAAAACTTTAGACAGATATAGAATTAGATGTAATCTACTAAATCATACATTGAAGATATCCAAAAGTGATATAAAACTATTGCACCAAAATGATAAACAGGTATGTATGTACTTATTTACACAATATTTTTCTTTTAATTTTAAAAAGGTCAAACAGATACAAAATATGCCGTTTTATGCAATGATAAAAAAACATTATATTATTTGCAAAACCTAACATAAGCAGGGGCTTGTATATTTAGGAAATGATTCATAATGAATGTGGCTTTTATAAGCTGAATGTCTGTTATTGTCAAACTCTGTTATATAATAAATTAGATTTTCCAAATGCATATGAGTTAAAATTACTGTTTTTACTTATGTTGGTGCTAGAGATGAGTAACTCATGAGTGAGTCGATTAACCCTTTTGCTGCGGCGTTAGGAAAACAATCGCGTGCCTGTGGTGCGGCGTTAGATTGGCCTGGCACATCAAAAGTAATGGCATCTAGCGAAAACGTATATACAGATTGGTGGTGGCTGCTAGGAACATGGGGCATGCACGATACTCATGCGTTTACACCATACACCTTGATAATTTGTTTAAAGAAGTGCGCTGTCAGTTTATTTAGTTGTCAAAAGTTTCGTTACAATGAATACATATGAGTTGCTTGAGAAAATACAGGTTATTAAATGGATCTACATCCACAATTTAGTATTTTGATACCCAATTATAATATCTGCGCAGGTTATGTCATGACCAGCAATGAGCAATTGAAGGCTGGTGTCGTCCATTTATTGGAAAAGTTGATTCGCCCGTAAAAAGAACGATCTCTGGGAAATTCGAGTTATTATTTGATTTCTCAATAAGGTCTTCACAAAATTGCATTTGCCTTATTTAATCGGCGAGGTAGATTGTTTCAGTTTTTGACAATTTATAGGAACAATAAGGTGCAAATTAACCGGTTATCTTTTCTCTTTCTGGAAGACTGGCACGAATTCTCTTGTACAAAAAAGTGAAACGTCACTATCATCGGAAATGGAAATCTTCCAACTCAACCTTCTACCGCTCTGAATTTCAGAGAATGCGACTCTAACCAAATCCCAGATTAACACTGCCTATGAGTCCTATATTTTAAATATTGAAAATAAGCTTAGAAGTGAACCCAAAGGCATTTGGAAGTTTGTACGTCAGTGTAAAGGCACTTCTAGAATTCCTAACCAAATATTGTATGAGGACAAAACCTTATCCTCACCACAAGATATTGTGAATGGTTTCGCTGATGCTTTCTCTAAAACCCACCTCCCGAAAAGTCTTTACACACCGAATGAATATTTCTCACTTAGTGAAACACTCTGTACCTAATATTACTGAGGATGAAGTAATTAAGAGTATGAATAGGTTAATAAATTCAAAAAACGAAATATAGCCTGAATATATAAATATTCAACCTGTTCGTAACTCTGCAAGCAAAATTAAGTCTTACTAAGACTATAAACAAATAACTTATTGAAACAACTACTTCCCTGGCTAGTGCCACGCCGGATATTGAATGATACAAAAGAAAAGGTTAATGAATTCGTCTATTTATGGTGATGCTAGGATTCCAAGCTTCCTTCTTAAAGATTGTAAATATATACTTGCCAAGCCCCTATGTATTATTTTTAATTTAGCTCTTCGTACAGCAACCTTTCCTGATCTATGGAAGACGGCGGTCATTAACCCAATTTTCAAAAAAGGCGACCCGACACATTTGCAAAATTATAGGCCTATTGCCATATTATCTAACTTTGCAAAAGTATTTGAGCTTGTCATTTATAATTATATTTATCACCATACACATAAGTATATATCGCCTAGTCAGCATGGGTTTATATCAGGTAGATCGACGACCACTAATCTGGCAGTCGTTACTCAACATATTAGTGGAACCATTGATAAACGATTACAGACAGATGTTATTTACACGGACTTCAGTCGTGCCTTTGACACAATTGACCATAATATTTTTGAGACTTGTTAGCACAATTGAAATATAACATTTGTTATTTCTAATGATTTGGTTGGTGGAGAATGTACGTAGTTAGAGTCGCTATGGATTTTTTGTAAACAGTGAAGTTTTGTGTCAAATTTGACACATTATGATATATGCGATGTGGAAGAAGAGGAGAAGTGGACATATGGGACAGAGTCGAACATCAATTTTACACAAGTGAACTCCGCCCTTCAGCTTACTGTCGAACTTATATGTATGCTTTTGGATATTGTACTCACTATTCTACTTTAAGGGTACCGTCTACTTGGTTAGATTCAAAAAAAATCTTTTTTTAATCTTGCATTTTTTGGAAGCTGTAGGTGTATATCGGGTGTGTATAAATTGGCGGATAATCTACACGTGGCGATGTTCTTCCTAAAATTCTGAATAGAAAATGTCGATGAAAAAATATTCTACCATGCCTCCCATACCAAGCAAGTTTGAATGAATTATTTGTGTCAAAGTGACATAAGCGGGTGTCACGTTGCCGAACGTATTTTTTATATAAAATAAGCTAATTAAGAAGTGTTAAAAATACAAGTTTTAGATAGAAAGACAGCACACGCTGATAAATAATTTTCAAACTAGTCATACTATCGAAATTGCAGGGTTTTCTGTAAATTAATAACGAATAATAACGCATATTTAACGACTGGATGCTCAAACTTTGAAGACCTCGTGAAGGCTTAGGAAGCATGGTACAACATGGACAAAGTGGATGACACCACATGCAGATTATGTGAATCGGCAGAAGAAACGGCCGAACACATATTATGCGAGTGTGTAGCTCTAGCTACCACCAGGCAGGCCCTAACCGGAGGTATGGCAGTAACGCCAGAACGGATCAGGGCATTACCTCCCAGAAAGTTAATTGACCTTGTCAGGGAAGTTGAATTTCTGGGAATCAAATAGCAGTAGGGTACTAGTACAAAAGATCTAAACAGGTCGCAGTGCTGTAAGGCTCACCACAGCCAATGAACCCCGTCTAATCTAATCTAATCTAATGGTACAACATTTTAGAATTAAGATAAGCTGCTTGGAATTTTTGAAAGAATATCGTCACGTGTAGATTATCCGCCAATTTGTACACACCCGATATAATATTGTGTCCAAATGGCAAGTTGATATTTCAAATGGAAATGTTTATAAACGGCGGGCTTAAGCGCGCCACGTACAAAGAAGCACCGCGTGGCGGGTATTTACAAACGCGTTTTTCTCAGAACAGTGTTTTTTAAATTGATGGAAGTGACTGCGCGTAGACGGATACAGCAATCGATCTAAAGATTTCCCCAAATACTCTAAGGACATACCCGCAAGGTTATGTAGCATGAATTTAAAAAATATATATTTATTGATTTTATATTGCAAAAAAACGAGCCGCCGCTAAAAAGTCAAAAAATTAACTTTTTTCCAAACAAGCGTCAATTTGTTGTTTTTCTGAATTTTAAAATTCTATGCTACATAACACTGGCAAATGTAATAAACTTCAACACGTTATGTCGTTTTCTTGATTTCACACTATTTTTGTGGACCGAGGAACTTCCACCAGTGAGGCATGCCTGTGGGACATCCCAACTTCGATGATGTGACAGTAGAATTAATTTTTATATAAAATTATCAAAAACTCACAATTTGTACTTAAAGGCTTATTAAATTTCTGGGAAAAATATTAAAGTTACAAACTTTATTATTCGACTCAAAAAAAAAACGAAAATCACTTTTTTTTCAGGCCTGCAAAGTAGACCGTACCCTTAATTGCACTTTGTAAATCTATACAAATATAATAAGGATTAAAGAAATATAATAATGAGGATATTGAAATTGAAGAAGGATGAACAAGTCCCACTCAAATCGCGTAAACAGTACAAAATGACATATTTACTTACTGCACAAGTACGTTTTTGAATATTACAGTATTGTATTTATCGTTGTCATATTAAAAACCCAACAGTGTGGTATGATCAACTTCCCATTTCTGTAAACAATTTCTGTAAGTCAAGTAAAAAGCATGATCATGCAAAAACACTTACTGCTGAATGTATTAGTTTTAGAGGAAGGTTGGTTGATGGGAATTGAGTTTGTAAATGCGGATAATTGGGAATTGGCTTAGCTGGCTTGAGCATGTAGCCACAAATGTTTTAATATATATTTGAAATTAAATGAATAATTGAGAACAAATAATACAACGCCCACGGTCATGATGGGATATTTCTCATTCAGAAAAATGTCTGGGCGGGCAATCAAACCCACAAGGCTTGGGGCCTAGAAGTGCAATTACTAAATTTCATTTCAATTGATGATTTTTTCGATTTTTCTATATTTATTTATTTAGTGTACAAATACAAATAGAATTAATATATGTTTTTACATAAGTCATATCAGTAATTCATTATACAGGGTGGTCCATTTAACGTGACAAATCGAAATAACTGTTAGATGGAGCTCCGGTCAAAAATGAAAAAGAAAGATTAATTAGAAAAAAGTGTTTTACGTAAAATTCTTTTTTCAATCAAATTAATCTTATTTCAATAAAATAATAAATAATTAATCAAACCAAAATAATAAAACAATAAATAAATAAATAAATTCATAAATAAATAAATAAACAATAAAATTAATCAATAAATAAATCAATAAACAAATCAATAAACAATTAATAAATCAATTTTGAGCTATTAGCTTATTAGGTGATCACTCGTTGTACATCGTGAACAGATTATTTAAGTAGGTGCTCAAAGTGGTGTCCATCGACTTCCAGACATTTTCGAAGTCATTTTATGAACGAAGCTTCCACTGCTTCCAACTCCTCTGCGGTGATCCGACTACAGGCAGCAGTTATACGTTGTCTCATATCTTCTGGAGTTGTTGGCGCGGTCTGATAACAGATGTCTTTCAGTTTTCCCCATAAATAAAAATTTGGAGACGTAAAGTCTGGCGAACGAGCGGGCCAAGGAACTGGACCCCCGTGTCCAATCCAACGATCTTCATAGTCGCGATCCAGTACTCGTCGGGCAACGCGGGAAAAGTGAGCCGGACAGCCATCGTGTTGAAACCACATTTCGGTCGTTAGCTGAAGCGGTACCTCTTCCAACAATACTGGCAAAATATTATTGAGGAAGTTTTCATACTTTGCTCCGTTCAAATTGCCGTCGACAAAGTATGGCCCAATAATACGTCTGTCGTCAATCCCGCACCAAACGTTGACACTCCATGGTCGCTGATGGTTAACTTCGCGAAGCCAATGAGGGTTTTCCAGTGCCCAGTAATGCATGTTATGGACATTTATTTGTCCTCGATTCGTGAAAGTTGATTCATCGCTGAACAGAATCGACGAAACGAACCTGGGGTTGTCCTCTACTCGATCCAGGGCCCAACGACAAAGTTCTGCACGATTACGGAAATCGTCTCCTTGAAGTTGCCGGTGTAGAGACACGTGGTAGGGGTATTTGTGACGGTTAAGGATGCGCAGAATGCTGGTTTTCGAGATTGCTGCCTCTCGCTCAATTTGTCTCGAACTAATATGAGGGTTGTGAGCAATGACCGCCAACACCATGGTCTCTGCATTTTCACCCGTCACAGTATTACTTCTAATGGAATCAAACAAAATGAAATAAGTTGTATCTACTTTTTTGTAAATAACCTGTGATGGTATTTATATAGGGTTCTTTAGTATTGCCTGGGAACCGTGGGTTACTCCGCGATGCTGCCAGAGAGGGGTTACTTCTTCTGTTATTGTTAGTCGAAATTACTAAATCGGATTCTTTACGTTGGTTTTTATTTCTCGTTTATAACAATTTACAGACTTAACCGAAAAACTATCGTTGTTCTTCGACCGGAGCTTAGAAGAGAAGTGTTGTTAATGTAATGTGTTCGGTCGAAGTACAAAAATCGAGGCGGGCGCACGTGATCAGAGACTCGTTTAGCTGTGGTCAAAGTATTATTTATTGATGGTCAAAGTATTATTTATTGATTGATAATTGAATGGTCTTCATGATCGGTGCGTCCGTCTCGGGTACATATAGATAATACATTTTACACTATTAGAACCTTTATAACGGTAATAAATAATGCGGATTATTACATAGCAGTAGTAAGAGTAAATATAATCATGAGTAACATAATTGGCATCCGCATGACTTCCTAAATTAAACATAGATATTAAAAATAGATTGGTGATTACAATTACTATGTAAATAATATTAATGATTTATCTAAAACAGAAAGACATGAAAACATATAATAATAATGATAGAATAATTAAATGCATATTAAATGTATAGAACACTAATAGTAGAATAATTAAATATATATAAGAATAATAATAATGAATAAAGTGAGTGGAGTACGTTACACTCCCCCCCTTAGAGAGAAAAAAAATTATTTTATATAACTTTTTTTTTTCAAAAATAAATGAAAAATCTTACTATAAAGGAACCATTAAAAATGTTATTAATCATTACGAAATCTGGCTATAATTTTTTGACTACGTCTAAGTTCTGGAGCGGCTTCGCCATTAAAAGCATTAGGTTCATTGTTTGCAATTTGGATTTGATCGGCAAGTTGGTTCAATGGTATAGCAGCAGGGGTTACATTGCGCGAAATTTTTTGTTTGTAAAACGTAGATAGTTTTTTGTAGCATTTGAATAAAAAGAAAATGAGAATCAGCAAGGATAATAGGTAAGCTAAATAGGAAGGTGAAGTCATAGAAAGTTGAGAGTCTTTCGAGATATTATCCGATAGTTTTACAATATCATCAAGTTTGTGACTAGCAGTGATCAAATTATTCTCATCGACCTGAGTTAATGGAATTGGAATCAGATGGCTGATATTTAGTTTCGGAATTTTGTCGCAACAATTTTCGACTAAAATGTTATACGAAGGCAAGGTAAATGTTAATTCACTCTCAAAGTAACTGGAGGACGAGGTTAAAGTGCTTGTACCTGTGTACGCTTTGCAGTTTGGAGCTAGGGTTAAAATTCCAGCATTACTCAATAGAATGTCGGTACTAACGGTGTTTTTACAGGTAAGGGTAACTAGTAATTCTTTGGGAAGGATAAAAAGCCATGAATTTCTTTGTTCAAGACCTTTCCAATAAGCAGAAATAAATTTGATGATTCTTGTATCACAACTTTTGGAGATTTTTGAGTTTAATAATATGTTTGATTCACAACTGGGTTGTAGTAAGTTAGATCGTAGTGGTTGATCTTGAAAGCATATATATTTTTCGGGTAACTTATGACAGTAACTTAAATCATGAAAAGAAATATAGTTCAATTTGTTTAAAGAAATTGCAATGAAATTGGAACTTGGTTGAATGAAAATGTATGACGAGTTGTCATGAGATGTAGGAAGTGGAGATAATTTATAGAATCTATAAGTTAATGGAGAAATTAGCGGGTTTGAAATTACAAAAATAATTTTGTTTTCCCGGAAATAAACTGCTAGAGAGGTTATTTGTAAAAGTTTAACAGCGTTTTCCCTAGTCAATGGAAGTGCATAAGATGTAGAGACCGGTAGATGTTGCAATGTGGAAGTGAGTTCTGTTAGGAATTGTTCCGGACTCAGTATAAAAGGGTGAAGGATGTTGGATTTAGCGAAAAGGATAGCATTAATTAATGTAGAATATTGTTGGCTTAATTCATTAGTCATTAAGGTTAACAAGGTCACGTGATCTTCGATCTCGTACTTCATTTGTAAGTGATGCAATTTTTCTGAGTTAGTTGAGGTGACGTTATACAATAATTCAAAGTTTTTATTAATTCGCTGTTCATTATGATTTAAATTGGCAATGGTTTCGTTAAAATTTGTAATTGTTGATTTAACAATTTTTGCTTGATCGTGAATAAGGTTTACTAAAGAGTGATCTTTGTTATTAATGTTGTTTATTATTGTGTTATAACGGTCGGCATCGTCTTGATCCAATGTACCGAATATAGTTTTGAAAATTGAACCACCAATGTTTAGCCAAGCCCGCTTCTGGGTGTTTCCTATTATTTGGCGGAGGTACTTGTCTTTCGCAAATAATGGGGGAATAAATTGTTTTAACATAATCAGTGTGCGATTGCAACTCGGATATGTATTAAAAACTTTACTATTCTGGCAGTAGTTTTCCGTTTTATGCAAATAATTGTCTATTAGGTTTAATTTTTCTGCAAATGCAGAGATGTCAAGGTAAGTAACGATTTTCCAGCTATCTTGGTACAAGCTCACTGGGGACAAGGTTTCGTAGTACAGTCCAGGAGATGTCCTGATGTGAGTGACATTGTATACAGGTACCGCGGCAAGGGCTGGGTTGATTAGCCTGAAACAATTGCTCTTTTTAGTCTATTATAATGTACTAAATGCTCTTTATTCTTTATTTTCAACGTATAATTAACATTTGAATTAATTTTTACAATTTCGTAGGGACCGGAATATCGGGGTGCCAGTTTCTTTGAAGTGTTTGGTTTGTTGAGGTTGTCTTCCAAATAAACTAAATCGCCAATTTGAAAACGAGAATGATTCGCTTTTTTATCGTAATAAGTTTTATTGGTAATTTTTGAATTTAAAATATGTTTTCTAGCAATATCATGAGATCGTTGGAACCGAATTTTCAATTCATCTAAATAGTCGTCATAGGTATATTTAAATTCTGGGGTTCTGGTTAGGCTTGAGGGTAGGTCAGGTTTATAACCGAACATTAATTCGAAAGGTGTGAATTTTGTGGTTGTGTGTACGCTTGTGTTGTATGCGAACATTGCAAAATCTAGAAAGTTATCCCAATCGGTTTGATCATGTACGTAATGTTTTAGGTAATCGGCCAGGGTAAGGTGGCTCCTTTCTAGGGCGCCGTTGGTTTGGGGGTGATAAGCTGTTGTAGTAATGTTTTTTATTTGAAATAATTTCGAAATTTGTTTCATAAGAGTGGAAACGAACTCGGGGCCGTTATCTGTTAAAATGTACTTTGGGATGCCGAATTTGCAAATGACATTGTTAACAAAAATCTTAGCAATGGTAAGGGCTTCGTGATTGGGGATTGCAAAAGCTAGCGAGAACTTGCTCAGGTCATCCTGAAGTGTTAGGATGAAACGGTTGCCATCTTCTGTTATAGGTAAGGGACCTACAATATCGAGGAATAGTTTTTCTAAAGGTTTACAGGATGTAGTCGTGATTTCCATTGGTGCACGGTTTTTTCGCCGTACTAATTTTTTTGTTTGACACGATTGGCACTGTTTGATATAATTATCAATATCCTTTTTCATAGTTTTCCACAGGAAATGCTGTTTTATCTTTTTATAAGTTTTATGAAATCCTGTGTGTCCTGAGCTGGGTACATCATGATTCTCTTTTAGAATTGTTGGTATTTCATGCGGGGAAGGTGTTATGATAGTATTTAGGTGGACGTGGACTGTTATATTGGATGATTTAAAAATGTAACGCAGGATAGAACGAATTTTATGCCATTCCAATTTGTCAAATGAATTTTGAATTTTGGGTATACTAAAATTTTCTATATTATTTTCTAATAAAAGGTTTCTTAAGAGGATAAAAACGTTGTAAATATCTTCGTATGTAGGTTGTTCCCAGAAATGGTCCTTATAAACAAGGTAAGCTATCAGGTTTTTGTTATGTTCAAAGGTATGAATGGCAGGTATTAATAACTCCTTCAGTTTTAATTTGTCAAAGTGATAAAAGTCCTTAGGATAATTCTCTACTTCTTCTAAGTCGGCAGAAATTAAGATAGCTTTACCATAGCGTGACGTTGAGATATTACTTTGGTGTTCAATTATGTTATTCGCGGCAATGACTGTGGTTTCGAGTTTCCTTAGGAAATTTTGATAGGATTCTTGTTCCTGATGATTAACGGTTGGGTCGTTACCAGAAATATTTAAGGAATTGGTTTCTACTAAAGGTTCGAAATGATCGAGAAGGTGTCGTAGGTGAATTTTGTTATCACTATCTCCAAAAACAAAGAATTCGTTGATTTTTATATGTACACAAATGGAGATATTGAGGGTAGAGGCTGCGACTTTAATTATATCATCTGTTGCCCATGCATTCGGAGTAGCGAGGTCGGCTTTTGCTTCATTTGGAGACAGACATGTCTCTAGGTATTTAGAAGTAAGGAGCAGCGTTTTTAGGTTTTCTATGCTATCAAGATGGGGTAGTAGTTTAATGAGAGAATGGTAGAAACAATTACCATCGGGTGGTACCGGTACGGTGACCATTGTTAAATGAGGTTCGATACAAAAGGAAGAAAAACGGTAGTTACCTGAATTGGGTAAAGTGGAAAATATTTTTAAAACATTTTGTTTCGGTTGGGCTCGGTTTATTACGATAGGACATTCCGAGTTTAAGTTTTCTGATTTGTTTAACGAAATTTTAGTATCAGGAACCACAGATGTCAGATTGTCACCTGGATTATCAGAGTCTTTTAACGACAAGTTATTTGAGGGTTCTGTGACAAAGATAAATATTTTTATTCTAAAATTACCTTGAAAAATATACTTGATCATTGGTAGTACAATACTGTAATCTAAAAGATCTAAACCGCAGCCTAGTCGCGGCATAGCAAGTTTATAAATTTTATTGTCTTCGCAAAATAGTTTTAGGTTCATCAAAGATCTAAAAAGGTCATAATAAGTGGGTTTATCGAAAAAATATTGTTTAGTTACTAAATAGAATACATATCTTAGGTGAAATTTCAAATAAGCAAACGAATGCAACTGTGCGTTCTGTGCTCTAAGGTCAGTCAATTTTGAGAATCTCTTACGAAATTCTAAGGCCAATCCAGCTCCTAACTTTAGATCTTGGCTGACACAATGACATAAAGAGAAGTCATCTTCAGCATCGAATAAATTACCATAAATTTCTACAACATTGTTATTAATAATATTATTTCCTTTCCTGTTTTTTTCGAAAGTGCACCAGTCATCCTCTGGTAAAATCCTGCTTAATGAATCCGCGTTCTTATTAGCTTTTCCAGGTTTATATTCCACGTAGTATTCATATTCCTCTAGCGTCAGTCTCCATCTTAGCAATCGGGAACTGGGGTCCTTGACATTGTCCAAATACTTCAGTGCGATATGGTCGGAAATCACCTTGAATTTCCGTCCGAAGAGGTAGGGTCGGAAATGTTTGACGGCTGAAACGATTGCGAGAAGCTCCTTTGATGACACATCATAGTTTTGTTCAGCCCTATTAAGAGTCCTACTGTAATAAGCAACTGGTAGATTCCTATCTTTTGGTCCTTGCGAAAGTACAGCTCCTACTGCATAATTGGACGCGTCCGTTGTCAAGGTAAATTCTTGTTCGAAATTCGGGAATTGTAGCACAGGTTGTGTACAAAGTAGTTCTTTTAACGTCTCAAAGGCATCCTGTTGTAGACTAGTCCACATGAATTTAGAATTTTTCTTCAGCAGTTTCGTCAATGGTTGTGCGAGCCTACTGAAATTAGGAACAAAACGTCGGTAATAACCTGCGAGTCCTAAAAAAGATTTAATGTCCTTAGGGTTTCTTGGCACGGGAAAATTTTCAACACAGGAGGTCTTCTTTGGGTCTGGCCGGACTCCATTTTCCGTAATTAAATGTCCTAGGTAAACTACCTCATGTCTTAAGAATTGACATTTCTTTGGTTCGACTCTTAAGTTATGTCGATCGAGTCTATCAAAAACTTCTCGAATTTTCTTTATGTGATTTTGTAAGTTGTCGGAGAAGATGACTATATCATCTAGATACACAAAACATCGATGATTATTTTGTAAACCTGATAAGGCTAAATTCATCAATCTCTGAAAGGTAGCAGGTGAATTTTTCAATCCGAAAGGCATCCTATTGAACTCGAAGTGTCCCTGCGGAACACTGAATGCTGTCTTTGGTGCATCGCGTGGGTGCATCTTGATTTGATGAAAACCTGAGGTAAGGTCGAGAGTGGTAAAGTATTTAGCACTTCCTAGTTCATCTAGAATTTCTTCGATGTTTGGTAAAGGATAGGCGTCGCCGATGGTTATTTCGTTTAACTTACGATAGTCGATGACCAACCGCCATCGTTTGTTACCCTCGGAGTCGCTTTTCTTGGGAACAATCCATACAGGTGAATTCCAGGGGCTTTGCGAAGGTTTAATAATATTCTGACGAAGCATCGACTCCACTTGTTCGTCGACGACGGGTTTTAAAGCCGGAGGATACCTATATGTTTTTGTATTTATGGGCATATCCGTTTTAGTGTGAATTTCGTGATGACCTAGGTCGGTCGATGTTAAAACATCTCCTTCCAGGTAAAATATGTGATTATATTCAAGACATAGTTCTGTCAAAGCGGTTTTTTCTTCTGAGTTAAGGTGGTCGCATTGTAAAGTATCCACTAGAGTTGTCAGCCGATTTTTATTTATATTAGGGAAATCAGTATCGGGAATTAGAGTAGGATTGAAAACTTCTGTCCTTCTTACATTTACAGGTTCGATTGTTGCATAAAAATGATCGATTATTACATCCTCAGGGGACATATTTAAAACAGTAGTGATCGCCTTGTTGTCTTTGACTACCACTAGACTACGACAAAAAATTACGTCTTGACAGATTTCCATATTATTTATAATTCCTTCATTTATTTCAGGGTTATTGATTGTTACTGACACGACCGTTTCGGATCGAGCTTTTAGAGTTATTTTATTTTTTAATTGGTTTGAGTTAGCGAAATGTTGATCATTGCAAGGAAGGCAGGGTTGGGAAATGTTTTCAATATTATTAATGGCTTCGTGTTTAAAAATAGTATTACTATCAGGATTAGGTAAGGTTAGGTTGGCATTCGTTAAAGGGTCAGGGTTAGTTATGTTATTATTATAGTTTGAGTTAATTAAATCATGAGGATTAGTGGGATTATTGTTAATAAGTGTTTTGTTGTTTCTGTGAGCAGGATTAAAATCAATTTCGTTAATTTGATTTGGGAAATTATTGAGTTTATCATGATGGTTAGGATTTATTTTAAAATTATTGTTAGAGTTAATTTTGTTCTGGAAATTAGTAAAATTATTTTTTATAAGTACTTGATGATTTTTGTTAGTTTTGTTAGTTTTGTTAGTTTCATTAATTGGAAAATCATCCTGTTGATTAGAAGAAATTTTACGTTCATTATGTTGACGGGAATTACTATTAATAGGTAAATAATTTTTATTATCATTAGGATTATAAACGATTTCATTATTATTGTTAGAGGAATTGTTAAATTCTCTATTAGGCATGGGATCCATTTTGTTATTATTATTAATATTAGTTGTATCGGAAGAATATGTAGGATTATCATTAATAGGTGGATGTGTATTGAGGTGATTAAGATCAATTTCGTTATTTGCGTAATTATCAGAAAATTTTATTCTATACTTTGGGATAGTTTTAATTTCTACAATTCGTTCTGAACTTACGAGTTCACTAGTTTTATTGTTATCTTTTGCATTGAAATTAGAAATAAAAAGATCATCACCCGAAAGGCGAGATGAATTCAGAAATTTACTTACAATATTTTTTCTATTTGTCCGCACAATTGTTTGTGGTGAAATGTTAGTTTTATTTTTATTGATCTTAATGTTGTGATCTCGTTGACAAGGGATAGGAATTTTAATATGATTATTATTTGGACTTGTGTTATAATCAATGTTAGTTTTATCGTCCTTCGAATGATCCGAATTACCTGATGATTGACTTAAAACCTTATGTATATTATCATTGATTTCGTTATTATTGCTACAGTTTTGAGCGATTTTGCTAGTTTTGTTAGGAGAATTTAGAAATTCAGAATTTTTATTACAAATAGGAATTTTAAGATGATTATTGCCATTATTTAGATCAAAATCAGGAACAGAACTATCATTACTCGAATGATCCGAGTCATTTAATGAAGTTAAGGATCTCTGGATAACATACAGAGGTAGGTAATTGTTCCCAATAAAAAGTTTTTTCTCTTGATAACAGATTTTGCTATTTACCTTGAGTAAGAAATCGTTACCAAGAATACCATCTTGTTTTATAGGGAATGAATCGGGAACTACATGAAAAATGTGAGAGATAACCTGATCGTTAATGATAACATTAAATGTACAATAACATTTTGTTTTATATGGTTCATTGGAATTATTTATACCTCGTAAGGTAATAAGATTGTCAAGGTGACAAGGTACGTGACGTTTCAACTTCGATAATTTTATTAACGAAACTTCTGAACCTGTGTCTAATAAAAATGAAGGGTCATTAATTAATTCGGGAATAGTTAATATAGTATAGGTTGATGCAGCTAATAAATTCAACGTATAAATTCGGCTTGTACTGTTGTCGACGACCGGGGTGTTGCCTCCGCCTCGGTCGATAACGAGTTTAAAGAAGCTTGTTGTTTGGACATTTGATAAGAAGTGTTTGGGGTGTTTGATCGATTAAATTGATCTGGAGAATTAACATAGCGTGAATTTTGCGGTTTATTATGATAATTTTGGAAGTTATTTCTGTTGTTTTGAGAAGGTGAGTTGTAATTTCGTGTGTTTTGGTCGTGGAAATCTGGGCGGTTTTGATTAAACCTCGGAATATTCGAATTTGAAAAATTACGATTAGAATTATGTTGGTTAGTCACATTGTTTGGGAATTGGGAATTTCTATTAGAATAATTTTGTAGCGAATCTTGATATTGTTTTTTTCGACATTCGTTTATAGAGTGTCCTCCCTTTTTGCAATAATGACACTGTATATTAAAATTAATAGGTCGTGACTTGTGGGTTTCAGGGTAATTTTGATTTGGTACATGATTTAAAGAATTGAATCTGCAATTTGATGTGACATGGGAGTTTTTGTTACAAATGTGACAAAATTTTGTTGAATTAATAAGATCAGGTGTAAGTTTTGTGTTAATATATTCCTCATTAGTTGCATAGCTAATTGCTTCTTCTAAAGTGGTGGGTTTCATCGCTCTTACCAAGAAATTTAACTGACCTTTTAGACCAGTAAGAAAAACACTAAGAACTTGTGCATTAACCATTTGAAGTTGCGCTTCACGCGCCTCTTGAGTTAAAGTTCTGGGTAGAGTGAGTATTAAATTTTGACGACATTTTTCAACACGTAATCCGAAATCAGAAACGATTTCGCTAGGTTTTTGAATACATAAATTTAAATCTGCTAAAACGGCACTGTAACTTCGTTTTATTGAAAAATTATCACGTAAAAATGTTTTTAAATCATCCCACGTGTCAATTTGTCTACTCCTAGTACAGCGGCCAGCGTCGCCAATTATTTTATTTTTTATAGCAATTAATAACTGTGGTTTTTGAGCGTCGGGAACTAACTGGATTGCGTCACTACATTGATTTATAAAATCTTCTAAATTATTATGAGGTGATAATTTAGAGTTGTCAAACCTGGTGTCAATTAGGATATTAAATGCAAAATTTAACATAGTCAGATCATTGTTTGCCATTGTAACGATAAAAAGTAATAATAAAAGTGAGAGAGAAAAAAAAAATATATATATATAGAAAGTAATTAAATGGTTGGTTCCGTAATAGTAAGAAAATTCGACTTACAAAAAAAATATATATAATGGTGACATCATGCGTCTCTAGTTGTCGGTTTCGGCTGGTGGACTCGATCCTCTCGGACACGACTTCGATGAGGCGTCTCGGTTCTCTCCTCAGTATTTGCACGTCTCCTCCAGGTGGTCTATTCCGGCTGGTGGACTCGTTCCTCTCGGACTCGACTTCGATGTGGGGTCTCGGTTCTCTCCTCAGTACTTGCACGTCTCCTCCAGGTGGTCTATTCCGGCTGGTGGACTCGTTCCTCTCGGACTCGACTTCGATGTGGGGTCTCGGTTCTCTCCTCAGTACCTGCACGTCTGCTCCAGGTGGTCTACTTCAGCTGGTGGCTTGGTCCTCTCGAACTCGTCTCTGACGGCGGTGTACATACACAGATTTCAATTTCCAGACAATCCTACCGTCGACTGCGCCAATTTTGTGATGGTATTTATATAGGGTTCTTTAGTATTGCCTGGGAACCGTGGGTTACTCCGCGATGCTGCCAGAGAGGGGTTACTTCTTCTGTTATTGTTAGTCGAAATTACTAAATCGGATTCTTTACGTTGGTTTTTATTTCTCGTTTATAACAATTTACAGACTTAACCGAAAAACTATCGTTGTTCTTCGACCGGAGCTTAGAAGAGAAGTGTTGTTAATGTAATGTGTTCGGTCGAAGTACAAAAATCGAGGCGGGCGCACGTGATCAGAGACTCGTTTAGCTGTGGTCAAAGTATTATTTATTGATGGTCAAAGTATTATTTATTGATTGATAATTGAATGGTCTTCATGATCGGTGCGTCCGTCTCGGGTACATATAGATAATACATTTTACACTATTAGAACCTTTATAACGGTAATAAATAATGCGGATTATTACATAGCAGTAGTAAGAGTAAATATAATCATGAGTAACATAATTGGCATCCGCATGACTTCCTAAATTAAACATAGATATTAAAAATAGATTGGTGATTACAATTACTATGTAAATAATATTAATGATTTATCTAAAACAGAAAGACATGAAAACATATAATAATAATGATAGAATAATTAAATGCATATTAAATGTATAGAACACTAATAGTAGAATAATTAAATATATATAAGAATAATAATAATGAATAAAGTGAGTGGAGTACGTTACAAACCATTTATGCTGAAAAAAATGAACTTCTAATACGATAGTCTACATTGTAATTCTGCCAGCTTTAGACTGTGTAACCCTCTTTCAGGAAATGTGTATCCCCTCCGCTGATGTGAATTTCGCGAGTTTCAATTTAGAGGTTATGTTTGGTTTGAACCATCGAATGAAGACAATACTTCATACGACGCTCGCAACATTTTACAAAAACTTGTAAACATATTCATACTGATTGGTCAACTCCCTCTTCTTTTACAACGATACGATTTTGTTCGCATTCCCCGATAAAGTGTTAAGGATGTTCTATTTATTTTATCCTTGTCTAATATGTTTAGGTCACCAAAATTAATTAAAACCGACAGTAAACAAACAAATTTCAGTATGTTTAATTAGAAAATGATTATTGCAATTCAATTTTGATATTAAAAATTGTTGTACCGAAATTTGGAATTTTCTTATTATTTTTTATACGTTTTTCTTAACACTTTTTTATTTTGAAATGCCACTTGTCCATAAGAACACATAATAAATCAGTTATTAAACCTTCTAAAGCAGCTAAACCTGCTATACATATTTTTTCAGATGCTGTGAATGGCTTTGAAATTTTGCAGGAATTTTTTTCACGATATTACTGATGTATCATAAAAATTTAAGCAATTCTTGTTATTCTCAATTTACCGGGTCCTCTTTGCTGGCTGAACAGTTCCCGACGCAGTAAATCTTCTGACAAGACGTTAATACGTCAAAACACTTGGTTGATTTCGATCAGGAAATCGTCTCGCCTACTCCCGAGATGCATTCAGTGTATTTTTATTACACTTCCCATAAATTAACACCATATCTACTTTCTCGGCAACAGTGTACTCCATTATTTTTTATGTATATGCAAAAATACATTTAATGTTGCTGCTTTCTATTCCAAATTAAAACTGAGTTGAAATTTTTTTTTTAAATAAAATAAAAACAAATTCTACTTACATGCAATTCGCAGAAACGGATATCGTTTAGGTTTTCGTTAGGCACGGGACTCAATTTTTCTTTTCATACATTCTTAGAAATTCGCCAAAACACAAATACAAATCGTTAAAACTGAATACTAATCGCATAAAATTTACTTATACGTATCCATATTTTCTATGTATACTCATGAACATTATTGTTTAAATTTCTAAACAATAATACATTTATTGACCGCAACGCCAAGATTAATTTTATTGAAAAAAGTATTTTATGTAAAACACCTTTTTTCTAATTGTATCACTCTTTCTCTATCATTTTCGACCGAAGCGCCATCTATGATAATTGGAGAAACATCACAACTTGTAAACAATTTCACAAGAGAGAATTTGTTTTTAAACAGCCATTATTTTAAATTTAATTCAAGGCCGAACGCTATTTTTAACTTCTAAAACATTTTTTTACGAATACAGCGCCATCTATCAGGTATACAATTTTTTTTTAAATAAAATCTTCCTTATTTTTTATGTTCTTTCCGAATTTGGAATAGAAAATAGGGGTTCCCATTTAAGATTTTAATTTTACCCCCCTCCCCCGCCGTCTGGGGGGTAATTTTTTTTGACATAATCGAATGTCCCCCTACGTACTATGAAAGTTTGCATCGGCACATTTTTTGTTAGATGCGTATTTTAACAGTTATTTCATAAAATGGACCACTCTCTATAAAGCACAAAATAAACAATAAAGTGGAAGGGATATAGTGTACAATTTAAGTATAGTGGACATAGAGATGATTAGAGCCATTAACACCAACATGCCATAGCATTCATTTTTATTTTGATGCAGAATAATACTATAGCATTCGATTTTGAGAATCAATTATTATTTATTTAAAATATGATATTTGTACTACTCTTACAAAATATGTCAGATTTCGGATATCACAACTAATTTAAAAGTCTATTTTTGCAGCTCACTGAAATTTTACTGTGCACGAACGTGTTAATGAACATTAAACTTGTTGTGTGGACACTGTGTGTATTAACACTTGTGATGTGCTGTGTTGTATCATTATATTACAAACATTTATTTCCTTACAGTATTTTTATATGTAAAATGAATATATAGACTTGCCGGAATCTGTGGAAAATTGTATTAAAATAATAATATATGTAGTTAATCCTCCAACGATGGAAAAAAGTAAACTGTAGTTGATTGGGAAAAAACCCCCGGCTGAAAACTCAGATTTTTGGTGTATAATCTGCATTGAAAACATTTGAATTTCATCCTTAACCTCCTCACTTTCAAAATCTAGAGAATGCAGTGCCACACCGGTGTTAATACCCTGAAATTACAAACATGAACAACTTTTGGAATATTTTTAATTAATGTGAATATAAAATAATTTTTGGGTTGGCTCATTTCCGACCCAAGGCTAACTCTGATGTGACATTTTTTTAATACATAAGTGTTTACCTTAACTTACCTCTTCAGTAGTTGTACTGCAGCAGTAGCACAAATAATACGTGTATATCAAATAGTTTGAAATGTGTAAGATAACCCGTGGCAAAATTCTAAATTGCATGCTGGAATCAATGTATCGGCACGTCACACATATTATATAACATGCCATCATAATTGCAATGAAGTACACACTGTAAGATATTAGCAATACATATCCAAAAATGTCGCTGATCATCTTAGATATTTCCGTTAGCTCATAATGAATTGAACATATGTTGTTCAACTTATCTAATTTAATTGTATCAACTTTCCCTTGGAGAACTCCAATATTCTCATTTAGAATTTTATAGCGATGCTTAATCATGTCTGTATAAATAGATATGCATTCAATAACGCCTACATCCGTAATCATTGGAAAAAAGTAGAAGAATCCGAACAAGGCTTCCGCCCAATTGGCATTATAATTTCCTCTTTTAGATAGTACCAATTGCATAGAAACCAAAATACTTACTAGTATAATGTGACAACAAATTTTGAAAATAATTTTTAGGCGCAGCTTTCTGTAATCGAACTCCACCGCTATTGTTTTAAACATGTTGTCAATTTCATTAAATTTTTGCATCACGCCGATGTGTTTGTTTTGGAAAATTATTGATGATACCCAGTTAGTAACCACTTGCAAAAGCCCAAGGTAATATTCCATTGAAACAATTAGGCTGACTAAAAGGGAGCTTGTGTTTGGAGCGACATTAATATAACCGGAATAAATTGTTCCAACAATATACAGTGATGTAATAATTGCAAGTAGAATTTTTCTGTCTAATGATGATTTATATTTATCATTGGTTTTATTGAAAGATAGCACACCCAGTATTTGTGAAAATGTTAGGAGAGGATTTAGTGCTTCTGCTTGTGAAACCATCTTGGACTGTAATACCAGACTTATTGATTTTTATGTGTTTCTAATTAGTCTAATTTGTTTACTATATTGATTCAATTTCCAATTCCTTTAATTGATTGTTTGTCCATTAATATATTATCTCCATTTTATTTAGAATTTCGAAGTATTATTTCTACTAGCAAATGAGGAATATTTGGAGGGAAATTTTAAAGAGGCAGTGATGATACTAACTTCCATTCCATGTGACTGTTTGAAGTTAACGTAAGTTGCTATATTATATTATAATACATCAATCATTTCTAAAAAATGTGTCTTTGTGTTCAATATAAGTATAAACCACTTTTTAAAGTTACATACATTTACTGGGGCTACTTCAAGTAAAGGGTTTTCCAATAAGAGGTTTCATTTTGATATTTAAAAAAAAACGAGGATATTTTAAGAGAAATCAATGGATATTTATTTAATTGTAAAGAGAAAGGTATGCCATAACGATGGAAAACGATATCAGCCAAATGGCCGCCACGACTACGGTTGCAGCACCATATCCTTTTCATGAAAAGCACATTTGCGGCTGTATGTCCTCGATAACTTCACGAATTCCTTTTTTTAGGTCTTGAATCGATTGCAGAGCATTGCCATAGACCTTATCTTTCACGTGGCCCCAAAGAAAAAAGTCTAAAAGTGTCAAGTCACAAGATCTCGGGGGCAAATTGTGATCACCTCTTCCCAAAATAACACGGCCAGGAAACTTTTCTTGCAAAATTGCGCCGTCTTGTCGAAAATAAACGTCGTCCACATCAATATCTTCCAATTCCGGCCATAAAAAATCATTAATCATAGCTCAATCCATTCACCGTAACAGTTGCACCAAACTCATTTTCGAATAAGTAAGGTCCAATCACACCGCCGGCCCAAAAACCGCACCAAACAGTCACATGTTGAGGATGGAGAGGCTTTGCAATAAGCATTCTTGGATTTTCCAAGCCCCAAATATGGCAACTCTGCTTATTCATGTAGTCTCCGAGGTAAAAATGGGCCTCAGCACTGAAGATGTTTTTTCGATGAAAATCCAGATTATTTTGATGCATTTCAAGGACCCAATCAGCAAAGATACGACGTTGCTGGTGATCGACCGGCCTGAGTTCTTGTATTAACTGAACTTTAAAAGCCTTTAAACCTAAGTCTTTATGCAAAATGCGGTGTAATGTCGTTTTTGGAATGTCTAATTCCAAAGATCGACGAGGAATCGACAAACCTGGATTTTCGTTAACACTAGTGGCTACAGCAGCAATATTCTCAATTGTTCTTGAGAGACGCACACGGTTTTGATTCTTCACATCACTAAGTTGTCCCAACAGCTCAAATTTTGTAACCAGTTTTACTATTGTTGGTCGAGAAGGTGTTTCACGACGACCCAAAAGTGCTTTAGTTTGGCGAACTGTGACTGCAAAATTTTCACCATTTCTGTAATGAATTTTAATCATTTCAATGCGTTGTTGAGGCGTGTATCGTTGCATTTTTACTAATGGCATAGTTTTTACTTGTCAAATGTCAAAAGTTGACAGCTGCAAAAGTGACAGCTGCCCAGAATGCGGGCTATTCAAAATGAACCCTCTTATTGGAAAACCCTTTATATTAATTTGAAAGTTGCTTCATTATTGACAAAAATATTTTCTTATTCTGGACATCTACTTCTGTAAGTATAGACTTGTGAGTATAAATTAGCTTTCTGTAAATTAAATCCTCATATGCTAAGCCCTAATAAAAATGGTTGATTTCTAAAACAAAAACCTTAAGCAGTTGCATTCCAACCGTAGGGCCCAAAATCAAAATGCGATGAACAATTTTCTTCTACAATATTTCTATTACCTATGTCAAAAAAATTCAGTATTCCATCTTCAAGAGGCTGGTTGGTACTAAAAGTGGGCTGACTTTTTCTGTGAGTCAACTCGTCGTGAAGACAGAAAAGAGTCGACTCTTGAAGTAACTCTTGACTCTTGAAAAATGAAAACATATGTTTCAAAAAAAGTCCCCAAATTTCATGACTCGGAATGTCATGACATTTATTTCTAAGAGTTGACTCTTTTAATCGACATTACTCATCTCTAGTTGGTACGGTGTGTTTCAAATAGAAATGAATAAGCAGTCATTTATGAATTGAAATGTGCATATTTCTGATTAAATTTAGTACGAAATTGTTGTTGGATGGATATCAAAATTTATTCATGCAATTCAAATGAATTAAATCACTGCCTCGCTTTAAAAAAGATTGTGAACAGGTAATATGTTGTTTACTACAGAAGTAGTAAAGTCAATGAACTTAAGACACCTTTTTTTGTTATTGAGAAGTTACATTGATGTAGGATGAAACATTGTGTTAATATTCTAATAATGTGTTTGTGCTTAAGGGAATCGGGAGAGTCTTCGAACATTTTATTTTACAATAATATGGGTGTAATTCATCATGCTATGGGAAAACCAAATTTAGCTTGTTATTACTATCAAAAAGCTTTGGAAGAAGAGACTGCTCTGTTGAAACAAATTACAGGTAAGTTTTTGAATCAATTATTTGACAATATTTGAAGCTATCATTGAGTTATGTATTGTGATACCAAGCATAAGATGATCCCGGAAAATATGCAAACCAGTTTTTAAAATTACGTTCAGAAGTGTACTTTTGTACCGTCATCGTGTTTTTAATAGAGATGAAATGTATAGTTGTTTGGCCGGATACCGGATTCCGAATATCCGGCTAACTGTGAAGCCGGATAGCCGGATATCCGGCCAGTGTTCTCGTTACATGCTGTGACAAGTTTAGCGTCTCTGCCGGGCGGTTTCGGGTGTCATCGTAAGTGATCGTGGACGGTAGCGTGATCGAGTGTTGTTTAACAAAAATTAGTTGTTTGTAAGCCGCGTGAAGTGAGTGATTTGAGTAAAAAAGCGTCATCAGTGAAAAAAAGATCAGCTATTTGGCAATATTTCGAGATATACTATGAAAATAATAAGTTTGCTATTTGTTTGTTATACCGGCTTCAAATATCTCGTGGTGGTGAAGGCAAAAAATCAGGTACGTAGAATTCGTCTTATCTTTTATTGGTGGCTCTGCCTAATTCTTTTTTAGTTTTTTATGAAATAATGTCATATGCAATATTGATTTTTATTTATCTTCCCGCAGGTACTTCTGCCATGAATAATCATTTAAAATGAAAACATCTAGAAAAGTTTCAATTGTTGAATAAAGGTAAAGACAAAGACATACCTACACCGCTTGTAGAGCCCGCCGTCAGAGGTAGCTAACTTTGGCAGAATCATTTGAAAGAAAACTGCTTTGGGATGTGAACGATGCAAAGGCGAAAAAATATCATTATCTGATTAGCGAAATGATTGCACTAGATAATGAGCCACTTTCTATCGTAGAAAGGGTTGGATTCACAAGACTCCTTCAACAAGCTTTACCCAACTATGAATTGCCAAGCCGCACTTATATGACCCAAAAAATTATTCCCGATATCTACAACAGAATTTTTGAGAAAATCAAAACAAGCATTTCAAACGCTGTTGCAGTTTCAGTCACTTCTGATACGTGGACGCAGGGCCGTGCGAAGAGAAAACTGCGCCCGGGGCGAAAATAAAATTGGCGCCCTTCTATCCCAAAAAAAAAAAAAAAAATGTTGCGGAAAGTGTTACTTATATTGCTGCAAAAAAACAATTATTCTAATTCTAAAATTGTCTAGAGCTTCGGAGATTCTATCGATTCCTTGACTTGTATGATTTTAAAAAAATAGGCTACGGAAATCTGGAAAATATGAAGTCAGATTGACGATCAGCCGACCTGACCGCGCGTAGCTTGGAATAGCCAACCGGGCAATCAGTTCGGACAAAAAATGTCACAGCATCTGGATTATAGGTATGTCTTGTCGACGGAGTGTTAATTAACGATATTTTCACAAAAGAACATTTCTAAGAATATTATATAACATTTTAGTATGTGACAAGGGAGCCATTAGAAATAATTTAGTTTTATTTATTTATTCCCCTTTAGTATGTAATCAAGAAATTTAAGGTAAAATAAGAAGAAATTTTAGATATGCTGACGTGTGATAAATAATAAAAATACATTAATTAACACTTTTATGAATTTTCCGTCATTCCGATGTAATAGCGATTTTGGCGCCCCTAATTTTGGCGCCCGGGGCGGGCGCCCCCTTCGCCCCCCCTTCGCACGGCCCTGCGTGGACGTGTTTACATAATAACTCCAGCTTTCTGAGTTTCACAGCTCATTGGTTGTCTCCAGAATTCCAGCTTCAACATGGATTTCTTGCTGTGAAATCGTTTTCAGGATCTCACACAGGAGAAAACATAGCAAATGAACTCAATGCTATAGCAGCTCGCTGGGATATTGAGCAAAGCAAAATGCACGTACTTGTACGAGACAGCGGTGCTAACATGGTGAAAGACATTCGATAGGCGGAATATGATTCTGCTAGATGTTTCATTCATTACCAGAGCATCAATTAGTACACGATATCAACACAAGATGGAAATCTACCTTCTATATGGCAGAACGCTTCTTGGAACGAAAACGTGCTATTTCCCTTTATGTAGCTGATCATGATAAACTCAAAAACTTAACTACTCATCAGTGGTGCTTGATGGAGCAGTGTGTAAAACTTTTGAAGCCATTCGAGGAAATGACTAAAAAAGTTCTGGCCTCTCCTGCATATCCGAAGTTATACCGCACGTAGCTGCATTAAAAAGATACTTATGCAAGGATGAGACCGCAAAACGAACATCTGACTTACCACATATGAGGGCCTCCTTAAAAACAGAATTGGAATCTCGTTTTAGCTCCTTGAGTGAAAATACGAATTACCTCATTGTAACTTACTTAGATCCCAGATTTAACTATTTGGGACCACTTGAAGCTGAAAGAGCGCGACAGAAGATCTTACTGGAGTGTTTAAAAATTACTTGCGACGAGACTTCTACCACTGGTAATTCTTCGTCGTCACCAACACATGCTAAAAGGAATAGAGGAAATGAAACTGATTCAAATGTTACTCGCGAATCTCACGACACCTTTTGGGATTGTTTCATTGAAGTGGTAGATGAAAATAATAGTCAATGTCAAAATCGAGAGCAAAACCTAATTGCAAGCGAGATTGACTACTATTTGAAGACTGTTCGAATTGATCACAGCCGTGACCCTTACACTTGGTGGTCGGTCAACTCGAAACACTATCCATATTTATATATACACTATAAGTGTTTACAGTGAGAGGCTGTTTTCCGAAGCTGGCTTAGTTTACGAAAACAGGCGAAATCGCCTGTTGCCAATGAATGCTGAAAATTTAGTCTTCATTCACCATAAGTTACCTCTTGTTAATTTTGAATATCAATTTTAAATATTTTCTTTGATGAAAAGAGGACATAATCTCTTTGTGTTTGTTAAGTGTTATTATTTAAGTTCTTCTATGGTGATTGATACTAATTAAAGTTTATTAAAGGTTCTTTGAACTTCTTTGTAACTTTTTTAGGTATAAATAAAAGCCATCATAATTATAAACGTTTTATTATTATTTACATCACAAAAATGTATGTTTCAAAGTTGATTTTAGAAAATTGTCGTACTTTTTGAATATCCGGTATCCGGCCGGATATCGGGTTACTATCCGGTATTCGGCCGAATAGTAAACTTGTGCCGGATACCGGATAGTTACCGAATATCCGTTTCATCTCTAGTTTTTAAAGTTATAGGTATTAACCCTTAACTACGAACATAGAGTCTACCAGACTCCAGCGTGAATGTTTTACGTTCCACCCGTGGCTGTATTTTCAATTTGTAGCTGCCGCTTTAAGTCTCTAGCATAATGTATTGAGTAATCATTTATAAATTACAATTAATACATTTGGAGTCTATGAAATTCCATGTCCTAAAATGCGCTAAAATCGGGTGTCCGTGGTTAAGAGTTAAATGTGTTAATAAATAGTATTTAAATGATTACCAATATGTGCACGTACGTCAAATTCTATTTCATTTAATATGAAATCGGGTAAACTTTGTTGTTTGAATTTCCCTCCTCATTTATTGTTTTGACTGTACTTTAATGCCGATGTAGTGACGTAAATGTTCACTTCAGTATTGTAGACTGAGTATAGAGTACCACTATAGAGTGGCACAGATTTAGAATCAGGTTTGACCATTGGTTTAGTGGCACTGTTTTGGATGAGGATGGTAAATTGTATTGCTGCAAATTCCGAGGATTGATTGAAGGTTAGAAGAAATATAAAAGACATGCGTTATTTGTGACAATTGCCCTCATTTACTTACTAACCAATGAAATCGAATAACGTTGATGAGATGATCCAATAAAATTCTAATTACGATGCGTAACAGACCACGCTGCAAGTTATGCATGGCAATTCACCCTGGGTGGTATCTAATCAGATAATCCCTCATGTTGGTATTGCCTAGCAACGCGTTAGTACATGTTCTATAACATATAAAACGTCAGTTATTGCCGGACTTTTAAGGAGTTTGCTCCTGAATTCGATCTGTTTGTATTTTCGAGTGAAGTGTTGGTGCTTTCATCAGTAATAGTATTCATAGGCATTTCTCAAAATCTTGGTAAGCTCATTTTTACTACAATTATTGTGGCGCAGATTAATACACGTCTGACACTTGGTGTCACTAAATTTAATTTTTCAAATTAAGAAGTGTGAACTTTCTGTTCGGCCAATTGTCTTCTCGAATCTAACTCGTGACTGATTTTTCCTAGGCAATTATTAGCGTTTGGATCACTCTTGCTTGTTGCTTCTAGAAAATCAGCACTCCTGCTTCGCAGTCGTGCCGCTTTTCGTCGCAACAAGCAATCGTGATCCTGCCGCTAATAATTGCTGGCAAAATCATAGGCACTCGTTATATTACTGTTGACAATATGTGGCAATTCCTTGATCCTTGTAGGTCTTGCTATATTTACAACAGCGAGGAGCGGGGACCCAAGGTGCAAATGAGTCCTAATTAATAAAGCAACTAAAAAATTGATTATATAGAATGATAGAATTGGGTTATGTTTAAAATGTTTTTGGCAGACTAGAGGAGTTTTTAGGTTACCCTTGGATAAATGTTGATACTGTTCCCAAATTCATAAGCGATGCGATTGTCCATTGGAGTTCACATATTTTGTAGAAGAATCGGTAAGGGTTTACTTTAGGGTAAATCGGGAAAAATCAGGAAGTGGGCTGTTTTTTTATTTCTTCTTAATTCTTTGTAGACGTAGTTTTTTGAACCGAGTCCAAAAATGTATATCTTAACTTTGAGAAACATAAGGGGAAGAAGTTGTGCCCCCTTAAAGTTTCTCTCATATCGGACGTACAACTTGCTCAAAACCTGCTTTTCTGGGTAGATTTTGGTAAACCAACAACTACAATCAATTTATAATAATGTAAACTTACGATTTGAGTAGTAAAAATGCGAATTTTACATCTTTTTCTTTACATTAATATTTCATTTTAAGGTTATGTACAGTTCATTGTTCCGCCGAAACCACAGAGCATTAAGGATAAAGAGGGACAGTTCAATGTTAACTTTTGGAAACGCCATCAGCGCCGTCTGCGAGTCATCTGGCCAAACACATCGAGCCAGCGGGAAATTTAAAATTGCGACTTTACAATTCATTTTTGCAAGTGAACTTTTTGGTTCTCATCAGTGCGACGCATCCAAATAAAAGTGGAAATCGCAGACACTTGCTTTATAAAGAGCTTAGATTTAATCAAACGCAAAAAGTAAAGCTCTAAATGATGTTGAAGGGGATTCGCTTGAAATTTTTTCCAAACGAATTCTTTTTAGGGCAGATGTTAAATCATGTAGTGAACTACATTCTTGAAGGGGCCGTTTTAAAAAAGATTTTGCAGGAACTGTACTGGAAGAAGTACTACAAGAAGGTATATTAAAAATTGTCGGAATTGCATTCCAATTTAAATATTTTCTACAGGAATTAATAAATACTTACAATGGAATACATTCAATGGAATTAACCCATTCATCTCTGCGATTAGGACATTTCGGAAATGTAAAGAAAGCTTTATTTTTAATATTTGAATCGTGGGTATAAACGTTACTGCAATAAGGTGCCTTAAGAGTACTTAATTTACCCATTGCACACTCTTTTAGGTTTAAGAATATTAGCTTAAATTTGAATTATAAATACCTGGCCAAATAGCAATTCAACTCGTGACGTTAATGAGGTTATGTATAAAAAGGCCGGAAATTTGATGGGAAATAGATGTTGTCATATCTCATTTGTGAAATTATTCAAAAGTCTATTTTGCTTTAAAATTTATCAAATAGACTTAAACAAACAATTAACACTAGTGGACTTTGAATATTACCAGATATTTGGATGTTCTTAAATACCTAAAATAAATTTAACCAACAAAAATATGACCATATTGCTTGGTTACAAAGATTTGTACATAGATTTGGCAGCGTTGCATTGCGTTAGTTGGGCCAGATGACTGTGAGATGGCGTGGATGTCGCGTTTCCAATTCTCCCTATTCAATTAACCCCCCCTGGCCGAAACTGACGGACATGCAAACTGAACGCTCTATTTAGTTATCTGTGATTATTAGGGTTGCCAACTGGTCACATCATAATCGGAAAACCAATCTAATTCTCACGGAAAATATGTGAATACATAAAGTACGATATAAATAAAAATAATTATATTTCTGAAATTAACTATATTAACAATAAAACAAATGTGTATGTTAAGAGGTTAAACAGTTAACATTTACATTTAAATTACCATGTCCTTAATTTCTAGTTGATTTTCACACAGTCCCAATAAATTCACTGATTTTTTTGAAACCTCTTGTATTTACGTTCTAGTAATTGCTACTGTTATTTCCATTTGTGTGCTATAGTGCTATTAGGGTGTTTAAAGTGAAAGTATGTGCTAACATGACAAAGAATCCCGCTTCCTATGCATTCATGTCAGCTTCGCCATCACCTAATCTACTGCGGGTAAAACTACTACCCGGTCTCAAGGGGGAGGACCTTGACGCAACCAGGCAACTGAGCCAGCGTAACTGCTTCCTATGCATTCATGACGGCTTCGCTTTCACCTAATCCGTTGCAGATAAAACTACTGGCCGGTCTAAGGGGGGACCTTAACCTCACCCTAATCTAAACATAAGCAAGCAAGCCGGCTGTGGTCGATGGCTTCGCTTCGCTCCGCCATCGACCACAGCAAGCCACCGAAACTGCGTCCTATGCATTCATGACGGCTTCGCCTTCACTTTATCCGTTGCAGGTTAAACTACTGGCCGGTCTAAGGGGGGGCCTTAATCTCACCCTAATCTAAGCATAAGCAAGCCACCGTAACTGCTTCCTATGCATTCATGACAGCTTCGCCTTCACCTTATCCGCTGCAGGTAAAACTACTGGCTGGTCTAAGGGGGCATCTTAACCTCACCCTAATCTAAGCATAAACAAGCGAGCCAGCGTAACTACTTCCTATATTCGCTTCGCTCCGCCATAAACCACAGTGAGCCACCGTAACTACTTCCTATGCATTCATGACAGCTTCGCCTTCACCTAATCCGCTGCGGGTAAAACTACCAGTCGGTCTAAAGCGGAGGGGCTTAACCTCACCCTAACTTAAGCATAAGCGACCGGTCTCGCTCTGCTCCGCCATTGATCACATGGAGCCCGTATAACTACTTCCTATGTATTAATGACGGGGCTTCACCATCACCTAATCTACTGCGAGTAAAACTACTATCTGGTCTAAAGGGGGGCAAATGTAACCTCACCCTAACCTAAGCATAAGCACCTACCATTTACAACCATTAACTGGTAGGTAATGATGAATTAAACTTATCGCCCAGGTTTGTTCACTATTTTATTCACAACCGTACGTTTTTTGTTAAAGCATTAAAGTCAAATCAAATTAAATAAACGTTAGTTCATGAAATGCGAGCTGTTTGTTTTAAAACCAACTTGTAGCAACCATGCAAATACATATTACGGATAGCTATACTGAATATTTTTACTAATTACTAATATATAACTATAAAATCAAATATTGTATGCACCATGGGAGATATTCTTGTTCTTCACCCTGGGTTGACTTACAAACCCCGGGCCAGAGGACCTCCATATCTCCCTTAATGCATAAATATCTATTTCCGTTGCTCGTTGGTTAATGGCTAACTTTAATGTACCCAAATGTATCAAAAATCGTTCATTAATGACCCCTATTAATGAACGATTTTTCATTAATGAACGATTTCTAGGGTCACGGTGGTCTAGTGGGTAGAGGTCCGGCCTCTAGACCCCGCTGGTGCGGGTTCGAGTCCCGTCCGGGCGGTCACTTTTTTTTACTTTTTTAACACGAAAAATAGCCGTGCGGGTCCCTGGATATATTTAGTCTTTGTCCTCATTTCACTTAAATGAATTATTAAATACTATACATCGGTTGTGGCTGAATGCCCTAGCTGGCTAAGCCAATTCCCTATCATCCTCGATTCCCTAACTCGAATTCCTATCAATCATATTGCCTAAAAAAGAACGATTTATAGTTAAGCATTAAATAGCTAATTCATGAGTTGCTAATTACTCATAATTACTGGAAATGTAACTAATAATAGCGAGAAAACGATCCATAATTTGTTTCACATGTAAATGCAATATCAATTCTCTGCGCTAGAAACAAATTAGCGGTGAACCGCCTTTGATTTTGTTATACAAAATGTCAAAGTGTGAAACGTCAAATTTATGAAACGCGTATATCGAGTGAATGTCTGCTACTATGGATACTGTCAAGTTTGAAATAACACCGCCAAAAGTACTAGCCATTGCAAATAATGGAACAATAAATTTGCTTCCGGAAAAGAGTACACATTTTTACGAAAAAACTTACGTAGAATTTATTTCCTGGTGCGAGGAGTAACAGGTAAGATATCATTCGGAATCTGCGCTGCAAAGGGCTTAATAGCAAGTTTATTTGTTCGTTTTGTTTGGATTTTCTCTAATCTAATTTCTAATGTTGATCTAAATTACGATCAACGGAAAAATCTTGTAACCAACTCGTGTGTTAATTGACGATTAATGATCTCAACAATTAACGCACTCGCGCAAGCGCTCGTGCGTGAAAATGTCTCGATCATTAATCGCCATCATTAACACGCTTGTTGGTTAAATAACTATTACATTGCCATTTAATCATTGACTAAAGTCCCTAATTTTTACCAGATGAATTTGTGTTGTTAGGATCCAGGTTAAAGATACATGCGTGTGTTTATGTTTGGTAGGGGCACCTTTTCCCAAAAAAAATAGAAACACCCACAAAACTGGGCACAAATAAAGAAATTGTAAATAGATTTACAACAGAACAATTTAAAATTCGTGTCAATTGTTAATGCACATGGGTTAACGCAATGATAGTTCACAGATAACTTTATAGAGTGTTTATTTCGACACGCCACTCCTTCAGTTGCGGTGGGACGATGAACTAATGAAAATACGCATTTTTAACATGACCTTAAAATGTGAATTTTCATGAAGAATAGGATATAAAAATCGCACTTTCACCACTTAAATCGTAAGTTAAAATCATTATTAGTCGATTGTAGTTGTTAGTTTACAAGTTATTTTACACAGAAACTCGTAGTTTGTGCGAGTTGTCCGTCGAAAATGGAAACTTTAAGGGGGCATAACTTTTCCCCCTTACGTTTCCGCGGGTTAAAACGTACATTTCTGAACTAGGCTCAAAAAACCATGTCTTCAAAACAAATTTCAGCCCCCGGGTCGATTTACCCTAAAGTAAACACCAGCCGAGGAATCGATTAGGTATTATTACCAAAATATATAATAGATTATATATCTGTGGCATCAGTGAATGGTGGGTTAAGTACAAAAATTGCATTTTTAGGAAATTGAAATTGAAAGTTTGTATTTTTTCCCAAAATCGCATGATTTGTAAAGAAATCAGTATTTGCCTCAATATATTTAATTGGCAATTGCTCATAAGGTTATTATTTTAATTGTGTTAAATTTTCAATAATTTTATAACATTTAAAAAAAATGTATGTACTTAGCCCAATTTACACTACATTCATTAGTGCAAAGCGTGTCAAGTTATCATTTTAATTATTAATAAAATTTGATTATTGCAACTAATAATAATAATTTTTTTGTGGTTCGGTGCACAATAAATGGTACATTTTGAACATATTTCTTTATTGTAACAGACTTTATTGAAATAGAAAAAGGTACAATAAGTTTTCAAGTTAAGAAAGTGCAAAACAAAATTTAAATACAATCTAAAAAGTTATTACAATCAATTGGCTGTATCCCCGAGTTCTACTTCATCGGGATAAACGTCCGGTGTATCGTTTGAAGTAAGTCCCTCGTAAAAACTTCTAAAAATTGGACTTATGAATGGGAATAAATCAATCAAATCTTTCTTCTTTTCGGCCGATGTTGGTTGAGATTGAGCATATCTAATTGGAGGTGATAATTTTAACACTTTTCCTTTCCTTCTACAATTAACTGTCCTAAAATCTTCATCGTTATCAAGTGTCTGTTTAAAAAAAAGTATGCCAGAATTCTCTGCTTCGTACCTAAGCCATCTAACTTTATTCCAATTCATTGCGTAATTGTTATTGTCCTTTTTTCTGTTGATTAAGGATGTTTTCAACAGCGAAGAGTAGTTTAAAAAGTCAGTGTTTTCCATTTTGCTTACGTCAAATTTCTTTTTCTTCCCAGTATCAGCATTAACTGGACCCAATCATGCGGGTGTTCGATTTGTTCCTTTGAATTTTTTTTTTCTCAATCAATGCAAGTGAAGTGTCACATTGGATATGCGTGTGCCCCGAAACAAGAAACTTGTGGTTTATACTTTCCAAGTTGCTTGAATTTTGAAGGGCTACCCAGCACATGATTGCAATATGGCTGTTCTTATAGTTTTTATGGAAGGCTCAAGTTTTTTAGTAAAATAATGATAGAGACACGATGCAATTTCGTTGGCTCCACGACCGGCCATGGCTTCGTGCCACACGTAACAATATGTTCGGTTTCGGTCGCAATCGAATATTGTTAAGTAATAAGTCCATAAAGTCCGTTTATAGAAAGATACTGAATTTTTTAACAATGGAGTCGCGAGGCACTGTTGTAGGTCGAAAGTTATAGTTTTCTTTGAACAATTTTTTTCTGAACTTTCCATGTCAATCCATTTATACTCATAAGCTCGGTCTGCGTCTAATTGATGTTGATATAGTTTTTCTAATATCGAAGGTTTGTCCTTGACTTGGGCGATTTTTTCTTCAAGGGTCAATCTATCACATCTCGCGCAGGTGTCGACTTTAGGTTTTTTAATAAACAGTTTCATTTTGTGAAACTCTTCCCGAAAGACTCCAAATGAAGCTAGTCGGCTTCCTAATTCGGATGATTTTTTTGTACTCTTCGTGAAGCATTGTGATGGTTAAATGTGGGGATAGAAACTTTTTTGAGCAATCTCGCCTAGAATAATGGCTTTTATACACTGGTATTTTATTAAGAAAATCTTGTATGCCTTTTCTGAGTATTTTGCCGAAGTCACTAGAAAATGAGCCCATGCCATCCGCCGGTAAAATTCCTGATACAGTATCTTGTTTCTTTTTATTCGCTCTCAAAATGAACCGTCTAGTTTCGCCAAATATCTTCAAAAAACAATCTTTGCAAATTTTTGTTCGCGAGCCATTACTTTCAACATTGTTTTCGACTGTTATCTGTTTCCTAGCTTTCGTTTTTCTTTTCGGTGTTTTAAAGTTTAAAAGCCTTCCATTAAATGCTCCTATGTGCCAATATTCTTGAAATAATGTTTCACGCGTATTAACATCGATTAAAGTAGAGCATTTGTTCCGACATTTGCCAAGGTCTTTTCTCTCTCTGTTTTTAACAATGTTTCCTGACTTGGTCATATATTGTTGTCCAGTATTACGTTTTTTTTTTTGTCCATCTCGTTTTTCTCGCGTATCTCCTTTAATCCTCGTTTTCGGACAGTTCCCTTTTTTGTTAAATTATTGATTGGAGTGTTACCAGAAATATCCGAGTCATTTACAATTTCGTCAATTTCGTTTGTTAATGGCTTGAACCTTCAAAAAGTGACGTATACGGAACATTATCTTATCTTATCTTATCTTATAATAATTTTGCATTAAATGTTCGGTTAAAACAAAATGCTTAACCATTTTTAAATCTGCTTTATTACATTTGTAAATTCTTTTCCTGATGGTGAAATACAGAATGTATAGTTCTAAAATAATTTATGACCATCACAAAATAAAAACTGACGTTATAAATCGCAGCCACATGCATCCAACGTTATGGCGACAGCACATAATAATACGCTTCACAGAAAAATCACATAATGATCTTTTTCTAAGAGATTAAAATTTTTGTTTAGCTTAAATAACATTGCAAATAACTTACCAGAAGAATCTATTTGGTCATGCACTTTCTCAAGCGTTGCAATTTGCATTATTAGTCGTGTTCGTCTTGACATTTTCACCTTACCATATTGACTGCCCGCGACAGACTGAATCAATCGGAATGAATCAAGTGTTTGCTCTTTTTTTGATTGAAAAGAGATTCAACACTGCTGCGCTGGTGAAAACCGTCCTACGTACAACAATTTATTGAGCTTGGTGTAGGGAAAAACAACTTGGCTCACTTTTCACAAGAAAAGTTCTATTTTGGAGATACAGCCCAGAAGTTACAATTTTATTTTTTGTTGTTGTAATAGGAATATCTGTTAGTCCATTAGACACAAAGAAAGAAAATCTAGTTTCTGGTTATGTATATAACTCGATATTCACAAAAATGCACTTAACCCACCATTCACTGATGCCACAGATATCAAGGGAGAAGAAATGTGTGATTTTTCCCGAGGTGCACTGAGGGAAAAATAGCTTTCTCTCCCAAGGTATATATACTATTTTTTTCACAAACAGGATATTTTAAGAATAGAATGGTCGTTCCTAAAACCCAACCTAAAAAAAAATTCTGCCAGACGTGACAGTTAAAATAAATAACGGAACCTCGCAGGGAGAGAAGTAATAATTTCTCTCCTAGGAACAGAAATGTTAATTCTCTCGCAATTTTGAGGGCTGAGAAATTGACTTTCTCTCCCATTTGTGAAAAAAATAAATTACTCGCCCCAGTCATAATGCATCGGCCCAAAATGCCTGACTACAATATGTTAATTAAAAAATTATGGATTTTTGAATGCTGATGGGAAATAAATGTATTGTAGCATAATCGCCCATTGTTCTAGAAATATTTACTCAAAAATTAACAATTTTTACATTTTTGTGGCATCATTTAGTTTAGAAGAATAAAAATCTAGAGAATATTTCTCCAGTACATTCTATTTAGTTGAATGTATTGTCTTGTTAAATGTCGAATTACACAGGAATTGACTTGTCCAATGTATCGGAGGCCCCAGATTTTGAATGTATAAATGAGTGCTCAAAATAATGGATTTGAAATATGAATAAATCATTATTTTACTGAGGGAAAATTGCAAAAATAACAGATCGTCGGTGAAGCGGCAATTCTGCCTATCTCACATTTACCAAATTTGATAGGAGAGGCAGAAAAACTAAGTTATAGCTTTCTGGGAAAAGATTGATGTTAAAATCTCAATTTTTATGGGCCGATACACTATGTGTAGCGGAGTATGGCGGTATCGAAAATATTTTCTTTAAATGAACTTTATATTTGATATTTGATATGTGTATCAATCATTGAGAAATTTGAAAATAAAAAATGCCTATATGTGCAGAAAGAAATGGGGTTATGGATACATTTTAAGTAGCCTTTGAAGAATGCGCCATACTGTGGTGTTACCAATCTACAAACGGCCTGCTATTTTATTGACACTGGATGTTCCATATTTGTTTTCATTTGCTAAATTTTGCGTTTCTTATAAAACTCCATCAACTACATCTGTTGCAACAGGGAGTCTTCCTGATTTCTTTTTATCCATAACAGAACCACTTTCTTCAAATTTTGCTACCAGCTTTTGAATAGCTCTCAAAGTCCACGGGTTAGAGCCCTGCACAGGCCGTCTTTTAAAGACCGAGCCTGGCAGTGAATATTCAAAGGCCCGGCCCGAAGAAATAAAATGTTTTGTCGGCCCAGCTCGGCCCGCTAGTGAATATTCAAAGCTCGGCCTGGCCCGGTCCGGCCCGGCCCGGAATCGTTATTTATATTTGTTTGCTATTATTTAAAATTTATAATAAAACTAATGAATTATTCCGTTTTGAAATATTTTATAAAAAATCATATCTCAAAAAGTTTTAAAGTGCCCATACTTTAGAAAAAAGAAAAATTCTCAGCAAGCATCAGGGCATAACATATATTATTTTTAAGAAAATTAAAATATGACTAATTGATTATTGTTTGAGATATATTTTATTTATTAAAATCTAACTATCTAATAATTTTTTGTTTGTTTTAGAAACAATTTTTTTTAACTTTAAACATTTAAGCATAAAAAAGTACAGAATAACTTTTTTAGTATCCGTAACGGTTTTCGATATTTTTAAGTTCAAAATAAAAGTGTACTAAAAGTTTATATTGTTATAACTTTTGACACAATAATTTTCCGAGCCTCTAGTAAAGACCAGCCATTTCTTTATAGCCTTTATAATATATGTGAACTTCGCTAAAATCCCTGATGTACCCCCAAAAAGTATGCATTTATTAATGGAATGGCCGGTTTAACATTTATAGGAAAAATAGTCTATATAATATTATTGGGGGGGGGGGGTTAAGTATAGTATTTAGAGAAAATGCAGAAAGTAAGATGCCAATAAAGGTTTTTTTTTTTTTTTATTTAGAAAGAATTCATGCATCCGAAAATATAATCAAGATCAGCGGGTGTAGTGGAACACCAAACATTATAAAGAAAGTATCGTAAAATACCGAGTAGGTATAAAAAAATTAAACAAACCCAGAGCATTTATCAACAGTAAATCTCTCAACGCTGTACGACCGAAAATGTAAATTAAGGCGCGTGTTATTAGTCATTCTCCACAAAAGCAAATAATTTCATATTAAATTCAGGCAACTCAGTACGCATATTATTTTCATAGTCATCTATGAGGGCATAGTAAAATCAATTTAATATCTATTTTATATCGCAGCGGTAGTGCATCATACGGAGGCTTCCAAAGTAGGGGTCTCGCAGGCTTCCAAAACTTGCCTCTTTTTCTCCCATAAGCGTTGCACTACTACTATCCGTTTCAAAAGTTCTGGCCCCTGTGTTTGAACATTCATAAAACAAAATCCATTCACTCAAACAATGTAAATCGAAAAGGAATATCAACATTATTTATTTCTGTGTAACGTGTTATAATTTCATAATTTTCAGTATTACAATTATTTATGTATTGAAGGTTATATTAAAAAATGTACCGGTTTTTTGCCTTAATTTTGGAATATGCCACTTTACTAATTAATTTCTCTTAATCCATGAGATAGAAAAAATTGAATTTTTTTCAGGCCATGCAGGATACTGTTGTATATATGTCAGAATTTTTTTAAGTTGTATTTGTTTATAACTTGCAGTAAAATCGGGATGTTATTATCAAGTAATATTTTTCCTGTTAATAGAAATATCAATTAAATTTTTACGGCATTGCAATATAAAACCTTAATTTAAAGCATTTCATGTATAAAATCAAAATACCATTAACGATGGAATTACTACAGCAATAATTAAAGTTTAGAAGAGGACAGACGATGCGTGCCGAGGGACGAAGCGACGAGGCGGGAGGCTCGCTATATTCTATATTCTACTAATGAGGAGTAAGAGCACGGCCGGGGCCTTGCGTCCCGAATCTTGTATCTCTTTTTATCGCATCTCTCCAGCAATTGTTTAAATAGTGTCAATGTTTTACGTGCTTTGTTCAAAAAACATTATGTATTAATTTTGTTACTTCACATTCTTCGTAATTTTCGAAAAACCTGAACTCCCTTTTCTTATTAAATGAGATTGCATGTCATCATAAAAATATTAATAATAAATAAAGTTACAATAATTTGGGCAAAATATGTACATCATCCGAGAGTTAATACATTCCTTTATACATGTTTTCATTTGTAATATATTTTTTTAATTAATAAAAAAGCTACAGCAGATTAATTTACAGTATATTGTCAAAACGTGTCAAAAACCGGACTTTTTGCAATACTTTTAATAATCACAATTTAATGAGTTGCCTAATGCTATTGAAACTTAAGTATGTTATTTACAGTTGTCTCAAATATTCTATGTTTATTTTTTTGGCCCCTCCGTTTTTTTCTTATTCCCTGTTAAACACAGGGGCTTTTGAAACGGATAGTAGATATGTGTATACAATGGTAATACTGATACTAATTCAATGGTTATTGGAAATAATCAATGCAACGCTGTAGGCAACAGAAGTTATGCCAAAATAGTGGAAAATGGCCTGGAAGTCAAAAGTGAATGAAATAAATTGAATAAAAATTCTTTAACTCCTAATAATAATGAAAATAGTACAAAAGTACCAATAACTTCTGATAATAATCAATGGGCACAAATAGTAAACAAGGTGAAAATAACATCAGTATAATCGACCGCTTAAAATTGGAGTATTGCTATAAACTTCATTTCTCTATAAACATTTCAAAACACTAGACTAAGAAATAATAATCATTTGAAATCAGATCCTACAATCGTTCCAAAATAATAAAAGAATATAAAAGCAATTGTACCTAAAAAACTGTTCACAATATTGGCGCCGTAAAGTTTGAGTATTGTATTGACATTTTGTACATAAAAGTTAAACATTTCACAACCCTCCCTCTGATGCCTTCTATAATGGTTTTAAAATTATGAATTCCCATTTAAAAACACCATATGATCACGAGTTACAGAATTAAATTCTGTCGACATAATACAACTGCCTACAAAATTTAATTCACTAAGAAAGCAAATATGGCCATATTTTTATGAAGCCCTATTATAATTATATTTTTTACTAAATTTTTTTGATCAAATTTATTGGTATCTTTGCAACCTTTGAACAACTCCATTGTACGTTTACTCAATTTTTAATACTTTTTTTAACATTTCAGGAGAGTTGCCATTGCATTTGCTGGGTGCTTCAAAATATCACGAAATCATGTACAATTTAGGGATATCGCTGTTATATGCAGGAAAACCTGCACAAGCATTTGAATGTTTAATCGTTGCCGTCAGGAGGTACCACCGTAATTCAAGGTTGTGGTTAAGGCTTGCCGAATGTTGCATCAACGTTCATAAGGACAGCAACTCCATTGATTTTGACATACAGAAAAAGCAGAAGGAACTGGTGGTACAAATAATCGGCAGTAGGGATACACAAAAAATTATATTAACTACAAACGTATCCAATGACAAAAAATACAGGTACTTATTTTTACTGATCAAATCCTACCTAGCTACTCCTGCGTCCTTACCCCTGCCCCATGCTCCCTCATCCACTCCGTCACCCTTCTACTCCCTTTTGCTCCCATCCATTCCTCCTTTACTTTTTTTTAGTTATATTATTCCATTTGTACAAAATACGTGGTTTTTCATTATATTACCTTTCTAGTAGTGAAAGTCAGAGCTATGCAGTTCCAGTGACAACTTTGGAGTTTGCATCATTGTGCCTAAGAAATGCAAAAACTCTACTGCCATCAGACTCGTCTACATCACGGGTGCCTTTGTTACTGATACCTGGTGTAACATCACCACCGCCCACAAACAACCCGGGTCCGGCTCCATCCAGTGGTATTGAGGGCTCAGAGTTGATTAAATTAAAAAATGCCATACTCATAGCAACGGCTTACGTAAGTTTGTGTTTGGGGGATTATATAGTTGCTCTGGAAAATGCACGAGAATTGTTGGCACAGCCAAAAAAATCAGGAGCTCATAAGTAAATCGTAAAAATACAGGATATGGAACTGGTTATGTTTACAATTATTGCTTTCAGATTATTAGGAAATTTATATGCTGCCGAATCGTTGGTATTATTGGATAAGTTATCAGATGCACTAGATCACCTAAATCCAGAAAACATTACTGATATTGATTTGGAAATTGAAGAAGAGGAAACATTGAATGGAATTGCTTTAAGAACTAGTCCACCTACAAGTAAGTATTTGAATTAATGAACAGGCTTTTAAAAGGGTATACAGTTAAATTTATTTACGCAAAGAAATATTTAAATCTCGTTAACTTTACCCATATTTTTCACTTTTTGAGAACCTCTGGATAGCTGTTTTTATAATATTTATTTCTATTGTAGTGTTTATTTATATTAACAGTGTATATCGGGTGTGTATAAATTGGCAGATAATCTACACGTGACGATATTCTTTAAAAAATTCTAAGCAGCTTATCTTAATTCTAAAATGTTGTACCATGCTTCTTGGGTCTTCACGAGGTCCTCAAAGTTTGAACATCCAGTCATTAAATATGTGTTATTATTCGATGTTAATTCACAGAAAACCCTGCAATTTCGGTAGTATGACTAGTTTGAAAATTATTTGTTAGTGTTTGCTGTCTTTCTATCTCAAACTTGTATTTTTAACACTTCTTAATTAGCTTATTTTCATAAAAACATACGTTCGGCAACGTGACACCCGCTTATGTCACGTTTGACACAAATAATTCATTCAAACTTGCTAGTTCCAAGTTTGTGCCAATTCTTCTATTCTCATTATTATCAGTTTGTATTAGTGCCCGCGTTTCAGTGTATTTGTGTTTCTGTGTTATTTTTGTTTTGTTTTGTTCAATTACAATGGACTTTACTATTTACTCATAATCTGTTTTACCTTGCATCTGTAAATAAACCCCGCTCTATCTATCTATGACCTTCTACTCTGAACCATGAGATTATTGATAAAAAGGTCAGCTCCTGAATACTATGTTGCCAAATGTACATTTCTTTTAAATGGCTCGTGATTGCCCATAAGGCATGGTAAAACATTTTTTCATCGACATTTTCTATTCAGAATTTTAGGAAGAACATCGCCACTTGTAGATTATCCGCCAATTTATACACACCCGATATATCTGTGCTTCTTGTCTCTATTCTAACCCCCTACGTAATGACCGTTCGAGCAGACCTTTGCTACTTTGTTGTCATAACCTTGCGCCAGGTTGCCAGATTATATAAACTAGGGTTCACCGAATTCGCAATTGTGACCCGGACATGAAAACACAAATAAAAGAAGCTTCTGATCATTACTTACCTTTGCACCTGCTACCTGAACTTGGGTCATGTTTCCGTTAAATGACATCTCGGTATCGACACTAATTTGTTTAATTACTGATAACGTTTCCTAGACATGTTAAAGGGAGGTCCGCTGCCACCTGGGAAACCTGATTGCCGTAACAATCCCGAAAAAACCCTAGACATGTTAGGGTTGATCACTAATTAAGGAGGCGTAAATATTTTTCAAATCTGTGGTAGAAGCTGGGTCTAATCAGTTTTTTTTTAAGTAACTAAAGTTTAAAATGCTTAGAAAAAAGCCCAACTTTATTTCAAAACAATTGCAACAAAATGAATTTCATAAACATAACATCTAGCCTGAATATCCCTAGTAGCACAAAATATTTCTTAAATATTGAAAAACACATATTTCTGTGATATTGATTATGACAGATTTTTATATGTTTTAGCAATATTTCTGTAAGATATTAAAGAAATATTACTATGTATATATTTTTGCAATATTTGTAAAATAATGTTGGGGAAATATCATGATATATGTGGTTGTGGTGCGAATCCCAAACGCATGTACAGTATTACCGAGCACTCGAGATGTGTGGAGGTGAAGTTTGCGCAGAGTGAGAAAATATTCGGAGAACGCGAGAGAACGTAAACGAATTTAAGATGGTCACGCGCAACACGTCTCGAGTGCTTGGTACAACTCTACTTACGGTCAAATATCACACTTTGGAGTTTGCAAATAAATTATATACTGGTTGAGAGAATAGACAGGAATATATAACGAAATAGCCATTAGCACAGTCGTCTACGTGCCAAACAGTTTAATCGGTGGCAGAATTGACAGAAACAGTACAGTGTTGCCTTTTTCTGTCATCCATATATTTCTTTGGATATATTTATAAAAAGTTACTTACTAAATATATGGATTGAAATATATACAACATGTTTATAAAATAATTTCATTTCAATATTTCCATAGACATATTAAATGAATGTTTACTTTGGCCTTTTAATATTTCCGAAACATAAAAATGTAAAATCAATATTTTGAAAATAATTCTGACACATATTGTGCTACTAGGGATATGAATATTCAACCTCTTCATTTTTTTAAATTAATTAATTAATCCTTTATTGGCATTATTACATTTAACATATGTTCCTACCGTACATTGTGTACACATTAATAATTCAAATACTATTTCCCGACTTTTTCATTTCCTCAATCTTTCTGATTATATCCAGCGACTCCGAACCACCCTTCAGTAGTTTTATCCACTCCCCTTGTCCGTATTGTTTTCTCCATGTTTCTCTCGGTGCCACACAATCCGCCCTCCAATGTTCCCACCTTTCTTCTGTCAACCTCTTCATAAATCCACAGAATCAAGCGTTACAAAGACAAATAACTGATTTATTTTTAGTCTTGGTAAGACTTAAATTTTTCATTTATATAACCAGTATTCAAGTTATATTTCCGATTAATTAAATGCATTTAATGTATCTACATGAGGTTGAGGGTTTCCTTTTTTAAAGTAGAATGAATTGAAAATTTTTTTTTTTCAAAATTCATTTGTATCGAGTAGGAACCGCAATTTTCAATTTAAGTAAGCTGTAAAATTTTTGAAAATTGTCCACACTTAATTGGACAATTAAATATGATACAGAGATAGGTAATACAAACATTTAAAATCTTTTGAAATCAGCATGGTTTCTAAAAATACTGGCCCCCACGATCACCATAGTGTATATATAGTGAAACTATATAGTTAGTTTCATTTTTCAAGTTAGTCCTGTGGGTAGAAATAAGGGATCTTAAACCAATGTTATTTCACTAGTAGTACTAGTAATAACATGCAAATTTCTTTTGTATCATTCAATATCCGGCGTGGCATCAGCCAGGGAAGTAGTTGTTTCAATAAGTTATTTGTTTATAGTCTTAGTAAGACTTAATTTTGCTTGCAGAGTTACGAACAGGTTGAATATTTATATATTCAGGCTATATTTCGTTTTTTTGAATTTATTTAATACTCTCTGCAATAAGTAAGGTTGTTTCTATTTTATTTTACTTTTAATATTAATTACTTTTGCTTCCTTCCATAATTGACCTGATGCAAACAGTCTAGGCTTATTTAAAATAACTTTAAGTATATTCTTTTGCACTGTTTCCACTTTAGATATGTATTTTTTTGGTGAATTTCCCCATGCAATTACACCATACTGTAATATTGATTGAACAATGCTAAAATATATAACAAATAGTTGTTTTATTGTCAATATACACTTCAGTCTTACAAAAACATACATCAGTTTCCTGATTTTATTTGTTATATAATCAGTATGTTGAGACCATTTAAGGTGGGAATCAATAGTAATTCCAAGGTACTTGGTAAAATTTACTTTATTGACAACTTGATTGCAAGTGCAGTTTATGTTAGACATCGAACATGTAAAGTCATGTATTTTTAGTTGTGTTAAGTTTTCAGGTAATCCTGATTTATTTGGTGAAAAAGTCATAAACACTGTTTTATCGGTTTTAAGAATGAGTAGGTTGCAGTCGAGCCAATTTTTAATTTTCATAAGAGCATGCTCTAATTTATGAGTAGTTTTTTCCCAGGTAATTCCACGAACCACAATAGCTGTATCATCTGCATACATTAGTATATTAGTATCATCCTGATTAAACAACATATCATTTACGTAAAATATAAACAAAACAGGTCCCAGGACTGTACCTTGTGGCACTTCATGTTTAATTTTACAACTGTCGCTGAATTTTCCATTTACAATAACCTTTTGTTCCCTGTCAAATAGGTATGTCTTAAAAAGGTTCAACGCTAAGCCCCTGACACCGCAAACATTCAACTTTTTTAAAAGTAATAAGTGGTTAACAGTGTCAAAGGCTTTTGCCAAGTCTAAAAAGAGCCCCATTATTTTATAGTCTTTATCAATTCCATCGTAAATACTCTCTATAAGACTTGTAATTGCATGATTAGTTGATTTTGTTTCCATAAAACCAAACTGAGAAGGTGAAAAGAAATCACGTTTATTTAAAAATAAGAGTAACTGTTTCTTAATAAGCTTTTCGATGATTTTAGTTATACAACTAGTTAACGCTATAGGTCTATAATTACTTTTCAACTTTTTATCTCCAGATTTATATAGCGGTTTTACAATGGTATTTTTAAACAAATTTGGGAAAGTGCCTGTTGAGAAACAAATATTTACAATATGCACTATTGGTTTTAAGATATGGCTCACTACTGATTTTAATATTTCTTCTGTAATGTTATCTGATCCTGGTGCTTTATTATTAGATAATTCTGTTATACAGTGATGTATATCAATTTCAGAAACTGGATGAAAAAATAAGCTTTCTGCTATGGGCTTTATGGTGGGTAATATGGTTGCATCATTCATTTTGTTTGTTCTATTAATTAATATTTCAGCAATGTTACAAAAGTAACTATTAAATGAATTCGCCATTTTTTCATTATCATCAATAATTTCTTCTCCCTCAGCAATTTGATCGATATTATTTGAGTCTTTTGTGTTATTTAAATTTGTCACTTGTTTTGAGTATTTCCATAACAATTTAATATCCCCTTTTGAAGAAATAATTTTCTCTTTAAAATAATCAGATTTACATCGTTTTATGATGGAATTTAATTTATTTTTGTATTTATTATAAGTTGTTTTTATTTCAATGTTACCTTTATTTTCCATATATTGTCTTAATCTCTCTTTAGTAGTTATTGACTTTAATGTAGCAGCGGTAACCCAAGGCTTTTTACTTATATGTTTTCTTCGAATACATCTTATTTGCATTGCTGAATTTATATGAGAACTCAACTTATTAATGAAATTATTTCCAGCTACATTAATTTCACTTGAGTCTAATGTTTCTTTACACGTTTCCAGCGACATTATTTCATGTAACTTTTGATAATTAATTTTTTTAATTGTTTCATTTTTCTTTAAGTAACTATTTGTTTTACTTTCAATCAAAAGAATTACCGGGTTATGATCTGTTATGTTACTCAGTAATACAAATGGCAGAACATTATATTTAGATATATCCATTTTAAGAAAAAAATGATCTAAACATGAGTTTATTCTTGTGGGAATGTTAATATATGACAAATAACCATAATTATGTAAGATGTCTATATAAGTATGTGTTTCCTCATTAGTAGAGTCATATATATTGTAGTTTATGTCTCCACAGAAAATTTCAGTAGGTAAAACAGTTATTACGCAAATACAAATCAAGATCCTGTAAGTATATATTTTTATCATATTGTGGCGGACGATAAATAGCACTTAGACCAACCTGTTTACCACTGATAGAAATGACAATTCTAATAATATTTAGATTTCCGATTTTAATAATAGACGTTTTGTGTTGTAAATTGGTTGACACATATACCACAGTCCCGTCATTCTGATTGAATTTGCTGTTACTGTAGTACCTATTATAACCCTCTAAGTTCTAATCATCTACATTCATTATTTCCCAAGTTTCTGTTAATACAGTAATATTAAAATTACATTTACTTAAATGAAGATGAGCCTCTAGAGCTTCAAAGTTTTTATTTAAACTTCTAATATTCGTTTGCAATATATTTAATTTATTAGGTACATTGTTTATATTTTGACCAAGATCATTTAAATCCTCAATGCTTTCAATTAAAGTTGTATTTATAATAGGAGTATCAATATCGTTATCAATGTTCATAATTAACAAAAAAATTATATATTATTATTAATTTGAATAAACTGTTTAATTCAGAATAAGTACAATATAATTAAATTAAATTTAAATAAATATGACTGCTATGTTTCTCTCTCTCTCTCTCTCTCTCTGGGATGGCCATCTCAGCAACCAAATTCAGTGGCGCATACCTTACATCTCTGTTTCTTGAGAGAGCTAGTTTTTATACCACCCTACCCTTTTTTTTTATAAAGTTTGGGATCTTGCTGGGGAACAGGCCGTGACAACCTCTGCAGATGGGGTCTGTTGAAACTCCTATCATATGAAGGTGTTTATTTATCTGGTAATGTCTGATCTCACTTCCTCTGTTATTTCCTTCAAATAAATGTAAAATAATTTATTTTTTCTTTAATTTTTCATTCTTTGTTCCATTTTTTTTTTCTTCTGAACTTATTGCTTTTATTTTCATCTCTTCTTTCATTTTGTCTTTGCTTTATTTATTTTGCCTATGTCCTTATATTTCTTTCGAACCCTGTGGTACTTGTATTTTGTTGCTTTTACATGTTTCCATTTTCTTGCTAGCATTTTCTTTAAATTTCTGCTATGCATCATGACGCTTTCTTCTGATCAAATTTCCCTTTTTTATAAACTATTTTTCTTTTTGTGTTTTTTTTTATTCCTGTTCCTATTTTACACAATTTTAGTGGTTGATAATCTGAATCCACCTGTTTTCTTACCTTAAATGTATCTATTTCATGCCAAACTTGTTCACTTTCTATAATATGGTCAATTACTGAGTGCTCATTTACTCCCATATATATTTATCCCACTTCTTATAGAAGAAAAATGGTACTATTTGGCGTGCCTCTAAACCATTTTTTTTTTCATTATTTCTAACCATTCCTTACCTTCTTCATTTTGTATGTTGTCTTTTGATTTGCCAGCGATGTTTGTCCTGAAGCTACATCTTTCTTCCTTCTTTCCTATTCTGGCATTGAAATATCCCTCAAATGATTAAGTAATTTTTTTCTGTTCCTGTATTCGCCAAAATCTTCTTTGACTCCTTAATTCCACTGTTACAGACAGTCACTGTAATTTATCTTTTATTTTCTAATAGAACATTTATTTCCATTACATGGTTCATGTTCTCCGCTTCATCTTCTTACTGTGATTTCTCGTTTCTTATATTAGTGATGATACCGCTCTTTTCTCTTCCTCTTTTCCTGGTTGGCACTTCCAGATGTAATCTTTCAGTAATTTATTTTCATTGGACTTCTATATTTCTTCTTCTATTCATGTTTTTATTAAGTCCAACCACATTTCAAAATAGGATTTTGATTGTTTGTTGGTATAGGCTCAACTACTCCCTTGCACTCCAATCAATAATGATCTCCTTCCCATTTTGTCCCTATTCCTTATATCGAGTGTCTGGGATAAGGGGCGAACATAGGGATTTAACATGTAAAATTAAAAATTTGTGATTATTAGCTCCCCTATTCATTTTAGACAAAAATCGTAAAGGAATATTTTTTAGAGAATTAAAAAATGTAAATGTATAATCCATTTAATTTACGTTTGTCCCAGAATCCACCTCAGAAATAATAAAAATAGGTTTAACCATTTACCATTTAATAAAAACCCTTGCCATGAGTTTGACAAATGTCATGTTGTGAGAATAATTTTACTAGTCAAATATCAATTTGCGCATTGTAATTACTATGAACAATAATCTGAGTTATTCCAATGAAGAGAGCGTATTGATTATCAAAACATTTTACAGTGAAGTCAGTTTACTCGAAGTTCGTGACATTTTCGATTAAATTTAACAATCGACCAATTCCTTCCATCAACAATTACCAAGTTTGTGAATAAGTTTGAAAATACAGCAAATGTAGCGTCAGCTGATTAAAAATGTATTTTAATGGTCCAATTTCAACAAATATTATTTCAAAAACAGTAACATTACAGGCAAACGGAACAGAAGAAGCAACGATGAGTTGGAAGAAAGAGTTTTAGGTTTGATAAATGCTGAACCAACAATTAGCATACAATGCATTGCTCGTGAGTGCAACGTGTCTAAATTCTCTGTACAGAAAATTTCGAAGAAGCATGGTTATCATTCCTACAAGCATCAATGCCATGAGGAGATACTGCTAGTGGATGAAGAAACTAGGGGTGAATTGCACTTTACGGTCAAACTCCCAATTTCGTAAATTTTTTGTTTAAGGACTCTATACGTGTTATTATTAAGGTACTTACAAAAAATTTTGTGCGGAAACATGTTTCAAGCTGAAAAATCCAATTTTTATTTCTTCAGTTGCGCATGTTGTAATGTAACTCATGTTACATTACGAAAGTTATTCATATTATAGATAATTTAGCACACTAAAGGCACACTGTTAAAATTATACACGAGGTGTAAGTTGAAACGTTGACAGCGGCAAATACAGACTTAAGGATGCGCCCTGTATTGCCAACCGTGAAAGTTGGTTTGTCATTTTCTGTTTTCAAACCTTACTTGTCAATCGTTGGTGTATAATGCGATGCAACCAAATCTTGAAAATGGAACCAATAACTAATGTATAAGAAGCAGCGGAGCCATCGATCGTATTACTTGTTAGTAGAGTCCGGAATTATATGCGTTAAAAAAGGCATTATAATTTTTTTATATGCGCTTAAAATTAGCCAATATATTCGACAAAATGATTTAACTATGAATTTTATCTGCAGTTTAATTAAAAATAATGTTGCGAAATAAAAAAAAATACGAATAGCAACTGATGATAATTTATTTATTGGAATTACAATGTAGAACCAAAATTTGATTCATTTTCATTTTAGGTTAGTTAAATGACATGGGGTTCATGTTAAAATGTATTACGTCCTCAGTCTCGCCACAAATCTTTTTCTTGTATCCCGGATTTCGATATTATACGCATCAAATTTTCGCAAAAGTTAGGGAACTAATTTTAAATTTTCGTACAGTTCTTCCATAATTTTAAAAGCCTCAAAGGTATTTGAGATGTTTCTAAATTCTTGATTGCAGTTATTAAGATGCAAAAATGAGCAATAAAAGCAAATAACAACAAAATCATTGTCTTTATATGTACAGGACGGCAAATGTAAGTTGGCCAGACGCGCAGAGAGCAAGCGAAAGCTCTCTCTCTACAGCCGGCCGAGTACAGTCTCTGTAATAAGCAAGCACATATTCTTCGCGTGCGCTATTCATTTACAACTCTATCGGGCGCTCTCCTCCACCAACCATTGCACTGTCACTTTTGAAAATGAATGTACCAGGCGCGCGAACTCTTCACGAAATCTATCGAGAGCGCCCTTCAAAGGTTCCGCCCACAATTTTGCCACTGCGCAACGGCAAGTTACGTTTGCCGTCCTGTAGTTATATGCGGATATATGCTCAAATAAGTTTAATGTGACAAAACCTCGAAATATTAAGTTATATGCGTAATAAAACTTGGTGCTTTGATTTCTTTCCGAGAGAAACGTATAGATATAGATCGCCAGGGCCATGCGAAAGAGCAAATAAAACATGTAAAAAAATATAAATCCGCACTCTACTTATTAGTTAGCAGTTGCAAATGGGAGTTGCTTATGCTTAGGTTAGGGTGAGGTTAAGGTTCCCCTCGCCCCTCTTTGGACGGCTAGTGGTTTTAGCCGTAGTAGCCGAAGTGACGGCGAAGCCGTCACAAATGTATAAGAAGCAGCGGAGCGAAGTGGAGCCATCGATCGCCATTACTTATTAGTTAGCAGTTGCAAATGGGAGTTGTTTATGTTTGGGTTAAGGTTTCCTGGGTTGGGTTGGGTTAGGTTAAGTTAGGTTGAGTTGGGTTAGGTCAGGTTGGGTTAGGTCAGATTAGGTTAGGTTGGGTTGTGTTAGGTTGAGTTAGGTTAGGTCAGGTTGGGTTATAGCCAAAGTGACGGCGAAGCCGTCACAAATGCCTAAGAAATAGTGGTCGATGGCGGAGTGACGCGGAGCCATCGATTTTCATTACTTATCAGTTGCAAATGGGAGTTGCTTATGCTTAGGCCAGGGTGAGGTTAAGGTTCCTCTGTTTTTAGACTGGCTAGTAGTTTTACCTGTAGTAGCCGAAGTCGTCACAAATGTATCAGAAGTGGTTTCATGGGTTCGCCATCGATCGTCATTATTTAAGAGGCTTAATATTTATATTAAAATAAAATGTGCGAATATGCGTTTTATGTTGAAAAATCAACAACTTTTATTTCTAGAAAAAATTGGTATTATCTTAAAAAGAAAAATGTTTCTTAAAACAAATAAAAATAATTCAACTAGAAAATTAAACATTAATCTAAAAATGTAACAATAACATAGCAGAGAGAAAACAAAAAAAAACGCATTTGCAATACAAGTATCGGATTTAGAAAAGAGACATTTTTGAAACGATCACATCTAAGCCTATTTTAAATCCTAGGCTACGTTAATTTTTGGGTCAATAATGTCAGATAAGCCGTGATTCGACAGCAGATTGAAATATCTGAACATGCCTCCGTCGATTGGAGTTCATTCTGTTGTGAAGTCGTTTTTTAATAATAATAATAATAATACACTTTATTGCCCAACAGGATAAACCCAATTACAAAGCAAAAATAAATACAGTATAAATGATAAATTAATTATTAATAAATACTAAACAAATGACATAACAAGAAAAACAACAAAAAAAAACAATTAATAATGAATTAAATTAACTCAAATAAAAATGGAAACATCAATAGACGAAATCAAACAAGAGGAGAAAAAATATATTAAATTAACGAAAAATGTCCTCCATACATCTCTCAGCGCAGTGACATATACATTGACTGGTGCACCCTGCATAATGTTGGTACGTGCAGTTGGCAGCCGGAATGTAGATGTAAACCTTGTGGTCTGCGCTGGTACATTGAAAGGTATCCTTGTTAATATCCCAGGGCTGTCAATCAGTCCATGTATAGTTTTCCATAGGAACCTCGCGCAATGGCGATCTCTTCTAACAGCCAAGGAGGTCATGTTGTGTCGTTCGAGAAGATCTTCCTGGGAACTTCCATTAGGTGGATATATACCGTCATGTTTGAATGATAAAAACTTTAGAAACTTACAATGAAGGCGATCCAGTAAAAGGGCGCGATTTGCATAAATTGGATACCAAATTAAGGAACAATATTCCATTTTGCTTAGTACAAACGCGCAGTAAAGGGATTTAATGGTTTCAGAGTTATGAAAATCCCGACTGGTTCTGAATATAAAGCCTAATGATTTAGAAGCAGCCGAACGGATAGACTCCACATGATCCACAAAGGTAAGCTTTTTGTCAAAAATGACACAAGATCCTTGAAAGTATCACCACAAGATAACTGACAGTCTGCTATGTAGTATTTACAAGCAGATAATTTGAAGGTGCGATTGTAATGAACAACGTGGCACTTGGCTGTATTAAGCTTAATATTAACATTGGAGCACCAGTCAGCGATAATATCTAAGTTTAATTGGAGATTACGAGTGTCAGTCTGAGATTCAACTTTCGCGTAAATTTTAAGATCGTCTGCATATGCTAGCACAGGACATGTTATCAGCTCAAGTAGGTCGTTTTAGACTCATACATTACAAATTCAGTAAAATCAGGTGGGCCTGGTTAAAATTTTGTTGATGCAAGTTGATATCGATGATACTGAGATGAAGGGCAATGAATTTTTGAGCGACTACAAGCGAGAAACTGAAAAGCCGATTCCAATCATCTAACACTGGATTGAGGCTGATATAACAATGATTGGCGACTATTGGAAGGCCTACGGCTGAAGAGCTATGAGCACATATTATTCATTGAATACATCATCATCGTCAGTAAATGGTTCTTCGTCATTTGTTACATGGGATTCGCTTTTTCGTGCATCATAGAGCGCGCCAGCTAATTAAAAAAATTCGCTGGTTCTATTTAATTTTAATTGTGTACAGCGATTATAAAACTAAATTCCCAGGTATGTTGGCTTTTTTTCTGGATCCTGAGATTGCTTTTGCAGCTCTCCATGATGATTCAATCGAGTTTGTGTGAGCATCTATCTCTGGATCTTTAAAATTGATCGAGTGATTAACCTGAAAAATACATAGATAGTTTTTCCATCTTTCTAGGTAAGTTTTAGTACATTTTCTAGTAAATTACCTTCAAGTGTTCATATCCCTGTAATGATAAACAGTCATAGGCCTTCCAATAGTTGCTAATTATTGTTCCGGCCTCAATCCAGTGTTGGATGATTGGAATAAGAGTTTCAGCTCCTTGATCCTCAACTGGAACCATGAAAACTCGGCCAGTTTCTCGCTCGTATCCGCCAAAAACCCATTGCCCTTCAACTCGGTGTCCTCGATGGTACTTACGTCGTCCAAACTTCGATTCATCGACTTCCACAGTAAGCCCTGGTCCACCCAATTTAACTGGATTCGTGATGCATGCATCTAAAAGGACTTCACGGCAGAATGAACTCCAATCGATGGAAGTATGTTCAGATATTTCAATCTGCTGTCGAATCACGGTTAAATTGACGTTGCCGACCCAAAGATTAACGTAGCCCAGGATTTGAAATAGGCTTAGATGCAATCGTTCAAAAAATGTCCCTTTTCTAAATCCAATACTTGTATTGCAATTGCGTTTTTTTTTTGCTTTCGTTCCGTTATGGTATTACATCTCCAGCGCCAACCGTCGAGCCTTTAAAAATTATTTATCAATAATGATTATAAAAAAAATAGTTATTTATTATACGAATGTGGAATGTACGTAATTAGTCTCACAAAAAAAAAGTTAATTTTCTTAAGGGACCAATGAGGAATTCCACACGAGTATAATATAAAATTTTATCCAAAATCGTCTCCAATTGCATTAAATATTGAAATAATGTTTATAAAATTTTGACAAGAGATTTTGACGTACGTGTTTTTCAATTCAATTTGAAATATTTCAAAAGTCCTATGAAGGATCTATGCATTCCGTGAGAGAAACTTATTCTCTCACTAGGGGGTAATAAGCCACATTACATGGCTCAAATGACCACTATAATTCTTTTAATACACCCGATTTTGGATAAATATAATTATACGCACCTTGAGCCATCCTTGTAAATTCGGACATAAATAAGTGCCTTCGGCGGGTATGAGACCCCACTGCACTAGCATTTCGAAAAACTCATTATTTTCGCTTAATTTTAATAATCTGATGAGATTGATTGGCTCCATTTTCGAAGTTTTATTGCACTGCACTATACACCAACGATTGACAAGTAAGGTTTGAAAACAGAAAACGACAAACCACAGAGCATTAAGGATAAAGACGGACAATTCAATGTTAACTTTTGGAAACGCCATCAGCGCCGTCTGCGAGTCATCTGGCCAAACACATCGAGCTAGCGGGGAATTTAAAATTGCCACTTTACAATTCATTTTTGCAAGTGTTTCGAACTTTTTGGTTCTCATCAGTGCAACGCATCCAAATAAAAGCGGAAATCGCAGACACTTGCTTTATAAACAGCTCAGACTTAATCAAACGCAAAAAGTAAAGCTCTAAATGATGTTGAAGGGAATCCCCTTGAAATTTTTTCCAAACGAATTCTTTTTGGGGTAAATGTTAAATCATGAAGTGGGCTACATCCTTGAAGGGGCCGTTTTAAAAAAGATTTTGCAGGAATTATACTGGAAGAAGTACTACAAGAAGGTATATTAAAAATTGTTGGAATTGCATTCCAATTTAAATATTTTCTACAGGAATTAATAAATACTTAAAAAGTGGTCCTTACAAATGTGCATAACTTTTGAAAGTGGATTTTTTTTAGAGTAATACATTCAATGGAATTCATCTCTGTGATTAGGACACTTCGGAAATATAAAGAAATCTTTATTTTTAATATTTGAATCACGGGTATAAACGTTACTGCAATTTACTTAAGAGTACTTAATAACCCGCTGCACTCTCTTTCAGGTTTAAGAATATTAATTTGAATTATAAATACCTGGCCGAATAATAATTCAACTCGTGATGTTAATGAGGTTATGTACGTCTAAAAAGGCCAGCAATATGATGGGAAATAGATGTCATATCTCATTTGCGAAATTATTAAAAAGTCTATTTTGCTTTAAAATTTATCAAATAGACTTAAACAAACAATTAACATTAGTGGACTTTGAATATTACCAGATATTTGGATGTTCTTAAATACCTAAAATAAATTTAACCAACAAAAATATGACCATATTGCTTGGTTACAAAGATTTGTACATTGCGTTAGTTGGGCCAGGAGATTGTGAGATGGCGTGGATGTCGCGTTTCCAATTCTCCCTTTGACTATACTAATGGACTGCTATTCCCCCTCCATTTCCCATATGATCACTGTTCCAAAAGTTGTCCACGAGCTGGAGCCCGATATAAGTCCCGCCCCGGAGCCGAAAATGGAGCGTAATTTAAAAACCGGAAAGCAAAAAAAAATATTTCTCGATGTATTCATCAGCAACGTGGAGAATGCAAATGCGAGCATACTTAGGCAACTCGGGTCCACTTTCCTGCCCGTTCTTTATAAGCCAAGCATCAACCCATAATTTGCGAAGTTCCGGATTTCATGGAAATCTAATACAGAATTTTAGGTTATATGTCAAAAGACAACAAAACAGCTGACGAGCATTATAACCGCGTTGGCATATATACGTGGACATATTGCAGCATTTCGCATAGCAATATTTTGATTTAGTGTGAATATTTGACAATATAAATGTTTATATATTCAAAGTTGTGAATAAATTGCAGGGCATCACAATATGCAATGCGAGCTCATAGAGTCATATGTCATAGACACAAAATAGCTACCAATTTAATAACATACCGCGACCATTTAGGGTCCCGCTGCGCCACCGTTGCTTGGAGACGCACATGAAGCGGCTCTAGCAGTCGATTAGTATATAGTCAACGAATTCTCCCTATTCAAATAACCCCCCATGCGACAAACCAACTTTCACGGTTGGCAATACAGGGCGCATCCGTATGTCTGTATTTGCCGCTGTCAACGTTTCAATTACATTGCGAAGAAAACATGTTTGCGCGAACTTGCACCTCGTGTATAATTTTAACAGTGTGCCTTTCGTGTGCTAAATTATCTATAATATGAATAACTTTCGTAGTGTAACATTAGTGTTCTCGTGCCGTGCGTACAATTAAATTTATGGTGGACATTGACGTATATGCGCAACTGAAGAAATAAAAATTGGATTTTTCGGCTTGAAACAATAACACGTATCGAGTCCCTAAACAAAAAAATTCCGGGTAATCTTCCAGTTACTGATACTAATGAATGGACTGAAGTAAACGCAACAATTTCAAACCAATATTTGCGACATTGCCGGATTTCTTGTCTCACTATAACTGACGTAAAATAAAATAAAAAAATAATTAAACTACTGGGGATTAAACTACCAGTCGGTCTAGGGGGGGGGGGGGGGGGGGGAACTTAAACTAACCCTAACCTAAGCATAAGCACCTACCATTTGCAACCATTAACTTGCATATAGTATAAGCACCAATAGTTGCAAATTATTGTAAATGAAAATACCCAGATTAAAATAAGGAGACCTGACAACATACCATACCGCCCGCATGATTTTCGCGCATGCGTATTGTTTAGTATCAGTAGCTGGAAAATTACCAAAATTCCGAAATCGGGAGTTTGACCGTAAAGTGCAATCACTCCGAAACTAGGATCGATCAAATACAGACCGAAACTTTTTGCAGACCAACGTTATTGTTCATAGTAATTACAATTCGTGCATTGATGACTGACTGACTAGCAAAATTATTTTCACTATGACTTGACATTTGTCAAACTCATGGCAAGGGTTTTTCATTAAATGGAACATTGTTCAACTTATTTTTATTATTTCTAAGGTGTATTCTGGTACAAACGTAAATTAAATGGTTGATACATTTACACTTTTTAATTCTCTAAAAAATATTCCTTTACGATTTTTCTCTAAAATAAATAGGAGCTAATAATTACACATATTTAATTTTACATGTTAAATCCCCATGTTCGCCCCTTATCCCAGACACTCGGTATATTTAGTGAATCATTTTATCAGTATCTCTCCCTCTGTCTCCCACCCTCCCAACTTTTCCCCTCTAGTTACTTTGTTTAGACCCTTTTCGAGTCCATCTTTTCCAAATCCACCTTTCATCCTCGATGTATAGATTTTGATTGTGCCATGTTATTCTCTTCCTGTATTACCTTTTAAACTTTATCTATAGCTCTCTCCTTTCTATTTAAATCCACATCTATGTTTATTGTTTTTCGTTTGACTCGTAAAGTAACATTTTCGACCAGCATATTCTTCATATCTTCCCAACTTCAACACTAGAATATTTTCGAATTTTCCTTTCCCTGCCATCTACGTTAAAATTGTTTGTACCAGAGGACTATACCCAGTACTTTATTTTAGAGTGGTTTCCTTCAAATTTGGCAAGTTCCATTGCGGTAATGCAATATAACATTGCAATTGTAAAGACCATTAGAGGACAACTGGATCAAGCGGCGAGTTTGCTGAAACAAATTTGGCAAAACCGTAGTACGGAATGTAGAGTACCTGCTCATATATTGATGCTTGTATTGTACATTGAACTACAATTAGGTAAGTAAATGAATGAAATAATTATATTTTTAATCGACTTGGTCAAACTGAATTAAAAAATTCATATTTCAACCATAAATAATTATTATAAAAAATATAAAATCGGCCAGGTAATGTCTGGCAATACGATGGGTTGGCTTTATACAATAACACAAAATAAAAAGACCACACGATCGAAGGAAACTTCTTGATGTAATCGTGGACAATGAAATATGATAAGATTACTATCAGTTACAGCAAGGGTTTTAAGAGTGGAGAAAGAGAAGGACGGTTTGGCTAAATCCTAATATAGGTCCTGTCCTCAAACGCGCAGGCGTGAAATTCGCTCTCGAACCAGTTCGGAAATCTTTAAGCTATGCATCAGTCATTACGAGTCCGCAAAACTCTTGCAAATTGTTAAAATTTATGGGTGCATATAAAACATTTCAAAACTGGTTGAGATTTTGTAGAATCGCAAATGTTGGGTACTTATATTGGGACTTCGCCCGAGTTAACCTTTTTTTCGAAAATATCACACATTGCAATGGTTTCACTGAAGTTCTGTTACACTTGATCGGCCAAGCTCGGTGTCTGCATATGTTCAACGATCAATGATACAGTTGTGCTTGATTGCAACTCATACTGTAAGCCGAAAGCACGCGCCTATGATAAATAGATGATGTTATACAGTAATCATGTAACAACCCACAACATGTTGAATCTGAGAAGCATGATAAAGATGTGTTACATTAAAAAATCCCAACTGCAAAATGATATTTGCCAAAGCTATTATTTACCGACAGGCCTTAATATTAGGGGTGTGGCTTACAAGATTATTGCAAATTATTCTCAAGAAGCCTATTTTAAATAAATTTGAGGCAACCTCACTTGTTGCAGAAGCATTAAATAAATTTAATAAAACGGAATATAGCCTTAATATGGAAATATTCAACCTGTTCGTTACTCTGCAAAATTAAGTCTTACTAAGACTACAAGCAAATAACTTATTGAAACAACTACTTCCCTGGCTAGTGCCACGCCGGATATTGAATGATACAAAAGAAATTTGCATGTTATTACTAGTACTACCATTGCTTAAATATATACAGTTAGACAACGCTTATGGAGGAACAGGAAAGTAAATATTTGAGTTCTAAAGTTTCCGGCAGATGTCAGATAAATGCACATTTGATAAAATAAAGAAGGAAGTGTTCTTTATTTCAACAAATTCAAGGAGATTTCGATCGCCCCCTGGATATCGATAGCGCATTTAACTGCTTTGTCGTCATTGGATGCCATGCTATAAATGTCATGGGAGGTAATGAATTGATATTTATCACCTTTTTTTCTGATATCTGATTTATAATATAAAATTGGTATAATTTTCTATTCATTCGGGCTGATTTGAGCACCGGGAATCTTTATATGTATACATTAGGGTGACCAACTTTTTTTACAAATGAAAAGAAACATTTTATGTATTGCAACAATAAAATGCACTATAATATGATCAATTCTTAATTGCCAATTAATTATTAATTAAATGAGTACTTTTCCATTGGATTAATATTTCTTCTTAGTGTATCATCTTCTAACAATTTGTTGGTTATTAGCAATTGAAAAACTCTTTCAACCGCAGCATTAATTCCAGGGAATAAATAAACACCACAAACATCCACATGGAATATGGCAATTTTTGAAATGGCTGAATATGTTGATTTTCCCATTATTATTTTCAGAATTAAAATTTACATTCAGTCTTCTAATTTCTTTAAAGAGGCAATTGCTGCCTAAATTAATGCCTGGTTTTCTTTACATAAAAAAGTAAGAGATTAGTCTTTAAATATCAAAAAGGACATGAACTATACTTTTTACGGGTCAAATATCAAAAAGGAGGACATGTACGAGGACACTTTTCAGTGTCACCATTCATACATGCATACATACATCTTGCACATAAATAGCACAAGAGATCTATAATAGTGATGCTAACCTATTTATGTATTGTTTATGAGCCTACCCCGGCGGACCCCAGACTATCATCCTGGATTCTGTCACGATTAAGAAAATGTCCTAGAAATTATATCGCATTTAAAAAAGTAATTGTAAAAGTTTTATTATATATTTAAGTAAACTTGTGATAAGTTTGAATAATTTTTAGTGAAAATACTCAAAGATAATTTTTATTATTTACTAAAAACGCTTACCTTAAATTTTTGTGAAATTTACAAATGTACAATCACTTCATTTTGGAATAATTAGTTGTAAGTAAATATAAAGTTATCAAAATTGTAAAAAAATGCAATATTAATTATTGGTATATAAAAACTTACTCCTCATCCTCAAATTTGCATTTCGGCATGAATGGAATGTAGACATACATGGAAAAATTGTAATAAATTGGTGGCTTGAATACATATATACAGGGTCTTCATTTCAAAAGGAGCCACCCTGAATAACTTTGGATCTGAAGTAGTTACGGTTTCAAGAAAAAATACGTCAATTTTGTTTTCGAGGGGGAACTTAAAAAACACTGTTTTTATAATTTTATCTTTCACCCCCTCACCCCCAGCCACCCCATCTTTATAATTTCAAATGGCACCCCATATTATGCGATACCTCATTTTAAAGGGCACAAAAAATGCTATCCAGCAAAGCAAAAATAATTGAAATCGGTTCATTTGTTTTAGAGAGAGAGGGTATTCATTTCAAAATAAACCACCCTGAATAACCCTGGTTCTGAAATAGTCACGATTACAGGAAAAAACTTGTCAATTTTGTTTTTGAGGTGGAACTTGAAAACACGGTTTTTGGAATTTTATCTTTCACCCCTTCACCCCCAGCCCCCCCATCTTTATAATTTTAAATAGCACCCCCTATTGTGCAATACCTCATTTTAAAGGGCATAAAAAATGCTATCCAACAAAGCAAAAATAATTGAAATCGGTTCATTTGTTCTAGAGAGAGAGGGTATTCATTTCAAAATAAACCACCCTGAATAACCCTGGTTCTGAAGTAGTCACGGTTACAGGAAAAAACATGTCAATTTTGTTTTTGTGGTGGAACTTGAAAACACTGTTTTTAAGCTTTATCTTTCACCCCCTCACCCCCAGCCACCCCATCTTTATAATTTCAAATGGCATCCCCTTTTGTGAGACACCTCATTTTAAAGGGCGTACAAAATACTGTCGAGCAAATAAACATTAATTTAAATCAGTTCATTTGTTTCAGAGATATTCATACCAAAATATTCCACACCAAAGATTGTGTGGCTGGGGATGAAAGAAAAAATTATAGAAACAGTGTTTTTCAAGTTCCACCCTCTAAAATCAAATTCACGTATTTTTGCTTAAAACCGTAACTACTTCAGATCCAAAGTTATTCAGGGTGGCTTGTTTTGAAACCAAGACCCTCTCTTTCTTAAACAAATGAACTGATTAAATATTTTTTATTTGCTGGATGGATAATATTTTGTATTGCCTTTAAAATGAGGTATCGCACAATAGGGAGTGCCATTTGAAATTTTAAAGTCGGGATGGTTGGGGGTGAGGGGGTGAAAGATAGAATTCTAAGAACAGTGTTTTTTTAAGTTCTCCCTCAAAAACAAAATTGACGTTTTTTTTTAAACCGTAACTACTTCACAACCAAAGTTATTCAGGGTGACGTATTTTGAATTGAATACCCTCTCTAAAACAAATGAACTGATTCCAATTATTTTTACATTTCTGGATAGTATTTTTTAAGCTCTTTAAAATAAGGTATCGCACAATGGGGAATGCTATTTGAAATTATAAAGATGGGGTGGCTGGGGGTGAGTATTTTGAACTTAATACCCTCTCTCTCTAAAACAAATGAACTGATATCAATTATTTTTGCTTTGCTGGATAGTATTTTTTATGCCCTTTAAAATGAGGTATCGCACAATAGGGGGTGCCATTTGAAATTATAAAGATAGGGTGGCTGGGGGTGAGGGGGTAAAAGATAAAATTATAAAAACAGTGTTTTCAAGTTCCACCTCAAAAACAAAATTGACATATTTTTTTCCTGTAACCGGGACTACTTCAGAACCATGGTTATTCAGGGTGGTTTATTTTGAAATGAATACCCTCTCTCTCTAAAACAAATGAACCGATTTCAATTATTTTTGCTTTGCTGGATAGCATTTTTTATGCCCTTTAAAATGAGGTATCGCACATTAGGGGGTGCCATTTGAAATTATAAAGATGGGGTGGCTGGGGGTGAAGGGGTGAAAGATAAAATTCTAAAAACAGTGTTTTTTAAGTTCCCCCTCGAAAACAAAATTGACGTATTTTTTCTTAAAACCGTAACTACTTCAGATCCAAAGTTATTCAGGGTGGCTCCTTTTGAAATGAAGACCCTGTATGTATATATCAGTGATGGCTCGAGGGGTGACTCATGGTATGGTCGAAGTAACAGAGGTGGCAGTACAGATAGGTAGGGTTGGTTGGAGAGATGGCTGGCAGCGTGACAGCACCTATCTACATATATACAACTACAAAAGAAAGTATTTGTTTCACATATTTTTATTATAAACATTTACATACATAATTAATTAAATTAATTAAAATTAAAACAATAAAAGCACAACAGTGAAATTGTGAAAAATATGACATTTAGAAAAACTGCGAGTAATAAAGAGTCCCAGTGGCAGCAGTTTACTGAGTTTTGGTGCTGCAAGAAACTACAAAACTAATTAAAACATTGCAATATGTGAGTTGTCATCAAGATTATAAAATTCTATTTGTTATATTCTTGAGGGTAATATAACAAGTGCTATGAGTATCATCGTTGATAGCACCAAGTTAAAGCCGATGAAAATTGAAGGCACGAGTACAATTTTCTGATAGCTTTAACTAGTGGTATCATCAAGAATTAATCATAGCACAAGTTATATTTGGGGAGAGAATACAATGAATGTTACAATACCTATAAAGAAATGCCTCGCTCTCGGCTTAAAAATCATAAATGTCAGCTGTGACATTTATAATTTTTACAACATTCAAACAATGATTTTGTTAAAATATATGAGTACTCCCGTCAATTTATTCTCGTACTTCATCATCCGTAGCCTCTCCCCATCGAATGCAATCACTCATTTTGATAAACAAATTCTTGTTATTAAATCTTTGATAAGTATCAGTGAGAAAATTATAAAAGTCACACTGATGTTTCAACTAAATTTGATTACCTGTAAACAATTTAGGAGTAACATGCGATGATACTGTCTATCATCGATTTGATAGCCTCTTACGTTTTTATTTTTTCAGCCAATTAAATTATTCAAAAATGTACCATGTAACTCATGAGTTGTTTTCTCTCACTAAATATAACTGGTGGTACAATTAATAACATCAGATTAGTCGATATTGTTTATTTATTTCAACACACACTAACTGGAAACATACACATTATGAAAAGTCTTTTAAAAAATATGACCAGATGTTAACAGAGTTAATTCTTTTATATATTGCACGTTTTCTCTACATCTTCGTTATGCCAGTATTGTAGATATTTACTTAATTTAAGCAAAATTATAAGGGATAAATAATTTTAATACAAAGTTAATCACGTCATCATGAATAAATATAAATTAGCCCAATTTAACCATTAATCAAGTTACATGATTTATTAATAGTGACTATAGTTTTGATCACATACTGATCATTATCAAACTAAAATTTTTATCAGTACGTGATCGAAACTATAGTCGCTATTAATAAATTGTGTGATATTATTAAAGAAAGTGTTTTATTTATAACAAATTGGACTGGAATAATGGTGAAATTGGGATAATTAATATTTATTCACGATGACGTGATTAACTTAACAATGTCAATCAATTAAGTCCAATTTGGTTATTAGAGAGGTACGTATAATGAGGAGGTTATGTTATATTTAGATGAATAATTGCTTAATTACATACAATAGGAATATTTTTTTATTATTTTGAAATTAAGTACATACCGCAATGTAAGATCTTGCAACGATCATGATCGTGAGCAGGAAAATGAAACATTTTTAGTCCGGGAAATTTTTTACGGTTTTTATTACAATTTAGAAACTGACACTTATTGCCTGACATTACTTTTCAATATCGTTCAAATTACGACTTTATTAATTAAAAAGTGATCTCAATAGAACACATATTAAATAGACAAAAGCCGAACCATATGTTGTTTACCAAACAATGTAAATGACATTTGGCATTTAGATTGCGACCTTCAGTTTTCAAACTGCCGCGACTGCCACCTACTGGTTACTAGCGTACTAGCTAATTACGAAAATTGATGTTTTAGACTCTGGCGCCACCTACTGGTTACTAGTGTACTAGCTAATTACGAAAAATGATACTTTAGACTCTGGCGCCATCTATAGTCCGCATCCTTTTCGGACTTTCCCTATTTTACACAGGCGTTGTCTAACTGTATATATTTAAGCAATGGTACTACTAGCAAAATAACATTGGTTTAAGATCGTTTATTTCTACCCACAGGACTAACTTGAAAATTAAACTAAATTGAATTTGAAAACTTTAAACTATAAAACTCAACCCTAAAATATGTAAAAATTAAGTAAAAAGCCAACTGCAGACGCATTTCGAGATTTATCATCTCTCATCAGTGCAGCTTCGCATTTGAATTTGAATGTTAAAGAATAAAATACACTTACGTGGTCGGGAACAACTTGGAAACAACCGAGGAGATTATGGAATGTTTGAACTAGTTTTATACCTGAATTGTAGGTGATTACTGAAAGTACAGATGTGAAGAAAGAAATGATCTTGTTTCCCGTTAGAAAACCGAATACACGATTTAAATAATAAATAAATTTGAGGCAACCTCACTTGTTGAAGCATGTTTATAGTGTTTGTAAGACTTAATTTTACAGAGTTACGAACAGGTTGAATATTTACATATTCAAGCTATATTTTGTTTGATTAAATTTAGGCCTATTTTACAAAACAGGGATAAGGGTCTTTACTCGTTTATTGTAAAATGATTACCCCAACAGCATTTTAAATTTTGCACTACAGATTAATGATCATATTTACTGTTTTGCGTTACATTATTCTGCAGTAACTATTTATTATTATATTAATGAAGAATAAACTTTTCTTATCCATTTTTAATAAAGTCCATCTCTTATCCATAACCCTCAAGGTCATCTTCAAAATCAAGTCCTGGCTCAGAAACAAATAAGCAGAAATCCTCGGCATCTGCTGCAAGCTTTGCAGCACCCATTGCTTTACTATTTTGCTACAATAATGGCAGGCTGCCAGAGAACAGAGACAGTATTGGCCGTCCCTCCTGAACCTTTGCAATGTTTACAACCTAAGGTTCCCCTAACTCGATATTCTTTATTGTTAGATGGTATGGTTTATCTTTGTTAAGTACAATCTGAGTTTTGAGTTTGTTAATGTCTACCTTCCTGTTGGTAATGGATACTTCTAGTGGGACAACAAAAAAGAAGTCGTTCTTTGAAATCCGATTTACAGTGAGTGTGACATTCTTTCACCACATTAGTGTAATCTACATCTGGGTATAACCTCTGGATAGATTTCGACGCGCACTTAACATAGCCAAACTCCAAATCATTGGGGAGAAAGTTGTGACCTGATAACATGAATTGTAGAACTATTGTATGAATGCTGGGGTGATTGTGCAGAATATGTTTCAACAGTAAAACAAACTTGACGCATCAATGCCTCCGCATATAAAGTTAATGTGGGTACTGGGGCATTCAGTTCATTCATGTACTTTTTAAGACATGAGCCTATTTCCAGTCCCACATAATAAAAATGCCCTTTTTGTTTTACAAGAATTTACGCCAGGGTTGTACAGGTTCAGTTGCCTTCTTTAGTAAACAATTGGACCATTGGAAGGGCATGTGTTTTTTTATGGATAAATGGTTTCAACATTTGGATCAGTTTGTACTCTTAACAGATCTGATTTCATAAGCTCTCTCAACTGGTTTGCATTGTTGAGGAGATCTTTGTGCTTACCTGGGAGCTGTTTATCCTTATTAGTAGCTTGATATATCGTCCCCATACTAGGCAAACCCGATAAATGACAAAAGGTTAGTTTTAAGTAAATCGAATTTGAAAGCTTACACATCTGTACTATAAAAAAATGCGACCACTACCTTCTGCCTTCTTCGGGACGACAAAGGAAGATGGTACAAAGGTCTTGTTTACCACAACACTCAGCGGGGTCTCAAGTTTACGATGTTGTAAAGCGACCCAAAAATCTGGCGTGTGCCGAAATCGGCCGGTCCTTTTTACCTGCTTGTCAATACAGATATTTAATGCGTCAGAATATGATTGCAATAATGAAATTCATAAGGAAATTATTATCAATAAGAATATCAGCTGTTCAATAAAAAAGGATTGATAAATTCATGCAAAAAATAAAAAAAATGCTGTTATTAAGTATGCGATTTAATTGGCAAATGTAAACGTAGACAAATTATTAAAATGATTATACAAAAAACACTTTTATATACAGAGTGGGGCACCTCATATGACTTTAAAAAAACATAACTTTGATGTGGATCTAAGCTAATATTTGAAAAAATACAGTGATAATAATCATAAAAATTGATCAAAAAATGTATATATTCGACAAAATTTTCTGGAACTCCAAAATCTTTTATTCATTTCATTTCAAGCGGTTGGCAGTTTTTTGTATTATAAATAATATAAATGTCAACGAATGATCATTTTGGCATTCTCCAGAAATTTTGTTTATATAAATTTTGTAAAACTATTATCGTTTTATAATTATATATAGATTGAAAATGACAACATTGTTAAATTTGTTTTTTGTCCTCGATTATTTTATTAAAGTTTATTGAAAATATTTACTAACACAAATTTACTGATTTGTAGAAAAATAATTGAATTGAATGCGAGTTCATCGACTTTTCTGTTTGTGAATTGTAATTAATGAAACAAAGAAGACATTATTTTTACTTTCTCCGTTACGAAGTACGAGAAAGTATTGGGATCGTGATTTTTTCCAAAAAAATTTTTTACGGAAATATCCGTTTTGGGATACGATAATAGTTACAGCAAATTTATGTTAATAATAATTGTAGAGAATGCCAAAATGAACAACTTCTAAAGAATAAGTTTTTTTCGAAATCTCGTCAGTTTTTCGGTAAACCGAGTTTTTGAATTTAGAGTACAATTTTTCCATCTTTCATAATTTTGACGTTTTAAACGTCAGTTTCATCCGAGTCTACAAAACGCCAGATGTACATTTAAAATATGATTTCAATTGAAAATAAACAATGAAAACGTGAATATAACATAAATGGCTACGATACTATCAACTCGGAGAAAGTAACATGATGGCCACATCAGCATTTTTTTAATATGCCTGTTTTTTAGGATAATTAAAAAAATGGTGATATGGCCATCATGTTACTTTCTCCGACTTGATGGTATAGCCATTTATATTTGCGTTTTCATGGTTTATTTTCAATTGAAATTGACGTTTAAAACGTCAAAATTATGAAAGATGGAAAAATTATACTTCAAATTCAAAAACTAACGAGATTTCGAAAAAAACTTATTCTTTAGAAGCTGTTCATTTTGGCATTCTGTACAATTATTATTCACATAAATTTGCTATAACTATTATCGTTTCATAGTTACAAACCAAAAATTAAAAAGAAAATAATAATTTTTTTTCTCGAATAGCAATGATTTTATGAAAAATATTTTCAAGCAAAAGATGTTCATTTCTTTGTTGTCTTTAATGTTTGTTTAAATGTTTTTGTGATATTTTTCATATTTAAGACATATAAGATATTGTTCATAATAGTTATTTATGTAACGAGTCCACAATATAGCACTTTCTTGGACGAGACGTTTTATGGCCGAGCGAGCGAAGCGAGAGAGGCTAATAACGGAGGCGAGTCCATGAAGTGCTATTGTGGACGAGTTACATACAAAGCTTTATGTTCGACTGCTTTTAGCATTTTTGGAATACATTTAAAATACAAGCTGAAGCAATTTATTTATATATATATTTTAATCATAGTGTGCATTTGCTGCCACACTAATGTCAGTCATTGTAAATTTCATAGAGAATAGATGATTAGGTTAAACAATTTAACTCGCACAATAAACGTCCAAACCTTGCAAACTTCTTCAGGAGTAAGTGTAATGAATAATAGTAAGTACTATCGCTATAAACCACTATCATAGTTGATCTCTGTTTTGCATGAGTAATTTGCATTGTATTTATTAGGTGTTCTAACCAAAATTAAAATCTGTCATTTCTGACACTGACATAAGAGTCCAATGTACTTTATCAATTATGGGACTAGTACGAAATCATTTTTATTCGAGAAAAAAATTTATTATTATTTTTGGTTTATAATTATAAAACGATAATAGTTACAGCAAATTTATATTGATAATAATTGTAGAGAATGCTAAAATGAATAACTTATAAAGAATAAGTTTTTTTCGAAATCCCTTTAGTTTTTGAGTAAACTGAGTTTTTGAATTTAAAGTATAATTTTTCCATCTTTCATAATTTTGACGTTTTAAACGTCAGTTTCATCCGAGTTTACACAACGCTCGATGTACATTTAAAATATGATTTCAATTGAAAATAAAACATGAAAACGTAAATATAAATGGCTATGATACCATCACGTCGGAGAAAGTAACATGATGGCCACATCACCATTTTTTACAGAAATTGTTGAAATGGCATCTAGGGACCCCAAAACGAATATTTCCGTAAAAAATTTTTTGAAAAAAAAATCACGATCACAATACTTTCTCGTACTTCGTAACGGAGAAAGTAAAAATTAACGTACATACATTAAATTAAAGTTACGAACAGGTTGAATATTCATATCTTCAAGAAAACGAAATGTAGCCTGAATATATGAATATTCAACCTGTTCGTTAATCTGCAAGCAAGCAAAATTTGCTTGCATATTAACTAACAGGTTGAATATTCATATATTCAGGCTACATTTCATTTTCTTGTATTTATCTAATGCTTTCTGCAACAAGTAAAGTTGTTTCTAATTTATTCATATCTTCATTATTTTACTGTACTATAATTTTAAAATCTAAAATGACGACCTTAAACTAATGTTATAATAACAGTAGAAATGCTCATAGATGTTATCAGTATAATTATGTTTTTAAGGATTCATTGCATAAACATGCGTTACGGGATAGTGTTAACCCAAAGTATAATTTTTATTCACGAAATAATTTAAGTTGAAATCCATCCGTAAATGACATTATTTATCTATACATTAATAATTAAACAACAGTCATTTAAGTTGGGCTGTCACCCAGAAATGAACTATTTTTACAACCAATGTACAATTTTAGTATATAAGCGAAAACATTTTTCTTCTGTATAAAAAATTGAGAACCAAATTCTATGTATTTTTCTGTCAATGAATTAGTTTAAAATGCCCTGATGAGGCAAAACTGTTTGTATACCTGCACACGCCCGGATATGCGACCGACCCCATCTGGAACCCAAGATTTTACTACCCTATAAATTTGAGTCCCCGCTGAGTGTTGGGGTAAACAACGCCATTGTACCATCTTCCTTTGTCGTGCCGAAGAAGGCAAAAGTCTACGGTCCTTAAAAAAATATTGAGATATTTCGTTATAGTTAATAGCATAAAATGTAGAAAAAATGTAATAACAATTTTGACTGTACGCAGTTATCGGGTTTTTTGTATAAAAAATTCTATTATTATCTCGTAAGTTACATAGAAAATCAAGTGAGGTCAAATTGTAAAAAAATAAAATAAAAGATTGGTGTTTTAAGCTATGAATAATATTTATTTTAAAATTAAAAGAACAATCAAAATAGAACTATTTACTATTTACAAGTCTCCTTCCTCAGAGTCAGTACAGTCGCCTTCAGGAATTAGGTCTTTTACGTCATTTGACGAACTTAATCCATGGTACCATCCGTGCAATTCCTCTGGAATGATTCCTTTTTTGCACAAGGTGATCAAATCCTTCTTTTTAGCGATGCTTATTGGCAAAGGCTTGCTATAAAATGCCTTTAAAATGATCTGTTCACTTACAACAGCTGAGGGTGGAGCTAGATTTCTGCCACGTCTGGTTTTGTAGGTTTTTGAAGTTGACTCTTGTATGCTTACAGTAATGCACTTAAATTGGCTATCATCCATGTTATGCTTAAAGTATATTTTATCAATTTCACCCTTTACAAACTTTAACCACTTGATCTTTAATCATTTTATGGTACTCCCATCATAGTCACGTGTTCTATTCTTTATTAATTCTTGAGCTAAGACTTTAACATTAAAGATCTCATTGTATTTAAATTGTTTTACCTCGTAAGGTTGTGTTTCACTGCATTTTTTGATAATCATATCTTTTTGAATCCTTCCTGTCCTTACACGACGAAAAATGTTTATCCAGTCTATCATTGAATACACTGGAACTGTTTCTTAGCTGACTCAATGCTTGAATGCATTGAGTCAGCCTCCATGTATGTGTGCCCAGATTCTAAAAATTTTTGCTCGATGACTTTAACATGTTCAATATTCTGAGCACACCAAAGTAACATTACAGCCACGTATAGGTTGCGGTTTTGCCCGCCGCATGTATCTGAGAATAAACTTATTTGTTCGACTTCTGATGGCAAGCAGTTTGAAAGATAATAGTGTAGAATAGATGATACTTCGGCGCTTCCCTTTTTCCCATTAATTTCCATCCAGGAGTAGCAGAAGGCTCTATTTGGCAACGGTGCTTCATAAAATGTGAGATTATAGACGTTTATTTTTCGGGAATAATAGAGTAGACTCTCACTACTGCTAGGAATTTGCAAGAGCGCTTGCAAGTCAAATGTAACCGACATGAATTTCGGGTCAGAGTTAGCTCTTTTTTGTCTTCTGTTGCATTCAGCCTTTCGTTTTTGATGTTCATTATAATTTTCTTGCAACTTTATCTTATTTTCAATAGTAGTTTTGTTATAATTGGAACAAGTTACATATTGGTCCTTCTTTGGCTTATAGAAGCTCAAATTATATTCAGAACCAAAAATCCTCCGGTAGGTAATTTTGCTAGCTGCCTCTGTATTATTTTTCATACAGCTTGTACATTTTAGAAATACTCAATCTACTAAGTAACTTTTTTGAGATTTTTGTTTTACGTAAAGAGATTTCATCGATGGAAATGACTGAATATGTGCTCTAATATCTTGAATGATTTCTGGCTTGGTTTTGTTAGCAGGCTCTCTCTTTCCTCTTTTATCTGGTTTCGAAAAAAATCTGACAGCATCTCTATTCTTTAGTGTCGATGATCAAATCCTTGGAAATACAGATAGTCTTTGTAAAGAATTTCTGAGAAATTTTGTTGTCTTTATGATTAAAGAAACATTTCTTTGAAAACGCTCTTGGAGCTCTTGTTATTTATTCTGTAGCACGTCTTTTTGGAGCTACGACCTCTACATTTGTCAGAATGAAGTTTTTTCTTCCCTGACAATCGAGGCTCCAGTAATTCCTACAAAGAGTATCTCTTGCATCATTTGTAAATTTCTCATTGCATTTATAAGAGCATTTCGTACAATTAACTATTTGCGGCATCTTCGCAGGATGACATTTCTTTTTAGATTTGTAAGGCAAACCTTCTCTGCATCTTCTTTTAGCGACATTTTCTTTCCAACTATTAGGATCACTTTTTCTCCAACGAGATGATGGCTTATTCGTTAACTTTAATGCTTCATCTATAACATTGTCCAACAAATTTCGTGTCCACTTCGTAATGTCGTCATCAAGAACATCTTCTATATTTTGCAGAATATCCACATCATTTGCAATTGCATTTGCAAGTGAAAATGGGGATCGGGCTTTCATGTGTGATGTAGATGGACGTGTTGTACTGTCTAGACTTGACCAACGAGGCCTGTTCGATTTAGGCAGCTCATATGTAGGGTCGAAATCAGAATCATCACTACTGAATATATCATGCATTTTTTGCACAATGTTTTCCTGGTCTTCGTTAAGATCTGATGAGTCTATTTTTTCATTTTCTTCAATTTTCGTTACTTTGTACCAATAACAGATTAACGTATAATATATATTTATTGTTGTAATAATGATTCGAAGTGCAAAGCGAGGTTCCGAAAGAACCGAGTCGTATTGAAGGAAGCACTGCGTAGCACTGAGTATTGCTGGATCAAATTGTCCTATTGGTATATTTATGGATATACCGAATACGGAGTTCGTGTGAGATGTTTCTGGCAGGAACGCGGGAGCGAAGGTAGAACTAATTTTGACTGAGTCGAAGAACTGTAGCGCGGGTAAAAACAAAGAACTCGAACCGAAGCGTATCGCTGAGTGTGAACCGTATGACTGCCGGTGAATAGCCTGACTGACTGACTGACCGTACCAAGCCGGCCTCTTTATACTATTCACTATGAATAGTAAGCGGGTTTATGGTACGGCAGATGTGTTGAGACAAAGCGTCATAAAATTAGATAATTGATATTTTGATTGATTTTTGTTGTTATTAGGTATAACTTTATAAATGTGTTTCTTTAAACAGGTAAAACTAGTTATTGGCACATAACGGGTTTTTAATGATTTTCCGTTGGAGACATTTATATTTATAGTACAAGTAAAAACATCTATAGCATGTAATCATATTTGATCTTTTGTGTAGAGTCAACTATGCAATTCAACCTAAAAATTAGATTTTTGGTAAACAAAAGTATATAAAACCCCTCAAATCGTAAGTAGTTGGTGATTGCTACTCAAAAAAAAAGTTTTTTGCCAAGTCCCTCTCATTCTACACACCCTTATATTCGATTAATATAATGAAAGTCAGTATTGTAATATTACTTATAAATAATACATGTTATTATAACTGTTTCAGGTCATGCAGATGTAGCGCGGACCCTTATTAAGCAGTACTCATTGCAGCAACGGTTTAGTGGTTAAATATATTTTTATTATTGAATATATTTATTATAAATTATTATTGCTTTTTTGGCGTTTTCCCAACATTGTAATCTCCTGTCAGTTTGTCATGAGGAGGATGTATCAAGGATATATGATAGTTATTATTCTGTATCATAATAACATTTTAAAGGTAAGATAGGAAGAATTTAAATTGTTTTGTTGCTCATGATTAAACTCAAAATACCTAATGGTGTATACTAGTTTCAATTTTGGATTTTGGTCTGATTCTTTGTGCAGTGCATCAGACAAGCTCTAAAAGCTTTAAAAGTACACATATAGTTTGGTCATTATTGGAAATTGTAGTTTTGAAAGAACACATTAGGATGAATCTATTCAATTCTCAATCGAAAGTCATGCTTTTCTTTGTGTTTTTATGCTCAATCATTAATATTGATAAATTGTACTAAATGATATTAATTTCATTTAATTCAAGATTAACAGCGAGTGTATTTATTTATTTATTTATTTATTAGCTTTACATATCCTGTTAATATAATATGTGCAAAATAATATATAAATAAAGTTAATCACCCAACAAATTTAGGACACAGGATTTGCAGGCGGAGTTCACAATGTGTTCTTCCACTCAAACCCATTATTCTCTTCCACATGATGGTATTCCCGATCAGCTTCATATTATTACCATTTTGGTATTATTTTAATCAGTTTAGTTAAGCTTGCTTGAGTATTAAGGCTGTTCGTCCTGCAACGAATACTTTCTCAGGGGTGCAAGGGTGAGACGGCAAGTAATGGGCGGACCTAACAAATCATATATTCATCTCTTAAAAATCCTATTGCGACGCCGTTCTGGCAGAAAAATGAGGATCGGACTTAGGCACTGGCGTACCGTATTAACACATTGGCCGTACACGCGTCGGATAATTCATATGAGCTGCAGGAACTCGCACACTCATCTCTCAAATATTACACTCTTTACACAAAATAAACCTTTTAAACACCGGTTTAATGTAATTATGAATAATTTTCATGAAATAACTTTATTGTTTTATTGAAATAGTTTTGTGTCACAATTTATACACAATTTTTTTTGTACGATTAATTTGAACTCTAAAGAAGTAGGGTTCTTACATTCCTATTTGATATTATTACAATATACGTTAAAAAGTAACGAAAATTTCAGCATTGTAGCAATTGTTAATATTTTATAGTTATGAAATTCGCGATTATTTCTGAAACTATAGAAGGGGTGTTTTCTTATTGTCACTAAATGTGAAATAGAAGTTTGAAAAGTTTCAAGTATATGGCAAATGTTTTTCTATTCTTGTTTTGCCTCTGAAGAAAACATATCTTGGGAAAGACGATTTGCTCTATTATTGGGAGATTATTTTCAAATCTGGTTAAGAAGCATTTGGAAATTTTTTGTAGAATCCTCAAGTAGAATATATTTTGAGTAAATTTTGAAAGTATGTGACAATTGTTTTTCCATTGTTGTTTTGCTTCCGAAAAGACAATTTTTTTCTCGGGTGAAAAAGAGAGACAATATATTTATTGAGACACTTTTACAAACGACCTCAACAAACTATTGACCAGAGGTCTTTCAGTCTCTCTGGTGATTATTTCAAAAATTAATGAAGCATTTCTACATTTTTGCGGAATCGTAAACTGCAATGTATTTTGGGTAAATTTAAATATTTTCAAGGATATCGCAAATGTTTTTATACGTCTGCCTTGCCTCAGAAAAAGCTCATCTTCAGAATAACAATTTGGTTTGTTCTCGGGTAGTTATTTCAAAATCTAGTCGAAATACATTAAAGATTTTTGCAGAATCGTAAAGTGGAATACATTTTGAGTCATTTTGGACAGTTTCAAGTATGTGATATATATTTTTTTAAGGAAGGACGTGGATGGAACTGTGCGTTAGGGAGAGTGAATCTGTTGTTTTGTAGATATATCATAAATTAAATGAACAATGAAAGACAAATTACAACGACCACGGTCCCGAGCGAATATTCCGCGGCCCCGAAATCTTTCGCCCGGGCCGGGATTCGAACCCACACGGCACGCGGTGCAACAGGTACAATCGTTCGCCTGTACCCACTACACAAACGTCATAACTGTTATCCTATTTTTGTTTTACCTCGAAAAATGTGCGTCACTAGAATGATAATTTGCTCTAATCTCCAGGGATTATTTTTAAATAAAATAATTTACGTCGAGGGGTATTTTTTTGCAGAATCCTCTAGTATATTTTGAGTAAATTTAGAAAGTTGCAGATTTGTAGCAATTGTTTTTATTTATTTTTTTAAGGAATTTGTAAATTGAAAATTGGTTTCGTGGTATTATTTCAAAATTTATAGAAAGGGATGTTTAGTTATTTGCACTGAATCTTAAAGCAAAATTATTGTTTTTTTTTTAGTAAATTTGGGAAGTTTCGTATTTGTAGCAATTGTTTTTATTTTATTGTTCAGTTCATGAAAATCGTAATTTTGAACATGAGCATAAGAGCATTCTCTTGCGATTCTTTAAAATCTAAAGCAACATAGAAGTATAAACTAATTAATATAAAAAATAATATTTAGAAATGCTATATACAGGGTATTTCAGAGCTCTGGGAACGGTCAATCACGTGCTTATTTTTCAAAATTTCGAAAAATGTGTTATACAAAAGTTGTGTATAATAGTGAGCTGCACGCTCTAAAAATATTTTAATTTATACAGGGTGTCTCATATCAAAGTTACAGACCAAACTTATATTTTTTTTAATGGAACACCCTGTATTTTTTGTCATTTTTGAATTATATGGAGCAAATAAAGGTGGGTTACTTCAATACTCCCTATACCTGTTTGCCGTTTTCGAAATATTTGAAGATTTGTTGAAATGCATGGTTTGGGTGAAATTTTATTTTTGCCCCAGTGTTTGACGTTGAATGATTAAAATCATTTTAATTATTTGCTTGAAGGTTCGAACTATAGAGCCAACCATGATTTCATGCAAAAAATTATACAGGGTGATAAAAAAAATACGGTAGAAAAACCCAACTTATAAAGTTGAATAACTTCGTTTTTTCAAATGGCACACCCTGTAGTTAGTAACGTATTGTTAAGTAGAATCCAATTATCTTTCAGATTGTATAAGGGTTCCCTGTTCCTAATCTCAATAGTTTTCTTGTATTCGGCGATTATCATATCAGGAATAATTATTATAATTAAATTAATTCAGTTCAATTATAATTTGATTTTTAAAAGTATCCGCAAAAACAAGCACAATTAGATTTGAAATGTAAAAGTCAACTGTCACGACGCTGACGAAATTAGAAATGAAGTAAGCTACAAGTGTACTATTCGTTCTAAAATCACAAGTTCATCGTTACGAATAAGCATTCAAGGTCAACGCCTAACGATGTTGGTTACAAAATAACATTTTAACCTAAATCGTTCGCAACATTGCAACTGACGTTCCGAACTATTATAGTTAGCGAATCGTATTGTAACGATTGTTTATAAAATCGACCCGTTAGTGTAAATAATGCGTCCCATTTTTACGTATAACGAGTATGTTGATATGCTCCTTATTTGTGGAGAATCCCGCAAAAACAGAAGACTCTCGAGTTAAATATCCTAATCGTCTAACGCCAAACAATTGTACCTTCGTCAAGTTGGAAGCAAGAAAGATTACGCAGAGGTTCTCTTCCGGTTAGAAAGCGAAAAGGCCAGTTCTAAACGAGAGAGCAATGATTTGGTGCCAACAGGATGGTGCAACCCCTCAGGATTCTCAACGAGTTACTGAGTATATTGATTTCCAAGAACGCTGGATCGGATGAAATAGTACGATAAATTATCCAGCACAATAACATAAAAGAATACAAATGTATAGGTAAATTTTATATCTTATAGCCTATGCCCACTTGCACCGCAGCTACTTAATCATGATTAAAAAGTTAATCAATGGTTAGCGGAGAATTGGCTTGCACCGCAACTTAATCATGATTAAAGTCCCCAAGAAACGTCAAATATTTAATCAGCCGATTTTGGCCGATTAACTCAAAAACTAATAACTTCACGACGAATATAGTCGTGAAGTTATTTACATTTGGCAGACGATTTTGAAATTAAAAACCTTTGTTTTGTATTTGTTATTAAAAACGATGGATTTGGGAATAGTTGAGCAGATTGATGGAATCGATGGCTTGGAGGTTAATGATTTTATTAATTTTGGTTTGTTTACCTCGTCCAATAATAAGAAATAATAATAATAGTATAAGTTAGTGAGCATTTAGTATTCATATTTACCGCGCATTTGTTTCCTGTGTTCTCAATAGAACAACGTAAAACAACCAAAAAAGAACTTAAAATCCCTAGAAAAACGTGTGCTCTCTATAATAATACTCCGTAGTCGATAGATGCCTAATCAGCCGACGGTGCAACAGAAATACTCTGATTAAAGTTAATCATAATTAAAATTTAATCATGATTAAGTTCTGCGGTGCAAGTGGGCATGAGTCCCTGCCACTTACAACTTTTATTAACTGGTTTTTTGTCTTTGTTCGTTGTTTTTATATACATTGTTTTTTTTTTGTTTTTGTAACAATAATTTAAAAATAATATGGTATCGCTGTTTGTCTTTCAATCACCTTTCCAAAAATCCACAAATATACAGGGTGTCCCGTTTGAAATTCTAAAGTTCATGTCATTTTTCCGGAAATGGAGAAACGGAAATTAAATCTATGTATTCAGAATGGGGCATCATTTCAAACATCATTTAAAGCCACCAAATTTCATTTTCGTACTACTAACCGTTTTCGAGATATCTGCTGAGTACTACCTCGTGGGACACCCTGTATAACACATAATTTATTGATTTGATTTATATAGCATCCGCACCCTGATACGTTAAAGCTTTGATTATAACTCGAAAATTTGCGATTTATCTAGGTGCCCACTTGCACCGCAGCTACTTAATCATGATTAAAAAGTTAATCAATGGTTAGTGGAGAATTGGCATGCACCGCAACTTAATCATGATTAAAGTCCCCAAGAAACGTCAAATATTTAATCAGCCGATTTTGGCCGATTAACTCAAAAACGAATAACTTCACGACGAATATAGTCGTGAAGTTAGTTACACTTGGCAGATGATTTTGAAATTAATAACCTTTGTTTTGTCTTTGTTATTAAAAACGATGGATTTGGGAATAGTTGAGCAGATTGATGAAATCGATGGCTTGGAGGTTAATGATTTTATTAATTTTGGTTTGTTTACCTCGTCCAATAAAAAGAAATAATAGTAATAGTATGTTAGTTAGCATTTAGTATTCATATTTACCGCGCATTTGTTTCCTCTGTTCTTAATAGAATGATGTAAAATAACCAAAAAAGAACTGAAAATCCCTAGAAAAACGTGTGCTCTCTATAATAATACTCGGTGGTCGATAGATGCTTAATCAGCCGACGGTGCAACAGAAATACTCTGATTAAAGTTAATCATGATTAAAATTTAATCATGATTAAGGTCTGCGGTGCAAGTGGGCATAGTAGGACGTCCTCGATTATTACAAATCGAATATTCTCGTTACATTACTTTATGCATGTAGGCTTCGATATACCAATTTGGCGCGAAAATAACGGCAGTGTCATCTTAAGTTCGATTGGCTCCGGAGATTTGTTCTCACGTTCTCTCGCGTTCTCCGAATGCTTTCTCACTTTGCACAAACTTTACATCGATGCCATTTAAAATTTTGGGGTTAGGGTGAATGGTGCCCAAGGGGTCAATCACCCCATAACCAAAATATAGTGGTTCTAGTCCCCCTACCTGTTTAACATTTGTACCAAATTGCGCTTTTCTAACTCCTTTATTTTCAGAGATATTCGCATTGAAAGTTTTCAAATTGAACCCCTTTACACACCCATATTAAATGGTGATTAGTACTTATCAATTCCATAATTCTTCAAATTTAACTAAATTACAGTTCGCTTCAAGTGCACTCCGTATTGATTTTCCCGCGTAAATTTGAAAAATGGCAAAAGCATGCCGTTGTTAGTTCAGTTGCTTCGATTTTACAGTGTTGTCACACTTACGTTATCACGTTAGAAACGGTATACCAATTTGCCGTTCGATCGAAAACGATGTGACAAATTTTCACGGCGTAAAGTTATCACCGTGATAAAAACAGAATAGGGCCTATATTGACTTCGTTTTAGACGCAAAATAGAAAAATTAGTTTTATTTGTCCTTTAAACAATATTTTCGTCAGTTTGGCAGCATTTTTATTTTAAAATCAACCAATATTATTATTACCACGTCGGTGGCATACATAATTGGTCGAATTACAGCCTTCATCAAAGCAATATTTTACCATGGTGTTAATAAATTTCACGGTTTCGCAATAAACTACACTTCCAAGTTGCGAGCTTATAGAGTCATATATCATAGACGCAATTTAGTAACAACGTTCAGCACTTGTTAGATTGCCGCGCCACCGTCACTTGAACTCAAACCTGAAGTTGGCGTTAAAGGAACATATTTATATAGCCAAATATGATTAAAAAAAAACAAACGCAACAATATAATCACAAATTATTCTCAACAATAATAAAATGCTCTATTCCGTAAGTAAACAGTTAAATTTAACGGCATGTCATCTTTCACGGCCACGGTAAATGACGATTTGGTATTCCGTTCATAAAGGTTTGGGGTGAACCTTTACTGTCAATAGATTTTAAAGCCGTTAAATTTAACGTTCTGCTTACGAAATGGGGCTGATAATAGGTTTGTTCCAACCCGCGATTCTCGTATCGCCCCAAGACCGTCACAGAACTGTTCGGATCGCTTTTATACGCATGCGTAAGCTTTGCACCGTCCCGTTGCCATTTACAAATATGCATGGGTTGGAACGGTTTTGGGATTGTTTTGCACATCGGTTATAACCCTACTTTTAATTGATTGTCAGTAAACAGACAGTGGTTTTAAAATTCAAGAAAATGTTGTGGCAAATTCCTAATCATCTCCACTACTTTCATCAGATTTAAAGTCACTATCTCTTTTGTCACTCATAATTCGTATAACAATTTATAAACGCGACAAATCGCCGTTCGTTCACCAGAAAAATACAGTGCGCATGTCAGTCCAAACAGTTTCTACTCTGGACCATGTACTGAAATGATCGTACGGGAACCGATCCGTGAACGATCCAAAGTTCGGTTGGAACAGAAAAATTATCGTCCGGCGTACGGTCCTTTCACGGTTGGAACACTATATTTCTACTGCGCATGACGACGACCGTACAGTGAACGGTTTTCTATGGGGTTGGAACAAACCTTATGTGTATGGAACTTTCGATGTCAAATAATAGTGCCAACCAAGCCATTACATCTCTTTGACAGCGAGTAGTGTAAAGTAAAATTCGTGTCTAGGCACGTGAAATTTTTACTTGAAATACTTAACGTTTCAACTTTGTGCACACGCTAATTAGTTAAACAGTAAGTATATTTACACAATTATGTCCTTACGTCCCCAGAGAACGCTTTTTAGCAATAAGTTTACGTTTAACCTTAAAATCAGTCAACTGATGCAATATTTTTATATATTCCTCTGTGATTAAGGTTCATTTGAATATCGTATTATTTTTAAATTGTACCGAATTTTTCATTTTAGATAAACATGCCGCTCTCGTGTAGATTTTATAAAGAAAAGTATCCAGAAGTGGAGGACGTCGTTATGGTAAATGTACGTTCAATAGCAGAAATGGGAGCTTATGTGCATTTACTGGAATACAATGACATCGAGGGCATGATCTTATTATCTGAATTGTCGAGGAGACGTATCCGTTCTATTAACAAGCTGATCCGAGTGGGCAAAACGGAGCCTGTGGTGGTTATTAGGGTGGATAAAGATAAAGGTTATATAGATTTATCGAAACGTCGTGTTAGTGCTGAGGATGTGGAAAAGTGCACGGAACGATTTGCTAAGGCTAAGGCAGTCAATTCGATTTTGAGACATGTTGCTGAACTTTTGAAGTACGAGACAGACGAACAACTTGAAGAACTTTACCAAAAGACCGCGTGGCACTTTGAGGAGAAAAAGAAAGCGAGTGCTTATGACTTTTTCAAACAAGCAGTGCTGTAAGTAATAATATGCTATTATTTGAATTAAATTTTATAAACAATGATTTTTTGTTCACGAAAATGTTATATGTGAATATATAAAACACGCACACGCATTTGCGTGTTTAATATGGTTATTAAACACGCTAATTCGCGCTTTAATTCACAGGACGCGATTTATGATAATATTTTGTTTACCCTGTTTAATACTGATTTTAATTTTTTTTCAATTGTAATTGTAGTTACAACTTTAATTTCGATTTTAATTTTGATTTTGTTTTTTTTATTTTGATTTTGATTTTAATTTTCGTGAACAAAGTATAGTGTACAACTCGCATATAATGGCTATTAATCAGTCAAACGATTTGCTGCACTTGCCTACGGCTCGTTCCGCAAACATCGTTCTCGTGATTAATAGCCATCATTATATGCTCGTTGTACAATATACTATTAAACACAGTTGGCAGTAATCTTTTTTTGTTTAAACTTTGACAGACTGTAAAATGTGACCAACAAAACTGTGACAATTTGAACTCTGTTTATATGTTTATATCTCTTGTTTACCAATTATCCCCCCAATAATGTGTCTTGGCGCAGCCCCTAATTAAAATCATTTTTTCTGAAATTTTATTATTGTTTCAGTCAACATTTTAGCAATGGTTTTTTTTCACTGTATTGAATTGCAGAAGATATGTTTTGTTTTCAGCGATCCAAGTATTTTAGCGGAATGTGGATTAGATGAAACCACTCAAGACGTTCTGCTCAGTCAAGTGAAAAGGAAATTGACTTCGCAGGCGGTTAAAATCCGGGCTGACATTGAATGCGCGTGTTACGGTTATGAAGGCATTGACGCAGTGAAAACCGCCCTGCAATCAGGTTTATCGTTATCCACTGAAGAATTACCTATTAAGATTAATTTAATTGCCCCTCCTCTTTACGGTACCAGTTGCAAACATATTATAAAGGTTTTCGTTAATCGAATGATTTTTTAGTAATGACGACGTCTACTCCAGAAAAACAAGATGGCCTAAAGATATTACAAGAAGCCATAGAGAAGATTGATGTTACCATTAACTCTCTAGGAGGTGTATTTAAAGTTCAGATGGCTGTAAGTAAAAATATTTCTTAATCATAACATTTGTTGTTGACAGTAAAAATTATATTATATGTTATGGATATAAATCTTAAATCTTCATAAAATAAGTTCACTATTTATGTTTCTTGCTAATATTATATACAGTGGCATGCAAAAGTTTCCGGCCAGTGATATTTTGTACTCTAATTGATTTAAAAAAAGTCTAATGATTTTTAATCATCTCAATGATTAGTTAGTATGGGCTATAAGAAACAAAATAGCATATTAACCCTTAAACGTGAATTAATTTTTTTTCGAAATATATTTTTTTTTTGCAAATAACAATAACTATCTATACACAAATAAATATATTTGAGTAAAAAGAATAGTTACTTGTTTAACATGGCAATAAAGTGACAGACTTACGGACACGGCTGGAGTTTTATCGCCGAGCGAGGCTGTGAATCCAGCCAAGAGATCCAGAAGATGTCTACAAGCGTACCATATGGCATCACTAGGCATTTAAGGGTTAACCCTTAATAGTCACACTTCCGAAAAATGACGTAATAGTCATTCGGGATGTGGTACACCCCATGCCGTTGAACTTCGGTCAATTAATGTTAAATTGACAAAAAACAAAAAATAGCAATCTGGGATACATTTTGAACTTCTAGTTATAAGAATATGCGAATAGTTTTCGAAACCTGCAACTTAACATGAAAAAAAAAATGTTGCGAAAAAAATTCCGCAATTAGTGAGTTTTTACGGTAGTAATTTCAATTTTCAGCTAAAAAATAAAATAGTTTGAACCTGAAAACTGGATAGTATCATTCCAAGTGGAATTAATAAATTTTGCGACCTTTCCAAAAAGTATATTTATTTTCATGATCGAAGGTGGGATTTTTTACGAAAAAAATATGTTAGTATTTTTCTAATAAAAAGTCGATTTAATGTTAAATATGAACATGAAAATATTTTTAAAACTATTATTATGAAGAAAAAAGGCTATAATGTAAAAGACAATTATTCTATCCCAAAAGAGCATTCGACGCTCATATAAATATGTGCGATGTATGTCGCACATCGACCTCTCACAACTGCGACATTGCATGTGCGACTTTTTGTCGCTTCTTCTGGAACAAATATCGCAGCACTTTTCTTTCGGCAATCTCGGAATAATCCACAGAGAAGAAAATGCTCAGAATTTTTTTTCTGGCACAATGATCACACGGGGTGTCGTACACCCCACAATTGTTCACGAATTGACTAAAACAAGTACCACATTAACACTGACGCGTGAGCTCAAATAATACCCTTGGGGTCCACAATAGAAGGTTCAAACTATCTGTAGATGGAGTAACATGTCCCGTTTACTTTCAATTTCAGGGCCTTATTCAACGTCGAAAAAAGGCTGTGGTGTATCACACCCCTAGTGACTATTAAAGGTTAAAAGAATATTATTTATGTTTGTGAATATATTTATTATTGTTATTGTTATTCAGTATATTTTTTTGATCGTGGGCCATAGGATTTTACATGCTAAAAATTATATCTTGTTTTAATGTATATTTTATCATAAAATTTGGAAGGAATTTTAAGTTAACAATGCATCAATTATTTTTCTACATGATGCGCTGCATTAGAATAACTTAGACATGTTTTATTTCATTAGAAAATGAAATTATTTAATACAAATAACTGAGCAAAAATAATCAAATTCCCTTGAATTTCCGAAATGTCGGATTGATTAGTGAGGCAAGAAATCAAACGAATTTATACCAGAAAATGTCTGTTTATACTGTTGAAGAATGGGTGGAACGGCAATTATAAGAGGCTTGTCCAGCAGGGAAATAGTTGTATTTTTCTACAAGAAGTCAGGGAATTTTTATTTTAGGGAAATAGTTGACAACTTTTCTGCAGCGTATCCCGATCGTTCGGTTCCGAGCAAAAGCAATTTTTAATACAATAAAACATGTTTAAAATATTCTAATTAAGCGCATCATGTAGAAAAATAATTTATTATACTAACTAAAATTTGCTTCAAAATTATATGATAAAATATATATTAACACAAGGTATAATTTTTAGCATGTAAAATCCAATGGCCCACGATAAAAAAAAACATACTGTATGTACATGTGCAAAAGTTTCCGGACACTTTGTACTACGAGAAAAATATTAGTCCCCATGTTCTAACCAACGAGAAGTTAGCCACAACTCTCCAGCCACGGATTTTCGCCGCTCCACCATCAACCGAATTCAAACAAATTTCAATCAAATGTTATTTAATCCGGAAGATTCAATTGCAAAAATGTATTAGGGGACATTCACTAAACAATTTATAATTATAAGTATACGATTTTAATAAAAATTGCCGATGAATTAAATTTTTGAAGTCAGCCACGGATCTGCGTGGTAAAAAAAATTATATAAGTGTCGTGTGGCGCTAGTTATCTTTAACATTTTAATACTGGTGTATTAACAAATACCTATTTAACAATTTAAGACCTTTTATTTAAGGTAGTCTTCATAAATGTCGATGTAAATAATTTTTGAAGTAAGTCACGGTATCGCGCGATACAAAAAAATTTATATGTGCCGTTTGGCACTATTTATCTTTAATATTTTAATACAGGTGTGTTAATAAACACCTTTTAAACAATTCAAGACCTTTTATTTACAGTAGTCTTCATAAATATTGACGTAAATAATTTTTGAAGTCGGCCACAGATTCAAGCGATTAAAAAAAAAATATAAGTGCCGTTTGGTGCTAGTTATCTTTAATATTTTAATACAGGTGTGTTAATAAACACCCTTTAAACAATTTAAGACCTTTTATTTACAGTAGTCTTCATAAATGTCAATGTAAATAATTATTGAAGTCAGCCACGGATTCGCGCGATTCAAAATTTTTTATAAGTGCCGTTTGGCGCTATTTATCTTTAATATTTTAATACAGTTGTGTTAATAAACACCTATTAAACAATTTAAGACCTTTTATTTACAGTAGTTTTCATAAATGTCGACATAAATAATTGTTAAAGTCAGCCACGGATTCGCGCGATTCAAAAAATTTTAAAGTGCCGTTTGGCGCTATTTATCTTTAATATTTTAATACAGTTGTGTTAATAAACACCTATTAAACAATTTAAGACCTTTTATTTACAGTAGTTTTCATAAATGTCGACATAAATAATTGTTAAAGTCAGCCACGGATTCGCGCGATTCAAAAAATTTTAAAGTGCCGTTTGGCGCTATTTATCTTTAATATTTTAATACAGGTGTGTTAATAAACACCTATTAAACAATTTAAGACCTTTTATTTACAGCAGTCTTCATAAATGTCGACATAAATAATAGTTGATGTCGGCCACCGATTCGCGCGATTCAAAAAAGTCTATAAGTGCCGTTTGGCGCTAGTTATTTTTAATATTTTAATACAGGTGTGTCAATAAACACTTATTAAACAATTTAAGACCATTTATTTATAGTAGTTTTCATAAATCTCGACGTAAATATTTATTTTTAAATCGGCCATGGATTCGCGCGATACAAAAAATTGCCGTCACTTCTATAATTATTTACGTCGAGATTCATGAAGACTACTATAAATAAAAGGTTGTAAATTGTTTAGTAGGTGTTTATTAACACACCTGTATTAAAATATCAAATCTAACTAGCGCCAAACGGCACTTATAGATTTTTTTGTCTCGCGCGGATCTGTGGCTGGCCATTTACGTCGCGGTTTATGAAGACTGGGATCCGGGCATAATCCCGACAGGACAGAATCCCGACAGGCTCCAAATCCCGACAACGCAAAATCCCGACAAATCATGAATTCTAGATTATTCATAATAATATTAGTTAAATACTATTTTATAGTAAGTAAGTTTATTCATGCCAGCACAATAAATGACAATAAACATTTGTCAGATAATATTACATGTTACTAATTAATAGTTTTAAAATTTTAAAATGATGTCATTACTGATATGTATTTTGACAAATTGAAATGATGTCATAGATTGAAACAAAATTTAGGAAATTAATTTTATTAAGAAAATTTCATACACCTTTCAATTTATCTACATGCCGTGTCTCTTCCTGTAATTTTTTCGTGTTGCTTGAAACATAGAATGTTAAACGCGTAAAGTTTATAGTTAAAAATGTTCACACGAACATTCTCGAAGGAGAAAGAACAAAAGTATAATAAGGAACATAAATTGTTAAACAAGTAAAACAAAGTGATTTTAATTACCAATATTTAACTTATTTTAGTACGAAATAAGTATGAATTGAAGGATATACAAGGTGGCCAGAAAAGGTGTGATAATCTTCAGGTAAAGTGGTTCATTGATTAATTTCAAGCAGAAAATTTAAGTAAAAAAATATTGTATTGTGCCTTATAACTCCTCACGAGCCAATTTAAAGAAATGTAAATTTGGCAACAATGGATCAAACAAGTGTTTAATTAATTAATAATCATAAATTTAACAAATCTACAAACATTAATATTTGAAGTATACATCAAAAATGAAAGATTAAAGTAAATGTTCAAATTGATAACTATCCGTTTCTAATCAGATCTGGAGCCGTCGTGGGATAGAATTAATTACTCGGAGCAACATCTCTTCAGTAATTAATTCCACTGCAACACGAATTCTATTCATGACGTCTACATTGTCCACTGGAGGTGTTGCATACACCTTTTCTTTTAAAAATCCCCAAACGAAAAAATCAAGTGGATTCATATCCGGCGACCTTGCTGGCCATGGTATGGGTCCATTGCGCCCAATCCATCTATTTGGAAAATGTTCGTCCAACCATTCTCTTGAAATTCTTGCTGTATGAGGTGGTGCACCATCATGCATGTACAGCATGTTGTTTACTAAACTTAGTGGAACATTCTCCAAAACTTCCTCTAAAATATTTACATAATTTAAGGCATTTAATCTTTGATGAATAAAAAAAGGCCCAATTACACGTAAATTTAGAATACCAAGTCAGACGTTAACTGAAAATTTCCTTTGATGTCCCATTTCTCTAACCGCCCGAGGATTTTCTTCTGCCCAAAAGTGATAATTATGACAATTAAATACCCCATCTCTAGTGAATGTACATTCATCACTCCAAAGAATTTTAAATAAAAAATTTGGTTCTTCCCGAATTTGATCTAAAATCCTGTCACAAAACATACGTCTACGCTCGTTATCATTTTCATACAGTGGTTGAACTTTTCTTGCATGAAATGGACGCATTCGATTTTCTTTCAATACTGCATGGACTGTTGTTTTACTGGGGACATTTAACTGTTGAGCTATTTGTCTCATACTAATATTGGTATCTTCTTGAACTGCATTCAATATCTGTTCTTCTAGGTGAACAGTGCGACGCCGACGTTCCCTAGGTCTCCCTCCATCTATGTTATTATAAACGAACGACCCAAAAGTACGTAGCCTTTGGTCTAATTTTCTAAACGTATTTACGCAGGGCTGTTGGCGATTTGGATATCTTCTTTGGTACTCATCTTTGGCACTAGTTGCATTACCATTGCAGAATCCAAATATCATGTACATATCTGCATACTCGTTGAATGTGTACATCTTCAAAAAGTATGATGAACTTATACAAACTTACACAAATAAATTATGACAAGTATATGTCAAAGTCAAGTGAAATTTAATAAGGTTACATATGAAAATACATAGTTGCCAGGTCTATTTTTATTAAAAAAATGCTTCTGAAGAAGTTATTAATTTGTTAAAGTTTTCAATTTATTTATCACCTATGTCATTTAAATTTTACAAATGTGTAATTGATTGTAAGTTCTATTGATTTTTTCCAAAATATATAGAAAATAACACTAATTTCCAGAGATACGTTTAATATTTTAACGACCTCGTGAGATGTTACGAGGAAGAATACAATATTTTTTTATTTAGATTTTTTATCCAAAATTAATCAACGAATCACACTACCTGAAGATTATCACACCTTTTCTGGCCACCAAGTATATACAGGGTTCTTCAGATTGTTTTTGGGAAACAAACAGTGTATTAAACTCATCAAAAGGAAAAAGTTCCTAAAAGCATGTAACTTTAATACTTTCTAACTAAAATGTCACTTTGTAAAATTTTAAAACTAAACCAAATTTTTAGTATTAATTTATTATTATCACCAGAGTTAGCAAATTATTTATCAATTAAATAAAAAATCTGGCCTGGCAAAGTAAGCTATGGAAAAATTAATTAGTAATGCATCTGTCAATAATACACATAAGTCAGTGTTTTGAAATGTGTATTGTACCATAATAAGAAAGTTCACTAATGAAGAATATGGAATAACTTTATTTATAGATTTTGCGACAGCAATTGCATTACATATAAATAGAAGAAGAGATAATTAATTTGTTAACTCTAGTGATGATAATAAAATAATACTATAAATTCTGTTAGTTGGACTTTCGGTTGCGATATCTTCGTTAGGAAGTATTTAATGATTCATGTTTATAGGAACTTTTTTTGTTCCTTTTGATTAGTTTAATACACTGTTTAAGTTTCTCAAAAACAATCTGAATATTTCAATTTTCGTTTCAATTTGTCAAAATTCATTTCATAATTTTAAAATTTTTAAACTCTCAATTAGTAGTATGTAATATTTAGTTGGAAAGGTATTTAATTAATATTATTATTGTACGAGGCATGTTTTTTAAGTAAGTTCCGTTTTGATATTCGGCCGATTCAGCGCTGCGGTCGGTATTCCGCGCATGCACGCTGTGTACCTGCATCTGTTGGCAAGGCTGAGACGCCATTACGGCAACAATCGTTCGTGATTACGTATGTTAGCAAGCATTTAACGGGTCGGTACCCATCGGAAGTACTTTAAACGGTCCACTAGAGGGGGATTAAATCAAATTAATACAACTATAGGCAACACAACTTTCACTGTTTAGGGTAATGTTTCGGTCTGCATGATTTCGCGATCGAGGACGAAAAAAAAATATAACACACGCCCCCAAGCATGGAGTGACCACGCCTCAATAATTTGGAGCCGACATGTTTATGCGTTCTTGACGGCAATACCAAAACTTGTGTTTTTTTCATCATATATAATTATTTTTGTGGTGTTAGTTTATCTGATTTGATATTATCAGCGCTCTTAGTGTTTTTTTTAACGAAAATTATCAGTTGATCAATACATTTTATTATTTAAAAACGTCACTCTACAGGGACTTCCCCTTTCTCTGATTTGTGTTGTGGCGTCATTATTTCTATTTGCTTGGAAGTCGGGGTGCCCCCAACGATAGCTGGGGCTGAATGTGGCAAATTAAAGAGAGATAAATTATTTATTTTATTTTATTTGTTAAAATATAAGTATACATAATATTTTGCGCTTATAACCAGATCAAAGAAGTTGGGTACTAAATAAAATAAAAATAGTCAGAATAAGGCAATAGGCGGAAAAGCCGAGAACGGTAGTAAGGCAAAATATTCAGAATAACGGTAGAAAACGCAAAAAGTAGTAACCAATCCTGATACGGCAGTAAAAAGGGAACAACAAAGACGTATACATAAATATAAAAGGTAAATACTGAAAAAAAAATGAAACACTTGAAATTCGTGAAATTTCGACCATTTTCAAACCGCCATAACTCGGCGTATTTTCAATCGATTTTGATGAATCTTTGAGGGCGAAAAACTTTGAAGTGGTTTCTTTAAAGTCATGTATGCGAAATTAAGCGTAACCCCTTCCGCCCCTCTCTAATGCCCCTGTGAAAAAAAAAGTTTTTTTCTGGAAACCATGTCCAACTTTGACGATGTCTACGGAGTTGGAAAAACTTTGTCCACTCTATCCATCATAAAGACAATAAAATTTGATTAATTCCCTTTGCAGGAGTCAACGAAGTTCCTACGACAATTTGACACCAAGTTATGGGTGTTTGAAAAAAAATGCATTTTGAGGTTTTTCGCACATAACTCAGTGACTTTTCAACCAAATTTGATGATTCTTTCGGGAAAAAATCCCATTTTGGCTCTACTTTAAGGGAGTAAACTCAGATTAGAATGATCCCTTTTCGAACCCTTCAACCCCCGAACAAAAAAAAAACAAGTTTTTGGACAAAAAAACGCCCAACTTTGGCAACTTGTACCGAGTTGGAAAAAATGTGTCGACTCGATCCAACAAAAGGACATTGAAATGTGTTCATTACCTGCACTGGACTCAAATAACGAAGTTCCTACGACGATTTGGCACAAAGTTATTGGTGTTTGAAAAAAAAGCGAATTTTGTGGTTTTTTTACTCATAAGTCCGAAGTTTTTCGACGAAATTGTTTTCGTTTTCACAAATGAAATTGTCTTTGCATGTTCTGTGAGGTATCCGCGAGCATTAATTGTTTTCGCGAAATCATGAATATCACATTTTGTACTTTAGAACTCCATTAACAAAAAACTTTATTTTAGGTCAAAACAGGCTTACTTTAACGATCTCTGAAGGGTCGCAAATAAATGTGGGCCTAACTCACCACCATTGGTCCATTTTTCCATTCGTCCAATAAAAACAAACAAATTACACTGCCGGAAAAAAATAAAACACTTTAGATTTGTAAAAATTTAGGTAATTTTAAAATGGTCATAACTCGGCTTGTATTTAACCAATTTCGACTATCTTTTGAGAAATAAAAAGCAAAATGTGTCCTCTTTGAGAGAGTTTATTCCCCACTCAAAGAGAGGGCTCTACGCCCCTCCAAACGAAATAATAAAAAGACCCCAAAATGCCATTTTTTTAAACACCCATAACTTAGTGCCCAATCGTCGTAGAAACTTTGTTCTTCGAGTCCCGCATCGGGAATTGATCAAATTTTAATGCCTTTATGGTGGATCGAGTCGAAAAAAATTTTCCAACTCCATAGACATCGTCAAAGTTGGACATGGTTTCCTGAATTTTTTTTCACAGGGGTGCTAGAGAGGGGCGGTAGAAGTTACGCTTTAGTTCGTATGCATGACTGTAAAGAAGACACAAAGTTTTTCGCCCTTAAAGATTCATCAAAATCGATTCAAAAAACGCCGAGTTATGGCGGTTTGAAAATGGTCGAAATTTCACGAATTTCAAGTGCTTCATTTTTTTTCCCCAGTGTATTTTATTATCAGTAAAGAGAGGATTTTATGCACTATAAAATGCTGAAATATATTTATTATTATTATTTGAAATATTCATGTAATAAATTGAAATATGTCAATGAAAAATACATAAGTTTGTTTATATATATTTTTAATAAAGAAAAAATAAGTCACATACTTTTATTAATGTTAATAATAAGAAATCAAAAATGCCAAACTTGCTGTAGATGATTAGTCGTACGACTACAATTAACAAATTACTTTTTGAAACAACTACTTTCCTGGCTAATACCACGACGAATATTGGATTATACAAAAATGTATAGTGGTACTTTCGATTTAATAAATCATACCGAAAGTGTTATTTTCGGGTCGGCTGCAGAAAAATGATTTAAATATGGATTTTATATGCGGTTTAATTAAAAATAAATGTTTAAAATAAAAAAAAAATGCGAGTGACAACAGATGACTATTTATTGGAATTACTACCAACCATTGTTGTTACAAATGTTTGGTTAAGGGTGCTACCATATCTCGAGTCCTTGTGCAACGGTGTCGATATTTGGTAGTTTTTGGGCAAAAAAAAAACGCTACAAGTAGTTTTGTACTGTCATATCTGTGTGAGTTATTAATATTTTTAAATAATCAATATAACTGTGAATAGTCCGATTTTTATAGATAAGTACTTTTGCTCTATAGAAATAGTCCATGCTTTTCAGTATTATATCAATTATTTAAAAATATAAATAACTCACGAAGATATATGAGTACAAAACTACTTGTACCATTTTTTTGGCCCTCGGTATATTAATAAAAATTATATTCTTTAAAAATATACAAATGTAAAAAAAGTGTGAATAACAGCGCGCGAATACACATGTGTATGTGTTAATGATCCCATTCTCATGATTCACGTATCGGGGAAGTACAAACATGTGCCTTAATCTGTTTTCGTGTTTTCCGTTCTCAAGGTTTCGCATTCACGTATTCACAAATAAAATTAAAATTTGCTTACACCACACCACCACGCCGTTATTCCATGCGCCTCCCCGTTATTCCATGCACCTCCCTATCCCCCACCAAATCACACGTTTCATTAGAATTGGTAGTATAGGCAACCCAAATAACAATTGCATTCTCAGTCGATTTATAAAAAAATGAAACTATACTTTGTTGACATACAATGTTAAAAAATCATATTTTATCCAGCGGTTTAAAAAAATATCAACATAAACCAACTACCTAGGCAATCAGTACATTCGTATAACCTAGAATGCTATATATTTCTAGAAATTATGAAAATTGTCAAAATTTGTTTATAAAATTTAGGAAATAATTCAATAACTAATTAAATATTAACCGTATTTTAACTAAAAATTGCTGACCTCCTAGGTATTATAGCAACGTACATATAAAAAAACATTGTACATTCAAACTTTTACAGAAATTTAAAAATGCACGAAAATCCTATATTGTTTATTAGTAATTTGTTTACTTTTTTTTTTCTTGCAAAAGGTAGAGTGAACAGTCATTAACAATATATCTTAAATCGGTATGTTCACATCTTATAATAAACGAGCTACACCCAATCTACCGCACCAAAATAGGTAGGGGTCACCTGCCCTTAAAATGGCAACGCCGATTGAGAGTCCCGCCGAAGTTCGGTCTGTTATTCGTCATCAGATAACGACTTAATCGTAAACCGTCTGTTTTCTCTCACGTTTTGGTCAACTTTCTGCACCAAATCGTCTGTAATGACTGAAGGTCGCCCACTCCGTTCGTCATCATGCACATTTGTGCGGCCATCTGCACAGATCTCACGATGAATATCGATCGCTTTTAAGCCTTTTGCACTCGAACGAATAACAGACCGAACTTTACCGTCGGCGGGACTCTCAATCGGCGTTTCCATTTTAAATGCTTGCTAACACACGTAATCACGGACGATTGTTGCCGTAATGGCGTCTCAGCCTTGCCAATAGATGCAGGTACACAGCGTGCAAACGCGGAATACCGACCGCAGCGCTGAATAGGCGGGATATCAAAACGGTACTTACTTAAAAAACATGCCTCGTATTATTAAAAATAATCTAGAATTAATTATTTGTCGGGATTTTAGTTTGTCGGGATTTCGACCCAGACCCATGAAGACTACTATAAATAAATTATCTTAAATTGTTTATTAGGTGTTTCTTAACACACCTGTATTAAAATAACAAAAATAACTGGCACCAAACGGCACTTCTTGAATTTTTTGACCGCGCAGATCCGTGGTCGACTTCAAAAATTTAGTACGTCGCCAATTTAATTAAAATCGTATACTTATAATTATAAATTGTTTATTGAATGTCCCTTAATACGATTTTGTAATTTCATCTTTCGGATTAAATTACATTTAAATGAAATTTGTTATGATTCGGCTGATGGTGGAGGCGGAAATTCCGTGGCTGGAAAGTTGTGGCTAACTTTACGTCGGTCATGTTCTATAATAGACTTTAATTATATTTTTATGTTAGTATTTTGTAGTCATACCCTTTGCAGCAATAACAGCTGCACAACGATGAGGCATTGACTCAATTAACCTGTTAAGGGGAGGTTACATGAGAATTGACAAACTAGGCAAATTTTGAAATTTGTTTTTGAGACAATAAAAAGACATATGAAGGAATGCTTTGGGGATTACGGTTGCCGATGTTTTCAACTTTGTCTCCAATTTTTTACTTTCTCCATTACGAAGTACCAGAAAGCATTGTGATCGTGATTTTTTTTCAACGGAAATATTCGTTTTGGGGGCCCTAGATGAATAGAAAATGTCGATGCAAAAATGTTGTATCATGCCTCATAGGCCATCAAGAGCCATTTAAAAGAAATGTACATTGGGCAACATAGCATTCACGAGCTGTCCTGTTTTTCAATAATCTCATGACTAATTATGTGGGTTGGGTCAGAGTAATAATGATAGAGCGGGGTTTATTTACAGATGTATAATAATAATAATCTTTATTCGTGCTAAACAAAAAGGAATGTGTACACAAGTCAGAGGTGGCAAGCACATGCTATGTGGTGGACTTAAACTAACCCTACCTAAGCATAAGCACTTTATATTTTTGCAATAATTACTTGTGGTTAAAACATGTTGGATTTTTAAATTCACTGTAAATATGAATTACTCCCAGTTAATCATGTTTTTTTTATTGCAAAATGAGTAAAGCTATATCAAGCTTTATTGTAGAAAAAAAATATAAATATCTAAAACACATTACTTGAAAACATTATCTCAGAAATTAAAAGAATTCTTCTGATGACTCGACGGCGACTCCGGTTATCTTCTGACAATCACTGACGTGCTCGCCACGACGTTCGTACATCATCTTAACCTTCTGCAAATTAATATTGAATAATAATGCATATTTAATGACTGGATGTTCAAACTTTGGGGACCTTGTGAAGGCTCAGGAAGCATGGTACAACATTTTAGAATTAAGATATACTGTTTAGAATTGCTGTGAGAATATAGTCACGTGTAGACCCCCTGTATTACACATTGAAAAATATTATCTTAATCATTTATGTGGGTCCGAATCGACAGTTCTCAAATAACCAAGCCCTTTGAAGATATCATTTAACTGTAAACTCGTGCTACAACTTTAAATTATTGGTACCTACATTCATGTTTATTCTCTTATTCACAGCCTAAAGTTGTCACTGCTACCGACGAAGCTGAACTCGTTAGGCAAATGGAGAGAGCCGAGATGGAGAACGCCGAGGTGGCCGGTGACGATGATGGTGAAGAAGAGGAGGAGGGACAAGTTTATAATGGCGAGGATGAAGATGACGCCAAGGACGGAGATGATGATGAGGAGCAAGATTAAAATCAACAGTGTACTTTGTTTGAATAAGAAAGTATTAAACGAGCAGTTTAAAAGGGACGAACTCCACTACACCGTTCAATAATTTTTAAGAATTTTTTATTCCCTTGTCGCATAAGCAGAAATAAAAGGAGAAAATATGGTTGATACAGTTTTATTTCTATATTAATCAAAAGAAAAAATTCAATACAAAAATATACGTGTTCAATTAACCCTCATAAAATTTGGGCAGTTCCGTTCCTAATACAACTCTGCGTTCAACACCATCCTTGGTGATAATTCCCAACCTGACGACACCTCCTGATGAACCATCACGGACCATGGCCAAACTCAATGCTGCAAAAATACACCATAAAAACTGTTTTTTTTTTTTAAATACAGTAATAGACTTACTGTTTGTTATAAATTTCACACAATCTTCCTTGTTCATGTTTGGTTTGAAGTTGGCATCAACGTAACCGTAAACATAACTGGAGCCTGAACCCCCAATAGCAACAGATTGTCGCACACACATTCCACCGATTGGTACTGAGTACACTTGTCCACCTTTACGTTTATCCCAGCCCGCTACTAAAATGCCAGCCATTAGCGAATCGCGGTAGTTGTAGCACAATTCCCTGAAAACAGAAGCTCCGGTTTCTACAAGGGGTGGTTCTCCAAGTTCCATTCTGAAAATTAAGAAAAGGGTACACCTGAGACCGTTTCTAGTTATTAATAATTATTTCTGCAAGTGCGCGGAATTGGTGTTTTTTGATGCGCATGAGAATGTCACTTTTTATCTTGACAAAAAAGTCATTTGACCAAAGAATATTTTTTCATGTGTGAAACTCGAGTTGTTTAGGTTAGGTTAGGTGATAAAGTTCCGCACAAAATTCATAATTGCTCTTTTAACAAGTTCGCTGCCACCGCAATTGGGATTGTATTTACGCAAGTGTAAAGTCGTACGCGCCAGCGCGTCGGCGGCAGCAAATGTGTTGAATGTTTAAAAAAATCGCTCGTTAATAAAAAATGTTCAGATTTTTTCTTGATTTTGGGGGTAAAACTGGATTAATGTCAACAATGTACATTGATTATAAACTTACGAATGGAAATTCAAATGATAGGAAACAATATCTGCAATGGCTTGTGTATCAGCAGCAGAACCAGATCTACAGCAATAAATGTTGTCTGTAACTTTGGTGAGTTTATCGGTGACACGATTGGCAATATAGGCCCTACAAATAATGAAAAAATTAGTTTACATGAAATCAAATTCTTTTTTATTTTACATACCCTGTAGTAGTCCTGGAATCGGCACCAATTACAACACCACCATCAAACTCTGCTGCCATAATTGATGTCTAAAACGATACATGATTAGTATTAATAGTAATTTACGATACAAGTAACGTTATGAAGGCTTTTACATTACGAGAGGAAAGTTTGAAAGCACGAGCGACGTCAGGAGCGAGTGCTTTTAAATTCTCGAGTAATGTAAAAGCAAATAAAGTTACGTGTGTCGTAACACGGTTTATTTTATCCTATTTATATATTTGTTTAGTTTAAAAAAATGTTTAATAACCGTCAAAAAGAGAAATCATGTTTGTTTGCCAATATCACCATAGCAACGAGTTGCATTAAGATACATATGACAACACTAGTGTTGTTAAGAATTTCTTAACAACACTAGTGTTGTTAAAGGTACCTTAACGTTACTCGTTGCTAAGGAGTTATTGCCATGTTAACATTATAGGATAAAATAAAAAATTAAAGTGTTCCTCAATAGTGTAGGGTATAGTTATATGCAAACGCGGCCGAGGGCCGCCGAAGATGGCTGTGTCGCCACGAAATAGCTTACAAAACATAATAATAGTCTAAAGAAATCTGTCTACACAGCTAACTTTATATATTTTGCCCCAGGGTGTTTATCAGTTACAGTACAAATTTACACAAATAAGTATCAAGTATCGTCGCTAGATAAAGTAAGAAACAGTTTATTAATACACTTTTTCTACGTCCGTTATAAAATGTATAGTTTTTTTCATTAATTTGGGTTCATAAAATATGTGATTCCTGAACTCTATAAACAGAGTGAAAAAAAATGCCATAACGGTTCATTTTTTCACTCTTTTGCGTGAAAAAAAGTGCCGTAGCGGTTCATTTTTTAACGCTACTATAAAATTGTTCGCGCAAAGTGTGTCATGAACGCTTCGCAACACGCCGCGAGTTCCGCCGATAAATGTCAAACATTCGTTTCTGATCAAGAAAACTTGATGATTATTATTTTTTTCATTTAAAAAAAGTATCATTACTTATTAAAATTGATATGGGTTTTATCGAATTTATTTAAAGTTACGGACGTAGAAAAAATTTTGTATGAAACTCGTGAGTAAAGCAACTTTTTTTCACTTGTACGAATTGCCGCACTCGCCTTCGGCTCGTGTGGCAATCTTTCCTACTCGTGAAAAAAAGTACTACTTTACTCACTTGTTGCATAAATAACTATTCTTCCAGCAGTTTAAAATAGCAACTACTAAACAAATTAAAAATGGATGACGATCCAATCGAGTGTCAACGTAGATTGGCTACAGAGAGAGAAAGAACTACTAAACGCTAATATTCAAAATCCTTAAACTTCATATAAATGCGTTAGTACTAATACATTACATCTACTTTGCTTAAACCCTAAAAGTCTTATAAATCTATCAATGAACAAATTATACTCTTAAATTGAATAGCAATTAATACCATTACATATTTGGAAAGCATTCACATTTGATCAATATGAGGTGTCTTGGAGAACCAATTAAGAAATTTGAATCAATCTACTTTGGTTTGATAATTGATTCTCCAGAGAAAATGACCACGCATACTTATAAATAACGAGATGATAGTTGGTCCACACAGGCACTTTATGTATGGTTCTGTATTTTACTCAAATAAATTATTTTCTCAAATGATACACCAATTTTTCTGTTTCATGCTAATTAAATAGGACGTTTTTCAATCAAAACTGGAAATTGAAAATACTTACACCTGTGCTGTGGGGAGCACTCATCCAATCGGAAGAATGCATATTTACTGCTCCCGAATAAACATCTACCATTTTGTACCGTTTACGACTTTGCTATCTGTTTAACAACTTGCAAATCACCGGACGCAAGCAGAGGTTAGGAAAATATGCTGTTGTCATTCAACGATCGGTGAAAAATCAGTGTTGCCAATGCAATTTCGAAATGCCTGTAGTCAAGAAAATTATAATAGGTAAGCTTAATAAATATCTTATTTTAATTCGACATAATATATGTTATTACTATTACATTAATAATACACAGTGTAATTAGAGTGAAACCATAAAGAATATATAGAGCAGAAAGAATAGAAAAAAATCAAAATGGTAAATTAATGGTAATTTTCCAGTTACTGATACTAAACAATACGCATGCGCGAAAATCATGCGGACGGTGTGGTATGTTGACGGGTCTCCTTATTTTAATCTGGGTATTTTCATTTACAATAATTTGCAACTATTGGTGCTTATACTATATGCAAGTTAATGGCTGCAAGGGGTAGGTGCTTATGCTTAGGTTAGGGTTAGTTTAAGTTCCCCCCCCCCTTTAGACCGATTGGTAGTTTAACCCCCAGTAGTTTAATAATTTTTTATTTATTTTACGTCAGTGTAGTGAGACAAGAAATCCGGCAATGTTGCAAAAATTGGTCCGAAGTTGTTGCGTTTACTTCAGTCCATTCATTAGTATCAGTAACTGGAAGATTACCAATTAATTATTATATTCAAAACATATTTCTTTGATGCAATGTTTAATAGTTTACTTACGGATATTTATTATAGATAATGTAAATGAATCGTTCATTTTCTTGAATGTTTCGTGCATTATGCAAATCTACGAAATGGTTACTAAGATTACCTGTTGGTTTAGAAAACATTGACTCCAGATGTCAGTGACATTCAACAAAACAGAAATTTGCAAATACTGGTAAGTTTTTTAAAAATAATAAAATTCAATATTGTATAAACGCCGGTGATTGGGACACTCGGCTGCAAGCCTCGAGAGACAAGCAACGTTGGCTCCGGCCTAAAGTTGTATAAAGTAACATTCGCCATAGAGATAAAATGAATGGTACTTTGAGTGACGAGGGTAATTTTTGAAATAGCAAGCTCATATGCATACACAGCTAAAGGATCTCTAAGTAGAGGGCCAGTTAGACACAGTACAACGAATACAAATACTACTAATAATATAATAATAATAATACATTTATTTTCAATAATATACCAGGGTTGCAGCAATTAATAGTACAGGTTGCTTCTGACACCAGGGTGAGTGGGTTTCCAGCTGAAGGTGATGAGGTTAATTCCCTTGTGGTAATCCTTTATTTTGGTCACTCTTTTGGTAATCCTTTTGAATGAACTATATTGAATTTATTTACTTTATTGACTTCAAACGGGTTAATTAAGAATGTTGTAGGATCTAGATACCAATAAAATACTTTTATTAATAGAATAATACACGAAAATACATGAATATGATAAGGAAAGGCCAGTTCTTTTATATCATAATTGCCCTCATTTACTTTTTAACCAATGAAATCGAATAATGTTGATGACATGATCCAATAAAATTCTAATTACGATGCGTAAAGACCACGCTCCATGTTATGCATGGCAATTCACCCTGGGTGGTATCTAATCACATAATACATCATGTTGGTACTGTCCAGCAACGAGTTACTACATTGTCCATAACGTATAAAACGTCAGTTATTGCCGGACTTAAATAGTTTGCTCCTGAATTCGATCTGTTCGCATTGTCGGATAGTGTTAGTGCTTTCATCAGTAATAGTATTCATAGGCATTTCTTAAAATCTCAGTACGCTCATTTTTACTACAATTATTGTGGCACAGATTAATACACGTCTGACACTTGGTGTCACTAAATTTAATTTTTCAAATTATGAAGTGTAAACTTTCTATTCGGCCAATTGTTTTCTCGAATCTAACTCGTGACTGAATTTTCCTAGGCAATTATTGGTGTCTGGATTACTCTTGCTTTTTGCTTCTAGAAAATCGTTTCCCCGCAACGAACAATTGCTTGTTGCGGCGAAACACAAGATCCTGATGCTAATAATTGCCAGCAAAATCATAGGCACTTGTTAGATTACTGTTGATTATCATATGTTGACATATGATGACGTATCAATGTTAAGTCAAAGGGTTTATTGTTTTAAGGGCACCCAACAATATACCGTGGGTCCCGTTTCAAGCACACATCATAGGAAATTTCCCTGTAAAATTTTCAATTTCAGATTGTATATTATTGAATTAAAATGATCAGAATAAAATTAGAATCATTCCTTTACCTACTAGCATAATTTTCGAGTTTGTATTTTAGTTTTCTCTTTAGTTTCATTTGAAATATGGCTTAAAAATTGTTCTATCCCAGCTAACACAGTAAAATAACAACGCCGGCTAACTTGTCCTTCAGTTATTATACAGGGTGTTTCAGAGCTCTGGGAACGGTCAATCACGTGCTTATTTTTCAAAATTTTGAAAAATGTTTTATACGAAAGTTGTGTATAATAGTGAGCTGCACGCCCTAAAAATATTTAAATTTATACAGGGTGTCTCATAACAAAGTTACAGACCAAACTTATGTTATTTTAAATGGAACACCCTGTATATTTTAGCATTTTTGGATTCCTTGTTACTTGGAGATTAATATGACCTAGGCTGTGGGGATTGAAACCGGGCCGTTCTTGTGTTATTGAGTTGTTTATGAAAAAATTTGAACAAAATTGTTAAAGTGCTCCCCTGAAACTAATAAAGATAATTCATTCTTAGTTAATGGTAAAGTTTAGTTGAACTTTAGTCTTCAAAATTACTTTATCAACCAAAACATAACTCAGCATATTATACAGGGTGATAGCCATTCGCAAACTGCACAATTTCTATTTTTTTTAAACGGAACACCCTTTATATTATTTCATAATTTAAAAGTTCATTAAGTAAGCTTTCGTTTTATATAAGGTTTCGTATATTTGAAGTTGATGGCTACTCTAATATTTCAAAATTCGTTGGTGATTTGCATGTTTTTATTATTAGTTTTAAAATCTAGGTACCAATCATTTTAAATAAAAAAATTTAAAAATATTTTTTCGTCCTTAATCGCGAAATCATGCAGATTGAATGCACCCGAAATATTACCCTAAAACGTGAAAGCTGTGTTGCCTATATGAGTAGTTGTACTAATTTGATTTAATCCCCCTCCAGGCGGCCATTTAACGTACTTCCGTTGGGTATCCACTCGTTAAGTAAATGCGAAAAGAAAAAGTAGATAAATAACAGTAAGAAGCAATAATTTCAAATGCAATAAAAAACTATGTGGATTAAAAAAATTGAAGGTGAAAAAAATCGTAAGAATTGGAATTCTATAACTTGTAGATCCTCCTCTAGTTATAACTGTTTCCATTTGTCTGGGTATGCTATAATCAAGTTGTGAATGGTTTCCTGGGGAATAAACTAGTTTTGTTTTAGTTAATCCCATAGATGCTAGATAGCAACAATCCAGATCCAACCCCATCTATGGGGACAAAACAAATCAAAAACTTGTCCAGATAACACATAATTTTCATGAATTTTTCAATGGTTAAATCTTTCAAAGAATAAGGTTTTTATCCTTCTAACTCCCTAACTGGGCTATAACTCCACAACATTTGAGGTAGGATTCATCCGAATATCAAGACTATGCTCTTCAAATCCTTCCTCTTTCATATTTTAAAACCCTTTGACACAATTTGTGGCTGCAATGGTTAAATGTACTGGTATATTTTGGTTTATATGTAGAAGCGAGTGTCCACGTTTATATTTGTTCGCCCACTTCAACTGAATTATATATTAATTTTCAATTTAAGTATTCGCTACAAATAGTTAAAATGTCTATCACTTGCGGTCAGTGCCAATTGGTTATTCCTCCTAGGAATATATCTTCATCAATGAAATGTTCAGAAAGATGTGCTAGTTGGTTTCATGCCAAAAGTGTTAACTTATCAGATAACTACTTATTACCGCTCTGAAGATAAGAATAATAGTGGTCCTAAATGGATTTGCCCTAAATGTGATATTCCCACCACATCGTTAATTAAATCTCTTTTTTGTTCAGAATTCGGTGCATTCAAGGAAGAAATTAATTCAAATATTTCTCTGATTATGGAAAATATGCAAATTATGAGCAGTAAAATTGTTAATCTAGAAAGCGAAAACAAATTATTAAGAACCGAAATTAAAAATTAAAAAAATAAACCGAATGGAGATAATGTTCTTTATGAAGTTATTGATAGACAGGCACGCCTAAATAATTTAATAATATGTAATGTTCCTGAATCTAATGCAACGGATAATGAGTCTAGAAAAAAACATGATTTAGACGAGTATATAAAGATGTCTTTCTCTATTTCGATAGTTCACCGATAACAATTGTACGATTGGGGCGCAAAACTAATAAATGTCGCCCATTAAAACTAGTATTCGAAAATTGGCAAGCTGTTTGAAATATATTAAAAAATCGCAAGAAATTGAAGGAATTGTTTCCTACTTTCAATATTAAAGCAGGCTTAACTATCTCCCAATGTCAAGAATTAAAGAATCTGAATTCTGAATTATCGATTCGTAAAAATAATGGTGAGACTAATGCTTATACAGTATATTTTTTTTATCGTGGGCCATAGGAGTTTACATGCTAAAAATTATACCTTGTTTCAATGTGAATTTTACCAAAAATTGTTTAAGGAAATTTTCGTTAGTAATAAATCAATTATTTTCCACATGATGCGCTGCATTAGAATAACTTAAACATGTTTTATTCCATTTAAAAATTATTTAATATAAATAACTGAGCAAAAATAATCAAAGTACCTTGAATTTACGAAATGTCAGATTGATTAGTGAGGCAAGTAATCAAACGGATTTATACTAGAAAATGTCTGTCTATACTGTTAAAGAACTGGTGGAATCTGTAACGGCAATTATAAGAGGTTTGTCCAGCAGGGAAATAGTTATATTTTTCTACATGAAGTCAGGGATTTTTTATTTTAGGGAAATAGTTGACAACTTTTCTGCAGCGTATCCCGATCGTCCGGTTCCGAGCAAAAGCACTTTTTAATGGAACAAAACATGTTTAAATTATTCTAATTAAGCGCATCATGTAGAAAAATAATTGATTTATTTTACTAACTAACATTTGCTTCAAAATTATATGATAAAATATACATTAACACAAGGTATAATTTTTAACATGTAAAATCCTATGGCCCACGATAAAAAAAACATACGGTATAAGATATTCTAACAATGGTCCTGTTATAATATCCGATCGACCTTCTGACGCCTTACCATGCCCAAAGAATCATCTCACAAAAAACTAAGAGTTTACTATCATAATGTTGGAGGTATCATAACAAAACTGGTCGACTTAATGCATAATATAAACTGTTCATCTTATGATTTAATTATTTTAATAGAGACCTGGCTAGATGATTCCATTAATAACAGTGAATTGGGATTAGAAAATTATATCATTTATAGGCAAGATCGTACAACGGACACAAGTTCAAAAACTAAAGGTGGTGGTGTTCTAATCGCCGTTAAAAAATATATAAATTCGTACAGAATTAATTTACAGACAATTTTGAATGAAGAATTATTTATTAGAGTTAACAAATGCGCCATAATTGGGGCTTTATATATTCCACTGTCTTCTAATCTTATTTCTTATGAAAATCACTGTGTTTCTGTTAATAGTATTCTGCAATCTTATTGTAATGATTCAGTCCTTCTATGTGGAGACTATAATTTACCCTCTGCTTGCTGGTCAGTCAATTCAAATTCTGTAATATCTCCTACAAACCCTTGCCTCTCCGCACAAACTTTTGGTGAATGTTTTATATTCCACAATCTCTTTCAAATTAATTCTATACCAAATTCAAGAAATGTTTTCCTCGATTTATTTTTTTCAAATGTAAATGCAATTAATGTAAATCAATCATGTGATCCTATTTGCACGAACTCAATTCATCCTATAGGTTATGAGTTATACTATAGGCTATACTACTTATAATTTCAAATTAGGGAATTTTAAAGCAATTAACAATTATTTTGCTTCCATTAATTGGTCATATCTTATCGCTTCTAACAATCTTGATGATGCTGCAATCTTATTTAACAATATAATTCATTCCCAAAATAAAAATTAAAAATACCCAGTACCCAATTTGGTTTAATAGTGAACTTATATCATTAACTAAAGAAAAGAAACACGCACATTTAAGATATAAACAAACTTCATGTCTCGTGGATTATGAAATGTTTTCATCACTAAGATCCCGTTGCAAGAATTTAAGCGAAATTCTCCACAAAAATTATCTATTTAATGTTGAAAATCAGATTAATTCCAATCCAAAAAGATTTTGGTCATTTGTTAATGAATATAGACGCACTAACGGATATCCATCATGTATGCATCTTGATAAGTAAGTCTGATAATGGTAGTGATTGCGTTGATTTATTTGCAGTCTATTTTTCTTCGGTATATGTTGAGGGCATACGAGATGTTCCCGATTGTAATTATAACACTTCAGTTAACTGTTCGCCCATCGTAATTTTGACTCCTGACGTGTTTAATGCAATTAATAACTTAACAGACAGTTGCAACTCTGGTCCAGATGGCATACCGCCATTTTTCTTAAAAAAATGTGTGTTTACTCTGACTACACCTATAAAACTTCTGTACGATGCATCGCTACACTCAGGAGTTTTTCCCAGCATTTGGAAATCGAGCTACATCACACCTCTGTTCAAGTCAGGAGACCGGGGCACTATTAAAAATTATGGATTGCTATCCAGTCCACAGTACCAAAATTATTAGACAGCTTGGTGGCATCGCAGTTAAAATGGATGTGTCGAAACATCATAATTGATGAACAGCAAGGTTTCATTTCTGGACGATCTACAACCACAAATTTGTTGCTGTTTAATACCTTTCTGACGGATGCATTGGAGACTGGTTCACAGGTTGATGCTATCTACACGGACTTTTCAAAGGCGTTCGACCGTGTAGATCATGGGATCCTTATATCAAAATTTACTGGGCTAGGTTTTAATAGCAGATTAATTGATTGGGTTCATAGTTATCTAAGGGATAGAACACAGTATGTCAAGATTGAAAACCATGTATCTAAGGCAATCTGTGTAACCTCCGGTGTGCCGCAGGGTTCTCACTGTGGACCACTGCTATTTTCATTATTTATTAATGATATTTCGTCTATCTTAGCTTCATGTAGATTTGTCATGTATGCTGATGACCTTAAGATTATTAAATCAATCAAAAGTATTACTGACTGTGTTGCTTTACAGATAGATCTTACTTCCCTGTCAGATTGGTCTGAACTTAATCAATTAAACCTTAATATTCAAAAATGTTTTAAAATCACCTTTTCACGCAAAAAAATTAGTATCAATTTTAATTATTGTATAAACCATGATGTATTAGATGACATTTCTTGTATTAAGGATCTTGTAGTTTTCTTTGATAAGAAATTAACATTTAGACCTCACATTAACTTAATTGTAAGTAAAGCTTGTAAAACTCTCGGATTTGTTAATCGCTTTTCTACTCATTCCTCCCCTTCTACTATTCGTTATCTTTATCTAGCATTAGTTCGCCCACTATTAGAATATGCTTCACCTATATGGTCAACGTCTTTTACATGCAACGATTTATCAATTGAGAGAATTCAAAATAAATTCCTAAGGCTCTATATGTTCCGAGCACAAATAACTCATGACAGTCTGCATTGCCTTTTAAATATTCCAACTCTTTCCGCTCGAAGAACTATGGCTGACCTATGCATCATTTATAATTTAATTAATGGCAATATCAATTGTAGTGAACTGTTGCAAATATTAGCTTTTAACTCCTTACCATAGATTTCCATAGATCCGGGCATTTATTTAGAATTCCATTCCACCCATCTAACTATGGAATAAATAGCCCTATGTGTCATGCAATGATTATTTTTAATTCTCTCTCGAGTAAGATTGATTGATATTTTTCATGTACCAATTCATATCTTTCGGAATCGTTGCATGCTACTATTATCCGATAACATTGCCAATTAATTCTTCCACAGTTGAAATTTTAATCTCATTTTCTTTTTCCTCTATTTTAGGTTTATTAGAGTTTGATTACATTATATTTTGTAAACTGGTATAATTTTGTTTACATTATTTTTAGAGCATTTCTTATTTTTATGTATTTCTTTGTAAAAAGTTGAATTCGTCAATAAATGTATTATTATTATTATTATTTATCTAATATATACTATTACTCTTTTATCTAATGGAATGGGTTCAATACAGCTGTATATATTTTCAGAAACGAAGATATCGAGACTATGATGGGCTCTGAGACTTACAGCCACAACAAGGAATATCATGAAATCATCAATAATAAGGACTCGCTGAGAAGATGCGCCGAGAAATTACTAAATAATATCATAGATGAACTCACACTGGGTGTAATTTTTGACACACACAGGAAAGCTAGGATGAAGACGGTCGATTTGGATGAAACAGGAACGCTGCTCATCGAAGACGACATGCCTCCAAACGTTGACATATTTGGCCATAGCAACGTGAAGAAGATGCAGGAGTGCGAGTGCCCTAACTGTGATCGTGTCGTGTCAGCATCGCGGTAAATATAAAGATACTTGATTCAAAAACTGCTTACATGAGGCGAGACAGAAATCTGAGACATCGAAGAAAAAAAACATAACACACAAAAAAGTGACTAATCAAATCTGTCTTCGTTTATTTGATTCACAATTGCCCAGTGATTTTGTATAATTAGATACCAATATAGACATACGTGCCCCAGTACATCTATGAAGCAAACATGTACAACATGCCGTTTTATACCCTCGTCGTTTTATTGTACATTAATTCCTAGCACGATATCTCACTCGAGACCTCGAACCGAGCGAGCAAGCCTACGACGTACGTTAGGCGGGTACCCACACGTAACCTTACGTAACCTGTATCAGTTGTTATTTGTTTACAGTTTATTCTGTGAGTGAGTTTTTAGTTGAATTATCTCTTTATACTAGCAAAATGGGCCGGAAGTGCATTGTTTGTGGTGCTTCCCAAGAAATTTAATTGGCGATGTCATTCCTTACTTTCGTTTATTGGAACTTTTAATTTTAGCGCCTTATTTACTTTGATTTGAGAAGGGGTATCCCAGTACTGCTATTGGTTCATGGGATTCGCGATCGCGAGAAAGAAAGATGTATGCCCAGGTACATTATCTGAGTGAGATGGCCCATAAAAGTACCGTGCATTTCATATGTTGTGATGTTGGCATCCCAAATCATTCAACACTTGATATCTACTATATCGGGTGTGTATAAATTGGCGGATCTACATGTGACGATATTCTTTCAAAAATTCTAAGCAGCTTATCTTAATTCTAAAATGTTGTACCATGCTTCCTGGGTCTTCACAAGGTCCTCAAAGTTTGAACATCCAGTCGTTAAATATGCGTTATTATTCGTTATTAATTTACAGAAAACCTTGCAATTTTGATAGTATAAATAGCTTGAAAATTATTTGTCAGTGTGCGCTATCTTTCTATTTCAAACTTGTATTTTTAACACTTCTTAAATAGCAGATTTTTATAAAAAATACGTTCGGCAATGTGACACCCATTTATGTCATCTTGACACAAATAATTCATTCAAACTTGCTTGTTCCAGGTTTGTGCCAATTCTGCTTTTCTCATTATTATCAGTTTGTATTAGTGCCCGCGCTTCAATGTATTTGTGTTTTTGTGTTATTTTCGTTTTGTTTTGTTCAATTACAATGGATTTTACTATTTATTCAAAATCTGTTTTACCTTGCATCTGTAAATAAACCCCGCTCTATCTATCTATTATCTTCTACTCTGAACCATGAGATTATTGATAAAGAGGGCAGCTCGTGAATGCTTTGTTGCCAAATGTACATTTCTTTTAAATGGCTCCTGATGGCCTATGAGGCATGGTAGAACATTTTTTCATCGACTTTTTCTATTCAGAATTTTAGGAAGAACACAACGCCCGTGTAGGTTACCCGCCAATTTATACACACCCTATATATAAAATCACTGCAATTACCAAACTATCATTATTTTACACATCACTTGATTATGGCCCAAGCTACTACCGTGGACAAAAAAATGACACCCCTAATTTTATTAATGTAAATATGACTTCATTTGACAAACTTGTAAACGTCAATCTTGTCAGATATGTGTTAATCATATAGATATATGAACATGAATTGAATATGCCACACTTAAGTAACACACAGAAAGCTCAAATTGCTATGCAGGTCAAATGTGGCAAATATATCAATGATGTAGCAGCTGAATTTAATGTAAGTAGACGTACACTGCAAAAAATTTCAAAAATGTGGAGGAATGAAAGGCGATTGGAGCAGATTAAAGGTTTGGGCTACCCAAAGACCTTGAAGTGCAGATAAACTCTGGCACGAAATCAAAGCATGTTGGGAGGCAATACCTTTTTCCTATATTACGAATTTAATAGCATCTATGCCTAGTCTAAATAGTGCATAACATTTTTTCTACGACCGCTTTGAAAAAGAAACATAAGTATAATTAAATATAAAAAGCAATAATACATACAGACTGTACCGTGGTCAGCCATGGAATGTCGTATCCATGGTAACGGGTCAATAAAAATTGTGCAACGTGACGTTTAGATAGTTGTTGTAAATACTTTGCCGTACTTTGCCGCGTGTTGCTATAGGTACTTTGTCGCTCGCTCCTCGGGAAACGTCTACTTTGCGTTGACAAACGCAAGCGCAAACGCCTTCTTTTTATATCGGTCGTAGAAAAAATATTAATTGTTCTACGACAATTAAAAAAAAAAAATTAATTTGAAACCATACACTGTGTTGGTGTTTTATTAAATGATACCATGAAGTTTCAACAAGTAACAGCCTCATCGATCCAATACATTATTATCACGTTTAGATTTACTGTATTGCTAATTTTTACTGTCACTGTCAAATATTAAGGTTACATAAGTCAAATTCACAACACTAAAAAATAAGAAACAATAGACACATGACAAATTAGGGGTGACATTTTTTTTGTCCACGGTAGTATGTTCTCGAATGATATTACCATGACATTTCTAGAATACGGTCATCTCATTGGTAACTAATAGTGGACAGGACATATACAGTGAGATCAGAAAGTCGAAAGTAGTTGGCAGCACATTTTCTGAAAATCCCTATAATAATTTAAGTAATCATTTAAGGGCAGTGCATGTGCATTTTATTTATTTTGACGTCTTGTCATTTTTGACGTTACTTGTTTTAAAAACTATCTGTAAAACAAAAAAAAAAAACACAAGACATCAAAATAGACAAAATCCTTATGTACTACACTAATCCATTATTTTTATTATTATTCCTATTTTCAGAAAATGTGCTGCCAATTATTTTCGACTTTCTGATTTCACTGTACTGTGAGACCAAAACGTCGAAAATAGTTGGCAGCCCTTAAAACATAAGGTAACAAAATTTCAGTGGCGTCACTAAGAATGGGAATTTTGGCATGAGAAACCCTGAAATTTGAATAATAAGATAATGAATCTTAAATGTATCATTAATAGTCATGACCAGTTCTGAAAATAACAGCTAATGTTTAAAATAAACAAAATTGGCAGATAAAAACCCAAAAATATTTTTAAAGCAATAATAATAATAAATTTTATTAATGTTTATTATTATTATTTCAATTGTTTACATAAGTCAGTCTTATTTTATTAACACTAAACGTTAAAATAAACATTGAATATTGTAAAGTTAAATTGACATAACACATTCACATAACAGATGGAATGTGATTGATTTATAAAAAAAAACATATTAAGATATATTAAAATTGAATTGTTATATAGTGATTTAAAGCAACATATACTTGATAAACAAGTGCTGCCAAATCATATATATTGTAGTAGGCTTTGCTTATTAAATATTGCCTAATTTTGTGTTTGAACAATTTTATATCAAGAATTCGAATATGTTCGGGAATCAAATTAAAAAAACTGGGTGTGTAGTGACGTGGTCCATTTTGTGACTTTGTGAGTCTACACGTTTCGGGTCTTAGATATTCATTATTACGAGTATTATAATTGTGAAATGTATTGTTTGATAGATATCTTTGTTGGTTTTGTTTTGCCCATGTTAAGCATTCATATACCGGGTGACCCAGCGATCTGTAAAAGCCCCATAACTTATTTGCTATTTGAGATATCGACTTCTAGTTTTCCTGAACTGGTATCGACACTTATTCTACATATTTTAAAAATATGTATGTTTTTGTACAGGGTGTCCCAATGTACATAACAGACCAAAGTTATGTTTTTTTAAATGGAACACCCTATATTTTATACTTTATTTTCAATCCTCTTGAAAAGCTGATAAAAATGGTATTAGATAGTATGGGTCTATTATGGACGATTGGTTAGTTATGGGCAAATTTGTAGCAAAAACAAGGACACATTGAAAAAGTTGCAGAAGCGCTCCTAGCAATGCTAGCGTCGTTTTTTATACACTAAAGAATTTTCCACATCATGAAGAATAATACAAATCGGCTTTGGTTCTTTTTTGTTCATACTGCTATACAGGGTGTCAACATACGCAAAATAATAGATAACTATTTTTTTTCAAATGGAACACCCTATATATCTTGCCACCAATGCATGGAATTTTTAATAAGCTTTCCAATGATGTACAATTTGTATAATGAAATATGAAGGATTCTTAAGATTTATCCAAAAAACCTTTTTCTTTTGTCACCTCCTGCTCATTTTTGGATTTTCAGCCAAAACTATACATTTTCTGAAAAAATAATAAGAGATCAAAGTTGTAGAGCTGAAAATTTTAGATCGATATAGGTCTTTCGACTTTTCCAATAATGCGTGCATTGCCCGCCAGAGTGCGCAAAATCGTGACCGTATATGCATTTTAGCGTTTTTCTCAAATTTTTTGTTAATTAATTGCACTATACTTCATTTTCCACGTCCTCTAGCAGAAAAACGGGTAATTATAGAATTATTTAAATGACCTACATTGATTGAAAATATTCCGCTCTATAACTCTCAAATGAAACAATTTTTGCCCAAATGGCATAGTTTTCGCTAAAAATGCAAAAAAACGCAAAAATTGATATAGATATTTTTAATTTGCATTTTTAGGGAAAACTATGCGTTTTTTGCAAAAATTGCTTCTATTAAGAGTTGTAGAGCGAAAAATTTTGAATCGATATGAGCCATTTTAATTTCCCTATAATTTTCCGTTTCTCTGCTAGAGGGTGAAGAAAATAAAGTATACTGCAATTTATTAATAAAAAAATTGAAAAGAAAACGCTAAAATGCATATACGGTCACGATTTTGCGCGCTCTGGCGGGCAATGCACGCATTATCTTAAAAGTTAAAAGACCTATGTCGATCGAAAATTTTTCGCTCTACAACTTTGGTCTCTTATAATTTTTCCTGAAAATGCATAGTTTTGGCTGAAAATCTAAAAATCAGCAGAAGGTGACGAAACAAATATGTTTTTATTGATAAATCTCAAGAATCCTTAATATTTTGTTATACAAACTGTATATCATTGGAAAGCTTATTAAAAATGCCATCGATTAATGGCAACTAATATAGGGTGTTCCATTTGAAAAAAAATAGTTATCCATTGTTTTGCTTATGTTGACACCCTGTATAGCGCGATCAATAAAAGAGAACCAAAGCCGATGTGTATTATTCTTTATGATGTGGGAAATTTTCTAGTGTACAAATAATGATGCTATCTTTGCTAGGAACGTTTCTGCAATGTTTTCAATGTGTACATGTTTTAGCCACAAATTTGCCCATAACTAACGAACCGTCCATAATAGACCCATACTATATTATACTATTTTTATCAGCTTCTAAAGAGGGATGAAAATAAAGTATAAAATATAGGGTGTTCCATTTAAAAAAACATAAGTTTGGTCTGTTATGTACATTGGGACACCCTGTACAAAAACATACATATTTTTAAAATATGTAGAATAAGTGTGGGTACCAGTTCAAGAAAACTAGAAGTCGATACCTCAAATAGCAAAAAAGTTATGGGGCTTTTACAGATCCCTGGGTCACCCGGTATGTATTGACCAGGTACAGTGAGAATACCAAACCTGCTAAATACATGCTTGAAGTCTTCTCTATAACCAAGGTTAAATATTATTCTGACTGCTTGTCTTTGTAGAGCAAATATTCTACTTGCACCTGTAGAATGACCCCACAACAAGATACCGTATGAAAAAATAGAATGTACAAGAGCAAAATATGCAGTTTTTACTACTTCACGCGACAGGCAGTTACTCAGGTTTCGTAGCAAGTATATGTTTTTGCTGAGTTTGTTTGCCAGATTTTCTACATGTACATCCCATTTTAAATTAGTGTCTATGAATAATCCTAGATATTTCGTGTGTTGTGTTAATAACAGATGATGTTCTTTTAATGAGAATATCATTCTTACTTACTTACATCATCATTCATACTTAATTTATTGTATGCAAACCAGTTTTTTGAGTCCATGGTAGCACAGCGTTCCTTTGCAATAACTTCATTAATATTTGTATTGTCAATAGAGATCGTGTTGTCATCTGCAAACTGTGTAATTTTCAAGCTATCTATTGTCTGAAAAGGCATATGGAAAATCATTCATATACAGTACACATAGCAGCGGGCCCAGATGGGATCCTTGCGGAACACCACATGTCACAAGTACTTCTTGTGATACGTTAGAGTTAAATGAAGTAATTTGCTTTCGTCCAGATAGATAAGACATTATCATTCTACAGCTGGGTGGTAAAAAGTTATAAAAGTAAAGCTTTTTAATCAGCGTACTATGACAAACGCAGTCAAATGCTTTAGTCCTTGAAATTGGTTATGACATGTGACTTATTTTCCAGACCGCTCAAGACATCATCAATAAATTTTACTACTGCTTGTACTGTGTTTCTTTCATTCCTGAAGCCAAATTGAGAATTTGAGAGTAAGTTATTCCTCTCTAGATAGTTTAAAATTTGTCTATAAAGAACCAATTCAAAATTTTTAGCAATAACAGGTATAATGGAGATGGGCCTATAATTATTAGGATCACTTGGGTCTCCTTTGTTAAATACAGGTACACATTTAGATATCTTGAGACAATCCGGAAATACATTTTCCCTGATGCACTGATTAATTAGCCTTGTGAGCGGTAGAATAATTATGTCTTTTATATATTTAACAATTTCTGGTGAGATACCATATATGTCTTGAGTTTTCTTATTTTTAATTAGATTTACTATATCTCTAACTTCAATAGTCGAAACCTCGCGAAATGCAAAATATTCAGAACTTTTTGGTGTTTTTTATCAACGTCATCATCATCGACTAGTAGGCGATGAATTTATATTGGAAATATTGGAAGTTATATTGTTAATAATTTCAATAAAATTTAAGTTAAATTCATCTGCTGTGATGTTAGTGGTTTTAGGCTTGTTGGTATTATTTAAATTTCGTTTATTATTAATTAACTTCCACATACATTTTATGTTACTATTTGATTGCTTTATGTGATTGTCGTTGGCATTTATTTTAGCTTGTTTGAGAGCATTTCTGTAATCGATCTTAAGTTTACTGCGTAATAACTTCATATTATCAGAAGGATTATTTAAATAAGTTTCGCTGACTAGATGTAATACTTCCCTCATCTGCTTTAGATTGTTGTTAAACCATTTTACATATGACTTTGTATCCCTGCCACTAACAGTTTTTTCAGGGAATGCTAGATTATAATTGTAAATTAGTATATCTACAAAATATTTTGCTTTTTGATTAGACCCCGAAATTGTTTCTAAAATACTAAAATCAACTGCTTGCAACAGATTAAAATATTTACATTTTTTGGGTACGGTTTTAGGTCGAATTTTAAAATAGCTTCTTGGTACAGAATTGTCTTTTACTGTTAGAGATAATGCAATTGCATCATGGTCAGATAATGTAACTGCATTGATTTTGGCAATTTCCATATTTGCGTAATTACTGAATACATTATCAATACAGTTGCTACCATGCGTTGCAAAATTTACTAAGCGCTCTGAACCATATCCTCGAAGAATATCTACCAATGTGTATGCTTTTACTTCATTATTTAAAAAATTGACATTAAAATCACCTGCCATTACCACAAAATACTTTTTAATAAGCAAAGCCTCTAAAACTTGATAAACAGTATTTACAAAAATGTTAAAATCACCTGTCTGTAGACAGTAATGAACATAGTTTGAATTTGTGGGATAAAAGTTCACAATGATTTTCTATTGATATTTCAGAATACCACTTTACATCCTCACAATGCATTTTAGGATTAATGAAATTCACACCACCATGTCTCGAAGATTTCCTACAGTAGTACGACACAGCTTCCATTTCATTCACCTTGCAAGATGCAGCTTCCTCGGTTGACATCCAATGCTCAGCTATCATGATTATGCTGTCTGAATTACCATTTTCGAAAAGAAATGTTCGATTTCATTAATTTTATTTATGATTGATTGGATATTGATGAAAAGTACATTATATTTTTCAATTTTTACGTTGCTGATCGCTTTGGCCGGAGTTTGGGGAAAAAACGCTCATAACGAATTCCTTAAATAGTTATTTAAGCAACAAGGAACGTAAGGACGTATTAACATTTGAGGTAGGCAAATACGAGCCGAGGCTCGTCGTCTGCCGAAAATGTTAATTGTCATTACGTTCCGTGTTGCTTATTATACTTTTTCCGCTACCGGAAATAAAAAAAGATCGTAAAATATACTAAAATACGGCTTGTAACTTGGGGTTAAAATGTTTATAGTCACCTATGCGTTCTATGGCAACCCAGCAACCGAGAAAACAACGTCGAATTTTGAAAGTGATACAAAGAAGCTGCGAATACTGCGTGTAGAACCTGTTAGCGACAAAATCGAAAAATGCGCCGTGTCACAACGCTTTTAAGCGTGGTTATGTAAAAAGGATGCCGATGCTATAGACGAAAATATGTTGCTCACCCATATGTTGGAGCGATACGTTTCTGTTTATTATTTTCCTAGATCCGTAAGTAGCAAATTAAGTTCAGTCGTCAAGGACAACAAACACCACGAATGTTATCAGCCACTTAAGTACCTGTAACCATGGATGCAATGCTTATTTACGTTGTTGGTAGCGGAAAAAAGCCATAAGATGTCAAAATTAACAAAATGTATACTGCACGACATCGGAGAATTCCAGACAGCCAATACTTGAATTATTATAGGGAAAATGTGCTGCCAACTATTTGATCTCACGATATATTCTTACATTTAATAGACTATAGTGTGCATATTTTCCAGGCACATTGTAGACTTGTTTGATATGCAGGGCCGCGCCAAGCGGGGGTTTTAGGGGTGCCCAGCACGCGGACGACAGGTCTTGGGGGGCGGCAGGCCTTAAGAGGCACCGGTCATTAGCCTGAAACATCGATGCTTGGCGCCCACTTAATCTCATTGGTTTTTACAATTTGCAAACTATTTATTTAAAATCGGCGCTCGTAGAAAATATCAATCCACCTAAAATACATTTTTTACGCAATACGTATGTTCGCGAAATGGGAGATGATTGTTTATTCTTTGCGTATGGATGCAAGCGCGAAATCCGCGAAAGTATCTCTTTGTTTATATCGAAATTCTTTCTTTTTAAATAATTTAGAGATCATGTTCATTTTCTCTACCCCCCTCTTCACATTGAAAGGGGGCGGCAATTTTTTCCTTGCACCCCGGCGGCAACATACCTTGGCGCGGCCCTGTTGAGATGTGTATGATACAAGCTTCAACAAATTTATAAATACATCCAAAGTTGTCCAAGAAGAATTTTGTGATTATTTTCAGATTTGCACCACATCTTGAGAATTGTATGGGCTTAGGACGAGTCCCATTGAGGCATACCAGCCGCAGGATTGTCAAGAATAGTGAAACAAATAACAGCAAAGATCGTGATGGTTCAGACTCTGGAGTCCCTAGTGACAATGAAGACGATGCTGATTGGATAATGGGCGACAAGCGAAGAAAGAAGAAGCAGAGGAATGGGACGAAGAAAGGAAAAGGTGCCTGTTTATAAAATTTTATTATAAAAGATCTAGTCTGTGCTTGGCATAAATTACATGGTAAATATATTTATTTCAACCTATCGTTATTATTTATTTGTGGATTCCAGGTGACAAATGTTCTCTACATAAGATAGTATTCTCAAGTTTTACCAAGCGAAGGTGTGGAATTGATTAGATTATACATAGGAATTTAACATGTAAAACCACATTTACTCGTATACATTTTACTGCTTCCTTGATTGTTTTAGAGAAAAAGTACAGGAGTAAAAAAATGTTCAGAATTTTAAAATCTATCAAATCCCATTTATATTGACAATCGATGTGCTTCCGGAGAGAAAAAAGACGGAAATTAAAAACTGACAACCGGTTTAAATAAATAACTAATTATTCGAAGAATAACATATATTCTCACATTAAATAAACAGTACAACATCGATTATCCGAACGTTGATAAACCGAATGACTGCTCGACCGAACTACTACGCCCGCCCATCTCGCGCATGCCCATCAGCTCCCGCGCTACAATCTCGCACTTGTCTCAACCTGTCACTTCCAAGTTGTTACTACTCGATTAACTACATTTTGCCGATTGAAAGTAAACTCTATTTAAAATGTCTATACGTAAACGTGTTGTCCTTTCTATGAAAGATAAATACGAGATTAATAAACGGTTAGAGGAAGGCGAATCTACAACCAAGTTATCCAACGAATACCAAGTTGGTTAGTCTACCATTGATGATGATGATGATGATGATGATGGTTTGTGGAGGGCGACCAAATGGTCGCAGCACTTAGACCATTAGTTGGTCCTTTGTGCCACCTCCTGAGTCCTACTCCTCAAGCCAACCCAAACTTCTTTTTGAAGTCAAGTAGTTGGCCGTGTGGAGTGTTGCCCAGTTGTGACCAATCTGTCCACTCCTCTCCGAATACGGACCACCTGAGTTGTTTGAGTGACTCACATTCACACATGATGTGTCTTAGGGTCTCCTCTTCTTGCTCGCATTTCCGATATAGGGGATCTTTTACCACCCCTATGTTATGGAGGTGCTTGTTTAGTTTGCAGTGCCCAGTAAGGGTACCGATTAGCAGCCACAAACTACTTCTTGCTACTCGAGGTAATTCGCTCAGCTTCGGTGTTGGTGAATGGATGAATTTTTTGGCGACCACATACTTGTCAGTTTGTAGCCATTCCATTTTGTGTTCTTCAAGGGAGTTTCCTTTAAGTATTTGGGAGATAGTGAGTGGTGCCTGTGTCAAAGCCTTAGAGCCTTCTCTTTTCAGGGCAGCCTATTGGCCCAGTCGTTCCCTTCATTATTTGAATGTCCCTTAATCCAGGATATTGTGACTCTGTTGGTTGCGGCGAGTTTGTCTAGAGCTTGCTTACACTCCAGTATTATGCTGCTGGCCACTCTTGGTCTCGATAGCGCAGCTATGCTTGATTTGCTGTTAGTGAGGAACAAAATGGATTTGTTCGAGACTGCCAGTTCCGATAGTTTCCGAGTACCTTCAAGTATCCCGAAAAGTTCCGTTTGAATAATCGTCACATTCCTACCTAGGGGGATGCTGAGTCTGAGGTCAAGTTCCTGGCCGTAAATGCCTGCCCCTGCGCCTTCATGATTCTTAGCCCCGTCGGTATAAACGGTGATTTCTGGTTTATCATCAATTTGATCTTTTATTTCGTATTGCCTCTTAAACAGGTGTCTCGGTGGGACACTGTTGAGGGATTCTTTGAGTTCAGGCATGGTTGATCCTGCCTCTCTCAGTATTTTCCGGTGTCTCACACCGTTTGCTGTCGAGCTCCACGTGCCATTTGCCTTTAGTCTTCGGGCTGTGCTTAATGCCACCTCCTTTACATGTATGTGAAGGGGCGTCAGGTTCAGTAGAGTTTCGATTGCAGCCGTGGGTGTTGTGCGCATTGCACCCGTCATGCCAATCGTTGTAGGTGATTTAGCTTCTTCCTGGTTACTGATTGGTTAGTTCTCGGCCACCAGGTTATCGCTCCGTATGTCAGAGCTGGTCTGACAATTGCAGTGTAGTGCCACCGGGCCACCTTTGGTTTAAAACCCCAGGTTGGTCCTAGCGCGCCTCTGCACTGCCAGAAGATGACACAGGATTTTTTCAGCTTGTGTTCTAGGTGGTTCTTCCAGTTAAGTTTGGAGTCCAGTATAATACCGAGGTATTTCGCCTCGTCTGCCAAGCATAACTGGTTGTTAAAAAGTTTGGGAAGTCTACCTGTGCTGATCTTCCTTTTTCTTGTGAACGGTACTAATTCTGTCTTCTTCGGGTTAACCAAGAGAGACGTTTTTTCGCACCATTCCTCTATGATTTTGAGAGCGTTCTGCATTAGGCTAGACAGAACACTCTCGTGTTTTCCAATGAGTAGGATTACCACGTCATCTGCGTAACCCACAGCATGGTATCCTGCGTTGTTTAGTTGCCGTAGTAAGCCGTCCGCAACGACATTCCACAGAAGCGGAGATAGCACCCCGCCCTGTGGATATCCTTTTGTGGCAGCTACTGTTTGGCTTTCTTTACCTATTGAGGCAGTTACAGTTCTATTCCTTAGCATGGCCCCGACCCATCCAATGATGGTTGTGGGGACCGCGTGTTTGTTTAGACCCTGTTCTATATTGGCGTAGGAGACTTTATCAAAAGCTCCCTCGATGTCTATGAAGGCTCCTAGGGCTGACTGTTTGTTTGCCAGCGATCCTTCAATCCTGCATACCACATGATGAAGGGCCGATTTTCCTGGCCTGTAGACAATGGCTTGGGTGCAGTTTGCTGTTCAAGCAACACTGCTCCCTGATATAATTGTCGCACAGAATCTCTAAGGTCTTTAGAAGAAAAGACATGAGGCTGATTGGTCTGAACGATTTGACTGCCGTGTAGTTAGTTTTGCCTGATTTGGGAATAAAAATCACTTTGGCCTCCCTCCATGGTCTCGGTACGTACTGCATTGCAATACATGCCCGAAACAGTCTGCACAGTAACGGCAGTATCTATACCAGACCCCACTGTAGTAGGGAAGGTACACACCGTCCGGTCCTGGCGATTTGAAAGGGGAGAATGATTTTATTGCCTATTCTATTTTGCTTTCGGTGACGATTTCCATGCTCATGTTCCAGTCCTCCACTGTGGAGAAGTGTTCTGAGTCATTTTGATGGTTTGCATCAGATCCGCTTTTGGAGTCAGGAAAGTGTGACTTCAGAAGCAGACTTAGGGATTATCGGAGGTCAGCAGTATAGGTGCCGTCCTCCTTTTTAAAAATGCCTGGCTGTGCACTGCGGCACCCAGATAGTATTTTCTTGGTGCGGACTGTTTCCGATACGGAGTTAATGCCCTCACAAAAGTTGCGCCACGAGGCCCTTTGGTTTCTCCTAAGGGTCATTTTAAAGTCCCTCTGGGTTCTCTTGAATGTGGCCCAGTCCTCCTCAAGGCGGGAGTTCTTTGCTTTGTTAAAAGCTTTGCGAGAGTCTGACCTTTTTTGGTCAAGCTCTGGGCACCACCAGGGAGGTTTGGCAGATGTGCCTGCCTTCCTGACGGGGCAGGTCTCTTGAGTCTAAAAGGCTGGTCTGTAGTTTCAGAGACAGTCTCTCAACTGCCTCCCTGTTTACAGGGTCCTGCCTGAAGACAACTTCTTCTAGGTGTTTGGATAGGCACTTGTTTACCATTACAGATAAACAAAAAAACAGAAGACGAGTATAAGTAACTTTATATCCCACCTTGATTCTCCTGACGGATCCATAACTCGTGAAATGATGAAACTTGCCTCAAACACGGATTTAGATGACGCTCTATATAAGTGGTTTACTCAAAAAAGATCCCAGGGGCAACCTATTTCCGGTCCAATTCTGTGTAAAAAAAGCAGTTCAATTCAACGGAAAATTCGGAGGTCCGTCAACGTTTCAAGCAAGAACAGGCTGGTTAAAACGATTTAAGTCAAGACATGGTATTCGTGAGCTTCAAATACAAGGAGAAAAACTGTCTGCTGATTCATCAGCAGCTGATTCATTTGAAATCAAACTAAGGGACATACTGAAGGAAGAATACGCTCTCGAAAACGTTTACAATGCAGACGAAACTGGACTCAATTTAAAAGCTTTGCCACGAAATACTCTTGCTTCACGTCGTGAATTAGCAGCACTTGGTCCTAAAATAAGCAAGGATTGTATCACTGCCTTAGTTTGTGCTAATGTTACTGGCAGCCACCGATTGCCCATTCTTGTCATTGGTAAAAGCAAGAAACTACGTTGTTTGAACGTTAATATGTCTGCGATGTCTATCGTTTACACTTCGCAAAAGAATGCTTGGTTGGATTATACAATTTTCATGGAATGGTTTACGGGAACTTTTATAGCCTCTGTAAAATCCCATCAATTAAAAAAAAGAACCTTTATTGGCATATAATTTAAGGCGGCCTTTCGTTTATTTTAGGTATATGGTATGCGAATGCAGACGATTACTAGTGTATAGGGCTTTTAAAAAGTACGAAGTCTAGAATCGAAAATCCGATGGCAGGGTAAAGGCAAAGAACCAAATAATTCAATAACAAATTTTCAAGTAAATATATTAATTGCAAGTGATAATTTACCACATAATAATAGATGCGATAACAGAAAATCGATAATTAATGGGGTAGCTTGACATTACAACAATGTTTTGCATTGTCATAATCGATAACAGAAAAACGCTAATTAGGTGAGTAGCTTTTAAGGTTATAAAAACATGATGTTCATGACGGTACGTCACTGTCATTAAGTTTTAATTTTTACAATTACTCTTGTAGCAAACCAAACCATTCAGCTTGTAATAAACCATAACTTTTCCTGATCCTTATTATTATTTCATTCGATAAATTATCTACCCAAATATACCGCGAGCTTGGATGAATTATCAAAAACACATTTTTTTCGTACCTTTTACCTTTTAGTAATTCATCTCGACATAACATTTGTTGTCAACAAAAGCTCTCGGTTAATAACCAGACAACAAATGTTATTGTCTCGTTAAATTACTAGGTAACAAGGTACTCAAAAAACGATTTTTTGATAATTAACCTCGATCTAGGTATATTACTACCGATAATAAATTGACAAAAACAAATTAATGCGCAGAACGCGTATATAAATACCGATAACTAGAGATGATAAATTGTGGCAAGAGGTGATGCTACCCAAATTTACAGTTTTGCTGCTTGCGCCGTTTTACTTCTTTTTTTGTTGTTATAACAAATTTTCTTTTTGGCCATTGTTCCTAAAATTAATAATTATAAAAATCTTATTTTTTCGATTGGATCAGGAAAGGAGTAGGAATGGGGGATGGCCCAAGTGGTGCCATACCTACTATACCTCATTTAATAACCAGGCGGACTAAACGCGAAAGTCACGTTTACACTATAAAAAGTAACCAGAAAAGTAACCAGACATGTTTTGGCGGTAAAAATAAAATGATTTCAATTTCTTTTATCCATAACATTGATTCAACATTTATACCAACACATAAATTAATTCTAGGCATACTTTCTTGATCATATACTCAATGATGTAGTATATAATATTAAAATAAGTATGAGACCCTCTTAAGAATTTAGGGGCATACTGAAAAACTCAAGTTGTACATATATTTATTTACATATAAAGTGGATTGAAGTAGTATATATTATTTTAAAATATATATAATTCTGTAAAAGGTTTGAAATATAAATACTAGATTGTCGTGAAATAAAATTTGAATTAAATTAATTTGCTATTTAAAAAAGTATAATAACTTTCTTAAAATCAATCTCATTAATTAATTTATATAATGTTTAACGGGACGTCATTTTCAGGTCATCTCTATCCTTTAATTCAATCAAAATTGAATCCAATGTAGCGATTTCATTTTTAAAGAAAAATCTTTGTACAATTTTCCACAAGCAGAATTTGTAGATATCTTCGGTTGCTGGACGTCCTTCAAGACGTTTAGGATTTGTTACTGCCCCAATCTCCTTTCACCCTCTAATTGTGTGAAACTCCACAATCCTAAATATAATGTATGTTTATGATTTGATTCCATATTGCAATAATTTGCACCACACTTACCTAATGAATCACAATTTTGTATACGACGGCAGTAGGTTTTAAAGCCTCTTGTATTAAAGCTTTATATAAAATAATTTTGGATTGTTTTTCCTCTAGTGTTAATGCTCTAAAATCCAACCATTTCCGTTTCTTGAGGGCCGAAAATGACACCAAACTCGTGCTGAGTATTTATCCGTAGTTAAAAATAAAATAACTATTATCACGAAAATCGCGGGATGAGAGGAATCGATTCTTACACTATCGACGGAAGAAATAACTGGCTAAAAACACAAAAACTGAGGCGAAACGCGTGGAAACGGTGGGACACAAGGATCGGTTAGGGATCAGCTAATCATAACAACGGCCATTACTGTTTTCAGCAATTTGGGACTGTGTAAAAACGGCGCCCGATTGGCCAATCACAGCAACGTATTTTGGCGGCTATAATTTGATTTAGTCCGCCTGGTTATTAAATGAGGTATAGTTCGTTCCCTTCTCGGTGGTAGTAAGTTTTGAGTATTTAGACGATTCAATGGCCGCCGGGGCGCTCGGTACTCGAATGCGACGCTAGCGTCGAGGCCCCCTTAACTGTACACTTCAAACAGCAGGACGGACAAAATTCGTAAAAAAACTCTTAAAAAAGCATTTAAAAAAAAAACGTTTTCTACAAAAAAGTTGTATTTTTCCCCGTAGAATACGATCCCGCAATAAAAAATAGGCGGTTCCATTTGAAAAATGATAGTTGACTTTCGTTTGACCTTGAAAATTAACGCCAAGGTCTCCAGCATATGTCCCCCTACAAACCCTACAACTTTTATCTGAAATTTTTTTTGCCATGTTGCTCAGGTTTCAAGATATTTGGGGTGGCAATTTAAAATGGGACACCCTGTATGCATGCCTTCACTAAAAGGGAACCGGTAAGTGATATTTATTACAAGTACATTTTTTTATTGTCTATTAGATGTTGAATGCCGTCTTGTTATTTATAATAACTTTTTCTGATGCTCCTATTTATTATTAGCGATTTCAACAATGAGATACGGATTGTAAACGCACCAACTTCAGGCCCATTAGTTACGACGTTGCCGGATTTCTCGTCTTATTGTAACTAACGTAATTTGTATGTCGTAATTTTGAGACGACCGGTCCAAATTTATTTTAAAAAAATTAAGAAACAATTTATTTAAAAAATGGAACTTTTGTGCCGGACTATCATAAACCATAAAACCAGCTTGTCTTTAATTACGAGTTAGAGTTGCAAAGCAGTTTGCATATATTTTTAGCTTTATTTAGCGGCTAGTGGAAAAATTTTATATTTAGATATATTTGAGAGACTAATAGGGTTGCCTAGAAGAAAATATCTAGTTTTCGTAGGCATCTGGAAACAAGAGATTTTTGCCAGAATTAGCATTTGCGTTATATGTACTGACAGTCGTTAAACCGCTAACTTTGTGGTCAATTTTCTAGGCCGATGTGTCACAGCTTGCCTAAATTTGGTGGTTCAAATTGTAGTCCCGTATGCAGCAAAGAGTTAAATAAAGACAGAAATTGTTTTCTATTATGTCATAGGAAATAAGGTTCCGTTACTGCATTGCGTGTCAGATATGGCACAACCTGTATTATTGTAAAAAATAAATATTACATTTTTAAAATATTTTCCCAATTACTGTATCACTAAAGGTATTCATAATTTTTTTGTTTCATAAAAATATGCAGTAAGGGGTTAAGACGCCGGTCATTAGCCCGAAGCATCGATGCCAAGAGCACTCTTAGCTTGGCGCCCACCAAATCTTATTGATTTTTACAATTTGCTTTTTATTTAAAATCGGTGCTCATAAAAAAATCGATCTACCTAAAATACTTTTTTTTCGCAACACGTACGTTCGTGAAATAGGAGATGATTGTTTATTCTTTTCATGCGGATGCAAGCGTGAAATCCATGAACGTATCTCTTTGTTTATATCGAAATTCTTTCTTTCTAAATAATTTTGAAAGGCGCCGAGCAATGGTGGTGTCCATGTTCTTTACCGCTCAGCGGCGGATTTCCGTAGGGGAGGCAAAGACAAAGATGCCATTCGTGCTGCACTACTTACTCTTGAAGAGGAAGCAAATATTCCGTTGCTTTTTCGGTCAAATTTCCTTCCGCTGCCTCACCGCCGAACATCCACGAGCCGCCGCTGCTACCGCCCTCTTCACATTGAAGCTGGGCGGCAATTTTTGCCTCGCACCCCGGCGGCAACATACCTTGGTGCGGCCCTATACGGCCTATCGTAGATAAAGTAAAATAGATCGGCGACTATCTGTATAAAATATTTACCGCATTTTTAATTTGTCACTGTAGTCATGTGATGGCGCTGGCGAAGCAAAAGCGGGTGCGGGTAGAACGGGTTGCAGAGCTAGTGGGTTTTCAAATTTCACAGTACTTGATTAAAATCAAATGTAGGAGTAATAAGAAGTCATTAAAATAATATATTTATTGCAAATTGCACATGTTACAAATCGTTTCTTTGTATTTCCTTATTTTTATGATTATTGCTCTACCCTAGTAATCCATCTCAATTTGTAAACACGATTTTACTACGAAATTCATTTCCATACCAAAGGAGCTTAACAACTATTCAACAGAGCTTAATGTTTATGAGTTTATTAGGGTAGAGCAATTTCAAATAGCCGTCCGTCCTCCTTGCGCAGCGGGGAAGTGTAGTTTGGTCATTCGAAATAATTAAAATTCCATTACGCCAGAATTGGCGTAATATATGGATTATGGTTCTAGGAAAACTCTACTATTACCACTCCATCCCACTCTTAATTTAAAATGCATCCCCCAATATTCGAATGACCAATCACAACGTTTTCCCCCATAATGTATCAAAAATTGTGTTCAAAAAAAACCTTTTGGCAATCCAAAAGCAAGTCATTCGTGTTCCGACACTTAAACTAAAAACATCATTTCTTCTGTGTTAAAAACGACCGTGCTGTATATATGTTGTAAATATTCTGAATATACAAATAAGTGCAACGAAGTGTTTTATTACTACACATAAAAAATTCGCCTAGAGTGGTGATATCTTACCAGTGAGATAGCTTATTAAAATTAAACACACCACGCCGCAACATATGGTCCTTCGAACCGGATAGTCGATCATTTGACAATCCTTAACATCAAAACAACAATCAAAACTGAAACTCCGAGGAGCTGATCACTCAAACAACGCGGCAAAGTGCCCAAGGGGAAGCATCAATCGTCCGAGGAGTCCAAATCACTCGAGGTTAAAAGCGGGCGTCCACCGCCACCGAGGGAGAACTGTTCACCGAGATCACCCGCCGGAAAGCGACACCAGGTCCACTTGCGGGAAGCAGCAGCAGCAGACGCAGTAGCAGAAGCAGCAGAAGCATCAAGTCAACAAAACAAAACGCAGCCGGTCCTAATCTTTATCCTCAAGTAGTAAGTCAATTCAAACTTATCCTATTCACCAGTATTTTCTTTAATTTGTGTCAAACATGGCTAATCTTCAAACCTTGTTAAATAAACGTCGTGTCTTAAAATCAAATTTAACTCGTGCAAGCAATACATTTAAGAAATTGCTTGAAGCTGAATCTACTGTTACAAATTTAAAGGTAATTGAACATTTTTGCCATTATACGATGATTTCACTTCCGTTATGGATGAAATCGAAAGTTTAAGTGAACCCAATGATGATAATGATGACAATAATATTGATATTCATAATGCGGAACGAGATGAATTTGAATCAACATTTTTGTTACTAAAAATTGAAATTGATACTTACTTATCAAATATCAAAGGTAGTCAATCAAGTTCAGTTAATAATGCAAATCACGTTCCTAATAATACAAATACTCATTCATCATTAAATGTAAAATTACCAACATTAAATTTACCTGTATTTAGTGGTAAATATGAAGAATGGTCTGCATTTTCAGAAACATTTAATTCGTTAATACATACCAATACATCATTAGATTCAATGCAAAAATTTCATTACCTGAGGTCTTGCTTGAAAGGTGATGCTTTAAACACCATTAAATCATTAGAGTCAATTGCATCTAATTATGATGTGGCACGGGATCTATTAAAAAACAGATTTGAAAATAAACTCTTTGCTATCGATAAACACGTAGAATCACTTTTTAACATTGCAGTAATTACAAAAGAATCCGCTTCATCCCTTCGCGCATTACACGATAGTGTTTCAAGTAATTTACGATCATTAAAAAATCTTGGCGAAGAAGTTGATCACTGGGGAACCATTTTAATTCACTTAATAAACATGAAGTTCGACCCAATCACTAGACGCGAATGGAAAACCTTAATCAATTCAGATCAGTCATATTCATTTGATAAATTTACAAATTTTCTTAAAAAACGTTGTGATCTACTAGAGTCATTAGAAAAGCACACAAGTAATATAAATTCAAGCGTAACATTCAAAAAAGAAACCTACAACTCAAAGCATATATTTACCTCCCATTTAACAACAAACAAACCAAAATGCAGTATTTGTACCGGCGAACACATTGTTTTGTATTGTGATAAATTCTTAAAAATGCAACCTAAAGAAAGGTTAAACAAAGCGCAATCAGCGTCATTATGTGTAAACTGTCTCAGATCAAACCACATTACAAAACAATGTAAAAGCCCCACAAATTGCAAAATATGTTACCAAAGACATCACACTCTTCTCCATTTAACTAAAAGGATACCTGAAGGTGTAGTTTTTCAAAATTCAGAGCCCGGACCATCAACATCAAACACTTGCCACACTGTTGCGTTGCAATCACAAACATTATTAACAACGGCATGTGTTTCGATAATTGACAATGGAGGAATACAGCGTCAATGTAGGGCATTATTAGACTCAGGATCGCAATCATGTTTTATTACTAAACAATTTGCAGACCTATTAGATTTGAAGTACGAACCCAGTAATATTATTATTTCAGGAGTTTCGAAACAATTAACAAACATTAAACACAGGATTAGGATCCAAATAAATTCAAATCACACAACATTTAAAACACATATCAACTGTCTAGTTTTAAATAATATCACAAACGATTTGCCGCAATCGTTCGTTAACATCCAAGATTTAAAAATACCCCAGCACATAAAATTAGCCGATCCCTCCTTCAATAAGCCAAGTAAAATTGACATGCTATTAGGAGCAAACATATTTTGGGACTTACTGTATAACGATAAAATAACGTTAGGAAAATATAATCCAGTATTACGAAGATCAAAGTTGGGTTGGATTGTAACGGGTAATATTGCATCACCAAATTCTCAGTCTATATCATGTAATATATCAGCAGTAGAAAATCAAGTAGTAAAAGATCAAATTGAAAAATTTTGGAATATTGAGGAAATCATAGAAAACAATTTATATTCTAATGATGAATTGTTATGCGAACAAAACTTTGTCGATACAACAAAACGTTCTAGTGATGGTAAATTTGTAGTCACCATGCCTCTAAACAACACAACATGTAATTTAAGTAATTCAAGAAATGTGGCTTTAAAAAGGTTTTCATCACTAGAAAATAAGTTATCACGCGATCCCCAAACAGCTAACCTATACAAAAATTTCATGAAAGAATATGAGACTTTAGGCCACATGACGGAGTGTGTAGAGACATTCCCACTTAAAAATTTAACCTTTTATTTGCCACATCACCCAGTTATTAAACCATCAAGTAAAACAACAAAGTTACGAGTAGTCTTTGACGGATCGGCTAAAAGAGGAAATAATCATTCATTAAACGACATTCAAAGAGTAGGGCCTACAATACAAAATGATGTATTCTCAATTTTAGTTAGGTTTAGACAACATGCTATCGTTATTACTGCAGATATTAAACAAATGTACCGCCAAATTTGGGTCAGTGAAGAACACAAATCATTACAGCGTATATTTTGGCGTGAAAATCCCAAACTGCCAATAAAATGTTATCAATTAAACACGGTAACGTACGGCACTGCTTCGGCGCCATTCCTAGCAATACGATCTCTTGTGCAATTAGCATATGATAATGAAATCAATGCTCCGTCAATTTCAAAAATTATCAAACACGATTTTTATGTAGATGACATGTTGACGGGTGGCAATTCAATAGAGGAAGTTAAAATAATTAAATTTTCTGTGATAGACATATTAAAAAACGCAGGATTCGAATTACATAAATGGGTATCTAACGAACCATCATTAATGCATGATTCACAAGACTCAGTTAATGATACAACTGAACAATTAACAGATTCAGATATAAATAAATCTTTAGGTGTATCTTGGGATCCTAGGGTAGATAAATTCACTTACAATCATAATCTTAGTCTCTTAAATTTAGAAACAACAAAGAGAAACATGTTATCAACAATAGCAAAAATATATGACCCTTTAGGACTTATTGCCCCGGTAATTATTCAAGCAAAACTAATCATGCAAGTGTTGTGGCAACAAAAGGTAAATTGGGATGAATCATTACCGTTAAACATAAATTCAAAATGGAGAAATTTTATAAAGGATCTAGATCACATTGATAAAATTAACATTCCAAGACACGTAGTGTGCAAAAACTTTAAACTCATTGAACTACATGGTTTCTGTGATGCGTCGGAAGCGGCGTATGGAGCCTGTGTTTATTTAAAAACTGTAGACGATGCTGGATTAACGTGTGTTAAATTAGTATGTGCCAAATCGAGGGTAGCGCCCTTAAAAAAGGCTTCACTTCCAAGACTAGAACTTTGCGGAGCATTGTTATTATCAAAATTATTTTCAAAACTTAAAAACATTTTTGACTTCACTATACAAAATGTATATTTCTGGTGTGACTCAACAATCACGTTGCACTGGATAAAGGGTCCATGCAACAAATGGAAGACATTTGTCGCAAACAGAGTTGCGATGATTCAAAGGTCAACTAATATGAATGATTGGCTCCACGTACGCACACATGAAAACCCTGCTGATTTGATAACGCGTGGAGTGAGTTCCTTGACTCTCAGTACCAGTGATCTTTGGTGGAGTGGCCCATCTTGGTTATTAACTAGTAATGAATATGCTGACATGAAAACAACAAATCTGCCTGAGATAGAGAATAGTCATGACTTAGAAATTAAACATGTAAATATATGCAACTTAGGTGTAAACATTGTAAATAATGAAATATTCTATAAATATTCTAGTTTTACAAAATTATGTAGAATAATAGCCTATTGCTATAGATTTAAACACAACGCCACTTCTAAAAATAACAAATTATCAGGTGCACTTTCAGTCGAGGAAATTAATAAAGCTGCATTAAAATTAATTAAACTTGCTCAATTACAATCATATTCAACAGAAATTAATCTTTTAAACAAGTTAAAATCTATACCAAGCAATTCCAAAATACTATCTTTAAATCCAATGTTAGACGAATCTGGCATTTTAAGAGTAGGAGGGCGCCTTGAAAATGCAAACATCAGTACCAATCAAAAACACCCAATTATTTTGTCGCCAAAACATATACTTTCCAAATTAATAATAAGACATGAACATGAACGTAATCTTCACTGCGGACCTCAGGCTTTGCTACATTTTGTAAGAACAAAATATTGGATCCCTTCAGGATTGGATGTATGTAAGAAATGTGTCCATGACTGCGTTCGTTGCTTTAAAACTAGACCAAAATCAACTACGCCATTCATGGGTAATTTACCAACATCTAGAATCAATCCAGCACCACCATTTTATAATTGTGGTGTAGATTATGCGGGACCATTTTTCATAAAATCCAAACTTGCTCGTAGAACATCCGCGTATAAAGCTTATATTTGTTTATTTATATGTTTTACCACAAAGGCCATTCACTTAGAGCTAGTATCAAATCTAACTTCAGAAAACTTTATAGCGGCCTTTAGACGTTTTTGTTCGAGACGTGGTGTTCCACAAAACATCTACAGCGATAATGGCACTAATTTTGTAGGAGCTAAATCAGAACTTGCCGAACTTTCCAAGTTTCTTAATGACGAACTTACCCAGAATCAACTTGATTCCTATTTTAGCAATCAAAACACTACATGGCATTTTATTCCCCCAAGGTCACCTCATTTTGGAGGGATATGGGAGGCAGGAGTCAAATCAGTTAAGACTCATTTATTTAAAATAATTCGTAATGTAAAATTGACCTATGAAGAATTTTACACTGTGTTGACGCAAATTGAAGCAATGCTAAATTCCCGTCCTTTGTGTCCCTTATCAAGCGATCCAACCTTCTTGGACCCCTTAACTCCGGCACATTTTTTAATTGGACAGCCGCTTAACACTCTACCCGATCCGAGCGTACTTGATATAGTCGACAATCGACTATCTCGGTACCAGTTAATACAACAATTAACGCAACATTTTTGGTTACGATGGTCTCGTGAATATTTATCACAACTACAAACGCGACAAAAATGGAACAAACACCCATCTCAAAAATTTATACCCGGTTCTATGGTTTTATTAAAGGATGATAATCACCCTCCATGTAAATGGCAACTTGGAAGAATTATTGATGTTCATCCTGGATCCGACATCATCCGCGTAATGTCCATAAAAACATTATCTGGTGTATGCAAGAGATCAGTAACGAAAGTGTGCTTATTACCGACAAGTGAATAGTGAAAGATAGTTTATACCTTGTATATATGTTTTTGTTCTTGTTTTTTGTTTTAGTTGTAGTTTAATTTTCTTGTAATTTAGTGTTAAACATTCATTGAAATTATAACATTTCAATGGGGGCGGCATGTTACAAATCGTTTCTTTGTATTTCCTTATTTTTATGATTATTGCTCTACCCTAGTAATCCATCTCAATTTGTAAACACGATTTTACTACGAAATTCATTTCCATACCAAAGGAGCTTAACAACTATTCAACAGAGCTTAATGTTTATGAGTTTATTAGGGTAGAGCAATTTCAAATAGCCGTCCGTCCTCCTTGCGCAGCGGGGAAGTGTAGTTTGGTCATTCGAAATAATTAAAATTCCATTACGCCAGAATTGGCGTAATATATGGATTATGGTTCTAGGAAAACTCTACTATTACCACTCCATCCCACTCTTAATTTAAAATGCATCCCCCAATATTCGAATGACCAATCACAACGTTTTCCCCCATAATGTATCAAAAATTGTGTTCAAAAAATACCTTTTGGCAATCCAAAAGCAAGTCATTCGTGTTCCGACACTTAAACTAAAAACATCATTTCTTCTGTGTTAAAAACGACCGTGCTGTATATATGTTGTAAATATTCTGAATATACAAATAAGTGCAACGAAGTGTTTTATTACTACACATAAAAAATTCGCCTAGAGTGGTGATATCTTACCAGTGAGATAGCTTATTAAAATTAAACACACCACGCCGCAACAGCACAAATGGTTACTTACAGTATAATAATAATACAGGGTTAGTCAAAATGAATAGGACAATAAGAAAACTATTTTTAGACGAATGTATGTTTATTGAAACCAAACTACAGCTACGTATGGACAGATAAACTATCAAAGTTTTATTTGGCAACACACATGTACGTTAATGCCGCTAGGAGACGCTGTTTTCAAAATGGCGCAATCAGGCAAGGAGAAGGCGTTTTGTGTGATGACATTTGCTAAAACAATGTCAGTAATTACGGTCCAGCGACAATTTCGAGCCAAGTATGCCAAGAAACCACCTCATCGACATTCCATTGCGAGGTGGGTAAAGCAATTTGAGGAGACGGGCTGCTTATGCAAGGGTAAAAGCACAGGACGACCACGTGTCTCCGAAGAAACTGTGGAATCCATTCGTGCATCCTTTTAACGAAGTCCCCAGAAGTCGACAAATCGTGCAGCCATGGAATTGGAAGTTCCGCAAAAAACTGTGTGGCGCGTGTTACGCAAACGTTTGGAATTCAAACCATTCCAAATGGTGCAGGCTTTGAAAAATGCTGACTATTCAAAACGACATAATTTTTGCGAATCAGTGCAGCGAAGACTAGAGGAGGAAGGCTTTGCCAACAGACTGGTCTTCAGTGACGAGGCTAGTTTGGTTACAATAAACATACATTCGTCTAAAAATAGTTTTCTTATTGTCCTATTCATTTTGACTAACCCTGTATTATATATCGATATCCAACCAGCAAGAAGAAAATTTTGTTCCCTTCCATTTGAATGTGGCATGGTATTTCATTACATTATTTCTCACACACTTTAGAAAATGAGGAGAATTAAACGATGGAATTGTGAAGATGGTCAAAAGCCGCTAATGCACAAATACAATTACTTTGCTCACAGGTTCACGTAATAAGAAATAATAATAATAGTATACGTAAGTTAGCACTTGGTATTCATATTTACCGCGAATTTGTTTCCTCTGTTCTCAATAGAACGACGTAAAACAACCAAAAAAGAACTTAAAATCCCTAGAAAAACGTGTGCTCTCTATAATAATACTCCGTGGTTGATAGATGCTTAATCAGCCGACGGTGCAACAGAAATACTCTGATTAAAGTTAATCATGATTAAAATTTAATCATGATTAAGTTCTGCGGTGCAAGTGGGCATTAATCTATGATGATACAATCGCGCCATCTATATTTTTTGAGTCCATTTTGGCACGTCAGCAAATCGAGGGGACCTTTAAAGTGGTTGCGCCACTGCGTCCATTTGCGGCCTGGCTCGGCCGAGCATCTAGCGTCAATACTGGGAACGTAGAAAAAGTTCGTCAAGCATTTAACTTTTCAAGTATAGGTGGAACTTGTAGCTAACAGTGTGCTACTATAAATGAACTAAATTTAAAATGTTCACCATAGGTGGCACCGCAGGTATTAAATTCAAATTATAGATGTACAGTAACGTAACATACAGCAAACACGTTTTAACCGGGCCCGGCGCCGCGCGGGTAGGAAAAACGGCAGGTACATAGGCGTGCTTAAAATTATTTAAATTTAAAAAATAATAACTTTTTTTTTATTAATTATGATATTATATACAAACAATATAGAAGCCAGGGGCGGCTCGTTATATAGAGCCAAGGAGCCATGGCACTACCCGTAGTTTCAAGCTCAGCAAGAATTTTTAGTTAATCCTTAAAACACATTTGTTGTCTAAAATTCTATTTTTTAGCTGACAATAATGGTGTGTTGTAATTGTCAATGATGGTTTGTTGCAGTTGTCAAGAATGGTATGTTTCAACTGTTAAAATGGTAGTTTTCAGCTGGTAATAAATGTATTATTCAGTTGTCGAAAATGATATTTTTCAGTTGTTAAAAATGTTATTTTTCAGCTGTCAAAAAAGGTATTTCTCACCTTATTAAAATGGTATTTGGTCGGCCCGTTGGTTTAGTGGGTGGGCCCGATCCCGGGCGGAAGATTTTTCGAGGATCGGGAAGTATTCGCTCGGGTCCGTGGTTGTTGTATATGTCTTACATTATTCATTTGTTCATTTATTTCATTATTCATACAATATATATAAATACAAAAATTACAGTCGTGTATGATTGAATGGCTCAGCCAGTAAAAAAAAAATGGTATAAAAAAATATTTTTCGGCATTTTTTATTTGTCAAAAATTGTACTTTTTCTTGTCAAAAATTTTTTTAGCGGACAATAATGGTTTGTCACAGTTGTCAATGTTTTGTTGCAATTGTCAAGAATGGTATTTTTCAGCCGTTAAAAATGGTATTTTTCAGCTGTTAAGAAGTGTATTATTCAAGTGTCAAAAATGATATTTTTCAGTTGTCAAAAATGTTTTTTAATGTCAAAAAAGGTATTTCTTACCTATTAAAATGTTATTTTTCAGCTATCAAAAACAGAATTTTGCGACATTTTTTAATTGTTAAAAATGGCATTTTTCAGCTATCAAAAATTGACTTTTTGTAGTCAAAAATTGTATTTTTTAGCATGTTACAGTTGTCAATAATAATAATAATAATAATAATGTTTATTGGTGCTAGTAACTTGGAAGTTTTACGCAGGTCACATAAACTTTGCTTAAAATATGAAGCTCATTTAATTAATTGTTTATCAAGGTAATAGCACATAAGTGAAGATACCTGCAGTGTGCGAAACTAACATTATATTATATAATGAATATTAAAAATATATAAAATAATCGATACATAAATAAAAAATATATAAATAAATATACCGGGTGTGGCACTTAAGACGCCTCGGACCATAGCTCCTTTACGATAAAAGCTATCGAAAAAAATCTAAGAACAAAGTGGTGCATAGTTACCGTCGCTATGTTTTAAAAATATTTCTAATCATCAGTGGCGTGCCGTACTCCAGTGGCGTACCAAACTTATGTTTTTTTAAATGGAATGCCCTATTTTTTATTGCAGATTTGGAAAGTGCTCGATGAGTACTTATTTTTTTATCTAACATGTTATACCTTTCACTTTAGCGGTTTCGCTGTTATAACCCCTTCTTTCAAAATTGCGCCCCATTTTTGAAATTTTTTTGTAGAGAAACTAATTGACGCCGGCGCCTAAATTTTGAATTGAGGTACAGGTTAAGACCTCGTTTACCTTCACATAATTTTTTTTCGGGTAATTTATGGAAAAAAAATAATTTTTGATTGATCTTCGCATGTTGTCATTTTTTCCGAAAATTTCAAATGACACCCCCCTAAAAAAATTACGGCGTTGTACAGCCAAAACTCTAAATTTTTCATTGGTGTAAAAAAAAATACACATTGCATAACAAAATTTCGGAGAAAAAAGGAATTTCGTCGCAAATGTCGGGAAACGTTTTCCGTTCCCAAGTGTGCCATGAGAAAACAAAAGATTGGTAATTGTCAAAGTACCAAAACAAATACACAAATACGGTCAACATAATAGTATGTACCTATTTATTCAACATGATATGAAAAATGCAGATAAAGAAAATTTAACAACTTAAACTAAATGTTCGAAATGACGACCTTCCTGCTGGAGGCATAACCGCAACTTCGACTCACAGGCTCTAGACACTGCCCTAAGGACTTCTGGTGATATACCGCGGAAAGCCGCGCGGATTCTCTCCCTCATATCCTTGACAGTAGTTGGTACCGTCCTGTAAACCTCGTCTTTGATATGGCCCCAAAGGAAGAAGTCAAGGGGAGTGAGGTCTGGTGATCTTGGCGGCCACCTCACAGGACCCCCACGACCAATCCAGGAGTCCGGAAACGTTTAATCGAGAAATTCCCGAACGACACAGCTATTATGTGCAGGAGCTCCATCGTGCTGGAAAACTATCTGTCGAAGAGCGGCTAGAGGGACATTTTCCAAGAGATCATCCAAGTCGTCGCGAAGGAACCTCAAATAACTGTTGCCGTTCAGGTGCCCCTCGATGAAATAAGGACCCAAAAGGTGTTCTCCAAGTATGCCTCCCCAAACATTCAGCGACCATCTTTGCTGGTGGTTTATCATTCGCATGGCTTGTTTGTTTTCATCGGCGTAATAATGGTAGTTGTGGCGATTGACATGCCCATTTCTATGGAACGCACGTTCATTTGGATGTGCCCTGTGCGGATATCTCGCAGCGTACACTCGTGATGCCAAGAAACAATTCTTGTTACATTCTCCAAGAATAAATATCATGTCAACCATTTCCTCTTGAGTTCGGAACATTTTTAGAACGTTTATCAAAAATGACTTATGGCTGCTACTGACGTCTAATAATTTACTTTGACAATTACCAATCTTTTGTTTTCTCATGGCACACTTGGGAACGGAAAACGTTTCCCGACATTTGCGATGAAATTCCTTTTTTCTCCGAAATTTTGTTATGCAATGTGTAATTTTTTTTACACCAATGAAAAATTTAGAGTTTTGGCTGTACAACACTGTAATTTTTTTAGGGGGGTGCCATTTGAAATTTTCGGAAAAAATGACAACATGCGAAGATCAATCAAAAATGATTTTTTTTTCATAAATTACCCGAAAAAAAATTATGTGAAGGTATACGAGGTCTTAACCTGTACCTCAATTCAAAATTTAGGCGCCGGCGTCAATTAGTTTCTCTACAAAAAAATCTCAAAAATGGGGCGCAATTTTGAAAGAAGGGGTTATAACAGCGAAACCGCTAAAGTGAAGGGTATAACATGTTAGATAAAAAAATAAGTACTCGTCGAGCACTTTCCAAATATGCAATAAAAAATAGGGCATTCCATTTAAAAAAACATAAGTTTGGTACGCCACTGGAGTACGGCACGCCACTGATGATTAGAAATATTTTTAAAACATAGCGACGGTAACTATGCACCACTTTGTTCTTAGATTTTTTTCGATAGCTTTTATCGTAAAGGAGCTATGGTCCGAGGCGTCTTAAGTGCCACACCCGGTATATATACCGGGTGACCCAGGGTTCTGTAAAAGTCCCATAACTTATTTGCTATTTGAGATATCAACTTCTAGTTTTCTTGAACTGGTACCCACACTTATTCTACATATTTTAAAAATATGTATGTTTTTGTACAGGGTGTCCCAATATACATAACAGAACAAAGTTATGTTTTTTTAAATGGAACACCCTATATTTTATACTTTATTTTTAACCCTCTTAAGAAGCTGATAAAAATAGTATAAGATAGTATGGGTCTATTATGGACGGTTGGTTAGTTATGGGCAAATTTGTGGCAAAAACATGTACACATTGACAAAATTGCAGAAGCGCTCCTAGCAAAGCTAGCGTCATTTTTTATACACTAAAAAAATTCCACATCATGAAGAATAATACAAATCGGCTTTGGTTCTTTTTTGTTCATACTGCTATACAGGGTGTCAACATACGCAAAATAATGGATAACTATTTTTTTTCAAATGGAACACCCTATATATCTTGCCACCAATGCATGGAATTTTTAATAAGCTTTCCAATGATGTACAATTTATATAATGAAATATTAAAGATTCTTGAGATTTATCCATAAAAACATTTATCTTTTGTCACCTCCTGCTCATTTTTCGATTTTCAGCCAAAACTATGCATTTTCTGAAAAAATAATAAGAGACCAAAGTTGTAGAGCGGAAAATTTTAGTTTTCTCTACCTTTCCAATAATGCGTGCATTGCCCGCCAGAGTGCGCAAAATCGTGACCATATATGCATTTTAGCGTTTTTCTCAAATTTTTTGTTAATTAATTGCACTATGCTTTATTTTCCACGTCCTCTAGCGGAAAAACGGGTAATTATAGAATTATTCAAATGACCTACATCGATTGCAAATATTCCGCTTTACAACTCTTAAAAGAAGCAATTTTTGCCCAAAATGCATAGTTTTCGCTAAAAATGCAAAAAAACATTGAAAAACGCAAAAATTGATACATACATTTTCAATTTGCATTTTTAGGGAAAACTATGCATTTTTGGCAAAAACTGCTTCTATTAAGAGTTGTAGAGCGGAACATTTTCAATCGATACGGGCCATTTTAATTCCCCTATAATTTTCCGTTTTTTCCGCTAGAGGGTGCGAAAAATAAAGTATAGTGCAATTTATTAATAAAAAATTTGAAAAGAAAACTATAAAATGCATATACGGTCAAGATTTTTCGCGCTCTGGCGGGCAATGCAAGCATTATCTTAACAGTTGAAAGACCTGTATCGATCGGAAATTTTTCGCTCTACAACTTTGGTCTCTTATAATTTTTCCTGAAAATGCATACTTTTGGCTGAAAATCCACAAATCAGCAGAAGGTGCCAAAAGAAATATGTTTTTATTGATAAATCTCAAGAATCCTTAATATTTTGTTATACAAACTGTATATCATTGGAAAGCTTATTAAAAATGCCATAGATTGGTGGAAATTTATATAGGGTGTTCCATTTGAAAAAAAATAGTTATCCATTGTTTTGCGTATGTTGACACCCTGTATAGCACTATGAATAAAAGAGAACCAAAACCGATGTGTATTATTCTTTATGATGTGGAAAATTTTCTAGTATATAAATAATGATGCTATCTTTGCTAGGAACGCTTCTGCAATATTTTCAATGTGTACATGTTTTTGCCACAAATTTGCCCATAACTAACCAACCGTCCATAATAGACCCATACTATCTTATACTATTTTTATCAGCTTTTTAAGAGGGTTGAAAATAAAGTATAAAATATAGGGTGTTCCATTTAAAAAAACATAACTTTGTTCTGTTATGTATATTGGGACACCTTGTACAAAAACAAACATATTTTTAAAATATGTAGAATAACTGCGGGTACCAATTCAAGAAAACTAGAAGTCGATATCTGAAATAGCAAATAAGTTATGGGGCTTTTACAGGTCCCTGGGTCACCCGGTATATATATATATATATATATATATATATATACATATATATATATATATATATATATATATATATATATATATAGAAATTGAATAACGGGTATTACGGCGGAGGGCTTTGTGGAGAAAGTAGAAACTCTTTTTTCACGTGTAATATTTCGCAATTGGTTTTATTGCTTCATCAGACACAAGAATTGAGTGATTAGGGTGTAACTAGCTAGACATGCCTTACAGATTAACATGGTAACATCAACGGTGGTGGACAATTACCAACATGGTACATGGTGCAGCAACACACGGCGAAAACATGTTAAAATCGGGGAACATGAGGACTATCGTCCATCTCCCGAGCGGTTAAAAAATATATTACTTGTAATATATATATAATATAATAATAGCAGTTGCCAAATACTCTTCAAACGAGTAGAATGCTTGTTTAATTAAGTAGTTTTTGCACCACGTTTTATATTTCCTAATGTTTAGTTGCTGAATATTGCTGGGCAATACGTTAAAAAAATTGATACAATAATATTTTGTGCCAGTCTTGGCCTTCGATAAGCGGAACTTAGTGATACGTAAATCATTTCTCGCGCGCGTTTCATACATATGATAGTCCTTGTTGCAGGTATATGTATTAATGTTGTTTCTAATATACACAAGACACTCCAAGATATAGATACAAGGAACCGTTAGGATATTAAGGAGTTGAAATTGTTCTCTGCAGTCAGCCGTATAGCCGAGACCTGACATTATACGAATGGCTCGCCTCTGTAGCTTAAATACATCTGCCATTATTGGCGAGTGACCCCATAATATGATACCATACCCTATATGTGTATGTATGTAGGCATAATATGCATTTAATACTAGTTGAATATTAACTGACCGCGAGAGATTTCTCAGTAGATACACATTCCTTGCCAATCTTTTCTCTAACTCTACACCATGAGCATCCCATGTCAGATGTGTATCTATTACAATACCCAAAAACCTAGTTGACTGTTTTTCGCCTGATTCGTTTTTCTTAAGCGAAAAGGTTAATTCTACTGTCTTATTGTCATTCAGTTTTAGTTTGTTGCAGTCAAACCATAAGTTAGCTCTCCTAATTGCAACTTCTAGTCTCTCTCTCGTTTCTTCAGTGTGATTGCCACTCAGTGATATAGTTGTGTCATCAGCGTACAGTACTGTTAGAACATCGGGACACTGGGCTGGGAGGTCATTTATGTATATTAGAAACAAAAGCGGTCCCAAGATAGACCCTTGTGCCACACCATGCATGATTTTGAGTTCTTATTACATATCATTATTAAATACAACACTTTGGCTTCTATTTGACATATAGGACATAATTAATCTACAGCTTTCCGGACTGAAGTTGTAAAAGTATAACTTTCTTAATAGAATTGATCTTGAAACACAATCGAATGCTTTACTTAGGTCTAATAGCTTACTAATCATAACATTGCCTTTTTCAAAAGCATCTATGACATTATTTACAAGAGAAGTGATTGCAGTTGTTGTTGATCTTCCTTGCCTAAAGCCGAACTGAGAATTTGTTAAGATTTGATTATTTTCTAAGAAATAGGTTATTTGTTCCGCCAAAATTGACTCGATTATTTTAGAAAAAATAGGCAAGATAGAAATTGGTCGATATTGGTTTTTGTCATGTTCATCTCCTTTTTTAAAAACTGGAATGCACTTGGCGATCTTTAAGGAATCTGGAAAAATTCCTGTTCTTATTGATTTATTGATCAAAAATGTGATAGGGCTTACCAGGATATCAATTACAAACTTTATAGCGCAAATATTAAGGTCGTATATGTCTCTACTGTTCTTATTTTTAAGGTTTAATATTGTATCGCGAACTTTAGTACAAGATATTTCTTGAAATTTAAAATACTGCCAGTTTGTTTGTGCGCACGAACGGGACATTAAGACTATCGGATCATCGTCAGAATCAGGTATAGTATTAATCACTGTTTCTGCAATGGATGCAAAGTACTCATTGAATTCATTCGGAGTAATCACGACCTCTTTAGAATTATCAGTTTTATTATGCTTTTTGGATTTAATAACTTCCCAGATTGCCTTTGAGCAATTTGTGGATGAGTTTATGTAATGTTCGTTAGCTTGTTTTTGTTGTTCTCGTATAACTGATTTATATTTTTTATGCAGAGCTTTATATTCCGACTCTGTGTGTTCGTTTTTATGTTTGTTTCGAATGTCACGGAGCAAATGCAATTGGTCTCTCATTTGTTTCAGTTTGGGACCAAACCATTGAATATTACTATTATTACTGGTAACTTTTATTAGCCTTTCCGGAAACGCAATTTTATATGATTGACTGACTATATTAATAAGAGTTGCCCAAGCGACATTTATATCAATATTTGGGTTTCGTATCTCCCTCCAGTCATAGCTATTAATAATGTTATAAAAGTTATGTTGCCCTGATTGTGTGACTGGTCTTACTCTTCTTTTTGTAATTGATTTAGCGTGATCAATTTCAACACACAATCCTAGATGATCCGAGACTCCAATGTTTACTACTTTAGCCTTGTTAGTGTCAGTATCATTATAAATATTTGAAAATATGTTGTCTAAACAAACCCCTTGTCTAGTAGCTTGATTTGTTGCTTTATATAGCCCATAAGAAGCAAACAGGTTACATAATTGTGAAACTTTCCTATCAATTGAATTAAACGATACATTAAAATCACCACACACATAAATTACATTTGTACTTATGCTTTAAATGGTTTGTTGCAAGTGTCAACAATGGTATTTTTCAGCTGTCAAAAATGCGATTTCCAACTCATAAAAATGTTATTTTTCAGCTAACAAAAGCAGCATTTTTCGATTTTTTTTAACTGTCAAAAATGGCATTTTTCATCTGTCAAAACTTTTTTTTGTGTTGTGTAAAATTGATTTTTTTAGCTGACAATAATGGTTTGTCACAGTTGTCAATAATGTTTTGTCGCAATTGTCAAGAATGGTATTTTTCGGCTGTTAAAAATGGTATTTTTCAACTGTTAAGAAGTGTTTTATTCAAATGTCAAAAATGATATTTTTCAGTTGTCAAAAATGTTTTCTTTAATGTCAAAAAAGGTATTTCTCACCTATTAAAATGCTATCAAAACAGCATTTTGCGACTTTTTTTTAATTGTCAAAAATTGTATTTTGTATTTTTTATAATGTATTTTTGTATTTTTTATTGTGTACTTATATTTACTTTACTTGACTTGTCTAATGTTGTAAATCTACAATGTGATGGACCAATAAAATATTCTATTCTATTCAGCTGTCAAACATTGACTTTTCGTAGTCAAAAATTGTATTTTTTAGCATGTTACAGTTGTCAATAAAGGTTTATTGTAGCTGTCAAAAATGCGATTTCCAACTAATAAAAATGTTATTTTTCAGCTATCAAAAGCAGCATTTTTCGACATTTTTTTAACTGTCAAAGATGGCATTTTTCAGCTGTATTTTTTGTGTTGTCAAAAATTGATTTTTTTAGCTGAAAATAATGGTTTGTTACAGTTGTCAATAATGGTTTGTTGCAGTTGTCAAAACTGGTATTTTTCAGTTGTTAAAAATGGTATTTTTCAGCTGTCAACAATGGTACTTCCCACCTATAAAAATGTTATTTTTCGGCTATCAAAAGCAACATTTTTCGACATTTTTTTAATTGTAAAAAATGGCATTTTCAGATTTCAAAATTTGTACTTTTTGTTGTCAAAAATTGTACTTTTCGTTGTCAAAAATTGTATTTTTTTGTTTTCAAAAATTGTATTTTTAGCTGACAATAATGGTATGATACAGTTGTCAACAATAGTGTGTTGCTGTTATCAAGAATGGTATTTTTCAGCTATTAGGAATTGTATTATTCAGCTGTCAAAAATGATATGTTTCAGCTGCCAAAAATGGTATTTCCCACCTATATAAATGGCATTTTTTCAGCTATCAAAAGCAGCATTTTTTTGACATTTTTTAACTGTCAAAAATGGCATTTTTCAACCTGTATATTTTGTTGTCAAATCTTTTAGTGGCCAATAACGGTATGTTTCAGCTGTCGGGAATGGCATTTTTCGGCTGTCAAGAATGGTAATCCCCAGCTGTTGAAAATAGTATTTCTCAGCTGTCTCAAGTTGTATTTTACAGTTGTAGAAAATGGTATTCTTCAGCTGCCAAATATGCTATGTTTCAGCTGCCAATAACAGTATTTTTCAGCTAATAAAAATAGTTTTTTCGACATTTTTGAATTGACAAAAATTGTATTTTCAGCTGTCAACAGTAGTATATTTCGCTGTCAAAAGTAGTATATTATGCTTTCACAAGTAGTATTTTTTACTGCCAAAAATAGTATTTTTTGTCAAAAATAGTATTTTGTTACCTCGGCCGTACCAGAAAAACCCGCGAACCGTCACTGGTCAAAAGCAATATTTTTCTCCACTAACCAATTAACCATGTCTGCTTTTTTGCTGTTTGAGTTTGTTGCAGGATTAGATTGTACGTTGTGATAAGGGGCATTATTAGCTATAATGTCCCAAGGGCAATGATAATTTCGCGATAATTTTGAGTAAACCCCGAAAGTGTGTTGCCTGACGGCGTCGGGCAATTACTTAAAGCAACACACTAGGGAACTAGTCAAAATTACCGCGAATTTATCATTGCCCGAGGTACATTCGGTAAGATAAGTTCTTGAATTATGTCCAAAACTTGAAAAGCTATTTGAGCCGTTTATTTTGAAAGTGGGGCAAGTCCATTTTTTGTAATTGCGAGGTATTTAAAGGTTTGCATTTTAATAAATCTAAAAATATTGCTAAGCACTAATAGATATATTTTTTGTATTTTGTGGTATTAGATAATGTAAGTTTATTATCCAATAGTGTTGGCTAAAATAATAAAGGTGTAATTATACGTAAATGGACTTGCCTCACTCTCAAAATGAATGAATTATTGTAATCGTTAATTAAAGTGATAATATTTCAGTGTATTAGCGTTTTTAAATATTACAGTAGAAGATATAACATAACAAAAATCAATTCATTTTTATTAAGAATTAAATGAAATTATACATATTTGTTAATCATTTACTTTATCGTATATTTATATTGAATTTTACTTAGGATTTAACATTTTTAAATATTCATGATGAAGGGAGGTATATGTGGTAATAAATCCATCATGTCCTTATATCTGTCAGATGTAATAAATCTACTTTTCTTCATATACAGAAGGTAATTTCAATTGCAAAGATTTTCTAGCCAGTTCGGCATTTATTGTATGAATTTCATGTTATTTTGTCAGATTCTATAATATTTTTCCACTATTTCGATGGACTTTTCTTATTTTTTAGTCATAAGTAACCTTGTTTTCTTCGTAGAGTTCCTCTGTAGCATCATTCTCATCTGATAACGAAGTTAATATTTCAACTATTCTTCTTCTTTTTCTGGATTTTTTTAACATTTTGGTACGAATTGTCATCATATTCAGATCCTGTTTAGAAGATTCTTCTTTTATTACCGATTCTCAAGGATTTTATTTTTCCAAACATAATAAAAATAATGAAATTACTTGCAAATGAGGATTTTATTGGAGTGTCATTATAACTTAGAAACGTATTTTCATTTCATTTTTTTTACCTACCAAATTCACTTTCAGGTGCATCAAAGTTGAAATCGTTCTGAGACATTTTTGTTTTTATAAAATATACCACAATTCGTTATTGATTTTTAAAATAAGAGTGAAACTGTTTGGTGCACCTGAGTTGAAACAGCACTATGCCGAATATTAAACAATTTACAGTTTTTCACAGTGTTGCCAATATGACTAAAATTTGCCAGTATTGCAAGTAAACATATTATCGAAACACTAAAATTATGAAATACTTATTATTATTCTAAATTCTGCCGTAATATATTCGGTTACAAATAATTTCAACCTTAGATGGACTTGCACCACTTTCAAAATAAACATATTTACAATAGTGTTAACATCTAAAACTTCCACCTCACAAATGTTAGGGAATCTCATTTCTTATTACCATAAATAGTTTACAGATAAGAAGATTACACTAATTTTTCTATATAATTATCATTATCTCCATTTTTTTCAAAAATGAACTTGCCCCACTTTCAAAATAAACGGCTCATTTATTAAAAGTACAATTTTCAATTTGTATTTTCTTACCTCACAAAAATGCTGGAACAGTTTCTACACGTATTTTTTACTTTTGACCGTGTTTTTTGGTGTTGTAATTAAATTATTAATTGCTTCATCGCATTCTTTCACGAAGCGTGATTCAGACATGTTTATACGTTGACAGATCGATTGTAATCTATGAATATGATATAAATCTGAACATCGACACTGACAGCGGGGGTGTTACCAGCCTACTTTCAACAAATCCCCCTGACACGCGGGGTGTCACCGTTTCTCAGTGAAATTGACGTTCTAAGTTTCTGTAGCGTGCGGCGTTCGACAGAAATGGACAAATCTGATTCGTTGTTTATTTATGAAAGAACTTATCTGTTACAATGATCGCATTAGAGGGTAAATTGGAGATTAACGTTTCTCGTAACCATTTGCCGTAATTTTCCGAATTCATTTCGTCATGGTAATCGCCACTTTCACTACCCGACTTAAATATTAACAAACAATTGGGAACAAAACCCAATTCGCCCCCCGCGTGTACTATAATTAGCCTTGGGCCCTTTGAAATGTTTTTAAATAAGCCTTTCGTGCTTTCGTCGCTCCAATTCTTGGAAGACGTGTGACCACTATGTAAATAAGTTTCGTCTAGATACACAATTGGCCTCTGCTGATCTCTGTAATATTTAATTGTCTGCAAATAAGATATTCTTAATGCCCTAATATCCATTCTTTTAATTAACAATTTCCTGTTATTTTGAGTGCTTCGACATTTACAGCCCATCCTCTTTAAAATTACGCCTAGAGATGTATTACAGCCATCCCAATCTATATCCCTTTACAATTTTTCGCGTAAATTATTTATCGTTAGCCGCATACCTTCAGTCCGATGAAACGAATAAATTGTGTTTCTGACGTCCTCCATTTTATATTCCGGCAAACTTGTAAATGAACTCGTACGTACACGTTTTTTTGGACTTCTAAACTTACGCTCTCTTTCTTGTACGTCTACAGAACCTTCTTGAATAATTCTACTAATTGTTCTTATGGATACACCTGTAGCTTCTGATGTACGAGTTTTAATGTCCGTTGCAGAGTCACTCACACTTTTCAAATTTAAATTTTTTAAAGGCCTGGCCCGGCCCGGCAGTGAATATTCAAAAACGAAATAAAATGTTTTGTCGGCCCGGACGGGCCTGGCTCGGTAGTGAATATTCAAAGCTTGGTCCGGCTCGGCCCGGAATCGTTCTTTAATTTGTTTGCCATTATTATTTATATAATTTATAACAAATTAATTATTTTGATTTGAAATATTTTTTTATAATCAAATTAAATAACATCGACGTAAATTTCGAACAACTTTTTACTTTCACAATTTTCGAATTCGAATTTTTATGGCCCGGTATTATAAATTGAAATATCGGACCGACCCGGCCCGTATTACTTCGCAGCCGTTACTGTTAGTAACGGCCACTAAACTAAAAGTCAATTGTGGCAATGACAGTGACATTTTTATTTAGAAATTTATTCACAATTACAGAATTCACAAACAAAATATGAAACATTTTTATTTGGGATATATGTTCACACGAATAGTACAATTTGTATTATTATTTATATTTATTCCAGAAGTTGAATTGACAAAATCTAATGTTTTTGAAACGGATGGAATGTTGGAAATGGACCCCACACGAGCATTTGAATTCGAACTACTAACTGCAACTGCACCTCCAGAAATTGAATTAGAAACTTTATTTTTATTTTCAATAGAATCTTCTACATATGACTCTGCAACTGAAGAGGATTTCTATCCACCATGACGTTTAAGAACCGAAATGTCTACACCACTGTTCACAAGGAGCGTAGCTGAGCTTCTTCTAAAGCAGTGGCCAGTATATTCATTAGTATATGACAATTTTAAATATTTTATAATAATAATAATAATTTATTAACGGAAATACAAGAACTACAAATAGATTATATAATACCTAATCTAACTATCTAAACATTTAACAGAAATTAATACGTTTAAGATGCGATATAAAAATATCATGAGACTTACAAAATAAATCAAAGTTTGGATTAATTGATAATGAATTAGAAATCCGCATAAAGCGTGAAATTTGACTATCCAAGCCGTAATCTGTACCATGAAATGGTATTCTAAAAATGGGTAGATGTCTGGTTGATCGGTTAGTAGGATTCACATTAGAACTTATTTGGGATAAAAGAGATGAGCAATGTACATTGTCTGAAATAAGTTTATAAAAAAATAACATGTCCACATAAAATCTTCGACAGCAGAGTTTATCTATATTTAACTCGAACGCAACTGAGGGCATGGCGACATCCTTATATCGCATCTTAAAAGCAATCGATTTTAGAAACTTAATCTGAATGTTTTCTAACAAGTTTACATAAATGACTTGAGTTGGTGACCAAACGCATGAAGAAAATTCCAAATGTGAACGTACATAGGCAAAGTAAACAAGTTTAAATGATACGGGCGATAAATCAACAGACGTTCTTTTAATATAGCCTAACATTTTAGATGCACGGTTACAAATATTATTAATGTGTGTAGCGAAAGATAGTTTGTTATCGAAAATTACCCCCAAATCTTTAATTCCATCAACTTTCTCTAGTGTGTTACTATTAATAGAGTAATCAAAATGTACATTTTTCAATATTGAAGAAAAGGTAGTTATTACAGCACCAATTATATAAGATGTTAGGTCATCTTGTAATGATTTGCAGTCTTCAACTGTTACGATCTCTTTAAAAATTATCAAGTCATCGGCAAATAACAAAAATAAAGAGATTTTTATAACTTGCGATATGTCATTTACAAAAAGTAAAAATAAGAAAGGGCTAGAGTGTGAACCCTGTGGCACACCCGAAGGAACATTAATGACATCTGATAAAAAATCTTTATTTTGACACACTGCATCCTGTTAACTAAAAAACTCTTAATCCATTCAACAACAGAATCGTGAAATCCCAAGGCTGTTAATTTCGCAAGTAAGATGTTATAGTTCACACGATCAAACGCTTTAGTAAAATCGGTGTAAATAGCATCAACAGAGTGTTTTGTTCCAAAGCCATTTATAATTGAAATCTTATATGATAGAAGATTCGTTGTTGTGGATCGCCCTGACCGAAAACCATGCTGCTCATCGGTAAGCACACTCTTACACATTTCAATTTAACAGATATGAGTTAATCGAGCAATTTCGGAATAACAGATTGTATTGAAATACCACGATACTTTGTTACATCTTCTCTATCGCCAGATTTGTGGAGTGGTCTAATAAAGCTTTTTTTCCAGAAGTCTGGGAAAATCTTCTGTTTTACTCATGATTGAAATAAAATCAATATTGGAATAGCTATAGAAAAAATACAGTTCTTCAGAAAACTAGAAGGGATACCGTCAGGGCCTGTACTATTACTAGATTTCAAATGATTAATAGCATCAAATATTTCACTTTGAGAGAATTGGAATGGCATATGGATAACTTCTGGCATATTATTAAAGGTCGGTACGTGCGCTGGTGTATTATGACTGTAAAGAGTGGCTTCTGGCATATTATTAAAGGTCGGTACGTGCGCTGGTGTATTATGACTGTAAAGAGTGGAAAAATAGTCGGCGAATAGATTCACATGTTGAGATCCATCGGAACTACTAATATTATTGTAACGCATATATTTTGAGAATTCCAGAATGGAATTAGAAGATCTAACAAAGTTCCAAAATTTTTTAGGGTCATGTGTTATACTTACATTGACTGATTCGACATATTTTTCATAAAGATTATCTCTTAAGATATTACATCTTTTGCGCAATAACTTAAAATTTTGATAATTTGTAGAATTGCGGCACTGCGTATATGTTTTATGGGCAATTTTTTTATCCTTCAGTATTAAACCAAATTGGATAAGTGGAAGATTTTATACGTTTGATTGGCACATACTTTTCAAAAACAAAATACGAGACATTGTAAAATGCGTCAATCATGTTATCAATACTACCTCGATCCAGAAATATCCACCAATCAATAGCTAATAAATGATTATTAATAGCCGAATAATCAGCACGTAAAAAATCATAAACATACTCGTTATATCGAAGTGGTTTAATTAATTGATTGGTTGACATTGAAATTAGGTATGGTACGTGATGATGGTTGATGTTAAACAACAAATCGGATGCTGCAGCGACTTCAAAGCCGTCGTGAAAATATTATTCTCATTGGGTATATTGCAAATTTGAAAAAGATTGTAATAACTAAATGCCTCCGCAAGTAATTGGGCTGGATATAATAGTGTATTATTATTAATAAGACCTAGTTCATCATTAGACCAAAATGCCGCCGGAAGATTATAATCACCACATATAATGAACTTGGAATTAGGATAATTTTCAGCAATATTTTCGAAAACTGTGCAATGATTTTCGTATTTTTGTTTAGATGAGAATTCGGTGGAATGTACACTCCACCGACAATTAAATTTATCTTACCAATGGAAACAGAAATGAATAATTGATCAACCAAGCTCAAATCAACACTGATGTTTATTGTTAACTGCGATCATTACACCACCGCCTCGTGTTTTGTTACTTGATAATGAAGAGCGATGCATTCTAAAAATAATAAAATTATTGAGTTTTAGCTCAGCATTGTCGATATCCTTGTCAAGCCAAGTTTTAATAATTATTATGATATCATACACACAACAATTAACATTTAATCCAAAATTCCTTAATTTAGTGCGTATTCCACCTGCGTTGTGGTAATCGATATTAAGTTTTTTCAGTTGTTTGGTGGTGCGCTATTAGAAGTAGTCCGTTGAATTTGAGGCTTCGCTCCAGCTCCAGCCTTTACGATTGTCGGAACTCCTGATATATATTTAATTACTAAATTATCTTCGCCATCTTTCTCTTCTAGATTTCGTTTCAACCTCTCCGCGTATTTAATGCATCTGCAACAAGTAAGGGTTTTCAATTTTAACTTATTTAATATTAAAAGCCTGAACATGAGTAATTATTTGATTATCATTATGAGATATCTGTAAGCTTCCATTATGTTCAGGTGTAACTACCTATAATAATGAAAAAGAGTAATAATATAATTTAAATGCATGCATTTTCTATTAAAATAAAGTTTAGTTTGGTGGAGACGATTGGAAAATGTGGAAATTAATTTACGGGGTTCGAGGAGTCGCTGCAAGTTGTTGTAATTCTTGAAATTCCCCCCAACCTTTTCATATAGCAATATCGAAGGTGGTGCCCTCGTGCGGTTGTGCGGCTGGCGGGTTTCAATTGAAAATTGTAAACCACCCTCACATTCCGCACATTGAACATTCACACCAATATCTCGCAGTGCTGATTGATACCCCTAGGAAATCCACTTGATAGGATTATGCCAGACTAATCATATGTTAGTAATAGTTAAATAAACGTAAATATACCTTATTATTATAAAAATATTGATGTGACCATCATAAAAAGGAATTGATATTTTCTTCATACAAATCGTGTTCCCCCAAAAATGAGTGGGATTTTAAAAACATTATATATGTTTTTCATTTTGGTATTTTCCACAATTATTGTGTAGATTTAATGCAATTATCTTTTTTTTAACGGTTTCGATCTTATTAGATTGTATCAGCTCGGTTGTCGCATGAGAAAACACTATTTAAATGACCATCATTGGTATATTGTTATAATTGTAGCTAGTTGACGGTTTCTTATTGTCGGTAGATTTCCCAAGAAATTTGTGCAACAATAGATGTCGCCTTCATGGTGTATCTATCTGTAATTATTATCATTTCATATTTATAGATTAGGAGTTTTCAATGTTTTTTAATATAATTTTTTTTTTCGTGTATCCGTTTTCAAAATCAAACGAAGGAATTTAACATGTACAACCACATTTATGCATTTTTTTGTTTTCACGATTATTTTCGAAAAAAATTTAAAAAGTAAAAAATCTTAATTCCATTCATAAAACCGAATAGGTCACTGAAGAGGAAAAAATGTGACAATTAAATAGTGTTAAATAATGTATGTGAAGTAGGCAATATTTCTAGCAATAACTCGGCGCATCCACCATATATGAAAATAAATCAGTTTCTTTGGTTTCACCTACAAATTCAAAAACCTATGCATTTAATGAATTAAATATAGGCTATATCGTTAAAACATAAAATTTTAACCCTTAAACATTGATTCTGTACAAAACTTAGGCCTTATTATTGATAATAAACTACGATTTAAAAGGATTATTGTTAATTTCTATAAATTTATCTCGAATTCGTTGCCGCATGTCTTCTAGATCAGCGTTTCCCAAACTTTTTAGACCGCGGCCCGGTACAAAGTCTTAACATTTTTCGCGACCCACCTTACATTTATTTACAAAACAAATTTTATTTTTTCATAAAAATCAAGTTATTTGTTTGTTTATTTCATACACAAAAATTGCAAAATAATTATATGTATAAGAAAAATATAAGTAATTAAAAAATTAACAATTATATTCATTTAAAACTTTAATAAATGAAGTAAACTTTTTTTTTAATAAAAGAAAGGATGTGACTCAATAGCGGGTTAAGGAGAGTGAATGATTAAGGGAATTGACGTAAGTGATTAGCTATTCGGAATTTGAAAATTCATTTTTATAATGAATGGGACAAATACTGAACAACCATGGACCCGAACGATAACTTACCGAACGTAGTAGTAGTAGTAGTAGTAGTAGTAGTAGTAGTAGTAGTAGTAGTAGTAGTAGTAGTAGTAGTAGTAGTAGTAGTAGTAGTAGTAGTAGTAGTAGTAGTAGTAGTAGTAGTAGTAGTAGTAGTAGTAGTAGTAGTAGTAGTAGTAGTAGTAGTAGTAGTAGTAGTAGTAGTAGTAGTAGTAGTAGTAGTAGTAGTAGTAGTAGTAGTAGTAGTAGTAGTAGTAGTAGTAGTAGTAGTAGTAGTAGTAGTAGTAGTAGTAGTAGTAGTAGTAGTAGTAGTAGTAGTAGTAGTAGTAGTAGTAGTAGTAGTAGTAGTAGTAGTAGTAGTAGTAGTAGTAGTAGTAGTAGTAGTAGTAGTAGTAGTAGTAGTAGTAGTAGTAGTAGTAGTAGTAGTAGTAGTAGTAGTAGTAGTAGTAGTAGTAGTAGTAGTAGTAGTAGTAGTAGTAGTAGTAGTAGTAGTAGTAGTAGTAGTAGTAGTAGTAGTAGTAGTAGTAGTAGTAGTAGTAGTAGTAGTAGTAGTAGTAGTAGTAGTAGTAGTAGTAGTAGTAGTAGTAGTAGTAGTAGTAGTAGTAGTAGTAGTAGTAGTAGTAGTAGTAGTAGTAGTAGTAGTAGTAGTAGTAGTAGTAGTAGTAGTAGTAGTAGTAGTAGTAGTAGTAGTAGTAGTAGTAGTAGTAGTAGTAGTAGTAGTAGTAGTAGTAGTAGTAGTAGTAGTAGTAGTAGTAGTAGTAGTAGTAGTAGTAGTAGTAGTAGTAGTAGTAGTAGTAGTAGTAGTAGTAGTAGTAGTAGTAGTAGTAGTAGTAGTAGTAGTAGTAGTAGTAGTAGTAGTAGTAGTAGTAGTAGTAGTAGTAGTAGTAGTAGTAGTAGTAGTAGTAGTAGTAGTAGTAGTAGTAGTAGTAGTAGTAGTAGTAGTAGTAGTAGTAGTAGTAGTAGTAGTAGTAGTAGTAGTAGTAGTAGTAGTAGTAGTAGTAGTAGTAGTAGTAGTAGTAGTAGTAGTAGTAGTAGTAGTAGTAGTAGTAGTAGTAGTAGTAGTAGTAGTAGTAGTAGTAGTAGTAGTAGTAGTAGTAGTAGTAGTAGTAGTAGTAGTAGTAGTAGTAGTAGTAGTAGTAGTAGTAGTAGTAGTAGTAGTAGTAGTAGTAGTAGTAGTAGTAGTAGTAGTAGTAGTAGTAGTAGTAGTAGTAGTAGTAGTAGTAGTAGTAGTAGTAGTAGTAGTAGTAGTAGTAGTAGTAGTAGTAGTAGTAGTAGTAGTAGTAGTAGTAGTAGTAGTAGTAGTAGTAGTAGTAGTAGTAGTAGTAGTAGTAGTAGTAGTAGTAGTAGTAGTAGTAGTAGTAGTAGTAGTAGTAGTAGTAGTAGTAGTAGTAGTAGTAGTAGTAGTAGTAGTAGTAGTAGTAGTAGTAGTAGTAGTAGTAGTAGTAGTAGTAGTAGTAGTAGTAGTAGTAGTAGTAGTAGTAGTAGTAGTAGTAGTAGTAGTAGTAGTAGTAGTAGTAGTAGTAGTAGTAGTAGTAGTAGTAGTAGTAGTAGTAGTAGTAGTAGTAGTAGTAGTAGTAGTAGTAGTAGTAGTAGTAGTAGTAGTAGTAGTAGTAGTAGTAGTAGTAGTAGTAGTAGTAGTAGTTATGTAAGACATTATTGTCAGGCATCAATAAACTACTACTACTACTACTACTACTACTACTACTACTACTACTACTACTACTAGTAGTAGTAGTAGTAGTAGTTTATTGATGCCTGACAATAATGTCTTACATAAGTCACCATATCCAACATAGTACATATTATATATGATACATAACAAAAATATAATAATACATATAAAATTACAATACAATTACAAAATAAATGAATAGATGAAGCAAAATCATACTAGATCCAAAACCGGTAAGTACGATGAGATAAATTACAATCCCTGTTCCATATCAACCATATTTAATTATTTACCATAAAATAAAAACCAATAAATTAATAATAAATAATTATTGAACTAAAAACAAACAAAAAATTACACAATATGGTCCGTATTATAAAAGTTAAAATAAATAAATAATTAAATAATAAAACAGAATAAAGAAATATAAAAATTAAAAATGTAATAAATTAATTTAAAATATATGTAAATATAAAATTAGACAACACTGTATACACATTAAAACATATATTTAAAGCTAAATATTTAAATAAAAATAAATAGAAAAAGATACAATATGGTGCGTATTATAAAAATTAAAAATGAATCAATAAATAATTAAATAGTTAAAAATATGTCAATAAATAAAATAAAAAGTGAATATAAATTTAAAATTTGAAATAATTAAAAAATAAAAAATACAAATAATTAAATAATTAAATATAAAAATTAAAAATTTAATAAATTAATTTAAAATATATGTAAATATAAAATTGGACAGCATTGTTTACACATTAAAAAAATATTTAAAGCTAAATGTTTGAAATAAATTATTCCTCAAAATGAGTAATATCCATTTTTTAATAATACCTTTGAAACCGTGCTCTTAAACTGTTTCAGAGATAACTGTTTCCAGGTATCTGGTAATTTGTTGTAAAATTTAATAGCCAAATAATTTGTACTATTACATGATTTTACTAATCTTATTTTCTTTTGGTGTATCTGTTTTTTATGTCTGGTTTCGTGACAATGCTCAAGACTGGTGTACTTGTTTGGATTTTTGAATACATATAATAAGTGAACATGGCGGAACAACAACAACAATTAACCACCGCGAAAAAGTGCAAAGTATGCAACGGAAATGTGCTTAAATCCGAAAAGTGTGATAATTGCAAAGTCGATTTCCACCCAGCTTGCTTGAAGAGACATACACCGGCGTGTAATCGTTCCAAATCTACAACTACCATTGAAGATGATGTTTTCGAGGTTAGTAATACCAATAAGTTTACAACAAATCAAGTCGAAGTATTGATCCAAGAGAACGTACTATTGAAACGCATCATCCAGGAGATGGAAGCGAAGTATACTATCCTTAACGAGAATTGTGCTTTATTAAAGGATAAAATAGTATATTTGGAAAAAGACATCACAGTTAACTGCAGTGGCTCCATCTATCCTCTAGTGGATGATCTTCCACAACATGGTCTGATTGTAAGAAATCTTACAGATCTCTACCTGACAACCCCATCTCAACATATACGAAATTATCTAAAAATTCGTCAATCGCGAATAACGAAAAGGAACAAACTCGCAACATAAATACGGTGCCTCCAGAACTGCCCATGAGCCCAGTAAACGACACTGTTCCTATCTTGAGTAAGAAGGCGGTTGCTAATCAAATAAAAGCACATGCTAGTGAAACAGCCGCACCCAAAACCGATGGATTTACGACTCTAACATACAAACGCAAATACAGAAATGATACCCGAGTTATTGGTACTGATGGTGCCGGAAATTTCAAGCTGCAAGCAGACCCCAAGAAAACGTGGATATTCATTAAACGTCTCCAGAGTCATGTAACTGAAAACGATATTAAAGAACATGTACAATATATTATCAAAAATGACGCGTTCACATGTGAAAAAATTAAAACGAAATCTACATTTCCCGCTTTTAAAATCGGAGCCAATTTTACTTACCATAACGCCCTCATGGATCCAAAAAACTGGCCGGAAGGAATTGAACTGGATCGCTATATTTTTAGAAGAACAGCCCAGCAAGTCGGAATTAATTAATGAACCGCAACCCTTTAAATCAACTACGAATATTTTGTTTCTCAACATACAATGTTTGAGAAACAAAATTAATCAATTGGAAGCATCTTTAATCGACAACCCCATCACGTATGACATAATTGGACTTAGTGAACATTGGCTAAACAAATACGAACTGGAAACAGTAAACCTCGATTCGTACAAACTTATATCTCCTTTTTCCCGTTCTGTGTTTATTCATGGAGGCGTGCTGCAGCTAGCTAAAGAACATATGATGTATCGACAAATCGAAGGTATAAATAAAATGTCAAAAGAGAAGTAGTGTGAAATAGCTGCATCACACCTCCCTGACTTAAACACCATAGTTATAACTATTTACCGTTCACCTAATGGCGATTTTAACGAGTTTCTATGTATTATGGGTGAACTACTGGACTATATAGATTTAACTAAACGTATAATTATAGGAGGCGATTTTAATGTCAAATTTAACACCAACGATATAAAATGTTCCTCACTCTGTGATTTATTAAGTACTTGTAGGGCACATTTTAATACTCGTTATGATAATTACCTCGATAATGTATTTACCAACATTATTCCATCGGACATCCAAGTTAATCCATTTGATACTGGACTTTCAGATCATATTGGCATTCTCGTTGAGGTAAATCTACCCAGGCCGGAGCCTTGCTCCATCTATAAAAAAATTAGACCAATTACGCAACATGGACGTCATAAATTGTTTTCACTTCTTGAATGCTCGGACTGGAGTTTTGTTGATGATTTGGATACGTGTGTGCAATCTAAATTCAACACCTTTACGTCAATCATCGAGGCCTACCTAAGGGAGTCTTTTCCGGAAAAATCTGTCCTTTTATCAAAACGCAAAGATAGTGTAAGGTGGTTTAACGGAAATCTCAAAAAGATGCGGGAAACTTTGCACCTACTTCGAGATGCAAGTTTAAGATACCCTCACATGACTGAGTATAACAAATTCAAAGCCCAGTACAACACGGCATTAATAAACTCTCGAATCGCAAGTAATGCAAGATTCCTAAAAGAGTCTGGTAATCAACCTAGGCAATGTGGCAACTAATCAAATCTTGTCATAACGAACCCATCTCTGATATAGAATGTGATGTTGACGCGGATTCATTCAACAAATACTTTAGTAAAGTCGCTGAAAATCTGGCGAACGAGTTACCTGTAACAAATAACGATCCCATTAAATTCTTACTGGAATCAAGCAATCTTAAATCCAGCATCTACTTTCAATTTAAAGAAGTAAGCACTGTCACTGTTAGAGATATAATAAATAAACTCAAAACATCGACAAGCCGCGATATCTATGGTATGAATACAAGTTTACTAAAGGGTGTACTTGATGTAATATTAGGGCCCCTAACTAAATTGATAAATCAGTGCATTAGAACTTGTACCTTTCCTCAATGCTTGCAACGTGCTTGTATTATACCCATTCATAAACAGGGAGATATAAATGATATTAATAACTACAGACCGATATCTCTTTTACCGATAGTGTCCAAAATCCTCGAACGTATAATGTACCTACAAATGATTGAATACTTAGAATCACATAAGCTAATCTCTGATCTGCAGTATGGTTTTCGTAGGGGGAAGTCCACGGGTGATGCAATTACTGCATTAACGAAGATTATTTATGAAGGTTTTGAGTCTGAGGGCTATTCTGTCTCAACCTTCATGGATCTTTCGAAAGCGTTCGATTGTGTACCCCACGATGTTCTCCTGCGCAAACTATATTGCTACAATTTCTATCCCAACAGCTGTCGCATGATTAACTCATATCTCAGTGACAGATCACAGCTTGTATATTTGAATGGTGCTAAATCCTCTGAAGTATTAATTAAGTATGGTGTCCCCCAGGGTTCAATATTGGGCCCATTACTGTTCATAATTTACATAAATGATTTACCTTGTCATAATAACAACACTTCCACCATTCTTTTCGCTGATGACACAACCCTAATAAGTCACTCGTCCGACAAAGTGACCGCTACTCAGATGAATGATAATGCAGTATCTAATGCGGCTGAATGGTTTGCTACTAACAAACTTACTGTTAATCCTGACAAATCAGCCAATGTTGTGTTCTCAATGAAGAAAGATATTAATATAAACAGTGCTAAATTTCTAGGGATCCACTTAGATTCGAGACTGTCATGGAACCACCAAGAGCAAGTCATGTCAGCTAAATTATGTAAAAATATTTATCTGCTGAGGTAACTCAAGAATTCTCTTCCCGAGATTGCATTAAAAACGGCATATTTTGCGCTTTGTCAGAGCCATATTAGCTATAGCATTTTGTCTTGGGGCCACACCGGGATTGCAAACAGGCTTTTCAGCCTTCAACGAAGGGCAGTAAGAGTCCTAACTTCACTGAACTATCGAGCTGATTGTCGAGACTCATTTATAAAACTAAACATATTAACACTGCCCTGCCTCTATATCCTAGAGTGTTTAACATACATGCGGAAAAATATCACTCTGTACAAAACACACAGTCAGTATCACCAACACAGTACCAGAACAAGTGATCTATTATACCCCAACCGTCTCCGTTTAAATAAATCGCAGAATGGTGTAAATTTTTACGGGCCAAAATTATTTAATATTTTGCCCGACTCGATTAAAGAATTACCCAACTTACAGTTTCGTAAATTAATCAAATCGTACCTAATTCGGCAATGTTTTTACAACATCGAAGAATGTCTTACTAGTCGCTTCAGTGGCCTAGTTGCTCCTGGTTAAAAGCTATGTAGTCTTGTGGTATCCCTACAACCTACTTTTAATTATATGTAATATGTAATGTATTCGTTTAAAGACAATTCGCTCTATTTTATATCTGAGTTTTTTAACTTTGAACAGAGGATTATATCCCTTAAATTTTGAACGTGTTTTGTATCTATTTTAAACTACTTAGATCATCTTATGTTTTATACTATTGCTTTATTTATTGTTTTTGTATTAATGCTTCATTTTATTGTTTCATATTATTGTTTCATTTGTATTGTCAGCTCATCAATCTGTCGTTTTTTATAATTTCTAAATTAGCCTTGTCTCGCCCTGTTTCTCTTTATGTAACATTTTACTGACTTGTGTTAAACTAGTTGCACCAATAAAGATATTATTATTATTATTATTAATAATACAGATTCTAAAATATATAGAGATGGTAACGTTAAAATTCCCAGACGAATAAAAACTGGTCTACAATCATCTCTGTACTTGACATTACCCATTATACAAATAACAATTTCAAATTAGAAGGTAATGATGTTAATTTTATTCCCAAATTAGGTTCGACATCCAATCTATTTCGATACTTTTTTAAATACACCAAGGCTGTAAAAGCAGCTTCACACGTATAAGTGGTGACAAAAGGCATTAAACATTGTATCGCTTTTTCGCTTACCCTTTTGACACCGCAACCAAAAATAAATTAGTGGTACAGATTCAAACACTTTCTTTAAGAAAGGTGTCGCATGAAATTTTCAATTAAATTACCAACTTCTTGTTCACTAAGATTAAATATTTCTTCCTTTTCAATTCCGACAGAAAGAGAATCTTTAATCCACATTTAAATACCAAAAACTTACATGCAAATTCAACGCAACTTGGCAAATATGCAACTTTTTTGATTTTGGAAAAGTAAATAAATAAAAATAACATTTGGTTCTAATTTCTAAAGACATAATCAAATTTTTAGGCGATGTGAGCCATCTTTGCAGGTGTGTATTCAAAATGCATTCGCCCCCACAAAATGACCATCGGCCCCCAAATACGGATTGTCAGATAATCGCCCAATTCAGACGTCTATCGCAGCGGCGGCTCGTGGATTTCCGCAGCGAGGACAAAGACAAAGATGTCGCTCGTGCCGTACTACTTACTCTTTTGGAGGAAACAAATATTTCGTTGCTGTTTCGATCAAATTTTCTTCCGTTGCCTCACCACCGAACATCCACGAGCCGCCACTGGTCGATCGTCCACGTTGAGAAACACTAATCTAGCCGAATGCGTATTTTTCACTTTCAAAGTTGTTTGAGTTAAAATTTCGGTAAAACTAGCCCAAATGATTTTTTTGTTTATTTACTTGTTTTATTACTCGAAGTCTACAGAGTGTGCCTTTAAAGTTTGAAGATAAATCACTAAGGGACTTTCTTGGAAATAAAAAAAATCTAGGTGAATGCATAATTTTACACTTTCAAAAATGTTTGGAGTTGAAATTTCGGTAAAACTAGCTCAAATTATTTTTTGATTATTTACTTGTTTTATTACTAAGAATCTATAGAATGTGGTTGTAAAATTTAAAGATATTCCACTAACATTTTTTCTAGAAAACTAAGAAAATCTAGCCGAATGCATGATTTTGCATTTTCAAAAATTTTGGAAAAACTAGCCCAAATTATTTTTTGATTATTTACTTGTTTTATTGCTAGAAGTGTACAGAGTGTGCTTTTAAAGTTTAAAGATAATCCACCAAGGGACTTTATAAGCGCATATTTTTCACTTTCAAAAATGATTGAGTTGAAATTTTGGAAAAATTGGCTTAAACTACTTTGAGATTATTTACTTGCTTTATTTCTAGAAGTCTACAAAGTGTGCTTTTACAATTTGAAGATAATCTATTAAAGGATTTTGTAGGAAATTAAGAACATCTAGGTGGATGCATAATTTTGCGCTTTCAAAAATATTTCAGTTGAAATTTTGGAAAAACATTATTTTTTTATCATTTACTTGTTTTATTACTATGAATCTATAGAATGTGCTTGTAAAATTTGAAGAGAATCCACTAAGTCGTTTTCTAGGAAATTAAGAAAATCTAGACGATTTTGCGTTTTCAAAAATGTTCGAGTTGAAATTTCTGAAAAAGTTGAAACCGAAAATTCATATGTTTTGAGTCAATTTAAGTAAAAACATGCTTTTTTAATGTACGCGTGATTATTTTAAAATTTGGGATGTTTGCCGATTTTATTATAGAAATGAAAATTAATCCGTTTTGAGTAAATTTAAAAGTCTGGAATTTTTTGCAATTGGATGTTATTTTCAAGGCAACTTGAAAATGTCCAACCTCAAAATTGAATTCAGTGTTTAAGAGTAAATATTTCAAAATTGTGGCTAAGACCGTTGATAGATTAGATTTTAATAGAATCCATTTTGATTAAATTGGAAAAGGTTCGAGAACGCTGCAACCGTTTTTGTGTTTTTTACGGCTTGTAAAATGTTCGACCTCAGAATTTAACAGGAGTGTGATTATTTCGAAATCTAGGGTAAGAATGTTTGCAAATTTCTTATAGAAAAGTGAAGTTAAGCATTTTCAGTGAATTTCAAAATTTCAATTGGTTTTATATTTTTTGTAGATTTAGAAAATTCTTGAGTGTTCAAGTGTGATTATTTCGAATTCTAGCTTAGTAAGGCATGCATTTTTTTGCAGAAAAAATAAGTGCAATATATTTTAAGTGAATTTAAAAAAAATGAGAGGTTGTTTCAATGATTTTTTTTCCATTTTTTAGCGGTTTAAAAAAAAACTTTAGAATGTTGAAATGTCATTATTTTTAATGTTTCCAAACTTAAGTAGATATTTAAAGTGTAATCTATTTTAGAGGAATGTCGAAAGTTTAAGGTTTGTTTCAATTGTTTTTTTTTGCGATTGGTAAAAAGTTCATCACAATTGAACCGGGAGTTGTTCAAGTGTGATTATTTCAAAATCTAAGGTAGGAATGTTTTCCAATTTTTATAGAACTATATAGTGGAATCTATATCTAGCTCAGACGTTTTAAAACGTTTCTCTTTGAAAGCCATCGTGAATTACAATACACAAGGAGGTGTTTATGATCATATAATTTGGTAAAAAGTCTGCTATACGAAAAACCACAAATACACACTTTGCCACCGTTCCTAGTGACTAACTGTTATAAAACAAATAATATGTAAAAAAACATTTTTTTTTGTGTTTTGACAATATTTTTTCGCGACCCGGCAAAATTCTTCTGCGACCCGGTGCCGGGTCGCGACCCACACTTTGGGAAACGCTGTTCTAGATTGTGTACTGGCTGTGCCAGGGCCGATCCTGTACCCTTGACCGCCCGCGTGCAAAATGATGAGTTGGCCGCCCTCTCAAGTGCTTTTCTTGGGGGTTGCGTGTTTACAATTTTAGTAATAAGACACCAAAAAGTACCTAATTATCAAGAATATGTATCATTTCAATTACATATAATACGTAACTTTTTGCTACAAAACGAAATATTTGCGATTTTTTGCATTTACGATTTTTAAAAATATTGTTTCAATTAAATAATTTGTGCAACGTTACGACAATAGAAGTCGCCCTAATGGTGTATCTATCTATTACGAATACTTGGGGTTATAACTCCATAGTGAAAAACCGTTTCTCTGTCAGCGTCTATATTGACCTGATGAGATCTAATAAGATTGAAACTGGTGCTCGGTTGTCGCACGGGGAAACAATATTTCAATGTTTATCAATGATATTGTTATAATTGTCGCTAGTTTATGGTTTCTTATTGTCTGTGGATTTCTCCACTCAGTCAAGAAAATTGTCGAATGTTAAGATAATAGATGTTGCCCTGATGCTGTATCTAGCTATTACGGTTTGAAATTTTAATTATTTACATTCAAGTTGACACAGTGCCACTGGAACATGTTGATGGTAGAGCCACTTATGCAATATACCCTCCCCCATCATTTTTTTTTAAGAAAGAAAGAACGATTTATCTTCCTAGACCAAAATAACTGGTGAAAAAGTGTTTTAAGAGTTGATTAAAAATTCTTGCTTAGTTTGAAACTGCAGGTTCTTCTTGGCTCTATATAACGAGCCGCCACTGTCCTCAGCACTAAACTTATTGATAATTGAATAGTTTTGTGGCTAATAATTTTGTTGATAAATTGATTATACAGAGTGGAAACTTTAACTGGAATAAAATTCATAACTTCGATATAGGCGATTTTTGCAAAAAATGCCGAAACACGCTAAGTATTGTTTTTTCTTGCCCTCATTTCTATGTATATGCTGCTTGTTTATCTGTTCCCGGAAGAGCCCAGCCACCTCCGACTTTTTTTTTCAAATGGAAAGGTATGCTAAGTGACACCTCGTTTGAAAGGTCTCTTCGCAAGTAATACAACACACTATTTATTTCTTGAATATTTACAAATCCCACGTGATAAAAAAAAGAAAACCACTTTTATAACTTGAATACTATTTAATGCAACAAATGTTCAGTGGGATTTCGCTGTCTGGGCATTTAATCAATGACTTCTTATTACTCCTACATTTGATTTTAATCAAGTACTGTGCAATTTGGAATCGCACTAGCTCTGCAACCCGTTCTGCCCGCACCCGCATTTTCTTACCAGCGCCATCCCATGACAACAGTGACGAATTAAATATGCGGTAAATGTTTTATACAGAGAGTCGTTGATCTATTTTACTTTATCTACCGGGTGACCCAGGGATTTGTAAAAGCTCCATAACTTATTTGCTATTTGAGATATCGACTTCTAGTTTTCTTGAACTGGTACCCACACTTATTCTACATATTTTAAAAATATGTATGTTTTTGTACAGGGTGTCCCAATATACATAACAGAACAAAGTTATGTTTTTTTAAATGGAATACCCTATATTTTATACTTTATTTTCAACCCTCTTAAGAAGCTGATAAAAATAGTATAAAATAGTATGGGTCTATTATGGACGGTTGGTTAGTTATGGGCAAATTTGTGGCAAAGACATGTACACATTGAAAACATTGCAGAAACGTTCCTAGCAAAGATAGCATCATTATTTATACACTAGAAAATTTCCCACATCATAAAGAATAATACACATAGGCTTTGGTTCTCTTTTATTCATAGTGCTATGCAGGGTGTCAACATACGCAAAACAATGGATAACTATTTTTTTTTCAAATGGAACACCCTATATAAGTTGCCACCAATCTATGGCATTTTTAATAAGCTTTCCAATGATATACAGTTTGTATAACAAAATATTAAGGATTGTTGAGATTTATCAATAAAAACATATTTGTTTTGTCACCTTCTGCCGATTTTTGGATTTTCAGCCAAAACTATGCATTTTCAGGAAAAATTATAAGAGACCAAAGTTGTAGAGCGAAAAATTTCCGATCGACATAGGTCTTTCAACTTTTAAGATAATGCGTGCATTGCCCGCCAGAGCGCGCAAAATCGTGACCATATATGCATTTTATCAAATTTTTTATTAATAAATTACACTATACTTTATTTTCCGCACCCTCTAGCGGAAAAACCGGAAATTATAGGGAAATTAAAATGGCCCATAACGATTGAAAATGTTCTGCTCTACAACTCTTAATAGAAGCAATTTTTGCCAAAAATGCATAGTTTTCCCTAAAAATACAAATTGAAAATGTATATATCAATTTTTGCGTTTTTCAATGGTTTTTTGCATTTTTAGCGAAAACTATGCAAAATTGCTTCTTTTAAGAGTTATAGAGCGGAATATTTTCAATCGATGAAGGTCATTTGAATAATTCTATAATTTCCCGTTTTTCTGCTAGAGGTTTGGAAAATAAAGTATAGTGCAATTAATTAACAAAAAATTTGAGAAAAACGCTAAAATGCATTTACGGTCACGATTTTGTGCACTTTGGCGGGCAATGCACGCATTATTGGAAAAGTCGAAAGACCTTTATCGATCGAAAATTTTCCGCTCTACAACTTTGGTCTCTTATTATTTTTTCAGAAAATGCATAGTTTTGGCTGAAAATCCAAAAATGAGCAGGAGGTGATAAACGAAAAATGTTTTTATGGATAAATCTCAAGAATCCTTAATATTTCATTATACAAATTGTACATCATTAGAAAGCTTATTAAAAATTCCATGCATTGGTGGCAAGATATATAGGGTGTTTCATTTGAAAAAAAATAGTTATCCATTATTTTGCGTATGTTGACACCCTGTATAGCAGTATGAACAAAAAAGAACCAAAGCCGATTTGTATTATTCTTCATGATGTGGAAAATTCTTTAGTGTATAAAAACGACCCTAGCATTGCTAGTAGCGCTTCTGCAACTTTTTCAAGATGTCCTTGTTTTTGCCACAAATTTGCCCATAACTAACTAATCGTCCATAATAGACTCATAGTATCTTATACTAATTTTATTAGCTTCTCAAGAGGGTTGAAAATAAAGTATAAAATATAGGGTGTTCCATTTAAAAAAAACATAACTTTGTTCTGTTATGTATATTGGGACATCCTGTACAAAAACATACATATTTTTATAGCAAACAAGTTATGGGGCTTTTACAGATCCCTGGGTCACCCGGTATGTTTGAAAATAACTACAATATTTTATTATTGTTATAAACAACTCCAATTATTTTACTTACATCTTTTTCATGGCTAACTATTTTTTTATTTATAATCAAACCTAAAAATGACTGTAACGCACTTATTTCTAGAAATAACTGTTATATGTGATATCGGATTAAAGAGAAAAAAATATATTTCGAATGAGGTCATATCCAACTATGGTTTCCATTTAAAAAAAATGTAAGTTTGCGTCATATCTCGAAAAATAATGGCTTAAAAAAATTCCTGAATTTATTTTATTAAGCTGCGTAAAATTATCAACAACTTAGTTTGTTACAGTTTTTTTCTATCTATCATAATAACCGAGATATATTTATTTGTTGTAAGTTTTGTGGTTATTATCGCAATAATTGCAGTGGTTTTAATATTGCTTTACACGTTTTAAACTAATCACAAGACTGGTTTAAACCTCGTGAATTGTGCGCGTTCTCGTATCCTCATCAAATCCGCGTTTATTTTCCACAATTTACAGACAAATAAACGCAGTGATTTATTGCTACGGTGGAGTGGAATTATCGCTACTGGCTATCAAACACGCGGTCCATTCGCAAAACTAGTAGTGCTGGAATAATCACAAACGGTCCATCGGCAAAACTAGTAGCGTTGGAATAATCACAGACGGTTCATTAACGACAAATAAATTATCGAGGAGAGGAGAACGGGACGGGGGAATTCAGAGTGAATTAAGGTTGAGAGAAGGAGAAGGGAGAAGCGAAGTGGAGATTGGAATGGGAGGAAAGGGCAGGCAAAAGGAAAAGAGAGAAGTGGCAGAATGGGACAGACAAGAAGAAGAGAATAGAAGAAAGACGGTGTTTGGGGGTGGAAAGGGCCTGAGAAGGTCACCGCAGCGACAAGAGGAGGAGACGGGGATCATAGAGAAGAGAAAAGTAGGAGATACGTCGTTTGAGGAAGCAGGAGAGCAGGGTGGTGGAAAAAAAAAGATAACAGAGGAAGCGCAGAAAGGGTGTGATGGGGGGTGCAGGGAGGTAGTACAACTTATATCGGAAATGATAAGGGAGGAGAGAGAGGTATGGAAAGAAGAGATGAGGGAGGCTAGAGAGATGTGGAAGGCGGAGATGAGGGAGATGAAGGAAATGTGGAGACAAGAAAGGGAGAGGTTAAAGCAGAGGATAGTGGACTTGGAGGAGCAGGCGGAGAAGAGAGAGAGGCAAGAGAGGAGAAAGAATATACTGATAAAGGGGAAGGACATAAAAGAGAGGAGTGAAGTGGAGAGGTTTATGAAGGACGCACTGGAGGTGGAGGTGAAGGTAGAGGATATGTACGTGGTAGACACAGTGGGGAAGATGGTGGTGGCACGATTGGGGACGTTGGAGGAGAAGATCAAAGTAATGAGGAGTAAGAATAAATTGAGAGGAGAGAGGATATTCATAGAGGATGACCTAACGAAGGAGGAGAGGAGGATCCAAAAGATAATCAGGGAGAGAGCGTTCGAGGAGAGAGAGAAGGGGAAAACAACGAGGACGGGGTACCAAAAGATGATAGTGAATGGGGAGCTGTGGAGGTGGAATAGGGGAAAGGGGAGTTTGGAGAGACAGGAAGAGCCAAAAAAGTAAAAAGAAAGGGGGCAGTGGGAGAAAGGAGGGAGGAAGAGGAAGAGCTAGGACATAATCGGGGTGCTGGGGGGAGTGACAAGACGATGAGGATAGGGGTATGGAATGTGGCGGGGGTAAAGTCGAAAATCAAGGGAGGAAGATGGGAGAAGGAATTGGAGCAATGGGTGGGGGGGAAGGACATAGTGGGGCTAGTAGAAACATGGGCAAAGAAGGAGGAATGGGAGGAGCTAAAAGGGGGGCTGCCAGAAGGGTTTAAGTGGGAAATGAAAGGGGCAGTGAAGGGAGGGGAGAGAGGAAGAGCAAAAGGAGGGATGATAGTGGGGATGAGAGAGAGGAGGAAGGGAGAGGAAATGAAGTGCGAGGAGGGGGGAGAAGGTCTCATGTGGGTAGAATATAAACGGAGAAAGTATAAGGTGGAGGTGGGAGTAGCGTACGTAAATAAGAACTGGGGCGAGGTGAGAAAAGAAATAGAGGAGAGGAAAGAAGAGACAGGAAGACGGATGATAGTGGGGGACTTGAATGCGAGGATAGGGGAAATGGGAGGAGGGGTGGGGGAGAATGGAGTGGAACGAGAAAGAAGATCACAGGATAAAGTGGTGAACGGGGAGGGGAGAAGGATGAGGGAATGGGTGAGAGAGGAGGGATGGGAAATTCTTAACGGATGCACAGAGGGGGATTGGACGGGAAAGAGAACGTATATTGGACCACGAGGCTCATCAGTAATAGACTACGCAATAGTGAAAGGGGTGGCGAGAGAGGAGATAAGAAAAATGGAGGTGGAAGAGATAATGGGGTCGGATCATTTACCGGTGAGTGTAGAGATATGGATAGGCAAGGGGGAAGACGAGGAGAGAGAACAAGAGGAAGAGAGGTTGGAGAGCGGAGTAGGGGCGATAGACAGGATGAAGAAGAAGTTGAAGGAAGTGAAGTGGAAGGAGATAAGGTCAATGGAGGAGATGGAGAAGGCCATAATAGGATGTGGAAGGAAGGTGAAGGGAACAAAGGGGAAAGGTAGAGAGTGGTTTGATGAAGAATGCAGAGTAGCGAAGGGTGAAGTGAGGAGGGCGGTGAAGGAATGCATAAGGAATGGTGGAGGAGAGAGAAGAGTGGTGGAGGCCAGAAGGAAATATGAGAGGATATGTGAGCGGAAGAAGATACAGGTGGCGGAACGGGCTGCAGAGGAGATAAGGGGGTGCAGAAATGAGAGAGAGATGTGGGACGTGTTAAGGAGAGGACAGGAGAGGGAGAGGATAGGAGTGTCTTTGGAGGAATGGGTGAGGAAGTGCAAAGAAGGTGGAGGAGAGCCGGAGCAAGTAGGGGAAGAGAGGAGAGGAGTGATAGAGGAGGAGTTCACAGAGGAGGAGGTGGAGAGAGCATTTGAAGAGATTAAACGAGGGAAGGCGCCGGGTAGAGATGGTCTGAGGTCGGAGATGTGGAAGGAGATAGGAGAGGAGGGGAAGAAGAAGTTTAGGGAGCTAATAAATAAAATGTGGACGGGGAGTGAGAGGATGCCGGAGACATGGAGGGTGGGCAGGATGTGCCCGGTGCACAAGGGTGGGAAGAGGGAGGAGATAAAGAATTATAGGGGGGTAACAGTTATGAGTACAGGGTATAAAATAATGATGGTGATGGTGAAAAATAGAATGGAAGCAGAGGTGGAGGATAAAGGGTTACTGCCAGAGTCACAAGGAGGATTTAGAAGAGGAAGGGGGACGATGGACCAGGTCTTCACTCTGGCGAGGATGATAGAGAGAGAGATGGAAGGGAAAGGTGGTATGTTTGCGGTGTTCCTGGATCTAAAAGCAGCGTATGATGTGGTGCCAAGGAAGGGGATGATAGAATGTTTGAGGAGGAGAGGGTTGAGTGAGGGGATGATAGGATGGGTGAGAGAGGTGTATGAGGAGACATGGGTGGAGGCGAACGTGGGGGGGAAGATAGCGGAGAAATTTAGGACATGGGTAGGACTGAGGCAGGGGTGCCCGTTGAGTCCGCTATTATTTAACCTGTATATGAGCGAGTTAGAGGGGGTGTTGGAAAAAGGTCAAGAGGGAGGGGTGGTAAGTGGGTCGAGAAAGGTATGGATGTTGGCATATGCGGACGATATGGTTTTGGTGGCGAAGGACTGGATGGGTATGAAAGGAATGATGAGGAGGGTAGAGAAGTATATGGATAAAAGAGGTATGTGTGTGAATGTAGAAAAAACGAAATGGATGAGATTCAGGAACAGAGAGAGAGTGGGAGGAGTGAAAGAATTAGAGTGGAAGGGAGAGTTGATAGAACGGGTGAAGAGTTTTAAGTATTTGGGGTTTGTATTTAAGGAAACGGGTGGATATGAGGAGCATGTAAGATGGGTGCAAGGCAAAGCGAGGAGAGCATGGGGGATAGCATGGGGGAAATGGGGAAGATGGATAGAGAATAATATGAGAGTGATGTGTAAGGTATGGGATGCGTGTGTGGGATCGGTGATGATGTATGGCGTGGAGGTATGGGGGACGAGGGAGTATGAATGGGTGGAGAGGGAGCAGGGTTGGTTTATAAAATGTATGTTGGGAGTGGAGAGGTCGACACCGAGTTATATACTTAGGCAGGAGACGAACAGGGACAAAATGGTGTGTGAAACGATGAGGAGGGTGGTGAAATACGAAGAGAAATTGTGGGGTTTAGGGGAGGAGAGATTGGTAAAGGCAGTATGGTGGGGGTGTGTGAATGGGGAAGAGGGGAAATGGAGAAGGGAGAGAAGGAAGATGTATGAGAGGGTGGGGTTATCGGAGGCAAAGGTGATAGAGTGGATGGGGAGGGGGGTGAAGGTGGCGGGATGGGTGAAGGAAAAAATGAGAGAGGTGGATATGCAGGAGAGACAGGGGCGGATAGAAAGGAGTGAATATAATGATATGTATGGGAGGTGGCAGGTGTACGGGAGAATACCAGAGTATTGGGGGGAAGAAGGATGGAGTAGGGAGGAGAGGGTGAGGTTGGCGAGGGCGAGATGTGGGTCAGGAGAGAAAGGGAGGAAGAGGTGGATGGGGGAGGATTATATGAGATGTGGGCTGTGCGAGTGGGGGAAGGATACATGGAAGCACTTGGCGGAAGAATGTGAGGGGGTGAAAGAAGAATGGGTAGGAGTGAGAGGGAATAGAAGGGTGACGGAATGGATGAGAGAGGATGGGGCAGGAGTGAAGACGCTGGAGAAGGTGGGATGGGAGAAAGAGGGGAGAGGGAGGGAGGGGAGGGGTGGAAGGGGGGGGTGAGGGATGTAAGGAATTAATTTGTTTTTTGTTTTGTATATATGGTTATGCCAATAAAGGTTCTTTTTTTTTTTTTTTTTTTTTTTTTATATTTATTTGAAAAATTGAAACTTTTATATTTTTCAAAATATCTAGTTACCCTTCACTTTTTTGAAAACCTTGAAAGCATTATTTTATTGGGCTCATAAAACTGCACTTCTTTGCCCATTTGATATGTATATACAGGGTGTTTCAGAGCGCTGGGAACGGTCAATCACATGCTTATTTTTCAAAATTTCGAAAAATGTTTTATACAAAAGTTGTGTATAATAGTGAGCTGCACGCCCTAAAAATATTTAAATTTATACAGGGTGTCTCATAACAAAGTTACAGACCAAACTTATGTTTTTTTAATGGAACACCCTGTATTTTTTGTCGTTTTTGAATTATATGGAGCAAATAAAGGTGAGTTACTTCAATACTCCCTATACCTATTGTTTGCCGTTTTCGAAATATTTGAAGATTTGTTGAAATGCATGGTCTGGGTGAAATTTTATTTTTGCCCCGGTGATTGACGTTGAACGATTAAAATAATTTCTATTATTTGGTTGAAGGTTCGAACTATAGAGCTAACCATGATTTCATACAAAAAATTATACAGGGTGATAAAGAAGATGCGGTAGAAAAACCGAACTTATAAAGTTAAATAACTTCGTTTTATCAAATGGCATACCCTGTATATAGCAACGTATTCTTAAGTAGAATTCAGATTGTATAAGGGTTTCCTGTTCCTAATCTCAATAGTTTTCTTGTATTCGGCGATTATCATATCAGGAATTATTATTATAATAAAAACATAAGTTTGGTCTGTAACTTTGTTATAAGACACCCTGTATAAATTTAAATATTTTTAGGGGGTGCAGCTCACTATTATACACAACTTATGTATAAAACATTTTTCGAAATTTTGAAAAATAAGCACGTGATTGACCGTTCCCAGACCTCTGAAACACCCTGTATATCCGGAAAAAATGACAGAAATCTGTTCACTGAATATGCTCAAATTATGTCCATAATCTGTTAACAGTTTATGGATTCATTTTCTGGCAATATTATATGCGGTTTCTAGCAATATTATGGACATAACTCTTAAAACAGATTATGGCCAGAAAATTTCCATTCATTCCAAAAGACGACCCTGACCCCACTGCATCCAATCAAAGTTGGTGTGTGGTTAGCAATGTCAAGATGCAGAATTATCGGTCCAATATTTTTCGATGGTAATTTGAACGCTGCCACTTCTTATAGAGCCACTATTTCGCAACAATTTACTAACGAACTTCATGATGATGAACTCCAAAATGGCTTCTTCCAACAAGATTCTGCTAGACCGCACATTGCCCGTGAAACATTAAATTATCTTCATGAATTCTTCGACGACAGGCTAATAAGCAAAGACCGATTTAACTCCTCTGGACTTTTTAATTTCCATATTAAAAAAAATCAGTATTAAGCAGTGCATACAGTAGAATATCTGCGAAACAATGTAATAAGAAAATGTGAAGAGATAGACAACACAGTATTACAAAATGTGTTCGATAACATAAAACGGCGAATTAATTTGTGTATTCGTTAAAATGGACAACACATTCAACATCTGTTGTAATGTTTGTTCTTCTTTGTTAATTTTATAATTCACAACACTATAAAATAAATCAGTGGTAAATTTATTTATAACTAATGAAATTGTTGAACTTAACACTAAAAACAATGCGACATAACCTCAAGATCACTCCAAATAATTCATGGTTATGAATTTACATTAACAACAACTGACAGCTACTCAAAAATGACATTTGATAATTTGTTTAATTTTGTGTGTCAATTAAGAAATGACCTGCCCTTCAAATTCATGGCAGGAGTGGTTTCCAAGAGTTTTGCGACTCACGTTACATGGAGCTCTTCGCCAATTTAACCTATATTCATTTTGAGATTATTCGAAGCTACAGCCACAACATATGTTTTATTCATTGAAATTAAATATTTTCCTCAAGTATGAACGACATGGTGTACTTTTTGTGTACTAAGATTAGGCACTGGTTCCTCCGGATATAATCCCACGAACAGAACGCGGTCTTCACAAGCACTATTACCGCCTTAATAAAGCTTAAGAACTGATTATTTCCGCTAATTGGGTAATGATAAGCTATTTTTAATTACGTACTGATTAATGAAACTTTCGTTTATAAAAAAAGAATAGATCCGGGTCCCGGCGTTGTGGAACCTGTGGAACCCTCGTAGATACGCCATTGTATCTGCACGAGAGTAAGTATCCGATCGTGAGATATCGGTTGAAATATGACCTTAATCGAATGTTTTGGCATGACACTATTATCCGCATGAGCAAAACGTAATCAGATACTGATCCTTAGATGCAAATAACTGACGTTTTCCTGTGTCCCCCTGTCCACGGTCGTGTTTTCTTATTTAACAGTGTTCAATGGGACAATTACGCTTTCTTTAATGAATGAATGAGACCGGTCATTCGATACTGCCATTGATTTGTTTCTCTCTCCATTCTTCCTTCTATCAGAGTTCTACCCCTGCGTGCGTTAAAACGCTCGATTACTTTAGGTGTAGTGTTTCCGATTGTCCTCACCGTGGAAGGACCTTTGTGCCCGAATTAAATACTCGATTGTTATAAACGCTACTTAACTCCGTAATTGCTATCGAATATCAGTTTCGTGCGACTCCGATCGTTCGATTGTTGCCTCACAGTCAGGGGGTGGTTTTCACCGAGTTACCTCTGATCGCTATATTTAAAAAAATAATAATACCGAATAGTGTGTATTGTGGATGTGTATAATGTGTATTGTTTGATAAGTCGATGCCGAGTGGTGGCGCACAATGAAATATTACCTCCCACTGCTTCCGTCATTGTTTAAACGTTCTAAAAGCTGCACATGCTCCTATTGTCTTCCAACTACTGTGATATTGTGTGCATTATGCTCCTATTTACTATAAATTAGTTGGCCACTCGGCTAAAACAATTTACCCGATGCAAGGCGGAGGAATATCGATTCCGTTTGAATATCATTTTAACTGAACGGTTGTTGCTCGCGTCTCGATTGAGGATTGAAATAAAGGGAGGGTACCCATGGAATTGATATAGATAATAAATCGAATATATCTTTGTTAATGCAAAATATTTGTCATAGTTAAAAAAATATTTTAATATCTTCTTCCTTTAGTCTTTGTTAATTTGTTATTATTAACAATGTTTGCAACATTTCACTAAAGGCCAATAGAGTACAGAATCAAATTAGCCATAAACTTTAAATTTGGTATGTATGTAACCGATCAGTTTATTGAAAAAGTAAAGGTAATGTAGTGACGGAATAAGAAATAGTGGTTAAATGAGGTGACGATTGCATACAGAAATACAGAAAACAAAACATTTGATATAAAAACATTAATAATTTTATACAAGGTAAATTTTGAGTCGTTACTGTAACGGATCATATGGGAATTAATATAAAGACGACCGGTCTCGATGAAATACCTTTATTTACTGCCTCAAAATCCCCTGGCGTATATATAAATGCCGTACACAAAAAGTGGTATAAATAAAAAACATATCTTTCTTCACCTATACAATTTCAATAAACAACTATATGACATCTCCCTTTAACAGAACAAATACAATTAAATCAAATAATATTTACACTTCACATTTTAAGGATTGTATCGGTCTTTTATCGCCCTTCCACTACTTGTGTAAGTGGGTGGATGATATACCAATGATTCGTCCATAGAAGTCTCAGACGATTTATTGTCTACATCTAAGTCATCCTCATTTCTCCTTTCGTTCTCTTCATTTTCATTCGGAATTACAGTTAGAAATCTTCGGTTATGATCAAATATTTTCGCTTGATCTGTTATTATTTTATGAGTACGTGGTCGAATATTTCCAACAACAGTACCCGAATGCCATGTTTTATTAATCTAAACCCCCACTCTGTCTACCTTCTTTAATTCTGGAAGAAGTTTACTTCCTCTATCATAATATTTCTTGTATTGTTTTTTAATTTTATTTAATTTTTCTTTCGTTTGTTTTATGTTAAAAACATTTGGTTGCAATAATGTTTTATTTAGAGGTATTAAACTATTAAGTCTTCGTGACATTAATAACTGTGCAGGAGAGCCAAGGTTTCCAACAGGAGTGTTCCGATAATTTAATACCGCTAAATATAAGTCTTTGCCATCTTCACTCGTTTTTTTTATCAAGTTTTTAATGGTTTTGTACTGCTAGTTCGGCTAACCCGTTCGATTGACTATAATGGGGGCTCGAGACTATATGTTTAAAATTCCAACTATTTGAAAATTCTTTAAATAGTAAAGAGGTAAATTGTGGACCTCCATCCGAGTATAAAATTTCAGGAATACCATGCCGTGCGAATGTGGATTTTAAATGATTAATTATTGTAAAGGGTGTTTTTTTAGCTGCATGAGAAGTTTCGATGGTAGTTGTCTATATATACTCAATGAGAATGTCAAACTGTTTTGACATTTCAGTTCAGTAAGGTTGGGCAATTCATCATGAATCGTTTAACGCCACAACAACGCTTCCAAATTGTGAAAAATTTACTTTCAAAAAAATTAATTTGTTCGCGAAGTTCATGGAGTACTTCGTCCATTTTACGGTCAACATAATCAGCCTAGTGAGCAAGCAATTCGTGCAGTTATTGATCGTTTTTGCACTAATTTTACTCTTCCCGATTCAAAACTATCAACAAGACAAAGAAATGTGCGTACCGAAGAGAAGATTGCTGCTGCAGCGCGAAGTGTTGAAGAAGATGGCGAAATGTCAATTCGTCGCCGTTCTCAACTTGCTGGCCTTTGTCCTTCGACTACGTGGAAAATTTTACGTAAGGATCTTGGATTACGTGCCTATAAAATACAGCTCGTGCAACAATTAAAGCCAAATGACCATCGTTTACGTCGCATTTTTGCTGATTGGGCTAATTTGAAACTGGCAGAAGTAAGCATTTTTATCGAAGAATTGTGTTTAATGATGAAGCTCATTTCTGGTTAAATGGCTTCGCCAATAAGCAAAATTGCCGTATATGGAGCGAAGACAATCCTCAAGCCATTGACGAAACACTGTTACATCCATTAAAATTGACTGTTTGGTGTGGTTACATGCTGGGGTATCATCGGTCCTTATTTATTTCGCAATGAGGAAGGAGCTGCCGTTACGGTGAATGGCGAGCACCATCAAGCCATGCTGACTAATTTTTTGTTTCCAAAAATTAATCAGCTAAACATCAACAAAATCAATTTGGTGACAACTTTATTTTGAGAAGTGGTCCTGTTAACTGGTCCCCTCGTTCGTGCATCTCGATTACTTTTTATGGGGCTATGTTAAGTCATTGGTTTATGCCAACAAATCAGCAAATCTTGAAGCATTGGAAGTCAATATTCAAGCCACCATTGACGACATACGGCCAGATTTATTGGAAAAAGTAGTGAAAAATTGTACTGATCGAATGGGCCATGTAACCCGTAGCCGCGGCGGACATATGCCGGAAATCATATTTAAAAAATAAATGCCCTGAAATTATCTACCAGATTATAATAATAATTAATAATTCCAACAATATTTCTGACTTGTATGATTATTTAAAGTTCTCAAGCTCTTAAAAAAACACCCTTTATTAGAGTATGTATTTTCATAAAGTTCTTCTACTTCAACAAATTTTGAAAAATTGTCCACAATGAGTAGGTAATTTATATTATTTAAATTAAATAAATCACAAGCAATATTTTTCCAAGGTCTATCTGGTACTTCTCTATTTAATAACGGTTCTTTTGTATTTGATCTTTTATATTTTATACAAGTTTTACAATTTTGAATTAATTTTGTTATATCATTCGACATTGCTCGCCAAAATAGAACATCGCGTGCCAAATTCAATGTTCGATTTATGCGCTGATGAGTATAATGCAACTGACATAGAATTTTAGACATCTGTTTTTTTGGAATTATTAATTTGTTATTTCTATACAGTAGCCCGTTGTATTCTAATAATTCATTTCTAATTTGGTAATAATAATTTAATTCTTTTGGCCAGCCCAATTTTAAATATTGTAAAATTTTTCCCAATATCTCGTCCTCTTGTGTATCTTTAATTAATGAATATCTTTTACTTGTTGTCATTGAAATATTATCTTGAACTATGGAAACGTGCCCTTCTATTATTTTGTCAAAACCTTATTCTCCAATTTTATTTTCATTTACAAATGCGCGCGATAACGTATCTGCCAAAAATAATTCACACCCTGGTTTATAAGTTACATTTAGATCATATTTTTGCAAGCGAAGTAGCATTCTTTGCAGTCTCGCATCACAATTGTTTAATTTCTTTTTGAAAATTGCCTCAAGAGGTTTATGATCGGTCTGCACTTCGATTTTTTTCCATATACCGGGTGTGGCACCTAAGACGCCTCGGACCATAGCTCCTTTACGATAAAAGCTATCGACAAAAATCTAAGAACAAAGTGGTGCATAGTTACCGTCGCTATGTTTCAAAAATATTTCTAATCATCAGTGGCGTGCCGTACTCCAGTGGCGTACCAAACTTATGTTTTTTTAAATGGAATGCCCTATTTTTTATTGCAGATTTGGAAAGTGCTCGATGAGTACTTATTTTTTTATCTAACATGTTATACCCTTCACTTTAGCGGTTTCGCTGTTATAACCCCTTCTTTCAAAATTGCGCCCCATTTTTGAGATTTTTTTGTAGAGAAACTAATTGATCCCGGCGCCTAAATTTTGAATTGAGGTACAGGTTAAGACCTCGTATACCTTCACATAATTTTTTTTTCGGGTAATTTATGGAAAAGAAATAATTTTTGATTGATCTTCGCATGTTGTCATTTTTTCCGAAAATTTCAAATGGCACCCCCCCAAAAAAATTACGGCGTTGTACAGCCAAAACTCTAAATTTTTCATTGGTGTAAAAAAAATTACACATTGCATAACAAAATTTCGGAGAAAAAAGGAATTTCATCGCAAATGTCGGGAAACGTTTTCCGTTCCCAAGTGTGCCATGAGAAAACAAATACACAAATACGGTCAACATAATAGTATGTACCTATTTATTCAACATGATATGAAAAATGCAGATAAAGAAAATTTAACAACTTAAACTAAATGTTCGAAATGACGACCTTCCTGCTGGAGGCATAACCGCAACTTCGACTTACAGGCTCTAGACACTGCCCTAAGGACTTCTGGTGGTATACCGCGGAAAGCCGCGCGGATTCTCTCCCTCATATCCTCGACAGTAGTTGGTACCGTCCTGTAATTCGTCTTTGATATGGCCCCAAAGGAAGAAGTCAAGGGGAGTGAGGTCTGGTGATCTTGGCGCCCACCTCACAGGACCCCCCCACGACCAATCCAGAAGTCCGGAAACGTTTCATCGAGAAATTCCCGAACGACACAGCTATTATGTGCAGGAGCTCCATCGTGCTGGAAAACTATCTGTCGAGAGCGGCTAGAGGGACATTTTCCAAGAGATTATCCAAGTCGTCGCGAAGGAACCTCAAATAACTGTTGCCGTTCAGGTGCCCCTCGATGAAATAAGGACCCAAAAGGTGTTCTCCAAGTATGCCTCCCCAAACATTCAGCGACCATCTTTGCTGGTGGTTTATCATTCGCATGGCTTGTGGGTTTTCATCGGCGTAATAATGGTAGTTGTGGCGATTGACATCATGACATGATAATACGCGCATAAGAAATGATTCCTCCTGCTCAATTTTGTTGATAGCCCACATGCAGAAATCTTGCCCCGCATAAAAATCTTGAGGTTGCAATTCTTGGTGCAGTTGAATCTTAAATGGACGGAATTTGTACTTTTTAAGAACATGATGTACGGATCGCGTTGAAATATCGTGATTCCTACTAATATCACGGATACTGGTATGAGGATCTTCAATAACTGCCTCCAGAACCTGCAGTTCATTATTTTCGGTAATAACTGCCTTCTTTCTAACTCTCCTTGGCCGTTTCACACTTCCCGTAGTAGTAAATCTCTCCAACACTTTTTGAAACGCACGTTCATTTGGATGTGCCCTGTGCGGATATCTCGCAGCGTACACTCGTGATACCAAGAAACAATTCTTGTTACATTCTCCAAGAATAAATATCATGTCAACCATTTCCTCTTGAGTTCGGAACATTTTTAGAACGTTTATCAAAAATGACTTATGGCTGCTACTGACGTCTAATAATTTACTTTGACAATTACCAATCTTTTGTTTTCTCATGGCACACTTGGGAACGGAAAACGTTTCCCGACATTTGCGATGAAATTCCTTTTTTCTCCGAAATTTTGTTATGCAATGTGTAATTTTTTTTACACCAACGAAAAATTTAGAGTTTTGGCTGTACAACGCCGTAATTTTGTTAGGGGGGTGCCATTTGAAATTTTCGGAAAAAATGACAACGTGCGAAGATCAATCAAAAAATTTTTTTTTCCATAAATTACCCGAAAAAAAATTATGTGAAGGTATACGAGGTCTTAACCTGTACCTCAATTCAATTCAATTAGGTGCCGGCGTCAATTAGTTTCTCTACAAAAAAATCTCAAAAATGGGGCGCAATTTTGAAAGAAGGGGTTATAACAGCGAAACGGCTAAAGTGAAGGGTATAACATGTTAGATAAAAAAATAAGTACTCGTCGAGCACTTTCCAAATCTGCAATAAAAAATAAGGCATTCCATTTAAAAAAACATAAGTTTGGTACGCCACTGGAGTACGGCACGCCACTGATGATTAGAAATATTTTTGAAACATAGCGACGGTAACTATGCACCACTTTGTTCTTAGATTTTCTTCGATAGCTTTTATCGTAAAGGAGCTATGGTCCGAGGCGTCTTAAGTGCCACACCCGGTATATATATATATATATATATATATATATATATATATATATATATATATATATACATATTTATGATCGGTCTGCACGAACCTCTTGAGGCAATTTTTATATATATATATATATAGGTATATATAATAATAATAACATTTATTTCCTAAGGATATACATTAACATTTAAATGACATTAAGTATATAGATAAGAAAATAGTCAAAAACCTGTACATCTAAACATTACCAAAATATGTGTAATATTCAATGACCGAGTATGGTTCTATTTCTAATAATAATTGTTTTATCTCACTTTTAAATTTATTCATTATAACAATTTTACGATACCTCGCAGGGAGTCTATAATATAACCGCATCATCATGTAATGAGGTGCTCTTTCCAACAGTGTTAATTTGTGTTTTGGGTAATTGAATGTATTATTTGTGTTCCTAGTATTATGGGGATTTAGGTTCAAATTTTCATGAAAAAGATGTTTATTATTATGAATAAAAATCAGGCAGTGAATTGAAATATACATTGCTATGACGGTGAGAAGTCCATTTGTTTTAAATACTCCCCTACAAGAGTCTCTGTACTTCATGTTATACAATAATCTAATTGCGCTTTTTTGTGTAATGAATATACTATTAACTGCATTGGAAGCGCCCCAGCATACTATACCATAACGCATCAAGGAGCAAAAGTGTGCTTAATATACAGATTTTAACGTAACATGCCTTACATATGGTTTAATAGTTCGCATGCAATATATAGTAACACATAACTTACTATTTAATCCACTAATGTGCTGTGTCCAATCTAGGTTTTTATCTATACAAATTCCAAGAAACTTGCAAGATGAAGACATTTGCAAATTAGTGCAGCCAAATGCCATAATTTCAGGTACATCCAATGATGCTCGTTTAGTTCCAAATAACATGCATTTGGTCTTATCTTCATTGAGAAATAATTTATTTTTGCTGAACCAAGTCTGGGCTTCTTCAAACACAGTATTGGCATTAACGGCAAGGTTTTGATAATTGTGGTTTTTTATAATAATATTATTATCATCAACGTAACTGATTAATGCCTGATTTTTACTTTTTATTATGTCAAAGATATCATTGATATATATTACAAACAAGGTCGGCCCTAAAATGCTCCCTTGAGGTATCCCAGTTGTGACCTCCATTGTCGTAGATTCAATAGTTTCATGTCCCGATCGTAATTGTAATTTTTGCCTTCGATTGCATAGATACGACTTAATCAAACTTAAGTTAACCCCTCTTATGCCATATTTGAACATTTTATTTAATAAGATATCATGATCTATGCAATCGAAAGCCTTAGATAAGTCTAGAAATATACCTAAAGGTATTTCTTTATTGTCCAATGCATTTGCAATGAAATTAATTAGTTCAACCATAGCCGTGGTGGTCGATTTTTTCTCTAAGTAGCCGTGTTGGAATTCATGAAATAACTTGTGTTTATTAAAGAAATTAACTATCTGGGCTTTAACAATATATTCTATAGTTTTAGAAAAACAAGTTAGCAAGCTTATAGGCCTGTAGTTTTTATAGTCCTCGGGATCCCCGTTTTTTAGTATCGGTCTAATAATGGAGTGTTTTAGGTAATCTGGAAATATGCCAGTTTCTAATACCCTATTTATAATATACGTCAACGGTGTCTTAATTAAATGTATACAATTCTTGATTACATGACCAGCTATTTCATCAATACCTACAGAATTTGAGTTTTTTAATTTTGCGACAACATTACAGATTTCACTTTCAGTTACTGGCTCAAAGAAACTTGAATGTGGGTGTAATTCCATCGAGTCCAAGTACTGCACCGAAGGAATATTTTGTAATATTTCCTTGGGTGCATTTATAAAAAATCGATTCAATTCGTTCACATCTCCCTGAAAACTCAGTTCTTGTTTTTGGTCAGTACCTCTGAGTTCGTTTACAATGTTCCATGTAACTTTAGTGATGTTGTTTCCGTTTTTGTATTTATCATCGAAATGCTCTTTTCTAGATTTAATTAAAGCTTCATTGTATTCTTTTTTTGTTGATTTATAACTATTGATGAAAGAGGTGTCAAACTTTATTAAAATATTGAGTATATCTAATTTTTCTTTTAATGCTAGTATTTGTAAATATATTTTCTTTTGTTACTTACTTTGCATCTTATGCGAGGAAAAGATTGATTGTACATTAGTAGGAACTTATTTATAAATACATTCCACATTTCGTTAATGTCAGATGCGTCAAGAACTTCATTCCAAGTTTCAAGCTGCAATGCGGTATTGAACATAGATAGTGTTTCAGGGTTTATTTTTTGTTTATAAAAGAACTTATTTTGATTATGTGTTTTTCCGTAATTATGAAATGTTAGTTTTTGACCATAGTGATCTGATAAATGTGATGTTAAGATATTGAAACTGTAGTTAACAGTTACAAGGGGGGGGGGGGGACGTTGACGTTTATGTGCGGGGATAATGTGACAGTGGCTTAATTTTACATATTTCTGGTGAATTTCGTAATTTTAATTAAAGTGGTTTATTGTACCGTTTATACATGCTTATTACACTACTGTTTAGTGCGTTTTGTTGGTTTCATCGGCACAGATAAGTACACATTTTACATAGTTCCATCCATATACTAAGTAAACAGCTGATCGGAGACGGACACGCGCGCGCCGAGTTTTCTTTTCCGACATTGCCACTTGCATTATCTGCGAGCGCAAAGCAAGCACACGGCTTAAATACCCCGAATTCCTTTTTACCTCTGTTTTCTTGTGTTTTCCTTTCCGTTGCTCACTATACCCTTGTTTTGTCTGGTATTTATTGTTAGCCACCACAATCAGCACTGTGGTGTGAATAGTGTGTCCTAGTTATATTTCCCAACTAATTAGTGATTTACTTACTTAATTTGTAATCATTTCATTATTATGTCAGACAAACAAGTCACAGATTCGTCCCCAATATGTACAGGAGCTTGTGGTAAACCTGTCACAAAGTTAACCACTTGTAAGGATTGTGGCAGGTTTTGTCATCCAGGTTGCCTTGTTCGTCATAGTTGTAGCAGGTCTGTCAACACTTCTTTAGAAGAATTGCTTATTGCAAAAATTTGCAATTGTCAGTTAACAAGCTAACCACCGAATGTGAACGTTTACGCGTGGAAAATAACGAAATCAAGGACCTTGTTAAGGAATTTCATCAAATCCGTAAAGATAATGAATCTTTAAAAAAAGCTGTGAGTAGTTTGACAGATAAATTCAATGCTCTCGAAGGGCCCAGAGATGCTTTAAGTATGTCGTCTAATTATGCAGGCAGTAATGAACTCACGAGGAAATTATTCAGAGACAAAAGCGGGCGAACTCGGTCATTATATTAAATGCTTCTGAGTCTCCTGATGCAAGAAATGACGTTGAAGCTGTTAATGTTATTTTGGAGAATACCGGGTGTGGCACTTAAGACGCCTCGGACCATAGCTCCTTTACGATAAAAGCTATCGAAAAAAATCTAAGAACAAAGTGGTGCATAGTTACCGTCGCTATGTTTCAAAATTATTTCTAATCATCAGTGGCGTGCCGTACTCCAGTGGCGTACCAAACTTATGTTTTTTCAAATGGAATGCCCTATTTTTTATTGCAGATTTGGAAAGTGCTCGACGAGTACTTATTTTTTATCTTACATATTATACCCTTCACTTTAGCGGTTTCGCTGTTATAACCCTTTCTTTCAAAATTGCGCCCCATTTTTGAGATTTTTTTGTAGAGAAACTAATTGACGCCGGCGCCTAAATTTTGAATTGAGGTACAGGTTAAGACCTCGTGTACCTTCACACAATTTTTTTTCGGGTAATTTATGGAAAAAAAATAATTTTTTATTGATCTTCGCATGTTGTCATTTTTTCCGAAAATTTCAAATGGCACCCCCCTAAAAAAAATACGGCGTTGTACAGCCAAAACTCTAAATTTTTCATTGGTGTAAAAAAAATTACACATTGCATAACAAAATTTCGGAGAAAAAATGAATTTCATCGCAAATGTCGGGAAACGTTTTCCGTTCCCAAGTGTGCCATGAGAAAACAAAAGATTGGTAATTGTCAAAGTAAATTATTAGACGTCAGTAGCAGCCATAAGTCATTTTTGATAAACGTTCTAAAAATGTTCCGAACTCAAGAGGAAATGTTTGACATGATATTTATTCTTGGAGAATGTAACAAGAATTGTTTCTTGGCATCACGAGTGTACGCTGCGAGATATCCGCACAGGGCACATCCAAATGAACGTGCGTTTCAAAAAGTGTTGGAGAGATTTACTACTACGGAAACGGCCAAGGAGAGTTAGAAAGAAGGCAGTTATTGCCGAAAATAATGAACTGCAGGTTCTGGAGGCAGTTATTGAAGATCCTCATACCAGTATCCGTGATATTAGTAGGAATCACGATATTTCAACGCGATCCGTACATCGTGTTCTTAACAAGTACCAATTCCGTCCATGTAAGATCCAACTGCACCAAGAATTGCAACCTCAAGATTTTCATGCGAGGCAAGATTTCTGCATGTGGGCTATCAACAAAATTGAGCAGGAGGAATCATTTCTTATGCGCGTATTATTTTCTGATGAAGCAACGTTCCATAGAAATGGGCATGTCAATCGACACAACTACCATTATTACGCCGATGAAAACCCACAAGCCATGCGAATGATAAACCACCAGCAAAGATGGTCGCTGAATGTTTGGGGAGGCATACTTGGAGAATACCTTTTGGGTCCTTATTTCATCGAGGGGCACCTGGACGGCAACAGTTATTTGAGGATCCTTCGCGACGACTTGGATGATCTCTTGGAAAATGTCCCTCTAGCCGCTCTTCGACAGATAGTTTTCCAGCACGATGGAGCTCCTGCACATAATAGCTGTGTCGTTCGGGAATTTCTCGATGAAACGTTTCCGGACTCCTGGATTGGTCGTGGGGTTCCTGTGAGGTGGCCGCCAAGATCACCAGACCTCACTCCCCTTGACTTCTTCCTTTGGGGCCATATCAAAGACGAGGTTTACAGGACGGTACCAACTACTGTCGAGGATATGAGGGAGAGAATCCGCGTGGCTTTCCGCGGTGTATCACCAGAAGTCCTCTAGAGCCTGTGAGTCGAAGTTGCGGTTATGCCTCCAGCAGGAAGGTCGTCATTTCGAACATCTAGTTTAAGTTGTTAAATTTTCTTTATCTGCATTTTTCATATCATGTTGAATAAATAGGTACATACTATTATGATGACCGTATTTGTGTATTTGTTTTCTCATGGCACACTTGGGAACGGAAAACGTTTCCCGACATTTGCGATGAAATTCATTTTTTCTCCGAAATTTTGTTATGCAATGTGTAATTTTTTTTACACCAATGAAAAATTTAGAGTTTTGGCTGTACAACGCCGTATTTTTTTTAGGGGGGTGCCATTTGAAATTTTCGGAAAAAATGACAACATGCGAAGATCAATCAAAAATTATTTTTTTTCCATAAATTACCCGAAAAAAAATTATGTGAAGGTACACGAGGTCTTAACCTGTACCTCAATTCAAAATTTAGGCGCCGGCGTCAATTAGTTTCTCTACAAAAAAATCTCAAAAATGGGGCGCAATTTTGAAAGAAGGGGTTATAACAGCGAAACCGCTAAAGTGAAAGGTATAACATGTTAGGTAAAAAAATAAGTACTCGTCGAGCACTTTCCAAATCTGCAATAAAAAATAGGGCATTCCATTTAAAAAAACATAAGTTTGGTACGCCACTGGAGTACGGCACGCCACTGATGATTAGAAATATTTTTGAAACATAGCGACGGTAACTATGCACCACTTTGTTCTTAGATTTTTTTCGATAGCTTTTATCGTAAAGGAGCTATGATCCGAGGCGTCTTAAGTGCCACACCCTGTATACTGGATAATAACATCATTCCAAATAATGCATTTAGATTAGGTGTCAAATCCAGTAAACGATCTAGACCGATAAAAGTATGTTTCAACAATATTTCTGAAGTGAAACAGGTTCTGAGAAACTCTCGCAAACTCCGTGACATTGCATCATTGAAGCACATTCGAATTAGAAGCGACAGGACACCGAGACAGATTGAACATGAAAAATCAGTTCGTGACGAGTTAAAAAGAAGAATGGACACTGGTGAACAAAATCTCAAATTAAAATTTGTTAATGATGTACCTAAGATTATAGTGGAAAACTAATCACTTCCCAGCAGTCAGTTAAATGTTCTATATTTTATCAAAATGTTAGGGGTTTAGGTTCTAAGTTAAATGTGTTTTATAATAATGTTAGTTGTAATAATTATGACATCTATTTTCTTACCGAGACTTGGTTGCATGATGGCATATTTGATACGGAGTTTTTTCCTGATATTTATAATGTATATAGATGTGATCGACATAGATGTAGGGGTGGGGGTGTCGCGGTGTCAGTTAGTAACGTGTTTGAATCTCAACTTATTTTTCAATCAACAAACACTATTTTTGAGTTGATAATTGTTAGGGTAACATTATACTCGAATGCACTATTTGCCGTGTGTGTGTATATACCACCTGCATGCTCAGCGACTGATTATGAACATCTTTTTGAATTAATCGAAAGTAAAATTAACCTTAATCAGCAAATTGTTATTTGTGGTGATTTCAATTTACCTACTCTGCATACATATTTAGAATCTGGCATAGATGTCAATTCATTAATTTCTACATATTCAAATTTTGTTACTTTTAACAACTTGACTCAACATAATACAATACTTAATCAAAATAACAGATTGTTAGATTTAATAATTTCGTCTTCAGATGTTAATTGTTTAGTCGATAGAGATATTGGTTTAGTTAATGAGGATTTACATCATCCAGCTCTACATTGCAATATCGAAATAATAAGCGAATGCATAACAAATTTTACACCGGATCAGAGTAAACCTTCTTTCGACTTTCGTAAAACTGATTTAGTAAAGTTATATTCCATGTTATCTTTAATTGATTGGAACACAGTACTAAATTGTAAAAATCCTAATGATGCCTGTTCTGCATTCTACAACTGCATTAATGATGTGTTTACTGAATGTGTACCGTTACGCAAGCTTAATGTTCAAAACAAGTATCCTTTCTGGTTTAGTAAAACTTTAATAAAGATGATTAAAATTAAGGCTCATACAATCAAGATGTTTAATAAGAATCGGCTTAATCACTTAAGAGTAAGAATAAGAAATCTAAGATCTGATATTCATAGTAGGATAAAACTTGATCACAAAAAATATATTTCTGGTATTGAGAATTCAGTTTTAAGTGATCCGAAAAAAATTTGGGCTTATGTTAATAAAAAGAAATCATCCACTCGCATTCCTGGTAATATTTTATATGACAATGAAACATTAAGTCAGCCTAGCGACATTGTAAATGGCTTTGCGAAATATTTTCAAAGTGTGTATACCAACCAAACATCTTCTCCGGCTGATACATATACTGGACAACAGGAGTGTTATCCAACATTTAATATTGGTTCTGTGAGTCAGGAGGACATTTTATTAGCAGCAAAAAAAATATCTGGAAATAGCACCGCAGGGCATGATAGGATTCCTGCATTTATAGTAAAGGATTGTATAAGTAGCTTTTTAGTCCCTCTTGAATTTTTGTTTAACTTAATAGTCACAACAGGTTGTTTTCCCGATGACTGGAAGGTGGGTAGAGTTACACCTGTGTTTAAAAATGGCGATCGATGTAATATGCTTCATTATAGACCTGTCACTATAGTCAACAGTGTTTCTAAGTTATTCGAAAGTATTATGTCTGATCATATGTATAGTCATTTTTCTAACATTATTAGTGATAAGCAACATGGTTTTGTAAGAAAAAGATCGGTTGTTACAAATCTGTTGAACTTCACTGAGGATATTTCGCAAAATCTGGATGATCGCAAGCAGGTTGACGTAATTTATACGGACTTTATTAAAGCATTTGATACTATTGACCAAAATTTAGTTTTAAGCAAACTCAGCAAACATGGTTGTTCACCAAATACCATTTCTTTGTTACGGTCATATCTTACCAATAGAACTCAGTATGTTGGATATATGGGACATTATTCTTATAAGTACCTTGTAACCAGTGGTGTACCTCAAGGGTCTAACCTTGGTCCCTTACTTTTTAATGTCTTCATCAATGATATTGTTGATAAGATTCGGTCCAAGGTTTTACTTTATGCGGATGATATGAAGATCTATAGGGCGGTCGAATCAACTCGCGACTGTGAATTGCTTCAAAATGATTTGGCTGAAATATATCAATGGTGTTCCGATAATTCTTTGTATCTTAATTTAAAAAAAATGCAAGTGCATGTCATTTTCCCGGAAAAGATCGAGCATTATTTATTGTTATTCTTTGAATGATGTTTGTTTTGAGCGATGTGAGGTTACTCGTGACTTGGGTGTAACATTTGATACACGCTTATCTTTTAGTGTTCATGTAAATAATATTTGTAAAGACGCTATTAAGTTACTAGGGTTTATTCAACGAATTTGTAAGGATTTTGAAAATTCCAATATATTAATAAAACTGTATTATGCTTATATACGCTCGAAACTAGAATTTGCATCAATTATTTGGTCACCGCATCACCATGTTCATATAAAAAATATTGAAAATGTGCAAAAGAAATTTCTTAAATTACTGTATTTTCGAACATTCGGTACATATCCAGCAATAAATATTAGTTATGACAATATGATTAATTCATTCAACATTAAATCACTTGTGTATCGTCGTAACTGTGCGGGAGTATTGTTTTTAAGTGGTATTGTTAATAGTTTAATAGATGATCCCAATATTTTAGGTCGCTTAATGTTTAACATCCCTAGAGTATCTGCTCGGCATAGTTTAGCGTTTCGTTATGCGTTTTCTAACACCACGGCTCACTATAATTCGCCTCTTAACACCATTATTAGGCTATATAATAATGTTCATTACAGTGTGGATATTTATAACGAATGTTCGGTGTCCATGATACGTCAGCTAGCAGATTTATTATAGTGTATGGGAGGACATAAAATCTTATCAAATTTGTTCATTTAGAATATGTATATTTTAGTTATATTTTTTTTTATATATTATCTTAATTTAATTTTTGCTAATTAATGTCTTATGAAATGTTACATTTCCCTGTAATTGGATATATGTCTGTTGGGAAATAAATATCTATTATTATTATTATTATTATTAGGGATGTTACTGATTATGTTATCTATACATGTATTTGTATTGTGTGTTACCCTTGTATAGTCCTGAATTAGCGGTTTAGAGCCAAAGGAGACTAGCATATTAACTAGATTTGTTTTATCTGCACTGTTAATTGAAAAGTCTATATTAAAGTCACCCGCAATTATATAATAGGTCCCTCGTCCGTCAACATGTTCAGAATGCAATCTAATTTTAGAAAAAAAATGTCCATGTTACCACTGGGGGGGCGATAAATAGCAATAACTACTGTCTTTAAACCATTAATAGTAATGTTCGCTGCTGCACATTCAAATATATATGCTTCAGACAAAGCATTTAAGTCCTCACGTACTGTTGCATGTAGCTCCTCCAAAGAGTAAACAGCCACACCTCCATGAGAATTTTTACTTCTGCAAAAGGCAGTAACCAGCCGATATCCGTCAATTTTTATAGCATTTTAGTTCATCCAGAGTCTTCCAGTGTTCAGTAAGTGTAAACATCTTCATTATCCGACATTAATTTGTTTAACAGATCAATAGATGTATTAATTGATTGTATATTTTGATTAATTATTGTACAATTGCTATTTGGATTGATTATCGTTTGCTTGCTTCTTCTTCTGTGGGGCGAGTCCCAGATCTTTTCTTGTTCAGATGCTGAAAAAACCGATTAAAAATTACACCTCTAGGCCATAAGTCTTGATTTTGTATTTCCGATAATTTGCTTAATGGTACTGAGATTTTAAATGAACTATATTCATCGGGATGCTTTGCCTGCAATTTTTCGCATGTATAGTCCTTTATGTTATTTTTATCCAAATACTCCGAAAAAGATTTTTCCGTAGTATCAGGATTTAGCCTATAAACGTGAAGATGACCTTTGCGTTCAACACCTCGAATTATTTCATTAGGGGTACTGTCTCTGCGTCCATGCAGAATATTTTTGGATCGGTTTCCTCTTCTATTGACAGTCTTCCATTCTTCTGTTGCCGTCTCAACATATTCATGTTCTTGATCCCGTAAATGATCAATATTTTGAAAATGTTTATATTGATTTTTGGGCTGCATACCTCTCAACTCGATTGTGGATGCTTCATGAGAGCGCTCTTCCTGTTGCAAATTGATATCCGTATTTGAGGCTGATGCGGCTTCTACAGGTTTCTGTAAATTACCATTTGCTTGATTTACAGAAACCTTCTTATTATTTTTATTTTTGGCGCGATTTATCTCAATGTTATTGTTTTCCAATTCCAATTTTTCTAACCTCACCAGCATGTATGCATTTGTTTTCAAGAGGCTCTCGTTATTTTGAAAAAGGATCCTATTGTTTTCTTCCAATGATTTAATTATCCGTCTAAGATAGTCTACCTCCGTTTCCAGTTCAGGTTCTGCTACGACTCCTACTTCACCATTGAGTACACAGGTATGTCCGGGCTGTCCATAATTTTTACCTTTGGAAAAACAACCAGGGTGAAAAGTAGCCGTACAAACTACACATTTAACCACATCACGAACAATATGTCTATTACACGATGGATATTTGCATATAATTTGCTTATTTGCATCACTACCGGCACTACTGGCAGAATTAACTAAATTTTGACCGTCTTGCGTCGGCGACATTTTGTCTGATTGGCAGAAACGTTCACATCCGAAAACAATGGCCAGCAATTCTTTTTCAATTTGCGCATAACGCGTTAGTGTTGCAGTCATTGCTTTCGATGCGTACGCACACGGCAAATTATTTTGCATTCAAACGGCTGCTAGCCCGTCTTTTGATGCATCCACCGACAACACCGTTTTGAGTTTAATATTAAAATGTTGCAAAACATGCGACTTTGTTAGCAAATCTTTTAATTTATTTAATTTATTTATAAACATATAATAACGAAAACTAAACATCTAAAAGATAACCCTATTAAATTTGGGATCGACAGAACTAAAATCCAAAGAGATGAGTTCAACCTAGCTAAACAAGAATTACTACGTAGAAAGAATAGTGGAGAAAATAATTTGTTTATTAAATTCATCTCAGGAACTCCGACGATTACTGCCTCTACGATCAACCATCGCAACGAATCTAACGGCGTCACATCAAAAAACTGAATATTTATTTTCATAATGCTGAAGGGATACGTACCAAACTGCGGAGTTTAATGCTTAACTGTAGATGTAGTTGCTATGATGTCATAATTATTGTAGAAACTTGGCTTGACAAGGACATAAATAATTCTGAACTAAAACTTTCTAACTATTCTATTTTTAGAATGGATAGAAATTCTACCAATAACTTTAAATCACGCGGTGGTGGTGTTTTGATTGCTGTACGATCTAACTTAATATGTAGTAATATAGATATTGATAATAATATTGTTGAACATTTATTTGTACATGTTACTTCTGGCACCACTAAACTGATTATAGGAGCAGTGTATTTTCCACCTAACTCGTCTTTAGAGAAATATGAATTTCATTGCGACTCTTTAGATAGAATTGCGGAAAACTATCCCAATTCCAAATTGCTTATTTGCGGCGACTACAACTTACCAACAGCTATTTGGTCCAATGAAAATTTCGGACTCACCGTCAACAATACTCCCTCTCCACCGGCCCAGTTGTTAGCTAATCGCTACAGCTTCAATAATATGTTCCAAATATGTGAAATACACAACGAGAATAATATATTCCTAGATTTAATTTTTTCGCAAGGCGATTGTGAAGTATCTAAAGCTCATGATTTATTATTTAATGTAAACCACCACCATATCCCTTATTGTTTGGCTATACATCTTGATGAACCAGTAAAGGCGCTCAAGTATACTGAATATGTATACGATTTTAATCGCACTGACTATACTGCTGTTAATCAATATTTTTCGTCAATCGATTGGGATAAAACTCTGAATATTGATAATGTTAACACTTCGGTTAACTGTTTTTACAGTATATTGTACGACGCTATTAAATTATATACCCCTATCAAATGTATCAGGCGCTCCACGTACCCTCGTTGGTTCAATAATGATCTTATCAAATTAATTAATGAAAAAAAGATTGCCCTTAAAAAATTTAAACAATTTAACACATCAACTAATTACCAGCGATTTAAATTGCTACGTACTGAGTGTAATACCTTAAGAGATTATTTATATAATAATTACATTGATTCTGTTAATAATAGTTTACAAGATTACCCTAATTTGTTTTGGAATTTTGCTAAGTCAAACAATGGCGATTTTGACTTCCCTGTTATCATGCATTACAATGACCAAACTAGTGATAATGGGTTTGATTGCGTTAATCTCTTTGCAAACTTCTTCGCTTTAGTATATAATTATGACACACCAACGGATTTACCTAATTTTAAATATAATCATGAAGTTTTACACTCACCATTTAAAATTACCAAGAGTGAAATATTTAGTGCTATTACCTCATTAAATTATAGTAATAGTACGGGTCCAGATGGCATCCCCAATAGCTTCCTAAAACATTGTGTTTATTCTTTATCACTACCACTATTTATTATTTTTAATCGTTCATTAACTGAGTGTACAGTTCCGAATCTATGGAAAAAGAGCTATCTTAGTCCTATCTATAAATCAGGAAAAAGGGACGATATTCAAAATTATCGTGGTGTTGCAATTCAGTCGGCCATTCCTAAATTAATGGACAAATTAATTTCAGTTCAATTACATTGGTTTTGTAAAAATATTTTATTAGACGAACAACACGGTTTCCGAGCTGGTAAATCAACTACTACTAATTTGTTAATTTATGAATCGTTTATCATCAATGCTTTAGAGAATAAAAACTCTGTAGATGCTGTTTATACAGATTTTTCTAAAGCTTTTGATAGGGTTGATCACACCATTCTACTATCAACATTAAAAGCCCTAGGATTTCACGACTCAGTCATTGAATGGATTAAAAGTTTTTTAATAGGCCGCAGTCAATGTGTGAAAATTAAAAACCGTATTTCTGATATAATTGAAGTCCCTTCGGGGGTTCCACAAGGTTCGCATTGTGGCCCTTTACTGTTTCTTGTATTTATTAATGATATTGCCTCTAGCATAAGTAGCTCGAATTTTCTGTTATTCGCGGATGATTTGAAACTCTACAAAGAAATAGAAACTGTAAATGATTGTTTGTTACTACAAAATGATCTTACTACTGGTGCCATTTAAATAAATTGTATTTCAATACTGATAAATGTAAATCAATTACCTTTTCTCGGAAGAAATTGCCGCACGATTCTAATTACATTATTGATAACTATGTGCTTGAAAAGGTTACCTCCATAAAAGATCTTGGGGTTATATTCAATCATAAATTAAGTTTCGAGGAACATATACGTTACATTTATACCTTTCTGACGCATCCAATACTGTAAATGTATATTGTGTACACTGTACAGTCTATGGAATAAAGAGATTATTATTATTTGCAACCGCGCCGCCAAAATGTTGGGTTTTATTAAACGAATGTCTAGGGAATTATCACCTCATTCCTTTAAAATCTTATTCTTTTCATTTGTCCGTTCTAACTTAGAATATGCTTCTTGTATATGGTCTCCGTTTCAAACTTCATTCGTTAAACAAATTGAAACAGTACAGAACACGTTCCTGATATCATTTTTATTTAAGATTGGCAATGTAAATAATTTAGATCTTAACGAACTCAGGTCGAGCTTAAATATCGAAAATCTCTGTTGTAGGAGATTTTATATGGATATGTCAACTATATTTAAAATCATCTGTGGTTTAATTCAATGTCCGCAGCTACTCTCTCAAGTTCGCTTTTATGTAAAAACAGATAGTCGTTCTGTGCGTCATCCGCCATTGTTTCGCGTACCTTTCCATAATACCAACTACAGCTTCAACAATCCTTTATCTCGTTTAATGCGCATTGCTAACTCAATTTCCTTAAATCCAAATTTTAACCTCTTTTCAAGCTCATACCCACATTTTGTCCGTACACTTAAGTTTATGTACTGTCCTAATCATAATTAGTTTAAGTTAAATTAGTCTGTATTATAATTTTTCCTTTTGTATTACTATTTTTTGTTACTGTAATTTTTTATAAATGATATATCCGTTAATAAACTTATTATTATTATTATTATTATTATTATTATTATTATTATTATTATTATACAATCACTGTGAACTTGCGTCCAATTCCACAAATTGTCGTTTCTAATTAATTCGCGTAAGGGTGCTGTAATCGACGATAGATTATATATAAATTTGCCCACATAATTTACCATTCCCAAAAATCTTTGTAAAGATTTCTTATCAGTGGGCAACGGCATATTTAAGATAGCTTTTATTTTTAAATTATCGGGTTTAATTCCCTTTTCATTAATTATGTGATCCATGAGTTGTAATTCGCGTTGGAAAAAATTACATTTTTCCCGATTGAACTTAATTTTATTTTCTCTAGCTAATTCTAATACACGTTTTAATCTTGCATTGTGTTCATCTAATGTCGTTCCCCATATGATTACCTCATCTATATAAACGTCGAACCCATCCATATTAAAAATGGATTTAAATTTTTTGTGAAATACTTCCGGAGCACAATTTAAACCATACGCTAGTCTGCGAAATCTATAACAACCGACAGGGGTGCAGAAAGTGCAAATTTTAGAACTTTCGTCGTCTATCACTATCTGCTTGAGCAGAATCTAAATGACTAAAAAATTTAGCACCGGTCATTTTGGATGTTATTTCTTCTAGCGTCGGAAGCTGAAAATGCTGGCGTTGTATTGCTTTATTTAGTTCCGTTGGGTCTAAACACACTCTCAGACTTCCATTTGGTTTTTTAACTATTACGGTTGGATGAACCCATTCTGTTGGTTCTTCAACACTTTGAATTATCTCTTGATTTACCATGTCTTCTAGAGTTTCTTTCAATTTATTATGAATTGATAATGGAACTTTACGAGTTGCAATAACAGTAGGACTTATTTTTTATTTATTTTTATTTTATATGTTCCCGGGAGAGAACCAATTCCTTTAAATAAATTATTATAATTAGCAACGACGTTTTGATGTATACTGTTAATTCGTTTGATTAACTTTAGCTTTTTGCCAGCATCTAATCCAATAATTGCAGGTGATAGAGTAGAGTTTACAACATAAAATTTTAAAATTTTGGCAATATTATTACTTCTTCAATTGATATTTATTTCTCCTAACACAGGAATCTTATCATTTGTAAAAGTAGTAAGGTATAAACAGCTAGGTTTCAATTTATTTTTAATATTTATTCCTAACCTTTCAAAAAAAATGTTTAGGTATAAGATTAGCCATCGCGCCAGTGTGTAATTTAAATTTAATTATTTAATTATTCTCGAGTACAACATTTGCAGTCCACGAATCCTCGTTCATGTCCCACGAGAACGCTCCCTGTGAATATTGGATTGCCATCACTCTCACTCTTCACTCCCACGAAATTAACTCTGCACATCATCGCAAAGTGTCCCTTTTTGTTGCACTCGCATCACAAAATTTATTGAAGGCCGGACACTTAAACAGCGCATGACTCTTTCCGCACCTGCTACATTTTCCCTGCTGGACGTTGCGTCGGCGCGGCTCTTGAAGAGAATTTCCCTGGTGTCTGGAACTGGAACTACGCTGATGTTGATTTCGTCTCCTCGATTTTGTTTTTTTCTGACAATATCTATCTTCGTTGTTTCTCTTTCTGCAACGGCAGAAGAAATTGTTCTAGAAATTTCCATAATGCGACACACATTTATCACCTCTTCCAGTGACAATCCTTCCTTTTCTAATAACCTCTGCCTCATGTCTTCCTTTTCTAGTCCGCATGTGAGGAGACTTTTTATTATTCCATCCTTCATTTTTCCTAGCTCGCAAGGTAACGCTATATTCTTCAAGTCTAATACGTAGTTTTCCACCGTCTCTCCATTTCTTTGTTTTCTGGAAAATAACTTATACCGCTCGTACTCCACGTTCTTTTTTGGTATGAAGTGGTCTTCAATTTTTTTTAGCAAAATTTGTAGCTCGTCTCTCTCACTGTCTTCAAATTTAAACGTGTTGTAAATACGGAAGGCTTCTCCAATGTAGTGCAGAAGTTGCGCACATTGCGTTTCTTCACTTTTTTGAGTATTCTGTAGGCGCAAGATTATTAATAAAACGACTCTTCCAGAATTTTCAATTCTCCGCGAGGTTTCCGTAGATGTTCATTGGCAACACTCCTCTCGCATCCATCTTTGCACTTATTTTTTTTCTGTACTAAGTATGTACTGTAATTGTCCTTGCACTTACACTGAGAACTGTATTCTAAAAAATACCGACTGCGCCATGTAACGTATCATATGGGAATTAAAATAAAGACGACCGGTCTTGATGAAATACCTTTATTTACTGCCTCAAAATACCATATGTATAAAAATTATTTAGATAAGGCATGGCCATGATAAACAAAATCACGGTCTTAGATTAGTTCAACACGTTGTTGACTTTATGTCATATGAACAACTGGTGGCGAAGACGTGATGCGACGTATCAAACCTGCAATGTACGTTCCGAAATACAAAGCCACCCTTTATCTAAATAAGTTTTATACATATGGTACATTTTGTCATTCATCGACATCATTTGGTCGCCAAAAAAACCTTAGTTAACGTTTGCATGAATCACTAACTTATGTTATTAGATCAGTCAATAAAATTTAAAAAAATGCCTTAAATGAGATATTATTTGCGTAACTTTGTTTGGAAAATGATGATGACTATAATTGTTTACTACTTAACACAGAAGTACGTTGGTTATCTAAAGGTGCATGTTTGGATCGCTTCTATTCGCTCTTTGATTCAATGTTGGAATTCCGGCACAATTTAATTATCGCAAAACATGACATCGCTTATATGACTAATTTATTTTCCAGATTTAACGAGTCTACAAGGTGACCCATTAAATTTAATGAAAACTAAAAGTGTAATATTTGCGTTTGTTGTAAAATTTTTGCTGTACAAACAAAACTTGGGAAGAGCAGAATGTTTTCAGTTCCCAAATCTTTCAAAATTGCAAAATAGAGATGAAGATTTGTTTGCTTATTGTCAACACTTAACGGCGCTTCATTCGGACCTTAACCAAATATTTGAAGACATTCTTCACTTGGATATTCCCAACTGGGTGTTGAATCCTTTTGCAAGTAGTCAATCCCAGAGCACAAACACAGATGAAGACATACTAATACAGGAGCAACTTATTGAATTATCCACAAATGAGGAGCTGAAACCATTGTTTAAACAAGAATACGACAACTTCTGGTTACAAAAACAGATCCCAATTTTATATCCAGCATTATGGGTTACAGAAGCTGTTGATTGCTTTTTTGTCTTTCTATTTGGTACAACGTGAATTCAGTGCCGTTATGAGTCTCATCACAAAAAAAAGAAACCGACTAGAAATTAGTACTCGTGGGGATTTGACAAACATTGAGCCGGACATAAATACACTTATAACATCCCACCAGGTTCATCCAAGTCATTGTTTCTGTATTTTAAAACAAGATATAATTTCAATAAATACCCTTCAACAAAACGTTTTATTTATATTTTATTTTTATGTCACCATTTACCATTCAAGACATCAAAGATAAATTTGTAATTTTTCTATTATGCATTTATGTAGCTTTTTCCCTCGGGGTTCCGTGGGCAAGTTTTGAGTTTGAAAAGGGGTCCGTGAGCCAAAAGAGTTTGGAAACCACTGTCTAGTCTAATGAGATAATGGTCTTTTTTTGTCTCCTCTGAATCTTCCCAATCGTTTCATGCTCTCAGTTTTTGCTTCCATTTTTATGTGAATTCCTATCTTGCTCATTATTTCTTCAACCTTCTCTAATTTTTGTCCGTGTTTCATCTTTTATTCCTTGTATAATAATATTTCTTTTTTAATTTCCCTCTTAATCACTTCCAGTCTTTCTTCATGTGTTGCAATTGACTTTTTAGTTCGTAGTTTTCCTTTCTTCTAGCACAATGTCTTCAGTTCAGGCTTCCGGACTTTGGGTTATCGTGAATTGATTCTCTACCCAATAGAAATACCAATAACATGGCGCATATTCCCCATACACAGCAACCATTTCTTTTGGACCATTGCATTCTTTTGTCAGGAACTTTATTACGCTGCGATGTTCAACCTTAATTTCACTAATTTTACTGACAAATCTCTATAAATGGCACAAACTAAATACAACTTAGCACATGGGGCCCGACCGAATATTGAAAACAATACATTTCGGAATTTCTATCGGTGAAAGTAAAAATGTAGGGGCCTACATTAAGTTTGGTATTCTTCATTTGGTGTAAATCGTCTTGGAGTTGCACCATGTCATGCCGTATTTGGCCAAAATTGTTTTCATGGATTTGATTGATTCTGTTAACTTCTAATTTCCACTTCGTAGGTTTAGAAATGTTTAATGAGAAGTCCAGTTGGGGAATTGCCGGTATTTTCACCATATCTTCTTCTTCATGACTACTTAGGGTAAATGTAGGGTAATTTGATGGAACAGGCTGGTGTTGAATGAATCACGTAAGTTCCGTCGATGACGTCTAGTTCTTCATTCTTGAGGCAGCTCTTCGTAATCTTCTGTGGCGAAGGAGTTGCGATCAGCCATTGATCTTCCGTTATCTTATTGATCCATTATGATAGTATCCAGAATGGGTAAGAAGTTGCACTTCGCAGGGCGAGGCTTTGGTGATCCTTGCACTCATGATGGATGTACAAAAATATCTTATCGTGTCAAGTTGTGTACACGCTGATGATAAAGCTACGAATTTCTCACTATCTATTGCCAAGTAGGTATGGTCAGGAATAATGAAATGATAGGTTTTGTTTTTGTCCGCAATTGGTAATGGGAAAATTTTATAATAGGAAAATGGTTTGATTTCTATTAAAGGGATCGTAACAATAAAGACAAGGTCGTTTTGTTTAACATATGCCTTAACAGAGAGTACCTTTTCCAGTAAGTTTAATTCCTTGGAACTATTATCAATCAATAGTTTTTCGTCCTTTAGAAATGACTGTAGTTGTTTTTAATTCCTTGGAACTATTATCAATCAATAGTTTTTCGTCCTTTAGAAATGACTGTAGTTGTTTTAACTCATAAATCAGCGTTTCTGGTTTTATAATTGCGGGGTGGTATACATTTAATTTTGCGAAAGTAATTGCATTCGTAAGTGTAGTCAAGATAGCGATGACGTTGTCCATCATAAAGGCAATTTGATTAAAGATGGCGTATGTCTTGATTTGGTGTACTTCTTGTAGATGGTAGAACGAAGCATTTTGTATATGTTGATTGATTTGCATCATTCTAGAAGACAAATACAATTGGTTGCTTTTTAAGTTATTAATAGTCTTGTTAAATTCGGTGATTGACTTTATTGAGAGAGAAATTTGCTTTTCTTCTATTATTTTTAGTTCCTTCTGGCTATCTAATAATTGTTGTATAGCTTGATCATATCGTTGAGCGTCTTCATTGTCCAAATTTCCAGTTATCGCTTTTATTATGTTACCCATAAAATTTACGGCACCTCGTTTACTTCTTGACTGGTATGTTGGTAGAACTTGTTTTAATACCTCTTTCATTCGAATTTGTCTTGCTTCGATTATACAAAGGTAGTTGTGCATTTGTTTGTTCAGTATGTTGGGTGTTATTGAAGGTTGTGACCCAAATTTTACCATTATTTCTTAGTTTTTCATTTTCGTCTATGAGAAGTCCTAATTTATAAATTGTCGTTATTTTCCAATTATTTTTTATAACTTCTGCGTCGTCTAATTTTATTGGTAGGAGACACCAGTGGATCCGGTTATCTGTTTTATTGTGACGTCGCTGATGACGAAACGGATACATCACCCGAAGAATTTGCAACAATTGAATGCTTTAATCGTCGGGTGTGGAATTTTCTTTCACCTGTTTTTGTTTTAACGTTGACTGTTTCATCATCATTAGTTTTAATTGTTTTGAATGGTCCCATGTATGGATTAACTTATTACGTCCGTTATTCCGTACGTAAACTAATTCATTAATTTTGAAAGGAGTAACTTTTGAGTTTTCACACGACTTTCTTACGTAGGCTTCTTTTTCGGTAATGTTCTTAGTTTGTATAGTTTTATATAGCTGTTCTAGTCGTTCCTTGTGATCGTTTAAGTATTGATGGTCATAATCCTTAGAATAGAGCAATTCCATCGGGTCCCTTGTTGCGGTGTGACCAAAGACAACTTCTAATGGTGTTGGTCGTGAGATGCTATTGTTATATGCTATTACGGCAAGTTTCATCTGCTGTTTGATAGGCTCCTTTTTCTTTTCTTGTAAACGTCTTATTAGTTCGATAAGGGTAGAATAAAATCTTTCAATATTACCCTGAGAACATGGGTTTCCAAAAATGAATCTTTATTTGATATCCTTCTAGAAGTCGTTTGATGATATCATTTTTGAATTCCTTTCCGCTATCACAATATATTTCTATTTGTCTGTCTGTCTGTCTGTCTGTCTGTCTGTCTGTCTGTCTGTCTGTCTGTCTGTCTGTCTGTCTGTCTGTCTGTCTGTCTGTCTGTCTGTCTGTCTGTCTGTCTGTCTGTCTGTCTGTCTGTCTGTCTGTCTGTCTGTCTGTCTGTCTGTCTGTCTGTCTGTCTGTCTGTCTGTCTGTCTGTCTGTCTGTCTGTCTGTCTGTCTGTCTGTCTGTCTGTCTGTCTGTCTGTCTGTCTGTCTGTCTGTCTGTCTGTCTGTCTGTCTGTCTGTCTGTCTGTCTGTCTGTCTGTCTGTCTGTCTGTCTGTCTGTCTGTCTGTCTGTCTGTCTGTCTGTCTGTCTGTCTGTCTGTCTGTCTGTCTGTCTGTCTGTCTGTCTGTCTGTCTGTCTGTCTGTCTGTCTGTCTGTCTGTCTGTCTGTCTGTCTGTCTGTCTGTCTGTCTGTCTGTCTGTCTGTCTGTCTGTCTGTCTGTCTGTCTGTCTGTCTGTCTGTCTGTCTGTCTGTCTGTCTGTCTGTCTGTCTGTCTGTCTGTCTGTCTGTCTGTCTGTCTGTCTGTCTGTCTGTCTGTCTGTCTGTCTGTCTGTCTGTCTGTCTGTCTGTCTGTCTGTCTGTCTGTCTGTCTGTCTGTCTGTCTGTCTGTCTGTCTGTCTGTCTGTCTGTCTGTCTGTCTGTCTGTCTGTCTGTCTGTCTGTCTGTCTGTCTGTCTGTCTGTCTGTCTGTCTGTCTGTCTGTCTGTCTGTCTGTCTGTCTGTCTGTCTGTCTGTCTGTCTGTCTGTCTGTCTGTCTGTCTGTCTGTCTGTCTGTCTGTCTGTCTGTCTGTCTGTCTGTCTGTCTGTCTGTCTGTCTGTCTGTCTGTCTGTCTGTCTGTCTGTCTGTCTGTCTGTCTGTCTGTCTGTCTGTCTGTCTGTCTGTCTGTCTGTCTGTCTGTCTGTCTGTCTGTCTGTCTGTCTGTCTGTCTGTCTGTCTGTCTGTCTGTCTGTCTGTCTGTCTGTCTGTCTGTCTGTCTGTCTGTCTGTCTGTCTGTCTGTCTGTCTGTCTGTCTGTCTGTCTGTCTGTCTGTCTGTCTGTCTGTCTGTCTGTCTGTCTGTCTGTCTGTCTGTCTGTCTGTCTGTCTGTCTGTCTGTCTGTCTGTCTGTCTGTCTGTCTGTCTGTCTGTCTGTCTGTCTGTCTGTCTGTCTGTCTGTCTGTCTGTCTGTCTGTCTGTCTGTCTGTCTGTCTGTCTGTCTGTCTGTCTGTCTGTCTGTCTGTCTGTCTGTCTGTCTGTCTGTCTGTCTGTCTGTCTGTCTGTCTGTCTGTCTGTCTGTCTGTCTGTCTGTCTGTCTGTCTGTCTGTCTGTCTGTCTGTCTGTCTGTCTGTCTGTCTGTCTGTCTGTCTGTCTGTCTGTCTGTCTGTCTGTCTGTCTGTCTGTCTGTCTGTCTGTCTGTCTGTCTGTCTGTCTGTCTGTCTGTCTGTCTGTCTGTCTGTCTGTCTGTCTGTCTGTCTGTCTGTCTGTCTGTCTGTCTGTCTGTCTGTCTGTCTGTCTGTCTGTCTGTCTGTCTGTCTGTCTGTCTGTCTGTCTGTCTGTCTGTCTGTCTGTCTGTCTGTCTGTCTGTCTGTCTGTCTGTCTGTCTGTCTGTCTGTCTGTCTGTCTGTCTGTCTGTCTGTCTGTCTGTCTGTCTGTCTGTCTGTCTGTCTGTCTGTCTGTCTGTCTGTCTGTCTGTCTGTCTGTCTGTCTGTCTGTCTGTCTGTCTGTCTGTCTGTCTGTCTGTCTGTCTGTCTGTCTGTCTGTCTGTCTGTCTGTCTGTCTGTCTGTCTGTCTGTCTGTCTGTCTGTCTGTCTGTCTGTCTGTCTGTCTGTCTGTCTGTCTGTCTGTCTGTCTGTCTGTCTGTCTGTCTGTCTGTCTGTCTGTCTGTCTGTCTGTCTGTCTGTCTGTCTGTCTGTCTGTCTGTCTGTCTGTCTGTCTGTCTGTCTGTCTGTCTGTCTGTCTGTCTGTCTGTCTGTCTGTCTGTCTGTCTGTCTGTCTGTCTGTCTGTCTGTCTGTCTGTCTGTCTGTCTGTCTGTCTGTCTGTCTGTCTGTCTGTCTGTCTGTCTGTCTGTCTGTCTGTCTGTCTGTCTGTCTGTCTGTCTGTCTGTCTGTCTGTCTGTCTGTCTGTCTGTCTGTCTGTCTGTCTGTCTGTCTGTCTGTCTGTCTGTCTGTCTGTCTGTCTGTCTGTCTGTCTGTCTGTCTGTCTGTCTGTCTGTCTGTCTGTCTGTCTGTCTGTCTGTCTGTCTGTCTGTCTGTCTGTCTGTCTGTCTGTCTGTCTGTCTGTCTGTCTGTCTGTCTGTCTGTCTGTCTGTCTGTCTGTCTGTCTGTCTGTCTGTCTGTCTGTCTGTCTGTCTGTCTGTCTGTCTGTCTGTCTGTCTGTCTGTCTGTCTGTCTGTCTGTCTGTCTGTCTGTCTGTCTGTCTGTCTGTCTGTCTGTCTGTCTGTCTGTCTGTCTGTCTGTCTGTCTGTCTGTCTGTCTGTCTGTCTGTCTGTCTGTCTGTCTGTCTGTCTGTCTGTCTGTCTGTCTGTCTGTCTGTCTGTCTGTCTGTCTGTCTGTCTGTCTGTCTGTCTGTCTGTCTGTCTGTCTGTCTGTCTGTCTGTCTGTCTGTCTGTCTGTCTGTCTGTCTGTCTGTCTGTCTGTCTGTCTGTCTGTCTGTCTGTCTGTCTGTCTGTCTGTCTGTCTGTCTGTCTGTCTGTCTGTCTGTCTGTCTGTCTGTCTGTCTGTCTGTCTGTCTGTCTGTCTGTCTGTCTGTCTGTCTGTCTGTCTGTCTGTCTGTCTGTCTGTCTGTCTGTCTGTCTGTCTGTCTGTCTGTCTGTCTGTCTGTCTGTCTGTCTGTCTGTCTGTCTGTCTGTCTGTCTGTCTGTCTGTCTGTCTGTCTGTCTGTCTGTCTGTCTGTCTGTCTGTCTGTCTGTCTGTCTGTCTGTCTGTCTGTCTGTCTGTCTGTCTGTCTGTCTGTCTGTCTGTCTGTCTGTCTGTCTGTCTGTCTGTCTGTCTGTCTGTCTGTCTGTCTGTCTGTCTGTCTGTCTGTCTGTCTGTCTGTCTGTCTGTCTGTCTGTCTGTCTGTCTGTCTGTCTGTCTGTCTGTCTGTCTGTCTGTCTGTCTGTCTGTCTGTCTGTCTGTCTGTCTGTCTGTCTGTCTGTCTGTCTGTCTGTCTGTCTGTCTGTCTGTCTGTCTGTCTGTCTGTCTGTCTGTCTGTCTGTCTGTCTGTCTGTCTGTCTGTCTGTCTGTCTGTCTGTCTGTCTGTCTGTCTGTCTGTCTGTCTGTCTGTCTGTCTGTCTGTCTGTCTGTCTGTCTGTCTGTCTGTCTGTCTGTCTGTCTGTCTGTCTGTCTGTCTGTCTGTCTGTCTGTCTGTCTGTCTGTCTGTCTGTCTGTCTGTCTGTCTGTCTGTCTGTCTGTCTGTCTGTCTGTCTGTCTGTCTGTCTGTCTGTCTGTCTGTCTGTCTGTCTGTCTGTCTGTCTGTCTGTCTGTCTGTCTGTCTGTCTGTCTGTCTGTCTGTCTGTCTGTCTGTCTGTCTGTCTGTCTGTCTGTCTGTCTGTCTGTCTGTCTGTCTGTCTGTCTGTCTGTCTGTCTGTCTGTCTGTCTGTCTGTCTGTCTGTCTGTCTGTCTGTCTGTCTGTCTGTCTGTCTGTCTGTCTGTCTGTCTGTCTGTCTGTCTGTCTGTCTGTCTGTCTGTCTGTCTGTCTGTCTGTCTGTCTGTCTGTCTGTCTGTCTGTCTGTCTGTCTGTCTGTCTGTCTGTCTGTCTGTCTGTCTGTCTGTCTGTCTGTCTGTCTGTCTGTCTGTCTGTCTGTCTGTCTGTCTGTCTGTCTGTCTGTCTGTCTGTCTGTCTGTCTGTCTGTCTGTCTGTCTGTCTGTCTGTCTGTCTGTCTGTCTGTCTGTCTGTCTGTCTGTCTGTCTGTCTGTCTGTCTGTCTGTCTGTCTGTCTGTCTGTCTGTCTGTCTGTCTGTCTGTCTGTCTGTCTGTCTGTCTGTCTGTCTGTCTGTCTGTCTGTCTGTCTGTCTGTCTGTCTGTCTGTCTGTCTGTCTGTCTGTCTGTCTGTCTGTCTGTCTGTCTGTCTGTCTGTCTGTCTGTCTGTCTGTCTGTCTGTCTGTCTGTCTGTCTGTCTGTCTGTCTGTCTGTCTGTCTGTCTGTCTGTCTGTCTGTCTGTCTGTCTGTCTGTCTGTCTGTCTGTCTGTCTGTCTGTCTGTCTGTCTGTCTGTCTGTCTGTCTGTCTGTCTGTCTGTCTGTCTGTCTGTCTGTCTGTCTGTCTGTCTGTCTGTCTGTCTGTCTGTCTGTCTGTCTGTCTGTCTGTCTGTCTGTCTGTCTGTCTGTCTGTCTGTCTGTCTGTCTGTCTGTCTGTCTGTCTGTCTGTCTGTCTGTCTGTCTGTCTGTCTGTCTGTCTGTCTGTCTGTCTGTCTGTCTGTCTGTCTGTCTGTCTGTCTGTCTGTCTGTCTGTCTGTCTGTCTGTCTGTCTGTCTGTCTGTCTGTCTGTCTGTCTGTCTGTCTGTCTGTCTGTCTGTCTGTCTGTCTGTCTGTCTGTCTGTCTGTCTGTCTGTCTGTCTGTCTGTCTGTCTGTCTGTCTGTCTGTCTGTCTGTCTGTCTGTCTGTCTGTCTGTCTGTCTGTCTGTCTGTCTGTCTGTCTGTCTGTCTGTCTGTCTGTCTGTCTGTCTGTCTGTCTGTCTGTCTGTCTGTCTGTCTGTCTGTCTGTCTGTCTGTCTGTCTGTCTGTCTGTCTGTCTGTCTGTCTGTCTGTCTGTCTGTCTGTCTGTCTGTCTGTCTGTCTGTCTGTCTGTCTGTCTGTCTGTCTGTCTGTCTGTCTGTCTGTCTGTCTGTCTGTCTGTCTGTCTGTCTGTCTGTCTGTCTGTCTGTCTGTCTGTCTGTCTGTCTGTCTGTCTGTCTGTCTGTCTGTCTGTCTGTCTGTCTGTCTGTCTGTCTGTCTGTCTGTCTGTCTGTCTGTCTGTCTGTCTGTCTGTCTGTCTGTCTGTCTGTCTGTCTGTCTGTCTGTCTGTCTGTCTGTCTGTCTGTCTGTCTGTCTGTCTGTCTGTCTGTCTGTCTGTCTGTCTGTCTGTCTGTCTGTCTGTCTGTCTGTCTGTCTGTCTGTCTGTCTGTCTGTCTGTCTGTCTGTCTGTCTGTCTGTCTGTCTGTCTGTCTGTCTGTCTGTCTGTCTGTCTGTCTGTCTGTCTGTCTGTCTGTCTGTCTGTCTGTCTGTCTGTCTGTCTGTCTGTCTGTCTGTCTGTCTGTCTGTCTGTCTGTCTGTCTGTCTGTCTGTCTGTCTGTCTGTCTGTCTGTCTGTCTGTCTGTCTGTCTGTCTGTCTGTCTGTCTGTCTGTCTGTCTGTCTGTCTGTCTGTCTGTCTGTCTGTCTGTCTGTCTGTCTGTCTGTCTGTCTGTCTGTCTGTCTGTCTGTCTGTCTGTCTGTCTGTCTGTCTGTCTGTCTGTCTGTCTGTCTGTCTGTCTGTCTGTCTGTCTGTCTGTCTGTCTGTCTGTCTGTCTGTCTGTCTGTCTGTCTGTCTGTCTGTCTGTCTGTCTGTCTGTCTGTCTGTCTGTCTGTCTGTCTGTCTGTCTGTCTGTCTGTCTGTCTGTCTGTCTGTCTGTCTGTCTGTCTGTCTGTCTGTCTGTCTGTCTGTCTGTCTGTCTGTCTGTCTGTCTGTCTGTCTGTCTGTCTGTCTGTCTGTCTGTCTGTCTGTCTGTCTGTCTGTCTGTCTGTCTGTCTGTCTGTCTGTCTGTCTGTCTGTCTGTCTGTCTGTCTGTCTGTCTGTCTGTCTGTCTGTCTGTCTGTCTGTCTGTCTGTCTGTCTGTCTGTCTGTCTGTCTGTCTGTCTGTCTGTCTGTCTGTCTGTCTGTCTGTCTGTCTGTCTGTCTGTCTGTCTGTCTGTCTGTCTGTCTGTCTGTCTGTCTGTCTGTCTGTCTGTCTGTCTGTCTGTCTGTCTGTCTGTCTGTCTGTCTGTCTGTCTGTCTGTCTGTCTGTCTGTCTGTCTGTCTGTCTGTCTGTCTGTCTGTCTGTCTGTCTGTCTGTCTGTCTGTCTGTCTGTCTGTCTGTCTGTCTGTCTGTCTGTCTGTCTGTCTGTCTGTCTGTCTGTCTGTCTGTCTGTCTGTCTGTCTGTCTGTCTGTCTGTCAAAAACCAATTGATATGAAACTTTGAACATACGTCTTATTTGATAATCCGAAGAACTGAAAAGCTTTTGGTAAAATTTCGTACACCGGAAGTGGGTGTTTACCTTAACTTTTTTTTGTTTTTTGCCAATATTTTCTTAAATATAAAAAAAATCACAAAAACATTTGAACAAACATCGAAAACAACAAAGAAATGACTAGCTTTTGCTTGAAAATATTTTTCATAAAATCATTATTCGAGAAAAAAATTTATTAAGTTTTTTTAAATTTTTGGTTTATAATTATGAAACGATAATAGTTACAGCAATTTTATGTGAATAATAATTGTAGAGAATGCCAAAATGAACAATTTCTAAAGAATAAGTTTTCTTCGAAATGTCGTTAGTTTTTGAGTAAACCGAGTTTTTGAATTTGAAGTATAATTTTTCCATCTTTCATGATTTTGACGTTTTAAACGTCAGTTTCATCCGAGTTTACACAACGCTCGATGTACATTTAAAATATGATTTCAATTGAAAATAAATGAAAACGTAAATATAAAGTCGGAGAAAGTAACATGATGGCCACATCACCATTTTTAGTTTTTCCATGTGTTCTTGAAGAGACACTGAATAAATTACAATATCGTCTAAATAAACCGTACAGGTATCTTCTAACAAACCTTTTAGGATGTTATCCATTAGTCGTTGGAATGTGGCTGGAGCGTTCTTGAGTCCGAAAGGCATTCGTTTCAACTCAAAATGTCCTTGTTCTGTTGAAAATGCTGTTTTTTTACAATCAGCTGGCTCCATTTCCACTTGGTGGTAACCAGAGGCGAGATCTATACAGCTGAAGTAGTGGCATCTTCCTAGCTTATCCAGTCAGAGATATTTGGTATTGGGTACTTAGCAGAAATCATTTGGTCGTTGAGTCTGCGATAATCGATGACCATTCGTTTTTTAATCTTACCATTCGATGTTCGTGTCACTATATTCACTGGACAACTCCATGGGGAAATGTTTTCTTGAATTGTCTTGATCAAGAAGTTCCAGAACTTGCTGCTTTATTTCCTTTTTTGTTTCTATTGGTATTCTATACATTCGAACATGAATAGGTGAATTATCTTTCAGATTTAATTTGTGTTTCATACAATAAGTAAAGGTTAACGATAAACGGTTAACGGTTAACTTCAATGTGAAAAACATGCTTATATCTTTCGACAAATGCTTTTATGCTTGCTTCTTCTTCGATGTTCATATTTTGGGTATTTAAATTGTTTCTTATGTTTGCTCTCTGAAGTTGTCGTAGATCAAGTTCCTCTTGAAAATTAAGTTTTTTACAATAATACAGTTCTTCTATTTCGTCCACAATTTCTGTTTGTAATGCATCGCAAAAATTGATTCTTTTTTCTTCTTGTGTATAGTTGGTAGCTAAGACAATTGCTTCATTGTTTACGACGTTAGCAATGGATTCTTTAACTTTAATTTAAGTTCGAAATTAAATTTCTGGTACGTAAACCACTCCTTCTTGAACATTTACAGGTATTCTAATTGGTTTGGTTTGTGAAGGTTCGAATTTTACTCTATTTGATTCAAATTGCATTAGGATTTCGGCGTCCTTTTTTTCAATAGTCTATTGCGGATATCCAGTACGGCTTCCAATTTATTTAATAGGTCGATTCCTATTAACCCATCGAAATTTTTACTGAAATCGAATTTAAAGAAAGTGTGTTCCATATTCGTATTAAAACTTTCGGGAACAGTTGTTATAACGGCATCATTATGTTTTGTAAGAGCGTGAGCTGTTTTTATTTTAAAAGGAATTTTAACAGAAAATTCTCTAAGATGATTGAATAATTAGCGTTTTTGTTGATCCTGTGTCAATAAGAAATTTTAATCCATTGAATTCAATATAAGGCAAATTACAATTAACGTTATTTAAAGTTATCGTGCAGGGTTTTATGTTTGAAGCATTTGTGTTGTTATTGGTTATTTCTTCTTGGTATAGAGGCAGGTAAAGTGAAAATTTCCTTCTTCATATTCCTCCTCCTGTGTTTCTTGTTCGAGTTCTTCCGAACATTCTTCACTAAAGTCAACAGGCTGATAATATTGATTTTCTTCTTGATCATCCTCCTGATAATATAGTTGAGGACCAGGTGTCCAATATGGTCTTTTCAACGGTCTTCTCATTGAAGAAGCTGGTCTTTTTTTAACACTCGTGTCAACGTCCATTGGCGTAGGTCTAGGTAAGGTAGCAGATGTTACATTCGGTTTTCCGAATTGTTGCAGTACGTTTGGCCAACGTGAGGTTGTTGGATTTGTTTGCTGATTAAAATTAGGTCGTTGCTGTTGATAATTATTGTTGTAATTCGTGGGATAATAACATGGCATCGTAACAGGTCGTACCAGCTGAGGTCTTATCGGTTGTTTAACCTTGTCGTTCGTTGAACTTCTCGGATTCATACGCTGTAGATTATTTGATCTGCCAGCGCGATAATTGAAATTCTCCACTTCAATAACATGTCCCATCGCGGCTTTCGGCTTATGTTTTCCGTAATTGTACGATCCCTCGGTTTTATGCGGGCCGCAAGGTCGGCAAATAAACATTGTTCACTTCGCTGATCTCCAAAATGATTTAAAAGCTATTGTTTTAAATTTGTCCAGGTGTTCACTTCTTCGTTACTACTAACAACTTGAAGAGCTTTATTTTGTAACTTTCCTTGAAAAATCCTTAATAGCAACGCTTGTATTTCCTGATTGGTAAAAACGTTTGCACCAAAAATTCACATGCAGCTATATAGGCGTTTAGGAGGTCGCAATCTCCATCAAATATTGGGATTGTGTCTTGATACACGACCGTAATATCTTTCACTGTATAAGGCATGTTGTTCAAATGTGAGTTTAACTTTGGAATACGGGATAGATTTAGAGCTCGAACTAGCTGGGATAACTAGTCGATATCGGACATAGATGTTTGGCTGTCAGAGAAATTCGTACTTACAAAATCGTCGCTGATAATCCTTTCATGATCCAGATAGAACCGATAATGGTAATCCAAAGTTTAATCGATTCACTTAACGTTTAACTTTGTCACTTTGTTACTTTCAAGTTTACTACGTTCACTAAATTCGGTACTTCACGTAAATCGTTGAACGAACCGTCGAATTTTAGATCGTCTTAAAATATCCTGTTCGCAGCGCCAGTTATGATCGGGTGACCGATGAATTTGTTTTTAAAAAGATTTTATTTATTAGAAGCAAACTATGACAAATTACTAAGACTGAGGATCCCCTCAGCGCACGCTGCTTAAGTAGGTCAGCCATTGTTGTTGAGTTCAGCAATTTTGGGTGCTATAACTCAAAATTTGACGCTACGCTATTGCACGCAGGCAAATTGTTTTCACACACTAGGTTTATAATAGTTATTTACAAACCAAGTATGGGAAGACTATGCTTCTGCGTGAGCGCATTTTTGCGGACGCTGGAACATTCTTCACGCATGAGGTTTGTAGAATATTTTTTGAAACGAACAAAATCATTACAATAGACATCACATATAAATAATATTTTAATATTGTGAAATAAAGCAAATCATGACAGCATAGCGAAACAATTTTGCAGTAGACGTTTCTAAAGGTTTGAAAGCGTGAAAGGTTGTCTTCTAATTCAGAAATACCGTATACTCCGGCACAAATTAGGGACGCAGCCAATAAAATCATTTATGGAACCAGTACCAAGGCCGCCATCATCTCAAATTAAAAATTTCACAGTCACTCAAAGTGTAAATATGTCAATTTCTGAGCGCATAGGAAGTGCTGCAACTTTTATTTCAAATTATTCTAACGGTATAGTAATAGTTATTTATGCAACAAGTGCGGAAAGTAATACTTTTTTTCACGAGTAGGAAAGATAGGTAATAAGTTGCTTTACTCTCTAGTTTCATACAAATTTGTTTCTAGGTCCGTAACTTTAAATAAAATCGATAAAACCTTAATTAAGTCTTATACATCGTTGATTCAATATATTTAACTTAAACTTTACGTTCTGGTTTATAAATTTGAAATAATTTTTAACTGGAGAAAAATCGATTATAAACTTATTTCGATTTAATCAATGAATATCGTTATTAAACGATTAAATTTATAATATTTGTATAACGTTTTAACTGACGTTGGTGAAACCGACCCCAACATGAGCGGAGTGTTCATGGCACACTTTGCGCAAACAATTTTATAGTTGCGTTAAAAAATGAACCGTTACGGCACTTTTTTTCGCGCTTTTTAAAGGGTTCAAGAATCATATATCTTATGAGCGCAATAATGAAAAAAAAATGGTGATGTGGCCATCATGTTACTTTCTCCGACTTGATCGTATCATTTATATTTACACTTTTATGGTTTATTTTCAATTGAAATCATATTTTAAATGTACATCGAGCGTTGTGTAAATCGGATGAAACTGACGTTCAAAACGTCAAAATTATGAAAGATGGAAAAATTATACTTCAAATTCAAAAACTCGGTTTACTCAAAAACTAGATTTCGAAAAAAAAAACTTATTCTTTAGAAGTTGTTCATTTTGGCATTCTCTACAATTATTATTCACATAAATTTGCTGTAACTATTATCGTTTCATAAATATAAACCAAAAATTAAAAAAAAAGTAATAAATTTTTTTCTCGAATAGCAATGATTTTATGAAAAATATTTTCAAGCAAAAGATGTTCATTTATTTGTTGTCTTTAATGTTTGTTTAAATGTTTTTGTGATATTTTTCATATTTAAGAAAATATTGGCAAAAAACAAAAAACAGTTAAGGTAAACACCCACTTCCGGTATACCAAATTTTACCGAAAGCTTTTTAGTTCTTCGGATGATCAAATAAGACGTATGTTCAAAGTTTCATATCAATTGCTCTATTAGTTTTTGAGATACAGCGCACACAGTCCCACACACACACACACACACACAGACACAAAAAAAATTCCAGAAATTGTTGAAATGGTATATAGGGATCCCAAAACGTATATCTCCGTAAAAAAAAAAATTTGAAAAAAAATCACGATCACAACACTCGTACTTCGTAACGGAGAAAGTAAAAGCTGTGCATTTTATAACGGACGTAGAAAAACGTATATAATAACCCCATTTGAGTTAATCTAAAATATAAATATTGATTCCTTTAATTACCTCTAATTACTGTGCTTCTTGACGAGTTTCCCGGAAAAAAAGTGTTTCCTCGTGTAGTAAACCAGGAATAGTATATTCTGTAACAAGGTTAGAATGGAAATTCGATGCGAGTGGAATATTTCGAGCGCGAGCCGTTAGGCGAGCGCGAGGAACCACGAGCATCTGAATTTCCATTCTTACCGAGTATCAGACTATACTTTCTCCTCGACCAGATAAAATAGACTAATAAAATAATGAACACAAAGAACTTACGTTTTATTATCACGTTTGTGGTTATGTTTATAGTATTTTGACAATTGTGAAATCCAAGGCTAATTGTTTTCTTCGAAACGATGTGAGAATATTCATTCTATCCCTTGTTATGGAATGAATTACATGCAAAACGCATAAGCGCATAGTGTTTTGTTCCATAACAAGAGTGAGAATGTGTACGTTCTATAATCAAAATTGATTTCAGAATGCTTAAATTCTACGGTGGTCGTGGAGAAACGTTATTTCCTGGTTATGCATAGGGTGCGTAAAACATTGATTTCGGGGCAGTGAGTTAAAAAATAACTATTCGTAATTCATAACAAATCGAGAATTTTCCTTTTAGTTAAAATAGATGCATCTACAAAAAGATTAAAATAAATCAATTAACTCTAAATTTTCTTTTCCCACTTGATTGATACTAATTTCATATTTTACAAATTTAAATTTTAACAACTTAAAATTGTATTTATAGACTATTATCAATCGAGCAGTTGCCCCATTTCTCCTTTCATGTGGGCCATCGCCAATTAACTTTGGTTTTCCGTCGATAATAACCGAATCATTTATATTCTGCAATAACGTGGCAGAGGGCAGAGGGTTTCGTTTATTGTGTGGTGAGATAACGAGCCACTTGGAACGGTGTATCGGTACGGAAGGGACTCTTCAGTGGTCTTCCTTCTAACTTGTAGGACGTATGAATGTCCACGGCATATAGAAAAAAAGTAGAAAATCGTCCACTTGAGATGTCAGAGCCCCTGTGCCTCTCGACGTTCGTAAAATGTTTTCGTTTTGCACTGCTTCCACTTCAAATGGATCTTATTGAAATAGAAGTTTAAATTTCCGACCCGTTGCGTTTGTAATACCTTACATACATTCAATATGTCTTTACAACTTTGGATATATGTAGTAATTCTATATACTGTCTGTTATTATGTCATTATAGTAATATTACTTTGTCACCAAGTACATAAATATCTTTGAAATTTATACGGTATATTTATAATTATATAAACTAATGTTCAAATACGTCAATTACAATAATGACGATGGTTATGACCGTTGCTACGTGGTAATGCATAGTTCAACTTAATTTAAGAATATTCCAATCAACACCATTCTACGTAAATTTAAAACCTTTCATCTACGTCTGTAAATAAATACCGCTCTACCATAATTAATCATGAGATTAATGTAAGACAAGGCAGCCCCTGAATGCGATGTTGCCAAATTTACATTTATTTTAAATGGCTCCTGATGGCATGCGAGGCATGATACAACATTTTTGTATGGACATTTTCTATTCAGAATTTTATGAACTTACGATTTCCGGATGATAATTTCTTAGTCTAGTGAGTAAGTATAATCAATTTTAAATTTTAAATAAATTTGGTTTTAATTGTTACTTTATTTTTCATTGATTAAATTTTCATACAAAATACAATGCCAGAAGAGTACGAATTTAAACAAAGGCCTGACCGTGCTACGAAGTAAACTAGAATACTAAATGATGTACGAATTGAATTGGGTACAGGGTGGAGAGGGGTAAGTCATGACTGAGTTGATTAAAAGAGTCGAAGTGTCGACTCTTAGAATAGAGTCGAGAGTCAAGGGAGTCCTGTGTACATGTCCTGACTCATTTTGAGTCATGAAATTGGAGAAGTGGCGGGTATTCAAGTATTCATTGTAACAAAAATAAATTTGACAACTAAATACACTTCCAAATTTCTTCCATATTTTTATTTTCTGTCTTGTATTTAACTTTAGTCTCTCTTCCAGCAGCTGTCTATACTTTTCAGCTATTTTTTTTGTCTTTCAACTTGTACGCTCTTTTTATGATTTCCCGCTTGCTTTGTTCTATTTCCCTACCTCTTTCTATCTTTTCTGAGTTTTCTCTTACTTTGCTTACCACTACGTAGTGACTACTTTCTATTTCCGGCCCTCTTTACCTTTGTGTCTAGTATTTATTTTTTGTTGTTAACTTACATCTGTCGTGTATTTCTGAATGTTGTTTTGTTTGAAAATTGTGTTTGTTATTATCAAATTGTTTCTTATGCAGAATAAGAGGAATCTTTTCCCGTTGCCATTTCTAAGCTATTATAATGTTTTCTTGGTTTGGCTTGAGTACATCTCGCGCATTTCTATTTGCAATATTCTTTCATTATTTGTTTCCCAGCTGTATATCTGTTTCCCCAGTGTTTTATGTATTATGCATCTTACTCCTACTGCTGCTCTATTTTCTTCTTCTATTCCGCTAATGACCATTATATGTCCGTTGTCTAGTCTTACTAGTCCTTTTCCTTTTTTCGTCGTCTCCGTGGCTAGATTCATATTCCCTCGAATTCTTCTTCCAGTCCTTTCTCTTTTCCTCTTATACCTTTAATATCCCACATTCCTATTTTCCATTATCCGCTCCCGCTATCATATGCTCTTTCTTTTGTTCTGTTTCCAAATGTGTTTTCTTTTAAATATCCCTTAATCCCGCTTACATTTTTCCTTTTTAGAGCGTCCTTGTTTTAGTTTCCAGTTTTGTGTCATTTTCCAATGCGTTCCATCTTAGCTTTTTGATATTTGGGATTGTTGACAATGAATATTAAAAATGGTTCACCACGTATTAAACAAGAACCAAATACAACAAATATTAGTTTTTGATTTTGTTTTTTCCAGTTCTCCTCTATTTTTGTTCCATTTCTTCCCATTATTTTATTCTATCCTATTTTAACATGTTTGCCCTCTTCCCTTTCCTCCTCTGCTTTTTCCTGTTTTTCTCGCTCTATTTTCGCCCTTTATAAATATTTTTTCGGTCTGTAGCTACTTCAGTTTCGCTTTATTTTCCATGATTAACTTCTTATCTCTACCTTTTCGCTAAGCAGCTCTTTTCGCCGATTTTATAGGTCTCTTTGACTTTAGCGTTCTTTCCGGAAATTTTCTATTGCTATTTTTAATATGGCCCCATCGTTTGCGTCTATTTTCATGCCATTCATTATAACGTTATTTTTTTCTATTTTCTCTTTCCATTGCCTCTAAGTTGCTTGTTTATTTCGATTAACTCTTGCTTTATTTCCTCGTTTTCGTTTATTTAGTTTTTCATTCTCCTTTATCACTACTATATTCCAATTTTAATTTATTTATTTCATCCCGATACTCTAACCATTTCTTATTTGTTGCAATTCTATTTTTACTTCTTGCATCGTATTTAATATCATGTCCAATTTATCTTCCTTATCTCCTGTTTTTGTTAGTGTTCGATATGTTTTTTAGTCTTTACGAATGCTTCTTGTTCGTCCCTTCTTATTTTTCTCCTGTCGTCCATCGAGTATTCTTCGCTATCTCCCATTTTTGTATTACTGTCTGTGCTGTCGTATTTTTTTATGCTACGAGTTGTTTATTATGAAATTTATATTTAACACGTTGAGTGCCGCATGGTGCTAATATAGTCTCACGCACTTTTTGGACATATACCTCGCTTGAGACATACGTGGTCTCACACGTTCCACGGAGCAAATTTGCCGTGTGATGCCACTTTCGTCTCCCGGAATCTATTAAAACTTTATTCATCAATTATTGCGTTAAAAAAATAACGGCCTCCTGAGATAAATACATTGCGGCACTCAACGTGTTAATTGAAATTTTCCTTTTAATTTTTTAAGTCTGTTCAGGCAAATAAATGTATTATTATTATAGTTACGCAACTTAAATAAACAATAATTTTAGGCAACACAAAATCTTAAGTTTATAATAATAATACACTATGTTGCGCCCTACTCTACATAGCATTGCATTGGTGGTAGTCACGGCCGTAATTTTGTCTTTGATCCAATTAAATTATTTATAATGGGCAAAGAAAGAATTTAACGTGTACCAGTTAAATGTAGACAATTTATAATATTTATATGTGTAAAGACAATTTATTATTCCACAAATTCGTCGTAAATATAATAGTAAATTCGGATGTAATAAATTGTTGGGTGAAAAGAATTAAAAAAAAATGTCGAGGGCCTACTTTAAGGACTGAATCCACCCCTGTGTCCCCCCTTGCCAGAAGAGAGGGTGAATTCAGGATTGCAAGACACTCGACTATTTTCAGCGAGTTAATGTAAATAGTATGGTGGGTCGACGTTCTTTATGTCATACTGCGGCGACTTTTTTATTGCTCTTCGCACTTTAAAAATGTAATTTGTATTTAAATTCGTGCCGTGCGCGCGATTCCCCGCATAATTGAATTATAATTGCGCTACTCTCCTTACTTTCGAGAAGTACTTTAAGGGGTGGCGATTTATTAAATTGCATCCCAAAAATAAAAAATAAATAGTAATAATTTCAGAATAAACACATGATTTACTTTTGTACTTTACAAATATTAATGAAAAAATAAACGGTTTGTATACAAGCAGTTGCCCAATGAGATGAAACTGTTATTTTTATTATCTTATTTATTTCTTATACATTGTAATTCGTGATAATAAAGATTTTTTGTGCAATATAACTTAAGGGGTTGTGCTTATGTTGTATATGTCATAATTTATGGAATAATTTTATAATGATAGCTGTTAATCTATGAGCATGAAACGCTAGGCGAGCAATTATAAATGCAGTTGCATACATAAATTGTTCTACTTTCCTTAGTTACATATTATTGCTATTTTGTATAAAATAGGCAAAAAGCCGAATTAAAATTTAATTAAGAAATATGAATAAATCCACCATCCCATTTAATATTTAAAACTTTTCCTTGATTCCCTTAGTTTTCTGTAAATGTTCGCGATTTGAATGAACGGTGGGTTGAGATCCGGATATATACTCAGACAAAACAAATTCTCTTGACTGTTTTATTTGCCGGATGAAGGGACACGGCAGTGTCGTGTGTAGCCGACTGAACGAAGACAATTTCCCGTCGCTTTGAGACTGTATTAGAGGGCGGTTTCTAGTCTGTTTTGCCCCCGGTATGCATCCAGGCCCTTTGTAAGTTAAACGGGCGTGAACACGACACTTACACACACGTAATGAGACCAAAGAAAAACTGCAAACTTTCACAGCTGGACTGGACTGGACTGGGCATGTGTGCGTGACTTTACAACCCCCAAGGCGGTATTCAGCTCAAGACCCTTTTTCGTGCCTTTTCCATGCCTCTTCCATTGCCAGTAATTAAAATATTTGAACTGAAACTGTTAATTAAAACTGATTGAGGGTACATTGTTTTTAATCAAATTATGTGTGTTTGTGCAGATTTACAAGTACTTTTTGCAATTACATAAAATATTATTTTAATTAAATGTCCTGTTATTATAATTTTCTATGTGCGGGCATCACTGGAAAACTGTTATAAGGCTAAAATTCTGCATATTCTATGGAAATTATAAGTCATTATAGCCGATGGTATCCCAGCAATCGATCAATAAGCAACAACACCTAAAAATAATGTTCAATTTCATCACAAAATTGTGCTAGAAGAGAGTTTAAATTTAATTTCACCTTCATGAAATATCAAATCATAACATATTGGTTCTGTAATTCCAAACATCTTGTGTAATTTATTCAGTTTTATTTGTTAAGATTTCATCTCTAGGTTGTGATATAATCTTTTTTAATGTCCGCGGGTAATCAAAATACATACATTATTTAATTAAAATCTAACAAATATTTATTTATGGAAAAAATACCTTAGAAATGAACAAATATTTAACCTTCTTCTTAAAAACATCTCTTGTTAAGTCTTTATTAATTATCGGTAGACCCGGTAGAGCGTTATACAATAGTACAGCTTGTTTAGGAGTACTATTTTGTGTACGTTTTATATTTTATATTTATAGTTTGGTTTTTGACTTATAGATCATTATTTTCATAAACTTAGTAGTGATATTCAATTATGTATAGGGAAGGAAGTACGAGCGCATTTTTTTTTCAATATAAAATCTCTACAATCTTCAGTATATCCTAGGTTGTAGACCATTTGGATGGCTTTTCGCTCAGCAGAATTTGGGACTTTGGCATATATTATGATACTGAATTGACATTTAATACCCATGTATAAATGATATCTTAGAAGTGCTATAAAACTTTAGGCTTCATAATACGAAACACCAAAGATTTAAATCAGTTGAGCTATTAGTTTTTATAAATCATGATTTCGAAGAAAGTTTGAATACTGTGTCATTGTGTGGCACCCATCATATAATTCATATAGGAACGAAAATGAAAAAGTATATAAATTTCGACATACAAATTTGTGTTGGTTTAAACATGTCTTAATATGTGTCATATAGTTGTTTATTGAAATTGTATTTAGTTATTAATAGGCGAAGAAATGTTTTTATTTATACCAGTTTATTTGAGCCAGTTAATAAATGTATTTTATCGAGACCGGCCGTCTTTATATTAATTCCCATATGATACTTGGGGAAAAAAAAGTGCAAAGATGGACGCGAGAGGAGTGTTGCCAATGTACATGGACGGAAACCTCGCGGAGAATTGAAAATTCAGGAAGAGTCGTTTTATTAATTATCTTGCGCCTACAGAATACTCAAAAAAAGTGAAGAAACGCAATGTGCGCAACTTCTGTACTACATTGGAGAAGCCTTCCGTATTTACAACACGTTTAAATTTGAAGACGGTGAGAGAGACGAGCTACAAATTTTGCTAAAAAAAATTGAAGACCACTTCATACCAAAAAAGAACGTGGAGTACGAGCGGTATAAGTTATTTTCCAGAAAACAAAGAAATGGAGAGACGGTGGAAAACTACGTATTAGACTTGAAGAATATAGCGTTACCTTGCGAGCTAGGAAAAGTGAAGGATGGAATAATAAAAAGTCTCCTCACATGCGGACTAGAAAAGGAAGAATGAGGTAGAGGTTATTAGAAAAGGAAGGATTGTCACTGGAAGAGGTGATAAATGTGTGTCGCATTATGGAAATTTCTAGAACAATTTCTTCTGCCGTTGCAGAAAGAGAAACAACGGAGATAGATATTGTCAGAAAAAAACAAAATCGAGGAGACGAAATCAACATCAGCGTAGTTCCAGTTCCAGACACCAGGGAAATTCTCTTCAAGAGCCGCGCCGACGCAACGTCCAGCAGGGAAAATGTAGCAGGTGCGGAAAGAGTCATGCGCTGTTTAAGTGTCCGGCCTTCAATTTTGTGATAAGTGAAACAACAAGGGACACTTTGCGATGATGTACAGAGTTAATTTCGTGGGAGTGAAGAGTGAGAGTGATGGCAATCCAATATTCATAGGGAGCGTCTCGCGGGACTTAAACGAGGATTCGTGGACTGCAAATGTTGTACTCGAGAATAAGTATGAAATTAAATTTAAATTAGACACAGACGTGATGGCTAATCTTAAACCTAAACATTTTTTTGAAAGGTTAGGAATGAATATTAAAAATACTTTGAAATCTAGTTGTGCATAAATAAAATAGAAACAACCTTACTTATTGCAGAAAGTATTAAATAAATTCAAAAAACGAAATATAGCCTGAATATATAAATATTCAACCTGTTCGTAACTCTGCAAGCAAAATTAAGTCTTACTAAGACTATAAACAAATAACTTATTGAAACAACTACTTCCCTGGCTAGTGCCACGCCGGATATTGAATGATACAAAAGAAATTTGCGTTATTACTAGTACTAAGTACTAAGTGAAATAACATTGGTTTAAGATCCCTTATTTCTACCCACAGGACTAACTTGAAAAATAAAACCCTTCTATAATCTCCTCATTTGTTTACGACTCCTTCACGGTCACGGTCACCTTCACGTAAGTGTATTTTATTCTTTAACATTCAATTTAAATGCGAAGCTGCACTGATGAGAGATAAATCTCGAAACGCGTCTGCAGATGGCTATTTACTTAATTCTTACATATTTTTTTGGGTTCAGTTTTATAATTTAAAGTTTTCAAATTCAATTTAGTTTTATTTTTCAAGTTAGTCCTGTGGGTAGAAATAAGGGATCTTAAACCAATGTTACTTCACTTAGTACTTAGTACTTAGTACTTAGTACTAGTAATAACGCACATTTCTTTTGTATCATTCAATATCCGGCGTGGCACTAGCCAGGGAAGTAGTTGTTTCAATAAGTTATTTGTTCATAGTCTTAGTAAGACTTAATTTTGCTTGCAGAGTTACGAACAGGTTGAATATTTATATATTCAGGCTATATTTCGTTTTTTGAATTTAGTTGTGTATACCTTACTACTTTCACAATTGATAAGATTCCTGTGTTAGGAGAAATAAATATCAATTGTAGAAGTAATAATATTGACAAAATTTTAAAACTTTATGTTGTAAACTCTACTCTATCACCTGCAATTATCGGATTAGATGCTTGCAAAAAGCTAAAATTAATCAAACGAATTAACAGTATACATCAAAACGTCGTTGCTAATTATAATGATTTATTTAAAGGTATTGGTTCTCTCCCGGGAACATATAAAATAAAAATAAATAAAAAAATAAGTCCTACTGTTAGTGCAACTCGTAAAGTTCCATTATCAATTCATAATAAATTAAAAGAAACTCTAGAAGATATGGTAAATCAAGAGATAATTCAAAGTGTTGAAGAACCAACAGAATGGGTTCATCCAACCGTAATAGTTAAAAACCAAATGGAAGTCTAAGAGTGTGCTTAGACCCAACGGAACTAAATAAAGCAATACAACGCGAGCATTTTCAGCTTCCGACGCTAGAAGAAATAACATACAAAATGATGACCGGTGCTAAATTTTTTAGTCATTTAGATTCTGCTCAAGCATTTTGGCAAATAGTGTTAGACGACGAAAGTTCTAAAATTAGCACTTTCTGCACCCCTTTCGGTCGTTATAGATTTCGCAGACTAGCGTATGTTTTAAATTGTGCTCCGGAAGTATTTCACAAAAAATTTAAATCCATTTTTAATATGGATGGGTTCGACGTTTATATAGATGACGTAATCATATGGGGAACGACATTAGATGAACACAATACAAGATTAAAACGTGTATTAGAATTAGCTAGAGAAAATAAAATTAGGTTCAATCGGGAAAAATGTAATTTTTTCCAACGCGAATTACAACTCATGGATCACATAATTAATGAAAAGGGAATTAAACCCGATAATTTAAAAATAGAAGCTATCTTAAATATGCCGTTGCCCACTGATAAGAAATCTTTACAAAGATTTTTGGGAATGGTAAATTATGTGGGCAAATTTATATATAATCTGTCGTTGATTACAGCACCCTTACGCGAATTAATTAGAAAGGACAATTTGTGGAATTGGACGCAAGTTCACAGTGATTGTATAAATAAATTAAAAAATTCGCGAACAAACTCGCCAGTTTTGCAACATTTTAATATTAAACTCAAAACGGTGTTGTCGGTGGATGCATCAAAAGCGTGACCAGACATATCCGCCCAGGAAGACTGCTCACGCGAAAAATGCGCACAAAAATGTGCGCACAGCAAAAACTCCGCACACGAAAACTCCTCACACGGAAAACTCCGCACACAGAAAATAACGCACAGTGATAATTGCGCACACGAAAATTACTCACACTGAAAAATGCTCACACGGAAAATTATTCACTTTTATCAATCCTCACAGGGTGCGCACAACAAATATTTTTGCTATAATTATTATATTTCACATTATTCTAAAAGCAATAATGTACTGTGTTTTTATTTTTGAAAATGTGTTTATTTTTTGATGTATTCAATTTTTGAAAATTATTGTTTAAAAAAATACTGATATAATACAAAACATCTACCTTTAGATTTAACTACGATTTTTGAAAATGTATAAATTTTTGTGTGAGTTATGAATTTTTAATATTTTTTTTAAGTTAATAATATAAATATGTGAACAAAGAAAAATATTTAAAAAAATAATACTGATATGATTAAATTCTTAAAAAAAAACAACCTCTAATGCAATAATAATACATTTAACTTTAAAATTAACAACTTTTGAAAATGTGTTAGATTTTCGATGTAATAAATTTTTGAAAATTATTGTTTAAAAAAAATACTGATATGAAACAAAACATTTACCTTTAGAATTAACTAGGATTTTTCAAAATGTATCAATTTTTTGTGTGAATTGTTGTGAATTTTTGATATATTATTTAAAAAAAAAATAGAAAAAAAATACTGATATGATTAAATTCCTTAAAAAACTCTAATGCAATTATAATACATTTTACTTTAAAATTAACATTGATTTTTAACAACAATAATAATAATAATAATAATATAAAGGGTGAGTTTTTTCGATGTTCTCTATGGGGATCTCGGAAACTATAAGAGATAGAGAAACGGTTAAATGGGCTAAGAAGTGTAGTTTTACGAGTCCAATAAAATGACACTTTCAAAGTTTAAAAAAAAAGAAGGGTAACTAGATATTTTGAAAAATGTAAAAAGTCAATTTTTTTCAAATAAATATATCTCGATTATTATGACAGAAAAAAAACTGTAAAGGACAAAGTTGTAGATAATTTTACGTAGCTTAATAAAATAAATTCAGAAAAATTTTAACGCCATTATTTTTCGAGATATGACGCAAACTTACATTTTTTTAATGGAAACCATAGTTGGCTATGAACTCATTCGAAAGACTATTTTTTCTCTTTAATCCGATATCACAAATGACTTAGTTATTTCTAAAAATATGTGAGTTAAAGGGGGTTCGAATCCCAGCCCGGCCGAAAGATTTTTCGGAGATCGAGAAGTATTCGCTCGGGTCCATGATTGTTGTATACGTCTGACATTATTCATTTGTTTATTTATTCATTTATTCATTTATTCATCCAAAAATTGTGCATAAATAGTAGCCGCCTTGAGCTGGCCATATGGGCTACGATCCCGAGGCCAAAAAAAAGTTTTATTATAAATTTAAAAAAAATAGTTATCCATGAAAAAGATGAAAGTAAAACAATTGTAGTTGTTTATAACTACAATAAAATATTGTTGTTAATATTTTTATAGAGATAAACAAAGTTGACAAACAAACACCGTATAATAATTCTTTCATTATAAAAATAATAAATGATCGTTTGATCAAAACTGCAGTCAGTGATAAATAAATGGTGTGATATTAATTAAGTAAAAGTGCAATTTATTTCAATGATAATAGAAGACACATTTTAATATTACAAAAGATTCTCAATAAGTCCACCAGTTCAGAATATTTGACATCTCCGCTAATAATTAAAAAAAAAGTCGACATATCTGCAAAAAATCTTCTGCAGCAAAGATGATCAATATGTAGACTGGATCTTATTACTTCAAGGTCGATATTTGTGCTATAACCTAGTTTGTATGAAATTGATAAGAATCTATTTTGTATATGTTCAATTTGATTTTTATAAATAATCTGATATGGAGACCATACTCTAGATGTGAACGAACAAATGCCATGTAAACTATTTTGTAAGAAGAATGTGACAAATCCTTAGACATTCTCTTTATAATAGCCCAACATTCTCGAAGCATGATTACAAATATAGTTGATGTGATCTTCAAATGACACTTTGCAGTTGAACAATATACCTAAGTCTTTAATTTCATACACTTTTACTTGAATATTGTTGTTAATTTCATAATTAAAACTGAACGGAGACTTCTTACGCGAAAAAGTAATCGATTTACATTTATTAGTGTTGAAAAATAAATAATTCTGACAACACCAGTAGTGAATAGAAGTGATATCTACTTGAAGTAATAAACAATCGTTTAGTGATTTAATTTCCTTATACAATTTCAAGTCATCGGCAAACAACAGAAAATTCGAGTTACAAATTGCTTGCGAAATATCATTGATAAATAGAAGAAATAGTAAAGGCCCACAATGCGATCCCTGTGGCACACCCGATGGAACAAGAATAACATCAGTGATATGATTTTTAATTTTGACACATTGACGGCGATCATTCAAAAAACTATTAATCCATTTAACAACGGATTCATGGAATCCCAGAGCATACAATTTAGAAATTAACACAGCATGATTAACTTTATCAAATGCCTTGGAAAAATCTGTATAGATAGCGTCGACAGAATTCTTATTTTCCAAGGCATTAATGATAAATGATTCATAAACCAATAAGTTCGTAGTAGTTGATCGACCGGTACGAAAGCCATGTTGTTCATCAATTAAAATATTATTGCACATCCAATGTAATTTGACGGATATCAGTCCATCGAATAGTTTGGGTATTGCTGATTGAATAGAAATACCCCGATAATCAGAGATGTTATTCCTACTTCCAGATTTGAAAATAGGTGTAATGTAACTTCTTTTCCAAAGATACGGAAACGAACTTGTACCGAGGGAGTGATTAAAAATAATAATTATAGGCAAAGTTAAAGAATAAACGCAGTTTTTAAGAAAGTTGTTAGGTACACCATCTGGACCTAAACTGTTACTTGATTTTAAAGAGATAATGGCATTAAATATTTCCACTTGAAAAATAGTAATAGGTGAATGTATTACTTCATGCTCATAGCTAAATGTTGGTACTTGTAAGGGTGTGTCATAATTATTAAGATTTACACATTGTGAACCCTCGTTACTGGATAGATCATTATAATACATGACACTGGGAAAATCAAAATCGCCGTTAGAGGTTTTTACAAAATTCCAAAATTTCTTAGGTTTCTGATGAATGCTGCTATTAACGGACTCAATATATTTATTATATAAGAAATCTCTTAAATGATTACAACGGGTTCGCAGCAATTTGAACTTCTGGCAATTAACCGAGGTTTGACTCTGCTTATATTTTATATGCGCACTTTTTTTTATCATTGATTAATTTGATCAAATCTTTGTTAAACAAGGGTGGGAATTTAGAAAATGTAACACATTTAGTATGAGAAAACATTTCAATGGCATCATTCAATATCTTGTAAAGAATATCGGCCATAGTATCCACATCGTTTACATTTAAAATAAACCGCCAGTCGATAGATGACAGGTATTGTTTAACAGCACTATAATTTGTTTTCGTAAAATCATAGATGTATTCCTCGTACCTAAACGGCTTAGGAGGTTCATTAAATTGTAAAGTAATAAGATAAGGAATATGGTGATGGGCAATATTGAATAACAAATCGGGCGCGTTAGATACTAAAAATCCCTCATGCGCAAATATTAAATCTAAAAATACATTATTTTCATTGGGGATTTGGCATATTTGAGAAAGATTCTGAAAACTAAAGCGGCTTATTAAGAGCTTGGCTGAAACTGAAGCCTGATTATTGGTAATAAGCTCTAAATCATCATTTGGCCACGTTGCCGAAGGTAAATTATAATCCCCACATATAAGTAGTTGAGAATTGGGGAATTGATCTGAAATAATATCAACTGTATCGCAGTGAACTTCAAATTACTCTAAAGATGTATTAGGTGGAAAATAAAACACAAAATTATAACTATTCAGAAAATCAACAAGAACAAAAAACGCACGAATCGGCAAATGAATGGAAAAGTGCTCCACAAAAGAAGAAGCGAAAAAGTCAAGTCATTATGGGCGTGGGAAATAAAAGTGACAAAATATTAGTCGCTCCGAGATTAACATATTATTTTATTGGACGAGCAAATCCAAATAATACCGTACAGGACCTAGATCAGTATATTCGTAATAATATTTGCCCGGAAGGACACTTGAAGGTATCAAAACTTGAAATTAGGAATGAAAGGGAATCTGCATTTAAAGTAGAATTCGAAAAAATGTATGAGGAAGTATTTACCGATGCAAATAAGTGGCCGGCAAACTTGAAAATTCAAAAGTACTCTTTTTTTGCCGAGCGCAAGAGAACCCACAACCCGAATCAGTAATACCTACCAATCACGAAGAAATTGTTTCGCTAATACATCTTAATGTAAGATCTATTAACAAAAAAACCCTTATTATTAATGACATGCTCCATAATCACAAGGAATGTAGGATCTTGGGAATTACCGAACACTGGCAAACGGACAGCAATATCAAACAAACAACATTGGAGGACTTTAAATTGGTGACATCTTACTGCAGGCCAACCCTTAAAAACAATTTTATAGCATACGGAGGAGCAGCTCTGTACGCCCGCAATGACTTTCTGTGTCGTGAACGCTCGGATATAAAAACCATGGCAGTGAGTGGAACTTTTGAATGCACAGCAGTAGAATGGACTTCTCAAAATAAAAAGAGCGTATGTGTAATTGTGTATCGTGCTCCGAGACAAGATGATTTTTTTATTAAATTTGAATCATTGTTACAAAAACTTTTATCTGAAAAAGTAACGTATTATATTGCGGGAGATTTTAACATAGACTTAAACAGTGCAACTACGCAAGCAGCTAATTTCGTGAATCTCTTAGAATCATTTAATGCAACGGCAACAATAAAGAGTGCAACGCGTATAACGCAAAATACCCAAACGAACATTGACAATATTATTACTAATACGGAAAACGAGTACGAGATATGCGTATTCGAAACGCATATTTCTGACCATTTTGCGCAAAAAATATCTTGGCCGCTAGCTGTAAACTGTAGCAATAATTATAGAAATAAAAAGGTACGCAAATTGACTCCAATTAACATTAATAAATTTGTATGTTATCTAAACTCGGTAGACTGGAGTAGAATATACACGGATAGTGATGTTGATAGCGCTTGGGCAAAATTCATTGACATGATCGGTGCAGCATTGAATGGGTCTTGTCCAAAGGTAACTATGCCTCATACAAACAATAAACAGAACAGTAATTATAATAACCCAATAGTAACCAACACTAAAAAGCTATTGGATTACTTATCTGTTGTTGAGCACTATAATGCCGATGCAAAAACATTGTATTCCACAATAAAACAGGAATATGATGAACTTTTAAAAAAACAAAAAAATAATGTAATTGCAAAACAAATATTTTTAAGTGATAATAAAATTAAAACGACCTGGACCATAATTAATAAATTATTAGGTAAGGCTAATAATAATGATCATGAAAAGTATAAATACCTGCAAGGTAAGGAAAACGATCTAAATAACTATTTCAGCAACATAGCTACAATGGAAATCGAAAAGATTCCCGACAAAGTATTTAATTGCACCATAAACAGACAAATGAATACTTTGTTCTTTAAACCTGCAACCACTTCTGAAGTTTTCAACATCATATGTTCCCTAAAAAACAAAACTTCCTCCGGTTATGACGAAATCACTACAAAACTAATAAAGTCAGCGGTAAATGAACTGGTTGGCCCACTTACCCATTTAATTAACATCTGTTTAGAAAATGGGATATTCCCACAGTGTTTAAAGGAAGGTGTAATAACGCCGATCTACAAGAAAGGTGATCCGAGTGATTTTGGCAATTTCAGACCTATTACTCTGCTATCTGTTTTTTCCAAAATATTAGAAAAAATAATAGCGGAGCGACTCATAAATTATTTCAATATCCATAACTTGCTCGACAGTGCACAAAACGGGTTTATAAGAAGAAAATCGACAAATACAGCTATATTCGACTACATAGCACAGATTATGAACGCTCTAGAGAGGTCAGAGATACCACTAGGAATCTTTCTGGACCTATCTAAAGCGTTTGATACGGTGAGCCACAAAATATTGCTGGAGAAGCTTGAACATTATGGTGTGAGAGGCATAGGTCAGGATCTAATTCGGTCATATTTGACAAATAGAACTCAAAAAACAAAAATTGGTGACAAATTATCCGATTCAAAGACCGTTCATCTAGGGATACCACAGGGTAGTATATTGGGCCCGATTCTATTTGTCATTTATGTGAATGATTTGCCTGAAATCATCAGAGAGCGAGGCACGTTTATAACAACGTACGCCGATGATACTAACCTCCTAATATCCAACTCTAGTGAAGGAGAACTAGTTCACAATACCATAGAAATATTTAAAACTGCTAAAGATTGGATGATAGAAAATAAATTATTGATAAACAATACTAAAACAAATTTTATTATATTTAAAACAAAAAATAAGCAAAATGCAACTAGCACTATAACTGTAAATGACGAAACATTTAAATTTCAAAATACATCTAATTTTTTGGGGATGGTGATCGATAGCAACCTAAAATGGTCATACCATTGCGATCAATTGTTATCAAAATTAAACTCTACCTGCTATGCCTTGCGAATCTTGAGGCAAGTATTAGATATTAACACCCTAATCACAATTTATAGAGCAAACTTTGAAAGTGTGATAAGATACGGCATAATACATTACGGATGCTCTAGTTACACAAAGAGTTTATTTATTATTCAAAAGAGAGCGTTACGAATAATGCTAAACTTAAATCAACGAGATAGCTGCCGAGGTAGGTTTAGGGACGCTGGTTTACTTACCTTCTATAGTCTTTATATATATGAAATATTAGTTTTCAATTTAAACAATAAAGACAAATTTAATATACATAGCATGAATCACCAATATGACACGCGTAACAATGAAAAATATGCGTATCCACCTCATAGACTCTCACTCTTTGAGACATCTCCCACGTATGCGGCTTTGAAGTTTTTCAATGGATTGCCCAAGCATTTGAAAAGCATCACTGATGTAAGACTATTCAAAACAGGGTTACAAGAGTTTTTAATAAAACATGAATATTATTCAATATCAGAGTTCATAAATTATAAGAGTTAATACATATATAAATATTATCATAAATAAATATGCACCCTAATTTGCATATTCGTAACAGTATTGACGTGTTCAATTAGCGGCTAGATATGGTATAATTATGTTATTATGTTTTGTTTTAAATATTAGTTATTAACTACCTCTATGTTGAATAAAGTATGTATTATTATTATTAATATGTATTATTATTATTATTATTATAAACAGCTCCCACACATATTTTTGTAGTACCGATAGAAATCTGTTTCAAAAAGATGTTCAATAGTATTATTAATAGTATTAATAGCATTACACACAAGATTTTTATGGACTGCAATTAGAACTCCACCGCCACGAGTTTTACAACTTATATTGGGGGTACGATCCGCTCGAAAAATATTATAGTTAGGTAGTTTCAATTCGTGACTTTGAATATCACTATCTAACCACGTTTCTACAAGCATAATATCATAAAAACTATAATTGGCATTTAACGTTAAATGTTGGAGTTTCGTGCGGATGCCGCCACCGTTATGGAAGAAGATATTCAGTTTTTTGTAGACTTCTAGCTTCTGTAATTGGTTTAGATGACGACTTGACGATTTTTGGAACACCCGAGAAGAATTTGATGATCAAGTTTTCTTCACCATTATTCTTTCTTCGAAGTAATTCTTTTTTAAAAGAATTAAATTCATCCCTTTGAATTTTGGTTTTATTAAAGCCAAATTTAATACCATTGTCCTTTAGATTAATTGTTTTGGTTAATTTATTTCTCACGCAATCATTATTCTGAAGAATTGCTTTTAATGGTCTAGCTCGATACTTTTTTCAAACAATTTTATAGGGTTAATATCAATGGCAATAGGTGTTAAAACAGTTTTAATTGTAGATAATTCATATTCCTGTCTGGCTTGTGGTGTAGATGCCTGGGATTCGGGAACATTATAAATCATTAAATTGTTACCAGTATTTCCGAATGTGCATTTAAATTCCAATTGGATAATTCTTTCTTTAAATAATGCACTCTCTTCCTCAATCGCATTAAATTTTAAATTCATATCATGTTTTAATTCACGGACTGCATTTTGAATTGCACTCTGAATCTCTAACTTCAAAAGAGGAACAAATTCATTTTTAAAAATAGCACGGATAGAATACATTAATAAAGTTTCAGATGAATAAGATAGGTCGTCGGTTATTTACATAGATGGACGTTTCGCAGAAGGTTGTGTTGAATTTGATGAATTAGATAAAGCGCACTTTTGAGAAAACCATTTTTCACCGTTGTTGTCTTCCGACTCTTTGAAGTATGCAACTTCTTTTAGGGATAATCCTTCCAAACAATCGACTTGAAAGCGATACAATTTATTCACACTGACCCCGCCCTTGGTAGTGAATAACAAAAAAATAACAAACAGACTAGGCGACGGAAAGGAGTATATAAGAAAACAAAGGTAGATAGGTGCCAAGATATGTTATTCTTCCAATGATTTGTTCTTAAGGATTACTTCTATAGCTAATGTTTTTCATCTAATAAATGTGGTTCGCGAGATCCACCTAGGATTGTATGAAATGGAGATGAATTCATAGCAACTTGAGCAATTTTTAATGGCTTACGAACAGTACCAATTTTTCCCAGCATTGGATTACTTGAAGACCCATAAATAGAGCATCCTTAGTCTAAAATTCCTCAGATGTAGACCCTATAGAATATAATTCCTACGAAAGGGTCAGCTCGCACGAAGTTTTACACGAAGTTTTGAAAACGTTAATTCCTTTTTGACATTTAGTGAGTATTTCTTTAATGCCAGAGTTCAATTGTGATTTAATATGTAACATGATTCCTAAGTATTTCGTTTTTTGTGACTACTAGGAATGTCGAATTAAAAACCTTGATTTTAGTCCTTGTTGGTGGATAATGTTTTGAGAAAAATATAAATACTGATTCCTCCTGGATTTATAAACCAGAAATTGCTTAAAGTTCCACCATAATAATAATTTGCAATCCTTCAAAGATACATTTATGGGCAGCTTGCCGTCGGTGTTTGATTGAGATATATCTCCAACTGTGTTACACAATCGTGCTGAATATAAAATAATTTATGAGATGATTAATTTTGATCTGATTCCTTTGGTAGGCGGGATAATAAGGGGCAGTGGTGCAAATTATAAATTATGGAGATTTGTGAGGTAAAGTGACGCCGCATGAGCGATTATCCCGAGAGCCACCCCCTCTGTGTGTATTACCATTGTGCTCATTAAGTAATCTTGTTAGTTGTCGATGGTGGCGGTCACGAGGATAGGCTGATAGTTGATTGAACCCTTTCCGTTTCCCGTTTGACATACATATAGTGTATTGTGGGGTAATAGTCTGTGGATGACAGTCGCACAGGGTTTTGTCATCACCCCTTCCACCCCCCCATTCAATCCTCCCAAAAACATCCCGATCCGTCTAATTGAAATATACAGGGTGACCTCCCTTGCAATTCGATTGATTACATAATGTGTATAAACATATGTACGTCCGTTATCGCGGCCATTGTATTTGTATCACACTAATTATACGGGGAGTGCACTTCAGATCCGTAGGGCTCCACTTGTTTTGGCCATTGGACGTCAAGGGACAGAATAACAGATACACGCACTCGTTCTCTCGAGTGGTGAAATTAATTTTGATACCATTCAAAATGATACGACCACGCTTCGATATAACTAATTAACATATTGTCACAGATCCGACTGAATACTTTACAATTAATTGAAACATGGCTATTTGCATAACATATTAATTCCTTAATTAATAATAATGTAAAAACTAGTGATACATTTTACTAACATAATACTTTTCAGGTTAATCACAGTAAACTGATGAAGAATAGTGAATTATATTCAAATGCACGCTCCTTACACATGGTGTAACTATTAAAGTATTACAGAATGTATAGTTTATGTACATATCACTTCGGTTGCTTTCGTAAAGTTCACAAGTTTAGGTTTGTTAGCAACATAATTAGTGGGGCAAGTGAGATGTCAAGAGTGTAAATCGTTAAATTCGTTAAATAATTAAAAATAATAGCTGTTAACACGTGCATAATTAAGGGCTTTATTAGTCGAATCGAATAAATTGTCTGAATGACAACTAGGAATATTTAATCAGAAACATATGCATTTCAATTCATAGGCGACTGCGATTAACTTCTTTTTGAAACACATCGTATAATTTGTCATTTTTATTATCTTTACTAATTTTACGTTGTAAGCGCCAGTATCATGCGATCCTGCAAGGTACATTTAAAGCATCATTCAAATTGAACATAAATCATGAAAGTATTAATATTTTTATTGTTGTAGAAATATATTGTATGATACATGTGTTTATACTTTTTCCGCTTGAAATTGAAAATCTACCTTCGAAGGGACTTTATTGCAGCCCATTGTGCGCTCGTATTTTTATTAGGGTAATGGGAAGAGACTGGCCGTCCAGAGCCGGCTTCGCAGTACGTGCGAAAATTAGAAAGATACATTATCAGAAAAATACATATATTGCATCAAGTCAAATATATACACAATAAAATTCATTACATTCCTATTTTAATAATACATGTAAAAGAGTGCAGTTTTACAATAAATAAATATATATAACAAAAAATTATATAAACGTGTGATAATTAGAAAAATATATGATTAGAAAAATACATTACATTACATATATTGCATCAAGTCAAATATATACAAATCATAAAATTCATTACATTACAATTTTAATCATACATATAAAAGAGTGCAGTATTACAATAAATAAATAAATATGACAAAAATTACATAAAGAAACAAATATTACTCCGCACAACTTGAAACATCACTTTCACTTTCAAGATTAATATTGAAACATACAGTTGGTTCCTGAAGCGTCGTATAATCGTTTTCAATTTTAATAACATGACTGATGCAGTTCTTCCACGTGGTAGTTGGAATGTTGTTAAATTCTTGTTGGATCATTTTAATTGTTTCTTCGCTCATTTTGGGATTTGTATTATTTTTCCGCAAATTACTTTTTACTGTTGACCATACAAGCTCAATTAGATTTAATATACAGTAGTAAGGAGGAAGTCGCAACACTTGGTGGCCAAATTCTTCTGCCATCTTATCAACTACATATTCCTTTTTGAAATTTCGTGCTTTGATAATTGTCAACAAATCTTTTTTTTTCGAATTGGAGGAAAAAATTAGATTATTCTGAATGCAAAACTCAGCTATATCATTTTTCTTAGAAACCATGGTAGGAATTCTGTTCAGTTGCCTTGAGTGGTATCTTGCATTATCGATTACAATAACTGTATTATTTCCAATATTAGTTAATAATTGATTTCGGAACCAAGTTTCGAATAGTTCAGCATTCATGTCCAAATGATAATCTAACGAGCTTGAGGCAACATTTTTCGCTGATAACAATAAAGCATTTGGCACAAAACCTGAATCTCCTCCCGCATGTAGAATTACAATTCTTTTTCCTGTATTACATGGAGTGCTAAGGTAACACTTATTAGATTTGTCGATCCATCCCTTGGAAACGACGTCGTGAGTATCGAACCACGTTTCATCCAAATAAATGATCGACCTCCCTGCATTCCGATATTCCTTAATTTTTTCTAAATACTCATATCGGTGTTTTTGCAATCTTGGTGATTCCATTATTGCAATTCGTTTGTCTACCGTTTTGTATCTAAAACCTTGACTGCGGAGATATTCATGCAGGGTTGTTCGTTTGTATGGAAACTCATCTCCCAGCTTTTCCAAAATAAATTCAATTGTTGGAACTTTACCTGATTTATACGAGTCGTAGATAGTATTTTTAATCCTCTTAGCGGTGGCATCATCTATTTTCACAAATTTTGAACTTCTTCGACGTCTCCTTTCCAATGGTCCTTTTCTGATTATTTTCCACACTGTTGAATATGGAATTCCAGTTAGAAGCGAAATTCTCCGCAATGCAGATTGATGGTTCTCGCTTGTAAGAATGTTATACATGTGTACCACCACTCTCTTGATATCCGTTGAAAGAAACATGTGTTTTGCTGACGTCTGATTTTCATCTTCTATTGTTGATGTATCCATTTGATCGCCGTTATTTGGAAATTCGTCAAAATTAATTTGAAAAGAGTTTCCATTGATAGATTGAAGGGACTCTGTAGATTGTTGATAGAAATCTTCAACATACATTCCGGAGAAGCCTCTCTCCTCACATGATTGGGAATCATCGAAATAAGTTTCATTATAAATAGATGAAATTAATTTTGCTGTTTCACTTAATGACGTTTGCATCGTGCACTTAAACCTTTCACAAGATAATAATTGTACCGTTGCAAAGAAAAATATTACACCAATTCAAACACAAATCTATTTGAGGCTGTCTTTATGTACTTCTTAAACTTATTACAACTTAAATAGTGGGGGAATTTGTAACTCATAATTATCCAATGGCGTCTGTCATTAAAAAAAAATTAAAGGGAGCATTTTATTTGTACTGTTGCAAAGAGGAAGAAATTAAGGAATTTGTAACTAATAATAACCTAATGGCGTCTATAATCTTGTACTAATGGTATTCATCATTAAAAAGGATTTAAAGGGAGCATTATATTTGTACTGTAACAAAGAGGAAAGAGTTGAGGAATTTGTATCTTTTAATAACCTAAAGCCATCTATAATCTTGCACTATTGGCATTAATCATTAAAAATTATTCAAAACAGCGAATATGTTCAAAATTTGTGGAAATCAACTAGTCTGACTCGGATACTCGGATACTCGGATAATATCTAGTTTCTTTTAATAATTGTAGTAAAATGTAATAAGTATAATAACACTATTTTAGATGATTTTAGTTCATGTAACATAGAAATGGGGGCAAATATGCAATTAGCGAAGCCGACTCTGGACGTCCGCAGACGGCCAGCCTCTTCCCATTACCCTAATAAAAATCCGAGCGCACAATGGGCTGCAATAAAGTCCCTTCGAAGGTAGATTTTCAATTTCAAGCGGAAAAAGTATACCTTTTTGCTTTATTCAATATACAAATGGTTAGAATCGGTAATTATACATCTAGTTCAAGTAGTGTTACATCCAGGGTACTGCAGGGATCTCATATGAGACCAATTTTGTTTATACTATTCATTAGTGACTTACCAACCATAATTAGGCTTTATAAGGTTATTTTATATGTTACCTCAATTGAAGATACAAGTTTATAAAACAAGATCTTGATTCCATATTTAATTGGTGCATTGAAAATAGATTAGCGTTATATGTAGAGAAATGTAAAACGATAACCTTTACAAGAATGTAATGCTTAACTATTATAAAATTAACATTATTAGTTAGGTGAGATTAGCTATATCCGATTTGGGCGTTCTTTTCGGTATAAGTTTATCATTCAGTAATAACATTAAGTTTAATATTAATAGAGCGACGGAATTTATTCGAAGAATTAGCACGGACTTGTTTTTACCTTAAAACTTTTGTATTGCGCATTTGTGCGTTCCCAGCTGGAATATGCGTCTAATATATGGCAACCTCATCAGAAAAAATTAGTAGTTTTCCTTGAAAAAGTACAATTTTTTTTAAAATATGATTGCATCTGTTATAATGCCTTAAATTTGAAATTGAACCTTACTGTTCCAGTATTTTTGAAAATTCATAACTTTTGTTGTAGTCAGAATCTTTGCAAGAAGAAAATAGTTTTGGTGAAAGTAAGATGTGAAAGTCAAAATAATACGTAACAGGTTACATTTTTACAATGATTTTATTCTGGCTAAAATTTTACCAATATTTTATGCACAATTTAAAAATAATATAACTAAAATCCCTCCAAGAAGTAAACTGTTCTGGTTAGTAAATAGATGCAAAAGTATGTGTAAGTATTTGCATAATAATAACGCAACGGATTCATTGTTGACATTTTTATTTTAGCTAGAATTTTAAGCTTACTGCAGAGATAATTTTGAGAATTCAACTCAATATATGAATAGTTCAATTCTATTTGTCGAGCACCATGGTCATGCTGTGAGAATATAATTGATTTGAAATAATACAACTCAAATCTGGGACGCTGATTGGCTGGCACTGAAAATACAACTGATCCTTGAAAATACAACTCGAATATAGGAAGCTAATTGGCTAGCGCTAATACAAACTAGACAGTGACAGTGGCTGTCAAACGGCGCGTTCATTGCACGAATTTGTAAATTCCGCTACGTTTATACAAAATGTGGCGTTTTTGAAACCGCCTGTGCTACAGTTATAAAAGAAGTGAAAAATTACGTTCCGAACATACAAAACCAAAACAAATTTTATATATGTAATTCTCTAACCGAACATAACCCGTGGGGAGATTAAAACCATTGCAATTTTATTTTGAAATACACTCGTTATAATCTCGGATGAAAATGCAACGACTGCGAAGCTAAAGTGTTTTTGTTAGTGTATAGATGCAAATGTATCGATTTGTATTTTTAGACAATAATTCTACATTTTTAATTTTTTAGCAATATTTTAATTCTGCCTGAAATTTTAACAATACTGCTGGGACAATTTTGAAAATTCCTTAATCTTCAGTTTAATGTAAATCAAAATTTCTGCGAGAAAGAAACTGTTTTGGTTAGTTAATAGATGTAAACGTATCTGTAAGAATTTGCTGAACAATAACGCAATTGGTCCATTTTTTTATTTTTTTTATTCTAGCTAGGATTTTACACAAATTTGAAAATTCATATTTGTAATTTTAGTAATTTGACTTCGGTTAGTGAAAAGATGCGAAATATTCGTGTTAGCATTTGAAAACAACTATTTCAATGTTTTAATTTGTTTGCATTCCAGTTAAATACAGTTACAGTTTTTAAACTGTTAGTTTTAAAAATTAAAACGATTTTGAAAAGTCATTATTTTTATCTGAATCAATACTTTGTGAGGAACTTAACTGTTTTGATTAGTAAATAGATACAAACGTTTCTGTCAGCATTTCCAAAATTATAACGCAATGTTTTCAATTCTTTAGTTTTCAGTTCGAAATAAAGTTTTAACCCAAACTGTTGTGTCAATTTTGTAAATTTAAGAATTTTTAACTGCTTTAGTTAGTCAGTAGATGCAAAAATATTTATAAGCGTTTACAAAACAATAAAGCTTTTTTTACGATTTTTTTATTTCGACTACAATTTAATTTTAAACTTTTGAAAATTCATAACTTTTATCTTAATCGGTATTTCTGCTAGAAATTCAATTTTCTTAACCATAACGTATCGCTTTTAGTTTTTTTGAATATTATTATTCTGTCTTGAATTTTAACCTTGCCGTAGGGATGGATGCCTTTGAAGTTCGTCAATCTGCATTAATTTCGTATAACTCAAAAATAATGCATTTTATGAAAAAATATTTCTACAAAATAATCTTAGAATTAGAAAATTAAAAAATATACAGTTTGTTTATTTATAAGAAACTGTTGTTTGAATTGTGTTTTGAATTTTTTTACGGATGGAGAATTATAATATTTAGGTAATTTTGACAAACCTTGTATACGTTCATCAGCATTAATCTGATATTTCGCATTAAAAGATTTGTATTTTAATATAAACATTGTACTTAATACAAAATTTTACTCACCAACTCAAAATATATAATATAGTTAGAGTCCGGATTTATATGCGCTAAAAAGGCACTATAATTTTTTTTATATGCGCTTAATTAAAAATTAAACTATTCATTAAAAATAGCGAAATAAAAAAAATACGAATAGCAACTAATGATAATTTATTTATTGAAATTACAATGTAGAACCCAAATATTTGATTTTCATTTTCATTTTAGGTTAGTTAAATGACATGGAGTTCATGTTAAAATGTATTATGTCCTCCTCAGTCTCGCCCTTTCAAAATGCCACAAATCATTTTAATTTTTTCGAATCCCGGATTTCGATATAATACACATCAAATTTTCGGAACTAATTTTAAATTTTAAAAGCCTCAATTAACCACTTCGCGCCCGTGCTGCTTTGATTTAATCCCAGGTTTGATTAAAAAATACTTCTTTCTTGTTGTTAACTTTTTCTACGAAATATGATTTCACTGTCACAAACTTTCCCATTTATGCAAAAAAATATGAAAAAATATTCCATAGATAGCGCTAAAGAAGTAATTTTTTTTGTACAATGTTTTTGTTTTCATTTTTCGCTTGTTGCTACATGTGGCGAACCTGGGCGTGAAGAGGTTAAAGGCATTTGAGCTGTTTCTAAATTCTTGATTGCAGTTATTAAGTTGCAAAAATGTGCGATAAAAGCTAATTGTTGCATTTTTCTTTACATCTTTACATTTTTTAAGTGCTGCCGATTCTTCAATCAATAAAATTAAGAAGAATATTTTTTGATTTTTCAAAATTATTGGCGTAGAATAAAGCAGCTTCCAGCCAGACACAATTACCGGGCACGGTTGCATCGAGTATCATCTGCTTATGGGGAAATCACCTTTTTCTATATAACTAATATAATATATACATATCTACCTAACACAAAGTTACGTTCGCTAGTTAGGGGAATCCCGTAAATTTATCTTATACGATTTTATAAAAAAAAGATTTCTACGCTCGCAAATTTTATCAATAAATTACAACAAAATCAATTACAATTAATGGGAATATTGACTTTATATGTAGTTATATGCGGTTATATGCTCAAATAAGTTTAATATGACAAAACTTGGTACTTTGATTTCTTTCCGAGAGAAACGTTTAGATACAGATCGCCAGGGCCATACGAAAGAGCAAATAAAACATGTAAAAAAATATAAATCCGGACTCTAGTTATAGTACTTTGTATTAGCGTTACATGTTGGATGTCGCCTGCGCTGTATTTTAAGATGTCGTATGTTTTCTAATGTCCATTGATTTGTGCAGTCGAATGCATAGAAAAGACAGCGGACGAGCCAAGTTGTGTCTCAGGCGAGTCCGAATATCTAAGCGAAAAGAAATGTAATAAATCTAAAAAATAAATCGGTAAATGTAGTGTAAACTGTGGAAGTTACTTTTATCAAAACATTGTGGAAAATAACAACTTATTATTGTCGAGAACGACATGAGGTCATTAAGTCACCAGTCACATAAGCATTTTTTATGTGAAAAAATCGAAACTAGATCAGAAACCTATAATAGTTTCAAACTGTGCGCAAACTTAACTGAACACGAACTGCTAACAAATCCATCGAACTGGCCTTTTGGAATTGAAATTAGCAGATATATTTAAAAAAAAATCTCCAGGAACCCAGGAATCACATAATTCTCTTAAGGAATACACCACGCAGGTATCCACTCTTATCAACAGTGCCAAGCCACATCAACCCCTCTTCAATGCGATTTTCGCGAACGTGCAATCGGTGCGCAATAAATATAACGAACTAGATAGTGTCTTCGAAACTCAGCAGTTTAATATAGTGTGCATCACAGAACACTGGCCTAAACAAAATGAGTGTAGGACTCAAAGAGTGTCAATGAACGGCACTATTTTAAATGATCTACCCATTAAGAATGGGGTACCACAGGGGTCAATTCTTGGTCCATTGTTGTTCCTCTTATACATCAATGACCTACCTGAAGTAGTGGTTGGTGGCAACTCTATATTATATGTCAATGACACCACCTTTATTACCACTAATAAGGATGTGAATGATGCTAACTGAGTAATTGATGGGATACAGTCGGAAGCAGTTTATTGGTTTAGGAGTAATCGTCTAACCGTTAATATTGGGAAAACCCAACAGATTACATTTTTCCCTTGAATATATATCTATGAATGCCTTAAATATGTTAAGTCCAAATATTAGACATACAAATGTCACCACGATGTGCATAGCTATGACACAAGAATTAAATCTAATATTAAAAGCCTACCATTAAAACTTGTAAGATCGCGTAATAGTAGCAATTACTATTATAGCATTGCATTCTTTAATGTATTACCAAGTGCAATAAAAACACTTCCTGTTCATATTTTTGCAAATAGAGTAAAGACTTACCTTATACAAAAGGCGTTTTACTCATTCAATGAATATTTAGCAAACAATTTTTATGACATGCTAGGATGTTGAAGTATTTTTTTTTTCTTTTTTAAGTTTAATTTTAAGCGTTATTTACTTACGTGCCAAACCACCATGTTTCTAGTCTCCAATTTTAGTTCATTTTGTATTTTGTATTTTATTTTATTTTTTGTTAAATTATTATTCTTATAATTTATGTAGTTGTTTTATAACTGTGCATTGCAAATTATTGACTTGTGTAAAACGGTATATCTTGTTAATACACGCAATAAACTATACTATACCATTTCCAGAAAATAATTGAAAAAATAAATCTACAAAAATTAACAAAGAGAAAATCTAAACTTGCATGAAGCAACACAAAACAATACAGACATAGTAAAATCGTATCTTAAGAAATGTAATCAGGCGATAAAATTAGCTAAAATTAAGGCTAATGATCATTTCATTGTGGATTCTAGCAATAAAGCCAAGTCCATGTGGCAAATTATAAATTCTAGTCGAAAATCTATGATAAACTCTGTGATATTTTTGCTGAGCAATTTAACCAAGAGTTCACATCGCATATATAACATATATTTAATTCTATTTAGGACCCCAAATTTAAAGAACTAACTTTTATGCCTACATTTCCAAATCTCAACTTAACTTTTAAATTTTGAGGTAAACACGTTTGTTTGATTTTCAAAATGTAATTTATTTAAACCACTACATATGTTTCGCCACACTGTGGCTTCTTCAGGTGAAGAAAATATACAAATATATATACGAAATATATGTAGTGGTTTAAATAAATTACATTTTGAAAATCAAACAAACGTGTTTATCGCAAAATTAAATATGGATTTTCAACTCCTGACTGCCTCAACAATCAATCATTTAACTTTTAAAGCTGTGTCCAGTTCTTATGTAAGAGATGCTATCCTTAGCATGAAAGGTTGCAAAAGCAAGGTACAGATTAACTTCTGATTTACTAAAGTGCTGCCAGGAGCCAATTTTATTAGCCCTCACGTCTATTATTAATGAGTGCATTGAATCCTCAACGGTACCGGATGCAATGAAAATTGCGTCAGTCATACCCATTCACAAAAAGGGCGATAAAAATAATCCACTTAATTATCGGGCAATATCCATACTACCTATGTTCTCTAAGGTATTAGAAAAAAAAAACAAATTCAAGTCAGTTTTTTTGAACAATACCAACTATTCAGTAATGCACAATTTGGTTTTCGCAATGGAAAATTCACTACTGATGCCGTTATATCATTTGTAAATGAGCTACTATTCGGGTATGAAAGTGGGGATTTCTGCATGACCTCTTTCGTGGACCTAAGCAAAGCGATTGATATCACGATATTCTGATAGCAAAACTAGAGTGTTATGGTTTTGACAAAACCAGCTCTAATCTTATTAAATCATACCTCTCTAATAAGGCACAGGCTGTTGATTATGGTGGTTCTTCAGGGCTCTATCCTGGGGCTTCTTCTATTTATTATATACATGAACGATTTCTCAGCTTACAGCGACCATAACCTCAAAGTCATATATGCCGATGATACTACTCTGGTTGACAGAGCGGGTAATGTTGATGAGGCAGCCCATCGAAGCCTTTCCTCAAATGAGAAATGCAAACAATGGTTTAGTAGTAATAAGCTGTTATCAAACAAAGAAAAAACAATCCAGTTGCTCTTCTGTCTGAAAAAACATGACAAGGCCAATCCAGGGTCAGCAAAATTTCTAGGAGTTCATCTTGACCGATTGATGACTTGGAGTCCAAATAGTGATATACTGGCCAGTAAGCTATGCACCAGTATTTTTCTACTTCGAAATGTGTCCCAGTCGCTATCAACTAACGTTTTAACATCTTGCAACATGTGACTCCATCCTTGTTTACAGTATGTTGGCATGGGGGCACACAGCTCACCGCCACCGGATATTTGGATTACAAAGAAGGGCGGTGCGCATAGTTGGTGGAATAGGCTATCGTGATGAATGTAGATCTGTATTTTGTAAATTGCACATAATGACATTACCAGGACTTTACATCTACAAATGCCTCTTATATTTCAAAAAGAATACTTCAAAGTACCAGAGAACCAGTTCACTACACAATCACAATACGAGATATAAAGATAACATTAATATTAAACAATTTAGAATTTGCAATGAGGTAAATTACTGGGCACCTAAGTTCTATAATGCGCTACCTCCAGCCCTAAAGACAATGCCTCTAAAAGAATTTAAATCTTGGGATGAATTTTTTGCACGATGATTATCTTTTATCTATCTACACTGGTGGAAAAAAAATGAAACACTTTGAAGTGTCTTCTTCAAAGTCATGCATGCGAACTTAAGCGTAACCCCTTCCGCCCCTCTCTAGCACACCTGTGAAAAAAATGTTTTTTTAGGAAACCATGTCCAACTTTGACGATGTATACGGAGTTGGAAAATTTTTTTCCACTCGATCCACCATAAAAGCATTAAAATTTGATCAATTCCCTATTCAGGACTCGAAAAACGAAGTTCCTACGACGATTTGGCACCAAGTTATGGATGTTTAAAAAAAGTGCATTTTGTGGGTTTTTTAATTTTTCGTTTGGAGGGGTGTCCTCTTTTTGAGGGGGATAAACCCTCTCGAAGAGGACACTTTTTGCTTTTGATTTCTCAAAAGATCGTCGAAATTGCTTGGATAGAAGCCGAGTTATGGCCATTTGAAAATTACCTAAACTTTTACAAATCTCAAGTGTTTCATTTTTTTCCGTCAGTGTAATTTGTTTCTTTTTTTGGATGAATGGAAAAATGGAAGAATGGTGGTGAGTTAGGCCCACATTTTTTCCCGATCCTACTGAGATCGTTAAAGTGAGCCTTTTTTGACCTAAAATAAAAATTTTTGTTAATAGATTTCTAAGGTACAAAATGCGATATTGATGATTTCGCGCAAACAATGAATTTTCGTGCATACCTCAAACAACATGCAAAGAAAATTTTATTCGTGAAAACGAAAACAATTTCCGTCAAAAAACCACAAAATTCGCTACATAACTTTGTGCCAAATCGTCGTAGGAACTTTGTTATTTGAGTTCTGCGCAGGTAATTGAACACATTTCAATGCCCTTTTGGTGGATCGAGTCGACACATTTTTTCCAACTCGGTACGCGTTGCCAAAGTTGGGCGTTTTTTTGCCCAAAAACGTGTTTTTTTGTTCGGGGGTTGAAGGGCTCGAAAAAGGATTATTCCAATCTGAGTTTACTCCCTTAAAGTTGAGCCAAAATGGGATTTTTTCCCGAAAACATCATCAAATTTAGTTGAAAAGTCACCGAGTTATGTGCGAAAAATCTCAAAATGCACTTTTTTTCACCCATAACTTGGTGCCAAAAAACAAAGTTATGGGTGTTTGAAAAAAGTGCATTTTGTGGGTTTTTTATTTTTTCGTTTGGCGGGAGGTAGTCCTCTTTTTGAGGGGGAAACCCTCTCGAAGAGGACATTTTTTGCTGTTGATTTCTTAAAAGATATGAATTTTCAAAAGTTAATGTTTTAAGTTGTCGAACAAAAAATCCTTTAATTTAACATTAACTTTGATTTTTGAAAATGTGTCAATTTCTGCGTAAGCTATAAATTTTTAAAAATGATTTTTTTAAGTTGCCGAACACTTACACAAAATAAAAATCTTAAACAAAATTGAGTTCCTCAAATATTTTAATATATTCACAGAACGACTACCTTTAAAACTAACTTAAATTTTTGAAATTGAGTTCATTTTTGAAAATTAACGTTTTAAGTTGCCGAACACTGGGAATAAATCTAAAAAAAATTCTGATATGATAGAATTTCTCAAAAATTTAAGTAAATTTCCCAAACATCTGCCTTTAGAATTAAATACAATTTTTGAAAATGTGTAAATTTTTACGTGAGTTATGAATTTTTGAAAATTATTTTTTTAAGTTGTAGAATATTTGAACAAAGAAAAAATAGAAAAAAAATAATGCTGATATGATTAAATTCCTTAAAACCTCTAAGGCAATCAATTTTACCTCTAAAATTAACTTCGATTTTTGAAAATGAGTAAATTAATATTTTAAGTTGTCGAACACTTAAACAAAACAAAAATCGTAAACAAAATTGAGTTCCTCAGATATTTTAATACATTCACAGAACGACTACCTTTCAAACTAACTTTGATTTTTGAAAATGTGTTCATTCTTGGATGTTATGAATTTTTGAAAATTAATGTTTTAAAAATCTAAAAAAAAATACTGGTATGATAAAATTTCTCAAAAATTGAAGTAAATTCATAAAACATCTGCTTTTTGAATTAACTAGCATTTTTGAAAATGTGTCAAGTTTTGAGTGAGCTATGAATTTTTGAAAATTATTTTTTTATGTTGAATATTCGAACAAAAAAAAATAGAAAAAATGTATACTGATATGATTTAATTCCTTAAAAATCCTAACGCAGTCATAATACATTAAATTAACAATTGACTTTTATTTTTGAAAACGAGTCAATTTTTGAAAATTATATTTTAATTCAGGTTGTATTATCGTATTAAGGTTGTTCATACTAGATTAGTAAATTAATAGTTTTTTTAAAATTTAATTTGCAAATTAAATAAAAAAACTAGTAAGGAAGTACCAACCTCACTAATCTAATAATTAATATTTTAATTTGTCAAACACTTACACACAACCAAAATCGTAAACAAAATATTTTAATACACTCACAGATCGAATACCTTTAAAACTAACTTTGATTTTTGAAAATGTGTTCATTGCCGAAAAATCTAAAAAAAAAAATACTGATGTGATAGAATTTCTCAAAAATTTAAATAAATTTACAAATCATCTGCCTATAGAATTAACTATGATTCTTGAAAATGTGTCAACTTTTGCGTGAGTTATGAATTTTTGAAAATTATTTTTTAAGTTGTTGAATATTTAAACAAAGAAAAAATAGGAAAAAAATGATACTGATATTATTGAATTCCTTAAAAACTCTAATACAATCATAATACATTTAACTTTAATTTTTGAAAACGAGTAAATTTTTGTGTGGGATGAATTTTTGAAAATTAATAATTTAAGTTGTGAAACACTTACACAAACAAAAATCGTAAACAAAATTGAGTCCCTCAAATATTTTAATACATTCACAGAACAACAAACATTTTTGAAAATGTGTTCATTTTTGGGTATTATGAATTTTTTTAAATTAACGTTTGTTGTCCAACACGACAAAAAATACTGACTTGATAGAATTTCACAAAATTTTTAATATATTCACAAAACATATGCCTTTAGAATAAACTTCGATTTTTGGAATATGCCAATTTTTGCCTGAGTTATGAATTTTTGGAAATTAATATTTTAAGTTGTCGAACACTTACATAAAACCAAAATCGTAAACAAAATTAAGTTCCTCAAATATTTTAATACATTCACAGAACTAACTAAACAAAACTAACTTTGATTTTTGAAAATGTGTTCATTGGCGAACACTTGACAAAAAAAACTAAAAAAAAATACTGATATGATAAAATTTCTCAAAAAATGTAAGTAAATTCACAGAACATCTGCCTTTGGAATTAACTAGGATTTTTGAACATGTGTAAATTTTAGCGTGGGATGATTTTTTGAAAATTAATATTTTAAGTTGTACCTTAAAACTTTAAAACTAACTTTGATTTTTGAAAATTTGTTCATTTTTGGGTGTTATGAATTTTTTTAAATGAACGTTTGTTGTCCAACACGATAAAAAATACTGACATGATAGAATTTCACAAAATTTTTATATATTCACATCTGCCTTTAGAATAAACTTCGATTTTGGGCATGTACCAATTTTTGCACGAGTTATGAATTTTTAAAAATTAATATTTAAAGTTGTTGAACACGAACAAAAATATCCAATTATTTTAATATTCACACAAAACATCTACCTTTAAAACTAACTAATTGTAAGTTATAAATTTTTTAAATTAATGTCTTAAGTTTTTGCATTTTCTCTTAAAAAAATATATTCTTTGAAAATAAAGTTTAAATATAAAGTAAATTACGCTAGATTTTTCAACAATCCAACATTATTCCGCTAGGAAATCCGTCAGCCGCTAAAACGAAAATTATTCCGCAACTCGGATTCAAAATCCGCCAGATTTAGCGGATTTTCCACTGACTTGGTAATACTGGGCTAAGCTGCGGTACTACGTACCGAAAATTAAAGCTATTTAGTATATAACAGAATGTTTGTTTTGAGATAGAATTTATATTTAAATCAATGTTAAAGTCTCCCCCAATCACTAGTACTTTATTAAATGTTTCTAACTTTCTTAATATATTTGTAAATGTTTCAAAAAATACCTGTAAGTCACCTAAAGGCGATCTATACCGGGTGTGGCACTTAAGACGCCTCGGACCATAGCTCCTTTACGATAAAAGCTATCGAAAAAAATCTAAAAACAAAGTGGTGCATAGTTACCGTCGCTATGTTTCAAAAATATTTCTAATCATCAGTGGCGTGCCGTACTCCAGTGGCGTACCAAACTTATGTTTTTTTTAATGGAATGCCCTATTTTTTATTGCAGATTTGGAAAGTGCTCGACGAGTACTTATTTTTTTATCTAACATGTTATACCCTTCACTTTAGCGGTTTCGCTGTTATAACCCCTTCTTTCAAAATTGCGCCCCATTTTTGAGATTTTTTTGTAGAGAAACTAATTGACGCCGGCGCCTAAATTTTGAATTGAGGTACAGGTTAAGACCTCGCATACCTTCACATAATTTTTTTTCGGGTAATTTATGGAAAAAAAATAATTTTTGATTGATCTTCGCATGTTGTCATTTTTTCCGAAAATTTCAAATGGCACCCCCCTAAAAAAATTACGGCGCTGTACAGCCAAAGCTCTAAATTTTTCATTGGTGTAAAAAAAATTACACATTGCATAACAAAATTTCGGAGAAAAAAGGAATTTCATCGCAAATGTCGGGAAACGTTTTCCGTTCCCAAGTGTGCCATGAGAAAACAAAAGATTGGTAATTGTCAAAGTAAATTATTACACGTCAGTAGCAGCCATAAGTCATTTTTGATAAACGTTCTAAAAATGTTCCGAACTCAAGAGGAAATGGTTGACATGATATTTATTCTTGGAGAATGTAACAAGAATTGTTTCTTGGCATCACGAGTGTACGCTGCGAGATATCCGCACAGGGCACATCCAAATGAACGTGCGTTTCAAAAAGTGTTGGAGAGATTTACTACTACGGGAAGTGTGAAACGGCCAAGGAGAGTTAGAAAGAAGGCAGTTATTACCGAAAATAATGAACTGCAGGTTGTGGAGGCAGTTATTGAAGATCCTCATACCAGTATCCGTGATATTAGTAGGAATCACGATATTTCAACGCGATCCGTACATCGTGTTCTTAAAAAGTACAAATTCCGTCCATTTAAGATTCAACTGCACCAAGAATTGCAACCTCAAGATTTTCATGCGAGGCAAGATTTCTGCATGTGGGCTATCAACAAAATTGAGCAGGAGGAATCATTTCTTATGCGCGTATTATTTTCTGATGAAGCAACGTTCCATAGAAATGGGCATGTCAATCGCCACAACTACCATTATTACGCCGATGAAAACCCACAAGCCATGCGAATGATAAACCACCAGCAAAGATAATCGCTGAATGTTTGGGGAGGCATACTTGGAGAACACCTTTTGGGTCCTTATTTCATGGAGGGGCATCTGAACGGCAACAGTTATTTGAGGTTCCTTCGCGACGACTTGGATGATCTCTTGGAAAATGTCCCTCTAGCCGCTCTTCGACAGATAGTTTTCCAGCACGATGGAGCTCCTGCACATAATAGCTGTGTCGTTCGGGAATTTCTCGATGAAACGTTTCCGGACTCCTGGATTGGTCGTGGGGGTCCTGTGAGGTGGCCGCCAAGATCACCAGACCTCACTCCCCTTGACTTTTTCCTTTGGGGCCATATCAAAGACGAGGTTTACAGGACAGTACCAACTACTGTCGAGGATATGAGGGAGAGAATCCGCGCGGCTTTCCGCGGTATATCACCAGAAGTCCTTAGGGCAGTGTCTAGAGCCTGTGAGTCGAAGTTGCGGTTACGCCTCCAGCAGGAAGGTCGTCATTTCGAACATTTAGTTTAAGTTGTTAAATTTTCTTTATCTGCATTTTTCATATCATGTTGAATAAATAGGTACATACTATTATGTTGACCGTATTTGTGTATTTGTTTTCTCATGGCACACTTGGGAACGGAAAACGTTTCCCGACATTTGCGATGAAATTCCTTTTTTCTCCGAAATTTTGTTATGCAATGTGTAATTTTTTTTACACCAATGAAAAATTTAGAGTTTTGGCTGTACAACGCCGTAATTTTTTTAGGGGGGTGCCATTTGAAATTTTCGGAAAAAATGACAACATGCGAAGATCAATAAAAAATTATTTTTTTTCCATAAATTACCCGAAAAAAAAATTATGTGGAGGTATACGAGGTCTTAACCTGTACCTCAATTCAAAATTTAGGCGCCGGCGTCAATTAGTTTCTCTACAAAAAAATCTCAAAAATGGGGCGCAATTTTGAAAGAAGGGGTTATAACAGCGAAACCGCTAAAGTGAAGGGTATAACATGTTAGATAAAAAAATAAGTACTCGTCGAGCACTTTCCAAATCTGCAATAAAAAATAGGGCATTCCATTTAAAAAAACATAAGTTTGGTACGCCACTGGAGTACGGCACGCCACTGATGATTAGAAATATTTTTGAAACATAGCAACGGTAACTATGCACCACTTTGTTCTTAGATTTTTTTCGATAGCTTTTATCGTAAAGGAGCTATGGTCCGAGGCGTCTTAAGTGCCACACCCGGTATATCGAAAGAAATATTACATCAAGTCTCCTATAAGAAATAAGATAACATCTAACAGTTGAAGAATTATTAATTTTAGAATTTGCCCTTCTTTGTCACTTGCTAGTGCAATCAACCTACTGTTTAGGTAAGACATAATGGCTTAGGTGGAACGTGGCGTTATGGTCCGGGTAAAAAGAGGGCGAGCGGATATAAAATAAATTATAAAGTAAACGTTAGGATTATGCGGTGAAGTAGAGATCATTGTTGAATTTCTAGCTCTATTATATATATTTATTAGGGATACTGATATTTCTAGCAGAAACAATGAATTATGTAAATATACAGCGCGCATTCAATAAATCGGGGTTGGCTGGGTAATGCAATAACAAAAAGGTTAGTGGTTGTATTCTCAGGTTGTGTGTACACAAGCAGATTGTGATCACCAGCAAAAGAATCTCTATATTTTTGCCGCTTGAGCGGATACCCAATCATATCTACACGTTTCATTCTCCATCATCTGGAATTCACGTATTCATACGGCCCACCGCCGCACTTTTTATTACTATTTATTCACACACAATAAACACAATGCACCCCTTTTTATTAAATATCATTTAACAATCTACAGTGCCCTACGTTAGCCGCGATATAATGGAAGCATCCTTCCAAGTATATTCATTATTAATAACACTCCCATACATTTCTCACAATGCTCGAAAAATTCAAATAATTTAGGGTTTAAACAGTTTGCTGTGGACATGTATTGACGAGCTTAACCCATTTATGATGAGGCTTTACCGATTCGTATGGGTGGTTCTAATGCGATTAAAATCGCACACATTGAATTATTGGATGTAGTGTGCGTTTCCAGGGGTTTAAATTTTTAATTCTCGCCACGCGACTTTAATCACAAAGTTCACGCTTAGGGCTTCTCCCTCAAAGAAACAACTAGCTGCTGCTGACGCTTTCTGCAGTTAACACTAATATGCATATTATTAAGTAAACTACTCTACACTTAACACATTGCATACATATGAATTAATTGATTAAAACTCTGACAGGATAATCCTGAATTGTTTGCTATATGTATATTCACCACAACGATGCAAATGTATTTGACAGCGAATGTTAATTGAACATCAAATGATTTACTCGCCTATCTGTGAGTCTGTTGGGTGTGTGCTATCTCAAAATGGATATTTTAAAGTTTACTTGACAAAGCGAATGGCTGAAAAGTTGTCACAAAAGGTTTTAATAATATTCTTGTCTCCGGCTATCATTTCTAATTCTCTTGATTTTTCATGTTTAAGACAAGAGCATTAGAACGATTCCTCTGTTTGTCGACAATGCGTGGCATCAGTAATGTACACTTCTGTGCGATAAAATTAAGCACACAAAATATGTTATAGTTTAAAACGGACTTCCTGGTTACGAAAACATGTAAATTTGTCAATTTCCTTCATTTCAAAATTTCGTGTCATTTAGACAAAAAATCGAATTATAACTAAAATAGAAGATGGTTTTTAGTTTTGACTTTTTAATAAAGTTGTTATTTTCGAATTATAGTGGTTTATCATTTCTTGAAAATGTTGCAGACCCGAATTATACAACTAGAATATTGTGAAAATGGTGATGTGGCCATCATGTTACTTTCTCCGATTTTATAGAATCATAGTTATTTATATTTACACTTTAAATCATATTTTAAATGTAAATCGAGCGTTTTGTAGAATCGGATGAAACAAAAATTATGAAAGATGAAAATGACAAATTATACTTCAAATCCTAACAGTTTACTTAAAAACTAAAGAGATTTCGAAAAAAACTTATTCTTTAAAGTTGTTCATTTTGGTGTTCTACAATTATTATTAACATAAATTTGCTCCAACTATTATCGTTTCATAATTATAAACCAAAAATGAAAAAATGGTGATGTGGCCATCATGTTATTTTCTCCGATTTGATAGAATCATAGTTATTTATATTTATAGATTTATTCATTATTTTCAATTTTAATCATATTTTAAATCGAACGTTTCTTATGATCGAGTGGTAAGGTTCGGTGATATATCTGCACAGGAAGACTGCTCACGCGAAAGCTGCGCACAGAAAACTGCGCACAGCAAAAACTCCGCACACGAAAACTCCTCACATGGAATAATGCTCACACGGAAAACTCCTCACACAGAAAATAACGCACAGTGATAATTGCGCACACGAAAATTGCTCACACTGAAAAATGCTCACACGGAAAATTACTCACTTTTATCAATCCTCACAGGGTGCGCACAACAAATATTTTTGCTATAATTATTACATTTCACATCAATTTAAAAGCAACAATGTACTCTGTTTTTAATTAAAAGTATAAATGTCTACTATATTAATTTGAATAAACAATTTAATGATAACGCCATCACAGGTATGTTAAATTTATTTTCTTTTTAGTTTTATTTAGGTTTGATCATTGAAGATCTAGATTAGAATTAAATTTTACTGGATCTATATGCATGTGTTTAGAAGATTCTAATAGAGGGTTGTAACACTCCAAAGTTTATACTACATTTACCTACTCCCACTTTGTAATTGATGAATTACCGAACTGTTTTCACCAATCGTAAGCGACCCATTACGAATATATAGAGCATATATAAATGTTAAATGTTGTACATAAATGTGTAACATGTACTATTACCATTTATGTACCTCGCTATATTATATACTTATTAGCCAATTACAATTAATGTCCGCCGAGTCCCTCTGCATTCGTCTGTTCGTCTTTAAATATTAAAGTGACAGTGACATCCGATTTATTGGTTAACACAATAACCGACACAATAAACTTCAAGCTATGCCTTATTGGTACTTCCATCGCAATGGTATCTTAGTAGATTAACATTTCAGAGTGAGTACAACGATCCGTATCCTTGAATTTGTTCAATCAATGTATTGGACAATATGTTATTTGACGGAAAATTGTTCGAACGGTAAATCGTTTGTTTGGTTGGTAGTCGCCCTACGTTGCCATTACCGGCTAATTGAATACAAATTTAAACGTCACCCTGACAAGATTCAGTTTCAATATGTCTTTAGTTTAACCGAATAAATGTAAGGTCGAAGGTAAAGTATAGTACATAACGCGAGTTGTAACGCAATTGCGCGCTCGTGAAATTACGTTACTCGCCGCTACGCGGCTCGTACGCAATATCTTTCACTTGCGCCTAATTTGCTTCTTAAAACTCTAGTTATGTAATATAACTATATTGCTACAGAGCGTGTATTAATAAACGATGATTCTGCTGTTTCGTATATTTCAATTTTCACAACTTCTCCGCCTGATCAAATGAAAATATTTTAAAATCCAGTGAAGGGCTGTAAATAGATTTTCACGAAATCATAATCTAGAATGCATTTCTAGTTATTCTAGAAAGTTTAACGTCGATGGCTATTATTTTTCTATTTTTTTCGAGCCGGCGAACCTGCTAGAAATTTTCACAACTTCGCCGCCTGATCAAATGAAAGTATTTCAAATTCCAGTAAATTCAAAAATTAAAATTCAACAATAACACTCTGTCGCGCTGTTAAAATCTAAAACACCGAACAAACTCACCGGTGGAACTGGAAAATTTTGCCAGGTGCGAACCGCCGAATCATTTGACCTTTGCCCCGGAGGCAATTAGTATCCGTCGTAGATATTTGCAAAAAACACATTCTTTCGTCGTCTGTTATCAATCCTTATCCACGATGCATGAACGCATTCCAGATTAAATCTCTTTTTAGTCATTGAAAACCGATCGATTCGGCAGTTTACCTTCCACCGAGTGAGTGAGTGTTCGCGTGTTTTAGTGTGTGCAGAATATTGAAAATTACGTTAATGGAAATGGATTATCAGTTATGAAGATAGTTCCTACTGTTGGTAAGCGATTAATTGATATTATTTAAACTTTATTGAATGAATAATTTATTGTGAATTTTTCAATGCGGTTTAATAATATCTGAATACATAAATAAGTAGTAGGGACCATCAGGTCAATAGTTCATTTATTTTATGCTACAATAATGTATACAAAAAATACGGCATTAGTAGAGAGACCATCAGGTCAATATCTCATTGACAAATCGTGCAGAATCTTATAATTACATTTACCTTCTTACCAAATAGCACTTGCAGTTAGCTTTCTCATCATCGAATAGGTTTATTTTCTGGAGCTTAAATAACCAATTATAAAAAAATTATTCATTCAATGATTGATTTTTTAAATCGTACAATTTTCGATTTTGGTGTGTTGCTGTTTCTTTTCAATCTCGGATTTGGCACTCATTTTTATTCGAAATCCGAAATCTATAATTTTTTCAATTAATTTTAAACTCTTAAAACGAATTTCTTCTTTGATTTTTTTTCTATCCTTCTCAAAGATGAGAAATCAAAAATATTTATTTTTTTACATAGAAGTTGAACTCTTAATAAATTTTTAACAACTTTTAAATTCATAGAATGCATATTTAGTTTCCCCAGACAATGTTGTCATTTGTTTTCAGCTATAATTTGGCAATTATTTTAACGAAAAATCAGAATTGTATTGTCCTGTTCTTAGATCTTAGTCTTTTAAAGCAAATTCGGCTCAGCAATTCAATGATTAAAATGCAGAAATTTAATTTTGATTGGAATTTAAAACTCGTTATACTTGTAGAATTTTACAAATTCCACTGCAATTTAATATATTTTTCTGATTTTTTATTATAGAGTACAAATTTTAAAGTTTAAATGAATTTAAAATTCGTTGCACTTCTAGGATTTTACAAATTGTATTACTTAACTTAAAATATTAATTTTCAAAAATTCATAACTCACGTAAAAATTGACTCGATTTCAATATTCACATTGATTGCTCCTTTGTACTTAAACTGATTGGTTTTCGATGCACCCTTATCACGGACTTTAAGAGTAGCGAATGGCCTGATAAGTAACGCCAATTTTAAACTGTTTTCAAATAATATTTCAGACTTTAAATCTAATTTATCACGAATAGGTAATTGCAACAATTGTTTTCATTATTTTAATTATTTATGTCTAGCGTATTGCATTGTATTGTTTTTACTTGTTTTTGTTTCTTGTCGCAATTTTAAATTTTAAATTGAAATTTTAACTTTTGTATTTTTATATTTTATTAATATTTTATTTTATATTTTATATTCTAATTAATTCTTAAATGTACGGAGTGAATCCCGTTAAATACAGGGTTTTCAAAAAAGTAGATAATTTGAAAAATGTAAAAAGTGTCAATTTTTTCAAATAAATATATCTCGGTTATTATGACAGATGGAAAAACACTGTACAGGACAAAGTTGTAGATCATTTTACGCAGCTTAATAAAATAAATTCAGAACATTCTTACCGCCATTATTTTCCGAGATATGACGCAAACTTACATTTTTTTTTAATATAAACCATAGTTGGCTATGACCTCAATCGAAAGACAATTTTTTTTTCTTTAATCCGATATCACATATGACATAGTTATTTCTAATAATAAGTGAGTTACAGTCATTTTTATTACTTTCTCCGTTACGAAGTACGAGAAAGTATTGTGATCGTGATTTTTTTTTCAAAAATTTTTTTTACGGAAATATCCGTTTTGGGGTCCCTAGGTGCCATTTCAACAATTTCTGGAATTTTTTTTTTGTGTCTGTGTGTGTGTGTGTGTGTGTGTGTGTGTGTGTGTGTGTGTGTGTGTGTGTGTGTGTGTGTGTGCGCGCTGTATCTCAAAAACTAATAGACCAATTGATATGAAACTTTAAACATAAGTTTTATTTGATAATCTGAAGAACTGAAAAGCTTTTGGTAAAATTTCGTACACCGGAAGTGGGTGTTTACCTTAACTGTTTTTTGTTTTTTGCCAATATTTTCTTAAATATGAAAAATATCACAAAAACGTTTAAACAAATATTGAAGACAATAGAGAAATGCGATTATTTTGTTTGAAAACATTTTTCATAAAATCATTGTTATTCCAGAAAAAAATGTATTATTATTTTTTTCATTTTTGGTATACAATTATGAAACGCTAATAGTTACAGCAAATTTATGTTAATAATAATTGTAGAGAATTCCAAAATGAACAATTTATGAAGAATAAGTTTTTTTAGAAATCTCTTTAGTTTTTGAGTAAATTGAGTTTTTGAATTTGAAGTACATTTTTCCATCTTTCATAATTTTGACGTTTTAAACGTCAGTTTTATCCGAGTCTACGAAACGTTCGATGCACACTTAAAATATGATTTAAATTGAAAATAAACCATGGAAGCGTAAATATAAATGATACCATCAAGTCGGAGAAAGTAACATGATGGCCACACCACCATTTTTAAGATTTATTATAAATAAAAAAATGGTGATGTGGCCATCATGTTACTTTCTGCGACTTGATGGTTTCATAGCCATTTATATTTACGTTTTCATGGTTTATTTTCAATTGAAATCATATTTTAAATGTACATCGAGCGTTGTGTAAACTCGGATGAAACTGACGTTTAGAACGTCAAAATTACGAAAGATGGAAAAATTATACTTCAAATTCAAAAACTCAGTTTACTCAAAAACTAAAGAGATTTCGAAAAAACTTATTCTTTATAAGTTGTTCATTTTAGTATTATCTACAATTTTTATTAACATAAATTTGCTGTAACTATTATCGTGTTATAAGTATAAACCAAAAATTAAAAAAAAAAATACATTTTTTCTCGAATAAAACTGATTTTACAAAAAATGTTTTCAAGCAAAAGATGTTCATTTCTTTGTTGTCTTCAAAGCTTGTTTAAATGTTTTTGTGATACTTTTCATATTTAAGAAAATATTGGCAAAATACAAAAAATAGTTAAGGTAAACAGCTACTTCCGGTGTACGAAATTTTACCAAAAGCTTTTCAGTTTTTCAGATTATCAAATAAGACTGATGTTCAAAGTTTCATATCAATTGCTTTATTAGTTTTTGAGATACAGCGCGACAGCACAGACAGACACACGCACACACACACACACACACACACACAGACACAATTTTTTTTCCAGAAATTGTTGAAATGGCATCTAGGGACCCCAAAACAGATATTTCCGTAAAAAGAAATTTTGAAAAAAATCACGATCACAATACTTTCTCGTACTTCGTAACGGAGAAAGTAAAAATAGTTAGCCGTGAAAAAGATTAAAGTAAAACAATCGCAGTTGTTTATAACAACAATAAAATATTATAGTTATTATTTTTATACAGATAAACAAAGTTGACAAAAAACACTATAAAGTATAATAATTCTTTAATTATCAAAATAATGTCGTTTGATCGAAACTGCAGTCATTAATAAATAAACAATGTGATATTAACTCAGTAAATGTGCGTTTTATTTAAATAATAATAGGAGACAAATTAAATTTAAAAAAAATGTAATTTATGCCATAATATTAATGGTGGACTTTTTAGCATCTTTTGTAATATAAAAATGTGTCTCCTATTATTATTAAAATAAAATGCACTTCTACTTAGTTAATATCACACTATTTATTTTTTAGTGACTTCAGTTTTGATAAAACGATCCTATTATTATTTTTATAATTAAAGAATTATTATACGGTGTTTTTTTGCCAACTCTGTTTATCTCTATAAAAATAATAACTACAATATTTTATTCTGGTTATAAACAACTGCAATTGTTTTACTTTCATCTTTTTCACGGCTAACTATTTTTTTATTTATAATAAAACTTTTTGGGATCGTAGCCCATATGGCCAGCTCAAGGCGGCTACTATTTATGTACAATTTTTGGATGAATAAATGAATAAATGAACAAATGAATAATGTCAGACGTATACAACAACCATGGGCCCGAGCGAATACTTCTCGATCCCCGAAAAATCTCTCGCCCGGGCTGGGGTTCGAACGCACACGGCGCACGGTGCAATAATAAAACTTTAAAATGACTGTAACTCACATATTTTTAGAAATAACTATATCATTTGTGATATCGGATTAAAGAGAAAGAAAATAGTCTTTCGAATGAGGTCATAGCCAACTATGGTTTCCATTAAAAAAATTTAAGTTTGCGTCATATTTCGGAAAATAATTTTTTAATAAATTTTTCTGTATTTATTTCTTTACAGTTTTTTTTCTGTCATAATAACCGAGATATATTTATTTGAAAAAATTGACACTTTTCACATTTTTCAAAATATCTAGTTACCCTTCACTTTTTTTGAAAACTTTGAAAGTGTTATTTTATTGGACTCGTAAAACTAAACTTCTTTATCCATTTAACCGTTTCTCTATCTCTTATATTTTCCGAGATCCCCTTAGAAAACATCCAAAAAAACTCACCCAAGTAGTTACTTGTACACACCATTTTCTCCGGTATATAATCGTCTATTATTTCGTAAATTAAACCGTAGAACTTGTTAACATTATCTTCCAGCAATGAATTTGTAAAAAAAAGCTTCCAGTCCCTACTTGCCAAAATGTTGTTAATAGATATATAGTCAGCTTGGTCGAATAAATATACGCACTCACAAGTTTCCAAAATCCGAGAGTTTTCCAAGATGTTGACGGAAATCCAATAGCCAGTATGATGTAGAGAATTTGGACACAAGAGATCAGTTGCAGGTTCCACTAAAGTAGTTGAATATGATGCAAATACCAAATCTAAAAATGTTCCATTGAAATTTGCAATATTATTAATTTGATATAAACTAATGAATCCAAAAGTATATGCAATTACTTGGGCTTTTTTATTATTTATATTTTCTGATGATACTCCGAGATTAGTGTTGAAAAATCTGGCTGCTGGTAAGTTATAATCCCCACATACTAACAACTTTTTATTCGGGTTAAATTCGGAAATTCGTTCCATGCATATAAAATGTTGCTCATATTTTGATATATTTGTATTGGGCGGTATATAAATTCCACCAATAATATAATTAGAAGATTCTAAAGAGATAAAACATTGTTCAATCGCCGGACAATTCACATCAATACGACATGCATCAAGGTTCTTTTTGGCCGCGATAAACACGCCACCTCCTCTTTTCTTTTCACTTGAATATATATTTCGCTCTTCTCTGAAAATATTAAACGAATTAAGGTTAAGTTCAGCATCCAGTATATCTTCATTTAACCATGATTCTACAATAACAATAACATCATAATTGCTGAGATTTGTATTTGACGTAAATTCTTGTAATTTGGTTTTTAATCCATCAGCATTATGAAAATAAATATTAATTGTTTTTAGTTTTTTGATTTGCTGGAATCCTTATTTTTCATGATAAATGGATGATTATTCTTAAATTGTACGACAATATTAGATTCGCCATTACCTTTACGAACATTATACTCTTCATATGTTTCTTTTATAACATCGCGTTGCAAAGGAGTAAGATCCCTTTTAATATCTATGTGCGAGATAGCCTCTTTTATTTTGTGTTGTTTCTTCATGATTAATTCTACGGGGTTTCTTGTTTCAAAACACACTTTAAGGCGACGAGGTCGTGAATTATCAGATTTTTTACCAAGCCGAAATGCAGATTTTGGTTGATCAGTGTTGAGCAATGATATTATCGAAGAATTTATGAATGTTAAATCCATGATTTTACGTTCATCTGGAATATTTGAAGTAGGTTCTGGTAAATTGAACAATATCATACTGCGGGAACGTTGTTCTCTATCAAAAATTTCGTCGCTTAACTCCTCCAAGCGGGACTTTTCTTGTCTTGAAAATACTTCTAAAAATAGTCCTGATTAAAGAGTTCTAAAAAAAATCTAATAAAAGTCCCGAACTAGAAAGTCCTGAACAAAAAAGTCCTGAAAAAGATTTCTAAAAATAGTCCTAATTAAAAACTCCTAAAAACCCTAATAAAGGTCCTGAACACGAAAGTCTTGAAAAAAGTCCCGATAAAAAGTCCTGAAAAAGAGTCCTGACAAAAAAAGTCTTGAAAAACAGTTTCTTTAAAAAGACTAGAAATTAAGTCCTGAAAAAAGAGTTCTGGCAAAAAAGGTCCTGAAAAAAGTCACGGAGAAACAGTTTTGAGAATAAAACCCTGTCAAAAAGTTGTGAAAAAGAGTCGTAGAAAAAAAGTACTGCAAGAAGAGTCCTGAAAAATTAAGTCTTCATATAAAACACCTGAAAGAAGTCCGAAAGAGTGTCTCGAAAAAAAGTCCTGAAAATGAATCCTATAAAAAATGTCCTAAAATAAAGTATTGAAAAAAGTCTTGTGAAGAATGCTTGAAAAAAAATTTCCGAAAAATGTAATTAAGAAAATTCAGAAAAGAATCCTGAAAAGAAGTCCTGAACAAGAGGTTCTTAAGAAATTCTCGAAAAAGTCCCAATCCTGGAAATAAAGTCTTGAAAAGAGAGTCCTGATAAAAGTCGCCAAGAAAAGTCCTGAAAAATAGTGTCCATACAAAATACCAGAAATAAATGTGCCGAAAAAAGCCCTGAAAAATCCTGAAAGAAAGCTAAATTAAGTCCTGAAGAAAGTTCAGAAAGAGAGTCCTTATGAAATATCATAAAAAAATTGTCCTTGAAAATTTTCCCTGAAAATTTCTGAAAAAACATTGTAAAAAGGCCTTAAAATGGTCCTTAAAAAAAGGATCTTTTTTTGTTTCGGCGTTACGCCTGGCCTTGGTTCTATGATCATTAGCCATCATCAATGTTTATTAGATATATAAGTTATAAATTAAATGAATAAATGAACAAATGAATAATGAAAGACGTATAGACAACCACGGACCCGAACGAATACTTCTCGAAAACCGAAAAGTCTTTCCCCCGTGCTGGGAATCGAACCCACACGGCTGCGGTGTAACCGGCACAAGCGCTCGCCTGTACCCACTACACCAACGGACCGCCCTTAAAAAGATCTGAAGAAATGATCTTGAAAAAGAAATTCCAAAGTGTCTTGAAAAAAATCCTGCAAAAAGGCCTAAAATAAGTTCTTAACAAAATTCCTGAAATAAAAAGTTTTGAAAATAGTCTTGAAAAAAAATGCCTTAAATATCTGAAAAAGTCCTTAAAAAGATCGAAAAAAAAGAAATTCTAAAAAATGTCATGAAGAAAATTCCGAATTTTTTTTTCTAAAAAAAAATCCCGAAAAGAAGTCCTCAACGAAAAGTCCCGAAAACGTTCCGAAAAAAATTCCGTTTTTGAAAAGAAATCCTGAAAATAAAGGTCCGGAAAGAAAAAGTCCTAAAAATAAGTCTTGAATTTTTTTAAGTCCTGAAAAAGAATCATCGAAGAAAGGTCTTTGAAAAATGCCCTTAAAAAAGTTCTGAAAGCATTGTCCTGAAGTATCAAAAAGGCTAAAAGAACAAAAACCTGTTAAGGTAAATATTCGGAAATACGAAATTTTACCAAAAGATTTTTAGTTCTTCAAATTCTCAAATAACACTTATGTTCAAAGTTTCATGGTTTCATTTCTGTATTAGTTTTTGAGATAAAGCGCGCACAGACAGACTGTTATGTAGAGAAAAAATGGTGATGCGGCCATCATGTTACTTTCTCCGATTGGATGGTATCATAGTTTATATTTACATTTTATGGTTTATTTTTAATTTAGATCATATTTTAAATGTACATCTGGCGTTTTGTAGAATCGTTTGAAACTGACGTTTAAAACGTCAAAATTATGAAACTTGAAAATGATAAATTTTACTTCAAATACTAGTGATCAGTTTACTCAAAAACTAAAGAGATTTCGAAAAATCTTATTGTTTATGTGTTGTTCATTTTAGCATTCTCTACAATTATTATTCATTTAAAGGGGAATGTTAAAAAAAACATCGTTTTTTACCCAACGCCGCAACGGGAAAAACCTATTTAATATGTATCCGTAACGCCCATGATGAAAACATAAGTTAGACCGCGGAAAAGTCTGGGGAAAACTTTTGAGGTTCTATCAAAGATCAAAAATTCAGAATAATTTAAATCGATTTTCTCCGAAACTATCAATGATACAAAAAATGTTTGGAGGGGAACATAATATAGTGACATAGTGACCTTGGTTTGACCTTGTGACATCTACGTAAGGTCAGGTGAAATTCAAAGTGCGAGCTGTATCTCAAAAACGAATACAGGAATTAACATGAAACTTATACTAAAAATTGCCTGTATGTTGCACATACAATTTGACAGGCGTGAAGCTCAAGGTTATGCTGGATAGACTGCGTTTCGCTAAAAGCCATTTTAAGTAATCCAGTGCATTTTAAAACCAATAATTTGCATAATCCAGTAAATTAAACACTAAGTAAATGTAAAAAATATGGAAATTAAACGAGCGGATGAGCGGCGTAAATCTTTTAAATATTAACTGTGAGCTGCAAAGACGTTATGATTGGGGTGTATGCCTTTCGGTATAGATTTATAACCCTGTGGGGGTTTTCTTTTTGAACACTTTTCGAAACTTTATAGTATACGAGACAATCGGCCATCCTCAGACAAAAGTGTTTAATAGCCATTATGCTCGAGGGTTGGAGCAATTTTACGCCCTTCTTATATAATAAACTCTTAAGTAATATATATTTAAGTTTTCTAGTTCTCGCGCGTAACTCCGTCAGCTTCTGTATTATACGAAACGGAATTTATTGTCCGGGTGCGCCGCCTCTGATTCCTTCGCTTTCCCTCGTTCCCGCATTAAGATTCTGGGAATTTCGACCTAAATGAAAATAATATACTAAACCCTGGCATAAATACATTCGGCTTCATTTCCAAGGTGTCGCCGCGCGGCCGAGTTCTATTACTTTTTAATTAAATATCTCATGTTTATTTTCTCCGTTGTGAAGTACGAGAAAGTATTGTGATCGTGAAAATTTTCTCAAACTTTTTTTAACGGAAGTATCTGTTTTGAGGTACCTAGAGGCGGTTTCAATGATTTCTAGAAAGAAAAATGTCTGTGTGTGCGTGTGCCTGAGTATTTGTCTCATAAACTAATACAATGACCATTTCTTTCGTTGTTTTACTTATTGTATTATGAAATGTGTTTGGATTAGATGAGGATTTGTTATGATTGAGAAAAACAGTAAGATCTTTTAATTCTAAGCGTTAGTTTATTGCTAATATTTAAATAGACGAGTTTATTTTTTATTAATTGGTGACCATCATTTTTTTAATCGTAACCTTTACAAGATGCAACTTCAGAATCATATAAAATCTTCTACACATTTGTAACTTTTCGTACAAAATGTACAAATTTATAACTTTTATAATTTTTTCTTTGATATTACTTTTTACAATTGTTTCAGCCTTTAATTTTACGGAATGTCTCATTAATTGTTTTAAAATATATAAAAAAATATGCTGTACCGGTGCCTTGGCAGGCACGTTCACCGGACTTGACTGCGCCAGACTTCTTCCTGTGCGGAATGCCGAAGGACAAGTGTTATGCGGACATACCAGATGCCAGATGACACGAAGCAACGTATTCGCGATGCTTGTGCCAACATTAGCAGGGACACACTTCGTGAAGTTCAAGCAACATTCACAAGAAGAATCAGAAAATGTCTGGAAGTGAATGGCCATCATTTTGAGCATCTGCTGTAGAGATGATTTTAAGTAAGTAAAACACAAGCCCAAGGCTTGACACAAATACAGACAATCTGCCCGTTCTGACCAGCCTTCCTTTATCAGCTGCCTACAAGGTGGCCTCTAGCTCGGACATCGAAGATATGGACCTGGTGGACCTAAAAAGAGGCTTCTACCCGTTTTGAGGTACTTTTATTGTTTTCTCTGCTAAAATGTCTCAAACTCAAACACTTTTTTGTAGTGAATTAAAAATAAAAATATCTTTCCAGGTTATCTAAAAAATAGTTTTTTGTAGTAAATTGAAAAAAATTCGAATTACGCAATGATATGTTTCAAAATTACCTTAAAAAAGATATTTTTACAAAATGTGATTAAAACATCTTTTACATACGCGGCAATTGAACGTACACGCAAAACTCGAAAGCATCCTAGCGAATTATCATTTTTACCGATTACAGCGCCATCTATCAGGCGGACAAAAAAATAAGTTCAGTAAATTGTAAAACTTAATTTGCTTGCAGAGTTACGAACAGGTTGAATATTCATTTATTCAGGCTATATTTCGTTTTTTTTTTTAATTTATTTAATGCTTTCTGCAACATGTAAGGTTGTTTCTAATTTATATAAAATGTTCTGTTTTTGAAATATTTTCAAAAAACATATTAAATGCCTCACCCGGTATAGGATTAAAGAGAAAAAAATAGTCTTTCGAATGAGATCATAGCCAACTATGTTTTCCGTTAAAAAAAATGTAAGTTTGCGTCATATCTCGGAAAATAATGGCTTTAAAAAATTCCTCAATTTATTTTATTAAGCTGCGTAAAATTATCTACAACTTTGTCCTTAATAGTTTTTTTTTCTATCTGTCATAATAACCGAGATATATTTATTTGAAAAAATTGACACTTTTTACATTTTTAAAAATATCTAGTTACCCTTCACTTTTTTAAAAAGTTTGAAAGCTTTATTTTATTGAACTCATAAAACTGCACTTCTTTGCCTATTTGACCGTTTCTTTATCTCTTATAGTTTCCGAGATCCCCATAGAGAACATCGAAAAAAACTCACCCTGTATCTATACAGGGTGGTCCATTTAACGTGACAAATCGAAATAACTGTTAGATGGCGCTCCGGTCAAAAATGAAAAAGAAAGAAAATTATTTTTTCAATCAAATCAATCTTATTTCAATAAAACAAGAAATAATTAATCAAACCAAAATAATAAAAGAATAAATAAATCAATACATAAATTCATAAATAAATAATGAAACAATAAAATAAATCAATAAACAAATCAATAAACAATTAATAAATCAATTTTGAGCTATTAGCTCATTTATTAGGTGACCACTCGTTATACATCGTGAACAGATTATTTAAGGAGGTGCTCAAAGTGGTGTCCATCGACTTCCAGACATTTTCGAAGTAGTTTTATGATCGAAGCTTCCGCTGCTTCCAACTCCTCTGCGGTGATGCGACTACAGGCGGCAGTTATACGTTGTCGCATATCTTCTGGAGTTGTTGGCGCGGTCTGATAACAGATGTCTTTCAGTTTTCCCCATAAATAAAAATCTGGAGACGTAAGGTCTGGCGAACGAGCGGGCCAAGGAACTGGACCTCCGCGTCCAATCCAACGATCTTCATAGTCGCGATCCAGTACTCGTCGGGCAACGCGGGAAAAGTGAGCCGGACAGCCATCATGTTGAAACCACATTTCGGTCCTTAGCTGAAGCGGTACCTCTTCCAACAATACTGGCAAAATATTATTGAGGAAGTTTTCATACTTTGCTCCGTTCAAATTGCCGTCGACAAAGTATGGCCCTATAATACGTCTGTCGACAATCCCGCACCAAACGTTGACACTGCATGTTATGGACATTTATTTGGCCTCGATTCGTGAAAGTTGATTCATCGTTGAACAGAATCGACGAAACAAACCTGGGGTTGTCCTCTACTCGACCCAGGGCCCAACGACAAAGTTCTGCACGATTACGGAAATCGTCTCCTTGAAGTTGTTGGTGTAGAGACACGTGGTAGGGATGGTATTTGTGACGTTTAAGGATGCGCAGAATGCTGGTTTTCGAAATTGCTGCCTCTCGCTCAATTTGTCTCGAACTAACGTGAGGGTTGTGAGCGATGACCGCCAACACCATGGTCTCTGCATTTTCAACCGTCGCAGTGTTACTTCTAATGGAATCAAACAAAATGAAATAAGTTTTGTATCTACTTTTTTGTAAATAACCGTTTATGCTGAAAAAATGAACTGCTAATACAATAGTCTGCATTGTAATTCTGCCAGCTTTAGACTGTGTAACGCTCTTGGAAATGTGTATCCCCTCCGCTGATGTGAATTTCGGGGGTTTAAATTTAGAGGTTATGTTTGGTTTGAACCATCGAATGAAGACAATACTTCATGCGACGCGCGCGACATTTTACACAAACTTGTAAACATATTCAAACTGATTGGTCAACTCCTTCTTCTTTCACAACGATACGGTTTCGTTCGCATTCCCCAATAAAGTGTTAAGGATGTTCTATTCATTTTATCCTTGTCTAATATGTTTAGGTCACCAAAATTAATTAAAACCGACAGTAAACAAACAAATTTCAGTATGTTTAATTAGAAAATGATTATTGCAATTCAATTTTGATATTAAAAATTGTTGTACCGAAATTCGGAATATTCTTATTATTTCTTTATACGTTTTTCTTAACACTTTTTATTTTGAAATGCCACTTGTCCATAAGAACACATAATAAATCAGTTAAACCTTCTGTAGCAGCTAAACCTGCTATACATATTTTTTCAGATGCTGTGAATGTCTTTGAAATTTTGCAGGAATTTTTTTCGCGATATTACTGACGTATCATACAAATTTAAGCAATTCTTGTTATTCTCAACTTACCGGGTCCTCTTTGCTGGCTGAACAGTTCCCGACGCAGTAAATCTTCTAACAAGACGATAATACGTCGAAACACTTGGTTGATTTCGGTCAGGAAATCGTCTCGCATCCTCCCGAGATGCATTGAGTGTATTTTTATTACACTCCCCATAAATTTACACCATATCTACTTTCTCGGCAACAGTATACTCCATTATTTTTTGTGTACGTGCAAAACTACATTTGATGTTGCTCCTTTCAATTTCCAATTGAAACTGAGTTGAAATTTGTTTTTAATAAAGTAAAAACAAATTCTATTTACATGCAATTCGCAGAAACGGACATCGTTTAGGTTTTCGTTGGGCAAGAGACTCAATTTTTTTTTTCATACGTTCTTAGAAATTCGCCAAAACACAAATACAAATCGTTGAAACTGAATACTAATCGCATAAAATTTACTTATACGTATCCAGATTTTCTATGTATACTCATGAACATTATTGTTTAAATTTCTAAACAATAATACATTTATTGACCGCAACGCCAAGATTAATTTTATTGAAAAAAGTATTTTACGTGAAACACCTTTTTTCTAATTGTATCACTCTTTCTCTATCATTTTCGACCGAAGCGCCATCTATGATAATTGGAGAAACGTCACAACTTGTGAACAATTTCACAAGAGAGAATTTGTTTTTAAACAGCCATTATTTTAAATTTAATTCAAGGCCAAACGCTATTTTAACTTCTAAAACATTTTTTTACGAATACAGCGCCATCTATCAGGTATACAATTTTTTTTTTTAAATAAAATGTTTCTTATTTTTTATGTTCTTTCCGAATTTGAAATAAAAAATAGGGGTTCCCATTTAATATTTTAATTTTACGGCCCTGGCGAGCTCTAATCTGTTTCATAGTTGGATCCTTTATAAAATGATAATACTTTAACGGTATGTTCGCAAAATGCTACACGAAACGCAATTATTTTATTTTTTATGTACGTATTCGGTCAATCACACTGAGAATACTGTATTTGCAATGGGTATTTGGGCTAGTTTTAATTGCAATTGAATGTACTCTGCTATGTATCCGTAGTATTCGCCATTGTTGGGCTTTGTACAGATCTCGTATTTATAAAACCGTCACGAGTTGCGTACAATAGACCTGCGAGAGCGAGTCTCCCACTCGAATACAATATTCATACGTGGACATAATTGAGGTAGAGGAACGTGTGATGTTGGATGTGCACACATGAACACCACACGAAAAACGCAGCCTCTGATTCGATACAAAAAGGTACGCATTTGATAATATTTAATGTTGACCGAGCCATTAGTTTGCCGTCCGTACAAACCAAACACTGTTAACTGTTTAAATAAGGACGCTTATGTGGAACGACACCTGTTTTGAGTTCTTGGGCGATTTTTTTGACCGCCTTCTATTAAGAAATGCCGCATTTGACCAATTTAACTAAACTGAACAAATAAACGTGCATTTAACATAGTTCAGACCCTCTAACAATGCAATACAATGCAAATTATCTTTGTTGCCATATATATGTATTCATAATATACAGGGTGTCCCACGAGGTAGTAGACAGCCGATATCTCGAAAACGATTAGTAGTAAAAAATTGAAATTTAGTGGCTTTAAATGGTTTGAAATGCATCCTCTTTCTGAATACTTGGATTTCATTTTCGTTCCTCCATTTCCGGAAAAATGACATCAAATTCAGAATTTCAAATGGGATACCCTATACAGGGTGTCCTAAATAGAGTAGGATTGCATGGGTATCTTTCTTATTCTTAAAGCTAGAGATCTGGTTAAATGGGCAATGTTGTGCAGTTTTCTATGCTGATTCAGATTATGTTGAGAAATTGTCAAAATTCCGAGCAGTTTAGAAAATATTTAAAAAAAACTGAAAATCGCAATTTTCAAAAAAACCAAATATCTCAATAATTATTAAAGATGCGAAAAAAAGTTTTAAATAAAAGTTACTTGGTTTAATTAGGCAAACATGGAAATCAAGTCAAAATAAAATTCAAGATGGCGGTTTCCAAGATATTAATACCAACTTTCTTATTTCAAATGGCCGCCATATTTGATTTTTACACGCATAAATAGAATTTTTTTTCTCTTTTCAACGATGTACAACAACCTATGTCAAAATAAAAAATACTGGAAATATTAATTGTTGTAAGTTTAAAACAAGTAGGCATAAATAAAAATAAAACAAAATGTGTTATAACGACTAACTGTCATCTTACATTAGTTTATCAGTTGTATTAATCATTCATACATGTGTATTGTCTTAAGTTGTTGTAATATCGATAAATATTAATTACTTGAAATGGCGAATTATTCAATATCTGAACAATACGATATGTTTTGTAATTACATCAAGTGTTACAAAAACCCCCATCTTGCAGCACAAACATACCAAGCAAACTTTCCTGAAAGAAGGCAGCCGGACATTAAGGTATTTAAAAGATTGGATGAAAATATGCAATTGTATGGAAGTTTAAAAAAAACCTAAGAGAAATAGAAATATGATCGTTGATGATGAAGAATTAACATTGGCTTGTGTGGCAGCTAATCCGAACATTTCATGTCGGCAGATAGAAAATGAAGTTAACGTATCTAAGTCTAGAGCATCAACAATTTTAAAAAAGCACAAGTTTCACCCTTATAAATTGCACCTATCTGAGACTTTACAACCAAATGATAGCATCAGTAGATTAACATTTTGCAGGTGGTTAATCAACAAAATTACGGAAAATGGTGATTTTATAAACGCCATTTTATGGACTGATGAATCTTACTTTTCTAATTGTGGATTATGTAATCGTCATAACGAGCACTATTGGGCTCTAGAAAATCCACACATAGTTATTCCACGGCGAAACCAATTACGGTTCGGCTTTAGTGTTTTTTGTGGCATAATGGGAAATCGTTTACTTGGTCCTATAATTTTTGATGGAACTCTAACTGCACAACGTTATTTGGAAATTCTTCAAACAACCTTAGAAGATTTATTGGATGATTTACCTTTGGCACAAAATATGCAAATATGGTACCAGCAAGATGGCGCTCCAGCACATAATGCCACAGATGTTGTTACTTATCTAAATGGACGTTTTAATAATAAAGTAATAGCGACTAATACACCTGTACAGTGGCCAGCCAGATCTGCAGACTTGACGCCTCTTGACTTTTATTTGTGGGGCACTTTAAAAAACAAAGTTTATGGAAGTAACTTCAATTATAACATTGTGGATGAACTTCGCGAAGCAGTGACAGAGGCAATAAACAGCATTAATCGCAACACATTGCGAAAAGTAACTGGCAGTGTTGTAAAACGCTGTCAATTGTGTTTGGCCAATAACGGTCAACATTTTGAGCATTTTTTATAATTTATTGTTATTTTACTACTTGGTTGTATTACCTCTTTTTGTTTTGTTACATTTGCTTTAAAAATAATTTAAAAAATTAAAATTAAAATTTAAACAATTAATATTTCCATTATTTTTTATTTTGACAAAGGTTGTTGTACATCGTTGAAAAGAGAAAAAAAGTCTATTTATGCGTGTAAAAATCAAATATGGCGGCCATTTGAAATAAGAAAGTTGGTATTAATATCTCGGAAACCGTCATCTTGAATTTTATTTTGACTTGATTTCCATGTTTGCCTAATTAAACCAAGTAACTTTTATTTAAAACTTTTTTTCGTATCTTTAATAATTATTGAGATATTTAATTTTTTTGAAAATCGCGATTTTCAGTTTTCTTTAAATATTTTCTAAACTGCTCGGAATTTTGAAAATTTCTCAACATAATCTGAATCAGCATAGAAAACTGCACAACATTGCCCATTTAACCAGATCTCTAGCTTTCAGAATAAGAAAGATACCTATGCAATCCTACTCTATTTAGGACACCCTGTATATTTATGGATTTTTGGAAAGGTGATTGAAAAAAAAAATACAGCGATACCATATTATTACTTTCTCCGTTACGAAGTACGAGAAAGTATTGTGATTGTGATTTTTTTTTTCAAAACATTTTTTTACGTAAATATTCCTTTTGGGGTCCCTAGATGCCATTTCAACAATTTCTGGAAAAAAAAAATTGTGTCTGTGTGTGTCTGTGTGTGCTGTATCTCAAAAACTAATAGAGCAATTGATATGAAACTTTGAACATAGGTCTTATTTGATAATCTGAAGAACTGAAAAGCGTTTGGTAAAATTTGCTAAAACCTTAACTGTTTTTTGTTTTTTTCCCAATATTTTCTTAAATATGAAAAATATCACAAAAACATTTAAACAAACATTAAAGATAACAAAAAAATGAATATATTTTGCTTGAAAACATTTTTCATAAAATCATTGCTATTCGAGAAATTTTTATTTTTTTTTTATTTTTTGGTTTATAATTATAAAACGATAATAGTTACAGCAAATTTATGTGAATAATAATTGTAGAGAATGCTAAAATGAACAACTTCTAAAGAATAAGTTTTTTTCGAAATCCCTTTAGTTTTTGAGTAAACTGAGTTTTTGAAGTATAATTTTTCCATCTTTCATAATTTTGACGTTTTAAACGTCAGTTTCATCCGAGTTTACACAACGCTCGAAGTACATTTAAAATATGATTTCAATTGAAAATATACCAAGAAAGCGTAAAAATAAATGATTCCATCAAGTCGGAGAAAGTAACATGATGGTCACATCACCATTTTTTTCACTGATTTCGCATCGTTTCAGGTCAAGCCATTGTCTGAAGCACCCGTAAGTCTTTTCGTACCTGTGTTTTGACTTTAGAGTACTCCAAGCATACTGGAATGCTTCCTCAACTTCATCGTCGGTGTTGTCACTCACATCGTTATCTCTCATATTTGTTTATGGAATATCAAAAAAATGTGACAGAAAAATATTGTTTATTGCGTTGCTTCATATTGTTGTAATTGAAGGATCACGTCATGTGAACTAGCTGTTGTGGTTGATGATTCTCGTTGGTCCAACAATTCAACACTTGTAGATCAGTCGTTATCGACTTGATACAATATAATTTAACTTCAAGAAGAGAGGCAGGTCGACGAATAAGGTGATTACTTTATTTTTGGTAGGAATTACAAAAATGAGTGTGTTTTCTGTATTCCAGCAAAATTCTTCTTTTTTTTATTAATTGTTTTTCTCGCCTCCCTGGTAACCGCATTTTTTCGGGCTACCCGTGATCCTCGTTTCCATTTCTCCGTTCCATGACCCAGGCGGTCACCACACCACTCCCCGTCTAAAAGAGGCTACGGAAGGAAACAGAACAAGAGAAAGATACGTGTTTGCGAGAAATAAAAGGTTTTGTAGAAGATTTGTTAGATTTTAAAATTGAACGTGGAAAAACAGAAAGGTTGGTGGTGTTTTGTGTGTTTTTAACTGAAGTGGCCGAAATAGTGGAAAAATATCCAGGTTTCAGTCGGTCAATGGAAACGTTGTCTTGTTTACCGTCAATTTCAATTGTGTAAAATTTTGAATTTCGACTTAAAATTTTGAATGGGCCGTCGTAGCATGGATGTGTAATGTTTTTTACGCAATCCCGACGGACGAAAACATGCGTGCAAGTGTTTAAGTCGGCAGGAACGTAATTCCTGCGAACGGATGGCCGCGCCGCTGCAGGACCAAGTGTCATATTGTCCCTCAGGTCGTCGAGAAATTTTGAACCAGAAGGAATTTTTTTACGCGCGGAATTTGGAAATATGAAATCGCCCGGCAAGCGTAATGTCTTGCCGTAGACGAACTCTGCAGTCGTTGCCAAAAGAGATGATTTGAAGACTGTCCGGAGCCCTAGGAGAATTAAAGGGAGTTGGGTTACCCAGTTCTTAGGATCGTTGCTCATTCGGATTGAGTCTTTTATTTGGCGATTGAGCCGCTCTATCAGGCCGTTACATTGCGGATGGTAGGCGGTTGTGGATTTGTGTTGTATACCGAAAGTCCTGCAGAATTCCTTCCAAGTGTTGGACTGGAACTGTCGACCTCGGTCAGTAATGACCGTAGATGGAGTTCCAAAACGTGCAATCCAACCACTCAGAAATGCTCGTGCAACGGAATCCGCAGTAATTTCGGTAAGAGGAATTACTTCTGGCCAACGCGTAAAGCGATCAATGCAGAGCAGAAGGTATCTGAAATTGTCACAAATAGGCAAAGGGCCGATTATGTCGATGTGGATGTCGGTGAATCGGTCATCCGGGTCTGGAAATTTCACAATGGGTGACACAGTGTGGCGATGAATTTTGTTCTTCTGGCACTTCAAACAGGACTTGACGAAAAGTGCAATGTCATGGTTCATCCGCGGCCACACGTACCGTGCTGCTACGAGACGTCTCATTGCACGAGTACCCGGATGTGTAAGTTCGTGAAGCGAACAAAGAACTTCCTGTCGCATTGCAGGAGGAACATAGGGTCGTCGTGCAGCTAGAGACGTGTCTACGTAGATGGACGTGTTGGAGCCGGCCGGAATGAACTGTTCCAGTTTGAGTGCTGTAGTGCCACTACCCAGAAGGGATTTGAGTTCCACATCTTCAGATTGTAATTTTGCCAGTTGGTTGAGGTCTAAAGCATTAATTTCGACTTGCGACAGTGTGTCAGCCACATTGTTGTCCTTTCCAGGGATGTGCCTGATGTCAGTGGTGAATTGTCCGATGTAGTTCAAATGTCTGTGCTCTCGTCCTGAAAAACGATCTGAGTGAGAACAGATAGCAGATATCAAAGGTTTATGGTCTGTAAAGACAGTAAATTCTCTACCTTCGAGATAATATTTGAACTTTTTAATTGCCAAATATACGGCTAACAATTCACGGCCGAACGTGCTGTATTTGCGTTCTGTCGGAGTGAAAGATTTTGAAAAGAAATATAGCGGTTGTTGAACGCCAAATTTATCCTTCTGCTGCAAAACCGCACCAGCAGAGGAGGAGCTTGCGTCTACCATTATGCTTAACTCCGCAACAGGATCTGGAAGCGCGAGCATGGCAGAGTTGGCCAAGGCGGCCTTAGCTGCCGTAAACGCGTGCAATGCAGATTGATTCCAGATCACTGGTTTGTTGCGTGGAGTTGTTGCAGCAAGTTGATTTAGCGGTGACAATATGCTCGAGCATGATTTTACGAAACGGTGATAAAAATTAATCATGCCGAGGAAACGTTGAAGTGCTTTTAGGTCAGCGGGTTGAGGGAAAGACAAGATGGCATCCACCTTGCACTGCAGAGGTTTTATCCCTTCACCACTAATGCTGTGTCCTAAGAAGCTCAATTTAGGTTGGCCGAAAACGCATTTTTCAGGGTTAATTTTAATACCAAATGATGTCAACCGCTCAAAAATTTGGAAAAGGTGACGATCATGTTCGCGTTCGTCTTTGCTGAAGACGAGTATGTCGTCAATGTACGCGAAACAAAATGGTAGTCCGCGTAAAACCGAATCCATAAACCTTTGAAAGGTTTGAGCGGCGTTTCTTAGGCCAAAACTCATCCTGGTGTATTCGAATAGTCCGAAAGGTGTTGTGATTGCCGTTTTCGGTATATCAGGAGGATGAATTGGAATTTGGTGGTATGCCTTGACCAAATCGATTTTAGAAAATAACGTGCAACCACAACAGTTATTTGCGAAATCGTGAAGAAGAGGCAAGGGATACCGGTCTGGAGTCGTTACCCTGTTTAAGCCACGGTAATCTCCGCAGGGACGCCAAGTACCGTCTGGTTTTGTAACCAACTGCAATGGCGCAGCCCAGGGACTTGCCGAAGGCCGTAGGAAACCGAGTTTGATGAGTTTGTCAAACTCGTTCCTAGCCGCCTGGTACTTTTGTGGTGGCAACCTGCGGGGCTTAGCAAAAACAGGGGGACCCGTGGTCGTGATGTGATGCACAACATCATGCTTCACGGGTTCTGTAAGGTCAAATGGGGTTGTTAGGCCAGGAAATTGCTGAAGTAATTTTGAATAAGGTGAATTTTGAATCAGCAATGAATTTAGTTCTGATGGGCCGAAAGCATTTCTCAATAATTTATTATGGGCAATATCAACAGTGATGTTGAAATGCCTGAGAAAGTCGGCGCCCAGAATGGAATGGTTCACTTGTGCAAGAACAAAGTGCCATGTAAAATTTACATCCAGGCCGATATTAATGTTTAATTTTGTTTGACCGAACGTGGGTATTGAATTCCCATTCACCGTTGTTAAGAAAAATTTAGCGCGGTGATGAGTGTTGGCATAATTTTGATCTACCGCCAAAATGCTAATTTCGGCACCCGTGTCAATTAAAAATTTGATACCTGAATTTGTGTCGCGAACAAAGTATAGCTGACCTGGAGCGTTAGCAGGACAATAGGCCGACATTAGCCCTGCAGCTGCCCGTTTCCCCACTCGCACGGAGGTACACATTTGGTGGCTTTACCCGTGAACTTACGGTGGTACCAGCAATACCTGTTTTCCGGTTGTCGGTTGGCTGACTTAGACCGACTTCTGCTGCGTGTTTGGCGTGAAACAGATATTTCAAGTTGTGCTACTTTGGTAGCCAAAGTGGCAACTTGTTGTTGCAGCAGCAGAATTTGTCGGTCGACCGGAATTGCTGGTACCGCTGTCGGAGTGGAAGATACTGCGCAGATGTTATGAGCGCCTGATATCTCTAGAATTTGATCTGCCATGTCGGCGAGCGTAGCCAGGTGAGTCGTGTTTGCGGAAATCAAGATGCGCTGCACATCTGTTGGGAGGCGGCTAACAAAAATTTCTCGTAAGAGGCCGTCGTCTATGGCAGTATCTCCCAAAAGATGCTGCAACCTCCTAAGCAACTGGGATGGTGTTTGATTACCCAATGTTTCCTTAGAAAGGAGTTGCTGCATCCTTTTTTTGTCTGAGATAGAGGTACGTCTGATAATTTCCGTCTTAAGTGTTTCATACGGAAGAATTTCCGGGGGATTCACTAACATTTCACGGACGTCCAAAGCTACTTCGGCTGGGAGTGCCGAGACCACATCGTGGAATTTGCGCAACGAGTTGGTAATGCGGTTATTCCGAAAGGTGGATTCTACTTGAATAAACCATATCGTGGGGTCAAATTTTGAATAGACCGGAAGTTTATAATTAAATGTATTGACGGTCGTTTCCATCTGATCCTCCATGGATTTGTGTGAAAATGTGCGTGTATGTGTGAGAGAATATAGGATAGAGGAAAAGTGAGGGAAACGGAGAAATGGTTAGCAATCACCTGGAGCACGGAACAGAAAAAAACGGGTTGAGGACGTCGGTGGGCGGAGGCTGGACGTGGGACGGTCGACGTCGGGTGTGTGGTTCCAACGGCGTCGGTTGTACAGCGTCAAACGTCAAAAAATGACAGTGGGGCTCCGCGCGGCGTTTTTCGTGGAGTTTGGAAGGTGTCGCTCAGTGGCTCTCGGGCGTCTTCTGTCGGGGTCACCAGATGTTGTAATTGAAGGATCACGTCATGTGAACTAGCTGTTGTGGTTGATGATTCTCGTTGGTCCAACAATTCAACACTTGTAGATCAGTCGTTATCGACTTGATACAATATAATTTAACTTCAAAAAGAGAGGCAGGTCGACGAATAAGGTGATTACTTTATTTTTGGTAGGAATTACAAAAATGAGTGTGTTTTCTGTATTCCAGCAAAATTCTTCTTTTTTTTATTAATTGTTTTTCTCGCCTCCCTGGTAACCGCATTTTTTCGGGCTACCCGTGATCCTCGTTTCCATTTCTCCGTTCCATGACTCAGGCGGTCACCACAATATTTATTCCGTATTTTATAAAAAAAAAATGTTACTAATCTTTATTTGCTAAAACCAATGTCGGTAGCGCAAAAAAATACTATACAACACTCGTGGCCGTTTTCACCAACCATTCCTAAAATATAAGCATTTCCTAAATAAAAATAGGAACTTCTTACCGTCAATTTGGTTTTCACCAGTCCTAAACACTTTCCTAAATGGTTTAGGCATTACTTATCGCTAGGTACGCGATAAACGGCAACCCAGGGATTAAGTATCTGTTTCTAACCTAAAATTTCTAGTCGGTTTATTTATGTTGGTGTGACAGCTGTCAGGCTTCTAAACCATGTCCAAAAGAATGCCCATTTAAACGTGCCTGGACACCAACAACTGCAATAAAAACCCTGCTGTGTCCGCCCCCGCTAAACATACACATTAAAGAGCGAGCAACAGCGGCCGCCAGGCTACAAGTAACAAATATGTAGCTCGTAAACAATGGAAGAGGCGAGCACTGAACATATTTTTAAAGAGGAAGATCGCAATTAAAAGGCCGGTGGACACAATCTCTCGAAAATAGATATTTAAAAGGAAGCTCTAAGTAAGCTTAAAGCACGTAAACTCAGGCGAAGGTAGCAAACTTAATAACATCAAACGCATCGTTAACGAAAACAGGGGCCGGGATTGGTATATACTGTAAAAACCTATCCCTGAAAAAGACTGCTGCATTTGGTATATCAATGAGTACCCCCACTAAGGCGAAACTCGTGGGTATATTACATGCAGCCAGAGAAATTGCTGATAGAAATAGTAAAGGGAAAATTGTGCATATCATCAGCGACTCTAGAGCAGCAATATTATTTATTTACTTATTTTCCTTTGTTACAATGCAATTACAAGCTACAAAATCACATCAACACTAATGTTGGAAAGTTGCGCGGGCCTAGAGAGAGTGGCAAACGATAACTAGGTAACCTTGTGCTGGGTAAAAATGGACTGTCAAGAAGAGCTTCCAGACACCCTACTTTCGGGCCGGAATCCAACTAGCCCCTCTCTGTCAGACATAATATCCTTATTAAAAGACACATCGACTGAACATCACGAAGATCGATGAAATGACAATCCTGGCTGCAGGGTAGTCAAATATTTCATCTTGATGAACCCCAAGATTGTCAGATACTGCTTGCAACTGTCCAGGGGGAACCTACGAAAATTCGTGGGTCTTCTAACTGGGCACTGCAATATAAGAAAGCAGAAATAGAATGAGCCTCTGTCCCAAGCCCATCTATAGAGGGTGTGAAGCTGAAGAGAAGACCCCCGAACATGTACTCTTGAAGTATTTATCCATCTCTACAATAAGACAATCATCAGACATCCATAAAGTCCCTCTTGGTGCAGTCCTGGCGTTTGCCAATGCCGTGGATTGGCTGGACGGCACTGGGGAATACGGACTCAGATGGGAGGATGTATAAAGGGCCCATCGAGGCCTACGTGCAATATTTATAAAGCGAAAGAGTGCGAGAAGTTGGCTGTTAATAAAAAAAATGCATCACCAGTCTAAATATTTTTTTGCAATTTTTAAAAATCCTGGTCGGGTTGCGTCCGCATCAACTTCAAAAATTCATATCTTTTTTATTAATTAACGAATTTTAACGAAATAAGAATATTTTTAAAGCGATAGAGTGCGAGAAGTTGGCTGTTGTTAATAAAAAAATGTATCACTTGTCTAAATATTTTTGCAATTTTTAAAAATCTTGGTCGTGTTGTATCCACACCAACTTCAAAAATTCATATCTTTTTTATTAATTAACGAATTTTAACGAAATAAGAATATTTTTAAAGCGAAAGAGTGCTAGAAGTTGGCTGTTGTTAATACAAAAATGAATCACCTGTCTAAATATTTTTTTGCAATTTTTGAAAATCCTGGTCGGGTTGCGTCCGTAACAACTTCAAAAATTCATATCTTTTTATTAATTAACGAATTTTAACAAAATAAGAATATTTTATAGCGAAAGAGTGCGAGAAGTTGGCCGTTGTTAATAAAAAATGCAACACCAGTATAAATCTTTTTTTTGCAATTTTTGAAAATTCTGGTCGGGTTGCGTCCGCATCAACTTCAAAAATTCATATCTTTTTTATTAATTAACGAATTTTAACGAAATAAGAATATTTGTAAAGCAAAAGAGTGCGAGAAGTTGGCTGTTGTTAATACAAAAATGCATCACCTGTCTAAATATTTTTTTGCAATTTTTGAAAATCCTGGTCGGGTTGCGTCCGTAACAACTTCAAAAATTCATATCTTTTTATTAATTAACGAATTTTAACAAAATAAGAATATTTTATAGCGAAAGAGTGCGAGAAGTTGGCCGTTGTTAATAAAAAATGCAACACCAGTATAAATCTTTTTTTTGCAATTTTTGAAAATTCTGGTCGGGTTGCGTCCGCATCAACTTCAAAAATTCATATCTTTTTTATTAATTAACGAATTTTAACGAAATAAGAATATTTGTAAAGCAAAAGAGTGCGAGAAGTTGGCTGTTGTTAATACAAAAATGCATCACCTGTCTAAATATTTTTTTGCAATTTTTGAAAATCCTGGTCGGGTTGCGTCCGTAACAACTTCAAAAATTCATATCTTTTTATTAATTAACGAATTTTAACAAAATAAGAATATTTTATAGCGAAAGAGTGCGAGAAGTTGGCCGTTGTTAATAAAAAATGCAACACCAGTATAAATCTTTTTTTTGCAATTTTTGAAAATTCTGGTCGGGTTGCGTCCGCATCAACTTCAAAAATTCATATCTTTTTTATTAATTAACGAATTTTAACGAAATAAGAATATTTGTAAAGCAAAAGAGTGCGAGAAGTTGGCTGTTGTTAATAAAAAAACGTATCACGTGTCTAAATATTTTTTTGCAATTTTTAAAAATCCTGGTCGTGTTGTGTCCTCACCAACTTCAAAAATTCATATCTTTTTTATTAATTAACGAATTTTAACGAAATAAGAATATTTTTAAAGCGAAAGAGTGCTAGAAGTTGGCTGTTGTTAATACAAAAATGAATCACCTGTCTAAATATTTTTTTGCAATTTTTGAAAATCCTGGTCGGGTTGCGTCCGTAACAACTTCAAAAATTCATATCTTTTTATTAATTAACGAATTTTAACAAAATAAGAATATTTTATAGCGAAAGAGTGCGAGAAGTTGGCCGTTGTTAATAAAAAATGCAACACCAGTATAAATCTTTTTTTTGCAATTTTTGAAAATTCTGGTCGGGTTGCGTCCGCATCAACTTCAAAAATTCATATCTTTTTTATTAATTAACGAATTTTAACGAAATAAGAATATTTGTAAAGCAAAAGAGTGCGAGAAGTTGGCTGTTGTTAATAAAAAAACGTATCACGTGTCTAAATATTTTTTTGCAATTTTTAAAAATCCTGGTCGTGTTGTGTCCTCACCAACTTCAAAAATTCATATCTTTTTTATTAATTAACGAATTTTAACGAAATAAGAATATTTTTAAAGCGAAAGAGTGCTAGAAGTTGGCTGTTTTTAATACAAAAATGAATCACCTGTCTAAATATTTTTTTGCAATTTTTGAAAATCCTGGTCGGGTTGCGTCCGTAACAACTTCAAAAATTCATATCTTTTTATTAATTAACGAATTTTAACAAAATAAGAATATTTTATAGCGAAAGAGTGCGAGAAGTTGGCCGTTGTTAATAAAAAATGCAACACCAGTATAAATCTTTTTTTTGCAATTTTTGAAAATTCTGGTCGGGTTGCGTCCGCATCAACTTCAAAAATTCATATCTTTTTTATTAATTAACGAATTTTAACGAAATAAGAATATTTGTAAAGCGAAAGAGTGCGAGAAGTTGGCTGTTGTTAATAAAAAAACGTATCACGTGTCTAAATATTTTTTTGCAATTTTTAAAAATCCTGGTCGTGTTGTGTCCTCACCAACTTCAAAAATTCATATCTTTTTTATTAATTAACGAATTTTAACGAAATAAGAATATTTTTAAAGCGAAAGAGTGCTAGAAGTTGGCTGTTTTTAATACAAAAATGAATCACCTGTCTAAATATTTTTTTGCAATTTTTGAAAATCCTGGTCGGGTTGCGTCCGCATCAACTTAAAAAATTCATATCTTTTTTATTAATTAACGAATTTTAACGAAATAAGTATATTTTTAAAGCGAAAGAGTGCGAGAAGTTGGCTGTTGTTAATGCAAAAATGCATCACCTGTCTAAATATTTTTTTGGAATTTTTGAAAATCCTGGGCGGGTTGCGTCCGCATCAACTTCAAAAATTCATATCTTTTTTATTAATTAACGAATTTTAACGAAATAAGTATATTTTTAAAGCGAAAGAGTGCAAGAAGTTGGCTGTTGTTAATACAAAAATGCATCACCTGTCTAAATATTTTTTTGCAATTTTTGAAAATCCTGGTCGGGTTGCGTCCGCATCAACTTCAAAAATTCATATCTTTTTTATTAATTAACGAATTTTAACGAAATAAGTATATTTTTAAAGCAAAAGAGTGCGAGAAGTTGGCTGTTGTTAATACAAAAATGCATAACCTGTCTAAATATTTTTTTGGAATTTTTGAAAATCCTGGGCGGGTTGCGTCCGCATCAACTTCAAAAATTCATATCTTTTTTATTAATTAACGAATTTTAACGAAATAAGTATATTTTTAAAGCGAAAGACTGCGAAAAGTTGGCTGTTGTTAATACAAAAATGCATCACCTGTCTAAATATTTTTTTGGAATTTTTGAAAATCCTGGGCGGGTTGCGTCCGCATCAACTTCAAAAATTCATATCTTTTTTATTAATTAACGAATTTTAACGAAATAAGTATATTTTTAAAGCGAAAGAGTGCGAGAAGTTGGCTGTTGTTAATAAAAAAATGCATCACCTGTCTAAATATTTTTTTGCAATTTTTGAAAATCCTGGTCGGGTTGCGTCCGCATCAACTTCAAAAATTCATATCTTTTTTATTAATTAACGAATTTTAACGAAATAAGTATATTTTTAAAGCGAAAGAGTGCGAAAAGTTGGCTGTTGTTAATACAAAAATGCATCACCTGCCTAAATATTTTTTTGGAATTTTTGAAAATCCTGGGCGGGTTGCGTCCGCATCAACTTCAAAAATTCATATCTTTTTTATTAATTAACGAATTTTAACGAAATAAGAATATTTGTAAAGCGAAAGAGTGCGAGAAGTTGGCTGTTGTTAATAAAAAAACGTATCACGTGTCTAAATATTTTTTTGCAATTTTTAAAAATCCTGGTCGTGTTGTGTCCTCACCAACTTCAAAAATTCATATCTTTTTTATTAATTAACGAATTTTAACGAAATAAGAATATTTTTAAAGCGAAAGAGTGCTAGAAGTTGGCTGTTGTTAATACAAAAATGCATAACCTGTCTAAATATTTTTTTGGAATTTTTGAAAATCCTGGGCGGGTTGCGTCCGCATCAACTTCAAAAATTCATATCTTTTTTATTAATTAACGAATTTTAACGAAATAAGTATATTTTTAAAGCGAAAGACTGCGAAAAGTTGGCTGTTGTTAATACAAAAATGCATCACCTGTCTAAATATTTTTTTGGAATTTTTGAAAATCCTGGGCGGGTTGCGTCCGCATCAACTTCAAAAATTCATATCTTTTTTATTAATTAACGAATTTTAACGAAATAAGTATATTTTTAAAGCGAAAGAGTGCGAGAAGTTGGCTGTTGTTAATAAAAAAATGCATCACCTGTCTAAATATTTTTTTGCAAATTTTGAAAATCCTGGTCGGGTTGCGTCCGCATCAACTTCAAAAATTCATATCTTTTTTATTAATTAACGAATTTTAACGAAATAAGTATATTTTTAAAGCGAAAGAGTGCGAAAAGTTGGCTGTTGTTAATACAAAAATGCATCACCTGCCTAAATATTTTTTTGGAATTTTTGAAAATCCTGGGCGGGTTGCGTCCGCATCAACTTCAAAAATTCATATCTTTTTTATTAATTAACGAATTTTAACGAAATAAGTATATTTTTAAAGCGAAAAAGTGCGAGAAGTTGGCTGTTGTTAATACAAAAATGGATCACCTGTCTAAATATTTTTTTGCAATTTTTGAAAATCCTGGTCGGGTTGCGTCCGCATCAACTTCAAAAATTCATATCTTTTTTATTAATTAACGAATTTTAACGAAATAAGTATATTTTTAAAGCGAAAGAGTGCGAGAAGTTGGCTGTTGTTAATACAAAAATGCATCACCTGTCTAAATATTTTTTTGGAATTTTTGAAAATCCTGGGCGGGTTGCGTCCGCATCAACTTCAAAAATTCATATCTTTTTTATTAATTAACGAATTTTAACGAAATAAGTATATTTTTAAAGCGAAAGACTGCGAGAAGTTGGCTGTTGTTAATACAAAAATGCATCACCTGTCTAAATATTTTTTTGCAATTTTTCAAAATCCTGGTCGGGTTGCGTCCGCATCAACTTCAAAAATTCATATCTTTTTTATTAATTAACGAATTTTAACGAAATAAGTATATTTTTAAAGCACAAGAGTGCGAGAAGTTGGCTGTTGTTAATACAAAAATGCATCACCTGTCTAAATATTTTTTTGGAATTTTTGAAAATCCTGGGCGGGTTGCGTCCGCATCAACTTCAAAAATGCATATCTTTTTTATTAATTAACGAATTTTAACGAAATAAGTATATTTTTAAAGCGAAAGAGTGCGAGAAGTTGGCTGTTGTTAATAAAAAAACGTATCACTTGTCTAAATATTTTTTTGCAATTTTTAAAAATCCTGGTCGTGTTGTGTCCTCACCAACTTCAAAAATTCATATCTTTTTTATTAATTAACGAATTTTAACGAAATAAGAATATTTTTAAAGCGAAAGAGTGCTAGAAGTTGGCTGTTTTTAATACAAAAATTAATCACCTGTCTAAATATTTTTTTGCAATTTTTGAAAATCCTGGTCGGGTTGCGTCCGTAACAACTTCAAAAATTCATATCTTTTTATTAATTAACGAATTTTAACAAAATAAGAATATTTTATAGCGAAAGAGTGCGAGAAGTTGGCCGTTGTTAATAAAAAATGCAACACCAGTATAAATCTTTTTTTTGCAATTTTTGAAAATTCTGGTCGGGTTGCGTCCGCATCAACTTCAAAAATTCATATCTCTTTTATTAATTAACGAATTTTAACGAAATAAGTATATTTTTAAAGCGAAAGAGTGCGAGAAGTTGGCTGTTGTTAATAAAAAAATGTATCACTTGTCTAAATATTTTTTTTGCAATTTTTAAAAATCTTGGTCGTGTTGTGTCCTCACCAACTTCAAAAATTCATATCTTTTTTATTAATTAACGAATTTTAACGAAATAAGTATATTTTTAAAGCGAAATAGTGCGAGAAGTTGGCTGTTGTTAATACAAAAATGCATCACCTGTCTAAATATTTTTTTGGAATTTTTGAAAATCCTGGGCGGGTTGCGTCCGCATCAACTTCAAAAATTCATATCTTTTTTATTAATTAACGAATTTTAACAAAATAAGAATATTTTTAAAGCGAAAGAGTGCGAGAAGTTGGCTGTTGTTAAGACAAAAATACATCACGTGTCTAAATATTTTTTTGCAATTTTTGAAAATCCTAGTCGGGTTACGTCCGCATTAACTTCAAAAATTCATTTTTTTTTGTTCATTAGTGTATTTGAACTGAATGTAAGAATTTAACTGGTATTATTAATAAAATGTATTACCAGTCTACATATTTTTGTTTTATTTTTGAACTTCAAGCTCACTTTAACGGACAATTAATATATCCCTGTGAAATTTAAAAATTCATAACTTCTTCAATAATTCACGCATTTGAACTAAATAACAAAATTATTAAAGCCAAACAATGTAAGAAGTGTACTGTTATTTATAGAAACATGTATCACCAGTTAAAATATTTTTTTTCGAATTTTTCAAATTCATGATCGCTTTAACGTGCAATGATTGCTTCAAAAATTCATAACTTTTTAATAATTAACGGATTTGATCTAAATAACAAAATTATTAAATCTAAAGAATGTAAGAAGTGTATTGTTACTAATAAAAACATGTATCGCCAGTTGAAATATTTTTTTTTTAATTTTTGAAATTCATGATCACTTTAACATGTAATTATTGCTTCAAAAATTCATAACTTTTTTAATAATCAACGGATTTCAACTAAATAACAAAATTATGAAAGCTAAAGAATGTAAAAAGTGTATTGTTATTAATAAAAGCATGTATCACCAGTTAAAAAAAAAAAAATTCTAATTTTTTGAAATTCATGATCGCATTAACGAGCAATTATTGCTTCAAAAATTCATAACTTTTTTAATAATCAACGGATTTCAACTAAATAATCCAAATCAGATTACGTTGGTCTGTTACGCGGCGCCATACCAATTCTAATGGATTTTTTTTCGTATTATTGTACATTTGAATGTATTTGATTCAGATTCAGATGAAAAAAAAAATTTTGATTTATGCGGATGACGTTAAAATTTTTAGGTGCATCAAAAATGTGGACGATTGCCGAATATTACAAAATGACCTTAATATGATTAATATATGGAGTGTTAATAATAAACTACATCTTAATATATCTAAATGTAAATATATGTCATTCTTCCGTACAGTAGGGCAGATTTCGTTTAATTACAGTCTGCATAACGTACCGTTACAAAAAGTGTATTCAGTAAAAGATCTCGGTGTTTTATTTGATAAAGATTTGTCATTTGTTCCCCATATTCATGCTATCCAAGGAGATGCTATGAAAATGTTGGGATTTATAAGGCGCGTAAGTGAACCGTTTAGTGACATGTACACGTTTAAGAGATTGTATGTGTCTTACGTACGTCCAAAATTGGAATACTGCGCAGCAATTTGGTCTTCTAATTATACAGTTCATAAGCAACTGATCGAGCGTGTACAGAAAATTTTTGTCAAGTATTTATATTATAAAGACAATTTAGTATATCCTGACTATACCATTAGTTACAATGACATGTTGATAATGTTTGATTTAAAATCCTTAGTAATAAGACGAGATGTTATATTAGTGAAATGTTTACATCAAATTATTCATGGTGGTATAGATGATCCAAATTTATTGATGCAAATTAATCTGCATGTGCCTAGATTTTCCAGTAGAAATTCTGCTACATTTGTCTGCAATCGAAGCAACACCAATCTATACTACCACTCGCCTATAAATACCATGCAACGCATTTATTGTAACGCCATCCCTTCGTGTGATATTTTTAATTGTAATTTAGGACAACTTGTCACCACTATTGTTATTGCATTAGAATAATTATTAATCTCTCCTATTTCTTTGTTATCTATATTCTTATTTGTTTCTTTTTAGTTATTATCTTACATTTAGTTTATGTTCGTTGTTGTATTTAATACTGTATCTTATTTTTAGTTTTTCCCTATAAATGGATTTTCTGTTGGGAAATAAAAAATTAAATTAAATTAAATTAAATTAAATTAAAAAGATGACCGACGTACCCGAATTTGGGGTCAGAATAATTAATTCATATTTAAATGCAAAATAAAGTTGTCTTACTTCTCAATGTTTCTGAAAAACTCCTTCTCTAATACATGGGCGCGCACTTTCTGGCGCCATTAATTCAATTCTTTTTCTTTTCAATGTCTACCTTTAATTTGATTATGTCCTAGCTATAATTCTTCTTCGCTCTTCTTCGCAATTGATGGTGACGCTAGTTTAAAATAATAATTCCATAAATAAATCAATCATTGAAAATATTAACACGAGTAATTAAACGAGTGACGTTATGTTACTTCAATGAAGTAGTAAAAAATCACTTGTGCGAACTTCACTCTATTTAGCGAAGCACACACCCGCAGTTTCACCAATATGACAACTAAAATTTCCCTAAAAAACAGTACCTTAGTAGGAATTGCTTATCAAGGAACCGATTGCCATGGTGAAACCGAATTTATCTAAAGAACTAGTTTAGGCATTTCTTAGCTTAGGTACTATCTAACAAAGTATTTGTTTAGGAATAGTTGGTGAAAACGGGCATCGGTTCGTTAAGTGCATTCAAACAGGTCTCGAAAATTAAAAATACTCGGCCCTGTTAGGGTACACTTACTGAACTTGTGTCGGACTTTCATGAATAAACTCCATCAAATCGGAGAAAGTTACATGATTTTTGTTTAAACAGTTTAAATGTAAAATAATAGTCATTCGTATTAAAAAGTTACTTGTTTCTTATTTTCTCCAAGCGCAAGATTTATCTTTACCCTATTCGATAGCCTTGATATTTTTTATGCTAATTATATGTAGAAATCCCATTAATTATGATTATTTCTAGAAATTCAAACTATTTAAATATAGCTCTTAAAATTGCATTATTATAAAAAGATAGAATCCCAAGTGATTTTAAATTTGAAATTCAACCGCATCCACGCGAGAGGGTTGGGAATTTAATATTTCTCCGAGTCCACTCCTGTGCAGCTATAACTCAATGATATAAGATGTATAAAAGAATATTGGATCCTATTGTAGCTGGTAATAAAACGCAGCCAGACACAAAAATGTCGACAATTCGCTACAGCAAGGGGTGTGCGCTACAACCCCTTACCGCACTTATCTGTCCTATGCACAACTTTTTACACGCATCTAACTGCTGATTTATGTTAGATCAAAGCTACCCGATCGGATACTTAAAAAAAACCCTCATGGGATAATACCCCCATAACATAAATACAGTATGCCCGTAACACGAGATGTAACCGAAACCAGCGGAGGTGTTACACTAAATAATAATAATACGAGAATAATGCCATTATGTATAAAAAGTAGCTGGCGTGTGTTATTATGTTATTATTCACATGTCAGAAATCGGACACTAAAATTTGGATATTGCTTTCCGTTCTACAAAAGAGGGGTCCGAAACTAGAAACGTAAACATTAACAATGCGAACGTGATAATGATCTTGAAATGTGCCGATATATTTTTTGTGTTGGAAGCATGTAAATGGAAAATATTTTGAGTGATTTACATACGCGCTAATGCTGTCCAACTATTGATTTTCCATTGTTGTCCGTTCGTTATTATTTTATTAATAATTGCATATCGTGTTAAATACACTTCCATTTTGTGTATAATTCAGCCGCAGCTACTGCGGACGTAAATCATTTCAATGGGAGGATGTTAATATTGGCCAATATGACAAATGGTTTTGAAATTGATTTGGGAATGTCGATATATTCCGATTTTCAACCGATATTGTTGAAATGGTCAAGTAGATTTATAGGGAGATTTGTAATAATGGATGGGTTTGTGATGGGATTACCGAGAGCCTTATTGAATTCAACTGCATTTTATCGTTGTACTTTTTAAGAAACTGAATACTGTTGGTACCAAATTATTAATTTATCGACAAATATTGCCACCTTTAATGTAATTGAATAGTTGTGGCTGATAGTTGTTGAAAGTCCATGTTCACTTTGATATTGGTAAATAATTCACGATAATACTTTCAAATATTTATAGTCAAGTTCGCGACAATTGTTTCGCCACACTGTGGCTTCTTTAGACGAAGAAATGTTACATTTGAAATACATTTTAAACTATTTATACATTATTGCGGTGGTGGGGGCGGTGGTGTAGTTGTGTATGTTTAAATTGAGTAGTGGCGAGTTTGATAGGTCCGTTTGATCGTTAAGGAGATAATAATAATAATAATAATAATAATAAATGCTTTATTCAAAAAAAAGGGACCATACATGATACAAACATAACATAACAATAATTAAACTTATGTCAAGTAAAGCCGCAAATTGAATACGTCATAAGAAAAAATAAAGTGATAGTATAAACTATTGCAGTTATACTATAGCTAACTGAGTATACGTATTTTACATTAATTAAACAAAAAAATCCGCAACCGAATACAGTTCTTTGTTAATTAAGAATGTTTTTAATTCTCTTTTAAATTCATTTATGTCGGTTATGTTTTTCAAATAATCTGGCATTCTATTAAATATTCGCAAGGATGCGTATGCAGCAGATTTCTCAGTTAAAGTGAGTCTATGTTTGGGGTATGCATAATTTTTCACATTCCTTGTGTTGTAGACGTGACCTACGTTGAGTTGATTAAACTTATTCTTATGCTTGTAATTAAACAATAACATTTCGTACACATAAAGACTGTAAAACGTCATTATACCCGCACTTGTGAATTTTCCGCGACAGCTTTCTGAATAATTTAAATTGAGTATAATTCGTACAGCTCGTTTTTGAATGATAAATATATCATTTGCACGACTCGAGGATCCATAATGAATTATACCGTATCTCATTAAACTCTCGAAATTCGACCGGTATGTTGTTGTTAGAGTATTAGTGTCTAACACTTGCTTTAAAATCCTTAGGGAATAACATGTTGAGTTTAACTTTGAAGATAACTCATCACAGTGTAAGAACCAATTTAAATTGCTATCAATTGTCATTCCCAGAAATTTTGATTTGCATTGAACTTGTAAAATGTTATCGTTTACTTCCAATTGTTCTAATTTATTAGTTTTGTTTTTAGTTTTGAATAAGATCATATTGGTTTTGTTATTATTCATTAGTAGTTTATTCATTATCATCCAGTCCTCTGTGTTTTTTAATACTTCCTTCGATCTGTGAGTCACTTCATCCTCACTAGAACCCGATATAAGAAGAGTGGTGTCATCAGCATATGTTGTAATATGGATGTTTAGATCTCTAACTATTTTAGGAAAATCATTAACATAAATAACAAATAAAATAGGCCCCAAAATACTACCTTGAGGCACCCCTATATTAATTGTTTTTGCTTTAGAAATATTATGGTTAATTTTAGTTTTGTGTGTTCTATCTGCTAAGTATGAACGTAATAAAGTTTGTCCTATACCTCTAACACCATAGTATTCTAGTTTGTCTAGTAAAATGTCGTGACTCACAGTGTCGAAGGCTTTGGCCAAGTCTAAAAAAATACCCATGGGAATTTTTGACCCTTCCATTGCTTTCGTAACCTCTGTTAAATAATCAAAAATAGCAGTATTTGTTGATTTAGTTGCAGTATATCCATTTTGTGCATTATCAAGTAGGTTATTTATTGTAAAATAATGTATCAATCGTGTTGCTATACATTTTTCAAATATTTTTGAGAACACGGATAAAAGGGTAATTGGTCTGTAATTACCAAAATTATCCGGGTCACCTTTTTTATGGATAGGCGTTATTATACCTTCTTTTAGGCAAGTAGGGAATATTCCGTTTTCCAAACTAATGTTAATTAAGTGAGTAATTGGACCAACAAGGCTGTTAATCGCGCACTTAACTAATTTCAGTGGTATTTCGTCAAAGCCGTATGAAGTTTTATTTTTTAATGTATATGTAATATTATAAACTTCAGATTCTGAAACAGGTGTAAAAAATAATGTACTATATTGCCTATTAATGCTACAGTTAAATGGACGATCTGGAATTGTCTCAGTTTCTATTGTGGCTAGATTGTTGTAATAGTTATTTAAATCATTTTCCTTGCCTATAAGATGGTTTTCCGCTCCTAATTGGTTTTTAGATTTACCCAACAAATTATTAACGATAGTCCATGTTGTTTTAATTTTGTTGTCGCTGCGCAATATCTGTTGCGAGATTTGATTTCTTTTATGTTCTCGCAGCAAGATATCGTATTCTCTTTTTACAGTTGAATACAATATTTTTGCATCATCATTATAATTCTTCACTACCGATAAATAATCTAATAATATTTTTGTATTTGTAATGTCTAAGTTGTCTCCATAGTTTGTTCTTTTTTGTTTTGAGGACATGGAAACTTTAGGACACGTTTTATTCAATGTCTCGTTAATTATATTCATAAATATTGTCCAAGCTTCATTAACGTTTTTCACCCCATAGATTCTATCCCAATCTACTGACGAATTTAAGTGGTCAACAAATTTGTTTATATTTTCTTGTGTAAATTTACGAATTTTTTTCTTACTCTCATATTTTGTGAAGCTAATTACGTTACGAGACCAAGTTAATTTTTGTGCGAGATGGTCAGATAAATGAGTTTCGAATACACACACCTCGAACTCCCTCGTCATATTAGTTATTATATTATCTATACTTGTGCGAGTATTTGGCGTTACGCGAGTTGCACATGTTATTGTCGGCTTCGCATCAAAAGATCGCATTAAATTAATAAAGTTCACTGCTTCCGCTGTTACAGTACTAAGATCTATATTAAAGTCTCCTATTATATAATATATATATATTTCCCGTTCGTTTACTTTTGTTGATTTCCATGTTCTCCAATAGGTTTAGTTTTTGTTAGTTTCCCGATATATGTAGTTTTTTTTTTAAATTGTTGTCGAACTGATGTATTTCTTCTATAAAGTGGTTGGCCTATGTGGAGTTGGGTTTTCTGTTTAGGTGGCTTTTTTCATTCACTGAATGATCTTCCGGTTTGTCCTATGTATGTCTTCGGGCAGTCGTTCCAAGTTCACATATATACTCCACAATTTTGGGTTTGATTAGTTTTGTCTTTATAATTTTTCCTATTGAATGATTAGTTTTGTAAGCCGTTTCTATATTTAGTTTACCTAACATTTTTCCAACAGTATTACTTTCTTTGCCTGTGTATGTTATTGACGTGTATTTATTAGATAAAAGATTCCTTTATAATTAGGTAGATTGAATTTACGATTTTTGTATGTTGTTTGTACTTTTTCTATTATCAATTTTTGGTATCCATTTTAGTTTGTAATTTTGAATTTAGTGCCTTATCAAAGTTATTTTTCGTCATGGGTATCATACTATGATTTGCTGCTAATTTGTGTGCTATTGGGTGTTGGAAATTATAATGTATTGTCATGTCTGTATGGGTTGGTTTGTGGTAAATTGAAAAGTCATGTTTATTATTTATTCGGGTGATTGTGAGATCTGAAATCTATTTTGTTGTGTTGTTTATTTAGGGTGTTTAAAAATTAGTTTAATTGCCCGTTTGCATGCGCGGCTGGTGCATAAGTGCTGCAGAGCTGCAAAACTGCGGAACTGTCAGAAAAATCAGCTTACTATTTTTTAGAGGAAAATGAAATATTTATACCCAAGAATATATTAGATATTATAATTTTGTCGACCAGTGAATCAGCGCGTGAATACCTGTGTGTGTGTGGCTGTGCGCGCTGTATCTCAAAAACTAATAGAGCAATTGATATCAAACTTTGAACATCCGTCTTATTTGATAATCTGAAGAACTGAAAAGCTTTTGGTAAAATTTCATACATCGGAAGTGGGCGTTTACCTTAACTATTTTTTGTGTTTTGCCAATATTTTCTTAAATATGAAAAATATCACAAAAACATTTAAACAAACTTTGAAGACAGCAAAGAAATGAACATCTTTTGCTTGAAAACATTTTTCATAAAATTATTTTTATTCGAGAAAAAAATTTATTATTTTTTTAAAATTTTTTGTTTATAATTATAAAATGATAGTAGTTACAGCAAATTTAAATGAATAATAATTGTAGAGAATGCTAAAATGAACAACTTATAAAAAATAAGTTTTTTCGAAATTCCTTTAGTTGTTGGGTAAACTGAAGTATAATTTTTCCATCTTTCATAATTTTGACGTTTTAAACGTCAGTTTCATCCGAGTTAACACAACGATTTCAATTGAAAATAAACCATGAAAACGTAAATATAAATGGCATGATACCATCAAGTCGGAGAAAGTAACATGATGGCCACATCACCATTTTTTATTGTATTGTAAAACGCTAATTTACACTAATTTCCATTAATACTGATATTCAGTTGGTACAATAGTTATTTTTTATACAAGACGATAAAATAATACACACACCGGTAAAATTAAAGGAACGCAGATAAATTCGATATTTTTTTTCTCCGTGTAACTTTTTTTGTGGCAATTTCAGCGGCATGTCGTACAACCAAGGTAAACTAACTAATTGCAGTTCCTTTTGCAAAGCTATGTGCAATTGTGAAACCAAAAAGTAGCGTTTTTGCTCTAGAAGAATTATACACTTTGACTTTGTTTAAACATGTAATAAATAAGAAAAATTAAACATATTAAATATCGTGTATTGCCTCCACGAGCCCTTATGACTGCAGTCATCCGCCTTCCCATGCTTCTGATGACGCCGTCGATCATTTCTTGAGGCAAATTATCCCATTCTTCAATTAAAGCAGCTTTCACTTCTTCTGTGTTTTGGACAGCAGGAATTCTTGACCTAAGTCGTCTACCTAGAATGTCCCAGACATGTTCAATCGGATTCAGGTCCGGAGAACATGCTGGCCAATTTATTTTTGTTATACCAATTTGGTTTAAATAGGCAATTACTCAGCGAGCGACGTGCGGACGAGCATTGTCTTGCATTAAGACGAATTTTCCCCAATATGTGGAGCAAAAGGTATCACATGGTCTTGCAGGATATCCCTAATGTACCTATCCGCATTTAAAGCGCCGCACAGTGGGCCAGAATGCTAATTTAGCGGGCCAAAATTAATAACGTCTTAATCCTTTCACTTTTAAAGACGAATTTGTAGATTAGTATTATTTTTGAGGTCGCTGAGTCCGAATCTGTAATCAGATTTGTTAAATTCAAAATGGCGGATCCAATATGGCAGATTTTTTTTTGTAAAAATGTTCCGTTTTTAATGAAATTTAATACCATCCTGTATTTGATACCTCTGAATCCAAACTTTCAATAAAAATTTCAAAATTCAAAATGGCGGATCCAATATGGCGGAATTTTTTTGTAAAAAATATTCAGTTTTCATTCAAAATTAATAACGTTCAGTTTTTGAAATCTCTGAATCCAAGTTTGGAATAAAAAATTCTAAATTCTAAATGGTGGATCCAATACGGCCAATAATATTTTTAAATTAAATTTTAAAGTACTTGTAACTGATGTTATTTTAATGTGTTTAGATTTTAAGTTTATTTATACATTTAGGATTGTATTGATATCTTTCACATGAACGTTTATATTCGTCATGAAATAAATTATTTCATTTGATTTGATTAAATATTTAGATTTTAATGCAACTTCGCGATTTCGCCGAAATTGGTTTCAATGATTCTTCATTTCTCAAATTGTCAAATATATTCATATATGCCAGCTCATTCATGGTCAGGGGCGGCTGCTCGTTATATAGAGCCACGGAGCCATGGCACAACCTGCAGTTTCAAACTCAAAAATGTTTTGCAATAAAAAAAATTAGAAAATTATTTTGAGCAATATAGTGATTTTTGAGACTAATTTACAATTTTCTTACTAAAAAATTCTGCATATTTTATTATATATACCGGGTGTGGCACTTAAGACGCCTCGGACCATAGCTCCTTTACGATAAAAGCTATCGAAAAAAATCTAAGAACAAAGTGGTGCATAGTTACCGTCGCTATGTTTTAAAAATATTTCTAATCATCAGTGGCGTGCCGTACTCCAGTGGCGTACCAAACTTATGTTTTTTTAAATGGAATGCCCTATTTTTTATTGCAGATTTGGAAAGTGCTCGACGAGAACTTATTTTTTTATCTAACATGTTATACCCTTCACTTTAGCGGTTTCGCTGTTATAACCCCTTCTTTCAAAATTGCGCCCCATTTTTGAGATTTTTTTGTAGAGAAACTAATTGACGCCGGCGCCTAAATTTTGAATTGAGGTACAGGTTAAGACCTCGTATACCTTCACATAATTTTTTTTCGGGTAATTTATGGAAAAATAATAATTTTTGATTGATCTTCGCATGTTGTCATTTTTTCCGAAAATTTCAAATGGCACCCCCCTAAAAAAATTACGACGTTGTACAGCCAAAACTCTAAATTTTTCATTGGTGTAAAAAAAATTACACATTGCATAACAAAATTTCGGAGAAAAAAGGAATTTCATCGCAAATGTCGGGAAACGTTTTCCGTTCCCAAGTGTGCCATGAGAAAACAAAAGATTGGTAATTGTCAAAGTACCAAAACAAATACACAAATACGGTCAACATAATAGTATGTACCTATTTATTCAACATGATATGAAAAATGCAGATTAAGAAAATTTAACAACTTAAACTAAATGTTCGAAATGACGACCTTCCTGCTGGAGGCATAACCGCAACTTCTGGTGATATACCGCAGTTCATTATTTTCGGTAATAACTGCCTTCTTTCTAACTCTCCTTGGCCGTTTCACACTTCCCGTAGTAGTAAATCTCTCCAACACTTTTTGAAACGCACGTTCATTTGGATGTGCCCTGTGCGGATATCTCGCAGCGTACACTCGTGATGCCAAGAAACAATTCTTGTTACATTCTCCAAGAATAAATATCATGTCAACCATTTCCTCTTGAGTTCGGAACATTTTTAGAACGTTTATCAAAAATGACTTATGGCTGCTACTGACGTCTAATAATTTACTTTGACAATTACCAATCTTTTAATTTCTCATGGCACACTTGGGAACGGAAAACGTTTCCCGACATTTGCGATGAAATTCCTTTTTTCTCCGAAATTTTGTTATGCAATGTGTATTTTTTTTTTACACCAATGAAAAATTTAGAGTTTTGGCTGTACAACGCCGTAATTTTTTTAGGGGGGTGCCATTTGAAATTTTCGGAAAAAATGACAACTTGCGAAGATCAATCAAAAATTATTTTTTTGCCATAAATTACCCGAAAAAAAATTATGTGAAGGTATACGAGGTCTTAACCTGTACCTCAATTCAAAATTTAGGCGCCGGCGTCAATTAGTTTCTCTACAAAAAAATCTCAAAAATGGGGCGCAATTTTGAAAGAAGGGGTTATAACAGCGAAACCGCTAAAGTGAAGGGTATAACATGTTAGATAAAAAAATAAGTACTCGTCGAGCACTTTCCAAATATGCAATAAAAAATAGGGCATTCTATTTAAAAAAACATAAGTTTGGTACGCCACTGGAGTACGGCACGCCACTGATGATTAGAAATATTTTTAAAACATAGCGACGGTAACTATGCACCACTTTGTTCTTAGATTTTTTTCGATAGCTTTTATCGTAAAGGAGCTATGGTCCGAGGCGTCTTAAGTGCCACACCCGGTATATGAAACATCTTTATTCACAGACATAATTTTTTACATTAATATTTACATATTACACTTATGATGAACTGTCAAGGGCTATCGAGATATTTTATTATTAAGCCTGTATTTTCGATTTTTTGAAGGTAAATTTTTGATTATTTGGCCTAAATATTTTTTATTTTGAGCTAAATTTTCGATTTAATTGTTAAAATTTTCGACGGTTTGGTCCGCATTTTTTATTTTTCCCGCCGAATTTTTAATTTTTAGATTTTTAACGTGTATTTTAATTTTTTGATCTTTTGCCCCAACTATTCTTTATTTTGACCTATATTTTCGAATTAATTCTTAAAATTTTTGATTTTTTGGTCCGCATTTTTGATTTTGCGGGCCAAATTTTTCATTCCAGTTCCAAATTTTTGAATTGATTTAGGTATATCTGTAATTTGAGTTATTGATTTATGTGCGAGATTTTTTTTTATTTTTTCCGGTATTTTCGAGTTTTGTTTGTTAAAATTTTCATTTTTTTAGTCTGCTAGTCTACGCCCAAGTTTTCATGTACTGTCTAAATTTTCCGACTTTCTGACCAACATGACAGATTTTTATTATTTTTTTAAAATCTTTTGACCTAAATTTTTCTTTATTTTGACCTAACTTTTCGATTTTATTGTTAAAATTTTTGATTTTTTGGTCCGCATTTTTCGTTTAGTCCACATTTATTATCTTTAGGCCCGAGTTTCGATGTTTTCAAATTTTTGGCCAACATTGTAGATTTTTATTTTTCTTATCTTTTGCCCTAAATTTTTATTAATTTTCGTTTAATTGATTGACACTGGAGGCGTTTACTTCGAGATACATTTGTAATTATAAATAAAACACTTTCTTTGTTAAATCGTGTGATATTAACAAAGAAAGTCTTTTATTTATAATTTTCTTTTATTTTCTTATATTTTTCTTTTCTTGGTCCACCATTTTTATTTTTAGGCCAGAATTTTAGATTTTTGGTTTAAATTTTTCATCGTATATTTTAGATTTTTGGTCTATTTTTTTATCCTGTATTTTACATTTTTTAACTTAGATTATTGATTTAATTTCGTATTTTTATTTTATTTTTTGGCTATTATTTTCGAACTTCTGGTCCAGCGGCGACTCGTGGATTTACGTAGGGGAGGCAAAGACAAAGATGTCGCTTGCGCTGCACTACCTACTCTAATAGAGGAAGCAAATATTCCGTTCCTTTTTTGGTCAAATTTTCTTCTGTTGCCTAACAGCTGAACATCCACGAGCCGCCGCTGTTCTGGTCTGAAACTTATTTTTGGTGGCTGAAAGTGGCAAATCATTTTTCTTTTGCTTGTATTTTCAATTTTTTGGTCTGCAGTTTTATTTTTCGATCAGGTTTTTGACCTTTTGTCCTAAATTTAGACAAAATATCGAAAACTCAGGCCTAAAATAAAAAATGCAGACAAAAAATCGAACAAAACTCGAAAATACCGGAAAAAGAATCTCGCATATAAATCAATAATTCTTTATTTTGGCCTACATTTTCGATTGGTTTGTTGAAATTTTCGATATTTCCATATTTTCGGTTCTCCGTTTTGGTCAATTTTTTTGATTTTTTGTCCTTTATTTTATATTTTTTAACCTGAATTATTTATTTTTACGCGGAAATTTTTTATTTTTCGCGGATTATTTTTTTGGGGGTCAAAGTTTTTGATTTTTGTCCCTTATTTTAGATTTTGCCACCCACATTTTTGAATTTTTTGACCTGTATTTTTAAGGGTTTTGTATTAATTTCAGGTTATTTATTTAATTTTATATTTTTTGTTTTCGTAGGTTTTCATTTAAAAATGGGGTTTATTTTTAGATAAAATTAATTTACTTTGATCTTTATCTGGAAAATATAGTCTTCGGGATTTATGTTAAGGAATTATTTGATTTTTAAATATTTGTGGGAATTTTGGATTTTTTGCATCAAACAATGAAATGTCTAATTTAGATTTTTTATCCGATCTAAACTTATATAATATTAGACTTCATTCATTATACGTTTAAGGCAGCGGCGGCTCGTGGATCTTTATAGAGGAGGCTACGACAGAGATGCCGCTCGTCCTGTACTACTTACTCTTAATAGGAAGCAAATATTTTTTAATTAATTCTGAAAACACTTGATCTAGGAAGATAAATCGTTCTTTGTTTCTTCAAAAAAGGAGGGGGGTATTGAAGAAGTGGCCCTACCAGCCACATGTTTCACGAGCCGCCACTGTTCATGGTACCCGTGTTTTCCATTCGATGCCAGAACAGAAATGCGAGAATGTTGTCTCGGCAAATACTTTGTCGAGTATGATTTTTTTCACGAGAGAGAATATACGACTTGAAGATATTTGCGATAGAAAATGCAAAATCACTACTAACGGAAAATTTCCATCGATTCGCACGCAATATTCACGAAATACTGATGGTTGCGTGGCGTGCGCGTGCGTATAAAACACGCCACAGAAGTCACAAAGGCGCATAAAGGCAAACGAATTTTTTTTATACGACAGAGATATAAATGCACTACATTTTCATCATAGTCGAATAAGGGTAAAATTGAGTAATTTTTAGGAATGTCCTAATATATCATCAAATCGATTAAAATTTCATACTTACTTGACATTTAATTTTTTTATTATGTGAACTAATACCTAAATGGTTCTATTTAATACACTTATTTGTAACTGAGGTATATCTTAAAATAAATAAATTATTAAACCGCTCCATTGTTAACTTGCAACATGAAATTATTAAAAATTAAACCAAGCGCGCATGGACGTATTTCATTCAAATTGAATGTTATATTTGTGCTTATTGCTTACCGATTTAATGTTTATATGCGGTTGTTTTGTTGAAAAATGTATTTTACCCTTAATTAGGATGTCTACTATAAAGTTATCAACACTAATGATTTTTTTTTGGACTTTGAAAATTGAATTTTGTCCCGCTAGATTAGCATTCTGGCCCACTGTGCGCCGTCCTGAATCACCACCAACTCTGTGCGTGCCCCTAAACATACGCCGCCCCATACCATAACTGAGCCTCCACCAAAAGAGACAGTAGGACTAAAATTAAATGGTGCATTTTGTTCTCCTTGACGTCGATACAATCCTTCCCTACCGTCAATCGAATTTACGCAGAAACGGCTCTCATCCGTAAACAAAACATGACCCCATTGGTCATAATTCCAATGCTGGTATTCTCGAGCGAAGTCTAGTCGCGCTACTCGATGTCGTCTCTGAAGTTTTGGGGCTTTTATTGGCACATACGACTTCAAACTAACTTCTTTAAGTCTTCTTCTTACTGAACGTTCACTTATTTTGGTTCCACGAACTTCTTCCAGTACGTTTCTTGTTTGAACTGCAGTTTGACGTCTGTTTCGCAGTGTTTGCAACGCTATAAATCGATCACCTATGGCAGTGGTTGAGCGTTTTCTACCCTGACCTCGTCTTCTGACATACAATCCAGTCTGTCTCCAACGGGTAACACTGCGATGGATCGTTGATTTTGATTTTCCAAACATTTGGGCAACCTGTCGGAAGGTCCGACCATTTTCGATAATTTCTATTGCCCTAGCGATATCAGTCGGTGCTAAATCACCCATTATTAACTGGTTGATAACCAAATTGAGGATAGTTAATAAAAAAAAAAAACAAATTCGAACGATAACTTATTAAAAAATACGAACTTTTGTCCAAAGAAAACACGCGTTTCAAATGTAAGGCAACACTTAACACAATACAATACAACTTAAGGGCAGGTGACCCCTACCTATTTTCGTGCGGTAGATTGGGTGTAGCTCGTTTATTGTAAGATGTGAACATACCGATTTAAGATATATTGTTAATGACTGTTCACTCTACCTTTTGCAAGAAAAAAAAAAGTAAACAAATTACTAATAAACAATATAGGATTTTCGTGCATTTTTAAATTTCTGTAAAAGTTAGAATGTACAATGTTTTTTTATATGTACGTTGCTATAATACCTAGGAGGTCAGCAATTTTTAGTTAAAATATGGTTAATATTTAATTAGTTATTGAATTATTTCTTAAATTTTATAAACAAATTTTGACAATTTTTATAATTTCTAGAAATATATAGCATTCTAGGTTATACGAATGTACTGATTGCCTAGGTAGTTGGTTTATGTTGATATTTTTTTAAACCGCTGGATAAAATATGATTTTTTAACATTGTATGTCAACAAAGTATAGTTTCATTTTTTTATAAATCGAGTGAGAATGCAATTGTTATTTGGGTTGCCTATACTACCAATTCTAATGAAACGTGCGATTTGGTGGGGGATAGGGAGGTCCATGGAATAACGGGGAGGCGCATGGAATAACGGTCTGGTGGTGTGCTGTAAACAAATTTTAATTTTATTTGTGAATACGTGAATGCGTGAATGCGAAACCGTTGAGAACGGAAAACGCGAAAACAGATTGAGGCACATGTTTGTACTTCCCCGATACGTGAATCATGAGAATGGGATCATTAACACATACACATGTGTGTTCGCGCGCTGTTATTCACACTTTTTTTACATTTGTATATTTTTAAAGAATATTATTTTTATTAATATACCCTGGGCCAAAGAAATGGTACAAGTAGTTTTGTACTCATATATCTTCGTGAGTTATTAATATTTTTAAATAATTGATATAATACTGAAATGCATGGACTATTTATATAGAGCAAAAGTACTTCATCTTATCTATAAAAATCGGACTATTCACAGTTATATTGATTATTTAAAAATATTAATAACTCACACAGATATGACAGTACAAAACTACTTGTAGCGTTTTTTTTGCCCAAAAACTACCAAATATCAACACCGTTGCACAAGGACTCGAGATATGGTAGCACCCTTAACCAAACATTTGTAACAACAATGGTTGGTAGTAATTCCAATAAATAGTCATCTGTTGTCACTCGCATTTTTTTAAATTTTAAACATTTATTTTTAATTAAACCGCATATAAAATCCATATTTAAATCATTTTTCTGCAGCCGACCCGAAAATAACACTTTCGGTATGATTTATTAAATCGAAAGTACCACTATACATTTTTGTATAATTCAATATTAGTCGTGGTATTAGCCAGGAAACTAGTTGTTTCAAAAAGTAATTTGTTAATTGTAGTCGTATTCATACGACTAATCATCTACAGCAAGTTTGGCATTTTTGATTTCTTATTATTAACATTAATAAAAGTATGTGACTTATTTTTTCTTTATTAAAAATATATATAAACAAACTTATGTATTTTTCATTGACATATTTTAATTTATTACATGAATATTTCAAATAATAATAATAAATATATTTCAGCATTTTATAGTGCATAAAATCCTCTCTTTACTGATAATAAAATACACTGGGGAAAAAAAATGAAGCACTTTAAATTCGTGAAATTTCGACCATTTTCAAACCACCATAACTCGGCGTTTTTTGAATCGATTTTGATGAATCTTTAAGGGCGAAAAACTTTGAAGTGTCTTCTTTAAAGTCATGCATACGAACTAAAGCGTAACTTCTACCGCCCCTCTCTAGCACCCCTGTGAAAAAAAAATCAGGAAACCATGTCCAACTTTGACGATGTCTATGGAGTTGGAAATTTTTTTTCGACTCGATCCACCATAAAGGCATTAAAATTTGATCAATTCCCGATGCGGGACTCGAAGAACAAAGTTTCTACGACGATTGGGCACTAAGTTATGGGTGTTTAAAAAAAGGGCATTTTGGGGTCTTTTTATTATTTCGTTTGGAGGGGCGTAGAGCCCTCTCTTTGAGTGGGGGATAAACTTTCTCAAAGAGGACACATTTTGCTTTTTATTTCTCAAAAGATAGTCGAAATTGGTTAAATACAAGCCGAGTTATGACCATTTTAAAATTACCTAAATTTTTACAAATCTTAAGTGTTTTATTTTTTTCCGGCAGTGTAATTTGTTTCTTTTTATTGGACGAATGGAAAAATGGACCAATGGTGGTGAGTTAGGCCCACATTTATTTCTGACCCTTCAGAGATCGTTAAAGTAAGCCTGTTTTGACCTAAAATAAAGTTTTTTGTTAATGAAGTTCTAAAGTACTAAATGCGATATTCATGATTTCGCGAAAACAATTAATGCTCGCGGATACCTCACAGAACATGCAAAGAAAATTTCATTCGTGAAAACGAAAACAATTTCGTCGAAAAACTTCGGACTTATGAGTCAAAAAACCACAAAATTCGCTTTTTTTCAAACACCAATAACTTTGTGTCAAATCGTCGTAGGAACTTCGTTATTTGAGTCCAGTGCAGGTAATTGAACACATTTCAATGTCCTTTTGTTGGATCGTGTCGACACATTTTTTCCAACTCGGTACAAGTTGCCAAAGTTGGGCGTTTTTTTGTCCAAAAACTTGTTTTTTTTTTGTTCGGGGGTTGAAGGGTTCGAAAAGTGATCATTCTAATCTGAGTTTACTCCCTTAAAGTAGAGCCAAAATGGGATTTTTTCCCGAAAGAATCATCAAATTTGGTTGAAAAGTCACTGAGTTATGTGCGAAAAACCTCAAAATGCATTTTTTTTCAAACACCCATAACTTGGTGTCAAATCGTCGTAGGAACTTCGTTCCTTGACTCCTGCAAAGGGAATTAATCAAATTTTATTGTCTTTATGATGGATAGAGTGGACAAAATTTTTCCAACTCCGTAGACATCGTCAAAGTTGGACATGGTTTCCAGAAAAAAACTTTTTTTTTCACAGGGGCATTAGAGAGGGGCGGAAGGGATTACGCTTAATTTCGCATACATGACTTTAAAGAAACCACTTCAAAGTTTTTCGCCCTCAAAGATTCATCAAAATCGATTGAAAATACGCCGAGTTATGGCGGTTTGAAAATGGTCGAAATTTCACTAATTTCAAGTGTTTAATTTTTTTTTTCAGTATTTACCTTTTATATTTATGTATACGTGTTTGTTGTTCCCTTTTTACTGCTGTATCAGGATTGGTTACTACTTTTTGCGTTTTCTACCGTTATTCTGAATATTTTGCCTTACTACCTTTCTCGGCTTTTCCGCCTATTGCCTTATTCTGACTATTTTTATTTTATTTAGTACCCAACTTCTTTGATCTGGTTATAAGCGCAAAATATTATGTATACTTATATTTTAACAAATAAAATAAAATAAATAATTTATCTCTCTTTAATTTGCCACATTCAGCCCCAGCTATCGTTGGGGGCACCCCGACTTCCAAGCAAACAGAAATAATGACGCCACAACACAAATCAGAGAAAGGGGAAGTCCCTGTAGAGTGACGTTTTTAAATAATAAAATGTATTGATCAACTGATAATTTTCGTTAAAAAAAAACACTAAGAGCGCTGATAATATCAAATCAGATAAACTAACACCACAAAAATAATTATATATGATGAAAAAAACACAAGTTTTGGTATTGCCGTCAAGAACGCATAAACATGTCGGCTCCAATTTATTGAGGCGTGGTCACTCCATGCTTGGGGGCGTGTGTTATATTTTTTTTCGTCCTCGATCGCGAAATCATGCAAACCGAAACATTACCCTAAACAGTGAAAGTTGTGTTGCCTATAGTTGTACTAATTTGATTTAATCCCCCTCTAGTGGACCGTTTAAAGTACTTCCGATGGGTACCGACCCGTTAAAGAGATGTCAACATGTAATTATAAGTCGCAAGTTTTAACTAATGTTTAAAAAAATGACATATGGTAGTAGGAAATGCGACGCCAGTAAAAAAATAAATTTAATGAATAAAATTAAATGTTGTATCCGTTCCTTTAATTTTGCCGGTGTGTGTATATTATCGATGAGCGGAAACGTTAATTCACGAGCGACGTAGGAGCGAGTAGATTAATTTCGCGAGTCGATAATGATATTTTATCGTCGTGTGTAAAATTATTTTTTTTTTCTATAGCAGATTTTAAAGGCAGAGAAAGGCAGAAAATATTTTTTATTAGAAACGTCAAAATTAATTTATTTTAATTATTTTTTCCGTAAAAGTAGGCGAAATGCGTATGATATTTCTCTTTTTGTCTGGGGCGACGCGACGCGACGAAGAGACTAGAGCGGGCTCTGGCCACCCTGACATTTATAAAAAGAAACAATTTATTGTCAACAGTCAGTGGCGGTTTCAAAGGGGGGGTAATCGGGTAATTACCCCCCCTAAGATTTTTTCGCTTAACAATTTTTATTGTTAAAAATTACCGATATTCCATATTCCAAACAAATAATATAACCGGTAAATTTTTCCAACGCTTTAAAACGTTGGAAAAGGATAGGGAGATTTCATGGAACAGGTGTATGCAGTGGCGGCTCGTGGAACATTTGGATGGTAAAGCCACTAACATATAATATAATAATGCACAGTGGGTCAAAAAAAACGGTACAAATAGTTTTGTACTGTTATATCTTCGTGAGCTATTAGTATTTTAAAATAATTAAGACAACAGTGAACAGCCCAATTTTTACAGATAAGATGAAGTACTTTTGCTCTAAAAAAAATAATACTTAAACTTGTGTCCGGAGCAGTAGCGGCTCTAGGAAAATTTTGACGGTGGAGCCACTTAGCACACACAATATATCTCACCGTCTCATTTTTTTAGGAAAGAAAAATCGATCAAAAGAACCACACAAAAAAAAGACGAAAAATAGCATGCATTAAATCTGTAATACCTTTCTTCGTCCACGGAAATCAATCAAACGACGAATTGTATTTTGTAACCTTATCTACATCTCCTTAACCTCTTAGCCACGGCTGAATTTTGCACGGGGCTGTTTCTCTGTACGGCAGAGTTCAATTTGAAAATCGCATCCGCGAAAGCCATTATTGTGGCGCATAGTGTAATACTTTAAGAATTTAAAACTTATTTTTGATTAAAAAACGGAAAATTATTTTTTATCTTATCTATATCCCTTTAATGACTACCGAAAGGAAAAAAATGAAAAATTAGAAGATTTAAAACGTTGAGTTGTGGTAAGTTATTTTATTTGAGTTTATTTTGTGTAATGGCTTGTTAGTTGACCTAAGTTACTCTTTATTTTGACGTGTCTCGCATTGTAAATATAATGCAAAAGACCAACTCTTATCTTATCTTAAAGAATTTGCAAAATCTTTCCTTTCGTTCAAGAATTATCCTCAAAAAACTACAAATTTATTTTTTTCTGTCTTATCTGCATCTATTCGGCGAGTACAAGTTATCTTAAATAAATGATTTTTTTGGTCCTGTGCATTTATTCGATGAGTAGAAATACTTTTCAGGAGGAATTTTTAAAATCGACCATTTTGTTCAAGAGCTATCTTCTCAAAACCACAGAACTATTGAGCAATTATTTTTTTGTATATACACATACTTTGCTGAAAGATTTTTCAATATATGTTTATCCGTTCAAGAGTTGTCTTTATTAATTTCGTAACCCGTAATAAAATTACATAAAATTTGCCATATTTTGAAGTTTAGTTCATCACAATTGAACAATAGTGCAATTTAAAAAAATCAAAATCTTGGAAATTTAAAAACTGCATTTTTTTCATTTCGTGTTAATTTCACGAGAAAATATTGTAATCCGTTTTAAAATAACAGTAAATTGGCCATATTTTGACGTTTAAATAATTAAAATCGGACTACGCATTCGGCAGGTGTAAAATTCCAAAAATTAAAATCGCGTTTTTTAAATTCTGGAAATTTAAAAAATTGCAATTTTTTACATTTTGCGTTAATTTCGCGAGAAAATATATAAATCCATTTTAAAATAACACTAAATTCGACATATTTTGAAGTTTAAATAATTATAATCGGACAACGCGTTCGGCAGGTGTGCAATTTCAAAAATCGAAGTTTCGATTTTAAAAAGTGAGATTTTTGCATTTTGTGTTAATTTCACGAAAATGTTTTGTAATCCGTTTTAACATTACACTAAATTTGCCACATTTCGACGTGTTTAAATCATCAAAATCGGGCGACGCATTCGGCAGGTGTGTAAGTTCAAATATCAAAATCGCGACAAAAATTTCAAATTTAACGATGGCTACTTTTAACTGTCAAAAATAATAATTTTGAGCTACAAAAAATGACAATTTTCAACCTCCGAAAACTACAATCTTGAAATGCCAAAATTGATCATTTTCAACAACCAAAAACTTATATTTTCAACTGCTAAACATGGCAATTTTCAACTGCCAAAAACCACAATTCCCAACTGTCAAAAATGTCAAATTTCCAACTGCAATCAATTACCGTTTCAACTGTCAAAAACTGTGATTTTTATCTGCTTACAATGACCATCTGCTTACTGGCAGAAATGACAATTTTTTGGCTATTTTCAGTTGCCAAAAGTAATTTGAGCTACCAAAAATGACAATTTTCAACCCCCAAAAACTACAATCTTGAAATGCCAAAATTGATTTTCAACAACCAAAAACTTATATTTTCAACTGCTAAACATGGCAATTTTCAACTGCCAAAAACCACAATTCCCAACTGTCAAAAATGTCAAATTTCCAACTGCAATCAATTACCGTTTCAACTGTCAAAAACTGTGATTTTTATCTGCTTACAATGACCATCTGCTTACTGGCAGAAATGACAATTTTTTGGCTATTTTCAGTTGCCAAAAGTAATTTGAGCTACCAAAAATGACAATTTTCAACCCCCAAAAACTACAATCTTGAAATGCCAAAATTGATTTTCAACAACCAAAAACTTATATTTTCAACTGCTAAAAATGGCAATTTCAACTGCCAAAAACCACAATTTCCAACTGTCAAAAATGACACTTTTCTGAAATAATTTTTAATATCTGCCATTTTGTTCAAGAGTTATGCTTTTAAAACCGCAAAAAAATGAACGACGAATTTATTGTTTTATCTTATCTACATCAATTCAGTGAGCACAATATTTTGCCGGAAGAATTTTTAAAATCAGATTATCCGTTACACGAGTTATCCTCAAAAAAAGAACGACGGGTAACACTTTGCTGGATGAATTTTTAAAATGTGGCCATTCTTTCAAACAATTGAACGACGAATTTATTTTTTGTTTTTATCTGCATCTATTCGATGAGTGAACAACACATTGCACCAAGAATTTTCAAATTCTGGTGATGCGTTTAAGAGTTTTTTTTTGCATATAACATTGTGTTTGTGGGACTTCCAGGAACGAAGATATGCTAAATAACTTTAGTCATAAATAGTCCTTAGATCGACTGGAAACGCCTACAAAACGAGTAAAAAACAGTTTTTAGCCACTGGGTGTATGAGAGCGGAAGCACCAGTTTATTTATATTTTTTTTTATTACCCCCCCTAGACTAGTTGGTTGGAAACGCCCTTGTCAACAGTTCGCACCAAAAGTTATGCGCTAATAGAATCATGTGTGAAAATGAAGAAATCCTGCCCGTAGACGTAGAAGAAGAGGCATCTGCGGCTGTAAATAAATTATTACCGCAAAAATCACGAATAATTTACGAGAAAGAATACAAGTGTTTCCAAAAATGGAAAAGCGGAAAAAATATCACTAATGCGAGTGAGAAGGTGCTTTTAGCAAATTGATCTGAAAAATCGAAAATAGTTAAACCATCGACATTATGGTCCTACTACTCAATGTTAAAGTGTACCCTAATAGTAGACGAAAATTGTGACATTTCAAAGTAAGTAATATCAGGCAACCAGCAAAGTTCGTGCGGTTTTTCATGGCAATCTGTATTTAAAAAACCGAACGAACTTTTTTGCTTACTTAATAGATCTAGCGAGGGCGTTGTATGTATAATAAAACATTGAATATTTGCAGATACACTAAACTGATTTCATTGTTAAAGAAATTGAGCGATGGGTATAAGCCTAAAAAGTCTAAAATTTTTGAAACAGAAGGTGTCATTAACTTTTTAAAAGAAGCTTCAGATGACGAATTTCTGTTTATGAAGGTAAGATTTTTTTAACAATTGGTTTGAATAATGTGTGTAATTCGAATTTGGAATTTCAGGTTGTTGTTATAATGGGTTTATATGGGGCGTGCCAGTCAGATGAATTATACAAGTTAGAAGTTCTTCATGTTGATGATCGAAAATCGGTCATAGTCGTTTCTCTAATTGATACTATAACTAAGAAAGATCGGTCGTTTTTTATTATCGACAACGAAAGTGGAGTTAGTGTTTTAGAAATTGTGAGAAAATATGTCGCCTTGCGGCCTACAAACGTTCCTCGCAAGAAATTTTTCGTTAATTATAGGAACAAAAAGTGTACCGTGCAATCTGTAGGGATAAATACATTCTATAAGGTCCCTAAAAAGATTGCAGAGTTCATGAAGCTACCAAATCCAGAAATGTACACTGGACATTGCTTCCGTCGCTCTGCAGCTACAATGTTAGCGAACTATGGCGTAGATTTGGTGACAGTCAAGCGCATCGGCGGATGGAAATCATCCTCCGCAGCGGAAACGTATACAGAGGAATATGTAGCCAGTAAGATTGCCTTTTCAAAACAGCTATTTAGCGGAATAGAAACGCAAAAAAGTATAAACAGTGATTCTGCTTCAAATATAAACATTTCCGGCAATGCAAATTGTACTATTATTCTTAATATAAACCCACAAAATGAATAAAATGTATTAGTTGCAAGTTTTATAAATAACTGACATTTGTAATAGTTACATATATACGTGTTAATAATTCACTGTTTCCTATCGTGAATTTCTGCCGCTGGGCGACTGGCGTCGTGGCCACGCCCACATGGCATAAACTAAAGTACTTTATCTACCCTTGCTGTTAAAGTATTACTTTATCTACTCTTACGTGTACAATGACATTTGATCTACTATTTGTTGAGTTGATAAAAGCATACTTTAACATGTGCTGTAGAAAAAATGGCATTTTTATAATTTATACAAAATTATAATTAAAGTTATTAAAATATACCGGGTGTGGCACTTAAGACGCCTCGGACCATAGTTCCTTTACGATAAGAGCTATCGAAAAAAATCTAAGAACAAAGTGGTGCATAGTTACCGTCGCTATGTTTCAAAAATATTTCTAATCATCAGTGGCATGCCGTACTCCAGTGGCGTACTAAACTTATGTTTTTTTAAATGGAATACTCTATTTTTTATTGCAGATTTGGAAAGTGCTCGACGAGTACTTATTTTTTTATCTAACATATTATACCCTTTACTTTAGCGGTTTCGCTGTTATAACCCCTTCTTTCAAAATTGCGCGCCATTTTTGAGATTTTTTTGAAGAGAAACTAATTGACGCCGGCGCCTAAATTTTGAATTGAGGTACAGGTTAAGACCTCGTATACCTTCACATAATTTTTTTTCGGGTAATTTATGAAAAAAAAATAATTTTTGATTGATCTTCGCATGTTGTCATTTTTTCCGAAAATTTCAAATGGCACCCCCCTAAAAAAATTACGGTGTTGTATAGCCAAAACTCTAAATTTTTCATTGGTGTAAAAAAAATTACACATTGCATAACAAAATTTCGGAGAAAAAAGGAATTTCATCGCAAATGTCGGGAAACGTTTTCCGTTCCCAAGTGTGCCATGAGAAAACAAAAGATTGGTAATTGTCAAAGTAAATTATTAGACGTCAGTAGCAGCCATAAGTCATTTTTGATAAACGTTCTAAAAATGTTCCGAACTCAAGAGGAAATGGTTGACATGATATTTATTCTTGGAGAATGTAACAAGAATTGTTTCTTCGCATCACGAGTGTACGCTGCGAGATATCCGCACAGGGCACATCCAAATGAACGTGCGTTTCAAAAAGTGTTGAAGAGATTTACTACTACGGGAAGTGTGAAACGGCCAAGGAGAGTTAGAAAGAAGGCAGTTATTACCGAAAATAATGAACTGCAGGTTCTGGAGGCAGTTATTGAAGATCCTCATACCAGTATCCGTGATATTAGTAGGAATCACGATATTTCAACGCGATCCGTACATCGGTTCTTAAAAAGTACAAATTCCGTCCATTTAAGATTCAACTGCACCAAGAATTGCAACCTCAAGATTTTCATACGAGGCAAGATTTCTGCATGTGGGCTATCAACAAAATTGAGCAGGAGGAATCATTTCTTATGCGCGTATTATTTTCTGATGAAGCAACGTTCCATAGAAATGGGCATGTCAATCGCCACAACTACCATTATTACGCCGATGAAAACTCACAAGCCATGCGAATGATAAACCACCAGCAAAGATGGTCGCTGAATGTTTGGGGAGGCATACTTGGAGAACACCTTTTGGGTCCTTATTTCATCGAGGGGCACCTGAACGGCAACAGTAATTTGAGGTTCCTTCGCGACGACTTGGATAATCTCTTGGAAAATGTCCCTCTAGCCGCTCTTCGACAGATAGTTTTCCAGCACGATGGAGCTCCTGCACATAATAGCTGTGTCGTTCGGGAATTTCTCGATGAAACGTTTCCGGACTCCTGGATTGGTCGTGGGGGTCCTGTGAGGTGGCCGCCAAGATCACCAGACCTCACTCCCCTTGACTTCTTCCTTTGGGGCCATATCAAAGACGAGGTTTACAGGACGGTACCAACTACTGTCGAGGATATGAGGGAGAGAATCCGCGCGGCTTTCCGCGGTATATCACCAATTAAGTCCTTAGGGCAGTGTCTAGAGCCTGTGAGTCGAAGTTGCGGTTATGCCTCCAGCAGGAAGGTCGTCATTTCGAACATTTAGTTTAAGTTGTTAAATTTTCTTTATCTGCATTTTTCATATCATGTTGAATAAATAGGTACATACTATTATGTTGACCGTATTTGTGTATTTGTTTTCTCATGGCACACTTGGGAACGGAAAACGTTTCCCGACATTTGCGATGAAATTCCTTTTTTCTCCGAAATTTTGTTATGCAATGTGTATTTTTTTTTACACCAATGAAAAATTTAGAGTTTTGGCTGTACAACGCCGTAATTTTTTTAGGGGGGTGCCATTTGAAATTTTCGGAAAAAATGACAACATGCGAAGATCAATCAAAAATTATTTTTTTTCCATAAATTACCCGAAAAAAAATTATGTGAAGGTATACGAGGTCTTAACCTGTACCTCAATTCAAAATTTAGGCGCCGGCGTCAATTAGTTTCTCTACAAAAAAATCTCAAAAATGGGGCGCAATTTTGAAAGAAGGGGTTATAACAGCGAAACCGCTAAAGTGAAGGGTATAACATGTTAGATAAAAAAATAAGTACTCGTCGAGCACTTTCCAAATCTGCAATAAAAAATAGGGCATTCCATTTAAAAAAACATAAGTTTGGTACGCCACTGGAGTACGGCACGCCACTGATGATTAGAAATATTTTTGAAATATAGCGACGGTAATTATGCACCACTTTGTTCTTAGATTTTTGTCGATAGCTTTTATCGTAAAGGAGCTATAGTCCGAGGCGTCTTAAATGCCACACCCGGTATAATAATAATTTTAAATAATTACATTGTCAAACGACACGAAAATATTATTTCAGAGACGTACAGACTGAAGAAGACTGGCTGAAAGACCTCCGGTCGATAGCCAATTAAGAATTGCGGAAAAACATAAATTTTTATATGTATGTATATACAGGGTGTTTCAGAGCTCTGGGAACGGTCAATCATGTGCTTATTTTTCAAAATTTCGAAAAATGTTTTATACAAAAGTTGTGCAGAATAGTAAGCTGCACGCCCTAAAAATATTTAAATTTATACAGGGTGTCTCATAACAAAGTTACAGACCAAACTTATGTTTTTTTAAACGGAACACCCTGTATATTTTAGCATTTTTGGATTCCTTGTTACTTGGAGATTAAAATAACTTAGGGTTCGGCGATTGAAACCGGGCCGTTTTCGTGACATTCAGTTGTTTATACAAAAATTTGAACAAAATTGTTAAAGTACTGCCCTGAAACTAATAAAGATAATTCATTCTAATTTAGTGGTAAAGTTTAATTGAACTTTAGTCTTCAAAATTACTCTCCAAACCAAAACATAACTCAGCGTATTATACAGGGTGATTCGCAAACTGGATAATTTCTATTTTTTTCAAATGGAACACCCTATATATTATTTCATAATTTGAAAGTTCATTAAGTAAGCTTTCGTTTCATATGAGGTTTCATATATCTGAAGTCGATGGTTACTCTAATATTTCAAAATTCGTTGATAATTTGCATGTTTTTATTATAAGTTTTAAAATCTAGGTACCAATCATTTTAAATTAAAAAAAAAAACAGATGACAATAGTTACTACATTGATCTCAAAAATATATTTTACCATTTAAGTTGTGATCTCAGTTCATAATTATGAATTTTTCCGAAGAGGAATTGGTTGACATGATTTTCATTCTTGGGGAATGTCGCAAAAACGGTCTATTTCCTTCGTGAGTGTATAGAGCCCGGATAGCGCTGTCCATGCACGATACACGAAATTCTTCTTGCCGTGTCCACAACAAGAAGCATTTCGAAGAGTACAAGAGCGATTTGAGGCTACAGGTAACGTTAACTATGCACAACCTGCGCAAATTAATTCTGTACTTAACTAAGGCAACGAATTCCTGGTTTTGACACCGGTTATTTAAAATCCTTAATTATTTTTATCCGAATTAAATACTCGGTTGGATATTAGTCGGCCTTCAGCACATAGACTTGTGAAAAAACATAAATTTCATCGTTACCACATACACTTACAACAGCTTGAGTCTGTCACTGTGCCCTTAATACTCTGGAAAACAATAAACATTTTAGTTTATTTTGTGCTGTTTACTGATGAGGCTACATTTCATAATATAGGCAAGTTGAACAGACATAATCTTCATTATTATTATTAGGAGCACAATCCTTATTTTGCAAGGACACTAAATAATCAAAAACGATGGAGATGGAATGTATGGGGTGCTTCTTTGAAGGCAGCCTGAATGGGGAAGTGTTTAAACAATTTCTTAGGAATCATTTCAGATCTGAATCTAGGAATTATTTATATAAGTACCTACTTGATGTACCACTCAACGTAATAAGAGATATATATGAACAAATGTTCAGAGAAATTGAATTGCATCAATCGGATCGTCAGTTTCAGCATATATTTTGGCGGTGGTCAGAAAATGAGCCTGTTCAAGAATAGGAACACACTCGTGTGATTTTTGGTGCCACCTGTAGTCCATTTCTGGCACAGCGTTTCTGCAACAGTTGGTAAAAGATGACGGTCATAAATTTCCCTTGGCCTCGGCAGCGTTGGAAACTTCGGTTTATATCGATGATATCTTAACTGGTGCAGACACAGAGTCGGAGGTTATGGAGTTGCGTCATCAATTAATTTCGTTGTTACAATTAGGTGGATTTGAACTTGGAAAATGGTCTACTTCGCAGGAGATGGTACCGTCTATTTCGACTTCGGAGCTACAGGAGGTTCCAGGTATGGACGTCTCTCCCATTAAGGTTTTAGGATTAAATTGGAATTCCAAGAGTGATAATTTTTGTTATGTTATTCAAGTTGATAACGAAAAGGCGAGTAAGCGCGGTATACTTTCTAAGGTTGCACGGATCTATGATGTAAATGGATACCTCGCGCCATTTGTTTTCGCACTTAAAGCTTTCTTACAACGACTTTGGTTGTTGAAGATAGATTGGGACGACACATTGCCTGATGATGTCCTTCAGCACTAGAATCACATCGTAGAGGAATTGCCATTATTGGAGAAAATCGCTACATAATGTCCTCGGTGACAACTAGAGCGCGGCTCATTGGGTTTTCAGATGCAAGTTCGGTTGGAATGGGTGCCGTGGTTTATCTGCGCCTAGAAGTTGGTTCACAGGTGAAAATGAGTATCATTGCAGCTAAGACTCGAGTTGCACCCTTGAAAACCTAGACTATTCCAAGATTGGAGCTTGGTGCTGTTTGTTTATAGTCGAAGCTCTTGGCTTCAGTTAAAATTTCTCTATCATCGCTAGAATTAGATCCTCCTATTTGTTTCTCGGATTCATCCATCGCCCTTGCGTGGATAAAAACCTCGCCTCATCGATTTGTCGCTAATCGTGTGATGCAGATTCATGAATGTTTACCAGACGCACTTTAGAGACTCGTTCCCGGTAATGATAATCCAGCGGATGCTGCTAGTCGAGGATTGTTACCGTCGGAGTTATTGGAACACTAGCTTTGGTGGGACGGACCGAGCTTCCTATATGAGAAGGAAGATGCATGGCCTAGGAATTTATTAGAAATTCCCTCGAAATTGCCAGAAATAAAGGAGCACTGTCTTAATTTGTCAGTTTCTTCAGTCAATAGTTTGGAATTTATTGAATTAATTAATCGTACTTCGTCGTTATTAAAATTACAAAGAATTGTCGCATATGTGAAACGATTTGTATTTATATTAAAATGGAAGATGAACAAGATTGATAATAGCAAGTTACCCGTAGGTCCCTTATCGGCTCGGGAATATAATGACGCGTTGCAATTTGTTGTTAAAGTGACTCAGGCGCATTATTTGAGCGCTGAGATCAGTTCTATTAATAAGAACAAATTATGTTCTAAGCGTTATCGTAATTTGTCGCCATTTGTCAACCCCCCAGGGTTTCGTCAGGGTGGGGGGTAGATTAAAATGGGGAAAAAATCCGGAAGGCGCACGTCATCCTTTGTTGATTCCTCGGGAGAGTCGTTTGGCAACCTGACTTGTTGACTATTTTCATCTCTACTCGGCCCATGGAGGGCCACAATTAGTACAGTCATTGTTGCATCGTCAATTTTGGATTCCAAATGCGCGTGACTTAATTAGAAAATGTATTTTTCAATGTTTGATTTGTTACCGTTTCCAATCTACGCCGATACAGCCTCAAATGGCTGATCTTCCTAACTATCGTGTACAACCCACTCGATGTTTTTTGCATACGGGTATTGATTTTGATGGACCCTTTTTTGTTAGGGTGTCCAGTTTACGCACCGCTAAAATTGTTAAGTGTTACCTCGCTGTCTTTGTTTGTATGGTAACTAAAGCACTACATTTTGAAGTGGTAACCGATCTTACTACAAACAGTTGTCTAGCCGCTCTAGACAGATTTATAGCTCGTCGCGGGTTACCAAGCCACATCTATTCAGATCAAGGTCGAAATTTTAAAGGAGCCGCGAGAGAAATATCGGAAATTACTCGTTTTTTGGAAGCAAATAATGAAAAATTCGCTCATTATTTGGCTGAACGAAATATTGAATGGAACTTCAATCCCCCTTATGCGCCTTATTTCGGCGGGTTATGGGAGTCGGGTGTTAAATCGGTGAAGCATCACTTCAAACGAATTGTGGGATCACAAACTTTGACGTATGAAGAATTTGTTACTGTATTTACTCGGATCGAAGGCATTTTGAATTCAAGACCACTTTGCGCGCTTTCGAATTCCCCCGATGATAACTTTGATTATTTAACCCCGGGACATTTTTTGATTGGCGGTCCCATTCATGCTAGACCCGAATTAATGTATTAGAAGTTAACCTTTCGAGATTTGGTCGGCGGCAATTGACTACACAACTCGTACAGTCGTTTTGAAAGAGATGGAGTCGGGAGTATTTGCATGCGCAGATATGCCGGCCGAAGTGGGTTAAGTCATCGCACGTGCTCGCGATCGGTGATCTCGTTTTTTGGTATCGGACGGCAGTCGGAGAGATAATCCGACCTCTTACCAAATTGATACCGTTTTTTTTATTCAGATTCTTTCTGTCGAATTTGTTTAATGGCCGTTTTTTCACTTAATTTGTTTTTTTTTTGATTGGCGAAAAGCCAGTTGTTTTCAAAATACATTAATTTTGGTTGGGGGGTTATGTTCGGTGGAGATAACAGAGTCTATTTTTAACACTCCTTCTCCATGTGAACCTCGTTTTTTCATACCCCATAGATCACACATGCGCGACTTTAGTGTGCATTTTTGGAAGAAGTGAGGACATTAATTGTTCGTTCGGCAGTCGAAGGAGACGCCGATAAAAATCTTTCGGGCACTATCATAAATTGAGTCGCCAGCCACATTTTGCCGAAATTGTCATGGCCGAGAGTTCCGTCCGCAGGAGCGCGGAGCTTATACCGCGGGACCAAGCGCCAGGATTTACAACCCGAGGGCCTACGTGGTACGTGGAACGGAGACGGCACAGGTTATTGTGGGTTCCTTTTTATACCTCCCAATTGCAGCTGACCGTGAGTTTAGTCTCTGTTATAAAAGGCCGGAAACATTACCAACCCTTCTTTGAGGGATCAAAATCGACGAATCCCTTCAAGTTGTATTAATCATTGCCGTTTTATGTCATTAATTGTTATAAATGAATCACTTTAACTCTTTCATCGGTTTGTATTAATAATACCCGGCAACTATAAATAAAATCCGATTAATTACCTGAACCGTAATATGTATAACAATCAGTGAATTTCACCTACCTAAATTATATCAGAAATGAAATTTGTTATGAGTGTTATGACTATTTCAGGAAACTTCATATTTTAAATAGGAAGAATATGGATACCCTGTTTTGACGTTTGTTTGTTGCATCCCGAAATCGTCCAGGGCAAAGATCAGAACAGTTTTAATTTACGATTAGCTACCCACCGTGAGCTATTTAAAAAAATCTATTATAGTCCTATTCGAGTAAATAGTAAATTCAGTCTCTAAATGAATCCACCATGCAATTTGCCGCTTCTTTCCCTCTCCAAGTAATTTTCACTGCCCAAATATGTAAATACATCTTGTTTACGTTCACATGATAACGAGTTTCGAAAAGCACGCGTTTTGCTACTAAAATCAAAGTCTCTTACAACAAAGCTTTATCATATTTAATTGAAACTTAGTGGCGTAGTATAATCAAATAAAAATCAACATTTAAACAGTATATGAGCATAAAGATGGATCGATGATCATTAAAAAAATTGCCATCGTTGACGAATTGACGAAATGCTAATTACTATTATACACTTAATTTCAGAATGGGTATTATCGACATATATATTGTCAGTATGTTCAGCATTGAGTGCAATGTCAAATCAATGGTGTTTTTAAAACCCTTTAATGTTATGATCCTTCATGTATATTGATTTAGCGAATGCTAAAAACGTCTTTCTTAAATTAATTTAAATTGATTTGTTGAATATAAAAGAACCGTATTATTACGCAAAGGAATTAAACCAATATAATGTAGAGGTGTAAGAATATGGATTGATAAAATTGATGAGTTTTACTTAAGAATAAACACTACCGATGAAATATCCAGCGATAGCTCGGAATAATAAACAAAATTTAATAGATTTCTAATAATTGATTCATCGATCGGGCAGGCACACAATAAAGCCCTTCATCACTATTATTAGCAAGTCTAAAAGTGGAATTTTTCAATTTGAGAATTTAATTATTGGGTGAGAATGCTAATAGTATTTCAATTAAGTTTCGGGCTCACAGCGAGCGAGAGCGCGCCGAATAATACAAGAAGAACTTGTGTATAGAAGTGTCTGGTGCTCGGCCTGGATGTGACAGCCTGGCCAAGATATCACTTCTTCCAATTTTATATACCCTGATTCAATATAAAGTCTCAACAGCATCGGCAACCCTTATATATAAATAAATAGGAAACGGATCCCCCTCTCCACAGCAGCTCGCCCTTCAAGAGAAATACCGAAGGGAAAACCGAAAAACCAATCGCGCCTCCCCGTATTGCTGAATCAAATTAGATATTGATGTTAGTGAATGAAAATAAACACAATCGTATGTCTTGATTAGTAGATAAGTATATCTTCTTAATTACCTGACTAATTTATTAACACAAAAATGAAAATTGTTCGAAAGGTAATTCGTTTGTTTGGTTAGAAGTCGTCCCATTTTGCCATTTCCGGGCAATTTCTTACAATTTTCCATATTGCCATTACCGGACAGTTTTGTTTGTTAGGTTCGCTGCCACCGACGCGCTAGTGTATATTATATTTATACTTGCGTATGTGCAATCCCAATTGTAGTGGCAGCGACCGTGTTAAATATCGCAATATTATTAATATAAAATATGTTATTAAAGCTTTGCCGAGATTTTTCACAGGCAATCGCTGGTATACGATTGAATGTTCAATTACTTTCAGCAAATTAAATGTGAATTGCTGCCTCTTGCTGATATGAATAGACTACAGCAATTAAGTAAAGCCCTGAAAATTCAAACGTCGCGTCGCCCTGACAAGATTAAGTTTCAATTTATCTTTAGTTTAAGCGAATAAATATAAGGTTGTAGGTAAAGTATAGTACATAACTCGAGTTGTAACGCAATTACGCGCGCCTGAAATTGCGCGGAATTTGCTATTTACAACTCTAGTTATGTAATATACTATTAATTAACTTTACCAATTACTTGGCAAAAAGTAGTGTACAACAATAATGAATAATTTGTCGTGTTAAAAAATTCCACGTGTTTTTGACATGACTAGTACAAAAGGGCAACTTCGTGAATTTTCGTTGAAATCGGACTGGACAATTTTTAGTGCTCCATTAAATCAGCATTTTTAACGAAATCAACGATGAACCGGAAATTAAACGTGCAATTTTATTAAATAGTTTAAATAATGAAGCTTTTATCACCTGGAGGTTCCGTCAAGTAAACTTTTGCAAACCTAGTAGAAATTTTGAATACACTTTTTACTCTGGTAAAAAGTACATTTCCGTCACGGTATTTATTTTACAATGCGTATATGGATACTTACGAAGAAATCAAGGATTTTGCGGCAAGAGTGCTTAATTTGGCAGCACCTTGCGAGTTTTCTAAGATTGTTTTAGCAACAGCAATACTAGACCGGTTCATAATGGGAACGAAGAAAGGTGCTGTTATGGATCGATTGTTTGAAGACGATGCTACGAAATTAAGTTTTGAGGGGCCGTCGCCATAGCTCAAAAGAAACAAGGAAGCAAAATAATTATGAAAGTGATAATGCCATTAAAATGGAAGTTCAGTCGGATGTTCTTAGGTTAAATGTATATAAATTGAGGAAACTAAACGATGACAATGCAGGATATTTTAGTTCAAATTTTCGAGGAACGTATTCGGAGAAGGCAGCAACGACCAGTGGAAAACGTGAACCAAAAAATGAACACTGAATCCTGTAACATACGTAGAATAGAGTTAGGCGCGCCGCACACGGTTACTTGAGTGAAGTTTTCCACTATTTCTTCCATACATTCAATCAGTGACTCTCTGTGCTCAAATACAACATTAATTATACTATATTATATTATACTAGCTGACCCGACAGACATTGTCCTGTCTTAACTATGAATATTGAATTCGAATTGGTATAATTCATAAAAAAAAATATTCAAAAACATAGTGTTTATTATTGTAATCCTCTATGATACACAATATTCTTCGTTTTATTTTCTGCCAACGTATTAAAATCGATACCATAATCATGAATTGAGCAAAGTAACTACTGCGCTGCGCCGTCGTCCGTGCGTATCCCATTAAAATTGACCAAAGTAACTGGTGACGAACGACGGCTCCGCTGCGCTGCGCTGTCGTCCGTGCATGGTCCATATATATTTATATATATTAAGGCAGATAATTGGTGAATGACGACGTCCGAGTGTGGCCCATTCAAATTAAGCAAATAAACTGGTGCGTAAACCTTAAAAATTAAGCAAGGGTGACGAACTACGGCTCCGCTACGCTGCACCGTCGACCGCGAATGGTCCATATATATTAAGGCAGATAACTGGTGACAGACGACGGCTCCGCTGCGCTGCGCCGTAACCTTTAAAAATTAAGAAAGGTAACTGGTGACGAACGACGGCTCCGCTGCGCTGCGTCGTCGTCAATACGTGGCTTATTACTGGTGAGTGGCCCATTGAAATTAAGCAAATAAAGTGGTGACGATAATGGCCGAAAACGGTTTAGGCTCTAATTTTTGAAATTCACGATCGCTTTAACGTGCAATTATTGTTCAAAAATTCATATTTTTTTTAATAATCAACGGATTTGAACTAAATAACAAAATTATTAAAGCTTAAGAATGTAAGAAGTGTATTGTTAATAATAAAAACATCTATCGCCAGTTGAAATATTTTTTTTCGAATTTTTGAAATTCATGATCGCTTTAACGTGCAATTATTGCTTCAAAAATTCATAACTTTTTTAATAATCAACGGATTTGAACTAAATAACAAAATCATTAAAGTTAAAGAATGTAAGAAGTGTATTGTTACTAATAAAAATATGTATCGCGAGTTGAAATATTTTTTTTCGAATTTTTGAAATTCATAATCGCTTTAACGTGCAATTATTGCTTCAAAAATTCATAACTTTTTTAATGATCAACGGATTTGAACTAAATAACAAAATTATTAAAGTTAAAGAATGTAAGAAGTGTACTGTTACTAATAAAAACATGTATCGGCAGTTGAAATATTTTTTTTAGAATTTTTAAAATTCATGATCGCTTTAACGTGCAATTATTGCTTCAAAAATTCATAACTTTTTTAATAATCAACGGATTTGAACTAAATAACAAAATTATTAAAGCTCAAGAATGTAAGAAGTGTATTGTTACTAATAAAAACATGTATCGGCAGTTGAAATATTTTTTTTAGAATTTTTAAAATTTATGATCGCTTTAACGTGCAATTATTGCTTCAAAAATTCATAACTTTTTTAATAATCAACGGATTTGAACTAAATAACAAAATTATTAAAGCTAAAGAATGTAAGAAGTGTATTGTTACTAATAAAAACATGTATCGCCAGTTAAAATATTTTTTTTTAATTTTTGAAATTCATGATTGCTCTAACATGCAATTATTGCTTCAAAAATTCATATTTTTTTTTAATAATCAACGAATTTGAACTAAATGGCAAAATTATTAAAAAAATTCTCAACCGCGCACAGAATCTTCCGCAGAATATTTTAATTCGTAACACCACCGCGAGCGACATTCCAACCACCAAGAGATGGCGCGCGTATTATAAATCAATCGTTATCACCAATTTATGTATTTAAAGCCGACTTAATTGTTCATCGGATGCAAGTGTTGCAATTGAGCTCAGTGCAGCATTTGCTGTTAATATTTTGTTTATATTTTTTTTAAATAATTTCAGCTACTTATTTCTTTACATTTATCGATATGAATCTACAGGGTAAGTTCATTAAAACCCATTAATAACCGTCGGCGCAAACAATGGAAAAGGAATAACTGATCGAGCGGTCGATCGCCGAGAGTAAAAAATTATTAAAGTACTAAAATCGCTATAAAAAAATAGGGGTTGGTGGTAGAAGGTTCAAAATTTAGGGTTGTATGTATTTTTTAATGCCGAATCATAAAAATTAAAAATAAAAAATTTTGTCCAAAAAATAAAAATAAAAAATTTGCGGTGGACCACCCCTATCATTTAGGGGTATTAAAAATAGTTTACGTCCTATTCTCAGACCTTCTCAATATACACACAAAATTTCATAAGAATCGGTCAAGCCGTTTCGAAGGAGTTTTGTTACAAACACTGTGACACGAAAATTTTATATATTAGATATATATATATATATATATATATATATATATATATATATATATATATATATATATATATATATATATATATATGTTTGGGATCCGTTTTACCAAAATCATATCAAATCAGTGGAAAACATTCAGCGTAAATTTTACAAAACAGTCTGGTTCAGGAAATTTGGAGTATATCCTTCTCAGGGTTTTAACCATGATGCACTTTTGGAGGAATTTAATGGAGTTCTACTTGCTAAACGCAGACAAATACAGGGGCAAATATTTCTCTTTAAAATCAAACACAACTTAATTGATTGTCCAGAACTGTTAATTAATGTAAACTTTCACACTCCTAGGTTGTCTATTAGAAATTTTAATTGTTTTTATTCTTCCCGTGCAAATTCTAATATTATTGAAAAATCCCCTGTTTATAGAATATGTAAATTTCATAACGGGATTGCATCTGAGTGCGACATATTCAATTGTAGCTTGAGCCAATTTAAAATGTTTTTGAACAATATCTAATTTCTGATGTATATGATCACTGCAACTTTGTTTATTTGTTGTGTGTGTATATAAACTTGTCTATATATGTATATATGTGTTTGTATACATATGTACATATATGCAAGCATACTTATTATTTTTAGTTGAATTCCTTAGTTTTATTTAATTTGTAATCATTTTGTTTTTTTTTCCTCACTGTATTTACTCTGTAATTGGGCTTTTGCCTGTTGGGTAATAAAGATTATTATTACTATTATACATATTTTAAACGTCCAGCTAGTTGTAGCACCATGGGGAACTTTTCTACCCACAATTTTGTTCAGTACCTCTACACGTTGCGGAGAATTACTGAAAAATCCAGGAATATCTTCCAAATTTCAAAAAGCGGCTTTGGAAATAATCAAATTTAATTGATGAGCATAACAATGAATAAAATGATGGATATTTATTTTTTATTCTTGCTTGAACTCCTGCTTGTTGACCCCTCATAACCGCTGCTCCATCATAACTTTGCGCAATTAGGTTGTAGAATTTTCTACTAATGGATCTACGATACTTAAAATATTTTCAGCAAGAGTTTCAGCGTCTCCTTTTTCAGGATTTAGATATGTCCAAAAACGTTCAATTGGTTTACCAAGGCGAGTATATCTCAAAATTACCACCATTTGAGTTTTCGTAGACACATCCGTCTTTTCATCAGATATGACCGCTAGAAAAGATGATGATTTCTTCGAGACAGACCTCAAGCATGTAATCCAAAAGATCGTTTTGTATTTTTTTAGAGGTACCTTTAAATACGAAAGCATTTCTCAAGTGTTCACATAAAGTTGAGTCAAGCTCAGCAGAGAAATTTATCAGTCCGCGAAATATCCGTGGATTTTCGGACGTATCAGATTCGTCACGTCCTCACTGCAAGATGGCTGTAGTGCACTTGTGCCAACATCTACACAATCACGAGGATGACATAGCCCTCATACAGGAACCTTGGCTAACAAGCGAAAGGGTTGCCGGTATGGGCATTCTAAAAGGAAAGGTGAATTACTTCACCTCCACTAAGCCAAGAACATGTATCTACACTCCTAATAATATGCAGTGCGTGTTCCTACCACAACTAAGCTCACCGGACCTCGCAGTGGTCAGTGTAGAGGGTGCTGAGGGCAGGAGTCTGACCCTGGCATCTGGCTACCTTCCGTACGACAGTGAGGCCCCTCCTCCCACAAAGGAGATGGCGGCACTCATCAAACACTGTGAAGACGGCAAGCTAGATTTGGTAATAGGGTGTGACGCTATTGCCCACCACATAGTGTGGGGCAGCAGCGGCACCAACCACAGAGGAGAATCTCTTGTAGAGTAACTCTCAACTACGATCCTAGAGATAGTGAACAGGGGTCGCGAACCCCTTTCGTGACCCGCACTAGACAAGAGGTCATAGACATCACCCTCGCAAATGCGAACACAGCAAAGCAGATAGAGAACTGGCGCGTCCACCAAGACGTGTCTTTCTCGGATCTCAGATGGATCTGCTTCAGCATAGGAGTTATGACCGTGGAACGAATTCTGGCTCGAAATCCAAGAAGAAGGGATACGGAACTGTTCAACAACTGCCTATCCAAACACCTAGAAGAAGATGTCTTCAGGTAGGACCCTGTAAACAGGGAGGCGGTTGAAAGACTGTCACTGAAACTACAGACTAGCCTTTTAGACTCTTTTCACGAAGCCTGACCCGCCAGGAAGGCAGGCACATCTGCCATACCTCCCTGGTAGTGCCCAGAGCTTGACCAGAAAAGGTCAGACTCTCGTAAAGCCTTTAACAAAGCAAAGAACTCCCGACTTGAGGAGGACTGGGCCAGATTCAAGAGAACCCAGAGGGACTTTAAAATGACCCTTAGGAGGACCCAAAAGGCCTCATGGCGCAACTTTTGTGAGGGCATTAACTCCGTATCGGAAACAGCTCGCACCAAAAAAATACTATCAGGGTGCCGCAGTGCACAGCCAGGCATATTTAAAAAGGAGGACGGCACCTATATTGCTGACCTCCGAGAAGTCTGCTTCTGAAGTCACACTTTCCTATTTCGATATAAGGAAAACACTTAACTTTTTTATACCACTTTTATTTTACTTTACGTGACTAGTTTCAATTACACGGTAATCATTATCAAACTGAGTACTTAAAATACGAAATACAAAGGTATATGTACTAAAACTAGAATGCTTCAAAAAGAGGGGTGTACATCAGGTCAATCTGGTCGTTGAGGATGGAAATTCCCGGATTAATTTTTGTCTTGTGAATTTCAAGGGCTTCCAGTAAATCCATTGTTCTACCTTTTTCTTTATATCGAAATTGAAAATGTACCACGAAGTGAACGCCTCCAAGATTCAAGAATCACACTTTCCTGACTCCCAAAGCGGATCTGATGCAAACAGTGACGGCTCGTCAGGGGCGGCAGGGTCGGCCGGGCCGTACCGTTAAATTCAATTACGTCCGCACGAGTGTCAGTGCAGATTCTGTCGTCTCATTTCGCCTGCAGCGTGAACGTACGTCCACAAATGGTTTACTCCAGTACGGCAAATTCACCGGGGCCGTACTCCGTACGCAATACTCCGATGCCCATGACTCGATGTACTCTTTAATTCGCTTGCGTTACAGGTCACAGATTTTTATTTTAGAACTTGTAAATTTATTTATTAACGTATTTCTGATTATTTTCTTGAATACAAATTGGTCATTAAGGCCAACAATTGACCGGTATTAGAAAACACATTATTCCTTAAAAAATATTTCAGAAATAAGAATATATTTCGCATTTTTAAAGAGAAGGCAAACCTTAATATAAGTAAATATCATTAAACAATAGATGTAATTTAAAATGCAAACAATAATTAAATGGTTACCTAATTGAAATTTACAAAATAATTACCATTCTAGGTAAATTAAGGGTAGTTTATGTGAAATATATCAGAGTATAATTAACCATATTATGTATATAACATGTTTAAAGATGTTATTGTTACTCCGACAACATTCTCTCACTGTTAAAAGTCGGGCGAAATTATTTAATGTGTATCGTTCTAACGGAGCAGTATGGGTACGGCTGGCCGTTTATCCACACTATCCACAGTGCGCGTGTGCCAGCATAGAAATGATCAGATGACAGAATCACTTTATCTTTTCCTTGGTCCCGTCCACATGGTGCTCGTGTATGCGATTATTAATTATTGTATTATTTGTTGAAACTACGATGGCTAGTGTAAGGGATATTGTAAGTACTAACGCTGATTTGGTTCATTATTTTTTACACAATAAATTTAACCGATTGTCGTACGATGATAAAGTTTTCATTAAAAATGTGCCAGTTCCACACTCGTTGTTGACTAATCTCGTTCAAAGAAAACAACTCTCTACACAAAGTTTATTTGGCTAACTGGTAGTGAGATTTGTAACAAATTATTTTGTTGGTACTGTTTGTTGTTTTGTGAAAGCAAAAACCCTTTTAATTCATGCGGTTATGACAATTTAGTTTATCGCGCTTTAGCGAAATATGAACTTTCAAAAGATCATACGTATTCTGCCTTAAAATATAAATTATTCGCGAAACATAATATTGTAAATGCACTTGATACCGCTAGACGAGAACTTATAAATAAACATGATGAAAACGTTCGGGAAAATCGAAAAATGGTCAAACATTTAATAAATATGGTCATTTATTTATCAACTCAAGAACTTACATTCCGAGATAACGACGAAACAACAAATTCAGACAATCAAGGGAATTTCAAAGAATTAGTAATTTTGCATCTAGTTTGGATGAAAATTTTAATAAATTCATTGATCTATCCATATCTTCAGTGTTTACCGGACTGTCAAAAATGATTCAAAACGATTTAATTGATTCCATAACTACGGTTTTAAAGCAGAATATTTACGACGAAATTAATAGAGCTTCTTGTTTTTCATGGCATATAGACGAGAGTACAGATATACGCTGTTTTTCTCAGATGTCAGTGATTTTTCGTTACCTTTGTGAGGGGAAAGTAATAGAACGATTTTTGGGTTTCTTCAACCTTAGTGAAGGTCGAACTGCAAACGATATTTTTAATGTACTCCAACAAAACTTCAATCATTTCAATATCGAACACAAATTAATCGGCCAAACGTATGATGGTGCTGCTGTAATGGCGGGAGAACTAAATGGATTGCAGCAAAAAGTTAAGGCAATTGCTCTTCAAGCACTTTTTACGCACTGTTACGCGCACAAAATAAATTTAGTTTTACAAGATTCATGTAAAAAAATTAAAGAATGTAGGATATTTTTCTCAAATCTCTCGGGCTTTTCATCTTTTTTCACAAAATCTACTTAACGCACTAATCTTCTGGATACAATTTGTCAAAAAAGAGTTCCGAGTAACTCAGAAACCCGCTGGAACTTTAAATCGCGCATTGTGAACACTATATATAATAATAGAATTAATTTGATTGAAGTTTTCGATCATATCATCGCAGATTTAGATCAATGGGATGATATTTCAATACGAGAATCGACCGGGTTAAAAAGAATATTAACCGATTTTGATTTCCTGTTTCTTTTATATACTTTTCAGTTAATTTTTACACATACGGATCCTATTTTTTCTATAATTCAACATAAATCATCTGACATCACGTATTGTAACGAAAGAATTATATAACTTTTATTCACATAAAAAAATTCCGAAATGACAATTATTTTCTTAAAATATATTCTGATGTAAATCAAATTTTAGTTGTTCAGCCTCCATGCGCAAAACGACGTAAATCGCACAGTAATAATGATGATTCGATATCTACGAAACGAATCTTTTTTGAAATTTTAGATATGCTTATAAATCAAATTGAAATACTTTTTAAAGACATTTTCTTACTTAACTTTCTGGAATTAACCAATCAAAATAAATTCGACATATTTAATAAAAAATTTCCGGAAAAACAATTTCAATCTTTGATTAATAACTACAAAACATTTTTTTATAATGAAAAATTAAAAAGAGAATTGCAAGTTTTGTATGCTGACAAATTTATTTTCGGTAATTCCCCAACAGTAGGTGACATGACAGAATTTATTTATAATAATGATATTACAGACGTTCCGGAATTATATAAATTATTTTGTTTAATATTATCTCTCCCACCAACATCTGCATCGGTAGAAAGAAGCTTTTCAGCATTGAAAAGAATAAAATCCTACAGTAGGAATACAATATCCCAATCGCGCTTAAGTAATGTATCTATTTTAGCAATAGAAAGAGGGTTGGTTAAAAGTTTAGTTATAATAAAATTATTGACGATTTCACTACAAAAAAATCCCGGCGAATCGATTTAATATTTAAAAATGATTGAAATAATTCAAATATAATATATTTAATTTTTTCACATACACGGGCACCACTGTTATTTCCTGGCAAAATCCCTTTAGTTTTGAGAGTTTTTATTTATTTTCCTGACATTAAAAAGAATTGACTTTTTTTGTTGAGAGATTTATTTTATTTTATATTTTATTTATTTATTTATTTTTTAAGAGTAAATATTTTATTTTTCATTTCTGCCATTTTTATATTCTCTTCAAAATTCGGTTTTAGTTTTATTGATTTTAGTTTTCGTGTTGAGAGTTTATTTAATTTAATATTTTATAGGTAAATATTTATTTATTCCTGACCCCTATCTTTCAAGTTATTCACATTTTTAAGAGTGTTATTCTTTTGTTTATATCCTCCACCTCAAACGTACTTCACTTCTGTCAAATCCAACTCCCATTCCATTTCCTGACAAGAGTGCTGTAGACCTTCCCGTGGTTCTTGTCGATATAATTTTTTGGTACGCCTACTCTCCTACAGTTGGGTTTTACTTACATTTGCCTAATTATGTCGCGTTAATTTTTTTTTACTATATACTGCACAAGCAGTCATATTGTTACATATAGCAAATGATTGGTTAATGTTTACCATTGTAAATAATACGCTTCCACGAAGATACAGTATATAAATGATACTTAATAACTACCAAAAAATTAAGTTGACTAACTGCAGCTTGCCTACATTCGGCCGACCCACTTCCGTAGGTCACGAGCCGTCACTGGATGCAAACCATCAAAATGACTCACAATACTTCCCCACAGCGGAGGACTGGAATATGGAAATCGTCACCGAAAGCAAAATAGAATGGACAATAAAGTCATTCCCCCCTTTTAAGTCGCCAGGACCGGATGGTTTGTATCCTGCCCTACTATAGTGGGGTCTGGTGCAGATACTGCCGCTACTGTGCAGACTGTTTCGGGCATGTATTGCAATGCAGTATGTACCGAGACCACGGAGGGAAGCGAAAGTGATTTTTATTCCCAAATCAGGAAAAACTGACTATACTGCAGTCAATTCGTTCAGACCAATCAGCCTCACGTCTTTTCTTCTAAAGACCTTAGAGAGGGTGTGCAACAAGGAGTGTTGCTTGAACACGCCTAACGCCTACAGGCCAGGGAAATCGTCTGAGTCGGCCCTTCATCAAGTGGTATGCAGGATTGAAGGATCGCTGGCGAACAAACAGTCAGCCCTAGGAGCCTTCATAGATATCGAGGGAACTTTTGATAAAGTCTCCTACGCCAATATAGAACAGGGTCTAAACAAACACGCGGTCCCCACAACCATCATTGGATGGGTCGGGGCCATGCTAAGGAATAGAACTGTAACTGCCTCAATATGTAAAGAAAGCCAAAAAGTAGCTGCCACAAAAGGATGTCCACAGGGCTGGGTGCTATCTCCGCTTCTGTGGCATGTTGTTGCAGACGGCAACTAAACAACGCAGGATACCATGCTGTGGGTTACGCAGATGACGTGATAATCCTACTCATTGGAAAACACGAAAGTGTTCTGTCTAGCCTAATGCAGAATGCTCTCAAAATCATAGAGGAAAGGTGCGAAAAAACGTCTCTCTCGGTTAACCCCAAGAAGACAGAATTAGTACTGTCCACAAGGAAAAGGAAGTTCAACACAGGTACATTTCCCAAACTTTTTAATAACCAGTTATGCTTGGCAGACGAGGCGAAATATCTTGGTTTTATACTGTGTCACAGTTTATTTATCTTAACCACTTTATTAATAATAGGCCACAATAAGTTGTCACAATAAGAGAAGGAACCAGGCTAACTACTCTGTCGGAGAGTTTGGTCGTGGGTGAGTTTTAGTAATAGTATTTAGGGCGCCAGTAACCATTAACTGACCTAGTTCCTCAATAATTAAAATATTCGGTTACTAAATATTTTCTAATTATAGCCACCAATTGTTCAATCCAGTAATTTTAAAGGGTTATGATCAAAAGAAGATATTATATTTAACCAAGAGAAAAGAAATATATTTTGGGTTCTCAATTAAATTAAATCAAATATAATTTCTAAATTAATTACAGCATAGAAGCGACAATTGTTCAAATATAAGTTAATATTTTTCAGCAATAAACCAAATGAACAGAATTAATGTCTAATTAATTTTCCCCAGAAATGATCATTTTTGGTTCACATTAAAACCATTCATTAATGTAATTACAATTAAATACTAAAAAAAAACACATTAATAATAAATTTTCACTCGCTAGCTAGACACCGTAGCATTCGCACGTGTACAGTCGACTTAAGCGTTTTATTAGCAAGTACTTTTGTAAAAGTTGCAAGTATGATGGAGACATCATCGGAAGACGAGGAGGTTGTTACTCAGAAGAAAAAACGGGGCCGTCCCAGAAAAACGAAAAAAGACCAGGACATCACGCACACCAATACCGACAACACGGAGACGGACGCAGGATCTGCTAAACAGATACGAAAAAAACCCTGTAATACACAATCCACCAACACCCAACAAACATCAATGGCACCACCTAAAACTTCCACAACAAACACAAACGCATCTCAAACGCAACAACAATACACACGCACGTACGCAATAAACACGTTACAGGACATGCCGCGAATAAAACTCGCACAAATATGGAGCCATGAGCGCTACCCTGCTGATGCCCTAATTATAAAAACTAAATCAGGCTTCATAATCAAGAGCAACGCAACAAAAGAGCAACTAAATACAGCATTAAGCAGCCTGCACGCCAGGAAGGTCATTTCCAAATTCACGGAGACGACCGCACGAACGCACTTATCTCCACAACAAAAAACGTACGCGGCCGCATCGTATTCGTGTGTGATTAAAGGCGTGGAAGAAGAAATCACCGAGGCCGAGATATCAGAGCACCTAAAACAAACTGGAACAGAGCATCGTTACTGTCGCAGAATAATTAGTAAAGCCACAGGAAACCCTACGACCTTCATAAGGATTATAACAGCTTGCCATAAGTCATACCAGGGGTTACTCCTTAACAAATTCAAATACTTATTTAAAATATATCAAGTAAGCGAAAGTCTAGCCCCTGCACCGTTACCCATACCATGCAACAAGTGCAATAAATTTGAGCATACAACAAATGCATGCACTGAGCCTGAAAAGTGTGGAAAATGCAGTGGTCCACACAACACAGCATCTTGCACAACAACTCTGCCAGAAGTCTGCAAAAGTTGCAACACCGAGGGTCATGGAGCATGGAGCACCAAATGCACCAATCGTCCCAGGAAACCGATAGAAGGATTACCCAACGTGAAAATACACAACACAAATAAAAAATCCGCCGAAATCGAGTCAAAACTAACAAAAAAATCACGCGTACACTCACCTGTCACCATTCACGATCACATCATTGACACGTATGTTACTGAAATAAACGCACCCAACGTAACCGATAGACAAGGTTTGTTAAAGAAAATTAAATTAAGGTTCATTGAGTCATATAAAATCGACACTTGCGTTTCTTTTTCAGGTAACAGAATGTTTGTCGTCATGTTTGACCTCATGTTCCCGCATGTCATTCCCCCAGTTGTCCCTACAACTGATGTCCAATCTGCAAGCTCCCTTGTTAACAGTCGAAATGGATAATGTGCGCATCCTCTATTCTAACATAAATAGCTTATCCAAAAAATCCCACCTCCTTTTCCACTATCTAATCCAAAACTCCGTCCATCTAAACTTCCTAGTGGAAACCAAAACAGTCAATCCATTTCAATTCCAAAATTGGTCAAGTGTCCAAATCCCATCCTCTGTTTACCAACAAAATATCCGCGGGGGCAGCATTGCTGCCGCCCATCCTTCAATTTCCTTAGGCAAATCCAATCCTCCAAAAATTAACAATCCTTTGAATGAATGTCTCCATTTTACCATCCCCATGCAATCCTTCCAACTCCATATTTTCCTTGTTTATATTCACCCCAATTCACGAATAGATGATACAATATTCACGAAAGCGTCCTTATACGACCATTGTTTAATAATTGGGGATTTGAATGTAAACAAATATAAATCCCGTCAAATGTCCACATTCATTTCCCAGTCCAATTTTATTCGTATACACACCCCACCTACATTCATCATGAATGAAAATCAAAGTACCACTCCTGATGTAATCCTCTGTACCCAAAATATCCAACACCTAATACTTTTGACTTTATCAACTCATATCCTAACATCACTCCAGAAACAATTAAAAACTTCAACTCAGAACTTTTTAAATCTATCCAACAACACACTCCGAAACTCAAAAAACAACCTTACAAATATCCTCTTCCCCCTTACATCCTAAGACTAATTAAATTCAAAAGACAACTGTACAGGGACGTTAAATTGACTGACGATCAATATCTAAAAACTAAATTTAACAAACTCAATAAAGACATTCATTACCTTATTAGGGAATACAAAAAGAATAAGTGGCTGCAATCATGCAAAGCAATTGAAGACAATCACGGAAAGACATACTGGACAGAGATTAAAAAACTGACGAAATATAAAAAGACAGAACACATTAAATCCATTCGAGACACAACTACAAACGAACAACTAACTGACGACGCAGACATTTCAGAAGCCTTCGCGGAACATTTTAAAAATATTTATAAACCATCAGATAATACTGACTTTGACAAAAACTTTTTTGACAAGGTAAATAATTGGTACGACAACTTTGACAGAACGAACGAACCACTAGTGACAGATTTAATAGACGAGACAATGTACTATGAACAGCTACATAAAGGTAAAAACTCTGCTCCCGGTATCGATCTAATCCCACGAATGATCCTAAAAAAACTTCCCGAAAATATCCACGCCTATATTTTATCCATAATGAATTACTGCCTTTCCCAACAATACTTTCCTCCAGAGTGGAAAACTGGTATAATTATTTGCATCCCAAAGCCCGATAATGATCCAACATCCTTGGCAAGCTATCGTCCTATCACACTGCTTCCCGTCCTAGGTAAATTATTCGAATCCCTGCTCAAACAAAAAATCCTTGCTGCTCTCTCCAACAAAATCCCAGAATATCAATTTGGTTTTCAGCTTAAAAAATCCACAATTCTTCCAACCTCCATTTTAACCTCAAATTGCCAAACAGCCTCTCTCGAAGGTAAACAGTCCGCTATACTATTTTTAGACATTCAAAAGGCGTTTGACTCTGTATGGCATCGAGGGTTGCTTTACAAATGCCAACTATTGAACCTATCACGCCATCTAATTCTAATAATCCATGAATTCCTGACAAATCGTTTCCTACAAGTTAAAATCCGTCAATCCATGTCCACTACCTTTCACCCCGAACAAGGTGTCCCACAAGGTTCTCCACTCTCTCCTCTACTATATAACCTGTTCTGTTCCGATATATACAATCCTGACCCTTCCTATTTTAATCCTTCCCAATATATTTTGCAATTTGCAGACGATACTGCCCTAATCGCCCACAACCAAACACTCCCTTTAACAATCCAATCCCTACAAGAATTAACCAACAACACAATTTCCTGGCTATCCCAATGGCGCATCCAAATAAACCCTCGAAAAACCCAACTCCTAATCCCCCACCACAAAATATCCCCACATTCCCCCAAAATAATTGTCAACCGTAACCCCATAAACCCTTCGCACTCATGCAAATATCTTGGAATCACATTTGACAACAAACTATCTTTCAAGGTTCATTCAAAATCCGTTAAAACTAGAGTCAAAGCAAGGGCAAGGCATTTCAGAGGCCTCACTTATAAAGATCAAGGCATATCAATCACCACTGCAGTCCAAATTTATAAGTCAATCTGCCGGCCCTTGCTTGACTATGGTTCAATCCTCTTTTCCCAGTCCCGACCTTCTACTCTCCATCATTTTCAAGTTGCAGAACGCAGTGCCCTCAGAACCCTAACCAAACTCCGCCACCCAAACAATCCCTTATTTAACCCTTCTAACGAAGTCCTCTACTCCACTACTAATATCATCCACATTTCAGAACGCACAAGATCTCTCGCTGTTAAGTTTTCGAACAACCCAACCAATATTCGAATCCTCAACCAATTCTGTACTCCCCGCAACCTTAATATCCCTCCTAAACGTAAGTTCCCTACCCAAACATTACATCAATACATTTCTTCATTTCATCCTTCATCATCTAGCGATTAACCCACTTTATATAGACTGTGAAAGACGGGCCGAAAGACATTATATGTCGATAGCCCATGAGACAGAATAATTCTAAATTGTGAATATAGATGATGTATAAATGTAATACTCTGTCAATAAAGATAATGTATATATAATAAATTTTGAAAACTGTGAAAACTATTCAAAATCACTGAAACTAATAAAATATATACCGGGTGTGGCACTTAAGACGCCTCGGACCATAGCTCCTTTACGATAAAAGCTATCGAAAAAAATCTAAGAACAAAGTGGTGCATAGTTACCGTCGCTATGTTTCAAAAATATTTCTAATCATCAGTGGCGTGCCGTACTCCAGTGGCGTACCAAACTTATGTTTTTTTAAATGGAATGCCCTATTTTTTATTGCAGATTTGGAAAGTTCTCGACGAGTACTTATTTTTTTATCTAACATGTTATACCCTTCACTTTAGCGGTTTCGCTGTTATAACCCCTTCTTTCAAAATTGCGCCCCATTTTTGAGATTTTTTTGTAGAGAAACTAACTGACGCCGGCGCCTAAATTTTGAATTGAGGTACAGGTTAAGACCTCGTATACCTTCACATAATTTTTTTTCGGGTAATTTATGGAAAAAAAATAATTTTTGATTGATCTTCGCATGTTGTCATTTTTTTCCGAAAATTTCAAATGGCACCCCCCTAAAAAAATTACGGCGTTTTACAGACAAAACTCTAAATTTTTCATTGGTGTAAAAAAAATTACACATTGCATAACAAAATTTCGGAGAAAAAAGGAATTTCATCGCAAATGTCGGGAAACATTTTCCGTTCCCAAGTGTGCCATGAGAAAACAAAAGATTGGTAATTGTCAAAGTAAATTATTAGACGTCAGTAGCAGCTATAAGTCATTTTTGATAAACGTTCTAAAAATGTTCCGAACTCAAGAGGAAATGGTTGACATGATATTTATTCTTGGAGAATGTAACATGAATTGTTTCTTGGCATCACAAGTGTACGCTGGGAGATATCCGCACAGGACACATCCAAATGAACGTGCGTTTCAAAAAGTGTTGGAGAGATTTACTACTACGGGAACTGTGAAACGGCCAAGGAGTGTTAGAAAGAAGGCAGTTATTACCGAAAATAATGAACTGCAGGTTCTGGAGGCAGTTATTGAAGATCCTCATACCAGTATCCGTGATATTAGTAGGAATCACGATATTTCAACGCGATCCGTACATCGTGTTCTTAAAAAGTACAAATTCCGTCCATTTAAGATTCAACTGCACCAAGAATTGCAACCTCAAGATTTTCATGCGAGGCAAGATTTCTGCATGTGGGCTATCAACAAAATTGAGCAGGAGGAATCATTTCTTATGCGCGTATTATTTTCTGATGAAGCAACGTTCCATAGAAATGGCCATGTCAATCGCCACAACTACCATTATTACGCCGATGAAAACCCACAAGCCATGCGAATGATAAACCACCAGCAAAGATGGTCGCTGAATGTTTGGGGAGGCATAATTTGAAGAACACCTTTTGGGTCCTTATTTCATCGAAGGGCACCTGAACGGCAACAGTTATTTGAGGTTCCTTCGCGACGACTTGGATGATCTCTTGGAAAATGTCCCTCTAGCCGCTCTTCGACAGATAGTTTTCCAGCACGATGGAGCTCCTGCACATAATAGCTGTGTCGTTCGGGAATTTCTCGATGAAACGTTTCCGGACTCCTGGATTGATCGTGGGGGTCCTGTGAGGTGGCCGCCAAGATCACCAGACCTCACTCCCCTTGACTTCTTCCTTTGGGGCCATATCAAAGACGAGGTTTACAGGACGGTACCAACTACTGTCGAGGATATGAGGGAGAGAATCCGCGCGGCTTTCCGCGGTGTATCACCAGAAGTCCTTAGGGCAGTGTCTAGAGCCTGTGAGTCGAAGTTGCGGTTATGCCTCCAGCAGGAAGGTCGTCATTTCGAACATTTAGTTTAAGTTGTTAAATTTTCTTTATCTGCATTTTTCATATCATGTTGAATAAGTACCTGTTTATTATACTATTATACTATTATGTTGACCGTATTTGTGTATTTGTTTTCTCATGGCACACTTGGGAACGGAAAACGTTTCCCGACATTTGCGATGAAATTCCTTTTTTCTCAGAAATTTTGTTATGCAATGTGTAATTTTTTTTACACCAATGAAAAATTTAGAGTTTTGGCTGTACAACGCCGTAATTTTTTTAGGGGGGTGCCATTTGAAATTTTCGGAAAAAATGACAACATGCGAAGATCAATCAAAAATTATTTTTTTTCCATAAATTACCCGAAAAAAAATTATATGAAGGTATACGAGGTCTTAACCTGTACCTCTATTCAAAATTTAGGCGCCGGCGTCAATTAGTTTCTCTACAAAAAAATCTCAAAAATGGGGCGCAATTTTGAAAGAAGGGGTTATAACAGCGAAACCGCTAAAGTGAAGGGTATAACATGTTAGATAAAAAAATAAGTACTCGTCGAGCACTTTCCAAATCTGCAATAAAAAATAGGGCATTCCATTTAAAAAAACATAAGTTTGGTACGCCACTGGAGTACGGCACGCCACTGATGATTAGAAATATTTTTGAAACATAGCGACGGTAACTATGCATCACTTTGTTCTTAGATTTTTTTCGATAGCTTTTATCGTAAAGGAGCTATGGTCCGAGGCGTCTTAAGTGCCACACCCTGTATATGCACATATACAGGGTGTCAATTTGAAAACTTTCAATGCGAATATCTGCGAAAATAAAAGAGTTAGAAAAACGCAATTTAGTACAAATATTATACAGGTAGGGGGAACTAGAACCACCATATTTTGGTTATGGGGTGAGTGACCCCTTGGGCCCCATCCACCCTAACCCCAAAATTTTAAATGGCATCACCCCTTTTGTGATCCCTTAAATTAAACGTTTTTTTGAGTAGTATTCGCCAGTACAAGAATGTTTTTAAAATTTAATACAGGGCCGAACAAAAAGTTTAATTAAAATAAAATAAACTCTGATTCTATGAATTGCTATTTTATTTAATTATATTCTTATAATGCATTCCATTTTGGGCTACAAAAAAGGATAATAAAATGTTTTACTCGAAGCAGTGGGTCAGCTTTCAACAAATAACAATCACCTATTGCAGTCAGGTGTGTTAGATTGTACGTCAAAGTCAAAAACGAGCGAAGTGAAATAATTCACTATTTAATTTTCTTTTTTATCCTGTATTAGACATGGTTTACAGTATGGCTGAAAAATTGCGATTTAGACACCTGACTGAAATAGGTGATTGTTTTTTGTTGAAACCTGACCCACTGGTTCGAGTATTTGGAGCAAAAATTTTATTATTCTTTTTTGTAGCCCAAAATGGAATGAATTATAAGAATCCAATTAAATAAAATAGCAATTCATAGAAACAGAATTTATTTTATTTTAATTATACTTTTTTGTTCGGCCCTGTATTAAATTTAAAAAAAATCTTGTGCTGGTGAATACTACTCAAAAAAACGTTCAATTTAAGGAATCACAAAAGGGGTGATGCCATTTAAAATTTTGGGGTTAGGGTGAATGGGGCCCAAGGGGTCACTCACCCCATAACCAAAATATAGTGGTTCTAGCTCCCCCTACCTGTATAACATTTGCACCAAATTGCGTTTTTCTAACTCTTTTATTTTCACAGATATTCGCATTGAAAGTTTTCAAATTGACACCCTGTATATAATTACCGCAAATTAATAAGAGCTACGTATTTGTAGGAAAAAAACCCGAAACATACAAAATTATTCAAACATTTTATATTAATTATTATCCGAAACGTGGAAAAAAAAATAAACTTAACTTATCTGGAGGCAAAACCAGTTCTAGTGCTGCTCCACAGTCTATTCCAGAATCCTTAACGACCCAGGATCTAGGGATCACTAAGCTCATCCAATGAATTTCTAATTTCCGGTTCCGATCGGCAAAAGGAAGGAAGAAAATATCCTTTTCCTCGATCAAGCGAATCCAACACGAAAAATCCTCGATCCACGATGGAAGACTTAAATCCAGCGCGAACCCCAATGGATTTAGAAACGAATGAGGCCAGCACAAAAACCCTAAGAAAAAATTGGTGTACTCGCCGTTTATGTAAAACGGAGAAAACAAAAAGAGACGGCACAGAGAAAATACCCTTAAAAGGAAGACTTACCTCGTTTAGAGGGTTGCACTCAAATATCGACACGAATTATATATTAAACTCGTAGTTTTGTCCAATCATCTCGTACGACCACGTGGAGTAGCAAATAATAATCCTCCGCAGAGTAAATTCCACAAATAATATACACCAAAATTCTTCAAACGATCCAAAACCAAATGTGGAAATATAGGCGCTAGTAAAATCCAAATACTGTCGAAATAAATTGGTCTACTAAGCAGCCACAATGCTCTCTTCATAACTCGTACAAGAAGAATGTCGAAAAATGTCGGACTGTTCGCTTTTCCGAAACGTCCGATAGAGATATATTTACCTCTTTATTTATTAATAACAAAAAACCAAATTATCAATCAGCGACCAATACCGTCGCGCCGAGAATCTCACTCTCGCAGCGCGAAACATCACCGCGAAGAATAAATTTGACGGACTTTTAACAAATTACTAAAATATCATAAAATCCATACATAAACTGACTGAAGAGATTCCATAAAATGAGTATAATATCTATTACCTCTCAAAACAATAAAATCATTTATTAAAACTGACCGTTGATATGAGGAAGATATAAAGTAATTTGGGTTGCCTACGATAATTAGTTACTACTCAGAAAATGAACCGTTACAATTGGACTCCAAGCCTAACTGGAAGAACCACCTAGAACATAAGCTGAAAAAAGCTTGTGTCATCTTCTGGCAGTGCAAGGGAGCGCTATGACCAACCTGATTGATGGTTTGTGGAGGGCGACCAAATGGTCGCAGCGCTTAGACCATTCGTTGATCCTTTGTGCCGCCTCCTGAGCCCTACTCCTCAAGCCAACCTAAACTTCTTGTGAAGTCAAGTAGTTGGCCGTGTGGAGTGTTGCCCAGTTGTGACCAATCTGGCCACTCCTCTCCGAAAACGGACCACCTAAGTTGTTTGAGTGACCAACCTGAGGTTTTAAACCAAAGGAGGCCCGGTGGCTCTACACTGCAATTGTCAGACCAGCTCTGACATACGGAGCGATAACCAGGTGACCGAGAACTAACCAATCGGTAACCAGGGAGAAGCTAAACCGCCTACAACACCCACGGCTGCGATCGAAACTCTACTGAACCTGACGCCCCTTCACATACATGTAAAGGAGGTGGCAGTAAGCACAGCCTTAAGACTAAATTCAAATGGCACATGGAGCCCGACAGCAAACGGTGTAAGACACGGAAGAATACTGAGAGAGGCGGGATCAACCATGCCTGAACTCAAAGAATCCCTCGACAGTATCCCATCGAGACACCTATTTAAGCGGCAATACGAAATAAAAGATCAGATTGATGATAAACCAGAAATCACCGTTTATACCGACGGGGCTAAGAATCATGAAGGCGCAGGGGCAGGAATTTACTGCCAGGAACTTGACCTCAGACTCAGCATCCCCCTAGGTAGGAATGTGACGATTATTCAAACGGAACTTTTCGGGATACTTGAAGGTGCTCGGAAACTATCGGTACTGGCAGTCTCGAACAAATCCATTTTGTTCCTCACTGACAGCAAATCAAGCATAGCTGCGCTATCGAGACCAAGGGTGGCCAGCAGGATAATACTGGAGTGCTAGCAAGTTCTAGACAAACTCGCCACAACCAACAAAGTCACAATATCCTGGATTAAGGGACATTCAAATAATGAAGGGAACGACTGGGCCGATAGGCTAGCTAAAAGGACTGCCTTGAAAAGGGAAGGCTCTAAGGTTTTGCCATTGGCACCACTCACTATCTCCCAAATACTTAAAGGAAATTCCCTTGAGGAACACAAAAAGGAATGGCTACAAACTGACAAGTTTGTGGTCGCCAAAAAATTTATCCACTCACCAACAACGAAGCTGCGCAGGAAATACATTGAATTACCAAGAAGCAGTTTGCGGCTGCTAATCGGTATCCTTACTGGTCACTGCAAACTAAACAAGCACCTCCATAACATAGGGGTGGTAAAAGATCCCCTGTCGGAAATGTGAGCAAGAAGAGGAAACCCTAAGACACATCCTGTGTGAATGTGAGTCACTCAAACAACTCAGGTGGTCCGTATTCAGAGAGGAGTAGCTAGATTGGTTACAACTGGGCAACACTCCACACGGCCAACTACTTGACTTCACAAGAAGTTTAGGTTGGCCTGAGGAGTAGGGCTCAGGAGGTGGCACAAAGGACTAACAAATGGTCTAAGTGCTGCGACCATTTGGTCTCCCTCTACAAACCATCATCATCATCATCATATGCAACATTTCGATTTCATTTCTGTAAAAAAAAATCGAATATTGAAATAAATCAGAGACCAGTGACGGTTCGCGCCGAGGTAGCAGAGGTGCAATACAGAGTGGTTGGGTCGGTTACAGAGACGGCTGGCTGCGTGACCGCACGTATCTATATTACCACCTCTGCTACCTCGGCCGTACAAAAAAAAAACCGGGAGCAATCACTGCAAGAGACTATAGTATATCGTTATAATCACATTTATTTGCGATATAATGAATATCATATAATCTTCCACGATATGTTACAAAGAAAGTAATTATTTCATAATATTCCTGCAAAGAAAAATCGGTATCATACAATGATATGTTAACGTCTCTTTCACCGTTAGAGCCGTTTCGAATCTTCTCCTCTATTTTTTTTCTTCTTCATTATATTCTTTATTCTTAAATTCCAATGAAATCAGTTGCCCATTCGGATAATTCTTTCGGCGTTTGGATTGGATTGGTTATTCGTAGAAGGCTGGTTCTAGTAGCCAAGCCACCGTTACCATGGGAAGTTAGAAAAAGGTGCCACTCTGCAGCTAAACTAAAATATTGACTACCTCTGTTCCATAATAAGTGAGCAATTATCGATTTTTATTTTTTCCGTAATATGTGAGCCATTACGGTTTTATATTTTTTTTCCGTAATGATTGAGCCATTACCGATGTTTATTTTTTACAAAATAAGTGAGCCGTTTTCGTTTCTACGTACAGTAGATAATACTACTATAAATTTTTCCAAAATAACTTTAAAAAAATGTTAGTATAAACGAATAGTAGGCAAACAATTTTCCCTACGAAGCTTTGCCTTGCTAATATATTGAAGTTTATAATTATTGTTACCGTCACAATCTATAATCGATTTCATAACTGTTTGTAAACTTATAAACACATTATCTAACGTATGTCTAGTCTCCGCTTCGAAAGATTCTTCGACAACTCTTATTAATTCGTCAATATTGCGTGGTGAATGCTGGTGTTGTAATGATTGAATAGACGAAAAAAAGACAAGATCAAGCACATTCAAATCGGGACTATTGGCCGGTTGAAAAGTAAACGAAATGTTCCAACCATCCCTCCTACATTCGGTCCGAAGTCGCTCATCTTCAATAATGCAATGTGGCCTTGCATTATCATGCTGTATGATTATAGTTTTTGAGGAGCACTTTGGCCACTTTTCTTTAATTGTCGGAATCAATTTATCCATTAACATACGTTTGTAAACATCTTTACAGATTTTTACAGGTTTGGTTACCATTGCACCTTTGGGTCGATTTTTGCTATTTCGCGAGGCTGGTTCTTGTACTATAAATGGCCATAATCCAATTTTTCTATTAAAGTGCTGGTTACGGTAACGATCATACCGCGGTCGGGCAACGGCTGCCAAAAACATCACTTTGATCATGTTTGACTTACTTTGAACTTGACGACATGGTTCAACTTAATCAGGCAGAAGATAGATGTTCTGCTTCACTTTAGTGATATAAAACCAGTTTTCGTCAATGTGGATGTAATTCATTAAATCCTCAAACTCGCCATTTTCTTTCACAAACGACAGACAATAATCCAGACCTTATTATCATCCTTTAAAAGCCGTTTTAAGGAATTGGAATGCCTCTTAATTTCACCATTTTTTAGCAACCTCCATAGCGAGGAAGGCGGAATTTCAACTGCAACTAATAACGACCGCAATGTCCCTCTTCTTTTGTGATCAACTAATCGAATGTTGGTAATTTTTTCTGTTCTGTTCATTTTTTTCCGACCCGACTTTCCTTCCTTTTTAGAATCAACATTCATAGGCGTATTCTCATCCAAACCACAAACAGAATCATTAGCTTGTTTCCATATTCTTTTTATGGTGGCTCTTGATGTTCCGAATTTTTCAATTGCCAAAATCACCGTTCCCTTTTTCAGCCGTCCATTTTTCTGATGTTTCAGTAAAAACTGAATAATAGCCGTTCGTTTTTGATTGATTAAATTTGGCCTTCTGATCGTTTGAAACTTCCGGCGTTAAAAGACGTTCACTTAAAAAATCGAATGTTAATTGTTGTTTTTAAACTGTCAAATATTTTGACGTCCATGGTACATGTGATTAAGAATTTGGTGTATATTAGGAAGATCAAAAAATGGTGATGATAATCATGTTACTTTCTCCGACTTGATGGTATCATTTATATTTACGCTTTCATGGTTTATTTTCAATTTAAATCATATTTTAAATGTACATCGAGCGTTGCGCAAACTCGGATGAAACTGTCGTTTAAAACGTCAAAATTATGAAAGATGGAAAAATTATACTTCAAATTCAAAAACTCGGTTTACTCAAAAACTAACGAGATTTCGAAAAAAACTTATTCTTTAGAAGTTCTTCATTTTGGCATGCTCTAGAATTATTATTCACATCAATTTGCTGTAACTATTTTCGTTTCATAATTATAAACCAAAAATTAAAAAATTAATAATAAATTTTTTTCTCGAATAGCAATGATTTTATGAAAAATATTTTTAAGCAAAAGATGTGCATTTCTTTGTTGTCTTCAATGTTTGCTTAAAAATTCTTGTGATATTTTTCATATTTGAGAAAATATTGGCAAAAAACAAAAAAACAGTTAAGGTAAACACCCACTTCCGGTGTACGAAATTTTACAAAAAGCTTTTCAGTTCTTCGGATTATCAAATAAGACGTATGTTCAAAGTTTCATAACAATTGCTCTATTAGTTTTTGAGATACAGCGCACACAGACAGACACACACACACACAGACATAAAATTTTTTTTTCCAGAAATTGTTGAAATGGCATCTAGGGACTCGGAACGGATATTTCCGTAAAAAAAAAATTTGAAAAAAAAAATCACGATCACAATACTTTCTCGTACTTCGTAACGGAGAAAGTAAAAAGAAATTAAAAAAATAACTAAGCGTCAATAAGTTTGAAAGAAAACTCAAATGGCTCACTTATTATGGAACAGAGGTAGTATTATTTATTGAGGAGGCTTCTAGTAAAAGTGTTTTATTATAAAATATTTAAAATGATGAATGACTGATAAATTGTTTCCTGTTTTTGTACTGCGCAGTTGACCCATCAATTTTGTTTAAGTTTTTCTCGACAATCCAACTCATTATATATCCTACAATTAAATAGCTCTATTCTGACATTGTAAACCAATTAAAAGTCCTTAGAGCGACAAGAAAGGAAGCTTCCTTTTCTTTTCAATTCCTTTCCCTATGCTCACTTTTGATTGGCTTAGAAACACCGGCCCTGATATAAAGGGAATAACACGGCGCCATGGTCCCTATTGATATTAAACTCACCTAAGGACTGTTGAGGAGTGGGGCCGGGGCCGAAACTTCGTTTTGTGGATTCTCGTTGTCACGAAGCATGGAATTGGTACGGATCCCTAACTGCACAGTATTTGCAAACCAGATTGCTGATCGGCCTTTTTGGGCCGGAAACATGATCATCGGGCAAAATGTCTTGTTGCCCTATGACCGTATCCGCAAACGAATACACCCTTATAACACACAATATGCTCACAATTCGCCAAGCAATTTACGCTTTTTGACGTTTATTGTTTATTGTCGCGGAGAGTGTCCCAGCTGATTCGTTTCCGAAGGAGATTCTGAGTGTTCATTGAGAATTATTTTAATAGGTTTTACGTAGGTATTTATTTTAGAATCATCTTTATCGATGAAGTCGTCTTGTCTGGTTGGGTTTTTACCTACGTCTGAAGTCTGACATTGTTCTTCTGATTGTAATGGAAAATTTTTGGAATAACCTTCGTTCATATATGATGGATTTGCTTTTTACATTTGATGTAATGCATTTAATAATGTGATCTGCTACTTCAAAGACTGCATTATTTCATCTTTATCAAAAATAATATTGTCTTTTTGTATTAGCAGTTCTTTTAAGTATTTAATTTCCACATGTAATGGAACACTTGCCTCTGTTGGTGGGTCCTCGTCGTCTGTGGGAATGGCGACCTTATCGACATCTCTAGGCTTTAAACGGCAGTTTATTTACTTATCATTCAGGATGTACCTTTCAACTTTTTGCACATCCAGGATGGATTAGTGAAGCACAAATATCCCGCTTTTGGCATATTCTAGCAATCTCGGCACACTTTTACGGAGCTCAGATTCACCATTGCTGCTTCGGCGGCCATGATTTTGTATATCACTTTCTAAAAATTTAATTCTACTGAGTCAACCAACATTATTGACAGAGTTGACACTATTCAATAGAATTGTTAAATGCAGCAAAAATATCTTCTCTTCTTGTTCTTCCATGTAATTCAAAAGTTCTTCTTTGCTCGAATAATCTTGGAATACCCTTAGCTGGGTAACCTCGCCGAAGTCGTTCGATCCAGTTCCAATGAAAACACATTGTGAATGTCTAACAGTAATTAATTATTAACACCGAAACTTAAAACTTCAACCTTTTCCATAACTGTCATTAATGTTGGGCATAATTTTGTTTTTATTTTTAAAATAGGAAAATAAGGATTTCGCTGCAGTAATAATAACTTTCCATCACTGAACGGCTTTTGTGCCTTTGCTAGTAAATTACACACTTTTAAGGAAGCAATAGTGACCGATACTAGCTTGTTTACAAATTTTGCAAACATGTTTTGATTATTGTAAAAATTAATTTCTTTAAATTCATCATCTTTAATTTTCGTATCTTGGAATTTTTTGGATAATGCTCGTCATATTTTCTGTGGAACGATCGAAAAGATCGCTGAATGTTGTCTTTTTTAGGAATAACAACAGACGAATTACGTTTCAAACAACAACAAATTTTACCAATCCTAGTATAATAGAAATCTGTTTCAAATTCTTCATAAAAAAGATACGTTTTCGATTTTTTTTATAATCACTTTATAATTAAAACAAAATTATTCAAATTTTGTTTTAATTATGTTTATATTATTTTATTCCTTACAAAGAATAATGTATTAAATTTTATCTTTCTGTTCTTGCGTGCGTAAATGTCATCAGAGCTCCGTAGCAAAAATATAAAGGGTTGGGCATATGTGTCGGAACACCTGATTTCTGGCTAAACGTCTATTGTTTTCTTATTACTTTAAAAATAAATGTGTATGGTTTTATTTATTTTATTCAGTGACGTATTTTGATTTACTACAGCTACCAAATTTTTCGATATATCTTATTTCTTTAACCTTTAACTGCCCGCGCTCTATAATCTCGCGTAGTTACCCGCGCGGTGTATTATGTACACCACATCCATGAATAGGAGATTAAGTTCATAAATCAATGTATAGGGATAAGAAAACATGTTGCCTTGATTTATCATACTGTTTTATTGAAATATAAAATACATTAATACAGTTCTCGATAAAAAAAGACAAACTCTTCAACAAAGAAAAGATTCAAGAAACAAATTTAAAAAAAACTCTTAAAATTAATGTCTCGCATGTTATGTATGGTTAGTTTGTATCATCCGCTGCTTGCTTCGCCATTTTTGCAGGAATCGCATGTAACAACTGATGTCATATGTTGTTTGCAAACTGACCTATTGCAACTTCCGCAGATGATGGTTGTGATTTGATTTTTTTTTCCTACCGCAAATAAAACACCTCGCTCGTATCTTTGCAGGTGGCTCCTCCTCATTGGTGTCTTCTGCTGGTCTTTTGTATTTTGCTAGGAAACATTGTATGTCACTTGGCAATGACTGTATGCTGGCACGTTCAGAGAGATATGGCTTCATCAAACCTAAGGAGAGCACCTTAATTCTCTTCTGTGCTTGTAAGCTGCATCGACATGAGTTGCATTATAGAGCAGTTGTCCATTGATCCCCGCGATGTTCATCAGTTGGAAGAATATAACCAAAGGCCATCTTCTTGTTCTTCTTGATACTGAGTATGTGCCACACATTTTATCAATGGTATCAACTCCTCCTTTGGTGGCGTTATATTGTAAGATAATATCAGGCTTACTCGAAACTGGATCGATATCTCCATCCTCGTGCATTGTTGAGATCAATACGACCGCTTTATTTGTTTTCGGTACGTAAATCAATGTTACGTTTTTCTGGAATCCAAACAACGAAGATTTCACAGGTCTACTTTTATGAGGCAAAAAGTCTTGCGGTATTTCGCGTTTATTTGTTTTCATGGTCCCAATCATAGTAATTTTATCTTCCAATAATTCTTTCGCTAGCGGATAACTTGAATACCAGTTATCACACGTTAAATTCCGATTACTATCTTTCACTTCCTTGAACAAGCGGTGAACAATCGCGGTAGGTGTATTTGGCATGCTGTAGGGGCCTTCGGGTTGCTTACCGCAATAAACTTCAAAATTCGACACATAAAATGTTTTTGCATCACATAATACAAAAACTTTCATTCCATACTTCGCCGGTTTACTTGGAATATACTGAAGAAAACTACAGCGTCCTCGGAAAGGTATCAACATTTCATCAATTGTTAAAAATTCGCCCACAGAGTAGTTGTTCTTGCAATTCTCTACGAATTTATCTATGACCCATCTTATTGCAGCCAATTTATCTACATTTTTTCTTTGATTCCTTGTACTTTTATCATCAAATCGGATAACGGCAAGTAAAAATAGGAATCTGTTTTTACCCATACATGCCCGAAAAATTTCAGAACCGGTACAATCTGTTGTCCAGAGTTCCAAAAAGTGAGTACGATTTAGCAAACCCATGAATGCTTGTATTTCTGTTTTTGATACGTTTTTAGCGTAAGGTTCTCTCATAAATTGAGACCTAACATTAGAAATATGTAGATTCGTGCATTCAGTTATGTACTGTATCATTTCATCTGTGAATATTCTCATAAAAGCATCTACTTCATTTTGAATGTCCCTTGCTTGTTGTTTGGCACCGGGAAAGATTAATTCGTAGTTTTTGCCTTAAAAAAAATAGATTTTTTCGCGGATTGATATGAAATGTAAGATTTTTCGGACTGCTTTTAGTCCGTGAAATTTTACTTTTGCGGACTAGGCTTTAAAAATGCTTATTTATGCCTAGGCTGTAAAAGTAATGAGCCAATCAAGTGAGACTACGTCATGTTATTTCGCCAATCAGATGAGACACCGCGTCGACCAATAGAAGCCGCCCGGAAATTTGTTTGACATTATAATGCATTTTTCAGTTAATTAAGAGTTGCCTTTGAATTTCCCGTACCAAAAAGGCCAGACACAGGTTCCCCGAAGTTTTAATGACACCCCGTGTGTTTTCCCCAACCTCCATGCGAGTCGCTAACTTATCCAAGCACAAAAATCGAGTCGCCCAATGGTGGCGAAAGTTGTTTGCCGTGACCGGCTCCTAGTGGCCCGGCATTTGACGTTTAAACATCGTCGACCGGCGTACTTATTTCCTGGCACAGTAGAACGAGAGACTTTCCTTCAGATGTTGCCTGTGAAAGGAGCCCAATAACGGCTTCTGCGAAGTATTAATAACCCCGCGTAAGTTTTCTCCGAGCACCGTGTGTTTACCCAACTTTCCCAAGTAATTGAACCCGAGCAGCAATCGGAAAAATGATCGAAAACGATTTAGAGGTTACGTATTATGTAAGCTTTATTTCAATTTAATCATTGAACAATAATATGAACATAATGACTTTAATATCCTTAATCGTAAAGAAATGTGTGTCATACCAAGAAGCGAATTTTATTGAAAAGTTGGCTTCCACCATGAACCATATGTAAAAAAAATGTATTGAAGAGTTTTACTCGAAATAATTATACGGTCCGTCCGATTTAAATATTCATTGCATATCACGAAATCATGATCATTGTGATTATAAATGATTACGTCAGACACACCGTCAAAATGCGGACACCACAATATTTATTTATTTATTTATTTATTTATTTATTTATTTAACGAAATCTCTATATAAAAATAGTAATACAAAGAAAAATGCATAAATTACATGAAATGAAAAAAATTAAATTTAGCGTACATACATACATAATAAATGAAACCAAATTGAAACATAATAGTTAGAAACTAAAACTAAGAATTATAAAAAAAATATAAATTATAAAAAAGTCATATTCAAATTAATGACACATAATGATTTACGGAACAAGCTATAATTTTTTAAGAATAAATCGAAATTCGGTGATGGCAAGAGGCAATTAGCAGTGTGTGATAGCCTAGATAGAGGTTTATTAAGACCATAGTTAACCCGACTGGTTTTCTCTCTGAAGAGCTTTTTCAATCTGGTTGAGGATCCTCCAGATTGATGCCAAAAATCTATCAATCTTAACAAAGAGGGACAAATAATATTACCATTTAAAAGTTTATACAAAAAGCACATGTCAAACAAATTCCTGCGAAAAAGTAATGTCACCATGTCTAAGTTTACTAACATAAGACTATAATTGACAGTAGCAATCCTAATATTTAATTTATACGCAATAATTCGCAGGAATTTATTCTGAACCTTCTCCAATGCATTAATCAAATAAAGCTGATGGGGGTACCAAATTGGTGCACCATATTCAAGAATCGGTCGAACTAGAGTGCAATAAAGAATATTTAAGGTACTAACAGAAAAGTCCGGGGAAATGCGAATTATAAAACCCAACATTTTATAGGCTTTATTAACTTTTTGTATTATATGACCCTTAAAGGATAAAGATTTATCAAACAAAACACCCAGATCATTTATGTTAGCAACCCTTTCCAGCACAATATTGTTCAAATGGTAGATACTTAGAATGGAAATTTTACTTCGAGTGAAAGTGATGGATTTACATTTGCTAATATTCAAAAATAAATTGTTTTTTAAACACCAATCGTAGAGGTGATCCAAATCCTTCTGAATATTAGCTGCATCCGACACAGAACGTACAATGTGGAATATCTTTAAATCGTCTGCATACAATAAGAACTCACTATGCTTCAAGACATTCGGTAGGTCATTAATGAAAACATTAAAAAGAATTGGACCAACATGAGATCCCTGAGGAACACCGGAGGTAGCATTAACTTCAACTGATAAACAATTACCCAATCGAACCATTTGGACCCTATCTGAGAGGAAACTTTCAATCCAATTTACTACACTATCCGAGAATCCAAAACAGTGCAACTTGTGTATCAGTAAATTATGACAAACCTTATCGAAAGCTTTGGAGAAGTCAGTGTAGATAGCATCAACCTGACATCCCTTCTCCAAAGCCTCCAGTATATAATTTTGGTATACCATTAAATTTGTTGTTGTTGATTTGCCTACAGAGAACCCATGCTGTTCATCAATTATTATATTCTTTAATGACCATCCTAATTGTTTACTTACCATACAATCAAGTAATTTTGGGATTGTGGATTGAATACACACCCCGCGATAATCGGTTATATTGGAGCGGATGCCCCCTTTAAATATTGGAGTAATGAAACTTTTTTTCCATACGGCTGGAACACATTCTTGTTCTAGAGAAAGATTATACAGCATAGTGAGTGGAAAGCAGATTGTATATGCACATTGTCTTAAAAAAACGTTCGGTATGTTGTCCGGTCCGCATGAAAGAGTTGCTTTTAAATTGACAATTTCATTGAAAACGCTCATAAAATCAATTTTAAATGAGAAGGAAGGATCAATGCATTGAGGAGAGCAGTCATTCATAACATTTCCTGAGACCATATTATTACAATATCTATTATAAATGTCAAGTTTTGTTTTACTTGGGTACCTACGAAATTTTTACAAAGCTACCTGCGATATGTGGATAGAATTAAATATATTGAAAATTATTGCATTGCAAGTTATTACTAATTTCTCCTGAACAATCTGCGAAAAAATTATGTGTTTAACTCGGCAATAAAACAGATTTCCTGACTTGGCTGAATTCACAGCCTCGCTCACAAGTTCGCTCGGCGGTGAAATTCCAGCCGCGTCCGTAAACCTGTCACTTTATTGCCTTGTTAAACAAATATCTTTATCTGACTGACAAAAATTGCCGGCAAGAATCCGACCACTTATTGTATTGTATTTGACAATTTACGCCGGCACGTGTTGCACATTCATTGCCTCAGATACTCGTCTGTTATTGGTTCATTAAATACCATTAAAAGTTGCCACAGAACTTTCCTGAGGCTTTCGTAATTCCGTATTGCTGGATGAGGAGACAAATTGAACGAATTGAAGCATCTATCCGCTCGGGTTTTTGACCCTTCGAATAATTTGATTGATTTTGACATTATCTCGTTCAAACTTTACGTTTTTTAGTAAGTTTGTAGGTTATGAATAAGGCGTGGGAAAGGGTTGCATACGTCCACGATGCCTTCAGACAATGAAATGTATCGCAACGTGTGCCGAGTAAGGCTGATTACAAGCTTAGCACGTATGGACAGGGAGCGCGATAAAACTTGTTTAAGATTTTCTGACTGAAAAGAAACCTCACTTTTTTTAAACATGAGCCTTTTAGATTAAGAAATATCGAATACATGGTATTTTTACCTTCTCCGTTACGAAGTACGAGAAAGTATTGTGAACGTGATTTTTTTTCAAAATTTTTTTTTACGGAAATATCCGTTTTGGGGTCCCTAGATGCCATTTCAACAATTTCTGGAAAAAAAAATTGATATGATTGATATGAAACTTTGAACATCCGTCTTATTTAATAATCTGAAAAACTGAAAAGCTTTTGGTAAAAATTCGTACACCGGAAGTGGGTGTTTACCTTAACTGTTTTTTGTTTTTTGCCGATATTTGCTTAAATATGAAAAATATCACAAAAATATTTAAACAAACATTGAAGACAGCAAAGAAATTAACAGCTTTTGCTTGAAAATATTTTTCATAAAATCATTGCTATTCGAGAAAAAAATTTATTAATTTTTTTTCAATTTATGGTTTATAATTATGAAACGATAATTGTTACAGCAAATTTGTGTGAGTAATAATTGTAGAGAATACCAAAATGAACAACTTATAAAGAATAAGTTTTTTTCGAAATCCCTTTAGTTTTTGAGTAAATTGAGTTTTTGAATTTGAAGTATAATTTTTCCATCTTTCACAATTTTGACGTTTTAAACGTTAGTTTTATCCGAGTTTACAAAACGCTCGATGTACATTTAAAATATTATTTCAATTGAAAGTAAACCATGAAAACGTAAATATGAATGGCTATGATACCATCAAGTCGGAGAAAGTAACATGATCGCCACATCACCATTTTTACTTTCTCCGTTACGAAGTACGACAAAGTATTGTGATCGTGATTTTTTTTTTATTTTTTTTTACGGAAATATCCGTTTTGGGGTCCCTAGATGCCATTTCAACAATTTCTGGATTTTTTTTGTGTCTGTGTGTGTTTGTGTCTGTGTGTGTGTGTCTGTATGCGTGTGTGTCTGTCTGTGTGCGCTGTATCTCAAAAACTAATAGAGCAATTGATATGAAACTTTGAACATACGTCTTATTTGATAATCTGAAAAACTGAAAAGCTTTTGGTAAAATTTCGTACACCGGGAGTGGGTGTTTACCTTAACTGTTTTTTGTTTTTTGCCAATATTTTCTTAAATAAAAAAATATCACAAGAACATTTAAACAAACATCGAAGACAACAAAGAAATGAACATCTTTTGCTTGAAAATATTTTTCATAAAATCATTTTTATTCGAGAAAAAAAAAATATTTTTTTAATTTTTGGTTTATAATTATAAAACGATAATAGTCACAGAAAATTTATTTTTATAATAATTGTGGAGAATGCCAAAATGAACAACTTCTAAAGAATAAGTTTTTTTCGAAATCTCGTTAGTTTTTGAGTAAACCGAGTTTTTGAATTTGAAGTATAATTTTTCCATCTTTCATGATTTTGACGTTTTAAACGTCAGTTTCATCCGAGTTTACGCAACGCTCGATGTACATTTAAAATATGATTTCAATTGAAAATAAACCCATGAAAACGTAAATATAAAGTCGGAGAAAGTAACATGATGGCCACATCACCATTTTTTTAAATTGTATACATTTTGGGGACAAGCATGAAAATATCATTTGAACAATTTAATTGTTATTATTTTATATTAAATGATAATAAAAAAATATTGCCAGCATGCGACTAAAACGCTAACATAACAAGGTGTAACATGGCTGAATTTAGCAGAACCGGAGATAATGAATTTTGAATATTGGAGAATCCCAAAACTATGAAAACGCAAAATGTACATATTTTGAAAAATACACATTGCCGAACAAAATACCGATATATGTGTTGTTTAAATTAATAAGAAGGTGCTGGAAAAAATGTGTGTAATTTAGAAAAGTAATTTTGTTTTCCTAAATCCGTACGATTTGTGAAAGAATGAACCATGTGCATATGCAATCTATAAATTTTCTCCTTCATACAGGCTCCACATTATATCATCGCCTACGTAAATTTTGAATATATAAATTGAATTCTAGAAATATATCTATAACAAAGCCTAAAAATGAAAAAGAGAGTATAAATTAAGCGAATTTTTCTATTACACAATGGGGTGGAGAGTGTTGCGCAAAGTTTGAAAGTCCCCTCCCCTTCCATACAAGAAATTCTTTCACCTCAAGAGAATCTGTAATATTTAAATTTAAATAATAATGTTACAAACGGCGCGGTGTTAATCCTGTCATGCTTACCTCGCGAACAGCCTCACGCCTCCGATGACTTGGATCGATTAATCCTGACTTGAAAATTTAACAATATGTCAGTTATAATCAATACATGTGACAAACTTTCCATAATAATCAAGGCATCCAATACAACGATATACTTACTGTCAGTGGAAAAAATAAAAATTGTAAATTCGAAATGTTAAACCAAGAGGAACCTGAAACGGGACTTGAACGACGCGAACGAGTGCTAATAATTATGACTGCCGTGAACGCCGCGATCTTCTGCGCTCTATTGGCACTGGAGTTGTACTTAACTTTAACCAGAAATACTTGCAAGGGACGTGATGAGTATTAACCTGCGTTCGGGACGACATACTGTCAACGTTAAATGTGTAGTTAATAAATGAACGTTGCGAGACGTGCTCGAGTGTAAAATTTCTAATTAAAACGTGTGCACAAACGGCACGGCACGCTCGGTCTGTGCGAAATTACATGTATATTAATTGCACCAATCTGAATATATTATTACGCTACTGTAGGATGGGAAGGTGGATCCTAACAAAGACACGGGGCTCAATAATTTAATCTATTTATATTTATTATATAGTTATCTCGTATACAACACAGTTTTACAATTCTAATAACTAGCAGATCGAATCGTACGACTCGCAACTCATCTAGATTTTGGGTATACATATAATACAATGAAGTTCTCTATAATACACAGGTATTTACACATTATTACATTATAATTAGTAGTACAGATTAATAAAGCATAAGGGAGGAGAAGTGAGGTGAGGGTGGTTACACTAAATATTAGGGGAGGGCGGATTTGGTGGCAAGGGCAACTAGTCGTATAATTTATACCGTACACTGGTCGCTACAGGAGCACAATAGGTTCTCTCTCCCCCTCTAAATCTGTAATGAAATACACGGATGAAGTTGATTCATATGTATTTTGTAATTAAATTTTGATGTGATTGTTCGACTGGAAACACGACCCACGACCCGGGAGTCATTGTTCTCCTTTCAGACCTCGCTATAAAATCTGCAATTCCATTCGAAGCACACCACCCGTAACTACTATTGGTGAAACCACTATTCTGAATAAGAAGTTTTGTCGGAACCAGTGTTCGAAGCCGGCGAAGAAGCCGTCGTTTTTTCGCCAGCACTAGAGTATAGGTCGTGGTGTGATGGAATAAGTGGCAGGCCGTATTCTTGTGGTGGTCGTATTACCGTGGAAAGGTATCCCGTGCCGGCATAGGGTGCTGATAGAAATCTTCTGCTCGGAGAAAATCGGTGGAAGTTTGATGGTGGGCCTAGTGGCGAGAAGGCTGAAGGAGCTGCTATTTCCTCTTGAACCCCGCTAACCATCATTTCCATTGCTTGCAAAATATCACCTTTACATCTGCAACAATTTAGAATAAAATATAATAATTTACTGAAAATAAATATAGCACATCATATTTCTTACTAGGAAATAATTTTAAGTTTACCGCACAATAAAAAAAAAAATGGTGATGTGGCCATCATGTTACCTTCTCCGACTTGATGGTATCATTTATATTTACGCTTTCGTGGTTTATTTTCAATTTAAATCATATTTTAAATGTACATCGAACGTTTGTAGACTCGGATGAATCTGACGTTTAAAACGTCAAAACTATGAAAGATGGAAAAATTATTTACTCAAAAACTAAAGAGATTTCGGAAAAAACTTATTCCTTATAAGTTGTTTATTTTGGAATTCTCTACAATTATTATTAACATAAATTTGCTGTAACTATTATCGTTTCATAATTAAAAACCAAAAATGAAAAAAAATAAATACATTTTTTTCTCGAATAACAATGATTTTATGAAAAATATTTTCAAACCAAAGATCTTCATTTCTTTGTTGTCTTCAATGTTTATTTAAATTATTTTTTGATATTTTTCATATTATTATTATTTTCATATTATTATTTCAAACATTGGAAAAAAACAAAAAACAGTTATAGCAAACACCTATTTCCAGGGTACGAAATTTTACCAAAAGCTTTTCAGTTCTTCGGATTATCAAATAAGACTTATGTTCACAGTTTCATATCAATTGCTCTATTAGTTTTTGAGATACAGCGCGCACAGACAGACACACTCAGACACAGACACACACACACAGACATACACACAGACACAATTTTTTGTTTCCAGAAATTGTTGAAATGGCATCTAGGGACCCCAAAACGGATATTTCCGTAAAAAAAAAATTGAAAAAAAAATCACGATCACAATACTTTCTCGTACTTCGTAACGGAGAAAGTAAAAAACGGATACCTGAAGGTGTATTTTATTTAAAAAAAATCAACATTCATATTTGGGGATAATATTGCTACCACCTCTAAATTGCATTTGTATTGTAATTCTTTAGGAAACCGTGACAAAACTTTATATGTTTAGTTACATTAAAGCAGGTTTGTTATCACTATTTTATTTGTGTACATTTCCAAAATATTCAAGAATTTTTACCGTTCATCGATTTACTTATACTAATAATAAGGTGTTTATCTAAACAGATATAGGACTTTATTGCACAAGTCTTTTTATGGCCTAGCAAGCGAACCGGGCGAGGCTAATAATGAAGGTCATAAAGTACTATTATGGACGAGTCATATACATGATTTGATGTACGACTGAAGCAAATGCATTATTATCTTTAAATAGATGTTATTTAATTATACCAGGTCTATAAATATGAAACCGGAATTTGCCCATAGATGTCCCTAGCTGTCAATATAGTTACCGTCAAACCGCGTCATTGATGCCATTTCCTTGTTGACATCTCTGACAAAGACTTTCATCTAACAACAATACAAGTTTCATACAACAGCATAGTTTCTAATAGCGTTAAACATGTCGAATTTTGTGCCTGGAAACTACGATTTGCGGATATCATTGATTTTCTGTTACCAATTGAAGAAAACTGCTGCAGAATCGCATCGAATGCTTGTCGAAGCTTACGGTGAGCATGCTCTTGGTAAATCACAGTGCTTTGAGTGGTTTAAAAAATTCAAAAGTGGCGATTTTGACGTGAGAAACGAAGAACGTGGAAGAGCACCGAAAAAGTTTGAAGACAGCGAATTGCAAGCATTGTTGGATGAGGATGACGCTCAAACGCAACAACAACTCGCGGATCAATTAAATGTGACACAAGAAGCCGTCTCCATACGTTTGAAAGCCATAGACAAGATCCAAAAGATGGGAAAATGTGTTCCACATGAACTGAATGAAGACAGCAGGAAAACTGAAAAACCACTTGCGAAATGCTGCTCGCCAGGTACAAAAGAAAGTCATTTCTCCATCGAATTGAGACTGGCGATGAAAAGTGGATATATTTTCAGAATCTTAAGCGTAAAAGATCATGCGTAACTTTAACAATAGATAAGTGTTTCTTAGGTTTGACATTACATTAGATTTATTACTGGTTGTTGAAATTAGGCACTTGGTAGGTTTCACAAATTTTATACTTTTTATTCCGACTAGTTTCGATTGTTACATCATTATCTAGGAATGAATTTAGTACAGCTGTAGATATGTACAGATTTTTTTATATAATGTACCAGGCATAAATTTTTCTGAATTTTAAGTTATTTTAAAATGATCTAATCAAGACACTATTAAAGTATTAGTGATGGAATTTTAGATTTTTAAATTGTGTCCCTTCTGATCTGATTCCAGATCAAAAATACCTGATTTTAGGAAAATTTTAATATTAAAAGACCCTTAAAAAAAGGATGTAACTTTCAGGCCTGAAACTTTTGAAGGAAGTAGTGTACTGTAAACAGTATATCCTGAAAAAAATTGAATGTGAGTCTTACTTTTATCTTTAACAAAAAATCTCTTGTTGGATCACCTCGAGTACATCTTTTTCAAAGGAATGTTATTAGGGAAAATTAACATTCCTTTGAAAAAGATGAACTCAAGGTGATCCATTTTACCGAGAAGGGATTAAAAATGGATTTACTCGAGTCCATCGAAGTTTTCAAGGTTAAGCGTAACCCGGACATCCCACTCATCAACGACCAGACCGACCTAATATTCTCCCCCCTGTTCAATGCTCTGTAAAAATATATAAATGTACAATCGTAATATAAATATTCATAATTTGAAAATGACAAGCTGAATTTAAGTTAATAAAGTGATACCAACAAAGTTATTCGTTTTATTTGAATTATTCAAAATGTATCACGAAGTGAAAGCCTCCACAATTACTTATTTGTATTAAATATAAGTTTTATTGGTCTCATTTTATCAGTTACTCTTCGCCCCAGTCTAATAATTCTCTTCGGAACATTGATTCTAGGATCAACAGTTTTAATAAATTTGTGATTGTAGAACTATTTTGTTCATCATCAGCTTCTGGGACATTATAACGTTATTTGCTCTACTAATTCGTTGACTGATTTCCTTAAATATTATTAATAATAATAATATTTATTTACGGAAATTTCATTTTTTTCAGAAATTAAACACTAAAATAATAAAACAAATAAAATAAACAAAATTTACGTATACCTATGAACAAAAGCGCATACATATACGTACACATACATACAATTGACCCTTACGATAGATTCAGCCTAAATTGATACATACATAGATTCTTAGTTAATTGCAATTAATTTATTTGCTTAAGGCGGTTCTCTCCGTCCGATTTCAACCCGTATTTTAGCGATTTTTAAAATAAAAAATTCTATCAGTAAGTATAGGTCTACATAAAGTCATGTAGCTCAGTTGTATTATATAAAACTTGAAGTTTGAATGGTAAAAAAATCGCCAACATCGTAAAATGAGGTGTAGTTTTAATGCGTGTATTAAACGATAACTAAATGTGTTTCTTCAAAATAAATGGGCAACATAACTATATCCGACCTTCATCTACAACAATATGATAATACGAACTTGATTAGACTTGTCTACTGTTATCAGTTTTGTTATAAACATTGCCGTGTTTTCGCGTATTAATCGTACAGAAATTAAAGGCAGCTAAGACGCGCCTACAACCGTCTCTCTTGGCCCAGCCGATGGAACAGGAATCGGTTGGCACGTACACATTAGATCTGGCGGGTTTTCAATCCGAATTTTCTAGCCTATTATTTTGGATTTTAAAAAACTGTCCTATTAATTTAAATTTTTAAGCTTCGTTAGTTTCAATAAAGGCCAAACGAAATGTGATCATTATTTTCATGTTTATTTAGGCTTTATCCTTTTCCACTTGATTAAAAATCACACAGAAGGAATATCGGATAACAGACAATGCTCAGCACGGAATTAAATAAATTAACAATTATTTGGAATTGTCTATGTAATAAAAACCTAGATTAATCGAATTTTCTGTTTAACTGACAAAATGTAAACACTGCTCAATTTTTAATGCTATGCACTTAATTAGTTTTTTTTTTTAATCTATCAAATTCCAAAATGATTGTTAAATGTCTGTTATAATCATTTAATACTTGACGTGTATGAGTGCATTTCTGATTTATATTTTTTATTGTTAGTGATTAGAAGTTGAATTTTAAATAAGGGAAAACATGGGTTACCTCGTAAAAAAAATACTTAAGTACAAATTTGGTCATAATACAATGTGTCTAAAAAAGACACCACCAAAATGATATGGTGTATTCCTGAGACAAAAAACAAGCAAATTAACTAAATTTATCTAAATGGTAATAAAATGACGTACGTCCCAGTATTTAGTGTATATAGTATTGTTTTTAAAAAACAATACTATATACACTGCCACACTCAATAACACAAAAACACTCGATAAAATACCACAACCACGCGGACAGAACCAATTAATTTACTATAATTCCAGGCACACACAATATAATTAATAACACACACATACACAACGACAGAACAACACCCACGTTAAGATAATTAAAACAGAACCAAAAAACAGAACCTCATATCAAACACAACATGGAATATATCCAAAACCAAAACATATTTTACATTTATTAGACGTTTTTTCTGCTGAAGATGGATATTATCCGAAACTAGTTCAGAAAAATAAAATTTCAACTAAATACTGGGACGTACGTCATTTTATTACCATTTAAACATTACCCAGTAACCATGGATTACAACACCAACAATTTAAATTTATCTATATGAAAAATTACATACTTTCCAAGATACAGCAAGTCAAAGTTTTAGATTTTTAAAAGGTTTTAATCTATATCTCGAAAATGGCAGATGAGAATGATTTGTTTATTTTTTTCTGACAACTACATTAGGTGTACTGCATTGTTTAAAAATTTCAAGAAATTTCTTCAAGCACAAAGGTGCTCCAGAGGACATGCTGTTTACATTATTACATAGAACTTTTTTGTTCTTCACATTTTTTACGATTCAATATTTTTTTCAATGCAACTCGTCACTTTTAAGGAATTTATAACTCTTAAAGTTTTTTTGTTTACGCCTTATTTTTAACAAAAAAAAATAAAAAAGAACTTATTGTTTTTGGAAAATTTCGTGTTAAAAAATAAAATAATCTAAGTAAGGTGTCAATTCGTTGAAAACGTGTGTCAGTACAATTAAAACTTTCAATTTAAGTAAAACTGGTTAACCCGTGGAGTGGTGGTGACCGAAGTACCGCCGGTGGCTGAAGCGCATCGAGGCGACGCGCGCACGCGCATACAATGTGTGCTGTGATTTTTTTTATGAGGGTCATTTTGAATTTTTTGTTATTTGTTAAATAATTTAATATGTTAAAATAAAAGCAGTTTTTGGATTATAGTTATTTTTAAGACTTTTCTTGCAAGACGAGCGCAATTAAACAATGAACAATAAGTTCTTTTTTATTTTTTTTTTGTTAAAAATAAGGCGTAAACAAAAAAACTTTAAGAGTTATAAATTCTTTAAAAGTGATGAGTTGCATTGAAAAAAATATTAAATCGTAAAAAATATGAAGAACAAAAAAGTTCTATGTAATAATGTAAACAGCATGTCCTCTGGAGCACCTTTGTACTTGAAGAAATTTCTTGAAATTTTTAAACAATGTAGTACACCTAATGTAGTTGTCAGAAAAAAATAAACAAATCATTCTTATCTGCCATTTTCGAGATATAGATTAAAATATTTTAAAAATCTTAAACTTTGACTTGCTGTATCTTGGAAGGTATGTAATTTTTCATATAGATAAATTTAGTTAATTTGCTCTTTTTTTGTCTCAGGAATACACCATATCATTTTGGTGGTGTCTTTTTTAGACACCTTGTATAAAGATATACAATATTTAATAGAATGAGTAATTTTAATTTATATGGATGTGAACTTATAACTTAATTAATTGAGTTTATTTAATGCCTTTGTGCAGTAATAAATACATTTAAACCTTATGTAATTTTGATATCTTTGATGTTTTTAATACACAAATCTATTGTGTCATTTAATATTTGTCGTGGTATTAGCCAGGAAAGTAATTGTTTCAATAGATTATTTGTTTATATTAGTCTTTTGAAGACTCTTAATTTATAGAAGATGAAAAACATCACATTATTAATTTTAAGAATGAAAAACAAAATTAAACTAAAGTTTTTATAATTTATCGAAAATTAAAAAAATGTTTAAAATAAATAGGGTCCTATTTGATAAGCAAGCTCAATAATTGTCATAAAGTCTAAAAGGTATTGGGGGTTCTGGTTATTTTGACAATGCACGAACTGGCAATTTGTAACTGTAACTTGTACAATTGCGGACAAAATTAATCTACGCCTTTGAAATCTAGTGCGTCTTTTTTCTAAAATGTATTCATACAAAGTGGGCTTCGATACTTAAACATTATTATTAAATGTTAATGTCAATATCTATCCAGAATTTAAAAAAAACGATATGCCATCCATTCGTGCATCGTATAGCCTGCATGCTTTAATATTATGAATCAAATTGGTACATGTCGTGGGGCTAGCTACCTATTAGGGATGGGTGGTATTTCACGTACACGCGGAGAATTAAGTCTTGCCTGCTCTCGTTTGAAATGCGCCCTTAAAGACACAATTTGACGATTTTTATGAATCGTATTGACAATGTCTACCTGATTAGGACATACCTGACCCAACCAGATTACGACCCTAATGACCGACAAGACTGTTATTTGGGCCTTGGTATATATTATTAAATTTACAGTGATTTTCACAAACATTTATTTAAGTCGCAGTTACGAAAGCCGGTGTTAAAATTTAAAACACTTTCAATGTTTTGTGGAATCCAAATTGTCACATAACACCGAGTTATAAGATATTTAACACTGGATTATAAATATAAAACATATGGTTATATGATTTTTTAATTTTATAAACAAAATAACACTGTGTTTTATAATCTAATAATAAATATGTTATAACACTGCATTAAATGACTACCGATTGGTGGTAATGGCCCAAGAATATCCATTCCTTCCAGCAAGATAGCTGCTGGAAAGAACAAATATTAATTGTTGTCCAAAAACAGCAATTAAAATTATAAAGCAAGGAGGCTTACGTAGTCGGGTTCCTGCAAGAAAATTGGACTTTAAAGAAACTCACCCGACGAAAAGAATGGAGTTCGCCGTTTATAATTTATACAGAGATTTTGAGAATGTAGTATTTTCGGATGAAAAAGTATTCTACTCAAATACATTATCAAATAAATTATGCTACAGACCTGTAAATTGTAGGTATGATAAAAATATATATTTTAGAAGATGACAAGTATGGCAAAATTTCTTGTGCCTACTGGGGTTGAATGTCATCTCATGGTGCAGGGGATTTACACGGGTGTGAAGTTAGCTATAGATCCAGCAAAAAATTTTAAAAATTCGTATCTCGGAAAAAAGAAAAGCTATTCGAAAAAAAGTTAACTGTACCATTAGCGAAGGTCTAAATTAATAACACAAAAATAATCAACCCTTAATCTTAACCCTTTATATTTTTTCACCCCTTTCAAAAAAGTTTTTGGTTTTTTTTTTAAGTTTGCAATCAGCCATAACTAAATAAAAATTTGTTTATAAAAGTACCTTTATTAGTGATAAGAATAAGAATTTTTATTTAGTTATGGCTAATTGCAAACTTTGTCAAAAATTAAGATTAATATCGCGAGGCGTGGATTTCTGCGACTTTATTATTTTTTTCTGGGTTGAAGGAGTGCCCGTAACATTTTTTCTCTTTTGATTATGAAAGTACCTTTATCAGTGATGAGAATAAAAATTTTTATTTAGTTATGGCTAATTGCAAAATTTGTCAAAAATCGAAATTTATATCGCGAAATGTGGATTTCTGCGACTTACGGAGAAATTATTTTTTTTTGGGTTTAAGGAGTGCCCGTAACGTTTTTTTGACTTTTGATTATGAAAGTACCTTTATTAGTGATGAGAATAAGAACTTTTATTTAGTTATGTCTAATTGCAAAATTTGTCAAAATTCGAAATTTATATAGCGAAATGTGGATTTCTGCGACTTACGGAGAAATTATTTTTTTTGGGTTGAAGGAGTGCCCGTAACGTTTTTTGACTTTTGATTATGAAAGTACCTTTATTAGTAATAAGAATAAGAATTTTTATTTAGTTATGGCTGATTGCAAACTTTGTCAAAAATGGAGATTAATATCGCGAGGTGTGGATTTCTGCGACTTACGGATAATTTTTTTTTGTTGAAGGAGTGCCCGTGACGTTTATTTGACTCTTGATTATTAAAGTACTTGTATTAGTGATAAGAATAAGCATTTTTATTTATTTATGGCAAATTGCAAACTTAAAAAAAAGGGGTGAAAAAAAATAAAGGGTTAAAATTAAGGGTTGATTCTTTTTGTGTTATTAATTTAGACCTTCCCTAATGGTAGGGTTAACTTTTTTTTCGAATTGCCTTTCTTTTTTCCGAGATATGAATTTTTAAAATCTATTGCTGGATCTATTGCTAACTTCACACCGGTGAGATTTAGTACCAATCAATGAAAAAAATGAACAGTAAAGTGTATCGCGATTTACTGGAAAATATCTTTTACCTTTATTATATGCAAATGATGGTAAATTAGCATTTGTACAGGATAATAGTGCGGTGCACACGTCAAAATTAATGAAAGACTGGTTCTCAGAATTTCCTGAAATTGAAGTCATTGATTGGCCTGCTAAATCCCCTGACGTAAGTAAACCCAATAGAAAATATGTGAGCTAAAATGGCGAATTCATGGGATGATGACAGTATATTCAACCCCCAAAACAAAAGCAGAATTTATTTGCAAAACCATGTCAATGACATTTGGAAGAGAATTGACACATTAAGTTATTGTAACAATTTAGTTAATTCCATGCCTCGACGTCTAGAGGAAGTAATTAAAAATGGAGGGTATTATACAAAGTATTAACTTTACGTTTCTATTTTTAAAATTGTAAATAATATATTTATTAATAAAATTTGGTAAAAGTTTAATCTTGAGTATTATATGCCGCAAAACCTTTTTGCACCTTAAATTCATAAAAACATACGAATTTTTGTAATTTTATTATGTAATACTTTTTAAAAACGCTATTCAAATTGTGTTTATTCCCACGACGACGTTGTTACGATATTTTATATCCGATTTAGTTTATAAAATGCACATAATATTTTACAAAAAATAATGAAACAAGTTATTATAAATTCTTCCCTATTATAAGCCCTGGAATATCGCTAACGCCGAAGCCCTTGACGTACCGGTAAGTGTTATTGCGGTTATAATTTTTACAAGTGACCTAAAACGCTACTTTTTCGGCGGAACACATACACAACTGTAATTTCATTCAAATATGGAAATATTAAATTTTGGGATTTTATTGCACCCACTACGGCAGGTAACCGTTGTATGTAAGGGCGACTATTGCATTTCTGTCGGGAACTTGAAGGGCACGCGGTCACTAAAATCGTGCAAGACTTAATTCTCTGCGTGTACCTGTGTTTTTTCACTGGTATTGAAAAATCACGGGTTGCTACTGTTATTGACAGGCGAATTTCACTGCCACATACTGTGATTGCTACTTAAAATCACTGGTTTTTAAACTTTGACTGCTTTGTTACTTAAAACGTTATAGCTCCTTAAAATCACAACTGTTACCTAAACTGTGATCGCTACGTAAACTGTGATTGTAACTTAAAACATGATTGTTAGAAGTAATGATTATTCATTACTTTATTCTCCCATTTATGCACGGTATTGTATTTAAATATCAAATCAAGATTTAATAAAAATGCCATAGGATACCATATAACATGAAATCAACTACTGATCTACTAACAATTATTAATTCATTAATTGAGATTTTATAAGAAAGCAAAAATGATTTTGACCGGCGTGGAATCGAACCAACTTGCTGTGATCGATAACAACTTTATCACTCTGTTACCATTGCTCGATATTTTATAATCTTAAAATTATTATTTTGTTCCTGTGAAGTGAAAAATAAAAATTATAAAAGAGAAAATTGTGTTACTTTAATATAACAATAAATTGAAAGTTATACATAAATGTTCTAACATAGCATATGTTTACAAGCCGTGACCACAGTTTAAAATCACAGGTATTATAAAGTATTAATCACAAGTAGCAACAAGATTCAAAAGAAGCAGTTTTCTACTGTCTACTATTTAAATTCAAATATAAATATACTTACACTAGACAAAATAAGGTGTCCTATTATTTTTGCCCGCAATAGTACATTTTTTCTATTTTGTAAATAATAATATAGCATTCGTATAAAATTTTGTTAATAATAAGTAAACATGATAACATAGTTGAATACATTAGTGAAACTAACGTTTTGCCCAGCATACTACTTTGGTGTTAATTGAATAATAAATCAAATTTACTGAAATGATGAATGTTTTATACCTGAGTTGGAGGTGATTAGTGAAAGTACAGATGTGAAGAAATAAATGATCTTGTTTTCAGTTGGAAACTGAACTAATCACCTCCAACTCAGATATAAAACCCGTTCAAACCTTTCAGAATCGGAATACGACTTATTCACGTTCACGATCACCTTCACGTAAGTGTATTTTGTTATTTAACATTTAATCTCGAAACGCGTCTGCAGATGGCTTTTTACTTAATTTTTTACATATTTTAGAGTTCAGTTTTATAGTTTAAAGTTTTCAAATTCAATTTAGTTTAATTTTCAAGTTAGTCCTGTGGGTAGAAATAAACGATCTTAAACCAATGTTATTTCGCTAGTAGTACTAGTAAAATAACATGCAAATTTCTTTTGTATCATTCAATATCCGGCGTGGCACTAGCCAGGGAAGTAGTTGTTTCAATAAGTTATTTGTTTATAGTTTTAGTAAGACTTAATTTTGCTTGCAGAGTTACGAACAGGTTGAATATTCATATATTCAGGCTACATTTCGTTTTATTGAATTCACTCTTTGAGCATTTCATAAATTGTTTTTTCGGGAAATGTATATGCATGATGTTTATCTCTGTCTCTCTGCGACATTATTTTGTCTAATATTTCATAGTTTGCGTTGCGAGCAATTTTTTTTATTAACTTAAATTGGAATTTTGGGACACTGGTTAGGTTATATAGGAGGATGATGGGAGGGTTAGTATGTCTGATGAGGGTTTGTACAAATATACAAGACGTTTCTGCTACTGATAGATTATTTTTGACTGTGGATCGGGACGTGGAGAATAGGATATGTCTAATTGTACAATTTATGTTACAATTACAAATTGCTAATTCAGGTTTTGTCAAACTACACCCAAGCGACTCGTTTCACAGACTTCCACTATACAATTTGTCAAATTGTAACATTTATTGTTCAATATACTATTCTCACATATGACAGCAATGCTACAAAGTACAACTTTGTACAATTGAATAATAATACAAAGTGAGGTTTGTAATGTCGAAACAAACAAAAAAATCATTTATAGTCTATTTTTCTCTGGAAAAATATTGGTAGTGAGGGTAGATATGGCTGTCAATCAAATAGCCACTTTCAAAATTTAAACTTCACTAGGAAGCAATTTTTCTAAAAAGTCTGGTTACGAAATAAGATGCCATGCTATAAATAGTCACAGAGCATTACTCAAAGAAGCCCTGCAGCATGTACCAAAAAATATGTTATGACAAAAAAGAAAAGTATGCTTCGTCGACGACTGATATATAAGCAGACCGAAAAGAAGAAATCAGAAAAATCAAATGAAGATGCTGATGAAGATTATAGCCCAGATGCGAATGCTGAGGAATTAGATTCTGAAGAAGTAGCTAGACGGAAACCAATTTTCATACATAAATTATTAAAAAGCAAAGATGAAATTTTATATAATGCAGAAAATACCAAAGAGCAGTCTGGACGCAAGTCATGGATCGAAGAAAGGCGAAACAGAATAAGAGCTTCATCTTTTGGCAAAATATGCAAATTGTGAAATACCACAAGCCAAAAAGGAACAGTAGACGCTCTAATAAAAAGATTTAGTGGATCAGCAGGTATCAGATACGGCATGCAAAATGAATCAATCGAATGGCAAGAATTTGGTGAATGTAAATCCATAAAGCATTGTTTTTTGGGCGCTACCCTCGATGGTCTAATAGGCTAAGACGAAATTCTAAGAATAAAATAAGGCAAAGACATACTGAGGAAAATAAAATCATTTAAAAATAGAGCCATGATGATTATTATGAAATTCAGGTCCAACTTCACGTAACCAGACGAAAGTTCTGCTATTTTTTATGTTGGACCCCTAAAGAATTTTTAAATCTATATTTTTATATTTTAGAAAATATATTAGGACGGTTTGTTTTTTCCAACTATTTTAAACATTCGGAAAACTTTTATATGTATCATTATTTACCAAATTTAAGTTAGATAAAAATATACAGTGTGTATCAGCTAAATAGAATAAATTTGATAATAAATAAATGGGGACGTTTTCGAAAAAAAGCTCGGACACATCGATTGGTATTTTTAATTGGGCATTTTTTTCATCTAAAACTTTTTATACGGAGTGTGTCGTGTAACAGAGGCCAATACCAACTTTCTTATTTTAATTGCAACACCGTGTATATTATTCAATTTTTGGATTCTTTAGAAAATTCTAGACATATTTCATGTAGCATGTTCTGTCCTATCTTCAACTGTTTCGGAAATATTAAGCGTTTTCCGATTTAGTGCAAAAATTAACATTAAAAAAAATATTATTTGATTACAGAAATTCGCCACAACACACTCAATAATTATTTCCCATTTAGGTCTTAACAATGAAAAAGTAATTGTGGCGAATTTCGGTAATCAAATAATATTGTTTTTTTTAATATTATTTTTTGCACTAAATCTGAAAACATTTAATATTTCCGAAACAGTTAAAAATAGGTATAGATCATAGTACATAAATATATCTAGAATTTTCTAACGATACCAAAAATTAAATAATATATAGGGTGTTGCATTTAAAATAATAATGTTGGTATTGACTTCACCCTGTATAAACAGTTTTTATTGAATAAAATGCGCAACTTAAAATAACAATCGACGTGTCCGAGCGTTTTTTTTTAACACTCCCCCATTTATTTATTATCAAATTTATTCCATTTGGCTGATACACACTGTATAATAAATTTATTATAACTCCATTTACAATCTTCGTAATTTCGTAAATGTACAAGTTTAAGCTTATACACTGATGTAAAAAAAGATTGTATTGACTATTTCAGGAGTGTAAAGAAAACGTGTTGATATTTATGCTGCAATAACGATATTCGTTAAAAATAATTTCATACAGCGAATTTGCAAGTTGCTAAACGATCAGCTCTGAGAGTGGTAACAAAAATCAGACATAAATGGGCTTTGAAATTTTTTACATTTACAAAATTATGCGATCATGATTTGTTCAGAAGTTATAGCAAAAACAAAAATATTTTGAGGGACGAATTCACCCCCTAAACATGTTTCTAGCCGAAAATACGTATCGAATATTTTGGCCCCCTCTACAAATCCACCAAATTTCATTAAAATCGGAAGGGAACACTTGGGTTAGTTTTCTTGTCAGCAATTCTACCGATACATACGCTGCTAGTAATTTCTATTTTCAAATTACCTCTACATAAATCCAGGCCCAGCGCTGATAATATAAAATAAACAAACAAGCCGAAGCTCACCGATTCACTTGTGAGTTTTTATTGCTTCAGTTATGCAAACAATTAATCATCAATGGCCCGCACGAATGTCTACATTAATTGATTGGGCTCATATAGAAAGGGATAGATATATGTTTCTTTTACGGGATAGATAAAGACACACTGATTGAATTCTCGGCCCAAATCATGTGTACTACATTACGACCGACACTTTTAACTGCCTATAGACACTTTTACCATAATAGTATATTATGCAACAAGTGTTATAAACTGCACTTTAGTCACGAGTTAATTAGGCACGAGCGGAGCGAGTGTTTAATAACGAGTGTCTAGAGAAGTTTATAACACGAATTGCATACTATACTTTTTCTACGACTAAATTATTAAAACTTTGAAATTATTTTATTATCTTAAATGAACATGGTAATAGTACAATATTATTAAATTGGTCTACTTATAAATATACATTAACAATTAATTTAGAGACATTATGTCAATTACTAAATAAAATCATTGATTCTCCTAAATTTCTTGAATGTTGTGTATTATTTATTTGATTTAAGTTAAAAGTATTCCTTCTTTCATTTATTTGTTTTATTTTGATAGATTGTTGATAAGTGACAACTAACTTGATTTTTAATTTCAATTGATTTAAACAAACACCGACCGCACTTGGGGAAGAAACATTTTCCGCCACTGAACACGTGCCATCGAAACCTTCCCGAGATCAGGTATTCGGTCCCTTTTTCGAGGGATTTAAAAAAGCCGGGCATTTATGTGATAAATTAAAATCTGACGTTTAATTGTCTCACCCCCAATAACACGCCATAAATTGTGGTTTCTTTTCTTCCATTATGCCGCCCGCTTGAAGAGGGTGTCTCTCTTTAAAATTCCCAACTTTAGGCGCATCGCAGAGGACCTATTAATTGGCCTGGACGAAAACGGAGAAAACCGCCTTAAGTTGTTTCATAAACTGTACATGTGAACATCTTCCAAGATGATATTTCCAATACAATAATCGAACTGGATCGAATGTTTTTGCGCGAAAAGCTAATCTTCTTGCATTTATCGATATTGAAATAGAGATTATAATTACAACACCAATCATGCACTGAATTTAAATCATTTTGCAACAAATTGCAATGCAAACAGTAAAAATGATGAGTGTTTAAAGGCTTGAGAGATATCATTAATTAATATTAAAAACAGCAATGGACCGCAGTGAGATCCTTGTGTCACGTCAGAAGGAACATGAATGGGATGTGATAAGAAGTTCTTTATTTGAACACACGTGCAATTAACTAAAAAACTGCGAATCAATTGAAGTTTCATTTAATTGCGCTATATTATTGACTCTAGAACCTTTGAGTTTTAAATTACAGATCTCTTGCTTTATATCAATATTATCCTTTTCACGTACCACAATTTTGCTACTGAGTGTATCGACTTTATTGATAAGATCAGAAGAATATTCTTGCATTTGGATTTTAAAGTCGTCAAGTTTTTGCTCAAGTATGTTCTTCAGTTCTGTAATTGTATCAATATTTGACGACGTAACTTTTTTCTGTGCTTTGTCACCGTTGGAGTGGAATTTGCACATAATACTACAGTACCATTTATTTATGGAATTATCATTTTTATTTTTTTTAAGTGTTTAAGCTCATTTTTCGACAGATTTATACAGTTTACATGAAACCAATTTGCACAACCACCATTACACTTGATTGCAGTTGTTAATGCTCTCGGGTTCAAAAATTGATTTACACACACAACTGTTCACAAACGAGTTCAATAAATATGTAGGCATCAATTGAAATGATTAAAAATATGCGCTGCATCTCCAAAACTAATAGAGCAATTGATATTAAACTTTGAATATATTAATAAAAAAAATATATATATTAATAAAAATAATTCAAAACATTTCAACTAAATCGAAAATTTTGGTTTAGGTGCCAAAAAAATCAAAAACCCCGGTCCAAAAAATAAAAATGCAGGCTAAAAATTTAAAAATCAAGCAAAAGGAAAATAATTTGCCATTTTCAGCCCCAAAACTATTTACCTCAAAGTAAATTGCCGAAATTTTAAATTCAATAATAATTTAAAAAATTTGCCCATAAAAACAATAATTCAGGTTAAAACATCTAAAATGAAGGGCAAAAAATAAAAAGTTTGGTCAAAGAAACTCGAAAATACTGGCTAAAACTTCGCACACAAAAATCAACAATTCAGGTTAAAAAAACTATAGACCAATCAAAAATTCGCTCGTCAAAATTTATAATCAAGGTAAAAAAAACTAAGAATATAGGCAAAAAATCGAAAATTTAGACCAAAAATCGTAAACTCTCGGCAAAAATAAAAAATGAAGAACAGAAAAAAAAACAAAATTTTAAGCCAAAAACTAAAATTTGGAACAAAAAAATGAAAAACACAGACCAAACATCTGAAATATAGGCAAACAATCAAATATCCTGATGTAAAAAATAAAAAATGCAGACTAAAAAATTGAAACTTTATCCCAAAATAAATTACCGAAACTCTAAACTCGAAAGTAATTAAAAAAAGTTCGGCCATAAAAACAATAATTCAGGTTAACAAAATCTAAAATGAAGGGCAAACGATCAAAAACTTGAAAATACCCTCAAAACAAAACAAAAGTCGCCCATAAAACTCAACAATCAAAAATTAGCTCGTTAAAATTAATAATTAAGATACAAAAACTTAAAAAATCGAAAAATGAAAAATGTAGAAAATTTTAACAAACTATTAAAAAATTCTCTAAAAACTCTAAAAGTTAGTACAAACAAAGCAATCACAAATACAGACCAAATATCTAAAATATAAACAAAAGAAATAAAATTCCTGGTCTAAAAAATAAAAATATACAGACCAAAAAATTACAAATTTAAGTAAAAGAAAAATAATTTGCCAATTTCGGCACCAAAAATAACTCCAGCTCAAAATAAATTGCCAACCAGAAACGCGAAAATGTTTAAAATAATGGTGATGTGGCCATCATGTTACTTTCTCCGATCTTGATTGCATAACAGTTATTTATATTTATACTACGATGGTTTATTTTCATTTTAGATCAGATGATACTGAAGTTTAAAACGTCAAAGTTATAAAAGATAAAAATAACAAATTATACTTCCAATTCAAATAATCTTAAATTAGTTTATTGGAAAACTAAAAAAATCCGAATAAATTCTTGAAAAAAGTCCTAAAAATAAATCTTGATAAATCCTGAAAAATATTTCTGAAAAAGCCCTAAAAGAGTCCTGATTATAAAGTTCCGAAGAGAATACCCGAAAAAAGTCTTGAATAAAACAGTCCTGAAAAAATCTGATTAAAAAGTCCTGATAAGAAGTCCAGAAAAAAACAGTCCAGACTGAGTCGTCACAAAAAAAAACTCTGAAAATAGGTCCAAAGAAAACCATAAAAAGACTGTAGAAAAGTACTGAAAATAGGCTTCAAATAAGTTCGAAAAAAGGCCTTAAAAAAAAACATATAAAATAGTCCAGAAAAAAGTCCTAAGAATAAGTTCGGGAAAGAGTCCTTACAAAGGTCTTAAAAAGACCCGAAAAAAGTCGAGAAAATAGTATTAACAGAAGTCATGAAAAAAGCCTTAGAAAAGAACTGATATAAAGCATTAAAAAAGTCGATAAAATAATCCTGATAAAAAATCTCGGAAAACGTCTTGAAAAAATAATCGTGATAAAAATTTCCTGAAAATAAGGTCCTAGAAAAAGTTGTAATAAAACGGCCGGAAAAAAAGTACTGAAAAAGTATATAATAATAATAATAAAGACCTTAGAAAGTCCTGAATTAAGCCTGTGAAAAAGTCCCGAAAAAAGTCCTAAAAAAATTCTGAAAAATGTCCGGTAAAGACTCCTTAAGAAGGTCCTAAAAAGACCCCAGAAAAATCCAGAAAATAGTCCTGACAAAAGCCTTAGAAGAGATCTGATAAAAGGCATTAAAAAAGTCCCAAAAAAGGCCCTGAACATAATAGTTTTTAAGTAATCTTAAAAAAGGCCCTGAAAAAAAATTCGAAAAAGACGGGTTCTGAAACAAAAGTCGTGAAAAAAGTTCCTGAAAAATAATCCTGATAAAAAAAATCTTGAAAAGAAGTATCAAAAACAAAAAGTTTTGAAAATAAAGTCTTGAAAAAGAGTCTCGAAAAAATTCAGAAAAGAAAAGTCCTGAAAAAACATCGTTAAAGATGATTCCTAAAAATGTAGTATAATCTTGAAGAAAAGTCCTGCAAAGTAAGTTCTGAAGAAAGGTTCTTAGACCTGAAAAAAGAAATAAAAAAATCCTGAAAATAAGGTCTTACAAAAGACCTGAAAAAAGAATCTTAAAAAAGTCGTGAAAAAAGTCCTGAAAAAGTCCTGAAATTTTGATTTATACCTTCATGATCTTTTTTTCAATTTCAATGTACATCGAACGTGTTGTAGTATTGGATGATTCTGACGTTTAAAACTTCGAAATTATTATAGATGGAAAAGAAAAATAATACTTTAAATTCTAATAATCTTTACCGATGATTTACTCAAAAAGTAATGAGATTTCCAAAAGAACTTATCCTTTAAAAGTTATTAATTTTATCATGACCTACCAATATTATTAATATAAATTTGATTAACTGTTATCGTTTCTTAATTATAAACCAAAAATGAAAAAAAAAATGGTGATGTGGCCATCATGTTACTTTCTCCGACTTGATGGTATCATTTATATCTACGCTTTCATGGTTTATTTTCAATTTAAATCATATTTTAAATGTACATCGAACGTTTCGTAGACTCGGATGAAACTGACGTTTAAAACGTCAAAATTATGAAAGATGGAAAAATTATACTTCAAATTAAAAAACTCAGTTTACTCAAAAACTAAAGGGATTTTGAAAAAACTTATTGTTTATAAGTTGTTCATTTCAGCATTCTCTACAGTTATTATTAACATAAATTTGCTGTAACTATTATCGTTTTATAATTATAAACCAAAAATTAAAAAAAAAAAATTTTTTTCTCGAATAAAAATGATTTTATGAAAAATGTTTGCGAGCAAAAGATGTTCATTTCTTTGTTGTCTTCAATTTTTGTTTAAATGTTTTTGTGATATTTTTCATGCTTAAGAAAATATTGGCAAAAAACAAAAAACAGTTAAGGTAAACGCCCATGCTACTTTCTCCGACTAGATGGTATCATGAAAAGCTTTTGGTAAAATTTCGTACACCGGAAGTGGGCGTTTACCTTTTTTGTTTTTTGCCAATATATTCTTAAATATGAAAAATATCACAAAAACATTTAAACAAACATTTAAGACAATAAATAAATGAACATCTTTTGCTTGAAAATATTTTTCATAAAATCATCTTTATTCGAGAAAAAAAAATTATAATTTTTGTTTAATTTTTGGTTTATAATTATAAAACGATAATAGTTACAGCAAATTTACGTTCATAATAATTGTAGAGAATGCTGAAATGAACAACTTATAAAGAATACGTTTTTTTCGAAATCCCTTTAGTTTTTGAGTAAACTGAGTTTTTGAATTTGAAGTATAATTTTTCTATCTTTTATAATTTTGACGTTTTAAACGTCAGTGTCATCCGATTACAACGTTCGATGTACATTTAAAATATGATTTTAATTGAAAATAAACTATGAAAACGTAAATATAATGATACAATCAAGTCGGAGAAATTAACATGATGGCCACATTACAATTTTTTTTTAAATGAAAGTGCAGCATCTCATTGAAGGTAACAAAATTACGAAAACGGCAATAATAGAATCTCTAGGGCAATTTCCATAAATAATATCATAGGTTTTTCCTCATCGCTGATGAGTTTATGGTAATGATGATTTCTAGCAAATATGTTATTACATTTGCTATTGATTTATTTATATTCATTGATTTCCCCAAAAATACCTCTCTTATAAAATACCCACCCCAAAAAATGCTCCATTGATTGAAGTTCCCCAAAATATACCCCAAAACAATAATTCACCCCATTTTGGGGGAAAAACACTGGCTCTCCTCCACATTGAAAATGAATGTACCAGGCGCGCGAACTGTTCACGAAATCTATCGAGAGCGCCCTTCGAAGGTAACGCCCTGTAGATATGTGCGAAATTTGAACAATATTACACCAAAATATCCCACTAAAAACACTGATTTATGCGAGAGCGAACTAAACGGCAACGTGCACGTGTGGATAAGCATCTAATTTATTTATTTATCATATCGAGTGATTGATTTAAATCAAATCATTGTTAATTTGAAAAAGATTTAATCAACGAAATATAATCCATTTGTTATTTAAAGTTGTATATCATTGGTTTTCTGTTTTTAGATGAAACGCAAACTTTTATAAAAATTACGAATAACAAAGTTTTCCATTTATTGCATGCCCAAGTCGACACCTTTTTACTTTCTCCGTTACGAAGTACGAGAAAGTATTGTGATCGTGTTTTTTTTTCAAAAATTTTTTTTACGGAAATATCCGTTTTGGGGTCCCTAGATGCCATTTCAACAATTTCTGGAAAAAAAAAATTTGTGTCTGTGTGTGTGTGTGTGTGTGTGTCTGTGTGTGTGTGTGTGTCTCTGTGTGTGTGTGTGTGTGTGTGTGTGTGTGTGTGTGTGTGTGTGTGTGTGTGTGTGTGTCTGTCTGTGTGCGCTGTATCTCAAAAACCAATAGAGCAATTGATATGAAACTTTGAACATACGTCTTATTTGATAATCCGAAGAACTGAAAAGCTTTTGGTAAAATTTCGTAAACCGGAAGTGGGTGTTTACCTTAACTGTTTTTTGTTTTTTGCCAATATTTTCTTAAATATAAAAAAATATCACAAAAACATTTAAACAAACATCGAAGACAACAAAGAAATTTATAGCTTTTGCTTGAAAATATTTTTCATAAAATCATTGCTATTCGAGAAAAAAATTTATTAATTTTTTTTTAATTTTTGGTTTATAATTATGAAACGATAATAGTTACAGCAATTTTATGTGAATAATAATTGTAGAGAATGCCAAAATGAACAACTTCTAAAGAATAAGTTTTTTTCGAAATCTCGTTAGTTTTTGAGTAATCCGAGTTTTTGAATTTGAAGTATAATTTTCCATATTTCATGATTTTGACGTTTTAAACGTCAGTTTCATCCAAGTTTACGCAACGCTCGATGTACATTTAAAATATGATTTTAATTGAAAATAAACCCATGAAAACGTAAATATATTGTCGGAGAAAGTAACATGATGGCCACATCACCATTTTTTACTTATTGAAACAAATAGTAAGGCTAATTATCATTACTAAATATGAACATACCTTTGTAATATAGCCTCTACATCGGAGCGCCGTCTTCCGGGGAAGACCCTGAGCAGCACGTCAACTGGTGACCGCTGGTGTGTGTTCGGGTACTGGTGGAATGGTGAGAATTGTGGAGGGAACGACGGATGGAACGGCATGAAAGGCGGAGTTTGCTGTTGTAACGGCGAACTGGGAGGGCTGTCGGATTTTTTCAAAGACAAATTCTCGGGAGCGTCTCCCGTCGTATCATCTTCGACGTCTAAATCCGGATCTGGAGTAGGCACCGGTTCAGGCGATGGCGTCGGAACGGAACTGTGCTGAATTATAGGAGAGTGCCTCGCCCTCTTCACGTCCTCGTGATCCGAAGAATCCGATTCCTCTTGAGTAGTGTCATCGATTCGAATGCGTTTCGAGCATGTCACTGCAAATTGAGAAAAAATTTAACGTTAATACTTTTTTTCTCAAGTAAGGCTCGGCATGGGATTATCCGATAGAGCAATCTAACAGAAGTAGTAAACAATAAAACACTTTTGTTCACGAAAATGTTATAATGTGCGCATTATTTAATTGAATGGGCAGCATTAATGGAGTACATTTAACACTCAATTTTTTAAACACGCATTTGCGTGTTTAATACGCTTATTAAACACGCACACGCATTTGCGTGTTTAATATGGTTATTAAACACGCAAATTCGCGCTTTAATTCACAGAACGCGATTTATGATAATATTTTGTTTGCTCTGTTTAATACTGATTTTAATTTTTTTCAATTGTAATTGTAATTACAACTTTAATTTCGATTTTAATTTTGATTTTGATTTTGTTTTTTTTTTATTTTGATTTTGATTTTAATTTTGATTTTAATTTTCGTAAAAAAAAAAAAGTATAGTGTACAACTCGCATATAATGGCTATTAATCACTCAAACGATTTGCTCCACTCGCCTACGGCTCGTTCCGCAAACATCGTTTTCGTGATTAATAGCCATCATTATATGCTCCTTGTACAATATACTATTACTTTGCGCTTGTATAATAATAATAAACTAAATTAATTTTTCTATGTACAACTCATTATATCAGGGGCGGCCCGTTATGTAGAGCCAAGGAGCCATGGCACTACCTCTGGCGTTCTGAAACTGCAATTGGAGACAAATCATTTCTGGTTCATCTCGTGCACGCGACGACAACGTGCACTTGTTAGTCCTATTTCCGCACAGCACACGATGAATAAACTTAGTTCATTACCGAATAAGCCTTTTTGCTCATTAAGAAAATTTGTAAGCAAGTCATGTACTCATTAAATACATGTCAATTGAGAAAAACCGGAAATTCGACGTTCAATTGTTTTTTGATTTTTTAAATTATTAATCGTTTTTTAGGCGGTTCCAGTCGATGTAAACACTATTTACGACAAAAGACATTTAGCGTATATTCGTTCCTGGAGGTCCCACAATTTGTTTATAGATGAATAAATTCAGAATGAAACAAAAATTCCGTATCTTCGTTCCTGAAAGTCTCACAATTTTTTTTTGTAGACGAATAGTCTATGAGCTCTAAGGCTTGAAAAATAATAAATAAATTTTTTTTGAAGAATAAAATTATTTAGTCGTTTTTTAAGCGTTTCTAGTCGATCAAAGCACTATTTACGATTAAAGTCATTTTGCGTATCCGTTCCTGGAAGTCCAACAAAAAAATGTTATATACAAAAAAAAACTCTTGAACGCATCACTAGATTTTGAAAATTCTTGGTGCAATGTGTTGTTCTCGTCGAATAGGTGCAGATAAAAACAAAAAATAAATTCGTCGTTCATTTGTTTGAAAGGATGACCACATTTTAAAAATTCATCCAGCAAAGTGTTCTACCCGTCGTTCTTTTTGAGGATAACTTATGAACGGATAATCTGATTTTGAAAATTCTTCCGGCAAAGTACTGCACTAAATTGATGTAGATAAGATAAAACATTATATTCGTCGTTCATTTTTTGCGGTTTTGAAAAGAACGAAATGGTACATATTAAAAATTCTTTCAGAAAAATGTTGTCAGTAGATGGGACCAAAAAATTATTTCGTTTTCAATCGTTGTTTTTTACTTTCTCCGTTACGAAGTACGAGAAAGTATTGTGATTGTGATTTTTTTTTCAAAAAGAACTGAACTGAAAAGCTTTTGGTAAAATTTCGTACACCGGAGGTGGGTGTTTACCTTAACTGTTTTTTGTTTTTTGCCAATATTTTCTTAAATATGAAAAATATCACAAAAACATTTAAAAAAACATGGAAGACAACAAAGAAATGAACATATTTTGCTTAAAAATATTTTTCATAAAATCATTGCTATTCGAGAAAAAAAATTATTATTTTTTTTTATTTTTGGTTTATAATTATGAAACAATAACAGTTACACCAAATGTATGTGAATAATAATTGTAGAGAATGCCAAAATGAATAACTTGTAAAGAATAAGTTTTTTTCGAAATCTCGTTAGTTTTTGAGTAAACCGAGTTTTTAAATTTAAAGTATAATTTTTCCACCTTTCATGATTTTGACGTTTTAAACGTCAGTTTCATCCGAGTTTACGCAACGCTCGATATACATTTAAAATATGATTTCAATTGAAAATAAACCCATGAAAACGTAAATATAAAGTCGGAGAAAGTAACATGATGGCCACATCACCATTTTTTTGTTTTTTGAGAATCTCTTGAACTGATGACCAAATTTGGCAAATTCTTTCGTCAACATGTTTTAATCATCAAATAGATGCAGATAAGACCCACAATGTAATTTGTAGTTTTTTGAGAGAAAAGACAGATTTTGAAAATATTTTCGGCATTGGACAGATGTAGATGAGATTAAAAAAATATTTATATTTTCTAGTATTGTTGAGGATAACTCTTAAACGAAAAGACAGAGTTAAAATTCTTTTAGTAAAGAAAATGTAGGCTAAAAAATTTAATTTGTCGTTAAATTAATTTCTGGTGTTTCAATGTTTTTTCAATTTTTTTTTACATTATAACCTCAAAATGTGACAAATAGTTGTAGGTGTTCATGTAATGATGAAAACAAAATGACTATAATAGTTATTTTTTGAAAGATCGTTCTCGTATAATATTTATAAATTATATAATAGAATCCCTTTGAACCTGAAATCACTCACTTTACAGAAATTTAAGAAACATTTGCGTGCACTTATATTTAGAAATAATCTGTAATAGTTGCAAAGTTGTAATGATTAGAAAAGAAGTTGCAATAAAATAATACTACTCCTAACCTAAATGTACATTTAATGTAATTTAATTTAGTTTTAGTTTTAGTTTAGTAAATTAGTAGGTTAAGTGGAAGAGCAGTAAGAGGTTACTACCTCACTGAACTTCGCCTACTCTGCCATGATATTTCTTGTACTTTATTTTTTTTTCTCGCAATAAAGACAATTTATTATTATTATTATTATTATTATTATTATTTAGTAACCGCTACTTAAAGTAACAGTTACGGTTACTACAAAATAACAAGTTAATTACTACCCGTTATTTAAGCTAACCTCAGAAAACTTTACTCAGTGTAACAAAGAGAATCTTAGATTTTAATTGAATTTTTCCTAATTAACGTGGAAAATTTAGTGCAATTTGAGATCCGTTTTAATTTTGTTTATGAAATCAGCGCAAAATGCCAAAATCACACGTTTTTAATGTTCGAAAATAGAAAATGACGATAATGTTTTTTGGAATTACACAACTGCTAAACACGGTGTTCGATTTTGAAAATATGGCAAAAGTGTAATTTTAAAACGGATTTAAAATCTCACGTTTTTCAAGTTCGAAAATTTCAAAATCGCGATGTTGATATTTGAAATTGCACACCTGCCGAATGCGTCGTCCGATTTTAATGATTTAAAATTCAAAAATAATTAGTGTAATGTTAAAACGGTTTACAAAACATTTCCGCGAAATTAACACAAAATTTAAAAATCTCACTTTTTTAAGCTTAGAAGATTTTAAAATCGTAATTTTGATTTTTGAAATTGCACACCTGCAGAACGCGTCTGATTATGATGATCTAAATGTCAAAATATGGCGAATTTAGTGTTATTTTAAAACGGATTGATATATTTTCTCGTGAAATTAACGCAAAATGCAAAAATTACAATTTTTTTAATTTCCAAAATTTAAAAAACGCGATTTTAATTTTTGGAATTGTACACCTGCCGAATGCGTACTCCGATTTGAATGATTTAAATGTCAAAATATGGAGAATTTCGTGTTGTTTTAAAACGGATTACGATATTTTCTCGTGAAATTAACACGAAATGCAAAATTGCAGTTTTTAAATTCCCAGGATTTTAAAAAGGCGATTTTAATTTTATTAAAATCGCACACCTGCCGTACGCATTTTTCGATTTGGATGATTCAAGCGTCAAAATATGGCAAATTTGATGTAATTTTAGAATGGGTTACGAAATTTTCTCTTGCCATTAACACAAAATGCAAAAATTGAGTTTTTAAAATTTGCAACATTTTAACTTTTGAACCGAGGACGAGATTTGTAAAATTCTTTCGGCAAAGAAAAGAACCAACAAATTTAATTTGTTATTAAATTATTTTTCGGGTGTCAGATGATAACTCTTCAACGGATGACCATATTTGCAAATTCTTCCAGCAAGTGTTTCACTCGTCTAATAGATGCAGGTAAGACCAAAAAAATAAATTTGACGTATAATTGTTTTCTGGTCTTGGAGGATAGCTCTTGAATGGATAAATAGATATTGAAATTCTTCCAGCTAAGTATTACACTCACCGTGTCTATATAAAAAAAATAAATTAATTGCTCAATTGTTCTGTGGTTTTGAGATGGTAGCTCTTAACCAAAATGGCCGATTTTAAAAAATCCTCCTGAAAAGTATTGTACTCGTCGAATAAACGTACAGGACCCAAAAAATCATTTATCTTCAATTGTTTTTACTTTCTCCGTTACGAAGTACGAGAAAGTATTGTGATCGTGATTTTTTTTTCAAAAATTTTTTTTACGGAAATATCTGTTTTGGGGTCCCTAGATGCCATTTCAACAATTTCTGGAATTTTTACTTTCTCCGTTACGAAGTACGAGAAAGTATTGTGATCGTGATTTTTTTTTCAAAATTTGTTTTTTTACGGAAATATCCGTTTTGGGGTCCCTAGATGCCATTTCAACAATTTTTGTAATTTTTTTTTGTGTCTGTGTGTGTGTGTGTGTGTGTGTGTCTGTGTGTGTGTCTGTGTGTGTGTGTGTGTGTCTGTCTGTGTGCGCTGTATCTCAAAAACTAATAGAGCAATTGATATGAAACTTTGAACATCCATCTTATTTGATAATCTGAAGAACTGAAAAGCTTTTGGTAAGGAAGTGGGCGTTTACCTTAACTGTTTTTTGTTTTTTGCCAATATTTTCTTAAATATGAAAAATATCACAAAAACATTCAAACAAACTTTGAAGACAACAAAGAAATGAACAGCTTTTGCTTGAAAACATTTTTCATAAAATCATTTTTATTCGAGAAAAAAATTTAATATTATTTTTTTAATTTTTGGTTTATAATTATAAAACGATAATAGTTACAGAAAAATCATGTGAATAATAATTGTACAGAATGCCAAAATGAACAACTTCTAAAGAATAAGTTGTTTTCGAAATCTCGTTAGTTCTTGAGTAAACCGAGTTTTTGATTTTAAACGTCAGTTTCATCCTAGTTTACGCAACGCTCGATGTACATTTAAAATATGATTTCAATTGAAAACAAACCCATGAAAACGTAAATATAAAGTCGGAGAAAGTAACATGATGGCCACATCACCATTTTTACTTTCTCCGTTACGAAGTACGAGAAAGTATTGTGATCGTGATTTTTTTTTCAAAATTTTTTTTTACGGAAATATCCTTTTTGGGGTCCCTAGATGCCATTTCAACAATTTTTAGAATTTTTTTTTTGTGTCTGTGTGTGTGTGTGTGTGTGTCTGTGTGTGTGTGTGTCTGTCTGTGTGCGCTGTATCTCAAAAACTAATAAAGCAATTGATATGAAACTTTGAACATACGTCTTATTTGATAATCCGAAGAACTGAAAAGCTTTTGGTAAAATTTCATACACCGGAAGTGGGCGTTTACCTTAACTGTTTTTTGTTTTTTGGCAATATTTTCTTAAATATAAAAAATATCACAAAAACATTTAAACAAACATCGAAGACAACAAAGAAATGAATAGCTTTTGCTTGAAAATATTTTTCATAAAATCATTGCTATTTGAGAAAAAAATTTATTAACTTTTTTTAATTTTTGGTTTATAATTATGAAACGATAATAGTTACAGCAATTTTATATGAATAATAATTGTAGAGAATGCCAAAATGAACAACTTCTAAAGAATAAGTTTTTTTCGAAATCTTGTTAGTTTTTGAGTAAACCGAGTTTTTGAATTTGAAGTATAATTTTTCCATCTTTCAGGATTTTGACGTTTTAAACATCAGTTTCATCCGAGTTTACGCAACGCTCGATGTACATTTAAAATATGATTTCCATTGAAAATAAACCCATGAAAACGTAAATATAAAGTCGGAGAAAGTAACATGATGGCCACATCACCATTTTTTTAGTGCTTCTCCAACAAGTAAAGGTTTTCAATGATCGATTTTTCTTTCGTCAAAAAGAAGGCGGTGAGATATATTGTGTATGATAAGTGGCTCTACCATCAAAATTTTCCACGAGCCGCCACTGCATTATATACATCAAAAAATTGTCACAAAAATAACAAAATACATATATAAATAATACACAATTGAAGGAAATATATATTGTAATACAAATGATCTTAATTTCTACTTGTACTATTACTATAAAAATCTGACATAGTATAAGGTTTTAATGAACAGATAAATTAAAATAGCTTGGGATTTTCCTTGATTGAGTTCGGAAGATAATTTACTATTTTTACACAATAATAAGCACCTTTCATACGCATTCAATCGGTGCCGCGGCAGAACGTACTGCTGTCCATTACGACTATCATGTGTACTCCGAAGAAAAGATTTTTCAAAAATATCACCATTGCACATTCGTAAATATATATTCCAATCGTTGTTAAGAGATTATTTGCATTAAAAATACCTCTAGAGCTGGCGCAGTATTTTAATTTATATAAAATTCTAACAGTACTATAAACACCTTATTTGCGTCAATGCTTCCACCCCAGAAAATTATACCACATCTAATTGTAAGATGTGAAAAAATATTAGCGTAATAAAATAATTTTGACATATTACTGTTAGTCGCCTTTATAAGAACTCGTAACCAGTAACAATTTTTATTGATTGCACACACCATCCATTTGCGAAGAATAACTTAGTGTTTCATCAATTGTAATGCCTACAAATTTTTCTAATTGAACAGAAAGGTAAGGTTTATTGTTTAAGATAATATTTTCTGGTGTGGATAATCTTTGATCGATTTTAAACAAGACACAGTTCGTTTTAACTGAATTGAAACCTTTAACGGTAAGATCTTTAAATGTCTGGGCTTTTAGTCAGTGGCGGCTCGTGGAACGTATTGATGGTAGGGCCACATATACAACATAATTTTTGAAGAAAGAAAGAACGATTTATCTTCCTAGACCAAAGTAATTGTCAAAAAAGTGTTTTACGAATTAATTTAAAATTCTTGCTAGTGCCATGGCTGCTTGGCTCTATATAACGAGCCGCCCTTATCTAACATCAAAATTAAAAACATTTATGATCACTCGAATCATCCTTTAAAATAGAAAATACGAGACTACATGAAATTCTGCTAAAATCGAAGTAAATCACAACGGATTGTCATTTAAAATTACTTATCAATATCAGGACTTTCATATTCAAGCAAAACATCAAAATATTTTATTGATGGCTTTTGAGTTAATCAGCTAAAAACTCAAAAATATTATTTTTTGGAACAAATATTGGGAAAAAGTGAAATTGTATCTAAAATCAAAACAAATCACAACGGACTGTCACTCAACATTACCTACTAATGTCAGAACTTTAATATACCGGGTGACCCAGGGATCTGTAAAAGCCCCATAACTTATTTGCTATTTGAGATATCGACTTCTAGTTTTTTTGAACTGGTACCCACACTTATTCTACATATTTTAAAAATATGTATGTTTTTGTACAGGGTGTCCCAATATACATAACAGAACAAAGTTATGTTTTTTTAAATGGAACACCCTATATTTTATACTTTATTTTCAACCCTCTTGAGAAGCTGATAAAAATAGTATAAGATAGTATGGGTCTATTATGGACGGTTGGTTAGTTATAGGCAAATTTGTGGCAAAAACATGTACACATTGAAAACATTGCAGAAGCGTTCCTAGCAAAGATAGCATCATTTTTTATACACTACAAAATTTTCCACGTCATGAAGAATAATACACATCGGTTTTGGTCCTTTTTTGTTCATACTGCTATACAGGGTGTCAACATATGCAAAACAATTGGTAACTATTTTTTTTCAAATGGAACACCCTATATACGTTGCCACCAATCTATGGAATTTTTAATAAACTTTCTTATGATATACAGTTTGTATAACAAAATATTAAGGATTCTTGAGATTTATCAATAAAAACATATTTCTTTTGCCACCTTCTGCTGATTTTTGGATTTTCAGCCAAAACTATGCATTTTCAGGAAAAATTATAAGAGACCAAAGTTGTAGAGCGAAAAATTTCCAATCGACATAGGCCTTTTAAGATAATGCGTGCATTGCCCGCCAGAGCGCGCAAAATCGTGACCGTATATGCATTTTAGCGTTTTCTTTTCAAATTTTTTATTAATAAACTGCACTATACTTTATTTTCCGCACCCTCTAGCGGAAAAACGGGAAAATAAAATGGCCCATATCGATTGAAAATATTCCGCTCTACAACTCTTAATAGAACCAATTTTTGCCAAAAATGCATAGTTTTCCTTGAAAATGCAAATTAAAAATGTATATATCAATTTTTGCGTTTTTCAATGGTTTTTCGTATTTTTAGGGAAAACTATGCATTTTGGGCAAAAATTGCATCGTTTAAGAATTGTAGAGCGGAATATTTTCAATCGATGTAGGTCATTTTGCATTAATTCGCGATCGTCGTGATCGTCGTGCTCGTGAATAAGTGCTAGTGAATAAGTGTAAATTTCTCCAGATCAACAAAACCTATTTTACTGGCGTTAACACATCCCAGTAGTTTACGAAGATGGCTATAGAAGCTAATACAGGTTAGCATTGAGCGGTTCTTAGCTCTTATAATATCTGCTTATTTGCAAAATTTTATACGTCAATATATTCCCTCGCCTTGCACTTTTTGCCTACAAATTCACTCGAGCTCAATGCCACGACCGCGACCGTGAAAATTTCTTATACGGCTTATCTACCACTCTCAATGTGAGGAATGCGATCGATTGTCTTTTACGTTAATTGTTATCGGATAAATTAATTTTATTATTTCCTAATCTCGCCCTATTGTTTACTCTGTGTTACCTTTCCGCGGTCTACTTTGAGGTGTGTGTTGATTAGTTAGTCACCACGATAGACCCCGTTGGTGTGAAGTGTGTATCCCTCGTCATTTAATCCTGTTTTAATTAATTAAGCCGATAGTTCGATTAAGACACATTTTAAATTTATTATAATTCGCATTATGGTAAATAAATGCGGTGTTTGTTATCAAGGCATCACTCCTAATACGCCTTATATTAAATGCAATGGAGCTTGTAAAAAGTCAATCCACATTCGTTGTTCTGACCTGAAAGACATTGAATTTAATTTCATAACTAATTTTAAAACAAGCTGGGTTTGTCAGAGATGTATTAGTCCTATATCAGTCACTACTAGCGAAATGGTTAGTCTGGAAACCCTTAATAAAGTCCTTACAGATCAATTCAATGCATTTAAAGAAGAAATAAGGAATACTATAGCGGTACGCCTTGACAGTCTAGAATCGCGCATTGAACGTCTTGAGAATTCCGTGGCTACGACTAGTCTAGGAATGAGCGATGATTTAAATTCGAATACAGATCTACTTGAAAATATAATTATGGAAATGGATGACAGACAAAAAAGATTATGCAATGTTCTTCTCTTTAATATTCCTGAATCTTCGGCGAATGTAGTGGAAAATAAAATTAAAGATGATACTGATTTCACACAAAAAATTCTGACAACACGTGGTTTGGATATTCGACCGCAAAAGGTTTTAAGATTAGGTAGATACAAATCTGGCTCCAAACCAAGGCCTCTCAAAATAGTATTTCGTAATGATTCTGAAGCAAGGGATGTTCTCAAGAGCAATGCTCTGGATAATGCCCGTAACCATCAATTTCGGGCCGACCGCACAGTGAAACAAATAAGTTATTTCAAGAAAATTCAAAATGAACTCGTCAGCAGAAAATCGAATGGAGAATCGAATTTGGTTATCAAATTTAAAAATGACATTCCATTTATAACTGAATATACAAGTTTGCCAAATCCTTCAACAGCAAAAAACTAACAGTATATTATCAGAATGTGGGGGGGGGGGGGTACGTACAAAAATTAAAGAACTGATGCAGGGTGTTAATAGGAATAGTTTTGATATTATAATTATTACAGAAACATGGTTCTATGATGAAATTCTTAATAGTCAATTACAGTGGAGTAACTACAATATATTTAGAACTAATCGTACCGTGCATGGCGAAACAAGAGGAGGTGGCATATTAATCGCGATTAAACGCTCTTTCATATCTTCCTTAATTCTCTATGACAACACGATAGAACACATTTTTGTCTCAGTTACAATTAATAAATTGAATTACGTTATTGGTGGATTATATATACCTCCCGGATCACCTTCAGATGTATACGAGGAGCACGGTAATATTTTAGAATCCCTATATCAGTCAAAGAATTCTTCAAAGTTTTTAATCTGTGGTGACTATAACCTTCCGTCACTAAAATGGAATATACACGGACTTGTTTATGATTCAACATACTCGCCTGACCATAAAGTTGAGGCAATCGTCAGTTCATACTCTATGATTAATTATAATCAAATTAATACTTTACCCAATGCAAGAGGGGTGTTTTTAGATCTGTTTTTCACAAATTTATTTAATGTCAATATTCATTTATCTGTCGATAACTTGTTAGCTACAAGTTGTCATCATTATGCCTACTGTTTAAATTTTCCGATTGAAATTCCCATACATAATTTAGTAACCCTTGAAAAAGTATATTTATATAATTTAGCCGACTGGTATTCTCTTAACGATTATTTTGCTTCGGTAAATTGGAACGATTTGTTGAAAAATGAAAATATTGACATAATTGTTGAACGATTTTATGAAATAATTCAAAATGGTATTGATTCTTTTATTCCATTTAAACTCATAAAAACCCATCAGTCAAAATATCCTAAATGGGTATCTAAGGAATTACGTGAACTTATTGTAAAAAAGAAAATTGCCCATAAAAAATATAAGCAAAATGGCTTTGCATCTGATTATTCTTCTTTCAAGGACCTTCGCTCAGCTTGTTCGTCATTATCAACAAATCTATATAACAATCACATTAAAACAGTTCAATCAAATATTAAAACCAACCCACGTTCGTTCTTTAAGTATGTAAGAGATCTAAAAAATGAGGACGGAATTCCTAAAGAAATGCAATTCAAAAATATAACGGTTTCCGGTGGTAAGGATATTGTTAATGCTTTCTCTAATTTCTTTTCCTCCGTTTTTGTCAAGGACGTCTCTCATACTATTTCGCACACATGCGACAACAATATGCAAATTAATGACACAATATTAAATGTTAATTTAGAGCAAGTGTTCAATTGTATAATGAGTCTGGAGGATAGCTTTTCTTCGGGTCCTGATGGGATTCCAAGTGTTTTTCTTAAAAACTGTGTATGTACTTTAAGTACTCCGATTCATGGAATATTCCTTAAATCACTATTATCAGGAAAATTTCCTTCAAAATGGAAAGATAGCTTTGTTAAACCCATTTTTAAATCTGGTCTTCGTAACATGGTTGACAATAATAGAGGTGTGTGTATTCAGTCAGTGATACCCAAAATGTTGGATAAACTCGTTGCAAACCAGTTGCTATGGATGTCTCGCCAAATAATTTCTAGTAATCAGCATGGTTTTGTACAGGGGCGATCTACTACCACAAATTTACTCGTCTACAAGCAGTTTCTGTCTAATGCTTTGGAGAACGGTTGTCAGGTGGATGCATTATACACGGACTTCTCTAAAGCATTTGACAGGGTGAATCATAAAATTTTATTATGTAAACTAAAAACTTTGGGATTCAACGATGTCACCATGTCTTGGTTAGAATCATTCCTGACAGATCGCCGACTTAGCGTCAAAATAAATAATTATGAATCTGAGTACTTTGAAGTAAGTTCAGGTGTTCCTCAAGGCTCTCATTGTGGTCCTTTACTGTTTGTTCTGTTTGTAAATGATTTACAAAATGTAATTAAGCATTCAAACTTTCTACTCTATGCCGACGACTTAAAATTATTCAAAATTGTTACTTCTCATAATGACTGCATAGAGTTGCAGAATGATTTGACCAATGTAGACAATTGGTGCCAAAGAAACTTGTTATTTTTAAATATAAACAAGTGTAACTCGATCACGTTTTACAAAGGTAGAATCGTTAACAATTCTGAATACGATATCAATGGGATGAAGTTAAATAAAGTTAGTGTTATAAAAGACTTAGGTGTGCTATTTGACCAAAGATTAAATTTAAAAAATCATATTTCCTTTGCATGTGATAAGGCAAGAAGAATGTGGGGTTTTGTGTCAATAACAACTAGAGATTTCTCCAGTGATTGTTTGAAAATTCTGTATTGTTCCCTTGTTCGCTGCCATCTTGAATATGCGTCTCCAATCTGGTCTCCTCATTTCCAAGTTGATGTACATAGAATAGAACAAGTACAAAATAAGTTTTTCCGTTCTATGGAGCGGAAGTTAGGTCAACGGCATATATTTGGATCATATTCGAACATCAAAAATCAATTACATATGCACTCCCTAAGTGATCGAAGAATCTTCGCCGATTTGTGCACACTTTATAGGCTAGCTAACGGCATAAGTGATTGCCCAGATTTACTGGCTCGGTTGGATTTTTATATATCTAGCTCCCACCGGATGCTTAGAAGGACCCCTCTATTTAGAATAAAAACCAACAACACCAACTTTGCCCACAACAACACCATTACTAGAATGATGAGATATGCCAACGACTACTCCCAAAACAATTGGTTCGACCTGTTTGCTGATTCTTTGCCTACATTTAGGAGGAAACTACAACGTCATAGCAGCATAACTTAATCCTTCATCCTCGGCAAAATAAAAATTAAGATTGTAATTAATTTTGATTTTATTTAAATTAGTTTTATTTTTATTTAATTTGTTTATTCTGAAGAGTGTTTAATTTTAATTTTATTTAAATCAATTTTAGTTTTATTTAATTTTATTGAAGTTAATTTTACTTTTATTTAATTTGTTTATTCTGAAGAGTGTTTAATTTTAATTTTATTTAAATCAGTTTTAGTTTATTTAATTTGTTTGTTCTGAAGATTGTTTTAATTTAAATTTTTTTAAATCGATTTTGGTTTCATTCAATTTGTTTATTCTGGAAATTGTTTATTTTATTTTTTTATATTGCATTATTATTTATTATTTTATATAATTAATTAACGATTAATTTATGATACTTTATGTAAATGGGATTACCCGTCAATAAAGTTATTATTATTATTATTATTAATTCTATATTTACCTGTTTTTCTCCTAGAGGACGTGGAAAATAATGTATAGTGCAATTAATTAACAAAAAATTTGAGAAAAACGCTGAAATGCATATACGGTCAAGATTTTGCGCACTCTGGCGGGCAATGCACGCATTATTGGAAAAGTAGAAAGACCTATATCGATCGAAAATTTTCCGCTCTACAACTTTGGTATCTTATTATTTTTTCAGAAAATGCATAGTTTTGGCTGAAAATCCAAAAAATTAGCAGGAGGTGACAAAAGAAAAATGTTTTTATAGATAAATCTCAAGAATCCTTAATATTTCATAATAAAAATTGTACATCATTGGAAAGCTTATTAAAAATTCCATGCATTGGTGGCAAGATATATAGGGTGTTCCATTTGAAAAAAAATATTTATACATTATTTTGCGTATGTTGACACCCTGTATAGCAGTATGAACAAAAAAGAACCAAAGCCGATTTGTATTATTCTTCATGACGTGGAAAATTCTTTAGTGTTTAAAAAATGATGCTAGCATTGCAAGGAGCGCTTCTGCAACTTTTTCAATGTGTCCTTGTTTCTGCCACAAATTTGCCAATAACTAACCAATCGTCCATAATAGACCCATACTATCTTATACTATTTTTATCAGCTTCTCAAGAGGGTTGAAAATCAAGTATAAAATATAGGGTGTTCCATTTAAAAAAAACATAACTTTGTTCTGTTATGTATATTGGGACACCCTGTACAAAAACATACATATTTTTAAAATATGTAGAATAAGTGTAGGTACCAGTACAAGAAAACCAGAAGTCGATATCTCAAATAGCAAATAAGTTATGGGGCTTTTACAGATCCCTGGGTCACCCGTTTAACAATCTTTATTCTCAGTTTATCTACATTAAATACAGTACAATATATTTTCATTTTAACTTTTGAAAGGGCTATCGACCGTCAGTCTTTCTGCCCGGCTTTAATATTTATGCGAAATATCAAAACATTCTGAAGACGGTTTTTGAGTTAATCAACGGAAAAGTCGGAAATATCAACTTTTTGTTATATGTTTAGAGAAAATTCGCTTAAAATCGAAGCAAATCGCAACTAACTGTTACTTAAGATCACTCATCGACATCAGGGCTATAATATTCACTTAAAATATCAATTTTTTCTTATTAATTTTAAGAAAATTCGCTTAAAATTAAAGCAAATTATAATTAACTGTTACCAAAAATCACTTATCAACATCAGAGCTTTAATATCCATTCAAAATATCAAAACATTCTGCAGATGGTTTTTGAGTTATTCAACAGAAAAGTCGGAAATATTAATTTTTTCTAATTAATTTTAAGAAAATTCGCTTAAAATCGAAACAAATCGCAACTAACTGTTACTCAAAATCACTCATCGACATTAGGTCTATAATATTCACTTAAAATATGAAAACATTCTGCAGATGGTTTTTGAGTCATTCAACAGAAAAGTCGGAAATATCAATTTTTTCTAATTAATTTTAAGAAAATTCGCTTAAAATCGAAACAAATCGCAACTAACTGTTACTCAAAATCACTCATCGACATTAGGTCTATAATATTCACTTAAAATATGAAAACATTCTGCAGATGGTTTTTGAGTCATTCAACAGAAAAGTCGGAAATATCAATTTTTTCTAATGAATTTTAAGAAAATTCGCTTAAAATTAAAGCAAATTATAATTAACTGTCACTGAAAATCACGTATCAACATCAGAGATATAATATCCATTCAAAATATCAAAACATTCTGCAGATGGTTTTTGAGCTATTCAACAGAAAAGTCGGAAATATCAATTTTTACTAATTAATTTTAAGAAAATTCGCTTAAAATCGAAACAAATGGCAATTAACTGTTACTCAAAATCACTCATCAACATCAGGGCTATAATATTCACTCAAAATATCAGAACATTCTGGAGATGGTTTTTGAGTTATTCAACAGAAAAGTCGGAAATATCAATTTTTTCTAATTAATAAAAAAATCCGCTTAAAATTAAAGCAAATTATAATTAACTGTCACTGAAAATCACTTATCAACATCAGAGCTATAATATCCATTCAAAATATCAAAACATTCTGCAGATGGTTTTTGAGTTATTCAACAGAAAAGTTAGAAATGTCAATTTTTTGCAATCAATTTTGAGAAAATTCGCTTAAAATCAAAGCAAATCGCAATTAACTGTTACTTAAAATCACTCATCGACATCAGGGCTATAATATTCACTCAAAATATTTAAACATTCTGCAGATGGTTTTTGAGTTATTCAACAGAAAAGTCAGAAATATCAATTTTTCAAATTAATTTTAAGAAAATTCGCTTAAAATTAAAACAAATTATAATTAAATGTCACTCAAAATCACTTATCAACATCAGAGCTATAATATCCATTCAAAATATCAAAACATTCTGCAGATGGTTTTTGAGTTAATCAACGGAAAAGTCGAAAATGTCAACAAAATTAAATTCGAAGCAAATCGCAATTAACTGTTACTCAAAATAACTCATCAAAATCAGGGCTTTAATATCCATGCAGAAGATCAAAAGATTCTGCAGATTGATTTTTTTCAACTAGTAACTCAAAAATGTTCATTTTTACTTTCTCCGTTACGAAATACGAGAAAGTATTGTGATCGTGACTTTTTTTCAAATTTTTTTTTACGGAAATATCCGTTGTAGGGTCCCTAGATGCCATTTGAAAAAAAAATCACAAAAACAAACATTGAAGACAACAAAGAAATGAACATCTTTTGCTTGAAATCATTTTTCATAGAATCATTTTTATTCGAGAAATTTTTTTATTTTTTTCTATTTTTGGTTTATAATTATAAAACGATAATACATAATACGATAATATAGAGAATTCTAAAATAAACAACTTAAAAAGAATACGTTTTTTTAGAAATCCCTTTAGTTTTTGAGTAAACTGAGTTTTTGAATTTGAAGTATAATTTTTCCATCTTCATAATTTTGACGTTTTAAACGTCAGTTTCATCAGAGTTTACACAACGCTCGATGTACATTTAAAATATGATTTCAATTGAAAATAAACCATGAAAATGTAAATATAGATAGCTATGATCAAGTCGGAGAAAGTAACATGATGGCCACATCACCATTTTTTATCTTTTTTGCAGGCTTTTTCAAATATGCTCAAGTGATAATCTCGCCAATTCTTGAGATATCTGAAAGTGGCTAACGGCGTTCGAAAGAACTTCGTTTCTACCTGTTTGCATCGCAATACACAGTAATTATTTAATATTGCGAAAAATATTCTTTGGTTAAAAATTAACAAAACTTTTTCCGTAAACGTGTGTCCGGAAACGTTTGGTTACCGAGATGCAAGGTGTTATTTTTTAATTCACTTACTTTTGACAATTATTAATATTTCAAAAGTATTTTATTCGATTTAATTGATAATTGGCAGGTTGAATGCTAGTAATATTAGCTTTTTTGTGTCATTGCAATTCGCTTATTTAATCCAGGGGCGTCTTTGGATTAAAGTCTTAATATTATTAAGAGAAAATAGGATACGCCACTGTTCGTATTTCAATAGAAGAATCAAGAATACAACTTTTTTTCCGTCGAACTTTTAGCTGGATCTCCCTACGATTTACGATTTAGCCACGAGGTTAGGAAGTTAACCGAGACACGAATCGTTGAGGAATGAAACTTTTTACCGAGGTTTGTATACTATTTTATTCACAATCGTGAATTAGCTTTTATGATACAAATTCAGGTACATTTTGTTGCCATAAAAATCTAGATGGCATCGCATCAATGTCAAATTAAATCAAGTAAACGTCAGTTGATAAAATGCGGGCGGAAAATGAGGCAGGAAAGTAATACTGTTAATAATGCAATGAAATTAGGGAGAGAAATAGCGGTCAGTAAATACATATTGTGAATACTACAAAAATTAATGAAATCAATAATCGGATGTACTTTACTGGTCACTAATATGAAAATAGTTAAACATGTGTTACGAAATTAATGGGGGTGCGTGCAGTCATGACTTCGAATAAATGAGGGCACCGACAAGGGGGATGGAATAAAGGAGACGACGATGAGACTTCATTAAGAACCTCAAATGATACTTGCGGAATCCGCAATAAGGCAGGAATGCGGCCGACGCCCTTCGCTCTTGTTCACTGCGAGTAACCATTTAATATTATAAGGACCGCTATTATACACCTATAAGCGCCATAAGCGCTAATAGGCTCCAAAGGAACTCGTCGAAATGTCTTTATATACCGTTTGGAAGACATTTAAAGCGATTTTCATCCTGCAATGGTGGATATGAACTCAATATCAAGATTTTTATGATCAAATTCGAGTCAACGATAACTATTTATACTATCTATTACTAGGATACAAAGTACATTATATTTATAATAACCTAGAAGGGAGCTATTAATTGCGTCACGTTTATAAAATTATAATAATTTTGAACTTGAAATGTCAAAAAGTGTTAGTTACATCTAGGTATTTAGCATATTCTTTTTCGTACAATGCTTTCGCATGAATTTTTTCAGCGAGGTTACTCGTTGTTTACCATGACGAAACAACTCTTGTCTAGGAAAACAAGCCGCTAACAACCACATTCATAATCTACTAAATTTTATGATTTCTAAAATAATAAAAATAAGCTTGAAATGTCAAAATGGCAGATATAACCGCTTCGTGATTAAATAGAAAAACAGAGAGACATAAAAGTTTGTACTGCCCACTCAGTTAGTTACACTTACTAGACCTCATTTAATTACCAGGTGGACTAAATCAAATTATTGCCGCCAAAATACGTAGTTGTGATTGGCCGCTGTTTTTACACAGGCCAAAATTGCTGAAAATAGTAATGGTGGTCGTTATGATCAGCTGATCCATCACTGTTACTTGCGTCTTACCGGTTCCGTGTGTTTCATTCAGTTTTTGTGTTTTCTACGAGTTATTTCTCCCGTTGGTAGTGTAAAAAATCAGTTCTTTTAAGAGCTTATCCCGTGATTTTATTGGAAAGTAATTTTGTTTATAATTATGGATGCTGTACCCGGCACCAGTTCGGCGTCGATTTCGCTCACCAAGAAACGGAAGAGTTTGGATTTGGGAACTTTAACCCTAGTGGAAAAGCAGTCCATATTGAACTTATATAAAGTTTTGATACAAGAGGGTTTAAAACCTACTGCCGTTGTACAAAAAAATGTCGATTCATTAGGTAAGTGTAGAGAAAGTTGTTGCAATTGGAATCAAATTATTTTTAGGATTGGCTAGAAGTATCACACAATTAGGGAGTATAAGGAGATTGGAGCTTTAACAAGTCCTGACGTCTTGGAGGACGTCCGGTGACCGAAGATGTTCACAATGAAATTACGAAATCTGGTGTGCGGAGAATTATACATGGTTTTTTCTTTAAAAATGAAATCCCTACATTGAATAAAATTTTAATTGAATTGAAGGATAGAGATGACCTGCCAAATACTACCGTGGACAAAAAAAATGACACCCCTAATTTTATTAATGTAAATATGACTTCATTTGACAAACCGGCAAATGTCAATCTAAGCTCTGGCACAAAATCAAAGCATGTTGGAAGGCAATACCTTTTTAGATTTACTGTATTGCTAGTTATAACTGTCACTGTCACTGTCAAATATTAAGGTTACATAAGTCAAATTCACAACACTAAAAAATAAGAAATAATAGACACATGACAAATTAGGGGTGTCATTTTTTTTGTCCACGGTAGTATGTCCCGTTCAACATTATATACATTAATGAAAGAAATTAATTTTAAGTAAGTAATTTTAAGTAAGTTACAAATAATAATATAAACAGAATTATTTTAAGGCTATTCGTTACTATAGTCTATTAAGGGTGGGTTTACAGAAAGCAAATCAAATATTTGATTGCAATTAACTATTTGATTGCGATTAAAATTCGTGTTGCCTTGCCAACTAATATCAATCAACATGAAATCAAATAGTTAATCGCGATTAAGTTAACAGCGTTGTTAAGTCCGATTTGATTGCGATTAAACAAAAAATCGGTTTTCAGAAGTTCGATTAGCATTTGATTGCGATTAACTTTTTGTTTAATTTGACTTAATTGACGGCGCTTCCTCAATTAAGTTCCTGATTAAAGTGAAAGTGAAAAGAAAAACTTATTAACAACAAAAATTTGGCAAGTTATCAATTAATAAAAGGTAAATAATTGATGAAACACGTATTTGTTATCCGAATAATGTTAGTATAGGCGTCATAAAATTATGTACATATGTATAAGGCAAGCCAAAACATTCTTTGGCTGTGCAAAAATAAAAAAGTAGAGGAACCTATTTCATAGCATCACAAGATGTTATTCAAATTTATTTAACAGCGGAGAAGGTAATTAATTCTAATGATATCGTCAAAATCAAACAAATTAATCTAAAACTGTGCAATACTATACTATACTATAGTATATGGCCAGTGCAAACATGCATTTAATACATACGTCATGGCACAGCATATCTCTGAACAAACAATGGACAATGATAAGGTCCAGTTAATAATTACTACCAAAAAAATTATAAACGCCAAAAACTACATAGGAACCTGTTGTTCCAATATGTATAAACATTTTCCCGCATTAAAGAACATCCTCTTGATTCATTTGTATTATTTTATATAACCTTTTACAAAAGCAAACGCGCCAGCAGCGAACAGCAGATCGTTTAAACACCATCGACCGCCATACAATCAACACATGCGCACTTATTCATGGCGACAGATTGGTGACAGACTATTTAATTGATAGGTTATGTTAAACGGCGTGAAGTTAGCCGCTGACGTCTCGCGCCGTACCAACCGCGATTAAAATCGCCTTAATTGAAATTAACTAATAGCGTTGTTAATTTCGACAAAAGAGTATCTCTAAACCGCGATTAATTTGATAGCACTATTAAATTGATTGCGCGATTAACTTAATTTCGAATTAAAAAATGTACTGTAAACCCACCCTAAATGTAACAATAACTCGGACAAAACTTGAGTGCGTAAGCTGCCAGCAACCAATCCTGTCGCAGGGTGAATTGGCATCATTTACTATATGCTGCAAAGACTACCATCCAGGGTGTATTAAAACCGAGGACAAATTCGGCGCGTTGTGAAAAGCAAGGGGTTCAACGTATATGTCTCCAACTGGTCATTGGCATGATGAATGAAATAAAGGACCTTAAGGATGATATAATCGCACTAAACAGGCAAGTTTTTATTCAAAATGAGATTATGATGGCCAAAGATGAAGCAATATCAAAATTAACCTCGAACGACGACAGAAGCAGAAAAAATGTAAACAAATCAAATTTAGCCGAGCAACAAACGCCAAGTAGTAAAATTGCGAAGAAATCTGCAAATCCACCAAATAATAATTGGAGCGGAGATGTCTACATTAATATGAAGAAATCGGTTGAAAAGGTTGCATACAATGAAAAATTAGCGCTCTCAATGGACAAGCCAACTACGTCCGTAGGGTTGCCGTCGTCGCCGAATATTAATGAAGAGCCGACTGCAAAAAGTACCACCACAACTGAGAGAATAAATAAAAAAGGATGAATTTACATTAATAGAGAGGAAACGCAAGAGAGTACGAACCTCCATTAAAGGAGAATCTACCAAATCACTGGCAATTAAAGGAAGAAAAATCTACTCCCACTTCTACATCACCGGGCTTGATCCGACAGTAACACTAGAACAACTTAACCAACATATTTTATCAATCAACATCAAGGATTCCATATGTGAAAAAATGGTATCTAAAAGACCACAGGACTACTCGTCGTTCAAACTATCTGTAATGCAATCGGATGCTGCCATCATCAAAGAGCCCAGTCTGTGGCCGGAAGGAGTATTCATCAACCCTTTTATATTTCGCCTGCAGATAAACCCCCGAAAATAGTTGAAACAGAAGACGGCATCAGAATAGCTCAACTAAATGTACAATCAATATTAAATAAATTACCGCTAATAGATTTATTCTTATTGCAGGAAAATATAGATATTCTATGTGTATCTGAACATTGAATCCCATTCAGTAAACCCTTGTCGTCAATAGAAGGTTTCTGTGTTGGAGCGTACTTTTCTAGAAGTCAGCACATTCATTGTGGTGTAGCAATTTATCTAAAAGATAAGTATACATTTAAACCAATAGCCGGGAACTATGCAATTGAAATACATTTTGAGGTATGTGGCATACAATTAAATATAGGCGATCTAAGTGCTGTGATTCTGAGTGTATATAGGTCCCCTTCTGGGTGCGTTAACACATTCATTGAAAAATTAGAACTTCTTTTAAGGAAGAAAATATGCAGTAATTCAAAAATAATTCTATGTGGTGATTTAAATATTGACCAAACACGAAATAATTGCAATTATAAGCTTTTTGATAATGTCTTAACCACATACGGTCTTAAATCGAGAAATAAAGAATCTACGAGAGTATTTACTAATATGCACGGTGTTACATCATCATCTTGTATTGATTACATTGCAACAAATCTAGACTCGAAATTACTAAACATTGACGTTGTCCATGCAAATATAGGCGACCATTTATGCCTCATAGCAACTTTTAATATCAAAGCCAAGCATGAAATATTGCGGGTAAATCATAGACAAATTAATGAGTTTAACTTAGCTGTCTTAAGTCATAGCTTAAAAGGCATAAACTGGAACACTACCTATCAGGAGTGTGATATCAATTTAAAATTTAAATATATCTTAGATAGTATTTCAATGTGCTTGGACCGATGCTGTCCTCAACAAATAAAATTCGTCTCTGGCAGCGACAACAAACAGTGGGTAACTAGTGCAATACAGGAAAAAAGCGCATATTTAAGAAACTTGTTCTGGCTCACAAAGCAAATAAATGATACAAAGTTGCAGATGACATATAAACAACAAAAAAAGGAACTAAAAGCTGAAGTATTACATGCGAAAAATAATTTCTACTCGAACTTGATTAAAAATTCGGTAAATATTATTAGAACAACTTGGAAGATTATTAATACTAATTCAGGTCGAAAAACAAAACAAAAATTGCCTAAATCGCTCACAGTGGAGAATAATAAAATATTCGCCCCGGCTGAAATGGCGGAATACTTTGGTAACTACTTCCAAAGTATTGTACCAGAAATAATAAGAAATACTTTCGAAAATACATCACCAAAAAATTGTACCACCAGTAGTACTGTAATGTTAAATTCATTTTTTTCCATCCCATTACGGACGTGGACATTTGCAACACACTCAGAAAATTTAATAAAAATGCGCCTGGTCCCGATGGGATTTCTTTAATGATATTAAAATCAATAATCAATGTTATACTTCCGCACTTAGTACACCTCTTTAATCTCAGTGAATGCACATTTCATGAGAGTTTAAAAATAGGACGCATAATACCAGTTTTTAAAGATGGAGATGATGATGACATGAGTAGATATAGGCCTATATGTATACTTCCTATTATTTCAAAATTACTTGAAAAATTAGTATATACCCAAATGCTTGATTACCTAAATTTAAATAAAATCATAAACGATAATCAGCATGATTTCATGCCCCAAAAATCAGTGGAAACTGCTCTTTGTTCATTTATGTGCTATGTTATTAATGCACTTGACAACAAAAAATTCGTTATTATTTTGCTCTTTGATTTAACTAGAGCTTTTGACTGCGTAAATCCACAAATTGTTTTAGAAAAACTCAACACCTATGGTTTCAGGGGTCATGTGTCTGACTGGCTTCTGTCTTACTTGACAAATAGAAGTTTTTTTCTTGAAATAAATGGGAAAAAATCTTCAAATAAGAAAATATTGTATGGTGTGCCTCAAGGGTCAGTCCTTGGACCACTATTCTTTTTACTTTTCATCAACGATTTGCCAGAATATATAGCATGTAATACTATACTGTTTGCGGATGATACGGCAGTAATAGTTACAGCAGATTCTTCTGAGCAATTAAAGTCCAACTGCATAGATGTAATATTATCAATAAACTCTTGGTGCACACGTAATAAAAAAAAAAACATTTTGGCATGGGGTCGGTCTGTTAAGGCAGAAAAAGTATTCATAGCACAAAAAAAAATTATTCGTATCTTTTTGATATAGCTAAAAGGAATACATGTAAAAACGCAATTTGTGGCCCATAAATTGTTAACACTACCCTCAATTTATATTTATAAAACGGTGTGTTACATTAAGCGAAACATCCACAGCTATACAACGCATAGTCATAATCATAATTATCAAACTCGACAGTGTAATTTATTAAAACCAGAGAAACACAATACAACACTTTTTAACAAGTCGTTCTTATTTGATGGGAAAAAAATGTACAATTCTTTACCGGAAGAGATAAAGCAACTCGAATTTCCTCAATTTAAAAAATATACTAAAGATATACTGCTAACCAGAGCTGCATACTCAGTTGATAATTTCACATTTTGACCTTATATTAACGGTAACATATATACATGTATACATAGGTATGGTTCTGTGTGTCAGTGTGGGTGTGTATGGATGTATGTGAATGCATGTGTGTGTACATATATACAAATTATATTCTAAAATGTATATATATATATATATATATACCGGGTGACCCAGGGATCTGTAAAAGCCCCATAACTTATTTGCTATTTGAGATATCGACTTCTAGTTTTCTTGAACTGGTACCCACACTTATTCTACATATTTTAAAAATATCTATGTTTTTGTACAGGGGGTCCCAATATACATAACAGAACAAAGTTATGTTTTTTTAAATAGAACACCCTATATTTTATACTTTATTTGCAACCCTCTTGAGAAGCTGATAAAAATAGTATGAGATACTATGGGTCTATTATGGACGGTTGGTTAGTTATGGGCAAATTTGTGGCAAAAACATGTACACATTGAAAACATTGCAGAAGCATTCCTAGCAAAGATAGCGTCAATTTTTATACACTAGAAAATTTCCCACATCATAAAGAATAATACACATCGGCTTTGGTTCTCTTTTATTCATAGTGCTATACAGGGTGTCAACATACGCAAAACAATGGATAACTATTTTTTTTCAAATGGAACATCCTATATAAGTTGCCACCAATCTATGGCATTTTTAATAAGCTTTCCAATGATATACAGTTTGTATAACAAAATATTAAGGATTCTTGAGATTTATCAATAAAAAACATATTTTTTTTGTCACCTTCTGCTGATTTTTGAATTTTCAGCCAAAAGTATGCATTTTCAGGAAAAATTATAAGAGACCAAAGTTCTAGAGCGAAAATCTTTCATCTTTTAAGATAATGCGTGCATTGCCCGCCAGAGCGCGTAAAATCGTGACCGTATATGCATTTTAGCGTTTTCTTTTCAAATTTTTTATTAATAAATTGCACTATACTTTATTTTCCGCACCCTCTAGCGGAAAAACGGAAAATTATAGGGAAATTAAAATGGCCTATATCGATTGAAAATGTTCCGCTCTACAACTCTTAATAGAAGCAATTTTTGCCAAAAATGCATAGTTTTCCCTGAAAATGTAAATTGAAAATGTATGTATCAACTTTTGCGTTTTTCAATGGTTTTTTGCATTTTTAGCGAAAACTGTGCATTTTGGGCAAAAATTGCTTCTTTTAAGAGTTGTAGAGCGGAATATTTTCAATCGATGTAGGTCATTTGAATAATTCTATAATTACCCGTTTTTCTGCTAGAGGACGTGGAAAATAAAGCATAGTGCAATTAATTAACAAAACATTTGAGAAAAACTCTAAAATGCTTATACGGTCATGATTTGCGCACTCTGGCGGGCAATGCACGCATTATTGGAAAAGTCTAAAGACCCATATCGATCGAAAATTTTCCGCTCTACAACTTTGGTCTCTTATTATTTTTTCAGAAAATGCATAGTTTTGGCTGAAAATCCAAAAATAAGCAGGAGGTGACAAAAGAAAAATGTTTTTATGGATAAATCTCAAGAATCCTTAATATTTCATTATACAAATTGTACACCATTAGAAAGCTTATTAAAAATTCCATGCATTGGTGGGAAGATATATAGGGTGTTCCATTTGAAAAAAAATAGTTATCCATTATTTTGCGTATGTTGACACCCTGTATAGCAGTATGAACAAAAAAGAAATAAAGCCGATTTGTATTATTCTTCATGATGTGGAAAATTCTTTAGTGTGTAAAAAATGTCGCTAGCTTTGCTAGGAGCGCTTCTGCAATTTTTTCAATGTGTCCTTGTTTTTGCCACAAATTTGCCCATAACTAACCAACCGTCCATTATAGACCCACGGTATCTTATACTATTTTTATCAGCTTCTCAAGAGGGTTTAAAATAAAGTATAAAATATAGGGTGTTCCATTTAAAAAAACATAACTTTGTTCTGTTATGTATATTGCGACACCCTGTACAAAAACATACTTATTTTTAAAATATGCAGGATAAGTGTGGGTACCAGTTCAAGAAAACTAGAAGTCGATATCTCAAATAGCAAATAAGTTATGGGGCTTTTACAGATCCCTGGGTCACCCGGTATATATATATATATATATATATATATATATATATATATATATATATATATATATATAACGACTCTATATATATATATATATATATACCGGGTGGACCATTTAATGTGTTTTCAGGAAATATCTTCGAAACAAGAAACTTTAGAAAAAAATGACCCAAACAAAAAATGATTGTATTGAAGGGGGCCATAATAACATAATTTTATTTTTTTCATAGATGGCGCTGTTGTTGCTAAATCGAGGTCAACTTAGTTTTTTTTAATGGAAACCCCTACTTTTTATTACAGAATCAGAGTCCTTGTTAAAAAATGAGAAGAATTCACTCAGATAACTTTTTCGTCAGAGTGATAGATGGCGCTGTAATCACGAAAAGAAGTTGTTGCATTTGGACGCCTGCGTATTCGAACTTCGCGCGCATGTGTGTATGTGTGTGTGTGGTGTGTGTGTGTGTCAAAACATGATGTCGGCCGTATTTCCATGAATTACAATTTTAAATTGAAAAATAGCTGGAAATAGCTGGATTTTGATGCTTTCTTTGACTGAACAAAAGAAAATTTAGTTTGGTAATCAGTCGGTCTTCTGCATTGACGGCGAAAACGTTACAATGGTGCGGTATCGCGGAAAAGGCCGACATGATTTTCGTGTATGGTGAAGCTAGACGCAATGCACTTGATGCGTGTGGCTTGTACGCGGAGAGGTATCCTGATCGAGATCATCCGAGTCACATGACTTTTCTTCGGATCGTCAACTCATTTGTGGACACTGGCAGCCTAAAACGAACCAGACATCGAAGACGCACCGTAACCCAGGAGAATGCCGAAGTTGATATTTTAGCTGCAGTTGCAGTCAAACCCAACATAAGTTCTTGTCAACTGGCGCGGAGTTCAGGCATCTCCAAAACGAGTGTTCTGCGAGTTCTTCATCGGCATAAATTTCATCCTTACCACGTATCGTTGCATCAAGAACTTCATGGCGACGACTTCCAACATCGAGTGCAGTTCTGCAATTGGGCTCAGCAGCAAATACGCAACAACCGGAACTTCGTTTCCATGATTCTATTCTCGGATGAAGCAAGTTTCACGAATCGTGGCCAAATCAACCGGCATAACATGCATTATTGGGCGGAGGAGAATCCACATTGGATCCGACAAGTGGACCATCAACGACCATGGAGCGTCAACGTTTGGTGCCGAGTTCTGGGAGATCACGTCATTGGCCCGTACTTCATCGACGGAAATCTGAATGCTGAAAAATACGGTGAAATTCTGACGGCTCATCTTCCTGCTTTACTCGAAGACGTCCCTCTGCTGACCCGATTGAGACTGTGGTATCAGCACGATGGCTGCCCTGCACATTTTGCCCGTATCGTCCGAGATATTTTGAACCGCCAATTTCCGAACAAGTGGATTGGTCGTGGAGGTCCGGTGCCTTGGCCGGCACGTTCGCCGGACTTGACAGCGCCGGACTTTTTCCTGTGGGGATTGCTGAAGGACAAATGCTATGCCGACATACCGTCGACGCCTGATAACATGAAGGAGCGTATTCGCAATGCTTGTGCGAACATCAACAGAGACACCCTACGAGAAGTTCAGAGATCGTTTCAAACAAGGATCGCAAAATGTCTCGAGATGAACGGCCATCATTTTGAGCACCTGCTCTAGAGATGATTTCAAGTAAGTTAAACACAAGTGCGCGTCTACACACACTTCGACCCAATCGACTTCTTCTAACCTGCCATTTCTTTTCAGCTTCCTACAAATTACGCTCCAGCCGGACATCGACAACATCAACCTGCAGAGCGACATGAGGCTACCAAATCTGTCAGCAGCGCTCACGCTGAGCCCAGAATATAAAAAGCAAAATTGAAGTTATTTGTTTAATTTGAAATTATTATAAATTTTGAAATATCAACTTGGAAATGGATCAAAATTATTTATTTTGCATTTCCAAGTCGGTCGATCATACAATTACACTCTTGAATAAAATACTAGTTAAGTTTACGTCACATTCATATCCTTTACAAAAATAATAACAAAATAATGTAACGAACATTATTGGTGACTTTAGACGGGCATGTTCGCGGGTGCGCACACACACACACACACACACACGCGCGCACACACACACATGCGCGCGAAGTTTGAATACGCAAGCGTCCAAATGCAACAACTTCTTTTCGCGATTACAGCGCCATCTATCACTCTGACTAAAAAGTTAGCTGAGTGAATTCTTCTCATTTTTTAACAAGGATTCTGATTCTGTAATAAAAAGTACGGGTTTCCATTTAAAAAAACTAAGTTGACCTCGATTTAGCGACAACAGCGCCATCTATGAAAAAAACAAAATTATGTTATTATGGCCCCCTTCAAAACAATCATTTTTTGTTTGGGTCATTTTTTTTAAAGTTTCTTGTTTCGAAGATATTTCCTGAAAACATATTAAATGGTCCACCCGGTATATACCGGGTGACCCAGGGATCTGTAAAAGCCCCATAACTTATTTGCTATTTGAGATATCGACTTCCAGTTTTCTTGAACTGGTAGCCACACTTATTCTACATATTTTAAAAATATATACGTTTTTGTACAGGGTGTCCCAATATACATAACAGAACAAAGTTATGTTTTTTTAAAAGGAACACCCTATATTTTATAATTTATTTTCAACCCTCTTGAGAAGCTGATAAAAATAGTATAGATACCATGGGTCTATTATGGACGGTTGGTTAGTTATGGGCAAATTTGTGGCAAAAACATGTACACATTGAAAACATTGCAGAAGCGTTCCTAGCAAAGATAGCATTATTATTTATACACTAGAAAATTTCCCATATCATAAGGAATAATACGCATCGGCTTTGAATCTCTTTTATTCATAGTGCTATACAGGGTGTCAACATACGCAAAACAATGGATAACTATTTTTTTTCAAATGGAACACCCTATATAAGTTACCACCAATCTAGGGCATTTTTAATAAGCTTTCCAATGATATACAGTTTGTATAACAAAATATTACGGATTCTTGAAATTTATCAATAAAAACATATTTGTTTTGTCACCTTCTGCTGATTTTTGGATTTTTAGCCAAAACTATGCATTTTCAGGAAAAATTATAAGAGACCAAAGTGATAGAGCGAAAAATTTCAGATCGACATAAGTCTTTCAACTTTTAAGATAATGCGTGCATTGCCCGCCAGAGTGCGCAAAATCGTGACCGTATATGCATTTTAGCGTTTTCTTTTCAAATTTTTTATTAATAAATTGCACTATACTTTATTTTCCGCACCTTCTAGCGGAAAAACGAGAAATTAAAATGGCCCATATCGATTGAAAATGTCCCGCTCTACAACTCTTAATAGAAGCAATTTTTGCCAAAAATGCATAGTTTTCCCTAAAAATGCAAATTGAAAATGTATATATCAATTTTTGCGTTTTTCAATGGTTTTTTGCATTTTTAGCGAAAACTAAGCATTTTGGGCAAAAAATGCTTCTTTTAAGAGTTGTAGAGCGGAATATTTTCAATCGACGTAGGTCATTTGAATAATTCTATAATTACCCGCTTTTCTGCTATAGGACGTGGAAAATAAAGTATAGTGCAATTCATTAACAAAAAATTTGAGAAAAACGCTAAAATGCATATACGGTCACGATTTTGCGCATTCTGGCGGGCAATGCACGCATTATTTTAAAAGTCAAAAGACCTATATCGATCGAAAATTTTCCGCTCTACAACTCTGGTCTCTTATTATTTTTTCAAAGAATGTATAGTTTTGGCTGAAAATCCAAAAATGAGCAGGAGGTGACAAAAGAAAAATGTTTTTATGGATAAATCTCAAGAATCCTTAATATTTCATTATTCAAATTGTACATCAATGGAAAGCTTATTAAAAATTCCATGCATTGGTGGGAAGATATATAGGGTGTTCCATTTGAAAAAAAATAGTTATCCATTATTTTGCGTATGTTGACACCCTGTATAGCAGTATGAACAAAAAAGAACCAAAGTCGATTTATATTATTCTTCATGATGTGGAAAATTCTTTAGTGTATAAAAAACGACTCTAGCATTGCTAGGAGCGCTTCTGCAACTTTTTCAATGTGTCCTTGTTTTTGCCACAAATTTGCCCATAACTAACCAACCGTCCATTATAGACCCACGGTATCTTATACTATTTTTATCAGCTTCTCAAGAGGGTTTAAAATAAAGTATAAAATATAGGGTGTTCCATTTAAAAAAACATAACTTTGTTCTGTTATGTATATTGCGACACCCTGTACAAAAACATACTTATTTTTAAAATATGCAGGATAAGTGTGGGTACCAGTTCAAGAAAACTAGAAGTCGATATCTCAAATAGCAAATAAGTTATGGGGCTTTTACAGATCCCTGGGTCACCCGGTATATACCGGGTGTGGCACTTAAGACGCCTCGGACCATAGCTCCTTTACGATAAAAGCTATCGAAAAAAATCTAAGAACAAAGTGGTGCATAGTTACCGTCGCTATGTTTTAAAAATATTTCTAATCATCAGTGGCGTGCCGTACTCCAGTGGCGTACCAAACTTATGTTTTTTTAAATGGAATGCCCTATTTTTTATTGCAGATTTGGAAAGTGCTCGATGAGTACTTATTTTTTTATCTAACATGTTATACCCTTCACTTTAGCGGTTTCGCTGTTATAACCCCTTCTTTCAAAATTGCGCCCCATTTTTGAGATTTTTTTGTAGAGAAACTAATTGACGCCGGCGCCTAAATTTTGAATTGAGGTACAGGTTAAGACCTCGTATACCTTCACATAATTTTTTTTCGGGTAATTTATGGCAAAAAAATAATTTTTGATTGATCTTCGCATGTTGTCATTTTTTCCGAAAATTTCAAATGGCACCCCCCTAAAAAAATTACGGCGTTGTACAGCCAAAACTCTAAATTTTTCATTGGTGTAAAAAAAATTACACATTGCATAACAAAATTTCGGAGAAAAAAGGAATTTCATCGCAAATGTCGGGAAACGTTTTCCGTTCCCAAGTGTGCCATGAGAAAACAAAAGATTGGTAATTGTCAAAGTAAATTATTAGACGTCAGTAGCAGCCATAAGTCATTTTTGATAAACGTTCTAAAAATGTTCCGAACTCAAGAGGAAATGGTTGACATGATATTTATTCTTGGAGAATGTAACAAGAATTGTTTCTTGGCATCACGAGTGTACGCTGCGAGATATCCGCACAGGGCACATCCAAATGAACGTGCGTTTCAAAAAGTGTTGGAGAGATTTACTACTACGGGAAGTGTGAAACGGCCAAGGAGAGTTAGAAAGAAGGCAGTTACTACCGAAAATAATGAACTGCGGTATATCACCAGAAGTTGCGGTTATGCCTCCAGCAGGAAGGTCGTCATTTCGAACATCTAGTTTAAGTTGTTAAATTTTCTTTATCTGCATTTTTCATATCATGTTGAATAAATAGGTACATACTATTATGTTGACCGTATTTGTGTATTTGTTTTGGTACTTTGACAATTACCAATCTTTTGTTTTCTCATGGCACACTTGGGAACGGAAAACGTTTCCCGACATTTGCGATGAAATTCCTTTTTTCTCCGAAATTTTGTTATGCAATGTGTAATTTTTTTTACACCAATGAAAAATTTAGAGTTTTGGCTGTACAACGCCGTAATTTTTTTAGGGGGGTGCCATTTGAAATTTTCGGAAAAAAGACAACATACGAAGATCAATCAAAAATTATTTTTTTTCCATAAATTACCCGAAAAAAAATAATGTGAAGGTATACGAGGTCTTAACCTGTACCTCAATTCAAAATTTAGGCGCCGGCGTCAATTAGTTTCTCTACAAAAAAATCTCAAAAATGGGGCGCAATTTTGAAAGAAGGGGTTATAACAGCGAAACCGCTAAAGTGAAGGGTATAACATGTTAGATAAAAAAATAAGTACTCGTCGAGCACTTTCCAAATCTGCAATAAAAAATAGGGCATTCCATTTAAAAAAAACATAAGTTTGGTACGCCACTGGAGTACGGCACGCCACTGATGATTAGAAATATTTTTAAAACATAGTGACGGTAACTATGCACCACTTTGTTCTTAGATTTTTTTCGATAGCTTTTATCGTAAAGGAGCTATGGTCCGAGGCGTCTTAAGTGCCACACCCGGTATATATATATATATATATATATATATATATATATATATATATATATATATATATATATTTCTTCTTTTTTTTTCTCTTTGACGTTCACATCTTACTTGTACGATGTATCATATATTGTATCTTGTGGCCTATGTGAATAAAGTTATTATTATTATTATTATTATCATATCATATTGCTCGTGTGTTTTCCTTAAACTTTACACGTGCTAGCTATTCACCAGTTTCGGCCCTTGTTATGAAATATACTATTTGATGCGGCTCGTGCTGCACTACTTGCTCATATACAGGAACGAAATATTCCGTTGCTTTTTCGGTCAAATTTTCTTCCGTTGCCTCACCGCCGAACATCCACGAGCCGTCGCTGCCTTATTCGTTTCATTGGTAACGGTAGTCCGGGTAAATATATTCTTACATTTAAAAGACTATGGAAATTAACTAAAATATATTTATATAGAGTATATGTTTGCAGATTTTTGAAAAGAAACAGTAAAAGCATTTTAATAGAACGGGAAGATGTGATCATTTGGAGACGAAAGTACTTAAAATCGATGAAAGAACATAGAAAGGCAGGTAAATTCATATATTACCTTGATGAAACGTGGCTGAACGAAGGTCACACGAAAGACAAAGTGTGGACAGACACAACTATAAAAAGTAAAAGAGATACCTTCATTGAAGGTTTAAGTACAGGCCTTAAAAGTCCATCGGGGAAAGGAAGGCGACTAATAATATTACATGTTGGTTCGGAATTGGGGTTCGTTGATGGACATCTGTTAGTTTTTGAAGGTAAGAAGTCTGGAGACTACCATGAAAAGATGAATGCAGCTGTCTTTGAAAAATGGTTTGAAGGTTTACTAAAAACTTTACCCGATAACGCAGTGATTGTCATGGACAATGCATCCTAACACAGTAGAAAACTTGAAAAAATTCCAACCACCTGCACAAGGAAGAGGGATATGCAAGATTGGTTAAGATCCAAAAATATTCAATTTGAAGAAGAAATAGTGAAAATGGAGTTACTGCAAATTATTAGAATGCACAGAAACAACTACGACAGATATGTTGTTAACGAAATGGCTGCAAAATATAACAAAACCGTGTTACGATTACCGCCATACCACTGTGAACTTAATCCTATTGATTTGGGCTCAAATTAAAAATGATGTAGCTTCAAAGAATAAAACAATGAAATTAGTAGATCTAAAAAAATTAATGCTTGAAGCAGTAGCAAATGTCACAGTTGTTGACTGGAAAAAGTGTATTGGACATATTGTCAAGGAGGAAGAGAAAATGTATACACTTGATGAAATTATTGATGAAATATGATAGCCGTTAGTAATATCTTTAGGAGAATCTGACAGCGATAAAGATTATCTTGATGAGTAGCCTTTGGTTGTAACTCTTTAATATTTATTGTTAGGTGTGAGCCACTGAATTTTGTTGCTGAGATGGCCATGTCTAAGAGAGAGAAACAAAGCAGTCATGTCTGAAGTGATTTCTTTTTAATTCAACTGAACAAATCTAGTCTTTCATGACGTGAATTGTTGCTTAAAAAAACCCCGAGACAATTTGTGTTATTAAATAATGGCTTTCATAAATATGGTGGGCATATAACCCATCTTACAATTTTTTATTTTCTGCAAATAACCCTTTTTTTGTAGATATTAGTTCCAACAGCCTGTAGGCTAAATGTCCTAATTTTTAATATGCGACAATCGTATTTATCTCACAGCCAATTCTGAATCAAAATCTTGTGGCTCGCACGATATAATGTATGTAGTGTATACAGGGTGGGGCAAAGCATACGACACGGTCGTTTTATGGAAAACCATGCAACTTTGTGTTATTCTTTTCAAATGGATAGATGTGGGATCGTTGTACGCACAATTTAAAATTATTACCAGTTATACAGGGTGTCCCATTAAAAAGATACACATCAAAGTTATGTTTTTTTTTTAATGGAACACCCTGTATTTTTTGTCATTTTTGAATTCTAGTGAACGAATAAAGGTAAATTACTTCAATATTACTATTCCTATCGTTTACCGTTTTCGAAATATTTAAAGATTTGTTGAAATGCATGGTCTGGGTGAAATTTTATATTTGCCTCAGTGATTGACGTTGAATCATTACAATCATGTCTATAGTTTGCTTGAAGGTTCGAACTACAACGCCAATCATGATTTAGTATAAAAACTATACATTGTGATTAAAAAAAAGTGGTAGAAAATCTTAACTTATAAAGTTGAATAATTTCGTTTTTTCAAATGGCACACCCTGTATTTGGTAACGTATTATCACATAAAATCCAATTATCTGTCAGATTATAATAATAATCATTGATATGAAAATCGTCAAAATCAAGAAAACTATTGAGATTAGGAACAGAGAACCCTTATACAATCTGAAAGAGAATTGCAAATTTACTTAATTTAATAAAATTCTGCTTTCCGACAATCTAGTATTTATTTCAAACCTTTTGCAGAATTATATGTATTTTTATTTTCTCCGTTACGAAGTATGGGAAAATATTTGTTTGTAAGTGTGTGTACCGGGTGACCCAGCGATCTGTAAAAGCCCCATAACTTATTTGCTATTTGAGATATCGACTTCTGGTTTTCTTGAACTGGTACCGACACTTATTCTGCATATTTTAAAAATATGTATGTTTTTCTACAGAGTGTCCCAATATACATAACAGACCAAAGTTATGTTTTTTTAATGGAACACCCTATATTTTATACTTTATTTTCAACCCTCTTGAGAAGCTGATAAAAATAGTATAAGATAGTATGGGTCTATTATGGACGATTGGTTAGTTATAGGCAAATTTGTGGCAAAACAAAGACACATTGAAAAAGTTGCAGAAGCGCTCCTAGCAATGCTAGCGTGGTTTTTTATACACTAAAGAATTTTCCACATCATGAAGAATAATACAAATCGGCTTTGGTTCTTTTTTGTTCATACTGCTATACAGGGTGTCAACATACGCAAAATAATGGATAACTATTTTTTTTCAAATGGAACACCCTATATATCTTGCCACCAATGCATGGAATTTTTAATAAGCTTTTCAATGATGTACAATTTGTATAATGAAATATTTAGGATTCTTAAGATTTATCCATAAAAAACATTTGTCACCTCCTGCCCATGTTTGGATTTTCAGCCAAAACTATGCATTTTCTGAAAAAATAATATGAGACCAAAGTTGTAGAGCGGAAAATTTTCGATCGATACAGGTCTTTCGACTTTTCCAATAATGCGTGCATTGCCCGCCAGAGTGCGAAAAATCACGACCGTATTCGCATTTTAGAGTTTTTCTCAAATTTTTTGTTAATCAATTGCACTATACCTTATTTTCCACGTCCTCAAGCAGAAAAACGGGTAATTATAGAATTATTTAAATGACCTACATCGATTGAAAATATTCCGCTCTACAACTCTTAAAAGAAACAATTTTTGCCCAAAATGCATAGTTTTCTCTAAAAATGCAAAAACCATTGAAAAACGCAAAAATTGATATATACATTTTCAATTTGCGTTTTTAGGGAAAACTATGCATTTTTGACAAAAATTTCTTCTATTAAGAGTTGTAGAGCGGAACATTTTCAATCGATATGGGCCATTTTAATTTCCCTATAATTTCCCGTTTTTCCGCTAGAGGATGCGGAAAATAAAGTATAGTGCAATTTATTAATAAAAAATTTGAAAAGGATACGCTAAAATGCATACACGGTCACGATTTTGCGCGCTCTGGCTGGCAATGCACACATTATCTTATAAGTTAAGAGACCTATGTCGATCAGAAATTTTTCGCTCTACAACTTTGGCCTCTTATAATTTTTCCTCAAAATGCATAGTTTTGGCTGAAAATCCAAAAATGAGCAGAAGGTGACAAAAGAAATATGTTTTTATTGATAGATCTCAAGAATCCTTAATATTTTGTTATACAAACTGTATATCATTAGAAAGCTTATTAAAAATGCCATAGATTGGTGGCAACTTATATAGGGTGTTCCATTTGAAAAAAAATAGTTATCCATTGTTTTGCGTATGTTGACACCCTGTATAGCACTATGAATAAAAGAGAACCAAAGCCAATGTGAATTATTCTTTATGATGTGAGAAATTTTCTAGTGTATAAATAATGATGCTATCTTTGCCAGGAACGCTTCTGCAATGTTTTAAATGTGTACATGTTTTTGCCACAAATTTGCCCATAACTAACCAACCGTCCATAATAGACCCATACTATCTTATACTATTTTTATCAGCTTCTCAAGAGGGTTGAAAATAAAGTATAAAATATAGGGTGTTCCATTTAAAAAAACATAACTTTGGTCTGTTATGTATATTGGGACACCCTGTACAAAAACATACACATTTTTAAAATATGCAGAATAAGTGTGAGTACCAGTTCAAGAAAAAAAAAAAAAGTCGATATCTCAAATAGCAAATATGTTATGGGGCTTTTACAGATCGCTGGGTCACCCGGTATGTGTCTCTCTGTGTGCGCTGTATAAAACGAATACAGCAATTTCCATGAAGCTTTGTACGTTTCATTTGATAATCCGAACAGCTGAAAAGGTAAAATTTCGTATACCCCGAGGTGGGTGTTTACCTTATCTGTTTTTGTTTTTTCGGATAATTTTTTTAATAACAAAAATATTGCAAAAACGTTTAAATAAAAATTGAAGATAACAAATTAATATCTTGTTTTCTTTTTCATAATTTTTTTTTTTTTTTTAAATAATTTGGTCTATAATTATAAAATCATAATTTTACAATAAATTTATTGATAATAATTGTAGAGAATGCCAAAATAAACAACTTATAGGGAATACTTTTTTTTAATTCATTAATTTTTGCATAAACTAATGATAAGAATTGTTTCTTATCTTAAATATAGAGATGACTGTAGAAGCTCTTTTATTAAACTGGGTTTACTAACGTTACCATGCCTTCATATTTTAGAATGCCTGTGCTATGTACACAAACACATTAATACTTATACGACTCCGAACCAATTTCATGAACATAACACCAGATCAGCTAGTCTTCTATGTCCACCTTACACCCGCCTATCTAAAACGCGAAATGGCATAAACTATTATGGTCCCAAAATATTCAATACTCTTCCTGAAAACATCCGATCTCTCACAGTCACAAAATTTAGAAAGGCGATTAAAGGCTACTTAAGTCGAAAAGCTTTCTATAATATATCTGAATGTTTGTCAAGTGGTCTTGCAGATATTACTGTCTAATAATTAAATCATTTTATTAAGTGATCATGTTCTTTCATATATTTTAAAGTGTTTGTTAATGTCCTGTACATTTTTATATTTTAAGTTTATTTATTGACTTATTTTATGTATTTTAGAGTGTCTGTAATGTCATTTACATTTTTTTTATATAGTTTAAGTTTATTTATAATTTTTTATTTAATTACATTAATTTTATATTTTAAATTATTTTAATTTGTTCAATTTTATTTATAAAATTTTAATATGCAATGTTCCTTATTTATTTTATATTTACAATTATTTTAATATGTATGTTTCTTTGTCTTCAATTTTATTTATTCAACTAATTTTAATATGTCCATGTGTAATGTCCATTATTTGGTGTTTACTTTATTTATAGAATTAAAACTTGGAAGAAGTTCTGGCATTAATAAATTATTATTATTATAGGTATATATCGGGTGTGTAAAAATTGGCGGATAGTCTACACGTGGCGATGTTCTTCCTAAAATTCTGAATTGAAAATGTTGATGAAAAAATGTTCTATCATGTGTCATAGGCCATCAGGAGCCACTTAAAAGAAATGTACATTTGGCAACATAGCATTCACGAGCTGCCCTGTTTATCAATAATCTCATGGTTCAGAGTAGAAGGTAATAGATAGATAGAGCGGGGTTTATTTACAGATGCAAGGTAAAACAGATTATTAGTAAATAGTAAAATCCATGGTAATTGAACAAAACAAAACGAAAATAACACAAAAACACAAATACACTGAAACGCGGGCACTAATACAAACTGATAATAATGAGAAAAGCAGAATTGGCACAAACTTGGAACTAGCAAGTTTGAATGAATTATTTGTGTCAAAGTGACATAAGTGGGTGTCACGTTGCCGAACGTATTTTTTATAAAAATAAGCTAATTAAGAAGTGTTGAAAATACAAGTTTGAGATAGAAAGACAGCACACACTGACAAATAATTTTCAAGCTAGTCATACTATCGAAATTGCAGGGTTTTCTGTAAATTAATAACGAATAATAACGCATATTTAACGACTGGATATTCAAACTTTGAGGACCTCGTGAAGACCCAGGAAGGATGGTACAACATTTTAGAATTAAGGTAAGCTGCTTAGAATATTTGAAAAAATATCGTCACGTGTAGATTATCCTCCAATTTATACACACCCGATATACCTATATATATTTTAATCATGGTGTGAATTTGCTGAATTGTAAATTTCATACAAAATGAATGATCACGATCCTATAATAATGAACATATATCTCACACAATAAACGTCCAAACCTTGCAATCTTCTTCGAGAGTAAAAATATAATGAATACTAGTAAGTACTATCGCTACAAACCAATTAGTTGATCTCTCTTTGTCATTAGTAATTTGTATTGTATTTGTTGGGCGTTCTCACCAAATTAAAAACTGTCATTTCTGACACTGACATAAGAGTCCAATTTACTTCATCATTATGGACTAGTTACTATTTTCGTACAGTCGAACATAAAAGAATTGTTTAGTATAACTTAGTTGTATCTTATATCTATACATATATACATATTTTGTAAATTATATTGTCCAGTAATTGGTGTACACTGTTGGGCAATAAATTTATTATTATTATTCCTTATACTAAGGGGACCCGGTAAACATATGACCTTTAGTTTTTTAACCATTTACATGAAAAACTAGCTGAAATATGTTCGTTCAATTAGAATATCGAATGGGTGACAAGCAATTATTCTGAAGTAGAGTAGATTCGCGAACTGTCAAGTAAAAACACAATTTAATTTGAGATCCTGGGCAGATCGATGCGGTGGCGGAGTTTCCAACGACCAATCAATAGGCTAGAGCGCGACTGGAGCGGATGTTTCTTGCTGTGCGATTATTGCTATTGTTGAACGTAGACACTAGACATTAGACTACGCGGTACTGTTATCATGTCTAGTGCAGACCATCATATATCGCACCTCTGACATCCCGTAAGACAATGCGCCGGAGTGTGCAGCCACAATATAATACCAACACCAGACACGTTTCGCCGCAGATTTATTGCGCCCCAAGCGAATTATGAATAATTATGGCCCCATAAACCACACACTTTCCGCTCACCCCTGTTCTAATCGAGTTATCATCCTCGTCACCTAACAATTACTTTTTCTAAATAATATTTACGGCTCGCTTTAAATATTCAAAACAAAGTGGAGTGGACATCACTGGCTTGATTAGCAATTGGTGGCAATGTTGTCAATTTGGTTACATTCAAAGTGATCGAGTCTATATAATAATAACAACAATAATAGTAATAATTTACTCAAGTACACTTATATAACATACAGATTGGTGACGGCTACTAGGTAGGAGCATAGCCTATACACGATAGTCATGTGTTTACACTATGCGCCTTGATAATTTTGTTTAAATAAGTGCGCTGTCAGTTTATTTAGTTGTCAAATTTATTTTGTTCACGAAAATGTTATAATGTGCGTGTTGCGGATTTGTATCCGTTTCGTTTAACTTATTCGAAGGACCAATTTGCAACTTGGATGTCAAGTTACAAATAATTAAAGGTGTTTGTTATAACAAATTAATATATTAAAACAAACAATCGTTTTATGAATTTACAAAAAGGTTTATAAATTATTAATTCATTAATTACTCGGAACGAACATAAGAAATAAGTGGTGCATGCAATAAAAATACATTAAGGGCCGTTACTTGGAACGGACCTTGGCAATAATATGTAAATGCGGAGGGTCAGGGTTGAGACGAACCAGGTAAAGTCGCAACATCCTCCCCCCGTTGAAATTAATTAGATTTCAAAAAAAAAAAATTAAACAATTAACATAATTATAAATAAAACACTTTCTTTGTTAATATCACTCGATTTATTAGTAGCGACTATAGTTTCGATCACGTTCTGATCATTATCAAACTAAAAGTAATTAAGCTAACGAGAAACACATACATTTATACAGCGAGAAACAGTGGGGAATATACTAGGTCGGTTTGTTCGTTAAGTAGGGAAATACCAGGATTACGTTTTGCTTTGTGTACCTCGAGAGATTCCAGTAAATCCATTTTGGGCCCTTTTTCGGCAAAGTGGATCACCTGAAGTACGTCTTCGTCAAAGGTATGGCCGGTTTCAATTAAATGATTCGCAAATGTTGAATTTTCTCGTTTTAGCCTAAAGGATTGTTCATGTTCTTTTAATCTAATTTTAAAGTTGCGACCAGACTGACCTATGTATATTCCATTACAATCATGACAAGTTAATTTATAGATGCCCGACTTATTCAGTTTATCTATGGCGGATTTAGAGTTAAAAATACAATTACTAGTTTTATTGAATGGCTTAAAGGCTACGTTTATGTTATGTTTATTTAAAATATTACAAATTTTTACACTAATGTCTCCAAAGAATTTCAGTGACTTGAATTGTTTAGTTTCCATATAGAGTTTGTCTAATGCTATTTTGCTGTTGCTTTTTTATTAAATTATTAACAGTCTTAATGCTAAACCATTGTTAATTGCCAGTTTATGAATTACGTTAATTTCTTTTTTGTAAGCTTCTGTTAATAAAGGTAATTTGTGTGTTCTGTAAATCATTGAATTTAATGCGGCTAATTTATGATTGAGGGGTTGTCTCGAATTAATCGGAATTAATGAATCTGTGAAAGTGGGTTTTCTGAAGATTTCAAATTTAAATCCTGAATTGATAGTGGTGATCGATAGGTTTAAAAAGTTTATATTATTGTTTTGTTCTTTTTCTACAGTGAATTTTATTTGAGGGTGGATTGTGTTAATAAAGTTTAAAAATTGATTTAATTGTCTATCTGTCCCCACAAAGCTTGCTAATATGTCATCTACATATCTATACCATAAGGTAATATGCTTTTTGCCCATTTCTGAATTAAGGATTATAGATGTTAAATTAGCCATACAAATTTCTGCTAATAATAGACTTAAGGGCGAACCCATTGCCAAGCCTTCTGTTTGTTGGTAGCACTTATTATCAAAAGAAAAATAGTTATATTTTAAAATGGCTTGTAATAGATTCAAAAATTCAGTTTTTACTATTGGATTTACATTATTTTGGTCAAAGCTACTTTCTATTAATTGAATGCATTCATTTGTGGGGAATTTGGAGAAAATATTAGAGACGTCGAATGAAACCATTCTTTCGTTTCTTTTTAATTTAACTGATGTCAATTTATTGGCTAGGTCTACGGAATTTTTTACTGCACATGGATCACAAAATTGAGTTATTTCTCTGTATAACGAATTTAATTTACGTGAAATATTATAAGCTGGTGAGTTTACATATGAGACAACTGGCCTGATGGGATTCTCATCTTTATGAATTTTAACTAAACCATAGAGTCTTGGGCATATTGGATTCATAGGAAGTAATTTATATTGATCTTTAGCTGAAAAAATATGGCTTGACAATCTTTAATTTGTGATTTCAGTTCTTTCTGAAAATGCATTGTGGGGCCTTTTTTTATTAATTTAATATCTGACGATTCAATGAAATTCTGAACTTTTTCGATATAATGTTCTGTGTTAAGAATTACTACTGAATTACCTTTATCCGCTTTTGTAATTGTTAAGTTGTTAAAATTAATTTTGTTTTTAATACTTTTTATGGTGGAATGGTCGGAGATATTTCGAATTGAAGAATTTTTGATGAGTTTAGTAATTTTGGATTTGCTTAATTCACAGTCACTAACATTCTTAAGGGCAATTTCTGTTTCAACTATCAAAGTATCTTTAAAGTTATTACAAATAATGTGTGGTGAATATTTTGGGCCTAATTCTAATAAAGACAATTCTTTGTTGGTGAATGAAATGTTTGTTTGGTTGATTATTCTTGGGTAAAATGTAATGTTATTCAACGATGGTCTTACGGTTGTTTCTCGGCAAGATAATAGTTTCTCCAATTTTCGATTCTGGATCAGATTCTTGTTAAAGATGATGTGGCTAACCCTGCTCCTCACTTGGTCATCTAGTATGTCGAATTCCACTGGATGGAGATGAAAAACCAACTCAGTGTGTAGAATTTTGATGTATTGTAACAAGATATCTCTCCGACAGAACCAAAACTTGGCTTCTTCCTTAATTAATTAATTAATAGAAAGTAGCTTTGACCAAAATAATGTAAATCCAATAGTAAAAAATGAATTTTTGAATCTATTTCAAGCCATTTTAAAATATAACTATTTTTCTTTTGATAATAAGTGCTACCAACAAACAGAAGGCTTGGCAATGGGTTCACTCTTAAGTCCATTATTAGCAGAAATTTTTATGGCTAATTTAACATCTATAATCCTTAATTCAGAAATTAATGCAAAAAGCATATTACCTTATGGTATAGATATGTAGATGACATATTAGCAAGCTTTGTGGGGACAGATAGACAATTAAATCAATTTTTAAACTTTATTAACACAATCCACCCTCAAATAAAATTCACTGTAGAAAAAGAACAAAACAATAATATAAACTTTTTAGACCTATCGATCACCACTATCAATTCAGGATTTAAATTTGAAATCTTCAGAAAACCCACCTTCACAGATTCATTAATTCCGATTAATTCGAGACATCCCCTCAATCATAAATTAGCCGCATTAAATTCAATGATTTACAGAACACACAAATTACCTTTATTAACAGAAGCTTACAAAAAAGAAATTAACGTAATTCATAAACTGGCAATTAACAATGGTTTAGCATTAAGACTGTTAATAATTTAATAAAAAAGCAACAGCAAAATAACATTAGATAAACTCTATATGCAGCTCACGTTAAAGAAACTAAACAATTCAAGTCACTGAAATTCTTTGGAGACATTAGTGTAAAAATTTGTAACATTTTAAATAAACATAACATAAACGTAGCCTTTAAGCCATTCAATAAAACTAGTAATTGTATTTTTAACTCTAAATCCGCCATAGATAAACTGAATAAGTCGGGCATCTATAAAATAACTTGTCATGATTGTAATGGAATATACATAGGTCAGTCTGGTCGCAACTTTAAAATTAGATTAAAAGAACATGAACAATCCTTTAGGCTAAAACGAGAAAATTCAACATTTGCGAATCATTTAATTGAAACCGGCCATACCTTTGACGAAGACGTACTTCAGGTGATCCACTTTGCCGAAAAAAGGGCCCAAAATGGATTTACTGGAATCTCTCGAGGTACACAAAGCAAAACATAATCCTGGTTTTTCCCTACTTAACGAACAAACCTACCTAGTATATTCCCCACTGTTTCTCGCTGTATAAATGCACGTGTTTCTCGTTAGCTAAATTACTTTTAGTTTGATAATGATCAGAACGTGATCGAAACTATAGTCGCTACTAATAAATCGAGTGATATTAACAAAGAAAGTGTTTTATTTATAATTCAAAATGTATCACGAAGTAAACGCCTCCAGTGCCAATCAATCAATTAACATAAGTCCATTATTCTAAAAATGGGTAAAAGACTACATATACTTAAAACATATATTTCCTAACATAACGACATGGTCTAACTATACTAACTGTGGTTCCTTATCGGGAAGGGCGAAACGTTTAAATGTGGGACGCACTACACTGTATTGTTTTTACTGTTGCTGCTCGTACTACTCCATCATTTCCGGGATGGATCATCTCCACACGACCTACTCGCCAACGACTTGGAGGTGTATTATCTTCATGTATGAGGACAAGCTGACCTACTTCCAGCGGTTGACCAGACGATCGTTTCCATTTACGACGGCCTTGCAACTCCTGGAGATATTCCTTTTGCCACTTCGCCCAGAAGTGTTGCTGCATACGTTGCACTAGCTGCCAGCGAGATAGTCTACCAATCTTGATGTGTTCCAAATTTGGCTCAGGAAGAGCCCGTAAATTTCCTCCAATAAAGAAATGGCCAGGTGTTAGGAAGATTAGATCATTTGGATCATTGGACAATGGGCATAAGGGTCTAGAGTTTAAGATTGACTCGATTTGAGTCACCAATGTACAATAAACTTGCACCACCAGCAATTTTGTATAAAATTCTTTTAGTCGATTTAATACCTGCTTCCCAGAGACCACCAAAGTGTGGAGCTCGAGGTGGTATGAAATGTCAATTAATGCCATCGATACTTAAGGTTGCCTTTAATTCATTTTGTTCTTCTTGTAAGAAGGTATGTAATTTTTTCAAGTCGTTATTAGCACCAACAAATGTTGTTGCATTATCACTATATAGGTCGATGACCATTCCTCGACGTGAAATGAATCTGCGAAGCGCAGCTAGAAATGATTCAGTCGTAAGATCCCGTACTATTTCAATATATACTGCCTTTGTTGCCATACACACAAACATAGTAATATTATATATTTTAATTAATTTTGCTGTTTTTCGTTGTCCCTCTTTTATTACAAATGGTCCCCCATAATCAATCCCAGTTTTACTAAATGGTCTAAGTTGTTTTGATCGACATTTAGGAAGATTATCCATTATCGGCTCTGATGACCGAGGCTTTGTCTTAAAGCAAACGACACATTCACGAATAATACGCTTGACCGTATTTTTTCCCGAAATAGGCCAATACTTCATTCGAATTGCCGCTAAAGTTCCCTGGGATCCTACATGTAGATTTTGACAGTGATTATTGATTATTATCAAATCTGTAATAGTGTTGTTTTTGGGTAAAATAACAGGAAATTTTGAATCGTACAACAATTTAGCGTATCTCAATCTACCACCCACACGAATAATTCCAGCTACATCAATGAATGGATTTAACTGCATTATGCTATCCACTGGCAGATTTGATTTGATTTGAATGAACTCTTTAGAAAATGTGCTTAATTGAGTAGCTTTAATTATCAGAGTTTCTGACTTATTTAATTCGCTCACATTCAGTTCTCCCGTTATTTTATCTTTGGGATTTGAAATATTATGCACAAAACGGTTGATCCATGCTGTAACACGTACCAACTTTACAAAACTGGAGTAATTATTTAACCACGGGATAGGTGGTTTGAAATCCGCGTGTGTTACTAGCAACGTTCTAAATTCTGCATCTTTGTCAAACTTTGGTAAAAATGTTTTTGTATTTGAGGACCTTGTTTTAAGAAGTCGGGACCGTGCCACCATAAATTATTATTTATTAGTTCAGACGGAAGTGTACCACGTGATATTATGTTCTGATCGTATATGGTGCCAATCAGAAATATCTGACAGTTGCTGAATTTCGTCAATCCTATGTGCCACGAATTGTTTAAGCCGACTAGTATCTGAGTTCAACCATGATAACACAATTGTAGAATCAGTATAAAAAAAACATTTTATTGATTCGTCATGCAATGCACCCTTTACACGATTGACGAGATTTGCGGTTCGAACAGCCGCGCATAACTCCAACCGTGGTAACGTGACAGTTTTGAGAGGGGCCACTCGAGACTTTGCACAAAGTAACTTGCAAGATGGTAAACGGTTTGGAGGAAGTGATTTCACATAAATACCGGCCCCATAGGCAGCCAAACTAGCGTCACCAAAGGCGTGATCTCAATAATTACATTTGATGACATTTTAACCTTTGATTTGTTTCATAGAATTTAATTCTGTACGTAAATGTAGCCATTACTCTAAAATAGTTTGTTGTACCGGTTCATCCCACTTTAATTGTTGTTTCCAAACGTCCTGCAGAATGAGTTTGGCCTTGATAATAATGGATCCTACCAAACCCAAAGGGTCAAAGTATTTTGAAATTTCTGATAAAATTAAGCGCTTTGTGATGCAAGTAGAATTTAAACTAAATGATTTATACTCAATTGTATCGCTATTTGGATTCCACTGTACGCCTAACGCCTTTATTTGTTCGTTTGGTGCTAAATTTAAAACATTGTTGTTGGTTTCAGAATTATTTAAGTCACTGATTATATCCACGTTATTGGATGCCCATTTTCGCAATAGATACCCACCCTTTGGGAGAGTTTCCCCTAATTTATCGCGTAATTGGCGAGCCTCTTCTATAGTGGACGCACCTGTCAAAACATCGTCCATGTAAAAATCTCTAAGGATTGCTTGAGCAGTTAAACTATCTGGTGCCTCGTTTGCTAATTCTTGTAGGCACCGTACCGCCAAATACGGAGCACAACATGTTCCATAAGTGACCGTATTTAATTGATAAATTTGTAATGGCTGATCACTTGACTCCCGCCACAAGATTTGCTGGTACTTGCGATCTGACTCACGGATTTTATTTTGCCTGAACATCTTCTGTACATCAGCTGTTATTACGTACACGTGAATGCGAAATCGGATTAATATATCAAACAACTCATCCTGTAAAGTAGGGCCTGTCACCAGTAAATCATTCAGTGATAATTTAGTGTGTGATTTAGCACTTGCGTCGAATACGACCCGTAATTTTATCGTTAGGCTTGATTTTTTAATTACAGCGTGATGTGGTAAAAAATACCCAATGTCTACTGAATACGACACCCGAGACATGTGTCCTAATTGAATGTACTCCCTCATGAATGAAACATACTATTTGCTTAACTCTGAATTTAGTTCTAATTTGTGTTCTAAATTAATGAATCTTTTCTTTGCACTACCATAAAAGTTCCCTGATGTGGATGCATCACTTTTCCAAGGAAGTGCAACCACAAACCGCCCGTCTAAGTCCCTTTCTACTGTTTTATTAAAATGATCTTCGCATTGAATTTCCTCATTTGATTAAAACTGTTCCCTTGATTCAACATTTTCTATCTCCCAGAATCGCTTTACATTTGAATTTAATTGGGCAAGTGTAACTGAATGACAACTTAAAGTTATCTGAGGTGAACCTTCAGGTACCCCACCACTAATTACCCAGCCTAATTGAGTGTTTTGTAAAGTCAGATTACCTTCATTGACAACCACCCGTTCTGGTTTTAAAAGCCTATTGTATAATTCTACTCCCATTAACAAATCTATGGCCGCTGGTTTATAGAATTGTGGATCCGCTAATTGTATATCCTTCGGAAATTCAATTTGTTTAACGTTTACACGCTTATTCGGAAGTTTATTCGTAATTGTGTCCACTGACAAACAGCGAATTTTTGAGGAGTAATTAGTGTTCTGTGACTCAATATTAACATCAACACAAGTTTGTAACTTAAGTTTGCTTGCGCCAGCAATTGAAAGGTTTTGAATTGTCCTTAATTTTTTAATAACATTATTTGTAATTAAGTTTACGTGTGATCCAGGGTCTAATAATGCTCTAAGAGTGTGCTTTATATCTCCCACCCTGACTTCAACTAAGCTAGTGGCGATCAGCACAGTGCGTTGATTTGAGTTGATATACAAACTACTATTAGACGGATTTGACTGAGCTTGACTGAGCTAACAATGGCGTGTTATGTGATTTATTACATGTTTTGCAGCGCCTTGTTGACTTACAATCAATAACATTATGTCCCCCCTTTAAACAATTCCTACATAATCTCTTTGAACGGGCTAAATCTGAACGTTTAGAAACATCTAACTCGCGAAATATATTGCAATTGAACAATTGATGTGATTGTGACTATATCCCGCCAAACGTAGCATGCCGAAATTCAAATTAATTAGAACCAATCAGATTCTATATAACTTCTATTTTCAGGAAACATATCATGTAGGGTTCGAATGCGGCTTTGTGATTAGTTCTCTACTCGCATTATGTTTCGGCACATGATTGGTTTCAAGAAAAACAATGTTCAATGTCAAACGTCAGTTTGCGGGTAGAACGCTATTAAAATTAGTGAAAACTCCGCATTGGAAGTGTCTCTCTTGAAGTAATTCAAGAAAAAGGGAAAGAGGCCCAACCAAAAAGTTTGGGCGGAGTCACTAACATGACCTGTACTCGGGAAGTCATTTCTACAATATTGGAAAACTGGGCACATAACGTGCGAAACGCGAACGGTACGTACTATAAAGAAGATGTAAACTCCATATGGAATACCAGTGCTAAGTTAGTGCAAGAGAAGTACGTTTCTGATTTTTAAATTTTGTTTGATCCATTTAAAAATGTAATATTCAAACCGGCACGACACGCCCGCGATGACAGTAAATGTCATTCTATTTTGTTGTAATATTTTTGTTGGGATATAGTCTGATAAATTGCTCTCGTGCATTGTAAATTATCGCAAGTTTGCACTCTTTCGACAAACTCAGTCGCATTGTTTTAGGCAACAGCCCCTCGCCCTTCCGGGCTCGGGACTGTTGCCAAACAATACGACTTCGTTTGTCGAAATCGCACAAACTTGTTACCGATAATTTCCAATGCACTTGTGCAATTACTGTTGAACATATATAGCACGGCAGTGAGTTATTGTTTGCATTATTTGTCATGTTATTTTTAAAATTATCACTAGTGTTACTTGTATTGGTAACAGACTAGTGACTGAAGTCGCTTTGTTAAAAATTTAGTTAAGTCCTCTAAAGTGGGCATTTTCGAATTATTTACTTGATTTTCCCAATCTAACCGCGTTGAGTTTAGAGCATTAGAATTAAATAAATTAACCAATCTTCAGATGCATTAACAGGTCGATTTAAAGACTCAAGAGCACGGCTGTGTTGCGATACGGTGTTTATAAATTCTCTATATTCACTACCTGACTCTTTCTTAATATATTGCAAATTAAACAAAGCTTGAAGGTGGCTATTTACTATTAAGCGTTTATTTTCAAAATTGTCTCGAAACAATTGTAAGGCAATCGAATAATTTAGCTCGGTTATTTCTAACGACTGAATAGTCCTAGCTGCTTCACCCTTAAGTGATGACTTGAGGTATTGACATTTTTCTAATTTAGATAAATTTCTATTATTCTCAATCAGTGAATTAAACGTATCCTTAAATGAAAACCAATCACGGTAATCACACTGAATGTAGACAATGTAATATCAGGCGAAATATTTGAGTTATTTGATAACGTTTCAGGAGTTTTAATTATTTTTTTTGCTTTAAGTTTTAATTGCGAAACTACTTTAAATAAACCGAATCCAAAACTAAACTTATCTGAAAATTCTTCATCAAAACTATCTCTTTCAAGATTACAAAATTGATTAACGGAATTCAACACTTCATTAATTAATTCTAATGTTAATTCTGCATCTACAGATCCTGAATTTAAATCATTGTTGATCATGGAAATTTTTGATTCTATCACTTGACGGTGCTTGTTTAAAATACGAAGAGCTCGATCGATCTCCTTAGATAATTAAGGTTCTGGTGCGGTAGACATAGTTAAAATATGAAAACAGAAAGGAACAAGGAGAGGCCTACCCTATCAGAATACTTTCGAACTGTTTGAGTTGGAGGGTAACTCTGCTACGCTTGTCCTGGGTGCGGTGATATCCTGAGGGCGTCTGAGGCTTCTACGGGCTGCACGAACGCTGCTTCTCCCAGGTATCGGACACGTACGATAGCGACGATGACGGTGACTTTGTCCAAAGGGCATCCACGGCTTCCTTATGATGCTGCGATGCTGCTTCTTTGAACCACCGACGACTACTTTTATCGGTGCACTGATTTGATCCAAAAAACTCTTGGATCGATCCGGTTCGAAGGATCAAATGTTGCGGGTTTGTATCCGTTTCGTTTAACTTATTCGAAGGACCAATTTGTAACTTGGATGTCAAGTTACAAATAATTAAAGGTGTTTGTTATAACAAATTAATATATTAAAACAAACAATATTTACATGAATTTACAAAAAGGTTTATAAAATTGTCGCGACCGCACTTAATCTTCTCTGCTCAAAGACTTGAGTGGAAGTGTCTTGGATTAATTTCTGGATGTTCTTCTAAGGGGCTGGAGGTGGAGTCGAAGCCTGAGTAATGGTAATGTAAATCGGTTTGATTGGTTATTGATAAACCGAAAATTACCACTACCTCGTGTTGTTGCCAATTTTCTCCAAAGCGTCTTTCAGCTTCGCGGGTTTGTCACGCAGATGTTGGAATTACCCGCTAAGCTGTTTATGGCCCCTGGTCCAATTTGCGCACATTTTCGAACAATTGCCCAGTAAGCCGTTTATAGTCTCCAATTCACTTAGCGCACTTTTGGGCAAACACCATAAATGCAATAAAAACTAAATTAAGGGTAATTACTCGGAACGAACATAAGAAATAAGTAGTTCATGCAATAAATAGTATATTGTACAACGAGCATATAATGATTATATGCGAGTTGTACTATTATATGCGGAACTCAAACAAATGAGGGAGAGATGGCACCTACTTCGAGACATACGAAATAGGTGCAAAAATGAAGCCACAGATTCACAGTACCATTCCTTAAATACAATGTATAAACGGCGCATCAGAGAGGCACAAAAATTAGCAAACGATGACTACATTAAATCTTCCTCCAATCACTCAAGAGCCATCTGGGTTGTAATAAAATCTAAAATGCATTGTAGAACCGATATAAATGAGGGCGTCAATATAACAGCAAACGAATTTAATGTGTCATTCGCAAAAACGGCAGAAACTGTATTAAACTCCATACCAGAATGTGACCATGATCCAATAAACCTAATGCTACGCACATCTGTGATAAATAATAACTTACCATATTTTACATTCCAAGAAGTTTCTTGTGCTAAAGTACGCGATGTAATCTTAAAATTAAATAACACATCTAGCAAAGACATATATGGCTTAAATTTAGGAATAATTAAATCAGTTATTGATATACTAATATCTCCAATCACATTTTTAATAAACCTCTGCATAAAAACTGGCATTTTTCCTGATGCACTTAAAATTGCTAAGTGTATCCCAATTTTTAAGAAAGGGGATAAACAGGATTCCGATAACTACCCACCAATATCGATACTACCGATACTTTCAAAAATATTAGAATCTATCTTGTCTGAACAAATGTCAAATCACTTAGAGTTCCAACATTTATTAACTGAATCACAATTTGGTTTCAGACGAGGTAAATCAACAACAATGGCAATTGATGCATTTATCAACTATACTATTGATGCCTTTGAAAATGGAAAAATTGTAGGGGGTAGCTTGCTCGATCTCAGTAAAGCGTTTGATTGTGTCACCCACTCCTTCCTTCTCAGAAAACTATATGTATATAATTTTAGCCCACAAAGCTGTAATCTGCTGATGTCGTATTTAAATAACAGAAAACAGAAAGTATTCTTTAATAATATTCTCTCACAAGAACAAGAAATAGTAACCTGGTTAATTTTTAATCCAATGTTTATTATGTTAGCATGTAGTTTTTAGTGTGATGTATTGTCATCCACTTTCAACTTGACCTGTGTAAAACCTTAGTTAATGGCACCAATAAATATATTATTATTATTATTATTATTATATTATTATTATTATTATTATGTACACTATACTTTGTTCAAATAAATAATATTCAAAATAAAAAAAAACAAAAACAAAATCAAAATCAAAATTAAAATTGTAATTACAATTACAATTGAAAAAAAATTAAATCCGTATTAAACAGGGTAAACAAAATATTATCATAAATCGCGTTTTGTGAATTAAAGCGCGAATTAGCGTGTTTAATAACCATATTAAACACGCAAATGCGTGTTTAAGAAATTGAGTGTGAAATGTACCCCATTAATGCTGCTCGTACAATTAAATAATGCGCACATTATAACATTTTCGTGAACAAAATACATTAAGGGCCGTTACTTGGAACGGACCCTGGCAATAATATGTAAATGCGGAGGGTCAGGGTTGTGACGAACTAGGTAAAGTCGCAACAGTGCGCATTATTTAATTCTATGGGCAGCATTAATGGGGTACATTTAATACTCAATTTCATTAAACTCGCATTAGCGTGTTTAATATAGTTATTAAACACGCACACGCAATTGCGTGTTTAATATGGTTATTAAACACGCTAATTCGCGCTTTAATTCACAAAACGCGATTTATGATAATATTTTGTTTTCCCTGTTTAATACTGATTTTAATTTTTACTTTCTCCGTTACGAAGTACGAGAAAGTATTGTGATCGTGATTTTTTTTTCAAAACTTCTTTTTACGGAAATATCCATTTTGGGGTCCCTAGATGCCATTTCAACAATTTCTGAAAAAAAAATGTGTGTCTGTGCGTGTGTAATATGAAACTTTATACATCCGTCTTATTTGATAATCTGAAGAACTGAAAAGCTTTTGGTAAAATTTCGTACACCGAAAGTGGGCGTTTACCTTAACTGTTTTTTGTTTTTTGCCAATATTTTCTTAAATATGAAAAATATCACAAAAACATTTAAACAAACTTTGAAGACAACAAAGAAATAAACATCTTTTGCTTGAAAACATTTTTCATAAAATCATTTTTACTCGAGAAAAAAATGTATTATTATTTTTTTAATTTTTGGTTTATATTTATAAAACGATAATAGTTACAGCAAATTTATGTTAAGAATAATTGTAGAGAATGCTGAAATAAACAACTTATAAAGAATAAGTTTTTTTCGAAATCTCTTTAGTTTTTGAGTAAACCGAGTTTTTGAATTTGAAGTATAATTTTTCCATCTTTCATAATTTTGACGTTTTAAACGTCAGTTTCATCCGAGTTTACGCAACGCTCGATGTACATTTAAAATATGATTTCAATTGAAAATAAACTACGAAAGCGTAAATATAAATGATACCATCAAGTAACATGATGGCCACATCACCATTTTTTCTTTAGATAACAGTCTGTCCGTGCACGCTGTATCTCAAAAACTAATACAGAAATAACCATGAAACGTTGAACATAAGTGTTATTGAGAATCGAAGGAACTGAAAACTTTTGTTAAAATTTCGTATTTCCGAATATTTACCGTAACAGTTTTTTGTTCGTTTAGTCTTTTTGGGACTTCAGGACAATGTTTTTAGAACTTTTTTCAGATCTTTTTTAAGGACTTTTTTAAAAGACCTTTCTTCGAGGAGTCTTCTTCAGGACTTTTTAAGAAATGTTTTCGACTTTTTCTTTCAGGACCTTTATTTTCAGGATTTCTTTTCAAAATTTTATCAACAGAATTTTTTCTCGGGATGTTTTCGGGACTTTCTTAAGAACTCTTTATCGGGGACTTTTCGGGATTTTATATTAAAAAAAAATCAGAATTTTCTTAATGACATTTTTAGAATTTTTTTTTCATGAACTTTTTTGCACCTTTTTCAGATATATTTAGCATTTTTTTCTCAAGACTATTTTAAAAACTTTTTAATTCAGAAAATTTGTTAAGGAATTATTTTAGGCCTTTTTGCAGGAATTCTTTGGGATTTCTTTTCAGGACTTTTTACAATGTGTTTTTTCAGAAATTTTTAGTTTATTTTTTAAACATATTATTTTCAGGGCAATTTTTCAAGGACAATTTTTTCATAATATTTCTTCAGGACTCTTTTTCTGAACTTTTTTCAGGACTTATTTTAGGACTTTCTTTAAGGACTTTCTAGGACTCTTTTTCATGACATTTATATCTGGTATTTTGTATGAAGACTATTTTTCAGGACTTTTTTTTCACGGCTTTTATCAATATTCTTTTTTCGCGACTTTATTTGAAGGACTGTTCCTCCAAGACTTTTTTGAAATTTTGTTAAGAACCTCTTGTTCAGGACTTCTTTTTAGAATTTTATTCATTACATTTTTAAGTATTATTTTAGCGGGAATTTTTTTTCAAGCCGACTTTACAGGATTTTTTTCAGTACTGTATTTCAGGACATTTTTTATAGGATTAATTTTCAGGACTTCTTGTTCCGGACTTTTGGGATTTTTCTCAGGACAATTTCTTCAGAGCTTCTTCAGGTTTTTTTTTTACAAGGTTTTTTCAGAAATGTTTTTTTTTAGGATTTTTCTACGATGTTATTTTCATAAATCTTTTTGAAGACTGACATTTTTTCTGGATATTTTATCAGGACTATTTTTCGGGACTTTTTTCAAGACTTATTTTAGGACTTTTTTAGGTCTCTTTTTCGGACATATTTCACGATTTATTTCTGGTGTTTTATATGAAGACTTCATTTTTCAGGACTCTTTTTGCAGTACTTTTTTCAGGACTTTTTTCACGACTCTTTTCCACAAGTTTTTAACAGGACTCTTTTTTCAAGACTTTATTTCCAAAACTGTTTCTCCGGGACTTTTTGAGGACTTTTTTTGTCAGAACTCTTTTTTCTGGACTCTATTTCTGGTCTTTTTAAAGGACCATTTTTTTGTCAGGACTCTTTTTTCAGGACTTTCTTTTAGGACTTTATATCTGGTCTTTTTGGAGGACCATTTTTTTGTCAGGACTCTTTTTTCAGGACTTTCTTATCGGGACTTTTTTCAAGACTTTCTTGTTCAGGACTTTTATTAGTTTTTTAGGACTTTTTAATGACGACTATTTTTAGAAAACTTTTTCAAGACTTTCTTGTTCAGCATTTTTATTAGACTTTTTAGGACTTTTTAATTAGGACTATTTTTAGAAATCATTTTCAGGACTTTTTTTAGATTTTTTTTTAGTTTTTCAGTAAACCTAAGGTAAAGATTATTAGAATTTGAAACATTATTTGTCATTTTTACCTTTCGTTATTTTAACGTTTCAAATGTCATTACCATTCGATCATGTGAAACGCTCGATTTAAAATATTATTTAAATTGGAAATAATGAATGAAAAATATAAATAACTATTATACCATCAAATAATCGGAGAAAGTAACATGATGGCCACATCACCATTTTTTTTCAATTGTAATTGTAATTACAATTTTAACTTTGATTTTGATTTTCTTTTTGTTTTTCTTTTATTTTGATTTTAATTTTCGTGAACAAAGTATAGTGTACAACTCGCATATAATGGCTATTAATCACGAGAACGATGTTTCAGGAACGAGCCGTAGGCTTATATGCTCGTACAATATACTATAGCCCGTTCTCCGGAATGTGGCGGCTGTGGTCTTAAAAGAGGGTCGGAGCTCGGTAAGTAGGGGACGTAATATTTTTTATCTCAAACCAATCTTTGTTGAGAACTACTGGTGTAACAGTGCGTATACCAATCGGAGCGAAGGACAGTAATAAATGTATGGGATGCAATTAGACGATCCTCAGGGCGGACCGACCGTTTTACGACCTCAGCCGCCGGATTCCACCGAATAGGCTATATTAAATAGGTGCGGTGACAGTTTAGTTGTCAAGTTTATTATGAGTTGCTTTCAATTCATAATTTTTGTTAATTTGTTTTCTTGCGATTTAAATGTAATTTAATTTGAATGTTAGTTTTTGTTTCTAATTTTGTATTATTGGGATTACCCGTTTAATAATAAATAAATAAATAAATAAATTCAAATAAATCTAGCATCGGTAGATTTATTTCAATGCGAAAATCAATTATTTAACATTCAAATTATCGCATTTGAAAATACCAAATGTACATAATATTGACAAGCATGAAAGTATGTATCCCTGAAAAATTATTTGATGAGCTGGAGTGTAAATAATTAATGTTATGCAGATTTTAACCAATGAAACAATTTACACTAAAGTCTTTACGACTTCGAACAAATACAATACCGACTTTTTCCATACTCTCGAAGTAATCCTCGACAACGCACCATAGAGTTAATTCGCCATTTTTACAGCACCTTGTATATTACATTCACTCTTAATAAATTGTTTAAGTTCATTTTTGACTTTTTTAAAGAAATTTCCTCTGTACGAATACTTTGGGCACTCACTGTATATTATACGTGTATATTTAACTAATGTAAACCTCTGTAGACATTAGAACTAATGGATGAATAAGAAAATATAACTTTAAAAATTTTGAAAAAAATATTACACCATTCCAGGGATATGGGACTGATATGGCCTATATAAAAATCAGTAATAATAAGGCAAATTAAATACGTTAATTAGTAATACGCGTTACTAATTACAGGGTATTCTTGCGGCAATAATACTAATAAAGTGTCACCACCGGAAATAATTACCAATAACATTTGGGCGTAGGTTCAGCCGTGTTAATTAGTAATGGCGTATTGTAAATCCTTTAAAAATACCTCTCCTGCAGGTAACCGTGCGTTAATTGTGGAAAAAATGGCGCGAACGCCGCGACGCTAAATGCGCTCGCGATTCTTATCGGGCGTTCGAGCGACGCGACGTTACGGTTCATTTCAGCCGATTCGATCATCTCGACGTATCAACACTTGCTGGAACGTAATGAATTAATGGCGCGTTGTTAATTACGGCACAAAAATTTTCATTAAATGTTCACAGCTGGCCTAACTTCTTTCTTTATTCCCGTTCGCGTTTATGGTAAAGGTATTGCTTACAGGATTCGGATTTTAATTTGATTTGTCAATTTCATAAAATGGTGTGTGGTTTGATCGTTGATTTCTTGTGGGGCATTGATTTATATTAGAAATACATGCATGGACGCTCTTTGCTCGTAGACAACATTAACACGTAGAGAGCCACCAATGCCAACACTTGTTTGTTCATGTGGGAGACATGCGTTTTCTTACTTAATATTTTAGATAATATTATTTAGATTAGTCCATTGACGGTTCGCGGGTTTTTTTCTGACACGGCCGAGGAACAAGAGGTGGTAATACAGATAGGTGCGGTCTCTGCAACTGACCCTACCTATCTGTCACTGGATTAGACGCAATGTTATTTTGTATTTTTTAAGTTTTAATTGTTGAATTGTAATTAGCGTGAATCAGACTGGTCCTCTAGCCTCGCGCGTCTCTAGGTACTTATGCACTTCCGCCATCGCGAGAACTAGTTGAAACTTGTTTTTTTTCAATAAGTTATTTGTTTATAAGACTTAATTTTTTGCTTGCAGATTAACGAACAGGTTGAATATTCATATATTCAGGCTACATTTCGTTTTCTTGTATTGTTTTTTTTTCATTCATCCTATTCGCCTTGCCTTATTTATGGAAGTTTTGGTGTCTGAGAGTAATAAGTGAGTCACCATGGCTAGTTACGAAGAAGACCAAAGAGCTTAGAAATCTTGACGAGGAAATGTTGTCGGATGGGAAAACCGATAAGAATTCTGACGATAATGACGGTATCTCACAGATTAAACTTCGTAGATTAAACTCCGCTTTAGTTATAACACTATTTCATAAACAGTTTTGCAGTGCCGTACTTATGCATAGGCGCAGTAAGTGCTAGCTGGGGGCCTCGACAAAAGAAGGGCCTCAGGGCCCCCTCGTAAACAGAGGCTCACATAAAATCCTAAAAAGGTCACTTGCTTTTTGGAATGAATTGTTATTTTAATATTAAACACGTGTACATTTTAGGGGATGATAGCGGCAAGAACGGAAAGGAACTTTTTAAGCTGTTTAGATTACCTTAGCCAGTTTGATCAATGTATAAAGAACCATGGCGGCTCGTGGATCTTCGCAAAGGAGAGAGATGCTGCTCGTGCTGCACTACTTACTCTCATAGAAGAAGCAAATATTCCGCTTCTATTTCAGTCAAATGTTCTTCCAAAGCCTCCTCGCCGAAAATCCACAAGCCGCCGCTGTAAAGAACTATTTAGAAAAAATGCCAACTGTGGCCCAGGTATAACAAATTACCTATTGCACAAAACCTGTGATGAATTTATAAATTTAATGGCTAAAAAAACTATAAACACTTTAATTGCTAAAATAAAACAAGCTATTATTGTCGATTCAACTCCTGACATAATTCATATTGATCAATTAGTTAATAGATAGATGTGTTAAAGAAAATATTGAATTAAAGGAAAGGTTTCCGGTTTCCTGCAAACGGATCAACATGATGCAGAACATTTAGAAGATATAATTTTAAATAAATTAACAGAAGTAACTTTGGATATTAAAAATTGTAGGGGACAAAACTGTGATAACGCCTCCAATATGTCTGGTAAATATTCTGAACTACAAACTACACTGGTGGAAAAAAAGTTGAAACACTTAAAATTCGTGAAATTTCGACCAGTTTCAAACCGCCATAACTCGACGTATTTTCAATCGATTTTGATGAATCTTCGAGGGCCAAAAACTCTGTAGTGTCTTCTTTAAAGTCATGCATGCGAACTTAAGCGTAACCCCTTCCGCCCCCCTCTAACGCCCCTGTAAAAAAAAGTTTTTTTTTGTGGATCATTGTCAAAACATTTTTTCCAACTCGGTACACGTTGCTAAAGTTGGACGTTTTTTGCCCAAAAACGTGTTTTTTTTTTGTTCGGGGGTTGAAGGGTTCGAAAAAGGATCATTCCAATCTGAGTTTACCCCCTTAAAGAAGAGCCAAAATGGATTTTTTCTCGAAATAATCATCAAATTTGCTTGAAAAGTCACCGAGTTATGTGCGAAAAACCTCAAAATGCCCCTTTTTTCAAACACCCATAACTTGGTGCTAAATCGTCGTAGGAAGTTCGTTTTTTGAGTACTGTATAGGGAATTGATCAAATTTTAATGCCTTTATGGTGGATCAAGTTATTAGATATTAGATATTAGAGTTTATTGGTCTTTTTCATTGCTGGTTAACAATATTAGACAAATCAATACAATTAATATATAAATAGAAATATATGGTAAAATAAATAAAATACAATAAAGTATGTATACATAAAAATATAACATAAAAAGAAAACTACTAATGTAACATCTGTTTAATTTAAAGTAAACTCAAATGGATGCTTCTAAGAGAACGCATGATTTTTAAAATTAACTATGCTATAAAATGCATGTTGTTGTAAAAATGATTTCAATGTAGACTTAAAACTGTTATTGGAAAGTGTTGACCACGATTGAGGGAGTTTATTATAAAGATCAATTCCAGATTGTTGTGGAGAATTTTCAAAAAATGTATGTTTATGTTTGAATGATACTATTTTTTCCTTGTTGCCGGTTGTGTAATTGTGGATGTCTCGATGTTTTTGAAATAATAATTTATTGCGATGAATATAATTTAAAATATTTAATATACAAATACACGGGAGGGTTAATATTTTGTGGTGAATAAATGTCGGTTTGCAAGTTTCTGTGTATTTTAAGTTGAACATTAAGCGAATAATTCTTTTTTGCAATATAAATAATCTATTTAATTCGGTGGATGGACCCCAGACGCAAATATTGTAAGAAAGTTGTGAATAGACTAGCGCATAATAGATATTGATGATATAATCTTGATGAAACTGACTCTTAATTCTTGAAATTAAATAGTATGATTTATTAATTTTCGAGCAGGTACATTCAATGTGATCGTTCCATTGAAGATGTTTATCTATAACTATTCCCAAATATTTAGCGCACTTTACAGTTTCTATTTGTTGACCATTAAACATAAATGTTGATTGAATATTTTTCCTATGAACGTTTGTCATATGCATTATTACTGTTTTATTAGTATTTACCACTAATTTGTTTTGTTCACACCAATTGCTAAATTGCGACATTATATGGAGTACTTTAGCTTTTGCTTCATCCAAATTATTTGCTGATACGAATACCGCAGTATCATCGGCATACATGAACACGTCCCCTTCCGTAATATGATTTGGCAGATCGTTAGCATACATTAAAAAAATTAAAGGCCCTAAATTACTTCCTTGAGGTGTTCCCACGTCGAGAAAATATTCACCAGATAATGAGTCTTTATATTTGACAACATATTTCCTATTTCAAGTCGACAAAATGTCTCCAACTCCGTAGACATCGTCAAAGATTTCCGGAAAAAAACTTTTTTTTCACAGGGTTGTTACAGCGGGGAGGGGGGGGGGGGCGGAAAGGATAACGCTTAAGTTCGCATGCATGGCTTTAAAGAAGACACTTCAAAGTTTTTCGCTCTCAAAGATTTATCAAAATCGATTAAAAATACGCCGAGTTATGGCGGTTTGAAAATGGTCGAAATTTCACGAATTTCAAGTGTTTCATTTTTGTTCCTTCGGTATAGAATACGAAATCATAGTGATACAGCTTTTTTATACCCTATGCCAATAATGCTCTAAAATTTGGAATCTATGCAGCAGATTCTTCCCAAATTCTCAAAACTTCCAAGGCTTGTCAGCAATATATTGATCAAGCTACATTTTTATATCATTTATTGTATTAAATCTTTTACCACGGAGAGAATTTTTCAATGAAATAAATAAATAATAATCGGAAGAAAGTGTGAATGATGAGGTAAAAAATCCCAGACAAATGAGTATAATTTATTTCTGATGAGTAAAGAAACATAAGATATGGCGTTATCGCTATAAAAAATGACGCCTCATGTGCCAATTTTGGTCGTTTTCTGGCAATTAAATCCTTTGGATTGTCTAATTAGCAACAGTATATCTTGGAATGAATAAAACAAGTTGGTTATTATGCCGCTGGAGAAGCAGATCGCATGTTGAAACAAGTTTATTTCGATCTGTAATTCCTGAGGAAGCCACAGATCTGAACGATTGCTGTTTATCAGATGATTATTTACTGGAATTTCTAGGGCATCAGCTACTTCGCGAACATCATATCGCGGGTTTTCTTTAACCATGGCTTTGATAAGATCTGTGTTTGTAGTAGATGGACGCCGCAACATTCTTCTTCTTCCAGATTAAAATTACCGGCTCTGAACTTTCTAAACCAACTGCGAACTGTTTGAACATATTCATTATTCTCATAAACCATACAAATTTCATTTGCTGTATTAGGCAGTTTGTTCTATCTTTTAGTTAAAGCAGAGGAAAGTGTAAATAAATTTTGAACAAAACAAAAACTAGGAATTGCAGCAGAAGAAGATTCTGTTGCACAGATTACAACTGTTAGAGAATGATGGGCACAGGGTATAAAAAAAGCTGTAGCACTATTATTTCGTATTCTAATTTGCAATCCAGAATTTTTGCCAGACATATTGGAGGCGTTATCCCCTACAACTTTTAATATCCAAAGTTCATTCTATTAATTTATAAAAAATTATATATTCTAAATGTTCTGCATCATATTGATCTTTTTGCAAGAAACAAAAACCTTTCCTTCAATTCATTATTTTTTTTTGCGAAACATTTATATTTTTTTTAATCTTTAGAGTTGGTAGAAGGTCTTTCCAGTTTTCATTCCTGAAGATCAGATGGCAGTTGTAAGACAGCACATATCGTCCTACCCTAGCTACCAATCACATTATACACGGTCTCGTAACCCTAATCGAAGTTATTTGCCGGAATATTTAAATATACATTAATTAAATATAATTTAATTAGTTTAAGTGGTATAAATTCGCTAAAAAAATGTAAAAATTGGTGAGTGGGTTGATCCAGTCAGTAGCTGTGCTGTGAGTTCATTTCGTGAAAATCTGACAATTAGTTCATCGTGTATTCGTTGATTTAATTTGGTACAATTTCGCCGCATATCGAGACGCGTGGCCACAAATTCGTTTAAAAAAAAAAAAACATTTAGTGGTCTCGTCGAATTTATATCTGAATATATCTGTTCACGGTCATTGAACCATTTAATTTTATCGGCAGGTATTTTAAATCTCACTCATTCTTATTTAATTCAATTACTGATTTTATCCTTAATCTTGTGTGTGTCATTCCTCTGTTACTCTATTGTTTAACCCGCCGTGGTCTATATATTCCTCTTGTGTAATAAGTCGCTGCGGTGGACCGCGCTAGCGTGAAGTGCGTTTTTTTTTCATTTTCCTTTTTCCCTGAAATATGGAGGCATGTTCCTGTTGCAATACTCGTGCAGAAGTGCACATGATGGTTCAATGCTGTGTATGTAATTTTTTTTATAAGAGTACATGCATAGATATCTCTAAATCAGAAGCCCGCAAAATTAATTCAAAATGTGGTTTAACCTGGACTTGCAAACTATGCGGGAAATTAGGTGATGATCTAAATGGCTTAAAGTCAGCAATAATTGCTTTGCAAGAAGAAGTAAAATTACTAAAATCATCAACGCCTTCGTCAATTTCAAAACTTTCAACACTCACCGAGGCGGAAAAACTGATTCAAGAAATTCGGGAGAGGGACGTACGTAAACACAATATAATTATTTATGGCCTGCATGAAACGCACGACACCCAGGCTGGGCAGCTTCAAAGTGATGTGCATGAAGTAAGAGAGATTCTCTCGATTCTTCAGATAAACCAAGAAATAATAAAACCAATTAGGTTGGGTAAATACGATCCCACCAACAATGGTAATAAACGCCCTCTACGCTTAAAACTCTCTCAGGAATCAACTATAAGTGTGGCATTCCGTAATATAAGAAATCTAAAAAGCACCGAAAAATTCAAAAACTTGAATTTGTCTAAAGATCAAACTCCTATGCAGTCCGAATTATACAGGGAGACAAAACGTGAACTTGAGCGACGTACATCCTCAGGCGAGTCCAATCTTCGGATCAAGCATGTTCGTGGAATTCCAACCATTATTTCCGATAGTTCGGAAAACTAATTTCGTCCGGAAGAAACCATTTATCGAATTTTTATTATCAAAACACCCGTGGATTACGTTCAAAAACTCATTTATTCTATACTAGCATATGCAATTCTTCGTTTGACATTATATTTTTAACAGAAACCTGGCTGAATGATTCTGTCATTAGCTCTGAGCTGTTTAGTTCTGAGTATAGTGTAGTACGCCGAGACAGAGATTTTTCCTCTGTTAACAGAGCTACGGGTGGAGGTGTTTTGATAGCATTTAATAGTAATGTAACATTTGAATATATTGATGTGGCGCATATAAATAATTTGGTACCATTAATTGATCTCATTGTGTGCAAATGTCGTATTAATTCATTCTGTTTTTATGCAATAGTTGTGTATGTACCGCCTGATATTTCTTCGAAGGCTCTGGACACTTTTTTTGAAAGCTTAGAAATTATTATTCTTGATAAACCAATATTATTAGTTGGGGATTTTAATATACCATTGTTCAGCCATGATTTATCATCTACACCTACAAATCTAAAAGCGAAAGCCTTATCCAACTTTGTTAATATTCTAAAACTAAAGCAACACAACTTTATTAAAAACTCGAACGATAGGTTACTTGACTTGGTTTTTTTGTAACTTTGATATGGATGTTAACATAGAAAGAGATAGCTCTCCGCTTGTGCCAGAAGACACGCATCACCCTGCACTCTCCATGTCTTTAAGTCTCGGTTTAGTTCAGAATAAACCTAGCTCTTTCGCTATCAATAATAATGTACGGTATAATTTCAAGAAAGCCAACTACCTTAATCTATACGATGATTTAATTCAAACAGATTGGTCATTTCTTGAAACACTTACCGACGTTAATGAGGCGTGTCATGCATTTTATGATAAACTGTATAAAATATTTGATAAATCCGTGCCATTCGCAAAACACTCTGTTAGCTCACAATTTCCTCCTTGGTTCTCCGGTGAAATCAAACGTAACATTAAGTTAAAAAACCACTTTCACCATAAATGGAAGCGTACTGGTTCAATTTTTTTTCACAGCGAATTTAAAAGAATTAGACGACTAACAAAAATTCAAATTGCTGATGCGTACAAACTTTACATTCAAGGGCTTGAAACTAATCTCAAAACTAATCCCAGAGATTTGTGGAAGTACATCCATCAGAGGAATGGCACATCTAGAATCCCTGGGCAGCTGCATGATGATTATGCTTCTTATTCATCACCACAAGATAACGTTAATGCATTTGCTAATGCTTTCTCTAGTGTATATTCTCAAAAGGATTTTATAAAACCTCAGGACGTTTTCTCGAATCGGGAATCTCTAGTCATGTCAACCATTCAGGAGTCGGATGTTATAAAAAGCATCAATCGCATTAAGACCTCAAACATATGTGGAGATGATCGAATCCCGATGTTTGTTATAAAAGACTGTAAATTCATACTCGCTAAACCACTATCGATCATATACAATATTTCCGTAAATACAATGACTTTTCCTGATGTGTGGAAACTGGCAGTAATTAGTCCCATTTTTAAACGAGAGGATCCTAGCAACATTAAAAATTATAGACCTATTGCTATTCTCTCTAATTTCTCAAAAATTTTCGAACAGATTATTTATCAAATAATCTATAATCATACTAAGACTTACATTGCGTAGCAGCAACATGGATTTTTTGCAGGTCGATCAACAACAACGAACCATGCGATAATAACTCAGGATATTAGTGAAGCTCTTGATAATCGCAGTCAAGTAGACGTTATATACACGGACTTTTCGCGGGCTTTTGATACTATTGATCATAGAATATTACTGAATAAGCTTTCTGCAAAGAACTGGGACTGACTGGGAATTTTGTAACATTTCTGGCATCATATCTGGATAATCGGACAAATTATGTGTACTTTAACGGGTTCAAGTCCCATAAGTTTCCATCATCTTCTGGTGTACCACAAGGATCTAATTTGGGTCCACTGCTGTTCAACTTATTTATAGACGACCTAATTACATCCATATCATGCCCAGTATTAGCATACGCTGATGACCTAAAATTATATAAAACCATAAATAGTTCACTAGACTCCATCGATCTGCAACAAAATTTAACTAAAATCGTAACCTGGTGCAGCAATAATAAACTCTCTCTAAATATTAATAAATGTGTTACTATCACTTATACACGCAAGCTGCAATCAGCTATTTATAATTACACGATCGATGACGTGGTGCTTCGACGTGATATTCAGATGAAGGATCTGGGAGTTTTGTTTGACTCGAGGCTCACCTTCTTAGATCACATTAATAACTTAAGTTCTTCTGCTTTCAAGGTGCTTGGCTTTTTAATGCGTACCTCTAAGTATTTTAATGATACTAGCCTAATAAAGGTTTTATATTTTGCATTGGTTCGCAGTCGTTTAGAATATGCTTCACTTATATGGTATCCATATTATCCAGCAATTCTTGGGCCGTCGAACGTGTACAAAAGCGGTTTCTCAAATTTCTAAGCTTTAAAATTAATGGTGTCTACCCGGATCAGACCATGACTTATGATAATTTATTGTTAGCACAAAACTGTACCTCCTTGTCGGAGCGAAGAGATAGATGTAGCAGACTATTTATGTTCAAATTAATAAGCAATGTCATAAATTCACCCCAGTTGTTGTCCTTAGTTAAATTTAATGTTCCTCGTGTAACATCACGTCAACCTCTTACTTTTTATATACCAACTGCATCTACTAACATTTTGCTGAAGGCTCCTATTGTACACATGAGCCGTAATGCCAATGAGCATTATAAAGACATATTTATAGACGCTTGACTGTGAACTTTTGTAGTTTTTCCCTTATTTTAAAATTACTATTTAGTTTATAAATGCTATAATTTATTTGTTTTAGCTGTCATTATTGTGAGTGTTAACCATGTTAATTTAATTTTTAGTTTTTCACTGAATTACCTATACCTAGCTGTATATATATTTTTTTGTATTTGATGATGTCCTATTTTGGTTCTTCCTGTTGGACAATAAAGTTTATTATTATTATTATTATTATTATTATATACGTCTGATGTACAACATGTACAAAACATACTGTAATGACCGAGACGTAATACCAGTCAAGGAGCCTATCTACCATAGAACATTCAATAGGGAATTCAATCTTCATTTCCATGAACCCCACAAAGACACATGCACAAAGTGTGATATCTACAAAAATACGATTGATAACATATTAGACGAAGAACAAAAAAGCACATTGAAAGTAGAACATGAGTTACACTTAAGGAAGGTAGAGAGTGCTAGAGAGAACATGTCAGCAGATGCTGAAAAATCAAAATCGGACAACGCTTTCTATGTTTTTACATTTGATCTTGAAAAGTCATTAGCATTACCTAAACTAACTTGCCAAATCGCATATTACAAACGAAACTGCTACGGTTGTCATGAGTTGTTTTATAAAGTAGGCTTTATGTACTGCTGGGATGAGACTGTTGGATCTCGGGGATCTCAGAAAATCGGAGCATGTATTGTAAAGCACATACATACAAGATTATCTTCAGCCAAACATGTAGTAATGTACAGCGACAGTTGTACAGGTCAGAATAGAAATTTTAAAATATCTCTGATCTTAATGAGGTTTCTTCAAGGTAAAAAAAAGTGGAGAGGTCTGTGTTATCGACCAAAAATTCATGCAGAGTAGTCACACATACCTTCCAAATGACTGTGATTTTGTAAGCATTGAAAATCGCAGTAAAACTAAGCAAATCTACTGCCATAATGACTGGTATGAAGTAATCATCCAGGCCAGAAAGAAAAACCCATTTCATTTGACAGTGATGACCAGTGACGATTTTTTGTCAACAAAAAATCTAGAAAAGATTGTGACCAGAAGGAAAAGTGACTTCAATAAACTGCCAATAAAATGGCTAAAAATTCAGTGGCTGCGATACAAAAAGAGTCATCCTTTCACAATCTTCTGTAAAGAAACACTCATGGAAGACATGCCCTTTTCTGAATTGGATATCACACCAACAAAGAAACTAGGGCGGCTAGTGTCTCTTTCCTCAATCCCCATGCACAAACTCTATGATGGAGTGCGCCCCGTCACAAAGGCTAAAAAGAAAGATATGATAGATCTGCTTCCCTACATCCCTCCGATCAGCCAGGAATTCTTCCTACAACTTCAGACATCTGACACCGTTGAAGACATTGGGCTTCTAGCAGAAGCCGATGAGCAGTCTGAACAATGATGTAGAAGGCCCTCATGATTGATGACATTCCATTTTTTATTTTAACAGTGCCTAAATTACAATTTTTATTGTTTTGTATTGTTTGTAATAAATTTTATGATTTCTTAAAGAATATTGCTGTTTTAATCAATCCGCTAATTAAACATCTGTTTACTGGAAAAGTGGTGTAAGTCACTTAAGCATTAATATTTAATTGTTTATCCGAGAAAAAATTGTCGTATCCTTTTCTACATGGTCTTAAAATTAAAGTTACTTTATTTATTATTAAGTTGTCTATGGAAAAAATAAGGTGGATGTGTTGCTGATTTTTTAAATTGAGTTCAACGTTAGTCCTTTATATCTCAAAACTAAGATTATGGGACTTACACCACTTTAGTTTTAACAGGCTCATATATGAATGGCCACTAACAAGAAATTTTTGATTTATTTCTTCAAATTTACCATTGTTTACTAAGAAAATTAATGAAAAAGCATCATTTTGTTTTTATTATGCCCTATGCAGTTATCAGTCCAAATTGTTAGTTTATTTCCATATGCAGATAGTATTTCATTTAATTCCAGTTTCAGAAGACATGAAGTTATTTCGTTGCCTCCCCTTCCTGAAATTGACTCATCCCAGACACTGAATTTCCTATATGCACACCCAAATTATAGCACGACAGTTGCTAATAATAACATTTGAGAATGGGTTAATGTAGGTACAATAAGTACTTGTTCCAAATCTAATGAAACCATGCAAATTTGGCTATTTATTTCTTGAGAAAGAATTTTATCGTTTGTCAGAGATTCCAAAGCTTTTTCAGCCTTTGTTTGATGATTGTCTAATTTAGTTTTGGTTTCTGCTTTATTTTGATTTATCTTCAATGTATTCTGGAGTAAATCACAAGTAGAACACGTATCAGTGCGAGGCTTACCAAATTTTAAATGTTTAAATTCTGTTTTAAAAACGGAAGAATAATAACGATATGTTACATTTGTACTACTGTGTGAATCTTTGAAAGCCAAAAACATTTGATTAATATTAAGATCAGGTGATGAGATTTGCTTTGATGATTTGTAATTCTCTTCTGCAGGAAAAGAGTTAATGTGATTACAAATCTCAGTCCTAGTCTCCAAATTGTATTTTCGCTTCCGTGTTTTTGACCTACCTCAATTGTTTTCGAGCGATACATTTCCAGATTTTTTTTCTCGACTATTTTTTTTATTTGACAAAGCAAAAACATTGCTAAACATTTTCCTTCATACTTGAATATGATCTCCATCCTCGTCCGGAATTGTATAGTACACTGTGCATTGGCGGCGACTTCTACCTGGTTCCTCATATGTACCATGGCGTCGCCTCGCTATTCGTCCAATTTGAATATTTACAAGTAAGTAAGAATTCTGTTTTATTTTGTCGCAGAAGTAAAATTTTTCAAAAAGCGATAACTTATATTCATATGATAATTCGTGGCATTTATATTTGCATTTGCAGATAATCTAAAAATAATATGGATACTAAAAAAATGTTAGTGGGCTATATATAACCTTACATTTTTTACAGGAGGCGGTTTTGCAGATATTGGTAAATTTTTATAAGTTGTATGTGGAAGTCCTTTGGTTTTTAAAAGCATCCTTTCAGTTCTAACACTGCCACTACTTTTTTTCTGTCGCTGAGCAGACTCACTCATTTTAAAATATCTCTTTATTTGCACAACAATGTCTATCGCACGTGGCATAAACAAACTAACAATGGCATAGAAAATTAACCAGACAAACTGCAATTGGCACTTATACCCTTTTTACATGATCCACCACTTGGAGATACATCTGTTAAATAGTAGATGAAATTAAAATTATTAAATCTTTGAGACATATACCCTTTAATAAGTGATTGGCCTTGGTACTTACACCATTTTAACAATAAAATCTAAAATTCAGTTTTTTGGCACTTAGACCTTTTTGCATTTACACGCTTCAGTTATTTAAGTGTAAAAAGTTATTATTTATTGCACGAACTGGCGCAGGGCCGATCCTACCGGCTAGAGCGTGCATGGCACGTGGGCGGCGATTAGAGGGGCGGCCAAACCGGCGAAGCCCGCGAAACGAAAGACAAAGCTGCTGATTTTATTTCCTATGTAAATTATTTGGAAAAGGAAATATTAAAATTACAACTATTGGTTTTTAAAGACTTACGCCATTGTGCTGACCAATTTGTAAAACATGAGAACAGTGCAAAGTATATTAAGTGTCTCCAAAAATGGTGGGAGTTAAAAAATCATTTAAATAAATAGAAATCATAGACAAAGAGCAACAACAACAATTTGAATTCGAAAAAAAAACGATGGAGGGCTATTGTAGAAAGAATGATTGCTATTGTGCACTTTTTAACGAGTCAATGTCTTGCTTGAACGAAGTAGTTCCAATCTCTATTAGAGAAATGACGATTTTTTAAAGGCAGCAGAAATGCTAGCTAAATTTGACCCCTTATTGCCAGATCATTTAAATAAAATTGAAAAATCTAAAGAGAACACAAAACATAAGTTTATTCAAATTTCATATTTTGTAATAAAAACAAAAAGTTTTGTTTTCCAACTGGGAAATCCCGATTTTTGGATACGGTGGGTGCAATCCTATCCTTCATACAGTTTAAGATTAAACAGGGTTTTTATAATTAAATTTGCACGACTTTTCTATCTTCATAATGTGGTGTTGAGGTTGAGAAATCCTGCACCGTGTGCAGGGGAGGCTCGTTATATAGAGCCAAGGAGCCATGGCACTACCTGCATATAAATATTTCTTTATATATTTTTTTAAATACACCATTAATCAATTTAAAATACACCAAATTTTCTGAATTTTGGCCCCTTACAAACCTGTCAAGTAACAGTCAGGATAGAAAAACAATTAGGGCGACATCTATCGCCGCCATATTATAATTTCAGAACATTTTCTCCGATATATATCGCCCTAATTGTTTTTCTATCCTTTATTATTTTTTCAAAAACTTGACTGGTTTATAAGGGCATAGTCGAATTCGGTTTCTCCATCAACGACGACCGTAGTGTGCTGATGTGAGACTAATGTAGGTCCAAATCGGTCCTCAGTTATTGTTGACGGTGAAATATAATCGAAATTACAGAAATGATTATGTATTGAAATAAATTAATACACGATAACACTTTTAAATATAATTAGAGATCTGCTACTTTTGAATCACGTTGCTACCTGTGATTGCTACTTTTTAATATCAGTGATTTTAAACAGTGATTACGGTTAGTAAACATCGTAACACTTTTTGAAATTGTTTCAAAAAATTATTTCAAAATCAGTGAAGAAGCATTTCTAGACTGTTGCGGAAACGTAAAGTGGAATGTATTTTGAGTAAAGTATGTTGCACATGTTTCTCTATGTCTCTGAAAAAGCTCATCTTCAAAATAACGATTTGTTCTGTTTTCGGGGAGTTGTTTTAAAATCTAGATGAGAAGCATTTAAAGATTTTTGCAGAATCATAAAATGGAATGAATTTTTAGTCATTTTTGTATGTTTTAATTCAAGTACTTGATAATCGTTTTTTTTTTTTAATTTGTGTTTTGCCTTCGAAAAAGCGCATACTTAGAATGATGATTTGCTCTGTTCTCGAAGGATTATTTTGAAATAAAATAATTAACGTCGAATGGTAAAGTATATTTTGAGTTTTGAGAGAATTGGTATATTTTTTTTTAGTTCGTAAAATTTGTAATTTGAAAATTGTTATAGTGCTGGTTTTGTGGTATTATTTCAAAAATTATAATAAAGGAATGTTTAGTTGTTCGCACAGAATATTACATTTAAGTATTTAAGTTCAGTATTTGTTTTTATTTTTATTTTTTCAGTTCATGAAAATAGTAATTTGAACATGAGACCAGAGAAAAATGGAGCATAAAGTAATTAATAAAGCGTTTTAGATTTACAAATAACGTTTCACATTATTTTTAAACTTTTACTTCTTCAAATTTCTACAACCATACAGAATTTTAGGTTAGAATAAAGTTGGTAGAGTGGATGCTGGGTGGGTGCTATTTTACATGGTGAGTGGGCCATATCTTGTTGCCTACGCACCTAGTTTTTCACCAATTAATAAATTAATCAAAAGATAATAAAATCTTGATTTTGATAATTCGATTTCTAATCGAAATAAATGAAAAATGAGAAATTTTTAATAAAATACCCATAAAATCTTGATTATGATAATTCATAATAAGAATAGTGCCAAATTTACGATTTTCAAAAAAAAAATCTCTAAAAAGAAAAAGATCAAGATTTTCAAGTGTAGTTATATCATCATATCATATTTATTTTCACGTAAGCCACCATTTACATATATACATATACATACACACATATGCAGTGGATGTGGTCGTCATAAAGTTAAAAAAATTAATACATGTACTATAATACTACAATTTAAAAATATAGTTAATGAATAATCTTACAGTGTAAGTAGTCAATATATAAAAATAATACGTATGTATAACAGTTACAAATCTCTCCGAGATGCGTTTTAAAAATCGAATCCTCAATGTTTGGTTTTTTAAAACGTATAGCGACCAATCGTGTTAAACAGTGCAAATCTTCTTTCTTTAACCTTTTTTTCTCGTTTTAGAGAATTTCTTTTGATCATAGAAACGTCAAAATCGAGACATTTGTGTGTTAAATTTTTGCAAAAGGTGTTGTCGATTTTTTAAAATAGCACTTCCAAATGTGTTGGACAATTTTAGTAATGCAAGCTTTAAAATGTGAAAAAAATCATTCAAGAACAATATAAATTATTTTTGCATTTTTGTTATTAGATAGTTTTTGCCGGTGATTTTTTCGAGGATTATAACTTGCAAAATGCGTTAGATAATCTCCATTGATTGAAAACTAAAATATCCTCAAAAAATTGTTAAGAAAATTGTTTGTAAAATGTGTAAAAAATGTCCAAAAACAATGTTTCTGAGTCCAGAAGTTTACAAACGTATATTAAGTAACTTTTTAAAGGTTTATAATACCCAAACGTGTCATGTAATCTCGATTATTTGAAAACCAAAATGTGCCAAAATTTACGGTCTTCTATAAAATTGGTGAAAAATGTCAAAAAAGTATGATTTTCGCTAACAATCATAGTTTGGGTATCAATTACAATTTTACGTAGCAATCACTGTTTAATTAGAAGTCATAATTTGACTAACAGTCGCAATCACAGTCACAGTAAAATTCAGTAACGATTTTTTACTATCAGTGAAAAATCACAGGTACGTGAAATATCACCCATCCTTGAATATATTGAATTTATCAACAATTATCAACCACAAAACTATTCAATTATCAATAAGTTTATTTCTCAGGTCAGGAGCGGCTCGTTATTTGGAGCCAAGAAAAACGTGCAGTTTCAAGCTTAGCAAGAGTTTTTAATTAACTCTTAAAAAACTTTTTCGCCAGTTATTTTAGTCTAGGAAGATAAATCGTTCTTTCTTTCTTTAAAAAAAATGATGGGGGGAGGGTATATTGTATAAGTGGCTCTACCATCAACATGTTCCCGTGGCACTGTGTCAACTGGAATGTAAATATTTAAAATTTAAAACCGTAATAGCTAGATACACCATCCGGGCAACATCTATTATCTTAACATTGGACAAATTCCTTGACTGAGTGGAGAAATCCACAGACAATAAGAAACCATAAACTAGCAACAATTGAAACAATATCATTGATGAACATTGAAATATTATTTCCCCGTTCGACAACCGAGCACCAGTTTCAATCTTATTAGATCTCATCAGGTCAATATAGACGCTGACAGAGAAACGGTTTGTCACTATGAAGTTGTAACCCCAAGTATTCGTAATAGATAGATACAGCATTAGGGTGACTTCTATTGTCGTAACGTTGCACAAATTATTTAATTGAAACAATATTAAAAATGCAAAAAATATTTCCTTTTGTAGCAAAAAGTTACGTATTATATGTAATTGAAATTATACATATTCTTGATAATAAGTTACTTTTTGGTGTCTTATTACTAAAATTGTAAACACGCAACCCCCAAGAAATGCACTTGAGGGGGCGGCCAACTCAACGCGGGCGGTTAAGGGGAGGGATCGGCCCTGAATTGGCGTTTAAAAACGCGAGCGAGGAACGATTGGATTTTATAAAATTTGAAGCTTCAGATCTTGACAACCGCAAAAATTATGTTCACTACAGTTGGGCCCTCTATTTATTATTCAACCTATACGAGTGTCATTTTTAAAGTAATAACCATTTGTGGATCCTATCCGCGAATAGCCTTCCCCGAAGTCTTTTTACTGACAAATGGCATCTCTAAACATTCGACTATGTTGACGGTCAGTCTCAATTAGGTGGTTCGCGAATGTTGTTATTTTGATGCAATCGGAAGGAACTTGAATGTTCTTTTAATCTGATTTTGAAACTGTGACCAGATTGCCCTATGTACACACCTTTACAATCTTTGTATGTTAATTTATAAATACCTGATCTATCTAATTAATCTATCGGAGTTTTGGAATTAAAAATATACAAATTTTGTTGGTTGTTTCAAATGCTACATTAATATCAGGCTTTTTTTTATAATTTTGCGAATTTTTTGGGAAACTTTACCAAATAATGTTAATGACTTGTAAGTTTAATTTTCTATTTTCGGCCCAGCGTATACAGTTTTATTAAGGTTATTGTTTTGTTGTTTTTTAATTAAGTTATTTATTGTTTTGTTTGTATAGCCATTATTATTTGCCAAAGTGTGAATCGTTCGTATTTCGTTCTTGTAGCCAGTTGCTGATGAGGGTAACGTTAGTGCTCTATGGATCACTGAATTAAATGCAGTTAGTTTGTGTTTAAGGGGGTGTCTTGAATTAGATGGTATTAATGAATCGGCGAAAGATGGTTTTCTATATATTTCGAAATTAAATTGTTTGTCAATATTTGTAATTGAAAGGTCAAGGAATTTAATATTTTTGTTTTGTACCGTTTCTACTGTGAATTCATGGCAATTGGTGAACTAGAGCCACAATGGACCCTCTTATTATACTAGTATAATAATGTACACAGTACAGGACAATTAAGTTGTGGTTAAAATATAGTGAATTTTTCAATTGAGTTTAATTATGGATTATCAACAGTCGCAATCATCTTCTTTTTGAAATGCACTCACGTATTTTGTAACAATTCAATACAATTAAACTAAATTGTAAATATGAATATAAAAAACTGTATTATTATTCATTTCTCCCTCAGGCTTGGCGAACAACGCGTTTTAAAATTTCTGGTATTCAAATATTTAAAGATTCAATATGGAATTCCAAACTACATAGCCGAGATCGGTTAGTTGTGTGCACACTCGGCCGTAAATAAATATTAGATATTTCTGTGTTGGGTACGTGGCCGCGATGTCTACTGTAACATTTGCAGAGATAATGGTTAGTTAAATAAGTGGCCTTTGCTGTACACCCGCAGGAATACTAATTACTTGGGTGGAAAGAAGCCACACTCGTCCAAAATTATAATATCAAATATGAAACCCCACAGTTTCAGTCTGTACGAAAAAAGTGGATATATTAAAAAGGGAGACAGAGGAGCGGCTTTAATAACAGGGATATTAAATTTCTCTTCGAATAAAAAAAATACACTAATTAAAATTAAGGTAATACAGCATAATTCTGCAACAATTTGTTTGATTGTGATTATTAATTAAGTATGGTTTTCATTACACACAAGAAAAAAAAACAATATTTACTCTTAATATTTAATATCCATGTTATGACTTTTTCTAGGAAGACACATATTCACAATTTATTAATACAGCGACATATTTAAAGATCTTGATGTCTGGATTAATAATAACATTCAACTGCAATCTGAGCTAAACAAAAAAAATACTTAATGCCGAGTGATATATGCTATTTTTTCTTCAAGCTGTGTATACTAATTATACATAGTCAGGGCCGGATTTAGACTTAATAAGGTCCTAAGCTATTTGAGATATGAGGCCCTTTATAAGCCCAGATATTATATGTCAGTGCCAAATATGATTTTTAGATACCTAGAGGGTTAAACTGAAATATAATTAAGAAGTATATAGATAGTGAAATAAAAGATCTTTAACTTAAAATAATTTTTATTGATAAAAAAATATTTTAAAAGGCACAAGGTACAAAGGCTTATTATCTTATCTCTTGAAACATGTTATAAGGATTAAGGAATTATATTAAACTAAAATATTTTCTTTCTTGTCTTTGCCAGAGCAATGTCGCTGATGACATCATCAAATGATAAACTGCGTAGTCTGTCACTTTCTAGGCACATGAGACTTAGGGAACATAATTTATTTTGAGTCATTGTTCTAAATTAATTTTGTATCCTCTTCAGCTCTATATATGACAATTGCTCACTCGTACATTTTTTTGGGGGCCCCTTAAGAAAGTGGGGGCCCTAAGCTATAGCTTGTGTAGCTTATACGTAAATCATTGCATAGAGTAAATTGTTGCATTTCGTTCCTTCGTCTAAGAGATGAATTTCTCATTCGCGCCATCGGCATCGTGCAGTTTCAATGATTTTTGTAGGAAAGTAGATCGGGAGAACCGGTGATGGCAGTAATAGTTGTTTATTATTGATTACACTAATACAGAAACTAAACTTAACTAACGCGAGGTTATGTCAACGTAAGTATGGCGCCTTTGCGTTCTACAGAATGAGAGTTGACAAGTTATCTACATTACTGACTTTATATATTTTAATAATTCTTTTCTACTTTGGTTAAATAAACGACCTTTTGTTATATTTTTATTCGGTGTGGATTTTTAATTAGTGTCGATCGATGTTTTAGACGAGAAACGAAACACAAATGTAAACATAACCTTAAGTTTCTATAAATATTTAAGCAAGTACGTTGCATTCTATAAGCTTAAATTGGTTACAACTTACTAATAGTATTTTATTAAGAGTCTCTGAGAGACTACAATCAACAAATCATCTAATGAAACAATTACTTTCCTGGCTAGTGCCATAACGTATATTGAATGATACAGTAGATAGTTTGTGTGTTAATAATATCAAAGATATCAAATTAACAGAAAGTTGAATGTATTTATTACTGCACAAAAACAGTCAGAATTAATTAAGCTATAAGTATGACAGAATTGGGTTGTTAATGTTGGCCATCTATACACACGTTTCGAAGTTGACCTCTCATCAGTATAGCTCAAACATAAAGTATTAGAGATGACCAAAACTGCTACTTTTGAATCACGTTGCTACTTGTGATTGCTACTTTCTAATATCAGTGATTTTAAACTGTGACTGTGATCACAGTTAGCAAACGTCGTAACACCTTCTAAAATTGTTAATGGTTTCTCAATAATGTTTTTGATATGATTCTGCTAATATTTGTCCACCCGGTCACGTAAATAGTGTTCCTTTTGATATTATACCTGTGACTGAAAGTAATATTTTGGCTATATTATCTGCTATACCGAATAAATATACGACTATTCTTGATTCAGTTCAAAATTCGAGAAGTATTTGGAGATTTTTACAGAAAAACAGAATGTTTGTCCAGTAAATTTGAAAAGTTGGAAAGTTTTAGGTATGTGGAAAATGTTTTCCTATTTTGGTTTTACCTCTGAAAAAACGCATCTTTTGAAAGATTATTTTCTCTGTTCACGAAGGATTATTTTAAAATTATATCATTCAAATTTCGTTTTAATTTTTTGAGCACTTAAAAAAATATAAAAATGCAGGCAAAATTCCATAAAAAAATTATCCTCAATGGCCGAAGTACCGCTAATTCAAAATCAATTCGGTTTTTGTAAATCGAACAATTTTCAATAGAGATATGGATTTTTGAAGATTTTCGTTTTAATTTTTTGAGCACGTGAATGAAAACGTCACAGAAAAAAATATAAAACGCGTAGAAAAAATTCCATAAAAAATCATTCTCAATGGCTGAAGTATAGCTGATTCAAAATCAATTTGATTTTTGTAAATTCAACAATTTTTAATAGAAATATGGATTTTTGAAGATTTTAGTTTTAATTTTTTGAGCACTTGAATGAAAACTTCGCAGAAAAAAATATAAAACGCGTAGGAAAAATTCCTTAAAACAATATCTTCAATGATCGAAGAATCGCTTATTCAAATTAATTTGTTTTTGTAAATTCAACAATGTTTAATGGAGATATGGATTTTTGAAAATTTGTTTTTTTTTGAGCACTTGAATGAAAACATCGCAGAAAAAATACAAAACGCACAGACAAAATTCCATAAAAAATCATCCTCAATGGCCGAAGTATAGCTAATTCAAAATCAATTTGGTTTTTGTAAATTCAACAATTTTCAATAGAAATATGGATTTTTGAAGATTTTCGTTTTAATTTTTTGAGCACATGAATGAAAACGTCACAGAAAAAAAATATAAAACGCGTAGAAAAAATTACTTAAAGTATCGAAGTATCGCTTATTCAAAATATTCAAAATCAATTCGGTTTTTGTAAATCCAACAATTTTCAATCGAGATATGGATTTTTGAAAATTTTAGTTTTAATTTTTTGAGCACATGAATGAAAACGTCACAAAAAAAATATAAAACACTAGAAAAAATTTCTTAAAAAAATATCCTCAATAGTCGAAGTATCGCTTATTCAAAAACAATTTGGTTTTTGTAAATTCAACAATTTTCAATAGAAATATGGATTTTTGAAGATTTCAGTTTTAATTTTTTGAGCACTTGAATGAAAACTTCGCAGAAAAAAATATAAAACGAGTAGAAAAAATTCCATAAAAATTATCCACAATGGCTGAAGTATGGCTAATTCAAAATCAATTTGGTTTTTGTAAATTCAACACTTTTCAATAGAAATATGGATTTTTGAAGATTTTCGTTTTAATGTTTTGAGCACATGAGTGAAAACGTCACAGAAAAAAAATATAAAACGCGTAGAAAAAAATCCTTAAAACAATATCCTCAATGGCCGAAGTATAGCTAATTCAAAATCAATTTGGTTTTTGTAAATTCAACAATTTTCAATAGAAATATGGATTTTTGAAGATTTCAGTTTTAATTTTTTGAGAACTTGAATGAAAACTTCGCAGAAAAAAATATAAAACGCGTAGAAAAAAATCCATAAAAAATCATCCTCAATGACCGAAGTATAGCTAATTCTAAATCAATTTGGTTTTTGTAAATTCAACAATTTTCAATAGAAATATGGATTTTTGAAGATTTCAGTTTTAATTTTTTGAGCACATGAATGAAAAATTCGCTGAAAAAAAATATAAAACGCGTAGAAAAAATTCCATAAGAAATCATCCTCAATGGCTGAAGTATAGCGAATTCAAAATCGATTTGGTTTTTGTAAATTCAACAATTTTCAATGGAGATATGAATTTTTGAAAATTTTAGTTTTATTTTTTTGAGCACTTGAATGAAAACATCGCAGAAAAAATATAAAACGCACAGATAAAATTCCATAAAAAATCATCCTCAATGGCCGAAGTATAGCTAATTCAAAATCAATTTGGTTTTTGTAAATTCAACAATTTTCAATAGAAATATGGATTTTTGAAGATTTTCGTTTTAATATTTTGAGCACATGATTGAAAACGTCGCAGAAAAAAATATAAAACGCGTAGAAAAATTCCATAAAAAATCATCCTCAATAGCCGAAGTATAACTAATTCAAAATCAATTTGGTTTTTGTAAATCCAACAATTTTCAATAGAGATCTGGATTTTTTAAGATTTTCGTTTTAATTTTTTCAGCACGTGAATGAAAACGTCGCAGAAAAAAATATAAAACGGGTAGAAAAAATTCCACAAAAAATCATCCTCAATGGTCGAAGTATAGCTAATTTAAAATCAATTTGGTTTTTGTAAATTCAACAATTTTCAATAGAAATATGGATTTTTGAAGATTTCAGTTTTAATTTTTTGAGCACTGGAATGAAAACTTCGCAGAAAAAAATATAAAGCGCGTAGAAAAAAATCCATAAAAAATCATCCTCAATGGCCGAAGTATAGCTAATTCAAAATCAATTTGGTTTTTGTAAATTCAACTATTTTCAATAGAAATATGGATTTTTGATGATTTTCGTTTTAATTTTTTGAGCACATGAATGAAAACTTCGCAGAAAAAAATATAAAACGCGTAGAAAAAATTCCATAAAAAATCATCCTTAATGGCCGAAGTATAGCTAATTTAAAATCAATTTGGTTTTTGTAAATTCAACAATGTTTAATAGAAATATGGATTTTTGATGATTTTTGTTTTAATTTTTTGAGCACTTGAATGGAAACATCGCAGAAAAAATATAAAACGCATAGACAAAATTCCATAAAAAATCATCCTCAATGGCCGAAGTATAGCTTATTCAAAATCAATTTGATTTCTGTAAATTCAACAATTTTCAATAGAAATATGGATTTTTGAAGATTTTCGTTTTAATTTTTTGATTACTTGAATGAAAACGTTGCAGAAAAAAAATATAAAACGCGTAGAAAAAATTCAATAAAAAATATCCTAAATGGTCGCAGTATCGCTTATTTGAAATCAATTTGGTTTTTGTAAATTCAACAATTTTCAATATAAATATGGATTTTTGAAGATTTTAGTTTTAATTTTTTGAGCACTTGAATGATAACGTCACAGAAAAAAATATAAAACTCGTAGAAAAAAATCCTTTAAAAAATATCCTCAATGGTCGAAGTATCGCTTACTCAAAATCAATTTGGTTTTTATTAATTCAACAATTTTTAAAGGAGATATGGATTTTTGAAAATCTTTGTTTTATTTACTTTGAGCACTTGAAAGAAAACTTCGCAGAAAAAAAATAAAACGCGTAGACAAAATTCCATAAAAAATCATCCTTAATGGCCGAAGTATAGCTAATTTAAAATCAATTTGGTTTTTGTAAATTCAACAATGTTTAATAGAAATATGGATTTTTGATGATTTTTGTTTTAATTTTTTGAGCACTTGAATGGAAACATCGCAGAAAAAATATAAAACGCATAGACAAAATTCCATAAAAAATCATCCTCAATGGCCGAAGTATAGCTTATTCAAAATCAATTTGATTTCTGTAAATTCAACAATTTTCAATAGAAATATGGATTTTTGAAGATTTTCGTTTTAATTTTTTGATTACTTGAATGAAAACGTTGCAGAAAAAAAATATAAAACGCGTAGAAAAAATTCAATAAAAAATATCCTAAATGGTCGCAGTATCGCTTATTTGAAATCAATTTGGTTTTTGTAAATTCAACAATTTTCAATATAAATATGGATTTTTGAAGATTTTAGTTTTAATTTTTTGAGCACTTGAATGATAACGTCACAGAAAAAAATATAAAACTCGTAGAAAAAAATCCTTTAAAAAATATCCTCAATGGTCGAAGTATCGCTTACTCAAAATCAATTTGGTTTTTATTAATTCAACAATTTTTAAAGGAGATATGGATTTTTGAAAATCTTTGTTTTATTTACTTTGAGCACTTGAAAGAAAACTTCGCAGAAAAAAAATAAAACGCGTAGACAAAATTCCATAAAAAAATATCCTCAGCGGCCGAAGTATCGCTTGTTCAAAATCAATTTGGGGCTTAAAAATTCAACAATTTTCAATAGAGGTATGGATTTTTGAAGATTTTTGTTTTAATTTTTTGAGCACCCGAACAAGAAGCATTTTTCGCAGTTTAGGAAATTGTTTTTATTTTTTTTTTCAGTTAATGAAGTTTGCAATTTCAAAATTAGTTATGTATATTTAGATATTTGCACTGAATCTTAAATTAAAATGAATTTTGAGTCATTTTAGGTTTATTAAGTCGTCGGACTTACCACTTCCGACCAGAGTGCGTTTGGGGTTCAATTCCATGCCGGGCAAGATACATTTTTGGTTTTTATAAAACTTAATATTGGTAGAATCTAAATATTTCATAACAACTTTGGATAGAACTCACAAAGAACTACAGGAAACACTAATCAGAACTATCCGGAACTATAAAAAATATACTTTTGAAAAAAGTCGCGAAGCAAAAAAAACATTGAGAGTTCCAGGAGTTCTGAGTTAATTTTCTATTTCTACTCATTGAGTACAATAATTCTTTCTGATAAACAAATTCGATACAATCACGATTTATGGCATTTTTAAATAAATTTAAAATTCGATAATAGAAAATTAAATTTTGAAAACACCCATTTCCTGTCATTTAATCGCAACTTATTTCAAAAAAATAATTTTGATAGTTCCGGATAGTTCTGATTAGTGTTTCTACCTATTTATATTATTTAACTTATTTATATTATTTAAAATATCGTTTGATCGGTTTGCAAAAGCGGAATAATTTTCCTCTCGCTGGAGGCAGCGGGACAGACCGCCTGAAAGCGGGATTGTCCCGCGCACAGTGGGAGGTATGGTCTTTTTAATTATGACGCACTTCAATATGCATCTTTCAGTTCTTGAAAGCCCTACATTTATTACGCTTGAAGAAAAAAATATGTTAATCAAATAGAGAATGTGCAAAATAAATGTAAATTTAGGTTCCCGAGTAATCGGTTTATGAGCAATAACTTACACATTGATCATTAACTTAATCAAAATTTCAATATATATTTTTCGCAAAACATTGATTTCATGAAAAATATTTTTTAATAAAAGATGTTCATTTGTGGGTTATCTATAAAATTTGTTTAAAACATTTAATAATATCTAGTTACCATTGTCTTTTTCAAAGTGCCGTTTTATTCTGCTCGTATATAACAGTTTTTCTATCTTTTATAGTTTCCTAAATCCCCATAGAGAATATCAAAAAATACTAACCCTGTTACAAATTTGATGCGTTGGCATTGCTATCTCGGCAACTAAAAGGTGTCCCAAAGTTAAAGCAAGATTTGAATTAAATAGAAAACGAAGTTTTCAGTCATTGGATTTTTCATTTGTTTATTAAATCATAAAGTACTTTATGGAAAGTTATTTATGGAACAACACATCAGACAAATGGAGTCCACGGCTTTGCTGGCACATAGGCACAATTTTGTCGAAAATTTCCATGACCATTCTGCATAAATGTTGCTGAATTTCGTTGATGCATCGTTTAATTTCCTCCTGTAATGCACGGGTGGTTGTGGGTTTGTTGGCATAGACCGTTGACTTCCAATAACCTCATAAAAATAAATTTAATGGTGTTAAATTACACGATCTAGGGGGGCAATTCCAATTACCGAAACGAGAGAGTACACCACCACGAAATGTTTCATGCAGTAATTGAATTGTTTCACGGGCTGTATGGCATAAGGCACTGTCTTGTCGAAACCACATATTGGCCACATCAATATCATCCAATTTCTGCAGAAAGAACTGTGTTATCATGTCGCGATATCGAGCCATTAACAGTCACTGCTTGACCAGCCTTATTTTTAAAAAGTATGGTCCAATGATGCCTCCAGCCTAAAATCCGCACCAAACAGTGACACGTTGTGGATGCACATGATTTGTTTTTCGACAATCACATGTAGGTTCTCCGAACCCCAAACGGCAATTTTGTCAATTAACAAAGCCATAAAGGTGAAAATGTGCTTCATCGCTTGGATGATTTTGATCCGCTTGTTGATGTTCAATAATCCATTCAACGAACTCTCTTCGCTGTGCATGGTCATTAAGCGTCAGTTGTTGTATTGGTTGAATTTTGTAAGCATGGAGACACACATCTTTTGTGAGTATACGCTGCAGAGAGCTAATTCTTGTCCACCCGCCGAATTGATGTTCTGGGATTTTCACCAACCCTCTCACGCACTGCTTCGATATTGACATTTGAACGGCTTATTTTTGGACGACCAGTATGTTTAGCGTCTCCAACTGATCCAGTCTCCCTGAATTTTTCAATCAATCTCTTCATAGTTGACGAAGTTAAAAACACTATTCCGACCATATTTTGTATGAAATTTTCGAACTGTGGCCGCCAAACTTTCATTATTATTGAAATATTGTTCAATAATGAAAACACGTTGTCATATCGGGCAACGCTCCATTTTTACCAACCCTAAACTCTCAGCTGTCAGGGTTGCCAACAATTTACTGCACAAATTACGGAAAATTCGAATCTTGCGTTAATTATGGGACACCTATTACAAGATACATAGATATAGATATAATAGTTGATGGTTACGTAAATTTAATAATAATACTTCGACTCGTTGGCCGTACATCATTATTTCCGGCATATATGTCCCTCATTATGGAAATATATCCTTCCCTCACTCCTTCTCAATGCTTTCAATGCAACGTGCATAACCGACCATAAAAACAAATAGTTCCCACATGATCGAGCAGACACTCAAAATCGCGTCTCAAAATAATCGGTGGTAGTAATCGGAAGGCCCTTTCCCCCTAGTTTAGAAATCGAACCTGTCTCACTTCCCTCGAAGAAAATCCATTGTGGCTCTCTTTTACCGGCTCGTTTCTAGTCAAGTGTGCAGCACACGGCGAGGCTTAACAGTAATGATTTTAATTGATCACTCGTTCATTTCTTCCGTTAATGACTCTTGAAAACGATACACCGGCGTGTACGTGAATACAATAAAACGCCAGGCACGCGTTCGTTACTGAACGTGCCCTTTGTGACGGCCTGGCCTAATAACAAAATAACACTACCGATTTAAAGCATCTTTTCTAAAGCGCCATATTATTGATTTTCTAAAATTCATCCTTCATTAACGGGAATTCAACGGCTTGATTTAGTATTCCTAGAACAGTATTTAGTATTCCTCGTTGTTATGATGTTCACTGAATAAAAGTTTAAGTAAATTCGACAGTTGTGATTGAAGAGTTCAACTTTTAGAAACGTTTCAATCGACAATTTTTTGGAAGATAACTTTAAATTTAAACCGAAAAAACTTTCTGAATTCTCTTGAAAATGCCCCAATAAGACTAAACTAGTCGATAATTTTAAAGATTCAGAATCTAAACTGATTTTTTTATTGGATAAAATTAATATCTATTTTATATTACTATCTTTAATAATATGAACTTCCAATAAGTAAATATTAAAATAATTAATTTGGTGACCAGATGTCCCGATTAGTAATCTTTTAAATTTGATGTCCGGATGTCTCCAAGACAATTTTATTTTAATGGCAATGATATCTAGCTTGTTCTCACATTGTTGTTAATTAATAATATTTATTGTGTATTTACAAGAAATATTTTCACTTATCCATACTTACATACGCTGGTGAATTAAAAAACTTTCGCCAGTAGCTACTACCAACATGACAAGAAACATTTCTGATATTAGAGCGCGAGATTTAAGCAGTGTATCAAATCTCTCATAGTATCAATCATCCCCAACAAATTTGCGGATTTAAAGATTCCTTTTGGTTCCATTCTATGATGTACCTGATTATTTTTTCTATTCAATCTAAAAAAAAATATTTGCTGGAGATACACGCCCCCAAATAATGTCATAATTATTTTTTAAATAAAATAGGGCATGATATGCTTCAACTAAAATTTCTTTAGACGCTTATAAAAAGTTACTTAAGTGAAGCTAATTGTTTCGAAAGTTCGTCCCACTTGGCGAATCAAGTCAAATCAGATTACTAATAGATTACCTTTGCTGTTTGTATTGCTGCTCGTACCAAGCATAATTGTTTTTTTAGATTTGTTTAACGATAACCAATTCGCATTACAGCAAGTTTTAACATTAATTTTTGTTACATCTATTGTAACGAACGCTTTAGTGAAATCCGTATAAATTTGCAGATGTTAGTATAAATGGTCGCACGGACATTTAAACATTACCATTATTATTGGTAATGTTTCAATGTTCGTGCGACCATTTATAGCAACATCTGCAAATTTATACGGATTATACTAAAGCGTTCGATAGAATATACCGGATGACCCAGCGATCTGTAAAAGCCCCATACCTTACTTGCTATTTGAGATATCGACTTCTAGTTTTCTTGAACTGGTACCCACACTTATTCTACATATTTTAAAAATATGTATGTTTTTGTACAGGGTGTCCCAGTATATATTACAGAACAAAGTTATGTTTTTTTTTAATGGAACACCCTATATTTTATACTTTATTTTCAACCCTCTTGAGAAGCTGATAAAAATAGTATAAGATACCATGGGTCTATAATGGACGGTTGGTTAGTTATGGGTAAATTTGTGACAAAAACAAGGACACATTGAAAAAATTGCAGCAGCGCTCCTAGCAAAGCTAGCGTCATTTTTTATACACTAAAGAATTTTCCACATCATGAAGAATAATACGAATCGGCTTTGGTTCTTTTTTGTTCATACTGCTATACAGGGTATCAACATACGCAAAACAATGGATAACTATTTTTTTTCAAATAGAACACCCTATATATCTTGTCACCAATGCATGGCTATTTTGATAAGCTTTCCAATGATGTTCAATTTGTATAATGAAATATTAAGGATTCTTGAGATTTATCCATAAAAACATTTTGCTTTTCTCACCTCCTGCTCATTTTTGGATTTTCAGTCAAAACTATCCATTTTCTGAAAAAGTAAATGGAGACCAAAGTTGTAGAGCGGAAAATTTTTGATCAGTATCGATCTTTCGACTTTTCCAATAATTCGTGCATTGCCCGCCAGAGTGCGCAAAATCGTGACCGTATATGGATTTTAGAGTTTTTTTCAAATTGTTTATTAATTAATTGCACTATAGTTTATTTTCCACGCCCTCTAGCGGAAAAACGGGTGATTGTAGAATAATTCGAATGACCTACATCGATTGAAAATGTTCCGCTCTACAATTCTTCTTAATAGAAGCAATTTTTGCTCTAAATGCATAGTTTTCACTGAGAATTCAAAAAACCATTCAAAAACGCGAAAATTGATACAAGCATTTTCAATTTGCATTTTTAGCGAAAACTATGCATTTTGGGCAAAAAAATGGATAAATCTCAAGAATCCTTAATATTTTTTTATACAAACTGTATATCATTAGAAAGCTTATTAAAAATGGCATAGATTGGTGGCAACGTATATAGGGTGTTCCATTTGAAAAAAAAAATAGATATCCATTGTTTTGTGTATGTTGACACCCTGTATAGCAGTATGAACAAAAACAGACCAAAGCCTATGTGTATTATTCTTCATGACGTGGAAAATTTTCTAGTGTGTAAAAGATGATGCTATCTTTGCTAGGAACGCTTCTGCAATGTTTTCAATGTGTACATGTTTTTGCCACAAATTTGCCCATAACTAACCAACCGTCCATTATAGACCCATAGTATCTAATACTATTTTTATCAGATTCTTAAGGGGATTAAAAATAAAGTATAAAATATGGGGTTTTCCATTAAAAAAAAAACATAACTTTGATCTGTTATTGATACTGGGACACCCTGTACAAAAACATACATATTTTTAAAATATGTAGAATAGGCGTGGGTACCAGTTCATGAAAATTAGAAGTCGATATCTCAAATAGCAAATAAGTTATGGGGCTTTTACAGATCGCTGGGTCACCCGGTATATTAACTTGTTACTGCATAAATTGAGTTCAATTGGTCTTTATTTAAGTGCAATAGCCTGGATTCTATCTTATTTAAATGATATACAATATTTTGCGAATAAAAGAAAAATTTCGTCAGGTGTACCGCAATGGTTCCATTGTGTACTATTCTCTTTTCGTTATTAAATAACGATTTCGATGATATTATTACTAATTGTAATGTTTTATCGTTTGCTGATCACTTGAAGTTATTTAAAATAATTGCCTCTACGTTCAGACAGACCTTGTAATCTCCAGATGCAACAATGTCCAAGATTATACTTATAAGTTATAACATTAATTCTAACAATCTCGTAAAAGTTCTCAAGATCTAAGATTAAGGCAATATATTTATTCGATTCAAAACTTTTATTTAATAATCATTCACTTAAGATTACAAAAAGGCATTGGCTATTGGGATTTGTATGGTAGATAAAAACCTCAACCATTATTGTCTAAAAACACTTTACTGCTCTATGTTTAGATCTCACCTGGAATATACAGCACCGATTTGGAATCCATTTACAACATCCAATGTGAAGTGCCTTGAATGTGTTCAGAAGATATTTTTAAGGTGCATTGAGTACAAATTAGGATTACAACATGTCTTAGGGGAATATGTGACCCAAATGAATCAACTTAATCTAAAACAGTAAATGCTGATATTCTGTGTTATTCCATGTCAATGCTACACAGAAAACGACCATTTTCTCTGTTTTTGAATTACAGAGCTTTAAAGTTCTCATAAATAGGCCAAAATCAGAAAATACAATTTTTTTGAATTGCTGTAGAAGCTTACCTAATTGGGCTAGAGACCGACTATATCCCATTCTCTGGAATCTGGCGGCTATGGTCGTAAAAGAGGGCCAGAGCTCGGTAAGTAGGGGAAGTAATATTTCTTATCTCAAACCAATCTTTGTTGAGAAGTACTGATGTAAAAGTGCGTATAGCAATAGGAGCGAAGGACAGTAATAAATGTACGGGATGCAATTAGACCAACCACCAGTACCTTTTCTTCGACCGTTTTCACCAGCCACCAGATTCCACCGAATAGACTATACCTGATCTCGAGAAGGTTTTGACGGCACGTGCTCAGTGGCAGCAAATCTTTTCTTCCCTAAGTGCGGTAGGTGTTTTTCCCCTTACCCTCCACCATTTCGGGAAGGAGATGCAACGGCCGAAATTTTCGCCTTTACGCGGTGGTCGCCAGGAAAGGGCATGAAAAATGATTAAAAATGGCACCTATCCAAGGTCTAGTTCAATTAGGAAAACTTCAACTTTATAGCTCTGTAATTCAAAAACGAGTTGACATATCTAAGTAAAATTTCACATTTTTACGAGTCCATACTAAATAGTACATCTGTGCCAAATTCCAAGAAAATCTGAAGTGATGAGGTTTAGACCTTGTGTTGAGTTGATGTGGAATCGCCCTACCGCTTTATAAATGAGTATATTGGTTCGCCAATATCCGTTAGAAGCAGTGACGGTTCGCGGGTCTTTTTCTGGTATGGCCGAGGAACAAGAGGTGGTATTACAGATAGGTGCGGTCACGTAGCCAGCCGTCTCTGCAACTGACCCTACCTATCGGTATTGCCACCCTTGTTACCTCGGCCGTACCAGAAAAAAACCCGCGAACCGTCACTGGTTAGAAGCTGTAACGATTTGAATTTAAAAAAAAAGTTCCCTTTCGCTATTTCGGTTAATAACTTCTATGAATTCTGTAACTCTCTAATTAAAGCTGGGGAATGAGCTTAATAATTACGAGTGGTTCATTATATTTGATCCGTCTGTCTATTATTTCAAATTAAATTAAAAAATAGACCTTGGTTTGTTAAAATTTCTAATTTTGTTTATTTACTAACACATTTTTATTTACCTGATCAAACTTATTTTTATTTATCCAAATTATTATATTTCTTCATCACATTTCTTTTCGTCTTTTTGAATTTTTATTTTTACTTTTTATTTTTTATGTTCTGTATTTATTGTATATTTGTGTTTTTCTATTATTATTTATTATTATGGCCTACTATAAATTGTTGTATATACAGTATGTTTTTTTTATCGTGGGCCATAGGATTTTACATGCTAAAAATTATACCTTGTGTTAATGTATATTTTAACATATAATTTTAAAGCAAATGTTAGTTAGTAATAAATAAATAACTTTTTCACATGATGCGCTTAATTAGATTAACTTAAACATGTTTTATTCCATTAAAAAATGAAATTAATTCACTAATCAATCTGACATTTCAGAAATTCAAGGTACTTTGATTATTTTTGCTCAGTTATTTATTTTAAATAATTTCATTTTTTAATGGAATAAAACATGTTTAAATTATTCTAACTAAGCGCATCATGTAGAGCAATAATTGATTTATCACTAACTAAACTTTCCTTCAAAATTTTATGATAAAATATACATCAACACAAGGTATAATTTTTAGCATGTAAAATCCTATGGCCCACGATAAAAAAAATACCCTGTATAAGGTAAAAAGGCGGTTGCCGTAAATGTGGGTGTGTTAACTTCGTAAACTTAAATGGGACCCCCATTGTTTTTTTGCAGTTTTGGATTCTCGACCGAAAACTGTTTATAAGAAACTCAAAACCCCAACTCCACCGCTCACCCCCAGAAAAAGAATCATCGTTTAAAAATTCATTCCACGAGTCCAATTTTGCTTAATTTTGTATTGTTCTTTTCCCACCCCTAACGGGGGTTACAGTTGAACAATTCGTCTAAAGCGCCCAATTTTTTCCTAATTTTATGATTTTTGAACAGAAATTATTCAAGAAACTCTTGATATCCAAACCCGATCGCGATCTTGGGGGCCATTCAATAGAGCCGCGACGTCCAATCCAGTGGTTGGGAATTGATTGGTTCAAAAAATCTCTCACTCTCACAGCGTAATGAGGAGCAGCTCCGTCATGTTGGTACCAAACATTTGCCAAATTTCGAGAGTACAGGCCGGAAATAATAATAATAATAAGCATTTATTGTCATTGAATGATTACAGTGTTTGTAATTACATTTTAGACACGTCAAAGAACATTGATATTAATTATTTAACTAAAACTAATTACATAGATAATCGCCTAAACTATAGTATACATTTTCAGATAAATATTTTCTAAGAGCTCTTTTAAACAAGTATAAAGTTGATAACATTTTTATATTTTCAGATAGTTTATTAAATACTCTAGGGCCTAGTATTTCTGGGGAGTTGCAAGATACGATGCTGTATATAAAGGTTGTCCTTTTGCCTTGTTGAATAAGCATGTATGTCGTTAATTTTAGTGAAACTAGTACGGTTTTCGTATATGTGTATACAAAGTTCAAATATAAGCAGGCATGGTAGAGGTAATATATTCATAGTTTTAAAATGCGGTTTGCATGAATTTCTGGGTGTAATATATGCCATAGATCGGATTATTCTTTTTTGTGCAATAAAAATGGATTGGAATGAGCTTGAGTTGCCCCAGAAACATATTCCATATACCAGTCGTGACTGAACGGTAGCAAAATAAAATGTTTTAAGTTGGCTTGCTGTTAGGATCGGTCTTAGCACTCGGATTTGATAGCACGTCTTATAGAGCATTTGAACTAAACTTTGATAGTGGATATGCCAGTCAAGATGTTGATCAATGTTTATACCCAAAAATTTAATTGCTTCACCTGTGCGTAGTGGTGTTAAACCTAATTTTAGATTTAAATTTAAGTCTTGCTTACATTGCCTATTGTAGAATCGCATATAAACAGTTTTATCCGGGTTAACAACTAATTTGCTTTGAATAAACCAGTCTACTAATTTATTTATTATAATATTGCAGTTCACTTCTAAATTCTTGCTTGAGGAGTTGCTAACAATTGTGGATGTATCGTCTGCATACATAAAAATGTTAATTAGTACGTAGCTTGCAAGGTCATTTACGCATATGATAAAAAGAATTGGTCCTAGGATTGATCCCTGCGGTACCCCTAATTTAATATTTTCTTCAGTAGACGTAAATACCTTCTTGTTTGGGCCATCCGTGAAGGTTACTTTAACACGTTGCCGTCTGTTTGTTAGGTAAGACCTAAACCAATCGTTCGCGATTGCCCTTATTCCATAATAATTAAGTTTATCTAGCAATATATTATTATAAATACAGTCGAATGCTCGGATCAAATCGACAAATATACCGAATACTTGTTGTGCTACTTTCTTGATGGAACCATATTTTCAAATTGGGTAAAGTAAAACGCTTGTTTTGTTCCATATTTTTTTTTTTTATTTTCAGTTGCCTGACACGTGTTTCGATCGGTTAGGATCATTTTCAAAGTTAAACTAATTTAATGTAATGAAATGTTACAATATATATATATACAGGTAAGGCATGTTAATGGCGGGGTGAAATTACGGCGCTAATGATGTTGTCTGTGGTGATGATCTCGTGCTGGTTATTTAATAAGTAATAATAATTACCAACGGAGATTACTTAGATTACTTATTTTTGTGGGTATTTCATCATAACCATAAATGCTTTATTTTTTAATGAAGAGATAATATTAAAAATTTCTGGTTAAAAAAACATAGTATTTGTTCGCATATCTATTCCACATCGAAACTGACTATGCGGGATTTTCTCGGTTTCTTGGATAGCAATATTGTTGAAAAAGTTATTTAAATCGTTATTTTGATAATTATTTTTCCCTATCATGTTATTGACAATTGCCCAAGTTGTTTAAATTTTGTTATCACTACTTGAATTTTTTTCGGCAATTTGGTTCTTTTTAAGTTCCCGCATATGCATATCATATTCCTTTTTTTAATACAGGATACATTGTTTTTGCATCGGTATTAAAATGTTTAGTAATAGATAAGTAATCCAGTGTCTTTTTTATGTTTGTTATGGAGGGGTTGGTATAACAGTTAGTTCGATTTCGTTTGGGTGGTTGGGTCACCTTGGGGCAGGTCGCATTTAATGCCGCATTGATGATGATCATAAAATAGTCCCACGCCTGATTAACATTATTATTCGCATATATTTTACTCCAATCGACATATTTTAAAAAACATACAAAATTATTTATATTACTTTGAGTGAATTTTTTTGCTACTAATTTTAAAACTGCTGTTGGTCATTTGCGACCATGATATTTTTTGTGCTAAATGTTTGGAAAGATGCGATTCAAACACACAAGTTTTGTAGTCATTATTCATATTTGTAACAATATTATCAATGATTGTATTAGTAGATTGAGTTATGCGTGTTGCACATGTGATTGTTGCTGTTGCGTTAAACGATGCTATAATATTATTAAAAAATATTATTAATTAAATATGAGTTATTTAATAATTCATTACTGCTCACACTAGAGGTTAACCAAGATTCGGTAGCACTAGATCATATCCACAATCACTAACGTTATTAAAGAATGTATATTTTGATAAAAAAACTGAAATGTTTCCTGCAGGTAACATCTTCGTAAATGATGGCTGTTATAATCGCTTATATAATGTTCTGTAGTAAGAAATGTTCCGTTTGTAACAGTTTTATTTCCAGATAATGTTGATGTGCTTCTTTACAGACAATATTCCTTGTTTACTTTCTGATTTAAACTAAGAAGTTACATTATAGTAATGTGAATGCATAAGTTGCATTTTCTTTTCTTCAGCAATCACAGAAAACATATATTTTCTATAGACGAAACTGTAACGTGATCGATACAAAATAACACCTGAAAAAAAGAGAGCAATATATTTAATTCCCTTTTTCTAGATCAGAAGAATGTTATTCCGTCCTTTCGCGTCGCTAATCGTAATGTAAACAGATACTCGGCCGTTAGAAAGATTCAAGTTCCTATTTCAAAAACTCAGAGAGATTATTTCACTCGTTTTGTTTTATTAGCTATTGAGTAAGGCAATGCTTTCCGAGTAACCGAATACGCGAATATATCATGACGCCACTAAAGATTTCTATTGAAATTAAAAAAAAAACAAATGGCTACGTCTAGCGCATGGGGGTTGGGTAAAGTGTGGAAAATTATCCGGTTAACCGAGGGTGAAGTGATCCGGTCCGAGCAAAAATTAATCCCCCTATTTATTTATGCTTTGGTTACTACAGTGTAACGCGAGGGTAAGATTTTCCTTCTCGCTCGCACGTATTCAACGCCGGACCCGGGTCAATCTGAAAACTGAAAACAAAACCGTACTGAAAGGCCGTTCTATACACACTCGTGCTTTCAGTTTATAATAACTGACTCTTTTATATCGGTTGTAAGCGGTTCACTGGATGCCTCGCTTCGGTCCGTCCAAATTATGAACAGTTTATGTTAAAGTACCTTGCATTGTTCGAATTTTATTTATAATTTTTATTAAAAAAAAAATGGCTTAATTGCGCAGTTATTCAAGTTATGAATGGAATATAATACTGCATTGGTGGTAGCGCATTTTCGAAAGCGGTCTAAGTGCAATTGGATTTTATGCTCAATTTCCTCATTATTCATGTACTTAAGTTGCATCAGAGATTTATAGTCAGAAACGTTGAGGAAAACATATATTTTAAATATATATTTTATTCTTTATACAAGTTGGTGCTTTCTCTAAAATCCACGAAAAACATAAAAAAATAGACACACCACTTTCAATAACACAGATATTGTTTCTTTTATAATTACTTTTCCACTTTTTATAAACATATCATCAAGTGATTCGAGTCCAAGTTTTCAAGTTGAGATTAGTAGAACGTTTGACTCTTCAGGAAAGGGCTGAGTTAATGCTGATATGTATTTTAAAACTTTTAGGGCGGCAGCCGGAGCTTTTAATGAAAGGCACTGATAAGAGCGTCAGTTACTTAACAGTGTCCCGCATTCTGAGGAAATTTAAGACAGCTGGTACTTTAGAATTACGTTTTAATAATGCCCGTAATAAATAGATAGGAAATATTGATAAACCTTTGAATTCTTGATGGAAAATCCTAAATTATGATTGAGAAAACGTGCAAGTAATTTCGCGTAAATACGAGGACGATACATCGAATATTATACCCTGCGTTCAACATTGTTTGATAGGCATTTGAATTTGGCGCGTTGTTTTTCATATTGCAATGTCGGTACCTTCGTGCGAAAGTGTCAAATCGATCATTAGCGCCCGCAGAATTAACTGTCAGTGCGATCGTGTGTGCTTTATAGATATTTAGTTTTACATTTACGTTTTATACCATCTCATCTTACTGCAGATATTTTATTGGTCAGTTAAAAAATAACCACATTAACACATGCCAATCTTAATTATGAAATGTGATTTTAGGTTAAGAATGCCGTTCGAAGATCACCACAACAGGTTTATCCTTGAAGCATATTTTCGAACAGGGACACGCAACGCAGAAGGGAGTTGGAATTATTCCTATCAAAATTGCGAGGAACAATTTCATGAGCAGTTTCCTGATGTTGAGTTTGGTCACAATTACTTTGTGCAACATGTTCGCCGTATTGTTACCAGATTCCATGAAACCAGCAGCGTTTCCAAAGGAAAATCTACAGGCCGATCTACTGTCCTTACGGAAGCAGTCGTTGAAGATATTAATAATAATAATAATAATAATAATAATAATAATAGATATTTATTTCCCAACAGACATATATCCAATTACAGGGAAATGTAACATTTCATAAGACATTAATTAACAAAAATTAAATTAACATAATATATAAAAAAAAATGTAACTAAAATATACATATTCTAAATGAACAAATTTGACAAGATTTTATGTCCTCCCATACACTATAATAAATCTGCTAGCTGACGTATCATGGACACCGAACATTCGTTATAAATAGCCACACTGTAATGAACATTATTATATAGCCTAATAATGGTGTTGAGGCGAATTATAGTGAGCCGTGGTGTTAGAAAACGCATAACGAAACGCTAAACTATGCCGAGCAGATACTCTAGGGATGTTAAACATTAAGCGACCTAAAATATTGGGATCATCTATTAAACTATTAACAATACCACTTAAAAACAATACTCCCGCACAGTTACGACGATACACAAGTGATTTAATGTTGAATGAATTAATCATATTGTCATAACTAATATTTACTGCTGGATATGTACCGAATGTTCGAAAATACAGTAATTTAAGAAATTTCCTTTGCACATTTTCAATATTTTTTATATGAACATGGTGATGCGGTGACCAAATAATTGATGCAAATTCCAGTTTCGAGCGAACATAAGCATAATACAGTTTTATTAATATATTGGAATTTTCAAAATCCTTACCAATTCGGTGAATAAACCCTAGTAACTTAATAGCATCTTTACAAATATTATTTACATGAACACTAAAAGATAAGCGTGTATCAAATGTTACACCCAAGTCACGAGTAATCTCACATCGCTCAAAACAAACATCATTCAAAGAATAGCAATAAATAATGCTCGATCTTTTCCGTGAAAATGACATGCACTTGCATTTTTTTAAATTAAGATACAAAGAATTATCGGAACACCATTGATATATTTCAGCCAAATCATTTTGAAGCAATTCGCAGTCGCGAGTTGATTCGACCACCCTATAGATCTTCATATCATCCGCATAAAGTAAAACCTTGGACCGAATCTTATCAACAATATCATTGATGAAGACATTAAAAAGTAAGGGACCAAGGTTAGACCCTTGAGGTACACCACTGGTTACAAGGTACTTATAAGAATAATGTCCCATATATCCAACATACTGAGTTCTATTGGTAAGATATGACCGTAACAAAGAAATGGTATTTGGTGAACAACCATGTTTGCTGAGTTTGCTTAAAACTAAATTTTGGTCAATAGTATCAAATGCTTTACTAAAGTCCGTATAAATTACGTCAACCTGCTTGCGATCATCCAGATTTTGCGAAATATCCTCAGTGAAGTTCAACAGATTTGTAACATCCGATCTTTTTCTTACAAAACCATGTTGCTTATCACTAATAATGTTAGAAAAATGACTATACATTTGATCAGACATAATACTTTCGAATAATTTAGAAACATTGTTGACTATAGTGACAGGTCTATAATGAAGCATATTACATCGATCGCCATTTTTAAACACAGGTGTAACTCTACCCACCTTCCAGTCATCGGGAAAACAACCTGTTGTGACTATTAAGTTAAACAAAAATTCAAGAGGGACTAAAAAGCTACTTATACAATCCTTTACTATAAATACAGGAATCCTATCATGCCCTGCGGTGCTATTTCCAGATATTTTTTTGCTGCTAATAAAATGTCCTCCTGACTCACAGAACCAATATTAAATGTTGGATAACACTCCTGTTGTCCAGTATATGTATCAGCCGGAGAAGATGTTTAGTTGGTATACACACTTTGAAAATATTTCGCAAAGCCATTTACAATGTCGCTAGGCTGACTTAATGTTTCATTGTCATATAAAATATTACCAGGAATGCGAGTGGATGATTTCTTTTTATTAACATAAGCCCAAATTTTTTTCGGATCACTCAAAACTGAATTCTCAATACCAGAAATATATTTTTTTGTGATCAAGTTTTATCCTACTATGAATATCAGATCTTAGATTTCTTATTCTTACTCTTAAGTGATTAAGCCGATTCTTATTAAACATCTTGATTGTATGAGCCTTAATTTTAATCATCTTTATTAAAGTTTTACTAAACCAGAAAGGATACTTGTTTTGAACATTAAGCTTGCGTAACGGTACACATTCAGTAAACACATCATTAATGCAGTTGTAGAATGCAGAATAGGCATCATTCGGATTTTTACAATTTAGTACAGTGTTCCAATCAATTAAAGATAACTTGGAATATAACTTTACTAAATCAGTTTTACGAAAGTCGAAAGAAGGTTTACTCTGATCCGGTGTAAAATTTGTTATGCATTCGCTTATTATTTCGATATTGCAATGTAGAGCTGGATGATGTAAATCCTCATTAACTAAACCAATATCTCTATCGACTAAACAATTAACATCTGAAGACGAAATTATTAAATCTAACAATCTGTTATTTTGATTAAGTATTGTATTATGTTAAGTCAAGTTGTTAAAAGTAACAAAATTTGAATATGTAGAAATTAATGAATTGACATCTATGCCAGATACTAAATATGTATGCAGAGTAGGTAAATTGAAATCACCACAAATAACAATTTGCTGATTAAGGTTAATTTTACTTTCGATTAATTCAAAAAGATGTTCATAATCAGTCGCTGAGCATGCAGGTGGTATATATGTCGTAGGCTAATTGAACAATCCGGCTTATTGCAAAGAGCCTAGTCATTTTGAATCGTGCCCGGCTAATTGAAGATTTGTGGAAGACTTTTCAATCAGCCTGATATTTTATAGGCTTATTGCAATGAGCCCATGCATCTTTAGGCTAGTTAGAAAATGAGCAGTTGGATTGATTAAACAGCCTTATTTTATCCGGGCTTATTGCAATAAGACTTATCTTATGACGGCTTATTGAAAACCACGTCGCGTTTGAGTCATCCCAATCCGTTGTAACTACAAGTTATCGGTTACATAGGTAAGAAAGAGGTAACATAAACTGCACAAAAATAATTTTTATTTAAAGAATTATTATTATTAAACAATAATTATATAATACGTACACTAACTTCTAGGCTTTAAATATATTTCTTATAGTTAGGTATCAATAAACTGCAATTTCCAACTTTACCTCTCTTTTCATTTATTTCCACATGATGAACTTTTATGGCACTTAGATGAGCACAGTTGATTTGCCTTCTTACATACACACTTTTTTGTTTGGCACTGCATCTTTGACACTGAACACTTGCAGCTGCTATACCCTTGGCCCCCAAACTTCGATACATTCGCTACAGCTTCACGAACAGATATATATTTTTCTGGGATGTCTTCAACGATTTATGCACAGAAAATTTGGAAGTCACATCTAGAAAACCATGTTTTAATAATGCCACTTTTTGTTCCTATCTGGTAAATATTATTTTCTTCTTTAAGAATTTTCCCAATTAAATTTGGACAGTCGGGACATTTAAAAAAATAAAGTCTCCAACTGCAACTGCTTTTAGTTTTTTCGCAGTAGTTTCGATCATGTTATCTGCTGCTCTCTTCTGGCCTTCGTGTGCTTTTACACGCTCTTTTCGTATTTTTTCTTGCCTGCTGCAAATGTCACATTGATAATTGGCATTATTCCCCTTAAATATTGAGGCAGTGCTTTGGCAGCAAGTTATGTGCATCTTGATAGAACATGAAGAACATGATATAGATGGTGTTTTATTCAAATTGCATGAACAAATAGAACACATCTCTTCAAAGCTACCAACTTGATTTTCTTCTCTTTCTTTTGCGATGTCTCCTTCCTCTGCATTATCTCCTTCCTCCGTGATATCGCCTTTCTTGACGCCATCTCTAAACCGTTTTAAATCTTCTTCGGAGTTAAGTTTTTTCAATATTGTGGGTGGAATATTCGTTGAGCCTAATCCTAATTTTGGTTCTGTTCCAAAAAGAGCTGTGTATGGACTTTGTCCTATGATTCTGTGTTTTGATGAGTTTTTTGCCACTGAACAAAACGACACCCTATTACCCAATCTATACTTCCATTGTCATCCATCCAAGCACGCAACATATTTTCAATATCCTGGTTGCAGCGCTCTACGCTCCCTTGTGATTGTGGATGGCGTGGTCTTCCGTGTACTATTTTGCAATCAGGCCACATAGCTGAAAGCTCTTTGATTACAACAGCTTTAAATTCACGCCTATTATCGCTCTGCAAGATATGAGGTGCGCCAAAGTCTAAAAAAATCTTCAGCAACTCTAATGTAACTTCAGCAGCACGCTTTGTTTTCAAAGGATGAAGAAGACACAATTTTGTTGAATGATCTTAGTAGTTCATTAACCATTTATCTCCTCCACAGGGAGTTGATTGAAAATCGACCAAATCAACTTGACTTCGAAGATTAAAATCTTTTGTAGTGATTGGTCGTACAACAATATTACGGTGTTGTTGAGACTTTTTTGTATTACACATTCTACAAAGCGATACGAAAATTTCGTCTGCTGGTCTGGGAATATAGAATTTATTTTTCAACGCAAACAGCATTTTATCTCGTCCGCCGTGTCCAGTCGCGCGGTGATACAGAAGAAGCGTGTCAAAGTATTCTTCAACAGGAATTATTATTATAACAGGATCTTCATTATTTCTCCTTTTTTTGATTAAAACTCTTTTTTCACCTAACTCCATTGTGTCGTAGTTTTTAGTTAATCCATATTGCCTAGTAGTCTTCCTTTTTTCGGGATTATTTGAATTTAAAATTTCACGGATGGCTTCTCCTACGGTTGCATTAGTCCACGGCTTTTTAACCACATCGTCACTCTTGTTACTATATTCTTTCATTTTTTCATTAAAGTTTACCTTCATGTTACAAAGTTCGATTCCGGGATCACTACCACCATTGTTACTGTCCTGTGCAATCTTCTCCATACTATCGACCGTATTTTTTAAATAATCCTTTAAAGTTGTTCGATCTTAAAATGAGATATACGATGTTTTTTATCGTCTATAATCTGCGTCTTACAAATTATTTGTTGAAACAACTACTTTCCTTGCTAATACCACGACGAATATTGAGTTATGCAATAAATAATTTGTGTGATAAAAATCTCCAAGACAACAAAATAACACAAGGTTTGTAAGTATTTATTTCAACACATTATTTTATTAGTGTCAATGTGCAGTAATAAATACAATTAAAACTTGTGTTATTTTGATATCTTTAATTTAACACGCAAATTATTGATTGTATAATTTAATATAAGTCGTGATATTATCCAGGAAAGTAGTTGTTTCAACAAATTAGTTGTTTATTTATTATACTCTTTGTAAAACGCAGATTGAAGAAGAAAAAACTATCGTTTTTCTGATTTTATTTTATCCATCTACATGAAGTAAGGGTATTTTTACTTTGTCCGATCTTGATGATACACAACAAGAAGAAATAAAACCACACAATGTCTGACTGAAACTCTCACTTTTTGTACAAAACGCCGAAATAAAAACAGAAAATGTTAATAAGCAGAACGCTGCGAAGAACGAACGCACATGACAATTTAACTGTTACTGTGCAGCTGTGCAGCAGGGTGTGGAGGCCGTTTATCGTCACTCACCGTTCAAGCTTGTGATGAGTCAGCCATATCGTGTTGTTTCCAATACCTCGGCGTTAGATAATGCGTATTGGTTATTGCCCACATGAAACCAGGCTGTTTGAACAATCCAACTGCTCATTTTCTAACTAGCCTAAAGATGCATGGACTCATTGCAATAAGCCTAAAAAATATCAGGCTAATTTAAAAGTGCTCCACAAATCTTCAATTAGCCGGGCGCATTGCAAAATGACTAGGCTCTTTGCAATAAGCCGGATTGTTCAATTAGCCTACGACATATACACACATACGGCAAATAGTGCATTCGAGTATAATGTTACCCTAACAATTAGCAACTCAAAAATAGTGTTTGTTGATTGAAAAATAAGTTGAGATTCAAACACGTTACTAACTGACACCGCGACACCCCCACCCCTACATCTATGTCGATCACATCTATATACATTATAAATATCAGGAAACCATTCCGTATCAAATATGCCATCATGCAACCAAGTCTCGGTAAGAAAATAGATGTCATAATTATTACAACTAACATTATTATAAAACACATTTAACTTAGAACCTAAACCCCTAACATTTTGATAAAATATAGAACATTTAACTGACTGCTGGGAAGTGATTAGTTTTCCGCTATAATCTTAGGTACATCATTAACAAATTTTAATTTGAGATTTTGTTCACCAGTGTCCATTCTTCTTTTTAACTCGTCACGAACTGATTTTTCATGTTCAATCTGTCTCGGTGTCCTGTCGCTTCTAATTCGAATGTGCTTCAATGATGCAATGTCACGGAGTTTGCGAGAGTTTCTCAGAACCTGTTTCACTTCAGAAATATTGTTGAGACATACTTTTATCGGTCTAGATCGTTTACCGGATTTGACACCTAATCTAAATGCATTATTTGGAATGATGTTATTATCCAGTATATTCTCCAAAATAACATTAACAGCTTCAACGTCATTTCTTGCATCAGGAGACTCAGAAGCATTGAATATAATGACCGAGTTCAACAAAGACTAGATGTGAGTCCGAAGAAATCGCTCCGATGTTTGTCTGCTCAGACAAATTTATCGCTCGGTACATGTCAGAAGGCTTGCAAATTTTTTTTTACATTTACATCCGTACAAGGTAACTGCAACTCAACAGTTGCTGCCGCCTGATTATCCTCGCCGAATGCAGTATTGCAATTGGTTTAACGAGTTCCTGAATGATGACGATTTGTTAGATTTAACGTTCTACAGTGACGAAGCTTGGTTTCACCTTAGCGGCTATGTGAACTCGCAAAACCATAGAGTGTGGGCTGCAGAAAACCCCCATATATTCGTTGAGGTTCCGTTACATCCTCAGAAGGTTGGTGTATGGCTGGCAATGTCCCGAAGGAGAATCTATGGCCCTATTTTTTTAATGACAATAATAACGCAGCTCGCTATCGGGAATTACTCTTGTATCCTTTTATCGAACAACTTCATGATGATGAATTGCAGCAAGGATACTTTCAGCAGGATGGAGCTACTGCGCATACTGAAAATACAACGTTAAATCACTTGGGACAGGTCTTCGGAGATAGGTTAATTAGCAAAGATCTATGGCCACCTCGCTCAGCAGATTTGACACCGCTGGACTATTTTATGTTCGGATATTTAAAAAATAAAGTGTATACTGATCGACTCCACACTTTACAAGAACTGCGCAATACAATAACAGAAGCGGTGCACAATGTTACACCTGAAATTTTACAAAATGTCTTCTACAACATGAAACGCCGGGTAAATTTGTGTTTGGATCAAAATGGGCAACACTTTGAACATCTGTTATAGTTTACTTCAAAATAAATTCCCTAATAGTCCTGCCACTGGTAAGTACCAATATTAAAAGTTTTTTTAGGAGCGGGAAATTCAAACAGCTATCAAACAATAACGAACACACGGTACATTATTAGTCAGAATCATTTTCACTTCCATCGGTGCCTGAATCATAATTTTCCTGAGGAATACAATCACTTTTTAAAGTGTTATAAAATGGCATGTTACTTTTAGGTATATACTCTGAGGCCAGTTGCATAACATTTTTAAATTTTGCATCCTTAAGAGGCAACGGGGCATTATAAAACTTTTCCTTTTCATTAAAGTAAACGGGTTTCTTATTTTTTTTTAAATTTAGTCCTTATTTCATAAATATTCGTGACACAAAATTTTTGCTGACAAGAAAATTAACAAACTAAAGTGCAAGAACGGGATAAGTCATAATTTTTTATCCCGTTCTTGCACCAAATTTGTTAATGGGACGAGTCAAAAATGTAAATAACTTCGTTGTTTATGTACTCACTTGTCCCGTTCTTGTATCAAATGACAGCTTATGCTTTGCAGGACCCCGTGGTACATATATCTCAATTTTGAAAAAATAGTGACTTATCCCCTTCTTGCATCAGACTCCTCAATTGCTGTTTAGTAAAATTCGGCGAGTTACTTGCCGCTTCCATAATATTTTCACTGAACACGGCACGTGTCAAAAAAGTCGCACTGAATGCGCACTCGGTGCCGTTTTGGTATTAATCCGAACATAAACGCACGAGAATAGTTCGGACCACGAACATAATCCGAACATTCTTCAGTGCGGGTGAGTGTAGAACTAGTGCTATAATCCAAAAACGCTATTAATCACAGATAGATATCATCCCTAGTACATACCACTGATGTGAAGACAGCCACGGATTTTTCAGCCACGGATTTCCCCCGAATAAAATTTCTTAAAATTTTAATGATTTATGATTAATCAAACGCTAAGAATGTAATTAACATAAGCCTATAGATGTACAGTCAATCCACAATTTCAATTATTTCTTCTCGAGTCCACGCGAACTCCCTTTTTAAAATGGCAAGAATTCAAAGTCCAATATGGCACTGTTTGACGCGTGTCAAATTCAATTTTGAACAACAACGTATAGATAAGAGTCTATCTAAACGATTTAAATTATGAAATTTTGGGTAAAATTGTTTATAATTTTTTTATGAATTATTTTTCGCGGGTCCACCCAAACCATATATATAATATGGCAAACTTTCAAAGGCCCAAAATGGCACTGTTTGACGCATTTCAAATTTAATTTTTTTACAACATCGTGTAGATAAGAGTCTACTTAAACGATTTAAGCGATGAAATTTTTGGTAAAATTGTTTATAACTTTTTTATGATTTTTTTTCGCGCACTGTGATATGATTAAATAAAAAATTTAATAATAAAATTTGTGACCTGAAATAATTCAGAGTATTTTCTTGCATATTAATGAGCAACATATTAAATTTACAGCAACATCATACACCTTGAACCAACATTTCTCAACTCTCCAAAAAAGGAAAAAAAAACGAAGATAATTCATTGTACAAATTGTACATATATGTGTTCAAATTTGCATATATTTAGTCCTGCAAACGTTTTTATACAAATTATTTTTCTGTGTAGTATAGTACAGTACTGGGCATGTGTGAGAGATTTTTTTAGTTGTTGCTTACTGTTTTACCCTGGTGATGCTCTGATCACTCTTACCCCGCTTTTTATTTTGTGGGGGCAGGTGTGATATGGCATGTGGGGAAAGTGTGACCACCGTTATAAATGTTTTTTCTTCTTCCAGGTAATTGTTGTTGCTAACCTATAAGAGCAAACATTGCGAGGAACTATAAAAGGAAGAGTGACAGAGGGTTGAACAAAGCTTGGACTAATGAAAATTTGCTTAGTGAAATCTGGTTATCAAACAGTTCGCGATGCTAGTGCACACTTTGGAATTCCGTATTCTACATTATACCTAATAGTTAAAGGATGGAAAGACAAAGCACCAAGAAACGCTCCAGTTACAGTGACGGGTGGTGGAGGAAGAAAAACAGCCATTCCTGTTGAAACGGAAGTTTTACTAGCTGATTGTTTGAAATGTATGAGTGATTGGGGTTTCGGACTCTCTAAACCTGAACTTTTAAATGTGGTCCAAAACTATGTTCGCAAAAATAAAATCCCAAATCCTTTCAAAGATTGCCCAGGCAATGACTGGTTTTTGGGTTTTTGTAAACGACACAAATTATCGTTGAAAAAAGCAGAATTGTGTGAAAGTTCCCGTGCTCGCCAATGGTCAGATCCATTCATCATCTATGATCATTTTGATAAAGTTGCTGCCGTGATAAACAAATACAGTCTTCAAGATAAACCTGAGCTTATGTTCAATTGCGACGAAACAGGACGTATTGACCCGTCAAGGGGTCCTGTTGGGAAACCTGTTAAACGTGTCACTTTTGGACCAGGGCGAGAAACAACAACGGTGCTGATGACTGTGAATGCTAAGGGAGAAAAGTTCCCTCTATTAATTGTTCACAAAGATAAACGATTGTGGGACAGTATGTTCGGCAATCCAGGAAGAGAATACAAAAATACATCATATTTTGTTAGTGAAAATGGCTGGATGACGGAGGAAGTATTTGAATCATGGTTCATCAATAAATTTTTGAAATTCTTAACTACTCAACCAGCTTTTTTGTTGTACGATGGACATCTCTCCCACATCAATTTGAATATTGTTAGAAGTGCAATTGAAGCAAATGTAGTGATTTTGAAGCTTCCGCCACATACTTCCCATGTGTTACAGCCACTCGATGTGTGCGTATTTCGAGGATTAAAGAGTAAATGGGATGGCCTATTGGGAAAAAAAACTTGAATGTAATGCGTAAACTACCAAGGTCAGAATTCTTCAACATTCTAGGAGAATTCTAGAGATCTACGGAAGCATCGAGCATTAATAGTGGATTTCGTAAAACGGTATATTTGATCCAAGTATTCCTGATCGAGTGAACCGGTTTGTCGTTCCAGAAAACAAATTTGATCCTGTGAAACTTAGGAGGTACAAAGAGATAATGCGGCCAGATTGAATGAAGTAGTTGTACCAATTATGCCGAATCCAATCACTACCAATGTTGTTGATGTGAACACACCAGTATATCGTTCAACAGAAGCACAGATTCCTACTGATGTACAAATTAGAATTGAAGAGGATGTAGCTTCAACAAGTACGAATATGCCTACCCCAAACAACACTGATTCAGTTCTCGCCCTGCTGATATTGCATCTCCAAGCACTTCCGCCAAAGGTAATTCATAAAGGAGTTTCCAAGAATTGCTGCTTGCCAGGGTGACTCCCAAAGTTCCAGAACATCCAAGAAAGATGCTTAACTTGCTGAAGTTATAACACATCGTGAATATTATCAGCAGATGATAGATGACGCACAGGAAAAAGAAGAGGAAGATGGCTGAAAAAGAGCAGAAAATCGCTGAACGAGAACAGAAAAAGATTGAAATGGCAGAGAAAAGGAAATTGACTGCAGATAAAAAGAAATCGACTGCAGCAAAAAAGCAATTGACAACTAAAAAAGCTGGACCAGTAAGTGAAGGAGAAGGTTCCACTACATCAGAAGAAAGTGTTTTTGAAGAAGAGCTGAATCAGTCTGATGAAGATGATGTTGAGAGTGTGACAGCTGTTGATCCTGTAGAAATGAGTGAACCAACATTACAGAACATTGCAAATGGAGCATTTATCCTGGCTAAGTTTAAGGGTGGAAGAAGAGGGTCAACTTATTATCGTTCATTGTGTATGGTCTTACAGGAGCCAGATCCTGACGATGGGGAGGTTAAGGTTATGGGTATGAAATGTATGGATGATAACAAAATTGGTAAACAAATGAAGAAGACGTTTCGTTTGTCGAATTTGACAATGTTTTAGGAGTGCTGCCTCGACCCGACCTTAATTTTCAAGGGTTGCGAGTTCGTTACGAGTTTTCTGGAAGAGTCGACATATTTGAGTAATTGTTATGCCACAGTTTTTTTACATAGCATTAGCCTATAAAAATCTAACATCCTTGTTTAGGCTTTTTTTTCATTTGTGTTTTGCTACCTGTGTGGTTTTACTTTGATTTTTTATTTTTTTAAATTTATTTATTAACGGATTAACCTTTAACATGATTTGTGCCATTGGTTTATTTTTGCCTATAATGTGTGAATTAGACCTGCATTGTAATAGCCTAAGCGAGCCTAAGCTCGTAAATGGTAAAATTTTACCAAAAATTTCATCGCTTAAATCGTTTAAGTAGATTCTTATCTACACGTTGTTGTTAAAAAATAAAATTTGAAACGCGTCAAACAGTGCCATATTGGACTTTGAAAGTTTGCTATATTATCTATATAGTTTGGGTGGACCCGAGAGATAAAATTCATAAAAAAGTTATAAACAATTTAACCCAAAATTTCATCCTTTAAATCGTTTAAGTAGACTCTTATCTACACGTTGTTGTTCAAAAAATAAATTTTAAATGCGTCAAACAGTGCCATATTGGACTTTGAATTCTTGTCATTTTAAAAAGAGAGTTCGCGTGTACTCGAGAAAAAATTGTGGATTGACTGTACATCTATAGGCTAATGTTAATTACATTCTTAGCGTTTGATTTATTATAAATCATTAATATTGAAGACATTTTTATTTGGTGGTGGAGGCATCGGGAAATCCGTGGCTGAAAAATCCGTAGCTATCTTCTTCACATCGGTTCCTACGCCCCAGCAGAATCCTCCACTGCCCGAGTTTCACTTTAAGGGGTGTCAGCAATTTATTTTTGCATTGCCGAAGCTCAAAATAATATTTTCAGTTATCAATTACCAAACCCTCCTTTTGATATTTAATTTTTTAGTTTTCTGAGAAAATAAAATATAAAAGGGTGGTTGATGGCCAGTTAATAAGAGTAATATGCAAAAATTGTTTTAGAATCTTAAAGATATGTATTAATAAAAATATATATTAACAAAAATATTTGCATATAAAACATAAAACGAAATATTTTTTTTGGCTATTAGGTTTTTGGTTATAGTTATTTCTGCCGGATAATCGTACATGTGCTTTCATTTAGAAAGCGCTATTTAATGTTTTGACCACTTTCAACCCTTAGATAACGAGTTAGTTTACAACCATCGCTTTACAGATAACTTTAATGATTTAATTTAACTTATGAATTATCTTTCTGGTGGATGCGCCGGGGACTTAAATTCTTTGGCATGTGCCTCGCCATTTGAGCTTATAAGAATATTTTTATTATCGCGAATGTTGCAGCATTCAGCAGTCGTTCTTAAGGAAATTTTTGTGTGCGGCCGCGAATATGGCCGCGAAAGTTATGAAATGACTAAGATCCAAGTTGTAACCAAATATCAAATAATAGCGAATAACGATTTTGTAAAGAAGCTAGCCGAAATTTCAGTTTTAAGAACATATTACTCAAAACCCCGATTTTTAATTTAAGTTATAAAAATAGTTTTCGATTTAGGACTAAATGATCTCGATTATTGTGTTCATAACATTTTGTAGCAATAGGCAGAGCCATTCCTGGCGGGGGTGCAAAAGGCGCATCCGCACTAGGGCGACCGCATCAAGGGGAGGCCGGTTGGCGTTTATTATATTTTTATTAATAGAGGTAAGTTCATTTAACTCTCTAAGTTAAAACTTTCTCTACGATTTGAAAAATTGCAACAAAATAATCAATCCAAAAATATTGCTTCAAAAACTTAAGATACATTAACAAACAACACATTTATGATTTGCCCTTAAAGCAATTGCCATGCTTTAGGCGGCAAAACGGCAAAAATTCAATTCAAATTTAAAATTTTAATTTGGAAAATGATAAAAAGAAATGTAAAAAAATAATTAACGAAATTACTTCAAGAGTAAGAGTTTTCCATAAAAAACAATTGCCATATTATACGTGAAAACAAAACGGCAACGTTTCAAAGTCAATTTGGGAAACGAAAATTGCATTTAACACATTGTTGTCGGGACACGTAAAATAGTTATTTGTTTAACAAGGCAATAAAGTGACAGATTTACGGACGCGGCTGGAGTTTCACCGCCGAGCGAGCTTGCGAAATGTATTATGATTGCCCTCGAGTTTATAAGGAATTCTGTCATATCAGTATTCATATTTTTTTCTATTTTTCTCTGTTCAAATATTCAGCAACGTAAAAATCGCGCAAAAATTGACCCATTTTCAAAAATCATAACCAATTTTAAAGATAAATGTATTGTGATTGCCCTAAAGTTTATAAGGAATTATGTCATATCAGTATTCATATTTGTTTCTATTTTTTCTCTGTTCAAATATTCAAAAAAGATATTTTGCAAAAATTCGTAAATCACGCAAAAATTGACTCATTTTCAAAAATCACAGTCAATTTTAAAGATAAATGTATTATGATTGCCCCAGAGTTTATAAGGAATTCTGTCATATCAGTATTCATTTTTTTTTTATTTTTTCTCTGTTCAAATATTCAGCAACGTAAAAAAATATTTTGCAAAAATCCGTAAATCACGCAAAAATTGACTCATTTTCAAAAATCACAGTCAATTTTAAAGATAAATGTATTATGATTGCCCCAGAGTTTATAAGGAATTCTGTCATATCAGTATTCATTTTTTTTCTATTTTTTCTCTGTTCAAATATTCAGCAACGTAAAAAAATATTTTGCAAAAATCCGTAAATCACGCAAAAATTGACTCATTTTCAAAAATCATAGTCAATTTTAAAGATAAATGTATTATGATTGCCTCAGAGTTTATAAGGAATTCTGTCATATCAGTATTCATATTTTTTTCTATTTTTTCTCTGCTGAAATATTCAGCAACGTAAACAAATATTTTGCAAAAATTCGCAAACCACGCAAAAATGGACTCATTTTCAAAAATTATAGTCAATTTTGAAGATTAATGTATTATGATTGCCCTAGAGTTTATAAGGAATTCTCTTATAACAGTATTCATATTTTTTTCTATTTTTTCTCTGTTCAAATATTCAGCAACGTACAAAAATATTTTGCAAAAATTCGCGCAAAAATTGACTAATTTTCAAAAATCATAGTCAATTTTTAAGATAAATGTATTTTGATTGCCCCAGAGTTTATAAGGAATTCTGTCATATCAGTATTCATATTTTTTTCTATTTTTTTCTTTGTTCAAATATTCAGCAACGTAAAAAAATATTTTGCAAAAATTCGTAAATCATGCAAGAATGGACTCATTTTCAAAAATCATAGTCAATTTCAAAGATAAATGTATTATGATTGCCCTCGAGTTTATAAGGAATTCTGTCATAACAGTATTCATATTTTTTTCTATTTTTTCTCTTTTCAAATATTCAGCAACGTAAAAAAATATTTTGCAAAAATTCATAAATCACGCAAAAATTGACTAATTTTCCAAAATCATAGTCAATTTTGAAGATAAGTGTATTATGATTGCTCTAGAGTTAATAAGGAATTCTGTCATATCAGTATTCATATTTTTTTAAACTTTTTCTCTGTTCAAATTTTCAGCAACGTAAAAAAATATTTTGCAAAAATTCGTAAATCACGCAAAAATTAACTAATTTTCAAAAATCATAGTCAATTTTGAAGATAAGTGTATTATGATTGCTCTAGAGTTTATAAGGAATTCTGTTATATCAGTATTCGTATTTTATTTTATTTTTTCTCTGTTCAAATATTCAGCAACGTAAAAAAATATTTTGCAAAAATTCGTAAATCACGCAAAAATTGACTCATTTTCAAAAATCATAGTCAATTTTGAAGATAAATGTATTATGATTGCCCTAGAGTTTATAAGGAATTCTATTGAATATCAGTATTCATATTTTTTTCTATTTTTTCTCTGTTCAAATATTTAGCAACGTAAAAAAATATTTTGCAAAAATTCGTAAATCGTGCAAAAATGGACTCATTTTCAAAAATCGTAGTCAATTTTAAAGATAAATGTATTGTGATTGCCCTAAAGTTTATAAGGAATTATGTCATATCAGTATTCATATTTTTTTCTATTTTTTCTCTGTTCAAATATTCAGCAACGTAAAAAAAATATTTTGCAAAAAATTCGCAAATCACGCAAAAATTGACTCATTCTCAAAAATCATAGTCAATTTTGAAGTTAAATGTATTATGATTGCCTTAGAGTTTTAAAGGAATTCAGTCATATCAGTATTAATTCTTTTTTCTATGTTTTCTTTGTTCAAATATTCGGCTACTAAAAAAATAATTTTAAAAATTCAGAACTCGCAAAAATTGACACATTTTTAAGAATCTTGGTTAATTCTAAATGTAGATGTTTTATGAATATATTATATATTTAAATTTTTGAGAAATTCTATCATATCTGTATTTATTTATTAGATTTTGTTCAACAACTTGGAAAGTTAAAAAAAATATTTCAAAAAATTCATAACACCTAAAAATCACACATTTTCAAAAAAATCAAAGTTATTTTTAAAAGTAGTCGTTCTGTGGATGTATTAAAATATTTGAGGAAGTCAATTTTGTTTACGATTTTTGTTCTGTTTTAGTTTAAAAATTTATAACACCAAAAATTGACTCATTTTCAAAAACACAGTTAATTTGAAAGATAAATGTATTAGCATTAGGGTTTTTAAGAAAGTCAATCATACTAGTATTATTTTTTTTCTGTTTCGTTTTCAAATATTTGACTTAAAAAATTCATTTTTTAAAAATTATCTTTTAACTCAAGCAGAAATTGACACATTTTCAACAATCAAAGTTTACGTTAATCTTGTGAATATATTACATTTTTTTTTAATAATTCCGTCGTAAGTATTTATTTTCAATTGTTCGGCAACTTAAAACGATCATTTTCTAAAATTCATAACTCACGGAGAAATAGGCAGATTTTCAAAAAACAAAGTTATTTTTGAAGAAAGATGTTTTGAAAAAAAAACTACGGTGTTCCTCGGTTACTTCGGAACAGTAACAACTGCCAAGTCGATCTTTTTAATATAAGTATAAATGGCCTGCGTTTGTATCTTGATAATTGTTTGTAATGATAATCTTTTAATGTGAGACTTGATTGTAATATTTTAAACTGTATTTAAATTTTGTTTTCTTTTTAAGTATGTGTATATTGTTTCTAACTCGTGATTTCTTTCTATTATTTTAAATTGCATTTAAATTATGTTTTTTAAGTATGTGTATATTGTTTTAAATTCGTCTTAAGTGTCTTAGTATTTTATTTATTCTGACGTTTATTTTTAGTTTGTAAGAATCTATTTTACTGTACTTGTTTAATTGCACATGGCCTACCGTTAATAAATACATACATACCAGAAAAGGTATCATTATTTTTCAGGAATTCTGTTACAGCAGTAATAATTTGTTTAGATTTTTATGTTCAAGTCGTCAAGAAATATAAATATTAATTTTCAAAAATTCATAACTCACATAAACATTAAATACGGGCCAGGCCAAGGTAAGCCTCTCACTCAAGTCATAACCAAAAATCAAATAAGCTAATAATCTTTTTGTAACGACCAACTTTTTTCCTGTTAAAAACCAGCCGAAATCTGTAAATCCTGACGATACTCCAAATTTAAGTACATACGGTATATAATAATAAAGTTTTAATGTTTAAATTTTATTTAAGAGTTTAGTTACCCCTCTGGAGATGTGACGGTTGCAACGTATTCCGCCTTATAAATTCGCAGTGGAATCGATAGAACTCGTGGAGATCTACAAAATCAAATTTCATTTGTTAAAATCAAGCTTGTAGTTTTTAAATTATCTCCCGAAAACATCGATTTTAGGAACCAATTTTTTCAGATGACTCTTATTTTTGTAATAATAAGTGTGTAAGATTTATTAAACCTAATGTTTGAAATTAAAACCAGCAGCGTAGTTTATTAGTTACAAGTATTTGAACCAAAGCAAGGGACTAGGAGCGATATATTTTAAATAAATTTAGAATACAGTTATAGCACTTAAAATAGAAACCCTTTCTTTTCAATTGTAGGTATATTTGAAATACAATTCTCGTTTGGTTTCATGTTATAATATTTAATTTACCGACACGTTTTCAATTTATTACAAGAGTTCTCAATGGATATTAATGAATATTCAACAGTAATCTAACGAGTGCTTATGATTTTGCGGGCAATTATTAGCGTCAGAATCAAGAATGCTTGTTGTGGTGAAAATCGACACGACTGCGATGCAGGAGTGCCAATTTTCTAGAAGCAACAAGCAAGAGTGATCCAGACACTAATAATTGCCCAGGAAAAATCAGTCACGAGTTAGATTCGAGAAGACAATTGGCCGAACAGAAAGTTTACACACACATAATTTGAGAAACAAGTGCTCTACAATAATAATAATAATAATAATAATATATAATAATATATCTTTATTTCCAGATTAACGCCAACAACACAAAATGTAGTACGAAAACAGTGTGTACATATTAAAAGAATTAATAATTTGGAAAAAATTCCGTTATTTTATAGTAAAGCTACTTGGTAAGGTACAGTCAGAGAAAATACAAATGCGAAACTCGATCGGCGAGGGAATGCTGCCGCATGTCGGTGCTTAGTTCGGCCGAAACCCTTACCTTCTTAAAATACAATTATAAGGTAATAAAAGGGTATCCCGATATAAGATGGTCAAAATGCCACCCGACACAGATTTTTAAATAAATATGAAAATATCATTAGTTGTGCCCTTAAACCAAAGTAGCCGTATATCAAAAAAAACCCCTACATGACCCGGGAAGCCCCAAAATAAGATTCTTTCGAATATAATTTTTTAACCACTAAAAATAATTTTAAAAATCTGAAAAAATCACAGATATTATTGACCCAAATGCCAAATAAGGTGAATTTTTTCAAGGTCATTGAACGTTATTTACAATATTAAAAAAATGTTTGAAAATAAAAAAGAAAATTTGCCCACAAAAATGCCAAAAGTAGTCTTGAAAAAGAGTACCGGACAAAATTGTACAGAAAAAAATACCAAAAAGAGTACTGAAAAAAATTGTCCTGAAAAAAAAATGGTGATGTGGCCATCATGTTACTTTCTCCGACTTGGTAATATAATTTATATTTACGCTTTCATGGTTTATTTTCAATTTAAATGTGCATCGAGCGTTTTGTCGACTTGGATCAAACTGAGGTTAAAAACTTCAAAGTTATGAAAGATGGAAAAATGATACTTCAAATTCAAAAACTCAGTTTACTTAAAAACCAACGAGATTTCGAAAACAACTTATTCTTCATAAGTTGTTCATTTTATTATTCATAAATTTACTGTACTTATTATCATTTCATAATTATAAACCAAAAATGAAAAACAAATTAATAAATTTCTTTCTCGAATAACAATGATTTTATGAAAAATATTTTCCAACAAAAGATGTTAATTTATTTGTTGTCTTCAATATTTGTTTAAATGATTTTGTGACATTTTCCATATTTCAAAAAATATTGGGAAAAAACAAAAAACAGTTAAGGTAAACACCCACTTCGGGTGTATGAATTTTTACCAAAAGCTTTTCAGTTATTCAGATTCTCAAATAAGACTTATGTTTAAAGTTTCATATCAATTGCTCTATTAGTTTTTGAGATACAGCGCGCAGAGACAGACAGACAGACACACGCACACACACAGACATACAGCACAATTTTTTTTTCCAGAAATTGTTAAAATGGCATCTAGGGACCACAAAACGGATATTTCTGTAAAAAAAATGTTTGAAATTTTTTTCACGATCACAATACTTTCTTGTACTTCGTAACGGAGAAAGTAAAAATGCCAAAAAGAGTACTGAAAAAAATTGTCCAGAAAAAAAAATGCCAAAAAGAGTACTGGAAAAAATTGTCTAAAAAAAATACCGAAAAGAGTACTAAAAAAAATGTACTGAAAAAAAATTGTCCTGAAAAAAAAGTGCCAAAAGTAGTCTTGAAAGAGTACTGAAAATAAATACCAAAAAGAGTACCGAAAAAAATTGTCTAAAAAAAATTCCTAAAAGAGTCTTAAGAATAGAATAGAAGAAAATACAATTTTATTAGATCATTATATTGCCTTTAACAATATTGGACACGTCAGGTATAAAATACATAAAGTTAAATTCAGACATGTATTCACGAAACAACTTAAAATAACTTGGTTAAAAGAGAGTCTTATTTTTGGTGTTACGTAATTATATAATTTTTGAATTATGTTTTGCTATAGAAAGCCTGCTGAAGAAGTGACGATTTTGTCTTGAGAAAGAGTACTAAAAAGATTGTCTTGAAAAAAAATGGCAAAAAGAGTTTTGGAAAAGAATACTGAAGAAAACTGTCTTGAAAAAAAAATGCCATAGTTGTCTTGAAAAGAGTACTGAAAAAATTGTCCTGAAAAAATGCCAATTGAACACTGAAAAAAATTTGTTTAAAAAAAATGCCAAAAAGTGTACTGAAAAAAATTGTCTTGAAAAAAAATACCAAAAAGAGTACTGGAAAAAATTGTCCTGAACAAAATGCCAAAAAGAGTACTGGAAAAAATTGTCTTAGATAAAATGCCAAAGAGTCTTAAGAGTACTAGAAAAAATTGTCCCCAAAAAATGCTAAAAATTCTTGAAAAATTAAACTAAAAAAAAATGCCAAAAAGAGTACTAGAAAAAATTGTCCTGAATAAAATGCCAAAAAGAGTACTGGAAAAAATTGTCCTGAATCAGATTCCAAAAAAAGTACTGGAAAAAATTGTCTTGGAAAAATGCCAGTCTCAAGAGCCAAAAAAAAAAAAATGTCACCAAAAAATGCTAATAAGTCTTGAAAAAGTAAACTAAAAAAAATGCCAGAAAGAGTACTGGAAAAAATTGTCCTGAATAAAATGCCAAAACGAGTACTGGAAAAAATTGTCTTGGAAAAAATGCCAAAGAGTCTTAAGAGTACTAAAAAAAATTGTCTCAAAAAAATGCTAAAAAGTCTTGAAAAAGTGAATTGAAAAAAATGCCAAAAAGAGTACTAGAAAAAATTGTCTTCAAAAAAATGACAAAGAGTTTTAAGAGTACTAAAAAAATTGGCCCGAAAAAAATGCTTAAAAGTCTTGAAAAAGTGTAATTTAAAATTTTATTTCGTCATATGATTGCTATCAATAAATACCATCTATGCGACTTTTTTTATCTTCCAACGTTTGGTGCGACAACTTCAAAAATTTGAATAACTAATATTTTTGCGATATTTTTTGTATATTTATCAACAGTTTTAATCTTGACTGTTCAATTTTATGTGAAATTATTATTAGTATTTCAGTATTAATTTTTTTTCAGTTTCGTATAAACAACCTAATTTTTTGTCAAGATATGACCATGAAACCCTCGAAAAATGGGTTTTGGTTTTTAACCACCATAAAAATCTGAAAAAAATCATTAATATTTTTATACCAATATAATACCAAATTAAGTAAATTTTTTCAAGGTTAGAAAGGGCGAAAAAAAAATTGTTAAACTTAAAAAAAATAATACCCTAAATAAACTTTTATTTGGGTAAAAAATATATGTGAATTTTTCAGATTATTATAATAATTTTTAGTGATTAAAAACATATTTATACGAAACTGAAAAGACAATTACTACTAAATTATTACCAATAATTTTATATAAAATTACTGTTCAATTGTTGATAAATATATTTAAAAAAATATCAAAATAAACATTTTAGTTATTCGAATTTTTGAAGATGACGCACCAAAAATTGGAAGATGAAAAAATTACAAATATGGCATTAACTGATAGAAATCATATAACGAAATAAAATTTTCCGTCAGTCGATCACTTAAGGGCGAGAAGTGAACTAGGCTTGTAAATTTTATTACCTCATAATTGTATTTTAAGCAGGGACGGGTTTCGACCAAACTAAGCACCGACATGCGGCAGCATTCCCTCGCCGAGCGAGTTTCGCATTTGTATTTTCTGACTGTACATACCGTTTTCTTTAATAGTAATAATGGCGAGTTGATCTTAATACTAACATGAAGGTTATTAAAAAGCAGTCCCCCAAGAATTGAGGGAGAGCGTTGAGTTCAGACGATATTGAGGAACATTGATATTTTCCTTATTACGAGTGGCATGATTATGCACTTGTTTTGCTACTGTAAAATTGGTTAGGTTTTTGTAGGTTTATACACAAAGCTCGTAGATATCCAGGCAAGGCAGCGGAAGCAATTCAAATCTCTTAAAATGTGGCCTGCGGGAGGTATTACTTGTTGTATTTTTAAACGAATAATTCGCTTTTGAGCAATAAACAATGATTCCCATGATTTTGAAGTCCGCACCTCAATCTTGATTCAATTGTCGCAAAGTAATATTGGTTATTTGTCAAGTAGCATTTTCATGTTCTGAATATGAAACAGAATTTTTTTAATGGGGTTACAATGATTTTTCCAATCAAGGTTCTCATCTATTAGTACACCAAGAAACTTTGTAATACTAGTTGATGTTATTAAGTTCTGATCAAGAGAAATATTAATCTTTAGATCTTGTTTAAACTGTTTAGTGTTAAATATAAGAAATTATTTTTTTCTACTTTGGTTTTATAATCGACCATTTGTTATATCAAAAATAGTTTAGTAATGAGATTTTTTATTTTACAGTTTTTGCTCATTATTAAACTGTTTATGGTAACATTTTAGTTGTCGCGATTGGCAGTACTTAAACGTGACATGTGTCGACATCAAAATGTAAAATTGCCATTAATTCATTGGATAATTGGAACCCTCCAATCCGTTACATACTGAATATGTTCGAATGCATATTGGGGAGTTCGCCACCAGTACCACTAAGGTTAAAGAAAACGGAGGCGTAATATTGTTCACTTTTTACCGGCGCTCCGCACAGTGTCCGGAAACGCGACAAATGTGGCCAAGCGGGTCGAAAATCGGGCAAAAATAAAGTCGGTTAAAAAAATAATAATAATAACGGATTCATGTTCCCAACACTTATAAACCCCCTGAATTTAAATTTTTGAGTCATAATTCTAAACCATTATGGCGTATTCGGGCATTCAAGTAGACTGTTTTTAACTGATGAGTTTCAAGCAAAAATTGCACCGGAAATAAATGTTATTTTTATCGTATTTTGAAATGTTTTCCGAATGAATTTTATATCACGTAAAACTAAATAAAAACACGATTTATTGGTACTAATTACAAACAGAATGTCTAATAAAGTTTTAAGATAAAACAGTTTGAAATTTGTAGAAATTTAAAACTAATTTCGGATTTTAAAAGAGTAAAAGTTGCTTATATGAAAAATCGTGTCGCCTAATTTACAGTATTTGATAGCCCCAAGTATCCTCTATCTTTTCATACCAAATTCACCTTCAGGTTGATCCCACCTCGGGTGTAGTGATTTTTTTTCTCTCGCAAGACGCCGAAAATAGGACAATTCAACGATAATTTGGAGTATATCTGTTATTTATTTTTTATGAAATAAAAGTTATCCGAACGTATTTTATATTACATAAAATAAAACACGAATATAATTTAATGACATCAATTAAAAAACAAATGTCTGATAAAGTTTTAAGGCATAAAAATTTGAACTCTGTAAAAAAATTAAATCAATTTATGATTTTGAATGGGTCACAATCATTTATATAAAATATCAAGTGGCTAAATGTATGGTATATGGTAGTCCCAAGTATCACGGGTGTGAAGTTAGCAATAGATTTCAGCAATAGATTTTAAAATTCATTTTTTGCCACAAAAATGTACATTTTCAAAAAACCTTCTATAAGCAGGGTGGGTTTACTACTAAAGAATACACATAAACCTCCCCCACCCCAAAATTTCAACCCCCTACAATTTTTCACACTATATAAAAAAAAAATCTCCTTTTTCGCTAACTTCGATGACAGATAAGAAAATGCTGAAAACATGTAATTTTTGTACATCCTTAGACCTACTAATACAAAAAATAAAAAAAACGTGCCGGCCCCTAGATCACTTAAAAAAAATTAAAAACTTGTCCGCCCCATCCACCGTGAAGAGGTGCGTGGGCACACTTACTAACGTTTTTTACGATATTCGATGTCCGTCTCGAAAAAGTAAAAAATTCAAAAACAATCTAGATATACAGGCCTAACAAATGGAGAAATAAAAAAAACGTGCCGGCCCCTTGATCACTTTGAAAAAAAATAAACAATCCGACACATTCTCCAAATATGAATGCGCCGTCACATTAACTGAAGTTTTTTTCAAAGTTCGATGACCGCCATAAAAAAGTTAAATTTTTTTAAACAATCTGGACATACAGGCCTAACAAATGGAGAAATAAAAAAAACGTGCCGGCCCCTCGATCACTTTGAAAAAAAATAAACAATCCGACACATTCTCCGAAAATGTATGCGCCATTACATTAACTAAAGTTTTTCTCAAAGTTCGATGACCGCCATAAAAAAGTTAAAAATTTATAAACAATCTGGACATACAGGCCTAACAAATGGAGAAATAAAAAAATACGTGCCGGCCCCTCGATCACTTTGAAAAAAAATAAACAATCCGACACAATCTCCGAAAATGTATGCGCCATTACATTAACTGAAGTTTTTTTCGCAGTTCGATGACCGCCATAAAAAAGTTAAAAATTTATAAACAATCTATACATACAGGCCTAACAAATGGAGAAATAAAAAAAACGTGCCGGTCCCTGGATCACTTTGAAAAAAAATAAACAATCCGACACATTCTCCGAAAATGAATGCGCCGTCACATTAACTGAAGTTTTTTTCAAAGTTCGATGACCGCCATAAAAAAGTTAAAAATTTATAAACAATCTAGACATACAGGCCTAACAAATGGAGAAATAAAAAAAACGTGCCAGCCGCTTGATCACTTTGAAAAAAAATAAACAATCCGTCACATTCTCCGAAAATGTATGCGCCATTACATTAACTAAAGTTTTTCTCAAAGTTCGATGACCGCCATAAAAAAGTTAAAAATTTATAAACAATCTGGACATACAGGCCTAACAAATGGGGAAATAAAAAAAACGTGCCGGCCCCTCGATCACTTTGAAAAAAAATTAACAATCCGACATATTCTCCGAAAATGTATGCGCCGTTACATTAACTAAAGTTTTTTTCAAAGTTCGGTGACCGCCATAAAAAAGTTAAAAATTTATAAACAATCTGGACATACAGGCCTAACAAATGGGGAAATAAAAAAAACGTGCCGGCCCCTCGATCACTTTGAAAAAAAATAAACAATCCGACACATTCTCCGAAAATGTATGCGCCGTTACATTAACTAAAGTTTTTTTCAAAGTTCGGTGACCGCCATAAAAAAGTTAAAAATTTATAAACAATCTGGACATACAGGCCTAACAAATGGGGAAATAAAAAAAAAGTGCCGGCCCCTCGATCACTTTGAAAAAAAATAAATAATCCGACACATTCTCCGAAAATGTATGCGCCATTACATTAACTAAAGTTTTTTTCAAAGTTCGGTGACCGCCATAAAAAAGTTAAAAATTTATAAACAATATATACATACAGGCCTAACAAATGGAGAAATAAAAAAACGTGCCGGCCTCTCGATCACTTTGAAAAAAAATAAACAATCCGACACATTCTCCGAAAATGTATGCGCCGTTACATTAACTAAAGTTTTTTTCAAAGTTCGGTGACCGCCATAAAAAAGTTAAACATTTATAAACAATATATACATACAGGCCTAACAAATGGAGAAATAAAAAAAAATGTGCCAGCCGCTTGATCACTTTGAAAAAAAATAAACAATCCGTCACATTCTCCGAAAATGTATGCGCCATTACATTAACTAAAGTTTTTCTCATAGTTCGATGACCGCCATAAAAAAGTTAAAAATTTATAAACAATCTGGACATACAGGCCTAACAAATGGAGAAATAAAAAAAACGTGCCAGCCGCTTGATCACTTTGAAAAAAAATAAACAATCCGTCACATTCTCCGAAAATGTATGCGCCATTACATTAACTAAAGTTTTTCTCAAAGTTCGATGACCGCCATAAAAAAGTTAAAAATTTATAAACTATCTGGACATACAGGCCTAACAAATGGAGAAATAAAAAAAAACGTGCCGGCCCCTCGATCACTTTGAAAAAAAATAAACAATCCGACACAATCTCCGAAAATGTATGCGCCATTACATTAACTGAAGTTTTTTTCGCAGTTCGATGACCGCCATAAGAAAGTTAAAAATTTATAAACAATCTATACATACAGGCCTAACAAATGGAGAAATAAAAAAAACGTGCCGGTCCCTGGATCACTTTGAAAAAAAATAAACAATCCGACACATTCTCCGAAAATGAATGCGCCGTCACATTAACTGAAGTTTTTTTCAAAGTTCGATGACCGCCATAAAAAAGTTAAAAATTTATAAACAATCTAGACATACAGGCCTAACAAATGGAGAAATAAAAAAAACGTGCCAGCCGCTTGATCACTTTGAAAAAAAATAAACAATCCGTCACATTCTCCGAAAATGTATGCGCCATTACATTAACTAAAGTTTTTCTCAAAGTTCGATGACCGCCATAAAAAAGTTAAAAATTTATAAACAATCTGGACATACAGGCCTAACAAATGGGCAAATAAAAAAACGTGCCGGCCCCTCGATCACTTTGAAAAAAAATTAACAATCCGACACATTCTCCGAAAATGTATGCGCCGTTACATTAACTAAAGTTTTTTTCAAAGTTCGGTGACCGCCATAAAAAAGTTAAAAATTTATAAACAATCTGGACATACAGGCCTAACAAATGGGGAAATAAAAAAAACGTGCCGGCCCCTCGATCACTTTGAAAAAAAATAAACAATCCGACACATTCTCCGAAAATGTATGCGCCGTTACATTAACTAAAGTTTTTTTCAAAGTTCGGTGACCGCCATAAAAAAGTTAAAAATTTATAAACAATCTGGACATACAGGCCTAACAAATGGGGAAATAAAAAAAAAGTGCCGGCCCCTCGATCACTTTGAAAAAAAATAAATAATCCGACACATTCTCCGAAAATGTATGCGCCATTACATTAACTAAAGTTTTTTTCAAAGTTCGGTGACCGCCATAAAAAAGTTAAAAATTTATAAACAATATATACATACAGGCCTAACAAATGGAGAAATAAAAAAACGTGCCGGCCTCTCGATCACTTTGAAAAAAAATAAACAATCCGACACATTCTCCGAAAATGTATGCGCCGTTACATTAACTGAAGTTTTTTTCAAAGTTCGATGACCGCCATAAAAAAGTTAAAAATTTATAAACAATCTGGACATACAGGCCTAACAAATGGGGAAATAAAAAAAACGTGCCGGCCCCTCGATCACTTTGAAAAAAAATAAACAATCCGACACATTCTCCGAAAATGTATGCGCCGTTACATTAACTAAAGTTTTTTTCAAAGTTCGGTGACCGCTATAAAAAAGTTAAAAATTTATAAACAATCTGGACATACAGGCCTAACAAATGGGGAAATAAAAAAAACGTGCCGGCCCCTCGATCACTTTGAAAAAAAATAAACAATCCGACACATTCTCCGAAAATGTATGCGCCATTACATTAACTGAAGTTTTTTTCGCAGTTCGATGACCGCCATAAACAACTGTTATTAACAACGATGTTATCATCTGTGTACTTCAAAAATATAACTATGTTCTTTATTTTTATTGTTTCTTTCTCGTATGGCTGTGCCAACTTTAACTTAAGGTAGCACAGCCATTGTTTTTTCGAAAACGGCTGGAGCAACAAAATCGGGAATACGGCAACTAATTAGCAACAAAATAGCACTAAATTTTTAGGCTAGTCCCATGTGATTGTGCTAAAGTGGCTGTGCCCGCTTAATAGACGTTATCTTTCTTGTCACTGACAGATAGTATCCATGTGAAACATTAACATTGCTTTTCAATTATGGTTGAACTAACTAAACGTGAAAAAATTACGTAGTTAATGATGGTTAGTTTTGGAGATTGGCAAACATCTCTAAATATTGCATGTATATTGACTTGTGTAACACGACTGTGATGAGCACCAATAAATTATTATTATTATTATTAAGATGCACGCAATTTTTTTAATGCAAAAATGTCTGATAGGAATTCTAATATTTCTAAATCAACAGTTTCATCAAGGTTTGTGCAAAACTTTAACGAAATTTAAAAAAATCATTTTTCATTATTTTATTTAATATTTAACTCTATATCATTGTAATTGTTGAAAAGGTGTCTATTTAAAAAATTATATTATACAGAGTGATCCATTTAAAAAACTGTAGACGTCGTCCAATCTCGAAAAATACGGTACCTGGCTGTTAACAATCAAAGTAGGTCACTAAATGGAATAAATAAAACCATAAACATTTATTTTAAAAGTAATAAGAAAAAAAACAGCCGTTTAACCAGAAATCAGGTGTTCCGACACATTTGCCCAACCCTGTATGTGTTTGTGTGTGCAATCGAGCTTCTTCCTTCATATTATTGCAGCTAACCAATCACTTATCCGACCACGCACCTATTCTCGGGGCGGGGTAGATTTTTTTTTTCGTCCGGGGACTGGCTCTTTCCTCCTTTCTTGTATTCTTAGGCTTGTATTTCAAGATTGTTTAAATATTTTTAACTTTTTTATGGCGGTCACCGAACTTTGAAAAAAACTTTAGTTAATGTAACGGCGCATACATTTTCGGAGAATGTGTCGGATTGTTTATTTTTTTTCAAAGTGATCGAGGGGCCGGCACGTTTTTTTTATTTCTCCATTTGTTAGGCCTGTATGTCTAGATTGTTTATAAATTTTTAACTTTTTTATGGCGGTCATCGAACTGCGAAAAAAACTTCAGTTAATGTAATGGCGCATACATTTTCGGAGAATGTGTCGGATTGTTTATTTTTTTTCAAAGTGATCAAGCGGCTGGCACGTTTTTTTTATTTCTCCATTTGTTAGGCCTGTATGTCTAGATTGTTTATAAATTTTTAACTTTTTTATGGCGGTCACCGAACTTTGAAAAAAACTTTAGTTAATGTAACGGCGCATACATTTTCGGAGAATATGTCGGATTGTTTATTTTTTTTCAAAGTGATCGAGGGGCCGGCACGTTTTTTTTATTTCTCCATTTGTTAGGCCTGTATGTCTAGATTGTTTATAAATTTTTACCTTTTTTATGGCGGTCACCGAACTTTGAAAAAAACTTTAGTTAATGTAATAGCGCATACATTTTCGGAGAATGTGTCGGATTGTTTATTTTTTTTCAAAGTGATCAAGGGGCCGGCACGTTCTTTTTATTTCTCCATTTATTAGGCCTGTATGTATAGATTGTTTATAAATTTTTAACTTTTTTATGGCGGTCACCGAACTTTGAAAAAAACTTTAGTTAATGTAACGGCGTGTACATTTTCGGAGAATATGTCGGATTGTTTATTTTTTTTCAAAGTGATCGAGGGGCCGGCACGTTTTTTTTATTTCTCCATTTGTTAGGCCTGTATGTCTAGATTGTTTATAAATTTTTACCTTTTTTATGGCGGTCACCGAACTTTGAAAAAGCATTAGTTAATGTAACGGCGCATACATTTTCGGAGAATGTGTCGGATTGTTTATTTTTTTTCAAAGTGATCGAGGGGCCGGCACGTTTTTTTTATTTCTCCATTTGTTAGGCCTGTATGTCCAGATTGTTTATAAATTTTTAACTTTTTTATGGCGGTCATCGAACTTTAAGAAAAACTTTAGTTAATGTAATGGCGCATACATTTTCGGAGAATGTGTCGGATTGTTTATTTTTTTTCAAAGTGATCAAGGAGCCGGCACGTTTTTTTTATTTTTCCATTTGTTAGGCCTGTATGTATATATTGTTTATAAATTTTTAACTTTTTTATGGCGGTTACCGAACTTTGAAAAAAACTTTAGTTAATGTAACGGCGCATACATTTTCGGAGAATGTGTCGGATTGTTTATTTTTTTTCAAAGTGATCGAGGGGCCGGCACGTTTCTTTTATTTCTCCATTTGTTAGGTCTATATATATAGATTGTTTATACATTTTTAACTTTTTTATGGCGGTCATCGAACTTTGAAAAAAACTTCAGTTAATGTGACGGCGCATTCATATTTGGAGAATGTGTCGGATTGTTTATTTTTTTTTCAAAGTGATCGAGGGGCCGGCACGTTTTTTTTATTTCTCCATTTGTTAGACCTGTATGTCTAGATTGTTTATAAATTTTTAACTTTTTTATGGAGGTCATCGAACTTTGAAAAAAACTTCAGTTAATGTGACGGCGCATTCATATTTGGAGAATGTGTCGGATTGTTTATTTTTTTTCAAAGTGATCAAGGGGCCGGCACGTTTTTTTATTTCTCCATTTGTTAGGCCTGTATATCTAGATTGTTTTTGAATTTTTTACTTTTTCGAGACGGACATCGAATATCGTAAAAAACGTTAGTAAGTGTGCCCGCGCACCTCTTCATGGTGGATGGGGCGGCCAAGTTTTTAATTTTTTTTTAAATGATCTAGGGGCCGGAACGTTTTTTTTATTTTTTGTGTTAGTAGGTCTAAGTATGTAGAAAAATTACATGTTTTCAGCATTTTCTTATCTGTCATCGAAGCTAGCGAAAAAGGAGATTTTATTTTAATATAGTGTGAAAAATTGTAGGGGGTTGAAATTTTGGGGTGAGGGAGGTTTATGTGTATTCTTTAGTAGTAACCCCACCCTGCTTATAGAAGGTTTCTGGAAAATGTACATTTTTGTGGCAAAAAATGAATTTTAAAATCTATTGCTGAAATCTATTGCTAACTTCACACCCGTCCAAGTATCCCCTATCTTGCCACACTAAATTAAGTTTTAGGCTGATCCCCCGGCGTGTGGTGAATTTTTTCCCTCGTGAGTCGCTGAAAACTCGAACAATTTAACGATGATTTGGAGTATTTTTGTTATTTAGTTTTTATAGAATATTTAAAAGTTATCCAAACATATTTTATATCATATAAAACAGAATAAAAATATAATTAAATGGCACTAATTAAAAACAAATGCTGATATAGCTTTAAGGTATTAAAATTTGAATCCTGTAAAAAATTCAAATCAATTTATGATTTTGAATGGGTCACAAACACTAAATGTATAGTATATGATAGTCCCAAGTGCAAATTAAAAAATATAAATATAAAGTACAATATTTTACGTTATATAATTGAAAATAATAAAAATATCACTAAAACACAAAACTCATACCTGAAAAACTCAAAACTATTTAAAAAAATGTAAATCTCAATTTCTAAAAATAATCTGCTCAATATGCTGCTGGTCAATTCAGACCCCCTTATTTCAGCGAAGAGGTCAACTAAAATAATAAACAAAAAGCCATTACCATCCGAAGCGCGAAAAATAATTGTTGCCGAATCAGATATTGGTGAAAACGAAGAAGAACTTTATTTGGATGATGATTCGCAATGAGGAATTATATTATTAAACCATAAATTATTAATTTTGAATTTCTGGCGGGCCACCAGAGTTTGTGTTAGCCTATGGGAGCCAACTACGTCCACCAATTCAATAAATTAATTCAAAATGACGCCAAAATAATATTTTATGTAGTCTCCGACTTAATAAAAATATATATGAGAATATAATTTTAATATTTACTTAATAACGATTAACGTTTAATTTTTCGCCAGATACAGAATTATTCAGGTCCTGTAGGATTCATCCTGAGCGGTTTACAAGCATTACCGCGCACATTAGAGTAAGGTAAAATTCCAGTTATTCCTAGTTTTCATAAAAATAAATTCAATTATTAATTTTATGAATGTTTTTACCTGATATTAAAAAAAAATAACTCCTTCCAGGGTGGAATTCCTTCAAAGATAAGTGATATGCGGGAGGTTAGGGATCACGTTAGAGAACAGTGTGCCACTTGAAATTTCAGTCAATTTAAGGGTCTTTTAAAAGTATAATTATATAAAGAAATAGTTACTAATACTACTCACTTTTTATAGCAATAAAAAAATATGGGAGTAAAAAATATGCTCCATCGTCGAATTGTTTGATTTTTCAGCGACTAGCAAAGGAAAAAAATCACCACACGCCGGGGGGGATGAACCTAAAAGTGAATTTGAATCATATACTATACATTTAGCCACTTGATATTTTATATAAATGATTGTAACCCATTCAAAATCATAAATTGATTTAATTTTTTTACAGAGTTCAAATTTTTATGCCGTAAAACTATATCAGACATTTTTTTTTAATTGGTGTCATTAAATTATATTTCTCTTCTATTTTATGTAATATAAAATACATTCGGATAACTTTTCAATGTTCTATAACAAAATATACTCCAAATTATCGTTGAATTGTCCGATTTTTCGGCGTCTTGCGAGAGAAAAAAAATCACTACACCCGAGGTGGGATCAACCTGAAGGTGAATTTGGTATAAAAAGATAGAGGACACTTGGGGCTATCAAATAGTGTAAATTGGGCGACACGATTTTTCATATAAGCAACTTTTACTCTTTTAAAATCCGAAATTTGATTTAAATTTCTACAAATTTCAAACTGTTTTATCTTAAAACTTTATCAGACATTCTTTTTTGTAATTAGTACCAATAAATCGTGTTTTTATTTAGTTTTACGTGATATAAAATTCATTCGGAAAACATTTCAAAATGCGATAAAAATAATATTTATTTCCGGCGCAATTTTTGCTTGAAACTCATCAGTTAAAAACAGTCTACTTGAATGCCCGAATACACCATAATGGTTTAGCATTATGACTCAAAAATTTAAATTTAGGGGGTTTATAACTGTTGGGAACATGAATCCGTTATTATAATTTTTTTAACCGACTTTATTTTTGCACGATTTTCGACCCGCTTGGCCATATTTCTCGCGTTTCCGGTCACTGTGCGCCGTGGAAAACTTAGGAACAGAATGACCGGACGCATGAATTTACCCGGCCATATTTTAAACAACACAACATACACAAAGGAAAGGTTGTAATTTATTATATTTTCACTTTGTTTGCAAAACGAATATCACGGAAGAAACAGCGAGAGTATAATGTATGTTTTATTCGCGGCGTAAAGAGCCGCTTCAGTCGGAGTGTTAATTCGGTGTGGATTTTTAATTGACGTCGATCGATGACACGAGAAACGAGAAACAAATGTAAACAAAATCTTAAATTTCGGTAAACATTAAGCAAGTACGTTGCATTATTCTATCAGCTTAAATTGGTTACAACTTACTTGAAAATAGTTTGTTTATTGCACCCTTAGCAACTTATTTCTGGAGGTGTGTAAGTGATATTCTTGATTTAATATGTTTTAAAATTAACTATTGAAATCACCGTAGAAATGCGTATGTCAAATATTACATTCGTTCGAAACAAAACACTGCTGTCAGTGCTGCCACATGTTAAAAGATAAAACTCACCATGTTTAAGTATATATTTTATTTTAGAAATAAATCCTTAACTAAAACCTAAGTTCTTTTTCCCCGTACTTTGTGAGGAAGAAAGTAAAAAGAGCTGTTCAGCATGAATTAAAATCTGTTGTTTGTTTAACACGTTCGCTACCACCGACGCGCTAGCGTCCAACTTTGCGTATTTGCAATCCCAATTGTAGTGCCAGCGAACGTGTTAAGAAAATATTAATAAGTAATGATTTTTGTAGAATAAAATATGTCATAATTAGGCTATATTTTTCTATTATTAAAAATTGTTTAATTCAATTTCTGACTGTATATAATATAAATGTAATAATAAATAATAATAAATTTAATAAATGTTTTCACTAACATAATTTTGAAATGAGCTCCGATTTTCTAAATTTACAGATTTTACGTTAAAATCCTGAAAAATATCTAATACTTAATTTTTCTTTTATGAAGTTTATTTAACAAATGTTTGTAAGAAATTTCACTCAAACCCAATATACCAAGGTTTTGATTTTAGAAATTTTTAAGAAGTTTTACAACCTAATTTAGAATTTATTTATGATTTTATACGGTATTTTTTCAAGTAAAAATAATAAATTGTTTAATAAAATTAGTCGCAAATGTTTTGTCTTAGTGAATTTTAAAGAAATTTGTATCAACCTAATTTCGAAATATGCGAGTTGTGATTTTCTAAATTTTGGAAAGTGAAATTTTACTTTAAAATTTTCACAATTGCTTAAACTTTAAAGACAATTTAATGAAATTTTATTCTAACCTAATTTTGAAATAAGTTTGGTTAAGTACTATTCCTCAAAATTATTATTAAAATGTTTACAAATGTTAAGGTCCACTCTATACATTTTTAATAAAATTCACTAATTTTACTAATGTATTAGCTTAAAAGAACTTTTAAGAGCATTTACTCTAATCCAGTTTCAAACTGGTTATGATAATTTAAATATGGAAAAGTAATATTTCACGTGATAAATTTTAACATTTTTAAAAGTATATCAATAAGCCTTACTATTTAAAAACAGACTTTTAAAGACTTATTTTACAAAGAAGTTGAATATTTATATACTGCACGAATGTTTAATCTCTGAACATGCTAATTGCGAGCATGTAAAATTATGTATGTTCAATTTAAAAAACACACTTCAATCGCATTGTGCGTTGACAGTTCGCAACGTTCGAACAGTAAAGCTTTGTGTGTTGCCTATAGTGGTACTAATTTGAATGTTTAACGTACTTCAAATGGGTACCCCGTTAAGAGTAAGGAGTTACTGTGCCCCACAGAAAGAAATTCAATTCAATTCAACGGCAAAAATGCAACAGATTACAATATTCACAAATGGGAATAATAAATAATTTACAACAAATGTTAGCAGTGTCCTTCTTTTTGTTCTAAACAACAAACAATAACCCACACAATTCCTAGAAGCTGCGTCAAAGTTTTTTTTAGAAAAGTATGATTTATTTTATTACAGGCTGTAAGTATTTTCTATTTTAATTCTTCTGTAAAAATCATTCGGTGATAAATCAACTGACCGTGGAGGCCAATGCACCAAATTTGTCAATCTAGCGACCAGGAAATATTTGGTGAAGATAACAAGTAATACTCCTGGTAGAATCCATTTCAAACATCGCATTATCAATATTCAATGTTTCGATTTCGAGTATAATGCGTTAAGCAGTTCTAAATATTTACTTTCATTGAGATTTCCCTCAATTCATAAGGAAACAATTCCTGTCCAGACGTTAATTTTTTCGGGATTCTGGGTATGGGTCAAGTTTTGCATTTGATCGTTTATGGATGATACGAAATATGGAAGTTTGATTTGTATGTAGGGTTGTTTGAAGGGTGAATGGAATGGATACCCATTTACATAGCTATTTATTTAAAAAGTTGCTTCCACTGTAAAATTTCTTAATTTTCATTTATTAACTTAAATAATGTTATACAAAAATGCATTCTTTTGATTTTATCTTCTTCAAAAAGTTGCTGATTGGAAAGGTTTGTATTTAAATTTTATCAAAGTTTTACCCACGAACGTAGATTCCAAATTCTTCAGATAAAATTCGAAGAGATGTGATTGGGTTTTTCTTAATACCAGAATATTTAACTCCATCTCTTCAAGTAAATCATGGCAAGTTCTTTTCCGTTTATTGTGTCCCAGCCTTGGGTCTCTAATGTTTCAAGAATATTATGAACCATTCTAATCGATGGAATTTGCCGATCAGAATATTTAACATCAAGTAGATTTATTACAATCCGCAAACTATTTTTTGTTAAAATATCAATGTGGAATATATCGAATAGAAACGTAATTACTACTTTCTTAGAATTAAAAATATAATAAAAGCAAAATGTTAAGATTTAAAATCAATTATACGTTAAGAATAGTAATATGAAATACATAATTATTTTACTAAATGAAAAGACAGTTTAAAGCAGGCCCCGGCAAATGGCGGCAAATCCCGCACGCGCCGAATTTATATCCGGCCCGTTAAGCATTTTATAAATTTCTTTAATAAAAAAAAATGTATAAATAAAAAAAAATATTTGAAGTTGGTTTTGTGATCGTGTCCTGCCAAAATATTACTTCAACAAGAAAGCAATTACAAATTTTTCTATTCTATATATATAGTAACCGTAGTGAAAGATCTTCATTTAAACATAAACAAACCCACAAATAATCCCGAAAGCACGCCTAGGCAAAATCTAATCGTTGAAAGCATACCGAATTCCAATTTAATATTAAAGCTCCAGTGTAATAATAATTTAAAATGTTTGTATCGTAGTGAAATATGGCCCATTTTATAAATGATTGGAGTCTGATTTGAAAACATTTTCCCAAAAAATGTTCTTTATTTTTGGATCAACGTACATTCGCGAAAAAATATTAAATTATAACAAAAACAGGTTAAGAACCTGTATTAGTGATAAACATTTAACGGTAGGTAATAGCTCGCCGGGTTTAAAGAATGTCCGTTATGAACGCTAGTATCGTTGATAGTCTCTTTCATCTAACTTCAATATTCAAGGAATTTCTCACTGGGCGCTGAAGTGTAGAAACAGATCTCTGATCCTTTTCTAGTTTATTAGGAGCAATAAAATATGAAATTGGCCTGGTAACTGACTCGCTTTTGCCTGTTTTGGTGGAGTACCTGCTAGCTGACTCGGATTTGCCTGATTTGGTGGGTGAAAAATAAATCGTCGCATTAGAGAATTTCGCTCGATCACGATCGAATTATCCGACACCTGCCAAAATTATTGGTAGTACTCATTCTTTTTGAAATAATATTCTTTCAATACTTATTTTTTTGTGAATTCGTGAATTGATAAATAAAAAACCCAGTTTTTTTTCAATTCATTTAGTTGTTACTTTTCAGAGTCTATAATAAATTTCAATTTACTACTTAATGGGATCATTCGAATGGTGGTAATCGATTCATCTGATTATGAAAATAATCGATTATCTCGAAAACTTATTTTTATAATTCGAATCATCATTCGCACCGATGGGTGCTAGATTATTCATTCGAGTGAATAATCAAGCACCGATCATTCAAATGATTCATTCGAATAAATTATTTTAAACCTAAAAAGGAATTGGGATAATTTGAAGGAGCATTCAAATGATTATTCGAACATCATTATATAAATCTATACTCGAATATATATCATTCGAAACTTAACTTTTAATTGAACGATTTTAACGAATTTACACCAATATTGTTTACAGCTGTTAGGTTTTTAGTGAAATGTAATACAAACTGGAAATAAATAAAAAAATTGTGTATACACTAAGAAACTAGATAAAAGTTAGAAGTGTGTATATGTCGGTCGTATTCAAATTATAATCAAAAGTATTTGAGTCACAATAGTTCGAGTGATCATTTGAATATATCTATACCATTCGCAAAATAAAAATATTCGATTCACGACTATTCGAACTGTTACTCGAACTATTATTCGAATGATCATTCGAATGAATAATCGAGTACTGATCAAACGAATTATCATTCGAATAATCCATTTGAATGAATAATCGAATTTCGGATCATTTGAATGAATAATCTGATCACTCGAATGATCCGTTGAATGCTCATTCGAATAATCACTAGAATGATCACTCGAATGATCACTCGAGTGATCATTTGAATATATCTATACCATTCGCAAAATAAATATATTCGATTCACGACTATTCAAACTGTTACTCGAACTATTATTCGAATGAATAATCAAGTACCGAAATTATAAAAATAAGTTCTCAACAGTAATCTAACGAGTGCCTATGATTATGCCGGCAATTATTAGCGGCAGGATCACAATTGCTTGTTGCGACGTGTATTAATCTGCGCCACAATAATTTACGTGAAAATGAGCTTACCAAGATTTTGAGAAATGCCTATGAATACTATTACTGATGAAAGCACTAACACATTACCCGAAAATACAAACAGATCGAATTCAGGGGCAAACTCTTTAAAAGTCCGACAATAACTGACGTTTTATACGTTATAGAAAATATAGTAACGCGTTGCTAGGCAATACCAACATGATAGATTATCTGATTAGATACCACCCAGGGTGAAATTGCCATGCATAACATGCAGCGTGGTCTGTTACGCATCGTAATTAGAATTTTATTGGCTCATCTCATCAACGTTATTCGATTTCATTGGTTAATAAGTAAATGAGGGCAATTGTCGAGATAATCGATTATTTTCATAATCAAATGAATCGATTATCATAATTCGAATGATCCCATCACTATTTCAAACCCCTTCTAATGCGGGAATCAATTAGTTCAGGAAGTGCATGTTTTTCCCAAAACTTGTTTAATTTTTTTTTAATATGTCGCAACAAAACAGTTGATCTTTTTTAATTTGAATTAATTCAATATCGACATCGGTATAAAAAAAATATACCTCATACCTCCAGATGGCCCTGAATTTGGTACATATAGTGACGTTCTTTTTTAATTGCAACTGTCCGCCTGAATTTTCGTAGACCCACAATTTTTTATTGCGTTTGAATTTAATACTGTATTCTCTACCCATATTGCTTCTTCAAATACACAATTCTCAAATAACAAACTAATAATGAGTATTTATGAATTGAAGGTATTTCGCTTTTTATGACAGCCCCCAACCCCCAGCGTCTATATCGCTTTGCACTTTGTTGGGTTACGCGGGGTGGAAGGAGGCGAGAGGCTTCAGTTTGTCTATCTCGCTTTCATGTGGTTAACTCAATTATTTAACAATAGAATATTGTTATCTTGATATCATATGAAAACTACTATTATAATGTTCGGAATGACATATTACAAACATTTATTTTTCGTTCAATTAGTTAGAAAATGGCTAAAATATCATGAATTGGGAGGACAACCGATCTAAATTAATTAACATCTCCGTTATTTTTCTGTACATTATACTATTATCAACAATTATGGTAAAAATCAACTTCGTGTTTACATAACTTTTTGAAAATAACACTATAAACCTAACTTAGTTGTTAATGGAAAAATTCAGTTTTTCCAAAAATGCATACATTTATTGTACATTCCCGAATAACATATAATAAATGGAAGAATTTTGAGTAATTATAAATCACTCAAAATAATTGTTTTTTGTACTACCATTTATACTATACCATTAAGAGCGATGCTAAAAAATTAAATAACAAAACTTTCACAAAAAAAAAATCATAAGTCATGTTAAAGAGTTTCACTTTAGCCATTACTATGTATACAGATGCTCGAGGGAAGTAATGGTCGGACTTGTTGAAGAAAAGGTAAAAAAAATCGAAGAAGATTCCTCATATCAGGGAGTCCGGCCAAAAAGGACAATTAATAAATTATACAGGGTGTTTCAGAGCTCTGGGAACTGTATTTAGTAACGTATTCTTAAGTAGAATCCAATTATCTTTCAGATTGTATAAGGGTTCCCTATTCCTAATCTCAATAGTTTTCTTGTATTCGGCGATTATCATATCAAGAATAATTATTATAATCTGAAAGATAATTGGATTCTACTTGAGAATACGTTACTAAATACAGGGTGTGCCATTTGAAAAAACGAAGTTATTCAACTTTATAAGTTGGGCTTTTCTACCGCATTTTTTATCACCCAGTATTATTTTTTGTATGAAATCATGGTTGGCTTTATAGTTCGAACCTTCAACCAAATAATAGAAATGATTTTAATCGTTCAACGTCAATCACTGGGGAAAAAATAAAATTTCACCTAGACCATGCATTTCAACAAATCTTCAAATATTTCGAAAACGGCAAACAATAGGTATAGGGAGTATTGAAGTAACTCACCTTTATTTGCTCCATGTAATTCAAAAATTACAAAAAATACAGGGTGTTCCATTTAAAAAAAACATAAGTTTGGTCTGTAACTTTGTTATGAGACACCCTGTATAAATTTAAATATTTTTAGGGCGTGCAGCTCACTATTATACACAACTTTTGTATAAAACATTTTTCGAAATTTAAAAAAATAAGCACGTGATTGACCGTTCCCAGAGCTCTGAAACAACCTGTATATTTATCATAAAACATTGGCGAAAGCTAGGTATATTATAAATATATTGGGGCGGCAAAAGTTTAGAGATTTAGAGTAGTCAAACAGAAGTGATACATGTGTAAAGTAGATTTTAGGCAAGCGATCAGGCTGATTAAACTGAGATAAATAATTATTATCGATACTGTAAAATTGTGATTTTAATGGCATAGGCGTTTATTATATTACTGCTTCAGTTGCTCGTTGGTTAATGGCTAACTTTAATGTACCCAAATGTATCAAAAATCGTTCATTAGTGACCCCTGTTAATTAACGATTTTCATTAATAAACGATTTTTCATTAATGAATGATTTCTAGTTTAGCATTAAATAGGTAATTCGTGAGTGACTAATTACTTATAATTACTGGAAATGTAACTGATAACAGTGAGAAAACGATCTATAATTTGTTTCGCATGTAAATGCAAAAGTAACTCAATGTTTTGTGTTAGAAACAAATTAGCGGAGAACCGCCTTCGATTTTGTTATATAATAATATCAAAGTGTGAAACGTCAAATTTATAAAACTACTATTATGAATAGTGTAAAGTTTACATTAACACTGCCAAAAGTACTAGCCAATGGAAATAATGCAATATTAAGTTTGCTTCCGGGAAAGTGTAAACATTTTTATGAAAAAAATTACATACAATTTATTTCCTGGTGCGAGGAGAAACAGGTAAGGCGTCATTGGGAATCGACGCTATTCGCTTAATAGCAAGTTTTGTTTGGATTTTCTCTAATCTAATTTGTATCTAAACGATCAATGGAAAAATCTTGTAACCAACTCGTGTGTTAATTGGCGATTAATGATCTCAACAATTAACGAAGATGTCTAGATCATTAATCGCTATCATTAACACACTCGTTGGTTAAATAACTATTAATTGAGGTAAGTAAATTAACTCTCTAAACTTAAAGTAGCAAAACAAAAATTGTATTCAACGATTTGAAAAATTGTCACAAAACAGACAATCCAAAAATTTTGCTTCAAAAACTTAAGATCCATTAATAAACAACGTATTTATGATTTGCTATCAAAACAATTGCCATGTTTTAGGTGGTATAAACAAAAAGGTTTTCTAACAAAATAGCAACACTCCAAACTTGAATATGAAAAACGAACATTTCAGTTAACGATTAAAAAAAATATGAAAATATAATAATTAACTAAATTGCTTCAGGAGCTCGAGATGCATAAATTAACAATGCATATTTAGTTTTCCATAAAAACAATCGCCATAACCTACGTGAAACAAAACGGCAACGCTCTAATCTCGACTTGGGAAACGAAAATTGCATTTAACGATTCGAAAAATTGTAATATATTAATTAACCTAAGAATATTATTTCAAAAGCTCAAGATCCTTGCATAAATAATGCATTTATGATTTTCTTTTAAAACAATTGTCATATTCTAGATGGAAACAAAGCTTGAATTGGCAAAACGAAAATTGCAATCAGCGATTTGAGAAATTGTAAATAAATAATTAACCGTGAAATTTGTTTCGAAAGCTTAAGATTCACAAAAAAACAATGCATTTATGATTTTCAATCAATCAAAAATTTTCAATCAATCAAATACCCGTCGTCCATAACAGCCCCGAACATAAACACTTATGGAATAGTGTCAATCTTAAATAAATGAAACAAACGTCAAAGTACGATTTTCATTCACGAAATAGTACAATTGAATGCACTTCGGGCTTACTTTTCATTATCTAATAAATTCGCAAATGTGTTATTGAATTCTTTACTACAGCTAACATCTCTCCGTAAATGACAGTTGTTGTTTTTAAACAAAATTAGACAATAATAGTAATTTACGTAACAAGTTCCGAAAGTGATATTTTACGAGTCCTGGAATCCTGCGAGTTCCGTAAAATCACTTTTGGAACGAGTTACGTACAATATTTTTTCTGCAGCCGTTTCTTATGGTAAAAAAGCAAAACACACACGAATATTATATGACAAGCGCTGTCATAATTAAATACGAAGTTGATGTTTTTGTCAAGGCCGCCTACATATATACGCAAAATTGTCCCGAAAGTAACAAAAAGTGTCCCGAAAGTATAGAAATCGTTCCGAAAGTGAAACAAAATCGTCCCGAAAATAACTACTTTCGGTACGATTTGTGTAAGGCGGTACTTTTGATTTAATAAATCATACCGAAAGTTTTATTTTCGGTACGGCTGCAGAAAAAAATTACTTTTGTAACGTGTTAGGTACAATATTTTTAAGAAATCGTTCCGAAAGTGAAACAAAATCTTCCCGAAAATAACTTCATACCGAAAGTTTTATTTTCAGGTCGGCTGCAGAGAAATGTCATTTACATCGGGCTGTCACCGAAATTATGCACAAAATTATTATCCATTAATGAAAACGCTCTAGATACATTGTTATTAAATAAATTGTTGGTTTTTTACTTTCTCCGTTACGAAGTACGAGAAAGTATTGTGATCGTGATTTTTTTTTCAAAAATTTTTTTTACGGAAATATCCGTTTTGGGGTCCCTAGATGCCATTTCAACAATTTCTGGAAAAAAAAAATTGTGTCTGTGTGTGTGTGTGTCTGTGTGTGTGTGTGTGTGTGTGTCTGTGTGTGTGTGTGTCTGTCTGTGTGCGCTGTATCTCAAAAACTAATAGAGAAATTGATATGAAACTTTGAACATACGTCTTATTTGATAATCCGAAGAACTGAAAAGCTTTTAGTAAAATTTCGTACACCGGAAGTGGGTGTTTACCTTAACTGTTTTTTGTTTTTTGCCAATATTTTCTTAAATATGAAAAATATCACAAAAATATTTAAACAAACATTTAAGACAACAAAGAAATGCACATCTTTTGCTTGAAAATATTTTTCATAAAATCATTGCTGTTCGAGAAAAAAATGTATCAATAATTTTTTAATTTTTGGTTTATATTTATGAAACGATAATAGTTACAGCAAATTTATGTGAATAATAATTGTAGAGAATGCCAAAATGAACAACTTTTAAAGAATAAGTTTTTTTCTAAATCTTGTTAGTTTTTGAGTAAACCGAGTTTTTGAATTTTAAGTATAATTTTTCCATCTTTCATAATTTTGACGTTTTAAACGTCAATTTTATCCGAGTTTGCGCAACGCTCGATGTACATTTAAAATATGATCTTAATTAAAAATAAACCATGAAAACGTAAATATAAATGGCTATGATACTATCAAGTCGGAGAAAGTAACATGATGGCCACATCACCATTTTTACTTTCTCCGTTACGAAGTACGAGAAAGTATTGTGATCGTGATTTTTTTTTCAAAAATTTTTTTTACGGAAATATCCGTTTTGGGGTCCCTAGATGCCATTTCAACAATTTCTGGAAAAAAAAATTTTGTGTCTGTGTGTGTCTGTGTGTGTGTGTGTGTGTGTGTGTGTGTGTGTGTCTGTGTGTGTGTGTCTGTGTGTGTGTGTGTGTGTGTGTGTGTGTGTGTGTGTGTGTGTGTGTGTGTGTGTGTGTGTGTGTGTGTGTGTGTGTGTGTGTGTGTGTGTCTGTGTGTATGTGTGTGTGTGTGTGTCTGTGTGTGTATGTGTGTGTGTGTGTGTGTGTGTGTGTGTGTGTGTGTGTCTGTGCGCGCTGTATCTCAAAAACTAATAGACCAATTGATATGAAACTTTAAACATAAGTTTTATTTGATAATCCGAAGAACTGAAAAGCTTTTGGTAAAATTTCGTACACCGGAAGTGGGTGTTTATCTTAACTGTTTTTTGTTTTTTGCCAATATTTTCTTAAATATGAAAAATATCACAAAAACATTTAAACAAATATTGAAGACAATAAAGAAATGCGATTATTTTGTTTGAAAACATTTTTCATAAAATCATTGTTATTCGAGAAAAAAATTTATTATTTTTTTTTCATTTTTGGTATACAATTATGAAACGCTAACAGTTACAGCAAATTTATGTTAATAATAATTGTAGAGAATGCCAAAATGAACAATTTATGAAGAATAAGTTTTTTTCGAAATCTCTTTAGTTTTTGAGTAAACTGAGTTTTTGAATTTGAAGTACATTTTTCCATCTTTCATATTTTTGACGTTTTAAACGTCAGTTTTATCCGAGTCTACGAAACGTTCGATGCACACTTAAAATATGATTTAAATTGAAAATAAACCATGGAAGCGTAAATATAAATAATACCATCAAGTCGGAGAAAGTAACATGATGGCCACATCACCATTTTTTTTACTTAGGCTGAGCCATTCAGTCACACACGGCTGTAATTTTGTATTATATATTTGTATGAATAATGGAATAAATGAAGAAATGAATGTCAGACATATATGCCTTCTTCCGCCCGGGATGGAAATCGAACACACACGGCCAACACCATTAAAAAAAATGTTAACACTTTGCAATCGCACTAAAATAGTATATAATGTATCAAGGGCCGAAAATAGGCTTTAGCAACCCGCCGCTTTTAGCAACACGAGGGTTGCTAAAGGATTTCGGCATGAGTTACACTCGATATTTTTTCGCCTGCCTTAAGTAAAAACAGTGTTTCAGGAAATTTTATATCGCGCACCATTGAACTGCCACTGTCAGATTTTTGCATAGCCTGCTTATATTCCCCGGAAGGTTGTCTAGCTTATGCATATTATTTTTTCGGCCGTAGATACGCTAAATCGTAGTTTCGGCGCGATTTTTATGGCCGAAATATATGGTTTCGGTAGAGGCAGGCGAAAAAATAAACACTTATGATATTTGCATTAAAATATTTTATTCGCTACTGAAATTTATAGTTTACTAAAGACTATAGCAAGAATTCAATATAATTTATTCTATTAAATTCAACTTTTATTATTTATATGCAATCGACTATACCATAGCAAAATTGTGCTTTTTGGAATTTTAATTAATTGTAATGCCATTGCTATGTTACACTTTTATTTAAGGTCATATTCACGGATTTTTAATTTCACCGATTTCCTGTTTGTATGGAAAGTAAGAAATAAGTAATGACATTCAGTATTTTTTTCTCTAGAAGAAACATATTAACCTTTTTTCTCTAAAATAATTTGAGGAGTCAATATTTAAACATTAAGTATTTAACATGGAAATCCCTATGGTGCGTGAAGCAATTCTACACCCTACACATATCGGCAAACATATCCCGCACTTCACGAAAATTGCCACCACTTCACAATTTACGCTTTTTCTTGAATACAATACATTTTTAATGAAAAGATTTGTAAACAGGTATGAAGTAATCGAGAAATTTTACAGAAGCCAACATATCAACAGCGCATTTTTTTAATTTCATACCAACCATTACTTTCGTGAAAATGATCATCTTTGTTTCATTATTTTTTCGGGATTTTATGAATGCAAATAACATAATAGTCTTGCTATTATGCAGAAATTTTTACTCGACAAAAAATGTATCTACATGTTTTTTTCTAAATTCATCAGGGAAGATAATATTCCAATAGAAAGAAATTAACATTGAAAATCTTACGTTCCGTTTTGTTTATCTACACAAAAAAATTCCCGTAAATTATGTTTAAATCTTTAAATCTTCAATATATACTAAAGCTGTGTGCTTTCAGAAATTAAAATAGGAACAATATCGAAATTCTCAATAATAGCTTAAATAAGTCTTCATTGGACGAACTGTAGAAGGAAATACTACTAGACAGAACTTTACCCACGGTAACGCTTTCTTATTGATGTGTGTTGGATTCTCATCAGAGCCTACATGAATCTAAAGATATTAAATCGGGCGCAAGTTACCTTCACGTGATTTGTGGTTCAACCCGCGATAATTTCACGTGATACGAATTGAATAGAATTTATTAACTAACCTGGACTGTTGGGTTCTGAATTATCGTTGCTGCCGTTGGGTGTGCTGTTAAAGTTGGTGTTGCTGGCCCTTTGCTGGAGATCACTATTCTGAGGCGCGACGACTCCTGCAGCGGTCGCGGCCGCCGTCGCGGCGGCGGCGGCGTCGGGATGCGGCGCGGGGAAAAGTAATCCAAGCTCCCTCGCCTCGTTCTCTTCCTGAGCTTGCTGCCTCCGGAGGGCCACCTGAGCTGCCATCACCCGCTGGCGCTCCGCAATGAGGGTGCACTTGGCGCAGGCACAGTCCCGCCACCGGCAGTACCTCTTGTGCCCCTTGAGCGCGCTTACAACCCCGTGATTCCTACACCGGGCACACTTGGGCGTCCGTTGATAACGTTCCGAAGCCCTTAGGAAGAATGCCGGTGGTATAGCTCCCAAAACCGGGTGCTGAGACATGAGGGCGGACATATCGACGCCGCTTCCTGGAAGACCCATCTCCTTTCGAACTCTGAAGTACACTGATAGTGGAATCTGGCGGCTCTTAGACCGTTAGTTCCGGTCGTCCCACTATGACAGTATGACAGTAACTAAACCTTACGGTGTTATTCGCGTTGGTAACTGTAGGCGCTCGCGCTCGTACAGTGCGCCAATCCGCAACTAGCTCCGCCTCTTTCAGACGTGACGTTACGGGCAATGCACCGCCCCTATCTGAAGAATACTGTATTAGAAGTGACACCAGCTCAGGCTGCACATTTGCGCCAAGAGGAGAGGGGGCGAGAGGGGCGAAGCCGGCCCTTTAGCCCTTCGGCCCCATCCCAACAACGCTATATACAAGTATATTATAAAGCTATTATGGCCCACCCCATTCACAGCATACACCACAGGCACAGATCGTATGTTAATACGACTCCCGAGCCATTGTGCCACATATAGGGGGCCATAATGTAATTATTATTGTATAAATATATACTTCACTATTAAACTATTCACATCCCATTGTTGAGTGAATTACTCCGGATTGAATACACCGTGTCATTTTTATTTTCACTCCACCGCATTTACATTTCATTCAATCCTTAATCCTAAATACCACTCCATATTCAAACAAAATTATTTCAACTCTACATGATAATTACATAGACCAGTTGGCCGCCTACGCTCAAATACATTTTGTTCACGAAAATGTTATAATGTGCGCTTTTTGGGTTATTTTGGGTGATTTTAACTTGCCAACTCTGCACTCATATAATACATGTGGCGTGGGATGCAATCAACAATTAGTGACGTATAATAACTTTTTTTTTATTTAATAACTTACAGCAGGCATGTCAAACACGCGGCCCGCGGGCCGCATGCGGCCCGCTTACAAGTTGTCTGCGGCCCGGCAAAGTTGGTATCAAATATTTAAAAAAAAATTATATACAAGGTAAAAATAATTATTTTTTGTTTGGTTTCAATTGTAGTTTTTTTGGTAATGCGGCCCGCGGCTTGTGTGTAATACTTAATGTGGCTCTTGGTGGTAAACGAGTTTGACATGCCTGCTCTAAAGACTTCAAAACGGATATTTCCGTCAAAAAAATTGAAAAAAATTTCACAATCACAATAGAGACACGCACACAATTTTTTTTCCCAGAAATATTTAAAATGGACTTTAGGGACCGCAAAACGGATATTTCCGTTGAAAAATTTTTGAAAACATTTTCACGGTCACAATACAAAAACACCCATAATTCTTTTTCCAGAAATATCTGAAATGGAATAGAAAATTGAAGAATTTTTCACAATTACAATGCAGACACACATAATTTTTCTTTTCAAGAAATATTTGAAATGGACTCTAGGGACATCAAAACGGATACCTCCGTTAAAAAAAAATTTCGACAAAATTTTCACGGTTAGAATACATACACGCATAATTTTTTTTCTAGAAATATTTGGAATGGACTATTCTAGTGACCTCAAAACAGATATTTCCGTTTAAAAATTTTTTGGAAAAACTTTCACGCTCACATTATGTACACACACAGACACATACACACCACATTTTTTTCCAGAAATATTTGAAATGTACTATAGGGACCTCAAAACAGATATTCCCGTTAAAAAAAAAATTGCAAAAATTTCACGGTCACAGTGCAGACACACAATTTTTTTTTCCAGAAATATTTAAAATGTACACCAGGGACCTCAAAACAGATATTTCCGTTAAACAAAAATTGAAAGAATTTTCACAATCACAATACAGACACACACACAATTTTTCTTTCCCAGAAATATTTGAAATGGACTCTAGAGACTTCAAAACAGATATTTCCGTAAAAAAAATTTGAAAAAATTTTCACAGTCACAATAGAGACACTCACACACACAATTTTTTTTCCAGAAATATTTGAAATGGACTCTAGAGAACTCAAAACGAATATTTCCGTTAAAAAAATGTTTGGAAAAAATTTCACGGTAACAATAACAGATACACACACAATTATGTCTTCCAGAAATATTTGAAATGGACTCTGGGGACCTCAAAACGGATATTTCCGTTAAAATAATTTTTGACAAAATTTTCACGGTCACAGTGTAGACACACATAATTTTTTTTCCAGAAATATTTGAAATGGACTCAGGGACATCAAAACGGATATTTCCGTTAAAAAAATTTTGAAGAAAATTTCACGATCACAATACAGACACAAAATTTTTCTTTTCCAGAAATATTTGAAATAGACTTTAGAGACTTCAAAACAGATATTTCCGTAAAAAAAATTTGAAAAAATTTTCACAGTCACAATAGAGACACTCACACACACAATTTTTTTTCCAGAAATATTTGAAATGGACTCTAGAGAACTCAAAACGAATATTTCCGTTAAAAAAATGTTTGGAAAAAATTTCACGGTAACAATACAGACACACATACAATTTTTACAGACACACATACAATTTTTCTTTTGCAGAAACATTTGAAATAGACTCTAGAGACCCGAAAACGGATATTTCCGTTAAAAAAATTTTGAAAACATTTTTACGATCACAATACAGAAAAATAGACTCAAGAGGCTAGGGCTAGGGGTTAAAAAAAAAATTAAAGAAATTTTCATGATCATAATACAGACACACACACAATTTTTCTTTTCCAGAAATATTTGAAATGGACTCTAGAAACCTCAAAACGCACATTTCCGTGAAAAAAAATTTGAAAATATTTTTGCGATCACAATACAGATACACACACAATTTTTCTTTTCCCGAAATATTTGAAATGGACTCTAGAGACCTCAAAACGGATATTTCCGTGAAAAAAATTTTGAAAAAATTTTTGCGATCACAATACAGATCCACACACACAATTTTTCTTTTCCAGAAATATTTGAAATGAACTATAGAGACCTCAAAACGAATATTTCCACAAAAAAAAATTTGCAAAAATTTTCACAATCACATTAGAGACACAGAGAAACAGATACATTTTTTTTTCCCAGAAATATTTGAAATAGACTCTAGGGACCTCAAAACGGATATTTCCGTAAAAAAAAATTCACGGTCACAATACAGATACACATATTTTTTTTTTCCAGAAATATTTGAAATGGACTCTAGGACATCAAAACAGATATTTCCGTTAAAAAAAAAATCTGAAAAATTTTTCACAGGCACACACACAATTTTTTTTCCAGAAATATTTGAAATGGACTCTATGGACCTGAAAACGGATATTTCTGTTAAAAACAAATTTGACAAAATTTTCACGGTCACGATACAGACACATAATTTTTTTTTTCTACGACCGATATAAAAAGCAGGCGTTTGCGCTTGCGTTTGTCAACGCAAAGTAGACGTTTCCCGAGGAGCGAGCGACAAAGTACTTTGCCGCGCGTTGCCTATAGCAACGCGTGGCAAAGTATTCACAACGACTATCTAAACGTCACTTTTCACAATTTTTATTGACCCGTTACCATGGATACGACATTCCATGGCTGACCACGGTATAACAGACTGAAAATAAGCACACGCCACAGTCATGTATTATATATTTAATTATATTTATGTTTCTTTTTCAAAGCGGTCGTAGAAATTTTTTTATGTATAGTGCGAGCGCAAAGCTCATTGCCGCTTTCGAGAGGTTTCCGAAACTTCCTCTCTCAAGCGACAATGTATCACTTTGCGCTCTTACCATACAAATTACTATTTCCAGTAATATTTGAAATGGACTCTTAGAGACTTCAAAACGGATATTTCCGTTAAAAAAATTTCCCGATCACAATACAGACATACAAAATTTTTCTTTTACAGAAATATTTGAAATGGACTCTGGAGCAGGCATGTCAAACACGCGTCCCGGCAAGGTTGGTATCAAATATTAAAAAAGAAAAATTATAAACAAATAATTATTTTTTATTTGATTTCAATTGTAGTTTTTTTTTGTAATGCGGCCCGCGGCTTGTATGTAATACTTGATGTGGCCCTTGGTGGTAAATGAGTTTGACATGCCTGACTTACAGCAACATTACACCTTGTTAAATAAGAATTCAAGAATATTAGATCTTATAATTTCATCTCCTAAAGTGAATTATAATATTCAACAGATTTTAGGTTTAGTAAAAGAAGATCCACATCATCCTTCATTACACTGTGAATTGAAACTCATTATTGATACCAATACTAAATTTAGACCAAATTCAACATATTTATCATATGATTTTTCAAGAGCAGACCTTAGAATATTATATAACGAGATTTCTTTAATAAATTGGAACACAGTTTTGAGTTTAAGTGATCCAGTGGAAGCATGCAATATTTTTTATGAATTGTTTAATAAGGTATTAAATAATTGTGTGCCGTTACGCATCAATACAGTTCAACATAAATTTCCTCCCTGGTTCAGCCTTACATTAAAGAACGTTCTTTCTAAAATGTATAAAAGGTATAAATTAAATTATTTAAAATAGGCCGATTGCGAACAGAAATCCATAACTTAATAAAAAGTGATCATAAATCTTACATTGAACGAATGGAACACAATATTTTACGGGAACCGAAAAAACTGTTTTCTTATATTAACACAAAAAGAATACTATACCTCATTTAATAACCAGGCGGACTAAATCAAATGATTGCCGCCAAAATACGTTGTTGTGATTGGCCAAAGGGGCGCCGTTTTTACACAGGTCCAAATTGCATAAAACAGTAATGGCCGTTGTTATGATCAGCTGATCGCTCGCTGTTCCTTGTGTCCCACCGATTCCAAGCGTTTCGGCTCAGTTTCTGTGTTTTTAGTCAGTTATTTCTTCCGTTGATCGTGTAAGAATGGATTCCTCTCATCCCGCGATTTTCTTGGAAATAGTTATTTTATTTTTAAGTATGGATATATGCCGGCACAAGTTTGGTGTCATTTTCGCCCTCCAAGAAACGGAAATGCTTGGATTTTGGAGCATTAACGCTCGAGGAAAACCAATCTAAAATTATCTTATATAAAACTTTAATGCGAGTGGCTTCAAAACCTACTGCCGTCGTACACAAAATTGTCGATTCATTAGGTAAGTGTGGCGCAAGTTATTACAATATGGAATAAAATCATAAACATACATTATATTTAGGATTGGCTTGAAGTATGGAGTTTCACACAATTAGTGAGTGTACGGAGATTGGGGCAGTAACAAGTCCTAAACGTTTTGAAGGACTTCCAGCGACCGAAGATATCTACAATGAAAGCAGCAAACATTTTGTGTGCGGAGAATTTTTCTTTAAAAATGAAATTGCTACATTGAATTAAATATTAATTGAATTAAAGAATAGAGATGACTTGCCAAACATTGTATACATTAATGAAAGAGATTTATTTTAAGTAAGTTATTATACGTTTTTAAATAGCAAATTGATTTAATTTAATAAAATTCTATTACACGACAATCTAGTATTTATATTTCAAACCTTTTACAGAATCATATGTATTTTTGAAATATACCTAATACTTCAATCCACTTTATATGTAAATAAATATATGTACAACTTGACTTTTTCAGTGTGCCCCTAAATTCTTAAGAGGGTCTCGTACTTATTTTAATATTATACACTATATCATTGACTATATAATCAAGAAAGTTTGCCTAGAATTAATTTATATGTTGATATAATTGTTGAATTAATGCTATGAATAAAAGAATTTGAAATAATTTTATTTTTACCGCCAAAACATGTCTGGTTACTTTTCTGGTGACTTTTTATAGTGTAAATATGACTTTCGCATTTAGTCCGCCTGGTTATTAAATGAGGTATAGTAGAATTCCAGGCAGTATGATATATGAAGGGGTTGATATAACCGATCCTAAAAAAATTGTTGACTGTTTTGCTACTTACTTTAGCAGTGTTTACCCTAAATCTAATGCAACGAGTACTGTGCAGATTTCTTCATCTAGAGTTGACAGAGTGACCTTCTGTTTGGGGGTGCGAGTGTGTTGACTATTTCTTCAAATGTCTGAAATAGTCAACACTGAAAATGTCATGAATTTCAAAACTGACACCGATGGGCTGAGCACCATTTACTCGAACCTTCTTAGTTGCAAAAAAGAATTGCCGTTGCATCTGGATGAATCTGGCTAGCATCCATTGTTACCGTCCCTCATTTTCACAAATTCTCCCAAAATTAAATTTCGGCCCAACCTTTCAAAATTCATTTTATATAAAACATCAAATTACATCCACTTTAACCCTTGCTCTGTACTCAATCCAAAAAAAAATTCACAGATAATTATTACAGATTAATTGTGCTCTCGGGCAACGACATCCCCCTTTTCTTCTTTTTCATTCATCATCAAATACTATTAATCCAACAATTCATAGTCAGTAAGTTCGGCTCTCTATAAAGGTCACTCTATGTTATTTCCAGCCATTACACTGTTCTATTTTACTGCTTATCCACAGAAAAAATTTCAATATGTAGAGTCAATATTTAAATTCAATAGTTTAAACTCGCTCCACCGGTTGCGAAATGATGCTTCCGTACTACCATTCAATTTAGTTGTTAAATTTCCCTGGGTTGTTTGCCCTGTTGAGAAGAATGCCAAAATTAAATTTCGGCCCAACCTTTCAAAATTCATTTTATATAAAACATCAAATTACATCCACTTTAACCCTTGCTCTGTACTCAATCCAAAAAAAAATTCACAGATAATTATTACAGATTAATTGTGCTCTCGGGCAACGACATCCCCCTTTTCTTCTTTTTCATTCATCATCAAATACTATTAATCCAACAATTCATAGTCAGTAAGTTCGGCTCTCTATAAAGGTCACTCTATGTTATTTCCAGCCATTACACTGTTCTATTTTACTGCTTATCCACAGAAAAAATTTCAATATGTAGAGTCAATATTTAAATTCAATAGTTTAAACTCGCTCCACCGGTTGCGAAATGATGCTTCCGTACTACCATTCAATTTAGTTGTTAAATTTCCCTGGGTTGTTTGCCCTGTTGAGAAGAATGCCGGTTTTGGAGTAGCTGCATTGACGTTGGCTCCACGTGACACGTCGATTTTCCGTTGCTATATTCAATTCCATCGGCTCTCGGAACCGACAAAATCCCCACTCTGATATGGCATCCATCTTGTTTCAATTACCATGTTAATGAATTAAATGTTTTAATCTGTTCTCACCGTAATGTTATTCATCATCCATCACTATCCCTTGTGCTTCTATGTAATTGCTTTAAAATGTTACCAATATTCACGGTTGCTAGTTTTACTAAAAACTCACTATTTAGTAAGTATAACACCAAAAATTGTAGGTTATGTTAACCAATACCACGTTTTGTTGATCGATTCAATTAGAGCCCTGATGAAGGTGTAAAAAAACGGCGAAATATTGGCAGTAAATAACAAGAGTTTTCCTACCAGACCCAAGCCGCACACCCGTGACCTAAATTCGGTTTTCTAACTATAACGGCTGTTATACCCCTTCGTTGGTTTTTTAAATCTATAGAAAACGCGGGCAAATTCGTACAAAATATGCCAACAAAACATTGCAAACTGTGATAAATATTGAACATATGATATAACGGAGATTTGGAAAAATGTAAAGTGTTAGGTTTATTGTAATAAAAAGTTAATGAGTGGCGTGTAAAAAATTTTGGAACATTAAAAAGTTGAAGATTGAGAAAAAATAAATTGTCGACGTAATAATGGATATATTTATACACTGTGTACATAAAGTAAGGAATAAATTCGATTAAAATTCATGGCATTTTCTTTCAGAAAAATGCTCGGACACTTTTTAACGCGATTTTTTTGACATAAAATTCAAATTTACAGGGTGTCCCAAAATTGAGATACGACCCCTAAGTTAAAATTTTCAAATGCGAACCCCCATTTTTTGTTGCATTTATGGATTCATTTAGTCATGTAACATACCCCATGCCGATATTCAGCTGTTTTCGAAGAAATGGCGTTTAAAAAAGTACTACTACTATTTTATTTCTCGTAAAAGATAACATGGTTTCATCGAAACATTGGAATTAATAAGGAAAAATAATTTAATTAAGTAAATAATGATTTTTGCTTATTAATTCCAATATTTTGATGAAACCGTGGTATCTTTTACCAGAAATAAAATAGTAGTAGTACTTTTCTAAATGACATTTCTTCGAAAACAGCTGAATATCGACATGGGGTACGCTACATAAAAAATACTCAGAATTTTACGTAGAATCCATAAATGCAACAAAAAATGGGGGTTCACGTTTGAAAATTTTAATTTAGGGGTCGTATCTCGATTTTGGGACACCCATTTGAATTTTGAATTTTATCTAAAAAAAATGCGCGTTAAAAAATAATAATACACGTGTCAGAGCATTTTTCTGAAAGAAAATGCCCTGAATTTTAATCGAATTTATTCCTTACTTTATGTACACAGTGAAAATATATCTGTGCCGTTATAACATAGAAGGTATTGAAAATTCACTAAGTAGCATATCATAATTAATAGAGTATGGTGGATATACCCCATACTTAAAATAATATAAATACTTAAGAATTTTTTTCTGTACTCTCTCGAGAGTATTAATATGTACTGCATAACTTAGACTCCAGACAAGTGCACAATAATTAAGTTTACTGAGAATAAAAGAATTAACCAAAGTAATTATAGTTTGAACATTCTTAAATTTCTTGCAACTACGTATAATAAAACCCAGCATTTTCAATGACGATTAAACAGTATTATTTAAATGAGGTACAAAAGTTAGTCGTTGATCAAAAATAACACCCAGATCAGTTATTTCTGAGACCCTACTAACTGTTATACTATTGATTGTGTAATCAAACACTACAGGATTTAACTTGCGATTAAAGGATAATACATTACATTTTTTAGTATTGATCTTAAGGGCGTGTTGTTGACATCATAAATATAATCTATTAATATTATTTTGTAGATGGATACAGTCAGATAATGAAGAAATTGTTTTATATAATTTAATGTCGTCCGCATACATTAAGAACTCACAATCAATAATTTCTTAAACAGTATTAATAAAGATGGTAAAAAGTAAGGGCCCAAGGTTAGACTTTACGACAGTAATTATATTGCCATTGATGTTATATTTATTTAAATCTAATATATAAAATTTTCGTGTCACAGTGTTTGTAACAAAACTCCTTCGAAACGGCTTGACCGATTCTTATGAAATTTTGTGGGTATATTGAGCAGGTCTGAGAATAGGACGTAAACTATTCTTAATACCCCTAAATGATAGGGGTGGTCCACCGCAAATTTTTTATTTTTATTTTTTGGACAAAATTTTTTATTTTTATTTTTTTATGATTCGGCATTAAAAAATACATACAACCCTAAATTTTCACCCTTATACCACCAACCCCTATTTTTTAATAGCGATTTTAGTACTTTAATAATTTTCTACTCTCGGCAATCGACCGCTCGATCAGTTATTCCTTTTCCATTGTTTGCGCCGACGGTTATTAATGGGTTTTAATGGGCTTTAATGGTAGATTCGTATCGATAAATGTAAATAAATAAGTAGCTGAAATTATAAAAAAATATATAAACAAAATATTAACAGCAAATGCTGCACTGAGCTCAATTGCAACACTTGCATCCGATGAACAATTAAGTCGGCTTTAAATACATAAATTGGTGATAACGACTGATTTATAATACGCGCGCCATCTCTTGGTGGTTGGAATGTCGCTCGCGGTGGTGTTACGAATTAAAATATTCTGGGGAAGATTTTGTGCGCGGTTGAGAATTTTTTTAATAATTTTGCCATTTAGTTCAAATTCGTTGATTATTAAAAAAAATTATGAATTTTTGAAGCAATAATTGCATGTTAGAGCGATCATGAATTTCAAAAGTTAAAAAAAAATATTTCAGCTGGCGATAAATGTTTTTATTAGTAACAATACACTTCTTACATTCTTTAGCTTTAATAATTTTGTTATTTAGTTCAAATCCGTTGATTATTAAAAAAGTTATGAATTTTTGAAGCAATAATTGCACGTTAAAGCGATTATGAATATTAAAAATTCTAAAAAAAATATTTCAACTGCCGATACATGTTTTTATTAGTAACAATACACTTCTTACATTCTTTAACTTTAATAATTTTGTTATTTAGTTCAAATCCGTTGATTATTAAAAAAGTTATGAATTTTTGAAGCAATAATTGCACGTTAAAGCGATTATGAATTTTAAAAATTCTAAAAAAAATATTTAAACTGGCGATACATGTTTTTATTAGTAACAATACACTTCTTACATTCTTTAGCTTTAATAATTTTGTTATTTAGTTCAAATCCGTTGATTATTAAAAAAGTTATGAATTTTTGAAGCAATAATTGCACGTTAAAGCGATCATGAATTTTAAAAATTCTAAAAAAAAAAATTCAACTGCCGATACATGTTTTTATTATTAACAATACACTTCTTACATTATTAAGTTTTAATAATTTTGTTATTTAGTTCAAATCCGTTGATTATTAAAAAAATTATGAATTTTTGAAGCAATAATTGCATGTTAGAGCGATCATGAATTTCAAAAATTAAAAAAAAAATATTTCAGCTGGCGATACATGTTTTTATTAGTAACAATACACTTCTTACATTCTTTAGCTTTAATAATTTTGTTATTTAGTTCAAATCCGTTGATTATTAAAAAAGTTATGAATTTTTGAAGCAATAATTGCACGTTAAAGCGATTATGAATATTAAAAATTCTAAAAAAAAATATTTCAACTGCCGATACATGTTTTTATTAGTAACAATACACTTCTTACATTCTTTAACTTTAATAATTTTGTTATTTAGTTCAAATCCGTTGATTATTAAAAAAGTTATGAATTTTTGAAGCAATAATTGCACGTTAAAGCGATTATGAATTTTAAAAATTCTAAAAAAAATATTTCAACTGGCGATACATGTTTTTATTAGTAACAATACACTTCTTACATTCTTTAGCTTTAATAATTTTGTTATTTAGTTCAAATCCGTTGATTATTAATCAAGTTATGAATTTTTGAAGCAATAATTGCACATTAAAGCGATCATGAATTTTAAAAATTCGAAAAAAAAAAATTCAACTGCCGATACATGTTTTTATTAGTAACAATACACTTCTTACATTCTTTAACTTTAATAATTTTGTTATTTAGTTCAAATCCGTTGATTATTAAAAAAGTTGTGAATTTTTGAAGCAATAATTGCACGTTAAAGCGATCATGAATTTTAAAAATTCTAAAAAAAATATTTCAACTGCCGATATATGTTTTTATTAGTAACAATATACTTCTTACATTCTTTAACTTTAATAATTTTGTTATTTAGTTCAAACCTGTTGATTATTAAAAAAGTTATGAATTTTTGAAGCAATAATTGCACGTTATAGCGATTATGAATTTCAAAAATTCTAAAAAAATATTTTAACTCGCGATACATGTTTTTATTAGTAACAATACACTTCCTACATTCTTTAACTTTAATGATTTTGTTATTTAGTTCAAATACGTTGATTATTAAAAAAGTTATGAATTTTTGAAGCAATAATTGCACGTTAAAGCGATCATGAATTTCAAAAATTCGAAAAAAAATATTTCAACTGGCGATAGATGTTTTTATTATTAACAATACACTTCTTACATTCTTAAGTTTTAATAATTTTGTTATTTAGTTCAAATCCGTTGATTATTAAAAAAAATATGAATTTTTGAAGCAATAATTGCACGTTAAAGCGATCGTGAATTTCAAAAATTAGAGCCTAAACCGTTTTCAGCCATTATCGTCACCACTTTATTTGCTTAATTTCAATGGGCCACACACGGACGATGGCGCAGCGCAGTGGAGCCGTCGTTCGTCACCAGTAATAAGCCACGTATTGAAGGGATTGTAAAGCTGAAATAGTGGTAGAGGAATGTGTTATTAGCGCAGTATCGTCTGCGAATTGTAGTGGATAGTGAGTAGGGTTTATGAGGTTTGGATCGGGGCTGTATAGGTCGTAGCAGAATATATTATAGAGGAGCGGGGATAAGAGAGACCCTTGAGGTAACCCTTGTAGAGGAGTGAAGGGTAATGGCAGGGTTTTATTTATTCGGACTTCTTGTATTGGGTTTATTAAGTGACTAGGTAAGTTAAGGAGACTGCATTTGTAGAGTAGACCTCGATGCCAAACGGAATCGAATGCTTTGGATATATCCAAGAATAATATAGCTGACTTTTTACCCTCGAGATGTACAGTTTGGCAGTTGGATGTAAGGATAGTAAGTGGTAGTGTGGTGGATCGTTTGGAAAGGAAGCCGAATTAGTAAACAGGAATTTGGCTAGAGCTATGAGAAAGGATTTTTTCTTTGATGAGGGACTCGAACAACTTGCCAAGGACAGGTAATAAAGTTATAGGACGGTAGTTATTAATTTGGGAGGGGTCATTGTTGGATTTGGGGATGCAGGTAATTAACCCGAGTTTCCATTCTGCGGGAAAGTGTTGGTTGGTGTAGTTATAATTAAAGATTTTGAGGATATATGTGTGAATATTGGCAGGGAAGGATTTAAGGATAAGTCTGTGTACTTTGTCGTGTCCCGGAGCTGTGTTTTTGGATTTTTTTAGTAGTTTATAGTATGTCTGTTCGTCTAGTAGGTCATCGGCGGGAGGTGGCGGTGGGGGAGTGGGCATGCCTCGGTCTTCGTACCATCTATTAACTGTCATAAAGAAATCATTGTCGAAAGCTGGATCATTTGTTATTGCATAGGTGTCATTAAATAGTTTAGAAAATGCTTCTGCTTTGTCTTTATCTGTCGCTAGTAAATTGTCCGTTGCTGGGTCTTTTATTTGTGCGATTTTATTGTGTGTTTTGTACTTGCTTAGTTTTTTAATCTCTGTCCAATATTTTTTTCCATTTAAAGAGTCTATGTTTTTGCATGTTTCAATCCATTTGTAAGTTTTGTATTCTGTGATGAGTTCTTGAATGTCTTTGTTAAACGTCTGTTGAAAGTCTTCTTGATTTGTTCGTCTTCTAACTGTCTGTAGTCTCTATATAATTGTCTTTTGTACTTTATCAGCCGTACTTGGGTAATGGATATTTGTAGTGTTGCCTAATAACTTTGGGTGTATGCTTATCCATTAATTTTTCTAGGAAGGTATTAAATTGAGTAGTAGTCTGGGAATCAATAGTTGGATGTTTTAAGAGAAAACTCTGAAGTTCACGGGCAATCTGGATCATGTTTGCTTGTTTGTAATCAAGAATAAATTCTGGTAGTATTTGAACTGGGTTTTGTTGGGTGTTAAGGTGGAAGGATATTGAGAGGTGATCTGAGTACAAATCTAGGACCAGCTTTACTGTGTGGATAGTGATTATATAAGTCTATAAAGATGTGTATCGTCTACCGAGGCGCTGTTCAAATCGTGGGGCTGACATATAGTCGGCGCTACTAGTATTTCAGCCCCAAAGTATCAGTTTCAATTCGATCGTCGCACAGTGGGGCCGATTGTATCAAAAGTTGGAAAAAACCCAAAATATTAAAATCTGTTATTTTACATTTATAACCTATATGTCATAAGCTCAGGGTACCTGCCCGCAATAAACCGTAAGTTTTTAGGTGGTGAGATTGCTACCCTTATAACTAGAACAGTGTAAAGTTGAATAATATCCGATACTCAGTTCTACGACGCGTCGACGAATTAAAAGTATAATTTGTAAAAGACAAAGTTCGAAGTGGTTTAAAAAATGGATTCACAACCTGGAGGTATGTACAACATAATACTATCCTTTGGCCAGCAGATTTGAAATATAACAGTCTGTTTTATATTTTTATTACATGCGCAAAAACAACATCCAACAAATACTAGTAAATCTGCACTCAAGTAGACATTAAGTGACGTTTCCGGAATTGTCGGGCAAAATCCTTTGCAAAACCTTTTAGCCCAATACCTCGGCTATTATAAACTGCAAAAACATTTACCGCTTTTAACTGCCATCTTAAGATAATAATTTAAATATATTTCAATATCATTCGATGAATACCCGAACTTAATCAATTGAATTTATGTAATGCTTTCTGCAACAAGTAAGGTTGTTTCTAATTTATTAATTATCTCCAAATATATATTCTTAACGCTTGCCTTTATTACAAGATCGTTAGATGAGAATATTATTCTTAAGAAAAAAACATTAGTGGATGTACTACTGCAATCGCCTTCGCCAAAAAATGAAATTAGATGTATTTATACGCATATGTTCAAAAAATGACAAGATTCAAAAAAGACTCAAAGATTCAAATCAGAACGGGGACTTATAGTAGATAAGCCCAAACCTGAATGTGGTATAGTAATGATGGGAATACAGCTAGGCGTTTCTTCCAGAATTCGGACATATCAGCGAATATTACCGGAATTGATGTAAATATTATCAAACGCCTTAATATAATTTTGACTGCAATGGCTAGTGCTTATAATATTAATGTAGGCTTTCAAAATATATACATTAGAAATTGCAAAGATTTTTGTAAACAAGTTCCCTTGGTATCCGATGCTTCCTACTGTTCACAAAGTCCTCATTTATGGACCATTTATAATTTAAAAGGCCTTCCAATAGGACAGCTTAATAAAGAAGCGCAAGAAGCAAGTAACAAAGTCTTTAAAAAATATAGAGAAGACCATTCCCACAAGTGTTCTCGTGAACAACCAACGAAGATATAATTCACTCTTTATTAATGTCTTCAGATCCCTTAATTTCAAGGATGCGACAAATAAAAAATATAGCAAGTCAGTTAGACAAACACGTTCTACAGTTATTACAACCTCCAAATATTGCTACTACTAACTTTGACGTTCAAGACAGTGACAGTGATGATTCCTTATTATAGATATATTTATTAATATGACGTATCTATCCTTATGATTTTTTGTTCTTGTTTTAAACTAGTTTCACAAATTGTGCTTGTCATTTAATGTACATTGATTTTACTTGTATGATAAAATTGTCAAAAATATTGCAATTACAAAATTAAAATGCTCAAACTTGGCGTTTTTTAACACCCAGTATCAATAAATTATTATTTTTTATTAAAATGAATGTCATTTATCATATCCAACAACTAAATCAACGAAAATAATTTTTGCCAGTTTTTGATGTAATCGGCCCCACTGTGCGTCGTACGGAAACGTTCTCCGAGACTCGCTGCTCGCTCCGTCGTCAGTGGGACCGTGGTAGGACCGATGGGGCCGACCACACCGCATGACGCGGCACACCCGCATTCAATACAATCACGCAAAAGCCACCAAGTTGTCGATCACGCATGTTTATTATTGCATGTATTCGCTGATCCGAGAATTGTATATCAGCTGCAGAATACTAACAGTCGCAGTTCGATCGTCCAGTTACATTCGCATCGTTTCCGTTAACCGCATACCGCGTTTTATTTTCCCAGTTAATTTTTAAACGCAAAAATGAGTACCGCCAATCATACCTGTGTTTACAATGGTTGCTATAATGACCAGAGAAAGAACAAAGATGTAAGTTTCTTTAGATTTCCCGTGAAGGACTTAGCGAGGACTGAAGAATGGAAGAAACTTTGTGGCAACATACAAATTGCTGCCATGGAAAGTTGTAATTTGAAAAGTAAACTTGTGTGTGAGAAATATTTCTTACCAGAGAACTACTATTCGAACAATAAACGCAAATTGTTACGACAAAATGCAGTGCCGGTACAATGTATTGAACAAGGTACGTATACTGAATGATTTTTCAATATTTACTCAATTCTTTCCCTTCATTTTATTCACTACTACATGTGTAAATTTATATCCCTGCATAATTCTCCTTCCAAGCGTGCAAAACATCGAGTGTCTACGACAATTTGGCTCGAAGTTTTGACTTAATCAAAAGAAAATCACAATTTGCGCTTTTTCGGTAATTACTCGGCTAATTAACTCTTATACTCACTGCTTTAGATCTAAATGGCCCACTTTTACCTTGCTCGTTTCTTTTTTTTTTCGCGTTAAATGATTCAAACCGAGTACTTATTAGATTAGAAAGAGTGGGTGTATAGTCACGAATTTTCGTGATTAATAATAAAATGGAATACACTAGGGCTGTGCAAAAGAATCGATCAATCGATTATTCAGATCTTTAATTATTGCTCTAAAATAATCAATGAATCGATCATTTGATTATTTAATAATCGATTATTTCATTATTGGATTATTCGAACAATCTTTTACTTTTTAAATAGAAAAAATGTTTTTTGTTTGTTTTATGCATATATTTTCTGTTTATGAATTAATGTTGTATAGGTGAAACTTGATCTTTAGGTCATATTTAAAAGGTAAATATGCAATTTTTGACTTGAACCAGTGAGTATAAGACTTACATAATAACTGCTTGAACACTGACATTTCAGGCTGGTAAAATATGCCTTTTTAACATGTAAAATATGCCATTTTTGACTGTTAAAGTATGCTATTTATAACAGACAAAATATGCCAATTATTATATATGATTTTAAACTTGATTCATGATTTCAAAATACATTTGAGATTTGTTAATGTATTTTCTAGATGATTTGCCAGTGGAGGTGCCGAAGATGTATCCATCCTGTAGTGGTGTACAGGCATCAAGAAGGAGGAGGTCCAGTTCAACAAGCACTGCTTCAAAGTCCGACGAGGAGGAGACCTTAAGATTGATCATGGCACAACCACATCCAAAAATTTCAAGCTTTAGAAGCAGTAACAGCAACTCGTCTAATGTGAGCGGCCGAATTTTAACAATGCCGTTATCAAAACATAATATTTTTAAGAGAAAATTAACATTTCTCTCTTCAAAGGTAGTTGAACTCCGCAACAAACTAAGAGTTAAGAAACTCCAATTCTTCCGAGCAAAGAAGAACAAAGTAACCACGAATAGCATTTTAAATAATTTATTAATAAATAAGAGTTAGTCTGTGAAAACATTTATTGAAATGCAATTAAACCATCGCAGTAGAACCAAATGGACAAAAGCCGAAAGACAATTAGCACTTTCGCTCCATTATAAGTCGCCTGGTGCCTACAAGTACATGCGTGATACTTTGCAATTTATCCTACCATCGGTTCGTACAATTCAAGCGTGGATGAAAGTTTACAATCTAAGAACAGGCGTGAGAAACTGTTTGACAAAGAAGCTTGCATTAAAAGCAAAAGGTATGTCTGATAGGGAAAATATGTGTGTTGTCATGATTGATGTTTAGATTTGAACGAGCATGAGGATTTCATTGAAGGATATCAAGATTTGGCAGGTTTAGGAAGAGAAAATACGCTGGCTAATACAGCATTAGTTGTCCTTGTAAGAGGATTATTGTTTAATTGGAAGATGCCTTTATGCTATTACACAAGCACCGGACCTATAAAAAGTGCATCACTTAAAACTATTGTGGAGAATGTGGTTGTACATCTTGTAAAACTAATATTTAAACCCATGGTTTTGGTGTGTGACCAGGGTTCTAATAATCGGGGAGCTTTAAATCTTCTTGGTGCAACTAAAGACAATCCAGCAGCAATTATATCAGGTCAGAAAGTATATGCGTGCTTTGATGCACCTCATTTACTTAAAAGCCTACGAAATAATTTCCAAAACCATAAATTGAATTTTTTTGTGAACAACGAAGCAGTGAGTTGGACAGACGTGACACAGACATATGACATTGACAAGAAAAGCGTTTCTACGAGAGCCATGCTCAAAATCACCGAGGCACACATAGCGCCAACAAATTTTGAAAAAATGAAGGTGAAATATGCGACGCAAATTTGTCCACATACTGTTGCAGCTGCCATTACTACAGCATCGCAATCAAAACAATTAGAGTCGGGCACAGCATTAAATACGGCAGAGTTTTTAGAAACAATAAATAAAATATTTGATACTCTCAATAGTCGTGTGTTAAACGACCCTAATCCGCAGAAAAGACCATTGTCTATTTTCAATGCGGAAACAACACAAACTTTAGAAAATGCGTTAGTCTACTTCAACAATATTGACATTTATGAAGGCAATAAAAAAACGCAACAATATATATATTGCATCAATGGTTTTTTGTGGACGATCAAGTCCATTTTAATGTTGTGGGATGATCTAAAATCGCAAGACATAAAATACTTAATGACGCGTTTCCTGAATCAAGATGCTCTAGAAAATTTATTTTCCGTGCTTCGAAATAAGAATGGATACAATCCTACACCTACGGTGAAACAATGTAGAATCGCTCTGCAACATAACATGACTATTCGGTTATTTATGGACGTAGATAGCAGCAATTGCGAAGGGGATGGAAGTGAACTTCTAGATGTGGAGTGTAACGAAACAATGGAAGTTGAACGACGACCAGTTTCGCCTCGACCATCGTTGGCAGAAGGGGTTAAAGATAATATTTCGGAAAGAGTTGTTGAGAGTTCAATGACAGGTGATGAAAATACAAAGTCGCAATGCACTTTGAAAACATGTTCGAATGTATATGTTGCGGGTTATTTATTATATAAATTAGAAAAAAAATATAAATGTGCCTGTGCTAATTTATTTAAAGCTGGGAACGACTTACTGAATAGCAATGAGTTTTTGTTATTGGCAAAGGACTATTATGTTCACAATATGACACATTTAAAAAGACCGTCCGATGCCTTTGTTAAATTAGTTATGTTTTGATTAGACGAGTTTAATATTTTATATTCCAAACATAAATTTCATGAAAATGTTTGCAAAAATATAAGGAGCGCATTAACCAAATCAGTAGAAACCCATTTTAGCTGGTTTATGAGATCGAGTGAATGCCCTCATTCACAGTTCATTATTAATCTATTTGTAAAAATGAAGATCCATAGACAGTTAAAGTGGGTTTCTGCTGATTGTCAACTTGCAAGAAAACTCAACAAACCATATCGAAAAGTACGGATATTATCCGGCAATAATAGTTAAAATACACACTGGGCCAAAACCTTGTCGCCAGTAATTTTTCGAAATACAATATTCCGAAAAAATTCGCGCATTGCCTTAGTTTTTGCTCTCGATTCGAAAAAGTATAAAAATACACGCACCGTGTGTTGTGGGCGGGACAACCATCCATCAGGAACCAAATCTCTTGGTCATATTTGGCAACTTCGGTGTTGAATACATTTTATCAAGTGCAGAAATTAATAATGCGTTATAAATTATTATAAACGTCAAACAGCAATATCAAATGTAAGCGCGTGTTTTTGTTTAGGTAACTGAATATGATTTGTTTAATTCCTCTTTTCCATATAGCAGCAACTTTTGTAATCCAAAAACTCGCAAATGTAGATACTTGTAATTTTTAATAAAAGTATATAATTTTATATTTTCAACAAAAGCTTGTATTGTTTGTATACCCTTGCATTATTGACGAACGGATTAAAAACAACTATATTGTTTACTGATTTTTCAGTCAAGTATCAAATTTAATTACTTTATTAAGTAATTAATAAAGCTGCCATTGAAGTTTGTCAACCCAATTGTTGAAATATTGCTTGTGTAAGAATTAGCTATTGAAACTAATTTACCATATATGCTTACTGTCAGCGGACTATTGAAGTGGTTTTCGGGGCCGGGCCGATGCGCTGAAAATATGTGGTGTCCGACGACGTCGCGCCGAGATGTTTATTTACTTAACGTAGTTCTCGAAATTACCGTACGTCATTTATCGTGTCGCTACCATGCAGCGGTTAGTTTTTGGGCGAGTGCGGGCGGCAAAGGGGACGACGTAGGCAATAGAGAAAGAAAAGAGATTCGATTGCGTGCGATAATGTGCGATAGATAGATGGGTTATCAAAAAATACATTGGGTTGCGCCTCTTGGTAACTCTTATACTCACTGGTGTGGATTAATGATTTTAGGTTATTGGTACAGAATAGGAGATCGGGAGTAGAGGACTGTTTTTCATTCATAATATCAGTTTTTATTTGTGTAAAATTGGAATGGTTGAGGAAGTTGGAAATATGTTCCTGTTTGGCTTTGTTAACATTAAAATCCCCTACTATTATTACATTATCGTAGAGGGACGCTTTTGTAAAAATTGTGTCATCAATTTGGGATAATGGATGGATGTAGACTAGGAATAAGTGGATTTTGAATGAGTAGAAAGAAGCTGTGGCGTGTAGACATTCATTCATTGCATTATTTATTCTCGGAGGATTTGCTTTTCCCAATCCTACAATTGGATGGGCTGCAATAATAGCACCGCCTCTTCGGTTTTGGTTGTAAATTGAGGCCGGAATATGAATTGATGGCCAGTTGTGAAAATGATAGGGGTTTTGGGATTTTGTTTCTACCATCATATTAACATGTACGGGATTGTTTGATAGGTAGTGAGATATAAGGTAGGACTTTTTAGTTGCGGAGTTTATGTTGGTGTATAAAAAACATACGTCATTCGCCATTTCTGCTTACGATTTGTGTTGTTCCGGAATGCACGCTTATTGTTGGGACTACAGCTGGAATTATTTCAGGGAAGTCTAGATCAAACATAACAACAAACATTCGATTTCCCGAGAACGATATATGAGTGTCAATACGGTATGAATCCTGAAAGCGTTCTTTAAGCTTTTTAAGAAGTGCTTGCCTGTCTGAATTTGAATTGTTATTGATTTCATTGGTGTAGGTGTCTATTATGAAGTCGTGAACGGTTATTGGTTTGTGAACGCGGGAATTTTTTATAAGTTCCGGATCGATTTGGGACGTTCTTTTGTTGGTGTTGTGGATTCTGACATTAGGAATACCTTGAATGGGCTGTAGCGGCCTGTTTGGGCACTTGGTGGACCAGGCTCCATGTGAGGTGTCTCCGCACGTTCTGCATTTCGGAGGTAATGCTGTGGTGCAGGTTGTGATGTGGTGAGATCCGGCGCATTTTACACATTGGATTACTTCTTTGCAGTCGCTGGTGATGTGGTCAAACTTGTTACATTTAGCGCATGGGAGCGGTATTGGGCTTGGAGCTGCGCTCTCTTCTACGTTGTACGTCTTATATAGATACTTGAACTTGTTTTGTAACAATTTTGAGTATGAGTCGTGTGATGCCGTGATAACTCGTATTATCTATGTCTTGCATCCGGTAGCTTTGGCAGTGATCCTTCTACAATAGCGATGTTCGATGCCCATCGCCTTCAGTTGAGAGCTGATTACTTCGTCTTCTATTTCTAGTTCGGCGCCTCGAATTACGCAGCAGTAGGAGGGACTTGTTACAGTACGAGTATTATTATGTGGTAGTGTGTTTTCGTTGTATGTTATGAGTACATTTTTTGTTTTTAATATTTTTAAATATTCTTCAATTTGCTCCTTACTCTGATTAGATTTAATTAAAAATCCATACTTAATTTTAATTATTTCTGCTTCACAATCAAATTGATTTGTATGCCATATTTGGGCCGTTTGGATGCGCGTTAAATTCGAGTGCATTTTGAGTGTGTAGGCGTGTTTATATTTTGTGTATGTTGTAGTTTTCCTCGTTGTAGTTGTGTTTTTTTGGGGCAATTGTTGTTTTGTATTTGTGTTCATATTTAGATAGAAGCTGTTGCTGGTATTGGATTTTTTGGTTATGTTAATTGTTGTTGTTGTGAAATTTGTTGTTGCTGCGTATGGATTGTGTCAAGTAATTGTTTCAAGGCCTTATTAGTTGTTTTTGGCGTATTTGGTTTTACCTCTTTTGCCGATTTCTTCGCTGTTCCTCCTAGTTGCTTTTTTGGGCGGCCTCGTTTTTTGGTCACGGTGATAAATTCGCCAGCTGAGGCGGATTGATCGGTCGGCGGAAAGTCTTGGTCGTCCGAGGATGATTCGACTTCCATTTTATGGATTATCTCCCTATAATATATGCAAAAGTGTTCTCGTACTACTATTTAATTCGAGTATGCTTTTGTTTACTCCAAATATTCACAGTTTTTAATCGCTGCACTTTCACGTACGTTCGTTCGCTACGGCGCACAGTGGGGCCGATTACATCAAAAGTTGGCAAAAATTATTTTCGTTGATTTAATTGTTGGATACGATAAATAACATCCATTTTAATAAAAATTAATAATTTATTAATACTGGGTGTTGAAAAAACGACAAGTTTAAGCATTTAAATTTTTTAATTGCAATATTTTTGACAATTTTATCACACCTATGTAAAATTGATGTACATTAAATAACACAATTTGTGATATTAGTTTTAAATAAAAAAAAAATAATCATAAAAATATATACGTCATATTAATAAATAATTAATAAATATAACTATACCGAGGAATCATCGCTGTCACTGTCTTGGTCTTCAGAGCTAGTTGTAACAATATTTGGAGGTTGTAATAGGTGTAGAACGTGTTTGTCTAACCGACTTGTTTTTATTTTTATTTGTCGCATGCTTGAAATTAAGGGATCTGAAAATATTTATAAAGAGTGAATTATATCTTCCTTGGTTTTTTCACGAGAATACTTGCGGGAATGGTCTTCTCTATATTTTTTAAAAACCTTATTGTTTGCTTCTTGCGCTTCTTTACTAAGCTGTCCTATTGGAAGTAAGGCCTTTTCAATAACAATTGGTCCGTGAACGAGGACTTTGTGGACAGTAGGAGGCATTGGATACCAAGGGAACTTGTTTACAAAAATCTTTGCAGTTTCAATTGTATACGTTTTAAAAGCCTCTACATTAATTTTATAACCACTAGCCATTGCCGTCAAAATTATATTAAATCGTTTGATAATATTAAAATCAATTCCGGTAATATTCGCTGATATGTCCGAATTATGGAAGAAATGCCTGGCCGTATTCCTATCATTACTACTACCATATCCAGGTTTGGGCTTATCAGCTATCAGTCCCAGTTCTGACTTGAATCTTTCTTGAATCTTTCTTTTTTGCATCGCTACAATCTCCTTTTTGTCGTTTCCTCTGGTTTGCCATTGGGCCAGTGGCAACTTATATGCAATGTGCAGTAAACATTAAAAAAAAACGAATCCATGCGTGCAGTACGGAAAGTCCAAATTCCAATCTAGATTCATTTATATCAACTGATATCACCTTATCAATATCATTGAAATCTTTGGACGTCAAGCCACAAAGATAGCATCTCTGTGTAGACTTTGTCTCGGTCAAAGAATTACATATTTTGCCATCCACCATTGTTAATATAAGTTTATGTTTTACATCAATACTTCGGCCATTTATTTGAACTTCCGTAGGTACTAGTGAATTTATTTGGGACTGTATAACATCTTTCTCTCTTAAAGCCAGCTCGGTTGTCTCATGAGAGAATTGGATTCGGATTGGTCTGCAGAACTTCGTGGAAGAGCTCTTCAAATTTTGCCAGATTATGTCATGGTTCTCTTCAGGGTCCCCAGACAACAGTTCCAATGACACTAAGGAAGATAAAAATACACTCGCATCACTTTTGGCATCACTGCTGCATCTTTGCTTATATTCAGACTGCCCCGAGGAACCGCCAATGCCCCATTTCGTGATTAAATACAGGTGGTTTAAATTTTGATAGGCTGCAATGACATCGCGTTGGACTTGTAGAAGGCGTGATATAGTGTGATCCAGTAGTGACTGAAGTATCATTCATCTTCTTTATCCGGATAGCAATCCTTTTTCGCCCGTTGAATCATTTTATAGGATGGAAATCGCAACCTATCTTTAGCTCTAATTATATTATATTGATGCCTTGTTAGCTTGGCTTCCACAAACATCGACAGGGCCTTTTCTGGTGAAAGTTGATCACTTTTAACAGTTAGCGATTTCTTGAAAGTAGTCCTATAGCGTACTGCACGTTTAGGAGAAGATGCAGTGACCTCTTTCACTAATTTTGAAGCCTCTAGTTTTTTCGTTGTTCGTAGACTCATTCGAGCTGCATAACACAGATCGTCAGTCGAATGTTCAGACCTCAGTGATTCGGTCTTTAAACGTTTTGGCCTATCTGTGAGTTCAGCGAAGTTTTTTTTCGGCCTTCCAACATTTGCGCAAAGAATATTTTGTTTACTCTGACCATAGTTTGGAAACCTTAAGGATGCGTCTAACCAGGCAACATTTTTGAAGAGAAATCGTTCCTTTTTCCACGAAGCAGCCTTCCATTTCACTTTAAAATCGGCAATAAAGTGTCGTAATTTGTGTTTAATGGCTGGCAATACGTCACTTGGGAAATTTGTAATTTTTTGAAGATATGCGTATAAATACTCACATCTAATATTAATTTTTGGCGAAGGCAATTGCAGTGGTACATCCACTAATGTTTTTTTGGTGAGAATAATATTCTCATCACTCGATCCTGTAATAAAAACAAGCGTTAAAAATATGTATTTATATATACTGGGTGCTGTAAAAATGGCGGATTAACTCAATGGTTCATTGTCGAGGATTACTTCGAGAGTATGAAAAAATTAATGAAAAAAATCGGTATTGTATTTTTTCGAAGATGTGTGTAAATTATTTCATTGCTTAAAGTCTGCCTAACATTAATTGTTTACACTCCAGCTTATTAAATATTTTTTTCAGAGATACATAGTTTCATACTTGTCAATATTATATACAATTGGTATTTTCAAATGCGATAATTTGAATGTTAAATAATTAATTTTCCCATTGAAAAAAATCTCGCATCAGTAGATTTATTTGAATGCTAAAATCAATTATTTAACATTGAAATTATCGCATTTGAAAATACCAATTGTATATAATATTAACAAGCATGAAAGTATGTATCTCTGAAAAAATTATTTGCTTTGAGTGGAAATAATTAATGTTATGCAATTTTTAAATAATTAAATAATTTACACTAAAGTCTTCACATCTTAGAAAAAATACAATACCGATTTTTTTAATTATTTTTTCCATACTCTCGAAGTAATCCTCGACAACGTACCATTGAGTTAATCCGCCAGTTTTACAGCACCTTATATTATATCGAATGACATCGGAATACATTTAAATTATTATCTCAAGATGGCAGTTAAAAGCGGTAAATATTTTTGCAGTTTATAATAGCCTAAGCATTGGGCTAAAAGGCTTTGCAAGGGATTTTTCCCGACAATTCCGGAAACGTCACTAAATGTCTGATAGAGTGCAGAGGTACAAGTATTTTGTTGGACGTTACTTTTACACCTGTATTAAAAATATAAAACCTAATATTACATTTCAAATTTTCTTGCTAAAGTATAGTATTATGTTGTACATACCTCCAGGTTGTGAATCCATTTCTTTAAACCACTTCGAACTTTGTCTTTTAGAAATTACACTTTTAATTCGTCGATGCGTCATATAATTGAGTATCAGACAACACTCGACTTTACACTGTGTTAAATATAAGGGTAGCAATCCCACCACCTAAAAACTCAAGGTTTAATGTGGGCAGGTACTCTGTCACTATGACACATAGGTTATAAATGCAAAATGGCAGATTTTAATATTTTGGGTTTTTTCCATCTTTTGATAAAATCGGCCCCACTGTGCGGCGTGTCGCTCGCGAATGTGTAGATAACATTTATCTGGTTTTGTTGATCTTGTTGATCTAATTCCGAAACTATTTTGTGAGTTATATTAATTAAATTGGTTGAAGTGCTCCCCTTTTTACTTTCTCCGTTACGAAGTACGAGAAAGTATTGTGATCGTGATTTTTTTTTCAAAATTTTTTTTTGCGGAAATATCCGTTTTGGGGCCCCTAGATACCATTTCAACAATTTCTGGAAAAAATTTTTTTGTGTCTGTGTGTGTGTCTGTGTGTGTGTGTGTGTGTGTGTGTGTCTGTCTGTGTGCGCTGTATCTCAAAAACTAACAGAGCAATTGATATGAAACTTTGAACATACGTCTTATTTGATAATCTGAAGAACTGAAAAGCTTTTGGTAAAATTTCGTACACCGGAAGTGGGTGTTTACCTTAACTGTTTTTTGTTTTTTGCCAATATTTTCTTAAATATGAAAAATATCACAAAATTTTTTAAACAAACATTAAAGACAACAAAGAAATGAATATCTTTTGCTTGAAAATATTTTTCATAAAATCATTGCTATTCGAGAAAAAAATTTATTAATTTTTTTTTTATTTTTGGTTTATAATTATGAAACGATAATAGTTACAGCAAATTTATGTGAATAATAGTTGTAGAAAATTACAAAATGAACTATTTCTAAAGAATAAGTTTTTTTCTAAATCCCTTTAGTTTTTGAGTAAACTGAGTTTTTGAATTTGAAGTTTAATTTTTCCATTTTTTATAATTTTGACGTTTTAAACGTCAGTGTCATCCTCTCGATGTACATTTAAAATATGATTTAAATTGAAAATAAACCATGAAAGCGTAAATATAAATAATACTATCAAGTCGGAGAAAGTAACATGATGGCCACATCACCATTTTTAATAAAACCATGCTGATTAGTTGAGAAATTATGCGATACCCGACCATAAATTTCATCAGAGAGGATACTCTCAAATACTTTGGAGGAGTTACTAAGAAGTGAAATTGGCCTGTAATTTAAGATATATCATCTATTTCCCGATTTAAAAACAGGAACAATACGAACAACTTTCCAATAATCAGGAAATACGCCGCCTTTAAGTATAATGTTAAAAATTTGCACAATCGGTCCGCAGAACACACTCGCACAGTCCTTTATTAAAAATCCAGGAATTTGGTCCATCCCCATTGTAAGATTACCTTTAATCCGCTTCATACTTTTCAGTACCAATTCCTCGGAAATGTAAAAGTCGCCCATATGTACATAATCTTGAGATATGTTGTTGGAATTTGGCATATATCCATAACTATCCTTCGTATCCGATAAAGACGTGCCGTTGTATACCATAACACCCGGGGTTTTAGAACATTTTCGTTTTTTGTCAATGAATGTCCAAAAGTGCGATGGTTCACTGGAAATCTCACTTTCAGACCTTGTGATGAACGTACTGTATGCATTTCTAGACATATGTTTGAACTTTTTTTGTAGTTCACTTAGTCGCAATTTATTAGAAATTGTGGGAAATTTTTTATATACTCTTTCACTTTTAAGAGCCTTATTAGCGCAGCATAACCAAGGTGGATAATATTCACAAATATCGTCTATTGAAGCGTTTGGTTTAAATATTGAGTTCCAATCAACATTACAAATTTCATTATAAAGAGAGTTTAAATTGGCTTTCTTAAAATTATAGCGATGCATGGTATCACCTCGAAATCTAGAAATGGGTGCATTGTTTGGGAGCTTTATGGTTACATTCAGGGCTGGGTGGTGTGGGTCTTCCGGTACTGCTGCATCAGATGCATGCTCAACATTAGTGGCAATTGATGGTGATGTTAATACTAGATCTAATAATCTATTGTTTTTGTTTAAAACTTGGTTACGTTGTAGGAGGCCAGTGTAACTAGTAAAATTATTTAATGGAAGGATGTTATTCGGTAATTCGTCATTTGTAATAAATTTAACATATTCAGGACAGTTGAAATCTCCAAAAGGGAATAAGTTGTCGGTACATAATTTGATTTCAATAAATTCGAAAAACTCACTATATTCATCAACACTGGTATTAGGGGGAATATATGTACACAAATTATCTATGCAAGTAGTACACCACCACCTTTTTTAATAGATCTGTCACATCGTATAACACCATAACAATCTGGAAACAATTCTGTATTTAAAAATGGTGATGTGGCCATCATGTTACTTTCTTCGATTTGATGGTATCATTTATATTTACGCTTTTATTGTTTATTTTCACTTTAAATCATATTTTAAATGTACTTCGAGCATTGTATAAACTCGGATGAAACTGACGTTTAAAACGTCAAAATTATGAAAGATTATACTTCAAATTCAAAAACTCAGTTTTCTCAAAAACAAAAGATTAAAAAAAATGGTGATGTGGCCATCATGTTACTTTCTCCGATGGTATCATCATTTATATTTAGACTTTCATGGTTTATTTTTTATTTAAAGTATATTTTAAATGTACATCGAGCGTTTGTAGACTCGCATGAAACTGACGTTTAAAACGACAAAATTATAAAATTATGTAAAAATTAAACTTTAAATTCAAAGACTCAGATTACTTAATAATAAAGAGATTTCGAAAAAAACTTATTCTATATAAGTTGTTCATTTTGGCATTTTCTACAATTATTATTAACATAAATTTGCTGTAACTGTTATTGTTTCATAATTATAAACCAAAAATGAAAAAAAAAAAGAATTGTTTTTCTCGAATAACAATGATTTTATGAAAAATATTTTCAAGCAAAAGATGTTCAGTTCTTTGTTGCCTTCAAAGTTTGTTTAAATATTTTTGTGATATTTTTCATATTTAAGAAAATATTAGCAAAAAACAAAAAACAGTTAAGGTAAACGCTCACTTCCGGTGTACGAAATTTTACCAAAAGCTTTTCAGTTCTTCAGATTATCAAATAAGACTATGTTCAAAGTTTCATATCAATTGCTTTATTAGTTTTTGAGATACTGCGCGCACAGCCAGACACACACACAGACACACACATATACACACACACACATACACACAGACACAAATTTTTTTTTCCAGAAATTGTTGAAATGGCATCTAGGGACCCCAAAACGGATATTTCCGTAAAAAAATTTTTGGAAAAAAATCACGATCACAATACTTTCTCGTACTTCGTAACGGAGAAAGAAAAAATTGTGATGTGGCCATCATGTTACTTTCTCAGATCTTGATTGCATAACAGTTATTTATATTTATACTATGATGGTTTATTTTCATTTTAGATCAGATGATACTGACGTTTAAAACGTCAAAGTTATGAAAGATAAAAATAACAAATTATACTTCCAATTCAAATAATCTTAAATTAGTTTATTAGAAAACCAAATAAATTCTTGAAAAAAGTCCTAAAAACAAATCTTGATAAATCCTGAAAAAAGCCCTGAAAACGATTTCTGAAAACGCGCTGAAAGAGTTTTGGTTATAAAGTTCCAAAGAGAATACCCGAAAAAGTCTTGAATAAAACAGTCTTGAAAAAATTTGATAAAAAGTCCACAAAAAGAGTCCGGAAAAAAATGCTCTGACAAAGAAATGTCTTGGAAAACAGGTTCTTGAAAAAGACTTGAAAAAAGTCCCGAAACCAGAGTCGTCATAAAAAAAAATTTGGAAAAAAGGTCCTTGAAAAAGACCTGACAAAAAAGACTGTAGAAAAATACTGCAAATCAGCTTAAAAAAAGTTCGAAAAAAGGCCTTAAAAAGTCCTGAAAACCCTGTAAAATAGTCCAGAAGAAAAGTCCTAAAAGAAGTCCTGCAAAGAGTCCTTACAAAGGTCCTAAAAAAGACCCAAAAAAAGTCGAGAAAATAGTCCTAACAGAAGTCATGAAAAAAGCCTTAGAAAAGAACTGATACAAAGTACGAAAAAGTCTTGATAAAATAATCCTGATAAAAAATCCTGAAAAACGTCTTGAAAAAATAATCCTGATAAAAACTTCCTGAAAATAAGGTCATAGAAAAAGTTCTAATAAAACGGCCAGAAGAAAAGTACTGAAATAAATAGGCCAGAATAAAGCCTGTGAAGTCCCAAAAAAGTCCTAAAAAAGAGTCCTGAAAGAAATTTCTGATAAAGTCCTGCAAAGAGTGCTTACGAAGGTCCAGAGAAAATTCCAGAAAATAGTCCTCACAAAAGCCTTAGCCGAGATCTGATAAAAAGTATTAAAAGAGTCTTGAAAAAATAACCGTGATAAAAAGGGCCCCAAAAAAGGTCCTGAACATAATAGTTTTTTAATAACCTTAAAAAAGGGCCCTGGAAAAAAATTCGAAAAAGTTAAGTTCCGAAACAAAAGTCCTGAAAAAACGCCGTGAAAAAAGGTCTCAAAAAAGAGTTCTAAAAATAAAGTCTTGAAAAAAGTTCTGAAAAAAGTCGTAACAAAAGTTTTGAAAACATTGTTCTGCAAAAAAAATCCCTAAAAAAATCTTGCAAAAAGCCTAAGAAAAGTCCTGAAAAAAGGCATTAAAAAAGTTCCAGAAAAATAATCCAGATTAAAAATCCTGAAAAACGTCGTTAAAAAAGAGTCCTAAAAAAAGTCTTCAAAAAAGTTCTAAAAAAACTTCTAGTTCTAGATCTGAAAAAGGCATTAAAAAGTTGTGAAAAATAATCCGGATAAAAAAATCCTAAAAAGAAGTCCCAAAAACAAAAAGGTTTTACAATAAAGTCTTGAAACAAAGTTCCGCAAAATGAGTTCTAGAGAAAGGTTCTAAAAAAAGACCTGAAAGAAGAAATGAAAAAATCCAGAAAATAAGGTCTTACAAAAAAGAAAAAAGTGAGGAAAAAAAATTCCTGAAATTTTGATTCATACTTTCATGGTATTTTTTTCAATTTAAATGTACATCGAAAGTGTTGTAGTATTGGATGATTCTGACATTTAAAACGTCAAAATTATGAAAGATGGAAATGAAAAATGATACTTCAAATTCTAATAATCTTTGCTGACGATTTACTTAAAAAGTAATGAGATTTACAAAAGAAGGTATCCTTTATAAGTTATTAATTTTAGCATCACCTACCATTATTATTAATATAAATTTGATTAACTATTATCATTTCCTAATTATAAACCAAAAATGATAAAAAAAATTGATGATTTTATTTTTTCATAAAACGTTTGTTTTTTGAAAAAAAAAATGAAACAAAAGATGCTCATTTCTTTGTTTCCTTTTGTTACCTTCAAGATTTGTTTAGATGTTTTTGTAATATATTTCATTTTTTAAAAATTATCGGAGAAAAACAAAAAAACGGCTAAGGTTAACGCATACTTGAGGTTTATGAAATTTTACCAAAAGCTTTTCAGTTCTTCAGATTATCAAATAAGGCTTATGTTCAAAGTTCCATATTAATTCATGTCGTAGTTTTTGAGATACGGCGCGCACAGACTGACAGACATACATCTCAATAGGAATGCATATCGAAAAAATGGTGATGTGGCCATCATGTTACTTTCTCCGACTTGATGGTATCATTTATATTTACGCTTTCGTGGTTTATTTTCAATTAAAATCATATTTTAAATGTACATCGAATGTTTCGTAGACTCGGATGAAACTGACGTTTAAAACGTCAAAATTATGAAAGATGGGAAAATTATGCTTCAAATTCAAAAACTCGGTTTACTCAAAAACTAACGAGATTTCGAAAAAAACTTATTCTTTAGAAATTGTTCATTTTGGGATTCTCTACAATTATTATTCACATAAATTTGCTGTAACCATCATCGTTTCATAATTATACACCAAAAATTAAAAAAAAATTGATACATTTTTTTCTTGAATAGCAATGATTTTATGAAAAATATTTTTAAGCAAAAGATGTTCATTTCTTTGTTGTCTTTAATGTTTGTATAAATGTTTTTGTGATATTTTTTACATTTAAGAAAATATTGGCAAAAAACAAAAAACAGTTGAGGTAAACACCCACTTTCGGTGTACGAAATTTTACCAAAAGCTTTTCAGTTCTTTAGATTATCAAATAAGACGTATGTTCAAAGTTTCATATCAATTGCTCTTTTAGTTTTTGAGATACAGCGCACACAGACAGACACACACACACACACACACACACACCCACACACACACAGACAGACAGACAGACACACCCACACACACACAGACAGACAGACAGACACACACACACACACAGATACAAAATTTTTTTTTCCAGAAATTGTTGAAATGGTATCTAGGGACCCCAAAACGGATATTTCCGCAAAAAAATTTTTTGAAAAAAAATCACGATCACAATACTTTCTCGTACTACGTAACGGAGAAAGTAAAAATGGTGATGTGGCCATCATGTTACTTTCTCCGACTTTATATTTACGTTTTCATGAGTTTATTTTCAATTGAAATCATATTTTAAATGTACATCGAGCGTTGCGTAAACTCGGATGAAACTGACGTTTAAAACGTCAAAATCATGAAAGATGTAAAAATTATACTTCAAATTCAAAAACTCGGTTTACTCAAGAACTAACGAGATTTCGAAAAAAACTTATTCTTTAGAAGTTGTTCATTTTGGCATTCTGTACAATTATTATTCACATAATTTTTCTGTAACTATTATCGTTTTATAATTATAAACCAAAAATTAAAAAAATAATATTAAATTTTTTTCTCGTTTAAAAATGATTTTATGAAAAATGTTTTCAAGCAAAAGCTGTTCATTTCTTTGTTGTCTTTAAAGTTTGTTTGAATGTTTTTGTGATATTTTTCATATTTAAGAAAATATTGGCAAAAAAACAAAAAACAGTTAAGGTAAACGCCCACTTCCGATGTACGAAATTTTACCAAAAGCTTTTCAGTTCTTCAGATTATCAAATAAGATGGATGTTCAAAGTTTCATATCAATTGCTCTATTAGTTTTTGAGATACAGCACACACACACAGACACACACACAGACACACACACACACACACACAAACAGACACAAATTTTTTTTTTTCCAAAAATTGTTGAAATGGCATCTAGGGACCCCAAAACGGATATTTCCGTAAAAAAAAATTTTGAAAAAAAAATCACGATCACAATACTTTCTTGTACTTCGTAACGGAGAAAGTAAAAATTGTGATGTGGCCATCATGTTACTTTCTCCGATGGTATCATCATTTATATTTACACTTTCATGGTTTATTTTCAATTGAAATCATATTTTAAATGTACATCGATCGTTGTGTAAACTCGGATGAAACTGACGTTTAAAACGTCAAGATTATGAAAGATCGAAAAAGTATACTTCAAATTCAAAAACTCGGTTTACTCAAAAACTAAAGGGATTTCGAAAAAAACTTGTTCTTTATAAGTTGTTCATTTTAACATTCTCTACAATTATTATTTACATAAATTCGCTGTAACTATTATCGTTTTATAATTATAAACCAAAAATTAAAAAAATAATAATTAATTTTTTTCTCGAATAAAAATGATTTTATGAAAAATGTTTTCAAGCAAATGATGTGAATTTCCTTGTAGTCTTCAAAGTTAGTTTAAATGTTTTTGTGATATTTTTCATATTTAAGAAAATATTGGCAAAAAACAAAAAACAGTTAAGGTAAACGTCCACTTCCAGTGTACGAAATTTTACCAAAAGCTTTTATGTTCTTCAGATTATCAAATAAGACGGATGTTCAAAGTTTCATATCAATTGCTCTATTAGTTTTTGAGATACAGCGCGCACAGACAGACACACACACAGAAACACACACACACACACACAGGCACAAACATTTTTTTACTTTCTCCGTTACGAAGTACGAGAAAGTATTGTGATCGTGATTTTTTTTTCAAAAATTTTTTTTACGGAAATATCCGTTTTGGAGTCCTTAGATGCCATTTCAACAATTTCTGGAAAAAAAAAAATTGTGTCTGTGTGTGTGTGTGTGTGTGTGTGTGTCTGCCTGTGTGCGCTGTATCTCAAAAACTAATAGAGCAATTAATATGAAACATTGCACATACGTCTTATTTGATAATCTGAAGAACTGAAAAGCTTTTGGTAAAATTTCGTACACCGGAAGTGGGTGTTTACCTTAACTGTTTTTTGTTTTTTGCCAATATTTTCTTAAATATAAAAAATATCACAAAAACATTTCAACAAACATCGAAGACAACAAAGAAATGAACATCTTTTGCCTGAAAATATTTTTCATAAAATCATTGCTATTCGAGAAAAAAATTTATTATTATTTTTTAATTTTTGGTTTATAATTATGAAACGATAATAGTTACAGCAAATTTATATGAATAATAATTGTAGACATTGCCAAAATTAACAACTTTAAAAGAATAAGTTTTTTTCGAAATCTCGTTGGTTTTTGAGTAAACCGAGTTTTTGAATTTGATGTATATTTTTTCCATCTTTCATGATTTTGACGTTTTAAACGTCAGTTTCATCCGAGTTTACGCAACGCTCGATGTACATTTAAAATATGATTTCAATTGAAAATAAACCCATGAAAACGTAAATATAAAGTCGGAGAAAGTAACATGATGGCCACATCACAATTTTTCCTGAAATTGTTGAAATGGCATTTAGGGACCCCAAAACGGATATTTCCGTAAAAAAAAATTTTGGAAAAAAAATCACGATCACAATACTTTCTCGTACTTCGTAACGGAGAAAGTAAAAAACTTATTCTTTATAAGTTGTTCATTTAAGTATTCTCTACAATTATAATTAACATAAATTTGCTGTAACTATTATCGTTTTATAATTATAAATTAAAAATTAAAAAAAAATAATAATTTTTTTTCTCGAATAAAAATGATTTTATGAAAAATATTTTCAAGCAAAAGATGTTCATTTCTTTGTTGTCTTCAATGTTTGTTTAAATGTTTATGTGATATTTTTCATATTTAAGAAAATATTGGCAAAAAACAAAAAACAATTAAGGTAAATAACCACTTCCGGTGTACGAAATTTTACCAAAAGCTTTTCATTTCTTCAGATTATAAAATAAGATGTATGTTCAAAGTTTCATATTAATTCCTTTATTAGTTTTTGAGATACAGCGCGCACAGACAGACACACACACAGACACACCATCACACACATTTTTTTTTTTATAGAAATTGTTGAAATGGCATCTACTGACCCCAAAACGGATATTTCCGTAAAAAAAAATCACGATCACAATACTTTCTCGTACTTCGTAACGGAGAAAGTAAAAATCCATCTTTCAGCCACGTTTCTGTGATAGCTACTATATCATAATTACAACCTTCCACATATACATAAAAATCATGAGATTTACTATTCAAACCACGTGTGTTTTGATAGTAAATATCAACACATTTCGTTTGAGTTTCGGAAGTATTCAGTTGGGATGTTATTAGTTTTCCGAAGAAAAACTGGAGTTCTTAACGATTTTCGGAATACCATTAAAATATTTAATTTTTAAATTAGATTCACCTTTTGCTTGCTTGGATTTTAGTTCCAAAATAATTTTATTTAAATAATCTCGTTCATTGGTGTGAGATCAGATTTAGTCTTCAAATTATGGTTTATTTTTGACTTGTTTCGCAAAACTATAAGAGCCGTTGAATTACTATCAAAAATAACTTTGATTGGCCGAGGTTTATCATTGCGTTTTCCGAGACGGAACATTTTCTTTACGAAAATATCTTTATCAATTTTCTGTAGTTCAAGTGAAATTCGGGCCAGGTCGTCATTATGTTTTTCTTGATTGTTTTCGGCATTCGACTCAACTAAATTATAAACAATTATATTGTTCTCTCTAATTTTACGACCAGCTAGTTCTTCTACAATTTTATATGACGAGTCACTGTTTACATTGGAAATGACAGACGGGGAGCATTTTTCAATATCTGATAATCTGATTGTAAAATGATTAATTTCATCCCTTAATTTAGTATTCTCGTCTTTAATAAAAGCCATTTCATTAATCAGAGATTTTAATTGAGAGTTGTCTGCATTTAATTTGTCGCATTTAGATGTTAATATGTCAACTGATTTTTGTAAGTTTTGTATTATCACAAGATCAGAATGAGAATCACATATATGACTGGATAAACAAGAGGGATGGCAGAATTTGTTGCATTCAGGACAAGTGGTTTTAGTAGCCACGACGCCACCACAAGTCCCTGAACACAACAATTCTGCTCGAGTATTTTTTGATTTGTTGTCAACTTTCTGTGACATTTTTAATATTAAGGGTGAGGATTGTACAGGGATACACTTCACACCAGCGAGGCCCTTCGCGGTGACTAACTAATACAAACAATACTGGGCCGTGGATAGAAAAATACAACAGTACAGAGGATAAACAAATAATATAACGACGACGAGCACGTGTAACCGAATATAGGTTAGCTAGGTTACAATTCGTGTACTTACTGTTAGGGTGAATATATCTAAGAGATAACATATATTCCACAACCATAACACAGCATCATTTATATAAACCAACTTTCACTTTTAAATATGAAACGAAACACTAGTTAACTGAATAATTTAAAATCAAAATGTAAACAAGATACTACAGTTGCCTATCTGTATGTATCACGGAAGAAGAGCGTTGGTATCCTCGAGAACGCTCTGGCCGCTCAATTAATCGAAGAAATAACGTACTGGCGGGAAGTGTTACGAAGAATTGTCGAAGTGGTAAAATTCTTAGCATCAAGAGGGCTTGCGTTCCGCGGAGACGATCAGGTCATCGGATCGCAACATAACGGAAACTATTTGGGAGTTCTAGTGCTACTGAGCAAGTTTGATCCGTTCCTTGCCCAACATTTGCACAATCATGCAAATAAAGGGAAAGGGCATGTTTCCTACTTGTCAGCTTCCATTTGCAATGAATTTATTGCTATAATGGGACACAAAGTATTGAGCCAGATAATTGCATAACTGAAAAAGCAAAATACTACTCGATAAGCGTCGACTCTACACCTGATATCACTCAGCTCGGTCAGCTGACGTTTGTCGTCAGATACGTGAAAGAATGTACCCCAGTAGAACGTTTCCTCGCCTTCGTACCAATCGAAAAGCATGGATCTCTTGCAGAAAACGGTATCAGGTTGGCAGACTGTCGTGGACAAACGTACGACAACGCCCCGAACATGGCGGGACAGTACAACGGTTTGCAAGCAAAACTGAAGGAACAATGTACATGTGCCCTTTTCGTCCCATGTCAAGCACACAGTCTGAACTTAGTGGTTGGACAGGCCGCTGGGTGCGTGATGGAAGCGACAGATTTCTTCAGTTTCTGCAAAAGTTGTACACTTTCTTCGCCAGTTCCACTCATCACTGGAACGTGTGGAAAGAATGTCTTGGACCCGGCTTAGTAGTAAAACGTCTTTCGGATACCAGATGGTCCGCACACTCGGATGCTGTATCAGCGTTACAGAAAAGTTATCCAAAAATAATTGATGCTCTGACGAATATGGACGACGAAAAAGAACAGCCAGAAACGCGAAATGAAGCTCTCAAGTTGGTTCATTTTTTAACTGATTTTGTGAAGGACCAACGCGAACAGTTCGACAACTACGAAGCTGCTTCAAAGGACACTTACCCGGATTTCGACTACAAAAATACCACATCCCGTACAAGGAAAAGGAGTTCACGCTTGACATTCTTCGAAGGAGCTGCAGATGACACCCAGTTTCAAGGTCGCGAGAAATTCAGGATTCAGGTCTACCTTCCAATCATCGACGAGTTGATAACGCAGCTGCAACGACGTTCAAAGGCTTATGATGAACTGCTCAATTTGTTTGGATTCTTTTCCAAATTGAAAGTTTTGCGCGCCGAAGAGCTGAAAGTTCACTGTCAGAAGTTTAGTGAGTTCTACATGAATGATGTCGACGGAAATGACCTGCTGCTGGAATGTATGCATTTTTTTTTTTTTGGCCTGGGATGCATGTCCATGTGGCCAGCTCTAGGCTATTTAATAAAGGAAAGGTACCTATCTTATTGGGTCATTAATTATATTTTTAATTTAGCTTCAATTAGAAATTTAACTATATGGTCATATATGGTTATATTATTTGTAGCTAGTAAATGACTCATATTTATTGGCGGGAATATATTTAGTTTTGCCAGGTTATCCATCAGTTTTAGCCTCTGGTTTGTATATTTTTCGCATGCGAAAAGGATGTGGTTTAGATCTTCAATTACCGCTCCGCACTCGCACTCTGTGTTGTCCACCACTCCAATTTTAAAAAGGTGTGCACGGTAACATCCATGTCCTAATTTAAGGCGTGTTATTGACGAAGTGAAGATTCTACTATGAGTGTTCTTTGATGGTATACCCTTTGGTAGAGTAGGGTGGATGGTACAATACTGGGTGTGTGATTCTTTCGAATATTCTCCATAATATCTTTTCCATTGCACTATCATTCTCTGTTTATAGTTGGATATTAAATCTGTGTATGGGATCTTTAACTCTTCTTTTTCTTTAGCCGATCTTGCAAGTTTGTCCGCCATCTCATTGCCAAGAATTCCCGAGTGTGCTTTAACCCACACAAAGGTAACCTTATAGGAGTATTCTGACAGCTCATTACATATTTTATTAATATCTACAATTACTGGGCTCTTAAAATTACACTGTTTTAAGGCATTTATCACGGAAAGGGAATCTGAGTAGATGACTATGTTTTTGATGGAGGTTAGCTTATCCGGATTCAATAAACACCATTGTAATGATTTAATAATTGCGGTGGCGTCTAAAGTAAAAATGGATGCAAATTGGCAGGTTATTGCGGCATAGGAGATATTAAAGTTTGGAATATAATAAGCGATACTAGCTTGGGTGGGATTTTTTGATCCATCGGTGTACACAGCGATTTCATTTCTGAATGTGGCTTGAGTTTGCTTAAAAATAGTTAAATTTTCTGAAATTAGCTCTCCATATGGAGGTATCAAACACGAAAATTTTTTTAAGTAAGCTTCATAGGGGTTTTCATAAATCCTACCTTTTTTAATATAGGAGGCAAAGTATGATGATCTAAAAGCTTCTGCCAAGGGTGGACAATTCTTCTTATCCCAATATGGTTTACATAGGCTATCAATACTTAAGCTGTATAGTTTTGGAGGAATCCTATCTTTCGTTCTCAGTTTACTAACAAATTTTTCTGCCAGGTATTGGCGTCTTATATGGAGGGGGATTGCTTCAGCTTCTGCTAAGATGGGTATGTTTGGTGAGGATTTCATTGCGCCTAATGATATTTTGATCGCCTTGTACTGAACGCGGTCAATTATTGTGAGCGAGGTCTTACTTGCGCTACCATGAAAAATACTTCCAAAATCGAGCACCGACCTGATATAAGATGTGTAAAATAATAATGAAACCTTTGGATCAGAACCCCACCATACTTTATTTAAAGATTTTAGAATATTAAGTCCCTTTTCCCCTTTCATTGAAACATACCTAATATGCTCTCTAGAGGTTAAAGTTTTGTCCAGGATCATACCGAGGTATTTATGGCTATATTTTACAGGGATTGAACCTTCATCAAAGAGAATCGTATTATTTTTTGGGGTTCTATGTCTCGAGTAAATTACTGCGGAAGACTTACTGATAGATAGTTGGAGGTTATGCTTATTTAGCCATGTATTAATGCTATTGAACAATATCACTAGTGTATCCATAGACTTTGCGTAGGATTTTTCCCTAGAGAATAGACAAAAATCATCAGCGTATTGCACAATATAGTAACCTTGAAACTGTTCTTTGATATCATAACAATAAATGTTGAACAATATAGGACTCAATACCGATTCTTGGGGGATCCCTTCATATATTTTCCGTTTCATATTTGGAAAATTTCTAACGTGAATGACGCGACCATTATATAATTGTATGATATTGTTGGCTACTAGTGATGGAAAACCCAGTTTAATAAATTTATCATACAACACGTTAAGGCTGACGTGATCGTATGCTCCCTTAATGTCCACAAAAAGAGTGGGTAAGTACTCATTCCTGCTAAAACAATCTTGAATCTCACACACCAGACTACACAATGCGTCTGATGTGCCTATCCCCTCTCTAAAACCGTATATATGACTCGGCACCAGAGAGTGATGTTCCAGGAACCAGACTATACTTTTTTTATCATCCTTTCGAAGGTCTTCATCACACACGACAGCAAAGATATTGGCCTATATGAGTCACTTAATTCTGGGTCTTTGGTAGGTTTAACAATAGGCAATATCATTATTTCTCTAAACTCATCTATATATTCACTATCGATCCACCAAGCGTTGAATATTTTAAGTAGCATAGATTTGGCAGATATAGGTAACTGATTAATCATAGCATAGGAGAAAGAATCTGTCCCAGGAGCAGTATTGGGGGATAATTTTATGGCCATTTCTAGTTCTTCCATTGTAAATGGTTTTGCTAATTGATTATTAGGTTTGGGATTCGTTTTGGGTGTGTCTGTAAGGTTAACAGGTTGAGGGATAACCGTAGAAGGAGCATTTAGATTCAGTATTTCTTTCACCAGCTCTTCGTCTAAAGGGATCCTCTGACTTTTATGTTTATTATTATTAACACACTTTACTTGGTTCCATATAGTTTTAATAGGGGTCGATTTATTGAAAGTTTCGGTAAATTTGATCCACGAGTTCTTAGCCTTAACTTTAAATAAGCGTTTTGCTTTTGCAGGTTTCTTTCTAACTTCTATGTAGTTATCATGCGTTGGATTTTCATTATAGTTTCGCAGTACCCGTTTACGCTCCTTAACTACCTCGGTGCATTCTTCATCCCACCATATGGGTGATTTTCTTGAATTCAAAGAATACGGTTTTTTAATGGGCATCAAGACGTTGGCTGCATTTGTCATCATATTTGATAGGAATGTATACCTATCCTGATTACAGCTAAATGAAGGACAGTCTTCCATTTGAGATGCTATGTGTGTATTATACAAGGTGTCTAAAAAAGACACCACCAAAATGATATGGTGTATTCCTGAGACAAAAAAAGAGCAAATTAACTAAATTTATCTATATGAAAAATTACATACCTTCCAAGATACAGCAAGTCAAAGTTTAAGATTTTTAAAATATTTTAATCTATATCTCGAAAATGGCAGATGAGAATGATTTGTTTATTTTTTTCTGACAACTAAATTAGGTGTACTACATTGTTTAAAAATTTCAAGAAATTTCTTCAAGTACAAAGGTGCTCCAGAGGACATGCTGTTTACATTATTACATAGAACTTTTTTGTTCTTCATATTTTTTGCGATTTAATATTTTTTTCAAAGCAACTCATCACTTTTAAAGAATTTATAACTCTTAAAGTTTTTTTGTTTACGCCTTATTTTTAACAAAAAAAAATAAAAAAGAACTTATTGTTCATTGTTTCATTGCGCTCGTCCTGCAAGAAAAGTCTTAAAAATAACTATAATCCAAAAACTGCTTTTATTTTAACATATTAAATTATTTAACAAATTACAAAAAATTCAAAATGACCCTCATAAAAAAAATCACAGTACACATTGTATGCGCGTGCGCGCGTCGCGTCGATGCGCTTCAGCCACCGGCGATACTTCGGTCACCCCCACTCAAAGTGTTAACCAGTTTTACTTAAATTGAAAGTTTTAATCGTACTGACACGTTTTCAACGAATTGACACCCGCCTACTTAGATTATTTTATTTTTTAACACGAAATTTTCCAAAAACAATAAGTTCTTTTTTATTTTTTTTGTTAAAAATAAGGCGTAAACAAAAAAACTTTAAGAGTTATAAATTCCTTAAAAGTGACGAGTTGCATTGAAAAAAATATTGAATCGTAAAAAATGTGAAGAACAAAAAAGTTGTATGTAATAATGTAAACAGCATGTCCTCTGGAGCACCTTTGTGCTTGAAGAAATTTCTTGAAATTTTTAAACAATGTAGTACACCTAATGTAGTTGTCAGAAAAAAATAAACAAATCATTCTCATTTGCCATTTTCGAGATATAGATTAAAACATTTTAAAAATCTAAAACTTTGACTTGCTGTATCTTGGAAAGTATGTAGTTTTTCATATAGATAAATTTAGTTAATTTGCTTGTTTTTTGTCTCAGGAATACACCATATCATTTTGGTGGTGTCTTTTTTAGACACCTTGTATAACTTCCAATCGGCTTTCTTGAAATTCCATTTAGTGTTTGGGTTTAACACTTTATTATCCAAGCTATTTTCGAGGGTAATTAATATTGGAAAATGATCTGATCCCAATATATCATCTAGTACTTTCCACTCGGTAAAGCTGGAGACCTGTGCATTGCATAGCGTTAAGTCCACTACAGATCTTAATTGAGAATTTTGTGAATATGTTACTCTAGTTCGACTGGAGTCGTTTAATATTATATAATTGTTAGAATCAATAGCTTCCTGCAAATTTTTCCCAGCAGTGTTCAATATGGAGGACCCCATACAGGATTATGCGCGTTGAAATCACCTCCTATAAGGACATTACCTGATAACTGACTTAGAAGTTCTTCCCAGTCATCTGATGTAGCTCGAACATTCGGAGGCTTAAAAACTGATATCAGTGTAAGTGGACACTGTTTGCAGCGAATTTCAATTGCACATATTTCAATTAAGCTGTTAATATTTCTAAAATCGTCTTTGATTTTGTATTTAATGTTATTTTTAATTAATATCGCTACTCCTCCTTTTCCACTATCTCTGTCTTTCCTGATGATGTTATACTTGTTAAAATGAATTTTTTGTGTTGGCTTAAGCCATGTTTCTTGTAATAAGCATATATGAATATCATTATCCCTAAGATGTGCATCTAGACTTTGTTTATTTGAGTTAATAGAGCGAGCATTCCACTGTACTATCTTTAATGTTTTATTGAATTTTATAACGAAGAATCGTCTAACGAGGTGTTAATGTATGCATTTCGAGCATTATTTGCTACAAGAAAAAATGCTGAATGAATACATTCCTATTCACGATATATATATATAAGCTTTTTAAAAACAATCATCTCGAGGAAATATTTCCCAATATAGAGATAGCGCTCCGCATTTTTTGTCCCTCATGATAACAAACGCAGGTGGAGAACGATCATTTTCGAAATTAAAACTCATTAAAAATGAGCTGAGAAATAGTATGGATCAGGAGAGATTAAGATGATAAAATGATCTTCTCCAACAAACAGATTTTAAGGATGCTGTTGAGGAGTTTGCGACGCACAAAGCCCGAAAAAGGGCAATGTAATTTTATATGTAACCCTATATTGTAACCTTATTATAATAAACCACTCAATATGCATTTCATTAAAAAAATTTGTTGGTGGGGGCCTCATGGGCACTGCCCACCCCCCAGACTAATTGGCTGAAAACACCCTTGTCTGTCAGGCATGTTCACACTTTTGATCCTCACTTGATATACGAATAATTTCCTTGCAAATAATATTCATTTAATTATAACGTTCATGCTTGTTTTTGTGTTCGTAAATTTTCATAAACGCTCTTGATTAATTTTTTTTTCGGGTTTTTGACCATAATCTTAATCAGCTGGAGGCTGTTAATTTATTTAGATTTTTTACGAAGGGCTTCTTTCTTTGTTTAGCAATATTTTTCCGTGCATGCAATGAACTTTACCATTATGAATGAAACTGTGAAAATTACTTTTTTCGCATCTTAATAAATAATATTAACGTTGTTAAATCATTTTTGATTGAGAAAGTTGTCCATTATTCGGCCGAATCATTTTCTCCACAGGTAACGTCCAATAAAATGATAGCAATTTCATTGTCCAACAGATTTCAGCCAATGAAATGACGACGATTTTACTTTCTCAACAGTTTAGTTGTTACTACGGTCACCATTTGTTTGTGTAAACGCGTATTCATAAATGTCATACTGTCTCCAGCGGAGTGCCGCAGCCGCAATTTAACGAAATGAAAACAAGAGGACGATACAATTTAACCCTTTGTTTTGTCACTGTGCTCTCAAAAATAAATACGAGTGCAAAGAGTTAAAACAAAAACATTTTTAGGTAATTATTTAATATGATGCGAAAAAGTATAGTATTAAACTCGTGAGCAAGTTGGCCATTGCCACTCTGGTGAATTGCAACACTCGCCTACGGCTCACTTTCTCACTCTTTTAATAACATACTATTATGGTATATTATATAGCCGCCACTTCTCACCGTCTTATATACAACCACTCCCTTTAAAAATTAACTCTTTCTACGCCAACGAAATTGTGAAATTTTATCATTTTACTGGATTATTATTTACATTTACAATTTGACTTTCGGAATTATGTATTATATTATCATATACCCGGATTCTTTCATTGCCGGTATCTTGTTTTCTTCATTTTAGGCCCTTGCAAAAATATACAGATTCGTGGATGGCATCTAATATAAAATCGTAAATTGAATTGTATTTGTTGTACGATATCGTTGACAAAACCATTGTAACAAGTTGTTCCGATAACAATTCTCGTGGACACTGTTCTCAAAACGGATGCTTTCGTCTGGATCATCAGTTCAATTTTTTTAATTATTCCTCTCACTGCACAGCATTACGAAGGTACTCAGTACACTGTTCTGTTTTACCTAAATTTATAAATTAGAAAATTTTCAAAAATTGAGGAGAAGGAGGGAATTTAAGAAAATATGACAATTTCGAATAATCTGACTGTATTAAGTACATTAATAGTATATTACGTAACAAGAGTTGTAAATAGCAAATTACGCGCAAGTGAAAAAATTGCGTACGAGCCGCGTAGCGGCGAGTAACGCAATTTCACGAGCGCGTAATTGCTTTACAACTCGCGTTATGTAGTATACTTTATCTACGACCACTCTCACCTTAATTTATATTTGATTCTCCAGTCCATAAATGTTCCTTAAACATTTTTGTATCGCGAGGCGTAGCAGGGAGAAACTTGTTGGCCGCTTATTTAATCATTTTCGTTGTTGCTGTTACTGGACATTATTTATCTTGCAAGAATTGAAAAGAGTTTCATTAACAATGGTTACATACCTCATTATTTGGTACTTACTTCTGGATATCATTGCATTTGAATGAGAATGTGCGGAATAGCGAAGTGACAGCTTCGGGGTGCGTGATGTGACGTTTAACAATCGCGGACTACTATATTTAATAAAAACGAACAAACGCACAACTCTCAACCAATCAAAAGTTCGTAAACGAAACTCACTAGTATGTTATGGCAAACACACACGTACCTTTAATTTACAAGCGGGCTCTAACATACGTGGGTGTTTTGGTGTATTTACGCAGTACGCGCATTGTACGATAATGGGCATTTACAGTAGTGGTCGTAGATAAAAATCATAAAACTCTTATTTGAAACTTTTTTTGTATCTTTACTTTATTAACTGACGATCTGCTACAATTTGTGTATTCCTTTATGCATGTATTTAAAATGTTATTTTAAAAATGGCCATAATAGCTATTTATGTAACAAGTCCACAATATAGCACTTTCTTGGACGAGACGTTTTATGGCCGAGCGAGCGAAGCGAGAGAGGCTGATAATGGAGGCGAGTCCATGAAGTGCTATTGTGGACGAGTTACATACAAAGCTTTATGTCCGACTGCTTTTAGCACTTTTGGAATACTTTTTAAATACAAACTGATGCAATGTATTTATATATATTTTAGTCATAGTGTGCATTTGCTATCACACTAATGTCATTCATTGTAAATTTGATAGAGAATGGATGATTAGGTTAAACAATCTAACTCGCACAATAAACGTCCAAACCTTGCAAACTTCTTCAGGAGTAAGTGTAATGAATAATAGTAAGTACTATCGCTATAAACCACTATCATAGTTAATCTCTCTTTTGCATGTGTAATTTGCATTGTATTTATTAGGTGTTCTAACCAAAATTAAAATCTGTCATTTCTGACACTGACATAAGAGTCCAATTTACTTTATCAATTATGGGACTCGTACGGAATTGCGTACATTTTGGCCTAAAAATAAACCCACAAAGTTACTATTTTCGTACAGTCGAACATAAAACATAGTTATGTATCATGCCTTTGCATGAGGGCTTGGGCAACACACCGAAAAAATATAATTGTTTAAAGAAAGAATAGCAAAGCGTAGAGATCGAGTCAACAAATTAAGCAAATATTTAAGATTAATTTAATGGGAAAGTAAATACAACACAAAACTCGATGTCGGAATAAAGGTCAAAAACACTTTAAACATCTAACGAATGCATTGCGCAGTAACGAATACAATCATTATATTTGCGTGCATAATAGCCTCTTCGCCAACATACTCATATTATTACAATACTATTTACATTCCGTTCATCATAATTTACTACTGTTTGCCGGCCATATCAACTAAGAGTAATTATTTCGTGTTTATTTCAGTTACAACATATAGCTGACTGATCCGTAAAATAAAAAGAATGCAACAAATATTTTATGTTGGACTGTACGAAAATAGTACTTTGGCGGCTTATTTTTAGGCCAAAATGGCGTACATTTCGTACTAGTTCCAATAATTGATCAAGTAAATTGGACTCTTATGTCAGTGTCAGAAATGACAGATTTTAATTTTGGTTAGAACACCCAATAAATACAATACACATTACTAATGAAAAAGAGAGATCAACTATGATAGTGGTTTATAGCAGCGGCGGCTCGTGGATTTCCGTAGGGGAGGCAAAGACAAAGATGACGCTTGCGCTGCACTACTTACTCTTATAGAGGAAGCAAACAATATTCTGTTGCTGTTTCGGTCAAATTTTCTTCCGCTGCCTCACCGCCACGCCGCTGGTTTATAGTGATAGTACTGGTCTGAAGAAACAAATGGATGAATAGACTTCATCCGCGGCAATTAATTGGCGTTGATCTTGTACTTTTACGAGCGTTACGATTTCAGCGCACACTATAAATACAAAATTCGAATCGTGCGCAAGAGGTGTATGAGGTTGCGGTTGGTCTGGCTGACGAGTTCCCATAAGAACGAAACGGCCGTCGCAGACTTGCTCTCATATGCATTTTGCACATTAGCATTGACCGATACCCCGTTTAGCCATTTCTTATTATAAGCCCCATAACTTATTTTTTTTTATTTGCTATTTGAGATATCGACTTCTAGTTTTCTTGAACTGGTACCCACACATATTTTAAAAATATGTATGTTTTTGTACAAGGTGTCCCAATATACATAACAGAACAAAGTTATGTTTTTTTAAATGGAACACCCTATATTTTATTCTTTATTTTCAACCCTCTTGAGAAGCTGATAAAAATAGTATAAGATACTAAAAATAGTCTATTATGGACGGTTGGTTAGTTATGGGCAAATTTGTGGCAAAAACATGTTCTCATTGAAAACATTGCACAAGCGTTCCTAGCAAAGATAGCATCATTATTTATACACTAATAAATTTCCCACATCATAAAGAATGATACACATCGGATTTGGTTCTCTTTTATTCATAGTGCTATACAGGGTGTCAACATACGCAAAACAATGGATAACTATTTTTTTTTTCAAATAGAACACCCTATATAAGTTGCCACCAATCTATGGCATTTTTAATAAGCTTTCCAATGATATACAGTTTGTATAACAAAATATTAAGGATTCTTGAGATTTATCAATAAAAGCATATTTGTTTTGTCACCTTCTGCTGATTTTTGGATTTTCAGCCAAAACTATGCATTTTCAGGAAAAATTATAAGAGACCAATGTTGTAGAGCGAAAAATTTCCGATCGACATAGGTCTTTCAACTTTTAATATCATGCGTGCATTGCCCGCCAGAGCGCGCAAAATCGTGACCGTATATGAATTTTAGCGTTTTCTTTTCATATTTTTTTATTAATGAATTGCACTATACTTTATTTTCCGCACCCTCTAGCGAAAAAACGGGAAATTATAGTGAAATTAAAATGGCCCATATCGATTGAAAATGTTCCGCTCTTCAACTCTTAATAGAGGCAATTTTTGCCAAAAATGCATAGTTTTCTCTAAAAATGCAAATTGAAAATGTATGTATCAATTTTTGCGTTTTCAATGTTTTTTTTCCATTTTCAGCGAAAATATGCATTTTGGGCAAAAATTGCTTATTTTAAGAGTTGTAGAGCGGAATATTTTCAATCGATGTAGGTCATTTGAATGACATGGAAAATAAAGTATAGTGCAATTAAATAACAAAAAAAAGAGAAAAACGCTAAAATGCATATACGATCACGATTTTGCGAACTCTGGTGGACAATGCAAGCATTATTGGAAAAGTCGAAAGACCTATATCGATCGAAAATTTTCCGCTCTACAACTTTGGTCTCTTATTATTTTTTTCAGAAAATGCATAGTTTTGGCTGAAAATCCAAAAATGAGCAGGAGGTGACAAAAGAAAAATGATTTTTTATGGATAAATCTCAAGAATCCTTAATATTTTGTTATACAAACTGTATATCATTGGAAAGCTTATTAAAAATTCCATACATAGGTGGCAAGATATGCAGGGTGTTACATTTGAAAAAAAAAAAATAGTTATCCATTATTTTGCGTATGTTGACACCCTGTATAACAGTATGAACAAAAAAGAACCAAAGCCTATTTGTATTCTTCTTCATGATGTGGAAAATTCTTTAGTGTATAAAAAATGACGCTAGCTTTGCTAGGAGCGCTTCTGCAATTTTTTCAATGTGTCCATGTTTTTGCCACAAATTTGCCTATAACTAACCAATCGTCCATAATAGACCCAAACTATCTGATACTATTTTTATCAGCTTCTCAAGAGGGTTGAAAATAAAGTATAAAATATAGGGTGTTCCATTAAAAAAAACATAACTATGTTCTGTTATGTATACTGGGACACCCTGTACAAAAACATACATATTTTTAAAATATGTAGAATAATTGTGGGTACCAGTTCAAGAAAACTAGAAGTCGATATCTCAAATAGTAAATAAGTTATGGGGCTTTTACAGATCCCTGGGCCACCCGGTATATGCGAACAATCTTTTTCAAGCATGAACATTATCAAGAGTAAACTGAGAAGTCGTCTTATTGATGAGAACTTGGAATCATGCCTAAAATTCAAAACAACAACATACAAACTTTCCAAGGAGATGTAAACACATTGTTCGCATTAATAAATATTTATTAAGTATGAAATTTAGTTTTATTTAGTATACTACTTATTTAGTGTAATAAAAGTTTACTAAACAAGCAGATTTGGCTTCCAATTTTTTTTTAAATTGTTGTAATGTTCATATTTGGCTCTTTGGCTAATAAGTTTGCCGACCACTGGTCTAGGTAATCAAAATTGTTTATAAAAAATACGACACTTAACTGTGTTTTTTAATTCGTCTATATTTTATTCATCGGGGAAAAAACTCTTTCGGCAAGTGCGTTACTTCCAGGCAGACATAAAACGTACTCAATACGAAAGTTCGTACAATTAAGTTGGTTAGCACGAAAGTATTTGAACTACACCGAAAGGTCAAGATGTGTAGATGTGTATGGTATGTGTCTACAATTTTGCTAAAGATGCATATTGATACCTTTGTGGCGTCACCTGGAACATGGAATCAAGTGGCATGGTTGTGACGCGGGAGAGGTTGCGAGGCGACGAGAAAAAAGGGAATAACAAGGAGCATGAGCGAGATTCGCCATATTCCATATATTTTTCTAAATAACATCCTATGTTTTTTTGGTATTATTTTAAAGGTTATTTAATTAGAAGTACAACGTGGTATAAAATTAGCAAGGAAGAATTCTACATGGAAGAACAAGCAGAAACTACCGTTGGCACCACATTTGGTTTTCGTTTGCCCCCTATTTCTAAATTCGATCCAACAATTTTTACAAATAGAGTCTGCATTTCGAAATTTGCGGATAACTAATTCACTTCGTAAATTTCACGAAGTAGTTGCCGCATTACCGCCTGAAGTGGCGATGGATGTGCGCGAGTTGCTTATTTTGCCTTACGATACTCTTAAAGCCGAGATTATTAAACTGACGACGCTTTCGGAAAAGAAACGGTTACAACAGATTCTTTCGCGCGAATCTTTGGGCGATCAAACACCTACACAACTGCTGCGTAAATTGCAGCAGCTACTTGGCGACACACAGTTGGATGAGAACCTGCTGAGGGAGATTTTCCTTAGCGGGCTCCCATCTGACGTGCAAAAAATTTAAATTTCGGCCTCTACTACAAATCTGACCAGCCTCGCTGACATGGCTGATCAGATTTTAGAAATTATAACGCCACACACCATTTGCGCGTCCACTACCACCCAGCACTACCGTTCAACAACCTCGTTGGCCCCCGATGTAGTTAAGCAGCTACAGCAGCAAGTTGCTGCTCTTACGCAACAAATAGCTGTCTTAACGCAAAACAAACACCGTCGGTCAACGAGCAAGCGCCGCTCGCGATCTCGCTCGAACAGTGGTGCTGGCCGAGTTTATAGTTGGTTCCACAACAAATTTAAGGACAAGGTGCGCAAATGCACATCACCGTGCAGTTGGGGAAATGGGAGGGAGCAGGTTTAATTTCGGCCTATTGTCCTGCTCTTACTCCAGGCCTTCTATTTTTCGTGCGCGACACTAATTCTGAGACTAAATTTTTTGTCGAGACGGGAGCCCAGATTAGCATTTTGGCAGTAAATCAAGCTTACGCCAACACTCATCAACGCGCAAAATTATTGCTGACCATAGTTAATGGTAGCCCCATTTCAACTTTCGGTCACTCAAAATTAACCATAAACAGGCCGATGGACGTCAATTTTACGTGGTTAACGTGTGCAATCATAAAATTGATTGCACACGTTAACCATTCCATTCTGGGCGCCGACTTTCTCAGGCATTTCAACATCATTGTTGACATTGCCCATAATAAATTATTAAGAAATGCATTTGGCCCATCAGAACTAAATTCTTCGTCAACACAAAATTCAACATATTCTAAATTACTAAGATAATTTTCTGGCCTCACAACTCCTTTCGACCTGTCAAACATGATGTGCAACACCATATCATGACCACGGGTCCACCTGTTTTCGCCAAAACCCGCAGGTTGCCACCACAAAAGTATCAAGCGGCTAGGAACGAGTTTGACAAGCTCATCAAACTCGGTTTCCTGCAGCCTTCGCCAAGTCCCTGGGCTACGCCATTGCACAGGGTTACGAACCCAGACGGTACTTGGCGCCCTGTGGAGATTATCGTGGCCTAAACAGGATAACAACTCCAGACCGGTATCCCTTGCCACTTTTACACGATTTCGCGAATAACTGTTGTGGTTGCACGTTATTTTCTAAAATCGATTTGGTCAAGGCATACCATAAAATTCCAATTCATCCTGCAGATATCCCAAAAACGGCAATCACAACACCTTTTGGCTTAAACGAATACACCAAGATGAGTTTTTGTTTAAGAAACGCTGCTCAAACGTTTCAGAGGTTTATGGACTCGGTACTACGCGGACTACCATTTTGTTTCGCGTACATCGATGACATACTCGTCTTCAGCAAAGACGAACACGAACATGCTCGTCATCTCTTCCAAATTTTTGAGCGGCTCACTTCTTTTGGAATCAAAATTAACCCCGATAAGTGCGTTTCCGGCGCATCAAAATTAGACTTCTTAGGTCACAGCATCAGTGGTTCAGGAATAAAACCTCTGCAGTGTAAAGTCGACGCGATTTTGACATTCCCACAACCTGGTGACCTAAAAGCTCTACAACGTTTTTTTGGCATGATCGCAAAAAACCTGGTATGGTCGCACCATGCTCTGCATGCATTTACGGTAGTTAAGGCCGCCTTGGCCAACTGTGCTATGCTTACACTACCAGACCCTGTTGCGGAGTTAAGCATAATGGTAGACGCATCAGACTCCGCTGCTGGTGCGGTCTTGCAGCAGAAGGAAAGTACAAGCGTTCTCCGACCGCTCGCTTTCTTTTTTAGATCTTTTTCAAGCACTGAACGCAAATACAGCACGTTCGGCCGTGAATTGTTAGCCGTATTTTTGGCGATAAAAAAGTTCAAATACTACTTGGAACGTCGAAAATTTATAGTTTTTACAGATCATAAAGCTCTGATCGCTGCTATAAGTTCTAATACAGATCGTTTTTCAGGACGTGAGCACAGACCCTTGAACTTCATCGCGCAATACACTACTGACATACGGCACATCACTGTCAAGAGTCGAAATTAATGCTTTAGACCTCACCAACCTAGCAAAATTACAATCCGAAGCTGTGGAATTACGATCTCTTCTTGGTAGCTCTACCATGGCACTCAAACTGGAGAAGTTCATCGCGTCCGGCTCCAACACGTCCATCTACGTAGATACGTCTCTTGCATCACGACATTCCTCCTGCATTGCGGCATGAGGTCCTGAGTTCTCTGCATTAACTCACGCACCCGGGCGCCCGTGCAATGAAACGTCTCGTAGCAGCACGATACGTGTGGCCAAGGATGCATCATGACATTGCACATTTCGTCAAATCCTGTTTGAGTTGCCAAAAGATCAAAATCCACCAACATACAGTGTCGCCCATTGCGAAATTTCCAGACCCGGATGACCGATTCATTGACGTCCACATCGACATCATCCACCCTTTACCCTTTGCCCATTTGCAACAATTACAGATACCTTCTGGTCTGCATCGGTCGCTTTACGCGTTGGCCAGAAGTATATCCTCTTACTGAAATTACTGCAGATTCCGTTTCCCAAGCATTTTTGCACTGTTGGATTGCACGATTTGGAACACCATAGACGGTCATCACTGACCGCGGTCGGCAGTTCCAATCCAACACTTGGAAGGAATTCTGCCTTTCAGTATTAAACACAAATCCACAACCGCCTACCATCCGCAATGTAGCGGTTTGGTAGAACGGCTTAACCGCCAAATTAAAGACTTGATCCGAGTGAGCAACGATCCTAAGAACTGGGTAACCCAACTCCCTTTAATTCTCCTAGGACTCCGGACAGTCTATAAAATTATTCCTTCTGGCTCTAAATTTATAGACAGCCTAAGGGACAACACTAAACCTGCTCAAACTCGTCTCACTTCACGCAAAATGTTCGTTCCACCAAATTTGAAAAATTGTACACACGTGTTCATCCGACGCGACACTGTTAAGAATCTCTCACATCCTAGGTCGTTGGCCATTCAAAATTATACGTCGAAATTCGAAAATTTTCACAATAAGTATCAACGGTAAGGAGAACAATATCTCGGTGGATCGTTTGAAACCGGGATATGTATCCAATATTTCGACCACTACCTTAGAAAATTCTATAAGTTCTTCCATTTCTCCTCCTACACCTAAATCTATTCTTAAGCCAGCTAGGTCTTCCTCTTCCACTTCTCACACTAAACGTGTCACTTTTTCTTGCTCCGTTTCTTCCTCTTTTTTAAGGGGGAGGTAGTGTGGCGTCGTCAGTGCGCCGCGCAGTCATACTCTTTTGAATATATATTTTTTTAATTGGAGCCCGATGCTAATGAATTTTATAAACAAATTAATAATAATTTATTAATATTAAACGCAAATTTCAAATGTACTACTTCATAGAATGACTCAAGATTTTTAAAATAGACCTGTTGATTGTTTTTGTACAATTAATGGGTTCAACGATACAGTTGTTTGAATGTTCGCACGACCCACGTTTTTCGTAATTTCTTACAATTTACAACCGTGCATATCTTCTTCAAAAAAAATCTCAAATTTTTTTCATGTTCTACACAAGCGTCTGCAAAATTTAAAAAAAATCAATCGGAATCATCAGTTATTATTTTTACCGAAAACCGTCTGGTTTGACATGGAATGAGCGGTATGTGAAATTCGCTAAAATCCCTGATGTACCTCCAAAAAGTGTGCATTTATTAATGGAATGGCCGATTTAACATTTATAGGAAAAATAGTCTATTTAATTTTATTTAGAAAGAATTCATGCATCCGAAAATATAATCAAGATTAGCGGGTGTGGTAGAACACCAAACATTATAAAAAAGTATCGTAAAACAACGAGTAGGTATAAAAAAATTAAACAAACGCAGAGCATTTATCAACAGTAAATCTCTGTAAAATGTAAATTAGGACGTCTGTTATTAGTTATTCTCCACAAAAACAAATAATTTCATATTAAATTCAGGCAACTCAGTAGGCATATTATTTTCATAGCCATCTATGAGGGCATAGTAAAATCAATTTAAAATCTATTTTATAGCGCAGCGGCAGCGCCTTATACGGAGGCTGAAAAAGTAGGGGTCTCACAGGCTTCCAAAACTTAAAACTTGCCTCTTTTTGGATATGTATATACAATGGTATTACATTCGATAGTAAACTTAAACTTTCCGCAGCGCGTTACAGACTTTTAGGCTTCAATGTCCCCATAAATTTGTTTGATATCTTTGTCCTAAGCAAGTTGTATTATTGTTCGGTGGTTTGGTCAGCATATTACTTTAAATATATTAATATACTTGAGAATGCCTAAAAGAGGTTTTTGAGATAAATATATTTTGTTAAACATGGGACTTATAGTTTCGATGTTCCATATGAGGAGCTACTGGCAGACTTCAATTTTCTATCTTTGCATTCAAGATTATATGATTATATTTGTTTCCTATACAAGATAATTCGCAACAAAGTTGATAACACTAATTTTTTATGTAAACTTAATTTTAATGTACCTAGATCCAAGTACCGTCAAGTAAATACTTTCTCTTATCGTACACTGAAGACGAACCACTGCTTTATTGCTCGTGTCAATAAAATCAGTATCATCACTTCATTGATTTATATTCTCCATTTTTTACGGCCTTTAAGACATCTGTTATTGTTTGTCAAGAGAGTGTTGAATCTATTATCTACAATTGTATTATTATTTTATTTGTATCACTTCTCATCTGTTATTTGTACTTTTGTACTTTGTGTTTTATTTTATTATCAATTTAAGTTTATATAGTTATATTACTCTGTAATTGGCCCTTGTGGCAATTCGGTAAATAAATTAACTCCTCATCTTCATAGCCTGATAGTACTTCATTAAGTAAGGCCAATATGGCATATATTGTTGATTTCCCAAAGCGAAATCCAAATTGCAAAGTATGTTTTTTTTTTATTTTCAATAGTAACATTTTTTCCAATACCTACGAAACTATAGGTCTATAATTTTGTGGATTATTTATATCAACATTTTATACATTTATAAATAAAATATATATTGGAATTGGAAATATAATTTTTATTGCATTAGGAATTTATGATGTTTTCATGCATGTATTTATAATAAAGGTAGGTGGAATAATAAGTGATTCCTTGCAAGATTTTAATATATCGGTTCTTTGACAAATGATACAAATATGGAATAAAGGAGACAATGAATATCGGTGGGGAAATTGTGTGTAACAAAAGGGCGCCCGGGTGCTCCGGAAATTTCAATATAAGCCACGATAATAAAATATTCGTACGTGTCAAGAATGTGTAGCTGTAGCTGAAGTGAAACGAAACGAACAGAGTGAATAAAGCACAGAAGCACTTCGACTTTACTAATTCGAATCGATACCATCCCTCCGATGCAAAGGAAAGAAAATGCACGAGAGCGGTTTGAATGCAGGTAGCTAAATCTCATGTTTATAACAATCGCCTGGAAATAGAGAAGGCTGTTCTCTCTGAATGCCCCGAGAACACAAGCCTGAATTGTTTCTTCGAGTTTCCTCTTTCATTCTCCCGCCCCCTCCTTCTTCTTCCTTCGAACGCTTCTGACCTTCCTGTATAATATTATTGACAAAAGGGCGCATTGTAATCCAACTATATAGAGTATATGGAGAATTAATAGAAACTCAATTCAATGGAAAGATGAACACAAAAACATTTTAAACATTTGTATTCTCTAGACGGACATTAAATGCTCCATTGTGCACGATTTAATTTTGGTAACTTAAGACGAAACTGCGGGCATGGTTCTGTCCTATATTATCTTACTTGCCTTTCCCACAAAACGTATAACCACATGTTATTCTCGCACACCGTAATTGCAACTTAAACACATTATAATTTATAATATTTGTGTCCTAAGGAGAATATCAGCATTTTCAATTTAATTTAATTTATTTTAATTAATTTAATTTAACTATCCGGATTAGTTCGTTTATCAATCTCATTATCATAGGCGTCCGTTAATAACGATAACCGCCGCCACTGCTAACATTTGTTTTCGGATCATTGCGAGCAAATGTTAGCAGTTTTTGCATTGCATGTTCTATCTTGCCCGAACGTACCCATCCACTATTCGTTCATGTTGGACGTGCATGTACGTCGTGGTCGGTCCTACATGTACGACAGTGGATGGCCCCCTTTTGGCAAAAAGAACTCTAATAAAGGGGCCCATCCACTGTCGTACATGTTGGACGAACCACGACGTACATGCGCGTCCTACATGAACGAATAGTGACAATTAAGTTCGGTCCCCAATTTTTGAAACCGCTCTGAGCGCCCTGTACTAAAACCTTTGCTTTTAGAATTCTATTATAGTTTTTTTCACAAATCAATCCGTTCAAGATCACAATAGTGTGCATTGGCGTAACGTTAAATGGGATGCATTGTTTTTTACTGAATCCTACATTAAAGCATACCTAAGATTTTTGTCTGACATTCCAGTACCTAATCAAACTCTTGTGAACGAATCATGCCGATGAATACCTTATTGGAAGGCACTAAATGTTATTTTAAATGTACATAGAGCGTTTTGCAGGGTCGGATGATACTGACGTTTAAAACGTCAAAATTGTGAAACATGATGACAAAGTATACTTTAAATTCTAATAATCTGTATTGTCACTTTACTCGAAAACTAAAGGGATTCCTAAAACACTTATCCATTATAAGTTGTTTATTTCGGTATTTTCTACAATTGTTATTAATATAAATTTGCTGTAACTATTATCGTTTCTCAATTATAAACCAAAAATTGGCAAAACAATTAACCTCATGAACTGGATCCAAAGGTAAAAGGGGATTTCCATTAGGTTTTTTTCTTAGTGAAGTACTCGTTTAACTTCGGTACCATGTCTCAGACTTTTGTAGTTATTTTTATTAAACAACTATTTCTACACTTATTTACACTAAACGAAACCAATACACAATACGAAAAATACTGCAAAATATGAAAAACACAAAAAACTAATGAAAAACTAAAACAAACAAAAATACTCTAACAACTTGCAAATTAAAGACGATTCGTGCACGCAACTATGGATCAGGGCCGATCCTGTACCCTTGGCTGCCCGCGTGCAAATGTTGAGTTGGCCGCCACCTCAAGTGCATTTCTTTCGGGTTGTGTGTTTACTATTTTAGTAATAAGACACCAAAAAGTAAATTGTTATTATATTATACGTACCTTTTTGCTACAAAAGGAAATATTCCATAGTGAAAAACCGTTTCTCTGACAGCGTCTATATTGACCTAATGAGATCTAATAAGATTGAAACTGGTGCTCGGTTGTCGCACGGGAAACAATGTTTCAATGTTTATCTATTTATTTATTTATTTATCTACGGGAAACCCCAATTTACAATAATGTAACACAACAATGAATACTTAAAATACCTTAAACTAAAATATACTAGATTAAATTATTAAATTGATATCACCAAATTAAATTAAATTAAAATTTGTAATTTTATGGTCCTAATATTTTACAAAAAAGATTACTATATACAATGAAAATTACATAAACTTATTCCTAAGTATACGTTTAAAATTATGAATGTTGCTATCAAAAATGTTAAACCAGTGTTTATCATTTAAGTCATTTGCCAATCTAAGCATACGACCTACTGAATTATTATATGACAGATTCGTATCATAGCGTTTCACAAAAAATATGTTATTGCTTCTTAAAACGTTTACATAATTTGAAGCGATTAAATGTATCTCAGATAGTAACACTGAAGAATTAGTGGAGGCATTAATTATGTTATGAAGCATGCATAGATAAAAAATGTTTCTACGCATTACCAGGGTATGCATCTTCAAAAGGGTCATTATAGATGTATAGGAACCTTGGACATGTTTGATACCATATTTGAATTCCATGTATCTCAAAAAAAATTTCTGTACACTCTCGATTATTTCAATATCGACTTGAAGATAAGGTGACCATATTGGAGATGCATACTCAAGGTGACATCTTACAAGAGAACAAAATTAAACTTTGAGACATTCAGGACCTAATTCCTTTGACAGATGCCAGATAAAGCCCCACATTTTTCTTGCTTTATCACAAATAAAAATGATGTGATTTCTAAAAGTTAAACTACTATCGAATAGGACACCCAAATCTCTAATAGTATCTGTTCTTGTCAAAGGAATGGAGTTCAATAAATACTCAAAGTGAATCCTGTTTTTCGTTTTTAAAAACGACATTACATTACATTTTGCAATATTTAAATTTAGACGATTAACATAACACCAATTATTCACATTATTAAGATCATTTTGCAATCTTTTACAATCATCAACAGTATGAACCACTTGGAATAGTTTAAGATCATCTGCATATAACAGGCACTTCCCAAATTCCACGACCTCCACGAGATCATTAATAAATAATAAAAATAGAACTGGTCCAATATGAGTACCTTGAGGCACCCCTGATGTAACATGTATTGGTAATGATAAGAAGTTATTGATTTTAACTTGTTGAATGCGGTTTGAAAGAAATGAATTTATCCATGACAAAGTTGAATCGTTGAAACCTAATATTTTCAATTTGTGAAGCAATATCAAATGATCCACTCTGTCAAAAGCCTTGGAGAAATCGGTGTAGATAACATCTACCTGTTTGCGCTTATCCAAGGCATCCGACAAGAACTGCTTGAACTCCAAAAGATTGGAAACGGTTGATTTGCCACTCTGAAACCCATGTTGCACATTGGAAATTACGGGACGGGAGATCCATACCAAATAATCGCTTACTAATTTATCTAATAGTTTCGGAATCGCTGACTGTAACGAAACACCACGGTAATTCGTAGCGATATCTCGACTCCCACTTTTAAAAATAGGATGCAAAAAACATGATTTCCATACTTCAGGAAAGATTCCAGTGTTAAGAGATTTGGCAAATAACATGTGAATTGGCAAACAAAGTGAATAAACACAATTGAGTAGCAAATTATTTGGCACACCATCAGGGCCAACCGAAAACGAATTTTTTAAACTCACAATATTATTAAAAACATCAGCAACCGAAATAGATAATTTTGAGTCAAGGACTTGTTGAGTATTGTTCATATTGATATTAGAAGCGTCAGTTATAGTATCCTTCGCGTATACTGTTGAAAAGAAATCGGCAAACAAATTTACGATATCCAGTCCGCCATCTCCAACTTTATCTTGATATGTAATGTGTTTAGGGAAACCATCTTCCTTTCGGTTTTCATTTACAAATTTCCAAAAGGAACTAGGATTGATAAAAACATTAGATTCTGCCTTTCTTAAATATTCATTGTAGAGCTCAATAGATTTTACTTTACATTCTGTGCGTAAATTACTAAAAACTGTATAGTCATTGTGACGACTTGTATTTTTATATCTAATGTGAGCTATTTTTTTCCTATTGACTAAATGAATTAACTCGCTATTAAACCATGCAGGAAATTTAGAATGTTTCTTTCGTAACTCTGTGGTCGGTATAAATAAATCCATACCTACATACAAAGTCTTGTAAAAGTTTTCTACCGTTATACAGGGTGTTTCAAAATTCATGCACCAAAAATTTTCTGCGTACTCCTCGTAGATAAAAAGAAAAAAAAACCCTTATGACAAATCTCGATTTTCCACAAAATAACATGGATTAAACCCCCTCGCAGAAATATTTAAGAGACGCCACTGTTCATCCATCAATGAATACTTTCGTTCGCTTGTATAAAAACACACGGTGCCGATTTTAAGTGTGGACGCATGAATGAATGGTGACCTAATTTCGAGCGGGCTGTTGAAATTTGATCTTAACATAAACAGTACGGTGAGGCTTAATAAAACCGACGCACAAATTTCAAGTTCATCTTATTTATTATGCATTTTTTATTGTTCCTGGCGGCTTCCTACACTCCTATTACTTAAAATCACGGGGGGTAGGTGCTGTAAAATGATATTCCTTTGTTACCCAAGGCCAAGACCTAATTTGGAATAACACATTTTTAGAAAGTCCGTAAAAACATGTGTGTTTCCTCGAAGATACAAATCGGTTTTAAAAATTCCAAGGGCGGCGATGGGGCTGCACAGTTTGACCAATCAATGCCCTCTACAAATATACCCCCATCAATTGAAGACGGTGAAAAACCGAAAAAGAATTCAGTTAGTTTCTGCTTGTAAACTGAGTTGGTAATTATGGCGTTAATACCGTTTGATAATCACGAAAATTTGTACTGACTGGCACGACATTTACTTCTAAATAACTCGATGGTACATTGACCTAATTTGTGTGCTCCATAAACACTAAAATCCACACCGTTTGTTTATCTAATGCCGGCAGTACAAGCTCGAGAGACGAAGACCCGAGACCAGGCGAGCGCGAACGTGTACGGCGGTGTACGCGCGAACGAAACTATTCATTAATGGCGAGCATTGGCGTCTCTTTAATATTTCTGCAAGGGGATTTAATCCATGTTATTTTGTGGAAAATCGAGATTTGTCATAAGGGTTTTTTTCTTTTTATCTACAAGGAGTACGCAGAAAATTTTTGGTGCATGAATTTTGAAACACCCTGTATTTACGTTGTCTTGAGACAAAATATTTTCCCAATTAACTTGTAATAAATAGTCATTAAGACCCAAGTAATTAGCATGTTTAAATAGATAAACTCTCTCATATGTATCAATTCTTTCTTTAAATGAATTGAGAGGAAATGATAAAGTGTACGCGAAATGGTGACGGCAAGTGCTTAGAATAGCATCGTCAGACAGAGAGACAGATATATCAACACAATCCGTAAAAAACAAATCTAGAAAAACCCCTCTTGAGTTCGGAATAAAATTAATTTAACTTAAATTTAAGAAATTATATGAATCAATAATTGTCTCCGCCTGCGAACTAGGGGAATGTAGTAAATAACCAGTAGCATCCCATGAAACAGAATTCAAATTAAAGTCACCACAAATTAAGAATTTATGATTAGTATGCTGAGACCGTATAGATTCAATAATATTGCAATGATCTTTATAAATTGTAACAGAAGAACCAGGAGTAATATAAACACCACCAATAATGTACTTTGTATTGTTAATAGAGGCAGAAATAAATAGGTGTTCAATGTTGGCATTGCCAGAAACCAGGGTAGATTTAAAATAATGTTTCAGAGCAATTAGAATACCTCCCCCTCTTACCGTAATGCTCATGGATCTATCGACTCTAAAAATATCGTAATTAGGTATATGTAATTGACTATTGAGAAATTCATCGTACAACCAAGTTTCTGTTAAAATTATAACATCATAAATACAATTATTAACATTTAACATGAATTCCTTTAATTTGGTCCGCATACCTCCTACGTTATGATAATAGACTAAGAGTTTTTTGGAACCTCTGAATTACTTGTACGAGTTATGGCAGATATAACAGGTACATCATTACGATATTTAATCGTAAGATCTTTCTCCCCATTTTCAATTCTCAATGTAAGTTGTGATTTAATCTTGTTAAAATATTCCCTTTGTCTGACAGTGCGATCACTTTTAAAATGTAAGCGAGTGTTATTGTTCCTAGAATTAGATTTAAGAACTAATTTAGCAGATTGTTCGTCATGGAAAATTATTTTTAAAGGTCTACAAGGTTTATCTGCCGATTTCTTCCCAATTCGAAAAACTTTTGCAGGTTTCACATTTATCAATGATATTGTTATAATTGTCGCTAGTTTATGGTTTCTTGTCTGTGAATGTCTCCACTCAGTCAAGGAAATTGTCAAATGTTAAGATTATAGATGTTGCCCTAATGGTGTATCTAGCTATTACGGTTTTAAATTTTAATTATTTACATTCAAGTTGACACAATGCCACGGGAACATGTTGATGGTAGAGCCACTTATACAATATACCCCCCCCCCCATCATTTTTTCAAGAAAGAAAGAACGATTTATCTTCCTAGACCAAAATAACTGGCGAAAAAGTGTTTTAAGAGTTAATTAAAAATTCTTGCTAAGCTTGAAACTGCAGGTTCTTCTTGGCTCTATATAACGAGCCGCCCCTGTCCTCAGCACTAAACTTATTGATAATTGAATAGTTTTGTGGCTGATAATTGTTGATAAATTAATTATATTACGTATATACGTACCTGTAATTTTTCACTGATAGAAAAAGTCGCAGGTCGAATTTCACCGTGACTGTGATTGCGACTGTTAGCCAAATTGTGACTGCTAATTAAACAGTGATTGCTACTTTAAACGTGATTGCTACGTAACATTGTAATTGATGCCCAAACTGTGATTGTTAGCGAAAATCCTAATTTTTTGACATTTTTCACCAATTCTATAGAATTTTCTTTTTTTTTAACCATTTTTCGAAGACCGTGAATTTTGGCACATTTTGGTTTTCAAATAATCGAGATTACCTGACACGTTTGGGTATTATAAACCTTTAAGAAGTTACTTAATATACGTTTCTAAACTTCTGGACTCAGAAACCTTGTGTTTGGACATTTTTTTACACATTTTACAAACAATTTTCTTAACAATTTTTTGAGGATATTTTAGTTTTAAATCAATGAAGATTATAAACCTCGAAAAAATCACCGGCAAAAACTATTTAATAACAAAAATGCAAAAATCATTTATATTGTTCTTGAATGATTTTTTCACATTTTAAACCTTGCATTACTAAAATTGTCCAACACATTTGGAAGTATTATTTTTAAAAATCGACAACACCTTTTGCAAAAATTTAACACACAAATGTCTCGATTTTGACGTTTCAATGATCAAAAGAAATTCTCTAAAACGAGGAAAAAAGGTTAAAAAACAAGATTTGCAGTGTTTAACATGTTTGGTCGCTATACGTTTAAAAAAACCAAACATTGAGGATTCGATTTTTAAAACGTATAACGACTACACTTGAAAATCTCTTTTCTTTTTGGAGAAATTTTTTTGAAAATCGTAAATTTAGCACTATTCTGCTTATGAATGATCAGAATCAAGATTTTATGCGAATTTTATTAAAAATTTCTCATTTTTCTTTTATTTCGACTTGAAATCGAATTATCAAAATCAAGTTTTTATTATCTTTTGATTTAATTAAATTCAATTCAATACTTTATTTTACACAAAAATACAAAAAGCCAAAGCAAAATGGGTTTGCAGTGGACCGTCAAGATATATAGTCTAAATAAGATAAAATAATTAAATACAACATATTAAAATCAAAAATAAAATTAACGACAACATTGTTTCAATTATAAATAAATAAAACACGTTAAAATCAAAGTTAAAATCAAAAACAATATTGTTACAGTTATAAAATAAGTGCAACACATTAAAATAAAAGTTAAAACCGAAAACAATATTGTTACAGTTATAGAATAGATACAATACATTAAAATTAGGTTTAAAATCAGTAACACTATTGTTAAAATTAAGACATGGATAATAACGAGTGTTAAATATATCGCTTACACTTTTTTAGTGGGTAAGTAGATGGTTACTATACATGTATCTGATCAAGGCGATAAAAAGTCAGAGATTTTGTAATAACATTTTTCGGTTAGACATTTTTTTAGTTTTGATTTAAACTGTACAATATTTTTACATTTTTTTATGCCATTTGGTAGTTTGTTATATATTAATATACACATGTACCTTGCTGATTTCTCATAAAGAGTTGTTTTATAGGACGATACACGTATGTTCGCGCTTTGCCGAGTACTATATTCATGGGTACTATTATTTTTCTCAAACAAATTAATATTATTATGAGCATATATAGCGCATTTAAGTATATAAACGCTTGGTACCGTTAATATGCATTTGGTAGTAAAAGTGTTCCTGCAAGATTCAGTTTTTTACAGGCCGAAAATTAACCTTACAATTCGCTTTTGCGCTACGAACACAGGCGTTATATCGGCTCTACCCCAAAAAATATTGTAAGATATGTGAGTGAGCTATGGCGTAGTAAGCATCCAGCAAATAAGTATGGTTGATTTTGTGTTTTAGTTTGAGTATGGCATAGTAAGCGCTACTTAGCCGGAAGGCAACATGGTTCGTTAATCTGAGCATCCCAGCTTAGAGTTTCATCAATATATGAACCTAAATATTTAACACAATTAGATCCAGTTTCAATCAGGTTATCTGGACGTTTCCTATTGTAGAATTGTATTGTTTTTGTTTTGTCTGGGTTAAGTAGAAGACTATTTTTGTTGCACCAGTCACACATTTCTTCATTTGTTGTCTTGATTTTCAGCCTCTTGATTACTTGCGGATATCACAATAGCAGTATCATCTGCAAAGTTAATAACGTGACCCACAGAAATATGTTGGCTAAGGTCGTTAATAAAAAACAAAAATAGCAGCGGTCCTAGAGTCGACCCCTGTACTACCCCTTCTTTAATGTCAAATATTTCGGAGACACTGACACCGATTTGCACAAACAATTTCCGATGGGTTAGAAATGACACAACGAGATCCGACTCATTGCCACGAATACCGAGCGCATTTAGCTTTACCCGCACAAAATTAGCACTGATGGTGTCGAATGCTCTTGAAAAGTCATAGAATACACCGGCCACGCATTTGTCCTTATCAATGTTTTTTGGACACTTCCTCTAAAAGAACAACATTTGCAGTTTCAGTTGACCGGTGTTTCCTGAATCCATGTTGAGCGTCATTGAAAAGATGAAAAGTCTCAACGTAGTTGGTTAGTCTTGATGCTTAAATTTTTTCAAATATTTTTGAGAATGTGTTGAGCAAGGCAATAGGTCGGAAGTTATTGACATCACTCCTCGGTCCATTTTTATAAATAGGTATTATTTTAGAAGTCTTTAATGCTTCTGGAAAGACTCCGGATTTTAGCATTAAATCAATTACGTAGTGTAATGGCTCCAAGATTTCAATTGCTACACGTTTAATTACATTGACGGATACTCCATCCTGACCTGAGCTTCTGTTGTTTTTTAGTTCTGCAATTGCATTATAAATTTCTTCGGGTGTCACGGGTAGCAAAAATATGGATTGTGTCTCATATTTTGAGGTAGTACATTACTTAGATATGTTGTCCCCGAAGTGTTCTCTTAACTTACTATCGGTGATTTTAGAGTAGTGGTTAGCGAAGATATTTGCCACATCGTGAGTTTCAGTAGTTGTTTTTCCTGCATTATTAGTAATTATGTATGGGTGCTCTTGTTTATTACCATGCAATTCTTCGTTTATTACATTCCAGATTTTTCTCTGTCTGTTTGGAGCATTTAATATCTGTTGGCTGTAGTAGTTCCGTTTCGTGGCTTGATTAATTTATTCATTGGTTAAAAACTAGGTGCGTGGGCAACAAGATATGGCCCACTCACCACGTAAAATAGCACCCACCCACCATCCACTCTACCAACTTTATTCTAACCCAAAATTCTGTATGGTTGAAGAAATTTGAAGAAAGAAAAGTTTAAAAATAATGTGAAACGTATTTTGTGAAATCTAAAACGCTTTATTAATTACTTTATACTCCATTTTCTCTGCTCTCATGTTCAAATTACTATTTTCATGAACTGAAAAAATAAAAATAAAAACAAATACTGAACTTCCCAAATGTACTCAAAATTCATTTAACTTTAATATTCGGTGCGAACAACTAAACATTCCTTTGTTATAAATTTTGAAATAATATCACGAAACCAGCACTATAACAATTTTCAAATTACAAATTTCACGAACTAAAAAATATATACTGAAGGAAAAAAATTAAACAACTTAAATTCGTGAAATTTCGACCATTTTCAAACCGCCATAACTCAGCCTATTTTCAATCGATTTTGATGAATCTTTGAGGGCGAAAAACTGTGAAGTGTCTTCTTTAAAGTCATGCACGCTAAATTAAGCGTAACCTTGTTCACCCCTGTGAAAAAAAAGTTTTTTTTCTGGAAACCATGTCCAACTTTGACGATGTCTACGGAGTTGGAAAAATTTTGTCGACTCAATCCACTATAAAAGCATTAAAATTTGATCAATTTCCTTTGCAGAACTCAAATAACGAAGTTCCTAGGACGATTTGGCACAAAGTTATGGGTGTTTGAAAAAACGAATTTTGTGGTTTTTTGACTAATAAGTCCGAAGTTTTTAGACGAAATTGTTATCGTTTTCACGACTGAAATTTTCTTTACATGTTCTTTAACGTATACACGAAAATTAATTGTTTGCGCGAAATCACGAATATCGCATTTTATACATTAGAACTCCATTAACAAAAAAAATATTTTAGGTCAAAAAAGGCTTACTTTAACGATCTCCGTAGGGTCGGAAAAAATGTGGGCCTAACTCACCACCATTTGTCCATTTTTTCATTCATCCAATAAAAACAAACAAATTGCAAATTAAAATTTGTAAAAATTTAGGTAATTTTCAAATGACCATAACTCAGCTTCTATTCAACCGATTTCGACGATCTTTTGAGAAATAAAAAGCGAAATGTGTCCTCAAAGAGAGGGCTCTACGCCCCTCAAAACAAAACAAAATAAAAAGACCACAAAATGCACTTTTTTAAAACACCCATAACTTTGTGCCAAATTGGCGTAGGAACTTCGTTTTTGAGTCCTGCATAGGTAATTTAACACATTTCAATGACCTTTTGGTGCATCGAGTCGATACATTTTTCCAACTCGGTACACGTTGCCAAAGTTGGACGTTTTTTTGCTCAAAAACATGTTTTTTTGTTCGGAGGTTTAAGGGTTCGCAAAGGGATCGTTCCAATCTGAGTTTACCCCCTTAAAGTAGGGCCAAAAAGAGATTTTTTCCCGAAAGTATCATAAAATTTGGTTGAAAAGTCGCTGAGTGATGTGCGAAAAACCTCATAATGCACTTTTTTCAAACAGCCATAACTTGGTGCCAAATCGTCGCAGGAACTTCGTTCTTCGAGTCCTGCATAGGGAATTGATCAGATTTTCATGCCTTTATGGTGGATCGAGACGACAAAATTTTCTCCATAGACAGTGTCAAAGTTAAAAATGGTTTCCTGAAAAAAAACTTTTAAGGGGTTACGCTTAAGTTCGTATGCATGACTTTAAAGAAGACACTTCAAAGTTTTTCGCCCTTAAAGATTCATCAAAATCGATTGAAAATACGCAGAGTTATGGCGGTTTGAAAATGGTCAAAATTTCACGAATTTCAAGTGTTTCATTTTTTTTCCTCCAGTGTATAACAATTCTCTCAAAACTCAAAATATGCTGGACCATTCGACGTAAATTATTTAATTTAAAAATAATCCCTCGAGAACAGAGCATATATGCGCTTTTTCAGAGGCAAAACACAAATTAAAAAAAAGCGATTATCAAGTACTTGAATTGAAACTTTACAAAATGACTAAAAATTCATTCCATTTTACGATTCTGCAAAAATCTTTAAATGCTTCTAATCTAGATTTTAAAACAACTCCCCGAGAACAGAACAAATCCTTATTTTGAAGATGATATTTTTCTGAGACATAGAAAAACATTTGCAATATACTTTACTCAAAATACATTCGACTTTACGTTTCCGCAAGTCTAGAAATGCTTCTTCACTAATTTTGAAATAATCACAATTTCAAACGGTGTTACGATGTTTACTAACCGTGATCACTGTTTAAAATCACTGATATTAAAAAGTAGCAATCACAGGTAGCAACGTGATTCAAAAGTAGCAGTTTTGCAGATCTCTAATTATATTTAAAAGTGTTATCGTGTATTAATTTATTTCTATACATAATCATTTGTGTAATTTCGATTATATTTCAGCGTCGACAATATCTGAGGACCGATTTGGACCTACATTAGACTCACATCAGCACACTATGGTCGTCGTTGTTGGAGAAACGGAATTCGACTATGCCGCTATAATAAGCCAATCAAGTAACCGTTAGGATATAAAAAACAATTAGGGCGATATCTATCGCCGAAAATGTTACAACGTTCTGAAATTATAATATATCGGCGATAGATGTCGCCCTAATTGTTTTTATATCCTGACGATTACTTGAATGGTTTGTAAGGGGCCAAAATTCAGAAAATTTGGTATATTTTAAATTGATTTGCATTTAAAAAAAATATAAAGAAATATTTATATGCAGGTAGTGCCATGGCTCCTTGGCTCTATATAACGAGCCTCCCCTGCACACAGTGCAGGATTTCTCAACCTTTTTTTTGTTTAACACCACATCAATAAAAATTAGCATTACATGTAACACCAGAGATGAATTTTTCATTTTGATAAAATTTTGATGAGCGAGAGGTGGCCAAAAATAAAATTTTCTCGGGTTTGAAGATAGAAAAGTCGTGCAAATTTAGTTATAAAAACCCTGTTTAATCTTAAACTGTATGAAGGATAGGATAGCACCCACCGTATCCAAAAATCTACCTAGCCAAACTGAAAACATGGATTTCCCAGTTGAAAAAAGTCTAAAAGCATGACATTGACTTGTTAAGAAGTGCACAATAGCAATCATTATTTCTACAATAGCCCTCCATCGTTTTGTTTTTTTCGAATTCAAATTGTTGTTGTTGCTCTTTGTCTATGATTTCTATTTATTTAAACGGATTTTGAACTCCCACCATTTTTGGAGACGCTCAATATACCTTGCACTGTTCTCATGTTTTACAAATTGGTCAGCACAATGGCGTAAGTCTTTAAAACCCGTAGTTATAATTTTAATATTTCCTTTTCCAAATAATTTACATAGGAAACAAAATCCGCAGCTTTGTCTTTCATTTCGCGGGCTTCGCCGGTTTCGCCGCCCCTCTAATCGCCGCCCATGTGCCATGCACGCTCTAGCCCTCCGGTAGGATCGGCTCTGCTATGGATGACTGACGGTTCTGGTGAGCGTTGCGCCAAGGTAGACATGCGCTATAACGGCTTCTTTGTCTAACCAATGCCACACGTTTTCGAGCGGTGGGCACTGCTATCGGTACTTGTATCAACGCTCAAAAGACATACGTTTCTACTGTTGACTACGATGATGCGCATATAATAGTATAAAATGATAGAAAGCCGCTTGTCTTTGATATGTTAAGAAACTGATGACGTAAACGTCAAAATTCAAGAAATAATATACATTTACAATATAAGTGCGTAATCGACTGTTTTGCTGCGTGTAAAACCGATTACGCACGAATATAGTACAATATTTTTAACATTAAGGAATTTTTATGTTGAAAATAAGAGATTTGTTTTCACGAATTGTTGATAATTCTAATTTCTATTTTATCGATTCATTTGCATGTACACATTAGCATTACTAGATGGCGCCATAAGTTATATATCAAATTTGTGAACATAAATCCGGTGGGATCAGCGGTGGTGATTAAACAGTAGTGATTTCCTTATTTGTATGTATATCCCGCGGGCGTGATTAAACAAGTAAGCCTTAGTTTTTTAATATTGAATAAGTTTTTAGTTTTTAATTTTGTTCTCCTTTTGCATCATGGCTGTCTTTACCATAAACTAGGTAAAGTAAAATGCACTAGTGCATCCTGTTTTACACTTTACATTCCGTTTTTGGTAAAGGAAGTCATCACATTACGGATTGGATGCATGATATCGATATTACGTACCCGAAATATGAAAACCATATTTTATTACCTGAAACGTATTTAACAAGTAGGTTTAATCTGTTGATATTTCGTAAAAGAAATAGTACGATATGGATCGCTAAATGCAAAGTGCCGCTATTATAAGCTTTTTGAGCGCATAAACCGTGTTTGTGACATTGTGTTGTGAATCAGTGTTGCCAGGAGTAATTTTTAATTTTCCCCAAATATTTCATAAAAACCCCCCAGAAAACCCCTCGCATAAAATACCCACCCCAAAAAATACCCCATGGATTGAAGAACTCGGTTTTTCCGAAAATATGTAGATAGTACAAAAAGGCCAAAACTTAAAAAAATATTTAATCGTGTTGTTTTATCCTCCAAATAATTAAAATAATTCTTTAATTTGTCGGAAAGCATCGCTAATTAACTACATAAAATGGTTCGCATTTTTTTCATAATTTATGAACACTTTTAGTTATACTGGGTGATCAGTTTCATTCCAGGCCAAAATATTATATGTAACAATTACTTTTTTATTTAAAAAATTTCGAAAAAAAATCAAAAATCGAATCGAAGTATTTGAAAATTAAGTTATTCCTTAAACACAAATCGCGCAGTCTGTATTTTCTATCTAAATATCAAAGTAGATTAGTTTTATCTGAAAACAACCACTAAAACAAAAAATTTCAAATTAAATAAATAACCTAAAATCAAAATATTTTGGCCAAAAACTCTAAAAGTTAGAACGAACAAAGAAATCAAAAATGCAGACTAAATATCTAAAATATAAACAAAAGAAATAAAATCCCTGGTCTAAAAAATAAAAATATGCAGACCAAAAAATTACAAATTCAAGTAAAAGAAAAATAATTTGTCAATTTCGACACCAAAACTTACTCTAGCTCAAAATAAATTGCCAACCAGAAATGCGAAAATATCAAAAAAAAAAACCGGCAAAAAAATCAGGCATAAAAGTGAATATTTCGGGTTGAAACAGAGGGCAGAAAATCAAAAATTCGGGCTTAAAAATAAAAAAATGCCGACCAAAAAATCGAAAATTTTAACAAACAAAGCGAAAATTTAAACCAAAATGAAGAAAAATTGTTCAGTTATACAGAAACTGCAGGTCAAAAATTTAAAATATTCCCCAAAAATACCCCTCGTATAAAATACCCACCCCAAAAAATACTCCATTGATTGTAGTTCCCCAAAATACACCCCAAAACAATAATTAACCCCATTTTGGGGAAAAAACCCCAATCTGGCAACACTGTTGTGAATTCACTTTTCATAAAAAACAGTCCTAAGAGTAATTTCTCGTTGCGAAGAGGTGGGAAACTTGAGTGACCTTGCAAAAAGTGGATGAACGCTAACTGCTGTTACACGTCAAAAGATTGGTAACATCAGGGACAGAATTCGACTAAATCCAAGACGATCGATGCGAAATATCGCTATGGAACTTGGAAAAAGCAGAGAGAGCGTCCCGACTATAGTTACGAGGGTCATTATTAAAGTAAGAACTGTTTGTGGATCCTATCTGCGCATAGCCTTCCCCGAAGTTTTTTTACTGATCTAAACATTCGACTATGTTGTCCGTTAGTGTAAAGTCTTTAAATGTGGTCGACGATATTTTATGGCAATTTAAGATTAGTTATGTCCAATACTAATCCCGCCGATTGCAAAGTACACGCTGTGAGTCTGATTTTAAATGCAAAAAACACTAATCCTATCAAAATCCATTGCCAACTCTTTGAAGCATATGCGTAAGATGTGAAATGATGAGAAAGTCCAAAAGTGGTCTAGTTAACATAATGGTTACAGAACAATCATTCATGATGAGCCGTCTCATCGTGATAACGGACGAACTGAAAGCAACTGTTGTTGCACACGTTCGGTAAAACAGGCGCTTCACTATTCATGAACTGCATAAGATTTTCCACATGTTTCTCGATATGTTGTCTGTGACATTGTGACATTGTCAGTATACACTTACAGAATGCAAAGATCTGTGCCAGGTGGGTTCCAAGAATGCTTACGCAGGAACACAAAACGAAATGCAACTGGCGGAAGACTTCTAAGACGAAGGATCATCAAACTCATCTCCCGTTCGGAAAAATACATGCATTTTTTTGAAAAATAGCGGAAGGATGATAGTTATTGTAGAAATCAAAAATTGAAGAAACGTTGGTTATATTTATATTTAAACTAGAACGGTTATAACTTTTAAAATGACCCTCGTAGAAAGAAGCTTAAAATGACGGGTTATAAAAGAACGAAAATCCATTTACTGGCTGTAAATACAGCGGATAACAGGGTAAAAAAGTGCAGGAGATTGCTTCGACGCGCTGTTGATGATTACCACAGTTCGGCCTTATTTACAGATGGGAAAGTTTTTAGTGTAGATGAAAAGTTCAATAAACAAAATTCTTGAATAATTTTTCGTACTATAGAAGACATTAATGATAAGTAGAGAGCGGATTTTATGCAAAATGCATATTTTTGCATATTTTGCATATTTTGCATATTTTGTAAATTTACCCATAGAATGCATATTTCGCCTTATAATGCATATTTTAAAATATAATGGAATATTTAACATTTTGTCGCACGGTACATTGCAACACCTGGAATTTTCGATTTCGGGCATGAACCAAAACATGTAGTCATTCAAGGAAATACCAGCCAAATTTATCGAATTAATTGCCAATTTGTCTCGCGATAAACAGTAATTTATGTGTTCCTATGTTTGTGTAGGCTTACTTTGAAATATGCGTAATGCGGCATTGGATCAAGCGGTAGAACGAGAAAGAAATAGTTTAGGGCGTAAGGGAATGCCCATATCTATTTAGAAACGAACCCGCCGATTTAGTGAATGATTGCAGTTACGAAATTTATTTAAAAAAATAGCCCCCCTTTACAGTATTCATTTACAAATCTTCAAGTGAATAAGAAGTACGTATAGCAATTGTTGAAATTAGTTCACTAACGTTAAGATGCCGAAAGAAAAAAAAAAATAGTTCCGGTTTGGATCAAAAATATACCCGAGCTCCGTATAGACGGCGCAAAAGTATTTTGTACCGCATGTGGAAAAATAGTAAGTTACTTTAATTATTAATTAACCGTTCATAATGAGTGAGCATTTAAATTTCAGGTCTAGTTATTTATGAAAATTATAATAATGTTTTCAATTAACCGATAATAGATTAATTAATTTCTCACTTAACCCGTGGTGAAACATAATTATATATTTGATTAATTAAAACACTTGGTTTTGTTTCACTGATTTTATTTTTTTAAATTCCTGTATAAATACCAGTCGATGTTAATTTTGTACATATCTCCTTGAGAATGACCTAAGGTCGAAACTAGTCGGAGAGAAAAATAAAATCAGTGAAACAAAACCAAGTGTTTTAATTAATCAAACCAATAATAGTTTGAAAGTTCATAAATGTCACATGTTAAGTCGATATAACTTTGAAACAAAGACGTGGAAAGCATTTTAATGGATGTATACCTAAAGTCTAAATGCTCACACGATGTGTAACGACTATAAATAATTTAGACTTTTGTATTAGACTTGTATCTTATAAATTGTGTTTGTTCGAAAATAAGATGTTATAAACAGCATGGGAAATCTTCAAAGTCTAAGACGAAATCTATTACAAACAGTATTTTTGAATTTGGATCCAATTTTAATATTGATGCGTTTTTTAGATCACATCAGAAAGAAAATCACAAATTACTCAGCACATAGAAACCTATCTCCATAAAAAAATTGAAGAAATGAAGAGAACTAAATTTTCGCAAACACTTTTGCGAGAATCTTTGCTTGGGTAAAAATCGAAAAGGAATGAGCAAGAGGAATTCAATTTTGCATTATGCAATGCTCTGGTTAAGGCAAACATTCCATTAAAAAAACTTAATAATCCTAGTTTTAAGTCATTTTTACAAAAAATTAGCAACAAGTGCCTGATGAAAGCACACTCCGAAGAAGGTATGTCAATGACGTCTATCTCGAAGCAATGGGACATATAAAAGAAATAGTAAAAAATAAATATCTCTATTTCGTTGTGGACGAAACTACAGATTGTTGTGGACGGTATGTTGCCAATTTAATGATAGGGTTCTTAAGTGAAAAAGAGCCTAGTACATCATATCTAATTGCATGCAAATAATTGTTAATAAAACAAATCACTTAACAATAGGGCGATTCATCAACGAGACATTTATGCAATTTTTTCATCCGGATATTGTTCCCACAAATAAAATTATTTTGATGCTGTCCGATGCTGCACCTTAAATGGTAAAAGCGGGTACACAATTAAAAATATTATATGCAAATTTAATTCACGTAACATGTTTGGCTCTTGGTATGGTCCGTTCTCCGGAATCTGACGGCTGTGGTCGTAAAAGAGGGTCGGAGTTCGGTAAGTAGTGGACGTCATATTTTTTATCTCAAACCAATCTTTGTTGAGAAGTACTGGTGTAAAAGTGCGTATACCAATCGGAGCGAAGGACAGTAATAAATGTATGGGATGCAATTAGACGAACCACCAATACCTTTTCTTTCAGGGTGCGTCGATCCTCAGGGCGGACCGACCGTTTTACGACCTCGGCCGCCACATTCCACCGAATATGCTATATAAATAGAGTGGCAGAGGCAATTCGCAATGCATTTCCGATTGTTAATACTTTAATAAGTAGTATAAAGAAAGTGTTTGTAAAGGCCCTGTTACGCATTCACCTATACAAAAAACTTCCTAATAGCCCTCTACCGCCTGAACCTGTAATTACGCGATGGGGAACGTGGCTCAGTGCAGCGCTTTTTTATGCAGAACATTTCGAAATAATTAAAGAGTTGGTTTTAGAGTTTTCTGATAATTCCAATACATATATTAAGAATGCACAATCTGTTTAAAAAAAACGGAACTGCGCAATCAGTTAGCCTTCATAAAAACGCATTATTATTTTGTAAGCACAACTATTTCCAAATTCGAGAGAGAAGCATTATCGTTAAACGAATCCGTAAAAGTAGTGACTAAATTTCAGCAGCTAATTTCTGGTATTCCTGGTAATATTGGTCTAACTATTCCAAATAAATAAATAAATTAAATGATTACATAAGAACTACGGATATCAGCTGTTAAATAAAATTAATAACACTTTGACACTAAACGAAAACTCCGGAGACATTGATATAAATTTAGACGTGCCTATATTAGCCGCTTTAAAAAAATCGCCAATAACATCTGTAGATGTGGAAAGAAGTTTTTCGTCATATAAGCACATACTATCTGACAGACGTCAAAATTTTCTTCCTGAAAATTTAGAAAAACATTTAGTTATAAGTTGCTATGCCAAGCAAACTAGCCATAATCAATAATTTTAAGTAAGGTACATGCTGTAGTACCTATACTTTATATTATGCCATAATTATTAACATAAACATGATCAATTAAATAATATTAATAAATGAATTAAAATAGGAAACTGTTCGTAAATCTAAATTTAAGAGTCTTGCATACTTGAGACTTTTTAAAACTACTATCCTGGCTAGTACCGCTACGAATATTGAATTATACAAAAGGATGATTTGCGATTTTGGTGTAATTCAATATTCGTCGTGATATTAGCAAAGAAAGTTGTTGTTTCAAAAAGTAATTGAGTAATTGTAGTATTATTAATAAGACTAATTATGTACAAGTAAGGCATTTTTCGTTTCTTCGTAATAACAGTAATAAATGTATGTGGCTTTATTTATTTTTTATTAAAAATGTATATAAACAAACTTATGTATTTTTTTTATTGACATATTTCAATTTATTACCTGCATATTTTAAATTAACAATGCATATTTTCGGGTTTCTAAGTGCATATATATATATATATATATATATATATATATATATATATATATATATATATATATATATATATATATAGATTTGTTTAACCGCGTATACAGACCCAACTTGCCATATTCCACCTACAAAGCCAGACCAAAAAAGACGTTATCAGACCCGGCTGCGGGTCTGAAAACGTTTTCTTGTGTTTATCGATTACTACAAGTGTACTTTGATTATAGACCAATTTTAGGTGGGTCCCAAAATGTGGTCGAATATCACCATTTTATACAATTTTAGTTGATGCGATTGCTCACCAGAGGTAGTCCGGTCGATCTGTATATATTATATACAATACCACCATGTCGTACCGACGATCTCATGCAGGCAGTCTGGCAACATCGTTCTCCACTTTTTTTTATCATAAAACGCGATGTGTATGATGTATTTAACTCTACGTTAGGCGCGCGAACTAGTTATAGACCAGTCTTTTAAAAACGATTATAACTCGATAATTCGCGTTATTTGTGCATGCATCCTTATAAGTAGTAATTAAAAAAACATCTCAATTTAGATTTTTAGTCACTTGAGTTTAGTGATTTTATGCAATAGTGTGATTTATTGCACTCCAAATAGCGATGGATTCTTCCCGGTCGACTGTAGACCGCGCACCTACCGTAGGGTTAAAATAAAAATGTACATACGAATCTGGCCTTACAAAATTTCTTTTTGTTTATGACCAGTGACGGCTTGTGGGGTGACTCATGGTACGGCCGAGGTAGCAGAGGTAATACATATAGGTGTGGTTACGCCGCCAGCCGTCTCTGCAACTTACCCCAATTTTGGAAATAGGATATTAAAATTATTATTTACTATTAGAATTGCTTAATTGATTTTGATTAACTTTAAGGTTGAAGGTTTTTATACAAATGATCCTATTAAAACTAATTGCGAATTTATAAGGGACTTATAGATAAGTTGACATTTCTTAGAATAAAATACAAATATTTAAGAATGATCTAAAAGGACACGGACTTTCCAATTTCTTTACTGAAAAATATCCCGTTAAATATTTGAAGTACTTTATAAAGTATGTGCATCATTATAATGTTTATTTTAAAATCACTATTTAATTTAAAATCTTGCGTAGTTCATGAATAATTGAATATACAACTATTTATAATAGTACCAATAATATATTTTCCGTTGTCTAATTAGCTTAAAATTAAATAGATATTTTATATTAGTACTGAAATTAAATCATTGTATAGTATCATATTATAATAGTTACAAACAAACTATATCTGTGATATTAATATAGACTGTGGTAACAAATTTAATTTTAAAAGGTCAGAGAAATAAAAATAAGGGATACAATAAATAGCATAAAGAACAGTAAAAGCACTGATATACAGGGTGTTGTATTGCAAAGCGAGCCATAGGGACTATGTAAAATTTGAAATGTGATAATAGTGGCTCCCCTACTAATAAACCATATGTTTGAACAAGGAACATTTCCCGATGTTTTGAAATTAGGTATATTAAAACCGATTTTTAAAAGTGGTGATACTAAAATCTTTTCAAACTACAGACCGATAATTCTCCTGAATATCTTTTCAAAAATTGCCGAGAAAATTCTTGCATCACGAATTATTGATTTTTTTAATGAGTATAAACTATGGAATGAAGCACAGCATGTTTTTTTAGGAAAAAAATCTACTTCTACGGCTCTTTTTGAATATGTGCAGACAGTAACTGCCTTGGAGAGGGGGGAAATGCCTATTGGAGTATCTCTTGACCTCTCTAAGGCGTTCGACACAGTGGATCATTCGATTCTTTTAAATAAACTTTACTCCTACGGTATACGAGGAAAGTGTCACGATTTAATAAAAACAATTTTAGAAAACCGTAGAAATAAGTCATAAATCAAAACCCAAAATATTGAATCGCAGGGGAGTGTTCTGGGACCAATACTCTTTATAATTTATGTCAATGATTTGCCAAAATGTATCTCACCTACGGAGGCGAAATTGGTAAATTATGCTGATGATATATGTGTCTTAGGGGCAGGAAAAAATATTAATGAACTTAAAGCGAGAACTTAGGTTACGATAAATAAAATCGAAAATTGGCTAAACATAAACAAACTGGTATTAAATCGAGAAAAAACAAACCTAAAAAATGGTGATGTGGCCATCATGTTACTTTCTCCGACTTTATATTTACGTTTTCATGGGTTTATTTTCAATTGAAATCATATTTTAAATGTACATCGAGCGTTGCGTAAACTCGGCTGAAACTGACGTTTAAAACGTCAAAATTATGAAAGATGGAAAAATTTTACTTCAAATGCAAAAACTAGGTTTACTCGAAAACTAACAAGATTTTGAAAAAAACTTATTCTTTAGAAGTTGTTCATTTTGGTATTCTCTATAATTATTATTGACATAAAATTGCTGTAACTATTATCGTTTCATAATTATAAACCAAAAATTAAAAAAAATTAATAAATTTTTTTCTCGAATAGCAATGATTTTATGAAAAATATTTTCAAGCAAAAGCTATTCACTTCTTTGTTTTCTTCGATGTTTGTTTAAATGTTTTTGTGATATTTTTTATATTGAAGAAAATATTGGCAAAAAACAAAAAACAGTTAAGGTAAACACCCACTTCCGGTGTACGAAATTTTACCAAAAGCTTTTCAGTTCTTCGGATTATCAAATAAAACTTATGTTCAAAGTTTCATATCAATTGCTCCATTGGTTTTTGAGATACAGCGCACACAGACAGACACACACACACACAGACACACACAGACACACACACACACACATACACACACACACACAGACACACACACACACACACACACAGACACAAAAAAAAAATTCCAGAAATTGTTGAAATGACATCTAGGGACCCCAAAACGGATATTTCCGTAAAAAAAATTTTTGAAAAAAAATCACGATCACAATACTTTCTCGTACTTCGTAACGGAGAAAGTAAAAATTCACTTGAAAAGTGTTACATAAAAGCACTTGGCGTCACAATAGATTACCAACTACGTTGGAACGAGCATTGTTCGCAGTTAATAACCAATTGAACTCGATCGTGTATTCCATAAGGTTGCTAAAAGGAACCTTTGAAACAAAACATTTACTGCTTTTATGCCATACCAACTTCGAGTCCCAATTAAGATACGGGATAATATTCTACGGTGGCAGTCCTGCAGCAAATAATATTTTCTTACTTCAGAAAAAAGTCGTCAGAATAATTGAAACCGAATTATATAGTCTTGGTGACTATCGGCCCACAGTATGTTTCTGGCAGTTTTGCTTTTATTTTATGTACTATGTATTATTTCTTCGGTACTCTGCTTTAGTTTTATTGACGTATTTGTATTAGTTTTGTTCCATTGGATGTATTTTATGTTACAATGTATGTACAAACTATGTATAAATAAATTTGATTTTGATTTGATTTGATTTGATTAATTATGACAGAATCGGTCTTCAAATTATTTTTAAAGCTTTTTAAGCTGAATGATTTGGTACCTTACTCTATTGTTGCTGCAGGGTATTTATCGAGATAAAAACTTTACAATTATTTTGCATTGGAAACAAAGGTTTACCATGATATCATAATGGCGGATAATTAATTTCATTCTAAAAAGTTTAACTGTCCCATCTGTATGATGTTATTTATTACTTATATATACCGGGTATCTATTTAAAAACGAGCAATGCTCTATAAGTATAGACCTAAAAAAGATATAAAAAATTTCTCAAAACTGTTTCTAGGGTATGTGGGGGAATCAGTATTACCACAAAAATGACCTTCACCTTGCAACCCCTGGGGCTGTAGCCACCCCGGCTCATTTTTTTTTAATGGCAACACCCCCTCAGTGATATCTCATTAGAAAATTGCTATTTAACAATAAATAACAGTCAATTAGTCAATTATAATATTTGTTACCTTTCTTTTAATTTCACACTTAATTATTGCTAAAGTACGACGCCACGGACCAAGCGCTCGCAGTCGCGCGCCGGGTAGCGTGTTTTGTCGTACAAATTAATTTCTTTCATACTGATGTAATCAAATGACCATTGAAAAAATAGATTTTTATATGAACGAAAATGAGGCACACAATGGTATTTTGTTCAAATTTTTAAAGTGATGGCCTTGAGTAGTAAAATTACTTTTAATATTTTAATTGTTTATAATAATTAAAAATTAACAACAAAAGTAATATTAATTAACATCAGAATGAAGAATTGAATTGAATTGAATTTAATTTAATTCAGAGAGTTCCATTACCTTTAAAATAAGCTCTAACTGAGCTCCATACGACTAATAGTTTTTAGGGAGTTATAGCGATCTAAAGACATGCATAATTAGCGAGTTTTCAAAACTTTTAGTGTCTGTATTTTCAAAAATACCGACGATAAAAAATGCGAAAATACGGGTCGGCTTATTTTGTATAGGAAACGCGTACAAATTTTAGACCCAATATTTCCGTTCGATTTGTAAAATAATGCCTCATATATACATATACAGGGTGTGTATAAATGTGTCGGAACACCTGATTTCTGGCTAAATGTCTGTTTTTTCTTATTACTTTTAAAAGAAATGTTTATGGATTTATTTATTCTATTCACTGACATATTTTGATTTTCAGCAGCTACTCTCTTTCGCGAGATATGACGTCATCGGCGACACGTTTCCAGCAATTACAAAGATATGAAGTTTGATGGGTGTTTGACTTGTGGTTTTTTAAATATTAAATAAAATAATTCTACAGTGAGGTGGCTTTTTACACTGTTTCCTGATAAAAAAAACTTTCGTGTTTTTTTATGTTTTCTGTCACCGACAGATGTTATCCATGTGAAATATTAACATTGCTGTTCAATTATGTTAGTTCACCAACTGAACGTGAAATAATTACATTGTTAATGATGGCTAATTTTTGGAAATTAGCAGAAATCTCTGTAAGGTGCATGCAATATTTTTAATGCAGCATTTATTGACACAAATTACAATATTTCTAAATCAAACGTTTCAAGGGTTGTGCAAAAGCTTCAGAAAATTCACAAATTTTATTTTCCATTATTTATTTATTATTTAAAAAACCACAAGTCGTAAACCCACCAAACCCTATATCATTGTAATTGCTGAAAAGGTGTTTATTTGAAAATGTAAAAATATACAGGGTGATCCATTTAGAAAAACTGCCAATGATGTCATATCTTAAAACATTGGTTAGCAGTTAAAAATGAAAGGACGTCACTAAATGAAATAAATAAACTCATAAACATTTCCTTTAAAAGTAATAAGAAAAACACAGACGTTTAGCCAGAAATCAGGTGTTCCGACGCATTTGCCCAACCCTGTATATATTATTGTATTGACATTTTATAGATTATTTCTATTTTTGTGACTTTAAATGTATGGATTTATTTTTACAAAATACAGATTATAACAGGGTACTTACAATAAATAAAATGAAATAACAAAGAATACATTCCACATATTTGTAAATAATCTAAAAGAACACGAACTTTAAGACTTCTTCATTGAAAAAATATTCAATTTTTTTTTTTAATTTTACACATAGACTTATTTAACGTTGTCATAAGAAACCAAGAAACCATCTAAATAACCTTTTATGTACGCAATATTTCTATATCAACGAATTTTAACGACCGTTGCTATGAATAGTATACATAGCAACGGTCGTTAAATCTGCCACAGCAGACTTAAAAACAGGGCATCATTGTAGGAATAAAATAAGAATAAGAATTATTTCAGTTTATTTATCATTTTTGATAATATTAAAATTAAAAGTACAATTAGTAAAGTGTCCAGATAAATTAATCCCGTCTTCACATATTTCATTAATATTTTAATCATTGCTATTAGAAACTGTTCCAGATGATGTGGAGAGAAGGTAAACTGTAGTATTTACCGGATTTAATATTTTGTTTGCAATTTTAACTTCTGGTACTCAGATTCTTCAATATATCCTTCCACCACACTCTTTCAGCGCCATCCACCAATACTATTTTACACGTTGATCGCCACGCGGTATTCCCTTTGTGCAGCGGAGTAGTATCTAACTATATGGACTCATAAAATAGATGGCCTGAACGATTATAAACATTTAGGTTTCTTGAAATTATTTATTTCGTTATTGCATTATACTCAATACGTATTATATAGTATTTGAAGAAACTGTTGAATCACAAGAACTTTCAGCATCACAGGGTATATATTCATCTGCGGAGTCGCCTCCTCTAAAATCGTGCACCGCGTCATCGGCGAGTAAAAATTCATGTACATATAAACTTAAAACGCAAGCACTTGTTTATCGAAACATCGCACTGAAGAATGATATCTGCCAGCACACGGAACATTTAGGCAACGCCGCAAGGCTTAGGTAGGTCGGTTGAACAACAATTTTTATACAATTGGTCGCCACTTTGTAATAGCCGTGTGTTGGGCTTATTGAGGTGGATTAAATATAGTGAATCTGTATAAAAGGTGGTCTCAAGTTTGTTCAATCTTTATGGCGGGTCTAGTAAAGTCGGTTAGATACGTATATATATATATATATATATATATATATATATATATATATATATATATATAGATGCTGGAGGGAAGTAACGGCCGTACTTGTTGGAAAATAGTAAAAATGTCGAAGAAAAATCCTCGTATCAGGGAATCCGACCAAAAAGGGTGGTTAATAAATCATCTATTTATCATAAAACCGAGCTTTCGCCAATGTTTATTAGCTTCTTCTGGGATAACGCTACAAAATAATTTACAAGAGAGAAAATTTTTATAAGTTAATGAATTGAGGTTATGCACGTGTTCGCGACGCACGTGTTGGCGAAAATTTACTTACATGGAAGATGTGAAAAAATAAACCGTTGAACATACGGGATTAATGAAATGGCTCGATGCAGTAATAGTGAAACATATTAAAACTTGTTAAACACGCTGATGTCACAAGATTAAAATTTACAAACTTTACAAACACACATCGCTGGACATGTTGGTTCGAGGCGATGACTAACAGTGATTGTGAACTAGGTTAGATTGTAATGGCCGAGGTACAAGCCAAACTGGAGGGAGAGCACTACACAATTAGTGCCAACCCTGGGAATTGTTGCCGTCAAAGTGGCGGTAAAATTTGAATTTGACATTTTTAAGTGTAAAAGAGTAAAAGTGTAAAAATGTATAAGAAAAAAGGGGGGGTGGTGTTGTCTGTGGCTATCAATTTAACCTTTACAAATGTAGATTATAACATTAACAATGACTGACTCATTTTAACGCTATAATAAAATGTAGGGGTTAGGATTAATAGATGAGTTAAAAAATAATTGTTAGAGGTGGTAGTTAAGTGATGGTGGTTAAATGGTGAGCACACCATTTATGGTGAAAAATGTGGATTAATGTAACCCCCAGATTGTAAGTTGTAATATTAACAATGTACAAGTCATTGTAGTATTATAACACATTGCAGCGGTTGCAGGGTTGTTATTGAAAACGTATACGTTACGTAATGTTAAAGATATATAAAAAGTAGTGTTTAAGAGTTTAAATTATTTAGGTGTAATACAGCAATTTCAATAAATTGCTGGGGGGTAAGAGAGAAAAAAGTGAGATGTATAATAATAATTGGTGTGATTACTGATAACGAGAACAATTAACTAGATCCAAACGAAAATCAAGCAGCAGAAACTAAGGAGTTGTGTGAATTATCAATCAAGGGATGGTTATTAGTTTTATGACGGTCTGAAAGACTGATAAGGTAGGAATAGATATTACTTAAGTGATCTGTGTCTGATTTGAAATTCATTGTTTTTCCACGGTTCTTCTGAATGTGATACATCTCAAGAAACAGTCTGCCTCTGTAGGATTTACAAGTGTCGAGAACTTTTACGTTGTTGAAGTCTGGGTTGTGGTTTGAAGAGTTGCAGTGAATCGAAAGAGCACATGACTTCTTGCCCAGTCTGTAATCGCTCCTGTGTTGTGTCAAACGTGACTTGAGCCACTGTGAAGTTTGACCCACATAGGAGAGATCACAACCCGAGCAAGGTATATTCTAAATTACATTGGACAAGACATCAATTGAGTTCTTGTCTTTTAGCCTAGTGAAAAAATGACTGTTAAGGGTGCTAATGTTAGATTGAGCTATTCTGACTTTGTCGTGGCCCAGAACGTTAATAAGTTTAGGGGTGAGGCCCTCTGCGTAGGGCAACTTTCTGAATGTTATTTGGTCGGGGGGGTTTGGGGGAGGTTCAATAGGGACTACTGTTGGTGGTGTAACAATAGGATCTTGTCGGTTAAACATCAATTTGGACACAAGTGAACGCGGAAAACCATTGTTAACCGCTATATCAGCTAATAAGTGTAGGTTTTTTTCCCTGAAGGAGTGATGGCAAATTTTTATAATTCTAGATTTCAAACCTAATAAGGTGTTAATTTTCACTCGAAAAGGTGAATGTGAATGAAAGTTGATATAACGGCCGGAATTCGTTGGCTTGCGGTACCAGTCCAGGACAAGAGTGTTGTCAGTTGTCCTAACAACCCTCGTGTCCAAGAAGGGTATGCATCCATCGACTTCCGTTTCAACTGTGAATTGAATATGTGTGTTGAACGTGTTAAAAGTGTCCAGAGTGAGCTGAACCGATTCGAGGGGCACTGCAAGAATTAAGTCATCGACATACTTCTTGATGAAGGGTAGTTGGAAAGGTAATTGAGGGATGACCGCATCCAGTAAGTCGTCCATGACGATTTGAGCCAAAATGGGACTCAAGGGGGAACCCATTGGTGTTCCAAAGGTTTGCTTATAGAAAGACCCATTATAAGTGAAATAATTATTATCCCCAATGAATTTAATAAGTTTAATGAAGTTAATTTTATCTAGACCCGTATGGGGTATAATTGAATTGAATTTTGAATCAATAATATTAATTACTAGATCCATAGGGATATTAGTGAATAAGGAGACCACGTCTAAGGATATCAGCACAAAATCAGGTGGAAGTTGAAATTCGTTGAATTCTTCCGCAAAAGCGAAGGAATCCAAGAATCTGTTCTACAGGAAAAAGAGGAAGCCAAGATGTTCGACAAGAAACAAGACAATGAATATGTCGGAGAATTAATTGAAGATATGATAGGGCGCAAAGGTAAGTCGGGTTTGTGGATTTTTGGCAGACCGTAGTATTTCGGTGCGACCGCACTATACGTTACGATTTTCTTGACAGTTGTATCGTCAAGTAAGCCTTGTTTGCCTAGATCTTTTGCCAGCTTTGTTAGACTGCGCTGGATCGACGCTGTTGGATCTTTAGGCAGGCGGGTATAAGTGTCGGTGTCGTGGAGCAATAGCTCTGATTTTTCTACATAATCTGCCTTGTTCAGCAAAACCGTGACTGCACCTTTGTCAGCCTTAGTAACAATTAATGATGGATTATCTTTTAAAAATCTATTTGTTGCTTGAAGAGCATCTGACATAAGGGGGGTGTGTGGGGTAAGAACGTAATTCGTGAGTAAATTAGTGATCTTTGCACGAATGAAATTGTGTTGATCCTCAGGTGAGGTCTCGAGAATGGACTCAATGTCGCTAAGAAAATATGAAATGTTAAAATCTTTGGGTTGAACTGGTAAGCAAAACTTTGGGCCGAGTGAAAGTAAAGTATTAACGTCCTGGGGGACGACAACGTCAGTACAGTTAACAAGCCATTTGGCGTTATTTACAAAATACCTCTTCTTGACAACCGAGGCCTTCAATTCGTCGAACTTTTTTCGATTATGTGATTTTACAGTGGCAAACGTGTTTTTGTATTTGCAACGCATTCTAAAGTTATATTCATTATAAATGTGTGGTGGTAAAGAAGAACGAGTGGTTAGTTGGATGTTATTTAAGCTACTTTCTAATCGTTGAATTTCGTTAATTGTTATTTTTATTTCAAAATTTAAAACTTTGTTCCCCAACCTGTTATTGAAATTGAGTATTGTTGCTCCTAGTTTTCTGTCGTCTGTGTCCATTAGAGTCATCAAGTTGTGTGAGTTGTTACGGATGTGTGTTGGAATTAGTTGTGATCGTCTGCATCGTAGGAGAAAAACCACAACCCAGACTTCAACAACGTAAAAGTTCTCGACACTTGTAAATCCTACAGAGGCAGACTGTTTCTTGAGATGTATCACATTCAGAAGAACCGTGGAAAAACAATGAATTTCAAATCAGACACAGATCACTTAAGTAATATCTATTCCTACCTTATCAGTCTTTCAGACCATCATAAAACTAATAACGATCCCTTGATTGATAATTCACACAACTCCTTAGTTTCTGCTGCTTGATTTTCGTTTGGATCTAGTTAATTGTTCTCGTTATCAGTAATCACACCAATTATTATTATACATCTCACTTTTTTCTCTCTTACCCCCCAGCAATTTATTGAAATTGCTGTATTACACATAAATAATTTAAACTCTTAAACACTACTTTTTATATATCTTTAACATTACGTAACTTATACGTTTTCAATAACAACCCTGCAACCGCTGCAATATGTTATAATACTACAATGACTTGTACATTGTTAATATTACAACTTACAATCTGGGGGTTACATTAATCCACTTTGTTCACCATAAATGGTGTGCTCACCATTTAACCACCATCACTTCACTACCACCTCTAACAATTATTTTTTAACTCATCTATTAATCCTAAGCCCTACATTTTATTATAGCGTTAAAATGAGTCAGTCATTGTTAATGTTATAATCTACATTTGTAAAGGTTAAATTGATAGCCACAGACAACACCACCCCCCCTTTTTTCTTATACATTTTTACACTTTTACTCTTTTACACTTAAAAATGTCAAATTCAAATTTTACCGCCACTTTGACGGCATCAATTCCCAGGGTTGGCACTAATTGTGTAGTGCTCTCCCTCCAGTTTGGCTTGTACCTCGGCCATTACAATCTAACCTAGTTCACAATCACTGTTAGTCATCGCCTCGAACCAACATGTCCGGCGATGTGTGTTTGTAAAGTTTGTAAATTTTAATCTTGTGACATCAGCGTGTTTAACAAGTTTTAATATGTTTCACTATTACTGCATCGAGCCATTTCATTAATCCCGTATGTTCAACGGTTTATTTTTTCACATCTTCCATGTAAGTAAATTTTCGCCAACACGTACGTCGCGAACACGTGCATAACCTCAATTCATTCACTTATAAAATTTTTCTCTCTTGTAAATTATTTTGTAGCGTTATCCCTGAAGAAGCTAATAAACATTGGCGAAAGCTCGGTTTTATGATAAATAGATGATTTATTAACCACCCTTTTTGGTCGGATTCCCTGATACGAGGATTTTTCTTCGACATTTTTACTATATATATATATATATATATATATATATATATATATATATATACCGAGTGTTTGGGATAAGGGGCGAACATAGGGATTTAACATGTAAAATTAAATATGTGTAATTATTTGCTCCCCTATTTATTTTAGAGAAAAATCGTAAAGGAATATTTTTTAGAGAATTAAAAACTGTAAATGTATCATCCATTTAATTTACGTTTGTACCAGCATACACCTCAGAAATAATAAAAATAAGTTTAACAATTTACCATTTAATAAAAACCCTTGCCATGACTTTAACAAATGTCATGTTTCATGTTATAGTGAAAATAATAATATTGCAAGTCAGATATCAATTCTAGTTATTACGATGAACAATAATCTGAGTTATTCCAATGAAGAGAGGGTATTCATTATTAAAACATTTTACAGTGGCGTCAGTTTACGCAGAGTTCGTGACTTGTTTTCGGTTACATTTAACAATCGACCAATTCCGTCTGTATCAACAATTTCCAAATTTGTGAAAAAGTTCGAAAATACAGCAAGTGTAGCGGCAGACGATTCAAAAGGTATTTCAATAGTCCAATTTTAACAAATATTATTTCAAAAACATTAACATTGCAGGCAAACGGAAGAGAAGAAGCAACGATGAATTGGAAGAAAGAGTTTTGGGGTTGATAAATGCTGATCCAACAACTAGCATACGATGCATTGCTCGTGAGTGCAGCGTGTCTACATTCTCAGTGTATAAGATTCTGAATAAGCATGGGTATTATCCCTACAAACATCAATGCCATCAGGAGATATTGCTAGTGGATGAAGAAAGCAGGCGTGTATTCTGCGAGATAATGCAGGATCGATCAAACATAGACAGAAACTTTTTGCAGTCTATCTGTTTTACGGATGAATGCACGTTCACACTTAACAACGAGCCCAACACTCAGAACACGCGATACTGGACCCAAGAAAATCCGCGGATATGCCTTAGAACTAGAACCCAGTTCCCGGAAAAAATCAATATTTGGGCTGGTATTTTTAAAAATAATATTATTGGGCCGTTTGAAATATGTGGAAATTTAAATTCGAATTCTTATTTAGACCTTTTAATCAACCAGGTTGGCCCTGCGTTAGAAGAAGTTGCACGTGACAATCAGGTGATATGGTATCAGCATGATGGATGTCCAGCCCATTATGGTTTAAATGTAAGGGAATATTTAAATGCTAATTTTCCCAATTGCTGGATTGGTCGCGGTGGCACTATCAACTGGCCACCAAGATCTCCTGATTTAGCACCATGTGATTTCTTTTTGTGGGGTCACTTGAAAAACAAAATTTACAAAAAACACCATCCAAATATTGAATCTTTGCGGGAAGCAATATTTGCGGAATGCACATTGATTACAGATAGGCAGTTGGCTAATGTTAGACACGCACTTTACAACCGATTGGGTTATTGTTTACACCAGAACGGAGAACTTTTTGAGTACTTGCTCTAAAATTTCCCGTTGACCGCTGGTTACGGTAAAAGCAAAAATATATCACGAACTGTATGTAATCTGACACCACTTTAATTCAATTCATCGTTGCTTCTTCTGTTCCGTTTGCCTTTAATTTTAATATGTTTGAAATAATATTTGTTGAAATTGGACTATTGAAATACCTTTTGAATCATCTGCCGCTACACTTGCTGTATTTTCGAACTTTTTCACAAATTTGGAAATTGTTGATACAGACGGAATTGGTCGATTGTTAAATGTAACCGAAAATAAGTCACGAACAGTGTAAACTGACGCCACTGTAAATATTTTGATAATAAATAATACCCTCTCTCCATTGGAATAACTCATATTATTGTTCATAGTAATAACAATGCGTGAATTGATATTTGGACGTGGGTGGAACTGCGGGTTAAGGAGATTGAATGATTCGGGAAATTGGCGTCGGCTACGAGGCCATCTGCCCTAATCATTGTATTGTAATATATCAGAAATTAAATGAATAACTGAATAATGAAAGACAAATGCAATGTCCATGGTCCCGAGCGAATATTCCGCGACCCCGAAATCGTTCGCCCGGGCTGGGATTCGAACCCTCGCGGCACGCGGTGCAACCGGCATAAGCGCTCGCTTGTACCCACTACACCAACGGGCCGCCCGAACTAATGTTTGACTAGTAAAATTATTCTCACCATAACATGACATTTGTCAAAGTCATGGCAAGGGTTTTTATTAAATGGTAAATTGTTAAACTTATTTTTATTATTTCTGAGGTGTATGCTGGTACAAACGTAAATTAAATGGATGATACATTTACAGTTTTTAATTCTCTAAAAAATATTCCTTTACGATTTTTCTTTTAAAATGAATAGGGGAGCAAATAATTACACATATTTAATTTTACATGTTAAATCCCTATGTTCGCCCCTTATCCCAAACACTCGGTATATATATGCACATATTTCACCATTTTATAATGCATAAAATCTTCTTTCTAGTGATAAGGGTAGACACGTTTTTAAGTCAGTAATGCCACTATTGCTTGGATTCGAGAAAATTTTCCAGACTTCATTTTGTCCGAAGAATGGCTTTCATTTTTACCAGACTTGAATCCAATGGATTACGTCATGTAAGCTATTCTGGAGGCAGCGGCTTGTGCAAAACGTCATGCCAATGTTGAAGATTTAAAGCGTTCTTTAAGGGCCGCCTAGGCTGCTATTCCTGAAGAAGTGTAGCGATCTACAGATAATTTTAAGCAGACTTCGCACCTGTATCAGCGCACGAGCATTAATTTTTTAAACTGTTTGTGTTTAGTTAGGCCATTAATGTTTGCAGTTTATAACAGTATTAAGGCTGTTCGACCCGTTCGAAAAATGAAGCGTTTTTTGCACTCAGCTCTATACTGATAGTGGTGTGATGGAAAAAATTTAAGTAATAATATTTTACACAGGGTTACATAAAGCATGAATGTAGGTTACTAAATAATTACATTTTTTATAAGTATCTCTGAAAATGTGTAATTTATTGTTGAAAAATAGGCATTTTCAACATTAAATAAAATGTAAACGCTGAAAATTCAAAATGTTTTACTACAGTGACACAGATTGATTCTTTGGTAATAAAATCCATTGAACCAAATTAGTTTTTCCTGAAAAATAATGACGCAATTACACTAGAGCTAAACCCTTGCGCGAGATATTTTAGTTGCCGTAAAGTATCGCCATCTGTAGAAAACAGTTCCCGCACAGCGGTAGGGGAACAACCGTATTGAGGCAAATTTAGAGCCCGATTTCAGTCGATTTTTTAGGGCATTTCGCGTATTTTAAGTTTCTTGTCGATTTTACAAATAATCTACTATATGTTAAGTAGTTTAAGCAAATGATCTACCATAATCGCATTACTTCACATCAACCAATGAAATAATTGTAGAATCTTAAGTTACTGTTAGGATTTGGCATACATTTATAACAAAAAAAAAATACGCCTGTGTGCCGAAGTCCGATTTTCGGGGTACCTGCTGACTGTGCCGAAGATATCTTCCAGACAAAATTCATCAAAATTTTCAACTTCAACATGTTTATTTTCATTCTCTGCTGGACCGGCGAAATCCGCCCGTACTTGATTTCGCATAAATTACTTTTACAACCCTTTGTCTTCTTCGGACAAGGGCTGCAATTGGGAAAGTCGCCAGATGTTTTTCTGTGAATTTCTAAAAAAGTGCGTTCGCAGTGGTGCCAAATGTAAAATACTGCAGGTAGTGGACAAACCCCCATTGCGCCCTACTTCTTAAAAGTTGTATTACGAAGTTACATTTCGTGTAAATATTTTGGAAATTGTTAGTATTAACTCGGATTTATACAGAGACAGTTTTAAATATTCACAGTTATTATTGTACACGTGATTTTTTTTTCGTCCGGTTGCCACAACCCAGTTCCCTTACAAGAGACACAGTGTCCAGGATGAGCGATTTAAATGATTATCGTCGAGGTAATAAATGCCGACTTTATTTATCCGCAAGACGAAAAACAAGCAAACAGTTTCCATCTAAGAAAGACGTAAGTAAATTTTAATCCAAAATTCACACACTGGGTATTCTATTTGTTTAAATCATGCATTTTCAAACAAAAACATTACCATGGCTCACGAATGACCTGCATCATTTTTTGCCAAACTGCCTCACAATAAAAAAAATGGTACTATCTAGGGATGGGCGATATTTCACGTACCTGTAACTTTTCACTGAAATCGCTGGTCGTTACTGTTACAAATATTCAAATTTCACCGTGAGTGTGACAGTGATAGCGACTATTACTTAAACCGTGATTTGTTATTTAAAATCTCAACGGTTACTCAAAGTTTGATTGCTACTTAAAACGTGATCGCTATATAAAATTACAAAGTTATCCAAATAGTGTTAATTAAACGGTGACTATTACCTAAACAGTAATTTATAAATATTATTTTTTATATTCATTAGTTTATACTTCCATGTTGCTCTAAATTTTAAAGAATCGGAAGAGAATGCTCTTATGATCATGTTCAAAATTACGATTTTCATGAACTGAATAATAAAATAAAAACAATTGCTACAAATACTAAAGTTCCCAAATTTACTAAAAAAAACGATGATTTTGCTTTAACATTCAGAGCAAATACCTAAACATCCCTTTATATAAATTTTGAAATATTACGACGAAACCAATTTTCAATTTACAAATTTCTGAAAAAATAAATAAAAACAATTTCTACAAATCTGCAACTTTCTAAATTTACTCAAAATACCCCTCGACGTTTATTATTTTATTTTAAAATAATCCCTCAAGATCAGAACAAACCATCATTCTAAAGACGCACCTCTTCAGAGGCAAAACAAAAATAGAAAAACAATTGTGACGTTTGGGCGGCCCGTTAGTGTAGTGGGCGATTGTACCGAGTGCAGTGTGGGTTCGATTCCCAGCCCGGGCGAAAGATTTTGGGGCCGCGGAATATTCGCTCGGGACCGTGGCCGTTGTAATTTGTCTTTCATTATTTATTTAATTTCTAATATATCTACAAATCACTGATTGTGGCAGATGCCCTCGTAGCCAACGCCAATTTCCCAAAAATTCACTCTCCCCAACCAGCAGTTCCACTCACGTCCTTCATTTAAAAAAATATCACGTACTTGAAACTGTCCAAAATGACTCAAAATGTATTCCACTTTACGATTCTGGAAAAATCTTTAATGCTTTTCAAGTAGATTTTAAAATAATTCCCCGAGTACAAACCAAATCGTTATTCTAAAGATGAGCTTTTTTAGAGGCAACGCAGACGTATAAAAACAATTGCAATATCCTTAAAAATATTTAAATTTACCCAAAATACATTGCAATTTACGATTTCGCAAAAATTAAGAAATGCTTCACTAATTTTTGAAATAATCACCAGAGAGGCTGAAAAACCAATTGTCACTTGAAACTTTCCAAATTTATTCAAATTATATTCTACTTTAGGATTCTAGAAACAAATCACTGATATTACAAATCATAGGTAGCAACGTGATTCCAAATGCCAAATGACTACTCTATATTGACTATTTTTGTTGATATTGTAATGTATGAACAAAGTTACAATGTTAACACTTACTATTGAAATATTATTAGAGGGGGGGCATCAAAATTAACTTACGCTATAGGCCCGACAAGTAATAAATCCGTTGCTACTGCATTCATATAAATGATAAGAAATGTACGAAAAATGTTTAATTCAAATTAAGTTGTTTTTGAAATTACAGAACGATAATGTAGCTTCTCCGGTAATAACTAATGCTGTTGGCAATCATCAAGCCAAAATATTAGAAGATGAATTCAACGGAGAATCACTATTACCTAAAGAAATTGATCAATTACATGAAATGACAAAGGTATATGAAATCAAATCAATGATAAACTGAAATAGAATTGTAATTATTTCTCTCTGTATATAGGGTGTTCAAGAAGTTATTCCAATAATAATGGAAGGTCGTCGAATTATAGATATGCAATTCTTCATAGATTCTTTAATAGAAATGAGCACTCATTCATCGGTATTTAATTGCACGTTAAAAAATATGTTCATATTTAAAGAGGAACGAAAAGGTTTCCTTTCAGTTATACATTTTAAATGTAACATGTGTGGTGCAATATTTAAAATCCATAACTCACAGTGCTCTGTAAATGAAGACGTAAATTCAAGTGCAGTACTGGGGATATTGGGAATTGGATGTGGCTTTTCACAATTGGAACAATTTTCGTCTTCATTAGAAATACCATGTATGAGTAATAAGACGTACAGTAAAGTACATAATAAAATAGCGGATTCCTGGGAAGAAATTTCAGCAAATTTGATGAAAGAAGCAGCTGAGAAAGAAAAAGAACTGGCCATCGCCAATGGGGAAGTTGATGAAAATGGTATTCCATTATTTACTGTGGTTAGTGATGGAAGCTGGGTAAAAAGGTCACACGGAACCAATTATAATTCGCTTTCTGGTGCAGCTGCGATTATAGGTTATAAAACTAAAAAAGTCTTATTCATGGGGGTTAGGAATAAATATTGCAATATTTGTCAAATGGCTAAGTCAAGAGATAGCCTATTAATAGAACATGTTTGTTATAAAAACTGGAATTCGTCTTCATCAACAATGGAGGCTGATATAATTGTTGAAGGGTTTTCTAAAAGTATGCAGATGTACGGGTGTATATATAATAAAATAATAGCTGACGGGGACAGCAGCTGCTATAAAAACATTTTAGATAGACATCCCTATGGAAGAACCATCGTCAAGAAAATTGAATGCCGCAATCACCTACTTCGAAATTATTCTCGAAAAATTAGAGATCTTGCCAAAAACAAACATGCTGGACCATTAATACTTCGACAAGAAATACAGGTATAATATAGTATATTAATTTTAATATATTTTCATCATGAAAACTTTATTTTGTTCGACATTGGTCACCAATGTTAATTAACATTTTATTGTCGGGTGATCCATAAAGCAAACATACCAGTCATATCTGAGTATAATTTTAAAGAGCCACATTTTTCTCATGGTCAACTCAGAATCAATTTTTGTAAATCACCCAATTATTATTAAGAATAACTAATTATAATTGCATGATCTGATACAATTTTATGTTATTTATTTGGTTTTAACAGAAAAATGAATTTAAACTGAGATGTGGAGTTACAAAAGCAATTTCATATAGGAAAAAAATGAATATACCCATGGAAGATAAGATTAATTTACTATATTCTGACATTGAAAATTCAATAAGTCATGTTTTTGGTGAACATAAAAAATGCAAAGAGATTGGATACTTTTGTAAGAAAGATCATATTAAAACAGGGACCATATTAGATGATCTAAAATTAACAGGTAACTATATAATGTTTATTCAATTTCTTAAATATGTTATGTATTATAATTTTTAGATTTATATGAAAAAATAGCCACCTACAATAATTATTTAAGAAGACATTCATCTAGTTTGATCCATGATGTCAATAACAATTGCGTGGAACAGTTTAATTCTATTATTGCAAAATTTATCGGGGGCAAAAGAATAAATTTTTGCAAAAGAAGACCATATCAGGCACGATGCATGGCAGCTGTCATTAGTCATAATTCCGGACGACCTATTTATTTAACCAAGCAACATCTTTCGCGTAGTCAAAACTGTTTGAAACATCAAAATAAAATTGAAGAATTACGTTCTAATAGAAGAAAGTGTAGAAAACCAAAAATAAAACATAGTAGCCAGAAGGAAACTGAGAAAGGATACGGTAGTAACTGTGAAAAACCAGATATGGATCAGGAACAGTATGATAAGATGAAGGATATTTTTTTGAAAGATGTCAATAAAACAAAAGAAGACATTGAGGATATCGAAAAGCGAACTCGTGGGCAACGGAACTGTGATATGTGGTATATCGAACGAAGAAAGAGGCTGACTGCATCATATTTTGCCGATATATGCCGAAGAAGGGAGACTACTCGCTGTGGTCCCCTGGTGAAAAATATTTTATACCCTAAAACGATCACATCCAAAAGTTCAAAACATGGACGGCAATTTGAATCTACCGCACTAAAAGCAGTAGAAGAATCAATCGGGAAAAAAATTAATCCATGTGGGCTATTTATTGATAAATATAAGTCTTTTTTAGCAGCTACACCTGACGGACTCATAGGAGAAAAAGGCATTGTCGAAATAAAATGCCCATGGTCGGCCGTTAAGTTTACACCCGACGAAGCCATAGAATCAAAGACAACATTTTGGAAAAATGCCGAAATTAATATAAATCACAAATGGCATTACCAAATACAAGGCCAGTTGCACATTACTGAGCGTGATTACTGCATTTTGGGCGTTTGGACACCACTTGGGTTGACAATTGAAACTATTTTTAAACACAACGAATTCTGGAAAACTAAAATGGAAAATCAGTTAAAATATTTCTATTTCGAATGTCTTTTACCGGAACTAACAGACCCGCGAGAGAAAAGAAATATGCCTATCAAGGATCCGCAACGCATTGAATTGGCTATAGCAAAAAAAAATTGTTCTAAAATAATGTTCTTGATTTCCTGTTATTAATATTATTAAGTAAGTTGTTTTAAAATACAATATAAAGTGTTGAACATTTGTTTCGAATTAACAGTTATTAATTAAATATATATACCGTATGTTTTTTTTTATCATGGGCCATAGGATTTTACATGCTAAAAATTATATCTTGTATTAATGTATATTTTATCATATAATTTTGAAGCAAATTTTAGTTAGTAAAATAAATGAATTATTTTTCAACACGATGCGCTTAATTAAAATAATTTAAAACATGTTTTATTCCATTAAAAAGTGCTTTTGCTCGGAACCGGACGATCGGGATACGCTGCCGAAGAGTTGTCAACTACTTCCCTAAAATAAAAATTCCCTGACTTGTAGAAAAATACAACTATTTCGCTGCTGGACAAACCTTATTCTAATGCAGCGCATCATGTAGAAAAATAATTGATTTATTACTAACTAAAATTTCCTTCAACATTTTATGATAAAATATACATTAACACACGGTATAATTTTTAGCATGTAAAATCCTATGGCCCACGATAAAAAAAAATGTACTGTATATATAATATAACGTTTGTTTATTTTTTAAATTTTGTAATATTATTTCATTTGAAATACATTCCGTTGAACATTTTAATTACATTATAAATTATGATATGATATAAAACTATTTTAATAAAACGATTAAGTTATTTCATGACAATTATTTTTAATTACATTAAATCGGTGTTTAAAAAGTTTATTTTGTGTAAAGAGTGTGATATTTGAGAGACTAGTGTGCGAGTTTCTGCAACTCATGAATTATCAGACGCGTGCATGGCCAATGCGTTAATACGGTACGCCAGTGCCTAAGTCCGATCTTGATTTTTCTGCGAGAACGACGTCGCAATAGGATTTTTAAGAGATGAATATATGATTTGTTAGGTCCGTCCATTACTTGCCGTCTTACCCTTGGCCCCATGAGAAAGTATTCGTTGCGGGACGAACAGCCTTAAGTTTATGAAAAAACCAAAAAATTAACCAAACTACCATTCGTTTTTATGGCGGCGGAATTAATTTGCCACACTGTAGTAAAGTTACAGAATCTGTACCACTTAAATCATGTGTAAACGAATTAATTTGCGTTTTGCTAGTGAAATTAATGTATATAACTCTAGTTTATTTTGTAAAAGTTTTCTTTATGAAAACTGAATTAGAAAAAAAAAATTGGGTAATAGATACACTTCTATTCTATTATCCACCAACACCCAAATTCAATTCCGAATTGAATGAAAGGAATTACAATTCAAAGTTAAATTTTACAAGACCCTTGCTACCCGTAACATAATATCTATATAAGCTTATACACTTGCGTTTGGTTATTCGATTCCCGAACGTTCTCCCCCAGAGAAAACCGATACAATGTTTTAATTTCATATGATGATAGAATCTAGCCCCCGGGGTCCTATTTCATCCGAGGGCGAGGTTAGGTAAACATTGGTTGAAAAGGGAAAAAGAGGCGAGCAGATAAAATCGCGGTCCAACAGGTGTCTGGGGTTGTTATAAGCCCCATTACCAGTTGTGTCACTTCGCAATTAGAAGAGCACACACAAAGCTGTGCACTTGAAGGCGGAGGGTCCCACGCACCGCACACACAAAGACTTAACAGCCGCAAGGCTTAATCTTAAGTCTTATAACAACAAACATGCCTTGTGCGCAATTTTGATCGTTTTCAATGAACTTTGATCGCTTCGCTCAGCTTGAGTTTCTCTCACGATGTCACTCGATAGACGAACGGACATACTGTTTCCTAATATTGATAATCGCAGACCGATTTCTTGCTTATTAATTGTTATCACTACAGTATAATGAAATAATATAATATAATGGTCGGTGTAAATAAATTTAAAAACAGTATTTGTTAATTTCAATTGAGAGTAAGGGAATTGACTAATAATGTGAAATGTAAATCATAATTCGTTATGTATAAATAATGCTATAAATAAAATTGATACATTTTATATTATATACTATACCTCATTTAATAACCAGGCGGACTAAACGCGAAAGCCACATTTACACTAAAAAAAATCACCAGAAAAGTAACCAGAAATATTTTGGCGGTAAAAATAAATTTATTTAAAATTATTTTACCCGCAACATTTATTCAAAAATTATACCAACCCACATATTTATTCTAGTGAAACTTTCTTGATTATATTGTCAATAATTTAGTATGTACTATAAAAATATTATTTAAAATATGTATACTTTAAATTCTAATAATCTTTATCATGAGTCTATGCAAAAATTAATGAATTAAAATAGTATATTATGCAACAAGTGTTATAAACGGCACTTTAGTCACGAGTTAATTAGGCACGAGCGGAGCGTAGCGGAGCGAGTGTTTAATAACGAGTGTCTAGAGAAGTTTATAACACGAATTGCATACTATACTTTTTCTACGACTAAATTGGTAAAATTTTGAAATTATTTTAATATCTTAAATGAACATGGTAATACCTAGTACAATATTATTAAATTAGTCTACTTGGATAATTATACATGATCAGTTCCGTTAGAGACATTATGGCAATTGCTAAAGGAAATTAATAATTCTCCTAAATTTCTTTGATGTTTTGTATTATTTAAGTTGAAAGCATTCCTTGTTTTATTTATTTATTTTTTATTTTGACAAATTGTTGATAAGTGACTAACTTGATTTTCAGTTTCAATTGATTTTAGCGATTTAAAGATCTGGAGCTAACTTCAGCCCATGACTAAAATGCACAAAGTCACAGTTTGTCAAGGTGTATTTAAAGAATCACTTAGTGTCATGGAAACATATGCGATACATGACATTTTAGAGGTGGGAGTAGAAAAACATTTATATTGTCAAATATTCACACTATGTCAAAATATTGCTATGCGAAAGGCTGCAATACGTCCACGTATATATGCCATCGCGGTTATAATACTCGTCAGCTGATGTACACGTCAGTTGACTTTTGACTTATAACCTAAAATTCTATATTAGATTTCCATCAAATCCGGAATTTCGCAAATTATGGGTTGATGCTTTTCTTGTAAAGAACAGGCAGGAAAGTGGACCCGAGTTGCCGAAATATGCTCGCATTTGCATTCTCCATGTTGCTGATGAATACATCGAGAAATATTTTTTTTGCTTTCCGGTTTTTAAATTACGCTCCATTTTCGGCTCCGGGGCGGGACTTATATCAACCTCCAGGTCGTGGACAACTTTTGGAGCAGTGATCATATGGGAAATGGAGGGGGAATAGCAGTCCATTAGTATATAGTCAAAGGATCAGCTGATCATAACAACCGCCATTACTATTTTCAGCAATTTTGGCCTGTGTAAAAACGGCGGCCCTTTGGCCAATCACAACAACGTATTTTGGCGGCAATAATTTGATTTAGTCCGCCTGGTTATTAAATGAGGTATAGCTGCCCGGTCCCGGCTTCGCACGGCAATTGTAATATTCATCCCAATAAATAGAAAAATAACTGGTTGTTGCATAAAATAACTGTGGTTGCATGGATGAGAAATGAGGGACAAAACGAAGCATACGTTTCATATAAGTTTAATTTTGCAGTACTTGTGGGTTTACAATATGTTTCAGCAAGGTAACTGGTGACGAACGACGGCTCCGCTGAACTGCGCCGTCGTCCATGCGTAGCCCATTAAAATTAAGGAAAGTTACTGGTGACAGATGACGGCTACGCTGTCGTCCGTGCCTATTGAAATTTAGCAAGGTGTGATATAGCCTTTAACCTTCCCGGTGAGTCACCGAACAAATTTTAAGTCGATCCGACTAACGGTTTTCGAGTTTTTAAAGCGTGCACAAATCAACTTAACATCTTTATACAGGGTCTTTTTTTAACTCAGAACATATGATTGTTAATGTCTATGTTCTATGTCAGAATAATCACCTCAACGCATTAGAATGTATTGACAATGTAGGCAATCAAGTATACAAAGGTCCCGTAGACCTCTCACAGTACAGTGAAAGCTTAAAATTATTACGAATAAAGTGAGTTTAATGAAACAAACAATGATAAATCGTAAGTAATTATAATAAATATTCAAAATGACCACCTTCACGTTCTAAGCAGTAGCCAAGTCGATTATAAAATCCTTGAATAGCATTTCTAATGTGTTGCGGATTTCTTCTTAATTCATCGCAAACAGTAATTATACGATCTTTTAACTCTGAAGTATTGTTTATAATAATGTTATTATAAACATTGCTTTTTAGATACTCCCACAAAAAAAGTCGTTTGGAGACAAATCAGGCGACCGGGGTGACCAAGGTATTGGACCAAATCTACCTATCCAGCGATCAGGAAGTAATTCACTTAAATAATCATTAATGGCAGCTGTAGAATGTGGAGGCGCTCCATCTATCTGATAATAAGGAACAGCAATGTTTAGTGTATGAATTTCTGGTATTATATGAGTTCGCAGAAGATCTAAGTAAACATTATTGTTTAGATTTCCATTAATAAAAAAAGGACCAATAAGGGTATCATTAATTAGTCCAGCTCACACATTAACTCTCGCATTGTATTGCAGTGGCGGCTCGTCAGGGGAGGCAGGTGAGGCACTGCCTCACCATTAATTTTCAGGCACTGCCTCACCATTAATTTTCTATTTTATAAAAATATAAATCTATTCAATAAATTTCTTCCGTGTTGGCTTTAATATTGATAATTAATTATACAGTAATTATAAATGGATGTATTAACGGAAAATTCCCGATTTTTAATGATCAGAATTAGCGCGCCCATCCAGGCCGAACTTGAGGCAGAAATGAACCAGAGCGGTAGGAATTTATGCAACTTAATATGCCTCCACACAGTTGTAATGTGCAGATTTATTTCGATATCGGAGGCGAGCCTCAGAGGCTTCTCATTGGTCGGAAATCACCCGCGTGATAGAGAGAGAGAACCTCGCGGCACTCGCAATTGTCAGCTGTGTTAGTAATCTATTCATTTCACTCCGCCGTCCGTTGATCAGCGTTAGTTATTAAAGGTAATCTTATTGATATTTATTAGTAAATAGTATTTATTCCTATATTATAATGGATGACGGAAATAGCACTCTTACAGTGAGAAATTGTAAAGACATCGTAAATTTCTTGCTTGATAATCCATTTAGCCGGTTGTCGTACGATGATAAAGTTTATGTAAAAGGTATCAAAAGGCCTTGCCCTGATCTTAGTTTATTATTGATTCAAAAACATCGATCATTTAAAAGTGCATGGTTTGACAAATGTAGTTGGTTGACAGGTACAATGATTAGAAATAAATTATTTTGTTGGCCTTGCATATTGTTTTCAAATAGCAATGAGTCGGTATGGCATAAAACAGGTTATGACGATTTAAAAAATTTAGCGCGTTCTATTGATAAGCATTCCAAAAGTAGAGATCATATATCATCAAATTGTAAATTTCACATTTTAGGTAAACAAAATATAGTTAATGTTTTAAGTACGGCTCGGCAAATTGAAATCGAAACGTACAATAACAACGTGAAGGAAAATAGGGGGATTTTAAAAAGATTAATCGATGTGACAATATTTTTACCTACGACAACTTGGATATATGCTCATTCCATGCTTGTTAGTGATTAGTATATGTAGTGCATTGCTCACGCATTTCATTCTCGCATCGATTATCTGTGCTAGAATATATTCCAACACAGTACTGTCACGCGTGAAGTCTAACCTTCAATGTGTCAAAATGACGGAGTAGATTTAAAGATGTTTGCTTCGCCGCTTCTACATACATAGGGCGTTAGCTGTAGTACCTCGGCAAATTTATTGTTTTCGATGTTTGTCTCCATACTATTTATATATACTTTTAAACACTAAGAATGTATAAACTCGAGAAATGATATGAACCCTAAATAATGTTGCGGCTGGCGGCTTGGTTTTTGACTGACATTTGTTTCCGCGGTAACGTTAAGCAGGTGCCTCTGATAAAAGTTATCACTTACGAATTGTCCGCTCTCGGTTATTAATTATCTTAACTATCACAATGAAGCTCAACAACGTTGTCGTAGGTAAAGCATAGTGTACAACTCGCATGGAATGACTATTTCTCGCTCTTATGAATTGCAGCATTCGCCTTTCGGCTCATGCTGCAAACTTCATACTCGCGAGAAATGTATGTCATTCCATGCTCGTTATACAATATACTATTGTGCAGTCAGGAATTGTCATTTAGGGGGCATGACGAATCAGAAACCTCAAATAATAAGGGGAATTTTCGAGAATTAGTTTGGTTAATGAGTAAAACGGATGGGATTTAAAAAAAAAATTAGATGATGCTTCAATTTTTTCGGGGCTTTCAAAAACAATTCAAAATGAGTTAATTGATTCAATCAGTTACACACTGAAGAATCAAATAGAAAGTGAAATTTTAAATTCCAATTTTTTTTCATGGCAAGTGGACGAAACTACTGATATCACTTGTATTTCTCAATTATCAGTTATATTTAGATACGTCATCCAGGGAACACTTGTTGAAAGGTTTATGGGATTTTATGATGTAAATTTTCAACGAACGTCAGAAGATTTATTCACCTTGTTAACAGAAACATTTGGAAAATTTAATATCAAAGAAAAATTAATTGCTCAAACTTATGATGGTGCTGCTGTTATGGCTGGTCATTTGAATGGTTTACAAACCAAAGTAAAATCAGTAGCTCCACAAGCAATTTTTACTCATTGCCATGCTCACGTTCTAAATTTAGTGCTAAGTAAATCGTGCAACTCAATAAAAAAAGTACGAATATTTTTTTCAAATCTAACAGGATTTTCTGCTTTCTTTTCAAAATCAACAAAACGAACCGCAGTATTGGATGAAATTTGTAATGCAAGAATACCATCTAATGCACAAACACGTTGGAATTTTACATCTCGGGTTATTTTTACAATTCATGAAAATAAAAATAAATTAATTGAAGTATTCAATTTTATAATTAATTCAGACAAATTTGATAATATATCTATCAGAGAGGCATACGGCTTAAAATCATTGTTAGAAGACAACCATTTCTGTTTCTTATTAGATTCCTTCAAACTTATTTTTGAACAAACAAGTGTTGTATTTTTAATTCTTCAACACAAACTAACTGACATCACGTATGCAAGAGGGCGTTTAACTTCAGTTATTTTAAAATTAAAGGAATTTAGAACCAATGAAACATATTTTAATCATATATACGAAAAACATTTTTCTGACATAGAAAATCCTCCGAAAAAGCGAAAGCGCTCTGATGATGCAGATGATACGGGATTACAATATAAACAGATATTTTACGAAATTTTAGATACAGTGGTAGGACAAATCGAAACAAGATTTTTTGATCTAAGTAAATTAAAATTCTTTGATTTAATTTCTGTTAGTAAGTTTGAACTGTATTCAAAAACGTTTCCATTGCAGGCAGTTGTTTGAAGAATTAATTAAGCAATATCCATTTTTTGACAAAATACAATTACGAAATGAACTGTGGGTTCTATATTCAGATAAGCTTCTTGGTGAGTCTAAAATGCCAATGGATATGTTAGAATATATAAAGAATAATGACTTGCAAGTATGTATGCCTGAATTGTACAAACTAATTTCTTTAATAGTAACCATACCGGTAACATCTGCATCTGTGGAAAGAAGTTTTTCCGTATTAAAACGAATAAAAACATGCACAAGAAATCAAATAGGCCAAAATAGGTTGTCAAATATGTCACTCATTGCTATTGAAAAGGAATTTGTGAAAACACTTTGTAAAAATGAACATTTTTACGATCAAATTATAGATTATTTTGCTGAAAATAAGAACAGAAGAATACCATTAATATATAAAAACCATTAAATTTTTTGATTACATTTTTCTTGAAACACTTTTGTGCAATCTCTTTAAATAAATAGGATCCGTTTTCTTTAATATTCAATATACACATTTCTAGTTTTGTTTAAGAATTTATTTATTTTCAAATGAATAGTTTTATGTTGTATTTTATATTTAATATTTATTAGAGTATTTTTAAGTTTGTTGTCCCATTTATTTCCATAACACATTCCATTATTTATTATAAACCTACGTAGAGTTTTATTTTTGTTATAGAATTTAAATATTTATTTATGTTTATTTAATAGTTCAACCGTATTATTTCCTTTCCAATTTTCCCATTCCGGCAAGAAAATCTTCACACCTTCTCGTGGTTCTTGCTGAACAATAGAATATCTTAAAGATATACCGGGTGACCCAAGGTTCCGTAAAAACCCCATAACTTATTTGCTATTTAAGATACCGACTTCTATTTTTCATAAACTAGTACCCACACCTATTCTATATATTTTAAAAATATGTATGTTTTTGTACAGGGTGTCTCAGTATAAGTAACAGATCAAAGTTATGTTTTTTTAAATGGAACACCCCATATTTTATACTTTATTTTTAATCCTCTTAAGAAGCGGATAAAAATAGTATAAGATAGTATGGACGGTATTACAGACTAAGATTATGGACGGTTGGTTAGTTATGGGCAAATTTGTGGCAAAAACATGTTCACATTGAAAACATTGCAGAAGCGTTCCTAGCAAAGATTGCTTCATTTTTTATACACTAGAAAATTTTCCAAATCAAGAAGAATAATGCACATCGGCTTTAGTCCTTTTTTGTTCATACTGCTATACAGGGTGTCAACATACGCAAAATAATGGATAACTATTTTTTTCAAATGGAACACCCTATATATCAACCTTCTGTTGATTTTTGGATTTTCAGCCTAAACTATGCATTTTCTGAAAGAATAATAAGAGACCAAAGTTGTAGAGCGGAATTTTTCCAGAAAATGCATAGTTTTGGCTGAAAATCCATAAATCATCAGAAGGTAATAAAAGAAATATGTTTTTATTGATAAATCTCAAGAATCCTTAATATTTTGTTATGCAAACTGTATATCATTGGAAAGCTTATCAAAAATGCCATAGATTGGTGGCAACGTGGTGGTGTTTTATTTGAAAAAAATAGTTATCCGTTGTTTTGCGTATGTTTGTAATGGTTCATACCCCGGTGCTGTACAAATTTGCAATTTGTATTATTTTTACGTTGTGTTGTGTTATGTAGTAACCCTTAATTATTTACCAAGTTCGTTACGGATGTGAGTGTGTATTATCTAGTGCTATGCTTTCTTTCTTGATTGACTACGTAATTCACTTACTTACTTCCTCAGCTTGCAATTGATTAATTACCTCTAGGATATTTTAGGGATAAACAGGAATTAAGGTATAATAACATCAAATAAAAACAATAGGGTGAGAGTTTAACGAATGATCAGTTTATTATCTTTAAATTCATTTTGAAATGTGCAACGAAATTGTTCAATATCTAGTTTTACAATTATCAACATAAATAATTATTTTTCCGTTATATATTTTTAATGACGTGACCATAAATGTGGGTGGTTTCTGTATTAGATTTTATTTACAACCGAATTTTTCATGATTATTGCGGAGAATAAAAGTCGATGTCTATTTAGACTTTGCAAAATTTGGTTTTCGCGTCAAATAACATTATATTGTCTCAAAAACATTATACCCATCGTCCCTGACCGTCTGCCGGACGCAAGTTGTGGCCAAGCATCCAAACCGACTTCAAGACGGAGTACAACATAACCTTCTTGCAACAATGTTAAATCCGTTCAACTCTCAAAACACTTCGTTCTATCAACAACCTGCAAATACGTTTCAATCTCGAATCAATTATGAACATCGTCCAGAATAACGGTCACTCGGTACAAGTTGTGGGCTTGTAATCCAGATGTGATCATTACAACTGGCATCATCCAGAACAATGGTCATTCGGTACAAGTTGTGGGCTTGTAATCCAGACATGATCATTGCAACTGGGATACTCACAATTATTTCTCGACAACGAATTACAAGTTCGTTTTACCTAATTTTTGTCAATACCTTGCAAATACGTTTCAATCTCGAATCAATTACGAACATCGTCCAGAATAACGGTCATTCGGTACAAGTTGTGGGCTTGTAATCCAGACATGATCATTACAACTGGGATACTCACAATTATTTCTCGTTTGAATCTCGAATCAATTACGAACATCGTCCAGAACAATGGTCATTCGGTACAAGTTGTGGGCTTGTAATCCAGACATGATCATTACAACTGGGATACTCACAATTATTTCTCGACAACGAATTACAAGTTCGTTTTACCTAATTTTTGTCAATACCTTGCAAATACGTTTCAATCTCGAATCAATTACGAACATCGTCCAGAATAACGGTCATTCGGTACAAGTTGTGGGCTTGTAATCCAGACATGATCATTACAACTGGGATACTCACAATTATTTCTCGACAACGAATTACAAGTTCGTTTTACCTAATTTTTGTCAATACCTTGCAAATACGTTTCAATCTCGAATCAATTACGAACATCGTCCAGAATAACGGTCATTTGGTACAAGTTGTGGGCTTGTAATCCAGACATGATCATTACAACTGGGATACTCACAATTATTTCTCGACAACGAATTACAAGTTCGTTTTACCTAATTTTTGTCAATACCTTGCAAATACGTTTCAATCTCGAATCAATTACGAACATCGTCCAGAATAACGGTCATTCGGTACAAGTTGTGGGCTTGTAATCCAGACATGATCATTACAACTGGGATACTCACAATTATTTCTCGACAACGAATTACAAGTTCGTTTTAACTTACTTTCGGATTACCTCAAGTAGGCTAAGGTCATGTCTTACGATCTGACCAGGATTGTCGTCTCCGGTCGCGTTTTATACCCTGTTTGAATAGTGAAGCATATGATTATTGTGATTGAGTTTTACCTCCAGGCGTACAGTTTATTTCGTTGGGTGGTTGTACTTGATTTGGTCGTGGGAATGATAATTTTTCCCGAGCCCTCGCGCCCTTGTTTATTTCATCTAGCTGACCATCCAAACTGTAGACTAAACAAAGTTTGAGTGCGTCGCGAGATGTGTGGGAACTTCTCATTCCCACGTATTTCACTGTTTTTATTTCGGAGTCGAACTACCACCCCGCGGATCTAGCAATTACACATTAACCCTTTAATTACACCTCTAAACTGTGGCATGGGATTTATTCTATTTCGCGTATTATTTCCGCCGTTCGTGCATGATTATCTCTTTCCGTGAAATCCGATCCCCGTTCCGAATTTGTGGGTGAATGGTGCCGCAGGTACATCTGTTTCTTGTCTCCTCGGTCCTTCCTCTGTCGTATTGTCCAGCTCGCGTGTCCATTCCGAATTCTGCTCCCCGCATCGCTCGTGCCCCATGAAAATTTGTCGTGGTGCCGGTATTTGTCGCGACGTACTCATTTTGCCCAGTCGAACAGCGACCCTCCTTTCCCCGCAATTCTATTCATGAATTTGTTGGGGTAAGTAATAATCACTACGGGCTCATAAAAATGTCAAGGCGTTCTCCGGCACGGGTCTCGCTATCCATTTCAAAAGCAGGTAGAACCTTTTTGGGAGATATCATTCAACGCACAGATTAATTACTCAACCTTAATATTTAGTTATCTCAAAATACAAGAAAAAACAACTATAGGTTATGTGTCTCCCCGTTACTTGTTAATACCATTTATTAATGTTACAATTATTTTCCTGGTAAGACATTGACGGAAAAAACACAAGTTTTTCCAAATTAAACATATCTTATAAATATCTAATTAAATTTTGGAAAAGATTTGGATGGTAACAATTTTTTGCGAATTTGTATATAAACAAATATTTTAATTTGTTTGTCTTCCAAAATTTTGGAAATTGTAAGATAGAATTTCCAAAATATAAACATTTCAGTTGATGGAACATTTAAGTCGGTGCTAAATTCGATAGATGCCATGCAGTTATTTACTGTACACATTGTCCATGAGAAAATGGTCATTTTTTTTATTTTCTCATTGAAAAACTATTTTTTTATTATAAAGAAATTAACTGTACATGAAATAATTTCTTTTAATGCTGTTAGGCCTTCTCTACTATATACGCGCTAATGAGAGACAAGAGACAAGAAAGTTATTCGCTTTAAAAACAATATGGGGGTAAGAATATTATATAAAAATAATAAATATCCAGAACTATGCAATATATGGGACAATCTTGTATTAATTATTGAATAAAATAGAAAGGGATGCGCCAATTTTTTACAATAGTTTTGTTTCGTAAATTAATTTAAAAAAAATCCCACATGTTGCAAATTTTCTGAAACTTCAAGTCGACGGCAATTGTTTTTAGATTTTTTATAAGAAATTATTGATTTTATCTTCAATTTCAAGCTCTATTTTGATTAGACCTAGAAACTTAGGGACAGGGTTTTACAAATTTTGCTAGAATTGTAACTGCAAATTAATTTTGAATAGATTGTTGAAAAAATGTTTTTTGTCGTAGCAATGTAACAATAAATGCTAAAAAAATATTAATTGTCGCCTATATACTCAGGAAAAAGTTCATACAGTTATTCAAAACAGAGATTTTAATATATAATTCATAAATTATTTTATTTGCAATGACATTTAATCGATAAAAATAATATTTTTTCATACCAGATTTACATTCCTTCCTTCAGTTACTTTTTACGATTTAAATTACGTTCTTAAAATGGACATAAATGGATATTTTGTGTATGTTGCACTTTAAAATACAGTGTGTATCAGCCAAATGGAATAAATTCGATAATAAATAAATAGGAGCGTGTTCGACAAAATGCTTGGATACGTCGATTAGTATTTTTAGTTGTGCATTTTTTTCAGCAAAAACTTTTTATACAGGGTGTGTCATGTAGCAGAGGCCAATTCCAACTTTCTTATTTTAAATGCAACACCCTATATATTATTCAATTTTTGGATTGTTCAGAAAATTATAGATATATTTCATGTACCATGTCCCATACCTATCTTCAACTGTTTTTTTACCGTTTAGCTTTTGAATGTATTGTAGGGAATTTCTGTAATCAAATAATATTCTTTTTACTTTCTCCGTTACGAAGTACGAGAAAGTATTGTGATCGTGATTTTTTTTTCAAATTTTTTTTTTACGGAAATATCCGTTTTGTGGTCCCTAGATGCCATTTCAACAATTTCTGGAAATTTTTTTTTGTGTCTGTGTGTGTGTCTGTGTGTGTGTCTGTGTGTGTGTCTGTGATGGTATGTGTGTGTGTGTGTGTCTGTCTGTGCGCGCTGTATCTCAAAAACTAATAGAGCAATTGATATGAAACTTTGAACATCAGTCTTATTTGATAATCTGAAGAACTGAAAAGCTTTTGGTAAAATTTCGTACACCGGAAGTGGGCGTTTACCTTAACTGTTTTTTTGTTTTTTGCCAATATTTTCTTAAATATGAAAAATATCACAAAAACATTTAAACAAGCTTTGAAGACAACAAAGAAATGAACATTCTGCTTGAAAACATTTTTCATAAAATCATTTTTATTCGAGAAAAAAATGTATTATTTTATTTTAATTTTTTGGTTTATAATTATAAAACAATAATAGTTAGCAAATTTATGTAAATAATAATTGTAGAGAATGCTAATATGAACAACTTATAAAGAATAAGTTTTTTTCGAAATCCCTCTAGTTTTTGAGTAAACTGAGTTTTTGAATTTGAAGTATAATTTTTCCATCTTCCATAATTTTGACGTTTTAAACGTCAGTTTCATCCGAGTTTACACAGCGCTCGATGTACATTTAAAATATGATTTCAATTGAAAATAAACCATGAATAAAGCGTAAATATTAATGGGCTACGATACCATCAAGTCGGAGAAAGTAACATGATGGCCACATCACCATTTTTTACTGTCTCCGTTACGAAGTACGAGAAACTATTGTGATCGTGAAATATTTTTAATTTTTTTTTTACGGAAATATCCGTTTTAGGGTCCCCAGATGCCATTTCAACAATTTCTGGAAAAATGTGTCTGTGTGTGTGTGTGTTTGTTTGTTTCCGAAACAGTTGAAGATAGGTATAGGACATGGTACATGAAATATGTCTAGAATTTCCTGAACAATCCAAAAATTAAATAATATACAGGGTGTTGCATTTAAAATAAGAAAGTTGGTATTGGCCTCTGTTACATGATACATCCTGTATAAAAAGTTTTTGTTGGAAAAATGCGCAACTAAAAATACCAATCGACGTGTCCGATCGCTTTTTCGAATACGCCCCCATTTATTTATTATCGAATTTATTCCATTTGACTGACACACACTGTATGCTCCAATTATGCATCTAATGTTAATTTCTTGGTTTATTTTATCCATTCTCATTTTACTGTAAATGTGTAAACGTTTTTTTGTGTTAATCGCTATTTAAAACTTAAAAATACGTATAATATGAAATAAATATGAATTGAATGTATTTAAAGTATGTTAGTTTGAACCGGATATTGGGATGTGACGCATTCATTAGAACGAATTTCTTTTAAAATTTAAAGGGATGGTCAAAAACAGGTAGAAAACTTGGGGTGTAACGAATGCTAACATCTGCGAAATATGAAAAAAATGTGGCATGGCTTCTACTTCTATACATATTTAAAAATAGTTTTTTAATATTGCTATTTAAATTAATACCGTTCTATAAGTTTCTTTGCGGTTTCAATCTGAATTTTAATTTAACGCCACTAGAGAAATAAGTGTTATATTTTCCATTTTTTATTACGTTTATTTTCTCAATAATAATTCATTCATACATTGCTTATAAATATTAATATAGAAATAAATACCAAACAATAATAATAACGTAATTTCTGCATGATCACTGTTCACTTGAAAAAATCAAATTTGATAATTACATTTTTTATTACATTTTTTTAAACAAACCATCCTAGTAATGGCAAGCCATTGTGGCCAAATTTTAATAGTTCTGTTTTGTATTTTCCAGATCAACCTCAAATAGCTCGTTCATGGGAATAAAAAAATTAAATAATACTTAATACGACAATGCAATTTTAAATAAATATTTTTTATAAGTATAATTAAATGTTTTTAATCCGCAAGCGCATGGTTAAGACGTTTGCGATGTTTTTTTTGAGAAGTGGCACTTCGAAACTTATTGTTGTTGATATAGTCTTTTTTAACAATTTCACTCTGGTCGTAATTTCTGGATCAGATTAAAGGAACATTTAAGGTTAATCTCATTAAATTAAACCAATTTCACATTCGCAAATCAATCAATAGAAAATAGACATTCTTTTGGTGAGATACTCAAGTTAATCTATTTTACCGAAAAAAGGCTTTTGAAATGCACAAAGAGTAGCGTAATCCAGAGTTTCCCTTAATTAATAACCAAATTTATTTGGTTTTATCCTCATTATTTAATTTGGCAGTAATTATTCTAAAATTCAAAAAGGATTTTCAATTAAACGCATAATTTTCATGCAAGTAATTTGTATATAATTATAGATCGTATTGCCTAGAATTGTTAGTAGTTTATTCACTACCTGGTAAAAACGGCTAGGGCATAGTCATAAATTTAAATTTCTTCACGGTTAGATCTTGAAAAGGATCACTAATGGTTGGTAGTAAACAAACCGCAACCATTGTTAATTTTATGAATAGGACCGTAGCGGGGGAAGCCACGCGCCCGGTCCATTGGGCAAAATGAGCAAGTCCTGTATTTGTCACTCGTCACCCAGCTGTAGTCGGTCGAAAATCCCATCAATCGTTCGCACCACAAAACGCCGCCAGAATTTGCTCTCGTTCACTTGCTGTCCTTCCTATTTTACATAACAAAAAAAAATATTCTGCACGCCCCCCGTGGGTCATTACATGTTGACACCCTGTATAGCAGTATTAACAAAAAAGGACTAAAGCTGATGTGTATTATTCTTCATGATGTGGAAAATGTTCTAATGTATAAAAAATGGTGATGTGGCCATCATGTTACTTTCTCCGACTTGATGATATGACTTATATTTGCGCTTCCATGGTTTATTTTCAACTTAAATCATATTTTAAGTGTGCATCGAACGTTTCGTAGACTCGGATAAAACTGACGTTTAAAACGTCAAAATTATGAAAGATGGAAAAATGTACTTCAAATTAAAAAACTCAGTTTACTCAAAAAGTAAAGAGATTTCGAAAAAAACTTATTCTTCATAAATTGTTCATTTTGGCATTCTCTACAATTATTATTAACATAAATTTGCTGTAACTATTAGCGTTTCATAATTGTATACCAAAAATGAAAAAAGAAAAAATACATTTTTTTCTCGAATAACAATAATTTTATGAAAAATGTTTTCAAACAAAACAATTGTATTTCTTTATTGTCTTCAATATTTGTAAAAATGTTTTTGTGATATTTTGCATATTTAAGAAAATATTGGCAAAAAACAAAAAACAGTTAAGGTAAATACCCACTTCCGGTGTACGAAATTTTACCAAAAGCTTTTCAGTTCTTCGGATTATCAAATAAAACTTATGTTCAAAGTTTAATTTCAATTAGTGTATTAGTTTTTGAGATACAGCGCGCACAGACACACACACACACACACAGACACACACACACACACACAGACACAAAAATTTTTTTTCCAGAAATTGTTGAAATGGCATCTAGGGACCCCAAAACGGATATTTCCGCAAAAAAAATTTTTGAAAAAAAAATCACGATCACAATACTTTCTCGTACTTCGTAACGGAGAAAGTAAAAATGAAGCAAATGCTAGGAATGCTAGGAATGCTTCTGCAATATTTTCAATGTGTACATGTTTTTGCCACAAATTTGCCCATAACTAACTAACCGTCCATAATAGACCCGTAGTATCTTATACTATTTTTATCAGCTTCTTAAGAGGATTAAAAATTAAGTATAAAATATGGGGTGTTCCATTTAAAAAAACATAACTTTGATCTGTTACTTATACTAGGACACCCTGTACAAAAACATACATATTTTTAAAATATGTAGAATAAGTGTGGGTACCAGTTTATGAAAAATAGAAGTCGATATCTCAAATAGCAAATAAGTTATGGGGCTTTTACAGAACCCTGGGTCACCCGGTATATACACAGATGTTTTATTGGCCGAGTGAAGTGTCGACAATATTAAATCTGTGCCTCACCAAACCAAAAGTTGACGAGCCGCCACTGTTGTATTGTGTGTACGTCAAATTTTGTAAGCGAGGATTATTGCACGCCCAAAATCTAAAAGGTGAAGGAATGGGTGCAAGGAATGGGTATCGATAAGGAATGAAGAATACTAACCTATAATTTTGTGGATTAACGGTAAGATACCCATAAAAAGTACGGTAAACGCCCGCGAGAGGGGGCCTTAATCAAATTGGTAGGACTGTAGGCAACCCAGCTTACAAAGAGGGTAAATTAACTCGGTGCTATTTCCATATATTATGTATCTAATACATTCAAGGTTGCGCCTGCGATTCTAAAAGAGAGAGGCTATTATACGTCTGCAGCCCGCTACAGCGCGAGCGTGAGAACCGTATTAGAATATTGTGTATTTTTTCGCATCGGTGGCTGGAGAGAAGTTATAAAAAAAAAACACTTCTGCTGTAGCGTTTACACCAAAACCCGCCCAACCCAACCATTTCACGGTCTAGCGAGCGTCGTCCAAGCACTGTTGAAGGGCGATATAATCGTAAGCAAGTAATTCCCAAGAAATCTCTTGCGGATTATAATTTGAAATTTTCGTTATTGTCATACAACAAATCTCCGAAAGTTACCAATAGATTTTATAATGTAGTTTGAAACCATATCTGTTGTATGGGCCCATTATATAAGTAATGCGCATTTTCTGGCAAAAATATATTTATTGATCGTACTGGTACAAATGCTTCAAATTCTTCAGAATACTCTCCCCAGCATCAATACACTTGCGGAGACGTGTCTGCCATACCTGGAAGGCACCAGTGACGGCTCGCGGGGTGACTCTGGTACGGCCGAGGTAGCAGAGATGGTAATACAGATAGGTCACGCCACCAGCCGTCTTTGCAACCGACCCTATATATCTGTATTGCTACCTCGGCCGTACCATCAGTCACCCCGCGAGCCGTCACTGTATCGGTCTTAAATTATTTACTAATAAATATCTGGAATTCCCCGATTATTAGCTTGTATACTTTTCAAGTTAGTTTTGTACTCTTCAATAATGAGGGAATCAACAACTTCTATTTATCTAAAAATATACATGACATAATTAATTTATAAATTTTATTGAACGCATTACTAGTATGTACATGTTATAAATCGAAATCGTCGCAGGTACCCTGCCTTTCGGTCCCTTGTTTGCTTTTAGTGCAGTTGTAACTCGATACACTAATTTGCGTAAATGCCGACGTTGCGAGACGAGTGACGCAAAATATGAGTAACATCCGATGTTATTGGGCATGGGGGCGAATATGTATGTGACATATAAAATCGAGCACGGAAGAACGATTTGAACGCCGCGCTAAATAAACTCCCCCATCATAACGTATCTCCAATCCCGCGCACTCTACCATCACGCTCAAGTGGCCGAATGCCCGTACTAGGATGAAGAGCAATATACTCGCTGCAAGAAATATCTACATAAAATTTTTATTTCTTTCTGATTGGATATCTTAAAAAGTTGCCACAGGATTATTTTAGAATTTTGCACATATGTCAATTATGTTCCTGTCTAGACAGTCATGAAATTTTATCAAGTTTTGACCAATACTAATGGAAATAGACACAAAAAACATCATTTTATTTTTCACTTGTCTCTTAATTCGTTCATAGTTTTTTTATTAACTTTGATTTTGCCTTTAAATTACTTCATTGCCTAGATGTATGCATTGGTTGGCTACATGTCAAATTTCACTGTTGGTACTTAATTGGTTCTGCAGTTTATCTGTTTAAAGTGAAATGTTGCTAACTTTGTTAATAATAAAGATTAAACCAAAACTTAAACACAGAAATAATAATCGATATTTATATAATATGTTATATATCAAAATAAACTTTTCGAAAAAGTTTATATTTACAAAGATATATTCGATTTCTTGAGCGGCTAATTTAATGGGTACCCTACCATTAACTTCACCATTTAAAGAAAATGATGCCTTATCAGTAAATATTATTCTGTGTAAAATTTCTTGATCATATTAATTAAATTGAATACGGTTTCACAGAATTCTGTTCGTTTGTTTGCCTTTGTCCTCATTTGATTGTGATAATGTATATATTTATTAATTTAAATGGGAACGTTTTCGCGGTTTATGGATAAATATTGTAGAGGTCAAGCTTTTATTGTAGAGATATTATTAGTAGAATAAATTAGTCTTAAGTTAGCCGTACACAAAGCAACAGTGCAATGTAATAAGTTATCAACCTGTGCAATTCCTTTTCCTGGATTACGTATTTTAAGTGTGTAACGTTAAGTTACGACACTGATGATTTGAAAACTTGTAAGCATTGTATTTAAATTCTTTTAATGTCTTGTAAACGGAAGCTGAACTTATTTGAAACTGTGCTACGATAACTATGAGGTTCTGCTCTACGTAACATAAAATGTTGAGTTTCACCTCTTCCGTTAAAATGTGATTTCCTTTAGCCCTTTTAATGTGAAAATTACTCACCCAGCCAGTATTGTCAAAATGATGAACAATATTACAAATTGTTGAGATGGATGGAACTTGTCTGCTCCGATACTCAACCGAAAACAAATCTCTAAGACGTCGAATGCTGTTCCTACTCTTGTACCAATGAATTATCTATTGTTTGGGGTGCTGTGGCTTCGGTAGCAACAGTGGACTGTGTACAATTTCGCGAGAGCTACCGACAGCGTGTGGTGATCAATTGGGAATGCACTTATGTCGGGAAACTGGGACTAAAGACAAATTAGCCGACTAACCTGTTGATGTGGTTCCTTGGCGTCCGTCTCCTTCCCGGGAAGTATTAAATGCCCGACACTTCGTGGTATAATTGAATTTGGCGATGGACGATTTGGTGATGATCAAAGTGATAAGCGAAGCACAATACGTGTTAGTCGCGCGGTTTCTTGGACGACTCTCTCTGTTCGCACCAATTGTTCAAATCGGCTAATTCTGGGTGAGGGTTAACAAAAACGGGAAAAATAGTGCGCATGGAAATAAAGGATGGAATGAAATGGCAAATAAATGCATTTAAATAAACTATCAATTCCTCTCGCGTTATTTGCACCGAACATACCCCCCACCCAAAATGAGAGATTTTGTAAAAACCCATAAAAAAAAAGGTATAGATCAAATATCTATCCCATAATGAAACCCAAAAAAAATCGTGATACGTATAAAACAAACAGAAAAAATGAAAATGTGATTTGACTACTAATTTAAGGGAAGAGGTACCACTTTAGTGACTGGTCTCACTACTTCCCCCGTGGCCGTCTTAATATGGACCACCCTAGTCACCCCGTCTGCGCCCGGTTTTAATCGTGTAATTCGACCAACTGGCCACGAAGTATGTGGAACGCCCGGACTGAACCAAAACACGACGTCTCCTTCAGAGAGGGTTCGCGAGGGAGTATTCCATTTAGGACGATGCAACTGCGTGTGGAGATATTCGCGACTCCACCGCTTCCAAAACGATTGAACCGTTTGTCTAGCTAACTGCCACCGATCGAGTCTACTCACAGGCAAATCTAAAAGATCCGCTTCTGGTCGTGCGAGAATAGGACCTCCTATCAAGAAATGACCCGGAGTTAGATAATCGACCCCATCGTCTGGCGAATTCGACAAAACACAAAGTGGTCGAGAGTTTAAAATGCCCTCGATACGAGCAAGTATCGTAGCAAATTCCTCAAATGACAGAATTTGGGAACCTATTGTGCGTCGAAGATGGTGTTTGACTGATTTAACCCCAGCTTCCCATAAACCACCGAAGTGCGGAGCATAGGGAGGGTTAAAACACCACTCTATATTTCTGCTTGAAAAATAATGCGATACAACAGGATTATTTTCATCAAAATATTTAGTGATTTCAGAGATTTCGCGGGCAGCACCTTTGAAATTTCTTCCTTGATCGGAATAAATGCGAGCGGGTAAACCACGACGAGCAATGAATCTGTCTAATGCTGCTAGACAGCCGCCCGTGGTTAGATCGGTTACGGCCTCCAAGTGAAGCGCTTTTGTAACCATGCACACGAATAGTGCCATATAACATTTGACCGTTCGGGTTGTCCTCAATAAGGACGCTTTAACGTAGAAAGGACCGGCGAAGTCAATTCCAGTATGCGTGAAACATCTTCCAGGTTGTAAACGATAAGATGGAAGATCAGCCATTGGAGGGTGACTCGGTTCAGCTTTGAACCGGTAACAAATTAAACAGTGAAAAATACGAGAACGAATTAAGCTACGTGCCGAAGGGATCCAATAATTTCGATGAATAAGAGATTGTACAATGGTTGGTCCTCCATGTCCCGTATACAAATGATAGTGATCAATCAAAAGAATTGCTAATCGACTATTATGTGGTATCAAATATGGATGGCGTGAATGTTCCGGAATCATAGCCATTTTGAGTCGACCCCCCACCATTACAAGTCCATGGGGCGTAAGAAATGGTGATAGACTTCGGAAACGTTTTGAACATAAACTTCCCTTAGCTAATGAGTAAATTTCTTCGCTCAAATGTTGATATTGGGTTACCCGTATTGCCAATAGAAGAGCACTTCTATATTCTTGCGCCGATAGTGGCCCCAGGCCCCATGTTGATCGAGGTTTTCCTCGCATTTTAGCGATGAAATTAAGAGCAAAACGTCTAACATACGCGAGAATGCGTTGCAACTTAGATAACGATGATATTTTATTGAACAATTCTAGCATAGGTTGTGAGTTAAATTTTGTCAAATATGACTGAATTGGCAACTCTTTGATGTCGGGAAGATTGGCCGACTGAGATTCAAGTAAATCAACTGGCCATTCCCCTGGAGAACTATAAAGAAAATCTGGCCCGTTCCACCACAATGAGCATTCCAATAATTCGGACGGAAACAAACCGCGACTTGCAGGATCAGCTGGGTTTTGTAATCCTGGGACAAATCTCCAAATGGCGTCAGTAGCGTACTCGTGAATTTGTACAACTCTATTTGCAACAAAAGTCTTCAAGCGGTAAGGAGGAGTTCGAATCCACGCTAGTGCAGTGGATGAATCAGTGAAACAAATAGGTGAGTTCAAATTTATAGTTGAAAAACATGGAACTGTGGAGTGCATTAGTTTAGATAACAAGTGAGCAGCACCAAGTTCCAAACGAGGTATAGTCCAGGTTTTCAAAGGAGCAACTCTGGTCTTGGCGACAACTAAATTAATAAGTACCGAGTGATTTATTTCCAATCTTAAATAAATAACAGCTGCCATTCCCAACGTGCTCGCATCCGAAAATCCAACTAAAACAGCGTGAGTATAGTTAAGTTGCATAATGCAACGAGGAATACAAATATTCTCTAAAATAGGTATTTCAGTGATACTGCGATTCCACTGAATTAAAATATCAGCAGGCAACTGATCGTCCCAACCAATTTTAAGCAGCCATAACCTTTGCACCAAGACTTTAAGTGAATAAACAAAAGGACTAAGATAACCGTTTACATCGTACGTTCTAGCAATGCGAGAAAGAATACCTCTTTTAGTAGGAACTTCATCAGAATTTCGAATTAAGTAACGAAAAGTGTCAGCTTTAGAATCCCAACATAATCCCAAGACCTTAATAATACTGTTTGAAATAGGTAGTTCATGTGGTTTTATGCCATCAGTGTAAACAACGTTATCGTTGGAGCTTGCCCATTTACCCAGTTCAAATCCCCCTAATTTCAAACATTCAATTAATTGGGATTTTAATTCTAACGTAACATCCTCTGAATCGGCTCCGCATAAAATGTCGTCGACATAAATTGAAGATTTCAAGGCTTTAGTTGCAAGAGGATAACGTGAACCTTCATCTTCAACCAATTGCTGTAAAGTTCGCTGAGCAAGAAATGGACTACTAGTGGAACCGAATATTAGACGAGTATGTTCCCATTCTGATATGGGCTGATTAGGAGAAGAGCGCCAAAATATGTGCTGAAATTTGCAGTCAGCCGGATGAACTAATATTTCCCTGAACATTTGTCGAATGTCACAGGTGAGTGCTATTTGGAAAAGTCTAAAGCGAGTGATAATTTGTCCAATATCGGATTGAAGCTTTGGTCCACTTAAAAGTGTGTCATTTAAACTAACCCCATTCTTATCTGGCTCAGCAGGATTAAACACAACTCTAATATTAGTAGAGCTAGAGCCCTGTTTTACAACTCCGTGATGTGTAAGAATATATTGCGATTGGCGAACAGCAGGAATTAAATGTCCTTGGGAAATATAATTTTGGATATTTTCTGAATATAAATTGAAGTATTCAGGATCTCGTTCAAACCGACGTTCTAGTTTTAAGAATCGATTAAGAGCGATTTCCCTGTTCGTGTCGATGCAAGGGCGAGCACCACCTTTGAAGGGTAGTCGTATGATGTAACGACCGGTATCAGTGCGAGTCGTTGTGTCGCTAAAGTATTTTTCACAAGCAATATCTTCGGGCGAAGAGTGAGAAGAGCAAACAACTTCTTCAATTTCCCAAAATGAGCGAAGAGTGTCATTCAAGGAAATTTCAGAATCTAAGTGTGCGTTCAAAGCAACCAGAGATGTAGGATTACTATTGGGAATTGAGCCCATAATAACCCAGCCTAATGTGGTAAGAATGGCACTCGGGCTGCCCTTGATGTGAGAAGGTGTCGAAGGGGTGATATCAAGGACAGAACCTACACCGAGCAATATATCTATCGGCGCGGGCCTATAAAAATCAGGATCTGCCAAACTTAACGACGAAAATTTGTCTCTAAGCTCTTGAGACAGTGGGAGAGTAGGTAAATCTGAAGTTATGCGAGGCAAGACAACTGCTTGGAAACTAATTGGGGATGCCCGAGATGATAGCGGAGCAATGTTGCAATTAACAAGTCCTTGTGATTTTCCTAAAGAAGCCTGACCCACTCCTTTAAGATCGTAATAACACTTGGAACGAGACAAATTCAATCGAGTAGCAAGTGATGCCGTAATAAAGTTAACTTGGCTCCCTGAGTCAAGTACTAAACGACAAAAGTGCCATTGTCCAGTTGAACTTAATATCTGTGCTTGCGCTGTGCCCAATATGGCGTGAGTACCCGTATTATGCAAACACGACTTAGTTAGAGATACAGAAATGGGACTAGATTCCACTTCAATGGTTGTACCGACAGGGGTTTCAGTCGTCTGAGCTGCAGGGATGTCACTTTTATAATCTAAATTATTTTCAAAGTGTAAGAGACTGTTATGTTTTTTACTGTTACAAGTTTTACATGTGTATTTAGATAAACAATTTACAATATTATGCTGTCCGAGGCAAGCATAACATCGTTTGTGAGATTTGACAATTTCATAGCGCGTTCTTGGAGTTGCTGCTAATAATGATGGACATTTAATTAATTTGTGAGCACCTCTACAACTCGGGCAAATTATAACAGAATGTTTATTCTGCAGAGCTATATTTACCTCTGGTACAATCATTGCCATTCGTTTATTTATTTTATTAGTAGCATTTAAGTTTGAATTAGATTTTGACGGAGCAACAGACATAAGTTCATTTACTGAACACTGGTCACACAAGTATTCAAGTAAGTTATTAAAACTAGGGAATTCCTTATCCAACTGACGAGTTTCAAAGTTTTTCCTCGTTTTAGAGTCCAATAATCGAAGTGAAAGTTCAAGTAAGAAGTAATCAGCGAGATCGTTTATCTCTAGAGATTTTAAAGAAGTGACAGTAGCCTGTAAAATATCCACTAATTCTCGTAAACACCGAGGATGATCATTCTTTAATGGAGATAAATTTAAAATAGTCGAAAAATAATGATTTGCTATTAGTCTCCGGTTTGTAAAACGTTCAACCAACAAATCATATGCGATTTCATAATTATCTGCGCTAAATGTAACAGTTTGAACGAGACGTAAGGCACTTCCTTCAACGTAGCTAATTAAATATGAGAATTTCTCGATGTTTGAAAGATCAGTATCATGGATCAAAGTGTTATAAAGTGAAATAAATGCAGAGAATTTTTCTGCAGAACCATCAAATTTAGAAATATTAATCTCCGGCAGCTTGGTACGAGATTTTGTGTGCGTGGGAGTAGTCACGATGGTAGCAGTAGCGTTCGCGGTTGCCGCAGCAGCGGCAGCGTCAGCAGCTGCTTTGCGTTCATACTTCGAGTGAACCGCAACTATTGAATAATACAGTTCATCAAACGCAGAACTGAGAGGCACCGTGTCTATTTTAAATTCATCGTGTTTCACTGATAAGGCAGACAATTCATCGAGGATATCCATAAAATCAGACCGGGCTTGATGTATCTGCGAGACGCGCACCGAGAAAATATCGACTTTTTCCGGCAAATCTTGAATTAAATCAAAACAGAGTTGAACCATATTCCATAGCCGCTCCTTCTTTGTGTTAAGCACAGTAAACCTCAGAAGGTCTTTCGAGTTTGGTTCAGACGTAGTCATATTGAAATAAATAAATGTTTACAATAGCAAAGAGTCAAAACGGTGAGTAGCGTACTGAATAAGAGCGGCGCGCTGTGCGTGTATACAGCGTGACGCCGAGATGTGTTCCGTGGAAGAGCGTTTCTTCTCTGATTATCGCGCAAGCAGCGAGCGCAGATGGCGTGACTAGAGGGCACGAGACTCGAATCCACCCGATGGTTGTCGAACTGTTAAGCAGCACGACCAGCGCTAGACAGCCACGTGGAAAGCAAAATGGCGGTCAAAAAAATGTGAAATTTTAACAATTTTGAATTTAAACAAACGGGGGCCCTTAAAGGGCACGAATCCGGTTCGAAGGACCAATGTTTGGGGTGCTGTGGCTTCGGTAGCAACAGTGGACTGTGTACAATTTCGCGAGAGCTACCGACAGCGTGTGGTGATCAATTGGGAATGCACTTATGTCGGGAAACTGGGACTAAAGACAAATTAGCCGACTAACCTGTTGATGTGGTTCCTTGGCGTCCGTCTCCTTCCCGGGAAGTATTAAATGCCCGACACTTCGTGGTATAATTGAATTTGGCGATGGACGATTTGGTGATGATCAAAGTGATAAGCGAAGCACAATACGTGTTAGTCGCGCGGTTTCTTGGACGACTCTCTCTGTTCGCACCAATTGTTCAAATCGGCTAATTCTGGGTGAGGGTTAACAAAAACGGGAAAAATAGTGCGCATGGAAATAAAGGATGGAATGAAATGGCAAATAAATGCATTTAAATAAACTATCAATTCCTCTCGCGTTATTTGCACCGAACATCTATTATTATTCTTTCTTCGATGGTGTAATACATTTTTATTAATAACACAATTTTGACAATTAAATAAAACTGAGTGTTGTATGGTTGCCTACATTGCAATGCGTTGAGGTGATTATTATGACATAGAACATAGACATTAACAATCATATGTTCTTAGTTAAAAAAAGACCCTGTTTATATTTATATATATGGCGGAGGGAAGTAACGTTCGTCACTTGTTGGAGTTAAATGTGAAATTCGGAGTCTTATTCCATAACGGGGATTCGACCAAGGGGCAAGAAAAGTCCTATTTACTTTATCATAAAACCAAGCTTTCGGAATGAGTTTATTCCTTCTTCAGGGAAATTACACTACAAATGTTATGAAAAAATGTGCGTCAGTGTTAAATTTAGAAAAATGATTTTACGTTTACTTACATGTGAAATAGTTAAAAATAATAGTTGCTACATCCAGAAAGTACTTGAAGAGTCATGTTTGTTTTACTACAACTCAGGGCGTTACATAAATTTCCACTCCAATACACCACTTAAAATGAAAATTAATACAGTATTAGGCTTAACCAACAGAATAAAAAAAAATGTCACCCTTCATTATTAAATAAAAATCTTAAATTACTTTCAGAAATTGTCATCAATAATGGTTTCCCAAAGTCCCTTACAATGAAATTGATCTTCAACCACTCACCACAAACCCATCCTCCTCTTATTAATCCCGATGAACCCGTCCCTAGAGTACAATATCGAAAACTACCCCACATAAATGGCATAACCCCGCAAATTATTCACCTCCTGAGGAATGACACAGTCAAAATTGCTCAATATAACATCAATACCCTAAATAGATTGTATTTTACAAGGCTCAAGGATAAAACACCTATGGAACAGTTATCAGATATCGTCTACAACATGCCCTGTGCTGGTTGTGACTTGACATACATTGGACGAACATCCCAATGGCCCCGTTCTCGTCTCACCCAACACAGGAGTGATATTGACTAAACAAGAAATCCTGCGCCTTGTCAATACACTGTAATTCCAACAACCACTCCCCAGACGACAATAGTGTTGAAATTGCCGACCGTTGCTCCAACAATCGTGGTAGATTATTTTTGGAAATGTTCCACATACAGAAAAACCGCGCCTCCGTCATGAATTTCAAATATGACACCGACCATCTCAGCGGCATCTATTCGTACCTTCTTGAGTTGTGTGCTGGGTCTCGAGACGGTAACACGTCAAGAGCTTCCAGTTCCATGGCTTCTTCGTAGGTACGAGTGGATGTCGTCTGCTCTGCATGCCTCTCTGGTTGTACGGTGACTGTTCTGCTGTTGGAACATGTACTATGCTGAGTTATTAATTTCTCTTGTTCCCCTTTTTCTGGTTTATTCAAAATTCAATTTCGTAACGTAAATTTAAATTTTAGCTTCACATTCTCAACATTTTGTCAAAATTTGTACATTTGTAAAATATTACCGCCCATCCAACATTAGTAACATAGTCCTCAACCTTGTTAGCACTTTATCGATACAAAATCATAATTATCCAATGGATACATACAGTCTCAGTACGTCTTACGTAGAAATGGTATCGAGTACTAAAGTAGAGTTGCCTATGTTACGTAATGAAACCATTACCCACAACCTATGGCCTCACCATAGTATTTAATATTTAGATTCGCACCTTTTACAACGCCGCATTAATTACATCCTGTTTACTTTACGCTAAACCGGTCATCCATTGCTACCAATTATTAATAACCGTCATCGAGACAATTCCGACTGGAACCGTACATGGTCTCGTAATCACCTGCACTTGGCGGGTTTTGTAACGCTGGCGAGCCTGTATTTTCCAGACGGGGTTGGCAATCGATTTTCGATACGTCAATAGCAATTGACAACTGACGCCATTTTTAATGTGTTTGTGATCGTTGTTATAGTTTTATCGCTTTACATCCGATTCATCAACAGTAATTTTAATTAACAACAGTAACAAACATGACTCTTCAAGTACTTTCTGGATGTAGCAACTATTATTTTTAACTATTTCACATGTAAGTAAACGTAAAATCATTTTTTCTAAATTTGTAGTGTAGTTTCCCTGAAGAAGGAATAAACTCATTCTGAAAGCTTGGTTTTATGATAAAGTAAATAGGACTTTTCTTGCGGCGCAGCGCAGCGGAGCCGTCGTCCATCACTAGTTATCTGCCTTAATATATATGGACCATGCACAGACGACGGCGCAGCGCAGCGGAGCCGTCGTTCGTCACCAGTAATAAGCCAGGTATTGACGACGGCGCTTCGCAGCGGAGCCGTCGTTCGTCACCAGTTTATTTGCTTAATTTTAATGGGCCACATAGAGACGACGGCGCAGCGCAGTGGAGCCGTCGTTCGTCACCAGTAATAAGCTATGTATTGACGACGGCGCTTCGCAGCGGAGCCGTCGTTCGTCACCAGCTACAGGATGGCAAATGTAAGTTGGCCAGACGCGCAGAGAGGAAGTGAAAGCTCTCTCTCCACTGCCGGCCGAGTACAGTCTCTGTAATAAGCGGTCACATATTCTTCGCGTGCGCTATTCATTTAAAACTCAATCGGGCGCTCTCCTCCACATTGGAAATGAATGTACAAGGCGCGCGAACTGTTCACGAAATCTATCGAGAGCGCCCTTCGAAGGTACCGCCAACAATTTTGCCACTGCGCAACGGCAAGTTATGTTTGCCGACCTGTATCTGTCTTAATATACCTGTCGTTCATTGTAAAAGTGAATTATCTCCTTGTAATTGAATTTTTCAGTAACGAGCCTTTTGCAAATTAATGTGTAGAAAAAAAAAAATACAACTATTAATTCAGTTTTTTTTATTCTTTATTGTTTATTGCAAATCAAAGTTATAATATTTTTCAGCAACTTAGAAAATAAAACCAATACTAATTAAATAAATGAACTGAAACTTTTTTTTCTGGAGTTACTTCACTGTTATAGTGAAATGTTTTGTTTTAATCATATGAAATTTCAGCATCAGACGAACGCTCATCAGCATTACGTGTGCTCGAACGAGTTGGTATATCTATGGGTAAGTTTTTGTAGTAATTGTGATAAATAGGCGGAATGTATGGTAAGAGATCAAGCATATCTTTCTTCTTTGCGTTAGTGACTGGTCTTCTTGATGGATAGAGTGGATCTTGTTGAATATTGTACAAGTGGGCCTGTCGTCCTTGCTTTTTTTTACATAAATCTACTTTATAAAAAGGTGTTTTAGAATTTAGTGTTTCTTTAAATTGAAATTGTAAAGGATGATTCTTTTCAAACCTCAGCCATCTAATATTGAGCCAGCTAAACTCATAACCGCAAGTTGTTTTTTTTCTATTTGTAATAGAGTTTTCTAAGGCAGCCGTACTTAAAAAGTCGTCATTTTTCATTTCAGTAACCACAAAATAAGGTTCTTTGCGTTTTGCTCTCTTTATAATGTCGACCCATTGGTCTGGGCTATAAATTTGTCCAAGGCGGCGACTAGCACTCTCTATTATTCCAAATTCCCCATCATTGGGAAGATAAGAATATCCTGATACCAAGAACTTGTGATCTATGGTGTCAATTGTACAAGCTTCAAAAGAGAAAGAGTTGTCTTGATATTTCGGTTTTGTCCAGTGCACGAATCGGAGTACATAATGACATGGTTTTGTAATGCGGCATAAGTTTTTAAGTGCTTAATAAGACATGCTGCAATGTCTTGAGAACCCCTTCCACCTTCAACCTCGTCCCAGACATTCATGTATCCTGTATTATTATTAAAGCAATGTATTCCTAGATTGTACAAATAAAGATTTCTTTTATAGTATGCTACTGAGGTAGTTAATTTTGGGTAGGGTAAAGCTTTCTGCAAAATCAAAAGTTAGTATGTATGCTTCATCAACCTTTTTTGAATCTTTCTGAAGGTTTTCTCTTGCTGAATCTGCTTTTCGTTGATGAAGTTCTCTTTGGATCTCAAACTCCTTTTTAATATTTTCGTCATCAGCTCCTTGTATTTTCAAATTTAAATCATCACAAGTCTTACATGTGTCTTGCCGTGGTGGTTTAAAATGGAGATTAAACTTGGTGTTAAATATTTTAATGTAATATTTTAATTTCTTCGGTTCAGTCATTTCAATCTCACATTTTTCTTTATAAAGATCATACATCTTACGGATAGTTAGCCCAGGATTTAAATATTTTCTGTTGGGATTACTTTTTCGTGTATAATGGCTTTGGTATGCAGGAAAACTTTGGATGTGGGCAACAATATCAGAATCATCAAGTTTTCTGGAACTAGTTGTGCCACGTTTATCCTTACATTGTGAGACATCATCTTTTGAAAGACACCGATATAGCCTTCCATCACTTATTTGAAAAGTCCTCAGAAAATATTTTTTACACACTGATTGTGTCTTGATACTAGACTTCATGAAATACTTAAATGAAACGTTTTTTCCTGCACGTGACCGATCTTTTGGGCGTTTTCTATTAACTCTTGTTTTTTGCACTAATGCATACAGATATGCATTTTGCAAATTGAAGTTTTGTAAATTCCAAAATGAGTCAAATATTTCTTGTCTTTCATTTTCTGTAAATAACGTAATACACTTTTTAGGACATCCACAATCAACATTTTCGAATTTTTTTCCATCCTTCCTTACTCCTGTTTTAGTTAAATATTCTTTTCCACTGTTACGCAATAACTTCTTTTGATTAACTGCCCAATTGTCTTTGTTGAGTGACCTTTTTCTAGATTTAGACGGTCCGGGTTCAGGTTGAAAGTTTGGCTGGATATTATCTTCGTTAACATTATCATCATTGCCTGTATCTGTTTCTGAAACAAGTGTGGAATACAAAAGTTTAAGTTATGCAACACGTGTGTATTAAAACAATAAAACAAAATATAAAATGAAGAAAGAAAATGAGAAGAAAGTAAAATGTAAACAATATTTTGAGGTTAGAAAAATAATGAATTTATATAAGCTTACCAGATTCAGTACAACGTTCTTCAGAAGTAGGTTGATATTCATTCCCGGAATCACTAAAATATTCTGTATCCATCGAAATATATATATTCACAATAAAAATGAATCAACTCCTGAGTTACTTCACTATTAAAGTGACTTGTGACTTATTTCACTTTTATAATGAAAATTTGGTGAATTTAGAGCCCCGAGTAAACAAGTAACGCCATCTATGGGATTATAAAGCAATTATTGGAGTTACTTCAATGTTATAATGAAAAATATCACTAAATGTGATACCATGAAGCATAAAAAGCATATTTTAAAAATATGGAGTTACACCACTTTTATAATGAACGACACATATATTGAACAGTTACCTTGCTTAATTTTTAAGGGCCACGTCCGAAAGACGGCGCAGCGCAGCGGAGCTGTCGTTTATCACCAGTTTATTTGCTTAATTTTAATGGGCCACACACGGACGGCGGCGCAGTGCAGCGGAGCCATCGTCCGTCACCAGTTATATGGTGATATACAGCCTTAGTATATATGGACCATGCACGGATGACAGCGCAGCGCAGCGGAGCCGTCGTTCGTCACCAATTACCTTGCTTGATTTTAAAGGGCTACGCACACACAACGGCGCAGCGCAGTAGTTACTTTGCTCAATTCATGATTATGGTATCGATTTTAATACGTTGGCAGAAAATAAAACGAAGAATATTGTGTATCATAGAGCATTACAATAATAAACACTGTTTTTGAATATATTTTTTTTATTAATTATACCAATTCGAATTCAATATTCATAGTTAAGACAGGACAACGTCTGTTGGGGGAACTAGAACCACCATATTTTGGTTATGGGGTGAGTGACCCCTTGGGCCCCATTCACCCTAACCCCAAAATTTTAAATGGCATCCTTTTGTGATTCCTTAAATTAAACGTTTTTTGTGTAAAAGCCCCATAACTTATTTGCTATTTGACATAACGACTTCTATTTTTCATAAACTAGTACCCACACCTATTCTACATATTTTAAAAATATGTATGTTTTTGTACAGGGTGTCCCAGTATAAGTAACAGATCAAAGTTATGTTTTTTTAAATGAAACACCCCATATTTTATACTTTATTTTTAATCCTCTTAGGAAGCTGATAAAAATAGTATAATATAGTATGGGTCTATTATGGACGGTTGGTTAGTTATGGGCAAATTTGTGCCAAAAACATATACACATTGAAAACATTCCAGAAGCCTTTTTAGAAAGATTGCATCATTTTTTATACATTAGAAAATTTTCCACATCATGAAGAATAATACACATCGGCTTTAGTCCTTTTTTGTTCATACTGCTATACAGGGTGTCAACATACGCAAAACAATGGATAACTATTTTTTTTCAAATAGAATACCCTATATACGTTGCCACCATTCTATGGCATTTTTGATAAGCTTTCCAATGATATATAGTTTGTATAAGAAAATATGAAGGATTCTTAAGACTTATCAATAAAAACATATTTCTTTTGTCGCCTTCTGATGATTTATGGATATTTAGCCAAAACTATGCATTTTCTGGAAAAATTATAGGAGACCAAAGTTGTAGAGTGGAATATTTCCAAACGATGTAAGTCTTCCAACTTTTCAGATAATGCGTGCATTGCCTGCCAGAGCGCGCAAAATCGTGACCGTATATGCATTTTAGCGTTTTTGTTTTTATATTTTTTATTAATAAATTGAAAAACGGAAAATTATAGGGAAATCCAAATGATCAATATCGATTGAAAATGTTTCGCCCTACAACTCTTAAAAGAAGCAATTTTTGCCCAAAATGCATTGTTTTCGCTAAAAATGCGAATTGAAAATGTATGTATCCATTTTTGCATTTTTCAATAGTTTTTTGCATTTTTAGCGAAAACTATGCATTTTGAGCAAAAGTTGCTTCTATTAAGAGCTATAGAGCGAGTATTTTCAATCGATGTAGGTCATTTGAATTATCTTATAATTATCCGTTTTTCCGCTAGAGGGCGCGGAAAATAAAGTATAGTGTAATTAATTAATAAAAAATTTGAAAAAAAACGCTAAAATGCATATCCGGTCACGATTTTGGGCACTCTGGCGGGCTATGCACGCATTATTGGAAAAGTCCAAAGACCTACATCGATCGATTCCGCTCTACAACTTTGGTCTCCTATTCTTTTTTTCAGAAAAAGCATAGTTTTGGCTGAAAATCCAAAAATCAGCAGGAGGTGACAAAGGAAAAATGGGTAATTATAAAATAATTAAAATGACCTACATCGATTGAAAATGGTTACATGGTCGATGGTTACTCTAATATTTCAAAATACGTTGGTAATTTGCATGTTTTTATTATTAGTTTTAAAATCTAGGTACCAATCATTTTAAATTAAAAAAAAAAAACAGGTGACAATAGTTACCACATTGATCTCAAAAATAAATTTTACCATTTAAGTTGTGATTTCAGTTCATAATTATGAATTTTTCCCAAGAGGAATTGGTGGACATGATTTTCATTCTTGGGGAATGTTGCAAAAACTGTCAATTTCTTTCGCGAGTGTATAAAGCCGGGATATCGCTATCCATTCACGATACACGAAATTCTTCTTGCCGTGTTCACAACAAGAATATTTTTTATCCAAATTAAATACTGAGTTGGATATTATACGGCCTTCAGCACATAGACTTGTGAAAAAACATAAATTTCACCCTTACCACTTCCACTTATACACAAGTCTATCACTGTGCCCTTAATACTCTGGAAAACTATAAACATTTTTTTGATTTTGTGCTGTTTACTGATGAGGTTAAATTTCATAATATAGGCAAAGTAAACAGACATAATCTTCATTATTATTCGAAGCATTATCCTTATTTTGCAAGGACACTAAATAATCAAAAACGGCGGAGATGGAATGTATCGGGTGCTTCTTTGAAGGCAGCCTGAATGGGGTATGGTGTTTGAACAATTTCTTAGGAATCATTTCAGATCTGAATCTACGAATCATTTATATGAGTATCTACTTGATGTACCACTCAACGTAATAAGAGATGTATAGATCCAATTGGATGGCGCACCACCACATTTTGCTCGCAGTGTACCACAATTTTTGAACGACCGTTACCCTAATAAATGGATAGGTCGCGGCGGATTAGAACTGTTGCCACCTAGGTCTCGGGACCTCACTGAATTATATTTTTTTCTATGGGGCTATATTAAGGACATGGTGTTCTGCATTACGCATCACCAGTTTTTTTATTTAAAAAGATTAGTACCTAGATTTAAAAAGTAATAATGAAAACATGCAAATCACCAACGAATTTTGAAATATTAGAGTAACCATCAACTTCAGATATACTAAACCTTATATGAAACGAAAGCTTACTTAATGAACTTTTAAATTATGAAATAATATATAGGGTGTGCCATTTGAAAAAATATAGAAATTGTGCAGTTTGCGAATGGTCCTGTATAATACGCTGAATGTTTTGGTTGATAGAGTAATTTTGAAGACTAAAGTTCAACTAAACCTTGCCAATAAATTAGAATGAATTATCTTTATTAGTTTCAGGGCAGCACTTTAACGATTTTGTTCAAATTTTTGTATAAACAATTGAATAACACGAAAACGGCCCGGTTTCAACCCCCACAACCTAGGTCATTTTAATCTCCAAGTAACGAGGAATCCAAAAATGCTAAAATATACAGGGTGTTCTATTAAAAAAAAACATAAGTTTGGTCTGCAACTTTGTTATGAGATCCATGTATAAATTTACATATTCTGCACAACTTTAGTATAAAACATTTTTCAAAATTTTAACAAATAAGCACGTGATTAACCATTCCCAGAGCTCTGAAACACCCTGTATGTCATTGATAAAAAATTTTGCGAACATTTGTTGCTGCGGCGTCATTTTCTGAAACACTACTGCCCAAGCTGGAGCAATTTTATCATAGTCAGTTTGAGGTTCTTGGAGGTGTCCAATTAATTCTTCGGACTCATTACGTTTCCTTGCCCTTTTTTTGAGAGGACCATTCTTGCAATATAAATTAATATATATTTAAAAAAAAACCTCGCATTACCTTTCTGTGAGTAATAATATAGGCTGTAGCTGCAAGAAGGGCTTCTTTTCAAAACTTAGTTTTTGGATTTAGGCCGTTCTTGCAGCTGCAGCCTCAATTTTATTATTATTTCATAATTTTATTTTATTTGTGATTGCAGTTGCCAGCAACAGAAGCTGAATAGAGCTATTGCGAATGGATTTAACGATAAATGGAATTTTCCGCATCGCTTAGGAGCAGTAGATGGAAAACACGTGACAATTAGAAAACTACCACACACTGGATCACATTATTACAATTATAAAAATTGTTATGATGGCAGTTGTAAATTGCAATTATGAATTTATCATGGTAGATGCTGGTATCAATGGACGAATATCAGACGGAGGTGTCTTGGCTCATACTGCATTTGAAAAAGCATTATCAGATAAATCACTCCAAATCCCAGAACCTGCTCCATTACCAAACAGTAAAAAATACTACCTTTTGTATTTGTCGGGTATGACGCTTTTGCAAGGACGGAAAATTTCATGAAACCTTATAGCCAAACAGGATTAACCCTGGGAATAAGAATTTTGTTCACGAAAATGTTATAATGTGCGCATTATTTAATTGTATCGGCAGCTTTAATGGGGTACATTTAACACTAAGTTTCATTAAACACGCATTTGCGTGTTTAATATGGTTATTAAACACGCAAACGCATTTGCGTGTTTAATGAGGTTATTAAACACGCTCATTCGCGCTTTTATTCACAGAACGCGATTTATGATAATATTTTCTTTGCCCTGTTTAATACTGATTTTAACTTTGATTTTAAATTTTTTTCAATTGTAATTGTAATTACAACTTTAATTTTGATTTTGATTTTTATTTTTATTGAAATTGTAATTTTAAATTTAATTTTGATTATAATTTTCATTTTCGTGAACAAAGTATAGTGTACAACTCGCATATAATGACTATTAATCACTCGAACGATTTGCTCCACTCACCTACGGCTCGTTCCGCAAACATCGTTCTCGTGATTAATAGCCATTATTACAATATACTATTTAATTATCGACTAAGTCGTGCACGTAGCGTTGTAGAAAAATGACCAAAAAGACCTATTGCGGTATCTCCTGAAAAAAGCCCAAACAATGTTGCTATTTGCACAATTATTTAAGAAGAAACCAGTCTGAAAGGTACATGTGCAGGAATTCTATAGATATAGAACAGTGGCGGCTCGTCAACTTTTGGTTTGGTGAGGCATAGATTTAATATTATCTACACACCTTTTTAAAACCTCCCTATTTTCCTTCACGTTATAGTTTCGATTTCAATTTTCCGAGCCGTACTTAAAATATTAAGTATATTTTCTTTACACAACTAATAACTAATTTCCGGTAACGGGAACGACAAACCAGGTACATTTTCGTTCCCGTTCTCGTTACCATTCCTGGGTCGTTGTGAAGCTGCTTTAACCAGCGTTGCCATCTGATCACATAATATTTCCGCCAAAATAGCCAACCTAATTCCACTAGAATTCCGCCAGAAAATATGAAAATATAAAGTACGAAATAAATCTGTCTCTTATTTAAACAGTTGAATTTAACGTTTTGCGTACGAATTAAGATTAAATATTAGGTAGAATAACATGAATGAAATAATCCGAAGAAAAATAAATACAAATATGATTGAATTCGTTAAAAATTTGAAAGAATCTTAAAATTCATATTTTTAGTAGAAGACTAAGATATAATAGAGTACCTCAAAAATTATAAAATCTTTACGAAACACCTACCTTTAAAACTAACTTAAATTTTTGAAAATTTGCCAATTTCTCCCTGAGTTATGAATTTTTAAAAATTAATGTTTTGAGTTGTCGAACAATTGAACAAATCTAAAAATAAAATACTTATATGATGGAATTGCTCAGAATTTTTAATATATTCACAAGATATCTACCTTTAATATAAACTTTGATTTTTGAAAATGTGTAAATAAGTGGTCGAATATTTTAACAAGGAAAAACTAGAAAAAAATCATATCGATGTAATTGAACTCCTCAAAAACTCTGATGCAATCATAATACATTTACCTTTAAAATTAACCTTGATTTTTGAAACTGAGTCAATTTTTACGCGAGTTATGAATTTTTTAAAATTAATATTTTCAGTTGTTAAAGACAAACAAAATAAATCCAAAAAAAAATCAATGGTGATATGATAGAATTTCACAACATTTTTAAAATCTTTACTACCTTTAAAACTAACTTAAATGTTTGAAAGTCTGCCAATTTCTCTGAGTAATGAATTTTTGAAAATTAATGTTTTTTAAGTTTGTGAACAAACAAAATCTAAAGAAAATAAATTCTTACATGATGGAATTGCTCAAAATTGTTAGTATATTCACAAGATATCCTAACCTTCAACTTAAACTTTGATTTTTTTTAAATGTGTCAATTTCTACGTGAGTTATGAATTTTTAAAAATGATTTTTTTTAACTGGTCGAACATTTGACCAAAGAAAAAATTGAAAAAAATATCGATATGATTGAATTCTTTAAAAACTCTGATGCAATCATAATGCACTTATTTACCTTAAAAAATAGCTTTGATTTTTTTAAATGAATCGATTTCTGCTCGAGTTATCAATTTTTGAAAATTAATATTTGAAGTTGTTGAACAAAAAAAATCTATTTTTTTAATATTTAGTATATTCACAAGATACCCTAACCTTTAACTTAAACTTTGATTTTTTTAAATGTGTCAATTTCTACGTGAGTTATGAATTTTTAAAAATGATTTTTTTAACTGGTCGAATATTTGATCAAAGAAAAAATAGAAAAAAAATATCGATATGATTGAATTCTTTAAAAACTCTGATGCAATCATAATGCATTTATTTACCTTAAAAAAAGCTTTGATTTTTTTTAATGAATCGATTTCTGCTCGAGTTATGAATTTTTGAAAATGAATATTTTAAGTTGTTGAAGACTTGAACAAAAAAATCTATTTTTTTAAAATATATTCACAAAACATCTACCTTTAAAACTAACTTAAATTTTTGAGAATGTGTCACTTTTTTCTTAAGTAATGAATTTTGAATGTTTTAACTTGTTGAACACTTAGACAAAACAAAAATCTAAAGCAAAATTGAGTTCCACAAATATTTTAATAAATCGACAGAACGACTGACTATCTCCAAAACTTTGATTTTTGAAAATGAGTTCATTTTTGTGTGTTTTAAGTTGTCGAACGAAAAAAATTCTGGTATGATCGGATTTATCAAAAATTGTAGTATATTCACAAAACATCTGCCGTTAGAATTACCTTCGATTTTTGAAAATGTGTCTATTTTTGTGCGAGTTATAAATTTTTGAAAATGATTTTTTTAAGTTTGTCGAATATTTGAAAAAAGAAAAAATAGAAAAAAATAATACTGATATGATTGAATTCCTTAAAAACTCTAATGCAATCATAATACATTTAAAATTAACTTTAAATTTTGATTATTTTTGCGTTATGAATTTTTATAGATTAATATTTTAATTTGTCGAACACTTGAACAAAACATATGAATTTTTGAAAATTAATATTTAAAGTTGTTGAACACTTAAACAAAAAAATCTATTTTTTTTAAATATATTCACAAAACAACTACCTTTAAAACCAGCTGTAATTTTTTTAATGTGCCAGTTTTTTCGTAAGTTATGAATTTTTGAAAATTAATGTTTTAAGTTGTTAAACACTTAAACAAAACAAAAATCTAAAAGAAAATAAGTTTTGATATAAGAAGGGTTCTTCAAATATTTTAGCATATTCACAGAACATCTACCTTTGAAACTAGCTTTAATTTTTGAAAATGTGTTCATTTTTCCGTGAGTTATGATTTTATTTGCGTTAATGTTTTAAGTTTCTGCTTTTTCTCTTGTAAATTTAAAGTTTAAATTTAAATTGAATTACGCAAGTTTTCTCAATGATTCAACATACTTCCGTTAGAAAATCCGCCAGCTGCTAAAACGAAAATTATTCCGCAATTCGGATTCAAAATTTCGCAGATCTAGCGGATTTTCCGCCGACTTGGCAACACTGGCCTTAGCACAGCTGACAATGGCGAGCGCTGCGACTGTTCTGTCTCTATCACGCGGGTCATTTCCGACCAATGAGAAGCCTCTGAGGCTCGCCTCCAATATCGAAATAAATCTGCACATTACAACGAATGCGGTATATGTAAACTGTATGGAGGCATATTAAGTTGCATAAATTCCGATCGCGCTGGTTTACGTTTGCCTCAAGTCCGGGCTGGTTGGAGGCGCTAATTCTAATCATTAAAAATCGGGAACATTCCGTTAATACAACAATTTATAATTACTGTATAATTATTAATTATCAATATTAAATCCAATACGGAAGAAATTTGTTGAATAAATTTATATTTTTATAATATAGGAAATTAATGGTGAGGCAATGCCTCACCTGCCTCCCCTGACGAGCCGCCACTGATATAGAAGATTTTGAGTCAGGAATGATTGTTGAAGGAAGTTGGAGAACAACTGGACAATCAACATCACTTCGTACAACTCATGCCAGAAATTCACCCACTATTGCGAAAGCCATCAGAGATTGTTATTGCGATTTTTTCAATAATGAAGGGCAGATTTCATGGCAACATAAATTTGCATAAAATGTAACTATGAATAAATTAATAAATTGTATTTACTTACATTAATTGTAGAATTATTTATTGTTTCATTACTGTCCGCATCGTCGATATCATTCTCAGCTTCCATGTCATCATCCTCAATCCGAATAGTATTTTGCGACGTACTTGGTTCGTCCTAACCCACGAGAAACTTCATTTTTTCAAAATACCATAATGTTGGTTATATTATATCGTCCGTCCCAGCACCAGTTTTTTCATATTTTTTTATTCAGTTTAATTCTTTTCTGAAGTTAGTACGCAACGAATTAAATTTTTTAACTAACTGCGACTTATCAGCATCCGAATAGTATTCTCTATATTTACGAAGCAACTGTCCGTACTGATCATTATGTTTAATTCTGTTGCTGTAATCCTTACTTTTAATACTCCACAGGGCATGTAAGCTCCGATATACCTCGATACATTCTAAAATGAACTTTCTTTCATCGTCTTTTCCCTTTGTAGCCATGGTAGATAGATATCTGTACTTTATTCCAATGCTGTTGACACAGAACTGAACTACTATCCGTTTCAAAAGTTCTGGCGCCCGTGTTTAACAGGGAATAGGAAAAAAACGGAGGGGCCAAAAAAATTAAAAAATATATATAGAATATTTGAAACAATTGTAAATAACATACTTAAGTTTCAATAGCATTAGGCAACTCATAATAATGATTATGAAAAGTATTGCGAAAAGTCCGGTTTTTGACGCGTTTTGACGATATACTGTAAATTAACCTGCTGCTACAAATGAAAATATGTATAGAGGAATGTATTAGCTCTCGGATGATGTACATATTTTGCCAAAATTATTGTAACTTTATTTGTTATTAATATTTTTATGATGACGTGCAATCTCATTTAATAAGAAAAAAGGAGTTCAGGTTTTTCGAAAATTACGAAAAATGTGAAGTAACAAAATTAATACATAATGTTTTTTGAACAAAGCATGTCAAACATTAACACTATTTAAACAATTGCTGGAGAGATGCGGTAAAAAGAGATACAAGATTCGGGACGCAAGGCGCCTCACCCCGGCCATGCTCTTACTCCTCAATAGGAGAATATTGGACTATCTTCGCATATGGAGACCCTACCGCACCGTGCCTGAGCGAGCCTCCCGCCTCGTCGCTTCGTCCCTTGGCACGCATCGTCTGTCCTCTTCTAAACTTTAATTATTGCTGTAGTAATTTCATCGTTAATGGTAATTTTGATTTTATACATGAAATACTTTAAATTAAGGTATTATATTGCACTGCCGTAAAAATTTAATTGATATTCCAATTAACAGGAAACATATTACTTGATAATAACATCCTTGTTTTACTGCAAGTTATAAACAAATACAACTTAAAAAAATTGTGACATATATAGAACAGTGTCCTGTATGGCCTGAAAAAAATTCAATTTTTTCTATCTCATGGATTAAGAGAAATTAATTAGTAAAGTGGCATATCCCAAAATTAAGGCAAAAAACCGGTATATTTTTTTATATAATCTTTAATACATAAGTAATTGTAATACTGAAATTTACAAAATTAAAACACGTTACACAGAAATAAATAATGTTAATATTCCTTTTCGATTTACATTGTTTGAGTGAATGGTTTTTGTTTTATGAATGTTCAAACACAGGGGCCAGAACTTTTGAAACGGATAGTAGTATTGCGCAATATTGTCAACAGTCGAGGCATTATTTACTAGATTGCACAATAAAAATCGAACTGTTTTTGATTGACTCAATATATTGCGCAATCTTTCAATGTGCTCTACAGAACCGATGTGAAGATAGCCACGAATTTTTCAGCCACGGATTTCCTGGCACCTCCACCACCAAATAAAAATTGTAAACAATTTTACTCAAAATTTAATGCGTTAAATCGTTTAAGTAGACTTTTATCTACACGTTGTTGTTAAAAAATTAAATTTGAAACGCGTCAAACAGTGCCACATTGGACTTTGAAAGTTTGCTGTATTATATGTATAGTTCGGGTGGACCCGAGAAAAAAAATTCATAAAAAAGTTATAAACAATTTTACCCAAAATTTCATGCATTAAATCATTTAAGTAGACTCTTATCTACACGTTGTTGTTAAAAAATTAAATTTGAAACGCGTCAAACAGTGCCATATTGGACTTTGAAAGTTTGCTGTATTATATGTATAGTTCGGGTGGACCCGAGAAAAAAAATTCATAAAAAAGTTATAAACAATTTTACCCAAAATTTCATGCATTAAATCATTTAAGTAGACTCTTATCTACACGTTGTTGTTAAAAAATTAAATTTGAAACGCTTCAAACAGTGCCATATTGGACTTTGAATTCTTGTCATTTTAAAAGGAGAGTTCCCGTGGACTCGAGAAAAAATAATTGAAATTGTGGATTGACTGTACATCTATAGGCTAATATTATTTATTAGAAATAGACTGTACTACTTCCTGATATCTATTTTTATTTTATTAACTGTACTAGTTTCGACTCACTTGTGTAGTCATCTTCAGCAGTAAACTACAAAAAAATTTAACAAATTTTATACGATTTTTCCTAAAAAAATGGCAACTGCAAGTAGTGTTAGTGGTAGTGCACCTACTGATATTAATTTATACGCGGTTAATACGGATAATAACCCTAAACCGTGTGCATGTGGATCCGTCGCTAAATCAGGGGTACAGTGTGTGTCCTGTGGAACTCTCTACCACAGCAGCTGTGTGCGGAGAGTGAAGATATGTTGTGGACTTAACCCTAATGCCGACAAGTCGGCCGTGCAGCCCGAGGAATTTCTCAATTTCGAAATGGAGGCGTACAACAATCTTAAAGATCTAGTGAAAGAACTCAAACTTAATAACTCGCTTCTAGTGGAAAAAATCGGTCGGCTGGAGACTGAAAATGAAAAATTACGGTATGGGCCCGCAGTTTTCCCACCAATTCCAGTCATAAACAAGGATGAATTTGGCAACGTCTGTAAACCAACCTCCGCAAAATTAGACAACTCTGTCCAAATGCCTAAATCATCAAGACAACGTGCATCGTCCGTCAATAATACGAGTACTCTGTCTAGGGCCAACATTAATAACACCAAGGAAACAACCTTCCCAGTAACACAAACGGTTGACCCGCCCATAAACAAACCTGAAGTTCTTCCGCTTAAGAAATACGCGACCGCAACTGCAACAGGGAAATCACCAAACAAACCGAACAAACCGAATGAAACTAAACAGGAATTAAATGTTATTAACAACGATAGAGCGAACGGCATTAACACTAATAATGCCAGCGCTAGTAGTATTGAAAAGACATCAACTCGAACGAGCGATAAGAGACGCCTCAAACCGCTAAACAACAAAAACATTGTGGGGACCGGCAATAACACAAATATTAAAATTCGTGCGGAACCGAAAAAAGCGTGGATCTTGATAAAAAGAATACAAAATCGCTTTACAGTTAATGATATGCGTGACCACATTAAGGATATCACAGAGGAAAATGATTTCACCTGCGAGAAGTTTCAATTAAATGCACAAAGTTCGGCATTTAAGGTCGGAATCGATTTTAAATACTATAATAAAATGATGGTCTTAAAAAATTGGCCAGAAGGAGTCATTCTCAGCCGTTATATTTTTCAACGGGCCATTAGAAGATCACTCGAGACATAATGTTCACGAGCAGGATTCAACGTTCAATATATACTTCAGAAACATACAAAGCATTCGGAAAAAAATCAACGAATTCGAAGCATTTTTGAAATGTAATAACGATGTGTTTGATGCAATATGCCTCTGTGAACACTGGCTACACGACGAAGAAGCGGCCTGCCTACACATCGAGAACTTCTTGGTAGGATCGTACTTCACCAGGAAAGAATTCATCCATGGAGGGGTTATGCAGCTTTTCAAATATAATGTGCCGTTCAAACCCCACCCAGATGCCCCGACTCTTTCGCGGGAAAAATACTGTGAACTAGCGTCCACTCTGCTACCGGAACATAATTTAATTTTAATTACGGTGTATAGATCGCCATCGGGAAACTTTAACGATTTTATTATTATTTTAGGCAATCTGCTGGATGGCTTAAACACACATAAACACATAGTCCTTGCGGATGATTTCAATGTCAAATTTCACAGTGAGGACACTCGGGCAATCCACTTATGTGACGTACTGTCCTCTTACGGTTTGTATAGTACTGTTACCTTTAATACCAGATATAGTAATTGTCTGGATAATGTGTTTTCAAACATGACTCCTGACGACTTATACGTTAGTCCCCTTCATTCTGATTTATCCGATCACATCGGCCTACACATAAAACTCAAAACTCGTATCGTCCGCGGTGGCACTAGAACCCACATTTTAAGACGAATCACGGAGCACGGTAAACATGTATTACATAACCTGCTTCAGGGCTGTGATTTTAGTTTCATTGACGACGCTACTATAGATATTGAAAACAAATTCGGCAGGTTTATGGACATTCTTCGTTGCAGCATGCTTACCTCTTTTCCTGAAAAAACTGTGAAGTTGGAAAATAACAACCGAGTAGTGTGGTTCAATAACTCACTAAAAGACATGCGCGGCACTCTTTCTTTACTAAAGGAGGCAAGCAATCGAAGAACTGATATTAAACCCATTTATCTAAAATATAAACTCAATTATAGAATTGCTCTAAAAACGGCCAGGATAAACGCCAATGAAAACTATATACACAGCTCTAACAACCGCCTATTATGGTCACTAATCAAGCATAATAAGAGCAACAGCACTAGTAGCGTTAACTGCGACATCTCGGCTAATGACTTTAATGTATTTTTTGGTGCCATTGCGGATAATTTACGAGACAAATTACCACCAAGTAATAACGACCCTATACGCTTATTACTTACATCAGCGGATAACATCTTAAACTATCTTAAGATATCCGAAGTAAGCCCTATTGAAGTTAGAAGGATAGTCAAATCTCTGAAGGGCTCTCAATCTCGTGATATTTACGGACTGTCTACTAATGTATTAAAATACATTATTGATGTGATACTTTTGCCTCTCACAAAACTGCTCAATAGATGTATACAAACCTCCACTTTTCCTGCCTGCCTAAAAATTGGATGTGTCATCCCAATTTTTAAAAAGGGAGACGAGACTGACTTAAACAATTACCGGCCTATCTCACTGCTACCAATAGTGGCCAAAATCTTAGAGAAAATATTGTTTAATCAAATTGTCATATTTTGTGAGAGGCACAATTTATTGCACAGTGATCAGCATGGCTTTCGCAAAGGACGATCCACTACGGACGCAGTCAACTCCTTGATCAATGAGATCTTAGAAGGATTCCACTCTAAATCTTATACGTTAGCCTCTTTTTTCGATCTAAGCAAGGCATTTGACTGTGTGCCCCATGATATTCTCTTGCGTAAGCTCTACTGCTATAATTTCCACCCAACAACTTGTCGGCTTCTCTGCTCTTTCTTACTGAACAGAAAACAGCAGGTGCTTTTTAATGGTAATCTATCACCTGAAGCACGTGTCTCCCACGGGGTTCCGCAGGGGTCAATTCTGGGACCTTTGCTATTCCTCCTCTACATTAATGATCTCCCCCGTCATCTAAACGACGGGAAATTGATTCTTTATGCAGATGATACCACTTCTGTAATTAAATCAACCAACCTGGAGTCCGTAAAAGTTGAGAGTAATAATATTAATGGCACTATTTTTGAGTGGTTCATCGCTAATAAATTGACTATTAATGCCGATAAAACAAATCAAGTGATTTTTACTTTAAAAACTGAGGGGGATACTAGTGATACCACTACCAAATTCTTGGGTATACACTTGGATTCCAAAATGGATTGGCACTCCCATGGAGAATTTTTATCTGCCAAGCTCTGTAGAGGTGTCTATTTGCTCAGGAGTCTCATCAACTCTTTATCACATACGGCAGTTAGATCAGCTTATTTTTCATTATTCCAAACGCACTTAACATACGGTATTATAGCATGGGGTCACTCATCAATAATTAAACGAATTTTTGCTATTCAGAGGCGCGCCGTCCGCGTGATATCGAATTTAAATTATCGCGACGACTGCAGACAAACTTTCGTGGATCTAAACTTATTAACGCTGCCCGGTATATACATCATGGAATGCCTGAAATATATTCGGAAACATATTACTTCGTATACAACTAATGCAGAAATGCACACACACGAGACACGGAATAGTCAATTGATCTACGCCCCTTACCAGCGAGTCTCAAGGTGCAGAAATGGTATTAATTATTATGGACCGAAACTGTTTAACCTGCTACCCACGGAAATTAAAGCTTGCACGGACTGTGTGTTTAATATACAAATTAAAAAGTATCTTTTAAAAAAAGCATTTTACAGTATTGAGGAGTGTCTATCCAGCAGTTTTTTAGATCTGAAGATTGATTAGTTTTTAGTAGTAGTTTTTATTATTCTCAATGCATATAACCATTTTAGCTTAACTTTTCATGTGTTCTGCTTCTAATTCTAATTTTATTTTATTCTATTTTATTTTACTTTACACTACATGTGATAGACTTTGTCTATTAGTGTTTTTTCTCTTTTAAATTGTCCAATCTAACAACTGTGAATGTACTAATTAATATTAATATTCATGTAATACAATGTAATACAGCGACATAATGTAATGTAATGAATAGTTTGACATGTGTAACCGGTTGATGGAATAGCACGTAATAAATATTATTATTATTATTATTATTATTTATATTATAAATTATTGTATTTTTGAGTTTAATCTATGTGTTATTTTTGAAATAGTTAATTAATTGTAATGTTAAATTTAATATTGCTATAGTTAAAGGTAATATTTAGGTTCTTAATTGTAATGTTAAATTTAATATTGTTATAGTTAAAGGTAATATTTAGGTTCTAAATTAAAATTATATTAAAGTACTTACACGTCAATTTATAAAAAAAACTTATTTTGTGGATATATGTGCATGTGGTTTTATTTTTGGGGTTAAGTCTGTAATTGTTAAAAGTATTCATTATTTACACAACCAAATCTTACAAGTATGATACATATTGTTGTATTATATTGTGATTAAGTGATTATAATTAATATTTACCTGTTGAATGTTGATAAATGTTGAAAAAACGTTTTATATTTAATTTGAGTATTTATTGTGAAAAGTATCGGGAGGTTATTGTAAATGACCTTTAGTGTGTGGAATATGTTAATATTATAATTAGGTGTAATATGGGTTGCTGTATAATGTATATGAAATAAATTGTTATTAATTTGATTGATTTTTGTCTGATTTTTGCAATGTATTCGTTAATTCTGGAGTTATGAGGTATTTGTTGTTTTGGATGTGTTTAGTATGGGTTTGTGAGGTATTGGTATAGCGGTGTTATGTTATTTGACGTCTGGTCGTTAAACAGTTGTAATTCATTATTGTATTTTTTAAATTTATCTATTATGTTTCAAGTATATTTAGTGTTAAACTTTTATCTATATTGTGTATTATTTTAATATTGTCTGGGTTGTCACATGTATGATTGTGTATGAAAAGGTGTCTGCCAAAGTTGGAACTGAGTTTGTTATTTTTATGTTCTTTTATTCTGATTTTTAGTGGTCTGCCTGTTTCACCGATGTAAGTGGCTCCACATTGGTCGCATTCTAATTTGTATACGCCACATTTATCTAATGTGCTGATGTTATCTTTGGGTTTGCTAAATATTGTTTTAATGGTTGAATTAGTTTTATATGTAGGGGTCAGATTATATTTTTTGAATATTTTAGTAATTTTGTTTGAAATTCCGGAAAATTGTGTTATTTTGCGATATTGGGTTTTGGTGCTTATTGTGTTATTGTGTTGTGAAGGGTGTATGAGTTCAATATTATGTTTATTGTGTGGTTTGTGTATGATTTTATCAATAATATTTGGGTTGTATCCATTATTAACTGCTATTTGTTTTATTGTATTAATTTCGTTATTGTAATGTTGGTCGTTAAGGGGTGTATTTATAGCTTGTTGTACGTATGAATGTATAACTGCAAATTTATGTGTGTAGTGGTGTGTTGATATGTGTGGGATTATGGTGTCAGTTTGTGTAGGTTTTCTATAAATGTTATATTCAAGTTGATTATTTGTTTTGTTGATGTTAAGGTCTAGAAAATTTAATGTGTTATTTGTTTCGTATTCGATTGTAAATTGGATTTTTGGATGTAGCGTGTTGATATAATTATGGAAATGTGTAATATTTGCGGTATTGTTTCCATCCCAAATGCATAGAATATCGTCCACATATCTTTTCCAGGTAAGGATGTTATTTGCTAGTGAGTGTTGCATAATTTTGGTTTCTATGTCATTAATGAAGATGTCTGCTATTAAGCAGCTGAGAGAGGAACCCATTGGTAGGCCATCAGACATTTGATAAAATGTGTTATTGAATAGGCAAAAATTTTGTTGTGTGATTAATTGAATGAGTTTTATGATATTATTTTTATCTTGTTCATTTTCGATATTATGATTTAGTATATTTTTTATTATATTAATTGTGTCTTGTACGGGTATGTTAGTAAATAAGTTTGTAACGTCAAATGAAATAAGAGTGTATGTATGTGGAAGTTTTAAGCTTTGTAAGTGTGCAATTAAGTCTTGTCTATCATTGATTGTGTATTGTGGTTTAAATTCTATATGTTTGTTAAATATTTGTAATATTATTTGTGCAATGTTTTGTACTGGTGTGTTATAAACTGTATTTATGGGTCTAATTGGTATCTGTGGTTTGTGTAGTTTTGGTTGTGCATATAATGTTGGTGGTGTAGGGTTCATTGGTATAAATTGTTTTTTGTTAGTATATTGTAATAATGTCGGTTTTGTGGTTTTGTTCAGTGCTTTAGTTTGATTAACGAATTTAGTCATAGGATTTTTTTATGATTTTGAAATTATTTTCTTTTAGGAATTTCTCTGTTTTAGTAATGTATTTATTTCTGTCCATGATCACAAACCCGGCATTTTTATCTGCATTAATACAAATTATAACATCAAAGATAACATCAGCACATTAGATAAATGTGGCGTATACAAATTAGAATGCGACCAATGTGGAGCCACGTACATCAGTCAAACAGGCAGACTACTAAAAATCAGAATAAAAGAACATAAAAATAACAAACTCAGTTCCAACTTTGGCAGACACCTTTTCATACACAATCATACATGTGACAACCCAGACAATATTAAAATAATACACAATATAGATAAAAGTTTAACACTAAATATACTTGAAACATACAAAATAGATAAATTTAAAAAAAAATACAATAATGAATTACAACTGCTTAACGACCAGACGTCAAATAACATAACACCGCTATACTAATACCTCACAAACCCATACTAAACACATCCAAAACAAAAAATACCTCATAACTCCAGAATTAACAAATACATTAACAAAAATCAGACAAAAATCAATCAAATTAATAACAATTTATTTCATATACATTATACAGCAACCCATATTACATCTAATTATAATAATAACATATTCCACACACTAAAGGTCATTTACAATAACCTCCCGATACTTTTCACAATAAATACTCAAATTAAATATAAAACGTTTTTTTCAACATTTATCAACATTCAACAGGTAAATATTAATTATAATCACTTAATCACAATATAATACAACAATATGTATCATACTTGTAAGATTTGGTTGTGTAAATAATGAATACTTTTAACAATTACAGACTTAACCCCAAAAATAAAACCGCATGCACATATATCCACAAAATAAGTTTTTTTATAAATTGACGTGTAAGTACTTTAATATAATTTTAATTTAGAACCTGAATATTACCTTTAACTATAACAATATTAAATTTAACATTACAATTAAGAACCTAAATATTACCTTTAACTATAGCAATATTAAATTTAACATTACAATTAATTAACTATTTAAAAAATAACACATAGATTAAACTTAAAAATACAATAATTTATAATATAAATCGTATAAAATATGTTAAAATTTTTTGTAGTTTACTGCTGAAGATGACTACACAAATGAGTTGAAACTAGTACAGTTAATAAAATAAAAATAGATATCAGGAAGTACTACAGTCTATTTCTAATAATAAATCACCTGATAAACATGGATTACCTACTACAAACAATAATATTATTTACACTCTCAGCGTTTGATTGATCATAAATCATTAAAATTGAAGAAATTTTTATTTTTATTTTATTGTGGAGGTGCCGGGAAATCCGTGACTATCTTCACATCGGTCTCTACCGACGCTCAATATTATTGTACAATGTTAATTATTGTGCAATGTATTGATGTAAATATTAATCGTGTAGGGGCCGCTTTGAAATACACTACCCAAAAAAAAAAAAATAAGTGAGGTAAAAAAGGAAATTAATGCTATCTGATGAAATTTTTTTCAAACCCGTAGACCAAAAAAAATGTTTACGCTCTATCTGGTAGAATTTCATGATAACCGTAGCTCCTAAAAAATTAGCTAAAAAATCTTAAAATTAGAATCTTCAGCTTCAAAATACTTTTTTTAAGTCTCAATACAATTATTTTTTACCGAAATAAAGCCTGTCAAAAATCACCGAACCATTTGGATTTTTTTTTTGCTCCCTTCATTTTTTTCACAGCAACGTAGACCGCAGCCGAGTCCTGGACCACTTTGAAAATCACTGTTCTAGATAAATACCTGACATCTCGCATATTTCAATTGAAAGATTCGAAAAAAGACAAGAAGTCTATTAAACTAAAGTAGAAAAATAACTGTTCAATTATCGGCTCAAGCCCGATAGCCACCTCCCCTGGGTGCGCGCCTGTGCCAGATCATATTTTTTTTAAAATTTGTTCGGTTTGTTTTTTACCACTAGCCATCATCTAAATAACTTCAATAAGAGGACAAATACAACAACAAATTTTTGTAAGCCGTCATCGGATACGTTAGTAGTTTTCTGAATTACGAACTTTGGTAATGATTATCATACCAAGGATTCATCATACGGTGCGAAATTTGCCATATATAAAAAATATGTATGTGCTAATGATTGATATTCATATTATGTATTTGAATATATAGATTTAATATTTAGGGGTGCGAAAATGAATAACAGACTTCACGTGTTTATTATAAATGAAGTGATTAAATTTTACCTATTTATTTTTCATGTGCTAAAAATGATGTCGCATAACAGGCAGCGGCCCATTGAAAAGGCATAATTTATAGGGGTATTTTTATAATATTGAAAATATTCCTATCGGCGATTCTTTGTGGTCGTCCGTTCGCTATAAATATATTATACAATCGCTTCTCGTCCGCGCATGAAATAATGGTGCATCGTCCGAGGGCGGACAATGCGCGCTGCCCTGAACGACGTCACTCACACTCACATGTCCTCTGAAATATCTATGCATGCTGCCCGTCGAGATTTATAATGTCCGTTCGCGATTGGTGCTGTGCTGCTACTGCCCCCGACTTTCCCAACCGAAGGGGGTTAGTAGCTTTCCCGACAGGTTAATAGTGTCCGCTGCATTTTTATTCTAACTGTCCCCGGCAGGCCCTCTGCTAATTCATGGGCTGCCTTGCCCTCGCCCCTCCTGACCACACTCTGCACCCTCTATCGCTGGATTGATGCTGACCATCACGTTCCGCGATTTTGCTGACTGGAGAAAGGATAAAACGCGGAACTGAGGGACAATTTCTCAATATATCACACACTTGTGCCAACTCCATATCTCGTCCCTATTAAGTCGATAGATATCCCTTTTTAGATTTTCCCGTATTTTGATTGTCGCCATTCTGCTTAAACCTACTTAAATTGCCCGCACCTGCAAAATTTATAGATCTCAATATTACATTCAAATTGCTGCAATTATAACTGGGTCGGGAAGTTTTGAAAGTAAATGAATTTAATTGAAACAAAGTATAGCAGTACTGAAGCAGTTAGAAATGGCGATGTGGCCATCATGTTACTTTCTCCGACTTGATGGTATCATAGCCATTTATATTTACGTTTTCATGGTTTATTTTCAATTGAAATCATATTTTAAATGTACATCGAGCGTTTTGTAAACTCGGATGAAACTGACGTTTAAAACGTCAAAATTATGAAAGATGGAAAAATTATACTTCAAATTCAAAAACTCAGTTTACTCAAAAACTAAAGGGATTTCGAAAAAAACTTATTCTTTATAAGTTGTTCATTTTAGCATTCTCTACAATTATTTTTAACATAAATTTGCTGTAACTATTATCGTTTTGTAATTATAAACCAAAAATTTAAAAAAATAAATACATTTTTTTCTCGAATAACATGATTTTATGAAAAATATTTATTCAAACAAACAAAAGACCTTCATTTCTTTGTTGTCTTTAATATCTGTTTAAATGTTTTTGTGATTGTTTTCATATTTAAGAAAATATTGCCAAAATACTCGCCTGCTAATCATCGTATTAGATAGACGTATGCAACAGAGCTCTTATTGTGAAAAGTTATATACATATTGTGTAAAATACCAAGACGCTATCGAAGGATGGTAGCATCCTCGGACCCAGAGGACGAGTTCAAAACTCCAAAATGACGGGGAAGAGGCCGGCCGAGAAAAAAGGAAACGGATAACTCTCAATCAGATATGTCCACCACATCCACGACCGAGGTAACACAAAAATCTAAACGCACACACACCACACAACCCACTACTTCCACATCAACGTACGTCCAATACTACAACAACCACCACAACATCACAAAATACCCCCGATAAGCCACAATATAACCACACTTTCTACTGCGCCACTACAAAAGAACTTGCAACATGTCTGCCGAACGTGACGGATGTGAATTGTTAACTGCGAAAGTAAACAGTAAAAATCCGAGTGATATTAACAAGAAAATTTGTGGGTGCGGTGCAATAGCTAAATCTGGTGTACAGTGCATCGTATGTAACAATATCTACCATACAGGATGTGTTAAAAGGGTGAAATCCTGCTGTGGAAAGGTGCTGAGTGGGAGCATAAGCACTCTTTCCGCTCAAGAAAATGTAGTGGATTGTGATATCGACTTCGAAAAGGAGGCCTATATGCTCATGAAGGATCTAGTAAGAGAATTAAAATTAAATAACTCGCTCTTACTAGATCAAAATAAACGCCTGGAAGAAGAAAACCGAATTCTTCGTCTAGAGGTTAAGAATATCTCAACCGATAAATTTCAAGCTGGCAAGCCTGTAGCGAAGACCGACAACATCTCACGGCAGGAAAAGTCAACAGCACAAGCCACCGTAAGTAAACATCGTGAAGTTGGCGCGGATCAGCTACGAACCGCAAACAAACAGAATAATCTCAACGTACCACCGGTGGAAGTAACGAGTGACACGCTAGAAGTAATTACCAATGATAATACTTCTTTCACTACTGTATCCTATAAGAAGAGGCGTAGGGTGCCTAGTGTTAAAATCAATATTAGTGAAGAAGACCTGCGGGAACACATTGGAATGATCCTGAACTCAAATAATTTCATCTGTGAACGTGTTCATACTAAAAGTGCGTATTCTGCATTCAAGATAGGAGCCGATTTGACAGAACACGATACATTAGTAGATCCCAATAATTGGCCGGAGGGAATAATTCTTGATCGGTATATTTTTCGCCGGGGCCGACAACCACCAAGCATCACCTAGTTGTATTAAACCCAGTAAAATAAATTCTGAAGTTTTAAATTTATATTTTGTCAATATCCAATGCATAAGGCATAAATTAAACGAACTCGAGGCTTTCTTACTCGACAGTAACATAAAATTTGATGCACTATGTGTTAGTGAGCACTGGTTAAATAATAACGAAGTGCCGTTGCTAAAAATGGGCGATTATAATATTGGATCATACTTTGCACGCTCAAATCATATTCACGGAGGAGTGTTGCAACTACATAAAAGTAATTCTCAACACAAAACATTAAGCAAATTAAATAATTTATCTGATGAAATTAATTGTGAAATAGCCGCAACGTTACTTCTTTCCTGCAATGTATTAATTATTACCCTGTATAGATCCCCATTGGGGGACTTTAATAAATTTGTGCTTATTATTAGCGAGCTACTAAGTCATATTGATACAAATAAGGTTGTTTTAATTGGCGGGGATTTTAATGTTAAATTTAACAGCAATGACTCCAGGGCCATTACATTATGTGATTTATTTGCTACCCATGGGCTTGCATCCCATGTAAAATTTAATACAAGGCTACATAATTGTTTAGACAATATTTTTAGTAATATTGATCCTGAAAATTTAATTACCAGATCTGTGGGCTTTCAGATCATACTGGAATTCATGTTGAAATAAAAACCAACCTAAACCTAGTACGCAAATACAAGAGGGTAATTCGACCAATTACCCAAAGTGGTTGTTACAAACTTTTCATGCTATTGAGCAACACAGATTGGGGGTTTGTTTATACCAATACTTGCATAAATAAGAAAGTAGAACATTTTTATAGTATATTAACTAGTTTTTTAAATGATTGCTTCCCTGAAAGAGTTTCTACTCTCGACCCTAATAAAAAAAGGGTTTTCTGGTTTAATAATGACCTTCGAAACATGCGTGAGACATTAATGCTAATGAAAGATGCTAGTACCAAATATCCGAACCTCAAGTCTAACTACATTAATTTTAGGAAAAGATATAGAAGTGCTCTGGCGGAGGCAAAAAAAACTGCTAATGCATAATTCGTAATAAAATCGGGTAATAACCCAAGAGCTCTATGGTCTCTTATTAACTCTAGTCAACTAAAGTCAACTAGCGATAATATATGTGATATCCATCCTAATCATTTTAATCTACATTTTAGTAACATTGCGGATCAACTTCTACTAAACTTACCAACTACTGCAAATGATCCAATAAATTTAATGCATAACGCTAACTTAAACATAAGTCGTTATTTTAAATTACATGAGGTTAGTGAAGCACAAGTGAGAGATGTAATTAAGAGCCTAAAAAATAGTAAGAGCCGTGATATCTATGGTCTTAGCTCTAATATTCTTAAATCTATTACTGATGTCATCATTTCTCCTCTCACCAAGTTAATAAATTTGTGTATCTCGACTAATATATTTCCAGACTGTCTGAAACGAGCACGGGTCATTCCGATACATAAAAAAGGAAGTAGAGGTGATGTGAACAACTTCAGACCAATATCCCTACTACCCATACTATCAAAAGTGCTCGAGAAAATTATCTTTAACCAAATAGCTGCTTTTTTAGACGAACATAATATTATTTCTCCTTGCCAATACGGTTTCCGTAGGGGCAGATCAACCGTGGATGCAATTATTTCCCTCACTGAGGAAATTTTTGGCTGCTTTGAGACGGGGACTTGCTCAATTGCTACGTTCTTAGACCTCACTAAGGCGTTTGATTGTATCTCCCACGACGTTCTCCTGCGAAAACTGTATTACTACAACTTTTCACCGCTTGCCTGCCGTATGATTACTTCTTATCTGACAAACCGACGGCAAACCGTCACTGTTGATGGATGTTCCTCTGAGGAGTTGCACTTAAAACACGGTGTTCCCCAAGGATCAATCCTTGGCCCTTTACTTTTTTTGGTCTACATTAACGATTTACCCTCACAAACATTAAATTGCTCCTTCACTTTATTCGCCGATGATAATAATAATAATAATAATAATTTTCGTTTATTTCGGGGGTCATACAATAAATTATACAATACAGAGCATGTACAAAATATTACAATCACATGAAAAAGTGTCAATAACAAATAAACAATAATAAAGTAATATTAAATATTAAATGAATAGTACTCTTGCATATTATATGGTTCTAATTGAACCAAAAACTCCCTTAATAACTGCTTTAGAGCATTCAATGTTACAGATTCTTTTATATGTTTCGGAAGACGATTATAAATTTTAAGACATGAATAGTGTGGGCCCTTTTCAAATAAACTTAATTTATGGTGTGGATAAACGTACTCGATACCGTGTCTAGTATTGTGGGTATTATTAAACACATGTTGATGAAATAGATCCCTATGTTGCCACAAGAATTTTATACATTCATATATATAAACTCCGACACAAGTTAGAATATTCTCACGTCTAAATGATCCTCTGCAACTTTCGCTGTATTTCATTTGAAGCATTATTCTAAGTGCACGTTTCTGCAGTAAGAATATTGTTTCAGCATTTACCGCATTACCCCAAAACATTATTCCATATTTTAGGTATGAGTAAAAGTTTGCATAGTAGAATATTTTTACAATATTTCTGTTGGTAGTTCTTGAAAGGACTCGCAATCCATAACACGTTTTACTGAGTTTATTTGAGAGTAATTCAATATGTTTCCCATAGCTTAAAGTTTCGTCAAGGTGTACACCAAGAAACTTTGCAGAGCTGGTAAAATTGTATATTGTGTTATTTAATGTAATTTTGGGTGGAGTTTCAAGGGACTGATTGGCTACCACCACCGTGAGGAGCTCTTCAGGGGACAAATTATCAGCTTTCCAAAAGAGTAATAGCTCAGTGAAAATTGCAACTGATTGGTTTGTTGCTAATAAATTAACAGTTAATGCAGGTAAATCACAGACGGTAATATTTTCCTTGCAAAATGACATTACTATTACCAGTGCCAAGTTTCTTGGGGTTCATCTGGACAGTAAACTTACATGGCATAACCACAGTATGGAGCTCTCTAGTAGACTTTGTAAAAACATATACTTGTTGAGGCAGCTTGCTAACTCATTGCCAATCAATGCCCTACGAGCAGCATACTTTGGGCTGATACACTGTCATCTATCGTACGGAATTCTAGCTTGGGGTCATTCTAGCATGATGTATAGATTGTTTGGATTGCAAAGACGTGCACTACGGATTGTTGTATCACTTCACTTCCAAAATGATTGCCGGTGCTTCTTTATTAAACATAATATTATGACTGTACCTTGTATTTACATCCTGGAGTGCCTGCTTTATGTTCATAAAAACTTACATACCTATAAACGGCACATAGATATTCATGAACATAATACTAGAAATAGGAATCTAATTTGCCCAGCACATCTCCGTCTGTCGAAATCACAAAATGGAGTTAACTATTATGGGCCATTGCTGTTTAATTTATTACCTGATAATGTAAAGAATTTATCGTTTACCAAATTTAAGCTCAAAATAAGAGTATATCTGTTAGCACAAGCATTTTATAACATTAACGAGTTTTTAACTAGTAACATTAACATTTTATAACTTCACGTTCAACCATTTGCATATGTATGATTAGTATCTGCTACTTTAATAGCTTTTCTTTTTTCTTTTTTTTTACTAAATTGCTTGTACACAATCAATTTTAATATGTCGACAAGATAGTTTTATTAATTATAACTCAATTTTAATGTGTGTATACAACTATTTTATTACGCTTTCTTTTTGTCTACAAATGTAACTCTTTTTTATTACACAATCGAATCTAATATGTATTTCCATTTTTCTTGACCTGTGTAAAACGTTATAGTTCTGGCATAAATAAATTTATTATTATTATTATTACAAAAGAACTAACACGCTTGCAAATGGCACAAATTTGGTTCAATCACAACTACGACAATAAAGCCCTAATTATTAAAACCAAATTAGGATTTGTCATAAAATCAAATATAGAGAAGCAGCGTATTATTAAAGATTTAAACAACTCAAAATCGAAAAGGTCATCGGCAAATACAACGAGGCGGCTGCGACTGCAGCCGCGCCGAAAGAAAAACGCGAGCACGATGCTTCTTACTGCTGCATTATAAAACGCGTGGAGCTGGAAATAGATGACGACACAATAAGCAATGTTTTAAATGCTAAGGGATTCTCACACCGCTATTGTAAACGCATAACAGCAAGGGCCACCAACGAAAAAACGCAAATGATACGCGTAATAACAGCGTCACACGAATCGTACACTCAACTTCTGCACCAGAAATTCATGTATATGTGCAAAATATACCCAGTAGTCGAGAGCCATGCCCCGGAACCCATTCCAGTCCCATGCAACAAATGCAATAAATTTACCAACAAAATACAGATTGCATTCAAGAAGATAAATGCGCCAAGTGCATGGGACCGCATCCCACAACAGCCTGCACCACCGTACTTGCAGAAAAATGCCGATCCTGCCAAGAAGAAGGCCACGCAGCGTGGTCAATGAAATGCAAGAAGCGCCCAACCAAGCCAATTGAAGGAACACCCAACATAAAAATTAATGGTACCAACAAAAAATCAAGCGACATGGACAGATCACTTATTAGACACTCCCGCGTTCATAAATCATTTACACTGCACGACTTCATTTTAGATACGTACGCCACGGAAATAAATTCACCATCCGCAATAGACAGACAGGATCTGATCAAAAAATTAGGAAGTAGGTTTATTGAGTCATATCAAGTCGATACACACGTTTCATTTTCAAACAATCGCATGTTCATCGACATGTTTGATTTAAAGTTTCCCGATACCATCCCACCCGTTTCACCCAAATCTGGAGTTCATACTGCACATACTACTGTTATCAATGCCTAATATACGATTCCTGTATATACTTGAATCAATGGATCTTTGCGTGCACGTCATAGTTAGCTGAACCTATCTCCGACAACATTTTCATATGTTTACTCCCTCTATGATAAGTTAAATTAGACACAATAATATGTGTACGTATGTCGTCCATGGCGAGGACGTACGGCACTCGGTAAAACCATGCGTTGAACAAAGACAAAACCTTGGTCCGTAAGTCATTTCGTGATTCGGAATGCAGTGGCGGCGCTATAAGCAGTGTTTTCCGTGTTGTGTTCGTTTTTGCATATTTTTTCGATTTTACAACGTATACAGTACATTTTGTGTCGTAACATAAACACATCGTGATAAACATTGCTTCGTGATATATAAAAAACAGTTCTTTTTAGAACTTTTATAACAATCAGTGAAATCGCTTGGCCTAACCTCAAAATGCCGGACAAACGTCTAAATTCTCAGTCGCGGAATCTCGTGGTCAATCTAATGGCCTATTTTACAGCAGAAAAGGAAAACAACGGTCCTTTAATTTCACTGAATGCAGTTCAAGAGGTAATTTCTTTCTTTGTTGTCTAGTTACCTGCTTATTAATATTACATCGTTTCATAGAGAGTTGCTGATGCTCTAAAAATAAGTTTACGCACTATCTCCAGTATTAAAATTGCGAGTCGGTTTCAACCCCTGGAAAATCTAGACCCCGGAAGAAATCGAAAACTCAAGACTTAGACGAGGGTGCTAAAATGGCAGTTCGTAATATGTTCGTACAATTTATATGCAGCAAGTAAGTAAATTATTATTGGTGGGAATATTTAGGGAATGGTATAATTATACCATTATAAATAAATTGTTACGCACTTGCGCAACACTAATGATTATTTCTGCTTTAGGCAGTATTAAGCAGATATTGTTTAATTTTAGGAAAACATGTGTAGATTAATTTGTTAAAAGAAGAACTGCGTCAAGAATTGGCATTTAATTTTAGTTATGGTTCGCTACGAACGTTACTTTTCGATCTAGGATTTAAATTTGAGAAGGACGATAACCGAAGGGCGTTGATGGAGACACCCATAATAGCATCTACGAGAGCATCGTTTCTAAGATTGTACATGGACAATAAAAATTCAACATTTAGTCGTACTCCCGTGTTCATAGATGAAACATGGATTTTTTCAAAAGGAAGTCGTAGGAAGTCATGGCAGGACGCCAATGTTAAAAGTGTATGAAAACCTGGAGGATATGATGGAAAACGTTTCATTGTTCTTCATGCTGGATGCAGTGGTGGTTTCATAGAAAATGCAAGTTTAGTTTTTGCAACAAAATCGAAATTATTAGATTATCATGGAGATATGAATGCTGAATTATTCACTAAGTGGGTTGAAAGTAAGTTAATACCAAATTTAGAAGAGCCTTCGTTAATTATTATGGACAACGCATCATACCACAGCGTAGAAGTGGAAAGGCAGCCAACTTCTTCATGGAAAAAAGCGCAGATAGCTGAGTGGTTAGATAAAAATAATATTAATTATGAGAAATCAATGTTTAAAGTAGAACTGCTGAACTTAGCAAAGTTTCACAGAAAGCCAAAGAAATATAAAATAGACCAACTGTTGCGAGAACATGGACATGATGTTTTAAGATTGCCCCCTTACCACTGTCACTTCAACGCCATCGAAATGATCTGGGCACATGCAAAATCATATTACGACAAACACATAGGAGAAGACGGCCTCGGAGATGAGAAAGTGGTGCAAATGTGGAATAAAGCATTACAAAAATGTACACCAGAAGTTTGGCATGCAAATGTTTGTCATACCGAAAAAATAATTAAGGAATGATATGATCGAGACAAAGTAATAGAGGATATTCCTGAAATTATTATTCATGTAGACAATGACAAGAGTGGCAGTGATACTGATTTCAGTTCAAGTGATTAGTTTTTATTGGTTCAACAACATAGATATGTTTTTTTTTTATATCGGGTATGTATAAATTGGCGGATAATCTACATGTAACAATATTCTTCAAAAAATTCTAAGCAGCTTATCTTAGTTCTAAAATGTTGTACCATTCTTCGTGAAACTTCATGAGGTCCAGATGTTTAATATGCATTATTATACTGTATTAATTTACAGAAAACTCTGAAATTTCAGTAGAATGATTAGTTTAAAAGTTATTTGTCAGTGTGTGTGTTATATTTTCATCCCAAATATGCCAAATATCCCATACATGATGTATGGTTTCTGTAATGGAAACGCACATATGGCAAAACTACAGTATTGTGTAGGTTTTCCAAATAAAAGGCATCCATCTGCCAATGTATTTCGAAGAATAAATCAACGGCTATGTGAAACAGGTATGTTTGTGCCTAAAAATCCAAACAATGGTCGGCCACAGCAGAGTCGCACAATCCAACTTGAACAGCAAATCCCTTCGACAGTACCCGATTATATTAGATATGCCTAGTAACAAGACCGCTCATTTGGTCCTACAAGAAAGCCTTTATCCATTTCATCTTATGAAGGTCCTGCCGCTCTATGAAAATGATAAGATATACCGAATGAATGTTATCAACACCATTTTAAATAGAATTTGTGGCGATGGTGGATTCACGACATGTATTGTCTGGAATTATGAGAGTATGTTTACCAGAGATTGTTTTTAACATTTACAACAATCGCTATTGGCAGAGTTCAAGAAGGTTTTCTGTTGTCGGGACAGGACACTCCACTACAACAATCCAGTCGCTTCACCAACGCTTTTGTGGACAGCTCGCTCATCCAGATGACTTCCAAAATAGACTTCTCTCAACACTATTTACTCATAATCTGTTTTACCTTGCATATACATCTGTAAATAAACCCCGATCTATCTATATATTACCTTCTACTCTAATCCCACATAATTAATCATGGGATTATTGAAAAACAGGACAGCACATGAATGCGATGTTGCCTAATGTATATTCCTTTTAAGTGGCTCATGATGTGGAATGATAGAACATTTTTTCATCGACATTTTCTTTTCAGAATTTTAAGAAGAATAACCGCCATTTGTAGATTATCGGCTATTTATACACCCGATTTATTGTATGTTTTTTAAATAAAATATATCAATTGTTTATTTCCCCTCTAACACGTTTGCATACGTGATTGCTATAGCATTCACATCATCCTATTTGAAAAATTTGGTCTGTAACATCGTGGATGCTAAAGCAGTCATTGTATATAACGGTTAATAGATATTTATGCATCATTCGTGTGACATATTTAGTGATACATACAAAATGTTTAAAACCAAACTGTTGGCAATATTTGCTCCTTAGTTCATTTTATTTATTTAATTAGGTAATTCATCAATTTGCAACAACCTGTTATGTTAAAGGTATACACATGTATAAAATAGTATTTTGTATTGTTCACTTTAATTTCATAATTTTAGTTAAATTAAGTTAATTAAGTCTAAACTATCTATAATTATTTTTAGTTTTTAATTATATTACAGTTATTTATTTTTTATTTGTTAATTGTAAAATTTCCCTGTAATTGGAATATTTTTTTGTTCTGTTGGGAAATAAACCTATTATTATTATTATTAAGGGAGATATGGAATGTTTTTCTCTCGAGGTTGACAGGGCAAACCGAGGGCCTCTGGCCCGAGGTTTATAAGTCAACCAATATCTCCCGTGGTGCATACAATACTTTATTTTTTAGTTAAATATTAGTACTTCATAAAAATATTCAGTATGTTGATCTGCAATATTTATTTGCATGGTTACTATGACTTTGTTTTAAATCAAACTGCCCGCATTACATGAATGACGATTATTTAGTTTGATTTGATTTGACGTTAATGCTTTTATTTTTTAGTAGTATGATATTTACTATTATTGTCATGATTACAAGGCATGAAAATGTACTTATAACTCCCTCGGGAGTTATGAGATATCTCCCGTGGGAGTTATGAGGTCTGCTCATGTTTACCTGACAAATAGTATATACAATTTCCAAATTCTCCGCTCAAGATGATGGTCTGCTCACGACTAACTTTATAGCAAGACAGGAATTAAACTTTTCTCAGGTTTGTTCACTGTTTTATTCACAACTGTACATTTGTTGTTAAAGCATTATCGTCAAATCAAATTAAATAAACATCAGTTGATGAAATGCAGGTGGTTTGATTTAAAACAAGCTCATAGCAATCATCTAAATACATATTGCAGATCGATATACTGAATATTTTTACGAAATACTAATATTTAACTAAAAAATAAACTATTGTATGCACCTTGGGAGACATTCCTGTTCTTCACCCTCGGTTGACTGGCCAGAGGCCCTCGGTTTGTAACCCTGTCAACCTCGGGAAAAAAAGATTCCATATCTCCCTTAATGCGTAAATATCTATAACATCAAACGTACGGTTGTGAATAAAATAGTGAACAAACTTGGGAGAAAAGTGTAATTCCTGTCTCACTATAAAGTTGGTCGTGAGTAGATGCAAGATTGTCTATCTTCAACCATCATCTTGAGCGGAGAATTTGGAAATTGTACATACTTGTTGTCAGGTAAACACGAGCAGACCTCATAACTCTCTCGGGAGATATAACACATAACTCCCTCGGGAGATATACCTTATAACTCCCTCGGAGTTATGAGTACGTTTTCATGCCTTGTATCCAGGACGATAATAGTAAATATCATACTAAAATAAAATGTGGAGTTGTTCCCATATAATTTAGTGTTCATATTATATAATAGCCCGCGACGCAAACCATTACCTTTAAAACAGCAATATGAGATGTATACGCGAATATGCCTTTAGTGACGGAATACGAAACGCTTGGTCTGCAAGACCGCATTTGGCCGGAAGATAAGCAACTCAAATTCTTTATGAGCCGAACATTTTAGATTCCATACTTATAAACTAAAGGCCGCTTCACAACAACGCGAGAACGGGAACCAAAAGTTAAATGATATGATTCGCGTGTTGACATACACAACTAATAACTAATTTCCGGTAACGAGAACGAAAAGCTGGGTATATTTTCGTTCCCGGGTTATGAAGCCGCCTTAAAAGGTTTCTAAGATCACGGTGTAGCTTGCGCTTCGCGCAACAACTCCGTTGAGATCTGTCCCTCCTCGCTCGCATACCGAAATTTACTGACGTTTAAAACGTCAAAATTATGAAGGAATGTTGGGCTCATAATGAACGTGATTTGTTTACCTTCCAAATGCGGCCCGACAGACGCAAGCGTTGCGTATTCGGTCACTACAACGGCATATTTGCGTATACATCTCATTCGTACTTTTGTTTTAATCGTTTACGTCGCTGACTCGGACTAATTTCAATTTGTTGTTTATTTGTCTGATGCGCAATTTGTTTCGACTACGCCACTGGTGGAATCCATAGCGTTGATTGTACCGGACGACTATCGGTAGTGACGTGCACGCAAAGATCCATTGATCCAAGTATACCAACATTAATTCAGTCCGCAATAAATCCCAACTTATACCCCATTATCTCTCCAATAACCCTGTACATGTAAACCTTCTCGTTGAAACCAAAACGAAGGAATCTTTCAATTTTAATAATTGTAAGTGCATCCAAATTCCATCATCTACTTCTAACGAATATCAACGAGGAGGTTCCATTGCATCATTTGATCCTTCCCTTTCCTTCGGTAAAGCAAATCCCCCATGTATTTAATCCCCTAAATGAATGCCTTCATTTTACCCTCTCCTTACCCCATTTTACACTACATGTTTCCCTGGTATATATCCATCCGCACTCTTCCATAGATGACACAATTTTTACCAAAGCTTCACAGTATGATCAAGCCATTGTTATAGGAGACTTCAATATAAATAAACCTAAATCCCGCCAAATATCTGCATTCTCCTCTAACTCCAATTTTGTCCGAATTCCTACATCACCAACTTTCATAATGAATGAAAACCAATCTTCTTCAGCCGACATTATCCTCTGTACATCCAACATCCGTCATCTAATCCACACAGTTACTCTTATTCCAGACCTACGCTCCGACCACTTATCTATCCAATTTAACCTTGATACACAATCCCAGTCAACACCACTCCCTCCCGAATTCATTTATCACTACCAGGACTGTAACATTGAAGGAGTAGCAAATGATATTGCTAGTAAATTCGGCAATTCAACAAATATCACTCCACTTATAATATGACAATTTAATTCCGCCCTAGCTGACTCCATTATGCTCCACACTCCTAAAATTCAAAAGCAATCCTACAAATATCCTCTCCCTAAATTCATCATTCGACTACTTAAATTCAAACAACAGTTATACAGATATATTAAATTCTACGACGACAGAGCTTTGAAGGAAAAATTTAATCAATTAAACAATTGATAACAATAATAAATTTTCACTGCATGTGGATGCACTCTTGATAATTGTGAAAGTTATTGTATTGCAATTGTGTTTTAAAATTCATGGGTGATAAAAGTGCATGGTCGAGTTATCAAGGTACGGAATTTGATTGTGTATTGAAATCGATAAGCTAGTTTTAGATCCTTTAATCGTAAAAATATTATTATAACCTAGCTCAGCAGCCATTCTTGTTTACTTTTATAAGATGCAAGTTGGGTTGCATATACCACTTATCTGTTATCAATTCTACTAATTGCATTTCTCTACTAATTAAACATTCCGTGGTCGTCCTTTGTTTGTAAATAAAAGTCACCATGAAAGACCGTGTGGTGTGAAACGTGTGTCCCTGTTTTTCTTTGTTTATTGTAATATTGATTAATTTTTAATTTCTCCGTTTTTATATATTTTAAATTATTGATTTATCACACAACATGTCCGATTGTTATAAATGCCATAAACCAGCAGTAGGCAGTAGGGTTTCATGTTCGAAATGTGGTATAATTTTCCACATTAGTTGTCTTAAGCGTTACAAAAAGTTTGAGCATTCTTCAACAGCAACCATCGATGGTTGTCCCTCGTGTATAAAAAATGATAGTTTGCCTAGCACCCCACAACCCCAAGAAAGCTTCTTCGATGAATTAATAACTCTTAGATCAGAAAATGCAAAACTGAAATTAGAACTTACCAGAGTACAAACCCAAATTCCTGAAGAAATGATTGCCAAATTACTTGAAAAACATTTTAACAGTCTTAAATTAGAGTTTGAGAAGAACATGAACAAGCATCTAACCATTATTAAAACCTTGGAATCCAAAACGAAGGAACTGGAGCAGAAAAACATTATATTACATCAAGAAGTAGTCGATTTAAAGTCTGAAAAATCGCCCAACGAAACATATATTACGGAAGAAGTACTTGAGCGACAGCGTAGATGCGCTAATGTAATGTGTTACAATATTAAGGAATTCCAGTCTCAAGATGGAAATGCCAGAAAATTAGACGATATGAATGAAATTAAACATATATTTGGCGAAAACACGATGTCAGATATAGTAACTGTCTTTCGAGTAGGGCGTAAAACTAACAAACCACGTCCTTTAAAAATTATATTATCATCTGAAGCTAAAGCTAAAAGTCTATTAGAAAGCGTTAAACACTTAAATACTGGAAATGTAAAATTCAGCCGTGATCAAACGGAGATGCAGAGGAAAGCTTATAAAAGTGTGAAACTGCAATTTGAAGAAAGATGTAAAAAAGGCGAAAGAAACATTAGAATCCGATTTATTAATGGCTCGCCGAAAATAGTGCAAAACAAAAGTTATAATCAGTCACAATCTTTAAACTAGATTCGGCCAAGCCAAGATCTGCATATCACATAAGTTCATTAAACATATACTACCAAAACGTAAGAGGATTAAGAACGAAATTTGACACCTTATCGCAAAACCTAGATGTAATTTTTAAATACGACATTTTGATATTGGTTGAGACATGGTTATCGCCTGACATAAAAAAACTCCGAATTGCCGTTTAATGACAAGTTTATTATGTATAGAAAAGATCGTAATATGGAAACAAGTAAAAAATGTTCTGGTGGTGGAGTCTTAATAGCGATTAAGAATACGATTCAATCTATGGAAGAATCGGCTTTTTACAAGAATGTTGAAGATCTGTTTGTTACTATTAACCATCAAAATAATAAAATCCTCGTTGGTGCAACTTACATACCGCCCGCGAGTAATCTTGAAGTATATGAAACTCACAGACGCACACAGGGGTATTTATATGAAAAAAGCGGTCAAAAGTCGAAAACACAAAGTTTGGTTAAACTCACTCTAACCGTCTCTTTCCGACAGCTAGATGACTGGTACATCACATAGTGGCATCACAAAGTTCCCCCCAACTGTCACATTGACACGTAGTCAGTCGGAACCCAGCCAGTTTTCCGTTCGCACGGTATTGTTCTCTGCGCTCTCATTTGTGAAACAAATATTTATAGTGTTTTGAGCTGTTTTTCAGTGGAATTAAAAGATAAGTACTATGGAGGTGGAAGAAGAAGGTATGTACTTTAATATAAAGTATGTTTAATTTGAATTGTACTTTATAAAATATATTTTATTATATAATTATCGAACGGTAAAAAAAAAATTAATTTATAGGTTATTTTGTTGGATTAAAGGTGTTTTTGTATATGTTCCGGGTCCTTCCGGGCTGGCATTTTTTACTCTACGTAAAATTTAGTCTTTCCTTACGAGATTGCTGAAAAAAAAATGTCCGCCTACTTCCGCTATTTCGTTTAACATGAGTTTAAAAAATACTGTTTATTTGCACGTTGGTTTTGAATATTTCTAATTTCTTTGCAGAATCCATTGATATATTGAAAGAGATTACTAGAAAGTCAATATATGACCTTATGGAACAATGTCCAAGTAAGAAGCTGGATGAAAAGTTTACGTTTTTGGAAAAAAAACTTAAACTTCTGACCAAATGTTCAGATAATGAATTAAGTAAGTTGAGACAGGTCTTAAGTCATTTCAAGTCTGAATTTAAGCAGAAATGGACAGCTGCCAGTTATAAGCAAGAACGTTTTTTGAAAAAAAATGAGCAATGGCTGAATAATGCAGTTAAATTACCCACTTCGAAATTCAAGAAACCGGGACGACCTACAAAAAGATTTGAAGAATCGAGTGAACGAAGCAAGATACGTAAAACAAAACATTTGAGAGAAAATGTAACTGCCGAAGAATTGACATATGCGGCTCGCATGAGGCAACGGGCTGCTGGAAACAAAGACGCTTCTAGAATCATGAAAGATATAACATTGTCACCAACAAGAGCTACAAAGATGCGGAAAGCTATCACTTCTGCACAAAAACCCATAATCAAAAAGCACTCACCTTCTGAAGCCTTGGCTATCTTTGTGGAGGGAAATTTCACCAGGACGCAATGGGAAATATTACGCAGGGCAAATAAAAGTATTTTTCCTTGCTATTCACTTCTGAAGAAGGCAAAAAAAGAATGCTATCCGAAGGAAGAATCAATGCGAGTAACTGAAACATGTGCTGAAATTATGTTGCAAGATTTAGTCGACCATACATCTTTACGATTATGTAAATATTTGGAGGAAGTTATAGAAAACTGTACAGAGGAAGAAAAGAAGAACTTAGAACTTGTCACAAAGTGGGGTTGTGATGGTTCCCAGCAATCGCAATTCAAGCAGAAGTTTGAAAATAACAATTACAGTGATGCTCACATATTTCAGAGCTCGCTTGTTCCATTACGATTGCAAATAAACGTTAATGGACAAAAAAAAAACGATATGGCAGAATCCAGTGCCTTCATCTGCAAGATACTGCCGACCGATAAGGATACGTTTCATCCACGAAACAGAAGATGTCATAAACAGCGAAATACAAAACGTAGAAAATCAAGCAAGACATTTAAAAAGAACAGAAATACCGACTGAAAGTGGGATGCTTTATATTTCACATGCCCTGTTGCCAACAATGGTAGATGGAAAAATTTGCAATGCGGCGACAAATACCGCTTCAACAATGAAGTGCTATATTTGTGGGCTGACCTCCAAAGACTTTAACGATCTAAACAAAAGAAAAGAGGAAGATTCTGAATCTCTAAGGTTCGGACTCTCGATTCTGCATGCAAGGATTCGATTTTTTGAATCATTACTACATATGTCGTATAAATTGCCCATCAAAAAGTGGCAAGCAAGATCAACAGAAGATAAAAAAATGGTTAAAGAGAGGAAAGAACAAATTCAAAAAGTGTTCAGGGAAGAAATGGGACTTTTGGTGGACATCCCAAAGGCAGGGTTCGGGAACACCAACGATGGCAACACATCGAGAAGATTTTTTGAGGATCCGGAAATAGCTTCCCGAATTACCGGAATAGACCAAAACTTAATCCAAAGATTCAAAGTGATCCTAGAAGCAATCTCAAGTGGCCACAACATTGACGTGGAGAAGTTTGCAGCCTATACAGGTGAAACCGCTAAATTATATGTGCAGCTGTACGGATGGCATCCAATGTCACCCACAATACATAAAATCTTGGTGCATGGTTCCACTGTCATTGCTCACTGTATTCTACCAATTGGGCAGCTATCAGAAGAAGCTGCCGAAGCTAGGAATAAGCACTTCAGGATATACAGACAAAACTTCTCCCGTAAATTTTCAAGAGTTATGTGTAATAAGGACATATTGAATAGACTTCTATTAACTTCTGACCCACTATTAAGCAGTACAAGATCCCGGCCATGCAAGAAAAGTAAGCCATTTTCTTCTGAGACTATAAGTCTTCTGCTTCCTGAAACACAGGGCGTGTTTTCAGAAGAGCAAACCGCCGAGAATGAGGAAGACGAAGATGACGAATCAGACTTTGATGATTATTAATTGGTTTCTTCCATGTTTCATTAAATATATACTTTATAGATACCTTACAGAATCCATTATTATATTTCCACATAAAAAATCCTTTGAAATAATTTTGGCCAGTTTTTTCATATAAATACTCCTATGTGAGACGGTCAGTTGAATATATAGTTGAAAATCGAAATCTGGATAAAGTAATTTTGTTTGGTGATTACAACTTACCCAATATCAATTGGCAAAATGTTCATATGAATGTTATTCCCCTTGGCACCAGAATGAAAGCATTAGAACTACAAGAACTTACATCTTTCCTGAATATAAGTCAATGCAACAATATCAGCAATGCCAATGGAAGTCTACTAGATTTATGTTTCTCAGCAGCTAATACAGTAACAGCAACTATATCCGATGATTTCATAGTTCCAGTTGATCTGCATCACCCTCCGTTGTCTTATGAAGTATACTTACAGAATAGATATAATCTAGAAATGCAACTAGAATACGATACATATATACTCGACTTTAATAAAACTGATTATGATGGACTAAATAACTATTTGTTTAATACAGACTGGAGTTTAATGTTGTCTATGGATGATGTCAATGAAGCTGTTGACACATTTTATAATATTTTGTACACCGCAATGGGTTTATTTGTGCCAAAACGCAGGTTAAAAACATCTACTTTTCCTAAATGGTACTCAAGTGAACTTCGTGAATTAATATTTGCCAAGAAGAAAATTCACAAACTTTATAAAACCTCCGGTGATATTAAGTACTACTGGGACTTTGTGGTATTGAGAAATCAATGTAGGGATGTTTCAAGACAATGCTTCCAATACTACATCAGAAATAAGGAGCAACAAATTCAAGAAAATCCTCAACATTTTTGGAAATTTATCTCTAAAAAAACAAATGACCATCAACTACCAGCATCAATGTCTCTTGATGATCGTACAGAAAATACGCATAAAGGAATTGCTAATCTATTTTCAGAATATTTTAGTTCTGTATATACCAGTGATAGAAGTTCCGTTAATAACCACTCTAGTCCATCTATGTGCGACATTAATAGCATTACAATTAATGAGAGAGATGTAATAAAAAAATTATTAGCTTTAGACATTAATAAAGGATCGAGCCCTGATATGATTGCTCCTAAGCTATTGAAAATGTGCGCTACAACCCTTTGCAAGCCATTAACACTTTTGTATCGAGCCTCTCTAATAAACGGAGTTCTACCAAGTACGTGGAAACATTCTCACGTGATACCAATTTTTAAAGCGGGTAAAAGACATCTGATTGTGAACTACCGCGCAATAGCAATTCAAAGCTTAATACCTAAAATTCTTGAACATATTGTCTGTGAAAAGTTAATGAATGTTATAGAACCAATATTATGTGAGTCACAGCATGGTTTCAGACAAGGAAGATCAACCGTTACAAATTTGCTGATATTCCAGCAATATGTTTATAATGCCTACGATAATGGAGAATCTGTTGATGTTATATATACCGATCTCACTAAAGCATTCGATAGAGTTAGTCATGATGCCCTTATAATGAAGTTGAATAGCATAGGAATTCATGGCGACTTGTTAAAATGGTTAACTAGCTACCTGACAGAAAGAACACAAGTTACCATAAATGGTTTAAAATCTGATATAGTACAAGTTATATCTGGGGTACCGCAGGGTAGTCATTTAGGACCTCTTTTATTTGATATTTTTATAAATGATATTAAATCTGTAATTATGTTTGCTAACGTATTGATGTTCGCTGATGACTTGAAACTGTATCATTCCATAACTAATTCAGACGATTACCATCAGTTGCAAAAAGATATAGATGCCTTAGATGCACGGTGTGTGAGTAATGGTATGAAGTTAAATATTAATAAATGTAAATCAATGACATTCTCTAAAAAGTCAGCAATCGAATATCGTACATACACAATCAATAATATTAACTTGGAAAAAGTATTGTTGTTTCGCGATTTAGGAGTGGTCTTTGATAGTAAATGTACTTTTCATTGTCACATAGACAGTATCGTTAGTAACGGATTGAAAGCTTTGGGATTCATTAAAAGACACACTCGGGAATTTCAGTCTGAAAAAGCATTAAAAACTCTCTATATTTTATTATGCCGTTCAAACTTAGAATACGCATCAATAATATGGTCCTCAGCTTATAAAAATTATAAAATGAAATTAGAAAAAGTGCAAAATAAATTTCTTCGTTTTATGGCGTACAAAATGAATTTAAGTAGCCTAAATCTAAGTACTAGTGACCTCCGAGGAAGGTTCAATCTGCCCACATTAACATCAAGAAGAATTAAATCCGACATATGCTTTTTATATAAAATATTGAATTACCAATATAAATGCTCGACAATATTGTCAATGATCAGCTTTCGTGTACCCTCCAGAGCCACCCGTCTTCACGCTATGTTCCATATCGCCAGGCACAGCTCTAACTTCGGCGAACATTCTCCCATTTCACGAATGTTACATTATGGAAATAATGATGATTTACACGTCGATTTTTTTTCACCGCACTTTGGGTCTTTTAAACGCCAACTAAATAATATTAACCTTGAATTGTTTTAAATCTGAATTTTATTTTATTTTAATTTATTGATAACGTCTCGTCTTATATCTAAAATTTCTAAATTTTATATTCATACTGTTTTTAATTTGTGTGTATATCTTGTACCAGTTTTAGCACGTTTCTCATAATTTAAGCAACTAAATTATATTGTCGTCTAGAACATATTTAGTATTCGAAGTTTTTATAACATCAAGACTCTTATATTGTTTTATTTCGTATATTTTATTGTATTTACGATTGTTAAATGTTCCGCTAGTCTTTTTAAATTGTATATGTATTTCATTTAGGTTAATACCTTTTTATATTGTATCTATATTATGCTATATTGTAATTATTGTAATTAAAATGGCTTGGCCGTAAACGAATAAATAAATAAATAAATAAATTAAACAGACACACACATACGGAAACTTATTTTTGAACATAAAAGAGACAAATGGACAGAAACATGCCAACAAATCAAGGCAAGACTTACTGGACACAAATTAAAAAACTAACAAAATACAAAAAAACGGACCATATCAATAATATTATAGATCCTTCAGATTATTCAACAATCACAGACGACAAGTTAATTTAAAAATCATTTGCAGGACATTTTCACAACTCTTTTAAAAAAACAGTAAATAATGACCTCGACAGCAAGTTTCACGATACAGTAGATGACTGGGATAATTCATTCAATTTTCATCCCTTTCCACCACCAATTATAAGTGAAGCAGGCTACTATCGGGTGTTACATTCTGGTAAAAACACATCTCCTGGCCACGACAATATTCCTCGTTCTATCCTCAAAAAGCTACCCGAAAATATTCACCTATTTATCCTAAAAATCCTTAACCCTTTACTGCATTTTGATGCATATGTGCAACATCAAATAAATTTCGCATTAGATATCGATTGAGCGTTCAAAATAACGCTGGACGCTATGGTGCGTATTTGCAACATAATCGTTTACATTATTTCAAGTGGTGGGGACAATGGAAATTATATTTTACGTGCCATTCAAACTCATTCATCAGCAAGAGTGGTTGTGCGTAGTTAGACTGTGCCGCGTTCTTTGAGTAGCAGTGAAACAATTCAATTTTATTATAGTATAGTGAGTGGAAAATATTACGAGTACATTTATTTTGTTTTGTTTCAAAATATTTTTCATTACCGAATTGTAATAAATGCGTACAACTGATTTTTATTTGTGGTGTAAATATGCACCATTTTTCATATAGACTATTATACACCAATAGACACAAACAACATGATTTACATGTATGCAATACCGTATAGGTAAATAATTACTTTTAGACACACATACAATGTCTTCGTGGAAGCAGTATGAGAAACATAGACCCCTAACACAAAAGGAATGAAATAACGCAATTGCGAATTTATCTGAAAGTGAGATATCCTCAGATGAAGAGGACGCGCTTCTTAGAAATGAAAAGTTTTCTCTCGAAATTGAAAATATTTCCGATGATAACGGGAATGAACTATACGATAACTCTGATGAAATATTTGATTTTGAAAATATTCCAATTTTCTTTACCAATGAAGAATTCGAAAATCTGACAGAAAATGATGCATATAATTTACCATCTACATCAAAGCATCAAGAACATGGTTCCCAAATTCAGGAAGAAGTCGAAATTTTGATGAATATAACCAATTTACCATCTACTTCAATTCAAGAAATTCCGGAAGAAATCTAGGAACAAAAAATATTCAAGAACATGAATCAATTCAAAATAAGAATCATTGTGTAGGCCTAAAAGAAACAATGGAAGCTGAAAATATTCCACCTTCTTCTCACATAGAAGATCAACAAAAACGTAAAAGACTACGGAAAGGAGGACACCAATTTAAAAGATGAAACTCCCAAGAAAAAGATTAAACACAAAAACGATCTTCAAATACTAAAAGAAAAATATGCAAAAATAACATGTAGAAATGGCAATCTATAACTACCGGAAGGTGCTGTAAAATTTTGAGGAAATGTAGAACTCCCAGCTACCTTTTTGGAAATGCATTCACCATCTGATTTTTTCAAACATTTCTTTACGGATAAGTTGTTTGCTAAAATGAACTCGCAATGATGCAAATCATCATCGATTGTATAAATTGCGTCCATTTATCAACTATTTATTGTTTTCAATCTGTGCCATATGAACGTGACTTATCAGTTGATGAGCAAATCTGTTCGACTAAATCAAGAAGTTATTTGAAACAATTTATGCCTGCGAAACCACATAAATGGGGTTACAAGATTTTTGTGTTATCAGGGGTCTCAGGATATATGTTTATACTGGTCAAGAGAATACCGATGAGAATAGGTCAGATACTGAACCAAATCTTGGGGCTAGTGCTAATGTTGTCACAAGACTAATTCGAAAATTACCAGAAAAAGTTAACCATCGAGTTTACTTTGACAATTACTACACTACAGTTCCTCTTACGGTACATCTCGGCCAAAAAGGTATTCAAGCCTTAGGCACAGTTCGCAGAAACCGACTATCAAATTGTAAATTACCGGACATTGAAAAATCACCAAGAGGAAGTATGCATGAGTACATAACTACAGTTGATACTATTGATACAACATCCGTCGTCTGGAAAGACAACAAAGTCGTAACTCTTCTATCAAACTATTGTGCACAACAGGTCCAACGTTATGATAAAATGCAAGGGAAAAAGATTGCAAGAGATTGCCCTTAACTGGCAAAAGAATACAATCGACATATGTTGACCTAACAGATAGTCTGATTGGCAGACATAAAATTACTATAAAATCAAAGAAGTGGTATTTTAGAATGTTTTACCACCTCATAGATGTGTCAATAGTAAATTCTTGGCTGCTGTATAAGCCTCTGCATGCTCAACAAAAAAGCACATCAAAATAACATTATCAAATTTTCGTGTTGAAGTTGGACTTAGGATTGGCAGGCTTAGGAGTTACCAAAAAACGAGGACGAAAATTAAATCTCGAGCAGGAGTTACAAAGTAGAAAACGACGCCATCCAGCTTCCTACATTCCCCTCAAGGTGTACGCCAAGACCAGTTGGCGCATTGGCCAATTTGGCATAGCAATCGTCTACGATGTAAACTGCTAAAATGTAAAAGCTATACGCATGTTATGTGCGTAAAATGTAATGAATCTCTATGTTTTAATGCAGGAAAAAATTGTTTTAAGCAATTTCATCAATAAATAAACAAAACTACAACACGTTTAATTTTTGTTATATTCAGCAGATAATGTATACCATGTAGCATATATACAACATTTTGTATTTTAAGGATCACTCAATAGAACCTCTATATGTAAATTGGTGCAAAAGTGCATCCTTATAAAAATTAAGAATATATAAATAAAATTACAAGAATAGATTTTTTTTACTATTTTTCTCGAATTCTGTGCATTATTTTACATAAAATACATTTTTTTAAGGAGAATTAAAAAAATTGCGCAGTAAAGGGTTAACTATTGTTACCATAACCAATACTTCCCAAATGAATGGAAGAAAGGTATAATCATTTGCATCCCTAAACCTGATATTAATCCCTACGTCACAAGCTATCGTCCGATTACTCTCCTTCCAGTAATAGGTAAATTATTTGCATCCCTTTTAAAGGAAAGAATCCTAAAATCCTCGAATGCCTCCATTCTCGACTACCAATTTGGTTTCCTTCCCCAAAAATCGACTACACTACCCCTTACCATCCTCACATCCAATATGCAAACGTAGCATCTCGAAGGTCACAAGTCCGCCATAGCATTTCTCGACATCAAAAAAGCGTTTGACTCAGTGTGGCATCGAGGTCTGCTTTACAAATGTTTGCTCTTAAATATTCCCCACCATCTTATCATTATAATTCACGAATTCCTTACCAATCGATCCTCTCAAGTAAATATCCGACAGTCATATTCCTCGTCATTCCCTCTTCAGCAAGGTGTTCCACAAGGCTCTCCACTCTCTCCTCTATTCTACAACCTATTTTGCCACGACATATTTAACCCCGATCCTGCACACTTTAATCCCGCAACGTACCTACTCTTATTTGCGTATGACACTGTGCTAATAGCCCACGCACCAACCCTTCCTTCTGCCCTTAACTCGTTACAAATTGCATTAGACTCGCTGAAAATCTGGTTCTCCAAATGGCGCATGGAATTAAATCCTGCAAAATCAAAGCTTTTTATTCCTTGCCATAGAATTACTCCCTCGTCTCCCAAGATCAAAATCCTCCAAACCGAAATCCCGCCATCCCACAATTGTAAATATCTTGGAGTTTTTTTCGACTCTAAACTATCCTTCAAACCCAATATCCAGTCCAATAAAGCCAAAGTCAAAATCAGGAGTCGGCATTTTCGGTCACTAACTTTTAAGAACCAAGGCGTTTCTGTAGCAACAGCCGTGAGTATCTACAAGTCGATTTGCCGGCCCCTGTTAGACTACGGCTCAATCCTTTTTACCCAATGCCGCCCTTCCACCCTACATCATCTCCAAGTAGCAGAAAGATCCGCACTTCGAACCTTAACCAAAATCAGACATCCAAATAATCCTCTCCATAACTCATCCAACGAATTGTTATACGAATCCACCCAAATCACTCCCATCACTCAACGAATATTAGCCATTGGTAAAAAATTCGCAACTAAACCCTCCAACATAACCCTTCTTAATAAATATTGCATTCCCCGTAACCCCAACATCCCCTCAAAATACAAACATCCCACAAGCACACTTCATCAATTCATTAGATCGCATCATCTGGACAGTTCCACAAACTAACATCAAACAAAATTAAATTTTCCCTTTCTTTTCTTAAAACAGGGCAGAAAGACCGTTGGTCGATAGCCCAGACAGTGACTTACTAACCAAATAGCAATAACTGAAAAACTTAAACATGTAAAAGTTACTGAAATAAAGATGTATATGTATATATTGGCAAAAAACAAAAAATAGTTAAGGTAAACACCCACTTCCGGTGTTTTCAGTTCTTTCAGTTCTTCGGATTATCAAATAAGACGTATTTTCAAAGTTTCATAACAATTGGTCTATTAGTTTTTGAGATAGTGATTGAAAATATGTTTCATGGGTTCAATTATTGTATAAATACAATTTTTTTATAGCATCTAAACCCTTCCTTTTTTATTATCCATTTTTTATAAAGTACTGATAATGTCTGCGTTAGTGATAGGCCGGAATCTAAAAGCAGGGTGAATTTGTTTAAACCAAGAGTTTTAAACAAGTTTTAAATATTGCCTTATGTTTTAAACATTTGTTTAAACACATTTATTAAAAAGATATTATTAAAAGGATAAATCATAAACAATAATTTTTTTTTAATAAATTGAAGGTCCTAACAATGTTTACAAGTTTTCTGCCTTTTTTCAGACGAAAATAGAAAAGTAATTAAAAGTACAGTAATTAAAATTGTATACAATATGGGGTGGTTAGACTGTCTGAGCTATCGACCAAAGGTCTTTCTGCCCCAATGCATCCATTAAAAAAATCAGTTGTAATATCTCAAGGATATTGATAATACAAAATAATTTAATAAGTTTCCGAAAGCATGTTGCTTAATAACAACCCGACGCCGTAGGCGGAGGGTTGTTATTTAAAAGCAACGTGCTTGAGGAAACTTTAAAATTATGAGTATTTATCTTGCAAGTAAATTATTCAACATTATTTATTAAAAATACAATTATTACCAGTTAGGGGCGCTCCGTGAACGTGTAATCGATATAATGATTAGTAACCATATTGAATTATTATGTTGAAATGTTTATTTTGCTTAACAACGTCATAATAGCGCGGCGATAAGCTCCCAAAAGGTGATTTCAGTGTAAGTTTATGTTGATTAGTTATTTTTATATACCTGACTGAGTATTAAGCGATTTAATTGGATGCTTATTTTAGCAAAAAAATGTTTATGCATGATTTTATTATTATATTTATCAATTTTCTTTTTATACATACTAAAAGCTTAAATGTATTAATTAATCAATCTATTTCACTTTTGTGATAACTCGCGTATTTGCAGGTCGTAATAAGACACAGCCGTAACGTAAATTCTCTTTTTCGCGGATTGATATGAAATGTAAGATTTTTCGGACTGCTTTTAGGCCGTGAAATATCACTTTTGCGGACTAGGCTTTAAAAATGCTTATTTATGCCTACGCTGTAAAAGTAATAAGCCAATCAGGTGAGACTACGTCATGTTATTCGCCAATCAGCTGAGACACCACGTCGACCAATAGAAGCCGCCCGGAAATTTGTTTGACATTACAATGTATTTTTCGCTTAATTGCGAGTTGCCTTCGAATTTTCCGTATCAAAAAGGCCAAAAACAGGTTCCCCGAAGTTTTAATAACACTGCGTGTGATTTCCCCGATATCCATTCGAGTCCCTAACTTATCCACGCACAAAAATCGAGTCGCCGAACGATGGCGAAATTTGTTTGTCCTGGCCGGCTGCTAGTGGCCCGGCATTTGACGTTTAAACGTCGTTGACCGGCGCAGTTATTTCCTGGCACAGTAGAGCGAGAGACTTTCCTTCAAATGTTGCCTGTGAAAGAAGCTCAATAACGGCTTCTGCGAAGTATTAACAACCCTGCGTAAGTTTTCTCTGAGCACCGTGTGTTTACCTAACTTTCCCACGTAATTGAATCCGCGTAGTAATCGGAAAAATGATCGAAAAGGATTTGGAGGTTACGTATTATGTAAGTTTTATTTCAATTTAATCATTGAACAATAATAATATGAACATAATGACTTTAATATTTTTAATCGTAAAGAAATGTGTGTGATACCAAGAAAGTGCATTTTATTGAAAAGTTCCTGAATTCCTGAATCAAAATGTATCACAAAGTAATGGCTTCCACCATCAACCAAATCAGTAAAGAAATGTATTGAAAAGTTTTACTCGTAATAATTATACGGTCCGTCCGATTTAAATATTCATTACATGTTACTTACGAAATCATGATCATTGATTATAGATGATTACACCACACACACCGTCAAAATGCGGACATCACAATATCTATTATAAATGTCAATTTTTGTTTTACTTGGGTACCTACGAAATTTTTATAAAACTACCTGCGATATGTTGATAGAATTAAATAGATTGAAAATTATTGCATTGCAAGTTATTACTAATTTTTCCTGAACAATCTGCGAAAAAATTATGTGTTTAACTATTATTGTTGAATCTTGACCGGCACGACGCACAGTGTCCGGAAACGCGAGAAATGTGGCCAAGCGGGTCGAAAATCGGGCAAAAATAAAGTCAGTTATTAAAAAATAATAATAACGGATTCATGTTCACAGCACTTATGAACCCACTAAATTTAAATTCTTGAGTCATAATTCTAAACCATTATGGCGTATTCGGGCATTCAAGTACACTGTGTTTAACTGATGAGTTTCTAGCAAAAATTGCACCGGAAATAAATATTATTTTTATCGCATTTTGAAATGTTTTCCGAATGAATTTTATATCATGTAAAATTAAATAAAAACACGATTTATTGATACTAATTACGAGAAGAATGTCTGATAAAGTTTTAAGATAAAACAGTTTTAAATTTGTAGAAATTTAGAACTAATTTCGGATTTTAAAAGAGTAAAAGTTGCTTATATGAAATATCGTGTCGCCCAAATTACAGTATATGATAGTCCCAAGTGTCCTCTATCTTTTCATACCAAATTCACCTTCAGGTTGATCCCACCTCGGGTGTAGTGATTTTTTTTCTCTCGCAAGACGCCGAAAAATCGGACAATTCAACTATAATTTGGAGTATATTTGTTATAGAATATTGAAAGGGTATCCGAATGTATTTTATATTACATAAAATAGAAGAAAAATATAATTTAATGACACCAATTTAAAAAAAATGGCTGATAAAGTTTTAAGGCATAAAAATTTGAATTCTGTAAAAAAATTAAATCAATTTATGATTTTGAATGGGTCACAATCACTTGTATGAAATATCAAGCGGCTAAATGTATAGTATATGATAGTCCCAAGTATCCCCTATCTTGCCACACCAAATTCAGTTTTAGGCTGATCCCCCGGGGTGTGGTTTGATGAAATGTGGTTGGCCCGTTTATCATATTTAGCTGATATTTTTGGAAGGTTGAACGATTTAAATTTAGGCTTACAAGGACCAAACGTAATTTTTTTTACCGTTAATTATAAAATAACTGCAACAGTAAACAAACTCGAACTAATTATCAGTGAAATAGATAAGAAAACTGACGACCTTTTACCAACCCTAGAAAATTTTCTTACAGAAAACAAAATGAACAATAATGAGAAATTGGTATCAGATATAAAACATCATTGTTCCTTATAGATAAATAAATTTAAATTTTATTTCCAAGAAGATTAGGAAAATCAAAATTGGATCAAAAACCCCCTTGCTTCAAATATTCCAGAATATTTTTTACGTGAACTAAAAGAACAAATAATAGATATATCAAGTGATTCCACTGTAAAACAAAATAAACACTGATTTAATTTTGGCTTGAATAAAGAATAGATTTTAAGGACAGCAAACATTGCTATTCAGTTTTTAATGCCCTTCTGTGCGACGTATTTATGTGAAAAAGGTTTTTCACAAATGTTATATCTGAAGAACAAATACAGAGCAAAATAAAAAATCGAACCAAATTTAAGATTAAATTATCTAAACCAGAAATATAAAAAATTGTATCTGCAAAACAAGCGCAAGGATCGCATGGAATATTTTATTTTTACTGTTTTTACGTTTTTGTTTTTACTGTAAACTTTTAAATATATTTTATTTTAAATGTTAAGAATGTATTTTTTGTTGAATAAAAATATGTATAAAAAGTAAACTTTTTTGTTCAAATGCTGGTGGTACTATATTTTATCTGATTTCCTTATGGAGGTACGCGATAAACAAAAGGTTGAGAACTTCTGATTTATATGAAATATCAAGTCGCTAAATGTATAGTATATGATAGTCCTAAGTGCAAATTAAAAAAAGATAAATATAAAGTACAATATTTTAAGTTATATACATAATTGAAAATAATAAAAATATCACTAAAATACAAAACTCATACCTGAAAAACTCAAAACTCTTTAAAAAAGGTGATGTGGCCATCATGTTACTTTCTCCGATTTGATATATTTATTTATACTTACGCTATGGTTTATTTTCAATTAAAATCATATTTTAAATGTACATCGAACGTTTTATAGACTCGGATGAAACTGACGTTTGAAACGTCAAAATTACGAAATATGGAAATGATAAATTTCACTTGAAATCCTAATAGTCAGTTTACTCAGAAACCAAAGAGATTTCGAAAAAAACTTATTCTTTATAAGTTGTTCATTTCGGCATTCTTTACAATTATTAATCAAGTAAAGGGTATAGCGGAATAAGACGGTCAAAAGTGCCCCAAACGAAATGAGCTGGGAGGTTAAAAAGGTTAAAAATAATGTTTCGGATCATAAAAAAGTCAGATTAGACAAAAAAGTAGCCCCACTCCCCTTTCATCACTTGCTATAGTCAAAAACGTGTTTTTCTGGTTTTTAATTATACCTGTAAATCCAACTAACTTTTGAATTTCGGTACGTAACAGTACCTAAACATAACAATATTATCTAATGTTGACATTTTTATAAAACGGGAATTTTTGGCGAGAAATTCGAATTTTGACAATATAAAATATCACTAAATAGCGATTATTTCAGAGACGTTAAAAGGTGCACCTCCAGAAAAAATATATAATAGGTGTCTATTGTTTCTTAATATGTGTGATTTTTTTCAGAATGTTCCGAGTAGTGGAATATGGTCCAAATAATTAAAAACCGCATTTTTGTCTAATTTTTAACCTTATTTATCACTTACATTTTGTGGCATGTATTTTCATAAACTTATCTATTAGTACCATTTATTTTGCGTAAAAATTACTGACTTAACATGTTACGTTAATTCGGCAGTAGCACCTTTCGGTTTTTGACCAAAAAAATAATTTTGAATGATTTTTTTTTAGTTTTAGGTATTGGAGTTTCCCACTAAATGAGCAAAACAAAATTGTGTAGCATACATCAATACAGGAAATGGCATAAAATGTGCAAATTAAAAGTTTTACAACGTTTTTTTTTCGTTTGAAAGTGATAAATAAGGTTGAAATTAATCAAAAATGCGGGTCTCAATTATTTTGGCCATGTTTTACCACTCGGAAAATTCTGGGAAAAATCACACATATTAAGAAACAACAGACACCCATTATATATATTTTTTAGAGGTAAGGTGCACCTTATTGTCTCTGAAATAATCGTTATTTAGTGATATTTTATATTGTCAAAATTCGAATTTCCCGCCAAAAATTTCCGTTTTATAAAAATACATTAGATAATATTGTTATCTTAAGGTACTGATACTTACCGAAAGTCAAAAGTTAGTTTGATGTACAGGCAAATACAAAACCAAAAAAAAAACACGTTTTTGCCTGTAGCAGGCGATGAGAGGGGGGTGGGGGGCTACTTTTTTGTCGAATCCTACTTTTTTATGATCCTAAACATTATTTTTAACCTCCCAGCTCATTTTAATTGGGGGCACTTTTGACCATCTTATTCCGCTACACCCTTTTCTCTAACTATTATCGTTTCATAATTATAAACCAAATATGAAAAAAAAAAATTCTCCAATAAAAATGATTTTATGAAAAATATTTTCAAACAAATGATGTTCATTTCTTAGTTGTCTTCAATATTTATTTAAATATTTTCGTAATATTTTCAATATTTAAAAAGATGGGAACAAAAAATATACTCCATCGTCGAATTGTTTGATTTTTCAGCGACTAGCGAGGGAAAAAAAATCACCACACCCCGGTGGGATCAATCTAAAAGTGAATTTGGTGTAGCAAGATAGGGTATACTAGGGACTATCATATAGGTACTATACATTTAGCTGCTTGATATTTCATACAAGTGATTGTGACCCATTCAAAATCATAAATTGATTTAATTTTTTTACAGAATTCAAATTTTTATGCCTTAAAACATTATCAGCCATTTTTTTTTAAATTGGTGTCATTAAATTATATTTTTCTTCTATTTTATGTAATATAAAATACATTCGGATACCTTTTCAATATTCTATAACAAATATACTCCAAATTATAGTTGAATTGTCCGATTTTTTGGCGTCTTGCGAGTGAAAAAAAATCACTACACCCGAGGTGGGATCAACCTGAAGGTGAATTTGGTATGAAAAGATAGAGGACACTTGGGACTATCATATACTGTAATTTGGGCGACACGATATTTCATATAAGCAACTTTTACTCTTTTAAAATCCGAAATTAGTTCTAAATTTCTACAAATTTAAAACTGTTTTATCTTAAAACTTTATCAGACATTCTTCTCGTAATTAGTACCAATAAATAGTATTTTTATTCAATTTTACTTGATATAAAATTCATTCGGAAAACATTTCAAAATGCGATAAAAATAATATTTATTTCCGGTGCAATTTTTGCTTTAAACTCATCAGTTAAAAACAGTCTACTTGAATGCTCGAATACGCCATAATGGTTTAGAATTATGACTCAAGAATTTAAACTTAGGTGTTTCGTAAGTGTTGCGAACATGAATTCGTTACTATTTTTCTTTAATAACTGACTTTATTTTTGCCCGAGTTTCGACCCCCTTGGCCACATTTATCTCGTTTCCGGACACTGTGCGCCGTGTCGCGAACAATCCCCGACTGCTGGCCTCCGCAGCGTGTGGCGTCCTCTGCCGAAACAAAGGCCAAAAACCACGATAACTAAACATTAATCCTAACAACTTTAAGAAAAAATATTGAATATATTGACTCAGTTAATCATTTTTTTGTATTACGACTATATTAATTATTAAATTACTGTTTTTAAATTATTGACTTGAAAATAAATATGGTATAATTTAAAATATTTTCGTGATAAAGAAACTTAAAATGTTATACAATACACAGTATATTTTTAATAGTATTTGTAAATCTCGCCTGTCCCGCTGTTCCCAAGATTAGTTGCTTACGGTATATTTTTTTAATTTTTTTTTATATTTAATAATTACATTTAAGAAATTACGCTAGCAAGATTTGTTCAGAAGTTATGGCCAAAAAACGAAAATATGGCAGATTTTCGAGGGACGAGTTCACTCTCTACACATGTTTTTTTTTAACCGAAACAAAAAGATTCGTATCGAATTGGCCTCCTCCATAAATCTAGTTAGTGATCTCCGGAAGAACGTGCGCTCGCATGTGGTGTTGTGTTGTGGACCACGTGTTAACAATGTTGCCTACAGTGACAAATGAAAAATGGTATTAATAATTTTAATTAAAAATGGATCCAACAAAATTGCCTTACATATTTAAGAAATGGCAATGTTACCATAATGTTACTTTCTCTTATCTTATTTTATAATACATATTATTCTTTCATGGTTTATTTTCAATTTAAATATTTGTTTCTGCAATAAAAAAATAAAAAAATCGAAAGTACCACTTTACACAAATGGTGCCGAAAGTAGCTATTTTCACTCTAGGAACAATTTCTTTACTTTCGGGACGATTTTTGTTACTTTCGGGACGATTTTGGGTATACAGGGTGTTTCAGAGCTCTGGGAACGGTCAATCACGTGCTTGTTTTTCAAAATTTCAAAAAATGTTTTAAACAAAAGTTGTGTATAATAGTGAGCTGCACGCCCTAAAAATATTAAAATTTATACAGGGTGTCTCATAACAAAGTTGCAGACTAAACTTATGTTTTTTTAAATGGAACACCCTGTATTTTTTGTTATTTTTGATTTATATGGAGCAAATAAAGGTGAGCTACTTCAATATTCCCTATACCCATTGTTTGCCGTTTTCGAAATATTTGAAGATTTGTTGAAATGCATGGTCTGGGTGAAATTTTATTTTTGCCCCAGTGATTGACGTTGAACGATTCAAATCATTTCTATTATTTGGTTGAAGGTTCGAACTATAGAGCCAACCATGATTTCATACAAAAAATTATACGGGGTGATAAAAAAATGCGGTAGAAAAACCGAACAAATATTTCAAATATTTCGAAAACGGCAAACAATAGGTATAGGGAATATTGAAGTAACTCACCTTTATTTGCTCAATATAATTCAAAAATGACAAAAAATACAGGGTGTTCTATTTAAAAAAAAACATAAGTTTGGTCTGTAACTTTGTTATGAGACACCCTGTATAAATTTAAATATTTTTAGGGCGTGCAGCTCAATATTATACACAACTTTTGTATAAAACATTTTTCGAAATTTTGAAAAATAAGCACGTGATTGACTGTTCCCACAGCTCTGAAAGACCCTGTATATCTATACAAGGTGTCTAAAAAAGACACCACCAAAATGATATGGTGTATTCCTGAGACAAAAAACAAGCAAATTAACTAAATTTATCTATATGAAAAATTACATACTTTCCAAGATACAGCATGTCAAAGTTTTAGATTTTTTAAATGTTTTAATCTATATCTCGAAAATGGCAGATGAGAATGATTTGTTTATTTTTCTCCGACAACTACATTAGGTGTACTACATTGTTTAAAAATTTCAAGAAATTTCTTCAAGTACAAAGGTGCTCCAGAGGACATGCTGTTTACATTATTACATAGAACTTTTTTGTTCTTCACATTTTTTACGATTCAATATTTTTTTCAATGCAACTCGTCACTTTTAAGGAATTTATAACTCTTAAAGTTTTTTTGTTTACGCCTTATTTTTAACAAAAATAAATAAAAAAGAACTTATTGTTTTTGGAAAATTTCGTGTAAAAAAATGAAATAATCTAAGTAGGCGGGTGTCAATTCGTTGAAAACGTGTGTCAGTACAATTAAAACTTTCAATTTAAGTAAAACTGGTTAACACGTTGAGTGGTGGTAACCGAAGTATCGCCGGTGGTTGAAGCGCATCGACGCGACGCGCGGCCGCATACAATGTGTACTGTGATTTTTTTTTATGAGGGTCATTTTGAACAATTTTTGTAATTTGTTAAATAATTTGATATGTTAAAATAAAAGCAGTTTTTGGATTATAGTTATTTTTAAGACTTTTCTTGCAGGACGAGCACAATTAAACAATAAACAATAAGTTCTTTTTTATTTTTTTTTGTTAAAAATAAGGCGTAAACAAAAAAACTTTAAGAGTTATAAATTCTTTAAAAGTGATGAGTTGCATTGAAAAAAATATTAAATCGTAAAAAATATGAAGAACAAAAAAGTTGTATGTAATAATGTAAACAGCATGTCCTCTGGAGCACCTTTGTACTAGAAGAAATTTCTTGAAATTTTTAAACAATGTAGTACACCTAATGTAGTTGTCAGAAAAAAATAAACAAATCATTCTCATCTGCCATTTTCGAGATATAGATTAAAACATTTTAAAAATCTAAAACTTTGACATGCTGTATCTTGGAAAGTATGTAATTTTTCATATAGATAAATTTAGTTAATTTGCTTGTTTTTTGTCTCAGGAATACACCATATCATTTTGGTGGTGTCTTTTTTAGACACCTTGTATATCTAGGCGGCCTTGACAATAACATCAACTTTGTATTTAATTATGACCAGTCGCGGCTCGTGGAACATGTTGATGGTAGAGCCACTTATACAATACCAGCCCCCCCCGCCGGCCCCTTGAAGAAACGAAGAACCATTTATCTTCCTAGACCAATCGAATATTTTGGCCAAAAAAATCAAAAATTAAGAACAAAACTAAAAAAAAACCTTGTCGAGCATTGCTTTTACACGTTTTCTGAGTTTATTAGTTGTCAACCATCCAATATGTAAATTACAAATAGAATTAATTATATTATTAACTGAAAATTATCGGAGAGATTTGTTACTGTTATGTATGTATGTATTCTTTTATATATTGACTACTTACACTGTAAGATTATTCACTAACTATATTTTTAAATTGTAGTATTGTAGTACATGTATTAATTTTTAAAGTTTACGACGACCTCATCCACTGCATATGTGTGTATGTATATGTATATATGAAAATGGTGGCTTCCGTGAAAATAAATATCATATGATATGATAAAAATCAAAAATCCTGGTTAAAAAAAAAACTGCAGACCAAAAAATTGAAAATACAAGCAAAAGAAAAATAATTTACCATTTGCAGCCCGAAAATAACTATTTTAAGCTTACATTAAGTTCCAACGAGAAATTCGAAAATAATAGCAAATATAAAAATTTAAAAAAATGAGAAAATTTAAAATATGGGATAAAATTAAAAATTAAGACCAAAAATCTAAAATTCGTACCCAAAAATCAAAGTGGTGGACCAAAAAAATCAAAATTTTTTACAAACTAATCGAAAATTTAAGTCCAAATAAAGAAAATTTCGGCCAAAAGACCAAAAATTGCAACCAAAATAATCGAAAATACAAAATATAGCCAAAAAAGTAAACATCTACAATAGGGCATAAAACGGTAAAATTTAGACGAAACATCGAAAACGAGCGTAAAGTTAAAAATGGTGATGTGGCCATCATGTTACTTTCTCCGACTTGATGGTATCATTTATATTTACGCTTTCATGGTTTATTCTAAATTTAAATCACATTTTAAATGTATATCGAGCGTTCAGTAGAATCGCATGAAACTGTCGTTTAAAACGTCAAAATTATGAAAGATGGAAAAATTATACTTCAAATTTAAAAACTCAATTTACTCAAAAACTAAAGGGAATTCCAAAAAAACTTATTCTTTATAAGTTGTTCATTTTAACATTCTCTACAATTATTATTAACATAAATTTGCTGCAACTACTATCGTTCTATAATTATGAACCAAAAATTTAAAAAATAATAATAATTTTTTTTCTCGAATAAAAATGATTTTATGAAAAATGCTTTCAAGCAAAAGATGTTCATTTCTTTGTTGTCTTCAAAGTTTGTTGAAATGTTTTTGTGATATTTTTCATATTTAAAAAAATATTGGCAAAAAACAAAAAAACAGTTAAGGTAAACGCCCACTTCCGGTGTACGAAATTTTACCAAAAGCTTTCCAGTTCTTCAGATTATCAAATGAGATCGATATTTAAAGTTTCATATCAATTGCTCTACAGACACAATTTTTTTTTCCCAGAAATTGTTGAAATGGCATCTAGGCACCCCAAAACGGATATTTCCGTAAAAAAAATTTTTGAAAAAAAAATCACGATCACAATACTTTCTCGTACTTCGTAACGGAGAAAGTAAAAATTGCAGACAAAAAATCGAACGTTTCTACAAACCAATCAAATATTTTGGCAAAAAAAAAAAAATGGAACAAAAAATCGAAAATACAAAAATCTAAAATATGGGCCAAAGAATCAAGAATCCTGATGTAAATATGAAAAAACTTAGGTAAAAGCAAAATAATTTACCACTTTCAGCCGCCAAAAATAAGTTTCAGACCAGAAATTCGAAAATAAAAGCAAAAAAAAAAAAAAACACGAAATAAAATCAATAATCCAAGTTAAAAAATCTGAAATATAGGATAAAAAATATACAAAAAATCTAAAATATACGATAAAAAATTGAGACTGAAAATAAAAATAGTGGACCAAGGAAAGAAAAATTATAACAGACAAATAAAAAAAAATAAAAAAAAATTTAGGGCAAAAGAGAAAAGAAAATCCATAATGTTCGTCTAAAAGTCGAAAATTTAGACAAAACATCGAAAACTCGGCCCTTAAGATAATAAATGCAGACTAAACGAAAAATCAACAATGGGGGCCAAAAAATCCAAAAATTTTAACAATAAAATCGAAAAGTTAGGTCAAAATAAAGAAAAATTGAGGTCAAAAGATTAAAAAATAATAAAAATGTGTAATGTTATCATATTAGGAAATTTTGGCCATTTAGTCGAAAATTAAGACAGTACATCGAAAACTCGGGCCTAAAGGTAATAAATGCAGACTAAAAAATCGAAAATTTCAACAAACAAAACTCGAAAATATCGGAAAAAATTGAAAATCTCGCATATAAATCAGTAATTCAGGTTATAGATATTTTAACCAAAATCAAATCAAAAATTTGGAACTAGAATTAAAAATTTGACCTGAAAAATAAAAAAAATTAAAAATTAAATCGAAAATTTAGGTCAAAAAAAAGAATACGCCAAATGATCACAAATTTATACAAAAAAAAATCAAAAATAGTCTTGATAATAAAAAATGGTGATGTGGCCATCATGTTACTTTCTCCGACTTGATGGTATCATAGCCATTTATATTTACGTTTTCATGGTTTATTTTTAATTGAAATCATATTTTAAATGTACATCGAACGTTTGGAGACTCGGATGAATCTTTAAAAAACTCAGTTTACTCAAAAACTAAAGAGATTTGGAAAAAACTTATTGTTTATAAGTTGTTCATTTTAGAATTCTCTACAATTATTATTAACATAAATTTACTGTAACTACTATTATCGTTTCATAATTATAAACCAAAAATGAAAAAAAATGTTTTTTTTTCGAATAACAATGATTTTATGGAAAATCTTTTCAAACAAAATAAGCTCATTTCTTAGTTGTCTTCAATATTTGTTTCAATATTTCAAAATTTTTTTGTGATATTTTTACTTTCTCCGTTACGAAGTACGAGAAAGTATTGTGATCGTGTTTTTTTTTCCAAAAAATTTTTTTACGGAAATATCCGTTTTGGGGTCCCTAGATGCTATTTCAACAATTTCTGGGAAACAAATTTTTGTGTTTGTGTGTGTGTGTGTGTGTGTGTGTGTGTGTATCTCAAAAACTAATAGAACTGAAAAGCTTTTGGTAAAATTTCGTACACCGGAAGTGGGTGTTTACCTTAACAGTTTTTTGTTTTTTGACAATATTTTCTTAAATATGAAAAATATCACAAAAACATTTAAACTAATATTGAAGACAACAAAGAAATGAACATCTTTTGCTTGAAAATATTTTTTATAAAATCATTGCAATTCGAGAAAAAAATGTATTAATGTTTATTTAATTTTTGGTTTATAATTATGAAACGATCACAGTTACAGCAAATTTATGTGAATAATAATTGTAGAGAATCCCAAAATGAACAACTTCTAAAGAATAAGTTTTCTTCGAAATCTCGTTAGTTTTTGTGTAAACCGAGTTTTTGAATTTGAAGTATAATTTTTGCATCTTTCACAATTTTGACGTTTTAAACGTCAGTTTCATGTGAGTCTAATAAACGCTCGATGTACATTTAAAATATGATTTCAATTGAAATAAACCATGAAAGCATAAATATAAATGATATTATGTTGTCGGAGAAAGTAACATGATGGCCACATCACCATTTTTTATATTTAGGAAAATATTGCCAAAAAACAAAAAAGAACAGTTAAGGTAAGCACTCACTTCCGGTGTACGAAATTTTACCAAAAGCTTTTCAGTTCTTCAGATTATCAAATAAGACGTATGTCTAAAGTTTCATATGAATTCCTCTATTAGTTTTTGATATACAGCGCGCACAGGCACACACACACACAGAGAGACACACACACATAGTCACTTTTTTTTTCCAGAAATTGTTGAAATGGCACCTAGGGACCCCAAAACGGGTATTTCCGTAAAAAAATCACGATCACAATACTTTCTCGTACTTCGTAATGGAGAAAGTAAAAATGCGGAATATTCTAGTAAGAAAATGGTTTAAATTAGTCTCAAAAATCCCTTTATTGTTCAAAATAATTTTCCAAATATTAATCATGGTGATGGTTGTGACCGTTACTACGTGGTAATTCATTATAAAATCACTGAATAAAACACTTACTATGTTTTTTACCACAATTTATTTGATGTATGTACAAATACTTCATATACATACATATCACGACTTAAGTTTCGACGTTTTACTGTCATTATCAAGTGAAACAATTAATGGAAGACGTTACATTTATATCGGTACGAAAATAGGGTGAGGGTAACAAAATGGTTTACAGTGAACAGGTGCAAAAACATAATTAAGAGATTTATGTATGTATATGAAATATTTGTACATACATCAAATAAATTGTGGTAAAAAACATAGTAAGTGTTTTATTCAGTGATTTCCAAATATTTTTTAAAATTTTTGCTTTAATCGTCTAAAAACAAAAAAGTGAAGCTAATTTGAACAAGAATTCAAATGAAACGATTAACTTTGTTGGGATCATCTTATTGTTTCACCTTTTGTGCCGGCAGTTTCGACAACTTTAGATTTAGTGGATACATTTTAAATAATTCAAATAAAACAATTCACTTGGTTAGTATGACTCTCAGTAGCGGCTCGTGGAACATGTTGATGGTACTTTTACAATATGGTAAGGCCCACGCCTTCTTTTTTGAAAGAAGAACGATTAATCTTCATAGTCCAAGGTTATTTTGAATTGCAAAGTAAAGGTTCATAATTTCAAACAAGCTGAAAATATGATTTATGTGTACTTTCGATTTATAGTGCGTTTACATTTTGTTCCAGACATGCACTAAATCTGTAACACCATTATTTTTCCACGTAACCTCACCATGAACTAAAACGAATTTTAAGAGTTAATTAAAAATTCTTGCAGAGCTCAAATCTTAAGGTAGTGCCATGGCTGCTTGGCTCTGTATAACGAGCCGCCCCTGATTATGACAGCGTTTGTCATATAACATTCATGTGTGTTTTTGCTTTTTTAACATACAAAACGGCTGCGAAAAAATATTGTACGTAACACGTTCCAAAAGTGATTTTACGGGACTCGCAGGATTGCGAAAATGATAAGTAAAATGTGTCAATGCACTCAGTTGAATTATAAAGTGCAATTTATGACAATACACATTGTTCGTTTGGTCTGTGATTTATACAATGGAATTGTTGTAGGCTAACTAACACTATTCAAAAAAGTATAAATTGTATATATGTATGTACCACCGTATTACGGTGAAAACTCGAAGATCATACACAACTCACCACTCGCACCAGTTTTTTTTTTTTGATAATTGACTTTGGATTTGTAATCAATGACCTCAATAATTCTTATACATACAGTGCGAGTCTCTAACTTGGAATAAATTCAGTAAATCAAACAAAGTTTATTTTTCGGAAATATGCTCGGACACGTCGATTAGTATTTTAAATGGCGCTCTTTTTGTTGTAATAAAATTTTATACAGCGTGTCCCAAATTTGAGATTTGACGTCATCGACTATTTTTTTTAATAGCAACCCTAATTTTGTTATCACTATTTTTTAAGAGTATATCAAGTTACACATGTGTGCCAAATTTCAAATTTTTATTTCCTGTCATTTAGAAGATATTTAACAAACAGTATCAAATTTGAAAAATGAATTCAACTTAATAGTCTTTCTTCAATAAATGCTCAAAATGTTGTCCATTTTCTAACTGACAATACCCTAAACGGAACTGAAACTCGTTTTGAACATTTCTAATTACTTCGGGGGAAATTAGTCTACACTCCTGTCTTATTCGTTCTTTCAACTCCTCAAGATTTGGCGGTTTGGTCTTAAAAACTTTGCTTCTCAAGTACCCCCATAAGAAAAAGTCCATAGGTGTTAAATCCGGAGACTCGGAATTAGCTCTTCCTCCAAGAATTGTAAATATCCCGCTCCATTGAGATTATTTGGAAAGAAAATTGGTCCTAAAATTCGATCACCAACAATCCCTGCCCAAACATTAACTTTTTCTGGACATTGAGTGTGGCCTTCCCTCATCCAGTGTGGGTTCTTGTCTGCCCAATAACGGCAATTTTGACGATTTACCTCACCATTTAACATAAACGTTGATTCATCGGAAAACAATATATTTTCTATTTTTAGAACATTTCTATCTAGTAGATCCATAATTTTTTCGCAAAACTGAAGTCTTCTATCCGGATCATCTTCGGTGAGTTCCTGGAGGATTGTCATTTTATAAGGATGAAATGTTTGCTCTCTAAGGATTCTTGACACTGAAGACTGGCTAATTTTGAGTTCCCAAGCCATCTGCCTAGAGGAGACATGATGATTTTCCTGAACAGAGAGAAGTACATCAATTTTGACCTCTTCACTCAGCGCATTCTGACGATGATTATTCGTTTTTCTTAAATGCCCATTTTCCCGAAACTGACTTTCAATCTTGCTTACGGTACTTTGAGATATGGCTGGTAAGTCAGGATACTTCTCTCTAAATAAATAAATAACTTCATTTTGTGTTCTTGTCCTATCTCCATAGCCAATCATCATTAAAATTTCGATTTTGTGGGTTTCAGTTAAGTACGGCATGTTAGTATAATTTTTCGACCAACGGTGAACAACAGTCAACACAACAATGGAACGACTAATACTCTCCTCACTCGAATATGCGTGGAATGCGATGCTACACTTCTTACTTGTTTTTATAACTAAACGTCAAAATGATAAACGTCAGTTTGAAAAAAAAATGACAAACCACCACGTTTTGGCATTCCACTTTTAAAATGCATAAAAATTCGATTAAGGTGACTTGATTTCTTCATTCTACAAATTTGATAATGTTTGTTAAATATCTTCTAAATGACAGGGGAAAAAAAATTGAAATTTGGCACACATGTGTAACTTGATATACTCTTTAAGAATAGTGATAAAAAAATTAGGGTTGCTATTAAAAAAAATAGTCAATGACGTCATATCTCAAATTTGGGACACGCTGTATAAAATTTTATTACATCATAAAGAGCGCAATTTAAAATACTAATCGATGTGTCTGAGCATATTTCCGAGGAATAAACATTCTTTGATTTACTGAATTTATTCCAAGTTGGAGACTCGCACTGTATAGCAGTTTCTACTCGAATCAAAGTTAATTTGGGATTTTTGTGCGTCTGGACCATAGTGCACGGCCATATTTCAACATATAATTCTCAGCGTATAAATCTAAACAAATTCTCACGACTCGAGTTTCAACTCGATTTACTTGATATTGAATTTAACCATTATCAAATAACACGGAACTTACGGTTAAAACAATGCATTTTGCAATTCAGTTTTACTAATTAATTGTTGTCTTGAAAATTGTACCCTAAAGAGAACTACAACACTGCTTGTCACATCATTCCACATTTAGAAAGGCGAAAAACCTGAAATGTATTCAAGAAATATAATACTGCCGACAAATTGAAAGGAGGGGCCATATTCATCGTCTAAATCGAGCCGAGAATGTCAATTATTCATCCCAGCATGCACCCAGTGTAGCAAGTTAATAAAGATCACCTCACAGTAAATATCCCTCATTAAATTACGAAGAGGGCACCGAGGGGATAAATATTGAATGCTAATATTGTATAGTGTATCCTCTGCAGGGTGTTAATACTAATTTAATTAAATTCCAGTGGAAGTAGGGCGAGATATGTATGCGATTCAAACGTTTCAACAACAAAACATCACGCAATTTTCTATTCAAATCGCAATTAATTAATAGAAATCTATACATCCCGTATTTGAATAGAATACTGGATGTGTTTAATTAGTTGTAGTAAAATATTAATCTCTAATTAGCAAACAAAGATTTTCCGACCTCTTAAATAATTTATGCCAATAAAGACGTCTTTTATACAATTCTACAATCTTAAATTCAAGCGCGACACCAATACTTAGAAATCAAGGAAAATCATACAAAGTTGTTCCCACTCCTCTAGTTTTTGAAGGAAGAAAATTTGGAGATAATGTATGTCAGTCCTTTTTTTTCAATTCCGTGGCCAACTCCATCGACGAAAACCAATTGTCCCCTGTAATATTTCGGTTTATTAGAGTGGTTCTTATTTTCGAAGTATGTGAAAATCAACGGGACAACCCGGAAACTTGTTCGTATAGATAAAAAAGTAATAACTGTAAATTTTGAGCCATATCGAACATTGCTTAACCGGGCCCTATCCCTCTAAAATTTGAAAAAATCGTTTTTTTATTTTTTTTTATTTTGGTTCATCCTAATATTAAACGGTCCACCCTAATGGGCAAAATGAATATTTTATGGATAGAGGGCGTTAATATGTATCCAAAAAGTGTTTATTTGTTGAAATTGGACTAAAATTGACGAAGCTATGAATTTTTTAATGCCCCTCTATTCATTGAAATTGAAATTGCATTATAAGAAAGCCATGACTAAGTGAACCAGACGCTTCACTTCAATTGATAACCCCATCTTATTTTTATCTTTTGACATTTGGTAATATTAGTTTGATTCAGCGGTTTTAATCTGCTCCACAGCTCGCAAGAGAGATTCCGTACGTGCCCTTATGTGCGCAATGGAGTGGGTAATTTTCTTGGGGCCTGTGGCGCAAATTAACACCTGGTTTGATGTTTTGGGCGGCATTTTGTAACGATATTATAAAATTGCTTTCACAGTGAGTGGAAAAACCATATTTGCAGATGCAATTTATTTGATCGGAATCCGCATAGCCAAATACTAATTAAAATGAATTTACGCTTCAGTCAAACACTAGTTATGGAAGAATTGTCTGTTGATCAAAGACTCATATTCCGATTCAACGCAAACAACGTTGCATCGATAAAATGTTGTTAACGCATAAAGGATGGCAAAATCTTAGTAAGCACTTTTCTCGAGAAACTGCAGCACATATAAATAAACAAAAATAATTTGTTAAAAGTTTCAATGATTTGTTCGATTTTGCTTCTGAAAATGCACTGCAAACAATGACAATTGAAGAAGACAAACCATTTCTATTATTGCAGAGAAAGAATGGAAGATCAGGATCAATCAATGGCGTTGAAAGTTTCGTAGTGCAAGTGGAAAGTGACGTTTGAAGCGGTTAGAAGTAGAGAAGGAAGAGAAAATCTGATCAAGAAATTGCAGTCTCGTCCACTTCTGTCTCAATGGAAACAAGAAGCCAGCGATTCAAGCGAAAATGGTAATAACAGTCCAGCTGATTTGAATATTAATTCTACCTCAGATGTGGATCAGGACATAGAACCGCAACCACAACGAGGAAAAATTGCATTTATCAATAAAAGGATCTCATCTGCTTTGCACAAGTGTAAAATAAGTAATAGAATTGCCGTTCATCTTCTGATTACCATCGCTGAAGGATTAGGTCACAATGTAAACGATTTAATTATTATTACATATTATTCATCAGTGCGGGCTATGAAATTTGAACCCACCATTTGGCCCCAATGTCAGGATTATATTGCCGGCAGTGAGATTCTTAACAAAATTCTTGTTATGAATGATATTTTAGAATGAAAAGTCAAATTAATCGAAGAATGTAATATTATCCAATGACAAGGAACAAAAGAAGTTTTTATTATTAAACTTTGAAGAGCATCACAAGAGATTTTAATAAAAATGGCATTATCTAAATAAACACGAAATATCGAAATATACAAGTATGATGCAACTATGTCGACACAATATATAATTTCACCATTGGGGTGGACTGTTTTATTAATTTTAGGGGGGACCAAAACAAAATTTAGAAAAAAACGACTTTTTCAAATTTTAGAGGGCTAGGGCCCGGTTACGCAATGTTCGATATGGCTCAAAATTTACTGTTATTAGTTTTTTATCTATACGAACAAGTTTCCGGGTTGTCCCGTTGATTTTCACATACTTCGAAACTCCACCGTATGTGCTAAAACCACTCTAATATACCGGGTGACCCAGGGATCTGTAAAAGCCCCATAACTTATTTGCTATTTGAGATATTGACTTCTAGTTTTCTTGAACTGGTACCCACACTTATTCTACATATTTTAAAAATATATATGTTTTTGAACAGGGTGTCCCAATATACATAACAGAACAAAGTTATGTTTTTTTAAATGGAACACCCTATATTTTATACTTTATTTTCAATCCTCTTGAGAAGCTGATAAAAATAGTATAAAATAGTATGGGTCTATTATGGACGATTGGTTAGTTATGGGCAAATTTGTGGCAAAAACATGCACACATTGAAAACATTGCAGAAGCGTTCCTAGCAAAGATAGCATCATTATTTATACACTAAAAAATTTCCCACATCATAAAGAATAATACACTCTCTTTTATTCATAGTGCTATACAGGGTGTCAACATACGCAAAACAATGGAAAACTATTTTTTTTCAAATGGAACACCCTATATAAATTGCGACTAATCTATGGAATTTTTAATAAGCTTTTCAATGATATACAGTTTGTATAACAAAATATTAAAGATTCTTGAGATTTATCAATAAAAACATCTTTCTTTTGTCACCTTCTGCTGATTTGACGATTTTCAGCCAAAACTATGCATTTTCAGGAAAAATTCTAAGAGACCAAAGTTGTAGAGCGAAAAATTTCCGATCGATATAGGTCTTTCACCTTTTAAGATAATGCGTGCATTGCCCGCCAGAGCGCGTAAAATCGTGACCGTATATGCATTTTAGCGTTTTCTTTTCAAATTTTTTATTAATAAATTGCACTATACTTTATTTTCCGCACCTTCTAGCGGAAAAACGGGAAATTATAGGGAAATTAAAATGACCCGTATCGATTGAAAATGTTCCGCCCTACAACTCTTAATAGAAGCAATTTTTGCCAAAAATGCATAGTTTTCCCTAAAAATGCAAATTGAAAATGTATATATCAATTTTTGCGTTTTTCAATGGTTTTTGCATTTTTAGCGAAAACTATGCATTTTGGGCGAAAATTGCTTCTGTTAAGAGTTGTAGAGCAGAATATTTTCAATCGATGTAGGTCATTTAAATAATTCTATAATTACCCGTTTTTCTGCTAGAGGACGTGGAAAATAATTAATTAACAAAAAATTTGAGAAAAACGCTGAAATGCATATACAGTCACGATTTTGCGCACTCTGGCGGGCAATTCACGCATTATTGGAAAAGTCGAAACACCTATATCGATCGAAAATTTTCCGCTCTACAACTTTGGTTTCTTATTATTTTTTCAGAAAATGCATAGTTTTGACTGAAAATCAAAAAAATGAGCAGGAGGTGACAAAAGAAAAATGTTTTTAAGGATAAATCTCAAGAATCCTTAATATTTCATTCTACAAATTGTACATCATTGGAAAGCTTATTAAAAATGCCATAGATTGGTGGCAACTTATATAGGGTGTTCCATTTGAAAAAAATAGTTATCCATTGTTTTGCGTATGTTGACACCCTGTATAGCACTATGAATAAAAGAGAACCAAAGCCGATGTGTATTATTCTTTATGATGTGGGAAATTTTCTAGTGTATAAATAATGATGCTACCTTTGCTAGGAGCGCTTCTGCAATGTTTTCAATGTGTACATGTTTTTGCCACAAATTTGCCCATAACTAACCAACCGTCCATAATAGACCCATACTATCTTATACTATTTTTATCAGCTTCTCAAGAGGGTTGAAAATAAAGTATAAAATATAGGGTGTTCCATTTAGAAAAACATAACTTTGTTCCGTTATGTATATTGGGACACCCTGTACAAAAACATACATATTTTTAAAATATGTAGAATAAGTGTGGGTACCATTTCAAGAAAACTAGAAGTCGATATCTCAAATAGCAAACAAGTTACGGGGCTTTTACAGATCCCTGGGTCACCCTGTACATATATATATATACATATATATATATATATATATATATATATATATATATACCGAGTGTTTGGGATAAGGGGCGAACATAGGGATTTAACATGTAAAATTAAATATGTGTAATTATTTGCTCCCCTATTCATTTTAGAGAAAAATCGTAAAGGAATATTTTTTAGAGAATTAAAAACTGTAAATGTATCATCCATTTAATTTACGTTTGTACCAGCATACACCTCAGAAATAATAAAAATAAGTTTAACAATTTACCATTTAATAAAAACCCTTGCCATGACTTTGACAAATGTCATGTTTCATGTTATAGTGAAAATAATAATATTGCAAGTCAGATATCAATTCTAGTTATTACGATGAACAATAATCTGAGTTATTCCAATGAAGAGAGGGTGTTCATTATTAAAACATTTTACAGTGGCGTCAGTTTACGCAGAGTTCGTGACTTATTTTCGGTTACATTTAACAATCGACCAATTCCGTCTGTATCAACAATTTCCAAATTTGTGAAAAAGTTCGAAAATACAGCAAGTGTAGCGGCAGATGATTCAAAAGGTATTTCAATAGTCCAATTTTAACAAATATTATTTCAAAAACATTAACATTGCAGGCAAACGGAAGAGAAGAAGCAACGATTAATTGGAAGAAAGAGTTTTGGGGTTGATAAATGCTGATCCAACAACTAGCATACGATGCATTGCTCGTGAGTGCAGCGTGTCTACATTCTCAGTGTATAAGATTCTGAATAAGCATGGGTATTATCCCTACAAACATCAATGCCATCAGGAGATATTGCTAGTGGATGAAGAAAGCAGGCGTGTATTCTGCGAGATAATGCAGGATCGATCAAACATAGACAGAAACTTTTTGCAGTCTATCTGTTTTACGGATGAATGCACGTTCACACTTAACAACGAGCCCAACACTCAGAACACGCGATACTGGACCCAAGAAAATCCGCGGATATGCCTTAGAACTAGAACCCAGTTCCCGCAAAAAATCAATATTTGGGCTGGTATTTTTAAAAATAATTTTATTGGGCCGTTTGAAATATGTGGAAATTTAAATTCGAATTCTTATTTAGACCTTTTAATCAACCAGGTTGGCCCTGCGTTAGAAGAAGTTGCACGTGACAATCAGGAGATATGGTATCAGCATGATGGATGTCCAGTCCATTATGGTTTAAATGTAAGGGAATATTTAAATGCTAATTTTCCCAATTGCTGGATTGGTCGCGGTGGCACTATCAACTGGCCACCAAGATCTCCTGATTTAGCACCATGTGATTTCTTTTTGTGGGGTCACTTGAAAAACAAAATTTACAAAAAACACCATCCAAATATTGAATCTTTGCGGGAAGCAATTTTTGCGGAATGCACATTGATTACAGATAGGCAGTTGGCTAATGTTAGACATGCATTTTATAACCGATTGGGTTATTGTTTACACCAGAACGGAGAACTTTTTGAGTACTTGCTCTAAAATTTCCCGTTGACCGTTGGTTACGGTAAAACCAAAAATATATCACGAACTGTGTGTAATCTGACACCACTTTAATTCAATTCATCGTTGCTTTTTCTGTTCCGTTTGCCTTTAATTTTAATATGTTTGAAATAATATTTGTTGAAATTGGACTATTGAAATACCTTTTGAATCATCTGCCGCTACACTTGCTGTATTTTCGAACTTTTTCACAAATTTGGAAATTGTTGATACAGACGGAATTGGTCGATTGTTAAATGTAACCGAAAATAAGTCACGAATTCTGTGTAAACTGACGCCACTGTAAATATTTTGATAATAAATAATACCCTCTCTCCATTGGAATAACTCATATTATTGTTCATAGTAATAACAATGCGTGAATTGATATTTGGACGTGGATGGAACTGCGGGTTAAGGAGATTGAATGATTCGGAAAATTGGCGTCGGCTACGAGGCCATCTGCCATAATCATTGTATTGTAATATATCAGAAATTAAATGAATAACTGAATAATGAAAGACAAATGCAATGTCCATGGTCCCGAGCGAATATTCCGCGACCCCGAAATCGTTCGCCCGGGCTGGGATTTGAACCCTCGCGGCACGCGGTGCAACCGCCATAAGCGCTCGCTTGTACCCACTACACCAAAATTATTCTCACCATAACATGACATTTGTCAAAGTCATGGCAAGGGTTTTTATTAAATGGTAAATTGTTAAACTTATTTTTATTATTTCTGAGGTGTATGCTGGTACAAACGTAAATTAAATGGATGATACATTTACAATTTTTAATTCTCTAAAAAATATTCCTTTACGATTTTTCTCTAAAATGAATAGGGGAGCAAATAATTACACATATTTAATTTTACATGTTAAATCCCTATGTTCGCCCCTTATCCCAAACACTCGGTATATAGCTGTCGTAACAGTATGACGTTTTTGCATCCGTCATGCACATTAATTTGATGCCATACTTCGCGGGTTTATTTGGCATGTACATTTTGAATATGCATCGGCCTCTAAAACTAACCAGCATTTCATCCACACACAAATACAGTCCAGGATTATATAATTTCTAGCAATTTTTAATAAATTTTTCAAAAATATTCGAGATAGCTGCAGACCGATCTTGATTTCTTCTTTTTTTCTCTCGTACCGGGATCGTCAAAGAAGACATTGCAAAACTTTTCAAATCGTTTAGAAGACATGGTTGCCCTAAAGATGGATCGACCAGTGGAGTCATTTGAAAATAAAGACATCATATTTTCATGTCCTGATTTAAATATTGATGTAAGCATCAGTAAAGCAAGAAATGCTAAGATTTCAACTGGATCTGTGTCCTTATAGTCAGGACTGGGCACATTTTCATGAGCTGATCTTATCATGAACAATTTATGATTGGTCCAAGTTACAATTTCTCCAATTATAGCATCATCAAATAATAATGAAGATATCATCTTCCTCGGGGCTATCTCCTAAATCTTTAACATGTGCTAAAAGGGTGGATCGTTGTTGGATAATATTATCCTGGGCAGTCTTTTTCGGCTCTTTCGCACTCCACAAAAATCCATTTTTGGAAATGGATTTTACCTCGATAACTTGCTGTAGACGCTGTATCGAGAGCAGCCTCATCTTCTGTATCGGATGCGCATTGTTCCGACAACGAATCGAAATCCAACTCTTCAATTGCATTTTCTTCTTCCGTTTCTGCTGCTTCATCTTCGGGACCTAATACGTCTCCTTCGTCCAATTCCAATTCATATAACCACCGTAAAACAGTTTCTTCAAAGTTATCGTCGGTAGCTTTAACACCTTTTGACGTGCTTGGTTCAATATTTATATTCTGTAATTGACACAAAGTGAATCAGAGGACTAAAATAAATATACAACTGACTATTTCCCTTACATTATCCACATGTGCAAATTATGGGTATAATACTAACCTGATTGGTTGATTTGATATTGTCACGAATTGTCACAACCAACAAAAGATATGATTGCTGTTTGCAAAGTAGTATTTCGTTTGAGAAATAGTCCCCCGAATACCCCTTCTCCCAATAATTGTCTCATATTTTTTTTTCGTGCGTTGTACGCACTCGAAAAAATTAAATTATCGACAATTTCACATGCACTCGGGATATTACTCATAATAATATAATAATATCAATTATGTAATAAAAAATCAATCAATTAAAACACACACTTTTCACTATAAAATAGTCTTATAAAATTATTCCGAACTGTATAAATGATTATCAGGGTGAGAACTAACCAAACACTGAACATAAACAACACTATAAGCGACTAACGGTCTATGGAACTGCTGCGTCAACAAACACTACACGCGACTACCGGTCTCAGAAACAGACTGACCATTAGAAAACAATTAAATGGTTACAAACCCGCGGGCAGAGGGGCTCGTAATGGCACCTACTGATGGGCAATTCAATAGAGTACAGGTAGGCCGTAGGTCCAAATGTAATTCCTCGAACAAAAGGTTATAATGAAAGTTGAAATATCGGTGACGGTCTGTGAGACCGACATCGCGAGTTAGGGGTTAAAATAATTATTTATAAGTTCTACGAAAGTAAAGTCTCCCCTCAACTCAAGGCACTAATTTACCTAATTTAACTCTGGTATAACGCGCCAGTGATTCTCAACTAAGTTGTATGTTATAAGATGTATTGTAATGTTGAATTCATAATTTTCCAGCAAATGCATAACATGTAGATAAGAGATATCCGAGGCAGTCTTTTGCGGTTACATAGACACAATTAACTGCCTACAAAAGTAATTGTACAAAGACGTCGAGATAAGGAGGACTGGCATTCAGCATGATAATATAAAGTAAATGCATAAAGACGTAGCGGCCTTTTATCCTTTTAATTACTACTTGTACGGAAGAAGGGTCGGGAGACAAATATCTTGGCGGTTTGCAGTGGAATAATGGCGGAGGGGCGAGATGAATTTTGTACGTTTGAGTGTCGGTGCTGAGGAAGACGCAAAATATATTTATATATACCGGGTGTTTCAGATCACCCGTACACTCCAAATATCTCGCGTAATACAAATGAAATGTAAACAACCCCCTCTCCCCCCCTGAGGCGGGGTGCGGGTAACTTTGAAATCTTAAATAGGTACCCCTATTTTTTTATTGCAGATTTGGAAATATTCGAAATATTTTTTTTCTACACTACAAAATAATAATAATGTCGGAAGGAATATAAAAACAATGAATTACGAAAATAATTAAGTTCGATATTTCTAAAATTCGCTCAAGTCATATGAAGAAGAAAAAATGTAATTACTAATTTAATTAAAGAATACGCAGACATATTTCATATGGAAAATAAAGGGTAAACATTTACAAATAAAATTAAACATTCTATAAAAACATCTGACGAATTACCAATATATGCGAGGTCTTATAAGGTACCCTCACATACATGCATATATAATCAATTTAAAGATATGCTTGACCAGAATATAATTAGACCCTCAACAGCCCCTGGTCATCGCCAATTTGGGTAGTCCCCAAAAAGTTAGATGCGTCTGGAAAACGCAAATGGCGCGTCGTGATAGACTATCGTAAACTCAACTAAAAAACCATCGGTGATCGATATCCCTTGCCTATTATAAATGACTTGCTTGATAAACCGGGCAGTTCACAATATTTCACCACACTGGACTTAGCCTCTGGCTTTCATCAAGTTGAAATTTCAGAAAATGATAAAAAACGGCATTTAATACAGAGAACGGGTGCTATGAATTTTTGCGGATGCCCTTTGGTTTGAAAAACGCCCCCGCTACGTTCCAACGCGTAATGGACAACATTTTAAGGGGAATACAAAATGAAAAGTGTCTTGTATACATGGATGACATCATCATATTTAGTACACGATTACAAGAACACGTAGATCGGTTAAAAGAGGTATTCAAACGTCTTAGAGAGTCAAATTTAAAAATCCAACTAGATAAGTCGGAGTTCCTGCGAAAAGAAGTCGCGTATTGAGGGTACGTCGTTACCCCAGAAGGAGTAAAACCGAACCCAGAAAAAATTAAAGCAATACAAAATTTTACAATTCCGAAAACGGTTAAACAAATTAAGCTATTCCTTGGTTTACTCAGGTACTACCGGAAATTAATTAAGGATTTCGCCAAATTAACAAAACCCTTAATGAAAATATTAAAAAGATATGCAATTATTAACGTTAATGATCCCGATTATAAAGAATGCTTTAACCTATGTAAAAATGTTTTAACAAATGAACCTCTTCTGCAATACCCCGATTTTAACAAACGATTTATTTTAACGACGGATGCCAGTAACTTCGCAGTTGGCGCACTTTTATCGCAAGGCAAGATTGGATCAGACCCACCAATAGCTTACGCAAGTCGTACTCTAAATAATTAGGAAATTAACTATTCCACAATAGAAAAGCACCTCCTCGCCATTATATGGGCAGTTAAATACCTCCGACGATATTTATTCGGAAGGACATTTCAAATAGTAAGTGATCATAAGCCACTTTAATGGCTTATGTCGATAAAAGAGCCTAACTCTAAATTAGTAAGGTGGAGACTCAAACTTTCCGAGTACGATTACACGATAGTATACAAAAAAGGCGTTATGAATAAAAATGCAGATTTCTTGTCACGTATTGATGTAAATATGAATGATGAAAATGATGATATAGTTTATGAAAGAGAATTTCATAATAAGGTATTTGAACCCGCGAATGTAAGTGATGAAATCGAAACTATGATCGCTGAAATCGGAGAGTCCGGTATTAATTTAGATATTGACGATATAATAGGTAGCGACAATAATACAATTCATTCAAATATTGAGAATCCCGTGTTAAATATCCCCATATTAGAGGAAGCTGTTAATTAAGGAAGTAACCAAATAATAATTTCAGAAGTAAATGTACCTGTAACGAGACAATTGTTCAATAAAAAGAAACAACTGATAGCTGTACAATTTTCAAAACAAAATGTTGAGCTAGATGTCGTAAACTTTATTAAAGAATACGTAGTACCAATCGTCAGATATTACCTTTATTTTGAAAATCCGATACACGAAAAGTTCGTAATGGTGGGTTCACACGCTCAGTTTGGCTTGCACAAACTGGCTTACGCAAGCCAACTGTGCAAATTAACTGAATAAAATGAAACCGTTCACACGTTCAGTTGGCTTGGGCAAATGTGAAGTGAGTTAGTAGTTTTGCTGGTGTTATAAATTATTATAAAAATTATTAATTATAATAATAAGCTTAATAATAAATTATATATTAATAAAAATATTAATTTATTATTAATAAATTATGGATAAGTCAGACGAAGAACTAATTATTGCAACGGCTGCGGTTTGTATTATAAAAAAAATGAAATTGAAGCCGAAAAAAAAATGGTCTAAACAATGGTTACTAAAAAGGGCTATGCTTTCTCACACCAATTTAATAGCTGAATTACGCAGTCAGCCTGACGATTTTCGTAACTATTTGCGAATGAAGGAAGCCACATACGAGCATTTGCTAAATTTAATTAAACCAATGATTTTAAGAGCAGACACTGTTATGCGACATGCAATTACCCCCCACGAACGGCTATCAGCAACACTGAGATTTTTGGCAACAGGGAGAAGTTATGAAGATTTAAAATTTTCCACAGTTATTTCCAAATCTGCCCTCAGTGATATAATTCCAGAGACATGTGACGCAATTTATAAGGCATTAAAAGACATATTTCTAAAGGTAAGTTTATTAAATGTTAATAAAAAATATAAACGAAAATGAAAAATATTAAATATAATATATATAAGATATTCTCCAAACAAAGAACACATTAATGTGGAATTATTAAAACGTAATAATATATAGGTCAAAAAAGTTATGATTCATCACCATCATTGAAATTTTGAAGCAATTGTGAAGCCGTTTTAATGCTGGATGGCAGCGAGTTTTCCTTTGGTTGGTTATCAGTAGGTGCTGGTTGACATATGCGCTGAATTTTTATTGGTGTCTGAGTGTTGATTGGTTGTTGAGTGTTGAATGATTGCTGAGTATTGACTGGTGGATGAGTATTAATTGGTGCATAAGTGTTGAATGATTGCTGAGTGTAGATTTGTGGCTGATTGTTGAATGATTGCTGAGTATTGACAGATTGCCGAGTGTAGAATGGAGGCTGATTGCTCACTGTATAAAGGTCCTCTAGACTTTGTACAAAACAATTGCGATTTAAATTTCCTAACTGTGCCTCATAGAATACATCGTTTATTATTTTTTCTGCATGTACAGCTTGTTGTGGATCGAGGTCCCTCAATTTAGATGCCCATGCTTTTCCAATATCGGTAAATTTATCTGCAATATTGCTAGATGGTCGTGTCAAATGTCTTCCAATCGCGTCTAACACATCGTCGCATTTGTTATTGCGTTTTTTGATGATTTTGATAGCCGTAGAGATGCTTCTGAGGCAGATGAATAAGGTGTGAGCGGCAAAGAGGTTCCGGGAGATTCTGGCAGCTCATAGGTTGTTTCATTGTCAGAAACCTAAAAGAAACAAAAAAACAATTATATTATGTGCATAAATTTTATAGCCTTCTTCACTTTCTTATATAATTATTTATCAATATCGGCTTCGAACGCCTGATGATTAAAACAAAAAAAAAGTAAAAGAAAGAAAATAAAAGTTAGGAATTTAAAAAAATATATATAATAATTTGGTTTCAGTTTCCCACTACCGTACCTGAATGGAAGAAAATTTCAAAAGATTTTGAAGATAAATGGAATTTTCCCCATTGCTTGGGAGCGGTTGATGCAAAGCATGTGCAGATTATACCACCTATTCACAGTGGATCCTACTATTTCAATTACAAGAAAACCCACAGTGTTGTTCTGATGGCAATTGCCAATGCTAACTACGAATTTATAATGTGTGATATTGGAACCAACGGTCGAGTATCTGATGGTGGAGTAATTGACAACACCACATTTATGAAAAAGTTGCTTGAAAATAAATTGAATTTGCCAAATGCAGAACCAGTTATTCAAGGTAAAACACCATTAAATTATGTCTTTGTCGGAGATGAAGCATTTGCTTTGAGGCCAGATTTTTTAAAACCATATAATCAAAGAGAGCTTGATTATGAAAACGAATTTTTAATTATCGTTTGTCTAGGGCCAGAAGGATAATAGAGAATGCATTTGGAATATTAGCTAACCGTTTTAGAATTTTTCATACTGCAATAAATTTAAAAGTTAATACTATTGACAAGATAGTTTTGGCTTGTTGTGCACTTCACAATTTCTTGCGAAGGAATTGTTCAGATACCTATACGTCAAGTGACGTTTTTGATATTGAAGATACTACTGACGGTACAATTACTCCTGGTTTACGAACAGACCCAAGCAATCTGTTAAATCTTCAAAATGGCCATAACCGGAATCACACCGCAGATGCAAAAGAAGAAAGAGAGAAATTTAAAATATATTTCAACAATTCTGGAAAAGTAGATTGGCAGCACGAAATGGTTTCTAAGTAGTCATTCACTGTACTAGGGGTCTGCACGGGCCTAACTTTACAAACCCGACCTGATGCAGATCTCTATGAATCTATAAAATAGACATTTTATACTTAATTTATAATAAATAATTGTAATTCTTTATTTAAATATAAAAAAATAATCGGTAAAATACAGTATAACTGCTTACTCCCTTTTCACTACAATCTTACGATGGGAAAACGTGATGGGAAAAGGGGCTCAATATTATTTTGTTTTTAATTGTTTTTTTTTTTTTAATTTTGGACTTAATTTTGATATTTTAAAAAAGTCGATAAATTAATTTCAATTACCTGCACTTCATCCATGTTTGATTTTGTACTCCTTGGCGTTTCTTGATCCTTTAAAAAAAATAATTGTTCGTAGTACCACAAATGAGGAACATATATATCTTCCTCTCCGGCACCTGATTTAACACTTTCCTTAATTCTTTCCTGTATGCGGTACGTAGAGAATTTATTTTTTTTTGTTACACTTTCCCTGTTGGCATTCGGGTCCACTGTTTTTAATTTTGCGATTAAAATATCATACGCATTCGATTTTATATTCCGGTCGCTGTATTCTTTGGATTTTATTTTCCATAAACACGGCAACGATTTATATTGTTCAATAAATTCGAGGATAAATTGTTTTTCTGACGACATATTCACTATAAAGATAAACACGAAACTATCAATGTCTATTAATAAGTGATAAAGTCCGGGGGAACAGGTGGCAGAACGTCACTAATCGGCGATGCGCATGCCTAAGGCTGGAACTGAGGTTGGAGCATCGTTCACACGCTCATGCCAATACACCAACCTCAAGCCGATTTTCTGGCGAAGACAGATTTCGTCAAGCCAAACTTTTTGGCTTGCGCAAACTTCATGCCATTATTCACACGTTCAGTTTGGATTGCACAAATTGGCATGTACAAGCCAATTTGCGCAAATGGCTTGAGCGTGTGAACCGGCCTTAACAGTCATGCAAAAATATTTTAAAAATTCTGCAATTAACTTAACTAAATGCACAAAAATACTTACGGACATTGAAAGCGATGAAGAAATAAACGATACAATTCAAACTTATCATGAAGGGAAGTCTAATCACCGCGGAATAGACGAAATTTGAATAATGCAGATATGATGATGGGCGTTGGGGATGGTGATGAGTAAAATCTACTGGATGGAGGGCCCCAATCCCCGCCCACGCAAAGCAAGCATCGTCTTTATTTTGCACGTTGACCCGTGACTTCTTCTTCCTAATTGCAGCTGGAAGTTCACTCCACATATTGGCGAATACTTGTTATTATTGACCTCTAGGTGCGATACCTTTAGGAGGGTCCATCCGCTGCCTCGCTCTTAAAGAAAAACACCACTTACTATTTTAAATTTATAAAAGATTTTACTACTTACTTGACACTCTTCGCTCTTTGTTTTGATGGTAGAACAAAGTTTAAGGTACAATTCCTTCAAATCAGATGCCACCGTCACCACCTGGTATCTAGTGTTGAACGACTTTAACTCGGGCTGACCCGCTATAATTCCTCCGACCAGGCATTCAAATGTTCCATCACAGTTTATCAAAAATTATGGAGTATTCATTTTTGATCAAGTGGTGATGAAATTCTATAGGATGCCATGCGATATATAAAAGCTGATTCGATCCTCATAATTCCATCTTCTAAGGGCTCTTAATTGTTGTTGTGATCAGACAAGTCCAGCTAGTAGATGCTGACTAGCAAAAACCTCCTCACATATATCACATTTTACATGCATCGATGATGTGGGAATCACATCCATCCTTGATTTCTTAGACGGGGGAGAAGTAGAACACATATGAACGCATATGCCGGATGAGCTGCGCACCATCTTCACATGTTCACAGAAAAGGGGGTGTTGATGGCATATTTTAATATGCCTGTTTCTATGATCCTTCCTGGATGATGGTTTCCCACAACTATTTCACCAAAAAATGTTTAATATTTGAAAATTAGATAGTATTGTGAAACAAAATTAAAATCAGCATGAAAACCTGTTTGTGTGTGCCCTGATACAGAATTCCCTAATATCACACAGGGCTACGAATAGCTTTCTAATACAGACATTACAGGTCCTAATGATAATTGCATTACTGGAAAGTGTAATTAAGATCCCAAAATATTGGAAAATGTTCAAGTGATACTTTCCCTAACAATTTTAGAATGCATATTAATTGAATTACTTAATAATTGCACCAAATTTCATCATCGATATTTATACCACAATTCACATCGTAAATTAAATTAGTATATTATCAGGGCCGCGCCAAGGTATGTTGCCGCCGGGATGCGAGGCAAAAGTTGCCGCCCTCTTTCAATGTAAAATGAAATTTTAAATAAATTGTTTGCAAATTGTAAAAAACCAATAAGATTTGGTGGGCGCAAAGCTAAGAGGGCTCTTAGCATCGATGCTTCGGGCTAATGACCGGCGCCTCTTAAAGACTGCCGCCCCCAAGACCTGCCGCCTGGGTGGTGGGCACCCCTAACACCCCCGCTTGGCGCGGCCCTGATAATTATAATCTAGATAATTGCATTATCTTTTCTAGTGTCACATTCCATCTTTATTGTAAATATCATCGCATTGCAATAACGCATATTAATGAAATAATTTTATTTTTCGGAAACGATAACTTGACTAAATTGCACTAAGCAACATATTCTTTGTGTAAACAACCTTGTAAGTCACTCGGTAAGTTATACAGGGTGTTTGTTTCTGGCGTCTTATGTATCTTATATATTCTCTACTAAACATGCAGTGGCAATAAATGTACATAATTTTTTTTTAAATTTCTCTCTTTCATAATTAATTCGATCCTGCAAAACCCTTGATGTACATTTCAAGTATCATTTAAAATGAAAATAAACCATGAAGGTATAAATATAAGTGTTAAAAGTGTCTTCGCGGTCGTTTCGCAAACTCAGTACTCTTTACCACTTTTAACACATCATAAATAACTATAATATCTTAAAATCGGAGACAGTTACAGTCCGCGCCTTATAGCATGGCGAGAAGCCGCGCAGCTCGAATAGTCCGGAGTGCGATATTTAGCGCCGATCGACACATTTTTGTGCGGCGCTCAGTAGCGTAACACAGATATTTCTTTAGCCCTTTTGTTGTATGGAAATCACCTATAATAAAAGTAATAAAAATAACATATATCTTACAATACATTTAATAAAATATTATAGGCATCTAATTTTTAATTTTTAATAAAACACAAGATTAAAAAAAAAATATGAAAAATCGTAAATTAAATTAAATATAAACAAAAATGTATATATAGCACAATACTCACTTATATTGCCCTAATCGTCACTCAAACCGTCGTCGTTATAGTCGTCATCGTCGTCGTCGCCCGAATCTGCATTTAATCTAATAACAAGCTCCTCGGTGCGGACATCAACCATGATTTCATTTGCCAGGTAATCACTTTCAATTTTGATGACACGGTCCACCTCTTTCTCCAGTTTTCTGCGGTAATTGCCACAAATTCTTCTTCGGCCAATTTCCACACATCTTGTATTTTGAACGTGGTGTTTCGTTTTGTTACATTTTGTCTCACTGTTTAATTAGTTCAATTGGATTCAGATCTGGATGGTAGGGTGCAAGTCTTAAAATAGCATGTCTATACTGTTGAAACAATGTATCAAATTTTTAGCCTTTATTATTAAATTAAGATGGCCGCTAGTAATGCAGTCACAATTAATAATAATATTTGTAAAGTTTGTAAAGAGCAAATAATTTCCACCGATGTGAGTGTACAGTGCTACGGTCTGTGTAATGGTCCTGTGCATGGGATTTGTACAGGCCTCAGGGACAACGAGCTAAGGCTACTTAATGGAAAGAAAAACATTGTGTGGTTATGTCAAGCATGCATTGAATTTCGCCAAGAAGGTCAGTCAATATGCTCCTTACTAGCAAAAATTAGCGCTACATTAACTGAACATAGTTGTCTAATAAGGGACAATCGATCAGATCTAACCAATCTATGTAATAAGATAGCGATAAATAACAACAAAGTAGTGCCTCAAACCCAAAGTCACGAGGGCGCCATCTATAGTCAAGTAGTACAAACGATGATTGAAAATTATAAACAAAATAAAGAAGGCGGTGATAGTAAAATTCACAAAGGAGTGAAACCAAAATCAAGTGTTGACGCCAAACTAAATGAACGGCTCTCATCCAAAACAAAAACGATCATTAACTCGAGCGATAAGGAAGACACCGAAATTATGGGAAAAAATGAACCTGATACTAAAGATGATTTCACGGAAATAATGCCAAGAAGAAATAAAACCAGGACCCGCAAATCGAAATCTAATATAATAATCGGCAAGAAAGATGATCCCCAAATTAAAGCAATTGAAAAAAGAGCATGGTTCCACGTTGCACGCTATCCACCCGACATGACTGCGGAAGAACTTAAGAACGTGTTAACAACAAGATTTAAAATAAATATATCCTGTGAGAAAATAATTCCAAGATATGCAAACCCATCGTTCAGCAGCTTTAAAATTGGTGCACCATTCTCATCGATAACAACTCTACAAGATCCGGATTCGTGGGAAATGGGAATTGCTGTATCAAGATATAATTTTTTCATAGAACGAAGACACCCTCAAGAAATACCTTAAATACTAACCAACCTAAGCAATTTAAAGTATTACATCACAATGTTCAGAGCTTAACGAACACTATAAATGAATTAAACGCATTGGTCACCAAAATGGATGATATCGATGTAATATGCCTGAGCGAACACTGGCAGACTGCTGATCAATTGGAGTCGTGCAAAATACGTAACTTCAACCTTGTTGCATCATTTTGTAGGTCAAAATATCAACACGGCGGTGTCGCAATATACTGCAAAAATGATATTCTGGTCAAAGCAATAAATAATATTAAGAAATTTTCAATTAGCAAAGTTTTCGAGTGCATTGGTGTAGAGGTAAAACTATCAAACACAATCATTAATGTAATATGCGTCTATAGGCCACCACAAGGTGACATAAATATATTCTTTGAAAACATGGATAATATACTTGATTTCCTGCAATTAAAAAATAAAACCTATTTTATCACTGGCGATTTTAATGTTGACACACTAAAAACATCCACTGATTTTGTTCAATATTTGAGTCTAATTGAATCATATAATTCTAAGCTGACTGTAAATGAAGCAACCAGACTACATTACAATGGCTCGATGTCGTGTCTAGACAATTTCATTACTGATATTACCACTTGTGTTTCAATAAATATCATTAAATCTTGCCTCTCAGATCATAGCGCGCAACTCTTGTCATATAATATTAATACCAAAGTACAGCCTGTCATTAATCGACGTAGAATATATACGGATACTCAATTAAATGAGTTCTGCATTGATATTAAGGGAGAACTATTCTGTGAAGTATTTGTGGTTAAAAGTGTGAATGATAAATATGGATCCTTTATGAGTACTCTTATGTTATATGTTAACAAACATTTTCCTATTAAATCTCAAGTACCACACAAGAGCAAAAAGAAAGTTAAGTTTTACACGACAGAAATTGAAGAATGCAAAAACCAAATACATATTTATCAAACAATATCTTGTTATATACCTGAATTTAAACTCGCACTAAAAAATATTAAAATTAAATATAATAATCTATTGATGGCTGAACAAACGAAATATTACGAACGTATGTTAAATAACTCTACCAATAAGTCCAAAACATCCTGGAATATCATATCAGATATTGTTGGCAATAAAAATAAATCTAAAAGTATATTACCAAACACAAACGATCCTATAAAACAAGCTAATGATTTCAACATGTTTTTTAAAGAATGCGCACCCAAGCTGCTCCTGCAAAGCTCCAAACACTCCAGCAGTAGCAATATATTCACATGTGATGTTCCCTATCAGAATACAGTATTTACCATTGAACCTGTTACTGAACTAGAAATCCGCGATGTTATTAATAAAATGGAGAATAAAACCACGTGTGGCTATGACGAAGTCCGAAGTCCCTATAAAACTAATAAAACTATCTATAGATCAACTAATTCAACCCCTTAAACATATTTTTAACACCTCTCTCGCAACGGGTATATTTCCAAATGATCTAAAGTACTCAATTGTTTCCCCTATCTTTAAAAATGGAGACTCTGAAATTTTTGATAACTATAGACCCATAAGCGTATTATGTACTATCTCCAAGATACTAGAATCATTAATGGCAACTCGACTTATAAAGTTCTTTAAAGCCAATAAATTATTTTCCAGTACACAACACAGATTCATGAGTGGTAGGAGCATTGAAACCGCTGTATTTGACTATTTAGAACCTATTTATAAGGCACTGGATAAAGGAAAAGTGGCATGCGGTGTGTTCTTAGATTTGTCCAGAGCATTTGATACTATTAATTATGACCTATTATTGATTAAACTTGCTCATTATGGAATACGCGGAACTGCCAACAAATGGATTGAATCGTATTTAAATTCAAGAAGACAATCAGTCAAAATAATGAGTAACAGTGGTGTTACGGTATCAGATGTTTTGGACATAAATATGGGGGTACCGCAGGGAAGCATTTTGGGGCCGCTCCTCTTCAATATTTTTATCAATGATATAAACAACTGTATCTCGCAAGGCTGTCGCCTTATAAGCTATGCTGATGATACTAATCTAATACTAATGGGGACAACCTTCATGGACGTAATTAGTATGGGAAATACTGTACTTCGTGATCTAGAGAACTGGTTTTATAAAAATCAGCTATTATTAAACACAAAAAAACTAAATGTATCCTATTTAAAGCCAATCAGTTCCTTGAAACTCCACCCAAAATTACATTAAATAACACAATATACAATTTTACCAGCTCTGCAAAGTTTCTTGGTGTACACCTTGACGAAACTTTAAGCTATGGGAAACATATTGAATTACTCTCAAATAAGCTCAGTAAAACGTGTTATGGATTGCGAGTCCTTTCAAGAACTACCAACAGAAATATTGTAAAAATATTCTACTATGCAAACTTTTACTCATACCTAAAATATGGAATAATGTTTTGGGGTAATGCGGTAAATGCTGAAACAATATTCTTACTGCAGAAACGTGCACTTAGAATAATGCTTCAAATGAAATACAGCGAAAGTTGCAGAGGATCATTTAGACGTGAGAATATTCTAACTTGTGTCGGAGTTTATATATATGAATGTATAAAATTCTTGTGGCAACATAGGGATCTATTTCATCAACATGTGTTTAATAATACCCACAATACTAGACACGGTATCGAGTACGTTTATCCACACCATAAATTACATTGAATGCTCTAAAGCAGTTATTAAGGGAGTTTTTGGTTCAATTAGAACCATATAATATGCAAGAGTACTATTCATTTAATATTTAATATTACTTTATTATTGTTTATTTGTTATTGACACTTTTTCATGTGATTGTAATATTTTGTACATGCTCTGTATTGTATAACTTATTGTATGACCCCCGAAATAAACGAAAATTATTATTATTATTATTATTATTATTATTGAATATAGTGCAGGTTTGGGCATGGTATGTGAAAATGATAATTTTGTTTGGTACGTCAACCACGATATCATATCAGCTTTTTTGGTATTGCTGTTCGGTGCATGGTTAATTTACAGATTGTGATACGGAGCATTATATACAACTATAACTGACTGTGGCTCCAAATTTGGTATTAACCTTTCGCGAAGCCACTTCTCGTAATTTGTAGAAATAATTTCTGAATAATAATCCCCCAATGACGTACCGGATTTAAAAATTTGTAAACAGTTTGGAATAAATCGTTTATCACTACCAGCATTAATAATGACTAGCCGTGAACCTTTTGAAATTGGGCAAAATATTCCATTTTTGGTGTTGTCATTCCAACTTTTTGAAAGGGTGTGCCTACTGTGGATGTTAGATTCATCAAGAAATACTATTGGGCGTTGATGTTCTCGAAAATGTTGTATATTTATTTATTTATTTGTCACATTACCCAACAGAAAAATATCCAGTTATTGAGAAAAAATAAAATTTAGATACATATGAAAATAATACTATTCTAAACATAACAATACGCTTAATATATGACGAAAACATAGATAAATTTGGACAAAATATATCAACAAAACATTGAATGGCATGGTAACTATTTAACATCTGATGTAAGGGAGAATTAGAATAATGCGTAGTGTTTGATTTGTGATAATAAAATGTTAACGAATGACGTGTAAAAAATCGTGGAGCGTAAAAGTGGAGAAGGTGCAGAAAAAATGGATTATCAATAAGGTAGTGAATATGTTTATAAAAGAGTTACAATCAAAATATATTTGTGACGTTGAATCATTGAAGGCATTGAAAATTCATTAAGTAACATGTTATAAGGAGAGTTAGAAGGATATTCACCAAACTTGAAATAATATAAATATTTAAGGAATTTCTTCTGAACCTTTTCCAGAGTGTGTATATGACCTAAATAATTTGGACTCCAAACAGGTGCACAGTAATTAAGTTTACTTAAAATAAATGAATTATATAAAGTAATAATACTCTGAACATTTTTAAATTGCCTACAGCTTCTTATAATGAAACCTAACATGATGATTGAAAAATGCTATTTATATGAGGTACAAAGCTTAACCGTTGGTCAAAAATAACACCAAGGTCAGTCGTTTCAGATACTCTGCTTATACTTGTATTATTAATGGTATAATCAAATATTACAGGGTTCTTTTTACGGTAAAATCACATAATGTTACATTTTTTTTATGTTAATATTAAGACCATTATCTACGCACAATAAACATAAGTTATTTAAGTTATTTTGTAGTTCGACACAGTCAGACATAGTATGAACTGTCTTAAATAACTTAATATCATCTGCATACATTAAAAACTCACAATTAAGTGTTTCTGTAACAGCGTTTATAAAAATTGTAAACAATAATGGTCCAAGATTGGAGCCTTGTGGTACCCCACTAGTTGCAACATATGGCGAAGATGTAGCCATCTACCTCAACGAATTGTTGGCGATTTAACAAATATGATTTAATTACTGTCAAAATATTATCACTGATATTATATTTATTTAAAAATTCTACTATAATATGATGAGGCGTGCAGTCAAAGGTCATCGACACATCTGTATAAATGACATCAATTTGGTTTTGTTGATCTAGCTCAGATGATATGGTATGCGTTATATTAATTAAGTTTGTCATAGTACTTCGTTTTCTAACAAAACCATGTTGACTACTAGATATATCATGCTGAACCCGACTATAAATTTCATCAGAAAGAATACTTTCGAAGACCTTTGAGAAATTGCTTAGAAGTGAAATTGGCCTATAGTTAACAGTATTACGCCTATCACCAGTTTTAAAAACAGGGACAACTCGAACAATTTTCCAACAGTCTGGAAACACTCCACTTTTAAGAATTAATTCGTGCAATCGGTACGCATAGCACGCTCGCGCAGTCCCTAATAAGAAATGCAGGTAACTTTCTTCAAATATTTCAAAACGATTTCTTCTAACATATAATAGTCGCCCATATGAGGTCTACTGAATCCCACGTTGGAATCTTGTAAAGGTCCATAACTACTAGCGAAGTGATTGGCAAATGATGACACTATATCTTTTGTTTCAGAAAGAGTGATATTATTGTATATCATCTCACCAGGAATTTTAGTAGTCTTTCCTTTTTTATTAATGAATGACCAGAAGCGTACAGGTTCATTGGTAATCTCTGTTTCCGATCTTCTATTTAAATTATTGTAGGCAATTTTAGATTTTTGTTTATACTTTTTCTGCAATTCGTAACTTATTATAGATATCGGATGTCGTCTATAACGTGCTCTATGATGTTGTTTTGACTTCAAAAGCCTGATCACCTCAACATTAAACCAAGGAGGGTAATGTTTTTTACAACCCATGTAAAGAGAATATAAATTGGCCTTCTTAAAATTATATTGGCGGATAATGTCACCTTTAAATCTAGTTACAATCGTCTTGCCGATATTATTTAAATATATAATACGACGCGCCCGAATATCACTTTTTTCAATCAACAATTCCCGATTATTCTGTGTTTTCCGAAATGTAAATCCAAGATCCTTGATAATTCTTCTTAATGATGTTAACTGCCACCCAAAATCTTCTCGTAATTTTGCTCGTAATGATGTAAGATGTCTGCTGCCTCCAGTTTTATGACAATTATATGTAACATTTCGAAAGTCTACTTTTTCGAACTGTTCTAACTTCGTCACTGAGCACTTGCGGACGCGTTTTAAATATTAATCCATTTTCGGGTGCATTCCTTTCCTCACTCATTATTCGTTCCAAACTTCTCACTGAAACACCCGTCGCCGTAGGAACAATGTCTTTAATTTCTTTTAAGGTATAAGCCACTTTAATAGTTTTCAAATAATTAAATACATTAAAAATAACTTCGCGCGCCTGACTGTGAATCACCTTATTGCGAGCTAATGTAGTTGTCATTGTGTTATAAAAATTATAACGTTCATAATGGTTGCTTACACTCAATTGACGCATTTCGGCAAAGCGGCCGTAATGTGGGTCTGTTGAGTGTAATTAGTTTTGGCGTTTATTTACCTACCTGAGAGGTAGTTAATTTGTCCCAAATAACCTTATTAGATTACAATTACGTATTTACAATTGTAAATTGTATTAAAAATAGATGCCCAATACCGCTGCTGCTCATCGCTACTTCTATCGCATATTAACCACTACGCATCCAAGCCGCTCGCCATGCTATAAGGCGCGGACTGTACATCATTTTTACTTTCTCCGTTACGAAGTACGAGAAAGTATTGTGATCGTGATTTTTTTTTCAAAAATTTTTTTTACGGAAATATCCGTTTTGGGGTCCCTAGATGCCATTTCAACAATTTCTGGAATTTTTTTTTTGTGTCTGTGTGTGTGTGTGTGTGTGTGTGTGTGAGCGTGTGTGTGTGTGTGTGTGTGTCTGTCTGTGCGCGCTGTATCTCAAAAACTAATAGAGCAATTGATTTGAAACTTTGAACATACGTCTTATTTGACAATCTGAAGAACTGAAAAGCTTTTGGTAAAATTTCGTACATCGAAAGTGGGTGTTTACCTAAACTGTTTTTTGTTTTTTGCCAATATTTTCTTAAATATGAAAAGTATCACAAAAACATTTAAACAAACATCGAAGACAATAAAGAAATGAACATCTTTTGCTTGAAAATATTTTTCATAAAATCATTGCTATTCGAGAAAAAAAATTATTATTTTTTTTTAATTTTTGGTTTATAATTATGAAACGATAATAATCACCGCAAATTTATGTGAATAATAATTGTAGAGAATGCCAAAATGAACAACTTCTAAAGAATAAGTTTTTTTCGAAATCTCGTTAGTTTTTGAGTAAACCGAGTTTTTGAATTTGAAGTATAATTTTTCCATCTTTCATGATTTTGACGTTTTAAACGTCAGTTTCATCAAGTTTACGCAACACTCGATGTACATTTAAAATATGATTTCAATTGAAAATAAACCCATGAAAACGTAAATATACAGTCGGAGAAAGTAACATGATGGCCACATCACCATTTTTATGTATGTAATTCAGCAGCGCGTGCCAGTTGATGTATAATTGTTCATGTTGCCATTGACTATGTAGTTCTCTTGACTTTGGTTCCTCATTTTGTCCCGAGAGGGTACTTGGGGTACCTTTCTGGCTTGTCGAAATACGACTGTGTGCTCTGTTCTCGTCTTTGATAAATTATTTGATTTGTCTCCTAATTTCCATGATTGTCCCTTTGTTTTCTACGGTAACCGTGACGTCCAATATTTATAATTTACACTAAAACATGGTCATTTATATTTACGTTTTTATGGTTTATTTTCAATTGAAATCATATTTTAAATGTACATCGAAGGTTTCGTAGACTCGGATGAAACTGACGTTTAAAACGTCAAAATTATGAAAGATGGAAAAATTATACTTCAAATTCAAAAACACAGTTTACTCAAAAACTAAAGGGATTTCGAAAAGAACTTATTCTTTAGTTGTTCATTTTGGCATTCTCTACAATTATTATTAACATAAATTTGCTGTAACTTTTATCGTTTTATAATTAAAAAACAAAAATTTAAAAAAATACATTTTTTTCTCGAATAAAAATGATTTTATGAAAAATGTTTTCTTGCAAAAGATAGTTACTTCTTTGTTGTCTTAAAAGTTTGTTTAAATGTTTTTGTGATATTTTTCATATTTAACCCTTAATAGTCACACCTCCGAAAAATTACGTAATAGTCATTCGGGGTGTGGTGGGGTGTACCACACGCCTTTGAACTTCGGTCAATTAATGTTAAATTGACAAATAACAAAAAAAAAATGGGATAAGTTTTGAACCTCTAGTTATAAGAATATGTGAATAGTTTTCGAAACCTGCAACTTTACATGTGAAAAAAAAATTCCCCAAAATTTGAGTTTTTTGCAAAAAATTCAGTAGTAAATTCAATTTTCAGCTAAAAAAAAAATAGTTTAAACCTGAAATAGTATCATTTCAAACGGTATTAATATATTTTGCGACCTTTCCAAACCTTTCCAAAAAGTATATTTATTTCCACGATCGAAGGTGGGATTTTTTACGAAAAAATTGTATTAGTATTTTTCAGATATATAGTCAATTTAATGTTAAAAATGAATATGAAGATATTGTAAAAACTATTATTATGAAGGAAACAGGCTATTGTAATGTAAAAGACAATTATTAGATCCCAAAAGAGCATTCGGCGCACATATAAATATGTGCGATGTATGTCGCACATCGACCTCTCGCAACTGCGACATAGCATGTGCGACTTTATGTCGCTTCTTCTGGAACAAATATCGCAGCGCTTGTGTGCCGGCAATCTCGGAATAATCCACAGAGAAAAAAATGCTCAGAATTTTTTTCTGGCACAATGATCACACAATTTTTCACGAGTCGACTCAAACAGGTACCACATTAACACTGACGCGTGAGCTCAAATAATACCTATTGGGGTCCACAATAGAAGGTTCAAACTATCTGTAGATGGAGTAACATGTTCCGTTTACTTTCAATTTCAGGACCTTATTCAACGTCGAAAAAAGGCTGGGGGGTATCACACCCCTAGTGACTATTAAAAGTTAAGAAAATATTGGCAAAAAACAAAAAACATTTAAGGTAAACGCCCACTTCCGGTGTACGAAATTTTACCAAAAGCTTTTGGGTTCCTCAGATTATCAAATAGGACGGATGTTCAAAGTTTCATATCAATTGCTCTATTAGTTTTTAAGATACAGCGCGCACACACACAGACACAATTTTTTTTCCAGAAATTGTTGAAATTTCATCTAGGGACCCCAAAACGGATATTTTTGGAAAAACATCACGATCACAATACTTTCTCGTACTTCGTAACGGAGAAAGTAAAAAGAAAAACGCAGAGAAAAATAACAATTGTTCAGTCTTGTGGTTTTGAAAGTATTACTAAAATCGTGCGAGTTAGGATGAAGCGTAAATTAGCTGATTTAGCAAAGAACGCGGTCACGATAGAGCGCTGTTAACAAGGTCATGTGTAAGAAGTAATAAGTGAAACAATAAAACATCGTATAAATTATATACAGTTCTGTATGAACTGCAACCTTTATAAAAAGTAATAAATATCATACATTTTTACAGTTTCAGTTACGCAATTCAATATTGATTAATAATATTAAATCACAGTTCACGTTGTGCAGGCATTCAAATTCTAATAAATTGTCCTATTTAATGATGGTAGTATGCTGGGGCACCATATGATGCTACCTTAGCTACAGCTGGAGCGTAGGAGGCGTAGGATACAGCAGGGGCAGCGTGGGCATAGGTGGCAACTGGGGCAGCATGGGCATATGTAGCAACTGGAGCAGCATGAGCGTAGGTGGCTACCGGAGAAGCATGAGCGTAAGCAGCCACTGGGGCTACGGCTTTGACGGCAACAGCAGCTGGTTCCTTGTGGACAACAGCGTTGAAACCGTTGTGGGCATCAGCAGTGTATTCTACGGTCCTTTTAGAGCCATCGGATTCGATAAGGGAGTAGCTACCATGGACCACATCACCACGACGAGATTCTTGTTGGTGTTTGCTGTCTCCGGTATGTGGGTCGTTTACAGCATACCCGAAATCGTAGGCTGCTGGAGCTGCGGCGACGATGGTTTTGGTCACTGGGGCAGCATAGGCTACTGGAGCAGCATGGGCGTAGGTAGCAACTGGAGCAGCATGGGCGTATGTAGCTATAGGGGCAGCGTGAGCATAAGTGGCTACTGGGGCGGCGTATGAAGCTACATTCGCTACCGCTGGGCCACCGTAACTGGCATAGGATACAGCTGGAGCAGCAGAGTAGTGGGCTACTGGGGCGGCATAACCAATACCTCCAGCACGAGCTACAGCCAATATGGCGGCGAAAGCGACGAACTGGAATTATAAAAACAATTAATCGCTCAGGTACACTTATGCCCAGTTTTATAATGTCTGGTCACGGGGCGAACTGCCGGTGGACGGGAACGCGCCCGACCAAAGCGCGAAACTTTTCACTTGTGCCTTCGCTCCGTAACTAGATATTATAAAACTGAGAATTAAAGTCGAATATCTAGACAACGATCGACTCGTCTGTACTTACTTTGAATACCATGTTGTTTGTTGAGAGATGTATGTTGATCTACCTTATCCAGAGTAAGTCATGGGTATATATACTAAACTAATGCAAGGTGTGGTCCTCCAACCCGGGCCCAGTTTGGGCCTTTCACCGTGGCGCTCAGTGCGAAACGCACACGAAGAGAAATACTCCATCAAATTGCATACGCGTAATGATAAACATAAAGTCAAGGTCACACCAAATATTATGAAATACGTAAATTAATTAGGTGAAGTTATTCGTGAGCGATTTATTACATTTTTTTAAATTATTAGTTTTTATAAATATATTTTAAATATAGTAAAATTGAATAATTAATATTACTAAGATAAACTTACGTATACATTTCTAGTATAAAACTGTATATTGATATCATTTTTAAATAACTAGGTATATCTTTGTTATTTTTTTTTTAATTTCTGACATATTGCACTAACCTATTTCTTATAAATATTTCATATATAATTAAATGAAATAGCAATGATAGCGATGATCTAATATACCGGGTGCTGATCCGCTCGGTAATAGCAATTCACATGTAAAATCACACTTTTGCAGTTTCCGGCTCCCCTAATTATTTTAGAGCAATGCCATAAGAGATCAAAGTTGTTCAGAATTTAAAATGCTATATGATAGGTCCGTATTTATTTTCAAAATAGTACTAAGAGTAGAAGAAAACGAAGATATTAATAATTTGAAAAAATAACAATAGCCATGATTTTTCAACAAAATTTTGCGTCATCAACCACTGTCAATTTTGACTTTTCGTAAAATCGCACTTCGTTTCGATATTTAAGTGCGCTTTTCAATTAAGTAATTCATAATAATGTCTTATACAATTGCTGAAAAAAACATATTTCTGAAGTGGTTTTATTCCGGTAGTAAATTAGTGTAAATGAACTTCGAAACTTGTTTGCTGGACTAGATTAGTTTTATAAAATGAATTAATCTCAGACATCACTGCTATGTTTCTCTCTCTCAGGCATGACCAACTCAGCAACAAAATTCTGTGGCTCACACCTTACAACCACGGTTTATTTTCATAGATCAGATGATACTGAAGTTTAAAACGTCAAAGTTATGAATAACAAATTATACTTCCAATTCAAATAATCTTAAATAAGTTTATTCGAAAACTAAAAGAATCCTAATCAATTCTTGAAAAAAATCCTAAAAATAAGTAAATTAGAAACAACCTTACTTGTTGCAGAAAGCATTAAATAAATTCAACACATTCAACACAACAACATTTCGTTGTATTGAATTTATCTAAAAATAAGTCTTGATAAATCCTGAAAAAGATTTCTGAAAAAGCCCTGGAAGAGTTTTGGTTATAAAGTTCTAAAGAGAATACCAGAAAAAAGTCTTGAATAAAACAGTCCTGAAAAAACATAATAAAAAAGTCGTTATGAAAAGTCCAGAAAAAGAGTCCGGAAAAAGTGCTCTGACAAAGAAATGTCTTAAAAAACAGGTCCTTAAAAAAGACCTGAAAACAGAGTCGCCGCAAAAAAAATCTGAAAAGAATGTCCTAGAAAAATACCTGATAAAAAAGACTATAGAAAAGTACTGAAAATAGGCTTCAAATAAGTTCTAAAAAGGCTTTAAAAAGTCCTGAAAGAAAGCTTGAAAAATAGTCTAGAAAAAAGTCCTAAAAAAGGCCTGCAAAGAGTCCTTGCGAAGATCCTAAAAATGTCGAGAAAATAGTGCTAACAGAAGTCATGAAAAAAAAGCCTTAGAAAAGACCTGATAAAAGGCATTAAAAAAATCTTGAAGAAATAATCCCGAAAAAATAATCCTGATAAAAAATTCCTGAAAATAAGGTCCTAGAATAGAAAAAATCCTGATAAAAAGGCCAGAAGAAAAGTACTGAAAAAGCCTACAAAAAAAGTCAGAATAAAGACCTTAAAAAGTACCTAATAAAGCCTGTGAAATAGTCCCGAACAAAATTTTTGGTTTTGTATTTGCTGTATTTTGTGTTTATTTATGTAAAAGGGGTTACCCGTAAATAAATTATTATTATTATCATTATTAACAGTCCTGTAAAAAGTCCTAAAAAAGAGTCCTGAAAAATAAAGAGTCATTAACAAAGTCCTAAAAAGACCTGAGAAAATTCCAGAAAATAGTCCTGAAAAAATCCTTAGAAGAGACCTGATAAAAAATGCCTAAAAAAAGGTCCTGAACACACTAATTTTTAAATAGTCTTAAAAAAAAGAGCTCTGAAAAAAATTCCAAAATGAAAGGTTGTGAAACAAAAGTCCTGAAAAAACGTCGTGAAAAAAGGCCTCAAAAAAGAGTTCCGAAAATAATGTCTTGAAAAAAGTCCTAACAAAAATTTTGAAAACATTGTCCTGCAAAAAAAAAATACCAAAAATAGTCTTGCAAAAGACCTGAAAAAGGCATTATAAAAAGTTCCAGAAAAATAATCCAGATTAAAAATCCTGAAAAAAAAGGCCCCAAACAAAAACTTTTCAAAATAAAGTCGTAAAAAAAGAGTCCTGGAGAAAAATTAAAAGAAAAGTCCCCAAAAAAGCGTCGTTGAGAAAGAGTCCTGGAAATAAAGTCTTGAAAAAAGTTCTGAAAACTCTCTTAGCAAGAGTTTTTAAACAATTATCCTGCAAGAAAAAAACCCAAAAAAAGTTTTGGAAAAAGCCTTAGACAAGATATTAAAAAGGTCGTGAAAAATAATCCTGAAAAAAGTCTCAAAAAAGTCCTGAACAAAAAGTTTTTAAAATAAAGTCTTGAAAAAAGGGTCCTCGAAAAAGTCCGTTTAAAACGTCAAAATTATAAAAGATTCTCCGGATTATCAAATAAGACGTATGTTTAAAGTTTCATATCAATTGCTCTATTAGTTTTTAAGATACAGCGCGCACAGACACACATAGACACATACAGACACACACACACAGACACAATTTTTTTTTCCAGAAATTGTTGAAATGGCATCTAGGGACCCCAAAACGGATATTTCCGTAAAAAAAATTTTGAAAAAAAAATCACGATCACAATACTTTCTCGTACTTCGTAACGGAGAACGTAAAAAAAAAATGGTGATGTGGCCATCATGTTACTTTCTCCGACTTTATATTTACGTTTTCATGGGTTTATTTTCAATTGAAATCATATTTTAAATGTACATCGAGCGTTGCGTAAACTCGGATGAAACTGACGTTTAAAACGTCAAAATCATGAAAGATGGAAAAATTATACTTCAAATTCAAAAACTCGGTTTACTCAAAAACTAACGAGATTTCGAAAAAAACCTATTCTTTAGAAGTTGTTCATTTTGGTATTCTCTACAATTATTATTCACATAAATTTGCTGTAACTATTATCGTTTCATAATTATAAACCAAAAATTAAAAAATTATAATAAATTTTTTTCTCGAATAGCAATGATTTTATGAAAAATGTTTTTAAGCAAAAGATGTTAATTTCTTTGTTGTCTTCAATATTTGTTTAAATGTTTTTGTGATATTTCTCATATTTAAGAAAATATCGGCAAAAAACAAAAAACAGTTAAGGTAAACACCCACTTCCGGTGTACAAAATTTTACCAAAAGCTTTTCAGTTCTTCAGATTATCAAATAAGACGTATGTTCAAAGTTTCATATCAATTGCTCTATTAGTTTTTGAGATACAGCGCACACAGACAGACACACACACACACACACACACACACAGACACACACACAGACACACACACACACACACAGACACAATTTTTTTTTTTCCAGAAATTGTTGAAATGGCATCTAGGGACCCCAAAACGGATATTTCCGTAAAAAAAATTTTTGAAAAAAAAATCACGATCACAATACTTTCTCGTACTTCGTAACGGAGAAAGTAAAAATGTGTCTGTGTGTGGTGTGTGTGTGTGTATGTGTGTGTCTGTGCGCGCTGTATCTCAAAAACTAATACAACAATTAATATGAAACTTTGAACATAAGTTTTATTTGACAATTCGAAGAACTGAAAAGCTTTTGGTAAAATTCTGTACGCCGGAAGTGGATGTTTACCCTAACCATTTTTTGTGTTTTTGTGATTTTCCGATATTTTTTTAAATGTGAAAAATACCATAAAAGCACTTAAACAAAACTTGAAGACAACAAAGAAATCAACATCTTTTGTTTAAAAATATTTTTCGTAAAATGTCTGGTTTTTGAAAAATAATAGTTATTAAATAGTTATTTGTTTAACAAGACAATAAAGTGACAGATTTACGGACGCGGCTGTTTCACCGCCGAGCAAGATTGTGAGCGAGGCTGTGAATCCAGCCAAGTCAGGAAATCTGCTTTATTGCCGAGTTAAACACATAATTTTTTCGCGGATTGTTCAGAAGAAATTAGTAATAACTTGCATTGCAATAATTTTCAATATATTTAATTCCATCAACATATCGCAGGTAGCTTTGTACAAATTTCGTAGGTACCCAAGTAAAACAAAAATTGACATTTATAATAAATATTGTGGTGTCCGCATTTTGATGGTGTGTGTCTGGTGTAATCAATCATCTATAATCAATAATCATGATTTTGTAAGTGACATGTAATGAATATTTAAATCGGACGGACCGTATAATTATTTCGAGTAAAACTCTTCAATACATTTCTTAACTGATATGGTTGATGGTGGAAGCCATTACTTTGTGATACATTTTGATTCAGGAATTCAGGAACTTTGCACTTTGTTGGTATCACACACATTTTTCTTAACCGAACCAATAGTAAAATCATTATGTTCATATTATTGTTGTTCAATGATTACATTGAAATAAAACTTACATAATACGTAACCTCCAAACCCTTTTCGATCATTTTTTTGATTGCTGCTCAGGTTCAATTACGTGGGAAAGTTAGGTAAACACACGGTGCTCGGAGAAAACTTACGCGGGGTTGTTAATACTTCGCAGAAGCAGTTATTGGGCTTCTTTCACAGGCAACATCTGAAGGAAAGTCTCTCGTTCTACTGTGCCAGGAAATAAGTGCGCCGGTAGACGACGTTTAAACGTCAAATGCCGGGCCACTAGGAGCCGGCCTGGGCAAACAAATTTCGCCATCGTTCGGCGACTCGATTTTTGTGCGTGGATAAGTTAGGGACTCGCATATATGTCGGGGAAATCACACGCGGTGTTATTAAAACTTCGGGGAACCTGTTTTTGGCCTTTTTGGTGCGGGAAATTCGAAGGCAACTCTCAATTAAGCGAAAAATACATTGTAATGTTAAACAAATTTCCGGGCGGCTTCTATTGGTCGACGCGATGTCTCATCTGATTGGCGAAATAACATGACGTAGTCTCACCTGATTCGCTCATTACTTTTACAGCCTAGGCATAAATAAGCATTTTTAAAGCCTAGTCCGCAAAAGCGATATTTCACGGCCTAAAATCAGTCCGAAAAATCTTACATTTAATATCAATCCGCGAAAAAAGTTATTTTTTTGTCATTTTTGGTTTATAATTATGAAACGATAATAGTTACAGTAAATTTATTGTAATAATAATTGCAGAGAATGCCAAAATGAACCACTTATAAAGAATAGGTATTTTTCGAAATCCCTTTAGTTTTGGAGTAAACTGAGGTTTTATAATTATATATAATTTTATAATTTTTCCATGATAATTTTGACGTCATCCGAGTTTACACAACGCTCGATGTATATTTAAAATATGATTTCAATTGAAAATAAACCATGAAAACGTAAATATAAATGGCTATGATACCATCAAGTCGGAGAAAGTAACATGATGGCCACATCTACATTTTTTACTTTTTCCGTTACGAGTATTGTGATCGTGATTTTTTTTGAATTTTTTTTTACGGAAATATCCGTTTTGTAGTCCCTAGATGCCATTTCAACAATTTCTGGAAAAAATGGTGATGCGGCCATCATGCTACTTTCTCCGACTTGATGGTATCATAGCTATTTATATTCATTTATATTTACGCTTTCATGGTTTATTTTCAATTGAAATCATATTTTAAATGTACATCGAGCGTTGTGTAAACTCGGATGAAACTGACGTTTGAAGCGTCAACATTATGAAAGATAGAAAAATTATAATTTAAATTCAAAAACTATTCAAAAACTAAAGGGATTTCGTTTTATAATTATTAACCAAAAATAAAAAAAAAAAGATTTGAATGAAAAATATTTTCAAGCAAAAGATGTTTATTTTTTTGTTGAATTCAAAGTTTGTTTTAATGTTTTTGTGAAATTTTTCATATTTAAGAAAATATAAAAACAAAAAACAGTTAAGGTAAACACCCACTTCCGGTGTACGAAATTTTACCAAAAGCTTTTCAGTTCTTCGGATTATCAAATAAGACGTATGTTCAAAGTTTCATATCAATTGCTCTATTAGTTTTTGAGATACAGCGCGCACAGCCAGACACACGCACCCACAGACACATACGCAGACACACACAGACAAATTTTTTTTTTCCAGAAATTGTTGAAATGGCATCTAGGGACACAAAAGGGATATTTCCGTAAAAACAATTTTGAAAAAAAATCCCGATCACAATACTTTCTCGTACATCGTAACGGAGAAAGTAAAAATATATGTCTTAGCATTATCACGGTTTTTTGAATTTTTATTTGTTAAATATACTTACTGAAAGGCATTGTATGAATAAAATCAAATTTTGGTGGATGTGCCGGGGTGTCTGGTAGGGATGGGCGATATTTCACGTTTCTGTGATTTTTCACAGGTATCTAAAAATCACAGATAATTACTGTTACTAATAGGCGAATTTCACAGCTACTTAAAATTACTGTTACTTAAAATCACTGCTACTTAAAATCACTGCTACTTAAAATCACTGCTACTTAAAATCACTGCTACTTAAAATCACTGCCACTTTAAATCACGGCTACTTAAAATCACTGCTATTTAAACTGTGACAAGCTGTGATTGCTACTTAAACTGTGACTGTTACTTAAAACATAATTGTAAGAAGAAGAAGTACAAGGTGCATTTCTAAATGTTATTTAATATTCATTACTTCTCCCATTTGTGCAGGGTATTTTATTTAAATTTTGAACAAATATTTAATAAAAAAGACAAATATACAGGTTTGGGCAAATGAGTCGAAACACCTGATTTCTGGCTAAACTTCTGTTGTTTTCTTATTTCTTTAAAAAGAAATGTGTATTGTTTTATTTATTCTTTTAAGTGACTTATTTTGATTTTCTACAGCTACCCTATTTTTCGAGATATGACGTCATCGGCAGTTTTTTTTAAATGGATCACCCTGTATATTTTTACATTTTCAAATAGAAACCTTTTCAACAATTACAATGATATAGGGTTTGGTGGGTGTGCGACTTGTGTTTTTTTTTTAATAATAAATAAAATAATAGAAATTAAATTTGTGAATTTCGTAAAAATTTTGTTCAACCGTTGAAAATTTTGATTTATAAATATTAAAATTTCTCTCAGGGAATGTTGCATTAAAAATATTGCATGCATCTTGTGGAGATCTCTACCAATCTCCAAAACCAACCATCATTAACAACGTAATATTTTCACGTTAAGTTATTTCACCCAAAATTGAACAGCAATGGTAATATTTCATATGAATACTATGTGTTAGTTACTGAAAACATCAAAACACGAAATTTTTTTATCAGAAAACGGAGTAAAAAGATGTAAAAAGCCAGCTCGATGTAGAATGATTTTATTTAATATTTAAAAAAACACAAGTCGCACACCCACCAAACCATACATCATTGCAATTATTGGAAAAGTATCTATTCGAAAATGTAAAAATTTACTGGGTATTCTATTTAAAAAAAACTGCCGATGACGTCATATCTCGAAAAATTGTGTAGCTGTAGAAAATCAAAATACGTCACTGAATAGAATAAATAAAACTATATACATTTATTTTTAAAGTAATAAGAAAACAACAGACGTTTAGCCAGAAATCAGGTGTTCCGACACATATGCCCAACCCTGTATATAAACAACTAGCTGACCCGACAGACGTTGTCATGTCTTGACTATGAATATTGAATTCGAATTGGTATAATTAATTTTAAAAAATATATTCAAAAACATAGTGTGTATTATTGTAATGCTCTATGATACACAACATTCTTTGTTTTATTATCTGCCAACGTATTAAAATCGATACCATAATCATAAATTGAGCAAAGTAACTACTGCGCTGCGCCGTCGTCCGTGCGTAGCCCTTTAAAATCAAGCAAGGTAACTGATGACGAGCGATGGCTCCGCTGCGCTGCGCAGTCGTCCGTGAATGGTCCATATATATTAAGGCAGATAACTGGCGACAGACGACGGCTCCGCTGCGCTGCGCCGCGCCGTCGTCCGTGTGTGGCCCATTAAAATTAAGTAAATAAACTCGTCAATACGTAGCTTATTACTGGTGACGAACGACGGCTCCGCTGCGCTGCGTCATCGTCCGTGTGTGGCCCATTAAAATTAAGCAAATAAACTGGTGACGAACGACGGCTCCACTGCGCTGCGCCGTCATCCGTGCATAGCCCTTAAAAATTAAGCAAGGTAACTGGTGACAAACGACGGCTCCGCTGCGCCGTCGTCAATACGTAGCTTATTACTGGTGGTAAAATGAAGCAAATAAACTGGTGACGATAATGGCCGAAAACGGTTTAGGCTCTTAACGTTAGTGAGTGCTGGTTACGGGGTGAGAAATGACACCGGTAGACGCCTGGCCGGAATAACCGATCGAGCGGTCGATCGCCGAGAGTAGAAAATTATTAAAGTACTAAAATCGCTATTAAAAAATAGGGGTTGGTGGTAGAAGGGTAAAAATCTAGGGCTGTATGTATTTTTTAATGCCAAATTATAAAAAAAAATAAAAAATTTTGTTCAAAAAATTAAAATTAAAAATTTGCGGTGGGCCTCCCTCCCTTGGGGGTATGAAAAATAGTTTACGTCCTTTTCTCAGACCTACTCAATATACACACAAAATTTTATAAGAATCGGTCAAGCCGTTTCGGAGGAGTTTTGTTACAAACACTGGGACAGGAAAATTTTATATATTAGATATAAAATGCCATAGTATATACCATATAAAATGAAATAAATTACAACTTATGTACTAACAATTATTAATTAATTAATTGAGATTTTATAAAAACGAAAAAATTGCCCGCATGGAATTGAATCACAAACTCGCTGTGATCCGACGACTTAATAAACCCAAAATGACTCAAAATTCATTTTAATTTACGATTCAGTGCAAATATCTAATCATACATTTTAAAATAATACCACGAAACTAATTTTGAAATTGCAAACTTCATGAACTGAAAAAAATAAATAAAAACAATTTACCAAACTGCGAAAATCTCCAAATACTTCTGGGTCAGGTGCTCAAAAAATTAAAACAAAAATCTTCAAAAATCCATCTCTATTGAAAATGGTTGAATTTACAAAAATAAAATTGATTTTGAATTCATTATACTTCGGCCATTGAGGATGATTTCTCATGGAATTTTGCCTGCATGTTTTATATTTTTTTGTGCTCAAAAAATTAAAACGAAAATTATCAAAAATCCATATGTCCATTGAAAAATGTTCAATTAACAAAAACCAAATTGATTTTGAATAAGCGATACTTTGACCATGGAGGATATTTTTTTAATGAATTTTTTCTACGCGTTTTATATTGTTTTCTTCGATGTTTTCAATTCAAGTGTTCAAAAAAATAAAACAAACATTTTCAAAAATCGATTTCTCCATTGAAAATTGTTTAATTTACAAAAACCTAATTGATTTTGAATAAGCCATACTTCGGCCATTGCGAATAATTTTTATGGAATTTTGTCTGCGCGTTTTACATTTTTTCTGCGATGTTTACATTCAAGTGCTCAAAAAAATAAAACTAACATTTTCAAAAATCCATATCTCCATTAAAAATTGCTGAATTTACAAAAACCAAATTAATTTTGAATAAGCGAAACTTCGACCATTGAATATATTTTTTTAGGGATTTTTTTTCTACGCGTTATATATTTTTTTCTGCGATGTTTTCATTCAAGTGTTTAAAAAAATAAAACCAAAATTTTCCAAAGTCCATATCTCCAATAAAAATTGTTGAATTTACAAAAACCAGATTTATTTTGAATAAACGATATTTCGACCATTGAGGATATTTTCTTAAGGATTTTTTTCTAGGCGTTTTATATTTTTTTCTGCGACGTTTTCATTCAAGTGCTCAAAAAATTAAAACGAAAAACTCCAAAAACTACTTTCTCCGATTTGATGGTATTACAGTTATTCATATTTATATCATATTTTAAATCAAGCATTTCACATGATCGGATGATACTGTCGTTTGAAACGTCAAAATTATGAAAGGTAAAAAAAAGACACATTATGTTTCAAATTCTAATAATCATTACCGTAAGTTTACTAAAAAACTAAAAAAAATCTAAAAAAGTCCTGATAAAAAAAAGTTGTGAAAGAGTCGCGAAAAAAGTCCTGAGAAAAGTACTGCAAAAAGAAGTCTTCATACAAAACATCAGAAATAAATGTCTTTACAAAATCCAGAAAGAAGTCCGAAAAAGAGTTTTAACGTCTTAAAATAAATCCTGAAGAAATGTCCTGTAATGACAGTCTTGAAAAAAGAGTTATTAAATAAATCATAAAACCACACTTCTGAAAAAAAACCTGTGAAAATGTCCTTAAAAAAAACATCAAAAAACACTGAAGAAATTGTCCCGAAAAAAAATCCAAAAAGGGCCTTAATAAGTCCGGAACATGAAGTCCTGAAAAATATTCCTATAAAAAAATGTTCTGAAATATTGGATCTAAAAAACTCATGCAAAGAAGGCTTGAAAAAAAATATTCCCGAGAAAATAATTCTGAAAAAATATAACAAGAAAATTCTGAAAAATATCCTGAAAAAAAGTTCTGAACAAGGAGTTCTTAAGAAAGTTTCGAAAGAGTCTCAAAAGTCCTGGAGGAACAGTCCTCGAAATAAAGTCTTGAAAGAAGAGTCCTGATAAAAACAGTGAAGAAATGTCCTACAAAATACCAGAAATAAATGCCCTAAAAAGTGCTGAAAGGAAGTCTTAAAATAAATCCTGAAGAAAGTTCAGAAAAAGAGTCCTGAAAATTGTCTTCAAAATTGCTCTGAAAATTACATCTTTAAAAAATTTAAAATTAAAATTTCTGAAAAAAAAAGCATTGTAAAATGTCCTTGAAAACAGCCCTAAGAAAGAAATCCCTAAAATTCTTGAAAAAAAATCCTGAAAAACTCCCGCAAAAAGGCCTAAAATAATTCCTGAAATAAAATGTTTTGAAAATAATCTTAAAAAAATGCTAAAAATATCTGAAAAAGTCGTGATAAAAAGTTCTTACATTTCTAAATTTTTAATCTTAATTGACCATATTTTTATTTTTTATTCAAGACGATAAAATAATATAGCAAATTTTAAAGGCAGAGGCAATTTTTTTTTATTAGAAACGTCAAAATTAATTTTAATTATTTTTCCGCAAAAGTAGGCGAAATGCGTATGACATTTCTCTTTTTGTCCGCGACACGACGAGACGAAAAGGCTCTGGCCACCCAGACATTTATAAAAAAAATGGTGATGTGGCCATCATGTTACTTTCTCCGACTGAATGGTATCATTTATATTTACGCTTTCATGGTTTATTTTCAATGTAAATCATATTTTAAATGTACATCGAACGTTTCGTAGACTCGGATAAAACTGACGTTTAAAACGTCAAAATTATGAAAGGTGGAAAAATTATACTTCGAATTCAAAAACTCAGTTTACTCAAAAACTAAAGGGATTTCGAAAAAAACATATTCTTTATAAGTTGTTCATTTTGGCATTCTCTACAATTATTATTAACATAAATTTGCTGTAACTATCATCATTATATAATCTTTTGCTTGAAAACATTTATAAAATCATTTTTATTCCAGAAAAAAATGTATTATTATTTTGTTAATTTTTGGTTTTTAATTATGAAAGGATAATAGTTACAGCAAATTTATGTTAAAGATAATTGTAGAGAATGCAAAAATGAACAACTTATAAAGAATCAGTTTTTTTTCGAAATCCCTTTAGTTTTTGAATAAACTGAGTTTTTGAATTTGAAGTATAAATTGAATATTGAAAATAAACCATAAACGTAAATATAAATGATGATACCATCAGAGAAAGTAACATGATTCCTGTTAAAATGTATGCCTGTTTGCTTGTACGCGATGTATCTAAAAAACTACTCTTGAATGATCATCAAACTTTGAACATAAGCCTTATTTGATAATCTGAAAAGAACTGAAAAGCTTTTGGTAAAATTTCGTACACCGGAAGTAGGTGTTACCTTAAACGTTTTTTGTTTTTCTCCGATAATTTTTTAAATATGAAAAGTATTATAAAAGCACTCAAACAAATCTTGAAGAAAGCAAAGAAATGAACATTTTTTGCTTGAAAATATTTTTCGTGAAATGTATGGTTTTTGAAAAATAATAGCAATTAATTTTTTTTGTAATTTTTGCTTTAAAATTATGAAACGATAATACTTACAGCAAATGTATTTTAATAATCATTGTAGAGAATGCCAAAATGAACAACTTATATAGAATAAGTATTTTTCGAAATCTCTTTGGTTTCTGAGTAAATTGACTATTAGAATTTAAAGTATAATGTCATTTTCATCTTTCATAATTTTGACGTTTTAAACGTCAATCTCATCTGATTTTACTAAACGCTCTATGCACATTTAAAATGTGATTTCAATTGAAAATAAACCATGAAAGTGTAAACATAAAGTACTATACCATCAAATCGGAAAAGTAACACCATTTTTTTTATTTTTTTTGCCATTATTTTAGAGTTTCGGATCGTATCTTAATTTGAGCTTGTGTTATTTTTGGGGCAAATTATTTTTAGACCAGAATTTTTGTGCTCGTACTTTATATTTTCTGCCTGTTTCTTCGATTTTTTTCCTTTAAATTCTTGATTTTTTTTCATAAATATTCTTTATGTTGGTCCCAATTTTAAAATGATCTGTTGAAATTTTCGACTTTTTTGGTCAGTATTTTGATTTTTAAGCTGGTGCTTTCGATTTTTGGTCCAAATTTTCGATTTTTTGCGACAATTGTTGAATTTTTATTTTTATTTTGAATTTTTTTGGTCTAAATTTTTGATTTTATGTCCTAAGATTTCTTTATTTGGCCAAAATTTTCGATTTGTTTATTAATATTTTCGATTTTTTAACTTTTTCGTCTGCATTTTTTTATTTTTAGGCCCATGTGTTCAATCTTTTGGCCACAATTGTTAAATTTTGACCTGTATTTTCGATTTTTTGGTCCAAATTTTTGATCTTTTGTCCTTAGATTTCTTTATTTGGCTGAAATTTTCCATTTGTTTATTAAGATTTTCGATTTTTTAATCTGTATTTTTTATTTTTAGCCCCAAATTTTCGGTATTTGGTGCAAATTTTGTTTTTTTCGTCCTGCATTTTAAATTTTTCAATTTTCAATTTTAGTTTCTGTTCGGAAACTTACTTTGAGCTACAGGGTTATTTTGAGGGTGAAAATGGCAAACAATTTTTTCTTTGCTTTAATTTTTTTAATCTGCATTTTTAGATCTCTGACCTGTAATTTTTTTTTTTTTAAGTTTCGATTTTTGGCCTAAATATTCTTTATAGTGGCCTGCTTTATTTAATTTTTTTTGTCCCAAATTTTCAGTATTTGGTCTATTTTTTTGTTTTCTTGGCCCATATTTTAGATTTTTTTATTTTCAATTTGAGTTTCTGTTCAGAAACTTACTCTGAGCTACAGGGTTATTTTGAAGGTGAAAACGGCAAACTACTTTTCCTTTACTTGAATTTTTTTATCTGCAGTTTTGGATCTCTGCCCTGTATCTTCGTTTTTTATTCCAAATTTTTGATTTTTGACCTAAATATTCTTTATTTTGGCGTGAAAATTTAGGTTGCGTCTTAAAAGTTTCGATTTTTTTGTCCGTATTTTTGATATTTAGGTCCTAATTGTTGGTTTACGTTTTAGCTTTTTTGTGTTTTTATGCGCGATTTTTTTGCCGGTATTTTCGAGTATTTTGGTCGGTTTTTGATTTTTTGCCCGTTACTTTTTAACCTGAATTATTTTTTTTTTATTTTATTTTTTTTGCATTATTTTCGAGTTTCTGGTCGGAAACTTATTTTGAGCCAAAAAATTATTTTAGGGGCTAGCTAAATATTTTTTCTTTTACTTGAATTTACAATATTTTGGTCTGCATTTTTTTGGTCCATATTTTAGATCTCTACCTTTACCTGTTTTCGCCTCAATTTATTCCAAATTTTTAATTTTTTTGCCTAAATAATCTTTATTTTGGACAACATTTTCGATGTTTGCGTTTTTTTATGTTTAAGCCATAGTTTTCGATGTTTGGATTTTTTGGGCCTATGTTTTAGTTTTATTGTTTAATTGTTGATTTCTATCAGCGAATTTTTGATTGGCGAATATTTTAGATTTTTAACCTAGAGCAGCGATTTTTTAATGTTTTGCCTGTATTTTCAAGGTTTTCGTCTAATCGTCAAATCGGAGAAAGTAACATGATGGCCACATCACCATTTTTACTTTCTCCGTTACGAAGTACGAGAAAGTATTTTGATCGTGATTTTTTTTTCAATTCTTTTTACGGAAATATCCGTATTGGGGTTCCTAGATGCCATTTCAACAATTTCTGGATTTTGTGTGTGTGTGTGTGTGTGTGCCTGTGCGCCCTGTATCTCAAAAACTAATAGAGTAATTCGTATGAAACTTTGAACATCCGTCTTATTTGATAATCTGAAAAGCTTTTAGTAAAATTTCGTACACCGGAAGTTACCTTAACTGTTTTTTGTTTTTTGCCAATATTTTCTTAAATATGAAAAATATCACAAAAATATTTAAACAAACTTTGAAGACAACAAAGAAAATCATTTTTATTCTAGAAATGTTTTTTTTTTATTTTGTAATTTTTGTATTATAATAAAACACTTTTAACTTTGTTTTGTATAACTTATATATTTATTTTTGTGACTTAAGTTAAGTTTGACCTAATTTACACCCCTATTTTCAAAGCCCTTGTGTAATTAGTTTTTATCTGTATCTTACCTGTATATATACCTTTGTAAATCGGTTTTTAAAACACTTCTTGTTTGAAAATGGTAATTGTATTACCGAAACTTAAGTCACAAAAATAAATATATAAGTTATACAAAACAAAGTTAAAAGTGTTTTATTATAATATTTAAAATGTATAACGAAGTAGAAGCCTCCAGCATAAACAATATTGTAATTTTTGGTTTATAATTATAAAACGATAATAGTTACAGCAAATTTATGTTAATAATTTTAGTTTTTGAGTAAACTGAGTGTTTGAATTGAAAGTATAATTTTTCCATCTTTCATAATTTTGAAGTTTTAAACGTCAGTTTCATGCGAGTCTACGAAACATTCGATGTACGTTTAAAATACGATTTAAATTGAAAATAAACCATGAAAGCGTAAATATAAATGATAAAATCAAGTCGGAGAAAGTAACGTGTTGGCCACATCACCATTTTTTCTTTTTTGTGTAATGTAATTTATGTATATTAAGTCATTGTTTAGGTATAAACAAGTTTGTCTATCATTGGTAAAAGAGGTACCTCCTTATAATGAATTTTAATTATCTATTTAAATAAAACAAACTTTTACTTAGTTAATATCACACTGTTTATTTATTAGTGACTGCAATTTCGATCAAACAATGATCATTATCAAACTATATTCATCATTAATAAATAAACTGTGTGATGAGTAAAAATGTATTTTTTAATTAAGAATGTATCACGAAGTGTCGCCAACCTCAATCAATTCCATTATCTGGTATTCGTCTTTTAAAAAAGTGAGCTAAAATTATAAGAATGTCGTTTTGTTTTATTGCCGCTCCTATCTTTCGGGACGGAGCCATGCTGTTAAAATTCGTCGTGATGGCGTGGATGTTCGGTCAGGGGTTCTGCCTGTGGGTACGGGCAGTGGCGGCTCGTGGAGCCACTTAGACAATATCCCCTCCTTTTTTTAACAAAATAAAGAACTATTTATCTTCCTAGATCAAACAAATATTTTGGCCAAAAAATATAAAGTTTGAAACAAAACAGCCGAAGATCTAAAATATCGGCAAAAAAATCAAAAATCCTGGTTTAAAAATAAAAATGCAGAACAATTGAAATACAAGCAAAAGAAAAATTATTTGTCATTTTCAGCACCATAAATAACTCTTTTTAGCTCAAAATAAGTTCCAACACGAAATTCGAAAATAATAGCAAAAAGAAAAATAAAAAACTTTGCACAATAAAATCAATCATTCAAGTTAAGAAAATCTAATATGGGATAAAAAAATAAAAAGAATAGGACCAAAAATCCAAAATTCGCACCCACAAATCAAAGTGGTGGACAAAAAAATAAACATTTTTACAAACAAATCGAAAATTTAAGTGGAAATAAAGAAAAATTCGGCCAAAAGACCAAAAATTGAATCTACTATAGGACCTAAAAGGTGAAAATTTATACAAAACTTAGAAAACTCGGGCGGAAAGATAAAAAAGCAGACACAATTTTTTTACAAATCAATCGAAATGTTTTGTCAAAATAAAGAATATTTAGACCAAAAAATAAATAAATCTACAATATAGCCTAAAAAAGGTGAAAATTTAGACAAAACGTCGAAAACGGACGTAAGGATAAAAATTGCAGACAAAAAAATCGAAAATTTCTACAAATAAAGCAATAGATTGGTCAAAATAAAGTAAAATAAAAAAATTGGAACAAAAAAATCAAAAATACAGAAATCTAAAATATGGGACAAAGAATCAAGTATACTGATCTAAAAATAAAATAACCCAGACTAAAATTCGAAAACTTAGGTAGAAGCAAAATGATTTGCCACTTTGAGCCGCCAAAAATAAGTTTCAAAATATACGATAAAAAATTTGGACAAAATATCTAAAATTGTGGCCTAAGAATTTAAAAGTAGACAAAGGAAAGAAAAAATTTAACAGACAAATAAAGAAAAATTTAGGGCAAAAGATAAAAAAAAAAAATACAATGTTGTCGAAAGTTTAGACAAAACATCGAAAACACGGGTCTAAAGATGATAAATGCAGACTAACCAAAAAATCCAAAATGCAGACTAAAAAATCGAAAATTTCAACAAACAAAGCATATTTTTTTTAATCTCGCTTATAGATCAATAAGTCAGGTTATAGATATTTTAACGATAATTAAATAAAAAATTTGGAACTAGAATTAAAAATTTGGCCCAATAAATCAAAAATGCGGACCAAAAATCTACATCAGAAATTGCGAAGGTACATTTTATAATTACAGAATAATACATGAGTTTAAATATTTTTCTGAAATCGTCCACAATAAGAGTCTGAAATGCACGACAGAAGAGTGTGTAAAGATAAAAAATGCAGACTAAAAAATAGAAAATTTCAACAAACAAAACTTAAAAAAATTAAAAAAATTCCCGATTATAAATCAAAAAGTCAGGTTATAGATATTTTAACGAAAATTAAATAAAAAATTTGGCCTAAATAAATAAAAAATTCGGACCAAAAAATCAAAATTTTTAACAATTAAATCGAAAATTTATGTCAAAATAAAGAAGATTTAGGTAAAAAGATCAAAAATTTAGGCTCAAAAGAATCGAAAATACTGGTCAAAAATCTAAAAATTAAAAATTCGGCGTGAAAATCAAAAATGCGGACCGAAAATTCGAAAATTTTAACAATAAAATCGAAAATTTCTGTCGGAATAGAGAAAATTTTGGTCAAAAGATCAAAAATGTAGTCCCAAAAGAATCGAAAATACAGGTATAACATCTAAAAATTAAAAATTCGGAGGGAAACTAAAAAATGCGGACCAAAAAAATTGAAAATTTATGTCAAAATAAAGAATATTTAGGTAAAAAGATCAAAAATGTAGACCCAAAAAAGTCGAAAATACAGGTGAAAAATCTAAAAATTACAAATGCGAGCCAAAAAGTAGAAAATTTAAATAATCAAATCGCAAATTTGGGTTAAAATGAAGGATATTTAGGCCAGAAGATAAAATATTTTGACCAAAAATATCGAAAATACAGGTTAAAAAATTAAAAATTCGTCGAGAAAAATAAAAATGCGGACCAAATAGTTGAAAATTTTAACAATTAAATCTAAAATTTAGGTGAAAATAAAGAATATTTAGGCCAAATGATCAGAACAAAAAGAATTGCAAATACAGGCTTTATAATACAAAATGCTGAATATTCTAATAAGAAAATGGTTTAAATTTGTCTTAATAATCACTCTATTGTTCAAAATAATTTTTTTTAAATAGCAAATTTTTTTTTTAATTTTTGCTTTTATTGTTCAGAAAAGTGAAACTAATTTGCAAAAGAATTCAAATAAAACCATTAACTTTATTGGGATCACCTTATTGTTCCTTGTACGTCGCTCGTGCTTTCAAAATTTCGTAAATTTCTATTGTGTGTACTTTCTTTCGATTTATCGTGCGTTTACATTTTGTCCCAGATATGCACTAAATCTGTAACACCATTCTTCCTCTACGTAACCTCACCATCAAACAATACATACACACAGAAAACAAAAAAATTGCGTTTTTTTATCCGCACAGCCCGTTGTTTTTTAAGTATACCTCCCGATTAAACTTTCTCGTTGGGTCTTTACTAGTTTGGAAATCGACGCACACGAGTTGGAAGCTGACACCACGGTCTTTATTTCGATAATCAAATTAGGCAATAGTCTACCAGCTGTTTAATTTGTACTATTTTCTCAACGAGCCGCCCCTGGGTACGATCCCCCCGCAGGGCAGTATTCTAGGTCCATTATTGTTTGTTATTTACGCTATTGATCTTGCAGTTACAGTAGGTGATGATAGAATCATCAGTTATGCCGATATGAATTTGTTTTTCAAAGGTCCAAACCTACCTGAAATACTGAAAAAAGCAGGCACTACTTTAGATAAAGTCAAAGAGTGGCTGATAATTAATAAATTAGTTCTAAACGAAAAAAAAACTAAAACTATATTGTTTAAGACAAACCAAGTGTTGCAAACCCCATCTACGTCAAATTTTGGTGGACATAAATGGTATTTCAGCAACAGCACAAAATTTCTCGGAATATTCCTTGATGAAACACTAAATTTTAAAGAACACTTAGAATATCTATGTAGCAAACTAAGCAAAGTCTGTTATGCATTAAGAGTATTGTCTAGGATGGTAGAGAGCAACGTGACCAATCTGGTTTACGCAGCAAACTTTTGTTCACTTCTCAGGTATGGAATACTATTTTGGGGTCTCTCTACTAATGCGGATCGGGCATTTATCATCCAGAAAAGGGCTCTAAGAATTATTACTAAAATCAGTTCTCGTGATTCATGCAGAGGAGTATTTAAGATGAACAAATGTTTAACTTTGATGGGTGTATATGTACACGAGTGTGCCAAATTTTGGTTTAAAAACAAACATAAATTTGAGAAATGCGCCTCAACATCACTTCATTTAACAAGAAATTGTAGCTATAATTACCCAAACCATAGGTTAAATAAATTGGAAAAAGGTGCATATTATTCATGCTTAAAAATAATCAATCATCTTCCGAGTAGAGTTAAATCTATTAAAAATTATCCTGAATTTAAAACTATTGTATATAACTTGATATGTGAAGTTGAACCATACACTATAACTGAATTTTTCGATGTTAGATTAACTTATCTTTTTTAATTTTGTCCATTGTGCTTCGACTTGTTTCTGTAACCAAACATCCACTATTTTGTGTATTCTCGTATCTACAGAAATAAATGTATTATTATTATTATTATTATTTCTGTTGCGTCATTATCTTATTGTTGGATTGTTTCTTGTACCTAACTTGAAGTTATTGAACAAATACCACTGAAAGATGCATTTGTTTATAGAATGAAAAATCGCAAACTCCCGTGTAAAACGTTTCGAAACCAGGCTCATGGCAGGCCATTCAGTAATTGCTAAAAATGGGTAACAGTTTGTAAAAGTAAAGACAAGAATAAATTGTAGTAGTTGGGTTAAAACTACATAGTTTATAAAAAGTAATAAATATTATACATTTTTACAAAAAAAAACATACTGAGAACTAATATTAAATAATACTAGAGTACAGCACAGCTTCTTCAGGCATTCCAATTTAACACATTAGACTATTTAATGATGGTAATAGGCTGGGGCGGCATATGAAGCTACCTTAGCGACAGCTGGAGCGTAGGAGGCGTAGGATACTGCTGGGGCAGCAGAGTAGGCTACTTTAGCTACCGGGGCGGCGTGGGCGTAGGTGGCAATTGGAGCAGCATGAGCATAAGTGGCCAGTGGTGCAGCATGAGCGTAGGTAGCTACTGGAGCGGCGTGTGCGTAGGTGGCAACTGGGGCAGCATGGGCATATGAGGCTACTGGAGCAGCATAAGCAACAGGGGCTACTTTAGCTATGGTTTTGACGGCAACTGCAGCTGGTTCTTTGTGGACTACCGCGTTAAAACCATTGTGGTCATCAGCAGTGTATTCTACGGTCCTCTTGGAGCCATCGGATTCGATGAGGGAGTAGCTACCATGGACCACATCACCACGACGAGATTCTTGTTGGTTTTTGCTGTCTCCGGTGTGTGGGTCATTTACAGCATAACCGAAGTCGTAGGCGGCTGGAGCTTCGGCGACGATGGTCTTGGTTACTGGGGCAGCATAGGCTACTGGAGCAGCATGGGCGTAGGTAGCAACTGGAGCAGCATGGGCGTAGGTAGCAACTGGAGCAGCGTGAGCATAGGTGGCCACTGGAGCAGCATGGGCGTAGCTAGCTACTGGGGCAGCATGAGCGTATGTAGCTACTGGGGCGGCATACGAAGCTACCGCTGGGCCACCGTAGCTGGCATAGGACACAGCTGGGGCAGCAGAATAATGAGCTACTGGAGCAGCATAACCAATACCTCCAGCACGAGCTACGGCCAAAAGGGCGGCGAAAACGACGAACTGAAAAGTAAAAAATAATTATATAACACTAATATACTTAAATATGCAAATGCAGACTGCATTCGGATCGTCTGTACTCACTTTGAATGCCATGTTGTTAGTTGAGAGATGCAAGTCAATCTGCCTTATCCAGAGTAAGACATGGGTATATATACTAAACTAAGGCAAGGTGTGGCCCTCCAACCCGGGCTCAGTTTTGGCCTTTCACCATACGGGTACTTCCCAACGTACACACACGATCAGGGCAATAACACACGTGATGAAAATTGCTTCATAAAAATTGCAACATACAAGTTCAATTCTGTAAGACGTTTTGTATGATTTCTTTTTAAACCATAATCATAGATCATCATTAGAGCACGTTGAAAAAAACGAGTCTAATATTCTAGATTTTCTCCAACAAATAAAACAGAGAAAATAAATATATTGACATACTAATTATTTACAACATACACCGTAATCGTGTACTACAAACATTACCGTAATCAAATTAAACCTCGTTAAAATGATTCATTCGAATTTAAATGTATTTCACGACGATACAAATTATTTTTGTGCATTAGCATAATATCGCAACGTCGCCGACCCACTCGTACGTTTTGATTTTCTCATAACATTTGACCCCAATTGTGCTTGATCGAGTACAGTTGTCTCAATAGATCGCTATTTCATATATGTAATCGGTGTCTTATTCACTCGCAGATAATCTAGATCTCTTGGGCGAAATGCTAGACAGATCCTGGCGAGAATATTAATTGCAGACCTTGCTCTTTATCCTCGGATCGATTTTAGATTCGAGCTACTAAGAAAACATTTTAATTGCCCCACATTTACACCAAATGATACTAAGAAAGCATGCGCCACTTGCTATTGTTGTGTAATGTGCGGAATCGTAAAATCTGAAGGAAAGGTGTATTATTATTACAAGCGATTGTATTAATGATCGGACAGTTGACGAATTACAAAATCTGAAATCCATTGAAACCGAAAGATTAATTGATTTGCGCCTGCGGTATTTGCTACTAGCTTTACTATAAACGTTCCATTAATGGTACATAAATCTATTCCATTCACAAGTCCGTCCAACATGTATCGCTCAATTTCAACACTAATTTAAAAGCAAATTGTTATGGCACAAAACTATATCGATGTGCGTTATTTGTAAAACTAATTAACAAGTTTAAATTAAAAACTCTCATTTTAATTTTATTAATACGGTTTGAGGAAATTCACAACAGTTTTCACGTAATTTAATCTAAGATTTCATTTTCCTTCATTTCCTTAATAACATAAATATTGCAAAATTATAAACCAATCAAAAATGATGTGGCTGTCAAGTAACTTTTTTGGATCTGGTTTAAATGTAATTTCTATGATATTTTACATATTTATGAAGCTTTTTAAATCAGTACGATTTTGAAAAAAAAAAACAATAATAATACAATAAACGATAAATGTATTATATTGGTTGCTGTTTATTACAAATTCATTTGTCATATTTTATTTATTTACAGTATTACAATACAATTACTAAGTTTACAGTATAATTACTAAAATTAAAATTAAATTTAGACTATAACCACCTAAGTGAATGAACACTTGTGATGTGCTGGATATGATGAGGAAAAAGTAAGTAAAAGTATACGGCGAGAAAGACTATAATGATTCAATGCAATGACAATGTCATATGCATTACATAACGTATATACAAATATCAAATGAAAGCTTCACATTTTGAAATCTATTTGTTGTCTAATATTTTTGAAAAATGATGATGGTGTAGAAAAATAAATGATTTTGAGAGAATTGCATGTTTTTTAACATTTGTAATTAATTTTATAGTGTGGCAAGAGGTTAAAGGCTTTGGGAAGTGTGTAATCTGTAAACCAATGGCTAATGTTTTTCTTACATTTCGGGATGTGTACCAATTGGATGTATCTACTGCGTGTGTGGTGCATGGATGACATGTAATTTAAAGATTGCTGAAATTTGAACGCGTACATACATAGGCTGTGAAAATAAAGGCTTCTAATGTTACAAACATCTTCTGAATAATAAATGAGTTGGATACAGTCTTGGTTTTACATAAATAACTTTTAAAGTGTAGTTTTGTACAGTATTTAATTTTTGTAATGTATTTTTATATACACCTCCCCAAACTAATATGCCATAACGAAAGATTTAGCTAGAGATTTGTAAATCATAATAAGTAGTTTTATAGATAAGAATTCTCGTAATTGGTAAAATTTAAAAATTAATTTTCTAACTTTTTTCGTTAGGTATTCAATATGATTATTTCATTTTAAGTTTTGCTGTATCATTATACCCAAGTAGTTAATCTCCTTAACCTCGTTGATTGCAAAAGATGTATCATCAACTTCTATAGTGGTCAAATCGGGTCTATTTGCATCTCTCACCGAGAAGGCTACATAATTTATTTAAGTAAAGTTTAGAGTTAATTTATAATGATCCAACCAATTCTTAATTTTTTTCATGTCTCTTTGTACCGAACATTTTGTTTTCACCCATTATTCTTCATTAAAAAGAAGAATGGTGTCGTCAGCGTATGATACTATTTTAGCATCCGTTCTTATTGATAATAGTGAATTCATGTATACTAAGAATAGGATTGGGCCCAGGACAGTTCCGTGCGGAACCCCAGTCCTAACAGTGCATGGATTACTTAGTATCATTGACTTTAACTCTTTGTTCACGGTTTGTAAGATAACTACGAAAGACATTCAGAGCCGCCCCCACAATTCCATTGAGTTCAAGTATGTTAATAAGTTTTACATGGCTAACTGTGTCGAATGCCTTAGCTAAATCTAGAAAAACTGCAATACATTTTCTACCGGCATCTAGGTTATGCGAGACTTCTCTAATGACAGAATACATTGCATCAGTTGTAGACTTTCCACTTTGGAATCCAAATTGCTGCTTGTGTAAAATATTATGTTTGTCAAATAACTGTATCAAGCGATCCTTAAGACATTTTTCAAAACATTTTCCAAAGTTGTTTATAAAGCTAATTGGTCTATAGTTACAAATCTTGGTTTTATCTCCAGCTTTAAAGATTGGGGTAATGATTGACGATTTGAATTGTGTGGGAACTTTATTCGTTTGAAAAATTAAGTTAATGATATGTTTCAGTGGTTGTAAAATTTATATGTGATTATTTTTTATAATTGTAGTTGTTATGCTATCTATGCCAGGTGTGCTATTATTTTTTAGGGTGGATATTTGTCTAATAAGTTCATTATCAGTTACCGGATTAAGACAAAATGTGTGAGGGTTTACCCTTTCGGTTTCTATAAAAAATTTCTGGATCTTGCAGATCTTTTGACAGATTGATACCGATGTTAGTGAAATAATTGTTGCAGTAGTCTGCCATAACCTTATTGTCCTCAAATGCTGCTCCATTGTCGTTGGTTAACTTAACGTTGTTCTTCTGAGAAGTTTTTTCATTAGTTGAATCTGCAATTATTCGGTAAACTTTTTTTACGCTATTTTTATTGTCTTGAATTCGTTTAAAGTAATAGTCAATCTTTGTTTTTTTTTAACAAGTTATTCAATGAATTTCTATAAGTTTAATATTCCCTCTCTGATTCTGGCGAGAAATATTTGTTCAACCGTTTTTTCATTAGGTCTCTATTTTTATGGATATAATTAGACCTTCTGTTATCCATGGTTTAATTTTGAAATATTTACTATTGTTTAAGCTAATAATTTTTTTAGATTGTTCAATGTATTTACAAATTTTGCTCACGAATAAGTCTGTAGAATTCTGTGGATCGTCAGAAATTAAAATTTCTTCCCAGCATTCATTTTGCAGAAAGAAATCCAATTTTTTTATCAATTTTGGTTAGGGTTTTAGTACTATTTATATTATTAGAGGCTAGTTTAGTTTTAAAGTCTACCTTAAACGTAACTGGATAGTGGTCTGTAATATGGCAGTTCACAATGTATGATTCAAATACATATTTTCGGCATAACTCTGTGGATGTTTTTACAAAAATATGGTCAAGACATGATTTCGTTTCATGACTAACTCGTGTAGGGTTTTTAATGTATGGTGTGAAGCCATGTTTAGCAAGTATTGATAAGTACTTATTTACATTTACGTCAGTTACTTTTAGTAAATCAATATTCACATCACCCAAATATAATTGAAGATTAGAGTCCTGGTTGTTTTGTTCTAGAAATACATCTAGATCATGGAGGAAGGAGATCAAGTTACTTGGGTTTGGTCTATAAAGAGCAATAATTCGAAGGCACATATCGTCAATTTTCAAGTCAATAATACACAATGAAACACCACACACATTTAATTTTTCGTAGGTAATCTTATAATTAAGTTCAGATTTAATTAAAACTAAGACGCCATAATTTCGGTTAAAATCACCTCCATTGTGCATTGTATCATATCCGGGGATGTTAAAGTTATTTGTAGCAGCAGTTTGAAAACATTCACTTAAAATGAAAATGTCACAATTATTATAGTACTGATATGCTTCAATCAGTGTTATGAATTCATTAAAGTTTTTATTAGCACTTCTTATATTGAAGTGCATAATGTTGCATAATGAATTGACTGTAAGATGAAATAACATGTTCATATTCGTCTGGATTAATGTAATAACCTCGATGATCTTGTTCGAGTTGACTTAGGTTGTCTAGGACTATATCTTCATCCAGTATTACCATAATGAAGTATAATCTATTTTGTTTTTCAGAGCTTTGATATGGAATTGTAGAGTGGGGCAGTCCTGGGCAGTTGAGTGATGATTTGTGTCGTAATTTTGATTATATTTTGAGTTAGCATTGATGCAATTGATACAGACCTTCTTATGACTTCGACATTCGTTTTGCTCATGCAAATTAGTCTGCTTGTGCAATGTTCCTTTTTATGGTAGAAGCCCTGGCACTTAAAGCAGCGGGGAATTCTTAAATCTTCATAAATGGGAGAGCGCTCCCATCCAATGCATATTTTTTTTAGATTCATCAATTCTCTAAATGTAGTAGATGAGCATTCTGCGAAAATAGTGTGTTGGACATTTTTGTTTGTTTTGACGAAGGTTACATTAAAGTCACTCAGAGTTTCGTTTTGTTCTAGAATGGTTGCTTCGATGTCCTCCTTGGTCATGTTTTGATTAAAGTTCGTAATTTTCATTTTCGGTTTTCGCATTTTATATGTCTCAATATCATATAAGTTTTTTAACTTATCTTTGGCTTGCTTCTTGTTTTGGCATCTTATAATAACTGATCCGCTTTTTGAGGACCTTACGTTTGTAATACCAATTTTTAGCTGAGTAGGATTAATGTTTTGGTTTACGTCAGCCATTGTCTGGCGAGGATCCGAGGATCCGAGGATCCGAGGATCTTGAGATAGTTTAGGTTTAACTATAACAACAGGCACTTGTGGTATAGTAGGAATGTTTAGTTAAGAAGTTGATTTAAGAGTGCTGGAGTATGTGGGCTTTGCAAAATTAATATTTTCAGCATTTTCATGTTTTCTGAGTTGTTCTTTTAGCATTTGTATTATTTCATTTTTATCGTTGATTATAGTCTCCTTATCTTTAATTATTAATTGAAGGATTTCCACAAATTCATTGTTTCTACATCTTTTACAGTGAAACTTCAGTACTCGTTTTTGCAGAGGTAAACATTTTGTTTCAGTTGCTGATAACTCTGAGCAACCTTGACAAAAAAAAATTCTACATGAGTCACATGGAAAACATGGTACTTTTATTTCTCTTGTTGGTTGTTTTATTAACTTGCATATGAAGCACTCCATTTTACAAACACATTATTTCAAAATAAGGATAAACAAACACACGTCTTCACGTTACTGGGTCTATAGTAATGACTTAGATTAAGACTAACTGAGGGTAGATAGACCACGAATAGGTGAACAAAAGAGAACAGGGGAATGAAAGGATTTTTTTTTTTTTTAATTTTAAAAGGAAGGATGGTTGATGGATTTCGGGTTAAGGAGAGTGAATGATATTAGGGAAATTGGCGTAAGCTACTTGGCTATTCTGCCACAACCGATTCTTTGTAATAAATTCATATATTGATATGAAGGACAACCACTAGACATCCATGGACCCGTGCGGCCATTTTTCATTCAGAAAAAGTGACCGCCCGGATGGGATTCGAGCCCACGACTACGAGGCCCAGAAGCAGGAGCGCTACCCACTAGGCCACCGCGGCCCCACGGAATGAAAGGATGAAAATAAAATTTATGTTACGGTCCTGGGCTATTTTCGCTATTTTTGTACGGTCGAGGTGTTCAGTAGAGAAAAACTAGCAAGCCTAAAAAAGCGAGCACAAAAAAGCGGCCCGATAGTAGAGCGAGAAATGCGTGCGGAATAGCGTTCGATTTAATCAAACTTACCCTGCTGGGTATTGTTATTATGAAAAACCAGTACAGTACCAGCACTGTCCATCCACAATAATATACACATACTTTTAGTGTCCACTCCTTGTTATAATATTAATTGTACACCACAAAAAGAACAACTTTCGGCGGAGCACACTTTATCTCCACCATGACATTATAAAAAATCTAATATATAAAATTTTCGTGTCACAGTGTTTGTAACAAAACTCCTCCGAAACGGCTTGACAGGTTCCTACGAAATTTTGTGTGTATATTGAGTGGGTCTGAGAATAGGATGTAAACTATTTTTAATACCCCTAAATGATAAGGGTGGTCCACCGAAAAATTTTTATTTTTATTTTTTGGACAAATTTTTTTATTTTTATTTTTTTATGATTCGGCATTAAAAAATACATACAACCCAACATTTTTACCCTTTTACCACCAACCCCAATTTTTTAATAGCGATTTTAGTACTTTAATAATTTTCTACTCTCGGCGATCGACCGCTCGATCAGTTATTCCTTTTCCATTGTTTGAGCCGACGGTTATTAATGGGTTTTCATGGGCTTACCCTGTAGATTCGTATCGATAAATGTAAATAAATAAGTAGCTGAAATTATAAAAAAAATATAAACAAAATATTAACAGCAAATGCTGCACTGAGCTCAATTGCAACACTTGCATCCGATGAACAATTAAGTCGGCTTTAAATACATAAATTGGTGATAACGATTGATTTATAATACGCGCGCCATCTCTTGGTGGTTGGAATGTCGCTCGCGGTGGTGTTACGAATTAAAATATTCTGCGGAAGATTCTGTGCGCGGTTGAGAATTTTTTTAATAATTTTGACATTTAGTTCAAATTCGTTGATTATTAAAAAAATTGTGAATTTTTGAAGCAATAATTGCATGTTAGAGCGATCATGAATTTCAAAAATTAAAAAAAAATATTTCAACTGGCGATACATGTTTTTATTAGTAACAATACACTTCTTACATTCTTTAGCTTTAATAATTTTGTTATTTAGTTCAAATCCGTTGATTATTAAAAAAGTTATGAATTTTTGAAGCAATAATTGCACGTTAAAGCGATCATGAATTTTAAAAATTCGAAAAAAAATATTTCAACTGGCGATAGATGTTTTTATTATTAACAATACACTTCTTACATTCTTAAGCTTTAATAATTTTGTTATTTAGTTCAAATCCGTTGATTATTAAAAAAGTTATGAATTTTTGAAGCAATAATTGCACGTTAAAGCGATCATGAATTTCAGAAATTCGAAAAAAAATATTTCAACTGGCGATAGATGTTTTTATTATTAACAATACACTTCTTACATTCTTAAGCTTTAATAATTTTGTTATTTAGTTCAAATCCGTTGATTATTAAAAAAGTTATGAATTTTTGAAGCAATAATTGCACGTTAAAGCGATCATGAATTTTAAAAATTCTAAAAAAAATATTTCAACTGCCGATACATGTTTTTATTAGTAACAATACACTTCTTACATTCTTTAACTTTAATAATTTTGTTATTTAGTTCAAATCCGTTGATTATTAAAAAAGTTATGAATTTTTGAAGCAATAATTGCACGTTAAAGCGATTTTGAATTTCAAAAATTCTAAAAAATATTTCAACTGCCGATACATGTTTTTATTAGTAACAATACACTTCTTACATTCTTTAACTTTAATGATTTTGTTATTTATTTCAAATCCGTTGATTATTAAAAAAGTTATGAATTTTTGAAGCAATAATTGCACGTTAAAGCGATCATGAATTTCAAAAATTGGAAAAAAAATATTTCAACTGGCGATAGATGTTTTTATTATTAACAATACACTTCTTACATTCTTAAGCTTTAATAATTTTGTTATTTAGTTCAAATCCGTTGATTATTAAAAAAAATATGAATTTTTGAAGTAATAATTGCACGTTAAAGCGATCGTGAATTTCAAAAATTAGAGCCTAAACCGTTTTCGGCCATTATCGTCACCACTTTATTTGCTTAATTTCAATGGGCCACACACGGATGATAACTGTCACCAGTTATCTGCCTTAATATATATGGACCATTCGCGGTCGACGGCGCAGCGTAGCGGAGTCGTCGTTCGTCACCCTTGCTTAATTTTTAAGGTTTACGCACCAGTTTATTTGCTTAATTTTAATGGGCCACACACGGACGTCGTCAGTCATCAGTTATCTGCCTTAATATATATGGACCATGCACGGACGATAGCGCAGCGCAGCGGAGCCGTCGTTCGTCACCAGTTACCTTGCTTGATTTTAAAGGACTACGCACGGACGACGGCGCAGCGCAGTAGTTACTTTGCTCAATTCATGATTATGGTATCGATTTTAATACGTTGGCAGAAAATAAAACGAAGAATGTTGTGTATCATAGAACATTACAATAATAAACACTATGTTTTTGAATATTTTTTTTTATGAATTATACCAATTCGAATTCAATATTCATAATTAAGACAGGACAACGTCTGTCGGGTCAGCTAGTATAAATATAAAATAGTACAATACAATAAGTGAGACAAAACAGAATACAATGTACAAATGAATAGTTTAAATCGTAGTGATGTGTGTGTTAAACTTAACGTAGATTATTTTGCAGAGCTTCATAAATGCTTTTCCTTTTCCAGAAGTTTATATACAAAGCACTTATAACTATAGGGGATTTTATAAATTGTTCAGTGAATTTTATTACGTGAATATTTGTGGAGTGATGGTGGTGTACATTCCTATTTATTTCAAGTGAATCTTTGATGTTGTGAATATGTAACTATACAAATAAATTGATCGTGTTTTACCGTTTTTATTTTTAGGTTAATAATAATAAGGTTATTCCGCACGAATCGGCGTATTTTATATTAAAAATTAATTCTATAATTCGTTTCTGGACAATGAATGTCCTAGTAACTGCGGTTGACTGTCCCCTCACGGCAATGTCATATGAGTGAGTGTAGCAGTCCATAATATACCGATGTAAGGACACCTTCGTCTAGTAAACTGCAGTCCTAGTAATACTGAAAAAAAAATTGTATGTTTATTATAACTCTTATTAATTATGCAATTTTCATGAACTTGGTCTCATAAAAAAGCTGCAAAAAATTTCAAGGTAAACAAACAAAAAATATTCTGGTGAAGATATTAACAAAAATGAGAAATAACTCATTTATTTCCATACATTACAACACATACCACTGTATTTCTCCTATATTTTTCTCTCAATATTCTTGAAAATACACATGGACTTTTTTCTGAAAAGTTAAATTCATTGTCATTGGGTTTTGTCCACAAATTTTCATCGTCGCATGAGCCTATACAGAGATATATTTTTTTGAAAACTTCGAATTTTCGACTTTTCTGTAAATTAAATTAATATGGCTGTAATATCTCGTAATCTCTGCCAGGTACTTGGTAAAGTTAATTAAAATAACTTACTTGAACTGAATAACTTTAATTACTTATCGTCAATGCACCGGCAAACGTAATCATATTAACTAACTGATGTATCCTTGCCAACCACATTTATAATTTTTTTATATAAATACACAACAATGGCCTTAAATAAGCTAATTAAAAATACCATCACGAAACACAGTACGGACCGATTCCTAGAACATGCCACTTTTTTTGGGTAGTCATTTTGTGGAATGCCCCATATACAACGTGTCCACGTAAGTACCCAACATATGGGAAACTTTTTTATTATTAATATCTCAGAAAATTTTATTCTTTATAAAAGCTGGTGCTTGATCTTAAACATACAAAAAAGACAAAACAAATGACATGCGGTTTTAATCAAAAAGAAAAATCATTTCCTTGAAGTTAACAACCTTAACGACATTATTAATTAAATAACAAATACTCGATGTGATCCCCTTCCCTCTCAATACATTTTGTTCTGTTAAAATCTCTGATTACGTTTTCAAGAATATTGAGATGATTATTTAAATATTTCACCATTTCGAATTTTATTTTAAAAATCCTCTGAATTTCCAAAAGGCCTCTCAGAATAAACGATATTTTTTTTAACCACCCCCATAAAAAAGTAAGTGGATTTAGATCGGGTGAGCGAGCAGGCCATGAAAATTTCGAGTCTTCCAATCAATTTCTCATTAAATTAAATTATTCATTTAAATATGCAACCATGACACGAGCACTGTGCAGGTGCCCCATCCTTCATAAACCAAAGAGAATTTTTGTAGCCAAAGGTAACATGTCACATTCATTTTCCAATTCCATATTTAAAAATTCTGAATATCTTTCTGAAGAAATATATATAATATATAATTTTTCTGTTCAAAATTCCACACCAAACATTTATTTTTCGAGAATATTGATTTTTGCAGATAATTCGGAATGCTGGATTTTCTGTTGACCACCAACGACAGTTTTGTGACGAAACCACACCATTTGTAGTAAATGTAGTTTCATCCGTACATAGGATCTTCTTAGAAAATGTTCTATCAATGTCTATTTCACTTTGTACCATGAAACACAATTCAGAACGTTTGTCGAAATCATGTTCTTGGAAAGTTTGAACATATCCTTGTTTAAATGCTTTAAACTTATTCGCCGCTAGTATCTTATGTACTGTTTACTTTCCCAATCCTAAGCTTCTGACGCATTTTCTAACAGATATTTTAGGATTTTCAACCACGCTTTGCAAGATATCCAACGAATTCTCCACATTTCTCACTGGTTTAGTACGTTCTTTTTTAAAATGTAATTCAAATTTTCCGTTCCTTTTAAATTGCTTTAAAATTCTTGACAGTTGTGAATAACTGATTCTCTTTTCGGGGTGCCTGCCGTTAAAAAATTCAGCTGCTTCTCTGCAGGTTTTATAGTTAAATTAAGTTTTTTATTACCTGAATTTATATTTTATTATCTTAAAATTATTTACATCTATAAAATGGTTGTTATTGATATGTTTTGCAATTCCTGTACACAGTTTGTTAATTAAAATTGATTTTTTATGTTCCTGTAAACTTGTATGAAAAAATCTTCCAGTCTGTCCTATATAGATTGCGTCACATTCACTGCACTTTAATTCATACCCGCCGCACTTTTTGGCCTTTTCCAAAGGAGCTTTATTGTTTATTAGTAGTTTTCCTTTGATTAGTTAGTACATATGATATGAAATTCATTATCCTTTACACTATGAATTTGACAGTTCTTTGAGGAAATTAATTTTAACCCATTTTCTTTCGTTGACTTATTGAATATACAAATATTTCAATAATTGTTTCCTTCTTTTCTTTAATAATATGTTATCTATGATGTTAATTTCGAACATTATTTCGGGTTATTGTCTTAATTATATTCAGTTCATTATTGAATTCTTGATAATTTAATGGAAGACGATGAATGAGAGTTGAAAGTGCTAAATTTGATTTGGATGGTTAGAAGAATTGTAAATTATAACATCTGTAAATGTTTCTTTTCTATAGTTTTCAAAATTTAAGCCTTTATTTTCAGCTTTCTGAATTCAAGAAATAGAATAACATTATGTTTATTATTTACGATCACATTACTTTCCCGTAGTTTTCACGGATATAATAAATCATACCATCATACCTCCTCAATCTTAAATTACAGCTTCTATTCATTTCGGCATTCTCTCCACGAAATTGTAGCCCCTGGAAAAGTTGTTTAAATATATTCAGTTTAAAAGCGACTGTATGGTAAAATAATTTAAGCGCGATTTGTACAATAAATATTTGAAAGTGTTACCGAGTTTTAATTTCGATGTAATAAAACGGATGCTTGGCACAAAATTACCCTGAGCAACCTTTTAATACTTTCTGAGGGCCGTCTGAGCTCGAAGCCAAAACCTTGACGCGCCAACAAAAATAATTCGACCCCATTCTTCAATACCCCAGTTTTCGTATTACGTTTCATAATCTTTATTTATGATATTTGACACTATGGTCCGAACATATAATAGCATTCAAGATCTGGTCGATATATTTAATACTACTTTACGCCAATTTACGGAATCTACTGTAAATTTATTATAGAGCACCTCGTATTTGCTATTTTATTTATTGTTACTCACTGTTATTTTTAAGTTTTTCTAATGTATCAATATTAGTTTTTGTTTGTACATTTATTATTGATTTTTATACAACATTGCGCTATTTTGTAATTTTGTAATTATGAGATAATATTTCCCTGTAATTGGATATTTCTGTTGGGAAATAAATATTATTATTATTATTATTATTATATTTAACACACAGACGTAATATCTTGTAGTGCAAATATTTAGGATAATAATTTGGCCAAAGTACCATTATCGTTGCATTTCCATTATACAAACATGAAATATATTCTAGAATGAATTAGGATTTTTTTATTGCTGCAGTAGATAAAATCTTTGAGCATGTAAACACTTCCGCATTCATTTATGCACGTGGATCATCTAATATTTGCATAAATTTCAATGCCAGATCGCTGACCATCGATGCAGACAAATGTCAATATTTACTAAAAAGCCCTAGAAAGTATCAGCCAAATCCATAATATCCTAAATTATTACAATTTGTTTGCTTGAATCTGAATCAAAAATGATGTTTTGAATAAATGTGAGTCGAATCGATAGAAATCATTTTATTATTATCTTACCTTAAATTTCACCAAAGTTTAGCAATGAATTGTGCTCATAATATTTTAATGAATCATAATAACAATTGTAGGTAAATCAGGAAAATTTTAAATACCTAGCTTTTACAAATCACCAAATTTTTTTATAACATTTCACAAATTTACATACCTCCGTTACGTGATCAGAAGTTTTGTAAACATGAATTTGTGTTTTAAAAAAATCACTGCATTTTTTCGATTTTTTTTTTCCTGATCACGTAACAGAGGTGTGCCATGTAGAAATTGTAGCCCTTTTAATAGACATTCAAATGCATACGACAGATTTTAAACAAAACCCATTATTTCGAAGACTTCTCATTAAGTCACAGAGGTGTCCATACAGAAATTGTAGCCCATTTAATAAGCTTTCAGGTCAGCGAAACTGATCTGAGATATCTAGCGTCGTTTTTTTATTTATAATCGATTGAAATCGCAAAAATGTATCAAAATACGCGATTTTTGCGTTTTTTTTACGGATTTTTTTTTATTAGGGTTTTGATTAAGCTACCAAGGTCATTTGGTACTACCAAATGTAGCCCTGTTTACAAGCTTTCAAGCAGTATTTTCAGATTCAATTAACTTGCGTTGTTCCAAAGTTATAGTGAAAAAAGTAAAAAAAGAGGTTTTTTGCGAATCCTAACCTCAAAACCAAGGTCTCGGGGGTTTCATCGCGATTTCGGTACTTTGTTACACCCAAGCAATCGAAAAATTCCGGTCTAGTTCCAAGGAAAAAATGGCTGTTGGCTAGTGTAATAATAAACAACATGGGTTTATGGCCAACCGTTCCATTACTTCAAATCTTCTTGAATACAAACAGTTTGTATCGAGTGCCTTGGACTCGCAATCCACAATCGCAAGTGGATACAATTTACACTGATTTTTCCAAGGCCTTTGATCGAGTTGACTGTAATCTTCTGTTGGACAAATTTAAGGTTATAGGCTTTAATCATGGCACTATAAAATGGCTGTCATCTTTTTTGTCAGACAGGGTGCAATATGTTCGAATAAATAATTTCAAATCAAAAGCAATACCTGTTACTTCTGGTGTTCCACAAGGGTGGACCCATACTATTAATTTTGTTTATTAATGATATACATGACACTCTCAAGCATTGTAACTTTCTAATGTACGCAGATGATTTGAAATTATTTAAATTGTTAATAGTGCCAGTGACTGCCAATTGATTCAGGAAGATTTGAACCGGCTCAATTAATGGTGTTCAAAAAAGAATTTATACCTAAATATTCAGAAATGTTATTCGATGTCCACCACTACACGTCGATCGAAAGTAGATGTTGACTACAGAATTGGTAACGCTTCAATCAATCATGTTGACACAATAAAAGATTTAGGGATTGTAGCATCCTCCCTTGTACGCGCCCGACTCACCACCGTTTCACTCCCCCTTCGACGTGCGCGCTCTCTCTCTCCACCCGGCCGGCGTACGCGCTCATCCCCCACGCGCCCCGACCGACGAGAATGGAATAAAAGGCATCGCACCAGGGAAGAAATCATCAGTTTTCCGATTGCGCTGACTACGGCCTTTTAGAAACTTCTAAGCACTGACACCGGTCTTAGATCACAGTAAACCCTCGCCTTTAAGCGCTGACTACGGTCTTAGAGCGCTTTACGTCGCTCTATTCATTAATTACCTTAAGTTTGTACATATTTGTTTCTGTTATGATGTGAATAAATACGAAGATCGACATTCTGCTGCTTATTTCCAACCTCTGAAGAGAACTTCGCTACAATCTGGATTCCCAACGTGCGGCTCACGAATACCACACAAGAAGTAAAAAGATGACGGCAATAACGCTTTCGGAAGAGCAATTCCGGCAGTTACTGGAAAAAACAGGCGGTCATTCCAAAGCAGGAACATACGCGAAATGTACGGCTCGCTACTCCGGTAATCACAGCAATCCGATCCAGGTGGAGAGCTTCATAAACACTATACAGGTATACAAACGGATAGAAACAATTACAGACGACGATGCACTACTCGGACTACCACTACTACTCGAAGGTAACGCAGCAGTATGGTGGCAAGTCAAAAACACCACAACAACAACAAACAACAAAGGAGCCATGGAAATGTTACAGCAGACGTTCGCTCCCAAGAAACCTGTATACGCCATTTTCCAAGAGATATTTACATCCAAGCAGAAACCTGAGCAGAACACGGACTCGTTTATAGCAGAAAAACGAGCGCTGATTGCGCAAATCACGGCAACCCATGCGATGACGGAAGCGCTGCAAATAGACATAGTGTTCGGCCTCCTGAAAAACACCATCAAGGAAAAAGTGCCCAGGGAAGGGATACAAACATTTCAAATACTGATGACGAAGGCAAGGGAAATAGAAACAATATTCGAAGAACGGAAGCACGCAACTGTAACACACCCAGGGACCGACTCAAAAAAAAATAAGTGCACATTCTGTCGCTCCCACGGACACACAGTAACCGAATGCAGAAAACGGGGTAAAGCAGTGAGTCTACAAAATAAACAAGAAAAGGAAAAACCAATAGCACCCAAATTTTCGTGCTACGGATGCGGTAAACCCGGGGTTATAAGAGCAAGATGCAATGTGTGCAACCCTACAGCAGCAGGAAACGCCAAATTAGCATTTTGCGCCGTACGACTCAACAATCAACGAAAAAGCCCATCCGTGCACATTAGTGTAAATGGAATCACCGGAAGTGCGTTCCTGGATTCGTGCGCTGAGAAAACGATCGCCACCGCATCACTATACGGCCACATGGTAGCACAAGGTTACGAGTTCAAGTCCATGCAGACTCAAATAACACTAGCAGATGGACACTCGCAGGAGCAGACAATCCTCGCTGCAACAGTGATCATCTCCATAAAACAAAAAAGAATACAAACTCAAGTCATCGTGCTCCCGAACAGCACCGACAATGTAACATTATTAGGGGTCGACTTCATCGAAAATGCAGGAATAATCTTAAATCTTCCTCAGCGAACTTGGGCATTTGTAGACGAACCCAGCGTGCACTTCAACTACGACGACCTAAAAGAAAAGTAGAAAAAGCCTAGACAAATTCGTACATGCCACGTGCTGGGCATAACGGAGGACATTGTCCAAGAGGAAGACACCGACGAAGAGATGAGCATGGACACCGACGAGTACCGACCACCGCCACCATGCATGAGCCCGATTCCAGACACTCCCGAAAAGCATCAGGAAGTATATACGGATGAAACCTACTCTCACAGTTTCATAAATGTGCTGTTTGAGGATTACGCAAATCCCACGGATTGGAAAGAAAAATCCGCGAATCAGGCACGCTCGAGAAAATTATTCCCAAAAGGAGCAAGAAAAGTAACACCGATAAAGTTGTTCTCCATCAACGTGCAGCTCCGATCCAACGAAGCCACTTCGCTAGCAGCGGAAGAAAAAATAGAAATTAACATGCTACTAAGGAAGTACGCGCAGAATTTCGCGGCTTGGTGTCCACCAACAGACAAAGCTGTACACCCATACTCGTCCAGACCCTACCGGCTTTCTGCCATTAGGCAAGCTGAATTGAGGAAAGAAATCGAAGAAATGAAGATTCATGGTATAATCACGGACAGCCAATCTCCGTGGGCTTCGCCCGTAGTAATGGTTCCCAAAAAGGACGGAAGTACCAGGGTGTGCGTCGACTACCGGAAATTGAATTCCATTACTGTACCGGATGTATACCCGCTGCCCCGTATCGACGATCTGCTCCACTCGATTGGGAAACCAAACATTATTTCCAGGCTGGATCTAAGGGCAGGATATTGGCAAATCCCGGTCAAAGCGGAAGACCAGGACAAGACGTCTTTCATTTCCCCGTGCGGTTCCTACAAATTCCAAAGAATGCCGTTTGGATTACGAAACGCTCCATCGACTTTCCAACGGTTAATGGACCGATTCCGGCAGGAAATCCCCGACACTAGGATGTTCACTTATCTGGACGACCTCATCATTATCTATGACTCTCTACCACGACATATAGAGGACCTAGAACGAATCTTCGAGAAGATGAAGGAATACCACCTAAACATCAACCGAAAGAAAAGCTACTTTGGATGCGATCAAGTACGCTACCTCGGCCACATAATTTCAAAAGAGGGATTCACTCCTGATCCAAGCAAAATAGCCGCAATCAAAGAACGAAACAAACCCAACAACGCCAAACAAGTTGTTTCCTTCCTGCAAACGTGCTCCTGGTATAGACGTTTCATACCAAACTTTGCAAGAACGGCAAAACACCTCAGCGAATTGACAAAGAAGAACGTAACATGGAAATGGAAGGAGCCCCAACAACTGGCCTACGATACTCTAAAAATAGCGCTGACTGAGGCTCCCGTGCTCCAGACATCCGATCCGGATCGCCCATACTCCATCCAGACTGACGCCAGCGGATACGCGATTGGTGCAGTATTGAGCCAGGGGGAGGCCTCCGAAGAACACCCGATTGAATACGCCAGCCGTTTGCTCACCTCGGCCGAACAAAATTATGTCACCATAGAAAGAGAAGCCTTGGCTATTATATGGGCGTTGGCTCGCCTTAGAGGATACCTGGATGGATCTCCCGTGACCATCACCACCGATCACCAACCAGTCCCCGACAGGACGATTGGCTTGATGGGCGTTGCAGATCCAGACCTACGTCCCGGACATTCAATACATCACTAGGAAAGCAAACATGTTATCCAGACCCACGGATACGGAACATGACCCATTATATCCATGGGACATCCGGAAAATCTCTATAGACTTCTCAGGTCGCAAAGAAAGCGACATTCAGGATGCACAATTAAAGGATGGTGCATTGAAGATCATCATCAACCACTTGGAAGCTCCACACCCCACCGAAGACGCCAATTATTGGGCAAGAAAAGTATACCTTGTGGCCGACGGAATCCTGTATCGATACGATCCCCAAGGAGACGAAGAAGATGCCCAACAAGTAGTACCCGCCCCTGAAATACCACTAATCCTCAAGGCTTATCATGATGACGCTACCGCAGGACATTATGGCATACATCATACCTTGACCAAAATTCAAAAACGATACCACTGGAAAGGAATAAGAGATCATGTGCAGGCCTACATTAAGAAGTGCAAGGAATGTCAAAGGTACAAAATTTCCAATCTCCGACCCGCCGGACTCCTTCAGACCCGAAGTCCGAATAAACGATTTGAGGTATTGGCCATCGACCTATTCGGACCGTTACCCACCACCGCCAATGGGAAAACCACGGTACTTATCGTAGAAGACTTGGCATCCCGCTGGATTGAGCTCTTTGCGCTAGAACGCGCCACTGCAGCCCAGTGTGCTCAAACCTTGGTGGAAGAGGTGTTCCTACGATTTGGATTTCCCCGTAGACTCCTGAGTGACAACGGAACACAATTTGTGAGCGCCGTTATGCAGCATGTGACTCAAGTGTTGGGTATACAACAAACCTTACTACCAAGCTATCACCCTCAAGCCAACCCGGTCGAGAGAAAGAATCGCGACCTCAAGACTCAACTCGGTATCTTAGTAGGAGGACAGCATACCCGCTGGGCAGAAATGCTGCCATCCATTCGATTCAGCATGAACTCCGCTCCCTGTCAAGCCACGGGTTACAGTGCTTCGTTCCTTAGAGCCTGTCCATATGGGGCGATCTACGCGCGAGTCCACTCGCGCGTAGACACTCGCGCGTTCTCGAGATACTAGCGCTACATATATAGCGTCCAGATGCTGCCGCGCGTTTCCTCACTCGCGCGTAAAACGCGTGTAATGAGCGCGACTCTCGGCTCGCGCGTTTTACGCGCGAGCGCCGTGCGTGTTGAGATACTCGGGAGCCATTGCTGCATCCAGTACTACGCGCGAGTCTGTGGCGAATAACGCGATAACTTCGATACGGAGCTTTTTATTGACGAAGTTGAGAAAAGAGTTGCCATATGGAATATGGAATCATCAGATTATTCGAATAGAATCGCGAAACGCAGGAACTGGGAAGAAATAGTAGAAATTTTTTGTGAGGCTGGTGATTCAGATGAAAAGAAAAAAAATGTAGGTAAGTCAAGAATAGTTTATTTAATAATATTATTTCTTAAACTACATACATAGGTACTATGAACATAAATCAACTATATCATTTTATCTTGCCAAGGGAGTTTGCCTTCGTTAACAAAATAATCAGCGAATCTGTCTCTTGTATTCAGCGATCTCGCATTAGGCCTCACTGCCTCAGTGTTCAAATTAATCAGAGATGTTTCGTACAGAGTGTGGTCATACCTATAGCCATCCCTTAACCTTACGTAATTATGAAGAACACAGCAAGCTTTAATGATGTTTTCTGCAAAGTCTATGTCTACATTCAATGGTCTATGAAATATTCTCCATTTATTTACCAAGATGCCAAAGCAACATTCAATGTAACGCCGGGCCCTGGATAAGCGATAGTTGAAAATTCTTTTCTTGGTTGTTAGAGATTTACCGCAATAAGGGCGCGTTATGTTTTCAGACAAACTGAACGCCTCATCTCCTACTATCACATGGGGTAAGGGAGTTATATCTGTTTGCGATAATGGCTTTGGGTCTGGCATATCTAAAGTTTTCTCGACAAGTTTTTTATATAAAACAGAGTCTTTAAAAATTGTGGAGTCATTACTTTTTCCATATGCGCCGATATCTACTGAAATAAAACAATAATTTGCATCGCATACAGCCAACAACACAGTTGAAAAATAATTCTTATAGTTATAACAAAGAGACCCAGAATTGTAAGGTTTTGTAATCCGGATATGCTTGCCATCAATGGCGCCGATGCAATTTGGGAAATTTGTGTATTTTTTAAACTGTTTTGAAATCTCTTCCCATTCAGCCTTCGTAGGCTCTCTCATTACTATATTTTGCAGTTTTTGCCATATGACGTAACAGGTTTTCTGTACTATTTCGATAACTGTAGACTTTCCCAATCTGTAGGCATAATGCAGGTCTGCAAAATAACATCCTGTAGCTAAATATCTGAAATAAAGGTACGTTATTAATTTTTTTATAATCTAAGCATTCATAAATATTAAGTTTGACCATTTCAATCCTTTTATTGATTACAGGTACTTTATTGCAACAGAAGTGGAAAGGGTTGCGTGATGGCTTTGTAAGAGAAATTAAAAAGAAGAAAACCATACCATCTGGATCAGGAGCCTCGGGCAAAGCCAAATATATTTATTTTGAACGTTTGATGTTCCTCGATCGATCGACACGGAATAAAACAACTGACAGCAACATCAACACTACGCCTGTTGCAGCTGAAGATCAGGACTTTTCTGGCGATGGGGAAGATGTAATAAGACCTCCAGTTAGTCAGGCGAAAAAAAAGAAAAAACTAAATGCAGCCGACGAAGAATTTCTCGCCATCATAAAAAAAAAATTAGCGTCTGGAAATCAGCCACAGGCATCAAACCAAACGGAGTCAGATGATGACAAACTATTTTGTTTGTCATTACACAAGGAGCTTCTTAAAGTACCAGAGGAAAACAGACTTCAAACAAAAATTGAATTAATGAAAGTACTTCAAGCTCAACAAGCCCTGTGTCATAAACCTTCAGCTGCTCATTCTGTCTGCCTACCTTCAGCACAATATCATTACCAAACAGGAATGACACAACGCGGACAGAGAGATTATTTTGAAGAAAGATATAACGCAATGGACCCTTCAACATCTTCGTTTTCACCTACCTTTTCGACTTACAATCGAGGTTATTGCACTATGCAACGCAATACCCCGTCAACCTCGTCTGCCTACAAAAACTCTACAACCCCATCACCGGCATCTACACAAGACTCCCAAGAATCTGAATTGATGGAACTATACGATAACTAAATTAAATGTTAAATACCTACCTATATTTTGTTAGAATGATTCCTAATTTTTGTTCAAATTATGTTTTATTTTTGTTAGGTATTATAATAATAAAAAAATATTACCTCAAAGTAATCACGAGTTTTTCTTCTGCAGAAACAGTATCCCGTACCACATAATTTTGACATGGAGCCAAATCTTCTTGAATAATTTCTAGTAAATCATCGAACGATATTACTGACATCCGAAAGTAGTTGAAAAACTTTTCACTGTGCTCTCTGAGCTTTGGGTATAATGTTATAAACATACTATGTGTCATTCTGTCACGTAAAATTGGATGCACGTTAAATCGTCGATTTTCTCTTCGTTTACGATGTTTCCATCGACGGTATGCAAGCCACAACACAACCGCTGTATCCGAGTCCATATTTATAACTGGCAGGAATCCCTTCTAACGTAGAAACGCGCGTAAAACGCGCGTAGAACGCGGTATCTGGACGCAATATAAATTGAAGCGCGCGAGTGGACTCGCTCGTAGATCGCCTCATCTGGACAGGCTCTTACGTTCGGACGAGAACTACGCAGTCCCCACGATGTAACCCAAGATATGAGACTGATCATCGAATCCGAAAATTTCGTGCCCGAAATCACCCCGTATCTACAACGTCTCAATGACCACCTCCAAAGATCTGGAGTTATTCAAGATGTTCAGCAGGATTCCCGGAAGGCCCAAGCAGACCACCACCGGCGTCCCACTCCCAAATATACTCCAGGGGATCGCGTCTGGGTCTCCCTCCATCCACTCAGTAATGCGAAGAAAGGATTCACTTCCAAATTCGCTCCTCGCCGAGATGGGCCGTACGTGATTCTACAGGCCCTCGGATCCACTACATACGAGATCGCCGCCCTGGATCAACCACAGACACCTATCGGGACCTACCATACCTCGGCCCTGGCGCCCTACCATGGATCAGAGGTTCCTCCACCGCCCGTAGTGCCCCTCCGTCGACGAGGACGCCCACGGAAGGTTACTACCCCGGAAGGTTACTCCCCCGGAAGGTTACTCCCCCGGAATAGGATGCAGTGACTTCTGGATGGATTGTCGGGACGACTTCACCTCCAGAGGGGGAGACTGTAGCATCCTCCCTTGTACGCGCCCTACTCACCACCGTTTCACTCCCCCTTCGACCTGCGCGCTCTCTCTCTCCACCCGGCCGGCGTACGCGCTCATCCCCCACGCGCCCCGACCGACGAGAATGGAATAAAAGGCATCGCACCAGGGAAGAAATCATCAGTTTTCCGATTGCGCTGACTACGGCCTTTTAGAAACTTCTAAGCACTGACACCGGTCTTAGATCACAGTAAACCCTCGCCTCTAAGCGCTGACTACGGCCTTCGAACGCTTCACGTCGCTTTATTCATTATTCTATTTATATTGTACATAAATTGTATGTTCAAATTAAATATAAACGGTACAATTAATTCGTTTGCTGATGATACTGCGATCTATTATGAAAGTGATACCTGGGAATCTCTAAAAGCGTTGGTTGAAATGGACATAAAAACAATCAAACAATTTTTTGACAATAAATTATTAACAATGAATCTGTCCAAAACAGCATACACTCCATTCTCTATAAATAAAAAGACTTTACCACCTTACAAATACATAACTCTTTTCAATAACAACATTAGCACTATAATTAATGAACAATCCTCATCAAAGTATCTTGGAGTTACTTTCGACTGTCACCTACGCTGGCACGAACACATAAACCAAATAATCCGAAAACTACGAAAGATTATTTTTCCGTTTAAGAAAATATGCGAAATACTAAAACCTGAAACAGTTAAAATGATATATCATGGAATAATAGAATCACATCTACTTTATGGTATAATAGCTTGGGGTAGTGCAGCCAAATGTTACATGAATAGTATCTCCGTTTTACAAAAAAGATTTTTAAAAATTATGATGAGGAAAAAGAGTAGATACCCCAGTGACCTACTTTTCAAAGAGGCAAACGTAATGGATATCCATCGGCTGTTCTCTAAAGTGATCATATTACACCAACATCCAAGAAATGAAAACCTGATGAAAATTTCGCACTCTTATGCTACAAGAAGAAGAGAAAACAACTTTGTCCAATTACCCAGAGCAAGAACGGAATTAGGAAAGCGTAGTCATCTCTATATAGGACCACGACTCTGGAATGAAATACCCATTGAATCCAATAATCATCAAAGCAGGGAATCATTCAAGAGGAAGATTAAGAAATGGCTGCTAGAGATGGAAAACTGTCAACTTCATAAGATATTATGCCCATAAACACCAGAAGATTTATTATGTGCATTATTTGATTGCGCATTTATTTATCCATTTATTTATTATTTTTATCATGTGGATGATTTTATCTCTAAGTATGTGTGTGTGTGTGTGAGAGTGTGTGTGCGTGTGTGTGTGTGTGTGTGTGTGTGTGTGTGTGTGTGTGTGTGTGTGCGTGTGTATGGGTGTGTATGTATGTGTATGTTCGTGAATGAATGTGTATGTAATTATATGAATGTGTATGTATGTGTACGCAAGTGTATGTATGTATATGTATGTATGTATATGTATACAATTGCAAGTGTTTTAGATTCATATTATGATTGTAATTATTATGTTTTTAATTATAATTTTGATGGCCACACTCAAGTGTTCACTTTAGTGGTCAAATTTCTTTGTTTATTGCCTTTATAATATATTGTAAATTTATATATAAATATGTTAAACTGTTGTTGTGCAATAAATTATTATTATTATTATTATTATTAATTACCTTAAGTTTGTACATATTTGTTTCTGTTATGATGTGAATAAATACGAAGATCGACATTCTGCTGCTTATTTCCAACCTCTGAAGAGAACTTCGCTACAGGATCACTTTTGATACCAAACTATCTTTCACCTCTCACATTACAACAATAACTAATAAGGCGTTACAAATGTGGGGTTTTGTATCGCGTAGTGGCAAAGATTTGGACATTGAATGCTTGAAAACATTGTACTGTTCGTTAGTGCGTTGCCACCTTGAATTTGGTTCTTGTATTTGGACACCATCAACAGCAACTAATATAAATTCAATTGAATCAGTTCAAAAAAATTTCTTCGGTGCATGGAATTTAAACAAAGTGTGCGACACGATAAGGGAAATTATGACACAATTATGCAGGATCTTAATATAATATCTCTGGAGAATCGTCGAAAAATAGCTGATTTATGCACTCTCCATGGAATTATAAATGCGTCCTTGAATTCACCCTTACTACTTGCAGATGTATCATTTTCTGTACCAAGTAGGAGACAAGGGCGTTTCCAACCAACTAGTCTAGGAGGGGTAATTAAAAAATATTATTTGTTTGGAATATGGAATATCTGTAATTTTTAACAATAAAAATTGTTAAGCGAAAAATTCTTAGGGGGGGGGGGGTAATTATCCAATTACCCCCCCTCTGAAACCGCCACTCGTAGGAGAACTCGCCAAAATCAGCTATTTTACTTAGAAACACATAAAACGTCCCTTTGTTTGCAAAACTCGTTGTCACGTCTAATGTCCCTCTGGAACGAATATTGCTCTAACAAAAAAGTAGATATGTTTAATATTAACCTTAACCAGCTAAGGCGCAAACTAACCGGCATATTCGCTACTCAAATATAAATATTTCAACAATTGTACATTTTCGCAGTTACTTTAGTTAGTTACTAAGACATGATTTTATATATTAATTGAATTACACTTTAATTATTACAATAATTGATTATTTTGTAAAAAGGTGTTGTACCGTTTATTTAATAATAAATAAATAAATAAATAAAAGATGTACTTTCAAGGCCAGCCCTTGGGTAGTCGGAGCCCTGCTGCGAAATATTTTATAGTTTTATATATTTTTTTATTTATTTATTTTTCACAATTACATATTTTGTTCTGATGGAATTATCTCAAAATATAAGTATAGGGTATTAACAAATTTTTCTGAAATCATAATTACAAATTAATTTTGAACAGATTTGTGTAATTTCAAGCCGATGACAATTGTTCCTAAATTTTTTCAAGTCATAGAAAGTATTATATTTTCCACAATTCTACACTGTGTTCGAATGAAATTATTTCAAAGTTATGTTTACAGATTTTTATTGCAGAGTAATTTCGAATGAATTTTGACTAGATTTGTGAAATTTCTCAATCGTTTTTCAAATTATTGCTTTTTTCACAATTTCACACTCACAAGGGAACTAACCCAAGTGTTACTGATTTTAATGAAATTTGGTGGATTTGTAGACGGGGTCAAAATATTGAGATACGTTTCGGTTAAAAAATATGTTTAGGGGGTGAACTCGCCCCTTGAAAATCGGCGAAATTTTTGTATTTTGGCTATAACTTCTGAAGAAATCATGGCAGCGTAATTTGATAAATGTACAAAATTTCAAAGCCCATTCACTAGTGTAAAATATGTGTTTATTGACTACTTCGGGACTGTAATTTTTTTTTTATATTAATGGCTTGTATTTTTGCAATAATGATATTCGTTAAAAAAAAAATCATACATGAAGATAAATATGCCGATGACCAAAAATAGTTTAACATTATTTTCCAAACGCGTAATCCAAATATACTAAGTGTCTGGGATAAGGTGCGAACATAGGGATTTAACATGTAAAATTAAATATGTGTAATTATTAGCTCCCCTATTCATTTTAGAGAAAAATCATAAAGGAATATTTTTTAGAGAAATTAAAAATTGTAAATGAATCACAATTTTTAGTTTGTCCAACAGAAGATTACAGTAAAGGAATATTTTCAGAGAATTAAAAATTGTGATACATTTACAATTTTTATCTACGACCACTATTGTAAACGCCCATTATTGTACAGTTCGTGGACTATGTAAATGCATCATAACACACACGTATGTTACAGTCCGCGATTATGAATAAGTTATGATTCAATAACATATAAGTACCTTTGGTTTACAATTCGTTGATTGGTTGAGAGCTGCACGTTGATGCGATTGTTAAACATAGTAGTTCGTGATTTTCAAACAATTATAAAACGTCACATCACACGCATCAAAGCTGTCATTCATTTCGTTTTTTCACGTTCAAATCTAACGAAAATTGCAAGTAAGTACTAAATAATAAGGTATGTAACCAATTTAAACGTATTTCTTTTCAAGTCTATCAAGTTAAATAATGTCCAGTGGCAGTGACAATGAAAATGGCACTCCTCCAGAAATCGCGGAAAAAGCGAAACAAGCCGGCCACAATTTGCTACCGATTAAGTCTCGCGATCGATACGAGGATGCATATAGAAAATTTATGGACTGGAGAATGAAGTATAAAGTTAAATCATTTTCCGAAAATGTTGTATTATCATACTTTGATGAATTATCCCAAACGCTGAAACCATCTTCACTTTGGTCATTTTATTCAATGTTACGGACAACAATTAATATAAAGCATAACATCGATATTTCAAAACATTTAAAGTTAATAGCTCTACTAAAGAGAAAATCTGACGGATTTAAAAGCAAGAAATCAAAAATTTTAACCAATCAAGAAATTAACAGTTTCCTCAAGAATTCGCCGGATAACAAATATTTATTGATGAAGGTAGGAATTACTTTTTTTCTTATAAGGCTCTCTAATGGGCATAACGACATATTTCTTTATATAACTTTAGGTAATTCTTATCATTGGCATTAGTGGTGCTTGCAGAAGACAAGAACTGCGAAATATCAAGCCTTGCCATGTAGAAGACACTGGAAAATGTCTGATTGTTAAAATTCCTGATTCCAAAACAAAAACTCAACGATCTTTTGTGGTACCTGAAGAATTTTACCAAACGTGCAAAAAATATATTAACCTACGCCCACAAAAAATGGATAATGATCAGCCTTTTTTTCTAAATTATCAAAATGAAAAATGCACTAAGCAATATGTTGGAATAAATAAAATTGCCTGTATTCCTAAAAAAATAGCAGAATATCTTCATTTGCCGGAAGCGAATCTGTATACAGGACATTGTTTCAGGCGTTCGTCAGCCACCATACTTGTGGATGCTGGCGGTGATTTATTGTCACTAAAAAGGCATGGTGGCTGGCGTTCGTCTGCAGTAGCAGAAGGCTATGTAGACTCGTCGATGAAAAATCAAAGTGATTGCTTTTGTTGCTACAAAAATTTCGTCTGCGATAAACAAAGACTTCACTTCAAGAAGTAACAATGCAAGTACATCATGCAGTAATAATACTACTTCAGGCAGTACTATTAATATAAATTCATCTAATATCTCTAACGATGTTGCGAATTCTTATCCTGCCTTTGTATTTAATAATTGCTCTGTGACGATTAATAATTATAATCAAAAAAGTGACAATTAAGTAAATAATAATAAATAGTTTGATGATTTTAGTTATATTTGAAAATACTACTGTTTGTTTAGTATAATGTTAAATAATGTACCTAATAAGAAATAAATTTGTTACATCAAATATATTTTTCTTATAAACAGGAACAAATGAGTGTGGTCGTAGATAAAGTATAGTACATGACTCGAGTTGTAAGGCAATTACGTACTCGCGGAATTACGCACTCCCCGCTACGCGGGTCTTGCGTAACTGTTCCGCTCGTACGTAATATGCTTCTTACAACTCTTGTTACGTAATATACTATTAATTCTCTAAAAAATATTCCTTTACGATTTTTCTCTAAAATTAAAAGGGGAGCTAATAATTAATTTAATTTACGTTTGTACTAGAATCCACCTCAGAAATAATAAAAATAAGTTTACCTACGACAACTTGGATATATGCTCATTCCATGCTTGTTAGTGATTAGTATATGTAGTGCATTGCTCACGCATTTCATTCTCGCATCGATTATCTGTGCTAGAATATATTCCAACACAGTACTGTCACGCGTGAAGTCTAACCTTCAATGTGTCAAAATGACGGAGTAGATTTAAAGATGTTTGCTTCGCCGCTTCTACATACATAGGGCGTTAGCTGTAGTACCTCGACAAATTTATTGTTTTCGATGTTTGTCTCCATACTATTTATATATACTTTTAAACACTAAGAATGTATAAACTCGAGAAATGATATGAACCCTAAATAATGTTGCGGCTGGCGGCTTGGTTTTTGACTGACATTTGTTTCCGCGGTAACGTTAAGCAGGTGCCTCTGATAAAAGTTATCACTTACGAATTGTCCGCTCTCGGTTATTAATTATCTTAACTATCACAATGAAGCTCAACAACGTTGTCGTAGGTAAAGCATAGTGTACAACTCGCATGGAATGACTATTTCTCGCTCTTATGAATTGCAGCATTCGCCTTTCGGCTCATGCTGCAAACTTCATACTCGCGAGAAATGTATGTCATTCCATGCTCGTTATACAATATACTATTAACCATTTACCATTTAATAAAAACCCTTGCCATGACTTTGACAAATGTCATGTTATGGTTAGAATAATTTTGCTAGTCAAATATCACGCATTCACGCATTGTAATTACTATGAACAATAATCTGAGGTATTCCAATGAAAAGAGCGTATTCCTTATCAAAACATTTTGCAGTGGTGTCAGTTTACTCAGAGTTCGTGACATTTTCGGTTAAATTTAATAATAGACCGATTCCGTCTATCAACAATTACCAAGTTTGTGAGAAAGTTTGAAAATACAGCAAATATAGTGGCAGTTGATTCAAAGCGTATTTTAATAGTCCAATTTCAACAAATATTATTTTAAAAACATTAACATTACAGGCGGAAGAAACAACGATGAATTGGAAGAAACAGTTTTGGATTTGATAAATGCTGAACCAACAACTAGCATAGGATGCATTGCTCGTGAGTGCAACGTGTCTAAATTCTCTGTACAGAAAATTCCGAAGAAGCATGGTTATCATTCCTACAAGCATCAATACCATGAGGAGACACTGCTAGTTGATGATGAAACTAGGCGTGTATTCTGTGAAATAATGCAGAATCGATCAAATACAGACAGAAACTTTTTGCAGATGAATGTTAGTTCACGCTTAACAACGAACCCAACGTTATTGTTCATAGTAATTACAATGCGTGAATTTATATCTGACTAGCAAAATTATTTTCACTATGACATGACATGAGTCAAACTCATGGCAAGGGTTTTTATTAAATGGTAAATAATGGTTGGAAAACTCACCAAGTTGGGGAATTTGCAGAGGATGTTCATTTAAGGTGTAATTGGTAGATCTTGACTAGTACTTTGAAATTCGAAAATATCCTGGGACAAAAAGGTATGGGGCAGACCCTGAAAAATGGCTCTAAGGTTCCAAAAATTTGTTTTTTGCTAATATCTCCAAAAATATGGAATTTAGAGAAATGTTGTTTAAGGAAAAAATGAAGATCATTTTATTATCTACAAAAGTTGTCTTTGTGTTATTTTCGCAACATCAATACTTTTTGCACAAACGGGGGTTAAAAAATCCATAATTTTGGTACTGAGAAAATATGGCAGTTTCTTATCAAATTTGCAATCGAGGGATCTGAAAATACGCTGAGCTTTATGTTTTGGACTGTAAAGACACATTGTAGATGGCGCTACCACGTTCCCCTACTTGCGAAATTATTGCGGCTATAAATCAGAAACCCCGGGAATGGTCGATTTCTCAACAATTATTGGGGTTGCAAACGTGATTTTTTGCCTGGAGATAAGTGTTTAGACTACATTTATTGATTAAGTACATCTTAAGCGTTATAACATGAGGATGGGGCTAAAAAATGATCAGAAACTTGCAAAAATCACTTTTTGCCAGGTGACAAGAGCTTCAAGTCCTCAGGGTTTTGTATAAGGGAAATTATAATGTTTCAGGAGTTAGAGATATTCTCCCATAAGTCATTGCCAATATGTTGCAAAATTTCGCCAATTTTTTTCGCAAAGGTTTTTGGAAAAATAGTTGAAAATTTTGTTTTCAATCACATTTATTATAAAATATTCATATAAAATTAGAAATACACAAACAACTGAACATCCATCAATCAATCACCACCCCAAATCAAATTCCCCCTGCTCCATTTCTTCCTCTTTTTCTTCCTGCCCCTCTCTTTCTTCCTCCTCCTCCTCCTCCTCCTCCTCCTCTATTTCTTTCTCTCCCTGTATTTCTCCTTCTTGGTCTACTTCTTCGGATACCTTCACTATCTTTATAATTTGAACATGAGCTAGACTGACATGAAGCACAGATAGATGGACATTTTAGCCCCGCTTTCTTTCATGAACATTTGTTCCCACAGTCCGCTTTGCATTGGCAAAAAATCATCTTCAGGAGTTCCGGATGCGCCGGCTCTTTTGTGGTCTGGACTGGTATGAGTACATCCCCTGCACGTTTCCATCTCCATTCTTCGGGTGACAGTTCGTTTGCGAGCCACTGCTGGACTTGTAAATATACCCGATAAAAGTGTTGCCTTGCAGATTCAGCGGTAGGTGGCAAACTTGCTAGTTTGATCGCGTTTTGTTTTGGAACCAATCTCTTAAAGGTCTCGAATCTGAGAGCTTTGAGAGTTTTTACACCCTTTCGCGCATTATAAATCGACAGAAGAACAGCTTGTCTGTTCCGAAATACGGTATCGTGTGAAAGGTCCGGATTTTTAAAAATTTCAATGGCCAGCTCATTTTTATTTTGCTTCGATTCATTTTTAAATAAATTTTCCACTATTGACGTTTTCCCTTTTCCGAAGAAAGCAGAAGTGGTATCGCTCCCGGAAATTGCATGCAAAAATAGAATTAAAAAAAATCAATTAATTAAAAAAATAGAATGTTGCCGACCACACTTGTACGATACTAATACTGCGCATCCACGCCGCGTGAGAATGATTAGAGAAAGGGCTATTTATTTTTTCCTGAGAAATCGGAACATATGCTTTATATACATAAATGAAAAGCTTAGAAACTCATCTTTATGCCGAACAAGCTATAAGAGTGAACAAAATCAAGAGCTAAGAGGAAACAATCATTAAAAAAAATGACCGTACTTCCCTTCCGTGGCCAATTCCTCCATTTCTGAAAAACTGCTAAAAGTGAAAAAAAGAAAAGTGCTATCAAAACGGGGATATTCTTTCCAGTGATGTGCATTAGAAAGCGATACAATTATTGATACATTTTTAATCCACGATTGTGCGCCAAATTTTTCTAAACTCCGAAAACAGCAAAAAAAAACGACAATGAAAAAGTGACTTCATATTAAGATGCAAAAAAAAACCAAAACAACCTTTCTCAGCTCTTTATCTGTTCTTATGTTAATGTCCATGAACCACTCGCTAATTATAGAGATCTTAAAAGGAATTTATATAAAGATTTAACGTTAAAAACATTTTTAGCAGGACTAAAAGATCCTCTAGGCACAACAATTCGTGCTATGCGTCCCATTGATTTAGCGGAAGCATTACAATTTGTAAATCAAGAAGAAAATATTTATTATCTTCAAAATCAAAATAAACAAATTCCGAAACAAACAAATAATAATAATAATAATTTTAAATCTAATAATTATAATTCTCAAAATTTTATTCCCAGAAATTATCCGAGGTATAATAATCAATTTAATAGATTTCCCACAAATAATCAAAATACATTTAATCAACAAAATGATTTACCAAGAACATATTTTCCAAATCAACCAATTCATTTACAAACAAGACCTGTACAACAGAAATTCTTTACGAATGAACAAGTATTTAAAAATTCAAAACCGCAAAATGTTTGGAAACCAAAAGGTCAAACTTCAAATTTTCAACCCACACCAATGAGTACTAATACACGAAATACTTTTAATCAAAATCGTAGATTTAATAATAATCCAAATTTTAAACCTAAACCAAATTATTATGCTGAAGAATTATTTAATACTGAAATAAATCAAGAAAACCAATATTATGAAAATCAACCAAGTACTTCCAGTAATTCAAATGAGGAGTATGATCAAAATTTTTGTTCAGCCAGCCTCAAACAATCACTTACATAGAGAATCATACATTAGGAAATGAAGGTCTACCATATTTAGAAATTAAATTTCATAAAAATAGCTTTCCCTTAAAATTTTTAATTGATTCAGGTTCTACAAAATCTTTTATGAGTCCCGAAATTGCTAAAAAATATTTTAAACATAAAATAATTGAAGAAAAATTTGTTGTTACAACAGTATTTCAAAGTTCTAATTATTCAAATATAGTAATTATACCTATTTCTTCAGAATTTAATCTTCCAAATAGTTTAGCAAAATTTTATCTTTTAAACTTTCATGATGAATTCGATGGCCTTATTGGCATGGATTTATTAAATATTTTAAAAGCACAGCTAGATTTTTCCGAATCATTTTTAAAGACTCCCCAAACAAAAATTAAATTAAAATATCAAAATAAATCAAAGGAACCAATACACACTTTACATTTAGATTCGCATACAAAACATATAACTCAAGTGCCTGTAGATGTTTCTAATGGAGAAGTAATTATTCCACATTATAATATTAATAATATTGAAATACCAGAAACTTTAACTTTAGCCAGAAATAATTTTGCTTACGTAGAAATATTAAATAAGAATATAGAACCTAAGGATTTTAAATTTTTAGAACCTATTAAAACTATTAAGTTTAATAATAATAATTTTGACTTATATTCAGTAAATAATAATAATAATAACCATAATATTAATAATAATAATATTCATAATATTAATGATAATAATATTTATAATAAGAATATTGATATCACTCCTGTAACTAAACCAGAATTCTTGAGAGATAATCAACAATATATTCAAAACAGAAATGTTAAAAATAAACAAATTACTCCTGTAGCAATAAATGAACTCTCGAGTAATATTGAACAAAATGATGCTCCTGTAGGTAAACTTGAACTCTCGAGTAATCAACGACAAAATAATTATAAAACATTTCTTAAATTATCACGAGAAAATAAAATAAATAATGAAAATATAATAGAAGTAAATGATAATCTTTTTAATTCTAAATATTCTCTTGCTCATTGTGTGAGTGCAGATTTAAAAATGAAAAAAGTATTTAGAGCAAAGTTCAAAAATGTAAGAACATTAATCACACAAAAACCCACAAAACAGAAAGTATGTTTTTTGAGAAACAATAATAGATTTATTATATATTTAATAACAAAGAATAAGTTTTATGAAAAACCAACATATGAAGATATGTTTAAAACATTAATAAATTTAAAACAGTTTTGTATAAATAAGAAAATTAATCAACTATCAGTACCTAAGATAGGATGTGGATTAGACAAGTTGAATTATTCTGTAATAAGAAAAATGATAATGTATATATTTCAAAATACTAATATAAAAATATATGTTCATATTATAAATAAAAAAAAGAAAATTGAACAATAATACTGATGCATTATCACGAATTGAATTAAATCCAGAAAATACGAATATTGAAATAAATATAAATGAATTGAAAAAATATGTAGAGCAATTTAATAAGGAACTTGATACTCAATCTGTACAAGTTAATACAGATGAAAATGAAGCAGATCCTCTAAATGATGTAATAGAAATTAGTTCACAAACTGAAGAAGAAGTAGATCAGATTCCACAGGAAACAGTTCATTCTAATCAGGAAGAAAACCCTATAGTTGATGTCCCAATAACAGATACACCTCTAAATTTTGGTAAAAATCAAATTATTTTTCAGTATGTTTACCATTCCCTGGCAAAACCAAATATTAAACATATATTTGATAAACAAAGAATTATCGTACAGTTATCATCAATAAGTTTTAATGCTGATATAATTAATTTTATAAAAGAATATGTAGTACCTAATATGACATATTATTTATATTTTGAAGAAAATTTAAATTATGAACCTTTTTGTGAAATAGTTAGGAAAACTTTTAAATATCCATCATAAATTTAAACGATGCTTAAATAAATTAATTGATATTGAAACAGTAGAAGATCTTGAAAATATAGTTGAAACTTATCATTTAGGAAAAACAAATCATAGAGGTATTGAAGAAACAGAAAAACGTATTAAAGCAAAATACTATTATCCAAATTTAAATAAAGCTATTCAAAAATATATAAATTCTTGTGAAATATGTAAAAGAAGTAAATATCAGAGGAATCCAGTAAAATTACAATTAAGTATTACACCAACTGCAAGTAAACATTTTGAAATTATACATATTGATACATTTCAAATTCAAAAACAAAATTTTTTAACGATAATTGATTCTTTCTCTAAATATGGACAAGCATATCCTTTAAATTCTTTGAACTCAATAGATATTGTTAATAATTTATTAAAATACTTTTCACATCATCAAATACCTAAACAAATTATTTCAGATAATGGACAAGAATTTAAGAATTCTTTAATTAATGATTTATTGAAAGTTCATAAAATCGATATACATTTTACTACACCTTATCACCCACAATCTAATGGAGCAATAGAAAGGTTTCATTCGACAATTATAGAACATATAAGAATTTTAAACAATAATGAATTTTCCCAAGAACCAATTATAAATAAAATGTTATATGCAATTTTAGCATATAATAATACCATACACTCTTCTACTAAATTAACTCCAGTAGAAATAATTAGTGGACATATTGAAAATAAAAATCCATTCGATTTAAATTTAGAGCAACAATTAGTTAGTGATTATGTACAAAAACATAGAGATCAGACAAACTTATTTATAGTAAATTAAATCAAAAACTAATTCAAAATAAGGATAAGATAATATCAAAAAGAAATGAAAATTTAGAAGCTAATGTTGATGGAGATGAAGGTGATGAAATATTTGTCAAACAATATCTTAGAAACAAGTCTAAAAATTTATATGAACCACAAATGGTCGAAACAATTCAAGAAAAAACGATTTCTACGAATAAACGTACCAAAATTCATAAAGATCAAGTTAGACGTCCACCTAAATAATATATAATTTTTGTTACAGATTATTTATATCTACATTATCAGCTGACACTGAACTTACAAATCTAAAGGAAAACCCAGATATATTACCCTTCAAAATTGGAAAAGCAAAACTTCATTATTTTTCCCGAACTTTTATTCATTATTTCGAAATATCTTACATACAAGATGAAATTAATCTTTTAAATCAACATTATGTCTCTATTAATAAAACTATTAAAAATTCGCATTCTCGTTATCGTGAAGAGTTAGAAAATTATGAAAGAGTTATTCAATTTCAAATTAATCATACGAAACAAAAATTATTAAATTTCATACCTAATACTAAAAGAAATAAACGAGGTTTAATAGATGGTCTTGGAAGTATTTTTAAATCTATTACAGGTAATTTAGATGCAACAGATGCTACAAAATATGACAATTTAATTAAAACTTTACAAGGTAATCAAAATGAAATAATAAATACAATTAATCAGCAAATTTCACTTTCAAATGAAATTATTCGAAATTTTAATAATTCAATTTCATCTATTCACTACAATGAATATATCCTTGGGAATCAAGTAAATAAGATCACTAAAACTATAAATGATAATATCTATGAATTCGATCAACTTTTAAAAATTAAAGATATTTTAGATCAAATACATATAACTTTAAATATGATTATTCAACTATTGCAAGACTTGGAAAATGCCATCATATTCGCTAGAATTGGTGTAGCACATAATTCTATAATTAAACCTACAGAATTATTATTTTTAATATCAACAACTTTATCATATCTTTCAGAAGATAATATTCTTTTTCCTATTAATTATGAATCTATGTACAAATTCTATGAAATTTTAGATGTAAAAACATATATTTTCAATTCACGTGTTACTTTTGTACTTTCTATTCCTATCGTCCATTCTGAAATTTATAATTACTATCAATTATACCCTATTCCTATTCTTAATAAAAATAACCAATATCACACCCTTATACCTAATGAAAAATATTTTATTGCTAATAAAAATTATTATATGTATACAAGCGAAACGTGCAGGAATTTAAATGGTACTTACTATTGCCAAAATGTCAATTTGATCAATAGTCAAAAACAAAGTAATTGTATTTTGCAAATTTTACAAATTACAAATAATTATAGTTCATGTAAATATCAAATGATTAAAATACCAAATTTTATTATTGAACAAATTGATTATTCACATTATATAGGAATTTTTCAAAATTATACCAAAATCAGTACAAATTGTAAAACTGATAATATTTTAAATTTGCAAGGCAATTATTTATTTAAGATACCTCATGGTTGTAGTTTTACTACACAAGATACTAAATTTATTAATGAATATGATACTATATCTGATAGTTTGCCAATTTTATTGCCAAATATTGTTATACCTGTTAATGATACACCTTCTGAACTTGCTACTATTGAAATTCAAAGTATTAGTCCAGATAAACTTAAAAATCTTCAAAATCATGTTTACTATCTAAATCTCATAGTTCGCATTTATCTTCATATAAATACTTATTCATTGCGTATTATGATTAGAACCGTAGAGATCCGCACGCAACTGTAAATAATCGTAGAGATTACCGTAGAGCGAGTGTTGGAGAATAAAAACCAGTTTTAATTATTTAAATTGTAATTAGTGATTTATAAATAAAGTTAAAAACAAATAAAAATTGTTTTTAAAAAAACTTTAAGTTCCGAGGGAAAACGTAAATCGCTTTGTTTTTTTTCACTGTTGCTTATTTTTCTCTAATAAAAATAATTAAAAAAAAAACAACGAAACAAAACCAAATGTTTTAATCAATCTGAATTAAACATTGTATCTTAGAATGTCTAACTAAACATAAGAATAAAATTTTTTTTTAATTTATTTGTCTGCAAGAATTCTTACGTTTGATCTTTGCCTAATTTGTTTTATTATCTTCTCTGCTCATTTATGAATTTTATGCTTAAATGTCCGAACCGGTCTCTAATAATAAATATCAAATTAGCAATAGCCGGAATTGATGTACAAAGCGAGGATTTTGCGTATTTGCCATAACTGTACTTTCGAATTTGGGGAGGGGGAAAACTGGAATGTATGTGAAAAAATCAAATATAATAAATGACGGATTTCGTTGCACCCGAGCTCCTTATTACCTTTACAAGGCCCTGACACAGTCTCGCGTATAAGGTAGAAGGTACAAGTGACAACCAATTATAATTTATTTTTAATTAATTATCAACCACCTTTACATTCTCACAACAAAACATAATTTTTATATTTCTACGACTAAATTAGCCAGTTTTAACACGCTTGCATAACATATTTAATCGAGACCAGCCGATGATGATAAGTAGAGCATCAAAGGCATAGGAGCGGCACGATTTATAAAACTATAAAATTTATAGCTAAAACAAAATTTCCAAATGAAACACTTTGGTAATTAACTGGCTACTACCGCGGCACAATTTTCGAATACTGTAGTGTTGCATCTGGTAACGTTAATATTTTGAACCGTTTCATAACCATGACATTGTTCCGCGAGATCTGGGCTAATTCCATATTGGATCGCCTGTGGAAATTACACGGCCTTCGTTGCAGGAACATTGTGTGTGTTGTCGCGGACGAATCAAACAGTTCCGAATACACCCAAACGCGTTACGTACCAGAATTAGATATTTAATTGGAATACTTGAAATAATCCCACGATCCGCATTTTGCAATGGTACGTTGTCTCCGAGTAGAGCTTGCCTAATCATGTTACGAAAATCTTTAAAAATCTGCTCGATTCCGAAATTCTCTTAAATATCACCGTCGATTATTCGATGCTCAAATTAATTTTTCAATTGGTTCAATGTGATCACTGAATATTACAATTTCTAACAGCGCAATATACATACCTAAAGTATCTGCCTAAATCATGGTAAACGTAACGATTGCTAGAACCTACTATGTATTGTGTCACCCACTTACAATAACTGACATGACATAGATTTTCCATAATAATATTACGATTGGAATATGCATTGATTGACAATTTACATGGGGTCTTTCTGACAGTGAACTGTAATAAAACTCACAGATAACCAACCATTCGTAATCCTTATGGTGCTTGAACTTTTATATATTATTTATCGAGTAGATAAAATAACATCTTGTAGGGAATTACCCAAAAGTTATGTTATTTTTATGGGGCACTTTCTCTAGTTATTAATATAACAAGAATATTATGGGATTCATAACAATCGAGGACGTTCTCTCCGCACTTCTGTATTCATTCTTTGATAATGACGTAACTGTCATAACTACTAAGAATTAATGATGTCATTCTGAACAACTGTCATTAACAGCGATATTGTTAACATTGCAATGTTATGTAAAGTTGAACAGCGCTGTTAAAAACTGTATTCCAAACAACCCGATGTACACAAATTGGCAACAGTGCAACGTCTATGGTGCGAACAACTTCATGCATATTATAATTAGACTCCAGATTTATATTTTTTTACATGTTTTATTTGCTCTTTCGTATTGAAATGGCGAATTGTATCTATACGTTTCTCTCTGATATAAATCAAATTACCAAGTTTTATTTCGCATATAACTAAATATTTCGAGGTTTTGTCACATTAAACTTATTTGAGCATATATCCGCATGTAACCACATATAAAGTCAATATTTCCATTAATTGTAATTGATTTTGTTGAAATTTATTTATAAATTGGCGAGAGTGGAAATCTTTTTTTATAAAATCGTATAAGATAAATTTAAAGAATTCCCCAAACTAGCGAATGTAACCTTGTGTTATATAGATATCAGGGGCGGTTCGCTATATAGAGCCAATGAGTCATGGCATTACCTGCAGTTTCAAGCGCAGCAAGAATTTTTTATTAATTCATAAAACACTTTTTCGCCAGTTACTTTGGTCTAGGAAGATAAAACGTTCTTTCTTTGTTTTGTTATCTAAAATTGTATTTCTTAGCTGGCAATAATGGTGTGTTGCAATTGTCAATAATGGTTTGTTGCAGATGTCAAGAATGATATGTTTCAGCTGTTAAAAATAGTAGTTTTCAGCTGTTAAGAAATGTATCATTAAACTGTCGAAAATAACATTTTTCAGTTGTCAAAAATGTTTTTTTTCATCTGTCAAAAAAGGTATTTCTCATCTATTAAAATGATATTTTTCAACATTTTTTATTTATTAAAAATTACATTTTTCAGCTGTCAAAAACTGTAATTTTTGTTGTCAAAAATTGTATTTTTTAGCTGACAATAATGGTTTGTTACAGTTGTCGATAATGTTTTGTTGCAATTGTCAAAAATCGTATTTTTCAGCTGTTAAAAATGGCATTTTCGGCTGTTAAGAGCTGTCAAAAATGATTTTCCTCAGTTATCAAAAATGTTTTTTATGTCAAAAAATGTATTTCTCACCTATTAAAATGTTATTTTTCATCTATCAAAAACAGCTTTTTGCGACTTTTTAAAAATGGCATTTTTCAGCTGTCAAAAATTTCCTTTTTGTAGTCAAAAACTGTATTTTTTAGCAAGCAATAATGGTATGTTACAGTTGTCAATAATGGTTTGTTGCAGTTGTCAACAATGGTATTTTTCAGCTGTTAAAAAGTGTATTATTCAACTGTCAAAAATGATGTTTTTCAATCTATAAAAATGTTATTTTTTAGCTATCAAAAGCAGCATTTTTCGACATTTTTTTAACTGTCAAAAATAGCATTTTTCAGCTGTCAAAACTTTTATTTTTTGTGTTGTCAAAAATTGTATTTTTTTACAGGCAATAATGGTATGTTACAATTGTCAATAATGGTTTGTTGCAGAATGATATTTTTCAGTTGTCAAAAATGGTACTTTTCAGCTGTCAAAAAGGTATTTCTTACCTATAAAAATAGTATTTTTCAGCTATTAAAAGCAGCATTTTTGACATTTTTTAATTGTCAAAAACAGTATTTTACAGCTGTCAAAAATTGTATTTGCTAACAATAATGGTATGTTACAGTTGTCAATAAAGGTTTGTTGTAGTTGTCAAGAATGGTATTTTCCAGCTGTTAAAAATGGTAGTTTTCAGCTGTTAAGAAATGTATTTATTCAACTGTCGAAAATGATATTTTTCAGCGGTAAAAAAAGTAATTTCTCAGCTATAAAAATCGTATTTTTCAGCTATCAAAGCCATCATTTTTGGTCATTTTTTTATTGTCAAAATAGCATTTTTCAGTTGTAAAAATTTGTACTTTTTGTTGTCAAAAATTGTATTTTTTAGCTGACAATAATGGTATGTTACAGTTGTCAATAAAGGTTTGTTGCAGTTGTCAAGAATGGTATGTTTCAGCTGTTAAAAATGGTATTTTTCAGCTGTTAAGAAGTATAATAATCAACTGTCAAAAATGATATTTTTCAGCTGTCAATAATGGGGTATTTTTCAGCTATAAAAAGCAGCATTTTCGATATTTTTTTAATTGTTAAAAATGGCATATTTCAGCTTTAAAAATTGTACTTTTTGTTGCCAAAAATTGTATTTTTTGTTTTCAAAATTCTTTTAGCTGACAATATTGGTATGATACAGTTGTCAATAATAGTGTGTTGCTGTTATCAAGAAAGGTATTTTTCAGCTAATAAGAATTGTATTATTCTGCTGTCAAAAATGTAATGTTTCAGCTTTCAAAAATGATACTTTTCAGCTGCCAAAAATGGTATTTCCCACCTATATAAATGGCATTTTTTAGCTATCGAAAGCAACATTTTTTGACATTTTTTAACTGTCAAAATGGCATGTTTCAGCTGTCAAAACCTGTATATTTTGTTGTCAAAAATTGATTTTTTTTGCTGTTGTCAAAAATTATATCTTTTAGCTGCCAATAACGGTATGTTTCAGTTGTCGGGAATGGTATTTTACGGCTGTCAAGAGTGGTAATCCCCAGCTGTTGAAAATGGTATTTTTCAGCTACCAAATATGCTATGTTTCAGCTGCCAAAAACAGTATTTTTCAGCTAGTAAAAATAGTTTTTTTTTACAACATTGAATTGTCAAAAATTGTATTTTTCAGCGGTCAAAAGTAGTATTTTTTACTGTCAAAAATAGTACTTTTGTCAAAAAGAGTATTTTTCCTATGTCAGGAATGGTATGTTTCAGTTGACAAAAATGGTATTCTTCGGCTGTTGAAAATTAGTATTTTCCAACTTTCAAAAATAGTACTTTACTTTATTTTGTCGCATATATTGGTTAATTTTAAGCGCATATAAACAAATTATAATGCCTTTTTAGCGCATATAAAAAAATTATAACGCCTTTTTTTTAGCGCATATGAAAAAAATGTAATGCCTTTTTTAGCGCATATAATTTCGGACTCTAATTATATTACATGATTAATAATAAGTTTTTGAGGATATTTTTAGAAATAAAATGAGTCTTTCATAAAGCATGTTATATCCGAGGTTCCCAAACTTTTCTTTGTCTCGTAGACCACTTTCAAAATTTTACTAATTTCGGTGGACCTCCTGCTGCTGCATTTCTATATTCCCAAAACTCGTCAAAAAAAACGTGGTGATTAGATCTAACGATGGAAATTTGTATCGCGGCTGAGTTCCAACCCAAAATTCGGAGTAGTAAAAATAAAAATAAAAATAGTATATTTTCTTGTGTTCTATTTATTTAAATAATATGATTACAGACTTAATAGAATTAAAATGAAACATTAATAACTGTAACTTCAACAATGCAAATCAACAATTAAAAAAAATAGTCATAATTTTAATGGGAGGGATGAACTTGATGGATTGATAGCAAATTATCAATATTTGGCTTCAGTTTTGTAAGGAATAATCTCGAATCTCCCCGTTCTGTGATGTTCAATCTGCTCCTTTTTTTTAATAGGTTTGTAACGACACAAAAACTTTTTTCGACGGGGTATGACGAGGGAAACCCTATCAAAAGTTTTCTCCCAATTTTCCACAGCCCAGGATATTTTTCGGGTATTTCACCTTCAGCTCCTCATTGATGCAAAGCTCAAGTAGCTCCTCTTGTAATACCACAGTCACCATTTCCATTTCATCAAATGGATTTATGGTGGTATTTCCATCGTCAGAATATCTTCAAATCTATTTTTGAAATTATCATGCAGTGCATTTAAATGTTGAATGTTTGTCTAAATATCCTCATCAAGACATTCTGTCTGTGTCAAGTTTGGAAATCATACTCCTAAAGCAAGTAATTTTAGAATGATTATTTATTATTATTTTTTACGGTTGCATAATACTTTTTTGTAGTAAATTTTAGCCAATTAAAATTACAAATTTGGTGGAACCGGAAGTGATAAAAAGTTAAAAATATTTCACATGAGGAGCACTGATTCAATCGTGTGATGTTTTTTCAAATTTTTAGTACAACAGCAACCCCGTAAACTTGTAATCTACATGTTGTACTGTGTTTTCATATATAGGGTGTTGAATTGCGAAGCGGGCCATAGGGATTTATAGTACCTGAGTAAAACCTTTTAACCATAAATAGTTTTTCTTATGTAAAATACACGGCCGATTGTAAATAGTAATGCGACAGCAAACGTCACTTTTTAGAACAAAATAAATATCCGCCATTATGATTTCATGACAAACCTTTGTTTTTAATTCAAAATAATAGTAAAGTTTTTAACAAATATCTGGGTAAATACTCTGCAGAAATTATTGAGTAAGGCACCAAAGTGCCGAACCGGCGTGCATTCGGCATTTTGGTCCATACTCCTATGTCGGTGCAAGGACAAAGTGCCGAATGTCCAAGCCGCCGATTCGCATTCGGGTCCGACGCCATGTTTACGAACGATGCGAGATTCAGCAATTTGGGCATGGTCGGTAGGGGTCCGGAACAAAGTGCCGAATGCCCCAAGTGTCGAATCGATATTTTGCCCAAAGTGCCGAATTTCTTAGTACCCACCATGCCCAAAGTGCCGAAGGGCGTCAAGCTCCGTCGCATTGTTCGTAAACAAAGCGTCGCACAGTGGTAAAAACGCTGAAAAAGCTGGCCAAAAGTCGAAAACAGTATTGGATTTGAATGTAACTTTGTAAATAAGGGTCTTAGAGGTAGTTGATTACGAGTTTGAAGTAAAAAATATAGAATTCAAAATGACGGATCCAATATGGCGGACCAAATAACCAAAAAATCACTTGTTTTGGATGAAACTCAGTATGCCGGGGTTTTTGAAGTCGCTGATTACGAATTTGAAGTTAGAATTGTAGAATTCAAAATGGTGGATCCAATATGGCCGAATTGCAAAAAATTTCAACTTCGTGGGATCTCCGGGGTTCATAACTATTTTCATGATCTACGACAAATGTCTGTGTAAAATAACAATCGCCATTACGGGGTTTTCAATGAGTTATTTGGTACAAGTCGATATATATTTATTACAACTAAATGTTAACAAACACGCTACATATCTTCCTTAAAACCTTCCATGAAGCCGATTTACAAAACACACTTTTATAAGAAAATCACAGGCACTATTAGGACTTTCGAGATTTCCGTGTTGCTCCGCGTGACTCAATGCGTTGTAACAGCGTTCACTTTGAACTATCATACCACCGCAGATATACAACCAACCGTACTCACCACTTGGAAAAGTATGCAGTAGTAGCCCCTAAATAAGATGTGTACTAAACTCAAAATTGCGACTATCATTTTTTCGACTTTTGACCAGCTTTTTCGGCATTTTTACCACTGGTCCTGAAAATAGTTATGAACCCCGGAGATCCCACGAAGTTGAAATATACAATATGATAATAGTGATATTTTCTATCGAAATAAACAAAAAAATGCTGCGCATATCTGCGCCTTTCTTCGTTATGCTATTTTTTAACAGCCACGCCCGTCGACGCCGGCCGGTTTGCAACGACATTTTCGAGCGCACGTGCTGTTTTTTATTTTCTTTAACCATTTCTTCTAAAAACTACTATGTAAAAATGGACGCAAATATATTTAGTGAGATATAATAATTCTTATTTTATTTCTTATATTAATTCGTATATTATTTTTCAATTCGTATAACTTCAAAAGTGGATTACATTATATTTATAGACGAACCAAGCATACACAACGTGGAATGTACACGGAGGGAAATTTTTCTCGTGCTTCAAGCGCATTTTCATAAAAACTTGGAGACACAATTATACTTGTGGGAAAATAAATTGTCCGAAAATAGAGGAGCTACAGTTTCAATACATCCTGATGCAAGGAACAATGTAAAGAAGTTTTTATCTAAAATCGCAATGAAATGGCAATAATCACAGCGGAAAATGGAGCGATTCTTGAAGAAAAATTAAGAATGGTTATTCTCTTCAATAACTATTCCAGTAAGTACAATACAAATAATTCAATTTTAAAATTATTATGAAGAAATAATTCAGTTTTGCCAGTTGAAAGATATAAAGATTCATATACAATAAATTGACAGTTACTTTTTCAGACTATTCGACTTTCTGAAGGACAACCGGCAAAATCCAGTAATCAGCCTTCAACTTCTAAGGAATTTGTTAAACAGGGTCGACTTTCTGCAGAGTTTGCAAAAGCTAGTGAACGAACAAAACGGAGAAGAGGTGCTGAAGTACGTGAAACACTCAGCACACCAGAGTTGATGTATGCAACTCAGATGAATCTTCGTTCTTCCGGCGCAAATGATGCTGCCCATATCGTTAAAGATTTGTCAACATCATCACCAACGCGAGCTTCTAAATATAAAAGAGGTTTTAAATTGACCGCAAAACCGGCTATTACAAAAATGACTGGAGAAGCTGCACTTTCCATACTTGTTGAAGCAAAATTGACAAGAAGTCAGTACGAGGTGATTAGAATGGCATCGAAAAACAACAATGCTCCTATATACCCTTCTTATCCAAAAGTACTAGAAGCTAAGACTCGGTGTTATGAGTGAGACCAGTGCAGAGGTTAAATTGCAATCGTTATAGAACCACACTTGTGAAAGGATTTTACGGGTTACAAATGACTTAATTCTAGCATTGGATGCGGAGATTGCAAGAAGCATGAAACTCATTTTAAAGTGGGGTTGTGATGGTAGCTCCGGGCAGAGCGAATACAAGCAGCAGTTTGCCGATGAAAGCATCTCAGATGCAAGTATTTTTCTTACATCAATTGTCCCATTACAACTGTCGGCCAATAATGAGATAGATAAGCAAATATTTTGGGAAAATCCGCGGCCCTCGTCTCCTCGATTTTGTAGACCAATCAGAATACAGTTTCTTCATGAAAATGCACAGCCTACGGTTGATGAGATGAACTACATCGAAGAACAAATAAAACATCTAGTTCCATTTGAGGTCATTGTCAACGGAAAAGAGATCAAGGTTCAATACGAGATGGCTTTCACGATGATAGATGGGAAGGTTTGCAATGCGGTAACATCGATGACATCTACAATGCGCTGTTACCTATGTGGAGATACTTCAAAACAATTTAACAACCTAGAATTTATTAAACAAAGAACGGTAGATGAGTCTAACTTACGCTTCGGATTATCCGAATTGCATGCATGGATTCGTTTCTTCGAATGCTTCCTCCATCTTGGGTATAAATTAGGAATAAAGAAGTGGCAAGCGCGTACGCCGTAGGATAAAGACATAACTCTTAAACGGAAACAAACCATTCAAAAGGATTTTCAAAGACAACTAGGACTCCTTGCAGACCGTCCCAAACATGGATATGGTAACAGAAATGACGGTAACACGGCTCGGCGTTTTTTTGCAAATTCATCTGTGTCTGCTATAATACTAGGAGTGGACGAAAATTTAGTAAACAGATTTCATGTAGTTTTGCAAGTCATATCAAGTGGCTACGACATCAATATTCCGGAATTTGAAAAATATTGTTTAGACACTGCGCAATTATTTGTCGAAAAATACCCTTGGTTTTCGATGCCCACGACAGTGCATAAAATATTAATTCACGGCACGCAAATTATAAACAAAGCTTTATTACCAATCGGCAAATTATCCGAAGAGGCGCAGGAAGCTCGTAATAAAGATATAAAAAACTACCGGGAAGGTTTCTCTCGAAAATGTTCGAGAGTAAAAACAATGGAAGACGTTTTCCACAGACTTCTCGTGACTTCGGATCCGCTTATTTCGAGTTTGCGAAAAATATCACCAAAAAAATGTACCAGCCTCTCCGCCGAAGCTATTCGTCTTTTAATACCAACGGATGAAGATTCTGATGATTCCGACTAAGACAATTTTTACGTTTCTCTTTCCAACTTTGAAATTAAAATTATGTTTATAAATTGTATTATTCTTACCTCAAATTCGTGATCACACCTATTCACAACCTTATAATTTCAGAAAATATTATTTTGCACATTAGACCCTCCATTTTGAATTCTATATTTTTGAATTCAAATCGTAATTAGCGACCCCAAAGAACCCCGACTACCGAGTTTCATCCTAACAAAATGAATTATTTGCAATTCAATCCGCCATATTGGATCCACCGTTTATAATTGTATATTTTCGACCTTAAATTCATAGTCAACGACGTTAAAGACCCTCGACTACCGACTTTCATACAAATCAAGTGATTTTTTGCAATTCGGTCCGCCATATTGGATCCACCATTTTGAATTCTACAATTCTAACTTCAAATTCGTAATCAGCGACTTCAAAAACCCCGGCGTACTGAGTTTCATCCAAAACAAGTGATTTTTTGGTTATTTGGTCCGCCATATTGGATCCGTCATTTTGAATTCTATATTTTTTACTTCAAACTCGTAATCAACTACCTCTAAGACCCTTATTTACAAAGTTACATTCAAATCCAATACTGTTTTCGACTTTTGGCCAGCTTTTTCAGCGTTTTTACCACTGTGCGTCGGTAGTATGAAATTCGGCACTTTGGGCAAAATATCGATTCGGCACTTTGTCAGATACATCATGTTGGTATTGCCTAGCAACGCGTTACTACATTTTCTATAACGTATAACACGCCAGTTATTTTCGGGCCTTTAAACAATTTGCTCCTAAATTCGATCTTCGTATTGTCGGGTAATGTGGTTTCAGCAGTCATAGTATTCATAGGCATTTCTCAAAATCTTGATAAACTCATTTTTACTACAATTACTGTTTGCATACTAATGCAAATAAATATTTATGTGCCTAGATTTTCAGCCAGAAATTCTGTCACATTTTTGCGAAATCGGAGCAACACTAACCTGTATTTTTACTCGCCTATAAACAATATGATGCGTTTGTATAATAATGTTCAATTTTCGGTTGATATCTTTAACTGTAATATAGCACAATTTGTTAAAGCAATTATGTCCTTACTATAAAATTAGGTTTTTTTTTTGGATTGTTTGCTATATTTTTGTCAATTAATTTGTAAGATTACTTTTGTGTCTCATGTTTCTTATTTTGTAAGTTTTCCCTGTAAATGGTTAACCTGTTTTTCTGTTGGGAGATAAATAAATAAAATTTTTTGTAAAATGTCTGGTTTTTGAAAAATAATAGTTATTAATTTTTTTTTGTCATGCCAAAATTAACAACCTATAAAGAATAAGTATTTTTCGAAATCTCTTTGGTTTTTAAAAGTATAATTTGTCATTTTCATCTTTCATAAATTTGACGTTTTAAACGTCAGTTTCATCCGATTCTACAAAACGCTGTAGGTACATTTAAAATATGATTTGATTTGAAAATAAATTATGAATGTGTATACATAAACTACTAAACCATCAAATCGGAGAAAGTAACATGATGGCCACATCACTATTTTTTCTCTACATAACAGTCTGTCTGTCCGCGCTGTATCTCCAAAACTAATACAGAAATGAAACCATGAAACTTTGAACATAAATGTTATTTGAGAATTTGAAGAATTAAAAAGCTTTTGGTAAAATTTCGTATTTCAAAATATTTACCTTAACAGTTTTTTGTTCTTTTAGTATTTTTGGTACTTTAGGACAATGTTTTCAGTTTTCTTAAGGGCATTTTTAAAAGACTTTTCTACGAAAATTCTTTTTCAGGACGTATTTTTAGGACTTTTTCTTTCAGGACCTTTATTTTCAGGATTTCTTTTCAAAAACGGGATCTTTTTCAGGTTTTTTTTTTCGGAACGTTTTCGGGACTTTTCGTTGCGTACTTCTTTTCGGGATTTTTTTCAGAATTTTCTTCATGACCTTTTTGGACCTTTTTAACCTGTTAACCGGGGAATTCTCTTTTTAATTACGCATCATATAACGGGCGCGAACTTTTTCACCGGGACGTGTCAATACGTCACGCCCGGAGGACGTAATTTATAATTAATATTATTATTATTTTATTATTTATGCTTTAAAATAAATTGAGACTATGAAATATATTTAAAGGACCTGGTATTGTTTACGTTTGACGAATTTATACATCCCGCTCGGTTAACAGGTTAAGGACTTTTTCAGATATTTTTTTTTGATATTTCGGGATTTTTTTCGGAATTTTCTTCAACATTTTTTAGAATTTTTACTTTTCATGACCTTTTTTGGACCTTTTTAAGGACTTCTTCAGATTTTTTAGCAATTTTTTTTCATGTCAATTTTAAAGCTTTTTATTTCAGGAAAATTGTTAAGGACTTATTTTAGGCCTTTTTGCAGGACTTTCTTTCAAGACTGGATCTTTTATTTTTCAGGGTTATGTCTCCAGATCTTTTTAAGGACCATTTAAAGGATTTTTTACAATGCGTTATTTCAGATTTTTTTTTTACAGGACAATTTTTTTATGATATTTCGGGATTTTTTCAGAATTTTCTTCATGACATTTTCTAGAATTTTGCTTTTCATGACCTTTATTGGACCTTTTTAAGGACTTTTTCAGATATTTTTGGCATTTTATTTCAAGACTATTTGCAAAACATTTTATTTCTGGAATTTTGTTAAGAACTTATTTTAAGCCTTTTTGCAGAATTCTTTTTCAAGACACTTTGGAATATCTTTTTCAGGATAATTTCTTCAGATATTTTTAAGGACTTTTTACAATGCTTTTTTTCCGAAATTTTTTTGTTTATTTTTTGAACATTTTCAGGACAATTTTTTCTGATATTTCACCTTTTTCTGAACTTTCTTCAGGACTTATTTTAACTTTCGTTCAGGATTTTTGGGGCTTTTTTTGGGACATTTATTTCGGGTATTTTGTATGGAGACTATTTTTCAGAATTTTTCTTCGCGGCTTTTATCAGGACTCTTTTTTCAAGACTTTCCTCCATGACTTTTTCGAGAATTTCTTAAGAACCTCTTGTTCAGTACTTCTTTTCTATTTGGTTTGAAATGCTCAACCTTTGATGTAGAATCAATGACATAATCATACGTACGTTCAATAGCACCACACTGATTTTCTAGAAAGTCTTTCAATTGTTCAACTGTTAGAATTTCACCTTCAGTAACAGTGACTTCAAAATTTTCACGAGTATGAGGATTAATTTTCTGTAGCAACACATCAAACCAAATAAAATCTAGCCTATCTTTAAGTTTCCAATTGATTGCGTTAAACGCGTTATAATTTTCCTTAAACGTATCGAGAACCGATCTAAGAGCACGAGATGATTGATTTAAAACGTTAGTTGTTTTAATGGATTGAATTGCATTTAAGTGATTTTGAGCAATTAAACGCTTATTCATATAACGACCATATAATAATTGCATGGCGATAGGGTAATTTGCTGATGTTACTGGCAAACCATGAATTAAAGTCAACGCTTCACCCTTCAAAACAGAATGAAGATATTGAAACTTTTCAATTGAATCCAATTCAGGATCCCTATGTACCAATTTTTTTTTAAGTTCATAGAACGCGGGATATGCGCGAATGTCGCCCGAAAATGTCGGCAGTTCGATCCTAGGTAATTTTATGTGCCGCCTCGACGATGCTCCATCAGGTTCCGACGTGGACGCAGTTGGATTGACAATGTCAGTGGAAGCGCTAACACCGGTAATAAAAATAAACGCTGCTTCTATTTCGAAATATAATTAATCAATTTGTAGTGTTCATTTATTCTATTTGTCAATTTCGGGATTTTTTATCAGAATCAATTTTAATGCACAATTGTTCAAAAAATTCAAAATGCAATTTATCAGCGACATCATAACGTGCTAATAATGCATTTTTTAAAACAGCATCAGTTAAAGCATCCCTTGCGATAGCCGTGATAGGTAATAATCTAGTAACAATTCCCTCCCGATACGACAAACATCTTTAAATGACATTGCACTTATGTTTAAGAATAGAACCAAGAAAAACTATAGCTAATTCAAGATAGAGACCATAAGTATCAAAATCAAAAAATGGAATAATAGCGAACTTTCCTATTATCAGTACTCGACGACGTAATAATAAGAAATCAATGACGAATTTGGCGATGATCCGGTTCGAAGGACTAAATAATGTGCGATAAATGGACTGTATTTTTTATTAACGAATGTGGCAAAGATGAAAAATGACTTACCGAAAAATAATCCTCCTTTTGCACTTATATCAGTAACTGCTACCAGTGGCGGCTCATGGAAAATTTTGATGGTAGAGCCACTTAGCATATATATATATCTTACCGCCTCCTTTTTGAGGAAAGAAAAATCGACCATTAAAAACGTTTACTTGTTGCAGAAGCACTAAAAGAATTAAATAAAGACGAAAAATAGCCCGCATTTAATCTGTAACATCGTTCTTGGTCCACGAAAATCAATTAAACGACGAATAGTATTTTGTAACATCACCTCTTTTTTAAGTGCCATACAAGACATTTTCAAGTGACAAAATTGACAATGACATTTTCCAACTGCCAAAAATTATCATTTTCGAATGGTTCAAAATATTACCATAGTCAACTGCGAAAAACGACAATTTTCAGGTGTCAAAAATGAAAAATTTTAATTGCCAAATTTCGCAATTTGCAACTGTTAAAAAAGGTAATTACCAACAGTCTAAAATGAACATTATTAAGTGCTAAAAAGACAACTACAAACTGACCATTTTCAAGTGCCAAAAAAGACATTTTCAAGTACCAAAACTGACAATTTTCAAATGCAAAAAATGACATTTTCTAACTGCCAAAAACGATCATTTCAACTGTCAAAAATGATCATTTTCGAGTGTCATCAATGAGAATTTTCAAGTTTTAAAATGACCATTCTCAACTGCCAAAAAACGACAATTTTCAAGTGCCAAAAATGACAATTTTTAACTGGCAAAAATGCCCATTTTCAAGTGTCAAAAAAACTGTTTTCAATTGTCAAAAATGACCATTTTTAACTGTGCAAAATAACCATTTTTATGTGCCAAAGAAGTCAAAATTCACAATTTTCAAGCCCCAAAAATGGCAATCAATCAATCAATCAATCAATGTTTATTCACGTATGCCACCTAAGTTTACATTTCAGTGTTAGTGGATGTGTAGGTCAATAATCTTATAGTTAATATTAAAATTAAAATTTAAATCTTACATATAGTAATTGTCAATTATTATAAAATGTATAGATACAATGAAATAAAACAATGCAAAATAAATTAAATAAAATGAGCTAAGAAATTTACGGCGTACCCTCCATAAAATCATTAAATTTGTAATAGCACTTCTCTACAAGAAATTTTCTCAAGCGTTGTTTGAAGACATTTATTTTTGTGCATAGCTCGATTAGATCCGGTATGTTATTGTATATTGTTACACAATTATACATGGCGGATTTCTCATAGAGAGCGCTATTATGTTGAATGGTTCTTAAATTATTGGAGTGTCTTGTATAATAATTATGGTTATAGTTATTCACGTCGAAATTATTTTTGTTATTAAAAAACATATACAGCGCACTTATAAATGTATAGGCTTACAACAGTTAGTATGTTATTTTTCCTAAATGTATGCCGGCAAGTACTTCGATTATGAATATTAAATATCAATCTAATGATACGTTTTTGTGTAACAAATAGTCTGTTAATGTCGGCCCTTCCCCATACGACTATGTTGTAAGAGATATGGGTATATGCCAGAGCATAATATACATTCATCAATGTTTTTGCTGGCACACATTTCTTCAATTTTAGTAGAGCATAGTACGCACTATTTAGTTTGGCAGATACATAGTCAATATGTTGCCTCCATGACAATCGCTCATCTAATATTATACCCAGAAATTTAACATTTGTTGAAGTGTTACTTATTTGAGGTTCTGGTTTCTTCCTATTAAAAAATTGAACATAAACTGTTTTATTTGTGTTTAGAAGTAAATTGTTTTTATTGCACCAATCTGTGAATTCTTTCTTAATTTCTGCGACTTTATATATGAGCTCGATTTGAGTTTGTGCTGCCACTGTGATAGTGGTGTCATCTGCAAAATTTACTATGTATCCGTCAATTGAACATAAATGTAAGTCATTAATATATAAAACAAATATCAAAGGTCCTAAAGTGGAACCTTGTGCCACACCACGTTGAACTTTATGGACTGTTGAATTTTTCCCCTTAACACTCACATACATTGTTCTATTTGATAGAAATGACACTACTAAATTTAAAACTTCACCTCTAATTCCGAGAGCTTGTAATTTTTCCCGCACAAAATCCACTTCGACAGTATCAAAAGCACTCGAGAGGTCGAAAAATAATGATGCCACGAACAATCCAGAGTCCAGATGTCGGGTGATGTTTTCGAGCAGGTTCACAGCAGCCGTCTCTGTCGATCGTTGATGTCGAAATCCATGTTGTTGATTGGATATCAAAGCGAATTTGTTTAGGTATCCCCACAATCTGATGACAATAGCTTTCTCAATGACTTTAGAAAAGGTGTCTATTATAGATATTTGTCTGTAGTTGGATTTATCCTCTTTGGATCCTTTTTTATGTACGGGTACAACTTTCGCCATCTTCAAGATATCAGGATAAATTCCACTTGAAAATGATGCATTTATTATTTCCGCGAGAGGATTACATATTTCATTGGCTACAGCTTTTGCCACTTTAATTTGAATTTCATCTTTACCGCTGCTTGGTGTATTTTTGATCGACATGATTATATCGTGAACTTCCTCGGGAGATGTAGGTCTCAAAAACATAGTTTCGGTTGTAGGATTTGATGTTGTACAAGTTTTCGATACATTTTCACCAAAATGCCTTTTAATCATGCTTTCTGTTACGCTTGCGAAATATTCACCAAATACTTGGGCAACTTCTATTAGGTTGTTAAGTAAGGTATCATTATTGTTTACCTGGATGTCCTGTCTTATATTTGATTTTCTTCCTAGTTCAGCATTTACCATTTTCCAGATTGTTTGTTGTTTATTGTTTGAGTGCGTAAGTTCTTCGTTCCAAGTTTGTCTTTTTTGTCTATCGCATAAATATTTATGTTTCACCTTTTCCTTTTTGTATATATTGTTCAGCTCTTGAATACGGGTTTGCGTTTTGAGAAAATGCAGTTTCCTAAGATTTTCACCCGAATTTCGGACTTCATCATTTACCCAATTCTGCGTTTTGTTTGCATTGGTACGTATACGCTTTATTTTGGTTGGACAAGCAATATTGTAGTGGTAGCTGAACTCTCTGATAAATACTTCATACGTTAGATTGCCATTAGCATCTTTTATATCATCCCAATTAACTTTTCCTAAATGGTATTTTAATTCATTAATATTAATATCGTTTATATGTCGCCTACTCAAATGGTCGGCCTTTTGTTTCAAGTTGCATGTTTTTGTAGGTAAAGTTATATTCATTATCTGTGCAAAATGATCAGATAAATTTAGATTAATATTTGCACACGTGAAATGTTCTTCTGTCATATTAGTTAAAATGTAATCAATTTGCGTGGCCGTGACCCCTTGTTCCGTATGTTGAATTCTTGTTGCCTCTTTTATTTTAGTAATAAGATTAAATGAGTCCAAGAGATCGTTAAGCATTAGTTTATCTTTAGAGTCCTTCAACATGTTTATATTAAAATCTCCACAGATAATTATATGCTCGTGGGAACTATGAAGCTTGTCGCAAATACGACTTAAATTTTTAATAAATATTTCTATATGGCCTGTGGACGGACGGTACACAGAAATTATTGCAATCCTATATTTATTCATTATTATTGTACATGCAGCACATTCCAAATGGGCTTCTACAGAATATTGTTCAGTAATCTTAATCTCTTTGGAATTATGCTGTCTTTTTATTAGGATTGTAGTTCCTCCACCTTCAGACATTGTTCTAACAAAACTAGTGGCATTATAATAATCAGCCATCTTTATGAGCCCTACATTGTGTTTATTGCTCCACGTTTCAGTAATACATATTACATCGGGGCTTTCACCTTCTACAGCTGCTTCCAATATATTTAATTTATTAAAGACACTTCTTATATTTTGATGTAATATTTTAAATTTATTATTAATAATGCTTCTTATATTTTGGTGCACAATTTCGGATTGAAACGCGTTGTTTACTTGGTTATTGTTTATTTGACTTGTATTTGGATGTTGGCCTGAATGTTGTGGTCCGAAAAAACTTAAAAGCACTTATTGTGATTCCCTCTGGCCATATTTCGGGATTTGAAAGAATATCACCCGTTCCTTCCGGGACACCAATTTTAAAACACTTATATATTTCTGCCGTTTCCCGATGTTTGCGTTCAATTGTTTCAATTTTAAATTGTATTTCCGGAAACTTTTGTTTAAGGAGTGCTCTGAGTTTCTCTTCAGTATAACTCTGTTTGAATTTTCCAATATGGAACCAATTATTCTTTTGTGGTTTATATACCACTTCGTCCTTGTCTTTCGTTTTTCCAATAGTGATTCGCCTCGTATTTTGATTATCTTCATGTAAATCTTCGTGTATATTAGCGTCTCGTTTATTTTGTTTTGGATTTGTCCCTACATTGGTTTGTTTGTGTACATCCGCGTTCGTTGACCTGGTCCTATGCTCAGATGTTCGCTTGATATCATTCGAGGACTTTTTTGCAGGTTCCTTGCATACCATTTTTTGCGATGTAGTCTCGACGGTCCTTATCTCGCTGCTCGACTCCGTCGTTGAATTTTCGATCCTTGTAGTGTTAGCCGTGCCCTCTTGCGTTAATGATTTAGATCCACGAGTAGAACACTGCATTATAAACAGCTGGTTAAGCGTTCTTACTTGCTCTTGTAGGAAAGTTACGTTGTTATTTAGATTATTTATAATCGTGTCCTTTGCTTGCAGTAAAAGTTTTAAATATTGTATTTGTACTTCCCTAGGTTTATCAATCACTGTCTCTCCACTACTAAATGATGATTCTAGCTCGCCTCCATTGTCGTCCTCCAATCCACTGTCGGGAGGTTGTGGTTCTGGGCAACAAATTATAGTGTCTTTATCCACTTGCACTACTGTTTTGATATATTTGCAGCAGCCTGCATGCATTCGCACCCCACAATTTCTACACTTAGGTCCACTTATGGGGATATTGCCGCACTACTTGCACTTTGTTATCGGAGCGTTTTCGAACACGTCTACTTGGTCCGCCATTATTTGTTGTTTATTTTCCAAGTTTCAAAAACGATAAACCAAATGTCACATTTTTTAACTGTTAAAAAGGGCAATTACCAACAGTCTAAAATGCACGTTTTTAGGTGTCAAGAAGGCAATTTTTAACTGTACAAACCGACCATTTTCAAGTGCCAAAAAAATACATTTTCAATTACCAAAATTGACAATTTTCAAGTGCAAATAATGACATTTTCCAACTGTCAAAAACGATCATTTCAACTTTTAAAAATTACCATTTTCGAGTGCCATAAATTCAAATTTTTAACGCCCGGTTTCTTCAACGAATCTTAAAATACGTCTCACTTAAGTACGTCTTATTTTTAAGTAGTTCTTAACTTTTTGTTCTATTGCACCAAACCAATTTATACATATCTTAGGTAAGATTTCCCTACACGTGGCAATGTTGCATTTTCGCGTAAATTTGACAGACCGTCCTATGTCAAATTCATTTGTAACCCTTCTGTTGTTGAGTTTCGTGTGGTTTAATAATGACGAAAGTGCGCGAATCGTGCAAATATCAGGAAAGAGCGAAATTTATTAGCGTTGCTGGTATCGGTCCACAAAATCGTCGAAAATAAAACAACAAATGCTACAATAAACAAACAGAAAGAAGAAGCATGGGATTCCATCACCCATGAATTTAACTCCCTAAAAAAATGTGGGCGAACATGAAGCACTGAATAGAGTGTTGCAGAAAGTAAGAGAGAACTGTTAAGGTGGAGGTATAGTGAGTAGGCCAGCTGAAGATGACGATTTTATGTTATCATTAATGAATTAGAAATCGGTTGTTGGGTTGTCGAATCCTTTCGAGAGTAATGTGGATTATCTGCAGTTTCTACATCATCTACATCAAATGCAAATGCATCCATCACACGTTACAAATGGCTAATTTTATAGGTTAGAATCCGAATCTTAAGATGCCATTTTGGCATCTTATAATGTAAGACCTTCTTACAGCTAAGATCTGATTTGTGGTTGGTGCAACACTTTAAGAACGTCTTATTTTTAAGAGAGGTTTTATCTAGTTAAGATTCGTTGAGAAACCGGGCGTAAGTTTCAAAAACGACCATTTTAACTATGCAAAATAACCATTTTCATGTGCAAAAAAGTCAAAATTCACAATTTTCAAGCCCCAAAAATTACATGTTCCAAGCGTCAAGAACGATAGTTTTAAACTGTCAAAAATTATCATTCACGAGTGCCATAAATGACAATTTTCAAGGTTCAAAAATGACCATTTTCAACTGTCATAAAAGACAACTTTCAAGTATCAAGAATGATAATTTTCAACTGTACAAAGTGCCAAAAAAGACATTTTCAAGTGCCAAACGTGGCAATCATCAAGTGCAAAAAAAATACATTTTTAAGTGCCAAAATTGACAATCTTCAAGTGCCCAAAAATTACATTTTACAACTGTTACAAAATTTATTATTTTCAAATGCCATAAATGGTTAAAAAATTACCATTGTCAACTGCCAAAAACGACAATTTTCAAATACCAAAAATGAAAAATTTAATTGCCGAATGTCGCAATTTTCAACCGTTAAAAAAGGCCATTTTCAAGTACCGAGAAAGACATTTTCAAGTACCAAAATTGACAATTTTAAGTGCAAAAAATAACATTTTCCAACTGTCAAAAACGATTATCATTTTCGAGTGCCATAAATTAAAATTTTCAAGTTTGAAAAATGACCATTCTATAGTGTCAAAAACGAAATTTTTCAAGTGCCAAAGATGACAATTTTTAACTGCCAAAAAATGGCAATTTTCAGCTGCCAACAAATACAATTACCATCTGTTAAAAATGCCCATTTTCAAGTGTCAAAAAAAACAGTTTTCAAATGTCAAAAATTACCATTTACAACTGTGCAAAATAACCATTTTCATGTGCAGAAAAATATATTTTCCAAGTGTCAAAAACGAGTTTTTAACTATCAAAAATTATCATTTTCGAGTGCCATAAATGACAATTCTCAATGTTCAAAAATAACCATTTTCAACTGTCATAAAAGACAACTTTCAAGGTCAAAAATGACAATTTTCAACTATGCAAAGTGCCGAAAAAGACATTTTCAAGTGCTAAAATTGATCATCTTCAAGTGCCCTCTATACTACATGAGCAAAAGTGCACGTCGTCGTCGTGCGCATGAGCGGAGCCAGAAATTATTTGGTTCCTAATGCAGTTCCAGAACGGAAAAATTTCTTGCCGACCTTGAAATTAGAGGTAGTGCCATGGCTCCTTGGCTCTACATAACGAGCCGCCCCTGACTGCTACACTTAACTGACACGCGCGAACGTATATTTTTGTTGATTACTGTTCGTCTATTTTTTTTTAAACGCCGCCGCATATCGTCAATTGTCAATATTGCCACACAAAAACGCGGTAAATTTAATCAAATAAATTAAAGCAAATAATTCTAAACAATGTACACATGTATAACGTTATAATTCAAATAAATAATAATTTGCATAATTAAACATTTCAAAGTTTCTCGATGTCAACACTTTCATAAGTATATATATTTACAGCCGGCCTTGGATTTATATTTTATATCGATCGGGATATTTCTAAGATGTGAAGAAATTACAAATTAAGCTTCCGCTAAATTATCACGATCATTAATGTTCACTCAAATATTTAAAAAAAATGTTTGAACATTCTTGACCTTTTTGTTGATTTATCTTCGATTTCTGAATTAATGTGGGCAATTCTGGTTTTCCGTGAATTTCTTATTTCGCAATTATTTTGAAATTACTTCATCATTATTAAGGTACAATAATATAAAATAGATTTTAATTCTATCAAATAAAAACTCAGTTTAGAAAACTTGTAATGGAAAATCACCAGGCAAAGATGGAATAACCGCGGAAATAATTAAAAATGTGCAAAGTGGCAGTTAAAAATTGACAGAAGTAATAAACGAAATAATAAAAAAGAGAAGATACTTATTAAGTGGAATGCAGGAATAATTCTACCTATAAACAATCATTATAGAGGAATTACGTTAACAAGCATATGGGGGAAGGTAATGACAAGAATGTTTAGGAAAAAATCAGCGACTATACAGGGTGTCCCCGAATGGTCTGTACAACGCTCTACCACCATGCACTTTTTGCGATATGTTTCTTTATCCTACGTTTAAAGTGGTCAAACTAGGACCATCGACTTCTTAAGATACCTAAATATTTTTATTCAACAGATCAAATCATAAGGAATACTTTTTTTCTACAAGATCATTCAATTTTACGTATTTTTTGTCTCTTATAAAATTTTGCTATTTTCCCCACAAAAAGATATTTTTATTTGTCAAAAAAAAGTAATAAAATTATGAACAATATTTTGCTTATCAAAACAATTAACAAAGTAGAAATAAAGATAGGTAACAATAAACACAAATTTATTAGTTTCACAACAAATGTTCAAACTGATTGCCATTTTTAGCAATACAACAATTTACACGTCGCAAAAAATTAAAATGGACACGTTGTAAAACACCAACATTGTTTTTTTTTTTGGTTTTCTCACCTAATTCCAAAATAAAAATATTTGAAAAATAATGAAAAAAAATAATATCTTTGAGGCCTCGTAGATGGCTTAGGTACCACTTTTGGATAGAGATAAGTTTAGTTAAATCGTCTTATTTTGTTTCAGAGAATATGTGGTAGAGCGTTGTACAGAGCATTCGGGGACACCCTGTATAGAAAGCACAATAGAATAGAATCAGTGCGGTTTTAGACAAATACATGAAAAAAATAAAAAGGAAGACCAGAGGTATGCTTTTTGGACCTGGAAAAAGCATTCGACAGTATCGACGAATTGAGAGAAAAGACATATAGAAAACATTTGAATAATACCCCGCTTTTACAATCAACAACCTGTGTATAGTTCATATTTGATCTAATGTCGCAAATTACCTAAATAAATTCCGTGTAAGTTCTTGCAATATATCGACGTGACATAGTGACATTTCATTTGTTATATAAACCCATTTTAAAAACAAGCATTGTTCCGTGTCTACCCAGATAAGAGTTCTCTCCTTTAGGGAACTAACTATTCAGAATGAAAAGCGCAATTTATCATAATGTTTTATCCAGTAAAAAACATAATCTGTTTTACGAGTGCAATATAAATTACGTGTTTCGCTGCATTTTAAGATCACGTACACCAGCGATAATAATTTCTCTTGCGACAATTATTTCCATTTCTGCTTGACTTTTACGGAGACACAGGTGGTCGAAAAACGGGAGAAAGGTGCAAAATTGTTAAATGTTCCATTTACTTGTGGGGATTGTCATTTTTGGGCCCTCATGCGCCTTCATGTATTTGATATACAGGTTATCTAGTAAGTAGTAGTTGTAACTATGAATAATGTTGGTAAAACGTCGCGATTTATTTTTTGTTTAGATTTATATAACTTTTCACGGAATCTAATACGTTTTTCAATCATTAGTTGTGGTTAAAATTTAGTTAATTTTTTAATTCAGTTTTAATATGGATAACTATTTTAAAACGTTCTGAAGAAAAGTCTAATAATAATGATAATAATAAATGTTAATTGTGTTAATATTTTACAAAGAAAATTTACGATCGTAGACACATTGAATAGAAATATTAAAACGCATAATTAATCATGTATATTAAAGGGACACTTGTCAATTAGAAATTGTTTCAATACGGACTTATACTCTTTAAAATTTAGTTCTTTAACTTGTTTGGGAAGACTGTTCTAGAACTCGATTTCATGGTAGTTTATTTTTTTTTATGTGAGGAGAGGAGATCTTCATAGACACCCCTATAGTGGGGCAGTGTTGGATTCGCCGGGATCGCGTCTACCAACTAAAACCTCTCTTCATATGCTCGGTGCTAGGGCTAGTCTGACCGGAGGCCTGTTCTAGCGTGTCAAGATGTTGGATCTCAGAGAAGCGAGTAGCTACCATCGGTCCAAACCCAGCCGCCCTCGTGGACTGTGAGGGCAGTAAGGGGACAGGGAGTGTAACGCTATGGTGGCGAAACAATTAATTTAAATTAATGAGAGTTTGGGAAATTCTAGGTTTCACCTTAGGATGTCTCTGGGGGTGAGGTGTTCGGCTTCGCTACACCTGGACGGCCTATCGTACCGTGGGAAAGAAATTCCCAATGGAGGGTCGTTATCCAGCCTTTCGAAGAATTTACTGGAGAGCTCTTTGATATAATCCAGGACACTGGGCGTTTTTGTGTCTCTGTGCAGCTGTGAGTTGTGCATGTATAGGGGTGCTCGTAGCACCTGCCTCAGCATAGCGTTTTGACGGGTTTGGATCCTATTGAGCGTGGTTGGAGAACAGTAACCGAAGGCTGGTAATGCGTAGAGCATCTGAGGTCTCACGATCAGTTTGTAAAGGTTAACCCGGTTTTTGATGGATAACCTGGACTTATGGTTTATTATTGGAAACAGGTCGTGCAGTGTAGCTTTAGCTTTGTCGATGGCGGTCTTAATGTGCTTAGACTAGTTTAGTTGCTGGTCAAAAGTACACCTCAGGTACCAAGCGTGATCTTTGAGGGCTATAGGGTACTCACCGAATGTAAATTTCAAGGGAGGGATCGGGGATTTGGGGCGTTGACGCCGTGTGAACTGCACGGCCACGCTCTTGTTCGGGTTGATCGCGATGCGCCACTTGTCGGCCCATTCCTCGAAGGAATCGATAGCTGATTGAAGCGTGTTCTTCATGTAATCGCGAAGGTTCATTTTGGTATTTTTCTCTGCTTTTTGCATGCGACCTTGGTACAGGAGAGCCGTATCATCTGCGTATTGGGCGACCATGCAGGGGAAAAAATCCGGCATGTCGCTCACATAGATGTTGTAGAGTGTCGGGGAGAGGCATGCCTCCTGAGGAACCCCGGCTTCAGCCTTTCTCACTGCGGAGAGAGCAGTATTTACTTTACAGCTGTACCGTCGCTGGCTCATAAAGGAGTAGATTAGTCGTACTAAGTACTCAGGGTACTCGAGGACGATCATTTTGTAAATTAGACCTTCTGGCCAAACCTTGTCAAAAGCCTTGGCGATGTGAAAGAAGACCGCAGCCGTATCAATGTTATTGTCAAAATTATTGGTGATGAACTCTGTGACTTACCAGCGGATGAGAATTATTTTCTCGACGAGTTTAAACAGTGTGCTGAAACTGATGGGTTTATAGTTCTCCGGAAGGAGACTTCTCTTGCTTCAGGATGCTGGTTATGTTAGCCAGCCTCCAGGAGGTCGGAAAGTATCCTAACCTCATGGACGCGTTCGCGATGTTTAGCATAGCGACTCTACCTTTTCTGCCGAGTTTACGGACCATGGCGGTGCTGATACCGTCAGTGCCCGGGGCCTTCTTAAGCTCGAGACTTTTTATGAGGTTGTCGACTTCGGTTTTGGTGGCGGGGACTATGGTCAACTGGCCATTGTCTGTTGTTAGATATGAACTAACAGCGGATTTTATTTCATCCTCGAAGTCAAAATCCTCGCTGGGGTTAAGGGAGTCGGCGAATGCTTCAGCCTTCTCAGCATCTGAGTGTGCGAGACCTCTCTCATCGTGGATAGTGGCCCGACCTGACGGCTTGCGTCTTAAGGTAAGTACAAACCGGACAACAAAATGTTGGCAACTGTTGGCAACACGTTGACAGATGTTGGCGACATATTTTATGGACACAGCAACAAGCACCGGTATACATGTTTTCAACAATGTTGCGCGTCCAAACCAAACTCAGTTTTAAAGTGAAAATGGAGCTAACCACTGCTGCTGCTGGTGCCAGTGCTGCTTTCATTGTAATAGCTGCCCCTGCTCAAAAGCGAAAAAGAAGATGTTGGCAGAGAGAGTTTTAAAAAAATCGGACAAGTTATGGTGACAACTTAATGTGTGATTTACGTTTGAACGATGGTAACTCATTCCGCAATTTCGTCAGAGTAACGAAATATGATTTCGAAGTACTTCTTTGTTTGGTAGCCCCTAAAATCTCCAAAAAATATACAAACTACCGCGCCGCTACTCCGCCATCAATAAGATTAGCGGTTGCTCTGCGATATTTAGCTACAGGCGATTCCTTCACGAGTCTAATGTACTGGAAAAAAAAAGAAGTTAAAGTGTTTTATTCCAATCTCTAATGTACTTGTTTAAAATATCGTCTTCCGAAATTGTACCAGCTACACTTTTACTTTTCTCCCCAATTTTCTTCTGTTCTCGGCTGAATTGAGTTTTCAGGGACCTAATTTTCCTACATATTTCATCCACATTTGTTTCAAACAGCGAAGCCAATTTCGACATTTCGTCGTATTTGAGGTTTCTATCTCTATACTTCCTTGCATTTAATGTCCCACAATGCGGGAGCAGCTTTCAGATTTTCAATTAGCTGTATCACCAGCTCTTTGGTCCATATCATGTTTGCTGCAAAAAACAATAACAATAACAATAATGAACTACATTCTAAAAATTTTCAAATTAATAAAATATGCACATATCATTAACGTACCTACTAGATGCAATAGGAACGTGATAAAACTCCCACTATCGACGCCACTTGTTGACAACACATTACAGACTGAGCGATGTTTTCCATTTCGAACGGAGAACACGGACACAAGCTACACGCAACAAATTTATTTGATGTCGTGCCGTCTGATGTTGACGAGTATCCATCAACTAGTTGCTTGTTGCCGGGATACATGTTGACAACACCAATATCAACATGTTGCCAACATTTTGTTGTCCGGTTTGTACTTACCTTTAGAGCTTTGGTCAAGCCCCAGAAGGTATTGGAACAGGAAGTGACATCGATTTTACGTTCCCAGCTCTGGTTACGTAGGACGCGGAGGTTTTCTTTGACCCGAGCTGCAAGGGAGTAGGCCTCCATCCTGTGCTCGGGTAGGTGCGTATTGTGCCATCTCTGACGGGCCGCTTTGCTCTTGCGGATCATTTCGAGGATTTCCGGCGAGATATTGAGAGGCTCGGGACTTGTCGACATTCTCGTGGTCGAGGATTCTTCAGCGGCTGTGAGGATAGTAGTGAGACTGGCGACTGCGGCATCTAGGTCCGCTATTGTCTTAATGCTTGGAAGAGGAGAGAGGTCTTTCTCAACCTTTTGCCTGAAAAGCTTCCAGTCCGTATTCCTGATTTACTGGGGTGAGTTGTTGACACCCAACGCGACATGCATTATTACTGGGTTGTGGTCGGAATCTAATTCATTCTCGACCCAAATATCGTATTCTGCGTTTACGTTACTTATTCCCGGTTGCACCAACAACTATAGTTAAGTTAGGTAACTCAAGTTAGGTAACTCGGATTAATATTATAATCCGAATTAAAATGAGAAGCGTTGCACCGACGTATTATAAAGCGAAGTTAGCAAACATAAGATTAGACCCGACAACATTGCATATTTTGATATCGACTCTATTCCGATTGGCCCGCAGCCCGCTAGTCCACGTGTTCGACATCAACACTGCAGTCGCCCACTAATGGGAATACTTGTAAATTATTTGATTAACTAGCGATTGCCCGTGAAAATCACGGCAAAATTGCCCGGTAATGGCAATAAAGGACGATTTATAAATACAGTTGACTATCTGTTGTTTTAGATATATTTCTAGGGTTTTGGCACAAACTGGATTTTGTTTAATAGTATGCATGCTTCAGTGTCAGACGTTGTGTTTTCGATTTTTATATGTACAGTTTTTCATCTTCCAATTGTACTCTTCTTGACCTGCACTACGCATATTTGTGGTAAGAGGGAGTTAACAAAAAATTCTCGACAAATTACACGATTTGATGCAGCATTCGACAATTTCGGTTCGATTTCCTCTTGGAACAACTGGCAGTGTTTGTCTGAAATCTCCACCTACTACAAACGCTTTACCTCCAAAGGGCCTCTCGTTACTCATTATATCTCGCAGTAGTTTGTCGATACATCTTATTCCATGCTTTGTAAGCATTGTTATTTCATCGATGATAATTAGAGAAGCTTCGTGTAAAATTCTTGCTTGGGGTGATGTCAAACGCATTTGTGAAACTGAAGATTCGAAAAGTGGAATTGGCAGCTTAAACCCACTATGTACTGTTCGTCCTCCTTTAAGCAACGTGCTTGCAATACCTGCTGTTGCATACGGAAGCACAATATTTCCATTTCCACGAATAAATGCCATCATACAAAAAAGTTTTACCAGAACCACCGGGGCCATAGATATAGAAGCATCTAGGCTCTAAGTCATTATTATAAACAGCAGCAACTATTTTGCGAAAATCTTCATGCTGTTGCTCATTTAGCATCTCAATTTGTTGTTCTGCATTCAGCCTTTCTTGATCGGGGTCAAATGCTTGAACTTCTGTAGGATTTCCAGTCGGATTTGGCAAACCACAGCGTAGGCAATCAGCAAATTTTTTTGCTGCATCTTCCGTATTATTTTGGCTGTAGTCTAAAGCCATATGGTCTGCATTTTTGACCCATAGATCAATTGGTTTTAATGGATGACAGAAACAAACAAATATAGGCAAAAGTATATCGAAGTTGTAACGGCATATTAAAAGCGATTACTTCAGCATTGCATCGATCCCATTCGTCGTTGCTTTCCAAAAGACTACGTGCTGCTACTGCTTCTTTAAACGATGAGTGAACTTCTCCATTAAATGTTCGAATTAACTCAAAACTGGTTGCACTACATGCAGCAAAAGCATACCTCAAAAGAACTTCTCCTCGTTTTTTAGACTAACTGTGTACATTCTTGGAACAATCTTTTCTCCACCTCGTTAGCGCGGCTGCTATTTTCCACGAACGTACATATAATGGTTTGGAATTTCTGTGTAGAGAAATTGCTGTGCGTTGAAATCCTCAATGTTTAGTTGAAACCAGCCCTGCTCGCAAATTGTCTTTTATTTCGGGACAATTAGAATTTGCAGTAAACGTTATGAAAATATCTGGACCACCCCACTTGTTTAAAATAGACATGGCATTAATGCAGCGTTCTCGCGTGTTCCGCGGAGATCCTTCAAAACTTGATGGTAAAATCACTGGAATTCCTGCAGATATGTTTGGATTTTCCGCTAAGTTGGTTTTATGATCAGCAAGCCCTTGATAATTTTCAGTTCGAAGTGATTGTTGGTGGTTGCATATGTAATTCAGATTATTGGCTTCTACTTGCAGGTAAGAATCGACCACCCACTGCTGCGAAAGTTTTCCTGCTCTCATAATGGGACTGGACTCGTCCCGAATTGCGGTCTGTGTCGCTTTATACTGAAGCATGCTGACTTGGATGCGAACTCTATTTTGCTGTGCTCCCTCATATGATTCGCATGTCCAGTGCGGCTGCCATCCGGGCTCACCACACGGAAAAAAGATGGCATATGTGAACGGATCCAAGTTTGCACTCAAGATATGGATTTTAATAAACTGGCTCGTTGAATCTATAGGATTCCGAGGGTAACCGCGGAAAAACAGGATATTCAAGAACAGCACCAGTCTCATTGATAGAGCGTGGCAACTTAATTTTGCCTTTGTGACAGCAATTTGTAAACTTTCCATCTGTTGGACGCTTCTTGGAAAAATTCTTTGATTTACAGAACTGGCAAATAATGTTTAAGGCTCCACAGTCATGGGTATCAAAACTATCTTCAATGAAATTAATTGCTTCATTTCGAAATATTTGACTTTGCTCAGCTCTATGATTTACAATTTGCTGCCGTTGAGATGCCAAATTTGCTGCTCGCCTGGCTTCAGATTGCTATGGAGTTTCGTTTTCAATTTGCTGCCGTTGAGATGCAGCATTTGCTGCTCGTCTGGTCTGCGATTGCTGTGGAGTTTCATTTCCAATTCGCTGCCTGAGTTGAGACTGTTCCTCAGTTTCGTTTGCAATTCGCTGTCTTTGAAATGCAGCATTTGTTTTTTGTAGCCTGTCAAGCGTCTCTTGACTTCGTTGAGTTTTTCCAACGTCTCTGTCTTTCACTTGCTAATCTACGTTGACGCTCGATTGGATCGTCATCCATTCTTTCGTACTATTATTTTAAACTGCTAGAATTAAGTGTATTTATAAGTGTTTCTTACTTGAAGCTATTGCACAAAAGCGCACCCACTATTTTTTGAAATTTTTGTTCAAGAAATGTACGGTAAATGTTTTTTCAATGCTATTCATTGATACGAAAATGAGCATGATTTATTTTTTCAGTAAAGTAGAGTTCACCAATATTGGATAGAAATTAATTAACTTCGAAATCTCGATTTCTTAACCTGTCATATTTAAGGCAAGCCCGCAAAACGACTTCCTACTTTTTAGAGACTAAAACCAAAATATATTTCGTTCATTCCTGATCGGAACGAAAACGAAATTTTTCGTTTTCGTTCTTTATGTTCTCACACAAATTTATAGTTTTCGTTTTCGGAAAACAACTCCTAATAAGAGATTTTTTACCTTCAGTTTCCGATACTTTTAAAATTTGATAAGAACGGTAAAATTCGGTATTAGAAAATTATTTATTTCGTGTCGGATCTCGTTTAAAAAATGTCAATTCCGTTTTCGTTCTTGTAACTATTTCGCTTAATTTTCGTTACGTTTTCAGCCCCTTTTTTATACATTCGTGATGGCTTCGCCGCCACCTAACCGAACCTAACCTAAAGGCGGAACATTCAAAAAGTGGATCTACCTTTACGCAATAGCGCCCTTATTTTATGTCCGGCGACTATATTTAGTACTTATTTGTATAAATTTGCAGTGTAACTGCTAAACACCGTAGCCGATAGATAAAGGTATGTTTAAGTATTTTGCACTATAACACCTTTTATTGTCTTCCGACATTTGTTTTTATGTCAATAAACAAAATATTTGTAGTTCACTACGTACGCTCACAGCCGATATATTTTTTTCATAATACTGAAGTCAAATTAGTGATTAGTTTATCGTTCCTCATATTATTTAAACACATTCTGTAGAATGGTTTTGTTATAATATAATTATTTACTCATTTATTTGCTAATGTTTTCTGAGGTGTATCACCGTGCCGGGAACCAGACTCAGTACATATACGGCGCAATTAATGCGGCGCAGTGACGGGCCAGCGTTATCCATACATACATACATACACACATACATACCGGGTGAATATTCCAAAACCGAACATAGGCATTTAACATGGGAAAATTGTTTTTTGCAGATTCCTGCTCCCCATTTTAACTAAGACGATTTATAATGACACCAATGGAAAGAAGATTTTTTTCCTCATATAATAATATCCAAACTGATTAATTTTCAGTTGTAATTCTTTATTATTTTAACAAAATATTCGCAATACATACAATTCGGAAAATCGTATCGAGCCATGACTCATACGACAAACAGATTCAAACGTCAATCGAGTGACAAATTCATCATGCCGTTGGCGACTGATTTTAAGATTTCCAATTTTCTTTACTGAAATCAATTGTAAATTTTCTAAAGAATTGAAAAAACTCTGGTTGAATTTCTGGTAAATGTAAAATTCAGTAAACTTCATTAACATCGATCGCATCGTGTTTATGAAAAAAATGTTTATACAAAAATAACATAATGAAATAAATGGAGGAAGTTACATTACAAGATTTATTATTACTGGGCGCAATGTTTTGCAGTATCCAATTTGATCAATTTAAATTAGAAAACAAGGATCATAATGATACACCTGTTGACAGTTATAATTAGAATTTAATAATTAAACAAATGTTCAAATAAATCTTCATCCTGCATTAAACAATACCAAACTTACTGTAAAACGAATTTCTGATGTTTGCCAACTGTCTATTCGTTGTCAACCTGCACTCGTTAAATATAGCATTCCTCAAAGAATTAATGTTTGGATGACGAGTTTTGTAAATTTGGCTTTTCAGGTGACCCTACACGAATAAATCGCATGGTGCCAAAACAGGAGATCTAGCAAGCCAGTTGATTTCACCTCCTCGTCCAATCTACCGTTTTGGAAATGCATTATTCAAATATTCTCTGACGTTTAGTCCGAAATGTGTCGGTTATCCATCGTGTTGGAACCTGATATCCCGATTTGGACGTGCCACTTCTTCCATTGCAGGGCCAACCTAAGTTATCAACAATTCTGAATAATTTTCTGAATTTAAATTTCCTATAATTTCGAAGGGACCTGTCCAAGAAAAATGCCTGTCCAAATATTAATTTTTTGAGGATATTGCGTTCTAAGATTTAAATTCAGATCTGGATTCTTATTTGTCCAATATCTATCGTTTTGAACGTTTGGTTCATTATTGAATGTAAAGGTAATCCGTAAGCAAATCGACGAGAGAAAATTGCGAAAAAATTTCACGAAAGGTTTGTCTAGGTTCTTCATCAAACGGCAATATTTATTGATGGCATTGAAACTTGTACGGACAGTAGGCGAACTTTCTTAAAATTTTGCAGACCGTTCCTTGCGATTTACCACATTCTAAAGCAATAAATCTTGTACTTAGTCGAGGATTCCCGGATACCAGCCTAACAATTTCTTCGTGAATGTTTTCTCGTCTGTTGCCATTTATTCTGCGATATTCTAATAAACAACTACAATGAAATAATTTTCAAGCTATCATTTGAAGTGAATAATATTTACCTGAATTAAAAGAACCTGAATTTTCTAATTGAAAGACTATTTGTTGTATTGTCGACACTGAGGGTATGGAGCTCTCGTTAAACTGCACGGAAAATAAATCTTGCACCCTACGGTAACTCCGTTTGTAAACGTTTTTTACTATGAATAGTTTTTCCTCGATGAAATGTATTTTACAAAGAAATATTAATGACAGTTATCATAAACTGATAACTTGTTTTCAGGCAAGCCATGCCACACCATTAATCTGTTTATTGTCTTTCGAGTCATGGCTCAGTACGATTTTCCAAATTATATTTATTGCGAATATTTTGATAAAATAATAAAGAAATACTACTCAAAATTAACTAATTCGAATATGATTAGATGAGGAAACAAATCTTCTTTCGACTGGTGTCATTATAAATCCTCTTAGTTAAAACGGGGAGCAGGAATCTGCAAAAAATATTTTTCCCATGTTAAATGCCTATGTTCGGTTTTGGAATATTCACCCGGTATATACATACAGTTAGACTACTCTTATATGTGATAAGTGATGTCAAAACTGACAATGGAAAGACGCGAAAGGTCTGGAAATTTTACTCCAGCTGAAAAGCAACTATTGCTTGAAGTTGTGCAGAAATATTTCAAAATTCTGGAGAACAAAAGAACTGATGGGGTTACCGTCAAGAAGAAAGCGGAGGCTTGGGAACATGTGGCATCCGATTTCAATGCCTCATCTAACAATGTGGAGAGGATGCCAGTGCAGCTGAAACATTTCCTATTAATCTTAATAATAAATGTCTTTAATTATATTTGCTAGTACTACCGTACCACGTTTATTCACAAATATCAACTCTCAACATAAACGTCAAATTAAACTTTAACCGCCGAAATATCTGTGGTTAGGTAACCCATGTTTACTAACTCAGGTTGGGGGTAAAATTGGTTGGTGCACCTGAAAAAAGAATATCAGGCCGGAAGCCGTTGTGATCGAAGTATGTGGGGCTATCTGGAGCCGTCGCAACTATCTCGTGAGGCGAGTTTGCGATGTAGGCTTCGAGGACTCTACCGCGTCTGTTGGTAACTCTGCTCTTCCAAGCAGCGCTTTTGCTGTTAAGATCTCCTGCCAGGATGGTGGGCATAACATCATTGAAGATGATGTCGAGATCAGAATCGTAAAGCGGCTTACTGGGGGATTGGTACCCCGAAACGATTTTTAGCGGACCGTCTGTGGTATTGAGGACCAAGGCAGTGGACTCAAGGTTGGTCAGGCCGTCTATGGGGAGATGTGAGTGGTCGAGTCCCCTTTTGATGTAGATGGCGGTGACACGCCCGGTAGCATTTTTTTGCGTAACCCGTTCGCATTCCAAAAAGCAATGCGAACGAAATCTATGGGAGAGTCACAGTTTAGGGTGTACATCATTTTGGGATTTTGGGGATTCTCGGGAATGCGACTTATGCTACGTGGAAGAACCTAGCGAAGGATGCTACGAAGAGGTCGCGCTCTTCCTGGTTGGTATCAGTTATTAGGAGTTCGCGTAGCGCGGCGGCTAGCTCCCTATTTATAGGGAGACGACTCATGTCGTATGGCGGCACGGTGGTGTTTTATGCGGGTGGCTGAGGGGCGGGATCCGCCCTCTGAGTTTGAGGTGTCGGGCCCTGGGTGGCACTCGCGTACGAGGTGCCAGAAACTCTGGATTGCCTCTGTGGTGCGGGAGCGGGCCCAGTGGAAGTCCACCGCAGTTGGAGCATCTAGGCTCTCAATCGCTCGCGGCAGAGCACTCTGCGGAGGTATGGTTGCCGGCGCATTTGACGCAGACAAATGCGACGCGGCAGAGGTCCTGTAAGTGGCCGACTCATTGACATCGGTGGCATAGATTGCCCCCGGATTTGTGTTTGGACTCTACTTTGATAGAGAGTCCAGCGCCACTGCGTATTTGAAATATTTTCTTCCCATCGTCGTTCTTGGTGACCTGAACGTACACCAAGGGGATTAGGCTCTGTCGATTAGTCATCCTGGTGACCGAAATCACCGGGATGTCCTTCTCTTTGAGCGACTCTTCGACCTCCTGTGTGTAGATCTCGATAGGGACGGTGCGGAGCACCACCTTGAGGCTTTTATCCTCGTCAAGTTGGTAAGTGTGATACGGCAAACCTCTCTCATCTAAGTAGCGAGTGGCATTTCGGAAGTCGGTCGGGGATTCGACCTGCACCGTTATTCCGTCCTTACATGGCGAGGAACGGAGGATCTTAATTTTAAGCACCACAATGAGGTGGTGCAGCGCTACCTAGCGAGATGTTGTGCATAGCACGATCGAGGGGGGCCTTTTGTAGCCAGGATGGGCAGCTGCATTGTTATTTGCCTTGTTGGTCGAGGTTGATTGCTTCGCACTATCGGGCGTCAAGCACCTCCGACTCGGATCGGTGTTGGATGGGTGACCGGATTTTTTCCTGTTGCGCTTGAGGAATTAGCTGCAGGGGAACCAACGGAGTTAGTTAATTTTTTGGCCGGATTGGCGGTCGTATCGGGGGCTGCATGGCGCTTTTCGGGGCGAGAAAGCTGTGGTTCTGAAAACTTTTTCTTGTTTTCTTGCGCTGTCTTCGAATAGCGCCTTTGCTGGGGATTTCTTTAAACTCGTCTTCGTCGAAGGCCGAGGTGGCCTGCTCCATTTTCTTCTCGCATTCTTGCGAGGGGATGGGTGTATCGTTGTCGGTGGAGATCGTCGTATCAGGGAACATAAATTCCGAAAATTGACGTTGTAGCTCTAGATTGTGTTGCATTAGCTCGTGATTTTGAGCTAAGCACGCATCTAATTGGGTCTTTAACTTGTCCAGCTTATCGAGGGCTCGACTAAGCTGGACGTACGTCGCCATATTACCGTCCACATGGGAGGTGGACGCGTCGCTTCTGACGCTGAGAGCGTCGGAGATCGAGTTGATCTCCATGTCCTCCTCTTCCTCAGACGGGAGGCTTGGTAAGTTGATAGGGACTTCGACACCAGCCATTATGGGCGCGGTGCAGAAGGTGGATGGGGGAAAGGTAGGCCCGAGTTTACTGCCCCCCGGCCTGCTCGCCGTTTAACGGTACTCCTTGCTAAAAACCAACAAATGGACGAAAATCTCGATCAGGAGAGCACCTTGTATTCCTCCAGGAATTGACGATGGCGTGAAGTTGAATAAATTCAGTTTTACAGTAGAGTAAAAGTGTCTCTTCCATGTGTGCTCACCTTGACGTAGTGGAGGGGCTTGCGTATCCAGATGATCGGAAGTGCTACACCAGCGGGAGCGTCAGCTCCCGGCAGGGTCACCCATGCTGGAAAGGACCCAGGATCTGACTAAGCAGCACGCAACATGGGGCAGAAGGGGCTCTCAGCCGCAGTGAAGGCAACCCTTCTAGGGAAGGACACCCGAATAAACCAAAAATGCTTCTCATGAATGGACACCACCACAAATAAAAAGATTACGGAGCAGGAGCTCGGAACTCCAGTTTCGGTCGGAGACGGGTGTGCTCAGGCGGGCACCTACCGACCGTCATCCACCGACTGCCCCAAAACAACAACCCAGGTGGGCTCGCCTTCAGGTGGCCCACCACTAACCCACCACACCGCGAGTGCACTGCACCAGTCCCCCCTGCTCAGGACCGGCCAACAGGCTGCCCCTGACAAGGACACTGGGGCGGCGCCTCACGTGAGGGTGAGGAAACAGCTCTGCGGGGCTGAAAAGAAAAGGAGGAAGAAGCTGAAGGGGGCTGGCCGTAAAGCCTCCACTGTGGAACGGGCCACCACAAGCTCCAAGGCAAGTCCCCAAGAAGGGCAGCCAGGGACGAGTGGTACAAGTCACAGCAGCTTCCCCTCCAAAAACAAAACCAGAGGGGGCGAAAAAGGGGCCTTCTAATAAGCAAGGCCCTTTGCTGGGAAGGTCAAGCAGACCGTCCCCCCCACAAAGAAGCGAAACAGGTCGGATGACTCGGGGAATTTGCCTGGGCTCAACCCCAGAAAGAAACCCAGAAACACCAACACAAAGCCCAGAACATACACGGAGGCCATCAACAGACATCTGCAAATGGCCATCGTCGACAGAAGCAACCTCCTGGGCAAACTAAAGGAGGAACAGGAGAAGCTAATCCTGGGAGTGGACCCGACCAGCACGGTCGCGCCAGACTTCTCCAGGTGGTCCTACTCGGGAGAGATACTGCGTATCACCTGCACGGACACCGACTCCTTGAAATAGCTCGAGGAAACGGTCAATAGACTAGGGCCACTCTGGGTTGGAGCCGAATTGGCAGTGGTGCAGGTTGAGAGCCTGCCCAGGCTAGTAAAGGCTTCAGCCTCCTGGCAGCCCAATGCACAGGACAAGGACGAAGCCTTGACCTGTCTGGGCATCCAGAACAGAGAGGCCCAAATAGCCAAGTGGTGTATGTTCCACCACGAACAAAAAGAAGACGGCATCCTGGTGGTTTTTGGGATACCGCTCCAAGAAATCGAGCTGCTGAAGGGTAATCACCCCCAAGGCAAATGCAAATTATGGTATGGCCTGAGGAAAATGACCCTTCATCTGAAGCAGCAAGAAGAAAATAAGACCACCCCACAGACTGTTAAGGCCCCTCCCATGGAGACCGCAGCAGTCACCCGAGATGGCCCCCAGTAACCAGCACCCCAGCTCCGAGGCTAGACCAAGACAGACTGGGAAATACAAAAAGGTAAGTCTCTTTTTGCTTATTAGCAATTATGTACTAACCACACGATCAAGACATTGATCTAACCTTCACAGGCAAACTCAATATCATACAAATTAATCTCATACATGGCAAGATGGCTGTGGCTCACTTGTGCCAATATCTGCATAACTACGAGGTTAACATAGCCCTCATACAGGAACCCTGGCTAACAAGCGAAAGGGTTGCCGGTTTGGGCACGCTAAAAGGAAAGGTGAATTACTTCACCTCCACTAAGTCATGTATCTACACTCCTAAGAATGTGCAGTGCATGTTCCTACCACAATTACGCTCACCGGACCTCGCAACAGCACATCGCAAATCGTGCTGTTGTATTTTTAAATTTTAACGCCTCGTCTACACACGATCACCATGTCGAACTTCTTAACCTCTTCACCACGCGGTCGCCTCACGCACCGCAGGACATCATTATTTTAATCGTTTACTAGTAAGTTTAACCTCTTTTGTTTTCTTGTTCACTGCCTTCAGCTTTTACTTTGTTAAATTTTTTCTCAATTTTGATCATTTTACTCCTCACTAAAATTTATTGTAACATTTAATTTTAGGCCCTGATGATGCGTAAATGTTTACGCGAAACGTTGGCTACTTATAGCGAAATATAGTGACTGAGCACACACTACATCTGGTTTATTGCTCCCTGCGAACTATATCGAAATTCTGGACCTTTCTCCCGTTACACCTCACACTTCACTACATAGCTGCGTCCGTTACTTCTTGCCGTTTTATATATATATATATATATATATATTTATATATATATATATATATATATATATATATATATATATATATATATATATATATATGGCGAGGGGAAGTAACGGTCGTCACTTGTTGAGTTAAATGTGAAAATTCGGAATCTTATTCCGAAACGGGGATTCGACCAAGGCGCAAGAAAAGTCCTATTTACTTTATCATAAAACCAAGCTTTCGGAATTCGTTTATTCCTTCTTCAGGGAAATTACACTACAAAATGAAAATTTGTTGAAAATGTGCGTCAGCGATAAATTTGGAAAAAATTGAATTTAAGTGTACTTACATGCGAAATAGTTAAAAATATATTTTATATATATATATATATATATATATATATATATATAAAGGGTGATTTAATTTGAATTTCCACATTACAATCTAAAATATTTTTGACACGCCACTGTATTTGTCAAGGGCAGCGTGTAATTTCTAACCTAAAAAGTTAAACAAAAGTAGTCATGGAGCAATATACGCAAGAACAACGTGTTAAAATTATCCAAGCATATTATGAAAATGGCCGATCGAGGAAAAGTGCATTTCGTGCTTTACGTGAAGTATTTAGTGCGCAAAATCGACCTTGTGAGAGGACAATTTGGAATGTGGTCCAAAAATTTGAACAAACTGGATCCGTAGCTAACATCAAAACCCCTCAGCGTGCTCGTAGAGGTCGTTCGGAACAAAATATTGCCATTGTTCGCGAAAGCGTGGCCGAAAATCCAAGCACATCGATTCGTCATCGATCGCAGCAAGTGGGCCTTACGTATTCCACTACACAGCGAATTTTAACAAAAGATTTTAAGTTACACCCGTACAAACTTCAAATAACACAGGAATTGAAGCCTCGAGACCATCAACACCGCCGTGTGTTTGCCGAATGGATAAGAGAACAAGAGGTAAATTTTTCAATGAAAATTATCTTTAGCGATGAGGCACATTTCCGCGTTGATGGCTTCGTAAATAAGCACAATTGTCGTATTTGGGGATTGGAAAATCCAAGAGAGATTGTTGAAACGAAAATGCATCCTCAAAAGGTCACTGTTTGGTGTGCCCTTTGGTCCGGAGGCGTAATTGGCCAATTTTTTTTCGAGGATAATGCGGAGAACTCTGTTACGGTTAATGGCGTTCGTTATCGGAACATGATAACAGATTTTCTTTGGGAGCAGTTGGAAGATATGGATATCGAAGATTTATGGCTTCAACAGGACGGTGCCACCTGCCACACAGCAGGAGAAACGATACAATTACTGCGCGGCAAGTTTCCCGGTCGCATTATTTCACGTAACGGTGACTTCAATTGGCCGCCGCGATCGTGTGATTTAACTCCCGCAGATTTTTTCCTTTGGGGGTATCTGAAGAGCAGAGTATACAAGAATAAACCGAACACCATTGCAGAGCTGAAACAGGAGATCAGACGCGAAATAGCCGGCATAGAACCTGATTTGTGTCGCAGAGTAGTCGAAAATTTTAACAAACGAATTACGTCATGTCACATGAGCCGCGGCGGTCATTTACATGATATCATCTTTCACACATAATTGTAATGAACTAACCTTAAAGGGCAAATAATTTCTTTTATATTTTTCAACTTCTACGTGTTTTTTTTAATATTTTTAATGTGGAAATCCAAAATAAATCACCCTTTATATATGGTACCATTCACGGACGATGGCGCAGCGCAGCGGAGCCGTCGTTCGTCACCAGTTTATTTGTTTAATTTTAATGGGTCATACACGGACGACGGAGCGGCGCAGCGGAGCCGTCGTCCGTCACCAGTTATCTGCCTTAATATACATGGACCATACACAGACGACGGCGCAGCGCAGCGGAGCCGCCGTTCGTCACTAGTTTATTTGCTTAATTTTAATGGGTCATACACGGACGACGGAGCAGCGCAGCGGAGCCGCCGCTCGTCACTAGTTTATTTGCTTAATTTTAATGGGTCATACACGGACGACGGAGCAGCGCAGCGGAGCCGTCGACCGTCACCAGTTATCTGCCTTAATATATATGGATCATGCACGGATGACGGCGCAGTGTAGCGGACGTCTGTCGGGTCAGCTAGTATCTCGGTATTATACTGGACTCCAAGCTTAGCTGGAAGAACCACCTAGAACACAAGCTTAAAAAAGCCTGTGTCATCTCCTGGCAGCACAGCGGCGCGCTAGGACCAACCTGGTGTTTTAAACCAAAGGTGGCCCGGTGGCTCTACACTGCAATTATCAGACCAGCTCTCACATATGGAGCGATAACCTGGTGGCCGAGAACTAACCAATCGGTAACCAGGAAGAAGCTAAACCACCTACAACGATTGGCGTGCCTAGCTATGACGGGTGCAATGCTCACAACACCCATGGCTGCAATCGAAACTCTACTGAATCTGACGCCCCTTCACATACATGTAAAGGAGGTGGCAGTAAGCACAGCCCCAAGACTAAAGGCAAATTTGCCCGACAGCAAACGGTGTGAGACACGGGAAAATATTAAGAGAGGCGGGATTAACCATGCCTGAACTCAAAGAATCCCGCAACAGTGTCCCACCGAGACACCTGTTTAAGCGGCAATACGAAATAAAAGATCCGATTGATGATAAACCAGAAATCACTATTTATATCGACGGAGCTAATAATCATGAAGGCGCAGGGAGGGCATTTACTGCCAGGAACTTGACCTGAGACTCAGCATCCCCCTAGGTAGGAATGTGACGATTATTCTAACGGAACTTTTCGGGATACTTGAAGGTGCTCGGAAACTATCGGAACTGGCAGTCTCGAACAAATCCATTTTGTTCCTCACTGACAGCAAACCAAGCATAGCTGCACTATCGAGACCAAGGGTGGTCAGTAGCATAATATGGGAGTGCAAGCAAGGTTAGACAAACTCTCCGCAACCAACAGAGTCACAATATCCTGAATTAAGGGACATTCAAATAATGAAGGGAACGACAGGGCTGATAGGCTAGCCAAAAGGGCTGCACTAGAAAGGGAAGGCTCTAAGGCTTTGCCACTGGCACCACTCACTATTTCCCATATACTTAAAGGAAACTCCCTTGAAGAACGCAAAATGGAATGGCTACAAACTGACAAGTATGTGGTCGCCAAAAAATTCATCCACTCACCAACACCGAAGCTGAGCAGGAAATACATCGAATTACCAAGAAGTAGTTTGCGGCTGCTAATCGGTACCCGTACTGGGCAATGGAAACTAAACAAGCACCTCCATAACATAGAGGTGGTAAAAGATCCCCTGTGTTGGAAATGCGAGCAAGAAGAGGAGACCCTAAGACACATCCTGTATGAATGTGAGTCACTCAAACAACTCAGATGGTCCGTATTCGGAGAGGAGTGGCCAGATTGGTCACAACAGGGCAACACTCCACACGGCCAACTACTTGACTTTACAAGAAGTTTGGGTTGGCTTGAGGAGTAGAGCTCAGGAGGGGGCACAAAGGACCAAAGAATTGACTAAGTGCTGCGACCATTTGGTCGCCCTCCACAAGCCATCATCATTATCATCAGAGTAAAAGTGTTCTAAAACTTTAAACGCGATTTTCTCAAAACTGTGCTTTTCAAGTCGGTTACAATGATAACTTGAAGATGGATTAACCGATCTGCCTATTCGTTTTTTTAATTGATAGCTTATAGAATTCCCTTGTCGTTGACGGATCCGATTTTGAAATTTTTAATTCCTTGTATTTCTTTTTTTTTAATAAAGAAAGGTGCATTTTTTGCGAAAATCGACACTCTAACTTTGAAGGTTCGCCATCTTGTTGAAAATTCGAATTTAAAAAAACGAACCCGTCAACTACAAGAAAATACACTCTCCTTTAAGATGCCGTTTAAATTTTACATTTTAGATTAACGGGCAAAGAGAAATCATTTTAACCGCGGAATCAAGCACATATCTTGCGGAACTGACTTCACAACGCTGAAAGAGCGCAACTCAAATTTACAAGAAATTCATCAATACCAGCCACAAAGGTAGATATATCTAATAAGGAACTTTTAACTACATCGAACTACATCAATTACGCTTGTTTGGGGTGCTGTGGCTTCGGTAGCAACAGTGGACTGTATACAATTTCGCGAGAGCTACCGACAGCGTACGGTGATCAATTAAATGCAGTACATGTCGGGAAAATGGGAGTAAAGACAAATTAGCGAACTAACCTGTTGATGTGGTTCCTTGGCGTCCGTCTCCTTCCCGGGAAGTACTAAATGCCCGACACTTCTTGCAATAATTGAATTTGGCGATGGAGGATTTGGTGATGAGCAAAGTGATAAGCGAAGCACAATACGTGTTAGTCGCGCGGTTTCTTGGACGACTCTCATTCGCACCAATTGTTCAAATCGGCTAATTCTGGGTGAGGGTTAACAAAAACGGGAAAAATAGTGCGCATGGAAATAAAGGATGGAATGAAATGGCAAATAAATGCATTAAAATAAACTATCAATTCCTCTCGCGTTATTTGCACCGAACATACCCCCCACCCAAAATGAGAGATTTTGTAAAAACCCATAAAAAAATGTATAGTTCAAATATCTATCCCATAATGAAACCCAAAAAAAAAATCGTGATACGTATAAAACAAACAGAAAAAATGAAAATGTGATTTGACTACTAATTTAAGGGAAGAGGTACCACTTTAGTGACTGGTCTCACTACTTCCCCCGTGGCCGTCTTAATATGGACCACCCTAGTCACCCCGTCTGCGCCCGGTTTTAATCGTGTAATTCGACCAACTGGCCACGAAGTATGTGGAACGCCCGGACTGAACCAAAACACGACGTCTCCTTCAGAGAGGGTTCGCGAGGGAGTATTCCATTTAGGACGATGTAACTGCGTGTGGAGATATTCGCGACTCCACCGCTTCCAAAACGATTGAACCGTTTGTCTAGCTAACTGCCACCGATCGAGTCTACTCACAGGCAAATCTAAAAGATCCGCTTCTGGTCGTGCGAGAATAGGACCTCCTATCGAAAAATGACCCGGACTTAGATAATCAACCCCATCGTCTGGCGAATTCGACACAAAGTGGTCGAGAGTTTAAAATGCCCTCGATACGAGCAAGTATCGTAGCAAATTCCTCAAATGACAGAATTTGGGAACCTATTGTGCGTCGAAGTTGGTGTTTGACTGATTTAACGCCAGCTTCTCATAAACCACCGAAGTGCGGAGCATAGGGAGGGTTAAAACACCACTCTATATTTCTGCTTGAAAAATAATGCGATACAACAGGATTATTTTCATCAAAATATTTAGTGATTTCAGAGATTTCGCGGGCAGCACCTTTGAAATTTCTTCCTTGATCGGAATAAATGCGAGCGGGTAAACCACGACGAGCAATGAATCTGTCTAATGCTGCTAGACAGCCGCCCGTGGTTAGATCGGTTACGGCCTCCAAGTGAAGCGCTTTTGTAACCATGCACACGAATAGTGCCATATAACATTTGACTGTTCGGGTTGTCCTCAATAAGGACGCTTTAACGTAGAAAGGACCGGCGAAGTCAATTCCAGTATGCGTGAAACATCTTCCAGGTTGTAAACGATAAGATGGAAGATCAGCCATTGGAGAGTGACTCGGTTCAGCTTTGAAGCGGTAACAAATTAAACAGTGAAAAATACGAGAACGAATTAAGCTACGTGCCGAAGGGATCCAATAATTTCGATGAATAAGAGATTGTACAATGGTTGGTCCTCCATGTCCCGTATACAAATGATAGTGATCAACCAAAAGAATTGCTAATCGACTATTATGTGGTATCAAATATGGATGGCGTGAATGTTCCGGAATCATAGCCATTTTGAGTCGACCCCCCACCGTTACAAGTCCATGGGGCGTAAGAAATGGTGATAGACTTCGGAAACGTTTTGAACATAAACTTCCCTTAGCTAATGAGTAAATCTCTTCGCTCAAATGTTGATATTGGGTTACCCGTATTGCCAATAGAAGAGCACTTCTATATTCTTGCGCCGATAGCGGCCCCAGGCCCCATGTTGATCGAGGTTTTCCTCGCATTTTAGCGATGAAATTAAGAGCAAAACGTCTAATGTACGCGAGAATGCGTTGCAACTTAGATAACGATGATATTTTATTAAACAATTCTAGCATAGGTTGTGAGTTAAATTTTGTTAAATATGATTGAATTGGCAACTCTTTGATGTCTGGAAGATTGGCCGACTGAGATTCAAGTAAATCAACTGGCCATTCCCGTGGAGAACTATAAAGAAAATCTGGCCCGTTCCACCACAATGAGCATTCCAATAATTCGGACGGAAACAAACCGCGACTTGCAGGATCAGCTGGGTTTTGTAATCCTGGGACAAATCTCCAAATGGCGTCAGTAGCGTACTCGTGAATTTGTACAACTCTATTTGCAACAAAAGTCTTCAAGCTGTAAGGAGGAGTTCGAATCCACGCTAGTGCGGTGGATGAATCAGTAAAACAAATAGGTGAGTTCAAATTTATAGTACACATGGAACTGTGGAGTGCATTAGTTTAGATAACAAGTGAGCAGCACCAAGTTCCTGGTATAGTCCAGGTTTTCAAAGGAGCAACTCTGGTCTTGGCGACAACTAAATTAATAAGTACCGACTGATTTATTTCCAATCTTAAATAAATGACAGCTGCCATTCCCAACGTGCTCGCATCCGAAAATCCAACTAAAACAGCGTGAGTATAGTTAAGTTGCATAATGCAACGAGGAATACAAATATTCTCAAAAACAGGTATTTCAGTGAAACTGCGATTCCACTGAATTAAAATATCAGCAGGCAACTGATCGTCCCAACCAATTTTAAGCAGCCATAACCTTTGCATCAAGACTTTAAGTGAATAAACAAAAGGACTAAGATAACCGTTTACATCGTACGTTCTAGCAATGCGAGAAAGAATACCTCTTTTAGTAGGAACTTCATCAGAATTTCGAATTAAGTAACGAAAAGTGTCAGCTTTAGAATCCCAACATAATCCCAAGACCTTAATAATACTGTTTGAAATAGGTAGTTCGTGTGGTTTTATGCCATCAGTATAAACAACGTTATCGTTGGAACTTGCCCATTTACCCAGTTCAAATCCCCCTAATTTCAAACATTCAATTAATTGGGATTTTAATTCTAACGTAACATCCTCTGAATCGGCTCCGCATAAAATGTCGTCGACATAAATTGAAGATTTCAAGGCTTAAGATGCAAGAGGATAACGTGAACCTTCATCTTCAACCAATTGCTGTAAAGTTCGCTGAGCAAGAAATAAACTACTAGTGGAACCGAATATTAGACGAGTATGTTCCCATTCTGATATGGGCTGATTAGGAGAAGAGCGCCAAAATATGTGCTGAAATTTGCAGTCAGCTGGATGAACTAATATTTCTCTGAACATTTGTCGAATGTCACAGGTGAGTGCTATTTGCAAAAGTCTAAAGCGAGTGATAATTTGTCCAATATCGGATTGAAGCTTTGGTCCACTTAAAAATGTGTCATTTAAACTAACCCCATTCTTATCTGTCTCAGCAGGATTAAACACAACTCTAATATTAGTAGAGCTAGAGCCCTGTTTTACAACTCCGTGATGTGTAAGAATATATTGCGATTGGCGAACAGCAGGAATTAAATGTCCTTGGGAAATATAATTTTGGATATTTTCTGAATATAAATTGAAGTATTCAGGATCTCGTTCAAACCGACATTCTAGTTTTAAGAATCGATTAAGAGCGATTTCCCTGTTCGTGTCGATGCAAGGGCGAGTACCACCTTTGAAGGGAAGTCGTATGATGTAACGACCGGTATCAGTGCGAGTCGTTGTGTCGCTAAAGTATTTTTCACAAGCAATATCTTCGGGCGAAGAGTGAGAAGAGCAAACAACTTCTTCAATTTCCCAAAATGAGCGAAGAGTGTCAAGGAAATTTCAGAATCTAATTGTGCGTTCAAAGCAACCAGAGATGTAGGATTACTATTGGGAATTGAGCCCATAATAACCCAGCCTAATGTGGTAAGAATGGCACTCGGGCTGCCCTTGATGTGAGACGGTGTCGAAGGGGTGATATAAAGGACAGAACCTACACCGAGCAATATATCTATCGGCGCGGGCCTATAAAAATCAGGATCTGCCAAACTTAATGACGAAAATTTGTATCTAAGCTCTTGAGACAGTGGGAAAGTAGGTAAATCTGAAGTTATGCGAGGCAAGACAACTGCTTGGAAACTAATTGGGGATGTCCGAGATGATAGCGGAGCAATGTTGCAATTAACAAGTCCCTGTGCTTTTCCTAAAGAAGCCTGACCCACTCCTTTAAGATCGTAATAACACTTGGAACGAGACAAATTCAATCGAGTAGCAAGTGATGCCGTAATAAAGTTAACTTGGCTCCCTGAGTCAAGTACTAAATGACAAAAGTGCCATTGTCCAGTTGAACTTAATATCTGTGCTTGCGCTGTGCCCAATATGGCGTGAGTACCCGTATTATGCAAACACGACTTAGTTAGAGATACAGAAATGGGACTAGATTCCACTTCAATGGTTGTACCGACAGGGGTTTCAGTCGTCTGAGCTGCAGGGATGTCACTTTTATAATCTAAATTATTTTCAAAGTGTAAGAGACTGTTATGTTTTTTACTGTTACAAGTTTTACATGTGCATTTAGATAAACAATTTACAATATTATGCTGTCCGAGGCAAGCATAACATCGCTTGTGAGATTTGACAATTTCATAGCGTGTTCTTGGAGTTGCTGCCAATAATGATGGACATTTAATTAATTTGTGAGCACCTCTACAACTCGGGCAAATTATAACAGAATGTTTATTCTGCAGAGCTATATTTACCTCTGGTACAATCATTGCCATTCGTTTATTTATTTTATTAGTAGCATTTAAGTTTGTATTAGATTTTGACGGAGCAACAGACATAAGTTCATTTACTGAACACTGGTCACACAAGTATTCAAGTAAGTTATTAAAACTGGGGAATTCCTCATTCAAATGACGAGTTTCAAAGTGTTTCCTCGTTTTAGAGTCCAATATTCGAAGTGAAAGTTCAAGTAAGAAGTATTCGGCGAGATCGTTTATCTCTAGAGATTTTAAATAAGTGACAGTAGCCTGTAAAATATCCACTAATTCTCGAGGATGATCATTCTTTAATGGAGATAAATTTAAAATAGTCGAAAAATAATGATTTGCTATTAGTCTCCGGTTTGTAAAACGTTTAACCAACAAATCATATGCGATTTCATAATTATCTGAGCTAAATGTAACAGTTTGAACGAGACGTAAGGCACTTCCTTCAACGTAGCTAATTAAATATGAGAATTTCTCGATAGTATCATGGATCAAAGTGTTATAAAGTGAAATAAATGCAGAGAATTTTTCTGCAGAACCATCAAATTTAGAAATATTAATCTCCGGCAGCTTAGTACGAGATTTTGTGTGCGTGGGAGTAGTCACGATGGTAGCAGTAGCGTTCGCGGTTGCCGCAGCAGCGGCAGCGTCAGCAGCTGCTTTGCGTTCATACTTCGAGTGAACCGCAACTATTGAATAAAACAGTTCATCAAACGCAGAACTGAGAGGCACCGTGTCTATTTTAAATTCATCGTGTTTCACTGATAAGGCAGACAATTCATCGAGGATATCCATAAAATCAGACCGGGCTTGATGTATCTGCGAGACGCGCACTGAGAAAATATCGACTTTTTCCGGCAAATCTTGAATTAAATCAAAACAGAGTTGAACCATATTCCATAGCCGCTCCTTCTTTGTGTTAAGCACAGCAAACCTCAGAAGGTCTTTCGAGTTTGGTTCAGACGTAGTCATATTGAAATAAATAAATGTTTACAATAGCAAAGAATCAAAATGGTGAGTAGCGCACTGAATAAGAGCGGCGCGCTGTGCGTGTATACATCGTGACGCCGAGACGTGTTCCGTGGAAGAGCGTTTCTTCTCTGACTATCGCGAAAGCAGCGAGCGCAGATGGCGTGACTAGAGGGCACGAGACTCGAATCCACCCGATGGTTGTCGAACTGTTAAACAGCACGACCAGCGCTAAACAGCCACGTGGAAAGCAAAATGGCGGTCAAAAAAAATGTGAAATTTTAACAATCTTGAATTTAAATAAACGGGGGCCCTTAAAGGGCACGAATCCGGTTCGAAGGACCAATGTTTGGGGTGCTGTGGCTTCGGTAGCAACAGTGAAGAGGAATATAACAGGGGTACAGATTTTTGAATTGATGTAACTCGTTAAGGAATTATCCTAAAGATTTGAAATTTTGACAGCTTAAATTAAATATAATTTTCTCTCCGATTATGTTTTAATTTTTTTTTTAATCTAGTAGTTTCGGAGATACAACTAAAAAAAATGGCAATTTTAAAAATAAAAAAAAGTTAAAACATAGTCGGACAGATAATTTTGTATTACGTCTAAATATGAAAATTGTAGAGTGATGCGATGATCCATAACTGTTTAAAATCAATTTAAAATTTCGCTCTGGGAACTGCTGCCGCCGTGCGGATGAACCTACGCAACACAGCGGCCTGGCGCGCCGTACACTCTAAGCCAAAAGTTTCTCGCGCTGTGAATTAAAATGAGTTGTTACGATTTTGTTTCGTATTTACGGCAATATACATTAAAAATTTCAGAATATTATTATCCATTATATATTACAGCACCTTTGTATACAAAAATCGATTTGATTATTCAATTACTTACATATGTACACTTGTACGTATTACATAAACTTTTTTTTAAATTGGGGGATGGCATTGTTCCCTTCTGTGTTTAGGATATGTTTGTGTTAATATTGTTACTTTAGCAACTAATTACAGATTCTCAGAAGGGGTCCTATTTAAATCAGATTCGCAAATGGAATGTTACGAGTACCATCAGTATTTTCGTTTATAAACAAGATTGATATGAAAATTGAATTTAATAAAAACAATATGCTAACAGAAACACTTACATTTTTGAACAAAGGCAGTCCAATTTTAAAATTCTAATAAAATGCTGCCGTTTAACATTAAATATGAAAAATTAATGTCATGTAAACCCTTTTCAAAAATAGTCTATAAGTAATAGATCTCATTCACGGTAAAGATGTACATTAAATTAACCTTTCATTCAAACTGGACATTTACACTATACTCGGCGCACCGAATCGGTGGTATATGTTTGCGATATTAAAAGCCTGATTCACACTGCCTTGCCACATTTTAGTTCTGTGCCGGAAATATAACAGACACTTAAAACACAACGTGAGAATATACAAATATTTTTTTCTTTTAACTATTTACCACTTCCTATTTAATTGTAATTAAAAAAGACTGATTTATGGATATAACGTATCACTACATTTCGGCTGCGTGATACGCGCTTCACATGCGTTTGCGCTGACCATGGATTCGGTGCGCCGAGTATAGTATGTTTGATTCGAAAACAAAACAATATGTTTGCTTTGTATTCATTACTCACTGAGAAAAAAAAAGTACATACTCGAATGCTTATAATGCATTTACAACTATTGCAGTGATTCAAATCCATTCAAAAATATTTTGAACTGTATCATTTGTTTTCTTATTATTGCATGATTTACCAGCTAGCATAATCATCATAGATTCGGCGCTATGCACACTAAGGGGAAAAACTTGTATAGACCTATTACACTGTGAACATCCGATTTTCTATTCGCCATGTGCATCGACAATTTATTACAATGTTGTATACCCATATTATTTTATTCTATTTTATTCCCGACCACAGTTGTGCAAAAAATTGGAGGGGTAGTTCAACATCAATGGAATCTGCTATAATCGTTGAAGGTTTCAAGAAAAGCTTGGAGATGCATGGTATTAAATACACAAAATTAGTTGGAGACGGTGACAGCAGTGTTACGAGAAAACTTTTAGAGGAAAAACCATATGGTGAAACAATTGTACAGAAATTGGAATGTGTAAATCACCTATTAAGAAACTTTTGTAATCGTTTAAGGGATATAAGTAAGAAATCGAAACATTCATCTGGACTTACTATTCCGATAAAATTAAGAAAATTTTTGGAAACTAATATTATGAAATTTTGCATTGCCATAAAAAAGCAGCAGATTTTCACAGAAAATCAGATGCAAGTGAAATCGACAAAATTTTATTTTTAAAAAGAGATATTAAAAATAGTATTGATCACATTTTTGGACTGCATGTAAACTGTGATCAATATTTTTGTAAAGGGAGTAAGTCCGAGGAACAAAATCTAGTTCCTCAGTTAACAGATTGTGGATTAAAGGAGGATATTTAAAATGCATGCAAAGATTACTGCAAAACGCATCATCTTTGCTTCTAAACAAAACAAATAATTCGGCTGAGCAGTTCAATAGTGTAGTTAATAAATTTGTCGGTGGGAAGAGGATAAATTTTAGTTTCAAAGCTTCTTATCAAACTCGATGTTTTTTGGCAGCTATTTCATATAATTGCAAAGAATATTATATACAAAAAATCATCGAGTTTATGGAATCAAAAGCAGGAATATATACGACAAAATTTATTGAACGTCGACAACTCAGACGTGCAAGAAATAGAAATAATAAGAAACGCACAAAAACATTTCAATCCAAAACTTTGCTAATGCGGACGAAGACTATGGAAACGTTATTGAGGACCTAACGGACGAAGAGAAAAAGAATAGAATTAAGAAATTAGAATATATTTTGAAAAAAAATAGAGATGAAATATTGGAAATAGAAAAAAATACGAGGGGACAAGCCTCCAATCATTTGTGGCACAAAGAACGAGCCTTGCGAATAACGGCATCTAATTTTGGACGGATATATAAGTTGAAATCCACAACTAATCCAGAAAAAACTGTAAAAAGTATATTATACAATACTTTTAAAGGAACCGCGGCAACTAGGTATGGTCAGCTACACGAAGAAACTGCTAAGAACGAATTCCGCGAGAAAACGGGACTATTTGTGGAAAATTGTGGTTTCTTCGTAGGCGAAGGAGAACAATACTTTTTAGGTGCGAGCCCAGATGGATTAGTTGGTGATAATGAATTAGTGGAGATTAAATGTCCTGCTAATTTAGAAAAACTGGGAATTATTGAAGGAATACAACAACAAAAAATTGATTTCTTAAAAGTAGATGAAAGTGGCAGCGTTGGATTAAAACGAAATCATAAGTATTTTTATCAAATACAAGGCCAATTACAAATATGCAAAAGGGATGTTTGCCATTTTGTAGTGTGGACTCCCCACGAAATACACAGAAAAGATTTTCAGAGATGATCAATTTTGGGAACAAAACATGATAAACAAATTGCAACATTTTTATTTCTCATCAGTCGTATTGGAAATAATAAAAAAAACGATATATAAAGGTGATATGCAGATGTTATATTATTTCCTCATTTATTTCCGTTTTTGCCGCAGCAATCATTATTTTAGTTTTATTGTGTCGGGTTTCTCCAACGTAAATTAAATAAACAATCGTTGTTCCTAATTCTTGATTTCTTGATAAAACCTGAAATGAGTATTTTTTTAAATATCTATAATTGTTGATACATTATAAAAATGAAAATACCATATGTTATATGTTATGTTATATTTATAATAAGTCCTGAACTGTATACTATACACTTCCATATTAATAAAACAGTAAATTATTACACATTTGAAGATCAGGAATAACATTTTATATAAAATAAGTGTTTTGTTGCATTTAATTATTCATATTTTCATTCAAATATAAATCTAGGTAATTCGTAATTAAGTAAATAAAAATGTGACCAATCTCCGAAACATTAATTATGTGACAAATTCAATAGATATTAAAATTAATTTCAATAATTGCATTTTATTAATTTTATAAAATTGAGGAAATGAACCTACAAAATTGTTACTGCATCGCGAAATGATCTTTTATTGTTTAATAAAAAAATGTGCTTTTTAATTGTGATAATAATGCGCTTTTATTGACTTGTACGTTTATACAATGCATCTATTGAATGAATGCTCGCGTAGACAAACGCGTCGCGGGCGTTTGGTTTGGGCGGCCCGAGCTCGATAGCGGTAAGGCCAGCAACGCTGAATTACTATTACGCCTATAATATATAATTGGGATCGGGTGGGCTGATTTTGCTCTGTGTGTACTCGGCGATTCTGCATGGGACTCGGTGAAACCTCGTTATAACTCGGTATCGTTCTGTCGCTCTCGGAACTATCGTTCGTTTACCAACACTCCTCGCGGCTCGCACTGTTATACCCCTCTGAACTGTATACAATTTCGCGAGAGCTACGGACAGCGTATGGTGATCAATTAAATGCAGTTACATGTCGGGAAAATGGGAGTAAAGACAAATTAGCCGACTAACCTGTTGATGTCGTTCCTTGGCGTCTCCTTCCCGGGAAGTACTAAATACCCGACACTTCGTGCAATAATTGAATTTGGCGATGGACGATTTGGTGATGAGCAAAGTGATAAGCGAAGCACAATACGTGTTAGTCGCGCGGTTTCTTGGACGACTCTCTCTGTTCGCACGAATTGTTCAAATCGGCTAATTCTGGGTGAGGGTTAACAAAAACGGGAAAAATAGTGCGCATGGAAATAAAGGATGGAATGAAATGGCAAATAAATGCATTCAAATAAACTATCAATTCCTCTCGCGTTATTTGCACCGAACAACGCTCGTTAACTGAAGATTATAATTATGACGTCATATGGCTATCAGAACACTGGCTCACCCAACAACAAATTGAAATGATTAATATACCAAACTTTAAGTTTTCGCATCCTACTGCAGAAGTGCAAACTAACATGGAGGGGTAGCAGTTTTCATTGAAGAAAATGTGCCATCTACAGAGTTAGATATGAACAATTTTATGGAATCTCGGTAATTAGAATGTGCAGGAGTACAATTATGTGTAGAAAACGATAGTGTTATAATAATCTTTGTAAAATTAGGTGGTAACTTAACAGTTGAAAGTCTTGCGTGCAATGTGCTGTATCTATTATTCATAATAATGTAAAATATGCTTTTGTTGCACTATATCACTCAACAAATTCAAATTTTGATTTATTCATCGATAACCTAAGAGAGCTCCTTAATTATTTGTTTAATAAATTTCATAAAATAGTAATATGAACGGATAATAACATCAATTTAAATATTACTAACAAAGAAACAAATATATTTTTAGATATAATGTTATCGTACAATTTGTCTCGGTGCAATGATAGACCTACATGTATCACAAATAATACAGAGACCCTTATTGACAATATTTTTGTAAATTTCACTGACTTTTCTTCTCAAACTTTGGAATGTGGTTTCTCCGATCATCACGCAGTAACACTGGAAATACAATGTGCTGATAGCAATAAACCCGCCGAATATGCAATCAAACGGTGTTTTAATAACTCTCCGAGGGTGAAGTTTTATAATGATGTAGCAAGTACTAATTTCGATTCAATTTTTGTGTGTAAGGGCGTAGAAAGTAAATTTCAAACGTTAATAAATATTTTATTGCTTGTATTCAATAGGAACTTTCCGATTCGGAAAAAGAAATTCAATAATAACTCAAAATCTTGGATTACGAAAGATGTATAGATTGTTCAAATCGTTTAAAAATCTCCATTGGATGAAGAAAATGATAAATAACGAGAATTCTCGACAAAATTACAGAGGAGAAAAAGCTGTACATAAATCATTAATAGCAATTTATGATGCTCTTGAAAAAAACAAAATCACTGTAGGAATATATTTTGATCTGACAAGAGCGTTTGATCTAATAGATCACAGATTGCTCTTAAAAAAATTATCAGCTTATGGCGTAGTCGGCAATGCTCAGAAATTAATTGAATCCTTTCTTACTGATAGGTATATTAAACCATAAATATAGTTCCCAAAAATCAGTCCTACAAAAGGGAACTCCTTAAGGATCTACTCTTGCACCATTCCTATTGAAAATATTTATGAACGACGTAGATGCAGAATTTCAGAGCATAAACAACCTAACGCTCTGTAAATTTGCCGATGACACGTCCTTAACTATTAGTGACAGCCAGATTGAATTAACTGTATCAAATGCCAATCTGGCTATAAGTAGATTTTTCTCATGGTGTTCAAACAATAATTTAGTACTAAACAGCAGTAAAACTGGCTACATGCAATTTAAAAATTCTAGAAATAAAAACGCTCCTTTAGTGACGGATCTGGAATTGGAAGACCACGAAATTAAATGTCTTGCTAGTGAAAAATTTCTTGGTGTAACTCTAACACCCACATTAAATTGGGGAGCCCATATTGATACTGTTTGTAGGAAACTGAGATCAAGCAAAACTTGCAGAAAAATATCAAAATATTAAACGATATTACAAGCCAGTATACCAAAATTAAGCCTAATTTAGAAAATCGTCAAATAGATAAAAATTGTAAAATACTATTTCTAACCGACAACTTTGGTAAAGGATTAGCGAACATAATCAGCAATAACTTCGATTATAAACATTTTGTTACTATTCATAAACCCTTCGCAAGATTAGAAGACATAATTCAGAACTTAAATAAGCTCTGCACAAACCTCAGCAAAAATGATCATGTATTTATTTTGGGTGGCACCATAAATGCAATAAAAGGTCGACATATAAATACTCAAGAACTAACAGATTGCTTACAGACGGTCACAAATACTAATGTGCATATCATTGGAAATCCGCACTGGCATGGCAGGCATGTTTTAAATAAAATAGTGGACCGCGTGAACTTGGCGCTACGAAAGAGCAGTTTAGAAGCGAATTGCAATTTCATCAATACCATAGACATATTGTCACCTCACAGAATCAAAGTTAAACCAAACTTCCAAATCTTGAAATATGAGAAACGTATCATGTTGCAATCAATTTTCTCTGCAGCCGAATTATTTAAAGTTCAAAACAATTTATGCGAGACACCAACTCCAACAAACACATCATCTCCAAAAAACACTATTTAACCGTCGACAAAAATGAAATTACAATCACGGGTCTATATGTTAATATTCAGTCATTAAAATCAAAAATCAATGAAATGGACATCATTCTAAATCATAGTAACAATTTTTCAATATTATGCCTGTGTGAACATTGGCTTACGGATGTTGAAGCCGCTTCCCTACAATTAAAAGGTTTTAATGTGGTAACTTACTTCGCAAGAGAAAAATATATCCACGGAGGTGTATTAATCATGGTACGGGATGGCATCGATTTCAAGGTACTTCCACTTCATACGTTCTCAAAGGAAAAAGATTTTGAGGTTGCAGGAATTTATTTATATAAATCTAACTGTATTTTACTTGTCGTTTATCGTTCACCAAATGGTGACTTTAATATATTTTTGAATCTATTATCCGATGTACTATTAAACCTAAATGTTATAAATAAAAAAATTATTATTACTGGAGATTTCAATGTCAGGTTTAACATGGCTGACAGTAGGAAATCAAGTCTTATGGATATGTTGCAGGAATTTGGCCTTAAACTCACTGTCGATTTTCCCACAAGATTTGAAAATACAATCGATAACATCGCTTGCAATACATCATATTGTGCAGTAAAACCTTTTGAAACAGGATTATCAGATCACATAGGTATAACATTTTCTATTAATTATTCTCATCCAAGTTTGACTAATAATATAACGCATAAAACAATTCGACCTATTACAGAAACAGGCATACATAAATTATATAGCATACTGGATTCTATAGAATGGAAGAAATACGATTTCTCCAAAACTAATGTTAATATAGCAATTAATAATTTTCATGGATTGTTCATTCAAAAATTTGAGTCCGCTTTTCCACTAAAATACATTACGCTAAGAAATAGCACAAATACAATTCAATGGTTCACCAAAGATCTAAAAGGTATTAGAAATAACTTAAATTTAATCTGCGATGCCTACAATAAATATCACACGGAAGAATTAAAATGCATAAAGAACAGATACAAACTTTACTATAGACAAGAAATCACGAGAGCACAAATAGCAGCTAATGATAAATATATACAGAAAGCAAAAAACAAGCAGAAAGCTATGTGGGACGTAATTAATAATAAGAAAAATCCCAATTCCAATATACATCAAAATAGTACTTTAACTGCCGAAGAATTTAGCGTTTATTTCAGTTCAATTGCTAAAACTATTGTAAGCCAAATAACTAAACCTGACATTGACCCCATGCTACCGACTTGCCAACAGGCTAGAAATTGTACTAAATATTTTAATTTTAAGGAAATGTCTGAATGTGAGGTTGCTTCAGTAATAAACAGTCTTCGAAATAGCGGAAGTAGAGACATATATGGACTAAGAGTGGATGTTATTAAAAAAGTTTTAAATCAAATAATCGGTCCTTTAACAGTTTTAATTAATACATGCATTAGAAACAAAATTTTTCCCGACGCCTTTAAACAAGCAAAAATTATCCCGGTTCACAAAAAGGGAGATCCAAACTGTGTGCATAACTACAGGCCAATTTCTATCCTACCAATATTTTCAAAAGTATTGGAGAAAATATTACAAAGGCAATTAGTTTCCTATTTTGAATCAGAACAGCTATTTACAGATAGACAATTTGGTTTCAGACAGAATCAATCAACTACTTCCGCTATTTTAGACTTCACCGAAAACACTTTAAACTGTTTTGAGAGGGGTACCACATGTTTTTCGACCTTTCTGGACCTGTCAAAGGCTTTCGATTGTGTTTCGCATAGCATCTTGATGCGGAAACTTTTCTGCTATAATATACACCCAAACAGCTGCAGATTACTTCTTTCCTACTTGACAAACAGGACCCAACGAGTATTTTATAATAACATTTTGTCAAACTCTACGACATTAGAATATGGTGTTCCGCAGGGGTCTATACTAGGCCCCATTTTATTCCTGATATATATTAATGACTTGCCGATACATATGACAGGATCATTAATGTGTCTCTATGCTGATGATACGACCATCAGCGAATACGGCAAATCACTGGAAGATGCCAGGAATAAAAGTTTGCTGTCACGATCGAGAGCGTTTGACTGGTTTTCAAGTAATGGACTTAAAATAAACCATGACAAAACGGCAACACTAATTTCGACACTATCCAAGAATACGCAGCCTAATACTCACGATGTAACGTTTCTGGGTTTGCACTTGGATGGACTGCTAACTTGGGGTTCCCATGGGGAAGTTTTAGCTAAGAAACTTAGCAGTAATATTTTTCTCCTACATAGATTATCCTTTTCCATATCCAAACAAATGTTAAAACATGCTTACATGTCTTATTTTCAACCCCACTTATCATATGGATTAATTATATGGAGACATTCCGCGATAAGACATCGAATATTTGGGCTCCAAAGAAGAGCTTTGAGAATAATCTCTAAATACAATTACAGAGATGATTGTAGACAAGCATTCAAAGAACAAAATATCTTAACTCTGCCATCTTTATACATATATGAATGCTTAGTTCACATCAAGACCAATTCTCACTTGTACAATTGTCATGCAGATATTCACGAACATAATACAAGGAACAAATGTAATATATATCCAAGTGCAACCAGACTAGTTAAATCCCAGAGTGGTGTGAGGTATTATTCTATTAAATTTTTAAATGCTCTGCCAATGAATCTTCGAAATCTTAATTTAAATGCATTTAAAAATCGAATAAAAACTGTGTTAATTGAGCAGGCATTTTATAGTTTCGAAGAATACCTCAATTTCGACTTCAATAGTATGGGAAATGATTTTTAAAATGTTTGTATGTCTATTTTATCCAATTTTATTTTATTTATATAATTTTATCGACATAATTGTAAATGTGAGATTTTATTTATTTGTATATTTTATTAACATATTTGTAAATGTCAACTTTTATTTATACATATTTTACAATGATTTTTAAGTTTTACTTATAGATATTTTACAATGATTTTTAAATGTTAATTTTAGATATATATGTTATAAGCCTATTTGTGTATGTACTATTTATTCTTTTATGTACTTTTTGTGTCTAGCATAAGCGCAAATTAATATTAATTTTAATATGGCTGATCAATGATTAATGTAGCTTCTTTTATTTATAACTTGACTTACCTAGATTTAAGAGACCTGTGTAAATATTATTATATATTAGCACCAATAAACTACATTACATTACATTACATTACATTACATTACATTACATTACATTACATTACATTACATTACAAGCAGCTATGCGATATTGTCAATAAGGGACTCTGTTAACCAAATATTATTACGCCCATGTATATAGTCATTTGTTATATGGAATAATCTTTTGGGGACAATCGAGTGAGGCGCTTCGGCTGTTTAGACTGCAAAAATTAATTGTTATGCATATTGCGTATGCCAAATATAGGGATAACTGTTGGCCCCTATTTATAGAACTCCAACTAATGACGCTTTATTCCATGTATATTTACCAATGCTGTACTTATCCTTACAGAAAAAAATCAAAATTTGACACTAATGCCATGGTTAACAATGGTATGAATACCCGCAACACACAATATCTTTCGGTGCCTCTGCACCGTGCAACATTATACGAGCGAAGTCCTTATTATATGCCTCTAACGCTTTTTAATAAGTTACCTGTAAAATTCAGGCGGGCGGTAACTCTTAAACATTCAAAAACGATGTAAACAAATATCTTACAGCAAAAGCATATTACTCAATCTCGAAATATTTAAATGATTGTCAAGGTCTGTAAATTTTAATATATTTTAATTTGTAATTTTTATTTGTCCTAATTTTAGTTCTGACATTTGTAATACATGATCATCATGTCATACTGCAAATAAATCTAAATCTAAATCTAAAATCTAATCTGTATACAGGGTGTATTTGAAATAACGAACAGGCATTTAAGGGCACATACACAAAATATTTGTGAATCCATTTCCGTCAAAATGTATTCGATTTTTTTTTTATTTTCCTAATTTTTCGGGGTTTTTAAAACATTTTGAGAACCAATGCTTTTCTCATTTAATTAGGTCTGCATGGAATGTGTGTTTGTTTATTTAAAATTCGATATCTAAAGCAGATGCCGTTTAAAGATTAGGACACATTACCACTGCCCCCAAACATGTTGCGTATTTTTACTGATTAACTTTAATAATTAATTGCGGGCTTTTTGTTACAATTATAAACAAAATAATTGCGAATATTGTTTAAAAATAATATAATCTCTTTGTGGTTAGGAGCCTGTTCGTTATTTCAAATACACCCTGTATAGACCACCACAAGGAAACATTAATATATTTATCTACGACCACTACTGTAAATGCCCATTATCGTACAATGCGCGTACTGCGTAAATACACCAAAACACCCACGTATGTTAGAGCCCGCTTGTAAATTAAAGGTACTAGTGAGTTTCGTTTACGAACTTTTGATTGGTTGAGAGTTGCGCGTTTGTTCGTTTTTATTAAATATAGTAGTCCGCGATTGTTAAACGTCACATCACGCACCCCGAAGCTGTCACTTCGCTATTCCGCACATTCTCTTATATAAATTAAGGCGAGAGTGGTCGTAGATAAAGTATACTACATAACGCGAGTTGTAAAGCAATTACGCGCTCGTGAAATTGCGAAAACCGTCAGATTTATATAAAACTACAAAATGCTTCTAATAAGCTTCCTGGAATGTCATTAGAGATATTGTAAGTAGTAATAAAAACACCCACAAGATTCCAATCACGGATAATATGAATACATCAGTCAACGACTTTACAATTTCTTTAACAAAATTGCAAGTAATATAAATCGCTCAAACGCAGTACAGCCAGTCAACCTACCATATAACATTCATTCAATATTTCTTACACCAACAAATGAATACGAAGTAATCTACCTTAGATATTTCTAACAATTCAGGTAGCGGAATTGACGAAATACCGATGCACCTAGTAAAAAAATGTATTCACTACATAGCGCAACCTCTTAGTAACATTATCAATGCGGCATTCTTAACAGGTAAATTTCCAACTAAACTAAAAGAATCAATTATTATTCCATTATACAAAAAAGGCGACCATAATATACTAGAGAATTATAGACCAATAAGCTTATTAAATTTAATTTCAAAAATCTTTGAACGAATAATTTATTCAAGACTACTGAATTTCTTTTGTAAACACAATTTATTATCTCCTATGCAACATGCGTTTCTAGAGGGCAAAAGTACGGAAACAGCACTGTTTGATTTTATTAATAACTTCCTGGAAAATATGGAAAATCATAAAACACAATTTGGAATTTTCTATCGAAAGCCTTTGACACTGTAGATCACCATATTTTATTAAATAAATTGTATTTGATTTCTTTTTTTTTTTTGTGAGGACACTTTACATTGTACAAATTTATATATGTATATTTGTCGAATGTAAATAAATGCATATTATTATTATTATTGTTATGGTCATTCTAAATTGATATATTTGATAACTGTTTAATATTCGATTCGCAATTCACTTTCTCTGTTAATTTTAAACAATTGATATTACTAAAAAAAGTGTTTGAATCCACAGTTCTGACAAATTTATTAATTGTAAGAGAAATTACGAAAGACGCCCAAGGAATAATGTTCTAATTCTTGAAATCTAGAACCAGAATTAAAACAGGTTCGAGAGCTGTAAAAATTAATTAGCATATCCTTCGTAATATGTCAGAAGTGAGATATGTTGAGTAAGGTACACGCCACACCAATGTCATCTGAGAAACCCGATTTACAATGATTTTTACTTATCCGTTTTTTTTTATTCTGGTGATCTCGCAACGACAAACCAATGAACCAACGACCATTACATACAACTTTAAAGTAGGACAGGCAATTTGAAGGCGCAGTATCTACCACCGTAAACCGAGTAATCGATCCGCGGGCATTTCGGGTCTACCGTTCGGCTACTAATTAATCGAAGTGTCATTTGCGATTCGCATATTTCAAATAATTAACATGAAAGGTCATTTCGTGTATAAATTTATATGCCCTTTTGGCGGCAAAAAAATTTACGTGAAATGAAGAAACATATGGAGGAATCTTGATTTCGACATGAACTTTTATGGGCATGTTTAAAATATTAGTAATGCACTCAGATGATTCACGCATATGTCCCCAATATTAAATTACGGGTAATTATTTTCTGTATGATTAATATCTTCAATTTATAAATATAAAACGATGCCATTTATCAGAAATTAAGGATATTTGTAGCAGATATAATTAATCTATTAGCAATAAAAAAAAAATAAAAATAAAAATAATATCTGCTTAAATATTGGAGGCCTTTACCTCAAGATAAATTTTGAATGTAAACTCGTAACGACGCACCCGGAACACAGGGAAAACAATTAATATCCACCCTCTAGCAACAAATACGCGCAGTGTCCTAATTATTGCAAAAATTTCTAAATTTCGCACATTTCCATAAAAATATAAGCACAGTGTTAGATTCCACATTAACCGTACTAACTAATAAAAAAATAAAATTCGTATCACCGCACCCAAAATATAGTGAACATAATTATTTTACACCCTTGAGCACCGAACACGCGCATGAGTCCAAGTAATTGTAAAACTTTTTCCCATAAGCACATTTACAAATTCTACATTAAGCAGCCAACTAAATGAAATAAAATTCGTATCACCGCGCCAAGAGCAGAGGGAAAATAATTAATTTAATAATCAAGTTATTTGAAGTGCACTAAATAAAAACGAACGTTTTGCTCTTAAAATATTCCATTTGTGAAAAATTGTACGAGGGAAATTCAGTAATTAGATCACAAACAGATGTGAGAAAGCTGAAAATAGCAGTTAGTTATTTCCCTCTGTGTCAATAGGTGGCAGTACAATCCAGCTTTATGTCTCTCAAGTGACAGTTACCGTACGTATGTGTAGGCAGTGTGAAAATTGCGACCGCGCTCGAAGAGTGTACTGTGGAAAAGCAGCGTGCTATTGTGCTCCATTAAATTCTTCAGGTAGGCATTGGTAATGCCATTTTTTGTCTCGAAGCTCTATGATATCACGTTTTCGAGAAAAAGACATATACCTCGGGAGAGAATGCTATTTTTCCCTCGGTGAGTTGTATCCCTCAGGCTTTCACCCTCGGAATACAAATTAGCACATCAGGAAAAATGGGCATTTCTCTCCCTTGATATATAATCTACTATTCTTGAATATTTGAAAAAATCTAATATCGTATTTCTCATTTCACCAGTTATAAATAAATCGAAGTACCTTCATAATATTTTGTTCAAAATGAACGGTTTTTATCATCTTTCGTAGATGGCCCTCTGGGAAAATTTTGAAAATTTGCAACATTTTGAGGATACTGCTCACACAAAACTTGAAACAAAGAACAAATACTATGAGGATTTACATCATTAGGGAATGCATTAGCTATATTTGACATACTTGTTTTCTATATTATCCTCATCAGAAATATTCTTAGAAATATCAGACTGCGCCAATGTTGAACAAGATACAAAAATTATTGTTATTCGCAGTATTATTTCTGCTTTTCTGCACTTTTGGGTAAGATAATTATATGATCGCGAAGATTAACGGGTTAATGTACTGGTGATTGGTCGTCCCGTTTCCATTTCGGCTGATTTTTTATTGGTATTATGTATCTTTACGTTGGGAAATCGATTTCATGGGGCGGTTTGTGCACTTTGTGGACCATGCTTCTTGTCCCTCGGTATTTCAGCTTTTACAAACTTCTGGTAAAGTTGTGGCGCACAATGACGTATTGTGTGTTCCGCTGTATTTTCCACATTTGATCGATCCCACGTTAGCCTCAGTGGTGTGGTCAAATTTGTTGCACTTGTGGCATGGAAGGGATAATGGTGCTAGGGTAAGACTTTCGCTCATTTCATAGCTTTTGAACAAGTACTTGAATTTGTTGAGCATTAGCGTTCGATAAGACGTGTGGCATGTTGTTATTATCCTTATGAAGGATGTAGGTTTTCCCGTGGTTTTATTGATTATTCTTTGGCAGGAACGATGTTCAATTTTTGTTTGTTTGAGATGCGCTGAGATCTCGGCCTCGGCGATTTCTGCTTCCACTTCTTTTATCATACAGGAATACGATGCGGTCGGGTACGTTTTTTGTTGGTGCGATAGTGGATTTCACGCGGCGGTCGTGTCCGTGAATTTGGAGATGACCTTCCTCGCGAGTAGGTTACTAAACGCTAGGTAGGTTTAATGCCTGTTTTATCGCGCTGCATAGCCCTTTTCGCTAACGTCATAAGTTTCACTATTCTCCTGCGAATATTTCAATTAAAATGCAATAGTGTTATGCGTGAATTTCACGAATGAAAGCGCTTACAGGCGTCGCATCTCTAGAAAACTAGGATCATCTACCAATTTTACAATATCAAATGCATCCTTTTTTCGTCGGAGTCGATTTTTAATTTTCGGATAAAATACTCTACACGTCATCATTTGTGTGGTAAAAATTATTGGAGCTAGAAATATCTATGTCTGGTCCATTAGAAAATAAATATGTCTATCCTTCAAGTGCACCCATATGAAATTGTATAGGCCCCAACATGTGCATCACATCCATTCTTCATCTGTGCAATCGAGGAACCGACCGAATGCTTATCGCCAGCTTGTTTACATTATTAAAATTTATGCCTTTCATACAGAGTCGGACTTTTTTCACGCTGAATAGTTAAAAGTTGTAAAATCCGGGATTTTATTCCTTCCGATATTTCCGAAAATCGGAAATGGAGAAACCGACGTCCCTCATACAATGGTTAACCTTTTTAGATGTTATGGCCTCTTGAAAAATGTGCTTTCAGTTAGTCATGCCCCAAGTCGTAATACCGTTTTGGTATTCCACGAAATTATATTACAACCCATTTTTCGCGGTACTCGTTATACCCCTACCCTAGAAGTTCAGTAAATTTACTTACAAAATTTTGAATAGTCTGTTTTGAGTATTTGAGGTACTAGTTTAGCCGAGATAAAGAAATTGTGTTTTAGTGTTATTTTTATTATTTACAATTATATTTCGTAAAATATTGTACAATATATTAATCTTTTTCAAGTGATAAGTTTTGGTGTTCGAACATTTTGTTATCAGAATGGATATTGCACGAGGAAATAAGACAGGGCTGCGCTTATCTGCAAAGCGCTGTAACATACCCATATTAATGGATAATCAATTCAATCAAAATTTAATCTATTTATATTTTACTCATCATATATTGTATCTAATGTATTTCACCTTTTACTTCACTTCTTAATTATTAATTGTATCACACTGTATATATGTAATATTAGAAATGTAATTATTTAACACAAATAACATTGGGAAACAGCTATTGCATTTACTGACACCCTAGGAATCTCGCTTAGTCAAAATGATGTTTCCAATTGCTACAGATTAGGAAAACATAAAGGGAAAAGACCAGTACTATTGAAACTATTATCAATTAAAAAAAAAAATAGTATTTTATCAAGTGCGAAAAAACTAAAAGGGACTAATATTATTATAGCACAAGATTTATCACCTGAAGATAGAGAAAATAATAAAGTTCTCCGCAAACATCTCAAGCATGCTCGAGTAAATAATCAAACTGCTTACATAAAAAATTTTAACCTTATTGTCGAAGGTGAAATATACAGTGCTGAACAACTAAAAAACTCTGAAATTGACATTGCAACAACAACCAGCGCGCCAGCAACTCCTAACATCAGAAACGTAGATTTCGATAATGTATTTGATAGTCATGCAAGAGATGTTCAAATAAAAGAAAAAGTGCCCCAGACTGAAACGACGACGATTAAATCAGGCCAAAAGACACATTGTACGCCTACCCATATTCCAAATACAAAAAGAAGCAAACCCCTAAAATCAGTTACCAATGCTAATTTAGAAAAAAGCGATAGAACCACAAGAGCTGGTCAAAGTAAACGCCAATAATAATATGATTTAAATAATAGTCATTGTAAGATGGATCAATTTATACGAGACTTTAAAACTGAATTCGTTGCAACTAATGAATGCTCTACAACTGAAAGCTGTCAAAAACTTCTTTACAAGCAAACCAAAAATTTTACAATATTTCACTATAATATACGAAGTCTAGCCAAAAACTTTGATGAATTGAAAATTGTATTAGAACAACTTAACTTAGACTGTATAGTATTAACGGAAACTTGGAAATTAAACAATATTCAATGCTTCGCTCTGGAAGGTTTTAATTGCATTTACAATAATGGAGACGTAAATCAGAATGATGGGGTTGTCTTGTATCTCAAAACTGACTATAAACTCTCTTATGAAACAGTTAACTTTAGTGGTATGAAAGTGATGGTTACAAATATTATCACAGACAACAAAAATATTCTACTAATTCCAGTATATAGACCTCCTTCAACTTGTCCTCAAGAATTTATCGACAACCTTGAGCAATATATGCAAAACATACAAAGTCGGAAATATGACAATATTATTCTTGTTGGTGACATAAATATCGATATACTTAGAACAAGTCCTCATAGCAATAACTACCTGGACGTAATGAGTGAAAATGGGTTTATATCTCTTATAAATTGCCCTACTCGCGTTAACAACAACTCTTCAACGTGCATTGATCATATATTTTCCAAAAATAACCAAGATAATAATAGTTTATACATCCCAATTATTTTAAAATGCCATGTTACTGACCACTATGCAACATTATTGCAACTGCCTGTACAAAGAGTCAACAGATGCAAAGATACAATTCCGGTAGTTAAAAAACTTGATAGCAATAAATTATTAAATACAATTAAACATGAGCAATGGCAAAGTGTATATAACGCAGATAACATTCACACTGCCACTCTTAAATCCTATATAGACCAATCCTCATCAACTAAAATCAACACAAGTAATATGCGCAAAAGAAAATCATGGATTACTGCCGGTCTGATTAAATCAATTAAAGTGAGAGATGATTTATATGATAAACTAAAACGTAATCCTCAGAACACTATGCTTAAAAGCAGGTGTAAAAGCTATAGAAATAGATTAAATGGACTTATTCGAGAAGCTAAAACATTATATTATGAAGATATGATACGTAAAGAAAAAAGTGCGGCTAGGGGAGTCTGGAAAGCAGTGAATAATATAAGTAAACCAAATAATATGGCTAAAAAAGATGAAATTCAGCAAATAAAAATAAATGGGAATAATATTTCAAACAAATCAAGTATTGCAGAAGAATTTAACAAACACTATACTAATATTGGAAAAGAACTTGCAAACAATATTAAACTCAGAAATAACGTGGCACATAGTCCAAATACCCAATCTAACTATAATTTATTCTTAATGCCAACTGACGTCCACGAAGTAAACCAAACTATCAACCAATTAAAAAATAATAAGGCACCTGGTTTAGATGAGATAAGCTCCGAAGTTTTAAAACTTACGGCACCATATATAAAATTCCCTCTGGTGCATCTAATAAATTTAACAATTGAATGCGCCCAATTCCCAAATATCTTAAAAAACGCTGTCATTACACCAATTTACAAAAATGGGGATAAAGAAATTATTACAAACTACAGACCAATTAGTTTGCTTAGTAACATAAGCAAGATTTTTGAGAAAATTATCAAAACACGTGTTCTATGTTTCGTAAATAAGAATAAACTCATATCAAAATACCAATTCGGATTTCAAGATGGTATATCAACACAACATGCTATTGCTCATTTGATAGGCAACATTTATAAATCCCTCGATGAAGGTAAAAGTGCTTTATGTTTATTTATTGATCTGGAGAAAGCCTTCGATACGGTAAGTCACCAATATCTTCTTGACACTCTTGAAATGATGGGCATGCGAGGCAAGGCCTACAATCTATTTAAAAGTTACCTCTCCCTACGGGAACAGGTTGTTCGTATTGGACAACATACAAGTACATCCAGGGTTGTTGAATGTG